>CM060904.1:1210418843-1220046343 GCA_030737815.1 Allium fistulosum | reverse complement strand
GCGGCAAATTATTTCGTCTCCCTCTCATTTTCACCGTGAATTTTCGCCCTTCACCCGAAAACCCTAAATCCCTCTCCCCTTTTCATCTTTCCCAAAATCGGCAAAACCTGAGCTAAATCCAAGCTCCATCCCCGTAAATAATTTCCCAAAACTTTGGTTTTAAAACTACCAAAGTATACAGAATAAAACAAAACTATTCACAACATCATTCACAAACAAAACAAAATTCGAAAACAAGCTTGATGTTCTGGTGTTCTTTGTTCGAGTTTGTCATTCGAATTTAGGCGATTCGGTGCTCGATTGTGTGCCGAGGGTGATTCATGTTTTGGAATTTAAGGGTTTTGGGTCGTGGCTTTGCCCACTACTGCTGTCATTTGGATTTTTTACATTTCCCTACCTCTTTGCTCTTACAGTTGGTCTCCCAAGCTACCTATTGCTTCTCGACGCTTACCCATCCCAGATCTGAATTTGCCAACTTCAATCTTTCCTGAGCATGATACAGAAGATCTAGAATTTCTTTGCGAGTTTTTAGGCTTGGATCTGAAGTAGCTACATTGTGCTTCTGTTTTTATCTGGATTTGGTTAAGCGTTCTTAAAGTACTTTCTAGGTCTGGGTTCGTATGTTATTTTTGGGTCGAGGTAATTTTGCCTGTCTCTTCTGTACTCGTGTTTCTTGCTTTCGTTTGCTTTGTCTTATATCTGCCCTCGTTTTCTTTCAGATACTACAATTGTGGCCTTGGCGATAGCTCAAGCACCGAGGGTCATGTGTTTTGTGGTATTTGGTGGTGCTTTAATAAGGCGTTTTGGATTCATAGACTAGACTTTTGCTTCTTTCATGCCGCATGTTACTATCGTATGGTTGCTGCAGGTACTTGTTGATGGTCTATAGGATTATAGGACGTAATTTCAATTTGGTGAGAAATATCATTTATATTACTGCCTACTAATTGACCTTCAACTTACATAATCACCAAACGCTAACCAGGCTTTTATTTCATTTCAGGATCAAAGTGGAGTCGTCATAATTGGAATATCACCCCCCATGTTGTGGCTCTGTGACAATGCCTCCTTTTTTGGCAAAGTCGTAAGCTCAGCAGTTAGCAAATCGGTGTATGTTAGCAAGATTTTAGTTTTGATTTTATTTTATGAATATTTCATGTTTTAGATGATATTTTAGGTTGTAAGTATTCAGGATTATAGCATAAGTTTTTCTGGATGCTTTAGCAATGAAAATATGTTTCTAGTCTGCCGTATATGTGCATGAACTGGTGGTACTTTTTTTTGCTAACGAAGTTTGTTTTTGTGTTGGTTTTTATGCATGTAAAATCATGTGTAAAACCGGTTTTTATTTTCCTTTTTTGTTTTTTTATTGATCTCTTTGTTAAATTCCATATTATGAAGAAACGAAGGATATTCATGCCAATGTTCATGTTTCAAGCAGGCATTGGATAAGATACGCTTTCTTGCTCTCACCGATAAGAATGTTTTAGGGGAAGGTGACAACACTAAGCTTGAGATTCAGGTTGGCACATCACAGTTACTACGTGGAATATAGGTTTATTTTGCAGCCTCGCCTGGTTAAATCTTTATTTTTTATGTTAAATGTTCAGATTAAGCTAGACAAGGAGAATAAGGTTCTCTCTATCAGAGATAGAGTTATTGGTATGACTAAAGAAGATTTGATCAAGAACTTAGAAACAATAGCTAAGTCAGGAACTTCAGGTACTATCGACCAGATAATCACCATTTTACCTATTTTATGCTTGATTTTTTTTTATTTAAAGAAATTCTATAAAATTTGTTGTTTACAGCTTTTGTCGAGAAGATGCAGACAGGAGGTGACCTGAACCTCATTGGGCAATTTGGTGTTGGGTTCTACTCTGCATATCTGGTTGCAGATTATGTTGAGGTCATAAGCAAACACAACGATGATAAACAGTAAGAAAAATCAAATGAACATGAATTTGTGATATTTTGGTCTTTGTGATGGTTTGATCAAGTTTTATAACATATAAGTTTTTTCACCTTCTAGATATGTCTGGGAATCTAAGGCTGATGGAGCTTTTGTGATTTCCGAGGATACATGGAATGAGCCACTAGGGCGTGGAACAGAGATACGTCGGCATCTCCGGGAAGAAGCAAAAGAATATCTTGAAGAATACAAATTGAAGGTGTATGCTTAAATACTTAATTCTATCCAAAATACTATTAGTTTATGCTGAATTCATGAAGGTCCAATCATGCTGATGTACACACAGTAAAAAACCATTTTTGTTACATAGTTGGCGAAACAATGTAATCTTTCTTAGGATTTTATGAACATTTAAAAACCAATATTGTCTTGAGATAATACTTGTTAATTTTTATCTTAGTTTACATTAATAAATTGTGAAATTCTCACAATTTTCAGGTTAAAGATACCTGATCATAAGTAGATGATATATGTGATGGTCGTATCAAACCAAACACCACATGTAAACTTGTCAGTAAATTGGATATATAGATTACTTTCTCATCTTGAAATTTTTTGAAACACTCTATAAATGATTAATACTATATATAAGTTGTACTCTAAAATTTCATGAAAACGATACTCATCCATTAACACGTACAGAGACACACACAGATTTGCTAAGGGCACCGCCTTTGGTCTTAGGGCACCGATTTTTAATTTTTTTATACTGGTCGGCGGACTACTGCCGGGGCCAGCAAGGTGTGGCTGACATTGATCCGCTGACCATGATGCCCTTAATAAAAAGTGTGGTGTCAGAAATAATAAAACCGTTTTGTAATTCTGTAAAAGCATCATGGGATGTTCGGATTGAGGCAAACAAAGTTCTTCTAGATCTTGAATATTATTGCAAAGGACTTGATGCAACCTTATCTCTGTTTATGAAGTTTTAAGAGAAAGAACAGTCTTTAAGAGGTTTGAAATTCCCTCATTATCTTTCATTTTTGTAACAAATTTACAACTCTTGTGGTTTATAATTTGATTACAGGAGAAGTAAAGCTGGCTGTGTATGTTATGCGTTTGTGTCAGGCAAATGTAGAGGCTGAAACTGGCAATGATGTAACATGCTCAACTCTAGTTGCTCTGCTTCGTCTACTTGCTAGCAAAAAAGCATTTAACAATATTTCTTTGAGGCACCATTAGTTCTGCATTTTGCAAATTGTTGTCGGGAGGTTAGAATTATTTTTCCTTCATACTTCTTTCTGTCGCTAGTGATTTGACAAAGTATCATTGTGCATGTCTGATATATGGTATATTCATTGTAGGTATAGATAATGTTTTCTAATACAACAAAGATAATTCGACTTTACCATGATGATGCATTGCCTTTTATTTTCCAAACATATTTTACACTGGTGTGTTTCATTTTATTCCATTTTACATCCCAAACAAGTCAAAAAACTAATATATTTATATTTCCCATACAGTCACATTTCTTGCATTGAGTGTTAATTTGGATCTAGCACTTATTGGGTGCTTAAGACATATATATTAGCTTTCACTGTATGCATTGCACAACAATATATAATAAATCATTATGTTGCCTTTAGAATTCATTTTTCATTGATTTTTAATTGTTACTGTTTTTTTTGTGAAGTACAATATATGAATTGTTTCTCAGGCCACCAACTCTATATGGCATACCTAAGCTTCAAGAATCATCCAGGATCTCTTCGGATGCCGCTGAAACACTAAGCGATCAACAGACAAAACCTACTTCAATAAAGCTACGTATGGTGTCGAAGTCTTTGGAACCTTCTCCAGTTTTAGACATAACTAACATTTCTTCACAAACCCTCCCCAACCTGTTACTGATGCTACCGACTTTGCCACTGAGGCTGACAACGTTTCGGGCTCTAATGATCAAAAAAGAATTTTGGAACCAGTTTGAGATGATGCATCCCAAGCAATCACTGAACAGTCTAAGCATACCTCTATAAAATTACGGGTGACCACAAAATCTCATGAACCTCTTACTGTTTGAGATGCAGAGCATCTCATAGCTGACCTGACTGCTGCTGCTGATAATGTTTCCAACTATAGTGGGCAAAAGAGGACCATTGAACCAAATCATGATTTTACAGAAACGATCAGTGAGCAACAGTCCAAAATTGCAGAAAAGAGAGTAGAATGCTGGACAAAACATACCAGTAGTTAAGGAAACAAGTTCGGTTCCAAAATTGAAGATAAGAATAAAAAGAAATGTATAGGTGAACATGAGCTACATTAAGAATAAAAAGCGAAGTGTATGTGTTTTGTTTTATGGAGGAGTTGGAGGAGCAGCAAATGTTGGAGGTCGATGCTGTTCATTGACAGAAATCAATGTTGTAAATGAAGGTGAAAATTTGTAAACCAAAGCAGAATTTGTAAATGATAATGAAATAATCTTTTAATTTTTTAATTTTTTGTGTATGTTTTTTTCTTTTATATATATATATATATATAAAGATTATCAATAATATATATATAGTCTATTTGAGTACTGTAATAATGGTTTCTGAGGGATTAGTTTGCATCGGTTGTTATAAAAAACCGATGCAATAGAGGGATTAGTTTGCATCAGCTTTCAACAACAACCGATGCAACAAGTTCCTTTGTTGCATCGGTTTTCATTACAACCGATGCAACATGGGGGCTGTGTTCAAGCAACCAACCATGATATTTTGCATCAGTTGTTAGTAACAACCGATGCAAAAAGGACCTTTTTGCATCGGTTTCAGAACTGATGCAAAAGTGTTAAGCCTGTTGCATCGGTTGCATATGCATCGGTTGTTGAACTGATGCAAAAGGGGGGTAAACAACCGATGCAAATGGCCTGTTCTGTAGTAGTGGGACTCGACGTCGCTCCTCAGTTTGGTTTCATCAGAATTCCCTCAGGTCACCTCTATAGGAAGAGGTGCGAAGCGAAGACTGGATGCTAAGCCGCTATGGCAATTGACTACTCATTTTATGGAAGCGGTGGGAATCCAAGTCATTAGCCTAGCCTGAGTGAATAATGACTTCAATCCTAGGAGCTTGGTTCTGCTGCATCCGCGTCTTCGGTTTGTTAGGATTTCCATACCATCTCTGCCCACCTTCCTGTACTGACAGGTGAGGCCCCGGATCTCTCTTAAGGTTAGGGCCCAGTATAAACATTGGTATCAACAGATCCTATGGTCGCCTTTGCCCGTTCTTCCAGCCCAATAAGTGGCTTTTCCTGAGTGAGCTCCTTTGTGTAATACTGTAATACAATAAGTAGTTGACCTTACCCGCGCTTCCCGCTCTGGAGTCTGCTTTGGCGTCCTGTCTTCCGTTTAATGGATAGAGATGTGGGGTGAGATCTCGTATGATCTGATCAATAGGCCCGGCATCTCGAGTGTTGCTGTCCCATTTCGACTGGCGAGCTAAGGGCTTCACGTAAGATCTGTATGATAAAAGAAGAGGTCGCCTCTTTTTCGTTCTACTTAGGTGGAGCAATCCGAACTCTCGACAGAATAGAAAAGAGGGCCGCAGGCGTGTAGACACCTCAACGAACTCATGTGGACACTCCTCAGCCCGAGGACAATCTCTCAAATACAAATTCATTAAGACCCGTTTTTCTTTTCTTTGCTGATTCCTCTCAATGAAATTTGCCATGTTGCACTAAGTTACTTACGGATGTATGCATGCAGTCCGAGAACACTTTGGGGTGAACACCCATCCGAACAAGTAGGGTCAATAGTTCAGCATTTAGGCCGTAACATTTTGCAAAAAACAAATCTTTAACCCAACAAGTGCTCTCCGAACCAAGCTAGATAGTCTCCTATCACTAGGCTCACCAACCAACCTGGACTTTGATTCTTATTTTTTTTACCGGATATCAAAATCATAAGGATTGTCCATTAGTTCCCATATGACATAAGCGCTCTTGGGTGGAGTGGGCCATCATTCGCCAGGTCTTTGAGTGCCCCAATTAATATACTGGCCACGTGGTTGGTGCACTAGGTGCGTAGCGACTCTACTTTTAGGATCCGGCCCCGTCCGCCAGTTCTTTGGCTCTACGTCCGGTCGTGCGTGGTATGTTCGCGATTCGTACAAATGGAACGCATCGCGCCTTGGGCCATTCCATCAAAGATTTTCGAAGGTCTCGTATTTGATGGTCGGCGTGGCAATAGGCTTCGCTTCGTAGACTGGTTTCCCAGTCGTTGCAAAGACTTCGCGAGAACGGTAATGGGCGGCGCGGGGATGCGATTCGCCAAGCTGGGGCAAACAAAGCCCCCTACCGGATTAGGAATGCGAAGGCCAGGAGACCCGGGAAAGAAAGAGCTATGCTATTGACCGACCCTTTCGTAGTTACTTCGAATCAGGAGGACTCTCATTTTTCATGAGGCGGGCCAAATAGAGAAAGAAATGCAGAAATAGGGGAAGGCCTTTGATTTTGTTTAAGGCTCCCTTGTTGGTTGTCGGAGCTCCCGGTTGTCTAAGTTCCCGCAAGGTGACAACTAACAAGGCGCCTATGATACCTAGGAGGCCTCCCGCTCACTTCGCTCGCCTCATGCTTCGGTCTCCTTCGGTCCCCTTCGCTAGACGGAGAGTACGCTACTTCTATTAGTATTAGCGCCGTCGAGTCAAATTGATCGTGTCATGTGCAACGTCCATCAATGATGGTTCATTAATGTCCATTGATTTAGACTCCTTCCCTTATACGAAAAAGATCGAGAGGTGCCGCGCGCTCGAAGACCCTGAGAGGGGCCCGAACCAAACCAAGAACGGAAACAGATTCGACTCACTCTCGTATGAAGAACCTTACCTGGGCGGGTCGGCCTTCCTCCGGGCGCCTGTTGTTCCCAGAAAGACGCACGGAAGAGGTATGGTATGCCCAGCGCGTGGAGGATCCGTTGAGAGTGTCCGTTGTCTCGGTAGGGAACAGTACCATCGCAAGCACCTATTGTCTTGAAAAAAGAAAAAGGTAAGTGCTAATATACTGGATCGGTCCCCTATTGTTTGATCTAATATTGACCGGGGGCGAGCCCCGACGGTCTAAGTTCCCGCAAGGTCGAAGCGACCCAATTAATATAGGGTTAGTTGTCGCCGCAATTAATATACTGGCGATTTCATAGTTTGGACTTGGTATACTAGGCGCCAATTAATATACTGGATGTTAGTTGTCTAAGACCAATGTTTATACTGGCCAATTGATCGGGGTCTCCAATTAATATACTGGCGCCTTTCTTTTGAATCCGCCCTTTGATTTTCAGAGTAGTAAGTATACAGCTACGCTACCTTGCTTTTTTTTTAAGAAAGCGGAGCGGGGCCAATTTCTCGTACTTGCTCAGTGTGCCCCTCTTTCGTCGAGTGCCCCGCCCGGTTCACTGGGCTGTTGGCCTACCAAGCACTTGCCCGCAGCTCCTGCCGCCCGCCAAGCGGGCGGAGCGCTCGTTATCCTTACTGTTCTCTCTGCTGGGGCCCCCTCCCATTGCTCTAGCCATAAGCTATGGCAGCTACAGCTCGCACCCACTCTGGCCCGCCCTGCGAGGCCAGAGTGAGCTCAGCGGTCAGCCCCTGACGTTAGGGGGTCTTTCGCTTTTGCCAGATCTATAGAGATATTACGAGTCCTCCGTCCCAGATTCCCTCGGCCATCTGGTTCACCGGTACTACAAAAAAGTCTCATGCTTTAGTTACTGTGACTGATATATAAGTCTTATCTCGGACCACGAAGACCCCGGTCGTGCTTCTGGTTTCCATTCCCATCATCATATTGAAGGAAACTCCTCGTGCTCTGCCATAAGAACTTGGAGTCCGTATCATGGTGAAGGCGCTGTGATTCTTGCTCAAAAAACGGACCGAACGCGTTCGAGTTATTGGCTCGTCCGACCCGGCTGCATTCATGAGTCGCTCGTTCAACTGTCCCTCGGAGACACGGTCGATAAGTGCCATGCATGGTCGCCCCCCGTCCTTCTCTCGGTCCCACCCGGGTAATAAAGAAATGGATCAAAAAAGGGGACTTCTGCTACGGGCTATGCCACCCATTACTGATGAGGGAAGTCGCATCCGTCCCATCGCAAGCACCTACAATGTCATGATCACATTGGTTTACCCTTTTTTGGTAGTTCAACAGACGGTCGCCCCTCCAACAAGAAAAGGTAGAAATATGGAAACTTCTCTGCCATTTGGATCGGAGAATTTATGGAGGAAATCGGGTTTTAAATTCCCAGAAACCGCACGATTATATAGCCAAAGGGAATACGCCGCGCCTAAAATCATCCCAAGCGCTGCTAATGTGGCTACTAAGCTATTTCTTTGGAAAGCTCCTACTAAGATTGGAAATTCCCCTATAAAGCTGCTAGTACCAGGTGAACTCATATTGGCCAAAGTGGAAGAGAAGGAAATGGTAGAGAGATTCGGCATGGTGCTCACTGAACCTCCATAATATCTAACAAGTCGAGTCTTATGTCGGTCATATAGAACACCAACACATAGAAAAAGGGCTGGAGGAACCAGTCCATGACTTGACATCGGTAGAATGCTACCTCCAATTCCCTGTATGTTCGATAGAGCCAAATATTCCCCCCACTGATCGGAGTACGCCGATTACCCCCCGAACCGTACAAGATAGTTACCACCTATCATACGGCTTTCTAACAAAAATTTTCTGGTCGTTCCGCTCTGTCGGATCGATGGTAGTCTCAGAGATCTGTAACCCCCGACATTTTTTACAACACGGTTCCTGCTTCCGTTTTGAGTTGCGCATCTTTCTCCCCGGGTTATAGTATCACATCGTAGACCCCCACCCCAACTCTATCTTCCTGATCAGTGAACCGGAACATAGTGCATAGGTACTCTTCGATGCTGCGAGGACGAGACGGCGTGACATACTACGATCACGTACAGAAGTTCTGCCCTGGAACCTATCAACTGCTCCCGGGGTCCTATCGGGATAGGTAGGCCCTCGAAGTATACTGGATCGGTCTAAGTTCCCGCAAGGTCGAAGCGACCCAATTAATATAGGGTTAGTTGTCGCCGCAATTAATATACTGGCGATAATTAATATACTGGGTGTAAACCGGCCCTAATTAATATACTGGCCTGAAGCTCACTAGAGGTCGCCTCCCCCGCCTCAGAGGCAGTAGTTCCCCACGGCTGACGGAGGAGTTTAGGCCGTAAAAAAAAGGCCCCCCCCCACTGGGATTTTGCTTTCCTTATCTACGCGCGCACTGCGTCAGCACTAAAGAGGTCGGCTTTACAGAATAAGAAGGGGGCGGGCCGGGTGCTTGTGGGCCACCCTCTGCTGCAAGTGCTTGTTGGACCCCCCTTTCCCGAGAGGGGGCTGGGCTGTGTTTCCCCGGCGGCCACCCAGTGGCGGCAGAAAACGAACTCGGGTAGGCTCCGCGCGGTTCGCGTTTTGTTGTTAAGAGAGAACTTCTCATTCTCTTATAGAAGCCCGCGTCCACGCGGCCCAGCAAAGCTGCAGGGAGCACTGAGCAATGGGGGGATGAGGGTTTTCCATGGGTTGGACCACACCACAGGCGGAAGTCCTTCCACGACAAGAGAAGGCGACCGCCAGTATATTAATTCGGGACGAGGTCCAAGTGCGACCATAGGCGACCGTAGGAGACAACCAACAAGGGAGGGTGTCCATATTTTGGCGGAGTTCCCCGTAGGCCCCTACGCGGCCGTAATATTTTGTTACGTTCCACCGCTGCCAGAAATCCAAGGTTCCACACGAGCTCTCGTTCTGCAGCGTGATGGCAGGACCGCTAGGCGACCGGGGTGTAGGTAGAGTCAAATCTGCAGAGGTCATGCAAATACATAGGCCCCTTCCCTTCTGCCGATTAGAAGGCGCTTTCCGTTCTACGGTCCCTCAGAATAGATAGTACTGGGTTAGGCAGGTAGTACGGGCCCTCTGACTTCCAGCTATGTGCTGTGTGCGACTCCCGCGAAGCGAATGAAGGGAAGCTTGAAGAGCTTTCTCCGGCTTATGTAGTGGGCTGCGCCCCCCTAAGTATACTCTCCGACTTGCCCCACTGGAGGGCTTTTGAAGGTGACGCTTTGGTGTAGTTGTAGTTTGTATTGAATATAAAACAAAGGCGATCAATCCGTAGTTGCCCTTCTCCGGCCTGAGAAAAGAAGCGAACTCTAGAAGCTAGGCGCTTCTTTTTTGTTTTACCTTTGGACACGAACACTATTCCGTTATCAGCTGAAACCCGCAGATTGCCCTAGTATCTTTGGGCGACTAAAAATCTTTGCCGTTCAATCTAAGATAGCGCTGATAGCTTGTAGTGAACAGCCCCCCTTACCTTATGAAACCGAAAGCTGCCTTTGGTTTGCTACTTAAGTAGTTAAGGCGCAGTTAAGCCCTTGCAACTATGATAGAGAGCCATCCGCAATATACAGCAATCGAACAGCGTCCCGCCACAATTAATATACTGGCGATTTCATAGTTTGGACTTGGTATACTAGGCGCCAATTAATATACTGGATGTTAGTTGTCTAAGACCAATGTTTATACTGGCCAATTGATCGGGGTCTCCAATTAATATACTGGCGCCTTTCTTTTGAATCCGCCCTTTGATTTTCAGAGTAGGGGGCGAGCAGCCCTTAAACTAATAGGCCCGGAAAAAGGCCTTTTTTTTCATGGTCGCGACTGTTGTATTGTAGTAGGTCGGGGGAAGCGAAGCTTAACGTCCGCTTCCTCGTCTTGCTTCTGGCAAAGCTTCTACTTTGCTTGTTTCTCTCGCGCTTGCTTGCGCGAAGGCGTCAGGTCAGAGTCCTTTTCGCTAGGTCCAAAAGCTTTAGTCAAAGCGAAAGATCTGATCCAACAAGAATCCCGCATATTGAGCGCAGATGATATGTGGCTACTAGGCGCGATCATATCATGCCATAAATGTTATATATATGGCCCTCGAGAGGGTTTAGTTGACTTAAGACTTGGATAATCAAATGATACCATGAGGGCTCTCTTTATAGCTGCTACCATGAGGCAGTACATCCCGGAGAAATAAGTTGAATGGAGGCACACTGCCCATCCAACACATGAACTTGTTGTAGGTAGTGTACCCGACTGGGGGCAGATGAGGGCGATCGTGTCTTGAAGGAACTAACACGTCGGCAAAAGGAATCCTGTGAATGGAGCATATCCGTCGCAGAGCAGCTTCGTTGATCTTCGAGGCTTGAGAATCGATCGGATTGTCTAGTAAGATGGTTGCCTCCAGAGCATCAGGCGCCAAGTTATGAGCAGGAGAAGTCGATGGGTTAGAAGTATCAGCGGCTCCTTGCCTTGATGATGGCCCAGGCCTGTCGGATATAGTGGCGGAGCTAGATTTTCTCGACATCCCAAATAAATAACAAACCTGGCTACGTGCTTGAGGAAACTATACTTAAAAAACGTTGAATGTTAGAATTAGCAACACGAGTTTTCCCCCCACGTGGTGTGTGAACTAGTGCAAGCAATTGTGTACAAGCAATAAGATATCAAGGATATAAAAATAAGTTTCGAATCGTTGCCTTCGAAGACCGTCATCGCTGACCGTCTCGAAGAGCCCGCCTGGTGGTGGTTACAGTTCCAGATTTAGAAAACATGTAATTTATGAAGTATCCGGCTTAAGTCTAATTTGACATTTATATCGTTCGGCATTTAAATGTTGTTCGGCAATTGCATTGTTCGTCCTGAGAAGAGTTCGGCATGTATCTTGGTTCGGTTAAGTCATTGTCAAGTGTTCGGCATTTAAATTGTTCGGCATGAATATGTTTGTTTGGCATTTGAATGTTGTTCGGCATTGAGATTGTTCGGTTTAAGTTCTGTTTGGCAATCGTATTGTTCGGCCTTGATACTGTTCGGCATCTAAGAATGTTCGGCTTGAGTTTTTGTTCGGCTAAGTTATTGTTCGGCATTTTAGTAAGTGTTCGGCTTTAGTTCGTTCGGCTAAGTTTTTGTTCGGCGTTCTAGCGAGTGTTCGGCCTCATTCAGACGAAATACTACTCGGTAGCCTCTATCGTTCGGCGCATGACAACATACGCCGAACCATAACTATGCCATCCAACACCCTTACCACCTCCAACATTTTCCTTTTCCTCCTTTTTTTTGACTTCGGTTCGGCGCGATGGAGCTAAAACCACGTGCGCAAACACCACAAATCCTTCCTCCTCGCCTCGCATTATCGTTCGGCAATGAGGGCAACCCACTTGAAAGCTTTTTACATGGCAGACCTGACCATCTCATTTGGAACCTATTCAAATTAATAGAGGAGCAGTACCTAGATTGTAGTTAGGAGCTTAGGAAGGAAGGTTCAAGTTGTAAATCTGTTCGGCTAAAGAAAGTTGTAAATCTTGGAAGAGTGACAGGAATGAAAGCATAAAGGAGAAGGGACGGGAAGGACTTGGTTATATAGAGGGCGGTAGAAGTTGAAGAGGCTATACCCGGTAGAACCGGTCAACACCGGAGCGTTCGGCATCATAGCAGAGTGACGTTCGGCACATGAGGTACGTTCGGCTTCGAACGTATCGTTCGGCGTCCAAACCTTGCTCGTCTTGCACCTCCTTCGCTAACATTCTCGAGAAGGCATCATCAAAGGAAGTTGAACCAGATTCAAAGCGCATCACGTTCGGTCACATGATACACTTTGGGGGGCAAGTGTTTCCTGGAAATTTGACCAGGCAACTGAGTGCTCGGCATTGGCCACAGCTCGGCATGAAGGACTGCTCGGCATCCAGGAGTACTCGGCGTACTACTCGGCATCAACAGGCACTCGGCGACAACCGATGTTCAGCGCTAGCGTTCGGCATCATTAGAACTCGGTGATAGGAGGACTCGGCAACAAGAGCGCTTGGCATCCCAAGGTACTCGGCGTACAGGGGTGCTCGACATCAAGCAGCACTCGGCGTCAACTAGTGCTCGGCAACAAGAGTGCTCGGCATACAAGAGTGCTCGGCATACAAGAGTGCTCGGCATCAAGGCTGCTCGGCATACAAAAGCGCTCGGCGTCAGAGAGTACTCGGCATCCAGTAATGTTCGGCGAAGTACACAGCATCCAGAGAGTCCGACATCCAGTAGTGTTCGGCGAAGTACCCAGCAGGGTTCGGCATGCAGTGGAACTCAGCGTCAACCAATGCTCGGCAGCAAGAGCACGCGGCATACAAGAGTACTCGGCATCTAGAAGAGCGTTCGGCTTCGACTGACAAACGTCCTGCACTTCCCAGACATCAACCACATCGTTCGGCATATAAGGGACTGTTCGGCATCAGAGCGTTCGGCACACCTGGTTTGGCATACAGCGACCACTGTACTGGGGCTAGAGCATTCGGCTATCCAGCCCACTTGGGAAGTCCAGCCCATATTTGCCTATAAATAGAGGGGCAGGGTCACAGTGAAAGGGATCCTTTTTTGGAGAGAAAACACCGGGGAGACTCTGCCATTTTCAAGACTCATCTTCTCTACTTAACAACTTCACTCAAGCATTTGATTCACGAATTGTATTTGTAATCAACCATAAAGGAAATCAATAAAGTTGAACAAAGTGGACGTAGGCAATTACGCTGAACCACTATAAATTTGGTGTTCTTACTTTCTGCATTTAAATTAGCATTGTCTTCTCTGTTTAATTTACTTTCATCACTTATATCTCTACACAATCTTTCTGAACGAGGTTAGTGACCAATTTTGGTGCTAACAAACAACTCACCGAGATGCTTCGACAGCGATTTGATGGAGAGCCGAATGATCATCGTGAGGGATGAGGGTACTGAAAACTTTATTAATGGTATCTGTATGATGTCATGTATCATAAACATATTATCGTATTATTTTAACATATAGGAACTTGATTAATATTGTTTGGCTTTGTAATATGAATGAGATATTTGTTTTTTGAATTAAAGATGAATGGTTTGACGTTAATCTTTTTGTTGGAATGTGTATATATATAAAATAAGTTGATTTTAGTTTCTATTTAATGTGGTGAAATGAAATTCAATAGTAATATATCAAATTTGCTTCAGAAAAGACGTAGGGAAGGCGTAGGTAAATGGAATATTGATGCAGCAAAATGTCGTGTGCATGGCGTAGGAAAAACATTAAAAACACAGGCGTAGGTAAACCGTGGATAAATGAATGACGTAGGGAAAGCGTAGGAAAACTGGACGTAGGGAAGACGTAGGTAAACGAATGGCGTAGGAAAGACGTGAGTAGCTAAAGAAGTAAAAATGTCGTAACAAAACCGTAGGAACAAAATGGCGTGGGGAAGGCGTAGAAAAATTATGGCGTAGGAAAGGTGTAGGAAACAACTCCACGGACGGCGTAGGCAAGACGTAGGTATTTTATTACCTACGCAGATTTTACCCACGGCAGAATTGGCATAGAGGCTACGTAGTTGCCGTATTTACCTACGCCCCGTTTACTCCATATTGGCGTAGGTAAACCGCAGTTTTCTTGTAGTGAGTGCAGGGATTCTGGTCTCAGAGTATTGAATCCAAGCAGGGTTACCGGGCATAGGTTTAGTATATTGTGGGAATTAGCCACAAGGGCCTCTTTAGCAAGTGAAATTAATTTCTAGGACACACAACTAAAATAATTACTTTTAAGGACAATACGTAAAATAATTAGTTTCTAGGGCCTAAAACTTATGAAATTATGTCCTTGAAAGTAATTGGACAGCTGACTTTGTCCTTGAAAGTAATTATTCTACTGACTTTGGCCTTGAAAGTAATTATTTCAGATGTGTGTCCTAGAAATTAATTGGACTGCAAAGTTTGTCCTTCTGGTGAAATTCCCCAAGTAGAGAGTGCGAGTTTACAAGTATTGTATGCGTCCAATTTATGACTCTAGTAGTAACTTTGGAGTCAGCATTATGCACTAATAGGTTAGTGATCGAAGCTGGGTATATCTATGTGTTATTTAATTTTCGCATTTATGTTTTCGCACTTTATTTTACCTGTTTTAATTTAAATACCCTGTTCACCCCATATATGGTATAATGCACGATCCTAACTAGCGGGATCAGAGCGGGTTGTTAAGAAAAACCTGGTATAATTTCTTACCCTCGCTACAATAGATTTAGCGAGAGTCGGACCATTCATAGTCCATCTATTTTGAATAAAATAGATTTTTCTTATTGAAAATATAGGATGAAAATTTATTTAAAATCTATTGATTTTCATTTGGGATATCATTCAAAATGGATTGGATATGGTAGATTTGAACAATTTTTCTCTTAATGTTGATGCTATGAATATTCTTATATCTACACTTGATAAATCTGAATTTAACCCTGTTAACCCGCCTTTCGGCAAGGCCACAAACAAGCGGATTTAACTAAGTCAACTTCTCGTTTATCGAGGCTGGAATATGATGGATTCGGTTTAAAATGATGAAGTTCACTTGGATATGTCATTCGGTCGAGAAGTGGAGGAGTTACATGGCTCGGTCTGGAAGTCAAGGGTCGGTCGGCCCTGGTAATGTCGCTCGGCACTGAGGTTCGTCGTTGTGGCTTGGCCTTGTTGGCACGGCTCGGCCTTGGTGAGATGGTTCGACCTAGATAAGGTCGCTCGGCATTGCAGAGGAGTCAGGGTCGCTCGGCATTGCAGAGGGGTCAGGGTCGTTTGGCATAAGGTGGTGGTTCGGCAGATGTCGCTCGGCATTGTACCTTGCTCGGCATTGGAAGTCGCTCGGCATTGGAAGGCGTTAGTCATCGAACCTCGTTCAGCATTGGACATCGCTCGGCATCGAACCTCGCTCGGCATTGGTGAGACGGCTCGGCATTGGTGAGGTCAGGGTTGCTCGGCATTGGCGAGACGACTCGGGATTGTGGTGAGGCCGGTGTGGCTCAACATTGTGGTGAGGCTGGTGTGGCTTGGCATTGTGGTGAGGTCGGTGTGGCTCGGCAATGTGGTGAGGCCGGTGTGGTTCGGCATTGTGGAGGTATGTGTGGCTCGGCACTATGGAGAGGCCGATGTGGCTCGGCATTGTGGAGGTATGTGGCTCGGTGGAAGGCCTAGATGAGCCCGGATCATTCAGAAAGCCCAACAACTCAGAATTTGCCTATAAATACAACATGTGAGGGTTCAGAAAAGGGATCTTCTATAGGCTCTCTAACTTTCTTTTTTCTAAGGCTAAGGCTACTCTACCATCTTGTAACTGGAATCGATTATTACAGCAATAAAAAGAAAACTTCTGGAGTGGACGTAGGCCGGAGTTAGTCGAACCACTATAAAATCTGTTGTTCTTTACTACTTTCATTTTAATTTTGATTATTCTTCACATTATTACTCTCTACATACACTCTATCTCTGAGCTGTGACTGGTATTTGGTGCTTTGACCAAGGATTTGGGTGTTAGTGACCAATTTTGGCGCTAACATTTTGGTGCTTTCACCAAGAAGAGCTAGCACTCGGGAATTTTGTAGCTTGAATTTTGGATTCAGAAGCTTGAGAACTTGGATTTTAGAAATCAATGGCTAGACCACCAAGCAGAAAGCAAGTAGTGGAAAGGAGCAATCGGGAAGGAAGTCAAGCGACCTCTTCTGGAGATGGAGAGGATCACGCTCCCATCTACATAACTCGGGACGAGATGCAGGTTATGATGAATTCTATGCAGGAACAGATGATGAAACGGCAAGAGGAGATTATGCAGGATCTTCTGAGGAAATTTTAACAATCGAGAACTACAGGTGCTCAAGCTCTTGGAGCTAGATTAGAGGGACTCAACCAGCAGGCAAATGGAGTGATTCTGCAGGGGGCAGCTCCCAATCAGCAAACAACTATCAATCTGGATGGACCTAGACTCGGGGGCACACCACCAGGTAATGATGGACCAATCCATGGAGGGATACCAGATGACACTGTACAGCCCGACGCCAACAGGAATGCAGAAGTATGTGACGAGGAGTATGTGCCAGAATTCCCTCGAGGACTTGGAGGGCAGTTAGGAAATATGGATAGGGGGCAACCCTCGGTTGGAAACAATGGGTTGGCTGACATCATCAGACGAACTATTCGCGGAGGTTTGACAAACATGGATTTGGAGGGAGTAAACAAAAGTTCATTTACCCATAACATTAGGATAGCTAGGAATCCACCCGATTTCAAGCTACCCACTCTGGAAGTGTACAATGGTAAGACGGATCCCACTGACCACTTGATGAGGTACACGAGGCATATGGAAGTGCTGGGGGCGTCAGAGGAGGTTATGGCTCGGTGTTTCCCCTTGTACTCGACGGATATAGCTGCTATGTGGTTCAGGCAGCTGGAAAATGGATCTATTGGAACATGGACAGAACCGGTGGATAGGTTCTTGAAATAGTTTCGAGTTCACATAAAAAGGCCAAAGAACGTGATGACATTGACATCAGTCAAGCAGAGGGCGGATGAATCGCCCAGGACTTTCTTAACTCGATTTAATGCAGCAGTTGCTTCAGTGGATCGACCGGATCCATCAATGGTTCTGATGGCTGCGGTATCGGGAGTCAGGGATAATTCGGATTTCAAAGTATCGTTAATATGGACCCACCAATGGATCTCGGGGAATTCTTTCATAAAGCCGAGAGGTTTCTCCAGGAAGAGGATGCATGTTTGGATATGAAGTCAAAGGAAGTAAACATGGTTAAGGATGGAGGACCGCCCGGTGAAAACTCGGGTAAAGACAAGGATAAAGGGAAAAGGAAGCGCTGGGGAGAACCCAAATTCTCCACTTGTACAGGACTGAATGCAACATTGGAACGGATATACTTGGACACTCGAGATCGCCTTCCTTATCGAAGGCCGGCAAGGAGGGAACCCTCAGAACATGAAAGGGCATCAGGAAGGCACTGCCTCTTTCATGACCTGGACGGGCATGATACTAACAGCTGCCGACATCTAAAGGATATAATCGAGGAGCATGTAATGAATGGCCAATTGCAACAATACGTCGAAACTCGGAATGCGGCGGTGGAACAGGAGCATCCACCGCTTACCTTGAACGACGAAGGCACGAGGCTCAGGAATGGTGGCCGGTTGGTCATCAACTAATCTTGATGGTTTGGAATAAGTAACAAACTCCGGGAAAATGGGAAAAGTCACTTACTCATGTACGGGGTCGGAGATAACCCTTAGACATGCTCTGAGATGATGATAAACCGTGATTCCCGGGTTTGTGAAATCTGTTTTTTCCTTTGACTTGGACATTTGCTTTTTCTGGTTTGGTTTTGGAGTTTGGTTTGAACTCCCTGTTTTGCTCATTTTCTGGTTTGGATGTTTGTTTTTTGGTTTGGATTTTTGATATGGATTTCTGGTTTTCTGGTTGAATTTGGATTTCGGTTTGGATTTTGGTTTGGATTTTGGCTGAAAGGTCATCGAGCATGGACTATGCTCGGTAAGGGTCCGGAGAGACCGGGATTCGTCCTAGGACTTAGGCCCTATATTGTCTCATATGCAGGTCGTCGAGTATGGACTATGCTCGGCAAGGGTCCGGAGCGACCAAGATTCGGCTTAGGACTTAAGCCATGGCATTATTTGACGTTCAGGGACACTGAACTAGGAACACCATGGAATTACTTAACATAGGTCGTCAAGTGTGGATTGCGCTTGGCAAGAACCCGTAGAGGTTACAGATTTGGATATTGGCTATGAACAGCTAAGGGTTTGGGCATGGATCCGGAACGGTCCCAGATTTGGACATCGACCCGGAGAGGTCATGGACGTGGTTATTGGTCGTTGGATATTGATGGATTGGAACTCGGTTGTCGAGTTCAGATGGATATGGATTTGACTAAGGATTTGGTTACTGGATTCGATATCGACTCAGAGTAGTCGTAGATTCAGATAAGGATACAACGATGGCACTTGGATAAAATGGATTGGATTATGAATCGGAAAATATGGATGTGGATAACATACGGACTTCGGATATCGAACTTGGGGCTATTCAAAACACACCTTCCGATAGCAAGGCATGTTTTGGGGGGAAAATGTTAACCCGCCTTTCGGCAAGGCCATGGACATGCGGATTTAACTAAGTCAACTTCTCGTTTATCGAGGCTGGAATATGATGGATTCGGTTTAAAATGATGAAGTTCACTTGGATATATCATTCGGTCGAGAAGTGGAGGAGTTACATGGCTCAGTCTGGAAGTCAAGGGACGGTCGGCCCTGGTCATGTCGCTCGGCACTGAGGTTCGTCGTTGTGGCTTGGCCTTGTTGGCCGGCTCGGCCTTGGTGAGATGGTTCGACCTAGATAAGGTCGCTCAGAATTGCAGAGAAGTTAGGGTCGCTCGGCATTGCAGAGGGGTCAGGGTCGTTCGGCATAAGGTGGTGGTTCGGTAGATGTCGCTCGGCATTGTACCTCGCTCGGCATTGTACCTCGCTCGACATTGGAAGTCGCTCGGCATTGGAAGGCATTCGGCATTGAACCTCGCTCGGCATTGGACATCGCTCGGCATCGAACCTCGCTCGACATTGGTGAGATGGCTTGGCATTGGTGAGGTAAGGGTTGCTCGACATTGGTGAGACGGCTCGGGATTGTGGTGAGGCTGGTGTGGCTCGGCATTGTGGTGAGGCTGGTGTAGCTCGGCATTGTCGTGAGGCCGGTGTAGCTCGGCAATGTGGTGAGGCCGATGTGGTTCGGCATTGTGGAGGTATGTGTGGCTCAGCACTGTGGAGAGGCCAATGTGGCTCGGCATTGTGGAGGTATGTGGCTCGGTGGAAGGCCTTGATGGGCACGAATCATTCAGAAAGCCCAATAACTCAGGATTTGCCTATAAATACAGCATGTGAGGGTTCAGAAAAGGGATCTTCTGTGGGCTCTCTAACTTTCTCTTTTCTAAGGCTAAGGCTACTCTACCATCTTGTAACTAGAATCGATTATTACGGCAATAAAAAGAAAACTTCTGGAGTGGACGTAGGTCGGAGTTAGCTGAACCAGTATAAAATATGTTGTTCTTTACTGCTTTCATTTTAATTTTGACTATTCTTCATATTATTACTCTCTACATACACTCTATCTCTAAGCTGTGACTGGTATTTGGTGCTTTCACCAAGGATTTGGGTGTTAGCGACCAATTTTGGCACTAACAAACCCTATCCCCTATTTTTTTACAACACAAGAAATTTGGAGCGCCTTCGATGCAATATATGGAAGAAAAATCAATAATCGGGAAGAACTCCCCAAAGTTAATACGAGAGCAGAACTTTATTCGATGGGTACACAAAAGAAGATTGAGATGATGATAGTAAAGACGATGATGGTAGCGACTCAACAGATGATGAGAAGTAATTTTTCATTTAACGATCTAGTTCTTTTATGTCACACATCAACTAAAACTTTTGATGATCTTGAATTGAAAAATAATAAGTTGAAAAGCCAAATTTTAAACTTCATCTCAAAAATAATAAATTGGAAAGTGAGCGTGAAAATATTAAGAAAATTGAAATTTTTGAT
The DNA here is from genome assembly GCA_030737815.1 of Allium fistulosum. Lineage (NCBI taxonomy): Eukaryota > Viridiplantae > Streptophyta > Magnoliopsida > Asparagales > Amaryllidaceae > Allium > Allium fistulosum. Next base: position 1,220,025,968 of record CM060904.1, on the reverse strand, counting down.
TGCAAAAAGTGTTTGAAATATGAAAAAGAATTTGTTTGTTTTAATGAAAATTTTCAAAAGCTTGAAAAAGAAATTTGAAGGAAAATGAAACTAAGCTGATTTGTAAGAATAACACTTTACAAAAGAAGTTGGAGAATTTTTAAATTTTCAAATGTGGAAAATGTGTAGATTTCAAAAAGGAATTGGTTGAGATTAAAGAAATTTCAAAACCCTAGAAAATAAAAATGTGATTTTGAAAAATAGAAAAATTGAAATTATTCAATGAAATCACGATTTGAAAAAGAAGATTGAAAAACTCAATGATTTTGAAAAACTTTAATTTGAAAAATGCCAACTTCTTGAAAGTGAGATGCTTGAAGTTAAGACTAAAATAGAAGTGCTCGAAAATGAAAATATGGTCTTAAAGCAGAATGATTCTGAAATGAGTGAGATTGCTATAGTCGTTGTTCTAAGCTAATAAACGAGAATAATATTTTAAAATCCAAAGTTAATGAACTCGAGTTGATTATTCAAAAAAATTCCACATGAGAAAATCTTTTAATATGTTATTAGGAAATCAACTCTTTACGAATAACAGAAAAGGACTTTGATTCTAAAATGTGCCAGTTTATAAACAAATGACTAATAACACTACTAGAGGGAGAAGTGTGTTTCCGAAATGTGTGAAGTGTGGCGATATTGAACATAGTTATAATAACTGTCGAATAAGAACATAAATAAACGAATCAAATGAATTTGGGTTCCTAAGAGTACAGTTGTTAATATTAATGGTTTTCGATATAAACAAATTTGGGTGCCAAAGATTCCAATTATAAACAAATGTGATCTTACATCTCTTTCAGACCACTCAATTCCTCCTCTAATATGTAGGTACGAAGTCGGGCTAAGGAGCAACTACGGTGGAGGTAGATTTTGTCCTACACATTTGATGAGTGATAATTATAAAGGTCCTTAGCCTAGGAAAAGGAAGTGACGATCCACACTTTGGATAAAATTGGTGAATACAAATGAAATTTCAAAGATTACTTTTTTGGAAAATTCATATGTTGGAGCCATTTCGATTAACGTTGTGGAGTATACAGTACGCTTGTTGATGATACTTATCTTTTATACTTGAATTTGATAGTGAGAGTATAAGTGGTATCATTGTTCACCACCATTGGCAGCCCAAATAACAAGTAGTATCGTGAAAGCGTAATCTGTTCTATCTTGTGGGGACATCTGGTATGATTTTTAACCTTTGTGATTACTCTAGTCCAGTATTTTTGATAGCTCATATATCTCATGGACTGATGTTTCGCACATTTTATTTCATACGTATGTGGAAAGCTTACATTTGCTTTTTCTTTTGTTTTATTTTCAAAAATAAAAAAATGCATTTTTTCTTATAATTTATTTTGTTTTGAAAACTCAAAAACCAAAAATATGTTTCTTTTGCTTTCCTAGGAATTTTCTCTCTCCATATTTATTGATGAAGTGATTGTTTTTGAAATGAGACATTTTGGACATGAGTTTTTGATGAGAAATTTCTTCTACTGGGTAGAATTCTTTGACTAGAAAAATTTGGTATGAAACCACTTGTGAGATGAGTTTTGATATTACACACTTGACATGATTTTTAGAAATGATTTTGCAAAATGAAGATTTTGAATTTTGTGATGAATTTTTTTGAGATGAGCCCTTCTTTATTGTTTTGATATATCAATATGTACCTTTAGACCATGTGCTCCTCTTTATGCAGATAATTCTGAAACCAATTCATATAGCATGATCAAGAATAGAAAATAAAACTGGAAATATTTTTGAGATATATACAGAGAATTTACTTTTGAAATCACATCATGGTTGATTGAACTTTTTTATGTGATTTTCAAAAGTATTTATACCGATTACACTAATGATTATGGATGTTGCATTTTGTACTTGATTAAATAATGACGTTATGATATTTTCGATAATCAAGCATATGTTAAAAAATTTATTTTTGATTATTGCATATCCCACATCATCCCTGAATCTACCATTTGACTATCATATTCTATCGATTCATCTTACTTTCTTTCTTTTCACCATCATTCTTTTATATGAGTTGGCTAAAATGACATATATCCAAAATTTATTATTGAGAAACTATGGAAAGTAAAAAAAATTATTACATATGTCATATAATGGACTCCCTAAGCCCCAACATGCCTATAAAATAGGTGTATCGGTTCTCGTCAAATAATGTCCATCCTCGTCTAAGAGACCTCATGGTAATGCATAGATGGAAGGCTCTTGATCTCATCTACGATGAGTTAGAGAATAGTTATTCTAACTCGACTTCAAGCTATTTAATTACGTAGTATATGATTCTTATGGGCTATGTCTTTTGAATCCCACTACAAATAATTACACTTATTTTTTGACCCTCTTTCCACTCATGGTATATGACTTTGATCAATATAATTACTATGATTTATAGTTGATTTTTCATTTAATATTTAATGTCATATTTTGATCGAGTTTCATCATATAGTATCACTTTCTCTATATGCTAATTGGATATTTATACCATTGATGAAAACAAAAGGGGGCGAGAGCGGTTAAGATTGGGTGATGTTTTAAAATTCATTGCTAATATTGAAAGAAATATTATTGATTTTCATATTTTATTCTCGAACTCATATGCTAGATATGTAGGGGGCATGTTATATATACATTGAAATATTGTGCTGTGATTTTGTAATTATGATATAGAGTACACAGTCACCACGACTTACACTTGTCAAATCTTAACTTATTGTTTGTTATCATCAAAAGAGAGAGATTGTGGGGTATATGTCTTGTTTGATGATAACAAATATACTTTATATTTGATTTTGCTTTCAAAGTGTGTTGCAATTTTAAAATCATCAAAACACAATTTTGTTTTTAATTAAATTATCATCCACCATATCTCATATGCCTGATTTACACGTATTACATTTCAAACACATATATTTTTATTTGTAAAATAATATATATTTATTATTATCAAAAAAGAAATATTGTCAAATATTTATTAATTCCCGTTTGATATTAATAAATATATGTTATATATAATGTGCTTGTCTAGTGTTGCATATTTACAGGTTTATGGAGAAGTTTCCTTTCAATGCAATAAAAAGCTGCAAATATAGAGAAAAGGAAATAAATAAAGATCTGAAGCAAAAAGAAATATATCTATACACAATCAGAGGTTGTATATATACAGTGAAACAAATACATTTCAGAAGCAGAGAGATATATACACAATCAAGCGATATACTCTGGAAGATATATCAGATTTTGTTTTCCAATATATTGATTTTTAACTTCTACAGAGGGAAACAAATTATTACACAAATCATAACTTCTCAATATATCTTCTCACGTGTATTTTTCCATACATATAAATCCTCTTTATTAGCCTATATAAACTCATATGACATGGAAGGAAAAGATTATCAGCTGCCAATACAAGCAATAATAAGGAACAATTTTTTATCTCTCATTCATCACATTATCCGATCATCACAACAGTTTCAACTCTGAATGAGCATCTGATTTCGCAAGACTCACAAATTCCATCTTAGTTACAATCTCATATGTCAAGCATTTACCTTAACTTCGCCACAACAATCAGTTGCCATCTATAACTACATCTCAACTCTTGACCAAAGCACTAACTTCCGTGCTAAAATCTACATACCCACATTCATTATTGGATTCACTACACAAGAATAAAATCATAAATATAGCAAACTTTGACAAGAGCAGCAACTTTAAATCGATTTAGGCAGTCAGTCATCGCAACCTACATCAAAGCCAAGGCAAGCGACGACCCAGATTTCAACATGAGCATGGTAGCAATCTCATTACTACTCAGACTTTGGCGGTTTCTAGATATAACATGGTAGAACTAACCTTCAATGCAAGCAACCTTCATCCTAACACGACGACAGCAACTCGGCAGGCTACACGAGCATCTCCAGCATTGACGACTCAGAATCACTCAACAAAAGACTTATTCAAATCTCTACCACATCTCGATTAATTCTCAGGCATCGTCAATCTTGATTACGGACAACTCCAAACATGAAAAGAATTTCATGCAATCCACGTCAACGGAAATCTCATTCCTTGCAACTTCTAGTTCCAAGCACGCTGTAGTAAGCAATAAGCCAAAGAAGCAGGAGACACAAGTACTTTTCAGGCGAAGTGGATTGTTTTTTATGGCAGGGCGATTTCAGAAGATCAAATTTTTGGATATAGGGCGTTTTGAGGAAGATGCGGTCAACTAAAGGGATCAGGGAATTTTTATACAAGGACCTACTATTGTTTACTTTTCTTGAGTATTTGTTTATTATATTAGGAGCAGCTTTTAATTTTTGTTATGTATTTTTATTTTTATCTATACTATATTATTATTAGTGAGTTCACTTTCAAGCTCACCCATGCCTTCTTGAAATTTGACAACTGAAGAGTCCCGACTATCCCAAAGCTCACACAAGCCCCTTGAATTTTGGCAACCCAACCGTCTCTCTTTTTACTTCTCTCTTTGTTTTCCTCCGTACAATTCTTCCTTTACGTCAGCCCATATTAGGTTTTCCTCTTTAAGATTTCACGGTTTTCACCCAATCGCCTAAATCCTTTTCCCTTCAACCAAATTCACCAAAAACCATGATTACTCTTCTTCAAGCTGCCGCCGAATCACCTTGAGCTGGATTCCCTAATTTAGCAACAATGGATTCCTCACTGGTATAATCCATATTGTGATTTGAGTTATTATTTCAATTCTTTGATTATCAATATTTGTTTTGGCATGTTTTCTAGCCAAAATCAAATTGTCCAGTATCCTCTTTTCAAAATTTCTATGGTTCTAAACTAAAAAATTAATTGGCTGTTTGTTTTTACTGAATTTTTTCTCTTCGCAATGGTCGTTGCCACATATTTGATGTTCTGAATGTAGTCTAATTTCCTTTTTGGTATGCTTTCTGCCCAAATTGAATTTTTGAGTATCTTCTTTTGACTAACTTAATTTCATTTGTTTTCTTCATTTGCTGCAACCGCCTATGGTTAATATCCGACCTCATCGATTCCGCCTACCTTCAGACGAGTTTCAGGTATGCTTTTCCTTCTTTCCAACGGTTTTTATTTTAATCATTCAGATACTAAAATTCCTTTTTAATAGATCGAGCAAGTCGATTTACTGTACTCAATACTTGCTTTGGAACTTCATCAAAAAAGGTACTTGCGTGGGAACTCCTTTTAAGGTTCGTGATTGCTTTTCTTATATTACTCTTTTTGTGTCTGTAGACAAATATAGAAGTGACACATTGACCTTTTTGATAGTAAAATTACCACAATTGTTTTTCAATTTTTGGAAGAGCAATAATTGTATTGTTAAATACTCAATTGGTTAATAGTAAACATAGTTGTTGTTAATATTGTCTGTTTGAGCGGTTAACCAAGCAAAAAAGGACCTCCATTGCCTTGCTTTTTGTGCTGTCCGCTGAATTCATCATAATTTCATCACTTTGAGGTAAAAACCCTTCATTTACATCGTTGTTAGCTTACTGATGTCTTTATCGGTCGAAATAATGCGCTTTTGTGCTGCTTATTCGATCACACCTTCCAATTTGGCATATGGTTCTGTACATGGCTACAATGCAATTATCTGCTCTGCCAGTAATTTGCAGAATACTTATTGTGCATCAGTAATTTAGGGTTGAACCCTGGAAGTTATTTTCTCAAAATATAATTAGTATGTTTGTTAGTATGTCGATGTAATGTGTTTTTGCCCAGTTTAATTTTAATCCATGCGGAGGTACTGATTCTAGCATTGATGCATTATATACATTCGGACTCTAATGACTTGGTCATCTTAAATCACCCCAGAAGACGCATGACTAATCATCAATTACACAATTCTGTTAGAAAATGCAGGTCTGTAATATTGCATATTATTACCAATTTGATTTATATACCCTATGTAATGTGTTTTTTCTTTAATCTGTAGTGGTAATGTTCCACAAAATGTAAGCACATAAACGCAGCTGCCCTATGAGTCAAAGTCTTAATTTTTATCTAACTTTGTACCATCGTTTTTTTAGTATTATGACATCAGAAAACAATGCGAATGGAGTCTCTATTATGATTTCTCAAACATGGAAAATTTTCTAAACTTAAAATTAGTGAAAGATTCTCTAGGACTTGGAAATATCGAATTCGAATCGTTTAGTCCAGCAGTATACACCACGTTGTCTGGTGATTGGATGAAAAGTTTGGTAGTTTGAATTCCGACCCTACTCGAAGATGGTAGTGACATGCTCATAAATACGATTTAGTTTGCAACTAGCGAGGTAAATTTTTACCAAACTCTACCTTAAATTCTACTTATTTTTTCCTATGTCATTTAGTAAAATGATTTCTATGTTAAATCATTGTCTGTTTGGAAGCAATGCATAACATGCTCTATACATTGCACAGAAAACTCAAGATGGGTACAAGCTATGCAATAGTCAGGTTAGCAAGACCTTTTGGTGGCTCCAAATGTTGATTTTATTGTAGATGGTGTAAAAGCCGAAGAGATCAAAAAACACGGACAACTCATTTCTTAAAGGTTCTTATTCCTTAACTTGATTTTATACTACAATCCCATATAGTTATGTTTTATCTATCTGGAATATTAAATGATATTTGTGTGAAAATATAGGTATATGATGCACGACACATGCTGTTGGTTAGGCTTTTGTTACACAATCATGCTAACATCATGATCTAAACTATCCTTTTCTATTATCAAGCATGTATAGGCATTCAAAATTAACACCACAGAACCAAGCATGAAAACCTGTTCACATACACACAAGCATGTCCACATATATACATGCATGCATGTGTTTGTGTGTATATAGTTATATACACACACAAAATAAAAAAATAAAACTTCAAGTTTAAACAAGACAGTTTGAAAATTTAGTTTATTTATGCATGCTTTAGTTTTCATCTGTGTGCAAACACACGCGCACAAAATATAAAACAATAATTCAGGTTTAAACAAGATAGTATGAAAATTTAGTATAATTTTGTGTGCTTAAATTTTCATGTCCAAGTTAAAATTGTTCATACTTTGTTTTTAAGTTATTTTAGACTGGAATTCAGAGCTTGAGAGACCATGCTACGCTCAATCTGTCTATTTTATTATTCCTTTGTGGGTAATCAATCTTGAATCATAGCGATTCTGTTCTAATAAAGTCTTCATTCATATTTGATCATAAACCCGATTTATAGTACTTTTTCTCTTAAATGATAAATATCCACCATGCTTAACAATATTTACTTTTTATCTAAAACTAAAACTTTGTATCTATGTGTTCAAATTAATTAAGAAAAATCAATCTATTTTACAATAATTATATGGGTGAGATGAGATGGGTGGTGAAGACCAAACTGAATGGGGTTTGGTCCAGACTACAGAGTTCATAGTTGAAGTTCACCTTATAATGAATTTACTATCATTGATGTACAAGTAATTAATGAATTTACTATCATTAATTTCATTTATTCTTTGTTCTAAGCCAATTAATCTTTTATGTTACTCTTAGCATCTTCATGCTTCTTGCAACTGTTCTTCATTTTATGCTTAATATTAATTTATTGCGATAAAGGTACACAATTTACTTACTATTTTGGGAGTAAAAAAAATAATCCCTTAAGCATTTGCCTTGCTTTTCCAATTTTGTATTCTTAGTCATTGTAGATATTAGGTTATTCTTCAAACGCCAATTTCTCATGAAACAGTGGTATTTCATTGCTAATGCGATTTGTAGTATTTAATTGCTAATGTGATTTATCATGACTTTATGCAATGAATTTGATTTCCTGCATCTGTCATTTGATCAAAGGAAACTCATTTAGGGACCACCTTCAATTTAAATGTTTAGCTACATATCACATTTAATGGTACTTGACTTACAATATAAGTAGAAAATTTATAAGCATTTCAAATTCATTGCACATGCATTTAACTATGGCAATGAATTAAATTGGAAAAATATTTATAAGCTATTTATACCAAAGACAAGAAAATATGGTCAAATTAATGTAAACCTCTGCTTTGCATCCTATTTAAAGGAATAAACCATTACTAGATTTAGTGTATGTTTTTGCTAATATTTTATTTCCTTCCTTGGCATTTTCGTATTGAGAATGCAAATTTGTAAGTGTTAAACTTTAGGAACATTTTCTTTTTGGTTTTTGATGCTTTCTTGCTACTTTTTGGTAGTCTATAACATACAAGATTCACAACAACTATATATGCTGCCTCATCTGTTTGTAAGCTGCTCGACAATAAATAAAAATTTAATGAGGTAAAATCAAAGGTTTGAGGTTTCGATCAAAATGCTGATATTTCAATCGTTCCATTTTGGTTTTAAGAGAGACCAAAATGAAACTAAATGGCACATATAATAAAAAAGACTATTAAGCTTCAACTTTTGCAAAAGAAACTCAATATTAATTTGAGTTCTAAATATATGAATACTCAAATTTTGAAATTTTTATAAATTGTCCCAATTTCAAGTATATTTCGTTCGTACAGTTGGAAGAGGAAATGCTCTTATAAACTCATCATAAATCAGCTATAACATAAAATTTAGTGTCATTTGGTCAATTATTGTTGAAATAAAGGTAAATAGTATTGAAACCATACTATACCACTATATGTGCTTCAGGTATAACAAATCATGAGCAGATTCAATTTCATGTTTACATAGATTTGTTTTTAGCTGTTTGACAACAAGTGGTGGTTTAGTTTAGAGAGTATCTTCAACGTAGTGTCGGGTAAGAGAAAAGCAGCAAAAAAGTTTCAATATATTGTAATTGTACAAAATATGCGGTTACGATAATTGCGAGGGTTGTAGGTTGATAGATTACTGTAATCGTAACTACTGTAATTTTTATAAAGCAGTCAGGTGAAAGTCAAACTGGGTAGTCAGGTGTAAATCAGGCTAACGTAGACTGATTGGACTGCCATTGAAGTAATAAACTGACTAACTTAATGAGCTAATATATATGGAGCGTAATTGCAGGAAGTTGGTCATAGTGTAGCCGAGACAAATGGTCTGACTGAAGAGTGGGTGATGCTAAAATTGTTAATTGCTGAAGCCACTACCGAATAAATGACTATAAGCATGAAGAAAGAGCATTGAAATCTAAAGCTGCCATTTATAGTTTCTGACAGTCTGATGCTGAATATATACGAATAGAGGTGAATATTTTATTGCCATGCATTTTGGTGAAATTCCCAATTGGGGAATACTACTGTACATTTTTTGAACATAACCTATTTCATTAATTTATTTCTACTCCCACAGTTGGGAAGTGAGGCTGCAGCTAACAACAAGGACATGATGCAACAACAAATATATGAAAGAGCCTTAGTCCTACGGTTATAAAGCAACAACATGTTCATACAACCTTTTAAGATGAAATATTGATGTATTTTGGTTGTATTAGTCATGTTTATGTTTCTTTGGTTATTTATTGTAAGGGCTTTAAATTGTAAACCGCCTATTTTTGCTTGATTTTTTGAATTACTTCATAGGATTGTACACCATGCAAGAATACTTTTATACAAAAACCCATCTACTAAAGTTCACATTTTAGTTATGTTTTACTTTTGTTAGAAATTTTAGTACTTTGTAACTTTTCTATGTTTTTTTCTAGGTATTGCTCATAAGTTTTAGTTGGGCATCGGTCACTTTCGTGTGATTGATAGACATATTATCGGTGCATGACAAAATATTCATTGGCAACTAATCCATATTTACAAAAATAATTAGTTTTTTTGGGCGATGCTTATATACTGCAATAACCAGACCGACCGTTGATATGATAGTTCCATCCTGTTGTAATATGAATCTTGAATTATAATTGTTAGGCACTTAAAGATTCGTTTGAAGCAAGTCTTCTTTTACTACCGTTGCAACCATTAATTCTCTACAAATTTGTCCAATAAGCTTTGATCCCGCATAGACTTTATTAAAATATGGTAAATATTAGTTGTCTAAAGCAAGTCTTCTTTTACTTTTAGATAGTAAATAAACGATTTGTGTAATCTCTCTCTTAGACACATATATACTTATATGTGTATGTAACTGTGTGTGTATAATGGATTCAAACCATCTTATCATTTTAAAATACTCAAAATAAGAATTGACTCAACTGATAAGATTTTGGTAAATTTAATTTCAATATTGATATATAAATGTAGCCCGTGTGCGTAGCACGGGTTCACACTAGTTTTATTTTAAACTCTAGATCTTTTAGATGAGCTATGTTTTGTAGTTCAAGGATTTTAGTCTCTGGGTATTGAGTCTAGACAAGGTTACTAGGCATATGTTTAGTATATTCGGGTAAGCAGAGAGTGTGAGTTTACAATTCTAAGCGTCGAATATACAACTCTAGTAGTAACTTTCGGGGAACTACTAGGCACTAACGGGTTGGTGACCAAAGCTGGATATAAATGTGTTTTACGTACTTTTCTCATTTACGTTTTCGTACTCTATTTTATTTGTTTAGCTGCAAAATTTTATATACCCTATTCACCCCCTCTAGGGTATATTGCACGATCCTAATAGTTTATTGCACTTTATTGTACATATTTAGGTTCTTTTTATGATGTTTTTGATATCATGTTGAGAAATTGCTGAGCATCAATGAAAAAACATCAAAAATGGGCAATCGTCTCTAAGTAACCTTCTAGTGATTAAGCAACAGATTTACCACCGATTGATGATTCCCTGTAAAATGAATATGATAGATGCAGAAACTGTTATGAAATTCGATCCCAAATCACTCTAACCCAAATATCAAAACGCCATGGAAATGAGATCGTTCCAAGATGTGAAAAAACAACCAATCAATATCTTAATACCAAAACTCAATATCTAATCCAAATATTCTAATCTTAGTCACAAACAAGCAAAATAAGCAATAACAAAAGTAAATGACACATGAGATTTATAGTGGTTCCACTAACGTTGTGTTAGTGTACATCACTTTAAAGAGAGCCTTTTTATTATCACAATGAAAGAGTACGAGAGATTGAATACAGTGATCACTCAAAATTCTAGGGAATTTGATTTTGTGGAGATTAGGAATTGAAGAAATTAGTTAGAGTAAACCCATCTTTTAATTTAAATAAACCTCTTTTCTTTTAGATCTGAAAAGTAGCTAGTATATGAAGAATTCTCGTTTTGGAAATTTCCAAAATTTCCCCTTGAAGCCTTCACAGTCATCATACAACGACCTGGCTTAAAATAGCCGCTTCCCAAGCAATCAGCCATCTGAAAAAAAAACAGATGGCTGAAAATAAAATTTAGCCGGTTGAACTGCATTTTTAGATGGCTGAAATGCCAAATTTAGCCATGAAACTTCAGAGAAAATTCCTTGACAGCATAGACATTTGAATAGGGGATTCGGACATCTAATTTCACGTCCAAACGTCTGAATTTCCTATTCCAACGTTTGAAATGCTATAGAAAGCTCCATCTTCTTCAAATTGCAAAATCTCGAGCTTTCAAACTCCATTTCGCGAACCTTCTTCACTAATATCAAGCTATTTCCATCCCCTTCAATTCTACATATAGTGTCGCCAAAATTTAACACTCCACCTCGACACTATATCTATCTCTATAACAAGAACCAATGGTACAAAACCATCACCACCTCTACCTTCTACCCAACATTTGAATATTTTCCCAATGAGCTACGGCAGGGCCACCGCCCATTACACTCCACCAACGAGCTCTGGCAAAGCCACCGCCCGCTAACGAAGTGTTGAAAGTATCCAGATCCAAAAAAATCTTAACTAAAAGACAAAAGTACTTAGGAGTGTAAACAAATACTTACTAAGAAGATGGAACCACAATCTCTTACCGGTACTCTTCATTATCAATAAACAAACTACTCCCCCAACCATGCCATCCCGTGGCACCAAGCACTTTAACAAGCGAATCAAGTTCGAGCAATGCTCGAACTTCCTAACCGGCAATGCTTTCGTAAACATAGCCACCGTGTTATCCTTTGTGTGCACTTTCCAAAAATGAAAAAAATTATCTTCATCCATGGCTACAAAGAAAGACTCTCTCACCTCTATGTGCTTAGTCCGAGAGCTAAAAACCAAATTCTCCCCAAGTGTATAACACTTTAGTTATCACATTGAACATCGATATTATCGTGTTCAAAACCAAAGCCACACAACAATTGCCTCAAGTATAGTGCTTCCTTTGCCGCCTCCACCTCGACTATCAACTTCGCCTCTGCAGTAGATAAAGCAACTACGGTTTGAAATCTAGTATCCCTAAATTATGGTCGTACCACCAAGAGTGAAGACATACCCAAAAGTTGATTTCCTCCGATCCCTATCACTGGTGTAGTCTAAATCACAATAACAAAATAATTTGAAATTCATCCCTTAACTACCACCAAAAACAAGGCCATGAGATGAAGCACCTATAAGTATCTCAAAATAACCTTTACGGCTTCCCATTGCGATTTTCCCAGATTAGCCATATACCGACTTACCATCCCGAGGCATTTTCAGTATCGGGCCTTGTACATACCATGACATACATTAAACTTCTAACTGCACTTGTACATGGCACTCTTTTCATATAAGCTTTTTCTTTTTCCAAGATAGGTGATCCCTTAATCGAAAGCTTTTTATCTAAAGGCAAAGGTGTATTTGACGCCTATGCATTCTCCATGTTAAACCGACAAAACACTTTCTTTATATACTCCTTTTGAGTCAATTTTAAGTCAAAACACTTTCGGTTCCTTTCTATTTTGCACATCTAAAATTTTTTTGCCTCTCCAAGATCTTTCATATCAAATTTCGATTTTAAGTAATTTTTTGACTTGTTGATTTCATTTTTATCTTTAGAAGAAATGAGCATGTCATCTAATACAAGAGTAAATACACCCAAAAATTATTGTTTAACCCCTTGAAATATACATAAGCATCTTTGATGCTTCTATCGAAATCATTTTCATGTATAAAATGATTAAATCTTCTATACCATTGTCTAGGTGATTGCATTAAACAATATAGTGAATTTTTCAACTTGCAAACCGAACTTGACTTACCATCTACAACAAAACCATTCAGTTGTTACATGTAGATGTCTTCATCCAAGTCACCATGCAAGAAGGCAACTTTCACATAAAGTTGCTCCAATTCCAAATCATGAATAACAATTATAGCAAGTAATACCCGGATTGATGTATGGCGTTCAACCGTTGCAAAAATCTCATCATACTCCTTTCCCATCCTTTGTGAAAACCCCTTAGCCACTAATCTAGCTTTGTACCTTCCATCATCATTCACCTTGTATGTCCATTTGCATCCAATAGTACAATTTCCTTTAGGAAGTGGAATAAATCCCAAGTTTGATTCTTCAACAAAGATTGCATCTCATCCTCTATAGCACAAATCCATTTCGAGCTATCACTCAAATCCATGATGTCATCAAGGTCCATATACTTATCGTGGATTACATGAAAAGTATAGTCCAAATTATCACAAAAGCTATGATAGTTCCAATCACCATATCGTTTTGGTAGTCTTATGACACGACGACCAACCCGAGTTGCAATTCTATTACCCAAACACCTTTCAGCTCCATCTTGAACCGAATCATCTCTAGAGTCGTGCACATCACCAACACTACTAGAGGAAGCATGTGCACTATGTGATGTACCATCAACCGCTTCCTCAACACAATTATCTCCAACAACTTTACTCCTTGGACGAAAATTGAGAATAACTTCCTTCTCCTTGGATTCATTATGAAAAAAAACTAAAACATCCAACGAGCTCTCATTCTCCTTGAATAAGGCCGACTCATCAAAAGTAACACGATGAGAATTCACAACTTTCTTCATATCTGGATTCCAAATCCGATAGCCTTTGACACCATCCATATAACCAAGAAATACCCCTTTGAAAGCTCTAGGGTAAAGTTTATCATTTTTCGGATCATGCACATTAATCGGACTACCAAACACATGAAGATACCTCAAGTCGATGATCTTCCCCCTCCACACTTCTTCTAGAATTTTGTTTTCAATAGCCAAGCATGGAATTCGATTTATAATATGCACTGCGGTTGACAAAGCTTCGGCCCAAAATCCCTTCGACAAACCCGATGTCAATCTCAAACATCGAGCTTTCTCAAGTAGAGTATGGTTCATTCTCTCTACAACCTCATTCGACTGCGGATTCCACGGTGTAGTAAAATGGCTTCGAATACCATAATGCTTGAAAAAAAACTCTAACTCTGGAAACATACTCCCCGCCATTGTCAGATCTCAACACTTTTAGAGACTTACCACTCTCATTCTCAACAAGAACCTTCCAAACTTCGAATTTAGCAAATGCCTCCGACTTGGCTTTCATTACATACACCCATACTTTCAGAGAAAAATCATCAATAAAAGAAATATAATAACGAGCTCCACCAAAAGAAGCTACCGGTGCTGGCCTCCAAATATCCAAATGAACATACTCAAGAACATCTCTTGAATCATGCTTTCCTTTACCGAATGATACTTCAGTTTGATTCCTCATGATACATACCTTGCAAAACTCAAGTTTATTGAAACTATCTCCATCGATCATCTCCCTCTTCTGAAGAATATCCAAAAACCCCTTCGAGTCATGACCCAACCTTGTCGCATCCAAGCCACGAGAACTATCAACACCCACACAGGTTTCAACTTCAATAGTCACACCTTAAAGAAAGTAAACTCCATGAGCTCTAACACCTTTCCTCACCACAAGTGCACCCTATGAAACACACAAGCTATCACTCTCAACAGTGATTTTACATCCCAAAGAATCCAATTGCCCCAAGGAAATAAGAGACTTACGAAGACCCGGAACATAGCGTAAATTAGTGAGCCTACGAATTACACCATCAAACATCTGAATCTGCATGGAACCAATGCCTATTGATGTACAAATAGCACTATTATCCATAACAATTGAATTTTCCTCCTTTTTGACATAAGAGGAAAAACAATTCTTATTCAGCGTCATATGATAAGACGCACCCGAATCGAGCACCCATTCGCCATCCAAAACATGTGATGCTACCACCGTCAATACATTTTCATCTACCTCCCCAACATCATTCTCCGCCACCACCGATGATGATGCTACATCCTTCTTCTTATCCTTGTCCGGACGCTCATTCTTCCAATGATCAGGCTTCTTACAAATAAAGCACTTGTTATTTCATTCTGTAACATCCCCAATCTAGAGGCCCAAAGATAAACTCTACAGATGCTGCAGTTATCCATAGTATTAACTTTTGGCGACTAAATATGGCTATGTTAATGGTATCCATAATATCAGAAGCATTTGAAATGAAACAAAATCACAGATTTCAAAAAAATCTTTTCACATTACATTTCCAAAACACATGTTTCACATTCAAATTACATAATCCCATAACCATTTCCCAGGTTCAGATAAAATATAATTATTACATTAATACGCCAAGAGCGACATATGACGATGTCCCCCTTGGTTGACCAGAGTACTATATAGACATAACCGTCATAAATACAACCTAGCAGAATAAAAAAAATAAAACAACAACTCCTAAATATCTATCCGTCAGCCACCTGCTCGTCTCCGGAATCTTTATTTCGTCAACCTACTAAAACCTATAAAACCTCAACTCTCAGCATACTCAAATCAATTTTGAGCACCAGAGAGCTTAAGGGGGAAAAACATAAACTTCGAGTCAGACATAAAGCGTAGTGTGAATAATACTATACATCTCGAATATATGATATTAAGTTAGACTGTGTCGCTTAGCGGAACAGGTTTCCCCTCCCTAATATCCTTTTAAAATATATCTTTTGCAAATCATAATCCTACAACCAAAATTGGTTAAAACAATAAAGCATTTTATGTAAACTTACATATCAGGTAACAAATGGACTATATGTTCGAACACCATAGTTTTGTTTGGCTAACTACAACCTTTGGCTGACTCGAGCCTACCAGACAATATAACAAAATAATCTAACATCTGTTAGACGTACCTCTTCTTGACGGTCTGTCCTTAGCTATCTGTTAAATACTTCTCTTCTAAACGGTATGTCCCTAACTTAACATCTCCAGGGTCACCTGATTCTAATATTTTTGCGGGCTCGCCAATAAACTATCTGTATACAAACATATATTCCCTTCTGTGTGTAGTCATAATTTTATTCTTACCTGTGATAAAGCCCTACACACTGAAATTTTGGACTTAATTAGTCGAGGCTAATAGCTGATGTATAGGGCGTGACCCTATACCAGTCCCATCTGGTATTCTAATATTTGAATCATTTTACTTAGGGAAACCTTTCCAAAATTTTCCTTGAAAACCTTTTCAAACTGATTTAAAACCTATAAATCTAACTCACACAAGGAAAATACATATACTCTATGCTTTACTCAAAATCACCTTGCCATGTTATATATACTTTACCCAAATCTTAGTTGATGAAAACATATAAACCTTTGAAAGTACCCTTTTGAATCTATTGAAAGTACCATTTTCAAAACCAAGTAAAACCCTTTATTCAACCTAGGCCGAAAGGCCAAAACTTCCTTTCGAAAGCTTTAAAACCTTAGACATCTTTCTTTTAAAACACTTTAAAACTGCCTTTTGAAAACATTGGAAAAACCTTTCCTCTTATACCTTTCGAAACCGTTGGTAAACCTTCCTTCAAAACCTTTCGAAATCATTGGGGAACCACCCCTTTAAGACCTTCATTTAAAACCCTTTTGAAAACAATAAAACATTAAACCTTTCGAAGACCTATGGGTTCAATTAAAACATGTGGAAACCTTTCGAAACCTTTCAAAATTTACCCTTTCGAAACCTTTGAAAACCTTTTGGTCGAAACCATTTGGATTATGCCTTCAAGTAGAGAAAAAGGATATGAAAACCATTAAAGTCGAAAGCATTCCTTTCAAAAGCTATTTTTAAGTAAAGAAGCGATGGTGTCGAAACCAACCTTCCGAAAGCATTAGAGAAGTGGCTAAGTTTTTAAAACAAAGTATACCTTCCGAAACCATTGACTTCAAAAGGTTCGAAAAGCGGCAGCGAGGGGTTTCGACCCATTCGAAAGCATTACTTAAGACAAAAGAGCGCAACTTATTTTAAACAATTTCTTTAAAAACAATTTGACTTGGTCGAAAGCTAACCAAGTCGAAAGCAAAGCAAGCGTAACTTCATTTGAAAACAAAGACATGCTTCAGCCCTATCGGAACCATACGTTTCGACCCTATACCTTCCGCCTTCATACAATTCACTATGTACCAAGTATATTGATACCATGTGCATTGGTTTTGAAAGCAATGATGGCGAAACGTCTAGGTTGGAACACCTGGTGCCGAAAGTGGCGAAATAGGCTAAAAACAAGTAAATTTTATCCTTAACTTAAAAGAGAAATACTTTTTGACTAACCTGCTATGTTTGCCAAATTTTCATTGATTACTGAATTTCTTTTATTCAAAAGTGCTGCCAAGATTTTAGAAATAAACAATAATTTTATTTTATAAAATATCCCTCCTCCTTTTATAAATGTATAAAACATTTAAGTCTCATACCTCGAATAATTTTATATATTCATTAAAACACTTAGGAAAATTATACAAAAATTCCAAAATATCATTTTCAATATGTTTTCTAACATATATAAATATCATATCCAAATAAATAATTATTTAGCCGTAAATGATTTATAACCTAAATAAATATTTTCTACACTAGAAAATTTATATAAAATCCACAATAATTCATAAAATTATGAAAATTGGAACCCATCTCTAAAATATTATTTCTGATCTAAATCTAAAATTGCAAGGCAAGTGGATGTCATTTAATAGGGTTTTCATACCAAAACATATCATAAAATCCATATGAACAAGTATAAATCATCAACAAGCATATATACACATTTAATCATTTAAAAACATGGCATAAACTTGCAAAACACTTCGAATTTAACTTAAAACCGAAAACATTTAAGAGAATGAGATGTAATCATTGTTCACCTTAGCTTGAGATTAAGGATTTAAGATTTGAATAGCTTTTGATTTGATTAACCTTCTTCCTTAGCTTTTTCTTCCTCTAGTTCTCTAAAATGGTGGACGACCTCTATGTTTTTAATTTGCAAATGAGAATGAATAAGAGAATACACGGCTAAGCGGTTTAAGGTTTAGAGTATAAGGATTTTCCTTGTTCCCATTTTGCCCCTGCCTACTTCCTAACCGTTTATCTATTTTATTTCATGCTATCTCATTTTGATTTACTCATTAACATGGCACGACTACCCCTATTAATCACAAATCTCAATCCATTAATCACCTTACATTATTTAATTAATTTAGCTAATTAAATATCCTAAATAATTTTACTAAAAATATGGGCTGTTACAATCTCCCATCCTTAAAGAATTTCGTCCTCGAAATTACGATAAGGTACACAAAAAAACAATCAAAGGTTAAACATACCATCAAACAAATAGGGATAAGCGTCTCTAATCCTGCTCTCAGTCTTCCAAGTACAGTCCTTATCATCGTCATTCCACTAGACCTTCACTAATCTGACTGTCTTGTTCCTCAACCTCTTCTCATCTCTCGTGACTATCTGGACAGGTTTCCTAACTGTAGTCAAGTTTGGTTCCACTACTAAATCTTCTAACACAGTCGGTGCTATTGTAGTGTCTAGATCCCTAACACACTTCCTCAGATGAGATACATGGAAAACATCGTGGACTCCTGCCAAACTACTAGGTAACTCTACTCTATACGCGAGTTTCCCGGTCCTTTCTAAAATAGGAAACGGTCTTACGAATCTTGATGCCAACTTCCCTGTCTTTCCGAACCCGATAACACATTTCATCGGCGGTACTTTGATGAAAACATGATCTTCAACAAAGAACTCTAAAAGTCTAAATCTTTATGTCTTCTATATGCATAACTCTTCTGCCTAGACTGAGCTTCCTTCATTCTAGCCCTTATTAGCTTAACCTTTTCTGCTGCTTCTCTTACCAAATCGGGACCGAGGACCAATCTATCTCCGGTCTCTTAGCAACATGCAAGAGATTTGCATGGTATTACATACAAAGCTTCAAACGGTGCCATCCCTATACTAGTCTGATAACTATTGTTATACAAAAACTCGACTAGGTGTAGGTAGTCTTCCCATGATCCCCCGAAGTCCAATACACAAGCTCTTAACAAGTCTTCTAGGATCTTGTTAACTCTTTCTGTTTGCCCATCTGTCTGCGTATGGTAAGCGGTACTCATCTTGACCTTGGTTCCTAAACTTTCCTGCAGGCTCTTCCAGAATTCGCTAGTGAATAAAGAATCACTATCACTAACAATACTACTAGGAATTCCGTGAAATTTAACTACATTCTTCATAAATAACTTAGCTAATACAGGTGCCGTCCTATTTGACTCGACAGGAATGAAATGGGCACTCTTGGTCAATCTGTCCACTATGACCCATATACTTTCATTTCCTCTATTGGATCTCGGCAACCTGTCTATGAAATCCATAGAAATAGAATCCCACTTTCATACCGGAATATCCAATGGCTAAAGCAACCCAATTGGCTTCTGATGCTTAGTTTTCACCTGCTTACAGTTCAAACACTGTTTCACCCATAAGCCAACATCCTTCTACATTCCTTCCCAGAAGACACTTCTCTTCATATCTTGATACATCTTCGTTCCTCCTAGATGAATAGTGAACTTTGAACGATGGCATTCCTCTAAAACTTCCTTCCTTATGTCTCCCACATCTGGCACACATAATCTACCCTTTTTTCTTAACCACCCACTTTAGTCAAGACTAAAATCCCTCAAGTCATCGCTCTTCGTTCCATCCCTTAACTTCTTGATCCTTTCAACCAACACTAGATCCTCTTCATATTCAGAAGAAATCTTCTCAATTAATACTGGTCAGACTTCTAAACAAGATACCATAGCAGATTCTCCACTAGACCCAGCCTCGGATCTCCACTGCACTCTGCAAGTTGACAACGCTTCTAAGTCTTTCCATTCCACTATCATAGCCAATGTTGCATTCTGATGCTTCCTACTAAGCGCATCTGCAACCTTGTTACCTTTCCTTGGTGTGTACTCAATTCCAAAATCATAAGCGGATAAAAAATATAACCACCTCTATTATCTCATATTTAACTCCTTCTGAGAGAATAAACACTTCAACGACTTATGATCCATATAAAGCTCAAACCTTTCTCCCAAAAGGTAATGTCTCCACACCTTCAAAGCAAAAATAACTGCAGCTAATTCAAAGTCATGTGTCGGGTAACTAACCTCATGCGGTCTAAGCTGTCTAGAAGCACAGGCAATCACTTTACCTTTCTGCATTAATACAGCTCTCGACTCCTAATCCAGTTCCACACGCATCTGTATAAACTACCAAGTTCTGATTCCCCTCCGGAACCACTAACACATGTGCATGGGTCAACAAGTGTTTCAAGCTCTGGAACGCTTCCTCACACTTATCGGTCCACACAAACTTCACATCCTTTCGCATTAGCTTGGTTATCGGTGCTGCTATCCTCGAGAAATCCTTAATAAATCTCCTACAGTATCCAGCCAATCCGAGAAAACTCTTTATTCCAGTTACAGTCTCGTGTCTCTTCCAATTATTCACCGCTTCGATCTTGGTTGGATCTACTGCTAATCCTCTTTCTGAAACTACATAACCAAGAAACTTCACCTCCTTCTTCCAAAAACGACACTTTGAAAACTTTGCCTTTAGCTGATGCTGCCTCAGCATCTCAAGCACAACTCTAAGATGAACTTCATGCTCCTTCTCATCCTTAGAGTATTTCGAAATATCATCTATCAAAACCAACACGAACCAATCCAAGTGCTCTCGAAAAATCCGGTTCATCAAATCCACAAAGAATGACGACGCATTAGTGAGTCCGAACGACATAACTAACCATTCGTATGACCCATACCTTGTTCTAAATGCAATCAAAGGTATATTATCTTTTCCTACTCTAAGATGATGGAAACCTGTTGCTAAGTCTAACTAAGAAAATACCTTGGCTCCACTCAGCTGATCGAACAAATCGTCAATCCTAGGCAACGATATCATTTCCTTATCGTTCTCCCATTCAACTTACGATAATCGATACATAGCCTTAACGATCCGTCCTGCTTCTTAGCAAATACTTCGACTGCTCCCCAAGGTGAACTACTCGGTTTGATAAAACTCTTGCCTTCCAAATCCACCAACTGAGCTTTCATCTCCCTCATTTCTGTCGGCGTCATCCTGCTTGGTGGTCTACTCACCGGTTCTACTCCAGGCACCAAATCTACGAAACTCAATAGCTCGTTTCAGTGGCAATCCTACTACCGGCTCGAAGATATCTATGAATTCTCTAACCACAAAAATGCAATTCAACACATCTTCCAACTCCATACACCCAACAAAGCATTCACCTCACAGCTAGGGTTTTCTACGGTACATACAATCCGATCCCTATAATCAGGGTATCTAAGTGATATTTTCCTATCGTGGCAAAATATCCTATCATCGTATTTACTTAGCCAATCCATGCCTAATATAATTCTGAACCCTACAAAGTCAAATATATGCAAACTGCAAACAAAGGTGTAATTTAGCAAGTCAAATTCTAAGTGGTCACACTTCATCCCAAGTATCGCATACCCTCCTATTAGATTTGCAACTCTTAAGGAAGTAACAAAATATGTGGGTTCTAGGTTAAGCTTATCTACCAAACATCGAGACATGAAAGAATGCGATGCACCGGTATCAAACGATACCTTAACAGACATATCATGGATCTGAAGCGTACCTCCCAATATTGATTTCCCTTTCTCCTCAGCTATTGGCCTTAAGGTAGCTGGTTCCAATGCACACACTTTTCCTCTCCCGTCCTTAGCAGGCTCCTTGCATTGTTTCTAATAGTGGCCAATCTGATCGCAATTGAAGCACTTGATGTTATTCTTCTCGATCACTTCCTTCTCCTTTCCCGTACGACATTCACCAGCAAAGTGTCCCTTCTTGTCGCACTTATAACAAACCACTTCAGACTTTCCTTTCTTCGCGGCTCCACCTTTTTGAGCACCTTTCTTATGAAAGAATTTTCTTTTCTGACTCCGCCCCACCGGGACCTCCTTCTCCTTCTTCTTTTCTATAAGAGCAAGCATCTCCTCTTGTCTTAAATCCATCTCTACAACCACAACACAAGGATCTATGATATGCGGTAAGGTAGCCTTGGCCAACTCAGGCTTCAACCCCCTAATAAACTTCTCATTCCTTTTCATCAATGTATCAAAAGTGGCATAACCATATCCAGCCAACTCTTCAAACCTGCTAGCATACTCCAAAATAGACATCTCTCTTTATTCTAACTCAACAAACTTTCTTATCAAAACAGACTACGCCATTACAAACATGAACCTCTCCTGGAACCTTCTCCTAAACTCAGCCCATGTCATCTCCTCTTTATTTACTCCAACCGTCACACTATTTAACCAAAATAAAGCTGCCCCTTGAAGCTGTCTTTAGGCAAGACTCCTCTTCTGCTCATCATTGAGCCCTAAGTCAGCGAATATCCTTTCATAGTGCAGCAACCAGTTCTCCACTTCTACACATCTCCAGTTCCAATAAACGGCTTCCCTCCAAGCCTAGCATAGTCTCTACTCAAGTTAGCATAATGGTTGACAACCGGAGCTTCCTGAACTCCTCCTGCAGCATTTCCTCCAACCACTCCAATGGCAATTCCAGCTTGCATCATGTTCATGAAAAACTGATACATAGCTCCTATATCCACTTGTGGGATCCCAGCGCCAACATTTTCAGCTTGAGCCCGACCTTGGTTCCTTCTCATATTTGGTCGATCATTTCCATTTGTGGCGGTGCTGTCTCCTCCTAAGTTAACTCTTACTCTTCTAGCGTCCATTTCTGCATTCAAGCCCCGTGAGATACAGAAGAACAGCCTAATAGAGATAGAAGAATAGAGATATAGCGTATACTTATATATAGCAAAAACAAATACGTTGTTATAGCATTATCCCATATCCCAATCTTACTCTAATTCCTAAGGATTATGTTTTCAAAAATCATTTTTAGTTAAAGTATTTCATAAACCTATGCTCTAATACCAAGTTGTAACATCCTCTATCTAGAGGCCTAAAGCTAAACGCTACAGATGCTGCAGTCATCTATAGTATTAACTTTCGGCGACTAAATACGGCTATGTTAATGGTATCCATAATATCAAAAGTATTTGAATATGAAACAAAGTCACAGATTTCAAAAACTTCTTTTCACATTACATTTCCAAAACACATGTTTCACATTCAAATTACATAATCCCATAATCGTGTCCCAAGTTCAGATAAAATATAATTATTACATAAATACACCAAGAGCGACATATGATGATGCCCCTTTGGTTGACCAGAGTACTATATAGACATAACTGTCTTAAATACAACCCAGCAGATTAAAACAAAACAAAAACAACAACTCCTAAATAGCTATCCATTAGCCACCTGCTCGTCTTCGGAAGCTTTATTCGTCAACCTACTAAAACTTGTAAAACCTCAACCCTCAACCAACTCAAATCAATTTTGAGAACCCGAGAGTTTAAGAGGAAAAACATAAACTTTGAGTCAGACATAAATCCTGGTGTGAATAATACTATACATCTTGGATATACGATATTGAGTGAGACCGCGCTGCTTAGCAAAACGGGTTTCCCCTCACTAATATCCTTTTAAAACATATCCATTGCAAATCATAATCCTACAACCAAAACTGTTTAAAATTGTAAAGCATTCTATGTAAACTTACATATCAGGTAACAAATGGACTATCTGTCCGAACACTATAGTTTTGTTTAGCTAACTACTAACCTTTGGGTGACTTGGGCCTACCAGACAATATTGCAAAATAATATAACATCTGTTAGACACACCTATTCTGAACGGTCTGTCCTTAGCTATCTATTAAATACTTCTCTTCTGGATGGTCTGTCCCTAACTTAACATCTCCAGGGTCACCTGATCCTAATGGTTTTGCGGGCTCACTAATAACCAATCTGTATACAAACATATATTCCCTTCTATGTGTAATCATAATTTTAGTCTTACCTATGACAAAGCCCTACACACTGGAATTTTGGACTTAATTAGCTGGCGCTAATAGCTAATGCATAGGGCCCGACCCTATACCAGTCCCATCTGGTATTCTAATATCTGAGTCATTTGACTTAGGGAAACCTTCCCAAAATTTTCCTTGAAAACCTTTCCAAACTGATTAAAAACCTTCAAATCTAACTCACTTAAGGAAAATACATATACGTTATGCTTTACTCAAAATCACCTTCCCATGTTATATATACGTCACCCAAATCTTAGTTGATGAAAACATATAAACCTTTGAAATTACCCCTTTCAAATCTATTGAAAGCACCCCTTTCGAAACCAAGTAAAACTCTTTATTCAAACTAGGCCGAAAGGCCAAAACTTCCTTTCGAAAGCTTTAAAACCTTAGACATCTTTCTTTTAAAACACTTTAAAACTGCCTTTTGAAAACATTGGAAAAACCTTTCCTCTTAGACCTTTCGAAACCATTGGAAAACCTTCCTTCAAAACCTTTCGAAATCTTTTTGGAACCACCCCTTCAAAACCTTCATTTAAAACCCTTTCAAAAGAAGTAAAACATTAAACCTTTCGAAAACCATTGGGTTTGATACCTTTTAGAAATAAAACATGTGGAAACCTTTCGAAATTTACCCCATCGAAACCTTTTAAAACCGTTTCGGTCGAAACCATTTGGATTATGCCTTCAAGTAGAGCAAAAGGATTTGAAATCCATTAAAGTCAAAAGCATTCCTTTCGAAAGCTATTCTTAAGTAAAGAAGTGATGGTGTCGAAACCAACCTTCCGAAAGCATTGGAGAAGTGGCCAAGTTTTTAAAACAAAGTATACCTTCTGAAACCATTGACTTCGAAAGGTAAGAAAAGCAGCAGCTGGAGGTTTCAACCCCGTCGAAAGCATTACTTAAGACAAAAGAGCGCAACCCATTCGAAACCATTTCTTTAAAACAATTTGACCTGGTCGAAAGCTAACCTCTAGCTTGAGATTAAGGATTTGAGATTTGAATAGCTTTTGATTTGATTAACCTTCTTCCTTAGCTTTTCCTTCCTCTAGTTCTCTAAAATGGTGGCCGGCCTCTATGTTTTTAATTTGCAATTGAGAATGAATAAGAAAAAACACGGCTAAGCGGTTTAAGGTTTAGGGTATAAGGATTTTCCTTGTTCCCATTTTCCCCCTGCTTACTTCCTAACCCTTTATCTATTTTATTTCACGTTATCTCATTTTGATTTACCCATTAACATGGCACGACTACCCCTATTAATCACAAATCTCAATCCATTAATCACCTTACATTATTTTAATTAATTTAGCTAATTAATTATCCTAAATAATGTCACTAAAAATATGGAGTGTTACACATTCCTTCAACTTCCACCTCCAACCGGGCTTCCATGATTTTTAATGCCCACGATTTCCCTTCTTCTCATTTCTATCCTTCTCCACACAGAAACTGTGACCATCACTAGCACCTCTACTACTATCACTCAACTCCCTCATTTGATCCTGCAACTCCTCACTAAGAAGACCCACTTTAACATCACTAAGAGTCAAAGTATCCCAATTATAGATCAAGCTATTTGACAAATCCGTATAACGGTCCGACAACAAACATAACAAGATCATCGCCTTTTGTTCTTCCTTGATCTTCAAGTTTACCACCTTCATCTTCATTAGCAAACCGTCATAGGTATTTAAGTGCGTCTTTAGTGATGTGCCCTCATTCATCTTATAGGTGAAGATTGTTTGCAACAACATCAAACGATTACATAGTGATATACAACTCCTCTAACTTATTCCGAATATCCTTAGCGGTAGTCACACCACTAATTTCAAAGATTACATTATGACTTATAGCAAGTTGGAGTGTAGTAAATGCCACCCTTCCATTTCCTCTCTCTTAACATCCGAGATGTCCGCCGGCAACAAATGCATGTCGAACACAACCCGATGCACACGATTCTGCCAATGAACCGCTTTCATCTTCCATTGCCATTTTTCAAAATTATTATCACCATTCCACTTTTCAATAACCAATTGAGAACCCGAGACTGCTTACTATCAATGTACATACGGTGCTACACTACCTGGACCAACCATTAAGGGGCTTTTTGAGATAATATCCAATTCAGGCATTTCCGCAAACACTACGGCTCTGATACAAAATGTTATGATTTTTTTAACTCAAACCACTCTAATCCAAATCTCAAAACATCATGGAAATGAGATTGTTGCACGATGTGTGAAAAAACCAATAAATATCTCAATACCAAAATTCAATATCCAATCCAAATTACAGATCTCAATCACAAGCAAGCAAAATAAGTAATAACAAAAGTAAATCACACAAGAGATTTATAGTGGTTCCACTAACTTTGTGTTAATGTACATCCACTTTGAAGAGAGCCTTTTTATTATCACAATGAAAGAGTGAAAGAGATTGAATACAATGATCACTAAAAATTCTAAAGAATTTGATTTTATGGAGATTAGGAATTGAAGAAATTAGTTAGAGGAAATCCTTCTTTTAATTTGAATAAACCTCTTTTCCTTTAGATCTAAAAAAAAACTTATATATGAAGAATTCTCGTTTTGGCAATTTCCAAAGTTGTCCCCTAAAGCCTTTATAATCATCATAAAGCAACTCGGGCTTAAAAAAACTACTTCCCAGGCAATCAACCGACCGAATAAGAAGAATAGATGGTTGAAAATAAAATTTAGCCGCCTGAATTGCATTTTCAAACGGCGGAAAATATCAAATTTAGTCGTGAAACTTTCGAAAAGGTTCTCTAACAACACAAACATCTGAATAGGGGATTCAAAAGTCTGATTTCATGTCTGGACATCTAAATTCCCTATTCAAACGTCTGAAATGCTATAGCATGCTCCATCTTCTTCAAACAGCGAAATCTCGAGCTTGCAAACTCCGTTTCGTGAACCGTCTTCACCAATATCAAGCTATTTACATCCTCTTCAATGCTATATATAGTGTCGCTAAAATTTAATAGAAACTTCATAATTACAAAAATATGTACATAGGAGTAAACATAACTTGCACAAGTTACCGTTTTATAATGCTTTTATCTACAAATTCATTTAACTTGTAAATTTTATGCAAAATTATAATCGCATGGCTCAGACAGTTGACATCACAAATGATGCATGAATTTTCCATAACATACGCATAAATAAAGCTTATGGTTTGTGTTATAAAAAATTGATGAAATACAAAATACAATGGAAATAAAAATGGAAAACATACGGATGTCACAATACACATATCTTAGTCTTAAATGATAACCAAGCAATAAAGATGCCGAAAAAACATGAAAATTTATATGATAACTCCTTAGAAAAGACTCCTACCATTAATGACCTAAGCTTTCCATATTACATCTACCATTGTGTACCCATGAGTTAGACTGTCGTCCTAGATTGTCAACTGGCTATTGAAACAAACAAAATATATGTTCAAAAAAGCAAAGAGAATAGAACGACGTAATGATGATAAATTTACAAATTAACAGAAACTTACCACCCCTAAGACTTATTAATCACATTTAAAGTGTCATCATAAGCCATTTGTTTATCTTCTAG
The DNA here is from genome assembly GCA_030737815.1 of Allium fistulosum. Taxonomy (NCBI): domain Eukaryota; kingdom Viridiplantae; phylum Streptophyta; class Magnoliopsida; order Asparagales; family Amaryllidaceae; genus Allium; species Allium fistulosum. Next base: position 1,219,998,115 of record CM060904.1, on the reverse strand, counting down.
ATGACAAATTTTTCTCTCAAGAATGGAATTCTCAACTTTCTGTACCTCCAATTATTATTTCAGCTTTTGAGTTCGATACAAAAGCACCAACATCAAGCTAAATAACTCAACCACCAAAATAAAGAAAAAAATCCTGCAGTTAGATAGAAAAAATGTATTGTTTATAGCACATATGCATTTCAACCACAAAAATACAATTTTATGGCAAAAGACAACACAAAGTTGTGATTCGATATTTCAGCAGGGTTGAATCCCTATAGAATTAAAACTATCTTAAGCTAATTAATTTAAATAAGAAACCAACATCCCATTTGGATGGACTTTATAAATTGTTTTTTAGCTTTTTAAAAGTAAAAGACTATTCATTTTGGCTTTCAAAAAACCAAAGAATGGCTTATTTAAGTCGAACCAAACAGGCTCGAAAAATATATCATGATAGTTTGCGTAGTGAAGTAGCTAAGTAACATAGGTGCAGTCATAGATGTCATTGTTATATTTACATGCTATAAAGAGACATCAAATATCCAAAAGCCAAGATACTGAGAAACCAATATGATATGCCATTTAAATTAATAATAATATATGTGATTCACTGAACTTCAAACCTCTACTTCAAAATTTCTTTGTTAACAAAAACCAAAAGTATAACTGTTTGATGTCTAGTCTACATTAATTATTTAAATGTATCACTTTATTTGTAGATAGTAAAATACATGTTATATGTGCGACGGTTTGTTGTAACAATGTAAATATATTGTGAACTTTATTCACGCATCGTCCGATTCAGTTTTTGTGATTGTTTGGTTTATTGATTAAGTTTTACAAACAGACTCTCTAGTAATGGGGATAGGAGTGCATACAACATTCCCAAATAGGGGTGGAGATGGGTATAGGCCAGACCAGGCCAATGCCCCACCTTAATTTTTGAATTTTTCTACTTTAAATAGTCACTTTGTCGACTTAGGTCATACCTGAAGATAATAATTTTCCCTATCACAACTAGTATTGGCCAATTCTTGATACTTTTTATTACTCTTGAATGTTTATATTTTATAGAATGGAAATTATAACATATGTGAAGATATGGACTGGCTCTACCAGTGTTCCCAACCCAGATCTTGCTCAAGCGGAAGTCTTGTGCATTAGGTAGAGAATTACGATAATGCTTGGTTTATTGACCAAGTTTTGAAATAAACTATCTGAGGATAAGACCGTATACAATATTCCGAACTCGAATCCCTCTCAAGTGGAAGTATTGTGCACAAAATAGTGAATCATGAATCATGATGATGATAAGACAAAAGAACCAAAATCAAGCAAATTTTATGATTTTATCGTAGAAGAGCACACAAAACACTTGGATGAAATGTAAGAAAATGAAGTATAGCATATCTAACTTAACAATCATGCGATAACACTTTTTACAAACATAAACTTTAGTATGTTAAGGATACTAGATTATAACTGACTTTGTTTTAGACTCAATGCTCATGCGTGATACCTAATATAGGACAAGCACAGCATTCAATCATTTTGTTGCTTTTAAGAAGAACTTAGTTTTTAAAAGCATATTGTGACATAAAACACTTAACGAAGGTTAGACATGTAGTTAGCAGGGAAAGTAACCGATGAAATCCAAAAAAAAATCATTTTAACCTATTATTATTCAATAGTGATATACCCCAACTCTATAGTGACACTCACTTGCTACCCCTCAATACCATGAATTTACATAGCATTTATTTTGATTTATGTGGAAAAGATACAATTATAACATTAGCAGGGATAACAATACGAAATACTATGATATGATGATTTATCAAACATTTGAAAAAAGGATATGGAAAGTATGTAAATTATAATTGTTCATACTTCTATGCAATTACAAAATATGATATAATGAGGTTAAAGAAATATAAACCACCATCCTAATTCAACATTCTAACTAATGAAACAACTAATCGTACTAGACACGCCTGATTATAATTCAAAACAAGAATAGATCCAAGATACCCAACAAGCATTATGTTGTACAGCACGCGCGTGCGCACACACTCATGCATATATACATATATATACATATACACATATATATATACACACATACATATATATACACATACATATATATACACACACAGATATATATATATATACTGCCATGACTTTTATATGATACATCATCATTTTTATTATAACCACTATAGTAGTAAACAAATGTGATTCAATGTATTTTTGGATATAGATAAAATTTAATAACCTGACTTCTAACATCAACGACATGCTTTATTCTTTGAATTTGTTTGTTAGCTAGCTAACTCTAATGATAATATAGCTATACGGTTCTCAAATGTGAACATAAACCAAAACAAAATGCCATGTACGATGAGATAAAAGAAATACCAAATTACTTGAATGGAATAGGATTAAAAATGAATAACCAAACTAAGCAGTCTTAACCAAACAAGATACAAGTTGCCTTGTTACCTTATAATGGTTTCATTTATAAGCTTAATTTTTTCAAAATACATAAACTTTTAATACTTGTCCAAAGTAGTATCAAATAAAACAATTGGGAAAAAAATTGAAAAACTTTAGTAGAAAAAGTGCGACAACCAAAATTTTCGACCCTCGAAAATCGACACTAATACATCCTCTTGTCGCAAATCCAAGTGCTGGAAAGCCCGATTGTTAGGGGAAAAAGAAAATAAAGATAGAACATAATCTCACACGAATGGAATAACATATATTATTTCAACAATAATCTTTACAGTGGAAAATTTTGAATACAATATCAGAGTCTTACCTAGATTCAGCCTGGACAGTTATAAACCCTCTGTCCTTATAAATGTAAAAACACATGCAATAGATGCAGCGGATAATAGAATACGTCCATATGTAGATGAAGATCTCCAGATCTCCTTTGGATACTCCAAGCATCTTCAACTAAACCTGAAACTACTCGGATCTGACCCGAGTATTCAAAATACCCGGATCGGGTTTGATAAACCATCGTAAGATACTTGAAATTTTTAATCAGATGTCAATCAAAAACTTTTGAAAAGAAGGGTATTTCATAAGACCACGCCCACACATAAACACGGACGAGTTTTTACCTTATGATAACCAAAATACTTTATACGGAAAATCATTTTGATATTATTATTAATGATATTGTTTAAAACACTTTCAAATAAATATATATACAAGTAAAGTATCAATACCCGGACTATGGTAATATATCCGGACTAGGTCAACGGAATATACTTGACGGAATATATGATACCAAAAAGGGTAGTTGAAATGTTTGCAAATCATTACAACTATTTTGGGACTACAATCAAAACTGTAAAGCTCGAAATGGGATAGGATTTCCAACATTATAGGGAACCAGTGGCCTTTTCCTTCGATCCACGCATAGCAAACATAGTTCCTTCGGATGCCTTATCGTTTTTCTCAAGCTAGCCACTTGGAACTATACTTGCTGCACTACCAATATCCAGTAGCCTTATCGCTTTTCACTTAGAATGCCACATTGCCATTCCTTAATCACACAACTGATTTCTCTAAACGCATAACTCCTAAACTCGTACGTCTCAGGAAAGGGTGTTAAGCTAAGAGAAGTTGCCTTCTCGCCACCAAGTAGATAATACGCTGATAGATATCAATTAATATGATCAGAAATGCACTGCCAGACACTCATCCATAGAAGTTCGTTCTAGGACTGAACCAAACCGAAGGCACTCTTCCTACCATATTCTTTTTTTGGGAATCACCCCTTGGATCAGTAGTGAGTAGTCCTTGTAATTCGATGATTTGAAAACATGATAGGACCACTGCTATAATAAATGTCTCTATATTAGGAGCTACCTAGAGAATGTCAACAACCAGTCCTTCCACCATGAAGATCTCCGGTCTTCAATACAACGAAGGTTTCAGAATGCAGACACCACTTCCATATATATAATGTGGGGTAAACCCCTGGGACTCGTGACAATAATCCCTATATTATGAAGATCCCCGGTCTTCAATAATCATCATCTTCAACACGTCTTCACTTCCGAGCGTATACATTGGTTCGAAGTGGGTTTCAGATAAAAGTTACCCAAATCCGACCCAGTTCCTTCGAACCAATCATCGACTAAAAAGATGTTAAGTTCATATGTGATTATCAATCATCATTCAATTTAATTCATCTTTTTATTCATTCATAAATTTCTCAGAGAGACGTATTATTTTAAATTATTCCATTTATCTTCTTAACAAGATATGGAATCATTAAGCCTCATTTTTAAAATCATTTGGTTAATTAAACCTTTTTGAATCTTAGAATAATTCTAGATCGTTTCACTTTTTATTTAGGAAAAACATTTCCAAATTATTTATTTAAATCTAAATCAAAGATTTCTTATATTCAAATCATAACATTTTAATGGGTCAATACAATGTTATTTAAGACATAGTTTACTGTAAAACCCAAACTAATTTGTATTAAGTAAAAGATTAGACTAATCATCCAGATTAACTTCCGTATTCAATTCATACTAATCGTGGAATAACGGTGGAATCACCTTTTAAATTCACACGGATAGTACAAGTTCCCTCCTCGGACCTTAATACAAAGTTTGATCAAAATATCCTTTATACTATTAAAAATTTGGTTTAATTAACTCATTTGAAAATTCCTTATTTTTGGAAAAACTTAAATAAGATCTTTTTTTAAGAGCATCCAGGCTTTCCCTTCGATCTGTTCGACCCCTCGTCTTAAAGTGAAAACAAAGGTCAGGTAAGTTCAGGGCAATGGTTGCTCCAATCCTAACCTTAGTTACACACCTTGTTTTACCATTTATATCTCACGGGTAGGACAAATGTACTAGTCGTTTCCGCATACTCTTATTTTTAGAAATGATTTATAAAACTTCCAAATCATTATTTAAAACACTTAATTATTCTTTTAAAAAACCATTTATAAAAGATATGAAAAAGAACAATTAAGTTTAAAATCATATTTCACAAGTTATTTAAAACTGGTGTGAAAAGTGTTGCAAATTCTGTTTTAAGGTTACACTGAATTTAAACACAAATTTTATTTCGTTAACTTTCATTTTTACAACTTAAATCTCTTTTAAACCATTTTAATAGATTGATAAAATTTATTCCATATTTCTAAACATTTAAAATATTCATTTTAAACTAATTTCAAATTCGGGTTTTAAACTGCAAAACCGCGATTTTTCTAAAAACTTGTTTACTCATATTTCAAAGTCTACTTAATGAAATCTTTATTTTCTTTCTTCATTTAAAAACTATGTATATAATAGTCTGGAAAATTCTTATCTTGAAGAATTCTAAGCTATATTTCATTTCATATGCTCATTAATATTCTTCGGCGCGAAATCGCGAACTACCATTAAGCGACGTGCCTAGTTTTGACTTTTTTTTCAATTTCTTTTCAAACTTCATGGAAACACTTTTATATGTTTATAAAACATTTCTAAACCATTTTAAACTCATTTTAAATAATACTTTCATATTTCAAACTCATATTTCATTTCATTATAATATATATTATTATAATATCATTTGCAACCTTTTTAGATATTTTAAAATCATTAAAAGGCTAAATAATTTCCATACACATATTTATATGGATTTAATTCTCATTAAATTACAATGGTTATACTAACCATTTCTCTTATCATTTATCAAATCAAGTAATCATCCATATCAACATCCATATATTCAAACAAGTAATTAACCAAGTAATTACACATTTAATCACCCAATATATATTATATTTTAATATAATTAAACTTGGAATTATTTAGAGACTAATTAGTAAATTTAATTGTGAGTAGTCACCATTAACCAAATCATTTCACTTCCTACCAACTTTCATTCAATCCAACACTTCACTTAAACTTTTGTCAACTTCAACTAATCATCATCTACTCCATTCCTCCTTCCCAAGCTCTAGAAATCCGGCAGAGCTTCCACAGTACTTCAAACTTCCTCCTATCTTCTTGGAATCAAACTGGCGACACTTCTCTCTAATATTTTCACTCCAGAGCTCCACGATCTTGCTCCTTTCTTCCTATAGGGCTTGGCCTAGGCTAGGGTTGGCATGACTACGCTTTTGGTTAGGTGGTGTGCTCGGTTTTGAGGGTGAGGGGGTGTGGTCGTGAATTGACAAGGTGAAGCGAAGGTGTTTGCACTTCGTTTTGAGGTGGATGATAATGTATATATAAGTATATAATTTTTATTTTATTTTTTATTTATTTTGCCATTATTTTTCCTGAATGGGAATCCGTTGAAAAGCTTATGGAAAGAGAAGAAGAAGGTGAAAATTTGTGTAAAAGAAAGTGAGGATGGAGTGGTCTATTTATAGGAAAAGTTTAGAAAAAAATATCATAACTTGAATGGACAAAATGCCCTTACTTATCCATAAAGTAAACCATATTTTTCAATCCTTACCATCACCTTATCACATCATTGCTTTATGTTACAATCACTTAAAGCTTAAGAAATGTAAAGTGAAGATTTTGTTAGATTCTGATGTGATTTGATTTCACTTGTGTTGGATTTGGTGAATATATCTTCTTTACGTACTTTTCTTTACTTAATTAAACAGATAGGTTAATTAATTCTTAGGTAATATAAGTGAGGTGTTTATTTCTTTGTTAATATGTTTATATAATAACTATTCAAGTTGCAAAACGTTCACACAACTTAAATTGAACAAAATATTGATTTTCGACAAAATGTATTCTAGTCATATTTTCTGTTTTTAATCAAACTATTTATCTATGTAAACAAAAATTGAAAATAAGTTTATTTTAGTTATATAACCATATTTAATAATATTAAATCAATTGTAAAAATACGACGTCGATTGGTCGAAGTACGGCGAAGTTTGTTTATCTTTATAAAACAAGTGTATATATATATATATATATATATATATTTATAAAACATTTATAAATCAAATTTCTATTATTATCATATCATTATATAACTATTAAAAAGAGTTATTTACCATTTACAATAATTATTGGAATGTATATCAATTTTATCAAAAACCGGCTTTTGTTAATTCTACGACAAAAATCCAAAATATCTATTTTTTTGTAAACCAATTCTAAAATAAGTTCACCATTCTTATTCATCGCATAAAAAATGATTATTTAAGTTTGAAAATTCTATATTTGAATATTTGAAGTTATTAAAATATTCCATTTAAAAGTGATAAAATTACAGGTCGTTACATACTTCCTTCTTAAAAGAATTTCGTCCTTGAAATTAAACCAAAACTCAAAAACCGATAATACTTACTCAAAAAAATCTTGAAACTCAATTTAGTATGATATACACAGATCATCCATTTACGTATCTGGTTCGATGTTTTATTTGAATCCACGACTTTACTACCGAATGTTTGACATTGCATTTTAAAATCACGTTGATTGATCTTTATAAATGTATCATCTATTTAATGACGGAGAAGACAACTTCTCCTAGCTTAACACCCTTTCTTGAGACATACGAGCTTAGGAGTTATACATTTATAACAATCAGTTATGTGATTATGGAATAGCAATGTGGCATTCAAAGTGGAAAGTTGATGTTCTATGTGAAAAGTAATTGCTACCTTATGCCTCGCACCCGAAAATGACTAAAACATGGTTGCTGCAGCAAGGCTATGTGGTTTGTAAGCATTAGGGGTATGATCATCCCCTTCTAGATATATTTATTCCCACTGTGATGTTAGGCTTTAAATTAATGTGGTGTATGTGAAGAGAGCTCTCGGATAGGTCAGTAACGACCGACATGATGACATATTTGGTACTATCTAGTTAGAGGTAGACCGGTCTTGTGTTGGTAGACCAGTTGGGCCTCGGTAAATTCCTCTATCGGAAGGTAGTCCCATACCTGGTAATTTGTTGGAAATCCATTCTCTAATACATGCCTGCCATTTTAGTCGAAGAGCCTAGTATGCTGGAATTTTTTTTTTGCGAAATGTGTGATCCTCTAAAGTAGAGGAGAGCACACATGTACATGTACATATATATATATATATATACACCACCGATAGTAAAGGAGCTGCCAACATGCCTGGCAGGTAACAAATCATAACATAGAAAATCAAAGATAACAACGTTAGGTAACTTCTTGAATGAGCTCCGACAAGGCCATCGCCCATTACACCTCAGTATCGAACTACGGCAAGGCCACCGTCCGATAATGAAGTGTTAGAAGTACCCAATATAAACCATGGTGCATCTAAGTGAACAAATGAGATCAACAAGCGGCTCCACTAAAGAATGAACGCCTCATAGCTATCACGAACGATCTAGAACTAAAATAAAAAATCTCTCCTAATAACAATCCTACGAGCAGCATCCTGTAATCCTAGCAATAGCAACCCTGAAACCCTGCGAATTGCATTCTAGCACCATTTACAGCCTAAACTTGTACCTATAGATGGAACTAAACAAAAATATAAGAATAACACACACACACACACACATATATATATATATACGTATGTATATAAATAAAATATATATACATATATATGCATTAATGAAATAAAAGTATTAAAAATAGAGTTAAAACTATAAGACAACAAAGAAACTATAATAAGAGTTAGACTAATAAAAGGGTCAAACTCATTAAGGGGCATAGATATTAACATTAAGCTCCTTTGATCAAAAGGACATTATGTTGATCGGTAAAATTTAATAATGGTAACAATTTTGACTATTTGAATATATTTACTTGAAAAGTGTTTTCAAAGAATGTCACTAAAAATAATATCAAATGATTTGATAAAAAAATTTTAGTTATCATAAGGTAGAAACCCTTCCGTGTTAATTGCGGCGTGGTTTTATGAGATAGTCTTTCTTTTTAAAAGGTTTTTGTCACCAATCTTCGATCTATGACACTGTCATTTAAGATTCGTGTTTCATACGCTGGTTTGCCATTAAAAATTCTTCTTTCTACACAATCACTCTAAATATTTAATATTTAGTTTCAAATATTTTTCTTAAAGAAAAACATTTCATCCTAAAGGAATAATTTCAATTTTAAAAGATAATTTACCTTTTAATTTCTAAAATGACAATCAACTTCTCTTATTATAATATATTCCTCTTTAACCAACCTTGATATTAACTTATCAAATAATAATTCAAAATTATCCTTTTGACTTAAGAAAAATTATATAAATCGAGTAACTCAAAAATAATACTAAGGAACTGGGTACTACCAATAGTATTCTATATCCCCTTAACAAGAAGGGTAATACTTAAGGAAAGTGTTTACCATCCGAACATATCTCTTGCTCGTTTTTAGTTATTTTCGAGCCAGTCAAACTAGTTAGCATTTGAGACTTTCTTACTTCTCAAATTTCTTATTTGAAATTCTTTTCAAAAAATTCATTTGAGATTATTTTATTTATCATAAGGTACCGTCCGTGTTTATGTATGGGCGTGGTCTTATGAAATACCCTTCTTTTCAAAGGTTTTTGATAGACATCAGCATTAAAATTTTTGAGTATCTCACGTTGGTTTATCAAGCCTGATCATGGTATTTTTAATACTCGAGTCAGATCCGAGTAGTTTCAAGTTTAGTTGAAGAAGCTTAGAGTTCCCAAAGGAGAGCTGGAGATCTTCATCTATGTATGGACGTATTCTATTATCCGTTGCATCTATTGCATTTGTTTTTACTTTTCAGCAATTGTAAGGACAGAGGGTTTATAATTGTCCAGGCTGAATCCATGTTAGACTCTAATATTATATTCAAAGATTTTTCCATTGTAAAGGTTATATATTGAAATAATATATGTTATTCCATTCATGTGAGATTCTGTTCTATCTTTATTTTCTTTTTTCCTTAACAATCATACTTTCCGGTACTTGGATTTGGGGCTCATTGATGTATTAATGTTGATTTTTTTAGGGTCAGAAATCTCGGTCGATACATTTGGTATTAGCTTGTGAAAAGTGATAAGGCTACCGGATATTGGTAGTGTTGCAAATACAGTTCCAAGTGGCTAGCTTGGGAAAAGCGATAAGGCTCCGAGGGAACTATGTTTGCTATGCGTGGATCGAAGGAAAATGCCACTTTTTCCCTATCATGTTGGAAATCCAATCCCAATACGAGCTTTATGGTTTCGATTGTAGTCCTGAAATTGCTGTAATACTTTGCAAACATTTCAGGTACCCTTTTTGGTATCATGTATTCCATCCGGTATATTTCGTTGACCTAGTCCGGATATATTCATAGTCCGAGTATTGATACTTTCCTTATATATATATTTATTTGAAAGTGTTTTCAATCAATGTTATTAATAATAATATGAAAGTGATTTTTCGTGTAAAGTATTTTGGTTATCAAAAGGTAAAAACCCGTCCGTGTTTTTGTGTGGGCGTGGTCTTATGAAATACCCTTCTTTTCATAGGTTTTTGATTGACATCAGCATTAAATTTTTTGAGTATCTCATGTTGGTTTATTAAGCCTGATCAGGGTATTTTCAATACTCGGGTCAGATCCGAGTAGTTTCAGGTTTAGTTGAAGATGCTTGGAGTTTCCAACGGAGAGTTGGAGATCTTCATCTACGTATGGACGTATCCTATTTTCCACTGCATCTATTGCATTTGTTTTCATTTTTCAGCATTTGTAAGGATAGTGGGTTTATAACTGCCTAGGCTGAATCCAGGTTAGACTCTGATATTGTCTTCAAGATTTTCCGCTGTAAAGATTATATATTAAAATAATATATGTTATTCCATTCGAGTGATATTCTGTTCTATCTTTATTTTCTTTTTGCCCTAATAATCGGGCTTTCCTGCACTTGGATTTATGACACGTGGATGTATTAGTGTCGATTTTCGAGGGTCGAAAATCTACGATCGTTACATTTGGTATCGGAGCTTAGGTTGAGCGACCTAGGCCTTGGTGGAGTAAAACTCATTATAGATAGGGTTAGTAATACCTTAGAATGAGTGGCTCATTAGAGATAGGGTTAGCAACGCCCTAGGATGAGTTTGAGAGTATTATATATATGAGTACGTATTTGTTATTTGATATAAAAAATGTTTTGTGGTGATTAATCTATTAAGTGGTTTATGAATTCTCGTCGGTGTATGAAGAGCTCCATGTAATCGATAGGGATTCCTAAATACTTAAACAAGGTGAATCGACACACCGTTTTAAAAGGAGTATATTTTATAAATATTTATGTGATTTGGAAAATTTATATTATATATTCCCTTAGGAAATGTAACGACCCGTAAATTTCAACTGTTTTAATAACGTAATTAGTTGAAATTTTTTGAAATTTTAAACGATAAAATTTTGAAATAAAAATTTAATATTTGGAATACGTCTAGTTAAACATAGTAACTGGTAAATTTTCGTCCGAAAATACGAAAGTTATTTCGCGCGTAAATTTACTTCAATTTAATCAGTTAAAAAACGATGAAAATAAAATGTTTTCGAAACCTAAATATTTTTACATAGAAAAATTCTAAAGCATCTTCTGAGCAAGATTTCAGTTTGTCGTTTTTCCAAATTCGGACATCTTTGGCTCCGTCGATCTTATTTTTCAGCGTTTTTCTTGCATTTTTCGTAGTAGAAAAATTCGAATTTTTATAATTCAACCATACCACTGAAATCTGTATACCGTTTTGATCGTCTCGTTGTGCTGATCTCTACGGCATATTCAATTCTGTATTTTGAAGTCCGATACGCAGCGAAAACTACATGCAGGTCTAATGCATCGGTATTCGTTTTAACTCTTTGATTACTGTGTCCATTCAAATTTTGAAACGGCCACTAGCTTTTAATAATTATCTGAATTTACGGCTGACCTTTCCTTTCCCATTCTCTGTTTTCAATACAAAATTTATGACTTCCTTTCACATTCATTGCTTGGCTTTTCAGTTAGGTTCTGTGCGTTTCTCTTGAGAAAACGTACATCATAATATAAGTTATTTTGCCTACAGCTGGCCTTCTCCATTTCCTATCTGCTCCTCTTCCATCTAGAAAAAAAAAACTGTTGCATCTTCTCATTTGCAATAACCTCCATCACAAAACCATGCCTCCTTACTCTGCCTTTTTCTCGCTTCCTCCTTCACAAACCCAGCGACCACCCACGCTAATGCCTTCTCCCCTTCTTCACCGCATCCTCTCTCCCTGATCCACAAGCCGAGCTCGTCGCCTCCTACTTCTCGCCCACAACAACACACACCACATAACACGACTGCATCACCTTCGACCCGCCGCTTTAGCATCCTCCGCCCTGGCCGCTGCCGTAGCCAACTAGCAACCGTATCCTTTCCCATTCTCCCCTCCACCTCCATCAAACATTGGCCACCCAAATCTCCCACACCGGCCACATCCACCATCTCAACAGCCGCCCAACAGCACCCCTACCTCGTCTTCCACCTTCCATGTGCCGACCCAATCTCTTTTCCTTACCACCACTCCTTCCAGTCCTCCTCTCCCCTATCGTGCTGCAGCTCCGCCTTAAACCCATCCAACATCTTTTGTTTTGAGGTATGTTTGGAGTTTACGTTTGCATGAGCTTTATATCTTCATTCACCATTCATATTTTGTCTTGTTTTTTTTTGTTTTGTTTTCGGTTGTACATGTGGTAAGTCTACAGCAGTTTGTTCATAACCTTTAGACTTTGAAAAAAAAACAATATGAAAATTTTATGCGTGTGTTATTATTTATGGTTATATTTCAAAAGGAACTTATGGGTTGGTATATATTTTTCCGTGATGTATATAGTACACGTATATATGATCCACTATAGTAATATGCATGCTTGTAGGTACTTTATGACCATATTATAAGTTAGATATAAAAGTTTATAAACTATATATAATTGTGAATATATGTATAAGTTATAAAGGTTCATTTGTTTTGTGTGTGAGTCTGTGGTACGCATATTGTAATTAAGCTATACTGATGGGTTAGCTTACAAATATTTATACAGTTTTATAAGGAAGTAAAGGTTTATATGGGTTATATATATAGCAAGCGTATTGTTACAGTTTTAAAATTGGTAAAGTTTTACAGTTTACGGTCTATTTGTGTAAGTGTATAATGTATGTTTAATTTAATAAAGTTATAATAGTTTTGTATAAAATGTTTGACTATTTATATATCTGGTATAGTTTATATATTATAAAGTTATGAGATACGTTAGTTTTATACGCCAGCTAATATACTTATAGTGTGTGTGTATATATATATATATTAATTAACTAAAATGTTTTCAGTGTGATTTTACGTTGGTTAGTATTGGATTTATATACATCATAGTATGTAGTCTTGTTCACAGTCTATATGCATGCGTTTAGGTGTTTGTTATATATATGTTCAGACTTCAAGTAATATATATAACTGAATATAGGCTGTGTATATATATTAGTAGTCGCATTTGATTTGTTTTCATATACAAAATGTCTGCATTTATTAGCCTGTATTTTTAAGTTATTTATATATCACGTGTATATATAGTGTGATGTTGGTCTGATAGTCAATTTGAAATAGTATTTTATGTTATACTTACTTTTATATTAATAGTTTGGAAGTATACATATATGTATTTATTTCAAATTGTATTTTTGTAGATATGTTCGTTTTATTATATGTGTTTCATATAAAACAATGGATTTTGAAATACATGTATATATCTAAATATATGTTTGAATTTAGAATATGATAGTATATATATATATAGTTATATATAGTTAAATAAAAAGTTTACTTATACCATTTTCCTTTATCGATCTAGTTCTAATTTGATTTCGTAAATTTCTATCTATCAGCGTCGTTCATCAATTCGAGTTCTATCTTGCCTAGTTTTGGGATTCGTGCTTGGATTTCATAACTCGACTTTGTTGTCTATTCATCTTTTTAGCCCCGAAAGTTGAGCACTCACTCACGATTAACGTTCTTTTATTTATTAAATTTGATTTCAATTGAAACGACAATTGAAATATGCTGCTGTTTGATATTTACACTGCTATTACCTATATCAGTTCACCTGTGACATCTGACACCATTATCTGTTATATATGCATTGATAATCCAGTTTGGTTGTTAAATGATTGATTGTTTGATGTTTATATTGGACGTTAAATTGTTAATGATGTAAGTGATAAATAATTTGAAATTGAAATTGACGTAGGATAGTTAGATTTGATATATGTGTTAAATTTGATTAAATGACATTTGTATAATATGACCCCTTTAACTGATAAATTTATTGACACGTAGGATTTGTTTAATTACACTTTGAACCACTGAATGTATGTTGTTAAATTGATGATGCATGAAATTGTAAATAGATGACAAGTGAAAAACCGTACTGCAATAATCTTTAATCTACATGAAATGATAGTGTAGATTCTAGAAATAATTATATTAATTCGTACAAATAACAATGCGAATTAATACGGTTATTTCGGGATTATTTGAATTGATTATTGGATTGTTATTGATTGTTGTTATTGCTTGTTTATTTACTTTGACACCATCCCAGTTATCACACTGCAAGTTCCCTTTGCTATGTTTTGATTTTGAATTGAATTGGAATCGGGTTGAAATGATAAACACCCAAATTGAACTTTGACCTAGGATAGGAAATTAAATAAAACCCGATTGGTCAATAATTTGATTTAAAAATAAAACGAAGATTTTATTTGAATAAATAATATGGTTTTGAAATGAAGTTGAAATTTGAATTTTAATGAAAGGAAAATGTTAATATTTAATAATCTGAAACAAAAGATTAACAATGTAATTTATGAAAGAATGTTGTTTAATTTGAGAAATGATTGAATTAAGTTTGAAATTATAATTAAGTTTGAAATTATTAAAGTTTGAAATGATTTATTAATTAAGTTTGAAATTATAATTAAGTTTGAAATTATTAAACTTTGAAATTATTTAATAATTAAGTTTTGAATTATTTAATAATTAAATAAGGTTGAATTATTTAATGATTAAATTGAATTGAATTCTTTAATAAGTAAAATTGAACTTTTGAATAAGTAAATATTTACTTCGTAAATAATTGAAATTGAGTTTCTTTATTAATTAAGTTTTGGAAAATTATTTAAGTAAGTAAATAAGTGAAATTGAATTTCTTTAACAAGAAATAAAATGTGATTTATTGAAATTAATGTAAGACTTGAAAATTAAAGGATTTGATTTGATGAATTTGATTTAATTCAAATTGTAAGTTTTGAAATAAGGAAGTTGAATTTAAATAATGGATTTAATGAATTGGAAATTAAACAGAAATTGTTTTAAATGAAAATTTACTTAACGAACATTGAATGAAATTGATAAATGGATTTAATTTGATTTGAATGTTAAATTAATTTAAATGATTTCGGAATGAAACTTATATACGAATTTGAATCAATATTTGAATTGTTTTAAATAGAAATTGAAATTGAATTATAAGATTTTGAAATTATGAATTTAGAAGTTTTGAAACGTAAATGTGGGAAATTGGTTTAGAAAGAAAAATGAAATGTTGGTTTACGAATTGAAGTTGAAATTGAATTGATTTGGTTTTGAAATATATTAAACGACCAATCGGTGTAATAATTACGGAAGTTATTAAAGAGACCGGAATCGGTTATGGATATACTCTCTATCTAAACCGAAAACCACTTTAATAACTATACGCGGAGTGATGATCCAGAATGAAGTGGATGGATTGATGTACGTGTTGACTGAAGAAAGAGAACGATGATGGATAGCCTTGACACTTGTGTCAAATTGGAAATGACTAAAACAGGAGCCGTGCCGGGCCAATGGAGGATTAGCTACCTCAAGTAAACACACTTCTTCGAACTACTCATTACTTGTTGTCGATTGGTTCACCCTTGATTTTGGGAGTGTTGTTTCACGGTGTTGCGGGCGCTGCGGCGTTGCGTTCTCACCAGTCCGGATCAGGCGAACGGTAGTATCACTACCTTGGGTATTGCCTCATGTGCCTTGTCATACTTGTATCCCTTTATTCGCGACCACTACGAATTTGTTTTGTACCTTTAGTATATGGATTGCCCTCTAGTGACTTCCGGTTTTGGGGAAACTACGGTCTTGTATATGCTTTTGGGAATAAAAATGTGTTAAGGGTGGAATGGGCCATGACTTAACACTATTTTGATATCTTATTATTACTGATAGACATTATCTACTTATCGTACACTACTACATAGTAGATAGTTTAACGGATCCTTAAAGGATGGTTATTCCAGACATCCTTTGAGTTACTTGTATTTCAATTGCTATTTCACTTGAGTTGGATTTATAAATATAAGAATGTTAATCCTGACTCGAGTGTCTTGTTTTTTTGCTTTACGCTCGGGTCAGACTGAGTGTACCAGTATTCGAGACTCACCTTTGGAGTTGGAGCTTTGCTTGTAGATCCAGCCATCTATTCTGCTTTCAGTATTCGATGATTCCAGTGATGTATTCTGATTTGTATCCGATGTATCGTGTTACTCTTCCGTTGTATCTAGTTTAACTCTGATGTATCGTATTACTCTTCTGTTGTAAACTCTGATGTATCTTATATATTCATATAGTAGCTTCATGAACTACTATCTCTTTTATTTCCGCTACAATTATTACTCTGTGTCTGTGATCTGTGATTATTTTATTTACTGTATATGTTCATTTTGCCAAATTTAAATTAACAACGCGGTATTTTGAGCAATTCAACTCCGGCATGAGTGTCTACCTATACACTTATAATGGATGCGAATGGTCCAAAAAATTCGGGTCATTACAGTTGGTATCAGAGCTTTGGTAGCTCTAGGCAAAACTCAACATGTAGGGTAAATGTATTTACAGAATCACTCTCATTCGAGTTTCAATCTCTTCCCTTGACTCAATTCCTTTGAATTTTGGAACGTTCCCCTCGGTTCCGAAATTCATTCGTGTCCTTCACTATTCGACTTCTTTCAATTCTGGAGCATCACATAACTCCATTTTAAATGATATCTATAATAGATCGGCGGTCTCGCCAATCTTCGAATGATTCGTAAAGGAGCAAAACTCCTTTGTAATAGGCATCGATTTACCGGAGATTTCTGTATCCTCGGTTTACGATGCTATCTATTCCCCGCTATACATGACTTCCATCTCTTGAGATCGAGTGTTGATTTACCTCGGAATTCAGCATCGATCTTATTCTTGAAGTTACGGACGATCCGGTTAAGATTGCCCGTGAATTAAATAAGCTTATCCAACCCGATTCTGTTAATTGAATCATCTTATCTTTTCTTTCGAACTTGTATTCAAATCAGAATTCTCTTTAACTTGAGTCCAAAAATTTTGAATCCCTATCCTTATTTTGGAAATTCATTCCTGTATCGTCGAGCAAAGAAATGTATTTGTAAACTAATATATATATGTTTTAATATATGCTGTGTTATTTGAGTTGTTGATGTTGATTTGGGTTTTCGATCGATTCGTCTGATCAACGCTATCGATAGGATTTCCAAAACACTTGAATAGAGCAAACTGACACAATATTATTTCAAATTTGGTAAATAAATTTCTATGAATATATTATATATATATATACAAGTAAAATTTTCTGAAATTTAATAAGTTAATTAAATTGGTTGTTGAAATGATAATAATTGATTATCACTTATTGTTCTATAAATGAATTTTAAACATGGGTTATAAACTGATTTGAAATTTAAATGAATTTAACATTTAGAATTTGAGAATTTAATTTCCAGTAATTTCAAGCTTTGGTTTTTAAAATTTTAAAATGTATATTATTGTAGGTATTTTCAAATAGAAACCGTTTTCAAAGAATTTTAAAATATTGAAATCAGTGCTTTTCTCTTTGTCGCTGGAAAATAATCTCGGTGATGGCGGCCGCATCATCGACATTCATTTTCGAGTTTCGAAGTGGATATACTATTCTGTAGCTTTGCTACGGTTTTGTTTGGAAAATATTTTGATTAGAATTTCTTCAGTATAATTTGATTTATATATATATGGGTATCTTATTTTAATTTTTTTTTGATTTGATTTGATATAAATATATATCTTTAAATTGTTTAAAGTTAATCGGAAATCTAATTCTTAAATTTTGTTAAAGGATGATTTTTAATTATAAATAAAACCAAAATTTGGAATAAATATTTAAACTTGAATAATTGAATTGGGAAAATTTTACTTGTATATTATTCAACTGCATTCTAATACAACTTACCTAAATCATTCAGAAGTTGAAAATGTAATTGGATAATATACAATATAAAATGATTTTATAAATAAAATTTGAGTGTTTATAATAAATGTTATACACTAAATTTTGATTATAAAGATGTCAATAGAGTTAGAAAGGATAATAAGTAAAACTCAGTTAATAATGAAATAAATTGTTTTGAAAGAATAAATAAATTGTTTTGAAAGAATTAATAAATTGAAATTTGATCAACTTATGAAAATACCTTGAATTTGAAAGCAATTAGTAAATATAAATTAATTTAAATCGAAACCTTTATGGTTTAAATTAATTTATATGGGTTAAATATATGTAATTAGATATATAAAGTAGAATAAATTTAACAATAATTTAGAATAAAGAAGAATTTAAATTGTTGAAATAAAATATGATTATAATAAAAGATTATTCAAATTTATGGTTTTAGAAATTGTAAATTAAAGAAATGGGATAATAAGATAATGAATTTAGAAATAGTTGATATTGATTTTAGTGAAATCAAATGGATTAAATCAATTATTGAATATCAATTAATTTAAATTTAAATTTATATGGTTTAAATTAATTGTTATTTTGTATTTCAAATATGTTTTCCTTTCTGGTTGTTTCTATTCTTCTACCTCGTTCCTTTTCGGGGACGAAAAGTTTTGAGTGGGGGAGAGTGTAACGACCCGTAAATTTCAACTGTTTTAATAACGTAATTAGTTGAAATTTTGTGAAATTTTAAACGATAAAATTTTGAAATAAAAATTTAATATTTGGAATACGTCTAGTTAAACATAGTAACTGGTAAATTTTCGTCCGAAAATACGAAAGTTTATTTCGCGCGTAAATTTACTTCAATTTAATCAGTTAAAAAACGATGAAAATAAATGTTTTCGAAACCTAAATATTTTTACATAGAAAAATTCTAAACCATCTTCTGAGCAAGATTTCAGTTTGTCGTTTTTCCAAATTCGGACATCTTTGGCTCCGTCAATCTTATTTTTCAGCGTTTTTCTTGCATTTTTCGTAGTAGAAAAATTCGAATTTTTATAATTCAACCATACCACTGAAATCTGTATACCGTTTTGATCGTCTCGTTGTGCTGATCTCTGCGGCATATTCAATTCTGTATTTTGAAGTCCGATACGCAGCGAAAACTGCATGCAGGTCTAATGCATCGGTATTCGTTTTAACTCTTTGATTACTGTGTCCATTCAAATTTTGAAACGGCCACTAGCTTTTAATAATTATCTGAATTTACGGCTGACCTTTCCTTTCCCATTCTCTGTTTTCAATACAAAATTTATGACTTCCTTTCACATGCATTGCTTGGCTTTTCAGATAGGTTCTGTGCGTTTCTCTTGAGAAAACGTACATCATGATATAAGTTATTTTGCCTACAGCTGGCCTTCTCCATTTCCTATCTGCTCCTCTTCCATCTAGGAAAAAAAAACTGTTGCATCTTCTCATTTGCAATAACCTCCATCACAAAACCATGCCTCCTTACTCTGCCTTTTTCTCGCTTCCTCCTTCACAAACCCAACGACCACCCACGCTAATGCCTTCTCCCCTTCTTCACCGCATCCTCTCTCCCTGATCCACAAGCCGAGCTCGCCGCCTCTTACTTCTCGCCCACAACAACACACACCACATAACACGACTGCATCACCTTTGACCCGCCGCTTTAGCATCCTCCGCCCTGGCCGCTGCCATAGCCAACTAGCAACCGTATCCTTTCCCATTCTCCCCTCCGCCTCCATCAAACATTGGCCACCCAAATCTCCCACACCGGCCACATCCACCATCTCAACAGCCGCCCAACTGCACCCCTGCCTCGTCTTCCACCTTCCATGTGCCGACCCAATCTCTTTTCCTTACCACCACTCCTTCCAGTCCTCCTCTCCCCTGTCGTGCTACAGCTCCGCCTTAAACCCATCCAGCATCTTTTGTTTTGACGTATGTTTGGAGTTTACATTTGCATGAGCTTTATATCTTCATTCACCATTCATATTTTGTCTTGTTTTTTTTGTTTTGTTTTCGGTTGTACATGTGGTAAGTCTACAGCAGTTTGTTCATAACCTTTAGACTTTGAAAAAAAAACAATATGAAAATTTTATGCGTGTGTTATTATTTATGGTTATATTACAAAAGGAACTTATGGGTTGGTATATATTTTGCCGTGATGTATAGAGTACACGTATATATGATCCACTATAGTAATATGCATGCTTGTAGGTACTTTATGACCATATTATAAGTTAGATATAAAAGTTTATAAACTATATATAATTGTGAATATATGTATAAGTTATAAAGGTTCATTTGTTTTGTGTGTGAGTCTGTGGTATGCATATTGTAATTAAGCTATACTGATGGGTTAGCTTACAAATATTTATACAGTTTTATAAGGAAGTAAAGGTTTATATGGGTTATATATATAGCAAGCGTATTGTTACAGTTTTAAAATTGGTAAAGTTTTACAGTTTACGTTCTATTTGTGTAAGTTTATAATGTATGTTTAATTTAATAAAGTTATAATAGTTTTGTATAAAATGTTTGACTATTTATATATCTGGTATAGTTTATATATTATAAAGTTATGAGATACGTTAGTTTTATACGCCAGCTAATATACTTATAGTGTGTGTATATATATATATATATATATTAATTAACTAAAATGTTTTCAGTGTGATTTTACGTTGGTTAGTATTGGATTTATATACAGCATAGTATGTAGTCTTGTTCACAGTCTATATGCATGCGTTTAGGTGTTTGTTATATATATGTTCAGACTTCAAGTAATATATATAACTGAATATAGGCTGTGTATATATGTTAGTAGTCGCATTTGATTTGTTTTCATATACAAAATGTCTGCATTTATTAGCCTGTATTTTTAAGTGATTTATATATCACGTGTATATATAGTGTGATGTTGGTCTGATAGTCAATTTGAAATAGTATTTTATGTTATACTTACTTTTATATTAATAGTTTGGAAGTATACAGATATGTATTTATTTCAAATTGTATTTTTGTAGATATGTTCGTTTTATTATATGTGTTTCATATAAAACAATGGATTTTGAAATACATGTATACATCTAAATATATGTTTGAATTTAGAATATGATAGTATATATATAGTTATATATAGTTAAATAAAAAGTTTACTTATACCATTTATCTTTATCGATCTAGTTCTAATTTGATTTCGTAAATTTCTATCTATCAGCGTCGTTCATCAATTCGAGTTCTATCTTGCCTAGTTTTGGGATTCGTGCTTGGATTTCATAACTCGACTTCGTTGTCTATTCATCTTTTTAGCCCCGAAAGTTGAGCACTCACTCACGATTAACGTTCTTTTATTTATTAAATTTGATTTCAATTGAAACGACAATTGAAATATGCTGCTGTTTGATATTTACACTGCTATTACCTGTATCAGTTCACCTGTGACATCTGACACCATTATCTGTTATATATGCATTGATAATCCAGTTTGGTTGTTAAATGATTGATTGTTTGATGTTTATATTGGACGTTAAATTGTTAATGATGTAAGTGATAAATAATTTGAAATTGAAATTGACGTAGGATAGTTAGATTTGATATATGTGTTAAATTTGATTAAATGACATTTGTATAATATGACCCCTTTAACTGATAAATTTATTGACACGTAGGATTTGTTTAATTACACTTTGAACCACTGAATGTATGTTGTTAAATTGATGATGCATGAAATTGTAAATAGATGACAAGTGAAAAACCGTACTGCAATAATCTTTAATCTACATGAAATGATAGTGTAGATTCTAGAAATAATTATATTAATTCGTACAAATAACAATGCGAATTAATACGGTTATTTCGGGATTATTTGAATTGATTATTGGATTGTTATTGATTGTTGTTATTGCTTGTTTATTTACTTTGACACCATCCCAGTTATCACACTGCAAGTTCCCTTTGCTATGTTTTGATTTTGAATTGAATTGGAATCGGGTTGAAATGATAAACACCCAAATTGAACTTTGACCTAGGATAGGAAATTAAATAAAACCCGATTGGTCAATAATTTGATTTAAAAATAAAACGAAGATTTTATTTGAATAAATAATATGGTTTTGAAATGAAGTTGAAATTTGAATTTTAATGAAAGGAAAATGTTAATATTTAATAATCTGAAACAAAAGATTAACAATGTAATTTATGAAAGAATGTTGTTTAATTTGAGAAATGATTGAATTAAGTTTGAAATTATAATTAAGTTTGAAATTATTAAAGTTTGAAATGATTTATTAATTAAGTTTGAAATTATAATTAAGTTTGAAATTATTAAACTTTGAAATTATTTAATAATTAAGTTTTGAATTATTTAATAATTAAATAAGGTTGAATTATTTAATGATTAAATTGAATTGAATTCTTTAATAAGTAAAATTGAACTTTTGAATAAGTAAATATTTACTTCGTAAATAATTGAAATTGAGTTTCTTTATTAATTAAGTTTTGGAAAATTATTTAAGTAAGTAAATAAGTGAAATTGAATTTCTTTAACAAGAAATAAAATGTGATTTATTGAAATTAATGTAAGACTTGAAAATTAAAGGATTTGATTTGATGAATTTGATTTAATTCAAATTATAAGTTTTGAAATAAGGAAGTTGAATTTAAATAATGGATTTAATGAATTGGAAATTAAACAGAAATTGTTTTAAATGAAAATTTACTTAACGAACATTGAATGAAATTGATAAATGGATTTAATTTGATTTGAATGTTAAATTAATTTAAATGATTTCGGAATGAAACTTATATACGAATTTGAATCAATATTTAAATTGTTTTAAATAGAAATTGAAATTGAATTATAAGATTTTGAAATTATGAATTTAGAAGTTTTGAAACGTAAATGTGGGAAATTGGTTTAGAAAGAAAAATGAAATGTTGGTTTACGAATTGAAGTTGAAATTGAATTGATTTGGTTTTGAAATATATTAAACGACCAATCGGTGTAATAATTACGGAAGTTATTAAAGAGACCGGAATCGGTTATGGATATACTCTCTATCTAAACCGAAAACCACTTTAATAACTATACGCGGAGTGATGATCCAGAATGAAGTGGATGGATTGATGTACGTGTTGACTGAAGAAAGAGAACGATGATGGATAGCCTTGACACTTGTGTCAAATTGGAAATGACTAAAACAGGAGCCGTGCCGGGCCAATGGAGGATTAGCTACCTCAAGTAAACACACTTCTTCGAACTACTCATTACTTGTTGTCGATTGGTGCACCCTTGATTTTGGGAGTGTTGTTTCACGGTGTTGCGGGCGCTGCGGCGTTGCGTTCTCACCAGTCCGGATCAGGCGAACGGTAGTATCACTACCTTGGGTATTGCCTCATGTGCCTTGTCATACTTGTATCCCTTTATTCGCGACCACTACGAATTTGTTTTGTACCTTTAGTATATGGATTGCCCTCTAGTGACTTCCGGTTTTGGGGAAACTACGGTCTTGTATATGCTTTTGGGAATAAAAATGTGTTAAGGGTGGAATGGGCCATGACTTTACACTATTTTGATATCTTATTATTACTGATAGACATTATCTACTTATCGTACACTACTACATAGTAGATAGTTTAACGGATCCTTAAAGGATGGTTATTCCAGACATCCTTTGAGTTACTTGTATTTCAATTGCTATTTCACTTGAGTTGGATTTATAAATATAAGAATGTTAATCCTGACTCGAGTGTCTTGTGTTTTTGCTTTACGCTCGGGTCAGACTGAGTGTACCAGTATTCGAGACTCACCTTTGGAGTTGGAGCTTTGCTTGTAGATCCAGCCATCTATTCTGCTTTCAGTATTCGATGATTCCAGTGATGTATTCTGATTTGTATCCGATGTATCGTGTTACTCTTCCGTTGTATCTAGTTTAACTCTGATGTATCGTATTACTCTTCTGTTGTAAACTCTGATGTATCTTATATATTCATATAGTAGCTTCATGAACTACTATCTCTTTTATTTCCGCTACAATTATTACTCTGTGTCTGTGATCTGTGATTATTTTATTTACTGTATATGTTCATTTTGCCAAATTTAAATTAACAACGCGGTATTTTGAGCAATTCAACTCCGGCATGAGTGTCTACCTATACACTTATAATGGATGCGAATGGTCCAAAAAATTCGGGTCGTTACAGGAAACTTCCATGGATAAGGTCTTGATCTGTTTAGCGGTGATTGAAATAATCTTTAAAGTATCGATCATATGTTGGCTTGGGCAAACAGTGTCGAACACTTGGTAAATTATTCTTCTTACCATTGTACAATCAAGGCAAGTTCAAAGCCGGACAAGTTAAATCAAGTCATTTGGATAAAAGGATTTTAATTCAAGAAATAAAATGGTATGAAAGTTCTGATCATATATTGGAATATTACTTAGCGGAAGGATGTCTTTTTTATGCTGGGAAATGAGTTACGGGCTAATCCGAAGCAAGCACGAAGAATACGTGCACAAAAAGAGGCAAAAGAGAAATTAAAACTAGGATCTTATGCCGACATCTTCTGTTACAAATACGTGCACATCTTCTGTGTAAGGATAGGAAAATAAAGGAAAAAGATAAAAGGAAAGCAAAGAAAAAGAAGAAAAATCTTTTAGGATTGATATATTCCGTTTCAAGTGTAAATGATATATGTTTAATAAAAAGGAATTTTAAGAACTCCTGTCCTAATCTTTTGAAAATTTAAAAGGATTATATTTTACATATAAAGGAATATATTTTGAAAGATATAGATGTTTATGTGTGTCATGGAATGATAATATTCAGTTTTTACCATTTGTCGATTGAACGAACATCTTGTGAATTAAGTTTCCCGATTTGACTATAAGATGTTTGAAATAATATAGGGTTAAGGTAAATGAATTTATATAAGATAATGAATAAGCATGTAGTATAAAAATGTATTTTTACACAAATAAAATGATTTTGAAAAAGATGGATATGAAAGATATGTTGTATAAATTTAAAGAAACTAAATTTTGGGTATTTTGGGAAAGAATTATGAAATTTTAAAAGGAAGTAAGTTAATGTAAGATGATTTTATGAAAGGGATTTATAAAATAGGTTTTATAAACAAAATAATCTCTAATGGATTTTTTGAAAAGAAATTTCAAATAAGAAATGAGAAATAAGAAAGTCTCAAATGGTAACTAGTTTGAGTGGCTCGAAAATAACTAAAAATGGGCAAGAGATATGTTTGGATGGTAAACACTTCTCTTAAGTATTACCCTTCTTGTTAAAAAGATATAGAATACTATTGGTAGTACCCTGTTTCTTGGTATTATTTTGGAGTTACTTGATATATATAATTTTCCTTAAGTTAAAATAAAAATTTTGAATTATTTTTTGATAAGTTAATATCAAGGTTAGTTAAAAAATAATATATTATATTGAGAGAAGTTGATTGTAATTTTAGAAAATAAAAGGTAAATTATCTTTTAAAATTGAAATGATTTCTTTGGGATGAAATGTTTTCCTTTAAGAAAAATATTTGGAAATAAATATTTAGAGTGATAATATACAAAGAAGCATTTTTAAAAGGTAAAAGGGTTATGAAAGTTTTTATAAAGATTTTTGAATGTTAATAATACATATGAGGTACGTGGACCATTTAGTCGTGCAATTTTGATCTAAGGTTCGAGTACAAAACTTTAAGGTGTTCTCACCGGTTTGAAAAAGGATTTATCACTCGGGTCTTGACTACTAACATTGATGAGGGTTTATGATTGGGTACTTGAGTTTTTTATCATAGTTGAGAGCTATGTAAAGGAAGCGAAGGTTTCTGATCAAAGAGCCTAATCAGAGTCCGCACTGAAGGATTGGGGGATCAATACTAGTTTGGAAGTAAAGTTATGGATTCAAATAAAAGATCGAATCAGATATCGCGTATGGATGATCTGTGTATATCATACAGAATTGAGTTTAAAGATTGTATTGAGTAAGTATTTTCGGGTTTTGGTTTCATTTCGGGGACAAAATTCTTTGAAGGGGGAAGTATGTAAAGACCCGTAATTTTATCATTTTAAATGGAATATTTAATTAATTTTAAAATATTCAAATATAGAGTTTTCAAACTTAAATAATTTGTTTTATATTATAAATAAAAATGATAAACTTATTTTTAGAATTTGACTATAAATTAAAGAACTTTGGATTTTCCTCGAAAAGTGACAAAAGCCGGTTTTCGATAAAATTGGATATATGTTATCCCGCTTTTTGGTCAAAGCCGGAATATCAAACAAATTGACAAGAAAGGATGGGTATCAGAATTGGACGTCGATTGGAAACAAGGCTGCGATGGATGTCGTCAAAATTTGACCGGGCTCCGATCGAGAAGGGATCGATTGGAGATGATGATCAAGGTTAGGAGGAACTACGTTTCGATTTTTAGGTCAATCGGAGCTCGTATGCACAAGATATGCACGGTTTAAAAAATGTATGAGAAGGTTCGAATCGATGGTGGTTCGCATCGATGGATACTGATTCGAATCAATGATGGTTCGAATCGATGGATACTGATTCGAATCGATGATGGTTCGAATCGATGGATACTGGTTCGAATCGATGATGGTTCGAATCGATCGATGTTTGCCGCGCTTCGTATCGATACAGTTCGTATCAATGAAAATGGATTCAGTCGTTCGCTTAGGGATGGCAGGTTCGTATCGATCAAAGCATAAGGTATGGATGTGCTATTCGTATCGATCGGGTTCGTATCGATCGATACGAAGGAAACAGTCAAGGCGATGCGCTTGGGAAGGATACAAACGAAGCAGATGGACAGGAAGTAATGGATTCGAATCACGGATGTGAACTGGGCACGAAGTAGGGATGCGAAGCGCGTATCCAGGAAAGAAGCGTTCAACATGGCAAAAAAGGTGGATCAGCCCGGGGATTTCGCGACACGTCATCGATGCGCACGTGACCGATCGAGTCGAAGGAGATGGATACGAAGCAATGGATTCGAACGGATGGAATCGAAGACGACAGCCAACGGAATTCTACAACTTGAATTGATCATATCTTGAGATCTACACATCCAAAAGCAATGAAATTTTCACAGTAGCTTGAGCACATGTTGAGGAATGTTCACCCCAAATTTCAAGTCGATCGGACAATTTCTTGATCGATTCGAACGTAGCTTCGAATCGATCCCAAAGTGGGCCCGAATTTCCAGAAAGCGGGCAGGTGGGACCCCTCACGTGCCAGAACTGGTCTTCCTTCAATTTAGGCGAAATATCAGCCTCCTACACCTATAAATAGACCCCCAGGTCATTCAGAAAAGGGGTCGGACAATTTTGAGAGATAAAGAGCGCCCGGACTCTGCCAGATTTACTCCAGATCACCATTGCTGCCTTAGATTCGGATTATAATCATAAAATCCGTTGTACTACGCGATAGGAAATTGTAATCTTCAAGCATCGATCAATAAAAGATAAAAACTTTGGAGTGGACGTAGGCCGGAGATAGCCGAACCACTATAAATCTCGTGTTTTTGTTCATTATTTCTGGATTGCTGTTTGTTGTTTGTTTAGATCTGAGATTTGTGTTTGAATATTGCTGATTTGTATTCATACACTGATGCTTTCACAACATTCGGGGTTTGTGACCATTTTTGGCGCAAACACTTTGGTGCTTTCACTGAGAAGAACTAGCACCCGCTACACCAATTCAAAGTTTAGCCTTGAAAGTTTGAAGGATTCGGATTGACGCTACAATGACTCGACAAACAAGACAAAGAGCTGAGAGAAGCCAACAAGGAGGAAGTCAAGAGGCATCCTCCGGAGCTGGAGAAGGACGAGCTTCGATTTACATTACCAGAGACGAAATGGAAGTTATGGCAAATTCATTACATGAAAGGTTGCTGAAGAGTCAACAGGATATGATGCAGACTTTCTTCGAGCAGATGAGAGCTGCAGGGACACAGAACATTGGACCAACTACAGCGACTGCAAATGTGGAACAAGGAACTAGGGTTGCGGAACCCAATGTAGGACAGAATACAGAACCGGAAGGCAATCAACAAGGGCTTGGGGGCAGGCCCGCAGGATCCAACGCAGAAGGACCTTTGGAAGGAGTTCAGTAGGCTAGAGCCAACGTTGCGGCTAATGAGCCACATGAAGAATATGTGCCGGAATTCCCTCGGGAGCATGGGGGGCAGCCCCTAACAGGCAACGCTGGATTAATGGAAATCATTAGGAAGACTATGCGTGGAGGTTCAACCAATAGAGACTTGGAAGGAGTGAACAGGAGTCCGTTCGCTCGGGAAATCAGAATAGCTCAGAATCCATCTAAGTTCAAGTTACCTAGCGTGGAAGTATATAATGGAAAGGCTGACCCGACTGATCACTTGATGAGATACACTAGACACATGGAAGTGCTGGGGGCATCGGAGGAAGTGATGGCCAGATGTTTCCCTTTATACTTAACAGACCTAGCGGCAATGTGGTTTAGACAGCTGGAAGAAGGATCTATCAGGACTTGGACGGAATTGGTGGATAGGTTTTTGGGACAGTTTCGGGTTCATATCAAAAGACCTAAGAACGTGATGACATTAACATCGGTAAAGCAAAGAACGGATGAATCGCTTAGAGCATTTTTAACTCGATTTAATGCGGCGGTTGCTTCGGTGGATCGGCCGGATCCATCGATGGTTTTGATGGCAGCAGTATCGGGAGTCAGAGAGGATTCAGATTTTAAGGTATCTTTAGTACGAGACCCGCCACTGGATCTCGGGGAATTCTTCCATGAAGCTGAAAGGTTCCTTCGGCAAGAAGACGCCTGTATGGATTTAAAGCTAAAGGAGGTGAATGTGACCGGGGGTGGAGGACCATCCGACGGAAGCTCGGATAAAGATAAAGGAAAAAGGAAGCTGGATGAAAACTCTGAAAAAGCTAGGAAGCGATGGAAGGATCCAAGGTTTTCCACATACACAGAATTAAACGAGACACTAGAGCGGATATACATGGAAACTCGGAATCGCCTTCCTTACCGGAGGCCGGCTAGGAGAGAACCATCCGAGCGGGAGAGGGCATCAGGAAAGCATTGTCTCTTCCACGATTTGGACGGGCATGATACCAACTGCTGCAGGCACCTAAAGGACATAATTGAGGAGCATGTGAGGAATGGACAGTTGAGGCAGTATGTTGGGGCTCGAAATGCAGCGGTGGAGCAGGAGCAACCACCACCTACCTCAAACCATGAGGATATGAGGCACAAGAATAATGGTCGATTGGTCATCAATTGATCAGGATAATATGAAATAAGTAACAAACCATTGGCAAGCAACCGAGTCATTTACACATGTATGGGGACAGAGATAGCCCCTAGGCATGCTCTGAGTGATGATAAACCGCAAAGCCATGGTTTGCGAAATCTGTCTTTTGTTTTTGGATTGGACACTTAGTTTTCTGGTTTGGTTTTTGGAGTTTGGATTGAACTCCTAATTTTGCTTGTTTCTTTGGTTTTGGCATTCATTCGGATGATTGTTCTCCGTTTTGGATGATGATTTTGATTTTTGGTATGGATTTCTGGTTTTTCGATTTGATTTGGATTTTGGATTGGATTTTGATTGGAATCCTTTTTGGTTTTTGATAAACGGTCATCAGGTATGGATTACGCCTGGCAAGGGGTGAGTCTTTTTGCCCGAACGTGGTAAATTGACTCATTCAGGTCGTCGAGTATGGACTATGCTCTACAAGTGTCCGGAGTGACCAAGATTCGGCCTTGGACTTAGGCCCCCCATTATCGATTATTGTTTCAGGTCGTTGAGTATGGATTATGCTCAACAAGGGTCCAGAGCGACCAGGATTCGGCTTAGGACTTAAGCCATGGAATTACTTACGTCCAGGGACACTGGACCAAGGTCGTCAAGTGTGGATTCCGCTTGGCAAGAACCCGGAGAGGTTAGCTCATCGTCCAGGGACACTGGACCACGGTCGTCAGGTGTGGATTGCGCTTGGCAAGAACCCGAAGAGGTTAGCTCAACGTCCAGGGACACTGGACCACGGTCGTCTGGTATGGGTTGCGCTTGGCAAGAGCCCAGAGAGGTTACGGATTTGGATATCGACCCGGAGGGGTCTTGGATTCGATTGTTGGATAAGGAAGGATTAATAACTCAGTCTTCGAGTTCGGATGGGCATGGAATTTGCTATGGACTTTGGATATCGGATTCGGAAACTATTCAAAACACGCCTTCTTATCACAAGGCATGTTTTGGGGGGCAAATGTTATCCCGCTTTTTGGTCAAAGCCGGAATATCAAACAAATTGACAAGAAAGGATGGGTATCAGAATTGGACGTCGATTGGAAACAAGGCTGCGATGGATGTCGTCAAAATTTGACCGGGCTCCGATCGAGACGGGATCGATTGGAGATGATGATCAAGGTTAGGAGGAACTACGTTTCGATTTTTAGGTCAATCGGAGCTCGTATGCACAAGATATGCACGGTTTAAAAAATGTATGAGAAGGTTCGAATCGATGGTGGTTCGCATCGATGGATACTGATTCGAATCAATGATGGTTCGAATCGATGGATACTGATTCGAATCGATGATGGTTCGAATCGATGGATACTGGTTCGAATCGATGATGGTTCGAATCGATCGATGTTTGCCGCGCTTCGTATCGATACAGTTCGTATCAATGAAAATGGATTCAGTCGTTCGCTTAGGGATGGCAGGTTCGTATCGATCAAAGCATAAGGTATGGATGTGCTATTCGTATCGATCGGGTTCGTATCGATCGATACGAAGGAAACAGTCAAGGCGATGCGCTTGGGAAGGATACAAACGAAGCAGATGGACAGGAAGTAATGGATTCGAATCAAGGATGTGAACTGGGCACGAAGTAGGGATGCGAAGCGCGTATCCAGGATAGAAGCGTCCAACATGGCAAAAAAGGTGGATCAGCCCGGGGATTTCGCGACACGTCATCGATGCGCACGTGACCGATCGAGTCGAAGGAGATGGATACGAAGCAATGGATTCGAACGGATGGAATCGAAGACGACAGCCAACGGAATTCTACAACTTGAATTGATCATATCTTGAGATCTACACATCCAAAAGCAATGAAATTTTCACAGTAGCTTGTGCACATGTTGAGGAATGTTCACCCCAAATTTCAAGTCGATCGGACAATTTCTTGATCGATTCGAACGTAGCTTCGAATCGATCCCAAAGTGGGCCCGAATTTCCAGAAAGCGGGCAGGTGGGACCCCTCACGTGCCAGAACTGGTCTTCCTTCAATTTAGGCGAAATATCAGCCTCCTACACCTATAAATAGACCCCCAGGTCATTCAGAAAAGGGGTCGGACAATTTTGAGAGATAAAGAGCGCCCGGACTCTGCCAGATTTACTCCAGATCACCATTGATGCCTTAGATTCGGATTATAATCATAAAATCCGTTGTACTACTCGATAGGAAATTGTAATCTTCAAGCATCGATCAATAAAAGATAAAAACTTTGGAGTGGACGTAGGCCGGAGATAGCCGAACCACTATAAATCTCGTGTTTTTGTTCATTATTTCTGGATTGCTGTTTGTTGTTTGTTTAGATCTGAGATTTGTGTTTGAATATTGCTGATTTGTATTCATACACTAGTGCTTTCACAACATTCGGGGTTTGTGACCATTTTTGGCACAAACACTTTGGTGCTTTCACTGAGAAGAACTAGCACCCGCTACACCAATTCAAAGTTTAGCCTTGAAAGTTTGAAGGATTCGGATTGATGCTACAATGACTCGACAAACAAGACAAAGAGCTGAGAGAAGCCAACAAGGAGGAAGTCAAGAGGCATCCTCCGAAGCTGGAGAAGGACGAGCTTCAATTTACATTACCAGAGACGAAATGGAAGCTATGGAAAATTCATTACATGAAAGGTTGCTGAAGAGTCAACAGGATATGATGCAGACTTTCTTCGAGCAGATGAGAGCTGCAGGGACACAAGACATTGGACCAACTACAGCGACTGCAAATGTGGAACAAGGAACTAGAGTTGCGGAACCCAATGTAGGATAGAATACAGAACCGGAAGGCAATCAACAAGGGCTTGGGGGCAGGCCCGCAGGATCCAACGCAGAAGGACCTTTGGAAGGAGTTCAGCAGGCTAGAGCCAACGTTGCGGCTAATGAGCCACATGAAGAATATGTGTCGGAATTCCCTCGGGAGCATGGGGGGCAGCCCCTAACAGGCAACGCTGGATTAATGGAAATCATTAGGAAGACTATGCGTGGAGGTTCAACCAATAGAGACTTGAAAGGAGTGAACAGGAGTCCGTAAATTTCAACTGTTTTAATAACATAATTAGTTGAAATTTTTTGAAATTTTAAACGATAAAATTTTGAAATAAAAATTTAATATTTGGAATACGTCTAGTTAAACATAGTAACTGGTAAATTTTCGTCCGAAAATACGAAAGTTTATTTCACGCGTAAACATAGTATCGATACAGTTCGAAACCTAAATATTTTTACATAGAAAAATTCTAAATCATCTTCTGAGCAAGATTTCAGTTTGTCGTTTTTCCAAATTCGGACATCTTTGGCTCCGTCGATCTTATTTTTCTGCGTTTTTCTTGCATTTTTTGTAGTAGAAAAATTCGAATTTTTATAATTCAACCATACCACAGAAATCTGTATACCGTTTTGATCGTCTCGTTGTGCTGATCTCTGCGGCATATTCAATTCTGTATTTTGAAGTCCGATACGCAGCGAAAACTGCATGCAGGTCTAATGCATCGGTATTCGTTTTAACTCTTTGATTACTGTGTCCATTCAAATTTTGAAACGGCCACTAGCTTTTAATAATTATCTGAATTTACGGCTGACCTTTCCTTTCCCATTCTCTGTTTTCAATACAAAATTTATGACTTCCTTTCGCATGCATTGCTTGGCTTTTCAGTTAGGTTCTGTGCGTTTCTCTTGAGAAAACGTACATCATGATATAAGTTATTTTGCCTACAGCTGGCCTTCTCCATTTCCTATCTGCTCCTCTTCCATCTAGAAAAAAAAACTGTTGCATCTTCTCATTTGCAATAACCTCCATCACAAAACCATGCCTCCTTACTCTGCCTTTTTCTCGCTTCCTCCTTCACAAACCCAGCGACCACCCACGCTAATGCCTTCTCCCCTTCCTCACCGCATCCTCTCTCGCTGATCCACAAGCCGAGCTCGTCGCCTCCTACTTCTCGCCCACAACAACACACACCACATAACACGACTGCATCACCTTCGACCTGCCGCTTTAGCATCCTCCGCCCTGGCCGCTGCCGTAGCCAACTAGCAACCGTATCCTTTCCCATTCTCCCCTCCGCCTCCATCAAACATTGGCCACCCAAATCTCCCACACCGGCCACATCCACCATCTCAACAGCCGCCCAACAGCACCCCTGCCTCGTCTTCCACCTTCCATGTGTCGACCCAATCTCTTTTCCTTACCACCACTCCTTCCAGTCCTCCTCTCCCCTGTCGTGCTGCAGCTCCGCCTTAAACCCATCCAAGAGGTATGTTTGGAGTTTATGTTTGCATGAGCTTTATATCTTCATTCACCATTCATATTTTGTCTTGTTTTTTTTTGTTTTGTTTTCGGTTGTACATGTGGTAAGTCTACAGCAGTTTGTTCATAACCTTTAGACTTTGAAAAAAAACAATATGAAAATTTTATGCGTGTGTTATTATTTATGGTTATATTTCAAAAGGAACTTATGGGTTGGTATATATTTTGCCGTGATGTATATAGTACACGTATATATGATCCACTATAGTAATATGCATGCTTGTAGGTACTTTATGACCATATTATAAGTTAGATATAAAAGTTTATAAACTATATATAATTGTGAATATATGTATAAGTTATAAAGGTTCATTTGTTTTGTGTGTGAGTCTGTGGTACGCATATTGTAATTAAGCTATATTGATGGGTTTGCTTACAAATATTTATACAGTTTTATAAGGAAGTAAAAATTTATATGGGTTATATATATAGCAAGCGTATTGTTACAGTTTTAAAACTGGTAAAGTTTTACAGTTTACGGTCTATTTGTGTAAGTGTATAATGTATGTTTAATTTAATAAAGTTATAATAGTTTTGTATAAAATGTTTGACTATTTATATATCTGATATAGTTTATATATTATAAAGGTATGAGATACGTTAGTTTTATATGCCAGCTAATATACTTATAGTGTGTGTGTATATATATATATATATATTAATTAACTAAAATGTTTTCAGTGTGATTTTACGTTGGTTAGTATTGGATTTATATACAGCATAGTCTGTAGTCTTGTTCACGGTCTATATGCATGCGTTTAGGTGTTTGTTATATATATGTTCAGACTTCAAGTAATATATATAACTGAATATAGGCTGTGTATATATGTTAGTAGTCGCATTTGATTTGTTTTCATATACAAAATGTCTGCATTTATTAGCCTGTATTTTTAAGTGATTTATATATCACGTGTATATATAGTGTGATGTTGGTCTGATAGTCAATTTGAAATAGTATTTTATGTTATACTTACTTTTATATTAATAGTTTGGAAGTATACATATATGTATTTATTTCAAATTGTATTTTTGTAGATATGTTCGTTTTATTATATGTGTTTCATATAAAACAATGGATTTTGAAATACATGTATATATCTAAATATATGTTTGAATTTAGAATATGATAGTATATATATATAGTTATATATAGTTAAATAAAAAGTTTACTTATACCATTTATCTTTATCGATCTAGTTCTAATTTGATTTCGTAAATTTCTATCTATCAGCGTCGTTTATCAATTCGAGTTCTATCTTGCCTAGTTTTGGGATTCGTGCTTGGATTTCATAACTCGACTTCGTTGTCTATTCATCTCTTTAGCCCCGAAAGGTGAGCACTCACTCACGATTAACGTTCTTTTATTTATTAAATTTGATTTCAATTGAAACGACAATTGAAATATGTTGCTGTTTGATATTTACACTGTTATTACCTGTATCAGTTCACCTGTGACATCTGACACCATTATCTGTTATATATGCAGTGATAATCCAGTTTGGTTGTTAAATGATTGATTGTTTGATGTTTATATTGGACGTTAAATTGTTAATGATGTAAGTGATAAATAATTTGAAATTGAAATTGACGTGGGATAGTTAGATTTGATATATGTGTTAAATTTGATTAAATGATATTTGTATAATATGACCCCTTTAACTGATAAATTTATTGACACGTAGGATTTGTTTAATTACACTTTGAACCACTGAATGTATGTTGTTAAATTGATGATGTATGAAATTGTAAATAGATAACAAGTGAAAAACCGTATTGCAATAATCTTTAATCTACATGAAATGATAGTGTAGATTCTAGAAATAATTATATTAATTCGTACAAATAACAATGCGAATTAATACGGTTATTTCGGGATTATTTGAATTGATTATTGGATTGTTATTGATTGTTGTTATTGCTTGTTTATTTACTTTGACACCATCCCAGTTATCACACTGCAAGTTCCCTTTGCTATGTTTTGATTTTGAATTGAATTGGAATCGGGTTGAAATGATAAACACCCAAATTGAACTTTGACCTAGGATAGGAAATTAAATAAAACCCGATTGGTCAATAATTTGATTTAAAAATAAAACGAAGATTTTATTTGAATAAATAATATGGTTTTGAAATGAAGTTGAAATTTGAATTTTAATGAAAGGAAAATGTTAATATTTAATAATCTGAAACAAAAGATTAACAATGTAATTTATGAAAGAATGTTGTTTAATTTGAGAAATGATTGAATTAAGTTTGAAATTATAATTAAGTTTGAAATTATTAAAGTTTGAAATGATTTAATAATTAAGTTTGAAATTATAATTAAGTTTGAAATTATTAAACTTTGAAATTATTTAATAATTAAGTTTTGAATTATTTAATAATTAAATAAGGTTGAATTATTTAATGATTAAATTGAATTGAATTCTTTAATAAGTAAAATTGAACTTTTGAATAAGTAAATTTTTACTTCGTAAATAATTGAAATTGAGTTTCTTTATTAATTAAGTTTTGGAAAATTATTTAAGTAAGTAAATAAGTGAAATTGAATTTCTTTAACAAGAAATAAAATGTGATTTATTGAAATTAATGTAAGACTTGAAAATTAAAGGATTTGATTTGATGAATTTGATTTAATTCAAATTGTAAGTTTTGAAATAAGGAAGTTGAATTTAAATAATGGATTTAATGAATTGGAAATTAAACAGAAATTGTTTTAAATGAAAATTTACTTAACGAACATTGAATGAAATTGATAAATGGATTTAATTTGATTTGAATGTTAAATTAATTTAAATGATTTCGGAATGAAACTTATATACGAATTTGAATCAATATTTGAATTGTTTTAAATAGAAATTGAAATTGAATTATAAGATTTTGAAATTGTGAATTTAGAAGTTTGAAACGTAAATGTGGGAAATTGGTTTAGAAAGACAAATGAAATGTTGGTTTACGAATTGAAGTTGAAATTGAATCGATTTGGTTTTGAAATATATTAAACGACCAATCGGTGTAATAATTATGGAAGTTATTAAAGAGACCGGAATCGGTTATGGATATACTCTCTATCTAAACCGAAAACCACTTTAATAACTATACGCGGAGTGATGATCCAGAATGAAGTGGATGGATTGATGTACGTGTTGACTGAAGAAAGAGAACGATGATGGATAGCCTTGACACTTGTGTTAAATTGGAAATGACTAAAACAGGAGCCGTGCCGGGCCAATGGAGGATTAGCTACCTCAAGTGAACACACTTCTTCGAACTACTCATTACTTGTTGTCGATTGGTGCACCCTTGATTTTGGGAGTGTTGTTTCACGGTGTTGCGGGCGCTGCGGCGTTGTGTTCTCACCAGTCCAGATCAGGCGAACGGTAGTATCACTACCTTGGGTATTGCCTCATGTGCCTTGTCATACTTGTATCCCTTTATTCGCGACCACTACGAATTTGTTTTGTACCTTTAGTATATGGATTGCCCTCTAGTGACTTCCGGTTTTGGGGAAACTAAGGTCTTGTATATGCTTTTGGGAATAAAAATGTGTTAAGGGTGGAATGGGCCATGACTTAACACTATTTTGATATCTTATTATTACTGATAGACATTATCTACTTATCGTACACTACTACATAGTAGATAGTTTAAAGGATCCTTAAAGGATGGTTATTCCAGACATCCTTTGAGTTACTTGTATTTCACTATTTCACTTGAGTTGGATTTATAAATATAAGAATGTTAATCCTGACTCGAGTGTCTTGTGTTTTTGCTTTACGCTCGGGTCAGACTGAGTGTACCAGTATTCGAGACTCACCTTTGGAGTTGGAGCTTTGCTTGTAGATCCAGCCATCTATTCTGCTTTCAGTATTCGATGATTCCAGTGATGTATTCTGATTTGTATCTGATGTATCGTGTTACTCTTCCGTTGTATCTGGTTTAACTCTGATGTATCGTATTACTCTTCTGTTGTAAACTCTGATGTATCTTATATATTCATATAGTAGCTTCATGAACTACCATCTCTTTTATTTCCGCTGCAATTATTACTCTGTGTCTGTGATCTATGATTATTTTATTTACTGTATATGTTCAGTTTTGCCAAATTTAAATTAACAACGCGGTATTTTGAGCAATTCAACTCCGGCATGAGTGTCTACCTATACACTTATAATGGATGCGAATGGTCCAAAAAATTCGGGTCGTTACAGGAAAGTTCCATGGATAAGTTCTTGATCTGTTTAGCGGTGATTGAAATAATCTTTTAAGTATCGATCATATGTTGGCTTGGGCAAACAGTGTCGAACACTTGGTAAATTATTCTTCTTACCATTGTACAATCAAGGCAAGTTCAAAGCCGGACAAGTTAAATCAAGTCATTTGGATAAAAGGATTTTAATTCAAGAAATAAAATGGTATGAAAGTTCTGATCATATATTGGAATATTACTTAGGGGAAGGATGTCTTTTTTATGCTGGGAAATGAGTTACGGGCTAATCCGAAGCAAGCACGAATATATTTTGAAAGATATAGATGTTTATGTGTGTCATGGAATGATAATATTCAGTTTTTACCATTTGTCGATTGAACGAACATCTTGTGAATTAAGTTTCCCGATTTGACTATAAGATGTTTGAAATAATATAGGGTTAAGGTAAATGAATTTATATAAGATAATGAATAAGCATGTAGTATAAAAATGTATTTTTACACAAATAAAATGATTTTGAAAAAGATGGATATGAAAGATATGTTGTATAAATTTAAAGAAACTAAATTTTGGGTATTTTGGAAAAGAATTGTGAAATTTTAAAAGGAAGTAAGTTAATGTAAGATGATTTTATGAAAGGGATTTATAAAATAGGTTTTATAAACAAAATAATCTCTAATGGATTTTTTGAAAAGAAATTTCAAATAAGAAATGAGAAATAAGAAAGTCTCAAATGGTAACTAGTTTGAGTGGCTCGAAAATAACTAAAAATGGGCAAGAGATATGTTCGGATGGTAAACACTTCTCTTAAGTATTACCCTTCTTGTTAAAAAGATATAGAATACTATTGGTAGTACCCTGTTTCTTGGTATTATTTTGGAGTTACTTGATATATATAATTTTCCTTAAGTTAAAAGGAAAATTTTGAATTATTTTTTGATAAGTTAATATCAAGGTTAGTTAAAAAATAATATATTATATTGAGAGAAGTTGATTGTAATTTTAGAAAATAAAAGGTAAATTATCTTTTAAAATTGAAATGATTTCTTTGGGATGAAATGTTTTCCTTTAAGAAAAATATTTGGAAATAAATATTTAGAGTGATAATATACAAAGAAGCATTTTTAAAAGGTAAAAGGGTTATGAAAGTTTTTATAAAGATTTTTGAATGTTAATAATACATATGAGGTACGTGGACCATTTAGTCGCGCAATTTTGATCTAAGGTTCGAGTACAAAACTTTAAGGTGTTCTCACCGGTTTGAAAAAGGATTTATCACTCGGGTCTTGACTACTAACATTGATGAGGGTTTATGATTGGGTACTTGAGTTTTTTATCATAGTTGAGAGCTATGTAAAGGAAGCG
This sequence comes from Allium fistulosum, assembly GCA_030737815.1. Classification (NCBI taxonomy): domain Eukaryota; kingdom Viridiplantae; phylum Streptophyta; class Magnoliopsida; order Asparagales; family Amaryllidaceae; genus Allium; species Allium fistulosum. Next base: position 1,219,958,627 of record CM060904.1, on the reverse strand, counting down.
AAGGTTTCTGATCAAAGAGCCTAATCAGAGTCCGCACTGAAGGATTGGGGGATCAATACTAGTTTGGAAGTAAAGTTATGGATTCAAATAAAAGATCGAATCAGATATCGCGTATGGATGATCTGTGTATATCATACAGAATTGAGTTTAAAGATTGTATTGAGTAAGTATTTTCGGGTTTTGGTTTAATTTCGGGGACAAAATTCTTTTAAGGGGAAAGTATGTAAAGACCCGTAAATTTATCATTTTAAATGGAATATTTAATTAATTTTAAAATATTCAAATATAGAGTTTTCAAACTTAAATAATTTGTTTTATATTATAAATAAAAATGATAAACTTATTTTTAGAATTTGACTATAAATTAAAGAAGTTTGGATTTTCCTCGAAAAGTGACAAAAGCCGGTTTTCGATAAAATTGGATATATGTTATCCCGCTTTTTGGTCAAAGCCGGAATATCAAACAAATTGACAAGAAAGGATGGGTATCAGAATTGGACGTCGATTGGAAACAAGGCTGCGATGGATATCGTCAAAATTTGACCGGGCTCCGATCGAGACGGGATCGATTGGAGATGATGATCAAGGTTAGGAGGAACTACGTTTCGATTTTTAGGTCAATCGGAGCTCGTATGCACAAGATATGCATGGTTTAAAAAATGTATGAGAAGGTTCGAATCGATGGTGGTTCACATCGATGGATACCGATTCGAATCGATGATGGTTCGAATCGATGGATACTGATTCAAATCGATGATGGTTCGAGTCGATGGATACTGGTTCGAATCGATGATGGTTCGAATCGATCGATGTTTGCCGCGCTTCGTATCGATACAGTTCGTATCAATGAAAATGGATTCAGTCGTTCGCTTAGGGATGGCAGGTTCGTATCGATCAAAGCATAAGGTATGGATGTGCTATTCGTATCGATCGGGTTCGTATCGATCGATACGAAGGAAACAGTCAAGGCGATGCGCTTGGGAAGGATACAAACGAAGCAGATGGACAGGAAGTAATGGATTCGAATCACGGATGTGAACTGGGCACGAAGTAGGGATGCGAAGCGCGTATCCAGGAAAGAAGCGTTCAACACGGCAAAAAAGGTGGATCAGCCCGGGGATTTCGCGACACGTAATCGATGCGCACGTGACCGATCGAGTCGAAGGAGATGGATACGAAGCAATGGATTCGAACGGATGGAATCGAAGACGACAGCCAACGGAATTCTACAACTTGAATTGATCATATCTTGAGATCTACAAATCCAAAAGCAATGAAATTTTCACAGTAGCTTGAGCACATGTTGAGGAATGTTCACCCCAAATTTCAAGTCGATCGGACAATTTCTTGATCGATTCGAACGTAGCTTCGAATCGATCCCAAAGTGAGCCCGGATTTCCAGAAAGCGGGCATGTGGGCCCCTTCAAGTGCCAGAACTGGTCTTCCTTCAATTTAGGTGAAATATCAGCCTCCTACACCTATAAATAGACCCCCAGGTCATTCAGAAAAGGGGTCGGACAATTTTGAGAGCTAAAGAGCGCCCGGACTCTGCCAGATTTACTCCAGATTCGGATTATAATCATAAAATCCATTGTACTACGCGATAGGAAATTGTAATCTTCAAGCATCGATCAATAAAAGATAAAAACTTTGGAGTGGACGTAGGCCGGAGATAGCCGAACCACTATAAATCTCGTGTTTTTGTTCATTATTTCTGGATTGCTGTTTGTTGTTTGTTTAGATCTGAGATTTGTGTTTGAATATTGCTGATTTGTATTCATACACTGGTGCTTTCACAACATTCGGGGTTTGTGACCATTTTTGGCGCACACACTTTGGTGCTTTCACTGAGAAGAACTAGCACCCGCTACACCAATTCAAAGTTTAGCCTTGAAAGTTTGAAGGATTCGGATTGACGCTACAATGACTCGACAAACAAGACAAAGAGCTGAGAGAAGCCAACAAGGAGGAAGTCAAGAGGCATCCTCCGGAGCTGGAGAAGGACGAGATTCGATTTACATTACCAGAGACGAAATGGAAGCTATGGCAAATTCATTACTTGAAAGGTTGCTGAAGAGTCAACAGGATATGATGCAGACTTTCTTCGAGCAGATGAGAGCTGCAGGGACACAGAACATTGGACCAACTACAGCGACTGCAAATGTGGAACAAGGAACTAGGGTTGCGGAACCCAATGTAGGACAGAATACAGAACCGGAAGGCAATCAACAAGGGCTTGGGGGCAGGCCCGCAGGATCCAACGCAGAAGGACCTTTGGAAGGAGTTCAGCAGGCTAGAGCCAACGTTGTGGCTAATGAGCCATATGAAGAATATGTGCCGGAATTCCCTCGGGAGCATGGGGGGTAGCCCCTAACAGGCAACGCTGGATTAATGGAAATCATTAGGAAGACTATGCGTGGAGGTTCAACCAATAGAGACTTGGAAGGAGTGAACAGGAGTCCGTTCGCTCGGGAAATCAGGATAGCTCAGAATCTACCTAAGTTCAAGTTACCTAGCGTGGAAGTATATAATGGAAAGGCTGACCGGACTGATCACTTGATGAGATACTCTAGACACATGGAAGTGCTGGGGGCATCGGAGGAAGTGATGGCCAGATGTTTCCCTTTATACTTAACAGACCTAGCGGCAATGTGGTTTAGACAGCTGGAAGAAGGATCTATCAGGACTTGGACGGAATTGGTGGATAGGTTTTTGGGACAGTTTCGGGTTCATATCAAAAGACCTAAGAACGTGATGACGTTAACATCGGTAAAGCAAAGAATAGATGAATCTCTTAGAGCATTTTTAACTCGATTTAATGTGGCGGTTGCTTCGGTGGATCGACCGGATCCATCGATGGTTTTGATGGCAGCAGTATCGGGAGTCAGAGAGGATTCAGATTTTAAGGTATCTTTAGTATGAGACCCGCCACTGGATCTCGGGGAATTCTTCCATGAAGCTGAAAGGTTCCTTCGGCAAGAAGACGCCTGTATGGATTTAAAGCTAAAGGAGGTGAATGTGACCGGGGGTGGAGGACCATCCGACGGAAGCTCGGATAAAGATAAAGGAAAAAGGAAGCTGGATGAAAACTCTGAAAAAGCTAGGAAGCGATGGAAGGATCCAAGGTTTTCCACATACACAGAATTAAACGAGACACTAGAGCGGATATACATGGAAACTCGGAATCGCCTTCCTTACCGGAGGCCGGCTAGGAGAGAACCATCCGAGCGGGAGAGGGCATCAGGAAAGCATTGTCTCTTCCACTATTTGGACGGGCATGATACCAACAGCTGAAGGCACCTAAAGGACATAATTGAGGAGCATGTGAGGAATGGACAGTTGAGGCAGTATGTTGGGGCTCGGAATGCAGCGGTGGAGCAGGAGCAACCACCACCTACCTCAAACCATGAGGATATGAGGCACAGGAATAATGGTCGATTGGTCATCAATTGATCAGGATAATATGAAATAAGTAACAAACCATTGGCGAGCAACCGAGTCATTTACACATGTATGGGGACAGAGATAGCCCCTAGGCATGCTCTGAGAGATGATAAACCGCAAAGCCATGGTTTGCAAAATCTGTCTTTTGTTTTTGGATTGGACACTTAGTTTTCCGGTTTGGTTTTTGGAGTTTGGATTGAACTCCTAATTTTTCTCGTTTCTTTGGTTTTGGCATTCATTCGGATGATTGTTCTCCGTTTTGGATGATGATTTTGATTTTTGGTATGGATTTCTGGTTTTTCGATTTGATTTGGATTTTGGATTGGATTTTGATTGGAATCCTTTTTGGTTTTTGATAAACGGTCGTCAGGTATGGATTACGCCTGGCAAGGGGTGAGTCTTTTTGCCCGAACGTGGTAAATTGACTCATTCAGGTCGTCGAGTATGGACTATGCTCTACAAGGGTCCGGAGTGACCAAGATTCGGCCTAGGACTTAGGCCCCCCATTATCGATTATTGTTTCAGGTCGTTGAGTATGGATTATGCTCAACAAGGGTCCAGAGCGACCAGGATTTGGCTTAGGACTTAAGCCATGGAATTACTTACGTCCAGGGACACTGGACCAAGGTCGTCAAGTGTGGATTCCGCTTGGCAAGAACCCGGAGAGGTTAGCTCATCGTCCAGGGACACTGGACCACGGTCGTCAGGTGTGGATTGCGCTTGGCAAGAACCCGAAGAGGTTAGCTCAACGTCCAGGGACACTGGACCATGGTCGTCTGGTATGGGTTGTGCTTGGCAAGAGCCCAGAGAGGTTACGGATTTGGATATCGACCCGGAGGGGTCTTGGATTCGGTTGTTGGATAAGGATGGATTAATAACTCAGTCTTCGAGTTCAGATGGGCATGGAATTTGCTATGGACTTTGGATATCGGATTCAGAAACTATTCAAAACACGCCTTCTTATCACAAGGCATGTTTTGGGGGGCAAATGTTATCCCACTTTTTGGTCAAAGCCGGAATATCAAACAAATTGACAAGAAAGGATGGGTATCAGAATTGGACGTCGATTGGAAACAAGGCTGCGATGGATGTTGTCAAAATTTGACCGGGCTCCGATCGAGACGGGATCGATTGGAGATGATGATCAAGGTTAGGAGGAACTACGTTTCGATTTTTAGGTCAATCGGAGCTCGTATGCACAAGATATGCACGGTTTAAAAAATGTATGAGAAGGTTCGAATCGATGGTGGTTCGCATCGATGGATACTGATTCGAATCGATGATGGTTCGAATCGATGGATACTGATTCGAATCGATGATGGTTCGAATCGATGGATACTGGTTCGAATCGATGATGGTTCGAATCGATCGATGTTTGCCGCGCTTCGTATCGATACAGTTCGTATCAATGAAAATGGATTCAGTCGTTCGCTTAGGGATGGCAGGTTCGTATCGATCAAAGCATAAGGTATGGATGTGCTATTCGTATCGATCGGGTTCGTATCGATCGATACGAAGGAAACAGTCAAGGCGATGCGCTTGGGAAGGATACAAACGAAGCAGATGGACAGGAAGTAATGGATTCGAATCACGGATGTGAACTGGGCACGAAGTAGGGATGCGAAGCGCGTATCCAGGAAAGAAGCGTTCAACACGGCAAAAAAGGTGGATCAGCTCGGGGATTTCGCGACACGTCATCGATGCGCACGTGATCGATCGAGTCGAAGGAGATGGATACGAAGCAATGGATTCGAACGGATGGAATCGAAGACGACAGCCAACGGAATTCTACAACTTGAATTGATCATATCTTGAGATCTACAAATCCAAAAGCAATGAAATTTTCACAGTAGCTTGAGCACATGTTGTGGAATGTTCACCCCAAATTTCAAGTCGATCGGACAATTTCTTGATCGATTCGAACGTAGCTTCGAATCGATCCCAAAGTGGGCCCGGATTTCCAGAAAGCGGGCATGTGGGCCCCCTCACATGCCAGAACTGGTCTTTCTTCAATTTAGGCGAAATATCAGCCTCCTACACCTATAAATAGACCCCCAGGTCATTCAGAAAAGGGGTCGGACAATTTTGAGAGCTAAAGAGCGCCCGAACTCTGCCAGATTTACTCCAGATCACCATTGCTGCCTTAGATTCGGATTATAATCATAAAATCCGTTGTACTACGCGATAGGAAATTGTAATCTTCAAGCATCGATCAATAAAAGATAAAAACTTTGGAGTGGACGTAGGCCGGAGATAGCCGAACCACTATAAATCTCGTGTTTTTGTTCATTATTTCTGGATTGCTGTTTGTTGTTTGTTTAGATCTGAAATTTGTGTTTGAATATTGCTGATTTGTATTCATACACTGGTGCTTTCACAACATTCGGGGTTTGTGACCATTTTTGGCGCAAACAATATACATTCAATTTTTGTTTTTAATGATAAATGGTTCTTCTTTAAAAATCTTATATAGTGATAGTAATTGGTTGATAAAAGTTTTATAACTATATAAATACTTGTTTTATAATGTCTGACAAATTTTGTAGCATTTTGACAAATCGATGTCACATTTTTACAATTGGATTTTATTATTATTAAATATGGTTTTATATTTAAAATAAACTTGTTTTAATTATTTATAGATGATAAAAAACTTATTTTCACGTTTTGTTTACATAATAGTAGTTTGATTAAGAACAGAAAAAGTGACCGGAAAACGTTTTGTCAAAAATCAACGTTTTGTTCAATATAAGTTGTGTAAACATTTTGCAACTTGAATGGTAATTATAAAAACACATTAACAAAGATATAAAAACCTTACTTATATTAATTAAGGATTAATTAAGCTAAGTGTTTAATTAAGTAAACAAAAGTACAAAAAGAAGATATTTTCACCTAATCCAACACAAGTCAAATCAAATCAAAATCAAAACAAATCTTCACTTTAGTCCACTTTTCCATCCAAATACATCCCTTAAGTATTAAGTAAAGATGACATAAAGTAATGAAGTAAATTGATGACGGCAAGTGTTGAAAAACCCATGTTTACTTAAAGGTTACGGAAGGGTATTTTGTCAAATTACTTTCCTTAAAGGTTAAGGGTTCTAAGGCTATAAATATGGACCCTTATGCTTTTATTTCTTCAAACTTCCATTCATTCTTTCCTTAGTTTCTTTATCTTCTTCTTCTCTTCTCTTTCTTTAATAACTTTCTTAAAAACATATCAAACTAACTCTAAACTCTACCAAACTTTGCCAAAGTTCTTATATCATCATTTTTAAATAGTTTAGCATCTAAAAAGTTGAAGAATGATGGGAAAGGGTATGGAACCTATGGAGGCTGAGCCTATGGGGATGAAGGTAGTGTTGGCATGTGCAATGGTGATGGAGGAAGGTGACCATGAGCAAGGAAGGGGAAGGAGGTCATAGGCATGTGATTTAAGAGGAAGAAGGAAGGCTTTTACGATGTTTTAATGGAGTAGTTGATGATTAGTTGAAGATAACAATGGTTTAGTGAAGTGTTTTTGGATAAGAATGTTGGTAGGAAGAATTAGTTAGAGACAAAGGTAAGTACTCACATTTAAATTTACTAATTAATCTCTAAATAATTCCAAGTCTAATGATACGAAAATATAATATATATATATATATATGTATGTATGTATATATTTGATGATTAAGTGTATGATTACTTGATTGGTCACTTGTTTGAATATATGGATGTTAATATGGATGACTACTTGGTTTGATAAATGGTAAGAGTAATAGTTAGTAATTAACCATAGTTAATTTAATGAGAATTAAATCCATATAAATATGTGTATGGAAATTATTTAGCCTCTAACGATTATAAATATCTAAAAAGTGTTAAAATGAATATTATAATATTATAATATTATAATATGAAATGAAATAGAAAATGAGTTTGAAATATGAAAGGTATTTTTTTAAATGAGTTTAAAATGATTTAGAAATGTTTTATAAACGTTTAAAAGTGTTTCCATGAAGTTTGAAAAGAAATTGAAAAACAAGTCAAACTAGACGCGTCGCGTAACGGTAGTTCGCGATTTCGCGCCGTAGAATTCAAACAAGTATAAAGAATGTAATATAGCACATAATTCTTTGAGATAAGAATTTTCCAGACTATTGTATCCATAGTTTTTAAAAGAAGAAAGAAAAATCAAGATTTCATCTTGTATATTTTTAAATAAGTCAAAAACAAGTTTTTAAAATAATCGCGGTTTTTCAGTTCGGAATCCATAAAGGGAATTCCTTTAAAATGATATTTTTAAATTCTTTAAAAATATGGAATAAATTCTATAAATCTTTTAAAATGTTTTAAAAGAGATTTGAGTTATATAAATGAATTTCCAAAAGATAGAAAAGTCATTTTGATCAATATAACTTTTAAGACACTTTTCGCAGCACTTTTAAATAACTTGTGAAATATGATTTTAAACTTAAAAATTCTTTTTCATATCTTTTATAAATGTTTTTAAAAGAATAATTTAGTGTTTTAAATAATTATTTGGTAGTTTATAAATCATTTCTAAAAGTGAAAGGAGTATGCGGAAACGATTGGTACATTTGTCCTGCTTGTGAGATCCAAACGGTAGAACAAGATATGTAACTAAGGTAAGGAATGAAGCAACCAGTGCCCTGAGCTTACTTGGCCTGTGTTTTATCTTCTAGATGAGGGGTGGAACAGATCGAAGAGAAAGCCCGGATGCTCTAAAAAAAGATCTCATTTAAGTTTTTCCAAAAGTTAAGGAATTTTCAAAAGAGTTAATTAAACCAAATTTTTATAGTATAAAGGATATTCTGGTCAAACTATAGCAGACGGCTTTACCATACCCTCCTCAGGAGTTTACCAGCTCGCCGGGTTCTCCTGGGTTTTAAAAAAAATGGATATTCCGGTCAAACTTTGTATTAAGGTTTGAGGAGGGAACTTGTATTATCTGCGTGAATTTAAGAGGTGACTCCACCATTATTTCATAAATAGTACGAGTTTAATATGAAAGTTAATCTGGGTATGATTAGTCTAATCTTTTACTCAATACAAATTGGTATGGGGTTTACAATAAACGATGTCTTAAATAACATTGTTTTTGACCCATTAAAATGTTACAATTTGAATATAAGAAATCTTTGATTTAGATTTAAATAAATGATTTGGAAATATATTTTTTAAGTAAAAAGTGAAACGATTTAGAATTATTCCAAGAATTAAAAAGGGGTTTTAATTAACCAAAGGATTTGATAAATGAGGCTTAATGATTCCATATACTCAGAAGAAGATAAAGAAATGATTTAATGAATATTCTCTAAGAGAAATTTGATTTAAATTAAAAGGTAAATTAATTGAATGTTGTGTGATAATCACCTATATACCTAAATGCCTTTTTTATCGATGGCTGGTTTTGAGAAACGGGGGTCGGTTTTGGGTAACTCCTATCTGAAAACCACCAACATATACGTTTGGAAGTGAAGACATGTTGAATATAATAATTATTAAAGACCGAGGATCTTCAGAATGTAAGGATTGCTGTCACGAGTCCCAAGGGTTTACCCCATATTAAATTTATATGGTAGTGGTGTCTGCATTTTGAAATCTTCATTGTATTGAAGACCGGAGATCTTCATGGCGGAAGGACTGCTTGTTGACATTCTCTGGGTAGCTTCCAATTTAGAGACATTTATTATAGCAGTGGTCATGTCATGTTTTGAAATCTTCATATTACAAGGACTACTTGCTATTGATCCTAGGGATTATTCTAAAGAAAAGAATGTGGTAGGAGGAGTGCTTACGGTTTCGTTCAGTCCCAGAACGAATTTGTATGGATGAGTGTTTGACAGTGCATTTCTGATCATATTTATTGATCTCTATCAACATATTATCTACTTGGTGGTGGAGAAGGCAAATTCTCTTAGCTTAATACCCTTTCCTGAGACGTACGAGCTCAGGAGTAATACACCCATAGAAATCAGTTGTGTGATTAAGGAATGACAATGTGGCATTCTAAGTGGAAAGTGCTTTATGGAAAAATAAAGCGTGGCTTTGAAGAAATTGAGCGTAGCCTTACGAGCCTTACATCCCGGAGATGATACGGGTAATTATGTGGTATGTAGGACATATATTTCAGGCTATCGGTTGTATGAGTATGGAGGAGTCTAGTGGAATCTGGATCCTCAAGGCATCTATTGCCCTATTTATTTTAATATAGCAGCTAGCTTGTGAAAAGTGATAAGGCTACGAGATATTGGTAGTGTAGCAAGTACAGTTCCAAGTGACTAGCTTGAGAAAAGCGATAAGGCATCCGAGGGAACTATGTTTGCTATTCGTGGATCGAAGGAAAATGCCACTAGTTCCGTATCATGTTGGAAATGCATTCCCAATACGAGCTTTATAGTTTTGATTGTAGTCCCAAAATTGCTGTAATGCTTTGCAAACATTTCAGCTACCCATTTTGGTATCATATATTATGTCCGGTATATTCCGTTGACCTAGTCCGGATGTATTACCATAGTCCAGGTATTGATACGTTCCTTGTATATATATTTATTTGAAAGTGTTTTCAAGTAATGTTATTAATAATAATATGAAAGCGATTTTCCATATAAAGTATTTTTGTTATCATAAGGTAAAAACCCATCCATGTTTATGAGTAGCCGTGGTCATATGAAATACCCTTCTTTTCGAAGGTTTTTGATTGACATCAGCATTAAAATTTTGACTATCTCATGCTGGTTTATCAAGGTTGATCTGGGTATTTTTAATACTTGGGATAGATCCGAGTAATTGCAGGTTTAGTTCAAGATGCTTGAAGTTTCTATAGGAGAGTTGGAGATTTTCATCTACGTATAGATGTATTCTATTATCCACTGCATCTATTGCATTTGTTTTCATTTCTCAGCATTTATAAGGACAGAGGGTTTATAATTGTTTAGACTGAATCCAGGTTAGACTCCGATATTGTATTCATGGTTTTCCGTTGTAAAGATTATGTATTGAAATAATATATGTTATTCCATTCGTGTGAGATTCTGTTCTACCTTTATTTTATTTTTCCCTAACAATGTGGCTTTCCGGCACTTGGATTTGCGGCACGAGGATGTATTAGTGTCAATTTTCGAGGGTCGAAAATATACGGTCGTTACATTCAAAAAGAATTCATATTGGAAAAGATAGAAAATTGGAATGAAAACAAAAGTTGAAAGTTCAAAATTATTCTGGAAATGGAAGTTAGTAGATTTTAAAGTTCAAAAATGTAGAAAAGAGGATAAATAACTTATAAAAGTTTTAGGATTAGCTTAAAGCGCTTGGAGTTTCCAGAGGAGAGCTAGAGATCTCCATCAACGTATGGATGTATTCTATTTTCCGCTACATTGTGTGTTGTCTGTTTTTCAGCAAATGTAAGGACAGGTATACCGTGTATTATAACAGTCCAAGCTGAATCTAGGTTAGACTCTGATATATGTTTTAAAAGATTTTCCGCTGTAAAAATTTTATATTGAAGTAATATATGTTATTCCATTCGAGTAAGATTCTGTTCTTTCTTCTTTTTCTTTCTACCCTTGACAACCTGTATTTCCGGCACTTGGGATTATGGCACATGAATACCGTGGATATATTAGTGTCGATTTCTAAGGGTCAAAAAGTTGATTTCACCACAGGGTGGTTATGGGTCGTTGCAAAAAGGGATGGATATATGAGGACTAATGCAAAATACATACTAATGTTTTTCATACTCATATATCAATATTTATAAAGGTTGTCAAAAAATTATTCCAACTTATAACATAAAAAGAGCGTTTATTTTTTTCAATTTTGAACCCAACAAGTGAAAAGCACTTATGTGCTTATGCGTTGTTTTTTCTCAATTATAAGCTCATTTTAAGTGATCGTAGCTTAACTAAAAGTCAAACATGTTAGTTTTAGTTGTCATATGCAGAATGCATGTATTATATCGAGGACAAATTTTTGTAATAATTAAAAATTTCTTGGAAAAAGTTACAATTCATAGCATCAAGATTCTCGTATTTCCTAGCCATTGACAGGAAGAACTGTAAGATTATAAAGAAAATAACACTCTCAACATCATTTCCAAATGTATGTGACAAAATACTAAGCATGATTATTACTCTTTCAATGCATTTGTAGAAGTATTCAAACATTAAATATTGTACTATAATGGTCTTTGTGCTTGAAGGTTGAATAATAACCTTCAAAAAACTAAGCATCGCATAACCGTCATTAAGCCTATGTTATTATAATCCCTATTGTGAATATCCTTCAAGCCTCCGCCATGGCCCTACCTAGGCGTTAGGCAAGGCTAACCGCTTAGCCAACCTTTTAAGCCCAACTAGGCAAATCTTACCATCATATATAAGAATCCGAATGGTTATTTAAGCACTGGTTAGGCATTCATTGAGGTTCGATGTCTCGCATAAACATCAACATGCTAATTTTAGGCGGTATGCCTCCTCGGTTGTTCTTAAGTTCATCCAAACCCTAAAATTTCCAGTTTTGATCAATGAATACAAAACTAAATACTAAAATTTAATCCAAAATACATGGGTTATCGAAAATGCCAAGCTCTAATTAACTCCCATCGAAAAGATTAATCTTAGTTCATACATGCCGCCTAGGATCATCCTAGCCATTTTTATAACCTTGATATAGAATACAAAAGGTATTAGTTTTAACAGCAAAGGTAAAATAAAGATAAGGTTAAAAAGTAATATCGGATGGCTTTTATTAATACATCCCATTCAAATTTAACAGTGTTAAATGTTCTTCAATAGATATTTAAAATTACAATCATTTCCCATTACATTTTCCCCACTACCTTTTCAAAGCAATCTCCTTCAAATCCATTCTCATCCTCTTCAATGTCAACTACTTGCTCGTAGAAAATTACAATTTTGTCATGCTCATTATGGCATTTTCCATCCTTCTAAGTTCTCCCTTCTGCTATCCCAATAATTGACTGGCAATATTTTCTACGACCATTAAACTTCAGGTTTGAAACTTCCACACCCTTCCTATTTACCCTTGCAGCAACCTCTTCCACTTAGTTGAGGCCTTTAATATTTTCGTTCTAGGTAAAGTCAATTTAAGGAAGTTATAAAGTTATAAACTCATTTCTCCATCCATTTTTGCTTGTAGTAATCCAATAGTATTTGGATTTTGATTACCTTTTAATTCTCTTACTCATGTATAATTGGAATTCATACATTGAACTGTAGGACTGGTATTTACTATTATAATTGCATTATATAATTATACTCATTGTCCATCCTTAAACCATTATTTGATCCTACGCCTCATCCCGACAAAATGTGAAACCATTCCCACTGGATTTTGTTTAAAAATTTGTGTGTATGTATTATAACAGTGAAAATGATAATCAGTGATGTGATGACTATCCTACACTTTCTTTGCTCATGTTGCCGAATACCACACTGCTGATGCATCCGAACCAATGTAGGACGATGGTCTAAGGAAAGAAATGAACTAAAGAGGAGAAATAGAAGAGAAGAGAAAGAAAATATCAAATGATCACATACCTGTCATATATCTCATAGCACATTGAATAAAATATAATAATCATCACGAATATAAACCAGGAAAGACAGTAGTAACTACGTGAAACATATAATACATAAGTTCATACAGCTGTACAAAACAGTAATTGAGTTTACACAACTGATAGATAAACTCAACTGATAAACCGACTCTAATAATTTTATGTCAGATATTGTCAAGGCTCCACAGTGCCGCACAACGGAATAAGCAATAATAAGCCCAAAATATAAATATAAGAAAGCAGCGCCTCCTGCTAGTCCATCTGCATAACTCCATATGCTATTTACATCTACCATCTAGTCTACTCACTTAAGAGTACCCGAGATAATAAGAAGCAAAGCATAAAACCTTGAGTCAAACAACAGTTTAGTGTGAGTGATAAATAATCTCAAAATATTATGAAGTCGATATAGTGTATTGAATATACGGTATGGAGAATCCTACCTGACATGTCACTACATCCAAATAGTTAGCACATACAAAGGATATACGCTACTCTACATCATAATCCTCATAGATGTACTATATGTTAAAGTACAAATGGGTGTCCAGATATCTACATCAAAGATAACAACATCATGGGACATCCAAAATCAATAAAACAAACACAGCATCATCATCCATCCTCACATTCACTCATTCAGTTCATTGGATATAGAATCACTCGCCGACCCATCACGGTCAAAGACTAAGCTATCCATAACGAGCCTGCTTCTTGGTTCCTCGGTACTCAAATTGATGCCACTAAGTCGGCTTGGAAATAGACTAACTATTATGTCAATCTTGGGGTAAACACATCTCCCTTCTAGAATAGAGAGCTATCACACTCCAGGGACCATCACATCCCCAGTGTATACCCTACTCTACGAGTACCCACCGAACCCTCGAGTCTCAACTATTCCTTTGCAAATGTCATCTATAGCAAAGAACATCCTGGAACTAATCTTTAGGTCATCACACCACTCCCGTCTGGAGTCGTCAAAGTCGGGACAATTCTCGACCATCATCACTAGTCATAGAAATATCATCATTTGTCCCTTAAACATCTTCTACTAGTTCTTTAAGTCTAACCTGAAGCACTGTGCTCTACGCTTCGAAGTGTAGCTGTTAATCGCTGAAGCCATCACTTTCCATCATGAGATAGCGTGTCAAAGCATCACATCATTGCTTTACTGCAAAAACCGCTTGTCGAAGAGCCATAACATCAAAATCAAATGTCGAATGAACGAACCATCACACCATGATCCTCGAAGCCTCTCCATTGCCCATGTCAAAATTGGCCACATCGGTCATCATCAATATGTGTTAAATAACGACCACTCCAGAGTGGTCGATAACAACCACTTTGATCGTGTACTTAGAATCTTTTGTCTTTAGTCTTCAAATCGATCAGTATGCACGAAACTCTATGTATGAAATTTTATCCTAGAGGATATTTCAAAACACTATATCGCCTATCGATCGGTGTTTTCATCCAAAACAAGCAAGCACGCATACATGCAACCAACATGCATATACACATCTATCATATCATATGTACAACATATATAACACGTCTATATCAACCAATACAGGAATTCATATCAAAAATAGCCTAATTAGTAATTTCCTAACATTACGTCTATATTAACATATGTAATATCCAATTCAAAACAATTTTAAAAGATTTATATAATCATGCGTGGATTTAAATATATTAAAATTCATTTTTAAAGTTGGAAATAATTTTAAAACGTCATTTTTATACTATACTAACGATCATGGTATGGTGAGAGAAAATATCAGTTACCTCAACAAAAGCTGACCAATCCTACGCCATGTCATTGAGCTCTCCAGTGTGAGTGCAACGCAAGAAATCACATCCAAATTGGACCTCGTATGCAAAAGATACGAATTTTATAAGAATATGGATTATAGATATTAATTAATTAACTAATTAATTAATAATTAAATATAATCACCTTAGTAGGCACTAATCCTTCTTCTCCAAACATTGCATGTGCACGAACATGTACAAATGCACAAACCCACCAAACCATGAATCATCCCTCCTCGATTTCCCCATCTATACTCGACGAAATGACGAACGATCTTGGACAATATGTCACACATCGCGCGCTCTCTGTAACCATCAATATTACGTGAAGCTTGGCTCCTCGAAGCAAAATGCAACCCGACTCCCATATCTCGGCTCCAAAATGCTGCAGTCCCTTAGGCAACGCCACACTACTCCAAAAAACCACCATCGACTCACCTTCGCACCAGAAGCGCAATGCCGCTCTCCGTTCTGCCTATCTCCTCCTCTAACTCTAGCAAACCCAAACCCTAGTCGACGTTTGAAAATGTCGACTTCGGTAATCAGAGCCACACACCACATTATCACCACCGATGTGAAGCTCTCCCCTCCGAGAGTCCAACGGATCCAACCTTATCAATTATCGTGCACCGTGCTCCCGATTTAATTCATGGAAGGATTAAAGGAAGGGAGCGACTATTTTCGTTTATTGGATGAAGAGAGGAAAAATGAAAGGGGCAAAAGTAGGTAAGTGTATATATATTATTATATATATATATATATAATTTATTTGATTTCTCAAATAAATTGTATGTTTTGAGCTCGTATGATTACACAGGACATCCAATCGTAACGAAACTTGTCGACGCACATCACCTCGTTATTCCAGTCCCGATGGTATAAATTTCATCGCTATTTGAGATAACGTTCCGGGATGATAGTTTCATGCATTTCGAGATCGTTTTGGCCATCGGATTGTGCGATTCAAAAAACAGCAATATTTATACTCATTTTTATTCGTAACATCATCCGAACTTAATGGAAGTGATCTTTAGTCCTAATTCGACCGTATGCGAAAAGTCATTTTTTGGACCTTTAATTAATTAACGATTCGATATTTAAATAAGCTATTTAAATATCATATCTTTAAATATGTTGGTAGTTACATTCTCCCTTCCTTAAAAGGATTTCGTCCTCAAAATTTCTAAGAGAATGTCTACCAACCTATAGACTTTTAAAGCCCCTCTTGTTTTTGAGAAATTCGGCATCGCCTTCTTTGTGCGACTAGGTCCGAAAAATCACAAAACAACATAGATATATATATATATATATATCTCATTTCCGAGAACATGCAAACATTTATATACATAAATCTACATCAATGATCTTATGTATATCTTTTATGGTAAGAGCATGCCATTTAGATGCAAATAAAAGCAAGTAAGCAACCAAATAGCTAACACTATCTTCTATGTACCTGAACATGTACTCAAAAAAGCGGATCAAACACAATTGCAACATCATATCAAGTATTTAAGCATGCTAACCATATTTAACAATCATTCCAAATAAATATGCTATATCAAACCATAACTATCCTGCATGCCTAACAACATTATATGCATAAGTAACCATATCAAATTCCAACAATCAACCATTAAACAAGCACATATAAGATCAAACATCAAAAACTAACATCCATGCCTCTTGTAAGTTCTCCTGAAACTCACTAGTGAACAACGGGTTTCGGCCACTTACAATGCTCTTCGACACACCGTGGAATCGAACAGCCTACTTCACATATAATTCGACTAATTTGGATGTCATTCCACTAGATTTAAAGAATATAAATTTAGCATTCTTCGTCAATCTATCGACTGTGACCTAAATACTATCATATTCTCCTCTAATCCTTGGCATTCCATAGATGAAGTCCATCAACATCTATTCCCATTTCCACTCAAAAATCTCAAGCAGTTGTAGCAAACCACTTGGTTTCTTCTACTTAGCTTTTACTGGCTGATAGTTCATAAATCTCAAGATGAATGTTGGCATCCTTTATCCCTTCCTAATGAAATGTCTATATAGGATCATTGTATATTTTACAATTATCGGGATATATGGTCAATCTCGAATGACAACACTCTCATAGTACCTCATCCCTTAACCCAACGACATCGAGAACAAATAATATGTCATCCATGTAGAGCCAATCATCACGGTCAAATCTGCACTGCATCACCTCTACAGACATTACTTGTTACTTTAACATAGCCACGATCTCCGCTATTCTAGCTTCATGTCTCTGACCAGTACCAATCTGCTAAATCCAAGTAGGTCTGATAGTCAAACTAGCCATCATCTTTGGCCGTAGCTCACATCGTGTTTTTAAGCCATGACCAACAATAAACTCAAACACTGTCCACTCTAGGTACATCACTCCCAACTTGCACATATTCTACTAGCATTAAGGATTGCATTTCCCTTATGGGCGTATAGGAAATTTCAAAGTCGTAGGAGGCCAAGAACTCCAACCCTCGCTGCTGGCAAGGGATAAGATCTTTCAGAGAAGAGGTACTTCAATGATGCGAGATCAGTGAACAACTCGAACCCCTCTCCTAATAAATAGAGCCTCCAAATCTACAAAGAAAATACTATAGATACTAACTATAAATCATGAGTCATATACTTTCTTCTCGTGCAGTTTCAGTTGTCGACTAGCATTTGAGACAACCATACTATTCTGCATCAATACCACACCTAGTTAAGTACCATAGGCATGTGTCTGTCATCTCCTCATTCTGGATCAATACCACACCTAGTTAAAAGAGGAAAAATGAAAGAGGTAGAAGTAGGCGAGTGTGTATATATACATATATATTATTATATATATAATGTTAACTGGGTTTTTAACCAAAATGAAATCATAAGGGACTAGAATGTTAAAACGAGAACATATTGACTTGAAACTTGGCAAAGATACGCAAAGGACAAAAGGAAAGGCTCAAGAAGATATAAGCCAAAAATAGGCTAAGTGGCTAACTCAGCCCGAGTCAACCCCCTTGACTCGATACCGAGTCTACATACCAAGTCATGGCATTTTTATATTTTAAGCATGTAGTCCCAAAAACTTCCTAAGCGTGCCCAAGAAATTTCGTAGAGTTCTAGTGAGTCAATTGTGAGAAATGATGACGTGATGGTCCAAACCACAAGATAATCCAAGTCATGGAAGAACGATTATTAAAACTCATCGATAATCTACCAAATTACATAGAGGGCATCTAGACGAAGTAAGGAATTCAAAACAGGAAGATTTAGCCAAAGATTGGTTAACGATTAAACTCGACACTGAGTTTAGCCTTTTACTAAGTCGTCGTGACATTTGTTATGTTGTCTTGGGCCGATCCCTGGACTTCTCTGGAAGCGAGCTTTTGATCCAATATGTCTGCTATCCCTATAAATACAAACCATAGAGCAATCAAGAATGGATCTAGATTTTGCTATCACTACGTGGGATCTCCATCTATTCCTCAACTCTTTCCTCTACACCATAGTCACCAAGGCAGCTACTTTAGGAAATTCTAGGATGTAGAATCAGTCTAAACCATGTACTTGTGACTAACTCTTTTCCAATTACCTTGTAATCTCATTCAAATAAAAAGAAAGCAATAATCAAAGCTATAAAGTGAACATAGGCTTAGTTAACAACTGAACCACTACAAAAATCTTTGTGTCTCATTTACTTTTCTGTTATTTTCTCTTAAATTTGCTCTATTCTAACAGGGCTAGTGCTTTCACATCATACTCCACGATGTTGATCCAATTTTTGGGTTAAAATTTTGGCACTTTCATTGAGAACAAAGAACCCAGGCTTAGATCTAGCTATCTACTTTGGATTGGATAGATCTAGAGGTTAGATCCGGAAAGTTTTCTTAAAGAAGGTTAGATATTTGCTATTCAAATGGTTCCTAAGAGGAAGACAATATCTGGAAGATCTATTGGGACAAACTTGGTGTTGATGAAACCAATCTCCAGCAAACGAAAGTGAACAATGCTAACAATCATCGAAAGAGGTTAATGCTAGAAACCTAGCACCAGGTGCTTCTGCTCAATAGGAAGTTGTAACTAAAGGAGAGCTTAATCTAATGGTGAATCAACTTAACCAAAAGATGGCTAATAGTCAAAAGGCTCTTATGGACAAGATTTATGCTTTTCTAGCGCTACAACCACCATCTACCCTAAGAACTAGGCCGAAAACTGTAGAGGCTATGGAATATGAGAATTCCTCCATCTCAGGCTTGAATAGGAGGGAGAGTAAGCAAAAACAGAAGGATATAATTGGTGGTGCGACTGGAATTGTCATTGAAGGTAATGGAAGTACCCCTCCTACTGGAGGACAACTTGTCGCAAACCCCAACCTTGGAGTAAAGGCTCCACAAGGGAATATTGCAACGCTTCTCTCCAATTATGAAGATGACATGCAACTTAATGCTAAAGGATTAGAATTGAATGTTGACATGGGTAGGAAAATTGCTGGAAAGGAAGTTCAAACTGCTGCTATTAAACCAATTTCATGCCAACAGAATTATGTAGGAGTGGTTCTCGTAGAGAATGGAGAATCTAGACTTCATTTGGCAAACCAAGGCTATTTGCAGAGTCAAACGCTTGGTGTAGCCCCTAACAGTCGACCTGTGGACTACCGAACTAATGAGGCGTTCATTGTGAAAATGGTTAAAGGCTTGATGGAAGAAATTAAGGGCAAGAAGGACGATGATTAGGGTTCTGCACCAAGCCAAACTCTATTCACTAAAAACATTTTAAGGGAAGAGTACACCTAGAAGTTTACAATGCCCACTATGCTACCTTACAATGGGATTACGGACCCCAAACAACACTTGTACAAGTAAAGGGTGCACATGTATGGAGCTAGGGCAACAGATGCTTTCCGTTGTAGATGTTTCCCTATCTTCGTGGAAGGTGTTGCTTCTATGTTGTTTACCAAACTCCCACCAAGATCCATTTCTACCTTTGATGAGTTGGCAAGGAAATTCTTAGAACAGTTCAGACTTCACACGGCATAGCCAAAGGATGTGATGTCTCTACCTGGCCTTTTCTAGGGACCAAATGAGTCGCTACAAACCTTTATGAACTGGTTAAACACTGCGGTTTGAAGTGAGCAATCCTAACGAAGATATGATATTCATGGCTTTAGTTTGAGCTATCCATCTAGACACAGACTTCGGAAGATGTATTAAGATGAAACAACTAACCACCATGAAGGAGTTTAATTAAAAGGAGAGTCAATATCTGAGGTTGGAAGAGGCAGATGCGTTGGAGGGTGAGACCGCCAATGTGCAACCAAAGGAGATAGTTCAGAGCAATGTATTGGTCAACCAGGATGGAAACAATTCTGGAGCCATGATAGGAAATGTAGGGAAAGATGGAAAGCAGAAAAGGAAAAACCAGAACACTAGTAGGCGTGACGGGAATGGAAAGAAAATCAGGAACCTAAGATTTGAGGAGTATACGCAATTGAATGACAGCTTAGAAAACACCTACCTTGCAACTCGGGGAACTGAGCGATACAACAAGCCTCTTAGGAAGGAAGAATCTGAACGAAAAAAGCAACCAGGGAAGTTCTGCCACTTCCACGAGACTCATGGGCATAACAAAAAAGAATGTCAACATCTGAAGGACTTAATCGAAGAACCAATAAGGAACAATAGGAACCAACAGTATGTTAAGAAAACGTAGAATTGTGACCAACTACCTGGATCCTAAGTTCTTAGCAATCAAGGAAATTAGGCCGGGCCAGTGGAGGAAATCGTCGGACTAATCAAAGACTCGTCATAAGTACCATTTCTGGAGGATCTCACCCAACGAAGAAGAGATGGGAGGGAGATGGAGGGATATGCGAGTTCATTAAAGCATGCTCCGAAAGTAATTTGTTATGCGATCTAGGATGGAACTTCGGCCAAACAGATGAAAAAAATCGCAGGTGATATTGTATCTCGGAGTCGGGACACTAAAGGAATAGAGGTGCCAACCCTCGACCCGATGGTGGTAACCATCGGAATCGAACCGGCAGTTATATGCCAAGTCCTGGGGATAGTGGAAGTTATATTGGATGACTAGTCAAGAAATCGAACGGGAAGTGGCGGACTTGTGTCAACTACTCGGACTTGAACAAAGCTTGATCGAAGAATAGCTTTCTGCTACCCAAATAGATCAGTTACTTGATGGAACCGTAGGACAAAAGCTGCTCTTATTCATGGATGCCTACTCAGGATATAAACAGAATATGATGCACGAACCAGATCAGGAGAACACTTGCTTCATCACTGATGTTGGATTGTATTATTACCGAGTAATGCCATCTAGCCGGAAGAACGTTGGCGGGACTTATCAATGGTTGGTGAACACAATGTTCAAGGATTAGATTGGATAAACAATGGAAGTCTATGTGTACGACATGCTAGTCCAATCACATGTCTTTGGAAATCATTTGGATAAACTTTAGGAAATGTTTGAGATTCATTGAAAGTATGGAATGAAACTTAACCCATTAAAATGCTCTTTCAGTGTAGCCTCTGGGAAATTTCCTGTTTTCATCGTGAATTCTAGGGGCATTGAACTTAATCGCAAGCAAATTACTACATTGCGAAATGTCATTGCCCCTACAATAAAGAAGGAGTTGCAGAGTCTGTATAAAAAGGTCATAGTGTTGAGCCGATTCATTTCGAAAGCAACAGACAAGTGTATAC
Source organism: Allium fistulosum (assembly GCA_030737815.1). Lineage (NCBI taxonomy): Eukaryota > Viridiplantae > Streptophyta > Magnoliopsida > Asparagales > Amaryllidaceae > Allium > Allium fistulosum. The sequence continues at coordinate 1,219,937,036 of CM060904.1, read as the reverse complement.
CATTCTTCGATGCACTAAAGAAGCGTAAAAAAATTTCAAATGGAATCAAGCCTATCAAGCCGCTTTTGAGGAATTTTTACGACATAGGGAGACCCCACCAGTCCTATCCAAGCCGGTGGAAGAAGAAGACGGGTTCATCTACTTGGCAGTGTTCCATCATGCTCTAAGTGCTGCACTTGTAGGAGAGGAAGACAGGATTCATCGGCCCGTCTATTACATCACCAAACGCTTCACTAGGGCTGAACGAAACTATCCGAATTTAGAAAAAAAGGCATATTGCCTACTGATAGCGTCGAGGAAGTTGGGACCGTACTTTCAAGCTGACCCAGTTAAAGTGTTGATAGATCTACCTTTGAAACAAGTACTTTATCGACCTGAGACTTCAAGGTGATTCTGAGTGGAATATTAATTGAGCCAATATAGCATGACTTATCCTCGGAGGGCAATTAACGGACAGGCGTTGGCTGGTTTCATCGTGGAATTCATCATTCGAGATGGAGAAGAGCAGGAGACAGAGGAAGTGGTATGACAATGGAAGTTGTTCATCGATGACGCATCAAACGAATTCTGCTTGGAAGTGGGAGTTGTGGTTGAGATTCCCGAAGGACAATCAATCTACTATACCTTAAGACTATAGTTCCCTGCTACTAACAAAATGGCAGTGTATGAGGCATTGATAGCGGGATTAAAGATTTTAAAAGAGCTAGGAATAAAGGTTGTGTTATTTACAGCGACTATCAGCTACTCGTTTGTCAGGTAAAGAGGGAATATTAATCTAAAGGGGGCATATCTTGCTCCTTACTTGTCAAAAGCATGAAACTACTTAACGACATTGAACACTACATTATATCTCATTTTCCTAGGGAGCAAAACGTGAAAGCTGATTACTTAGCCAACCTGGCCAGTTTCGGAGAGGCACAATTAATGGCATTGGTTCCAGTTGAAGTGTTAACAACTCCGAGCATAGATAAGATGGATATAGATTTGGTTCTAGAGACCGCGGAAGAGAAAGAATCATGGATGATGCCAATCAAGTATTTTCTGCTTGAAGGAAAGCTCTCCAGATCCTGGAATGAATGAAAGTAGCTCCTTCGAAAGACACCGTGGTTCATGCTACAAGATGAAGTGCTATATAGAAAAGGCTTCTCCACCCCTTACTAAGGTGTGTAACCAAAGACGAAGCCAATAAGATTCTGATGGAAGTCAACGAAGGCAGTTGCAGCGACCACACAGGGGGTAGACACTAGAAAAGAAGGTTTTACAATACAGGTATTTCTGGCACACAATCAACTAAGACATAGCAGAGTACACCAAGTGCTATGATTGATGCTAGAAATTTTCAAAGATCTCGAGAAGCCCATCCTTGGAACTTATGCAAATGGTCAGCCTTTGGCCGTTTGTAATCTGGGAATCAATCTAATCGGTGTATTACCAATAGCCAAAGGTGGAGCCAAATATGCTATCGTTCCAGTTGATTACTTTACCAAATGGGCTGAAGTGGAACTGCTCACCCCTATTACTACTAAAAAAGCAATTAACTTTGTAACAAAAAACATTATTTAAAGGTTTGGAGAACTATAGAAAATCGTTGCAGACAATGGAACCTATTTTGAGAGTGTGAAATTCAAGGACTTCTACAAGCTTTATCAGATCGAGAAGAGTTTCCACAGTAGCACACCTACAAGCAAATGGGCAAGTGGAAGGAGTGAAAAAAATCAAATCCACCATCAAGAAGTGACTAATGAAAGCTAAAGAAAACTGGGTAGATGAACTTCTACTTGCACTATGGGCTTATAGAATAACACATAAATCTGCGACCGGACACTCACTGTTCGCCTTGGCATATAGTTCAGAAGCAATGATCCCAGTGGAACTGGAAGTCCCTCTCATGGGAGATGACACTTCAATCAAAATAAAAATGAGAAGCTTTTTCTCAAGTCACTTTACCGGATCGATAAGAAGCGGGAAGAAGTAGAACTAAGGATCGCTGCTCACCAGAAGAAGGCTGTGTGACACTTCGACACCAAAGTTCGCAACTGCACCTTCGAAGTGGAAGATCTCATCTTAAAACAAATCTTCCAGGGTATGGGAGCACTTGACCCAAACTGGGAAGGATCGTACATTACCGGCCAGAAACTTGGAGATGGAACATTCAAGCTCGCAACGGTCGATGGAATTCAGATTCCTCATGCTTGGAACTATAACTTGCTACGACACTATTTTATACAGTACTTATCTATGTATTTCCTATTTCCGCAAATAAGCCACCCAGGGATACTAGGGGCACTATAAATAGGAAGGCTTTGCCTTTTTCTCTTTATTTTATCAGTAAAGTCATTTTGCTTCTTGAACCAATGGAACCGCGTTCATGTAAGCAACCCGCTGAATCGACGGTATGAAAATGACTCAAACCGCCGGATTGACGGGGAAAATCGATCCCAGCCTTTTGAAAACCGATGTTGCTCCGAGAACATCGGGAAGGCCCAACCCTCATGTGTATCCATAAGCTATGCCTTGCTTCTTGGATTGATGGAACTGCATCCATGTAAGCATCCATTCTTTTGCCTCTTGAACCGATGGAACTGCGTTCAAGTTAACTCCTACCTTTTACTACTTGGACCAATGGAACCACACCCAAGTAGCCTCCATCCTTTTGCCACTTTCATCGCGTTCAAGTGCGCTCCATTCTTCACTCCTTGGACCGATGGAACCATGTCCAATTAAACATCCATTTTTTTGTTGGTTGAATCAGTGGAACTGCATTCAAGTGCGCTCCACTCTCTCGCTTCTTGGGCCAATGGAACTACGTCCAAAGTAAGTAGCTATTCCTTCGTTGCTTGAAACATTGGAACTGCATTCAAGTGCACTCCGAATCATTGATGTTACCCCGGTAACATAGTTAGTTTGTCAAAATCTCCTAAGTACTGACGTTGCTCCGACAACATCGGAAAATTCATCAACTGCAGGATTGGTAGGAATCAATCCCCACCTCCCAAAACTCAACATCACCCAGATATCGACAATATGGAAAGAAAATTAGAGTGATTGAGCTATCCATAGTCTATAGAGACAGAAATTAGTATGCGGATAGAACCTCAATTCCAAGTTTGGAGAGAATCCAGTACAATCAAAGTACAGGGTGCTGAGAATCGAGTATTCAAATTACAAGTTCCCAGATATGGAGCTGCAATACTCCTTGGACTATGGGTAACCAAAGAGCCACCCAGAGCATCCAGTTTTGTATCAAGTGTTCGGAGTAACTAGCTCCATGGATTGGGGGGCACACAACACACTAACACTTGGTCAGGATAAAAATCACTCCACGGTTATGTTACGCCGAACAGAGAATTTTGGCAACCCCAACAATGCTAAATAAAGTAGTACACTGGACAACTACAAGTTATACTACTTACACCATTTACATGCATTAAATTGCAGAAAATAAACACATCACATCACATAGTACATCAGTATATAATATGGAAATTGCGAGACAAGCAATCATATTATGTACATACATAGTGGTATATAAACAAACACATTAGAAAGAATATAAAGCATATAGAAGAGATTACAGTGGTAATGCTGATCTTTTCATTACTTATATCATTTCATGTACAATGTCAAATTGCGAAGGCCGTACCTGCACAATATTGGCATGTTTCAGACATCAAAAAGCAAAAGTATAGATGCTACCGATGCTACAACAAAAGGAAAAAAGGCGCCAAGTATTCGAGCTCATCCCGACTTCTTTCCGCATTTCCCTCCGTCTTTACTACCCTACGTGGGTGAATCGAGAGCTTCTTCCTACTATCCTTGTCGGTCTCTCCTCGGGATAGCCGGACCCCTCCGACCCTTCGGTAACTGCACTCCCTTCCTTAGACACCTTCAACATGATGGTAGTGGGAGTCCTATGATTCAGCTCCTCATTTTCCTTCTTCGCCTACAACCCTTTCATTTCCTCCTTCAGTCTCTCTACTATGGTTGTCTTGTCTGTCAGCCCTGACTCGTTGGTAATAACCACCTCTTCATCCAAAACACCGAGACATCCTCCAATTTTGTAGTGCCTCCATCTGTTCGAAAGAGGGCCCAGGTCCGGAGCTGGAGATAGGAACTATGCTAGAAGCCGCTGCAGAGATGGTGGTGGAAGTAGTGAAAATAGTAGCAGGTCTTAAACCCTAAGCAATAAGAGGAGGAGGCATGAGAGTTGGCTGACCTACTAGTTAGGAAAGAGAGGTGCACAATTTAGAAAAGGATTCCGAAGTAAATCGAAGTGTCTAGAGCACAAGAGAGACAAGAGAAATACATGAGCCAGTGGTTTGATCATGAACTTCAATCTCGAAGGCTTCACCGCTAGTCCCTATCTCTGTAGGTCGTACTATAGCTGGAAAAGGGCGTGGATCACCCAAGGCTACGAAAGTTGCATGGGTGTGAGTGGCCTCAAAAATAATAGCTGTGGATCTGGGGATGGTCGCCCTCTGCTCTTGAGAAGTAGGAATAAGTGTTTTGTGCTAAGCCATAGAGTTTAGGCCAGTAAGAGCTTTGGCTACAACATCAGTATCTTCCTTTCCCTCTATTCTCTAAGGATCTCTCTGCCGATGAATGGGAAGTCTATGTCCTTAGGATAGAAAAGCATCCTTTAGTTCCTCCTCGGAGCGCGTACTCTTGGCCTCCTCAGACCTAATCAATACTTCCTCCCATACCATGGAAAGAGTCCAAGGATAGTTATTACCAAGCCATTTCAAGCTGCCCTTATTCATCATGCTGCTAGTATAAAGATGAAGCACAATGGCGTCTATTTGGCTTATCGCATCATTGTATTATGATCGCAGCTTTGTGAGCCTTGAGTTGGTGCTTAGATGCTTGATCTCCTCCGTTAGTTTGTCGGATGCAGCCTCTTCCTTCTCTTTCACCAACTACATATTCTTCTCATGAATACGAGTGAGCTTAGTGGCCTACTTAGCAATGAAAGCAGCCTGACCAACGATAGTTTGTTTATGAGATTTGATGGTGTTTTCTGCATCAGTAAGCTGCTCTTTCAGTTTTTCGGATTTAATATGAGCATCTTTGAGTTGATTCTTTATCACAATAATGGCTCTATCATGATCCCAGTTTGCCTCAGTCAACAACTTGTCATTGACAGCCTTTCCTTTTAGGGCTGCGTCCCTTTCAGTCATCAACTAGACTATCTCATTATCACGATCTTTGATTGCCTTAGCATGATCTTCCATTTCATCCTCAAATGAGAGGATCTCCTAATAGTTAATATGATTTACATCTGAAAGGGCCTTCACTAAATGCTTCATATCACACTTGGCTTCCAAGTCCTTACGGATTGTCTCTAGATTGCTGATGGAAGTAGCCTTGCTAAGGGGTTTTATTTTCTTGTCGAACTTGACTCCCTTCAAGAACATATTTGGAAAGGTTGCTTGAAGCATGGGTGGACCCATCGGAAGCACAAATTTCTCGATTCGTTTAGAAGTAGGGTAAATTACAACGGTTCCTATTTGAGAAGATGGAATTGTTGAAATTTCAGTAGTCCGAGCATCAGTACGGGTAGGAGTAATCGATAATGAGGGTATACGGTGGCATGAAAGTCTCTGTGGCGCTTGTGTATATCATCGAGGGAACTACTCTCGTCGTCTCCTTTTCTCTTATCTCCCCTCTCGTTAATCTCACTCCAGGCTACAAGCCTCATCCTCCTTTCTTTTCCTTCTCTCCTCATCCGTTTCACGAAGAAGGCGATAAGCCGGATCAGAAGTTTGACTTCTGCAGGAGCTGTTGTCTTGACGTAACTGATGGTATAACCCATGTCCCATGGTACCTGAAACTAAAACAAGAAGGAAGTTAATACTCGAACTTAGGAACTTAACACAATGCAGAGATATGTGGTTATGATCCTAAAGTGAAGTGTGTAGTGTCGATGACCTCCTATATACTCTAATAATCGCATCGGCATGGTTTAAGGGTCAAAGTCTTTTCACTACTGCTCACAAATGTGCTTGAGGAAATGTCAATTTTTGAGCCGATCTTAGCTTCCATCTTGCTAATATAGATATCCCCGTGTTGATCTACATAGATGGCGACATCTCTCACGAAATCGAAAGTAGATGCATCTCTAGCAGGGGTCCAGGTAGCTTGACCTCCAGTACATCGTGGGGTCTTGATGGCAGGTTGTTCTTGAGGAGGAGAAATCGAGAGTTCGAGGCTTAATGCCTCAGTGGTGAACAAGTCTGGAGAAGGCAGCTTAGGAAGATCAGACTTATTTCCAACAACTTGTCGAAAGATTCATCTCTTTCTGCGGAGATGTGAAAGTCGCTATCATCGTCGTCCGAGCCCTCTTCCTCTCCTTCCTCAACCATAAGCCGCTTCCCATCTCTCCTTTGAAATGCTTCATATTCTTCTTTGGGGATTGGAAACATCCTATGGGTCTCATCGGTATCCCCTATAATGTCCTCTCCAGGGGATAAGTCTATATCGGCTCTTGGAATCTCTTGGGGCTATGCTTCCTCTGATGGACTAGACACGTCTTCTTGAGCCTTCTCTTTAGAGTCACAAGCATGGGTTAAAGAAAAAGTATGTCTACTAGCGCCACTTGAAGTTGAGGGCTAATCATCTACAACAAATCTATCCGAATGAAGCAAGTCGAACCGTCGGAGGTTCTCATTCGTTAAAAGGAACTCCAATGTGTGCTCAGAAGCTCTCAGAGCCTTAAGAGTTTCAAGCATTGCTTTGAGCTCATCGTCACTTTCCTGCCTCGGAATGACTGTAATAAGACATATGATAGGTTACAAAGCTGGAAAATCACTTGGAATGGCAAGAGCTAAGGAATAAGGACTTACTTCCAAATAACCAGAAGCGATTGAAGGTAGACAACCATTTGGATGTCGGATGAAGAAGAACTCGTTCTTGAAGGCTGAATGTTTGTTGTAAAGACCCTTTATCAACTTACATCCCCTTGAGACTTCAATAATTATAAAGGATGGGCAGTCCTGTCTCCTCTTGAAGTGTAAGAGATATACGAGTTCATTTAGCCTTGGGGGTCATCCAAACTTGGTCTTGAATAAGATGTATAAGGAACTTAAGAGCGCATAACCGTTGGGATGAATTTGAATTGGTGCCAATCCTAAATCTTGAAGCACCATAGACATGAACCGATTGAATGGTGGCACGACACTACTTAAGCATATGTATCGGTTATAAGCAGCAAAGCCTTTAGGAGGATTATGTGTAAATTCGATTTGAATTAGCAGAAGAACATCACCCTCGGGTATACCGTGCTGCATGCATATATTTCCAAGCATTTTAGCTGTTAAGATTGAAGGCGTTTGTTCTGAAGGGTCGATCGAAATTCTCAGCTCAGGAGGCAACTGGTCGAATACAAGCCCTATAGGAACTAGCGGGCCGTAGAAATCAAAAGTCATAGGTTGACTTGGCCCTATGGGAATGGATGGAGAACCTGGGGCAGCTGATGACTCAGCATCTGAAGGCGTGAATGCTCCATCAACGGACTTGCGGCATGTTGACTGACGCGTCATTCTAGACAATAAAACTTGTTGATCATGGAAAGGTGCTACTTATTTCTAATAAGAATTCATGTGCAGTTAACACTTGAAATCCAATGGAAGTCCACGTATACTGACCAATTGGATTCCAAGTGTTAACCGAGGCAGGTGTAGTATGTTATATATATGGAACTAGTACAGTATCCCGAACACTACGAATGGACCGTCCAATATAGATAGCTCGCTCGTGTTGAAAAAATGATCCGTTTAGTCCTTTGAAATCATTTTTTAGTACTTATTCATTATCGCACAACGATCAATAACAGATCCGCTGTCCCGAGCGATGTGGAAAGTTATTTCTTTTCAGGAGCACTGGATGTGCAGAAATGCAAAGCAATGGAGCCATCCAATACGTTCAAATCTAAAAGCAAATCATCGTACCAGAATCAATTAAATGATCTAGCTTTAGTCAATTCAGTGAAAAAAGATGGATGAAACTAGGAAGCATGTCATGTCTCTCAATTCACACGCATCCAAAATAAGATCAAACCCTAACTACACCACTAACAAGTTGTGTTTGGATTCAACTCCCTCCATTCAAAAATTAAAATCGACTAAAGCAAATCACCATCCCATCGTCACCCAATCATGAGTCCACCATCGCCAACCTTCAGTCCACACAAGAAGCTGCTTTGACCTAGGGTTTGTGATAAATTGGGTCTGGTACTTTCAAGCATTAGCTGGAGCAGCGGCGACTTGATCGGATGACAGCGAGAGACACGTGGAGGCAGCGAAGCTCAACGATGAGGCTAGAAGTAGAACAAAAGCGACGTTGACACTTGAATCGACTGGAGATGAGACGAGAGCAAAGTCGGCTGGTTTGAAGAAGAAGTGAGGAGTATCTGAGTTAAAATGGCATAAGTGAAGGAAATTTATACTTGAAAATTTGTTCGAGTCCTTAACTCGGGACGAGTTAAGGTTAAAGTTGGTATCGAGTTAACCTTTTCAACCTCATAATGGACTTATATATCGACTTAAAGCCTTACGTAAATTTCAGAGCAAAGATTGCGTCGTTAGTATAAAGAATTGAAATCAAAATCAAAATCCGAACAAATGTTTTATTTCTTCCAAAAATCTTTTTGAAACTTTTGCCAAAATTTTCCCTAAACATTATTATTATCGCCTTTCAAAAATCTTTTATAAACTCTTTTTCAAAAACCTTTTAGATTAATATTCTAAAAATAATTATTTTATAAACATTATCCGACTTATTAGGTTTTGTTTATATCCCTCATTAGTTACTATTCTTAATCTTCTCAGCATTATTATGAAACATCTTATAGTCAAACTGTGAAATTCTAATCACAAGATGTCCATACTAAGATTTGACTAACCTGATTTTAAACAATCATCCAATTTATAAAATCATTTATCTTAAATAAATTTCTTTAACCTTAAACCAATATTATTTATCGAACACCACATAGTCAAATTGTGAAACTAAATTCATGAGGTGTTCGTATTTAAACTTTTAAATCAAACAACCAATCAACCAATGATAATAATGGATTATTATCATTCCCTTAACAAGCAAACACTACATAAATAACTATATCATTTAAAAGATATTCCTTTATATTCAGAATATAATCCTAGGTAAAATTATTTCATTTATCAATTTTTGAAAACAAAAATCATTTTTAAATAACATTAATAAATACGTGCTTATATATAATATGCTCAAACTCATTCTATGGTGTTGCTTACCCTATCTCTTATGAGTTACTCATCCTAGGGTATTACAAACCCTATCTCTGATTAGATTTTACCCCTGCCAAGCTTAGGTGTTCACTTAAAATAAGCTCTAATACTAAATGTGAAGACCCACCTTTTTGATCCTCAGAAATCGACATTAATACATCCACGGTATGCATATACCAAAATCCAAGTGCCGGAAAGACGGATTGATCAAGGGTAAAAAGAAAAATAAAGACAGAACAAAATCTTACATGAATAGAATAACATATATTATATCAATATATAATCTTTATAGCGGGAATTTTAAATATATACATCAGAGTCTATCCTAACTTCAACCCGGACAGTTAAAAATCTCTGTTCCTACAATTGCTAAATCCAAATAGTAAACAAATGCAGCGGAAATGGATATGGATAACCATCTATAGAGGAAACTCCGGCTCCTGCTCCAAGCTCCTCCAAAATGTTCCAAGCTAGACCTGAACTACTTGGTTACCTAGAAAAATAGGGCACCTAAAGTTTAAGGGAAAGGAAAATAAACTCTGGGTCAGTCATGGGACTGGTGTGAGAAAATTCAAAACACAGGTATTTTTGGAAACAAAGGGTGTCTCATAAGACCACACCTCATAGAAAGGCGGATGGGTTTTTACCTTATGAAAACCAAAACATTGCTATGTAAAATCCAGTGATATTTTAATAGTGTCTATATTACAAATACATATTAATCTTAGCCAAAATTGTTACATTGATTAAATTCCAGCATAATAGGTATACAACTAAGTCTGAAAGCACTTATTGGAGAATGGATTTCCAAACAATGACAAGTAAGGGACCGCCTTCCGTATAGTACATCTCTAAAGGAATGTACCAAGGACTCATAGACAGTCCTCTGCATCTTGCAAGACCGGCCTAGCCCTTTCTGATGACCAACACAATAGTCCTGGATAGTACCAAATATGACATCAACCAGCTTCTTCCTGACTTATCTGAGATGTCTCATAGTATACACAACAAACCCAATATATAGAGGGTAGTCTAGAAAGGTGATGACCATACCATAATGGGTGCGACCCACATAGCCTTGTGGTATACCCTATTTCAGCCATTTCCGGGTGTGAGGCCTAAGGTAACGCATTACCTTTCACAAAAAAAATCCTACCGTGAATGCCACATTGCCATTCTAATAAAACATTATTAATGTCTATAAAAGTACAACCCCCAAGTATATACGCCTCAGGGAAGGGGGTTAAGTGTAAGAGGGGTTACCTCCTGCACCACCAAACGAACATACTTTTGTAAAAATCAATGCGAGTGGTCTTAGAAATGCAATGTCAAACACTCGTCCATACAAGTTGTCCAGGAATAGGACAAACCGAAGGCACTCCTCCTACTACATCATGTTTGGAAATCACCCCTAGTATTAGTAGCGAGCAGTCCTTACATCGAAGATTTCAAAATGAAGGTACCACTGTCACCATATATATGATATGGGAATTAGCCGAGGTTAGTGGTAAGTGGCCCAACATTATAAAGACCTCCATCTTCAAAATCATTGTCTTTAACACGTCTTCACTTTCAAATGCGTAAATTGGTTAGAAGTGGGTTTCAGATATGAATCACCCAAATCCGATCCCGGTTTCTCTGAATCAATTATCGATAAAAGATGTCAAGTATGTGGGTGATTATAATTCAATTAATCAATATCTTTTATCTAAGTAAAATATCTTCTTAAAGATATATGTCTTTAAACTATTTTCTTTTTTAGCATATACGGGATTTTCTAACCACTTTTGTCAAATCCTTTGATTAATTAAAAACCCTTTTTAACTTCGAAGATACCAAAACATTTCATCTTTAATTAATGAGGAAAAGTATAATTCAAATCTTAATGAAGATTTCACATTTCCAACACTTATCTTTAATGAGTCAAAAATAATGTTATTTAAGACATCGTTTACTGTAAACCCAAACTAGTTAGTATTGAGTAAAAAGGGATCCATAGATTTTAGATTTATTATACTCAAAACTAATTTCCGTATTCAACCCGTACTATTCGTCGAATAACAGTGAAATCACCTCTTAAATTCACACAGATAGTACGGGTTCCCTCCTTGGAACTTAATACAGAGTTTAATTAGAACGATCTCCTTATCATCAAAATCTTATTTGAAATCTTATTTAACTTTGTGCAAAATTCCAAATCTCTTTTCTTTTATGATCTGAGTACAACAAATTAACTATCCTTTCCATCGAGCTAGTCTAGATAGCTAGGGGGAGCATGCAACTGGTTTCCCAAACTCTAGCCTAGAGACTACCTCTCTGTCACCCATAAAGCGGTCAAGTTATTTAATCGACTCTAAACCTTTTTAAAATATTTTATTTTTTATTTGAAAATCATTTATAAAGGATTTGGGAAGAAAAACCCAAGTTTAAATCTTATTTCTGAAATATCCAAATTCCTTTGCTAAATTGTCGGTGAATAGTTCTTTTAAGGGTTTTGTAGCACAAATCTCATTTTAAAACTTTTAAATGTCCAATTTTCCATTTAAAACTCTTTAAAAATATTTTGACATATTTTTAGTATTGATTCCATATTTTTAAAGATTAAAAATACCCATTTAAAAAGAATTTGAAACTTTGGTTTTCAAACTGCCAAAACGCGATGTTTTTGAAAACTTGATTTGGACATATCTCAGATTCTACTAAATGAAATCTCGTTTTTTCTTTTTTCATTTAAGAACTATAACTCGAATGGCTCGGAAAATTATTATTTCAAAGAATTCCAACTTATAATCCACTCTACACATTCGTTTAACCTTTTGGATCGCGAAATCGTAGACTGCCGAAATTCGATGGCTTATTTTGGCTCTAATTTCACATCTTTTTAGAACTTTGCCAAAATGAGTTTTAGTGTTTATAAAAAATTTATAAACAAATTTTTAACCATTTTTATTCAGTTTAAAGAGGTTTAACCATGCCGTAACACTTTTATGATTCATAAAGAATGCGATTTCTTCGTGTAAATTCGATGTGTATTTACCGTGAATTATTTTCATAACTAAGCAAACATATTATCACATCTAAAACATGATGATCAAACATAGAAAACAAGCAAAGTAAACATATCATAACAGCATATTATTTATAAAATAAACTAGTAGAGTTTCTCACATTCTTTTATCTATAGATGTACTAAAATTGACTATAGCTCCGATATCACCACACCGAAGCTTATGAATCATGCCCTAGGACCCTTGGATGTGCTCGAACTTGTACTAGAGTGGATGGAGAGGTGGTGGCTGTAGGATCAATTTCACCCTAGAGGGGGGGATGAATAGGGTGATACTATTAATTATAAAAATTTAATGCAGAAATATATAAAATAATTGCAGCACTGATAATAGCAGAATAATAGCAGCACAGATAATAGCAGAATATTTAAAGAAGAAATAGAACAATACAGATTTACCCAGCTTCGACAAAACCCTGCCTACATGCTGCCCCCAAGGTTTCTACTAGAAATTAAGTAGTCAGACGCTTACACACGTAAACTCGAGACACCCGCTATCGACTAACCTAACTCTACGCTCAAAACCCTGCCACAACTCAGCCACTGAGTTGCGAATTCTCGAACTACACCACCGTAGTTAGTCCTCTAGTCACACGACTAGAATTTACAAAAGTTTAAAAGAGAAATGCAAAATAAAAACAACTGAATAAAAATAGAAACCCTAAATTAAAACTTAAAGCCCAAAATAATAAATAAGACCGACCCAATTTAAATATTAAAAGAGAATACCCTTTTTTATGTCTTCGGCCTGTATACTTTTTCGTATCTGCTTCTTTTTCCTTTGCTCGAGAAATGGTTGCCTCGTTCCTCTTCGTTCAAAATTAGGGCTTCGTGATTTGTTGAAGTCGCCGCTTAAATGTCAAGCGATTAAAGTGATTTGCTTCGCTTTGCTCTGTCAATCGTCTCCTATCTACGATTTGCCTTCGGCGGCTTCACTACGTCGAGTTCGATTTGAAAAAATCTGGTATGCAATTTTGCTTTGTTACTTTCGTTGATATGCTTGAACTCGATGATTTTAATGCCGATGATGTTGACGGTATTTATAGGGTTTAATTCCCTAAATTTTCGATCGAAAGAATTCGTCTGATAATTTTTTCTGCCATTCGATTTTGCTTGAGTGCATGGTTTGATTAGACTAATTCAAATTCGTATATTTTCTGATATGCTTGCTTGGTCACCACGGCTTGCATTTGCTTTGGAATTTTGTTCCATTCTTTTCTCTGTTGACTTCGGTCACTTTGAAATTGTGATAATTTGGATTCTTTCGATTTTTGTTATTTTCTGGTTTTGACTTTGACTTGATCGATTCCTGTTATCACTTTGACCACCACGACTTTGGCTTTGTTATTTGAAATCTGATATTGTCAGATAGAAATTCCTATTGACTTTGATCACTGATGTATATTATTGGTTCCTTGTTTCAATCGAGTTTGCACTTGGTTTTGTTCAACATACTTGTATTTGATCTTATAGTCTGAAATGTTGAAGTCACTGTGTTCATAGTTTTCCTTGATCACGGTTCAATCTTCATCTGGTTGTCACACACACACACAGATATATATATATATATATATATATGTATGTATGTATGTATACAAGTGTGTATGCATATGTGTATATATGTATGTATGTTTGTTGCACAATGTAGTTTGACATTGCAGTCTTATTCATCACTGCATATATGCCGTTTCCTCTTGAAAACTGCTGTTGAACTTGGTTGGACTGTCTAGCCTTGCTATACTGGTTATCACTACATATATATATATATGTATGTATGTATGTATGTATGTATGTACACACATGCATCTATGTATGCTGTGTACTTCATTTTTGTTTCATGTTGCCATTCACTTGTGTACCTTCACTTGTTTGCTTTAGACAACTGTCTGGTTTCCACTGCATATATATGTGTGTGTTTACGGATATATATATATATGTATGTTGTGATGCATGTAACATTTGCGACCTGATGCTTGTAGTTGTTGTGTGATATTGGTCTGGGTTGATCTGAACTGCTCTATCCACTGCCATGTTGCTTCTGTCCTTGTTAGACTTGAAGTCTAGCGTGTTCATGTAGTCTGGTTTTATTTGGAGCTTGATTGAGTTGTTGCTTCGAGCTAGTTCATTGTATGATGCATGGAGTTACTTGTTCAAGTCTGCCATATGAAGTGATCTTTTGTTGTTTGTTGATCTTCATGTATTTTGAATCTGGTCTTCTCCATTTGACTATTGCACATTTCCTTGAGTCTGAATTGTTCATTTTGTCTTGACCCATTGGCCTTGGTTCTGGTCTGGTGAATGCACATGTTGATTTTGTACATTTTGATTTTGGTTCCATTTGTGCTTGATGTACATTGATTTGAAAAAACTGCCTAGTATGCTCAATATGCATTGTTCTGTTTTTAGATCTTGTTGCATGATAATTTGACTCGACCATTTTGTGATGCTTTTGTATTGCACCTGAGTTGAATCCCGCCTCGGCTCGGGTTTGACCTTGTGTTCACCTGTCACTGCAGTTTTTTCGAGTGTATATCGGTATGCACGGCCTTGTGGCATGTACAGTGACACACTGTGCATTTCACAAGCTGTTCGTGTAAGATGAATTCAATAAATGATGAAGAACAACCCAAATAACCGAAGCAAATAACATTTTCAAAATACACATTTTATTTTACACTGCACAAATATTTCTTTTTCAATTTTATTGCGTCAGTGTTTACTTTGCAGATAATTCAGTTGCTGGATTCAAACTGGAATAGAGTTGAAGATAAATACGAGTGAATGACTGATATGTAGTGAGGTGCTAATGTAAATGATAATTGTATAGTGAAAAATTATGTTGTAATTTGAAATGTTGTATATATAGTGAGAGCTCAAATTTTTGTACTATTCAAAAATTGTAATAAAATATTTGTTTGAATAAAATATCTGTTTGAATTTAAATTCTGTGTTATTTATTTTATTTAACAAATATTTATTTAATTATGTGAAAATAAAATAGTACAATAACAAATACATTTAAATGAATATATATGTTTATTATCATCAAACAAAAATCGTATACTTGCATATTCAATAGTGGCGGCTCTTGACGAGTTCGACCAAGCAAGGAGAAAGAAGAGAGTGCGATCGCTCGCTTTAATTTCTAACTAAGGTGATACCTTTCTATATTTGAAAGTGTATTTTCAATAGAGCTTCACTATGACTATGGATAATTTATGAGGATATTGAAGCCATTAATGAATAGGAAGAAGATGCTTATAAAATGGAATGAAAGTGTGAATAAAATGAGAAGGTATGCCTTATATTTATGGGAAAAAAATATGTAAAAAAATTTCTTATGGTACAAAGACCAAACTACCCTAACCCACACACCCGCGCACAGTCACCCCCTCCCCATGTGCTCGACCACCCCTCTTTTGTCCTCTTTCTTGTCATGACGATGAAAGTGACTTGATGAGCGGTTTTCTTTATCTTAGCTTAATGATGAAGTAATATGAAATATCTTAGATGTTTTAGGTGTATATGCATGTGTACATGTTTATATATATGTGTATGTATGTATGTCCATTTACATGTACGTGTGCGTGTACAACATGTATACATGTGCACAAGTTACAAAAGCAAGGTTTTAATGACTTTTAAGCAACTTTCGTTCTTTAAATCGTTGTGAATCCAGAATCCGATTTCCAGTCATATTTTTACTTCTTGGTTAAACTATATATATTTCTTATCATCTTAGAATAATTTAGACATGCTCATTTGAATTATCAAACCGTATAAATCAACATTCAGACAAGTGTTGAAAAATCCTGCCGTTAAATTGCCAAAGTGCGACGAAATTTGCATATCTTTATAAAACAAGTTTATACATTTATAGAACTATTATAAATCAATTATTACCACTCTATAATAATTAAAATGGATTATTCATCATTTAAAATAATTATTTGGATATTTAAACTTAATTTAAAATTCTAGAAAATATATAAAAGTGATGACATCCTTGACGACGTCATAAAGGCATTTCATTTCCAAAAATAAAATAAATAATTTTATTACATATTCTTGCTTAAATGGAGAAATAAGTGTATGGATCAGTTTTGTATCCTCTAATATTGAGAAAACCTCAGTTTTTCCGAATCGATTTTCGTCGCTTTTCTGATAGAAATCCTCAATATCTGTATTTGTACTATTTTAAAACAAGTTTACCATCATTATTATTGTTCAAAACATTATAATTTATGTTATATAATATTATATTTGAATACAAAAATAAATATTATTTTTCGAAGCGATAAATTTATGGGTCGTTACAGTTCTAATAAGCCAATCGTGTGAAATGAAGACGTGATGGTCCAAACTACAGGATAATCAGAGTCATGAATGAACGATAATCAAAACTTATCGATGACCTACCAAATTATATGGAGGGCATCTAGATGAAGTAAGGAGTTCAAAACAAGAAGATTTAGCCAAAGATTGGCTAAGAATTAAATTCTGCACCAAGTTAAGGCTTTGACTCGGTACCAAGTCAAAGCCTTTAATTGTTTCATCGTGACATTTCTTGTGCTATCTTGGCTATCTTGGACCTATCCCTGGACTTCTGTGGAAGCGAGCTTCTGATCCAATATGACTGCTGCATTTATAAATACAATTATACAAACCATAGAGTAATCAAGAAAGAATTTGGATTCTACTATCACTATGCGGGATCTCCATCTATTCTTCAACTCTTTCCTCTACCCCATGTCACCAAGGCAGCTATTTTAGGTAATTCTAGTACTTAGAATCGGTCTAAAACCTATACTTATGACTAATTTTTTCCCAATCACCTTGTAATCTCATTCAAAAAGGTTCAAACCAACAATCAAAGCTATAAAGCGGACACAGACTTAGTTAACACCCGAACCACTATAAAAATTTATGTATCTCATTTTTTGTATTTGCTCTGTTCTAACAAGGCTTGTGCTTTTACATCATACTCCAGGGTGTTGATCCATTTTTTGGGTTAACATATAATTTATTTGATTTTTCAAATAACTTCATACGTTTCGAGCTCATACGATTACATTGTAGATCCAATCACAACGAAACTCGTCGACGTACATCACCACATTTTTCCGATCTCAATGATATAAATTTCATTAATATCCAAGACAACGCTCAAGAATGGTAATTTTACGCATTTCGAGAACGTCTTGGCCATCGGATCGTCTGATTTCAAAAATAGCGACATTTATACTCATTTTAATTCGCAATGTCGATTCGAACTCAGTGGAAAGTATTTCGCGTCCTACAACAGTATGCAAAAAAGTCATATTTTAGACTTTTAATTAATCAACGATTCAATATTTAAATAAATTATTTAAATATCCCATTGTTAAAAATGTGGCTTGTTACAAGTGAGCTAGAATTATCTATAATTATTCCCTACTGCATGTCATGAATCTGTTTTAGAAATACGTTATTGCTTGGTTGACTTGTTATACTCTTATGAATCAATAATTTTATTTACGGGTTGTCTTCTAATTTCATCCCTTGAAATACATTCTCAGCTCATTATCCATGTTATTTTCATTCTTAATGTTTACTCAATTTTTTCTTCAACCTTCTATTTTCTTCAGCGATTTGGAAAGATATGGTACATAATTACTCCTTATTAAATTCATATATCCACGTTTAATATCTTGCCTCATTTGACTCTCTGATAGCAAGGTCATTCAACACACGTAATAATTCTTTTTTTAATACCTTCCAATTTGGAAACTGTAGACTTTGTGATGATAATAATTTTTAAATAGTTTTTCGTATTTCCAAATTTTTCCCTGCTTACTTCTGTTAAAAATTGTTTCCTTTTTTGGGTAAACAAGTTCATTTTTGATTTTGAACGAATGCAATATTTAATATTTTAGACTGAACTGTTGGATCTGTTTCTTTCAAATTACTTTATATTTGTTATGATAACGATTGTTTAACTTTAAATTTTCCTCCTTTATATAAAAGTTCACTAATATTGTTTATTCTTTGAAACACCAAAATATCAAATATCCCGAACCAAATCTTGACGCAGCGGCGGAATACAAAAATTGATGATACGATGAACGTAGCAATCGGTGGATTGATGAATACTGAAATGCCCAAATTCGTTAATCCGAAGATACCGAATTTTAGCTATCTACGTCACGTTGATCGATCTCGATACCGTGAAAGTAGATCTTCAATTCTTCGAGCGTTGATCAAGCGCACTTGATACCGCGAATTGGCTTCACAATCGTTGAATCGAGCGCACTCGATTGACCGAAGGTGGAGATAGAAGATCACACTCAACTACCAATTAGATGAAAGCACAAAGCTAACAAAGAAAATTTTATTTCAAAATCAACAACCTTTTTACAAATGACTCACACCCCTATTTATAGAGGTTTTACAACACACAACTCCCATAAGTCGTATACGACTTAACGACTTAACAAAGAAAATACAAACACTTAGGTTGTTACATGACCTTCAACAGTAATTACAACATACTACGACTTAGGGGTGGGCATAAACCGCACCGCTATATGGAAACCGCTCGCACCGAACCGCAAAAACGGTGCGGAAACCCGCACCGAATCTTCTAACCAAAGCAAATACCCCAAACCGGACCGACCCGCATCGATACGGTTCGGTTGCGGTTTGGACGATTGAACCAACCATATTAAACCGGACCGAACCGAATATTTACACTAGTAATCTTATGATAAAAATATAAGCAACTCCTATCTTATTTTAAATTCTAACGATGTATATTCTAGGTGTGGGCGCGGGTCGGTTTGGTGCGGTTTGAAGTCCAAACCGCTTCCGCACTACATCAAACGGTTAATCAAAAATACAAACCATTATACTAATCTTTTAAACGGTTCGGTTTCGGTTCGGTTTGAATGTACTACGGTTCGGTTTCGGTCCAGTCTGGTTTGAACCCGTATTAAATATAAAATAAGAGAATTACTTCCATCAACAATCAATTTACGAAAGCAACTGTGTGAAGCTTTTACACTTAAAGGTTAAAACACACAATATTATACTGAAATGAAAGATTAGTTCTTAACTGTATGAATATTTCAATTTGACATTTAGCTACAAGAGAGATTTTTTTGGTAGATTAACCAAACATCAACATTAATCAAAGCATAATCATCAAAGAAAATGACTAAAATAAGATTATAATTAGCATTTATCCAAAAAAAAATGATATGAAAAATATTATACCAAAACTATAACTTCTTCCTTTATGACAGCGAATATTATTAACATAATAACATACGCTAAAAATTGAATATACATCGTTAGAATTTAAAATAAGATAGGAGTTGCTTATATTTTTATCATAAGATTACTAGTGTAAATATTCGGTTCGGTCCGGTTTAATATGGTTGGTTCAATCGTCCAAACCGCAACCGAACCGTATCGATGCGGGTTGGTCCGGTTTGGGGTATTTGCTTTGGTTAGAAGATTCGGTGCGGGTTTCCGCACCGTTTTTGCGGTTCGGTACGGGCGGTTTCCATATAGCGGTGCGGTTTATGCCCACCCCTAGTATATTCAATTTTTAGCGTATGTTATTATGTTAATAATATTCGCTGTCATAAAGGAAGAAGTTATAGTTTTGATATAATATTTTTCATATCATTTTTTTTAGATAAATACTAATTATAATCTTATTTTAGTCATTTTCTTTGATGATTATGCTTTGATTAATGTTGATGTTTGGTTAATCTACCAAAAAAATCTCTCTTGTAGCTAAATGTCAAATTGAAATATTCATACAGTTAAGAACTAATCTTTCATTTCAGTATAATATTGTGTGTTTTAACCTTTAAGTGTAAAAGCTTCACACAGTTGCTTTCGTAAATTGATTGTTGATAGAAGTAATTCTTTTATTTTATATTTAATACGGGTTCAAACCAGACCGGACCGAAACCGAACCGTAGTACATTCAAACCGAACCGAAACCGAACCGTTTAAAATATTAATATAATGGTTTGTATTTTTGATTAACCATTTAATGCGGTGCGGAAGCGGTTTGGACTTCAAACCGCACCAAACCGACCCGCGCCCACCCCTACTACGACTTAAGAAAATAACAACACTTCAGTACACGACTTAACCATTAGCGACATAAGAACACAACACGACTTAACAAAACTTCACGACATAAAGAATCTTCGGCATAGCATTCAGCGACCTACTGAAGGCACGGCATAAGGTAACAGCGACATAAAGCTTCAGCTTGTTCGCGATCTAAGAAATGGCGCGACCTAAAATTTCGCGACCTAAAATCATCAACGCCCTAAAGGAGTTCGCGACTTACTGGGGATTTGAAACTTGGAACGCGACCTAATCGGCACCGACCTAACTGCTCGCGACCTACTGGATCGAGATTTGCTAGTTCGCGATTTAGGGCTGGACGACCTAAGGAGATGCTGTTCGCGACCTTCGTTGGACCGACCTATGGCTTCGCTCGACTTAAGGAGTTCTGGAGAAGCATCTTCCTCGCGACCTACGTTATGTCGCTCGCGACTTAGGGTTTCAGGATTCCCTTCAGTGCGCGCTGCATCAAATCTTTTGCTGTGCTTTTTTAGAATTAATCAATTTTTGTTACGATAATGATTGTTTAACTTTAAAACATGGATATAACAAAGGCAATAACATTAGTGAATGCAGTAAACTTTAGCTTCATAAGGTTTTCTTATTTAATCATGGCTTTTTTAGTCATTTTATTTTAGCGTAGTCAAATTTTGCTATCGTGTATAAATAGTTGAGTTTAATAGATTGGTCTAATGATGAATTCTGTTTTTGCCCCTCTTGAACTCATTACGATTTATAAATTCACTTTACACATATTAATTTGTTTATAACCCGTTTTATAGATGTCCAAAAATGTCAGCATTTATTGTGTACCGATTCTTTCTTTTGTGATTCAAAATCCTCCTAAATCATTAGCATGTATTTTAGGATGTGTTAATTGCTTTAAACTAGCATATTTTCATTATACACATAAGGTGAATCATCGTGACTCATGACTCATGTACAAGGGAAACATTAAAAAGTCATGAAATAGAGTTAACATGCTGACTTGTTATATTTTTATGACGTAATCACTTTATTTATTGATGTTGTTTTTCCTAATATATTTTCATTTCTTATCATCATTCATATTCATGAATGAGTGAAACACTAAAAAGTCATGGAGTCGAGTTAAGAAGCTGTCTTAGTATATTTCTATAAGGGGTTTTGGACCAAAGGTCTCTATTCTCAAAGCACATACACAAAAAGTCCCTGTTCATAAGTCCATGTAAATTAAGTCTCTGTTTTATTATTTTTTACCAAACTGTCCCCTGCTAGAAAACCGTCCCAGTATTGAAATCAAGGGCAAAAGTAAAATAAATTAACCAAAAACTAAAAATAAGGACCTAATTTTCACAACTTTATTGGAAGGGACTATTCTTCCATAATCTTTCAATTCTGGGGACTTAGCAACCATTCCTTGTTTCTATAAATCAATCATTTTATTTAATGATGTCATATTTTGACTTCTTGAAACATAATTGTTATTATGTTGCATTTAAATTCAAATCATCTCATTATATATCTTATTTACATCTTTGGTGTTGACCCTTCTTTTTCAACCTTCTATTTTCACCATTAGTTTCCAAATCTAGAATACATTTCCTCATGTGATTCATATGTACACTTCTGGCTCGTTTGGACGTATATCGGCAAGACACGCTACCACATTTATTATTGTTAAACCCTAATTTGTGAAATTGTGGATTTAGGGAAGAATAATTTTTTGGTATTAAATACTGACTATGTTTCCATACCTACGTATATTTCTTTATTTTCTTTTGTTAAAAATAATATTCTTCTTTGCATAAAATGTTCATTTCCGTTTTAACTACAGAGATTAACTGTTTATGACTGCAATATCTAATATTTAGATCAAAATATTATCACTGCTATTTTCAGAATTCAGAATTCGTTAACATGACGGTTGTTAAAACTAAGATATTGGCGTGAAAGATGAACACAACATTAATTAATGATGTGAATTTACATTCTGATTTTTAAAAACATTTGTTGTGATATTTTTTTCAAAGAATCTTCAAATGTTGTTAATGCTCATGGATAGTTGAGCTGAACAGATTTGGTTGACTTCCGGTTTCTTTTTTCCCTCAATTTCATTGTGATTTATAAATATACTATCTACACGTTATTTTTACAAATTGTTTTATCGGTGTAAAAGAAAAACCAACAATCACTGTGCATGGATCCTTTATCAATTAACATATACCATATAACATGTTAATGGTTGTATACTAATGTATCTTTCTTACCTTGAAGGAAATCATGCTAACTGATCATGAGTAAGGGCAACATCTAAAAGGCATGGAGTAGATGTGACTTCACTATCTGATCTCCACGACCATTAGATTTTAACGCTCAGATTAGCAAAGAAAAATAAATATAACATGTTGGTTACAAGTGAGATATAGAAAATTTGAATAATCTCTTCCAATTAACTGAATGGTCATAATGCATAGTTTAAAAATGGTAGCATTCTTTACCTTTTCGCTTCTATTAATCCACAATCGAACTATTGTAATTTTTTGATTTTGTCGGAATGCATTTTCACTTCAATAAATATTCTCGTTGTTAAAGGGAAAAGTATTATGGATATGGGAAAAGAAAAAAAAGTTTTTCCGTTTAATATTTTTGTTATAAGGAGAAACATATTGATAATTATAGTTTTATAAAAATAAAATAGAATTACTAGTTCAACCTTACCATAATTATAATTTTATTCATTTAAATACTACTTGGTTCACTCATTAGAAATTTTCATCTTTTTTTTTTGAAAGAAGGTATAAGGGCCCGGCCCAAAACAAACAAAACAAAGAACGGGCATAAAACAACCAAACCCGAACACATAACAAATAAACCCTAACTAGGGTTGCCGACTCAAACATCCCACAGAAGCAAAGCACAAAAACAATGGCGACAGAAACTCTCGAACGCGAGAGCTTAAATCTCCTGATTCTTCTCCTTCCTACTACTCTCTCCCCTTTCCCAGTAAGAAAGCCCTTGATTGAGCTTGCTTCTCATGCTACTGTCATCTTTGCTAGAGTTGGCATACTTATTCATACCAGCGATTTGATTATTCAAGCTAAGATTTACAGATCTGGTGTCATCGCGACCCAGATCTGTAGATCTGTAGTTATAATCTCCCGTTCTTAGATGCCTGAAGGTTTGAAGCTCATTGTCTCTTTGAGTAGCTTGTTGATGAGAACTTAAGTCGATAAGATGATCCTTCGGATTGAGGAGATACCTTTCTGTATGCTTGCAACCAGCATCTTTACTCCACAGATCCGCTAGGAAGTCAAAATTGGTTTGGTCTTTAACTTTTTTCTTTGATTTCTGAAGAATGATTCTGCTATCATTATCAATAATCAGCCATCTTTGCTCTTTGGACATCTTAAGCTTGTTATGCGTACGATTATTTCTCTCTTTCCAAATATGATAAACAGCTGTGGTTATTAGAACATGAGCAAGATCTTTTTCGAGAGATTTTCCTTTGAAATGTTTGGAGATGTCCATGATAATCTGCTTTAAATCCATGCTGCTAACATTGTTTATGTTCATCTTAGCTTTTATCTGGCTCCATATGTAATAACTGAAATTGCATTCAAAAAATAAGTGAGAAACAGTTTCATTTTCTAAGTTGCATAAGGAACAAAGTGAAGGATTATTTCTTCCCCATTTATTGATTAAATCCTGAGTTGGCAGTCTATTTTTAATAGCAAAGTAAGTACAGATAGCCATCTTAGGATTGTTCACTTTGTTCCAAATGCACTTATACCACTCAACAGTAGGCTGCTTTATTCTAATATGCTCCCAAGTTTTCTTAAAGGAGAACTTACCATTGATGCTAGCTAACCAATTCCAATGATCACTATCTGCATTAGGGTCTAAAGGAATATTAGCAATAAAGTTTTTATGAGGATTAGTAATTGGGTGCAGGTGAGGCTGCCATTGATTGTTATTGATTATGACATTAACATTAGCTTTAGCTTCACCACAAATAACAAGATTATCCCAACCCACTCTATTAATAAAAGATTCATTTTGAAACCACGGATCAAACCAAAGACTAGTCTCACAACCAGATTTGAAATTTCTTTGAATAAGAGATTTACCCACGTTTCTGCATTTTAAAATTTGATTCCAAGTATTTGATTGATTATTTTTAGGTAAAATAGTCCAAAAGTTACCATTTTTGAGATATTTACAAGTCATCCATTTGGACCATAAAGAATCTCCACTAATAAATCTCCAAAAGAGTTTTAATTTGCAAGTTAGACTGAGATCATTAAGATTCCTGATACCAAGACCACCTTCATTTTTTGGCTTGCAGACATTGTCCCAACTAATTTTATGATATTTACCACCCCAAAGAAATTCAGCACATCTGCTTTCAATTTTTTTAATTGTAGCAATAGGGATGTGATGAGTTTGAAACCAATATAAAATGATAGCATAGACAACAGTTTTGATTAATTCAATTCTGCCAGCAATGGATAGAAGCTTGCATGACCAAGTTTCCATTTTGCTTTGAATATTATCAATTAGAAAAGCACAATCACTATCTTTAATTTGATTGGCAGATAAAGGAAGTCCTAGATATTTGATAGGAAGATTACCTTCATTGACTTTCAGAACCTCTAAAACATCATTTTTATATCTGCAGTATTTACTAAAATAGGCTTTTGTTTTAAATTCATTGATTTTAAGCCCAGCAAAATTATACATTTTTTCAAAAATCTCATTAATGGCAACAGCATTGTCTTTGTTAGCTTTAGTGAAAATCATAAGATCATCAGCATAAATCAGGTGGGTGATGGAAGGCTGAACTTTATTGATAGGAGAAATGTTGTTTTTAATCGTTTCAATATCAATAAGAATGGAAAAATATTCCATGGCTAAAGTAAAAAGATAGGGAGAAAGAGGGTCTCCCTGTCTAATACCCCTATAGCTCTTAATAAAACCCTCAGGTTTACCCTGAAATAAAATCGAGAAAGTGGGAGAATTAATGCATTCAAAAATTAACTTACAAAATTTATCAGGAAAATTCATGCATTTCATGATGTGAATAATAAAATTTCTATTAACTTTATCATAAGCTTTTTGAAGATCCACTTTAAGACACATATTATCTCCCTTTTTAGAATTGAAATTCCTAACCATTTCATGGGCAAGCAAAGAGTTTTCATATATTAATCTGCCAGGAATATAAGCACTTTGATTCTCAGAAATTAAAAATGGGAGAAAAAGCTTAATTCTATTACTTAGAATAGTAGCAATGATTTTGTAAATGAAATTGCAACAAGAAATAGGTCTGTAATCTTCAATGCAAGATGGATTTTTATTTTTAGGAATTAAGGTAATGAAAGTATGATTAAAACTTTTGAGCAACTTACCATTATTCATAAATTCATTAACAACATTAGAAATACAATCTTTGATATTATCCCAGTGAGCTTTGTAAAATTTAGCATTAAACCCATCTGGGCCAGGGCTTTTATTGTCACCAGCATTAAAAATTATAGCTTTAATCTCATCCATGTTAACAGGAGCAAGCAGAATGTCAGAAGCATTGTCCTTTAACACATTTTTACAGACAATATTGGGAAATCTGGTTTCAATATGGTCAGAGGAAAATAAATGCGAATAGTAATTAATAGCTTCTATGACAATTTTTTCAATACTATTAATGCATTCCCCTTTACTGTCAATGATTTTACCAATATTGTTGACATGCTTTCTGCAGCTCATTTTAGCATGGAAAAATTTGGTACATTCATCTCCCTTAGTAAGCCAATCAACTTTAGCTTTCTGCTTATGATTAATAGTGTTAATATAAAGCTCATGAGACAGTTTAGCTTGATTAGAAAAGAATTTGTCAATAATTTCAGAGCTACCAGGGTTATCATCAGCAAGCTTTTGTAAAATTTTCCCATCTTCCCTTAAATTCTTTAAACAGTCATTATTATTAGAATTAGTCTTGTTCCAGTTTTTAATAGTTGTTTTAGTATTTTTAAGAAATTTGCTAAACTGGGCTTGATAGGAAACAATATTAGAAAAAGTAAAACAATCTTTTACAATATCATTGTAATCACTATTTAAGACCCAACCATTTTTAAATCTGAAAGGAGCAGCCTTAGGACTATTATTAGTGATGGATTGATTTTGGAAAAAATTTATCAATAAAGGAGTATGATCACTAGTATTTTGCTCAATAGAGTAGCAGCAGAAATTTGGAAAAGAATTACAAAATTTGTCATTAATTAACACTCTATCAAGCTTACAATGAATATTTTTCTCTTTACCAGATTTCCAAGTATATTTATTGCCAATCACATTGGGCTCAATAAGCCCAGATTCAAGTAAAAATTTATTAATTTTATCAAGTTTACTAAGGGGAATTTTATTACCACCAAATTTTTCCTTGACATGAAAAACAGTATTAAAGTCACCCAAGATAATCCAAGGGAAATCATAGCTGTGACTAAGGGCTTTTAATCTATACCAAAGACTATTTCTTTCATTTTCAAAATTACTACCATAAATATTGGTAATCTGTAGGGAAAACCCACCAACATTTTTGAAATTGCAATCAATAAATTGAGTATCTTTGTTAACATTAACTAAGTTCCAAATATTAGAATCCCAAATGACAAGAATTCTACCTTTACTGCCACAGTCATTATTGTTAACAGATTTCCAGTTATTAGAAAGCTTGAAACAGAACTTTTCAGTGCTATTGTTATCCATTTTATTTTCAATAAGGGCAACAACAGAAGGTTTGTAAATATTAACCATATTTAAAATATCAGTTTGTTTAGCAGGGGAATTCATACCCCTAACATTCCAGGCTATGATAGTCATATAAAATAATATAAGGTTGAATAAAAGGAAACAGAGTTTCAGATCGAACCTGAGACACTGCTACCCTTACCTCTCCTCTTTTTGTCTGATCTCTTAGCTTTTAGCCTTGTGGTCATTTCATTCCAGTCAGGATTGATTGATATGTATTTCTGTCCAAAAGCTTTCTTCTCTTTGCCCATGCTTTTGTATTTACCTATAGCTTTAGTCTTATGAATATGAAGTTCTGATATATCAAATTGTTTCTCAGGATCCTCCATAACATTATCAGAAGTAGATGCAATGTAGCTTTCTGGGATTATAATGCGAGAGATGTCAAACTCCTCAGTATTGCGAGGCAAGGTTGAGTGGATGCCACCATTGTCCTCAACTTCTGCAGCTATAACTGGTGGTGGTTCGCTCTCCATTGTGACTTCAGGACTCTGATTGGCGTACAGAGGCTGAGCATTGATTGTGATATTCTCATGATAATTTGTAATTAAACATGACTCTGAAATTGGGGGGATTTCAGAGTTAAAGACCTCTTTACTATATATTCCCTCCTCTGATCTGCAAAGAGAATTGTCTTTTGAATTTTCTATTATTTTTCCAATATGATGAACTTCCTCAGCAAGGATCTGATCATCTTGATCAGTGAGCAAAAGAGATGTTGTTTTTTGATCGAGTATGATACCATTCTGGTTGATTCGATCTTCACTTTTTTGAATATTAGATTCTTCAGGTATCTCTTTGTTGAGATGCGGATTTAAAAGAGTTGTATCAGCATCATTTTCTCTATCTATTATTATTTCTTTATTTTGATTGAGAGCTTTGGGTATCCATCTTTGTTCAGTGACACATTGCTCTCTAATGTGTCCAAAACATTTACAGATACTACACTTCGGTGGAACCCATTCGTACTCAATCTTTTGGGTGATGTTTTCTCCATTATATAGCGTTAGATTAATTTCTTGAGGAAGTTCATCATTTGCAGAAACCTCCACCAGAAGACGAGCATAATCTCCAATTTAATCTCCATCTCCGTTTCCTATCTCTATCTCCGTATCCTTTTTTCTTGGTAAGTTTCTTATAAACATATAAAACACTTTAATTGAGCAAAGAATTAGGTTTTTCGAAGTAATAAAATTGGGGATTGGAAGTGGAGTATAACAAGCGGGAGATGGCTCTCACTAGGCATAAAAGATAAATTTGGCTAGGAAATGACAATGTTTGTTATCCAACAAGTTTGATTGGGTGAAGAAAAAACGATTTGAGATGGTTCTAAAAGAAATGATTATGAGTGTTTTGGAGAATAAGCGAACTATTTCAGGTGAATAAAATGTCTACTTAAGACTATTATTCACACATCCATTTTATTTTTTCTTTCCAATTATCCACATATCCATAATTTGCTTATGTGAAATCCTTTTCTCTTTAACAATTCCTATTTTCAGCTGCATCATGTATCATGACATCATCTAATTATTTTTTTTCTCATCAAACAAACTGCAACTCTTATTATCGCCAATGTTTAACTTTCGAACTTGCTTTTGTAGTTTCATGTCTGCTTGAAATGGGTACGATAACCTTTCCCCTTGGTTTTTAATCATTCCATAAAAAATATATGTGTATAAGGTCTATTATTTAATCCTTTGAACTGAAATTGGGTGTGAATAAGATTTTTAGTCGAAAAACTATTCTTTTAAAAGCAACATATCAGGTGCCAAATTCATATATTGTCATCTAAAAAAAATAAAACTCTAAATATTATTATGATTGAAATACTGTTCCTTTTAGATTGATATTGCTTGTGAAAATCATACGGGCGAAAAATTATCAATGTAAAGTTCTTAAAAAAACTATAAAGTGAACAAATCACCTATTACGTTGAATGTCATACATGCTGAGTTTTATTTTGGTCAAAGGGTACCTATATTATGCAAGAACTGCATTCATTGTTCAAAATACAATGTCTTCTATTTGTGATATAATTTGAATTAAACTATAGTAAATAAAGTAGTATGTTTACAAAATTAAAATTTTGTGACTTAAGGACTTACGGAACCATTATGAATATGGATGAAATAAATAGCTAAAATTATTTTCGTTAGTTAGACAAGAGTTGTGATGACCCACCTTTCTAACCCTTGAGAACGACACTTAAAACAACTTCGGTGTTCGTTTACCGTTGCTCAAGCATCCGAATGGCGAGTTGTCATGAGGTTGAAAGTGTATATGGATCGATAATATATAGTAGGACTAGTCTAGCAAGTGCGGAATTATAAATAATAGTAAATAGCAGTAATAAAAATGACATCAGAGATTTTTATATTTGTTCGAACTTCCCGTTCTACGTCCAGTCCCAGACTCCTTTTGGAATTCTTCGAATAACGCTCACTTAACCCGGAGGAACATGTATTACACCGCCTGAGCAACCGAACAGGACTTTTCCGCCTAAGCAACCGAATAGGACTTCAAATACAATTTGGTAAATTGTTTCTTGACTTGTGTGTTCTTTGAATAACACGAATATAGTCAATGTAGTACACCCTTCCTATAATCTTCTTGATATGATGATTTGAACGTGCAATTTGTAGGAAGTAGAGATTGAAAATCGCTTGTGATTATGATAATACAAAGCAAGTATAGATAGAAAGAATTGGTTATTGAAATAGTGGATTTTCATCTCTATTTATAGTATTGAATAGTTTTAATTCAATAGTTGCAACCATTAGAAGGAGTGCAACTGTTGGTGAAGAAGACAACTCTTTAAAATTTGAATTTTCATGAAGAGATGCTTCAGTTCGTCAAGTTCAGATGTCTGAGAAAAATAGTCAGATGGCCGAGTAAGTTTAAAAAGTCAAAATAGGCAGAAGAAACAAATTTCAGTGAATACAAACGTCTGTTATTTAATTTAGACGTCTGTCGTTTATGACAGATGTCTGTATTAAATTATCAGATGTCTGTCATGATGACAGATGGCTAAATAAAAGTTCATATGTCTGAACTTGTACTGATTTGTTCCTCTTCTTTATTTTAGTGATTCTGAACTTGAGAAATTTTTTGAAAATACTTTTATGTCTATAAAAAGATATTTTATTTTTGTAGAACATGTTTTCCAAAAACTATTTGTGTGTGTGTGTGTTGTTATCATCATATCAGAGATTGTACAAAAATATCTAACCGAAAATAATAATCAGTATACTAGAGAGCTTGAGCTTAGTTTGTTGACGATATGATAATAGCTTTTCTTTGTAAATTCCTGCAAGAATATTTGTCATCATAGTATATAGTTTGAAATATATAGTTGTCACATTAAAATCGAAGAAGGCAGGTTCCAACATTCTCCCCCTTTTTGATGATGACAACTATATAATTCAACGGTTAGTATAAACCATACCTTTTGCTCCCCCTGTCAACATGACCATATTATATAGCAGAATGATTAATATTTCTCCCCCTTTGTCATTAACAAAAAGGAATTTGTAAGGGGTTTTGTTAGAAATGTGATGATAAAACACATTGTTGAATAACAATATGAACTTTGTTCAGAACATACCAATGATAAAATTATGTTGTGGAAGAGTCAGAATATTTGGTGTATAAAAATAGATTTGAACATATGTTTGAACAGGTTCCACATCTTAATATACTAAACAAAGAGAAAAAGTGATATAGGACTGAAATTAGATTGTTGAAAATATATTATCAGACGTCTATGCGCAATGACAGACGTCTGTGATAATATAGACAGACGGCTAAATAAGAACCAGAGATTTAGACTTTATGGACTAGAATCAGACGGCTCAATTTTTGTTGTCAGACGTCTATATTTGAGTACAGACGTCTGAAGTATTTTGTTCAGACGGCTCAGAGGTCTCAATTTTGAACAGAGAGTAAATAACATTTTTAACTGAATTCAGATGATTAATAATTTTATAGCAGACGTCTAATTTTGAGGACAGACGTCTGTGACAAAATGTTCAGACGGCTCAAACAAAAAAATAGGTATACGGACGTCTGTAAATAACTATCAGACGACTGTTTTTCATAAATAAGGTCCATGTATATCTAGAGAAGTCATCAACTATTACAAAAACATATCTATTGTAATTAATAGATTGAGTTTGAGTTGGTCCAAATAAGTCTAGATGTAACAACTCAAGAGGTTGTAATGTTGAGATGATTTTCTTAGATTTAAAAGAAGATTTAGTTAGTTTTCTTAGTTGACAAGCATCACAAATCCTATTTACCTTAAAATTCATTTTAGGTAAACCTTTTACTAAATTGTTTTTGGATAATTTACTAATAGCTTTGAAATTTATATGACAAAATCTTTTATGCCATAGCCAAGGATCATTTTCTTTGGCTATTAAACACATATTTGTATTATGATTGATTTTCATATTCAGAATATAAATATTACGATCTCTAACTCCTTTGAAAATAAGATTTTTGTTATGATAAAAAATATTGCATTTATTTTCAGAAAATACTATGTTAAAACCTTTATCACATAATTGACTAATACTTAGTAAGTTGTGTTTTAAATTTTTAACTAATAAAACATTTGTAATAAGAGGTAAATTAGATGTACCGTCATTGCTCACATCGCCTTTGCCGATGATGTAACCTTTGGAATTATCTCCAAAAGTGACAGATCCTCCATCTGAGTAGATAATGTTTGTTAACATATTTTTGTCGCCTGTCATGTGTTTTGAGCAACCACTGTCTAGAACCCATTTTCCTCTTTTCTTAATTGGTACATCATCATTTGTTGCCATAAAACAAACGTTGGCTTGTTCTGAATCATTGTCATTATCCTTGTCTGACGAAGAAGATTCCGTATCATCCCATGTAACTGAGAAGGCTTGCTTTTTTTTATATTTGTCCTTTTTGAGATTATTTTCTTTCTTCCAATTAGGACAATCTTTCTTTATGTGGCCCTTCTTGTGACATTCGTAGCATTCAAGAGATGAGCTTGATGGCTTATTGAAACCCTTGTTATTTCCAAATTTATTACCCTTTTTGAATTTCAAAAACTTTTTGAAATTCTTAGCTATAAATGCCATATCGTCTTCTAATTCAGAGACTTCTTTTTCTGCTTGAAAAGCGATAGTTTTCTTGTCCTGTGCTTGTTCTCGTCTTGCCTGTAAATTTACTTCATAGGACATTAGATTTCCTATTAACTCTTCTGTTTTTATGGTTGAAATATCATTAGCTTCCTCGATAGCTAAGACTTTTCGTTCCCATTCATCAGTTAATGAGTTAAGGATTTTTGATACAATATCAGGTTCAGTAAAAGTAACTTCTAAAGCTAATAGTGAGTGATAGATATCCTGGAATCTAGAGTACAATTCACTAATACTTTCTCCTTGTTTCATTCTAAAATTTTGAAATTGGTTTTTAAGCATAGAAATCTTGCTTTGTTTTACTTTATTTGTTCCTTCGTGTGTAACCTTAAGAGTATTCCAAATTTCATATCCAGTTTTACAAATACTGACTCGATTGAATTCATTTTTGTCTAATGCGCAAAATAACATGTTCATTGCTTTTGCGTTTGCAGTAGCATCTAGTTTTTGGGTATTAGACCATGCAGCATACTCTGTAGTAGGAATATTATATTCAGTTTGAATGATATTCCAAGTTTCAAATCCACTAGCTTGCATAAAAATTCTCATTCTAGTTGACCAATAACTATAATTTAATCCATTAAACAAAGGTGGTCGTGTAGTGGCTTGTCCCTCAGTAAAACTGTTGCTAGTGTTATTGTCCATATTATTTAAATATCAGATAACTTTGTTATAGTTATATGACAACCTTGCTCTGATACCAAATGAAAGTGTATATGGATCGATAATATATAGTAGGACTAGTCTAGCAAGTGCGGAATTATAAATAATAGTAAATAGCAGTAATAAAAATGACACCAGGGATTTTTATATTTGTTCGAACTTCCCATTCTACGTCCAGTCCCAGACTCCTTCTGGAATTCTTCGAATAACCCTCACTTAACCCGGAGGAACAGGTATTACACCGCCTGAGCAACCGAACAGGACTTTTCCGCCTAAGCAACCGAATAGGACTTCAAATACAATTTGGTAAATTGTTTCTTGACTTGTGTGTTCTTTGAATAACACGAATATAGTCAATGTAGTACACCCTTCCTATAATCTTCTTGATATGATGATTTGAACGTGCAATTTGTAGGAAGTAGAGATTGAAAATCGCTTGTGATTATGATAATACAAAGCAAGTATAGATAGAAAGAATTGGTTATTGAAATAGTGGATTTTCATCTCTATTTATAGTATTGAATAGTTTTAATTCAATAGTTGCAACCATTAGAAGGAGTGAAACTGTTGGTGAAGAAGACAGCTCTTTAAAATTTGAATTTTCATGAAGAGATGCTTCAGTTCGTCAAGTTCAGACGTCTGAGAAAATAGTCAGATGGCTGAGTAAGTTTAAAAAGTCAAAATAGGCAGAAGAAACAAATTTCAGTGAATACAGACGTCTGTTATTTAATTTAGACGTTTGTCGTTTATGACAGATGTCTGTATTAAATTATCAAACGTCTGTCATTGATGACAGATGGCTAAATAAAAGTTCAGATGTCTGAACTTGTACTGATTTGTTCCTCTTCTTTATTTTAGTGATTTTGAACTTGAGAAATTTTTTGAAAATACTTTTATGTCTATAAAAAGATATTTTATTTTTGTAGAACATGTTTTCCAAAAACTATTTGTGTATGTGTGTGTTGTTATCATCATATCAGAGATTTTACAAAAATATCTAACCGGAAATAATAATCAGTATACTAGAGAGCTTGAGCTTAGTTTGTTGACGATATGATAATAGCTTTTCTTTGTAGATTCCTGCAAGAATATTTGTCATCATAGTATATAGTTTGAAATATATAGTTGTCACATTAAAATCGAAGAAGGCAGGTTCCAACAGAGGTAAAATAAAATAATAGAACATGAAAGAGCAGAAATGACTCACAACCGAACGGTTACATATAATACAAAATAATATAGTACATCAGGCTGCTCCTAAATATGGAGTTATCTGAGTTACACAAAAGTACTATAACCATCGGGCTAGGTAGTTATACATTCTGCCTTTACACATACTGATACAAAATACATATATAATTATCATAACATATAGCGGAAATAGATAACTAGATAGATAAAGGAGCATCCTGCTCCTCCATCGCCTTCAAAGAGGCCAAAGGAAATTTGCTACTCTCGGACTACTCAAATATAATTGAGTACTTGAGAGTTTACAGAAACAAACAACTTAAGTCAGATAATAAGTCTGGTATGAGAAAATCTCTAAACAAAATGGGTGGAAATAAACACAATACATAATACCACGCTGCCAACTGGGGAACGGGTTTCCTCTCACAATAACAACATCCAATCACAACCATGGATACGAATTAAACATTGCGAAGTGCTCACAACCCTTCTCGATGAAATTAGGAAAGAGGTAAGTTTAAAAATTTTGGAATCAAAGGAAAGGAAAAGGGAAAATTTCCAACAAATGACTAGTAGGGTGCACCCCCCTTAACGAAGGTATACCTCTAGAATATACTTGAGAACTACGATGGTTCTTGGACAATACCAAGCCGGACATCGCCAACCTTAACCGATAATATGAGTATTTCACATCTGATTGCACATATAACCGAAGCCGACCTAGAGTTGATGTTAAAATACCCTAATGTGAGCAACCCCATATAGGTTAGCTTCCATTCGCGCTTTGGTTTTAGTCATTTCCGACAAAGGATATTAATGCTCAAATATACCATAAATTGTCTTAGATTAACGATACACAATGAAGAAAACTGAACCGATAGTTGATAAATCAACTATCGGGATAACTTTTAATTATCATATATGGAAATTAAATTTCATATTCTTACCACCGCTCGTCGATTCCAAACAAGTGCCATCCCTCGGTTAAAAATGAACCCGGGCAAGCTAAGGTAGTGTTATCTCTAAGCATTGCCTTGACGACGTCTTTAACCTTCGAGATGATAGAACTTAGTTCATGCCTCAACATTTAGTGTTAACACTATGACTAAAGCGATATCATTTATGGAACTACTTTTCCATAACCGAATTGAACTTTTACTTTTAAAAACCAAACTTGTGCTAGGGTTTCACATTAAAAATATTAACTTTAAAAAACTTTATCAAAATGATTTAATTTACTTTAAACACAAATTCATTACTTCTTAAATCTAATAATTTCCTTTACTATCATTACTTAAAATGATAAACTCACTTAAATCAAGGATTAATTATTTTCAAAACATTTTGATTTAAAATAAATAAATTAGCTTTAATCTCGATTAATTGCTTCAAACAACACTATTTAAAAAGATTAACTAACTTCAAAATATCCTTATTTAAATGATTAATTATTTTTAAAACATCATTATTAAAATGATTAATCAATTTTAAAAAACCATTATTAAAATAATTAGTTGATTTTAAAAACATTATTATTAAGGTAATTAATTAATTTGTAAAACATTGTTATTAAAGTGATTAATTAATCCTAAAACATCACTAACAAAATGATTAATTAACTTTAATACATCATTAATTAAATAATTAATTACCCTTAAACATCATTAGCTAAAATATTAGTTAATGTTAAACATAATTAATAAAAGGATTAATTAATCTTAATCACATCATTATTTAAATAATTAATTAACCTTAATCATTATTATTTAAAATGATTAATCAAATATAAAATATCATTATTAAATAATTAATTAACCTTAAACCATCATCATAAAAATGATAAATTAAAATTAAACCATCATTATTAAATTACTTAATTAACCATGTAAAATCCAAGCACAAGTTTTAAACCAAGGATTCCAAAAGAGATGTTGTTTTCAAAAGTGTCGATATAGCGATAGTCACTATACGGACACTTCCGTCAACACTTTCACATGTTATTTATTTATCCAAGCATCACATAGTATAGCATGAACATATAAACAAAAGTAAATACCAACTTATATAACATATAGATCAACACTGGTAAACAAAAACATAACTTTCCAACTAATCACCAAGATGTCAACTTTTCAAGGTGGTTAACTAGTCAACACATCCAACGTATTTAACGCATACAAACAACAACAAATAATATGTATTTCCATTAATATAGTAAAGGTCAAAACTTCATTTAAAAGGTGAGAATTTGCTCACCAAAATGCAACCAAATCGAATCAAAATTCAACCAAACTTGTACACGACACATGGATGGAGTTTCTTCTACAAAAACTCAACTTTAAGACCAAAATGAAGTGGGTTTGGGTCAGCCTAGGGCTTATTGGGCTTGGCCATGGTGCAAAAGTGTGGCTTGGGTCTTGTTTTTGTGGAAATAGTGATGTAGAGAAGAAAGAAAGGAGTTTTAACAATTTTTCTTAAGGAAAAAGGGAAAAAGGAGTGATTTTTAAAGTTTTAAAACTTTTTTGAAGCCATGAAAGCTGGAAAAGGAAGGTGGATGCTCAGAAAATAAGAAAATAAAATGGAAAATGAGAAATAAAATAAAGCGAATTATTTTTACACAAAGTAAAATATGTGAATTACCAAAATAGCATTCCTTACATACCCTCCACTCATTAAGCTCCACATCATCAGCTCATCCTCATTTCTTCCATTCAACAAGATGTTATCCCTTCCCCCTCTTACACACTTTCCATCAAAGTACACACATGAGAAAATCCATTGGGTAAAAGAGTGTTCTTATGTACTTAAGTTTATTCTTATACTCATGGAATCTTTCTTTTTCTCTTTTTAAGTTCAAGCTCCCCTTTTACTTAAGTAATTACATTTTTACTTCATTACCACCTTATCCATACTTGTATTATTTAGTAATTGTAGGTGTATATTGTGACGACCGCCCATGACCCCTGCACCGAACCTAGAGATAGTGCGTTGTAAAGTGTGCCAGGCGACCATGGACGATTGCCAGGGTAAATTTAAACAACATAATCTATCGTATTACTCACAGCGCATGGACAAAATACAATAGAATATATATATAGTGAAGCTTCACAGAATAGAATCTCATCAATAAAACTTCATAATAGTTGAATACAAACATCTGAACAGTCAATACATCAAGCCTCACTACATAACACTCAGAGAATATACAAGCAGCGGAACATCCAGTACATATAGTAAGAAGATAATATGCAATCCTCCAGCTCGTCTTCGATATCAGCACCGTGGAAAGCAAGAACAGCACCTGTCACCTGCTACCTAGTCTGCCCGTCCCAAAATGGACGAACAGCCCAAGGAAATAAGAGTTAAAACATAAAGCCTTGAGTCAGACAACAGTCTTAGTGAGCGGTAAATTAACTAACAACATACCAAAAGAGCATAAAGGAAAAAGGAATAGGAATACAACCCTCCCACTCCACCTCTTTCTACAGTGATAGCCTCCAGACACACACTAAGCAGAAGCAAACATAGAAAAGCATACAATTTAAAGTAAAGCAATTATCACTCGAGTCAAGGGCGATGTTTTCCAAGTACAAACCCCCTAGGCCTAAACCAAGATCAGATAAGCACCCAGAAAATACCGCTCTTGAGACCGAATGACGATACAACCAAACATCCATGACTCTGGCTATCACTGTTATCATTGCTTCGATATCATCGTTAATTGAATGACCGGCTCTTTATTTCATCCGTCCGTCAAGGGCTAATGGAAACCCCGGTTCTAGACATAACTCCGCACGTCATCGTGACCCGTGCCTAGGACTATCGAATCTGCCCAGAGTACTTGACTAACAATCAGTAGCCTTCAGGGACTATCGAATCTGCCCAACATACTCTTGCTTTGAGCATGCTAGAACCTTCAACAACGATGAGATCTCAACCTTCTAGTCATCCTCCTCGATGACTATTTCCATACTAGCTCAAGCGCCTCTCGAGCAAACCATTACCCTCAAACTCAAACCATTTCACCGAGTTGTCAACATGCTTGGAATGATCCCGTCTTGACTAGACCAAGGCTATCTCATATCATGCTTCACCTCATCATCATCATAGCAAAGCCTCATCTCAACATCATCATAAAATCTCTCCATATGAGCTTCATCATCCGCTACATATGCCACGAGCAGCTTTTCCAATTCAAGAGCCTTTCCCTTAGCTTTTGAATCATCTTTGACCATCTTGTCTAAATCAAATCATCAATCATCTAATTCATAGCAATCAATCAAATCAAACATTAATCCAAGTAAACAAGCATTCAAATATGATCTAAATAGACAATTATAACAATAATGGCAATTTCGTAATTAAAGAGTCAAAAGTCTAACAAGCATGAAAACATGAGCAATATCTCTATAATCTTGATGAATGAACTTGAATAGGTTAACATGTAGTAAAATGGATGTAAAATCATTATGAACAATGGATCTATATGGATCTATACTTAGGATTAGGAAAATGCATGGAAATCACTACTTTAGCACAAAATCAAGCCAACGATCCGATATACTCCTTTGGATCCGTGTGAGAGATAATCACCACTCACCAAATCACCTAAACACCTTAAAAGAAACCCACTTCAGATCTGGACAGCGAAGGATCTAACTCGATCTATCACCAATCTGCTTCAAACGATGAAATCTCTCTTCGATGGATGAAGATCTTCAATCTAAGCTCTTGGATCTTCGATTTGATCTTTGATTTGGATGGAAGGAATCACTAGATTATAGTGGAGAAAAGAAGTGAAGAAGTGTAGAAGTCGAGCTCTCAAAATGGCAGAACTTCGTCGCTTCGAAATCCGGATCCCAAAAATGGAGAAAAACCCTCCTATTTATAGGCTGAAATCACTTTAGGTCGCTCACTCGGAGTTAGGTCGTCCACGACCTACGACCTAAAACCCTTCGACCTAAAACCCTACGACCTAAAAATCCCAACCTACGACCTAACAATGCGCATCCACGCGACCTAACGCATAAGCGCTTCTTCGACCTAACACATGCGCATCCGCGACCTAACTGCTAAGCCCTTACGCGACCTAACACTCACGCGACCTAACACACACGCGACCTAACTGACTAATGGCCTAGCGACCTAACTATACTTAGCAATCTACCTTAGGTCGCTTACGACCTAACTTCAACACAAGGTCTCACGACCTAACTACACACAGGTCATACGACCTAACTACTCCTTCCTTAGGTCGTTGCCGACCTATCCTTCTTAGGTCGCTAACTTACCCTGTTTCCTATACCGCTAATCTCTTAGGTCGCATGTTCCTTAGATCGCCAAATTCTATAGGTCGCTAACTCCTATAGGTCGCTAACTCCTATAGGTCGCTAAACTTCCTTAGGTCGCCTAATTCTATAGGTCGCTAACTCTTATATGTCGCTAACTCCTATAGGTCGCTAAACTTCCTTAGGTCGCCTAATTCTATAGGTCGCTACAAACCCTTAAGTCGCTCAAAACCTTAGGTCGCCAACATCCTATAGGTCGCTCCAACCGACCTAACCTACCCCACGACCTAAGCCACCACACGACCTATCTTCTAAACGACTTAACTATCACACGACCTAACTCCTTAGGTCGTTCTAATCCTTAGGTCGCTCCACTTCACTAGGTCGTCTACCCCTTAACTCGCCAACTTCCTTAGGTCGCTCCAAGCTTTCATATGACCTAGGACTTAGACTCTGGACGACTTATCAACAATGCGACCAAATGTCAACTGTTTTACGATGTTTCGATCCGTAAAAATACGGGTCATTACATTCTCTCCCCCTTAGGAATTTCGCCCCCGAAATTCCAAACAAACAGAGCAATCAAAGACTATTCTGCATGCCTACCATCCATACCAATCAACAAACCATGCATCCAATTCTAGCTTAGCATGCAGAATTCTAAAACTAGAACAAGTTACAATGTCGTTAGATGATACGACAACTTAGGGCCATACCTTGAAGAGTTCAGGATGAGCTGCTTTCATCCTCTCTTCCACCTCCCATGTACAGTCGTTATCATCATCACTCCATTGTATCTTGAGCAACTTAACTATCTTTCTCCTAAGTTGTTTCGTGTCGGTTTCCACAACACAAAGCGGCTTACGAGGTCTCCTATCGACTGGATCAACTTCGAAATCTTCACAGCTATCAGCAAAAACCACTGTATTCGAGTCGTGCACATACTTCCGTAGATATGATA
Organism: Allium fistulosum; assembly: GCA_030737815.1. Lineage (NCBI taxonomy): Eukaryota > Viridiplantae > Streptophyta > Magnoliopsida > Asparagales > Amaryllidaceae > Allium > Allium fistulosum. The sequence continues at coordinate 1,219,896,507 of CM060904.1, read as the reverse complement.
CATGAAAAACATTGTGCACACTCGACATCTTTTCTGGTAACTCCAATCTGTAGGCGAGCTTTCCAATTTGCTCGATGATCGGGAATGGTCCAACAAATCTTGGAGTCAATTTTCCTTTCTTCCCGAATCGAATAACATTCTTCAGAGGAGAAATCTTCACAAAAACCATATCACCTACGTCGAATTCCAAATCCTTACGACGCTTATCGGCATAACTTTTCTGACGGTCTTGGGCTTCCTTCATTCGTTTCCGAATGATCTATATGCAATCTGAAGTCTGTCGAATCATCTCTGGCCCAAGCATCAGCTTTTCTCCTGTTTCTAACCAACATGTCGGAGAGTTACACGGTCTTCCATACAATGCCTCATACGGTGCCATACCAATGCTTGACTGGTAACTGTTATTATACGAAAATTCCACCAAATGAAGGTGATCTTCCCATGATCCTTCGAAATCCAAAACACAAGCTCTGAGGAGATCTTCCAAAACTCGGTTGACTCTCTCAGTCTGACCATCTGTTTGAGGGTGATAAGCTGTACTCAAACACAACTCGGTTTCCAAAACTTCCTGGAAGCTCTTCCAAAATCCACTAGTGAACAATGGGTCTCGATCGCTCACTATACTCTTCGGAATACCATGGAATCGAACTATCCACTTAACATATAACTCAGCCAGCTTTGATGCAGTCCTAGTCGATCGAACAAGAATGAATCTTGCACTCTTAGTCAAACGATCTACAATGACCCAAATCCCTTCATTCCCCGTTCTTGTTCTAGGTAACCCATCAATAAAATCCATCGATGCTTGCTCCCACTTCCATGTAGGAACTTCTAACGGCTGAAGCAATCCACCTGGCTTCTTCTGTTCGGCTTTTACCAACTGGAAGTTCATACATTTGAAAATAAAATTTCCAACATCCTTCTTCATACCTTCCCAGTAATAGGTTCTCTTCATATCTCGATACATCTTATTTCCACCTGGATGAATTGTCAGCTTCGAGTGATGACTTTCCCTCAGAACTTCATTACTCAATTCATCGATATCGGGAACAACTAGTCGTCCTTGCTCCCGAAGCCAACCCTCTCGATCGACCTCGAATCCTTTATCCTTTTCTGGATCCAATCCAGATTTCAAATCACGGATAATCTTGACAAGCTTATCATCTCGCTTTTGACTCTCGCCAATTCTTTCCACAAGAGTCGGTCTTATTGATAAGTTTGCCAACATCTCAGGTTCCAATTCGCATCTGGGCCTGAAGTCAAATCCAGCTAAATACTCGAGATTCTTCCATTCTGAAAACATGGCTCCCAATCCTGCATGTCTTCGACTTAACGCATCTGCCACTGCGTTACCCTTTCCCGGAGTATAAGCTATACCAAAATCATATGATGCCAAAAACTCTAGCCATCGTTGCTGCCGAAGATTCAAATCCTTTTGGGAGAAAAGATACTTCAACGACTTATGATCTGTAAACAACTCAAATCGAACTCCCAATAAGTAATGTCTCCATATCTTCAGAGCAAATACAATCGCCGCTAACTCCAAATCATGAGTCGGATAATTCCTTTCATGCGGCTTCAGTTGTCGACTTGCATACACAACAACTTTATCCCTCTGCATCAGCACTGCTCCAAGTCCAGTACCACATGCGTCAGTGTAAACCACCATCTCATCATTCCCACTTGGAATAGTCAAAATAGGAGCACTTGTCAATCGCTCTTTCAGGATTCCGAAAGCTTGCTCACACTTAGCATCCCATCTGAATACTAGATTCTTTTTCGTCAATCCTGTTAATGGTGCAGCTACCTTGGAGAAGTCTTTGATAAACCATCGATAATATCCTGCTAATCCAAGAAAACTTCTCACATCGGATGCATTCTTAGGTCTAACCCAATCCTGGATTGCTGCCACCTTAGCGGGATCAACCGCTATTCCATTTCCAGAAATAATATGGCCTAAGAACCTCACTTCATTCTTCCAGAAGTGACACTTTGAAAACTTAGCCTTCAGCTTATGTTTCCGTAAGATTTCCAAAACAATACGCAAGTGCGTCTTGTATTCTTCTTCAGTTTTGGAATAAATCAGAATATCATCCACGAACACTAGCACGAACTTACTCAACTGATCTCTGAACACTCTATTCATAAGATCCACAAAATATGCTGGCGCATTAGTCAATCCAAACAGCATTACCAGCCACTCAAAGAAACCGGATGGTGTCCTAAAAGCAGTCTTTCGCACACTATCCTTAGCCACTCTTAATTGGTGAAATCCCGTTGCCAAATCCATCTGAGAAAACACCTTAGCTTCGTGAAGCTGATCAAACAAGTCATCTATTCTCGGCAATGGATACTTGTTCTTCTTAGTCACTTTATTCAGCTCACGATAATCCACACACAACCTCAACGATCCATCCGCTTTGATTGCAAACACAACTGGTGCACCCCATTCGGACACACTATGCCGAATGAATCCTTTCTGTAAACGATCATCAACCTGCACCTTCAACTCCTGTTGTTCCCTAGGCGCCATCCGCCTAAGAGGCATCACAACAGGTCTGGCTCCTTCAACTAGATCTATACGAAACTCGATCTCTCTATGCGGCGGTAACCCTTTAACCTCGTCAAAGACATCCTCAAATCCATTAGCGATTGGCAACGATGACAGTCCATCCCGTGGAACAACCAGCGAATACATGAAGCTCATGAAGACGCCTTCTTCATGCTTACATCGTATCACAATCTTTCGCCCCTCCACATTCTCGACTGTCACCTCCAACCTTTCACAATCAACCTTTGCCACATACTTCCTAAGCCAGTCCATACCCAAAATAATTCCGAACCCCGCAAAGTTCAGAACAAAACAATCACAAACAAAAGAGCAATCATGACTCGATACAATCAGACCACGGCATAGCATACACAAACAAGACGAACCCCCAACTGGATTAGTCACAACCAATGGCCTATCAACAATATCCGGTTCTAAACCCAACCGGCCTACAAGTTCATTACAAACAAAAGAATGCGACGCCCGAGTATCAAATAACACTCTAATTGGAACACCACAAATGGAGAGAGTACCCTGAACCACCACACTCTTTCCCTTCTCTTCAGCGGTAGGAGCTTTTGAAGATGATGGAACAGCCCCCAAAGCATAAGCTTGCACAATTTGCTTGTCCTTCCGCGGTTCTGGACAATTCCTCTTAACATGCCCCAGCTTGTCACAGTTGTGGCACTTCACCGGAACCTTCGAATTCTTGCAATCCCTGGAGAAATGGCCCTTCTGCTGACAATTGAAGCAAGTCACTTCGCCCTTCGGCTTCTTCTAGCCATCCTTACCCTTTTGTTGCTGCTGCTTCCTCTTCTTGTTTCCACCCAGCTGTGGTCTAGACTCCTCCTTGGTCACAGCAACAACAGATCCCTCTTTAGGAAACAGATTCTCATGCCTGAGAGCTTTCTCCACAAGCTTCTCAAATGGATCGTCCAAATGATCCACCAACTGCCTCCCAAGATAACTGTCCAAGCCTGTCACAAACCTCTCATTCTTCTGATACGAAGATTCAATATACGACCGGGCATACTTGGACAAAGCTTTAAACTCAAAAACATACTCAAGAACTGGTCTTCCACCTTGCTTAAGCTCCACAAACTTCTTAAACAGAACAGACTTCTGAGCTGTAGAAATGAACTTAGCTTCAAATCTGACTTGGAATTGCTCCCAAGTAATCTCTTCCTCCGGAGTATCAATGGTGATAGAGTTCCACCAATCAGAAGCTCTCCCTTGAAGCTGTCTTGATGCTAACTTCCTCTTAGTTGCATCCTTAATTCCCAAATCACTAAAGATCCTTCTACAAGCATCTATCCATCTCTGGACTTCAATGATTGGTTCTGTTCCTAAGAAAACCTTCCCTCCAAGAGCAGAATAATCCTTACACAACTTAGCAAAATCCACCGGCTTTGGAGTTTGAACTTGAACTCCAACATCCACCGTTGGCCCCGGAGCTGGCATCCTTCTCATGATCGAAGTCCTCATAGCTTTGAACATAGCAGCATAATCAGCAGCCCCTTCAGTAGCACGGCCTTCCTTAGCAGCTGGTCTCCCTCTTCGACTCATCCTTAATATCTATAAAAAGAAATGATTAATACACCTTGAGAAACAACTGCATAAGGGATTTAAATCATTCTAAGCTACTATATTATATATAGTAATCATCCATCAAAATACAATTACGTCTCTCATATGTAGTTACATCAGCGAGCGTTGGGTAAAATCGATTAACCAAAGCTCTGATACCAAATGTGACGACCGCCCATGACCCCTGCACCGAACCTAGAGATAGTGCGCTGTAAAGTGTGCTAGGCGACCATGGATGATTGCCAGGGTAAATTTAAACAACAAAATCTATCGTATTACTCACAGCGCATGGACAAAATACAATAGAATATATATATAGTGAAGCTTCACAGAATAGAATCTCATCAATAAAACTTCATAATAGTTGAATACAAACATCTGAACAGTCAATACATCAAGCCTCACTACATAACACTCAGAGAATATACAAGCAGCGGAACATCCAGTACATATAGTAAGAAGATAATATGCAATCCTCCAGCTCGTCTTCGATATCAGCACAGTGGAAAGCAAGAACAGCACCTGTCACCTGCTACCTAGTCTGCCCGTCCCAAAATGGACGAACAACCCAAGGAAATAAGAGTTAAAACATAAAGCCTTGAGTCAGACAACAGTCTTAGTGAGCGGTAAATTAAATAACAACATACCAAAAGAGCATAAAGGAAAAAGGAATAGGAATACAACCCTCCCACTCCACCTCTTTCTACAGTGATAGCCCCCAGACACACACTAAGCAGAAGCAAACATAACAAAGCATACAATTTAAAGTAAAGCAATTATCACTCGAGTCAAGGGCGATGTTTTCCAAGTACAAACCCCCTAGGCCTAAACCAAGATCAGATAAGCACCCAGAAAATACCGCTCTTGAGACCGAATGACGATACAACCAAACATCCATGACTCTGGCTATCACTGTTATCATTGCTTCGATATCATCGTTAATTGAATGACCGGCTCTTTATTTCATCCGTCCGTCAAGGGCTAATGGAAACCCCGGTTCTAGACATAACTCCGCATGTCATCGTGACCCGTGCCTAGGACTATCGAATCTGCCCAGAGTACTTGACTAACAATCAGTAGCCTTCAGGGACTATCGAATCTACCCAACATACTCTTGCTTTGAGCATGCTAGAACCTTCAACAACGATGAGATCTCAGCCTTCTAGTCATCCTCCTCGACGACTATTTCCATACTAGCTCAAGCGCCTCTCGAGCAAACCATTATCCTCAAACTCGAACCATTTCACCGAGTTGTCAACATGCTTGGAATGATCCCGTCTGGACTAGACCAAGGCTATCTCATATCATGCTTCACCTCATCATCATCATAGCAAAGCCTCATCTCAACATCATCATCAAATCTCTCCATATGAGCTTCATCATCCGCTACATATGCCACGAGCAGCTTTTCCAATTTAAGAGCCTTTCCCTTAGCTTTTGAATCATCTTTGACCATCTTGTCTAAATCAAATCATCAATCATATAATTCATAGCAATCAATCAAATCAAACATTAATCCAAGTAAACAAGCATTCAAATATGATCTAAATAGACAATTATAACAATAATGGCAATTTCGTAATTAAAGAGTCAAAAGTCTAACAAGCATGAAAACATGAGCAATATCTCTATAATCTTGATGAATGAACTTGCATAGGTTAACATGTAGTAAAATGGATGCCAAATCATTATGAACAATGGATCTATATGGATCTATACTTAGGATTAGGAAAATGCATGGAAATCACTACTTTAGCACAAAATCAAGCCAACGATCCGATATACTCCTTTGGATCCGTGTGAGAGATAATCACCACTCACCAAATCACCTAAACACCTTAAAAGAAACCCACTTCAGATCTGGACAGCGAAGGATCTAACTCGATCTATCACCAATCCGCTTCAAACGATGAAATCTCTCTTCGATGGATGAAGATCTTCAATCTAAGCTCTTGGATCTTCGATTTGATCTTTGATTTGGATGGAAGGAATCACTAGATTAGAGTGGAGAAAAGAAGTGAAGAAGTGTAGAAGTCGAGCTCTCAAAATGGCAGCACTTCGTCGCTTCGAAATCCGGATCCCAAAAATGGAGAAAAACCCTCCTATTTATAGGCTGAAATCACTTTATGTCGCTCATTCGGAGTTAGGTCGTCCACGACCTACGACCTAAAACCCTTCGACCTAAAACCCTACGACCTAACAATCCCAACCTACGACCTAACACATGTGCATCCACGCGACCTAACGCATAAGCGCTTCTTCGACCTAACACATGCGCATCCGCGACCTAACTGCTAAGCCCTTACGCGACCTAACACTCACGCGACCTAACACACACGCGACCTAACTGACTAATGGCCTAGCGACCTAACTATACTTAGCAATCTACCTTAGGTCACTTACGACCTAACTTCAACACAAGGTCTCACGACCTAACTACACACAGGTCATACGACCTAACTACTCCTTCCTTAGGTCGTTGCCGACCTATCCTTCTTAGGTCGCTAACTTACCCTATTTCCTATACCGCTAATCTCTTAGGTCGCATGTTCCTTAGATTGCCAAATTCTATAGGTCACTAACTCCTATAGGTCGCTAACTCCTATAGGTCGCCTAATTCTATAGGTCGCTAACTCCTATAGGTCGCTAAACTTCCTTAGGTCGCCTAATTCTATAGGTCGCTACAAACCCTTAAGTCGCTCAAAACCTTAGGTCGCCAACATCCTATAGGTCGCTCCAACCGACCTAACCTAGCCCACGACCTAAGCCACCACACGACCTATCTTCTAAACGACCTAACTATCACACGACCTAACTCCTTAGGTCGTTCTAATCCTTAGGTCGCTCCACTTCACTAGGTCATCTACCCCTTAACTCGCCAACTTCCTTAGGTCGCTCCAAGCTTTCATACGACCTAGGACTTAGACTCTGGACGACTTATCAACAATGCGACCAAATGTCAACTGTTTTACGATGTTTCGATCCGTAAAAATACGGGTCGTTACATATATGTTAATTATAATGTATACAACGTTTCCGACAACTTTTAGACAATAAAAAGTAAAAAATTCGAAAAACGATTTCTGGTCACATTTTCTATTTTTCTTTGAACTAATTATTTTTGTAAACAAATTTTGAAAATCATTTCCCTATCACTAGTTATTATTTAAAAGAGTTTTATTTGTGTTATAAGATTATTAATTAATTATTTAAAAATATATTTAATATTTAGATTTAAAAGTGGTTAAATTCCCGGCCATTACATCCTTCCCCCCTTACGGGAAATTTCATACCCAAAATTTATCATACGCAACAATAGATATCTAAAGAAACCCAAATGATATCATTCAAACAAACAGGTACAAAGAAAGTGACTCCACCACAACCGGTGAGTACCTAAAAGACATAACAACATACAAACAACTATGACAACAACTCAGGATATGAATCCTTAATATAATCCTCGGTTTCCCAAGTACAATCCCTATCATCCACACCCCACTAGACCTTAACAATATTGACTTCCTTTGTCCTCAATCGCTTTATATCTCGAGCGACGATATGGATAAGCCTTCTAAGAATGGTTATGTTAGGATGAACTTTAAAATCCTCTTGTAATGCCTGATTCTACTATCATCGAAGGGTCGTGTACGTACTTACATAAATGAGATACGTGAAATACGATGTGCACATCCGATAGTCTATTTGGTAACTACACTCTATAAGCAGGTCTACTAATCTGGTCTAAAATGGGAAAAGGACCAACAAAACGAGGGGCTACTTTCCTGACTTCCTAAACCTCACAACACTCTTCAATGGAGGAACCTTCACAGACACCGAATCTCCTGCTGACAACTCTAGATCCTTGCGCCTTCGGTCCTGTAACAACCCACCCCGGAACAGGCCTAAATTTCAATCCAAAAAAGGCCCATCGAAACTTAGATCCATTCTAAGGTAAGATATTTGGTAATAAAAAGAAATAATATTGTAGAGCCATAACTAAACATTCAGAACTCACAGTGGATGGAACAAAATATAATAGTAAAGTGTACCCATTTATTTCAAAAACCATAAAATTTCATAACACAAAATCTCGTAAAAACCATAGTATAATATCCATTACAACAATTGTTTAAATCCAAGGGTACACATGAAAGCAAATAATAGTAAATATTACCACTTTCTAAGCTTCTTCACCTTTAAGTACCGTCACCGCCATCACTCCTTCCTTAACATGTGTTGTAATGAGGAGAGAGTCAGAACAACAAGTGTTTGGTGAATAAATAATCCGAGTCTTACTTTTCAGTACTTGAGCAGTACATTTCAAAATAAGAATATGCCTATGAACATAAAATCATTTAATACTTCTTTATAACAAAAGGAGGCGGGTCCAACCACTTAATACCTTCCATTCTAGAAGTATATCCCATAACCTAATCGTATGTCATAAATAGCTAATAATGTAATGGACGGTACCCAAGCCACTTAATACTTCCCAGTGGAAATAGGCAGGCCCCATCATTTAAGCCTAATTCCAGAAGCGTGCTCCTCAATGGTACTATCTAGCTGACATCATATGAAACCTTATAGGACACTTAATACTTCCAAGTGGAACTTAGGCAGACCCCGTCATTTAAGGCCTAATCCCAGAAGCGGACCCCTATGGAGATACCACTTAGCTTAAATACTTGGCCATTTAATACTTTATCTGGGGAAGAAGGCGGGTCCAACCACTTAATACCTCAAACTCCGAAGCAGGCCCTTCATCTTATGGCCCATATCTATAATGACATCTCACTTTAGTCCATTATTCGTAGGAATTGGTAGCAAGATTAGCTGGGCAGATTTCCCCTACTGGATTGAAACTAACCTCTCGTCATTACAAATAATTATCATAAGAATGTCTCACATCAATAAAAGTATACATAACTGCTAGTAGCCTCAAAGTGGAGGGCGGACTTCTTTCATGCAACTCTATTGACCTTGCATCCGTGTGACCCAGCCATAAATTAATTACTCTCTCTATTTATTTACACACATCTCACTGTTTCATAAATAAGGCCTTATAATGAATCTTCTTTATTACGCCTTAAAATAGTAATTAGGATATATAAGAGTTTCCTCTTATTTTCACCTCAAAATCAATTACTTTTCAAATGGGGAAAAATAAATATAAATAAATGCCTAATTAACTCGCCATATATGCAATAGTTATACGTTAATTATGTAGATAGAAATAAATAAATATTCGCGCTGAATAATTTCTGACCGTACAGGTTTTACGCACCGAGTTTATCGTCAATTCCCTAATCAATTATTATTACTAGTCCTTTTCCTCAATTTCCCAAGATTTCATGGAATTTAATTGTCCAAACCAGGGAATGAATATTCATAATCAAAACTGCAATAACAGACTTGTAAATAAAATAGAAACTCAATTTATTACACCAATTAAATGGAATATCTTAAATAATAAGAATTGTAATCTAAATCCCATATTCTATTCAACTCCTTTTTTACAAAGAAATACATATGGATAAGTGGTGTAAACTGCGAATAGAATTCATAATACCCCTTATTTTATTGAAGGATCACAATTTAACCCAAAGAAGAATGAGAAGTGGAACAGACTATGAAATTATCATAAATCGCATACTAGAACAAATTCCATCAAATTAATGTAAATAATTGGGAATCTCAACATAGAATTGACATATCGAATTAAAAAGAAAATTTGGGGGATTTTATCACTCATATTTTCGAATTCCCAAAATTTCTAAGACATATTCAAATTCAAAATAAATACATTAAACAATTGCTGAAAAGAAATACTAAGGTTTTCATTCACAGATTAGCCTTAGCTTTACTCAAATGGATTTGCAGCCTTCCGACCTCTTCTAGAATCTCTCTATTTTGATATATATATATATATACACACACACACAAAATAGGGAAGAGGTATATATATTCATTAGATTCAAAACAATTGGAGAATAATAGGATAAGAATAGATTGGAGGAAGAAATAAGTTAAATCCTTACCTGAATTTTCTATGGAGTTTCTGAATCTTATTAGAGAGATAGCAATGGCAGAGTTCCGTCGTATTCCCCAAAATAATATGAATAAAAGTAGAGAGGATAGGGTCCTATTTAAAGGAGTTGAAACACACTAGAACTTTAGGATAGAAGTAGGTACAAGTAAATCTGGAGCGCACAACCGAATAGAACATATCATAAAACCCTAGTCGCTGCTGGCAAACTTTTGTTGCTAAGCAGTCGACCGCCCTTTGGCGACCGGTCGACCGCTACCGTCAACCGGTTGACCTATTCGGGTCGACCACTATCCTACTTAGGGGCATATATTTCACTTTTTGTTGCCTGATTATTTTATTCCCTAATTAACTTTTTAACGTTAAACGTTAATTTAATGTTTACTTTGCCCCCAAGCTAATTTTTGAAATTTAAATCCTAAATGTTATTTCTTATTTGAATTTGAATTCAAACAAAATTAATTTAATTCTGAAAACTTCAAACGTGCATAACTTCTTTGTTTGAGTTCCGTTTTCAGCATATTATATATGGAAACAGATCAGAATTTTGCCACGAACGCAACGGAATAATTCTGTGGTCAAATTTCAACTTTTATAAAATTCCCATATCCAACCTTTATCGTATTTAGTTCAATTTACTTTATTTATTTATAGTTCATTCTACGGGGTGTTAGTTATCCACATAAGAGTTCTGCCCATCCTGCGCCTCCTTCACCTTCCTTCTAATATCAGCTACCTTCTCACTTGCTTTAAGACCATGTCAGGCGTAAGAATAATCCTATCATCAGACTCCACCCAACATGAAGGAGAACGACATGGACGACCATAAAGAGCTTTAAAAAGGGCCATGCCGATACTTGCCTGATAGCTGTTGTTTTAAGTTAACTCGACCAACGATAAATGACCTTCCCAAGAACCTTCGAAGTTGAGAATGCATACTCGCAATAAATCTTCCAAAATTCGGTTCACTTTCTCCGTCTGCCCATCTATCTAGGGATGGTAAGCCGTACTCAGATTCAGCTCGGTACTTAAAGCAGTTTGCAATCCCTCCCAGAAACTGCTAGTGAATATCGAGTCTCGGTCACTTACAATACTACAAGGAACACTATGAAGCCTCACAATATCCTTCACATACAAACTCGTCAGACTTTCAATAGTCCTAGTCGGCTTAACTGGAATGAAATGAGCACTCTTGATCAGCCGATCGACTATAACCCAAATACCTTCATTCCCTCTTCTTGACCTAGGAAGTCCATCAATAAAATCCATAGAGATTTGCTCCCACTTCCACTTTGGGATCTCAAGCAGCAGCAGTCTAGCCGACTTCTGTTGGTCATTTATAATCTACTTCAACTTGCTTCTGAACCATAATGGGGGCAACCCCACGTAGCCTGGCTTCAACTCGCGCTCTAGTTTTAGTCAGTTCCGACAAAGGATATCAATGCTCATATGAGCCACAAATAATCTTTGATTGACGATGCACAATGAAGAAAGCTGAACCGATAGTTGATAAATCAATTATCGGGGATAATTAAAAATGATAGTATATGGAAATTAAATTTCATATTCTTACCACCACTCGTCGAATCCAAACAAGTACCATCCCACAGTTGAAAATGAAGTTGGGCAAGTTAAGTTAGTGTTACCTCTAGGCGTTGCCTTTACGACATCTTTACCCTTCAAGATAGAACTGAGTTCCTGCCTCGATGTTTAGTGTTAAGACTATGATAAAACACCTTTCCATAAAAGCGATATCGTTTATGGAACTATTTTTCCATAACCGAATCGAACTTTTACTTTTAAAACCAAACTTGTGCTAGGGTATCAAATTAAAAATATTAACTTTAAATAACTTTATCAAAATGATTTAATTTACTTTAAACACACATTCATTACCTCTTAAATCTAATAATTTCCTTTACTATCATTACTTAAAATGATAAACCAACTTAAATCAAGGATTAATTATTTTCAAAATATATTTATTTAAAATAAATCAATTAGCTTTAATCCTAATTAATTGTTTCAAAACAACACTATTTAGAAAGAGTAATTAACTTCTAAACATCCTTGTTTAAATGATTAATTATCTTTAAAACATCATTATTAAAATGATTAATCAATTTTAAACAACTATTATTAAAATAATTAGTTGATTTTAAAAACATTGTAATTAAGGTAATTAATTAATTTTTAAATCATTGTTATTGAAGTGTTAATTAATCCTAAAACATCATTAAAAAAATGAGTAATTAACTTTAATAAATCATTAATTAAATAATTAATTAGCTTTAAACATCCTTAGCTAAAATGATTAATTAATTTTAAACATCATTAATAAAAGGGTTAATTAATCTTAATCATATTATTATTTAAATAATTAATGAACCTTAATTACTACTATTTAAAACGATTAATTAAATTTAAAATATTATTATTAAATAATTAATTAACCTTAAACCATCATTATAAAAATGATTAATTAAAATTAAACCATCATTATTAAATTAATTAATTAACCTTGTAACATCTAAGCATAAGTTTTAAACCAAGGATTCCAAAAGAGATGTTGTTTTCAAAAGCCCCAATATAGCGATAGTCGCTATACAGACACTTCCGTCAAAACATTTCACATTTCATTTATTTATCCAAGCATCACATAGTATAGCATGAACATATAAACAAAAGTAAATAGCAACTTATACAATATATAGGTCAACACTTGTAAATAAAAAATAACTTTCCAACTAATCTTCAAGATGTCAACTTTTCAAGTGGTTAACTAGCCAACACATCCAACATATTTAACACATACAAACATCAACAAATAACATGTATTTCCATTAATATAGTAAAGGTCAAAACTTTATTTAAAAGGTAAGAATTTGATCACCATAATGCTACCAAATCGAATAAAATTCAACCAAACTTGTACACGACACAGGGATGGAGCTTCCTTTCTTCCCTTCAAAAATATGTTATCCCTTCCCCCTTTTACACACTTTCTATCAAAGTACACACATGAGAAAGTCCATCGGGTAAAAGAGTGTTCTTATGTACGTAAGTTGATTCTTATACTCATGGAATCTTTCTGTTTCTTTTTTTTAAATTGAAGCTCCCCTTTTACTTAAGTAATTACATTTTTACTACATTATTGCCTTATCCATACTTGTATTATTTAGTAATTGTCGGTGTATATGTTAAATATATTGCAAACAATGTTTTCGATAACTTTTAGACGCTGAGAAAATGAAAATTCGAAAAACAATTTCTGGTCACGTTTTCTATTTTTCTTTGAACTAATTATTTTTTTAAACAAATTTTGAAAATTATTTTTCTATCACTAGTTATTATTTAAAAGAGTTCTATTTGTGTTATGATATTAATTAATTAATTAATTAAAAATATATTAAATGTTAAAATTTAAAAGTGATTAAATTACGGGTCGTTCTTAGCGTTGATCTTTGCATAGCTCAGATATTGTTGTTGCATTATTTACTTAATATTACATATCATATTTGACTCTCTCTTACTAAATTAAGGCCAACAGTAGTGCATACCTTACCGTTTGAGCAACAAGCACTTGTATGAATTATATGTTTATAAAATTTAACCTTATGTATATTTTTGTATTCCTTTTTTCCACAAATAAATTTACTATTACATAAACTTTTGTTCAATGAAGGGAATTGCAGATGGTCAATATTCTAGTTCCTAGCTTTCCCTTCATCAAATAAAATCTATTGAGTGGCTGGTCCATGTTCAACTAGAAGCTATCGATTAGTGTCTTTGTTCATTAATATTCTCATTATAGAAATGTACTTTATTTGTTGGTTTTAGATTAATGCTTAGATATTATTTTATTTACATATATGTTGTAAATATTTATTGGTAACAAGTGAATTTATCTAATCATATACAAAAGTTCTTCCACAGTATGTTATAACTTGATGCGATGTTGTGAATTTATTTAACTTGTATATTCGCAACTTTTAAATGGATAATGTAATCTTTTCTTTCTTCCACTAATGATAAAAGCTTAATAACTTATCATTGTGGCATTTGCAAAAGGCAAACAAACAAAGCTAATTAAGTATCTATGATATGTGGAGCGGATTTTACATGGGAACCATAATATGAGGAGATGATTTAATTGGGGATCCACAAACGTATCTTTATCCAATAATGAACAATTTTATGTGCTATGTAATTTAACGTTGTGACCTCCATTGTGACAAGAAAATTAAAAATTGATTTAAATATATCAACAACTAACACATAAAGAATACCTTTGTAAATACTACCGATGACAAGTTATGATCATTAAAAATGTCATGCATACATGTATAAAGACCATTAGAAAGTAATATAATAGCATACCCATAGATTTAGTAAAAGCCAAATTTCAACAACATATTGGCTCAATAGTTTATTACAGGATATAAACTTCCAATATGAATATGATACCTTCGTTAGAAAGTATATAACATTTATAGGAGAAATGAATAGGTTGAATAAATTATTAACAAATAAATTTAAAGTTTATTCAATATGTTAAACAAAACAAATATACAAAGAATTAATACAATCAACAATAATTCATCAATAACCTGACTAATTATATTTTTTCAGATAAATTATACAAATAAAAATATATTCTTTACATTTTTAAATACATCTTCTACATTGATCAAAATCTACATCCTTGCAACATATAGTGTCACAAATTATATAAAATAAAATTTGGATCTAGCACAGGTTTTATACTAGTTATAATACAAACCTACAATATATAAATATAAATATATGTGTGTATGTACATACATACATAAAGAGAGAGAGAGAGCGCATTTATGTGTGGATGTATAATAATTTTGTTAATTAAATGCAATCCATGTGTAAAATTCTTGCACTTTATCATATTAGAGAAAAAACAATTCATAAGTTACTTTAGCTGCATTGCCTAACTTGCATTTAAAATGGACTGAAACACTATGAAGTGTTTCTTAAGAATGCTTAAACATATTTCATTCAACGGTAATTGATTTTTAAAAATGATGTAATATATAATCGATTAAAGCTTAAGCGAGCTTTTAATAACATCATTATGGGCAATAATTTTGCCACTAGGCCTCACCTCTTGCATAACATAACATGGATTCTAAAGGCTGGGGAATCATTTCAACCTTAATTCCTCATTAGGCACTTACTTTTAGAAATTAACCGATTAACTATATTTACCCAAACGGAATAAATTAAAGGAAAACATTGTAAATAACAGCGGAAAATTCGTGTTCCCTAGAATATTTTACGTGAGTGCAAAAAATTAAAACTTTACTTCTCGTTATAACTAAAATTTTGTTATTTATCATCAATATATTGATACGATCTAAACTATGTATTTTATGAATTAGGACGACAAAAGAATGGTTTGAGGAGAGAAGAGAAAAGGATACGAAGAAATGAAGAAGAAGAGCAAACATAAGAAAGATATTTTTCATCCAACATGTCATTTCATTCATATTGCAATCTTTAAATATAAGTGAGAGGTAATTTGATGGGGTCACATGGCATTTTAGAAGCTACTAACTTGTAAAAAACTTTGTAATAAAATTTATTTAATGCAAAAGATAATATGTCTGCAAGTGCCTTGCTCAATACTCCATGAAATGTTGCTAATAGTTTGTGATATATTTGTGTTCTTATCATTATCCTATCATTTATAATTCCCTTGTTATACATGCTTAATTGGAGCTTAATATAGAAACCTGCTGTCACAATCAATCAGATATGTTTCTTTCTGAATTTTGGTTCATAAAATGTTATTTATTTGACAAATGGAGTTTGATTAAAAAACATCACTACAATAATTGCTGCCTCATCAGTGCTACTTTGCTAGCTAGGCCAGCCAACAACATAAACAATACATTCACCTAATTAGAAAGGTCGCAATACTCAACTCAACATGATCCGGATAAATTCAAATATTTGACTAAGCTTGTACATGTATAATTACTCTGGTTTGAGGTACAACAGTATAAAAAAAGTTATACTTGCATCACTTAATAACTTAAGTGCTTTAAACTTATAAAAAACACAATTCAAATCAAACAATAAATAGAAGAATAAGACAAGCACCATTGTCCTAGTGGTTAAGTGATTTGGCTTGGTGCGAGAGGTCACAAGTTCGAAACTTGCGTAGCATGATTCGAATGTTTATTGACATGTGACATGTTGTCACTGTGATTTGTTATATATAAAGTAGCATTTCAAAAAAAAATAAAAATAAATAGAAGAATAAAGTACACCTTCTTGTCCTTGAACATTGGAAAGCAGACTGCTTCTTTGCAATAGCACTTGGGGAAATTGGATGAAAATGCCTTTGCTTATGATCATTAGTACTCTCCGTAACTAACAATCTATTGTATATTAGAAAGGCAAAACCAAACTCTAATTGTCACCTTATGAAGCCAGTCAAGTTAAACCCTGATTCAAAAGACGGTGCAAGAAAGAAGCTGACAAAGTGAACTTTTATTGACCAATAAGATTAGGGTTTCGATTAAGTTGGGGATTATAGAGAAGAAAAATAAGGCATGTAGGTAAGTTCTTATGAGATATGTAATGACATTACGATTGGTAAATGCTGTACAATTTTATCCCTTGCGCAAAGAAAAATTCGACAAATCCATCGAAACATGAAAAAAATGACAATGGTTCATCGGAAAACATTTTAATCGGTCTTACCGAAAGAAAAGTGAAAAAATGATTGATCATCGAAAATTGAGGTAGTTGTGGGTTTATTTATGTTAATGAGGGGTAAAAAATTTGTGCGTCGCCTAATAATTTTACAAAATATGACCCTTCCTAATTCAGTTTTCAAGTCCCTTTAACAATGGCCATTTCGATTTAACCTGATGAAATTATTGAGGATCATCTCCACTTTGAGCCAAATTTGGTATGGTTCACCTACTAAAAACACCTAGAAAAGCTCTTTTAATTGCCATAACTAATGATCACCATACAGACTTTGTTTACATGCTTACTAATACCATACTTTATTTTATTTTATCAAATGGAAAGCCAAATATTGTTCGGTTGTTTATCACCGTACGACAATGAACAACCATAGGAAACCAAGGTTACACAGCTGTTTATCATCACGGTAGTGAACGACCGTTGAAAACTTAAAAAAAGGTCACTTCGGGCCAAAAAAAGATTGAGTTTTATATTAAGTAACATATAAAAAATTGACATCTATCAAAATTTTCTTGGTTACCAGAAGAATATATTTGGGTGTCAATAGTAGCATGCAAAAAAGTGCATTTTATGTTGGCGTTGCTTCTGATGCATCAGACGTGTCAAAGATGAGGCCTACACAATTGTACCATTGGAACTAAACAGTTGGTATCCGACGCATCTGATGTGTCCGATGTATCGTACACCGCCATTTTTTCCCAACGATCAACACTTACTTTTTTATATTTCCTCGTTCTCCCTCATTTCTCCTCACCAAATCACTCTCCTCCCTCCTCCATCCAAAAATTCAAGCATATTTTGGTTGATTCTACTTCACTTTTTTGAAGTAAATTTCTTGAAATTTGTGTTTTTGGTACTAATATCTACCTCCTATATTTTCTTGAATTTTTTATTTTTATTGCAGAATTTCAACCCATAAATCTTCCATTCTTCAACTCACTACATTATAGACTAGACAGAAGAACGAAGGTTAGCCCATATGGACATTTGCTTTAACAACATCGGTTCTTGCAAAGGTCGAGTTTGTAACAACCCATACCTTAATAGGCCTAAATTTCGGTAAAAATCAAAACCCAAGTCCATCAAAGCACAGATAGTTGAATTTGGCACCTGCAAATAAGCATAAGAATTATCAGAGTTTGATAGAAATCTAAACTCATAGCGGAAACAATAATATGATAAGAATACTGACTATAACTACAACCATGGAATTAATGGTATTCCTTGGATAGCAGATTGTCACATCAGCATCGAGTATGAGAGAAAGAAGACTCTCCAACAACAAAGCACATCCAACTTCAGTGACCTGTTCATCTAAATCTATCTTATGAGTTGTAATGAGGAAGGGGTCAGAACAACGTTCTGGTGAATGGAAAGATATAAACTGTTCATAACATAAACTTATACCGATAGGTTCCATTTAATTGTTATATCCATTAAGGTTAGCAATTCTAATCTAACCTCGCATTGCACACACGATTACATACTTACCCCTTCCCAAGGTACGAAATATTAATGAAGCCATATCAACCACCTAATACTTCCAAACCCATTAGCCACTTAATACTTCTAAATATGAAGCGGGCTTCTATATTACTATTAAAAAGATAAATAGGTAGACTTTGTCATTTTTGACCTTAATTGAGGCAGACCTCGTCATTTAAGACCCATTCCAAAGGTGGTTTCCTAATAATGTTGTCAATGTTCAGTGGGTCCAAGCTATAAGACCTCTAACCACTATTTAAGGCTTTCGATATTTAATGTCCAACTATTACCACATCAATCGCTGATAAAATCATAATCATGTAATAAACAATACCCAAGCCACTTAATGCTTTTTTATTAGAAAATAGGCAGAGTCTAGTCATTTAAGACCTTAATTAAGGCACACCCCATCATTTAAGACCTATCCCCAAGGCGTGCTCCTAAATTGCACTATTATTATTTCTGCTTTAGCAATGTAAGAGACTGTACCCAAGCCACTTAATACTTCCAAGTGGAAAATAGGTAGACCCCGTCAATAAAGACCTACTTCCAGAAGTGTACTCCTCAATGGTACCATCTAGTTGTCATTGCTTGGAAATCTCATTAGGTTACTTAATATTACTTTTATTACGAAAGAGGAGGACTTTATTGTCACTTAAGACCTCAAACCTGAAGCAAACCCTTCTCGAGTTATCCACTCAGTCTTTAATTATAAATATGGCATCTCATTGGGTTACTTCTTTCGGTAAGGAGGCGGACCCATCAACCACTTAAGACATCAACACTAAAGTAAAACCTTTTTAGAGACATCCTTATTTATTGATTTGGAATCTCACTAGGTTACTTAATACTACCATTTAGGAGAGAGGCGGACCCTTAAGCCACTTAAGACCTCAAACCAGAAGCGAACCCCAATGGAGATATCCTTCACCGCTCCTAATTCCAAATTTGGACAATTTAATACTTTCCAATTAAGAAAGAAAGCTCAATTATCACGTTGTCCAGGGTCATTGGATTAGTTATATCTCACATCAGTACTAAGTACACTCGACTACTGGTAGCTTCAAAGTTAAGGGCAGTCTTCCGTCGAGTAACTCTACTGACCTCGCATCACTAACCTACTAAGTCCAATTAACCATACTAAGTCCTTATTTATATTATCTTATGTAGACATTGGACTTAGCTTACTAATTCTTTTTTATTTAAGGTAATAAGATTTACCTTAAATATTAATCTACCCATAAATCTTAGTTTAATGCTAATAAATGTCAATTTGTCCATAAAATCTTAACAGAAATTTCCTAATACATTTATATATGATTACTAATTTCAAATTAGTAACCTTTTATATCTATTCCACTTTTATCAATTCAACTTCTTTATTTATCAGTTCTATTAATCTATTTACCCTATCAAATTATTGCAACTCTCATATTTTTTACCATTTATTAGAGTTACAACCTTTTAAATTCTTTTCTCATTAGTTAATTATCATAAATGCAAATATTTCGTGCAAGTGTCATTATTAGCTTTTTATTTAATTATTACAAGCACAGTAATTATATACAAATATTTACTTCTATTAAATATATACCTTGACTAGAATATACTTTTCCATGTTAAATTATTGGAATCATATCTAAAAATATTATTTGTTATAATTTCCATAAATTAGTCCAAAAGAGAGGGTTTAAATTTAAAATATAAAAGACTGCAAATTATAAGGAATAATCATTTCTTTTTATTATTGAAATAGGCAATGTAAACTACAATGAATTTGTAATGGCCCATATATATATCACTTTAACTAAAAGATCGTTTAGCTTTATCGATATAATAATAATTTTGTAAACAATAATTTTTATTAATTTATATGGTTTTATAAATAAAATATGATCATTTTTATTAGTTAAGAATGATAAGAAAATTTATTTACAAACATATGGATATTAGTTTAAAAGAGAAAATATTATCGAAAATCGGAATCGGATTTGTAACGATACAACGGTGGAAGTTGTGCAACGTTGTAGGAATATGTAACATACACATACACATGTACATGTGCATACATGAGAACATGCACATAAACATACATATATAAATATAATTAATTATAAAAATAAATAGAAAATATATAAGATATTTTAAGCTTTCTTACTCCTTAAGCATACATAAGTCAACATATGCATACATGAGATGATGGAAGTCACGGGCACATGGGGGAGGCCTTTGCCGTGCATAAGGGGGGAGGTGGAGATCATGAAGGTGCATGTGATGGTGATTCAAAAGATGATGTGTGCATAGATATATTTACTCTCTCCTTCTCCTATAAATACCCTACCCTCTTCTCTTCATTTTCAATCATCATCTTCATCATATTTCTAAGCTTTGTCTTCCTCTTTAATGGATTTTACCCTAAGAGAAATAATATCAAAATTTATTTCAAAAAGAATTGAAATTATAATATATAGTTATATATACTTAAACACCTCAAAACGATCCCGAAAATCCACTTTTTCTCCTTGTTCTTCACAATCTCCACCCCACTTCATCATTAGGCCGAGCACCCCTTGCTCTACCCTAGTCCATGTGCCCCCAAGCCATCTTAAGTCTTGGTCGAGGCATTTAGGAGCTAAAATCTGAAGAATAGTGAGCTTTGGAAACCGAGTAGTGGAGTTATAACGAATTTTTAATTAATCGTTTGAAACTCAAGATGAGAACTCCTAAACTATTATATTATATGTTGGATGATGATATGATGTTTGCAAATGGATGTTTATTATGCTTTGATCATCAAATTTGGATGTATTCATATGAATATTGAATATATATGCAAGTCACGAAAATACACGTCGATAAGCACAAAGGAAATCACTTTCCTTGAATCAATGAAATTGTGTGTATAAAATGTTAAACCTCTTTAAAAGTGGTTTAAAATGAGTTTGAAATGTTTTACAAACATTGATAAGCGTTTTGGTGAAGTTTGAAAAGAAATGGAAAATTTAGTTAAAAATAAGCGCGTCGCGTAACGGTAGTTCGCGATTTCGCGCTATAAAAGTCAAACAAGTGTAAAATTTGGAGTATAGCTCGGAATTCTTCGAGATAAGGATTTTCCGAACTATTATATCCATAGTTTTCCAAAGAAGAAAGAAAATAGAGATTTCGATAAGTAGATTTTGAAATAGGAGTAAAAAAATTTTTGGAAAAATCGCGGTTTTGTAGTTCGAAATCCAAAATTGGATTTCTTTGGAAATGATGTTTTAAATTTGTTTAAAAATATGAAATAAATATTATAAATGTTTTAAAAGTGATTTGAGTAATAAAAATGAATTTTCAAATAATAAAAAGTCGTTTTGATCAATATAGCTTAAAAAGCACTTTCCGCAACAGTTTTTCGAAGCACTTTTCTATCACTTCTGAAATATAGTTTTAAACTTAACAATTCTTTTTTAGTTATTTAATAAATGTTTTTAAATGATTAATAAAGTGTTTTAAAGATGATTTGAAGGATTTTTGGAATGATTAAAGATTTAGAGTCGATCAAATAACTTGACGGCCTTATGGGTGTCAAAGAGATAGTGTCTAGGCTTGAGTTTGGAAAACTAGTTTCCTGCTCTCTCTGGCTAATCAGACTTGCCCGACGAAAGGGATAGTGAATTTGGCTTACTCAGATCGATATCTTACTAAATGAAAAATGAAACAATTTTGAATTTATTCTTAGTAAAAAGGAGTTTAAAAGTTATCAAGGTATTTTATAAGAGAGATTTAATATCTTCATATATACCGGAAAGAATGTTTTAGAAGTGTATATCTCCAAAAGAGATTTTGATAAAAGAACTTAATTAATTAAAGAATGATTCCCTATTCACTTGACTTCTTTTATCGATGATTAGTTCGGAGTAACTGGGGTTGGATTTGGATAATTCCTGTCCGAAGACCACTTGGAACCAATTTACGTATTCGAAGTAAAGACATGAAGATAATTGTGAAAGATGGAATGTAGAGCTACTTGTCATCGACCCTCGGGGGAAATTTCCCATATCATATTATGTGGTAGTAGTTCTTCATTTAAGATCTTCGATGTAAGGACGTCCGCTACTAATCCTAGGGTAAATTCCCGACATGATGCGGTAGGAGAGTGCCTTCGGTTTCGTTTAGTCCCAGAACAAACTTGTATGGACGAATGTCTGATGTTGCATTTCTAGTAACATAAGTGATCTCTATAAACGTATTATCTGCTTGGTGGCGAAGAAGGAAACTTCTCTTAGCTTAACACACTTTCCTAAGACGTATGAGCTCAGGAGTTATACATTTGTAGAGATCAGTTGTGTGACCATGGAATGACAGTGTGGCATTCAAAGAAAGATGATGTGCTATGTGAAAGGTAATCGTTGCCTCCATCCTCACATTCGAAAATGGCCGAAACAGGGTAGATGTGGCAAGACTATGTGGTTCGCAACCATTAGGGTATGATCATCCCCTTTTGGATATATTTCTACCCGCTATGACGTTCGGGCTTAAATTATTGTGGTGTGTGCTAAGAGACGTCTCGGATAGGTCGGTAATGACCGGGGTGATGACATATTCGGTAGTATCTAGTGAGAAAGGTAGGTCGGTCTTGTGTTGGTAGTGGTGTAGATGTTCTGATGACTTTGGTACATTCCTCTAGAGATATACTGCCAGAAGGTAGTCCCTTCACCTGGTCATTTGTATGGAAATCCATTCTCCAATAAGCACCTGCCATTTTGTTTGTAGAGCCTAGTATGCTGGAATTTAATAATGGTAACAATTTCAGCTAAGATTGATAAGTTTACTTGCAAATGATTTCAAAGATTTGTCATTCAAAATAATATCAAGCATTTTTACGTAAGAATATTTTGGTTATCATAAGGTAAAAACCTATTCCGTGTTTATGTGCGGTGTGGTCTTATGAGATACCGTTTTGTTTTCAAACAACGTATTTTGAGTTCCCACACCAGTCCCATGACTGAACCGGAGTTTATTTTGTTTTCCCTTTACACTCTAGGTGCCCTATTTTTTCCGGGCAGCCAAGTAGTTTGGATCCTGTTTGGAGTATTTTGGGGAAGAGCATGCTGGAAGAGGTTTTAGGAGCATGGAGCTGAACCACCCGATGTGGATGTCCATCTATCTATTTATTTTTCCGCTGTGTCTAAGTTAGTTAATACTGGTAAGTGTGGGAGCAGGCAGTTATAACTATTCCTGGCTGGGTTAGTTCATATAAAAACTCTAGTGTACCCTAGTGAGGGTGGGTGTATGCACTATCTATCTATTTTAACGTAATGTGAGAATTTGTGTTTCTATCTTTTACTTTACTTTACTCTTAAAAATATGCCTCCTCGGCACTTGGATTTACGACACGTGAATACCGTGGATGTATTAGTGTCAATTTTCGAGAGTCGAGGAGATGGGTCTTCACATTTGGTATCAAACCTGAAGGTTAAGCAAGAATCTTGGCTTTGGTGGGATATAACTCATTAGAGAAAGGGTTAGTAATACATTAAAATGAGTTCAATCTTTGAGAGTGCGCGTTTAGAATCCTTATCTATATAAAAGTTGTGCTATATACACGTTCCTTAAGATAATTTCGTCTTTGTATTCTAAAGTTATCTTACCAAATTTAGGTAGTAAGACATGAGTACTCATAGAGGACGAAGATTGAGAAATAGCAGCACCACAACAACCAATGGTCGAGCTCCAACCGCCGTTGTAGAAGAAATAGCTCCCGTAAAACCCCGGGTTAATTTTTCCACCCTGTGCAAGAGTTTTGCCAGCTTAGGCGGAATACCATTCAAGGGTACAGAAGCTATCATTGAAGTACAAGCTTGGATTAAAACATGCGAAAGGATCTTTAAGGCATTGAACATTAGTGATGAGCAAAAGATGTTTTTGGCCTCATGGCAACTATAGGAAGGGGTTCTAGCTTGGTGGGAGTCCATTACCCTAAATGATTCGGAAGACAATTTCTCTTAGGAAAGGTTTAAGGAGGTCTTGGAGGAACAGTACATGCCAGCGTCCGGGAAATCTCGTCTTTACAGAAGCTTTATGGATCTGAAGCAGAACGTAATGACTATTGAAGAGTAAGCTAATAAGTTCAACAAATTATCTTGTTTTGGGCCAGGTCTAATTTCCATTCCTTTAAAGAAAAATGAGAAGTTTATTTCCGGGATGAACGAGAAGTACCAAAGTAGGATGACTGCCTATGTTAAAGGATTATTTATAGATTTACTGGATATGGGATTCCGTTATGAAACATTGAAGAAGAAAAATCCGATGGTAGCTCAGACCAACAAAAACACCAACAACTGGAAAAAGAGGATGTCAAATAACAGTGGGAAAAGCCGAGGGCAGGAAAACCTGAGGAAGGATCTCAAGGAAACCGCTTTAAGGAATACACTTGTAACAATTGTAAGAGGAAGGTTCATATTGCAAAGAATTGTAGAAGTCCAAAGGTCTAGGATTCTGTCTCTCTTATAGTTCAGAATAGCCTCTCCTATAATTACCACCAACCGGGGCACATGATCAAGGATTGTCCGATTATGAGGAAGGGAGAGCAAGCCAGTGTCTATGCAATATAGAATGAGCTTTCAAGCTCTCAGGATGTGAAGGGCAAGGGAGTTTTGGAAGGTAATATTTTTATCGAAGATGTTTTAGTTAGAGTATTGTTTGATATATGAGCTTCTCATAGTTTTATTGCTAAGGAAACCATAGAAGAATTAAAACTTGAACCTAAGTTAGTAGATACCCCTAGTTGCATGACAAATCCTATAGGGGGCACTACTAACCTTTGTATGTGAAAAAGTCCAAATTTCCCACCCTTCCCATAAATTTTCTTTCGACCTATTTGTCTTAGATTTTATTGGATTTGAAATTTTGCTTGGTATGGATTGTTGACTATGTATAAAGCTATTCTGGTTGCGCTAGTAGGACGATAACCTTATGGACCAGTTTTGGGAAGTTTATAGAAATACCTTGTGAAGATACAAGTCCAAGGAAGGGAATTTTCCTATATGCATTACACTCATCCCAGGAAGGATTAGGAACCATACCTGTTGTTAAAGAATTCCCAGACATCTTTGAAGAAGTAAAAAGTTTACCCTTACATCGGGAAATCGAATTTCGTATTGATTTGATTTTTGGTGCAAAGCCAATTAAACAGCATAATTGAAGGATGGCACCGAGGGAGAGGGAGGAGTTAAATAACCAAACTTAAGAGCTATTAAAGAAAGGGTTGATAAGGCCGAGTCATTCAAATTGGGGATTAGCAGTAGTTTTTGTTGCCATGTCGGATGGATCTCTAAGGTTGTGCGTAGATTACCGAGATCTAAATAAACAAATGATTAAGAACAAGTATCCTCTACCTCGAATAGATGACTTGTTTAATCAGTTATGTGGTGCTTAGTTATTCTCGAAAATGGATTTAGCTACAAGATTCCATCAGCTGAGAATCACAGAAGAATGCATCCATCTAACTACATTTAAAGGTCCAAACACTTTCTTCAAGTGGTTGGTTATTCCTTTTGGGCTAACCAATGCACCCACTTATTTCGTAGACCTTACGAATAAAGTATTTAGAGATGTACTCAATAAATTCGTGTTAGTCTTTATCGATGATATCCCTATCTATTCTAAGATAGAAGAAGAACACGAAAGGCATCTAGAAATTGTGTCGGAGATATTGAGAAATAATGTGCTTAAAGCCAAATTCTCAAAATGCCATTTTTGGGAAAAGGCGGTAAGATTCCTTGGACATATAGTGTTAATGATGAGATTTCAGTAGATCCTATAAAGGTTGCATAAATTGGAAGTAACCACAAACTCCTAAAGAGGCTCATAGCTTCTAGGGTCTGGCAGGGTATTATAGAAGATTCATTCAAGACTTCTCAAAGATTTCCTACCACCTAACGAAGTTAACCATGAAAGATGCTAAATTTATCTGGACTCCTAAATGTGAAGCAGCATTCCAGGAACTCAAAAAGAGGTTAACAACCGCTCCAGTCCTAGCAATTATAAATGGAAATAGTGGATTAACCATTTATACAGATGCTTGTGGAGAAGGAGTTGGTGCAGTTTTGATGCAAGAAGGGAAGGTGATTGCTTATGCGAGTAGACAACTGAAGGTTCATGAGAACAATTATGCAACGCATGACTTAGAATTATTAGCCATGGTGTTCGCATTAAAAATATGGAGGCACTATTTGCTGGATGAAAAGTTTGAGCTCTTTACGGATCATAAATCTTTAAAGTATCTTTTCACTCAGAAAGATTTAAACATGAGGCAGCAACGTTGGTTGGAATTTATCGCATCTTCTGATCTAGATATTTTATACACACCTTGGAAAGCCAACGTAGTGGTGGATGCGTTGAGTAGGAAGTATGTTGTTATTTCTTGTTTGGAAGTAACTCCAACTCTTCTGGAAAGAATAGCCAGTAAACAAAGAGAAGATAGACAATTTGTAAAGTTCATTAAGGCAATTAAAGAAGAAAGGAATTCAAGCTTTGAAGTGGATAAAAGCGGAGTGTTATGATCAAATGGGCGAATTTGTGTTCCGGATGTGGAAAATATTAGGTAGGAAGTGTTAGTTGAGTGTCATAAATCCAAACTCAACATTCATCCGGAAGTTAACAAAATGTGTAGAGATATGAAGCTCACATTTTGGTGGAGAAGTATGAAAAGGGACATATCCATTTATATTAGTCGATGCGTAAATTGTCAACAAGTCAAAAGGGACCAACAGAAAATTTCAGGGTTGCTTAAAACACTGGAAATTCCAGTTTGGAAGCGGGATCAAATATCAATGGATTTCATTGATGGCTTACCTCGAACGAGGAAGGGGAACGAAGGCATTTGGGTTATCATAGACCGATTAACTAAAAGTTCACACTTCATTCCAGTTAATCCAACAAGGACCGCTGCAAGTCTTGCAGATATATATATATATATATATATATATATATATATATATATATATGAAGGAGATTGTACGATTGCATGGAGTTCTAAGCAGTATAGTAAGCGATCGGGATCCAATCTTTACTAGTCAGTTTTGGGAAGCATTACAGATCGCTTTGGGAACAAGGCTGAATATAAGCACTGCCTATCACCCACAAACTGATGGACGGATGGAAAGAGTTAATCACGTTTTGGAAGATCTTCTCAAGACATGTATTATGGACTATGGAGGCTCCTGGGAAAATCATTTGCATTCAGTAGAGTTCTCTTATAACAACAGTTATCAAGCTAGTATCGACATGGCACCGTATGAAGCTCTATATGGTCGCCCGTGAAGGTCACTGGCATGTTGGATCGAAACCGGAGATCGGTTAATACTTGGTCTTGAAATGATACGAGAAGCTTCAGAGAAGATCAATATGATTAGAAAAAAGCTAAAGGAAGCCCAGAGCAGACAGAAAATTTATGCAAACTAAAGGTGTAGAAATATGGAATTCTCAATTGGAGATTCAGTCTTTTTGAAAGTCTCTCCAATGAAAGGAGTAGTGAGGTTCGGAAGAACAGGGAAGTTAACACCTCGATATATTGGACCATTTTCCATTCTTGAATGAATTGGCCTGCTAGCTTATCGAGGGCAATTGCCAGAAAGGTTGGCGGGAGTGCACAATGTGTTTCATGTATCTCATTTAAGGAAATATGTGCAGGACCCAGAACAAAACATAGAAATAGCTGCTCAGGAAAACTTGGAGGTGGAACCGAATTTGGCAGTTATTAGACGGCCTGTTCAAATCGCTGATCATGATGAGAAAAGATTAAGGAGGAAGGTAATAAGGTTAGTCAAAGGCATATCCCGAGTTTAGAGTTAAAGAATGAACTATAAAGATCATATCGGTATAGTGTACTTACCGCCTGTGGTGCAGTCACTTATCCATACTTTTGTATATATTCCATCATATCGAATATATTTCCTTTTGAGCTATTTTCTTCTTATCTTAATTTCGAGGACGAAATTCTTTTAAGGATGGGAGTCTGTAACGACCCGTAGATATATCACTTTAAATAAATGATCTTTTAGATTTATCGATATAACAATAATTTTGTAAATAATTATTTTTATTAATTTATATGGTTTTATAAATAAAATATGATCATTTTTATTAGTTAAGAAGGATAAGGAAATTTATTTTCAAAATTTATTTACAAATATATGCATATTAATTTAAAAGAGAAAATATGACCGAAAATCGGAATCGGTATTTGTAACGATACAACGTGTGAAAGTTGTGCAACTTTGTAGGAATATGTAACATACACATGTACATGTGCATACATGAGAACATGCATATAAACATACATATATAAATATAATTAAATATAAAAATATAATAGAAAATATATAAGATATTTTAAGCTTTCTTACTCCTTAAGCATACATAAGTCAACATATGCATACATGAGATGATGGAAGTCATGGGCACATGGGGGGAGGCCTATACCGTGCATAAGGGGGGAGGTGGTGATCATGAAGGTGCATGTAATGGTGATGCAAAAGATGATGCGTGCATAAATATATTTACTCTCTCCTTCTCCTATAAATACCCTGCCTTCTTCTCTTCATTTTCATTCATCTTCTTCTTCATATTTCTAAGCTTTGTCTTCCTCTTTAATTGGCTTTTACCCTAAGAGAAATAATGTCAAAATTTATTTCAAAAAGAATTCAAATTATAATATATAGTTATATATATATAACACCTCAAAACAATCCCGAAACTCCACTTTTTCTCCTTATTCTTCACAATCTCCACCCCACTTCATCATTAGGCCGAGCACCCCTTGCTCCACCCTAGGCCGTGCACCCCCAAGCCATCTTAAGTCTTGGTCGAGGCATTAAGGAGCTAAAATCCGAAGAATAGTGAGCTTCGGAAACCGAGTAGCGGAGCTATAACGAATTTTTAATTAATCGTTTAAAACTCAAGGTGAGAACCCTTAAACTATTATATTATATGTTGGATGATGATATGATGTTTGCAAATGGATGTTTAATATACTTTGATCATCAAGTTTGGATGTATTCATATGAATATTGAATATATATGCAAGTTACGAAAATACACGTCGATAAGCACAAAGGAAATCACTTTCCTTGAATTAATGAAATTTTGTGTATAGAATGTCAAACCTCTTTAAAAGTGGTTTAAAATGAGTTTGAAATATTTTACAAACATTGATAAGCGTTTTGGTGAAGTTTTAAAAGAAATGGAAAATTTAATTAAAAATAAGCGCGTCGCGTAACGGTAGTTCGCGATTTCGCGCCATAAAAGTCAGACAAGTGTAAAAGTTGTTGTATAGTGCAGAATTCTTTGAGATAAGAATTTTCTGGACTATTATATCCATAGTTTTCCAACAAAGAAAGAAAATGAAGATTTTGATAAGTAGATTTTGAAATATGAGTCAAAGTTTTGGAAAAATCACGGTTTTGTAGTTCGGAATCCAAAACTGGATTCTTCGCAAATGATGTTTTAAATTTGTTTAAAAATATGGAATAAATATTATAAATGTATGTCTTAAAAGTGATTTGAGTAATAAAAATTAATTTTCAAATAATAAAAACTCGTTTCGATCAATATAGCTTAAAAACACTTTCCGCAGCACTTTTCTATAACTTTTGAAGTATAGTTTTAAACTTAAAAATTCTTTTCCATTTATTTTATAAATGTTTTTAAATGATTAATAAAGTGTTTTAAAGATGATTTGAAGAAATTTTGGAATGATTAAAGATTTAGAGTCGATCAAATAACTTGACCGCCTTATGGGTGCCAAAGGGATAATGTCTAGGCTTGAGTTTGGAAAACTGGTTTCCTGCTCTTCCTCGCTATCCGGACTGGCCCGACGGAGGGGATGGTGAATTTGGCTTACTCGGATCAATATCTTCCTAAATGAAAAATGAAACAATTTGGAATTTATTCTTAGTAAAAAAGAGTTTAAAAGTTATCAAGGGATTTTATAAGAGGGGTTTAATATCTCCGTATATACCAAAAAGAATGTTTAGAAATGTATGTCTCCAAAAGAGATTCTAATAAAAGAACTTAATTAATTAAAGAATGATTTCCTATTCACTTGACCTCTTTTATCGATGATTGGTTCGGAGGAACCAGGGTCAGATTTGGATAATTCCTGTTCGAAGACCACTTCGAACCATTTTACGTAGACATGAAGATAATTGTGGAAGATGGAATGTAGGGCTACTTGCCACTGACCCATGGGGAAATTTCCAATATCATATTATGTGGCAATAGTTCTACATTTAAGATATTCGATGCAAGGACTTCTCGCTGCTAATCTTAAGGTAAATTCCCGATGGGATAAGGTAAAATCATCGGACAATTTCCCCCGCTTCGACAACCTTTCCCCTCCCTCCGATATCAATTTCGACCTTCCCCACCATCTCGGTCAACCGCAAATGCTTAAAACCCATTTAACTTTTAACTCTCGATTACTCGCGATAAACAGCCTTAAAATCATGATCTACCTTTTGAAAATCCTAGTTTTTGATAACCATTCAGATTTTAATCCTTAAACAACAAATCTTTAAGGTTGAAATTTTGAAAAAAAATAAGATTTTTACTGTAATATTCCCATTCTAGTTAAACTATCACCAATTCCTGCTTCATATATTTTTACAACTTAAATCCTGTTATTTCTAACAATATTTATTCAAATATCAAAACACATAACAAATCAGAGTAAGAGCAGTTGAATTTTTTTTTAAATTTTAGAACCTAAGAATAAAAACATAGCAAACTTTTTGTTCCAGACATGCACAAAAACTTTCACATACAAATACACATGCAATCTGGTTTAAACAATCAAGCAATCACATATCATATTTCACTTTAAGTAAATGTTGCATGTATCTAGATTTAACAGGTTCAATTTTTTAGATAAAACTGTTTACTCACCTTATCAGCTTAAAACAGAGAACAGTTTTGATTTTTCTGATTTAAAAAGGGTTTTCACTGTAAAATATCATTTTTGAAATAAATACCCAACCATTATACCTGAAATCATTTTATAAATGATGTTTCCTTGTTTCAAATGTTTGCTCTTTAGAAATCCAAGTCTAATATGGTTTCGATTAGAAGATAGGAAGGCTGTGATCATAACATGGACAAGGATATATACACATAGTTATATACATCCAGAAATATAGAGTAGTTCAGTCATATTTCAGTAAAGAACATTCATGCAAACATATTACAACATTTCCATATAGATTTATCACATGCAATAGGTTAAAACTATTTCTAAAGTAAAAGTTTACTCACAGTTCTTTTAAAAGGGATAGAAGAAGTGCTGCCTTGCCATGTTGATGATCCTCTCTATTTAGAGTTGTTTTGATTCTTTAGTTTGATTCCTGTTCTTGAGTGTTTTATATCCTCTTTCAGTTGTAATGGTGGTTTGTATTCTTTTTTTTCCAGTTGATCGAAAGAGTGAACAAAAAAAAGAATAGAGTAGGGTATACATAGGGAAAAATGAAGCTTACAGGGTAAGCCAAGCTGAGGTATGGTACAGATATTTGCATTTTCTTTTACTTCTTTTTTTTGTTTATTTTTTTAATTTGTACACTGTTGACCTGACATGAATTGACATTATAAGAGAAGGATTTGATATATTGTTTGCTTGAGATGAAATGCATTAATTCTATGTCTCCTAAGTGTGTACATATATATATATATATATATATATCCATTCCTATGTATACACATACTTCATACCTATGTCTACAAATATGGTTTTTGTCATGTTTGGCTTAAACCCCTATATATATATTTATATATATATCTATCATTCTCATTTGCCATTATTCTATAAGTATTTACATTTATACAATTCCATGCATTTTAGTTCATGTGGCAATTGTATATATATATACACACATTATATGACTTATATGCTTGTGAATATATTTAACATCATAAGCTTGTACATGTTTAATTATCATAACGTTTGTATCTTTATTTACATGTATGGATATCCCATCTTAATCTAAGTAGTGGACTTCCTATATATGATTTATTTTATTTTATTTTTCCCGTAAGATCCATCGTATTTCAGAGATTTTGTAATTCCATATTTATTATAGTTTTTAAATCGATTTATATATATCCCGTTATTTTAAATTATCAGAAATTTATTTGTTCGACTAATCAAAATTAATATTCCGATAATTTAAGTCAGTTAATTTCCCGATTAACAATCGTTAAAGATCTAGGTCGTCACATTCCTCTCCCCTTAGAACTTTTCGTCCTCGAAAAGTAACGAAGCAATAATATTAATTTACTGTGTATTTTAATTAAATTATTCCTTAAACATTTTTAACTTTTTTACCCCTTTTATATTAAAATTTAAAACACTTCAAAATCTACATAATATTACGAAAATAGTTTTATACAAAAATACTTTTTATAACTCGGTGTCTCAACAAGTCCATCCTTGTTCTCACAGGAATTCGGTCATACGTTGATCAGACGTAGGACTGAAAATCTATAAGTACTTGGTAAACTCGTTCCCAACACCCAGTGATAATACTTTGGAAAATAATTTTATTGAAAATATATAAAACAGTTTCGAAAATGGAGGAAATATCTTTGGTGAAAATGCTCTGGAAATCATCAACCCCATCCATGGTCGCAATTACATCCTAGGTTACGTTGCCATCACAACAAAAGTCCATGTAACTATAGGCCTCCGCGCCCCTCGATTACGCCATGGAACCCACAACAGATCGCAGTTACATTCCAGGGTTACGTTGCTATCACAGCAAAAGTCCATGTAACTGCAGGCTCTCTGCGGCCTCTCGATTACGCTGTCGAAATGAAACTTCTCCACTCCTACATAGGCCGCAGTCTACCGATGTAAAATCAAACGCAGACTGTTGGCTCTCAGCGGCACACACGACTTTTGCTATGTTACCATAGTGTCACAGTCTACCGATATAAAATCAAACGTAGACTGTTGGCTCTCAGCGGCACACACGACTTTCGCTATGGTCTGCAGTAGATCGCAGTGACATCGAGTTAAACTGTCGTCACAATAAAACCCAAATGCCTCTGTAGGCATCAGCCCCTCGACTTTCGCTAACAAATAATCCTCAGGAACTAGTTTTGTCCGGACTCCTCACAGGATCAACTTTAGGACCTCCCCCTTTGAGGCTCAAGGCAGTACCACCCTGTGGCACTCCTGAGAAGTTCATTTCAAGGGAGCGCCTTTTTCCCCAGAGCCAATCTCAAAACACTTTATACTATACACATATAGTATTTCCCAAATCATACACCTAGTATGAATTCATATAAGTGCCTTTACACAAAATCGATTCCGAAAATCGATAATTCTCAAAGTAGGCTTTTCCATATTCCAATATTGATTTTACCCAAAAGTCAAAAGCCTTACCAAATCCAAAGGTTCCCAAAACCTTTTCTCAAAATCATTTCCATAAAATCCTTCATATATATACATATACATAATAACCTTGGAAAATCTTTGAAACAATTTATACTTGTATAAATTTACTTTTATACTTCAAATACTTTCAAAAAATCTTTTCTTCCGGCAATAGATTCAACAAGGGAAGTTTTACCTTATATAACAAAGATATATAACTTTGTTTATTCCAAATCAAATATTCAAATTTGATTACTCTTTTATAAAGTTATTAACCACATTACCTTCTTCATAAAGTGAATCTTAAATCATAGAAATTTCCAATTTCCATTTTACCTCATCATATATTTCACGAAATATACTTTTCATTTCAAAAACCATTTTTCAATTCTTATCCATAAATTTCAATATCAATTTTTATTCAAACCCGTACGATGTACACATATCATCCGTACGCTATATCAATCTGATCGCTCCCTCGATCACACAAATTTCACTTCCGAACTAGTATCGTCCACCCGACTTCCTAATGCGGACTCAGATCCGGTTTCTTGATCAGAAACCGTCATTCTCCTTGCATAGTCACATCTATGATAGAGAATATCAAGAATCAATCAAAAATCTGTATCCAGGTTCGCCGTCGAAAATCGAGCGAAAAATCCCAACTCGGATCGATAATACTATCTCGAAATTCTGTGCTCGAATCTGGATCAAATCACTATGCGAATAGAATAATATACGTACATCCTACGTATTTTTCTTCATTGATTATTAGCTAAATCAATTTCTCCTTTCTATTCATCCTCACTTTGATTTTATTCACTTATTCACATTTGCCTTAATCCCCATTTGGACTATCACTTCAATTCTTATCTCAGTTGGGTATTTATTCAATAACAGTTTGAACTCCGACCAGTTTATATTTAGAAAATAGCTTGATAATTTTTAAAAATAGATAAATAGTTGAATAATAATTATTAGTTTGTAAAATAGCTGTAAGGTAGTTAAGTAATTGTAAAATAGTTGAAAAATAGTAATTATTTATAAAACAGTTGAAAAACAGTAATCAGTTTATAAATCAGTTGTAAAATTGTTAAATAGTTCCAAAAGTAATTGTAAAACAAGTTTAAGATAGTTTTAGGTTTTAAAAAGAAAAGTTGTATGGTAAATAGTTTGGAAAAATAGATTTATATTAAAATTTCCAATTATCTTCCAATTTCATTTCGCTTTAAAACCATCTTGAATTATACAAATTCGAGTTATTATTTCAAATGTTGATTTAATCCCATAAATCAAATTTACCTTTACTTTTAATTTAACAGCCTAACCATTTAATTCTGAGTTCAAATTTAGAAATTCCATTTTAAAATTATCTTTACTTAACTTATTACAAAGTTCAAATAAGAATTCGAAAACAATTTAATCTTCAGATTCTAATTTATTATCCATTTCTAACTTCAAAACCAATTCCCAGTTTCATAAATTATTTATAACAATAGAATGATATCAGGATAAATAAACATCCAAATTTATCCAAACACCAATTAATAACATCCATTTCTATTTCCAGATCTCAAACCCATTTTGAGATCACTCATAACTCCCATTTAAAATCAACCATTTAACTTCCCAAGTTAAATTTCAATTTCATCTTAAAATTTCCAATTCAAGTTGTTCATTCTAAACTCATTTAACTTTCCTTAAGTTAAATTCAACTTAATCCAGTAAACTTGACCCAATTTGAATTCCCATTCAAATTTTAAACCTTATATTAATAATCCTCCCACTTATAAGTTCAAAAACTTATCACTTTGGGTTTTCATATCACACTCCAAGGAAAAATTTAAAACTCAACACTAAGAGTTTATTTCAAATCATCTTTGATATTATGTATATCCTCATTTATACATATTTATTTCCTTTACACACCAAGTTATACCTTAAAATTTAAACCACCTTGGGTTTTTAATTCAAACAAATTCCTTTAAATTTTCAAACAACTCCTGTTTGAATTAAGCCCTTTCATTCAAATAATATTATTTATTATTTCTTTATCATTTTGAAACAATTTTCAAACTCTGGGCTCAGATTTAAAACTTCACAATTTATATCATCTTCAGTTCCAATTTATAAGTCATACTTGCCTAAATGTTTTACTTCCCTAAAACATTTCATCTTGCTTACTCATTAACAACATTTCATTATTAAACACAACAACCATTTATGATAATAACCAAGATTATCATATCTGGAAACCAATTTATTATTATCTTTATTCTGGAAATATTTCTACAAATTCAGGATTTTAATTTCAGTTTGGATCCATTTCAAATTTATCTTCATTCAATTTCAATTTGGTTGTATTACTATTAACACTTAATTCTCATTATTTTATTTAATTTCAATAATTTTTAACAACCAATTACTTTAACATTTATTAGTAAGAAATATTGCTTTATATATATCAAAATATATCCTTACTTAAAATCATTTAAAATCTTTATATAAGAAAATAACAAGTACGCTCTCTCATATATATATAAACACTCAACTCATTCTAGGGTACTATTGACCCTATCCTTATGAGTATACCCACCAGAGCCAAGGTTTTCGCTTAACCTTCGCTCTGATACCAACTGTAACGACCCGAAATTTTCGACCCCGAAAATTCCAGATAGTTAGGAAAAAGAAGAAAAAGATAGAAGAAGAAACAGAAACAAAACACAGAATCTCACATTCGCAGCGGATCAAAATATAATATCAAATAATAACAGTTATACAAAGGAAATCTGTACTTGTCAAATTACACTTTAATACATCAGAGTTACAACATATACACAAACACTGGCCAGATACAATCAACATGTTCCAGACAAACTACAATATATCACAGCGGAATAAACTCCATACGTTCCTGCCATCCAGCTCGTCTCCTGAGCTCCAGAACGTCCTTACCTGAAAATCTGTAATACTCGGTCTGACCCAAGAATTACATCAAAGTAACACCCGGGTCAGGCTGGAAACTAGCGTGAGTAAACCCATCTAACATAAATTTCAAAAGCATACAACTTATATATAACCCGAGTAGCTTGTATTAATTACAAATTCACAAAATTTTTATAGACATCACTTATTTTACTCACCAATTTCTAAGTGCCAAAAACTTAGATTAAATGGGCTAATTCACTTGTATCATTCAATTCCAGTCTATTGATTTCATATATGAATTTATAAAGAATCGAAGTGGTTTCGGGTATTTACCAATACCCGACTCCGGTCTCTTCGAATCCAATGTCATCTTAACCCAAGTTATTCAAGTGAAGTACAACTCAACTTTAAATACAGGGTGTCACCGTAATTCATCATCAATAGATAACCACATCATCACAGTTTAAATCAAACATATCACATAGCATCATGAATCACATATTAGGGATAACAATTAATCCCAGGCTTCCAATATCATTCTATCATTCATACACAAGGTTGAATAGCCATACCATTCTAATTAATTTAAATATGCTAAATTAATTACTTCCATCATCTTTACATCCTACTTACTCAACATTAATTAATTACAAATCAATTAATTAATCATCCTCTAATTTTTATCTTAATTAATCATTTTTGATTAATTATTCTTTAATTACAATAAGTAATTAATTATCCTTTACCCATCCATATTAATTACATTGATCCTTAATTAATCACTCAAATTAATTATCTCCTAATCACTTCATTTACCAATTATCCCTTGATTAATCATAATCATTATTATTAACTAATCATTGATTAGTTTCCTTAATCAAACAATCCTTAATTAATTACACTAAGTAATTAATCTTTAATTACTTCCATTAAGTAATTTATCATTTAAGTAATTTACTAATCTCTAATTACCAAATAATTAACCTTTAAATAATTAATTTATATTCCTTTAATTAATTAATCTTCAATCATCAATTAATTAATTCCTCTTAAATAACTTATCAAATTTTATCCTTACTTAATTACTTTGGTTAATTAACTTTAATTACTCAAGATCATAAGTTAAATAATGATAAAACATTTTATTTCCTTAACTACTTCTTAATTACATTATTAATTAAGTTTTAAAACAACTTAAGAATTTACTTTATTAATTAAAGTTAAAATAAATTACCCAAATTTTAAACAATAATAGTTAAGGAAATTTAAACTTAATTTTGGTTAACCATTAAACTTGAAAATCTCTTATCATTTAATTCGAGTAAAACCCGAGCAATTCCTCACTCAAACCCGAGTCTTTCCTCTTCTGTTTTTTTATATAATATTTTGTTTACGTTTTAAAACAGACATAACACATGAATCCACCTCGAGTTCCTACACGAGCCAATGACCCAAATCTCCCGTGTTGACTTCGAGCCACGACCATCTCCTCATCACGTAAACAACCTGTCACCAAAGATGCCCGTGCACACCAACCCATTCACCACTGAACATCACTCCGATCATCAACCAGTCAGCTACAACTCCCTCTAACCTATCAACCACCCAGAAATACAAGCCTCCTCGAAAATCAAAATCGAACCATTGGCCCTAACCTGAAACAAAATGAATCACCAGGAATCCTCGCCGTACCTTCACCTCTGATCATCGGAGAACCCTCAACTCCATCCAGTCCCTTGCCATGCTCACATACTTCTTTTCCCACAGCTCTGATTCAACCCGACACACTGGCGAGGCTGCATTGGCCTAGAACCCATCATCGACCTAAAACCCTAAATCGTCGACGATGCCTCGATGGATGCTAAAATCATCGGACAATTTCCCCCGCTTCGACAACCTTTCCCCTCCCTCCGATATCAATTTCGACCTTCCCCACCATCCCAATCAACCGCAAATGCTTAAAACCCATTTAACTTTTAACTCTCGATTACTCGCGATAAACAGCCTTAAAAATCATGATCTACCTTTTGAAAATCCTAGTTTTTGATAACCATTCAGATTTTAATCCTGAAACAACAAATCTTTAAGGTTGAAATTTTGAAAAAAAATAAGATTTTTACTGTAATATTCCCATTCCAGTTAAACTATCACCAATTCCTGCTTCATATATTTTTACAACTTAAATCCTGTTATTTCTAACAATATTTATTCGAATATCAAAACACATAACAAATCATAGTAAGAGCAGTTGAATTTTTTTTTAAATTTTAGAACCTAAGAATAAAAACATAGCAAACTTTTTGTTCCAGACATGCACAAAAACTTTCACATACAAATACACAGGCAATCTGGTTTAAACAATCAAGCAATCACATATCATATTTCACTTTAAGTAAATGTTGCATGTATCTTGATTTAACAGGTTTAATTTTTTAGATAAAACTGTTTACTCACCTGATCAGCTTAAAACAGAGAACAGTTTTGATTTTTCCGATTTAAAAAGGGTTTTCACTATAAAATATCATTTTTGAAATAAATACCCAACCAAAATACCTGAAATCATTTTATAAATGATGTTTCCTTGTTTCAAATGTTTGCTCTTCAGAAATCCAAGTCTAATATGGTTTCGATTGGAAGATAGGAAGGCTTGATCATAACAGGGACAAGGATATATACACACAGTTATATACATCCAGAAATATAGAGTAGTTCAGTCATATTTCAGTAAAGAACATTCATGCAAACATATTACAACATTTCCATATAGATTTATCACATGCAATAGGTTAAAACTGTTTCTAAAGTAAAAGTTTACTCACAGTTCTTTTAAAAGGGATAGAAGAAGTGCTACCTTGCCATGTTGATGATCCTCTCTATTTAGAGTTGTTTTGATTCTTTAGTTTGATTCCTGTTCTTGAGTGTTTTATATCCTCTTTCAGTTGTAATGGTGGTTTGTATTCTTTTTTTTTCCAGTTGATCGAAAGAGTGAACAAAAAAAAGAATAGAGTAGGGTATACATAGGGAAAAATGAAGCTTACAGGGTAAGACAAGCTGAGGTATGGTACAGATATTTGCATTTTCTTTTACTTCTTTTTTGTTTATTTTTTTAATTTGTACACTGTTGACCTGACATGAATTGACATTATAAGAGAAGGATTTGATATATTGTTTGCTTGAGATGAAATGCATTAATTCTATGTCTCCTAAGTGTGTACATATATATATATATATCCATTCCTATGTATACACATACTTCATACCTATGTCTACAAATATGGTTTTTGTCATGTTTGGCTTAAACCCCTATATATATATTTATATATATATCTATCATTGTCATTTGTCATTATTCTATAAGTATTTACATTTATATAATTCCATGCATTTTAGTTCATGTGGCAATTGTATATATATATACACACATTATATGACTTATATGCTTGTGAATATATTAACATCATAAGCTTGTACATGTTTAATTATCATAACGTTTGTATCTTTATATACTTGTATGGATATCCCATCTTAATCTAAGTAGTGGACTTCCTATATACGATTTATTTTATTTTATTTTTCGCGTAAGATCCATCATATTTCAGAGATTTTGTAATTCCATATTTATTATAGTTTTTAAATCGATTTATATATATCCCGTTATTTTAAATTATCAGAAATTTATTTGTTCGACTAATCAAAATTAATATTCCGATAATTTAAGTCAGTTAATTTCCCGATTAACAATCGTTAAAGATCTGGGTCATCACATTAAGTGTAGACATCAAAGATAAAAATCTGTATTTTTGCAACAAAGCTAACACAATTATTAATTTTTATCCTTGATTTATATTTAGTCGGATTTACGATATTTGACCTTTTCTGAATGTTTTATACTTCTTTAGGGATATTTAGCAATGATGGCTAGAATAAGGGAGAATAAGTGAATCTTCCTATATCAGTGACTTATATCATTGCTAATATTATCTATGAATATAATTTAGAGCATTTTTTCACATATAAGTGTTTTTTTATCATTGCCTTTAGCCCATATATTCTTTTGGAAAATGTACGGCGTCTACCTATGAATACATTTATGCACAAGTTATTATCAACCAATCCTCATTAATTAATTATTCTCGCTTGCAAGTTATAAATTCTTAAAATATACATTGCGAAAGCTCTATAAGCATTAAAATAATTTGAATATTTTTTATTAGTTTACCATGTTCATCATTGTTAAATAGAAATATATTTGTACATATTTGAATAATAGATGTGCTATTCTGAAAGGAATCACATTAACGTCAAAAAAATTTAGAAACATAAATATCATGCACCCATGCTGGTAGAAGCACTAAAGTACTTTTTATCTTTTAAAAGAAGATAAATACCTTAGGGTGGTATTTTAGTTTAAAAATTCAAAAAAAAAGTTCAAATGTTTCGCAACTAGGTTTCAAAAGTAGAACGTTATGTATAATTTTATGTTTATAGCACATTGTTGCGTGGATAGTTTGGTGCAATTTTATTTACTTTAGGATGAGATGCTTTAAAAACATTTATTTATTTTTTATTTTCCTATATATCTTTAGCTCATTCCTGTAATGAGGGATGCAACTTGGGATTCTCTTAGAGTGTAAAACTATAAAATAAAAGTACATCATCACTAATAATTTTATCGCATCTCAAAAAATT
Source organism: Allium fistulosum (assembly GCA_030737815.1). Classification (NCBI taxonomy): domain Eukaryota; kingdom Viridiplantae; phylum Streptophyta; class Magnoliopsida; order Asparagales; family Amaryllidaceae; genus Allium; species Allium fistulosum. Next base: position 1,219,855,050 of record CM060904.1, on the reverse strand, counting down.
AATACTCAAGTTTAGTTTTTGCTATATCTTTAATGTGGTAACTCATTGTATAATGTGCATATTTAACAATTTTTTTTATATGCTATATATTCACCATTTCATCCATCACATGCTGTGTGCATATCATGATTTCGCACTTGTTAAGCATATATAAGTAGAAAATTCTTAGAAAAGGTATTTTTATCGATTGCAATCGCAAATGTGTTCATGTTCATAACCATGTGTTTTGAATTGAGTATTCAAAATACTTATCCTTAGATGTTTATAGTCAAAATACATCGAAAAAAGGATATGGATACATCCGTTGAGACTAGTATATGGGAAGCTCTCCGTACAATGGACAATGAATTACTTATGACTGTTGGAACACCTATAAATTATGTATTTGTGGTTATTGGAATAGTCACATAACAGCTCAACACGAGTCTTCTATAGCTAATACAACTAAGTCAAAATAGAAGATATCATATAACGACATGCAATAATCTTCAAAAATGAGAGTGCTATTGATCTTAAGTAGCCAGGTCATACTTTGATTATAGTTAATCACATGATATCATGATCATGATATGAGCATGGTTAGGTAAGCATTGAACTACTTAAAGTGAAACACCACCCAAGTAAGAATTCGTCTCCTCCATTGTACAAGGTTGATATTTGTTGGATCTGGGCCAACATGCAGAGGGTTAAATGAGTAATTTTTTTTCTCTTTCATTTAAGGTCTTATTGGGTCTATGAAGTCTAAATTACTTTAGATCCGATCTAAATTAATTTTTTAAAAAATCATTATTTCATTTAAATTATAAATTTAGTTTTTTCAACATTATATTTATATTATATAATATAAACATATGTATCATATAAATAGGTGTGTTTATGTGCACGTGCAGCATATATAGTGTACATTGTTTAACATGCCCATATATAAGTGTTGGGTTTTACACCGCACCAGACATGTTAGCCTCTTCATATACATATATGATGTCTAATATATATGTGTGTGTATATAATTTAACATGATATAAAATATGTTTATAATAGTACAAAAATTTATACATATATATATGTGTGTGTGTGTGTGTGTGTGTGAGCGTGCACGCAGTATTGTAAAATAATTATATTTTAAATGCAAATATTAATAATTATAAATTAAATTTAAATTTCAAATTTCAGATCTAAATCTAGATATTTCTAATTTTAAATTTAAATAATTAAATGATATTTTGATTATATATATACACACACACGAAATAAAAACTTTTTAAAAAAATATGTGTATGTATATATATATATATATATATATTAATACTTCGATTTTGAATATAAATAACATTGTTATTTAAAATATAAATGAATCAAATTATACACACACACACACAGATATATATATATTCGGCTTAAAATATGCTTCACAAAATTTAATTTTTTAAATTTAAATCTTTACGATTTTTAAAAACTATTTTTAAATTTAAATCATTTCCTTACGGAAATGTTTAATTTTTTTATATAAATTTCATGATCATTAATATAACTAGTGTATATTAAAATATATATAAATGCATATTTTATAATATATATATTATGTTAAAGTAATATCTTATAATTTAAAATAAATAATATATGTATATATTTATTCCCAATTTTTTTTTGCAAGGCAAGCGGGGTTGACTGGTCCCCTACCAGTTTATTGATAAAAGAACAATAGAAATGATAATGAACATGCTCATTATCACAAGAAAAAACAAAACAAAACACTACAAGACCACACAAAGGCAAGCTAAGAAGTCAAACACACAGAGATACAAGACAAGAAGAAGGAGTAGAAAGAAATCACACAACCTTGAGCAAAGGCTACAGATTAGGCAGATGACAACTGAAGTCATACTGACTATCCCTCATACCAATTATGATAACATGCTTTAGGTAATCCCATAGTTGATCCATACTCCTGCTCTTATTTTCAAAACACCGAAGATTTCTTTCTTCCCATACCAGATTCAAGTATTTCTTGAAATAAAAGAACTTCTTTCATGCTTCTTCCACTTAGTAGATTTGCATATCAAATCCCACTCCACAGTTGACAGACCATGCACATGATTTATATTAATTCTTCTCACAACTCTTTCCCACAAAACTTTCAATTCAGTGCATTCAAAGAAAAGATGTTCAATAGATTCATTTTGCATCTTGCAGAAAACACAAAGAGGGTCAACATTCATACCATAACTCATTAGTTTACTCTTGGTGAGAAGAGCATTCATTATAACTTTCCACATCAGTAAGTTTTCCCTAGATGGAGAGAATCTTGTCCATAAAACTTTATGCTAGACTAATTTAGGGCTTCCAGAATCATTAACTAGAAGATCATAGGCAACAGAGATTGTGTGCTTCTTTCCACTCCAAAGCAGGATGTCATCAGGAGAAGTAGGAAACTTGATAGCTTGATAATTTTTCCAAACAGCTTTTATATCCTGGTTACTGGTGTAGGGCAATACTAGCGTACCATCAGCCAAATAGTCAATAGCATAAGCATCCCTATTAATTCCAGTCTGATCAATTTGTTGATGGGAAAAAATCTTTCCAAGCAACAAACCATCAGACATCCACAGATCATTCCAGAAGTTGATCGAACTGGAATGAGAGAGAGTAAATCTTAAAAAGGTAAGTAAGTGGTTCTTAAGCCAAGCAACTTCCTCCAAGTCCAGCTTGAATTCTGGGGCACAGACATAGTCCAGAAGTTTTTACTACCAAGATTATACTTTTTTGTCCAAGCAACCCATAGAGAATCAGAATTACAAAGCAGGGCATTCAAGTGCACACTAAAAGCAGCCTTATTCCATGTTATCAAGTTAAAAATGCCAAGTCCACCTTTGATTTTAGGTTTCTCCATCCTGGCAAAGGAACATGGGATGATTTTCTTAGAGTGTATTGATCCAGTCCAGAAATATCTCAACATAGCATTTTTGACCATATTCACAAGCTTATATGGAAGAATAAACACCCTAGACCAATACACCATCATAAAAGAAATGACAGACTTGATCAGCACAAGTCTACCAGCTTGGGAAATGAATCTATTAGCCCAACAGTCCATAATGCCACAAATTTTCGAGTACAGAGGCAGGCAGTCAGAATAAGAAATTCTAGAAGAGCATAGAGGCAGGCCCAAGTAATTCATGTTATTTTCCATTGATTGCATACCTAATGATTCAGTCAACTGATGTGTTGCTTCAGGTGAAATGCCAGAAGTGAGAATATGAGATTTGGCTGCATTCAATTTCAACCCAGTCATTAAGTAGAAATTGTGGAGAGAAGCTAAGATTTGTTCCATGGAGCTTTGGTCAGGCTTAGTAAATATCATAATATCATCAGCAAATATGAGGGATGTGATTTGAGGGGACTTGCATTTTGAGTGGAACAAAATATCCTTCTGCTCATATTTCTTATTCAACATTGAAGTAAAAACTTCCATAACTAGAATAAATAGATAAGAAGATATAGGATCACCCTGTCGGATCCCCTGCTTGCTCTTGAAGAAACCAGATGAGAAACCATTATATTTTATAGAGAATGTGGAGGATGATATACAGCTGTAGATCCAGGCCACATAGGCTTTAGGAAATCCCATGAGAGCCATGATTCTCACAATAGATGTCCAGTGTATACTGTCATAAGCCTTCATTAAATCAAGTTTCAGCATGGCATTATGTGTAGCTTGAGCACGACCATAGCCCTTAAGTAGTTCATGAGTTAAGAGGATGTTATCAAGGATATTCCTTCTGGGAAGGAAGGCAGTCTGATTCTTGGAAATTATTCTGCTAAGCACAACAGCAAGCCTTGAAGCTAAAATCTTCGAAATACACTTATACATAACATTACAACATGAGATAGGCCGAAAGGAAGTAACAGAAGAGGGAGGGTGGACCTTAGGAATAAGAACAAGGTTGGTTGTGTTCACTTCCTTAAGCATTTTGAAACTGGAGAAAAAATTATGAACTGCTTTTAAGAAATCTTTCTCAATGATATCCCAACTGTGAATGAAGAATTGCACATTGAAACCATCCGGACCCCCACTTGATTGTTTGTTGATGGAAAATAGAGTATCCTTAATTTCCTTGTCAGTAACTCTACTGACAAGAGAGTTAGCTTCCTCAGCTTGAACTGTTGGTAACTGCACATGAGATAGATCATCAAGCAATGGATTGAAGTCAGCACTGTTACCCAACAAATTGCTAAAGTAATTGAGAAGAGCTTTGTCAACTTCAGCTGGATCAGAGTGCAGAACCCCAAACTCATCAAAAATTGATGAGATATTCTCCTTAGCATGTTTGACTTTTATTGCCGCATGGAAATAAGCAGTATTATTATCCCCTTCAGCTGACCATTTTTGTCTCAATTGCTGCCTCTTCATATTTCCTTCAGATTGCAAAGCTTTATTTAAATCATCAAAGAGATTTTTCTCCAATTCAGCAGCAGCTACGTTAGCCGGATTGTTCATCATTAGTTCTTAGGCTTCCTTGAGTTTCTTTCTCAGCATTGTTGTTATCAAAGTACCATCACCAAATTTGTTCCTAGCCCATTCTCTTAAAGCATACTTAGTAGCTCGTAGTTTCCTGCAAAAAATGAACATAGGGTTTCCATTAAAATTTTCTGACCATGCTTTTTTTTATAATAATAGTATACTCAGGTTCAAGGACCCAAGTATTATAAAATTTGAAGCTTTTTTTTCCTTTAACAACTTCTGTCCCGAGGTGAAAATGATAGGAGAGTGGTCAGACAGGACAGGGAGGGGAATATAGGAAGACATTGTTGGCCAAGAGGAAAAGGCTTTGAGGTTAGCAAATGAGTGATCAATGTTGGTAAAAGTTCTGACTCCAGATCGACTCCTGTTATTCCAAGTGAATTTAGCACCAGAGGTGGGAATGTGAAGCAAACTAGAGTCATCAATTGCCTTGTTAAGAGGAATAATGTTTTTAGGAAGGAGGGGGATGCCTCCTTGCTTGTCCTGCAGGGTAAAACAGCAGTTGAAATCCCCAACGACAAGCCAGGGATGGGAATCTTGCCTGAATGCTGGAAGAAGATCAAGAAGAGCTTGCCTAGAGTTGGAAGAGTTGTGAGCATAAATAATAGATAGGTAAAAGGAAATGGAGGAATCAATGAGTTTGGCATGGAAGTGCATTAGTTGATCAATACAAAATACAGTGGAAACGGTTAAAACAGAGGGATCATGAATGACCATGATTCGACCATAAGTTGCATTAGACAAGTTATGGTTAAGGGACCAGGAAGGATTAATGTGCCTAGCAGCTTTGAATGTTAGAGTTTCATTCAGCTTTGTTTCCAGAATAGCAAAAAGAGCTAAATTATGATGGTTGATGAGATACTTGACATGATCTTGTTTGGTTAAGGAATGAGCTCCTCTTATATTCCATATTGCATAGGACTACATCATTTGGTATACTTTAATGATTGGTGAACTACAATTTTCATGCTCCTTGTTGAAGGAGATCCCCTACGACCAGTGATATTGTCTACTATATCTTCTTTTCTACTGCTTTTTTGTTTTTCACTCTTATAATCTTCCACTGTAAAGGATGGTGAGCTCCTTGGTGATGATGGCAGGGAAGTCCAACCAGGCAAAGCACCAGAGAAAGAGTAAAAGTTAGCATTGTGAAGATTGTCTTCATTATGCACAGTTGTGCACAAGTTGTATATTTCATTTTCCAGTGATACTCTGAATTGAGTTTCTTCATGCATAGAACTAGGGATTGAGCTTCCTTTTTTTTGTTCTTTTCCTGGTTATCTTTAACTGATAGTGATTTTCCTCCACTTATACTGAAAGATTCAAGTATAAGATTATCAGTGTGCATTATGGCCTGGTCAAGTGGACCACTGGATGATATTGGTCCCCTGTGATTAATACTTATCATTTATTCCAGTTTGCAAATGTAATATAGTTGACACTTGTACATCATTTTCCTTTGAATTTGACTGCTTATTGCCTATGAATTCTCCTTCCTCCTCTATCTCTTCAATCTCACATATAGAATTGTTTAGTTCATTATTGCAATTATCTTTGCATGGGTTAGACTCATCATCCTCCATCAAAACACTAAATCTATTTCTTTCTCTGTTGCTCCCATAATTTATTTTTGCAAGTTTGTCTTTTTCCTCTGGGGAAACATGCTTTTCATTCAGCTTTGTACTCCTGGCTTCTTCTACTGAATTTCCTGCTTTTTTAGGGATGTTTTCATTTTGCAGATTTTTTTCCTTATCTCTTCTCATTTTTACTACTCTATTTTCAACCTTTATCCACTCCTGCCTTTTATTCATGACCATTGTAACTTTTTGACTCTCCACTTCATTTGCTCTGCCTAACTTGCTTATTTCTTCCTTTGATCTTCCCTTTTCTTCGTAATTAATTTTCAATTTCATACACTTTTCAGTTTTATGACCAAACTCATTGCAGCAAATGCAAATATCTGGCTTCCACAGATATTCCACTTTAACAAACTGAACCGAACCATCCAGTAGCCTCACTGCAAATTCATCCAACAATTCGACTGTTGGTGAAATTTCTACCAAACATTTTGCATATCCAATTCTACCCAACTTTTCAGTTTGCTCATCCATACACATGAAAGATCCAATTCGCGAGGCAAGCCAATTAATTCCCAGATGAGACCAGGCATATAGCGGGATATTGGATAGTTTAATCCACACAGGAACTGATCTTATCGTACTACAGCTGTTACCAACATTCGAATCCCATTTTTTGACTATGAATAATTTGTTCCTCATGATAATTGGGTCTGAAGCAATTATTCTCCTTCTATCTTCATCACAAGACAGATTGAAAAGAAACAGAAAACCATCAGATTTAACTTTAATTGATCCTTGTAATATCCAAATCCGTTTAAGATGGGCTATAACGGTCAGATACGATAGTGGTTTATCAAGAAAGAAGCCTACCAAGTAGTCACCCCACACTTCATTGCCTGCTTGTATAACTAATTCTGGCAGAACCAGAGCTTCTCCTTCATAAACCAGCGGTACCGAAATAGGAGAATGCTGACCTGCATTTCGTGGTTTGACTTTGAAGAGAGAGTTCCGTTGAAGTGAAGGAAAAGACTGGGATGGAGGATGGACTTGAGATAGGACAGTTGGGGAGGGGACAGGAATATCTTGTTGAGAAGAAGTAGAAGGACGAAGGGGAGCAAGAGGGGATGGTGGTGGAACAGATAGGTACAGGGGGATGGGTCAGGGGGCAGAGGGTCAGGAGGTACGGGAAGAGACATGGGATGAACAGTTGGAGGGATGGTAGGTAGTACTATTTGAGGGGAGAGGGAGGGAACAGAAGCCATTAAAAAGATTCAAAAAGCATCATATCTTATTATTATTCATAATTTTTTAGTTATATATATATATATAGAATTTTTGGAAATGATTACATGTATATGATTTAACAAAATTTTATATGTACGCGTGTGTGTGTGTGTGTGTTAAAAATCAATTTTTTTTTGAAAATCTATTTTAAAATTATTATTTAATTCAAAAAAGTTTCTTCTTTGTAGGCTGAGAGCTATATAGGTGTATATATATAGAAAAAAATTAATCACAATACATATATACATATTCACATCCAATGTTGACAACACACAACTATAGTGATTTGTGATATTGTGATCTAATCTAAGAACACATGATTCAAGATAATTATCAAATAAATATATAATTGTAAGTAGATAAGTTACCTTAATTATAGCTTGATTTGTAAACATTAAATGTTGAATCGATCGACTCTGTTTGAATTTTAATTCAAATCCTTCCAAAGAGTGCTACCAGAATAAAAGCACTATGCACCGATGTCCTATTTAATTGAGTTTGTGTTGTTTGATGCTTGAATTAATGGATTAGGAAGGAGGTAGTTTTGTCCTGATATGGTTTGGAGGATGCAAAAAAAGAGTAATGCAAATGAGGGGCTAAGGGTCTTGATCCACAAATCTCTCTACCATTTCAAACTCCATTGAATAAAATTCCATATCTATTTCCAACCATTTGTGGTCAACCACACCTGCCCGACACAGGGGCTTCCTAATCATTTCAAGCCTAATCAAATAAAATACATTTAAATCTAATTTAAACTTACATCGATATCGTATATTGTATACTACTTTTATAGACGCACTATTTTCAACACAAATCAAATAAAATTTTATAATTAATATTTCTTAAGTATTAAATAAGTTAATTAATAATAATTATAGTTAATTAAATCAAGCGATAATAAGAGTATTCAACATTTCGGTTGTGTGACTCTGAGATCTAAATTCAGTCAGCGATAATATCAAACAATTTGAATATTAATATACATACATCACCTTAGCTAGTGGTGCGACATTATGGTCAAATTATCACTTACGTAACTTCGGTAAAATCTAATTCGCTTATTTTAAGCGTCACCCAGTAGTGACAATTCTATACACCATTTCTCTTCGTTAAAACTATATCATTAAGACTTATGGAATTTAGTAATAATCAAAATTCCAATATCATCCATATTCAACTTTATAGTCAAAACACAAAGTTCTTTGTTCAATAATAAGAATTATTATTAACTAAACTGCTCTGGCCAAAGACTTCAACTTTGAGTTGACTTTAGTTGACTGTGATACAAATCTCATATAAATGAGGAGACGAATTCTCCATTGAATAGTGTTTCACTTCGAACGCTTCTACTCGATCCTACCATAGTCGTTTGATGGACGTCGTGCTATGATTTTACTATAATCAAAGGGGAGTCTCAAAATTGAAGCTTGATAGTATTCTCAAGAGGAGAGAATTATGTAATATCGTCAAATCAATATTTTCTGTTTGATCTTAGTTATATTAACCAACAGAACGGTATCGAATTAGTAGTTCCATAGTTATCCAATAGCTATTAGTACATGACCCCTTGGCACCCCTGGTAGTCATGAGTAATACATTTCTCTATATTTGGAAAACGTTGTGTACTCTAGTCTCAACGGATGCATCGAAATCCAATCTCGATACATCTTGACTAGAAATATTTTAAAAAATGTGTATATTATATTGTAATATATTGCTCATGATTACAATAATTTGTAATTACTATAACAAAATACACAATTTATGGATTTTCTATTAAATATAATTCATTAAATAATTAGTTAATTATAACATATTATAATAAGCATATAAAAGAAAGAAAATACCTTTTATTTCGAATGAGATTTTATTATAGAGTTAATAATTTACAATAAATTACAAAATTTACCCTAGGGTTGCTCTATCAATCTTCCACTTGCACATAGGGCTAATTATGAAATCTCAATCACATCCCTTCGATTAGCTTGATGAGAACCAATTGAGTTAGTCCCTTCATGATTGAATCTGCTACGATATCCTTGGCATCTACCCTTTGTATCATGACTTCTTTCTTCTCATTGAATTCCCTAATTATGTGGAGCTTTCAAACAATATATGGTTATTTCTTGTGTGCTATAGGATCCTTTGCGATCTGTATCGTCGCGTCATTGTCACAAAACAATGCCATTGGATTCTCCATGTCAGAAATCACTCCTAACTCACTTAAGAACTTATGCATCCATAATTATTTTCTACTTCTTTAGTTGCTTCATTGAGGCCGATGTACTCGGCCACCATCATGGAATCCGCTACTGTTTCCTATTTAAAAGTCTTCCAACTGACAGCTCCATCGTTAATAGTAAAAACATAAATTGACACTAACTTAAAATCATCGATATCACTCTAAAAGCTAGATTCAATATACCCCTTCATAAGTAATAAGTCCCCTGTATTTTTTGAATATTTAAGTATACATTTTTAGTTGTTTTATCTAGGATTAGACTGGTATCGGTTTATGCATCCTAATGCATATGCCATATCCGGTCTAGTACATAGCATAGCGTATATTATGGAACCGATTGCTGAAACATATGATATCCTCTTCATATGCTCTTTCTCGTCATCAATCTAAGGAGCGTCCTTCTTAGAAAGGACTATTACAGATTGCATTGGAATATTTTCATGTTTAGAATTCTCATACTAAACCTTTTCAGTATATTGGGACAATATCAACAGCCTCTTAGATCCATCTCTATAAATCTTTATTGCTAGTTTAAGCTACTCCTCTCATATCCTTCATAGAGAAATTCTTAGAAAGCCAAGCTTTCACTGATTACTGTAACGAAACGATATTACCAATTAACCTAAGATCATCAACTTATAACACTAAGAATATGATAGCATTTTCATGTTCCTTTCGGTATATGCAACGCTTTCTCCATAATCTGATAAAAACCAAAATGTTTGATTACTTGATCAAAACACTTATTCCAACTTCTTAATGCTTGTTTAAGTCCATAAATGGATTTTAAAAACTTGAAAGCCTTTCCCTCACTCCTTTGACATCGAAACCCTTGGGCTGCAACAAATAGATAGGCTCTTCTGAATCACTGTTTAGAAATGCATCCTTTACGAACATTTTCCATATTTCATAGTCACAGAATGCAACAATAATTAGCATTATATGAATGTACTTGGGCAATGATATGGGCAAAACTGTCTCATCATAATCAATAACTTGAATTTGACCAAATCGTTTCGCAACTAGCCTTGTTTTATAAGTCTCCACTTGTTCATCTGCATTTAGTTTTTTCTTCAAAATTTATTTGCAGCCAATAGATTTTATTCCCTTGGGTATGTTTGAAAAATTCCACACTTTGTTTTCATAAATGGAATCCACCTTAGATTTCATTGCTCCAAGGCGGAGTGCGGAGTCTTTACTCTGTAGTGCTTATAGGAATGACAGAGAAGTGTCATCATTTAAGATATAGCCACCCTTCTCCTCATCCAATAGAAAACCGTAGTACCTTCCCGGTGTAACGACCTGTAATTTTATCGCTTTAAACTGGAATATTTAATTAATTTTAAATATTCAAATATAGGACTATTAAACGTAAATAATCATGTTTTATGTCATAAATAATAACGATGATCCTGTTTTGGAAAAGTATTTACAAAAAGTATATTCTTCGGAAAAATATTGATAAAATGACCGAGAATCGTTTTATCGATAAACATTTTTTTAACCATCAGAAGTCGCGATCGAAACAGGATACATACACTTATTTCTCCACTTAAGCAAGAATATGAAATAAAATTATTTATTTTATTTTTGGAAATAAAATATCTTTAAGACATCATCAATGATATCATCATTTTTGAATAATTGATTTTCGAATTTAAATTGAATTCAAGTGGTTTAAAAATTGTTTTAAAATCAAATGAGGCCCTTTTAATTATTAAAAAATAATAGAAATGTTATTTTAAAATTTTGATTATAAATATATATAGTTTAACTGAAAAGTAAAAATATGACCGAAAATTGAATTCTGGATTATCAATTGACGAATAGAAATTGTTCAAAGCTATTGCAACGTTGTTTGTTGTCTTGTGCATATACATACGCATGTATACACATGTATACACATACATATATACATATATAAATTTTACCATTTACATTTATATTTACATAAGTAAAAATATAAATATCATGATATTTTCATACAAAAGTCAAAAACGACTATCTCTTCATCTTACACAAACATGCGTGGATAAGAGCACATGGGGTGGGTGACATCATGGGGGGCACATGGAGGTGTAGGTGGCGGGCCATGTCATGGTGAGGTAGGGGGTTAGGTGGTCTAATGAGAAGGAAAGCTTAAGGGTTAAGAGTCCAAAAGTAACCATCTTCTCATCTTTACATCACATCCATCACCATGACAGGAAAGGAACAAGAGAACATGAGGGGACAATGGGGAGGTGGCACATGGATCATTGAATGAGGAGGATAATTTAGTCATTTTACAAACCTCGGAAGCCACACTTCCTAAACTCTATAAATAGCAAGGCATACTCTTTACAACCTTCACACAATTCTCTTCTTCTTCTTCTTCTTCATTTCAAGATATTTTAATGGCTTCCATAATAGAGAAGAATAATGGAAAAATAAAATAAATACATATCCATACACTTTGGATAGTGATCTACTTCCAAAACTAGTCTAAACTCCCCTCTACCTCCATATAAATAGACCGAGCACCACCTTTAGTAAGGGGAGGCCGAGCACACTAGGAGGCAAGGAGCAAGTTGGAGTAGCTCTAGGGCAAAGAAAAGAGAAGGAAGTGCTGCCGTATTTCCGCCAAAATCAATTCAAGGAGTTCCAAGAAAATTTTGGTGGAGTGGAAATCAAATGTGAGTACTTGACATTTGTAATTATTAAATAACATCCTTAATTATTTCTAATAAAATAAAATGACCATTTAATATCTTAGATGATTTATATCATTGCTTGAAAATTGGTTGATTATATGGTTGATAACTTGGTTGTGATAAATAAAACCAATAAAGGAAAAATCATAATTGTCCAAAATAGAAATGGTTCATTAATTGACCATGGTTAATTCATTGAAAAATAAATTCCTATTAATATGTATATGGAGTTTATTAAGCCTCTTTATGGTTTTGAATATAAAAATATTGAAAAATGAATATATAAAATTATAATATGGAATAAAGTGGAAAATGAGTTTTTGGTGTAGTAAAAATAGTTTGAAATGATTTAAAACGGTTTATTATGGTATTTTAAACATTTTAACAAGTTTCGGAAAAGTTTAATGAAGTTTGAAAAATTGAGGCAAATCTAGCTCGTCGAGTAGCAGTAGTTCTTAATTTTCCAACCTGAAAGTTAAATCAATGTGTAGGATTCAATATAAGTCGGAATTCATTGAAATAAGAATTTTTCGGACCCATGTGGGCATAGTTTTCAAACAAAAGAAGAGAATCAAGTTTTCATTTAGTATAGTTTTAAATATGTCCAAATCAAGTTTTCAAAACATCGCATTTTTACAGTTCGGAATCAAAGGGTAAATTCTTCAAAATGAATATTTTTAAATATTTAAAAATATAAAATAAACTACTTAAATATGGTTAAATATTTTAAAAGAGTTTTGAGTGGGAAAATTGGATATATATGAGGTGGAATATATATTTAGGGCTGAGAAGATCTAAAAAACACTATTCATAACGGTTTTTGCGATCGTTTTCGGTAACTTTTGCAAATCATGGTTTTAACTTAATTATTCTTCCACAATCTTTTTAGTAATTTTTTCAAATGAATGATCATGTATTTTGTAGATGATTTGGAAGTTTTATGAGTATTTTAAAGGTGTCTAAAATAAATGGTTAAAGGAAAACTGTTTTAAATAATATTTGGAATAGTGTTAAGTAAATGAAAATCATCTCTAAAAGGTCATATAAAAGGGTCTAGAGTTGGTCAAATAACTTGACTGCCTTATGGGTGACAAAGAGATAGTCTCTAGACCCGAGCGTGGACAACCAATGTCTAGGTTCCACTCTAGCTATTCTGACTGTACCGACGGAGGGGATAGTTAATTTGATCTACTCGGACCGTATTTTCTTAAGTTAAAAGAAAAGAGATTTGGAGTTTTTCAAAACTTGAACAAGATTTTAAAATATGATTTTGGTGGTATAGAGAATAACCTAGTTAACTTTGTATTAAATTCCAAGGAGGGAACTTGTGCTATCCGTAGGAATTTAAAAGGTGATTTCACCGTTATTCGACGAATAGTACATGTTGAATATGAAAATTGGTATTGAGTATAATTAGTCTAATCTTTATGGATCTTTTTCTACTCAATACTAATTGCTTTGGGTTTACAGTAAATGATGTCTTAAATAGCATCGTTTTTGACTCATTCAAAAGTTATGATTTGAAAATACGAAATCTTTGTTAAGATTTAACTAAATGATTTGGAATGTTTTCCTAAGTAACGGTGAAATAATTTGGAATTATTCCAAGATCAAAGTGGTTTAATCAACCAGAGAAATTGATAAATGAGGTTTATGATTTCATATAATCTTAAAAGATAAAGAAACGTTTAAAAGAATATATCTCCAGAAGATATTTGATTTGATAAAAAGATAAATCGATTGGATGTTGTTTGATGATCACCTATATACTTGACATCTTTTTATCGATGATTGGTTCGAAGAGACTGGGATCAGATTTGGATGATTCCTATCAGAAACCTTTTCGAACCAACATATGCATTCGAAAGTGAAGAAATGCTGAAGACAATGATTTTGAAGACGAAGATCTTTGTAATGTAGGGTCGCTTGCCACTAACCTCCGGTTGATTCCCGTATTATATATATGGTGGCAGTAGTGCCTTCGTTTTGAAAATCTTCGATTGGCAAGGACTACTCACTACTAATTTTAGGGGTGATTCCCAAACATGAAGTAGTAAGAGAAGTGCTTTCGGTTTGTCCTTCACTTGGACAACTTGTATGGATGAGTATCTGACATTGCATTTCTAAAACCACTTACTTTGATCTCTACAAACGTACATCCATTTGGTGGTGTAAGAGCTAACCCCTCCTATACTTAACACCCTTCTCTGAGACATATGAGCTCAGAGGTTGTACTTTTGTGGAAATCAATAGTATGTTATTAGAAATGGCAATGTGGCATTCTAAGTGGAATTTTCTTTGTGAAAGTAAAGCGTTGCTTTCTGAAAAGCAAAGCATGGCTTTTTTGAAAGAAGAGCGTAGCTTCATGAGCCTCACATCCCAGGAATGATATGGGATACCATGTGGTTTGTAGTACATTTGTTTCAGGCTATCGATTTTATTGATGATGGTGGAGTCTAGTAGTGCTTGGAACCTCAATGGTTTAAATAGGCAGGTATTGGAGGCTCGACTGAGAAAGAGCGAAGCCACTGAAATACGTTGTTCCATAGTAGTGTAACAATGTAGTATGGAGGCTTACTTGAGAAAAGTAAATGGTCACCAGGGACTAGGATTGTTATGCGTGTATCTCACACCAGAGAAAATAACCTTTAATTCCCTATCATGGTGGAAATCTAATTCCAATACGAACTTTACGGTTTGGTTGTATTCCCAAAATATTTTTAATGCTTTGCAAATATTTCAGCCACCTCTTTGATACCATATACACCGTTTGACGCTGTTCGGGTATTGGTACCTTCTTTATATATTTATTTTAAAAGTGTTTTCAAACCAATGTCATTAATGGTAATATCAAATTTATTTTTGTATAAAGCATTTTGGTTATCATAAGGTAAAAAATCGTCCATGTTAATGTGCGGCGTAGGCTTACGAGATACCCTTATTTTCAAAGGTTTTGATTGGCATCAATCTGATCTATAACACTATCATACATTTATAATTTGAGTTTCTCACGCTGGTTTACCAAGCCTGATCTGGGTATTTTTAATACTCGAGTCAGATCCGAGTAGTTTCAGGTTTAGCTGAAGACGCTTGGAGTTTCCAGAGGATAGCTGGAGATTTTCATCGACGTATGGACGTATTCTATTTTTCCACTGCATTTATTTTGTTTTTTTTAAGCATTTGTAAGGACAAAGGATTTATAAATATCTAGGCTGAATCTAGGTTAGACTCTGATATTGTGTTCAAATTTTTCCGCTGTAAAAGATTTTGTGGTTAATAATATATGATTATTCCATTTGAGCGAGATTCTATTTTCTACTCTGTTCTGTGTTATTTTCTTTTTACCCTTGATCAATCCACCTTTCCAACAGCACTTGAATTTGGGGCACGTGAATGCCAAGGATGTATTAGTGTCAATTTTCAAGAGTCGAAAAGGCGGGTTATCACATTTGGCATCAGAGCTTAGGTTGAGCAAACACCTAGGCTTTGGTAGGGTAAAACTAATTATAGATAGGGTTAATAATACCCTAGAATGAGTGACTCATTAGAGATAGGGTTAGTAACACCCTAGAATGGTTTTTGAGAGTATTATATATATGAGTGCATATTTTTTATTGGATATAAAAATGTTTTCTTTTGATTAATATGTTGAGTGGTTTATGAATTCTGGCCGATGCATTAAGAGCTCTATGTAATCAATATGCATTCCTAAATACTTAAGCAAGGCGGATCAACACACTGTCTTCAATAGGATTAATTTTTATATGCAAAAAGAACATAGATATTTGTGTGATTTGGGAAATTCATAAGATGTATTCCCTTTGGAAATTTCAATGAATAAGGTCTTGATCTATTTGGTGATGATTCGAATAATCTTCTAAGTATTGTTCGGATGTTGGCGTCGGCAAACGGTATCGTACACCTAGTAAATTATTCTCCTTATCATTGAAGGATCAAGGCCAATTCAAATCCGAACAATTCTAAATCAAGTTATTTGGATAAAAAGGTTTTTAAGTCAAAAAATAAATCAAATGAAACCTCTGATGATATTTTGGTATATCACTTAGGGGCAGAATGGATTTTTATATGCCGGGTGATGAGTTATGGCTGAATCCAAAACAAGCACGAAGAGTACACGTAGAAAGAGAAGTAGAAGAAACATTAAGACTAGGATCTTATGCTGGAATCTACTGTTACAGATGCAGTAAAGAAGGACATTATGCAGTTCAACCTAAGAATATGAAAATAAAGGAAAAGAAGAAAGAATAACCTTTTAGGGAGGATATATTCTGTTTCAAGTGTAAAAGGCAAGGTCATTTTCTACGTGAGTGCCCTAAAACAAAGAAAAAACCCAAAATTCAGTCAGGAAGGGTAAAGAGTTGCTACCGTTGCAAAGGACTAGGAGATATAGCCAAAGAGTGTCCCAAACGGACTTGCGATTGGTGCTATGGAGGAAGACATTTAATGAAGGACTGTCCAAAGAAAAGGTGGGTTGACTTAGGTAGCAAGGATAATGCAACATTTACCTCCGAAGGGGTCCAAGTATAGTGTGTATAGCAGTTGAAGTATCTATATTTATGATGGTGGTATATGGTAGACTATATTCCCTAGGAGTTATCCCTAAAAACTTATAATACAAGCTAGAGTTAGGAGTAGGTATATAAATATGATGTTAATTAAGAAACCTCCTTTTGCATTATTCTCTTTGTGCATTTCTTCTATCATATAGAAGATCGATTTAATAAGATATTTGGAAATAAAAAGTTTAAAGGGATGTTATAAAGAAATGGCTTTATAAAAAGTGTTGAAATCAAGAAAATTATTTAAGAATATATTTTATAAAAGTATATTTTTATAAAATAAAGTGTAATTTGCGAAAATAAAATGATTTTTTAAAAGATGGGTTTGACATATATGTTTAATAAAAAGGGATATTTGGAACTCATACCCTAGTGTTTTGAAAACGTTTAAAAGTGATAAAGGGAAAGTTATTTAATATAAAATAATTTTGGAATTGAATTTATAAGGGAATTTATCAACAAGGAAATTTCAAAAGTATTTTGGAATAAATTATACTAATATTTTTCAAAGAAAAGGATAATTGATATCTTTTGAAAAGGAGAGAGAAATATTTTGCAATGATTTTCAAAGAGTTAGAATAAAAGTAAAAATTTCATGAAATGTTTTCATAAATTTTTTGAGAATGTTAATAAGTATTTATGTTATATGTAGATCATTTCAACACAAGATTCTGATGTAAGATTAGAGTACGGAACTTTGAGTTGTTTACACCGATCGAAAAAGATTTATCACTCGATTCTTAACGACGAACATTGATGAGGGTTTGTAGTTGGGTACTTGCATTTTCTATCATAGTTGAAAGCTATGCAAGAAAAACTAAATTTCTGATCGAAAAGCCTGATCAGAGTCTGCACTAGAGAATCAAGGGATCGATACTAGTTTTGGAAGTAAAGTTTTGTATTCGAATAGGAGATCAAATCAAATATTCCATAAGGATGATGTTATGTGGGTTTTTAACTCAGTAGGATCCAACAGGAAACAGAAAAATCTCGTGACATCAGAATGGATTAGAACTTAACCAGAAAGGCTAAGGCAAGGAGTTAACGAGAGCCAAGCTATATTACTAAGGCAACGACTGAGATCGACTAAACCAAGAGACCAGCATTCTTTCAGCCCAATCAGAAGCTTAGCGCAAACAGCTAGTAAATTGTCATCAAAACGAAACAACGTGCAACGAGACTATGCAAATAACGACGACACAAGACCATGGAAACATCCCAAACTCCAAACTCCAAAAAAATATCCTATGTGCTTGGATCGTCAACGACCCATACCCTATGGATCGCTAGCGATCCATGCAAAATGGAGGGTCGCTATGATGCAGGGAAGAATAGAAGGAAAGAAGAAAGATGCTAAAAAATGCTAAGCGTATGGATCGCTGGCAATCCATACACTATGGATCGCTAGCAACCCATGCTTCTCCATGAATCGTCAATGAGCTAACTAAGTGATGTAATGGCAAAGGAGCCAAGTCATTAGCTCGCATACGAGCCAGGTCTATGGATCGCTAACGATCCATATACCATGGATCGCTACCGACCCATTGTTTTGGCTCGGTTCGCAAGCTAAACCCCCCCAGGTCGTTCTATACCTACCTATGAGCAGTTAATGGTGTGGCCTCGCCCAGAAGCTTTCTGATCCCTATAAATACCATCCTACCTGCAACATAAACTGGATCCTCTCCGGACTGGTTGCTGAAGCTCTACAGGAAACATTCTTCACTCTCTGTCTCCCTCATAACAATCTCCAAAGGGATTCACTGTGATTCTCCAGTGGATTCCAACTCTGGAGATTCAATATAGCTAAGGATAATCAAAAGCATTGTGATCAAACACTACTTGTAACAGCAATCAGTCATAATAAAACTATAAAGTGGACGCAAGCTTCATTAACAGCCGAACCACTATACAAATTCTCTGTCTTCTTTCTTTTAGTGTTCTTTTTCTATATCTGTGATCTGTGATATTTCCCTGTCAAAACAGGGCTAGTGCTTTCAAACTCAAACCAGGGTGTTGATCCATTTTTTGAGTTAACCTTTTGGTGCTTTCACTGAGAGCTCCAACTCAGATCCAGAGCTGGATATCTACTTTGGATCCCATAGGTTCAGAAGTTAGATCCGCAATCTTTGCTTGAAGAATCCGCTGTATGGAATCAATGGTCCCCTGGAAGAAGAAGAACTGCCTCTGGAAGATCCATAGGGGCAGTAGTAGCTGGAGAAGATGCTAATCCCCAACAAACTGAAGTAAATGGCGCTAACTTAGGGAATCATGTGCCAGCATCCACCAGTCAACATGAAGTTGTCACCAGGGATGAACTGAATAAGATGGTTGATGAGATTAACCAAAAAATGGAAAGTAGCCAAAAGGCTCTGATGGACAAGCTTAACACTCTTTTAACCTTATAGTCAAATCCTACCCCAAGGACTATGCCTGAACCCGTGGCTGCTAGAGAACAAGAGAATTCCTCTATTTCTGGTTTACATAGGAGAAATGGAAAGCAGCCACAAAAAAGGGTGACAATGGGATTTAACATGGATGGAAATGCTAGTACTCCGTTCGCCACATGGCAACCTATTCTGAATTTGAATCAAGGGGCAAAGACCCCGTTGGAGGACATAGTTATGGATCTCTCCGATTCAGAAGACGGAGAGCAAGACAACCAAATGGAAGAAAACGACAGCGCGTTCGATGATGCTAGAAACGTCCAGACTACTCCAGTTAGACCAACCACAAGCCAACGTGACCCTATAGGAGTGGCTCCCCCAAAGTTAGGAGATCCTAGGTCTCAGCCCACTCACCAAGACCATTTGCAAGGCCAAACACTTAGCGAAGTGACTGATTGCCGTCCTCAGGACTACCAGACATCAAAGGCATATGTAGAGGATACGATTAAACGATTAATGGAGGAGAGTAAAAATAGAAGAGATGATGAATGGGGATCTGCACCAAGTCGGACTCCCTTCACCGATGAAATCTTGAATGAGATATATCTGGAAAAGTTCACAATGCCAACTATTCTATCCTATGACGGGACAAAGTACCCAAAACCCCAATTGTACAAATACAGTTGGTATATGGACGGAGCTAATGCCTCTGAAGCTGTTCGATGCAGATGCTTTCCTATCTTTCTCGAAGGAGTTGCATCAATGTGGTTCACTAGGCTTCCACCAATAGCTATCTGTTCTTTTGACCAACTGGCGACAAGGTTCCTTGATCAGTTTAGACTCCATACTGCGCAGCCAAAAGACGTCATGTCCCTATCCGGATTGTTCCAAGGGCGTAACGAATCACTAAAATCTTTCATGAATAGGTTTAACACTACACTGATTGAAGTAAGCAACCCCAACGAAGAGATGGTTTTTATGGCATTAGTTTGTGCCATTCATGTGACGACCCGGAATTTTTGTATATTTGAAATTGGAATATTTAATTAATTTTAAATATTCAGAGATTAATTATAAACTTAAATTTCAAATATCGTTGTTATTGAGTAATTTAATAATTAAATTAAATTTATTTGAAGTTGGATAAAATAGTAAATTTGACATTCTAAGCTAATTAAAAATATTTTGAAAGCTCGTAAAATTCGTAATGATAATACTGAAGATAATAGAAGCTTCAGAATGTAATTTCAAACTGTTTTATTCAGTTTTGAAATTATATCGTTTGAATTGAATTTAAAAATAGCCTTCCAAGGCACAATCTCGGAATTCGACGAAACCAATTCCATTTGATCCGTAATATTGTATTATTATCGGGTTTCAATTTTCTTAGCATTTGGAGTTGTTATGTGAGCACACGGTAAGTAAACGCGCTGGAATTTTATATCGAGACGATTTGAATTCAATTAAAATATATCTTAGTCAGCCTACAGCTGAAATTCTGTCTCTATCAACACTTTTTCAAAACACTGCGCAACCCATCCCTCTCCTTTCTTTCAAATCTCGTACCCTTTCTCTTCTCTAAGAAGCTATCGAACTAAAATATCTGAGAAAAATTATATACTTCGAAGTCTCGCGTTCCCTTTCTTTTTGGAACAGCGAAGCCAAAATCAAACGAAAACATCTCGTATTCACAAGGAAAAAAAATGGCGACAGTCTTTATTTCTTTCCTCTTCTTAAAATCAAAATCGAATTCGTCTTGTTCGAATTCGCGAGGGAAAAAGGAGATCTCGGGGGAGTGGGCGGCACACGCTCGTTGGTTATTGTTCGCGATTCGAATTGGTGGCGAGTCGCCTGAGGGGTTGGCCACGTGTGCAAGCCTCAGCATTTCGAGGACAGGGAAGGAGCTCGCGAGCGCCGGTGAAGGAGTAGTCGCGTTCTCAGTTACAGGTGGTCGCGGAAGTTGAATCGCGTGAGGGGTTTAGGCCACGCGATCTGGAGAAGGTTAGCGATGAAAACGATCGATTCCTGGTAATGGCCTTGGAGTTGTGAAGTGGTCAAGCAGTGGAGTTAATCTCTTGTAGCAGGTGGTAGGGAGTCGCGTACGTGAACCAAAATCCACAGCCCAGATCCAACTTCTTGAAGGCAACGATTAGATTCAGTCTG
This sequence comes from Allium fistulosum, assembly GCA_030737815.1. NCBI lineage: Eukaryota > Viridiplantae > Streptophyta > Magnoliopsida > Asparagales > Amaryllidaceae > Allium > Allium fistulosum. The sequence continues at coordinate 1,219,833,602 of CM060904.1, read as the reverse complement.
GGTTCATCTTTTCTGTAAGGTAATAATGATTTATTTAAACTAAATTAAATAAGTGATTTAGTAAATAGGGCCATTTCTTAAAAGTAGGTTCAGTGATTAGTTGTTAACTATTCCAGTCACTAAGTAATTTATTAGGGGAAATTTAGGTTAAATTTATTTAATGGAAATGTATTTTGGAGATGAATTGTTTAAGAAACCTATTAAATTTATTTTGTTGCAGAAAAATTATTATATTAACCAAACTATTAGTTTGAAATAAATCATGGGTTAATTAAATTATTAAAGTAGAAATTAATTGTTCGATTTATTCAAAATATTAATAAGTCGTATAATGATTATACAAGGTCATTAATCGCGAGAATCGAGTTGGGGTTGAAGTGGACTACAACTAAGAAAGGTGAGTTAATCTCACTTAGTTAAATTTAAATTTAAATGGTTAAATTTAAATAATTTATTGGATGGTTGATTTGATTGATGTGATATATATAGTAGTATATACCAATATATATATATATATATTGGCATATGTATATATTGGAGTTGATATTCCCGCATTATATAGCGGATGAGACCCTATGCGCCACATAATAGCGGATGATATTTTATAAAACCCATATACCGCGATATTCCACCTTAAAGTGGAATTGGTATTGTGCTAACGTCTGTGGATGCAGGGAAACAGGTTGGAGGGATCCAACTGGATTCCTCAAAATATTTAATTTTGTTAAATATTCTGTGATATGATTTTTGATATCCTGTGATGAATTATATGGATAATTGGATGTTATGGTTTGGTTGGATCGATTTGGTTGTGCTGAATTATCAAAATCTCTAGAATGGAATTTTTGAAAAGAAATAAAAGAGTAAATTCTTAAGTAAAATAATTATAAAGAGTTTGGAATAAATTTGAGAATGAATCTGATTAAGAATAAAAGTGATTCCCAAAATTCTAATAAATATGGAAAAGAGGAATTTTGAATAAACAGAGAAATATTGAATTTAAAGAAAACTTATGTGATATTATTTAAAAGAATAAATAATTTATTTTAATTCAATGTTTAAATGTAATTAAAAAGAAAGAAGGAAATTTGGAAATCAGAAACTTGTGTTTCGGTTTAAAGATTTTAAATCATAATGAGAAATAAAATCTGGAAGTTAATGAATTTGAAAATAAATGGATTAAGTAAAGAAATTTGTTTCAAAGTAAAATAAATTGGGAAATCAATTATAAATTTGATTTAAATACTTTGGGATTTGAAATTTAAAGAGAAGTGAGATTTTGGAAACTGGGTTATAAAGTAAAATAAAATATCAGTGGATATTTGAGAATATAAATTCAAGATGGGAATTTATAAAGGGATATGAATTGGTTTAAAAATAAATGTTGATTTATTTTTAAAAGGATGTGAAGAGAAGTGTATTTCCTTGGATTGCCAAGTACGTTTTTCAAAGCAATTTTAAATATAAGTTAAAAGTTCTAATTTGTTTAAAAAGGCATGTTTTAGGAAATTGATTATTTCTAAAGGTTAATTTCCAAAGTAAGTATTTTCAAAAATCTTTATTTGTAGTAATTATATAAAAGTGATTTGCTAGTATGTTTTAAAAGGAGAAATTTAGTTTATATTTATAAAGTTGTTTATTTTAAAGTATATATTTTTAATAAAGTATTAAAGTAGTTTGATTTCAATGTTATAAAATATATTTAAAATAAAGTGTTTTTAAATTATTTTAAAATTAAAAGTATTTTGTACTTGGTGATTCAGTGGAAATAATTAATTGGGAAATGTATTCCGTAAGCGGAAACTGTTTGAAATTGTTTTCAAATGAGCTTTGAAAATTTGGAAATATATCTTGGAAAGATATTTGGGCAAATAAATAATGTGGGAAATTATTTATTGTGTGATGGTTGCTTGTGGATGTTAATTGATAGTTAAATAACCGACTATCAATATTGGCCAAATGCGCTGATCGTTTCGAAGAGACCGGGATCGAGTTTCCGTATACCGGGATTCTAGGTCTGGAGACTCGAATACCACTTCGATCCGGTTTGTACGTTTCTTGTAACGTGTTCGGAGTTGAAGATGGAGCAGTGAAGTGCAAGGGCTAGTCGCTACTAATCTTGAGGATATTTCCAAAATGGATGTAGTAGGAATAGTTCCTTCGGTTTCGTTCGGACCCGGGACGGACTTGTATGGACGAATGCTTGCGAAACATCGTCAGGTGGACGATGGGAATTCTAAGGGATATGTTCTGAAAAGGTATCGTTTAGCCTCGAGCCTCATCAACCGGGAATGATTGAAAATCAGGGGTTATGCAGCAAGGCTTCGTGGGTAGCCCCCACTTGAGAGTAAAGTCATCCCTATCTAGATGTCCCTTTATTTCGGCTTAGTGGTGCGGTTGCTGATCCCAACCGTGGGGTGATTTTATTTGGAATTATCCAGTAAGGGATGATTCCGGCCTTGTGTTGCAGGGGAGCGGGCGTACTCCTCGGTACTGTGATCTAGGCCACGTACTGTGACAGGTGGTACCCCAGTGCCTAGTCATTCGTTGGAAATCCATTCTCCCTACGTGCCTTGTACGAGTTTTGTTTGTATACCTAGTATGCTGGAATTTAATCATGTAACAATTTCAGCTATTTTAATAAGTATTTGTAAATAGACACTATTATAATATCAGAGGATTTTTATAAAAAGTGTTTTAGCTATCGTAAGGTAAAAACCCGACATGTTTATTTGTGGCGTGGTCTTACGAGATGCTTTTGTTTTCAAAAGGGTTTTGAAACTTTAATAATCAATTTGAGTGTGATTTTCTCACGCTGGTTTTCCAGACTGACTCGGGTGTTGTTTTATATGATGCTCGGGTCAGACCGAGTATTATAGGTTACAGGATATGATGTTGTGGAGCTCAGGAGACGAGCTGGATGACGATACGTACTCCCGTACTTGTTTATATATATATATATATTCCGCTGTGTTGATTGTTGTACTCTGTTGTATTGAGGACATGATATGGTTATTGTCCAGTTGTATGTTATGTGTTCTCTGGTGTATACTCTGATGCTATATTATATAAAACAGATATAGTTTTGATTTGTGTAAAGATCTGTTAATATATATTATATTTTATTCCACTACGAGGGTTAGATTCTGATGTTGTTTTCTATTTTTCTTCTTCTACCTCTTCTTCTTAACTAAAATGGTTCGATTTTCCGGGTATGGAAAGTCGGGTCGTTACAGGTGGTATCAGAGCTTAGGCTGGCGATAACCTTGGCTCTGGTGGGAATTTTGAGAGTATTAAAAAATATGAGCGCGTATTTGTTAGTGAATATAAAATGGTTTTATATTGTGTTGGTTGATTTATTGAGTGGCATATGAACCTTCGTCGGCACAGTCTGGACAACTGTATCGAAGGGGTTTCTAAACACTTGAATAGAACAGTTCGACACAATATTGTTTTAAATAGGGTGAATGAAATAATTTTGCCCCAAATTATTTTGTATATAAAAGAAATAATTATTTGAAATTTATTATGGTTATATATTTGGATGCTTGGTTGTTAGAAAATGACCATAATGAGTTAGTCTCATTATTGAGTAGAAATTGAAAACTTATAACCTAAGTTGAAGAATAAATTTATATAACAAAATGGAATTTGAAATATAGACTAAATGAAATTTATAAATTGAAATAAACTTTATATACAAATGTGAATTACAAATGTGATTTATAATCAAATGAGATAAATTCATAAACAAATGAAATTTGTAAATGTAAATTGTAAATGTGACTTATAACTTGAAGTAAAATGTGATAGAATTTCAGAGTAATGTTTGGATATAAAATTGAATGGATTTTGAATTTGAAGTTTTGGGAAAGGTTTAAGTTCCTTTGGATTTAAGAATAGTTTTAAAGGTTTTGGGGAAATAATGGTGATATTATTTCATGAATATTTTTGAATTGGATTTGAAATCTGGTGAATTTGGAATTTAAAAATGTTTGAAAGTTTTAAAGTGATAAAAGCATTAAAATTCTCTTTCGGTCGCTGGAAAATAATTTCGGTGATGACTGCAGCATCATCGATGTCTATTTTCGAGTTTCCAAAGAGAAATTGCTACCAAACTGTTTTAAATTGGAAATGATTGTGAACTGGGTTGGTTTTGAAATTCAAAGGGAAAATTGTTTGGTAAAAGCAGATTGTTTTGGAAATTGGGATTTGATGTGATATACCAGATGAGTATGAGTTATTCATGGATTCAAAATGGTTTTGAAATAAAACCGGGCAATTGGATTCTGGGAATTCTATTTAAAATATAAATGTGGGAATTTAAATGAATCAACAATATAAAGTATAGAATGAAGTTGATTGAAATAAGAAGGGAATGAAAGTTTAATTCTGGGATTATAATTATGAGATGGAAATAACTCAATGAGTAATATAAGTTGGTAGATAAAAGAGTTAGAGAACTTGAAGGTGAATGAATTGTAAAACTTGTATAAAATTGTATCCTAGAATTAAAAATTTAATTCGAGTATATGAAAGGGAATAAAATATATTTGAATTTAACTTAAGATAAGTTAAATAAAATTGAGAATTGGAATTGAATTAAATGTAAGTCGAATTAAATTGGATATAAAGGTAATGTAAAATGCTTATAATTGTGTAAAGAAATTCATATTCTTAAGTTCTTAAGTGTAATAATTTGAGATTTGATTATAAAGATGAAAATGGACTTAAATGAATAGTCCTAGGTCTTCAGCAAGTAAGTTAAAACTTATGAATAGAAATGAAATTGTAAGTCATAAATGGGAATTCATTTCTTTGAACCATTAAGAGTTATAATTTGAAATTGTAATTATCAAATGGGAACGACTAAGATTAGTAATCTTAATTTTTAAATAAATCCAAACTTGAATTATAAAATAAATTAAACTTAAGATAATTAAGTGAAGTGATATTTGGAATTAAAAAGCAAGTATTTAATTTTAACCAGCGGAGGAACTAATTTGATAATAAATTAGTTAATGAAATTGAATTGTGAGTTAATGAAATTGGATTAAAATAGTGATGGTTTGGATTGCGAATGGAATCCAAATAAGTGAAAATAAATTGGAAATGGCCTGGTTATTAATAAAATAATTCCATATGAATTGAGTATGGAAAATAGAATTCATAATGATTGAGTGAATGAACCACTTATATTAAATAAATAAATGGATGGAATTTGATTAAATAAGAATCAAATGAAAGATGGAAATAAAACTTTAAAGGGTTGGTTAAATGGAAAATAAACTTAAGTTATTGACTAAAGTAAATGTTGAATGGAAACTGAACTCAACAGAGGAGTGGTTTAAATAAGTTGAGAAATAGTTATTGAATGAATTAACTTGGATTGTTTTCGAGCTAAATAAAATTCAATATTCAGAAGTTGGAGATGAATTGAATTTAAGAAATTATTAGAAATGAAAATCTGAATGAAATTTGGAATAAGTATTTATATTTGAAATGAAGTAGTAAATTGAAGTAAGTTGGAATTCATATGAAATGGGAGTTCAATTTGAATATATACACTTCGGTGGTGAAATAGTAAATAAATATAAGAAAATTTATATTGAACTTAAGAATTGAAGAATGAAATTCTTAAAAAAATTTGTATTGGAAATATACTTAGTAATTTTGGGAAAAAAAAAATATACTAAGTGAATAGTTGAATGAAGACTAAAACTGAAGTTGTGAAATGGGATAGTTGTGAATAAGGGGATAACAATCAAAAAGGAATGCGAATAAAAGAGAATTGATGTAATTGGTAATCAATTGGAATTTATACGTAAGATGTGCATATATTATTTTATTCGCATAGCTATTTGATCCAGATGTCGAACACAGAATTTCGAGATAGTTTTATCGATCCGAATCAGGATTTTTCACTCGATTTTCGACGGCGAGCCTAGATATGGGTTGTTGATTGATTCTGGAAATTCTCTATCATAGTTTGTGACTATGCAAGGAGAATGACGGTTTCTGATCAAGAAACCAGATCTGAGTCCGCACTAGGAAGTCGGGTGGACGATACTAGTTCGGAAGTGAAATTGTGTGATCGAGTGAGCGATCGAATGTGATATTGCGTACGGATGATATATGTGCATCGTACGGGCTTAAGTAAAGCAAATATTGAAAATTTGTAAAGGAAAGTATAAAATGACTTTGGAATTGTGATTGAATATTATTGCTTAGTAGGATATACAGGTGTATAAAAGCAATGGATAATTGGGATTTTTGATTTTAGAAGATAAAATTTAATGGCCCGACAAAAAGGTATGTATTTGAATTTCTATATGAAATTTGATTTGGGTTTTTGATCCAGCCACTTGGCTTTTTGTTTCCTTTTTGAGATTGGGAGGCCGTAGAGCCATTTTGTAGTTGTACCGAGCTAGCCGCGCAAAGGAGACGCTGGCGAAATTTTTCGGAAACTTAGAGAGTTAGAAAAATGTTGGAAAATTTTGATAATTCAAAATTTGAATGGATAAGTAGGTGGTATGGGTTGAACTTATGAATAAGTTTGGGAAGTTAAAAGATGATTAGTATATCATTAATAAAAGATTGTTGGGTATTGTTAAAACTGTTTGAATTTGGGAAATAGTTAACGGGGATTGAATCATTCATCCTAACTAGTAATTTCGGGGACGAAATTCTTTTAAGGGGGGAGGAATGTGACGACCCGGAATTTTTGTATATTTGAAATTGGAATATTTAATTAATTTTAAATATTCAGAGATTAATTATAAACTTAAATTTCAAATATCGCTGTTATTGAGTAATTTAATAATTAAATTAAATTTATTTGAAGTTGGATAAAATAGTAAATTTGACATTCTAAGCTAATTAAAAATATTTTGAAAGCTCGTAAAATTCGTAATGATAATACTGAAGATAATAGAAGCTTCAGAATGTAATTTCAAACTGTTTTATTCAGTTTTGAAATTATATCGTTTGAATTGAATTTAAAAATAGCCTTCCAAGGCACAGTCTCGGAATTCGACGAAACCAATTCCATTTGATCCGTAATATTGTATTATTATCGGGTTTCAATTTTCTTAACATTTGGAGTTGTTATGTGAGCACACGGTAAGTAAACGCGCTGGAATTTTATACCGAGACGATTTGAATTCAATTAATATATATCTTAGTCAGCCTACAGCTGAAATTCTGTCTCTATCAACACATTTTCAAAACACTACGCAACCCATCCCTCTCCTTTCTTTCAAATCTCGTACCCTTTCTCTTCTCTAAGAAGCTATCGAACTAAAATATCTGAGAAAAATTATATACTTCGAAGTCTTGCGTTCCCTTTCTTTTTGGAACAGCGAAGCCAAAATCAAACGAAAACATCTCGTATTCACAAGGAAAAAAAAATGGCGACAGTCTTTATTTCTTTCCTCTTCTTAAAATCAAAATCGAATTCGTCTTGTTCGAATTCGCGAGGGAAAAAGGAGATCTCGGGGGAGTGGGCGGCACACGCTCGTTGGTTATTGTTCGCGATTCGAACTGGTGGCGAGTCGCCTGAGGGGTTGGCCACGTGTGCAAGCCTCAGCATTTCGAGGACAGGGAAGGAGCTCGCGAGCGCCGGTGAAGAAGTAGTCGCGTTCTCGGTTCCAGGTGGTCGCGGTAGTTGAATCGCGTGAGGGGTTTAGGCCACGCGATCTGGAGAAGGTTAGCGATGAAAACGATTGATTCCTGGTGATGGCCTTGGAGTTGTGAAGTGGTCAAGCAGTGGAGTTAATCTCTTGTAGCAGGTGGTAGGGAGTCGCGTACGTGAACCAAAATCCACAGCCCAGATCCAACTTCTTGAAGGCAACGATTAGATTCAGTCTGGGTTCATCTTTTCTGTAAGGTAATAATGATTTATTTAAACTAAATTAAATAAGTGATTTAGTAAATAGGGCCATTTCTTAAAAGTAGGTTCAGTGATTAGTTGTTAACTATTCCAGTCACTAAGTAATTTATTAGGGGAAATTTAGATTAAATTTATTTAATGGAAATGTATTTTGGAGATGAATTGTTTAAGAAACCTATTAAATTTATTTTGTTGCAGAAAAATTATTATATTAACCAAACTATTAGTTTGAAATAAATCATGGGTTAATTAAATTATTAAAGTAGAAATTAATTGTTCGATTTATTCAAAATATTAATAAGTCGTATAATGATTATACAAGGTCATTAATCGCGAGAATCGAGTTGGGGTTGAAGTGGACTTCAACTAAGAAAGGTGAGTTAATCTCACTCAGTTAAATTTAAATTTAAATGGTTAAATTTAAATAATTTATTGGATGGTTGATTTGATTGATGTGATATATATAGTAGTATATACCAATATATATATATATTGGCATATGTATATATTGGAGTTGATATTCCCGCATTATATAGCGAATGAGACCCTATGCGCCGCATAATAGCGGATGATATTTTATAAAACCCATATACCACGATATTCCACCTTGAAGTGGAATTGGTATTGTGCTAACGTCTGTGGATGCAGGGAAATAGGTTGGAGGGATCCAACTGGATTCCTCAAAATATTTAATTTTGTTAAATATTCTGTGATATGATTTTTGATATCCTGTGATGAATTATATGGATAATTGGATGTTATGGTTTGGTTGGATCGATTTGGATGTGCTGAATTATCAAAATCTCTAGAATGGAATTTTTGAAAAGAAATAAAAGAGTAAATTCTTAAGTAAAATAATTATAAAGAGTTTGGAATAAATTTGAGAATGAATCTGATTAAGAATAAAAGTGATTCCCAAAATTCTAATAAATATGGAAAAGAGGAATTTTGAATAAACAGAGAAATATTGAATTTAAAGAAAACTTATGTGATATTATTTAAAAGAATAAATAATTTATTTTAATTCAATGTTTAAATGTAATTAAAAAGAAAGAAGGAAATTTGGAAATCAGAAACTTGTGTTTCGGTTTAAAGATTTTAAATCATAATGAGAAATAAAATCTGGAAGTTAATGAATTTGAAAATAAATGGATTAAGTAAAGAAATTTGTTTCAAAGTAAAATAAATTGGGAAATCAATTATAAATTTGATTTAAATACTTTGGGATTTGAAATTTAAAGAGAAGTGAGATTTTGGAAACTGGGTTATAAAGTAAAATAAAATATCAGTGGATATTTGAGAATATAAATTCAAGATGGGAATTTATAAAGGGATATGAATTGGTTTAAAAATAAATGTTGATTTATTTTTAAAAGGATGTGAAGAGAAGTGTATTTCCTTGGATTGCCAAGTACGTTTTTCAAAGCAATTTTAAATATAAGTTAAAAGTTCTAATTTGTTTAAAAAGGCATGTTTTAGGAAATTGATTATTTCTAAAGGTTAATTTCCAAAGTAAGTATTTTCAAAAATCTTTATTTGTAGTAATTATATAAAAGTGATTTGCTAGTATGTTTTAAAAGGAGAAATTTAGTTTATATTTATAAAGTGGTTTATTTTAAAGTATATATTTTTAATAAAGTATTAAAGTAGTTTGATTTCAATGTTATAAAATATATTTAAAATAAAGTGTTTTTAAATTATTTTAAAATTAAAAGTATTTTGTACTTGGTGATTCAGTGGAAATAATTAATTGGGAAATGTATTCCGTAAGCGGAAACTGTTTGAAATTGTTTTCAAATGAGCTTTGAAAATTTGGAAATATATCTTGGAAATATATTTGGGCAAATAAATAATGTGGGAAATTATTTATTGTGTGATGGTTGCTTGTGGATGTTAATTGATAGTTAAATAACCGACTATCAATATTGGCCAAATGCGCTGATCGTTTCGAAGAGACCGGGATCGAGTTTCCGTATACCGGGATTCTAGGTCTGGAGACTCGAATACCACTTCGATCCGGTTCGTACGTTTCGTGTAACGTGTTCGGAGTCGAAGATGGAGCAGTGAAGTGCAAGGGCTAGTCGCTACTAATCCTGAGGATATTTCCAAAATGGATGTATTAGGAATAGTGCCTTCGGTTTCGTTCGGACCCGGGACGGACTTGTATGGACGAATGCTTGCGAAACATCGTCAGGTGGACGATGGGCATTCTAAGGGATATGTTCTGAAAAGGTATCGTTTAGCCTCGAGCCTCATCAACCGGGAATGATTGAAAATCAGGGGTTATGAAGCAAGGCTTCGTGGGTAGCCCCCACTTGAGAGTAAAGTCATCCCTGTCTAGATGTCCCTTTATTTCGGCTTAGTGGTGCGGTTGCTGATCCCAACCGTGGGGTGATTTTATTTGGAATTATCCAGTAAGGGATGATTTCGGCCTTGTGTTGCAGGGGAGCGGGCGTACTCCTCGGTACTGTGATCTAGGCCACGTACTGTGACAGGTGGTACCCCAGTGCCTAGTCATTCGTTGGAAATCCATTCTCCCTACGTGCCTTGTACGAGTTTTGTTTGTATACCTAGTATGCTGGAATTTAATCATGTAACAATTTCAGCTATTTTAATAAGTATTTGTAAATAGACACTATTATAATATCAGAGGATTTTTATAAAAAGTGTTTTAGCTATCGTAAGGTAAAAACCCGACATGTTTATTTGTGGCGTGGTCTTACGAGATGCTTTTGTTTTCAAAAGGGTTTTGAAACTTTAATAATCAATTTGAGTGTGATTTTCTCACGCTGGTTTTCCAGACTGACTCGGGTGTTGTTTTATATGATGCTCGAGTCAGACCGAGTATTATAGGTTACAGGATATGATGCTGTGGAGCTCAGGAGACGAGCTGGATGACGATACGTACTCCCGTACTTGTTTATATATATATATATATATATTCCGCTGTGTTGATTGTCGTACTCTGTTGTATTGAGGACATGATATGGTTATTGTCCAGTTGTATGTTATGTGTTCTCTGGTGTATACTCTGATGCTATATTATATAAAACAGATATAGTTTTGATTTGTGTAAAGATCTGTTAATATATATTATATTTTATTCCGCTGCGAGGGTTAGATTCTGATGTTGTTTTCTATTTTTCTTCTTCTACCTCTTCTTCTTAACTAAAATGGTTCGATTTTTCGGGTATGGAAAGTCGGGTTGTTACAATTCACCTGGAAACTGAATTCGGAAAGTGGATTAAGATGAAGCAACCTACCACCAGGAAAGATTTCAATCGTAAAGCAAGTCGGTAACTAAGGTTGGAGGAAGTGCAGAAATTGGAAAGAAAGTCTACTAGTGTGCAAGCGACGAACATCGGACAAAGCGATTTAGCAAGGAATCAAAATGCGCACGCTTCTCGGACTACTGAAGGAATCATTGGAAAAGATGGAAATTCAAAGAGAAAAGGTCAAAACTCCAATAAGAAGAATGGTAACGGCAACAGTAAAAAGCTCAAAGGGTTTAGGCCCAAAGGCTACACTCCCCTAAACGACACACCGGAAAACATCTTTCTCGCGACGTAAGGGACCGAGGTATACAAAAAGCCCCCCAGAAAAGAAGCAACTGAGCTACAAAAGCGCTCAGGGAAATTCTACCGCTTCCACAAAACACACGGCTACAATACAAATGAACGCCGCCTAAAGAATCTCATTGAGGAGATGATCCAGAATAACAAACTCCAGCAGTATGTAAGACAACCACAAAACCTCGATCAATCTGTGACTCCACAGCATCCAAGAGAACGAAGGAATCAAGCTGGGACTAGTGAAGAAGGGTCAAAATGAACTGACCAAAGGCTTATTATTGGAACAATATCTGGGGGACCACACCCCGCACAAAGAAGTTAGGGGGAGATGGAGCAATATGCAAGTTCATTGAAGCATGCTCCAAAGGACTCGTGTTTAGCTATAAGATGAGACTCTAGTCAAGCTGCAAAGGGTTTTGAATGACGACATAGTGCTCGGAAATCGGGACACTGAAGGGATCGTAGCTCCAACTCTTGATCTGATGGTGGTGACGGTAGGAATAGAACCTGTTGTGGTTCGACGGGTGTTGGTTGATAGTGGCAGTTCGGTAAATATACTTTCCAAACGTACTTTTGATCAGATGAAGATTGGCATGAAAAGCGTATCCGCATGCCAAACCAAGATTCAAGGGTTTACCGGCGAGCCCAAATAACCGGTAGGAACATTTGACCTACCTGTGGAACTCGGAGAGGGTGAGCGAAGGGCCACCCTCATTCACTTTTGTGATCGTGGATGAAATGTCAGCCTACAATGCCTTCTTGGGACGACCTGCACTAGCCGACTTCAGAATAGCACTGGCCCAGTGGTGCCATACAATGAAGTTCCCTATAGAGCACGGAGTCGGAATTGTGAAGGATGACCAGCATGCCGCCCGGGAATGCTATATCGCAGAACTGCATGACTCAAGAAGAAAGGAAAAAGGAAAGAATGTGGGGAAAACTATCCACATTCGTGAGCCCAACGAATAGCAATTACAGAGCCGCCCTTGGCTCAAGGACCATAGCCAATTCGAAAAGGCTTTGGACCCTAGAAAGAAGAGTTCTGGAGAGGTTCTGGCAGCACCGACAGAATTGATGGTGTTTGTCCCAGTCTGTATGAACGACCCAACTCCGGTCTTGAAAATCGGATCGCACCTTGGAAATAGGATGCGATCAGAACTAGCTAAATTCCTCCATGCCAATTTGGACGTATTTACTTGGACACACTCCGATATGTGTGGGTATCGCCTAAAGTTGCCTACCACGCACTCAATATTGACCCCAAATTCACACAAGTAAAGCAAAAAAGACGCAGCTTGGGCCCTGAATGGTCCAAAGCATTGAGAAAGGAGGTAGATAAACTGATGGTTAACGGCTTCATCCGAGAACTTACCCTGAATGGATATCGAACCCACTCTTAGTAAAGAAGTCTAATGGAAAATGGTGAACTTGCATTAATTTCTTGGATTAAACAAAGCTTGCCCGAAGGATAGCTTCCCACTCCTCATAATCGATCAATTCGTGGATGGAACGGCGGGACATGAATTGCTGTCATTTATGGATGCATACTCGGACTACAACCAAATCCTGATGCATGAGCCAGATCAAGAGAACACCAGCTTCATCACCGATTTAAGACTGTACTGCTATAGATGTCGTTCGGTTTAAAAAACTCCAGGGCAACGTACCAAAGGCTAGTGAATACTATTTTCAAACGCCAAATCGGAAAGTCTATGGAAGTATACGTGGATGACATGTTGGTCAAATCTCGAGTAGCTGCTAACCATCTAGAAATCTCGCTGAAATGTTCGAGATACTTCAAAAGTATGGAATGAAGCTTAACCCACTCAAATGCCACTTTGGAGTAGCCTCTAGGAAATTCTTGGGGTTCATAGTAAGTGCCCGAGGCATCAAAGCAAATCCAGAGCAAATTACGGCGCTACGAGAAGTCCAAGCCTTGAAAAATAAGAAGGAACTCCAAAGCTTGAATGGAAAGGTTGCAGCATTGAGTCGATTTATCTCAAAAGCTACATACAAGTGCATATCGTTCTTCGATGCGCTGAAGAAGGGAAAGAAAAACTTTAAATGGACTGAAACTTGTCAAACAACCTTCGAAGAACTGCTACGGCAAATGGAGGCTCCGCCAGTCTTGTCTAAATCGGTGGATGGAGAAGACCTATTCATTGACTTAGTAGTCTCACCGCATGCGCTGAGCGCCGCTCTCGTGCGAGAAGAAACCAAATTCAGCAACTTGTGTATTACATTAGCAAACGGTTCATCGGAGCCAAGAAGAATTATCCAAAACTAGATCGCGTCTCGGAAATTATGATCATACTTTCAGGCTCATCCAATCAAAGTGTTAACTGACTAGCCCCTGAAGCAAGTGTTATACCGACCAGAAACTTCTAGACAACAACTCAAATGAAATATAGAGCTGAGTCAATATGATATCACATACCGTCCAAGGAAGGCCATCAACGTGCAAGCATTGGCCGACTTCATCGTCGAATTTACTATACAGGATGACGAGGAGGAAGTTCAATCCGAAACAGACACGCAGTGGAAGCTCTTCGTCAATGGTGCATCCAACAACTTCTGTTCGGAAGCAGGAGTAGTGCTTGAAACCCCCGAGGGGCGAGCCATTAGCTACGATTTGGGCTTGAAATTCCCCGCCAAAAACAACGCAGCATAATATAAAGCACTGATCGCTGGGTTGAAGGTTGTGAAGGAGCTCAAGATAAAATCTATTCACATATACCGCGATTCACAACTGGTCGTCTGTCAAGTAAAAGGGGAGTATCAGGCGCATGGTGAGAATCTTGCCTTGTACCTGTCCAAAGTACCTGAACTGCTAAGCGACATCGAGCACTACACCATAACTTACATCCCACGAGAGCAAAACAATAAGGCATATTATTTCGCAAAGCTGGCAAGTTCCGGAGAAGCTCGATCATTGGGATTAGTCCTAGTCGAAACTCTGGCCAACCCAACCATAGACGAAATGGACGTGACTGGATTCTCCAAACCACCGTCAAACCAGATACGTGGATGACACCGATAAAGAACGATCTACTCGCAGGAACCCTTCCAACTGACCGCAATCAACGGAAGAAGCTCCTCTGAAAGGTGCCACGGTTCATGATACAAGATGGAATAATCAATTGAAGGGGATTCTCAACCCCCCTTCTTAGATGTGTGACCGATGATGAAGCACGGCGAATCCTAAAATAGGTACATGAAGGCGAATGTGGAGACCACACTAGTGGGCATACCCTGGCGAAGAAAGTCTTTCGATACAGGTACTTCTGGCCAACAATAAATCACGACGCTGCAGATCACGCTAGAAGATGCGATCGCTGCCAAAGATTCATCAAAATCAAGAGAACTCCTTCAACGTAGCTGACATAGATGTCAGTCCATGGTCGTTCGTAGTATGGGGGATTGACTTGATTGGCGTCCTGCCAATAGCTAAAGAAGGAGCCAAATATGTTATAGTTGCCGTAGATTATTTCACAAAATGGGCCGAAGTGGAACCGCTGGCCACCATAACCACAAAGAAAGTTATTAACTTTGTTACTAAAAACATCATTTGCAGGTTTGGTGTGTCGCAAATAATCATCACCGACAATAGAACCCAAATTGAAAGTGTCGAGTTCAAAGACTTCTGCAAGCTCTCCTGAATTGAAAAGGGCTTTTCTGCGGTGGCTCATCCGCAAGAAAATGGGCAGGTGGAAGCGATAAACAAGATCATCAAGTCCACTATCAAAAAGCGACCAGCAAAAGCCAAAGGAAACTGGGTTGATGAACGTCCACTCGCACTATGAGCTTACAAAACCACCCATATAGCGGCAAACGGCCACACTCCGCCCTAGCATATGGTTCAGAAGCAATAATTCCAATTGAATTAGAAGTCCCTCGAACCGGAGGCAGAATTCAATCAAAAACAAAACGAGTAGCTCGTACTCGAATCACTAGATACAGTTGATGAAAAAAGAGAAGAAGCAGAGCTAAAAACTACCGCCCACCAAAGAAGGATCGCATGGTACTTCAACTCCAAAGTTCACAATCAAACCTTCGAAGTGGGAGATCTTGTGCTCAAGCGAGTTTAACCCATTCCAGGGACCTTCGGACCAAACTAGGAGGGACCGTATGTCATTAATCAAAATCTAAGAGACGTGACTTTCAAGCTAACAACCATCGATGGAACTCAAGTTCCCAGGTCATGGAATAGCGAAACGCTTTGCCGTTACTTTGTCTGAAAGCTACCTTATGTATTTTATATTTTCCAGCAAATAAGCCATCCCGAGGTACCGGGGGCATTGTACATAGGAAAAAACTGCCCTTCTTTCCTTAATAAAGTTTGTTTCTTAAACCAATAAAAACGTGTTCATAATAATTACCCACCAGGTTGACGGAAGAAAATCGACTCAAACAGTTAGATCGGCGAAACACAATCTTTGCCTTCTAAAAACCGGTGTAGCTCCGGCAACATCGAAAGAGCTAAAACTAACACTCCTCATGTTGCCCAAAGATAGGCAACACCGAGAAAAAACAAAAGTCGTGCACCTCATAAGCCACACACCAAAATAATAACTCCTCACGTTGCCCGAAGATAGGCAACACTGAGAAAAACCAAAAGCCGCGAACCTCATAAGCCGCGCACTAAAATAATAACTTCTCATATTGCCTGAAGATAGGCAACACCGAGGAAAAACAAAAGCCGCGTGCCTTATAAGCCGCGCACTAAAATAATAACTCCTCACGTTGCCCGAAGATAGGCAACACTGAGGAAAACTAAAAGTCGCGCACCTCATAAGCCGCGCACTAAAGTAAGAACTCCTCACTCTGCCCGAAGATAGGAAACATTGAGGAAAATGAAAAGCCATGCACTTCATAAGCCGTGCACTAAATTCCAAAATACTAACCCTCCCGTTGCCCGGAGATAGGCAACAGCGAGGAGCACCAAAAACCGCACATCTCATAACCAGCACCAACTGCTCCTATAATCAGGACTAACGAGCATAACCCTAACGAAATTGGAATGCCACAAACCAACAGAGAAGTCTCAACTATAGACACTTAACGATCAAAACTTCCCTCAGTTAACCCATGCAATGGGCACCTCTTAAACATGCATATTGCATACTTACCAGAATATCACAAGAAACTTGGATTACGTGCTCAAGTTGCAAAAAAATCAAGCTGTGACTTAGCCAAATTTCAAGTATAGAATGAGAATTATCTAAACCCTAAGTTACCGGTCATTTGAAAGTTGTTTGAAGTAAACAGCCCTGTAAACTGGGGGGCATACACCGGTAATGGAATAAAAACACGTGAAAACAATAAGTACACAAGTTTTGCAATTCCAAACAAAGAATTTCTAAACAAAGAATTTTTAAGTTATTTTTAAGTTCTGTTAATTTTTAAAGTTCTGTTACTTCAAACGAAGGATTTTGGCAGTAATCACAGGACTAGATAAGTATAAAATAAAACAAGCACGAATGCATAGAACATATATAAGCTGACAGATGAGAATACAGTCAAAATATCAATATATCGCTTATAATTCTCTTTACACAGGGTCAAAATATGGGGGCCGTAACCACACAACATTGGCCAACAAAAAGATAATACAGACTCCATAGCGAAAACGCTAAGTGCAGACTCTACACTTGTACAAAATGACTCAAAAAGTACCAAAATCAAAGTGGTCTTCACATAAGCTCCTCAACGCTTCCTTCCACAGCTCCCCTTTCCGTTCTTGGTTGGTAGCTTCTGCTTCTTCTCAGGAGTGGTGTCGTTGCTGGTAATGTCAACAAATAACTCAGTGGCAATGTCCTCCTCTTCCTCCGAAACTTTCTTAGAAGTTTCTCCCTTCTCTTTTCGTTTCCGTGATTTGCGGGAGCATTTTGAGGCTTTGATCGCTTCGACCTTTTCCTTCTTGACAGCGATCAGCTCGTGTTGAGCCTTCTGGGGCTGCTCCATCCGAGTTTGTTGCTCCTTGGCCACTACTGCTGTTATGTCACCTTCCAAAGACACAGAAGGGTCATCCACGCTATGAAGCGCGACTATCATTTCAGCCATTGGCCCTAGTTGTGAGCTAGACACAGGCGTGGAAACTGGAACAGAAACGGAAACAACTACGGAAGATGTGGAAATGCGGCAGGCCTGAGCGCCGAAGTAGCTGACACATCAACGGGAAAGGTAGATGGACCTATAAGATCAAAAATGAAAGCGTTAAATTCTTTCTGCTCTTGTGGCGTAGGTTGGAAGCTCCACAATTCGGAGGAAGCAAGGACATTAACTGCACGGGAGGAATGGTCGAGAATTGCGACCTCAAACCCACCACCTTCGCCTTCTGTTAATGGCTCCACCAACTGAGGAAGAATCTCAAGCTCTGGATTTACTGGAAGGTCATGGAGCTGCCCTGATGATTCGCCCGCATCAGAAATAAAGGGCTTGGTGAGCGCTTCGGCGGTAGTAGTCAAGGCAGCATCGGTGGCCTCTATCTCTCTCTCAGCTTGCAAAATTTCCTGGCCCTCGAGCAACACTGTCTTTGAATCTTCATTCAGGTAAGCGTCCTCCAACTCCTTCTCGGTGTAGACATCGCCGCTATCAGAAAAACGGGACAAGACTTCTTCCCATAAGAAAGCAAGAGTGTGTGGGAACTTCGTGCCCAAGTAGCTGAGACTCCCCTGGTGCAACAGGGAGTTAACATAAAAGGTCAGAATGGTCGCGTCTAGCTTCTCCATTTTTCTTTCGAAGGCATTTTGGAGTTCTAAGTAATTCGCTCTCACGGCAGCTTTCTCAACTTCAGAAGTAGAATTATCGACACTGAGCTGCGCGACCTAAGCCTGTAGCTTGGCAATGGTCTCGGCTTGGTTAGAAATAGTTTTGTTGTGCCCCTCAACGATGCGGTTGTGATCGGCAATAGTTTTCCATTAAGCCTCAATCGTTGCGCTGTAGACAGTCACTTCTTGTTTTAGTTTCTCTTCCTCTGCATGTGCCTTTTTTATCTTGTCTCTATAGACTCTCTCTCTATTTAGGCATGCGCCTCTTTCACCTCTTTTAGCAAGGCGGCATTTCCCTTATTCTCTTGCAGCGCCGCTGCTTTCTCTTCCTCTAGCAGTTTAATTCTGGCATCATGTTCAGACATCGATTTCTCAAAATCCGCCAAATGCTTACACAAACTTTGCCATCCTTCAGCATGTTCTAAATCATGTTGAATAGCTTGGAGGTGAGGCATGTACGAGTCTTTGCGGACCGGGTGCAGATCGCGATCAAATTAACCCACTTCAAAAACCATCTGGGGAGCGCTGCCTCGAGCTTAGGGGGGCCGAAGGAAGAAGATAGGCAGGTCTCTAGGGGGACGAGAAGCACCGGGGGTAGTAACAATAGAAGATGATGGGATATGAGTTGAAGGCAGAATCGGAGCAGAAGTAGCGGGAATTTCTTGGCCCGTTGAAGAGTGTGTTGTGGCATGCACTGAAGAATGAGGACGATGCTCAAATTTTGACCTTTTTGATGGCTCCTCCCTTTCCTCAAAAGTTCTCCTCTTCTCGTACCCACCTTTGTACGATCGGCCTCACTCTCTTTCTTCTTAACAGCGGACTTCGGCCTCTAGTTCTTTCCTTCTCCTATATTCCTCCTCCATTTCTCAGAATTAAAGACGGTCAGAGGTGCGCTTGGAATACCGCTACAAGTCAGTGAATTCTTCGAAGTCATCATAAAGACCTCGTCCCCTTGTCATACCTGGCATGAAGCATACATAAAAGGTTTCAGAAGCATAAAAATAAGCACCATGAAAATAAAGGAATGAATGGAAGTGAGTGTAATCCTAGTGAGACGTGTATTGTGTTTCTAAGGTAGGCCTAAAACGTCATCACGAACCGGAACGAACGGCCGTCGTAAGTGGAATTGGACTAGCTCCGGCTATCCTAGGCGGAATCGAGCTAATTTCTACCATGATATCACTATAGCGGGGAGGTGCCACATCAAATTTAAAATCTTCTTTCATGAGCACGTCAATGTCAACATAAACGTCTCTAAAACCCCCGAACTTCACTCCGACGTCTTTACTTGGAGAATCTTGATGCTCTCCGGCCTCTGGGGCTTTGTCTTTGTCATGTGTATCAGGAAGAGGTGAACTCAGAAGAACGGGATTCATTCCCGGAGTCTCATCGCAAGACTTCGAGTCCCCACCATCGGATTCTGACAAGAAGTAGTCACTAAAAGTGGACTCGTCACTACTACTCTCGAGTTACCCCTCCTCCTTTTATAAGTCTAATGCAGCCTTGCCTTCTGTCTGCTTGAATTCCTCTTCTCCTTTTTCTGAGATCGGAAGCATTCTAACCGGGCCACTTAGTCTGGTCGCAGTGACATCCTCTCCTTCGCGGGTTTCTTCGGCCGATTATCCGAACAAGCCCTCTCTCTCCTGAGAAGCACCTTCTTCGGAGCCACGAGAGGAAGAAGCGGATCGTGTGCGAACCCTGGATTGAGCAGGAGAAGGGACTTCAACTTGATCGGCCGATCTACCCGGATGAAGTAACCCATATCGATGTAAATTTTCATCGGTTAGCAGAACTTTAGCACATCTTTCCTCGACAATAATAGCCTTCAGAGTCTGAAAAACTTCATCAAGAGCCATGTCTCTATATTGCCTTGGAATAACTGTAAAAGGTGCACGTTTAGTTAGAAACTTCATTGCAACGCGTCAGAGCTCTATGGATGAAAAAAGGAACTTACCCCCTGTCGTCCACAGATGATTAAACCTCTCAGGGCATCTAACGAAGAAATATTGCGTCTTAAATTGTGATAAGTTTCTTTGCAGGCATAATACAATTTTTTGGTTCCTTTGGGCTTCAATTATGATCAAGGAAGGGCAGTCATCTCTCCTTTTGAACGACAGGAAGTACCGTAACTCGTCAAAATTCGGAGCGCGATTGAATGTCCGCATGAAAAGAACATGTAGGCAAGTCAATATGGCATAACCATTAGGGTGGAGCTGGAATGGGGCAATGCCTAAGTTCGAAAGAGTATCCCGTAGAAAGTCATTAAAGGGAGGCACGGCTCCATTCAGACACATGTATCGATGGCATGAGGTATACCCCGAAGGAGGCACGTGAGCGAATTCATTCTTCTCCAGCAGACGTACATCCACTTCCGGTATACCGTGTTGCACGCAGATGTTGTGAAGGACTTTAGCAGAAACCACCGAAGAAGCTCTCTCTGGTTGGTTGAGTAGAACTTTGAAGTTGGGAGGCGTTCGGTCCAAAACCGAACCAACCGTGGCCATATTGAGCTTGCGAAGTGGAAGAAGGAAGGGCAACAGATGATGACTCGAAATCTACGAGTGCCGGGCTTCCCCTGTTAGACTTAGGACGCATGGATGGCTGCTTCATTCTAAACAACAGAACTCGCGTCCAAAACGGTCAGGTAATTCTATCCTAAACTAATAGTTTCCCCTACCATACTTGAATTCCGAAGAGACATAAATTCATGATTGGCACGTCAGATTTCAAGTGTGAACTGGGGCAAGTGTAGTGTGCTGCCTATGTGGGATAAACTCGGTGCCCGAAACACTACAAACACTCTATTCCGTGTAGATAGTTCACTCGCAGCAGAAGAAGAAAGGGACTTCCCGTAGTGCTTTATTTTTGTTTTTACTCTCCTACACTCACTCGTTATTTGATAACGGATTCGTTGTCCAAAGCGACATGGAAGATTCTTCTCGTTATAGGGACACCGGGCATGCAACAAGTGAGCATGATATGTCCAAATCCTCCGGAAGGGTTGGGGACAAGTAACGATGTGTCATGCAGTATCAGCTACAGGACATCGCATAACTCAATTCTGGCCTAATGGATGAAGATAGCAAACGTGCCAAGCACTGGGTCAAGGCCCAAATGTCATTCTGGAAGAAACTCAAAACTCGATTTACTATCTTCCCCCATAATGCAATCAACTCAAACTTCTCGCGACAAACATTGCAAATGCAAACTCGCCATCAAATCGTTACACAAATGCTGTAATTAGCAAACTAATTAGCAGACCCACCTTGGATTATGCTTTAAACGTGAAATTGGTCAAAGACTTAGATCAACGGTCCCAAAAGCAAGACATCAACCAAGCAATCAGGTCAGCGGCGAGCTAACGATGGGTCAGCGGTGAGCTAATGGTGGGCCGGGATGATTCAAAGGCGAGCTAACGGCAGTGTGACTAGAAATCAAGGCCGAGAGATTGGACAAGGTAGATCTAAAAAAACAATGGATCGACTCGAGCAAATTAGGTTGAATCTCCTAAGAGTTTCAGATCACACAAGATAATGGTTCGACTCATGTGAAAGTGGGAAGAAGGGTCAACTCAAGTATGCATATGTACAGGCAGAAATAAGAAAGTGGAGCAAAAATTTTGCTACGGCACTGGGTCGCATGCGATCCATCATGGATCGCTAGCGACCCATCTTTCGAAAGTTGATTTTATTAAGAGGTCAGGCCGCTAGCGACCCATCGTACATGGATCGCTAGTGACCCATAAGGTTGGGGCATATTTTCTCGAATTCGTCCTTTGATATTTATCTATCCTTTCGAAGCATGCCGGGAAAATACGTGAAGAAATTTGATCTGTTACGACAAGCAATAGCAGTTAAGACCAAAGCTTGATGACCAACAGCATGACCTGCCACGTATTCATAAAACTCTAATGCAATCACTTGGAAGTCGACGGACAGATATTGAGAGCGTTGACTTCTAGAGTATGCCTTGTTTACAACGAAGATGTACTCTGGGGGGAAAATGTTATTCGGCTTTCTAACCTAGCAGGATCCAACAGGAAACAGAATAATCTCATGACATCAGAATGGATTAGAACTTAACCAGAAAGGCTAATGCAAGGAGTTAATGAGAGCCAAGCTATATTACTAAGGCAACGACTGAGATCGACTAAACCAAGAGACCAGCATTCTTTCAGCCCAATCAGCAGCTGAGTGCAAACAGCTAGTAAATTGTCATGCAAATAGAACAACGTGCAACAAGACTATGCAAACAATGACGACACAAGACTATGGAAACATCCCAAACTCCAAACTCCAAAAAAATATGCTAAGTGCTTGGATCACCCAGCGACCCATACCCTATGGATCGCTATCAATCCATGCAAAATGGAGGGTCGCTATGATGTAGGGAAGAAGAGAAGGAAGGAAGAAGGATGCTGAAAAAATGCTAAGTGTATGGCTCGCTAGAGATTCATACATCATGGATCGCTAGCGACCCATGCTTCTCTATGAATCTTCAATGAGCTAACTAAGCGATGTAATGGCAAAGGAGCCAAGTCATTAGCTCGCATACGAGCCAAGTCTATGGATCACTAGCGATCCATAGACCATGGGTCGCTAGCGACCCATGGTTTTGGCTCGGTTCGCGAGCCAAACCCCCCTAGGTCGTTCTATACCTACCTGGGAGCAGTTGATGAAGTGGCCTGGCCCAAAAGCTCTCCAATCCCTATAAATACCATCATACCTGCAACATAAACTAGATCCTCTCCGGACTGGTTGTTGAAGCTCAGCAGGAAACATTCTTCACTCTCTGCCCCCCTCACAACAATCTCTAAATGGATTCATTATGATTCTCCAGTGGATTCCTACTCTGGAGATTCAATCTAGTTAAGGATAATCAAAAGCATTGTGATCAAACACTACTTGTAACAACAATCAGTCATAATAAAACTATAAAGTGGACGTAGGCTTCATTAACAGCCGAACCACTATAAAAATTCTCTATCTTCTTTCTTTTACTGTTCTTTTTCTATATTTGTGATCTGTGATATTGCCCTGTCAAAACATGGCTGGTGCTTCCAAACTCAAATTAGCGTGTTGATCATTTTTTGTATTAACAGATGATCTGTGTATATCATACATATTTGAGTTTAAAAATACATGTTTTGGGTTGTAATTTTGGGGACGAAATTCAAGAGGGAAGTCTGTAATGACTCGTAATTTGATCACTTGAAATTATAATATTTAATTAATTTTAAATATTCAAATATAGGATTATTAAACATAAATAATCATGTTTTATGTGATAAATAATATAGAGATCTTGTTTTCAAAAAGTATTTACAAAAGATGTATTCTTCGAAAAAATATCGATAAAATGACCGAGAATCATTTTATCGATAAGTAGCTTTTTAACCATTAGAAGTCACAAACGAACTTGATACACACACTTATTTCTCCACTTAAGCAAGGATATGAAATAAAATTATTTATTTTATTTTTGGAAATAAAATATCTTTATGACATCAAAAATGATATCATCGTTTTTGAATAATTAATTTTTGAATTTAAATTGAGTTTAAATGATTTAATAATTGTTTCATAATCAAATAAGGCCCATTTAATTATTTAATAATAATAGAAATGTTATTTTAAAACTTTGATTACAAATATATATATATATATATATATATTAACTGAAAAGTAAAAATATGACCGGAAATCAGATTCCGGATTATTAACGGTTTGACGAATAGAACTTGTTCTCAGTTATTGCTGTTAATACCCTAGGTATTGATTTTGATAACAACAACCATATAAATATTAATGCTAATGCATCTCTGAGTTGTGCAGTTATTTCTGATATATTATAGAGACATTTACATAGATAAACAAGAACTCAGTAGAACAAAGTAAATTATATAAGAAGGTTAGTCAGAGCAATGGAAGAATAAAACTGATTGAAGAAGCATGTTAAAAGGACATAAGTGTTTGTGATGAGTAGTTGGTTGAGTCTTAGAGTTCCTTGTTAAAGATCCCATGGCAATTATACTTGATGATTATCAACCATTGACCTCAACTGAATCACAAAAATCCACCAAAAAAGATATACTATTGTAATATGAAATTTGTAACACTTATTGGTGTTACTGATGTGTTGATGTTCTCTTTGGAAAATGTCTATATGTCGACATATTGGGGTCATGTGTGTCGATAGACTTCCTATTGGTCAGTTTTTTTAAATTTAAATCAAGGGATTTTCCTCCACCTCATTACCAAAAGACATGTCTCTTTAACCACTATATAACGGCCCTGGAAAACGAATTTTCCAATCAATTCTCTCTTCATTCTCATACTCTTTCTCTTTCATACTTTTGCAAAAGAAATCCATTGCTTATTATTTCATTCTCTTTGCAATTCCAAACCATTTCACTCCGATTCTTCAAAGATTTGCAAAACCACATTACATCAGAGAGTTTCTACTTGAATTCATATCATTCTCTCTCTGATTTCATTCTATTCCTCGAAGAATTCAAAGATATATTGCCATTGGAGGTCTATAGGATCATTGTACCCAATTTGCAAGAATCTGTATTGAAGATACGACTAATTTCCTTACTTTGTTGTTGTTTGTGAAAAGGAGAAGGTGTTCTTGTAGCTATGAAATCAAGAGGGTGTATCTTATAGCCCGTGAAATCAAGATTGAAATGTGATTGCTGTTAGGAGTTGATAAAATTTAATTATTATCATATAGGGTTTGAGTAGTCATGATCGTCCAATTTTGAGCATTGACTATTATCTAATTTATTGGTTGTTTACCCTTTTGTATCATAATTTGGGTAGATAGAATTTGTGGGAACATTGAATCGGACACCTTGTGAATTAAGTTTCACAGTTTGACTATAAGGCGTTCGATGATAATGTTTGGTTAAAAAATTGGATTTTAATAAAAGTGTTTATTAAAAGAAATATTTCAGATGATTTTATAAAAGTTGATTTTTATAAATCAGAATTATAAAATATGTTTTGGAAATAAGATGAATTTTTAGGAAATTCGAATCCCGGTGGCTTTGATAAAGTTTTCAAATGATTTTTGGAAAAGTAGTAATAATTTTACTTAAAAATACTTTAAGGTATAAATATTTTGAATGGAAATTTAAGAGTAAGATTTTTCTTTGGACAGTTCGGGAAATGAGTCTCGATCTGTTTTATGATGATCTGAATAATCTTCTAAGTGACAATCGAATGTTTGCTTAGGTAAATGTGATAGTGCACTTAGTAAATTATTCTCTTTGTCATTGTACGTTCGAAACAAGTTCAAATCGGAATGAATCCAAGCAAGTGGATGATAAATATTTGTTAAAACGATTTAGTTGAAATATATGTGTATATATTATTGTTATAAAAAAAGGATTTGAAAGGAAAGAATTATTTTTATAATTAACCAGTTCGAGTGACTCGAAAGTAACTAAAAATGGGTAGGAAATTTGTACGGATGGTAAACACCTCTCTTGAGTATTACCCTTCTTGGTAAAGGGATTTATGATACTATTTGGTAGTAACAAGTTCCTTAGCATCATTTTGGAGTTACTCTGGCTATTTGTAAATTTTCTAAGAATTAAAATTATAGTATAATTTCAAAAAGTTTTTGAAATAAATCTGGGTATTTGAATCTTGAGTTTTCTTAGGGAAATAAATGTAAAATGGAATATTTGAACCAAATAGAGTATATACTCTTAGGAGGTAGTGGAGTATTATACAAGTTGAATCTAAGTTTAGTTCTATGAAATGTTTTCATAAAAAATTTAGTGGAAATAAAATTGGCATTAGGAAGAACCAATTATATAAGTACGTAAATTGGATGTAGTTCATTTCTTGTTTCATATAGTTATGATCAAAGATTCGAGTACACTGCTTTGAGGTGTTTCACACCATTTCGGATAAGGATCTATTATTCGATTTTTGACGGCGAGCACTCGATGAGTATTTTTGTTATGGGACCTATGTTTCCTATCATAGTATATGGCTATGCAAGGAGAACAGAGGTTTCTAATCAAGGAGCCTGATCGGAGTCCGTGGTAGAAAATCAGTGAACGATACTAGTTCGAAAATTGAGTATTGTATTTGAGTGGTGATCTAATCATATTTTTGTATAAGAATGATCTATGTACATCATACGAACAGATGTATAGTATTAAGTGTTTCCTGGGTTAGGTTAATGTGTAATTTTAGGGACCGAATTCTTTTAAGGGGGGAGAATGTAACGACCCGGAATTTCACTACTTTGATTTGCGAATATTTAATTAACTTTAAATATTCAAACAATAGATATTATAATAAAAATAAAACTCTTTTAAATAATAAATAATGATGGTGAATTAGTTTTCAAATTTGGTTTACAAAAATATTTAGTTCGAAGAAGATTGAAAATGTAACCGGAATTCGTTTTTTGATTTTTCGTCAACTAAAAGTTGTCGGAAAAGTCATGACACCTTGGTATACAAACGTACATACATTTACAAATATTTGGACATGAAAATACACATGATTATTTATATGTACACTTAGATATACAAATGATATAACATAAGATTTATTATTTTATAAAAGTTAAAACATATATTTTTAAATAAAAGATGTCTTTTTAGACATAAGTACAATCAAGTACAAACATGTTTTAACATGTTGGAACATGAATTATTAGGAGGGGGACAAGGCTAGGTGAGGTGGCAAAGTATGAGTGGAGGGAAAGGGTAGTTTGATCATTTATCCTTACTATTGCTTATAAATAGCTTTCCACTTCCTTAATTTTTCCTCCTTTTCTTCCTATCATATCTTCCTCTTCCCCTATCCAAATGGAGATTTTCTTTTTTTAAATCGTATGAAATTATAATGGATACAACTTTTTTTTTGTACTACATTTTCAAATTATGAGTGTAGCTGTGTCAAAAATGCATTTCTTTCAGACATGTTTGTGGACTCAAAATTTTCCAATCTGAAAACACCCCTTCTTCTATTGACCATATCTCTCTCAAAAACCATTGAAATTGAATGATTATTTTATTTAAAGTATAGAGAAAAGAATTTCCTAAAACTTTTCTTTTGAAAACATTTTCAAAATCCGAGAGTAGCATGTCCAAAAATTGAGGAGAAGTTAACCCATTTTCGAGATGATTTTTGTGGTTTTCCAAGATTTAAAAGTTCTAAAGTATTTCAAGTTTCCAAAGCTTTTCGGTGAGTAAATTTCTTAAACTTTTGGGAAAGAATTTACCTTTATATATATGGTTGTTATATGCTTGTATAGGTTATGTTGTTGTTTGCATTATGGTATGGTTTGGATGTATATGTATGTGCTAATTTGTGGTCTAACATTAGAACTTTGAATTGATGATTAAAGTGAAGTTTTGGTTATAAGTTTGTGATCTTTGTCTTGTGATTGGAAGTGATATGGAAAGTTAGTAAGTAAAGTTAGTAAATGGAAAATTTTGTGAGCAAGGTTTGCACTTAAGATGTGTTTTGTTCCACATAGCGATTCTTTGAGTTTCAAATTGATTTCTTACTTTGTTTTAAAAGAAAAGGTTTTCTAAGAGTTTCTAACATTTTGTTTTGCTTTTAAAACTTTATACTTAGTTCATAAAGTAAAATAAAGTTAAAGGTAAGTGTTTTTAGGATTTATTTGAGATGCAACAAGTTTTGAACTATGGGTATCCATAGCGATAGTCGCTATGGATGTAGTTTTGCTTAAAAATCTGATTTTTGGAAAATGTGGTTTTTAAACTTAAAAGTGTTTTGTAAATGTTTTACAAACTTAATAATGAGGTTTGAAAGAGTTAATTAATAATTTAATGATTATTTTTAATTAATTAAGTTTTAACGATTAACAAACAAGGTTTATTAACTTTAATTAATAAAAGAATGGTATTAATTATTGCTTTTTTAAAATTAAGATTTATTTTAGTTAGTTATTGATTAAGTTAATTAATTCTGAAATGAATTATTAGTTGATTAAATGAATTACTTTTAATTTATTATTAGTTAAGTATAAGGATAATTATTAACTAATTATTATAAATTATTTAAGGGTTTAATTTATAATAAATTATTTATAAAAGGTTTAATTTATTATTTAATTTTTAGTTAAAGGTTATTTAATTAATTAATTGAGATTAATTAATATTTAATTATTAATGGAAGTTTAATCAATTATTAACTAATTAATAAAGGATTAATTAGGGTTTAGTTAATAGTTAATAATTATTTAATTAAATTAAGTTAAGATTCAATTAAGATTAATTATGATTTAAATAAAGATTTAACTTATAATTAATTATTTTAAAAAGAGTTTTAAAGTTTTAAGTCCTTTGTTTTTCCAAGAATCAGATTGTTTTAATTGAACTTCTTTTTCAAAGATGGTTTTGAATTCAAGGGATTCAAGTGCCGATACCATAAAGAAACCATATAACTATGAATGAGTTATAATATAGATTGTTTGATTGTTTGGACATATGTTAGCAGAACAAATTCCCGCTCTGCTATAAATTGATTGAATTGTTTGGACATCTATTTAGCAGGACAAATCACCATCCTACTATTATGTTATTTGGACATGTATATGCTAGTTAGCTTATATTGACATGTTACTCCCTGATTTGGATATGAGTTGTATTTCCATACATGTTGACCTATGTAAATAACTGTTAAGTGAATTGAAATTCAAATTGAAATAAAATGGTAACTTAAATTAGTACCATTGGGATTGATAAGCCTCCTTTTTAATTTATAAGTAGGTTTTTGAATTAACTTAAATTCTTAATCAAATTTGGGGTTTAAAGTTTGTAAATGATTTCAAGTTATATTATTATTTTATAAAGATGATTATAAATAATAACTTGCTTATAAAAGGGCTTTTTCTAAGTAAAAGGGTTACCCTAATTATTTTAAAAATGATATTCTCTAAGTGATGTTTTATAAAGGAAATTTTATGAAGGGATTATAAAGGAATTTTATAAATAGTTTTAAAAATAGAAAGAGATTCTATAAATCATTTTGGAAGATTTTAAAAAGAAGTTTAACTCTAGTTTGAATATTTGTAAGGAGGTTTGAAATATGAAGTGAACTTATAAAAAGAATTTTTATAAGGGATAAGTGAATGAGTTTTATAAAGTGAATGGGTTTTATAGTAAGTGATGTTTTGAAAAGGGAATCTCTTGGCCATTTAATATGGAATTTGAGAAGAGGGAATTTTCCAAATGTTTTTGGTAAATACTTATATTTTTGTGATAAGTAAAAATGTTTCCGAAGTATAAAAGGAATGTAAAGGTTTTTGTAAATAGTGTTTTAAAAAGATCTTTTGATCAAGTTTTGCCAAGTGTTTTTAATTAATGAAAGATTAATTAATAAAGGCTTAGTGGATCCCATATGGAATTAATCAATGTTTGAATGATTGTTTATTTGATAGTTAAATAACCGACTATCAAACCTGGACCAAAATGTAACTTTGGAAATATCTAGGAGAAACACGAGAATTATGTGGTACGGTTACCGTCGAAGGTGCTATACTGTACGTATAAACTCGTTTCGTTCTTCTAGGATGAATGATAAGGAAATCCGTCCACAAAAGGTTTGGAGGTGAACTCCGCTCTTATCTTTGTCTATTTGTTTCCTAAAGAACCGGGGTTGAGTTTATTGAAACTATCAAAAGTTGTTTCTAAGAGACCGTGATTAGATATGTTGTTCGAAAACCACTTCGATCCAACTCAAGCGTGTTGAACTGAAGACATCCTGAAGATTATGGAATCGAAGATGGAGTTTTGAAGTGCAAGGGCTACTTGCTACTAATCCTGAGGGTGATTCCAAAATGGATGTAGTAGAGGTAGTGCCTTCGATTTCGTTCAGACACAAAACGAACTTGTATAGATAAATGCTGGCACTGCATTGCTGCTTGGAGGGCAGTGTTAGCATTCCAAGATGGTTGCTATATAAAAAGGTAAACGTAGCCTCAAGCCTCATAAGCCGGGAAAATGAGTAAAGCAGGAGCATGCAGCATGGCTATGTGGGTCACTCCCATTAGGGGTTGATCATCCCAAGATCTAGTGTCGATATCTCTATGTATGCTTCGGGGCCCATTATGGTTGTTTGATCGCAACCAAAGGGGTGGTCATATTCAGCGTTGTCCAATAAGGGGTAGGGCCGGTCTTGCGTAGTAGAGGTGCAATGTGTTTTGGCCTCCCGTACATTTTATCTAGAGGTGTACGGATTCGGTGGTAGACCCTTACCCTTTCATAGTTGGAACTCATTCTCCAATAAGTGCCTTCGGACTTGATTGTATACCTATTATGCTAGAATTTAATAATGTAACAATTTCGGCTATGATTAATAAGTATTTGTACCTTAGACATTATTACAAGATCACTGGATTTTCTATAGAAAATGTTTTGATTATCGTAAGGTAAAAACCCGTCACTGTTTATGCACGGCGTGGTCTTACAAGATACCTTTGATTTTAAAGGAGTTTTAAACATAATAATTCAGTTGTTTTTAGTTTACTCACACTAGACCCATGTCTGACCGGGAGTTTTCTTTTCTTTTCCTAAAACTCTTGGGTTCTCAAATTTTTAAGGCAGCCAAGTAGTTCAGGTTTCCTACGGATGCATCTTGGAGGAGCTTGGAGCAGGAGACTTCATTGATAGCTAGTTATTATCTTGTTTCCGCTGTATTATATGTAACTTATATCTATTAGGTAGGGACAGGCTGTTATAACTATCCAAGGGTAGAATTTGTATTATTACGACTCTGATGTATCATTTTCGAAATGACTTTGTAAAGTGTTATGTTGATTAACATATGTTATTCCGTTGCATTGTGAGATTCTATGACTGTTTTTGTTCTTTTATCTTCTATCTTCTTTCTTTTCCCCTAATGACCTAACTTTCGGACACTTAAATGATCGGCACACGAATACCGTGGATGTATTAAGTGTCGTCTTTATGTGTAAGAAAAACCTATCGTTACAAGAAATTTCAAAAAAATCTTGAAATATTGGAAAGCAAACAATCTTCAAAAAACTAACAATAATATTTCCAGAAATGGAATGTTGTTAAGTGTTTTAAATATGATAAACCCGGTCATTTGAAAAGAGACTGTCCCAATCTGAAGAAATCAAAGTACTCTTCGAACACTTTGAATAAGAAGAGGAAACATGCTTTCAACGCAACATGAGATGATTCAGATGCATCATCAAGTGATAGTGAGTCAGAAATAGAAAATGCCAACATGTGCTTCATGGCAAAAGATAACTACGTATGGAATTTTAATAAAGAAATTACTATTGTCTTAAGTGATATGTATAAGGGATATAACATGCTTAGGAAAGAGTACAGGAACAGTTCAACAGAGATAGATAGATTAAAAATGTTTAACGAAATATTAACCAAAGAAAAACAATGTCTAGAAGATGAATTTGAAAGACTTAATGGACTTAATGATGATTCAAAACTTGAAAGTTTTGAATAACTTAAAAGTGAAAATGAATTATTAAGATCAGAAAATCTTTCAATGAAATCAGAGACTACCGATCTAAATAACAAAATAATATCTCTAGACAATGTTATTCTTAAATGTAATAAGGATTTTGACAAAATGAAAACTGATATTAATAAATTTAACAAAAGGGAAGAATAATGTAGAAAATTATTATTTGGATCTAAATCTACTAATAATAAACATGGACTTGGATACACCCCTAAGCCCAATTCAAAGAAAATTAGTACTCAAAGTACTAAATGTGTTAAGGCTACCAAGTTCAAACCAAAACCTAAGAAATTAAAGTTAAAACCCCCAAAAAGGTTCATTAATTTATTGGTTCTTAGAAAGTTAGATAATATTGAAAAAGAAAAATATATTGATAATTTTATTAATAAAGTTCATTTATCCGATGATTATATTTTGAAAGGGTATTCAAACTCTTCATGGGTTTGGCTTCCCAAAACTTAACCTCATGAACCGCAAAATAAAACAGGGTACCTATGCGCATATTTTATATTTTTCAGGTGTCGAACAATGGATACCGTACATCGGATGTTCAAAGCATATGACAAGAATTCATTGAACTTTGGAAAAATAGAAAAAGGATACGTTATTGGCATTGGCAATGTTGGTAACTCTAGAACTCATCTAATTTTAATTATTTTACTTGATACGTTTATTTCATGTTTCGAATTGATTTTGATTCCCCTCATGAGTTCTATCTATATACATTTATCTCTATAAACAAACTCTATACATATTATCTAGTTTTGCTTAAACAACTCTTTTTCGCCCATTTTGTTGATGACAAGGGGGAGAAAATGTATAAATATACTAGGCATAATGATAAAGAGAGTGAGTTAGGGAGAGTGACAAAGGGGGAGAAATGTACAAATATACTAGGCATAATGATAAGGGGAGTGAGTTAGGGGGAGTCAAATATAAAAATATTATATTTTATCTCTCAAATATTTATATGGTTGTCATCATCAAAAAAGGGGAGATTGTTAATACCCTAGGTATTGATTTTGATAACAACAACCATATAAATATTACTGCTAATGTATCTCTGAGTTCTGTAGTTATTTCAGATATATTATGGAGACATTTACAGTGATATACCAGAACTCAATGGAAAAAAATGAATTATATAAGAAGGTTAATTAGAGCAATGGAAGAACAAAACTGATTGAAGAAGCATGCTGAAAGAACGGAAGTGATTGAAGTGATGAGTAGTTGGTTGAGTCTTAGAATTCCTTGTTAAGATCATCGACCATTAACCTCAACTGAATCGCAAAAATCCACAAAAAAGAGATACTTTTGAAATCTTAAATTTGCAACACTTATTCATATTGTTGATGTGTTGATGTTCGCTTTGGAAAATGTATATATGTCGACATATGGAAGTCAAGTATGTCAACATACTTCCCATTGTTCAGTTTTTTTTTAAATTTAAATCAAAGGATTTTCCTACCACCTCTTTGCCAAAAGACACGTCTCCTCAACCACTATATAAAGGCTCTAGAAAATGAATTTTCCAATCAATTCTCTCTTCATTCGCTTACTCTTTCTCTTCCATACTTTTGCAAAAGAAATCCGTTGCATATTCTTTCATTCTCTTTGTAAATCCATACCATTCCACTACGATTCTTTAAGGATTTGCAAACCACATTATATCAGAAAGTTTCTACTTGAATTCATATCATTCTCTCTCTGATTTTATCCCATTCCTCTAAGAATTTAAAGATATATTGCCATTGGTGGTTTATAGGATCGTTGTACCAAATCTGTAAGAATCCGTATTGAATATACGACTAATTTCCACGCTTTGTTGTTGTTTGTGAAAAGGAGAAGGTGTTCTTGTAGCCAGTGAAATCAAGAGGGTGTATCTTTTAGCCTGTGAAATCAAGATTGTAAAGGTGTTCTTGCCAACCGTAGAAAGAAAGCAATTATAGTGAAATTCCGCACGGTGTTGTGCATGACTAGATGTAGGATTGGTTAATCCAAACCGGTATAAAAATTCGAGGGTTATTTACTTTACTACATTTTACTTTACTATTTACTTATCTATGATTATTATTTTTCTATTTGCAATTTTATTAGATATAATGTTAAAGTCATAAGTTAGTTCTAAATAATTGAAAAATACACTTCACCCACTTTAGTATTCAAATGGTCTTAAGATTTATTCTGCATTGTGTTATAGACAACCCATTTTCCAATAAATGCAACGTTGTTTGTTGTCTTTTGCATATACATACGCATGTATATACATGTCATGCACATACATATATACATTTTACCATTTACATTTACATAAGTAGAAGTATAAATATCATAATATTTTCATACAAAAGTCAAACGCAACCATCTCTTTACCTTACACACACATGGGTGGACAAGAGCACATGGGGTAGGTGACATCATGGGGGCACATGTAGGTGTAGGTGGTCGACCATGTCATGGTGAGGTGGGAGGGTTAGGTGGTCGAATGAGAAGGAAAGCTTAAGTGTTAAGAGTCAAAAAGAAACCATCTTATCACATTTACATCACATCCATCACCATAACAAGAAGGGAACAAGAGAAAATGAGGGGACAATGGGGAGTGGCGCATGTACCATTGAATGAGGGGAGTAATTTAGTCATTTTACAAACCTTAGAAGCCATACTTCCTAAACTCTATAAATAGCAACACATATTCTTCATAATCTTCACACAATTCTCTTCTTCTTCTTCATTTCAATCTATTTTAATGGCTTCTATACTAGAGAAGAATGATGGAAAAATAAAATAAACATATATCCAAAAACTTAGGATAGTGATCTACTTCCAAAACTAGTCTGAAATCCCCTCTACCTCCACATAAATACATGGCCACCACCTCCTCCCTAAAATAGGCCAAGCACCACCTTTAGTAAGGGGAGGCCGAGCACACTAGGAGGCAAGGAGTAAGTTGGAGGAGCTCCGGGGCAAAGAAAAGAGAAGGAAGTGCTGCTGGATTTCTGTCGGAATAAATTCAAGGAGTTTAGAGAAAATTTTGTTGGAATGAAAATCGATAGTGTGTACTCGACATTCGTAATTATTAAATAACATCCTTAATTATTTCTAGTATTAGAATATGACCATTTAATATCTTGGATGATTTATATGGATGTTTGAAAATTGGTTGATTATATAGTTGACAACTTGGTTGCGATAAATATAACCAATAATGGAAAAATCATAGTTATCCAAAATAGAAATGGTTAATTAATTGACCATAGTTAATTCATGGAAAAATAAGTCCCTATTAATATGTGTACGGAGTTTATTAAGCCTCTTTTTGGTTTTGAATATAAAAGGATTTAAAAACTAAAATATAATATTATATTATGGAATAAACTAGAAAATGAGTTTTTAATGTATTCAAAATAGTTTGAAATGATTTAAAATGGCTTATTATGGTATTTTAAATATTTTAACAAGTTCCGGCAAAGTTTAATGAAATTTGAAAAATAGAGACAAATCGAGCTCGTCATGTAGCAACAGTTCGTAATTTTCCAATTTTAAAGTTAAATCAATGTGTAGGATTCAATTTAAGTCAGAATTCTTTGAAATAAGAATTTTTCAGACCCATGTTGGTATAGTTTTCAAACAAAAGAAGAAAATCAAGGTTTCATTTAGTAGAGTTTGAAATATGTCCAAATCAAGTTTTTAAAAACATCACGTTTTAGCAGTTAGGAAATCAAAAGGGTAAATTCTTCAAAATGAATATTCTTACATCTTTAAAAATATAAATTAAATTCCATAAATATGATTAAATATTTTAAAAGAGTTTTGAATAGAAAAATTGGACATATATGAGGTGGATATATTTAGAGCTGAGAAGCTCTAAAAAACACTATTCACAACGAATTTTGCGACTATTTTCGGTAACTTTTACAAATCATGGTTTTAACTTAATTATTCTTCCCTAATCTTTTTAGTAATCTTATTAAAATGAATAATTAAGTATTTTGAAGATGATTTGAAAGTTTTATGATTATTTTAAAGGATTTTAAAATAAATGGTTGAAGGAAAATTGTTTTAAAAAATATTTGGAATAGTGTTAAGTAAATGAAAATCATCTCTAAAAGATCATATAAAAGAGTTTAGAGTTGATCAAATAACTAGACCACCTTATGGGAGACATAGAGATAGTCTCTAGACCCGAGCTTGGAGAACCAGAGTCTAGGTTTTGCTCTAGCTATCCAGACTGGCCCGATGGAGGGGATAGTTAGTTTGATCTACTCGGACCATATTTTCTTGAGTTAAAAGAAAAGAGATTTGGAGTTTTTCAAAACTTGAACAAGATTTTTAAATATGATTTTGGTGGTATAGAGAATATCCTAGTTAAACTCTGTATAAAATTCCGAGAAGGGTACTCGTACTATCCGTGTGAAGGCGATTTCTCCATTATTCGACTAATATTAAAGGTTGAATATGGAATTGGTATTGAGTACAATTAGTCTAATATCTATGGATCCTTTTCTACTCAATACTAATTGATTTGGGTTTACAGTAAATGATGTCTTAAATAATATCGTTTTTGACCCATCAAAAGTTATGATTTGAAATAAGAAATCTTTGCTATGATTTAAATAAATGATTTGGAAATGTTTTTCTAAGTAGAAGGTGAAATGATTTGGAATTATTCCAAGATTAAAGAGGTTTAATCCACCAGAGAATTTGATAAATGAGGCTTATAATTCCATATACTCTTAAAAGATAAAGGAATAGGTTAAAAGAATATATCTCTGGAAAATATTTAATTTGATAAAAAGGTAAACTGATTGGATGTTTGATAATCACCTATATACTTGACATCTTTTTATCGATGATTGGTTCGAAGAGACCAGGATGGGATTTGGATGATTCCTATCTAAGAACCACTTCGAACCAACATATGCATTCGAAAGTGAAGACATGTTGAAGATAATGATTTTGAAGATGGAGATCTTCGTAATGTAGGGCTGCTTGCCACTAACCTCTAATGTGATTCCCATATTATATATATGGTGGCAGTAGTGCCTTCGTTCTGAAAATCTACGATTAGCAAGGACTACTCGCTACTAATTTTAGGGGTGATTCCCAAACAGGAAGTAGTAGCAGGAGTGCCTTCGGTTAGTCCTTCACCCGGACAACTTGTATAGATAAGTGTCTAACATTGCATTTCTAAAACCATGTACATTGATATCTACAATCATACATATGATTAGTGGTGTAGGAAGTAACCCCTCCTTTACTTAACACCCTTCTCCGAGATGTACAAGCTCAGAGGTTGTACTTCTGTGGAAATCAATAGTGTGTTGTTTGAAATGACAATGTGGTATTCTAAGTAGAACTTGCTTTGTGAAAAGTAAATGTGGCTTTATGAAAAGAAAAGCATGGCTTTGTGGAAAGAAGAGCGTAGCTTCATGAGCCTCACATCCCAAGAATTATACGGGATACTATGTGGTCTATAGGACATATATTTCAAGCTATCGATTTTATTGATGATGGATGAGTCCAGTGGTGTCTGGACCTTGAATGGTTTAAATGGGTAGGTATTGGAGGCTCGATTGAAAAAGAGAAAAGCCACTGAAATACGATGTTCTATAGTAGTGTAACAATGTAGTATGAAGGCTTGCTTGAGAAAAGTGAATAGACACCGGGGACTAGGATTGTTATGCGTGGATTTCACATCACAGGAAATGACCACTAGTTACCTATCATTTTAGAAATCTAATTCCAATACGAGCTTTACGGTTTTAGTTGTATTCCCAAAATAGTTGTAATGCCTTGCAAATATTTCAGCCGCCCCTTTGATACCATATACACCGTTTGACATTGTTCGGGTACTGGTACCTTCTTTATATATTTCTTTGAAAAGTGTTTTCAAACCAATGTCATTAATGGTAATATCAATTTATTTTTGTATAAAGCATTTTGGTTATCATAAGGTAAAAAATCGTTAGTGTTAATGTGCGGCGTAGTCTTACGAGATACCCTTCTTTCCAAAGGTTTTGATTGGCATCAATCTGATCTATGACACTACATATACATTTATAATTTGAGTTTCTCACGCTGGTTTACCAAGCCTAATCTGGGTATTTTTAACACTCGAGTCTGATCCGAGTAGTTTCAGGTTTAGCTGAAGATGCTTGGATTTTCCAAAGGAGAGCTAGAGATCTTCATCAACGCATGGACGTATTTTATTTTTTCGCTGCATTTGTTTTGTTGTTTTTCAGCATTTGTAAGGACAAAGGATTTATAACTATCTCCTATATTGTATTCAAAATTTTCTGCTGTAAAAGATTTTGTGGTTAATAATATACGATTATTCCATTTATGTGAGATTCTATTTCTACTCAGTTCTATGTTATTTTCTTTTTACCCTTGATCAATCTGCCTCTCCGGCACTTGAATTTGCGGCACAAGAATACCGAGAATGTATTAGTATCGATTTTCAAGAGTCGAAAAGGTGGATCGTTACATTTGGCATCAGAGCTTAGGTTGAGCGAACACCTAGGCTTTGGTGGGGTAAAACTCATTATAGATAGGGTTAGTAATACCCTAGAATAAGTGACTCATTAGAGATAGAGTTAGTTCCACCCTAGAATTAGTTTTGAGAGTATTATGCATATTTGTTATTGGATTTAAAATGTTTTCTGGTTATTAATCTGTTGAGTGGTTTATGAATTCTGATCGATGCACGAAGAGGTCCATGTAATCGATAGGGATTCCTAAATACTTAAACAAGGGGGATCCACACACTGTTTTCAAAAGGATTATATTTTGTATAAAAAAGAATATAGACATTTGTGTGATTTGGAAAATTTATGTATTCCCTTTGGAAGGTCCAATGAATAAGGTCTTGATCTATTCGGTGATGATTAGTATAATCTTCAAAGCATCGATCGGATATTGGCTTGGGTGAACAATATCGTACACCTAGTAAATTATTCTCCTTATCAGTGAAGGATCAAGGCAAGTTTAAATCAGAATAAGTCTAAATCAAGTTATTTGGATAAAAAGGTCTTTAAGTCAAAAAATAAATGGTGTGAAACTTCTAATGATATTTTGGTATATCACTTAGGGGAAGAATGGCTTTTTACATGCCGGATGATGATTTATGGATGAATCCAAAACAAGCACGAAGAGTACATGTAGAAGGAGAAGCAAAAGAAAATTTAAGACTAGGATCTTATGCTGGTATCTACTATTACAGATGCAGTAAGGAAGGGCACTACGCAGTTCAGTGTAAGGATAGGAAAAGTAAAGGAAAGAAGAAAGTAGAATCTTTTAGGGAGGATGTATTCTATTTCAAGTGTAAAAGGCAAGGACATTTCTTACGTGGATGCCCTAAAACCAAGAAGAAACCTAAAATTCAGCCAGGAAGGGCAAAGTGTTGCTACCATTGAAAAGGACTAGGATATATAACCAAAGAGTGTCCCAAACTGACTTGCAGTTGGTGTTATGAAGGAAGACATTTAATGAAGAATTGTCCAAAGAAAAGGTTGGTTAACTTTGGTACCAAGGATAAAGCACCATCTACTTGAGAAGAGGTCTAAGAATAGTGTGTATAGCAGTTCAAGTATCTATATATATGATGGTGGTGTATGATAGACTGTATTCCCTAAGGGTTATCCCTAAAAACATGTATACAGGCTAGGGTGAGGAGTGGGTGCATAAATATGATGTTAAGTAATAAACCTCCTTTTGGATTGTTCTCTCTATGCATTTCTTCTATCTTATATTAGATCAGTTTAATAAGATATTTAGAAATAAAAAGTTTAAAGGGATGTTATAAAGAAATGGCTTCGTAAAAGTGTTGAAATCAAGAAAATTATTTAAGAATATATTTTATAAAAGTAAGAATATATTTTATAAAACTATATTTTATAAAATAAAGTGTAATTTATGAAAATAAAATGATTTTGTAAAAGATGGGTCTGAAATATATGTTTAATAAAAAGGGATTTTGGGAACTCGTATCCTTGTGTTTTGTAAAATTTTAAAAGTGTTAAAGAGAAAGTTATTTAATATAAAATAATTTTGGAATTAAATTTATAAAGGAATTTATTAACACAGAAATTTCAAAAGAATTTTGGAATAAAACTATAATAATATTATCCCCAGTAAAGGATAATAGAGTTCTTTTGAAAAGGGGATAGAAATACTTTGGGTGAATATTTTGAAATGATTTTCAAAGAGTTAGAATAAAAGTTAAAATTTCATGGAATGTTTTCATAAATTTTTTGGGAATGTTAATAAGTATGTATGTTATACATAGATCGTTTCGTCACACGATTCTGATCTAAGATTCGAGTATGGAACTTTAAGAAGTTTACATCGGTTCAAAAAGGATTTATCACTCGACTCTTGACGATGAACATTGATGAGGGTTTGTAGTTGGGTACTTGCGTTTTCTACCATAGTTGAGAGCTATGCAAGGAAAATTAAAGTTCTGATCGGAAAGCCTGATCAGAGTCCGCAGTAGAGAATCGAGAGATTGATACTAGTTTGAAAGTAAAGTTGTGTATTCGAATAAGAGATCAAATCAAATATTCTGTAAGGGTGATATGTGTATGTCATACAGAATTGAGTTTAAAAATAAATGTTTTGGGTTTTGGGTTGTAATTTCGAGGATGAAATTCTTTCAAGGGGGAAGTCTGTAATGACTCGTAATTTTATCATTTTAAATTGGAATATTTAATTAATTTTAAATATCCAAATATAGGATTATTAAAAATAAATAATCATGTTTTATGTTTTAAATAATAATGGTGATCTTTTTTTCGAAAAGTATTCAAAAAAATATATTCTTCGGAAAAATATCGATAAAATGACCGAGAATCGTTTTATCGATAAACAGCTTTTTAACCATCAAAAGTCGCAACGAAACTAGATGCATACACTTATTTCTCCACTTAAACAAGAATATGAAATAAAATTATTTATTTTATTTTTGGAAATAAAATATCTTTATGACATCATCAATGCTATCATATTTGAATAATTGATTTTTAAATTTAAATTGAGTTTAAATGATTTAATAATTGTTTTAAAATCAAATGAGGCCCTTTTAATTATTAAATAATAATAGGAATGTTATTTTAAAACTTTGATTACAAATATATATAGTTTAACTGAAAAGTAAATATATGACTGAAAATCTGATTCTGGATTATCAACGGTTTGATTTATGTTCTAAGTTATTGCAACGTTGTTTGTTATCTCGTGCATATACACATGCATGCATATGCATGTCATACACATACATATATACGTATATACATTTTACCATTACATTTATATTTACGTAAGTAAAATATAAATATCATGATATTTTCATACAAAAGTAAAAAAGCAACCATCTCTTCACCTTACACACATGGGTGGATAAGAGTGCATGGGGTGGGTGACATTATGGGTGGCACATGGAGATGTAGGTGGCCGCCCATGTCATAGTGAGGTAGGGGGTTAAGTGGTCGAATGAGAAGGAAAGCTTAAGGGTTAAGAGTCAAAAAGCAACCATCTTCTCACCTTTACATCACATCCATCACCATAACAAGAAGGGAACAAGAGAACATTTGGGGACAAAGGGGAGGTGGTGCATGTATCATTAAATAAGGAGGGTAATTTAGTCATTTTTACAAAACTTGGAAGCCACACTTCCTAAATTCTATAAATAAAAAGGCTTACTTTTCATAATCTTCACACGATTCTCTTCTTCATCGTCTTCTTCTTCATTTCAAGCTATTTTAATGGCTTCCATAATAGAGAAGAATAATGGCAAAATAAAATAAATATATCCAAACACTTAGGATAGTGATCTACTTCCAAAACTAGTCTAAAATCCCCTCTACCTCCACATCAATACACAGCCACTACCTCCTCCCTCAAATAGGCCGAGCACCACCTTTAGCAAGGAGAGGTCAAGCACACTAGGAGGCAAGGAGAAAGTTGGAGGAGCTCCGAGGCAAAGAAAAGAGAAGGAAGTGCTGCCGG
Organism: Allium fistulosum; assembly: GCA_030737815.1. Taxonomy (NCBI): domain Eukaryota; kingdom Viridiplantae; phylum Streptophyta; class Magnoliopsida; order Asparagales; family Amaryllidaceae; genus Allium; species Allium fistulosum. The sequence goes on along the minus strand of CM060904.1, from coordinate 1,219,791,853 downwards.
ATTTCTACCGAAATCAATTCAAGGAGTTCGGGGAAAAGTTTGATGGAGTGGAAATCGATTGTGAGTACTCAACATTCGTAATTATTAAATAACATCTATAATTATTTCTAGTATGGTAACATTACCATTTAATATCTTGGATGATTTATATGGTTGTTTGAAAATTGTTTGATTATATGGTTGATAACTTGATTGTGATAAATATAACCAATAATGGGAAAATCATAATTATCCAAAATAGAAATGGTTTATTAATTAACCATAATTAATTCATGGAAAAATAAATCTATATTAATATGTGTTTGGAGTTTATTAAGCCTCTTTATGGTTTTGAATATAAAAAGATTGAAAAATGAATATGTAATATTATAATATGGAATAAAGTGGATAATGAGTTTGCGATGAAATAAAAATAGTTTGAAATGATTTAAAATGGTTTATTATGGTATTTTAAACATTTTAACAAGTTTCAGCAAAGTTTAATGAAGTTCGAAAAAATTGCGCCAAATCGAGCTCGCCGCGTAGCGGTAGTTCGTAATTTTCCGACCTGAAAGTTAAATCAATGCGTAGGATTCAATATTAGTCAGAATTTTTTGAAATAAGAATTTTCTAGACCCATGTGGGTATACTTTTCAAACAAAAGAAGAAAATCAAGATTTATTTAGTAAAGTTTGAAATATGTCCAAATCAAGTTGTCAAAAACATCGCATTTTGGCAGTTTGGAAATCAAAAGGGTAAATTCTTTATTTTAAATATTTAAAAGTATAAAATAAATTCCATAAATATGATTAAATATTTTAAAACAGTTTTAAATAGAAACATCAGACATATATAAGGTGGAATATATATTTAGAGCTGAGAAGCTCTAAAAAACACTATTCACAACGGTTTTTACGACGGTTTGCGGTAATTTTTGCAAATCATGGTTTTAGCTTAATAATTCTTCCCCAATATTTTTAGTAATTTTTTCAAATGAATAACTAAGTATTTTGAAGATGATTTAGAAGTTTATGAGTACTTTAAAGGAGTTTAAAATAAATGCTTAAAGGAAAATTGTTTTAAATAATATTTGGAAAAGTGTTAAGTAAACGAAAATCATCTCTAAAAGATCATATAAAAGAGTTTAGAGTTGATCAAATAACTTGACTGCCTTATGGGTGACAGAGAGATAGTTTCTAGACCTGAGCTTGGACAACCAGTGTCTAGGTTCTGCTCTAGCTATAGGGACTGGCCCGACGGAGGGGATAGTTAATTTGATCTACTCGGACCACATTTTCTTAAGTTAAAAGAAAAGAAATTTGGAGTTTTTCAAAACTTAAATAAGATTTTAAAATATGATTTTGGCGGCATAGAGAATACCATAGTTAAACTCTGTATTAAATTCCAAGGAGGGAACTCGTAATATCCGTGTGAATTTAAAAGGCGATTTCACCATTATTCGATGAATAGTACAGATTGGATATGGAAATTGGTATTAAGTATTATTAGTCTAATCTCTATGGATCCTTTTCTACTCAATACTAATTGATTTGGCTTTATAGTAAATGATGTTTTAAATAACATCGTTTTTGACCCATTTCAAAGTTACGATTTGAAAATAAGAAATCTTTGTTAAGATTTAAATAAATGATTTGGAAATGTTTTCCTAAGTAAAAGGTGAAATGATTTGGAATTATTTCAAGATTAAAGAGGTTTAATCAACCTGAGAATTTGATAAACGAGGTTTATGATTTCATATACTCTTAAAAGATAAACGAATGGTACAAAAGAATATATCTCCGTAAGATGTTTGGTTTGATAAAAAGATAAATTGATTGGATGTTGTTTGATAATCACCTATATACTTGATATCTTTTTATCGATGGTTGGTTTGAAGAGACAGGGATCAGATCTGGATGACTCCTATCCGAAAACCACTTCAAACCAACATATGTGTTCAAAAGTAAAGACATGTTGAAGATAATGATTTTGAAGATGAAGATCTTCGTAATATAGGGCTGCATGCCACTAACCTCTAATGTGATTCCCATATTACATATACGGTGGTGGTGGTGCCTTCGATTTGAAAATCTTCGATTGGCAAGGACTACTCGCTACTAATTTTAGGGGTGATTCCCAAACAGAAAGTAGTAGGAGGAGTGTCTTTTGTTTGTCCTTCACCTGGACAACTTGTATGGATGAGTGTTTGACATTGCATTTCTAAAACCACGTACATTGATCTCTACAAATGTACATCTGTTTGGTGGTGTAGGAGGTAACCCCTCCTATACTTAACACCCTTCTCTGAGACGTACAAGCTTAGAGGTTATACTTTTATGAAAATCAATAGTGTGTTGTTAGAAATGGCAATGTGGCTTTCTAAGTGGAATTTCCTTGTGAAAAGAAAAACATGGCTTTGTGAAAAGCAAAGCATGGCTTTGGGGAAAGAAGAGCATAGCTTCATGAGCCTAACATCCCTGGAATGATACAGGATACTATGTGGTGTGCAGGACATATATTTCAGGCTATCGATTTTATTACTGATGAAGGACTCCAGTAGTGTTTGGACCTTCAGTGGTTTAAATGGGTAGGTATTGGTGGCTTGACTGAGAAAGAGAAAAGCCACCAAAATACAATGTTCCATAGTAGTGTAACAATGTAATACGGAGGCTTGCTTGAGAAAAGTGAATAGTCACCGGGGACTAAGATTGTTATGCATGGATTTCACATCGAAGGAAATGACCACTAGTTCCCTATCATGTTGAAAATCTAATTCCAATACGAGCTTTAAATTTTTGGTTGTATTCCCAAAACATCTATAATGTTTTGCAAACATTTCAGTTACCCCTTTGGTATTATTTACACCGTTTGACATTGTTAGGATATTGGTACCTTCTTTACATATTGATTTGAAAAGTGTTTTCAAACCAATGTCATTAATGATAATATCAAATTTGTTTTGGTATAAAGTATTTTGGTTATCGTAAGCTAAAAACCCGTCCGTGTTTATGTACGGCATGGTCTTATGAGATACCCTTCTTTTCAAAGGTTTTGATTGGCATCAATTTGATCAATGACACTGTCATATACATTTATAATTCGTGTTTCTCATGCTGGTTTACCAAGCTTGATCCAGGTATTTTTAACACTCGGGTCAGATCCGAGTAGTTTCAGGTTTAGTTGAAGATGCCTGAAGCTTCCAAAGTAGAGCTGGAGATCTTCATTAACGTACGACATATTCTATTATTTTTCCATTGCATCTGTTTTATTGTTTTTTAGCATTTATAAGGACAAAGGATTTATAACTGTCTAGGCTGAATCTAGATAGGCTCCGATATTGTACTGAAAATTTTCCGCTACAAAAATTTTTATGGTTAATAATATATGATTATTTCATTCATGTGAGATTCTGTTTTCTACTTTGTTCTTTGTTATTTTCTTTTTACCCTTGATCAATCTGCCATTCCGACCTTGAATTTGTGGCATGTGAATACCGATGATGTATTATTGCAATTTTCGAGAGTCGGAAAGGCAGCTTGTCACACCTGGTGTGTGAGATTTCTTATTAGACTTTCTACTAGGTTGTGTGTCTTTGTATAAGGGTGAACTTGGGTTCTCCCATTGGTTTAGCCTCGGTATTAGTTTCTCGGATCTCATCTAAGCCTACAACTTCGCTACTAATTTCTTTTGATAAAAATTCATTTTTTGAAAGGACAGCGTGTGTGAAAATAATAACCTTTTACTCATCTACGTTATAGAAAATATATCCCTTAGAATTCTTAGGATATTCTATAAACTTACTCAAGGCTGAACTTGCCTCAAGTTTATTGGGTCTAACGTTCTTAACATAGGCCAGATAACCCCACTCTTTCAAATAACTAAGGTAGGGTTTCTTTCCACGCCATATCTCATATAGCACCTTAGGCATAGATTTAGTGGGTAACAAATTCAACACATGCACTGTGGTTTCAAGCGCATATACCTAATAGGACAAAGGTAATTCGGCCTTACTCATTCTAGAACGAACCATATCTAATAAGGTTCGGTTTCTTTGCCCCTAAGCATCATTATGTTGCGGAGTGTAAGGTGGATTAACCTGAAAGATAATCCCATTATCTTTTAAGTGTTGCTGGAGTTCTTGTGCAATTTACTCACCTCCTCGATCAGATCAATATATTTTAATCTTTCGATTCGTCTGATTTTCAACGTCGTTTTATATTCAATAAAGTTCTCACCACTACAACAAAAAGAACTTTTTATAGCGTGTAAAAACCGCTATAAAAACTTTCTATAGTGATTCTATAATCGCCATAGTTCAACATGTTGTAAAAAGTCTGGTAGATACTATAGCGTGTCATACTTGCAATGGAAAACGTATTTTTCTTGCCATCTAAAATAGGCCATATTGGTGCAACTGCTTTTCTATAGCATTATGAAACATGCTATAGAACTTTTTATGACGCATTTTAGTTGCTATAAATATGTTGACATGCTATATTATTATAGCATTTGAACGCGCTATGGAATCATCGTGTTAACCTTTTACGACACATTGAAATGCTATAGAAAATTCATTACTATCTATTATAGCACCGTCTTATTGCTATGAAAACTATTTACTCTTTGCAAAATATTTTGTATAACAAAGCTGAACAATTTTTCTTTTTATTGCATAGTTAGAACGCTATAAAAAAATTCTATTGCACATTTTTTGCTGCCATAACATTCAAAGCTTACAATTTTTAATTCTACTTATATATTATAACTCAAAAAACCACATTCATCACATTAACATAAGTACACAAATTGAGTCATAAGCCAAATCACAAAATATATATATATATATATATATCCATAATATTTCATACATGAAGAATTAAACATAAATATTTGTGATAAAAATTAAACATAAGTACACAAATTGAGTGTAGCATACCAAAACGATACATACTAAAAATATTTTAATGACCGTCGATAAGCATGACCGATTTAAAGGAGAAAGAGTGCGACATCATGTATCAACCTCAAAAGCATCATACAACACCTGTGAAGAAGAAACACAAACATACATATGTTAGTCAATATATACAAGTATGTATAAGTACAAAAGATGCATCGCCAAAGACTAAGTTACTGAAACTAGCATAACCCCTAATGAACCTGTTATTGTGGGTAACACGGTGAACTGGAATGCCAATAGAACAACCCAGAACTGAAATGGTGAATTGACATATAGACGAAAACGAATGACTTTATTGCAACCACCTCATTTTCATTTAGTCTGATTCTTCATTACTGAAGTTATTTTTCTTCATCTTCCTGTAGCTATATTTTCGAAACATGGACATCTTTTTTCATTTGTTTTCTCCACCTCTGCCTAGCAATCTACGTCGATCGCCATCGCCTCCATCCACCCAGACCTCGCCCAGGCAGCCACCTCCTTCCGCCTCGCCTCTCGCCTGCAGTTGTTCATTTTTTAAAAAAAAACAAGCATTCAATTCGCATGTAGCTTCCACTACCCTCCATCTCTACCCACATCACCTCTCACGCAACCATCCTACCCCTCTCTCCACCAACCCAGATCCAAGTCCACCCAGAATAGCCTCCAACTGCCGCCACCATCTTCCTCTGTTAACACAAACTGCCAAGACCTAACTGAAACTATCACCACTACTGCACTACCACTCTCCACCTTCTGCTCCTCTACCGAAATAGTTACCTACACACTACACTCCAACACATTGAACTGTACCACCTGGGCACACTACACTCCAACACACATAAAATCACACACACACTACAGTCCAACACATTGAACTGTACCACCTGGGCACACTTCACTCAGTAAAAATGAATACAAAAGCCATCATAATTGCATTTGGATAAATATGGCTTACAAAAAAGTACTTGTAAATGTCTCCGTATATGGGATCTGTAAATGCAAATCAAGTAACTGTTAAAATCTAAAAAAATACCCAACTTGTTAAAAATCAAAAGAGAAAAAAAAAGTGGACATGAGTTTTTTCGCAAGTACATACAAGAATAAGTTCAAACCAACAGGCAAAGAAGAATACTTATAGTAAAGAGGGTGCTATTTAAGAAACATGCATAGAGTAAAAGTAAATAGTTGAAGTCAATTGTTTCCAAATTTAAGTCACTTGAAACTATTATCAACGTGATGAAATATTATTTCCAAAAGCATGTATAATTGAATGTAGAATGGTAAATTGATCATGGAACTAACAGAGTTTTTATTATAACGATTTCAGTCTTTGTATTATAGGAACTATTACTAAAATATATGCTTAAACTTACTCGGTGTAAAGCGGTTTGCATGTATAGCATATGATGTGTACGTATATGTGCATATTTTTACCACCATATTTAATCTATTTAAATTAAATAAATGATCATATTGGGTATTTTAACTTGTTTAAAACAAAATTCAAATTATTTGAAATTGTCACATATTCATCTTCATATAGGGGCAAAATGGTCATTTTTATGCATTTATTAAATTGTGAAAATTTATATGGATTTTTTATGTTGTTTTGTAGGAAATTTGGTGAATATTACAAGTGGTTACATGATGATATATGCATACACAAGAGTGAAAAGAACAAATGAAGATGGAAATAATTCAAAGTGAAGATAATGGAGGACCCCACCTACCCACCTACCTTAATGTACAAATTAGAGTCTAATGCACATGCTTATGGAATTAATGGCTTCATGTACACTTAAATGAGGATTATTTGAATCTAATGATTACTTGGCCTCCACACTTCCTAAGAGGGTATTTTAGGCATTCCCCAAAAATATGAATTAGGGTTTAACACTTGTATAAATATCCCATATCTTCATGTAGCTTAGCTCTCCTCCCTTAGTCTCTCTTAGTTTAGTTTTAGATCAAATAAAAGAAAGCTCTCTTCTCTTTTCCATGGCTACTTAGCCATTTTTATTTTCATGTAACTTCCATTTTTTATATGCAATGTTAATTAGTGTTCTCTTTCTTTTACATGCTTCTTTTGTTTATTTACTTTCATGTTAGTAGTGTAGATTTATTTTTCGTGCAAGTAGAATAGTTTAGTTTTTCCTTTCATTTTTCTCTCTTTTTTCCTCTTGTTAGTTTCATTTTTTTTCTACATTTGTTGATTTGATAACAAATATGAGAGCTTAATCCCTACAATTTAGGGGTAATGAAGCTCTCTAATATGTAGATGCAACATTTTGATGTTTATACTCTCTTTTTGTACTTTAATGGAAACACGTGAAGTGGTTTTAATGATGTTGTTTAGCTTTGAATTTGATAGTCTATATTGTTCATAACAAATAGACTATGCTTAAACAAACATAACACAAATTGCCTCTTCATCTAAATATGATTATGGCAAAGAAGTGAATGTTGAAATAAAAATCTATTTTAAGCATAGCCTATTAACTATTGTTTAGAAATATAGGCTATCAAATTTCAATTTCAACATTCACTTCTTTGCCATAATCATATTTAGATGAAGAGACAATTTGTGTTATGTTTGTTTAAGCATAGTCTATTTGTTATGAACAATATAGACTATCAAATTCAAAGCTAAACAACATCATTAAAACCACTTCAAGTGTTTCCATTAAAGCACAAAAAGAGAGTATAAACATCAAAATGTTGCATCTACATATTAGAGAGCTTCATTACCCCTAAATTGTATGGATTAAGCTCTCATATTTGTTATCAAATCAACAAATGTAGAAAACAACATGAAACTAACAAGAGGAAAAATGAGAGAAAAACAAAAGGAAAAACTAAACTATTCTACTTGCATGAAAAATAAATCTACACTACTAACATGAAAGTAAATAAACAAAAGAAGCATGTAAAAGAAAGAGAGCACTAATTAACATTGCATAAAAAAAATGGAAGTTACATGAAAATAAAAATGGCTAAGTAGCCATGGAAAAGAGAAGAGAGCTTTCTTTTATTTGATCTAAAAGTAAACTAAGAGAGAGTAAGGGAGGAGAGCTAAGCTACATGAAGATATGAGATATTTATACAAGTGTTAAACCCTAATTCATATTTTTGGGGAATGCCCAAAATACCCTCTTAGGAAGTGTGGAGGCCAAGTAATCATTAGCTTCAAATAATCCTTATTTAAGTGTACATGAAGCCATTAATTCCATAAGCATGTGCATTAGCCTCTAATTTGTACATTAAGGTAGGTGGGTAGGTGGGGTCCTCCATTATCTTCACTTTGAATTATTTCCATCTTCATTTGTTCTTTTCACTCTTGTGCATGCATATATCATCATGTAACCATTTGTAAAATTCACCAAATTTCCTATAAAACAACATAGAAAATTCCATATAAATTTTCACAATTTAATAAATACATAAAAATGACCATTTTGCCCCTATATGAAGACGAATATGTGACAATTTCAAATAATTTGAATTTTGTTTTAAACAAGTTAAAATACCCAATATGATCATTTATTTAATTTAAATAGTTTAAATATGGTGGTAAAAATATGCACATATACGTACACATCAAATACCCCCACACTTATCTTTTTATTCGTCCTCGAATAAAGAAAAACTAAGATAAATCCGTTTTCGTAGGGAGCATGATTGCATTGAGCATATGAAACAACCGTTAAACCTCTGGGTGTCCCCAGTAGGACGAGTGTTGTCTCGTGAGGGTTTTCAGCGGATACTACCCACAAAATCCAAATGCAGGATGAAAATATTTACAAAATGCAAGATTTATTTATAAAGATGTGAATGCAAGTTTTTGAAAATATTTACGAATGAAGGATTTATTTTTAAATTAACACAAATAAGTTAAATATAGGTTTGGTCATTATCTTGAAATTTAAGTCATTTACTCGTCAAAATTTCCAACAAAAATTAAGTTATCATAACAAATAGACTATAGTTTTAACTCGTTGTTTCGGTTGATAACAAAGTGTAACCATGAAATAGATTCTTAGTTGATTATCAAAGTTTATCAAAGTGGTATTTTCATTTCTTTTCGATAACCAATCAAATCAAATAAGTAAAAATAATGCTATCATTTCAATTGCTTGCTCTCTCATTATTTGCAAGAAAAACTACACACCTAGCTCAGGTAAACTGAGGCCAGATATACCACCCATGCACTGCCTTTCGGGCTTATGTGAGGGGAGTACAGAGCATGGCGAGTGCACACACTTTCGTGCATACACCTATCGACCGTAGGTGGTTTTTATTAAGTCTGTTCTTTTTTTACATGTGTTCCATACATGCATAACCGTGAGGACTTTTAAATGAGTATGAAAGCACATAATCAAAGATTCCAAGTAATTCACCCATGCATAACCATGAGGACTTTTAAATGAGAGTGAATACTTTGGATGTTGTTATTTTTTTTATTTTATTTTTCTTAAGAGAGAGAGAGTTTTGCAAAATCATCTTAGCACCATTTAACTTAGAAGACAAAAAAAATGTTATATCCTTTACTTTAAATCAACCACTTTTTAAAACAAAGATTTTCAATTAGGACGTATTTCATAATTAACACGTATGAATCTTCCTATGTACTAGTTAAACCATTATTATTTGTAATCAAACTTCATTTTTATTTTTGTTAAGCCGAATAAATTTTCAAAAATTTCAATTTAATAAACCAAAACCATATATTTATTCTATAGCGTTTCTTTAAAAATAAATCAAAATGGTTTAAAAAAAAATCTTTTTTTTGTTTTTTTTTTAGATTTTTTTTTATTTTGGAAATAAAAATTGAAAAATGATGATGAGTCTCCCCCCCACACTTGATTTTGACTGTGTCCCCATAGTCAACCCAAGTGAAAGGAGAAAAGTAAAAATAAAAATGGCCTTTATTTATATGAAAATGAACGGTATTTACATGGGATCAGAAAGTATATCGTCAAAGCGTAAATGAAACGGTCTTCCAAAAACCGATTCATTTGTCTCATCAAGTATACGAGACACAGTTTAAGCTCGAAAAACCAAATTGTAAAAGATTTCAAAGTTGAATTTGGATTTGGAAAAACGAATGCCGTTTTATTAAAAATTGTACGAGTCGTTTTATTTTCAATGATTTTTGGAGTTGATAAAACGATTGATTGAAGTTCAAGTTTATTTTCACCAAATTGAAATTCAAGTGGTTCATTGAAAAATTCTTCAGAATTATTGATTTCAAAATCAAATTGGTGATTTAAATCTTCCCCATCAGAGTTTAACGACTCATTTTCAAAAAGTCCATATAACTCGTGTTCGTTAAATTCGACCTTTGTTGGATTATCAACAACTTCATTGCGTATCTCAAGTTCAAAATCCAAAGTTGTTGTATTTAAATTTTCAAAATCGAGAAAAGGGAGATCGAATTTTAACTTTGGTTCCACACCCTCAAAAGAATTGAAATCCAACTCAATTACCGTGTTTTCAACAACTTCGTTAAGATTTTCGTTTTCAATTTCAAAAGTTGTTATTTGAAAATCGTCGATTTGGGTAAAAGGTGGATTATTGTTTGACTCGTCACACATTGAGATTTGATATTGTTTCTCACGTTGTTTCATATATGTTTCAAACAACGAATCCGCGTGATCATCGTAAATTTCGTTCATTTGTTCAACAAAATCCAATTTATAATTATTAGCTTGAGGATTTTCGATTTGGATTTGTTGAGAACAAAAATTTTCACTTGCATCATAGTCGAGATTATTCCCATTGCCAAATTCGTTTGAAAAGTTGTTTCTATTTTCATTTTGAGTTTTAAATTCATTTTGGAGTTCAAAATTGAATTGGCATGGGTTATACTCGAAATTGTTTGAATTTTGAATTGAATTCAAATTTTGATTATTTTGAAAACTTTGATTTGAATCATTTCCCAAATATGAATTACACAAATCATTTATCATTTGATTTTGTTGTGTAGAGATTTCAAGTAAAGACGAAATACTCTTTTCAAGATTTAAGGGTTGGTCATCGTTTTGAAAATTTTGTGGTTCAAAATTTGAATCATTTAAACAATAGTTGTTGTTAAAATATCCATATGAATTTGGAGTGAAATCATATGGATTATATTGATTTTCACAACTATTCTAAAATTCACGTAAGTGGGGAAACTCGGACATTTTCAAGAATGTTTTTGTTTTTTTTAGGAAAAATATTTACAAATAAAATTTATTTATCAAAAGGGAAATTGATTTTTGTTTTGTTTCTGATTTTTCAAATTTTTTTTGAAAAGGTTTTATAATTTTTTTGGATTTTTGAAATTTCAAAGAAAAAGGATTTAAAAACTGAAAAGGAAAAGGAACATTTACAATTTTTTTAGTTTTGGATTTTGAATTTTTTTTCTTTTTGGTTTTAAAATATGCATGAACTAATGCAACTAAATGAATGCAAGGGTTAATTACAAATGATTTATCCTATGTTAACCCAAAATTGTATAATCAGACATTGTCTTAAATAAACAAGATAGTTCTCAGCCAGGTAACGGACAGGATTTATCGGTGCACCACGAATTACCGTAGCAATGCAGCCGAAAGTTTAAGTACCTTCAGAGGAACAACCACTATAATATTTACGAATCACCGTAATATTTATAAATTGTTATTACTCTGCCGTAGCCTAGACACCAAGAAATTAAATTGTTCAAAGAAGACAACTTGTCAATATACAATTAAAAGTTATCGATGTCTAATCGTTATTATTAATCAAAATCTAGGATGAAATGCAAAGCAGAAAATAAACGTGTATTAACAATGCAACTACGAATAAATTTTGGTTTTTTTTATGAATTTTTCTTTTATAAAATGCAAGCAAACAACAATGCAAGGCAAAAAAAACAATATATATAGCAACCAAGTAGTTTTTTTTTGGCAAGCAAAGCGAAGCAATTATTTTTAGCAAGCAGCTCCTTTCCTTTTCTGCTTTTGCAACCTGAAAATAAAAACAAGATATATATACAGTTTTTTTTATATCGAAGAAGAAACTAAAATAAATGAAAAACAAAACAAATTCAAAACAACCCTCGTTTTTTTGGAAGAGACTCTTTGTTTTTTTTTTCCTTTGATTTTTGAATTTTTTTTTGGAAAGGAAACTCAAAAGTGACGTTTTACTTAAAAAAAAGATTTTTTTTCTTTGAATAGAGAGAAGATGGAAAAACGAAAAGGCAAATGGACAAAAAAAAAGTATTGCAAACTAAACAAAACCAAATTATTTCTCTCTAAACCACTCACAATACAAAACTAAAAACAAAAGAAAAAAAATTGCTTTCACAACTTCACCAAACTAAACTAAACTAAAAAAAGTGCAAACTAAACTAAAAACAAAAACAAAAATGAATAGAACCCAGCCGGCCCAAACCAAATGCACCCGGCCCACTTTAACTAAAAAAAAATGAAGCAGCTCCTGCTAAATAAAGGACTAGAAAGAGATTGCTTTCCACGACTAACTTCACCAATAATCCCAAAATTTTAAAAACAGATTTCGATAGTCATGCCCACAAGAACTTGTTTAACGACTTTGCTGCTCGAATAGATTCGTGGCTTGTGTTGAGATTCGGCAGTGGATTTGTGATTCGTGGCTTGGTATGGCGATGATGGGTTCAAGGATGGGGGTCGCGGCGTTGGTTTGGGTTGGAAAATGTCGCAGGTGGTTGAAATGTTAGCAGCAAAAATGGTGAGGCGATTGGCGTGATTTGGGGACTGCAGTTGCGTGCGAGGGTTTTGGCGAAGTCGTAAGTGGTTTGGGTTGAAGTAGCTGCTATTCGAGTTGCGTGATGTTCTGGTGGGTCAGCCTTCGGGTTATGTTAGAGGTTGCGGGTTGGGGATTTGGTTTGTCGGAGATTGGATCAGAGGTAGCGAGGTTATGGTAATGGAAAGTATGCAATGTGAAGGCAAGGCCAGAGGATGGTGTGTGTACACTTGTATGGCAGTGACAAGGTTGGAAGCTTGTACGTGAATGGTGAATGTGTAGAGGAGATATGGAAGCCGCAGGGTGGATGAATTGGTATGTTTGGTATAGTGGATTGGAGAGGTTATGTGAGTGACTGGCAAGGCAGTTATGAAGGAATGTTGAAGTGTACTTTGTAGTTTTCTGTTTGAATGTAGGGAGATGTTTACACAGGACGAGTTGAAGTTGTAGGTTAGCAGCTTTTCTTTTTTTTCGTGTTGCCAAGTGGATGGTCAGATGTATTGTGAAGCACTATGATGATGGAGATTGTTTGTATTGTATGCGGCAGAGGTAAGTGCAGTATGTGGTGTTCGAGTGGATATGCAGTGGGGGTAGAAATGAAGATAGTGTTGTTATGGAAGTGAAGAGGAATTGATAGATTTGATAGGAGAATGTTGAGGTGAAGTAGTACTTCAGGTAGATGGTTGATTGTTTTAAAATGTGGCTGTCAGTATGGCGAATGATGGGCACAGCCGTTGTTGGCGAATGATGGCAAAGAGAGGATATGAAGTTGGAGATGGTGAAGTATGTTTTGTGCACTGCTGTTGTTTTGTGGTAAGGCAATGGGGATATGGTAGTGTGAATTTGACAATGTGGAGTTATGCTGTTCTGTTTGCAAAGGATGATTTAGAGGGGTTGGCACGTGACAGAGCAAGGTTGAAGCTTGTGCACTGATATGCAATAATGAAATATGGTTGAGGGGATGTGGTATAAGAAGGCTGAGGTGAAGTTGGAGTATGTTGAAGTTTTCTTTTGATGAAGTATGAAGTGTAGGTGCATAGTTCGTATGTGCAGGTAGGTTGTAACAGTTGGAGCAAGGAGTTTGTAGATCGGCAAGGTTGTTTGAGTGAGTAGGGATGTTGTATGACGTGGGGGTGTTGGCGTGGTTGAGGAGGCCAGTGAATTTGAATTCTATGTATTGGCTGTTGATGAGGTCAGTGAAGTATTTCAGGGTAGATTCTGTGTGAACTGTTGTGAAATTTGGAAGTTTGGACTTGTATGCAAGCAGTTAGTTTTGGGATTGTAGAAGTATGACTAACAGTCCAGTGGGATTGGATTGGTGAAGTTAGGTAGTGTGTATTGGATGAAGGAGTAAGAGCTTGATGGTAGTCCGGACAAGGAACAGGCAGCACTGTGGTCTGTTTGGTGGCTGTTTTTTTTTTGAGCAGACAGTATAAAGGTGGCTGACAGTGGAAGTTTGTTGGCACAGTGATGATGGTAGTTTGTGGAGCAACTGGAGGAAGTTTTTTGAAGTGTAAAGATTGAACTGTAGGAGTTGAAGGCAGATGTAAGGAGTGAGGGAGTGAGATAGTAATTGTAATAAAAAAGAAAAAACAGAGAGATGTATACTGTACAATGTAAACTGAAAGATAAACAGAAAAAAATGGAATGGATTTTTTTTTCTTTTTCAATTGAGATTGTGTGAATGGTTTTTTTCTTTTAATAGAAATGAAAATTGTAAATGCAAGAAGAAAACAAATGGACACTACAACAAAAAGACCATATTACAACTGTATTTTTACAACTGTCACAAATTGCCAGTTGTAATAAAGGTTTTTTTACAACTCTTTTTTTCAAAAAGTTGTAATAAACTTACTTTCGACAACTCTTTTATTATGCCAGTTGTAATAAATGTCTATTATAACTTTTCTTTTTTGACAATTGTAATAGACGCCAGTTGTAAAATCACACACACGATGCAGGCATCAATCCGAAGCAATATACAAGATCTTATCTCATCCATCAAATATGCATCCAACTATCATAATAATTTAGGCGTGGATCCCTGGTATTTCCCCAAATTTTACCGCCAAAAAAGTTGGCCCAAATTTTCATTTTTCCGCCAAAACGTTTAGCCCCAAATTCCTTCTGCGCCTCCACTTTCTTTCCTCTTTTGATATTCACGTGAATCGTTAAGCTTTCATAAAAAATAAACACTCCGCTAAATTTTCATCTTGATCGAACATAAACCCCCAAATTTTCATCTTGCCTTCTCACTGTAAATTGGCTTCAATCTAGATGGGTTGTGGCTAAACAAGGACGCTGGCATAGGGTTACTTGAGAATCTATTTCTTTGTTTTAGTGTAATTTTTCTTGGATCGGTGTGAAGTTTGGCAGATTTGTGGTGAGATGGTGTAGTTCGTCGAGAGCTCGGCGCTCATGATCTTTCAACAGGCTTTGATGAATCAGAGGGGATTAGCAAAAATGATGCAGTCGTTGTGCATGACAAATCACCTCAAAAGATTGCCTATACTTCTGCTCTTTCTGATTTTCCATCATATTCCATTGGTTTTGATCCACCAGTCTTCCGCCTTGTTCAACCATCTTTAAACAATACTCTAGTCATCTTTGATATTCTCAAAATTGAAGGTGGAACAGATAATTTTAGAGTGTTTCTAAACTATGAATAGCTTTTCACCATTAGAATACTGGGTTGAGGAGAACATAATGCAGGGAGGAGATAGGCAAGCGAATGATATGAGAGTCGTGTTGCTAGTGCTGATTTTGACTTTGAATTCACTGTTATAGAAGGAGATGTTGCTCATGAGAATAATCTTGTTTGAAAGGTTCTAAATGGAAAGAATTTTGTGTCTTATAAAGATGTTTTTTTGGTTAATGCTTTGAATAGGATTAGGACATGCTGTCTGAAAGCGAGTATGGGTTATGTTCAGGATGTGGTTGATGTTTTGGAGGTGGTTGGTGCTTCAGTAGCAGGTAATGGGGCGCATGGTCTATTTGGTGGTCTATCTACCGACCTAGGGGAAAGCACCTAAGAATGAAGCACCTTTGGTACTTTTAGCAAATGTGCATGTAACAATGTGCTAACTTTGAATTTCATTTTCATTGGCTGATGGTTACAAGGTATACATTTGGTACTTTTAGCTATAATACATTGAAAAATGATATTTCTTTACTACCCTACAACAATATTTTAGGTTGCCAGTTAAAGCTTCTACTTTAGATTTTCTTTTAGTTTCCTCAACAAAGCACCTCATTGTAATTTGCACTATCAAGTAAAAAGCAAAAAGAGAACAAAAAAGATGAAAGAAAGATACAATGAAAGACTGAATATTATGTTGTACAATAAAACACTTCAATTTGCCATGTTTAGCATACACATTCATGAGTTACAAACTTATTCATGAACTTGTAACTCATTTATAAACTTATATCTCTGAAAGCAACAAAGTATGATATCGAGAAAGCTAAGCACATGTAGGCTGACAGGCTTCAATGAAGATCAGAGTTTGGTGCAGACACCATCACAGAGGTAATTAATTTTTAGTGGCTTCAATCTGAATACAAACTAAACGTTTTCAGTCTTGATCATATTATAAACATTCTTGTCTGACACACTCAGTTACTCCTCAAGAATTATGACTCACACACTCAGTTATACTTTGACCTCTTGCGTTTACTCCCTACAATTTATAGTTACTCCTCAAGAATTACGACTCACACACTCAGTTATACTGAGTTTATGACAAAAATGTTTACAGAACATAAAGTTTATTGTGATTATATATTGAAGAGACTGGAAACTTAATAGGTCTCTGTTTTGTGCTTCAGGTCGATATGTTTCAGGGATAGATGAAGTGAAGTGCAGCTTGGAATGTTGCGTATGTTGAAGGAGAACTGAGGGCTACTACTGGATCAAGCAAGCTGCAGGTGGTCATCATTGCTGGCCATCTGAGGCAAGGCTGTCCCTGAAAAAGAAAAAGAAAAGGAAAAAAAACTACTGTGTGTGTTTCTATATTTACATATACTAAATGTATTTATAACTATCTACATTACTTGAGCTTAAATACTAGTCTGGATTATGTGATATTTTTTTGAATTGTTTGGGTTATTTGTTACACTGTTGCATGTGAATGAATCCGATTCGGTTATAGTTGCTGCATCAATATATGAATTCTATGATTATTAATATGTGAATAATTGCTGCATGTAAATATTTTTTTTGGATTTAAATCGTAACTGTCAATTATAGTTGTAATAAAGAATATTACAACTATTGTAAAAAGTTTTTAAACATAAGAAATCACAAGGGTAGGTAACAGTTGTAGCAGAGATTACTACAACGGTTAATTGCAACATCGGAACACAGTTGTAAAAGATTTTAGTCTATTACAACTTCTTATAATACGACGGTGAATTCACCGTTGTAATAGGTCATTTACAACGGTTTTCCACCGTTGTAAAATGTTGATTTTGTTGTAGTGGGAACAACTACACTCACACAACTCAAATGCACACAAAACAAACACTTAAACAAAAATCAAACAACAAACACACAACTAAAATCAAAAGAAAATAATTCGAAGAATAGAAAATTTAAAATCAAAACAAATCCCCGGCAACGGCGCCAAAAACTTGTTCGTCGATGGAAATTCTATCGGTTTAGAAAACCGTCGAACGAATTTAAATTAAAAATAACCACAAGCGCACGACGTACTATTGAAGTACGTGGCGAGTACGGATCGATCCGCAGGGAATTGATGATTTTAAAAATCTATTCAATCAAATTAACCAAAGTTGAAAATGTGATTAGCTAAAAATGTAGAAAACTAGCAAAAGAAAATTGATAAAAATATGAGAGTGTGAAGGCAATTTAGAGATAAATCCACTCTCTAGATCACATAAATCAACAAAATGAAGTTATGATCTCTCTTTTCTTGTCATTAGTGTAATTAGTTGATGTGCTTATCATAAGTATGATATATTTGTGCTATTAATTAGCCCAATATAAACCATCAAACTATAACACAACCACTAATACACATTTAACTCTTATGAAATATGACAACAAAGTTGAAATAAAAATCTATTTTAAGCATAGCCTATTAACTATTGTTTAGAAATATAGGCTATCAAATTTCAATTTCAACATTCACTTCTTTGCCATAATCATATTTAGATGAAGAGGCAATTTGTGTTATGTTTGTTTAAGCATAGTCTATTTGTTATGAACAATATATACTATCAAATTCAAAGCTAAACAACATCATTAAAACCACTTCAAGTGTTTCCATTAAAGCACAAAAAGAGAGTATAAACATCAAAATGTTGCATCTACATATTAGAGAGCTTCATTACCCCTAAATTGAAGGGATTAGCCTCTCATTTGTGTTATCATATCAACACTTTTAGCTTGCAACATAAAATAAAAAAGAGGAAAAAGAGAGCAAAATGAAAAGAAAAGCTAAGTAAAAAGAAATAACACTACTTGCATAAAAGAAAAGAGATCTACACTACAACATGAAAGGAGATAAACAAGAAAAGGAAAATAACATGTATTAAATTGCATAAAAAAGTTACATGAAAAGATATTTCAGTCTTTGTATTATAGGAACTATTACTAAAATATATGCTTAAACTTACTCGGTGTAAAGCGGTTTGCATGTATAGCATACAAGTTTGCCTCTTCCAACAAGTTAATTATAAAAAATTTAGCTGCCTGCAAAAAATGATATTGGTAAGATATAACTGAAATGATGCCCCTATTGTGTAGGTAGGTGTCGTGTTTATTTGTATCAAATATAGACCTGAAACTACCGTCATCTTATATAAAAAATACACACATTTAAAACAAATGAGCATATTCTAGTGATCATGATATTAATACTGGTAACTAGAAAAAAACTGCTGGATAAGGTACTTTAAAACTAAAAGCAAATTTGTGTATGCAAGATACATACTGCTAAAGTGGTAGCATTAGGCGATTAGAAAGATGTGTTGGGCTTTTTAAAAACAGGGGTTTAGAACCATGTGTGTTAATTAGGAGGAATAGAACGAAATAAAATATAAATTCAGCTTATTCTAGTTTAGTTCAATAAGAACTCATGTCAGTTGATATTATAATTAGAGTAATTTGAATTAAAACATTACAATGCAAATTTAAAATATTCATTCTCAAAGGTTCTTGACTTGCTCGCTTTTGAATTCATTTACAGAACCTAAAGCAAATATGCAGGCCTATAACAGGTTGTGAAATCATATAGTAAAATTTACTTATCCTTACTACTCGACATATAAAATTGTTGAAGCATGCCTATAGAAAAAAATTAAAGTTGGAATACACACACATACACATTCACACACACATGCATATATACATACACACACGTAAACTTTTTATTACAAAAGTTAAGCTTTTTACTGGGTACCAACGTAAAAACAGAGGAGTGGTTTTGTGAATAGTGTGATCAAACATAGTAAAAACTTTAAAACCTGAAATGGATTCAAAGTCACAGGACAGTGGAGATAAAAATTTATATAGATTCATAGTCACATGACTTTGATACCTGGAGCTTTTAAGCTTGTTCTTGGCTGAGCGTGAGTATTGATTTTAGGTATGGGCTAAGCATGAGGTGAAGTTGGTGGTGGAGCAACTGGCTCTTAAGTGGTAGCTTGGAGTAAGAATAGAGAAGCTCTGGGAAAGCTTGAGGAATTTTTGTTGTTGCTATGGGATATGACATAGCTTGTGCATGGGCATCATTTATATCAGCATGTCCAGGCACATGAGTATTAATCTTGTAACAAAACATAAGCGACCCCATGAAAGGATTATTAATCTTGTAATAAGTTGTGACCTCGCAGCACAATTATTTTTCAATATTAAAGCTCAAACAAAAGTTTTTAGTTACAAGTATTTATATACCAAACTAGATAACAGTGCTTTTAGTTTGTGAAGGTGTGTATTATTGATTTCTTGGCAAAGCCATCTAACAAGAAAATATCGTTTTGTATTACAACCCAAAAAGTGTTTATATTTTATGCATGTATTCAAAATACCGTTATGTGATTGTAAATGTTGCTTTGCATAGTAGCATACTTAATACACATGTTCAATTTTATTATAATTCTCCTAGCTAAACAATGGACCGAATTTAGATAAAAGAAAACACAATATATAGTGTGAAAATTTACTCATGCAATCAAAGGAAAGAATGAGATGAATAAGATTAAATGTCATCTTTTACTGGTTTATCCCATCTTGCTATAATTTTTATGTTAATTAAGCTCCATCCAAAATAAATTTTAGTTGAATAACCTACCAAGAACAAAATCCATCCCAAAAGCGTATTACCAACCAAACTTTTCAACCGGTTTTACTAGCTCAGTAGCACTTTTCTTAAATACCTACCATGAAAAAAAATATAAACTGTGATAAAATAATAAATTATGAGCGTTTGAATAATTTTAGTATTTATATCCCTAATTTATAAGAGGGTAGCTTGAACCCATACATTCAAAATACTATAATATTCATTATTCTTCCTTATACTACCCTCGCATATTTTTCTTTGATGTAGCCGTATCAATTTTTTATACCATGACCATCATCCAGGAAAAAGGAGTGAATAATCAAATAGCACCTATTTTAACTTAAATGGTTAAAGTAACTTCATAAAATATATAAGTTTCAAAACTACTTGTATATACAAATAAATGCAGAATCTCAACCATGAAGGGTTCAAAAAACTAAATTAATTTCATAAAGATAAAAATACATCATGATGATTATCACTCAGCAAAACATAGCATTGGTGGCTCATAGAATGAAATAACAAAAAATATCTTATAAAATAAGAATAAAATAGATACAAAATAGTCGAAGTTATACCATATTTCAAATATTATGCCTCATACAACCACTCTATCATCACAACAAATACGATCTAGATTTGTACATACCAAAAAAATAATCTAAGTGTTGATTTATAGCGAAATGCATTCAGTTTGAAATGGTACTTATGATAATCTTGATAAATATACCTTTTAAACATAAACTTTAAATACATATCTGCATTCACTCTTTCCAACTCACCAAAAAATAAACTTTAAATTTTCATTTCTACCATCTAGAATATGGAAGCCACACCGAAGAAGCAAATGCAAAAAATAAAAACATTCTTCAGCAAATGCTTCAGTGCAGTTAAGGAATCGCAAGTGTGTACTATAACATTATTTTAGACTTAGTCTTAATGGCAAATTCTTATGAAAATTATCAAAAAAAACACTTTAATCGCAACTGTGTACTTTAACTTCACTAAATCAAGACTAAGTATTAATGGCAAATTCTTCTTAAAATTATCATAAAAGAAAAAATTGCTGGAATAAATCTTAGCAATCTTATCTCCTTCAATAATAACAATACAAATGCAAAGTATGTATTTTTGTTTCTAACCAACAAATGAGGTAGTATTGGATAACTATGAAAATGTTGTCTCTGTGTGGGGGTTAGGGGGTCGGTGAATAGAAAAATTATTTACAGTAACAATGCTCAACAGAATAATTAAAAGGAATGCACAATTCATACAACATAATGCAATTAGGATATTCCAAATATGTTACAGAATAAACACAGTGCAAACCTGGTCAAGTGCACATGCAAACAGATCTAGAACATGTCCTTGATGCACAAGTTGTTTAGACAGTCCCTCATAAAACTTGACAGCTTTTCCAAAAAGTGGAGCAGAACCTTTATCCAAATCCTTGTGTGAAAGAATGGGCTCACATAGATTTTTTGACACAATCTACAAATAAAACCAACACATATAGGAGGTAAGTATTAAAGTTTGTGAGAAATACATGTGTAAATAAGAGTAATAAACACCAGTGAATTGAAATGTTGTAAACCAATAAATAAGGATCCATGACATGGCTAAAGTTGGAGTGATAAATACAACACTTAAATATTAGGCTAAATTCTTCTCTTTGTTGCAACTTACAGAGCCAACTCCCTCAGTAGATGGGCCACCAACAAATGCCATAATCCTTGCCCCAGAACTTGGAACACAAATTCCAAGCAAACAATCTGCTACACTTAATGCTGTGCTTGTACATCGTGAGGCCCGCTCATCTGCTTGTACGGGCCAAGGATCTTTCTGAAGTTCTTCTAGAACCTAACCTCGCAAAAAATTAAGCACATTAAAAAGACAGCTGCTAAAGTTAAGCTGGGTTGATGATCTTTGTCTAGATGATATTTTATTTGTTTGAAGTTCTCTCTCTCTCTTTTTTTCCTCCTTTTCCACCTTTTTTTCCCGAGGTAACAAGTAATGTGCATGCTTGTGAACGGGGTGTGTGCATGCCAGTGTTTTAAATCTCGGATTTTGGCCAATATCTCGGGAAAATATCTTGGCTATCTCGGGCGATATTTAAAACACTTATAACTAAATAGGCTGCCAAATCTCGGATTTTGGCTGATATCTCGGATTTTTCATCTCGGCCATCTCGGGGAGATTTAAAAGCCTGGTGCATGCTCGTGAATGGGATGTGTGCGCGCTTGTGAATGGGGTGTGAGTACATGCTTGGGTGAGCATGTTTGGGTTACTCATTCCATGTATGTAACTGAAGAAGAAAGGAAATCCCGCTACTATAAACCTTTATCAACTATTCTTATGCTAAGAACTAGCTTATAAAAGACACAATATAATGAGATAACATATGATGATATTCAACGCGTAGCAAAACTTGTGAAGTGGCATAATTTATCGCCTTATCACTAGTGTTAAGTGCAGAGACTCAGGTGGGAAAGGAGTGCAATTATGGAAGTTCAGTAATAAAAAATGATAGTAAATAACATGATCTTACGTTTCATTCAACGAGATCATAATAGGTGATATACAAGTGGAACAAAAGATGTTCCAATATCCATAATTTATTTATTGCATCATAAAGTCAAAAAAAACAGAGAACACTTACAGAATTTAATACAAAGTCACACTCAGAGGCTGGTAGCAGAAAACTTGCGATGCTTTCCCCCGATAGACCATCTCTTGTACCAGCAATCACACCAACAGCTGGTCTTTGCTTCCGTGCAAAAAAACCCATCTGTTCTAAGATATGTTCCTTGGTCACCTCTTTTGATCCCTTAAATACATAAGATTTCGGCATTTGTCCAAAACCTAGCTCATGAACCTACACTTGTCATTTAAGATACATGTAGATTAAAAAGAGTTATAATATGAAAATATAATGTGCCATTTAGCTGTGCTGTTGGGGGGAATGAAGCGTAATTTCATGCTTATTAGCAACTATGCATAAATATCCCCTGCATGTCTGACTTCAACAGTATGTCGTTGGTATCAATATAACTAAGGAAAAAATATCAATGATTTATCAATTTTCAAATTGTTCATATGTGCTTTTGTAAATCATCTACTATATTTTAACAAACCTGCACAAAGGTACCAAAGGTTATCAACCCAACAAGTGATTTCTCTGGAAGCAGCTCAATAGCCTGGGCAAGAGCAGATTTCAAGAACCCAATTAAAAAATCTCATATACTTTACGTCTAACGCAATTTATAAAAACAGAAATTGAACAAAAAAACAGTGTCATTGAGAATCAAGAACACAATTTATAAAAATCTCCTCTTTCAAGTTACTCACTGATAAATTGTGTTCTCGAAAGAGTAGATAATTACTGGATAAGCAAAAATCTCCTCTTTCTGACAGGGACGCGGAAGATGATCTTAAGGCTATTTAACACTAGAGGGGGGGTGAATAGTGTTTTAAGAATTTCTTTAAAACTTCTTTGATTTAAATTGAATTAACTAACTTAATGCAAATACACAATCACAGATCAAATCACAAAATCACAAACAGATGCAAATATAAATAAAAAGCAAGTAAAGGAAAGAACACACCAGGAATTTTATACTGGTTCGGTGTTACCCTACATCCAGTCCCGCACAACCCGTACGGCTTTCTATTCAATAATAATCTAGATTACAATCCCTCGATTCCAAGGCAACGAGGTACACCCTCCAGATTCTCAGGTCTCTGGGTAGAACCACTTGATTCACAGGACACAAGTTCACCCGATCGATTTCCAAGGACACGATCACACCTTTATAACCCCACACAAGTTTCTTTGAGTACAAATGTATCTATAACTCTGATAAGCACTGAGATTCTTTGAAGAGAGTGGCAGAGAATCAAACTAGAGATATTCTGGTTTGATTCACTTAAGATTTCGGCAGAATATGGATAGGATGATTAGAAAATAAGATAAGAGAGTAAAGAGGAGAGAAAATAAAGAAAGTAGTTACTGGAAAACGTTCATAACAGTCTCTATTTATAGAGAATGAATGGATGTGTCCATTCGAAGAGGTTTAAACGAATAGACACTTCTTTTGAAAACAACCTTTGCTGTAACGGGAAGCATGTCGACATGACAAGTAAATAGGATGTCGACATGGTCTAGTAAAAAGTGATGATTTGCTTTACTTTGAAAATGATGATTTAAAACATATGCAACTTTATTCAAATGGACTCTATGTATTTGTAGAAGGTATTTTAGAAGTAGAAATACTTATGAATGTATATATGTATATATACTAAAATATATTTAAAATCAAAGTAAATAAACTAAAGTAAATATAATATTAAAATAGATTTTGAGGCTAAAATATCAAGGACAGTTTTGAAATCAAAATATAACAAAATGATAAATATGATTTTGAGGCTAAAACATTTTTGGAAATGTGAACGAAGGTTTTTCTTTTGAAAAGGAATATTTGAAAATCATTTTATAAAACAAGAGATAATTTTGAAAATCATTTTGAATCAAAATTAGTGGATAACAAAATAGGGCTACTATCCGTTCCACTAGATATTTCGTGAGTTCCATCTCACTAGGGTTCCATCCCTTTAACAAGAACGAAGTGGATTCCATTCCACGAGTAAATTGGATAAAAAAGAATGATAGTGCTTTCAAGGAGTTTTAACAAATATCTAACCTAACTATATTATTTGTCTTGAACTCTTGAATATCTTGAATCTCATGAGTCTTCAATCTTGAACTCTTGATCTTTGTCTTCATCAATTTTGTTTTCTTTACTGTACAGTCTTCTTTTGTTGATACCTGCATATAGATTTCCTGCACATATATATTTTATAACACTTCTATAGTTGTTGTCATCAAAACCACTATCCTATGGACTAACACTTTCAAGTTAAACAGCTCAATATACCCTACAAATTACTTTAATTCAAGCATCAAACGCACAATTAAAAAAACAGAAATTGAAAAATATACCTAAAGTCAAGTTCGCGAGTTGAAATCACGCTTCGGTCGAGCTGCAGAATCATGCTTAAGATGCCTTGAGGAATCGCGCTTTAGCTTCATTAAGATTCACGCTTTTAGCTTCAGGGAGGAATCGACTTCGAATGTCACAGAGAGCTTTGAAGTATAGAGCGGTGGCGGAATCGAGCTTTCAAACTGAGGAGTGATTTGCGATTGAAGACGATTTGTGTGAGTGGAGAGGAGATTCGTAGAGGCCATTTTGGAAACTGGAAGGCAAGGGAAAAGGAATGTTTGGCGGCCTAGGAATAAGGAGAGGAGGGAAACATAAAATTTCACCGCTAAATTTTTGTTTAGGGTAGAGATGGCGTGAACACAAGCTATGTTTTACCCAAAATGTCCCTAACATACATAACTATAGCAAGACAAATTTTCGTGCAATCCCCACTTGCTATTAATAGGACATTTTCTTGTAGTGCACAGACATCGGATTTGTTCTTCACAAGATACACATATCTTAGTCTTGAGAAATCATCCGTAAAGTTTAAAAAGAAGAATAATTAGATTTAGCAACTATAGGCCTTGGGCCACATACATCACTAAGTATGAGACCCAAGAGTTCGTTACTCTTTCATTGCTCCCATTGAAGGGATGCTTGATCATTTTACTTTTGAGACACGAGTCACGCGTATGAAATGATTTAGGGTCAACTGGTGGTAGAACATCCTAGGTTTTCAATTTGTGTAGTCGTTTCTCACTTATTTGACCTAGCCTACAATGCCAAAGATAATTTTTATTTATATCATCATTCGAAGAATTACTCATAGCACATATATAATTAGTATTGGCCACATAAATGCCATTATCTAAAATACTATCAGAGATCTTATTACAATCTAACATAATGTTCATAACATTATTAGCACAGTGAAAAAATAGCCAACCTCGGACCATTTAGGCATAGAAATATCCCTACAAATAAAGTCTTTCACATAAATAACAATTATTTAATATTAAAACTAATCCATTAGGCAAAGTTAAATGAAAATCTCCAACTACGATTGCATCTACTAGAGATCCATCAACAACTTAAGGCCTCATCTCTCCATTTTCCACATGACACATGTTCCTAAGCCTCTATAATGAATTACATATGTATGTTCCCGATCCAGTATGTAAAACCCAAAATAATTTATTAATTGCAAAATAATTTTGAATCATAAATATATCTATAGGAGTAGTAGAACCATTATGTTTCTTCTCTTTGACAGCCTTTATGTACTTTGAAAAATTCAATTTCCAGTGAACCTTCTTGTGACAGTGATGAAATTCACCCTTGTCGGGTAGAGTAGTCCTCTTACTCTTCTTATTAAACTGTTTCCGCTTCTTTAAATCTTTCGAAGATGATGTGTTCCCCTTAACAACTAGTACAACCCCTTGATCCTTGAACGAAGACTCGGCAGACCTCAACATATTAAGAAGCTCCACGAGACTTATGTTCAACTAGTTCATATTGCAATTTAATATGCCAAGTGTAAAAACATAGCCCGACACCGACTTTCGTGTGTCTCTATCCACAACATAATCTGAATCACGGTAACTTCTAAGAGAGATGTCGCCACCTACTACATCATATAACAAGCCAACTGAAGAAGTGCCACGAAGATATCTGAGTATCCACTTCACTACTTGCCAGTGCTCTTTGCTTGGGTTAAACATAAATCAACTCACAACACACACTACATGGGCCAAATATGGTCTCGTACACACCATAGCATACATGAGACTACCAACAGCACTAGAATAAGGTATATCAACCATATACCTCTTGTACTATACCTAATGGAGTGCCAACCGATTTAGTTTTCTCCATACTGGCTAAGTCTTTCGAAAACTTAAAATGAGAGCCTAATGGAGTGCTAACCAATTCAGCTTTCTCCATACCAAATGGAGTGAGGATCTTCTCGAAGTATTTCTCCTGAGTGAGTCTCTATTCTCTCTGTTTCTTATCTATGAATATCCCCACTCCCAAAATTCTTTGTGTTTTTCCCAAATCCTTCATATCAAACTCCTTGCTGAGTTTCGCTTTCAATTCTGTAATTCTGACCATACTCTGAGATGCAATCAATATGTCATCAACATATAAGAAAAGATATATCATATCTCCATCAACCCTCCTGAAATAAACACATTGGTCTTTGAAGCTTCTAGAGTAACCGTGTGAAAGCATAAACTTATCAAACCTCTTATACCATTGTCTAAGTGACTACTTCAGTCCATATAGAGATTTGTTAAGTTTACAAATATAACCTGGTCTGCTACTATCAATAAACCCCTCCGGTTGACGCAAATAAAACTCCTCATCTAGATCACTATGCAAGAATGCAGTTTTGACATCTAGTTGCTCAAGTTCCATGTCATAATGAGAAACTATTGTCAAAATAATATGAATGGATGTATGTCAAACAACTGGAGCAAAGATATCATGATACTACCCCTTTCTTTTGAACATACCCATTTCCTTCTAACCTAGCTTTGTATCTGAGATCACCATAGTCATCATCCTTCACTCTATAAATCCAGTTACATCAAATTTCTCTCTTGTCGGTGGGAAGAGGCACCAAATCCTAAGTATGATTTTTCTGCAAAGATTCAATCTCATCCTCCATAGCATCTAACCAACTGGAACTGTCAACTGATGCAATAGCTTCTCTATATTCACTGGGCTCATCATGGACAACATTCAACGCATATGTTGCCATGTTATCAAAGTCAATGTCTTCAATGCTCAGCCCAACAAAATCCTCAAGCCACTTGGGCTTCCTTCTCTATCTAACGGGCATAATCTCTGAATGAGCTCCACCTGGAGTCTAATCCTCTGTAACAACATCTATACTATCCTCATCAACCATAGTGCCATTGAAAACACTATCCGAACCTCTATAGAAAGAATCTAAAGATGACTTGCTTTCTATTTGGTATTATGAATCTGTCCTCACACTGTCATCGAATGAGGAAGGCTCCACCTTCAACATAGCCTTCTAATCGAAGTCACATGCCTACTGATAATAGTCTTCTTGCTGATAGGACACCACAACTTGTATCCCTTCACTACTCTTCTATAACCTAGAAAGATACACTTGCAAGCTCTAGGTTCTGGACATCCCAATACTCTGAGAGATGAATAGCTAATAGGCTTCCTTTCCATACTTCTTCAGGAATCTTCATATTTATGGCAGTAGAAGGTGTGCGATTGATGAGGAAAACCACCATAGATAAAGCTTCTTCCTAAAATTCCTTCTTTAACTTAGTAGTCAATCTAAGGCAACGAGTTCTCTCCAACAATGTCTAATTCATTCTTTCAACAACTCAATTAGACCGAGGGTCGATGGGTGTGGTGTAATGCCTCTTAATGCCTTTGGACTCACAAAATTCGATGAATTCCTGTGATGCAAATTCACCGCCATTATCCGAACAGGGAACTTTCAACTTCTTTCTTGACTGCTTTTCAACCGTAGATTTCCACTTTCAAAACCCGACAATGGTTTCACTCTTAGACTGTAGAAAATATACCCAAAATTATGAGAGAAATCGTCTATAAATGAAACGATGTGGTTCCACCCAAGGATAGGCAACGGGAGGGCCCCCAAACATCTGTATGAACATACTATAGGGCAGCTTTTGCTTTATGCTCACTAGTGCGAAAAGAAATCTTTGTCTACTTACTAAGAACACATACTTCACAAAAGCCAAGATTTGAATACTGAACACCATCAATCAAACCTCGCTTTCTTAACTCATCCAAACTACGCTCACCAATATGCTTCATCCACAAGTTCCCCAATCTTAAAGAATCTAAATCAGCAGAAGTAGCAAAACCTGATTCACCAACTATAGTAGTGCCCTTTAATAAATAAAGATTTTTTTCCCTTACTTCTTTCATAACAATCATGGAACCCTTCGATATCTTCATCTTTTCTCCCTCAACTACAATCTTCAACCCAAGCCTACTCAAAACCCCAATGAAATCAAGCTCCTTCTCAAATTAGGTACATGTCTAACATCAGTAATAGTTCGAATACCACCATCAAACATTCTGACCTTCACACTACCAACACCAACCATACGGAAAAAAGCATCATTGCCCATTAGAACTTCTCCTCCATCAATCTCACAGTATGTAGAAAAACAGTTCCTATCAGGTGTCATATGATAGGATGGGCTAGAATCAATAAGTCATAAATTGCTTTTCCAAAAGAGCCAGAAGCTGTAAACACATCGGTATCACTCTCTAATCTGATTTCTCTGTAGTAGAAGTTGAAGCTTGCTTTGGACCTTTTCTTCTTCCTTCGAGCTTTGTACATTGTGCTATAAAGTGCCCTGGCTTCTTACAATGATGGCAAGTCAATCGCTTAGACCCCCTAGAGTGAGACCTTGAATTATATTTACCTCCACCATTCTTTGACTTGCTTTGGCTTCTACCTCTCTGAACAGATAAGCCCTCTGATTACTATCTAAACTAGTGCGTGTCAATCTTCCTTTCAACACTTCATTATGAAGACCGACTTTTACATCAGATAAACTAATCTTACTACGACCATATACCATGGAGTTAACAGAAGTAGTATACTCCTTAGGCAAAGAACATAAAAGGATCACTGCCCGAGCCTCATCAATGATATCAACATCCATTGCCTTCAGGTTCATAATCAAATTGGTCAAAGCATCTACATGCTCCATAAGTTGGGTTCTCGACTTGAGTTATTACTGAAGAATAATTCGATTCATGAGAGACTTGTCTTGATATGCATCAGATAATGCATCCCATAATTCCTTCGTCATCTTCTTTTGAAAGAATTCTCTAGGAATTTCATCTGAAAGACTCAACTAGATTGTTGTAAGAGATTCATCTTCCATATTTCCAAAATAGTTACCTCAAAGTCCTTCAATTTATCAAGCGCAGAAACAATCTTAAAAGTCTTCTCCTTCTTCAACACCGCCTCCATCTTTATGTTCCAAGTTCCAAAATATCTTTTTCCATCAAAACGTGTAAAGCATAATTGATACCAGATCTACAAATAGACTTTCCAAAGTAGCCCTTAATATCCAAACAGAACAAGGACACTAGCTCTGATACCAAACTATAGTGAAAAGTTGATGAGCGAAAGCGATTTAATCAGGATCTAGTTTTTGGCTATTTGAATACCAACACAAATCAAAATCAAATATGATATCACACAAAATAAACAATAGACAGAAGAGAGACAAAAAAGATTTAACATGGTTCGGATTTCTATTCTACGTCCACGGAGACTCAATAATCCTTTATTATTTCTTCACTTTGAGAGTGTAAAACATGAGAAGAGTATGAATCACTCAATAAATTCACTCACCCTAAAGAAGATACAGAAATATTGACCTTATTGAGGATATTTTGGTGGAGAACACTCTTTTTGATTTTGTGATGAAAAGATGAACAAATGTCTTCATTTATATAGGTGTAAGGATGAAGAATGCATGGAGATAATGATGAAATCTTTCTAAATTTACTTTATTTGATTTCAACACAAATTTAGCGTATTGATGTTTTTTTCCATGTATATTCTTATTGGATTGATTCCTCAAATCAATTAATATATCTTCTAATATTAATTAGTTATCTTTCCTATTTGTTTTTCTTATTTGATTGATTGTGGGA
Organism: Allium fistulosum; assembly: GCA_030737815.1. Classification (NCBI taxonomy): domain Eukaryota; kingdom Viridiplantae; phylum Streptophyta; class Magnoliopsida; order Asparagales; family Amaryllidaceae; genus Allium; species Allium fistulosum. The sequence continues at coordinate 1,219,761,194 of CM060904.1, read as the reverse complement.
ATCGATTAATATCTCCTCCCATTTAAATTTAGAATAGATTTAAATCATTCAAATTTAACACTACAAAGTAAAATGATACCAAATAAATTTCAAATTAAGAGGTAAACTGAGCATAAAATGGGTCAATAAAGATATTGAATCAGTTATGAACTTATAGGGACAAATATATTATCAATTAGCATCTAGTTAGTACTAAGATTCAAGAAAACATCTCGATAAATTTAATGTTGGAAAAAATAAAAGATTTCAAGAAAACGCCACTCAATAAACTTAATGTTAAAAATTAGTTCAATTGAGAACAAAAATATTTTCCTACAAATGTAAGGGATGCGGAATGGATGAGAACAATCAGTACTTTCTTACATTGTGGATTGTTTTGTATATGCAGTTACATAGTAAAAGAATGCATTATACTGATTATAACTTCATCAATAATAAAAGGAGAAAAAGTAATAAAAAAGAGGACGTTAAATCAGTTCACTTGGTATAAATCTTACCACAATAGCAAGATAACTTATGAGTTCCATGCGTAAGATTATTAGAAGGTTTCAAATGCTGAATTATTTACGGTTAAGTAAGCAAAAACTGAAACCCTCTCCTAAAGGGCTTATTTGTCAAAGGATATATACAAATTTCATGATTGAAACAAAGTTACACCTACCATAGTTATTTCTATATATTGATATTCATATCTCAACTTTAAGTTTGAGAAAGCCCAATTGAATTCATGGAGCCATCCATGTTGTCATACTATTACAGTTAAAGTGATGCATTTAGCATAAAATATTTTATGAAGCACTAAAATTTATCCTTACAAACATCACCAAATCTTGCATTCGAAATTTAACTCTAAATTGATAAGCATGTCGCCATAATTTTTCCTTTGAAGTTTACAATGTTAATCATATGAACCTATTCGTATATAATTGAAATTAAATCATCATGCTAAAAGTTTGTATTCAAACATGCTTTGAGACATAACCAATCCCTAATTTCTAATGGTAAGCTAATTTATTACATAAATTTATTCACCAAAATTGTGCATATATCTTAATTCATGTATAGATTTTTATATTTTAACATCTCACCACCAAAATTAAAATCTAAATAATAAGTCCAAAAACAAATGTAAAAAGGTGACAAAGATCACGTAAGATGGAACTCACGGTAATAATGAAAGTGATTAAAATTCTTTATTTCTTGAAAATACTTGGGTGCACTGCTCATTACCTCCATCAATTTTTCATTATCTCCCACACTTTAGATGCTTAGGTACCTCCTCAGATTACTTCTCATGGGTATAAGTCAAAGCTTCTGTGTCTTTATCTACCACATTGGAATACTATGATAGTTCAGAATTAGCGTTAGGATTTGGATTTAATTGGGTGGAACACATTAATTTGTATAATCAGGAAAAGTTCAATTCTAATCTAGAAATGTTAACGATTAAAGAAAAGATCAGATTGACTACAGATGCTAGGTTATGGAATGGGTTGAGATTGGGAAATTGAAGCCGACTTAAAGAATATGATGAATTGAGAAACGTAGAGGAGAGAATCAAAAAGTCTGGATTGAAGCAAAGAATGTGGAAATGATTTATTTACAAACTAAAAACTGAAGGAAATTTCACGTGTATACGTTTGGCAACAGGTTAGAGACAAAATGACTTACCTAAAAGAAATAAATTAGATGCACACGTGGCTGCATAGAAGAATTTTAGGAAAATCAGAAATGAAAGGACATAGAAACTTGACACATTAGAATTGGATCCTTTACACAAGTCAGCGTAGTGTTTTTTTGGCAGAAACAGAACTGAAAGGTCTTAAGAGGATTATTGAGCTTTCGTATAATATAGTAGATAGGTGATATCTTAATTGGTCCCAAAGTCTGGAAGCCTAATATAGGGTTATGGCCGGCTATAACATGGACCTAGAGTGGGCCATTGATTTGGTATTTAGATCTAGAGAGAAAGGTGGAAGAAGTTTCATCTCATGGTGGTTATAAATAGTCCTACCCTCTTTCATTCAAAATACACAGAACTTAAAGCTGAGATTCGCACACCGAGTTCGAGGACAAGGAACGGGCGATCCAAAAAGGAATAGCTTATAACCAAAGTTTCGATAACTATTAGATCTAAAAGGTACGCATTTGTTTCATATATACTGAAATATCATGTATATTCTTATATCAGAAATTGATTTCAACCATGACGTAAAATAAAAATATTGAAATAAAAATTTATAATTATCTATATTTATAAAAGATTTTATGTATTTAATTAATTATACTCATACATAATTTTGTTTTAAGAAAAAGGCTTCTTTATCTTTGCTCAGGGCTTATATATATTATATTAGTTCCGGTTTTAAATTAAAAATTATATATTTATATATTAGTTTCCTTACGGATTTTATAAAAAACTATTTTGTTTTCTCGGGTTTGAAAAAATATTTTTTTAATTTTGATTTTAATGTGTGTGTGTATATATTTAATATAAAGAAATATATATACATAATATATTTCGGCCCCAATAATACCAGTATGAATGTAGGTTCGACGGACGTATGCATAGAAAAATGTGTTTAAATTTGAAATTGATATTATATTGAATCGTTTGTTGTTTGTTTTTTGGTTTTTTGCTTCAACGATGAAGCATTGTATAAATATTCTAATTATTTGTACTAGTGCGAACTCGTGCTTCGCACACAGTTTTCGTTTAAAATTTCTAAAATAAAAGGTAATCTATTTGTAACATGAATTAAAAAGCAATTAGTAGTCAAATGATAATTCACTCATTGTTGCATCTTTATACTTGTCAGATTAATTATTGATTGATATATTTGGCCGCAGTGCAAATTTATAGCGATTAGAAGGTATAATAGTTTGTCCTTGCTATTATATTGATTCAAGGACAAACTATTATAATAATTTGTATGTGCATACTTGCTGAATATGTTTTCAAAATGAAACGGCATAAACCTGTTTAATAAGGCAATTATGATCATATGTCTTTGTAATTAAGTTGAAAAACCGTCTATTTTTAAAACGGTCTTATGTTGATGCAGCAGCGGATAACTGAAATGAATGTAACGGTGAAAGTAGCAATCGGTGGATTGAAAGATACCAAAGGCCCAAATCCGTTGATCCAAAGATACCGGATTCTAGCTATCTCAAACACGTTGATCGCGCACGATACCGTGTTTAAAGATCTACGATTCTTCGTACGTTGATCTAGCGCACTAGATTCCGTGAATCGGCTTCAACGATCGTTGATTCGAGCGCACTCGAATACCGAAGGTGGAGATAGGAGATTACACTCAACTACCAATTTGAGAAGTGACACAAAGCACACAAACAAAGTTTATTCAAAATCAACTAACTCTTACAAATGACACCACCATACCTATTTATAGGGTTACAACAACACACATACACGACTCAACAAATTACAACACATAGACCTAAAAATACAACACCACGCGGCATAAGCTTCAGCGACATGAGGAGAATCAGCTTCCGGAATATCTTGTGCGACTTATAGGATAAGCGACCTAAGGAGTTGAGCGACCTAGGCCTGCGCGACCTAAGATGGATGCGGCCTATGGTCGAGCGACTTAAGGTAGGAGTGACATAAGAGATACGGCAGCAACATAAGGAAGATAGCAATATAAGAAGGAGCGACATAACTTCATGCGACCTAAGGAATATCATCTTCAGCGACTTATCATGGAGTGATATATGTGAGCGACCCATCATAGGTCGTGGCTCACTCGTACGTCCTGAGCGACTTAAAGCTTCTCGCGACCTAAGAACGGAAGGTCGTTCGCGACCTAAATCAAACGGCATATTGGAGCGACCTATCTGCATATTGGAGCGACCTATCTTGTTAGGTCGTAACTCTTTAGGTCGTAGCACTTTAGGCCGTAGCTCTTTAGTTCGTAGCACTTTAGGTCGTAGCACTTTAGGTCGTAGCTGGCAGATAGAGTTAGGTCGCAACTCCTTTTCACGTGACTCGTTAGGCCGTGAGCGACCTAAGGAAAAGACCTTTAACTCGTTAATTCGCAACTCTTTATCTCGTGACTCGTTAGGTCGTGAGCGACTTAAGGAAAGACTTAGCTCGCATGACTTGCTTGGTCGGTCTTCATAGCTCTTTTGCGACCTAAAATGGCGCGACTTAGGGATTAATGTGCTAGGTCGTAGCTCAGGGGAGTTAGGTCGTTGGCGACCTAAGTCTTCATCAGTCTGGACTGCATCATCCTCCCCTGGATGGGAAAAATTCGTCCTCGAATTTAAAAGTTCTTCATCTTCGATACTCTTATCCTCGTGAAATGGAACCAAGTGTTCGATATTGTCAAGGTTGGTAATAGGAAGATGATCCGGCAAACTCAATTTATAAACATTCTCGTTAATTCCCTTCACGACTTCTAAATGACCATTCCTTCTAGCTTCTAGCTTGTTGTAAGTTCCAAAAAGAAATTGATCAATGATAAACACTGCATACAAAAAAACTCCTTCCTTGCATTTAACGCTTCGTCGCTTAATCTCTGCTGATTGCTTATATTTATCCGTTGCCTTAAGACATCGTTCCCGTACAACTTTGTAGCATCCTTGCAACTCATTCACAAAAACATTAGCCCGTTTAATCACCCCTCTCTGTGGTGGCACTATTGATAAATCTAACGGTCCTTTAGGAGTTGTTGAATAAACAGCTTGGACTGGACTGAACCCAGTGTTACGTTTAATTGCGTGGTTGTGTGCAAACACAAATGACCAAATGCTACGATCAACTGCATGGTAGTGTGCAAACGCAAATGTCCAAATGCTACGATCAACGACATGGTAGTGTGCAAACGCAAATGCCCAAATGCTACGATCAACTGCATGGTAGTGTGCACACTCCGCTTGACAGAACTTCGACTCCCAACTTTTCAAATTATCATCCACGAGGCATCGCAATAGATTACCTAGGGATCTGTTCACAACTTCAGCTTGTCTATCCGTCTGTGTATGATTAGAGCTACTAGATTTCAACTTAGTCCCAGCCATTTTCCACAGACTCATCCAGATATGGTTCAGAAAACGATTATCTCTATTCGAAACAATAGATTCAGGTAATCCATGAAATCGATAGACCTTTCTGGAATATAACTGAACGACATTAACGGCCTCTGCAGTCTTCTTATAGATAATGATATGAGCTAATTCTGAATACCGGTTAACCACCACATAAATAGAATCATTGCCATGTTGCGTTCGTGACAATCCCAAAACAAAGTCCACCCTAACCTCCTCCCGTAATTTAGCATGTATATGCAATGGCAAACATAAACTTTCATTTGTCGTGGTCTTCTTTGAAACTTGTCGATTATGGCTCTTCTGAACAAACCTTTCAACTTCCTTCCTCAGTGATGGTTCAAAATAAGACTGAGAGATTAACTGCATAGTACGATCACAGCTAAAGTGTCTTCTTACATGTAAGTCTTTGATAAATTTCATTTGCCAACTGCAATCTGTAGTAGACAATTGACTTCCTTCGACTAGCAACCCATCAACCAGTTTTCTCAACTCTTCCTGCTCTGTCGGACACATATGATAACGTGGTCTATGTGGTACAATAACATCTGGTATATGATCAACATGATATTGTTTATCCCTCAGTGGCGGTACCTCCTTGGGCAACTCTACAGAGAGTACATCTTCGGATTCATTTACCACTGGCTCATCCTCCTCAGGAGTCTCGAGATCTTTACTGGTTTCATTCCCATTCAACATAAACACTTCTGCTCTATCCCCCACTTCTCTAGCAAACTCTTCTGTAGATAATAGACTAATCGAATCCTCCTTCTTCACTGATAAATTACCCCCTTCATCTCTTGACACACTTCCTTCATCTTCATCGAATTCTGTTGATTGTACATTCTCAACTTCAAGTTCATTATGCTTCGTTGGTGGAAAAACTTCAACTTCATGTTTGTCAAACTTTGCTGGTTGTGAACTTTCAACCTCAGGTTCATCAAATTTCGTTGGTTGAAAATCATCAACTTCCCTTTTATCAAACTTTGCTGGTTGTGAATTTTCAACCTCATGTTTGTCAAACTTTGTTGGTTGAAAAACATCAACTTCATCTGTATCTAACTTCGCGGATTGTGAGTAATCAACCTTATGGTCATCAAACTTCACGGGTTGAGAAGAATCTACTTTATCTTCATCAAGCTTCAGCGGTTGAGAACAATCGACTTCATCTTCCACTTCAACACCACCTCTCACTTCTTCAACAAATTCTTTCGAAGATATTAACTTAGCTGCTTCCACTTTCTTCTCTGGCTTGCGGTCACTCTGTTCACGCTTCTTAAGAACTAAAGTAATTTTGGTTCCTTCGAACATGAAACTGTAGCTGTTGGCGTGACTATTATGTTGAACAGCTCTATCATACTGCCATGGACTTCCCAATAGTATGTGACACACATCCATATCAACCACATCACACCATATATTATCTTTGTACTTTTTCCCAATAGAAAATGTAATCAATGTTCGTCTTCCCACTGTCACTTCTTCGCCTTTCTTTATCCATGCCAGTTTATACGGTCTAGGGTGTTTTTCAGTCTTCAATCCCAACTTCAAAACGGCTTCTTCAGAGATAAGGTTATCGTAACTTCCCGCATCAATAACGAATTTACAAACCCATCCCAAGATAGTACAGGTAGACTGAAAAATATTGTTCCTTAGCCAAATAGAATCATTCTCATGCTTTGGCAAATGACACCCTTCGTCTCTATGACCACGTATGTCTCTATGATCATGCAAATCCCTTCTACTCGATCTTTTGTCATCACGACATGGTTCATTGTCAAACTCACGTGTAGTTCTTCTCTCTTCATCTCTATACCCATGGTGATCTCGTCTCATTGAAATTGATGATTCCCTTTTATCTTGATAAGTTTGTGGCGACACCCTTCTTGATTCCGTAACCGATGGCGAAACTCTGTTTCCTCCATGGTTCAAGATTGGTGACCTTCCTCTTTGACTTTGATTCAATTCCATCATCAACGTCTCCAACTTTCCAAAACCTTTATTGAACTTCTCTTCGAGGTTATCACTAATTCGTTGCTCTATTGCCTTAGCATCTTCTCTTCTATACACATTGGCAATATCCTGATGACGATTACCTCTTCTCGGATGCATGATTGATCTTTAACAAATCTTCAAAAAAATTCTAACACAAACTTCAAAAACTTGGCTTCGGTCTAGCTCTGAAAAAACCAAACTAATGCAACCTTCAACACTCGGCCTAGATCAAACTTTATACTCGGCTCAACTTCAACTAGTTCGGCTTTAATTCTCGGCCTTGAACAACAAATGAACAAACAATGCACGGCCTTGACTCTTCAACACAATGTGATGCACAACTTCAACTTCTAGCCCTCGGCTTTAACTCTTCAAAAAAAATTGGCTCCAAGACTCGGCTTAGCTATGATTGGCTAAACCTGGCTCTGATACCAAATGATGCAGCAGCGGATAACTGAAATGGAAGTAACAGTGAAAGTAGCAATCGGTGGATTGAAAGATACCAAAGGCCCAAATCCGTTGATCCAAAGATACCGGATTCTAGCTATCTCAAACACGTTGATCGCGCACGATACCGTGTTTAAAGATCTACGATTCTTCGTACGTTGATCTAGCGCACTAGATTCCGTGAATCGGCTTCAACGATCGTTGATTCGAGCGCACTCAAATACCGAAGGTGGAGATAGGAGATTACACTCAACTACCAATTTGAGAAGTGGCACAAAGCACACAAACAAAGTTTTATTCAAAATCAACTAACTCTTACAAATGACACCACCATCCCTATTTATAGGGTTACAACAACAAACATACACGACTCAACAAATTACAACACATAGACCTAAAAATACAACACCACGCGGCATAAGCTTCAGCGACATGAGGAGAATCAGCTTCCGGAATATCTTATGCGACTTATAGGATGAGCGACCTAAGGAGTTGAGCGACCTAGGCCTGAGCGACCTAAGATGGATGCGGCCTATGGTCGAGCGACTTAAGGTAGGAGTAACATAAGAGATACGGCAGCGACATAAGGAAGATAGCAACATAAGAAGGAGCGACATAACTTCAAGCGACCTAAGGAATATCATCTTCAGCGACTTATGATGGAGTGATATATGTGAGCGACCTATCATAGGTCGTGGCTCGCTCATACGTCCTGAGCGACTTAAAGCTTCTCGCGACCTAAGAACGGAAGGTCGTTCGCGACCTAAATCAAACGGCATATTGGAGCGACCTATCTGCATATTGGAGCGACCTATCTTGTTAGGTCGTAACTCTTTAGGTCGTAGTTCTTTAGGTCGTAGCTCTTTAGTTCGTAGCACTTTAGGTCGTAGCTGGCAGATAGAGTTAGGTCGGAACTCCTTTTCACGTGACTCGTTAGGTCGTGAGCGACCTAAGGAAAAGACCTTTAACTCGTTAATTCCCAACTCTTTATCTCGTGACTCGTTAGGTCGTAAGCGACCTAAGGAAAGACTTAGCTCGCTTGACTTGCTTGGTCGGTCTTCATAGCTCTTTTGCGACCTAAAATGGCGTGACTTAGGGATTAATGTGCTAGGTCGTAGCTCAGGGGAGTTAGGTCGTTGGCGACCTAAGTCTTCATCAGTCTGGGTTGCATCATATGTACAACAAGTCAATATCTTACCTTCCCTCGGTATCATAGGTTCCGGAGTCACTTCCATGCTTGGCTTTGTGTATACTGTGTATTTATATAGAAAACAAGGGCGATGGTATCCAACTCTGTATTGATTGTCATTTTATTAACCATATAAGCCAAATGTTAATAAGTTTTTCTCATGGTTACTGTAGATATAAATGAAGCACTTACTGGGAGAGTTTGGTAGCTCATAGACCCATTGATTAGAAAAGCTATGAACATAGAAAGCAATGGATTGAAGCCGATAGCTCTACATCCTGAAACTCAAAATTTGGATCACTTCATTTCAAAATGAAAAGAACACAAAGTCTAGGTTAGTCTGTAGAACTGTAGTTTGAAATAAAATAATGAACCTGAATAAGTTTCCCAGGGATACACAATCCCATCGTTGTTTCGATCAAAGAAGGAGACATGTTATTGGAGAACAATCAAATTAGGATTGTCGTTTCTAGAACCCTATGGGTGATCAACATCAGGTGCTGATGTTGCTGTTGCCAAGTCTGTGAAAAAGTATTATCAAATAATAAAGCAAAATTAGTACTTATCTAGGACTAAATACCATCAAAATTGTGCAATGGTTGAAGATGTGGTGTATCTTTGCTTTCATACTTGCTATCGTTAGACTAGCCAACATGCGGATTAACTGGTAAATAAAGCTCATAAAACTTATAAAGCTACTGCAATTAATTTGGTTCAACCAAAGCACGCCAAAGCTCAAGTTCCCATCACAATTAATCATGCTCCTTGTCTTCTTCATGAAAATGTTTGTTGGATTTTGAAACTATCCCGTAGTCATGATTTCTATAGAGATTTTTAAGGTTTGATCCTACATTAAAAAGAAAATGCATGGTCACTACTCTTTTAGGGTATTAAATAGTGGCAGAAAAATAAAAACGTGGTTTTGGAGATAGAGAATGTGTGAGTAAATGATGATACCATCCTCCATCTATTTTATTAATTAGTTATTTTCATGGACATTTTAGAAAATGCAAAAAAGGCTTCACTTTGACTTTGTTGACTACAGGTGTTGCTTTATAGTATAATATATATATATATATATATATATAAATGAAAAAAAAATTATCATTTCCAAACATATATATTATTAATATTTATATTTAAATAATATACAAATATAGATATACACATTTACTAATAACCGAAAATAATATGTGTGTGTGACATCACTTGTTATAATAAAATCATTTTGTTAAATTCTTGAATTATTCCCTCAATTATAACCTTAAATCGCAATGGTTATTTACCCTAATATATTAACATCCACATTTATACGCCTTATGATAGTTTATAATATTTACAATGTTTGCCTTATGAATAGGAACGCTTAATAAATTAAATATGATAAATCAAAATTGAAACTAAATCAAATAGTGTATATAAAACTAATACATAATATACAAATATATATACAATAAAGTTAAAATAAAATTTATTAAATTAAATTGTCAATAAACTCCTTTATTAATGACCATTAATTATGATTTAGTGTAAATGAATTATTCATGTATACACAAAATAAGATCTAGTGCAAAATAGTAAAAGAAATTTTTTTTGGACTTCCCCTTTTTACTCCATTGCCAATGCATTTGATTCAGCACCATTTTCATGGTATAAGACTTGTATTAATAGATGTAGTTGAGGCTACAAGGAATCACAAATCCTCTAAATTATCTCTAGATATTCACTAAAGAAAGAACACGTTCAAATCCAAGGATCAAGGTTGAAGAATGGGTAAAAATTAACTTAGCTCGCACGGCTGAGTTCTTATCGATCGGTGATGATCCATACCCATCGATCATACCGATCGATTAGCTTTAGTACTATACTTTTGCAACATTTGTTGATCGATATTCCTTGCTTTGTAGAAATGTTTTATCATGTTAAAATTTTCTAATTTATGGATCAGTATCTATCATCCATGGATTGGTTCCGATCAATGTCAATGCTATATTTTCTATCTTCGATAAGCTAACATTGTATGATCTTATAAATTAGTAACGATCGATGCTTATTGATCAGTACTGTAGATTTTGCTTCCACGCTTGGTCATTTTTTATTTTGTTATTTTGTTGATCCTTATTTGTGATCCCTTGTACTTAACCAACGATGAGTCTCCACCCATTTCTTTATCCTTCCGAAATCCAACGTCTTCGAATCATCAAGAGTGCAACATTATGTGTGATGTGTGTGTATAGCTCCTAAATGAATAAAGAAAGCAATTTAGACCAAAATGTCATTCTTCAACAAAAAAATTTCCTCCTAATCTGAGTTTATCTCTTCTTCTTCATATCTTAAGTTGTGAATCTAGGATTAGTGTAAATTGTCCATTTACACTATTTTGGGAATCATAACTAATTTCGAGTGTTGGAAATTCATCTTACTTCACAATCTTTTCGACGGAACCTAGCTGTTACTCATGACTAAAAGCAACAAAAAGTGGCAGATTGATATCAAGGGAAAACATTCAAGTAACTCTGATTTGTATTTTTGCATGTACAGACACAAGAGAAACATTCAACCCTTTACTATGTATTTAAATTTGGTTGCATTCTTGCTTTTGTTATTTGTTATATGTAAATGAAAATCCAGTTTTTGCCTATATTTGGTGTCAATTTTGTTATGAGCGGATACTGATATTGGAATGTACATGCATGTTCTTTATAATAATTGTGTTTCTTGACAAGCACCATTGTCTCAGTGGTTAAGTGATTCGGCTTTGGTGCGAGAGGTCACGAGTTTGAAACTTGCGTAACATAATTCGAACGTTTATTGACATGTAATATGTTGTCCCAGTGACATATTGTATATAAAGTACAATTTCAAAAAAAATATTATGTTTCTTTAATTAAAATGATAACTTTATAACTGGTACAGCTGCCATTATATGATTTCAGTATTGGAGTCATTGGCAAATGCCATTACCATTTTGATACTGTTAGGACTTTTCGAATTGCGTCCAATTGAACTACTATCATGTTTAGGCCAAAACTAGGTAGAGCTAGATTAGGTTCGATACTGAAAAATTATACTCCAACCTATGTTGTTTGAGGTAGAGCAGGGCGCTAGAATGCTAAGATGGGATTTAGAGTCTAGGGGAGTTCAGGCGGAGCCTGGATGGAAAATAAGCGTTCGTCGCATACATTTTGCACAAACAATATTCAGATTGAATAATTATAATAAAATAACTTACTAGTATCAAACTATATTGATGTTGATTAGATGATCAATACTTATTAGTTTACTCTATATATATTGTTAAATTTGGTGATACAATATTTTCATATTAAAGAAGATTTGGAAGATATTGTTGATTTCTGTGATACAATATTTCCAGTTGCAGAAGATTTGAAAGATATTTGAGATAATTACTCAAATATATTGCCTCTTTTATAGCATTAAAGAGAGCAATAAATTACCTACATGAGAAGAAGAATCATTTTAGGAGATTGAAGCAATCAATTAAGTCTCTAATTAGCTGATTAAAGAAGGAATCTTATTAGACGTGTGTAAATTGGGGAAAACTAGAAAATCAAATGGATAAACGTTTCCCGTATGAATAACAAAATTGATAAGGCATTGATTTATGACTATAAATTAATCACGTCAACTCCAAGTAATAACCTCTATATAAAGGCAGAAATTAGCATAAGTAGAATTATTGTCTCAAGTTGTGTTTTTTATTCTTCTTCTTAGCCCTTATTATCAATCTTGTAAAATTCTCTTTTCTTAGAAATAATAAAATCTTCTCTCCCCAAAGTGAATGTACACTATTTCGTGATAGTGGAACCACTATAAATCCGTGTGTGAACTCTCTATTTACTTTCTTCTGTGATTTACTATTTTATTCTCTTGTTTCACTTTGTTTTATCGCACTACAACACGATCTTACTACTTCCGCATTTATTTGGGTTGATTTACAATCACTTGTATGAAATCTACCGCCAACGGTATAGTATCAGAGTATTGAAGATTGTTGTTGAAGCCTAGGGCTAGAAGGTGATTGATAAGATGACATGATCTGGATATGGAAGTGAGGTTAGACCTACCCAGGAGTATGAACTCTACATTATGGGTTCATATGCAGCATCTAGTTTGCAACTGGCTATAGAGAAGTGGAACAGAGATAGTGATTTTGAGAAGTGGCAGCTAAAGATGAAGGCGGTGTTAAGAATAAATCGTGTTTATTATGTTGTGTTTGACGCATAATCATTGCCAGTAGATATCTCAGAATATGAAAGGAAAGAGATGGAAGAATAGGCCTTTACTACCCTTTAATTAGCCATGGGTGAGAACATTATCCTACAGATTAGCAATGAAACTACTGCTAGAGGCTTGTGGAAGAAATTGGAGTACCCCTACATGAAGAAGTCGCTTACGAATAAGCTGATTTTCTTAAAGACTTTCTTCACTTATAAGATGCATTAAGGTACATCGTTGAAAGCACATCTTAACTTCTTTGACGACTTGATGATAAAGATGAGAGCTGTTGATTTATATGTGGATGAGGAGCAAAAGGAAATGGTGGTATTGTGCTCTCTTCCAGAACGAAAATGGTATTCGCTACTAGCTTGATCTATGAAAGAAGCACGCTAACATTAGAAGAAGTAAAGATGGGACTCTTGAGTGAACAGATGAGAGATCAAATGAAGCTTATGAGCTAAAGTGGAGAAGCCAGTAGTAGTCAATGACTGATCATAGAGAGAGAAAGAAAGGAGAAGAAGAATAATAATTTCAAAGGGTGTTCTAAGTCAAGAAAGCCCGAAAGTAGTTGGAGAGGCAAGTTTAGAGGCAACAGGTGTCATCATTGTAAGAAGCATGACCACTGGAAGAAAGATTGTCCAGATTTAAGAAAAATAAATGAAGTGGATAGTTCTTCATCTATTGCGGTGGAGAAGGTTGTTTCTGATGATATGCTGACTGCATCTGTTTCCGATGTATCAGACCATTGGGTGCTAGATTAAGGGGCGTCTTTCCACATGACGCTTAGGAAGGACTATTTATGTTCCTACAAAGATAAGGAGGGAAGTGCTATATCGATAAGGAACGATACTCCTTGGAAGTCATTAGAAGAAGGATCGGTGCATATTCACATGCATGATGGTGTGGTGCGCACTATCACTGGAGTCCACTATGTACCAGGTTTAAGAAAGTCTCTTCTGTCTTTGGGTCAGCTAGCATCTTTGGGTTGTAGAATTGCAATAGAGTCGGATAGCTTGAAGATGACATGTGGTGCTCTTGTATTGATGAAAGGAGTAATGATCCAAAATCTTTATCTGCTGAAAGGATCTACAGTTCTTGGAGAGTCGTGTGTTGGAGTTGATAGTTCGCCAGCTTTGGATGCCACCAGACTTTTGCATCTCAGATTGGGTCATGTTTCGGAGAAGAGCTTGGAGTTGCTTCGTTGAAGGAACATGATCAATGGTGAAAGCTTAAACCGTTTAGAATTCGGCCAGGAGTCTGTCGGAGAAACATACAAAGGTTTCATTCCGTGTCGGTAGACATGAGTCCAAAGGAGTAATAGAGTATGTCCATACGGATGTTTGGGGACCAGTAGCTATAGCTTCTATTAGAGGAGCTGAGTATTTTATCTCTTTTATCGATGATTACTCTTGGAAGGTTTGGGTGTTTGTGGTGAAAGCTAGGTCGGAATCGTTTGAGAAGTTCAAAACTTAGAAGGCACTAGTAGAGAATGAAGTCAAAAGAAAGCTAAAGGTGATAAGATCTGATAATAGTGGTGAGTTTGTTTCTAAGGAGTTCATAAATTTCTGTAAGCAACATAGAATTCAGAGACACTTCACTACATCCAGAGATACACAATCAAACGGAGTCACTGAAAGGATGGGTAGAACTCTACTGGAGAAAGCTCCTTGTTTGAGATTAACGGTGGGTTTATCTATAGGCTTTTGGGTTGAAGCTTTATCGACTGCAGCATATATTATTAATTGAATTTTATGCTCAACCATTGACGGGAAGATACCAAAGGAAAGATGGAAAGATACATCTATACATATAAGTTATTTTCGTATATTTGGTAGCCATATGTATGTTTACATACATGAAATGACAAGTTGGATGCTAGAGCCTATAAAGGCATATTATTGGGCTATACAGAAAACATCAAAGGGTATCACATTTGGAACCCTGTTGATAGAAAGGTAGTGTACTCTAGACATGTCGCATTTGATGAGTCCGCTATGTTCAAGCCGAAAGAGAATCCACCTAGTTCAGTAGATTCAGAAGTTGAAAGGCCTAAGGAGATGAAACTATTCCCATATATAAGCCCAGTAGTAGAGTCAGAGATGCAAAAGAAGACAGAGCAATTGCATCATTAACACATCACATTAAGGTCCATAAAATTCCTTTAGTAATGATGGTGATGGTTGTGAAGCTAGAGATGATTCAGTTTAAGGTGGAGTTGATAGAAGCTCAGGCGAAATTACACCTATTCGGACTAGTTCCAGAGTTAGAAGGCCACCAAATAGGTATGAAGACTGGAATTATGCAATTCTTAGCCTTAATGATCAATTTGACTACGCACTGCATATAGTGCAAGATGAGCCTTTCGACCTTGAAGAAGTTATGAGTTCGAGTGCTAGCTCGAAATGGATGCATGTTATGGAGGAGGAGATGGATTCATTGAAGAAGAATCATACTTGGGAATTGGTACCACCCCCTCAAGGAAGCCGAGTCATAGGATGCAAGTGGGTGTTAAGGTGAAGGACGATGCAAGATACAAGGCTGGACTTGTAACAAATGGGTTTTTACAGAGGAGGGGGTGGAGTATGATGAAGTGTTTGCTCCGGTTGCTAGACATACTTCTATTCGGATATTGCTAGCTATAGCTGCAACCCACGACATGAAGTTGGAACAATTAGACGTAAAGACAACCTTTTTGCATAGGGACTTAGAAGAGACCATCTATACGAAGTAGCCAAAAGATTTATAGGAGGATGAAAAGAAGGAACGAGTTTGCAAGCTGAAGAAGTCTTTATATGGTTTGAAGTAGTCGCCTAGGCAATGGTACAAGATGTTTGACACTTTTATGCTTACTCTTGGTTTTGATGGAAGCATTAAAGATGCTTGCACTTATTTTAAGCATATGGATGATGGTAACTGAATATATTTACTCTTGTATGTGGACGATATGCTAATCGCTTTCAAGAACAAAGATGAAATTGACATGTTAAAATTAAAGCTAAAAACGGAATTCGAGATGAAAGACCTTAGTGAAACAAAGAAGATTTTAAGGATGGTAATCTAAAGGGAGAAAAGGCTAAAGGTGTTGAGATGGACACAGAAGGAATATATCCAGAAAGTGCTTGTTCAGCTGAGCATGGAGAAGGCAAAGACAATCAACCCTCCTACGCCTTTGCACGTACAACTTTCAGAGAAGAGATTCTGATCTCAGACGAAGTCAAAGCTTATAGGGAGAAGGTACCTTATGGTAGTGCGGTAGGAAGCTTGATGTACGCTATGTTTTGCACGAGACTGATATTGCACAGACGATTGGTTTGGTCAGTCACTGTATGACTAGTTTGGGGAAATCGCATTGGAAAGCAGTAAAGTGCATTTTAAGGTATCTTAGAGGAACCAGTCCAACCCAATCAGGGACTTCAAAATAGAAAGGATGTGAGAGAAGTGTGCCCAGATAGGAATAGATAATACATGTGTCTTAGCCTGGTCAACAGCCGCACTCCAGGCCGTGATTATAAAAGGCTTTCCTTCTATAATAATTGGGTCAGCTTCTAAAATACGTTGTCAAATTAATTTTGTGTAGTAAAAATTATGAGAGAATTGTGCAAGAACCTAAAATAGTATATAACCTACATATGTTTATTTGATTCAACAAATCGTACAGATCAAATTACATCATTTTACTTAGTAACGGTTGATAATTGTCGGTAAGGTGTAGTATGGTAAAAATGTGCAATCCAATTAATAGGGTAAATCATATAGCCTACTTGCATCTATTTCTCACAAGTGACGGGGTACTTTTGGGAAGATTTTTCATTTGCCTCTTGTGAATATAGCGGCAGTTGCATGTTAAATATGGTAATTGTTTGAAAGTATTAGTGAAAATTAGAAATGCCACTACCACTCCCGAATTTGATAGTGGAATTGGATGAATCTGAAAATTTAAAGTTCATGGTCCGAGTAAATTAATATTTTTAGTGTAATTTATGCCCAAGCTTTTGAGGTGGATTTATTAACGGATTCTACATCCAACTTTTCTGCATTTTATAAACAATATTGAATTTTGTGCCTTTCAGACAATAATTTTAGTGCAATTGCAAACCCACATGATAAGAATATTATTGCTTGTGCATGGAATATGTTTCCTCCTACACTGGTGGTGCACATGTTACTCCTAACTGTTATCGAAGATCATCAATAAATTTCTACAGCAATAAGGGATTCGATGGTAATTATATAGTACTATTATATGCTTTCTGAAAATTAATCAGCTGAACAGAAACTGAAACAATGTCTTCTCAAAGATAAACTGCATGCATGGTTGATCATTTCCATGTTTACCTATGATCTATGTAATTCTTTTATTAGTCTAATGGTGTAAAAAGAGCTTTGGCTCTAGTGTGCACTTGCCCTTTTTTCTTAAAGAGATGTTATTAGTGCCAATTAATTATAAATGTTATACATATGTGCGCATAACAAGGACATGGATAGTGTGCAATACTGATAAAAAGAAATAAGAAATTAAAATTGTGTTAAAATTTATTGGTATGAAATGATCAATATTTAAAAAAACAATCACGTGATTTGTGAACCAAAGTTTGTTATACAAAGCCCGGAATGATAGTAAGCTTAAAACACACAAGATCAATGGCAAGCTTTGGTCAGCAACTCAAAGACAACATTTTATATGTACTCAGTTTTGTCAAAGTTAAAAGCACCAAGAACATTAACGTGGACGAAGGTTAAATGTTACGTTCTAGTCCTATAATCCAGTCTATTTTTTTTCCCTTCCTTTTTTCTTTTCTTTTGAGTACAATCACTATTTCCATACGGTTGTTTTCAGCATTTTTAAGACGCTCAGTTCAGTTATATTGTCCAAAATATATTGCGCTCATTAATATGTAAAATGAAAGTTTTGTTTAATTGTAACTGGTACAGAAAAATTTGATCCGAATATTTGACCATATAAATACCCATGTTACTTTTAAGTAACGTATGTTTGCTAACAATGTCATATTTTCTGTGAGCAGCAGCAGATGGCAAGACTGCTCAGTTAAAACTTTCAACAGTAAGCTCTTGATAACGCTTCAACGGTTTATTCATAATTGGATTTTATGAATTTTGTAATTGCAGAAATAAAAGATGAAGAGAAAGGCAATCTCTGTTATTCAGATTGAATGAATGATATTACAGAGTACAGAGCTTATATTTATACACTGATACAGGACAAAAGAAAGTAACGAAAATAAATGTTTGAACTGCAACAAATATGGTCCAAAACTCAGCCTATGTTACAAGATATACAGAGACAAATAAAAGAGCGGCAGCCTCACATATGAAACCCTATTATCTCATTTGTACTCTTTATTTCCTCCTTTCAAATAGATCTAGGGTTTCGTTGTCCTTAAATTTTCTTCGATCCGATGAAGAAAACTCAGAAATAGCTTCAAAATTCTTGAGGTCTGAGCTTTAATAAGTGAGTGCACACTGATTTGATAGCATAAATAGTAGAATTCTTGCTGAGGTTCATGTCGGTTTAGAAGAAATCGGCATGGATCTGCATTAAGAAGTGTAGGTCTGAGGCATAGAAGTTCCAGTAGCATGCGAAAAGCATTTAGATAGTTTCAGAAGCATGGATTACGGATGAAGTTCCTCAGCTTTCTGAGTTTTGAAGCAAAGATGAATAGATCTGAGGTGTTAATGCTTCATACGCATGCTACAAGCATAAGAGTGGATTAAAGTTGTTGTTGAAGCTCCTCGACTTTCATATCCTTTCTGAATCTCGTGAAGTTCAAGGCTGACAACAGCTTAGTCAGGATGTCGGTACGCTGGTAAGTTGCTGGTAAATGATTGTTCTTTTAACATTTGTTTATGGACAAAATACAAGTCAATTTCGATATGCTTAGTTCTTGAATGGAGAATATGGTTAGCAGCTAGCGACACAGTGCTTAAATTATCACACCACAACATAGATTTGCTATTTAGATTGATCTGTAGTTCTTTGAGTAAAGACGGTAGTTCTTTGAGTAAAGACGGTAGCCACATAATTTCTGCTGTGACACTTGCCACACTTGCCACACTTCTGTATTCTGCATCCGTGCTAGATATGGAAATAGTAGGTTATTTTTTTGAGTTCCAGGAAATAGGATTATCACTAAGATAGATGCAGTATCCAGTGGTTGATCTTCGATCATCTGAGTCTATAGCCCAATCAGCATCTCCAAAGCCATTTAGATTAAGGGTTTTTCCTCCTCTAAGTGCTAGACCATAATTTAAAGTACTCTTTAAGTATCTTAGAATTCTTTTAACTACCTTCTAGTATTCATTAAGAGGTTGATGCATAAATTGGCTCACTTTGTTTACACTATATGAGATCTTTGGTCTTATAAATGTTGTATACTGTAATGCTCCAACAATGCTTCTGTATTGTTTATCACTGTTGATTGGTTCACCTCTGTACTAAGATAGTTTTAAATTGCTTGTGATTAGTGTAGGCATTGGCTTTGCTGAGTTCATTTTTTCCTTGCAGAAGATCTCTATAATATACTTTTTCTGACTTAGTTGCAATATTGAATCTGATAGTTTCTTCACTTCAATGCTTAAGAAATAATTTAAGTCATCCAAACCTTTAATTGGGAACTGCTTGTCAAGATACTATATGATGCTGCTGATTTCTTTGTTGTTGTTACCAGTGATTATGAAATCATCCACATATACCAGAATGTTTGTTATTTCATCTTTGTCATGTTTTATGAATAAGGAATTGTCTAACTTTGTTGGTTGATACTGAAGTTTCATGAGTGTTGCTTTTAGCTTATCAAATCATACCCTTAGAGCTTGCTTTAATCCATATATTTTTTTGTTTAACTTGCACACATAATTATTTGACTGCTTGTATCCCCGTGGTTGATCCTTATAAACTTCTTCTTGAAGTTCCCCATTAAGAAAAGCATTGTTGACATCTAGGTGCCTGATATTCCATTTCTTATGTAATGCAATGTGAAAATAACCCTTATAGTTGTTGGTTTCACCACAGGAGAGAAAGTTTTGTTGAAATCAAAACCATATTGTTGTGTGTACCGCTTAGCAATAAGTCTGGCCTTGTATTTAGATATGGTTCCATTAGGATTTCTTTTTAGCCTATAAGTCCGCTTGCAACCAATAGTATTTTTGTTTTTGGGCAATGTGTAACGAACCGTAAATTTTCGATAATTAAAATGTGTTAAGTTAATAAGATTCTGGGATTTAATATTGGGAGAAATCAAAATTTGTGACATAATAATGTAATAATAACTAAGAATGAAATGTAACAATGTAATTAAAGCTAATTATTGATAAATTGAATGAATTACAATAAATTGAAATAATGTAAATGCTATAACTTGGTTATAAATTTAATATAAGGAAATGAATGTAAATATTGAATTTATGAATGAGATAAAATATAATGAATAGTAATTGAAGTAAATCAGTGTTAGGTACGTAATTGTTACATTAATGAAATTTAGACAATAATTGCAAAATGGGAATGTAATAGAATGTGTGGGAATGTAATAGAATGTGTGGGAATGTAAACTTTATTCATGAAGTAATAATGGATTTAATAAAAAGAATGAAATCAAGATAAATAAATAAATTGGGAGTATAAATTTTAATTAATGTGTAAAATTGACAAAATTCCAATATCATTGAAATATAATAATTAATACAAATAAAGGATGAAAATTGGAAGATATTAATGTAATGAAATATAAAACAATGTTAACCATGTTAGTTGAGTGATAATTGATTGAATATTAAGTTTGGAACCAAATAAAATCAAATTTATTGGAATTAATTTGTAATTAATTGGATTAATTGCAGTTGACATTTGAACACTATATTTATTGAAATAATTTATACTAAATTGATATGTGAATTTGCTTTTAGTTATTATAAATATCTAAAAGATCAAAAATGATAAAAATCTGCTTGTTTATAAATATTGAATAAATAAAAAGTGGTTAATTTATTTAATATTAATTTATTTAATTAACTGAAATATAGTCATTTTGGCCACTGACTCGGTTTCGATGAAACTAGTTTCATCGGATCCGTAACGGTGAATTATTGTAGGATTTCAAGTTTCGTAGCGATCGTACGGACTCGAAACACCTAGGAATCAAATCAATTGAAATCAATTTGAAATAAGCTGATTTTAATATAACTTCTTCATACGATGAAATTAGGACTTGAAATCTGTTCCATTGAGTTTAAAATTATCGAAAGCAACTATTTTTATATATGGGATGACCCATTTTCGTTCCGGAGACAGAACAGGCTTTTCAAGTCATTTACCGTTCAATTTCCAAATCAATCTTGTTCGTTCTTTCTATTTTCAACTCTACCTATAAATAGACCGTTATAAACCCTAGGCTACTTCTTATTTCATTTGTCTGTACGTACATTTCTTTCTCAACTCCTCTTTCCAATGGCAGACAAACCCTAATTCCCAAATTTCAAATTCAATTTCAAATTCAATTTCAAATTCAACTTCAAAACCAAATCTCCTCAAACCTTATCAAATTATATATTGATTTGAAGCTCTCGACGAGCGCATTTCAGATCTGCAATTCGTTTTTCATTTTGGTTCATCGTTTGATTAGTAAACGTCGAAGAATTCTCGGCCGTTCTTTTCGTCGCGATCGACTGCAACCGATCGGCGAAACAATAATACTGGGTTGTGGAGAGAGGCTAGCGTAGTTCATCGGAGCTATTGGTTTCATTTTTCAACGGATGGATCGGCGGCAGAAATTGGATGAAGTTCGATTTTCGGAGGCGGCTGCTGACTTGATGTCGATCGGCGTTCGAGTGGAAGGTCGGCATGTCGTATGGTGTCGGGGTGGGGGCGCGATCATCTCTGGCGGCGCAGTGATGTACAGGAGGCGGCGTGTTTGCTTCGGACGGGGTAGCAGGATGGGGTTCGCGTTACGGGGTAGGGTTCTGGATGACTTACGTGGATGGAGGTGACGTGTACTTTATTATATATATATATATATATAAATTATTTAGTATTTAAAAAAATCGTTTATCTTCTAATGCTAATAACTTGCATACGAACTCCAATTCACACGTGGTTTTTTGCGTTGGGATCGAATAAGAATTCTGGACATTTTGAGCTGGTTTGGACAAATTCTAAGACCGTTCAAATTTTGGGCTTATTTTGAATTTAAATTCAAACGTGAGTGTTTTAACCCACTCACAACTTCTAAAATTTCTTATGTTTGTTAAATTTAATTTATGATGTGATTAGAAATTTATTTATGGTTGTTTGGTATATTTTAATCGTCATCTCAATTAATTTGAATTTATTTGAATTAAATCGTTATTTAATTTATTATTAAATATAAATTGCCAGTTAAATACCTGTTATTGATTATCAGTTTTATATTTATATTTATATTTATTGATTGATTGAGATGATGTTTGTAATGGATGTTGATTGTTGATATTGGATGAATGGATGTTTTATTTTATATCGTTATAAACTGCAAGTTCATTATGGGTTGAAATGATACACACCCGAATGATCAATAGATTAGGGAAAAATCGTTATTGGTTGAAATGATAGACTCGAGCGAGTTTATGGATTTTATTATTAATTCGGGATTGCGGTTTGAAATGATAGATAACCGTAAATATTAAATTGCGGATTGAAATGATAAATATCTGTATCACTTGACCCTAGGGTAGAGAATTATATACGGACACCGGTAGTTAAATTAAATTATTTTAAAATCCTTAATTTTTGAATTTAATTAAATGATATTTTGAAATAAAATTTGATTTATATAAATTGAATTATTATTGGAAAATCAAGTTTTATGTTAAAATGTGAATTGGTTTAAAGGAATTGCTTTAAGAAATTAATTGAAAGTTTAAAGTTAAATTTTAAGTATAAATGAAATTCTATTGGAATTAAGCTATTGAACTTGGTTGAAATATAACTTTGAAATATTTTGAAATTGGAGTAATTCGAACTGATGTTTGAACATGGATTGAAAACGATTTGAAATTCAATAGTTTATTGAAACTAAAAATTGGCAGGTTTGGAATTTGGTTTGTGATTTGAAAATATAAAATGGTCTAAATGTGTTGAAATGAAACTAATAGTTAAATCTGATATTAATTCCAAATTCATACTTTATTATAAACTATTTTAAAAATATATTATTTTAAAATTTCTAATTATTAAGACTTTCAAATTTATTAAACTATTTAACCAATATACTATATAAATTATTATTACCTAGTTTAAACCAATTTAATTTATTTTAAACAAATTAAACCATTTTAATTCATTTTAAATCTAATTAATCTATTTTAAAGCTATTTAATCTATTTTAATTATATTTAATCTATTTTAAATCTATATTAACTATTTATAACTATTTAAAACTATTTTCTTTTAAATTCCAAACTAAGTAAAATGGATGGGTTTATATTCAAATTCTCGATTTTTAAGTGAATATGGTTAATGATGTTATAACCTAAGTTGGGATTTAAATAACATATTTGGTTTAATATGATATTTTGAAATGAGAGTTTAGCCTATTTTGGAAATATGACTTTTGAAAGGAAATATAATTTCGAACTATGATTTGAATGTGATATGATTTCAAAGGTGAATATGATTTCTAAAGTAAGTAATGATTTCGAAAGCGATATGATTTGAATTGAATATAATATTTTGATATCAATTATGAAATGATTTTGGAAATGTAAAAGAACCATCCGGTGTGTAATAAGCGATTGGTTGT
Organism: Allium fistulosum; assembly: GCA_030737815.1. Lineage (NCBI taxonomy): Eukaryota > Viridiplantae > Streptophyta > Magnoliopsida > Asparagales > Amaryllidaceae > Allium > Allium fistulosum. The sequence continues at coordinate 1,219,737,455 of CM060904.1, read as the reverse complement.
TAAAGAGACCGGGATCAGATATTGTCATACTCTCTGCCAATACCGAAAACCACTTCGACAACTGTGCACGCGGTGGAGATTCCAGAATAAAGTAGGATGGTTGGCGACGATCCTATATGAGGTATATACGTGGACCTGACTCCAATGAGTTAGCTTAAGGTGGCTAAAACAGGAGCAATTGACGGGCCAAGTGAGGTCATTCCTCCGATCGGGCACATTCCTTCGATACTATATTTTGAATTTGCAATTAATTTGGTGGCCACCCTCGATTTTTGATTTGGGAGTGTGTTCCGAGGTGGGCAGTAGTAGCTGGTATGCGTTACCACCAGTCCGGAAGTGTAATTGGTATATCTACCCTGGCATTGCCTAGTTGTATCGTGTCACCTACCCTATCGAGACCACTACGAGTTTGTTTTGTACCATACCTATGGAGTGCCCTTTGACGACGTCTAGTACGGACGGGATTACGGTACTGTATAGACTATGGGAATATATAAAAATGTGTTAAGGGGGAAATGGGTAATGCCTTAACGCTATTTTAATAGTTTATCTTATTGTAGACATATTATAATAGCGTATTGTACTGCATAGTAAATAGTTTAACGGATCCTTAGGAGATGTGAATCCCGAACATCTTTTTAGTTACTGCACTCACGTTAGACAGTGGATAAGAGATGTCAAAACCCGTAAACATCTCTGACGCCGTCACACGCATATTTACCGTTGATTAACTTACATAAGATCTTTTAGTTCTGACTCGAGTGTTTTGTCTTTTCAATTCGCTCGGGTCAGCTTGAGCATTTTAGGATTTGAAGACCTTATTTCTGGAGGAGCATTTTAGGATTGAAGACCTTATTTCTGGAGGACGAAGACGAAGATTTATACTACTATTATTTACTATATTTATTCCACTGCATTCATACTATTCCGCTACATTATTTATTTATCTCTGATATGTGTAACTCTGATTTTGTATTGTATAAGTATAATCAAATGTTTTGTATACAGCTTCATGAACTATTATTTGATTATTATATTTTGTCATTCCGCTATGAGATTCTGTTTTGTTTTTTCTTTCTCTGCTTTTTCTTATTCATCCCAATAACAATCCGCCCTTCTGTATGGTTTGAGTCGACATGTGTGTCTGCTTAAAACGTACAAAAAAGCGGGATGTTATACAGTGTGACAAGTTCCCATGTTTTGTTTTTGATGAGTGCATTATATTCTTCATCCATTGCAGTCTTCCATTTTTCATCTAGCATGACTTGTTCATAGTTTTCTGGTTCATCATTGTTCAGAATAGTTGTATATACCTTAGGCTTAAATATTCCACTCTTTGATCTTCTAGTCATGTGATGTCCGGTTTGATTTTTCCTAACTTGATTGTGAACTGTTGCAGTAATTTCTTGTTCATTGTGTGTGCTTGATACTTGATTATCACTATGCTCATGTTGACTGCTTTGTCCTGTGCTTTCATTCCTCTGAGGAGTGCAGGTGATGTGCTCTGGCATATCAATTTCTTCATGATCTGGTATGTCTTGAGTTTCACTTGTACTCCTTTGATTATTGTCCTTGGAATATACAGGTATGGATGGAATAAACACAGTTGGATTGTATACTTTCTGAGTTGGTCTTTCCTTGTTATCTGCAAAAGGAAAAATTCTTTCATTAAAAACATGTCTTGAAATAAAAAAATTTACCTTTACTATCAAGGCATTTATAACCTTTTTGCTTGTTTTCATATTCCAAGAATGTACATGAAGATGATCTAAAACTGAGTTTATGTGCATTATATGGTCTTAAATATGGAAAGCAAAGACATTCAAATACCTTTAGGCTTTGATAATCTGGCTTTATTTTGCACATAATTTCTATTGGGCTTTTGTGATTTAAAACCTTTGTGGGTAATCTATTAATGAGATATACAGCAGTATTAAATGCATCAGGCCAAAATTTTAGAGGTAAGGAAGCATGGGCAAGTAATGTGAGACCAGTCTCAATAATATGCCTGTGCTCCCTTTCAACTAGACCATTTTGCTCAGAAGTATCGGCACAAGTGGTTATGTGTAAGATGCCCTTCTTTTGAAAATACATGTTGAGGGATTTGTATTCAGATCCTCCATCTGTTTGAATTGTTTTCACATGGTAGTTTGTTTGATTTTCAGCTTGGGTGATGAACTGAATTACAGTAATGTATGCTTCTGACTTTGTCTTGAGAAAGTAAATCAAGGTATACCTGGAATAAGCATCAACAAAATAGATATAATATTTGAAACCATATCCAAAATTGATTGGAGATGGACCCCACAAATCTGATGCTATTAGCTCAAGAGGTCTGTGATACATAGTAGATGAGTTAGTAAAAGCAAGTTTATGACTTTTGCCTAATTGACAGTGGGTACATATATAAGGTAGAGATATATCACTAAATGAAATATTATTTTCCATTAAAATCTTCTTTACAATTTTCTCATTTGGATGACCAAGTTTATAATGCCATACATCAAAAACATTTTCTCCTCTATCTGTTGCATTACATTTAGAAAAATTGCATAAATTTCTTGAGTTTTCTTGCTGCTTGTTGCTAGATAGATTGAATTTGTACAGCCCATTTTGCACATCACCCTATAAAAGAATATTTTTAGTTAGTAAATCTCTAACCAAACATGTTTTATGATAAAATTCAAAATAGACATTATTATTAGTGGCAAATTGTGAGACACTAATAAGATTTTTCCTTATTTGAGGAACTCTGAGCAAATTTTTTAAATAAAGACATCTTTTTCCCTGTATAATGCCATTTCCAGTATGAGTAATGCAAACTGACTTGCCATTTCCTATATATACTAATTTGTTACCTTTGTACTCCTTGTTGCCTATGTTCAGGTTGTGTAAATTGCTAGTGATATGGTTTGTGGCACCTGAATCAGGGTACAGCTCTCACTCAATATGTCTTCAGTTCTTGCTACCTCATCATTTTCCAGGTGATGAACTCTTGACATTTCTTGAGGTACCTTTTGTTTCAGTTTGAATTTGAGCAATATTTGCACTTGGATTCATGTTTCTTTGATTTCCTGAACTCTAATTTTGCTGAGTATGTTGAGTATCATATCTGAAGTAACATTTCATGGCTGTATGTCCATTTCTTCCACATATTTGACATTTGATCATGTTGTTACTGTTCCATCTGCCACCTCTGCCTCTTCCTCTGAAAGATTGGCCTCCTCTTTGAACAGTTTGATTTGATCTGTTGTTATTTTCATTTCTACTAGATTGTCTCTGATCTTGATGCTTGTTATTGAAGTTTGCAGCATAATTAACAGTATAATATGTTTCCAATGGTTTCTGTTGCTCAATTCTTCCTTCATATGCCAATACGGTAGAATGAACATATTGAATAGATGGTAGACTTTTCTTTGATGAGATTACTGCCACAACAGATTCATACTCCTCATTAAGTCCATTTAGAATTGATAGGACTTGTTTGGTGTCTGAATTCTTATGACTTGCTGTACATAATAGATCACATAGAGTCTTTATCTTTGAAAGATATTCTCTCATCGGCATATCTTCTTTCTTTAAGTTTTGAAGTTGCCATTTATAATGCATGATTCTTGCTGTAGACTGAGTACTAAAGATTCGTTCTATAGTAGACCATATTTCATATGCTGTATCACATCCCACTATTTGTGGTAATAAGTTTGTACTTATAGAGGATAGAAGCCAAGAACTCAAGAGGCTATCTTGTCTTTGATAAGCAATATATTCTATGTTTTCAATTGTATTACCTTCACTGTCTTTTAAGAATTCTGGTGGAATGGTGGGGGAGGCAGAAATAAATTTGTTCAGGCCATACCCCCTGATTGCAGTTTGCACTTGATACTTCCAGAGTAGATAATTGCTTTCATCAAGATGAGCAGTTATAATTTGACTATGAGGACTGATTATATTATTAATCAGTTCCTCTGTGGCTGATTGCTGAGATGTCGATGAGTTGTTGGAGGTTACAGAATCTTCTCCAGCCATGATCAAGCAGGGAATTCATATGATAATAATGACGGGTTCTTTGTTACAGAGGATATTGCACCGAAAGAAACAAAATATATTTCAAGAAAAGCAAGAAAGGCCTGAAAACAAGAACACCTGATCTGAATCTTCAAAAGATGAAGGTAAGTGCAGTCATTAACCCGTATGATGGTATTCTGATGGGTTTCTCTGGTGTCGCACTTCTCTTTTTGAATCTTTTGATGATTTGTTGAATTGATTTTTGTGTTTCTTTTCTGAAAAACAGATCTTGCTGCAGCCAGATCCAATAAACGATCTTTGGCAAGGCACTAGATCAAATAAACTCAAATGATGATGATTATCTGATGATATTTTGAGAGATATGCTTAATCAAATGATGATACTCTATCTGATGATAATTTGAAATGATAATATGCCGTTAGACAGTGATGCTCTGATACCAAATTGGATTTTATGAATTTTGTAATTGCAAAAATAAAAGATGAAGCGAAAGGCAATCTCTGTTATTCAGATTGAATGAATGATATTACAGAGTACAAAGTTTATATTTATATACTAATACAGGACAAAAGAAAGTAACGAAAATAAATGTTTGGGCTGCAACAAATATGGCCCAAAACTCAGCCTATGTTACAAGATATACAGAGACAAATAAAAGAGCGGCAGCCTCACATACGAAACCCTATTATCTCATTTGTACTCTTTATTTTTCATAATTTGTTATAATTAGATTACCTAGGATTTGTTTGTAAAAAATAAAGTACATGATGCAGCCCAGGGAAGCGAATTCGATGATGTAAATCGAATCCGTCTAGGATCTCACACGATTAGCGGAAATAATCGGTGAAACGATGATAAATCGGTGAATTTAAGAATACCCAAACGCCCAAATCCGTTGATCACGAAGATACCGGATTCTAGCAATCTTCTACACGTTGATCGCGCACGATGCCGTGGGAGAAGATCTACAATTCTTCGAACGTTGATCAAGCGCACTTGATTCCGTGAATTGGCTTCAACAATCGTTGATTCGAGCGCACTCGAATGCCGAAAGTGGAGATAGAAGATAACACTCAACTACCAATTTTAATGGAGGCAAGAAGCACAAAACAAATTTTATTCAAAAAATTCAACCTTTTACAATGACATCACACCCATATTTACAGGGAATTACATCACACAAGTTACACGACTCAACATAGGCGATATAAGAACAAACGACTCACGACTTACAACATCCACGACCTAACAACATAAGCGACATACGACCTAACAAATTACAACAATATACATATCACACGACTTAAGCAAATACATCACAACAGTATAAACGACTTAACAAAAACAACACACAGGAATGACCTATTAACATACAAGAGTTCACGACTTAAAAATCAACATACGACTTAAGATCCTTGCGACATAGCAACTGGGCAGCGACATAGCAATTCTGAGCGACTTAACAAATTTCGCGACCTAAGGAATTGGCATAGGTCGTTCACGACCTACTGGAAGCTCGCGACTTAAGGCGGAGGAATTCGCGACCTTCGTTGGAGCACGACAGCGACCTAGGGTGGCTTCGACCTAATGGAGCGCGACATAAGGAAGCTGGAGCTCACGACCTACTATCGTTCGCGACCTAACTGTCTGCTCGCGACATAGGATTCGCGACCTAAGGAGGAGCGAACTAAAGGAATCGCGATTCAGGAATTTCTGAGCATCTTCTTCCTCGCGATTTAGGGTTTCGCGATTTGGCTTCTTCGCCTTCGCGACCTAGGGAAGTGCGATCACGGGATGCGACTGAACGTAAGTCGTTCATCTTTATTCGCGCTGCATCATCCTCCCCTGGTTGAAAAGAATTCATCCCGAATTCACACATTTTCCTTCTTCGAGACGTTGTCTTCCATTCATTATCTGGTCTGATGCGTCTCAGGTGATAACCACTCTTGAGATTGATCTTGTCTTGACCCTTTGAAGATGTGGTTCGACATAAGGAATGCATGGCATAAATCAGACGTGGCATTAGGCAGGCGGCATAAGGAAGTGATCTGAGGGAGATGACCTCATGATGTTTGTGCCAATAGGAAGGTGTGATATAGAACCAAATCGTGAAGAAAATGCGAGACGATATAAGGAAATTTAAAATCGCGGAGCGACTCAGGAAGTCACGACTGAAGAAGTGTGATGACTCATGCCCAGATTCTTGTCTTTCCTTATCTCGTTCAGGTGTATCATCATTTAGAATCGTCCCTTGATGGGTTGCAACATTTTTCCCTGCCTGAAATGAATTCCCACTCGCTTCTTCTTTGACATGTTTATTTTCATGAAATGGTTCCAAGCAGTTGACGTTGACAATGTCAGCAGTATGGACATGATCAGGCAACTCCAACTGATAATCATTCTCTTCCTCCTGTCTTTTCCACTCTTCCTGTTCTTTCAGATTCACAAGGTCATACAATCCCCGCAGTAAAATAGTATCTAGTACTAGTTCAGTTTGATGTTGAATGTCCTGTAGTGGTGGTAACTCTTCGGGTAATTCCTCAGGATATTCAACTTCAGACTCATCGGATTCCGATACAACTTCCTCAAAATCCTCAAGATCTTTACTCATTCCTTGCTCGGTCAACACAAACAATTCATTACTATTTTTCACCTTTACAACAGACTCTTCCAAAAATACAAGACTAGTTTCTTCGGACAGTTCCTCAGAAATCTCATCTTCAAACTTTTCAAATACTTCAACCTCTTCAGGATTCTCAAAATCAGAACTTTCTCCAGATTCAATCAACATTGATAATTCATCACTATCTTTCATTTCATTGATGAACTCTTTTGAAGATAATAAACTATCTGATTCTGCCTTCTCTTCTGTTTCACTTTCACTTTGTTCGGGATTTTCGAAAACTAAGGAATTTACACTTGGCTGGTTCTCATCCATAAGCTCAGGTGTTAAACAAGAATCCTCCATCATCAAGTTATTTCCCTCAACTCCGAACACTATTTCTTCTTCCATACTATAGACATCAATCTTTGGCGGTAAAGAGTAATCAACTTCTACATCCACAGACTTTGACGTTGAATAAAATCCCATCAACAAATTACATTCATCGTTCTCTAACTCGACCTCTTCATCTTCGTTGTCAAACTTTGGTGGTAAGTCTTCGAACAATTCCATAGGACCGACCTCTTCAAACTCTTCGTTGTCAAACTTTGGTGGTAATTACTTTGGCAACTCTTCAGGAAACACATCTCTGAATTCTCCCAACACTGTCTTTACTTCCTCTGGAACTTCAACAGATTCAGTAGCTTCATGTCCAATCAACAAGAACACCTCTGGACTCTCCTCTACTTCTTCAACAAACTCCTTCAAAGTCAACAAAGTCTTCAGCTCCTCAATCTCTTCTGACTTGCTCTCTCCTTGCTGGCTCTTCTTCGGAACTAAAATGACCTTAGTACCCTCAAACATAAAGCTGTAGCTATTGGTTCGACCATCATGCTGCACTGCTCGGTCATACTGCCATGGTCTTCCCAAAAGTAAGTGACAAACATCCATCTCCACCACATCACACCAGATCTCATCTTTATACTTCTTCCCAATAGAAAATGGAACATGAACTTGCCTGTCCACCTTCACCTCTCCTCCTTTCCTTAACCACGGTAACTTGTAAGGATTTGGATGCTTCTCCGTCTTCAACTTCAACTTTCTCACAGCTTCGGTAGAAATGATATTGTCACAACTTCCCGCGTCAATCACAAATTTACACACCTTCCCCAGTATAGTGCATGTCGACTCAAAGATATTACTTCTCAACCAACTAGCCTCCTCTTCCTGCTTCGGTGTCAAACATGATCTCCTCAACATTAGATTACATCCTTCATCTTCCGACGCGATATCATGTTCATCCTCCTCAACTGGACTAGAATAACCTTCATCAACATCCTCACCTTCCATTTCAGCAATCATAGCTCGCCTCTTCGGTTTCGGGCATTCATTACTATTGTGACCCACTTCTTGGCAATTATAACACTTGACACTGTTGTTGACCTTTGCCTTCGCAACTTCATTCACAACTGGTTTACTGACAGCTTTAGAAACATTGGAACTCCCACTATCACCCTTGCTCTGAGTATTGGAACTTGGAAACACACCACCTCCTCGTCTTCCCGGCTTCTCCCAAGCCAACACCTTCTGGTGCGCTTCAGCCACAGATCTAGGATCAAACATATTTACCATATCCTGGATCTGGATCCTCAACCCCCCAACAAACCTAGCAGTCAATTGTTCCTCCGTCTCCATAATGTCATTTCGAGCAATCAGTTGATAAAACTCATCAGCATAATCATTAACAGTCTTCGTCCCTTGCCTCAGATTCTGCAACCTTTGATACATGAGTGATTGATAATTGTAAGGCAAGAATGTAGCCTTCATCATCTTCTTCATTTTCTCCCAAGCAACAATCTTCGACTTCCCCATCCGTTCTCGTGTAAGTTTGGTTTGCTGCCACCACGCCATAGCTCTTCCTCTCAACCTAGTAGCAACCAACTTCACTCGACGATCTTCCGGAACCTCCTTGAAATCAAAGATCTCTTCAACATTAGATAACCAATCTAGAAATTCTTCAGCCTGCATACCACCCTTAAACTCTGGAATTTCAATTTTCATTCCGGACTCCCATTTGTGATCATACTCTGAATGATTTCTTCTTTGGTTTCGATTTTGACCATGAACACTACCACCATCAAACTCCTCATCAAAATCTGATGCATATCGATGTCGATCATGACCACCAACATCTCTACCACCACCATTTCTACCACCAACATCCCTTCGATCTACATTCCTCCGATCACGATCATCCACATCTCTCCGATTTCGATCATCAACATTCCTATCACGTTCGTCAACATTTCTACGATCATGATCTTCTCTTCTCTCCCGATCTGAATGTGGTGAAACTCTATTTCCCCCATGGCTCGATTCAGGTGAAACCCTTCTTCTACTTTGATTCATTTCAAGCATCATTCTATAATCGACCAATCCCCTCATCAAACTTCTCATTGAATTTATCACTAATTCGTTGCTCCATTTGTTCAGCATCTTCTCTTCCATACAAAGCATCAACATTGTGATGACGTTGAGCCCGTCTCGGTGGCATGATTGAACTTCAAACAAATCTTCAAAAATTCAAACTTCACACTGCTAACACGAACACTTTTCGAACTTTGATCCAAAATGATATGGATCGAAACTCCCAACTTGTTGCAACTTCACGATGAACACGATGAACACCAAACTTCTCAACAATGCAAATCCGATCTCCAAACTTCAAATTCTCGAAACCCAATTCTCCAACTGATGCAAACTTCTTGCGATCTAGCTTTGATACCAAACTGATGAAGCCCAGGGAAGCGAATTCGACGATGTAAATCGAATCCGTCCAGGATCTCACACGATTAGCGAAAATAATCGGTGAAACGATGATAAATCGGTGAATTTAAGAATACCCAAATGCCCAAATCCGTTAATCACAAAGATATCGAATTCTAGCAATCTTCTACACGTTGATCGCGCACGATGCCGTGAGAGAAGATCTACAATTCTTCGAACGTTGATCAAGCGCACTTGATTCCGTGAATTGGCTTCAACCATCGTTGATTCGAGCACACTCGAATGCCGAAAGTGGAGATAGAAGATAACACTCAACTACCAATTTTAATGGAGGCAAGAAGCACAAACCAAATTTTATTTAAAAAATTCAACATTTTACAATGACATCACACCCCTATTTATAGGGAATTACATCACACAAGTTACACGACTCAACATAGGTGATATAAGAACAAACGACTCACGACTTACAACATCCACGACTTAACAACATAAGCGACATACGACCTAACAAATTACAACAATATACATATCACACGACTTAAGCAAATACATCACAACAGTATAAACGACTTAACAAAAACAACACAAAAGAACAACCTATTAACATACAAGAGTTCGCGACTTAAAAATCAACATACGACTTAAGATCCTTGCGACATAGCAACTGGGCAGCGACATAGCAATTCTGAGCGACTTAACAAATTTCGCGACCTAAGGAATTGGCATAGGTCGTTCGCGACCTACTGGAAGCTCGCGACTTAAGGTGGAGGAATTCGCGACCTTCGCTGGAGCACGGCAGCGACCTAGGGTGGCTTCGACCTAATGGAGCGCGACATAAGGAAGCTAGAGCTCGCGACCTACTCTCGTTCGCGACCTAACTGTCTGCTCGCGACATAGGATTCGCGACCTAAGGAGGAGCGAACTAAAGGAATCGCGATTCAGGAATTTCTGAGCATCTTCTTCCTCGCGATTTAGGGTTTCGCGATTTGGCTTCTTCACCTTCGCGACCTAGGGCAGCGCGATCACGGGACGCGACTGAAGGTAAGTCGTTCATCTTTATTCGCGCTGCATCAGTACAGGTGCAGCTGAGGTGAAACAAGAAGTGTAACTATTGCTAGGACCAGCAGTGGGCACCAAGGACAGCATAACAGCACTTCGATCATCTGATATTTACCCGAGAATAAATAATTTAAGACACAAGGTGTGATAAGTTATTATCATTATCAAGTAAAAGATGCAATGATTGTTCTATGTATTATTGTATTTGAGTTTTATGCAGTACTTATATATTGTAAGATATTTCATAATATATAAAGCAGTTCTAATAAATGACTATTTCTACACATTTCCCGTAGATACAGATTCTTTCATAACATTTTGTTCATTTGTATAAGATAATACTAAGTGTATCTTTGAATGTTTTGTTTGCGTCCAAGTTATATAAATCCGTCCATGTATACTGACTTGCATGAATTGTTTAGGTGGATGAGGGATCGTCATATTTACTGAATATGATAAACCTTTAAAACGTTTTGTGCGTTGTCATGGTTGAAACTAGATAAAATAAAAGTATTTGCCTCGTCAAGTATTCTTTAAGGGAAGTTATATTTCAATTAAATATCATTGGATTGGAGGAAGTTAGTTTGGAGGACATCTCTTAGAGAATGGTTTTTACAAAACAAATCATTCTTTTTTTTTTCAAATTAATTTTCCCCTTCAAAATTTAACACACGAGCTTTTGCGTCTTCAAATTATTTTCTACCCTACAGGGCTGCCTTTTCCTCCGCCGCACAACCACCTCTTCTTCGGTCTTCAGCGCAGCTACACCTTGCTGCACCTCTACGTCAGCCTTTATAATTTAACATAACCATTGCTCCATCCCATCCATGTTTGGTATAACAAACATCAAGTGTTACTCTCCATATATAATGCATTATATATGTCCATGCTACCGGATTTCATGTATCTAAATCCACAAAACAACATAAATTCTACAAAATTTTCTATTACTCAGTAGCCATGTCTTGCAGTTTCTGCGGTATCTTTCCCTATATCACAGATATTAACCGAATAATGTAGTTGTAGAACGTTACCAAGATAGTTCTTTATTACTATATTTGATATTAAGAGCATTACTTTATTGAAGCAGAGAATTCAATTTGATTTCAAGGTTCCAACTCAAAAGCTCTAAAACTTCAATGTTTTACAGACCTGAGCTAGCGGTTCTGTCGACAATAGTGCTATATTATTCATTTTAAACCAACCTAATCCAATGTCACTTCTGATAAACTCAATCACACTACTATAGGAAACTTGGCAACTGAGAGAGGTTTAGGAGCACAGTCTCAGTGCTTGTATTTTCCTACCATGTATTGATATTTTTGATAAGCAAATTAATTGCTTTATTTTAAATTTTCTTTTACGGAAAGATATTTTTGAATTTTGAATCATTTAAAGGGATATTTTCTAAATAATTTAGCGCATCATTAAAGCAACTCTAAAAAATGATAAATAAGTGCTTTTGACATAGCAATTGTGTTGAATTTAGAATGGGAATTGACGATCGTACCATAAACAAAAGCGTTTGGGTGCCGAGTTGTTGAAATCAAACCTATCAATTAATGCTTTCACATACAAACAATACGAATAATGACATATTTGTATTTGTGACCAAAATCAGTTTAAATATCAAATATTTGCCTATAATGGACGGATACCAAAAAAAAATTATCCATTTGCTGATAATTGATAAATGTTTGATAATTAAATAGAAAATATTACCTTAACAAATATTACTTCATTGTTGATGGCTAGATTCAAATTGGAATAGGAACAAGCAAAAAAGTGGCAATTTCAAAAAATAAAATGAACTATTTCAACTGCCTCAAAATGTCAATATTATATATGGAGAGTAACAATCAATTATGCCAAATACCATCATAATTTTATACAATCAGGTTGAAAGATCGTCCCCAATTTGACAAAACCCTAATTACCTAGGGTTCGTGAATTCTCGAAGTAGAAGAGGAAACGAGAGGTAAGATGGCGGCTAGGGTTGTAAAAGTCGTTTGTTATGTTGAGCTGGTTCTACGGGTTATTACCCGGTTTATGGGCCTTGGGCCAGTTTGTATTTCTACACTTTCCCCATAAAAAAAGTGAGGGACCTAATTGCGCCTGATGAACATGGAAAATAATTTGGAGTGATGATATAAAATCATTTATACCATACAAGTTTCTTCTAATTTGTATATGGCAAATAATTGTCCAATATTGTAAATTTTAATATTTGCAAAAATCACATGTTTTCTAATTTAGAATGACAGGAAATTATTGTCAATGACAAAATTTCTCAGCATTTTAGTCTCAAGGACAGACCTTCAGTATTTTAGCCTGAAGGACAACTTTCTTTAGGTATCAGTTTTGACAGTTTTTAGGTATCAGTTTGTAGTTATCGGTAACAGTTTCTAGGTATCAGTTTTTAGTTCGGTATCAGTTTTGAAAGAATGGTTGTTCTTATGAATAATTTCGAAAGAATGTTTGTCCTTATGAATAATTTTTAGGAGAATGTTTGTCCTTGTGGTTAAATATTGAGGTCGTGTCCTTGAAGCTAAAAATATACAAATTTTTGTCCTTTAAATTAATTCCCCCTTTAATTTGGTTACAAATAAATTATAGTAAGGTATAATAGCACTTTTCAAAGGCAATTTTCTTCTGAAGCCAGATCGATTATTTTCTCGCCTTAGTTGTCAGTCTGTAATTCTTTACTCAATTTTCCCTTTTATTGATGATGGTTTGGAAATAAAATATGTAAAAACCTATAGTCTAAATAATATCGTACCAATAGACACAAAACTAAATGTAAGAATACTTTGACAATGATACAAAAAAAAAATAGCATCAAAATTTTTATATGATGATGTGCTTCTTTTAGCATCCAAAAAATGCTTCTTGCTATCAAATATTTTTTAATAGATATCTAATTTTTTTTAGATGCTACATAACATTAAATTCAAAATTTTCATTCATCCCTAAACAACCGTATGTTTTTCATTTTCAACCACCATTCACTATCGTAATGGGGTAAACATTCAAACAATATTTGAGCGCTCACTTGATTTGAAATAATAATGTGTTCTGTAATCCACTATATAACATGCAGTTTGGATTTGGTGATTTATTTCAATGAAAAATGCGTAGCTCTCAAGATATGAAGCTTTATATTCTTAAAACAAAATAGAAATCAAAGTTTTAACATTGATAAAATGTTAAACTTTAGTATGTACTACAAAAATAAAAATCAAACGTTTACTTTTAGAAAAAATGAAGATTTAAATGTAAATTTGTAGGTTTTAACATCATTGAATGGCAAAATCATCAATTTGAAGAAATTGAGCTATTTATATTCTTAAGCGGAAAAAATAAGCTGGTGGTATTATTTACACCCACCTAAACACTTGCTAACGCCGTTTGTTACTTAAATTTTTTGTAAATAAGATATAGATTAATTAATGTTTCTTAGCTTAATCCGCTTCGGTCTGGACTGGCCTAGGCCTAAGCCAGCCTATCACAAACTACTCTAGAATTAGAAGCAAGCCAACAAGTCTTCCTCGACTATCGTCTAAGTTGACCGCTGTCAATCCATCCTCTCCATGGCACTTCAAGTCGATCGACCCCCGACTAGTGCACCCTGAAGCAATGACCAACAGTCAACTCGACAAGCAAAGCATGACATCCGCACTACTCGGCCTTGTCCCCATCGTTCTCCCCCCTCTTATGACCAATTGGCTCGTGTTTGCACAAAAAATGGACAAACACCTCAAAGTTGTATGATTTAGTAGATCTTATGTTGTTCTTAGTGATTTGGGTGATTTATGCAAATATATGAAAAGCAGGGGCTAAACTGTAAAAAGACATGCAGATTTATAGTGGTTCAGCCAGAATGTGCCTACGTCCACTTTATATGTTATTTCTCTTCTCTTGTTTTGATTACAAGTACAAAGCTTTGAAACAAGTAAAAGAAAGTTGTTTGAAAGTTCTCTCCGTGCTTGAGCTCTCAAACTTGTCCCCCATTGTTGTACCCCTGCCCCTCTATTTATAGAGTGAGGCTGGAGGTAGGGGTCTTGGATGTATACAGCTGCTGATGGGCCCGGGCTGATACAATCTGGCCTGACAAATCTGGTTCTGCATCGTCTCGGTCCGATGGTAAGTATGGTCCGGTAGGAAGCTTGGTCCGGTGGGAGACTTGGTCCGGTGGAAGGCTTGGTCCGGTGGGAGACTTGGTCCGGTGGAAGGCTTGTCTTGGTCCGGTGGTGAGGCTAGTTTGGTGTGGGCTTGGCTTGGTGGTGAGAAAATAGCCCAACATTTGCCCCCCAAAGCGGGGCATATGCCAGCGTATGCCTCGCTTTGTTTTAGCTCGGTCATTCTTATCCGGTCCGTATGCCGAGTTTGTTGGTCCGGTCGCCTTTGTTTGCTTATAAGTAGGGGCATCATGCTTTTGTTACTTCCTACCAAACACGACAGCCGAGCCAACTCTTCTTGCCGAATCAGGAGTATTGCCGAATCAAAGTGTTTAGCCGAACCAAAGAACATCTTCTTACCGAATCAGGTATCGTTCTTCTCCTTTCCTGCCGAATGTTTTTTTTTACCGAATGGACACGGGGACTCCAAGTGCCGAATGAAGTCACATACTTGTTTATATTCGAATGAAACTGATACCGGATGGGACTTCTACCGAATGAAGTCATATACAGGTCTATATCCGAATGAAACGAATACCGGATGGGACTTCTACCGAATGAAGTCATATACAGGTCTATATCCGAATGAAACGAATACCGAATGGGACTTTTTTACCGAATGAACTCCCATATGTGAATGCCGAATGAACCTTTAACCTTCACCTTGCCGAATGACAATGGGAATTTGAGTATTTATGAGTGAAACTCTAGATTGCACACACTCGCTTCTTTACTTCCTTTAGTCTAACGACATTCTTCTTTTTGTTTGCAGATAATGTCTCGTAAGGCGGAAACTCGATCGGACAAAAAGAAATCCGGGGGCGAAGGAAGCTCCTCTGCCGTGCCACCAGCTCAGCCGAATCCCGAACGTCACGGACCAATCCCGAGATCACTAGTGGACGGGTACGGCCCTCAGGAAATTCTGAACTCCCCGCCCGATTGTTTTCCTAGTTCCCTCAAGGAGGAGCAGCTTGATGTCATCTCTCGTTCTTTCGGAATCGATAGGGCGCGAATGTTGTTGCCTGGGAGAGATGTTATGCCATACGACCCCCCTGAAGGGTACTTTGCTTACAGCAGATACCACTGCATGTGTGGTGCCATTCCGCCTCTTAATGCTTGGGTAATCAGCTTCCTCACATATCTCAAGGTGGCCCCATTCCAGCTTCAACCCAACTCCTATGCTATACTGGTGAGCCTCTTCGTCATTTTCCAAAGGAAGTATGGTCGTGCTCCTTCCAACCGGGAGATTCGGTACTTGTATAATTTGAGGGGCTATAAGAAGGGGTCCCCATACATTAGCTTGGAGTCAGCCGTGACCTTCAAACCGGTCTTGGATTTGTATTCTAAATTCAGCATGTTCAAGAAAGAGTGGTTCTTTGTCAGGGACGACTCTGTTTCAATTCGGCGCTTTACTTCTGGATGTAAGTTGATGCTTTTACTTATAATTTCCATTCCGATTGCGATGCATCTTCTCATACTCTCTCATTTTTGCTAGCGACAAGTGGCTTTGCGATTGTGGAGACTGACCGCCTGGTTCAAACGGCGGTTGAGATAGAAGCTATTCTTGGGAAATACAGATCATCTGCCTTCCTGATCAGAAATGCGATCCTTCTGGAGTACAACTTAATCCTCCCACAGCAGTCAGTAGTTAAGCTGAGGGAGACGGCGGAGGAGAGGGCGGCTGCTCAGACCAAAGAAGGTGTTTCTGTGGAGAGTAGTAAGAGGAAACCTTTCACAAAACCTCCAGCTGTCGGAGGTAAGAAACTCAAGAAGTCGGACGGTCCCTCCCCCAGCAATTGTCCACTTACCCGGGAGGAGGAAGACATAGAGGAGGAAAGAGGCGAGGGTGGAGATGGTCGGGAAGGTGATAAAGGTGGCGATGGCATCGGGGCCTTACTCCCTGGGCAAGCGGGCGAGATTCAGGAGTGGACGGATGATGCGTTTCATCAGGCTTTCGAGGGGCTGGATGAAGATCCGGCTTTGGTAGAGAAAACCGGGAAAGTGGACAAGGCCGGTACTGGTGCAAGTGAGTCTTCTCAGACCATTCCAGCCAAGGTGGTTCCGACGACTCAAGGTGAATTCTTGACTCCTGCATGCTTCATTAATGATAGGGACTTAGGAATATTTTATGACCCGCTCCCGTCCTGGAATGAAATCCAGGACTCATTGCAGTATCCTACTCCACCCCAGGGTTTGTACAACCACAGCTGTGTTTCTTTTTCCTTTTTTTTTTAACTTGTAATTTACCGTGTTTCTCGAATCATATAGTGATGTAAGTTGGTGACACTTGTTCTTTATATCAGGAGCAGGCAAGACGTCCAAGGCCTCAGACCTTCGACACAGGCTTGAGCAGTATAAGCTTTCCAAAACTTCTGCTAAGCCGAAGCCCTCGACCCAACGCTCCGGGGATGTAGTCGGCTACCGTCCTCTTCTTGGGGTCATCGAGGAGGGTATTCAGCAGAGGAAGAGGAGTCATCCTTTATCCGAACCTTCGCCCGGTCCTCAGTTTCCGGCTCAGCCTCTTCATGATATCACTGAGGAGGGTAGCGAGTTTGCACCCTCTCCACACCCGTCCAGAAACCCTTCCGTTACTCATATTGACCGTCCTGACTTGGCTCGTAATCCATTTGCGGGTCATCCTGATCTGGATCCAAGTTCTCACGACATTACCTTTGACGAGGTTACTGGTGAGCACCTTCTTCCCCGCAATCCCATGGTACGGGTGCTTGATGAAGCTAAGTCCTTAGATCTTGATCTACTTACCACTCGGATAGTTACCATGGGAGATGAGGCCAAGGCTAATATTGATCGAGTAGCGGAGGAGACTAAGAAGCTGATGGGGCATCATGCCCGGCTGGTTAAGGCTGGAGAGGAGATCGGGAGTGCCAACATCCGACTACGATTGGTGGTTTCGGATCAGGCCAAACAGCTTGCGGATCAGGCTATTCAGATTTCTCAGCATGAGGCTACTTTTGGACGACTGAAGAAAACCATGGAAGAGGCTAGCCGGGCCGAACTGCGGAAAATGGAAGTTATTTGCAAGGAACGGATCGACATGGCCATTACCACAGTGGACGAGGTTCGGAAGGGGGATCTTGAGTAGGTAGAGGAGTTGTCCGGGAAACTTGGGGCTGCAGAGCTTGCTCAAGTTAGGCTGAAGGAAGAGATGGAGGTGATGCGGAGGGCCCTTCAGGCTGATTGCTCGAGATACCGATTGGAGAGAGATGCCGCCGTCGAAAGGTTGTCGGCTTCCGAAGCCCGGATGAGGGAGTTTGAGGAGAATGAGGGAATGATGGACGAAATGCTCCAGGACATGTATTTCCGAACTTGGAAGCAGGGCAACCTCTCCTGGATGGATGATTTTCCCAGGGTCATGGCTAAGATCTATCTTCGGGCTTTGGAGGAGGCTAAAGCCGATGCGGATAAAGATGGTGGCGTGGTCTTTAGCATGGATGCGGTCACTGCTCAGTTTACCAAGGAGGAAAAGGTGGCGGTGAAAGAAGGTATGCGGTTGCTTGCCGCTGAGGAGGTAGGTGTGCAAGTAGAGGATGACGACCAGGATAGTCATGAAACAGGCGCTGGTAAGTCTCCCTTTTCTAGTTTCTCCATCAATTTGGTTGCTTACTGCTAATGAATCCTTTCTCTGACTGAACAGGGGGTCTACAGAACAAGGATAAAGCTCCACTGCAGCCGGCCCCTTGATTATACCTGGAAAACTCTTGTTGTGGATTCGACAGGGTTGTACATGTTAGTCGAAAAACAGTAAAGTAGCCTTTAGGTTGCAATATTTTGTCGATTGTAGTAAATAGTCTTATTTTTGACGTGTAATTCTTTAGCTGATTTTGTCGTTTCTTGAATGTTTGCTGTTATTTTGGCATATCGTATGAGAAATATAGCTATGTATATTCTTGTAATTAAATTGTGTTCGATGTTAGATTCTGGTTCTAAATCATAATTTCATGACTTGCAATATTAGCGCGTGGTGTGAACAAATTATAGTCATGTATTTGTACATAAAAGAAGAAAATACCGCCCTTCATGTTTTAATCGTAGATGGCAGTCTTGAATATCTTGTATGACCAAGCATGGAATGTAGTCGAATGTCCTGCCACTGCGAATCCCTACACCCATTGGCGAGTATCTCCTACTCTGTATCATGTACTTTAGGGATTGTTATAGAGGATAGGGAAAAAGCTTTTTAATTAAAATTGAAATACGTGAAAAGGTAAAACTTCCAATCACGGAAGGCCTTCGATGTGCTTAAGTTCGTGGCAAACGGGTTTTGTAGTCACTTTCCCTAGTTGTGGGTCTTGGAGACATTCGTCACCCATCTTACGCCTCCGCGGGGAGTTAATTCTTTTTTACCACAACCGTACTTAAGACACATCGGAGCCGAGATCGCGCACAGTAACTACCCGGGCCATTATGGCCCGCAATCGTGGGTATTATTCGATTTACTGTGGCCGGCTAGCGTGGGTGCCGATCGTCAACTGTGAACTGCCCCTGGCTGGCCACACATTATGTTGGGGCTTATAGTCGGTTCACAGTTGCCGGCGAGCCTAACGCCGTAATGAGCTGCCTCGGCTATAGTCGGCCTTCTCGGTGGCTTATAATCGGCTCATTACAGTTGGCTTTAAGGGCCGTCGCGAGTAATGAGTTAACCTGCAGCAGAGGGATGCTGGAGCAAAAGTGTCTCATTGGCGAGGGCATAGATTCGCATAGTACCTGTTGGGTCTTGTCCAGGTGAAGTTGCGTTGTGGAGTGCTTTGAATAGAAATGCTGTATACTCAGGATTTTGTTCAACAGAAAAGGATAAAGTTAACAAGCAGCCAAGATACAAAGGAACAAGTTAAAAAAGAGACAAGGTTTTTTAAAGTGGTTCGGCACAAAAAGGCCTACGTCCACTGATTCTCTTTGTTAATTCACTTCATATGGGCAATACAAGTTAAGAAAAGTATCGACGGAGGTGTTGGATGTTCCATGCCCTCTGGAACACCTCTCCGTCCACAGTTGACAAAATATAGGCTCCGTTGTGGAGATCTTTATGAATTACATATGGTCCATCCCAGATTGGGTCTAGTGCTCCAGGGCGAGGGAAGATTCGTTTGAGGACAAGATCCCCTTCCTGCAAGGTACGATGCTTGACTTTGGAGTTGTATTGTGCTGCCACTTTTTGCTTGTGGGCTGCTGTTTTGAGGACTGCATCGTTTCTTCTCTCCTCGATTAGATCCAAAGACATGTGAAGGAGTTCTTCGTTCTCTTCTGGGTTATAGTGGATCCGACGGTGGGAAGGCACAATAGTTTCTACTGGGAGCATAGCCTCCGATCCGTATGCCAAAGAGAAAGGAGTGTGCCCTGTCGATGTTCTGAAAGATGTGCGGTAGGCCCATAGTGCCGTAGGGAGTTCATCCACCCAAGCACCCTTTGACTTTTCGAGCTTCTTTTTGATCAGAGCTTTCAGAATTTTGTTGACTGCTTCGACTTGTCCGTTTGCCTGGGGATATGCTACGGATGAGAAGCTTTTATGAATTCTGTGTTCTTGGCACCAGTTGGCGAATTCCTCGTTGTCAAACTGAAGTCCATTGTCTGATATGATTTTGAGTGGGACTCCGTACCTGCATAGAACATTTTTGATCAAGAAGTTAATAACTTTTGCTGAAGATACTTTATTTAGAGGTTCCGCTTCCACCCATTTGGTGAAATAATCAACTGCCACTATAGCATATTTGGCCCCGCCTCGGCCCATTGGTAGCTCGCCGATTAAGTCAATTCCCCATATTGCGAAGGGCCAAGGGCTAGTCATCTGAGTAATCTCGGTTGTTGGTACCCGAGGGATCTTGGTAAATTTTTGGCATCTGTCACACTTCTTGACGAAATCTAAGGCGTCCTTGCTTAAGGTGGGCCAAAAATATCCGTATCGGAGTATCTTTTTTGCTAACGTTTGCCCTCCGGTGTGATCTCCATAGCTCCCCTGATGGATGTTGGATAAGATCTCCTTGGCTTCTCTCCCAGCGACACACCTTAATAACGGGTTAGAGAATCCACGCCGATAGAGGATGTCTTCTTGTATTGTGTAGCGGGATGCTCTCCTCAAGATTTTCTTGACTTCGTTACGCCCGTTGGGTAGAGTGCCACTTTGTAGGTAGTTTCGGATGGGAGTCATCCAAGTTGCTTCTTCGATTACAGCTATCAGATTCACTTGCTCAAAACTCGGGGCCAGTTGCTTTGAGGTGGTTACTGCCCCGAAGATGGTGATGTCTCTCACACTCGCTTGCTTTGCTAATTCGTCGGCCTCTCGGTTCTCCTCCCGAGGGATGTGTTTGACTAAGTAGTGGTCCAATCGGCTGAGAAGTAACTTGGTCTTCTTTAGATATGCTATGAGTCATTCTCCTCGAGCTTGGAATTCTCCTAGTATTTGATTAACAATAAGCTGAGAATCGCTGTGAAGACACAAAGAATTGGCTCCGATTTCTATGGCAATTTCTAGTCCAGCTATCACTGCTTCATATTCCGCATCGTTATTGGTGGCAGCGAATTCCAGTCTTATAGCATAGTGCAGTTTATTTCCCCTGGGAGTGATTATTACCACACCTGCCCCCGAGCCTTGTTCGTTAGATGCACCGTCCACAAAGAGATTCCACTTGATATCTTCTGTTATTTCCAATTGCTCCTTATCCTCGTTGGTAGTGAACTCTGCAATGAAATCAACCATGGCTTGTCCCTTGATGGCGGTGCGAGGGTGATAGGTGATATCATACTGACTTAGCTCAATGCACCATTTAAGTAGTCGCCCAAAAGTGTCAGGACGATGGAGTACCTGCCTCAATGGTTGATCGGTCAGAACTTTGATGGAATGGGACTGGAAGTAGTGACGCAGTTTTCGTGATGTGATTAGTAAACAGTATGCTAACTTCTCAAGCTTAGGATATCTAACTTCTGCCCCAGTAAACCTTTTGCTGACGAAGTAAACTGGTCGTTGCGTGCGGTTGTCTTCCCTTACCAAGGCAGCGCTCAAGGCGTGGGATGACACAGCGAGGTATAGGTATAATTCTTCTCCTTCGCTTGGAGTTGAGAGCACCGGTGGTTTCTGGAGGTGTGCGATTAAGTGAAGGAAAGCGGTCAGGCATTCGTCAGTCCACTCGAACTTTCCTTTATCTTTCTTTAGGGCTTCGAAAAAGGGGACGCACTTGTCCGTTGCCTTGGAGATGAATCGGCTTAGGGCGGCCACTTTTCCATTTAGGCTTTGCATTTCCTTTCGGGTGGAAGGTATCTTGATATCCCTTAGCGCTCGGACTTGTTCAGGGTTTGCTTCTATCCCTCTGGCATGAACGATGAATCCTAAGAACTTCCCTGACGACACACCGAAGGAGCATTTTAGTGGATTCAACTTCATTCCATATTGCCGAAGTACTTGAAACATCTCGCCCAGGTGGCTTACGTGATCTTTGGCCTTCCTTGACTTTACAAGCATGTCATCCACATATACTTCCATAGTTTGTCCTATTAGCCCTGCAAACATCTTGTTGACGAGGCGCTGGTAGGTGGCTCCTGCATTTTTAAGTCCGAAAGGCATCACTTTGTAGCAGTATAAACCCCGGTCGGTGATGAAACTAGTGTAGTCTTGGTCGGGAGCATGCATAGGAATTTGGTTATATCCTGAGTATGCATCCATAAAAGATAGGAGTTCATGCCCGGCCGTGCTGTCTACAAGTTGGTCGATTCTGGGAAGCGGGAAGCAATCCTTTGGGCAGGCGTCATTCAGGTTGGAGAAGTCAATGCAGGTCCGCCACTTCCCATTAGCCTTCTTTACTAGTACCGGGTTGGCGATCCATTCTGGGTAAACAGCTTCTCGTATGAAGTCATTGGCGAGTAGATTCTTTACTTCTTCATCGAGGGCTGCTGATCGCTCTGCCCCCATACTTCTCTTTTTTTGTTTTACAGGCGCCTTGGTAGGATCAATGTTTAATACGTGGCATGCTATGTCGGGGGAGATTCCGGTCATGTCAGCGTGTGACCAAGCGAATACGTCCAAGTTGTGGCGGAGAAAATCAATGAGTTGTTCCTTCAATTCAGCTTTCAGCTGGGACCCAATTTTCAGTAGCCTACTTGAGTCATGCTTGTCTACAGATATAAACTCCATAGCCTCTGCAGGCTCGGCGGTGGCCTCCTCCTCTTTATCCCTAGGGTCTAATTCATTGAAAGGGTCGCTGGTGTATCGAAGAGGAGGGGCTTTCTTTAGTTGCTATGCTTCAAGGCTTTTTGTGCAGAGGGAAATCTCTACACCTTTCCCTTTATCTTTCCTGTGGTTGTTGCGAAGTTCGGTTACATAGCAGTCCCGTGCAATATCCTGGTCTCCTTCCACTTCCCCTACCCCATTGTCTGTTGGAAATTTCATTTTCAGGCACCATGGGGCTAGGACAATCTGGAAGTCAGACAACGCTGGTCTTCCTAAGAAGGCGTTGTAGGTCGAATGGTTTTCTATCAGCACAAACGTTTGTTTCCTTACAACGGAGCGGGGATGGCTTCCAATCTCAACAAAGAGGTCCAGCTGCCCGAGGGGCATCTTCGCATCTCCAGTGAAACCGTGTAGTGGTTTATCGCAGGGAGATACATCCTTCATTGATAGCTTCATTTTGTCGAATGCGTGTTTGAACAGGATATTTACAGAGCTTCCAGTGTCTACCAGGATTCGGTAAACTTCGGCGGGACCGAGTCGGGCAGAGATAACCATGGGATCCATGTGAGGGTACTGTCTTCCTTCTAGGTCACGCTTGCTGAATGTAATGTCATCACTTTCTTTCCGCTTTGGGTGGCGCTCTTCTATAACCGTATTGACACAGTCTTTATTGTCCCTAAGCGACTTCCCATATCTTTCCATCTCTCTCCAACTTCTGTCTGCGATGTGCGGACCTCCTGAGATGGTATGGACCACTATCTTCTCTTTACTAGAGCTGCTAGCGTTGCGGTTTCCTCTGTCAGTCCCTGGTGAGGGTAGCCTTGGGTTTTCATTGGCAGGAGCTGGAGTCCTGTCTTGACTTTTTACATAACGTTCCAGTTTCTTCCTTCTGATGTGTTCCTCAATCAGATCTCGGAGATGATGGCATTTGTTGGTATCATGTCCGTGAGATTCATGGAAGCGGCAGAATTTTCCAGACTTCTGTGCGTTATCTGATTCTTTCTTGTATGGTGGGCGTTTGTATCTAACTTCGCCTTGGGTGGCAAGGAAGATATTTTCGACGGTCTCGTTCAAAGGGGTGTAAGTGTCGAATCTTGGTCCTGGCCGATATAGGCGCTTTTCTACCTTCTTGCCCCCAGCATTGTCTCTGGAATCATTTCTTCGAACGTCCCTTGCCACAGCAGGAGCATTGCCATGGGTCATCTTATTTTGCTGTCCGGACTGCCCCTCAACGGCAGCATCCTCAAGCCTCATGTATTTTCCGGCTTCATGGAAGAAATCGGGTAAAGTAGCTAGTTTTTCTTTTGTCAATCTTCTAGCAAATTTAGTGTCCGGATGCACACCACTGCAGAGGGCCATTAGGATAAGCTTCTCATCGGCATCTTGAACTGCGGCTGCTGCGGCGTTGAATCTGGTTAGGTATTGCTGCAGCTTTTCTCCAGGTTTCTGTTTGACGCTGGATAAGGAATAAGCATCCTTAGGTTGCTCCACATGAATGCGGAATTGACTGATAAATTTTTCTTTCAACATTTCCCACGAGCTGATGGATCCTTGGGGTAGATGACAGAACCAGGAGGTAGCAAGATCAGCCAAGAAGAGCGGGAAGCATTTGCATAGTACTCCCTCTGTTGCTCCACTCATGAGCATATGCTGCGTGTACCTTTGTAAGTGTACAACGGGATCGGAGGTTCCTTTGTAGGGTTCCATTGTTGGCATTTTCCATTCTCGGGGGGTGATAGCAATTTCGATATTGCGGGCGAAAGGGCTGGTTACCCTAGCGCCTATCCCTCGATCTCTTTGCTCCCGTTGGACACACTCTCTGAATAAGTGTGCCATCCTTTCATCAGAACTTGGAGCAGATAGAAATGAGTTTGGTTCTGTTCTGTGGGATTGATTCCGTCCAGATGACCTGTAGGGATGGTATCGTCTATCATTCCTCATATTTTCCAGTGGCTACCTTTGATCTTCTGGGAGCATGCTTGGGTCAGCTACAGTTGGCCCTTGCCTTGATCTCCCCCTGTTGGGTTCTGATCTAAGCACTTCCTCGGGTCCAACTTCGGGCTGGACTCTAGCTCGGCCCCGTTCACTGGCGTTTCTGTGGTTAGGCAGCATGACAGGCTCAGCTACAGTTGACCTTCGCCCGGTACCTTCCCCGTTGGGTTCGGTACTAAACGCTTCCTCAGGCCTAACTTCGGGCTGTGCTCGGTCTCGGCTCCTACCACGGCTACTTCTGCCGTTAGCTCCTTCGAAGAAGGAAGATCTTTGTTGTCTCTGAGATCCTCCAGACTGGGACTCGCCCCATGATTCAGTGTTGCGGTTGGATTCTTCAGCGTCCCTTAAGCGTGACATGAGATGGTCCACCAAGGCTTCCTGTTGGGACGTGAAGCGGTTAGTTACTTCAACCACAACTCTGTCCAGATCTGCTCTAGTAATTGCTGCAGGCTGTTCTGTGGTAGGAGTGGTTGGGTTAGCCTGTCCTTCATTTGTTACTGCTGCTGGAGGAGGACGATTTACTTGATCCGTGACAGCTGGATCTGGAAGACTGCTGGATGCGATGTTTTTTCCTTTGTTAACATCTTTTCTCTGTCTGGGAGGCATGTTTTCCAAGTGGCGAACGATGCTGTTAGGAAAACTGTTAAGTGGGTGAAGCTGAAGCTTCGAGCTTCTAGTTCTCAGTGAAAGCACCAAAAATGTTTGCACAAAAAATGGACAAACACCTCAAAGTTGTATGATTTAGTAGATCTTATGTTGTTCTTAGTGATTTGGGTGATTTATGCAAATATATGAAAAGCAGGGGCTAAACTGTAAAAAGACACGCAGATTTATAGTGGTTCAGCCAGAATGTGCCTACGTCCACTTTATATGTTATTTCTCTTCTCTTGTTTTGATTACAAGTACAAAGCTTTGAAACAAGTAAAAGAAAGTTGTTTGAAAGTTCTCTCCGTGCTTGAGCTCTCAAACTTGTCCCCCATTGTTGTACCCCTGCCCCTCTATTTATAGAGTGAGGCTGGAGGTAGGGGTCTTGGATGTATACAGCTGCTGATGGGCCCGGGCTGATACAATCTGGCCTGGCAAATCTGGTTCTGCATCGTCTCGGTCCGGTGGTAAGTATGGTCCGGTAGGAAGCTTGGTCCGGTGGGAGACTTGGTCCGGTGGAAGGCTTGGTCCGGTGGGAGACTTGGTCCGGTGGAAGGCTTGGTCCGGTGGGAGACTTGGTCCGGTGGAAGGCTTGGTCCGGTGGGAGACTTGGTCCGGTGGAAGGCTTGGTCCGGTGGGAGACTTGGTCCGGTGGAAGGCCTGGTCCGGTGGGAGACTTGGTCCGGTGGAAGGCTTGTCTTGGTCCGGTGGTGAGGCTAGTTTGGTGTGGGCTTGGCTTGGTGGTGAGAAAATAGCCCAACAGCTCGTAAACAACCGGTCTACTCGAGCACCTTCTTCGACCCATCTGTCGATCACTATATTGCCTCGGGCATGGCCTATCAATCCGGCTATGATGCAGCCCCCGCAAGCAACCTTACAATTGGTCCTCGGTATCATTTTGAGTAATGCAACCAAACCTGCCCAGCTCGGCTCGTTCCTTCAACGCTACCTCTGTCGGTTTTCCACCTTTTTCCATATCTTTGGTAAATGGCTGGCCTGCCTGATCAGCCTCACCACATCAGCAAACGGGCAAGGCAGACAAAGAAGTACAACCAAGTGTATCATCTTTTGACATAGAGCATATTGTGCAACATGTTGCCACTATGAATGAATATTACCTTAACGGTAAGAATAGAGCATGTCCTATTGATGTTGACTCCGTCATTGGTTCCCTTCAATTCGTCAACCGTCCCTCATTAATCAGATCTACAGCGCAGCACCTTTCCAATTGGTTTTGCGGCATCATCTCAGCCATTTTAGCATCAGTTTCAACCAATATAAATACCTATGCATAGCAGCTTCAAAGGGATTGTTGATCGCAACCCATCTAGGGTGGATTATTCAGCGGTTGATCGCTACCCACAAAGGTCGATTTATTTGAAGGATCCATCAGTCATTCACGATTATACGTCCTCAACTTAGCATCAAGCATCGAGTTCTCACAATAGCTCACTGTTTGTAATTCTTAACACAGCATGCCCTCAAGATTAGTGGCAGTCTTAGTCTTGAGCCGCCCATTTTATTCTTATTGTATATATTGTAATTCCCTGTAATTATAAGAATGTCATTTAATAAGATGAATTTATAGTGGACGTAGGCAGTTCTGCTGAACCACTCTATATTTTGTGTCATTTACCCATTGAAAGTTCATTTTATCTCTTAAACCATACGATTAGGAAGTAACATTTGCTTTTCATGGTGCAATTCCGAGGTTGATGAAAAATACAGTCAACATTTCGACGTTAGAAAGAGAGATGACATTCGGTTTTATGGTTAGTAGCCTCCTGTGCAAGCTCTTTTTGTACTTGGTATCCCACATCCAGTATGAAATATGACAACTACGAGTGTGGTCACAGTCGCACCTCAGATAACTAGAAAGACCCCCAACACGGGGAACGAGCCTCATATAGCTCCCCAAGCATGCCCCTGCGAGATGCCATGGTCGATCAGCCTTATTACTAGACCCAGAGGCATATGATCGCCATCATTAGTGATCTTGATGTCTACCTCGCTCCTCCCTCAAAAATCCCTAAGATCTGACACTGATGTCAATATCCGGGGAAGCCCCCCTATAAAATGCCGAGTGAATCCCTCCTCCGTCTTCACCCTCAAAGGTTTCCAAGAGCAACTAGATGCCCGTCTACATGTCGAAGGGCATCTGAGAGACTGAGATCTATCGTCAATGACTCTTTCAAGCTTGCTCCCAAGCCCATGGCCCTCTATGAAGAGAGCACTGTAGTCTTCAAAGCATGCATTGTTTAGCAGTACTGTCAAGGCTATCCAATGAGTATGATTTTTCATGTGCTCATTGCCTTGTTTGGGGACCACCACCCTTCGCCGCTCAGGACTGCGTAAGCCTTCGCTCATCTCTTGGCCGACACTATCCCCAAGGATAAATTACTGAGAATTCATTTCCTTATTGGGGAATGCCCAGGCTATCCAATGATAATGAATTTTCATATGCTCATTACCTTACTTGGGGACGGTTGCCCTTCACCGGGCAGAACCGCGCGAGCCGTCGCTACTGTAACGACCCATTTTTCAGTCATTCGAAATTGGAATATTCAATTGATTTTAAATATTCAAAAGTAAATTTTATAAGTTGAATAACTTATATTTCAAATATAATGATTTATTTGGATAATTAAATTGTTAATTTAATATTTGAAATTGTAGAAATAATTGGATTTTGAATTTAATGCGAATGAAAATAATTTTTAAAGTTGATTTAAATTCTATTTGAATTAGAATGGAGTTAGGGAACTTTTAAAATTGAATTAAAAAATTAATTTACAGAAATTGGAAACTTTAATATTTAATTAACGTGTAAAAATAGTCATTTTTCATACTGTCTCGGATTACGACGAAACCAGTTTCATTGGATCCATAATAGTGAATTATTATAGGATTCTGAATTTCGTGTCAATCGGATGTACGGTTTGGTCGTGCGAAGCTGAAACGCATAGAAATTTATTTAAGTAAATTTTTAATAAAATGATTCGATTTGAAAACTTATCTTCGAAATATGATGGAATTGGCCTCTCATACATATTGCATTGTGTTCAGAATGGGGGTAAAACATATAAACGCCTGGCGGCACGCTTCATTTGGAGTTCAAAATATTTTCGGATGAATAGTGCGCGAAAATTTTCTATAAAAGCACATCATTTTTTCCTTTTTTCACAAACCCTAGGTCAAATGTTCACAGCCGCCGCTAACGAAATCGATGGCCAGAAACGTCGATCGTTCTTCCATAATTATTTCTTAATCCATCCGTTTTCAAGCTTCGATTTCTAAACGAAAATTGTAGAGGGCAGTGAGATCTAGGTTTTCAACGACCATGATGTGATACAGTGAGACGATCGAGGCGCAGCAGTGCCACAAAGTGCCAGTGTTCGTGAGCGAATTGCGTGGGGATGGTGGGGCCAAGCTCTTCGGCGTGGCTGGTGTAGGTCGAGTAAGGGACGAGCTTTCGCGTGGTAGTCCCTTATCGTTGCAAAGATGATCAATGGTGGAGCGGCGTTCGAAGATTGAACGTGCGTGTGGGTTTCGATCTAGCTGGGTTACGCGTTCAAGATGGAAAGAAGAAAAGAGGATGCAGCCTGGATCTGTGGGAGTTGAAATCAACGGCCAGGATTAATCTGGGTATATTAAATAATAAAAAAGAAGAATTGTAAATTTATTTTATTAAAAATCATGTAATCTTATAAATTGTGTAACTTATTCATACGAGGTCGAAATCGCACGAAACGAATTGCGTTGGGTTCGTTACTGAAAATTCTACGCTATGGAGCTGGTTTGGATGGCTTTGGAGCTACTAGGTATTTTGGGCAGTTTAATTTTATTCAAAATAAAACGCTACAATGACGACTGCATGCAAAGTGAGCAAAACCCGCTCTCTCTGCCTCGCTTATATTTTTATATGAGTGAGAATAAATTTATTTATGATGATTGATGCTTGTTTGGATGATATATGATATAGTGTGTGTGTGTGTGTGTGTATTAGTTGGTTTGGATATATTCCCGCATATTTTAGTGGATGAGACTCTGTACGTTCCCATGTATGAGCGAATGACTCTTTGTACGCACGTCTGCCTCGAGGTAGACATTGTACGTATTTTCTCATATGTATATTTGTTGCAGGTTGCAGGTTACAGGTTGGAGGGATCCAACCGAATTCCTCATCAGCGTTGATTTTTATTTACAGATATTGTTATATATGCTGTTATCATGTGATATATGATGTTTGGATGCCATGATTGATATGATTGATGTGAATTCCCTTATTTAATTTTTTTTTAGCATTGGGCCTATTTCTGGAATCTAAAATACCAAAATAATGATTTCGATTTAAAAGGGTTGTTTAAGTGATTTTTGGAGTTATATAAGTTTCAATAATGAGTTGTAAATTATTAAAGAAGAAGTTTATTTAAATGGAATAAAAATATGATTTTTGGAATATGAAGTTAGTTATTTTGTAAAATAAGTTAAATTGTGAATTTTAGATTTTATTATAAATGGTTTATTTATAAGATTTATAAAATTGATTATTTTATAAATAAAAAGTAATAGAATTATAAACAAGTTTTGTAAGTGTTAAAACGAAGTTATAATTGAATCTTATAAGTAAATAAGGTTTATAAATTTATGAAGCTATAAAAAGAATGAAGGGGATTTTCACTTTAAGGGCTTATTTGTGCAGGGTAATAAGTTTTAAGGACACTACTTCTGAAAAATTAGTTTTAAGGACATTTTATAGGAAAAAGATAAAAGAATTTATCATTTTTAGTTATATAGAAATAATGATAAAAGGATTTATCATTTTCCTGTATAACTTAAAAAGATAAATGAATTTATCATCATGTTGTAAATTGTCTTTAAAACTAATTATTCAGAAGTGCCGTCCTTAAAACTTATTACCCTACAAATAGAAGCCCTTCAACCTAATTTCCACAAGAATGAATTTGTAAATAAAGAGATTTATAGGTAAATAAGCTTATAATGGGATTTTGATATATAAATGAGATAAATAGAAAATTGGTTAATAAAGGGATTTTATAAATGGAACTTTTTATCAAATAGAAATGTGAATTATAAACACTGTTTTATAAATGTGAAATCAATTTAATTTGATAAGCTAAATAATGAATTTGGTAAAGGAATTATATTCACGATTTTGGATGGTGAATAATCTTTTAAATTAAATGTGTAGAAGTTATGAATTTAGTAAGAGAATTATATTCACGATTTTGGACAGTGAATAATCCTTTGAATTAAATGAATGTTTTTGGAAAGTGATATTATAAAATGAAGTTTAAATGGTTTGAAAATAAAATGGTTTGTAAATTTACTTATTATTAAAATAAGTATATGAAAATGTTTTCCAAATATCCAATAAGTGAAATGGTTTTGAATATCATCTTTTTAAAGATATTTTGAAGTGAATAATTGGAAAATGATTTGATTTATAAACGATTAATAAAATCAGGCCCAGTGACTACTTATGTGCTAGATTTTGTTTGTTGCTTTGATTGTTAAAGAACCGACTATCAAATTTGGTCATTTTAGTTTCTCAACTTGATGTAGAAACTAATTAGTCGTACACTTAGTACGTAACTGGCTATGTAGGCTTGATTACTGTTTGTGTTGAGAATATTAATTCGTGAGTGCGGAGTGATTACTCCAATCTATCGAAGCTTCCTTCTGGGCTGAAGGATAGCAAGTTGAAAGTTGGAGACGTGATAAGTCTATGAGACTTAGTTTCTGTATGAGGTTGAGAAATGCTTTTGCGTTGTTGGTGCAAAGAGACCGGGATCAGATTTATCTGAAAACCACTTCGGACCAACATATATGCGACGATTGTGCAGGTTGGTCGATGATAGTGATATTTAGGATTTTTATAGTGAAGGACTGCTTGTTGTTCGTTTGGGGTTAAAATCCCAATATACATCTAGTAGTAGTGGCCTCTTCGTTATGAAATATCTATTGTAAGGGCTGTCGCTACTAATCCGATAGGATGTGGTAGGAGAGTACCTTCGGTTTGTCCTGTTCCTGGACAACTTGTATGGACGAATATGTGACATTGCATTTCTAAGATTACGTACATTGGTTTTTAAAAACGTACATCATGTGGTGGTGGAGAAGGCAACTTCTCTTAGCTTAACACCCTCCTTGAGACGTACGAGCTCAAGGGTTGTATTTTTGTGGAAGGCAATTAGTAGTCAACGGGAATGACAGTGTGGCATTCAAAGATGATGTGATATGTGATATGTGATATGTGAAAGGTAATCGATACCTCTTTTGGCTTCACTCCCTGGAAAATGACTGAAACAGGGGTAGAAGCAACAAGGCTAAGTGGGTCGCTCCCATTAGGAGATGTCAACACTCTTCTAGATATATCTTTGCACGCTATGACGTCGTGTGTGATTATTGTTGATGTATGCTTGTAGCCACAGATTTTAGGTCGGCAACGACCAGAGTGATGACATATTCGGTACTATCCAGGAAGGGGTAGGCCGGTCTTGTGTTGGTTTAGGCGCTGAGTATCTCGACCCTAAATACATCCCTCTAGAGGTGTACTGAGTTTTCGAAAAGGTAGTCCCTTCACCTAGTCATTTGTATGGAATTCAAAATCCACTACGTGCCTGCCATTTTGTTTTGTAGAGCCTAGTATTGCTGGATTTAATAATGGTAACAATTTCAGCTATGTTGATTATTATTTGTATAATAGACACTATTATAATATAACATGATTTGATATGGAAAGGTTTTGGTTATCGTAAGGGAAAAACCCGTCCGTGTTTATGTGTTGGCGTGTCTTATGAGATACCTTTCTTTTGATAAAAAGAACATCTTTTATAAAGTTAAAACAAATTCAGTTGAGATGTGTTTTTCTCATGCTGGTTTACCAGACTAATCCGGGCGTTCTTCCCTTTTAATGCTCGGGTCAGACCGAGTATATTTATAGGTTCAGATGTGGTGCTTTTGGAGCTTCAGTAGGCGAGCTGGAGACCTTTATGTCGTATACACGTATTTTTTTATTTTTCCACTGCTTTGCATTATTGTTGTTGTAAATTATCAGCATTTGTGAGGATAGGTTATTATAACTATCCGAGCTGATGATTACTTATTGTGTAATCCGATATCGATTTATGTATATTATAGTTTCTCTTTATAAAGATTATTGATTTATATTATATGTTATTCCGCTGCGATGTGAGATTCTATATTGTTTTGGTTCCGCTTATCTCTCTTCTTCTCTTCTCTTCTTCTTTCTTCTCTCTTTCTTCTCACCCTCTTTTTTCTTTCTCATGATCATCTACAATTGGTGCGCTCTGGGTCGGACATGCATGGTTTGGTGTCGGATTCAGAGGGTGTCGAGTGCGGGTCATCACATCTGGTATACCCTCCTGGCGAGGCTATCCACGGGTATGAATTACCGAGAATCGGTTTCCTTGTCAACGAACGCCTAGGCTATCCAACTAGGATGTGTTTTCATGTGCTCATTGCCTTGTTTGGGGACAACCACCCTTTTCCACCTAGGACCGCATGAGCGATCACTCCCCTCTGACCGACATGCAATCCATGAGGATGAATTATCAAGAATTGATTTCCTTATTGAGGACTGCCAAGCTATCCAACAAAGTTGAATCGCCATGCATTCATTTCTTTGTTTGGGGACTACCCTCGCCTATGACGTCTGGGTGAGATGTCTCTACCCTATGCACCGAGGCACATGAAACGACTGGATGCACGTCTACAACGATCTATATCTCTCGTCCATAATGTCACTCATCCTCTGAACAAGATGGGACATCGTTGTCTTGTCCGGCGCTGTTACCCCGAGTGACGTCGAAGTCTAACATCTGTAGTGTGCTCTTGTAAGAATAAGCATGGTCTGCCTCCGTTTGTAGCATGCCACCCAAGGGAACATTCAAGTTGTTCAACACTTATGTTCGAACCGGGACCACCTACCATTAAAACAATGAATAGATAAGTTCACTTTAAATAATTT
The DNA here is from genome assembly GCA_030737815.1 of Allium fistulosum. Taxonomy (NCBI): domain Eukaryota; kingdom Viridiplantae; phylum Streptophyta; class Magnoliopsida; order Asparagales; family Amaryllidaceae; genus Allium; species Allium fistulosum. The sequence continues at coordinate 1,219,703,973 of CM060904.1, read as the reverse complement.
CTATCTGCTAAGTTCTTGTAAACGACGGCACCAGCTGCCCGTCTCACCATTATCACTCCTTCATACAAGAGTGCTCTAGCCAACCTCGCACCTCCGGTCGAGTCAGGCCCTACAGTCCTCTAAGCAACAGGCGATGTTTCATCCTGGTGAACCCCTAAGCCCCGCACACTCCGTACCGAGCCAGGGCCCATCCGTCACTATGCGCACGACTTCTTATCACCCAGGAGAACTTATGGGAAAACATGCACCCCCACTCAGCGCCTTATGCCACCCGCCACCCGCCACTTGGTAGACACTCAGCTCGTATGAGCGAATAACCGGGCTCAGCCTCTCGCACGACAATCTTGTTACTTAGCACATTTTAAATGGGAACGCCTCAGGTAGTGCGTCACCCAGGAGAACCGCTAATACCCCTAGCGCTTAGGTTTGAACTGGGACCGCCCATCCGCAAAGCAACACGGTGAGGCTTAACTGCTGCACACCGACCTCAGCACCTAACAAGCACCATGGTTGCATGGTTAACGCTTGCTTTCGAGTCCCTCAACCCGACCGAGCAAGCAACCGAAGAAATTTGGCCAGACTAGCGTAAAAGACCACAAGCTATTCAAAATACACTGCTTACAAGTGGAAAGCAAGATCAAACCACTACAACTAGTCTCCTAAATAACAAATTTGCAACAAAGAATCTATTTTATTCACTTCAATAATGCACGGGGGCACAATATCTTCTGTAACAACCCGCATTTTAACAACCCTCATTTTAACAACTTTTAGAGATGGATGATTGGGACTCGAGACATCCTCCATTGAGACCGCCATTCCATCATGAGAAATATAAGTATAAACTTGATTATGTTTAGAGTCGAGAAGTTTTTAGAGTAAATAGTGATTTCAAGTTAATGAAATGAATTTGGGCTAGGCCATAAGTTAGCCTACAAGTTAACTACTCATCATTATTTCTTATTCTACTTTCATTCACATTACTTTCTTCTCTTCCTCTCCTAATCATTTCTTAATCTTTCCATAATCTCCTTTCTTTAATCCGTTAATCCAAGCTTAAATAAATTCCTAAATTCACAAAAAACATCACCATTATTCTTCTCATCTAATTCCTTACAAAATTCATCAAAAAATTAGCATGAGTGGAGTTTAAGTTAGAACTCACTTTCAAGAGAGCTTGAGAATGAGTTTTGGTATTCAGAGCTTGATTTGGGGAAGAAAAAGATGAATGAGATGATTCTCTAATTCTATTTACTTGATAAACTTCATGATTTCATTTACTGATGATTATGGAATTCTATGAAGTGGTTTGAAGAATATTTGGATTAATTTAGGCTTATGTTTATGTTATAAACATTATTATATTAACTCATTATTTGTTTAAATCTTAATTACTATTTTTGAAATAGTTAGTAAGCCTAAATTTGGAATATGGGTTAGATACCACTTAAGCTCATTTCAAAGGGTACAATGAGATCAACATAGGTTTCAAGTAAATAGAGAGTATGTTATATATCACCTAAGCTCATTATAGAGGTACAGTGATGGATGATGACGACATCTACGACTGGATCATACATCACCAAATTTCAATATAGGAGTATAATGAGATCCACATATGTGCCAAATATCTAGAGTAAATCATATATCACCAAACTTATTATATGGGTACGATGAGATCTACACGAGACCCATCATTGAGGATGCGTGTGAAGACCCAAATTATTGAGATAAAAATAATTTTATAAAAATCAGTTAATGGAAAATATTCAAAGAATAAAATAAATTGAAAATAAATATCAAGAACGAGTGAAATAAATAAGGAAGAGGATAGTTTTTTTCAGTAAATAATAATGAGGAGAAAATAACTTCAATAAATAATAATGAGAAAGAAAATAACTAAGTATGAATAAGTTTTATATTCACATATCTCATATATATATATATATTGCATATAAGTAGCCAGAGGAGTATAGAGTGATAAAATAAGCTCTTATGATGATTAAAATATATGCAACCAGATTAGTATTATATAGGTATAAATACATTTTATAATCAAGAGAAAACAAATGGCTTGAAACATTAGCAAGGAATTAATTGATAAAAAGATATATATATATATATATATATATATATATATATATATGAACATTTCAGATTTGCCTTAAGAAAATAAATAATGTAGATAAGTCACATGAAAATAGTGTGTAGGTGAAACATGCAAATGGCATGTACACAGAAAAAGAAGAAAAGCAACTGAAATACCCGAAATGGAATCAAAAAGAAAATGGCATATTTAGCCATAAAAACATTAACAAAATTCTCTTATTTATGTGGGGATAAAATGGGGTTTTCACTCCACTAAAACCCTAGTTAAATGTTTTAGAAATCAAAGGAAAGGCAGCAATTATTTTTGAAAACAGAAAGATATTTTTAGAAAATAAAAATAAGAGTAAACTCACACTGTTTCAAGTTAGAGCATTCTCGGGGAAAGAAGAAGGAAGGTGAGTGATTAATCATCTTATGAGATTCAAGGCATTAAGACCCAAGTTAAGGGCAGCCATATTACTTATATAAAACCATATCATGTTTTTATTTAATTTTATTCTCTGAATAAATAAATGTTGATCATGGTTAGTGTTTTGGCTGAGTCTTTGGTTGATGTTTTGATTGTTTTGGTTAATGCTTTGAAAAGACAAACACCTTGATCACAGAAATGGCTTTTGTAACTTATAATCCAGTTTTTATATGGGAATGAGATAAACATTTTTACTGAGAAATAGGGTACTAATGAAGAATGAAGTAGGCAATGTGAATAAGGAGATTCATGCTTATGTCTAGTTCATTTTTTTTTAAAATGATATGAACAGTGCAATATTATATATATATATGTGTGTCTGCGTGTGTGTGTGTGTGCTGATTTGTTCAAATCACAAGTCAATATGTTTTTATGGGTTTTTCTCAAAAACCTTACCCTATGTTCACAGTAAAATAAATGCAATGTTTTATATGACTTCACCAGATTTATGTAAGAAATAGGAATATTTCTGGAAATAAATTTATGCAAGTCTTAGAAAATATGATTGAATAAAAATAACCTTAAAATGGGATGGGGTGTTTTACATGAATACTTTGTATGTCTGGATGAAATCCCTGAGTGAGTTTAGTACTCTATGATTTATGAAAGGAAGAAAAAGAATAGGAAGCATTTCAAGAATTAATAAAATTCTTCTGAAAGAAAAATGAGAATGGTCTCTAGATTATAAAGCTAATCTAGGAGTAGTGCCTTGATCTATTCATCATTAGGTGGATGATGGGTATGTGCATGACTTGTTTAAGTCTTGTAGGCCTCTGTGTAAAGGGTTAACAGAATTGAGCCCCTTTGCAATGCACACATGGTGTTCAATGGCAAGAGTTAAGACCAAATAAATGATAAATGGGGATTGAGAAATTGAGCTATGGAATTCAGGGAGTCAATCCATAGGAGTATATGTACATATAACTGAATTGTGTTGATGAATGAATACTTGTGTGCATGTATGTTAGTATGAGCTTATATGTATATATATATGTACTCAGATTTTTGTATGAATCTGAATAAATATCAAACATATGAGTCTCTACACAGAGTTTAGTAATTACAAGTTATTTATAAACTATGATTTCACTCATACCAGAATATATTTTCTGACCCTATTTGTTGCCTTTGCAATCTTTGGGGTGTCTCATTTTCATTGAGACAGTTCAAAGTGTTGCTGCAGGGAAAGATGCTTGAGTAGATTGCTTGTATGGATGTTTGAAGAACTTGCTGGTTTTAAAATGCTTTAGAGAAGTAGAAGTTTGATTGTAATAAATAATCTAGGCAAACTCTCTTATGTTTCGTGTATTTCCAGGATTGATACTTGCTTTGTTTTCTTGAAAAAAACATGTAAAAGGAAAAAAAAACTTAAGTATTATATGTGCTTGTGAGTTGTTGATTCAAGTAGCAGACTTTGGAAATAATCCAGAGGATCATTAAAGGGAGAACATGCCATTTAATTTGATATGTGGATGTGTTTCCCTTGGCATGTTTGCTATATTTCAGTTATAAAGTTTAAGTTGTTTTTTGAATAATTATGTGCCAAAGTACTGAGAGGATGAGTTGAACATGGTCTTGGCTAACCAGTAAGGCTTGTACATGTCTTGTAATTGATACAAGTACATGCAAAAGCTTGAAGCCATAGTCTTCAGATTCCTGAAGCAAACAAGACCATAGAGCAAGCTAATTCGAAATGCAACTAAATCCCATGGTATGTCTGGAACAAGAGAAGGATTATATTACCATAAAACCTGAAAACCATAAGTATATAAGGATTTAGGAATTGGAATTGATAAAATCTGGAACTGACTTAAATAGGAAATAGAAGTAGCAAGTCAGAAAATAGGGATAAACAATATAGACTTAAACAAGAATGTAGAGTAATTTTGTTAAGTGTATAAAAATCCAGAACAGCACACTCTATATGTTTTTAGCCAGAAAAATGCAAAGACCTTTCTAAAATCATATTCAATACTATTTCCAATCTAAATATCAAAAATCTGTATGACTTTTAGATTAGTTTACAACTGTATTACTCACATGATCGTTACATGCTTCATGAACCTGGATATGTGCACTTTGCTTGACCTGAATTGCTTGTGCATGTTTGTGCATGTTTTGTGCATGTCTATGTTTGAACCCTGAATCTGGGCTAGACTAACCAGTGATCCATAGAATCAAACCAAGTTTTAATATGTTTTATTATTCTAAAACAACATGCATGAATTTTTGAATCCCAAAGATCTAATTCATGGGTTATAAATCCATAAATTAATCAATCTGGTTTATAGGATAATCTGGAAAATGAAGAAGAGAAAAATAGGTGTTAATACTTGAAAAATGTATTAGTCAATCTTGAGTCGTTCCAAGATGAAAATATTTGAAAATGTATTAGTTAATCCTGAGTCATTTTAAGGTAGTGACACTTGAATCACGTATTAGTCAGTCTTGAGTCAAATAAAAGATTAAAGTGTAGAAATAGCTATGTGACACAAAACCTTTCAATTATGGTAAAATGTTGTGTGATTAAATTTCTTTGCTACTTTAACACTCTGATAGGCAAAGAAACATTTATATATCTTCACATATATAAATGATATGACTTGATTATAATACTGATATTTTTATATTAGTAAATTCTGGATCTTGGGAAATTAATTAAAAGAAATGAAAGAGGCAAGAAAAGAAGTGATCCCTTGTTAAAAAAAAAACTCAACTAAAAATCAGTAAAATATAGTAGAAGAAAAGTGGGTCACTTCAATGCGGCTTAGGATCTATGGTACATTTAGGTACTTACTCAAGTTATTTTAGAATATTGACTCCAAGTATAGAAAGTGGGTTAGATACCACCTACGCTCATTTCAGATGGTACGGTGGGATCCACGTAGGTTTCAAGTAAATAGAGTAGATCATATATCACCAAAGCTCATTATAAAGGTATGTTGAGACCTACAGGAGACCTATCACTGAGGGTGCGACTCGGGGTCTATGGTACATTTAGATACCGACTATATTTATTTTGGACCCTCAATAAGAATTATTAGGTTGCAGTGAGATCCATACATGTGTCAAATATCTAGAGTATGTCATATATCACCAAAGCTCATTATATGGGTACGGTGAAATCTACATAAGACCCATCACTGAGGGATGCAACTCGGGGTCTATGGTACATTTAGGTACCGACTCTATATATTTAGACCCTAGATGGGGATCATTGGACCACGTTAGATGTCCGTAGCGGACTACACCCATCAGCAATGATGGGTACCAATTTGTATTATGTGGTTGTCTTGTATTGTTAGGATTGTGTGTGTTATCAATGATTATTATTGCATATCGTGTGTTAGACTTATATTGTGATATTTATATTACCTTTTCACGTGTTAATGGGTTACCTGTATCATATTATGTTGTTACATGGTAGTCACTTTATTAGCTGTGCTAACTTATTGATTACTGAGGAAATGCAGATCATGGTGTGATTTCCTATCTCTAGGATAGGTTTCCTTTACTTGTTATGGACAGTCCGATTTATGCTTGAGCCATATTGGAGGAGAGGATTGGCTATGCCTTAGTAGTTCCTGTTTATGTGTATATAGTTTTAATATATAGTATTTTGAGATAGTTCTCCTCACACCATATGCTAGGTCTGACCCTCATTTTTTCTTTGTATGCTTATGTCATGACAACTCTCACGTACTCGATTAAGTAGTTTGGGAGTAATGTGCTTTTAGGGATACTCTTTCAGGACAACTAAAGCATCCTATGGAGGCAATGTTGGTACTTCGTATATATACATGATATTGTAGTAGTACATGATAGATATGTATCTATATATAAGACTTGATGTGTCATATATTATATTCAGAACCCTCTTTTGTAGGGAGTATGATGTATTCTAACTTTTTGTATTGATATTCGTCGATCAGTTATTTCTGCTAGCGCAGTCTCTTATATATTTGTTGTTACCATGTTCTATTCATGTATATTAAATATATTATAAATTATCATTCCGTTGTGAGATTCTATCAATGTCCCTTGGTAATAGTACTTGTTTTAAAATTTCTTTCCCCGATAATCTGTCTATTGTGGTATTCTAAAGTCGGATGTTGTGATGCGGAGCTAACTTCAGGTATTATGAAGGGCGGGTTGTTACACTTGGTATTGGAGCCTAGGTTCAATAATTAGGGCCAAGTAGACCTGTTTGGGTTAAACAAACTAATAAAGGGAGATACATTGAAAGAGCATACTTGTATTTTCTACTATATGATACTACATACCCACTTATCCTCAAGGCTTTAATTTAATTCTATCACTAGTCGCTGAGGTATCTTCATTAGGTTGTCGGTATGAGAAGATGGAGTACGAATGTGTCACTGTGAATGGGCAGTTTGAGATGTTCGATTTGGTTCATGGACTATTCAACTACCGCATTTCCTTAGCTATGTCGGGATTTGATTTATTTTTATCACCAGTATTTCTTAGTCCACCAGCTTTAGACTTTCAAAAGCTATGTCGGGATTTCCTTAGCCTTGGCGGAAAGCCTTATCTGAGTTTTGAGAGTGTTGCTGAGATACAAGCTTAGACATGTGCATATGGGATGGCTCTCGCCAATATAGACCTAGGGGATGTTCCCATGAGGAGAATTGTTACCTAACATCAAGAGATAGAGGTTTTGGCTTGGTGGGACATACTGGTCGAGGAGGCTGATGAGTAGGCCATGACTTGGATCGAATTTAGATGTCGCTTTGGGTCTCAGCTCACTTCTGAGATCTAAAGAGGCGTGCAGCTGGAGGGTTTCATCCATTTTTAGCGGCAAGCTCGCCAATAAGGAAGTATGTCGATCCATTTCAATCGTTTGACTTAATTCAGGGTTGAGATGGTTGATGCACTATTGTTTAGGACAAAGAAGTTTGCCAAGGGTCATAATGCATCAGTTGGGGATTCACTGCTTAGTCTTGTCCCCATGAGGGCCACTTTTGAGAATGAGATAAACATTTTTACTGAGAAATAGGGTACTAATGAAGAATGAAGTAGGCAGTGTGAATAATGATTAATGCTATTGTCTAGTTCATTTAAAAAAATGATATGAACAATGCAACATTATATATATATGTGCTGATTTGTTCAAATCACAAGTCAATATGTTTTTATGGGTTTTTCTCAAAAACCTTACCCTATGTTCACAGTAAAATAAATGTAATGTTTTATATGACTTCACCAGATTTATGTAAGAAATGGGAATATTTCTGGAAATAAATTTATGCAAGTCTTAGAAAATATGATTGAATAAAAATAACCTTAAAATGGGATGTGGTGTTTTACATGAATACTTTGTATTTCTGGCTGAAATCCCTGAGTGAGTTTAGTACTCTCTGATTTATGAAAGGAAGAAAAAGAATAGGAAGCATTTCAAGAATTAATAAAATTCTTCTGAAAGAAAAATGAGAATGGTCTCTAGATTATAAAGCTAATCTAGGAGTAGTGCCTTGATCTATTCATCATTAGGTGGATGATGGGTATGTGCATGACTTGTTTAAGTCCTGTAGGCCTGTGTGTAAAGGGTTAAACGAATTGAGCCCCTTTGCAATGCACACATGGTGTTCAATGGCAAGAGTTAAGACCAAATAAATGATAAATGGGGATTGAGAAATTGAGCTATGAAATTAAGGGAGTCAATCCATAGGAGTATATGTACATATAACTGAATTGTGTTGATGACTGAATACTTGTGTGCATGTATGTTAGTATGAGCTTATATGTATATATATATGTATGTACTTAGATTTTTGTATGAATCTGAATAAGTATCAAACATATGAGTCTCTGCACAGAGTTTAGTAAATACAAGTTATTTTGATGCAGCAGCGGATAACAAAAATGATGAAAGTAGCAATCGGTGGATTGAAAAATACCAAAGGCCCAAATCCGTTGATCCAAAATTACCAGATTCTAGCTATCTCAAACACGTTGATCGCACACGATACCGTGTTTAAAGATCTATGATTCTTCGAACGTTGATCTAGCGCACTAGATTCCGTGAATCGGCTTCAACAGTCGTTGATTCGAGCGCACTCGAATACCGAAGGTGGAGATTGGAGATCACACTCAACTACCAATTGGAGATCACACTCGATTCTGAACATTGACTTTTCTATGACCATGCACGTCCTCTCTACTTCTTCTTTCATAATCACAATATGACTCATGCTTGTAACCACGATAAGCTCTTCTTTCTTCATTCTGATAATCACGATTGTCTCGAACTCCACGATCTCGATTTATCGACAAAGATGATTCTCTTCTTTCTCTATCATAACTTGGCGACACTCTCCTTTGATTTTGATTCATGTTAGACTTCATTTTCTCCACTCTCTCGAAACCCTTATTGAACCTTTCATCGATACGTTGTTCCATCTGTTCAGGATCTTCACTCCCATACAAATCTGCAACACTATGATGTCGGTTAACATATCTCGGAGGCATGATCAAATCTTCAACAGATCCAAACAAAATCTTCACTTTGATCCAAAAAAATTTCGAACCAAACTTCCCCACTTGTTTGAAATCTCACGAACACCCCAAATAAACAAACAACTTAATTCAAACTCCAAATCTTCAAATCTCTAAATTGACGCCCAACGAACTAGGATAAGTCCTTCTCCTAGCTCACGACTTGAACAAATCTCGCACAATCTTGAACAAGCTCGCTTCTAGCTCCAACACTTGGCTCTACTCTTCTCCTTGGCTCGGCTGAAATTGAACAAACAATTCACGCCCTTCAACTAGCTCGGCCTAAACTCAATTGGCTCGGCTTGAACTCTGAACAATACTTCACTAACTCCTCAAATTCTTCTATAAGAATTGGCTCCAAAGACTCGGCTTAGCTATGATTGGCTAAGTCTGGCTCTGATACCAAATGATGCAGCAGCGGATAACAAAAATGATGAAACGATGAAAGTAGCAATCGGTGGATTGAAAAATACCAAAGGCCCAAATCCGTTGATCCAAAGATACCAGATTCTAGCTATCTCAAACACGTTGATCGCGCACGATACCATTTTTAAAGATCTACGATTCTTCGAACGTTGATCTAGCACACTAGATTCCATGAATCGGCTTCAACAGTCGTTGATTCGAGCGCACTCGAATACCGAAGGTGGAGATAGGAGATCACACTCAACTACCAATTGGAGAAGTGGCACAAAGCACACAAACAAGTTTTATTCAAAATCAACTAACTATTACAAATGACTCAACATCCCTATTTATAGGGTTACAACAACACACTTACACGACTCAACACATTACAACACATAGGTCGGAAACGACCTAACACTTGCGACCTAAAAACAAACAAATACAATACAACACATTACAAGGCCTTCACGACCTAAAACAAACACACGACAAACGACCTATCAAATATAACCGACATACGACTTACAACATATTTACAACATCATACGCTACTTAATATGTACAATACAATGACTCAACGACCTTGCGTCCTAAGAGGATACGCGGCTTCCAGAATCTACGACATAAGTTTCAGTAGCACGCATGCGACTTAAAGATCCAGGCTTCAGCGACCTATGGTAGGTCGTTCGTGACCTAAGAAAATAGCTCATGCGACTTATCAAACACGACTTAAGACATTCGACTTAAAAACTCAAGCGGTGTAACTGGAGCGACCTAAAACTATCAGCGAGGTAAATAGGTCGTTCGCGACTTAAACTCTCGCGACCCAAAGAAGTAGCATGTGAGCGACCTAAGGTAAACGAGACGATACCAGTAGTTGTTTGGTCTAGTAGGTCGTTGGAGCAACTTTCATATAACTCATGACCTCCGTTAGGTCGCTTGTCGACTTAAAGGTGTTGCTAGGTCACTGGAGTTCGGTAGAGTTAGGTCGTAACTCGTCATCATGTCTTGATCGACTTATGGCATCAACCGTTGCATAGATCGATTGGTTAACCCGCTGCCTAGGTTGATTGGTTGACTCGTTAGGTCGGAGCTCGTTAGGTCGGAGCTCGTTAGGTCGGAGCTCGTTAGGTCGGAGCTCGTTGGGTCGCTGGCGACTTAACGTAGTACGTATTGCCTTGTTTAGTTCGTTGGACCGGTTCCCATGATTTAATAGGTCGCTTGGACGACCTACCAACTTACTAGGTCGTAACACGTTGGTTTGTAGCGACCTAAGATATGGCGGCTTCCTGTTAGGTCGTTGGCGACCTAAGGCATATGACTCAGCGCAGTTTATTACCTCCCATTGTATCTCGTTAGCTCGAAATTGAGTAGGTCGTTGGTGACTTATGAATTCGTTAGGTCGCTCGCGACCTAAGATAAGTTCCAAATCTTGGATTGGAAAATCAGGCTCAGGCTGGGCTGCATCATATTTATAAACTATGATTTCACTCATACCAGAATATATTTTCTGACCCTATTTGTTGCCTTTGCAATCTTTGGGGTGTCTCATTTTCATTGAGGCAGTTCAAAGTGTTGCTGCAGGGAAAGATGCTTGAGTAGATTGCTTGTATGGATGTTTGAAGAACTTGCTGGTTTTAAAATGTTTTAGAGAAGTAGAAGTATGATTGTAATAAATAATCTAGGCAAACTCTCTTATGTTTCGTGTATTTCCAGGATTGATACTTGCTTTGTTTTCTTGAAAAGAACATGTAAAAGGAAAAAAAACTTAAGTATTATATGTGCTTGTGAGTTGTTGATTCAAGTAGCCGACTTTGGAAATAATCCAGAGGATCATTAAAGGGAGAACATGCCATTTAATTTGATATGTGGATGTGTTTCCCTTAGCATGTTTGCTATATTTCAGTTATAAAGTTTAAGTTGTTTTTTGAATAATTATGTGCCAAAGTATTGAGAGGATGAGTTGAACATGGTCTTGGCTAACCAGTAAGGCTTGTACATGTCTTGTAATTGATACAAGTACATGCAAAAGCTTGAAGCCATAGTCTTCAGATTCCTGAAGCAAACAAGACCATAGAGCAAGCTAATTCGAAATGCAACTAAATCCCATGGTATGTCTGGAATAAGAGAAGGATTATATTACCATAAAACCTGAAAACCATAAGTATATAAGGATTTAGGAATTGGAATTGATAAAATCTGGAACTGACTTAAATAGGAAACAGAAGTAGCAAGTCATAAAATAGGGATAAACAATATAGACTTAAACAAGAATGTAGAGTAATTTTGTTAAGCGTATAAAAATCCAGAACATCACACTCTATATGTTTTTAGCCAGAAAAATGCAAAGACCTTTCTAAAATCATATTCAATACTATTTCAAATCTAAATATCAAAAATCTGTATGACCTTTAGATTAGTTTACAACTGTATTACTCACATGATCATTACATGCTTCATGAACCTGGATATGTGCACTTTGCTTGACCTGAATTGCTTGTGCATGTTTGTGCATGTTTTGTGCATGTCTATGTTTGAACCCTGAATCTGGGCTAGACTAACCAGTGATCCATAGAATCAAACCAAGTTTTAATATGTTTTATTATTCTAAAACAACATGCATGAATTTTTGAATCCCAAAGATCTAATTCATGGGTTATAAATCCATAAATTAATCAATCTGGTTTATAGGATAATCTGGAAAATGAAGAAGAGAAAAATAGGTGCTAATACTTGAAAAATGTATTAGTCAATCTTGAGTCATTCCAAGATGAAAATATCTGAAAATGTATTAGTTAATCCCGAGTCATTTTAAGGTAGTGACACTTGAATCACGTATTAGTCAGTCTTGAGTCAAATAATAGATTAAAGTGTAGAAATATCTATGTGACACAAAACCTTTCAATTTTGGAAAAATGTTGTGTGATTAAATTTCTTTGCTACTTTAACACTCTGATAGGCAAAGAAACATTTATATATCTTCACATATATAAATGATATGACTTGATTATAATACTGATATTTTTATATTAGTAAATTCTGGATCTTGGGAAATTAATTAAAAGAAATGAAAGAGGTAAGAAAAGAAGTGATCCCTTGTTGAAAAAAAAAACTCAACTAAAAATCAGTAAAATATAGTAGAAGAAAAGTGGGTCACTTTAGTTGGTATCAGACTTATGTTACCAAAAACATAGCAAAAAAAAAATTTTAGTAGGAATAAATTACTGAAACAATTAAATCAAAAACAAGACTAACTAGCTATGTAAATTATATAGAAAATCATGGTAGGAAGATCACCAAACTCTGGAGCAGGACCCTCTAGTGCAACACCATTGGTCAATTTGCAAGATTTGGTAAGGGCATTTAGGGAAGGAGTAGTGCAGAGGGAAGAAAATCCTCATGAGGAGTTATCTAAGCTACTGAAAACATTCTCAAATTTAGGAGGAAAGGATTTTGAAGGCACTGAAGGAGTCATGGGTGTGCAAACATGGCTAAGAACTTTGGAAAGGATATTTGCAGACATGCAAATCAATAACCAAAGGAAAAGGCAAATAGCTTCCAGAAGTCTCAAAGGAGCAGCACTGGATTGGTGGGAGGTAATCATCACAGGAATACCAGAAAATGAGATAACATGGGATCAGTTCAAGGATATGCTTGAGGCTAGGTTTGTCCCAGCAACAGCTAAGGCAACATTGCTTGAGGAGTTCATAAGATTGAGGCAAGGATCAATGAGTGTGACTAAATACACTCAAAAGTTTGAGAGCTTGTCTAAGTATGGAACCATGCTCATAGGGAATGAGGAATCAAAGAATTCAAGATTTATTCAAGGACTTAATGCTGGTTTAAGTAGAGCAATGCTACCATACAAAGACAAAACATTTGATCAAGTCATAGATCTCACTCTTTCTTTTGAACAACATGATAATGCAAGGGAGAAATTCAGGAACATGAGAGCTAATAACAACAACAAGAAGGGGAAAAATAGAGCACATCCTTATGAGAAGAAGAATTCAGACAAGAAGGTTGAAGGAGCAACCAGTGGGGAAGTTAAGAAGAAAATTATTTGCTACAACTGTGGCAAGGAAGGACACATGAGTAATAGGTGTCAAGCAGCTAAGAAAACCCCATTCAGTTGCTATAATTGTGGGAAAGAAGGTCATATCAAAAGGAATTGCCCAGAGTTCAAGAAAGGAGCAAAGGGAGGAGCATTGGAAGGCAAAGCAAAACCAAATGCAGTGGGAAATTCTGGACAATTGGGAGGTATACTCCTAATTAAAGATTATCCAATCTCAGTTATATATGACACTGGGGCTACACATTCCTTAATATCACAAGATATAGTAAATAAATTGGCTCTCACATGCAATTTAGTTGATAAACCTTTGTTTATTCAGAGTCCCCTAGGTAGTTCTTGCATGCTAGGAATTAAATGTTTGGGAGTAAAATTAAACATAGGAGGAAATATGTTTAAATCTGATTTGTTAGTGTTAAAACATCTTGGAATAGGAATTATTCTAGGAGTAGTTGGTTGAGTAAATTCAAAGCAATTTTGAACTTGGAAAATTTTACTATTTCTTTGAAAACAGAAAATGGTAAAAATATTATAGTCATGAGTGAAATAGCCAAAACAAATTGCCTTAATCAAATGTGGAGCATGACTGAAAAAGAATTAATTCTGGAAGACATAAAAGTAATAAATGAATACCCAGATGTCTTTGGAGAGGTTATAGGAGTTCCAGAAAATAGGCAAGTTGAATTTCAGATAAGATTAATCCCAGGAGCAAGTCCTGTCATCAAGAAGCCTACCAGAATGGGTCCTAAAGAATTAGTGGAATTGAAACAACAATTGGAAGAATTGGAGCAGAAGGGCTTCATAAGGCCTAGTAGTTCAAACTGGGGTTCTCCAGTGGTATTTGTAAAGAAACATGATGGTACAATGAGGATGTGTATTGATTACAGGGAATTAAACAAAGTTACCATCAAGAATAAATATCCACTCCCCAGAATTGATGATTTATTCGATCAATTAAATGGAGCAAGAATCTTTTCAAGGCTAGACTTAGCCTCTGGATTCCATCAAATTAAGGTTGAGGAGGAGAGCGTTAAATACACTGCATTCAACACAAGATATGGGCTATATGAATTTTTAGTGATGCCTTTTGGATTGACAAATGCACCATCCTATTTTGTAGATTTAATGAATAGGACATTTAGAGATTTTCTAGATAAATTTGTAGTTGTTTTCATTGATGATATATTGGTGTATTCAAAATCAGAAGAGGAGCATGCAAGGCATTTGCATCTGGTTTTGTCAAGATTAAGATCACATGATTTAAAGGCAAAATTTACTAAGTGTACATTTTGGTAGAATGAAGTTAAATTTTTGGGACGTATTATATCTCAACAAGGGATTTGTGTAGACCCAAACAAAGTCATGGCAGTGCAATCATGGGGTAGACCCAAATCAGTGACTGAGGTGAGGTCATTTTTAGGAATGGCAGGCTACTATAGAAGGTTTATACAAGACTTTGCAAGGATAGCCATTCCATTAACCAAGCTAACCAGAAAAGAGCAACCATATGTGTGGACAGAAAAATGTGAACAAGCTTTTGAATCATTGAAGAAGGCATTGATGGAAGCTCTAGTCTTGCAATTTCCAGAGGGAAATAAGGGATTAGTGGTTTATACTGATGCTAGTGGGTCTGGGTTAGGGGCAGTACTCATGCAACATGGAAGAGTCATAGCATATGCATCAAGGCAACTCAAGCCAAATGAAACCAGATATGCCACACATGATCTAGAGCTTGCTGCCATTATTTATGCATTGAAGCTATGGAGACACTACTTGTTAGGCACTAAATTTGAATTGTTTACAGACCATAAATCACTTAAGTATTTGTTTTCTCAAAAAGACTTGAATATGAGACAACATAGGTGGGTAGAGTTTTTAGCTGCCTATGATCTTGATATATTATATACTCCTGGAAAAGCTAACAAGGTAGCAGATGCTTTGAGTAGACATCAAGCAAGATTGGCAAGCTTAATGATGACTGAATTCAAGGATTTAACAATCCTTAGTGAAGTAGAAATGAAGGAAGAAATTGGTGCATCAGACAATGTACATAGTGACATGATTGAATACGGAAAATTAAGCCTCATCTCCTTAAGATCAATCATGTTTGATAAAATAGGAAATATGAAGAATCAAGACACTAATTTAAAAGAAAAGAAGGACATGATATCACAAGGCATGTCAGTGGAAAATTATGAAGTTGATGATAGAGGCTACTTGAGAAAGAAAGGGAAACTCTGCATACCCAATATAGAAGAACTGAAGCAAGAGGTTATGGATGAGCATCACACGACAAAGTACACTATACATCCAGGTGGTAAAAAAATGTACCATGATCTTAAAAGAAACTACTGGTGGCCAGGAATGAAAGGGGCAGTGGCAAGATATGTGGCAAAGTGTTTAACATGTCAACAAGTCAAGGCAGATTATCAAAGACCTTCAGGCTTACTACAACCTTTGGAAGTGCTTACCTGGAAATGGGAAAGCATTTCAATGGATTTTGTGGATGGTTTTCCAAGAACAAGAAGAGGCAATGATAGTATTTGGGTTGTGGTTGATAGACTCACAAAAACAGCTCACTTCATTCCAGCGAATTCAAATAGAAATGCTCACAAATTAGCTGAATTATTTGTGAAGGAGATAGTGAGATTACATGGAATCCCCAAGACTATCATTAGTGATAGAGATACCTTGTTTACCTCGAGGTTCTGGGGTAGCTTTCAAGAGGCTATGGGGACAGAATTAAGCTTAAGCAGAGCTTACCACCCACGAACAGATGGGCAAACTGAGATTGTTAACAAGATTTTAGAGGATTTGCTTAGAGCATGTATACTTGATTTTGGAGGCAACTGGGAAGATCATCTCTATTTAGCTGAATTTGCTTATAACAATAGCAATCAGTCCACTATAAGTATGGCTCCATTTGAGGCCTTGTATGGGAAGCCTTGTGTATCTCCTGCATGCTGGATGGAGGCAGGTGAAAGAGTGTTGCTTGGACCAGAGCATGTGAAAGAGACCTCTGCAAGGATTGAACTTGTAAGGCAGAGAATGAGAGTAGCACAAGAGAGACAAAAAGCCTATGCAGATAAAGGGAGAAGGCTAGTGGAATTTGAAGTGGGAAATTATGTATTTCTCAAAGTTTCACCAATGAGAAAAATATTGAGGTTTGGCAAGGCAGGAAAATTGTCACCAAGATATATAGGGCCATATGAAATTATTCAAAGAGTAGGATCTTTGGCTTATAAGTTGAAATTGCCAGAGGAATTGAGTAATATACATGATGTATTTCATGTATCTCAATTAAGAAGATGGGTGCATGATAAGGAGACCATTCTGAAATCTCCTACACAAGTTGAAGTTCAAGAAAATCTGGTTTATAAGAAGGAACCAGTGGGTATTATGGCTAGAGAAGAAAAGAAATTGAGAAATAAAATAATTAAATTGGTTAAAATCCAGTGGAGTTTAGATGAGAGTGATTGTACATGGGAGACTGAAGATAGGATGAAAGATAAATATCCTAATCTATTTTCTGCTTAAAGGTATGCCTAAAATTATAATAAACTTAAACATTACTTATGTATGTTTAATTGGTTTTGAATGCATGAGTTTCTGAAATTTCTAAAATGAAATTATGCTTTGTATACATTTGGGTGGAAATGTATGAGAAAAATAATTGTGGGACACAATTCCTTTTAGGAGGAGAGTATGTGAAGACCCAAATTATTGAGATAAAAATAATTTTATAAAAATAAGTTAATGGAAATTATTCAAAGAATAAAATAAATTGAAAATAAATATCAAGAATGAGTGAAATAAATAAGGAAGAGGATAGTTGTTTTCAGTAAATAATAATGAGGAGAAAATAACTTCAATAAATAATAATGAGAAAGAAAATAACTAAGTATGAATAAGTTTTATATTCACATATCTCATATATATATATATATTTCATATAAGTAGCCAAAGGAGTATAGAGTGATAAAATAAGCTCTTATGATGATTAAAATATATGCAACCAGATTAGTATTATATAGGTATAAATACATTTTATAATCAAGAGAAAACAAATGGCATGAAACATTAGCAAGGAATTAATTTATAAAAAGATATATATATGTGTGAACATTTCAGATTTGCCTTAAGAAAATAAATAATGTAGATAAGTCACATGAAAATAGTGTGTAGGTGAAACATGCAAATGGCATGTACACAGAAAAAGAAGAAAAGCAACTGAAATACCCGAAATGGAATCAAAAGAAAATGGCATATTTAGCCATAAAAACATTTACAAAATTCTCTTATTTGTGTGGGGATAAAATGGGTTTTTTACTCCACTAAAACCCTAGTTAAATGTTTTAGAAATCAAAGGAAAGGCAGCAGTTATTTTTGAAAATAGAAAGATATTTTTAGAAAATAAAAAGAAGAGCAAACTCACACTGTTTTAAAGTTAGAGCATTCTCGGGGAAAGAAGAAGGAAGGTGAGTGATTAATCATCTTATGAGATTTAAGGCATTAAGACCCAAGTTAAGGGCAGCCATATTACTTATATAAAACCATATCATGTTTTTATTTAATTTTATTCTCTGAATAAATAAATGTTGATCATGGTTAGTGTTTTGGCTGAGTCTTTGGTTGATGTTTTGATTGTTTTGGTTAATGCTTTGAAAAGACAAACACCCTGATCACAGAAATGGCTTCTGTAACTTATAATCCAGTTTTTATATGGGAATGAGATAAACATTTTTACTGAGAAATAGGGTACTAATGAAGAATGAAGTAGGCAATGTGAATAAGGAGATTCATGCTTATGTCTAGTTCATTTTAAAAAAAATGACATGAACAATGCAATATTATATATATATATATATATGTGTGTGTGTGTGTGTGTGTGCTGATTTGTTCAAATCACAAGTCAATATGTTTTTATGGGTTTTCTCAAAAACCTTACCCTATGTTCACAGTAAAATAAATGCAATGTTTTATATGACTTCACCAGATTTATGTAAGAAATGGGAATATTTCTGGAAATAAATTTATGCAAGTCTTAGAAAATATGATTGAATAAAAATAACCTTAAAATGGGATGGGGTGTTTTACATGAATACTTTGTATGTCTGGCTGAAATCCCTGAGTGAGTTTAGTACTGTCTGATTTATGAAAGGAAGAAAAAGAATAGGAAGCATTTCAAGAATTAATAAAATTCTTCTGAAAGAAAAATGAGAATGGTCTCTAGATTATAAAGCTAATCTAGGAATAGTGCCTTGATCTATTCATCATTAGGTGGATGATGGGTATGTGCATGACTTGTTTAAGTCCTGTAGGCCTGTGTGTAAAGGGTTAACAGAATTGAGCCCCTTTGCAATGCACACATGGTGTTCAATGGCAAGAGTTAAGACCAAATAAATGATAAATGGGGATTGAGAAATTGAGCTATGGAATTAAGGGAGTCAATCCATAGGAGTATATGTACATATAACTGAATTGTGTTGATGAATGAATACTTGTGTGCATGTATGTTAGTATGAGCTTATATGTATATATATATGTACTCAGATTTTTGTATGAATCTGAATAAGTATCAAACATATGAGTCTCTGCACAGAGTTTAGTAATTACAAGTTATTTATAAACTATGATTTCACTCATACCAGAATATATTTTCTGACCCTATTTGTTGCCTTTGCAATCTTTGGGGTGTCTCATTTTCATTGAGGCAGTTCAAAGTGTTGCTGCAGGGAAAGATGCTTGAGTAGATTGCTTGTATGGATGTTTGAAAACTTGCTGGTTTTAAAATGCTTTAGAGAAGTAGAAGTTTGATTGTAATAAATAATCTAGGCAAACTCTCTTATGTTTCGTGTATTTCCAGGATTGATACTTGCTTTGTTTTCTTGAAAAGAACATGTAAAAGGAAAAAAAACTTAAGTATTATATGTGCTTGTGAGTTGTTGATTCAAGTAGCAGACTCTGCAAATAATCCAGAGGATCATTAAAGGGAGAACATGCCATTTAATTTGATATGTGGATGTGTTTCCCTTGGCATGTTTGCTATATTTCAGTTATAAAGTTTAAGTTGTTTTTTGAATAATTATGTGCCAAAGTATTGAGAGGATGAGTTGAACATGGTCTTGGCTAACCAGTAAGGCTTGTACATGTCTTGTAATTGATACAAGTACATGCAAAAGCTTGAAGCCATAGTCTTCAGATTCCTGAAGCAAACAAGACCATAGAGCAAGCTAATTCGAAATGCAACTAAATCCCATGGTATGTCTGGAACAAGAGAAGGATTATATTACCATAAAACCTGAAAACCATAAGTATATAAGGATTTAGGAATTGGAATTGATAAAATCTGGAACTGACTTAAATAGGAAACAGAAGTAGCAAGTCAGAAAATAGGGATAAACAATATAGACTTAAACAAGAATGTAGAGTAATTTTGTTAAGTGTATAAAAATCCAGAACAGCACACTCTATATGTTTTTAGCCAGAAAAATGCAAAGACCTTTCTAAAATCATATTCAATACTATTTCCAATCTAAATATCAAAAATCTGTATGACTTTTAGATTAGTTTACAACTGTATTACTCACATGATCATTACATGCTTCATGAACCTGGATATGTGCACTTTGCTTGACCTGAATTGCTTGTGCATGTTTGTGCATGTTTTGTGCATGTCTATGTTTGAACCCTGAATCTGGGCTAGACTAACCAGTGATCCATAGAATCAAACCAAGTTTTAATATGTTTTATTATTCTAAAACAACATGCAAGAATTTTTGAATCCCAAAGATCTAATTCATGGGTTATAAATCCATAAATTAATCAATCTAGTTTATAGGATAATCTGGAAAATGAAGAAGAGAAAAATAGGTGTTAATACTTGAAAAATGTATTAGTCAATCTTGAGTCATTCCAACATGAAAATATTTGAAAATGTATTAGTTAATCCTGAGTCATTTTAAGGTAGTGACACTTGAATCACGTATTAGTCAGTCTTGAGTCAAATAAAAGATTAAAGTGTAGAAATAGCAATGTGACACAAAACCTTTCAATTATGGAAAAATGTTGTGTGATTAAATTTCTTTGCTACTTTAACACTCTGATAGGCAAAGAAACATTTATATATCTTCACATATATAAATGATATGACTTGATTATAATACTGATATTTTTATATTAGTAAATTCTGGATCTTGGGAAATTAATTAAAAGAAATGAAAGAGGCAAGAAAAGAAGTGATCCCTTGTTTAAAAAAACTCAACTAAAAATCAGTAAAATATAGTAGAAGAAAAGTGGGTCACTTCATTGCGGCTTAGGATCTATGGTACATTTAGGTACTTACTCAAGTTATTTTAGAATATTGACTCCAAGTATAGAAAGTGGATTAGATACCACCTACGCTCATTTCAGATGGTACGGTGGGATCCACGTAGGTTTCAAGTAAATAGAGTAGATCATATATCACCAAAGCTCATTATAAAGGTATATTGAGACCTACAGGAGACCTATCACTGAGGGTGCGACTCGGGGTCTATGGTACATTTAGATACCGACTCTATTTATTTTGGACCCTCAATAAGAATTATTAGGTTGCAGTGAGATCCATACATGTGTCAAATATCTAGAGTATGTCATATATCACCAAAGCTCATTATATGGGTACGGTGAAATCTACATAAGACCCATCACTGAGGGATGCAACTCGGGGTCTATGGTACATTTAGGTACCGACTCTATATATTTAGACCCTAGATGGGGATCATTGGACCACGTTAGATGTCCGTAGCGGACTACACCCATCAGCAATGATGGGTACCAATTTGTATTATATGGTTGTCTTGTATTGTTAGGATTGTGTGTGTTATCAGTGATTATTATTGCATATCGTGTGTTAGACTTATATTGTGATATTTATATTACCTTTTCACGTGTTAATGGGTTACCTGTATCATATTATGTTGTTACGTGGTAGTCACTTTATTAGCTGTGCTGACTTATTGATTACTGAGGAAATGCAGATCATGGTGTGATTTCCTATCTCTAGGATAGGTTTCCTTTACTTGTTATGGACAGTCCGATTTATGCTTGAGCCATATTGGCGGAGAGGATTGGCTATGCCTTAGTAGTTCCTGTTTATGTGTATATAGTTTTAATATATAGTATTTTGAGATAATTCTCCTCACACCATATGCTAGGTCTGACCCTCATTTTTTCTTTGTATGCTTATGTCATGACAACTCTCACGTACTCGATTAAGTAGTTTGGGAGTAATGTGCTTTTAGGGATACTCTTTCAGGACAACGAAAGCATCCTATGGAGGCAATGTTGGTACTTCGTATATATACTTGATATTGTAGTAGTACATGATAGATATGTATCTATATATAAGACTTGATGTGTCATATATTATATTCAGAACCCTCTTTTGTAGGGAGTATGATGTATTCTAACTTTTTGTATTGATATTCGTCGATCAGTTATTTCTACTAGTGCAATCTCTTATATATTTGTTGTTACCATGTTCTGTTCATGTATATTAAATATATTATAAATTATCATTCCGTTGTGAGATTCTATCAATGTCCCTTGGTAATAGTACTTGTTTTAAAATTTCTTTCCCCGATAATCTGTCTATTGTGGTATTCTAAAGTCGGACGTTGTGATGCGGTGCTAACTTCAGGTATTATGAAGGGCGGGTTGTTACACTTGGTATTGGAGCCTAGGTTCAATAATTAGGGCCAAGTAGACCTGTTTGGGTTAAACAAACTAATAAAGGGAGATACATTGAAAGAGCATACTTGTATTTTCTACTATATGATACTACATACCCACTTATCCTCAAGGCTTTAATTTAATTCTATCACTAGTCGCTGAGGTATCTTCATTAGGTTGTCGGTATGAGAAGATGGAGTACGAATGTGTCACTGTGAATGGGCAGTTTGAGATGTTCGATTTGGTTCATGGACTATTCAACTACCGCATTTCCTTAGCTATGTCGGGATTTGATTTATTTCTATCACCAGTATTTCTTAGTCCACTAGCTTTAGACTTTCAAAAGCTATGTCGGGATTTCCTTAGCCTTGGCGGAAAGCCTTATCTGAGTTTTGAGAGTGTTGCTGAGATACAAGCTTAGACATGTGCATATGGGATGGCTCTCGCCAATATAGACCTAGGGGATGTTCCCATGAGGAGAATTGTTACCTAACATCAAGAGATAGAGGTTTTGGCTTGGTGGGACATACTGGTCGAGGAGGCTGATGAGTAGGCCATGACTTGGATCGAATTTAGATGTCGCTTTGGGTCTCAGCTCACTTCTGAGATCTAAAGAGGCGTGCAGCTGGAGAGTTTCATCCATTTTTAGCGGCAAGCTCGCCAATAAGGAAGTATGTCGATCCATTTCAATCGTTTGACTTAATTCAGGGTTGAGATGGTTGATGCGCTATTGTTTAGGACAAAGAAGTTTGCCAAGGGTCATAATGCATCAGTTGGGGATTCACTGCTTAGTCTTGTCCCCATGAGGGCCACTTTTGAGAATCTTGTTGTGATGCCTCTTCTTTATGGGAGCACCTGCGAGGTATCGTTTGAGGTAGAGAAAGTGGAAAACAGACCGAAACTCCAACTGAAGCACAAAGACCAAGATACAGAGGAAGATCGAGCTTTTGCAAAGAAGAGACCTGGCCTAGTAGGTCACTTCTGTGGCATCTAAGGCATTTCACTATGAGATGTTATTCAGCTAAATAGAGGCATGAGTGCTTCCATTGCGATCAGCTTGGTCACTTGAAGAAGGAATGTCTTACGTTTTTTAGTGGTGGGAAAATGATGATGACTTATGTCTTACAGGCTACTAGGTCCTAGTAGGCCTACTGTTCAAGAAAGAAGGAAGAAGCTTAGGTAGTGAGGTATGCTTTATGTTTGAAGTACTCACTTCTATTCTCTTCGGCACTTGAGTTGTACATTCATCTACTGCTAGTTGCTTGGTAAATAGGCTAAACTTGACGCTTTTCATAATAGGTAAATTATTTTGTAAAGATAAACCTTGTATGGGTAAGATTAGTAGTTGAGCTAAAGTGTAATAACCGAAAGTACTTCCATCCAAACTTGATGCACAAGCCTTCGAGTTGAGCGGAGTTGGTCAATGAAGTGTGACTTGGATTTGTATCCAATTAAGGTTCGGTGGTTTCCTAGTAATGAGAAAAGACTGAGCGGATGACTTATTAACGCTTGGCATAGAGTCATTCGTGCCTGAGGTGTCCGTCCTTGTGTGAGTAAAACCTTTGGTGATAGGAGTGATCCCATGTGCTAAAGGGGTATTTTCTAATGATCAACCCATTCGTGTGCCAGTTCCTAATTCCTCGTTCGAGCATAGAGTTTCTTAATGATTAGCACCGGTTAGTCAAGGGTTTTTCGCTCAATCATTAAAGGCGAGCACTTGAGTCTGATTCTTAAGGTGACTGAGAGATTTCCAAAGCACAACTCTAATCATGCGAGGAGATTTCATTAGTCGGATCAAGGAACCAGATCGGAGTTTGCATGAGAAGAGTCAAGTGGTCGACCTAATTTAACAAAGAAATCTTGCAAGTAAATGAAGGATTGGATTGGGAATCGTATGTTCGGACGATCTTTAGTTATTGTAAAATTATAATATAGTGTAGTTAAGATTGCTTGAGATAGTTCGGAGAAGACTTCTCGATCAATTTTTGATGATTCAGATAATATCCTAAGTGGTGATAGGATGCTTTCTTAAGCGAGTGTCATAGTACACTTAGTATATTATCCTTATTAATATTGTACGATTAAGATGGGTTTGAACTCGAATGAACCCAAGAAATTGTAGATCATCATTTAGTGATGATTTAATTTGCAAAATTTTCTCCTTTGGAGGATGAGTTTTGTTCTGAAGGAAAGGGAAGTTGAGACTTATATTGCTGGATTTATTTTATAATTTTTAAGACTCGATGATCTAGCATATCGTATAAGTTTTCCTTTTCTAGCAAGAGCTATAATAACTTTTCATGTATTATATTCATGAAGGGAGTTTCATCGCTCAAGTATTTTTATCCTTCTTGGATGTTGAACAAACTCATTGGAGTTTATAGTTTGTCATGCATGTTTCGACTATTGTTTGTCACCATGTGTGTTGGTATAGGCTTGATTGTTGTTTGTTGTTGCTTGCTATTATTTGATTGTTGATTTATTATTGTTTCTTGTTATGTATGGTTGGTAGTTTGTATGCTGGTTATTGTTGTTTGTGGATTATTAGTTGTTGCTCATTGTTGATTGTTTGTTGTTGCTTATCATTGCTTACTATTTGATCAAGCGCGATCTGCTAACTATTCAGATTTGAGTCGTTCTAGAATTTTAGGTCGCTCATGAACTAGTGAAGGTCGCTCACGACCTAGTGAATGTCGCTCACGACCTAGCAAAGATCGCACGCGAGTTACCGGAATCAGTGTTAAGGCATACAGACCAGCGCGCATTTCATTAGGTCGCTCCGACCTTTCAAGAGTCGACTTCGATGAGTTACAACCTACGTTAGGTCGTTGGGGGATAGGTCGCTCGACCTTAGGTCGCTGGAAGATAGGTCGCTGGAAGATATGTCGTAGGGAGATATGTCGTGGGATGTTAGGTCGCGGGGAGATAGGTCGCTCGACCATATGACACGGGAAGTTAGGTCGCTCACTTTAGGTCGCTCGAAGATCCCTGAAGCCGCTTCTTTAGGTCGCTCAAGTGATAAGTCGTTGCTACCTTGAGTCGTGACTTTGTTAAGTCGTTATGTACTAAGTCGCTATGTTGTATTTCTGTTAAGTCGCTATGTTGTATTTCTGACAAGTGTTAGGTCGTTCACGACCTTGGTGTTGTATTGTTGGGTCGTTACCGACCTATGTATTGTAATATGTTGTAAAGTGTTTTTCGTATGTCGCTCTATACATAAGTCGTAGGTCGTCTGTTTTAGGTCGCTAGTTGTTAGGTCGTTGCCGACCTATGTGTTGTGTTGAATTTTGGGATTTGTGTTGTGAGCCTATAAATAGGCAAGTTGAGTCATTTGTAAAGGTTGGTTAATTTTTGAATAAAACTTTGTTTGTTAGCTTTATGCTTTCATTAAATTGGTAGTTGAGTGTGATCTCCTATCTCCACATTCGGCATTCGAGTGCGCTCGAATCAACGACTGCTGAAGCCGATTCACGGAATCAAGTGCGCTTGATCAACGTCGAAGAATCGTAGATCTTTAAACATGGTATCATGCGCGATCAACGTGTTTGGGATAGCTAGAATCCGGCATCTTCGGATCAACGGATTTGGGCCTTTCAGTATCTTCTATTCCATCGACCGCTACTTTCACCGCATCATCATTTTTGTTATCCGCTACTGCATCATTTGGTATCAGAGCTAGACTTAGCCAATCATAGCTAAGCCGAGTCTTGGAGCCAATTCTATTGAAGAGTTTGAGGAGTTAGTGAAGCCGAGCTACATCAAGCAAAGCCGATCTAAGTGAAGTTAAAGTCGAGAGCTATTAGTAGCCGTGCATCATTTGTTCATTCAGATTTGTTCAAGCCGAGAGTTGAAGTTTGTTTCATTTGACAATGCCGCCGAGAAGAGCTAATCGTCATCAAAATGTTGAAGATTTGTATAAGCGAGAGGATGCCGAACAAATGGAACAACGCATTAGTAATAAATTCAATGAGAAGTTGGATGAAGGTATTGGGAGGTTAGAGAAATTGATGATGGACATGAACCAAGGTCAAAGAAGAAGGTCGCCAATCTCGAACCATGGAGGAAACAGAGTTTCGCCATCGGTTACAGAAGCGAGGAGGGTATCGCCACCATCTTATCGAGGAAGAAGAGAATCATCAGTTTCAATGAGAAGAGAACATCACGAGTATAGAGATGAAGAGAGAAGAACTCCACGTGAGTTTGAACATGAACCATACCGTGATGATGACAGACAAAGTAGAAGAGATATGCGAGATCATAGAAATGAGGGTGGTCGAAATCGTTATCGAAGTACATTTGTTTTTTATGAAGATGGTGGTAGATGTAGTGTTCATTCACGAGATCGAGACCAAGTTCGAAATGCACATCGGGATATTGAGGATGATCGACGATGGGAGTCAGGGATGAAAACTGAAATTCCAGAATTCAAGGGAGGAATGGTGGTGGAGGAGTTTTTGGATTGGTTGTCTAACGTGGAAGAAATTTTTGACTTTAAGGAGGTTCCTGAACATAGAAGAGTGAAGTTAGTTTCTACTCGTTTGAAAGGAAGAGCTATGGCATGGTGGCAGCAAACTAAACTTACACGGGAGAGAATGGGGAAGTCAAAGATTGAATCTTGGGAGAAGATGAAGAAATTGATGAAAGCTACATTCTTACCATATAATTATCAATCTCTTATGTATCAACGATTACAGAATCTGAGACAGGGAACGAAATCTGTGAATGATTATGCGGATGAATTCTATCAGATGATTGCGAGGAATGACATCATGGAGACAGAAGAGCAGTTGACAGCTAGATTTGTTGGAGGGTTGAGAATGCAGATACAAGATATGGTGAATATGTTTGATCCTAGATCTGTGGCTGAAGCACATCAAAAAGCTATCGCTTGGGAGAAGCAAGGAAGGAGAGGTGGTGGTGTGTTTACAAATTCTAACAATCCAATAAAAGGGGCTAGTAGCAATGCGAATGTTTCGAAGGCTATTACAAAACCGGTTGTTAATGAAGTTGCTAAGACCAGAATCAATAGTGGTATCAAATGTTTCAATTGCCAGGAGATGGGTCACAAAAGCAATGAATATACGAAGCCAAAGAAGCGAACGATGATTGCTGAGGCAGAGGAGGATGAGGTAGAAGCGGAATGTTCTAATTCACTACATGATGAGGAGGAAGAAAATGTGTCGGGAGATGAAGGGTATTCATTGATGATGAAGAGGTCGTGTTTAACACCAAAACAGGAGGAGGAAACAAGCTGGTTAAGGAGTAACATCTTTCAATCAACATGTACTATATTGGGAAGGGTTTGCAAGTTTGTTATTGATGCGGGAAGCTGTGACAATATTATCTCTACAGAAGCTGTGAAGAAATTAGCATTGAAGACTGAGAAGCATCCTAAACCTTACAAGCTAGCTTGGTTGAGGAAGGGTGGAGAGGTGAAAGTTGGACGAAGAGCTTGTGTTAATTTTTCAATTGGGAAGAAATACAAAGATGAAATTTGGTGTGATGTTGTAGACATGGATGTATGCCATCTGTTGTTGGGGAGACCATGGTAGTAAGATAGGGCTGCGCAACATGATGGACGTGCTAACAGTTACAGTTTCATGTTTGAGGGTACAAAGACTACTTTAATTCCTAAGAAGCGACAACACGAAGAAAGCAAGTTGGAGGAGATTGAAGAGTTGAAAACTTTGTTATCATTGAAGGAGTTTGTTAAGGAGGTAGAAGAGGAGCCTGAAGTATTCTTGTTAATTGGACGTGAGAGTCAGGAAGTGGTTGAGATCCCTGAAGAAGTGAAACCAATGCTGGGAGAGTTTGACGATGTATTTCCTGAGGAGCTACCAACGGAGTTACCACCGTTGAGAGGCATTCAACATCAAATTGATCTTGTTCCAGGAGCTGTGTTACCTCATAGACCACACTACAGAATGAGTCCAAAAGAACATGAGGATTTGAGAAGGCAAGAGGAAGAATTGCTTGAACAGGGGCGTGTACAGGAAAGTTTAAGTCCTTGTGCTGTGCCAGGTTTGTTAGTACCGAAGAAGGATGGAACGTGGAGGATGTGCACTGATAGTCGGGCACTGAACAAGATTACTGTGAGATATAGATTCCCTATGCCTAGATTGGATGACTTGTTGGATCAGCTTAGTGGAGCTACTATCTTTTCGAAGATTGATTTGAAAAGCGGTTATCATCAAATTCGAATCAGACCAGGGGATGAATGGAAAACAGCGTTCAAGACACGTGAGGGGTTGTACGAATGGCTGGTTATGCCGTTTGGTCTTTCGAATGCACCGAGTACATTTATGCGGGTGATGAATCAGATTTTTATACCATTCATTGGGAAGTTTGTGGTGGTGTATTTTGATGATATACTGATATATAGTGGGAATCCAGAAGAACACTTGCAACATCTAAGAGAAGTGTTGATGGTACTACGACAGGAACAATTTTATGCTGCAACGAAGAAATGCGTGTTCATGATGCATAGTGTTTTATTT
Source organism: Allium fistulosum (assembly GCA_030737815.1). Lineage (NCBI taxonomy): Eukaryota > Viridiplantae > Streptophyta > Magnoliopsida > Asparagales > Amaryllidaceae > Allium > Allium fistulosum. Next base: position 1,219,675,187 of record CM060904.1, on the reverse strand, counting down.
TTGGGGTATGTTATATCGGGAGAAGGTATACAGGTGGATCAAAATAAAGTTGAAGCAATCAGAAATTGGCCACAACCCAAGACGATAACAGAGGTTAGAAGTTTTCATGGTTTGGCATCATTCTATCGAAGGTTCATTCCACACTTCAGTAGTGTGATGGCACCAGTTACTGATTGTATGAAGGGGAAGCAATTTTCATGGTCGGAGGGAGCAGGGGTTGCTTTTGAACAGATCAAGGAGCTTTTGACGACAACACCAATTCTAGTTTTGCCAGATTTTCAGTTGTTGTTTGAGTTACATACTGATGCATCTAAAGTTGGGATTGGAGGAGTGTTAAGTCAGAAGGGACGTCCTATTGCATATTTCAGTGAGAAGCTATCAGGAGTAAAGATGAGATATAATACTTATGATGTGGAATTTTATGCTATCGTGCAAGCTGTGAAACACTGGAGGCATTATTTGTTTCATAAAGAATTTGTTTTATATACTGATCATGAAGCGTTGAAGCATATGCAGGGACAGAACAATATTGCAGCTAGGCATGCTTCGTGGATTGCATACTTACAAAAATTTACATTTATGGTGAAGCATAAGTCGGGAATTACGAATCGAGTGGCGGATGCATTAAGTCGAAGGACTCATGTGTTGACTACAATGAAGGTAGAGGTGACAGGGTTTGATGTGTTGCCAGATTTGTTTATTGATGATCCTTACTTTGCTAAGATCATGGATGAAGTCAATGAAGGAAAGACTGATGAGTATGTATCAGCTTACAAACGACATCACCAGAAACCGCTTCCCTCCGATGATCTATGCCACGAGAAGCTACGCCATCGTCACCGTAGTTCATCCTCAACCTCCAGCTCCTATTGAAGGACTCGCGATCGACTCCGATCATCTCTCGACTACTCGAGACTCGTTCGAACATCAACGTAAAAACACAGAGACAAAACCCTATTCCAATGATCTCCGACCATCACAGTTAATGATAAACCCCTCTACTATTTTTCCGATGAACTCCATCATCCCCTCTACCTTCAAACCCAACCACGACTTCCAGTTCGTCGTTGATCGATAGAAATCGATCAAAACGTCACCAACGTTCAACTCAAGAAAGCCCTTAAATTTCCAAACTAAAAATCATGTTTTACACACTAAAATTCGTGATTTCCCATCACGAATCCATCCCTACAATCTAATCACAAAATTTAATTAATAATTTTTTTTTTTTTTTGACCCAAATCACATTTGACTGTTGTTTATAAATTTTCCAGACAAATTCTAAATATAACTTCCTAGGATGAATTTTAGTAGTGATGTTACATGAATTCAAACATCTACCATTTACAAATCAAAATCTATTAGAGATTAGGTGATGAGATATTGGTTTTATTAAGAAATTAAACCTACTGCACTGAGACTATATTCTAATATACAGGCATTCAAACATTTCTATTCAAACATACATACTTTTAATTCCAGCATTTCAAGTAACAACATGTTTTTCATTCACAACATCAAGATGAAATCCAGGATTAAAATAGTTTTACTCAACTGTTATTTTAAACAGAGACATATGTAACTACACAGACATTCAAAAATGCATAATTCAAGCATGCATCCAATTTTAATTCAAGTATTCAGATAACTTGAAGATGTTCATTCACAAGAACAAGTAGAAATCCAAGATTTAAAACTGTTTTTAAAACTTAAGTTTACTCACCTCACTGAAGAACAGAGGCCTGGTTTTAATGTTCTGATCTGAAAGCTTGCTTTTGTTTTCTGAAACTTGGTTTATCTGGATCAGTTTGATTTATGATGATCTGATGTTTGATTTACTTTGATGTTGAATTTGTTGCTTTGAAAACTTGATTACTTCAGGTCAGAGTTTTATCCTTTGATCTTGATCTTGCATTTTGATTACTTCAGTTTTTTTTTTCAGATTCAGTTTTGAATTTTTTCCAGGCTTCAGGTCTCTTTGTTTTCTGGCTTTAGGGAGTTTACGATTTTTTTTCTAAAGCTTGGTAGAATTAAAAGAAATGAGAAGGAGGGGATTTGATAGTTTATATATCTCATTTTCCTATTTTTATAAATATTTCCTCCATGATAAAACTAAATGACACTTGTCTTTCTTCCTTCTTAATCATCTAACACTTGTATTTTAAAAGACTAATGAGATAACACATGTAATTATACATGAATTTATTTATTTTTAAATGGTATAAAGCTTTTTATATCCAATTCCTTATTTAATAAATACATTTCTTAGTATATATATAAATCCTTTAAAAGAAAATTATAAAACAACTATATTCATAATAAAATCATATATAATAGGAATTAAATCCAAATTATATATATATATATCTATCCTTATTAATTCCAATTCAAATCCAAGAATTTTAAATTCAAATTTAATTTAAAATTAACTCAAATATAAACAAACAAAAATTCAATTTGTAAAAGAAAATTTTTATCTTAAAATTTATTTATATCTATATATATATATAAACAACATATTATTATCATTGTTTGAAATATTAATTTTGCCAATTTAAATAATTATAAAAGAGATTATCACATTTTAATTGCTTGAAATTCTGGGATATCACATTCCTTCCCCCTTAGAATCTTTTCGTCCTCGAAAAGAAACGAAGCAAGAATTTTATTAAAATGATTATTATCAGAAAAATTACTTTTTGATAAATTTTACTATAAACTCTTTTTATTAGGAAATTTTAAAACACCTTTAAGAAAAATCCACATAATATTATTAAAATAACTTTATAAAAATACTCTTTATAACTCGATGTCTTCACAAGTCCATCCTCGTTCTCACAGAAATTCGGTCATACGTTGATCAGGCATAAGACTGAAAATCTATAAGTACTTGGTAAACCCGTTTTCAACATCCAGTGAAAATAATTGGAAAATAATTTATGAAAATATAGAAAACAGTTTTGAAAATAGAGGAAACATTTTTGGTGAGAATGCTCTGGAAATCATCACCCCCATCCATGGTCACAGTTACATCACGGGTTACGTTGCCATCGCAGCAAAAGTCCATGTAACTGATAACAGCATGGAACCCACAACAGATCGCAGTTACATCCCAGGGTTACGTTGCCGTCGCAGCAAAAGTCCATGTAACTGTTGGCTCTCAGCGGCACACACGATTTTCGCTGTCAAAATGAAACTTCTCTCACATAGGTCGCAGTCTACCGATATAAAATCAAACGCAGACTGTTGGCTCTCAGCGGCACACATGACTTTCGCTATGGTCTGCAGTATATCGCAGTGACATTGAGTTAAATTGTTGTCACAGCATAACTCAAATGCCTCTGTGGGCACCAGCCCCTCGACTTTCGCTACACAAATAATCCTCAGGAACTAGTTTTGTCCGGACTCCTCACAGGATCAACTTTAGAATCCCCCCTTGGGGTTCAAGGCAGTACCACCCAGTGGCACTCCTGAGAAGTTCATTTCAAGAGAGCGCCTTTTTCCCCAGAGCTATACTCAAAACATTTTATACTATATACTTATAGTATCTTCAAATCATACCCTTTATGATTTATCAAAATCTCCTTTACACAAAATCGATTACCAAAATCGATAATTCTCAAACTAGGCTTTCCAATATCCAAAATTGATTTTCCCAAAAATCAAAAGCCCTTTCCAAAATCCATAGGTTCCCAAAACCTTTTCCAAAATCATTCTCATAAGATCCTTTATATATATATATAGATATAGATATAACTTTGAAAATCTTTGGATCATTTCAAACTTTGTATAAAACCTCTTTTATACTTCAAATACTTCCAAAATCCCTTTTTATTCTGGCTAGATTCAATAAGGGAAGTTTATCATATTACAAAATACAACTTTATTTATTGCCAAATCAAATATTCAAGTTTGATTTCTTTATAAAGTTATTTGCCATTTACTTATCTCCATAAAGTAAATTTCAACCAAAGAAATATTCAATTCCATTATATTTCACAAATATACTTCTCATTTCAAAGATCATTTTACAATCCTTATCCACAACTTCAATATCAATTTCATTCAAACCCGTACGATGTACACATATCATCCGTACGCAATATCAGTCTGATCGCTCAATCGATCACAAAATTTCACTTCCGAACTAGTATCGTCTACCCGACTTCCTAGTGCGGACTCAGATCTGGTTTCTTGATCAGAAACCGTCATTCTCCTTGCATAGTCGTAGCTATGATAGAGAATACCCAGAATCAATCAACAATCCATATCCAGGTTCGCCGTTGAAAATCGAGTGAAAAATCCCAACTCGGGTCGATAATACTATCTCGAAATTCTGTGTTCGAATCTGGATCAAATCACTATGCGAATAGAATAATATACGTATATCCTACGTATTTATCTTTATTGGTTATTAGCCAAATCAATTCTCTTTTCTATTCACATTTCCTTTAATTCCATTCACTTATTCTCAATTGCTTCCATTTCCAATTGAGTTATTACTTCAATTATAAACGGTTTGAACTCTGACCAATTTAAATTTAAAAATAGCTTGAAAAAGTTTAAAATAGATAAGTAGTTGAAAAATAGTTATTAGTTTATAAAATAGCTGTAAAATAGTTAAGTAGGTATAAAATAGTTAGATAGTTGCAAAATAGTTTTTAAAATAGTGATTACATATAGGTAACTGAAAAATAGTAATTTGTTTATAAGACAGTTTCAAAATAGTTAAATAGTTCCAAAATAATTGTAAAATAAGTATAAAATAGTTTGGGGTTTAAGAAGAAAGATGGTATAGTAATTAGTTTGGAAAAATATATTTGTATTAAAACAATTTATTTTGAAAATGATCCAGAGCCAAACTGTTCAATTCTCATCAATTCAATTTAAATGTCCACCTCCATTTAAATTAACTCAATTGCAATTAACTTCAATTTCCATTGAAATTGATTTAACCTCAATTCAAGTTGAATTAATCCTCAATTTCTTTTCTAATTCAAATCAAATTCCATTTGATTTTTAAACTTATTCAACATTAATCCCAATTCCAAATTATTTCAATTCAATTTGGATTAATTTCAAATTGAACCAGCTTCAATTTCAAATCATTTCAATTCTAATTAATTCAAATCAAATTCAATTTGAACTACTTCTATTCAAATTTCAACTTAAAACTATCTCGAATTATATAAATTCGAGTTAAATATTTTAAATGTTGATTTAATCCTTTAAATTAAATTAACCTTTACTTTTTAAATCAAATCAACCTTAATTTTTTTTTTTAATTTAACAACTTAAATCTTTAAACCATTTAATTCTGAACCCCAAATTCCAAAATTTCATTTTAAAATTATCTTTACTTAACTTATTACAAAGTTCAAATAAGAATTCAAAACAATTTATTCTTCAGATTCCAATTTATTATTCATTTTAAATTTCCAGATCTCAAACCCATTTTGAGATCACTCATATCTCCCATTTAAAATCAACCATTTAACTAACCATTTAACTACCCAAGTTAAATTTTAATTTCATCTTGAAATTTCCAATTTAAGTTGTTCATTCTAAACTCATTTAACTTTCCTTAAGTTAAATTCAATTTAACTTTACCCAAATTAAATTCCCATTCAAATTTTAAACTTCTTATTAAAAAAAAAATCTTCCCACTTAAGTTTTAAAAAAAACTTATTCACTTTCACATTCCAAGGAAAATTCAAAACTCAACACTTAGTGTTTACTTCAAATCATCTTTGATATTATGTATATCCTCATTTATACATATTTATTTCCTTTACACCCCAAGTTATACCTTAAAATTTTAAACCACCTTTGGTTTTTAATTCAAAACAAATTTCTTTAAAACAAATTTCAAGTTTTCTGGATTTAGATTTAAAATTTCACAATTTCAAATTATCTTCAATTCCAATTTATAAGTCATACTTACCTAAAGGTTTATTTCTCTAAAACATTTCATTTTGCTTAATTTTTAACAACATTCATTATTAATCACAACTACCATTTATGATAATAACCAAGATTATCATATCTGGAAAACAATTCATTATTATCTTTATTCTTGATAACACTTCTATAAATTCAAGATTTTAATTTCAGTTTGAATTCATTTCAAACTTAACTTTATTCAATTTTAATTTGGTTGTATTACTATTACCACTTAATTTAATTCCAATATTTTAACAACCAATTACCTTAATATTTATTGAAAAGAAATATCATTTTATATATCAAAATATATATTCTTATATAAAATCATTTAAAATCTTTATATATGAAAATAACAAGTACGCCCTCATATATATATACACTCAACTCGTTCTAGGGTACCATTGACCCTATCCTTAACGAGTAATCTCAACAGAGCCAAGGTTCTCGCTTAACCTTCAGCTCTGATACCAAATGTAACGACCCGGAAATTTCGATCCCGAAATTTCCAGATAGTTAGAGAAAAGAAGAAGAGATAGAAGAAAAAGAAGAAGCAGAAGCATCAAAACACAGAAACCTCACATTCGCAGCGGATCAAAATATAATATCAAATAAATAATAGTTATATAAAGGAACACTGTACTTGTCAAATTACATTTTAATATATCAGAGTTACAACATATTTACAAACACAAGACAGATAAACAATCTGTTTCAGATACTATCATATATCACAATAGAAACTCTCCATACGTTCCTGCTCTCCAGCTCGCCTCCTGAGCTCCAGAACGTCCTTACCTGAAAATCCGTAATACTCGGTCTGACCCGAGCATTACAACAAAGTAACACCCGGGTCAGGCTGGAAACCAGCGTGAGTAAACTCATTTAACATGAAATTTCAATTCATAGAACTTATCCAAACCCGGGGTACTCATACTTTACTATAAGTAAACAACTTATATAGTCAACACTTATTTCCATAAAACTATATATCTAAGTATCCAACTTAGTTTAATTTATCCACGTATATGAGAGCGTAATTGTTATTTTCTTATATAAGAATTTTAAATGATTTTATATAAGAATATATTTTGATGTATAAAATGGTCTTTCTTTCTAATAAATATTAAGGTAATTGGTTGTTAAAATATTGGAATTAAATTAAGTGGTAATAGAAATACAACCAAATTAAAATTTAATGAAGTTAAGTTTGAAATGAATTCAAACTAAAATTAAAATCTTGAATTTATAGAAGTGTTATCAAGAATAAAGATAATAATGAATTGGTTTCCAGATATGATAATCTTGGTTATTATCATAAATGGTTGTTGTGTTTAATAATGGAATGTTTTAGGGAAGTAAAACATTTAGGCAAGCAAGACTTATAAATTGTAGTGGATTTTAAATTGTGAAGTTTTAAATCCAGAAAACTTGAAATTATTTTTGAATTAAAACCAGAGATGGTTTAAAAATTTAAGGTATAACTTGATGTGTAAAGAAAATGTATATATAAAGATATACATAATATCAAAGATGATTTGAAATAAACTCTAAGTATTGAGTTTTAAATTTTTCCTTGGAATGTGATATGAAAACCCAAAGTAAAAAGTTTTTGAACTTATAAGTGGAAAGATTATTAATCTGAAGTTTAAAATTTGAATGGGAATTTAAATTGTGTAAAGTTGACCGGATTAAGTAAATTTAATTTAACTTGGAGGAAGTTAAATAAGTTTGAATGAATAACTTGAATTGGAAATTTCAAGATGAAATTTAAATTTAACTTGGGTAGTAAAATGGTTAATTTAAATGGGAGTTATGAGTGATCTCAAAATGGGTTTGAGATCTGGAAATTGAAAATGGATAATAAATTAGAATCTAAAAATTAAATTGTTTTTGAGTTCTTATTTGAACTTTGTAATAAGTTAAGTAAAGATAATTTTAAAATGGAATTTTGGAATTTGGATTCAGAATTAAATGGTTTAAAGATTTAAGTTGTTAAATTAAAAATAAAGGTTGATTTGATTTAAAAATAAGGGTTAAGTTGACTTAAGGGATTAAATGAACATTTAAAATATTTAACTCGAATTTATATAATTCGAGATAGTTTTAAATTGAGATTTGAATTAAATTAGTTCAAATTGAATTTGATTTGAATTAATTAGAATTGTGATTGAAGATGTATAAGTTTAAAAATCAAATGGAATTTGATTCGAATTTGGAAAGAAATTGAGGATTAATTCAACTTGAATTAAGGTTAAATCAATTTCAATGGAAATTGAAGTTATTTAAATTGGAATTGAGTTAATTTAAAAGGAGGTGGAAAATTTAAATTGAATTGATGAGAATTGAACAATTTGACTCTGGTTTATTTTCAAAACAAATTGTTTTAATACAAATATATTTTTCCAAACTATTTACTATACAATCTTTCTTCTTAAACCCCAAACTATCTTATACTTATTTTACAATTATTTTGGAACTATTTAACTATTTTGAAACTGTCTTATAAACTAATTACTATTTTTCAGTTACTTATATCTAATCACTATTTTAAAAACTATTTTGCAGTTATCTAACTATTTTATACCTACTTAACTATTTTACAGCTATTTTACAAACTAATAACTATTTTTCAACTACTTATCTACTTTAAACTTTTCCAAGCTATTTTTAAATTTAAATAGGTCAGAGTTCAAACTGTTTGTAATTGAAGTAATAACTCAATTGGAAATGGAAGCAATTGAGAATAAATGAATGGAATTAAAGGAAATGTGAATAGAAAAGAGAATTGATTTGGCTAATAACCAACAAAGATAAATACGTAGGATATACGTATATTATTCTATTCGCATAGTGATTTGATCCAGATTCGAACACAGAATTTCGAGATAGTATTATCGATCCGAGTTGGGATTTTTCGCTCGATTTTCAACGGCGAACCTGGATATGGATTTTTGATTGGTTCTGGATATTCTCTATCATAGTTGTGACTATGCAAGGAGAATGACGGTTTCTAATCAAGAAACCAGATCTGAGTCCGCACTAGGAAGTCGGGTGGACAATACTAGTTCGGAAGTGAAATTGTGTGATCGATTGAGCGATCAGATTGATATTGTGTACGGATGATATGTGTACATCATACGGATTTGAATGAAATTGATATTGAAGATTTATGGATAAGAACTGTAAAATGGTTTTTGAAAAGGAATATGGTTAATAACTTTATAAAAGATTTATCAAATGTGAATATTTGATTTAGAATAAAATAAAGTTATATATCCTTGTTATATAAGGTAAATCTTCCCTTGTTGAATCTATTGCTAAAAGAAAAGGGTTTTGAATTATTTGAAGTATAAAAGAGGTTTTATACAAAGTTGAAATGATCCAAAGATTTTAAAAGTTATATATATCTATATCTATATATATATAAAGGATCTTATGAGAATGATTTTGGAAAAGGTTTTGGGAACCTATGAATTTGGGAAAGGCTTTTGATTTTTGGGAAAATCAATTTTGGATTTTGAAAAGCCTAGTTTGAGAATTATCGATTTTGGTAATCGATTTTGTGTAAAGGAGATTTTGATAAATCATAAAGGGTATGATTTGAAGATACTATAAGTATATAGTATAAAGTGTTTTGAGAATAGCTCTGGGGAAAAAGGCGCTTCCTTGAAATGAACTTCTCAGGAGTACCACTGGGTGGTACTGCCTTGAGCCCCAAGGGGGGTTTCTAAAGTTGATCCTGTGAGGAGTCCGGACAAAACTAGTTCCTGAGGATTATTTGTGTAGCGAAAGTCGAGGGGCTGGTGCCCACAGAGGCATTTGAGTTATGCTTTGACAACAATTTAACTCAATGTCACTGCGATCTACTGCAGACCATAGCGGAAGTCATGTGTGCCGCTGAGAGCCAACTGTCTACGTTTGATTTTATATCGGTAGACTGTGACACTATGGTAACATAGCGAAAGTCGTTTGTGCCGCTGAGAGCCAACAGTCTGCGTTTGATTTTATATCGATAGACTGCGACCTATGTGGGAGAAGTTTCATTTTGACAGCGAAATCGTGTGTGCCGCTGAGAGCCAACAGTTACATGGACTTTTGCTGCGACGGCAACGTAACCCTGGATGTAACTGCGATCTGTTGTGGGTTCCATGGTGTAATCAGTTACATGGACTTTTGCTGCGATGGCAACGTAACCCGTGATGTAACTGTGACCTTGGATGGGGGTGATGATTTCCAGAGCATTCTCACCAAAGATATTTCCTCTATTTTCAAAACTGTTTTCCCTATTTTCAATAAAATTATTTTCCAAGTATTTTCACTAGGTGTTGAAAACGGGTTTACCAAGTACTGATAGATTTTCAGTCTTACGCCTGATCAACGTATGACCGAATTTCTGTGAGGACAAGGATGGACTGGTTGAGACATCGAGTTATAAAAAGAATTTTTATAAAAACTATTTTGATAATATTATGTAAATTTCTAAAATGTTTTGAAAAATTTAAATAAAAGAGTTAAGAGTTAAGATGTCTAAGGAATAATTTAACTGATAATCAACATTGTAATAAAATTCTTGCTTCGTTCCTTTTCGAGGACGAAAAGATTTAAAGGGGGGAGGAATGTGATAACCCGGATTTCTGAACATCTGTAATTGATATAATAATTGGGTAAATTAATAGAAATACTGAATTATAGATTTGACAAATAAATCTGGTAATGAATATTTATATTTGGGTAAGTATTGCATGATAATATCTTAATATAATCACTTAGAATTTACATTTTTATTATTTTCTTTTAAATCAAATGATAATGTGTTGTTATAAGAATATATATATGAGTAGAAAATAAATTAGAATTTGAACTTAAATTAGGAATTCAAAGAATCAAATATCTTAAAAATAAATTGGGTTTAAAAATGTAATATTAATATAATATGAATATATATTAGAACCTCTTAATAAAATAAAATTACTTAGGTGACAAGTGTTAATTGATAAACCATTTAATGTGACAAATGTTGAATTATCTAAACAAGTGGCATTTTTAGATTAAATCTTCTTTTATTTTTATTAAATGATTTTCAGCCTAAGTGCATATACTTCTCTCTATCTATTTCTTTGGCAAAATTTAAAAGCAAAGAAAATTTAGTAATCTCAGATCTGAACTAAAATAGAAAAGAAAACTTCAGCCTACAAACCAAAATTCTCAAAATAAAACTCCCTAAACCAATATGATAATCATTCCTCTCTAAAAAAACAATAAGTAATCGAATTCCTCAAAATCAAAACAAAGACCTGTAATTCAGTTTCCAAAATCAGATGGAAGCCTGTAGCCTTCTTCAAAAGCATGCAATTTCTGTCTCAAACAAAATCTGGAGTTTGTCTTCTGCAATATAGAATCTTGGACCTGCATGCAAGTCTAAAACAACAGCATCACAAGTTTATCAAAAGCAAGAAGATTTGACATTATATTTTCAAGTCTTCAAAACTGTTTTCTAAAAGCTTTTTCAAAATGGAGACTCTGCTCTTCATTTCAAAATAAGGTGAGTAAACACTAAATCTTAAAAAAAAACATTTTTCTTTAAAATCTGTTATGATGCATGTGTTGGATGTTGTAGTAGATTGTGTTGTATAATTATATGGATGTTAATGCATTTATATTATGTATATAAAATGCCTGTGATATGCCTGATTTTTGACTGTGAACACATATATATATCTAGACTCTGTTTTAAATTTCCAGGCTTAAGTTCTATTCAAAAACTCATATCCCCTTTGACCTATTAGCTGATAGAGTTTAGGTTTTAAAACAAAATTGTTTATTTAGCCATGAAGTAAGTTTTTAAATTTTTAAATTAAGTTAAATAATTGGAATTGGCTCGGGAAACTAAAAAGAATATGCAAACGTCAGTTTTGACAAAAATTAAATCATTAAAATTCATTGGTTCAGGCTTACGAATTGAAAACTTATACAAAATCTTGATTTATAAAACTTAAATCACGATTTTTAGAATTGAGATAAGGGAGCAGTTTGAGTTTGAATAGATTTTACATTTTTGATGGGTTCTGATGATCTAAGTGTTCGGGGTGTATGCTGTTTTCTCTGGAGGTGGAAGGATGATCGGGGATGTCAGGAAAAATGGTTGTTGGATGATCAAAGCATTGTGGAGGTGGTGGTTGATCAGGGAAGATCGTAGCCCTAGTTTTTGTGGTAATTGGAAATTTGTTTCCCACGGCAACGAGAATGGATCGAGTTCATTGGAATTTTGGGAAATGGAAACTTGGAGGTGGTCGAAGGCATGGCTGGAGTTTCTGACACTCCGGTGATCGGAGGGATGAGTACGAGAAGATTCCAGGTGTTGCTATGGTTCAAGTTTTGAGCAGAAGTGTTCGATTTTGATTTCAAGTCGATTAAGAGGCGCTGATGGACGTTGTCTGATCTGAGGATGATCGCCGACTTACGTAGGGCAGTGGTGATGTCAGGAGATGATCGGAGCTCCGGTGCATGTGCACGCGTGCACACGATTGTTTGAGTATTTTTGATAATCGGGGAAGAAAGGGTTTTCTCGGAGTAGGCTCGAAGTTTTCCAGAGTTCGTCTCGAAGCAGGGAGATGTTAGGTTTTGAACGTGAGTGTCTCAGTGTTTGCTCGGAAAAATTGGTATTTTCCTCGGGTTGGTCTCGAGTGGGTACTCGGGAAAGTAGGGAAATGACTTGAGTTTGATTCAAGTCATACGCGAGTGTTTAACTGGGACGGCAGTTTAAAATTTAAAACATAATAAAGTTTAATCAAGTTTTTAAACTATTTCCTCTATATAATAAATGTTTTAAAGGTTTGGTTAAAGAAAAGTGGTAAAATTTATTTAACTTAAATTAATTAAGTTAATTTTTATGTTTATTTAAACTTAAATTTAAATGGTGTAATTAAGTAATCACTTAAGTAGGTAAAATGTTTCAATTCATTTGTTATAATAAACTATGAAACAAGTTTCAAGATATATAGATTATAATGCAAATGTTTTTGAAATTAAAATGTTTTGGATAATTATTTGATTTAAGTTGTTTAAAGAATCTTAATGATTCAATTGTGTTTAAGATGAATGTGATAATTATTAATTCCGAAGGTTAAATTATTAAGATTTCAATGACAATTAAGTGATTTATTAAGTAAATGATTTACCCTTAACTAAAGGATGATAAATTAATTAAAGGTTAATTAATTAATGGAAGTGATTAAGGCATGATTTATTAATCAAGGGATTATTTAATTATGTAATTAATTAAAGATAATTAATTAAAGGCTAATTATTTAATGATTAAGGTTGATTGATTTATTAATTAAAGTTGATTAATCAATAATTAAGGATAATTAATAAGTGATTAAAGGTTAATTAATTCAAATGGTTAGTTGAGATTAATTAAGCAGGATTTAAAAGTAATTAATTTGCTTCGAATTGGTAATCTATAATTCTTTATAGAGTGATTTATAAATCAAATAGACTGGATTAAGGTAATCCAGTGATTTAAGGTTAGTAATTAATTTAATTAGAGATTAATTAAATTAATTAAGAATGAATCAACTTGTTATGGATGGTTGAATAATATTGGATGACTTGGATTGATATTATCTCTGAGGGCGATTGAGATATGCTGTGATATGAATGGGTTAAGCTGTGATAATGTAGGTTACCTATCTAAGTTGAATTGTTGTATGATATCCTGGATATGATTTGTATTGTTTAAAACTTAACAACTTGGATTAGAGATAACATTGAATTCGAAGAGACCAGAGTCGGGTATTGGTAATTACCCGAAACCACTTCGAATCTTTATAGATTGATATGTGGAATCAATAGGTTGAGACGGAATGATTTAAGTGAATTGAACCATTTAATCTAAGTTCTAGTACTTAGAAATTGATGTGTGTTGTAAGTGATGTCTATAACGACTTGTGAAGTTGTAAATTGATATAAGTTACCCGGGTTTTAAATAGATGTATGCATTGGTATTTCATGTTAGGTGAGTTTACTCACGCTGGTTTCCAGCCTGACCCGGGTGTTACTTTGATGTAATGCTCGGGTCAGACCGAGTATTACAGATTTTCAGGTAAGGACGTTTGGGAGTTCAGAAGACGAGCTGGATGGCAGGAACGTATGGAGTGTTTCTACTGTGTTATATTATTGTATATCTGAGGCTTGATAATTATGTATATCCAGTGTCTGTATAAATATGTAACTCTGATGTATTAAAATGTAATCGACAGATATAATATTGTTTTGTAAAACTGTTATCATTTATTATTATATTTTATCCGCTGCGAATGTGAGATGTTGATGTTTCTGATCTTCTTCTTCTTCTTCTGTTTCTTTCTTCTATCTCTTTCTTTTTCTTCTAACTATCTGGAAATTTCAGGTTCGAAATTTCCGGGTCGTTACAGTTGGTATCAACCCGAGCATTACAGATTTCAGGGAAGGACGTTCTGGAGCTCAAGAGGCGAGCTGGATGGCAGGAACGTATGGAGTGTGATATATTGTTATTTATTGGGACGATTTATTTTAACTGTCCAGTTATTAAGAAATGTTGTAACTCTGATGTATAAAAATGTAATTGACTGATACAGTTTTCTTTGTATAACTGATATTATTATTTGCTATTGTAATTTGATCCGCTGCGAATGTGAGAATCTGTGTCTTGTTCTGTTTCTTTCTTCTATCTCTTTTCTTTTTCTTCTAACTATCTGGAATTTTCGGGTTCGAAATTTCTGGGTCGTTACAGTTTTCCAGGTAAGGACGTTTTGGAGCTCAGGAGGCGAGCTGGATGGCAGGAACGTATGGAGTGTATTCCGCTGTGATATATTATAGTTGTCCGAGACATGTTAATTCTAACTGTCTAGTATATTTGTGAATGTTGTAACTCTGATGTATAAAAATGTAATTAACAAATACAGGTTTTCTTTGTATAAATGCTATTATTTGTTATTATATTTAATCCGCTGCGAATGTGAGATGTTGTGTTTTCTGTTCTTCTTTCTTCTTTCTGTTTCTTTCTTCTATCTCTTTTCTTTTTCTCCTAACTATCTGGAATTTTCGGGTTCGAAAATTCCGGGTCGTTACAGTTGGTATAAGCGAAAGCAGTTTGGAGTATATCTCTGGATAGGAGAAGTAAGTTTGGAATCTACTGATGTTGTGAAGTAAAGTTATGTTTGGATCTCTTCTGTGTTCTGATTTGGATAAGTATTGGGTTTTCAGGATTGAATTGTCAGTTTGGACAATTGGAATTCATTGAGTTTTATGTATCTCTGAGAGGTACGTGTAAGATCTATCTCTGGTTTTAGAAACAGCAGTTCTGGAAGGTTTAGTTGTTGAGTCAGACTCGTCTGTAGTCTGATATTCTGTTTAGTTCTGTAGATCTAGATGAGTAGGAGATCTATAGCTTAGTAGTTTAGATTGTTGTAGAGCGAGTATCCCGGTATATATATACTTGGGGAAACTCGAGGAATTCTATCTAGAATTTTGTCTGGATAGTTAGATTTGATTGATTGGATGAATTGGTTGCTATGGTTGTTAGCATATGGATGATAGTATATGCTTGTGTTTTAAAATTTAAAATCTTTAATAAGATTATTAAATTACCTTTGTTTAAATTTCGGGGACGAAATTATTTTAAGGGGGAAGGAATGTAATATCCCGGAAATTTTAACAATATCAATTTAATAATCTGTTAAATAATTAAATTGATATTGATGATCTTTGATAATAAGATTTGAATTTAATTTAATAATCTGATTAAATTAGTATTAATTGGTGATTTTATCTTTTAAAAGTTAATAAGATATTTTCTATTTGAATATATATATTTATTTATATATATTGTAAATAGAAGCTTTGGGTAAATTGGGAATTTAGATTTAATTTAATATGACTTTTCAAAGTTATTTAAATTAGTAAATTTATAGTTTTAAAATAATTTAATTGCTTAAGATATTTTTACTTAAGTTTAAAATTATATAAGAATTAACAAAAAGGCTTGTTTTGTTTCTTTTTAAAATATCACTTGATAATATAATCTCTTATATAAATTATTTAAATATCAAATATGTTAATTTCATATAATAAGTATAATGTATTATTTTTATTAATATGAATGGATTTTAAAGAATATGAAATTGTTATTTAATTGAATAAATAGTTATATATGTATATATATATATATAACTTGACTTTTTAAATTGAATCTTAGGATTTAATTTAATTGAATTTGAATTTAAGCTTTGAAATTCAAGAGAATAAATATTTAAATTGTTTGGATATTATAATATTTGTATAACTTTTAATTATAAATATAATTGGTTTTGTTTCTTTAAAATGATTTATATATATATAGATAAGTGTTTAATAAATAAGAAAAAGGCTTTTTAATTACTTTAAAATAAATAGAAATAAGATAAATACTTAAAAGACATGTGTCTTTATCTAATGACTTGTTTTAACATGTGTTATTTCCTAAAGCCTTATTTTAACAAGTGTAAATAAAAGATGAACTATAATGACAAGTGTCTTCATTTATTTTTTATTTTCTTTTATTTTTATTTATCATAAATTCACTTATATACACATATGCATTTCTTTACTTCATCCTTTCTATTTCCTTCTCAAAAACAAGATAAACTCAAATCTCTTTCTCTAGTACAAATCTGATCAGTAACAATTCTCTAATACAAATCTGAAAATAGATCAATACCCTTCTCAAAACAAATTCTCTAGTCTAAAATCTGAGATTAAAATCTGATTTTCAAACTCCTCTCAAAACCACAATTTCAAAAGCATGTAAATCTTCTTCAACCAGAAAATCAAACCCCTGCAATTCTTTTCAACATTTAAGCCTGCCTGCATGTTTATCAAATCTGGAATCATTTCAAGGCCTGTCTGCATTCAATTGCAATCTGGAAGCAACATGCATTCTTCAACGAGTCAAGATTCAAGTTTTAAAAGTATTCAAATTTCCAGGCTCAAGCATTTTTTATCAAATTCCAGTTTTCAAGCTTCTAATTAAAATCCTGTCCTCTGCTCTACATGTTTGGTGAGTAACATTTTTTTTAAAAGAGCTTAAATATAATAAATCTGTTTGCATGTTGACTTCTGAAAGAAAGTATGTTTTTGTGTGTATAAATATGTGAGTATATATATATATATATATGGATGTATAGATGTATGTGTATGCCTGTTTATATGTGTGACACTCTCTGTTCTTGTTTTTGAGCTTAGATTTTAAACAAAATTCCTTATCTTCTTATCTAATCTCTGTTAGATCTTAGAATTTAAACAAGATTTGTTTGTTTCATCGTAAACTTAAGTTTTAAATTTGTTTTAGGGTAAAATAAATGTAGAATTTCTCTGGAAACTAAAGAACAGTGCAAGTCTTAAGTCATGTTGAAATTCCAACTTCTTAATTCATCAATTCAGGAATCTAATCTGAATTATTAAACCAAAATATGATTTTTAGGAATGAAATTGCAATTTTTAGTTGGGTTTTGAGTTTGTATTTCTCAGTTGACCAGAAAATGGTATTTTGGTGAGTACTGGTGATCTAGATGGTTTGGGAGGTCGAGTTTCTTTCTGAGGATAGTAGAGTGGTCGGAGATCGAAGGAAAAATGGTAGGAAGATGATCAAGGCACTGTGGCGTTGGATAATGGTCGTTTTAGTTTGTAGCCCTAGTTTGGGTATTGGTCGGAAATAGACTCACCACGACGTCTGGGATGGATCGAGTTCAATAGAACTCTGGGAGATGGTAGTTTGGTCATTGACGAGGACATGGAAGGAGTTGCAGCACTAACGGTGGTCGGACGACGGAGATTTGGCCGTTGACAGGTTTTCGAGGTGGTTCCAGTTTTGGGTTCAGGTTTGGTTTTGATGCTCGATTACGATTTCGATTGTTGATTGAAGGTTGGATGGTCGTAATAGAGTTTGTGGTTGATCGCCGATATGGTGGAGTCGTCGTCGATGGTCGGAGTTGATGAGGTTGATCGTGCACGTGCACGTGATCGTGATATGTATCTGGTGAAGTCTGGGTTTATAACAGAGTGATACTCGAGTTTTCTCTCGAGTTGTTCCGTGAGATGCTCGAAGCATTTAAGGGTACGACTCGAAGCAATTTTGTAAGGTCTCGGGTAAATAGAGATGCCTGGTTTTGAAACCTGTTTTGTTTTCAAAATTTAAACTGAAATCTTAAAATATTAAGCAAGGATTTAAATTAAGTTTAAATCTTATTTTAAATAATGGATTCAAGTTTAATTTGAATCTTAGCTGAAAATGAATAAAGATTTTAAATTCAAATTTGTTTAAATAAACTTAAAAGAGGTTAAGTGTTTAAAAGTGTTTTTTTTAAAGAAGAATTTGAATTTATATTGGAATTTGAAATGTAAAGTAATGATTTAAATAAAGTTTTAAATCTAATTTAAATCTAAATTTGAATCTTTGTTTTAAAATAAATTTAAGTTTTATAAATTTAAGTGTTTTAACAATTTTGAATGAGAAAGTAAAGTTTAAATGTTTTGAATTTTTTTTTAAAAAGGAATTTGGTTTAAACTCTTGTAAAATTCCTTTTATAAGAGAAAGTATTCTTTATCATATAAATCTAATGGTTTTAAATTGATTTAAAGGTAAATTGGGTTTCATTTTAAAACTTGAATTTAAAATGAATTTAAAAGTAAATTTGAAAATGGATGTTTTCAAATGTATTTGAGAATGATAATTTAACCATGGATAAGAAAATGTTTTATCTTAAAGCTAAAATCATTAAACTTTAGGGTAATTGAAATGGTTTAAATAATCTAATTAATTAATGATTTGTATTAACTAATTAAGTAATTAAGGAGTTAAATTAATTTAATTAAGGTTTAAGATTAATTAAATAGAATAATTAATTTATAATTAAGGATTATAAATTAGAATATTAATTAATGATTAAGAATTAATTAATAAAGTAATTAAAGATTAATTAAGTTATGGTTAACACTTAATTAATTAAATAATTAAAGATTAATTAAATTGGTTATTAAGATTTATTAATTTGGGATTAATAATAATTAATCTAAGTTAATTACTTAAGAAAAGTAATTAAAGAGTTGTTAATAGTTAATGAAGGTCATTAACTATGGATTATTAAATAATTAATTAATGTGATTAATTTTAATAATTAATTAGATTAATTAATTTAAAGATAATCAATTATAGAATTTGTTTAAATGAATTACTTAAAGGAAGTAATTAAGAATTAATTACTTATTGTAATTAATTAAGTTAATTTGATTTAGTTAGATTAATTAATTAAGAAATGATTTGATAATAATTACTTAATGTAATTATTAAGGTATGATTATTTAGGAAGTAAATAATAAGATAATTACTGGAAGTAATTAATTGATGGTTATGTATTAAGGAAAGTAATTTAAGTTTAATTACTTTGAATAATTAATCAAGGGATTAATTAAGAAATTAATTAAGGAGAATTAATTTAGTAAATGAAAGTAATTAAGGGTAGTTAATTACTGATTGAAGATTAATCAAGGTGATTAATAAATGTTGTTTAATTTAAAGTTAATTACTTAATGTAATTAATTTAATTAAAGTAATTAATAATTAAGTTGTAATTAAGGATCATTAATTAATATAATTAATGATGTAATTAAGATTGATTAATTAAGTATAATTAATAAATGAAGTGATTAATTAATGTAATTAATTAAGGTTTAATATAATTAATTATAGTGATTAATTTAATTAATTATAGTTAATTAATTAATGAAGTAATTAAAGGTTAATTACTATAAGTGGTTAAGGTTAATTAATTTGAGTAATTAATTAAAGATAAATAACTTGAAGGTAATTAAAAGATAATTAATCAAAGATGATTAATTAAAAAAGGTAATTAGAGGATAATTAATTAATTTGTAATTAATTAATGTTTAAGTAAGAAGGATTTATAAAATAAAAGTAATTAATTTAATTAACTTTAAATTAATTAGAGATGATATAGATCATTACTTATGGATGGATGATAATACTGAATGCTTTGCATTTGATTGATATCTCTGATGAGATATATGCTATGTGATATGAATGTTTAGTTGAATTGTGATAATATGGATTATCTGATGATATTGATAATGTTGATTATCTATTGTGAATTTTCTTTCTAAGTGTATAAAGATAATTGAATTAAATTGTTTTAACCTTTAAAACAACTTGGCCTTAAAAGATACGTTTTGGATTTCGATGAGACCGGGATCGGGTTTCCGTATACCGGATTTCCAGGTCTGGAGACCCGAATACCACATCGATCCAAATTAACGATAGGTCGTGAATCAAGTGAAGATGAAGATTCAGAGTGCAAGGGTTATTGTCGTTAACTCTGAGGGTGATTCCAAAACGAGTGTAACGAGATAATGCCTTCGGTTTCGTTCGAACCCGGAACGAACTTGTATGGATTGAATGCTTTCCGCACATCGTCAGGTGGACGATGAGCATTCTAAGATAGATGTGTTCTTTTTAAAGGTAATCGTGACCTCAAGCCTCACAAACCGGGAATGGCTAAAACAGGGGAGGTGCAGCAAGGTTAGTGGGTAGCACCCAAGTAGGACAAGATGACCTCTGTCTAGATGTCCCTTTCTATTTTTGACTTAGTGTGTGCGGTTGGTCATGACAACCGTGAGGTATCTTGTGCGGGAATTATCCAGTAAGGGATGTTCCGGCCTTGTGTTGCAGGGGATTGGGAGTGATCCTCGGTACGGTGATCTAGGCCACGTACTGTGACGGGCGGTACCCCGGTAGCCCTGCCATTGATGGAATCCAAACTCCAATAAGTGCCGTACGTTTTAGTTGTGCCCAACTATGTTGGAACGTGAGATGTAAGCATTCCAGCTATTTCATATTTATTTGAAAACCCTAGACCTATTATAATACAATCGAATTTCCTATCAAATGTTTTGGTTAGCGTAAGGTAAAAACTTACCCATATTTATTGGTGGGGAGTCTTACGTGATACCTTTTCTTTCAAAAGGTTTTGAAGTTAAACAAGTTTAACCTGTTACTCACACCAGACCCATGTCTGACCCAAGTTGTTTATTTCTGTTTTATAAACTCTTGGGTACTCAAATTTTTTACGAGTAGCCAAGGGATTCAGGTTTAGCTTTGACGAGTAATCTAGAGGAGCAATGGAGCAAGAGGCTTCGGCGTTGTAGATATAGATAGTAGTTTTCCGCTGTGTTGATCTTTGTATTGATCTGTATTGTGTTGAGATGTAATAACTAGACAGATGTTTATAACTGTCTAGTATGTGATGTGCAATCTGTGTAACTCTGATAGATGATGTATATGATACTATGTAATATTTATGTGATATATTATATTTCGTTTCGTTTCCGCTGTGAGTATCTGTTGTTGTTTTCTTTTCTCTTCTTCTCTTTTCTATTTCTCACCCCTTTCTTTCTTTCTGTCGATGCGATTTTCCGGGAGTGGAAAGTCGGGTCGTCACACAACAGGAAGTTTTAAAAAGTTTTAAACAAAGTAATTTTGATTGTTGAAAACATTTCTAAGTTTTAAAAGCTTAGTTAAACAAGTTTTTACTTGTAAAATAAATTGATTTCAAAATAAATGTTTTAACAAATTTTAAATAAGTTTAAAATAGATAATTTCTTAAAGGATTAAAGATAGATTTTCAAAATGATTTTAGTATTAAAATTTAATTCAATAACTTAGGAAGTTTTAAAGATTTAAAAGTAAAATTTTGAATGTCTAAATTGTTTTAAATTATAATTGATTTCTAAAACATATTATTTTAAATAAAGTTTAAAGATTAAGAATTGGTAATCAATTATAATAAGAATTTATCTTAAGTAACTAGATAAATTCCAAAGATTTAAATGTTAAAATTAAATGTTAAATTTGTTTTGTTTTAAAAATAAAATATATATATATTTAATTATGAAATTGATTCCTAAATATTTTCTAATGAAGTTTAATAAGTAATTAATGGAGGTAAAGAATTATCTTTAATTAAGGTTGAGATTAATTATAGATAATTAATTTGTGAAATTAATTAAAAGTTAATCACTTAATGTAATTAACTAATGATTTGGGATAATTAAATTAACAAAATTAATTTTAGATAATAAATTGGTTTGATAAATTAAGAATAATCAATTTGGAAATTGATTGAGTATAATTACTGAAAGTAATTAATAAAAGGATAATAATCAAAATAAATGATTATAAGATAATTAAATTGAGTAATTAATTAAGGATAATTAATTAATGTGATTAATTGATTAAGGTAATTAATTTGAGAATAATTAATTAAATAAAGGTTAATTAATTAATGAAAATGATTAAGGGATGATTTATTAATTAAGGGTTAATTAATTAATGTAATTTATTAAGGATAATTAAATAATTAAAGGTTAATTAATAAATGATTAAAGGATATTAATTAAAATGATTTGTAAATAATTAATATTAATTAACCAGGATTAGAAATTCATTCATAAGAAATTAATCTGGTTGAAATTAATTATAATCGAGGGATCAGTTGATCTTACTTATGGATGATTGAATTGTATTGAATACCTTGGTTTGTTTGAATATCTCTGATGTGAGTTGTGAATTGTGATATGATATAATGGGTTAAACTGTGATATTATGAGTTATCTATCGATAATTGATTTGCTGTGAGAAACTATGTTTAAAGTTAATTTGTATCCACTTAAACAACTGGAATTAAGATGACATTGAATTCGAAGAGACCGGGGTCGGGTATCAGTAAATACCCGAAACCACTTCGATTTGGAATCTTCTATAATTCTTTATAAATTGATATGTGAAATCAAATAGGCCGGTTAGGGATAATATGGACCATTTAAACTAAGTTGGATACTTAGATATATAGTTTTATGGAAATAAGTGTTGACTATATAAGTTGTTTACTTATAGTAAAGTATGAGTACCCCGGGTTTGGATAAGTTCTATGAATTGAAATTTCATGTTAAATGAGTTTACTCACGCTGGTTTCCAGCCTGACCCGGGTGTTACTTTGTTGTAATGCTCGGGTCAGACCGAGTATTACAGATTTTCAGGTAAGGACGTTCTGGAGCTCAGGAGGCGAGCTGGAGAGCAGGAACGTATGGAGAGTTTCTATTGTGATATATGATAGTATCTGAAACAGATTGTTTATCTGTCTTGTGTTTGTAAATATGTTGTAACTCTGATATATTAAAATGTAATTTGACAAGTACAGTGTTCCTTTATATAACTATTATTTATTTGATATTATATTTTGATCCGCTGCGAATGTGAGGTTTCTGTGTTTTGATGCTTCTGCTTCTTCTTTTTCTTCTATCTCTTCTTCTTTTCTCTAACTATCTGGAAATTTCGGGATCGAAATTTCCGGGTCGTTACAATGTGTTAGTGGATGGTTTTCTATTCAAGGGTAACAGGTTATGTATACCCGAGGGCAGTTTAAGAATGAAGATTGTGAAAGAGTTGCATGAGGAAGGCCATGTGGGGAGAGACCGTACATTACAGTTGATTTCGCAATCGTATTTTTGGCCTACTATAAGAAGAGAAGTAGAGAGGTTCGTGTAGAGATGTCATATTTGTCAAGTTTCCAAAGGGACAGCGACGAATGCGGGGTTGTATATGCCATTACCTGTGCCTATTAGACCGTGGGTTGATATCAGCATGGATTTTGTTTTGGGTTTGCCTAGAATTCAGCGAGGAAATGATTCTATATTTGTTGTGGTAGATAGATTTTCCAAGATGATACATTTTATCGCTTGCAAGAAGACAGCTGATGTCATCCGTGTTGCTTAGTTATTCTTTAAAGAGGTGTATCGATTACATGGGCTACCAGAATCTATTGTTTCAGATAGGGATACTAGATTTCTAAGCCATTTTCGGTTAAGTTTGTGGAAGATGGTTGGAACGAAACTGAATTTTAGTAGTGCCTATCACGCAAACCGATGGGCAAACGGAAGTGGTAAATAGATCATTGGGAAATTTGTTGCGATGTCTTGTACAGGATAATTTGAAGAGTTAGGATATGAAGTTATGTCAGGCAGAGTTTGCACATAATCACGCTGTTAACCGTAGTACGGGTTTCAGTCCATTTCAAGTTGTATGCTCAGCGAGTCCGAAGGGTCCATTGGATCTGACAACAGTGTCATATCAGAAGGGAGTTGTTAAGCGTGCTTGTGAGTTTGTGACTGAGTTGCAGGAGTGCCATAGAACTGTTCATGAACGATTGCTTGCATCAAACGAGAAGTATAAACGACTGGCGGATAAGAAGCGAAGGAATGTGAATTTCAGAGAAGGTGATTTGGTTTACGCCGTGTTGACAAAAGATCGTTTTCAGTGGGAACGTACAATAAGTTGAAAGCTCGAAAAATCGGTCCAGTGGAAATTTTGAAGAAAATCAATGAGAATGCATATCAGTTGAGATTGCCGGATGATGTTCATACTTCTGATGTTTTCAATGTCAAATATTTGATTCCGTATCATGGAGATGAGATTGTTGTAGAAGAGGAAAGTGCAAATTCGAGGTCGAATTTTTGTCAACAGGGGAAGGATGATGCAGCGCAATCTGCTAACTGTTCAGATTTGAGTCGTTCTAGAATTTTAGGTCGCTCATGACCTAGTGAAGGTCGCTCACGACCTAGCAAAGATCGCACGCGAGTTACCAGAATCAGTGTTAAAGCATACAGACCAGCGTGCATTTCATTAGGTCGCTCCGACCTTTCAAGAGTCGACTTCGACGAGTTACGACCTACGTTAGGTCGCTGGGGGATAGGTCGCTCGACCTTAGGTCGCTGGAAGATAGGTCGCTGGAAGATATGTCGCAGGGAGATATGTCGCGGGATGTTAGGTCGCGGGGAGATAGGTCGCTCGACCATATGACACAGGAAGTTAGGTCGCTCACTTTAGGTCGCTCGAAGATTCCTGAAGCCGCTTCTTTAGGTCGCTCAAGTGATAAGTTGTTGCTGCCTTGAGTCGTGACTTTGTTAAGTCGTTATGTACTAAGTTGCTATGTTGTATTTCTGTTAAGTCGCTATGTTGTATTTCTGACAAGTGTTAGGTCGTTCACGACCTTGGTGTTGTATTGTTGGGTCGTTACCGACCTATGTATTGTAATATGTTGTAAAGTGTTTTTTGTATGTCGCTCTATACATAAGTCGTAGGTCGTCTGTTTTAGGTCGCCAGTTGTTAGGTCGTTGCCGACCTATGTGTTGTGTTGAATTTTGGGATTTGTGTTGTGAGCCTATAAATAGGCAAGTTGAGTTATTTGTAAAGGTTGGTTAATTTTTGAATAAAACTTTGTTGGTTAGCTTTGTGCTTTCATTAAATTGGTAGTTGAGTGTGATCTCCTATCTTCACATTCGGCATTCGAGTGCACTCGAATCAACGACTGCTAAAGCCGATTCACGGAATCAAGTGCACTTGATCAACGTCGAAGAATCGTAGATCTTTAAACACGGTATCATGCACGATCAACGTGTTTGGGATAGCTAGAATCCAGCATCTTCGGATCAACGGATTTGGGCCTTTCAGTATCTTCTATTCCATCGACCGCTACTTTCACCGCATCATCATTTTTG
This sequence comes from Allium fistulosum, assembly GCA_030737815.1. Lineage (NCBI taxonomy): Eukaryota > Viridiplantae > Streptophyta > Magnoliopsida > Asparagales > Amaryllidaceae > Allium > Allium fistulosum. The sequence continues at coordinate 1,219,649,597 of CM060904.1, read as the reverse complement.
TTATCCCTGGTTTCTTGTTATGTATGGTTGGTAGTTTGTATGCTGGTTATTTTTGTTTGTGGATTATTAGTTGTTGCTCATTGTTGATTGTTTGTTGTTGCTTATCATTGCTTACTATTGCTTGCTATTGTTTGATTATTGATTGTTATTGCTAATTGTTGCTTACTTTGAATGTTTGGTAGTATGTTTGTAAATTATTGTTGTCTATCACCGCTTGTTGAGTGTTTGGTTGCTTGTAAGATAATTATAATTACCTGCTAAAGTATATTTGGAGAGAGATAGCAATAGCTATCTACCATAGATCATGTATCATCTACTCCCACTGTGAACTCGAGATGGGATCTATACATGTATGTTGCATTTGATGTGACTCGAAGTCGATGATATATTCAGATATTTAAGCTTACTCCCCAATTGATAGTCATGTATGATGGTGGTAGTATCGGCTACTACACTGAAAGCTGTACATGTTTGACTCTTGTTGTTTTGTTTGTGCATAATCCTTTTTGTATAGTACAATTAGGTACTTGGGAGCAGAATCAAATTTATTCAGATGCTTACTTGTTCATATTTGCATCTGGATAATGATAGGCTTTCTTAAAAAGGGGTATATATTGGGAAATATAAGATGATGTATGTTACCAAGCGTTCCCCATATGCATTATGCATTTTAATTTGGGACTTTCTATAATGCTTGTATTATAAAGCAGGTACTGCTGAGATTTTCCGAAGTTGACGTTTGAGATTCTGGTCGGTCTTATTACTTTATCCTACTCATGAAAATTTCAAGGACGAAATTCTTTTAAGGATATGACTCGGTAATTAAAATAATTAATATAAATATTAAGTCGTTAATTAACGGAACGCCCATAAAACTTGAATTTTAAAAACGGATGAATTAGGACTCAAGATGCCCCCATTGAGACCGCAAATCCATCATGAGAAAAATGAGTTTAAAATTGACTATGTTTAGAGTCGAAAGTTTTAGAGTGAATAGTGATATTAGGTGGTTGAAATGAATTTGGGCTAAGCCTATAAATTAGCCTATAAGTTAACTACTCTTCATTATTTATCATTCCACATTCATTCACGTTACTATCTCCTCTTCCTATCTTAATCTTTTTTTAATCTTTCCATACTCCCTTTTTTTAATCTGTTAATCCAATTTTATGTAAAATTCCTAAATTCATGAAAAAATCACCATAATTCTTCTCACTCAATTTCTTACATAAATCCATCAAGGAATTTGCATGAAGTGGAGTTTGAAGCTAGATCTCAACTTTTACGAGAGCTTGAGAATGGGTTTGTTGTTTCGAGCTTGATTTGAGAAAGAAATAACGAGTGAGATGATTCTCTAACTCTATTTACTCGATAAACTTAATATTTTCATTTATTGATGATTATGTAATTATATGAAGTGGTTTGGAGAATGTTTGGATTAATTTAGGCTATGTTTATGTTATAAACATGATTACATTAACTTATTATTAAAACCTTATTTACTATTTTCCAAATAGTTAGTAAGCCTAAATTCGGATTATGGATTAGGTATCACCTAGCTCATTTCAAGGGGTATGGTGAGATCCATGTAGGTTTCAAGCAAATAGAATATGTCATATATCACCTAAGCTCATTATAGAGGTACGGTGATGGATGATGATCATCTACGAGTGGATCATATATCACTAAAGCTCATTATAGGGGTATGGTGAGATCCATATAGGTGCCAAATATCTAGAGTAAATCATATATCACCAAAGCTCATTATAGGAGTAGGTGAGATTTACACGAGACACATCACTGAGCATGCGGCTCGAGGTCTATGGTACATTTAGGTATCGACTCTAATTATTTTAGACTATTAACTCCAAGTATAAAAAGAGAGTTAGATACCACCTAAGCTCATTTCAGAGGGTACGATGAGATCCACGTAAGTTTCAAGTACATAGAGTAGGTCATATATCACCAAAGCTCATTATAGGGGTACAGTGAGATCTACACGAGACCCGTCACTGAGGGTGCGTCGGGGTACATGGCACATTTAGAACCCTCAATAAGAATTATTGTGTTGTGGTGAGATCCATATAGGTGTCAAATATCTAGAGTATGTCATACATCACCAAAGCTCATTACAAGGGTATGGTGAGATCTACACGAGACCAAATGCTGAGGGATGCGGCTAGGGGTCTTTTGGTACATTTAGATACTGACTAATTATTTTGGACCCTAGATGGGGATCATTGGACCAGATTATATGTCCGTAGCGGATTCCATCCATCGGTAATGATGGGTACCAATTTTTATTCTCGGGTTGTCTTATATTGTTAGGATTGTGTGTGTTATCAGTTAGTTATTATTATTGCATATTATGTATTGGACTTAAATTATGATATTTATATAACCCTTTCACGTGTATATTGGGTTATCTATCTCATAGTATGTTGTTACGTGGCAGTCACTTTATTAGCCATGCTGATTCGTTGATTATAGGGGAAAACATGTCATGTTATGATTTCCTATCCATAGGATAGGTTTACTTTACTTATTATGGACGGTCCGGATTACTCTTGAGCCATGTTGATGGAGAGGACCGGTTGTGCCTTAGTAGTTCTTATTTATTTCTATGTAGTTTTAATATATGGTATTTTGATACAGTTCTTCTCACACCAGGCTTTATGTCTGACTGGCATTTTGTCTTTGTATGTTAATGTCATGACAACTCTCGGATACTCGATTAAGTAGTTTGGGAGTAAGTTACTTTTGGGGATACACTTTCATGACAGTGGAGAATTTTGAAGAGGCAATGTCTATACTTCGTATATATATATTGAAATTCTCATGGATCGTATATTATCTAACTTGTGTATAATATGCAAGTGTATAAGTTAATGCAATAATATACAATAAATAGTAAATTATAAAAAGCATGAAAACCAAAAGTTTATATACTGATTCGGACCGAAACTCCCCTTCGGTATTTTTTTAAAACAATTCACCCTCGCTCGCCCGGAAGAATAAGCTAATGCAAAAGTATCTCTGACAATCTTGTGTTCCAAATAACACGGTTTTTAGCTTATAGTACAAATCTTCCTATGATCTCCTTTAAGTATATGAATATGAATGCTTTGAGTTGTAGGAAGTGATTTAACAAAAATTATATTTTGGTTATAATAGATTGAGAGTATGTGAATAATGTATATGCACGAGAGTGTTTAGAAATCAAAAGAGTAAAGAATAGATTAATTCAAGTTAGATGATCTCTATTTCTCGATCAAAGTAGCATTGATAGATTTAAAAAAGTGCAGATGAAAAGTTGTTACTATTTGAGAATGTCTATTCAATTTAATGGCTGCAACCTTTCGTTGAAATGTGATTTCTTTTTGAATGAAACATAAGTGTCTTTTTAAAATTAATAGTTTTTTCATATGACAGACGTCTGTGGTAAAACCTCAGACGTCTGTGACTTTAAAAAATATTAACCCGAGAATTGTCACAGACGTCTGTGGCTTTATCTCAGACATCTATGAGGTGTAAAAATAGTTTTTCACCTTAATTTTGATGCATATGAAATTGTGTGTGGTCGTGTATGCATATATACTCAAGGGGACCATAACAATATTTTATCTAGGACTCTTTTACAGTAGAATAACCTTACTAACAGCAGTATGGTCAATGAATCTTCGTTTCTCTTTGAGTCTCAATATCTTCGAGCATGGTGTCTTCTTGTAGCATATACCTGCAATATTGATAAGGTCTTTATATGTATATGATTGTATAGTTGTTGTTATTGAAACATAAATTGAAGGTTCTAACAGTCTCCTCCTTTTTGATGATGACAATTATACAATCAAAAATCAACTATACAATGGAAGTATTATTATGTTTGTCTCCACCTATGTGTATGCATCTCCCCCTATGTATATGCATAGATTTCTCCCCCTTTGTCATTATCAAAATGGATGGACACGATATAAGATACAGAGATATTAAATAGACATAGCATGTTATCACTTAAGATTATGGAAAATCAAATATGGAAGTTCAAAATAAAATTAGAAACAATTGTAGCAAAAGTTGTAAATAAGGAAATAAACACGCATAAGAGTTGCAAAATAAAAAGAAAACTCTAATTGTATTGATTTTGTGAATAGGATAAGCCCCAATATTTCTCGTAATACTCCCAGTAAGAAGATGGATCTTGTTCATATGTACCTGGCCATTATGTTTGGTCATTGTACTCCACATCTTCGTGAATTAAAAGGCCTTGAAATGACATGTACGATTGTTGTTGAAAATGTGGAGTATCAGACACGTACATGTCATCACTATCTTCTTCTTCCTCAGGTTGTGCATAAATAGGAGTCTTCCCTTGGTCACCTCTATCGTGTGACGTACCTTTGGGTGAGGCTTGAGAGCCATAAACCAGTGTTTGAACCCGAGGTGGAGGTGTTGGGGAAGGCAAAGATGATGAGCGTGAAGAAGATCGACCACGTACCTTGCGCATTACTTTGCCTAAAGTGAAGACCACTTTGTCCAAAGTCTTCTCCATTTTTGTCATCCTTATGGAGAAGGAACGTTACAATCCAGCCATCTTTCTGTTTAAAGCTCGCTAATTAGCCGTGATTATCATTTGGTTTTTAATTGCCAAATCACGTAGAGATTCATTTTGCATTGGTTCAACGCGAGCTTCTTGTATTTCAGTGTCCGAATAATATTCGGTAGCATGACTAGAGGAATGCGGTTGTTGCGAAGGATAAGGGGAGTAAATTTGCTGAGGAGAGCTAGTTGGAGGAGGTCCATGATGTTCTTGTTGATGTTGTTGTAGAGTCCATTGGTCGATCGGGATGATACGAGGTGGGCTTTTGGAAAGATGCATCGGTGATAGATATTGTGGACCACTATCTTTTGTTGGAATTTCTTCGTATTGTGATAAGTACGAAGGAATTCCAAGATCTTGTAGGATGCACATTATGTACGAAGCATACACAATTGAGCGACGATGCTGAGTCCAAAAACCTTTAATTTGGTCATGAATAAATTTTGCTTAATTTACCGATAGGCGACCAAATATTGCATATAAAGCTCGATTGTCATTGGGGTAAATTTGCTCTTGACTACCTAGATGGGAAATGATTTTGTTAATTATCATTCGATTTAGTAGTCTAGCATGTGGTCGAAGATAAATGGATTTCTGTTGGGGCATCGTATCTTCCCATATTTGATGGGTAACTTCATTTTGGGGTAAAAGACTATGATATAGTATATCCGTTAAGTCAATTCCATCATAAGAACATCCTAAAATATAGCCAACCATATATACATCAATTTTAATTTCTTTTCCGTGAACACTAGACCACAACCAACCAGCATCATTCTCCGAATTCCAAATCTCTGTACTACATAGATTGGAGTAGAAGAGGTAAATAGTTAGAGGATCGATTATTACCTTATTTGCATCATAGCTAATTAGGTTGCAGCAACCGGCATTCGTAGTTATTCCTAGAATTTCATATTCCATCACATTGCCAAGGCGATAAAAAGGACCAGAGTGGATCTTCTTTTGGGAAAGTGCCTCAGATCGTTTGATGGCATTGGGATTGTTGCGGAGCCATTGGTTTATATGAGCTCGCGTAACCGGGGCTTGAGAGGATGAGGAAGATTGGCCTTCTTTTTGCTTTTTAAAGATGGTAATCTTCTTGGGAGCCATTGATTGATGAATCTGAATGTTTTGAAAGCTAAGATTTAAGAAATTGGGAATGAAATGGAGGTAAAAGTGAAAAGAGGGTAAAGTTGTCTATATATGGCTGTTGAAAATTTGTGGCAAGAGTAGCGACAGACATCTATGAGGGAGTCACATACGTCTATGGCTTTAGTAAAAATGAAACAGAGATATTCGACAGACGTCTGTGGTGGTTCCACAAACGTCTGTGGCTATAGAAAAATTAAATAGAGAGTTTTAACAAACGTCTGTTGCTACAGGAAAAATTTACCCGTAACTTATGACATACGTCTGTGGTATATTCACAGACGGCTATGATATGTATTTTCTGACGAAGAGAGAATTTTTTTAATATCAACGAAAATTTTATTAAAATTTTAATACAATAAACAGTATACATACCAAATAATTAATAAATAAACATAATTTATATGATGTGTAACATAAGTTTAGTTTTTGTTGGAGAATTCAGAATTGTTGATTTGTTGTATATCCCATGAATTGGTTCAACTTTTGTATCACCAATTAATGGCTTTAGTGGAGACCAACTTGGACGAGTTGGAGTATCAATCCAAGCTTACTTTGATGGCCCCGATTTATACAGATTTCTCGGAGTAATGTTATGCGCTTTTGTAGGAGTTTCTTGTAGTCGAGAAGACTTTTGATGTATGCAATTTTTTGTTGGTGAATAACCACAAATTGCTAGAATATAATTTTCGAGAAAATTTAGATGAGATCCTTAACATTGTTGCTCGTAATACATTTCACGATGAACGCCAATCATTTCTTTAATGATATATCTCATCGACTTTGTCGGTGAGAGATGTTGATTTCAGATCAATCGAATGTTTAGCTTTCTTTTCTTTAGGAGAAAAGCCAGTGTGGTGTGTTGGTGATGCAACAATTTTTAGAGAAACTGAACGAGTTGATGTAGGTTTGGATTTAGTTGGTGATACGTAAGTGCTATCTGACGAGGTGGATTTATAGTCGATAGTTGAATAGGTGGAGTCGTGATCGAATGGCATTGTATTATTTGTTTTAATAATTTATTTGTGTTTATTTATTTTTAAGTAGAACATAAGCTGAATTTATAAGATAAGGTTTTGCTATATTTAGAAAATAAGTTAAGGAAAATGAGTTAAGCCATAAAAATTTAACAAATACTAGTTAGTTTTTAAATGGTTGTTATTTTTTTTATGTGGTTGTTGTTAATTCTAAGTGTATAAATTCAATTGTGCAGTTGAAAGTCCATATAACCTATTACAAATTTAAGTGAAAAAAATATTATTTCTACAAATTTAGTTAACCAATTCATTGTTCGAACAAATTCCTAGATCTCGTCTTAACTTAATAAAAGTTAGTTCACTTAATGGTTTTGTAAAAATACCAGCTATTTGATTTTCGGTATTAACAAATTCAAAAGTTATTATTTCTTTTTCAACATTATCTCTTAGAAGATAGTGACGAATATTATATGTTTTGTTCGTAAATGATTAATTGGATTTTTAGATAAATTTATAGCACTAGTATTATCACAATATATTGGAGATTTGTTTATTATTTTTCCATACTCTTTAGTGTTTGTTGCATATATATTACTTGAGCGCAAGCTAAGGCAGCATAAATATATTCGGCTTCACATGTCACAATTTTGCTTTTTACTAAACCACGAAACTAACGATTGACCAATAAAGTGACGTGTGCCACTTGTACTTTTTCTATCTGATTTACATCCACCAAAATCCTCATCACTGTAAGATACAAGTTAAAACGTACCGCCTTTTGGATAAAATAGACCTTTGTAACGATCCCGAAATTTAAATTTATTCAAATTAATAATTAAATGAATTTTTGAATTTAATTGAGTAATTAAATAAATTATTGATAAAAAATTGTAAATTTAATTAGGGAAATTTGAGCGAGTTTCCCCGAGTCCCTCTTATATTTGAACGATCATTTAAATTTAATGTTTGTATATATTGGATTTAAAATTTAATCTTAAATAAATGGTTTAATAATGATAATTGATGATAATGAATATTAGAGTTGATGGTTAAAGATGGTTTGAGTTTATAAAATAAATATGAGACAATAAATATTAAGTAAATAATGATAATTAACATTTGAACTAGAAATTGAAATTAATATAAGGTAAGTTTTAATAAAAATAGAAGTAGAATATTTGTTAAAATCTAACAACAATTTAAAAGTAGAACTTCTTTACATTTCAAAGTAGTAAGAAAAATAGAGAAAACAAATAAACATAGAAATGGTCATTTTTAATTCTTGATAGATATATATATATATATATATATATATATATATATGTAAACAAAAGATAAAACAAAATATCTCCAAGCTTGAAGAATAAGATAGAGTAAATATACCTATAAGTAAGTATGCAGGCATGTATTATAAAAGTGAAGAGTACAAAATAAATAAAGTGTGAATTAACTTGTAAATACCAACAAGAAAACAAGGCAACAAAGTATAAATAACCTCAGCCGAAATAAAACAAGACAAAGATAAAATTCAAAGTTAAAAAGAAAAGAAACAAATAAAATACATATACACTTAAACAAATACAAGCCATCACTGTCATCTCAAATTTGTACGGCCGAGACAAACAAATATGGCTTAGGGAAACATAGAGTACATAGCATTAAATGCTTCCATTCCTTAGCAGCCATGCCTTAGTACAAAACCAAACATCACCTTTACAACAAACATCACTTGTAGCTTCTTGTATATGTCAACCTCTTCATTTCATCTCAGTTTTTATTCATTCGAAACTAAAAAGAGAAACTGAAGTAAAACATCTCAAAGCTTAAAAACAATAAGAAGTATATCAAAGAAAAGGAATGCTGTTCAACATCATTTCCAGTTATAAACAAATATTATCAAAAGTGAAGCCTGAGAAGAAGGGAAGGTTTCCAGTCTCAAATTCAAAACCAGAAAAGAAAAATGTAGATATCATCATCTACAAACTCAAAACATCGTTTAGCTTAAAGAAAACAAAAACAGGGCTAAAGACTGATCAAAGCTGTAGTTTTCAAACAACAAAGCAGTTCTCTGTTCTTCTCTGCTTCAACAAAAACAGGTGAGCAACCTTTTGTTTTAACCTCGAATTTGTTATATGACTTGATGCTTGTGAGTAACTCATTTTCTTAAATGTTTAACGTATAAAGCAGTTGCTTGTGTATAGTTATATCTGTGACTAAGTTGTTTATATATATATATATATGGATCCTCTGAGTAAAAATTTAGAGTTGGAAGTGCACAGACCTATTTATGTGAAAAACTCTCCTGTTCTTTATTTCAGAGCATTTAGATTGATAAAAAAAAACCAATATCTACTTACTTGATATCTGTTAGGCCTTGGTTTCAAAAGCAAATATGTTTGGTTAAGTATCAGTCATTATTTAAAAATAGTTCCAAGAAGAATAAGAATATATAGTATGTGAAAAATTGGTTTTTACAGAGAAAAATCCAAATGTTGATTAAATTCGAATATAACAATTTAAAAATTCAATTATATAACTTGAATACTTACTTAAAAATATGTTTTTTAAAACAAAGATAGTGATTTTTCATTAAGTTTTTGTTGAGATTTCTAAGATGATCAGAAAATCAAACTTTTGTCAAATTCCGGCAACCAAGACGATCGTAAGCCTCGTGATCGTCGTCGCAGCTAGGTGGAGGGCTCGACATCACCAGAAAAATGCAAGTTGGATTTTTAAAAATCTAGATTTCGTATTCGAGAGCATTTTAGGGTTTAAGTCGCGGTTTGACTCATTGGAGTTTGGAGTAGAAATTCGTGGTCGTGGGTGGTCTATCGGCGATCGGTCCAAGGGGAGAAGAAGCGTAGGGCAGTGGGGCAGTCTTGGTTGAAGTCGCGGAGTGATCGCTGGGCAAAGGGGATCAGGCGAAGCCATTGAAGACGATTCGTTCATTTCTGATCTGGTTCGTAAGCTCGAAATTTGATCTGGGTGGGATTCGAAAATTCTGGGTGGTTGGAACGTTTGAGGAGGAGGTTCTGGATCTGGTGGTGGTCGGAGCATCGACCGGAGTTGGTCAGATGACTCGTGCACGTGCACGTGTGTCGTCGCGTACCTGGATTTGTCGAGGTTGGGGAAGAAGAAGTTTCGCTCGGGTCTTAACTCGAAGTAAATGATGGATTGTCTCGAGGGGAGGAGTGTACGCGAGTGTCTTAGGGTTGAACTCGGGAAAAACGTGAAAATGCTCGGGTTTCACTCGAGTCTGTCTCGAGAATTGGTGTTTTGGGCTCGGAAACATTTTGTTCCTGTTTTAAACTTACCCAGATTTTAAACTAAAATGAATTGGGCTTCAAAATTCTTTTAAAATTCCTTTTATAAGGTATGTATTACTTTGACGAGTAATTACAAGGTTCACTAATTTGATTTAAGCTTATAAAATAAATTGGTATTTATTTTAAACCTGGAAAAGAAATTGGATTGAATATAAATGTTTTCGATATATCTATAAGTGATAATGAAATCATTAATGAAAATAAATTTATCTTAAGTAAATGAAAATTTGATGAATTGTAATTCATTTATTTGCTAAGATAGTTAATCATGATAATTAATGATTTGTATTAATTAAAGTAGTAATTGTAAGTTTAAAAATAATTAAGTAAAGTAAAGTTGATTTAATTAAGGCATAATTAATTGGTACTTATGAATCATAAACTAGACTTCTAATAAATGATTGAAATTAATTAATTGTAAATAAGAACTAATTAAGTTACAGTTAGTACTTAATAAACTAAATAATTAGGATGCATTAATTAAAGGTAAACCAATGGTTTAAAAGAGTAATTAATCAAATTGATTGGTAACTAATTAATAATTATAATGGAATTCATAAGTAATAGATCTGATTGGAATTAATCTGATAATTAACTGACCTTACTTGTGAATGTTTAGGTCCTATTGAATGATTGAATTACTTGATATCCCTGATATTTGATGCTTTGTGATATACCCTGATTTTTGTTTTAATCTGTGATGTATTTTATCACCTGTGATATTTATATATCTGTGATCTATGCCTAAACGATAAGCGATATAGTTTATATCAATTATCAACTATATTTCTGTATTCTGATCTGTGATGATTCATCGTGTTGCACTATTGTGTTAAACCCCCGGACCACACTTATTACACACACAAAATATGGATTTCACGTGGAAATCGATTAAGTCACAGATAATTTAAATTTGATGTTTTTGAAATTGAAATTTTTAATTTCAATTGATTTTGAAATTAGGAATTCGGGTTTAAAGTGAAAAGCTTTTGAAATGGAATTTCAAAGAGAAAAGTTATTTTAAATAACTTAACCGAGTTTTGAAAATTTAAATAGTTAGATTTAAATTTGGATTCAAGTTTGAAATTAAGCTATGATTTGGAAACTAGGGATAAAAGATGATATAAATGTGTTTGTATGAATTAAACCGTTTTAAAGTATTAATTTGGGAATTTGAATTTAAACCAAGGATTTCAACTCGTATGAATGAATCAGATTTCCAGAATGAAAACAGTTTGTTTTCAAAATGATAAAAGCTTTCAGATAAGAAATGAAATTCCAGTTTAATTAAAGGAATTTCAAGATTGAATTGAAAAATTGTTTTTCTAAGTTATGAATGAAATTGTTTTGAAAACTATGAATTGAATCTGTTTATTTTTAACAGATTTAAAATAATGTTTTTTTAAACCATTCGAAATGAAATTGTTTTGAAAGCTATTTGTTAAATCTTTGATTTAAAGATTCAACGAATTAATTAAATTGAAATGGAAATCGATTTGGAAAATCTGTGAAGGAATCTTTGTGAAATTAAGTGAACTTTGTGAATTGAATCTTTTTGTTTAAAAAGATTAAAATGGTAATTTGTTAAACCATTTGAAAAGAAAGTTTGGGTTTAAATTGTGACTTAATTGAAATCCCATTATCCATTTGTTTTTGAATATTGCGCTCACTATTCGGGTTAGCCGGGAAAAGACATCTGTGTCATATAACCCATTCCGAATAGTGATACGTCGTATATGGATCGCATTTGAAGATCGGTGTTGAAGACCGGATATTTTCGAAAATGAAAGGACAACCTGTCGAATGTCTCTGCACTGGGTAGCTCCCGGTATAGAGATTTATATCACTCTTTTTGTGATGGGAAGTCCGGACGTGATTTGAAAATTATCCGGATTTGCAAGGGCTTCGTGAGAAGTGCCTTCGGTTCTGTTCGATCCCGGAACAGACTTGTATGAATTGTATGTCTGACATTACACTTTGAGATATAAAGCTGATTTCTTTCAAATACATTTCTGTTGGTGGCGGAGAATTTATTCTCTTAGCTTAACACCCTTCTCTGAGACGTACGAGCTCAGAGGTTATGTAGTTGAAATTTATCAGCGATATATCCCAATTTGGTAATGTGGCATGCTGAGTGCTGCTGTGTGATGATCAGTGTTTGATCATTTGTGATATGATCATTTGTTTGATCATTTATCTTTGTGATCATAGGTTGATCATCTGTTGACCCAAAGCGTGGCTTTTTGAAAAAGCGTAGCTTTGTGGACGAGACTTCGTCGAGCCTCACAATCCGGTAATGGTCGAAACAGGAATCGTGCGGCAAGGTTTTCAGGGGTAGCTCCCCTAGGGTATGACCATTCCTTCTGGAAAAGGGTAGTATCATGGTATGGAGCCCAGATACTTACTCATGTGGATACACTTTCTTTATGATGTGTGATGTTGGTTATCGAGCGCTCGGTTAAAGGTCCCAAAGGACCGGGGGTGGCATATCTGAGGTTTCTTTTATCCCTTGGGAAAAGGGGTTGCCGGCCTTGTTTGGCAGAGAACAGTTGGTTCTTGGAACGTCCCGCCAGAGGCGTTTCTTTCGTGGAATAGGAAGTTCCTTAGCCTGACCATTTGTTGGAAATCCAAACAAAACAATACGAGCCCTGTACGGTTTTAGTTGTATTACCTGCCATGGAATGTGGTGGTAACCTGCTATTGAACATGGTAGCTATAGTAGGCATAAGTGCGAAATGTCTATGCTGGCTAAGATTTATATTCTACTTTCGAAATTGTTTTCTACACTATGCACTAGTAATAATATCAAATGATTTGATTTTGCGTAGTAAGCATCTTTGACTATCATAAGAAGAAATCTCCTCCAATTCTGCGTTTGCATTGTGTGTGTGGTGGGAGGTCTTATGGTAGTTTCATTTTCCAAAAGCATTTCGAATTGACTTTAAAATTCTCTGCTATTTGTTTTAAAGATAAACTGTTTTTGTTGCTCACACCAGTCCCATGACTGATCCGGAGTTTATTGTTTCTTTCCTAAACTCTGGATGCTCAAAATTTTTCTACACGAGCAGTCTAGAGTTTGGTTTTTCAGATAGTCAGATTAGTAGGTTATCTGGAGCTAGTTCAGTCTTTGGATCGGACTGCACTTGCTTATCTTGGTGTATCGTTATTGGGAGTTCAAGCTATTTATGGATTGGCGCTTTGAAGATGGAGATTATCCGCTGCTGATGTTATCGTTTTCTTTTCCGCTGCTATTTGTTGTATCATATCTCTGATGTATATAGATATTCATTGTATCATCATTGTATCTGGATATTGTATCAGATATTGTATATCTATATTCTTTTATTCCCGCTGTGTTGTTTACTTAATGTTGTTATAAGCTCCGGCGACTCGGATTTGAACGCTCGAATCTACGACATTCGAGTACGATGTAAATATGGATGTCGATTTTCGAACGCGAAAATCCGGGACGTTACATTTGGTATCAGAGCTAAGGTTGAACTTTAGCTCAGGAGTATAACACATTAAGTAGCTCATTAGAGATAGAGTGAAGTAAACTCTAGAATGAGTATAATCCCTGAGATATCAGTCTGAACGTCTTAGTAAATTCTCTTACTATCCACAGATAGTGAGTATAAGTGCAAGAAGAGGACGAGATAGGGGACAAGGGAATACGACTATAAATGGTCAATACCCTGCAACAGTGGAAACAACTTTCTTATCAATATTCTTTGATTCGTTTCCAAATTCTTTTGACTGCTTCGTACCAGCTACAAGACGAAGTTGTAGAAAGTCGTTACTTCATAGTTCATCGGTTTCTTATCAGCTTTTTGGATTTAAACCTTAATGAATTTGAAATTGGAATTTTAAATTGAATTAAATTGACTAATAGAATATGAGGGTAAATTGAATTGAATCAATTAAAACGATATCGTTTGAAACCAAATTTTGAAATTCTATTGTAATTTCTTTTGAATACCAAAGTCCGAAGAGGGACAAATTGGTATGTATTCTGAGATATTCCGACTAGAGTTTGGAATTCATATCGTAAGTTTGAGGAATTATCGGAGATTGAATCTGTCTATCTCTTTGTTGTTTTCGTGCCTGCGAATTTCGAGGACGAAATTCTTTTAAGGGGGGAAATTTGTAACGATCCCGAAATTTAAATTTATTCAAATTAATAATTAAATGAAATTTTGAATTTAATTGAGTAATTAAATAAATTTTTGATAAAAAATTGTAAATTTAATTAGGGAAATTTGAGCGAGTTTCCCCGAGTCCCTCTTATATTTGAACGATCATTTAAATTTAATGTTTGTATATATTGGATTTAAAATTTAATCTTAAATAAATGGTTTAATAATGATAATTGATGATAATGAATATTAGAGTTGATGGTTAAAGATGGTTTGAGTTTATAAAATAAATATGAGACAATAAATATTAAGTAAATAATGATAATTAACATTTGAACTAGAAATTGAAATTAATATAAGGTAAGTTTTAATAAAAATAGAAGTAGAATATTTGTTAAAATCTAACAACAATTTAAAAGTAGAACTTCTTTACATTTCAAAGTAGTAAGAAAAATAGAGAAAACAAATAAACATAGAAATGGTCATTTTTAATTCTTGATAGATATATATATATATATATATATATATATATGTAAACAAAAGATAAAACAAAATATCTCCAAGCTTGAAGAATAAGATAGAGTAAATATACCTATAAGTAAGTATGCAGGCATGTCTTATAAAAGTGAAGAGTACAAAATAAATAAAGTGTGAATTAACTTGTAAATACCAACACGAAAACAAGGCAACAAAGTATAAATAACCTCAGCCGAAATAAAACAAGACAAAGATAAAATTCAAAGTTAAAAAGAAAAGAAACAAATAAAATACATATACACTTAAACAAATACAAGCCATCACTGTCATCTCAAATTTGTACAGCCGAGACAAACAAATATGGCTTAGGGAAACATAGAGTACATAGCATTAAATGCTTCCATTCCTTAGCAGCCATGCCTTAGTACAAAACCAAACATCACCTTTACAACAAACATCACTTGTAGCTTCTTGTATATGTCAACCTCTTCATTTCATCTCAGTTTTTATTCATTCGAAACTAAAAAGAGAAACTGAAGTAAAACATCTCAAAGCTTAAAAACAATAAGAAGTATATCAAAGAAAAGGAATGCTGTTCAACATCATTTCCAGTTATAAACAAATATTATCAAAAGTGAAGCCTGAGAAGAAGGGAAGGTTTCCAGTCTCAAATTCAAAACCAGAAAAGAAAAATGTAGATATCATCATCTACAAACTCAAAACATCGTTTAGCTTAAAGAAAACAAAAACAGGGCTAAAGACTGATCAAAGCTGTAGTTTTCAAACAACAAAGCAGTTCTCTGTTCTTCTCTGCTTCAACAAAAACAGGTGAGCAACCTTTTGTTTTAACCTCGAATTTGTTATATGACTTGATGCTTGTGAGTAACTCATTTTCTTAAATGTTTAACGTATAAAGCAGTTGCTTGTGTATAGTTATATCTGTGACTAAGTTGTTTATATATATATATATATATGGATCCTCTGAGTAAAAATTTAGAGTTGGAAGTGCACAGACCTGTTTATGTGAAAAACTCTCCTGTTCTTTATTTCAGAGCATTTAGATTGATAAAAAAAACCAATATCTACTTACTTGATATCTGTTAGGCCTTGGTTTCAAAAGCAAATATGTTTGGTTAAGTATCAGTCATTATTTAAAAATAGTTCCAAGAAGAATAAGAATATATAGTATGTGAAAAATTGGTTTTTACAAAGAAAAATCCAAATGTTGATTAAATTCGAATATAACAATTTACAAATTCAATTATATAACTTGAATACTTACTTAAAAATATGATTTTAAAACAAAGATAGTGATTTTTCATTAAGTTTTTGTTGAGATTTCTAAGATGATCAGAAAATCAAACTTTTGTCAAATTCCGGCAACCAAGACGATCGTAAGCCTCGTGATCGTCGTCGCAGCTAGGTGGAGGGCTCGACATCACCAGAAAAATGAAAGTTGGATTTTTAAAAATCTAGATTTCGTATTCGAGAGCATTTTAGGGTTTAAGTCGCGGTTTGACTCATTGGAGTTTGGGGTAGAAATTCGTAGTCGTGGGTGGTCTATCGGCGATCGGTCCAAGGGGAGAAGAAGCGTAGGGCAGTGGGGCAGTCTTGGTTGAAGTCGCGGAGTGATCGCTGGGCAAAGGGGATCAGGCGAAGCCATTGAAGATGATTCGTTCATTTCTGATCTGGTTCATAAGCTCGAAATTTGATCTGGGTGGGATTCGAAAATTCTGGGTGGTTGGAACGTTTGAGGAGGAGGTTCTGGATCTGGTGGTGGTCGGAGCATCGACCGGAGTTGGTCAGATGACTCGTGCACGTGCACGTGTGTCGTCGCGTACCTGGATTTGTCGAGGTTGGGGAAGAAGAAGTTTCGCTCGGGTCTTAACTCGAAGTAAATGATGGATTGTCTCGAGGGGAGGAGTGTACGCGAGTGTCTTAGGGTTGAACTCGGGAAAAACGTGAAAATGCTCGGGTTTCACTCGAGTCTGTCTCGAGAATTGGTGATTTGGGCTCGGAAACATTTTGTTCCTGTTTTAAACTTACCCAGATTTTAAACTAAAATGAATTGGGCTTCAAAATTCTTTTAAAATTCCTTTTATAAGGTATGTATTACTTTGACGAGTAATTACAAGGTTCACTAATTTGATTTAAGCTTATAAAATAAATTGGTATTTATTTTAAACCTTGAAAAGAAATTGGATTGAATATAAATGTTTTCGATATATCTATAAGTGATAATGAAATCATTAATGAAAATAAATTTATCTTAAGTAAATGAAAATTTGATGAATTGTAATTCATTTATTTGCTAAGATAGTTAATCATGATAATTAATGATTTGTATTAATTAAAGTAGTAATTGTAAGTTTAAAAATAATTAAGTAAAGTAAAGTTGATTTAATTAAGGCATAATTAATTGGTACTTATGAATCATAAACTAGACTTCTAATAAATGATTGAAATTAATTAATTGTAAATAAGAACTAATTAAGTTACAGTTAGTACTTAATAAACTAAATAATTAGGATGCATTAATTAAAGGTAAACCAATGGTTTAAAAGAGTAATTAATCAAATTGATTGGTAACTAATTAATAATTATAATGGAATTCATAAGTAATAGATCTGATTGGAATTAATCCGATAATTAACTGACCTTACTTGTGAATGTTTAGGTCCTATTGAATGATTGAATTACTTGATATCCCTGATATTTGATGCTTTGTGATATACCCTGATTTTTGTTTTAATCTGTGATGTATTTTATCACCTGTGATATTTATATATCTGTGATCTATGCCTAAACGATAAGCGATATAGTTTATATCAATTATCAACTATATTTCTGTATTCTGATCTGTGATGATTCATCGTGTTGCACTATTGTGTTAAACCCCCGGACCACACTTATTACACACACAAAATATGGATTTCACGTGGAAATCGATTAAGTCACAGATAATTTAAATTTGATGTTTTTGAAATTGAAATTTTTAATTTCAATTGATTTTGAAATTAGGAATTCGGGTTTAAAGTGAAAAGCTTTTGAAATGGAATTTCAAAGAGAAAAGTTATTTTAAATAACTTAACCGAGTTTTGAAAATTTAAATAGTTAGATTTAAATTTGGATTCAAGTTTGAAATTAAGCTATGATTTGGAAACTAGGGATAAAAGATGATATAAATGTGTTTGTATGAATTAAACCGTTTTAAAGTATTAATTTGGGAATTTGAATTTAAACCAAGGATTTCAACTCGTATGAATGAATCATATTTCCAGAATGAAAACAGTTTGTTTTCAAAATGATAAAAGCTTTCAGATAAGAAATGAAATTCCAGTTTAATTAAAGGAATTTCAAGATTGAATTGAAAAATTGTTTTTCTAAGTTATGAATGAAATTGTTTTGAAAACTATGAATTGAATCTGTTTATTTTTAACAGATTTAAAATAATGTTTTGTTAAACCATTCGAAATGAAATTGTTTTGAAAGCTATTTGTTAAATCTTTGATTTAAAGATTCAACGAATTAATTAAATTGAAATGGAAATCGATTTGGAAAATCTGTGAAGGAATCTTTGTGAAATTAAGTGAACTTTGTGAATTGAATCTTTTTGTTTAAAAAGATTAAAATGGTAATTTGTTAAACCATTTGAAAAGAAAGTTTGGGTTTAAATTGTGACTTAATTGAAATCCCATTATCCATTTGTTTTTGAATATTGCGCTCACTATTCGGGTTAGCCGGGAAAAGACATATGTGTCATATAACCCATTCCGAATAGTGATACGTCGTATATGGATCGCATTTGAAGATCGGTGTTGAAGACCGGATATTTTCGAAAATGAAAGGACAACCTGTCGAATGTCTCTTCACTGGGTAGCTCCCGGTATAGAGATTTATATCACTCTTTTTGTGATGTGAAGTCCGGACGTGATTTGAAAATTATCCGGATTTGCAAGGGCTTCGTGAGAAGTGCCTTCGGTTCTGTTCGATCCCGGAACAGACTTGTATGGATTGTATGTCTGACATTACACTTTGAGATATAAAGCTGATTTCTTTCAAATACATTTCTGTTGGTGGCGGAGAATTTATTCTTTTAGCTTAACACCCTTCTCTGAGACGTACGAGCTCAGAGGTTATGTAGTTGAAATTTATCAGCGATATATCCCAATTTGGTAATGTGGCATGCTGATTGCTGCTGTGTGATGATCAGTGTTTGATCATTTGTGATATGATCATTTGTTTGATCATTTATCTTTGTGATCATAGGTTGATCATCTGTTGACCCCAAGCGTGGCTTTTTGAAAAAGCGTAGCTTTGTGGACGAGACTTCGTCGAGCCTCACAACCCGGTAATGGTCGAAACAGGAATCGTGCGGCAAGGTTTTCAGGGGTAGCTCCCCTAGGGTATGACCATTCCTTCTGGAAAAGGGTAGTATCATGGTATGGAGCCCAGATACTTACTCATGTGGATACACTTTCTTTATGATGTGTGATGTTGGTTATCGAGCGCTCGGTTAAAGGTCCCAAAGGACCGGGGGTGGCATATCTGAGGTTTCTTTTATCCCTTGGGAAAAGGGGTTGCCGGCCTTGTTTGGCAGAGAACAGTTGGTTCTCGGAACGTCCCGCCAGAGGCGTTTCTTTCGTGGAATAGGAAGTTCCTTAGCCTGACCATTTGTTGGAAATCCAAACAAAACAATACGAGCCCTGTACGGTTTTAGTTGTATTACCTGCCATGGAATGTGGTGGTAACCTGCTATTGAACATGGTAGCTATAGTAGGCATAAGTGCGAAATGTCTATGCTGGCTAAGATTTATATTCTACTTTCGAAATTGTTTTCTACACTATGCACTAGTAATAATATCAAATGATTTGATTTTGCGTAGTAAGCATCTTTGACTATCATAAGAAGAAATCTCCTCCAATTCTGCGTTTGCATTGTGTGTGTGGTGGGAGGTCTTATGGTAGTTTCATTTTCCATAAGCATTTCGAATTGACTTTAAAATTCTCTGCTATTTGTTTTAAAGATAAACTGTTTTTGTTGCTCACACCAGTCCCATGACTGATCCGGAGTTTATTGTTTCTTTCCTAAACTCTGGATGCTCAAAATTTTTCTACACGAGCAGTCTAGAGTTTGGTTTTTCAGATAGTCAGATTAGTAGGTTATCTGGAGCTAGTTCAGTCTTTGGATCGGACTGCACTTGCTTATCTTGGTGTATCGTTATTGGGAGTTCAAGCTATTTATGGATTGGCGCTTTGAAGATGGAGATTATCCGCTGCTGATGTTATCGTTTTCTTTTCCGCTGCTATTTGTTGTATCATATCTCTGATGTATATAGATATTCATTGTATCATCATTGTATCTGGATATTGTATCAGATATTGTATATCTATATTCTTTTATTCCCGCTGTGTTGTTTACTTAATGTTGTTATAAGCTCCGGCGACTCGGATTTGAATGCTCGAATCTACGAAATTCGAGTACGATGTAAAGTATGGATGTCGATTTTCGAACGCGAAAATCCGGGACGTTACAACCATAATCTTTAGTGTTGGTTAAATATTGTAAAATCCGTTTAACTACCCGATGATGTGATTCCTTAGGTTGTGCTTGAAATCTTGCACGTAAACAAACACTCATCGTAATATCTGGTCTACTAGCAGTTAAGTATAGTAAGGATCCTATCATGCTTCGATATAGTATTTGATCAAACTCTTTTCCATGTTCATCTTTGTCTAGATGATTAGTAGTACTCATTGGAGTGGGTTTACTTGATGTATTATCCATTCCAAAACTTTTTAGTAATTTACAGTATTTTTCTTGATTTATAAAAATTCCATTATTTAATTGTTTTATTTGTTTATATATTTGAAATTTATGTGACAAAATCTTTTATGCCATATCCATGGATCATCATGATTTGCGGTTAAGCATAATCATTATTATGATCAATATTCATGTTTAGAATATAAATATTTCGATTTCTTTTTCCTTCAAAAATTAAAGTTTTATTTTGATCAAAGATATTGCATTTATCTTTTCCAAAATCAATTTTAAATCCCTTATCGCATAATTGGCTTATACTAAGTAAATTGTGTTTTAAATTTTTAACTAATAATACATATGAAATAATAGAAGTAGATATACCGACATTGGTGACATTTCCAATTCCGATAACATATCCTTTGGAATTATCCCCAAAAGTGACCGTGCCACTGTCCATGTAAGTGATGTTTGATAGCATGTGTGCATTTCCTGTCATATGTTTGGAGCATCCACTATCGAGTATCCATTTCTCCTTATTTTTTTTTTGGGTACCTGCAAAATAATAAAAAAGTTTAATTGGTACCCACTTCCTTCGTTAGGATCCTATGTGTTAGTAGGAGAAGGTAGCCATACCCATGAGGGTTTGGAACATTTAGAGATGTAATTTTCATTATGAACTATATATTTTAGATATACATTTATGTGTTTGTCTAATCAATTTGTTATTTGTTTTAGGAATCCATATTTTAATCATGTTTGTTCCCTTATTTTCATATTTAGATTTTGTTTTTCTAAAATTTGTATATAATGTACTATACTTCTTATATCTTTGGTTATTATTAGAAACCAGATTATTCTAGAATGTTTATGAATTTTTTCGTTAAATCCTAATCCCTTCCTATTTTCTGATGATTTTGAAATCTTTATCAAATTATCTAGATTTTGCTTTCCTCTATAAAATTTTGAAACATTATTAGTAATTTTATCTAATTTATTTTTGAGATCAGAAATTTCTATATTAGCTAATTCTAAATTTTGTTTCAGTTCATACTTTTCTTTTTCAAGTTTATAACTCTATATTTTGTTATTCTCTATATTATGTGTTAAAGTAGCATTTTGAGATGAATTTTTTTTACATTCATTTTGTGTTAATTCTAATTCTTCTTCTAAAATAGTTTTCTCGTCTTTTAACAATCCAATTTCTAATTCAGCTCTATTTAATTTTCCCACATTTTCTTTATTTAATTTTTTTAATTCTCTATACTTATCATCTAATTCTATAATAATTTCAAGAATTTCATTATATGCTAATTCAGGACATACCTCATTTGTGCTAGCCATGAAGCAAATATTTGCTTGTTCTAAGTCACAATCGCTATCGGATGAAGAGGAAGAGTCGGAGTCATCCTAAGTTACTTGAAATCCTCTTCTCTTTTTCTAGAAATTTTCGAATTTGTTTTTCTTTTTATCATTATTGAGTAGTGGATAGTCTTTCTTCATGGCCAAATTTATCACACCCGAAGCATTTCATTGATGTTTGATTTGAGGAATTTATGTTGTTGTTGTTTTGAAATTTCATCATCCTTTTGAATTTCTTGAACTTGTTATAATTTTTGGCTGTGAAAACAATCTTATCTTCTTCCAAGTCGGAGCTGTCATTATTTGCCTGAAATGCGATGTTTTTTCTTTCTTGATTTTGTTCTATTCTTGCCTGTAAATTAGCTTCATACGACATTACATTTCATATTAACTCTTCGAATTTGAGTTGGAAAAGATCGTTAGCTTCTTCGATGGATAAAACTTTTCTTTCCCATTCGTTTGTCAAAGAGTTTGAAATTCATGTGACTAAATTAAAATTAGTGAATTTAACTCCTAGTGCCATAATATCATGTTGTATAGTTTGAAATCTAGCATACATGTCAATAATTGATTGATTTGATTTCATTTTAAAAGATGAAAATTGATTTTGTAGAATAGAAATTTTTGTTTGCTTAACTTTGTGCCTTCATGGGTAATTTTAATGTATGCCATATATCATATGCGGTAGTGCAAAGCATGACTCATGAAAATTTATTTTTATCGAGTGAGCAAAATAAAACATTCATAGCTTTGGCATTGTTAGATGCCTCTGATTTTTGTGCATCGGTCCACGCACTGATATCAGTGTTAGGTGCTTCATATTTATTTTGGGTCGCTAGCCATATTTCTAATCCATTTGCTTCCATAAAAAATCGCATGCATGTTGACCAATAAGCATAATTAGATCCAGTAAATAGTGGAAATGTGCAGTTGATTGACCTTCTTGAAATGTACTTGCCATTTTAATGATTTCAATATGTGTTACTGTAGATTGAAATAACCCAGCTCTGATACCAATTGAAATTCTCGTGGATCGTATATTATCTAACTTGTTTATAATATGCAAGTGTATAAGTTAATGCAATAGTAGACAATAAATAGTAAAGTATAAAAAGCAAGCTAACCAAAGTTTTTAAACTTGTTTGGACCTCCCGTCCTACGTCCAGTCTCGAAGCTCCCCTTCGGTATTTCCTTTATAAAAAAAGTATCTCTGACAACCTTGTGTTCCAAATAACATAGTTTTCAACTTATAGTACAAATCTTCCTATGATCTCCTTTGAGTATATGAATATGAATGCTTTGAGTTGTAGGAAGTGATTTAACCAAAATTATATTTTGGTTATAAAAGATTGAGAGTATGTGAACAATGTCTATGCAAGAGAGTGTTTAGAAATAAAGAGAGTAAAGAATAGATTAATTCAAGTTAGATTATCTCTATTTCTCAATCAGTAATATTTATAGATTCAAAAAGGTGCAAATAAACAGTTGTTACTATTTGAGAAAGTCTATTCAATTTAATGGCTGCAACCTTTCGTCGAAAGGTGATTTCTTTTTGAATGGAACAGAAGTGTCTTTTCAAAATTGACAGTTTTTGCATATGACAGACGTCTGTGGTAAAACCTCAAACATCCGTGACTTCAAAAAAATTTAACTCGAGAATTGTCACAAACGTCTGTGGCTTTATCTCAAACGTCAGTGAGGTGTAAAAACAGTTTTTCACCTTAACTTTGATGCATATGAAATTGTGTGTGATCGTGTATGCATAAATACTCAAGGAGACCTTAACAATATTTTATCTAGGACTCTTTTACAGTAGAATAACCTTACTAATAGCAGTATGGTCAATGAATCTTCGTTTCTCTTTGAGTCTCAAAATCTTCGAGCATGGTGTCTTCTTGTAGCATATACCTTCAATCTTGATAAGGTCTATATGATTGTATAGTTGTTATCATTGAAATATAAATTGGAGATTCTAACATATACTTGATATTGTAGTAGTACATGATTGATATGTTTCTATATATGGGACTTGATGTATCAGAAATTATATTCAGAACCCTCCTTTGTAGGGAGTTTGATGTATTCTGACTTTTTGTATTGATTTCATCAATTAGTTATTTCTGCCAGTGCAGTCTCTTATATATTTGTTATCATGTTTTGTTCATGTATGTTAAATATATTATATATTATAATTCCGCTGCAAGATTATATCGATGTCCTATGGTATAGTATTTCTTTTAAATTTTCTTTCCTCGACAATTTGTCTTTTGTGCTATTCGAAAGTCGGACACCATCACGCGATGCCGATCTTAGGGTATTACAAAGGGCGGGTGGTTACACTCACCCCATTAGGCTTGTAATAGTTTTCAATTGCTAATTAAGTGAAAAGAAGAAATGGAAGAAGAAGCACGTCAACGGCGCTCTTCAAAGGCCAACCAAACCACACTCTTATCAATGCCTAGAAAATGCCCAGTAGGGGAAACGATCAAGAACTTGTTGAAGAAAACAAAGAAGGCTCCCATCTCGAAGCAGCTCTGATGCTTTGACCGATCTAGACCTCGTTAAAGGAGTGTGCTGCTACCACAAACGCCTTCAAAATTGACTCTCATAAGAGATCGTGAAGAGCTCCTAGGTAATCTCGTCAAGGAGTATACCAAGGCCTCAGTGGTGACATCTGAATCAGAGGTGCCATCTCATACTCCTTCCAAAGGGGTGCTAAAACTTCTAAACTAACCTGATATTGAAAAAATAGGATCATCATAGCAAGAAATAGCCGTAGCCCCACCCGGATCCATAGTGTGAGACCGATGTTCTGTCAATGTTAGAACTTTTACCAAGGGACCTAGGTCCCAACCAAAGGCAAGGTCAACCTCAAGCAACCAAAATTTAAGAGCAGCGGTCCACACTATCATCGGCAAGCACAGTTCGGCACACAAGAAGGCTACATTGTTTATAAACCCCGTTAAATCAAAGAAAAATACGACACAAATTTGACAAAAAACCAAACGCTCAAGTGCAATGTGAAAGGAAGAGGAAGACGAATCAATATGTTTTTTATAAAGAGAAAACCATGCAGGGTTTAAATCTATAGACGAAATCACTTGGCCAAAGCTCATGGGTTTGAAATGGAAAGGGAATGGGCATTTATATTCCTCTCCTTTCAATCGCAGCCGTTGTAATAAAAAAGGCAAAATAAATTTCGACCGTTCAAATGTGATAAGTGTCATGTCATACCACGCACGTGGACAAAGAGACATCTTTCTGTTGCATCTCGAGAAGCACAACCATCATGACTAATGGCGCAAGGCTATGTGGATGGTGCATTGATTGCACAACAGAACCATCAATCGATGAAAGCCTTCTAGATTTTACAAGCCCGCACTCGCTCATAGGCTTGGGGGACAAAATGTTACTCAAATTTTTTGTAAATAAAAACATAGGTTAATCAAGGTTTATTAGTTTAATCTGCTTCAGTCTAGGTCCGCTTGGGCTCGGGCCAGGCTGCCACAAGCTACTCGAAAATCAAAAGCAAGCCAGCAAGTCTCCCATGACTATCATCCAGGTTGGACCCCTGTCAGCCCGTCGTCTCCATGACACTTCAGGTCGACCCCTCGGCCAGTGCACCCCGAAGCAACGACCAATAGTCAGCTCAATAAGCAAAGCAAGGCATCCGCACTACTTGGTCCAGTCCCCATCGTCTGACCCCTCTCTTATGACCAGTTGACTCCCATACAACCCGCCTACTCGAGAGGAATAAGCATTGGCTATCTCTGTGCCAGCAGCCGTGTTAAGACAAAGGATGCAAGCGTTATCCAAAATGATTGGACATAAAGCGTTTGTAGGTGGCTTTTCAACTTCATCGTCAAATCCCAGAGCTCACCCTGGACCGGCGGTGGAAACTACCACCTCATTTGGCTAGTCCGTCGATCAACGTGTCTCTAGATTGCCTCAAGCATGGCCTGCTAACACGGCACTAATGCAGCCCCAACAAGCAACCTTATAGTTGGTCCTTTGTATCATACTGAGCAGTGCAGCCAAACCTGCCTGGCTCAACCTGTTCCTTCAGCACTACCCTCGGCGGTTTCCCACCTCTTTCTATATCCTTAGGAAAAGGATAGCCTGTCTGGTCCACCTCACCACATCAGCATACGGGCAAGGTCGACAAAAAAATACAACCAAGTGTGTCCTCTTCTGATACAGAGCATGTTGTGCAACATGCTGCCATGTGCATAACATTACCTTGAATAGTAAGGCCAGAGCATAGTTTTCCCTATTGATGTTGACCTCCGCCATTGATTCCCTTCAATTCGCCAATTGTCCCTCCTTAATGAGATCTACGATGCAGAGCCTTTCCAACCATTTTTACTGCACCATATCAGCCGTCCCAACATCAGTTTCAACCACTCTAAATAACCCATGCATGGCACCTTCAAATGGATTGTTGGTCGTCATCCGCCTAAGGTCGACTATTCAGTGGTTGATCGTCACCTGCAAGGGTCGATTTATTCCAATGATCCATCAGTCACTCACGATCCATCATACTTAATTTAGCATCAAGTAGCAAATTCTTACAGCAGCTCACCATCTACAATTCTTAGCTCAGCATGCCTTCAGGATTAACAACAGCCTTAGTCTTGAGCCACCCCATTTATCCTTGTTGTATATCTTGTAATTCCCTGTACTTTTGAGAGATTCATATAGTAAGAGGAATTCATAGTGGACATGGACAACTCTGCCGAACCACTCTATATCTTGTATCATTTATCCATTAAATGCTCATTTTAGCTCTTAAACCGGACGATTAGCAAGTAACCTTTTGTTTTTCGTTGTGCAATTTTGAGGTTGATGAAAAATACAGTCAACACTACTCAAGCAGCTAATAAAATTAAATCATAAAACTTACTTCAAAAACTCAACTTAACTTTAAAAGATGATCTAGAAGTAAACAGGATCAGTTGTAATCGTGCAACATAGAAATAGAATGATATCTAATCTTCAAAGGTAATGAGTTTCAATCATCTCAACCATTACTATTAAAGAAAATGAGACGAAAAACACAAGTAAAGATATTTTATTAATTTTAGATTAGTAGTTGATGAGTTAAGATATTTAATTATATTTAGAATATGTATGTAAATCGATATTTTTGTAATTTTGTTAATTTTCTTGGGAAAAGATAAAGATGATTAACTATAATGGACTATATCATATTTTTCTACTACAATTAGTTTTGTCATTCTTTTTTGTTTCTTATTGAAATTACAACAAAAGTAATAATGTTGGATATTTTTTATCGAATTTGTATAGGCCCATTTTTCTGTACCCTTTGAGTCGACAATAAACCACACATGTCCAACCCAAATTGAATGAAAAGACGGATCTTTATGGGGTGAAAAAGAAAATAAAGACAGAACGGAATCTCACACAAATGGAATAACATATATTATTTCAACAATAATATTTATAGTAGAAAATTTTAAAATACAATATCAGAGTCTAACCTAGATTCAGCCTGGATAGTTATAACACCTGCCCTTACAAATGTTGACAAATAATAAAACAAATGCAGCGGATAATAGAATACATCCATACGATGATGAAGGTCTCCAGCTCTCCTCTGGAAACTCCAACCGTCTTCAACTAAACCTGAAACTACTCGGATCTGATCCGAGTATTAAAAATACCTGGATCATGCTTGATAAACCAGCGTGAGATACTTGAAATTTAAAATGACAATATTATCAAAACCTTTGAAAAGAAGGGTGTCTCATAAGACCACACTCACATAAATACGAACGAGTTTTTATCTTATGATAACCAAAACACATTTATTACCAAAATAATTTGATATTATCTTTAATGACATCCTTTTAGAAAACACCTTTTAAATAAGGTATCAATACCCCGACTAAGTCCAAGGTAATATATCCGGACTGGGTCAAACAGAATATACCGAACGGAATATATGATACCAAAAGGGGTAGCTAAAATGTTTGCAAAGCATTACAGCTATTTTGGGAATACAATCAAAACCGTAAAGCTCGTATTAGAATTGGATTTCCAATATGATAGGGAACCTCGATAATCACACATAGCAACCAGAATCTGATGGTTTTCATGCAAGGACTCACACACCACTATTCGTCATATTGCCACACTTCTTGATATCCGGTGGCTTCTCATGCAAGGACTCACATGCCACTATACCATACAATAAGGGTCCCGTCTAGACACCTTGGTGACCTAGATCATACGCCGCCAGTCACCTTGAGGGATCATACGCCACCCTCGTCATACTAAGCCTGAAATATGTAACATAATTCCTGTATCATTTCCGAAATGTGAGGCTTGGGAGTGAGGTTACGCTCAACTTAGACAAAGCCACATTTTTCATACAAAACCACGCTTTACTTTTCACAAAGCACAATCCACTTAGAATGCCACATTATGATTACTTTGATCACCATTTGACTTTTATGAACATACAACCTCTGAGTTCGTATGCCTCTGAGAAGGGTGTTAAGCTAAGCGAAGTTGCCTTCTCCGCCACCACAGAATTGTATGTTGGTAAAAGTCAACGTTTGTGATCTTCGCAATGCAATGTCAGACACTCATCCATACAAGTTCGTTCTGCAACTGAACGAAACCGAAGGCACTCCTACTACCATTAGTAGCGAGTAGTCCTTGCAATCCGAAAATTTCAAAACACGATAGAACCACTGCTATAAATGTCTCTATATTGGGAGCTACCCAGAGAATGTCAACAAGCAGTCCTTCCACTATGAAGATCTTCGATCTTAAATAATCATTATCTTCAACATGCCTTTACTTCCGAACTTATATATTGGTTCGAAGTGGTTTTCGGATAGGAATTACACAAATCCGACCCCAGTTGCTTCACATCAATCATCGATTAAAAAGATGTTAAGTTCATATGTGATAATCAATCATCATTCGATTTAATTCATCCTTTTTATTCATTCTTAATATCTCTTAGAGATATATTCTTTAAATTATTCCTTTATCTTCTTAACAGTATATGGAATCATTAAGCCTCATTTATCAAATCATTTGGTAAATTTAAACCTTTTTAATCTTGGAATAATTCCAAATCAATTCACCTTTTACTCAGGAAAACATATTCAAATCATTTACTTAACTCTTTAACAAAGATTTTCCATTTCAAATCATAACTTTTAAATGAGTCAAAAACTATGTTATTTAAGACATAGTTTACTGCAAACCCAAAACAATTAATTTCAAGTATAGGAATTAAAATAATTCCAAATCCTTTATTTAAATCTCATATTGGAAAACATTATTTTAGAGCATCCGGGCTTTCCCTTCGATCTGTTCCACCCCTCGCCTAAAAGAGAAAACAGAGGCCAGGTAAGTTCAGGGCACTGGTTGCTCCATTCCTAACCTTAGTT
Source organism: Allium fistulosum (assembly GCA_030737815.1). Taxonomy (NCBI): domain Eukaryota; kingdom Viridiplantae; phylum Streptophyta; class Magnoliopsida; order Asparagales; family Amaryllidaceae; genus Allium; species Allium fistulosum. The sequence continues at coordinate 1,219,620,379 of CM060904.1, read as the reverse complement.
ACACATCTTGTTTTACTGTTTAGATCTCACAAGCGGGACAAATGCACTAGTCGTTTTCGCATACTCAGTTATTAATCTTCATTTTAGAAATGATTCAATAAACTTACAAATCATTATTTAAAACACTTAATTATTCTTTTAAAAATGTCTATTAAAGATTTGAAAAAGTATTGTTGAGTATAAATCCATAATTCATAAGTTACTAAAAAGTGTTGCAAAAGCGTTGCAAAAAGTGTTGCAAAAAGCTATATTCCTCAAAACGACTTTTATATCATTTAGAAATCCATCTTTCAACTTCAATTAATTTTAATACATTTTAAAAGACTTTTAGAATTTATTTCATATTTCTAAAACATTTCAAATATTAATTTTATACTATGGTCACTTCACAACAAAAGTGCGATTTTTCTGGAAAATTATTTTGGATATATTTTAAAATCTACAAGATGAAATCTTGATTTTATTTCTTTGTTGGAAAGATATGGATATAATAGTCCAGAAAATTCTTATCTCGAAGGATTCCGAGCTATATTCCACTTTGTATGCTTATTTAACCTTTTCGGCGTGAAATCGCGAACTACCGTTACGTGACGCACCTAGTTTTGACTTCTTTTTCAATTTCTTTCCAAACTTCATTGAAACAATTTTAAATGTCTAAATCATTTCAAAATCATTTTAAACAATATTTCCTTATTTCAAACTCATATTTCATTTCATATTATAATATTATATTATTATAATATCATTTTCGACCTTTTTAAATTCATTTAAAGGATAAATCACTCCATACACATATTATTATGGATTTAATTTCCATTAAATTTAATTTGGTTAATTACTAATCATTTCTCTTATTATTTATCAAACCAAGTTATCAACCATTTCACAACCATATAATCAAGTATAATATCAACCAAGTTATCATCCAATATCAACCAATATTCAACATATTAATTTTTAATTTAACATGTGTATTATCAACTTAAGTTTTATTAAAATAAAACTAAGATTTGAGTACTCACGATTAGTTCCACTCCACCAAACTTTTTTGTAGATTCCCGAATGGATTCGTCAGCACTTCCTTCTCTTTTTCTCGCTCTGGAGCTTCCGATCTCCTTCATTTCTTCCCTTGTGCTCTCGGCCTTGCTTATGGGGGGGAGAGGCTTGGCTAGGGGTGGTGATGGAGGGGGAGGCCGTGAGTTGTAGGGAGGAAGAAAGGTGGTTTGCACTAGATTTTGAAGTGAATTGATATCCTATACTTGCTTAAATAATTTTTCTCTTCTACTCCTAATATTTTGCCATTAATTTTTTATGATAAGAAGCCATTGGAGAAGCTTTAAGAAAGGAAGAAGAAGAGAGATTTTGATGTGAGAAAGTGAAGATCTTAAGGTGGTATTTATACATGAGTTCTTAGGTGAATTTACCTTTCTAACCTTAAGCTACTTTCATTTTTAGCCACAAATTTGCATTACCTTTCCAAGACATGATTTAGACCCTTAAGTACATGTATCTAATGTAGAAAAGATGGATAAGACATGGAGATTTGAACTTTGTACCAAATTGAAATGATTTCACTTTTCTATTTTATAAAAATGCATAAAAAATAAACTTGCTCCTTTTTCATGCTTGATTTGATGGCTAAGTACATTAGCATTAATGAAGAAGAGATGTATGCTTTCATTTGTATGAGATTTGATTTTGCAAAAGTATACTTACTTTGTCATTTTATGCTTTATTTAACTTTAAATAAATACTTAAGTTAATTAATCCTTGATTAATATAAGAGAGATGTTTATTTTTTTATTAATGTGTTTATAAAATACTATTCAAGTTGCAAAACGTTGATTTTCGATAAAATATTTTACGGTCACATTTTGACGTTTTTGTTAAATATTTATTTATGTAAACCAAACTTGAAAATAAATTTCTTATCATTTTTAAATAATTAAAACAGGTATATTTGGCTTATAAAATAATATAAAACAATATCGAAATTCATTTGCAAAATATGACATCGATTTTGTTAATGCGCGACGAAATTTGTCAATCACTATAACATAAGTATATATATAATTATAAAACTTTTATCAACCTATTATCATCTTTATACAATGATTTTAAAAGGACCTATTCATCTTTTAAAACAATTATTTGACCGTATATCCAATTTTATCCAAAACCGGCTTTTGTCAATTTTGTCAATGTCACGGTAAAAGTCCAAAATCTTTATTCAATTCTAAAAATAAGTTTACCATTCTTATTTAATATATAAAACATGATTATTTAAGCTTGAAAATTCTATATTTAAATATTTAAATGCATTAAATATTTCATTTTCAAAGTGGTAAAATTACGGGTCGTTACAGAACTAGTAATGAAGTTCATTATCATGTTCTATCATTGCATCCAATTTGAACTGTAAATTATTCTTTCTTATGTTAGTCTTAGTTACGGTTGCACGATTAAAAAAACAAAGTACAATTAAAGTTCATAATAGCTTAACTGCAATCAAATTAGTTAAATTCATATTTACTGAAGAAATATTAAATGGAAAAAAATGGCTACGAAGAAATTTTGATTCTATCGTTTGAAGAGATAGAAGAACTCAAGTTATGGTTTTGAGGAATAAAAATAAATTATGAAAATATGGGTATGGTTTGATGAATGGGATATTTGATTGGATTAGAGGAAAAATGGATGAAAGAATGTTTTTAATTGATGTAGATGGTATCACCCTTCAACTTAAGGGTGACAATTAAACCCGACCCGCCGGGTCCGTTTTAGGCGGATCAGATTTTGTCGGATCCAAACTATACCTTTTAAAACCTAGACCCAACCAAACCCGAACATCAGTTCGTGTTGGGTCAGTACAGTTTTGGTTGGGTAATAACATTAAAAATACATATATTTCAATGATTTTTGGTCGGGTCTTTCGGATTGAGTCGGTTTAGGCCGGGTTTGATTGCATCTTTGTGGTATTTTTCATCATCCAGCCCTGACCCAAGACACATCGGGTTCAATTTGGATCTTCTTGAGTCGGTTCGGTTCAGATCTGCAGTTCTCGGTTCTAATTGCCAACCCTACTTTAGTTAGCAGCTTTGTCAATGCTACTGGTTTTATTTTGTCTTATCATGACATCAAAGCAAGCTCAATTACAATTAAGAAATAGAAGTAAAAAAAACTGATCTTACTATAATACAATTTATATATAAAATGCAATATTGAAATTCGAATGAGCTAAAAGTCGTATAGTTGAAAAAACTTTGACATTAGCAAGTTCGACATAATAATCAAAATGTATCAATTCTCAAACAAAATTTGATCTTATTGTATCTACTCGGTGAATTCGATTTATATATCAATTGAAATATTGACATTCAATTGAGAAATCCAAACTTAGAAATTTAAATTCATACAATAAAAAAACAATTTGATATTAGCAAGTTTGACATAATAACCAAACATATCAATTCCCAATTCAGGAATGTACCATTCCAAATATATACCAACATAGCACAGAATGTTGGGAAAACGGAGGAAAATAACTTAGCGCAAAAGAGACGAACATACCATAAAAGGTAAAGCAGGAAGGAGATTCAAGTGATACTAATGATGAATGGCTTTGCTGTTACAACAGATGCTTAGATCAATCAATTTTGATGGTGAATTGAAAGGAGGGAGAGAAATTTGTGAGTGCTTACATCTGAAATAATTCATAAACTGAAACATGATAAATTAGAAGCGGTGGGTTGTAGCCCATCAGATTATATTTCGCACGGTTCCGTAATCCCTTTTTGGGCCTGTAGCGAAGTACTAAATTGAATTGTGAAGTGCGGAGAGGAAGAATTGAGGTAAAATAGAATGTGAAGGTTGGATGCTTTTAGGTATAAGTTATATATATATGTTTGTGAAGGAACAAGATGGTTTTGGATTCAAAAAAAAAGTTGACTAATGAAAGTCACAACCTATTCGTTTTGGCTTTTAAAATACCAAAAAGTGACTTATTTAAGTCGAACCAACGGCACTGCAAAGTATATCATGATAATTTGTGTAGTGAAATAGCTACGATACGTAACATAGGTGCAGTCATAGATGCCATTATTATATTTACATGCTATAAAGAGACATCAAATCTCCAAAAGCTAAAATATTGAAAAGCCAATGTATTAGTATTTAGATTAATAATAATAATAACATATGTGAGTCAATGAACTTCAAACCTCTATTTCAAAATTTCCTTGTTAACAAAAACCAAAAGTATCACTGTTTGATGCCTAATCTACATTAATTATTTAAACATCTCGCTTAGTTTAAGTGTATATAATAAAATACAAGTTATATGTGCCACAGTTTGTTGTAACAATGTAAATATACTGTGAACTTTATTCACGCATCATCGGATTCAGTTTCTGTGAATGCTTTATTGATTAAGTTTTGAAAACAGACTCTCTAGTAATGGGATAGGAGTGCATACAACATTCCCAACCCAGATCCCACTCAAGCAGAAGTCTTGTGCACTAGGTAGAGAATCATGATGACACTTGATTTATTGACTAAGTTTTGAAAATAAACTATCCAGTAACGAGTATAAGACTACGTACAACATTCCCAAACCAGATCCCACTCAAATGGAAGTATTGTGCACAAAATAGAGAATCATGATCAGGGCCGTCTCAATAGATTTGGAGGACCTAGATGAATTATGATTCTTGTAAATAAATATAAACTATTATATACTAAGTTCTATTATAAGAAAGTCAATATAAACTTTCATATTCGGACAAGGCATTACAATAGTCATTACAATCAACATTATAATTTGAAAAACAAGTGAATTAAACTTCTATTTTATTTTACCATGATGTAAAAATTAAAATTTTCATGTGTTTTCACTAAAAAGTTAGCTGCTTATATTTATTTATATATTACTTCCTTCTAGAATGTAACATAATTATCTGTTTTAATTTTGATGTCTGTAATGACCCGTAATTTTCGATAATTAAAAATATTAAATTAAGTAAGATTTGGGAAATTTAATATTACGAGAAATTAAAATTTATGATTTATTAATGAGAAAAATAATTATAATTTGATTTAATAATGTTAATTTAATGTAATTGACAACTATTTTAATACAATTCCAATCAATTGAAATAATTATAAAATCAAAGGAATTAAATGGGTAATTAATGGAATTAATGAAATTAAATATTATAATTAATATGGTAAAAGATGATAACTGTAAGTATGAATGTAATAAAATGTAAACTAATGTTAATTATATCCATAAGATGATAGTTGATTTAATAATAAGGGTGGAAATCAAAATAAAAGAATTTATTTGGATTTAAAATATAGTTAACTAGGATTTTATTACACTGTAATTGAACGTTGAATTTAATGAAATATTTTAATAAGTGAATTTTACATAGAAAATTTATTTTGATAGATTATTAATTTTTATGTAATCTAGAATAATGAATCTGTTAACTACTAAATTTGAATTTAAAGGTGATTAACTAATTTATTTAATTTACGTGTAAAATAGTCATTTTGGCCACTGTTTCGGATTTCGATGAAACCAGTTTCATCGGATCCGTAACAGTAAATTATTGTGGGATTTCGCGTTTCATAGTGATTGGATTTATCGTTTGATCGTGCAGGCTCGAAACGCGTAGAAATCAATTTAATTAAAATAATCTGATTTTTTTTAAAAGGCTAATTTCTATATACAATGGAAATTGGATTTGAAACTAGTCCAATTATGTTTAAAAATATCGAAAACTTATATTTCAATATATTGGATGACCTACTTTCGTTTCGGGAGCGGAACGGGCTTTCGGGTTCGCGTAATCGTTTCGACCAATTCGATCTGTCCATTCATTCTTATCTATCATTATCCATATAAATAGATTCTTTTCTCTAACCTTAGCAGCCTTTCATTTTATTTCTCTATGTACTTTATTCTCATCTATTCCTCCTTCTCAAACGTTAGAACATCAACCCTAATTCCCAAATCCAATTACAAACCAAAATCAATTCCAAAATTTCAAACTCTCCACACCATAACAAATTATATATCGTTGGAAAGCTCTCGACGAGCACAATCTACTACAGCAATTCTTTTTTCGATTTGATGCATCATTTGGCCAGAATCATCTATTTAGTCTCGGTCGTCGAAACTAGGGTTTGCTTTTCGATGGTGGATCTTCGTCGATAGGACGATCAGGGGTGACCAGTGGGTAGAGGACGTCGAGCAGCACGCATCCATATGGTTAGTTGGTCGAGTTTGTCAACGAGATCACCGGAATTGGCCATTTCCTTCGAACGGCGGCGGCGGCCTTGGAGGCACCGTACGTGGCGTGCATGGCCACCAGGGAGGCGGCGCGACATGGGCTTGAGATTGGCGACGTTCAATCGAGGTGGAAGCGGCCTGAGTTGCGTGCGTTCGTTGTAACGACCCGTATTTTTACGGATCGACAAGTTCGTCAAAATCTGGGATTTTCAGCATTTTAAGACACTTCAGATTTTGAGTATAATTTGTCTAAGTCCTAGGTCGTGAACGACCTAAGAGCTAAGACGTGACCGACCTATAGAATGGTGGCGAGTTAAGAGCTATGTTGTAGACGACTTAGGGATGTGATGCGACCTAAGGATGTTGGGTTTAGGTCGTAGACGACCTAAGAGATAGGTCGGTAATGACCTAAGGAGGACCAGCAGTCAGGTTGTGTAGTGGTTTAGGTCGCGAGTTAGTTTGGGACAACCTATAGAATGTTAGCGACCTAGTATATAGTTAGGTCGGCAACGACCTAAGGAAGCTGGGGCTGTAGTGAGCGACCTAAGAGTTGAGTGGTAGGTCGTAACACCAGTAGGTCGCGTGGGTGCTAAGTTGTTAGGTCGCAGGGTTTTGTAAGTCTTAGGTCGTAGCTTAGTAAGTTGTTAGGTCGCGTGTGTTTTAGTAGTTAGGTCGTAAGCGACCTATGGGGTGCTTTGTTCATTAAGTCGAAGGATGGGTTGCCTCTTAAGTAGTAAGTCGTATACCCAGTTAAGTCGTAACCTCGTTATGTCGTAGGTCGGCAAGGCAGTTAAGTGTTTGGTCGCGTTAAGACGTGTGTTTTGTAGGCAGTTAGGTCGGCAACGACCTAAGTTAGGTCGTGGACTTCTATGGTTGTTAAGTCGCGATGTGTTAGGTCGCTGAGGAGTTGAGTCGTAGCCTATGTGTTAAGTCGCGCGTTCCGTTAGGTCGTAGGTCGCTGGATGTTTGGATGCGCAGAAGTGTTAGGTCGGAGAGGCTTAGGTCGTAAGTCGGAAGCGACTTAGGGAGATAGCCAGATTTCGACTTAAGGAATTTCAGCTATAAATAGGAGGGGTTGTTCTCACTTTTTGGGATCCGGATTTTGAAGCGACGAAGTGCTGCCATTTTGAGAGCTCGACTTCTACACTTCTTCACTTCTTTTCTCCACTCTAATCTAGTGCTTCCATCCATCCAAGTTGAAGATCAAATTGAAGATCCAAGAGCTTAGATTGAAGATCTTCATCTTTTCAAAGGAGATTTCTTCGTTTGAAGCGGATTCGTGATAGATCAAGCTTCATCCTTCGCTGTCCAGATCTAAAGCGTGTTGATTTGGGTTTGTTTAGGTGATTTGGTGAGTGGTGATTATCTCTCACACGGATCCAAAGGAGTATATCGGATTGTTGGCTCGATTTGGTGTTAAAATAGGGATTTCCATGCATTTTCTTCATCCAAAGTGTAGATCCATATAGATCCATTGTTCATGATGATGTTACATCCATTTTATCATATGTTAACCTATGCAAGTTCATTCATCAAGTTTGTAGAGATATAATCCATGTTTTCATGCTTATTGGACTTTCAACTCTTTAATTACGAAAATGCCATTATTGTTATAATTGTCTACTTAGATCATATTTGAATGCTTGATTGTTTGGATTGATGTTTGATTTGATTGATTGTTATGAACTAGATGATTGATGATTAGATTTAGACCGAAGACGATTCAAAAGCTAAGGGAAAGGCTCTTGAATTGGGAAAGCTGCTCGTGGCATATGTAGCGGGATGATGAAGCTCTTATGCATAGATTCGATGATGTGATGTTGAGATGAGGCTTTGCGAGGATGTAATGAAGCGAGTCATCATGTGATGAAGACTTGGTCTAATCCAGACGGGACCATTCCAAGCATGTTGATAACTCGGTGATATGATTCGAGTTGAGGATAATGAATGGATATGAGAATAGTCGTCGAGGAGGATGACTAGGAGGTTTGGATAGCATCGTTGTTGAAGGTTCTAGCATGCTCTAAGCAAGAGTACGTTTGGGCAGATTCGATAGTCCCAACGGCTAACTGTTGATGGTCGAGTACTCTGGGCAGATTCGATAGTCCTAGGCACGGGCTGCGACGACGTGCGGGAGTTATGTCTAGAACCGGGGTTTCCATTAGCCCTTGACGGACGGCTGAAAGAATGTGCCGGTCATTCAATTAACGGTGATATCGAAGCAATGATAACAGTGATAGCCAGAGTCATGGATGTTTGGTTGTATCGCCATTCGGACTCAAGAGCGTTATTTTCTGGGTGCTTATCTGATTTAGGCCTTGGTACTTGGAAAACATCGCCCTTGACTCGAGTGATAGTAGCTTTACTTTAAATTGTATGCTCTGCTATGTTTGCTTCTGCTTAGTGTGTGTCTGGGGGCTATCACTGTAGAATGAGATTGGAGTGGGAGGGTTGTATTCCTATTCCTTTCCTTTATGCTCTTTTGGTATGTTGTTAGTTAATTTACTGCTCACTAAGACTGTTGTCTGACTCAAGGCTTTATGTTTTAATTCTTATTGCCTTGGGCTGTTCGTCCACTTTTGGGACGGGCAGACTAGGTAACAGGTGACAGGTGTTGTTCTCTTCTCACGATGCTGATATCGAAGACGAGCTGGAGGGTTGCATATTATATTATATGTACTGGATATTCCGCTGTTTTGTATTCTCTGAGAGATATGTAGTGAGGCTTGATGTATTGACTATGTGGATGCTTGTATTCAACTATTATGGAGTTTTATATGATGTCATTTTGTTCTGTAAAGCTTCACTATTCATATGTTCTATTGTATTTTGTCCATGCGCTGTGAGAAATACGATTGATTCTGTTGTTTTAATCTACCCTGACAATCGTCCATGGTCGCCTGGCACACTTTACAACGCACTATCTCTAGATTCGGTGCAGGGGTCATGGGCGGTCGTCACATTTGGTATCAGAGCATTGGTTAATCGATTTTACCCAACGCTCGCTGACGTAACTACGTATGAGAGACGTAATTGTATTTTGATGGGTGAATACTATGTATAATATAGTAGTTTAGCAGTAAGTTAGTCCTTTATGCAGTTGTTTCTCTAGATGTTCTGATCATTCCTTTTTATAGATATTGAGAATGAGTCGAAGAGGGAGACCAACTGCTAGGGAAGGTCGTGCTACTGAAGAGACTGCTGATTATGCAACCATGTTCGAAGCTATGATGACTTCGATCATGAGGAGGATACCAGTTCCGGGGGCGGCAGTTGATGTTGGAGTTCAAGTCCAAACTCCGAAACCAGTGGATTTTGCTAAGTTGTGCAAGGATTATACTGCTCTTGGAGGAAAGGTTTTCTTGGGAACAAAATCAACTATTGAGGTCCAGAGGTGGATAGATGCTTGTAGAAGGATCTTTGGTGATTTGGGAATTGATGATGCAACTAAGAGGAAGTTGGCATCAAGGCAGCTTCAAGGGAGAGCCTCTGATTGGTGGAACTCTATTACCATCAATACTGCGGAGGAAGAGATTACTTGGGAGCAATTCCAAGCTAGATTTGAAGCTAAGTTCATTTCTACAGCTCAGAAGTCTGTTCTGTTCAAGAGGTTTGTGGAGCTCAAGCAAGGTGAAAGATCAGTTCTGGAGTATGTTTCTGAGTTCGAAGCTTTGTCCAAGTATGCCCAGTCATATATTGAATCTGCTTATCAGAAGAATGAGAAGTTTGTGACCGGCTTGGATAGTTATCTTGGGAGGCAGTTGGTGGATCATTTGGATGATTCATTTGAGAAGCTTGTGGAGAAAGCTCTTAGGCATGAGAGTCTGTTTCCTAAGGAAGGATCTGTTGTTGCTGTGACCAGGGAAGAGTCTAAACCCCAGCAGGGTGGAAACAAGAAGAGGAAGCAGCAGCAGCAGAAGGGTAAGGATGGTCAGAAGAAGCCGAAAGGCGAGGTGACTTGCTACAATTGTCAGCAGAAGGGCCATTTCTCGAAGGATTGTAAGAATCCTAAGGTGCCGATGAAGTGTCACAACTGTGACAAGCCGGGGCATTTCAGGAAAAATTGTCCAGAACCGAGGAGAGATAAGCAGATTGTGCAAGCTTATGCTTTGGGAGCTGTTCCGTCGTCTTCGAAAGCTCCTACTGCTGAAGAGAAAGGAAAGAGTGTGGTTGTTCAAGGTACTCTTTTCCTATGTGGTGTTCCCGTTAGAGTTTTGTTTGATACTGGAGCGTCGCATTCGTTTGTTTGTAATGAACTCGTAGGCCGGTTGGGTTTGGAACCGGATATTGTTGATAGGCCATTGGTTGTGACTAATCCAGTTGGGGGTTCGTCTTGTTTGTGTATGTTATGCCGTGGTCTAGTTGTATCGAGTCATGGTTGCTCTTTTGTTTGTGATTGTTTTGTTCTGAACTTTGCGGGGTTCGGAATTATTTTGGGTATGGACTGGCTTAGGAAGTATGCGGCAAAGGTTGATTGCGAGAGGTTGGAAGTGACAGTCGAGAATGTGGAGGGGCGAAAGGTTGTAATACGATGTAAGCATGAAGAAGGCGTCTTCATGAGCTTCATGTATTCGCTAGTTGTTCCACGGGATGGACTGTCATCAGTGCCGATCGCTAATGGATTCAAGGATGTCTTTGACGAAGTCAAAGGGTTGCCGCCGCATAGAGAGATCGAGTTTCGTATAGATCTAGTTGAAGGAGCCAGACCTGTTGTGATGCCTCTTAGGCGGATGGCGCCTAGGGAACACCAAGAGTTGAGGGTGCAAGTTGATGATCTTTTTCAGAAAGGATTCATTCGGCGTAGTGTGTCCGAGTGGGGTGCACCAGTTGTGTTTGCAACCAAGGCAGATGGGTCGTTAAGATTGTGCGTCGATTATCGTGAGTTGAATAAGGTGACTAAGAAGAACAAGTATCCGTTGCCGAGAATAGATGACTTGTTTGATCAGCTTCACGAAGCCAAGGTGTTTTCTCAGATGGATTTGGCAACGGGATTTCACCAGTTGAGAGTGGCTAAGGATAGTGTGCCGAAGACTGCTTTTCGGACACCATCGGGTTTCTTTGAGTGGCTGGTAATGCCGTTTGGATTGACTAACGCGCCAGCATATTTTGTGGATCTTATGAATAGAGTGTTCAGAGATCAGTTGAACAAGTTTGTACTTGTGTTCGTGGATGATATTCTGATTTATTCCAGAACCGAAGAAGAGCACAAGACGCATTTGCGTATTGTTTTGGAAATCTTACGGAAACATCAGCTGAAGGCTAAGTTTTCGAAGTGTCACTTCTGGAAGAGTGAAGTGAGGTTCTTAGGCCATGTTATTTCTGGAAATGGAATAGCGGTTGATCCCGCTAAGGTGGCAGCAATCCAGGATTGGGTTAGACCTAAGAATGCATCTGATGTGAGAAGTTTTCTTGGATTAGCAGGATATTATCGACGGTTTATCAAAGACTTCTCCAAGATAGCTGCACCGTTGACAGGATTGACGAAGAAGAACCAAGTGTTCAGTTGGGATGCTAAGTGTGAGCAAGCTTTCGGAATCCTGAAAGAGAGATTGACGAGTGCTCCTGTTCTGACTATTCCTAGTGGGAATGATGAGATGGTGGTTTACACCGACGCATGTGGTACGGGACTTGGAGCAGTGTTGATGCAGAAGGATAAAGTTGTTGCGTATGCAAGTCGACAACTGAAGCCGCATGAAAGGAATTACCCGACTCATGATTTGGAGTTAGCAGCGATTGTATTTGCTCTGAAGATGTGGAGACATTATCTGTTGGGAGTTCGATTCGAGTTGTTTACGGATCATAAGTCGTTGAAGTATCTTTTCTCCCAAAAGGATTTGAATCTTCGGCAGCAACGTTGGCTTGAGTTTTTAGCATCATATGATTTTGGTATAGCTTATACTCCGGGAAAAGGTAACGCAGTGGCAGATGCGTTAAGTCGAAGACATGCAGGATTGGGAGCCATGTTTTCAGAATGGAAGAGTCTCGAGTATTTAGCTGAATTTGACTTCAGACCTAGATGTGAATTGGAACCTGAGATGTTGGCAAACTTATCAATAAGACCTTCTCTTGTGGAAAGGATTGGCGAGAGCCAAAAGCGAGATGATAAGCTTGTCAGGATTATCCGTGATTTGGAATCTGGATTGGATCCAGAAAAGGATAAAGGATTCGAGGTCGATCGAGAGGGTTGGCTTCGGAAGCAAGGACGACTAGTTGTTCCCGATATAGATGAATTGAGGAGTGAAGTTCTGAAGGAAAGTCATCACTCGAAGCTGACAATTCATCCAGGTGGAAATAAGATGTATCGGGATATGAAGAGAACCTACTACTGGGAAGGTATGAAGAAGGATGTTGGAAATTTTATTTCCAAGTGTATGAACTGCCAGTTGGTGAAGGCCGAACAGAAGAAGCCAAGCGGATTGCTTCAACCATTAGAAGTTCCTACATGGAAGTGGGAGAAGATATCGATGGATTTTATTGATGGACTACCTAGAACAAGAACGGGAAATGAAGGGATTTGGGTCATTGTGGATCGTCTGACCAAGAGTGCGAGATTCATTCCTGTTCGATCGACTAGGACTGCGTCAAAGTTGGCTGAGTTGTATGTTAAGTGGATAGTTCGTTTCCATGGTATTCCGAAGAGTATAGTGAGCGATCGAGACCCATTGTTCACTAGTGGATTTTGGAAGAGCTTCCAGGAAGTTTTGGGAACCGAGTTGTGTTTGAGTACAGCTTATCACCCCCAAACGGATGGTCAGACCGAGAGAGTCAACCGAGTTTTGGAAGATCTTCTTAGAGCTTGTGTTTTGGATTTCGGAGGATCATGGGAAGATCACCTTCATTTGGTGGAGTTTGCATACAACAACAGTTACCAGTCAAGCATTGGTATGGCACCGTATGAGGCATTGTATGGAAGACCGTGTAACTCTCCGACATGTTGGTTGGAAACTGGAGAAAAGCTAATGCTTGGGCCAGAGATGATTCGGCAGACTTCAGATTGCATAGAGATCATTCGGCAACGAATGAAGGCAGCCCAAGACCGTCAGAAGAGTTATGCCGATAAGCGTCGTAAGGATTTGGAATTCGACGTAGGAGATATGGTTTTTGTGAAGATTTCTCCACTGAAGAATGTTATTCGATTCGGGAAGAAAGGAAAATTGACTCCGAGATTTGTTGGACCATTCCCGATCATCGAGCGAATTGGAAAGCTCGCCTACAGATTGGAGTTGCCAGAGAAGATGTCGGGTGTGCACAATGTTTTTCATGTATCATATCTACGGAAGTATGTGCATGACTCGGATACGGTGGTTTCTGCTGATAGCTATGAAGATTTCGAAGTTGATCCGGTCGATAGAAGACCTCGTAAGCCGCTTCGTGTTGTGGAAACCGACACAAAATAGCTTAGGAGGAAGGTAGTTAAGTTGCTCAAGATACAATGGAGTGATGATGATAACGACTGCACGTGGGAGGAGGAAGAGAGGATGAAGGCAGCTCATCCTGAACTCTTCAAGGTATGGCCCTAAGGTGTCGTGTCATCTCGCGATATTGTAACTTGTTCTAGTTTTAGAATTCTGTACGCTAAGCTAGAATTGGATGCATGGTTTGTTGATTGCGATGGATGGTAGGCGTACATAATAGTTTTTGATTGCTATGATTGTTTGGAATTTCGGGGGCGAAATTCCTAAGGGGGAGAGAATGTAACGACCCGTATTTTTACGGATCGACAAGTTCGTCAAAATCTGGAATTTTCAGCATTTTAAGACACTTCAGATTTTGAGTATAATTTGTCTAAGTCCTAGGTCGTGAACGACCTAAGAGCTAAGACGTGACCGACCTATAGAATGGTGGCGAGTTAAGAGCTATGTTGTAGACGACTTAGGGATGTGATGCGACCTAAGGATGTTGGGTTTAGGTCGTAGACGACCTAAGAGATAGGTCGGTAACGACCTAAGGAGGACCAGCAGTCAGGTTGTGTAGTGGTTTAGGTCGCGAGTTAGTTTGGGACAACCTATAGAATGTTAGCGACCTAGTATATAGTTAGGTCGACAACGACCTAAGGAAGCTGGGGCTGTAGTGAGCGACCTAAGAGTTGAGTGGTAGGTCGTAACACCAGTAGGTCGCGTGGGTGCTAAGTTGTTAGGTCGCAGGGTTTTGTAAGTCTTAGGTCGTAGCTTAGTAAGTTGTTAGGTCGCGTGTGTTTTAGTAGTTAGGTCGTAAGCGACCTATGGGGTGCTTTGTTCGTTAAGTCGAAGGATGGGTTGCCTCTTAAGTAGTAAGTCGTATACCCAGTTAAGTCGTAACCTCGTTATGTCGTAGGTCGGCAAGGCAGTTAAGTGTTTGGTCGCGTTAAGACGTGTGTTTTGTAGGCAGTTAGGTCGGCAACGACCTAAGTTAGGTCGTGGACTTCTATGGTTGTTAAGTCGCGATGTGTTAGGTCGCTGAGGAGTTGAGTCGTAGCCTATGTGTTAAGTCGCGCGTTCCGTTAGGTCGTAGGTCGCTGGATGTTTGGATGCGCAGAAGTGTTAGGTCGGAGAGGCTTAGGTCGTAAGTCGGAAGCGACTTAGGGAGATAGCCAGATTTCGACTTAAGGAATTTCAGCTATAAATAGGAGGGGTTGTTCTCACTTTTTGGGATCCGGATTTTGAAGCGACGAAGTGCTGCCATTTTGAGAGCTCGACTTCTACACTTCTTCACTTCTTTTCTCCACTCTAATCTAGTGCTTCCATCCATCCAAGTTGAAGATCAAATTGAAGATCCAAGAGCTTAGATTGAAGATCTTCATCTTTTCAAAGGAGATTTCTTCGTTTGAAGCGGATTCGTGATAGATCAAGCTTCATCCTTCGCTGTCCAGATCTAAAGCGTGTTGATTTGGGTTTGTTTAGGTGATTTGGTGAGTGGTGATTATCTCTCACACGGATCCAAAGGAGTATATCGGATTGTTGGCTCGATTTGGTGTTAAAATAGGGATTTCCATGCATTTTCTTCATCCAAAGTGTAGATCCATATAGATCCATTGTTCATGATGATGTTACATCCATTTTATCATATGTTAACCTATGCAAGTTCATTCATCAAGTTTGTAGAGATATAATCCATGTTTTCATGCTTATTGGACTTTCAACTCTTTAATTACGAAAATGCCATTATTGTTATAATTGTCTACTTAGATCATATTTGAATGCTTGATTGTTTGGATTGATGTTTGATTTGATTGATTGTTATGAACTAGATGATTGATGATTAGATTTAGACCGAAGACGATTCAAAAGCTAAGGGAAAGGCTCTTGAATTGGGAAAGCTGCTCGTGGCATATGTAGCGGGATGATGAAGCTCTTATGCATAGATTCGATGATGTGATGTTGAGATGAGGCTTTGCGAGGATGTAATGAAGCGAGTCATCATGTGATGAAGACTTGGTCTAATCCAGACGGGACCATTCCAAGCATGTTGATAACTCGGTGATATGATTCGAGTTGAGGATAATGAATGGATATGAGAATAGTCGTCGAGGAGGATGACTAGGAGGTTTGGATAGCATCGTTGTTGAAGGTTCTAGCATGCTCTAAGCAAGAGTACGTTTGGGCAGATTCGATAGTCCCAACGGCTAACTGTTGATGGTCGAGTACTCTGGGAAGATTCGATAGTCCTAGGCACGGGCTGCGACGACGTGCGGGAGTTATGTCTAGAACCGGGGTTTCCATTAGCCCTTGACGGACGGCTGAAAGAATGTGCCGGTCATTCAATTAACGGTGATATCGAAGCAATGATAACAGTGATAGCCAGAGTCATGGATGTTTGGTTGTATCGCCATTCGGACTCAAGAGCGTTATTTTCTGGGTGCTTATCTGATTTAGGCCTTGGTACTTGGAAAACATCGCCCTTGACTCGAGTGATAGTAGCTTTACTTTAAATTGTATGCTCTGCTATGTTTGCTTCTGCTTAGTGTGTGTCTGGGGGCTATCACTGTAGAATGAGATTGGAGTGGGAGGGTTGTATTCCTATTCCTTTCCTTTATGCTCTTTTGGTATGTTGTTAGTTAATTTACTGCTCACTAAGACTGTTGTCTGACTTAAGGCTTTATGTTTTAATTCTTATTGCCTTGGGCTGTTCGTCCATTTTTGGGACGGGCAGACTAGGTAACAGGTGACAGGTGCTGTTCTCTTCTCACGATGCTGATATCGAAGACGAGCTGGAGGGTTGCATATTATCTTCTTATTATATGTACTGGATATTCCGCTGTTTTGTATTCTCTGAGAGATATGTAGTGAGGCTTGATGTATTGACTATGTGGATGCTTGTATTCAACTATTATGGAGTTTTATATGATGTCATTTTGTTCTATAAAGCTTCACTATACATATGTTCTATTGTATTTTGTCCATGCGCTGTGAGAAATACGATAGATTCTGTTGTTTTAATCTACCCTGACAATCGTCCATGGTCGCCTGGCACACTTTACAGCGCACTATCTCTAGATTCGGTGCAGGGGTCATGGGCGGTCGTCACATTCGTGGTCGATATATGGCGGCAGTTCATGGTCGCGTACGTGAGCTCGATCTTGTTCGACAATTAGGGTTTGCAAGGTGATATAATTTACTAACTTGCCCTTCAATTTCATTTTATTTAAAATTTTAATGTATATGTTCTAACTATCCTAACTTTTTCATACGAGCTCGGATTCACGCGCGGTTTTCTCCTTTGCGATCGTATCAAAATTCCGGACAATCTGGAACTGGTTTGGTCGAGTTCTGGGACTATTAGATTTTTGGGCTTTATTTGGATTTTAAATCGACGACAAATCTAAGATGAGTGTTTTAACCCACTCACGAATACTAAACCATCTTTTGTTTGTTAAATTTAATTTATAATGTGATTAGAAATTTATTGATTATTGTTTGGTATGTTTAAATTGTCATTCAAGTTTAATTTGAATTTATATTGAATTTAATCGCCATTTGAATTAATATTAGAATTGAATTGCTAGTTGAATACCTGATAATGATAACCAGTTTATTTGTTGTGATTTATTGGTTGATTTGAATGATGATTGTGATGGATGTTTAATTGTTGATATTCAGATGATTGGATATTACATTTATTTTATATGTTGTTATCACACTACAAGTTCCCTTATTTATTATTAGGAAAATCACTATGGTTTGAAATAATACATACCCGAACGATCTTATAGATTAGGGAAAAATCGTTATGGGTTGAAATGATAAACCCAAGCGATTTTATGGATTTGGAAATTGTGATTCAGGATTGCGAGTTGAAATGTTATGTACCCGTAAATTTAAATTTATTGCGAGTTGAAATAATATATATCCGTATCACTTGACCATAGGGTAGAAAATTATATACGGACACCAGATTGGTTAAATTAAATGATTTTAAATCCTAAATTTTTGAATTCAGTTAAATGATATTATGAAATAAAATTGATTTCTATGAACTGAATTATTTTCAAAATCCAAGCTTTTAAAATGTTGAAATTGAAATTGTTTTAAATGAATTGTTTAAAGGATTTAAACTAAAATCTTAAAGTTGAATTTTGAAATATAAATGAAACTTATCAAAATTGAGTTATTCTAAATGTTTGAATATTTAACTTTGAAACCTATTGAATTTGAAGTGGTTTAAATTTGTAGTTCAAACATGGATTTGAAATCGATAAATTGAATGGTTTTTAATGAGAATTCTAATTGAAACCTTTAGCCTTTTGAATTGAAATCGTTGAACTGAGATTGATTTAAATTGAATTTTGGAACTAAAGTTGATTTGAATTGATTTGAAAAGTCGGAAGAAATAATTCTAATTTGAAACTATTTTCGATATAAACTCTTTTAACCTATAAACTATTTTCCTCATATAAACCATTTTAATATATTAATAATTTTAATACATTAACTATTTTTAATATATAACCTATTTTAATATATAAACTATTTTTAATATATTACCTATTTTAATATATAAAGTATTTTAATATATATATTATTTTAAATTTATAAACAACTTTTAATATATATATATATATTAATGTATAAACTATTTTTAATGCATAACTATTCCAATATATAAACTAATTTCAATATTCAAACTGTTTAGAGTTGTAACTGTTACGATATAGATTCACTTGATTTAAATGCGAATATTTTGATATGATGGTTTACCCATTCTTGTGGTTATGATTTTGAAAACGAATATTATTTAAAGTGAATAATGATTTCGAAAATGAAAATGATTTTGAAATGATCATGATTTGGAAACGAATATGATTCTGAAGTAAATAATGATTTCGAAAGTGATATGATTTTGAATTGAATATTATATTTTGATATCAATATGAATTGGTTTTGGAAATGTAAAAGAACCATCAGGTGTGAAATAAGCGTTTGGTTGTTAAAGAGACCGGGATCGGATATTGTCGTACTCTCTGCCAATACCGAAAACTAATTTAACAACTGTGCACGTGGTGGAGAATCAAGAATAAAGTAGGATGGTTCGGCGAATGCTACTGTATAAGGTATAAACGTAGCCTTGATCCCCTCGGGTCAGCTTGATATGACTAAAACAGGAGCTATACCTGGCCAAGTGAGGTCGCTTCTTCTATTGGGCACATTTCTTCGATACCATATTTATTACTTTGTGATTGATTTGGTGGCCACCCCTCGATTTGATTATGATAGCGTGTTTCGAGGTGGGCGGTAGTAGCTGCTATGTGTTACCACCAGTCCGGGAGTGCAAACGGTAGAGTCCTACTCTTGCATTGCCTCGCGTGCCTTGTCGTATGTCTTATCGAGCCCACTACGAGTTTGGTTTGTATCGTACCTATGGAGTGCTCCCTGAATATCCCACCGGTTTGGTAGGGCTTACAATATCTGTATAGACTACAGTATTTATATAAAAATGTGTTAAGGGGGATATGGATAACGCCTTAACGCTATTTTAATATTTTACTTTACTGTAGACATATTATAATAGCGTATTGTATTATGTATGTAGATAGTTTAACGGATCCTTAGGAGATGGAATCTCGAAAATTTCTTAAGTTATTACACACACGTTAAACACTGGATAAGAGACATAAAATCCCGTAAACATCTCTGAAGCCGTTGCACTCATATTTAGTTGATTTGACTTACATAAGATCTTTTAGTTCTGATTCGAGTGTTTGTCTTTTCATTACGCTCGGGTCAGCCTGAGTATTTTAGCATATTGAAGACTATCTTTTTGGAGGACGAAGACGAAGACTTAGTATATTATTACTATTTATTATATTTATTCCACTACATCATGTTGTTCCGCTACATTATTTATTTATTCATGCTGTATATATAACTCTGATTTGTATTGTAAAAGTGTAATCAAATTTTATTTGCAAAACAACTTCATGAACTGTTTATTTGATTATTATACTTTGTCATTCTGCTGTGAGATTCCGTGTTTTGTTTTTCCTTCTTTTCTATTATTTTCTTATTTACCCTATTAAAAATCCTCCCTTTTGAATGGTTTGAGTTGACATGTGTGATTTATTGTCGATTTAAACTGTCTAAAAAGGTGGGTTGTTACAGTTGTTATCAGAGCTAGGTTTAGCGATAACCTTAGCTATATGGGGTCTGAATCATTAGAAATAAGGTAGTAATACCCTAAAATGTGTTTGTCTGAGTGTATACATATGAGAGAGCGTACTTGTTAGTGTTATAAAATATTTTTATGTTGTGTTAATTTGTTATGTTTAGTATTTATAAATTCTGGTTGGTACATAGAACGCTATGGCATCGATACAGATTTCTAAACACTTAATAGGGCAGACCGACACAATATTATTTTCGAAATATAGGTAAATGAAATAATTTTGCCTAGTATTATATTTGTATATAAAAGAATAAATTTTATAAATGGATATAGTTGCATGTGATATGTTTGTTTGTTAGGAAGTGAAATTCTATAAATATTGGTTGTAAAATAAAATTTACAAATAAAGTAAATATGAATTGGAAATTTTAGAACTTAAGATCCGGGATTTTGAAATTTGGTTTCAAAAGATTTTTGAATAAAATATTCGTATTAGTTGGAAGTATTTTGGGATAAATATTTCAAAGTGATTTGAAAGAAATGTTTTAAAAGAATTTTTAAAGGAAATAAATTCTGTACTCCCCCCTTTTGTCGCTGGAAAATAATTTCGGTGATGACGGCCGCATCATCAACATTCATTTTTCGAGTTTCAAAGTGGGAAGACCATTGTAGTAGCTTTACTACACATTTGTTTTGATAAACAAATCTTAATTTTGTATCTCTAAATATGATTTGATATGTAAAAGATATGAATATATATTATTTCAAATGATTTAAAATGGAACCCTGTATTTAGTTCCTAAATTTCTACAAATTAGGGATTTTAGTTACTGTAATAGAATGAAGTCTAAACTATTTTAATAATTGGAAACTTCTAAAATGAAAAATAAGAAATTAGATGCTATGTGATTAATGAAATATATGAGAAATTGGAAATTGTAACTTGTAAATCAAAAGATGTGAAAATTTAAGAAGATGTGAACTTTTGAACATTTTTGTTAACTAAATTTGAATAAGACAAACTTGTGTAACATTCAATTTCATTCTTAAAACCTATATATAACTTAACAGAAATGTTTAAAAAGTTGTAATGTTAAATATGAATATGTAATAGAATATTATACAAGTAAAACTTAAGTAATGAAAGTGTTCAAACGGAGTTATTTCTATAAATAAGAATTTTGATGTACAAGAAATGTTATAAGCAAAGTTAATGTTTTGAAATGCTAATAATTATATTGAATAGTAAAAAGTGAATATCACTTAGGTAAATGATTATAAACTTAAGAAATTGATGAAATGATTCATAAGAATATTAATATTAAGTGATACTATTCAGGAAGGAATGAATGAAAATTTAAAAGTTAAGAGACTTAAGTTGAATGATTCATTAAATTGAAATCAAACCATATAAATAATGAATGTGAATAAAAAGATAGAGAAACTAAAGTATGAATTTATTCACTAATGGATATTAATATTAAATGGAATTCAAGTTATATAAGTAAATAATAATTGTGAATAAATGAATGTAAACTAATAAGAGATAACCTTGTATGAATAAATTAAAAATAAATGAAATGTATGTAATACTTTAACAATGTATTCAATGATGATTTCAACTATTGAATGGGAAATATATTATGTAAATAACTGAATAAAAATTTATAAAAGATGGCCTGGTATGAATGAATGAAAATAAATGAAAGTAAATGATGAAAAAGAAAAGAAAAAGAAAAACCAATCGAGAAAACTTAAATAATGTGTTAAATTCTTGGTTGTTTTGGCTTATGGGATGTTTGGGAAAGGATACTTCTAATTGTTTAAGGATTTATAAATAATCTATTAAGTAATTATCTATGGCTGTTGAACGTAAGGTACACTTATTAGTTTATTTACCATCCTTGTACGATGAAAAGTTTTTGAACCTGAACAAACCATTAGTTTTGGTTGCTATGGATGTACGATGGATACTTTGATTGCATATAATGGTTGTATTGTTTTGTTTGCATATGTTTTGTGTTGATTTACTTTTGTTACTGATTGAAATAACTAGATATTTCTCTTGTACAAAATTCTCACTATTTTGGATTATATAAGTGAAAATATTTTCAAACTTTTATTAACTTGAATATGAAGATTTAATGGTTTATAAATTGATATATTTTATTTAAAATACTTAATCATGTAAGTTTAAAGTGTTTATAAATTGATTATTCTGAAATAAAATATATTAGTTTCTTAATTCCTCATTTTCCCTTTTCGTGAAATAAAAGTTTTGAGTTAGGGAGAGTGTAATGATCCGTAATTTTCGATAATTAAAAATATTAAATTTAATATTGTGAGAAATTAAATTTTTTGATTTAATAATGAGAAAATAATAATAATTTGATTTAATAATGTTAATTTAATGCAATTGACAACTATTTTAATACAATTCCAATCAACTGAAATAATTGTAAAATTAATTTGGTTATAATAGTAAATAAGGAATTAAATGGGTAATTAATGGAATTAATGAAGTTAAATATTATAATTAATATGGTAAAAGATGATAACTGTAAGTATGAATGTAATAAAATGTAAACTAATGTTAATTATATCCATAAGGTGATAGTTGATTTAATAATAAGGGTGGAAATAAAAATAAAAGAATTTATTTAAATTTAAAATATAGGTAACTAGGATTTTATTACAGGGTAATTGAACGTTAAATTTAATGAAATATTTTAATAAGTGAATTTTACATAGAAAATTTGTTTTGATAGATTATTAATTTCTATGTAATCTAGAATGATGAAATTGTTAACTACTAAATTTGAATTTAAATGTGATTAAATTAATTTAATAATAATTTATTTAATTTACGTGTAAAATAGCCATTTTGGCCATTGTCTTAGATTTCGATGAAATCAGTTTCATCGGATCCGTAACAGTGAATTATTGTGAGATTTCAAGTTTCGTAGCGATTGGACTTATCGTTTGATCGTGCGGGCTCGAAACGCGTAGAAATCAATTTAATGAATTCAATTAAAATAATCTGATTTTTTTAAAAGACTAACTTATGTATACAATGGAATTTGGATTTGAAACTAGTCCCATTGAGTTAAAAAATATCGAATACTTATATTTCGATATATTGGATGTCCTACTTTCGTTTCGGGAATGGAACAAGCTTTCAGGTTCCCATAATCATTTCGACCAATTCGATCTGTCCATTCATTCTTATCTATCCTTGTCCATATAAATAGATTCTTTTCTCTAATCCTACTAGCCTTTCATTTTATTTCTGTACATACTTTATTCTCATCTGTTCCTCCTTCTTAAACGTCAAAACATCAACCATAATTCCCAATCCCAATTTCAAACCAAAATCAATTCAAAAATTTCAAACTCTCCAAACCATAGCAAATTATATATCGTTGGAATGCTCTCGACGAGCGCAATATACTGCAGTAATTCATTTTTTGATTTGATGCATCATTTGGCCAGAAATCGTCGATTTAGTCTCGGCCATCGAAACCAGGGTTTGCTTTTCGACGGTGGATCTTCGTCGATAGGACGATCGGGGGTGACCAGTGGGTAGCGGACGTCTAGCAGCACGCATCCATGTGGTTAGTTGGTCGAGTTTGTCAATGAGATCACCGGACTTGGCCATTTCCTTGGAACGGCGGCGTCGGCCTTGGAGGCGCTGTACGTGGCGCGCGTGGCCACCAGGGAGGCGGCACAGCATGGGCTTGAGGTTGGCGACGTTCGATCGAGGTGGGAGCTGTCGGAGTTGCATGCGTTCGTGGTCGATGTATGGCGGCCGTTCGTGGTCGCGTATGTGAGCTCGATCTTGTTCGACAATTAGGGTTTGCGAGGTGAGATAATTTACTAATTTGCCCATCAATTTCATTTTATTTAAATTTTAAATGTATACGTTCTTACTATCATAACTTTTACATACGAGCTCGGATTCATGCACAGTTTTCTCCGTTGCGATCGTATCGAAATTCAAGACAACCAGGAACTAGTTTGGAAGAATTCTGAGACTGTTAGATTTTTGGGGTCTATTTGGATTTTAAATCGACAACAAATCTAAGGTGAGTGTTTTAACCCACTCACGAATACTAAACCATCTTATGTTGGTTAAATTAAACTTATCATGTGATTAGAAATTTATTGATTGTCGTTTGGTATATTTAAATTGTCATTCAATTATAATTTGAATTTATATTGAATTTAATCGCCATCTGAATTAATATTGGAATTGAATTGCTAGTTAAATACCTGATAATGATAACCAGTTTATTTGTTGTGATTTATTGGTTAATTTGAATGATGATTGTGATGTATGTTTAATTGTTGATATTTGGATGATTGGATATTTTATTTATTTTATATGATGTTATCACACTGCAAGTTCCCTTAGTTATTGCTAGGAAAATCACTATGGGTTGAAATGACACATACCCGAGCGATCTTATAGATTAGGAAATAATCGTTATGGGTTGAAATGATAAACCTGAATGATTTTATGGATTTGGAAATTTTGATTCGGGATTGCAGGTCGAAATGATATATACCCATAAATTTAAATTTATTGCGGGTTGAAATGATATATATCCGTATCACTTGACCATAGGGTAGAAAATTATATACGGACACCGGATTGGTTAAATTAAATGATTTTAAATCCTAAATTTTTGAATCCAGTTAAATGATATTATGAAATAAAATTGATTTATACGAACTGAATTATTTTCAAAATCCAAGCTTTTAAAATGTTGAAATTGAAATTGGTTTAAATGAATTGTTTAAATGATTTAAATTAAAATCTTAAAGTTGAATTTTGAAATATAAATGAAATTTATCAAAATTGAGTTATTCTAAACATTTGAATATTTAACTTTGAAACCTATTGAATTTGAAGTGGCTTAAATTTGTAGTTCAAATATTGATTTGAAATCGTGAAATTGAATGGTTTTTATTAAGAATTTGAATTGAAACCTTTAGCCTTTTGAATTGAAATCATTGAACTGAGATTGATTTAAATTGAATTTTGGAACTAAAGTTGATTTGAATTGATTTGTGAAATGGAAAAAACAATTCTAATTTGAAACTATTTTCGATATAAACTCTTTTAATATACAAACTCTTTTAACATATAAACTATTTTTCTCATATAAACCATTTTAATATATTAATAATTTTAATACATTAACTATTTTTAATATATAACCTATTTTAATATATAAACTATTTTTAATATATAACCTACTTTAATATATAAACTATTTTAATATATATATTATTTTAAATTTATAAACAACCTTTAATATATATATATATATATTAATGTATAAACTATTTTTAATGCATAACCATTCCAATATATAAACTAATTTCAATATTCAAACTATTTAAAGTTGGAACTGCTACGATTTAGATTCGCTTGATTTAAATGCGGATATTTTGATACGATGGTTTACCTATTCTTGTGGTTATGATTTTGAAAACGAATATGATTTAAAGTAAATAGTAATTTCGAAAATGAATATGATTTTGAAATGATCATGATTTGGAAGTGAATATGATTCTGAAGTAAATAATGATTTCGCACGTGATATGATTTTGAATTGAATATGATATTTTGATATCAATATGAATTGGTTTTGGAAATGTAAAAGAACCAACTGGTGTGAAATAAGCGTTTGGTTGTTAAATAGACCGGGATCAGATATTGTCATACTCTCTGCCAATACTGAAAACCACTTTAACAACTGTGCACGAGGTGGAGAATCCAGAATGAAGTAGGATGGTTTGGCGAACGCTACTGTATGAGGTATGAATGCAGCCCTGATACCCTCGAGTCATCTTGATATGACTAAAACAGGAGCTATACCGAACCAAGTGAGGTCGCACCTCCTATCGGGCACATTTCTTCGATACCATATTTATTACTTTATGATTGATTTGGTGGCCAACACTCGATTGATTATGAGAGTGTGTTTCGAGGTGGGCGGTAGTAGCTGCTATGTGTTACCACTAGTCCGGGAGTGCAAACGGTAGAATCAAACCCTAGCATTGCCTCGCGTGCCTTTTCATATGCATTATCGAGCCCACTACAAGTTTGGTTTGTACCGTACCTATGGAGTGCTCCCTGAGTATCCCACAAGTTTGGTGATGCTTATAGTACCTGTGTAGACTGCGGTATTTATATAAAAATGTGTTAAGAGGGATATGAGTAACGCTTTAATGCTATTTTAATACTTTACTACTTACTGTAGATATATTATAATATCGTATTGTATTATGTATGCAGATAGTTTAACGGATTCTTAGGAGATGGAATCCTGAACATCTCTTAAGTTGTTGCACGCACGTTAGACACTGGATAAGAGATTTAAAATCCCATAAATATCTCTAAAGTTGTTGCACTAATATTTATTTATTGTTGATTTGACTTACATAAGATCTTTTAGTTCTGACTCGAGTGTTTGTCTTTTCATTACGCTCAGGTCAGCCTGAGTATTTCAGCATATTGAAGACTATCTTTCTGGAGGACGAAGACGAAGATTTAGTATATTATTACTATTTATTATATTTATTCCACTGCATTATGTTTTTCCGCTGCATTATTTATTTATTCCTACTGTATGTATAACTCTGATTTGTATTGTCAAAGTGTAATCAAATGTTATTTGCAAAACAGCTTCATGAACTATTTATTTGATTATTATATTTTGTCATTCCGCTGTAAGATTCTGTGTTTTGTTTTTCCTTCTTTTCTATTATTTTCTTATTTACCCCATTAACAATCCTTCCTTTTGAATGATTTGAGTTGACATGTGTGATTTATTGTCGATTTAAACCATCCAAAAAGGTGGGTTGTTACAATGTCTTATAACATCTTGACTAGTAATTTTACATAGATAGTGTAAACTTAAAAACTTTACAAGTGAAAACGTATAGTAGAAAATTTGAAATTATACCTTTAGCCTTAGACCCTGCCACATGAAAAATGAACTAACATAAAAGAGTAAAAATAAATTTGTTTTGCACCCAAATTTGAAGTACAAATTAAAATAAAATATAATAAAAATATAATATCTAAAAAAAGAAAAGAAAATGAAATTTTTAGTAGCCACAAAAGTTATCTTCCGTATCTTTCTTTTTATGTTTAGATTACTAAGTTGGAGAACTATTTGAATGTCACATGTTTTACCACCAAGTTCGAGAACTCGGTTTTGTTCGGTTAAATTTTCTTAGTTTTGGATGATTTCGGAAATTTCGGAAGTTTCGGTCCTGCTTTTAGTTTTCAATGGTTAGTTGATGAAAATGTAACATTAAATAAAATATAAAATATAGTCTAACCCAGTATTTTTATACTAAATTAAACAAATTTAATTTAGAATTAGAATTATACTAAATTAAATTAAATAAATTAGCCCACGCAATTTATCTCATTATAGTTGGTCCTAATTAAATAAAATTAAATGATGTTAAGTTTCATTTTAAAGCCCAGCCCAATATCTATTTTGATTAGCCTGTTTTTACTTCAGCCCTTAATTACAAAATCGCATCTTCCTCTCTAGGGCAAACTATAAATCAAACGAGATGGCAATAAAATCAATGACGATGGTAAAATCGAATGAGATGCTCGCCTCGAATTTGCATATTGATCCTCGAATCTTGACGACTCCAAAACTGACGACGATAGTAAAATCGACGACGACAATTGTTGCTTTGTGCTATGAAATCGACGACGATACTCACTTGAATTTGCATCTCGACTCTCGATTACGGGTTAGTAATTTACTGATTTTTCTTCTTCTTCATCATTTTTTTATTTTTTGTACCGTTAATTAGCGGAACAGGATTTTAACCTAATCTTATCCAGCCATCGGTCGGAACCGAACCGAGGTGGTCAGAATCTTGTGGTTCCAGGCGAAACCTTAAACCATGTTTACAGTGTCTAGTGCTATATTTAGTCCTACATCATAGAAAAGTATATGTATAAGTGCACAAGTAGTTTGTGGCCTTCCTTGCTTAGAAAAGCGAGTTTCATGGTATTTGAGCTACTCATATCATTGTTTTATTTGTCCAATATTAAAATATATGTAATAATATAATTAATATGCATAGATATGTACACACGATGCCCTAATATATTTGGGATCCTAGGCATATGCCTAAATGCCCTAATGTATGTAATACATGTACAACATGATGCTTGTTAAGAACTTAGTTTTTAAAAGCATGTTGTGACATAAAACACTTAACAAGACTGGACATGCAGTTAGCAGGCAGAGCAACTGATCAGATCTGAAAAGGATCATTTAACCCATTTTTGTTCAATAGTGATATACCCCAACTCTACAGTGACACTCACTGGCTACTCCCTCAACACCATGAATTTACATAGCATTTATTTCGACCTATGTGGCAAAGATGTAATTATAATATGAGTAGGGATACAAAAATATGCTATACCATGATATGATGATCTATCAAACATTTGAAAAAAGGATACGGCATGTATGTAAAAATATAATTGTTCGTACTTTTACGCAATAACAAAATATGATATAATCAGGTTAAAAAATATAAACCACAATCATAATTCAACATTCTAACTAACGAAACCACTACTCTACTAAACACACGTGATCATAATTCAAAAAACAAGAACAATTCCAAGATACCCAAGAAGCATCATGTTGTACAACGTGCGTGCGCACGTGCTTGCGCACACACACACATATATGTATATACGCATGTGTATACATACAAATACATAATATATATATATATATATATATGCATACGTGTATGCATGTACACGTATACATATATACATAATGCCATAACTGTCATATGATACACCATCATCTTCATTGTAACCATTACAGTAGTAAACAAATGCGATTCTTCTCTTCTACCTTAGCCCTTTAATGTATTTTAGAAATAGAAAAAATTTAATAACCTAACTTCCAACATCAATGACAAGCTTTATTCTTTGAATTTGCTTGCTAATTAGCTAACTCTAATGATAATACAACTATGCGATTCTTAAACATGAACATAAAACAAATTGAAATGCCATGTACGATGAGGTAAAAATAATACCAAATTACTTGAATGGAATGGGATTAGAAATGCATAAATAAACTAATTAAGCAGTCACAACTGGACAAGATAAAGGTTGCCTTATAATGGTTTCATTTATAAGCTTAATTTTCTCAAACTTATAATGGCTTCCGTTCCTTATAGTGTTGCACTATACATAAACTTTAAACTTTGAATACTTGTCCAAAGTAGTATCAAATAAAACAATCAGGGAAAAAAACTGAAAAACTTTAGTAGAAAAGGGTATGGATATATGAGGACTAATGCAAAATACATACTAATGTTTATCATACTCATACATCAATATTCATAAAGGTTGTCAAAAATGATTCCAACTTATAACGTAAAAAGAGCATTTAGTTTTTCTAAATTTGATTCCAAGTGAAAAGCGCTTAAGTTGTGCATCGTTTCTTCTCACTTATTAGCTCAGTTCAAGTGACCGCAGCTTAAATAAAAGTCAAATATGTTAGTTATAGTTCTCGGCATGTGTAGGATGCTTGTGTTATACCTAGGACAAAATTTTGTAACAATTAAAAATTTGTTGGAAAAAGATTACAGTTCATGGTGTCAAGATTCTCGTATTTCGTGGCTTTTGACAGGAAGAACTATAAAATTTGAGAGGAAAACAACTCTCACAATCTTTTCCAAATATCGGTTGCAAAATACTAAGCATGAATATTATGCTTTCAAATTTCAATGCATTTATAAAAGTATTATAACATTAAATATTGTACTATAATGGTCCTTGTGCTTGAAGGTTGAATGATAGCCTTTAAAAAATTAAGCATCGCATAAATGTCATTAATCCTATATTATTATAATCTTTATTGCAAAAATCCTTCAAGTCTCCACCTGGGCCCCACCTAGAAGTCAGCGAGGCTAACCGCATAGCTAACCTCCTAGACCCAGCTAGGCAAATCTTACCGCCATATTATATGGCCCATATATAAGAAATCCAAACGGTTATTTAAGCACCGGTTAGGCATTTATTGAGGTTTGATGTCACGTATAAACATCAACAAGCTAATTTTAGATGGTATTGCCTCCTCAGTTGCTCTCAAGTCCATCCAAGCCCTAAAATTTCCAGTTTTGATCAATTAACACTAAATCAAATACCAAAAGTTGATCAAAAGTACCCGAGTTATCGAAAATGCCAAGCTTCCATTAACCCCTATTGAAACGATTAATCTTAGTTCATACTTAATCCTAGGGTCAGCCTAGCCATTTTTATAACACTGATCTATAATACAAAAGGCATTGGTTTTAACAACAATGACAAAATAAAGATAAATAATGATTAAGGTTAAAAAGTAACTTATGTATCGAATGGCTCTTATTAAGACACCTTACTCAAATCTAACAGTGTGAAGCGTTCTCTGATAGCTATTCACAATTACAATCGTTCCTCGCTACCTTTCCCAACTTCCTTTTCCAACAAACCTCCCTCGGATCCATTCCATTTCATTCTGTTCAATGTCATCGTGCGGATGATCTAACCATTGCGTCAAGGCTCCACCTCTGACTTGCTATACTCCTATGAATCAATAATTATATTTACCACACCGTCTTCTAATTTCATGGCTTTACATTTCTCATCTCATTATCAATGTTATTTTCGTCTCTAATGTTTACTGAATTTTTCTTCTTCAATTGTTTGGAAACATAGGGTACATAATTCCTTATTAAATTCATATATGCACGTTTAATATCTTCCCTCATTTGACTCTCTTTTGGCAAGGTACTTCAACACACTTAATCATTTTTCTTTTTAATACCTCCCCTGTTTGTAAACTATAGACTTTTTGACAATAATAACTTTTAAATAGTCTTTCGTATTTCCATATTTTCCTCTACTTACTTTTGTTAAAATTTGTTTCCTATTTTTGTAAACAAGTTCATTTTTTATTTTGCACGAATACAATGTTTGATATTTTGGACTAAACTATTGGATTTGCTTCTTTCAAAATTACTCTATTTTTGTTATGGTAATAATTGTTTAACTTTAAATTTTCTTTCTTTGTACAAAAGTTCGCTAATAATGTTTATTCTTTGAAAC
Source organism: Allium fistulosum (assembly GCA_030737815.1). Lineage (NCBI taxonomy): Eukaryota > Viridiplantae > Streptophyta > Magnoliopsida > Asparagales > Amaryllidaceae > Allium > Allium fistulosum. Next base: position 1,219,589,336 of record CM060904.1, on the reverse strand, counting down.
AGTGAAATCTAATATCCCATACCAAATCTTCTGATGTGCTCTTTTTAGAATTGATTGTTTAACTTTAAGACATCGACATAAATAACAAAGGCGATAGCATTTGTGCATGCAGTAAACTTTAGCTTCAAAAGGTTTTTTTTATTTAATCATGGTCTTTTTAGTAATTTTATTTTAGACTATAGTCGAATTTTGCTTCCATGTATAAATAGTTGAGTTTAACAGATTGGTCTAATGTTGATTTTTGTTTTTGCCCCTCTAGAATTCATTAAGATTTATGAATTCACTTTACACATATTAATTTGTTTATAACCCGTTTTATAGATGTCGAAAAAGGTCAACATTTATTGTGTACCAATTCTTTCTATTGTGATTCATAATCCTTTGGAATCATTAGCATGTATTTCAGGATATTGTTAATCATTTTAAACAAACATATTTTCATCCTTAACATGAAGTGAATCATCGTGACTGGTGACCCATGGATGAGGGAAACATTTAAAAGTAGTGAAATAGATGTAACATGCTGACTTATTATATTTTTATTATTACATAATCACTTTATTTATTGATGTCTTTCCTAATATATTTTAATTTCTTACCATCCTTCATACCCATAGATGAGTGAAACACCAAAAAGTAAAGTTTAAAATTCCGCTTTTCGTTTCCGTTCCGATCATTAATAATTTTTTAAATTTCGATTCCGTTTCGGAAATTCCGAAGATTCCGTGTCAATTCCGGTTTACTTATTCCGGTGCTTTTTTTTACAAAAGCAATAAATGCCTAATACTAACATAAACACCCAGCTCTGTCATGTTTACCATAGATGTAGTAATTAACTTTTTGATATTAAAAAATTAATTTTATTTGTAGTAAATTATAGTTGAATATTAACGCATTTTCTCAAATTTTATAACAATAATAATGTATTGATATTATATTATGCATTCGATATTGTGCATAGAATTTCCATGCATGGGCTGAAAAGTACAGAAGTTCGTTACTACCATCGTATAGCAAACATATAACCAGCCTAGCATTAAATGCCCCACTAACCTTTTGCTTTGAAAATGAGTATTTTATTTATATCTTGCGCATGTTATTGTACAATGAAGATGCTCAAACAGACGTACAGAGATATCTTCACACAAAAAATATATTACAATACAATAGTCTTTATCCTGCCATGTCAAAATCAGCTTTCGCAATTTTCAAGGCAAAAAACAAACTCTTAAACCATCTCTTCTTCTCAAACTATTTCCTCTTCCTAACAAAACCTGATACGAGAATCTTCTTCTTTCCTCTCAATTTATTTTGTTTCATAATTTTCATTCCTTTTTTTCGACTAACCATGGCCGGAACCGGTATCTCGGTCAGTTTCCGTTCCGGTTCTGACCGGAATCGGAACGGAATGGACGGAATGTCGCGGTTCTGTCCGGAATCTCAAACTGTGCTCAAGGTTCGAAGTTCCGGTTTCCATTTCCATTCCGGTCATATGAAAAATTCAAATTTTCGGTCCCATTTCGGGATTTTCGAAAATTCCGTTTTAAATCCGATTTGTGAATTTCGGTACATTTTTGTTATAAATACGCAAATAAATATGCAATACTGATAGTCAATTACACTAAATTATTCAAGTGACATAGAAGTTACAAAACATACAACATAAAAATTTAATACCAAAAGCTATTTCTCTGAGAATCATATAAATTTTGTCCATCGCTCTCTTTATCTTATGTCGGATTATAATATGCTGAAAATCATACTGCTGTATCTGATCCGAACTTAAAAATGTCGTCATCATATTATCAAAGGGTGAGGGTTCATCTCGGCTACTTGATGGCTCAGCAGCATACGGTTGATTTAACCCACAATACGAATAATCTCCGGTATAGTCAGATGTAAAATACCTAAAACTGGGGACATTGTTAGAAGTATATCTGCCATCATAATCCCCTTGATCTTCATGTACAACGTTCAAATTTCTATCTCTTCATCGACTATAGTCATCTGCTTCATAATTTTGGATATGTCTTTGAGACTCATCAAAAGTGGAACCAACGCCATAACCACTAGATCCAATACCGTCACAACCAGCATTACCTGAATCATCATTTGATAAACTATCATTTTAGTATTTTCTGCAGATACATTATCATTGTCCGATCAAGGATTATCGCTTGCATTATCAAGTAGTGGATTCTTGGCATCTATAGTCCATTCTGCAAGTGGATCCTCCTCATGAAAGATGTAATCTAAATCAATAAGTTGGTCGGTTGTTTGTTGGCGTTTAGCATGTCGTACTCTTAATCGCATATTATAATGTACAAAACCCAATTTTTCTAAGTTCTCCATTTTTATTCTGTTTCTTAACTTCGTGTGAATAATTGCAAATGTTGTCCAATTTCTTTCACAATTTGAAGAAGAAACTGTTTGGCTAAGAATACGCATAGCTATGCGTGTTAAATTTGGAGTAGCTTCCCTACCAATTATTGACCACCACATAGCTGGAAGACACGACTTAACTGCACGTTTCGCTTTTGCAGAACCAAATACATCAAGTTTCATTCTATATTTTTCAACCTACGAATCATTCATAATAAACCAAGTTATTCTTTGCGCTAAACATTAAGTTTAATAATTTGTTTATTACCTCTTTTGAAATTTCAATTTGCATAGCAATGTCAGATACCATTTTTTCAAGAATATTTGTCCATCCATTGAAAACTTCATCATCGTTTGTTGCATTATCTCCGTATTGTATATGAGGATTGAGAAAATAACCTAAAACAATTTGATAGTTCAAAGGAATATTGACATGATATGTACTTTTATAATTGTGCAATAATTATAAAAAATTACCTGCTGCATGAATAGGTCGATGCAATTGTCTTTCCCATCTTTTATCGATTATATTTCACCACTTTTGACACTGTCTTACACCAACATTTTTCTTAATTGATTCCTTCGCTCGATCCATTGCTTCATATAGATATCCCATCTCTGCTTTATTATCATTGTCCACCATTCTTAAAACTTTTACAAGTGGACCAAATACGAGAATAATAGCGGCAACGTTGGCTCAAAATTTATCACAGTGGATCAAATTATAGATAAGAATTGCAGTTTTTTTATCTTTAGGACCGAGTTTAGGAATCTTTGCGCTCCACTCCCTCGAAGAAATCATTCTGCTTAGATTCTCTTTATGTGTGTATATGGATTCCAATGCAATAAAGTGAGTAGCAAACCTGGTTACTGCTGGCCGAATCAGCTCTTTATTATTGGTTTCTTTTCATTATGGTAAGCAACCAACCATGATTGTATATGAATCCTGTTATTGATTGAAAATTTAAAATTATCGATTTTACCTCGATTTCTTTTGAAATATCTTCAAGAATCAAATCGATACAATGTGCTGCGCATGGTGTCCAATATAGTTTTCTTCTTTTTTCCATTAGTAGTTGGCCAGCAGCTTTGTAATTTGCTCCATTGTCAGTTACTATTTGCACAATTCTATCTTCTCCAATAAAATTAACAACATTATCCATTAGACCATAAATATACTCAGCACTTTGAAATTTGTCGGTAGCATATACAGATTTAAGAAAGATAGTTCCTTGGGTAGAATACACAAGAAAAATTATGATTTTTCTTCTATTTTGTGTGCTCCAACCGTCGCACATCAACGTACAACCATACTCATCCTAAAAGTTGGAGTAAGTGTCGATGTGCTGTTTGATTTCAGTGCACTCTAAATCTAAATATGTTTTTGATAATTCATGTGCTGTGGGTCCTTTAATTCCAGGACCAACTTCTTGAATGGCCTCTACCATAGTTTCATAGTAAGGACTATTAGCATCATTGTGTGGGATATGATTAAAGTAAAAAAATTTGATATTGCACGACCTATGTGTTTATTGGCATCTTTAATGCCTTTTATTGTAGTTCTAATAGAAGATTGAGTTCTACCTTCTCATTTTTGTACATAGGGATCAATCCTTCCAACTGCCCGTGTTGCTAAATCGTCATCTATTATGATTGATATAGAACGGTCATTGCGCTTTAGTCCGCTAGATCGTATACCTGTTCCACTAGATCCTACACCTGAGTTCATATAACTTTCTTTACTTCCTTGCAAGGCGCATCTTAGCACTCTGTCATCTTCACCACTATCACTGTCAGTATCTTCATTTTGTTGTTCGGGCATGCTCATTAGCTCTTCTTGCACACGTTGATTTGGCTCACTTCTCTTTTTATTCAGATGTTATCGTATAAGTTTCCTGACTTCTCTAGGAACAGTCGGACATACTGTCACGTCGCCTGTTTGTCCTCCTAAATGTTCTTTCATACGTGTTATACCACCAGCAGAAATTATTTTATAACAATAATTACATTTTTTTTTCTTTTTTCACCAATAACCATCGTACAATAATTCCAAACGATATCACGATTACGATTTGCCATAATCAGCCACCTAAATAAGAAATAAAATAATTTAATGTTTAATTACTTAACGCTTATACATTTTAATGCAAACTAAACAATATATTATTTGCATTATAGAACTTCCATTCATTGTTGTTCAATTATCAAATTAAATAAACAATACATTTTTTTACATAATAATTTTTATCATAATATATTTTCAAAATTACTTTTATCTTTAGCAATTGCGTGTTATATCCGTATTTTTTTAAAGGTAATTCTAAATTACATAATTAAACGAACGACAAGACACAAGCAATCTATATCATGGTTTAATCCAAATGTTTGATTTGTTTGTGAAAAAACGATTTTGAAAGATAAATATACATGAGAGAAACCAATAACCATCTGTTTGCATTATTGGTAAAGTGTAATAATCATATAAATACAAAAATTAAACACTCAATTCTCACGTTTGGACAGGGTAACATAGTATATTAGTGTATATCAGAAAATTAGTGTACATCAGAAAATCAACGCAGTAACCATCAAATTGGGTAGAAAATTAAACATACACAACCGGCCCATTAACTATCTTCCCCGTTCATTTCTGCCCTACCATCAAACAACGCAAATCAAATAGACGAAAGAGGGAAAAAAACCTGGTCGCCGCTTTTTGTTGAAGGAAGATCGAGCTCGAGCAAGGATCTCTGCTGCCGCGAACATGTGCTGCCAAGCACGATTGCCGCGTTCGTTTCTACCGCGAACAGGTGCTTCCAAGCTCGATCTGCCGCGTTCGTTTCTACCGCATTCAAAAAGTTGCTGCCAAAGTCGATGAAGGATAGTCAGAGCCAACGTGAATGAGGAGGTAAGTTTTACTGCATATATTGATATCACTACACCAAATATGACATTTTGTCACACTTTTTTCGTTCCAATTTATAACGGTTATTATCGTTACAAATTTCTAACGGAAATAACCGTTATAAACGTTTACAACGGTTATTTCCGTTATAAAACTTGGGAATTTCGTAAATTGATAAAAGCACCCAGGATGAAACTGTCATTTTATCTTCTATCTTCTATCGTTACTTCTCCCGTTTACCACGCTTCTAATTATCCTCTATCTTCATTCTGAAAATCAAATTTTCGTTCTAGGGTTATCGTTTATCGCCACTTCCGCCGCGTCCGCCTCCTTATCGTTTTAAGTTATCGCCCCTTCTGCCTGAAATTCGTTCTAAGGTTATTACCTCCTCCGCCTGTTCCTCCGCCTCAAAATTCGTTCTAGGGTTATCACCCCCTCCGCCTTCGATTTCGCCAGGTACATTTCATTTTTCTGAATCTTGAATTGTAAATAGGTTGGGAATTCTATCTGAATGAAGAAGCAATTATGAGCACGGTCTTTTTTATGTATATTTATCTGAATGAAGAAGCAATTGTAAACTGGTACAGATGGAAATGGAACCAGATGATCTGTTCCCATCAAACAAGTACCCAGTTTTCTAAATTATGATCCGAGTCCTTCTTTTTCATTATTCTTTTCAGGAAAAAGAAATTGCAGATCTGAAAGACTTCATTGGAAGTACACTGGTAGAGAGTTCTAAGGTACACAAAACGGGCTGCGCTAATCGATGTTTATTGTTGCTTGCCAGTCACATCTGGAAAGCCTAATAATTTTCTGCTCGAGTTTTATGTTCAGCGCCTACGCCATTTCCTTTCTTCAGAGTTCTGCAAAACAGTTAATATACCTCCTGTTTCCTCTCTTTTTTTTCTTTCAGTTTTTTCTTAATAACACTCGGTACTGAATGTATTGTTGTCAATTCACAGCTAACAATGAACTATGAAGACTCCAATTGAGCAAGATCTTCTCTTGTAAGGTACCACTCTCTCCTTTTCTGTTAGATATGTGCATTTTTAATCTGCCATAGTATGGGATTTCTTTTGCAGTGGCTATCTTGTCAGCAGTTACATGTATGTTAGCAAGTTACATATAAGATTTAATTTTCCTTTTCAGCACATTATTTTCATGAACAACCCGCTTTGTATAGATCGAACATTAAGTAGATTGGTCATAAATGATCACATGTTGAATTTAATGGTCGTACTTCCAGATTTAATTGGACAAACACTCTCAAAGCTTAACACCAACTTCATTCTTTATCTCAAATAAAATCATCCTATAATGTTGAATTGGGAAATATATATTTTTCTTTTAATCCTGCAATGTCCTCGGGGAATGATCACACAAAACAGTTAATTTGTTTCTGAAGATGAGTGAAACCTTTATTATTGCATTCCAAACTATGTTAAGAGATTGACCATTAGTTATGAAAATGACAACTGTCTGCAAATCTATCTACTCACATGTGGTGTAAAACATGTATAGTTTCCCTTAATGTGATATTAGATATAACTATTAGCATCATAAAACCAACCAATTTGTAATGAAAAGAGTAATTTCTTAATTTTATATTAGTTACCGATATGGGATTACTCCTTACGTATTCATGGTTTGTTTAATTTCCATTATTTATACAATAGCAAGTTCTAAAACAATAGAAATCTTTCAGACTATCAATTAAGTGGTTAATTTAATTTTTCAATTTTTCGAACTTATAGTTTGCCACCAAAATCAAAGTATACTATTCTGCATCGGGAATATAAATTTTCATGATATTATTTGATGATCTACTCAAATATTAATTAGGATTGAAAATGGGACAAACATTAGGCCTTGGAAAAGATCAGTTAGCATCTTAATGGGGCTTATTGTTTAGCCTTTGATATTTAGTGGACAGTCTAGTGCGATAGCGTTCTATAAAAACTAAAAAGGTATAATCTAGCATTGGAAATTAAATTTGACAATAAAATACTAATTCCATCGTATAAATGATGTACTATGACTTGAGAAACAATTGCTTAAAACTTTGGGTTATCTCAGTGATGAATGTAACTTAATGTTGCATACGTTGTATTGTCTGCGTTACATTTGGATTTAGGTCATAGCTTGAAGTTATTACAGGCTTACCATTTACTAAGGTGTCCAGGTTTATATATATAACTAAGAAGATCTAAAATCTCCTTTTGCAGATCTTAATTTATAAGAAAACTTGTAAATTTCGTGCTGTAACTGGCTTATTTAAGGGCAATACATGTTGTCCTAACATACCATATTTTGTACTTTTTGTATGGATTTTCAATTTGCATTCCAAGCTGAAGTTAAGCTTGCATTTCACATTAATTAACCTGCTCTTCTTTCTAATTTCAAAATTTCAAAACAAACACCCTTGACTAAATTAAAGGCAAAAAGTGCTTCTCCCAAAAGAAGATTTAGTTCAAAATACAGGAAGGCGTGAGGCAACAAAGCCTGGTCTTTAAGTTTTACTAGCTCTCTTTACTTTGTTTTTTCTCATTAACTGTAATCCGGTACTTTTCATGCATTTGTCAATAAAAAATTTGTTATCAAATTTTCAGGTCTAACTACTTATATAATGCAATATGGTCACTTTCTTGCCTCTAAGCCTATTCCACCTAAAAAGGTGCTTCAACTTTTTTGTCTAGTTTTTTCCCTGTTAAAGGACAAGTTATTCCGGGAGTTATATAAGTAATTTTTATTGTTGTTAATGATTAACGAATTAGACATATATACATGAATTTTTGAAAATAAATATTTAATTCGAACAAGCAAATGATTTAATTAGGTTTTGGCAGCAATATATTTTGTAAATAACCATGTGCAACTTGGTTTTTTCTGAATTCGCGATGGGAATTATACCTTTATTATGCCTGTTATGAACAAATATGTCAGGGGGATATGATCAAAGAAGGACAAATCATTGGCTATGTGGATCAGTTCGGTAACGAGCTTCCTATCAGGGTAAAAACTTGCTAGTTAACGTTATATTTTTTTGTTGCTTTTTTGTTTGTTCTTAAAAAATGTGTGTGTCATTGTTTTTATCTTCTTTTACAAACTTTGTACAGTCAGACACAACTGGAGAAGTCTTAAAGATCCTATTCAGAGATGGAGGTAAATTTGTTCTCCAACTTGAGTAGTAAGCAACTTATTTTTCATAGATTCACAACTACTGACTGTGATAATTTATTAATAATATGCAGAAGCAGTTGGCTATGGAGATCCTCTAGTTGTTGTATTGCCTTCTTTATACATAACTATACATATAAATGTATGTGTGTGTACGTACGTACGTACATACAGGGAGAGAGAGAAAGAGTATGTGTGTGAGTTTGTGTATGTGTATAATAATTTTCTTAATTAAATGCAATCCATATGTAAAGCTTTACACTATTATATATACAGCAACAACAACAACAACAACAACATTATTGTTGCTTAAGCATGCTTGAACAAATTTTGTTCAATGATAATTGATTTTCAAAAATCATGCAATATATAACCGACTAGGGCTTAAGCGAGCTTTTAGTAACATAGTTAGGGGCAACAATTTTGTCATTATGCCTCACGCCTTACCTAATATAACATCGATTCTATTAAGTGTTGCTTAAGCATGCTTGAACATATTTAGTTCAATGATGATTGATTTTGAAAAATCATGCAATATATAACCGACTAGAGCTTAAGCAAGCTTTTAGTAAATTAGTTAGGGGCAAAAATTTTGTTAGTGTGCCTCACCTTTTGCCTAACTTAACATCGATTCTAAAGGGTGGGGAATCCTTTCAACCTTAATTTCTCATTAGGCCATTACTTTAGAAATTAATCTATTAACTATATTTACCTAAGAATAAATTAAAGCAAAACATTGTAATTAAATGCAGAAATTCATGTTGATTTTACCGGAGTGCTAAAAATTCAAATTTTATTTCTCGTTATAACTAATTTTTATTATTTATTATAAATGTATTGATATGATCTATGTATTTTATGAATTAGGATGGAAAAAGAATGATTTTGAGGGGAGAGGAGAAAAGATAAGAAATGAAGGAGAAGAACAAATATAATATAGATATTTTCCATTGAAAGTGTCATTTCATTCATATTGCAACCTTTAAATATAGGTGCGCGGTAATTTGATGGGGTCACATGACAGATCAAATCCTCTGTCCCCTTATTCTCTATCTCTCTGTGCCATAAAAAATCTCAGCCATTTATCACAATAAATTTGATGAGTTGGTTTGGGTCCACTATATTTAATTAATGGCCGATGATAGTAAATGAATGGCTGTGATTATTGGGGCAAATGGGGACAGGCAGGAGGAGGATAGAGAAATTGAACCCGTCACATGGCATTCTAGAAGCTGCTAATTTGTAACAAACTTTGTAATAAGATTTATTTAATGAAAAAATAATTTATCTACAAGTGCCTTGCTCTATACTCCATGAAATGGTGCTAATAGTTTGTGATATATTTGTGTTATTATCATTACCTATCATGTATAATTCCCTCATTATACATGCTTAATTGAAGCTTAATATAGAAACCTGCTATCATAATCAGTCAGATACGATTTTAGTTCATAAAATGTTATTTATTTGACAAATGGAGTTCGATTAAAAACATCACTACAATAATTGCTGCCTCACTAGAGCTGCTTTGCTAGCTAGGCCAGCCAACAACATAAACAATACATTCACTAAATTAGAAAGGTTGCAATGCTGAACTCAACATGATCCGGATAAATTCAAATATTTGACTAAGCTTATACATGTATAATTACTCTGATTTGAGGTATAACAGTAGAAAAAAAGTTATACTTGCATCATATAAGAATTTAAGTACTCTAAACTTGTAGAAAAAACACAATTCAAGTCCAATAATAAACAGAAGAATAAAGTATACCTTCTTATCCTTGGACACTGAAAAGGCAGACTTCTTCATTGCAACAACACTTGGGGAAATTGAGCTAAAATGCCTTCGCTTATGATCATTAGTACTCTCCATAACTAACAATCTATTATATATAAGAAAAGTAAGACCAAACACTAATTGTCACCTCAATCAAGTTAAACGCTAATTCAAAAGACGGTGCAAGAAAGAAGCTGACAAAGTGAATTTATATTGACTAGCGAGATTAGGGTTTTGATTTACTTGGGGGTTATAGAGAAGCAAAGTAAAGCATGCAGGTGAGTATTGGTAAGATATCTCGTGACATTTAAACGGGTAAATTTCAAGGGCATACCCATGGGAAATATCTATTAAGGTTTACAATTTTGGCAGTTGCACAAAGCAAAGTTCAGCAACCACATGGAAAATGAAAAAGAATCGATGAAGTGGCCGAAAATCATTTTTGATGGGGTCTGAATGTGAAAAAACAATGATTAATTAATTACTGAAAAACTAAATATGGTTACGGATTTATTTTTTTTTGTTAATGGAGACAAATTCTTTTGTACACCCCCTAACAATTTGCCAAAAATTAAAAAAATGATCCTTATACGCAGTTTTAAAGTCTTTTTAACACTGCCCATTTTAATTTGACCTGCTGAAATTGTTGAGCTTCATCTTCACTTTGAACTAAATTTGGTATGGTTCGCCTACTAAAAGCACCCAGAAAAACTCTTACAACTAGCATAACTAAGACCACCATACAAACTTTATTTACGTGCTTACTAATACCATGCTTTATATTATGTTATCAAATAGGCATCCAAATGTTGTTCAATTGTTTATCGTCGTACACAGTAAATGGCCGTAGGAATAGGGGTGAGCAATCTTTGGTTAAACCAAATGGATCAACCAAACTAGTTTTAGACGGTTTGATTTGATTTTGAAACTAGATTGGTTTATAATCAGCTCAAAAAAATAGATCGGTTATCCATTTAACCGAATTTTTATTATATTATCAAAATTACTAATGTTATAATGATTTTTAAGATTAGTTTAGTAGTGTAAATAGAGTTTATTTATCACTTATGTGTCAAAATTACTATTTAAAAGCATAAGAATACTTCAAATAATATATTTATGTTTTATTTTAAAGTATAATGATTATTCCAAACAGTAGATGTGAATTGTTTTTAATTTGGTTAAATCAGATAACCAATCAAATTAATTTGATTAATTTGGTTTGGTTTTCATTTTTATTAGTTTTAATTCAGTTTGACATCGTCAGACCAACTGAACTAACCAAACCTCACCCCTATGTAGGAAATCAAGATTACATGGTTTTATCGTCATACGGTAGTGAATGACCGCTAAAAATATTAAAAAAAGGTCATTTAGGGCCGAATAAAAAATTGAATTTGATGTTAAGTAGCATATAAAAAATTGAAATCTGTTAAAATTTTCTTAGAAGGCAGAAGCATATTTCGGGTGCGAATAGCAGCACACACACAAAAAAGTGAATTTTATGTTGGCATCGCTTCCGACGCATCAAGGATGATACCCACATAATTGAACCTTTTGGCTGAACCGTGGGAATTAAATGGTTGGCATCCGACACATTGGACGCACTATCATTTTTCCTAATGGTTACCCCTTCCCTTTTTTATATTTCCTCCTTCTCCTTACTTTCTCCTCACTAAATCACCTTTCTCCTTCCTCAATCCAAAATTTTAAGCATTTTTTGTTGAATTTGCATCATCTTTTTGAGTTATCGAATTTGCATATTTCTTACTAATATCCACCTCCTATATATTTCTTGATTTTTTTGATTTTTTTTTTCCAAAATGTTGACCTATAAATCTTCTGTCTTTCTACCCACCACATTGTAGACTAGACCGAGGAATATATGTTGGCCTTTATTGACATTTGTTTTACCAACATTGGATCTCGCAAAGGTCGGGTAGGCTATTCGTACGTCGAAATCTCCAATGCCTTCAACGCAGAGGTAAGCGTCTATTACAATCTCAATCAAATGAAAAATAAGTTTGATAACCTCAAACATGACTGGAACCCTAGAACAAATTGCTGTAAATTGAAGATGAGTTCTAGAATATAAAGAAGGACACCGTCATAAGAGATGATGAGCTGTGGGACATAACTGCTAAGAAGTATAAGAAATTCAAATTTGGCTCGCCTTCGAAATTCAGGAAGTTGAATATGATAGAATTAGGGGTATGTCCTAGGGGAAATTATCCAATTTGTTATATATATATCTAACCCGATAACCAATCTTGTTCAAAATAAAAGGTGTTCTTTCTATTATATACTTGATATAATGTGTTATATTAATTAATTAAATTAATTAAAAGTATATTTAATAGAAAATGCATACATGGTACATTTTATGATAGTAGTTACAAAGTCTTGTAACAGTAAGTAATTTATCACGGGAAATTTTACCATAAGGGCCTCTTTCCATCAAACAATAAGTTTCTAGGACACAAGTTTAAAATAATTATTTCTAGGACCAAAGTTAATACACGTTACGTCTGTTACTTTATCCCTCCATTCCGTTACTTTTTCTCTCGTTCCTTTTCCTTTTTCAGAACCCAGTAAAACAAAATCAAAATCTAAAATCGAAAAGTAGAGTTTTCTAAACGACTAGACAATTTGTGATCGAAGATTTCTGCCATTATTCAGTTAAACATCAATTTTTCTTCATCGATTCCTCTACAAGTATGTACTATTTTTTTTATGTAAACGATTTAGGTACATGTTTTGGAGCTGGTTTATTGTTAAATGATATTAATTAACGAGTTCTTCGTAAAATAGTAAGCGTCAGATCTTACTTTATTCAACTATTTAAAAAGATAGAAGCATTTATCTTCTGATGTAAAGGATTTACGTACATTTTCGAGTTATATTTTCATAATCATTGATACAAATGGTACATTATCTAATGCATGCAAGGTATTTGATGTTTTTCTCATGATATTAGTTACTACATATAATATACAGATATGTTAAACCCTAAGTAAAAAAGATAAAAGCATTTATGTTTTTATGTAAATGGTTTAAGTTGTTTGTTGTTTTGGAGCTGGTTTATTGTTAAATGATATTAATTAACGAGTTCGTAAAATAGTAAGCGTCAGATCTTACTTTATTCAACTATTTAAAAAGATAGAAGCATTTATCTTCTGATGTAAAGGATTTACGTACATTTTTGAGTTATATTTTCATAATCATTGATACAAATGGTACATTATCTAATGCATGCAAGGTATTTGATGTTTTTCTCATGATATTAGTTACTACATATAATATACAGATATGTTAAACCCTAGGTAAAAAAGATAAAAGCATTTATGTTTTTATGTAAATGGTTTAAGTTGTTTGTTGTTTTGGAGCTGGTTTATTGTTAAATGATATTAATTAATAGTTCTTCACTCTATCTAACATTTCATTATATATGACATTTTTTATGCAGCGTAAAAATGCATACAAGGTCTTCTAAGTCGAAGATAGTCATTCGAAAAACAACTTGCATATTCATAAACGAAGGTGGAACCAAATGCATAAATATAAGACCTATTTCCAGTCCATTTTGTGATGAACACAACCAAAGACCATCACCATTTACAACTCCATTGGTAATTATTTTCATACTTATGTTTCCCATAATATTTAATTCTAATCTTCATTTTGTATATACGTAATAAATTGGAATCTAGATTCCATATTTTAAATAAAAAAATACCTAAATTTTTTGAGCTTACATTATTTACCTTGGTTAGTCTGCTATTCTGTCACTACATTTACGTATACATGCGGGTGTGTGTGTGTGTGTGTGTTTCTGCATTCACTTCATATATTTTGTATTGGGTTGATGTGCATTGACTTGACTTGTTGCTTTATTTGCAGTCAGTTATCATCTAGCTTGTCTGCACTTGCATTATCATCTTGTCGACATGTCTGCATTGGACTCTGGTTTCAATGTGTATGATGTTGCAAATTCACTTGATGTTTCATACATGTATATATGTAATGTTCGAACACTTCAGTCAGGTTTGGTTACTTCATTTTCATTGATGTTGAGTTGTTTTTATGGTGCATTTGTTTGTGTATGTTGTGCACTTGTTTGCACTGCCACTTTTGAATCTGAATATTCATTGATGTTGTAGCTTTCATGTTGCATTCATACATGTTGTACATGTAATTACTTCAAGGCTATTATGATGATGAAGATAAAACACATTATCTTTATATACTTTGAAACTTTCTAATTGTAAATTTTCATTTCATCAAATAAATCTTGTTGGTTTTCAGTTGTGAATGTTCATTTATCTTTCATTGGTCTAAATTATAAATTAGAGAATGTGAAATTTTCAAACTGTGATGATTGAAATAGATTTAAAAAAAATTCAAACATTTGTTCTTTACAACAAAACCTATTGGATTCAATTTATACTTTTGTTTTTTTTAAAAAAACTTTATATACTAAAAAAGTGCTTTATCTTTTATTTTTTTAAATAGAGGTACTTTATGTACTAAAAATTATCTTAACCTCAAAAAAATACAAAATAACGTAAATGATAAAACATATTATCATTTTATTCAAATTTTTTTGTAGTAAGATATTTTTTTGATAATCTTGTTATTTTTACCTTCTAATTTATTTTTTGATTTTCCTAAATATAGAATCAAAGTGCACCAACGCAAGAATTACCTGATGTGAATGAAAAAGAAGACTTCATATCTGATGATGAAAAAACGTTTTCACAGCAACTAGCAGAAGACAGTACTGATTTGGATGATATAGATCAGTATGAAATTAAGAAAATAGATAAGAAGCAAAAAAGGCAGTACACAGGTACTTATAGATGTAATTTGGATGCAGTGTATAAGGTGATGTCAATTATAAAGGAGAAACACATTCTTTCACCGGAAGCAAAAGCTTTTTTAGAAAAAACGCCTTTCAAAAACTTCTTCAACGTTTTTCTTAGTGATTCAATAACAAGACAAGATTTGAGGAAAAGTGCTTCAAATTTAGATGATATCATTACTTCTTTAATGAAAAAGAAAATGTTTTCACAATTGGAAACAAATTACTCAAAATTACTCCTGAAGAAGTCAGTCTAATTTTTGGAATGCCAATAGCTGGAGAGGACTTGTTTCCTATACCAGCTTCTAACAAAGCCTTAGCCATGGAAAGTTTCTCTAATTTTTTAACTGCCAATTTTGAAGAAGAAGACATAATTAGCCAAAAAACAGTAACTAAAAGACTGAATACACTGTTAGAAGAAGAAAAAGGAAATGAAGATATAGTGAAATTGTTGTTGTTGCTGCTAGTTATAACTTTCCTATTTCCAAACAACCAAAGCTACATGCAATGGGGATTCTTGCCGAAGTTGCTGAACTTAAAAAAATTAAATTCAATTTCTTGGCCGCGAGCGATATGTGAAAATGTGTTGAAAAATGTTAAAAAGTATCATGCTGACCCTAGAAGTACACCAGGCTGCACTATGGTGTTACTGGTATGCTTTCATAATTTTAACTAAATGTAAATATATTCAAATTTATATTTAATACAAAAATATAAATGCTTTTATCTTTTTCTTGCAGTATTGGATTTGTGAACGAACACAAATAGTTGCTGAGAAGGAAAATCTGCAAACAAAAATCCCAAGAATGGGAAAATGGGATTTATCGAAATTGAAAGATTTGGACCTCACTGAGGTTGACAATGACAAAGTATGCTATTTTTTAACTGTACATTTTTTTTGATTTTTTCGAAAGCAATTTTGTAGAATGTTAGTAGTCATATGTTTAATGTGCAAGCTTAACTTGTCTAGTACTTAAATGACAATATATATGAAAGCTTAACTTTAAATTTATTCATTGCAGATTTTAAAATTTTTTGCAGATGTAACAAAAGAAGAAAAAAAATTCTTTCCAAAAAAATAAAAGATATTGAAGTGGAAGTAGACCGAAACAACAAAAGGAAATTAGATGAGTACCAGGAAGACACAAGTTTGAGAAAATCTGAAAAGGAATCTGCTGATAACATAATGGAGCTACAATCAAAAGTCAATTTTTTGTGCTCTGAGATGAAAAATGTTAAAGAACAATTAAAGGAGGAAAGATGTTTAAGAGAAGCAGCTGAAAATAGAATCCAAATTCTTGAAATGAAGCTTCAGAAATTGGAAAATTTAAAAAAGCATGAAGTGGAGGAAAAAGATAATTTCAACAAAAAAACTGAAGCTCAAAAAGGTAAAAAAAATTGTTGGTATGATTCACATAAACAGTTCTGCTAATTTTCCAACTTTTGATATTATGCAAACTCAAGATTTCATAGTAGAAAAGCAGACACAAGATAGTTTAAAATCTGACAATCTGAAAGAGCCTGCTCAAGAAAATGTTTCTGAAAATCCAATTGTTGTTGAAGATATTGTCCTAAAAGAACCAAAAAAGAAGAAGAAGCCAAAAAATGTTGACAAATGTCCACTACTCGAATATCTTACCGAAGAAAAAAAAGAAATTGTCAAATTTTTTTTCAAAATTCTTGGACGAAACAAGTAAGTAACTAAACTACTTTTGACTCAATTGAATTATGTTATGGTAGAAGTTCCACTCACGGCGATCTGGTTGAATTGGGGGAAGATGTAGGTATTATTGCGGGGCAATCAATTGGGGAACCTGGGACTCAAGTTGAAACTAATTATTTTTAAGGACAAAACTGGGCCATTAGCATTTCTCTTTTCTTTTTAATGTACTGTCAGCTGTTTTATGAACAATTCATAAAATTCCTATAGAGTATGACAATATATTTTTCTTGAACCTGTTATTAATATTTGGTTAACTTATGGTAGATCTGTACCATCCTTTAGTTAATATTGAAGGTGACAATTAAAAAAAGATAAAACTGATTATCTTTTGTATGTACTGTCATATGTTTAATGTACAAGTCACAAATTTGTCAACCATTTTAACCATGTCATAATATGCAAACATTTTAACATTGTCATGTTTGGTAGTGCCATTCAATAAACATCCGATAATGTGTAAACTTTTTAAGTTATGGTTTAATCAGAGTTAATAAACAATTTGTCACTTGTGCCATTCAATAAACAACCTTGTATTGTTGGTGTACTACACAGCGACTTGATGGATTGACTCAGTTTAACTTAAAAATTGCCAAATTGAGTCATTCTATCAAGTAGTTGGGTTGTATTATCGACAATCCAAGGCTGTTGAAATTTATTAAAATCTGAAGAAAAAAAAAGAAATTTTTGATGATGAATAGTTTGCTGGTTGATGTTCATGAAGATAAAAAAAGTTATTTAAGCACCTATTATTGTAAGCACCAAGTATTTTTATTTGCAACCTTACTTTTTTTAATGCACTGTACTTTAGTTAATAATCCAAGTGACAACTAAAAAAAGATAAACAAAATATCTTTTTAATGCACTGTCAACTGTTTTATGTACAATTCATAAAATTCCTGTAGAGTATGACAATATATTTTTCTTAAACATGTTATTAATATTTGTTTAACTTATGGTAGATCTGTACCATCCTTTAGTTAATATTGAAGGTGACAATTAAAAAAAGATAAAACTGATTATCTTTTGTATGTACTGTCATATGTTTAATGTACAAGTCACATATTTGTCAACCATTTTAACCATGTCATAATATGCAAACATTTTAACATTGTCATGTTTGGTAGTGCCATTCAATAAACATCCGATAATGTGTAAACTTTTTAAGTTATGGTTTAATCAGAGTTAATAAACAATTTGTCACTTGTGCCATTCAATAAACAACCTTGTATTGTTGGTGTACTACACAGCGACTTGATGGATTGACTCAGTTTAACTTAAAAATTGCCAAATTGAGTCATTCTATCAAGTAGTTGGGTTGTATCATCGACAATCCAAGGCTGTTGAAATTTATTAAAATCTGAAGAAAAAAAAGAAATTTTTGGTGATGAATAGTTTGCTGGTTGATGTTCATGAAGATAAAAAAAGTTATTTAAGCACCTATTATTGTCAGCACCAAGTATTTTTATTTGAAACCTTACTTTTTTTAATGCACTGTATTTTAGTTAATAATCCAAGTGACAACTAAAAAAGGATAAAACAAAATATCTTTTTAATGTACTGTCAGCTGTTTTATGTACAATTCATAAAATTCCTGTACAGTATGACAGTATGACAATTCATAAAATTCCTGTACAGTATGTACTATTGTTATTTTCTTTTGTTAAAAAATATTTCATTACATACTAATCTTACTTTTTCAGTATACCAATCTTAATTAATTTTCTTTTATACTGTAAGTGCCATACAACACAGAACATACTAATCTTAATTTTTTAGTGATGAAGCATTTACTTGTGACGATGAAAACTTCATCACCATCACAAAAAGTATGATAGAAGAACTTCTCTATGGAGAATATATTTCTGGTCAAGTAAGTACAAAAAACTATACTTTGCGTCATTATAAATTCTTTTCTTTGCTTCATTATAAAATCTATTCTTAATACATATTTTTTTTTGGAAATGTAGGTTATTGATTGGTTTTGGTTCAGAAAAACAAAATTTTTAGAACAAAGTTCTAGCATTATATATGTGAACACAACAATGACAGTAAGTGTACTATAATGTAAAATTTAATTTGTTTCTAAGATAAATTTTTTGAAATTATTTTTTAACAGAAAAGCGCAACAGATGGAAACCTGGAAAAGATCAAAAAAAAATATGTTTAATCCTTTTATTAAACAAGCACTTCTAAATCCATTATGTTGCAATATATTATTTCCTATACATGGCAACGGACATTGGAGCTTGCTAGAGCTAGTAGTGGAATCATGTTCATGGAACCATTATGATTCTCTACACTTGACCACAAGATCTAAGACATTAAGAAGTGGACATTCAAGGTTTGCTATTAATGTGGTAAGTAAAATACACTGAAAGTAAAAAAGATAAATAGATTTATCATTATTATTAAATATATATATATATATATATTTGGCAGAAAGCAGCGGTAAACAAAATCAATAAAGACTTACAGGACCCAGGCGAGAAAACAATTCTGGAAAAGTCTTCATTGATTAAAAATATTAACTGTGCTCAACAAAGCAACGGGTAATTTTCATAATCACTGATTAAAAATGTTTACCTAGGATTTAAGTACATTTTCAGTTATATTTTCATAATCACTGATACAAATGGTACATTATCTAATGCATTCAAGGTATTTGATGTTTTTCTCATGATATTAGTTATTACATAGAAAAGATAAAAGCATTTATGTTTTTATGTAAATGATATAAGTTGTTTGTTGTTTTGGAGCTGGTTTATTATTAAATGAAATTAATTAAAGAGTTCTTCATAAAATATTAAGTGTTAGATCTTACTTTATTCAACTATTAAAAAAGATAGAAGCATTTATCTTTTGATGTAATGGATATAAGTACATGTTTAGTTATATTTTCATAATCACTGATACTGGAGATTTTTATACAACGATGAATGTTACACAATAACTAAAATTTTAAAAAATGCAGGTTCGACTGTGGAATTTTCGTAATGATGTTTATCCAAAAGTTAGCACAAGGAATGGACACAACATCAAAAATCAGTCTAGAACAAGTAAACGCATTTAGAGCACAGATAACTGCACAAATTCTCTCTGATGAACCATACTGCTGGATAATTGAAAAATTCTGCAGTTCAGCTTCAGCAACAAAAGATGTGAACTGACAATGATAGCAACAAATTCTTTGATGTCTAACAGTCCTTTTATTATACATTTGTTAAAATTTTATTTGACTAATGAATTTGTAATGGTTGACTTAGGCCATATTATTTGAATTGTAAAACCTACTTACAGATGTTGTAGACTTGAGTTTGTTTATGTGTATGTTGTGCACTTGTTTGCACTGTCACCTTTTAATCTGACTATACATTCATGTTGTGTCCTAGAAAAAAATTGGGCCGTATAATACAGAGCGTGTTGTGTAATGTGAAGGTTACTGTGATGTTAAGTAATTTGCTAGGATGAGGAAGATAGTGTGGATGGAAGTGCTATGTAGTTAGTGTTGATGGTTGCTGTGAATTTCAGGTTATAAAGGTCGTTTCTGTTGGTGTTGAGGATGTTTTATGTCAAATGACAGAAGTTTGAAGATAGTGATTGGAGTTGCAGTGCAGTGAGAGGTGATGGAAGTCCTGTGAGCTATTTTAGGTTGTGGCAAGTGCAAGGTTGGTCAGTTGTAGGCAGAAGGGTAGATGTTAGTGGAAATGAATGATGAAAGTGATGATGCGTGAGAATGGGAAGAAGGAATGCTGGTTGAATACTGCTCTCTTGAAAAAAGAAGTTATTACAAAAAGATAAATAACTATTGGAGATGGATAGGTATTCCACCATTATGAAAAATCAACAAATATTTCTGCACAAACAAAATTGAACAAATATTTCTGCACAAACAAAATTGAACAAATATTTCTGCACAAAGAAAATTTAAATCAATGACCGCAAATATACTTGGTCCTAAGCTTGTTTGAGGCCAATGATATATCAATTTATCTTTTTAAACAGAACAATTGCAAACAATAGTTCTTCCATACTTTCCATTTCCTGTTAGAAGAGTAACTACCACCTTCATCATTCACAACTTCAAGTGCCTCTAACTACTACTTACTTCACTGCCAACCTCCACTGCCTCACTTCTTAACTACAACACCTCCTCCTTTACAAAAGTCCAAATACCACTCTGTCATACTTCACTTACTAACCATACTTCCATCCCAAACAATTCACAACCTATAAACTTCACAGTTCTCTGACCATACAAGCAAATACTACTACACCACTGTTTCATTCAATACAAACTGCAGCAACATTCCACACTCAACACTGACAGAGAAGCCACAACCCACAATTCTTCTTCACTAACCATCATCTTACCAATTCCACACTGACTACCTACCGACAACCATCACAGTGCCTACCAGAAAAGCAGAAACTCATAAACAATTGCATACAACCAAAAGTAATCAAAATCAGATTATATCCAATTCAACATGTGCAATAATCCAAATATTCAAGTCAAAGTATTCATAGAACAACCAATCAATCAAATACACTGCACTAATACAATCAACTCAATTATTCAAGTCAAAGTATTCATAGAACAACCAATCAATCAAATACACTGGACTAATACAATCAACTCAATTATTCAAGTCAGAGTATTTATAGAACAACCAATCAAATACATTGGACTAAAACAATCAACTCAAATATTCAAAGAACATCCTCTTCTATTATGTCCTTGTTTTTTACACTTTCCACATCTATTTTGCTTAGCATGAAAGTCAGCCCCTTCAATCCTATTCATCCTAGGCCTACCAGCTCCACGAACAGGCTTAGGAGGAAGAACAATAGATGATTCTTCAGCTTCAATTGCTTCCTTATCAAAAGTTGGAATAGGATTGATCAAATGTGAATATGAAGCTCGATAATACTCAGCAGTAAAGTAATTCTCAATATATTCATAAACAGAATTTCTGGTTAAAGAAATACACTTCAAAGCATGCGCATAAGGAAAACCTGTCACTTTCCATTGATTGCAACTGCAAATGCGATTTTTAAGATCAACCTTTTGAGATGTTGGAGAATGAACTTCAAAAATATACCTACAAAATGTAAAATTAAAAACAGTTAAAATATGTACACAGATTGCATTTCCAAAAAATGATTATTAGCACTATATATATTCTCTCTAATCTATCTAATAAATAAGACCCAATTCATGTGCATAGAACTAATAGTGAAAAATAAGACTCATAAACCAAAACAAATAACAACAAGCATACTGTTCATATTCTTTAGAGAAAGTATATCTTATGTAAATTTTGATTTTGACTTTCTTTTTAAAAAAAATGATAACCAATCTAGAAAAAAGAAAGCATAAAGGTTATAGTAAGAATTAAAACCAGTAAACCTTGAAAGTGATTTCAATGGGTAAGGCATCCACTGATTAAGTGGAATTGACTAAAAACATTCCCTTGATGCACCAGATTTGACTTTTCCAAAAATATCAACAGGATTGTCCAAGTCAAGAACTACTATACCATAAGTAAAATGTACAGACTCATCCAGACGAAAATAATGAAAGAGCTAAGAATTACATACAGTGTTAATTACAATGCCGCGACTGTCAAGATTCAAAAGATCCAGAGGGGTTTAAAATTTATAAATACCAACAAAATGAAATCATAACACAGGCTACATAGCAAGTTGAAAAAAGATAAATGCATTTATCATTTTTTTCAGAAACTATGAACATCATGTAAAAATATAGAAATAAATACCTAGATGATTTAGAAACACTCCACCCAAATCCTTCTTCCTTCAATTTCAACAAACGAGCTTCCATTTTTGGACATAGCACACTAGTCCACTTTGATGCCTCTTCTCTACGATTAGACATTTGCATCATCAGTTTTACCCTAATTCCATCAAGACAAGCAGTAACAGGCAAACTTATTTCATCCAAAATCCAAGAATTAAAACTCTCAGCTACATTGGACTTATTTTCGCCATATTGCTTCCCCGGAAAAAACAAATCAGCCCAATGATCATATGGTTTATCATTCAAGTACTGTATAGCTTTGGCACCTCCAATTTCTTTGTACTTGGACATGGCTTTTTCAAAATCATGATGATTAGAAGCTATAGCACAACGCTCAAGTAAATGAGCTACCCAAACACCCCTTCCACTTTTCACAATGCTAGTAATATTATTTTGCATATGATGCAAACAATAAGAATGATGACTATTTGGGAAAATTTTTGGAATACTTAACAATAAACCCCAGTGTCTATCACTTAAAAAAGTTAATATTCTATCACAACTGAGAGCATTCTTTAGGTGTTTTAAAAACCAACTCCAACACTCTTCATTTTCTTTGGGAACAAGAGCCATTACTAATGGGAAAAAACCTGGAAAAAAAACAAAAAAAAATAATTCACTGTTTATGTATTACATTTGAAACAACAAAAAACTAATTCACTTTTTGTGTAAAAAAAATTATATTTGAAACAGTATTATCTAATAGTAGACAATCACATGTGTAGTCTACGCAGAAAGGGTAGAAATTGCAAAGATATGATACATAATTCATGCATACAATACAAAGAATAATATTCAAACATCTAAAACATATATGCTTTTATCTTTTCTATATGCTGTTTAAATCATTTGTATACCTTATGTAAGAACTTCAAATAAAGAGAAAAATGATAAATATGTTAAACATGTAGTAGTATCTATGATATATAATGACGGCTTAATATGTTATTTAATTCTTTATATTAAAAGATAAATGCATTTATCCTTTTTAACTCCTGTATACAGTAACATTTTGTATATCAAATTAAAGAACATTATATCTTTTACAGTATTTGTTTTGGATCAAATTTACAATAAGAAGAGCATGACTGTCCGTTGGACAATTGTACCTACTTTGTAACTAGTGCAACTAGATTGAAGATGTTAGAGATAAAAACATATATGCATTTATTGTTTGAAATATGACAGATTCTGGTAAATCCAGCATAAGCAGTAGGTATCATGATAAACTGAAAAAAATAAAATATCTAGATTATGTATCTATCAAAATAAAAATAAAAAAAACAACCAACATTAATCATCATTAATTTTCAGTTGAATTAAATTGTCAGTTTGAATTCATTTTTGAAACAACCAAATGCACTATATTTGAAACAGTACTATATAACAGTAGACTAATCACTTGAACAAAATGCAGTATGTACACAATAAAATTCAGTAGAACAATAACTTAAAGAAACAGTACTATGTAACATAAATACAACAGCAAAAAAAAAATCAGTACCTTGATTCCCATTTTTCGCAGTGGCAGCCATCAAAATACCACTTCGCCCTTTCAAAAAGGTAGCATCCAAAAACACCATAGGACGACAATAGTTAAATCCAAATATACATGCCTCATAACATACAAAAACTCTCTCAAATTGATTTGTTTCAGAATCCACATCCATACTTGAATAACTATTTGGGTTATTTCTTTCCAATGCCTTCAAATACCAAACTAATTCATTGTAAGATTTCTTTTCATCACCAAAAATATCATTCATAGCCATTTCTTACCCTTATAAGCAAAGTAATAGCTTAGCTCCACATCATAATCTCTTCTAAAACTTTTAATGATATCCTTGGTTTTTCTTTTTGGCTCCTCACGAATTTGATTGACGATTAAACTTTTCACAAGATCACTATTAATGGTTGGACTACTAAGGGAACGAAATCCACCACCACAAGTATGAATCAAGTTAATGTTTTTATCAAATAGTTGGTCCAATTGCTTCAGTTTGCAAGAAGCATGAATCCTAAAAGGACAGCTAGCTACAGCACATCGAACTGTCAATCGTTCTTTACAATTCTTAATATACAGTACTTTAAATCCATTCTTCAAACAATAAGCACTAACTGTTCTACAGAATCCAATAGCAGAATCAAACTGTTGACCAACGCCAGTAAAAAATTCCATATTTGAATTCTTCTTCAACAACTCATGTAAATCCTTTTGTTGAGTAAAACCAGATCTAAATCATCATCATAACCTAACATATTTGACTCAACACCAACAACTGAACCAGACTTGCTACTTTCACCAACAAAATTATCCATTGAATCATTCTTCAGCCGTAGAAAAAAAACCAAAAATTCTTCCTTTTTAAACCAAGACAAACACAATATAGCTTGAAGATCACTATCCGTTTCAATAAAGGTAGTCTTTGATTCTCGAATATAAAAAATATCAAAGCATAATGGAGTAAAATTATTCCACTGCTCCTAAATCCTATTCCTAACATAAGAAATAGAAGCATCCAATCCAAAACGAGCACTAAAACAATTGTTATTGAAATCAAACACAACTATAACAAATGAATCACACCTGCAAAAAAAAATGTAAAAAAATAAAAAAAATATAACTATGTGAAACTGATCTTAAATAAAAACTAATAGCATAAGACTATTTAAATCATTTTTTATACCACTTTTTGAAAAAGATAAAACAAATTATCTTTTAGAGATCACTATCACTCTTTGGGATAACCTGATTACAACAGTGGAAAATATAACTATGTAAAACTGATCTTAAAAAAAAAACTAATAGCATAAAACCATTTAAATCATTTTATATACCACTTTTTGAAAAAAGATAAAACAAATTTATCTTTTACAGATCACTATCACTCTTTGGGATAACCTGATTACAACAGTGGAACACGTGGAAGAAAAACATTCGTTGTGATTGTACCTATTCAAGTTTACATTGTTGAAAAATCATAGGTGAAAAAGATGATCTGCAAAAATATACTTAATGGTGAAAAAGAAGAGCTAAAAAATTATCATAACAAACACACACTAAGATCAATATGGTCTTTAAAACACATAATCACATTCAATGGCTGCCAAATTATTACTAGAGCCAGAATGGAATTTTGATACACCATTCTTAAACATCTAAACAATCAGAGTTTAATTGCAAACTAAAGAACAAACGAAGCTAAATACACAGTGATTGTGTTATAAGAATAAAACAATACCATTCAGAAGCCATTATTCCAACTACATCAAACAAAACCTTCCTCCAATAGATGAAAATAGCCTCCTGTGAAAAGAAACATACAGTAACATCATAAAAAATAGAATTGAGAATGAAAAACAGCAAATAAAAAAGAGACTCACCAAATGAAGAAAATCGCCTCACGATTTCCCACAATTAAAGTCGATTTTGATTTGAGAAGAAACTAACGCCTCACGACCGCTTCAATTGCACAAGAAACGACCGCTTTGATTGAACAAGATACGTCTAATTTTCACGACCGCCTAATTTGCAAGATCGGTAGATTTCAGAAGGTACGTAGTTCTTTGAGAAGATGAAGACGCACGCGCCTAATTTTCATGATCGGTAGATTTCAGAAGATACGTACTTGTTTGAGAAGATGAAGACGCACGCGCCTAATTTCCAAGATCGGCAGATTTCAGAATATACGTAGTTGTTTGAGAAGATGAAGACGAACGCGCCTAATTTCCACGATCGATTTCAGAAGATATTTAGATGTTTGAGAAGATGAAGACGCACGCCGCACATAATTGTCCTCGAAAATAATAATTTCAAACCCGTGTCCTGGAAAAAAAATGGGCCATATAATTAGGCCCTTCGTACCAATTTCCACTAATAGAAAATGCATACATGGTACATTTTATGATAGTAGTTACAAAGTCTTGTAACAGTAAGTAATTTATCACAATGAAAATAAATATATCATTTTAAATATTTCCAGTCAAGGTGTATCAATGTTAGATATCGATACATCCGTTGAGACTACAGTACGTAACGCTCTCCAAATGTTGGGTAGTTTATTAATCATGGTTAATGGAGGCGTCAAGGGGTTACGTACTAATAGTTATTTGATAACTACGGAATGACTCGCTCGATGGTTTTCTATTAGTTAATAAAACTAAGGTCAAATGGAAAATATCAATGTGACAAAATTGCATAATTCTCTTAACTCGTGAATACCATTGATCTTCAATGTGGAAGCTCCGCTTTGATTATAGTAAATCGTGACACGATGTTCATTGAATGGCCTTGGTTGGGTCAAGTGAAAGCATTGAAGTGAAAAACTATTCAAGAGAGGATTCGTCTCCTCAGTTATATGAAGTCAGTATCACGATCAACTGAAGTCAACTCAAAGTAAAAGTCTTTAGCTAGAGCATTTCGATTAATAATAATTATAATTATTGAAACAAGGACTTTGTGTTTGGACTATAGAGTTGAATATGGATGGTATTGTTATTTTAGCAATTACCAAATTCCATAAGTCCAAACTGATATAGTTTTGACAAAGAGAATTGGTGTAAATAATAGTCACAATCGTGTGAACAAAGTAAAATTGGATTTTACCGAAACCAAGTAAGCGATAAATTTGACGAAAATGTCATACCACCTGAAGTGAAGTGTGAACGTTAATATTCTAATAGTTCGATATTAATTGCTGACCAAATTTAGACCTAAAGAGTCGCACAACCGAATCATTGAATTTTTCTTGACCACATGATTTAATTAGTTTATAATTGTTATAAATTAGTTAAATTAATTACTATTTATGAAATATTAGTTATAATTTAATTTTGGTTTGATAAACAAATATTATTAAATGTATTTATAAATGTTATAAATATATTAATCGATGTCGATATCGATCCGCATTTAAATTGGATTTAAATGTAAAATATTTTGTTCAGGCTTTAAATGATTTTGAAGCCCATACGAAGCTGGTTAGTTTTGGCCATGATGGAGCCAAGTAAGTGCGGTCATTTGATGGCAACTAAATGAGCTAGGTTTGTATGCATAAGGGAAGGAGAATCAGTAAGAGATCTAGATCCTAACTTGTCTCTATTCCTCTCCTATATAAGCATCTCAACCCATACCTAATATAGGATTTCTTTGAAAGCCTCCAAAACCCTCCTATTTCAGGCTGAACCCTAATCTCCTCTTCTCTATTATTACAGGCTCAAATAAAATCAAATTAAATACTATTTGATAGTAGGTGGTTTGTAATTCGGAAGATAACACCTTTAGGATTAGAATTCGATTCAGGAGTTTAATTCAATGCTTCAAGGTGTGAGTTTTTAGCATTGGTATAAGGTAATGATTTAATCTACATTTATACTCTATTGAATTACTGTTTATATATCATATTCTGTTATATTAGTTAGGTGACAATTCTATTATATTAATATACTATCACAATCAGATTAGTTATATGTTTATATATACTAATTTATTTATAAAAAATATTAATTTTGTCATGCATCTACCTATAATATGCATGGTTCAAATTTTAGAAAAATATTTTTTATTTAATTAATTTAATATTCATTATTTAATTATATATAAGCTTTATAATTTAAATTCTATATTCTATTCTAATCAAAATATGATTATATAATTTTATATTAATTGTTTCATATATAAAACATCTTGAAAAAAATAAAATAATATTTATATATTATTATTAAATATTATTTAATCCAATTATCATGTAAATTAATTATATCTACATATATATATATATTATAAAATATGGTTTACATTTTATAAAATTAAATTAGCACCTAATATGTATTATAATAAAACATTTATTTATATTATTTAAATATTTTAAAACTAGCTAAAAATTGAAAATAGCTTTAAAATTATTTTTCAATTATAAAAATTATATATTAAATATTTAAATAACAAAATATCACTTAGATTTCTACTAAAAAATTAAAATTTAAAATTTTGTTTTCAATATATATTTTATTTCATATTTCATATTTATCCACACTGATATTTATTTAAAATAAATATATATAAACTATAAAAAAAATTAATTTTGTGCATATTATTATGTATTTACATATATAAATTTATATATATTTTAAATATTTTAAAAGTATTAATATACTTATATTTATTATTATATTGTATATATATGTGTGTATCTGTATTCAACACACACACATAATTTTTTAACCTTTTTAATTATATGTATACTACTTTCATTTTTATAGTAAATAAAATATTTAATTTTGTTACCCGAATAATTTTAATATATACATATAATTATATACATACATATATATTTAAAGTTAAAATTCCATGCATAAAAATATATATATATATATAATTATTTAAAATAAAATAATGTTTATACATATACATGTGTGTGTGTGTATCTATAATATTTTATATACATAAATTAAAGTATATAAATACATATGTAACGACACAGATTTTTCGACGATTGATTTTGAATATTTAAATGGTTTTAAATATTGGATTTGGAATTATAATTTAGTTAGTAAGGTTTTAAAACTAAAATTTCAAGCGATTTCGTAAATTTCTAAAATCGTTAACTTAATCGAAGCATTAAAATAGCGATCCAGGGCACGTTTCCGAATTTCGACGAAACCAGTTCCAGTGAATCCGTAATATTGTACTATTATCGGATTTCAAATTTTGTAGTGTTAGGATTTATCATTTGGTCGTACGATCTGAAAATGCGTGGAAATAATTTAATTGAATTTAATTTGAATAGTCAATTTAAAGAGCTATCTTCTCCATACGATTGAATTGGGACTCGAGACT
The DNA here is from genome assembly GCA_030737815.1 of Allium fistulosum. Lineage (NCBI taxonomy): Eukaryota > Viridiplantae > Streptophyta > Magnoliopsida > Asparagales > Amaryllidaceae > Allium > Allium fistulosum. The sequence goes on along the minus strand of CM060904.1, from coordinate 1,219,559,849 downwards.
TGTTCCACTGGGTCCGGAATAGCGGTATAACATTAGGAACGCCAGACGGCATGCCTTGATAAGGATTGTAAATTTTTAGTTACCCAAAATGAGATATTTTCAATATTAATATTTATAAATCAAATCGAAGTCAAAATCATAGCCGCCTCCTTTCCTTTTAAATCACGTATCCTTTCTCTTCATTCTTCAAAACAGTCGATTACGAGAAAATGAAAATCACTTCGTCTCGTTTAAAAAGAATTAAAAAAAAGTATCACGACCGAAGTTTTAGGGATGAGAAAAATCACGTGGCCTGGCGCGCGCGTGGGGCGCCGTAGTTCGCAATGATAGTTGCACGCGCCAAGGTGGAGGGTGGAGGCGAGATCGATCGGCGGTGGAGCCGTGCGCGAGGAGGGGAGCTAGGGCTTCGATTTTGGGAAATGTGGCCGCACGCGGGGTCGATGGGGAAGGCAGTTGAAGTTGCGGCACTAAGGAGAGACACGCGGCCGATGGGGGGGGGGCTAGGGCAGGTGTCGCATGGATGTGGGGTCGCGATGATGTTGGCATAAAGGCTGCTGGGGTGTCATACGTGGGAGGAGGTCGTATTCGTCAAGGTGGGCAGTCTCCTGGCATGGAGAAGCGGCAGCCTGGAGGTCATTGGTGGCTTGGAGTGTCAGCGTCAGTGATGGTAGTGAACTTTGGTGCTCGAAGTTGCTGGTTTAGGAGGAAGCAAGGGATGCTTGGCAACGGACATGAAGGTAGTGATGACGACTGGTTTGGGTGGGGTGGTTTCAGGTAGAGCAGGCTCGTTTTGAGAGGTATATAGCGATTAACTTTACATTTATTTTAAATTAATGTGTAATTAGTTTAATTACAGAAAAAAAATCATTAACTTATATACATCGTAAATTTTTATTAGTGCGAGGTTCGGAAACAAGTCGAGTTTGGTTCGTAGCCGTGAATTGGGACGGATTTGCAAATTATAAATTCAAGGTGAGAAATTTTCACTCATTTGGTTTACTAGAATTTATTTTAAATAGTTAAAATAAATCATTTAATGCTGGTTGAATTTATAAATTATTATATGTTGAATGTTAAATATATATAGTAGTATATATATTAGTAGTTGGATTGATGTTCTCGCATATTTTAGCGGATGAGACCCTATGCGACCCGCATAATAGCAGATGACCCTATATACCGCGATATCCCCCTCAAAGTGGGATTGGTATTTTTATGATGTATTAACATCTGTGGATGCAAAGAAACTGGTTGGAAGGATCCAACTGGATTTCTCAAATTTATATTGATTGTTTTTCATATATAGTAATATATGATGTGTTAGAATAATCTATTATAAATTATTGTTGTAATTTGAATTTTTGGATGCTATAATAGCACTGGTCTTAATTTTGGTATTTTAAATACCATAAATATTATTTTGAATTTTTTAGGAGTTAAAAGGAGATTTTTAATATAAGAATATTTATATCAAAATTCGGATGATTTAAAAGAGATTGATTTGGATAAGAAATAACTGATTTTTGATCGTACTTAATAATTCAGGAAAAATATTTTAAATAGAGATTATAAATAGAAGATTTTAAACAATGGATTTTAAAAATGATATCCTGAAAATATGGAAAGGCGTTGAAATCGATATTAAAAATAGATTTGATAAATAAATGGAATTTATAAAGAAGTGGACTTATAAAATGGAATTTTATAAGTGGGATTAGTTTTATAAGAGGGTGAAAATCAAAAGAGTTATAAAATTTATAAACGATGTTTATAAATAAGGGAAAAATGATAGTAGTTGCTTAATTGGGAATTTAAAATTCATGGGTGAAATTATATTAGAATGCAAAAATGGAACTTAACTTGGTTGAATAAATTGGATTATGGATTGGAATTGAAATTAAATGTGGAACTTAAGTAATAAATAAAATTCGACATATATATAAACTGATTAAATATATGTTGAATGTGGTCTAATAAAATGGAATTGGATTGAATGGGAATCAATCTAAAAATTGAAATGGAATTTGGTTGCAAGGGTAATACACTTAAGTTATATAATTTAATTAATGAATTAACTTAAGTTAATTAATTGGATGGAAGCTTGGCCTAAATAAATTTATGGAATAATTCATAAGTAATTAGCATGGAATGATTCCGAGCTAAATAAAATGGAATTGAATATAATGAATGAGGATATGAATGGAAGTCAACTGAATTGATTATGAACAAATCTGAAATGGAATAAAATTGAATATAAATTGATTTGGAATCAATTTAAAATAGCTATAAACTGAAATGGTTATTTTACTAAATGAATATTGTCGAATTTGCATAGAAAAATTATCGTTTGACGAAAACAGAAGTAAATAAAATTCCATGACTTAATAGAAAGGGAATAAATTGATTTTAAATCAATTTGAAATGGATATGAGTTTATTTGGTATAGATATGAGTTGAATGCTAATAATTTGTTTGTAAATCATTTCGAATTGAATGAAAGGATATATGGATTGATTAAAAGTAATTAAATTAGTATCGAAACCATTAATTGCTTATAAATATATGTTAACATGTTTGGTTATGAAATATTGTGTTTAACTAGTGAAATAAGTGATGTTATTGAATTTTCATATTTATGAAACTTACGTGGTTTAAATTGAGTAAGCACAGGTACCGAGAGGCTATTGGGATATATTTTTGTTGCGCAAATTGCATATAAAATAAGCCGCTCGGTTAAAAATGCTTAATAAGGTACATTTTCGGATTAAATACCGCAAATGATATAAATATTGATATATATTGTTTTTTCCAACCATGTGGGTCGATGTATATATTTTTATCTCTCTTGTCATATTGCAAAAGGCTCTCCGTACAAGGGAGACACTGCCAAAAAATTTCAGAAATTTAAGGTGTTAAAAAAAGTGAAAATTAGGGTCGCATCCCTAAAACCAAACGTAATTCACAAAAACTCCTTCCGTTCGAAACTTTATAAATCCGGTCCCTATTTTTGTTTCGGCTTAATTCTTTTCCATAAATACCCTCGTTTATACCGTGCTCCATTTTTTCTATCTATGATTATTTGGTTTATATTGAACGATAAAATTATCTTTGCTTAATGATTTATCTGTTTGCAATAAAAGATTTTTACTGAAGTACTGTGTAAGTTCGTTTTCTGCAACTATTTGCAATAGTTATAGAAATGTCTGCAACTATATGCAATAGTTGCAGACATTTCTGCAACTATACCAAATAGTTGCAGAAATGTCTGCAACTATTGCATATAGTTGCATTTCTGCAACTATACCATATAGTTGCAGAAATGTCTACAACTATATGCAATAGTTGTAGACATTTCTGCAACTATTTGCAATAGTTGCATTTGCAACTATTTACAATAGTTGCATTTCTGCAACTATATGCAATAGTTGCAGAAATGTCTGCAACTATATGAAAGAGTTGCAGACATTTCTGCAACTATTTGCAATAGTTGCAGAAATGTCTGCAACTATATGAAATAGTTGCAGACATTTCTGCAACTATTTGCAATAGTTGCATCTGCAACTATTTGCAATAGTTGCATTTCTGCAACTATATGCAATAGTTGCAGAAATGTCTGCAACTATACCATATGGTTGCAGAAATATCTGCAATTTTTTGCAATTTTTATATATTTGAAAAAAAATCGAAAATGTTCAATATTTGCTGAATTGTCTGCAAATATTTGAAATAATTGCAGCTTTAATACAAATTTAAATTTTTGGTATCAACAATGGATCTCATTTTAAAGATCATAAAATTTGCGATTTTTTGGTGAAAACGTTATGTTGATCCGGTTTTTGTAAATAAAGTTATACACGTTTGAAAAGTTAAAAACATAAAGGGTATTTCGGTCTTTTTGCGTGCGTGAATTTGAAAACAGGGAGCGGAAACGTAAATGTTGGTTGGGAAGGATGTTTTCTCTATTTTAAAACTTATTAAGGATGTGAGCCAAACTTACCCTAAAAAAAATTTGAAAACTTTTGGAAAATTTTTTCTTAACCTAAAAAGGTTGATTTTTGATTTGAAATTGAAAGAAAGGGATTTGAATCAGAAGTGGAAACTAAATGTTGGGATGAAACTAAAGGGTTTTGAAAAGCGAATGTCAAGTTTTAACTAAGTGAGTTTTGATAAGTTATTGGGTTTAGGATCATTCATCCGACCTTAGCAATTTCGGGGACGAAATTCTCTTAAGGAGGAAGGAATGTAACGACCCAGATTTTCCGACGATTGATTTTGAATATTTAAATGGTTTTAAATATTGGATTTGGGATTATATTTTAGTTAGTAAGGTTTTAAAACTGAAATTTCAAGCGATTTCTTAAAATTCTGAAATCGTTAACTTAATCGACGCGTTAAAATAGCGATCCGGGGCACAGTCTTAGAATTCGACGAAACTAGTTCTAGTGGATCTGTAATATTGTATTTATATCGGATTTCAAATTTTGTAGCGTTAGGATTTATCCTTTGGTCATTCGATCTGAAAACGCTTAGAAATAATTTAATTGAATTTAATTTAAATAATTGATTTAAAAAGCTATCTTCTCCATACGATCGAATTGGAACTCGAGACTTGTTCCACTGGGTCCGGAATAACGGTATAACATTAGGAACTCCAGGCGGCACGCCTCGATAGGGATTGTAAATTTTTAGTTACCCAAAATAAGATATTTTCAATATTAATATTTATAAATCAAATCAAAGTCAAAATCGTAGCCGCCTCCTTTCCTTTTAAATCACGCATCCTTTCTCTTCATTCTTCAAATCAGTCGATCAGGTGAAAACAAAAATCAGTTCGTCTCATTCAAAATAAAAAGTATCGCGACTGAAGTCGCGATTTGGGGATGAGAAAATTCGCGTCGCCTAGTGCGCACATTGGGCACCGTAGTTCGTGATGATAGTTGCACGTGCTAAGGTGGAGGGTGGAGGCGAGTTCGATCGGCGGTGGAGCCATGCGTGAGGAGGGGAGCTAGGGCTTCGATTTTGGGAACCGTGGCCGCACGCGGGGTCGATGTGGAAGGCGGTTGAAGTTGCAGCGGTAAGGAGAGACACACGGCCGATTCGGGGTGCTAGGGCAGGTGTCGCGTGAATGTGGGGTCGTGATGAAGTTGGCGCGAAGGCTGCTGGGGTGTCGTACGTGGTAGGGGTCGTATTCGTCAAGGTGAGCAGTCACCTGGCATGGAGAAGCGGAGAAGCGACAGCCTAGAAGGTCGTTGGTGGCATGGAGTGTTAGCGTCAGTGATGGTAGTGAAGTTTGGTGCTTGAAGTTGCTGGTTCTGGAGGAAGCAAGGGATGCTTGGCAACAGACGTGAAGGTAGTGACGACGATTGGTTTGGGTGGGGTGGTTTCAGGCAGAGCATACTCGTTTTGAGAGGTATATAGCGATTAACTTTAAATTTATTTTAAATTAATGTGTAATTAGTTTAATTACAGAAAAAAATCATTAACTTATATACATCGTAAATTTATTCGTGCGAGGTTTGGAAACAAGTCGAGTTTGGTTCGTAGCCGTAATTAGGACGGAATTGCAAATTATAAAATCAAGGTGAGAAATTCTCACTCATTTGGATTACTAGAATTAATTTTAAATAGTTAAAATAAATTATTGAATGCTGGTTGAATTTATAAATTATTATATGTAACAACCCGCATATTTTATGATTGTATACTTAAATGTTTTATTTAAATATAGCATCGTTAATCAAATTAAAGTTCGAAATGTTACTTTTTGTAAACAGTCGAATTGAGACTCGAGACCACTTCCATTGAGTCCAAAATGGCGTTTACAACTTTTTTGAGTATAAACATCGATATGTTTGGAGTTGAGTGAATTTTGCTATTTTGGGCTTTGGGTTTGGGTTTCAGCTCACTAACCCAACTTATCTAATATCCTAACTCCACCCCCCTCTCCTCTTCATTCATTCTATTATTTTCCTAACACTTAACTAAAGGGAAATGGGGGAAGAGAAAAGAAAACAAAATTCCTAAGCCCTAGTTTCCTTTTCAAATTCAAGTTCTAGCTCCAAAATCTAAGAAAAGCTTAGGTAAGCATCCTCTCCATCTTCTCCATCTCAATCTCTCTTCAATTTTTAGAATTTCCTATAACCTAACTTAGGGAAAATTTCACCTTTGATAATAGATTGAAGATTCTAGAGGTGTGTTGAAGAGGAATTGTTCTTACCTTGTTTTAAAAGCTTCTCATTCATTGTTTTTGGGTTGAAAAAGTGAGTTTTTGAACTCACATCTATGTCTATATCTTTGATAGTTGTTTGGTAGTAATTTCTAACATCTATTCCTTGTTCATTTGCTTTTGAATTGAATTGGTTTGATGAATATTCCAATTTTTAGTGTTTTGAGGTCAAATCTTTAAAAATCCTATCTTTGATGTTTGAACACGTTTTGGGGGTGTTTCGAAGAGACATACAAGGTTGGGTTGCCGCTTGGCGTAAATCCTTAGTCTCCGTTGCTCGTCTGTTCGCCTCCGGTTAGGATTTTTCCCCACTTAGGGGCTAGGCTGATAATGCTGTAAAAGCAGGTTCAGTCGACTGAACCAGGGACCAGAAAATTCTTTGGCCCTGTATCAGTCGACTGACCTTCTGGTTCAGTCGACTATTACTGGGAACCAAGTGTTCCTGGCCTTGTATCAGTCGACTGAACCAGAGGGTCAGCCGACTGAACCAGGGACCCGAGAGTTTCTGTCCTTGTATCAGTCGACTGACCTTCTGGTTCAATCGACTGAATCTGGACGATGAGCATTTTGCCTATTTTAGGCAGTTTTGTGTGAATTTCCGGTTTTTAATCGATTTTTGATGATTTGATTTGTTGTTATCATTTATTATCGACTTTGATGACTTCTTTTTCGGAATTTTTGGGAATATCCATTTTGATGGATCGATATTGATTTCTATGAATTTGATTCACGTCTTCGAATGTGGATTTTGGTGATTGATTGTTTCTACAATCATTTCTATGATTTGTCACTTTAAAATATAAAGGTTTTCTATACTAGTAGTAAATATTCAACTCTTTCACAAAGATGATTCCAACTCTATTTTTAATACAAATCTCGTTTATAAAACCGTTTTCCAATCTATTAGTATATACAAACCTTTACCTCATTCGTGCAAGAAATCCAATTAAACGACTTAGCAAAACAAGTAGCATGAAACGCTTGTGTTTACTTTGTCGGTTAATTCTTAGACTTGTTCGATTGAAATCTTATGACAATTTTCGAGTGGAAGTCTACAATTTGTTCGTAAATATTTAAGTTAAGCCAATGGTTATGGGACATGAAGCTAAACTCTTATATTTACTAGCTTAGTGTGATTCACACTTTTTATTGATCGACGATGATCATTTTGTGATTTAGACTAGCGATGTGCGATTTTTTTTGTTTGTGTGGAGACTAAAAACTCCGTTTGTGGAACTTCGGTTCAATTTGGTGGGGTAACGACCCATGGTCTTCGGGCCGTTTGTGGATCCTCGGCTCAAAATTGATGGTTAGTGACCATGGAATAGCGTTCCGTTTGTGATGCATGTGTTAGTGAGTTTTCATGCTCCCGTTTGTGATAGGCCTCCCCCCTTTGTGATTTCTGGATTTCTAATTATGATTGCTAGAATTTGTGTTTCACCAATTTTCGTGGATTGCATTGATAAGCTCTATCAATATTTGTGTTTGGTGAATAATTTAAAGAACATGACATTCTTTTGGTGTTTGAGAATATTTGAGATATTGTATGATTTTTGTTGTTATCTGATGTATACTTGTCATAGTATGGCATTATTGTTATCATACATTTTTGTGATATCTCTTATCCTATCTCATTTTATCTGATATTTATAGCTAGACTTATCTGTTTATTATTTTCTTCTTAAATAATACTCGGGTCAGACCGTGGTATTTCATGTGCTCCTGCTTGACTTCTTATCATGGTTCGTCACCTAACTTTTGGCTAACTACTTTAGCATAGTAGTTTTTGTTAGTATACATTTGAGATAGAGACTCCTTGATGTATACTTATTCTTTTGTCTAGCACTTGTAACTATTCTTTTGTGATGTAGTGGATCTTGTATGACCACTACTTTGATGTACACTTCTATATGATATATTCATATCTGTTTCCGCCTTTGTGATATGAATATCTGTGACTGATTTGTGTTATGTTTATTTCTATATTTGTCTCCGAAGTTCACCTAGCCACTGTGTGGTAGCTTTGAGTTTGTATTTGATATGTCGGATTTCCTATTGAAATGAAATGTAAGTTATATTATCTGACATATCGGTACTCGCACAAAGCAATTACACAGATGGTCGCTCCTTAACAACCTTATTCTTCGTGCTAGTCGACGGCATTACCCCGTAGTGTCCTTGGCTAGCGTGAGTATAGAGGTATGGCGTCATAGCTTGGTATCGGAGCCAAACTTCGGAACAATGTAGAATAATCTAGCGAGGATCATTGTCCTAAGTCTTTCTTAGGAATCGTGTCATAGGATTTAATTCGAGTCTTCGTACCATTCTATCCTATTTCTTTTTATGATGCCTTGTTTTATCAATCAAGTTTGTTCGATATTCATTTTGTGAATAACCTTTTTCGTCTTCTTTCTTTCTTTCTTAAAGAAGAAGAGTTGGTTAGATCTGGTCGTCCCAGCGCCGGTCAATCCAGTGCTACTCTTCAGGACGGAGTATTTATGTCTGCTCAACAACTTTTAGATCTTGTGAAAAATGCTCAAGCTGTCGGACCCATTCCAGAGCAAACTCATCCTAAATTCGGATTTGCATGCTTGTGCAGAGATTATACCGCTTTGGGTGGAAGGCCATTCAAGGGTTCCGAAAACGTTATAGAAATCCAAGCTTGGCTTAGATCATGCGATCGCATCTTTTCCTGCATGAATCTTATTGATCTTCATCGAGTCCAAGTGGCTTCTAGCATGCTCCAAGAAAGAGCATTAGATTGGTATTGATCTCTGAAACTATTGAAGCGGATCTTACTTGGGAGCAATTCCGGGAAAGGTTCGAATTGAAGTTTGTGCTGGAAGTTGAAAAAGTAACTTTAGCTCGGCGCTTTATTGACCTTATTCAAGGTGAATCTTCTGTTACCGACTACTTCGCATCTTTTGAATCTCTCTCCAAATATGGGGTCGAATATATTAATACCCCATTGAAGAAAAATTAGCGATTTGTTTATGGGTTGAATAAGAACCTCAAAAAGCCCTTACTTCTGAAACTAGAAGTTTCGTTCGATCAGCTTGTAGATATCGCTCTTCGGCTTGAAGAGACCGATATAGAAAGTGATGTTGAAGTTGTGGGTGCCAAACATAACTTCAACAATAACATGAAGAGGCCTATTAAGTTCAAAGGTCCCAATCCCAACAAGAAAGGGAGGCAAGAAACTTCGGTAGCAAAGGCTCCTACCTCTAATCATGGACAATGCTACAATTGTGGTTCAATGGACCACTATGCAAATGAGTGTCCGAAACCCCTTTATTTTCTCTATTGCAAAAGTTTGAGTCATCATATATCTGTGTGTCCCATACTTCAAAGCAAGAAGGAGGGAAAGCTAAATGTTGTGCAAGCCCCTAGTAATACTTCTCTTGGTCAAGGTATTTTTTTCATTCTGTCCTTGATGGCATTATTTTATTTCATGATCTTCCTATTTGATTTCTTTTGATACGAGTGCATCCCACTCTTTTATATCAAAAGAACTTGTTGATTCTTTTTCTTTAAATATGATGGACTTGATGACTTCACTGAAAATTGCGAATCCGGTTGGTGGATCCGCAACACTCAGTTTGCTTTGTTAAGATGTCGGGATTATTTTACGTGATTATTCTTTCCAAGCTGATTTGCATGTTATGCGTTACTTAGGCTTCGAAATTGATTTTTGGGAAAGGATTAGCTTAATCATATGAAGCCCATATCCTATGTCCCGGGCGGACTATCCATCTTTGACATTCTCAATCTGCTAAGCAAATTTCTATTGTTCTTAATGAATTTGATTTCCAATTCGTTGACATCATTTTATTCTTTAAACCCACTTGATGAGGAAGATTTTATTTCTCTCATTCAAGTAATTTGTGAATTTTCCGGTATATTTGAGCTTGTCTTAGGATTACCACCTAAGCAATCTATTGAGAGGTGCTAAGGTCTTTTCAGCTCGACCTTGCCACCGGTTTTTATCAGCTACAAGTTGCGGAGGGTAGCATTCCACTTACCGCATTCCATACTCGTTATGATTCTTTTGAGTGGTTCGTTATGTCATTCGATTTGATGAACCTTCTGCCTTATTTCATACATCTTATGAATCGAGTATTCTACGAATATCTCGATGAGTTTATCCTTGTATTTATTGATTATGGATGAAAACAGCAATTTAAAATTTGCAAATCTTTTTAATAAGATATTTATATGTATGATTGGATTTTGTTCTTAAAACGAGCAAAGAATATTCATAAAATTTTAAGTGACATGTTTATCATACAGAAGATGATTTTGTGTTGTTTTTCCCATTGAGTGCTTTAAGAATTCTGGTCGATGCGCTTGATCAACGTTATCGATAAGAATCTCCTAAATGCTATGATGAGATAGTCAGACACAATAAATTGACTTGTAAAAAGTAAATTTTTCTAAAAATATGATTACATAAATTTAATTATAATTTTGAATGTCTTAGCTTTTTCAGAAAGAGAATCAATTAAAAGAACTCTTTTCCGATGCTTTTATTCTTGCGATTCCCGAAGGGAACCAAGACTTTATTGTTTATGCTGATACTAGTCGTATTGGTTTGGGTGTCATTCTCTTGCATGGGGAATGTGTTATCACATATGCTTCGTGACAATTAAAGCTTGTCGAGACTAGATATGCCATTCATGATCTAGTGCTCACAGCCATTGTTTTCGTTCATAGAATTTGGCATCATTATCTTATGGGAGAGAAATTTTTTCTCTACACCGATCATAAATCTTTGAAGTATTTATTTTCTCAAAAGGAACTTAATTTGCGTCAACAACGTTGGTTCGAGTTCCTTGCATCTTATGATTTGATATTCTTTATACTCCCGGAAAGGGCAATCGAGTTGCCGATGCCCTTAGTCGTAAGCAACAAGCGGTTGTTTTCATGATGATATCCAAATGGAATGATCTCGATACTTTATTCACTTGTGAGATTCGAGATCGTGAATCCAATTTATGTTCATCTCTTGTTTTGTGTAGCCTTGAGGCTCATCCTTCTCTTTTGGACCGTACCTCTTTTGGCTAAACTCTATGTCAAAGAAATTGTTAAATGGCATGGAGTTCCTACTTGTTGTTAGCGATTGTGATCCATTATTTTACTAGAGGATTTTGGTAAGGTCTTCAAAAACTTTGGGAACTAAGCTTAATTTTAACACCGCTTATCATCCTCAGTCCGATGGACAAACCGAGCGTGTGAATCAAACTCTTGAAGATCTCTTTCGTGCATGTGTTCTTGATTTTGGTGGAAGTTGGGAAGATCATATTCTTGTTGAGTTTTTTTTCCTATAATAGCTTCCAATCTAGTATTGGTATGGCACCTTTTGAGGCACTTTACGGAAGGCCGTGTCGATCTCCTTCGTGTTGGCTTGAAGCCGGTGAGAAGCTGGTTTTAGGTCCAGTCTTTATTGGTGTTCATTTGTGTTTCACCTATGATGGGTGTTGTGCGTTTCAGTCGATCGGGAAAGTTAGAACCTCGATATGTTGGTCCATTTCCCATCACCGAACATATTGGTTCCATGGCTTATCGCCTTTTATTACCAGCTCAATTTTCTGCTATTCATGACGTTTTCCACGTCTCTCAAGTACAGAAATACCTTAGGGATTCCGATTCTATTCTTGAGCCCGGTGTAAATGAAGAAATTAAAGTTTCACAAAATTTGACTTATGATCAACATTCTATTCGTATCATTACTTCGAAGGTTAAACGCCTTCGAAATAAAGATGTTCTTCTTGTGAAAGTTCAATGGTCCTCAAATCCTAAGGATTTCTCTTGGGAATCTTGAGAATTCATCGAGCAAACACATCTGGACTTACTCTTTTGTGCTCTTTACGGTGAACTTCTTATTTCAAATTTTCTTTTGTGTTGATATGCTTTTATGGTTGTTACTCTTTATTTTCCTCTTAATTATTGCGAGGACGCAATTTCTATAAGGAGGGGAGTCTGTAACAACCCGCATATTTTACGATTGTATATTTAAATGTTTTATTTAAATATAGCATCGTTAATCGGATTAAAGTCCGAAATGTTACTTTTTGTAAACAGTCGAATTGGGACTCGAGATCACTTCCATTGAGTCCAAAATGGCGTTTACAACTTTTTTGAGTATAAACATCGATATGTTTGGAGTTGAGTGAATTTTGCTAATTTTCTATTTTGGGCTTTGGGTTTTGGTTTGGGTTTCAGCTCACTAACCTAACTTATCTAATATCCTAACTCCACCCCCCCTCTCCTCTTCATTCATTCTATTATTTTCCTAACACTTAAACTAAAGAAAAATGGGGGAAGAGAAAAGAAAACAAAATTCCCAAGCCCTAGTTTCCTTTGCAAATTCAAGTTCTAGCTCCAAAATCTAAGAGAAGCTTAGGTAAGCATCCTCTCCATCTTCTCCATCTCAATCTCTCTTCAATTTTCAGAATTTCCTATAACCTAACTTAGGGAAAACTTCTCCTTTGATAATAGATTGAAGATTCTAGAGGTGTGTTGAAGAGGAATTGTTCTTGCGTTGTTTTAAAAGCTTCTCATTCATTGTTTTTGGGTTGAAAAAGTGAGTTTTTAAACTCACATCTATGTCTATATCTTTGATAGTTGTTTGGTAGTAATTCCTAACATCTATTCCTTGTTCATTTGCTTTTGAATTGAATTGGTTTGATGAATATTCCAATTTTTTAGTGTTTTGAGGTCAAATCTTTAAAAATCCTATCTTTGATGTTTGAACACGTTTTTGGGGTGTTTCGAAGAGCCATACAAGGCTGGGTTGTCGCTTGGCGTAAATCCTTAGTCTCCGTTGCTCGTCCGTTCGCCTCCGGTTAGGATTTTGCCCCACTTAGGGGCTAGGCTGATAATGCTGTAGAAGCAGGTTCAGTCAACTGAACCAGGAGGTCAGTCGACTGAACCAGGGACCAGAAAATTCTCTGGCCCTGTATCAATCGACCGACCTTCTGGTTCAGTCGACTAATACTAGGAACCAAGTGTTCCTGGCCTTGTATCAGTCGATTGAACCAGAGGACCAGCCGACTGAACCAGGGACCCAAGAGTTTCTGTCCTTGCATCAGTCGACTGACCTTTTGGTTTAGTCGACTGAATCTGGAAGATGAGCATTTTTCCTATTTTAGGCAGTTTTGTGTGGATTTCCGGTTTTTAATCGATTTTTGATGATCCGATTTGTTGTTATCATTTATTATCGACTTTGATGACTTCTTTTTCGGAATTTTTGGGAATACCCATTTGATGGATCCGGTATCGATTTCTATGGATTTGATTCACGTCTTCGAATGTGGATTGGTGATTGATTGTTTCTACAATCATTTTTGTGATTTGTCACTTTAAAATATAAAGGTTTTCTATAATAGTAGTAAATATTCAACTCTTTCACAAAGAAGATTCCAACTCTATTTTTAATACAAATCTCGTTTATAAAACCGTTTTCCAATCTATTAGTATATACAAACCTTTAACTCATTCGTGCAAAAAATCCAATTAAACGACTTAGCAAAAAAAGTGGTATGAAACGCTTGCGTTTACTTTGTCGGTTAATTCTTAGACATGTTCGATTGAAATCTTGTGACAATTTTCGAGTGGAAGTCTATAATTTGTTCGTAAATATTTAAGTTAAGTCAGTGGTTATGGGACATGAAGCTAAACTCTTATATTTACTAGCTTAGTGTGATTCACACTTTTTATTGATCGACGATGATCATTTTGTGATTTAGGCTAGCGATGTGCGATGTATTTTTGTTTGTGTGGGGACTAAAACCCCGTTTGTGGAACTTTAGTTCAATTTGGTAGGGTAGCGACCCATGGTCTTCGGGCCGTTTGTGGAGCCTTGGCTCAAAATTGATGGTTAGCGACCATGGAATAGCGTTCCATTTATGATGCACGTGTTGGTGAGTTTTCATGCTCCCGTTTGTGATAGGCCTCCCCCCCTTTGTGATTTTTGGATTTCTAATTGATGATTTCTAGAATTTCTATTTCACCAATTTTCGTGGATTGCATTGATAAGCTCTATCAATATTTGTGTTTGGTGAATAATTTAAAGAACATGACATTCTTTTGGTGTTTGAGAATATTTGAGATATTGTATGATTTTTGTTGTTATCTGATGTATACTTGTCATAGTACGACATTATTGTTATCATACGTATTTGTGATATCTCTTATCATATCTCATTTTATTTGATATTTATAGCTAGACTGATCCGTTTATTATTTTATTCTTAAATAATACTCGGGTCAGACCGCGGTATTTCAGGTGCTCCTGCTTGACTTCTTATCAGGGTTCGTCACCTGAGTTTTGGCTAACTACTTTAGCATATTAGTTTTTGTTAGTATACATTTGAGATAGAGACTCCTTGATGTATACTTATTCTTTTGTCTAGCACCTGTAACTATTCTTTTGTGATGTAGTGGATCTTGTATGACCACTACTTTGATGTACACTTCTACGTGATATATTCATATCTGTTTCCGCCTTTGTGATATGAATATCTGTGACTGATTTGTGTTATGTTTATTTCTATATTTGTTTCCGAAGTCCACCTAGCCACTGTTTGGTAGCTTTGAGTTTGTATTTGATATGTCAGATTTCCTCTTGAAATGAAATGTAAGTTATATTATCTGACATATCGGTACTCGCACAAAGCAATTACATAGATGGTCGCTCCTCAACAGCCTTATTCTTCATGCTAGTCGACGGCATTACCCCGTAGCGTCCTTGGCTAGCGTGAGTATAAAGGTGGGGCGTCACATTATATGTTGATTGTTAAATATATACAGTTCTATATATATTAGTAGTTGGATTGATGTTCCTGCATAGTTTAGCGGATGAGACGATATGCGACCCGCATAATAGCGGATGACCCTATATACCATGATATCCCCCTCGAATTGGGATTGGTATTTTTAGGATGTATTAACATCTATGGATGCAGGGAAACAGGTTGAGGGATCCAACTAGATTCCTCAAATTTATATTGATTGTTTTTCATATATAGTAATATATGATGTGTTAGAATAATCTGTTATAAATTATTGTTGTGATTCGAATTTGTGGATGCTATAGTAGCACTGGCCTTAATTTTGGTATTTTAAATACCATAAATATTATTTTGAATTTTTTAGGAATTTAAAGGAGATTTTTAATATAAGAATATTTATATCAAAATTCGGATGATTTAAAAGAGATTGGTTTGGATAAGCAATAATTGATTTTTGATCGTACTTAATAATTCATGAAAAATATTTTAAATAGAGATTTTAAATAGAAGATTTTGAACAATGGATTTTTAAAATGATATCCTGAAAATATGGAAAGGCGCTGAAATCGATATTAAAAATAGATTTGAAAAATAAATGGAATTTATAAAGAAGTGGACTTATAAAATGGAATTTTATAAGTGGGATTAGTTTTATAAGAGAGTGAAACTAAAAAGAGTTATAAAATTTATAAACGATGTTTATAAATAAAGGAAAATTGATAGTAGTTGCTAAATTAGGAATTTAAAATCCATGGGTGAAATTATATTAGAATACGGAAACAAGGTTGAGGAAAATAGTGGGTACTATTTTTGAAAAGTGGAAATGGTTAGGAAAATTGAAATGAAATCGATGGGTTGAGAATCAAGAAGAATTTATAAATTGAATTGGTTATTGGGATTTGGAAAATATATTTTTACTTTAAAATTTTAAGTTATTTGAAAATAGGGAAGTTTTATTTATCAAACTATGTAATTTTGAACTAGTAAAATTGAAATACATCGAAAAGTGAATTTCTCAAATATTTAACATTTATTTTAATAAATTCTATTTTTTTAAATTAGCTTTAAGATTGATTTGTATATTCTAAAAATGAGTCAGGGGATTTACGAATGAAATTTGTAAAGGATTTGTGAATTGTGAAATAAATGGAATATTTCCTAAGTATTGGAGATAAATTGATTTTTGGAAAATATACTTATAATTATTTCCTAAGTATTGAACTGGAAGGATTTGAAATATTTCTCCTACGAGATTATTATTATTATAGAAATATTATCAAGTATTGAATGGTAAATGGAATCAAAGGAAAATATTTCTATGATATTGAGATGGTTCGGGAAAATCCTGTTATGGGTATTAGAATTTGAATTGGTTTTCAAATTTTGAATATATATCTTATAAAGATATTTTGAAAATAAATTTGGAAAATTAAAAATAATGGCCTAGTGACTGCCTATGGATGTTATATGATTGTTAAATAACCGACTATCAATATTGACCAATTTCGTTAATCGTTTCGAAGAGACCGGGATCAGATTTAATTATCCGAAAACCACTTCGATCCGGTTTAAACGTTATGAATGAATATTGTGAAGATAGTAAAGACGGTGATATGGTTTGTCCAGACCCAGGACAACTTGTATGGACGAATGCTATCAGAACATCGTCATTGGAGGACGATGAGCATTCTAAGTGGAATTGTTCTTGAAAGGTAATGTTAGCTTCAAGCCTCATCAACCGGGAATGACTAAAATAGGGGAGATGCAGCAAGGCTAAGTGGGTTGCACCCAATTAGGGTATGTTATCACTCTTCTAGATACCCTTGGAAATATATATAAATTATGGATATGGTTGTGCATGGAAAAGCGAGCGCTCGATTTTTAAGGGTAGGAACACCCGGGGTGATAACATATTCGGTTCTATCCAGGTTAGGGGTAGGTCGGTCTTGTGTAGCAGGGGATCCTGGCGAGGTCTTCGATACATTTTTCTAAAGGTGTACTGTGATGGGCAGTACCCCAGTAGCCCAATCATTGTATGAAATCCATTCTCTAATACGAGCCTTTACGATTTTGGTTATCGTAAGGGAAAAACCCGTCATGTTTATGTGTGATGCGGTCTTACGAGATACCTTTGTTTTTCAAAGGTTTTTGATAACTGTAATAATTCAAATTGAGTGTGTTTTCTCACATTGGTTTTCCAGGCAGACTTGGGTGTTATTTTATTATAATACTCGGGTCAGACCGAGTATTACAAATTCAGGTTAGAGTGCTATGGAGCTCAGAAGACGAGCTGGAGGAGTTCAAACGTATATCACGTACTTGGTTATTTCCGCTCTGTGAGTTATGTATATCAGGACAAGTTATTATAACTGTCCACACTGATTTATTAATTATTGTACTCTGATGATTGTAAGTATAAAACAGTTACAGGATTCTTTTATACAAAAAAATGTAATTATATATAATATTTTGGACTGTTGCGTTTGTGAGATTCTGTGTTGTTGTTCTGTTTTCTTCTATCCTTTTTTTCTTTTTCACCCCTAAAGATTCATATTTCCATTTAATTTGGGTTGAACTGATTTGAATTATGGTCAACTCAAAGGGTACGGAGATATGGGCCTTTACAATATATTTATACAATATATTTGTATAATAGATGAGCTTACTTGCCCGTTGCAATGTAATACATAGTTACCTAGCACAGATTGTTATGCTATATATGCACGCACATATATATGTGTATATTATAGATGTATATATATAATATAACACTAATTAAAAAATATAAAAATTTATTATAAATGAAAATAAAATAATAATCTTATTTAAAAGTAATTTTGAAATATTCTAAATATATTAGACCTCATAGGCCCAATTAAGAACCAAAATGAGAAAAAACTAAAATTCACCCAATATTACTTCCACTATGGGCTAGCCCATTTCCAATAATGGTATTATAGCCCCATAACTTATGTGGTCTAAATTAGTCATGTTAGTATTAACTAATTAAGCCCACTATGCAAATAGTAGAGTGTCTCGAAAGCTCACAAATGAATAGTATAAATTAATTAATAATGTTTTATTAGATAAAAGAAGTTTCACTAATAAAAGAGGCTTTAATTAATAAAAGATTAATTAAACAAAAAGGGGATTAGAAGTCGGTTATGTGACTTAATCGTGTCTTGTATGACTTGATTGTGCTTTGGATGTTTCCTCGTTTATGGAAAAAATTTAGTCGTATATTTAGCACTAAAGCCGATGAAGTAGGCTTGTCTGTCTATGGGAATTAAGACTGATGGTCGTGTAGAGATATGAGCAATAGAGCTCCAACCTATTGGCTTCACTCTTAAACGAGGGATAATGTGAGATGAAAATATCAAAAACGCTATAAGTATACAAGACTTGGTTTCCCAATGCAACCATTCTCAATATCATTGATATGACCAAATTTTTCGATTCAGTCCTGAAGAGACCGTGATCGGTAAGTTTTTTACCTATCGAAAACCACTTCAAGACTGAGATAGATGTTCAATCTCTTGGAAATAGATTTGTTCAAGATGTCGGAATCTATATGGAGAATTGAGATCTGTTTTAGATGTTCAAACACATGTAGTTGTTCATGATCTACTCAGGATGTGGGAATCCATGTGTGGTTCCAAGATCTATTGAGATGTGGGAATCCATGTGTGATTCCGAGATCTATTGAAATATGGGAATCAATGTGTAGTTTCGAGATCTGTTCAAGATGTGAGAATCCAATTGGGGATTCATGTTTTATTGGAGTAACGAAGACTCGTGTGAAAGGTACCAAATGTGACTTCGACATCGGAAATGGCTAAAGACAGAATAGGCTGCATAATTTGGTGTTTTACTAACCCACAACAGGATATTGTCAACTCAAGGTCTAGAGTATGCTTATCGATGTTGCGCATAGGAGTTAAGGATTTTTGGTACCACGTGGTTCATGTTTATGTTTGGACGTGGGCCTTTATGTTTTCCTTATGGCATATTTTATCTAGAGATATACGACGTTCGGAAGGAAACTTCTAATCCTTGTGCATAGAGATTTGATTTTGGCTTGACCGAAGGGATCTTCATGGAAAATCCAATATGCAAATGTTCCTTATCGGGTTTTGATTGTACTCATAATATGTTATTGAATGTAACCAATGTAACCATTCTAGCTATGTTATATTATTTATATTGTACACCTTGGACATTATCTATTATATCACCTAATATTGGTGGTTCTTTTGAGGGGATAACCGTTATAGTAATTCATGCGGTCTCAAAAGTACTTTTATATGCTGGACATATATTTCTTGAGTTTCTGATATCCGACTTATGTCCGACGCTTGGTTTTTGTTTTCCCTAAATTCCTCATGAGCTCTTTCGAGTAGTTTGCAAAAGGCAGGTTTTTCATTGATGTTCATTGGATCTCGAGAAGATGAGATGTTTCACCTATCGTAGTATTCCTATTTCCGCTACATTACTATATTGTACATATCAGCATTTATGAGGATAGGTTGTTATAACTACCTAGGCTAATGATAGTACTTAGGTATTATAACTCCGAAATTTCTGTATCAGAGTAAACCTTTGTAACATTCTTTTGATATTATATATTATCGTTCCGTAGTGGGATTCTGAAGTTGTGTACTTTTCTTTCTTATTCTATTTTCTTTTCCTTTTCTTTTACCCTAATTTTTCATATTTCCGGCACTTGGATGCCCGACACACGAATACTGTAGATGTTAGTGTCGACATTCGAGGGTCGAAAAGTCGAATCGTTACATAAATTGTTTGGTCTAAAGAGAATTCATCATCTCGGTTGTGTAAATCTTGGGTGCAAATTTGGTCAGCGATTAACATCGAACTATTCGAATGTTAAAATTCACGTGTCACTTAGTAGGACAGTATGGCCAAATTTATCGCTTACTTAGTCTCGGTAAAATCCAGTTTCACTGTAGTAAGTGTTACCGGTTGTGACATTTATTTACATCAATTCACTTCATTAAAACTATATCACTTTGGACTTATGGAATTTGGTAATGGTCAAAATTCCAATATCATCTATATTCAACTCTACATTCCAAACACAAAGTCCTTGGTCCAATAATAACAATTATTATTAACCGAAATGCTCTAGCCAAAGACTTTGACTTTAAGTTGACTTAAATTGGCCGTGATACTAATCGCATATAACCGATTAGATGAATCATCTCTTAAATTGTGCTTTACTTCCAATAATTTCACTCGACCCAACTATTGTCACTCGATGGAACGCCTTGCCATGATTTGACTATAATCAAAGCGAAGCTTTCATATTGAAGATCTACGGTATTCTCTAGTCGAGAGAACTGTGTAAATCAGTCACATCAATATTTTCTGTTTGATCTTAGTTATATTAACCAATAGAAAACTATCGAGCGAGTCGTTCCATGGTTAAAATAACTATCAGTACGTAACCTTTAGGTGCCCCCAACACCTATGAGTAATACACTGCCCAATAGTTGGAGAGCGTTACGTACTCTAGTCTCAACGGATACATCGATATCTAGTCTTAATGCATCTTGACTAGAAATATTTAAAATGGTATATATTTATTTTCGTTGTGATAAATACTCACGGTAACAAATCTTTGTAACTTTTATCACAATATGTATCATTTATGGATTTTCTATTAAATATAATTTTAATTAAATTAATTAATTAATATAACGCATTATATCAAGTATATAATAGAAAGAAAACACCTTTTCTTCAAACAAGATCTATTATCGAGTTAGATATATGCAATAATTACATAATTGGCCATAGGGCATACCCCTAACTCTATCAATCTCTCACTTACACTTGAGGTCAATTAAGAATCTTATTCCAACTTCGTGGTTTTCTCAAAACTGATCCGGTCAGTCTCTCAATGAATGGGTATGCTATTATGTTTCAATTATCTACTATGTCAATCAACTTTCTTCAATGCTGATAAATTACCTTTATCATGTAAAACAACTCGGGGTATGTCTCTTGATTTACAGTGAGCTCTAGGTTCTATTATGAACTAAATAGTTACATTGTTATTACATAGCAATATTGCGAGATTCTCAAAATTTGGAATCACCTTCATCTCAGTTATAAATTTGTCCATTTATGTTTATATACATCATTTTTATTGCGGATGATGCAGCCTAGAATGATACCCAGATTGATGAAGTGTTAGGTCGCGAACGACCTAGCGACTTACGAGCTAACGAGCTAAGGGGTAACGAGCTAAGAGCTTCTTTAGGTCGCGAACGACCTAGCGACTTACGAGCTAACGAGCTAAGGGGTAACGAGCTAAGA
The DNA here is from genome assembly GCA_030737815.1 of Allium fistulosum. NCBI lineage: Eukaryota > Viridiplantae > Streptophyta > Magnoliopsida > Asparagales > Amaryllidaceae > Allium > Allium fistulosum. The sequence continues at coordinate 1,219,538,489 of CM060904.1, read as the reverse complement.
GCTTCTTTAGGTCGCGAACGACCTAAAGCACATACCGCTTCTTTAGGTCGCGAATGACCTAATTCACATGCCGCTTCAGTAGGTCGCGAACGACCTAATTCTCATACCACTTCAGCAGGTCGCGAACGACCTAACAATAAGTCGCTAATTCTCGAAGGTCGCTCGTTCTTAGGTCGCTGGGAAGATAGGTCGCTGGATGTTAAGTCGTTGGAAAGTAGGTCGTGTGAAGGGTCCTGAAGCTGGGATGAATTTTGTTGCCGCTACTCTTTAGGTCGCTCAAGCAAGCTAACGACCTAAGGCCGCATATGTTACTATGACTTAAGTCGCCTGGAGCTTAGGTCGCGTGTGTTGTCTGTTAGGTCGCTACGTGCATGTACTAGGTCGTTTCTATGTTGTAACGTGTTTGTTGTTGATCTGTTAGGTCATTGACGACCTATGTTAGGTCGGTGAAGGTGTGTGTTGTGTTGTAATGTTTAAGGTCGTAGGTGTTAGGTCGTTCCCGACCTAAGTGTTGTACAGATTTGTGTTGTGTGAATTGTAAGCCTATAAATAGGCGGGTGGTTTCATTTGTAATAGTTAGTTGATTTTGAATAAAACTTTGTTTGTTAGCTTTGTGCTTTCATTAAATTGGTAGTTGAGTGTGATCTCCTATCTCCACTTTCAGGTATTCAAGTGCGCTTGAATCAACGATCACTGAAGCCGATTCACGGTATCTAGTGCGCTAGATCAACGTCGAAGAATCGTAGATCTTTAAACACGGTATCGTGCGCGATCAACGTGTTTGGGATAGCTAGATTCCGGCATCTTTTGGATCAACGGAGTTAGGCATTTGGTATTCTTCAATCCACCGATTGCTACTTTCACAGATTCATCATTTTTGTTATCCGCTGCTGCATCATTTGGTATCAAAGCTAGACTTAGCCAATCATAGCTAAGCCGAGTCTTGGAGCCAATTTTTATCAAAGAGTTCAAGTCGTTCGAGGCTGAGAGTTTGAAGGTAGAGCCGAGAGTTTGAAGCCGTGCATCATATTTGTTCAAGCCGATAGTTGAAGATTGTTTCATTTGACAATGCCGCCGAGGAGAGCCAATCGTCATCAAAATGATGAAGATTTGTATAAGCGAGAGGATGCCGAACAAATGGAACAACGCATTAGTAACAAATTCAATGAGAAGTTGGATGAAGGTATTGGAAGGTTAGAAAATTGATGATGGACATGAACCAAAGTCAAAGAAGAAGGTCGCCAATCTCGAACCATGGAGGAAACAGAGTTTCACCATCGGTTACGGAAGCGAGGAGGGTGTCGCCACAATCTGATCGAGGAAGAAGAGAATCATCAGTTTCATTGAGAAGAGAACATCATGGGTATAGAGATGAAGAGAGAAGAACTCCACGTGAGTTTGCACATGAACCATATCATGATGATGACAGACAAAGTAGAAGAGATATGCGAGATCATAGAAATGAGGGTGGTCGAGATCGTTATAGAAGTACATCTGTCTTTGAAGAAGATGGTGGTAGATGTAGTGTTCATTCTCGAGATCGAGACCAAGTTCGAAATGCATATCGGGATGTTGAAGATGATAGACGATGGGAATCGGGGATGAAAACTAAAATTCCAGAATTCAAGGGTGGAATGGTGGCTGAGGAGTTTTTGGATTGGTTGTCTAATGTGGAAGAAATTTTTGACTTTAAGGAGGTTCCAGAGCATCGAAGAGTGAAGTTAGTTGCTACTCGTTTGAAAGGGAGAGCTATGGCATGGTGGCAGCAAACTAAACTCACACGGGAAAGGATGGGAAAGTCAAAGATTAAATCATGGGATAAGATGAAGAAATTGATGAAAGCTACATTCTTGCCATATAACTATCAGTCTCTTATGTATCAACGATTGCAGAATCTGAGACAGGGGACAAAGTCTGTGAACGATTATGCGGATGAGTTCTATCAGCTAATTGCAAGGAATGACATCATGGAGACGGAAGAGCAATTAACAGCTAGATTTGTTGGAGGGTTGAGAATGCAGATACAAGATATGGTGAATATGTTTGATCCCAAATATGTCGCTGAAGCACATCAAAAAGCTATCGCTTGGGAGAAGCAAGGAAGAGAGGTGGTGGTGTGTTTACAAATTCTAACAATCCAATGAAAGGGGCTAGTAGCAATGCGAATGTTTCGAAGGCTGTTACAAAACCGGTTGTTAATGAAGTTGCTAAGACCAGAATCAATAGTGGTATCAAATGTTTCAATTGTCAGGAGATTGGTCACAAGAGCAATGAATGTCCAAAGCCAAAGAAGCGAGTGATGGTTGCTGAGGCAGAGGATGAGGAGGAAGAAGCTGAATGTTCTAATTCACTACATGATGAGGAGGAAGAAAATGTGTCGGGAGATGAAGGGTATTCATTAAGGATGAAGAGGTCGTGTTTAACACCAAAACAGGAGGAGGAAACTAGCTGGTTGAGGAGTAACATCTTTCAGTCAACGTGCACTATCTTGGGAAGGGTTTGCAAGTTTGTTATTGATGCATGAAGCTATGATAATATCATTTCTACAGAGGCTATGAAGAAGTTGGCATTGAAGACTGAGAAACATCTGAAACCTTACAAGTTAGCTTGGTTGAGAAAAGGTGGGGAGGTGAAAGTTGGACGAAGAGCTTGTGTTAATTTTTCAATTGGGAAGAAATACAAAGATGAAATCTGGTGTGATGTTGTGGACATGGACGTATGCCATCTATTATTGGGGAGACCATGGCAGTATGATAGGGCTGTGCAACATGATGGACGTGCTAACAGTTACAGTTTCATATTTGAGGGTACAAAGATTACTTTAATTCCTAAGAAGCGACAACACGAAGAAAGCAAGTTGGAGGAGATTGAAGAGTTGAAAACTTTGTTATCATTGAAGGAGTTTGTTAAGGAGGTAGAAGAGGAGCCTGAAGTATTCTTGTTGATTGGACGAGAGAGTCAGGAAGTGGTTGAGATCCCTGAAGAAGTGAAACCAGTGCTGGGAGAGTTTGACGATGTATTTCCTGAGGAGCTACCAATGGAGTTACCTCCATTGAGAGACATTCAACATCAAATTGATCTTGTTCCAGGAGCTGTGTTACCTCATAGACCACACTACAGAATGAGTCCAAAAGAACATGAGGAGTTGAGAAGGCAAGTGGAAGAATTGCTTGAACAGGGGCGTGTACAGGAAAGTTTAAGTCCTTGTGTGGTGCCAGCTTTGTTAGTACCGAAGAAGGATGGAACGTGGAGGATGTGCACTGATAGTCGGGCACTGAACAAGATTACTGTGAGATATAGATTCCCTATGCCTAGATTGGATGACTTGTTGGATCAGCTTAGTGGAGCTACTATATTTTCGAAGATTGATTTGAAAAGCGGTTATCATCAAATTTGAATCAGACCAGGGGATGAATGGAAAACAACGTTTAAGACACGTGAGGGGTTGTACGAATGGCTGGTTATGCCGTTTGGTCTTTCGAATGCACCGAGTACATTTATGCGGGTGATGAATCAGATTTTTAGACCATTCATTGGGAAGTTTGTGGTGGTGTATTTTGATGATATACTGATATATAGTGGGAATTCAGAAGAACACTTGCAACATCTGAGAGAAGTGTTGATGGTACTGCGACAGGAATAATTTTATGCTGCAATGAAGAAATGCGTGTTCATGACGCATAGTGTTTTATTTTTGGGGTATGTTATTTCGGATGGAGGTATACAGGTGGATCAGAATAAAGTTGAAGCAATCAGAAATTAGCCACAACCCAGGACGATAACCGAAGTTAGACGTTTTCATGGTTTAGCGTCATTCTACCGAAGGTTTATTCCACACTTCAGTAGCGTGATGGCTCCAGTTACTGATTGTATGAAAGGGAAGCAATTTTCATGGTCGGAGGAAGCAGGATTTGCTTTTGAGAGAATCAAGGAACTTTTGACGACAGCACCGATTCTAGTGTTGCCGGATTTTCAGTTGTTGTTTGAATTGCATACTGATGCATCGAAGGTTGGAATTGGAGGGGTGTTAAGTCAGAAGGGACGTCCTATTGCATATTTCAGTGAGAAGTTATCGGGAGCAAAGATGAGATATAATACATATGATGTATAATTTTATGCTATCGTGCAAGCTGTGAAACATTGGAGGCATTATTTGTTTCATAAAGAATTTGTTTTATATACCGATCATGAGGCGTTGAAGCATATGCAGGGACAGGATAAGATTGCAGCTAGACATGCTTTGTGGATTGCATACTTACAACAATTTACATTTGTGGTAAAACATAAATCTGGAATTACGAATCGAGTGGCAGATGCATTGAGCAGAAGGAATCATGTGTTGACTACAATGAAGGTTGAGGTGGCAGGATTTGATGTGTTGCTAGAATTATTTGTTGATGATCCTTACTTTGCAAAGTTTGTAGATGAAGTCAAGGAGGGAAAGATGGATGATTATGTGTTGGTGGATGGTTTTCTTTTTAAGGGAAATCGATTGTGCATACCCGAGTGCAGCCTACGGATGAAGATTGTGAAGGAGTTGCATGAGGAAGGTTATGTGGGTAGAGATCGTACTTTGCAATTAATTTCTCAATCTTATTATTGGCCTTCGTTGAAGCGGGAAGTTGGAAAGTTTGTGGAAAGATGTCATATTTGCCAAGTTTCCAAAGGAACAGCGATGAATGCGGGATTGTATATGCCCTTACCTGTACCGACTAGACCGTGGGTTGATATCAGTATGGATTTTGTTTTGGGGTTACCTAGAACTCAGAGGGGGAATGATTCAATATATGTTGTAGTGGACAGGTTTTCGAAGATGGCGCATTTTATTGCTTGTAAGAAGACAGCTGATGCCGTCCGTGTTGCCGAGTTGTTCTTTAAAGAGGTGTATCGCTTACATGGTTTACCTGAATCCATTGTTTCGGATCGGGATACCAGATTTCTAAGTCATTTTTGGCTGAGTTTGTGGAAGATGGTGGGAACAAAGCTAAATTTCAGTAGTGCTTACCATCCGCAGTCCGATGGTCAGACTGAAGTTGTTAATAGGTCGTTGGGAAATTTGTTGCGGTGTCTTATGAAAGACAATCTGAAGAGTTGGGATGTGAAGTTATGTCAAGCGGAGTTTGCTCATAATCATGCTATAAACCGTAGTACGGGTTTCAGTCCATTTCAGATAGTATATTCAAGTTTACCAAAGGGGCCGTTGGATTTAACGATAGTACCACAACCAAAGGGGACAGTTAAACGGGCTGTTGATTTTATTGATGGATTGGCAGAATGTCATAAAATCGTTCAGGAACGATTGGAGAGAACGAATGAAAAGTATAAACGATCTACGGATTTGAAATGAAGGAATGTTGAATTTAATGAAGGAGATTTAGTATATGTTGTACTAACAAAAGATCGTTTTCCAGTGGGAGCATACAATAAACTTAAAGCTCAAAAGATTGGTCCTGTAACGATTGTGAAACGGATCAATGAAAACGCTTATAGGTTGAAGCTGCCGGAGGATGTGTACACTTCTGACGTGTTTAATATTAAACATCTTATACCATATCATGGGATGAGCTTGTTGTGGAAGAGGAGGGCGCAAATTCGAGGACGAATTTTTCCTAACCAGGAGAGGATGATGCAACCCAGAATGATACCCAGATTGATGAAGTGTTAGGTCGCGAACGACCTAGCGACTTACGAGCTAACGAGCTAAGGGGTAACGAGCTAAGAGCTTCTTTAGGTCGCGAACGACCTAGCGACTTACGAGCTAACGAGCTAAGGGGTAACGAGCTAAGAGCTTCTTTAGGTCGCGAACGACCTAAAGCACATACCGCTTCTTTAGGTCGCGAACGACCTAATTCACATGCCGCTTCAGTAGGTCGCGAACGACCTAATTCTCATACCACTGCAGTAGGTCGCGAACGACCTAACAATAAGTCGCTAATTCTCGAAGGTCGCTCGTTCTTAGGTCGCTGGGAAGATAGGTCGCTGGATGTTAAGTCGTTGGAAAGTAGGTCATGTGAAGGGTCCTGAAGCTATGATGAATTTTGTTGCCGCTACTCTTTAGGTCGCTCGAGCGAGCTAATGACCTAAGGCCGCATATGTTACTATGACTTAAGTCGCCTGGAGCTTAGGTCGCGTGTGTTGTCTGTTAGGTCGCTACGTGCATGTACTAGGTCGTTTCTGTGTTGTAACGTGTTTGTTGTTGATCTGTTAGGTCGTTGATGACCTATGTTAGGTCGGTGAAGGCGTGTGTTGTGTTGTAATGTTTTAGGTCGTAGGTGTTAGGTCGTTCCCGACCTAAGAGTTGTACAGATTTGTGTTGTGTGAATTGTAAGCCTATAAATAGGCGGGTGGTTTCATTTGTAATAGTTAGTTGATTTTGAATAAAACTTTTGTTTGTTAGCTTTGTGCTTTCATTAAATTGGTAGTTGAGTGCGATCTCCTATCTCCACTTTCGGGTATTCAAGTGCGCTTGAATCAACGATCGCTGAAGCCGATTCACGGTATCTAGTGCGCTAGATCAACGTCGAAGAATCGTAGATCTTTAAACACGGTATCGTGCGCGATCAACGTGTTTGGGATAGCTAGATTTCGGCATCTTTTGGATCAACGGAGTTGGGCATTTGGTATTCTTCAATCCATCGATTGCTACTTTCACAAATTCATCATTTTTGTTATCCGCTGTTGCATCAGCGGCGCTATTCAAGTCAACGTACTTGGCCTTTTTCACTGAATCGACCACAATCTTTCATTTGGAACATTTCCAATTTGAAGATTCTTAACTTGAATATATTATGGACATATCATACTCAATATCACTTATGAAACTTTGAGTCCGATCTTCACAAGGAGTTTATTGTTTCTATAAACAATTCTCCAGTATTTCGCAAATACACGAGAACACTCCAAACTATCATTTAGTGATAACAATTTTGATTTAATATTAGCTTCATGTATCAAATACATGAACAAATCATAATATCGTAGACAACATAACATGTATGATAATTCCTATTGCCTTAAATAAGGAACCCATCTTACATGTTCCTATTAAACATTTTAATAGGGTGCCCTTGTATATCGTTTGGGACATTCCCTATATCTTTTATACTTACTATAAAATACATCATTTACAAATCCAACATCGAGTATTAAAACAACCAAGGCTGATTTTAATGCAAAAACATTACTAAAATCTGCAATGTGTTGTTTACTTACAATTTAGAAATATCAATGTATCTTTTAATGTTCTTTCTTATGAACACACCCGTCTTCTGTATTTTGATGGATAATCAAACTATTTGATATTTCTATCAAAATACTTGTTCAATTTTGATGCTTGTCAAATGATACTTTCATATCTATTCTTGGATCATATCCAAACACTCACAAACCCAAACAGCAGCTCCCCCTGAATTCAAGACACTTTGGCAGTTATGTGCAAACAATCTATCCAAAATCATTATTTAGAATTTTTCGTTGCAGCACATATGTACCAAATCATAAAGTCTTACAAAGTGATAATTTTGTGAGTAAATCTGAAATAACTTGATCATATTAAATGATGAATCTATTATGCTAATTTCAATGTTTGAAATTTGCGAGATTATTCTTATCAACATTACTCGTTTAATTCCAACTGCATTAGTCTTGCTCATAAAGACACAATCACAGTCGATGGATCACATCCCTTTGGTTACGACTACCAAAATCATATTTTGATAATGTACTTGTAATTCATCTTTAGATCTTTGCATCATACTATATTATAGAGTCAACACTCTTAATGGTTTTTTAAACAACCGAGGATTATATTTTTTGACATTGATAAGAAATCGAATGTATGAGAATACTTATTATACACTCTAATGCGATATGTTTGTTTAAGTTAGTTGATTTCATTTCATCTCATGTAATCAGTTTTATCATTAGATCCTATCCTATTCCATTTTACTACTAATAATTTCTCAAAGAAATTCCTTCACTATGAAGTTGGTATTTCTTGAAACAACTATTATATCTCAATGTAATGGAACATGTATTCATAAACACTTTATGAATTGCTTTTTATTTAAAACCGATTTAGTTTTAGTTTACAAAACTTATGTTCAAAACATAAATATGTCATCCAATGGCTCTCCTTCCAGTACTCCTTTGGGAAGATTCATACAAGATCCCTCACAAATAATTATTACGTGCAAACTTTCGACTCGCACAACCTGCCAACTCCTTGGCATAGGATATGCCGGGGTTTCTCATAAACCCTTATCTTGTATGTTTTTGTAAACTATTAAATAGGTAAAGTAATATTAATCTCGTGTACTACTCTTAAGTACATGACCTTATAGAAAGAAATTAACTTAACTTCACTTACAATTAATTATACTTTGTCCAACAAGGCTTGATTACTCCTTATCGATACATCATTGTGTACCACAAGGAGGAGTGCTTTTTGAGATTGAATCTTTATTCATACTAGGTACATATGGAACTCCTTCAATATACTCACTCATTCAGTCAAATCGAATCATTTCTATTGCATGTTATATTATTTGCTTTCATTTTATACTCTATGAATCTATCATAGACATACTACATATGTGTCAAACACACATGTCAATGTCGGTGATAACTAATCGGTAAATATGACGAAGTATGTAGAACCGTTTTGGTATTAATATATTTACGATTGCATACATCTATATGTATCAATTTGAAGAGTTCATTAACTCTTATGATGCTCCCACTAAATAGGTGCATAGCCCTTAATTGTTTGAGATATAATTAATCAATGTCTATGATTCATAATCATATAATAAAATTATTTCTCAAAACTATGACTTTGTCTATAATTTCAAAATAACTTTTAATACTTCTGCATTTTCTGATGCATCACTTTTGTTGTGAAAACAAGTACCATATTGTAATTGTATTTCATTATGTGTATTCATAATATTCACATATAACTATGTCGATTTTTTAATCGATACCGAAAAATAGTTATTATTTCATAAATAATAATCGGTATGTTTTACAGAAACATTTATCATAACTTGATGTAATCAATAAGTGCTACATGGTATGCTCCCACTATTTCTACCATTACTATAATAGCGTACTAAATTCGAATGTCCACCATTCGCTTAATATGAATTATTTATTTCATATACTTCAACTAATTAGAATGGTGATTCTTTGATCAAATATTTTAAACTCAAAGAAATAGATCTCATATAAAATAATTTTCTATATGAAAATACAATTCGGAATAGAAATCATATTTCTTATTTCAATAGTAAGTATCAAATTATTACTATTCTTGTTCCTGATGTTTCTTAATGAAGTAGTGACTATTCATTCTCTTTATCCCAACTGTACCTTAAATCATATTACTATTGTACATTCGTTTTTCTTTCTAAATGGTCAAACCATTCAAAAGAAAACCCTTACTACAATATCATAACGAGCTCTTTACAAAACGCATTTGATGATCCTTAACCTTTAAGGATATCATATATGTTTTGTTTTGTGTACACTGATCAAATTGACATTTCAACGATCGAGTTCTTAGATCTGTCTTTTAGTTTTGGTCTAGTGTTACAGTTACACAATACGATTCTTTTTGTAACCAATCAAATTGAATACTCTGTCTTACAGTACTGTTTATTGGCCTATTTTTGAATGAACTAACTTCATCAAAGTATCGTATATTATGAACTATGACCGTTCCCTATATAACATTTATATGCGATAGTATATGGATCAAATATCCATAGTCTCATATTGCTTCTAGAGTTCGACACTAATAGAATGCAATACACGGTCTAGACCAAATAAACACATAAGTGACCAAATTACGATCATATTATGTAGTTGTAAAATTCAGTACTTGCATGGGTATGGAAAGATTCACATGCAATGGTCATTTATTAGTAAGTATATTTTATACTTCTATTTGTCAACTTTCTATTAAGTTTAATTTTATATCTTAATTGATAAACATTTTATCAAACATTTTAAATGCTATATGTTCTTATAATATTAGAATGGTTAAATTTTTTCATTTCATTTTTCTAATAAGGCTCGCACTAGTCTTTTATGTTCCACCAAAACCTAAGCGAAACATAGAAGTCTTTCGACTTCACTAGCGGGTGTTAGGACTCGTTAGTCTTGGAATTCTGACATTGAGTTGTTTAATAAATCATAGCTCCATGGGAGATGGATAATTCTTTTTATCAGTTGTATCACATACAACTCCTAACCCATGATTCCTTGTCCTAATCTCATTTAGACCTTTAGTTTTCTCAATAAATTGAAAGAGGTAATTCACTCGTACCTATCATATCGCGAAGGCTGCACATAAACACAGATGGGTTTTTACCTTACGATAAACAAACCATTTTCTATAGAAAATCCATTGATATTATAATAATGTCCAGGGTCAAAGTAAAATATGAATATAGTTGATGTGCTTGCAGCTCACGTTTCAGCATAGTTGGGCACAACTATGTCCATACGACGCTTATTGGAGAATGGATTCCATATAATGACTGGGCTACTGGGTTACCGCCCATCACGGTGCATCTCTAGATAAAATAACACCAAGGACCTCGCCGGGATCCCTTGCCAACATAGGACCGGCCTACCACTTGACTAGTAATACCGAATATGACCACCCCTCCGTTAATGGGCCCCGAAGCATGCAATGCGAGATAATATCAACTCTAGATAGGGATGATCATACTCTACTTGGAAGCGACCCACTTAGCCCTACTGCATCTCCCATGTTTTAGTTGTTCCCTGTTGATGAGGCTTGAGGCTACAATTTACCTTTTTTATAGCACTTCCCACTCGGAATGCTAACATTGCCCTCCAGAAAACAATGTAATGCCAACATTCATCCATACAAGTTCATTCTGGGACTGAAAAAAACGCTTGAGAGCTCCGTTTTCAATTTCATCATCTTTAAAATGTCATCACATCGAAACGCTTGAGTTGGATCGAAGTATTTCTCAAAACATATATGATCCCGGTCTCTTCGATACAACATTCGATAGTTTCCTGTAAACTCAACCCCGGTTCTTTAGAAAATAAACAATCAAAGATAAGAGTGGAGATCACCTCCTAACCGTTAGTGGACAGATTTCCTTATCGTTTGTCCTCAGAGAACAAAACGAGATTTATACGCAGAGTACAACATCATTGAAGATGACTACACCATATAACTCACGTGTTTCTATTAGATATTTCCAAAGTTATGTTTTTGGATCCAGATCTGAGAGTCGGTTATTTAACTATCAAATAACAAACATTCAATTAGGGATTTAATTCCATAGGGAAAACTAACATTGGTTAAACACATAAGTAACCACTAACCTCTTTAATTAATATTTTCATTAATTAAAATCACTTGTAAATACTTGTATAAAAATATCTTTACAAAGATAAACCCACAATCCCTATATTTTCAATACTTAGAGAATATCCATATACTCTTCTCAACTGTGTAAGTATATTCACCAAACACTGAGGAAGATTTCCTTTTATACAATTCTAACCCATTAAAAAACTCCATTATAAATTTCTAAAACCATTTATAACAATTTTATAAATCTCTGGAACCATTTATAAAACTCTCTTATACATTCCTAAAATTATTTATAAACCCTTTATAAATCCATAAGACCGTTTATAAAGCTCCTTTTATAAATCTATAAACCCATTTCTAAAATTCTTTTATAAATATCTAAGACCATTTATAAAACACTTTTTACCCTTTTTCAAATCTTCCATTAATTTTTCCAAACCATGTTATAAGATTCCTCTTATAAAACCCTCATCTATTTATAAAACCATATTTCTAAATCTCGAAAACGATTATAACAAATTCTAATCATTTACTTTTAAACACTAATATATTATAACAAACAATATAAATGAATAGTAATTAACTTCAAAACATCTTAAAAATAATAATTAATAATTCCAAAACATTCTTAATAAAATAGTTATAATTTATCTTCAACATTATTATAAATAATAATAATTAATTTCCAAAACCTTATTGATAAATAATTATAATTAATTTCAAACCATATTAGTAATTTAAATAATTAACTTTTCAAAATATTAAAATATTGACCAACAACTTTAAAACGATATTAATATAAATAAACAACTTTTAAAAATAGATATATTTCCTTAATAAAAATCCATACTTAATTTTCAACATAATCATTTCCATATTTATAAAACTGTATTTATAAATCTCTTTCTATTTTATAAACTTCCACTTTATAAAAATCCCTTTATTTATAAAAACCCATCTATACTCTATCCCTTTATAAATCTCACTTATTTATAAATATTATTCAAGAAATAAATATTAGCCCGTTTTTAACTTTGCTTCCATATGTATAAATTTGTTTTATAAATTCCTTTCAATTTATAAAATATTGTTTAACATCCCCAAATCTATCCTCACTTTCAAATTCCAAATAGAATCAACTTTTTTTCTAAACAACATTCACATCTCATTATAAATCCACAATTTGATTTATTTCTCCAATTCATCCAATGATAAAAGTTTCCCCTTTATTTATAAACACCATTTATAAATCTATCATTTTATTAATAAAATACCATTTTACACATCCTCATCTTATTTTTAAGATGTCACTTTTATATATTATCACCTTTATAAATTTTCCACATTTGTAAATAAATCTTAATACAAACAAACATAACTTTATATAAAACGGCTAATAAATATTTCTATCTTCTTTTTAAAACTGTATTCCTTTAAAAGACGAACTTATTTTTAAGATTTTAAAAATCTTTACTTTACCGTTCAAAAATATCTCTTTAAAATATTTCATAAACTATTAATTTAAAATATCTAAAAATCACACTTTTTAGTTTAACAAAAATTCCTTCTTTAAATAAAATTCAGGAATAAATATTAAAATATATAAATTTTCGAAATAACTTAAAATCCTTTTAAAACTAAATCTTCATTTTATAGTATTTCAAAATACTAAAAATATGGCCTAGTGCTATTATAGCACTAAATAGGGAAAAATCATTCATGTCATCAAATATGGCATCCAACACATCGTATATGGAAAATAAAATCAACAGTGTAAGGACCAGTTGGATCCCTCCAACCTGTCTCCCTGCATCACATACAGTATAAAATCATGAAATATAAATCAATCGCTTCGAGACGGGATCATATACAAATTTTCATCCACTCTTACACGGGAACGTAATAGAGTCTCATCCTCTAAAAGGGTGGGAATATATCCAAACCAATAATATAAAATAGTAAATCACCCATACAGTCAACAAACAATCAATAAATAAATTATCCACACTTATATGGAAATATAAGTAGGCCAAAGTGGTGAGTTAACTCACTTTGATTCTAGTAATCGCCAAAACACTACAGTTTGAATTAAAATTGAATAGACGTCCAATTTTTAACCCAAATTTCTATTAGCTCCAAATCTATCAAATCCAACTCCATATCGTTGATTTCGTTGATACGGCCACAAGCAAATTGTTGCGTTTAATTTGGACCTCGTATGAATTAATAAACGTTGGAATTATTTAAATTTTTAATTAACATAATTTAATTAAGTTTAAAACCTAACTACCTTCCCTCCATCACATAAACAACCCAGGTCGCAACTCAACCCAAAAATGCAACCTCATCTTCGATCATCGCCACCGTCCTGGCCCTCATCACGCCACCGTGAGTTCATCGTGCATAGCCCCATTGCTGAGCTTCCCCACGCCACCATCACCGACCTCCCTAATGCCTCCGATCACCTGATTTTGAATAAAACCCTCCACCGACGTTGAGCCAAATTCTGGCCATCTTGCCTCGCCAAAGTCCATCTCCACCGTTGAATCCATTCGTCATGTTGAGGCGCGCCTATCCTTATTTAGGGTCGAAGCTTGATTCGACATCTGGATGGAGGAAGAAAGAATGGCGGCTGTTGCTTATTTCAATTAGGGTTTGCAAATGAAGATAGCTAACATCCTTTTATAGAAAATTTCCAAAGCACTATTCACTCGCTAAATTTTCAAACTCCAAACGAGGCATGCCACCTGACGTCCTATATGTAATACCCCTATTCCGAACATAATGGACCAATTATCGAAATCTAATTCCATTATATACAAAAGTTAGCTTTTCAAAATCAAATTATATTAAATTAAATTCCTATAATTTATTTCTACACGTTTCGAACTCGCACGACCAAACGATACGTCCAATCACCACGAAATTCGACGGCATACAATAATTCACTATTACGGATCCAATGAAACTGGATTCATCAAAATTCGATGTAACGACCCAGAATTTTTGATAATTAAAATTCGAATATTTAATTGATTTTAAATATTAATAAATGAATTTAATAAGTCGAGTAATTTATTTTTCGAATATTGGATTTAATTTGACAATTAAATCGATAATTTAATAGTTAAATTCCAGAGATAATTGAAATCTGGATTAAATGTGATTTAAAATGATTTGTAAAATTTTATTTAATCATACTGGAGTTATAGAGATGTTACAGGACTTTTAAAACTGAATTTAAAGTTAATCTGTGAAAATGGAATATTTTAATATTTAATTATCGACTGAAAATTAGCCATTTTTCGAACAGTCTCAGAATTGAACGAAACCCGTTCCATTGGATCCGTAATAGTTAGTTATTATCGGATTTCAATTTTCGTATCCATCGGAGTTGTCGTTTGACCGTGGCAACTCGAAACGCATCGATATCGTTTTAATTTTAAATCGTCAAGTTAAAATAGTCATTTTTCAAACGGTCTCGGATTTTGACGAAACTAGTTTCATCGGATCCGTAATGTGATATTATTGTAAGATTTCAAATTTCGTAATTTTTGGATTTACCGTTTGTCCGGGGCAAGCCAAAACGCCTCGAAATCAATTTAAATCGGTTTAATTTAAATTGATCGTTTAATTCCATATCTTGCACAGACGATCGAATTGGCTTCCGAAACCTGTTCCATTACGTTCGGAACGCGGGGTAAACCTTAGAAACGTCAGCCGGCACGTTCGATTCGGAGTTCGGAAAATTTCCGGATGAATAGTAAATTGGGCAATTTTCTATAAAAGGACATGTTATCTTCACTTTTGCAAAGCAAAGACAACCCTAGGGTTTTAAAAAACTGCAGCCGCCTCTTATAAAATGAACGGCCAGAAAGCTTAGAAATTCATCCCTTAATCCATCCCAATCCACACGTTATTGGCTGAAGTGATCAACTAAGAAGTTGTAGAGGGTTGCAAGAGCTTCAAGTTCATACGGTTATGATCGAGTTTTATGAAGCGTAGAGGGAGAGAGGCCGCTGCGTTCATGATGGGTTTCGCACGTCTTTTGGAGCAAAGGGGGCCACTAAGCGTCGCCGGTCTCTGGCCGAGCACGTGTCTTGGGTAGGCGAATGTATTGGTATGCGTTGATCGACTTTCGATCGACGTAGGGGAGTGCGGCCATCAAGATGCGAACGTGAGTTATGGGTTGAGTCGCGATTTTTTTTCACCTGGGAAGAAGGAGTAATCGCGTGCAATGGCCTGGATTCATCACAACAGATCGTGCGGCCACGATTAGTTAGGTTTAAAATTTAAAAGAAGTTGTAAAATTTAATTGTATTTTAATTCGTATAAACTTCTAAACCCCATAACTTTGTCATACGAGGTTGAAAAATTACGAAACAAGTTGCGTTGTCTTCGTTTTGTCGAGCTCTTTGCTATGGAACTGAATTGGAGCCATTTGGAGCTAGTTTGAATTTCGGGTAAAATTAAACGCCGTTTAATTTTATTCGAAATAAACGCTGGAATCAAAATTAAAATCAAGGTGAGATCTTCTCACTCAAATGAAAGTGGATTTTCTTTTACAGTTATTGATTGATGATTGACTGTTTGGATTTGTGATATTAGATATTTTAGGATATATCTATATATAGCAATATATACATATTGGCATATGTATATATTGGATTGATTGATTTCCCGCCTCGTATAGCGAATGAGACCCTATTGCGCCGTTAGTAAGCGGATTTTTATAAAACCCATATACCGCGATAATTCCGTACTGGAGCGGAATTGGTATTGTGCTAACATCTGTGGATGCAGGGAAACAGGTTGGAGGGATCCAACTGGATTCCTCACCAGTAGTTATTTATTTACAGATATTGATGTATATTCTGTTATCATATGTTGATATACGATGTTGTTGTTGTGATTGACTAATTGGTGTTGTTGCATCATCGGATTCAAGTTTTAAAAATAACGACTTTTAATTTAAAAGGTTTTTAAAGTGATTTTTGAAAATATACGTTTTATGGAATTTTTGAATCGATTTATAAACGTAAAATTTAAAAGTTATAATTTTTAGTGAAATATAACCGAAGTGTCGTTTTTGAAATAAAAGTCGATTTATTTGTAAAATGGTTTAAGTTGGGATTTTTGAATAACCATAAACGATTTGTGTAAAAAGATTTATTAAAATTGATATTTTTAAATCAAATATTGGAATTATAAGATGAGTTTTTATAAGTGTTAAAAATGAAATATTATGGAATCCGTAAGTGAATGAAATTTATAGGTTTATAAATTGTGAAGTTATAAAATGGATGAAACTGTAGAATAAAAGATTTATAAGAGATTTACTTATAAATTGGATTTTTACCTTTAGATGGAATATTTATCGAATTATTTATAAAGGAGATTTATTAAATTGAAGTCGTTAGAAAATAGTAATAGAATTTATAAACGTTGTTTTATAAATTCGAAATCGATAGAATTTGATAAATTAAATATAGAAGATTTTTAAAGAAGATATATTCGCGATTTTGGATAGCGAATTTTTATTGAAATAAAATGTGTAGAAAATAGTGAAATGTAATTAGTGAAGTATATTCACGATTTTGGACAGTGAATATATTGTCAAGTAAAATGGATAGTTTTGGAAAAGCGATATTGTAAAATGAAGTTAATTGTTTTAAAAGATGTTTTAAAACGTGTTAGATATCGAAATCATAGATTTCAACATTTATTGTTGAAATAGACGTTTTCGAGAAATAAGGAAATGATGGACTATAACACTGTTGTTATAGTAAATGATTTTCGAAAGAAAATACTTTATGTAGTATTGGGATTTATATATCTATCTAAAATCCGAATCCCTACACTAGTGATTTTGAGCCGTCGTAACGATGTTTTACGTAACATTCGTTTTGACTCAAATAAATGTTGTCAAAGTAAATGATTTCCTTAAAGAATGAATATATACTTAATTTTGATTTAAGTATATCGAATATTTTCAAAAGTTGAAAATAAATGATTTGTGAAATACTTATTTTTAAATAAGTATGGGAATGCTTTTCCAATATGAAATGAACTGTTTTGAGATGTTATCTTTTAAAGATAAATTGAAATGTGGAAATTGATTTGAAATTGTTTTCAAATGGTTAAGTGTGGGAATTTTATATCTAGTAAAGATATTTTGGAAGATAAAATAATTTGGGAAAATTATTTGGAATCTGATGATGTTGCGCATCTTTATTGATAGTTAAATAACCGACTATCAATAATTACCTTGAATGGTATTTGTTGTGAATTGGATGAATTTGAATGCCACACTTATTTTTGAATAAGCGCTCACTTTTCGGGTTAGCCGGGAAAGGACCATGGGGTCGTATAACCCATTCCGAATATGTGATACGTCGTTATGAATTGCATTCGAAGACCGGTGTTGAAGACCGGATATTTTTGAAAACGGAAGGATTACCGTCGAGTTACTCTACATCGGCTGATCTCCGATTTAGAGGTTTTATCACCCTTAGTGACGGGAAGTCCGGACGTGATTAGAAATTTATCCGGACATGCAAGGGCTTCGTGAGAAGTGCCTTCGGTTCTGTTCGATCCCGGAACAGACTTGTATGGATTGTGTGTCTGACGTTACAATTTGAGATATAAAGCTGATTTCTTTCAAATACATTTCTGTTGGTGGCGGAGAATTTATTCTCTTAGCTTAACACCCTTCTCTGAGACGTACGAGCTCAGAGGTTATGTAGTTGAAATTTATCAGCGATATATCCCAATTTGGTAACGTGGCATACTGAGTGTTGCTGTGAAATGATCAGTGTTTGATCATTTGTGATATGATCATTTGTTTGATCTTATATCTTTGTGATCATAGGTTGATCATTTTGTTTGACCCGAAGCAGGGCTTTTTGAGAAAGCGTAGCTTTGTGGACGAGACTTCATCGAGCCTCACACCCCGGAAATGGTCGAAACAGGAAGGATGCAGCAAGGTTCTAGGGAGTAGCGCCCCTTAGTGTATGTCATTCCTTCTGGATAGAGGTGGTATCATGGTATGGAGCCCAGATACTTAACCTATGTGGTTGCTGCATTATTATCTATGTGGTTTGTTGGAAATCGGGGATCCTCGGGAAGATCGGTTACGATCGGGGGATGGCATACGCGTGTCAGTAGTTACCTATTTTTGCAGAGGTAACCCGGCCTTGTGTTGGCAGAGATCCGGTTAGGTTCTCGGGTCGTCTATTCCAGGGACGTACCCATCGTGGAAAAGGAAGTTCCTTAGCCTGACCATTTGTTGGAAATCCAAACTCCAATACGCACCTTGTACGGTATTAGTTGTAGAACCTGCCATTTACGTACGGTGGTCACCACTGTTTAGATGGTAGCTATAGTAGGCATACGATACTGGTCGTATGTTGGCTAAGATTAGTATTATACTTTCGAAATGTTTTCTACACTATGCACTAATAATAATATCAAAAATGATTTGATTTTGCGTAGTAAGCATCTTTGACTATCATAAGAAGAAATCTCCTCCAATTCTGCGTTTGCATTGTGTGTGTGGTGGGAGGTCTTATGGTAGTTTCATTTTCCAAAAGCATTTCGAATTGACTTTAAAAATTATTTTGTCGTTATAAAGAATAACTGTTTTACGATCTCACACCAGTCACCATGACTGACTCGGAGTTTATTGTTTCCCTTCTAAACTCTGGGTGCCCACCAATTTCCACACGGGCAGTCTAGAGTTAGGTTATCAGGATATTCTGGATATTCTGGAGCTTGGAGATAAGCTGGATGGCGAGACGTAGTATTTGTATCTGATAGTATTTATTCCGCTGTGTATTCTGTATGAGGACAAGTTTATATAACTGTCCATTGTTGTACTGAGTTGTATATTGACTCTGATGATTGATGTATGTATAAAATGATATAGTTCTTTGTTTTAAAGATTATTCAATTATCTATTGTATATTGTTCCGCTGCGATATGTGAGATTCTGATATTGTTTTCTGTTTCTGTTCTGATGTTGTTCTGTTGTTCTTCTTTCTTCTTTTGCTTTCTTCTTCTTCTCCTTTTCTTCTATTTCTTCTTTCTAAAACCCTCACTATTGGAGTTCCGGCACTCGATTTATCGGCAGTCGATAAAGTGAGTATCGATGTCGAATTTTCGAAAGTCGAAATTCCGGTACGTGACAGCGTGGTATCAAAGCATATGGTTAAGCGACAACCCTGCTCTGTTGGGTGTTACTCATTAGAGATAGAGTCAGTAGTACTCTAGAATGAGTTGAGTGTGATAATAGATACGAGTGCGTATTTGTTAGTGAATATAAAATTGTTTTATATTGTGATGATTGGTTTGTTGAGTGGTATATGGATTCTGGTCGGTATTGTCAGTACAACTCTATCGATAGGGATCTCTAAACACTTGTATAGAACAATTCGACACAATATTGTTTTAAATAGGGTGAATGAAATAATTTTACCCAAAACTATTTTTGTATAAAAAAGAAATGATTTTCTGTAAATTATTACAGTATATGGTTGCATGGTTGTTAGGAAAGTGATAATATTGAAATGTTATCATTATTATATGAAATGGAATAAGAAATTGAAACATAACTCCAAAGTTAAGAAATAAATCCATGTACAAATGAAATTTAAGAATGTAAATTATAAAAGTGATTTGTAATTTAAAACGGAATTCCAGAGAAGTATTTGGAAATGTTTTGAAAAGAATTTGAAAATTTTGGAGATTTGGAAAGTTAAATCATTTTTGATTTGAAAATAAAATTCAAAGGATTTTGGAAAAATGTTTTGAAGAGATAAAAGCTCTAAACTCTTTTAGGTCGCTGGAAAATAATCTTGATGATGGTGGCCACATCATTAGAATTCATTTTCGGGTTTCCAAAAGAGGAATTGCTGCCAAATTGTTTTAAATGGAAGTTGTTTGGAAAATTTGGGTTTTTGTTTTGGAAATTCAAATGGAATTTGAATTGTTTTCAAAATGATTTTGGAAAAAAGTTGAAAAGACTCTGGAATCCTATTTAAAATATTTATGGGAACAAGAAATGAGTTGATAACTTATACAATTTGAATTTTGATTGAATAAATTTAACTTAAGAAATTTTAAGTTGAATTAAAGTAAGTATAAGTGAATCAATAAAAATCCAAGTGGAAATTTTTGAATATAAGTTGTATAACTTATAAAATGAGAAAATGAAAGTGAAATAAATGATGTTTAATGGGAATATAACTTAAGAAATGACGAATGAATTTGATTTTGGGTATCAAAATTTATTACTGAAATGAATATGAACTTGAGTTATATAAGTGAAATTCAACTTGAAATGTTAAATGAATTAGCAATTGAATAAATAAATGTATTGGAGGTAAATCAATCTAATGAAAGTAAATTGATATGGAAGAATGAATGTAAGTGTAAATTCATTAAAGCTAATTGGATGAAGTGAATAAGATTTAAACTAAATATTGAAAACGAATTTGAAATTGTGTGAAATAAAATGAAGTTAATCGATGAAATTCAATATTCAGAAGTTAAATTGAATCCAAATTAGATTGAAATTGTGAATTGAATTCAAATGAAATTGAAATGAAAATTGAACGAAACTGAATGATGTAACTTCAATAGTGAATTTAAAAATGATATAAGAAGTAGGTATCGAAATTTTGTAATAGAATTTGCAAAATTGTTTGAATATATGTAACTAGATATTATGGCTAGTAGGATATACAGGTGTTATAATGGAATTGGAATTTAATTTCGAAGATAAATTTGAATGGCTCGACAAAAGGTAAGTATTTGAATTCGAATATGAGATTTGATGACTTATTTCTCTAGCCGCTTGGCTTTTTCTTTTTCTTTTTGAAATCTGAGAGTCCATAGGGACGTTTTGTAGTCGTACCGTATTAGCCGCGCAAAGGAGACGCTGGCGAAATTTTTCGGAAATTTAGGGCGTTAGAAAAATTTTGAGAAAATTTTGAAAGTTTGAAATTTGAATTTAAACTCGAATTTGAATTTTGAAGTAAACAATGCTGTTGAAACTTATAATTGAAATTGGAAAACGAGATTGGATGATAACGAATCTTTAATAGAAAGATTTGTTTTGATGAATTGAAAATTAATAAAACTATTGGATTGTGAAAAATAGTAGACGAGTTAAGGACCCTTCTTCCCGACTTGTAATTTCGAGGACGAAATTCTTTTAAGGGGGAAAGTCTGTAACGACCCAGAATTTTTGATAATTAAAATTCGAATATTTAATTGATTTTAAATATTAATAAATGAATTTAATAAGTCGAGTAATTTATTTTTCGAATATTGGATTTAATTTGACAATTAAATCGATAATTTAATAGTTAAATTCCAGAGATAATTGAAATCTGGATTAAATGTGATTTAAAATGATTTGTAAAATTTTATTTAATCATACTGGAGTTATAGAGATGTTACAGGACTTTTAAAACTGAATTTAAAGTTAATCTGTGAAAATGGAATATTTTAATATTTAATTATCGACTGAAAATTAGCCATTTTTCGAACAGTCTCAGAATTGAACGAAACCAGTTCGATTGGATCCGTAATAGTTAGTTATTATCGGATTTCAATTTTCGTATCCATCGGAGTTGTCGTTTGACCGTGGCAACTCGAAACGCATCGATATCGTTTTAATTTAGAATCGTCGAGTTAAAATAGTCATTTTTCAAACGGTCTCGGATTTCGACGAAACCAGTTTCATCGGATCCGTAATGTTATATTATTGTAAGATTTCAAATTTCGTAATTTTTGGATTTACCATTTGTCCGGGGCAAGCCAAAACGCCTCGAAATCAATTTAAATCGGTTTAATTTAAATTGATCGTTTAATTCCATATCTTGCACAGACGATCGAATTGGCTTCCGAAACCTGTTCCATTGCGTTCGGAACGCGGGGTAAACCTTAGAATCGTCAGCCGGCACGTTCGATTCGGAGTTCGGAAAATTTCCGGATGAATAGTAAATTGGGCAATTTTCTATAAAAGGACATGTTATCTTCACTTTTGCAAAGCAAAGACAACCCTAGGGTTTTAAAAAACTGCAGCCGCCTCTTATAAAATGAACGGCCAGAAAGCTTAGAAATTCATCCCTTAATCCATCCCAATCCACACGTTATTGGCTGAAGTGATCAACTAAGAAGTTGTAGAGGGTTGCAAGAGCTTCAAGTTCATACGGTTATGATCGAGTTTTATGAAGCGTAGAGGGAGAGAGGCCGCTGCGTTCATGATGGGTTTCGCACGTCTTTTGGAGCAAAGGGGGCCACTAAGCGTCGCCGGTCTCTGGCCGAGCACGTGTCTTGGGTAGGCGAACGTATTGGTATGCGTTGATCGACTTTCGATCGACGTAGGGGAGTGCGGCCATCAAGATGCGAACGTGAGTTATGGGTTGAGTCGCGATTTTTTTTCACCTGGGAAGAAGGAGTAATCGCGTGCAATGGCCTGGATTCATCACAACAGATCGTGCGGCCACGATTAGTTAGGTTTAAAATTTAAAAGAAGTTGTAAAATTTAATTGTATTTTAATTCGTATAAACTTCTAAACCCCATAACTTTGTCATACGAGGTTGAAAAATTACGAAACAAGTTGCGTTGTCTTCGTTTTGTCGAGCTCTTCGCTATGGAACTGAATTGGAGCCATTTGGAGCTAGTTTGAATTTCGGGTAAAATTAAACGCCGTTTAATTTTATTCAAAATAAACGCTGGAATCAGAATTAAAATCAAGGTGAGATCTTCTCACTCAAATGAAAGTGGATTTTCTTTTACAGTTATTGATTGATGATTGACTGTTTGGATTTGTGATATTAGATATTTTAGGATATATCTATATATAGCAATATATACATATTGGCATATGTATATATTGGATTGATTGATTTCCCGCCTCGTATAGCGGATGAGACCCTATTGCGCTGTTAGTAAGCGGATTTTTATAAAACCCATATACCGCGATAATTCCGTACTGGAGCGGAATTGGTATTGTGCTAACATCTGTGGATGCAGGGAAACAGGTTGGAGGGATCCAACTGGATTCCTCACCAGTAGTTATTTATTTACAGATATTGATGTATATTCTGTTATCATATGTTGATATACGATGTTGTTGTTGTGATTGACTAATTAGTGCTGTTGCATCATCGGATTCAAGTTTTAAAAATAACGACTTTTAATTTAAAAGGTTTTTAAAGTGATTTTTGAAAATATACGTTTTATGGAATTTTTGAATCGATTTATAAACGTAAAATTTAAAAGTTATAATTTTTAGTGAAATATAACCGAAGTGTCGTTTTTGAAATAAAAGTCGATTTATTTGTAAAATGGTTTAAGTTGGGATTTTTGAATAACCATAAACGATTTGTGTAAAAAGATTTATTAAAATTGATATTTTTAAATCAAATATTGGAATTATAAGATGAGTTTTTATAAGTGTTAAAAATGAAATATTATGCAATCCGTAAGTGAATGAAATTTATAGGTTTATAAATTGTGAAGTTATAAAATGGATGAAACTGTAGAATAAAAGATTTATAAGAGATTTACTTATAAATTGGATTTTTACCTTTAGATGGAATATTTATCGAATTATTTATAAAGGAGATTTATTAAATTGAAGTCGTTAGAAAATAGTAATAGAATTTATAAACGTTGTTTTATAAATTCGAAATCGATAGAATTTGATAAATTAAATATAGAAGATTTTTAAAGAAGATATATTCGCGATTTTGGATAGCGAATTTTTATTGAAATAAAATGTGTAGAAAATAGTGAAATGTAATTAGTGAAGTATATTCACGATTTTGGACAGTGAATATATTGTCAAGTAAAATGGATAGTTTTGGAAAAGCGATATTGTAAAATGAAGTTAATTGTTTTAAAAGATGTTTTAAAACGTGTTAGATATCGAAATCATAGATTTCAACATTTATTGTTGAAATAGACGTTTTCGAGAAATAAGGAAATGATGGACTATAACACTGTTGTTATAGTAAATGATTTTCGAAAGAAAATGCTTTATGTAGTATTGGGATTTATATATCTATCTAAAATCCGAATCCCTATACTAGTGATTTTGAGCCGTCGTAACGATGTTTTACGTAACATTCGTTTTGACTCAAATAAATGTTGTCAAAGTAAATGATTTCCTTAAAGAATGAATATATACTTAATTTTGATTTAAGTATATCGAATATTTTCAAAAGTTGAAAATAAATGATTTGTGAAATACTTATTTTTAAATAAGTATGGGAATGCTTTTCCAATATGAAATGAACTGTTTTGAGATGTTATCTTTTAAAGATAAATTGAAATGTGGAAATTGATTTGAAATTGTTTTCAAATGGTTAAGTGTGGGAATTTTATATCTAGTAAAGATATTTTGGAAGATAAAATAATTTGGGAAAATTATTTGGAATCTGATGATGTTGCGCATCTTTATTGATAGTTAAATAACCGACTATCAATAATTACCTTGAATGGTATTTGTTGTGAATTGGATGAATTTGAATGCCACACTTATTTTTGAATAAGCGCTCACTTTTCGGGTTAGACGGGAAAGGACCATGGGGTCGTATAACCCATTCCGAATATGTGATACGTCGTTATGAATTGCATTCGAAGACCGGTGTTGAAGACCGGATATTTTTGAAAACGGAAGGATTACCGTCGAGTTACTCTACATCGGCTGATCTCCGATTTAGAGGTTTTATCACCCTTAGTGACGGGAAGTCCGGACGTGATTAGAAATTTATCCGGATATGCAAGGGCTTCGTGAGAAGTGCCTTCGGTTCTGTTCGATCCCGGAACAGACTTGTATGGATTGTGTGTCTGACGTTACAATTTGAGATATAAAGCTGATTTCTTTCAAATACATTTCTGTTGGTGGCGGAGAATTTATTCTCTTAGCTTAACACCCTTCTATGAGACGTACGAGCTCAGAGGTTATGTAGTTGAAATTTATCAGCGATATATCCCAATTTGGTAATGTGGCATACTGAGTGTTGCTGTGAAATGATCAGTGTTTGATCATTTGTGATATGATCATTTGTTTGATCTTATATCTTTGTGATCATAGGTTGATCATTTTGTTTGACCCGAAGCAGGGCTTTTTGAAAGCGTAGCTTTGTGGACGAGACTTCATCGAGCCTCACACCCCGGAAATGGTCGAAACAGGAAGGATGCAGCAAGGTTCTAGGGAGTAGCGCCCCTTAGTGTATGTCATTCCTTCTGGATAGAGGTGGTATCATGGTATGGAGCCCAGATACTTAACCTATGTGGTTGCTGCATTATTATCTATGTGGTTTGTTGGAAATCGGGGATCCTCGGGAAGATCGGTTACGATCGGGGGATGGCATACGCGTGTCAGTAGTTACCTATTTTTGCAGAGGTAACCCGGCCTTGTGTTGGCAGAGATCCGGTTAGGTTCTCGGGTCGTCTATTCCAGGGACGTACCCATCGTGGAAAAGGAAGTTCCTTAGCCTGACCATTTGTTGGAAATCCAAACTCCAATACGCACCTTGTACGGTATTAGTTGTAGAACCTGCCATTTACGTACGGTGGTCACCACTGTTTAGATGGTAGCTATAGTAGGCATACGATACTGGTCGTATGTTGGCTAAGATTAATATTATACTTTCGAAATGTTTTCTACACTATGCACTAATAATAATATCAAAAATGATTTGATTTTGCGTAGTAAGCATCTTTGACTATCATAAGAAGAAATCTCCTCCAATTCTGCGTTTGCATTGTGTGTGTGGTGGGATGTCTTATGGTAGTTTCATTTTCCAAAAGCATTTCGAATTGACTTTAAAAATTATTTTGTCGTTATAAAGAATAACTGTTTTACGATCTCACACCAGTCACCATGACTGACTCGGAGTTTATTGTTTCCCTTCTAAACTCTGGGTGCCCACCAATTTCCACACGGGCAGTCTAGAGTTAGGTTATCAGGATATTCTGGAGCTTGGAGATAAGCTGGATGGCGAGACGTAGTATTTGTATCTGATAGTATTTATTCCGCTGTGTATTCTGTATGAGGACAAGTTTATATAACTGTCCATTGTTGTACTGAGTTGTATATTGACTCTGATGATTGATGTATGTATAAAATGATATAGTTCTTTGTTTTAAAGATTATTCAATTATCTATTGTATATTGTTCCGCTGCGAAATGTGAGATTCTGATATTGTTTTCTGTTTCTGTTCTGATGTTGTTCTGTTGTTCTGTTGTTCTTCTTTCTTCTTCTGCTTTCTTCTTCTTCTCTTTTTCTTCTATTTCTTCTTTCTAAAACCCTCACTATTGGAGTTCCGGCACTCGATTTCTTGGCAGTCGATAAAGTGAGTATCGATGTCGAATTTTCGAAAGTCGAAATTCCGGTACGTGACATTCGAGGTTTTGCCCCAGATCGATAATTTAACATGTTAATAAAATCACTTTTAATTCTAATTTAAAAGTTTACTATCTTCATTCTTATTCAAATAGAATTTAAATCAAATTTTCAATATCATTTTTATTCACATTAAATTCAAGAATTAATAATTTAACAACTCTAAATATTCAGTTTAACAAATCAATTATCAATTAAATCACTTAATTTGGAATATAAGTTGTTTAACATATAAAATTGACATTTCAATATTTAAAATCAATCAAATATTTCCAAATTCAATTAACTGAAATTCTGGGCCGTTATATTCTTTCCCCCTTAAAATAATTTCGTCCTTGAAATTACCAAGGTACGAAAAATGCCCCAAACCCATTAACTTTCCAAAACCAATTAGTTGAAACTTTATTCTCACTTTTCTAGGTCTCTTTAATTCATCCACTTATACTAACTAATTTCCATCCATTCATTCATTCCAAATTATAACTAAAAATCAAATTTTTAGTTATTCAAAAATTTCCTTTTCAAAATTCTCAAAGAATTTATAACGCTTTAAATTTACGAAAAATTTCACTAGCGTCTCCTTCACGCGGCTCGATCGGGAAAACTTACAATATATATAATCACAAATATACATCTCATCTTCGAGGATGAGGCATCTCGTAGGGAAAAATACAAAAATATGATATGTAATCCAAGATGTGTACCTTTTATTAGTATTAGCAAGCATGTACAACCATTCTAATGCGAAAGCGAGCTCTAAACGTGAAGCATATGCCATCTGTACCCACTAATCACTCAACAACCAATGAGAACAAGTATAGGGGAAGTAATATCAATATACACATAGACTATACAATATCATATGCAAATGTAACAAGAGAAACCATCAAACAAATAATATCCATCTAATTAATTTATAACCATATCGATTTACATTTCCCAAGGTCAACATTATATTTATACACTTTCATTTCATGTTAACATTTAATTACTCACATTCAATTATTACTTAGTATATTTCTCTCAATACTAATATCACTTAAGAATCATTCCATCAAATTTTTACTTATGTTTATTATAAACATTTTATACAACTTCTCATGTTTATTTTCACTTCATAACTTAAGTTCATATTCAATTCTTTTTACAACTCAAATTGCATTTCATTTTATAACTCAAATTCATATTCATTCCATTATTCACTTTATTAATTCATCTAGTTCATTTCAAATCCTATTCAATTTCATTTAACTTTTCTTAAGTTAAACTTCATTTCATTAACTCAATTTTTTTACTTAAGTTAAATTTTAATTTCATATTGCAATCAAATTTTCTTTCTTATCTATACCATTTTCATAAATTTATCAATCATACTTTGGATTTTAAAATCAAAAATTGCTTTACCAAAACACAACTTCAACGGTAGCGATCCCTCACTTGGAAATTCGAAAATGAACGCAGATGATGCTGCAGTCATCACCAAAATTATTTTCCGATGACTGAAGTGAGTTTAGTGCTTTCTGTTTCTTTTAAATTCCCATTATAAAACATTTCTAACCAAAGTATTTGCAAAACAATACTATTATTATTTTTCCAAAACCTTCGATTTTTTTTCAAATTAATGGAATTTTAAATTCTCAAATATCTTTTTTTAAATCCATTTATATTTACGATTATATTTATAAATGTACTTATGCAATTTCATTTCCTTTCCATTTATAAATCACATTTATGAATCATATTAATATAATCTCACCTCTTATGTAATATCATTTCACAAATGTTGATTATTTTAATTATGATCAATATTATATAATTCATATTTATAATTTCACTTCCTTATATAAATCATTTAAATTTTTTATCTTTGTTTAGATTATAATAATCACAACTTTCATTAGAACAATAAACAACAAATGATAATAATCAAATATTATCATTCATTAAAAACCAAACACACCAAATGTACTATAATAATTTCTGAAAAATTAATCTTTTATAAAAATAATTTTGGTAAAATCATTTCATTTACCAATTCTCAAAATAATACCGTGTCAGTTCGCCTTGTTTAAGTGCATAGAAACCCCTATCGACATCGTGGTGTCCCACGTACCGACCAAAATTCATAAGCCACTCAACAGATAAATTAACGCAATATAAAACATCTTTATAATCACTAACAAATACACTTTCATATATACATATACATATACATATATATATATATATATAATACACTCAACTCAGAATAAGGCATTCCATTACCTTATCTTTTAACGAGTTACCCCGCCAAAGCCAAGGTTCTCGCTTAACCTTGCGCTTTGATACCAAGTGTAACAACTCTGGATTTTCGACACTCAAAAATCGACACTAATACGTCCACTGTATTGCATGCCGAGCAATTGAAAGCCGGAGAACCCGATTGTAAGGGGAAAAGAAAGAAGAAAGAAGAAAGAAGAAAAACAGAAAACTAAAACAACACATAATCTCACAATCGCAGCGGAACAATATATAATATAATAAATGATCTTTATAAAAGAGAAACTATTATATACATACATCCATAATCATCGACCTGGACAGTTATAACAACCTGTCCTTACAAATGCTGGTAATTTTAACAATAATGCATCAAAAAATAAACATATCTGTGAATACGACTTGAAGACCTCCAACTCCTCTTCCGAGTTCCAATGTTCTAAAGCAATCTTTGAATATGCTCGGTCTGACCCAAGCATTATATAAAATAACACCTGAGTCAGTTTGGAAAACCAGTGCGAGAAACCACACCCAATTGGATTTTAAAGTTATAAAAACCTTTGAAATCAAAAGTATTTTGTAAGACCACGCCGCACATAAACATGGACGGGTTTTTACCTTACGATAACCAAACCATTTTCTATAGAAAATCCATTGATATTATAATAATGTCTAGGGTCAAAAATAAAATATGAATATAGCTCAAATTCTTGTATCTCACATTTCAGCATAGTTGGGCACAACTAAGTCTGTACGGTGTTATTGGAGAATGGATTCTATATAATGAGTTGGCTACTGGGGTACCGTCCGTCATGGTGCATCTCTAGATAAAATAACACCGAGGACCTTGTCGGGATCCCTTGCTAACACAGGACCTTCCTACCACTTGACAGTAGTACCGAATATGATCACACCTCCTTTAATGGGCCCCAAAGCATACAAATGAGAGATAATATTGACTCTAGATAGGGATGATCATACCCTACTTGGGAGCAACCCACTGAGCCCTACTGCATCTCCCTTATTTTAGTCATTTCCGGTTGATGAGGCTTGAGGTTACGTTTTACCTTTTATATAGCACTTCCCACTTAGAATGCTACAACTGCCCTCTAGGAAACAATGCAATGCCAGCATTCATCCATACAAGCTTGTTTTGGGACTGAACGAAACGCTTGAGAGCTCCGTCTTCAATTCCATCATCTTCAAGATGCCTTCACTTCGAAGCGCATGAGTTGGATCGAAGTGGTTTTCAGATAACATAGCTGATCCCAGTTTCTTCATAACAACATTCGATAATTTCTGGTAAACTCAACCCTGGTTATTTAGGAAATAAATAGTCAAAGATAAGAGCAGAGATCACCTCCTAACCGTTAGTGGATGGATTTTCTTATCGTTTATCCTAGGAGAATGAAACGAGATTTATATGCACAGTATAGCATCAACGGAGATGACTGCACCATATAACTCACGTGTTTCACCTAGATATTTCAAAAGTTACGTTTTTCGGTCCAAATCCGATAGTCAGTTATTTAACTATCAAATAACAAACATTCGATCAAGGATTTAATTCCATAGGGAAAACCAACATTAGTTAAACACGTAAGTAACCACTAACCTCTTTAATTAATCTTTTCATTAACTAAAATCACTTGTAAATACTTATATAAAAATATATTTACAAATATATACCAATAATCCCTATATTTTCTATACTTAGAGAATATCCATATACTCATATCAACTGTCTAAGTCTGTACACCAAGAACTGAGATTTCCTTTTTATACAATTCTAACCCTTTATAAAGTCCGTTATAAATTTCTAAAACCATTTATAACTATTTATAAATCTCTGAACCATTTATAAAACTCTCTTATACATTCCTAAAATCATTTATAAACCCTTTATAAATACATAAGGCCATATATAAAGCTCCTTTTATAAATCTATAAACCCATTTCTAAAATTCTTTTATAAATATATAAGACCATGTGTAAAACTCTTTTTACCCTTTTTCAAATCTTCCTTTAAGATTTCCAGACCACGTTATAAAATTCCTCTTATAAAACCCACATCTGTTTGTAAAACCCTATTTATAAATTTCGAAAACATTTATAAACAAATTCTGATCATTTACTTTTAAACACTATTATATAATAAAAACTAGCATAAATGAATAGTAATTAACTCCAAAACATCTTGAAAATAATAATTAATAATTTCAAAACATTCTTAATAAAACAATAATAATTTATCTTCAACATTATTATAAATAATAAAAATTAATTTCCAAAACTTATTGATAAATAATTATAATTAATTTCAAACCATATTAGTAGTTTAAATAATTAACTTTAAAAAATATTAAAAATATTGATAAACAACTTTAAAACAATATTATAAACAACTTTTAAATATAAATATATTTCCTTGATAAAAATCCATACTTAAATTTCAACATAATCATTTCCATATTTATAAAGCTGTATTTACAAATCTCATTCTATTTTGTAAACTTCCTCTTTATAAAAATCACTTTATTTATAAAAACCCATCTATATTCTATCCCTTTATAATCTCACTTATTTATAAAATCCCATTCAAAACATAAACTCAGCCCATTTTTAACTTTGCTTCCATATGTATAAATTTCTTTTATAAATTCCTTTCAATTTATATAATATTGTATAACATCCCCAAATCTATCCTCACTTTCAATTTTCAAATAGAATCAACTACTTTTCTAAACAACATTCACATCTCGTTATAAATCCACAATTTGATTTATTTCTCCAATTCATCCAATGATAAAAGTTTCCCCTTTATTTATAAAGACTGTTTATAAACCTATCATTTTATTAATAAAATATGATTTTACACATCCTCACCTTATTTTTAAAATGTCACTTTTATATATTATCACCTTTATAAATTTTCCACATAAATAAATCTTAATATATGTATATATAGACACACACATACATATCACTTTATATAAAACGACGTTTAAATATTTATACCAAATAGTTCTATCTTTTTTTTAAACTGTATTCCTTTATTATAAAAGACGGACTTATTTTCAAGATTTTAAAAATCTTTACTTTAGAGTTCAAAAGTCTCTCTTTAAAATATTTCATAAACTATTAATTTATAATATCTAAAAATCATATCTTTTTAATTTAAAATAAATTCCTTCTTTAAATAAATATCTAGAATAAATATTAAAATATATAAATTATTGGAATAACTTAAAATCCTTTTCAAACTTAATCTTCATTTTATAGTATTTCAAATACTAAAAATATGCCCCAGTTCTATTATAGCACTAAATAAGGAAAAATCATCCATGCCATTGAATATGGCATCCAACACATCGTATATTGAATATATGAAAAATAAAATCAACAGTGTGAGGAATCCAGTTGGATCCCTCCAACCTGTCCCCCTGCATCACATACAGTATAAATCATGAAAAATAAATCAACCGCTTCAAGGCAGGATTGTATACAAGGGTCATCCGCTCTTACACGGGAACGTAATAGGGTATCATTCACTCCAAAGTCGGGAATATATCCAAACCAACAGTATAAAATAGTACATCATCCAAACAGTCAACAAACAATCAATAAATAAATTATCCCCTTATATGAAAATTTAGGTGGGCCAAAGAGGTCAGCTACTCCACTTTGATTTCAGTAATCGCCAAAACGCTCCTGTCTGAATTAAAATTGAACAGACATCCAATTTTTAATCCAAATTCCTATTAGCTCCAAATCTATCCAATCCAACTCCATATCGTAGATTTCATTGATACGGCTGCAACGGAACTTGTCACATTCAGTTTGGACCTCGTATGAATTAATAAATGTTGGAATTATTTAAATTTTTAAATAACATAATTTAGTTAAGTTTAAAACCTAACTACCTTCCCTCCATCACACGAACAGCCCAAGCCACAAATCAACCCAAAAACGCGTCCTCATCTTCGATCATCACCGCCGTCCTAGCCCTCATTACGCCTCCATGAGTTCACTGTGCCTAGCCCTCATTACGCCTCCATGAGTTCACTACGCCTAGCCCTAACACCGAGCTTCCCCACACCACCCTTTCTACGCCCGCGATTGCCTAATTTTGACCAAAACCCACCGCCGACGTCGAAGCAAATTTTGGCCATCTTGCCTCGCCAAGTCCATCTCCACCATTAAATCCCTTCGTCATGTTGAGGCGCACCTTCCCTTATTTAGGGTCGAAGCTTGATTTGGCATCTAGTGGTCCCATCGAACCATGACCGTTGGATGAAGGAAGAAAGAATGGCAACTGTTGCTTATTTCAATTAAGGTTTGCAAATGAAGATAGCTAACGTCCTTTTATAGAAAATTTTCAAGGCACTATTCACTCGCTAAAATTTTGAACTCCAAACAAGGTGTGTCGTCTGGCATTCTATATGTAATACCCTTATTCCGAACATCATGGACCTATTATTGTGACCTAATTCCATCATATATAGAAGTTAGCTTTTCAATATCAAATTATATTAAATTCCTATAATTTATTTTTTTAAACTCGCATGACCAAACGATACGTCCAATCGCTACAAAATTCGACGGCATGCAATAATTCACTATTATGAATCCAATGAAACTAGTTTCGTCAAAATCCAAGACTTTGCCCTTGATCGATAATTGAACACGTTAATTAAAATAAGTTATATTTAAAACTATTCAAATCATTTTTAATTCTAATTTAAAAGTTTACTATCTTCGTTCTTATTCAAATGGAATTTAAATCAACTTTTCAAAATCATTTTTATTCACATCAAATTTCAAAAATTAATAATTTAACAATTCCAAATATTCAATTTAACAATTCCAAATATTCAATTTAACAATTCAATTAGCAATTAAATTGCTGAATTTGAAATATAAGTTTTTTAACGTATAAAATTAAATTTTAATATTTAATATCTATTAAATATTTCCAAATTCAAATGACTGAAATTCTAGGTCGTTACAATATAAGTTTTTTTATTATATATAACTGTTACATTTTATAATATTTATATAATAGTCTTATGTATAACATTATATTAATTAAATCTTTGTTTAATTAATTTTAATTAATAAACATTTTAATTAATTTCATATTAATATAACATTTATATTCATTTATTATATATATATAACTTTTATAGTATAACACATTTGTAATGACCTAAAATTTTAGTCATTTGAATTTGGAATATTTAACTGATTTTAAATATTAAAAGTTAATTTTATAAGTTAAATAACGTGAATTTCAAATATAGCGATTTATTTGATAATTAGTTGTTGAATTTAATATTTGGAAATATTTAAAATAATTGAATCTTTAATTTGAAATGAATGAATGATTTTGAAAGTTGATTTAGATTTATTTTAATAGAAATGAAGATAGTAAACTTTAAGTTTGAATATAAAGCGATTAAAGTGATTTTGAAAATAACTTGTTTTAAATTAACAAGTGAAAATAGCCTTCCGTGGCAATATCTCGGATTTTCATGAAACCAGTTCCATTAGATCCCTAATAGTGAATTATTATATGTCGTGTAATTTTGTGATGATTGGAAGTGTCGTTTGGTCGTGCGAGTTCGAAACGCCTAGAAATTTATTTCAGAAATTTACATATTAAAAATTGATTTTGAAAAGCTATATTTTGTATATTATCAAATTAGGTCTTGAGAGTAGTTCCGTTGTATTTAGGATAGGGGTATAACATATAAAACGCCAGGCGGCACGCCTCGTTTGGAGTTCGAAAATTTAGCGTGTGAATAGTGTCGTCGAATTTTCTATATAAGACTTGAAAAAAATTATCTTTTGCATTAAAATCCTAGTTCTTCTATCAGCCGCTGTTTCTATTTTAATAGCCAAAACTAGCCTGCCTTCCTCCCTTAATTTCTCATCGTCCACTCGATGAAAAGCCGCGGCGCATGAAGGAAGGTCGTAGAGCTCGACAAGCTCTTCGTAATGAAAGGTTGGATCGTCGAATCATTGATGAATGAAAGTGAAATTGGAGCATGTTTGTTCGAACTAAGGCACGTTGTGGGGGGCATTTTGGTCGACCGATCTTGGCTAGAGGGTGGTCAGAGGTGCGGCTCGAGATGGCGGAGTTGTTGGTGGCGTTGGATCGATCTCCGGCATGACGACGGGGCACGAGAATTAATGAAAGGTCTGCATTGATGGTTTTGGTTGCGGCCTGGGAACGATGAAGGTGAGAGGGAGATGATAATTTAAATAAGTATATTAAGTTTTAGGTTAATTATAATTTAAATGATATCAATGTTCATTAATTCATATTAAACTCATACGAGGTTCAAATTGGACGCGACATGTTGCGTTGCGATCGTATTAAGAAGTACTACGCTATGGAATTGGATTGGATGGATTCAGAGCTAATATGAATTTTGGTTAAATTTGAACGTTTATTCAATTTTAATTAAAAAGGGAATGTTTGGTGACTTATGAACTCAATGTGAGTTTATCTCACCTCTTTGGTTAATCAGAAAATATTATATAGTTGATAGAATTATTGATTGGATATGTGAATATTTGATTGTTGACTGTTATTGACTGTTTGGATAATTTACTAATTTTATTTATTGGTTTGGATATACTCGCACACTTGGAGCGGATGAGACCTTATTACGTTCTCGCGTAAGAGTGGATGACCCTTTGTATACAATTCCGCCTTAAAGCGGTTGATTTATATATTATTTGATTATATACTGATTGTGATGTAAGGGACAAGTTGGAGGGATCCAACTGGATTCCTCACACTGTTGATTTTATTTTTCATATAAATTGATACTCCATATTTTTTTATTCAAGTAAAGGAATATTTTTCATTTTATTCTAAATGAAAGAGAATAACTGGATTCTAATTCGTATTAAGACTAAGCTAAAAATGACTTCATTGGTATTACCCAATTTTGAAGGTATTATGAATTTATATGATCTGTTAGATACCATAATTGATGACATGGATAATTTTCCGTAATTAATGCCATGGTAACACCGGCCATATTTTAATATTTTGACATATTATAAAATGAGGATTTAGTTTTAAAAAGGGATTTGAGCAATTTCAAATATATATATATATATATGTTTTTATAAAAATTCAAGAATTACTAAGAGAAGGAATTTAATTAAACAAAATTAAAAATATGATTTTTAGAGATTATAAATTAATAATTTTATATAATAGTTTAAATAGAGATTTTTGAAGCGTGGACAAAGATTTTTAAAAACTCTTAAAATAAGTCCGTCTTTTATAATAAAGGGATATGATTTTAAAAAGAAAATAGAAATATTTTGATATAAATATTTATTAACCATTTTATATATAGTGGTATAAATAAGTACATATATTATAATTTATTTATAAATGTGAAATTTATAAATGTGATAATTTATAAAAGTGATATTTTACAAAAGAAGCGAAGATCTGTAAAATCGTAATTTTGTTAGTAGAAGTATGGATTATAAACGGTGTTTATAAATAAAAGGAAATTATTATCATTGGATAGATTGAGAAAAATAAATCAACTGGTGGATCTATTATACGATGTGGAATGTTGTTTTAGAAAATAGTTGATTCTATTTTGGAAATTGAAGTGAGGATTAATTGGGAGTGTTAAACGATATCTTATAAATAGAAAATAAATTTATATATATGGAAGCAACGTAGGAAATAGATTGAAATTCAAGTTTACATGTGATCTTTATAAATAACCGAGATTTTTAAGGAGATAGAGTTTTAAATAGGGTTTTGTAAATAAAGAGATTTTATAAAGAGGGAGTTCTATAAAATAGAAGGAAATTTATAAATATAGTTTTATATATATGCAAATGATTATGTTGAAACTTTAGTGTGGAATTGTATAAAGGAAATATATTTATGTTTTTAAAGTTGTTTATTTATATTAATATTGTTTTAAATTGGTTTATCAATATTTTAATATTTTGAAAGGTTAATTATTTAAAATTTTAATATGGTTAATTAAATTTAACCATTTATCAATAAAGTTTTGGAAATTAACTATTAGTATTTATAAAAATGTTGAAGATAAATTATTAATGTTTTATTTAGGATGTATTGGAATTTATTTATTTTTATTTTAAAATGTTTTAAAGTTAATATTTATTTATTTATAATGTTTACTATTATATAATAGTGTTTTAAGCAAATGATTAGAAATTATATTATGAATGTTTTCGAGATTTATAAGTGGAGTTTTATAAGCAGAGGTGGATTATAAGAGGAATCTTATAACATGTTTTGGAAAACATAAAGGAAGATTGGTTAAAAAGATAAAAGAGTTTTATAAATGGTTTTAGGTATTTATAAAAGAAATATTAGAAATGGGTTTATAAATTTATAAAAGGAGTTTTATAAATGGTTTTATGGATTTAAAATGGAGTTTATAAATGATTTTTGAATTGAATAAAGAGGAGATCTTTTCCAATGTTTGGTGAATATACTTATACCATTGAGATAAGTATATGGATATTTTTCCAAGTATGGAGAATTAGAGATTTGTGCATAAATATATAACTTTGTAAAAAGAAATTTGATTCAATTATTTACAAAGTGAATTTAAAATTAATGGAAGATTAATCAAAAGGAAGTTAGTGGTTGCTTGTGTGCTTAACCATTGTTGGTTTTCCCTATGGAATTAACTCCTTGATTGATGTTTGTTATTTGATAGTTAAATAACCGACTATCGAATTTGGACCTGAAACGTAACTTTGGAAATATCTAGAAGAAACACGTGAGTTATATGGCACAGTCACCTCCGTTGATGTTGTACTATGCGTATAAATCTCATTTTGTTCTCGTAGGACAAACAATTAGAAAATCCATCCACTAATGGTTCGGAGGTGATCTCCGCTCTTATCTTTGACTGTTTATTTCCTAAAGAATCGGAGTTGAGTTTACCGAAAATTATCAGATGTTGTTTTGAAGAGACCAGAATCGAATATGTTATCTGAAAACCACTTCGATCCGACTCAAGCGTTTCAAAGTGAAGACATCTTAAAGATGATGGAATTGAAGACGTAGCTCTCAAGCATTTCGTTCAGTCCCAAAATGAGCTTGTATGGATGAATGCTGGTCTTGCATTGTTGCTTGGAGGGCATTGTTAGCATTCCAAGTGGGAAGTGCTATATAAAGATAAAACGTAGCCTCGAGCCTCATCAACTGGAAAATGACAAAAATCGAGCATGCAGCAGGGCCAAGTGGGTCGCTCCCATCAGGGTATGGTTATTCAAAATCTAGATCGATTATTATCTACTCATGTATGCTTCGGGGCCCATTAATGAAATGGGTGATCATATTCGGTATTACTAGTCAAGCGGTAGGCCAGTCCTATGTGGCAGGTGTATAAGTTGTTCTTGTCTAACCCTGGTGCATTTTATCTAGAGATGTACCTTCGAAAGATATTCCTTACCTTGTCATAGTATTGTATACAATCTTCAATACGTGCCTATACGATTTTGATTGTAGAACCTAATTTGCTGAAATTTAATTAATGTAACAATTTCGACTATGGTTAATAAGTATTTGTATCTTAGACACTATTATAATATCAGAGGATTTTCTATAAAAATGTTTTGGTTATCGTAAGGTAAAAACTCGTCCGTGTTTATGTGCGGCGTGGTCTTACGAGATACTTTTGATTTTCAATGGTTTCTAGAACTTAAAAATCCAGTTGGGTATGTTTTCTCACTCTGATTTTCCAGATTGAATCAGGTGTTATTTTATTATAATGCTCGGGTCAGACCGAGCATATTTACAGATTGCTTCGGATGCTCTGGAGCTTAGAAGACGGGTTGGAGGTCTTTAAGTCGTATTCACATATATGTTTATTTTTCGCTGCTTTTTGTTGAAATAATCAGAAATTGTGAGGACGGGTTGTTATAACTGTCTAGGCTTATGATTGTGATTTGTTGTTGTACTCTGATAGATGTATGTATATAACAGTTTCTCTTTTGTAAAGGTCATTGATTTATATTATATATTGTTCTGTTATGATTGTGAGATTCTGAGTTGTTTTCAGTTTCTTTCTCTTGTTCTTTCTTCCTTCTTCTTTTCCCTTAAAAATCAGTTTTTCCAGCATTCAATTTCTCAGCATGCAATATAGTGAACGTATTAGTGTCGATTTTCGAGGGTCGAAAATCTCGGCCGTTAAAACATATATCATATACATTTGTATATTATTTAATTAATTAACCTTTTAGTTAATTTATTTAACTAAACTATTTTAAGTAAAATATATTAATTTCAAATTTTATTTGACATACATACATGTATACTTATGTTATTTCAATCATTTTGAAATAACATAGCATATATCATAACATATAATACATGTATTCATTTATTAATTAACCTATTTAATTAATTTATGTTATTAATCTTATTAATAAATTTTTAAATAAATTTATGTTATTTTTCAAAAATTTTGAAAAACTTTACTATATTATAACTATTATAATATTTGTATATCTTATTTTAAATTAACTTTTAAATTTAAAATCTTATATTTTAAGTTTTCAAATAAATTTGAAAATTAGTCCAAGGTTCGATTCAAATTAGGCCTTTTCTATTACGGATAACTGTTAGTATCTTTGGTATTGGTTTTGATGATAACAACTATAGACATTATATAAAATGTAGATACTAATGTTTATATTATATAGTACTGGATATTAAACAGATCTTGATTAAGAAGATTGTACAGTATCAAGAGTAGATTCAAGGTGCCGATGTAGAGTTTCAAGAGTTGGATAATGAAGACTCATGAGTATTGAAGAGTTCAAGGTTTGAAGATATTCCAAATAAGTTATAGAGTCTTAGAACTTATGTTAAAACCTTGATAGCACTTTTCTGATCTCTCTCTCCTTCTCTAGTTTTGTTTTAAATTGTCTTTCAAATATCCTGGTTTTAAATAATCTTTTTAAAATTTTGAAAATTATTGTATAAAGTTTTATTATGATTAAAATATGTATAAACTATGCTTAAAATGATTTTACAAAGTATCAAACTATTTTACAAAACGAGTTTTCAAAATAATGTTCTAAAGTATTTTCAAATTTTAAAAAGAGTATGTCGACATATTCTTTGTACGTATATCGACATAGTGGCCGATTTTTTCAAAATTTAAATTTTAAAAGAAGTGTCTTTTCGTCGTATCTCTTCACGAATGGATATGACCGTTGTTCCTCTATAAATACCAGACTTTTAAATGAATTTTTAATCATCATTTTATTATTCATCTCTCCTCCTTCCACTCTCTCATTTTCTAAATCAAAATATACCCAAACTCTGCCAAAATTCAACCAGAATCAAATTCAATCATCACTAGTTTGATTCTCTTTTATCTACTCTTTGATTTCTCACATCTCTCTTACTCAAACCAAGATCAAAGTGCTATTCAAGAGTTATATTATTAGTTATAATCAAGATTAATATTTTGAGTCTGTTAAACTCTATCAAATAATACTACTATATTCGTGGGTGTGCTTGCAGCCCGTAAAATTATTGGGTGTGCTTAGTGGCCCATAAATCTATCAGGTGTGCTTGTAGCTCGAAAATCAAGTGACTCTACCCATAAATCTATCAGGTGTGCTTGAAATCGATATTTATTTGCATTCACTAGTTGAAAAAAAATCCGTATAAGGAATTGTGCAGGACTGAATGTAGGGCAACTCCAAACCAGTATAAAATCCTGGTATGTTATTTCCTTTTTACTTTTACTGCATTTACTTTTATCCACGCTTTGATTCTGTGCTTGTTTCTATGATTGTTAATTACATCATTCAAAGTAGAATCTTAAAGAATTTGAAAATATTCATATAAACAATTGAATACTATTCAATCCCCTTCTAGTGTTAATTTAGCCTTATAATCTCTATTCCGCTGACTAACATTTGGTATCAAAGCATTGGTTTTCAAAATATTCATCATCTGTTTTTGAAAAAGTTTAAATGGCTACCAAAACTGGTAATAGTACTATTAGAAACATTGTTAGTACACTTATTAGTAACTCATTTGTTGAAGGACAATCTACTGCTAGACCTCCACTTTTCAATGGTTGTAATTACACATATTGGTCATGTAGAATGAAAATTTATTTATAGCAAATTGGTTTAGTGTGACATCCCGGAATTTCTAGCAATATCAATTTAATAATCTGTGTAAAAAATTAAATTGATTTGATAATATTTGTTAATAAGATTTGAATTGATTTAATAATCTTCTTTTAAATAAATATTTGACTGATAATTTATCTTTTAAAAGCTAGTAAATTGTTTTCTATTTATAATGTATATATATATATTTGTA
This sequence comes from Allium fistulosum, assembly GCA_030737815.1. NCBI lineage: Eukaryota > Viridiplantae > Streptophyta > Magnoliopsida > Asparagales > Amaryllidaceae > Allium > Allium fistulosum. The sequence continues at coordinate 1,219,497,057 of CM060904.1, read as the reverse complement.
TATATTGTAAATAGATAAGCTTTGTTTTAAAATTTAATAAATAAAGTCATGTTGTCTGATTCTATTAATTTTTGGTAAATTTGGAATTTGATTTAATCTAGTATTAAGCTATTAAATAAATAATCAGATAGTTTTAAAACACTCAAGATAAAAAGTTTATTTGTATAAAATAATTCTAGCATAAATTCAAATAAAAAGGGTTGTTGGGTTCTTTTTAAATGTAGCTTGATAAGATAAGTAATTGAAATGACCCTCCTATTTCTACCTTAATTTCATAAGGATTTTATATATATATATATATATAAATATGTGTTCATGCAAATGCACATTTAATTTAGTGGAAATTAGGAAGGCATCCCTATCATACTTTCATATTGTAAAGCGGGTCCCTGTCAAAGTTTCATTGTAAAGCGGGTCCCTGTTTTCTGGAAACGAAGAAAAATTATTGCTGAAATGTCAGCAACTTTTATAAATAAGTGCTGATATTTCAGCAACTATCTGTGTCAAAGTTTTATTGTAAAAACAAAGAAAACTTATTGCTGAAATGTCAGCAACTTTTAAAAATAAGTGCTGATATTTTAGCAGATTTCATAAACTGTGTTCACAGTGTACATAAATGTTGCTGAAATATCAGCAACTTTTATAAATAAGTGTTGATATTTCAGCAACTTTCATACACTATGTTCACAGTGTACAAAAATGTTGCGGAAATGTCAGCAACTTTTATGAAATGTTGCATCATGCTCTGCAATAATCGTGAATAAAAAACAGGGACCTAATTTACACTGAAATTTAGTGAAGGACTTTTCGTGAATTTTGAAACTTAATAAGGACCTGTGCCAAAAGTACCCTTTAATTTATGTGTATCTGGATGTCCACCTATATTCATTTGCACTTTTAAGTTTGATTTAAACTTCCTTTGAATTATCATAGTCATTTTTTTTTCAAACAATTCAACCAGGATTCAAAATTCATTACTAATATAAATATATCAGTGTATCCCTAATAATACACACATACATATGAAGATGTATGTGTTTCTCTTGTTTAAATTCAGAGTATATTTTTTTTTTGTTAAACAAGAGTATTTTGTTTGATTTGGATTTGGGCAATTCTGCCTAAAGTTAATTACTATATACTTTTGAATATTTGTAATAAGTTAGTAAATCCTATGCGTATTTAACTTATATGAACTTGCTCCTTCTGATTGATAGTCTTTAATATCAATTTACCATGACAGTTAAATCTCAAGATTCTTGAGATTTTTATTTCAGATCATGGATCAAAGGTATTGATATTTGGCTAAGGCCAGAAATGATATATTCACTTATCATTTTCCACTTATGTATTTTCTAAAAACTTTCTTATTTAAGATTCAATATATGTGACTTGTTTGCCTTAATCTTAGCCCACATGACACATAGTGAGTTGTGTATTTGCGTAAGATTTGCTATATCAAGAATTTGAACTTAAAAATATTCATAAGAATAATTCCAGGTTTGCTTGTGCAAGCCTGTCCAGATTGTATATCTGTTATGACTTTGAAAATTGGTTATGATAAAACATTTGCTAAATAACCTAAAGCTTTTTGAAAGGCATTTTACTGTCAAAACACAACGAAACATAATCAACCAAAACTTCAATTATTTGAAGCTGGTTAACTCATGTGCCTAGTGTCATGCTAGGTACCTGATCATGGCAATTGAAATGCCAGTCATTTGCATCATACCTATAGCCTTCCCATACAATTACTTTTCTCAAAACAATTTAGAAAGTAGACTTGAACCATTTGTAGACATATTTCAGAGGAAAAACAATTAAATACTTAAAGGTATACTTCAAGGTAAATTCTGAATTTACTCCAAAACTCAGTGTTTTAAAATGACTTAAGATTGTCTAATACATAATATAATTGCAAAGCAATTGCTCACATAATTGTATATTTCTTTACCAGGTTTCCATAGCTAATACTTGAGCATATTTTTCTTGATTATGTTCCAGACTCTACTTCAAAAACAAATCAAACCTTAACACACAACGATTTCGACAGAACAACTAATTTAATCTAACACTTTACAGAACATAAGAGCAACTTGATCACTAACCATAGAATATTCATTACATGACTGGAAATCTTAGAAACATAATTTTTCCTGAATACATGCAGATATAATCAATTTAAGCTCTTATTGAAACTAGCTAGCATGTTCATTCACTCCTCCATAATAGCCATAACTTCATTTTCTACTTAGTGCCTGCGATCCCTGAAAGAGCATGAGTGGCTGCCTCATTTTAAAATGAGACACCCCCATATGCCATGAGCAAACAAGGGTCAGATCTAAGATCTGGTATGAGCAACATCAAAATATTCAAAACATTAAGCTCTGGGTGATGAGCCTTAATACTTATTTTGTATGCATGTAATCCACTGCTTTATTATGTTACATACACTTTGATACAAGAATGATATCTTTATCTATCATTTATTCACACAAATTTATTTATTCAATCATGAATATTAATCTACAGTGTGTATATTCAATGGAATAACCAGGGTTCCATTCCAACCAACCTAGGAAATACTCATTTTCCTATTTCTTCATTTACAGGTTGTTTTCATTAATTTATATCCCTAGCCTCATCTGCTAGTAAGGAATCACAGGGACACATTGCAATGAACTAATTCACATCATTGCACAAAGATCTCAGGGCTTAAACAAACCATGTGCCAACTTGCATACTTCAAATATAACAAGCATTCCAGCAGCCTTCTTGGCTCATAACCCTAGTATATTTACTAGTAGTGTTGGTTAAAAATCCTATCATCAGATAGCTATGTGGACATGTCACAGTGTATATAAAAAAAGACATCTCCCTTTATCTTGCAAGTATTTTGTTCAAAAACAAACAGATAATCATTTCATAAATATTGCTATAAGAGGTCTTAACTTTAAATCATATAAAAGTACATCTACAACTGAGGGTGGAACCATGGCATGCTATGTTATTATGACTTACAAGTAACTGTGATTGAACTAGATTCAAGATCTAGCTGAATCACAATTTTTATCTTGTGAATTTTGATATTTCATGAGGGAATCAGCACACAGAAATTTCTATTGCATCCCTTACACTTTCTTTTCTTAAGCCTCAGCACTTATATAAAATATAATGCAGCTCATAATATTTTTTTTTAAGAATAATTTCCTGCCATAGATCCCCATCAGTAGTGTGTATTCCTTCCTTGATTTTGAGGTTTGTTGCCTTAGCTTCTTTTTTTTTCAAAATGTAAACAAATAGTAGTATGTACATCCATAGTAACCATTCAAACAGATCAAAGGAATTCATCCAAAGAGCATCCATAATACACATTATATCAGCTCAAGAAAATAAAATCCATTCAACAACATTAATATAACAGTGATTAACAAAAATCAGAAACTATCAATAGCAACATAAGTACTTGGCTGCCTCATATCAGGTCTTAATGCCATGAATCTAGTGAGATTACTCACCTAAATATTTCTTCTTATTGATCCTGAAAACCCTTGTATGTGTGTTTTCTCCTTCCTTCCAATATTTTTCTTCCTTTCTTATTTTTGTGCAGCTCGGGGTAAAGATAATTTTACTGGCTAAAACTGCCTATTTATATGCATTTTTCCACTAGGGTTTTGTTAAAACAAAATTCCATTTCTGACCTAACCATCTTCATGCATTTTTCATTCATTTTCCTCCTTAATACCCCGGCCATAATAATTAGTTGAAGACAGTATTTTCTTCCCTTTACTTTTTCAGAAAATGGCCACTCACCTAGTCATGTTAAAAGTGTGACTACCATATTTTATATTTTAATTATTTCTGAGAATCCCCTTTGCTATTTTTGCCTACACAAGCATATTGACTTGTATTACATTTCATGTCATTTTTAATGTTTCCTTTTTATTGTTTTGCTTTAACACTTTCTGCTCACAGAAAATATACAGGTGCATAAGTGTACATATTTTTATTTGATCTTTTTTTTATTTTACTATGAATATTTAATTTTTCATGCATAAAAAAAACATCTTTAATTTGATTAATAATCTATATTTCAAAATCACATTTGAAATGCTTCCTTGCTCAGTTTATTTATTTTATTATCATCATTTTTTTTTCCAGAAATTTTTGAATCTTTTCCTTGTGCCATTTCCAGTGTGCATGTGCCCACATATCCTTGCACACTATTTATTCCCAAAAATTTCACCATATTTAAATCTAAATATTTCAAAAATTAAATCATTTTATAAAAATGATTTTTCACAAAATTTTGGGGTATTACATTCACCCCTCCTTTTAGGAATTGTGTCCTCACAATTTTTCTAACATTTATAACAAGCATCATTTTCTTTTCTGAAAACTTATCAAACATATGCATAAGCAAACAAATTCAACCATATCAACCATGCATAACAAATTTTTCCAGAAAAAAAAATTAGCTTTTAATTTGCAAAAAGCTTAGGATAATCCATCCTAATCTTATCCTCTAACTCCCATGTGCAGTCATTAGGATCACTACTCTACTGGATCTTTACTAGTTTCAAAGTTTTGCTCCTTAATTTCTTTTCTTCCTTGGCTATAATCCCAACTGGCTCTTTTTCATAAACCAAGTCAGGATTTATTTGAATTTTGGTAGGCTTCTCCAAAATGTCTTCTTTATCATGTACCCATCTTCTAAGTTGGGACACATGAAAAACATTATGCATTGCTTTCATTTCCTCTGGTAATTCTAATTTGTAAGCCAATGAACCAATTCTTTCCAGAATTTTATAGGGTCCAACATACCTTGGTGAGAGCTTACCTTGCTTGCCAAATCTCAAGACTTTCTTCATAGGTGAAATCTTGATGAAAACAAAGTCTCCCACTTCATATTCCACTTGCTTTCTCTTCCTGTCTGCAAATTTCTTTTGCCTATCTTGAGCTGCTGCTATTCTTTTTCTTATTAACCCAATTTTCTCTATAGTTTCTTTAACATATTCAGGTCCTAGAACAGCCCTTTCTCCAGTCTCTACCCAGCATATAGGTGATAAACATGGCTTGCCATATAAGGCTTCAAATGGTGCCATCCCTATGGTGCTTTGGTAACTGTTATTGTATGTGAATTCAGCTAGATGGAGGTGGTCTTCCCAGTTGCCTCCAAAGTCCAGTGTACATGCTCTCAACAAATCCTCTAAGACTTTGTTCACCACCTCAGTTTGACCATCTGATTGTGGATGGTAGGCAGTGCTTAAGCACAATTCACTCCCCATGGCCTCTTGAAAACTTTTCCAAAACCTTGAGGTGAAGATGGTATCCCTATCACTCACAATGGTTTTGGGTATGCCATGCAACCTTACTACCTCTTTCATGAATATTTGAGCCAATTTTGGAGCATTTCTCTCTATTTTAGCTGGGATAAAATGTGCTACCTTAGTTAGCCTATCCACTATTACCCATATACTTGTGTTTCCCCTCTTAGATCTAGGCAGACCATCTATGAAATCCATAGATATATCCTCCCACTTCCACTGTGGTATACTAAGGGGTTGCAATAGTCCTGATGGCCTTTGTGTCTCTGCCTTGACTTGTTGGCAAGTCATGCACCTTGCAACATGTCTGGCCACATCTGACTTCATCCCCTTCCACCAAAGATTTCTTTTCAAATTTTGATACATCTTGGTGCTACCTGGGTGTATGGAGTACTTACTCCTATGGTACTCATTTAATATTTCCTCCTTTAATTCTATATTTTCTGGAACACATATCCTATTTTTATTCCTTAAATAACCATTTTTATCAACTTGATAATTTATTACTTCTTCCCCTTTTGATATGAGCATTTTCTTTTCCACCATGTTTAGGTCTTGTTCCTGCATTTTCACAATCTTAAGAAGTAAATCTGATTGCAGAGATATCATACTTAATTTCCCTTTTCCTTCATCTTCTTCAATGGGCATCATTTGTACCCCACTGTTTTCCTCAATTTCCAAATCAGTAAGTATAGACAAATCCTTAAATTCTTCCATCATCAACATGGCTACTTTGGCATGTTGTCTACTCAAGGCATCTGCAACTTTATTTGCCTTGCCTGGTGTATAAAGTATATCTAGATCATAGGCAGCTAGGAACTCTACCCATCTATGTTGCCTCATGTTCAAAATTTTTTGTGAGAATAAATATTTCAATGCCTTATGATCAGTGTACAAAATGAATTTGGCACCTAACAAATAATGTCTCCAAAGTTTCAAAGCATATACAACTGCTGCTAGTTCAAGATCATGGGTTGCATATCTTGTTTCATGTGGCTTTAATTGCCTAGATGCATAGGCTACCACCTGGTCTTGCTGCATCAACACAGCCACTAACCCAGAGCCACTTGCATCAGTGTACACAACTAAATTTTCATTTCCTTCTGGCACTCTCAATACTGGTGCATTAATCAGAGCTTCTTTTATTTTGATAAAAGCTTGCTCACATTTTTCTGTCCATACAAAGGCTTGGTTCTTTCTAGTTAAATTGGTAAGTGGTGATGATATTTTTGAGAAATCTTTTATAAATCTCCTATAATATCCTGCCATCCCCATGAATGATCTAATCTCACTGATGGTACTAGGCCTTTTCCATGCTTGGATTGCCACTACCTTATTGGGGTTTACTGATATTCCTTTGGCAGAGATAACATGCCCAAGAAAATGTACTTCTTCTTTCCAAAATGCACATTTTAAAAATTTTGCCTTTAAATCATTTTCCCTTAGTCTTGACAAAACTAAATGCAAATGATTTTTATGCTCTTCCACTGTCTTGGAATAAATCAAAATGTCATCAATAAAAATCAGTACAAACTTGTCTAAATAATCTCTAAATATTCTATTCATTAAATCAACAAAATATGAAGGAGCATTTGTCAAACCAAATGGCATAACCATAAATTCATATAAGCCATATCTTGTGTTAAATGCAGTATACTTAACACTTGAGTCTTCAACCTTCATTTGATGGAATCCAGAGGCTAAGTCTAATCTAGAAAATATTTTAGCTTCACTGAGTTGGTCAAAGAGATCATCTATTCTTGGCAATGGGTATTTGTTCTTGATGGTTACTTTATTTAGTTCTCTGTAATCTATGCACATTCTCAAGGTACCATCATGTTTTCTTACAAACACTACTGGAGAACCCCAACAGGAATTACTTGGCCTTATAAATCCCTTGCCTTCTAATTCTTCCAACTGATTTTTCAATTCTTTCAATTCACTTGGCCCCATTCTATAGGGTTTCTTGATTATTGGACTTGCTCCTGGAATGAGATTAATTTGGAACTCAACTGGTCTGTGGTGTGGAACACCCTTAACTTCCCCAAACACATCCAAGTATTCATTAACTATGGGAATTTCTTCAATGGTTAGTTCACTGAGATCTTTTTCTAAGTCAACTAAATGATATAATTTCCCTTCCTTAGCTACTTCACATAGAACTGTGATCCTCTGGCCTCTAGAATTTTGCAATGATATGGTGGATGAGTCTAAATTAATTATGGCTTTAAATTGCCTTAACCAATCTACCCCCAATATAACTCCTATATTTGGGTAATTTAAAACATATAAATTGGAAATAAAAATATTTCCTCCTATGTTTAACTCCACATCCACACAATTCATGTTCAAAACACTAGAACTCCCTAGGGGACTTTGTACAAGCAATGGGGTTTCAACCAATATGCAGTTTAATTTTAATACTTTAACTATTTCATAAGAAATCAAAGAGTGTGTTGCTCCAGTATCATATACTATTGGTATGGGTATGGCACAAATGAGTAATGTACCTTCCACTTGGCCATGATTTTCAGCATCAATTTTCACTGCAGATTTGCCTTTACCTTCCAAAGTTGCCAATTTCCCTTGCTGTTTATTCTCAGGACAGTTCCTCTTCATATGCCCCTCTTTCCCACATAGGTAGCATTTGAAGGCTCCTCCTTTTAACTCTGGGCACCTTGGTTTGATGTGTCCTTCTTTACCACAATGGTGGCAAACCAATTTCTTCTTAGCATCATTGGCTTTTGTGTCTTTGTCCTTCTTGTTGTCTGCCTCCTCCTTCTTTTTGTCATAAGGGTGATATCTTCCCTTATTCTTCTTATTGTTGTTGCTCTTAAAATTCCTATATTTCTCTCTTTCTTTGTCATGTTGTTCCAATTTCAATGCCAGATCAATTACTTGATCAAAAGTTCTATCTGCATATGGTAGCATAGCTCTGCTAAGTCCTGGGTTCAGACCTTTTATATACCTATCATTTTTGGATGCTTCATCTGCCACTAGCATTGCTCCATCATTAGATAGCCCCTCAAACTTTTGAGTGTATTCAGTGACATTCAAAGTTCCCTGCCTAAGTTTGATAAATTCTTCAAGCAAAGTGGTCTTGGCTGATGCTGGTACAAATCTTGTCTCCAACATCTCCTTGAACTGATTCCAAGTGATTTCATTTTCATTTCTTCCAGCTATGATCACCTCCCACCAGCTTAAAGCTACCCCTTTCAGTTGTCTTGAAGCTACTTGCCTCTTCCTTTGATCATCTAACTGCATGTCATTGAAAATCCTATCAAGTGTTCTCAACCATGCTTGAATCTCCATCACATTCTCAGTTCCTTCAAAACTCCTGCCTCCCAAATTGGAATAAGTCTTCAGTAGTTTTGATAGCTCTTCATGTGGATTCTCAGGCCTATGCCCAATTCCATCTCTTAAAACCCTCACAAATTCTTGCATATCAAGCATTTGAGGTGCACTGGGTCCTGCATTGTGATGAGATCCTCTTCCTACCATGGTCTGCTAACTAAATTCTGGGCAAATGGTATTAGTATATTATGAGTACTTCTATGATTACTATTTTCTTATCTAAATTATTTCATCCAAAACAAACAGACATAATACATTTCTATAATACTTAGCAGTCAATGCAACCAAGTGCTCTGATACCAACTGAAATGACCCTCCTATTTCTACCTTAATTTCATAAGGATTATATATATATATATATATAAATATGTGTTCATGCAAATGCACATTTAATTTATGTGTATCTCGATGTCCACCTATATTCATTTACACTTTTAAGTTTGATTTAAACTTCCTTTGAATTATCAGAGTCATTTTTTTTTCAAACAATTCAACCAGGATTCAAAATTCATTACCAATATAAATATATCAGTGTATCCTTAATAATACACACATACATATGAAGATGTATGTGTTTCTCTTGTTTAAATTCAGAGTATATATTTTTTTGTTAAACAAGAGTATTTTGTTTGATTTGGATTTGGGCAATTCTGCCTAAAGTTAATTACTATATACTTTTGAATATTTGTAATAAGTCAGTAAATCCTATGCGTATTTAACTTATATGAACTTGCTCCTTCTGATTGATAGTCTTTAATATCAATTTATCATGACAGTTAAATCTCAAGATTCTTGAGATTTTTATTTCAGATCATGGATCAAAGGTATTGATATTTGGCTAAGGCCAGAAATGATATATTCACTTATCATTTTCCACTTATGTATTTTCTAAAAACTTTCTTATTTAAGATTCAATCTATGTGACTTGTTTGCCTTAATCTTAGCCCACATGACACATAGTGAGTTGTGTATTTGCGTAAGATTTTCTATGTCAAGAATTTGAACTTAAAAATATTCATAAGAATAATTCCAGGTTTGCTTGTGCAAGCCTGTCCAGATTGTATATCTGTTATGACTTTGAAAATTGGTTATGGTAAAACATTTGCTAAATGACCTAAAGCTTTTTGAAAGGCATTTTACTGTCAAAACACAACCAAACATAATCAACCAAAACTTCACTTATTTGAAGCTGGTTAACTCATGTGCCTAGTGTCATGCTAGGTACCTGATCATGGCAATTGAAATGCCAGTCATTTGCATCATACCTATAGCCTTCCCATACAATTACTTTTCTCAAAACAATTTAGAAAGTAGACTTGAACCATTTGTAGACATATTTCAGAGGAAAAACAATTAGATACTTAAAGGTATACTTCAAGGTAAATTCTGAATTTACTCCAAAACTCAGTGTTTTAAAATGACTTAAGATTGTCTAATACATAATATAATTGCAAAGCAATTGCTCACATAATTGTATATTTCTTTACCAGGTTTCCATAGCTAATACTTGAGCATATTTTTCTTGTTTATGTTCCAGACTCTACTTCAAAAACAAATCAAACCTTAACACACAACGATTTCGACAGAACAACTAATTTAATCTAACACTTTACAGAACATAAGAGCAACTTGATCACTAACCATAGAATATTCATTACATGACTGGAAATCTTAGAAACATAATTTTTCCTGAATACATGCAGATATAATCAATTTAAGCTCTTATTGAAACTAGCTAGGATGTTCATTCACTCCTCCATAATAGCCATAACTTCATTTTCTACTTAGTGCCTGCGATCCCTGAAAGAGCATGAGTGGCTGCCTCATTTTAAAATGAGACACCCCCATATGCCATGAGCAAACAAGGGTCAGATCTAGATCTGGTATGAGCAACATCAAAATATTCAAAACATTAAGCTCTGGGTGATGAGCCTTAATACTTATTTTGTATGCATGTAATCCACTACTTTATTATGTTACATACACTTTGATACAAGAATGATATCTTTATCTATCATTTATTCACACAAATTTATTTATTCAATCATGAATATCAATCTACAGTGTGTATATTCAATGGAATAACCAGGGTTCCATTCCAACCAACCTAGGAAATACTCATTTTCCTATTTCTTCATTTATAGGTTGTTTTCATTAATTTATATCCCTAGCCTCATATGCTAGTAAGGAATCACAGGGACATATTGCAATGAACTAATTCACATCATTGCACAAAGATCTCAGGGCTTAAACAAACCATGTGCCAACTTGCATACTTCAAATATGACAAGCATTCCAGCAGCCTTCGTGGCTCATAACCCTAGTATATTTACTAGTAGTGTTGGTTAAAAATCCTATCATCAGATAGCTATGTGGACATGTCACAGTGTATATAAAAAAAAGACATCTCCCTTTATCTTGCAAGTATTTTGTTCAAAAACAAACAGATAATCATTTCATAAATATTGCTATAAGAGGTCTTAACTTTAAATCATATAAAAGTACATCTACAACTGAGGGTGGAACCATGGCATGCTATGTTATTATGACTTACAAGTAACTGTGATTGAACTAGATTCAAGATCTAGCTGAATCACAATTTTTATCTTGTGAATTTTGATATTTCATGAGGGAATCAGCACACAGAAATTTCTATTGCATCCCTTACACTTTCTTTTCTTAAGCCTCAGCACTTATATAAAATATAATGCACCTCATAATATTTTTTTTTAAGAATAATTTCCTACCATAGATCCCCATAAGTAGTGTGTATTCCTTCCTTGATTTTGAGGTTTGTTGCCTTGGCTTCTTTTTTTTTCAAAATGTAAACAAATAGTAGTATGTACATCCATAGCAACCATTCAAACAGATCAAAGGAATTCATCCAAAGAGCATCCATAATACACATTATATCAGCTCAAGAAAATAAAATCCATTCAACAACATTAATATAACAGTGATTAACAAAAATGAGAAAATATCAATAGCAACATAAGTACTTGGCTGCCTCATATCGGGTCTTAATGCCATGAATCTAGTGAGATTACTCACCTAAATATTTCTTCTTATTGATCCTGAAAACCCTTGTATGTGTGTTTTCTCCTTCCTTCCAATATTTTTCTTCCTTTCTTATTTTTGTGCAGCTCGGGGTAAAGATAATTTTACTGGCTAAAACTGCCTATTTATATGCATTTTTCCACTAGGGTTTTGTTAAAACAAAATTCCATTTCTGACCTAACCATCTTCATGCATTTTTCATTCATTTTCCTCCTTAATACCCCGGCCTTAATAATTAGTTGAAGGCAGTATTTTCTTCCCTTTACTTTTTCAGAAAATGGCCACTCACCTAGTCATGTTAAAAGTGTGACTACCATATTTTATATTTTAATTATTTCTGAGAATCCCCTTTGCTATTTTGCCTACACAAGCATATTGACTTGTATTACATTTCATGTCATTTTTAATGTTTCCTTTTTATTATTTTGCTTTAACACTTTCTGCTCACAGAAAATATACAGGTGCATAAGTGTACATATTTTTATTTGATCTTTTTTTTTATTTTACTGGGAATATGTAATTTTTCATGCATAAAAAAAACATCTTTAATTTGATTAATAATCTATATTTCAAAATAACATTTGAAATGCTTCCTTGCTCAGTTTATTTATTTTATTATCATCATTTTTTTTCCAGAAATTTTTGAATCTTTTCCTTGTGCCATTTCCAGTGTGCATGTGCCCACATATCCTTGCACACTATTTATTCCCAAAAATTTCACCATATTTAAATCTAAATATTTCAAAAATTAAATCATTTTATATAAATGATTTTTCACAAAATTTTGGGGTATTACAGTAATTTATATTATAAAGAAATAGTTTCTTCTATGAATTATTTAAATTTAATAATGAGCAATATTTAAACAATATTAATGATGTAATATCTTTACAAATGGGTTTTTAATACAAATAGAAATAGTTATTTCCAATTTATTTATATATATGTGTTTTGAAAGAAGCTATGATTTGAAAATTGAAAATAAATTCTTTCAATAATATTTAAAATAAAACAAATCTCATAAATATTAACATAAGTATATAAAGTAAATTTAGTATTGGTAATTTAAGTTTTAAAATAAAAAGTGAAATAATAATAAGCACTTGTATTGGAAATAAAAGTAAATCCATGAGTTAAAAATCTATAAACAAATAACTAAAATCAAAAGCAAAGTAAAGTAAAAATAAAATAAAACATCTATGAACATAAGATATATGTATTCAGATATGCACATACAAAAATAGGATGTCTAGAATCTTATAGACTAAAATATGTATGTATGCAGGCAAGTAATATCATATTGGTATATACGAAAGTGATAAAAAAGGGATAAGTATGCAATGTGTAAGGTACCAAAGCATTTAATACTGTCATCACTAGTACACAACATAAGATCATTTCAGCCTCCAATTATAAAAATCTCTGACCTATGTTTATAAGAAATAGAAAATAGTGTACCAGCATTTGTAAACCTAGATAACACCTTCCCTTGTAAACCTTTCTCTATATATTTGTACATCTACCTATTTTAGTTCGATCATCAACATAGCAAACCAGAGAAAATATATAGCAAGCATTTTCTTTTTTCAAAACTCAAACACATTCAACTAAACAAAGCAAGAAGAAACCATATTCCAGTTTTTAAGTTCAAAACTGTTTTCAAAGCTAAAGAGTGCTCTGTCCATTCTCGAAGTAACTTCAGTTCAGTTTCAAAGCTTAAATCATCTCATCAACAAAGCATTTTAGAAGATCACATCATATTCAAGTTTAAAGCTCAAAAACTATTTTCCAAAAATCAAGTGCTCTGTTCTTCATTTTCAAAAACAGGTGAGTAACACTTTTTCTTAAAAACTTAAGTATGATTCTGGTTGCTTGATCATCTCTGGAAATAATTTTGTTTGTGTGAATATTTATAAGTACATTTCTGTGGATAGTTGAATGTAAATGTGTGTATGTCTGTTTAATTAGAGATATCTCTGTTCTTTGTTTCAGGGCCCAGATTTGAAAACAAAATCATTTTCCTTTGATCCGATAACTGTTAGGACTTGGAATATAAACGAAAGTTCTTTGATTTAGCATAGATAAATGTTTAAAATTATATTTAAGTTAATAAAAATAAAGGACTGTCTCTGAAATTACCCGGAAGTTAAAATGACTGAGCAAAATTTAAATAAGTCAAAAACCCAAACTTTGTAATTCATAAATTCAAGACTTTAAATTGAATACATAAACTAAAACATGATTTTTAACACTAGAATCTTAATTTATAGTTTGGGATTAAAGGTGCAGTTTGGATTTGAACTGGAATGGGTATATTTGGCTTTTCTGGTGATCGAGTTGATCGGAGTGTTCGTGGTTTTCCCTGGAGATGGAGGAACGATCAGTGATGCTAGGTAAAATAGTGGATCGTGATGAAACCCACTAGGGAATATTCGGCAGTGAAATTCCTTTTAAAACCCTAGTTTTGGCTGTGTATTATTAATCGATCATTGCGGTGGGTATAGTGGATCGAGTGTGAAGGGGTCTTGAGTGATGGAAGGTTGGTCAATGATAAGTAGATGGCCAGAGTTCTTAGGTTTCTAATCGTCGAGGTTGGGCGAACGATGTGATGTTCCAGAATGGTGATGAGGCAGTTCAAGTTCCAGGTTTTCGATTTTATACTCGAATTCGAATCTGTGTGGAGAGTGGGTTTGCTGAGGATAGGAGAATGGTTTGTAGGTGGTTGTCGATGTGCTCGATGAAGTGGAGGCGACTGGAGTGGTCGCTGGCGATGTACATGTGCACGATGCACGTTTTGATGTCTGGTGATATTTTTGGGGTGGGTTTTGTTTTCTCGGGGAATACTCAAGTTGTTCGAGTGAATGACTCGAAGCAGGAGGACGAAGAACTCGAAGAAAATTTCTGTTGTCTCGAGTCAGATGTTTGTTCCAGGCATTTGTAAAACCTGGCAGCAAATCAAATTTAAACAAATTTAAATGAACTTTAAATTGTATACCAGGTTAAAACAAAGTTTAAATCTAGTTGAAGGATGGATACTAATTTATATTTTGAATTCTAAACTGGAATGGAATAAAAGTCTTAAAAATATTTAAAAGTAGTTTTCAAGTTTAAATACCCGACAGTTTCAGATTTTTAATTTAAAATTTGAAATAGAATTTAAGCAGTGGTTTAAATTCATTGATAAAGTAAAGATTCAAATGGATTTTTTTTAATCTTAAAGTTTTAAATGAATTTGGATTTTTAAATCAAGAATTTAAAATCAAGTTTTAAAAGCAAGTAAATCAAGTTTAAATCAAATGTTGAATATGGATTCAAGTTTTCTTGAATTCAAATCTGAAATTAAAATAATTTATATTTTAAAATCTGAATGTTAAACAGTTTAAATCAAATAATTTTTATTTGTAATTTGTTTCAAATAATTGTTTGATTTAATTTTGACATAGTTCTTTTTAAGGATTTTAGATTGAGCTTTAAATTGGATCAATGTTTAAAAGAATGATCATTTTGAATCTTAAATTCAAAATGTAATTTAAATTTAAATTCAAAAGTGTAATGTTTTACACTTTAATGCTAATGAAATCATTTATAAAGGAATAATTTATCTTAGAGATAATTAAGATATTGAAGTGGATTAATTAATAAGATAATTAAGGAATGACTTATGTAATTAATTTATAAATTAATAATTTAGATTAATTTATGATTAGAGGTTAATTAAGAAGTAAATTAGGAAATGTTATTAGTTAATAAAAGATAATTAATTAAGGATTACTTTAAATAATAAATTAATGTGATTAATTTTGATAATTAATTAGATTAATTAATTTAGATAATCTAGTGAAAATTGTTAAATGTAATTACTTGATGAAAGTAATTAAGAGATTAATTACTTATTGTAATTAATTTTGATAATATGATTAATTGAAGTTAATTAATTTAGTTTAATTAATTTTAAGATAATCATTTGATGATTTGATAAATGTAATTACTTGGTGTAATTAATGGAGCATAATTACTTAGGACTGTAATTAGATGGTAATTACTTAATGTAATTAATATAAGATGATTTGTAAGTAAGTAATTTGGGTAATTACTTTTGCAATTAATCAAGGGATTAATTAATGGAGATAATTAATTATGGAATGATTAATTTATTTAATAAGTAATTAAGGATAGTTAATTACTGATTTGTTATTAATCAAGAGGGATTAATAATTGTGTTTAATTTAAAGATAAAATTACTTAATGTAATTAATTTAAATGAAGTAATTTAGTTTAAATATAAATTAGAGATCATTAATTAATATAATTAATGATGTAATTATGAATTGTTTAATTAAGGAATAATTAATAAATGAGGTAATTAAATGTTAATTACTATGAATGATTTAGAATAATTAATTTGTGGAATTAATTAAAAGACTAATTACTTATTGTAATTAGAGGATGATTAATCAAAGGTGTTTAATCAAGATGAATAATTAGAGAATGATTAATTAAATTGGTCTTTATTTAATTAATGGTTATATAAGTAGGATTTATAGATGTAGTAATTAATTTAATTTACTTTAAATTAACTAGAGATAGAAGTAATTAATTTAATTCATTTTAAATTAATTATAGTTGTGAATGATAAATCATTGCTTAGGGATGAATGATATTGATATCCCATTGATTGATTGTGATCTCGGATATGAGATGAATAATATCTATTGTGATATGGAGGCTTGTTTGAGTATGATAATATTGATTATCTATTGAGTTGATAATATGGATTATCTGTTTATGATGATAATGTGATTATCCATTGTTATATTGTGATTTATCTATCTGTATGTATATAGATAATTGAATTAAATTGTTTTAACTTTAAAACAACTTGGCCTTAAAAGATACGTTTGGATTTCGATGAGTCCGGGATCGGGTTTCCATATTTGGACATCCGAAAACCACATCGATCCAAATTAATATAGGTCGTGAATCTCAAGTGAAGATGAAGATTCAGAGTGCAAGAGTTATTGTCGTTAACTCTGAGGGTGATTCCAAAATGAGTGTAACAAGATAATGCCTTCGGTTTCGTTCGAACCCAGAACGAACTTGTATGGATTGAATGCTTTCAGCACATCGTCAGGTGGACGATGAGCATTCTAAGAGATGTGTTCTCTGAAGGTAATCGTAGCCTCAAGCCTCATCAACCGGGAATGGCTAAAACAGGGGAGGTGCAGCAAGGTTAGTGGGTAGCACCCAAGTAGGATGAGATTTCCCCTGTCCAGAGTCCCTTTTTATTCGGCTTAGTGTGTGGTTGGTCGCGCCAACCGTGGGGTTTCTTGTCCGGGAATTATCCAGTAAGGGATGGTTCCGGCCTTATGTTGTAGGGGATTGGGAGTAATCCTCGGTACGGTGATCTAGGCCCCGTACTGTGACGGGCGGTACCCCAGTAGCCCTGCCATTGTATGGAATCCAAATCCAATAAGCGCCCTCGGATTTGATTGTATTAACCACTTTGTAGCTAGTATGCTGGAATTTAATGAATGTAACAATTTCGGCTATTTTCTATTTACTTGAAAACCCTAGACACTATTATAATATCACTGAATTTTCTATCAAATGTTTTAGTTAGCGTAAGGTAAAAACTTATCCATGTTTATTTGTGGGAAGTCTTACGTGATACTTTTTGTTTCAAAGGTTTTTCAAAATTAAGCAACTTTAACCTGTTACTCACACCAGACCCATGACTGACCCAGAGTTTATTTATGTTTTCCCTAAACTCTCGAGTACCCAAATTTTTACGGGTAGCCAAGGGATTCAGGTTTGCTTAGACGAATTCTGGAGGAGCAATGGAGCATGAGGCTTCAGCGTTGTAGATATATATAGTTTTCCGCTGTGTTAGTATCTTTGAGTTATATTGTGTTGAGATGTAATAACTAGACATGTATTTATAACTGTCTAGTATGTGATGTATTATCTGTATAACTCTGATGAATATTGTATAATTATGTAATACTTATGTTATTAATATAATTTATTCGTTCCGCTGTTGAGATTCTGATGTTTGTTCTTCTTTCTTCTCTATTCTTTTTGTATCTCATCCCTTTCTTTCTTCAAGATGATATGACTTTCTAGTGGTGGAAAGTCGGGTCGTCACATTTAGACACTTGGAATATACACAAACTGAGTATATTGAACCCAAGACTAATTTTGCACAGTGGACCGCTGACCAAAAAGCAGTTGCACAAAATAACTCTAAGGATATGAATATATTATTTGTTTACTAGATAGAAATGAATTTAATAGAGTACCTATATGTAATTCTGCATTTGAAATTTGGAGAATTTTGCAAGTTACACATGAAGGCACAAGTAAGGTTAAACAGACCAAAATTTCCATGTTAACAAACTAGTTTCAATTATTCAAAGTGAGTCTAAATGAGTCCAATCTGATATGTACAGTAGACCAAGATATAGCACACCCACTTATTGCATTGGGTAAAAGTTTTTCTAAGAAGGATCAAGTTAGAAAAATCCTCAATTCACTTACTCCTAAATGGGATCAAAAGACTATTGCAATCGAAGAGGCTAATGAAATTAGCACTTTAAAAATTGAAGAGCTAATTGGCAATTTAATATCTTTTGAAGTGCAAATGTAGGGCATGAGAGAAATTAAAGCAATAAAGAGGAAATCTATAGCTTTTAATGCAATGATGGATAAAATGGATTTAGACAGCGATGATGAGGAAGAAATTAATTTCATGACAAGAAATTTTAGAAAATTTCTAAAATATAGGAAGATGACTAATTCCAAAAGAAATGACAATAAAAATCCACGGAGCGAAAGTGGAAGCGGAAATGGCATTAGATGTTATAACTATGATGAACCTGACCATTTAAAATGAGACTGTCCACATCCTGATAAACTGAAAACTACACCAAATACTGATTCATCCAGAAAGCGCAAAAGGGCTTATGCTGCAACACTAGATGATTCAGATACTTTCTCAAGTGATAGTGAACCAGATACAGAGAATGCTAATATATGCTTCACAGCGACATTTAACGGAAGTTTGGAGAAGCGGACTAAAATGGGTATGCATTTAAATTAAAATTTTGATTTTTTCAATTTTGATTTGTGTTTGATTGTTAAGAATAACCTTTAGATTAATAATAATATTGGTTGAATAATGGTGCATATATTTTAAATTATATATATACACATATATATTAATAAATATTAAATAAAAACAATATAAAATATATTTTAAATTATTTAGTATATATATTGTTGGGCATGTTTTCACCGAACCAAAGAGGGGAGGTCACCACCGAATCAGAATAAGGAAGTCCTCGCCGAACCAGAGTAAAGCAGGCATCGCCAAGCAAAGACAAGGAAAGCTCTACCGAACCAATGCCTAGCCGAACCAACTCCACCCAACCACTACCGTACCATCCCAAGACCAACTCCTAGATGAACCAACCCTTGCTCCACTACCTGCCGAGCCAACACACCTCCAAGGCCTAGCCGAACCACCCACTACCGGACCAACCCACCACTGAACCGTTCATTGCCGAATCAAGGCCATCCTCTCACCACCGAACCACTCGCCACCGGACCAATCATCGCCCCACCTACTACCGGTCCAATCCACTTCTCCATCCACTACCGAACCAACATCGCTAGGCCAGATCACGTCAGCCCAGGCCCATCAACAGCTATATACTTCCAAGACCCCTACCCCCAGCCTCACTCTATAAATAGAGGGGTAGGGGTACAACAATCGCGGACAAGTTTGAGAGCTCAAACACGGAGAGAACTTTCAAACAACTTTCATATACTTGTTTCAAAGCTTTGTACTTGTAATCTGAACAGTAAAGGATAATAACATATAAAGTGGACGTAGGCACATTCTGGCCGAACCACTATAAATCTGTGTGTCTTTTACAGTTTAGTCCCCGCTTTTTATATATTTGCATAAACCACCCAAATCACTAAGAATAACATAAAATCGACTAAATCATACGACTTGGAGGTGTTTTCCCATTTTTTGTGCAAACATTTTTGGTGCTTTCATTTAGAGGGGGAACTCGAAGCTTCAGCTTCTCCCACTTAATCTTCTTCCTAACAGCGTCATTCATTGCTTGGAAAACATGCCTCCCAGGTAGAAAAAAGACGTTAACAAAGTAAAGAACATCGCAACTAGCAGTGTTCCAGATCCAGTGGTCACAGATCAAGTAAATCATCCCATTCCAACAGCAGTACCAAATGAAGGTCAGGCAGATCCGACAACCCCTGCCACGGGACAGCCGGTAGCAATTACTAGGGCAGATCTAGACCGGGTTGTGGCTGAAGTGACTAACCGCTTCACATCCCAACAGGAAGCCTTGGTGGACCAACTCATGTCACGCTTAAGGGATGCTGAGGAGTCCAACCGCAACACTGAATCATGGGGTGAGTCCCAGTCTGGAGGATCTCGGAGGCAACAAAGATCTTCCTTCTTCGAAGGAGCTAACGACCGAAGCGGCCATGGTAGGAGCCGAGACCGAGCTCAGCCCGAAGTTGGACATGAGGAAACGCTTGGAACCGAACCCAACGGGGGAGGTACCGGGCGGAGGTCAACTGTAGCCGAGCCTGTCGTACTGCCTAACCACGGAAACACTAATGAACAGGGCCGAGCTAGAGTCCAGCCCGAAGTTGGACCCGAGGAAGTGCTTAGATCAGAACCCAGCAGGGGAAGATCAAGGCAAGGGCCAACTGTAGATGACCCTAGCATGCTCCCAGAAGACCAAAGACAGCCACTGGAAAATATTAGGAACAATAGACGATACCATCCCTACAGGTCATCTGGACGGAATCAATCCCACAGAGAAGAACCGAAATCATTTTTATCTACTCTAAATTCTTATGAAAGGATGGCACGCTTGTTCAGAGAATGCGTCCAACGGGATCAAAGAGACCGAGGAATAGGCGCTAGGGTAACCAGCCCTTTCGCCCGCAATATCGAAATTGCCATCACCCCCCCCCGAGAATGGAAAATGCCAACGATGGAACCTTACAAAGGAACCTCTGACCCCGTTGTACACTTACAGAGATACACACAGCATATGCTCATGAGTGGAGCAATAGAAGGAGTGCTGTGCAAATGCTTTCCGCTATTCTTAGCAGATCTAGCTACCTCCTGGTTCTGCCATCTACCCCAAGGATCCATCGGCTCATGGGAGATGTTGAAAGAAAAATTCATCAGCCAATTCCGCATTCATGTGGAGCAACCCAAGGACGCTTACTCCTTATCCAGTATCAAACAGAAACCTGGAGAGAAAGTGCAGCAATATCTAACCCGATTCAAAGCCGCAGCGGCCGCAGTCCAAGATGCCGATGAGAAGCTTATCTTAATGGCCCTCTGTAGTGGGGTGCATCCAGATACTAAGTTTGCTAGAAGATTGACAAAAGAAAAACCATCTACTTTACCCGATTTCTTCCATGAGGCTGGGAAATATATGAGACTTGAAGACGCTGCCACTGAGGGGTAGACAGAGCAACAAAATAAGGCAGCTCATGGCAACATGCCCACTGTAGCAAAGGACGTTCGAAGAAATGACTCTAGAGACAATGCTGGGGGCAAGAAGGGAGAAAAGCGTCTATATCGGCCAGGACCGAGATTTGACGCTTACACCCCTTTGAATGAAACGATCGAAAACATCTTCCTGGCCACTCAAGACGAAGTTAAATACAAACGCCCCCTGCACAAGAAGGAATCAGATAACGCAATTAAGTCTGGAAAATTCTGCCGCATCCACGAATCCCATGGGCATGATACCAACGAATGCCATCATCTCCGGGACTTGATTGAAGAACACATCAGAAGAAGGAGACTAGAACGCTATGTAAAAGGTCAGAACAGGACTCCAGTTCCTGCCAATGAGAACCCAAGGCTACCCTCCCCAGAAATAGGCAGAGGAAATCGCTACACCAGTGGCTCCAGTCAAGAGAAGATAGTGGTCCATACCATCTTGGGAGGGCCACACGTCGCCGACGGAAGCTGGGCAGAGATGGAAAGGTACGGAAAGTCACTTAGAAACAATGAAGAATGCGTCAATTCTATTATAGAAGAACGCCACCCGAAGCAGATAGAGAATGGTGACATCACATTTAGTAGGTGTGACCTGGAGGGAAGGCAGTACCCTCACACGGATCCCATGGTTATCTCTGCCCGGCTCGGTCCAGCCGAAGTTTTCCGAATTCTAGTAGACACTGGAAGCTCAGTAAATATCCTATTCAAGCATGCCATTGACAAAATGAAGCTGTCATTAAAGGATATTCTTCCCTGCAATAAACCACTACACGGTTTCACAGGAAATGCGAAGATGCCCCTCGGGCGACTGGACCTCTTTGTTGAAATTGGAAGTCATCCCCGCTCCGTTGTGCGGAAACAAACATTTGTGCTGATAGAAAACCACTCGGCCTACAACGCCTTCTTAGGAAGGCCATCCTTGTCTGACTTCCAAATTGTCCTGGCCCCATGGTGCCTGAAGATGAAATTTCCAACGGACAATGGAATAGGGGAAGTAGAGGGAGACCAGGACATCGCTCGAGATTGCTATGTAACTGAACTCCGCAATAACCGCAGGAAGGATATAGGGAAGAGTGCGGAGACTGCCCTCTGCACGAAAAGTTTGGAAGCATAGCAACTAAAGAAAGCCCCTCCTCTTCGATATACCAGTGACTCTTTCAATGAATTAGACCCCAGGGACAAAGAGGAGGAAGCCACCGCCGAGCCTGCAGAGGCTATGGAATTTATATCTGTGGACAAACATGACTCAAGTAGACTATCGAAAGTCGGGTCCTAACTAAAAGCAGAATTGAAGGAACAACTCATTGATTTTCTCCACCACAACTTGGATGTATTTGCATGGTCACACGCTGACATGACTGGAATCTCCCCTGACATAGCATGCCACGTACTAAACATCGATCCTACCAAGGCGCCAGTAAAACAGAAAAAGAAAAGCAACATCCATCAAGGAAGCTGCGGAGATCACACTGGAGGGCAAACTCTGGCAAAGAAGGTACTCCGATATGGATATTTCTGGCCTACCTTAAACAAAGACGCCTTAGACTTCGTCAAAAAATGTGACAGATGTCAGAAATTTGCTAAGATTCCGCGGCTACCAACAACTGAGATTACTCAAATGACCAGCCCTTGATCCTTTGTAGTATGGGGAATTGACTTGATTGGCGAACTGCCAATGGGCCGAGGCGGAGCCAAATATGCTATAGTGGCAGTCGACTATTTCACCAAATGGGTGGAAGTAGAACCCCTAAATAAAGTATCTTCAGCAAAAGTTATTAACTTCTTGATCAAAAATGTTCTATGCAGGTACGGAGTCCCATTTAAAATCAAATCGGACAATGGACTTCAGTTTGACAGCGAGGAGTGCGCCAACTGGTGCCAAGAGAACGGAATTCACAAAAGCTTCTCAGACGTAGCTTATCCCCAGGCAAACGGACAAGTCAAAGCCATCAACAAAATTCTCAAAACTCTAATAAAAAAGATACTCGAAAAGTCAAAAGGCGCTTGGGTGGATGGACTTCCTACGGCGTTGTCGGCCTATCACTCATCTTCCAGAACATCAACGGGGCATACTCCTTTCTCTTTGGCATACGGATCGGAGGCTATGCTCCCAGTTGAAACTATAGTGCCTCCCCACCGTAGGATCCACTATAACACAGAAGAGAATGAAGAGCTCCTCCACATGTCTTTGGATCTAATTGAGGAAAGAAGAAATGATGTAGCCCTCAAAGCGGCAGCTCACAAGCAAAAAGTGGCAACACAATACAACTCCAAAGTCAAGCATCGTAGCTTACAAAAAGGAGATCTTGTCCTCAAGCGAATCTTCCCGTGCCCCGGAGCACTAGATCCAATCTGGGACGAACCATATGTAATTCATAAAGATCTCCACAATGGAGCTTATATTTTGTCAACTGTGGACGAGGAGGTGTTCCAGAGGGCATGGAACATCCAACACCTTCGTCGATACTTTTCTTAACTTGTACTGCCCATATGAAGTGAATTAACAAAGAGAATCAGTGGACGTAGGCATTTTCGTGCCGAACCACTTTAAAAAAAACTTGTCTCTTTTTAACTTGTTCCTTTATATCTTGGCTGCTTGTTAACTCTATCCTTTTCTGTTGAACAAAATCCTGTGCAAATAGCATTTCCATTCAAGGCACTCCACAGCGCGACTTCTCCTGGACCAGACCTAACAGGTACTGTACGAATCTATGCCCTCGCCAATGAGACACTTTTGCTCCGGCATCCCTCTACTGCGGTCTGCGGGTTAACTCATTGCTCACGACGGCCCTCAAAGCCAACTGTAATGAGTCGATTATAAGCCACCGAGAAGGCCGACTATAGCCAAGGCAGCTCATTACGGCGTTCGGCTCGCCGGCAACTGTGAACCTACTTTAAGCCCTAACATAAGGTGTGGCCAGCCAGGGGTAGTTCACGGTTGGCGATCGGCACCCACGCTAGCTGGCCACAGTAAATCGAATAATACCCACGATTACGGGCCATAATGGCCCGGGTAGTTACTGTGCGCGATCTCGGCTCCGATGTGTCTTAAGTACGGCTGTGGTAAAAAAGATTAACTCCCCGCGGAGGCGTAAGATGGGTGACAAATGTCTCCAAGACCCACAACTAGGGAAAGTGACTACAAAGCCCGTTTGCCACGAACTTAAGCACATTGAAGGCCTTCCGTGATTGGAAGTTTTACTATTTCTCATATTTCAATTTTATTTAAAAAAAACTTTCCTCATATCCTCTATAACGATCCCTAAAGTACAGAACACAGAATATGAGACATTCGCCAATGGGAGTGGGAACTCACAACGGGAAACTAAGCTGTATTCCATACTCAGTCACACAAGACATTCAAAGCTGCCATCTACAATAAGCAAAAAGATATCCAGGTCAAGTCAAGGAGCCGGTTACATCGGAGCTTTACCCTTGTCCTGTTGACCGCCTGTCCGATCAAGGAAAGAATTCATTAGTGATATGCAACCAAGATAACGGACTAAAGGGGAGGACTTACCAGCATCTGCTCCTTGATCGTCTTGATCATCATCTTCTACTTGCAAACCTACCTCCTTAGCAGCAAGCAGCCGCTTGCCCTCCTTCACCGCCACCTTCTCCTCCTTGGTGAATTGAGTTGTAACCACATCCATTCTGAAGACCTCGCCACCCTGCTTATCCGCATCAGCCTTGGCCTCCTCCAGAGCCCTGAGATAAATCCTGGCCATGACTCGGGGATAATCATCCATCCAGGATAAGCTACCCTGTTTCCAAGTACGGAAGTACATATCCTGGAGCATCTCATCCATCATCCCCTCGTTCTCCTCAAACTCCCTCATTCGGACCTCAGAAGCCAATAGCTTTGCAACGGCATCATCCCTCTCCGATCAGTATCGCGAGCGGTCAGCCGAAGGGATTCCCTCATCGCCTCCATCTCATCCTTTAGCTTGGTTTGAGCCAGCTCTGCAGCTTCAAGCCTCCCGGATAACTCCTTTACCCGCTCAAGATCCGCTTTTCGAACCTCATCCACCGTTGCAATAGCCATATCGATCCGTTCCTTGCAGGCAGCCTCCATTTTCTGCAACTCTGCCCTGCTGACCTCTTCCATAGTCTTCTTTAATTGCCTAGATGCAGCCTCATGTTGAGAAATCTAGATGGCTTGATCAGCAAGTTGTTTAGCCTAGTCAGAAACCATTAACCGCGGTCGAATATTGGCGCTCCCGATTTCCTCCCCATCCTTGAACAGTCGGGCATGATGCCCCATCAGCTTCTTGGTTTCCTCGGCGACCCGGTCGATGTTCGCCTTAGCTTCATCCCCCAGAGTTACAACCCGAGTGGTAAGCAAATCAAGGTCCAGGGACTTAGCCTCATCAAGCACCCGTACCATAGGATTGCGAGGGAGAAGATGTTCACCAGTAGCCTCGTCGAAGGAGATATCATGAGAGGCCGAGTCCAGATCTGGATGACCCGCAAACGGATTACGAGCCAAGCCAGGGTGATCTATCGGGGTAACGGTAGGATTTTCAGACGGATGCGGAGAAGGTATGAACTCAGTATCCCCCTCCGTGATATCGTGAAGAGGCTGGAGTGGGGGCTGAGGGCCAGGAGGAGATTCAAACAAGGAGCGACTCCTCTTCTTCTTTCGGATATCCTCTTCGATAACTCCAAGAAGAGGACGATAGCCAACTACGTCTTCAGGGCGGTTAGTCGGAGGCTTTGGTTTAGTAGAAGCCCTGAGAAGTTTATACTGTTCGAGACGGTGCCGAACATCTGATGCCTTGGCCGCTTTACCCGTTCCTGGGACAAAAACCAAGTGTTACAAGCGGACGTTGAACTATAGTTCAAGAAATATATCGAGTTAAGAAGAAGCATTGCAGTCAAAACGGAAATTATAAATAAACTTCAACTTACAGCCGGAGGTGAAGCGACGGATAGAAATAGAGTCATCCTTGATGAAAAACCATTCCTTCTTGAACATGCTGAACTTTGAATATAAATCCAGGACTGGCTTGAAGGACACGACCGACTCCAAGCTAGTATACGGAGACCCCTTCTTGTAGCCTCTTAAGTTTTACAGATACTGGATTTCCCGGTTGGAAGGAGGACACCCGTATCTCCTCTGGAAGATAGCAAACAGGCTCACCAAGATGGCATAGGAGTTAGGCTGAAGCTGGAATGGAGCCACCTTCAATTAGGTGATGAAGCTGACTATCCAAGCATTGATCGGGGGAATGGCCCCACACATACAATGGTACCTACTATAAGCGAAATATCCTTCGGGGGGATTATATGGCATCACTCCTTCCCCCGGCAACAGCGTATGCGCTCTGTCAATCCCAAAAGAGCGAGAAATGACATCAAGCTGCTCGTCTTTGAGGGAGCTAGGGGAGCAATCAGGATGTGAGTTCAGAAGCTCTTGAGGACCGTACCCATCCACTAGCGATCTCGGGGTGGGTCCACGTCGTTCTGGATTCGGCTGGACTGGGGGCACGACGGGGGACTCTCTTTTGTCCGTAGATTTCTTCTTATCGGAACGGGTTTCAACTTTATGAGACATTATCTGCAACACAAAAGAGTACATTGTTAGAATAAAGATGTAGAGATATAAACAAGCAAGTGTATGCAGTCTGGAGTTTCACTCGTAATTCAAAACATAAGGTCATTCGGCAATTACCTGGACCGGTAGTCAAACGTGATTCGGTAGTATGGTTGATTCGGCTATTTCAAACAGTTGAGTCTGGTTCGGTATTTGACTGATTCGGCTATTTCAAAAGATAAAAGATGAACAGAGACATGAAGCCCATACTTATAGGCAAACGTAAATGACCGGACCAACTGGGTTGGCACGTAGGACCGGATGAGAATGTCCAAGCTGAAACAAAGCGAGACATATGACTGGCATATGCCCCACTTTGGGGGGCAAATGTTGGGCATGTTTTCACCGAACCAAAGAGGGGAGGTCACCACCGAATCAGAATAAGGAAGTCCTCGCCGAACCAGAGTAAAGCAGGCATCGCCAAGCCAAGACAAGGAAAGCTCTACCGAACCAATGCCTAGCCGAACCAACTCCACCCAACCACTACCAGACCATCCCAAGACCAACTCCTAGCCGAACCAACCCTTGCTCCACTACCTGCCGAGCCAACACACCTCCAAGGCCTAGCCGAACCACCCACTACCGGACCAACCCACCACCGAACCGTTCATTGCCGAATCAAGTCCATCCTCTCACCACCGAACCACTCGCCACCGGACCAATCATCGCCCCACCTACTACCGGTCCAATCCACTTCTCCATCCACTACCGAACCAACATTACCAGGCCAGATCACGTCAGCCCAGGCCCATCAACAGCTATATACTTCCAAGACCCCTACCCCCAGCCTCACTCTATAAATAGAGGGGTAGGGGTACAACAATGGCGGAGAAGTTTGAGAGCTCAAACACGGAGAGAACTTTCAAACAACTTTCATATACTTGTATCAAAGCTTTGTACTTGTAATCTGAACAGTAAAGGATAATAACATATAAATTGGACGTAGGCACATTCTGGCCGAACCACTATAAATCTGTGTGTCTTTTACAGTTTAGTCCCTGCTTTTTATATATTTGCATAAACCACCCAAATCACTAAGAATAACATAAAATCGACTAAATCATACGACTTGGAGGTGTTTGCCCATTTTTTGTGCAAACATATATTAAATAATAAATATATAATAACGAAAAGTATAGATAAATAGGAATTATTTGTTGAAGTTTACTTTTTTTGAAAATTTTGACCTATATGCCGCCATACGCCACATGCATATGTCGACGTATATAGGCAGATTTTGAATTTCAATTTTAAATTCAAAATTTGAATTTTCCTCCACTTTTTCTCCAACTCCTCTGTTCTGAAAAGACGTCTCTTGACCAAAGAACATGTCCTTTGATTCTCTATTTATTTACTTTATCTCCATCCATTCATTTTTCACTTTCATTTTCAAATTCAAAAATCATAAACTCTCTTATCTCTTCAAACTACTCTTCAATGACATTCTTAAGCATTACTAAGGCAACCATGAGGCTTTCTAAGAAAATAAAAGAATATCCTTTTAATGATTAAGAAGCCATACAAGCCCATATTGAGTATATATCTTTCGGAAAAGTCTTTCCCGGAAGATTTGCTATTTTTGAAGAGTTTCCTACTTATGATCTTTTTAATCTTTGTTTGCAAAATAAAATTCTTGGTTTAATCGATGCTTCTCAAACTAATTTCATTTTTTATCCAAAATTGCTGAAGATATTTTATGAAAATTTAAAAGGAAAGTTTTATGATGGATAGAAGGAGAAATTTGTAGTAATGTCAAGTGGACACAAATTGTTTTAAACTGTGAACTTTTGTATCTCATTCTTGGATGCAAATCTAGTGGAATAGACCTTTTAACTTTTCAAATTGATTTTCAAAACCATGAAGTAATCCATGACATTTTTGAAAGTGATGATGATTTTGAATTTAAAAATAGAAACATGCATCCAAAAGCAAGAATTTTAAGCCTTCTTTTGCAACAAAGTATCACTCATATAACTGGTAATTGTAATAACTCGACACAAAAAAATTTCAAAACTTTTTTCACCATTTATGGTCAATATGACATAAATTGGTCTCAAGTCACTTTGGATGAACTTTTCTAAAAGTCTTTCTAAACATGAAAAAACACTATTTCATGGTGTGTATCATACTCGTGTTTTCAATTATTTTAGTGTTAACCTTAAAGGAGATGAAACAATTCCTTGAAAAATATTTGACAAGGCCAACATTTCACTTATGCATATTTCACCCTTTTTCGAGCCTTATGAAACGCTTATGAAAAAGGAACAAAAATAGGCTTGAGAAGAGGAGCAAGAAATAAGATAAGAGGAGGAAGAGGAAGAGTAAGGAGAGGAAATGGAAGTCGAGGAGGAAGAAAAGAAGAGGAGGAGATACTTCCTGGAATGTATCAATATACCACCTAATCCATCCAATAAAGATCTTCTAAAAAATCAAGAGAAGATCATTCACAACCAAAGAAATCTTAAGAAATCATTCTCAAAGAGATTTACCTCAATTTTCAACAAAATTGATAAATTCTTTGGAAAGATCATCCGCAAGCCTTGTGGTTCTTCTTCAGCTTCATCCACATCTTTCTAGTTGTTTGTTTAAGCTATCTTTGTATTTGGATTTTCTAGATTTAAGTTTATGTTGAATCTCATGTATATTTCTTTTTTCCTTGTACTCATCCTTATGATCGATGAATATTCTATTTTTTGTTGTTATACATTGTCAATTATATCTGGAAAGTCATACAAATATAATAGTATAGGCCAAAACAATAGAATTGTAAAACAAAGTAGGTTTGAAAAATATATTGTATATGTTGACATATGAAAATCATGTATGTTAACATATAACTACCAGTTTTCAAAAAAAATTAAAATTAAAAAAATACTACCAAACACCAATTCATTTCAGACGACTTCTTACCCCTATATATACCTATTCACTTCAGAAAATCATTATTTTAAGTCTCTATCTTCGCTCTTTTTCATATATGAACTTATCTCTTCAATAATGGCTTCCCCACATCAAAAACTTTGCAAAAACCTTGAACAAACTCTAGAATCATTCAAGAACCTTCTTTCTTTCATCCTAAGAAAACAAAGGCACTTAGAATTGAGTCAAATGCAAATGATGAACGAGCAAGAAAGGCATTTCGATGTGATTCAGTGGATGATTTCTGCCTTGAACAAAGAAGAACCAACAACTAATCCATAGTGTACCATTAACAAAGATGATGAAGATTGAGATGCTATTAAAGTAGATCCAATCTTTGGCGCTAATGGACGGCCTGAAGTTCCTCAAAATTTCTATATTAAATAGGTTTGATTGTATATAAATAATAATACTTGATTTGGATTGGTTTGATTTGTGTGGATTTTTTTGAATGGTGTGTGGCATTAACTTTGTTGGATTGGATGAATATTTAGATTGATTATGATTATTTCATGATTATTTAATTTTACATATAACTTATTATTTTTATACAATCATTCTCATCATCCTATATAATTCTTATATATATATATATATCAATTAGTATTTTATTTAGGGAAGTTAGAGTTAGAATTAGAATAAGAGTTAGTGTTAGAGTTATAGTTTTAGGTGGTTATTTACGTTGATGACAAATGGGGAGAAATATATAAATTCAAGGCATATATTAAGGGGGAGTTTTGTAACCCGGGGGAGTTATATTATATTTTATATACAGAGTTGTCATCATCAAAAATGGGGAGATTATTAGTACCTTAGGTATTAGTTTTGATGATAACAACTATAGACATTTTAAAACATATAACTATTAACTTTTTATCAAGTTATATATATCATATAGTGCAGGATATTAGACATGTGTTGATTAAGAAGACAATACATTATCAAGAGTAGATTAAAGATGCTCATATAGAGTTTTAAGAGTTGGAGAATGAAGACTCATGAGTATTGAAGAGGTCAAGATTTTAAGATATTTCAGATAAGTTATAGAATCGTAGAACTTATGTTAAAACCTTGATAGCACTTTCCTGATCTCTCTCTCCTTCTCTAATTTTGTTTTAAATTGTTTTTCAAATATCTTGGCTTTAAAATAATCTTTTCAAAATGATTTTCAAACTCTTATGCTTATTAAGATATTATTTTAGTGTTTTTAAGTTTATATATATATTGAATTTTTTGTTTATACTTTAATAAGTTATAATTATATTGATTATATATATTATTTACATTATATTAAAATTTTCAAAATTAATATATAAAGTATTTTTAAGTTTTATTATGATTAAAATATGTATAAAATATGCTTAAAATGAATTTTACAAATTATCAAACTATTATACTAAACAACGAGTTTTCAAAATAATGTTTTAAAGTATTTTAAAATTTTAAAATGAGTATGTCGACATACTGTATGTATGTATGTAGACATAGTGACCGATTATTTCAAAATTTAAATTTTAAAAGAAGTGTCTTTTCATCGTATCACTTCATGAATGGATATGGCCATTGTTCCTCTATAAATACCAGACTTACAAACAAATTTTTAATCATCATTTTCTTATTCATCTCTCCTCCTTCCACTCTCTCATTTTCTAAATCAAAATTTACCCAAACTCTGCCAAAATTCAACCAGAATCAAATTCAATCATCATTGGTTTGATTCTCCTTCATCCACTCTTTGATTTCTCTCATCTTTCTCACTCAAACCAAGATCAAAATGCTATTCAAGAGTTGTAGGATCACTTGTCATCAAGATCGAAGATTTGAGTCTGTAAAACTCTATCAAATCATACTGTTATACTTGTGGGTGTGACTGTAGCCCGTAAAATCAACTGGGTGTGCTTAATAGCCTGTAAATCTAGAAATCAAGTGACTCTACCCAGAGGTTGGGATTCTGGAGGGTGTGTCTCATAGCCTTGAAATCGAGATTGTATTTGCATTTGCTAGTTGAAAAGAAATCCATACAAGGAATTGAGAAAGACTGGATGGAGGTAGCTTCGAACCAGTATAAAATCCTGGTGTGTACTTTTCTTTTTACTTTTGTTGCATTTACTTTTATTTGCACTTTGATTTTGTAATTGTTAATTACATCATTCCAAGAAGAATCTTAAAGAATTTGAAAAATATATTCATACAAACCATTAAACACTCTTTACCCCCCTCTAGTGTTAATTTTTCCTTAAGATCTCTATTCCGCTCACTCACAATAACCTTTTGTGGTACCTTATTATTTCGAGACAGGCTAGTAGCCAGGTAGAGCAGAGTACTTGATTACTCAAACCCAACCTTAGACACTACTTTTCTAGACACCCTACTATATGGGTAGGATTTAATTAGTTACTGCTAACATAACTAGTTAGACCACATAGGCTATTGGGCTCTAATACCATTGTTGGAACAGGACCAGCCCACAGCGGAAGATATGTGTGGATTTCAATTTTTTTACCCTATTAGATGTTTATTAGGCCTATGAAGTATAATGTATTTAGAACATTTCTAGATTTAATTTAAATAAAATCATATATTTTATTTAAATTTATAAATTACTGTTTGTTATTTGATTTATTTTGACTTTATAAATAAGCATACATATGTATCTTATACATATGTATATTTGTGCGCATATGTAACATGATGTTCCATGCAAGGTATAATATGCCCGTATATAAATGTTGGAATTTATATCGCAACGAACACATTAGCTCATCCTATATATATTGTATATTATCCAAATATGTTTATATACTTATAATTATATATATAAATATTCAGGTAATTATATGTGTGTGTGTATATATTATGAGTACTATTATAGATATATATTTATATATATGTATAATATTATAAATGTCAAATAGATATATATATATATATATATGCACATATAAAATTATAAGTTTAAAGAAATATTTATATATATCCACACATATAAATTAAAATAAAATAATTATGTGTGTGTGTATAAATATGTGTGCGTGTATATAAATATAAATATATATATATATATATATAATAATTAAATGTAAATTTGTTTTATAATAAATTTTATATATAGTTTATTTTAATCTTCCAAATCGAAATGCACTGCAGATCCAAATTTATTATAATTTAATTATATTAATATATATTTATTATGAATTAATTAGTTAAACCATCATAAATATATAATATAAAATAATTATATAATAAAAATATCAGATTTTAAATTTTTCAAAAATCAAGAATAGTATTTTAATGGTTGTGAAATTTTCCCAGAATTTTTTGAGTGAAAATTATATTTTTTATTAATTAAATAATATTCGGTGAATAATATAACATAATTATATAATAAAAATATCAAATTTTAAAATTTTCAAAAATCAAGAATAGTATTTTAAGGGTCGTGAAATTTTCCCAGAATTTTCTGAGAGAAAATTATATTTTTTGTTAATTAAATAATTTTCAGCAAGTTTTAAAATATTTTAGAAAATATAAAAACAAGTTTAAAAAATTTAATTTTTTACTGAGAGCTCGTGTGATGATAAAATAATTTTACAATTTTTAAAATTTAATTTTTGAAACAAGGTTTATTTTATATGAATTTATTAAATCTTATAGTGATCAAATAATAATAAAAAATATCTAATAATTTTAGAAAAATTATTTTCGATTACTAAATTCATAATTATAATAAATATACATTGGAAAATTATTAGATCAAATATTATATAATATAGGTGTATATATACTTTGATATAAATTATATAAATTAATTAATTTACATATATATATATATATATCAATATAATATTAAAGTAAAATACAGTAATTTGACATGTAACTTTAGATCATCAATAATACACACACACGCGCGCATTATACTTATGTAGATAACCAATCATTATTGTGACAACATCATTACCTATAGGAATCTCACAAAACTAACAACGTAGTAATAATATATATAGATGTATATGAGCAATAGGCTATCGTACAATGATTATACATCTTATATGAAATTAAACATTTACCCATATCTAATGCCTTCAAGTCTACCTTGAAATGATGAGTCCTCTTCTTTTGTAACCTCCTCGATTCGTCAGATCGTTCGCCCTTGAACCGCAGTCCCTTTGCTATCAAATAGCTATTGATTTGGATTTGACCTGATTTGAGATTTTAATGGGGTATATGCATGTATAGGTCAGCCATGAGCAAGAAGTAAGAGGTGACTAAAAAAACTAATTCAGATTATGGTTAAAGATGATCATATCTTGCCTTTTCTTACCCAATCTCCACCATCCCTCTTAAACCCTAGTTGACCTATTTTTGGTCTCTCCTATCACATAATTGCAACCGAAAATTCCTTCCAAATCTAGGTTAATGCCCCATTTAAGCCCAAGCAAGTATGGTAATTAAATCCAATTTAATTTCATTATTGATATCTCATATCGATCGATATTTTTATAACTATTATAAATATGTACAACAATATTTCTTTCTCAAATCATATTCAAATTTTACAGTTAATATTTCATAAATATTAATTAATTTAATTAATTTACAATAATTATAAACTAATTAAATTTTTTGATCTAAAGAGAATTCATCATTTCGATTGTGCAACTCTTGGATGCAAATTCGATCAGCGATTAACATCGAACTATTTGAATGTTAATGTTCACACATCACTTAGCAGGTGGTGTGACATTATGGATAAATTTAACGCTTACAGAGTTTAGGTAAAATCCAATTTCACTTTATTAAGCGTTACCCGGTTTTGACATTTATTTACACCAATTCTCTTCATCAAAACTATATCACTTTGGACTTATGGAATTTGGTAATGATCAAACTTCCAATATCGTCCATATACAACTCTATAGTCTAAACACAAAGTCCTTAGTTCAATAATAACAAAATGTATTAATTGGAATGCTTTGGCCAGAGATTTTGGCTTTAGTTGACTTGAGTTGACCATGATACTAACTCCATATAACCGAGGAGACGTGTAACAACCCCACCACGATGCCCAGATTAGTAAAGAACATTACAAGTAACGTCGTATGCTAATCCGGAGAATACGGCTTGTTAAGGGAAATCAAATGTGAATATATCTTTATAATAACATTGACACGCCATTTATACCTTTTTACTTAATATCTGAACTGAATTTGACGTGTACAATATTAATAAAAAGTAATAGGCACACCGATTTCTTATAATCAAAACAATATATCATATAAATAACAACCGCAGATCACAGCGGAATAAATCTCAACTTATACATATACAAATTTTGAGTTTATAAAATGAAATAATAAACTCGATTGTTATACAGTTTTACAATTCTCTAATCTCAAATTTACACCTTATAAATATATTCACAAATTTCCTAATTGAGATAAACTAAAATGTCAAAAGTGTTTATCTCCTTGCTAGCCTAAAAATCCAAAGGTCAACTTGTCCTGTAACTTGAAAAGTCTAGGCCTGACCCGAGCAAAATAACACTTGGGTCAGACTATCTCTAAATATCCAATAGGGTAAGAACAGAATATAACATAAGAATAAACAATTTATAAGTAAATACAGATGTCCATGAAATAACGAATCACATGAATTAATTTAACTTAGAGTTCATCACAAGGCACATGGTTAAACATTTAAGTCACAAAAACATATTAGTCACTAAACATAGAATAACAGAATCAACTTAACATCCATCATAAGACACAAAAACATATATTTATTTCACTAACACAAGACACAAGAATATATATTTATTTCACGAACATAGAATAGTCATAGAATCCAAATATCCAGAATCCAAGAGATCTTAATCCAAACCGATCGTAATGATCATCCAAAACAATCGCAATGACCGCACTCAAAACTGATGGCAAAAAAACAAACAAATTAGTATCACTCGAACCGATCTGATACCAAGGATCGTACTCAGACCGGGAATACAAAATCACAGATGATCTCAAGGATAGTCCATACCGATCAAGGTGATCATAGAAACCATGACTTAATAAATCTACATTTATTTAATATTATTATATTACTATGTTCGAAAAGAAATCCAGGAATAAACTTCTTAAGGATCTAGTAGCCACTTGCCGCACACCAAAAGAGAGTAAACTCTAAAGTGCCAAATACTATCACCTTCAGTAATCACTAGAATTTAACCAATACGTCCCATACCATAGGTGAAATCCAAGTATTTACTAAAAGCTAGTAAACATCACTTATTATGGATACCACTGGAATACCCGAACTACATTTTCTTAAGGGTCTAGCATTGTCGCACACCAGAAGAGAGTACAACTCTAAAGTGTTAAGTACTTTCCCAAATACGATCATAAGAATTTAACCAAGGCATACCATACTACCCGGTGGAATTTGAGTATTCGCTAATGGGTTAGTAAGTTCCACTCAAACATATTATTCAATGAGTTATACCATATTCAATGAAGCGTTATTCAAAAGCATTTAAACCAACCGATAACACTAAGTTGATTATTAGTACTCCTCAAATTATAGAATTAAGGTTCTCAAAACATTTTCTCTTTTGAGTTTATTATTAAAACACTTATTATAATTTTCCATAAATCAGTTTATTATATAACTTTATAAAATATTCACAGATTTGCTAAAATATTCCATAACTCTGAATTGTTCCAAGATTTTACTTATATACACAAAGTTGTCTCAAATTTCCATATAGTTGTATTATTCACAAAACTATATTTTAAAACCATATTTAATTACTCTTCTAAATCCATATTAAAATATAAACATTTTATTTAAAATAAACTAAGTTTATACTTTTCAAACCACATATCCAAATTCCATGAATCCTATATTATTTGTTTAACATAACCGTAATACTTATATTCCAAATCCATAATCACTTTTATGTAAAAATAGATTAGATGTGTTTTCCAAAGTCATATTCCAAATCCATAAATATTTTAATAATCATGCTTCATATATAAAATTACTTTCTAGAAATAATTTTTAATATCTGTTAACTTAATTTAGAAACAATTCTAAGATTTATAAATATAAATAATTATCTTTCGTAAAATTACTTCTATATGAAGTTTATCAACTTATTTCATTTAACTCAAATTTAGGGTCTAAAAGTCTGCAATTTAGACCATATAAATCTCATAGTTTTGCAAAACTTAAAACATGAAAGTTGTAAATAAAAGTCTATGTTTTATAGAACATCAAGAATTTTTGAATCCGATAAGTAATGAAAAAGTTACGACTAAAACAATTCTAAGATTTTAACTTTCGTATCGCTGTCGTTTAATATCGAGACAACAGCATTCAAACTTATTTTTGACCACGTAAACCGTAAAATATTATAAAACTCAAAACATGAAAGTTGTAGCACATATTCTAAGCTTTCCACAAAATTAAGGACCATTGAATTTTGATAAGTAACGAAAAAGTTACGACTAAAACAATTCACAGATTTTAACTTTCTTATCGCTGTCGTTTAATATCGAGACAGCGACATTAAAACTTATTTTCCACCATATAAACCACAAAATATTACAAAATACAAAACATGGAAGTTGTAGCATATATTTTATGCTTTCTAGAACATCAAGAACCGTTAAATTTTGATAAGTAACGAAAAAGTTATGGAAATTTTGATTTCAGCTTTCAACTTAGTAAATACATAAGAATGGAGCAACACCATTCGATTCAAACTCAATTTCTACTGAAATAACTATAGAATTTCAAAAAGTGATCAAAGAAAATTTGTAGCTTACTGATTGAACTTTCTACCACAAAAAAATTGAGTCATTTCGGTTAATTTTACACTAAAATATTACAGTTTTACTGCAGCAAACTTACGTACTAAATTTTTAGCAAACAACAAAACAACAATCGCCTAAGTTTTCAACCAAATTGCAAACCATTCAATCAACAAATTAATTCATCCAATCTAAACAGCAAATAATAATTATACATATGTATCAGAGAAAGTAGGGTGAGTGTTCAACTCACCTTTAGGCTTGAATTTGATGATTAAAACCCGGACTCTCCTATGTTAGCCTCTTCCATCAACTAAACCTAGATTAAATTCAGAAATTTGCAAAAACCCAATTACTTACCAAAGTGAAATCTGAAGCTAAACCCTAATAGATGGAAAAAATGATAGAAGAGATTACCTTATTTGATTTCTACAAGTATTAGACCAAAGCCCTTTGATTTCACTTGAATTTGAAGATTAAAAGAACTAGGGTTTTGTTTTTAGAAGATGCTTGTGTTTTTTGTTTTGAGAAGATGAAAATGAGAAAGCTAAGTATGTAGTTTTTTTCCTACTACATGTTTCATTCTTCTTGGGCCAAGAGGGTTTGGAACCCAATAAACAATTGTTGCTACTTTCTTTACAAAGAAAGTTTTGCTAATTTGTTTTGTTTTATCCTTAATACAACACCACTACTCTAACAATGTTATATAAAACCATAAATTAATTTCTCTATATATCAAACCAATCAACAGTTTAAAAATTACATTTCAACAAAAATTCTCAATATTAACCCTATACTCTAAACACCAAATTTAAATAATTGATTTAATAATATTTCAAACTTTTAAGTTGAAATCCTATTTAAGAAATGAAACTCGTTTCTTAATTAAATCTAATCAATTATTCTGAACACTAAATTTAATTTCACAAATCACTATTATAAATTAATTTTCCATGGTTAAAATTAATTAATAGAGCGATTAACAATAGGGTTGTTACGGACTTCCTCCTTAAAGAAATTGCATCCCCGCGATTTCCTTATCAAAAGAAATCCATAATATAAATTTTCGCTTGGAACAAATATTTAGTAATTGATTTATAATTTAATTTCCAAAACATTCAATTAATACCACTCCAAATTATAATGCTAAAAATCAATTTTTTTAGTTATCAAAATTTCTCAAATTCTCAAAATTTTCTTACGCCTCAAATTTGCAGAAAATTTCGTCAGCTTCTCATTTGCGCGGCTAGCATTTTGAAAATTTGCAATATGAATAAAATTACATAATATACATCTTATCTCAAAGATGAGGCATTCCGTAGGGAAAAACATAGAATTGCGATATTTAATCCGAGATACGTACCTTATATTTGAAATATTAGCGAGTCCGCTAATATTCCTTAAGCAAACAATTTATAATCTTTTAAATGATATCTATTTAACTTCGGATACCTGCACCTATCTCAAAAATTCATATTAGTATTTAATATCAAATTCATATCATTTAGGAGATATTAACAATTCATGATTACACTTTAATTAGATTGACATCATAATATTCCATAATGAAAGAAATCCGCACTTAATTCCAAATTTTAATAATTACATATGTCAAAATGTCACGTTCGATGTTTAGGAACCCCTATCGATAACATGGCATCCCACATATCGATCTGAATCCTTAAACAACATTTGGATAAGTCAACACAATAGATAATCACAAGTTTAGATGTATTTATTTTATTACCACTAACATCCATGCATCCAATTTTAAATAAATGCAACCAAACAATCAATTCCTACCAACCAATCAACCAAAACATACATGATCACTTACAGCGGAACAATTCAATGTCTGAAATTCCGCTACGCAACTCTGATTATTCCTAAATCATTTAAATATTAAACTTATTTACTCAAATTTCCTAAGTTTTCTATTAAAAGAAAATAGTTCACTTTAATTTATTTCATTCCAGTTTAATTCCAAAATTTTCTAAACTCTAAAATATTTTACTCATTAATTTCCAAAAGTTTTATTGTCACTAATTCCAATTTATCAATTTAAATTTTTTTAAAATCAATTTATGCCCCAAATGATTATCTCAATTATAATTTTATATTCCTATCCCTAATTAGATAATTAATATAACTATCTACCATACACCCCAAAGGACATGACTCTAAGTCATCTAGGTCTGATATCCGTAATATTATATGCTAGTTCTGACATAGCTCTGATACCAACTGTAACAACCCCACTGCAATGCCCAAATTAGCAAAGAACATTTCAAGTAACGTCGTCTGCTAATCCGGAGAATACGGCTTGTTAAGCGTGATCAAATGTGAATATATCTTTATACTAACATTGACACGCCATTTATACCTTTTTACTTAATATCTGAACTGAATTTGACGTGTACAATATTAATACAAAGTAATAGGCACACCGATTTCTCAGAATCAGAACAATATATCATATAAATAACAACCGCAGATCACAGCGGAATAAATCTCAAGTTATACATATACAAATATTGAGTTTACAAAATGAAATACTAAACTCGATTGTCATACAGTTTTACAATTCTCTAATCTCAATTTTACACCTTATAAACATATTCGCAAATTTCCTAAATGAGGTAAACTAAAAAGTCAAATGTGTTTATCTCCTTTCTAGCCCAAAAATCCAAAGGTCAACTTGTCCTGTAACCTAAAAAGTCTCAGCCTTACCCGAAGAAAATAACACCTGGGTCAGACTATCTCTAAATATCAAATAGGGTGAAAACAGAATATAACATGGGAATAAACAACATATAAGTAAATTCAGATGTCCATGAAATAACGAATCACGGGAATTAATTTAACTTAGAGTTCATCACAAGGCACATGGTTATACATTTAAGTCACAAACACATATTACTCACTAAACACAAAATAACAGAATCAACTTAACATCCATCACAAGACACAAAAACATATATTTATTTCACTAACACAAGACACAAAATATATATTTATTTCCCGAACACAGAATAGTCATAGAATCCAAATATCCAGAATCAAAGAGATCTTAATCCAAACCGATCGTAATGATCGTCCAAAAAATCACAATGATCGCACTCAAAACCATGGCAAACAAACAAACAAATTTGTATCACTCGAACCGATCCGGTACCAAGGATCGTACTCAGATCACAACGTCGTCTGCTAATCCGGAGAATACGGCTTGTTAAGCATGATCAAATGTGAATATATCTTTATACTAACATTTATATGCTATTTATACCTTTTTACTTAATATCTAAACATAATTTGTCGTTTACAATATTATTACAAAGTAATAGGCACACCGATTTCTCAGAATCAGAACAATATATCATATAAATAACAACCGTAGATCACAGCGGAATAAATCTCAACTTATGCATATATAAATTTTGAGTTTACAAAATGAAATACTAAACTCGATTGTTATACATTTTTGCAATTCTCTAATCTCAAATTTAAACCTTATAAACATATTCACAAATTTCCTAAATGAGATAAACTAAAAAGATAAATGTGTTTATCTCCTCGCTAGCCCAAAACTCCAAAGGTCAACTTTTCCTATAACCTGAAAAGTCTCGGCCTGACCCGAGCAAAATAACACGTGGGTCAGACTATCTCTAAATATCCAATAGGGTGAGAACAGAATATAATACAATAATAAACAACATATAAGTAAATACAGATATCCATGAAATAACGAATCATGGGAATTAATTTAACTTAGAGTTCATCACAAGGCACATGGTTATACATTTAAGTCACAAACACATATTACTCACTAAACACATAATAACATAATCAACTTAACATCCATCACAAGACACAAAAACATATATTTATTTCATTAACAAAAGACACAAGAATATATATTTATTTCACGAACACAGAATAGTCACAGAATCCAAATATCCAGAATCCAAGAGATCTTAATCCAAACCGATCGAAATGATCGCCCAAAACAATCGTCTTGATCACACTCAAAACCCATGGCAAACAAACAAACAAATTGGTATCACTCGAACATATCTGATACCAAGGATCGTACTCAGATCGGGAATACAGAATCACAGAATGATCTCAAGGATAGTCCATACCGATCAAGGTGATCGTAGAAACCATGACTCTAAAAATCTACATTTATTTAATATTATTATATTATTATGTTCGAAAAGAAATCCAGGAATAAACTTCTTAACGATCTAGCAGCCACTTGCCGCACACCAAAAGAGAGTAAACTCTAAAGTGCTAAATACACATTCAGTAATCACTAGAATTTAACCAATACTAAAAGTGTGTAAGCTATGGGTAGTTAACACTTAGGATCGTGTAATATGGAATATTATAATAGTGTGGAAATATAAACTAGATAATAGATAATAGAAATGAAATAAGCACACCAGGACTTTTTATACTGGTTCGAACTTCCCGTTCTACATCCAGTCCCAGACTACACTCTAGATTTAAACTCTATAACCCCTCTCTTAACCCGGAGGAATAGGTAGACAACACCTGAGCAACCGAATAGGATTTTTCCACCTCAAACAGTCGAAGAGGACTTTTACCGCCGGAACAACCGAACAGGACTTCTACTGGTACAAGTAAATAGTTGACACTTGTGTTCTGAATAACACAGATATGTCTTTAATAGTACACTCTTCCTATAATCAAATCCTCAAGTATATATTGTGTGTGTGAAGATATGAAAGGAAGATATTGCTAAGAATAGAAGAATATATTAATTAATTGAGAGATTCAAGCAAAATATAGATTGTGATTACTTTTAGATTGTAGAGATAGATAGTAGAGAATATAGCAAGAAATCAAAATATAATTCGGTGATTTGAGAAGTGATTCTTGAAACGACCCTAGATTTTGATTAAATTTAAATTGATAATTAATTTCATTTTTGAATAAAAATTGTGAAGTAATGAGTAATCAATATAAAATATTCAAGTTAAAAATTGAAATAAAATACATTCAAATAACAAGACAAAAGAAAAGAGAGCATATAAATATATTCAAGTATGAAACAAGTATTTTTATAAATGAATGCAAGAAAACAAAAGAAAAAAAAATAAAACAAAATATCTATGAAGCTTTCAAAAGAAAGAAAATAAAAAGGAGACATTAGTATAAAATACATTCACATATGTACAAAATTGGATAAGTATGAACAAATAAAATATATAAGTTTGTACAAACAAATGAACTAAGTATAGGCTGGTAAAGCAAGAAACAAAAGTGTATATGTGTGCTTGCAAAGGAAGACAAAGCAAAAGAAATAAAATAAGCAAATTTGTACAAAGTTAATTAATGAGGCCATCACAACAATATTCTATCAGCCACAACAATCGTCTTCATATTGTACAGCCGAAGAATTTTTTTTATATGGTACAATGGCAATTAATACTAGCACAAAAGCAAGATCATATCAGCCGAGTCGAACCAGCAAAGCATAGAAAAATCTCTGATCCTATTTGTACTAAAAAAGAAAAATATGTCATCTATTGTACAAGCAAAATATAATCACCTATACCAAACTCATATCAACTAGTATAAAAAAATGTATACCCTGTCACCTTCTTTTCTATATATTAATCAACTTCCTCATCAATTCGTCCATTTAAGAAAAAAAAAATCAAAACTGAAAACAAGCTTCAGTTTTCAGAAATCAAAACCAGTGGCGCAATTCAAACAAATGCATGATCAACTACATACTCAAACAAATCAGGATTCAGAGAAAATTTAACATTGAAAAGCAAGTTCTGTTTTTTTTCCTGGAAAATCAAGTGAGTAAACTCCTGTTTTAAAAACTTAAATCTTATCATATGTTGATGAATGTGATGAATTCTTGAAGTAATGATGTTTGCATGGATGGGTTAATGTGGCTGCATGTATATAAGTATGAAAAAAAATCTATGCATGTCTTTGTGAATATATACATATGTCTCTGTTTGTACTACAGGATCTA
The DNA here is from genome assembly GCA_030737815.1 of Allium fistulosum. Classification (NCBI taxonomy): domain Eukaryota; kingdom Viridiplantae; phylum Streptophyta; class Magnoliopsida; order Asparagales; family Amaryllidaceae; genus Allium; species Allium fistulosum. Next base: position 1,219,453,415 of record CM060904.1, on the reverse strand, counting down.
ACCCATTCAAAATAAATTCAATTGCTCTTTATATAATCTATTTTAGGCTGTAATCTCTGAAGAGAAAATGATTATAATAGTGTAATATCATTTTTAAAAATGGTTTCAAAAATTCACATTAAGTAATTATTTCAAAAATGATAAATAATAGTGATGAACATTTATATGTAAGAAATCGATCTTTTCAATTTCAAGTTTTGATCATAAGATCAGATTCGTATTGCAAAATAATGATTTTAGATAATAGTTTCATGGCTTTTAACATTTGGGATGTGGAGAATTCTCGAGTTGATCAGATTTTGAGTTTTCATCGATTTTCGATGAACGGCGAAGTGATGGTCGACGTGATCGATGCTGGAGGAGGCTGGGGGTTAGGGGATCCTCGGAAAAATAGTACAAGGGTTTCAAGGTGGCTATGGCGGCGGCACGACGTCGAACTAGGGTTCGACTGTTGGTTTTTGTTAGTGGATTTGTCGAGGCAAATGTATCATCATCGTGGCACCGGAAGGAATCAGACCAGGGGGAAAAGGAGCGTGGGACAGTGGTGTAACTATGACCGGGGTAGCGGCAGCTCTGATGATCGGGATTGACGATACGTGGCGATTTTAGGGATCGGGTTTGGATTCCATTTTTGAATCGAGTTGCTCGATTTTGATTTCTAGTGTATATCGATGATCGGGGCATTTGTGATAGCTAAGGTGTTGTCGACGACTTGTTGACGATGGCGTGGTTGACCGAATGTGATCGAGGCAGTGGTGCATGTGCACACATACACATTCATGCCTGGGTGACTGTGAAATTTGGGGAAGATGATGTAAACTCGAAGAAGGTCTCGGGGATGTTTCGTGTGTGACTCAAAGCAATGAAACAAGGGGGAAACTCGAGTGTATTATCGGGTTTTACCCGGGGTTGTCTCGGGTCTGTAGTTTTTATATAAAAACAGTTTTTAAACTTTCAAACCAGATCAAGTTGTATTTAAAACGATTTTTTGTAAAATAGTTCTTTTGCAAATGATAAATGTTTATCCAAGTTTAAATTGGTCAAAAGGTTTAAAAGTAAATTATTTCAAAATTTATTAAGTTAATAGTGTTTTAAATCTATATAACTTTTAATTTTAAAAGTTTATAAACTTAATTCTCGTAATTAAGTGAATGATTGAAAAAAATGAAATGGTTTTATAATCCTTAATCTAACTTATGGATTTTAAGTTAATAAATGTATTGATGATGGCCTATTTCCAAAGGATTATTAAATAAGGATTAAATGATAATTAAAAATAATAAAGATAAATGGTTTATCTTTTAGTTGATGAATTTTTAAGTAATTAAAAAATTATTAATTAATTAATGAAAGTGATTAAGACTTAATTAATTGTAGTTAATGACAATAAATCATTGATTTAGGATTTCTAATGAAAGTAATTATGTGGTTGATAAATTTAATAACCACCCAATTTATTCACCTTAATTATAGATGTTTGATTGTTATTGAATGTGATGGATTGATATATTTGATATATGAGGTGTTGCTATGTAATGCTTTGTGCTGAGCTGTTATATACTGTTGTATGAATATGAAAACCCCTTGACCCGTAAACGACATTTCAATTTCGATGCGACAGGGAGTCGGATTCCAGTTGGTTATCCGAAACCCACATCGAATCGTAATAGTGAATCTTTGTGACTGATAAATTTATTTTATCTATGAATCTGTGAATGAAGATAAGCGTTATGGGTTATACCGCTTATCGATATATCTGTGATGATTGATGTTGTGCACTACTGTGTAAAATCCCTGGACTACACTATACACACACAAATATGGATTTCACGTGGAAATCGGTTAAGTCACAGATTTTTAAAATAGTTTTTGAATTTGAATTTTAAATTCAAATGGGTTGGAAATGGATAGGGTTTAAAGTAAAAAGCCTTTGAAAGGGTGTTTTAAAAATGTAAGTCATTTTGAATAACTTAATAAAGATTTGAAATTTGAATAATTTGATTTAAATTGGAATTCAATATCTGAAATTGAATCCTATATTGGTATTTATGATTTAAAAAGAAATATACAAGTTTATACGGGTTTTAAACCATTTTTAAAGTGTTGTTTTTAGGAATTTGAACTAACCCAAAGATTCAACTTGTATAAATAAGATCGAATTTTTCCGAAACGAAAACTATTTGTTTTCAAATAATAATAGCTTTCATTTTAAGAAAGGATTTCTAAATTGTGTTGAAAGGTTTCAAGTTTGAAATGGAATTGAAATGTTTTGAAAACTATGAAATGAGTCTTTAATTCAAAGACCGGACGAGTTAATCCAACTTGAAATAGAATTGTTTTGAAAGGTTATAAATGAATCTTTGGAAATGAATTTTAAAAGCTATAAGTTAAATCTTGATTTAAGGATTTAATGAGTTAATCCAATTGAAATGGAAATCGATTTGGAAATCTATGAATAGATCTTTGTGAATGGGGTGAACTTTGTGAATTGGATCTTTTTGTTTAAAAGATTAAAAGTATGGAAATTTGTTTAAACCATTGAAGGTTGTTGAAATGAATCTTTTTGTTTAAAAGATTGGAAATGGTAATTTGTTTTAACCATTCGAATGAAAAGTTTTGGGCTTTAAGCTGTGATTTAACTGAGACCCCAGTATCCATATGATTTTTTTAATTGCGCTCGTTATTCGGCTTAGCCAGGAGAGGACCTTTGTGTCATATAACCCATTCCAAATAGTGATACGACGATATGGATAGCATTTGAAGACCGTTGGTGAAGACTGGGGATTTGCGAGAGCGATAGGATGACCTATCGATTGTCTCTGCACTGAGTAGCTACGGTATAGAGATTCCCTAAGTGATGGGAAATCCGATCGGGATTGTGAATACCCGGATTGCAAGGGCTTCTTCGGAAGTGCCTTCGGTTCTGTTCGAACCCAGAACAGACTTGTATGGTTGTATGTCTGACATTACACTTTGAGATATAAAGCTGATTTCTTTCAAATACATTTCTATTAGTGGCGGAGAATTTATTCACTTAGCTTAACACCCTTCTCTGAGACGTACGAGCTCAGAGGTTATGTAGTTGAAGGTTATCAGTGATATACTCCCAATTTGGTAGTGTGGCATGCTGAGTGTTGTTGTGTGTTGATGGTCATTTGCTGATCATTTGTTGATCGAAGCATGGCTTTGTGAAAAAGCGTAGCTTTGTGGACGAGACTTCGTCGAGCCTCACAGACCGGTAATGGTCGAAACAGGAATGTTGCGGCAAGGTTTGTAGGGGTCGCGCCCCTAGGGTATGTCCATTTTCTTCTGCATAAAGGGTGGTATCATGGTATGGAGCCCAGATACTTAACTCGTGTGGACACTGTAAATTTATTACTGTGTGATGTTGCTTTGTGATCGAGACGTCTTGGATAAAGGTCGGTAACGACCGGGAATGGCACACTCGTGTGGTAGTTACCTAGTTACAGCTTGGTTAAAGCGTGAGGTAGCGTCGGCCTTGTGTTTGCAGAGATTCGGTTAGGTTCTCGGGGCGTCTTTCCAGAGGCGTTTCCATTTCGGTGTAAGGAAGTTCCTTTGCCTGACCATTTATTGGAAAATCCAAAGAAACAATACGCGCCCTGTACGGTTTTAGTTGTATAACCTGCTATGGAATGTGGCGGTAACCTATTATTGAACATGGTAGCTATAGTAGGCATACGATGAAATGTTGTATGTTGGCTAAGATTAATATTATACTTTCGAAATGTTTTCCACTATTAATAATATCAAAAGAGTTTTTCTTGCGTAGTAAGCATTTTTGACTATCATAAGGAGAAATCTCCTCCAATTCTGCGTTTGCATTGTGTGTGTGGCGGGAGGCCTTATGGTAGTTTAATTTTCCGAAAAGCATTGCAGATTTCAATATTTAAAATTCCTTTGTTGTTTGTTTAAAGATAAACTGTTTTTGTTTGCTCATACCAGTCCCATGACTGACCCGAAGTTTATTGTTCCCTTCCTAAACTCTGGGTGCCCATAATTTTCTACACGGGCAGTCTAGAGCTGGGTTTTTCAGATAGTCAGGTTTAGTAGACTAGTTGGAGCTAGTTCAGTTCATCGGATATCATGACTGGCGTTGCTTATCTTGGTGAAATCGTGATGATGGTTCGAGCTTGATGTTGGAAATATTGGTCTCATTCTCTTTGTCGGATCATTGGGAGTTATCAGTTATGTTGTTTCTGCTGTAGCATTATTATTTGTCTCTGATATTGTTGTATCATATTGATATCATTGTTGTATATCATTTTGGATATTGTATTCATTGGAGTTGTATATGATATCATTTATTTCTTTCTTCCGCTGTGTTGTTATACTTACTGTGTTATAAGCTCCGGTGACCCAGATTCGGCGTTTGAATCTGCGGCATTTTGAGTACAAGTGAAGTACAGGTGCCGATTTTTGAAGGCCGAGTTCAAGATCATTACAATTGGTATCAGAGCTAAGGTTAAACTTTAGCTCAGGAGTATAACACATTAAGTAGCTCATTAGAGATAGGGTGAAGTATACCCTAGAATGAGTATCTCTAAGATATCCGTACATGTGCCTCAGTAAATTCTCTTACTATTCACCGATAGTAAGTATGAGTGTAAGAAGAGGATGAGATAGGGGACAGGAGAATACGAATATAAATGGTCAATACTCTGTAACAACAAGGAAACAATCTTCTCTATCAATCTCTTTTGTTCAACATTTTTTCTCAATTCTTCGATAGTTTCTCGTAGATCCAGGAAGAAATTCGATATATTTGTATGGGACATAAACTCCAACTGAGTCAGAAATTGTTGTTTGGATGTATTGATTGCTTTGGTTGCTGTAGTTGATAGGTATAATTTGGTTCTATACTAAAAGTTTTGGAATTGTATCCATATATCTGTCTATTTTTGGGTCCCAATATATTCTACGAATGGTTAGTTATCCTTTCGAACTAATCGATGCCCCTACATATTTCGTAGATCTGGATAACCCGAGTATCCTGTGAAAAATTAAAAAGATTCGTTCTTGTATCTGTTATTGATATTCTGATTTGGTAAGCCAAATGCAGAATAGATATTTAGTTTGAGTTGATGAAATATTCTTCATCTATCTTTGTGTCTCTCTGGCAAATTTCGAGGACGAAATTCTTTTAAGGGGGGAAGTCTGTAACGACCCCGGATTTTGATTAAAATTAAATTGATAATTAATTTTGTAATGACCCGATATTTTGTACCATTCGCATCCGCACATGTCAGACTTGAATTGCTCAAAATACCGCGTTGTAAATAAAATTTGGCAAATCTAAGAATATACAGTAAATAAATATAATCAAAGTTCACAGACACAGAGTAAAATAATGCAGCGGAAGTAAAAGAAATAGTAGTTCATGAAGCTACTATATAAATATATCAGAGTTACATAAGATACAACAGAAGAAATAAAATACAACAAAAGTCTTAATAAAATAACCAAGTACAAGCTGAGTAGAACAGCGGAACTGAAATAGATAGGACAAGACAAGCAGATAATATCCAGCGATTCAAATCTCCAAGAGAGTGGAAATCCAAATCTGTGAATAACTCAGGCTGACCCGAGCATAAAGCAAAACACAAAACACTCGAGTCAGGACAATATATACTTATATAATGTAAACCAACTCAAGTGAAATGTAGTAAGGTACAATTAACTTAAAGAACTCTTGGGATCACCCATTCTTTAAGGATCTGTTAAACTATCTACTATGTAGTAATATTCGCTATTATAATAATGTCTAATCATAAAATAAACATACTTTTAAATAGCATTAAGGGGTTACCCATATAGCCCTTAACACAAAATAGTGCCAATAGTCTATACAGTACTTGCATACCCCGAGAGGCTACGAGAAGATACTCCATAGGTACGACACAAATAGAAACTCATAGTAAAGCTCGATATGGTAGGTGACACGGCACAACTAGGCAATGCCATGGTAGATATACCAATTACGCATCCGGACTAGTGGTGATGCATAGCAGCCACTACCGTCCACCTCGAACAACACTCCCAAATCAAGGGTGTGCACCAAATCAATCACAAGTAATAGAATGGTATCGAAGAAGTGTGTCCGATCAGAGGTGCTACCTCACTGGTCCGTCAATCGCTCCTGTTTTAGCCACTTTATGCCAACTCACGGGAGTTGGGTCCACATATATACCTTAGGATCGTCGCCACCATCCTACTTCATTCTGGAAACTCCACCGCGTACACAGTTGTTAAAGTGGTTTTCGGTATCGACAGAGAGTATGTCCATATCCGATCCCGGTCTCTTTACTAATCGTTATTATAACCCATGGTTATAAATTTAAAATAATATTTTATACTTAAAAATAGAATATCATTTCAAATCCAAATCTTTATCAAAATGAAGATTAAATCAATTCCAAACCATTTCAATATATTTAAAATAACATATCATTTCAAAACTTCATTTCAAATCATTTCAATATATCAAAATATCATATCTTTCCAAAACTTCATTTCAAATCATTTTAATATATCAAAATATCATATCCTTCCAAAACTTCATTTCAAATCATTTTATTATATCAAAATATCATATCTTTCCAAAACTTCATTTCAAATCATCATTTGAGTTCCAATCCAAATATTCAACTTTAAATACCTTTTTAAATTCAAAGATATCATTCATTTATTATCATTCCAAGTAACCTTTTAAACAGTTTATATTTTAATCAAAATAATTCATCTAAAGCATTTAAAAGTGTAATTATTATACTTTCAAATCAAGTATTAAAATTTCCAAAGTTTCAATTCAATTCAATCATTTATTTTAATTAAATTTCCATAGACCATTTCAAATCTTATAAATTTCAAATATATATTTAATCCACAAAATAACTATTCAAATTATAAAATAAGTTCCAAAGATTTAATATCCTATATTTCATAAGTCCAATATCCTTTAAATAGATTCAAATTTCAAGTAAACGAAATATTTTTCATACTAATATAAACTTCAATTATTCATTCCAAGATTTAATATCATTTCAAATTCATTTCAGAATATCAAAATATCATTTATTTAATTTAAATTTAAATGCCATTTAATCACATTTCAAAATAGTTGTATTTCCCAAATCAGCTATTCCATTTAAATCATGTAAAGTCAATTCATTATATTTAATAATTAATATTTAATTTCCAAAATTTAATCTTTTCAAAGATCATTTATTCAATTGAATTTATTAAACAAAGAAAATTCAACTTTCGCAGCACTTAGAAAATGCTACGAAATGTTATGTTTAAAAACAGTTCATTAACAAAAGACGGCATTTAAAATGCTGTAATATCTTAATTTAGTTTCAATTAAAATTTTAGTTAAATTTAACAACTATAGCATTAACAAAGTGCTATAATAACCCTTAGTTCAAATTTGCTATTAGGTTCATTTAAAACAACTACAGCATTTTCTAATGCTGTAATATCTTTACATTACATTTCAAAAATGCTGTCAAATCAAATTCAGAGTTTTAATTTAAATTTCACAAATAATTAACTTTTAATATAAATCATTTTAACTTATAAAATCATATATATTCACCCTTTAAAACAATCATTTACATACTTTTATTTCTATGATTTTATAAAGTCAAATTTCCATACAAAATCAAATTAAATAACAAATAAACTTTCATTTCTTTATTTCAAAATTTAACTTAACACTTAATTTCCAAAATATAACTTATTTAACTTTATTTTACTCAATTAAAAGTTCACTTTTAAACAAATTTCACAAAATTCAATTTAAGTTATATTTCCAAATTCAGCTTAAATATTCATTTATTTCATATTTTAATTTATACAAAATCATTAACACTTTTTAAAAATTATTATTAATTAATAAAAATCATTAAATTCATTTCAAATCAAAATTTGTCATATATTCATACTTTACATAAATTCCATTTATAAACAAAATCATAAATTCCAAAATTAACTTATATTTCAAATTCTACTTCACCATTTTCTTAATTCACTTATTTAATTTGTAGAAAATCACTAATATTTTATAGAAATCATTTTTATAAAATTTAAATCAAAATATCATAATATTTACATTTTTAAAATATTTTAAAATTTTCAGAAAAATATATATACCACGTGTCTGTATATAATTTTCTAGCCTAGGTCAAGTGATACGGATATGTATCATTTCAATCCGCAGTTTACAAAGAAAAACCGGGTTCTATCATTTCAAACCCGCAATCCCAAGTTAAATAAAATAAATAAAAACCGTTCAGGCTTATCATTTCAGCCCATAACGATTTTCCCTATTCTAAAGTCCGTTCGGGTATGTATCATTTCAACCCATAGTGATTTCTATACTAACAGGGAACTTGCAGTGTGATAAACAGATATAAATGAACAGAATAGCATCATATAAAAGTAACTGATGATACAACAGGTGTAATAACAGGGGTGAGCATTATATGATCATAATATAACAGTTATAACAAGATGATATAATTTTACAGATTCAAATGGTGTCAGTTTACTAGTTATATAAGTACACATCGTCTGGTGAGAATTACTCACTTGTTTAAGCTGGAGGTGACGACCAAAACACACAACATAGAATCTTCGAAGGCATGAGAGCACGAATATGATTTGAGAGTGGAGAGCCAAAGCAATTTGATTTGTTCAAACATTTACACAAAACAATACAATAATACATAAGTTACAACACAAATTTATCGTCAAATAACATAAGAAATCTATACCCAAAACAACAACAATTGACTTGCACTTGTTCACTACCTCAGGTACTTCAGTTATGCAGTGATTAAGCTCAGCTAACACAGGGAATTGGGTCAGGTTTGGGTGTGCAAGCGTCGGCCTACACATGGGTTTTGATGTGGTGAAGTCTAGGTGCAACATAACAACACTACAAGGCGAATAACATCACATCTATGCTATACTTTGGTTCGGCCAGAGGTCCTATGGCTCAGCCAGTGGCTCCAGGAGGTGGTGGGTGGTGTGGAAGAGGGTGTAGGTCATTCCAGAGGTGGTGGTGGTGGAGGTGGTGGCAGCAAAAGGTGGTAGAAGGAGGAGATGACAACCTAGGCTAGGCTAGTGCAATAGGTGATAGGTTGTGATGGTTTTTGGTGGATTTTGTGTAGATCTTTGCCTTGGATTGGTTCGGCCTAGGGAGGAGGGTTGCTAGGATGGGTGATGGTCAGTGGAAGGGTGTGGTGGTGGTCGGCCAAAGCCTGGAGGAGGAGGAACCAAACAATGAAAGTAGAGAGCATATGCAATTTCAATAGAAAAAACATAGAAAACAAGGAAGAAAGAAGGAATTTTTACCAAGCTTCAACAAGGGAATGGCCGTAAGTTTTTCTCTCTTGAGAGATGATAATATTTACATGAAAATGAAAAAGAGAAATCAGCTGAAAGGTGGAGTAAAGGTACGGCCAAGCATTGAAGAAAGGAGTTGGGAAAGTGAAAGGTCAGAATGCAAAAAGACTATGGAATTTCAAAAGTTTAAAACTCTTCGAATTTCCTATATTTTCTTTTTAAATTTTATATAACTGAAATATATATATAAACTCAGATAAAATACGAAAATTTAGTAAATAAACAAAAATAAATAAATTAATTATTAATTATATAAAATTTAATTAAGTAAAACAGCAAAATTGCAACTAGTCTTGAAAATATGAAAAATAAATGCAATGAACTTTGGAAAAATTTTATGTACTTGAAAAGTATTTATAAATAAAGATAAGAACACAAAATAAAAATGAATTCACAAAATAAATAAATAAATTTTTAATTAAATATAATTTTAATGAAGAAAATAACAGAAAAAATGGAAACTAGGCTTCATAAATTGAAATAAATTCAAGTAAACTTTGGACAAATTATATTATCACTTTAAAAATAATAAAAGACAAAAATATACATAAAATAAAATATTAACACATATTATTACAAAATATGACAAATAAAATAAAATTTAAAATAGACAATATTGCTAAATACATTAGTTTACACACAATATTGAAATATACATAACTTTTACAGTTTAACTCCGTTTTCAATGAAACAAAAAGCAGTGTTCAAGATATTACATCTATTTTCATAATAAAAGATAAAATTTAAGATTTTATATAATTTAAATTTGAAGTTTAAAAGTCAAAGATTTAACAGTTTGACCAGAATTTCACTTTTCACTAAAATATTCAATTTATATCAGTTTGAAACTATAACTCACATAATAATCAACATATATATATTTAAAAAATGAAATGTTTGAAATGAAACAAGCTTAAAAATAATTTCAAAATAAAATCAAATCAAATTTTAAAATATAGGCCAAAATCTAGGGTTGTTACAAATTTCATTTTTTAATAAAAATTGTGAAGTAATGAGTAATCAATATAAAATATTCAAGTTAAAAATGGAAATAAAATACATTCAAATAACAAGACAAAAGAAAAGTGAGCATATAAATATATTCAAGTATGAAACAAGTATTTTTATAAATGAATGCAAGAAAACAAAAGAAAAAAAATAAAACAAAATATCTATGAAGCTTTTAAAAGAAGGAAAATAAAAAGGAGACATTAGTATAAAATACATTCACATATGTACAAAATTGGATAAGTATGAACAAATAAAATATATAAGTTTGTACAAACAAATGAACTAAGTATAGGCTGGTAAAGCAAGAAACAAAAGTGTATATGTGTGCTTGCAAAGGAAGACAAAGCAAAACAAATAAAATAAGCAAATTTGTACAAAGTTAATTAATGAGGCCATCACAATAATATTCTATCAGCCATAACAATCATCTTCATATTGTACAGCCGAAGATTTTTTTTATATGGTACAATGGCAATTAATACTAGAACAAAAGCAAGATCATATCAGCCGAGTCAAACCAGCAAAGCTTAGAAAAATCTCTGATCCTATTTGTACTAAAAAAAATGTCATCTATTGTACAAGCAAAATATAATCACCTGTACCAAACTCATATCAACTGGTATAAAAAAATGTATACCCTGTCACCTTCTTTTCTATATATTAATCAACTTCCTCATCAATTCGTCCATTTAAGAAAAAAAATCAAAACTGAAAACAAGCTTCAGTTTTCAGAAATCAAAACCAGTGGCGCAATTCAAACAAATGCATGATCAACTACATACTCAAACAAATCAGGATTCAGAGCAAATTTAACATTGAAAAGCAAGTTCTGTTTTTTTTCCTGGAAAATCAAGTGAGTAAACTCCTGTTTTAAAAACTTAAATCTTATCATATGTTGATGAATGTGATGAATTCTTGAAGTAATGATGTTTGCATTGATGGGTTAATGTGGTTGCATGTATATAAGTATGAAAAAAATCTATGCATGTCTGTGTGAATATATACATATGTCTCTGTTTGTACTACAGGATCTAACCCATTCAAAATAAATTCAATTGCTCTTTATATAATCTATTTTAGGCTGTAATCTCTGAAGAGAAAATGATTACAATAGTGTAATATCATTTTTAAAAATGGTTTCAAAAATTTACATGAAGTAATTATTTCGAAAATGATAAATAACAGTGATGAACATTTATATGTCAGAAATCGATCTTTTCAATTTCAAGTTTTGATCATAAGATCAGACTCTTATTGCAAAATAATGATTTTAGATAATAGTTTCATGGTTTTTAACATTTGGGATGTGGAGAATTCTCGAGTTGATCAGATTTTGAGTTTTCATCGATTTTCGATGAACGGTGAAGTGATGGTCGACGTGATCGATGCTAGAGAAGGCTGGGGGTTAGGGGATCCTCGGAAAAATAGTAGAAGGGTTTCAAGGTGGCTGTGGCGGCGGCACGACGTCGAACTAGGGTTCGATTGTTGGTTTTGTTAGTGGATTTGTCGAGGCAAATGTATCATCATCGTGGCACCGGAAGGAATCGGACCAGGGGGAAAGGAGCGTGGGACAGTGGTGTAACTATGACCGGGGTGGCGGTAGCTCTGATGATCGGGATTGACGATACGTGGCGATATTTGGGATTGGATTTGGATTCCAGTTTTGAATCGAGTTGCTCGATTTTGATTTCTAGCGTATATCGATGATCGGGGCATTTGTGATAGCTAAGGGTGTTGTCGACGACTTGTTGACGATGGCGTGGTTGACCGGAGGTGATCGAGGCAGTGGTGCATGTGCACACATACACGTTCGTGCCTGGGTGACTGTTAAATTTGGGGAAGATGAGGTAAACTCGAAGAAGGTCTCAGGGATGTTTCGTGTGTGACTCAAAGCAATGAAACAAGGGGGGAAACTCAAGTGTATTATCGGGTTTTACCCGGGGTTGTCTCAGGTCTGTAGTTTTTATATAAAAATAGTTTTTAAACTTTAAAACCAGATCAAGTTGTATTTAAAACGATTTTTTGTAAAATTGTTCTTTTGCAAATGATAAATGTTTATCCAAGTTTGAATTGGTCAAAAGGTTTAAAAGTAAATTATTTCAAAATTTATTAAGTTAAGAGTGTTTTAAATCTATATAACTTTTAATTTTAAAAGTTTATAAACTTAATTCTTGTAATTAAGTGAATGATTGAAAAAAATGAAATGGTTTTATAATCCTTAATCTAACTTAAGGATTTTAAGTTAATAAGTGTATTGATGATGGCCTATTTCCAAAGGATTATTAAATAAGGATTAAATGATAATTAAAAATAATAAAGATAAATGGTTTATCTTTTAGTTGATGAATATTTAAGTAATTAAATAATTATTAATTAATTAATGAAAGTGATTAAGACTTAATTAATTGTAGTTAATGACAATAAATCATTGATTTAGGATTTCTAATGAAAGTAATTAAGTGGTTGATAAATTTAAAAACCACCTAATTTATTCACCTTAATTGTAGATGTTTGATTGTTATTGAATGTGATGGATTAATATATTTGATATATGAGGTGTTGCATGTAATGCTTTGTGCTGAGCTGTTATATACTGTTGTATGAATATGAAAACCCCTTGACCCATAAACGACATTTGAATTTCGATGCGACAGGGAGTCAGATTCCAGTTGGTTATCCGAAACCCACATCGAATCGTAATAGTGAATCTTTGTGACTGATAAATTTATTTTATCTATGAATCTGTGAATGAAGATAAGCGTTATGGGTTATACCGCTTATCGATATATCTGTGATGATTGATGTTGTGCACTACTGTGTAAAATCTGTAACGTCCCGAAAAATTTCGACTTTCGAAAATTCAACATCGATACTCACTTTATCGACTGCCGAGCCATCGAATGCCGGAAACCCGAAAAGTTATGGTTTAAGAAAGAAGAAAAAGGCAGAAGAAGAAGAAGAAGAAGATAGAAGAAAAAAAAAGAAAGAAGAACAACATCAGATACAGAAACAATATCAGAATCTCACATATCGCAGCGGAACAATATATAATAGATAAACACTAGTCTTTTAAACAAAGAACTATATCAGTTTATACATACATCAATCAGAGTCAATATACAACAATGGACAGTTATATAAACTTGTCCTCATACAGAATACACAGCGGAATAAAATAATATCAGGTACAAATACTACGTCTCGCCATCCAGCTTGCTTCCAAAGCTCCAGAATATCCAGAATATCCTGATAACCTAACTCTAGACTGCCCGTGTGGAAATTGGTGGGCACCCAGAGTTTAGAAGGGAAACAATAAACTCCGAGTCAGTCATGGTGACTGGTGTGAGATCGTAAAACAGTTATTCTTTAAAATAAATAGCAGAGAATTTTAAAGTCAATTCGCAATGCTTTTGGAAAATGAAACTACCATAAGACCTCCCGCTACACACACAATGCAAACGCAGACTTGGAGGAGATTTCTTCTTATGATAGTCAAAGATGCTTACTACGCAAAAATCAAATTCTTTTTGATATTATTATTAGTGCATAGTGTAGAAAACATTTCGAAAGTATAATATAAATCTTAGCCAGCATAGGTACCATTATAGTATGCCTACTATAGCTACCATGTTAAATGGCAAGTTCTACAACTAAAACCGTACAAGGCTCGTATTGTTTCTTTGGATTTCCAACAAATGGTCAGGCTAAGGAACTTCCTATCCACGATGGGTACATCCCTGGAATAGACGACCCGTGAACCTAACGTTACGGTTAGATCTCTGCCAACACAAGGCCGGGTTACCTCTGCAAAAATAGGTAACTACTGACACGCGTATGCCATCCCCCGATCGTAACCGATCTTCCCGAGGATCCCCGATTCGCAACAAACCACATAGTAAAAATGCAGCAACCACAGAGGTGAAGTATCTGGGCTCCATACCATGATACCACCTTTATCCAGAAGGAATGACATACACTAAGGGGCGCTACTCCCTAGAACCTTGCCGCATCCTTCCTGTTTTGACCATTTCCGGGGTGTGAGGTTCGACGAAGTCTCGTCCACAAAGCTACGCTTTCTACAAAGCCATGCTTCGGGTCAACAAATGATCAACCTATGATCACAAAAATATAAGATCAAACAAATGATCATATCGTAAATGATCAAACACTGATCATTTCACAGCAACACTCAGTATGCCACGTTACCAAATTGAGAGTATATCGCTGATAAATTTCAACTACATAACCTCTGAGCTCGTACGTCTCAGAGAAGGGTGTTAAGCTAAGAGAATAAATTCTCCGCCACCAACAGAAATGTATTTGAAAGAAATCAGCTTTATATCTCAAATTGTAACGTCAGACACACAATCCATACAAGTCTGTTCCGGGATCAAACAGAACCGAAGGCACTTCTCACGAAGCCCTTGCACATCCGGATAAATTTCTAATCACGTCCGGACTTCCCGTCACTAAGGGTGATAAAACCTCTAAACCGGAGATCAGCCGATGTAGAGTAACTCGACGGTAATCCTTCCGTTTTCAAAAATATCCGGTCTTCAACACCGGTCTTCGAATGCAATTCATAACGACGTATCACATATTCGGAATGGGTTATACGACCCCATGGTCCTTTCCCGGCTAACCCGAATAGTGAGCGATTATTCAAAAATAAGTGTGGCATTCAAATTCATCCAATTCACAACAAATACCAATTCAAGGTAATTATTAATAGTCGGTTATTTAACTATCAATAAAGATGCGCAACATCATCAGATTCCAAATAATTTTCCCAATTATTTCATCTTCAAAAATATCTTTACTAGATATAAAATTTCCACACTTCAAAAATAAATCAACGTTTATTTTTTTAAACAACTTCCCTTCCTTTATAAATTCCATAGTGAATTTATATTTCAAAAATATCTACTGATATACGATTTTCAAATCGATTTCAATATTCACTTTCAATTTATCTTTACAGAGATAAACCTCAAAACGTTCATTTCATATTGGAAAAGTATTTCCTTACTTATTTAATAATAAGTATTTCACAAATCTATTTATTTTCAACTTTTGAAAATATTCGATATACTTAAATCAATATTAATTATATATTCATTCTTTAAGGAAATCATAAATTTTAACATCTATTTGAGTCAAAAACGAATGTTGCGTAAAACATCGTTAAGACGACTCAAAATCACTAGTATAGGGATTCGAAATTTAGATAGATATATAAATCTCAATACTAGACAAAAACATTTCCTTTCGGAAATCATTTACTATAACAACAGTGTTATAGTCTATCATTTCCTTTTTTCTCGAAAACGTCTATTTCAACAATGAATGTTGAAATCTATGATTTCGATATTCATTATATTTGAAAACATCTTTAAAACAATTAACTTCATTTCAAAATATCACTTTCCCAAAACCATATCCATTTTACTTAAAAATATATTCACTGTCCAAAATCGTGAATATACTTCACTGACCACATTTCAATCTTTTCTACACATTTATTTCAATAAAAATTCGCTATCCAAAATCGCGAATATATCTTCTTTAAAAATCTTCTATATTTAATTTATCAAATTCAATTGATTTTGAATTTATAAACACGTTTATAAATTCTATTTCTATTTTAATAACAACTTCGACTTGTAAATTTTTCTTTTATTTACTTCTATAATTTACTTATCAAAATCAGTGATTTCGGATTTATAAACAACGTTTATAAATCGCATTTATACTTTATAACAATTTCAACTTATAAAATCATTTCATTTAGCAATTTCTATTTATATCCCATCTAAGTGCAAAAGTCAAATTTATAAGTAAATTCCTCATAAATCTTTTATTCTACAATATCTATTCACTTTATAACTTCACGTTATAAATCTATTAATTTCATTCACTTATACTTCTTTTTAACACTTATAAAAAATTCGTTTTATAAGTCCAATATTTTGATTTATAAATTATCAAATTTATAAACCTTTTTATACAAATCGTTTATAGTTATTCAAAAATCCCAACTTAAACCATTTTATCAATAAATCAACTATTTATTTCAAAAATCTCACTTTGGTTAAATTTCACCAAAAATCTTAACTTTTATAACTTTAAAATTTTTTAGACGTTTATTTATTTGAAATAAATCAATTCAAAAATTCAATAAAACGTCTACTTTTAAAAATCACTTTAAAATCCTTTAAAAGTAAAAGTCGTTATTTTTAAACTTCAAAACTTGAATCCGATGATGCAACATCACCAATTAGTCAATCACAACAACAACATCATATATCAATATATGATAACAGAATATACATCAATATCTGTAAATAAATAAATACTGGTGAGGAATCCAGTTGGATCCCTCCAACCTGTTTCCCTGCATCCACAGACGTTAGCACAATACCAATTCCACTTCGAGGTGGAATATCGCGGTATATGGGTTTTTATAATATATCCGCTTACTAACGGCGCAATAGGGTCTCATCCGCTATACGAGGCGGGAAATCAATCAATCCAATATATACATATGCCAATATGTATATATTGCTATATATATAATAGATATATCCTACTATATCTAATATCACATCCAATAGCAATCATAGCAATCAATAAATAACTACAATCCATTTTGAGTGAGAAAAATCTCACCTTAGCTTTTAATTTGCCATTCCGTTTCCCATTTTGACCATTTCTCCAAATTTTGACCTTGTATAAATAATTTACACAATTCATTAATATTCGAAATAATCGAATGATTAAATTTCCATTTCAAAAAATTTAATCCAACATTTACTTTATAAAATATCTTTATCGATTTATTAAATAAGTTCATTAACAGATTAATCCTTACTGCTTCAAATTTATTTTCTGCATATTCTTATTAAATAAAATTCTAACTTCTTACTGGAAACATCATTTTCTAATATATATTTACATTTTAAAAATTTCTTTTCTGTAAATCACCTTTTTGTTTACTGCAAATATTTAAACAAACTAAAGTTTCTAAAACTATACAAAAATTTCTTTTCTGAATTCCTGTAAGTACATAAATTTATAAATTGAAGAAAATAACTTGTTTATGAACTTATTGTCATTATTATTATTTTTAGCCTATGCATACCTATTCATATATGCTATAAATTAATAAATAATAAATAAAACTACCTCATAGAAAACTCGAGACTCGCTCGGACAGCACGCGACTATTTGCCACGACTTCCCTGAACACTCGAAGGCTGCCGAAACCTTAATATCGCGACCTGCTCCACATCGCACCGTGCTCGAGCTTGAACCACAGCCACGCGACACTAGCACGAATACCACCTCGACATCAAACCTCCTCCTCCTCCGATCGAACGCGAGCTTCGCGAGTTTTCCCTGGCACTACTGCCGCCCTAGCTCGACCACACGCACCTCTGCCTGGTACCCAAAACCAAATCGAGACTCCAGCCTCCACTCATTCACGCGCGCGCCCAACTTCTTCACGGAGGCCACCACGATCTCGACAGTCGAATGCCAACATCCTGCCGCCTGCAACTGCTTTGCGACCTCGCGATTTCATTCTCCGTTCGCCGCTTCCCCCAAATCCACGATATCGCGTGCCGCTGCTATCCCCTCACGATAATTCGCCACCGCCGCCTTGAGTGCTCGCCCAGACATTTTCGCCTCCCCGCGAGATCGCGCTACCTCCCAGACTCGAGCATCCATCGAGCGACACTGCCCTGCCATCATATTACGATTCGATTCGATCACCAAGTCGAACTAGGTTTAGGAATTTTCTTTCTTTCTTTTGAACTGAAGATGTCGTGATTTGTTTAGCAAAGAGGAGGGAATAGGAGATACAATTTGAAAGTTGCGATTTTGATTTGAGAGAAGATGGTATACGCGGCCATTAAATGTTATCTTGGACTGAGGAGGGAGATTATAAAAATGAAAGGAGGCATGGTGTACACGATCTGTTTCGTGATTTTGAACGAGATTCCAGGCGTGAATTTAGGCACGAAGTTAGGGACGCTGTCGTTTGTTTTAAATTTTAAATTTTAAATTTTTAACTCAATTTGTTTCAATACAACTTTCAACGCGTTTACATGTCGTATTCGCACATAACAACTCCAAATGCCACGAAATTTGAAATCCGATAATAATACGATATTACGGACCCAATGGAACTGGTTTCGTCGAATTTCGAGACTATACCTCGGACGGCTATTTTTAAATTCGATTTAAACGATTAAATTTCAAAACTGAACAAAACAGTTTAAAATTAAATTCTGAAACTTCTATTATCTTCAGTATCATCAATACGAATTTTAAAAGCTTTCGAAATATTTTTCTTCAACTTAAAATTGAAGATTCAAATTTTTATTCGACTACAAATAGATTAAATTATAAAATTTAATCGCCAAATTCCAAGTTATATTCGAGATTCAAATTAAATCATCGTTCAAATATTTAAAATGATTTAAATATTCTCAATTTAATTCGTTAAAAATTCTGGGTCGTTACAAACTTCCCTCCTTAAAAGAATTTCGTCCTCGAAATTACAAGTCAAGAAAAATGATCCCTAACTCGTCTACTATCTTTCAACATCTAATAGTTTTATCTAATTTCAAAACAAATCCTTCTATTAAAGATTCGTTATCAATTCAACTAAATTTCTAAACATTTTCATAATCTTCAAACAACATTGTTTACTTCAAAATTCAAATTCAAATTCAAATTTAAACTTTCAAAATTTTCACAAAAATTTTCTAACGCCCTAAATTTCCGAAAAATTTCGCCAGCGTCTCCTTTGCGCGGCTAATACGGCACGACTACAAAATGTCCCTACGAACTCTCAGATTTCAAAAGGAAAAGAAAAAGCCAAGCGGCTAGAGAAGAAATTAGCAAATCTCATATTAAAATTCAAAATACATACCTTTTTCGAGCAATTCAAATTCATCTTTGAAATCAATCCAATTCCTTCATAACACCTATATATCCTACTAGCCATAATATCTAGTTACATATCCAAACCATTTTGCAAATTCCATTACAAAATTTTCAACATAAACTACTTATACATTTTTACTTCACTATTGAAGTTGCATATTCAATTTCGTTCAATCTTTACATTTCAATTTCATTTGAATTCAATTCACCATATCTTAATTCAATTTGGATTCTATTCAACTTCTGAATATTGAATTTATCAATCAACTTTCATTTACAACTGCTTATTATTTTTAAATTAGTTTCAATTACTAATTCATTTCAAATTCTAATCTACTAACAAATTCAGATTTGCTTTCAACATTCAATTTCAATTCCAGTTTTATTCACTTTTGTTCATTTCCAAAATTTGTTTTCAATTTACCCTTCGGTTAAATCTACTGTCATTTAAACTGGAATTCCAATTCCATATGAATTTTAATTCATCTTTCAATTTACATTATTCAATTCAATTCATTTGCTTACGAATTCGAAATGAATTTCAACTTTCAATTTCATTTTCATTTAATTGATTCACCTGTACTTTCTTTAATTTAACTCCAATCTTTAAATTGAATTTATTCTATCAATATTCAAATTGCATAAGTTATCAACTTAATAATATTTCATAAGATTCCAGAGTCTTACCAACATTTCAAAATCATTTTGTAAACAATTCAAATTATCCTTTGGAATTTCCAAAACAAAACCCAAATTTTCAAACAACTTTTATTTAAAACAATTTGGCAGCAATTTCTCTTTTGGAAACCCGAAAATGAACACCGGTGATGTCGCGATCATCATCGGAATTATTTTCCAGCGACCGAAAAGAGTTTAGAGCTTTTATCTCTCCAAAATACTTTTCAAAACCTTCGAAATTCATTTTCATATCAAAAGAATTTAAACTTTCCAAATCACCAAAATTTTCAAATTCTTTTCAAAACATTTTCAAAAACTTCTCTGGAATCCCGTTTTAAATTACAATTCACATTTATAATTTATATTTACAAATTTCGTTCGTATATGAATTTTACTTCTTAAATCTTTGGTTATTACTTTATTTCTTATTCAATTTCCATATAACAATGATAATATGTCAATGTTATTATTTCCTAACAACCAAGCATCCATATACTATGATAATTCATAGAAAACCATTTCTTTTCTATACAAAAATAGTTTTGGGCAAAATTATTTCATTCACCCTATTTTAAAATGATACTATGTCGTCTTGCCTCGTTTAAGTGTTTAGAAATCCCTATCGATAATATGGCGTCCCATATACCGACCAAAATTCATAAACATCTCAACGGATAAGCAAACACAATATAAAACATTTTTATATTCACTAACAAATACGCGCTCGTATCTATTATTACACTCAACTCATTCTAGAGTACTACTGACTCTATCTCTAATGAGTAACACCCAACAGAGCAGGGTTGTCGCTTAACCATATGCTCTGATACCAAATGTAACGTCCCGAAAATTTTCGACTTTCGAAAATTCAACATCGATACTCACTTTATCGACTGCCGAGCCATCGAATGCCGGAAACCCGAAAAGTTATGGTTTAAGAAAGAAGAAAAAGGCAGAAGAAGAAGAAGAAGAAGATAGAAGAAAAAAAGAAAAGAAAGAAGAACAACATCAGATACAGAAACAATATCAGAATCTCACATATCGCAGCGGAACAATATATAATAGATAAACACTAGTCTTTTAAACAAAGAACTATATCAGTTTATACATACATCAATCAGAGTCAATATACAACAATGGACAGTTATATAAACTTGTCCTCATACAGAATACACAGCGGAATAAAATAATATCAGGTACAAATACTATGTCTCGCCATCCAGCTTGCTTCCAAAGCTCCAGAATATCCAGAATATCCTGATAACCTAACTCTAGACTGCCCGTGTGGAAATTGGTGGGCACCCAGAGTTTAGAAGGGAAACAATAAACTCCGAGTCAGTCATGGTGACTGGTGTGAGATCGTAAAACAGTTATTCTTTAACATAAATAGCAGAGAATTTTAAAGTCAATTCGCAATGCTTTTGGAAAATGAAACTACCATAAGACCTCCCGCCACACACACAATGCAAACGCAGACTTGGAGGAGATTTCTTCTTATGATAGTCAAAGATGCTTACTACGCAAAAATCAAATTCTTTTTGATATTATTATTAGTGCATAGTGTAGAAAACATTTCGAAAGTATAATATAAATCTTAGCCAGCATAGGTACCATTATAGTATGCCTACTATATCTACCATGTTAAATGGCAGGTTCTACAACTAAAACCGTACAAGGCTCGTATTGTTTCTTTGGATTTCCAACAAATGGTCAGGCTAAGGAACTTCCTATCCACGATGGGTACGTCCCTGGAATAGACGACACGAGAACCTAACGTTACGGTTAGATCTCTGCCAACACAAGGCCGGGTTACCTCTGCAAAAATAGGTAACTACTGACATGCGTATGCCATCCCCCGATCGTAACCGATCTTCCCGAGGATCCCCGATTCGCAACAAACCACATAGTAAAAATGCAGCAACCACAGAGGTTAAGTATCTGGGCTCCATACCATGATACCACCTTTATCCAGAAGGAATGACATACACTAAGGGGCTGTAACGACCCGGAATTTTGACCAAATTAAATTGAGAATATTTAATTAATTTTAAATATTTGAACGATAATTTGATTTGAACCCCCGATTTAAATTTGAATTTGGCGATTAAATTATAAGATTTAATCGATTGGAGTTGAGTAAAAAATTTGTATCTTCAGTTTTAAGCTGAAGAAAAATATTTCAAAAAGCTTTTAAATTTCGCAATGATAATACTGAAGATAATTGAAGCTTCAGAATCGAAATTGAAATCGATTTGATCAGTTTTGAATAAATCGTTCGAACCGATATTTATAGAGTAGTCATTTTTCAAACAGTCTCGGAATTCGACGAAACCAGTTCCATTGGGTCCGTAATATTGTATTATTACTGGATTTCCAATTTCGTATTTTTCGGAGTCAATACGTGATCGTACGGCGTGTAAACGCATTAAAAATCTTTATCGAATTAAATTTGAATTTAAATTTAAAATGGTCAACATCACCACACGTTATCTCCCTTTGCTTCAGCCTTTAATCACGCCGAAGATCACGAGAATTTATCGTGAAACCCATACCTCTTTCATTTTTTAAATATCTCGTCCCCTTCTCCGTTCAAATCGAATTCGTGAAAAAGAAAGCAAGCATGGCTCTTTACCTTTTTAAGTCATCACTCCTTCTCCCTCTCAAGCAAACGACTCACGCTAAAAAAAAGAAATGATAATGGCAGATACTTCTACCCCTCTCTCGTTCAAAATCAAATTGTTCAACAAATAAAAAAGAAAATGAAATCAAATCGAAGCGGCGACAGCAACGATCGAGTCTCGCGGCCAGGAGAGAGGGAGGAGGACGCGAATGATTCGCGAGTGGAAGCCTTAGGCACTCGCGGCGCAGCGGTGGCAGAATCGTTCGATTTCGGGTGAGTGTCGCGAGGTGGTTCGAGCGCGGTGGTGCTTGGGGCACGCGCGTGCGCAGGCGCGCGTGGCAATGGCGAGCGTGAGTTCGTGGAAAGCTCGAGCACGATGTCGAAGTCGTCTTTGGAATCGCGACTGTAATTGGGGAATGAACGGCAGGAGTTCTCGTGGAATTGGGCGACTGGCTCGCGGCTATGAGATGTCGCGCGATGGAGGCAGGGGATTCGTCGAGTTCGTCGTGGATGGAAGGCGTACGAAAATCAAGTCTGGGATCATGATGCTGGTTGCCGCGAGTTCGTGTGGTGATTAGCGGAGGCATTTGGCAACGATGGAGATGGTTCGTGGCTCTGGGGTGGTCGATGACAGCGTGCTGGGTCGTTGGGAGTCATAGTTGTCGTGGTGGCGATTCCCGAGCATACAGTAAGGTATGCGATTCGTTTCTGTCTTCAGTTTGTTTCTAAGAAGAAAAATTAATAACACATATAATCTGAATGTATTTCAGAGAATTTTCATACAGTAAAGAAAAGGAAAAGTAAGTAATGTTTTAATTAAGCAGTTTAAAATTTTAGATGTATAAATGTATGCAGAAAATAAAATTGGAAGCAGTAGAGAATAATCTGTTAAATAATACGATATGTTCATTGTTGAATTACTAGATTATTTAAACAATTTATTATGGGATTAATCTGTTAATGAACTTATTTAATAAATCGATAAAGATATTTTATGAAGAAAATGTTGGATTAAATATGTTAGAATGGAAATTTAACTATTCAATTTATTCGAATATTAACAAATGGTATAATTATTTATACAAGGTATAAATCAAGAAAATCGAGTCAAGTTTGGAAATGGGTTGCAAATAAAAGGTGAGATTTTCTCACTCGAAGGAAATTTGAATTTACAGTTATTATTGATTGATGATTGTTATTGGATTGTTGATATTAGATATTTTAGGATATATCTATTATATATAGCAATATATACATATTGGCATATGTATATATTGGATTGATGATTTCCCGCCTCGTATAGCGGATGAGACCCTATTGCGCCGTTAGTAAGCGGATTTATAAAAACCTATATACCGCGATAATTCCGTACTGGAGCGGAATTGGTATTGTGCTAACGTCTTTGGATGCAGGGAAACAGGTTGGAGGGATCCAACTGGATTCCTCAACTGTATTTATTTATTTACAGATATTGTGATGTATTCTGTTATCATATGTTGAGATATGATATTGACTGTTGTGATTGACAAATTGATGCGTTGCATCATCGGATTCAAATTTTGAAGTTTAAAAATAACGATTTTTAACTTTAAAAAGGAGATTTTAAAAGTGATTATTTGAAAGTATACGTTTTATTTGAATCTTTGAATTGGTTTACTTTAAATAAATAAATGTTATAAATTTAAAGTTACGGAGATTATAATTTTTGTGAAATATAACCAAAAGATGATTTTTGAAGTAAATAGTTAAGTAATTTATAAGATAGTTTTAAATTTGAATTTTTGGATTATTAAAATCGATGTATATAAAAGATGTACAAAATTGATATTTATCAATTAAAATTATTGGAATTTTAAACGAGTTTTTATAAGTGTTAAATTTGTAAAGATATGAAACTTATAGAATTATAAGTTGTGAAGATAGAAAATTTATAGATTTATAAAATTTGAAGTTTATAGATTTATAAAGTATGAAGTTATTAAATGAATGGAATTATAGAATAAAAGATTATAAGGAATTTACTTATAAATTGGGTTTTTGCCTTTAAATGGAATATTTATCGAATTGATTTATAAAGGAGATTTATAAATCAAAGTTGTTATAAAACAGAAATAGAATTTATAAACGTCGTTTTATAAATTCGAAATCAATTAAGTTTGATAAATCTAATATAGGAGAATATTGAAGAAGATATATTCGCGATTGTGAATAGCGAATTTTTATCGAAATAAAATGTGTAGAGATTATTGAAAATATGGTTAGTGAAGTATGTTCACGATTTTGGATAGTGAATATATTATCAAATAAAATAGATTTATTTTTGAAGAAGTGATATTTAAAAATAAAGTTAAACGTTTTAAAGATGTTTTAAAATGTATTATGAATCGAAATCATAGATTTCAACATTCATTGTTGAAATAGACGTTTTCGAGAAATTTAAGGAAATGGTGGACTATAACACTGTTGTTATAGTAAATGGTTTCCGAAAGGAAATGTTTTTATGTAGTATTGGGATTTATAAATATCTATCTTAATTTTCAAATCCCTATACTAGTGGTTTTGAGTCGTCGTAACGATGTTTTACGTAACATACGTTTTGACTCAAACAAATGTCGTCAAAGTAAATGATTTCCTTAAAAGAATGAAATATATATATACTTAATTTGATTTAAGTATATCGAATATTTTCCAAGTGTTGAAAATAAATGGATTGTGAATTGCTGACTTATTTTTAAATAAGTATGGAAATATTTTCCAAAATGAAATGAAATGTTTTGAGAATTTATCTTCTTAAAGATAAATTGAAATTGAATATTGAAAACGATTTGAAAATCGAATATCAGTAGATATTCGAAAGTATAAATTCAATACGGAATTTATAAAAGAAAGCGAAGTTGTTTAAAAATAAATATTGATTTATTTTTGAAGTGTGGAAAATTGATTTGAAATTGTTTTCAAATGGTTAAGTGTGGAAATTTTATATCTAGTAAAGATATTTTTGAAGATGAAATAATTTGTAAAATTATTTGGAATCTGATGATGTTGCGCATCTTTATTGATAGTTAAATAACCGACTATCAATAATTACCTTGAGTAGGTATTTGTTGTGAATTGGATGAATTTGAATGCCACACTTATTTTTGAATTTACGCTCACTATTCGGGTTAGCCGGGAAAGGACCATGGGGTCGTATAACCCATTCCGAATATGTGATACGTCGTCATGAATCACATTTGAAGACCGGTGTTAAAGACCGGATATTTTTGGAAACGGAAGGATTACCGTCGAGTTACTCTACATCGACTGATCTTCGATTTAGAGGTTTTATCACCCTTAGTGACGGGAAGTCCTGACGTGATAGAAAATTATCCGGAATTGCAAGGGCTTCGTGAGAAGTGCCTTCGGTTCTGTTCGATCCCGGAACAGACTTGTATGGATTGTGTGTCTGACGTTACAATTTGAGATATAAAGCTGATTTCTTTCAAATACATTTCTGTTAGTGGCGGAGAATTTATTCTCTTAGCTTAACACCCTTCTCTGAGACGTACGAGCTCAGAGGTTATGTAGTTGAAATTTATCAGCGATATATCCCAATTTGGTAACGTGGCATACTGAGTGTTGCTGTGAAATGATCAGTGTTTGATCATTTGTGATATGATCATTTGTTTGATCTTATATCTTTGTGATCATAGGTTGATCATTTTGTTTGACCCGAAGCAGGGCTTTTTGAGAAAGCGTAGCTTTGTGGACGAGACTTCGTCGAGCCTCACACCCCGGAAATGGTCGAAACAGGACGAATGCGGCAAGGTTCTAGGGAGTAGCGCCCCTTAGTGTATGTCATTCCTTCTGGATAAAGGTGGTATCATGGTATGGAGCCCAGATACTTAACCTCTGTGGTTGCTGCAAAAATTTATTTCTTTGTGGTTGTTGGAAATCGGGGATCCTCGGGAAGATCGGTGACGATCGGGGGATGGCATACGCGTGTCAGTAGTTACCTATTTTTGCAGAGGTAACCCGGCCTTGTGTTGGCAGAGATCCGGTTAGGTTCTCGGGTCGTCTATTCCAGGGACGTACCCATCGTGGATAGGAAGTTCCTTAGCCTGACCATTTGTTGGAAATCCAAAGAAACAATACGAGCCTTTACGATTTCAATTGTATAACCTGTCTCCTCAGGAGGCAGCTATAGCAGGCATAATATAATGGTACCTATGCTGGCTAAGATTTATATTCTACTTTCGAAATGTTTTCCACTATGCACTAATAATAATATCAAAAAAAGAATTTTGATTTTTGCGTAGTAAGCATCTTTGACTATCATAAGAAGAAATCTCCTCCAAGTCTGCGTTTGCATTGTGTGTGTGGTGGGAGGTCTTATGGTAGTTTCATTTTCCAAAAGCATTGCGAATTGACTTTAAAATCTTCCTGTTGTTTATTTTAAAGAATAACTGTTTTACGATCTCACACCAGTCACCATGACTGACTCGGAGTTTATTGTTTCCCTTCTAAACTCTGGGTGCCCACCAATTTCCACACGGGCAGTCTAGAGTTAGATTATTAGGTTATCTGGATATTCTGGAGCTTGGAGATAAGCTGGATGACGAGACGTAGTATTTGTATCTGATAGTATTTATTCCGCTGTGTATTCTGTATGAGGACAAGTTATATAACTGTCCATTGTTGTATATTGACTCTGATGATTGATGTATGTATAAAATGATATAGTTCTTTGTTTTAAAGATTACTGATTTATTTATTATATATTGTTCCGCTGCGATGTGTAAGATTCTGATATTGTTTTCTGTTTCTGTTTTCTGTTCTTGTTCTGTTGTTGTTCTTCTTTCTTTTTCTTCTATCTTCTTCTTCTACCTTTTTCTTCTTTCTTAAAACCATAACTTTTCGGGTTTCCGGCATTCGATGGCTCAGCAGTCGATAAAGGAGTATCGATGTTGAATTTTCGAAAGTCGAAAGTTTGTGTATCGTTACATTTGGTATCAGAGCATATGGTTAAGCGACAACCCTGCTCTGTTGGGTGTTACTCATTAGAGATAGAGTCAGTAGTACTCTAGAATGAGTTGAGTGTAATAATAGATATGAGCGCGTATTTGTTATTTGAATATAAAATTGTTTTATATTGTGATGATTGATTTGTTGAGTGGTATATGGATTCTGGTCAATACGAGTAATTAACGATCATTGATAGGGATCTCTAAACACTCGAATAGAACAATTCGGCACAGTATTGTTTTAAATAGGGTAAATGAGATAATTTTACCCAAAACTATTTTTTGTATATAAAAGAAATGGTTTTCTATAAATTATTACAGTATATGGTTGCATGGATGTTAGGAAAGTGATAATGTTGAAATGTTATCATTATATGAAATTGGATAAGAAATTGAAATTGTAACTCCAAAATTAAGAAATGAATTCGTATACAAATGAAATTTGAGAATATAAATTATAAATGTGAATTGTAATTTAAAACAGGATTCCAGGGAAGTTTTTGGAAAAGTTTTGAAAAGAATTTGAAAATTTTGGAGATTTGGAAAGTTTAAATCTTTTTGGATTTGAAAATGAATTTCAAAGGTTTTGGAAAAAATGTTCTGAAGAGATGAAAAGCTCTAAACTCTTTTCGGTCGCTGGAAAATAATTCCGATGATGACCATGGCATCACCGGTGTTCATTTTCGGGTTTCCAAAAGAAAAATTGCTGCCAAATTGTTTTTAAATGAAAGTTGTTTGGAAAATTGAGTTTTGTTTTGAAAATTCAAAAGATAAATTTGAATTGTTTTCAAATTGGCTTTGAAATGTTGGTAAACTCTGGAATGCTATATAAAGATATTTATGAAATATTACTAAGTTGATAACTTATACCAATTAAATTTTGGTAGAATAAATCTAACTTAAAAGAATAAAGTTAAATCAAAGCAAGTATAAGCGAACAAATTTAAATGAGAGTAAAATTGAATGTTAAAATTCATTTTTGAATTTGTAAGTGAATAAGACTGCATTGAAATTGATTTGGGAAAACGAGCGAAGTATTAAACTAAAATTTGTAAGTAAAGCTAAGTGAATATTAACCGAATGAATAAGTTTGAAACGAATTAAATTCAATGATTATAAAAGAAAGGTAAATTGAATTCGAATTGGAAATCCAGTTTGATATAAGTAATTGTAAACCAAACTAGTGAATTGTAAATAAATTTTGGAACGAACAAATGTGAATAAAACTGGAATCGAAGACGAAGGAATTAGTAATTGAAACTAATTCAAAATGGTGCAGTTATGAAGGAAAGATAATCGATAAATTCAATATTCAGAATTTAAATTGAATTGAAATTGTGAATTGAATTCAAATGAATTTGAAAACGCAAAATTGAACGAAATTGAATATATAACTTCAAATAGTGAATTAGAGATGATATAAGCAGTTATATTGAAAATTTTGTAATTGAATGTACGAAATGGTTTGAATATATGCAACTAGATATTATGGCTAGTAGGATATACAGGTATAAAGGAATTGGAATTGAATTGCAAAGGTAAATTTGAATTGCTCGACAAAAGGTAAGTATTTCAATTCGAATATGAGATTTGATGACTTATTTCTCTAGCCGCTTGGCTTTTTCTTTTTCTTTTTGAAATCTGAGAGTCCGTAGGGACGTTTTGTAGTCGTGCCGTATTAGCCGCGCAAAGGAGACGCTGGCGAAATTTTTCGAAAATTCCGAGTGTTAGAAAATTTTTGAGAGATTTTTTAAAAGTTTAAATTTAAATTTGAACTTAAATTTGAATGGTTAAGAAAACAATATTGTTTGAAACTTTAATTAGAGTTGGAAAGTTAGTAGAAATGATAACGAATCTTTAGTAGAAGATTTGTTTTGGAAAATTGATAAAACTATTTAAATTGTGAAAGATAGTAGACGAGTAAGGACCTTTTTCCCTAACTTGTAATTTCGAGGACGAAATTCTTTTAAGGAGGGAAGTCTGTAACGACCCGGAATTTTGACCAAATTAAATTGAGAATATTTAATTAATTTTAAATATTTGAACGATAATTTGATTTGAACCCCCGATTTAAATTTGAATTTGGCGATTAAATTATAAGATTTAATCGATTGGAGTTGAGTAAAAAATTTGTATCTTCAGTTTTAAGTTGAAGAAAAATATTTCAAAAAGCTTTTAAATTTCGCAATGATAATACTGAAGATAATTGAAGCTTCAGAATCGAAATTGAAATCGATTTGATCAGTTTTGAATAAATCGTTCGAACCGATATTTATAGAGTAGTCATTTTTCAAACAGTCTCGGAATTCGACGAAACCAGTTCCATTGGGTCCGTAATATTGTATTATTACTGGATTTCCAATTTCGTATTTTTCGGAGTCAATACGTGATCGTACGGCGTGTAAACGCATTAAAAATCTTTATCGAATTAAATTTGAATTTAAATTTAAAATGGTCAACATCACCACACGTTATCTCCCTTTGCTTCAGCCTTTAATCACGCCGAAGATCACGAGAATTTATCGTGAAACCCATACCTCTTTCATTTTTTAAATATCTCGTCCCCTTCTCCGTTCAAATCGAATTCGTGAAAAAGAAAGCAAGCATGGCTCTTTACCTTTTTAAGTCATCACTCCTTCTCCCTCTCAAGCAAACGACTCACGCTAAAAAAAAGAAATGATAATGGCAGATACTTCTACCCCTCTCTCGTTCAAAATCAAATTGTTCAACAAATAAAAAAGAAAATGAAATCAAATCGAAGCGGCGACAGCAACGATCGAGTCTCGCGGCCAGGAGAGAGGGAGGAGGACGCGAATGATTCGCGAGTGGAAGCCTTAGGCACTCGCGGCGCAGCGGTGGCAGAATCGTTCGATTTCGGGTGAGTGTCGCGAGGTGGTTCGAGCGCGGTGGTGCTTGGGGCACGCGCGTGCGCAGGCGCGCGTGGCAATGGCGAGCATGAGTTCGTGGAAAGCTCGAGCACGATGTCGAAGTCGTCTTTGGAATCGCGACTGTAATTGGGGAATGAACGGCAGGAGTTCTCGTGGAATTGGGCGACTGGCTCGCGGCTATGAGATGTCGCGCGATGGAGGCAGGGGATTCGTCGAGTTCGTCGTGGATGGAAGGCGTACGAAAATCAAGTCTGGGATCACGATGCTGGTTGCCGCGAGTTCGTGTGGTGATTAGCGGAGGCATTTGGCAATGATGGAGATGGTTCGTGGCTCTGGGGTGGTCGATGACAGCGTGCTGGGTCGTTGGGAGTCATAGTTGTCGTGGTGGCGATTCCCGAGCATACAGTGAGGTATGCGATTCGTTTTTGTCTTCAGTTTGTTTCTAAGAAGAAAAATTAATAACACATATAATCTGAATGTATTTCAGAGAATTTTCATACAGTAAAGAAAAGGAAAAGTAAGTAATGTTTTAATTAAGCAGTTTAAAATTTTAGATGTATAAATGTATGCAGAAAATAAAATTGGAAGCAGTAGAGAATAATCTGTTAAATAATACGATATGTTCATTGTTGAATTACTAGATTATTTAAACAATTTATTATGGGATTAATCTGTTAATGAACTTATTTAATAAATCGATAAAGATATTTTATGAAGAAAATGTTGGATTAAATATGTTAGAATGGAAATTTAACTATTCAATTTATTCGAATATTAACGAATGGTATAATTATTTATACAAGGTATAAATCAAGAAAATCGAGTCAAGTTTGGAAATGGGTTGCAAATAAAAGGTGAGATTTTCTCACTCGAAGGAAATTTGAATTTACAGTTATTATTGATTGATGATTGTTATTGGATTGTTGATATTAGATATTTTAGGATATATCTATTATATATAGCAATATATACATATTGGCATATGTATATATTG
The DNA here is from genome assembly GCA_030737815.1 of Allium fistulosum. Classification (NCBI taxonomy): domain Eukaryota; kingdom Viridiplantae; phylum Streptophyta; class Magnoliopsida; order Asparagales; family Amaryllidaceae; genus Allium; species Allium fistulosum. Next base: position 1,219,421,840 of record CM060904.1, on the reverse strand, counting down.
GATTGATGATTTCCCGCCTCGTATAGCGGATGAGACCCTATTGCGCCGTTAGTAAGCGGATTTATAAAAACCTATATACCGCGATAATTCCGTACTGGAGCGGAATTGGTATTGTGCTAACGTCTTTGGATGCAGGGAAACAGGTTGGAGGGATCCAACTGGATTCCTCAACTGTATTTATTTATTTACAGATATTGTGATGTATTCTGTTATCATATGTTGAGATATGATATTGACTGTTGTGATTGACAAATTGATGCGTTGCATCATCGGATTCAAATTTTGAAGTTTAAAAATAACGATTTTTAACTTTAAAAAGGAGATTTTAAAAGTGATTATTTGAAAGTATACGTTTTATTTGAATCTTTGAATTGGTTTACTTTAAATAAATAAATGTTATAAATTTAAAGTTACGGAGATTATAATGTTTGTGAAATATAACCAAAAGATGATTTTTGAAGTAAATAGTTAAGTAATTTATAAGATAGTTTTAAATTTGAATTTTTGGATTATTAAAATCGATGTATATAAAAGATGTACAAAATTGATATTTATCAATTAAAATTATTGGAATTTTAAACGAGTTTTTATAAGTGTTAAATTTGTAAAGATATGAAACTTATAGAATTATAAGTTGTGAAGATAGAAAATTTATAGATTTATAAAATTTGAAGTTTATAGATTTATAAAGTATGAAGTTATTAAATGAATGGAATTATAGAATAAAAGATTATAAGGAATTTACTTATAAATTGGGTTTTTGCCTTTAAATGGAATATTTATCGAATTGATTTATAAAGGAGATTTATAAATCAAAGTTGTTATAAAACAGAAATAGAATTTATAAACGTCGTTTTATAAATTCGAAATCAATTAAGTTTGATAAATCTAATATAGGAGAATATTGAAGAAGATATATTCGCGATTGTGAATAGCGAATTTTTATCGAAATAAAATGTGTAGAGATTATTGAAAATATGGTTAGTGAAGTATGTTCACGATTTTGGATAGTGAATATATTATCAAATAAAATAGATTTATTTTTGAAGAAGTGATATTTAAAAATAAAGTTAAACGTTTTAAAGATGTTTTAAAATGTATTATGAATCGAAATCATAGATTTCAACATTCATTGTTGAAATAGACGTTTTCGAGAAATTTAAGGAAATGGTGGACTATAACACTGTTGTTATAGTAAATGGTTTCCGAAAGGAAATGTTTTTATGTAGTATTGGGATTTATAAATATCTATCTTAATTTTCAAATCCCTATACTAGTGGTTTTGAGTCGTCGTAACGATGTTTTACGTAACATACGTTTTGACTCAAACAAATGTCGTCAAAGTAAATGATTTCCTTAAAAGAATGAAATATATATATACTTAATTTGATTTAAGTATATCGAATATTTTCCAAGTGTTGAAAATAAATGGATTGTGAATTGCTGACTTATTTTTAAATAAGTATGGAAATATTTTCCAAAATGAAATGAAATGTTTTGAGAATTTATCTTCTTAAAGATAAATTGAAATTGAATATTGAAAACGATTTGAAAATCGAATATCAGTAGATATTCGAAAGTATAAATTCAATACGGAATTTATAAAAGAAAGCGAAGTTGTTTAAAAATAAATATTGATTTATTTTTGAAGTGTGGAAAATTGATTTGAAATTGTTTTCAAATGGTTAAGTGTGGAAATTTTATATCTAGTAAAGATATTTTTGAAGATGAAATAATTTGTAAAATTATTTGGAATCTGATGATGTTGCGCATCTTTATTGATAGTTAAATAACCGACTATCAATAATTACCTTGAGTAGGTATTTGTTGTGAATTGGATGAATTTGAATGCCACACTTATTTTTGAATTTACGCTCACTATTCGGGTTAGCCGGGAAAGGACCATGGGGTCGTATAACCCATTCCGAATATGTGATACGTCGTCATGAATCACATTTGAAGACCGGTGTTGAAGACCGGATATTTTTGGAAACGGAAGGATTACCGTCGAGTTACTCTACATCGACTGATCTTCGATTTAGAGGTTTTATCACCCTTAGTGACGGGAAGTCCTGACGTGATTGAAAATTATCCGGAATTGCAAGGGCTTCGTGAGAAGTGCCTTCGGTTCTGTTCGATCCCGGAACAGACTTGTATGGATTGTGTGTCTGACGTTACAATTTGAGATATAAAGCTGATTTCTTTCAAATACATTTCTGTTGGTGGCGGAGAATTTATTCTCTTAGCTTAACACCCTTCTCTGAGACGTACGAGCTCAGAGGTTATGTAGTTGAAATTTATCAGCGATATATCCCAATTTGGTAACGTGGCATACTGAGTGTTGCTGTGAAATGATCAGTGTTTGATCATTTGTGATATGATCATTTTTTTGATCTTATATCTTTGTGATCATAGGTTGATCATTTTGTTTGACCCGAAGCAGGGCTTTTTGAGAAAGCGTAGCTTTGTGGATGAGACTTCGTCGAGCCTCACACCTCGGAAATGGTCGAAACAGGACGAATGCGGCAAGGTTCTAGGGAGTAGCGCCCCTTAGTGTATGTCATTCCTTCTGGATAAAGGTGGTATCATGGTATGGAGCCCAGATACTTAACCTCTGTGGTTGCTGCAAAAATTTATTTCTTTGTGGTTGTTGGAAATCGGGGATCCTCGGGAAGATCGGTGACGATCGGGGGATGGCATACGCGTGTCAGTAGTTACCTATTTTTGCAGAGGTAACCCGGCCTTGTGTTGGCAGAGATGCGGTTAGGTTCTCGGGTCGTCTATTCCAGGGACGTACCCATCGTGGATAGGAAGTTCCTTAGCCTGACCATTTGTTGGAAATCCAAAGAAACAATACGAGCCTTTACGATTTCAATTGTATAACCTGTCTCCTCAGGAGGCAGCTATAGCAGGCATAATATAATGGTACCTATGCTGGCTAAGATTTATATTCTATTTTCGAAATGTTTTCCACTATGCACTAATAATAATATCAAAAAAAGAATTTTGATTTTTGCGTAGTAAGCATCTTTGACTATCATAAGAAGAAATCTCCTCCAAGTCTGCGTTTGCATTGTGTGTGTGGTGGGAGGTCTTATGGTAGTTTCATTTTCCAAAAGCATTGCGAATTGACTTTAAAATCTTCCTGTTGTTTATTTTAAAGAATAACTGTTTTACGATCTCACACCAGTCACCATGACTGACTCGGAGTTTATTGTTTCCCTTCTAAACTCTGGGTGCCCACCAATTTCCACACGGGCAGTCTAGAGTTAGATTATTAGGTTATCTGGATATTCTGGAGCTTGGAGATAAGCTGGATGACGAGACGTAGTATTTGTATCTGATAGTATTTATTCCGCTGTGTATTCTGTATGAGGACAAGTTATATAACTGTCCATTGTTGTATATTGACTCTGATGATTGATGTATGTATAAAATGATATAGTTCTTTGTTTTAAAGATTACTGATTTATTTATTATATATTGTTCCGCTGCGATGTGTAAGATTCTGATATTGTTTTCTGTTTCTGTTTTCTGTTCTTGTTCTGTTGTTGTTCTTCTTTCTTTTTCTTCTATCTTCTTCTTCTACCTTTTTCTTCTTTCTTAAAACCATAACTTTTCGGGTTTCCGGCATTCGATGGCTCAGCAGTCGATAAAGGAGTATCGATGTTGAATTTTCGAAAGTCGAAAGTCTGTGTATCGTTACATTTGGTATCAGAGCATATGGTTAAGCGACAACCCTGCTCTGTTGGGTGTTACTCATTAGAGATAGAGTCAGTAGTACTCTAGAATGAGTTGAGTGTAATAATAGATATGAGCGCGTATTTGTTATTTGAATATAAAATTGTTTTATATTGTGATGATTGATTTGTTGAGTGGTATATGGATTCTGGTCAATACGAGTAATTAACGATCATTGATAGGGATCTCTAAACACTCGAATAGAACAATTCGGCACAGTATTGTTTTAAATAGGGTAAATGAGATAATTTTACCCAAAACTATTTTTTGTATATAAAAGAAATGGTTTTCTATAAATTATTACAGTATATGGTTGCATGGATGTTAGGAAAGTGATAATGTTGAAATGTTATCATTATATGAAATTGGATAAGAAATTGAAATTGTAACTCCAAAATTAAGAAATGAATTCGTATACAAATGAAATTTGAGAATATAAATTATAATCCTTTTAAAGTAAAAGTCGTTATTTTTAAACTTCAAAACTTAAATCCGATGATGCAACTACACCAATTAGTCAATCACAACAACAACATCATATATCAATATATGATAACAGAATATACATCAATATCTGTAAATAAATAAATACTGTTGAGGAATCCAGTTGGATCCCTCCAACCTGTTTCCCTGCATCCACAGACGTTAGCACAATACCAATTCCACTTCGAGGTGGAATATCGTGGTATATGGGTTTTTATAATATATCTACTTACTAACGGCGCAATAGGGTCTCATCCGCTATACGAGGCGGGAAATCAATCAATCCAATATATACATATGCCAATATGTATATATTGCTATATATATAATAGATATATCCTACTATATCTAATATCACATCCAATAGCAATCATAGCAATCAATAAATAACTGCAATCCATTTTGAGTGAGAAAAATCTCACCTTAGCTTTTAATTTGCCATTCCGTTTCCCATTTTGACCATTTCTCCAAAATTTGACCTTGTATAAATAATTTACACAATTCATTAATATTCGAAATAATCGAATGATTAAATTTCCATTTCAACAAATTTAATCCAACATTTACTTTATAAAATATCTTTATCGATTTATTAAATAAGTTCATTAACAGATTAATCCTTACTGCTTCAAATTTATTTTCTGCATATTCTTATTAAATAAAATTCTAACTTCTTACTGGAAACATCATTTTCTAATATATATTTACATTTTAAAAATTTCTTTTCTGTAAATCACCTTTTTGTTTACTGTAAATATTTAAACAAACTAAAGTTTCTAAAACTATACAAAAATTTCTTTTCTGAATTCCTGTAAGTACATAAATTTATAAATTGAAGAAAATAACTTGTTTATGAACTTATTGTCATTATTATTATTTTTAGCCTATGCATACCTATACATATATGCTATAAATTAATAAATAATAAATAAAACTACCTCACAGAAAACTCGAGACTCGCTCGGACAGCACGCGACTATTTGCCACGACTTGCCTGAACACTCGAAGGCTGCCGAAACCTTAATATCGTGACCTGCTCCACATCGCACCGTGCTCGAGCTTGAACCACAGCCACGCGACACTAGCACGAATACCACCTCGACATCAAACCTCCTCCTCCTCCGATCGAACGCGAGCTTCGCGAGTTTTCCCTGGCACTACTGCCGCCCTAGCTCGACCACACGCACCTCTGCCTGGTACCCAAAACCAAATCGAGACTCCAGCCTCCACTCATTCACGCGCGCACCCAACTTCTTCGCGGAGGCCACCACGATCTCGACAGTCGAATGCCAACATCCTGCCGCCTGCAACTGCTTCGCGACCTCGCGATTTCATTCTCCGTTCGCCGCTTCCCCTAAATCCACGATCTCGCATGCCGCTGCTATCCCCTCACGATAATTCGCCACCGCCGCCTTGAGTGCTCGCCCAGACATTTTCGCCTCCCCGCGAGATCGCGCTACCTCCCAGACTCGAGCATCCATCACGCGACACTGCCCTGCCATCATCTTACGATTCGATTCGATCACCAAGTCGAACTAGGTTTAGGAATTTTTTTCTTTCTTTTGAACTGAAGATGTCGTGATTTGTTTAGCAGAGAGGAGGGAATAGGAGATACAATTTGAAAGTTGCGATTTTGATTTGAGAGAAGATGGTATACGCGGCCATTAAATGTTATCTTGGACTGAGGAGGGAGATTATAAAAATGAAAGGAGGCATGGTGTACACGATCTGTTTCATGATTTTGAACGAGATTCCAGGCGTGAATTTAGGCACGAAGTTAGGGACGCTGTCGTTTGTTTTAAATTTTAAATTTTAAATTTTTAACTCAATTTGTTTCAATACAACTTTCAACGCGTTTACATGTCGTATTCGCACATAACAACTCCAAATGCCACGAAATTTGAAAGCCGATAATAATACGATATTACGGACCCAATGGAACTGGTTTCGTCGAATTTCGAGACTGTACCTCGGACGGCTATTTTTAAATTCGATTTAAACGATTAAATTTCAAAACTGAACAAAACAGTTTAAAATTAAATTCTGAAACTTCTATTATCTTCAGTATCATCAATACGAATTTTAAAAGCTTTCGAAATATTTTTCTTCAACTTAAAATTGAAGATTCAAATTTTTATTCGACTACAAATAGATTAAATTATAAAATTTAATCGCCAAATTCCAAGTTATATTCGAGATTCAAATTAAATCATCGTTCAAATATTTAAAATGATTTAAATATTCTCAATTTAATTCGTTAAAAATTCTGGGTCGTTACAAAATCCCTGGAATACACTATACACACACAAATATGGATTTCACGTGAAAATCGGTTAAGTCACAGATTTTTAAAATAGTTTTTGAATTTGAATTTTAAATTCAAATGGGTTGGAAATGGATTGGGTTTAAAGTAAAAAGCCTTTGAAAGGGTTTTTTTAAAAATGTAAGTTATTTTAAATAACTTAATAAAGATTTGAAATTTGAATAATTTGATTTAAATTGGAATTCAATATCTGAAATTGAATCCTATATTGGTATTTATGATTTAAAAAGAATTATACAAGTTTATACGGGTTTTAAACCAGTTTTAAAGTGTTGTTTTTGGGAATTTGAACTAACCCAAAGATTCAACATGTATAAATAAGATCGAATTTTTCGAAACGAAAACTATTTGTTTTCAAATAATAATAGCTTTAATTTTAAGAAAGGATTTCTAAATTGTGTTGAAAGGTTTCATGTTTGAAATGGAATTGAAATCTTTTGAAAACTATGAAATGAGTCTTTAATTCAAAGACCGGACGAGTTAATCCAACTTGAAATAGAATTGTTTTGAAAGGCTATATATGAATCTTTGGAAATGAATTTTAAAAGCTATAAGTTAAATCTTGATTTAAGGATTTAACGAGTTAATCCAATTGAAATGGAAATCGATTTGGAAATCTATGAATAGATCTTTGTGAATGGGGTGAACTTTGTGAATTGGATCTTTTTGTTTAAAAGATTAAAAGTATGGAAATTTGTTTAAACCATTGAAGGTTGTTGAAATGAATCTTTTTGTTTAAAAGATTGGAAATGGTAATTTGTTTTAACCATTCGAATGAAAAGTTTTGGGCTTTAAGCTGTGATTTAACTGAGACCCCAGTATCCATATGATTTTTTTAATTGCGCTCATTATTCGGTTTAGCCGGGAGAGGACCTTTGTGTCATATAACTCATTCTGAATAGTGATACGACGATATGGATAGCATTTGAAGATCGGTGGTGAAGACCGGGTATTTGCGAGAGCGATAGGATGACCTATCGATTGTCTCTGCACTGAGTAGCTACGGTATAGAGATTCCCTATGTGATGGGAAATCCGATCGGGATTGTGAATACCCGGATTGCAAGGGCTTCTTCGGAAGTGCCTTCGGTTCTGTTTGAACCCGGAACAGACTTGTATGGTTGTATGTCTGACATTACACTTTGAGATATAAAGTTAATTTCTTTCAAATACATTTCTGTTGGTGGCGGAGAATTTATTCTCTTAGCTTAACACCCTTCTCCGAGACATACGAGCTCAGAGGTTATGTAGTTGAAGGTTATTGTGACGCCCCACCTCTATACCCACGCTAGCCAAGAACACTACGGTGTAATGCTGTCAACTAGCACGGAGAATAAGGCTGTTGAGGAGCGACCATCCGTGTAATTACTTTGTGCGAGCACCGATATGTCAGATAGTATAACATGCATTCTTATTTTAGGAGGAAATCCAACGTACCTATACAAACACAAAGCTACTACACATTGGCTATAATAGTTTAGGACAATAAATATAAAAATAACATAGATAACATAAAGGCGGAATACAGATGGAACAAAAAGTCTCATATATATATAATAACTGATGTCAGTTACAATACATTTGACACAATACATATGATACAACTATAACTGTCGACTCTGGAAGTTATATACACAAATACATTATCAACTAATGTACATGAATACATGTCATCCTAATCAATACACTGATTACTACAAAAAGACAAAGACAACTTCAGAAGATGTGAAAAGTCTTCATAGTCCGAACACCAACTCAAAGAAGGAAATCTACAACCTGAAATAACTCGGGTCTGACCCGAGTATTACATTCAAAAGAAAATAATACCCGGGTCAATCTAATTCAAACTCAGTTATTAGTGCAAAGAAGCAATAATAATCAAATATCAAAATAGACGTCAGTCACAGAAATCTCGTATATCCAACTTCTCGATAAGAGAATCGGATAACGGCAAATATAACACTAAATAGTGTTAAACGACAAGTCAGCAAATCCATATCAGAATACAGCTTCAAAATATTGAATTTAACCAACGAAACAATTCAACAATCGAAACATCAATTTAAAACTGTCGAATTTGATAGGGATGCAGTACACGCACGCGTGTACTGCCTCGCCACTATCGCATGAGATACACAAGAGCTCAGTGAAAGTCACAAATGATCACAAGGTCAAACCCCGAAGTACCGGATTCAACTCAAGTGAATTCGAAAACGAATCCCAATCAGGGGGAAAACTCTAAATAAAAATCAGTGCATCAATTAAAAGAGGAAACAAGTGATGTACAATGAATACATCATTAAAACAAGATAGACTATAAGTCAAGTGCCAGCGTATAAGACAGCAAATAGAAATCTAGGAGTAGTTCTAGTGCATGAACACATAACTCAAAGGAATGAAGCACTACCGGAAAATAAACTCAAGACTACAACTCAAATGCAGGCTGCATAAACATGAATACATAAGCATGCTATCAAGAATTACAAAAGGCGAAGGTCAAATCACAACTGTCATGATTCAACTCAACTACCAGGCCACTCGATAACATGTAAAAATAGCAAATGCAGTGATACACAAAGAACATGCATCACCACAGCAACTAAAAGTGATATAGGCGTATGTACCCAAACCAAGAAAACTAAGTAACAAGCTAAAATGAAATGCCCAGGAGCAATTATCAGTTTTGAACCAAGGTAACTGCAAATTGCACTGTAAAAGTAACACAAGCATGGTACAATTCCAACAATATATGTACACACACATACTTATGTATGTATGTACATATACGCAGATTTGGATAACAGGTGACCAAACAAAATACATAGTGCAGACAACTGAAGTGATAAACAACATAACCCAAACCAAGTCAATAACTTCAAGAGCAAAAAAATGCAAATGATAACCAGTAGTGTGCAGCCACCTAACCAAAGCAGGCAGTACAACAGAGCTACTCCAGACCAGGGCATAATGATGAAACACTACTTCACATGACAACCAGTGGCAACATGAAAATTCACCAAAACCAGATATAGCAACAAGCCAATATGGCAACAATAAATGCATCAGATCAGAAGTGAAGATAGAGCTTGAGGCTGAGATTAAAAGGCATCAGAACTTCGATCAACATGAAATAGTATACGTAAGCTACATCAAGTGATACAAAACTAGAGTGTCACTAATACATGAACAATGAAGTGGCTATAAACAAATACATGAAATTGCACCAGCAAACTGACTCAAATGACTCAAATAACTTCAGTACAATGCTCAATGCACATCATTACAAAGAAATCAAACAAGGTCAGGTCTGGACAGTACCATCTAACTGAAATTCAAAGATGCAAGCATGTAGATGTGAAAAGCAAAACTACAAATGCTCAAGTAGCAGTGCTGATATAAAGAACGGCCACTAAATCAACAACCATAATGACCAAAAGCAATGTCGAACAAGACAGAGTTAGGAACCAAAAATCAAGTCAAGATATAAGTCAACCAGAATGAAGAATGAAAAAGAATTCAATGGCCGAAGTCAAAGCTCAAATTCAAAATCAATGCCGTGGAAACCAAGTTAATCAAAGAATATGATGAACAAGTCGAAGCCGGTGGTCATCACAGAACCAAAATTAAGTTCGAAAGCATTACAAAACTACCCAGAAGCAAAACGAACTTGAAGGTGTCAGATAAATCTCAAACAACAACCCACATCGAACGGCAACCAAAATAAATTGACAACCCAACAATCGAAAACGAATGAAAAATCACAGAATTCAAATACTAATAAACTAGAGATAGAAATTAGATGTGAGAAATAGAATTCCTCACCTTCAATTCGCCAGAGAATCGATCGCCATCGGGCCAGAGATACAAGAAAGCTAAAATCGCTGAAACCCTGAAATCGAGGATTCTCAGAAACCCTAAGGAGCGTGCAAGGCCGAAGAAAGTCAGAGAATAACCAAGTTGTCATCGACGAATAGAAGAAGCCGAAGCCAAAGCCAAGCAGTCAAATTAATCAAACCCTAATTTGCAAGTAAAGCACAAAAGGAACGAAAGCCCTAATTCAGTTGCAAAGAGGAAATCATCACCGCCATTTTTATTCTCAAGAAAGAATTGAAAGAGACCGGGCTAGCATGTTAGGGCAAATAACAAAAAGAAAATAGGGCCGGGCTTTTTATAAAATAAAAGAAATACATTTATTTAAAGCCCAAAATAATTTCTCAACCATTTTTATAACAGAATTTCAAATTGATTTTAAATTTCAATAGCAATTTTAATCATCTAATTTCGATAATCAATGGATGCAAAATAATGAGTTGTTACAGTTATCAGTGATATACTCCCAATTTGGTAGTGTGGCATGCTGAGTGTTGCTGTGTGTTGATTGTCATTTGCTGATCATTTGTTGATCGAAGCATGGCTTTGTGAAAAAGCGTAGCTTTATGGACGAGACTTCGTCGAGCCTCACAGACCGGTAATGGTCGAAACAGGAATGTTGTGGCAAGGTTTGTAGGGGTCGCGCCCCTAGGGTATGTCCATTTTCTTCTGGATAAAGGGTGGTATCATGGTATGGAGCCCAGATACTTAACTCGTGTGGACACTGTAAATTTATTACTGTGTGATGTTGCTTTGTGATCGAGACGTCTTGGATAAAGATCGGTAACGACCGGGAATGGCAAACTCGTGTGGTAGTTACCTAGTTATAGCTTGGTTAAAGCGTGAGGTTGCGTCGGCCTTGTGCTTGCAGAGATCCGGTTAGGTTCTCGGGGCGTCTTTCTAGAGGCGTTTCCATTTCGGTGTAAGGAAGTTCCTTTGCCTGACCATTTGTTGGAAAATCCAAAGAAACAATATGCGCCCTGTATGGTTTTAGTTGAATAACCTGCCATGGAATATGGCGGTAACCTGTTATTGAACATGGTAGCTATAGTAGGCATACGATGAAATGTTGTATGCTGGCTAAGATTAATATTATACTTTCGAAATGTTTTCCACTATGCACTATTAATAATATCAAAAGATTTTCTCTTGCGTAGTAAGCATTTTTGACTATCATAAGGAGAAATCTCCTCCAATTCTGCGTTTGCATTATGTTTGTGGCGGGAGGCCTTATGGTAGTTTCATTTTCCAAAAAGCATTGTGGATTTCAATGTTTAAAATTCCTTTGTTGTTTGTTTAAAGATAAACTAATTTTGTTTGCTCATACCAGTCCCATGACTGACCCGGAGTTTATTATTCCCTTCCTAAACTCTGGGTGCCCACAATTTTCTACACGAGCAGTCTAGAGTTGGGTTTTTCAGATTGTCAAGTTTAGTAGACTAGTTGGAGCTAGTTCAGTTCATCGGAGATCACGACTGGCGTTGCTTATGTTGGTGAAATCATGATGATGGTTCGAGCTTGATGTTGGAATTATTGGTCTCATTCTCTTTGTCGGATCATTGGGAGTTATCAGCTATGCTGTTTCCGCTGTAGCATTATTATTTGTCTCTAATATTGTTGTATCATATTGATATCATTGTTGTATATCATTCTGGATATTGTATTCATTGGAGTTGTATATGATATCATCTATTTCTTTCTTCCGCTGTGTTGTTATACTTACTGTGTTATAAGCTACGGTGACCCAGATTCGGCGTTTGAATCTGCGGCATTTTGAGTACAAGTGAAGTACATGTGTCGATTTTCGAAGGCTGAGTTCAGGATCATTACAATTCTAATGTGTTTATATAGAAGATAAACAGTTACAACTATTCACAAAGAGTTTTAACGAAAAGATGCAGCCATATCTCCTCAATTTGGATCGTAACTCTTCGCAAATAGAAGTGTCTCTTCAGGAAAAATAGCCGTTAGAGTCGATCAGTCGACTAAGCAAAAAAAACTAGTCAACTGAATATTTAAAAATAGTGTAAAACGGCATATATCTTTGCACTGAATAGGTTCAGTCGACTGATCATTTTCGGTCAGTCGACTGACCTGGCTGTCAGTACATAGTTTACACATTTTTTAAAGAATTTTAACTTTAGAACTATTTGAGTATGTGCAAACTACTTGAGGATAGATTTTAACAATTATAAACCATATCTAAGACTAAAACTTCAATAAATAATCATATTATACTTAGATTTGGTGTCTTATCTCCTTTGTAGTTTAATAGCTTGCATATCTCATTCTCTTTTTGTCACTTGATCGTATAGTCTCATCATTGATTGTTTAAGCTTTCGTCATGAATCAAAACTCTTGATTCAACATTCTCCCCCTTTTTGATGATGCTATATATTAAGATTTATATACCATAAAGATATATATTTCTCCCCCTGAATATGTGATGACATATCTAATCCTGCAACAGTTGGTAAGTCATACAAATTTCTCCCCCTTTGTCATCGACAAAAAATGAAATAAACAACCATATAATATGTTATCACATAAGCATTGTGAATTAACAACATATTAAATAATAGTCATATAAAAAAATGTTTTTGCAAATTCTACTAGGCTATATATACAAGCCCATCAATATTAAAGAAATAAAATGAAACTAGATTGTTTTAACTTGAAGAAAAAATTAACTTACTACCACAATCATTAAATACCGTCATCACTCATCAGACTTTGAATCTGTTTCTTCCTCCTATGAATATATTGTCTGCCGCCCCCATTTCCACTGGTGTCAGAATTTGTATGTTCTTCGGATGAAGACCAAGTAAAATGAGGTACTGGCCGTTTTCCTGGATCGCGATGTGAAGGTTCTGCAGTGGTAGAAGAGGAAGAACAGGAAATTGCATCCCATAGAACCCCGAAGAAGCTTTTGATATTGTCAAACTTCCTGTCAATTTTCTTGTCGAGATTCTTAATGCGAGAATCCAAAATTATTTGATTACGTGCAATTAGATCAATGGACTCTCGGGTGCTTTGGGATGGAGTTGTGGTGCGAATTTCATCTCTTCGTTGTTGTGGGGTAGCAGCATGTTGGTGAGGCCTTGATTGCCATTCTTGGAATGACATGATAGTGAGCGGTCTTGGAGGCAATTTCATTAAACTAATTGTACGGCTATTTAGAGTCTTAATTGTGGAAGTGTCGGATTCTGGAACTGGAACTTGTAGATTCATTAGGAGCCGCATAATATATTCGCCATAGTAAATGATGTTCATCCGCCCTTGTTTGAAGGATAGGAATTCGTCTAGTATAAGCTTAGCCCAATTAATTTGAACATCACCCCAAATTTCATATAAAGCTCTATAATTCTCTTGGTATACAAGCTCATAAGACCCGGTACGAGGAAGAATTATGTGCATTAAGGCTCGATGCATAATTCGAGCTGTAGAGCGTAAGGCGGTAGATTTTAATTCTGTCATGTCGTCCTCCAAAAATCTATGACTTACTTCATCTTGTTCGCCTAAAGCAACATTCCAATCTTCAAGAGGAATACCATTTGTTGGTGTTTGAAGAATGTGTCCAATTCTATATAGTGACAAAAAGACTTGTTGACCACAAACTAAACTCCATACGCAGTTGTCACGGTTTCTTGGATTTTGTTGACCCAAATTCAAGTTAGCGTAAAAGAGTTTTACCATTGTATGATTTATTTTGAGATTGTTCCGGTTGTAGTCAAGGAGAGATTCTAGACGACTTCTTCTAGCAAGATCTTGAATTCTATATGCAGCGAAGTCAGGAAATACAACAAATGATCCTTCTAGAAAGCGAGCTTCCTTCATTTTGTTCCATCTTTGGATAGCGGTGGTATCATAAAGCCATTGAGCTATTTTGGTGTCAATAGGTTCAGAGGTTGAGGATAAAGCTTGTCTAGAGCGTTTTGGTTGTCTTGGAGCCATTTGAATGAATAATTGAGCAAAGGAATTTGAAAATTTGGAGGGCTAGGGTTTTGAAATTTTGATGGTAGAAAGTAAAAGTGAGGAGTAAAAGTGAAGAAGATGGGTTATAAAGATAAAAGGTAGGTGAAATAAAAGTAAGTAGGTTCAGATAATCATTCAGTCGACTGGTCGTATATGGTCAGTCGACTGATCAATCTCCCGAAACTTTCTGTTTCCAGATTCAGTCGACTGACCAAAATTCATCAGTCGACTGAATGCTTTTTTTCCAACAATATCAGCCTTTCTTCTTAAAGAAATATATACATAACAGATTTAAAAAAGAATGCATACAAATTAGATTGAAATAGGAGAAAAAAATAAAATAAAATAAAATAAATTATTTAGATGAAGAAGAAGTGGATGAATGTGGAGTCTTGCAATCTTCCGGTTCAACTTTAGTCTTCTCTTTGCATGGTTTCAATGGAGACCAGTGATTTCCATGCTCCCACGAATTTGGAAACACGGTAGGAGGTTGTGATGACTGATCCCATGGATTCCGATAGGAAGACGTTGTGGGTTGATGAACGTCGGATGTAGATGTCCCGTAGAATTTCCAGCCAAGTTGCCCCCAGAAAGCCAAGTCGTTTTGAATTAAGTTTTTGTTCATAGTACATTTCTCGTTGTATTTCTGTTGATTCCCGTTGATAATGATGTATATCATCAATCTTTTGTTTTGTTAACGGAGAACCAAAGAATAAGAAACGATGTGCCTTCTTCTTTTCTGGAGTATAACTAGTATGATAGTTGGATGGTGTGGCAGGTTCATAACATGGAGTAGGTGTAGGTAAATTAGAAGAACAAGAGGATGGTGTGGAAAAATCTAAAGAAGAGTAAGTAGAGTCATTCTGGGAGTTGTTTTGGGAAGACATTGTTGCAAGGAATAAGAGATATTTGATTCAAACAATTAAGGTGGAGAGAAAATAAGAAAATAACTCTTAAATTTATATGAAATAGGTATTCTAAAAATAGAGTGAATGATTGGTTAAACAAGGGATAACCAGTAAATAATGAAAGGTGTAGAGTAAATAGGATTTTGTATGGTTAAAAAAAATTAAACAACTGAAAATAATATAGGAATAATTGTATTACAGAAATAGTTGTGAAATAACAATGCTGAGTTTGAAGAGTTAGTAATTAAAAAATATAAAATATTATAATTCTTTAAAAGAAATTATACCTAGTTCTCTTCTAAGTTTTACAAATATATTTTCGTTGAGTGGTTTAGTGAAAATGTCAGCTAATTGATTTTCAAAATTTACAAATTCTAAAATTACTATATCCTTTTCAATATTATCACGAAGAAAATGATGATGAATGTCAATATGTTTAGTTCGTGAGTGATTGACAGGATTTTTAGAAAAATTAATTGCACTTGTGTTATCACAGTATATTATAGATTTATTTAGTTTTATATCAAAATCTTGTAGTGTTTGTTGCATGTAGATGACTTAAGCACATGCTAAAGCTGCAGATATATATTCTTCTTCACGTGTCGATAGTGAAACACAGTTTTGTTTCTTGCTAAACCAAGATACTAAGGACTGTCCGATGAAATGACAAGTTCCACTTGTACTTTTTCTGTCCATCTGACTTCCTCCAAAATCAGCATCGCTGTAGGATACTAATTCGAAAGGACATTCTTTCGGATAAAATAGTCTGAAATCCTTGGTCTTGCTAAGATAACGAATTATACGTTTTACTGCTCGCATATGCGATTCTTTAGAATTTGCTTGAAATCGAGCACATAAACGAACACTCATCATTATATCAGGTCGACTAGCAGTTAAGTAGAGTAATGATCTAATCATACTACGATATAGTTTCTGGTCGACACTCTTACCATCTTCATCTCTATCAAGATGTATAGTTGTACTCATAGGAGTTGGTTTGGCAGAAGTGTTTTCCATACCAAATCGTTTAATTAGATTGTTACAATATTTTTCTTGATTAATAAAAATACCACTTTGCAATTGTTTAATTTGTAATCCAAGAAAATAGTATAGTTCTCCCATATGTGACATTTCAAATTCATTTGTCATGATAGTCGAAAATTCCTGACATTTTCATTAGTTGAACCAAATATAATATCATCAACATATATTTGTATAATTAAAATATATTGTTTAGATTTCTTAATAAATAAAGTTTGATCAACCTTCCCAATTTCAAAGCCAGAGTCTATTAGATAGCTCTTCATTCGGTCGTACCAAGCACGGGGTGCCTGTTTCAAACCGTATAAGGCTTTCTTAAGTTTATAAACATGGTCTGGAAATTTTTCATGAGCAAAAAGAGGAGGTTGTTCAACATAAACATTTTCTTTTATATATCCATTTAAAAAAGCACTTTTAACATCCATTTGATATAATTTAAAGTTATGAAAACATGCAAAGGCCAGTAGAATATGTATAGCTTCTAATCTTGCGACAGGATCAAACGTTTCTTTATAGTTTATTCCCTCTTCTTGATTATATCCTTGTGCTACTATCTAGCTTTATTTCTAGTTATATTACCTAATTCATCAGCTTTGATTTTGAAAACCCATTTTGTACCAATGACCGATTGATCACTTGGTCTAGGAACTAATTCCCAAGCTTCATTTCTTTCTGATTGGTTTAGCTCTTCTTGCATAGCTATAATCCAATAGTCATCAGTGGAGGCTTCCTTAATAATTTTAGGTTCTAAATTAGAGAGAAAAGCTACATGGCCCATTTGATTTAATTGATGTCTTGTTCTTACATTTGAATTTACTTCTCCAATTATATTTTGAACAGGGTGATCTCTAAGAATTCTTGGAGGAGATCTTTCAATATTTTCATTTTGAACAATGTTTTCATCTTCAATAGTATTAATGTTATTATTTTGAAAAATAATATCATCATCTTCTGAAATATTTGTTATTATTTGATTAGAATTATCTTCAAAGTTTGTAATATTAGAAGAAATTTTGAAATTTTCATCGAATGAAACATGAAGTGTTTCTTCGATTACTTTAGTTCTTTTATTAAAAACTCGATAAGCTTTGCTTCTCTCCGAATATCCTATGAATATTCCTTCATCGGATTTTGGATCGAATTTCCCAAGCTGATCTTTAGTGTTAAGTATAAAACATTTTGAACCAAATACTTTGAAATAAGATATAATATATTTTCTACCATTTAAAAGTTCATATGGGGTGTGTTTTGTTAATGGTGAATAGAAACATGATTCAAAACATAATAAGCAGTTGCAACAGCTTCTGCCCAGAAATGTTTTGGTAGAGTGCTTCCATTTAATAAAGTTCTAGCACATTCTTGTAATGTTCTATTTTTCCTTTCTACAACTCTTTGTTGTGGTGTTCCAGGAAAAGAAAAATTATGATTAATTCCTTTCTTGTTACAAAAATGTTCAAAAACTTCATTTTCAAATTCACCTCCATGGTCACTTCTAATATTTTTTAACTTTTAAACTTTTTATATTTTGAATTCTTTGAACAAAAATTTTAAAATTTTCAAAAGTATCACTTTTATGTTTCATGAAAATAGTCCATGTATATCTTGAAAAATCATCTACAATAACAAACACATATCTATTGTGATTAATAGATTGAACTTAAGTAGGTCCAAAGAGGTCTATATGTAGTAGTTCCAGTGGTTGTGTTGTAGATATGATTTTCTTAGATTTAAAAAGAGATTTTGTTAATTTTCCTAACTGACATGCATCATAAATATTATCAACTTTGAATTTCATATCAGGTAGTCCTTTAACAATTTTATTTTTAGCTATTTTATTAATAGTATTAATATTTATGTGATAAAATCTTTTGTGCCATAGCCAAGAATTATTTTTTGTGGCTACTAAACACATGTTTGTGTTATGATTACATTCATATTTAAAATATAAATATTTCTATCTCTTATACCTTCAAAAATTAAATTTTGATTTTTATCAGAAATATTGCATTTATTTTCTGAAAAAGATATATTAAAACCTTTATCACATAATTGACTTATGCTCAATAAATTATGTTTTCAGTTTTTAACTAATAAAACATCAAGAATGAGGGGTAAGTTAGAGATATCGTTATTGCTCACATCACCTTTGCCAATGATATAACCTTTTGAATTATCTCCAAAAGTGACCGATCCTCCATTTGAGTAGACAATGTTAGTCAACATGTCCTTATTACCAGTCATGTGTTTTGAGCAACCGCTGTCTAAGATCCATTTTCCTCTCTTTTTAAGTGGTACCTGCAAAAAATTAAGATTAAGTTGGTACCCACTTTTCTTTTAGGGTCCTAAGAGTTAGGCCTTAGGAAACCAAACCCAAGCTGGTTCAGAATTCACTTTATAAATATAATTCTTATTTTTATGAACAGTTTCCATAAATGTTTTGATATGTCTATTCCTAATTAAATTGTTATTTTTTTTAGGAATCCATATCTTAATAGTTTTAATATCTTTAGATACTGTCTTCTTAATATCTTTCTTAATTTTGTTTTTAATCTTATTTTTAAACTTTCTAGATTTCTTTGGATTTTCTGTTTTCTTATATTCTAGTCCCATTTTGTTTGAAATAGACTGAGAATTTTCTATTATTGTAGAAAGATTCTCTCATCCTTTATTGAAGTTAGAAATATTTTTATTAATATCTTCTAATTTGGTTTTGAGACTAGAATTTTCTAATTCTAATACTTTAGTGTTAGATTTTAAATCATTAATCTCAACTGATAAATCATCATTTTTATTTTTCTGAATTTCTAATTCCTAAGTTATGATAGAAAGTTGAGATGTTAAATTAGAATTAGATTCTTGAGTCATTTCAAGTTCTTCTTCTAGAATTTTCTTTTCATCTCTTAACATACTAACTTCTAATTCAGATCTATTCAGTTTTCCTTGTAACTCTTTATTTTGCTTTTTAATTTGTTTTACTAAGGCTACTAGTTCTGAATTAATTTCAATCAGATCTTCAAAACTTAATTCACTTAAATCATCACTTATAGCCATGAAGCAAACATTTGCTTGCTCTGTGTCACTGTCGCTATCACTATCTGATGATGATGAAGAATCTAAATCATCCCATGTTACTGAAAGTGCTTTCTTCTTGAATTTGTGCTTCTTGAATTTGTTTTTCTTTTTCTCTGGACAATCTTTATTCATATGACCCTTTTTATGACATTCATAACATTCCATGACAGAGGATGATGGTTTACTACTATTATTGTTGTTGTTAGAGTTATTTTTGTAACTCCTGAATTTGTTATTCTTTTTGAATTTCAAAAACTTTATGAAATCTTAGCAATAAGTGCCATATCCTCTTCATCTGAATCTGAATAAACTTTTTCTGCTTGAAATGCTAGATTCTTCTTGTCTTGTGCATGTACTTTCTTTGCCTGCAAATTCACTTCATATGACATTAGATTTCCTATTAATTCTTCTGGTTTCATGGTTGATAAATCATTAGCTTCTTCAATTGCTAAGACTTTTCGTTCCCAATCGTTCGTTAAAGAATTGAGTATTTTTGTAACAATATCAAAATCAGAAATTTTTTGATCTAGTGCCAATAGTGAGTGATATATATCTTGAAATCTAGAGTACATGTCATTTATAGTTTCGTTTGGTTTCATTTTGAAATTCTGGAACTGATTTTTCAACATTGAGATTTTGCTTTGTTTGACTTTGTTAGTTCCTTCATGAGTTACTTTTAGATTTCTCCATATATCATAAGCAGTTGTACACATACTGACCTTATTAAACTCATTTTTATCTAATGCACACAATAACGTGTTCATAGCTTTAGCATTTGAAGTAGCATCAGTTTTTTGTGCAACAGTCCAAGTTGAAAAGTCTTCCGTTGGCATGATATATTCTTTTTGGGTAATATTCTAGGTTTCAGAACCATTAGCTTGCATATATATCCTCATTCTAGTAGACCAGTAATTATAGTTAAGACCATTAAATGGTAGTGGTCTTGCAGTTGACTGTCCTTCAATGAAACTAGTGTTAATGTTTGTGTTATTTTCCATATTACTAAAAATCAAATAACTGTGTTACGGTTATAGGATGTCCAAACTCTGATACCAAATGAAAGTGTGTAAGCTATGGGTAGTTAACACTTAGGATCGTGTAATAGGGAATATTATAATAGTGCGGAAATATAAACTAGATAATAGATAACAGAAATGAAATAAGCACACCAGGACTTTTATACTGGTTCAAACTTCCCGTTCTACGTCCAGTCCCAGACTACACTCAGGATTTAAACTCTATAACCCCTCTCTTAACCCGGAGGAATAGGTATACAACACCTGAGCAGCCGAACAGGATTTTTCCGCCTAAAACAGCCAAAGAAGACTTTTACCGCCTGAACAACCGAACAGGACTTCTACTGGTACAAATAAATAGTTGACACTTGTGTTCTAAATAACACGGATATGTATTTACTAGTACACTCTTCCTATAATCAAATCCTCAAGTATATATTGTGTGTGTGAAGATATGAAAGGAAGATATTGCTTATAATCGAAGAATATATTAATTAATTCAGAGATTCAAGCAATATATAGATTGTGATTGCTTTTAGATTGTAGAGATAGATAGTAGAGAATATAGCAAGAAATCAAAATATAATTCGGTGATTTGAGAAGTGATTCTAATGTGTTTATATAGAAGATAAATAGTTACAACTATTCAAAAAGAGTTTTAACCAAAAGATGCAGCCATATCTCTTCATTTTGGATCGTAACTCTTCGCAAATAGAAGTGTCTCTTCAGGAAAAATAGCCGTTAGAGCCGGTCAGTCGACTGAGCAAAAAAAACCTGTCAACTGAATATTTAAAGATAGTGTAAAACAGTGTATATTTGTGCACTGAACAGGTTCATTCGACTGATCGTTTTCGGTCAGTCGACTGACCTGGCTGTCAGTACACAGTTTACACATTTTTTAAAGAATTTGAACTTTAGAACTATTTGAGTATGTGCAAACTACTTGAGGATAGATTTTAACAATTATAAACCATATCTAAGACTAAAACTTCAGTAAATAATCATACTATACTTAGATTTGGTGTCTTATCCCCTTTGTAGTTTAATAGCTTGCATATCTCATTATCTTTTTGTTGCTTGATCGTATATTCTCATCACTGATTGTTTAAGCTTTCATCATGAATCAAAACTCATGATTCAACAAATACGTCCCATACCATATGTTGAAATCCAAGTATTTACTAAAAGCTAGTAAATATCACTTATTATGGATACCACTGGAAAACCCGAACTATATTTTCTTAAGGATCTAGTAACCACTTGTCACACACTAGAAGAGAATACAACTCTACAGTGTTAAGTATTTTCCCGAATACGATCACAAGAATTTAACCAAGGCATCCATACTACCCGGTGGAATTTGAGTATTCACTAATGGGTTAGTAAGTTCCACTCAAACATTTTATTCAATGAGTTATACCACATTCGATGAAGCGTTATTCGAAAGCATTTAAACCAATCGATAACACTAAGTCGATTATTAGTACTCCCCAAATTATAGAATTAAGGTTCTCAAAACATTTACTCTTTTGAATTTATTATTAAAACACTTATTATAATTTTCCATAAATCAGTTTATTATTTAACTTTATAAAATATTCACAAATTTTCTAAAATATTCCATAACTCTGAACTGTTCCAAGATTTTACTTATATACACAAAGTTGTCTCAAATTTCCATATAGTTGTATTATTCACAAAACTATATTTTAAAACCGTATTTAATTACTCTTCTAAATCCATATTAAAATATAAACATTTTATTTGAAAATAAACTAAGTTTATACTTTTCAAATCACATTTCCAAATTCCATGAATCCTATATTATTTGTTTAACAAAACCGTAATACTTATATTCCAAATCCATAATCACTTTATGTAAAAATAGATTAGATGTGTATTTCCAAAGTCATATTTCCAAATCCATAAATATTTTAATAATCATGCTTCATATATAAAATAACATTCTAAAAATAATTTTTAATATCTATTAATTTAATTTAGAAATAATTCTAAGATTTATAATATAAATAATTATCTTTCGTAAAATTACTTCTATACGAAGTTTATCAACTTATTTCATTTAACTCAAATTTAGGGTCTAAACGTCTGCAATTTCAACCATATAAATCTCATAATTTTACAAAACTTAAAAAATTAAAGTTGTAAGAAAAGTCTATGCTTTCTAGAACATCAAGAATTTTTGAATTTTGATAAGTAATGAAAAATTTACTAATAAAACAATTCTCAGATTTTAACTTTCTTATCGCTGTCATTTAATATCGGGACAGCGACATTAAAACTTATTTTCGACCATGTAAACCACAAAATATTACATTACTATAAACATGAAAGGTTTAGCAAATATTTTAAGCTTTCCAGAAAATGAAGAACCATTGAATTTCAATAAGTAACGAAAAAGTTAGGACTAAAACAATTCTCAGATTCTAACTTTCTTATCACCGTTGTTTAATATCGGGACAACGACATTAAAACTTATTTTCCACCATGTAAACAATAAAATATTACAAAATACAAAACATGAAAGTTGTAGCATATATTTGAAGCTTTCCAGATCATCAAGAACCAATGGATTTCAATAAGTAACAAAAAAGTTATGACAATTTTAATTTCAGCTTTCAACTTAGTAAATACATAAGAACAAAGCAACACTGTCCGATTCAAACTCAATTTCGGCTGATTAAACGGTTGAACTTCACAAAGTGATCAGAAGAAAAGTTGTAGCTTACTGAATGAACTTTCTGAAACATAAAATTGAGTCATTTTGGTTAATTTTACATTGAAATATTACAGTTTTACTGCAACAAACTTAAGTACTAAATTTTCAGCAAACAACAAAACAACAATCGCCTAAATTTTCAACCAAATTGCAAACCATTCAATCGACAAATTAATTCATCCAATCCAAAAAGGAAATAACAATTTTACATATGTATTAGAGAATGTAGGGTGAGTGTTCAACTCACCTTTAGGCTTGAATTTGATGATTAAAACCCGGACTCTCCTATGTTAGCCTCTTCCATCAACTAAACCTAGATTAAATTCAGAAATTTGCAAAAACCCAATTACTTACCAAAGTGAAATCTGAAGCTAAACCCTAATAGATGGAAAAAATGATAGAAGAGATTACCTTATTTGATTTCTACAAGTATTAGACCAAAGCCTTTTGATTTGCACTTGAATTTGAAGATTAAAAGAACTAGGGTTTTGTTTTTAGAAGATGCTTGTGTTTTCTGTTTTGAGAAGATAAAATGAGAAAGCTAAGTACGTATTTTATTTCCTACTATATGTTTCATTCTTCTTGGGCCAAGAGGGTTTGGAAACCAATAAGCAAGTGTTGCTAATTTCTTTACAAAAAAAGTGTTGCTAATTTGTTTTGTTTTTATCATTAATACAACACCACTACTCTAACAATGTTATATAAAACCATAAATTAAGTTCTCTATTTATCAAACCAATCAACAATTTAAAAATAACATTTCAACAAAAATTTTCAATATTAATACTATACTCTAAACACCAAATTTAAATAATTGATTTAATAATATTTCAAAATTTTAAGTTGAAATCCTATTTAAGAAATGAAACTCATTTCTTAATTAAATCTAATCAATTATTCTGAACACTAAATTTAATTTCACAAATCATAATTATAAATTAATTGTCCATAGTTAAAATTAATTAATTAGTTAATTAACAACAGTGTTGTTACAAGACGAGTCCTCTCTTGAATAGTGCTTCACTTCCATTATTTCCACTCGATCCAACTATAGTCACTAAATAGAATGCCTTGTCATGATTTAAATATAATCAAAGTGAAGCTTTCATATTGAAGATCGACAATATTCTCAAGTCAAGAGAACTGTATAAATCAATCACATCGATATTTTCTGTTTGACATTAGTTATTAACCAACAGAAAACTGTCGAGTGAGTCATTCCATAGTTATCCAATAACTATCAGTACGTATCCTCTAGGTGCCCCTAGCACCCATGAGTAATACATTGCCCAACTAAAATTAATTAATTAGTTAATTGACAACAGTGTTGTTACAAGAGGAGTCCTCCCTTGAATAGTGCTTCACTTCCATTATTTCCACTCGATCCAACTATAGTCACTAAATAGAATGCCTTGTAATGATTTGAATATAATCAAAGCGAAGCTTTCATATTGAAGATCGACAGTATTCTCAAGTCAAGAGAACCGTATAAATCAATCACATCGATATTTTCTGTTTGTCTTTAGTTTTATTAACCAACAGAAAACTGTCGAGTGAGTCATTCCATAGTTATCCAATAACTATCAGTACGTATCCTCTAGGTGCCCCTAGCACCTATGAGTAATACATTGCCCAACATTTGGATATCGCTACGTACTCTAGTCCCAACGGACACATCGATATCCATTCTTGATGCATCTTAACTAGGAACATTTAAAATGATATATGTGTTTTTATTATGAATTACAAATTGTTACAACTCTTTGTAACTACTATGACAAAATGTACCATTTATGGATTTTTTAATAAATATAGTTTTAATTAAATAATTAATTAAAATAACACATTTTATCAAGCATATAATAGAAAGAAAATACTTTTATTTCTGACAAGATTGGTTATCAAGTTAGATATATGTAACAAATTACATAATTTCCTCTAGTGCATATCCATAACTCTATCAGTAATGTCAATGGATTGGGTTTGGGTAATTAAATACTCTTCCCTACTAGGCTACCGGCCTGGCCCGAACAGATATGTGAGCCCAAAGATTGCCCTAACAGAGAAGGCCCAAATTGGAATCTGGCATTGGGCTAATTTTCAAATTATTAGAAAATTAAAAATATTGGATTTAGATTTAATATTTACATTTAAAACAATACATATATATATACATGCATATTATAAATTTTATAATATAATAATAAATTTCAAAATGTTTGAAAATTAATATAAATTTATTTCGAAATATATAAAATTTATTAATGACGTTAATAAAATATATTAAATAAGTGGATTAATTAATAAATATATGCATGTATTATATATTACGATATATGTTATGTTGTTTTAAAATGCTAAAATAACATAAGTATACATGTATTATATGAATGAATTTTGAAATTAATATATTCTGATTAAAACCATTAGTTAAATTAATTAATTAAAAGATTAATGAATTAAATAATATACACATATATATAATATATGTGTTATCTATAAAGGTTATAGTATATAATAAATATTATATATAAATATTATATTAAGATAATATAAAATTAATTAAAATGTTAATTGATTAAAATTAATAAAATAAGACTCAACCAATATACTATTATAGATATAACTATTATATAAGTAATATGAAACATAAAAGTTATATAATAATAAAACTTATATCATATTAATGTATAAATTAAAGGTAGAACATTAAGAAACCTTAAATAGACTTAAGAAATAAATACATATGTAAATGCACGTATACTATGATTTCAAATGTGTTCGAGACTTGAATCGCTATGGTATTTCATAAGAAATACATTATTCCATAAGTCGATATCACTTAGGGTATTATGTTGAAGATTATGAATCTTCAATATAATATTGCCCTCTACCAATTATATAGTACTTGCATAATGTAACGTCACGGATTTTTCACGCTCGAAAATCGACATCCATACTTTACATCGTACTCGAATGCCGTAGATTCGACCGTTCAAATCCGAGTCGCCGGAGCTTATAACAACATTAAGTAAACAACACAGCGGAAGAAAAAGAATATAGATATACAACATCTGATACAATATCCAGATACAATGATGATACAATGAATATCTATATACATCAGAGATATGATACAAGAAATAGCAGCAGAAAAGAAAATGATAAAATCAGCAGCAGATAGAATATCTCCAATAGAATGCTCCAATCCATAGCTAGCGGAAAGCAAGGTCAGTCGTCCAAGGACTGACTAGCTCCAGATAATCTACTCAACCTGAATATCTGAGAAACCCAACTCTAGACTGCCCGTGTGGAAAATGGTGGGCACCCAGAGTTTAGGAAGGGAACAATAAACTCTGGATCAGTCATGGGACTGGTGTGAGCAACAAAAACAGTTTATCTTTAAATAAACCACAAAAGAATTTTTTTTAAACATTGAAATCTGCAATGCTTTTGGAAAATGAAACTACCATAAGACCTCCCGCCACACACACAATGCAAACGCAGAATTGGAGGAGATTTCTTCTTATGATAGTCAAAGATGCTTACTACGCAAAACAAATCAATTTTGATATTATTATTAGTGCATAGTGGAAAAATATTTCGAAGGTATAATATAAATCTTAGCCAGCATAGGTACCATTATAGTATGCCTACTATAGCTACCATATTAAATGGCAGGTTCTACAACTAAAACCATACAAGGCTCGTATTGTTTTGTTTGGATTTCCAACAAATGGTCGGGCAAAGGAACTTCCCAAATAAAATAGAACGCCTCTGGAGCGACGTTCCGGGATCCTAACCGGATCTCTGCTACACAAGGCCGGGTTACCTCTAGCTGGGTAACTACTGACACGAATATGTCATCCCCCGGTCGTTTGCGACCTTTTCCCGAGGATCCTCGATTCCAACAACCACAAGTAATAAATTTGCACCATCCACAAAGTAAGTATCTGGGCTCCAAACCATGATACCACTCATAATCTAGAAGGAAATGACATACACTAAGGGGTCGCTATCCCCTAATAACCTTGCTGCCACGATTCCTGTTTCGACCATTACCGGTCTGTGAAGTCTGACGAAGTCTCGTCCACAAAGCTATGCTTTGTCACAAAGCCATGCTTTGGGTCAACAGATGATCAAAGAAATGATCACAAAGATAAATGATCAAACAAATGATCATATCACAAATGATCAAACAATGATCATCACACAGCAACACTCAGCATGCCACATTACCGAATTGGGAATATATCGCTGATAAATTTCAACTACATAACCTCTAAGCTCGTACGTCTCAGAGAAGTGTGTTAAGCTAAGAGAATAAATTCTCCGCCACCAAATAGAAATGTATTTGAAAGAAATCAACTTTATATCTCAAAGTGTAATGTCAGACATGTAACCATACAAGTCTGTTCCGGGTTCGAACAGAACCGAAGGCACTTCCAAAGAAGCCCTTGCAAATCCGGATAATTTTCTAATCACGTCCGGACTTCCCATCACAAAAAGAGTGATATAAATCTCTATACCGGAGCAACTCAGTGCAGAGACATTCGACAGGTTGTCCTTTCATTTTCGAAAATATCCGGTCTTCAACACCGGTCTTCAAATGCCATTCATATACGACGTATCACTATTCGGAATGGGTTATATGACACAAAGGTCTTTTCCCGGCTAACCCGAATAGTGAGCGCAATATTTAAAAACATATGGATATGTGATTTCAATTAAGTCACAACTTATTACCCAAAATCTTTCTTCAAATGGTTTAACAAATTACCATTTTCAAATCTTTAAACAAAAAGATTTATTTCAAACAACCTTCAACGGTTTAAACAATTTCCACATTTTAATCTTTTAAATAAAAGATTTAATTCATAAAGTTCACCCAGTTTCACAAAGATTCATTCACAGATTTTCCAAATCAATTTCCATTTCAATTTGATTAACTCGTTAAATCTTTAAATCAAAGATTTAACTCATAGCTTTCAAAACAATTTCATTTCGAATGGTTTAAACAAATCATCATTTTAAATCTGTTAAAAATAAACAGATTCAATTCATAGTTTTAAAAAAGAATTCATTCATAACTTTTCAAACCATTTCTATTTCAATCTTGAAATTCCTTTAATTAAACTGGAATTTCATTTCTTATCTGAAAGCTTTTATCATTTGAAAACAAACAGTTTTCATTTTGGAAATCTGATTCATTTATACAAGATAAGGTCTTTGGGTTAAATCCAAATTCTCAAAATTATGCTTTTAAATGGTTTAGATTCATACAAACACATTTATATCATCTTTAATCCCTAGTTTCAAATCATAGGATTCAATTTCAAACTTGAATTCAAATTTAAATCAAATTATTTAAATTTTCAAAACTCGATTAAGTTATTCAAAATAACTTTTATATTTGAAATTCCATTTCAAAAGCTTTTCACTTTAAACCCAAATTTCCAATTTCAAAATCAATTGGAATTTTAAAATTTCAATTTCAAAACATCAAATTTAAAACTGTGACTTAATCGATTTCCACGTGAAATCCATATTTGTGTGTGTAAAAGTGTAGTCTAGGGGTTTTACACACAATAGTGCAACATCAATCATCACAGATATATCGATAAGCAGTATAATCGATAACGCTTATCTTCATTCACAGATTCATAGATAAAATAAATTTATCGGTCACAAAGATTCACTATTACAATTCGATGTGGGTTTCGGATAACCAACTGGAATCCTACTCCCTGTCGCATCGAAATTCAAGTGCCGTTTTACGGGCCAAGGGGTTGCATATTCATATAACAATATATACATCACAGATATAACAGCTTAGCACATAACATAGCATCGCATCACATAACTAATATATCAATTCAATACACGACATTTGATGATAGTTAATCATCTTAGATTAGGGTGAGATGATTTAAGTATTTTTAACCACCAACAATTTAAATCAACGATTAATTATTCTTAATCATCTTAATTCATTAACCCTTGATTTTAATTATTTAAACCTTAATTATTTTTTTATTTATTTGATCATCCTTAAATTTATCAACTTTTAATTATAAAGTAATTTCAGATTTAAATGGTTCAAATCCTTATTTAATTATTATAAAGGAATTTATTTTTTAAGTAAAACTTTAATACTTAATTTACTTCTTAAATATTTTGTCAAGTTAAATTCCAAATCATTTTATTCTTAAAATCCAGATTTTAAATCACTTCATTTATCTCGGACAATTATTCCAAAACAGGTTTTAAAATCAATGTTTCAAAATATAGAAAGACCTGATCTTTACTTTCCTTTCCAGCCAGTCCCGAGACATGCTCGAGTCGTCCCCGAGAATGAACCCCCTGTGCTTCGAGTTCCCCCTTAAATCGACCCGCGTGAGAAAAAAAATTTCCTTTTTCAACATTTTTTTAAGTTCGAAAGTGGACTCGATGCTGTTCCAAAACGGCACGAGATCTGCTTCGAGTTTTTTTTCAATTCTCTCGCGTTCGCTTCGATTCGTCTTCCTTTGTTCCCAAACGATGGCCACTGATACCATCACCCCCATGTGCACATGCACCGGCACCGGAGGCGACTCCGACCACTGGCGAACATCGCCGCACGTCCACCACCAACCCAGCAACCATCTCCAGTCATCGAAGTGCCCTATCTTCCCTTAAATCAAAATCGAGCTATCGGCCTCGAACTGGAAATCAACTGCTCGACTTAAAACCACCCCGACCACTCGACGCCGACCACTGGGCCTCGCACCACCACGGCCACATCACGACAACACGTAATTCTTCCATTCCCCAAATTCTTGTGACACTCGATCACGACTAGGCGACGAAAACAAGTTTTTACAGAGCATCGAAAAACATTCGAACAAAACCCTACTTTCAATTCGTCACAAACATTCTTGCATTAGAAAAATTATTTAGCATTTTTCCTATGTTAATACATCTTCAAGGTTGCTTCATAATAAATTTCAACAATTAAAATTAATCGAATCAACCGATATTGACAAAAATGCAACTTTTATTCATATCCAAACTACACCTTCAATATTGATCAAAATATCATCGTTTCTATTTTAAAAATCCTAATTTTGTATGTTAAATCAAGATATGGGATCCAATCTTCAAATTAAAACATTCGAATTTTTAGCTTTGGATTTCTTTCTTACTTAAAACCTGTATAAACAGTTTCTAAATTCCACTGCATGCTTGAAACCATTTCCAGGTTAAAATTTAAGTTTAAACAACCTATTTGGTTATAAACTCTAAGCTTAAGATGTCATATATGAAGATGTATGAGTTTCTTTACATTTTCTTTGCTCAGGAATCTTAAAACTTAAGAACATCACAGAATTACCCTTCCAGATAACATCTTAGAACAACATACTTACTATATATAGTAAACACAAGATTTACATAACTAATTACCGAACTTAAGCTTTAGAAATAGTTTGTTTACTCACAGGTAAAAGAAACAAAGAGGTCTAAAAAATATATTTACTCACCTGTATGAAGAGCAGAGGATACAGGGAAGCTTGTTGAACTGATTTAAGCTTTTGTTCTTAGGCTTGAAATGTTTTGTTTTAGTTGCTTTTAATTTGCTTGTTTTCCAGGCTGAAGACTTTGCCTTGTTTCCAGATTTTAATCCTTTACATTCCATCTTCATTTGAACTTTCCAGGTTGAATTTTGTTCTAGTTTTCAAAATGATATTTTCCTTATATTTTTCTCAGCTCGAACTGAAATGAGGAAGACTTGATAAAAATGAGTTTTCAGGGTACTCATTTTGTTTACCAGGCAAGATCTTGGAGGCTGATATATTGATTTTGTGGCCAAGCATTAATTAGGCTTTGTAGAAATGGTTATTTTATTTGATTGTATGTTTGAATATATACTTGCATTTCAGCTGATAGATAGCATATTGTGGCTGAAGGTACTTGAACATGATGGCTTCATTAAATTGACTTTGCACAAATGTATATTTTTCTCATTTTCAGCTGTACCTGTTCGAGATTATGGTGGCTTCATAGATATGCTTATTGTTTACCTGATTTGTTTCTTTGCATATGTATTTTATTGTCTTCATTTGCAATCTTTCATACCTATCCTCATTTGTACATACTTGCATGTATATTTCTTTCTTTTGTTTTATGATATTTAGATATATATTTCTATGTATATATTATTTATTTTCAACACAAACCATCAATTCTAAATTCAAAAATTATTTATTTTTATACTTGTGTTCAATATTTATATATTGTTATTATTTATTTTCAACCATTTATTCAGATTTAAATTCAATTTCAATGTATATATATATATAAATTCATATTTACTCATATATGCACATATACACATATATTCACACATATATACAACATTTAACTTTAAATGATTCAACACATTTTTATTTGAGACAGGGAAACTCGCATCACTTTATCATTTAATTTAACAATTTTAATTCAAAAATTAAATTAATTATCATTTTAAATTTATATAAAATTCGGGGTCGTTACAAACTCCCCCCCTTAAAAGAATTTCGTCCTCGAAATTCGTAGGCACGAAAACAACACAGAGATAGATAAATATATGGATTCAATTTCAAAATTTTTAGTTCAGAACTAAAATATACCTATCAACCATAGCAATCAAAGCAGACAATTCATTCAAACAAACAATTCCGACCTATTTGGAGTTTACGTTCCATATTTACATATCGAATCTCTTCCTGGATCTACCAGGAATTATCAAAGAATTGGGAAAAGATGACGAACAAAAGAGATTGATAGAGAAAAGACTATTTCCTTGTTGTTACAGGGTATTGACCATTTATAGTCGTATTCCCCTGTCCCCTATCTCATCCTCTTCTTGCACTCATACTTACTATCAGTGGATAGTAAGAGAATTTACTGAGACGTTCAAACGGATATCTTAGGGATACACTCATTCTAGAGTTTACTTCACTCTATCTCTAATGAGCTACTTAACGTGTTATACTCCTGAGCTAAAGTTCAACCTTAGCTCTGATACCAAATGTAACGTCACGGATTTTTCGCGCTCGAAAATCGACATCCATACTTTACATCGTACTCGAATGCCGTAGATTCGACCGTTCAAATCCGAGTCGCCGGAGCTTATAACAACATTAAGTAAACAACACAGCGGAAGAAAAAGAATATAGATATACAACATCTGATACAATATCCAGATACAATGATGATACAATGAATATCTATATACATCAGAGATATGATTCAAGAAATAGCAGCGGAAAAGAAAACGATAACATCAGCAGCAGATAGAATATCTCCAATAGAATGCTCCAATCCATAGCTAGCGGAAAGCAAGGTCAGTCGTCCAAGGACTGACTAGCTCCAGATAATCTACTCAACCTGAATATATGAGAAACCCAACTCTAGACTGCCCATGTGGAAAATGGTGGGCACCCAGAGTTTAGGAAGGGAACAATAAACTCTGGATCAGTCATGGGACTGGTGTGAGCAACAAAAACAGTTTATCTTTAAACAAACCACAAAAGAAATTTTTTTTAAACATTGAAATCCGCAATGCTTTTGGAAAATGAAACTACCATAAGACCTCCCGCCACACACACAATGCAAACGCAGAATTGGAGGAGATTTCTTCTTATGATATTCAAAGATGCTTACTACGCAAAACAAATCATTTTTGATATTATAATTAGTGCATAGTGGAAAAAAATTTCAAAAGTATAATATAAATCTTAGCCAGCATAGGTACCATTATAGTATGCCTACTATAGCTACCATATTAAATGGCAGGTTCTACAACTAAAACCGTACAAGGCTCGTATTGTTTTGTTTGGATTTCCAACAAATGGTCATGCAAAGGAACTTCCCAAATAAAATAGAACGCCTCTGGAGCGACGTTCCTGGATCCTAACCGGATCTCTGCTACACAAGGCTGGGTTACCTCTAGCTGGGTAACTACTGACATGAATATGTCATCCCCCGGTCGTTTGCGACCTTTTCCCGAGGATCCTTGATTCCAACAACCACAAGTAATAAATTTGCAACATCCACAAAGTAAGTATCCGGGCTCCATACCATGATACCACTCATAATCCAGAAGGAAATGACATACACTAAGGGGTCGCTATCCCCTAATAACCTTGCTGCCATGATTCCTGTTTCGACCATTACCGGTCTGTGAGGTTCGACGAAGTCTCGTCCACAAAGCTACGCTTTGTCACAAAGCCATGCTTTGGGTCAACAGATGATCAAAGAAATGATCACAAAGATAAATGATCAAACAAATGATCATATCACAAATGATCAAACAATGATCATCACACAGCAACACTCAGCATGCCACATTACCAAATTGGGAATATATCGCTGATAAATTTCAACTACATAACCTCTAAGCTCGTACGTCTCAGAGAAGGGTGTTAAGCTAAGAGAATAAATTCTCCGCCACCAAACAGAAATGTATTTGAAAGAAATCAGCTTTATATCTCAAAGTGTAATGTCAGACATGTAACCATACAAGTCTGTTCCTGGTTCGAACAGAACCGAAGGCACTTCCAAAGAAGCCCTTGCAAATCCGGATAATTTTCTAATCACGTCCGGACTTCCCATCACAAAAAGAGTGATATAAATCTCTATACCGGAGCAACTCGGTGCAGAGACATTCGACAGGTTGTCCTTTCATTTTCGAAAATATCCGGTCTTCAACACCGGTCTTCAAATGCCATTCATATACGACGTATCACAATTCGGAATGGGTTATATGACACAAAGGTCTTTTCCCGGCTAACCCGAATAGTGAGCGCAATATTTAAAACATATGGATATGTGATTTCAATTAAGTCACAATTTATTACCCAAAATCTTTCTTCAAATGGTTTAACAAATTATCATTTTCAAATCTTTAAACAAAAAGATTTACTTCAAACAACCTTCAACGGTTTAAACATTTTCCACATTTTAATCTTTTAAATAAAAGATTTAATTCATAATGTTCACCCAGTTTCACAAAGATTCATTCATAGATTTTCCAAATCAATTTCTATTTCAATTTGATTAACTCGTTAAATCTTTAAATCAAAGATTTAACTCATAGCTTTCAAAACAATTTCATTTCGAATGGTTTAAACAAATCATCATTTTAAATCTGTTAAAAATAAACAGATTCGATTCATAGTTTTCAAAAAGAATTCATTCATAACTTTTCAAACCATTTCTATTTCAATCTTGAAATTCCTTTAATTAAACTGGAATTTCATTTCTTATCTGAAAGCTTTTATCATTTGAAAACAAACAGTTATCATTTTGGAAATCTGATTCATTTATACGAGTTAAGGTCTTTGGATTAAATCCAAATTCTCAAAATTATGCTTTTAAATGGTTTAGATTCATACAAACACATTTATATCATCTTTAATCCCTAGTTTCAAATCATAGGATTCAATTTCAAACTTGAATTCAAATTTAAATCAAATTATTTAAATTTTCAAAACTCGATTAAGTTATTCAAAATAACTTTTATATTTGAAATTCCATTTCAAAAGCTTTTCACTTTAAACCCAAATTTCCAATTTTAAAATCAATTGGAATTTTATATTTTCAATTTCAAAACAATAAATTTAAAACTGTGACTTAACCGATTTCCACGTGAAATCCATATTTGTGTGTGTAAAAGTGTAGTCCAGGGGTTTTACACACAATAGTGCAACATCAATCATCACAGATATATCGATAAGCAGTATAATCGATAACGCTTATCTTCATTCATAGATTCATAGATAAAATAAATTTATCGGTCACAAAGATTCACTATTACAATTCGATGTGGGTTTCGGATAACCAACTGGAATCCGACTCCCTGTCGCATCGAAATTCAAGTGCCGTTTTACGGGCCAAGGGGTTGCATATTCATATAATAATATATACATCACATATATAACAACTTAGCACATAACATAGCATCGCATCACATAACTAATATATCAATTCAATACACGACATTTGATGATAGTTAATCATCTTAGATTAGGGTGAGATGATTTAAGTATTTTTAACCACCAACAATTTAAATCAACGATTAATTATTCTTAATCATCTTAATTCATTAACCCTTGATTTTAATTATTTAAACCTTATTTATTTATTTATTTATTTATTTAATCATCCTTAAATTTATCAACTTTTAATTCTAAAGTAATTTCAGATTTAAATGGTTCAAATCCTTATTTAATTATTATAAAGGAATTTATTTTTTAAGTAAAACTTTAATACTTAATTTACTTCTTAAATATTTTGTCAAGTTAAATTCCAAATCATTTTATTCTTAAAATCCAGATTTTAAAACACTTCATTTATCTCGGACAATTATTCCAAAACAGGTTTTAAAATCAATGTTTCAAAATTTAGAAAGACCTGACCTTTACTTTCCTTTCCAGCCAGTCCCGAGACATGCTTGAGTCGTCCCCGAGAATGAACCCCCTGTGCTTCGAGTTCCCCCTTAAATCGACCCGCATGAGAAAAAAAAATTCTTTTTCAACATTTGTTTAAGTTCGAAAGTGGACTCGATGCTGTTCCAAAACGGCATGAGATCTGCTTCGAGTTTTTTTTCAATTCTCTCACGTTCGCTTCGATTCGTCTTCCTTTGTTCCCAAACGATGGCCACTGATACCATCACCCCCATGTGCACATGCACCAGCACCGGAGGCGACTCCGACCACTGGCGAACATCGCCGCACGTCCACCACCAACCCAGCAACCATCTCCAGTCATCGAAGTGCCCTATCTTCCCTTAAATCAAAATCGAGCTATCGACCTCGAACTGGAAATCAACTGCTCGACCTAAAACCACCCCGACCACTCGACGCCGACCACTGGGCCTCGCACCACCACGGCCACATCACGACAACACGTAATTCTTCCATTCCCCAAATTCTTGTGACACTCGATCACGACTAGGCGATGAAAACAAGTTTTTACAGAGCATCGAAAAACATTCGAACAAAACCCTACTTTCAATTCGTCACAAACATACTTGCATTAGAAAAATTATTTAGCATTTTTCCTATGTTAATACATCTTCAAGGTTGCTTCATAATAAATTTCAACAATTAAAATTAATCGAATCAACCGATATTGACAAAAATGCAACTTTTATTCATATCCAAACTACACCTTCAATATTGATCAAAATATCATCGTTTCTATTTTAAAAATCCTAATTTTGTATGTTAAATCAAGATATGGGATCCAATCTTCAAATTAAAACATTCGAATTTTTAGCTTTGGATTTCTTTCTTACTTAAAACCTGTATAAACAGTTTCTAAATTCCACTGCATGCTTGAAACCATTTCCAGGTTAAAATTTAAGTTTAAACAACCTATTTGGTTATAAACTCTAAGCTTAAGATGTTATATATGAAGATGTATGAGTTTCTTTACATTTTCTTTGCTCAGGAATCTTAAAACTTAAGAACATCACAGAATTACCCTTCCAGATAACATCTTAGAACAACATACTTACTATATATAGTAAACACAAGATTTACATAACTAATTACCGAACTTAAGCTTTAGAAATAGTTTGTTTACTCACTGGTAAAAGAAACAAAGAGGTCTAAAAAAATATTTGCTCACCTGTATGAAGAGCAGAGGATACAGGGAAGCTTGTTGAACTGATTGAAGCTTTTGTTCTTAGGCTTGAAATGTTTTGTTTTAGTTGCTTTTAATTTGCTTGTTTTCCAGGCTGAAGACTTTGCCTTGTTTCCAGATTTTAATCCTTTGCATTCCATCTTCATTTGAATTTTCCAGGTTGAATTTTGTTCTAGTTTTCAAAATGATATTTTCCTTATATTTTTCTCAGCTCGAACTGAAATGAGGAAGACTTGATAAAAATGAGTTTTCAGGGTACTCATTTTGTTTACCAGGCAAGATCTTGGAGGCTGATATATTGATTTGGTGGCCAAGCATTAATTAGGCTTTGTACAAATGGTTATTTTATTTGATTGTATGTTTGAATATATACTTGCATTTCGGTTGATAGATAGCATATTGTGGTTGAAGGTACTTGAACATGATGGCTTCATTAAATTGACTTTGCACAAATGTATATTTTTCTCATTTTTAGCCGTACCTGTTCGAGATTATGGTGGCTTCATAGATATGCTTACTTGTTTACCTGATTTGTTTCTTTGCATATGTATTTTGTTGTCTTCATTTGCAAGCTTTCATACCTATCCTCATTTGTACATACTTGCATGTATATTTCTTTCTTTTGTTTTATGATATTTAGATATATATTTCTATATATATATTATTTATTTTCAACACAAACCATCAATTCTAAATTCAAAAATTATTTACTTTTATACTTGTGTTCAATGTTTATATATTGTTATTATTTATTTTCAACCATTTATTAAGATTTAAATTCAATTTCAATGTATATATATATATATATTCATATTTACTCATATATGCACATATACACATATATTCACACATATATACAGCATTTAACTTTAAATGATTCAACACATTTTTATTTGAGACAGGGAAACTCGCATCACTTTATCATTTAATTTAACAATTTTAATTCAAAAATTAAATTAATTATCATTTTAAATTTATATAAAATTCAGGGTCTTTACAATACTTCTTAGTTGTTTTGCAAATTCAAGCTAGAGATATTAAGTGTTGTATTATTGATATATTAAATAGACGAGATAAGATAACTATATGTATTTGTTGATCAAACTTAAGGTACATATACTATACTTAGGCCATTGCGATATGCTAGATACGAGTGAATAATTTCGTTTTGATTCATTAGGCAAACTCAAGGTCGAAGTGAAATCAAGATAAGGTACCAAGGGTTAGGAGTTGTATACGATACAACCGATAGGAGGTTATCATCATCCGTGGAGTTATGACTCCTAACATCCACTAGTGAAGTCGAAAGACTTCTATGTTTTGACTTAGGGTTTGGTGAAACATAAAGATTAGTGGGAACCTTATTAGAAAGGTGAAATGATAAAATTTAACCTTTTCAACATTGTAAGAACATATGTTATATAATGTTATAATAATATAGATTGATAAATTTGTGCATTTAATATGGTTGATAAAATGTTTATCAATTAAGATATACAATTGATCTGAATTAAAGATTGATAAATAGAAATATAATATATACTTACTAATAAATACTTATTGCGTGTTAATGTTTCAACACCCATGCAAGCGCTTGTTTTTACAACTACTAAATACGTTCGTAATTTGGTTGCTTATGTGTTTATTTGTCAAGACCGTGTATTCCATTATATGAGTTCCAAACTCAAAAGCAATACAAGAATATGGATATTTGATCCGCATAAAATCACATATAAATGTTATATGATGAATGGTCATAATTCTTAGTGTATGATATTTTAATGAAACTAGTTCATCCAAAATAAGCAAAGAAACCATATCGTGAGATCGAGTATTCAATTTGATTGATTAAATTTAGATTGTATTGTGTTAAATGTAATACCAGACCAAAACTATAAGATATGTCACATAACTCGATCGCTGAAATGCCAGTTTGATCAGTTTATGCAAAGTTTAACATATTTGACGTTATTAAATGTTAAGGATGATCGAGTGCGCTTTTGTAAAGAGTTCATTATGATGTTTTAGTAAGGGATTTCTTTTAAATGGTTCGACCATTTAGAAAGAAAAAACGATTGTGCAAGAGGAGATGTGATTTAAGGGACAATTAGGATGAAGATAGTGAATGGTCACTTCTGCTTTATAAAGAAATATCAAAAACGAGAATTCTAATAATAATGATTGATACTTAACATTGGAACACAAATTATGATTTCTATTCCGAAATATATGTTTGCATAGAAAATTGTTTTCTATGAGATTTATTTCTTTGAGTTCAAATTTATTTCTCTAAGTTCAATATATTTGATCAATGAACTCTCCATGTAAACTAATTGCAGTATATGAAATAAATAGTCTATATTAAGTGGAAGATGGACCTCTTTATTCGGTATGCTATTACAATACCGGTGGAAATAATGGGAGTGTGCCATATAACACTTATTGATTGCATCAAGTTACGAAAATTATTTTCGTAAAACATACCAATCATTATTTATGAAATAATGACTATATTTCGGCATCGACTGAAAATAGACATAGTTATATTTCACTATGAATATTCATTATGAAATAAAATTATAATGTGGTATTTGTTTTCATAACAAATGTGATGCATTGGAAAATATTGAAGTATTTAAAATTATTTACAATTATTTTGGAATTATATAGTAAGCCATAATTTTGAGAAATAATTATTGTATAATTATGAATTATATGATACTGGTTAATTATATCTCAAATAATTAACGGCTATGCACCCATTTAGTGAGAGGATCATAAGAGTTGATGAACTCTTCAAACTGATACATAAAGATGTATGTAATTGACCTATTAATACCAAACCGGTTCCATATACTTTTTGTATTCGCAGATGAGTTATCACAGACAAGGACATGTGTATTTAGACATATGCATAAGTCTATGTTAAGCTCATAGAATATTAAATGGAAGTAAATAATATAACATGCAATAGAAATGATTTGATTTGATTGAATGGGTGAGTATACTAGAAAGAGTTCTGTATGTACCTAATATGAATAAAGATTCAGTCTCAAAGGTCACTTCTCCCTATAATACATAATGATGTATTGATAAGGAGCAATCATACTACCATGTGTCTGGTGAATCTTTAATGCTACATTCCTCAAGTTTGTGGCAGACATAGATGGGGAACAGAGGTTATTATTCTATCATGAGTTTGGTGAATCTTTAATCCTTGCTGTAGAGGGTGAGTACGGTCAATTGAATAAGGAAACATTAAAAGACAATAGTTGGGATAAGAGATATTTATATTCTGAGGAATTGGTTGGTTATGTTTCCAACATTGTTAGATTATTTAGAGATTTCATCCACGTACAATCCTTTATTTCTTGTGATGCAAAGAGTGATTCCTCTTCTCACGAGGGGGAGAGTTTTGTTTTTGTTGGTAGTCGAGGCATTTTGGTCTCGATCCAGTTTTTTATCTGTGTCGATGTAGTTGCTGAGGAACTTTGCCTCACAACTATTTCGTAATATATACAGTAGTGGACGACCACTATAAAACTAGCTTGCCTAGGCAAAAAAGGAGCAACCATACTTTGTTGGATAAAGCATGATTAACAATGTGTGAATTTGGGTTAAACTCTTTCTATAAGGTGTGTACTTAAGAGTAGTACACAAGGTTAAAATTAATATCATCCAACGAATAGTTTACAAAATCATATAAGATATGGGTTTATAAGAAATCCCTACATTTCTTAGGCCATGGAGTTGGCAGGTTGTGTGAGTCAAATGACTTCATGTAATAATTATCATAAGGAATCTTGTATGAATCGTCCTAAGAGAATTTTGGGAACGGTAGTTATTAAACGACTAATTTATGTTGTGAACATAAATATATTGTGAACTAATGCAAAATCAGTTTTATATAATGTAATTCATAAAATGTTCATGAATGCCCATTCCGTTGAATAGAGGAACAACCGTTGTTTAAAGAAATACCAAATTTGCTGCGAAGGAATTTCTTAAGAAATTATTGGTATAAAATGGATTTGGATATGACCCAAGCATAAAACAGATTATAAGGAATGAAATAAAATTGACCTAACCTATATAAACATAATATATTAGAAAGTATAATGAATATTCTTGTACATTTAAGAGAAACTGTGAGTTACTTATCAATATCAAGAATAAATAATCCTCGGTTGTTCAATTAAACTATTAAAAGTATCGAGTCTATAATATGGTATAATGCGCAGATTCGAAATAGATTCCAAATAAAATATCAAAATATGGTTTTACTAGTTGTACCCAAAGGGATATGATCTGTTGGCCGCAAATGCGTCTTTAAGAAAAAGATAAATACAACTAGAATATAGTGAGCCACTTTGATAAGAATAATACTATGAATTTCAATTGTTGAAATTAACGTAACAGATTCACCATTCGTTGTGCCAAGATGGTTCGAATTTTACTCACAAAGTATTGCCAAGTATAACTTTATATTTTGGTATATATGTGTTGAAACGGAAAGTTCTAAACATAGATTCTAGACTATTTACACATAATAACCAAAGTGTCTCGAAGTCAGTGGGAGAAATATTGCATTTGTGGGTTTTTAATATGATCCGAAATGGTTACGAAAGTATCAATCAAAAAAGCATCAAAATTGAATAAATGTTTTGACAGAAATATCAAATAGTTGATTATCAGTTAAAATACAAAGGAAGCGTGTGTTCATAAGAAAGAACGTTAAGAGGTGCATAGACATTTTTAAACCATAAGTAAACAACACACTACTGATTGTTAATGATGTACATGTGTTAAAAATAGTTTTGATTGTTTTAGTACTCGACATTGGATTTTTAAATGATGTCTTTTATAGTAAGTATAATGATATTGGGAATGTCCCAAATGATATGAAAGGATACCTTATTAAAATGTTTAATGTAGAACATTGGATTCCTTATGCATTGGCAACAGAAATTATTATACACGTTATGTTGTCTTCGATTTTGTGATTTGTTTAGTGTTTGATACATGAAGCAAATATGAAATCAAAATCGATATCACTAAATGGTTGTTTGAGGTGATCTTGTATATTTATGTAATACTAGAGAATTGTTTATAGAAACAACAAACTCATTATAAAGGAGAGTTCAAACTCAAAGTTTCACAAGTGATATTGAGTATAAATTTGTAAATAATAAATTCAAGTTAAGAATCTTTAATTTGGAAATGTTTCAAATGAAAGACTGTGGCTGATTCAATGAAAAATGTTAAGTACATTGCTTTGAATGGCGCCTCAATAAAAACAATGTATATAAATATAAATGCATAAATTTGTAACCGAGCTGAAGGTGGTTCCAAATGTTGAGAATCTCATAACATTGTGATATGAGAACAATGTCACGATATAGTTCATAACAGAACTTAGAGCTCAATGAAAGTCGATAGACATACTCCGAATTGTTCCATATGATAAAGATAGTTTATCAACGTTAGAAAGAGGTGATTGACAGAGTAGATAATTGAAACATAATAGCATACCGATTCACTAAGGGACTGACCCAATTGTATTTAGGAAACTGACTGGAGAAGTTGGAATAAGATTCCATAGTTGACCCTAAATGCAAGTAGGAGATTGATAGAGTTAGAGTTATGCCTAGGGGCATTTATGTATTTTGTTACACTCGATAACCAATCTTTTTGAAATAAAAGATGTTTACTTTCTATTACATACTTAATATAATGTGTTAAATTAACTAATTAAGTTAAATAAAAGATCGACTGACAAGCCTTTCTCTGAAACCATGTGACCAAGAAACTTAACTTCTTTCTTCCAAAAATGACACTTGGAAAACTTCGCCTTTAGTTGATGCTACCTTAGTGTCTCAAGCACAACTCTAAGATGATCCTTATGCTCTCTCTCATCCTTAGAGTATACCAAAATGTCATCTATAAACACCAACATGAATCTATACAAATACTCTCGAAAGACTCGGTTCATGTAATAACCCGGAATTTTCGAACCCGAAAATTCCAAATAGTTAAGAAAAGAAGAAAGAGATAGAAGAAGAAAAAGAAACAGAAATACAAAAAACATAGATTCTCACATTCGCAGTGGATAAAACATAATATCAAATAATATTCTTTACACAAAGAAAGCTGTATCAGTCAATTACATTTTAATACATCAAAGTTACAACCATTTATACATGAACTGGACAGTTATACACCTTGTTCCAGACTACAATCTATACAAACTACACAGTCTCATATATGTAACAACCCGGGATTTGCATTACCAATTAATAAATAAAAGTTAGGTTTTTTTATTTATTTTAATGAAGCATAAAAGGATTTGGAATAATAAAATTTATTATTTGAAAAGGCTATTTTAATTAAATGGGAAATATGGGATTTTAAAATGAGGATAAAATGTTATTTTTGGAAAGTTAAATATTTGAGGAGAAATTTTAAAATGGGTTTGGATAAGAAAAAAATGAGTTTTATAAACATATATGAACACTTAGACTAATTTTTGGAAACATGTAAATAACTCTCTTCTTATTGGGTTATAAAACCTAACCCAATAACCCACCCTAAACCTCCTCTATAAATTATCTCATACTCTCATAACCTCATTCATTCAACCCTAATCAAAACCCTAATCATTTCTTAAAGCTTTCATAACAAAAATGGCCTCTATCTTCATCTCCTTCTAGTTTTAGCTTATGCAAGTCATTCTATGCAAAGGTAATGCAAATACCCACCTCAAATCCATTTTTTTATCTTTCTCATTTCTAAAATGTATTTGGTAACACATGTTTTATGTGTTTTTTTGATCTTATAGCCTCCTAATCATCTTTTGCTAACTTGGGTTGATGCTATAATAGTCTTTGTTGCTTTCAAGAGAGGTATATTGCTAAAAACCTCTTCTAATATGTGTTTAATCATCTTTTGATTTTGGTAATCAGTTAGTAACACATTTTTTATTATGTAACATGTGAAACATAGCTCTTTGATCATCTTTGCTTTCATTTGGGGTGTGCACATAAGGTATTTGTAATATATGCTAGCTGAAATTATAATTAGTTTATTGCTGTTAGTAAATTAGGCATATCTCATTCATCTTAAATCGGAATTAAGATTTTCTTGAAGTTCTGGAAAGCTTATTCTGTAGGCTATAACTTGTATGTTTTGAGCTTTGCCTAATTTTGTGGTTTGAATGGCCGAAATCACGTATGTTTGTCGCTGACCTGACAACAGGGTTGATAAAATAAAACCATGAAATTGATTTGGTCATAAGTTACTCATTTCTTATCCAAATCTAATAATTTTGGATGTTCTGAAAAGCTTAGATTTAGAGATAAAACTTTCAAGTTTTTAGTTTCATGAAATTTCGAAGTTAATTTGGTTAAAACTGTGCATTCTTACCACTGTCCCGAGAGCACAACGACAGTGATATAAAATTTAGATCTGAGAATTGTTTTAGTCATAGAATTTTCATCTCTGGTCGGAATTTGACGATCTTGGTCATTCCGGAAAGCTTAGAAACTAAGCTACAACTTTCATTTTATTCATTTTGCCAGAATTTGAAGTTTACTATGCCAAAATTGTGGTTTTTCATCTCTGGCCAGTTAGTGCATAGCTATAGGCCTTAGTCTCTTTTCTCCCGTTGTTTTCAGCGTAGAACCCCGACTTTGCGACGCCATCCCGGGCTCGTCCTTTGTCGGATTTCATCGTTTTTGGTCTCGTTAAAATGATGAGATCGAGATCTTTAACCATGAAAAGTTTGGTTTAGATCTGGGTGCATTAGATACTTCGTTTCTATTGCCGAAGTAGCACCCAGAAACTGTTTTACAATAGTGATCATTTTCAGTTATCGTCGGACCAACTTTGAAACATTGTCGTTTCTTCGTTTCAAGTCGAAACCGAACGATTAGTGTTGCATATCATAGTAGGAGTACTTTACTACGCTCCTGCAAATTTTCATCAATATCTGAGTTCATGTGACCCTTCGACCATGTCGTCGAAGTGGGACCTTTACACTGTTTTGACACAGTAAAGTTTTATGATTTTTGTCCGACTTTGAGACGACGCCGTTTCTTCGTTTCAAGTCAGAATTTCCCGATTCTTTTTGCAG
This sequence comes from Allium fistulosum, assembly GCA_030737815.1. Classification (NCBI taxonomy): domain Eukaryota; kingdom Viridiplantae; phylum Streptophyta; class Magnoliopsida; order Asparagales; family Amaryllidaceae; genus Allium; species Allium fistulosum. Next base: position 1,219,376,870 of record CM060904.1, on the reverse strand, counting down.
TTTGGAGCAGGAATGTTGGACTATATGTCTACCAATATTCATGCCATTCGGATTCAGTTTGCTAATCCGAATAATTTTCCGAACTTGGGTTCGCGTCATTTTTGGACTATTTTCCAACACTTAGAATATTTTCAGTGATTTTCTGGTTTTATTGATTTCTTTGAGATTTGTCTCTAGATTTCGTACACGGGTTTTATGAATTATTTTCAAAGGATTTTTCACTCCTAAATGGCTTTAGAAATTATTATATAATATTATTTTTAATTATTAAATTAATTACTCCATAATAGGAGAGTTTTCAAAAGCCGTTTTAAAGTGATTTCAAAATCAATTATAAATCCATTTCGCACCATTATTTTCTATAATAAAAATCTCACACTCACTTTTTAGCACGTCGAGCGAAGTGGAAAGGTGCTTAAACGGTTAGGAAATCTCCGGCCTATGGAACCGTGTGTATTTCCTTTCCGGTTAATCCCCGACCTATTCGATTGATCGTTTTGACCTTTGGGTCTAGTTTACCGATGATACGAGGTGGACTTTTTATTGTTTGGAGTGTGAGCTTGCTATTGGTTAGTAAACCGTTTAGTGCGAACGTGGGGTATGGGACTCATTGTTAACACTTTACGGGTTCCACTCCAAGAAGTTAGTGACACATTAGCCTCTGGGCGGCCAGTACTGGACCTCTGGGTCACCACGCCTCTGGGCAACCGTCTCTGGACACCTGCTCTATGGAGCAGTTTATTTTTCGGCATGCACCTCTGGGCCTTTATCCTTCTGGGAAGGATCTTGCCGTCTCGCGCGTTCCGCATCTGTGCGAGTGATCGATCACAACTCTACAATACTTGGCAACAACGACTCTGGTCGGTGCACGTGCAATATTGGTATTATTTGATGATTTTTATATCCATTCGAGTACCGCCATTCGGTGTTGGTTCTATGGAACCATACGATGTAAGTGCGATTACCTTGTGGATTCACAGTGTCTCTGGACACTACTTTTCAGTGTTGGATTTCATTGACTTTTCAGTATATCCCCATTACTCTTTGGAGCATCGATCTTTGCTTGGGCATTGATTACAGACTCTGGTCACTCTTGGGATTATTGCCTATGGGCATCTTTTCATAGCTTTGGCTACGCCGATGATATGAGGCAATTTTATTTATTATACACTTTGGTGTTGATTTCTCTTTGGAGATTTTTATTGTTTATTGATGATTAGGGATCGTCATTATATTCATGTGGTTCATAATATACTTCTCTTTGGATAAGTACTGTTTTATTTATGTACCACATTATTATATATCTCAGTTATTACTCATTGTTTAGCTAGCCTGACCCGAGTGTTTTCGCTCGGGTCAGACCGAGTTGTTTCAGGTTAGGTCTCTGGACTTAGCTTCTGTGCTTCCGCTTGGACATTATCTGCTATGATGGTAGATAGTGTTTTTATTTGTCCACTATTCCGCTACTCTGTTATTATTCAGACTTTGATATGTACATATTTTTGACTCACATGTGTGAGCAGTGGCTTTGTACCCACTTATGGTATTTGGATCTGTATTGATGATGTATTGTTCTAGGATTTTATATCTGTGATGTGATTCTGTTATGTGATGTTTTATCATTTATTACTATGCTTATTCTGATAGATCTTTAGCCATTTGTAATTTCATTGTAAGTATTTACCGAATATGTCGAACCACCTGATTGAGAAAAATTTAAATAGATTCCACCTTTCGACGTATTCGGTAGATAGTTATAGCTTGATTACAAATGGTCGCTCCCACTATACTCTATTCTCCGCTTTAACAGACGGTATTACTCCCGTAATACTCTTTGTTATAGTAGGTCTCAGAGTGGGGCGTTATAGCTTGGTATCAGAGCCTGGTTTCAGGAATAAGCATAATAAACACAGAACAGATACACTTAGTACAATACATTTTAAATTAGATCCGAATTAAATCAAATCCCTTCCTTATGTTTCTTGATAGATAAGTTAGGATTATGTATAGGAATCCGTTATATTCCGTAGTATTCCTTAATTAATTATCTATCATTGAATCATGTCTAACTCTAATTCCCGTTACGACATGTTTGACCAATTGAGCGGTGCGAAGGTCTTCTCTCAGCTTGACCTTGCCACCGGATTCCATCAGCTATGAGTCGCCGAAGACAGCATTCCTCTTACAGCATTTCGCACTCGTTATGGTTCTTTTGAGTGGTTGGTCATGCCGTTCGGCTTGACGAACGCTCCGGCTTTCTTTGTCGATCTTATGAATCGAGTATTCCGGGAATACAACGATAGATTCGTTCTGGTTTTCATTGACGATATTCTTATTTATTCTAGATCCGAGGCAGAGCATGCTCATCAATTGCGGATCGTCTTGGATACTCTTCGTCAGCATCAGCTTATGGCCAAGCTCTCCAAGTGCCATTTTTGGGAGAGCAAGGTCAAGTTCTTGGGCCATATTGTATCATCTGAGGGTATTTCTGTCGATCCTGCCAAGATCGAAGCTATTCAGAATTGGAAGCAGCCCGAGAACGTTCATGAAGCTTCCTTGGACTGGCGGGTTATTACCGTCGGTTTATCAAGGATTTCTCTCGAGTTGCACTTTCCCTTACGACGCTGACTCGTAAGGGTGTTCGCTTTATTTGGTCTGATAAGTGTGAAGTTTCTTTCCGGCGATTGAAGGAACTCCTCACTCATGCTTCTATCCTTGTAGTTCCTGAGAGTAACCAGGATCTTGTTGTTTACACCGACGCTTGTGGTAGCGGCCTCGGTGCTGTGCTTATGCAGAAAGATCGGGTAGTTGCTTACGCTTCTAGGCAGCTACTTCTGAATGAGATTCGCTAGTTAGCAGCTATCGTCTTTGCCTTGAAGACGTGGCGTCATTAACTATTGGGCGAACATTTCATTCTCTACACCGATCACAAGTCGCTTAAGTATTCATTCAGTCAGAAGGATCTCAATATGAGGCAGTAGCGATGGCTCGAGTTTCTCGCCTCATATAACTTAGATTTTCAGTATATCCCTGGCAAGGGTAATCGTGTGGCTGATGCACTCAGTCGCAAACACTCGGCAGTAGTTTCTATGATGATAGCCGAGTGGGATATTCTTGAGACTCTTTCTATGTGTGATATTCGAAATCGAGCTTCGTCTTCTGATCCTCAAATCTTGTTATTCAGCTTGGAAGCTCGACCTATTCTATTGGATCGCATTGCCCATGCTCAGCGGCAGGATCCAGACTTGTTGCGATATATTCATCTCCTTGAGTCGGGATCCAGTGATGAGACATTGTTGGATTATTCTATTGATTCTCATCGGTGTCTTCACAGGAAGAACCGTATTTTGGTACCATCTGATTTATCACTTAGGCGTGACATTCTAGACGAGTGTCATCGCACTAAGTACACTATACATCCCGAGTCGAGTAAGATGTATGCCGACATGCGTCGCCTATTTTATTGGGAGGGCATGAAGAGTGATGTTGCAAGTTATGTAAGCCGTTGCATGGCTTGTCAACAGATCAAAGCTGAGCATCAGCGTCCATCTGGTCTTCTTCAGCCGCTAGAGATTCCATTGTGGAAATGGGATCAGATATCCATGGGTTTTATTGACGGTCTGCCTCGATCGAGGTCAGGCCATACTACTATTTGGGTCATCGTCGATCGCTTGACCAAATGAGCTCATTTCATTCCTATTAAGTCCACTCGGACTGCTCCTCAGCTTGCCAAGCTATATGTGAAGGAAGTCGTTCGACTTCATGGCATTTCTAGCTCTATCGTCTGTGATCGAGACACTATCTTTACTAGTCACTTCTGGAAGTGCCTATAGTCAGCTTTGGGCTCAAAGCTGAATCTCTCGACTGCTTATCATCCTCAGACCGACAGTCAGACGGAGAGGGTGAATCATGTTTTGGAGGATCTTTTGCGCTGTTGTATTCTGGATTTCGGAGGTAGTTGGGAGGATCACTTACCGCTTGTAGAGTTCTCCTACAACAACAGCTTTCAGTCTAGTATCGGCATGGCACCTTTCGAGGCTCTTTACGGAAGGCCATGTCGCTCTCTTGCTTGTTGGTTAGAATCTGGTGAGAAGCACCTTCTTGGTCCAGATTCAGTTCGGGAATCTTCTGAGAAGATTATTCTTATTCGTCAGAGAATGAAAGAGGTGCAGAACGTAGGAAGCCTCTTGAGTTCTCCATTGGTGATCATGTCTTTATTCGAATATCTCCCATGAAAGGGGTTGTGCGTTCAGCTCTACAGGGAAGTTGGCTCCTCGCTATGTTGGACCATTTCCTATTACGGAACGCATTGGCCCCGTGGCTTATCGTGTGGCTTTACCTGCTCACTTCTCTGGAATGCACGACGTGTTCCATGTTTCCCAACTTCGCATGTGTGTCTGCGATCCTGATTCTATCTTTGAGCTGCATGTTGTGCCTGATTTAGAGATCTTACCTGATTTATCTTTGGAGCAGCAACCTCTTCGTGTGCTTGATTCGGAGGTTAGACGCCTTCGCAACAAAGAGGTTCCACTCGTGAAGATTCAATGGTCACCGAATCCTAAGGACTGCAGTTGGGAGACAGAAGAATCTATCGAACGCTCTTATCCTTGCTTTCACCCATCTTCTTCTACAGGTGAGAATTCTCTATATTATCTCTATCACTTCTTTTGTGGATTTGACGTTATAGACGACATCTATCTTAAGGAATTGCGGGGATGCAATTTTCTTAAGGGGGGGAGTCTGTAACAACCCGGGATTTGCATTACCAATTAATAAATAAAAGTTAGGTTTTTTTATTTATTTTAATGAAGCATAAAAGGATTTGGAATAATAAAATTTATTATTTGAAAAGGCTATTTTATGCTTCATTAAAATAAATAAAAAAAACCTAACTTTTATTTATTAATTTGTAATGCAAATCCCGGGTTGTTACAATACACACAGCGGAATACTCCATACGTTCCTGTCATCCAGCTCGCCTCCTGAGCTTCCGAACGTCCTTATCTGAAAATCTGTAATACTCGGTCTGACCCGAGCATTACAACAAAGTAACACCCGGGTCAGGCTGGAAACCAGCGTGAGTAAACCCATATAATTTTAAATACTAAGTTCAAACCATAAAAGAAAAACCCAGGGTAACTCGTACTTCACTACGAGTTCATTACTTGTTATGCTCAATACTTACTTCACATATCGATCTATAAAGAATCGAAGTGGTTTCGGGTATTTACTGATACCCGACTCCGGTCTCTTCGAATCCAATGTCATCTTAACCCAAGTTATTCAAATGAAATACAATTCAACATTTATATACATGATGACACTTTTTACACAGCAATTCATTATTGATAGATAACCACCTTATCACTGTCCATCCAAACATTTCATATCAGAGATATCAACCAATTCAAGGCATTGAACATCATTAAATATTTCATAAGCAAGATTAATTATTTTAAAAAAAAATAATTTAATTTATCTCGAATTAAATTAATTACAAATCTTTAATCACTTAGATTACCTTTACTTAACCTTAAATAATTTCAAACGAATTAATTAATCGTCTTTTAATTATCCATCTTAATTAATCATCCTTGATTAATTATACTTAAATTACATTAAGTAAATAGCCTTTAATTAATTTCACAAATTAATTATCCTTAACCATTCACAGTAATTAACCTTTAATTACTCTCATTAATTAATGATCCTTAATTAATTACATTACTTAACTAACCCTTCAATTACTTCTATTAATTAATTTACTCTATTAATTAATAAAACTTAATTACAAATTAATTACAAATTAATTACTTCTTAATCACTAGTTAATTAATCTCTAATTACTTAATTAACTACTCTCTAATTACTTAATTAATCAATCTCTATTACTTGATTAATTAATCCTTAATTACAACTTAATTACTCAATTAGTTAATCTCTATTCATTAATTAATAATCTTTAATTAATAATTCTTAGTTACAATTAATTAACCTTTAATTAATTAATTTATAATCCTTAATTATTTATTAATCAAATCAATTAATTACACTTAATTAATTACTTAATTAATCCTTTATAACTAATTAATTAAATTAATTAATTATACTTAATCCCCTTTATTAAACTAATTAATCTCAAGACATCTTAATCATCTTAAGATAAAACATTATCTTATAAATGCCTTAATTTCCATTAACATTTTAAAAACATTTTAACATTTTAATTAACTTAACTTAATTAAATCATTAATTAAATTTTGGAATAAATAATCATTTAACTAAAAATATTTAAAGTAAACAAACTTAACTTCTTTAAAATAACTTACATCATTATCAAATAGAAGTTTTAAAAACTAATTTCAATTTGTATCTTAAAACTTACTTTTATAATAATCTTAAACTTTTATTTTAAACTTATGTTTAAAATCACTTTAAATTTTACAATATTTAGATTAAACAAATTTTCAAAATCTCTTATTTAATTGTTAAAGAAAACAATTATAAAAGAGTAAGTTTAAATAAGAAAGATTAAACTAGATTTAAATTTAAATTTCAAAATAAATTGATTTTAAAACATTGTAAAAACTGCTTAGTCAAACCCGAAGATCCCTCGGGTCCATCCCCGAGTTTTCTACCTTTCTCCCCTTATTTCAAAAACTTAAATTTAATTTTAAGTTAAAAATACTTGCAGGCTTATCCCACAAAACCACTCGAGTTCAAACCCTTGTCATTTACCCAATTTCTCGAGAACGTCTTCGAGTCTAACTTCTTCTTCGACAAATAACCCAAACCCAATGCACACCTGACACTCGTGCACATGCACACAGGGCCAACACCGTTCCGATCAACGTCACCACCTCCGACCTATCGCCGACGACTTGCCGACCATCCCTAACCACCCAGAACCCTGATCGAACTCGTAAATCAAAATCGAGCAAAACGAGCTATATAGGGACAAACCCGATCGCACGAATCACCTCGCACCACCCAATGCCGACCACCAGAAAACTCGTCGCCGCGCCCAGACCTTCGCCACTCGACCACGCTCCTTTTCCCCCTACTCCGGCCTCTTCCGATGCGACTACGACATTGCATTGGCCTCGACAATCTCGTCGTCTCGAGCAAGGTCTTAAACCCTAGATCGCCAACGTTCAGCAACCATGGTGAATTATAAATTCACCGAGCATTTTTCTCGAGATCCCTGACCTCCAAGCATACTTCAGCTACGATCACGACCTCCCATTTTTCGCTGATCACTAGAAATTTAGGAAACACTCGATTTCGTTCAACCCGATAATTTCACCTCAAATCAAAACTAAAATCCTGATTTTATTATTAAAATTCATGGTATTTACATACGAATCTGATGATGTATATGAGACCCGAAATCTTAACATTCGAATTTTTTTGACATGCATTGGGTTTTTACTGTAATTCTAATTTTCTAGAAAATACTCAAACTAATTATACTTACAATAATTTTAAAATCAAGATCTTGATAATTTAATCACATTTTGTTTGAACAACAAAGCCTAAAATAAATTAGGTGAGGAGAAATTGAAAATTGAACTTGTTTAAAACCTGTAAAACTTTAAATAGAGGCATGTTTGCTTGTTCACAGACATGCACACAATTTCAACATACATATATACATTCTTTTATCTTCAAACAAACATGCAAGCATATTTCACTTCATAATTTCTAGGATCATTACATGCATCAGATCATCAAATAAATTTAAGCTTTAGAAATTTTGCTTACTCACCTGTATACTGATATACAGAGATTTAGCATTGATTTTGGTCAGAAACCAGATATTGATTTGATTCTCTTAGTTGAGCTTAAACTGATCTGGAACCTTGATTTAGTTGGGATGAATTCGAATCTACTTTGCTTGCTTTTGATCATTGAGACTGCTATTTGATTTATATTGGGTTGAATCTGAATTTGTTATTTTCTTTACTCAGATTGAATTTTTGAAACAGCTGAAGTTGTTTTAAATTTTGATTTCTCTTTTGGGTTTGCTTTAAGATAATGAGAGAAAAATGATTTAGAAATGAAAATAACCAGGTTTCTCCCTAAACACTTTAATATATACTTCTCAATTAAAAGAAACAATGTTTTGCCACTTGTTATTTCAAGTTATATTGAGCTTACAAATGTCAAATACATGTATTATTATCTAACAAATGGTTTAAACTCTTTATTTTATTAATTTCTCATGTTTTTAAATAAATATGGTTATATATGCATTATGTTTATATATATATATATATATTTACATACTATCTATGTTTATTTTAAATATAAAAGAAAGTATATTAAATCTCTTTATTAAATCATATTCCTAATTATCATATTTTTAAATAAATGTTTATCTTATGTTTTGAGAAAATATAGAATTCACTTTAAATAGCTTTGGAAAATTATTATATTTGCAAATCCATTTATATACATCGAGATATTTTCCAGAATTTTGTTCGTTCAACTTATAAATCAGTACTTTTAATCCAGTAAATTACCGATTAACAGATGTTCAAAAATCCAGGTTATCACATTCCTCCCCCCTTAGAATCTTTTCGTCCCCGAAAAGGAACTAAGCCAGAATTTTCTAAAATGCTGATTATCAGAAAAATTATTCTTTGATTCTTTTCAACTATAACTCTTTTATTCAAAACCTTTAAAACACCTTTAAAAATTTATATAATATTATCAAATAGTTTTATAAAAATACTTTTTATAACTCGATGTTTCAGCAAATCCATCCTCGTTCTCATAGAAATTCGGTCATACGTTGATCAGGCGTAAGACTGAAAATATATAAGTACTTGGTAAACCCGTTTTCAACACCCAGTGAAAATACTTGGAAAATAATTTATTGAAAATATAGAAAACATTTTTGAAAATAGAGGAAACATCTTTGGTGAGAATGCTCTTGAAATCATTACCCCCATCCATGGTCACAGTTACATCCTGGGTTACGTTGCCATCGCAGCAAAAGTCCATGTAACTGATTACACCATGGAACCCACAACAGATCACAGTTACATTCCAGGGTTACGTTGCCATCGCAGCAAAAGTCCATGTAACTGTTGGCTCTCAGCGGTACACGCGATTTCACTGTCAAAATGAAACTTCTCCACTCCTACATAGGTCTCAGTCTACCGATATAAAATCAAACGCAGACTATTGGCTCTCAGCGGCACACATGACTTTCGCTATGTTACCATAGTGTCGCAGCCTACCGATATAAAATCGAACGCAGACTGTTGGCTCTCAGCGGCACACACGACTTTCGCTATGGTCTGTAGTAGATCGCAGTGACATTGAGTTAAACTGTCGTCACAGCATAACCCAAATGCCTCTATGGGCACCAGCCCCTCGACTTTCGCTACACAAATAATTCTCAGGAACTAGTTTTTTCCGGACTCCTCACAAGATCAACTTTAGAATCCCCCCTTGGGGTTCAAGGCAGTACCACCCTGTGGCACTCCTGAGAAGTTCATTTCAAGGGAGCGCCTTTTTCCCCAGAGCTATTCTCAAAACACTTTATACTATACACTTATAGTATCTTCAAATCATATCTTTTATGATTTATATCAAAATCTCTTTTACTCAAAATCGATATCCAAAATCGATAGTTCCAAACTTGGCTTTCCAAATTCCAAAATTAATTTTCCCAAAAATCAAAAGCCTTTCCAAAATCATTCTCATAAGATCCTTTATATATATATAGATATATATAACTTTGAAAATCTTTGGATCATTTCAAACTTGTATAAAACCTCTTTTATACTTCAAATATTTTCAAAACTCTTTTCTTCTGGCAATAGATTTATCAAGAGAAGATTTATCTTATTTAACAAAGATATATAACTTTGTTTATTCCAAATCAAATATTCAAATTTGATTACTCTTTATAAAGTTATTAACCATATCACTTTATATAAAATGAGTTTTAATCACAGAAATATTCAACTCCCATTTTATTTCATCATATATTTCCCAAAATATACTCTTCCATTTCAAAATCATTCTACCGTTTTTATCCACAAATTTTGAATATCAATTTCATTCAAACCCGTACGATGTACACATATCATTCGTACGCTATATCAATTTGATCGCTCACTCGATCACACAATTTCGCTTCCGAACTAGTATCGTCCACCCGATTTCCTAGTGCGGACTCAGATCTGGTTTCTTGATCAGAAACTGTCATTCTCCTTGCATAGTCACAACTATGATAGAGAATATCTAGAACCAATCAATAATCCATATCCAGGTTCGCCGTCGAAAATCGAGCGAAAAATCCCAATTCGGATCGATAATATTATCTCGAAATTCTGTGCTCGAATCTGGATCAAATCATTATGCGAATAGAATAATATACGTATATCCTAAGTATTTATCTTTATTGGTTATTAGCCAAATCAATTTTCTTTTCTATTCACATTTCCTTTAATTCCATTCACTTATTCTCAATTGCTTCCATTTCCAATTGAGTTATTACTTCAATTACAAACAGTTTGAACTTTGACCTATTTAAATTTTAAAAAAAAATAGCTTGAAAAAGTTTAAAATAGTTAAGTAGTTGAAAAATAGTTATTAGTTTGTAAAATAGCTGTAAAATAGTTAAGTAGGTATAAAATAGTTAGATAATTGCAAAATAGTTTTTAAAATAGTGATTAGATATAAGTAACTAAAAAATAGTAATTAGTTTATAAGACAATTTCAAAATAGTTCTAAAATAATTGTAAAATAAGTATAAGATAGTTTGGGGTTTAAGAAGAAAGATTGTATAGTAAATGGTAAAAAAAAGGTTTATATTAAAACAACTTACTTTGAAAATAGTCTAGAGTCAAACCGTTCAATTTCCCATCAATTCAATTTAAATATCCACTTCCATTTGAATTGACTCAATACTTCAATTTCCATTGAAATTTATTTAATCCCAATTCAAGTTGAATTAACCTTAATTCCTTTCCAACTTCAAATCAAATTCCATTTGATTTTTAAACTTATTCAACTTTAATCACAATTCCAAAATATTCAAATCAAATCCAATTTGAACAAATTTTATTCAAATCTCAACTTAAAACAATCTCAAATTATATAAATTTGAGTTAAAAATTTAAATGTTGATTTAATACCTTAAGTCAATTTAACCCTTACTTTTAAATTAAATCAACCTTTATTATTTATTTATTTTTTTAACAACTTAAATCTTTAAATCATTTAATTCTGAATCCAAATTCCAAAATTCCATTTTAAAATTATCTTTACTTAACTTATTGCAAGGTTCAAATAAGAATTCAAAAACAATTAAATCTTCAGATTCTAATTTATTATCCATTTTTAGCTTAAAAACCAATTCTCAGTTTCATAGATTATTTATAATAATAGAATGATATCAGGATAATTAAACATCCAAATTTATCCAAACACCAATTAACAGCATCCATTTTCAATTTCCAGATCTCAAACCCATTATGAGATCACTCATACTCCCATTTAAAATCAACCATTTAACTTCCCAAGTTAAATTTCAATTTCATCTTGAATTTTTCAATTCAAGTTGTTCATTCTAAACTCATTTAACTTTTCTTAAGTTAAATTCAATTTAATCCAGTCAACTTTACCCAATTTGAATTCCTATTTCAAATTTTAAACTTTATATTAATAATCTTCCCACTTATAAGTTCGAAAACTTATCACTTTGGGTTTTTATATCACATTCCAAGGAAAAATTTAAAACTTAACACTAAGAGTTTATTTCAAATCATCTTTGATATTATGTATATCCTCATTTATACATATTTATTTCCTTTACTCACCAAGTTATACCTTAAATTTTTAAACCACCTTTGGTTTTAATTCAAAACAAATTTCTTTAAAACAATTCCAAGTTTTCTAGACTTAGTTTTAAAAACTTCACAATTTTAAATTATCTTCAATTCCAATTTATAAGTCATACTTACCTAAAAGTTTACTTCCCTAAAACATTACATTTTACTTAATTATTTACAACATTTCATTATTAAACACAACAACCATTATGATAATAACCAAGATTATCATAGTTGGAACCCAATTTATTATTATCTTTATTCTGATAACACTTCTACAAATTCAAGATTTTAATATAGTTTGGATCCCTTTCAAACTTATCTTTATTCAATTTCAATTTGGTTGTATTACTATTAGCACTTAATTCTTATTATTTTATTTTATTTCAATGATTCAACAACCAATTTCTTTAATGTATTTAATAATTAGAAAATTATTTCTTTATATATCAAAAGTTAAACTTATACAAAAATCATTTATTTTTAAAACCATTTTAAAACCTTTATATAAGAAAATAACAAGTACGCTCTCATATATATACACTCAACTCATCTTTGGGTACCATTGACCCTATCCTTAATGAGTAATCCCAACAGAGCCAAGGTTCTCGCTTAACCTTCAACTCTGATACCAACTGTAATAACCCGGAATTTTCGAACCCGAAAATTCCAGATAGTTAAGAAAAGAAGAAAGAGATAGAAGAAGAAAAAGAAACAGAAATACAAAAAAACACAGATTCTCACATTCGCAGCGGATAAAATATAATATCAAATAATATTCTTTACACAAAGAAAGCTATATCAGTCAATTACATTTTAATACATCAGAGTTACAACCATTTATACATGAACTGGACAGTTATACAAATTGTTCCAGACTATAATCTATACAAACTACACAGTCTCATATACACAGCGGAATACTCCATACGTTCCTGTCATCCAACTCGCCTCCTGAGCTTCCGAACGTCCTTATCTGAAAATCTGTAATACTCGGTCTGACCCGAGCATTACAACAAAGTAACACCCGGGTCAGGCTGGAAACCAGCGTGAGTAAACCCATATAATTTGAAATACTAAGTTCAAACCATAAAAGAAAAACCCAGGGTAACTCGTACTTCACTACGAGTTCATTACTTGTTATGCTCAATACTTACTTCACATATCGATCTATAAAGAATCGAAGTGGTTTCGGGTATTTACTGATACCCGACTCCGGTCTCTTCGAATCCAATGTCATCTTAACCCAAGTTATTCAAATGAAATACAATTCAACTTTTATATACATGATGACACTTTTTACACAGCAATTCATTATTGATAGATAACCACCTTATCACTGTCCATCCAAACATTTCATATCAGAGATATCAACCAATTCAAGGCATTGAACATCATTAAATATTTCATAAGCAAGATTAATTATTTTGAAAAAAATTAATTTAATTTATCTCGAATTAAATTAATTACAAATCTTTAATCACTTAGATTACCTTTACTTAACCTTAATTAATTTTAAACCAATTAATTAATCGTCTTTTAATTATCCATCTTAATTAATCATCCTTGATTAATTATACTTAAATTACATTAAGTAAATAGCCTTTAATTAATTTCACAAATTAATTATCCTTAACCATTCACAGTAATTAACCTTTAATTACTCTCATTAATTAATGATTCTTAATTAATTACATTAATTAACTAACCCTTTAATTACTTCTATTAATTAATTTACTCTATTAATTAATAAAACTTAATTACAAATTAATTACTTCTTAATTACTAGTTAATTAATCTCTAATTACTTAATTAACTACTCTCTAATTACTTAATTAATCAATCTCAATTACTTGATTAATTAATCCTTAATTACAACTTAATTACTCAATTAGTTAATCTCTATTCATTAATTAATAATCTTTAATTAATAATTCTTAATTACAATTAATTAACCTTTAATTAATTAATTTATAACCCTTAATTATTTATTAATCAAATCAATTAATTACACTTAATTAATTACTTAATTAATCCTTTATAACTAATCAATTAAATTAATTAATTATACTTAATCCCCTTTATTAAACTAATTAATCTCAAGACATCTTAATCATCTTAAGATAAAACATTATCTTATAAATGCCTTAATTTCCATTAACATTTTAAAAACATTTTAACATTTTAATTAACTTAACTTAATTAAATCATTAATTAAATTTTGGAATAAATAATCATTTAACTAAAAATATTTAAAGTAAACAAACTTAACTTCTTTAAAATAACTTACATCATTATCAAATAGAAGTTTTAAAAACTAATTTCAATTTGTATCTTAAAACTTACTTTTATAATAATCTTAAACTTTTATTTTAAACTTATGTTTAAAATCACTTTAAATTTTACAATATTTAGATTAAACAAATTTTCAAAATCTCTTATTTAATTGTTAAAGAAAACAATTATAAAAGAGTAAGTTTAAATAAGAAAGATTAATCTAGATTTAAATTTAAATTTCAAAATAAATTGATTTTAAAACATTGTAAAAACTGCTTAGTCAAACCCGAAGATCCCTCGGGTCCATCCTCGAGTTTTCTACCTTTCTCCCCTTATTTCAAAAACTTAAATTTAATTTTAAGTTAAAAATACTTGCAGGCTTATCCCACAAAACCACTCGAGTTCAAACCCTTGTCATTTACCCAATTTCTCGAGAACGTCTTCGAGTCTAACTTCTTCTTCGACAAATAACCCAAACCCAATGCACACCTGACACTCGTGCACATGCACACAGGGCCAACACCGTTCCGATCAACGTCACCACCTCCGACCTATCGCCGACGACTTGCCGACCATCCCTAACCACCCAGAACCCTGATCGAACTCGTAAATCAAAATCGAGCAAAACGAGCTATATAGTGACAAACCCGATCGCACGAATCACCTCGCACCACCCAATGCCGACCACCAGAAAACTCGTCGCCGCGCCCAGACCTTTGCCACTCGACCACGCTCCTTTTCCCCCTACTCCGGCCTCTTCCGATGCGACTACGACATTGCATTGGCCTCGACAATCTCGTCGTCTCGAGCAAGGTCTTAAACCCTAGATCGCCAACGTTCAGCAACCATGGTGAATTATAAATTCACCGAGCATTTTCTCGAGATCCCTGACCTCCAAGCATACTTCAGCTACGATCACGACCTCCCATTTTTCGCTGATCACCAGAAATTTAGGAAACACTCGATTCCGTTCAACCCGATAATTTCACCTCAAATCAAAACTAAAAATCCTGATTTTATTATTAAAATTCATGGTATTTACATACGAATCTGATGATGTATTTGAGACCCGAAATCTTAACATTCGAATTTTTTTGACATGCATTGGGTTTATTCTGTAATTCTAATTTTCTAGAAAATACTCAAACTAATTATACTTACAATAATTTTAAAATCAAGATCTTGATAATTTAATCACATTTTGTTTGAACAACAAAGCCTAAAATAAATTAGGTGAAGAGAAATTGAAAATTGAACTTGTTTAAAACCTGTAAAACTTTAAATAGAGGCATGTTTGCTTGTTCACAGACATGCACACAATTTCAACATACATATATACATTCTTTTATCTTCAAACAAACATGCAAGCATATTTCACTTCATAATTTCTAGGATCATTACATGCATCAGATCATCAAATAAATTTAAGCTTTAGAAATTTTGCTTACTCACCTGTATACTGATATACAGAGATTTAGCATTGATTTTGGTCAGAAACCAGATATTGATTTGATTCTCTTAGTTGAGCTTAAACTGATCTGGAACCTTGATTTAGTTGGGATGAATTCGAATCTACTTTGCTTGCTTTTGATCATTGAGACTGCTATTTGATTTATATTGGGTTGAATCTGAATTTGTTATTTTCTTTACTCAGATTGAATTTTTGAAACAGCTGAAGTTGTTTTAAATTTTGATTTCTCTTTTGGGTTTGCTTTAAGATAATGAGAGAAAAATGATTTAGAAATGAAAATAACCAGGTTTCTCCCTAAACACTTTAATATATACTTCTCAATTAAAAGAAACAATGTTTTGCCACTTGTTATTTCAAGTTATATTGAGCTTACAAATGTCAAATACATGTATTATTATCTAACAAATGGTTTAAACTCTTTATTTTATTAATTTCTCATGTTTTTAAATAAATATGGTTATATATGCATTATGTTTATATATATATATATATATATATATATATTTACATACTATCTATGTTTATTTTAAATATAAAAGAAAGTATATTAAATCTCTTTATTAAATCATATTCCTAATTATCATATTTTTAAATAAATGTTTATCTTATGTTTTGAGAAAATATAGAATTCACTTTAAATAGCTTTGGAAAATTATTATATTTGCAAATCCATTTATATACATCGAGATATTTTCCAGAATTTTGTTCGTTCAACTTATAAATCAGTACTTTTAATCCAGTTAATTACCGATTAACAGATGTTCAAAAATCCAGGTTATCACAGTTCATCTAATCTACAAAAAAAGCAGGTGCATTCGTCAACCCGAATGGCATTACTAACCACTCATACGAACTATACCTAGTCCAAAATGCCGTCAAAGGAATGTTGTCCTCTACCACTCTTAACTGACGAAAGCCCGTTGCCAAATCCAACTGGGAAAACACTTTGGCTCCACTCAACTGATCAAATAGATCATCAATTCTCGGCAAAGGATACTTATTCTTTTATCATCCTTTCGTTCAACTTATGATAGTCGATACACATTCTCAACGACCTATCTAGTTTCTAATATATAAGATAATTTAAAATATAAAGTGAACCCATAAATAAATTTAAACAATATATTACAATAGAACATAAGTATGTAGGCTTGAACAAGTACAAACAAAATATTTACAAGTATGAAACCAAAAGAAAAATTATATATGTAATAGCTTGCAAAAGAAGGCAATGTTAACATCTTCAGCCGAAATGAAAACATAGGATAAGTATAAAGGTACATATGCATTAAAGGGTTGCATCTCTAAGTACATACAACATTATCAGCCGAAAGGAAAGCAAATATATAAGTTGTACAAACCATTAATGCAAGCCATCAAAACAAGATTTACATCAGCCACCAAAGTAAAGAACGAATCAGCATAGTCAACAAGCAAAGCAAAAATATCACTGATATGTTGTACTAAAGGAAATATCACCTGTACAAAATAATCTCACCCTGTAACTTCATTTCCTATATATCAACTTCCTTTTTTTCATTCATCACAACTGAGAAAAATTGAAGCAAGCATCACTTCAACTTAAACACCAATACAACTTAAATCAACTTTAACAAGAGATTCAAGAAGAAGGATTCCAGTTTAAATTTGCAAAAGCATGGTTTCAAAACAAAAAGGCTCTGTCATTTCTGAAACCATGATTTGGAAGGTGAGTAACATTTACTTTTAAAAATTTAAAGTATGAATCTGTTGGATATTTACCTGTGAATATGTATGTTTGAATATATATTCAACTTCTCTGTGTATATTTGAATAATAGAGATAAGAGGTGCAGGCTATTGCTTATAATTCCCTCTGTTCTAGGATCATAGCTAAAAGTTTGTTTCAAAAATCTTTACCTCTCAATCTACTTACTGATTGAACTCGAGATTAAAACAAAAGATATTTGTTTCGTTGTAAACTAAGTTTTAAAAATCAATTCAAGTTAAAACAACTTATTAATGTCTTTGGAAACCAAAACACCTGAGCAAAGCTTTAAATAAGTTAAAATTTAAACCTTTTAATTTTCGAATTCATGTATGTAGGTTGAATTCGTATACTTTAAGGTGATTTTTAAAACAAAAATTATAATTTTTATAGTGAGATTAAAAGAGTAGTTTGGGTTTGTATAAATTTAATTCTTTTAGTGATCTATGGAGATTCAATGACTTGTAGTGGTCGAGATCTTGCTTGGTGATGGAGGGATGAACGGTGGCGTTGGAAAAAATAACTGGAGTTGTTCCAGTTCGACGTGGTGACGGCGGTGAGCAGTTTTTCCTCGTAAACCTAGTTTGGCGTGGGGTTGTTTTTTCGATTCGTTCGTCTTCGTTCGAGCATCGAGCTACTCGAGTTTTGGGGTAATGATGGCTGTCGAGTTGACGAAGTCGTGGCCGGAAGTTCGAGTGTTCTAGTGGTCGGAGTCGTGAAAGCGAAGCGTTGACAGGTGGAGGCCGTGATAGTCTGGTTGTTTCCAGATTTCGAATTTTTTCTCGATTACGATTTCGAGACGATGACGTGCTTCGTGTGGTAGGAGCAGGGTCTAGAGGTGACTGTCGACGTGTTCGACAACATGGTGGTGCGGAAAGATCGCCAGCGGCGATGTGCACGTGCACGAATTTTGGGGATGTCAGCCTGGGTATTTTTCTGGGGAGAACTAGAGTTTTCCTCGTGTCGCACTCGAGAAAATCGAGTCATTTATTCGAAGTAGGGACAGGGAAATCTCGGGATGTAACAACCCTAGATTTTGGCCTATATTTTAAAATGTGACTTTATTTTATTTTGAAACTATTTTAAACTTGTTTTATTTCAAATATTTCATTTCTAAATATAAATTTTGATTGTTATGTAAATTATAGTTTCAAACTGGTAAAAATTGGATATTTACTAAAAAGTGAATTTCTGTTCAAACTGGTCAAACTTTGACTTTTAAACTTCAAATTTAAATTATTTAAAATTTTAAATTTTATCTCTTATTATGAAATTATATGTAATAACTTGAACACTACTTTTCGTTTCGTTGAAAACGAAGTTAAACTGTAAAAGTTATGTATATTTCAATATTGAGTGCAATTTGTTTTATTCTGCAATTTTGTTATTTTAAATTGTATAAATTATATTTTATTTGTCATATTTTGTTCTAATATGTGTTAATATTTTATTTTATGTATAATTTGTCTTTTAATAATTTAAAGTGATTATATAAATTTTCCAAAGCTTATTGAATTTATTTTCTATTTTTAAAGACTAGTTTCATATATACATTGTTATTTTCTTTATTTAAATTATATAATTTAAATATTTTTATTTATTTTTCTTATTTTTCTTTATTTCTGAGACCATTTAGTTATATTATCAGCCATTTTATGTTTTATAAATTATAAAAGAAATATGAAAGGTTTTGATACCCTTTATCTCCTTTGTTCTTTTGTCTCCCACCTTTTCACTTTAACCAACACCTTTGCATTCAATATTTTTTTGCCGTTCATTTTTCACTTGCTTTCTGCCGTATCTTTCTTCATTTCACGTGAAAACAAAATAGCTTCTCAACAAAAAAAATTTAGCACGGCATCTCTTCTCCTTTGATCAAAAATTGTGGTAAAGTTTTCTCTTCTTTTATGTTGATTTGCCTTGATTTTCTATGGATTTTGCACTTGTTTTCAACATGTTATGGCCGGCCCCACCTCCTCCAGCTGCTAGGCCGACCCCACCACCACCACAACCAGCCACCACCAACTCCAGATCACCATCCCATCAGGCCGACCATCCCTAGGCAAGAGATCCACCCTCTACTTTCACAAACCATCACTATATGTTCAAGCCTAGCCTTCCCTTCCTCTATCACCACTTCCACCCACTTTGCCGCCACTTCCACCACCACCCATTGCTCTGACCACCACTCACTGCCACACCACCCACCACCACCTGAGCACCAGGCCGAACTCATAGGACCCCTTAGTCGAACCCATATTGTGACTTGAATTGATGCTAGTGCCTTGTAGTTGTAGATCCATGCACCCACTTTTACACCACCTTTTAAACTATGTTAGGCCGACCATATAGACCCAAGACAAGATCAAAATTCAACCATTACCAGTACATTTCTGACCTGTAACTGAAATATAGGAAGTTGAAAGCAAGTGCAATGATTTTGGACTTGTTTTATACAATCGTTTCTAGCTTTGTTTATTGAATTTTGGTTGAAATCTTATGTATTATTGTATTGTTTTGTGTAAATGTTTGAACAAGCAAAATTGCTTTGGCTCTCCACTCTCAAATCATATTCATGTTGTCGTGGCTTCGAAGATTCTGTGTCGTGTGTTTTGGTCGTCGTCTCCAGCTTAAACAAGTGAGTAATTCTCACCAGACAATGTGTACTTATATAACTAGTAAACTGACACCATTTGAATCTGTAAAATTATATCATCCTGTTGTAACTGTTATATTATTATCATATAATGTTTACCCCTGTTATTACATATGTTATATCATCTATTACTGTTATATGATGTTATTCTGTTCATTTTATCAGTTTATCACACTGCAAATTCCCTGTAGATTAGGTTCGCTATGGGTTGAAATGATACATACCCGAACGGACTTTAGAATAGGGAAAGATCGTTATGGGATGAAATGATAAGCCTGAGTGACTTTTTATTTATTTTATTTAACTTAGGATTGTGGGTTTGAAATGATAGAACCCGGTTTTTCTTTGTAAACTGCGGATTGAAATGATACATATCTGTATCACTTGACCTAGGCTAGAAATCTATATACAGACCCGTGGTTTATATATTTTTCTGAAATTTTTAAAATATTTAAAAATGTAAATATTATGATATTTTGATTTAAATTTTATTAAAAATGATTTCTATAAAATATTAGTGATTTTCTACAAATTAAATAAGTGAATTAAGTAAATGGTGAAGTAGAATTTGAAATATAAGTAAATTTTGGAATTTATGATTTTGTTTATAAATGGAATTATGTAAAGTAAGAATACATGACAAATTTGATTTAAAAATGAATTTAATGATTTTATTAAGAAATAATGATTTTATAAAGTGTTAATGATTTTGTATAACTTAAAATATGAAATAAATGAATATTTAAGCTGAATTTGGAAATATAACTTACATTGAACTTTTGTGAAATTTGTTTAAAAGTGAAATATTAATTAAGTAAAATAAATAGAAATAAGTTATATTTCGGAAATTTAAACTTAGTTGTTAAGTTTAGAATTTAATTAAAGAAATGAAAATTTAATTGTTATTTAATTTGATTTTGTATGGAAATTTGACTTTATAAAATCATAGAAATAAAGGTATTTAAATGATTGTTTTTAAATTGCGAAAATATATGATTTTTATAAGTTAAAATGATTTATATTAAAAGTTAATTATGTGTGAAATTGTAAATAAAACTCTAAATTTGATTTGACAGCATTTTGAAATGTAATGTAAAGATATTACAACATTGGAAAATGTTGTAGTTGTTTTAAATGAACCAAATAGCAAATTTGAACTAAGGGTTATTATAGCACTTTGTTAGTGCTATAGTTGTTAAATTTAACTAAAATTTTAATTGAAACTAAATTAAGATATTACAGCATTTTAAATGCCGTCTTTGGTTAATGAACTGTTTTAAACATAACATTCTCGTAGCATTTTCTAAGTGCTGGGAGAGTTGAATTTTCTTTGTTTAATAAATTCAAATGAATAAATGATCTTTGAAAAATATTTAAATTTTGGAAATTAAATATTTAATTATTAAATATAATGAATTGACTTTAAATGATTTAAATGGAATAGTTGATTTGGGAAATACAGCTATTTTGAAATGTGATTAAACGGTATTTAAATTTAAATTAAATAGATGATATTTTGAAATGAATTTGAAATGATATTAAATCTTGGAATAAATAATTGAAGTTTATATTAGTATGAAAATATTTGGTTTACTTGTAATTTGAATCTATTTAAAAGATATTGGACTTATGAAATATAGGATAATAAAGCTTAGGAATTTATTTTATAATTTGAATAGTTATTTTGTGGATTAAATCTATATTTGAAATTTATAAGATTTGAAATGGTCTATGGAAATTTAATTAAAACAAATGATTGAATTGAATTGAAACTTTGGAAATTTTAGTACTTGATTTGAAAGTATAATAATTACACTTTTAAATGGTTTAAATGAATTATTTTGATTGAAATATAAACTATTTAAAAGGTGACTTGAAATGATAATAAATGAATGATATCTTTAAATTTAAATAGTATTTAAAGTTGAATATTTAGATTTGAACTCAAATGATATTTTGGTATATTAAAATGATTTGAAATGAAGTTTGAAAGGATATGGTATTTTGATATATTAAAATGATTTGAAATGAAGTTTTGGACGGATATGATATTTTGATATATTAAAATGATTTGAAATGAAGTTTTGGAAAGATTTGATATTTTGATATATTAAAATGATTTGAAATGAAGTTTTGGAAAGATATGTTATTTCGATATATTGATATGATTTGAAATGAAGTTTTGAAATGGTATGATATTTTAAATATATTGAAATGGTTTGGAATTGATTTAATCTTTATTTTGATAAAGATTTGGATTTGAAATGGTATTCTATTTTGAAGTATAAACTGTTTTTTAATTTATAACCATGGGTTATAAAAACGATTGGTTGTTAAAGAGACCGGGATCGGATATGAACATACTCTCTGTCGATACCGAAAACCACTTTGACAACTGTGTATGCGTTGGAGTTTCCAGAATGAAGTAGGATGGTGGCGACGATCCTAAGGTATATACTGGACCCAACTCCCGTGAGTTGGCATAAGGTGGCTAAAACAGGAGCGATCGACGGGCCAAGGAGGTAGCACCTCTTATCGGACACACTTCTTCGATACCTTTCTATTACTTGTGATTGATTTGGTGCGCACCCTTGATTTGGGAGTGTTGTTCGAGGTAGGCGGTAGATGCTGTTATGCGTCACCACCAGTCTGGATTCGTAATTGGTATATCTACCATGGCATTGCCTTGTGTGCCATGTCACCTACCATATCGAGCCTACTACGATTTTGGTTTAAAGATCCAACCGCATTAAGGTTCACCATCCCCTTAACGCTATTTTCTATATGATTATACTTTACTAATTAGACACTACTGTATATAGCGTATATTAATACATAGTAGATAGTTTAACGGATCCTTAAAGAATGGCGATCCCAAGCATTCTTTAAGTTACTTGTACCTTATTACAGTTCACTTGAGTTGGTTTACATTATATAAGTATATATTGTCCTGACTCGAGTGTTTTGTGTTTTGCTTTACGCTCGGGTCAGCCTGAGTTATTCACAGATTTGGATTTCCACTCTCTTGGAGATTTGAATTGCTGGAGATTATCTGCTTGTTATGTCCTATCTATTTCAATTCCGTTGTTCTACTCAGCTTGTATTTGGTTATTTTATTGAGACTTCTGTTGTACTCTATTTCTTCTGTTATATCTTATGTAACTCTGATATATATTTATATAGTAGCTTCATGAACTACTATTTCTTTTTCTTCCGCTGCATTATTTTACTCTGTGTCTGTGATCTGTGATTATTTATTTACTGTATATTCTGAGATTTGCCAAATTTTATTTACAACGCGGTATTTTGAGCAATTCAAGTCCGACATGTACGGATGCGAATGGTTGAAAATATCGGGTCGTTACACGAGTCAAAAGATTGTTCCAGTTTTCAACCTGACCTGTTTTTCTGTTTTGAAATTTTAAACTAAATTTAAACTTATAAGTCCAGGTTTTAAAACTGAGTTCAAATTAAAATGTAAATATAAATTCAAGTTGAATTGGGAGTTTAGTTTGAACATAAATAAGTTTAAAATTCAAATTGTTTTAATATCTTAAAAGCAATTTAATATATTGGAGAAATTTGAGTT
Source organism: Allium fistulosum (assembly GCA_030737815.1). Lineage (NCBI taxonomy): Eukaryota > Viridiplantae > Streptophyta > Magnoliopsida > Asparagales > Amaryllidaceae > Allium > Allium fistulosum. The sequence continues at coordinate 1,219,353,279 of CM060904.1, read as the reverse complement.
TGAAATAAAATTTTAAATGGAAAATTTAAACAAGTTGAAACTAAAAGTTAAATCTGAAATAAATTCTAGATCTGATTTCAAGGTTTTGAAATTTAATAAAGTTTAAAATTTTGTGCTCTTCTCTTTGTTGCTGGAAAATAATTTCGGTGATGGCTGCAGCATCATCGACATTCATTTTCGAGTTTTGAAGTGAAGAGACCATTCTGTAGTCTTGCTACAGCTTTGTTTTGGAAAAAAAAATATAATTGATTTGAATTTTTAAAATATGATTTGATTTATAAAATATGTAGATATATGATTTTAATTTGATTTGACAAATTTTGTGCATACATTTATTTATCTCTAAATGGTTTGAAAAGAATCGAAAATTTATTCTTAAATTCTATCTTAAATAATAACTTCAAGTATAAAATTAAAATCAAAATTTTGAATAAATATTCAAGCTTGAAATGATTGAAATAGAATGTTTATATTGTATATTAATTTTAGAACTTTTTATTTGTATAATTCTCAATTGCACTCCATTATAACTTACCTTAATTTTTAGAAGTTAACAATGTAATTGGATAATATACAATATAAAAAGATTTTTATAAATAAAATTTGAGTGGTTATAATAAATGTTATACACTTGAATTTTAGTTATAAAAAGATTAACAGAGGTAAATTGAATAAAAAGGTTAATTGAATAGTCTACAATATAAATGATGTTAAAGGAACTAAAAATAAATTAAAACAGTTATAATAAGTGTAAGTATATTTAACATAGGTGATAAAATATTGAGAGGGATAAATTTAATTATAATTAGGAATAGAGAAGAATTAAATTTATTGAGTACATTATGAGTATAATAATGATTTTTCAAATCCATGATTTTTGAAATTGTTAGTTTAAGAAAATTGGATGATAAGATAATGAAATTAGAGATAGTAAGATTTATTTAACTTGTGTAAAATTAACTATCAATTTAAGCTCAAACCATGGAAATTTCAAACCTATTATCTTATTTTGTTTTTCAAACTTATCATCTTATTTTGTTTTTCAAACTGTCTGTTAGCTGTCCTTATTTTTCCTTATCTTGCTACAAACTGGTATAGGTGTCTTTCTAGGACCTTTCTGTTTAGAAATCTTTCTTTAATCTTTGATGACCTTTGATACTCAATTGAATCTGAGCACTGCTTTCCATCCACAGACCTTCGGTCAAGCGGAAAAGGTGAATCAGATTTTAAAGGATCTTTTCGTACTTGTGTTCCTAATTCTGGAGAATCTTGGGAAGATCATCTCCACCTTGTTAAAATTACTATAACCACAGTTATCAAGTATAATTTCAATCTTTTGTCATCTTGTCTTAATCTCATTTAAATTTTATCTTTCCTGTGTTTTCCCCTACCTCATTCCTTTTTGGGGACGAAAAGTTTTGAGTGGGGGAGAGTGTAACAACCCTAGATTTTGGCCTATATTTTAAAATGTGACCTTATTTTATTTTGAAACTATTTTAAACTTGTTCTATTTCAAATATTTCATTTCTAAATATAAATTTTGATTGTTATGTAAATTATAGTTTCAAACTGGTAAAAATTGGATATTTACTGAAAAGTGAATTTCTGTTCAAACTGGTCAAACTTTGACTTTTAAACTTCAAATTTAAATTATTTAAAATTTTAAATTTTATCTCTTATTATGAAATTAGATGTAATAACTTAAAAACTGCTTTTCGTTTCGTTGAAAACGGAGTTAAACTGTAAAAGTTATGTATATTTCAATATTGAGTGCAATTTGTTTTATTCTGCAATTTTGTTATTTTAAATTGTATAAATTATATTTTATTTGTCATATTTTGTTCTAATATGTGTTAATATTTTATTTTATGTATAATTTTGTCTTTTAATAATTTAAAGTGATTATATAAATTTTCCAAAGCTTATTGAATTTTTTTCTATTTTTAAAGACTAGTTTCATATATACATTGTTATTTTCTTTATTTAAATTATATAATTTAAATATTTTTATTTATTTTTCTTATTTTTCTTTATTTCTGAGACCATTTAGTTATATTATCGGCCATTTTATGTTTTATAAATTATAAAAGAGATATGAAAGGTTTTGAAACCCTTTATCTCCTTTGTCCTTTTGTCTCCCACCTTTTCACTTTAACCAACACCTTTGCATTCAATATTTTTTTGCCGTTCATTTTTCACTTGCTTTCGGCCGTATTTTCTTCATTTCACGTGAAAAACAAAATAGCTTCTCAACAAAAAAAAAATTAGCACGGCATCTCTTCTCCTTTGATCAAAAATTGTGGTAAAGTTTTCTCTTCTTTTATGTTGATTTGCCTTGATTTTCTATGGATTTTGCACTTGTTTTCAACATGTTATGGCCGGCCCCACCTCCTCCATCTACTAGGCCGACCCCACCACCACCACAACCAGCCACCACCAACTCCAGATCACCATCCCATCAGGCCGACCATCCCTAGGCAAGAGATCCACCCTCTACTTTCATAAACCATCACTATATGTTCAAGCCTAGCCTTCCCTTCCTCTATCACCACTTCCACCCACTTTGCCGCCACTTCCACCACCACCCATTGCTCTGACCTGACCACCACTCACTGCCACACCACCCACCACCACCTGAGCACCAGGCCGAACTCATAGGACCCCTTAGCCGAACCCATATTGTGACTTGAATTGATGCTAGTGCCTTGTAGTTGTAGATCCATGCACCCACTTTTACACCACCTTTTAAACTATGTTAGGCCGACCATATAGACCCAAGACAAGATCAAAATTCAACCATTACCAGTACATTTCTGACCTGTAACTGAAATATAGGAAGTTGAAAGCAAGTGCAATGATTTTGGACTTGTTTTATACAATCGTTTCTAGCTTTGTTTATTGAATTTTGGTTGAAATCTTATGTATTATTGTATTGTTTTGTGTAAATGTTTGAACAAGCAAAATTGCTTTGGCTCTCCACTCTCAAATCATATTCATGTTGTCGTGGCTTCGAAGATTCTGTGTCGTGTGTTTTGGTCGTCGTCTCCAGCTTAAACAAGTGAGTAATTCTCACCAGACAATGTGTACTTATATAACTAGTAAACTGACACTATTTGAATCTGTAAAATTATATCATCCTGTTGTAACTGTTATATTATTATCATATAATGTTTACCCCTGTTATTACATATGTTATATCATCTATTACTGTTATATGATGTTATTCTGTTCATTTTATCAGTTTATCACACTGCAAATTCCCTGTAGATTAGGTTCACTATGGGTTGAAATGATACATACCCGAACGGACTTTAGAATAGGGAAAGATCGTTATGGGCTGAAATGATAAGCCTGAGTGACTTTTTATTTATTTTATTTTGATATTTTGAAATGAATTTGAAATGATATTAAATCTTGGAATAAATAATTGAAGTTTATATTAGTATGAAAATATTTGGTTTACTTGTAATTTGAATCTATTTAAAAGATATTGGACTTATGAAATATAGGATAATAAAGCTTTGGAATTTATTTTATAATTTGAATAGTTATTTTGTGGATTAAATCTATATTTGAAATTTATAAGATTTGAAATGGTCTATGGAAATTTAATTAAAACAAATGATTGAATTGAATTGAAACTTTGGAAATTTTAGTACTTGATTTGAAAGTATAATAATTACACTTTTAAATGGTTTAAATGAATTATTTTGATTGAAATATAAACTATTTAAAAGGTGACTTGAAATGATAATAAATGAATGATATCTTTAAATTTAAATAGTATTTAAAGTTGAATATTTAGATTTGAACTCAAATGATATTTTGGTATATTAAAATGATTTGAAATGAAGTTTGAAAGGATATGGTATTTTGATATATTAAAATGATTTGAAATGAAGTTTTGGAAGGATATGATATTTTGATATATTAAAATGATTAGAAATGAAGTTTTGGAAAGATATGATATTTTGATATATTGAAATGCTTTGAAATGAAGTTTTGAAATGATATGATATTTTAAATATATTGAAATGGTTTGGAATTGATTTAATCTTTATTTTGATAAAGATTTGGATTTGAAATGGTATTCTATTTTGAAGTATAAACTGTTTTTAATTTATAACCACGGGTTATAATAACGATTGGTTGTTGAAGAGAGCGGGATCGGATATGGACATACTCTCTGTCGATACCAAAAACCACTTTGACAACTGTGTATGCAGTGGAGTTTCCAGAATGAAGTAGGATGGTGGCGACGATCCTAAGGTATATACTGGACCCAACTCCCGTGAGTTGGCATAAGGTGGCTAAAACAGGAGCGATCGACGGGCCAAGGAGGTAGCACCTCTTATCGGACACACTTCTTCGATACCATTCTATTACTTGTGATTGATTTGGTGCGCACCCTTGTTTTGGGAGTGTTGTTCGAGGTGGGCGGTAGTGGCTGTTATGCGTCACCACCAGTCCGGATGCGTAATTGGTATATCTACCCTGGCATTGCCTTGTGTGCCGTGTCACCTACCATATCGAGCCCACTACGATTTTGGTTTAAAGATCCGACCGCGTTAAGGTTCACCATCCCCTTAACGCTATTTTCTATATGATTATACTTTACTAATTAGACACTACTGTATATAGCGTATATTACTACATAGTAGATAGTTTAACGGATCCTTAAAGAATGGCGATCCCAAGCATTCTTTAAGTTACTTGTACCTTATTACAGTTCACTTGAGTTGATTTACATTATATAAGTATATATTGTCCTGACTCGAGTGTTTTGTGTTTTGCTTTACGCTTGGGTCAGCCTGAGTTATTCACAGATTTGGATTTCTACTCTCTTGGAGATTTGAATCGCTGGAGATTATCTGCTTGTTATGTCCTATCTATTTCAGTTCCGTTGTTCTACTCAGCTTGTATTTGGTTATTTTATTGAGACTTCTGTTGTACTCTATTTCTTTTGTTATATCTTATGTAACTCTGATATATTTATATAGTAGCTTCATGAACTACTATTTCTTTTTCTTCCGCTGCATTATTTTACTCTGTGTCTGTGATCTGTGATTATTTATTTACTGTATATTCTGAGATTTGCCAAATTTTATTTACAACGCGGTATTTTGAGCAATTCAAGTCCGATATGTGCGGATGCGAATGGTTGAAAATACCGGGTCGTTACACCGGTCAAAAGATTGTTCCAGTTTTCAACCTGACCTGTTTTTCTATTTTGAAATTTTAAACTAAATTTAAACTTATAAGTCCAGGTTTTAAAACTGAGTTCAAATTAAAATGTAAATATAAATTCAAGTTGAATTGGGAGTTTAGTTTGAACATAAATAAGTTTAAAATTCAAATTGTTTTAATATCTTAAAAGCAATTTAATATATTAGAGAAATTTGAGTTTGAAATATATTTGAAATTTTAAATGAAAAATTTAAACAAGTTGAAACTAAAAGTTTAAATCTAAAATTAATTCTAGATCTTATTTCTAGGTTTTGAAATTTAATTAAGTTTTATAACTTAAGTGTTGAAAATAAGTTTAAAAATGAAATTTAAAAGAAAATTTGAAACAATGTTTCAAACATATTGTGAATAATAATTAAACTTTAAATATGATTGAACTTTACTTTAAGTAATGAAGATTTATGATTTCTAATTCATTAACGATTGAGTTTAAATAGTGAATTAATTTATAATCAAAAATGATTCATATAAGTAAATTTTCTTTAAAAAGGTGATTAAAGAAATTTAATAGTTAATGAGATCATTAACTAAGATAATTTGAACAATTAATTAATGTGATAAATTTTAACAATAAATTAGATTGATTAATTTAATAATAATCAATTGTGGAACTATTAAGTATAATTACTTAACGACGGTAATTGTGGAATTAATTATTCAATGTAATTAATTGAGTTAATCGAATTTGTTCAAGTTAATTTCTTAAGTTAATTAATTCAGAATAATCACTTGAAAATTTTGGAAATATAATTACTAAGAGAAGTAATTAACAGATAATTACTGAATGTAATTAATGGAATAATGATTTAAAATCTGAGTATAGTTATTTGTTAATGAATTAAAGGATTAATTAATAATGGTGATTAATTAAGATTAATTTAATAATTAAAGATTAATTGATTCATTAATTAAAAATGATTAGTTAATAATTACAGGTTAACTAATAAATTTGAAAGGGAATTTATTTCCAATAATTTGCAATTAAATCATGATAATTAACCCGGATTAATTGTTGAAACATCTGATTTAAATTAATCGGTTGATTAATAAATTCACTTGTGAATGTTTGGTCGTGACTGAATGATTGAATTGTTTAATATCTTTGATCTGTAAAGCTTGGTGATATATTCTGATTCGTGTGTAATCTGTACTGTAGTTATTTATCTGGGATGAATGTAAATTGTTATCTGTGATTTATATATCTGTGATCTGTGATCTGTAAATGAAAGATAAGCGTTATAATTTATACCGATTATCAACTATATTTCTGTATTCTGATCTGTGATGATTGAATGATGTTGCACTACTGTGTGAAACCCCTGGACTACACCATACACACACAAATATGGATTTCACGTGGAAATCAGTTAAGTCGTAGATTTTTGACAATTTTAAAAGATTGAATTCTTGAATCCAAATAGTTTTGGAAATTGGAATTTAAGAGCTTTTCAAATGAGTTTCAAATGTAAAAGTTATTTTAAATAACTTAATAAACCTTGATATTTAATAAATTGATTTGAATTTGAATTCAATATCTAGAATTGAATTCAATGATTTGGAAAAACTAATTGTTTTCAACTGATAAAAGCTCTCATATAAGAAATGGATTTCCAATTTGAATTAAAAGAATTTCAAGTTTGAATTGAAAGTGGTTTTCCAAGTTACGTATAAATCTTTGGAAATGATTTTGAAAGCTATAAGTTAAATCTTTGTTTTAAAGATTTAATGAGTTAATCCAATTGAAATGGAAATTAATTTGGAAAATCTGTGAATGAATCTTTGTGAAACTGGGTGAACTTTGTGAATTAAATCTTTTGTTTAAAAGATTAAAGTGTGGAAATTGTTTAAACCGTTGAAGGTTGTTAAAATGAATCTTTTTGTTTAAAGATTTGAAAATGGTAATTTGTTAAATAATTTGAAAAGAAAGTTTGGGTGTAAGTTGTGATTTAACTGAAATTCCATTATCCATATGTTTTTAAATATTACACTCATTATTCGGTTTGGCCGGGAGAGGACCTTTGTGTCATATAACCCATTCCGAATAATGATACGTCGTATATGGATTGCATTTGAATACCGGTGGTGAAGACCGGGTATTTGTGAGAACGATAGGATGACTTATCGATTGTCTCTGCACTGAGTCGCGCCGGTATAGAGATTTCCTAAGTGATGGGATATCCGATCGGGATTGTGAATACCCGGATTGCAAGGGCTTCTTTGGAAGTGCCTTCGGTTCTGTTCGAATCCGGAATAGACTTGTATGTTTGTGTGTCTGACACTACACTTTGAGATATAAAGCTGTTTTCTTTCAAATACATTTCTGTTGGTGGCGGAGAATTTATTCTCTTAACTTAACACCCTTCTTTGAGACGTACGAGCTCAGAGGTTATGTAGTTGAAGGTTATCAGCGATATACTCCCAATTTGGTAATGGGGCATGCTTAGTGTTGCTGTGTGATGATTATTTATTGATCATTTGTGATCAAAGCATGGCTTTATGAAAAAGCATAGCTTTGTGGACGAAACCTCATCGAACCTCACAGACCGGAAATGGTCGAAACAGGAATGATGCAGCAAGGTTATGAGGGTCGCTCCCTTTAGGGTATGTCCTTTCCTTCTGGAAAAGGGTGGTATCAGTTATGGAAACCTGGTATTTAACCTATGTGGATACTCCAATCTCATTTACTGTGTGATTGTTGTTTGATCGAGGCGCCTCGGATAAAGGTCCCAAAGGACCGGGGGGTGGCATATTCGTGTAGTAGTTACCTAGTGACAGAGGTAACCCGGCCTTGTGTTGGCAGAGATCCGGTTAGGTTCTCGGGACGTCCCGCCAGAGGCGATCCCATGTGGCATAGGAAGTTCCTTAGCCTGACCATTTGTTGGAAAATCCAAAGAAACAATATGAGCCCTTTACGATTGCAGTTGTATAACCTGTCTCCTCAGGCGGCAGCTATAGCAGGCATAATATAATGGTACCTATGCTGGCTAAGATTAATATTGTATTTTCGAAATGTTTCCTACACTATGCACTAGTAATCATATAAAAAATGATTTGTTTTGCGTAGTAAGCATGTTTGACTATCATAAGAAGAAATCTCCTCCAATTCTGCGTCTGCATTGTGTGTGTGGCGGGAGGTCTTATGGTAGTTTCATTTTCCAGAAGCATTGCGGATTTCAATGTTTAAAATTCTATAGTTGTTTGTTTTAAAGATAAACTGTTTTTGTTACTCATACCAGTCCCATGACTGACCTGGAGTTTATTGTTCCCTTCCTAAACTCTGGGTGCCCACCATTTTCCACACGGGAAGTCTAGAGTTGGGGTTTTCAGATATTCAGGTTTAGTAGGCTAGATGGAGCTAGTTCACTGTTAGGAGTTCACTAACGACTGGCGTTGCTTCTCTTGGTGCAACGTGATGGTGGTTCGAGCTTGATGTTGGAGTTGTTGGAGTCATTCTCTTTTGTAGATCATTTGGAGTGATCTCTTCCATTGTTGTTATATTACGGTGTAGCATTGTATCATATCTCTGATATTGCTGTGTATTATTGATATCATTGTTGTATATAATTCTGGATATTGTATTCATTGGAGTTGTATATAATATCATTTATTTCTTTCTTCCGCTGTGTTGTTATACTTAATGTTGTTATAAGCTCCGGGGAGCCAGATTCGGCATTTGGATCTACGACACTTGAGTACAAGTGAAGTACGGGTGCCGATTTTCGAAGGCCGAGTTTTTGGATCTTCACAACTGGTATCAGAGCTGAAGGTTGAACTTTAGCTCAGGAGTATAACACATTAAGTAACACATTAGAGATAGGGTGAAGTAAACCCTAGGATGAGTGTATCTCTAAGATATCTGTCTGTATGCCTCAGTAAATTCTCTTGTTATCCACTTATAGTAAGTATGAGTGTAAGAAGAGGATGAGATAGGGGACAGGGGAATACGACTATAAATGGTCAATACCCTGTAATAACAAGGAAACAAGCTTTTCTCTATCAATCTCTTATGTTCGTCATCTCTTTTCGATTCTTCGATAGTTTTTGGTAGATCCAGAAAGAAGATTCGATATATTAATATGGGGCATAAACTCCAACTGAGTCAGAAATTGTTATTTGAATGGATTTGTTGCTTTGGTTGCTATGATTGATAGGTATAATTTAGTTTTTAAACTAAAAGTTTTGAAATTGTATCCATATATCTGTCTATTTTTGGGTCTGGATATGTTCTATGAATGGTTAGTTATCCCTTCGGACTAACCGATTCCGCTGTATATTTCCTAGACCTGGATAACCCGAGTATCTTGTGAAGTGTTAAATAGATTCGTTCTTGTATCTATTATTGATATTCTGATTTGGTAAGCCAAATGCAGAATAGATATTTAGTTGATTTGGCGGAATATTTTTCATCTATCATTGTGTCTCTTTGGCAATTTCGAGGATTAAATTCTTTTAAGGGGGAAGTTTGTAACGACCCTGGATTTTATTTAAATTTAAATTGATAATTAATTTAGTTTTTGAATAAAAATTGTGAAATTAATCGATAAATTGATTCGAGTTTCCCCAAATCCAAATAAAAATATATTAAATCATTTTAAATTTAGAATTGATGGTTAATAATAATTTGGATTTATAAATTAAATACAACATAATAAATATTAAAGTAAAATAATCATAATAAATATTAAGTTAGAAATAGAATCAAAATATATAAGACAAATTAAAATATAAAGTGAACCCATAAATAAATTTAAACAATATATTACAATAGAACATAAGTATGTAGGCTTGAACAAGTACAAACAAAATATTTACAAGTATGAAACCAAAGAAAAATTATATATGTAATAGCTTGCAAAAGAAGGCAATGTTAATATCTTCAGCCGAAATGAAAACATAGGATAAGTATAAAGGTACATATGCATTAAAGGGTTGCATCTCTAAGTACATACAACATTATCAGCCGAAATGAAAGCAAATATATAAGTTGTACAAACCATTAATGCAAGCCATCAAACCAAAATTTACATCAGCCACCAAAGTAAAGAACGATTCAGCATAGTCAACAAGCAAAGCAAAAATATCACTGATATGCTGTACTAAAGGAAATATCACTTGTACAAAATAATCTCACCCTGTAACTTCATTTCCTATATATCAACATCCTTTTTTTTCATTCATCACAACTGAGAAAAATTGAAGCAAGCATCACTTCAACTTAAACACCAATACAACTTAAATCAACTTAAACAAGAGATTCAAGAAGAAGGATTCCAGTTTCAATTTGCAAAAGCCTGGTTTCAAAACGAAAAGGCTCTGTCATTTCTGAAACCATGATTTAGAAGGTGAGTAACATTTACTTTTAAAATTTTAAAGTATGAATCTGTTGGATATTTACCTGTGAATATGTATGTTTGAATATATATTCAAATTCTCTGTGTATATTTGAATAATTGAGATAAGAGCTGCAGGCTACTGCCTATAATTCCCTATGTTCTAGGTTCATAGCTAAAAGTTTGTTTCAAAAATCTTTTCCTCTCAATCTACTTACTGATTGAACTCGAGATTAAAACAAAAGATATTTGTTTGGTTGTAAACTAAGTTTTAAAAATCAATTCAAGTTAAAACAACTTATTAATGTCTTTGGAAACCAAAACACCTAAGCAAAGCTTTAAATAAGTTAAAATTTAAACCTTCTAATTTTCGAATTCATGTATGTAGGTTGAATTCGTATACTTTAAGGTGATTTTTAAAACAAAAATTATAATTTTTAGAGTGAGATTGAAAGAGTAGTTTGGGTTTGTATAAATTTCATTCTTTTAGTGATCTATGGAGATTCACTGACTTGTAGTGGTCGAGATCTTGCTTGGTGATGGAGGGATGAACGGTGGTGTTGGAAAAAATAACTGGAGTTGTTCTAGTTTGACGTGGTGACAGCGGCGAGCAGTTTTTGCTCGTAAACCTAGTTTTAGCGTGGGGTTGTTTTTTCGACTCGTTCGTCTTCGTTCGAGCATCGAGCTGCTCGAGTTTTGGGGTAATGGTGGCTGTCGAGTTGACGAAGTCGTGGCCGGAAGTTCGAGTGTTCTAGTGGCTGGAGTCGTGAAAGCGAAGCGTTGACAGGTGGAGGTCGTGATGGTCTGGTTGTTTCCAGATTTCGAATTTTTGCTCGATTACGATTTCGAGACGATGACGTGGTTCGTGTGGTAGGAGCAAGGTCTGGAGGTGATTGTCGATGTGTTCGACAACTTGGTGGTGCCAGAAGATCGCCAGCGGCGATGTGCATGTGCACGAATTTTGGTGATGTCAGCCTGGGTATTTGTCTGGGGAGAACGAGAGTTTTCCTCGTGTCGCACTCGAGAAAATCGAGTCATTTACTCGAAGCAGGGACAGGGAAATCTCAGGTCAAAAGATTGTTCCAGTTTTCAACCTGACCTGTTTTTCTGTTTCGAAATTTTAAACTAAATTTAAACTTATAAGTCCAGGTTATAAAAATGAGTTCAAATTAAAATGTAAATATAAATTCAATTTGAATTGGGAGTTTAGTTTGAACATAAATAAGTTTAAAATTCAAATTGTTTTAATATCTTAAAAGCAATTTAATATATTAGAGAAATTTGAGTTTGAAATAGATTTGAAATTTTAAAATAAAAATTTAAACAAGTTGAAACTAAAAGTTTAAATCTGAAATTAATTCTAGATCCAATTTCAAGGTTTTGAAATTTAATTAATTTTTATAAATTAAGTGTTGAAAATAAGTTTAAAAATTAAATTTAAAAGAAAATTTGAAATAATATTTCAAACATATTATGAATAATAATTAAATTTTAAATATGATTGAACTTTACTTTAAGTAATGAAGATTTATGATTTCTAATTCATTAAAGAATGAGTTTAAATAGTGAATTAATTTATAAGCAAAAATGATTAATATAAGTAAATTTTCTTTAAAATAGTGATTAAAGAAATTTAATAGTTAATGAGATCATTAACTAAGATTATTTAAACAATTAATTAATTTGATAAATTTTAACAATAAATTAGATTGATTAATTTGATAATAATCAATTGTGGAACTAGTAAGTATAATTACTTAACGACGGTAATTGTGGAATTAATTATTCAATGTAATTAATAGAGTTAATCGAATTTGTTCAAGTTAATTTCTTAAGTTAATTAATAAAGAATAATCACTTGAAAATTTTGGAAATATAATTACTTAGAGAAGTAATTAACAGATAATTACTGAATGTAATTTATTGAATGATGATTTAAAATCTGAGTATAATTATTTGTTAATGAATTAAAGGATTAATTAATAATGGTGATTAATTAAGATTAATTTAATAATTAAAGATTAATTGATTCATTAATTAAAAATGATTAGTTAATAATTATAGGTTAACTAATAAATTTGAAAGGGAATTTATTTCCAATAATTTGCAATTAAATCATGATAATTAACCCGGATTAATTGTTGAAACATCTAATTTAAATTAATCAGTTGATTAATAAATTCACTTGTGAATGTTTGGTCGTGACTGAATGATTGAATTGTTTAATATCTTTGATCTGTAAAGCTTGGTGATATATTCTGATTCGTGTGTAATATGTACTGTAGTTATTTATCTGGGATGAATGTAAATTGTTATCTGTGATTTATATATCTGTGATCTGTGATCTGTAAATGAAAGATAAGCGTTATAATTTATACCGATTATCAACTATATTTCTGTATTCTGATCTGTGATGATTGAATGATGTTGCACTACTGTGTGAAACCCCTGGACTACACCATACACACACAAATATGGATTTCACGTGGAAATCAGTTAAGTCGCAGATTTTTGACAATTTTAAAAGATTGAATTCTTGAATCCAAATAGTTTTGGAAATTGGAATTTAAGAGCTTTGCAAATGAGTTTCAAATGTAAAAGTTATTTTAATTAACTTAATAAACCTTGATATTTAATAAATTGATTTGAATTTGAATTCAATATTTAGAATTGAATTCAATGATTTGGGAAAACTAATTGTTTTCAACTGATAAAAGCTCTCATACAAGAAATGGATTTCCAATTTGAATTAAAAGAATTTCAAGTTTGAATTGAAAGTGGTTTTCCAAGTTACGTATAAATCTTTGGAAATAATTTTGAAAGCTATAAGTTAAATCTTTGTTTTAAAGATTTAATGAGTTAATCCAATTGAAATGGAAATTAATTTGGAAAATCTGTGAATGAATCTTTGTGAAACTGGGTGAACTTTGTGAATTAAATCTTTTGTTTAAAAGATTAAAGTGTGGAAATTGTTTAAACCGTTGAAGGTTGTTAAAATGAATCTTTTTGTTTAAAGATTTGAAAATGGTAATTTGTTAAACCATTTGAAAAGAAAGTTTGGGTTTAAGTTGTGATTTAACTGAAATTCCATTATCCATATGTTTTTAAATATTACGCTCTTTATTCGGTTTAGCCGGGAGAGGACCTTTGTGTCATATAACCCATTCTGAATAATGATACATCGTATATGGATTGCATTTGAAGACCGGTGGTGAAGACCGGGTATTTCTGAGAAAGATAGGATGACTTATCGATTGTCTCTGCACTGAGTCACGTCGGTATAGAGATTTCCTAAGTGATGGGAAATCCGATCGGGATTGTGAATACCCGGATTGCAAGGGCTTCTTTGGAAGTGCCTTCGGTTCTGTTCGAACCCGGAACAGACTTGTATGGTTGTGTGTCTGACACTACACTTTGAGATATAAAGCATATTTCTTTCAAATAATTTCTGTTGGTGGCGGAGAATTTATTCTCTTAGCTTAACACCCTTCTCTGAGACGTACGAGCTCAGAGGTTATGTAGTTGAAGGTTATCAGCGATATACTCCCAATTTGGTAATGTGGCATGCTGAGTGTTGCTGTGTGATGATTACTTATTGATCATTTATGATCAAAGCATGGCTTTGTGAAAAAGCGTAGCTTTGTGGACGAAACCTCATCGAACCTCACAGATCGGAAATGGTCGAAACAGGAATGATGCGGCAAGGTTATGAGGGTCGCTCCCTTTAGGGTATGTCCTTTCCTTCTGGAAAAGGGTGGTATCAGGTATGGAGCCCTGGTATTTAACCTATGTGGATACTCCAATCTCATTTACTTTGTGATTGTTGTTTGATCGAGGCGCCTCGGATTCTATCATGTTTGGAGTTGTTTTGCGTAGTAAGCATGTTTGACTATCATAAGAAGAAATCTCCTCTAATTCTGCGTTTGCATTGTGTGTGTGGCGGGAGGTCTTATGGTAGTTTCATTTTCCAAAAGCATTGCGGATTTCAATGTTTAAAATTCTATTGTTGTTTGTTTTGAAGATAAACTGTTTTTGTTACTCATACCAGTCCCACGACTGAACTGGAGTTTATTGTTCCCTTCCTAATCTCTGGGTGCCCACCATTTTCCACACGGGCAGTCTAGAGTTGGGGTTTTCAGATATTCAGGTTTAGTAGGCTAGATGGAGCTAGTTCAGTGTTTGGAGTTCACTGACGACTGGCGTTGCTTCTCTTGGTGCAACGTGATGGTGGTTTGAGCTTGATGTTGGAGTTGTTGGAGTCATTCTCTTTTGTAGATCATTTGGAGTGATCTCTTCCATTGTTGTTATATTCCGCTGTAGCATTGTATCATATCTCTGATATTGCTGTGTATTATTGATATCATTGTTGTATATCATTCTGGATATTGTATTCATTGGAGTTGTATATAATATCATTTATTTCTTTCTTCCGCTGTGTTGTTATACTTAATGTTGTTTTAAGCTCCCGGGAGCCAGATTCGGCGTTTGGATCTATGGCACTTGAGTACAAGTGAAGTACGGGTGCCGATTTTCGAAGGCCGAGTTTTTGGATCTTCACAACTGGTATCAGAGCTGAAGGTTGAACTTTAGCTCAGGAGTATAACACATTAAGTAACTCATTAGAGATAGGGTGAAGTAAACCCTAGGACGAGTGTATCTCTAAGATATCTGTCTGTATGCCTCAGTAAATTCTCTTGCTATCCACTTATAGTAAGTATGAGAGTAAGAAGAGGATGAGATAGAGGACAGGGGAATACGACAATAAATGGTCAATACCCTGTAACAACAAGGAAACAATCTTTTCTCTATCAATCTCTTCTGTTCGTCATCTCTTTTCGATTCTTCGATAGTTTCTGGTAGATCCAGAAAGAAGATTCGATATATTAATATGGGACATAAACTCCAACTGAGTTAGAAATTGTTGTTTGAATGAATTGGTTGCTTTGGTTGCTATGATTGATAGGTATAATTTAGTATTTAAACTAAAAGTTTAGAAATTGTATCCATATATCTGTCTTTTTTTGGGTCCGAATATGTTCTATGAATGGTTAGTTATCCCTTCGGACTAACCGATGCCACTGTATATTACCTAAACTTGGATAACCTGAGTATCTTGTGAAGTGTTAAATAGATTCGTTCTTTTATCTATTATTGATATTCTGATTTGGTAAGCCAAATGCAGAATAGATATTTAGTTGATTTGGCGGAATATTTTTCATCTATCTTTGTGTCTCCTTGGCAATTTTGAGGACGAAATTCTTTTAAGGGGGGAAGTTTGTAACGACCTTGGATTTTATTTAAATTTAAATTGATAATTAATTTAGTTTTTGAATAAAAATTGTGAAATTAATCGATAAATTGATTCGAGTTTCCCCAAATCCAAATAAAAATATATTAAATCATTTTAAATTTAGAATTGATGGTTAATAATAACAAGAAAAGAGTCACAGGTCCCTGTTTTTTATGTTGTTATACAAAAAGTCCCTGCAGAAATGAATATGTAAATTTGGTCCCTATTTTTCAAAAATAAAAAACGCAAAATGTCTTGCACTTTTCTGACAGAAAATGCAAGATAACTTGCACTTTTTTAATTTTGAAATATTTTTCGAAATTTTTGAAATTTTTTGAAAATTTTGAAAATTTTCAAAAGCGCGAGTTAACTTGCACTTTCTATTAGGAAAGCGCAAGCTAGTTTGCGCTTTTTAATTTTTAATTTTTTTTTGAAAATTTTGAAAAGCGCAAGATAACTTGCGCTTTCTATCAGGAGAGCGCAAGCTAGTTTGTGCTTTCTGATTTTCAAAAATTTGAAATTTTAAAAAGCGCAAGTTAACTTGTGTTTTCTGATTTAGAAAAAACAGGGACTTAATTTACATACTTATTTCTACAGGGACTTTTCTTGTAACACCATCAGAAATAGGGACCTTTCGTGCAAAGCCCCATTACATAATTTATTAAATATTGAATCGTTAATTAATTAAAAGTTCAAAATATGACTTTTTCGCATGCTATCGAATTAGGACTCAAGATCACTTTCGATGAGTTCGGATTGACGTTGCGAATTAGACTTAGCATAAATATCACTATTTTTGGAATCATGCAATCCGATGGTCAAAACATTCTCTAAATGCGTGAAATTGTCATCCTGGAGCACTGTCTCTGATATTGATGAAATTTTTATCATCGGGACAAGAAAAATGAGATAATCTCCACTGACCGGTTTTGTCGCGATCCGATGTCCCTTGTGATCGTATGAGCTCGAAACGTAAGATGATTTATTTGAAAAATCAAATAAATTACATATATAATAATATATATACACTCACTAAATTCTACCTCTTTCATTTTTCCTCTCTTCCTATTTCTAGCAAATGAAAATAGTCGCCCCGTCCTTTAACCCTTCTATGAATTAAATTGGGAGCTATGGTGCACGATAATTGACGAGGTCGGATCCATTGGATACGGGGAGATGAGAGCTTCACATTGGTGGTGACAAGGTGCTGTGCGGCTATGATTGCCGAAGTTGAGATTCTCAAGCGTGGACTAAGGTTTGGGCTTGCTAGAGTTGGAGGAGAAGATAGGAAAAATAGAGAGTGGCATTCCTCTTCTCTTGCGAAGAAGAGTTGGTGGTGACTTGTTGGAGTGGTGCGGCGTTGCTTAAGGTATGTGACATTTTAAAGCCAAGATAGGGTGAGTCAAGTCGTATTTTGCTTCGGGGAGCCGACCTTCACGAGATGGTGATGGTTGCAGAGAGCGCGTGTTGTGCTTTGCGTTGGTGAAGACCGTTCGTCCTTTTTTCGAGTGTAGATGGAGAAACCAAGGAGGGATGATTCATGGTTTGGTGGGTTTGTGCATCTATACACGTACGTGCACCGACAATGTTTGTGGAAGAAGGATTAGTGGCTATTGGCTAATGAGGTGATTATATTTAATTATTAATTAGTTTAGTTCATTAATTAATATGTATAATCTATATTCTTATAAAATCCATATCTTTTGCACACGAGGTCCGATTTGGAAGTGATTTTTTGCGTTGAGCTTCTGTTTGAGAGCTTTACGACATGATGTATGATTGATTAGCTTTTGTTGAGGTGAGTGATATTTTCTCTCACCATACTATGATCATTAGTATAGTATAAAAACGATGTTTTAATATAATTTCCATCTTTAAAATATGATTTCTAATATACTTAAATCCATTCCTGATTCTATAAAAAAAATTAAAAGTGTTTTAAAATGGTTTTAAATTGGATAGTACATATGTTATTGTAGACGTCTTATTTTTAGGAAACCTATAAATTTAGGCTAATTTTGATATGAATTGTTGATATAGACATGTTATATATGTTGTACATATGATATGATAGATGTTTGTATGCTTGTTGGTTGCATACATGCTTGTTTTCTTGTTTTGGATGAAAGTGTCGATCGATAGGCGATATAGTGTTAGGAAATATCTCATAAGATAGAATTTAATGCATAGAGTTTCATGCATACTGATCGATCTAAAGACGATAGGCTTGGCTATGTACTTTGGACTTTAGGATGGACGTCAGGCGTTTTCATTTGATTTGTACTTAGCCATTTGTGGCTACGTACATGACTAAAGTGGTTGTTGTCGACTACTCTAGAGTGGTCATTATCTACCACTATAGGGCTTTGGGATAGACTTGAGGAATATTAGAGGATGTTTAAAGGACAAATGATGGTATTCTGCAACAAGTAATGATGGTCGAGAATCGTCCCGACTTTTACGACTCCAAACAAGTGTAGTGTGATGACCTAAAGATCATTTTTAGGACGTGTTCTACTATAGAAGACATATGCGAAGGGAAAGTTGAGACTCGAAGGTGCAAAGGGTACCCATAGATTGAGGTATATACTAAGAATATGATGGCCCCAAGGCCGTGATGGCTCTTTATTGTAGACGGGAGATATGTTTACCCTGGGACTAACGTGATAGTTAGTTTATTTTCTGGCCGATTGAGTGGCATGATTTGAGTACCGAGAAACCAAGATGTGGGCTATCGTGATGGATAGTCCAGTCTTTGATCATGATGGGTCGGTGAGTGATTATATCTCAAATGCACTAAGTGAGTGAATGTGAGGATGGATGCTATGTTTGCTTTATTAATTTTGGATGTCACATGATGTAGTTATCTTTGATGTAGATACCTAGACGACGTAGAGTACACCCACGATGATTAAGATATAGAGTAGCGTATATCTTGTGTATGTACCAACTCTTTAGATGTAGGGACAGGTCAGGTATGATTCTCCGTACCCTATGTCCCATACACTATATTGACTTTTGTAGTATTTTGAGATTATTTATTGCTCACACAAGACTGTTGTCCGACTCGAGGTTTTATGCTTGCTTCTTATTATCTCGAGTACCCTTAAATGAGTAGGCTAGATAACAAGTATTAATAGCATATGGAGTTATGCGGATGGACTAGCAAGAGACGACGCTTTCTCATATTATGTCTTGACACTCTGGGGCCTTGACAGTGTTTGATATAGCATTATTAGAGACAATTTATCAGTTGAGTTTATCTATCAGTTGTATAAACTCTATTACTATTTTGTATAACTGCATGAACTTATGTATTATGTGGTTCATGTAGTTACTGTTATCTTATCTATTTTATATCTATGGTGATTATTACATTTTATTCAATACATTGTGAGATATATGATAGGTTCTATGATTATATGTTGTTTTCTTTCACTTCTCTTCCCTTCTATTTCTCCTCTTTACTTCTTTTCATTCCTTAGACCATCGTCCTACGTCAGCTGGATGTTCCAATAGTGCATTATTCGGCTATATGAGCAAAGGAGGTATAGGGTGGTTGTCATATTTAATATCTGATCTTAGGTTATGTGATTAACCTAAGTTAATACCATGATCCAATAGAGATAGGGAATGAGTTACCACCTTGGACTGAATCGAGAGTATACATATATACGAGAGGGAGCACATTTGTTATATATTTTGGTTTTCAAAGCTATATAGTATAGATAAAATATAAGTCGTATTGCATACATAAGTACTATTGATGTTGTTTTTCTTTATGAGAGACTGATCATCCTTAATATAGATTAGGAATGATAAGACATATGAGAAATGCTACTATCGACTTCATCTATGGAGTAGTGGAGTGGGCAAGATCAGGGGGCCACTAACCTCGTTTATCGAATATGTTCACAGAGATGATGCGAAATATTTTCTGGAATGCCCAAGTTGCTCCAAATGATTATGGTGCTTAAGTGCAAATGCTAGATTCAATTTTGCCAAGCTGTATAAAGACTACATGAGTCTAAAAGGCAGACTGTTCCTTGAAACAGAGTCGGCTATTAAGGTGCAAGAATGAATGGATATTCGCAAAAGAATCTTCGATGACTTGGAATTAGATGACGCCATGTCGTAGAAGTTGGCCTCTAGATAACTTAAAGTATGAGCTATGAAGTAGCGGAATACCCTTATAGCTGCGATCCCCAAGGTTCGTTTTACTTGGCATCGATTCATAGTTTGCTTTGAAGAGAAATTTATCTTGACTTCTCAAAAGTCTGCGTTGTTTAGGAAGTTTGTCGACTTGAAATAAGGATATATGTCTTTGTTACAGTATGTGGCCGAATTCGATGTGCTATCGAAGTATGTCTATCTTTTATTAATACTCCACTTAGAAAGAATGAAAAGTTTATCACTGGGGCAGTCATCTCGGAAAGTGATTGACTGGTCATATTGATGAGAGCTTAAAGAAGTTGATAGAGCAGGCTTTGCAATACAAGTTCATGTATCCAGTGTAGACGGAGTATCCTGAGCCAGTTAAGTAGTGGTAGACAATAGAAGCATATACACTGAATTTCATTTCAATTTCATTTAGTTCTCCATCATTGAAAGGAAAAGGAAAGGGTATTACTATCTAGGGTATGCATTCCATTTATTATGCTCCATATGTGGATTATTTGATATCAGGATTTCACATTCCGTTCATATCTAGTGATTTGGTGGATAGCTTAGGATTAAGACCCAAGATACATTGCCGACCTTTAATTTGCAACGAACCTTGTTAGGGGCTTAGCCAATCTGTGCATGGTTTGTCTAGATTTAGTCTTATCGGGTAATGGTTGTTTTTTTATTTGTTATTGATTCGTTTCGAGTTTAAGTGGGTTCGGTATCATAGTCTAGGAATGGACCGACGGAAGTGGTATGTCATAGTGGAGGATTGTGAGAGGCTGTTGGTCACGGTACAGATCGATGATGAGTGGAAGGTAGTGTTAGGCTGCCCATCGGATGATAAGGTGATGGTTAGCTTTTTATATTTGCTCAATATCCCACATGATGAGTTATCATCTGTGCCCGTAGTTAGAGAGTATCTGGACATATTCAATGAGATGAAAGGATTACCACCATATAGGTAGATAGAATTCCATATCGATCAGGTCAAATGTGCCAGACTAGTAGTTATGCCTTTAAGCCATATGATGCCTAAAGAGCAGAGGAAACTAGAGGTGTGAGCGGAGGATCTATTGAGGCGAGGGTTTATTTATAGGAGCATATTTGAGTGGGATGCACCTATAGTGTTCGCCACTAAGGCAGATGGCTCTTTGAGTTTGTATTCTAATTACCATAAGCTGAATAAGATGAGGAACAAGTATCCACTCCCACTTATTGACGATTTTGATGAGCTCTATGGTGTGAGGGTGTTCTGTTAGTTGGACATTACGATGGAGTTTCATCAATTGAGAGTAGTTAGAGAGAGTGCGCCGACTATAGCAATTTTTATGCTACTTTGATTTTTATTTGGTTGGTTATGTCGTTTGGTAACCAATGCATCGACATGCTTTGTTGATCTCATGAACCGTGTTTCAGGGGATCACTTAAGTAAGTTTGTGCTTATGCTCGTTGATGATAATTTCATTTACTCATGGATGAAGGAGGAGGAGAGGTGTTGAGAAAACATCGATTGATGGTAAGATTTTTGAAGTATCACCTTATGGAGTATATGTCCTGTTTGATGATAAAAATTATGTTTTTATATTTTATTTTTGTTTTTAGGGTGTGTTATAGTCAAAAATCATACATGCACAATTTTATTTTTACCAACGCATCACACGTTTTATTTGTCAGTCTTAGCGTATGTTTGTTATTATCAAAAAGGAGAAACTGTAAAGTAAATCAATTTTGATTTGATATTAACAAGCACATGTTGGATTTAATGTTTTTTTGACTAGTGATATGTATTTATAGGCTTTTGGTTTTAGTCAAGAGATTTATGTCCATTCACTTGCAATTCTACTTTATTCAAAGCAAATTTTTTATGTATAGTACAAAAATTTCTCAAAATCAATGCATATGATATCAATCATTCAAAATGGAAAATAAGTCATTCATAAAGGAAGTAGATTTTATTTGGAATCGTGTATTTTTGGAAAAGAGGAAAGTTATATTTTCTCATTGATTGCAAATACTCAGCAGCAATAAAACAAAGGAAACATGTTTCTACAATCATGCAATTGGAAGCAAAAGGAATTTTATTGGATACTTTCCCATTCGAATATGGATTTAATTGAAGCAAAATGTTATTTTAGAATGATTCAAATATGGAACAAAATTCAAACAAAGAAAGAAAGAAAAGAACCTAGAGCAATGCAAGGAAAGATAGACGGGAGAATCAACCAATTAAGATCTTGCCATTTATTTAGCGATATTTTGGAAACATTGAAAAAGAAAATCCCTGAAGAATCATTCAAAAATAAAGATATGAAGTAGGGAATATATTAGTGTGCAATCAGAGATAGTATATAGAGATTAGAAGTAAATAATTACATACACGATTAGCTGATATTTGTTGGAAGAAACAAAAGAATCTGTTTCCCATTATATACAAATTCTATTTTGTATACAAGGAAATAAACTCTCAAAAATCCATATCATTCTCAATGTCATTCCTCCATACATATTTCCATAGATATACATTACTTTACAAGTCTATATAAACTCAACAACATTGAAAGAAAAAATTATCGGATAGAACAATAACAAAAGAAAGGTGAAAAGCTTCATTGAAAAAAATTCATATATCTCTACATTATAACACATTAAAATTATTATTGTTTTTTTCTTCTTGTTCATTCAAATCAATATCCGATCAAGCAAAAGGGATTTCTTCATCAATAAAAATTCAAGGAGGACATCATCATCTCAAGGCAGAAGTTGCATCTCAAATTCACCAATAGCTTGGTAGCATGATCAACTCGTATTGCAGGCAATGATGTTTTTCTCGAACTCCAAATCAAAGATAGTGCAAGATCACATGATAAAAGACAAGATAAAGGAGAGTTCTTTTTATATTTGTGTAATTTTTTTTTGTAATTTTTAATTTTGAACTCTAGAATATTTTCTAGGATTAAGCTACAGAGTTTGTGGTTTAGGGATTCTTATCTCATGGTTTGAGTTCTGGCAGAGTTATTAGGCATAGAGTTAGAATATTTGTTAGTAGTGTCTGCGAATTTACTGTTTGTAAGTGTTAGAATATTTAACTCAGGTAATAGCTTTGGGGGCAGCAGTAGGCGTTCGGCCGAAGCTGGGTATATCTTGTGTTATTTATTTTTCGCATTTACATTTCCACAGTTTGTTTATCTGCTTATTAGCATCTTTGAGAAATATTTTTAAATACCCAATTCACCCCCTCTAGGGTATATTACTCGATCCTACACAACTTTAAAGAAAGGAAGTGAGATGCTTGGATCATGTTATCTCGGAGCAGGACATTGCTATGGATCCTATGGGTTACGGTGGTCTAGGATTGGAACATACCCAAGAGTGCAATGGATGTGAGGAGTTCCTTGGATCAGTGATATATTATAGATGTTTTACTAAGGACTTCTCATAGGTAGTGATACCATTAACCAATTTGACAAGAAGAATCAAACTTTTATTTAATACACAAGGTGTAGACATGCAATTGTGAGTCTGACAGAAAGGTTGGTGAGTGCACCAGTTTTACTCATTCTGAGTGGGAATAAGGAGTTGACAGTAAGCGCGCATACCTGTTGTACTTAACTAGGTACGGTATTGATGCAGAAATGTAAGGTTGTCACATATGCTAGTCGACAACTGAAAATGCAGGATAGGAAGTATCCGACTCATGATTTGGAGTTGGTTTCTTCAGTATTTGCTTTGAAGATTTGGAGGCTCTATCTATTAGGAGAGGGGTTTGAGTTGTTCATTGATCTCACATCATTGAAGTATCACTTCTCTGAGAAAGATCTTTACCTTCGCCGACAGCGAGACTTAGAGTTCTTAGCCTCCTACGACTTTGACATTTAATATATGCCCATAAAGGAAATGCAGTTATTGATGCTCCGAGTAGAAGACGTGCCAGTTGGGAGCAATGTTCCTAGAGTGGGCACTGCTTGATTTTATTGCTTCTCATGACTTCAGAACTCGATGTAGCTACGACCAAAGATGATGGCTTGTTTGACTATCGGATCTATTTGGATTTAGTAGATCGGTACTTGTCAGAGGCGAGAAGCTAGACTAAGAAAAGATCATAACTAAATTAGAGGAACAAGTAGTGTATATAGAGGAGATGTAGTGCAGACTCGACTGAGACGATTGGCTCTACAAGGATGAGATATTGTTTGTTCTTGATGTCTTTGGCTTGAGGGATGAGGTACTATGGAAGTATCTCATTCAAGATTGACTACATATCCTGATGATAATAAAATTTACCATTATTTGAGGTAGACATTTTTACTGAGAAGGGATGAAGGATGTCGGGCATTCATCTTTAGATTCATAAACTATCAGCCAGTAAAAGCCTAATAGAAGAAACCAAGTGATTTACTACAACTGCTTGAGATTCCCAAGTGGAAATAAGAATAGATATTAATGGACTTTATCTATGGAATGTCAAGGACTAGAGGAGAATACGATAGCATTTGGGTCACAGTTGATAGATTGATGAAGTTTGCCAAATTTATATTCTTTAAGTCCAGTGGAATGACATTCAAATTAGTCGAGTTATATGTGCAGTTGGCTGTCTGATTCCATGTATGTCGAAGCGCATTGTAAGTGGTCGAAACCTGTTGTGCATTAATGAGTTTTGGGAGAACTTACAAGAAGCGTTGGGAAATATGGCAACAAATTGGCAAAATGATATCGAGACCGAACTTGAAACTTTGAGAATTCGTTATTCGTATTGTAGGACATGATACAGAACATGCTAGGAGGAAGGCGATGAAGTGGTAAATGCTCAATAAAGTGAAAGCAAAGGTAATCACATATGGGAGATCGATGAGAGCATGAGGATCGCCAGTCCGAAGCTCTTCACTTAGTGAGATTTCCAATTTTCATCAACTTGCATATTGGATATCATATTTGATGCTTTATATTAGATAGTTTGGTATCCAACATGCTAGGATAGGCATAGATGTTACTTTTTGATGTTTGAACTTATATGTGCTTGTTTGGTGGTTGATTGTTGGCATTTGATACGATTACCTATGCTTATATGGTTGTTAGACATGCAGGATAGTTATGGTTTGATATAGTATATTAATTTGGGATGATTGCTATATATGATTAGCAAGCTTAAATACCTGATATGATGTTGCAATTGTGTTTAATCCTCTTTTTTGAGTACATATTCAGGTATATAGAAGTAAGTGTTGGCTCTTTGGATGCTTACTCGCTTTTATTCGCATCTAAATGGCATGCTCTTGCTATAAAAGAGGTATATAAAATCTGTAGTGTTGATTTAGGTATATATATGCTTGCATGACCTCGGAAATGAGATGCCTCAGACATGGAATGCCACAGATATGAGATGTGTGTGTCCGTGTCTGTTGTTTTAGTATTTTTCAGACCTAGCTACGGTAAGGAGGCGCTGTCGAATTTTTCCAAAATAAGAAGGGCTTTGAAAGCCTATGGGTTGTTAGACATTCTCTTACTTTGGGAATTTCGTGGACGAAATTCTTTTAAGGAGGGGAGAATGCAACAACCAACATTTTTTGATAAGATATTTAAAAAATGTATATAAATATTGAATCATTAATTAATCAAAGGCGTATAAGGTCGAATTAGGACTCAAGACCACTTCCGTTAAGTTCGGATCGACACTGCGAATTAAAATGAGTATAAAAATCACTATTTTTTGAACCGAGCAATCTGATGGCCAACCAAGACCTCTTCGGAGGCACAAGACCTCTACGGAGGCACAAGACCTCTCCCAAGGCACCACAAGACCTCTCCGGAGGCACAAGACTTCTTCGGAGGCAGAAGACCTTCCCCAAGGCACGCAAGACCTCTCCGGAGGCACAAGACCTCTCCGGAGGCACAAGCCCTCTTCGGAGGCACACAAACAAAGACCTCTTCGTAAGCAAAAAACTGCTTCGGAGGCACACAAACAAAGACCTCTTCGTAGGAAAAAAACTGCTTCTGAGGCACAAGCCCTCTTCGGAAGCACACAAACAAAGACCTCTTCGTAAGCAAAAAACTGCTTCGGAGGCACAAACCTTCTTCGGAAGCACTAAACAAGTGAAGCCCTTTAATGAGGCACATCCAAAAACTTCGTCGATGGAACCACTAAAGTGGCGCCTTCTCAAAAAGAAGGTTCCAGGCTGCAGCTGAACACTTATGATTATTTGTACAAACAAATATCCGATAAAACAGCTGACGTCTGTCCTGTGGGCCCATTCAACGATGAAATATAATTTTCTGGCAAATAGATCGAAGTTTTCTTCGGAAACTCACTTCACTGCGTAAGGGAGTCCACTTTTCAAAAAACAAAAAGTGACCATCTCCGAAAGTTGAAGTATATAAAAAAAAGAGAAAGAAAACTTCTCCAATACAAGGCATACTCTACTAAAAGCAGAATAATATTTCCTCAAAACGGAAGAATTATTCTCTAAAATAAGAGTACAAGTCTTTTTAGAATATTGCAATGAGCCGTGGTATGGGGGGATATAGCTATATTAATAAAAACAACGCTCAAACATCATACCACGAGCTCACTGCAGTATCATATAAAGTAAATAAAGAAACTTGTGCAAAAACAAGGAATAAATGCATTCACACATATACTGACAAGAAATTGTACAAGTAAAAAAGAATCATTTTATTCCATACTATAAAATTTTTGTACATGTACAGGTTCCAAAAGACGGGGGCCGGCACCCGTACAATCTCCGGTAAATACAAACTTCTATGTACAAGCAAAAAGCAAAACAAGAAGCATAAAGTCAAGCTCATTACTCCTTCTTCTCGCCACCTTTAGAGCTCTTGCCCGGCTTGATGATTAATTTCTGAAGCCGGCGTGGACGGGTCGGGGAAGAAGGAGAAGGAGGTGTAGCTGGATCTGCTTCCACTTTTTCTTCACCAGTAGGAGCGCTTTTCTTCTTCTTCGAAACTGCGCGTTTCCCTTTCTTCTTTGAAGAAGACTCACTTCCCGGAGTAATCAATGCAGAAAGCTTTGGGTCATCGTCATAAGGTTGCTCCGGGGTCTTCTCGCCCTCCTCATGTTCTTCCGTCTTCTGTTCTTGCGAAGCAGACGGATCGTCCAAGTCTTGAAGAGCTTCTATTTTTTCTTCCTGCGATCCCGGTTGAGAAGCAGAAGGAGGAGTAACTTGAGAAGGTGGAGGAACAATAGCTAGAGGAGGAGAAGTATGTACATCACTTGGTGATCTCACTATAGAAGAAGAAAAGTTAAAATCAGTATTCCTCGTAAAGAGAGGAGATGGTGGCTCATCGAGACTTAAGTAATAAGCGAGAAATTCATCAAGCTCAGTTGAAGCAAACAAGTAATCTGCTTGACCTGGTTCAACGTTGAAGTTACCTGGAGGAGTCGGCTTTATAATGTCAACCTCATAGGCTTGTGCTTCGGCGCTTTCTTCGCCTTCGTCTCCGCCCTGTGCAGTTGTAATCTCGGTTTTGGCTTTAACAGGAGGCGGAGAATGGGGACTGGAGCCTATGATATCAACATCGGCCGAGATCGAAGTATGGACATGGGCAGTTAAAGGTGCTTCCTTCTCTGGATGCTCCTCTTCCGTCGATCCGGCTCGCACTTTAGCGAGTTGCTCCTTTCCTCTAGCAAGAGCGCCACGAGTTTCATCATCAAAATAATGTGCCTCAAGGTCTGCTTCGTCATAGCCAGCACCTCCGAGCATATCAATTGTGGCCTCCCACACTTCAGCCAAGGTGATCTCATACTTTGGGCCCAAGAATGAGAGGCTTCCACTCCCCAAAACACTATGAAGATAAAAATCATATAAAGTAGAGCTAATGTTGGCCTTCGTCGCCTCATGCGATTTCTCAACTGCTTCTTTTCCAGTGATGGCCTCATCGCGCTCTTTTTCATTATTTAATAATTGAGCCTGCAACCTTATAATTTCCAGGTCTTGGGAGCTAGCCTTCTCCCGTAGCGGGGCGATGTCAGTACGGTAGGTTTCTACCATCTTCTGTTCGGCATCAAGTTGAGCCTCAACGTATCGTTGAGCGGCGTGGGCATCCCGCACTTGTTTTTGAAGCACTTCCTCCTTTTGAGTATAGGAAGTGGATGAGGCAGCAAGCTCATTTTTGAGTTTTTCAACTTCGGCCTCAAGTCTCTCATTATCATCGGCGATGCTCTTCATTTTTTCATCGTGCTGGTCAAGAACTTTCTGCCACTCGGATTTACCGTTTTCCATAGTCAGCATGGCTTCAAGATTGGCACGGTTTACTCTCTGAAGCTCGTCGACAAGTTTTTGCCATCCGGACATTCTTTCGATATCAAGTCGGACGGCATCAAGATTCCTTAACATGGCTTGTTTGTCGATGGGAACCAAGTCAAGATCAAAGCGCACTCCCTTTAAGCACCACTGCGGGAACCGACTTTGAAGAGTAGCCGGACCTTGTTCAACTCGGTACTGAGGCCTGCTAATGATTGTCTGAATATCAGTTTTCTCGAGAGCAGGAGAACCGGAGTGGATGTCAAGAGGGATAGGAGCAGCGATTTTTCCAGAAATTGCAGAGGCGTCCCTTTCGCTAAGCTTCGCCCGCTTGCTTGGATCTTCAGTGACATGACTCTTCCCTTTAACATCATAAGATTTTCTTTTATGAGAATCATCATCTCTCTGGGACGATTCATGTCATTCATCTCCTCTCCTGTGGCGCCCCTCATAGTCCAGCCTTTCACGAGATTTTCTGGCAGTTCTCTTTTCATCGGTTTCCCTCGGGGCAGGAAGATAGCGTCTGGGATCGTAAGAATTGCGTCTCCCATAGCGCTGAAAATCGTCGTAGTAGGAACCGCTGCGTCCCATAGAAGAACCTGAAATTGAAGAAGAGATATAACTTAAGAATCTTCGAAGTAAAGAAACCAAGTACATACGAGTGCTAAAAATTCTAGGTGTGTGCGGTGTGCAAACTACGCGCATCAAACTACAAACCACTCTTTGGCTTAGGAGCGGTAACGACTTTTGCAACTAGTGTCAACTCTTGAGCTAACAGAGCTTGTTGCAGGGCGGATGTTGCCTCAACTACTGGAGAAATAACTTTAGTAGTAACAAGGTCATCCTTAAAAAGCTCCTGTGAAGTTATCATCAGGTCACTCAGTCCACCATAAATATCGTCACCGTCATGCCCAGCGGAGCTTTCCTTTTCAACTCCTTCAATCACCGGGGAAAGTGTAAGCTTGCCAGATGACCCCGCGACATCGGCAAGGGTGGAACATTTCACTAACGAAGCTCCTGCAGCAGTTTCCTTTGATGCGACTTCTTCGGTAGAAACCGGGGCAGCTGATGTTTCAGTCTCGGAACTAGAAACTTCATGAAACTGAGTAGATCGAGAGGGATGTAAAAGCCCAAATTGGTGTAGAAACTCGTCTTTCAGCAAAAAATTGATGCTTCTCTCCTCAGCCGCCATGGCACTTAATGTTTCGAAGGTTGGCTTATGGCTGGGATCTCTAAGCGGAGGAGGAAGTGCTACAAAAAGTAAAGATTTAAGTTAAGTACTTGGCAATTCGAGTTCCAAGAAATTCAGAAAAGGTGGAGTGAGCAGAAATTGGCAATCTTACTTCCAATTCTCCAGATGGCATAGAACCCCGGGGAGCAACGAACATAGAAGAATTGACTTAAAAACCCGTGTGCACTCTAGGGCAAGTCTAAAATCAGTTTACGGTTTCTCGCGCCTCTCACGAGAATAATTGAAGGATGATCTTTGTTCTTTGCGAAAGTGCACAAATAGCAGACTTCTTCGAAGCTCAGAAGACGGTCAAGTGTCCTCCTGAATAACACACACAACCCTATCAAGATGGCATAGCCATTGGGGTGTAGTTGGAAAGGAGAGATGGTTAATCGGAGAAGGAGCATTCAAAGAAAGTCATTGAAAGGTTGAATAACTCCATTCAAGCACATCTGTCGGTTAACTGCAATGAAGCCGTGAGGTGGCCTATCAGCAGTATCATTTATCCCGGGAAGCCGAGCGTCTGCTTCAGCAATGCCGAACTGAATGCACAACTGACTAAAAACTCTGTGGTTCAAAGTGGTCGAAGCTCTTTCCGAAGGATCATTCAACGGGTTAGCAATTGGAAAAGCCTCTTCAGCTTGCCCTATTTCTTCTTGTTGAGAAGTCATTCTACACAAGGAACTGGATATTCAAATATGAAGGTGCACGTTTCCTAAAAGTGTGAAGTGTTGTGCAAAACTAGTAAAATGACAAGCAAATATAACTGGAATCAAATTAGTTGACATTAGTCGATTATAGAGTTTCAGGGCTTGTTATTTTAAGTTCAAGTACGGTGTTGATGCTAGCAGATCAGCTTTAGTTGATTATTTTAGCCTTGCTTTAATACTTCACTTGAATTTGTTGATTCACACCATTTTATTCACAAAGTTCATTTAAGTTGATTATTCTTTATCGGCTAATCTGTCATTCGATATGGGCAGTCAATGGCAGTATATTCGCCCTAGTTTTCTGCAAATGTTGTGTTTAACAGGTTGTTAGCTTAAAAGTTAGTATAATCTGTAAGGAAGTGCAACAAAGTTCAAACAGTTCAAGTTCAAACAGTTCAATCAGTGCTTTCAAAATTTTACAAGTGTTCCAGTTTTGTTCATCTCCTAGGTCGTCCAGATTGTGCTCAAGCAACCTAGCATAGGTCGGGTTTCTATTAAGTCGTCCTGCTTGGAATTCATATGCTATTCTGGCAAGTTAAGACACAACAAGGTCGCGAGTTACATAAGTCTAACTCTTTTAAGTCACATTGTTCAAGACAAAGCAGTGCAAATCTGACTAAGTCCTAGGTCGCCTGAATACAAGCGCGACCTAAGAAGTTAAGTCGCGAGTGGTTTAAGTCGTAGGATGATAAGTCGACCAAGTTTCTTAGGTCGCGAAGGTTTCTAAGTCGCTCAGATTCACTAAATCGCTAACTTCTTCTCCACTAAACAGCTCGCTATCTCGTTAACTGGTAACCCGGTAACCCGTTATCACCTAAGCAACGAAATCCACCATCTTCTCATCGAGACCATTTATCTATCCACACCATCAAATCACCCAACGCGGATTCAAACCATCTTTTATCCATCATAGATCCAGCGCGCTGCTATGCTTTCGTGAATCGCAATGGCAACATAGCTAATGGCGATCGAAACCGACCGCAACATGACTCAAAAGTGAAGCACGGCGTACGAAGTTGGTCTGGGGTTTGAAGATTGGAATTCGTGGTTCGATGGTGATCGTGGGATGGATAAAGATCAAGTTTACTTACGCAATATGATAGCAAGGATGAATCGTCGACTGATTAGCTCGAATTCGCCTTTGAAATCACGAAGTTTTGTTAATGGCAGAGCAGGGTATCGAAGCAATTAAGTAAGGAAGAAGCAGCGAGCTAGCAGTTTATATGGGGCAAAGAGAAGAAGGCGAATGGGCACGCGAGTTAGCACATGTTTTAGGTCGCTCACGACCTAGCAGAATTAGATCGAAGCACACGACCTATGACATAGGCCTGTACTTCGAGGGGCAAGTGTTAACTCCCCTTTTAAAGCGATCTAGCGACCTAACTTCACAAGCGACCTAGCGACCTAATGGACTCAGCGACCCAATGACTTAACGAGCTAAAGGTTCTGGAGATCATAGCGGGTTAACGACCTAACGACCTAAAGCTCCAACGACCTAACGACCTAAAAGTATAAGCGACCTAACGAACTAAATAGATGACGACTTAGCAACTAGCACAAGCTAGAACGAGCTAGCGACCTAAAGGATGGAATGACCTAGCGACCTAACTATCAACACAGGGCAACAGCATACCACAGCAGATAGATGCAGCAACCTAGAGACCTAAGGACCCAACGACCCAACGAGGTAGAAGGGGAGCGACCTGGCAACCTAGCATGCTAAAAGTAGAGAGAGACCACATGTATTATGTCCCCTTCATTAGGTCGCCCGCGAGCTAAAACAAGGCCGAGACAACTTCTTATGCCGCTCCTCTCCTAGGTCGCTCACGACCCACGACCTGCCAGCTTGTTCAAGTGACCAAGTGCAAACCTGTTAAGCCGTAGCCCGGGCTCCCTAGGTCACTCACGATCTACGACCTATCTAAGGTCGCTCACGACCTACGACCTAATTCCAGAATTCCCTATAAATACCCCACCTACTCCAACTGAAAAGGGACTTTTGGCTCACTTTGGGAACGGCTATACTCTGCTGTTTTCTCGACTCATTCGACACTTCAAACAGAAAAGACGCTTCAACGAACTTCAAGAGGAGATTTAACACATTCAACATGAATTCGAAAGATTCTTCTACATCGGAGTTCTAGCTACGTGTCTAAGTGGTGTTGTAATCGAAGATTGTTGTAAAAGTTGTAATTGAATCAGCAATAAAGGAGATTAAAGTGGGCGTAGGCTAGATATTAAGCCGAACCACTACAAAACTGCTGTCTCTTTACTTTTTCTGCTATTTTCTGCTTATTTCTAATTCCCGTACCAATGGGTGGTGCTTTCACTTTACTAATACTCACACCGGGGTGTTAGCGTCAATTTTTACGTTAACAGTATAATTATGTGTTAAATACAATGTGAGATTCTATTATTGTCTATCTTCTATCTTTATTTCTTTACCCTATGATAATCTGCCTCTCCGGCACTTGGATTTACGGCACGTGAATACCTAGGATGTATTAGTGTTAATTTCTGAGGGTCTTGGAGGTGGGTCGTCACATTTGGTATCAGAGCTTATGGTTGAGTGAATACCTAAGCCTAGATGGGGTCAACTCATTAGAGATAGGGTTAGTATTACCCTAGAATGAATTTGGTCTGAGAGAGCGCATATTTGAAATTTTTATCAATATATACCAATTCCTTAAAATAATTTTGTTTATATTTTTAAAAGATGTTCCCTTAATATATGCAGATAGTAGAAGATGAGTAATAGAAGAGGACGAAGGGAAGGAAGTAACACTACGACTACTAACGGTCGATCAAATGCTACAGTAATGGAGGAAGCGATAATTCCCGTGCCACCTCAAGTTAACTTTGCCACTCTTTGCAAAGATTATACCAGCTTGGGAGAAAAGCCATTCCAAGGCACATAATCTATTATTGAAGTTCAAGCCTGGCTCAGATCCTATGAAAAAATCTTTAAAGGATTAGACATTGATGATAATAGAAAGGTTCTTGGCCTCTTGGCAATTGAAGGATGGGGCTCTAGCTTGGTGGGAGTCCGTTACTCTTATTGAATTTGAAGTTAATTTCTCTTAGGCAAGATTTAACGAAGTTTTTGAAGAACAGTACATGCCCGCCGCTAGCAAATCCCGCCTATATAGAGGTTTCATGGATTTAAAACAAGAAGCGATGTCTACGGAAGAGTATTTGCACAAATTCAATGAATTGTCTCGCTTTGGGTCTGGATTGGTAGACACGCCTCTGAAGGAAAATGAGATGTTCATTTCTGGAATGAAGGAGCAGTATTAGGATAAGATGACTGCCCATGTTAAAGGAACCTTTGTGGATTTAATAGATATGGGTTTCCGTTATGAATCTTTGGATAAGAGGAATCCAATCGCAACCCAAAACAGCAACAACAAGAGGAAGTCCAATAATAATGAAAAGAAGCCATGGCAAGGCAAGCCTAGAGGAGGATCTCAGGAAAACCGTTTTAAAGATGTTGAATGCTTTAATTGTGGAAAGAAAGGACATTATTCAAAGTACTTCAAGAGTCCCAAGGTTCAAAGGCAACAGCAAGGAACCATCTCTCCTATGGTGCAGAAAAGTCTCTGCCATAACTGCCATCAACCCGGCCATTGGAAGAACAAGTGTCCGTTAATGAAGAAAGGAGAGCAGGTTAAGGTCTATGCTATCAAAGACAAGCCTTCAACCTCTACTGATGTAAAAGGCAAGGGAGTTCTTGAAAGTAATATTTATGTCAATGATGATTTAGTTAAAGTATTATTTGATATTGGGGCTTCCCATAGTTTTATTGCTAAAGGATTGGTTGATAGATTAAAACTGATCACAAAAATAGTAGATACCCCTATTTGCATGTCAAACCCCATAGGCGGTACAATTATTCTTTGTATGATTTGTGAAAACGTCCGAGTTACTTACCTCTCCCAAAAAATTTCATGCGACCTATTTGTTATTGACTTTATTGGGTTTGATGTTTTGCTCGGTATGGATTGGCTATCCAAGAATAAAGTTATCCTTGACTGTGTTAAAAGGACGGTAACTTTGTGTACCAACTTCGGGAAGTTTATAGAAATATCTTGTGAAGAACCTAGTCCAATAAGGGATAGTTTCATGTATGCACTAGACTCATCTCAAAAAGATCTGGAGACAATACCAGTTGTTAAGGAATTTCAGGATGTTTTGAGGAAGTTAAAAGTTTGACCCCGCATCGGAAAATTAAGTCCCGAATTGACTTAATTCCTGGTGCAAGACCCGTTATTCACTCTATTCGAAGGATGGCCCCGAAGGAAAAGATTGAGTTGGCAAACCAAACTGATGAGTTTTTTTTTAAAAAGGACTAATTAGACCTAGTCTCTCAAGTTGGGGTGCAGCGGTAGTTTTTATAGCTAAGTCCGACGGCTCCCTAAGGCTTTGTGTAGACTATCGAGACCTAAATAAGTAAACGATTAAAATCAAGTGTCCTCTACCCCGCATAGATGACTTATTTGATCAACATTATGGTGCCCGAGTATTCTCACAAATGGATTTAGCTACAAGATTCCATCAACTAAGAATAGCTGAGGATGGTATTCCATTAACTGCATTTAGGTGTCCGGATTGCTTTTATGAATGGTTAGTTATGCCTTTTGGGTTGACTAATGCACCCGCCTATTTTATAGATCTTACGAATAGTGTATTCAAAGATGTGCTAAACAAATTCGTTTTGGTTTTTATTGATGATATTCTTATCTATTTCAAAATCGAGGAAGAACACGAAAGGCATTTGGAGATTGTGTTAGAAATATTGCAGAGAAATGTACTTAAAGCTGAATTCTCGAAATGTCACTTTTAGGAGAAAGAAGTAAGATTCCTTGGGCATATTGTGTCAAGAGAAGGGATCTCAGTAGATCCAAAAAAGATTTTAGCTATACAAGATTAGAAGCAACCACAAACCCCAAAGGACATCCGCAGCTTTTTAGGATTGGCAGGATATTACCGGAGATTCATTCAAGACTTCTCCAAAATTTCCTCCCATCTAACAAAATTGACTATGAAGAATGTTAAATTTTAATGGACACCAAAATGTGAAGAAGCATTCAAGGAACTCAAGAGAAGGTTAACTACTGCTCTAGTCCTAGTTATTGCTGATGAAGGCGGCGGGTTAACCATATATACTGATGCTTTTAGGGAAGGAGTAGGTGTTGTTCTGATGTAGCATTGAAAGGTCATCGCTTATGCAAGTAGAAAACTAAAAACTCATGAGAGGAATTATGCAACACATGACTTAGAATTATTAGCCGTTATGTTTACATTAATATTATGGAGGCATTATCTACTGTGTGAAAAGTTCAAGCTCTTCACGGATCATAAATCTTTGAAGTATCTTTTCACTTAGAAGGACTTATATATGGGACCACAACATTGGTTAGAATTTCTCACATCATATGATCTTGATATCTTATACACACCTAGGAAAGCCAATGTAGTGGCGGATGCGCTAAGCAGAAAGCATGTTGTTATAGCTTATTTAGTGGTACATCCAACCTTGATTAATCGTATAAAAGAGAGTCAGCTCAAGGATCCAATCATTTCAAGAATAGCCAGGGAAGTAGAGGAGAATATAATACCAGGATGATGAATAGGATTCAAAGTAGATGAGCAGGGAATCTTAAGAATGAATGGAAGGATATGTGTTCCCAATGTCGATAGGATAAGGCAAGAAGTTTTAACAGAATGTCATAATTCTCGACTTTCTATACATCCCGGAGTTACTAAAATGTATCGAGATATGAAGAGAACTTTTTAGTAGGATGGCATGAAGAGGGATATCTCTATCCATATTAGCAGATGTACAAATGGTCAACAGATCAAAAGTGATCAGCAAAAGACCACTGGATTACTCCAATCTCTTGATATTCCAACTTGGAAATGGGACCAAATATCGATGAATTTCATCGATGGCTTACCCCGATCAAGAAAGGAAAATGAAGCCATTTGGGTTATCATAGATCAATTAACCAAGAGCGCACATTTTAGCCCAGTAAAACCAACTAGAACTGCTGCAAGTCTGGAAGAAATATACATGAGGGAAGTAGTTCGATTACATGGTGTCCCCAGTAGTATAGTTAGTGATCGAGACCCTATCTTTACCAGTAAGTTCTAGGAGGCATTGCAAACAACTTTAGGAACTAAGCTAAACATAAGCACCACATATCACCTCCAAACCGATGGACAAACAAAGAGAGTAAATCGAGTGTTGGAGGATCTTCTAAGAGCTGGCATCTTAGATTTCGGAGGTTTATGGGAAAGCTAGATAAAATTCTCTTACAATAATAGTTATCAGGATAGTATTGGCATGGCCCCGTATGAAGCTTTATATGGTCGTCCGTGTAGATTCCCAGCATGTTGGATCGAGACCGGATATCGATTAGTATTAGGTCCTGACATGATTAGAGAAGCTTTAGAAAACGTTGACATGTTTAGGAAAAAAAATGAAAGAAGCCCAGAGTAAGCAGAAGAGCTATGCTGATCAAAGGCGAAGAAATTTAGAGTTCTCAGTTGGAGATTATGTATTCCTAAAAGTTTCTCCAATGAGAGGAGTGGTACGATTTGGTCGGGCAGGGAAGTTAGCACCTTGATTTATTGGACCTTTTCCTATTCTCGAAAGGATTGGCCCATTAGCTTATCATGTGGAACTGCCCGAAAGGTTATCTGGTGTGCACAATGTCTTTCACGTTTCTCACCTAAGAAAATATGTGCATGATTCAGAGCAAATTATAGAAATAGCCCCAAGAAGATTTAGAAGTTGAACCTAATTTGGCGGTTATCAGGTGACCAATGTGAATCGTAGATCACGCCGAGAAGCGATTAAGGAGGAAGGTTGTAAGACTGGTTAAAGTCCAATGGAGTGGTGATGCAGCAGACTGCACATGGGAGACAAAGGAAAGAATGCGTAAAGCGTACCCTGAGTTTAGAATGGAAACATAGTTGTATGTGTATGATGTACTCACCGGCTTGTGGTGATGTCACTTGCTATATCTCATACATGAGTATCACTTCGTTAGATATATTTGTCTTCGAGTTATCTTGTTCTTATCCTTAATTTCGAGGACGAAATTCTTTTAAGGGGGGTGTATGTAACGACCCGTAATTTTACCACTTTGAAAATGAAATATTTAATTAATTTTAAATATAGCTTTATAAGTTAAGTGAACTTATTTTAATTAGTTAAAGATGATAAGAAATTCATTTTCAAGTTTTGTTTACATAAATAAATAGTTTGAATTAAAAAACTAAGAATATGACCGGAAATTAGATCCCGAAATCTCAACGGTTTGACAAATGGAAATTGTTTTAAGTTGTTGCAACATTGTTTGTGCATGCATACACATACACGTACACACACATATGTGTATCACAATTAGTCAAATCAAAGCTAAAGAAAATATCTAAGATATTTTCACAAAAAGTAAGTGAAAAAGGTAACATCTAATCACCATTAAAACATGGAAAGCAAACATCAAATCCACCATTAACGCATGTCATTCCACCTTAAGATATTTTTGCAATATGTCTTATCACATTACATCTCATTAATGCATGCACTTGAGTATGGTGAGAAGGATTTGATGTTGAAGTGATGTGGTGTAAGAGATATTTTGATAATGTCTAAGGGTAATTTAGTAATTTGCTATTTTCCTAAGGCTATAAATAAGGCCCTAAGGCTTCACAAATTCACACATCTCATTCCATCTTCTTCCTCTTCTTCACCTCTACTTTAATGGCTTCCATCACCTCCATCCTCTCATCCATAGGCCGAGCCATCTAGAAGCAATAATCCAAATGATCGTGAGCTAAAAGTTCGAGTTAGCAAAGCTATAGCCAATTTTTAGTTAGTCGTTTAAACCCGATGTTGGTAAACTCCTAACTATCGTATTATATGCTATTAGATGTTATATATGTTTGATTATGATTATTTATGATGGTTTTTTAATATGAATGTTGAATATATATGCAAGTCACGGAAATACACGTCGATAAGCACAAAGGAAATCACTTTCCTTTATTTAACGAATTAGTGTACATGGAATGTTAAACCTCTTTAAAATTGTTTAAAAATATGAAATAAATTCTAAAAATATTTTAAAATGTTTTAAAAGTGATAAAAAATGAGTTTCCAAATGATAAAAAAAAGTAGTTTTGATCAATATAGCTTAAAAAGCACTTTCCGCAGCACTTTTCAGCAGCACTTTTCTATAACTTTTGAAATGTAGTTTTAAACGCAACCGTTCTTTTCCAAATCTATTGTAAATATATTCAAATGATTAATAAAGTATTTTAAATATGATTTGAAGGATTTATGGAATGGTTAAATATTAAATGATTTAGAGTCGATCAGATTACTTGACCGCCTTATGGGTGTCAAAGAGATAGTGTCTAGGCTTGATTTCGGAAAACCAGTTTCCTGCTCTCCTTGGCTATCCGGATTGGCCCGACGGATGGGATAGTAAATTTGATTTACTCGGATCAAAATTTTCCAAACTTAAAGGATATAATTTTCCAAATATAAATAACTTGAATTTTATGGAGATAATCTTCTTGTACTCGATGTTAAAGCCCGAAGAGGGAACTCATACTATTCGTGGAATTTAAAGGGTTCTTTCACCGTTATTCCGCCCATTGTATTTGTTCAATACGAGAATTGATATTGAGTAAAATTAGATGATTTATATAGATTCTGCTCACTTAACATTTACTGGTTTTGGATTAACATCCTAGATAACATGCTTTTAACCGAATTAAAATTATGAGTTTTGAATTAGGAAATCTTTATTAAGATTTAAATTAAATGAATGGGAAATATTTTTCTAAGTAAAATATGAAAGGGTTTGGAATTATTCCATGATTTAAAAAGGTTTAAATTAACCAAAAGGATTTGATAAATGAGGCTTGATGATTCCATATACTCTGAAAAAGATAAAGAAATATTTCAATGAATATATCTCTAAGGTATATCTATGAATGAAAAAAAAATATGAATTAAATTGAATGATGATTGATAATCACATATGAACTTAACATCTTTTTAATCGATGATTGGTTCGGACGACCGGGGTCGGATTTGGGTAATTCCTATCCGAAGACCACTTCGAACCAATTTACGTATTCGATGCGAAGACATGGGTATGATATTAAGGATTTTCGTAATGAAGGACTACTTGTTGATCATTTGGGGATAAAATCCCAATATACATATAGTAGCAGTAGTCTCTTCGTTATGAAATATCCAATGCAAGGACTAATCGCTACTAATCCTAGGAG
The DNA here is from genome assembly GCA_030737815.1 of Allium fistulosum. Lineage (NCBI taxonomy): Eukaryota > Viridiplantae > Streptophyta > Magnoliopsida > Asparagales > Amaryllidaceae > Allium > Allium fistulosum. The sequence goes on along the minus strand of CM060904.1, from coordinate 1,219,313,737 downwards.
TAACTCCCGATAGGATGTGGTAGGAGAGTGCCTTCGGTTTGTCCTGTTCCTAGACAACTTGCAAGGACGGATGTCTGACGTTGCAAATGTAATTACATTGGTTGAATTTTATGAACGTATCATTTAATTGGTGGCGGGGAAGACAACTTCTCTTAGCTTAACACCTTTTTCTGAGACATACGAGCTTGGGAGTTATACGTTTGTAGAAATCAGTTGTGTGATTTTGGATTGGCAATGTGGCATTCAGAGTGGAATGTGCTATGAGTAAGGTAATCATTACCTCGAGCCTCATCACCCAGAAATGACTAAAACATGGTAGATGGGGCAGAGCTAAGTGGGTCGCTCCCATTAGGGTATAGTCATCACCTTTCTAGATATATTTATTCCCGCTATGACGGCGGGTTTTAAATTAACGTGGTGTATGCAAAGAGAACTCTCGGGTATGTCGGGAACGACCGGGGAGATGGCATATTCGGTACTATCTATGGTAAAGGTAGGCCGGTTCTGTGTTGGTAGAGGTTGGAGCCTCAGGTGCATTTTTTTAGAGATGTACTGTCGGAAGGTGGTCCCTTACCTTATCATTGTATGGAAATCCATTCTCCAATAAGTGCCTTCGGATTTGATTGTAGAGCCTAGTATGCTGGAATTTAATAATGTCACAATTTCGGCTAAGATTATGTATACTTACTTGAAAAGTGTTTTCAAAAGAATGTCATTAAAAATAATATCCACATATTCTGCGTAGAAAATGTTTTGGTTATCATAAGGAAAAAACCCATTACGTGTTTATGTGCGGCGTGGCCTTATGAGATACCTTTTGTTTTCAAACATCGTATTTTGGGTTTCTCACAACAGTCCCATGACTGACCCGGAGTTTATTTTCTTTTTCCCTTAAACTTTGGGTGACCTATTTTCCTGGGCAGCCAACTAGTTAGGTAAGCTTGGAGCATTTTGGAATGGAGCATGGACCATGGAGTATTTTGGGTTTTTTGTTGAAGTCATCTATCACATTCCGCTGTGTCGGTATTATGTATTAGTATCTACCAGCACTGTAAGGATAGGTCGTTATAACTATCCTAGTTGGGTTAGTACCTGTCGTAACTTTGATGGAACAATTTGGAGTAATTGCATGTACTGCTCATATGTATAATTATGAGTTGAATACGATGTGAGATTCTATTATTATCTATCTTCTATCTTTGTTTCTTTACCCTATGATAATCTGCCTCTCAGGCACTTGGATTTACAGCATGTGAATAATGAGGATGTATTGGTGTCAATTTCTGAGGGTCGAGGAGGTGGGTCGTCATAGAGCTGCAAAGGGATCAGGCAGCGATTCAATATGTGCAGCTAGGGTTTCCACCATGAAAATGAAGCCGATATTCCGGTCACAAATTGTCTTGATTTTGTAAAGACTTCTTCTTCATTTCTTCTTATCCTTTTCTATTCTCTCTTAAAAATTATTCTTTTGCCATCTTAATTCATAAAATACATAGTTTAGATCACATCGATACATTTACGATAAATAGCAAAAATTTAGTTATAACGAGAAGTAAAATTTGATTTTTTAGCACTCAAGTAAAATCTTCTAAGGAACATAAATTTTCCACTGTTAATTACAATGTTTTCCTTTAATTTACTACGTTTGGGTAAATATAGTTAATAACTTAATTTCTAAAATTAAGGGCCTGATAAGGAATTAAGGTTGAAAAGATTCTCCGGCCTTTAGAATCCATGTTATGTTAGGCAGGAGGTGAGGCACAGTGGCAAAATTGTTGTCCCTAGCTATGTTATTAATGGCTCACTTAAGCTCTAATCGGTTATATATTGCATCACCTTTCAAAATCAACTATCGTTGAATGAAATACGTTCAAGCATGCTTAAGAAACACTTTATAGTGTTTCACTCCATTTTAAATACAAGTTAGGCAATCCAGCTAAAATAACTTATGAATTGTTTTCTTTCTAATATGATAAAGTCTAAGAATTTGACGTATGGATTGCATTTAATTAAGAAAATTATTATACACACACACAAATGCGCATGCTCTCTCTCTGTACGTATGTATATACATACACAGATATATATATTTACATTTATATATTGTAATTTTGTATTATAACTAGTATGAAGCCTGTGCTGGAACCAAATTTTATTTCATATAATTTGTGACATTATGTGTTGCAAGGATGTAGATTTTGATAAATGTAGAAGACGTATATTAAAATGCAAAGAATGTAGTTTTATTTATATAAATTATCGTTAAAAACATAATTAATCAAATTATAAAAGAATTATTGTTGAATGTACTAGTTCCTTGTATATACAATACTTGTTTTGTTTAACATATCGAAAAACTTCAAATTTATTTATTAATAGTTTAACAACCTATTCATTAATGCTCCTAGAAAAGTTATAAACTTTTTAACAAGGTTTTCATTTTCATATTGGAAGTTTATATTCTATAATAAAATATTGAGCCGATATGCTTTTGAAATTTGACCTTTACTAAGTTTATGGATATACTTGACCAACGAACTATGAAAACTTTTATTACTATATCATCTTATAGTTGGAAGATACTATTGTATAACTTTCTAACGGTCTTTATACATATATGCATGACATTTTTAATGGTCATAACTTGCCATCGGTAGTATTTACAAAGGTATTCTTCATGTGTCAATTGTTGATAGATTTAAATCATTTTAATTTTCTTGTCACAATGTAGGTCATGATGTTAAATATCATGGCATATATAATTGATCATTACTGGATGAAGATAAGTTTGTGGATCCTCAATTAAATCATTTCCTCATATTGTGGTTCCCATGTTAAATCCTATCCACATATCATTGGTACTTAATTAGGTTTGTTTGTTTGCCTTGTGCAATTACCAGAAATGATAAGTTATTAAGTTTTTATCATTAGTGGAAGAAAGAAAAGAACGCATCATCCATTTAAAAGCATAAATTCGTACCATCTCTCTGCAAATATACAAGTTAAACAAATTCACAATATCACACTAAGTTATAACAAACCGTGGAAGAACTTCTATATATGATTAGATAAATTCACTTGTTCCCAATAGATAATTTTGCAACGTATATATAAATTAAAAAATATCTGAGCATTAATCTAAAACCATCAAATAAAGTACATTTCTAGAATGAGAATTGTTAATGAACAAAGACACTATTCGGTAGCGTTATGCTGAGCATGGACCAACCACTCAATCAATTTTATTCGATGAATGAAAAGGCAGGAACAAGAATATTGACGGTATGTAATTTCTTTTGCTGAACAATAGCTTATGTAATAGTAAATTTATTTGTGGAAAACAAAGAACACAAAAATATATGTAAGGTTAAATTTTATGAACATATAATTCATACAAGCACATGTCGCTCAAACAGTAAGATATGCCCTACTTTTGGCCAAAATATACTAAGAGACACTACAAGATTAAACGGCTATTCCAACGGCTACGAGCCGTTGGCGGCCGTTGGAAGTCGTTGGAATAGCCGTTGGAATATAATCAACGCTTTCCAACGGCTTCCAACGGAACCAACAGATATTTTCCAACGGCAATTCCAACGGCGACCAACGGTTAATAGCCGTTGGAAACCGTTACTAGCCGTTGGAATAAAATGTCCAATAAGCCATTGGAAACCATTGGAAATATGGGTTCATTTTGTTGTACAACAGCAAGCCTATTAACCTACCAGCCACACCATTTCCAATAAATTTCCAATACATTTCCAATCCATTCCACACATATATATCAATATCAATATAAACAACACACATAAATCAATTAAACACCAATATAAACAAACCAAACCATTCAAACATCATAAACCGTACCATCAACGTAAATACCAACAAAAAATGTCAACAAGCCACATACATACCATCAAAATATCGTTCCCACCCACTCCGTACCAATATATACAACATTAAAACACATTATAACCATCTCCAAGTCAATATATACATCGTACAAACACAAACAATAAAAAGCATACCTCCTCAAGCATCTTCGTCGTCGCCTCCGGAAGCACCAGACGACGAAGGAAAGGTACCATGATTCTGCACATACTCCGCAAGCTTTTGATTCAGCTGCTCCATCTGTACAGCTCGCAGATGATTCTCCTCTTGTAGCTGCTCAATCATAGCTCTAAGCTCCTTAATTTCTTCTTTGTCTTGGGCCTTTTGAGCTTGTCGAGTCTGCAAATAGAAATAATAGCAAATGGGTTGGAAACGCATATAAAATATTATAACACTATATATCTAAACGCTAATTTGTTGTACATATGTAAAAGGATTAATTACCGTTACGTTCCCGAAGCCATAACATCTACTCCGCTGCGTCGGATCCATAACCGCGTCAAATATGTTATCTTGCTCCTCTTGTGTCAACTCATCACGACCAGACTGCTGAAGCGCATAAGCCTTGCCTCCTATAACCTTGACTATAATGAAAAAAACAATTTCAGTTGAAAAATAGTAGAATGTAATTTTTATTTTACATAGCTAGTAATTAATAAACTTATCGATGTAAGTATTAGAAATTAAAAAACGCATACATATGCCTCAGTCGCCTTATCCTGATCACCCCACTGATATATGATTTTTCCAGACTCGTCTACTTGCCTAGATGCGTGGTATGAGCAAATAAGTCCACTAAGCCAACGGGATGTCCATAGGCTCGTTCCTGCAATTGATAATTTGGATAATTTAACTTCACATAACTAATTACTGAACTGATTCATTTATACACAAAATTTGTACACAAAATTCATTTATTACAAATTCATTTATACACTAAATCAATTTGCGTGTTCGCACAAATACAAAACTCGTGTTCGCGTAAATGCAATATCCGTTCTAACGGTTTCCAAATGCAATAAACTCTATCACACACATACGTTCAATACTAACCAAATCAACATAAACTAATGAAATATACTAAATTACAAAATTTTCAATCGGTAATAACTTGTTCATTATGGGATAATAGTTGCAATTAGGGGATAACATGATGTAATATGCATACAGTAACAAGTAGGAATTAATCACAATTCAAAATTAAACCCTAAATCAAACAAAAACCTAAATATTAGGTTTAACAAAATTACCGATTTGGAGAGCTAGAATGGTGGAGATGGGATGGAGCAGCTTCTAGATGGTGTCGGAGGTGGTTGAGATGGTGTTTGGGGCGGCGGTAGCCGGTTAGGAGGTGGTGGAATGGGGGAATTGGGTGAAAATGTTGATTGGGAAGAAGATAATGAGTTGCAGGTCTGGTCTCGGTGAAATATGCAGGAAATTTTCCAACGGCCGCAAACGGCTTTATTCCAACGGTTTCCAACGGCTTCAAACGGTTACGTCAAAATCCAACGCGCCGTTGGAAGCCGTTAGAAATGCCGTTGGAGGCCGTTGGAACATCGCCGTTGGAATACATTGTATCTCTTGTAGTGAGAGGGTCAAATATGGTATGTAATATTAAGTCAATAATGCAACAACCATAACTGAGCTACGCAAAGATCGGCTCCTGTCTAAATGAAAAAGTAATTTTAGCCATTATTTATCCATTTTTATAATGATTCAGTAAGTCCTTAAGTCATAAAAAGTCACAGAGTTTTAATTTTCCAAACATACAACTTTAGTTACCATCATTTGATTCAAATTATATCACAAAACAAAGATATTGTATTTTGAATGATGAATGTAGTCCTTGCAAATATAGGTATCCTTTGACCAAAATAAAATTGAGCGCATATGGTATTCAGTATAATAGGTGATTTGTTCACCTTGTAGTTTTTTTCAGAACTTAAAATTGATAATGTTTCACTCTTATGCTTTTCACAGACAGTATTAATCTAAAAGGAAAAATATTTCAATCATAATAATATTTAGGGTTTTATTTTTTTAGACAACAATATATGAATTTGGCATCTAATGTGTTGCTTTTGAAAGAATATTTTTTTGATTGAAAATCTTAATCACACCTAATTTCGGTATAAAAGATTAAATAATAGACCTTATACACATATACTTTGATGGAATGATTAAAAACCGAGGGAAAATAATCATACCCAATTCAAGCAGGCATGAAACTACAAAAGCAAGTTGGAAAGTTAACGACATTGGCAACAATAAGAGTTGCAGTTTGTTTGATGAGAAGCAAATACTTGGATGATATCATGATACATGATGTAACTGAAAATTGGAATTATTAAGGAGAAAAGGTTTTTAGACAAGGGGATCTATGGATATGTGGATAATTGATAAAAAACAAAATGGATACGTGAATAATAGTCTAAGGCAGACATTTTTTTTGAAAGATTGGTAAATGGGCCCAGCCCAAAAGTTTACAAAAGAAATAAAGTTGGGTAGCAAATACTAAACCCGGTGCCAAACCACTAAAACACAAACCCTAAATGTCCATGGCAAACAAAAACGCCTCCAGCTAACATAACAAAGGAATCAAAAATGGCGAACCGCCTTAAACGAACTCTTGTTATGGCGGTTCCCAAAACTTCATGGCCTCTTTATGGTTATTATCAGTACTTTTCATGGCAAATGTGTTGATCAAATTATTGAATCTGCTTTCAACTACTTGGAGCTCTCTCGATTTGCCATTAAAAGTGCTATTTTTCTTCAGATCTTCACTATTATTGAGAAAGTCGTGACCTTCGTAGCTCCAATTGCTGCTTTTATAGTTGTTTTGAACTTCTGATTTGTTCGAAATGTCAAAATTGCAGTAAAGCTTGCTACTTTCGACATCATTAGCCATCCAACATTCCGCTTTGTTGGATGTTTTGCTGCTTTCTCCCTTTTCCCGCATAGATAAGTGATAAATATTACCATTAAGATTACTGATGTAGTGATAATTGCCAATCCTTTGCAAATTATGATCTAACTGCTTTGATTTGTTTTGAATCAAGGGAAACTTCTGCTTCAATGTCTCGTTGCTTGTTGAGCGGTAGCTCCTGCCAATATCAGGTGAGGTATTATTAGAAAAATTAGTCTGATTATATTTAATTGGAGTATAATTTATATTGAAGTCCTATTTTCTTCCCTTGCAGTAGTTTCTTCTGGTATTGGATCTGGAATGGACACCTCCAACATATGAAGTGTTGAAGTTGTTGGTATCATTCCCCAAAGATGAAGTCCAATGATTATTTGTTTGGAGATAATTGCCATGGGAAATATCAATATTGAGTTTCTCATTCTGTAAGTATTATCCACTCCTGTTTCGAAATCATCCTAGTCATTATTATCTGAAAATAGTTGATGTGGGTAATTACTATTTCTGCCATCTTTGCGGATTAAAATTCGAAAGTCTATTTCAATGCATTTCAAAATTTGAATGGCTTATGTTTCCTTTTTTGTATGCAGTCTAGCATTCCTTTCTTTCCATATATAGTATATGGCAGTAGTTAACATGATGCTAGCCTTATTAAATTCTTTTGATTTGGTTTTGAAGCTTTGACGGATGTGATGAATACTTTCTTTGATGCTTTGAATTGGAATTTTTTGACTGAATTTGAGCTTGTTTTTGGCAATAAACCAGATGTGTCTTGAAAAATTACAATCAAAAAATAAGTGTTCTGCTGTTTCAGTATCATTCTTGCAAAGGAAACATTTTAACACATTATTTTTACTCCATTTATTGCATCTATCTCTGGTTGGTAGTCTGTTCAGCAGAGAAAAGTAGGCACAATGTGCCATTTTTAGGCAATTAGCTTTATTCCAAATAACAAAATGCCAATCCATTTCAGTTTCAAAAACTTTTAGATAATCCCAAGTAGATTTAAAGGAAAACTTTTCTTTCTTTGGGAGTTTCCATCTCCAGCAATCTTCAGCCATATTTGAATCAATATCAATGCTTTCTATAGCTCTTTTAAAAATTGAGGTTGCTGGATGAAGATTTGCATTCCAAATGCGATTTTGAATGATATGATCCACTTTTAAATTGGCACCACCAAAATGTAAGTGATTGTTCCAGCCTAATAAACTAATTAATGGCTTTCCATTGATCCAAGGATCAACCAAAGACTGGTGTTTTTACCATCTTTAAAGCTTCTATCCAATAATTTGATACCATTATTTCTGCTTTTTAAGATGCTTTTCCATGAGTTTGAGTTGTGGATTTCTGCTGGCATGGTCCATAAATTTTTGTTTTTAACATATTTACTTTTCATCCACTTGGACCATAATGATTTTCCTTCTACAAATCTCCAAAAGAGTTTCATATTGCAGGCTTCTTTTAAATCCTTGATATTTCTTAACCCCAAGCCTCCAACCTTTTTTGATTTGCAGACTGTATCCCATGAGACTTTATGATATTTTCCTTTCCATATGAAATTGGCACACATTTTTTCAATTTTATGAATGGCTGTTTTTGGAATATTGGGAGTCTGAATCTAATACATTATGATAGCCGTGATGACAATGTGTGTGAGTTCTAGTCTTCCAGCAATAAATAAAAGTCTGCTGGATCAGCTTTCTAATTTGTCTTGAATGATGTTAAAAAGTCTTGAGTAGTCTTTGTCACTGATTTGTACTAGGAGGAAGTCCCAAGTATTTAACAGGCGGTTGACCTTTCCAAATTTTAAGAATGTTAAAAAATTCCCATTTGTTCTCACATTTTTTTGCTAAAATAAGCTTTGCTTTTACTCTCATTGATTTGAAGACCTGCATCTTCTTTTAAGTATTAAAAAAATTTTGCTATGGTATGAGCACTTTTAGAGTCTACATTCGTAAACAAAAGCAAGTCATCAGCATATAATAAATAAATGATACTAGGCAAGCTTCTATTAGTAGGTTTAAGATTGCCTTTAATTTTCTCAATCTCCATTTGAAGAGTTAAAAATTCCATAGCAATTGTGAACAAGTAGGGGGAAAGAGGGTCTCCTTGCCCGATCCTCTATTACTATTAATATAACCACATGGTGATCCATTAATTAAAATGGAAAAAGAAGCAGTTTCAATACATTCTTTAGCTAGATTGCAAAAAATTTCATGAAAACCCAATTGTCTCATCATGTGAATGATAAAAGATCTATTGATCTTGTCAAAAGCTTTATGAATATCAATTTTGATACATACTTTATTTTTGCAGCCTCTGTTAAAGTTTCTAATGATTTGATGTGCCAAAAGGGTATTTTCAATAATTAATCTACTAGGGATAAATGCACATTGATTTTCAAAAAACAAGTATTTTAGAAATTTTTTTATTCTGTTACTCAGAATATTAGCAATAAATTTGTATATAAAATTACAGCAAGAAATAGGTCTATAATCACCTAACCCTGAAGGAATTTTAACTTTAGGAATAAGAGTTAAAAACGTATGATTTAAGCTTTTCAAAATCTTTCCATTAGAAAAAAAAATTCATTTATAGCATCAAAAATTTTATACTTGATATCATCCCAATGAACTTGATACCAAGCTGTAACGCCCCACTCCGAGATTATCCACATTTCGAAGAACAAGTGATAGCTGAGTAGACGAATCTGGATGTCGAAGATATAAAATTCTCTCAGAACAAATAATCCTGGCACCGTATCGCACTAGCCAGTCCATACCCAAAATCATATCAAATCCCAAATAAGAAATAACGTGCAGATTCGCACAAAAAGAAAATCCACATAAAACAATCTCAACATATAAACTTGACTCAGAAAAAGATCTGGCAGCATTTCGTTGCTGGAGATGAAAGTTATGGATAGCCAAAGTTGGCACTTCAGGCCAGAAACGAAAATAGACTTTACAGTGAATAAACTTTTACATAAGCAGCAGATTCAAACAATTTATCAAGCGATTTAGCTAGTATTTGTGAGATATTGAAATTTAGCCCCAAACCCATCAGGGTCAAGACTTTTATCGACTTTGGAATTAAAAAAAAAAATTTAATATCTTCCAAAATAATTGGGGCAAGAAGAATGTCTTCACTGCTATCACTAAGAATAAATTTTGTTTCAAAATTTGGGAACTCCTTATACACATCAGTATTATATAAATCAGTAAAATAATTAATGGCCAACTGCTCTAATTGTGAAACATCATTTAAGATATTCCCATTTTTGTCTTGCAGTTTTCCTATGTCATTGATTTTCTTTCTACTACATCTTGGCATAGAGAAACTTGCTAACCTCATCTCCATTAGTAAGCCAATCCACCTTGGCTTTTTGCCTCATGTTGATAGCTTGCACATGCAAACTTTTACATAATTTGTCCCGACTTTAGAAAAATTGACTAACAATAGAATTGTCTGAGCTACCTTTGTCAATAATGTTTTGGAGAGACACACTCTTTTATAATTAGATTATTGTCATCCCTTTTTCTATTTTTCTTCCACAGTTTCAGATTTTCTTTTGTATATTTTAAAAAAATTCTTAATTTGTATTGGGCTAAGCCATGGTTGGAGGAGATATTACTGTTTTTCACAGTATCCATATAATCTTTTTCTAAGGACCAACCATTGACAAATCCAAATGGGATATTTTTTCTATAAGGTTGATTAACAGAGAAAAGAATATGAATTGGAGCGTGGTCACTAGTATCCTGAGGAAGAGTAGAACATCGAAAATTAGAAAATGATTTTGCAAAATTATGATTAATTAGAATCCTATCAAGCTTGCAATGAATATTTCTAAATTTACCAGATTTCCATGTAAATTTATTTCCAAAAATATTGGGTTCAATAAGACCAGTTTTAAGGGAAAAGATTATTAAGAAACTCCAATTTCTAAAGAGAATTGGAATACCATCCCTTTTTTCAAAAGAGTGCAAAACTGTATTAAATTCTCCCAATATAATCCAAGGCTTGCTCAAGTTTTTGTTTAAAGTTCCAAGATCATTCCTGAGGGAATTTCTAATTTTTTCACTATTTGAAGCGTATACAAAAGTCACATCAATTTGAAATCCTCCTTTGTTAGTGAATTTACAATGAATATATTGAAAATTCAAAAAGTGTTGATTTAAACTCTAGATATTAAGGTCCCACAACACCATAATTCTACCATTACCCCCCATAATATTGTTATTCACTAAATCCCAATCATTGAAATTTCTAGCATGAAAATTAAGTATGTTAGTATCCTCAAGTTTGTGCTCAAGTATACCAACAATATTAGGTCTATTTGTATAAATTAGATTGTTTAAATCTAATTTTCTTTCAGGAGAGTTTAACCCTCTAATGTTACAAGCAATAATCGACATAATTAATAACAATAAAGAAATATAAGATACACAAAAGGATATCTCTACTGCTAGATTGAGAGACTGGGGTTGAATTCCTCCAAGCTCTCTCTGTCTTTCTTCTCTTCCATGTACTCTATGCCTTTAAGCCCCTTCCTTTTAAGTGATTTTTTGCCTTGAATTTTTAGATGCTCTGCCCACCTTGGATTTTTCATTATATACTTTTTCTGAAAATTTTCTTTTTCCCTACTACCTTCATTGTCTTGAGATATAATGTCATGTAAATTTTTTGTTTTGCTTTTCTTCTTTTCTTTAATATTCTTTTTTGCTGGAGTAAGAGGTTTTGGGATAAGCTTTATGGCTTTTTGAATCATGTATTCTGATAAATTTTGTTGTGAACTGCTTGAATTACCATTCTGATTTGTGAGTTCATTATCCCCAGCAGAATTGATTTTTTCTTCAGTGCTCATGTTAACTTCCATAATATCATCTGATAAACTTGCACTTTGCTGTAAATGATTTGTATTTTCCTCTCTATTATCTACCATAACTTGATCTGGTAAATTCTTCCCTTGGGAGGTATTTGAAGGCTTGGAGACACACCTTTTGTTTTTATATTTTCAAAAAAAATTGATTTTGCCTGAGAGGGAGCTTTCCAGTGTTTCAGGAGTGTGGGCTTCCTATTGCTCAGAAATCAGTTTAGAATTATTTTCAGCAGTGTTGATTGTTTCTCGATTTTGTTCCATTGTTTCTTGATTTTATTCCATTATACTCTCCTTTTCTTTATTGCCATTTGAGTCTTTTACTTTCTCTTTCTAAACCTTTTTTGATGAACAACCGTCTGTATTGTGCCCAAAGCATTCACAAATTAAACGCTTTGGAGGAATCCATCCGTATTCAATTTTCTGAACTATGATTTCACCATCTTGCATTGAATATGTGCTTCCTCAGGAAGATCTGATTTTGCATCGATTTCAAAAAGAATCTAGCATAACTTAATTTGGTTTCTTTTGCTGTTTGTTCATCCAACTTTAGAGGAGTTCCTACTATACTTGCTATTGCTCCAAAAGTTTCACCGTCCCATAGTTTTAAACTAATTTATGGGAGACAAATTTAGATTGGAATTGTGTTTAGCAGATCTTTATCAAAAGCAATTTTATTGTTCCATATTTTCAAAATAATCAATTTTCCATTAATAGAGTAAGGATCTCCATTGATTGTTTTTTCACAATCACTTTCTACAACAAATTTGATAATAAAGAAACCTTTGTTTCTTGTGAAAATTTCGAAATTACCAGTGGGATTCCAAGTTCTTTGAACAAAAGCTTTAAAATGATGATAGAAAGACCTATTACCATAAACATATGCTATCACCGAGCAGCCCCATTGGGACTCTGTTCTCTTACTAACCCCTTCATTCATTATAACCATTTTCTTGTTGTTAATGGTTATAGGTGCTTGATATTTCAAGTTATATTCATGATTGAGGCCTCCTTCTTTGATCAAATCTGCCTAAGATGATACTTTGTGTGAGAAATTCCCTTGCTTGCTTATTAATTGTCTCTGATTTACTGCTGCACCATTGTACATTTGATTATTCTGTAACCAGTAGAAGTTTTCAATATGTTCTGAGAGTTTTGACTTGAATTGCGATTGTAATAATTGATTCTTGGCTCCCTGTAACCATTGTAATATGAACTCTTGGTGCGAAACTGTGATGATTTTGATTGAAGATGGGGTTTCTCTCTTATGCGACGGTTCCTAACTAGTTGGAACCCCTCACTGTCGAATTGAGGTTGCACCTCCTTGGGGTTAGAAGAATAAGAATGGGGGAGAAGAGGAGGAGGCTCAAGCGTGATGAATGGAGAGGCTTCTCTATTGCTTGTTTCCTACCAACTTCCGGATAAAGCCGCTTGTTATACTGCTTTCCAATCCCCAATGTTATTAGTTCGAAAAACCTAATTCTCTGCTTGATGAAAGTTTTTTTTTTAATGTTTGTAAGAAACTTACCAATAGGAAAGGATGTGGATATAGAGATGGGAAACTGAGATGGAGATTGAAATGGAGATTGAAATGGAAAGTGAGATGATTTTTCCTCCACCATGATCAATTTATAATAATATTTTTCTTGACTTAAAAAAAATATAATTTTGCAGTAGAACAATTAAGATGAAAATTTCTAACAGGCCAATCAAGTAGTATTTAGATGAAAAAATTTATAATTATGGTAAGGATGAATTAGTAATTTTATTTTATTTTTATAAAACTATAATAGATAAGTTTCTCCCTATAACAAAAATATTAAATGAATTTTTTTTCTTTCCCATATCCATATACTCTTCCCTTTAACAACTTGAATATTTATTGAAGTGAAAATGCATTCGGACAAAATCAAGAAAATTACAATAGTTCGATTTTGGACTAATAAAAGCGAAAAGGTAATGAAAGCTACCATTTTAAACTATGCATTCTGACCTTTCAGTTAACTGTTAGAGATTACTCAAATATTCTATATCTCATATGTACTCAACATGTTATATCAATTTTGCTTTGCTAATGTGAGCATTAAAATTTTATGGTCGTGGAGATCAGATATTGAAGTCACATCTATTCCATGCCTTTTATATGTTGTCCTTACTCAGGAGTTAGCATGATTCCCTTCAAGGTAAGAAAGATACATTAGTATTAACACGTTATATGGTACATGTTACTTGATAAAGGATCCATGCATAATACTTGTTTGTTTTTCATTTACACCGATAAAACCATTTGTAAAAATAATATGCAAATAGTATATTTATTAATCACAATGAATTGAGGGAAAAAAGAAACCCGAAGTTAACCGCTCGTTCAACTCAACTATCCATGAACATTAACAACATTTGAAGATTATTTGAAAAAAAATATAACAACAAATATATTTACAAATAAAACTGTAAATTCACATCATAAATTAATGTTATTGTGTTCATCTTTCATGCCAATGTCCTAGTTTTAACAACCGTCATGTTAATGGAATTATGAATTTTAAAAATAGTAGTGAGAATATATTGATCTAATATAAGATATTATAGTCATAAATAGTTAATCTCTGTAGTTAAAAACGGAAATGAACATTTTGTGCAAAGAATAACAATATTTTTAACAAAAGAAAATAGAGAAATATACGCAGGTATGGAAGACATAGTCGGTATTTAATATTATAGAATTATTCTTCCCTAAATTCACGATTTCAAAAATTAAAAATTAAAGGATACATTTAATTTAACAATACTAAATGTGGTGGAGTGTCTTGCCAATAAACATCCAAACGAGCCAGATGTATACATATGAATTACAAGAAAAGAGTCACACGTCCCTGTTTTTGATGTTTTATACAAAAAGTCCCTGTAGAAATGAATATGTAAATTTGGTCCCTATTTTTCAAAAATAAAAAAACGCAAAGTGTCTTGCACTTTTCTGATAGAAAATGCAAGATAACTTGCACTTTTCTAATTTTGAAATATTTTTCGAAATTTTTGAAAATTTTGAAAAGCGCAAGAAAAGCGCAAGCTAGTTTGCGCTTTCTAATTTTGAAATTTTTTTGAAAATTTTAAAACTTTTAAAATTTTTGAAAAGCGCAAGGTAACTTGCGCTTTCTATCAGGAAAGCGCAAGCTAGTTTGCGCTTTCTGATTTTGAAAATTTTGAAATTTTAAAAAGCGCAAGCTAACTTGCATTTTCTTATTTAGAAAAAACAGGGACTTAATTTACATACTTATTTCTACAGGGACTTTTCTTGTAACACCATCAGAAATAGGGACCTTTCGTGCAAAGCCCCTAATAATAATTTGGATTTGAAAATTAAATACAAGATAATAAATATTAAAGTAAAATAACTATAATAAATATTAAGTTAGAAATAGAATCAAAATATATAAGATAAATTAAAATATAAAGTGAACCCATAAATAAATTTAAACAATATATTACAATAGAACATAAGTATGTAGGCTTGAACAAGTACAAACAAAATATTTACAAGTATGAAACCAAAGAAAAATTATATATGTAATAGCTTGCAAAAGAAGGCAATGTTAATATCTTCAGCCGAAATGAAAACATAGGATAAGTATAAAGGTACATATGCACTAAAGGGTTGCATCTCTAAGTACACACATCATTATCAGCCGAAAGGAAAGCAAATATATAAGTTGTACAAACCATTAATGCAAGCCATCAAAATAAGATTTACATCAGCCACCAAAGTAAAGAACGAATCAGCATAGTCAACAAGCAAAGCAAAAATATCACTGATATGTTGTACTAAAGGAAATATCACCTGTACAAAATAATCTCACCCTGTAACTTCATTTCCTATATATCAACTTCCTTTTTTTTCGTTCATCACAACTGAGAAAAATTGAAGCAAGCATCACTTCAACTTAAACACTAATACAGCTTAAATCAACTTAAACAAGAGATTCAAGAAGAAGGATTCCAGTTTAAATTTGCAAAAGCCTGGTTTCAAAACAAAAAGGCTCTGTCATTTCTGAAACCATGATTTGGAAGGTGAGTAACATTTACTTTTAAAAATTTAAAGTATGAATCTGTTGGATATTTACCTGTGAATATGTATGTTTGAATATATATTCAAATTCTCTATGTATATTTGAATAATAGAGATAAGAGGTGCAGGCTACTACTTATAATTCCCTATGTTCTAGGTTCATAGCTAAAAGTTTGTTTCAAAAATCTTTTCCTCTCAATCTACTTACTGATTGAACTCGAGATTAAAACAAAAGATATTTGTTTGGTTGTAAACTAAGTTTTAAAAATCAATTCAAGTTAAAACAACTTATTAATGTCTTTGGAAACCAAAACATCTGAGCAAAGCTTTAAATAAGTTAAAATTTAAACCTTTTAATTTTCGAATTCAGGTATGTAGGTTGAATTCGTATACTTTAAGGTGATTTTTAAAACAAAAATTATAATTTTTAGAGTGAGATTGAAAGAGTAGTTTGGGATTGTATAAATTTCATTCTTTTAGTGATCTATGGAGATTCACTGACTGTAGTGGTCGAGATCTTGCTTGGTGATAAAGGGATGAACGGTGGTGTTGGAAAAAATAACTGGAGTTGTTCTAGTTCGATGTGGTGACGGCGGCGAGCAGTTTTTGCTCGTAAACCTAGTTTTGGCATGGGGTTGTTTTTTCGATTCGTTCGTCTTCGTTCGAGCATCGAGCTGCTCGAGTTTTGGGGTAATGGTGGCTGTCCAGTTGACGAAGTCGTGGCCGGAAGTTCGAGTGTTCTAGGGCCGGAGTCGTGAAAGCGAAGCGTTGACAGGTGGAGGCCGTGATGGTCTGGTTGTTTCCAGATTTCGAATTTTTGCTCGATTACGATTTCGAGACGATGACGTGGTTCGTGTGGTAGGAGCAGGGTCTGGAGGTGATTGTCGATGTGTTCGACAATGTGGTGGTGCCATAAGATCGCCAGCGGCGATGTGCACATGCACGAATTTTGGGGATGTCAGCCTGGGTATTTGTCTGGGGAGAACGAGAGTTTTCGTCGTGTCGCACTCGAGAAAATCGAGTCATTTACTCGAAGCACGGACAGGGAAATCTCGGGTCAAAAGATTGTTCCAGTTTTCAACCTGACCTGTTTTTCTGTTTTGAAATTTTTAACTAAATTTAAACTTATAAGTCCAGGTTTTAAAACTGAGTTCAAATTAAAATGTAAATATAAATTCAAGTTGAATTGGGAGTTTAGTTTGAACATAAATAAGTTTAAAATTCAAATTGTTTTAATATCTTAAAAGCAATTTAATATATTAGAGAAATTTGAGTTTGAAATATATTTGAAATTTTAAATGAAAAATTTAAACAAGTTGAAACTAAAAATTTAAATCTGAAATTAATTCTAGATCTGATTTCAAGGTTTTGAAATTTAATTAAGTTTTATAACTTAAGTGTTGAAAATAAGTTTAAAAATGAAATTTAAAAGAAAATTTGAAACAATGTTTCAAACATATTGTGAATAATAATTAAATTTTAAATATGATTGAACTTTACTTTAAGTAATGAAGATTTATGATTTCTAATTCATTAACGAATGAGTTTAAATAGCGAATTAATTTATAATCAAAAATGATTCATATAAGTAAATTTTCTTTAAAAGGTGATTAAAGAAATTTAATAGTTAATGAGATCATTAACTAAGATTATTTGAACAATTAATTAATGTGATAAATTTTAACAATAAATTAGATTGATTAATTTAATAATAATCAATTGTGGAACTATTAAGTATAATTACTTAACGACGATAATTGTGGAATTAATTATTCAATGTAATTAATTGAGTTAATCGAATTTGTTCAAGTTAATTTCTTAAGTTAATTAATTCAAAATAATCACTTGAAAATTTTGGAAATATAATTAATTAGAGAAGTAATTAACAGATAATTACTGAATGTAATTAATTGAATGATGATTTAAAATCTGAGTATAATTATTTGTTAATGAATTAAAGGATTAATTAATAATGGTGATTAATTAAGATTAATTTAATAATTAAAGATTAATTGATTCATTAATTAAAAATGATTAGTTAATAATTACACGTTAACTAATAAATTTGAAAGGGAATTTATTTCTTGCAATTAAATCATATAATTAACCCGGATTAATAGTTGAAACATCTGATTTAAATTAATCAGTTGATTAATAAATTCACTTGTGAATATTTGGACCTGACTGAATGATTGAATTGTTTAATATCTTTGATCTGTAATGCTTGGTGATATATTCTGATTTGTGTGTAATCTGTACTGTAGTTATTTATTTGGGATGAATGTAAATTATTATCTGTGATTTATATATCTGTGATCTGTGATCTGTAAATGAAAGATAAGCGTTATAATTTATACCGATTATCTACTATATTTATGTATTCTGATCTATGATGATTGAATGATGTTGCACTACTGTGTGAAACCCCTGGACTACACCATACACACACAATGGATTTCATGTGGAAATCAGTTAAGTCGTAGATTTTTGACAATTTTAAAAGATTGAATTCTTGAATCCAAATAGTTTTGGAAATTGGAATTTAAGAGCTTTGCAAATGAGTTTTAAATGTAAAAGTTATTTTAAATAACTTAATAAACCTTGATATTTAATAAATTGATTTGAATTTGAATTCAATATTTAGAATTGAATTCAATGATTTGGGAAAACTAATTGTTTTCAACTGATAAAAGCTCTCATATAAGAAATGGATTTAAAATTTGAATTAAAAGAATTTCAAGTTTGAATTGAAAGTGTTTTTCCAAGTTACGTATAAATCTTTGGAAATGATTTTGGAAGCTATAAGTTAAATCTTTGTTAAAGATTTAATGAGTTAATCCAATTGAAATGGAAATTAATTTGGAAAATCTGTGAATGAATCTTTGTGAAACTCGGTGAACTTTGTGAATTAAATCTTTCGTTTAAAAGATTAAAGTGTGGAAATTGTTTAAACCGTTGAAGGTTGTTAAAATGAATCTTTTTGTTTAAAGATTTGAAAATGGTAATTTGTTAAACCATTTGAAAAGAAAGTTTGGGTTTAAGTTGTGATTTACCAGAAATTCCATTATCCATATGTTTTTAAATATTACGCTCATTATTCGGTTTAGCCGGGAGAGGACCTTTGTGTCATATAACCCATTCCGAATAATGATACGTCGTATATGGATTACATTTGAAGACCGGTGGTGAAGACCGGGTATTTGTGAGAACGATAGGATGACTTATCGATTGTCTCTTCACTGAGTCGCGCCGGTATAGAGATTTCCTAAGTGATGGAAAATCCGATCAGGATTGTGAATACTCGGATTGCAAGGGCTTCTATGGAAATGCCTTCGGTTCTGTTCGAACCCGGAACAGACTTGTATGGTTGTGTGTCTGACACTACACTTTGAGATATAAAGCTGATTTCTTTCAAATAATTTCTGTTGGTGGCGGAGAATTTATTCTCTTAGCTTAACACCCTTCTTTGAGACGTACGAGCTCAGAGGTTATGTAGTTGAAGGTTATCAGCGATATACTCCCAATTTGGTAATGTGGCATGCTGAGTGTTGCTGTGTGATGATTATTTATTGATCATTTGTGATCAAAGCATGGCTTTGTGAAAAAGCGTAGCTTTGTGGACGAAACCTCATCGAACCTCACAGACCGGAAATGGTCGAAACAGGAATGATGCGGCAAGGTTATGAAGGTCGCTCCCTTTAGGGTATGTCCTTTCCTTCTGGAAAAGGGTGGTATCAGGTATGGAGCCCTGGTATTTAACCTATGTAGATACTCCAATCTCATTTACTGTGTGATTGTTGTTTGATCAAGGCGCCTCGGATAAAGGTCCCAAAGGACCGGGGGGTGGCATATTCGTGTAGTAGTTACCTAGTGACAGAGGTAACCCGACCTTATGTTGGCAGAGATCCGGTTAGGTTCTCGGGACGTCCCGCCAGAGGCGATCCCATGTGGCATAGGAAGTTCCTTAGCCTAACCATTTGTTGGAAAATCCAATGAAACAATATGAGCCCTTTACGATTGCAGTTGTATAACCTGTCTCCTCAGGCGGCAGCTATAGTAGGCATAATATAATGGTACCTATGCTGGCTAAGATTAATATTGTATTTTTGAAATGTTTCCTACACTATGCACTAGTAATAATATAAAAATGATTTGTTTTGCGTAGTAAACATGTTTTGACTATCATAAGAAGAAACATCCTCCAATTCTGCGTTTGCATTGTGTGTGTGGCGGGAGGTCTTATGGTAGTTTCATTTTCCAAAAGCATTGCGGATTTCAATGTTTAAAATTCTATTGTTGTTTGTTTTAAAGATAAACTGTTTTTGTTACTCATACCAGTTCCACGACTGACCTGGAGTTTATTGTTCCCTTCCTAAACTCTGGGTGCCCACCATTTTCCACACGGGCAGTCTAGAGTTGGGGTTTTTAGATATTCAGGTTTAGTAGGCTAGATGGAGCTAGTTCAGTGTTTGGAGTTCACTGACGACTGGCGTTGCTTTTCTTGATGCAACGTGATGGTGGTTCGAGCTTGATGTTGGAGTTGTTGGAGTCATTCTCTTTTGTAGATCATTTGGAGTGATCTCTTCCATTGTTGTTATATTCCGCTGTAGCATTGTATCATATCTCTGATATTGCTGTGTATTATTGATATCATTGTTGTATATCATTTTGGATATTGTATTCATTGGAGTTGTATATGATATCATTTATTTCTTTCTTCCGCTGTGTTGTTATACTTAATGTTGTTTTAAGCTCCGGGGAGCCAGATTCGGCGTTTGGATCTACGGCACTTGAGTACAAGTGAAGTACGGGTGCCGATTTTCGAAGGCCGAGTTTTTAGATCTTCACAATCATCCTATACTATGACAACGACTACTCCAAAAGATATGAAGAGACTTCATAGCTCTAGCAGAAACCCAAAGCAAGATATCAACAACCTGAAATAACTCGGTCTGACCCGAGTATTAAATTCAAAAGAAAATAATACGCGGGTCAGTCTAATTCAAGCTCAGTTATTAATGCATGGAAGCAATAATAATTAAATAACAAATAGACGACAATCACAATAAATCTCGTATATCCAACCCTTCCATAAGAGAATCGGATAACGGTAGATATAACACGAAACAGTGTTAAACAACAAATCAACAAATTCAAATCATCAACAAAGATAAATAAAAAGGATTATCAATGAAGATAATTTAGAAAACAACAGAATTGCCTAAACAGCAATTAACAGCAAGTGGCCAAAGCAAAACTCAAGCCAGTGAAGCAACAGAAACAACAATATCTAATTATCGATACGATAATTAGAAAACACATAATCTAATTATCCAGAAGATAATTAGATAGCAACAAAATAATCAAAATATTGAATTGAACATATGAAGCAATTCAAGCAATTGAAACATCACATAAAAATGTCAATTCTGATAAGGCTGCAGTACACGCTCGCGTGTACTGCCTCGCCACTACAGCATCTGATATCATCTCAACACCAAATACTAACAGCAAGTCGAAACTGCAAAGGTCAAGTCACGGCTAACATGACTCAACACAACTGCAAACAAAATGAAAGCAGCCGCCAATGGAACCAAAACTCAAAGACAGTTCAAAGACATACATACATACACGTATGTACACAAGTGGATAAATACATATGCATTAGATAGCAAATGCCACTGTGAATTCAACATCAAACCAACAACAAATGCAATGCATCACTAGGACATAACTACAAGGCTAATAATGCAATTGTATGCAAACTGAATGCACCAATACTAAACAGAGGAATACTTCAACTACAATTGTATAGCAAGTATACATGAAGGCCAGAGTGTGCAATATACATGATTACCAGAAACACTACATGTGAACTCAGGTGGAAACATATATATGAAATGCAACTGTATGCAAACTGAATGCACCAATACTAAACAGAGGAACTAATATGCCAGAGAAAAGAAGATCACATTTGAACATAGCATCAAAAGTGAAGACTGCAATACTACGGCCGGAACAAGATAAATAGACAAATTCCAACAAATCATGGTTCAACAGTTTCAAACCAAAATAACAGCCGAAGTCAACACTGAAAGCAATTGCAAAGTCAAAGCAAATTCTCATCTAAAATATTTTCAAAAAATTAAATTTGCAGATTTCCAACCAAAGTCAGAAATTAAAACCGGGTTATTCAATTAAATTGAAAAGTCAGTAATCAAGTGAACAGAATATACAGTGAACCAACTGCAACATGTACCAATATGTTATGCACAAGTAACCAATGTAAATAGAGGTGGCATTATATACATAAGGAACATGCAATACAAGGCAATGTATCAAGACTCAAGTGAACTGATATGCAAAACTCAAGTCCAGCAACATGATACGAATACAACTTGAACGACTATTCTTATATCAGTGCAGACTCGAATGTACATATCAAACGAAGTGTAACTGCAAATAACAAAGTGAAGCAAGAAGACTTCAATATGCAGAGAGTCAAGGAAAGTGATCGAACAATCAAAGTCAAGGCCAGTTCAAACTAAATTTCTCTAGTCATGTAACAGTAGGGCCCAAGTCGAATGAGTCAACATAAATTCAAAACACCAGATATTCAAACTCATGAATATAAAAATGCATATTGAAATACATATCAGTAGACAGTGCAATGCAGACCTAACCACAACACTACAGGAATTAGCACACACGTCAAAGACAGGTGATAGGAATCAAAGTGTCCGACGTCAAAATGAAATCGTCAAATGCTAGAAATTTGGAACCGTGGTTACTAAGAAAAACGAACAGCTCAAAATCATCTCAGGCATCTAAACAAAATCGAATGGTCGAAGCCCAGTATAGACAAAATCACCAAAATTCAAAGCAGTGATAGCCAAAAAAAATCAAGCGATGGAATTCATGAATAAATGGGTTTGAATTAAAGATGTGAGTGAGAAAATCACTCACCTTTACTCGAAGAATTCAAATCCAACAGTTCAGAATCGAAGCCGATTCACAGAACATTCGAACTTGACCAAAGCTACACGCGAAATCACATATTCAATCAATCTAATCAAAGTCGGCTTCTTCGTATTTCACCAGCCCTAATTACAGAGCAAAGAGGAAAGAACGAGGCCGCCATTTGTATTTTCTTCCGTTTGTTTTGATTTAGGGTTGCGAAAAATAATGAAAAGGAGGAAAAGAACGGGTCTCTACCTTATGATACAACACAGCCCCCATAAAAAGCTGGACCAACATAATTATAAAGTCCACATAACATCTAACCAATCTATAAATGAATTTCAACCCGGTTAAAACGCCCAACAACAATTAGCTAGCAAAATTAATCGTCCAATGACGATAATTAATTAATGCGAAATCCCGGGTTGTTAAATAGTGAAATAGTTATAAATTAAAATAGTTTATTTTTAAACATAGGTTATAGATTAAAATAGTTTATATATTAAAATAGTTCATATTTCAAAACGAGTTTTATATCTAAAATAGTTTCAAATTAGAATTGTTTCCTCCAACTTCACAAATCAATTCAAATCACTTAATTCCAAATTCCAATTTAAATCAATCTCAATTCAAAATTTCAAATCAACTTTAAAGGTACAATTCAAATTCTCATTTAAAACCATTTTTAATTTATATCGATTTCAAATCCAGGTTTGGACTACAAATTAAAATCACTTCCAATTCAATAGGTTTCAAAGTTTACATATTCAAACAATTTATAATAACTCAATTTGATAAACTTCATTTATATTTCCAAAATTTCAACTTTAAATTTTATTTAAATTTTAAAATATTCACTTAATCATTTTTAATAACATTTAAATAAAATCACAAATTATAAATTCAAATCAAAATGAAATAATAAATTTCAATTTTATTTAAATTTGAAAATATTCATTTAATCACCTTAAATAAAATATCAAATTACAAATTTAAATCAAAATTAAATATTCAATTTCAATTCCATTTAAATTTGAAAATATTCATTTAATCACGTTTAAATCAAAATCAAATTATCAAATTATCAAATCATATCTTTAAAAATCTCAAAATCGATAAGTTCCAATCAATTTTTATTTATATTCAATTCTCAAACAACTTAAATTACAAATTAACTTGATTTATCTTTCCAACCTTTATTTATTAAAGTTATTACAAAATATATTTTTAAAATATTAACATAACCTTAAATAAATGCTAATACATATATATTTATATTTATTTATTTATTTATTAAAATAAATTTTTATTAAATTTTATTATATTAAATATTATTAAATAAAAAATTATATATTTAAAAATAATAAAATTATAAGTAAAATCTTAAAATCTACATTTCTCAAAACTTAACTTATATTAAAATTTCCAAACATATACTTTAAAAATCTAAATTTTACACATATATTAAAATAAAATCTTTATATTATACTTAAAATCAATATAAAACGCATATATTTCCTTTCAAACTTTGGAAATCATTTTCAAAATATAGACCAACGGTGTCCGTATATAATTTTCTATCCTATGGTCAAGTGATACGGATGTTTATCATTTCAATTCGCAATTTAAATTTAATATTTACGGGTATATATCATTTCAACCCGCAATCCCAAAATTTCAAAATCAATGAAAATCGCTTGGGTATGTATCATTTTCCCCTAATCTATAATATCATTCGGGTATATATCATTTTCCCCTAATCTACAATATCATTCGGGTATGTATCATTTCAACCCATAGGGAATTCTAAACTAATAGGAAACTTGTAGTGTGAGAACAAATATGATAATAATATAACATATCAACAACATACATATATCATCAATAACAAATTTAAATATATACAATAGGTTATGGTGTCATTTGTCATAGGTAAACAATTGCAGATAATGGCATATCATATTTAACATTTAAATAACTTAACAATTCAAATTTAACAGCATATTTCAATCGCCATTTCATACGAATTGAATCTACTAAATATAAGAATGTTAATCGTGAGTGATTGCTCACCTTTCGATGCTAGAGAACAACGAGAAGCTACGAATTTTTAAATCACGAACTCTACGAAAAATCCAAAGCAAAGCAAAGTGAAGCTGGCACGATCTTGAACTTGATGGATCCGATGAAACAAATATATATAGATATATATTTTAAAGTCTAAAATTTAAAGCATGTATAAATAAAATATTTATAATATATACATATACATGTATGTATATATATTTGAAAATCAATATTAAATTTAAAACGTATATATATTAAAATCAAAATCTTTATATATATATATATATATATATATATATATCTCAAGATCGTTATTAAATTTAAAAACATATATTTAAATATATACATATTATATTTTAAAATTAATACTTATATATACTTATTTAAAATCAACATACTTATATATATTATATTCAAAATTTATATCGACAATATATATACATATCTACACTGCCATATACATATAAAAGTTATTACAACAAATCTTAATATGGGAAAAGATATAAAATAAACTTGTATAAACTTAAATTTTATAACTAACAGATCATATAACCCTTATATAAACTTATACATATATAAACAGACAGATTATATATATAAACTAATATATATACAAACATTATACATATATGAAAAAAACAAAGTATATATACATTATTTATTAGGGGAGGGAAGGCTGCAAAACAAGGGAGGAGGTGGAAAGAGATATGGAAGAAGGTTGTCTGATGTGTGAGCAAATGGAGAGGCTCGGCATGAGCACTGCATGGGTGAAGGAAGGAAACGACTTCGGGTTTTGGTGACAAGGTGGTTCGGCCAGAGGAAGGTGGCTTGATGGAGGACTAGGTGTGGTGAAAGGGGAGGGAGATGTTGACTGTGCATGGCCGTGACAGGCTATGGTGGGTGGAAGAGGAAGCTTGCGTGGTCGGAAGTAGAGCAATGGAGCAAAGTCGGGTTATGTGTTCGGCTGCAGGGATATGGCTGCGATGGTCGGAACAAGGCGACGTGGGAAGGGCAGTGGGCGGAGAGGCTCGGTGAGGGGCAAATTGCTATCTGGGCGAGGCTGACTGGGTCGTATGCTGTCATGGTGGTTCGGGCATTGTCCGGGGTTGCAGAGGGGAATGACGTTGCCGTTGGATGCTCCGTGTGCATGGCTGTTGATGTGTTAAGTGGATGTTTGCTCGGGTTCAAGGTTGGGGCGGAAGAAGTGGGTGTGGCGGGTTGCAGAGGGGAGTACAGGCGGACGAGATGGCGTTTAGTGGCCATTCTTGGATGGCGGGGTGTTGGAAAAATGAACAAGGCTTTCGGTGGGTAGGTGATTAAGGAGCAGATTTGCGTGAAATTTCATGAACGGGGTACGGGATGATGGGTGATTGATGGTGGAAAATGGAGGCCGGGACGGAGGCGGTCAATGGTGGAGGAGTTTAATGTAGATTTGCGGTCAAACAAGGATGGTGAGCTAGCAAGAAGCAATCAGGCTCTCCAACAGTATATATATAAACAAATATCATATAATTTTTTTATTTCAGAAATGAAGAACAAAATGAACGTGAGGAAAAAGAACGAGAATTGAAAATAAACCATTATAAATATACATACCAGTGGGATAGAAAAGGTCACGCCGAATGAATTCAAAAATTATTAATGGCAATTAGCTATTGGTATTATACGGTAGATATATGAAAGGTCATAAGAAACCAAAAGGGCTCGAAACGGGTACCGATACGGCTAACCATTTTGCCGATTTTGTCATGTACCAGACGTCGAAATGCACAAATGAATTTACTGCGGAGATCATCACGACGAGAGAAATAGAATGGTACATAGATTTTAACGATATGACCATCCTTTCAAATCTCGACTTTTCACTGAATGCTGCAAAAACGCTGAAAATAAGATAAACGGGGCTAGAGCAGTCCAAATTTGGTGAAAACGAATTATGACGTCTCACTCAGAAAATGATTTACATTTTTATTATAAAAAATATTCAGATTTGGAAAATATTTTATTTCCATCAATTTAACTGATTTTAAATTGAATTTGAAAAATACACAACAGAACAAACTTTCATATTTTCTGATGAAAATCTGCCATTTGCTATGTTTAAACAGACGCATACCAAATATCAAATTTTCATTGCTAAATTTTATCATATATTTTCATGAAAAATTAATTAATTCCATTATTTAAAAATTGTTAAAATTTCCGTGTCGTTACAGAGGCAAATGCAGAGCAGATTAATGACTTAAGAAACATAACCGCACTAACAATGAAAAAATAACCGCGAAGCTTGAATGGGAAGATTGCTGCTTTGAGTCGGTTCATCTCGAAGCAGTGGATAAATGCACACCCTTCTTCGATGCTCTCAAAGGGAAGGAAGAACTTTGAGTGGAATCAAGATTGCCAAAATACCTTCGAAGAGTTATTGAGACACATGGAGACACCACCAGTCTTATCCAAACCGCTGGACGGGGAGGATTTATTCGTTTATTTAGCAGTGTCTTCTCAACATTGAGTGTAGAGGCGAGGATTCAAAGACCAATTTACTACCCTAATAAGCGATTTACTAGTGCTAAAAAGAAATACCCAAAGTTGGAAACCCGTATATTACTTACTGATTGCGTCAAGGAAGTTGCTACTGTATTTTTAGGCTCATCCAATCGAAGTACCAACAGATCAGTCTCTGAAGCAGTTATTTTACTGACCAAAGATGTTAAGAAGGTTGTTGAAATGGAATATTGAATTGAGCCAGTATGATATTACTTTCCATTCGAGGAGAGCGATAAACGGGCAAGAATTAGCAGACTTCATTGCGGAGTTTAACGCTCGTGATGGTGAAGAAGAAGAGGATAATGTGATTGCAATTCCACATTGGAATTTATTTGTTAACTAAGCTTCAAAGGAATACAACTCAGGGGGTAGGAGTAGTATTTGAAACGCTAGAAGAACGATCAATTTGTTATGTATTGAATCTCGAATTTCCTACAACTAATAATGAAGTCGAGTATAAAGCATTAATAATAGGATTGAGGATAGTGAAGGAAAATGGGTATAAAAGATCTGCACATATTTATTCATTCCCAACTGGCAATTTACCAACTCCGGAAGGAGTATCAGGCTATAGGAGCGAGACTAGCCCCTTACTTGTCTATGGCACTGGAGCTACTTGAGGACATAGAGCATTATACAATAACGCACATTCCTAGAGAGGAAAACATGAAAGCTGATTCATTAGCTAAGCTAGCTAGCTCCGGGAAAGTGTGGCTAAGGGGATCAGTTCTGGTGGAAGTTTTGGTAACGCCTAGTATCGATTAGATGGATGTTAATTGGATTCTGAAGACCACAGAGGAGAAGGAGTCATGGATGGCCCCAATCAAAGACTATCAGATCAAAAGAACTCTCCCAAGGGACATAAACGAATGGAAGAAGCTCCTTCGAAAAGCGCCATAGTTCATCATGTAGGATGGAGTGCTGTACAGGAGAGGATTCTCAACTCACATGCTTCATTGTATGTCAAGGATGAGGCTAGGAAGATCCTCATGGAAATCCATGAGGGTAGCTGTGGCAACCACATCGGGGTAGACTCAAGTGAAAAAGATACTCAACTATGGATATTTCAGGTCGATGATAAACAAAGATGCTACTAACTCACCAAACGGTATGATCAATGCCCCAGATATTTGCAAAGATTCTAAGAGCGCCATCGATGGAACTTGTGCAAATGGTCAGTCCATGGCAGTTTACAATTTGGGGAATTGACATCATCGGTTTGCTACCGATAGCAAAGGAGGAGCCAAATATGCTATCTTTGTAGTGGATTACTTTACGAAATAGGCTGACGCAGAACAGCTTTCCATGTTCACAATGAAAAAGGTAATTAACTTCGTGAATAAGAATGTTATTTTAAGGTTCAGAGTGCCCCATAAAATCATCACAGATAATGGAACTCAGTTCGAATGTACAAAGTTCAAGGATTTCTACAAACATTACAGAAATGAGAAGAGCTTCTCTGTGGTGGCACATCCATAGGAAAACATGCAAGTGGAAGCAGTAAACAAGATCATCAAATCCACCTTAAAGAAGCAACTGACTAGAGCTAAAGGCAATTGGGTTGATCGACATCAACTAGCATTATAGGATTATAAACGACACAAAAGTCTGCAATTGGACACTCACTATTTTCAGCCTCATCCAATCAAAATACCAACAGATCAGCCTTTGAAGTAGTTATTGTATTAACTTTAGACCTCGGTAAGTTTGCTGAAATGGAATATTGAGTTGACCAGTATAATATTACTTACCATCCATGTAGAGTGATAAATGGGCATGCATTAACAAACTTCATTATCGGGTTTACCGTGCATGATGGTGAAGAAGAAGAGTCTGTAACGACTCAGAATTTTGGACATTTGAAATTGGAGTATTTAATTGATTTTAAATATTTAAAAGTTAGATTTTAACTTGAATTTCAAATATCACTATTTATTGGATGATTTAATTATTGTATTAAATAATTGGAAATTGGGTAAAATATTGAATCTGGAGTTTCAAGCTTGTTAAAAATATTTTAAAGGTTTATAAATTCATATTAATGATATTGAAGATAATAGAACTTTTAAAATTGAAATTAAAAGCGTTTTGTTCATTTTTAAAAATATATCGTTTAAATTAATATTTAAAAATAACCTTCCGAGGCACAGTCTTGGATTTTGATGAAACTAGTTTCATTGGATTCGTAATAGGGTATTATTATCGGATTTCAAATTTCGTAGCGTTTGGAGTTGTCGTTTGATCGTACGAGTTGTAAACGCGCTGGAATTTATATCGAAATTCAATATAATAACGTGGACCAAAAAGATATCTTCTCCATACGATCGATTTAGGACTCGAATCCTTTTCCATTGTCTTCGAAATAGGGGTATAACATTATAAATGCCTAGTAGCACGCCTCGATAGGAGGTCAAGATTTTGAGTTGCATTTATCGAGACAATTTGAACTTAATTAAAATATATTTATATTCTGGTCAAAATTCCTTTCACGTCCAAACTTGTTCCCCTCTTATCAGTCATTGTAGCAAAACAATTTCTTCACGTAAACATTTCAAGTCACGTCTCCTTCAATATCATCACAACCGAACACTTCAAAAATAAGAAGAAAAAAATAGAAGTAAAGAAAAAATGGCTGAACGCCCCTTCTCGTCTCCCTCCTTTCAGCCAAATTCAAATCGAACAAAAGAAAAAAAATAGGAGAACTCAAAAGGAATAAATGGCCGAACGAAAATTTCTCCTCTCCCTCTTCTTATCAGGCATCGATTCCTTCCTTCGTCTCAATTCTAGTTTGAAATCGTCGTTCCCTCAAACCGATTCGCGCTCGAATCACGAAAAAAAAATCAATTGAAATCATAGCAACCTCCTCCTCTCTCCAGTTTGACGAGACCGAGTTTCTTCTCTCCTCTAGAAAAAGGTTCGTTCGAAGTAATCATAGGGGACGAAGTCGAGTTATGTTTGGGGTGCGACCTGACTTCGGACGAAAGGTTAGAGCTTGAAGGCAGCTTGTAGGAGATGCGACCGTCATTGGCGTTGCATTCGATTTAAGTGGAGCGCGACACTGTATTCAGCGAGGCTAGGGGAGAGGTTTAGCATTGCGGCATGGGTGTCATCACGAGCAGGCGAGAAGAGGAGGTTCTGTTTGGTAATTTATTAAACCTAAGTTATTTTCTTAATCTAATTTTAGTTCAGTAAAAAAAAGAGGGTTTGTAAAGAAAAAAAATGGGGCCAAGTCTGAGAAGAAAAAGATTTCTACAGTGAAGTAACAGTTATTTTGCTAATTACTGTAATTGGAAAAAAAAAGAATCAGCACCGATAAGTGATTAGTTCAAATTAAATAATTAGGTTGGTTAAGTATTATTTAAAACTAGTCAATTAAATTTATTAAACAGTAATGGATTGTTCGATTATTTAAAATGTTAATAAAACGTATAATGTTATTACAAGGTCTGAAATCGTGAAGAAAATAGTCGAGATGGAAATGGGTTGCAAACCAAAATCAAAGGTGAGTTAATCTCACTCACATCTGGATTATCGGTTAATTTAAATAGTTAAAATTCAATTATTGGTTGATTGTTTGAATTGATGATTTATTATCAGTCTAGATGAGATATATTATATATAGTATATATATATATATATATTGGAGTGATTAATATTCCTACATTATATAGCGGATGGGACCCCGCCCCGTATAATAGCGGATGACCCTATATACCGCGATATCCCCCTCGAAGTGGGATTGGTATTTTATATTGTGCTAACACATGTGGATGAAGGGAAACAGGTTGGAGGGATCCAACTGGATTCCTCAAAATGTTGAATTATTTCATATTCAGTGATGTGATTTATTTGATAATCTGTGATAGATTATATTGGTTATATTGGAAATTGAAATAATGAATGCTTTGATTGGTTGAATATATTTTGGTACTTTAAGATGTCAAAAATAATAAAGGTTGGATTTTTGAAGAAAAACAAAAAGAGAAATTTTTAAGTAAAATAATTATAGCGAATTTGGATAAATTGAAGAAATGAATTTGGAGAAGAATAAAAAGTTTGATTTTGAAACCCTATTAAATAAATTCTGAATATGGAAAAAAAATAGAGATTTTAAATAAATGGAAATAAAGAAGTTTGTGGGCTTAAGTGATATTGATTAAGAATAAAAGGATTTGTTTCTTTTAAATTCAAGATTTAAAATGAGTTGGGAAAATAAAGGGAGAATTTTGAAATGAGTATGAAATTGGTATTTCAGACTTAAATAAGGTTTTAAATCATAATAAAGGAGTGAATATGGAATTAATGGATTTTGGATTAAATTTGGTAAATCAGAATAAATTTTTAAATGGAATTAATTCAGAGAATCGATTGGGAAATCGAAAGTGTTTTGGATACTATGATTTAAAGGAAAATGAGGGTATGGAAATTATAATGTGGGTTTATAAATAAAGTAAAATGAATATCAGTGGATATTTGAGATTTTAAATTCACGGTGGGAATTTATAAGGATGGTAATTCGCTTTAAAAATAAAAGGTTGGTTTTATTTTTAAAGGTGTGGAAAAGAAAATTTACGGGTTTGGGATGTAAATTAAACTGGAATAAATTGAGAAGGATTTATAAATGATTAGACGGTTATGATGGAATGGAAAGTGTAATTTCCCGAAAAGCTAAGTGTATTTTCAAAGGAAAGTTTCTGAGAATAAATTAAAGGGTTTAAAAGTGTTTAAAAAGAATGTTTTTAGGAAATTATTTAATTGTTTTAAAATTTTAAAAGTAAATATTTATTAAGTTAATTACAGTAGTTAATTATTTTTAAAGGTTAAATTAGTATTATGATTTGAAGGTAAATTATCTAATATTAGTATTTTATAAAACGGCTTTTATTTTTAAAGTTAGTTTTGGTGGAAGTTTTACTTGGGAAGTCGCTATAGAATTTCATAACTATTGTTTTGGATAAGTTATTTAATTTATTTGAAAGCTAAATTTAATAGGACTTGGTGATTTTGAGGGGAAATAAAATAATTGGTGAATGATTGTTTAATTTGATAGTTAAATAACCGACTATCAATCTTGGCCAATGTGCTGATCGTTTCGAAGAGACCGGGATCGAATTTAATTATCCGAAAACCACTTTGAACGTAGCGAATGAATACCGTGAAGATGATGAAGACGGTGATTCGGTTTTTCCAGACCTAGGACAACTTGTATGGATGAATGCTATCAGATGTCATTGGAGGACGATGAGCATTCTAAGTGAATGTGTGCTAAAAAGGTAACGCATAGCCTCAAGCCTCATCAACCGGGAATGGCTAAAACAGGGGAGGTGCAGCAAGGATAAGTGGGTAGCACCCAATTAGGGTAAGGTCATCCCTGTCTAGATGTCCCTTTTTATTCGGCTTAGTGGGTGGTTGCTGATCCCAACCGCGGGATGATCTTATTCGGACTATCCAGTAAGGGGTAGCTCCGGTCTTGTGTTGCAGGGGATCGGGAGTGGTCCTCGGTACGCTGATCTAGACTAGGTACGGTGACGGGCGGTACCCCAGTAGCCCTGCCATTGTATGGAAACCCAATCTCCATTAAGTGCCTTCGGACTTGTTGGTATACCTATTATGCTGGAATTTAATGAATGTAACAATTTCGACTATTTGAATAAGTATTTGTACTTAGACTATAACAGCCCGGGATTTGCATTACCAATTAATAAATAAAAGTTAGGATTTTATTTATTTTAATGAAGCATAAAAGGATTTAGAATAACAAAATTTATTTGAAAAAGGCTATTTTAATTAAATGGGAAATATGGGATTTTAAAATGAGGATAAAATGTTATTTTTGAAAAGTTAAATATTTTAGGAGAGGATTTAAAATGGGTTTGAATAAGAAAAGTGAGTTTTATAAACATATATGAACACTTAGAAAATTTTTGAAAACATGGAAATAACCTTCTTCATATTGGGTTATTAAACCTTACCCAATAACCCACCCTAAACTTCCTCTATAAATTATCTCAAACTCTCCTAACCTCATTCATCAAAACCCTAATCAAAACCCTAACCATTTCCTAAAGCTTTCATAACAAAAATGGCCTCCATCTTCATCTCCTTCTAGTTTTAGCTTATGCAAGTCATTCTATGCAAAGGTAATGCAAATACCCACCTCAAATCCATTTTTATATCTTTCTTATTTCTGAAATTGATTTGGTAACACATGTTTTATGTGTTTTTTTTGATCTTATAGCCTCCTAATCATGTTTTGCTAACTTGGGTTGATGCTATAGTAGTCTTTGTTGCTTTCTAGAGAGGTATATTGCTAAAAACCTCTTCTAATATGTGTTTAATCATCTTTTGATTTTGGTAATCAGTTAGTAACACATGTTTTATTATGTAACATGTGAATCATAGCTCTTTGATCATCTTTGCTTTCATTTTGGGGTGTGCACATAAGGTACTTGTAATATATGCTAGCTGAAATTATAATTAGTTTATTGCTGTTAGTAAATTAGGCATATCTCATTCATCTTAAATCGGAATTAAGATTTTCTTGAAGTTATAGAAAGCTTATTCTGTAGCCTATAACTTTTATGTTTTGAGCTTTGCCTAATTTTGTGGTTTGAATGGTCGAAATCACGTTTGTTTGTCGCTGACCTGACAACAAACTACAGGGTTGATAAAATAAAACCCTGAAATTGATTTGGCCATAAGTTACACGTTTCTTATCCGAATTAGATAATTTTGGATGTTCCGGAAAGGTTAAAACATATGCTACAATTTTTGTTCATTGTGTTTTCTGTAATTTTGCCATTTAGATGACCTGAAATGCATTCAAAGACAGAAGACCAATTCTGTCTTTAACAAGTTATCTTGAGTTTCAATCTGATATTGTTTTGCATGTATCTCTCTCGTTTTTGATCCGAATTAGATAATTTTGGATGTTCTGAAAATCATAGATTTAGAGAAAAAACTTTCATGTTTTGAGTTTCATGAAATTTCGAAGTTAATTTGGTCAAAACTGTGCATTCATACCACTGTCCCAAGAGCACAACGACAGTGATATAAAATTTAGATCTGAGAATTGTTTTAGTCATAGAATTTTCATCTCTGGTCAGAATTTGACGATCTTAGTCATTCCGGAAAGCTTAGAAACTAAGCTACAACTTTCATTTTATTCATTTTGCCAGAATTTGAAGTTTACTATGCCAAAATTGTGGTTTTCATCTCTGGCCAGTTAGTGCATAGCTATAGGCCTTAGTCTCTTTTCTCCCGTTGTTTTCAGCGTAGAACCCCGACTTTGCGACGCCATCTCGGGCTCGTCCTTTGTCGGATTTCATCGTTTTTGGTCTCGTTAAAAAGATGAGATCGAGATCTTTAACCATGAAAAGTTTGGTTTAGATCTGGGTGCATTAGGTACTTCGTTTCTATTGCCGAAGTAGCACCCAGAAACTGTTTTACAATAGTGATCATTTTCAGTTATCGTCGGACCAACTTCGAAACATTGTCGTTTTTTCGTTTCAAGTCAAAACCGAACGATTCTTATTGCATATCAAAGTAGGAGTATATTTCTACGCTCCTGCAAATTTTCATCAAGATCTGAGTTCATGTGACCCTTCGACCATGTCGTCGAAGTGGGACCTTTACACTGTTTTGACACAGTAAAGTTTTATGATTTTTGTCCGACTTTGAGATGACGCCGTTTCTTCGTTTCAAGTCGGAATTTCCCGATTCTTTTTGAATCTTAAAGTAGGGATGTTGGACTACATGCCTGCAAATTTTCATGACATTTGGACACAGTTTTCTGGTCCAAATAAATTGCCGAACTTTGGTTCGCGTCAGTTTTTTTGAATGTTTACAAATACAGAATATTTTTCAGTGATTTTCTGGTTTTATTGATTTCTTTGAGATTTGTCTCTAGATTTTGTACACGGGTTTTATGAATCATTTTCAAAAGATTTTTCACTCCTAAATGGCTTTCGAAATTATTATATAATATTATTTTTAATTATTAAATTAATTACTCCATAATAGGAGATTTTTCATAAGCCGTTTTAAAGTGATTTCAAAATCAATTATAAATCCGTTTCGCACCATTATTTTCAATAATAAAAACCTCACACTCACTTTTTAGCACATCGAGCGAAGTGGAAAGGTGCTTAAACGGTTAGGAAATCTCCGGCCTATGGAACCGTGTGTATTTTCTTTCCGGTTAATCCCCGACCTATTCGATTGATCGTTTTGACCTTTGGGTCTAGTTTACCGATGATACGAGGTGGACTTTTTATTGTTTGGAGTGTGAGCTTGCTATTGGTTAGGAAACCGTTTAGTGTGAACGTGGGGTATGGGACTCATTGTTAACACTTTACGGGTTCCTCTCCAAGAAGTTAGTGACACATTAGCCTCTGGGCGGCCAGTACTGGACCTCTGGGTCACCACGCCTCTGGGAAACCGTCTCTGGACACCTGCTCTATGGAGCAGTTTATTTTTCGGCATGCGCCTCTGGGCCTTTATCCTTCTGGGAAGGATCTTGCCGTCTCGCGCGTTCCGCATCTGTGCGAGTGATCGATCACAACTCTACAGTACTTGGCAAACAACGACTCTTGTTGGTGCACGTGCAATATTGGTATTATTTGATGATTTTTATATCCATTCGAGTACCGCCATTCGGTGTTGGTTCTATGGAACCATACGATGTAAGTGCGATTACCTTGTGGATTCACAGTGTCTCTGGACACTGCTTTTCAATGTTGGATTTCATTGACTTTTCAGTATATCCCCATTGCTCTTTGGAGCATCGATCTTTGCTTGGGCATTGATTACAGACTCTGGTCACTCTTGGGATTATTGCCTATGGGCATCTTTTTATAGCTTTGGCTACGCCGATGATATGAGGAGATTTTATTTATTCTACACTTTGGTGTTGATTTCTCTTTGGAGATTTTTATTGTTTATTGATGATTAGGGATCGTCATTATATTCATGTGGTTCATAATATACTTCTCTTTGGATAAGTACTGTTTTATTTATGTACCGCATTACTATATATCTCAGTTATTACTGATTGTTTAGCTAGCCTGACCCGAGTGTTTTCGCTCGGGTCAGACCGAGTTGTTTCAGGTTTGGTCTCTGGACTTAGCTTCTGTGCTTCCGCTTGGACATTATCTGCTATGCTGATAGATAGCGCTTTTATTTGTCCACTATTCCGCTACTCTGTTATTATTCAGACTTTGATATGTACATATTTTTAACCCACATGTGTGGGCAGTGGCTTTGTACCCACTTATTGTATTTGGATCTGTATTGACGATGTATTGTTCTGGGATTTTATATCTGTTATGTGATTCTGTTCTGTGATGTTTTATCATTTAATATTATGCTTTTTCCTAATAGATCTTTAGCCATTTGTAATTTCGTTATAAGTATTTACTGAATATGCCGAACCACTTGAAAAAAATATATATATACCATCCTTTCGACGTATTCAGTAGATAGTTATAGCTTGATTACAAATGGTCGCTTCCACTATACTCTATTCTCCGCTTTAACAGACAGTATTACTCCCGTAATACTCTTTGTTACAGTGGGTCTCAGAGTGGGGCGTTACAGTTTGGTATCAGAGCCTGGTTTCAGGAATAAGCATAATAAACACAGAACAGATACACTTAGTACAATACATTTTAAATTAGATCCGAAAAATATCAAATCCCTTCCTTATGTTTATTGATAGATAAGTTACGAATATGTATAGGAATCCGTTATATTCCGTAGTATTCCTTAATTAATTATCTATCATTGAATCATGTCTAACTTTAATTCCCGTTACGACATGTTTGACCAATTGAGCGGTGCGAAGGTCTTCTCTCAGCTTGACCTTGCCACTGGATTCCATCAGCTACGAGTCATGGAAGACAGCATTCCTCTTACAGCATTTCGCACTCGTCATGGTTCTTTTGAGTGGTTGATCATGCCGTTCGGCTTGACGAACACTCCGGCTTTCTTCGTCAATCTTATGAATCGAGTATTCCGGGAATACATCGATAGTTAGTTCTGGTTTTCATCGACGATGTTCTTATTTATTCTAGATCCGAGGCATAGCATGCTCATCATTTGCGGATCGTCTTGGATACTCTTCGTCAGCATCAGCTTAAGACCAAGCTCTCCAAGTGCCATTTTTGGGAGAGCAAGGTCAAGTTCTTGGGCCATATTGTATCATTTGAGGGTATTTCTGTCGATCCTGCCAAGATCGAAGCTATTCAGAATTGGAGGCAGCCCGAGAATGTTCATGATATTCGTAGCTTCCTTGGGCTGGCGGGTTATTACCGTCGGTTTATCAAGGATTTCTCTCGAGTTGCACTTCCCCTCACGACTCTGACTCGTAAGGGGGTTCGTTTTATTTGGTCTGATAAGTGTGAAGCTTCCTTTCAACGACTGAAGGAACTTCTCATTCATGCTCCTATCCTTGTAGTTCCTGAGAGTAACCAGGATCTTGTTGTTTACACCGACGCTTGTGGTAGCGGCCTCGGTGCTGTGCTTATGCAGAAAGATCGGGTAGTTGCTTACGCTTCTAGGCAGCTACGTCTGAATGAGGTTCGCTATCCTACTCATGATCTTGAGTTAGCAGCTATCGTCTTTGCCTTGAAGACGTGGCATCATTAACTATTGGGCGAACATTTCATTCTCTACACCGATCACAAGTCGTTGAAGTATTCATTCAGTCAGAAGGATCTCAATATGAGGCAGCAGCGATGGCTCGAGTTTCTCGCCTCATATGACTTAGATTTTCAGTATAACCCTGGCAAGGGGAATCGTGTTGTAGATGCGCTCAGTCGCAAACACTCGGCAGTTGTTTCTATGATGATTACCGAGTGGGTTATTCTTGAGACTCTTTCTATGTGTGATATTCGAAATCGAGCTCCGTCTTCTGATTCTCAGATCTTGTTATTCAGCTTGGAAGCTCGACCTATTCTATTGGATCGCATTGCCCATGCTCAGCGGTAGGATCCAGACTTGTTGCGATACATTCATCTCCTTAAGTCGGGATCCAGTGATGAGACATTGTTGGATTATTCTATTGATTCTCATCGGTGTCTTCACAGGAAGAACCTTATTTTGGTACCATCTGATTTATCACTTAGGCATGACATTCTAGACGAGTGTCATCACACTAAGTACACTATACATCCCGGGTCGAGTAAGATGTATGCCGACATGTGTCGCCTATTTTTTTGGGAGGGCATGAAGAGTGATGTTGCAAGTTATGTAAGCCGTTGCATGACTTGTCAACAGATCAAAGCTGAGCATCAGCGTCCATCTGGTATTCTTCAGCCGCTAGAGATTCCATTATGGAAATGGGATCAGATATCCATGGATTTTATTGACGGTCTGCCTCGATCGAGGTCAGGCCATACTTCTATTTGGGTCATCGTCGATCGCTTGACCAAATCCGCTCATTTCATTCCTATTAAGTCCACTCGGACTGCTCCTCAGCTTGCCAAGCTATATGTGAAGGAAGTCGTTCGACTTCATGGCATTTCTAGCTCTATCGTCTGTGATCGAGACACTATCTTTATTAGTCACTTCTGGAAGTGCCTACAGTCAGCTTTGGGCTCAAAGCTGAATCTCTCGACTACTTATCATCCTCAGACCGACGGTCAGACGGAGAGGGTGAATCGTGTTTTAGAGGATCTTTTGCGCTGTTGTATTCTGGATTTCGGAGGTAGTTGGGAGGATCACTTACCGCTTGTAGAGTTATCCTACAACAACAGCTTTCAGTCTAGTATCGGCATGGCACCTTTCGAGGCTCTTTATGGAAGGCCATGTCGCTCTCCTGCTTGTTGGTTAGAATCTGGTGAGAAGCACCTTCTTGGTCCAGATTCAGTTTGGGAATCTTCTGAGAAGATTATTCTTATTCGTCAGAGAATGAAAGAGGCGCAGAACCGTCAGAAATCCTACGCGGACAGCCGTAGGAAGCCTCTTGAGTTCTCCATTGGTGAACATGTCTTTATTCAGATATCTCCCATGAAGGGGGTTGTGCGTTTCAGCTCTACAGGGATGTTGGCTCCTCGTTATGTCGGACCATTTCCTATTACGGAACGCATCGGCCCCGTTGCTTATCGTGTGGCTCTACCTGCTCATTTCTCTGGAATACATGATGTGTTCCATGTCTCTCAGCTTCGCAAGTGTGTGCACGATCCTGATTCTATTATCGAGCCTCATATCGTGCTTGATTTGGAGATCTCACTCGATCTATCTATAGAGCAGCATCCTCTTCGTGTGCTTGATTCGGAGATCAGACGTCTTCGAAATAAAGAGGTTCCGCTTGTGAAGATTCAATGGTCGTCTAATCCTAAGGACTGCACTTGGGAGACCAGAGAATCTATCGAACGATTTTATTCTGGCTTTCTCCCATCTTCTTCTGCGGGTGAGAATTCTCTATTCTATCTCTATCACTTCTTTTGGGGATGTGACGTTGTAAACGACATCTATCTTAAGTAATTGCGGGGACGCAATTTTCTTAAGGGGGGGAGTCTGTAATAACCCGGGATTTGCATTACCAATTAATAAATAAAAGTTAGGATTTTATTTATTTTAATGAAGCATAAAAGGATTTGGAATAACAAAATTTATTTGAAAAAGGCTATTTTAATTAAATGGGAAATATGGGATTTTAAAATGAGGATAAAATGTTATTTTTGAAAAGTTAAATATTTTAGGAGAGGATTTAAAATGGGTTTGAATAAGAAAAGTGAGTTTTATAAACATATATGAACACTTAGAAAATTTTAACATGGAAATAACTCTCTTCATATTGGGTTATTAAACCTTACCCAATAACCCACCCTAAACTTCCTCTATAAATTATCACAAACTCTCCTAACCTCATTCATCAAAACCCTAATCAAAACCATAACCATTTCCTAAGGCTTTCATAACAAAAATGGCCTCCATCTTCATCTCCTTCTAGTTTTAGCTTATGCAAGTCATTCTATGCAAAGGTAATGCAAATACCCACCTCAAATCCATTTTTATATCTTTCTTATTTCTGAAATTGATTTGGTAACACATGTTTTATGTGTTTTTTTTTATCTTATAGCCTCCTAATCATCTTTTGCTAACTTGGGTTGATGTTATAGTAGTCTTTGTTGCTTTCTAGAGAGGTATATTGCTAAAAACCTCTTCTAATATGTGTTTAATCATCTTTTGATTTTGGTAATCAGTTAGTAACACATGTTTTATTATGTAACATGTGAATCATAGTTCTTTGATCATCTTTGCTTTCATTTTGGGGTGTGCACATAAGGTACTTGTAATATATGCTAGCTGAAATTATAATTAGTTTATTGCTGTTAGTAAATTAGACATATCTCATTCATCTTAAATCGGAATTAAGATTTTCTTGAAGTTATGGAAAGCTTATTCTGTAGCCTATAACTTTTATGTTTTGAGCTTTGCCTAATTTTGTGGTTTGAATGGTCGAAATCACGTTTGTTTGTCGCTGACCTGACAACAAACTACAGGGTTGATAAAATAAAACCCTGAAATTGATTTGGCCATAAGTTACTCGATTCTTATCCGAATTAGATAATTTTGGATGTTCCGGAAAGGATAAAACATATGCTACAATTTTTGTTTATTGAGTTTTCTGTGTTTTTGCAATTTAGATGACCTGAAATGCATTCAAAGACAGAAGACCAATTCTGTCTTTAACAAGTTATCTTGAGTTTCAATCTAATATTGTTTTGCATGTATCTCTCTCGTTTTTGATCCGAATTAGATAATTTTGGATGTTCTGGAAAGCTTAGATTTAGAGCTAAAACTTTCATGTTTTTAGTTTCATGAAATTTCGAAGTTAATTTGGTCAAAACTGTGCATTCTTACCACTGTCCCGAGAGCACAACGACAGTGATATAAAATTTAGATCTGAGAATTGTTTTAGTCATAGAATTTTCATCTCTGGTCGGAATTTGACGATCTTGATCATTCCGGAAAGCTTAGAAACTATGCTACAACTTTCATTTTATTCATTTTGCCAGAATTTGAAGTTTACTATGCCAAAATTGTGGTTTTTCATCTCTGGCCAGTTAGTGCATAGCTATAGGCCTTAGTCTCTTTTCTTCCGTTGTTTTCAGCGTAGAACCCCGACTTTGCGACGCCATCCCGGGCTCGTCCTTTGTCGGATTTCATCGTTTTTGGTCTCGTTAAAAAGATGAGATCGAGATCTTTAACCATGAAAAGTTTGGTTTAGATCTGGGTGCATTAGGTACTTCGTTTCTATTGCCGAAGTAGCACCCAGAAACTGTTTTACAATAGTGATCATTTTCAGTTATCGTCGGACCAACTTCGAAACATTGTCGTTTTTTCGTTTCAAGTCAAAACCGAACGATTCTTGTTGCAATCAAAGTAGGAGTACATTTCTACGCTCCTGCAAATTTTCATCAAGATCTGAGTTCATGTGACCCTTCGACCATGTCGTCGAAGTGGGACCTTTACACTGTTTTGACACAGTAAAGTTTTATGATTTTTGTCCGACTTTGAGACGACGCCGTTTCTTCGTTTCAAGTCGGAATTTCTCGATTCTTTTTGCATCTTAAAGTAGGGATGTTGGACTACATGCCTGCAAATTTTCATGACATTTGGACACAGTTTTCTGGTCCAAATAAATTGCCGAACTTTGGTTCGCGTCAGTTTTTTTGAATGTTTACAAACACTTGGAATATTTTTCAGTGATTTTCTGGTTTTATTGATTTCTTTAAGATTTGTCTCTAGATTTCGTACACGGGTTTTATGAATCATTTTCAAAAGATTTTTCACTCCTAAATGGCTTTCGAAATTATTATATAATACTATTTTTAATTATTAAATTAATTACTCCATAATAGGAGATTTTTCAAAAGCCGTTTTAAAGTGATTTCAAAATCAATTATAAATCCGTTTCGCACCATTATTTTCTATAATAAAAACCTCACACTCACTTTTTAGCACGTCGAGCGAAGTGGAAAGGTGCTTAAACGGTTAGGAAATCTCCGGCCTATGGAACCGTGTGTATTTTCTTTCCGGTTAATCCCCGACCTATTCGATTGATCGTTTTGACCTTTGGGTCTAGTTTACCGATGATACGAGGTGGACTTTTTATTGTTTGGAGTGTGAGCTTGCTATTGGTTAGGAAACCATTTAGTGCGAACGTGGGGTATGGGACTCATTGTTAACACTTTACGGGTTCCTCTCCAAGAAGTTAGTGACACATTAGCCTCTGGGCGGCCAGTACTGGACCTCTAGGTCACCACGCCTCTGGGCAACCGTCTCTGGACACCTGCTCTATGGAGCAGTTCATTTTTCGGCATGCGCCTCTGGGCCTTTATCCTTCTGGGAAGGATCTTGCCGTCTCGCGCGTTCCGCATCTGTGCGAGTGATCGATCACAACTCTACAGTACTTGGCAACAACGACTCTGGTCGGTGCACGTGCAATATTGGTATTATTTGATGATTTTTATATCCATTCGAGTACCGCCATTCGGTGTTGGTTCTGTGGAACCATACGATGTAAGTGCGATTACCTTGTGGATTCACAGTGTCTCTGGACACTGCTTTTCAGTGTTGGATTTCACTGACTTTTCAGTATATCCCCATTGCTCTTTGGAGCATCGATCTTTGCTTGGGCATTGATTACAGACTCTGGTCACTCTTGGGATTATTGCCTATGGGCATCTTTTTATAGCTTTGGCTACGCCGATGATATGAGGCGATTTTATTTATTCTACACTTTGTTGTTGATTTCTCTTTGGAGATTTTTATTGTTTATTGATGATTAGGGATCGTCATTATATTCATGTGGTTTATAATATACTTCTCTTTGGATAAGTACTGTTTTATTTATGTACCGCATTACTATATATCTCAGTTATTACT
This sequence comes from Allium fistulosum, assembly GCA_030737815.1. NCBI lineage: Eukaryota > Viridiplantae > Streptophyta > Magnoliopsida > Asparagales > Amaryllidaceae > Allium > Allium fistulosum. The sequence goes on along the minus strand of CM060904.1, from coordinate 1,219,270,507 downwards.
GATTGTTTAGCTAGCCTGACCCGAGTGTTTTCGCTCGGGTCGGACCGAGTTATTTCAGGTTAGGTCTCTGGACTTAGCTTCTGTGCTTCCGCTTGGACATTATCTGCTATGCTGATAGATAGCGCTTTTATTTGTCCACTATTCCGCTACTCTGTTATTATTCAGACTTTGATATGTACATATTTTTAACCCACATGTGTGGGCAGTGGCTTTGTACCCACTTATTGTATTTGGATCTGTATTGACGATGTATTGTTCTGGGATGTTATATCTGTTATGTGATTCTGTTCTGTGATGTTTTATCATTTAATATTATGCTTTGTCCTGATAGATCTTTAACCATTTGTAATTTCGTTATAAGTATTTACTGAATATGTCGAACCACTTGAAAAAAAAATACCATCCTTTCGACGTATTCAGTAGATAGTTATAGCTTGATTACAAATCGTCGCTTCCACTATACTCTATTCTCCGCTTTAACAAACAGTATTACTCCCGTAATACTCTTTGTTACAGTGGGTCTCAGAGTGGGGCACTATTATAATATCAGAGGATTTTGATATAAAATGTTTTGGTTATCGTAAGGTAAAAACCCGGCATGTTTATTTGTGGCGTGGTCTTACGAGATACCTTTGATTTTCAAAAGGATTTTGAAAACTTTAATAATTCAATTGAGTGTGTTTTCTCACGCTGGTTTTCCAAACTGACTCGGGTGTTATTTATTTATAATGCTCGGGTCAGACCGAGCATTACAGATACAGGATAGGATGCTATGGAGCTCAGGAGACGAGCTGAATGATGAGGCGTATTTCCGTAGATTTGTATATTCCACGGTGTGAGGACAAGTTATTAAACTGTCCAGATTTGATGTGTTGATTGTGTACTCTGATGATTTTAAGTACTAAACAGTTACAGATTCTTTTGTATGTAAATCTATTGTTATATATTATATTTTGTTCCGCTGCGATTGTGAGATTCTGATGTTGTTTCCTATTTTCATCTTCTACCTCCTTCTTTAACCCTTACGGTCTGGTATTTCTGGCATCCGATCGCTTGGCATGTAATACCGTGGACGTATTGATGTCGACTTTCGGAGGTCGAAAATCTGAGTCGTGACATTTGTGGTATCAGAGTTGAAGGTAAAGCGAGAACCTTGGCTCTGGTGGGGATTACTCATTAGAGATAGAGTCAGTAGTACTCTAGAATGAGTTTGAGAGTATTAATAGATATGAGCGTGTATTTTTTAGTGAATATAAAATTGTTTTATATTATGTTGATTGGTTTGTTGAGTGGTTTATGGATTCTGGTCAATACGAGTAATTAACATTATTGATAGGGATCTCTAAACACTTGAATAGAACAATTCAACACGGTATTGTTTTAAAGTGGGGTAAATGAAGCAATTTTGCCTAAAATTATTTTCATATATAAAAGAAATAATTTTTGTAAATTATTATAGTATATGGTTGCTGGTTGTTAGGGAATGATAATATTAAACTATTATCATTGTTGTGTAGAAATTAAAATAAGAAATTTATGTTATAACCAAAAAGTTAAGGAAATTAATCCATATAACAAAATGAAATTTGTAAATGTGAGTTATAAATGTGATTTATAATTTGAAATGGGATAAAATTTCAGAGTAATATTTGAATATAGATTGAAAGGATTTGAAATCTGAAAATTTGGGAAAATTAATTTCCTTTGGGGTTTGAAAATGATTTTCAAAGGTTTTGGAGGAATAATAGTGATATTATTCTGAAATTTTTTTGAATTTGATATAAAATCTAGTGAGATTTGTAATTTAAAAATATTTGAAAATTTTTTAAAGAGTAAAAGCACTAAACTCACTTCGATCGCTGGAAAATAATTTCGGTGATGATTGCAGCATCATTGATGTTCATTTTCGAGTTTCCAAGGGAGAAATTGCTACCTGAATGTTTAAATTGGGTTTTTTTTAAATTCAAAGGATAATTTGATATACAAAAGGGGCTTGGATATATATGACTTCAAAAATGATTTTGAATGTTTGAGAAAATTGTTTAAACTCTGGGATTTAAATTAAAAATGTTTATGGAAATATAAATGAGTTTGATAACTTATAAATTTGAAATTTGTTAGAATAAAATTCAACTTGAAAAGAGTTAAAATAAAAGTAAGGGTGAAAATGAAATGAGTTAGAAGGTAAGCCAATTAAACGAAGTGAATTGGGAGGGAGTAGTGAATGGAATTTAAATAAGTTGGAAAACTTAAGGAAGTTGAAAATTTAATAGTTGGAAATAAATTTGTGGATGAACAAAATAAGTTGATTTGTAAGTAAATGAAATTGAAAATTCAATATTGATATGATATTTATCTGTGCTAAATAAAGTGAAATAAAATGGGAATGGAATTTAACTAAATTAAATTAAATAAAAGTGAATTTTGAGGAGATTTAAGCCTAAGCAGGCTAAATAAAATAGTATTGAAATAAAAAAATTATTGAATTGAAAACAAACTAGTGGATGACCGAAATTAATTTAATAAATAAAATGGAAGTGAAATTGAAAATTGGATTGATGTTTAATTTAAATTGTGTAAGTAAAGTGAAATCGGGATATTAGTTCGAATGCGCTAAAAAAATGGAAGGTTTGGAAATAAAATTTGATTGAGATATGAATAAATTAGTGAGTGGAACTAATTAAAGAAATGGTTAATTTAAATATGGTTTGAGATAAGGGAAATAGAATTCAATATTTAAAATTTGAAGGAAAATTTAATTCAAATGGAATTGAAAATGCAAAGTGAATGAAAATAGATATAAAACCAAAGTGATAAAGAGGAAATCAATATAAGAAGTTGTATAAACTATTTGTAATAGACTTAAGAAAAGTTAATGGTAAATTCTTAAGTAAATTGGTATTTGAAATATACTAAGTTAATATGTGAATAAAGAATTAACAAAAGTTGGGTAAAAGGGAACAGTGTAGATAAGAGAATGGGAATTGAAATAAATGTGAATAAAAAGAGAATTGATATAGCTAATAAGCAACTAAGATAAATACATAGGATGTACGTATATTATTTTATTCGCATAACGATTTGATCCAGATTCGAGCACAGAATTTCGTGATAGATATATCGATCCGAGTTGGGATTTTTTACTCGATTTTCGACGGCGAACCCTGGATATGGATTTTTGATTGATTCTGGAAATTCTCTATCATAGTATATGGCTATGCAAGGAGAATGACGATTTCTGATCAAGAAACCAGATCTGAGTCCGCACTAGAGAGTCAGGTGGACGATACTAGTTCGGAAGTGAAATTGTGTGATCGAGTGAGCGATCAGATTTGTTATTGCGTACGGATGGTATAGGCACATTGTACGGGCTTAAGTGAAGCAAATGTTGAAAATTTTGAAAAGAAATAAATAAGATGATTTTGAATTCTGTGATTGGATATTATTGCTGAGTGAGGTGCAGGTGATTAAAAGAAAAAGATAAATTGATGTTTCAATTACAGAAAACAAAATTTGAATTGCCTGACAAATAGGTATGTATTTAAATTACCATATGAAATTTGATGATTTTCTGATCTAGCCACTTGGCTTTTATTTTCTTTTGAAATTTGGGGCCTACAAAGGCATTTTGTAGTTGTTCTGATCTAGCTGTGCAAAGGAGACGCTGGCAAAAATTTTCGAAAATTTAGAGAGTTAGAAAAATTTTATGAAAATTGTGATAGTTTAAAATTTGATTTTTAAACTATAATTTGGATTATCGGGGGAATAATATTATTTAGAAAAGATGGATGAGTTTGGAAAGTTAGTAAGAATGATAGTGTGTCTTTAATAACAAGATTGTTTTGGAAAGTGTCAAAAAAACTGTTTGGTTTGGGAATTAGTAAACGGGTATTGGACCATTCTTCTTAATTAGTAATTTCGGGGACGAAATTCTTTTAAGGGGGAAGGAATGTAACGACCCGAAATTTTGGACATTTGAAATTGGAATATTTAATTGATTTTAAATATTTAAAATTAGATTTTAACTTGAATTTCAAATATCACTATTTATTGGATGATTTAATTATTGAATTAAATAATTGGAAATTGGGTAAAATATTGAATCTGGAGTTTCAAGCTTGTTAAAAATATTTTAAAGGTTTATAAAATTCATATTAATGATATTGAAGATAACAGAACTTTTAAAATTGAAACTAAAAGCATTTTGTTCAGTTTTAAAAATATATCGTTTAAATTAATATTTAAAAATAGCCTTTCGAGGCACAGTCTCGGATTTTGACGAAACCTATTTCATTGGATCCGTAATAGGGTATTATTATCGAATTTCAAATTTCGTAGCGTTTGGAGTTGTCGTGTGATCGTACGGGCTATATTTGAAGCCTATATAGGGTTGGTTGGTTTTCATGATGATAGAGTTAAGTAGGTGCAGTCATTTGATGGCAACTAAATGGGCTATATTTGTATGGATAAGGAAAGAAGAATTAGTAAGAGATCTAAATCCTAATTGTCTCCATTCTTCCCGCATATAAGCATTTCGAACTTTACCTATTAGAGGATTTTTTTTGAAAGCATCAAAAACCCTCCTATTTTGGATCGAACCCTAATCTCCTCTTCTCCATTATTACAAGCTCCAATCAAATCAAATTAAATACTATTCAGCAGCTGGCGATCTGTAATTCAGGAGATGGCACCTTTAAGATTAGAATTTGATTCAGGAGTTCAATTCAATGCTTCAAGGTGTGAGTTTTTGGTACTAGTATAAGGTAATGATCCGATCTATATTTATACTCCATTGAATTATTATATATATATCATATTCTATTATACTAGTTAGGTGATGATTCTATTATATCAATATATTGTCATAATCAAATTGGTTTTATGTTTATATATACTTACTTATTTATTAACAAAATTATTTTTGTTGTGTATCCTGTAATATGCATGGCTCAAAATTTAAAAAACATTCTTTTATGTAATCAATTTTTATATGTTATTTAGTTATGTATAAGCATTACAATTTAAATTATATATTCTATTCTAATTAAATTATTTTATAATTTTATATTAATTGTTTCATATATAAATCATTATCGGTAGAAATAAAATTATATATATATATTTATATATCATTATTAAATATTATTTAATATAATTAATTATGTAAATTAAATATATCTATATATATATATATATGTATGTATGTATGTATGTATATGTATTATAGAATATGTTTTATACCTTTCAACATGGATTATTGCATGCCTCCACGAATAACATGCTGCTAAAGTGTAGTTGCTAGGACTCGAACTCTCTCCCTCTGCTGAGGAGCTGGGAACCCCTGCCAACCTAATACATATTTGAAAAAATAAAAATAATTTTTTTTTATATTATTTAAATATTTTAAAATTTGCCGAAAATTAAAAATACCTTCAAAATTATTTTTAGATTATAGAATTATATATTAAATATCAAACAACAAAATATCACTTAGATTTCTACTAATAATTTAAAATTTAAAATTTTGTTTTCATAATATATTTTATTTAATATTTCATATTAATCCGCATGGATATTTATTTAAAGTAAATATATTTAAATTATAAAAAAGATTATGTTGTGCATATTATCAGGTATTTACATAAATAAATTTATGTATGCATATATATATTTTTTGGATATTTTAAAAGTATTAATATACTTATATTTATCATTATATTATATATGTGTGTGTGTATTTAATATATATTCATTTTTTTAATGTTTTAATTATATGTATATTACTTTTAGTTTTACAGTAAATAAAAAAATCAATTTTGTTATATAAATAATTTAAACATATACATATAATTATATATATATATTTATTTTAAGTTAAAATTCTATGTATACATACATACATATATATATATAATTATTTATAATAAAATATAATATATATATATATACATGTGTTTGTATGTTTATGATATTTTATATACATAAATTAAAGTATATAAACATATATTTGGATAATATATTTGTATAATAGATGAGTTTACATGCCCGTTTCTGTGTAAATCGCAACACCTAAGCACAAACATGTTATACCTTACACGGACTGTTATTTTTCACATGCACACATATATATGTATATGTATATGTATATTGTTAGAACCTCGATTTTTAGTGTTTTGATTGTGACAACTATATAAGTCAATATTCTTGTGTACTAATCATTTATGCAGGAGATTCATTGCAGATTCGGATTTAGAAAGCTATGAAGTTGTTACTCTTTTGTTTAGAGTCTGTATATTATTAGAAATATGTTAAAATCTACCAATATGGTATATAAACATTAACACGTACACAAACCATGCATATGCACAAAGCTGGTTATAAACAGCCGGCTGAATAACACCATTCAGCCGTTTGTTTGTTGAAACATAGAAAAATTTCTATGCATTTTCAACCGGTCGAATGGTTACATTCAGACGGCTGAATAAGGCCAAACATAGCCTAATTGCTTGCTGTATCGAATTTAAAATAAATCAGATGGCTGAATTGAAAAATTCAGACGGCTGGTTGTCGATAACGGCTGGTTTTTTGAAGGGACACTTCTCTTCAACGAAGAGAAACATTTTTTAATCCAAAAGTTGGATCTGTTCCTTTTCATCATTCTTTTTCATCAAAGATTGAAACTCTTAAAAATCTATAAATAGAGTCTAGAATCTAACAAACAATTTACCTTACTGATTTTAGTGTTCTTGAATTCTTATCCCTTATTCTCTATTTTCAATTTGCACTCAAACTACATACAATCTCTGATCATTGATCACTCTGTCTTCCACATTCTTCAAGCACATTACACTATATATCGTAAAGGAGAAGATTATACGAAGATTGTACTTTATTGACTTATCAGTGCTTAAAGAGCATATTACAGTCAGATACTTTTTTTATTTGAAAAGAAGTCATGTTCGGTTGCTCAGGCGGTAGAAGTCCTATTCGGTTACTTAGGCAGTAGAAGTCCTGTTCGGTTGTTCCGGTGGTGTAAACCTATTCCTCCGGGTTAAGTGAGGGTTGCTAGTTTAATTCCAGAAGTAGTTTGGAACTAGACGTGGAACGGGAGTTCGAACCAGTATAAAAATCTTTGGTGTCATTTTCTTTACTACTTTATTTATTTAGTTACTTATTTTATATTCCGCACAAGTAGTTTATAAATTCATCCATATTACACGATCCTATAACACAGTCTCTTTCATATATGATACACGTATATATATAATATAACATTAATTACATTATATAAAACTTAATTATATATATCTAAATAAAATAACGACTTTATTTAAAAGAAATTTAGAAATGTTCTAAATAAATTAGACTTCAGAGGCCTAATAAAGATCCAAAATGGTAAAAAAAATGAAATTCACCCATTACTTCCACTACGGGCTGGCCTAGTTCCAATAATGTAATATTCGAAGAATGCATCAAAACTCCCTCCTGCAAGTTTGCAGTTCCGGAGGCTCCACCTGCCAATGTCTAGTTCGACACCCAGATGTAAGTCGACTTTCTCATGGGTAATATTGCCGAGATTAGCGCTTGCACTTCACGAGCTTCTATATATCCACATTGCTCTTCTACTACTTCAACTCATAGACATCCTTCGAGTGGAGCAACTCATAGACATCCTTCGAGTGGAGCTTCTTCCTGTGATGCGGAGATGACACAAACCATTGGTAGATGTATACTTGTGCGATATAAGGATGACCCGTTTTCTGAATGGAAAATCACTTACATTCTGGCAAATAGGGAGGCATACTACATAATTGTCAGTTTGCTGATGGACAAGCCCGAGGAGTTAGACGGCTTGTTATACATCTAGTATGGAAATTTAGGAGAGATATTTGTATTATGAACTAGAAATATGTAATACAAATTGTGTTTTTATTTTATTTTTTCTAGCATTTCATACTTTATAAATAATATAAATTCATTTAACTATATTATCTAAAAATAATTAAAACAACATAAAAGAATAACAAAAATAATTATTTATAGTAAAACAATTAAAATACCCTTTCAAATGCCCCTTTCATAACACAAGAACACATTCCCCTTTCGTGAATCATTCTTCTTTTGTGCTTCTTTCCTCATGCACTGTTCGTGCGCCAAAAGAATGCACCCTTAACTTCCTCATAGCACATCACTCAATGAACAGTGTTTTATGTGTGCCACATATGGTTATGAAAATATCCTATTGAAACTTTAGATATTATTAATAATAGGATTTTATTATTTTTTATTTATACAACTTTAATTTGCTATTATTGTTTATTTATACAACTTGTCTAGTAGGTTAAATGTAACGACCCGTAAATTTCAACTGTTTTAATAACGTAATTAGTTGAAATTTTGTGAAATTTTAAACGATAAAATTTTGAAATAAAATTTAATATTTGGAATACGTCTAGTTAAACATAGCAACTGATAAATTTTCGTCCGAAAATATGAAAGTTTATTTCACGCGTAAATTCACTTCAATTTAATCAGTTAAAAAGCGATGAAAATAAAATGTTTCCGAAACCTAAATATTTTTACATAGAAAAATTTTAAACCATCTTCTGAGCAAGATTTCAGTTTGTCATTTTTCCAAATTCGGACATCTTTGGCTCCGTCGATCTTATTTTTCAGCGTTTTTCTTGCATTTTCCGCCTGTAGAAAATTCGAAATTTTACAATTCGATCGTACCACTGATATCTGTATGCCGTTGATCGTCTCGTCGTGCTGATCTCCGCAGTATGTTCAATCGTAAATTTTGAAGTCCGGGAAACAGCGAAATTTACGGAACGATTTTTCCGTATCGGTATTTATTTCGAACCTCTTGGTTCTTGTGTCCATTCGTATATCCTCATGGAGAATCTAAACAACTATCTGTTTTTCGTATTCCCAAAAATTTAATAATTCGACTTTTTCTATTCTCTGATTTTATTATTCATGTTGGTATGTCTGTTCACTTCCTTTTGCTCTGCATTTCTATTCGTTCTGCCTCCTCCATTTGCATCTACTATTTCCCTTCACTTTGCTCTGTCATTTGTATATAAAAAAAACAAAACTTCTTCCACTGCTCCTGTCTTCGCCTACCATCACCTTCCGCCGCGATCACGAGGTAGCCAACCACCGACCTTCCTGCCGTTCACCACCAAACACTCGAGTTCGGCCTCCCCTCTCTCTGCCGAACACCACTTTCTCCAGCCTTTCGACCCATGCTTCATCACGAGGCCAGCAACCATCGAAGTTGACAAAAATTAACTTTACTTATTTGTGCCATATAAACATACAATTAATTTTATCTACTTAAATAAATAGTTTAAGACTTATGATTTTTTAGTTAAGATAAATATATGGACTTGAACATAAAATAGCAAGAGATGATAAGAATTTTGTAAATAACAGTAAAAAGGGCAAATTTTAATATTAAAACCAACAAAAAAATACTTAATTCTACTTTAGAGCTACTTCAAAACTTACTATAAAAATAAGTTTGTTTTCGATTAGGTCATATTTTGTGCTTCTACACTTCTAAAGTGCGCGAACACAAATTTTAGTTTGTACTTGTGCACTTTTAAAATGTGCAAGCATATCATAAAAAATATTATGCTTGCGCATTTTTAAAGTGCAAATTTAAAATGCTGGTACAGTGAAAAGCAACTTTATATACGTAATAAGTGTTCGAATAGGCCTAAATTTGAAATAATTTTTTTGCTAGGCTTAATACAAAAAATTGTCCTATTAAAAATGATAGGATGTGAACATATATATATAAGAACATGATTCATTATTTCCAATAAGTATCGATCTCGAGAATCGAACTCATGACCTTTAATCTTGTAGTCTGAACTACCAACCAAGCATGCCAAACATGTTGGCTTAATAAGATGTGAATATTTGAATGTAAACTAGTAGGAAAGAATTGAAAGAACATTATGAATAATTGTGAAATAATGAATTACTGAGGTTTTGAAATAAAATATCAAGATAATTAAGCAAATGAGGGAAAATTTAATGAATTGTAATGATGAGTATTTTATCACAATGTAATAAACATGTAACGGCCTGCTTTTTCAGCTGTCGAAAGTTGACACTTAATACATCCATCGTATTCAAATGCCAAACATACAATCGTCAGAAAGGCATATTGTTAGGGTAAAATAAAAAGAAAAGAATAGAGAACATGGAAATCAGAATCTCACAGCGGAATCGACAAAATATAACATAACAAAGACAGTAAAAACTATCACCCAAAAATACATACTACATCAGAGTTAAAAACAAACCTTATCAGTTGGACAGTTATAAAATCATAACCTTACAATTGCTGATAGGTATTATATAATACAGCGGAAAATAAAACACTACGATAGGTGAATCTCCAGCTCTTCTCCGATAAGTCCATGTCGCCAAAGCCAACCTAGGAAATACTCGGTCTGACCCAAGCATTATAATAAAATAACAAGCGGGTCGGTCTGGAAAACCAGCATGAGAAAACTCAAGTAATATGATGCATATATAAAAGTCCTATGAAACCATGCCGCTAATGCAGAAAGAGTTTTTACCTCCCAATAATAACATCCATAAATAAAGAAATGGAAAACAAATTGGAACAACAATCCAATCAAGAAAGAATGGAAATAAATAACAGAAACAATCCAAATAGAAGGTTGGGTACTAGTAAGAACAAATCTCATACTGAATGAAGGGCATAAACGATATCCAATTCCAGACTTGAAAGAATGGTCACAAATAATTGAACACATAGAAGAGCACAAGCAGTTCTCCTTGCAATTAAGAAAACAATTCATAGATTTGAAATAAATAAGGAAAGGAGAAATTTTTCATCAAATGACTCGGAGGATGCGCCCCCTTTACCCGCTCTTTGGTTTTAGTCATTTTCGGCAAAGGATAGCAACATTCGAATTAGTACAAATCTTCTTGGATTGACGTTAACACAAAAGGTGAAAAGATCAATTCCAAGGTTCAAGATAGAAACAAAGATAATGGATTTATCCAACATAACTAGGAGATTGCTCCCCCTACACTGAAAGTATACATCTAGATAAAATATACCGGAGAGTCTATGCTAAATACACATCACTCTCTGACTTCCAAGATGGAACCCGTTAAATCCACAGGCATCCAAATATACTGACATCAATGCATGCATGCTACCAACTTCTCTAAATGAATGTGAATATATCCGAATGAGTGCGGCCTACACGGCTTGGCTCCCACTCGCTCTTTGGTTTTAGTTTTCCATGGTGTTGGATGACAATGCCCAAAATAAGCGATAAATCATCTTAGAATGACGTGGCATAAAAATGACTAGAAGGGTGCGCCCCCCTTACCCACTCTTTAATTTTAGTCATTTTCAGCAAAAGATAACAAAACTCAAATAAAGCAACACATCATCTTAGAGTGACGAAAAAAAAATATAGTGGAATCAAAATAGATAATTGATAAATCAACTATTAGAAATAAAAAAGTGATCCGTGTATGGGAATTAAATCACATGTGCTTTCCACTTATAAATGAATCACACTTTTACAACATTTGATCTACATTTGGGCTTGATTTTCACTTTTCAAATATTTGTAAAATTCAATAAAGCCCTCTTTGAAATATTCTTTTTTTAAAAACAAATTATTTTACTAAACGTATTAAAACAAGGGTTAAAACAAATGTTATTGAAACATTATTTACGGTAAATCCAAAACAATTTACACTTAGCATTATTTCTAAACAATTTCTATTAAAATATTTTCCCATTTGTAAACCAGCGTTTATAAATTTAAAACAACACTTATTATCCCGAAATTTTAATAAATCAATTTAAATACCTTTATAAATTTAAATAATGTTAATTTGTCCCAAATGATAATTTATATACAGCTTTATAGTCTTTTTAATAGATTAATCAATTATCTTTAAACACTTATGTCAAGTTAATTAATTAACTTTAAAAAATTTATTAAACCAATTAAGCAACTTTTAAACACTTTTATCAAATTTGTTGATTTACTTTAAACTCTTTTATTAAATCAGTTAATTAACTTTTAAAACACCATTAACTGAAATGATTAACTTAATTTTAAACATCATGAATTAAAATTAATAACTAAACCAAATATCATCAATTAAAATGATTGGTTAGATTCAATCATCATTAATTAAAATGATTAACTAAATTTAAGACATCATTAATTAAATAATTACTTAAACATAAATGTCATTAACTAAAATGATTAATTAATTTTAAATATCATTAGTTATATTCAAACATCATTAACTAAAATGATTGATTAAATTCAAATATCATTAATTAAAACGATCAATGAATTATAAAAATCTATTTTGTGAAACTACAAGCTCAAGTTCAAGACACAAGGGCTTAGGGAGATAATATTTAATAAGTGATGATATAGCGAAATATCGCTATAACAAAACTTAAACAATTCAAATAGACTATTATAAGTATTTTAACTAAACATCAATATAAGCAATAAAAGAAATAAATGAGATGCGGATAACAGTAAATAAATAAATAATGGCGAGAAACCCCTTTGGATTTCTCTACAAAGGTCCTCTGTAAATCATATATATGTATGTTTATTTTTCGCAGTGTTCTGTAGCGACCTGTTCACTACGATAACACTCCGACTTCTTCTTTTATCCCCTGTAACAAAATGGTTATTTATACCATCCACTACTAGGCGGAAACAAACAATAATATATAGTTATGTGAATTTCTAAAACGGGAATCCAATCCCAACAATCAACAAAACAACAATATAAACTAACGTCCAAGCAGACAATAAATAATTTTTATCTACTATATAATATACCAATTAACCAAAAATGTGAGTTTAACTCACCGAAATTCCAGTTCCCGCCGAAGCGTTTTGGTTCCGTCTAAAATCGAATAGCGTTCCATTTTAGCTTGAAATTCTACAAGCTCCAATTCCCAACAATCTAATTCCAAAGCATAGATAATGCTTTTACGAGTACAATGCAACTCACCACGTTCAAATTCGACTTCATATGAAATATATATTGCATTTATAAGATTCAATATTAAATAAATAGGTAAATCACTAAATTAATCAAGCAATTAACGAATTACATTGCATATCCACGATTAACAACCCATGCCACCAAAACAATCATCGATCATCTTCGATTTGCCATAGGTATGGGCCACTACCGGTCGCCGCTCCATCATCGGATGAACCCCATGCCACGCCGAACACACTGACACCAAGCTCATCCTCCAACTCTGCCTACATCTCGAGAACGAGCTTCGCAAATCCAACGTGATTCAACTCCATCTTGGCGCCGCCACATTGCTCCTCCAACCCCCACATTATCCCTGAAGCATGCCCTTGCCTATGCCGTTCTAACGCCACCAACCACGGCCTCTACCATTACCTGAATCTCCACTACTGAACCAAAATGGTTGCCATGATCAATTGAAGAACTATGCCTCCAGGTCACTGTCCACGGTGATCCAACCGATGGATGCACTCTTCTCCCCTAGTCGAGCAACTTCCATGTTGAGGCCATTCCCTGAAAATGCCATGAGAGGCACCGATGAGCGCGGACCGTTGGATGAAGCAATAATAAAAATAAGTGGCCAATGTTGTTTATTTAGGATTTGGGCCATAGAATGAAGGGTCAGGTCATGTTCTAACATTATTCACGCCTGAAAATTGACGAACTCCAATCGAGGCGTGCTCATTGGCATTCCTAACTAAATACTCCTATTCCGAACTCATTGGAACTAATTTTAGGAGCTAGTTCTATTATATACAGAAGTTAGCTTTTTAAATCAAATTATAATGTTTTAATTTTCTAAAATTAATAGTTATGCGTTTCGAGCAAGCTAGATCATACAGTACATCCAATCATCATGAAACTTGTCGGTATTCAACAATTTATTATTCCAGATCCAATGGCACTAGTTTCATCAAAATCTAAGAGAGTGCTTCGGAATGGTAATTTAACACTATTTAAATATATTTTTATACAGTCGATTCATTGATGTTTATTCGATCTATTTATTTTTGTAATTAAATTTATAAAATGAATTCACCAATATGTTTTATAAATTAAAATGAGTTAAATAAAATCATTAAATACATTTAATTGGTATTTAATTCACAAGTCCATATATTTAAGTGATCATATACATTTGAACATAAGTTATTAAATTACAAAAACCAATTATTTAAATATTTAAAATTAATTAAATATTTAAAATTCAATGAACAAAATTTTAGGTTGTTACATAACACATCATTTTAAATATTCCTAGTCAAGATGCATTGTAACGACCCGCTATTTTGGACCATTCGCATCCATTATAAGTGTATAGGTAGACACTTATGCCGGAGTTGAATTGCTCAAAATACCGCGTTGTTAATTTAAATTTGGCAAAACTGAACATATACAGTAAATAAATAATCACAGATCACAGACACAGAGTAATAAGTGCAGCGGAAATAAAAGAGATAGTAGTTCATGAAGCTACTATATAAATATATAAAATACATCAGAGTTTACAACAGAAGATTGATACGATACATCAGAGTTAAACTAGATACAACGAAGAGTAACACGATACATCAGATACAAATCAGAATGCATCACTGGAATCATCGAATACTGAAAACAGAATAGATGGCTGGATCTTCAAGCAAGCTCCAACTTCAAAGGTGAGTCTCGAAAGCTGAACCACTCAGTCTGACCCGAGCGTAAAGCAAAACACAAGACACTCGAGTCAGGATTAACATTCTTATATTAATAAATCCAACTCAAGTGAAATAGCAATTGAAATATAAGTAACTCAAAGGATGTTTGGAATAACCATCCTTTAAGGATCCGTTAAACTATCTACTAGGTAGTAGTGTACGATAAGTAGATAATGTCTATCAGTAATAATAAGATATCAAAAAAGTGTTAAGTCATGGCCCATTCGACCCTTAACACATTTTTATTCCCAAAAGCATATACAAGACCGTAGTTTCCCCAAAACCGGAAGTCACCAGAGGGCAATCCATATACTAAAGGTACAAATCAAAATCGTAGTGGTCGCGCATAAATGGAATACAAGTATGACAAGGCACATGAGGCAATACCCAAGGTAGTGATACTACCGTTCGCTTGATCCGGACTGGTGAGAACGCAACGCCGCAGCGCCCGCAACACCGTGAAACAACACTCCCAAAATCAAGGGTGCACCAATCGACAACAAATAATGAATAGTTCGAAGAAGTGTGTTCACTTGAGGTAGCTAATCCTCCATTGGCCCGGCACGGCTCCTGTTTTAGTCATTTCCAATTTGACACAGGTGTCAAGGCTATCCATTATCGTTCTCTTTCTTCAGTCATCACGTACATCATTCCAACCACTTCATTCTGGATCATCACTCCGCGTATAGTTATTAAAGTGGTTTCGGTTTAGATAGAGAGTATATCCATTACCGATCCCGGTCTCTTTAATAACTTTCGTAATTATTACACCGATTGGTCGTTTATATATTTCAAAAACCAAATCAATTTCAATTTCAATTTCAATTCGTAAACCAACATTTCATTTTTCTTTCAAAAACCAATTTCGAAAATTTACGTTTCAAAACTTCTAAATTTACCATTTCAATATCTTATAATTCAATTTCAAATTTCTATTTAAAAGCAATTCAAATATCGATTCAAGTTCGTAAATAAGTTTCATTCCCAAAATCATTTAAATTAACTTAATTTAACATTCAAATCAATTTAACTTCATTTATCGATTGCATTCAATTTTCGTTAAGTTAATTTATCATTCAAAGCAATTTCTATTAATTTCCAATTCATTAAAACAATTACTTAAGTTCAATGCCATTATATCAAAACTTACAAATTTAATTAAGTTAAATTCGTCAATACAAATTCTTTAAATTACAAGTCTCACATTAACTTCAAAAATATCACATTTTATTTCTTGTTAAAGAAATTCAAATTCACTTATTTACTTTCTTAAATAATTTCCCAAAAACTTACTTAATCAAGAAAACTCAATTTCAATTATTTACGAAGTAAAATTCACTTATTCACAAATTCAATTTAATTTAATCATTAAATAATTCAATCTTATTTAATTATTAAATAATTCAAAACTTAATTATTAAATAATTTCAAAGTTTAAAAATTTCAAACTTACTTATAATTTCAAACTTAATTCAATCATTTCTCAAATTTTACAACATTCTTTTATCAATTACATTGTTAATATTTTGTTTCAGATTATTAAACATATACATTTTCCTTTCATTAAAAATTCAAATTTCAACTTCGTTTCAAAACATATTATTTATTCAAATAAAATCTTCATTTTATTTTTAAATCAAATTATTGACCAATCGGGTTTTTATTTAATTCTCTATCCTAAGTCAAAGTTCAATTTGGGTATTTATCATTTCAACCCGATTCCAATTCAGTTCAAAATCAAAGCATAACAAAGGGAACTTGTAGTGTGATAACTGGGATGGTGTCAAAGTAAATAAACAAGCAATAATAACGAACAATAACAATCCAATAATCAATTCAAATAATCCCGAAATAACCGTATTAATTCGCATTGTCATTTGTATGAATTAATATAATTATTCCTAGAATCTACACTATCATTTCATGTAGATTAAAGATTATTACACTATTATTTATACGGTTCTTCAATTGTCATTCGATTTCAATTTTACACTACAACAATTAATCCAATATACGTCGATGGTTCAAAGTGTAATTATCACTATTCTACATGTCAATTAATTTAACAATTAAAAGGGGTCATATTCAACTAATCAAATTCAACATATGTGTCGATTCAAATTTTAATTATTCTACGTTAAATTTATTTGCATAATATTTATCACTTTATACATTACAATTTTAACGTCCAATTGTAAACATCAAACAATCAATCATTTAACTACCAAACTGGATTATCATTGCATATATAACAGATAATGGTGTCAGATGTCACAGGTGAACTGATACAGGTAATAACAGTGTAAATATCTAACAGCAGCATATTTCAATTTTCGTTTCAATTGAAATCAAATTTAATAAATAAAAGAACGTTAATCGTGAGTGAGTGCTCACCTTTCGAGGCTAGAGAGATTCGACGATGAAAAGAGTTACGAATCCAAACACAAAGCGAGACAGGCACGGATTCGATGACGAAACAGGCACGACGGACCAAAAGCTGATAAATGAAAATTGATGAAACCAAATCAGAACGGAATCAATGAAGATAACTTGGAATAACAGAACTGATATATAACTATATATGTAAATAATAAATTTTGAATCAATACTTTTAAAACAATATTAAAATAACATATATATATATATATATATATTTGCCTATACATCAAATTAAAAGTCAAAGTCCACAACGCAATATAAGAATTCTTATATTATCAACCCACGACATATATATATAACTAACAATACATATACCAAATACGTAACTTATATACAAGAACGGAACTCACGTACCAAATGTAAAATACAGTTATACACATAAACGAACAACATAATTTATGATATTTGGAAATCTGTACTAGTTGGAAACATGCTTTAAGCTAATAAATAACCCATATACATCAGCAGTTTTCCAAAATTTGTGTAAAATATATATGTACTATCATACCTAAAAAAATAAAAAAAAAATATAGAACCCGACCGAACAATGCAAACTAACATATAAATTCAAAAATTTTATAAATATGTGTAACTCGTATAATATATGTATACATCTTTCAATCAACAGTTTTAAAATCAAATATATATACCTTGCAACATATAATAACACATTATATACGCATGGACAACCCAAATTCTTTTCATTGCAAAACATCTATATAAATTATCAAATACATATTTTATAATAAAACTGATAATATATATTGTACTAACAGATCTTTATTAACTATTAACATATATATATATATAGTAGTAACGCATACCAGATCACTTCATAACACACTGTATAAAATACTTTATCCATAAATATTCTATAACATACATATATATTTATACAGTACGCACCAAAAGAAACAAAATACTTTTCTCTGCTTATCAAAAATATAATATACACGTAACCAGTTTTATATTTATTATATGCTTAAACAGCATCATTTGAGAACAATAAATACCTTATATTTATAAGGAGAGCAACCATGGTCATGGAAAGGGAAAGCATGGAAAGGATCATCCGCTCGTGAGGTCAGGAAGTGATGGGTTCATGGGGTGGCAGCCGTGGGGTAGCGAACAGGGCAGGCGAACGCGGGACAGTAGCAAACGGCGGAGGTCATTGCGCGACTTGACAGTTTTGGTGGTGGACTGGAAGAGTTTGGCCACGACTAGGTGATAGAGAGAGAGGGGTGAGGTGGCGTTTGGTTGTCAGGGTGGTGATGTGGGTTTGTTGCTGTGATAGGAAGTGTTTGGCTGCCGTGGTGCTAGGGTGTAGGCTACGGTCAAAGTGGAGGAGGCGGAGATGGAAGAAGACATGGTGGAGGGCAAAGATGGGTCACGGGTGGCAACTGTCAGCGTTTGCGAGCGGCACATGCTGGTAGGCGAGAAGATAGTGGGCTCGATCGGTGATGCCTGTCGGGGCTGTGGGCGGAGGCTTGGGTTCAAGGGACGAGGCGGAAGAGAGGGAGAGAGGCAGCAGGCTCAACAATTTATGTGCTTCTCATATATTTTTTTATTTAGAGGCAGCATGGCCGTGATGAGAAGAAAGTTAATTAGCAGGCAAGTTTTTCGTGAAGAAGGGATGAGAGTTTGAGTGAGAAGAGCAAAGGCACAGTAAGTGAGAAAATGCAGCAACCAAAGAACGTTTGGACCAGTGAAAAGCAACAGTCACATCTGATAAAACCAAGAAATAATTAATTTCTAGCCGTTGACAGCTGTTTGCATTTAACATTGAATACATGAAAAGTCACCAATCCAACGGGCACAAAACTAGTACCCATACGGCACTGTTTCCTTTGTTTCCGTCGTGTACCGGGCCTCAAAATGCAAAAGTGAATATACCGTAGAGATCAGCACGACGAGACGATCAAAACGGTATACATATATCAGTGGTATGATTGAATTATAAAATTTCGAATTTTCTAATAGCGGAAAATGCAAGAAAAACGCTGAAAAATAAGATCGACGGAGCCAAAGATGTCCGAATTTGGAAAAACGACAAACTGACATCTTGCTCAGAAGATGGTTTAGAATTTTTCTATGTAAAAATATTTAGGTTTCGGAAACATTATTTTTCATCGCTTTTTAACTGATTAAATTGAAGTAAATTTACGCGCGAAATAAACTTTCATATTTCCGGACGAAAATTTACCAGTTGCTATGTTTAACTAAACGCATTCCAAATATCAAATTTATATTTCAAAATTTTATCGTTTAAAATTTCACAAAATTTCAACTAATTATGTTATTAAAACAGTTGAAATTTACGGGTCGTTACACTCTCCCCCACTCAAAACTTTTCGTCCCCGAAAAGGAACGAGGTAGGAGAATAGAAACAACCAGAAAGAAAACAGATTTGAAATACAAAATAACAATTAATTTAAACCATATAAATTCAAATTTAAATTAATTGATATTCAATAATTGATTTAATCCATTTGATTTCACTAAAATCAATCTCAACTATTTCTAAATTCATTATCTTATTATCCCATTTACTTAAATTTACAATTTCTAAAACCATAAATTTGAATAGTCCTTTATTATAATCATATTTTTTTCCAGCAATTTAAATTCTTCTTTATTTTAAATTATTGTTAAATTTATTCTTCTTAATATATTTTATCACATATATTTAATCCATATAAATTAATTTAAACCATAAAAGTTTCGATTTAAATTAATTTATATTCACTAATTGCTTTTAAATTCAAGGTATTTTCATATGTTGATCAAATTTCAATTTTATTAATTCTCCCTCAAAACAAAATTTATTTTTCAATTATCTTATTATTCTATTTATCTTTATTAACATTTTATAAATAAAATTTAAGTGTATAACATTTATTATAAACACTCAAATTTTATTTATAAATTCAATTTATCTTATATATTATCCAATTACATATTCAACTTTTGAATGATTTAGGTAAGTTGTATTAGAATGCAGTTAAACAATATACAAATAAAGTTTTCTCAATTCAATTATTCAAGTTTAAATATTTATTCCAAATTTTGGTTTTATTTATAATTAAAATCATCCTTTAACAAAATTTTAGAATTAGGTTTCCGATTAACTTTAAACAGTTTAGAGATATATATAATATATTTATATCAAATCAAATTAAATTTTAAAATAAGATACCTATATTTATATATATCAAATTATACTGAAGAAATTCAAATCAAGAATATTTTTCAAAACAAAACCGTAGCAAAGCTACATAATAGTATCCCCACTTCGAAACTCGAAAATGAATGTCGATGATGCGGCCGCTATCACCGAAATTATTTTCCAGCGACAAAGAGAAGAGCACTGATTTCAACATTTTTTTAAAAATTCTTTGAAAACGATTTCTATTCGAAAATACTTTCAATAATATATACTTTAAAATTTTAAAACCCAAAGTTCGAAATCACCGGAAACTAATAAATTCTCAAATTTCTGAATTAAATTGATTTCAAATTCCAGTCAATTATAACTAAGTTTCATAAATTCGTTTATTTATATAATGCAATAATCAATGGTTTACAAAACAATAAATGAAAATCAAATATTATTATTTCTGACAACAAATTCATTAACAATTTAATTTCAGAAAACTTATATTTATATATAATATAATCATACAAAACTATTTTATTTACTAAATTTGAAAACAATGTTGTGTCAGTTTGCTCTGCTCAAGTGTTTTGGAGATCCTATCGATAGCGCTGATCAAACGAATCGATCGGAAACCCAAATCACATCAACAACTCAAACAACACAGTATATAAAACATTTAATATTTATTTACAAATATATTTCTTTGCTCGACGATACAGGGATGAATTTTCAAAATAAGGATAGGGTTTCAAATTTGATGGACTCAAGTTAAAGAGAATTCTAATTTGAATACAAGTTCGAAAGAAAAGATAAGATGATTCAATTAACAGAATCGGATTGGATAAGTTTATTTAATTCACGGGCAATCTTAACCGGATTGTCCGTAACTTCAAGAATAAGATCGATGCTGAATTCCGAGGTAAATCAACACCCGATCTCAAGAGATGGAATTCAGGTATAGCAGGGAATAGATAGCATCGTAAACCGAGGATACAGAAATCTCCGGTAAATCAATGCTTATTGTAAAGGAGTTTTGCTCCTTTACGAATCATTCGAAGATTGGCGAGACCGCCGATCTATTATAGATAACATTCAGAATGGAGTTATGGGGTGCTCCATGATTGAAAGAAGATGAATAGTGAGGGACACGAATAAATTTCGGAACCGAGTGGAGCATTCCAAAATTCAAAGGAATTGAGTCAAAGGAAGAGATTGAAACTCGAATGAGAGTGATTCTGTAAATACATTTACCCTATATGTTGAGTTTTGCCTAGAGCTACCAAAGCTCTGATACCAACTGTAACGACCCGCTATTTTGGACCATTCGCATCCATTATAAGTGTATAGGTAGACACTTATGCCGGAGTTGAATTGCTCAAAATACCGCGTTGTTAATTTAAATTTGGCAAAACTGAACATATACAGTAAATAAATAATCACAGATCATAGACACAGAGTAATAAGTGCAGCGGAAATAAAAGAGAAGTCGTCTGTTGTACTGGAGACTTCACTGCATTTGAGATATTCTGTTGTATTTTATTTCTAACTCTGATATTTATATAGTAGCTTCATGAACTACTATTTTATCTATTTCGCTGCGTATTATTGTATTACTCTGTGTCTGTGATTCTGTGATTGATTTATTTACTGCATATGTTGAGTTTTGCCAAATTTAAATTAACAATCTGATATTTTGAATTATTCAAGTCAGACATGTGTGGATTATTGTCGATTGGAATGGTCCAAAATAGCTGGTCGTTACAGTTGAACTACTATCTCTTTTATTTCCGCTGCACTTATTACTCTGTGATCTGTGATTATTTATTTACTGTATATGTTCAGTTTTGCCAAATTTAAATTAACAACGCGGTATTTTGAGCAATTCAACTCCGGCATAAGTGTCTACCTATACACTTATAATGGATGCGAATGGTCCAAAATAGCGGGTCGTTACATGCATCCAGACTAGATATCAATGCATCAGTTGAGACTAGAGTGCGTAAGGCTCTCCAGATGTTGGGTAGTGTACCACCGTTGAAGGCACCAAAGGGTTACGTATGGATAGTTATTGGATAACTATGGAATGACTCACTCAATAGTTTTTTATATAACTAATGTCAAATAGAAAATATCGATGTGACAATTTTACACAGTTTGACTTGAAAATACTACTAATATTCAATATGAAAACTCCGCTTTGATGATAGTAGGAATGCGAAATGACGTTCATTGAATGACCATAGTTGGGTTGAATGAAAGTATTGGAAATGAAACACTCTTTAATAGAGGATTCGTCTCCTCGGTTATATGAGGTTAGTATCATGGCCGTGTAGTTAAAGCACCACTAAAGCCCTACAATATATCTACTATAGCACATAGTGCTCCCCGACTGCTACACTATTTCAATTTAGTGCTATTAAATAGTAGATCTGCTTTAAGCCCCGCAATTTTCTGCTACGCCTGCTAAATCATGGATTTTTAGCACTCGTTTTAGATATATTAATATACAAAGGTTAATTTGACTAGTTCTCTTTTAAACCAAATCAATAATGTTAGGGTAAAGACCTAATTTTAAGGCATAAATAGTCAATATAAATTAGTAATCTATTATAGTCACCAAATCTAATCTTCATAAATCATGGTATTCTTCAATTTTGTAATATAGTATTAAACAATATTTCTTTTTCCAACACAGATAATGTGAGAATGAGAATAAATTAATGATAAATATTTGGTTTTATAACAAATAAAGCTTTTTATACCTCCACTATTTCCGCTATATCCCCGTTTAATCTCCGCTATAACTTTTTACACCTCCACCGCTACAGAATCGCCAAGCGCTTTACTGCATAGTATCATGGTCAACTAAACACAACTCAAAGTTAAAATCTTTAGCCCTAGGGCATACCCCTAACTCTATCATTTCTAACTTGTCAGTTCCAGTGTTAATCAAACTCATCCTAAATTTAGCCGACTCTGTATACTTGTTAATATATCATTTACCGTGGAGTCATTATTTCATATGGATGAATTTCTCCAATTGTAGAATCACTATTGCGTTGGAAATGAATTGTGACTCAAAGCGAGTCTTAAATTCAGCCCAAGTTATGCCTTCATGACATTCTCTTGACCACTATGGTCCACCAATTCAGCGCCTCCTCTTTTAAGTGCCATGAAGCTAACTTCCTCCTAACCAGATCTTATAACTCTAGTTCCTTGAATATGCGGGAACAATCATCAATCCATGCTTTGGTTTCGACGAAGTCTTTCGAGCCTAAGAATACCTATCTACCCATACTTTGAAAATCCTTACATAGCCTAGGGATGTCTAGTGGATGGAATGCTGGTACAATGACTAGAGCGATCGGTGCTGATGGTGCAACTTGCTAGGGAATGATGGCTTGTCCTACAACTCTTAAGTATTGTCGAGACCATTAGAAAACCTAGTATGCTAGTTATCTCTTGGTTGGTGTGTTTCCTGGCCTTGGAGCCGTTGCTTTTAGCCATTATAAACTATCCGTAGGCTTGAATTTTTGAATTAGTCATGACTCCCTACGATGGTATTACTTGCTGCATTAGGAATTTTCCTAAGGTGTTCGCATGTGTCCATATATGTATACTTATATATATAGTAGGGCTTTGAATAATAATTTGAAAATAACAAATACATACTCTCACGTGTTCCTATTCTTGCTGATCGGGTAACTTAAGCTCCGATACCAAATGTAACATTCCTCTCCGAAAAGGGCCTAATTTTCGACCCAAGAAACTTAGGTCCATTTCGGAGATGGCTGTTAGTTTTGGTATAATTAATATAACAAAACAATATGCAAAGATATCTATCTATGCTTTTAGAGTCTCATAGCGGAAGGAATAAAATATAATAATAAATAAAGTATCCATCTCATAAAGCCAAATGATAGGAGTACAATGTCACAATAGTGCATAAAAACTATCTGATACATAGTCTAGGTACATCATAACAACATAAATATATAACTACAATAGATAATCGTCCATCAAGTCTCCATCATCTTCTCCACACTCATCGTTATACCTAACCTAAAGGTTGTTGTGAGGAGGGAGTCAGAACAACAATGTCCGGTGAATGAAAACCTTAAGTTTTACAATAATTGTATATGGGCAGTAAGTAATTATGCAAGTATTATGCCTTACATGTTTAATATATTTCTCGACATACACCCCCAACTATGGATTAGTGGCCATACGAGTCCTACTTCGTGACTATAAAAGTAGGTGCAATGCAACTATGGATTATATAGGTTCAACAACCCATCTCCCATCCAATCATATCCTAAAAATGCAGGAGGAAGTACCTTGGCCACCTAGTACACTTTAAAAGGTTAATAAGCAGACCCTCCAACCATTTAATACCTAACCAAAGGCGAACCCCTCCCGTACTCCCTAACCAGAATCGTACAAAATCTCTTATAGGCCACTTAATACTTCTTTGATAGGAAAGAGGCGAACTCTCCACCAGTTAATACCTCAACTCTGAAGCGGGAATTCCCTAAGATATTTTCACTAATGCACGTAAACGATAATCCCGCCCATTTAATATGCACCTAAAGATAATCCCGACCATTTAATACTTCTTAAAGGAAGAGGCAGACCCTGACAAAGCCACTTGATACCTCAACCCTAAAGTAGGCCAATTTTGGGATATCTGTCCTTATGACCCATAACCCAACCATGACATCCCATATTAGTTTGGCTATTTATAGGCATTGATAGTCGAATTAGCTGGGCAGACTTATGCTAGAAAATTGTGACTAACCTTACGTCCACATTGGGTACTTATTATAGGCACTGTCCTACATCGGTTACAAAAGTCACATTGTTGGTAGCCAAATTAGCTGGACCGATTTCCGTGTGCTTTTAACTGACCTCGCATCCGTATAACTTAGTCCTATTTCCATTCTCCTATATATTATAGAACTATGCCAACATATATGTACAATACACAGACACACAATGTATATACGTATACACCTCACCTGTATCTACCCATTAAAGGCCCTATAAGGGAAACTCGTTACCTTTATTTATGGATTAACTTTCATAATTGTCCCCAACTCATTTTATTAGATTTATTGTTAATTTTTAATTACCATTTATTTGTTGATTTCTTTATTTGATGTCTTAGTTATTATATAGGTTGCAAGTTTACAATTATAATTGTAAGTTTCGAAGTTTAAAGGAATATGTTATTATTATATTTATGTGTAATATTAAATTATACTTTACTAGCTTTATGCGCTTTTAGGTAATTTTTTAGTTCTTTATTTAAGGTGTATTATTTTAAAAATTACTATACAAGTCCCAATTTAATACAACAATCACATAAAAGCCAATATTATAAATAAATTATCTGCACAAAAATAGACTTGTATACATATTCAAAATGGAATTGAAAAAATACAATCTGTTTTACGTTAATATAGTCGAATTTAGTGTCCTTCATTCCAAAGAAGCAGATTTATAATACAAATATTTTATATTTCATTCAAGTTTTAAACAAACAACGTTGAAACGACAAAGAAATCATGCTTATTTTAATTGTAGAAATAGACGATGCAAACAATGGATAAGAGGAAACAAAATCTCTTTCTCCCTACTTTGTACACCTCTTTCTATTTCCTTTTTTTGGAACTCTTTGTCATTACAATTACAAAGTAAAATGAAGAATCAAATAAAATATGAAATATTTGTTTTGTAAATATCTTTGAATCCAATTCTACCCAATTAAAATAAAACAACTAGGATTCCAAACAATTCAAGATTTACATATTATGAGGAGATTTTAGGGTTTTCGTTTGATAAATTTTCGCATTCAAAATCTCCTAAGGCACAAAATACAAATCCAAAAATCAAACTACACAATATACTATTAAGGAAAAATTAAGATATCCACTCATAGATAATTCCCAATGATCTCCTTGGATTTGCTTCGTGCGATAGCCTTATCTCTTTCTCTAATTTACCCTCTATTTATTGTATAACATTTAACCAATTTATGTGTGTATATTAGTTGATTAGGGAAGATATGTACATACATACATATACATATAATTTATTACATTTCCCTTTAGCTTACTTCTTTCGAATCTTCTCTTAATCCTTGAAGATATAAATAAATATATATACATATACATATACATATATACATATATATATATGTATATGTATATAATGAGTGCTCCTCTACTAATAGAGAATCATTCAATTTTCTCATATATATATATATGATTTTGAGTTGAAAAGAATTGGCAGAGTGTCGTTCTTGGCTTTAGATTTGTATAAAAAGAATGAGAGGGTTAGCCTCTTATTTATAGTCTCTTGGAGGTGCCAGAACCATTGGATCAAGAATATTTTAATAGTTTAGGATCAGGGCCATTCAAGCCAAGGAAAATCCCAGCCGTCATAACATTAATCGGTCGACCACTACTCATGGGCGGTCGACCGGTCCCAATGGGAGGTCGTATGGTGGTCCCCTTAGGCATTATTTTTAATGCCTAATTAAAGGTTAAGTTTATATTTAGCATTTTAATTTTTCGTTAAGTTTATCAATATTTATTTACTTAATTCGTTTTGAATTATTTTTGATAAAAAATCTTCAAACGTCGATAACTTCTTCATTGGAACTCTGATCGCAAAGCTTTATACATGAAAGTTGCTTAGAAGATCACCGCGAACAAAACGGTGATAGTTTTAAGGCCAAACTTTAATGTTTACAAAATTTCAATTTTTAGCATTATTATTTAATTGATTTTTCTTAATTAATTTTTTGTTAATTCTACGAGGTGTTATAGTCTTAGGCAAATAAACACATAATCGACTATGTAAGAACGTATTGAGGAAGCAAAAAAAACACGTAATTGACCAAGTAAGAACGTATTGTATAGTTGTATAATTAGACACCTACATAGTGTACATGCAAAAAGTTATGGGTAAGTATATTTTATATTTCTATATTAATTCAATTCATTTGTATATTTTATTTATAAATATTATATCAATTATATTTACTGCAAAAAATTATCGATGTAGATTAGTTTAACATATACATAACATATAATCTTACAATATTAGAAGGTTGAATGTTACCATTTCATTTTTCTAATAAGGCTCCCGCTAGATTTTTTTGTTTCTCAAAATCCTAAAATGAGATACATAATTATTTCGACTTCTCTAGTGGGTGTTAAGACTAGTATGCCTTAGGATTCTAACCTTGAGGAAAAATTAACAAATCAAAGACCCGTATATGATGGATAACTCCTTATCGATTGTATCATATACAACTCCTAACCTTATGGTCCTTGTCCTAATCTCGCCTTTACCTTGACGAAAGCTCAACAAATAAAGAAAGATTATTCACTCGTACCTGTTAATACCCTAAGTATTGGTTTTGATGAACAACCGTATAAATATTACTACTAGCATTTCTTTGAGTTTTGCAATACTTTCAAATTTATTATGGAGACTTTTACAGCGATAAACAAGAACTCAGTGGAAGCGTATGATATATATATATATATATATATAAAGATTAATTATAGCAAATGGAGGAACAAAACTGAATGAAGAAGAATGCTGAAACAACAGAGGTATTTGAAGTGATAAATCTTAGAATCTTTTGTTAAAGATCCTATGGCAATTGTACTTAAAGATCATCAAACATTGACCTCAAACTAATCAAAAAATATCTATAAATATGAGGTACTTTGAAATCTAAAAATTTACAACACTTTACTGGAGTTCCTGCTCTTTTTCAAACACACATATGTCGATATATCAAAATATGTACGCTTACATGCTAGCCATTTTTCAGTCTTTTTAAAAAATTCAAAAGAAAGGATTTTCCCACTACCTCTTCATCAATGGACATGTCTCTTCAACCATTATTTAAAAGGCTCTGGAAAAAGAAATTTCATAATAATTTTCTCTTCTTTCTCTTATTCTTTCATATCCATACATTTGTGAGAAATATCTTTAGATATTCTTCCACTCTCATTGCAAATCCATACTCTTCCACTTCAATTCTTCAAGGATTTGCAAACCAAACAATATCATAGAATTTGTACTTGAATTCATATCATTCTCTCTCTGATTTCATCCTATTCCTCAAAGAATTCAAAGATATATTGCTATTAAACGTCTATATGATCATTATAAATCTGCGAGAATCTGTGTTGAAGATACAACTATTTGTCATACTCTACTATTGATTGTAAAGTAAAGAAGGTGTCCTTATAGTCTATGAAACAAGGTAGCGCATCTTGTAGCCCGTGAAATCAAGATGGTAAAGTTGTTCTTGCCACCTGTGGAAAGTAAGTAGTGATAGTGAAATTATGTACGGTCTAGTACATGATTGGATGTAAGATTGGTCGATCTGAACCAGTATAAAAATCCCTATTGTTATTTACTTTATTGCATTTTACTTTACTACTTGCTTATTCTATGATTTGTTTCTGTTTGCAATTTGAGTAAATAGATTTAAATTCAAAAGTAAGTTTTTAAATAATTAAAATATACACTTCACCCCTTCTAGTGTATAGATAGCCTAAAGATCCATTTCATATTGTGTTATAGACAACCCATTTTTTCATAGTACCCAACATTTAGCGATGACCTAAGTATAATGCATATAACTTGAGGAAAGCTCAACAAATATGTGCATGTACCTTACCTACTCTATTCTATATATTAATAGTACTATACAAAACATCCTTGTAGCTAGATGAAGGCTCAACAACTAAGGAGTATGCAAGTAATCTGACAATTATACTAAAGATTCATGATCTTTAATATATTTAATTAAGTGATATCGATTTATGAAATAATATATTTCTTATGAAATACCATTGCAATTCAAGTGTCAAACACATATGAAACGACGGTATACGTGCTATACATATGTGTTTATTCCTTAAATCTAGTTGGGTTTATTACTTTTCCACCTTCTATTATACATTCATATTATATAAGTTTATTTCATGTATAACATTTTATAATTTAATTAGATTATATAATAAAATTATATATAGTCTTATATTAATTTTATTGATTGAAACTTATTTAATTAATTAATTTTATTTTATTCATTTTAAACATTTTAAATTAAATATGTGAACTATATCATTTATTGTTCTGTACATGTATCTTTCAAAAAAAATTGAAAGTGTATTTCGAAAATTATATACATACACATACGTACGTACGTGTGTATATATATATAACCTTAACAGCTTAAGACAATGTCAAATATATCAATATATATGTTATTTAATTTAATAAACTAAATTTTAATTAATTATTCATTTAAGTAATCTAATTAATTATTATTAATTTTTGAAAATAATTATTTTATTATCAAAACAATTTTGTAAATTATTTCATAACATTTATAAAATCATTACTTATTTTAAATCTAGACCTTTAAATTTAAAATATTATTTATATTTATATTAAATTTTATTTTTAATTTTTAAAAAAATTCGAAAATTAGCGACCGAAATAAATTTAATAATAATCTTTAGGCTTACCTCATCCTCTCAGGCAAGGCCGCTAGCCAAGTAGGGCAGAGTACTTGATTGCTCAAACCCAATCTTAGACACTACTTTTTTGGACATCCTAATATATAGGTAGGCTTTTATAAGTTAGCCATAATAAATTTAGACTGCATAGGCTATTGGGCTCCGATACCACTGTTGAAACTTAGCTAACACGCAACAGGTTAAATGAGTGAATTTCAATTTTTTTTATCATTTTGAATCTTATTAGACCTATAAAGTCTAAATTGATTTAGATCCGATCTAAAATAATTTTGAATAAAATTAATATTTTATTTATATATAAAGGTTTATGTTAATTTTATATTTTCTAATATAATATGTACAAGCATATCATATACACATGTACGTGCTCATACATGTGCATCATATGCAATGTGCATGGTTTAACATGCTCATATTTAAGTGTTGAAATTTACACCGCAACAGAGACGTTAGTCCATCCTTATACATATGTGTTGTCTAACATATGTGTGTGTGTATATAAATACATATAATTTAATATGAAAAAATTTATATTTATATTAGTGTAATATATAAATATATATAAGTAGCATTGTTTATCTACATACATATATAATATAAAATAATTTTTACAAATATAGATAAAGATAATTTTGAATTCAAATTTAATATCAAATCTAGATCTAGATATTAAAATAACTTTTACTTTCAAGATTTAAAATTTGATTTTTTGTGGAATTAATTTAAAATGTATTTAAGTAAATATATAGATTTTTTATTAAAAACGAATATATATATATATATATATATATCTGTGTGTGTGTGTGTATGTACAAACTAATATTTTAAAGTTAGTTGTAAAAGGGAAATGTTATTATTCAAATATATAATATACAATATATATATATATACCTATTTATTACTTGGCTACATTTATATTTTGAAAAAAAAAATATTTTTTAAAATTTAAATCTTTTCGAATATATTCATTTTGTATTTAATAAAAAATTTCCAAAAAAAACTGATAAATTTTATTATTTTTCTCATTATAAAAATACTTTATAATCTATGGGGTTTGATCCATATTAAAATGAATATATGTTGATTTATATTTAACATATACATAAAGATTGATTTATTATGTTAATCTTTAAAATTATATTATATATATTTAAGCCAAATAAAACATATATATATATAATGTATTTTTTTGAAAATGAAAATATATGTTTATAAATTAAATTGAAAATTTACATGTAATACATAATTGTTTCATTTACTACAAAATCAATTTTGTTTTAAAATTCTTTTTAATTCATTTTAATTTTCGATTTTTTTAATAATTTTTAATGCATGGCCCCGAGAGTATATGTATACATACATATGTAAAAATAAAAAATTCTATAACTATGGATTAGCATATAAATATTTTAAAAGGATAACACACAGACACACACACACACACACACACACATATTTAAGGATTCACGATAATATATTTAATATAACTATGCATGAATCGTATGGTGGACAAGTATACATGCACTGCATACATACGTACGTGCGTACATAGATATACATATATAATATAAATAAAGGTGTTACCTTACTATTGCCTAGAGATTATACCTTGAATTCCAAATCAGTTGACTCTGTTTGAATCTGAATTTAAATCATTCCAGAGAGGCTACCATATTGAAAGTACTATGCTCCATTATTGAAATTTTGATTCGATCTTGTGTTTGATGGTTGAATTAGTGGAGGTAGATGGGCTGCCATTTTCGACTAGAGGGGGATCAAGTAGGAGCCAAAAGAGAGAGAAAGAGAGCAAAAAGAGGGGTCAAGAGTGTTTAACAAGAAAAGAGAGGAGTTAAAAGTGGATCCGGATCCACTGTTTTCTCTTACCATTTCAAAATCTTTTGAATCAAATTCACCACCTTTTTCAACACCTATGGCCGACCACGTTATGCACTACACGTGAGCTCGATTATATTAACATATATTTAAATTTAAGTGAATGTATAAAACCGCATTGATATTCTATATTAATAAATTCGTGTACAACATTTATTTATGCATCATTTTCAATGTTGATCGACAAATATCAAACAAATTTTTATAATTAATATTTCATAAATATTAATTGATTTCATTAATTTATAACAATATAATTAATTATCAAGTGGTAGTCAGAGTATTCAACATTTTGGTTATATGATTCTTATATGTAAATCCGGTCAGCAATTAATATAGAACAATTCGAATATTAACATTCACACATCACATTAGCTAATGATGTGACATTATAGCCAAATTATTATAATCAAACTGCTCTGCCTAGAGACTTTAACTTTGAGTTTACTTTAGTTGACCGTGATACTAACCTCATATAACCGAGGAGACGAATTCTCTATTAAATAGTGTTTCACTTTCAATACTTCCACCTGACACAACTGTAGTCATTCAATGGAAGCTATGCTATAATTTAACTATAATAAAAAATGGAGTATCCGCATTAATGCTCGACGGTATTCTCAAGTCAAGGGAATTGTGTAAAATTATCGCATCAATGGATGTATCGATATCCAGTCTCGGTACATCTTGACTAGAAATATTTAAAACGATGTTTTTATTATATCACGATAAATCGCTCATGATTGTAACACCTTGTAGTTACAATCACAAAACACTCCATTTATGGGTTTTTAGTTAAACATACCTAAATAAACTATTTATTAATTAATTATAACTCATTATAACAAGTATATAACAGAAAAAAATTCATTTCGAACAAGATTTATTACAAAGTTAATAATTTACAATAAATTACAGAATTTTCCCTAGGGCATAACCCAACTATATCAGCAAGAACCGCTCGTATATCTCTTGAATATGGGTTGGATGCTTCTTGCCACTCATATGCATAACACATGTCCATTCACGCTAATTTTTAGATGCTATGGCCTCGAAGGCCGTCTCACTAGCTCTTCAAAAATGCCCTCTTATTTCCTCTGTAAATGAAAATTGAATATATTATGAACAAAATCATATACTATTCATATAGTGTGGCCGTATAATAAATTTAGTTTGCAATAAATTCTTCAAACATGACTGTCTTCACTTTACTGGGAATGTTACAAATTGTAGGCCATAATGTTTTGATCTGTGCAAGTAAGCCATCACAGATGGTATCAGATGTAGCAT
Source organism: Allium fistulosum (assembly GCA_030737815.1). Classification (NCBI taxonomy): domain Eukaryota; kingdom Viridiplantae; phylum Streptophyta; class Magnoliopsida; order Asparagales; family Amaryllidaceae; genus Allium; species Allium fistulosum. Next base: position 1,219,237,361 of record CM060904.1, on the reverse strand, counting down.
TGCTGGCGAAATCATACATGTATATATATGTATGTATGTATGAATATTTAATTCGCAAATTATTGTATATACTTCGTATATGTATGTAAGTGTATATGTGCGTGAATGTATATTTATTCAAAAAAGTAATTATCACTCACCCCGATCCTTGTTCACTTGGGAAGACATCAAGTCAGTGATGTGCTTGTGAGTGTATATGTATGCAAACAAGCAATTACATTTAATAATAGTATTAATGTAATGGTCAGCCTTTCATACACTTAATGACGACTCTTGATACATTCTCAGTATTCGTGTGTCAGTCATTTAATTGTCTAAAAGACAGATCATTAGGGGTGAAAGAAAGAAAAAGAAAGAACTGAATCTCACAAAAGGTGATGAGTAATATATAATATGAACAAGTCTTTACAAAAGAGAAATTATCTTTATTATACACATTATCAGAGTACATTAACCTATTATCAGTCTGGACAGTTATAACAGGCCGTCCATACAATTTCTGATAAATACAGACAAAAAACAAAATAGCGGAAGAATATAAGTACGTGAATACGTCTTGGAGAATCTAGCTCGTCACCTGAAAGCTCCAAAGGATCCAGCTAAATCTGTAAAATATGCTCAGGCTAACCTGAGCATTATAAGTAAAATAACACCTGGATCAGTCTGGTAAAACCAGCATGAGAAACTCAAATCACAAGGAATTAATTTACTATAACTTGTAATATCTTTTAAAATCAAAGGTATCTCGTAAGACCATGTCGCACATAAACTTGGATGAGTTTTTACCTGATGACAACCAAAACACTTTTATATAAAATCCAGTAATATTATAATGATGTCTAAGGGTTCAAAGTAAATATATAAAATAGCAGAAATGCTTGCATCTCACATTCCAACATAGTTGGGCACAATCAAAATCGTAATGGCTCGTATTAGAGATTGGCTTCCATAATATGGCAAGGCATTGGGGTGCCACCTATCACAGTGCATCTCTAGATAAAACGCACTAGGAGTCTCACATAGACTCCTTACGAGTCAAGACCGGCCATACCCCTTACTGGTTAGTGTCGAATATGTCATCACCTTGGTTGTGATAAACAACCTAAATGGGCTCTGAGCATATATGATCTATAATATTGATCTAGATTGAATGATGACCATACCCTAATGGTAGCGAACCACATAGCCTTGAAACATATCCCCTGATTTTAGTCATTCATGAGTTGATGAGGCTTGAGGCTACGATTACCTTTTATATAGCAAACCATCTTAGAATGCTAACACTGCCCTCTAGGTAACAATGTAGTGCCAGCATTCATCCATAGAAGTTTGTTCTGGATCTGAACAAATCTGAAGGCACTGCCTCTACTACATCCATTTTGGAATCACCCTCGGGACTAGTGGTAAGTAGCCCTTGCACTGCAAAAGCTTCATCTTCAATCATCTTCAAGATATCTTTAGTTCGAAACATTTGAGTTGGATTGAAGTGGTTTTCGGATAATTTATAGTTATCCGATCCCGGTCTCTTCGATACAAATTTTGATGGTTCTGGTAAACTCAACCCCGATTCTTTTGAAAATAATCGGAAAATATATAGGAGCAGTGATCACCCCTAAATGTTTAAGTGGACGGATATCCCTATTATTTGTCCTAGGAGAACAAAATGAGATTTATACCCACAATAAAACATTATCAAATATGACTGTGCCATATAACTCATGTGTTTCTCCTAGATATTTCCGGAGTTATATTTTAGTCCAGATTTGATAGTCGGTTATTTAACTATCAAATAAACAAACAACAACAAATTTAGAGATTTAATTACCCATAGCAACCACTAAGCCTCAAACTAAATCTTTCATTTATTAATACTCTTTTCAAAAGTATTTATCGAAAACATTCACATACTTATCTCATTGACATAATTATATTCACAAAGCATTTGTGAAAGATTTCTCCTTCCAAATCATATCAAAGGATCAAAATAAAATGTTATTTAAATTAAAGATAAAGATAACCTCAAACAATATTCCTTCGGTGTTAGGTGTGGAACGAATGTCCATACCACCAGAATTAAGTAGGCCATTTAAAGAAAATCCAATCTCAAATCCTTCAATAAATTTCCTTTTATAAATCCTCTAAATAAATCTCTTTTATTTATGAAGCTCATTTACTTAAATTCCAAACCCATTTACAAAATTCTTTATTAATCACCAAGTTAAATTTACAAAACTCTTTTGTAAATATCAAATCCATTTATATATCTCTTTATAAATCTCCAAAATTATTTATAAACTTCATTTATAAATATCCAAAATCATTTATAAAACTTTCTTATAAATATTCCTTACTTAAAATAAAACTCCTTTAATAAAATCATTTAGTAAACTCCTTTTGATAAACAAAACGATCATTTAAAACATCTTTGCTAAAATCATTACTTAATTTGAAACCTTTATTAAAAGTATGATTGACCTTAAAAATCAGAAAGAAGTTTAGTGATCGCAATGGTTCTATTTTATTTAAGTTTACTTTTCAAGTTATAGCATGAGTATTTACATAACAAGCAGATATATATAAGGGAATCAGCCAACAACAAACAAATCAAGATATAGGTAAGATGTCCAAGTTACTGTAATAGCATATGGGGATTTGTTCTGCTAAACACGTGTCCAAGTTAATATAATAGCAAAATGGGTTCTTATTCTGCTTAAATAGATGTTAACATAATCTACTTGGGATATTATGGTATAACTCTGATTTATACTACCAAACAAATGTCCAATATAACTTAATTAGCAGAATGGTGTTTTATTCTGCTAAATATATGTCATTGGGTTTCATGTTCAATTGTGATTACCAAAGGATAATCGACAAAGAAATCCATTGGATTAAAAATATTCTTTTAAAAGAAAGTTACTTTAAAACAAAACCGATCTTCAGAATTAAATTAGTTTAAAACTTTAAAACTTTTATATAAAAATTAAACGACAATTAAACTCTTCACTAATAATAATTAGACCTTTAATTAATAATTAAATAATAATTAACTATTAAATAAACAATTAAATAATAATTGTCCTTTTAAAAATAAATAATTAAACCACAATTAATCTTTAATTAATAACTAAATAATAAATTAAACCCTTAATTATAAATTAATTATTAATTAATCTCAATTAATTAATTAAATATTCCTTAGTTAGAACTTAAATAAATTAAATCTTTATTTAAAATAATTAAATCATAATTAAGTTTTAATTACGTCTTAACTTAAATTTAATTGGATTAGCAATTAATTAAAATTAAACCCTTCTCAAATAAATAATTTAATTAATCTTAAATAAATAATGATTAATCTCTAAATATGAAATGACCCACTTGAAATTTTTTTTTTCTTTAAACAGTGGCCATTTAATCAAGAAAATATTTAATTCCAATTTTCTTCTATCCAGGACCTTTTTGTCAATATAAAAATATTGGTTTACTCATTTCATCTTGAACTTATTTATATGAAGATATATAAGTCATTTTCTACTTAAATCAGAGTACAGAAATTTTAAAGTAGAAATCTGTTTGAGTATTACTTAAATGAAATACTCTCCACATAGCAATGGTGTTTCAAAAAACTAGATTTTCAAAGTACACTTGGGTTAATGCATAACTATTGATTTTATGTCTCAAGACTTATCACTTTACATAAATTTCCATAATTTTTATTACTGTATAAACTGTGTTTTTGCTTGTGCATGTGTATGTGCATGTTTCTGTGCATGTGTGTGTGTCAGTGGGAAATTCAAGTGCCTTATTTTTTTTCTTTCTTGTTAACAAAATTGTCTGAGTCTACCCTATACTTGGGTTGTGAAACAGATCTAAAAACTTAATTTAAAACTCTTGCGTGCTGGCTTAACCCAGACTCAATAAAATGGCTATGTTAGCCATATTCAGTTTGCACTATTTCTCAACAAAACACATGTTATTTTGTTTTCTTTTCTTAAGGCAACTCAAAACCTTTCTGTCAGATTTTTTTAACTTGAACATGGATTTTCTTATGTCAATTCTTTGGATATACCTTCAACACATAAATCCTTTGTTCTCAGATTTTTCTACCATTATAGCCTAACTGTTCTTCAAGCTTAAAATTCATTTTCTTAGCAAAGCATTTTGCAAAACGAAATACATAAGTTACAACTGTTACATATAAGTTCAACACTTACAAAACAGCAAATAACAATACATTGGTTTCTCAAAGCAACTTAAACAAAATATCTTAACATAGTTCATCATGAATATTTAATTTACTTCAGCAAAGTCTTTTAAAAATAGCATCCAAATCTTTAAGCAGTTAACTCATCCAAAGCCTGATCAACAAAATTCCTATTTACCTGCATAATCACCATGAACTGCCTCATACAAATATGAGACACCCAATGGTGCATAAACACAAAAGGGTCAAACTAATTATCTGGTATGAATAATCTAACTGAAAACATGATCTTATTCAATTCTATTTATATTCCAGTACTTTGTATGAATAAAGAAACTCAGTATCCTCTTTGTGCATGTTTTTGTGAGGCATGTGCATTCATATCAGTGCTAAACAAATTATATATGATCACAATGATTTAGTTCATAGAAAACAATCATAAGATTCACCAATAAAACATCATAAACCATCGAAAGCAACCATCAATTCAGTCATCAAGCCCCCTTTACACATTTTACTAGACATCAGGGATTTTGCCCAAGCCTCTCCTGAACCTATTTCTATAGTTCATTATCCAATAAAATATGGTCTTTAGCTACTTTCTCTTTTTAAACACACACTGCCTGGGACATCTCTCTGTTAACCCAGCACACTCAGGCCCCTGGGTATAAACATACCATGTGTGAGCTTGCAATGTTCCCCTTGCCAAGCTATATTTTGTAGCCCTAAGATCCAAAATCCTTAGTTAAATTACTAAGTGTTAATTTTCCCTTTTTCACAATTGTGCTAATCCCCTCTGCATATCACAGTCTAATCAGAGAAAAACAAACAATTCAACCAACATGTACTTATTCAAGGGTTGGTAAGTCCTGTTCTCATAAACATGCATTTAATCAAACAAGCAGATGTGAGTTCTCAGTATACATGTTATTTTGTTCATGGGTTTCAATGGATCATGGAAAAAATATATGGTCATAGATAGTTTCTTTGGTTGCTTCCCTTTTACCTCTGGTTTAATCAGATACTCATCAATTTATAAGATCTGGCTAACCCACAAGTATAGGTTCTGATCTGGAATATTGGTAAAATATAGAAGCTCAGCACATGTATAACATTGCACTCCTACATTTTTACTTGCTAAATTAATATGAGACATAAGCAACAACACTATGCTGCAGTCCTATATTTTTTTCATTTTTCCTTTGGACCATAGATTTACAACATAGACCCTGGGATTTAAATAAATAACTGTATGGAGAAAACGCATAAAAGAAAACATTTCATCTCAAGGTTAATCAACAACACAGATGATCATTTTAAACATGAAATCTATGCCTCGTTTTCTGGGTAAATCACCATGAAGGGTTTTACACTTGAACAGATCATTAACAAACCAAAGTCATCAAATCATAAAATGAACATAACTTGCGAAAATAAATTGTTAATTCAAATAGGCTGCCTCAATGTTCAGGACTTAATGCCAAAGTTTTTCAATGAGGTTACTCACCTTAATTCTTTTTCCTAAGCCTTTCTTTTCTTTTGATCCTCTGTCTTCCTTTAACTCTAATGGCTAGAACTCCTTATCTTCTCTGGCTTATATTCTTATATTTTTTTTCCTTTAGGTTATGAAGAGCAAAAAAATGGGTATGATCTCACTACACTAAGCCTCTTTATATAATTCCTGGCTGTTACTAGGGTTTATGGAATTACCCAATGTCAATTTTACCCCATAATATGGTCTGCCTCACTCTTGATTTAAAAGAAGAAAAGGGTATGTGGTCCTTATTATTTTTTCTCAGAAAATCAATCTTATTCTTTTAACCTTACCCCGGGTCATGTCATATGCATGACTTTAATTTTCCCTAAGCAAAAGAATTGCTGGAAATGGATAAAGTGTATATTTAAAGGTTCATTCCATTTCCATGCAAGCTTTGTTTCCTATCTGCCATATTTGACTGTGTACATGTATAACATTTGTATGCTTATTTTTGCCTAAGTCTTTTTATTTTTCTTTCTTACTATTTCTGCCTATATACACATTTGTTTTCTTTATGCTAAAATTTTTAAAGACCTGATCATTTCTGCCTACATATATATTTGTAATTTATTTATCCCATCATATATATTAATTGTTGCCTATTTTATCACACAGAAAAATGTGTGCATGTTTGTGCACTATCTTGTGCACATGTACATGTTTTAAACTATGTATCTGCAAATCAGTTTCATATCTCTACCTTTTCATTGCAATTTCAAACAAATACAAACTAAATTAAATCATGAAATTACTCACAAAAATCAGGGTTATCACATATACCCCTCCTTTTAGGAATTGTGTCCATAATTCTTTCATACTTAACTTAAGTACCATTACTCCAGAAAAATCAATTTTCTGATCTCAAAACCATTTTCAAGCCAATCACTTATTTAAACACTATGCATATTAAAACAAAATCATAATGCATATTTCAATCAAAACATTCATCAATATAAATAAATTTACCTTTCATTTAATCAAACAGTTGTGGATAATCATTTCTGATTTTATCTTCCACTTCCCATGTGCAATCATTTGGGTCAAGACTCCATTGCACTTTTACTAATTTAATTTCTTTATTTCTTAATTTCTTGGTCTCTCTAGAAATTATGCCCACTGGCTCCTTTTCATAGATCATTCTAGGGTCAATCTGCACATCCTTAGAGGATTCTAGGATTGCCTCCTTATCATGAACCCATCTTCTAAGTTGAGACACATGAAAAACATCATGCATTGCTCTCATTTCTTCTGGCAACTCTAGCTTATAGGCTACGGTTCCTATTCTTTCTAAAATTTTATATGGCCCTATATATCTAGGAATCAACTTTCCTTGTTTCCCAAACCTTAGAACCTTTTTCATGGGTGATATTTTGATAAATACATAATCTCCAACATCATATTGTACTGCCTTCCTTCTTTGATCTGCATATTTCTTTTGCCTATCTTGGGCAGAAGCAATTCTTTTTTTGATCAAAGCTATCTTTTCAGAAGTCTCCTTCACATTTTCTGGTCCTAAGACCACTTTTTCCCCAGATTCAAGCCAACTTGAGGGTGATAAACATGGTCTCCCATAAAGAGCTTCAAAGGGTGCCATGCCTATGCTACTATGATGGCTATTGTTGTATGCAAATTCAGCTAAAAAGATATGATCCTCCTAACTTCCTCCCCAATCCAGTACACAAGCTCTTAACTTGTCTTCAAGCAATTTGTTCACAATTTCTGTTTGGCCATCAGATTGAGGATGGTATGCTATGCTTAAGTATAAATCAGTCCCCATTGCCTTGTGAAAACTCTGCCAAAACTTTGAAGTGAATATGGTATCTCTATCACTTACTATAGTCTTTGGTATACCATGCTGCCTGACTACTTCTTTAATAAATAACTGGGCTAGTGTATTTGCATTTCTTTATGATTTCACTGGTATAAAGTGGGCTGACTTGGTTAACCTATCAACCACTACCCAAATACTATCATTTCCCCTCCTAGTTCTAGGCAAACCATCAATGAAATCCATTGATATGTCTTCCCATTTCCACTGTGGTATTTGCAAAGGTTGAAGCATTCCTGAGGGTTTTTGATACTCAGCCTTCACCTGTTGGCAAACCATACATTTGGAACATAGGTTGCCACTGCACTCTTCATACCACTCCACCAATAATCTCTCTTGAGGTTGTGATACATTCTTGTGCTTCCTGGGTGTATAGTATATTTGCTTTTGTGGTAAGCATCCAAGATTTCTTGCTTCAATTCATCAACTGCTGGAACACATAATCTTTTTCCTTTCTTCAAATGGCCTTGATCATCCAATTGAAAACCTTCCACTGCCTTACCATTTAATATCTGAGTTTTCTTTTCAAATAAAAATGGATCTTGGTCTTGTAGCTCTACAACTTTATTCTTCAATTCTGATCCCAGAGTAATAAAACTTAATTTTCCCATTTCTACATTCCCACTGCATAAGCTCATATTTTCTATGTTATCACTTTCTATCTCTGAATCAATTAATAATGATAAAGTGTTAAACTCTTCTATCATTAATCTTGCCACTTTAGCATGTTGTCTACTTAGGGCATCTGCTACTTTATTAGCCTTACCAGGTGTGTATAATATTTCAAAATCATATGAGGCTAAGAGTTCAATCCATCTTTGCTGCCTCATATTTAATTCTTTTTGTGAAAACAAATATTTAAGTGATTTATGGTCTGTATAAACTTCAAATTTTGCTCCTAACAAGTAGTGTCTCCATAACTTAAGAGCATACACTAAAGCAGCCAATTCAAGGTCATGAGTAGCATACCTCACCTCACTTGATTTCAACTGCCTAGAAGCATAAGCTATCACTTGATGTTGTTACATCAACACTTCCCCAAGCCCTTGTCCACTTGCATCAGTATATACCACCAAGCTTTCATTTCCTTCAGGCACTTTAAGAATTGGAGCTTGTACCAGTGCTTCCTTTAGTTTCCTAAAGGCTTTCTCACACTCCTCGGTCCAAGTGAACACTTGATTTTTCCTAGTCAATCTGGTTAATGGAATTGAGATTTTTGCAAAATCTTTTATAAATCTTCTATAGTAACCAGCCATTCTCGTGAATGATCTGACCTCAGTGACATTAGTAGGCCTTTTCCAAGCTTGCACTGCAATGACTTTATTGGAATCTACAGATATTCCTTTTTCTGATATAATATGACCTAGAAAGTTCACTTCACTTTGCCAAAAAGTGCATTTTGAAAATTTGGCTTTTAAGTCTTCCTGTCTTAATTTCTCAAATACCATATGCAAATGGTTTTCATGCTCTCTGATTGACTTAGAATAAATTAGTATATCATGAATAAATATCAACACAAACTTATCCAAGTATTCTCTAAAAATCCTATTCATCAAATCAACAAAATAGGAAGGAGCATTTGTCAAACCAAATGGCATTACTAATAATTCATAAAGTCCATATCTGGTGTTAAAGGCTGTATACTTAATACTTTCCTCTTCTACTTTCTTCTGATGAAAGCCTGAAGCTAAATCAAGCCTGGAAAATATTTTTGCACCACTCAATTGATCAAAGAGATCATCAATTCTTGGTAAGGGATATTTATTTTTAACTGTGACTTTATTTAATTCCCTATAGTCAATACATAACCTAAGGGATCCATCTTGTTTCTTAACAAAGACTACTGGTGCTCCCCATGATGAGCTACTGGGTCTAATAAAACCCTTTTCTTCTAGTTCAACAATTGCTTTTTCAGCTCCATCAACTCCTTAGACCCCATTCTAGTTGGTCTTTTAACTACTGGGCTAGCTCCTGGAATTATTTTGATTGAAAACTCAACTGGTCTATGGTTTGGAACTCCTCTTACTTCACCAAACACATCATCATATAGATTCACTATGGGGATTTCTTCTAATGCAGGCATGGGTTTTTCATTAGACAATGTAGAAAGGTTGGCTATACTTCTATTCTTGTTTTCCTCACAAAGAACAACTATTCTTTGTCCATCAGAAACTTTCAATGATATGGTGGATGTCTCCATATTTATGATAGCCTTATAGCTACTCAACCAATCAACTCCTAAAATAATCCCTATTCCTGGATATTGCAACACATATAGGTCTGACTCAAACACATGTCCTCCTATTTTTAATCCTAGTTGCATACATATCATACCCAGAACACATGAACTACCTATAGGGCTTCTAATTAACAGTGGCTTATCAACAATCATACAATTCAATTTTAATTGTTGTGCAATATCATGGGAGATCAATGAGTGTGTAGCCATAGTGTCATACACTACTGCAAAAGGTATTGAGTGAATAAGCAAAGTACCTTCAACTTGACCATGCTTTCCAACACTTGATCCCTCAACTGCCTTGCCTTTTCCTTCCAAAGCCCCTAATTTTCCTTGCTTAAAATATGGACAATTCCTCTTTATGTGACCTTCCTTTCCACAATGGTGACAATTGAAGGATGCAGGCCTAACATTTGTGCATCTATTCTTCATATGCCCCTCTTGGCCACAGTTATAACAAGTGATCTTCTTCTTAATTTCAGTAGCCCTGACTTCTTCTGGTTTCTTGGTGGAAGCTATGTTTGTCTTCTTCTTATCATAAGGGTGAAATTTACCATTTCCCTTCTTGTTTTGATTATTCTTGAATGCCCTGAAATTCTCTCTAGCTTTATCATGTTGTTCAATGCTCAGAGTCAAATCCAAAACTTGATCAAAAGTCTTGTCCTTGTATGGTAGCATGGCTCTACTAAGGCTAGGGTTCAGCCCTTGAATATACCTGCCATTCTTAGCCTCCTCAGTGGTGATGAGTACTGCACCATACTTTGCCAATGATTCAAACTTCTGAGTGTACTCAGTGACACTCATAGCCCCTTGCCTTAATTTAATAAATTCCTCTAGCAAAGATTCCTTGGCTGATGCAGGGACAAATCTACCTTCCAACATTGCTTTAAATTGATCCCATGTCACTTCTCCTTCAGGTCTTCCAGCTATGATAACCTCCCACCAATCCAAAGCTGCTCCTCTCAATTGTCTGGATGCAATCTGCCTCTTCTTTTGGTCTTCAACTTGCATGTCTGCAAAGATTCTTTCCAAAATTCTGAGCCAATTTTGAACTCCCATAACTCCCTCTATGCCATCAAAAGTTTTGCCTCCAAGATTGGTAAAAGTCTTGAGTAGTTTGGAAAGCTCCTCATGTGGATTTTCCTGCCTGTTGCCTACTCCATCCCTTATGGCTCTCATGAATTCTTGCACATTCACCATGGGTGGTTCACTTGTTCCTACATTTTGATGTCTGGGTCCTACCATAGCTCTATGGATATAACACTTAGGTTAGTCTGTTTTGCCTAATACTCTACAGATTAATTTATTTTAATCTATCACTATTCTGTTATAATAGATATTAGTATTGTAAACATTAACAACCAAAGCATCCAGAGCAGTCAACACTTCCATACATCCAATGCAAGCGAGTTCATACAAAATTTTTGCTATGTTATTTAACAACCTCGCTCTGATACCAAATAAAATGACCCACTTGAAAAAAAAATTCTTTAAACAGTGGCCATTTAATCAAGAAAATAATTAATTCCAATTTTCTTCTATCTAGGACCTTTTTGTCAATATAAAAATATTGGTTTACTCATTTCATCTTGAACTTATTTATATGAAGATATATAAGTCATTTTCTACTTAAATCAGAGTCCAGAAATTTTAAAGTAGAAATCTGTTTGAGTATTACTTAAAGGAAATACTCTCCACATAGCAATGGTGTTTCAAAAAACTAGATTTTCAAAGTACACTTGGGTTAATGCATAACTATTGATTTTATGTCTCAAGACTTATCACTTTACATAAATTTCCATAATTTCTATTACTGTATAAACTATGCTTTTGCTTGTGCATGTGTGTGTGCATGTTTCTGTGCATGTGTGTGTGTCAGTGGGAAATTCAGGTGCCTTATTTTTTTTCTTTCTTGTTAACAAAATTGTCTGAGTCTACCCTATACTTGGGTTGTGAAACAGATCTGAAAACTTAATTTAAAACTCTTGGGTGCTGGCTTAACCCAGACTCAATAAAATGGCTATGTTAGCCATATTCAGTTTGCAATATTTCTCAACAAAACACATGTTATTTTGTTTTCTTTTCTTAAGGCAACTCAAAACCTTTATGTCAGATTTTTTAACTTACACATGGATTTTCTTATGTCAATTCTTTGGATATACCTTCAACCCATAAATCCTTTGTTCTCAGATTTTTCTACCATTATAGCCTAACTGTTCTTGAAGCTTAAAATTCATTTTCTTAGCAAAGCATTTTGCAAAATGAAATACATAAGTTCCAGCTGTTACATATAAGTTCAACACTTACAAAACATCAAATAACAATACATTGGTTTCTCAAAGCAACTTAAACAAAATATCTTAACATAGTTCATCATGAATATTTAATTTACTTCAGCAAAGTCTTTTAAAAATATCATCCAAATCTTTAAGCAGTTAATTCATCCAAAGCCTGATCAACAAAATTCCTATTTACCTGCATAATCACCATGAACTGCCTCATACAAATATGAGACACCCAATGGTGCATAAACACAAAAGGGTCAGACTAATTGTCTGGTATGAATAATCTAACTGAAAACATGATCTTATTCAATTCTATTTATATTCCAGTACTTTGTATGAATAAAGAAACTCAGTATCCTCTTTGTGCATGTTTTTGTGAGGCATGTGCATTCATATCAGTGCTAAACAAATTATATATGATCACAATGATTTAGTTCATAGAAAACAATCATAAGATTCACCAATAAAACATCATAAACCATCCAAAGCAACCATCAATTCAGTCATCAAGCCCCATTTACACATTTTACTGGCCATCAGGGATTTTGCCCAAGCCTCTCCTGAAACTATTTCTATAGTTCACTATCCAATATAATATGGTCTTTAGCTACTTTCTCTTTTTAAACACACACTGCCTTGGACATCTCTCTGTTAACCCAGCACACTCAGGCCCCTGGGTATAAACATACCATGTGTGAGCTTGCAATGTTCCCCTTGCCAAGCTATATTTTGTAGCCCTAAGATCCAAATTCCTTAGTTAAATTACTAAGTGTTAATTTTCCCTTTTTCACAATTGTGCTAATCCCCTGTGCATATCACAGTCTAATCAGAGAAAAACAAACAATTCAACCAACATGTACTTATTTAAGGGTTGGTAAGTCCTGTTCTCATAAACATGCATTTAATCAAACAAGCAGATGTGAGTTCTCAGTATACATGTTATTTTGTTCATGGGTTTCAATGGATCATGGTAAAAATATATGGTCATAGATAGTTTCTTTGGTTGCTTCCCTTTTAACTCTGGTTTAATCAGATACTCACCAATTTATAAGATCTGGCTAACCCACAAGTATAGGTTCTGATCTGGATTATTGGTAAAATATAGAAGCTCAGCGCATGTATAACATTGCACTCCTACATTTTTACTTGCTCAATTAATATGAGACATAAGCAACAACACTATGCTGCAGTCCTATATTTTTTTTCATTTTTCCTTTGGACCATAGATTTACAACATAAACCCTGGGATTTAAATAAATAACTGTATGGAGAAAACACATAAAAGAAAACATTTCATCTCAAGGTTAATCCACAACACAGGTGATCATTTTAAACATGAAATCTATGCCTCATTTTCTGGGTAAATCACCATGAAGGATTTTACACTTGAACAGATCATTAACAAACCAAAGTCATCAAATCATAAAATGAACATAACTTACAAAAATAAATTGTTAATTCAAATAGGCTGCCTCAATGTTCAGGACTTAAAGCCAAAGTTTTTTAGTGAGGTTACTCACCTTAATTCTTTTTCCTAAGCCTTTCTTTTCTTTTGATCCTCTGCCTTCCTTTAACTCTAATGGCAAGTACTCCTTATCTTCTCTGGCTTATATTCTTATTTTTTTTTCCTTTAGGTTATGAAGAGCAAAAAAATGGGTATGATCTCACTACACTAAGCCTCTTTATATAATTCCTGGCTGTTACTAGGGTTTATGGAATTACCCAATGTCAATTTTACCCCATAATATGGTCTGCCTCACTCTTGATTTAAAAGAAGAAAAGGGTATGTGGTCCTTATTATTTTTTCTTAGAAAATCAATCTTATTCTTTTAACCTTACCCCGGGTCATGTCATATGCATGACTTTAATTTTCCCTAAGCAAAAGAATTGCTGGAAATGGATAAAGTGTATATTTAAAGGTTCATTCCATTTCCATGCAAGCTTTGTTTCATATCTGCCATATTTGAATGTGTACATGTATAACATTTGTATGCTTATTTTTGCCTAAGTCTTTTTATTTTTCTTTCTTACTATTTCTGCCTATATACACATTTGTTTTCTTTATGCTAAACTTTTTAAAGACTTGATCATTTCTGCCTACATATATATTTGTAATTTATTTATCCCATCATATATATATTAATTGTTGCCTATTTTATCACACAGAAAAATGTGTGCATGTTTGTGCACTATCTTGTGCACATGTACATGTTTTAAACTATGTATCTGCAAATCAGTTTCCTATCTCTACCTTTTCAATGCAATTTCAAACAAATACAAACTAAATCAAATCATGAAATTACTCACAAAAATCAGGGTTATCACAAAATAATTAATTAAATAATAATTAACTCTTTACTAATTAGCAATTTATAATTAACTTACTTAAAAATAATTACGTATTAATTACCTAACTTGATTAATGCTTAAGTAATAATTACCTTACTTAATTTATTAATTAAATAATCATTAAATAAATAAATAAATAATAACTTAGTTAAATTATAATTGCTTTCAAATATTTAAAATATGTTTGAAAACACTTTTGAAAAAGATACTTAAGTTCAAACATTTTAAATTAAAAAAGAGTTCGTTTTTCACGAACTTCATTTATAACGACTATCGCTATACGACCTGAAATTTCAAAAATTCATTTTATACTCTAAATCACTTTTCAAACTCTTTCTTTTATATTTAAACTACTTTATAAACTTTGAATAAATATTTAGAAAACAAAGGTAAGGTTTTTAAAACTTTTATAAAACATTTCTAAAAGTAAAGGTAGAAAACAAGTTTAAACCAAAGGATCTCGATGTCATTTTAACAAGTCAAAATGCTAACTTTCTTAGCACATACATCATACACATAAGCTCATACATCCAAACACATGCCATAACAACATACATAAGCAACAACTATAAACCAAAATCATAGCTTTCAAACTAACTTCAACATTTGATTTCATTTTAGGTCTAACTTCCAATCACATACATCAAAATTCAACATTGTCTAAACCAAACATCCAATATACTTAACAACCAAATAATAATATTTATTATCAACGTAAGCTTCATATTAAAAGTTAGAAATTTTAAATGAATTCGTGAGTTATACTCACCCAAAAGCTACCAAAATAATTCGAACTTCCCTAACTTTTAAACCGAGCCTTATGGTTTGGCTAAAGCATGGTGCACATGCTACAAAGGTGGTGGAGCTTAGCCTTGAAAGGTGGAGGGAGTTTGAATTATTGTTAAATTCGTAAAAAATCCAACCCGAAAATTGGTCTTCTTGTAACTGATTTCTGGACAAGTAACTCATGGAATATGGGAAATTGACAAAAGAATAGTTCTTGTAAATTCTTTTCTCTTCAATTCAAAAATAATAATTACTCAATTTTTATCATTTTGGAGGGAGATATGGTCAAAATAAGAAGAGGTATTTTCATACTTGAAAATCTGGGTATGAGAATGTCTTCAAAGAAATGAGATTTGGATATGGTTAAGCTCAAAATTTGATAAAGTGATACACATGAAAGTTGTATCTTGTGAAATTTTATACTATTTGAAAAAAAAAAGAAAATCTCCATTTGGGTTAGATATAAGAAAGATATGGTAGAGGTAAGAGAAGGAAAAATTGAAGAAATGAAAGGGGTATTTAAAAGCAAGAACAAAGTAAATTACCTAGACACCCATGGTCCTTTACCCTCCACCTTCTCTTGCCACATCACCATGCCACCTCACCTTCATGCAGCTCAGCCCACACTCATGTCCCCTCTCCTTTTCTAAGCTCCAACATGCTTAAACATGTTTTTAGTACTAAATGTACTTATGTTTGCCTATGATGTGACACATTCTTTTTACTAAATTTATATTTTAAATCTTATGTACCTAAGTATATATACATATGTGTGTGTATATATATACTAATGCATGCACACACACAGAGATATATATATATATATATATATATATATATCCTAACTTATTTATAAATGTATGTGTTATATTATACAATAGAGTGTATGACGTTCCGACAACTTTTAGCCGGCGAAAAGTCGAAAATTCAGAAAACGAATTCCGATCACATTTTCCATTTTTCTTCAAACTGATTATTTTTGTAAACGAATTTAAAAAACTATTTCACCATAATTATTTATTATTTAAAATATATTTTATTTAATTATAAAATCAATTATTTGAATATTTAAAATTAATTAAATATTCGCAAATCAAAGTGGTGAAATTCTGAGTCGTTATACTCTTCCCCCTTAAAAGAATTTCGACCTCAAAATTTTACCACAACCCTAAACCCAAAACTCAAAACAATGGGGAATACTATACAATAGTCCGTATGATGTACATAGATCATTCTTACACCAAAAATCTGATTTGATCGCTCACTCAAATGCATAGCTTTACTTCCGAACTAGTATCGCTCACCCAACTTCCTAGTGTGGACTCCGATCAAACTTCTTAATTAGAAACACCCATTCTCCTTACATAGTCATATACTATGATAGAAAATTTTGGTTACATATTGATGCAGCCCAGATTGATGAAGTCTTAGGTCGCGAGCGACCTAACGTGCTGATAAGTCGCGTGCGACCTAACAAGCTAAATCTCAAACGACCTAACGAGCTAAAACTGTGGGATAGGTCGTTGGAACGACCTAGCAAGTTAAGTCAGAGGGATAGGTCGCTGGAACGACCTAGCGAGTTAAGCATTCCAGGACTCATTACTTTGGATCGCTCAACGACACAACCTTGCGAGCTACGACCTAGGTTAGGTCGCGGAGAAGAGTTACGACCTGTGTTAGGTCGCGGAAGCGAGTTACGACCTATGTTAGGTCGCTGATGTATATGCCGCAAGATTTCTTGAAGACATGTTCTTAGGTCGCTCTAGAATAGATCGCAAGACCTTAAGTCGCTGGAGGAGGTTAGGTCGCTGCTGCCATGTATGTTAGGTCATTATGAGTAATTTTTAAGTCGCTATTGTGTTGTAAATACTATAAGTCGTAAGTCGCCACTTGTTTTTAGGTCGTGAAGGCTTTGTGATGTATGTTGTTGTACTTAGGTCGTGTGTTGATGTGTTGTATTGTATTTGTTGTTTCTTTTTAGGTCGTGTCTGTTAGGTCGCATTGTTTTAGGTCGTAAGTCGTAAGTCGTAAGTCGTGAAAGTGTGTTAGGTCGTTCACGACCTATGTGTTGTCCAAATTTGAGTTGTGTGAGTTGTAAGCCTATAAATAGGCGGGTGGTATCACTTGTAATTTTTTAGTTGATTTTGAATCAAACTTGTTTGTGTGCTTTGTGCCACTTCTCCAATTGGTAGTTGAGTGTGATCTCCTATCTCCACTTTCGGTATTCGAGTGCGCTCGAATCAACGACTGCTGAAGCCGATTCACTGAATCTAGTGCGCTAGATCAACGTACGAAGAATCGTAGATCTTTAAACACGGTATCGTGCGCGATCAACGTGTTTGAGATAGCTAGAATCTGGTATCTTTGGATCAACGGATTTGGGCCTTGGTATCTTTCAAACCACCGATTTCTACTTTCACCGTTACATCGATTTCAGTTATCCGCTGCTGCATCATTTGGTATCGGAGCTAGACCTAGCCAATCATAGCTAAGCCGAGTCTTTGGAGCCAATTCTTATTGAAGAGTTTGAGGAGTTTTAGCCGAGCCAAGGAAAGTGTTAGACTTTGTGCCGAGTTAGTGAAGTCGAGCAACATCAAGCGAAGCCGAGCTAAGTGAAGTGTGAAGTTCATTTTTCGATCAAGGCCGAGAGTTAAAGTTGAAGTTTGTGAAGATTCAATCATGCCGCCAAGAAGAGCTAATCACCATCAGAATGTTGAAGCGTTGTATAGAAGAGAAGAAGCCGAGCAAATGGAACAACGCATCAATGAAAAGTTTGATGAAGGCATTGGGAAGTTAGAGAAACTGATGAATGATATTAATCAAGGACAAAGGAGAAGGTCGCCAGTATCGAACCATGGAGGAAACAGAGTTTCGCCATCGGTTACGGAAGCGAGGAGGGTGTCGCCGCAATCTTACCGAGAAAGAAGAGAATCTTCAGTTTCATTAAGAAGAGAACATCATGAGTATAGAGATGAAGAGAGAAGAACTCCACGTGAGTTTGAACATGAACCATACCGTGATGATGAAAGACAAAGTAGAAGAGATATGCGGGATCATAGAAATGTGGATGGTCGAGATCGTTATCGAAGTACATCTGTTTTTGATGAAGATGGTGATAGATGTAGTGTTCATTCTCGAGATCGAGACCAAGTACAAAAAGCATATCGGGATGTCGAAGATGATCGACGATGGGAATCAGGGATGAAAACTGAAATTCCAGAATTCAAGGGAGGAATGGTAGTGGAGGAATTTTTGGATTGGTTGTCTAATGTGGAAGAAATTTTTGACTTTAAAGAAGTACCCGAGCATCAGAGAGTTAAGTTGGTTGCTACACGTTTGAAAGGGAGAGCTATGGCATGGTGGCAGCAAACTAAACTAACACGGGAGAGAATGGGAAATTCAAAGATTGAGTCATGGGAGAAGATGAAGAAATTAATGAAAGCTACTTTCTTGCCGTATAATTATCAGTCTCTTATGTATCAACGATTGCAGAATCTGAGACAGGGAACGAAGTCTGTGAATGATTATGCAGATGAATTTTATCAATTGATCGTGAGGAATGATATCATGGAGACGGAGGAATAGTTGACCGCGAGATTTGTTGGAGGGTTGAGAATGCAAATTCAAGATATGGTGAATATGTTTGATCCCAGATCTGTTGCTGAAGCACATCAAAAAGCTCTAGCTTGGGAGAAGCAAGGTAGGAGAGGTGGTGGTGTGTTTACAAATTCCAACAACCCAATGAAAGGGGCTAGTAGCAATGCGAATGTTTCAAAGGCTGTTGCAAAACCGGTTGTCAATGAAGTTGCTAAGACCAAGATCAATAGTGGTATCAAATGTTTCAATTGTCAGGAGTTGGGTCACAAAAGCAATGAATGTCCAAAGCCAAAGAAGCGAGTGATGGTTGCTGAGGCAGAGGATGAGGAAGTAGAAGCTGAATGTTCTAATTCACTACATGATGAGGAGGAAGAAAATGTGTCGGGAGATGAAGGGTATTCATTAATGATGAAGAGGTCGTGTTTGACACCAAAATAGGAGGAGGAAACTAGCTGGTTGAGGAGTAACATCTTTCAGTCAACGTGCACTATCTTGGGAAGGGTTTGCAAGTTTGTTATTGATGCAGGAAGTTGTGACAATATTATCTCTACATAAGCTGTGAAGAAGTTGGCATTAAAGACTGAGAAGCATCTGAAACCTTACAAGTTAGCTTGGTTGAGGAAAGGTGGGGAGGTGAAGGTTGGACGAAGAGCTTGTGTTAATTTTTCGATTGGGAAGAAATATAAAGATGAAATTTGGAGTGATGTTGTGGATATGGATGTATGTCATCTGTTGTTGGGGAGACCATGGCAATATGGTAGAGCGGTGCAACATGATGGTCATACTAACAGTTATAGTTTCATGTTTGAGGGTACAAAGATCACTTTAATTCCTAAGAAGTGACAACAAGAAGAAAGCAAGTTGGAGGAGATTGAAGAACTTAAAACTTTGCTATCTTTGAAGGAGTTTGTTAAAGAAGTCGAAGAGGAGCCTGAAATATTTTTGTTGATTGGACGTGAGAGTAATGAAGTGGTTGAAATTCCTGAAGAAGTAAAACCAGTGCTGGAAGAATTTGAAGATGTATTTCCTAAAGAGCTGCCAACGGAGCTACCACCGTTGAGATACATTCAACATCAAATTGATCTTGTTCCAGGAGCTGTGTTACCACATAGACCACACTACAGAATGAGTCCAAAGGAACACGAGGAGTTGAGAAGGCAAGTGGAAGAGTTGCTTGAACAAGGACGTGTACAGGAAAGTTTAAGTCCTTGTGCAGTTCCAGCTTTGTTAGTGCCGAAGAAGGATGGAACATGGAGGATGTGTACGGATAGCAGGGCACTCAACAAAATAACTGTCAGATACAGATTTCTGATGCCGAGGCTTGATGATTTGTTAGATCAGTTGAGCGGGGCTACTATCTTTTCGAAGATCAATTTGAAGAGTGGTTATCATCAAATTCAAATTAGACCAGGAGATGAATGGAAGACAGCATTCAAGACAAGAGAAGGATTATATGAATGGCTGGTTATGCCGTTTGGTCTTTCGAATGCACCTAGTACATTTATGCGGGTGATGAATCAGATCATTAGACCTTTTATTGGGAAATTCGTGGTGGTGTATTTTGATGATATACTGATATATAGTAGAAGCACAGAAGAACACTTGCAACATCTGAAAGAAGTCTTGATGATACTGCGACAGGAACAATTTTATGCTGCAACGAAAAAATGCGTGTTCATGACGCATAGTGTTTTATTTTTGGGATATGTTATTTCAGGAGGAGGTATACAGGTGGATCAGAATAAAGTTGAAGCAATCAGAAATTGGCCACAACCTAGTACGATAACAGAAGTTAGAAGTTTTCATGGTTTAGCGTCATTCTACCTAAGATTTATTCCACACTTCAGTAGCGTGATGGCACCAGTTACTGATTGTATGAAGGGGAAGCAATTTTCATGGTCGGAGGAAGCAGGATTTGCTTTTGAGAGAATCAAGGAACTATTGACGACAGCACCAATTCTAGTATTACCAGATTTTCAGTTGTTGTTTGAGTTACATATTGATGCATCTAAAGTGGGGATTGGAGGGGTGTTGAGTCAGAAAGGACAACCTATTGCATATTTCAGTGAGAAGCTATCGGGAGCAAAGATGAGATATAATACTTATGATGTGGAATTCTATGCTATTGTTTAAGCTATAAAACATTGGAGACACTATTTGTTCCATAAAGAATTTGTTCTATATAATGATCATGAAGCACTGAAACATTTGCAGGGGCAGGACAAAATTGCAGCCAGGCATGCTTCGTGGATCGCATACCTGCAACAATTTACATTCGTGGTGAAGCATAATTCCAGGATTACAAACCGAGTGGCAGATGCATTGAGTCAAAGGAATCATTTGTTGACTACAATGAAGGTTGAAGTAACGGGTTTTGATGTGTTGCCAGAATTATTTTTTGATGATCCTTACTTTGCGAAGTTTGTAGATGAAGTCAAGGAGGGGAAGACGGATGAGTACGTGTTGGTGGATGGTTTTCTTTTTAAGGGGAATCGATTATGCATAGCAGAGTGCAGCTTACGAATGAAGATTGTGAAGGAGTTGCATGAGGAAGGACATGTGGATAGAGATCGTACTTTGTAACTGATTTCTCAATCTTATTATTGGCCTTCGTTGAAGTGGGAAGTTGAAAAGTTTGTGGAGAGATGTCATATTTGCCAAGTTTCCAAAGGGACAGCGACGAATGCGGGATTGTATATGCCCTTACCCGTGCCGACTAGACCATGGGTTGATATCAGTATGGATTTTGTTTTGGGGTTACCAAGAACTCAGAGGGGGAATGATTCAATATATGTTGTAGTGGACAGGTTTTCGAAAATGGCACATTTCATAGCTTGTAAGAAGACAGCTGATGCCGTCTGTGTTGCTCAATTATTCTTTAAAGAGGTGTATCGATTGCATGAGCTACCTGAATCTATTGTTTCTGATCGGGATACTAGATTTCTAAGCCATTTTTGGTTGAGTTTGTGGAAGATGGTTGGAACGAAGCTGAATTTTAGTAGCGCCTATCATCCGCAAACAGATGGGCAAACGGAAGTGGTGAACCGATCATTGGGAAATTTATTGAGATGTCTTGTGAAAGATAATTTGAAGAGCTGGGATATTAAGTTGTGTCAGGCGGAATTTGCACATAATCACGCTGTTAATCGAAGTACGGGTTTCAGTCCGTTTCAAGTTGTATACTCAGCAAGTCCGAAGGGTCCATTGGATCTAACGACAGTGCCATATCAGAAGGGAGTTGTTAAGCGTGCTTGTAATTTTGTGACTGAGTTGCAGGAGTTCCACAGAACTGTGCATGAACGATTGCTTGCATCAAATGAGAAGTATAAACAACTGGCAGATAAAAAGCGAAGGAGTGTGAATTTCAGAGAAGGTGATTTGGTTTACGTCGTGTTGACAAAAGATCGTTTTCCAGTGGGAACGTACAATAAGTTGAAAGCTCGTAAAATTGGTCCAGTGAAAATTTTGAAGAAGATCAATGATAATGCGTATCAGTTGGAATTGCCGGATAATATTCACATTGCAGACGTTTTTAACGTCAAATACTTGATTCCGTATCATGGGGATGAGCTTGTTGTGGAAGAGGAGGGCACAAATTCGAGGACGAATTTTTCCCAACCATGGGAGGATGATGCAGCCCATATTGATGAAGTCTTAGGTCGCGAGCGACCTAACGTGCTGATAAGTCGCGTGCGACCTAACAAGCTAAATCTTGAACGACCTAACGAGCTAAAACTGTGGGATAGGTCGCTGGAACGACCTAGCGAGTTAAGTCAGAGGGATAGGTCGCTGGAACGACCTAGCGAGTTAAGCATTCCAGGACTCATTACTTTGGATCGCTCAACGACACAACCTTGCGAGCTACGACCTAGGTTAGGTCACGGAGAAGAGTTACGACCTGTGTTAGGTCCCGAAAGCGAGTTACGACCTATGTTAGGTCGCTGATGTATATGCCGCAAGATTTCCTGAAGACATGTTCTTAGGTCGCTCAAGAATAGGTCGCAAGACCTTAAGTCGCTGGAGGAGGTTAGGTCGCTGCTGCCGTGTATGTTAGGTCGTTATGAGTAATTGTTGAGTCACTATTGTGTTGTAAATACTATAAGTCGTAAGTCGCCACTTGTTTTTAGGTCGTGAAGGCTTTGTGATGTATGTTGTTGTACTTAGGTCATGTGTTGATGTGTTGTATTGTATTTGTTGTTTCTTTTTAGGTCGTGTGTTGATGTGTTGTATTGTATTTGTTGTTTCTTTTTAGGTCGCATTGTTTTAGGTCGTAAGTCGTAAGTCGTGAAAGTGTGTTAGGTCGTTCACGACCTATGTGTTGTCCAGATTTGAGTTGTGTGAGTTGTAAGCCTATAAATAGGCGGGTGGTATCACTTGTAATTTTTTAGTTGATTTTGAATAAAACTTGTTTGTGTGCTTTGTGCCACTTCTCTAATTGGTAGTTGAGTGTGATCTCCTATCTCCACTTTCAGTATTCGAGTGCGCTCGAATCAACGACTGCTGAAGCCGATTCACGGAATCTAGTGTGCTAGATCAACGTACGAAGAATCGTAGATCTTTAAACACGGTATCGTGCGCGATCAACGTGTTTGAGATAGCTAGAAACTGGTATCTTTGGATCAACGAATTTGGGCCTTGGTATCTTTCAAACCACCGATTGCTACTTTCACCGTTACATCCATTTCAGTTATCCGCTGCTGCATCACATATTAAGAGCCCTCACGAAGTGTTCGCTATCAATAATCGAGTGATAAATTTTTCTTCGGAATGTTGTGAAACACCTTAAGTCATGTAGTCGAATTTTGGATCAAGAATTATGTGAAAAAGTGAAAATGATCCACGTACCACTTACGTACTCATCTACAGGTTCTTACTATCTAACTACTTTCTATCCTCCCCAAAATATTTATGAAAACATTTCATAACAATCCCAATTTAAGTTCAAACATTTTTAAATGATACAACTTGATTTATAAAATCCTTTTCATAAATAATTTAATTTATTACTTGCATAATACTCTCCTACATCCTAAGAGTATAAATACAAAACATCGAATTTTTAATTCTATTCAGTTTTTAACCATTCAGATGTAGATCTAAAATTATTTTGGGTCTTAAAACTAAGTCGACCAATTCAACCTCTTTACCCAATCAGTTTGGTAAGTAGCTAAGAAGAGTATGACACCGGTATCCAAACTCCGTCCAAGAGTCTACTTTTTTTAGACACCTCTAAGGTAAAGACGTTTATTAGTCGACCCAATAACATCAAATAATTTTTCACTTATAGATGTTAAAATCAAAAGACAAGGTTTAATAAAATATAGTTTATTAAATCTCCTTATTAAGTTAATTCAGTTTTAAAACTTCATTTATTTACCCATTCTTTAATCAAAATTCCTTAATATTTTGAAACTTAGAAGCCAAATACCCAGTTTTTATTTTAAAAATCTTTTTGAAATGATACTTTATTTTTAACCCTTAGAAGATATAAATATAGCCCAAGTAACTCCAAAATGACATCAAGGAACTGGGTACTACCAAATAATATCATAAATCCCTTTACCAAGAAGGGTAGTACTCAAGAAACGTGTTTACCATCTGAACACATTTCCTGCCCATTTTTAGTCACTTTTGAGTCACTCGAACAAGTTAAATATAAAAATACTTCTTTCTTTTCAAATCCTTTTTTTGAAACAATACTATATACACATACATTTCAGCTAAATCGTTATAACAAAATATTTATCATCCACTTGCTTTGGATTCATTCGAATTTGAACTTCTTTCGATCGTATAATGAGAAAGAGAATAATTTATTGAGTGCGCTATCACATCTCCCTAAGCAAACATTCGATTGTTACTTAGAAGATTGTTCAGATCATCACAAACAGATCGAGACTCATTTCCCAAACTATCCAAAGAAAAATCTTACTCTTAAATTATTTTTCAAAATATTTATACCTTAAAGTATTTTTAAGTAAAGTTATAACTATTTTTACAAAAATCATTTGGAAACTTTATCAAAGTCACCGTGATTTAGATTCTTTGAAATCTAGCTTATTTTCAAAATATATTTTATAATTCTGATTTATATATCACTGTATATAAAATCTTTCCTCAAATATTCATTTTTAAAATATATTTCCTTTATTTTTAATAAGCACCCTTTTATTAAAATTCAATTCTTTTAACCCAACATTATCATCGAACGCCTTATAGTCAAACTATGAAACTCAATTCACAAGGTGTTCGTTTCAATGTTCCCTAAAATTATATCTACCCAAATTATGATGGAAAAGGGAAAACCATCAATAAATCAGATAATAGTCAATGCTCAAAATTGGACGATCTTGACTAATCAAACCATGTATGATAATGTTTAAAGATTATCAACTCCTAACAACAACCACATTATATATAACTATATTTTATTTTTGAAAATTATCCATTTATATATAAAATATAATTTAGGTAAAAATATTAAATTTACCCATTTAAAACGATAATATTTTGATTTTCCTAGTTTAAGTGTTTAGAAATCCCTATCGATATAGTTGTTCCCTCAACATCGACCAGAATTCATAACCACTCAACCGATAAATCAACACAATATAAACCATTTTTATAGAACTAACAAATACGCGCTCTTATATATATATATATATACATACATACATACATACATATATATATATAAACTCAAACAAATCCTAAGGTCTCGCTTACCCTATCTTAAATGAGTTTACCCCACCAAAGCATAGGTTTTCGCTCAACCTAAGCTCTGATACCACGTGTAACGATATGCCTTTCTTAAACCTAAAGACGACACTTAATAAATCCTTGGTATTCGTGTGCCGATCATTTAAGTGTTTGAAAGACAGGTCATTAGGGGTGATAGAAAGAAAAAGAAGGAACATAATCTCACAAAACATGACGAGTAATATATAATATGAACAAGTCTTTACAAAAACAATTATCTTTATTATACATATCATCGATGTACATTAACCTATTATCAGCTTGGGCAGTTATCACTACAACAAAAATATCCTATTACAACGCCCTTTCTACAATGGGCACAGGCTGCCCGTTGTAATAGAAGGCTATTACAACGGTCCACTCAGGACCGTTGTAATAGATGCCCTATACAACGCCCTTTTTACAACAGGCAATGACTGCTCGTTGTAAAAGAATGTTATTACAATGGTCCTTTCATGCCCGTTGTAATAGATGTCAATTTTACAACGTTCACAAAATGCCCGTTGTAATAGATGCCAATTTTACAACGTCACAAAATGCCCATTGTAAGAGGTGCCAATTTTACAATGCTCAAAACGCCCGTTGTAATAGGTGCCAATTTTACAACGGGTTAAAAATGCCCGTTGTAATAGATGCCAATTTTAAATAATTATTATATAATAATGACTATTAAAAAATTAATAACAATCAATAATTATGACAAATAGTTAAGAATTAGAACTGGTATTTTAGAATTGATAATTTATAAATGAAAACTTACATAGGTAATTATTTATAATTTACAACCAATGACTATTGATAAATAATTCATAATAACTAAATATTATCTTTAATCAATCATTATTTTTTATATTTAATAATTTATTATAATTAATTGTTAATAATTAGTAAATTATTATTAATATTTATTAATTACACTTAATATTTAATTATTATAATTAATATTCAATTATTTAGTAATTATATTTAATATTCAGTATTTAATATTCAATATTAGATAATTAAATTAGTAATTTTCTAAACTAAATTCATAAACAAATTTGAAATTTTCATAAAATTCAAGAATAAAAAAGTAAAAATTTTAAGATAACTTAAAATTTTAGAAAGTTTCCAAAATCTTAGAATATTTAATATTTCAAATAATTTAAAATTTGGAAATTTTGTAAAATAAACTTAAAAACATTTATAAAATTTATAAACAAAAATTTGAAATTTTCATAAAATTATAAAATAAAGAGATTAAAATTTTATAAAATATTTAAATATTCAAAATATTAAAATAATTCAGAATTCGAGAAATATAAATTTTACGTTGTAAAATTTTTAGTTTCAAATGCATTAGGTGTTAGATATATACAAGTTTTTTCTTGGTTCTGAACAACGAAATTTTGGCTCCATTTCCAAATTATTCCCTCCAATCTAAATTTTTGGCTCCATCGTCAAATTTTTACCCTTTCCCTCGTTTTATATTAACTTCACGTGTTAGTCTTCACATCAAAACCCCCAATTTCTCAAATCTGCATCCAGATCCAAATTAAAACCCTTCCGCCGCTGACCCATCATCCACCACCTCCTGCAATTCGTCCTCCAAGCCGCTGCCTACCGCTAACATGACCTAGTCGCCACCTGCCAAATCACCAAGCAGTTCCATCGATAATACAAACAGCGTGGATTATCTCCTCATTTCTATACAAGGTGATGGAGTGATTATTGGCGTGCTTTGGCTGGCGATGGAGCCAGTGAGAATGACATTGATGAACTGGTTGAAGCAATGAAGGGGTTGAAGCGATGAAGGGCTGAAGTAATGAGTGAAATCAACCTTGCTTGCAATATAGTGAGTATAACTTATTTGATTCATGTATAAGTGACGGTTAGTTTAAGATTTGTGTTTAGAATGCATTCTCTCTTGGTAAATTCCAATATCTATTTTGTGTTTGTTATTTATATTACTATTTCCTGTTTGTTAGATGCATATTCTATTAGATTTGGAGGTTATATTTCTTCTTCAACCGATATTTACCAGTTTCATGGTCTAGGTTTTAACCAAACGTAGGTTTTCCTGTAATTATGTTATCTGCATTTCATGTATTACAATCAGATCTTTGTTATCATTTCCCACATATTCCTTTGAGCTTAGTAACTTCAATTAGTGATGGCTTAAAGAAACTATACATCGAAAAGTTGAGGCCTGTGGAAGTCACCTACAAGTTTGATTGGTTTTAGGGATTAATGCAAGTTTGGTTGAATTGAAAGCTCTAAGCATTTTGCTGCTGTTGAAAAAGTTATGCACTCACTACCTTTAACAAGTCAGGAGCAGTAATTAACCAACAATGCATTGAATCCATCTGGTCCCCCACAAGAAGATTTATTCATGCCAAAATAGCAGTTTTTATCTCATCATTTATAAATTTGACTGAAAGGACATTGATATCATAAGAATCTATACAGGGAAGCGGGATAGAGAAAATATCTTCAACAATAGGCATATGTGTTTCTATAGCTCCTAGCAGTCTGGTATAGTAATCTAAGAAGGTTTTGTTAACTGTGTTAGGGGTATCATGCTCCATGCCTGCTTCATCGGTGATATGAAAAATATTACCTTTAGCTTGCTTTACCTTGAGAGAATTATGATAGGACTTTGTACTTCTATCTCTATTGATATCCCACTCCTTCCTTAACTTATGCTTCCTCATTTGCATTTTAGTAGTTAAAGCATCAGAATATTTCATGAAAATCTCATGCTCTAGATCAGAAATAAAAATACTACCTGCTGCTGTGACATGCTAATCTGCACATTTTCCAGCTGGATTTTCAGACTTTTAGATAGCTCCTCCCCATCTCCATATTTTTCCTTGGACCATGCTCTAAGGGCTTCTCTAGTAGCTCTAAGCTTTTGCTGAAAAATGTAAATTTTGTTACCATAATAGACTGTAGACCAAACAGAAGTATTTATAGATAAAAAGTTTGGGTCCTCAACCCAAACATCAATAACTTGATTTTTTCTTTTCAATTGCATAGTTCCCACAGGAGATAAGGTTAGAAGAGTGGTCAGAAAGGAGGGGTGGAAGGATATGAAAAATAAGGTTGGGACATTGAAAATAGAGCAATGGAGTTGTAGAAAGATAGATCAATGCAGCTAAAGGTTCTGATTCTCGATTTTCTTTTGTTGTTCTAAGTGTATTTAAGGTTAGAAACATTAGTTTCATGAAGGTTAGAAAGGAAGATGGCTTCATTAAGAGGGGATTTGGATCACTCAAGCGAACTGATGGATTGAAGTTTCATGAACAAGATGCTTGGCTGGTTAGATAGTGACTGGACAACGCCTGAACAAGGTATCAAAAGGCCCTAGAGCATGATGTAGCAAGGAAGGATGCATGCCGATATGAGAGAACCCGATGAAGAGCTATTGCTAACTTTGTTGATGAAGCCTGCAAACACGAAGGCAGTACGCTTCCTTGTAGTAATACAGGGAAGCATGACATAAGAGTGGATTTTGTTGTGATCCAAGACAATGGCAAGTGCAGCTGGTTAGTGCTGTATGAGGTTGGGATAACCGACGTTCAGGTATTTCGTTCTCTAATACTCCTATTATTATTGTTATAGATTTTAATAGTTTTGGTTTTGTCTTCATTTCTGTATCATTCATTATTCCACACTAAAGTTAACCATTATTAACTGTAACAATTTTAGCCTAACCTTTGGATAGAAAAAATTGGTTGTTTAAGATTTGATGAACTAATTACACCATGATAAATTTAATTAGTAATCCTCATCACCTAATCACTTACTCAAATAACACATGAATATGTGTTGTTTGTGCTAATATATAGGTCTTATCAATTTCCTGATGCTCACATGATAGGAAACTATGAGGTTTAATATTTGCCAATTGAGCTAATTAAGACATTACGAAAAAATGATACCAACGGTGTTGTGCGCAATCTTCCTCTGTGCTACTTTATAATTCAAACCATCAGATGAATAATTACTAGAATAAATGTACAGCAAAACTTAAAGCCATATATAATTAGCAATGCAGTTACTGTAAAAAAAATGTTTGGATGTGACAATTTTTTTAAGTACATATATAATTTCTATTTTCTCTTAATTCTCCGTTCAAGTATTTATCATTCTTCTTCTAGTTTAATAGCTTAAAGAATCTGTTCAACAGCAGCATGTGTCTGCTTGTTTAACAGGTGCCTACTTCA
This sequence comes from Allium fistulosum, assembly GCA_030737815.1. Classification (NCBI taxonomy): domain Eukaryota; kingdom Viridiplantae; phylum Streptophyta; class Magnoliopsida; order Asparagales; family Amaryllidaceae; genus Allium; species Allium fistulosum. Next base: position 1,219,207,566 of record CM060904.1, on the reverse strand, counting down.
GTTTTCTGTTGTGAAAACATACCAAATACAAACTGTAACATTACAGCTTGTAGTTTCTACAGTCATCAACATTACCGGGGATCTCTCTCCTTCATCCATATCGGGTGAGTTATTTATTCTTGTGTGAATTTTTCGTGGACATTGATCACATTAATGTCTCACATTCATATCTTACTTCTCTTATACATGACAGAGACATCCGTTCAAACAAAAATGCTGCACAATGGTAGAACAGTTTTTCTTTTCTCATTTGTTTTCCCTTCTCTTTTGATTTAACTGTGCCAGTCTTTTACCTTAGTGGTAGTTAAGCATCAAAAAAGGGCATAAAGTACATAATAAACAAAACCTAATTTCCACCAAATATTTCTTCATTAATCACTCCGTAATGCTTTCAACGTAGCCAAATCATTCCACTACAACCTGTAAAAGGAAACTAGTTCGTAATTGGCAGCAAATATCATGAGAGATGTCGGTGATTGGGAATAACCGTTGTATTGCAAATGCTTTTGATGCTTCTTGACACTTGGTACCAATCACTAATTATTACATCAAAACATAAATTCACAAAATAAGTACTATTTAATGGGAAAACGTTATATGACGGTGGTTTGCTCCAAGTTGAAACTGGGACTTAAACTATCTAGCTATCAGTTACACTTTTGGTTTAGTGGTTGTGGTGATTAGGAGGAAGTGGTTCACTGAGTTGGTTGGGAGTTGTAGCAGGGGATACACAGTTGAATGTCAGGAGATGGTTTGTTGCAGTGGGAAGGATGTGTGACTGTGTAGGCAAGGTGGAACGGTAAGGTAATGGGTATGTGTTTGTAGTTTTGAAGCAGCGTTGGCAGAAATGCAGGAATTGCTGATGTAGTTGTTGGAGGATTGTGTTGAGTTGGAAACTATGAATGGTGATGGTGAGGGATTATTGGAACAGAGAGTGATGGGTATGGGGAAGTGGGTGTTCAGAGTGTTTGTATAGAAGTGACGCAGAGGATGGAAGACTGAAGTTTTGATGTGGTGGTGATGGAAGTTTGTTGACTAATATCTGGTGGTCAGTGAAGGAAGTTTGTGGTAGTTGCAGTTGTATGGTGGTCTGTTTGATGTGGTCAGAGTGAGTTAGATGGTTGTTTGGTGGAAATGTTGGGTTGTATGGAAGAAGTGGCTTGCAGTGCAGTTGCAAATGGCCAGGTGTAAGAAGCAGTTGGTTTAGGAGTAATGGCAGGTGTATGTGAGTTAGTGATGGTTGGAGGATGTTTGCAGTGATGTGCCAGTGGTAAATGTGCACAGCAGTTTATAGAGGAGGTGAAGGTAGGAGGTGGTGAGATGGTTGTGAAGTGAGGAAGTAAAATTAAGTTGCACTAATGTGCAGGCAGGCAGAGGAGGGGAGACTGCAGTGATGGCGGAATGCAGTGATAGTGCTTGTTGATGGTTATAGAAGTGGAAGTTGATGGTAATGTGGAGATGTGAGGGAATGATGGTAATATGCAGTGGTACAGTGGTTCTGTGAATGGTTTGAAGGGGTTCTGGTAGTAAATTTGCAGTTAAATATGAAGTGCTGGCAGTGGGGAAGGTTTGATGTTGGTGGCTGTGAAGTTTGATAAAGATCAAGGAAGATAGTTGGGGTGAATGTTGTATGTTGAGATGGTGAAGTTTTCAGGCAGAGGATTGAAGTAATGTGATGAGTTGTGGTGATGTTGTTATGGGGTGGTAGTTGAGTGGGTGGAAATGTTTGCTTGCTGCTGTTGAACTAGAGGAAGGTAGTAGTGTTCTCGTATGTCTGTGGTGAAGTGACAATGTAGAGGCAGGTAACAGGAAGCCTATTACATGGCATGGTAGTTGAGTGGGTGGAACTAGAAGCCTTTTTATTTAGGCCAAATTCAGAGATGCAGACTATCAAAGAGGCCGTTTGATCAACCGTCGCGTGGCATAAAGACTTCATCTCTGTGGTATAGTATGATTGTACTTAAAACGTGATATTTGTAGCAGACTGTTATGTGTTAATGTTTTATGTATTTGGCATGTAAACTTATCTAACTTTTTGGAGTGTTAGAATTCTATGACTCTAGCTTTTAGTCTTTTTGTATGTGATTTTAATTATTTTACGACAATATTTAGTATTAGTATGGATGTATTGCATGGATGCTGTTGTAATTTTTTTTTAAATTTGCATTTGTTTTGCAACGGGCAATGTGCGTTGTTATATGAGCTTCTTACAACGGTCAACACAAGTTGTTAAATATGCTTTTTACAACGGTCAATGCATGTTGTGAAACAGGCTATGCAACTAGTATGGTTAGTCTATTGCAACGGGTTATGGACGTTGTATTATAGTCTATTGCAACGGTCATAACCCATTGTAAAAAGGTATACTGCAACGGTTTTTACAACATGCTTTGCCCGTTGTAAAATGTGGTGGATCTATTACAACGAGGCCTATTACAACGGGCACATGCCCCTTGCGAAAACCATATTACAACGGGCATTGCCCGTTGTAAAAAGACTGTTTTGTTGTAGTGTATAACAGTCCGTCCTTATAATTAATGATAGATATAGAAAAACAAAACAAATGAAATAGCGAAAGAATATAAGGTACATGAATACGTCTTGGAGTATCTTGCTCGTCACCTGAAAGCTCCAAAGGATCCAGCTAAATCTGGAAAATATGCTCGGACTGACCTGAGCATTATAAGAAAAATAACGCCCGAATCAGTCTGGTAAAAATAGCGTGAGAAACTCAAATCATAAGGAATTAATTTATTATAACTTGTAAAATCTTTTAAAATCAAAGGTATTTCATAAGACTATGTCGCACATAAACATAGATGGGTTTTTGCATTACGATAACCAAAACACTGTTATATAAAATCCAGTGACATTATAATAATGTCTAAGGGTTCAAAGTAAATATATAAAATAACTGAAATGCTTGCATCTCTTATTCCAACATAGTTGGACACAATCAAAATCGTAATGGCTCGTATTGGAGATTGGATTTCATACAATGACAAGGCACTGGAGTACCACTTATCACAGTGCTTCGCTAGATAAAACACACTGAGAGCCTCACATGGACTCCCTATGAGTTAAGACCGACCCTACCCCTTACTGGATAGCGCCGAATATGTCATCACCTTGGTTGGGATCAACAACCTAAATAGGCCTCGAGCATACATGATCTATAATATTGATCTAGGTTAGATGATGACCATACCTTAATGGTAGTTAACCACATAGCCTTGAAGCATATCCCCTGATTTTAGTCATTCTTGGGTTGATGAGGTTTGAGGCTATGATTACCTTTTATATAGCATACCATCTTGGAATGCTAACACTGCCCATCGGGCAGCAATGTAGTGCCAGTATTCATCCATACAAGTTCGTTCTGGGCCTGAACGAACCCGAAGGCACTATCGGTACTACATGCATTTTGGAATCACTCTCAGAATTAGTAGCAAGTAGCCCTTGCACTTCAAAAGCTTCGTCTTCAATCATCTTCAAGATATTTCAGTTCGAAACACTTGAGTTGGATCGACATGTTTTTCGAATAATTTATACTATCTGATCTCGGTCTCTTCGAAAAAACTTTCGATGGTTTCGGTAAACTCAACCTTGGTTCTTTTGGAAATAATTAGACAATAAATAGGAGTGAGGATTACCCCTTAACTATTTAAGTGGAAGATCTCCCTATCAATTTTCCTTGGAGAACAAAACGAGATTTATATGCATAGTATAGCATCATCAAATATGACTGTGCTATATAACTCACGAGTTTCTCCTAGATATTTCTGGAGTTATATTTTGGTCCATGTTTGATAGTTGGTTATTTAACTATCAAATAAACTAACAACAACAAATTCAAAGATTTAATTACCCATAACAACCACTAAGCTTTAAACTAAATCTTTCATTTATTAAAACTCTTTTCAAAAGTATTTATCAAAAACATTCATATAGTTATATCACTGACATAAGTATATTCAAAAATCATTTGTGAAAGATTTCTCATTTCCAAATCATATCAACGGATTAAAACAAAATGTTATTTAAATTAGAGATAAAGATAACCTCAAATAATATTCCTTCGGTGTTAAGTGTGGATCGAATGTCTATGCCACCATAATTAAGAATGTCAGTTAAAGGAAATCCAATCTCAAATCCTTTATAAATTTCCTTCTATAAATCCTCTTAATAAATCTCTTTTATTTATGAAGCTTCTTTACTTCAATTCCAAACCCATTTGCAAAACTCTTTATAAATCACCAAGTTAAATTTACAAAACTCTTTTATAAATATCAAAACCATTTATATAATTCTTTATAAATCTCCAAAATTATTTATAAATTTCTTTTATAAATATCCAAAATCATTTATAAAACTTTCTTATAAATATTCCTTATTTAAAACAAAACTCCTTTAATAAATTATTTTAATAAAGTCCTTTTGATAAACAAATCGATCATCTTTGCTAAAATCATTACTTAACTTGAAACCACTATTAAAAGTATGATTGATCTTAAAAATTAAAAAGTAATTTAGTGATCGCAATGGTTTTCTTTTAATTAAGTTAACTTTTCAAGTTATAGCATGAGCATTTACATACCAAGCAGATACGTATAAGGGAATCAACCAACAACAAACAAATCAATTACATATAGGTAAGATACCCAAGTACTATAATAGCAGACAGGGATTTGTTCTGCTAAACACATGTCCAAGTTAATATAATAGTAGAATGGCTATTTATTCTGCTTAAATGGATGTCAACATAATCTACTAGGGAAATTATTGCAGAACTATGATTTATACTATCAAACAAATGTCCAATATAACTTAATTAGTAGAATGGTATTTTATTCTGCGAAACAGATGTTATTGGGTTTCATATTCAATTGGGATTATTAAGGGTAATTGACAAAGAAATAACTTGGATTAAACATATTGTTTTAAAAGAAAGTCAATTTAAAACAAAACCAATTGCCGTAATTAAAGTATTTTAAAACTTTAAAACTTTTATATAAAAATTAAATGACAAATAAATTCTTCACTTAATAATAATAGACCTTTAATTAATGATTAAATAATAAATAACTATTAAATAAATAATTAAATAATAATTTTCCTTTTAAAAATAAATAATTAAACCATAATTAATCTTTAATTAGTTATTAAATAATAATTTAAACCATTAATTACTAAATTAATTATTAATTAATCTCAATTAATTAATTAAATATTCCTTAATTAAAACTTAAATAAATAAATTAAATATTTATTTAAAATAATTAAATTATAATTAAGTTTTAATTAAATCTTAACTTAATTTAACTTGATTAGTAACTAATTAATAATTAAACCCTTCTTAAATAAATAATTTAATTAACCTTAAATATATAACGATTAATCTCTAAATAATTAATTAAATAATAATTAACTCTTTATTAATTAAAATTTTCTGATTAGCTTACCTAATAATAATTAAGTATTAATTACCCTAACTTAATTAAGTATTAATTACCTAACTTAAGTTATTAATTAAATAATCATTAAATAAATAAATAATTACTTAGTTAAATTATAATTGCTTTCAAATATTTAAAATATGTTTGAAAACACTTTTCAAAAAGATATTTAAGTTAAAACATTTAAATTCAAAAAGAGTTTCTTTTTCACAAACTACATTTATAACGACTATCGCTATACAACCTAAAATTTCAAAAATTCCTTTTATACTCTAAACCACTTTTCAAACTCTTTCTTTTATATCAAACTAATTTATAAACTTTGAATAAAGTTTTAGAAAACAAAGGTAAGGTTTTTAAACTTTTATAAAACATTTCTAAAAGTAAAGTTAGAAAACAAGTTTAAACCAAAGGATCTCGATTTCGTTTTAACAAGTCAAAATGCTAACTTTCTTAGAACATACATCACATACATAAGCTCATACATCCAAACACATGCCATAACAACATACATAAGCAACAACTCTAAACCAAAATCATAGCTTTCAAACTAACTTCCAATCACATACAACAACATTCAATAATGTCTAAACCAAACATCCAACATACTTAACAACCAAATAACAATATTTATTATCAAATTAAGCATCATATTCAAAGTTAGAACTTTTAAATGAATTCATGAGTTATACTCACCCAAAACTACAAAAATGACTCAAACTTCCATAACTTTTGAACAGAGCCTAGATCCATGCTTTAACTTTGGTAAGAACAAGATTTGGTGGCCTTGTAGTGGCTTTATGGTTCCGCCAAAGTATGGTGCACATGGTCCAAAGGTGGTGGAGCTCGGCCTTGAAAGGTGGAGGGGGTTCAGTTTATCATCGAATTCATAAAAATTCTAATCCGAAAATTGGTCTTCTTCTAACTGATTTATGGACAAGTAACTCATGAAATTTGGAAAGTTGGAAAAAGGAAAGTTCTTGAAAATTCCTTTTTCTTCAATTGAAAAAAAAATCAATTTGGATCATTTTTAGGGGAGATATAGTCAAAATAAGAAGAGGTATTTTCGGACTTGAAAATGTTGGTCCGAAAATTCTCTTCAAAGAAATGAGATTTGTACATGGTTAAACTCAAAATTTGAAGAAGTCATACACATGAAAGTTGTAGCCACCAAAATTTTATACTATTTTAGAAAAAAAGAAAATCTCCATTTGGTTAAGATATGAGAATGATATGGCGGAAGGAAGAGAATGTAAAATTAAAGAGATGAAAGGAGTATTTATAAGCTATAATAAAGTAAATTACCTAAACACACTTGGTCCTTTACCCTCCACCTCCTCTTGCTGCATCACTATGCCACCTCACCTACATGCACCTCAGCCCGCGCTCATGTACCCTTTCCTTTTCCAAGCTCCAACATGTTTAAAAATGTTTTTATTACTAAATGTAGTTATGTTTGCCTATGATGTGACACATTCTTTTTACTAATTAAATTTATATTTTAAATCTTAGATACCTAAGTATAAATACATATGTGTATATATATAATCTAATACACATTTATATATCCTAACTTATTTATAAATGTATGTGTTATATTATACAATAGAGTGTACGATGTTCCAACAACTTTTAGTCGATGAAAAGTCGAAAATTCGAAAAACAAATTTCTGTCACATTTTCAATTTTTCTTAGAACTAATTATTTTTGTATACAAATTTGAAAAACTATTTTAGCATCATCGTTTATTATTTAAAAGATATATTGTTTTAATTATAAAATCCATTATTTTAATATTTAAAATTAATTAAATATTCGAAAATCAAAGTGGTGAAATTCCGAGTCGTTACAATTAATTTTAATATTACATTCAATTCTATAATTATTTTAAATAACACTATTATTTTATTATCGAGTTAGTAAACATTATTAATTTTATTATTAATTAAATAACATCATTAATTTATTATTAATTTAAATAACATCGTTATTTTAATTATTTAATTTACTAACGTTATTAATTTTATTATTAATTTCAATAACATTATTAATTTTATTGTTCCATTCGGTAATATTATTAATTTAAATAACATTGTTAATTTTATTATTAATTTAAATAACAATATTAATTTTAATATTACGTACATTCAATAACATTATTAATTTAAATAACATTATAAAATTTATTATTGCATGCAATATAACCTAGAGATTTCGACACTTTTTTAAATGGTTGACCATCCTACTTCCCATTATAAATGTAATGATATTTACATTTCTAATCCAACAATTAACAAAATTTCAGCAGCACTTCTCCTTATTCTTCATATCATATGCAAAATGCCATAGTGCCATCAATTTTTTTTAACCGTTCAATTTTAAACATTGATTTATGAAAGATAAAGATCATTTCATTTATAACTTGTCCAATATTGGGGGCAGATATGACAAATATTGTATCAGATAAATATTGATTTCCGTTCTAATTTAAAAAATGAATATCTATATAATGATCTTATAGGACACCTGTCAAACGAGACTAAATTAAACATCTAATGGGTTTCATTAATAATACCATGTCGATAACAATGACTTATCGCATAATTTCATAACAATATAATCAATCGAATCATATATGAATTATCATTCTAACAAATCTATGTCAACGGTCATATAACAACGACTTTAAATTAACCATGGTATCTATATCATATACGAACCCAATTAGATCATTGAATAAGAAAATGAATAGGGGCATCAAATCATACCAACGGAGGGCTTCTGTGAGGTGGAGGGCGATGCTTACGGCGTGGTTAGCTTATGATGCTTGTGGCAGTGCTTGGATATGGTAGTGGTGCTTGCATGTTTAGGATGCAGCGATAGCATGGTGTAAGCGACTGTCGATGTTGGGGTGGAGAGCAAATTTTGTGGCTGGTTGCTTGGGAGAGGTGGCAGCGTCGATCTGAAGTGGCAGCGTCCATCTACAAGCGAAGACAACAATCTTTAAAAGGGGCTAGGCAATGGTAGCCCTTTTTTTATAATTCGATTACAATACGATGGAGGAAGCATTGACTTGGTGGGTATAGGTTAAGCTCGACGCTAAACCAATGCCCTTTTGATCTTTTTGAAGGCATCATCAAAGCATTGATAAATAATCATAGGCATTGTTTTACCGACGCCTTGCTGACAACTTTCCGATGGCTTATATTTAATGTCAGCGGGGGGTAGGTAATATCTCGTAGGTAATTGTTGTTTTTCTTGTAGTGTAAACACAATTCTAAAAGGGACACATAGAAAATGATGTAAATAGGTGAAGAACACATTATGATTATTCTAATGTGTTATTTAAACAATTATTTGCATTCAGAAACTAGAAATACTTAAGCTACACTTGTATTTCAAAATTTAATTTAAAACATATTTGTCCTTCTTATTCATTGCAACTAGGACAACTAACTTTTAGACCCGTTGAATTAAAATTATAAGCTATATAAATACAAAAATAAACCTTAATAATTTTAGTTATCAAATTCATTATAATCTTCAAATGTAATAAACAAAGGAGATAATATATTTATCATTAATTTTCTTTTCCTCTTTGAAAATGTTTTTTTTCAAATCAACTAAATTAAGATAACGAGTTTTGAAATTGATGTTGATTAATATCTAAAAGTGACAGTTGACACAAAATAAAAGATTTGGAAATTTACACAAGCATATAAAGTTGAATATTTATTATGTCGGATTCTAATTTAGAAATTTTGCTTGAAAAGATGAAAGATGAAGAACAAGGTAAGAAAATATAATTTTATTAACAAAATATGGGTAGTGTTGTAATTTCTTTTGTGTATGTAGGGATGGCAATGGAGCGGGTCTAGGGTCCAAACCCGGTCGACCCGCCTCTGTTTTGGCCCATCAAGACCCGCCCCATTGGGTCATTGGGGCGGGTAGACCCGTGACCCGTTCTTGAGTACTCCGGGTCTAGGGTCGGGTTGGGGCTTGGCCGACCCGCTCCAACCCGACCCGCACTACTAACATCTCATGAAACCACTTTATTACTATAATGATTTATTAATCTTTTTAGTTATAAGTGATTCTAGCATGGATATTAAAATGTTCCAATCAATATCTATAGAAAAAATTAGAGTATTAAGTTGCGTCATTGATAATTATACAATAACATATGTATATATTTTCTGAATTGTTATTGTAGACATCATTTTTATTAACTTCTCATAGACACATTGTTATTTGTATTCATATATTATTTGGTGATAACGAGTATAAACAAATAAATATATGTATGTTGCTACATAATTTTCAATCAATACATAGAGACGAGTCTTGGGGCGGGTCGGGTCTACCCTGACCCGCACGGGTCCCGGGTACGGGGCAGAATTCCAGACCCGCACCGGGTCTACGGGGCGGGTCTGGGGCGAGGTGTAAAAAATCCGGGGCGGGTATGGAGCACTAAAAACCCGCCTCATTGCCATTCCTATGTGTATGTGAACTAAAAATTATTGTATATTAATTTGTTATGATTTTTGGTCTGAGTTTTCTTTCGTTGTTTTAATGGAACATACACAATACTATTATTACCTAGTACAGCTTTCTTAGCTTTAAAGCCCCGTCCAATTTCTCGGTGAATTTATTATGGTATTGACGCATGTATTTGTAAGTTAAAATGTCAGGAAAGAATTCTTCCTTTCATCACACGCTCTAATCGCACATAAAATAGCTAGGATTTTTATCGTTATCTTACTTTCCTTTTATTTATCCCTTTCTCGAACACCAATTACTTTTCCTCTCTTTTCCAATTCATGTTTTTCATCCATGTTGGCTACTGAATAATGCATCGATAGTTAGCTACTTTGTGCAGTCGCTTTACTCTCTCCATTTGAGGTAAAATTCCTTTGCTTTTGGTTACCTATTTTCATTTAACAAATCCAAGATTTCATCATAATTCTTCACGAACTCACATGTTTCTTCCCTGTTCTCTCCATTGATTTTGGATTCTTCGCTCTTTATTGTTCCACTTTAGGCACTTGTAATTTAAGGCATTTAGGTATTTTTAGCTATTTGATTCCTGCTTTGATCGATATATTACGGCCTTTAAGTTCATTTTAAATCTTTGAACCTATTATTTTCTTCGCATCAAAGTTTTGGTGCAATTTTTTTGGACACTTAGGTGCAAAAAAAAATTCATTGACTTAATATATACAATCAAAGTGGTCGCAGATCATTTATATAAAGAGATAATGACAATATTGGTAAATTAATTATTATAAATATTTATAATATGCCGTTTTGTCAAGGGATATTTAGTATTTGGTCACGTGGATATTAGTAAATTAAGTACCATTGATCTAAACTATACACCACTAAAATATTTTGATAATTGCTGTAAAAAATAATTTTGTGTCACCATGCTTAATTTGTCTAATTTTGACCAAATTTAATAATAATCTCTTTTATCCTTTTAGGTTCATGTCGCATGAGCTAAATTTCGAGTTCTCTGCCTTTTGAAAACTGCACATTGGACATTTTAATTGGGACGATTTGCTATTAAAGTAGAAATTTTGGAAATTTGATCAATTACGGGATGTTAATTGTGAATGGTATTCTCTAACAAATATAGAAATTAAGAGAATTTATATTTTTGAATTGTATCTATGGGAATTTACATAAAAGAAATAATTGGCTTGAATATTATTAATTAACATAATATGGAGATCCTAATTCATCATGTCTGAAATCTACCATTTATAGTTTACTGCTCTTTAAGTGTCAATTGTATTGCTTACCTATACCGGTATATTCTTAGTTGTGTGAGTTGATCATATTCTAGTCAGTTTTATTTTCATTTCTAAAGTACATAGGTTTGTACTTTAGTATGCTAGGTTGATGTTAAGTATTAACGTCTAAAGAAAGGTTAGCGATTTAAAACCTATGGTATTATCGCAAAGCCTGATTTAGGAAGATAAACATAACAACATGATATTTCCTTAGTTTGGAATGCTAATTATATATTTCCCTTAGCTTAGAGAAAGTGTTGAATGTATAGATTAGATTATTTAGATTCAGGGATTGTTATTAGTGATCACTGAATTAATTATGATGCCAAGCTTAGCTAATTACCTCCAATGAACTAATTATTATTATTCACAATATAAAATTGATTTGATTTGTTCTACAAGGTATTATAGCTTATATAAATAAATTTGTACTGTTCTTTTATTTAATAGAAGTGTTTCAAATCAGTTTATAGTACTTACCTATTCAAATGTTTTTGTACAGTAATTGTTATACATGGAAATGAGAGGTATATGCATAAAAATTGCAGGATATTCCTACCAAAACAAAGAGTGCGCGATTTGTACAAGAAAAATATACTTTGCTCATATTCTTTTATGTGATAGTAATGTGCTGGAATCGATTTAGGATCTCTTTTAAGGTTGGTTGTATATTACCTTTTATGGGTAGTTATATTGCATTAATTCATGTCAACATATTCATTAGAAGAAGTATTGTCTATTTTTTATTTTATACAACACTATCTACATGTTCTTAAATAGTTTAATCTAACTAAAGCAAAATTTTATTTTCATGTTACCTTTTCGTTCTTCTTTTCTACTTGATTCATTGAACTTTGATTTTGAACTTTAGTTTTCTTTTCATTCATGTTTGAATAACAACAGTTTTCTTTCCACGGTACATACCCTTAGTTATTATTATTATTCACTGGTGAACATTTTTCTTGAATTATATTCAAAAGAACCCGACGGATTGGTAAACTTCTGAGGGGAATTAAGCTGTGTCTGTTTGCTTCAACTCATGACACCTATAATCTTCATGTACTATGTTATACGAGAAGTGTGTACAAGATAGGACTCAAATCTGAATCTATCAACAAACCCAGGCACCCCTTCCATTGCGCCATACCCATAGACTTCACTGGTGAACATGGGTATGGTTTTAATGTTTTTGGAAAAGAATTATGCGCAGGGCTGTTTAGAAAAATTGTTTTGTTATACTAAAAAAATAGTTATATCATAATTTCAAAATAGTATACACATTTACATTATCAGTACATCACTTCAACTAGTTGAAAATTACACTAATAGAGATCCATGCATGTATGAAAGTTTATATTGCATTTATCTTTATATACATTTAACCAAAAGTTTCAAATTGGTCTCTTTTACATTGTAGTAGTATCCATTCACCTTTTGCGTGTACTCTTATAATTAAAATATACGTGGTGTTTGGTCAGAAAAATTTATTTAAATGCTGTTTATATTTGGCTCCCTCATGGTTTACAATCTGACTCAATGCTCTGCTTTTTCTACAATTAAATTTGCATTAAATCTAGTGCACATAAGTTGGCATCTTCTTTAACTTTTACAGAATTTTAATTACCTATTGACATGAGCTGCATTGTTAGAGAGAAGGGTTGTTTTTAGGCAACTTGCACCGATTCATGATCAGTGACTTATTGGGGCAACTGCAATACGTGGCCAATTTACAGCTATTGACAAATTCACTATTAGAGGAAATCCCAGGAGGACTAGAAGTGAGATACGATCTTGCATTTATCAACATAGAGGTGGCACATTCTTTATACGAACTTGAAGATGGGAATCTCATATTTGGTTTGTTATTACCACTATTTTTTCATTTACTAACACAAGTCTTTCTTTTCTAAAATCTAATTCCTCATACTGTATCAGTGATTGTGGAAAACAATTTATTTGCGAGTGGTAATATTTTGAAAAATTATATTATGTTTCAAGTTTGCATTTGTTGGTGGTAATTAAATATCTTTCTTAGTTAAGCGTTGCTGTTTCCAAAGATCACATATTGGCCAAGCTGTTCTAGGGTTCCAATGTATAAAGTTAATTATAAACCTCACATATATTTACGATATAAATATGGTATGAGCGTAGTTATTCAACTTTAATATAAACCGTTATCTTTATGTTTGGCACAACTTACCAACAAAGTGCATTAATAGCTTAAGGTTTTAAAGCTCATATGTAACATCCTCCATTTTGAGGTCTGAAACTAAGTGCTACGGATACTACAATCATCCATAGTATTGATTTTCAATGATAAAATGCAGCTATGTTAATTCTATACAACATCAGAAGCATACGAATATGAAATTTTCAAAACTCAATTCATTAATAAACTTTCACATTTCATTACAAAACAAGATTTCATATTCATTACATAATCTCATTTGCAATCCCACATTTAGATAAAATATAATTATTATAAAATACTCCAAGAGCAACTTATGATGATGCCCCATTGGTTAGAACTACCCATATCAAGAAAAATGAACTACACAACAAATTTAATAAAACTCCTAATATATCTATCTGTCTCATGCACGTCCCTCGAAGCTTATTCGTTAAACTTGAAAACCTGAAAACTCGACTCCCAGTCTACTCAAATGAGCACCCGAGAGTTTAAGGGGAAAAATAAAAACTTCGGGTCAGACCAACAGTCTGGTGTGAATAATATAACTTACCATTTCGAACCAAAATAGATATCTAGTGAGACCACGCCGCTATGCGAAATGAGATTTTCCCTCACTAGTATCTTAACCAAAACATATTAATCATATAATATGCTTCTGCATCAACAATGGTTAGAACATAGTAATTAATCATTTGTAATCATGCAACATACAATGAACTACCTATCCCAATTTATTTGACTATCCATCGCAATTTCATCTGACTATCCGTCTTAACTACAAATGATTATTCGCTTTACATTTATGTGGACTACCCATCTCATATGTGTACAGTGTATGGAATATCTATCCCCTACCGTATGGATTGTCCATCACACATGGTTTAACTATCTAATTAAATTATGTGGACTATCCATCGCACACGTTTCATTCATTCTAAACTATATGAACTATCCATCGCACATATCATAGTTTTCCTAGGATGACTATGAACTCTTCATTAAGAATATAGAGACTATCCATCTCGGCATTATGTGGACTATCCATCATACATTCCATAGTTTTCCTAGGATGACTATGAACCCATCACTTATTAATTTTAGAGGTGGAGCCTTGGCGCAACGGTTAGGTCACCCGCATGGTGATCTGGGCACCCAAGTTCGAGTCCGGAAACAGCCTCTTTGCAATACGAGGGAAATGCTGCGTACATTATCGACATCTCCAGAGCCCACTATCGTGCGTGAGCCTCGTGCACTGGATTCCACCTTTACTATACATTGTTCACTTATGTGCCAAACCTGGTATCCCCAATTAGGTTGACAAATCCATAAACTTATATCATGTCGTAATAATACACATTGGTATCCCCAATATATGTGATGTTGGAACCATAAATTAAATGACAAGTCAAATATAATATATATTGATGTCCCTAATGAATAATATCGAATTCATAAACTTATGGCATATAGAAATATAAAACATTGGTATCCCCAATGAATAATGCCAAAATCATGAAGCATGTGGCTTACCGCCATTAATATAGCAAAATATAAGATTTACAGCATTTATGCTGCAATAGCGATGTCAAAACTCGATTCATTGATAGAAAAAAAAAATTAAATTATCTTAAACGAGTACTTTAGCATGTGCGATGCACGTGCGCAGAAGTAACTGGTGTTAAGAAACAATGTGTGTGAGGTTTTTTGAATTTTATAAAATGACTTTGACGTACACGTAATATTGCATGTTTTGGATACTGACTTTCAGAATGCATCCACGTCTGATGGACATGTATATGGAACATTTGTATCAAATATGGAAAGAAGCTTTATATCAGACCGACTTTATGTGGAGAAAAAGAAAAGTAATAAACGTATGGAATTATGAATTATTCTTGCATGTTCATGCAAATCGTAGACAACAACTTTGATTCCTAATGGATGTAGAATATGTTCTTCATTACATATAGTAGGTAATCTGAAATAGATATGGTAGCATTTTGTGATGAGAAGGAAACAAAATGACATATTGTAGCTCATAAACAATTTGACAGTAAATTGTAAGTACTGTGTAGTTGTCGTAATCGTTTTCTCTCCTCCTTGTTCCAGGCTTGAGACCGACATCATTAATAAGTTGATGGCGGAGTTAAAAACGTTTTATAAGGGATTTTTTATGTTAACTAAAAATGAGTTGTAGTAGTAAAGGTGGAAATTTTTGTTCGTACAGATATACAGAAAATTAACCCAGTGCTGTATTTTATGGAAGCTATAGTTAAATATATGACCAAAAACAGTAAAATGGAGAAAACGATTTTAACTTCAATTATTACTCATTTATAGTCGTATAAAAAATGCCTTATTCAAATAGAGTAATAAAACATTTGTGAAGAACTTATGTGTATACATGGCGAAGAATAGTATTTAGAGTAAAAGTACTGCATGTGAAGTGGAAAAAATGAAGTATAGTTAACTAAGTTCATGATTACATGTTAATAACACATCCTTATATACAACATTTCTAGTATGTGTACCCTTTCTATTTCGAATCTTCCATTTTTCACCAAAACTTTTGTTGTTTTTCATGAAACTCCTCTTGATAAAGCAACATATAGTTGACCATGGTTGAAAACATGTTCGGGAAGATAAATACCAACCCGAGAGATGGTTTGTCCTTGTGATTTATTAATTGTTAAGGAAAAAGCTAATTGAATAGGAAATTGTTTACGTATTAGGTTGAAAGGCATGTTAGTTTTCTCAGAAGGCTTAAGTGGAATACATGGGATAAATACTCTTGTACCACGAAAATGTCCAACAGTTATTTCTGCATCTAGGAAATTTCTGTGAAAGACACGACATATTAATTTGGTTCCATTACATAATCCAATTCTTGGATCAATATTCCTAAGCAACATGATTGCTGCTCCTACTTTCAGTGTTAATTTATGAGGTGGTAGACCACCCGGATCAAGTGAGTTCAAGAATTCATACTGATATAGATTATGTATATCTTCTTCGACTTTGCCAAATGAGTGGTAAATGCACTCGATGCCTGGAAACATTTCTATGACTTTGTTATTAATCTCATCTACTGTTTCGTTTTTTGGGGCTAATATTGGTCTATCTATTATAAAATTATTATCACCTAATCCGTCATTGAGTTCAGCGAATACTTCATTAATCAGAGCATAAATTGAAGAAGTATTGATCCAAGGTTCAACGATATCATCTAGGAGCTGTATAATATCCTCTTGAACATAGACTTCATCTCCATTTCCAATACGTAAAAAAAATTGTGCATATGATTGATCGTCTCTTTGTTAAATTTTGACGACATTATATGTAGAATTGTAGAGGTCGGAAGTAGCTTCGTAACGGAGAAAACGGTTCGCAAATCGGAGTTCGGAGGTGGAAGTTATAAGGGAAATAGTGAAGTGGGCAGAATTGACAGAGGTCGGACATCTGACCAAAAGGGTCAGACGTCTGAGTCTGTGCAAAATGCATCCAGAGCCTTAAGTCAGACGTCTGACCAAATGGTCAGACGTCTAAGCTGAAGCGAAACTTTTCCAGAGACTAAAGTCAGACGTCTGACCATTTTGGTCAGACGTCTGAAGCGACTTCTGACTGTTTTTCACGTGTGCACTTAGCGTGAAGATTTGTGTTATGTGTAGGGGCAATTTCGGAACATTGCCTAGGGTTTCTATTCTCCTATATAAGCTAGCTTCAGATTCCGGATCTACAAAGCGTGCAAACAACTACAAGAGATTAGCCTCCACAAATTAGGGTTTATCAAAACCTAATTTTCTTCAATTCTCTTCTCCACAAATCAATTTCTAATTAGAATTGTGATCATTGTAATCAATCTCTTGTACTCTTCTCATCAATATTAATAAAAGCTCTCTCTTAAAGTGGATTTACACTAACACAACATTAGTGGAACCATTATAAATCGTTGTGTGATTTATTTTTCATTATTGCTTTTATTTCTGAATTGCGTGTTTGGTATTGTGATTGTATTTGGATTGGTATAGATTGGAATTTAGTTATTGATTGGTTGTTTTTACTCTTCTTACCACGATCCCGCCTTCCGCTGTGCTTCTGCGGTTTCGATTTGAGTGGTCTCCAGTTGGAATCCCGACCCCAACATTTGGTATCAGAGCATTGGTGTTGGTAGGTGGTTGTAGAAATGCCAGAATCATATAATACCTCAAGTAGTTCCTCAATGGGTAATCCAAGTGGTGTAGCTCCTTATGTACGTGTTTCGTACGTAGCTTCAGGATCACAATTGGTAATAGACAAGTGGAATGGCGATAATGATTTTGAAAAATGGCAATGGAAGATGAAAGCGGTTCTAAGGAGGAATCAGGTGCATCGAGTAGTGTTTGACACACATTTGTTGTCAACGGACATCTCGGATGTTGAGAGAGAGGAGATAGAAGAGTGGGCATTCACTACACTTCAACTTGCTATGGGAGAGAATGTTATCTCTGAAATTAGTGGTGAAGTAACCGCTAAGGGTATTTGGGACAAGTTGGAAGAGTTGTATATGAATAAGTCACTGACAAATCATTTGATCTTATTGCAAACGTTCTTCACCTATAAGATGAAGGAAGGTACTTCGCTAAAGGCGCATTTGAATACTTTTGATGATTTTCTAATGAAGATGAAGGCGGTAGATTTGAATATTGAGGAAGAGCAAAATGCGATGTTATTGTTATGTTCATTGCCAGATCGCTATACAGGTTTCTCAAACAGTTTGATCTATACCTGGGATACATTAACTCTTGATGATGTTAAGATGGGTCTTCTTAGCGAGAAGTTGCGGGATCAAATGAAGGAGTTAGGTAATGGAAGTAGTGGTGCTAGTAGTGGTCATGGTTTGTTTGTGGAGAAGGAGAGGTATGTGAAGAAGGAGAACCGGGGCGTTCTAAATTAAGGAACCCTGGTTGGAGAGGAAAGTCAAAGGAAAGAAAAGGCAAGTGCTATATTTGCAAGAAGCCCGGTCATTGGAAGAATGAGTGTCCGGAAAAGGAGAAGGCAAAGAAGGAAGTAACACATCTTCATCTGTAGCGGTGGAGAGTGGAGTTGGTGAGGGAGATGTAGATGTTTTGTCGGCGGTAGCATCGGATGTTTCGGGTAGCGATTGGGTGCTCGATTCGGGGGCATCTTATCATATGACGCCAAATAAGAATTGTTTTTCTTCTTACATCGACAAAGAAGGAAATTCAAATGTTATGGGAAATGGTGTTATTTTCAAGTCGAAAGGCATTGGTTCCGTGCAAATTCGGATGTTTGATGGAGTGGTTCGTACTCTCACTAATGTACGCTATGTTCCGAAACTTAGAAAGTCTCTTATCTCTTTGGGGCAGCTGGATTCTTTAGGTTGTAAGATCACTATTGAGAGTGATAGCTTGCGGTTTTCGAAGGGGGCGCTTATGGTGATGAAGGGTGCTAGGACTCATGGTATTTATTTGCTTCAAGGAGTGACTGTAGAAGGTGAAACTTGTATAGGAGTTGATAGTTCTCGTGGCTTGGATGCGACTAGGTTGTGGCAATTGAGGTTAGGTCATGTCTCGGAGAGGAGTTTGGATGTTCTTCGGAAGAGGAAGATGATCGATGGAGAAAGTTTCAACAAGTTAGAGTTTTGCGAAGAATGCGTCATGGGGAAGCAAACTAAAGTTTCATTCGGTGAGGGAAAGCATGATTCGAGAAGGGTTCTTGAGTATGTTCACACGGAAGTTTGGGGACCAGCATCTGTAGCTTCTTTAGGTGGAGCTCGCATTATATTTCCTTTATAGATGACTTTTCTTGGAAAGTTTGGGTGTATGTAATGAAGGCCAAGTCGGAGGCATTTGCAAAGTTCAAAGCGTGGAAGGCTCTTGTTGAGAATGAGAGTGAAGGTTCTAAGGTCTGACAATGGCGGAGAGTAAGTTTTCAGAGAATTTTTGGAGTTTTGCAAGCATCATGGTATTCAGAGGCATTTTACTACACCTGGAGATCCGCAGTCGAATGGTGTTGCGGAGAGGATGAATCATGCTCTACTTGAGAAAGCTCGATGCTTGAGATTGACATCGGGTTTGGCGAAGGGATTTTGGGTTGAAGCTTTGTCAACGGTACATATTATTAATCGAATTCCATGCTCAGCTATTGGTAACAAAATTCTGGAGGAAGTGTGGAAGGGAAAGGGCATTGACTTGAGTTATCTTCGTGTCTTTGGTAGTCCGGTTTATGTGCATGATCCGAGAAATGATAAGCTTGAACCTAGAGCTTTCAATGGGGTTTTGCTTGGTTATACAGATGGAGTAAAAGGCTATCGGATTTGGAATCCGGAAACGAAGAAGGTAGTAAATTCTCGTCATGTTACTTTTGATGAGTCAGCATTGTTCAAGGAGAATAGAAGCTCATCGGATGTTCCGGATTTGGTTCATGGTGAATCAAAGGAGAAGGAAATCATTTCCACATTTTGCCCAAGGAGTAGAGAGAGCAGAGTGATTGGAGATGCTTGCGAGGAGGTAGTGGTTGATGTTACATCACATAGTCCACATGGTGCCTCTAGTGGTGTTGGTGATGTGCATGATTCTAGAGAAGCTTCGGTTCAAGGTGGAGCTGAAGGGAGTTTGGGTGATGATATTGCTACTCGGGTTGGTCGTCGTACTATCAGGCTACCCGAAAGATATGGTGATTGGAACTATCTTAGCTTTTGTGATAATTTGGACTATGCTCTTCATGTAGTCCAAGATGAGCCGATGGACCTTGATGACGTCATGAAGTCGAGAGATAGCTCGAAATGGATTTGTGCCATAGAGGAAGAGATGCAATCATTGTTGAAGAATAAAACTTGGGATTTGGTTCCACTTCCTAAAGGAAACCGTGCTATTGGGTGCAAATGGATATACAGAGTGAAGGACGATGGGAGATACAAAGCTAGGCTAGTAGCTAAGGGGTTTGCACAAAGGAAGGGAAAGGAGTATGATGAGATATTCGCACAGATTGTGCGCCATACTTCTATCCGGATATTACTTGCTATAGCTGTTATTCATGACTTGGAGTTAGAGCAACTTGATGTGAAAACTGCCTTCTTGCATGGTGACTTGGATGAAGACATCTACATGGAGCAAGCGGAAGGTTTTGTTGCGGATGGTAAGTCAAATTTGGTTTGCAAGTTGAAGAAATCACTATATGGTTTAAAGCAATCACCTAGACAATGGTACAAGAGATTTGATCATTTTATGCTAGAAAATGGTTTTGATAGAAGCATCAAGGATGCTTGTGTTTATTTCAAGAAGTTTAGAAATGAGTGTTGGGTGTATTTACTCTTGTACATGGACGACATGCTCATTGCTTCTAAGGATAAGAATGAAATCAACAAGCTGAAACTGAGTTTGAAATCGGAGTTCGAAATGAAGGATCTTGTAGAAGCAAGAAGGATATTGGGCATGGAAATTGAAAGAGATCGAAAGCATTTTGAGTTGAAACTAACTCAAAAGGAATACATAAAGAAAGTGCTTTGCCGGTTTAGCATGGAGAATGTAAAGGCGTTAAATACACATTTACCTTTGCATATGAAGCTTTCGAGTAAAGGATCACCTATCTTGGAGGAAGACAAGGCTTATATGGCAAAAGTGCCATATGCTAGTGCGGTTGGAAGTCTAATGTATGCTATGGTGTGTACAAGGCCCGATATTGCAAATGTCGTTGGGATGGTTAGTCGATATATGGCTAATCCGGAGAAATCGCATTGGGAAGCTGTGAAACTTATATTGAGATACCTTAGAGGCACATCATCTCATGGTCTTATTTTTGGAGGTAGTAAGGCGATGGATTGCAAGTTAGTTGGTTATTGTGATTCGGACTACGCCGGTGATAGGGATCGAAGAAAATCAACTTTCGGATATGTCTTCACACTTGGGGGTACAGCCATAAGTTGGAGATCTAGATTGCAGACCGTAGTTGCTTTATCCACTACGGAGGCGGAGTTGATAGCCGCGGTAGAGACGGCAAAGGAGGCACTCTATTTGAAGCGATTGTTGTGTGACTTGGGATTCGGGTATGATAGTATTGATGTTCGATGTGATAGCCAGAGTGCTATTCACTTGGCAGAGAATTTGACGTTTAGCTCATGGACTAAGCATATTGAGGTGAGAGTCATTTCTAGTAGCCATGGATGAGGATAATCAAGTATATCTTCGGAAAGTGCACACAAAGGATAACGTGGCGGACATGTTCACTAAGGCATTGCCGGTTGGGAAGTTCGAGCATTGCTCGAACTTGATTCGCTTGGAGAAGTGCTAGGTGCCACGAGGTGGCACAGTTAAGGGAAGAGCTTGGTGGTAGATGAGGAAGAGTATCGGTAAGAGATTGAAGTTCTATCTTCTTGGTAAGTGCTAGTCTTTGGTGAGATAGCTCATTTCATTAGCGGGCGGGGGCTTTGCCTGAGCTTGTTGGTGGAGTGCAATGGGCGGTGGCTTTGCCGAAGCTCATTGGGAAAGCATTCATGTTTGGTTGAAGGTAGAAGAAGTGATAGTTGGTGCTATCGGTTGTCGTTGATGGTATGGTACCATTGGAGTTGGAGATGGATATAATGTTGAGGTGGAGTATTAAATTTTGACGACACTATATGTAGAATTGTAGAGGTCGGAAGTAGCTTCGTAATGGAGAAAACAGTTCGCAAATCGGAGTTCGGAGGTGGAAGTTATAAGGGAAATGGTGAAGTGGGCAGAATTGACAGAGGTCAGACGTCTGACCAAAAGGGTCAGACGTCCGAGTCTGTGCAAAATGCATCCAAAGCCTTAAGTCAGACGTCTTACCAAATGGTCAGACGTCTGAGATGAAGCGAAACTTTTCCAGAGACTAAAGTCAGACGTTTGACCATTTTGGTCAGACGTCTGAAGCGACTTCTGACTGTTTTTCACGTGTGCACTTGGCGTGAAGATTTGTCTTATATGCAGGGGCAATTTCGGAACATTGCCTAGGGTTTCTATTCTCCTATATACAAGCTAGCTTCAGATTCCAGATCAACAAGGCATGCAAACAACTGCAAAAGATTAGCCTCCACAAATTAGGGTTTATCAAAACCTAATTTTCTTCAATTCTCTTCTCCACAAATCAATTTCTAATTAGAATTTTAATCATTGTAATCAATCTCTTATACTCTTCTCATCAATATTAATAAAAGCTCTATCTTAAAGTGGATGTACACTAACACAACGTTAGTGGAACCACTATAAATCGCTGTGTGATTTATTTTTCATTATTGCTTTGATTTCTGAATTGCTTGTTAGGTATTGTGATTGTCTTTGGATTGGTTGAGATTGGAATTGAGTTATTAATTGGTTGTTTTTACTCTTCTTACCACGATCCTGTCTTCCGCTGTGCTTGTGGGGTTTCGATTTGAGTGGTCTCCAGTTGGAATCCCGACCCCAACACTCTTGCACGCATATTTTGTGTTAAATGAATTACCTGAACATTTTCCTATAAATATGATCGTACTATACATGCATCGACTGTTTGAGCTCTAGTACCGTTTACGACTATTGGTAGAACTTGACAAAAATCACCTCCTAAAATAACAATCTTTCCTCCAAATGGTGCATCTAAATTAGTTAAATCCCGTAATGTTCTATCTAAGGCCTCAAATGCATGGCGGTGAGCCATGGTAGCTTCATCCCATAGAAAAACAGTAGCAGTCAATAAAAGTTTTGCGAGTTCAGATTGCTTGGGAATATGACATGTAGAGGAAGAGTCTAAATTAATTGGTATTTTAAATCGAGAATGTGCAGTTCGACCTCCTGGAAGAGCAAGAGAAGCAATTCCAGAAGTAGCGACCGCAATTGCAATAAGACCTTGAATTCATAAATGTGCTAAGATTGCTCTATATAGATATGTTTTTCCTGTACTTCCAGGGCCATCTATGAAATATATAGCTTTAGCTTTGTTTTCAACAGAAGACATTATCGTGTCGAATGCCTTCTTTTTGTTTGGAGTTCAAATTATTTACGAAATCGATATCATTATTGGGTATTTCTATACACTGCTCTTCTGAAATAAGAGTGGATCTATTGGTATGAGTAAAATCATTGAAATTATTATGTGGAATGTCGTAATCAAAAATTGTTTTGTTATATTGTTAGAGAAGGCTGTCGAGGTCGAATAGACACTGAATTAATGAATATGAATCGGTCACATTAATAGTAGATGTAGTAGGATAGTCTTCAAGTAAAAAAGGTGAAAACTCTTCCCATAATTCACGCACATGACACGATTCACGGTATACTAAAATTATAACAAATAATCTTCTTAATGCATTGGGCATATGTGTGTTTGAAGCATCACTCAAAGAGTCCTTTAAACTGTCATTATTTTCAAGTAAACCTCTATGTTCAGTTGCTTCTTTAAATGTATTATATTGTATTCCATTAACTGTTAGTAAGTCAGTAAAAGATAGGGGACCTTTAACATGTGTTAATAATAATCGCAAATAGTAACGACCACCTTCAATGGGAGATACCGTATAAATTCTACCAATTGCCCTACGGTTATTTCTTATGCAGTTCCATTCCTTATTTGTAGAGTCTCACTAATATTTTTCAAGAAACTCATAGTATAAATATTGACGTGCTTGTTCATCAAAAATATTTTTACAAAAAAATTCAGTAAGCATTGTTTTAGATCTCTGTTGATCATCCAAAATAGTTTGTATGCTCTTCTATACGAAATAGTAGTTGTTATCTATTTGGTAAATGTATTTGTAAGCTGGTAACAAAAGGAAAAATATTACTTAGTGAAAATTTAAATATTCTCCATAAAGCTTCTGGAGCACAAATCCTTTTAGCATTAACAAATTTTGAAATTTCATCATTATCATCAGGTGTAGTGGATAACCCTACAGATACACGATATGAACCTTTGTAAACATATTTGTAAAGATATTTTACAGATTTAATACTTGAATAAATTTCGACATTTATATGACAATCATATTTCAAAAGTAAATAAGGATTATAAGGTACCATCCAATGGTTATTGATTATATGGCTGCCAGTTCGATATTGTATTCTGTTGTCGCGTCTTCTATAAATAGGGTAAGAGTCATTTCCTTGTAAAGTTAATGAAGAAAAGGATTTTGTAAAACCTTTCTTACAGTGGTTATTTTTCATGCATACAGCTCTTAGGTTAAAATTCGCATGGATAATGAATCATATGTTTCATTACAGCGTTATGTAGTTTAGGTTCTAAATCTTTACATGGAATTCTAGCTCAAACTAAAGCATCATAATCATCGGGATTGGTAATCTTATCATTTTCATCTAGAATATTTAGAATGTGGGAATGTGGTAGTCCTCTTTTTTGGAATTCAATAACATTGACATGGGTAATGACTTTACCGGAAAACACATGTGTCAAATAGGTCAGTTTTTAGTTGCTCTAATTTTTCTTTAAAAATCCTAGTTGTTAAATTTGGTCTATCTTGCGGTTATTGACCGGGAAGTAATTCTTCTGTAATTTCTACCCAGTTCGTATTACATGTCATAGTAATAAATAAGTTGGGCTTCCCATTCCTTCGCAATATTGCCATCGAATCTTGATATCTTTGATGCATATCTCGTGGATTGCCAATATAGGATGACGGAAGAATCTTCTTGACACCAACACTTTGTAATGTGTGAAAATTTGTAGGATTGTGTAGTAGAGAAGTAAGTGGTTAGTAATTACTAATAACAACAAAAGGATGAATGTAGTAGTTAAACAAACTTACTAGCAGATGTTTCTCCATTAGTTAAGACCTCTTGTAAACCTTGGTATAACTCCGCTCTAATAGTATTCTGATTATTGTGAAGAAACCTTAGGCGCATTGTTTCTAAATTTACATACATATCAACGAAATATTGTTGAAACAGACGACCACCAAACAATATAAGTGATGTCTCTGTTAGTCGTATCAATGTGAATAGATTGTTAAATTTTGGCGACACTATATGGAGATTTGGAGAGGTCGGAAGTAGCTTCGTAACGGAGAAAACGATTCGCAAATCGGAGTTCGGAGGTGGAAGTTATATGGAAAAAAAGGTGGAGTAGGCTATTTTGGGCAGGGTCAGACGTCTGAGGAAAATGGCCAGGCGTCTGGCCCCTTTGGAAATTTGTTCCAGAGAATGAGCTCAGACGTCTGACCAATTGGTCAGACGTCTGAGTCTAAGCAGTGTTGATTCCAGAGACATTTACCAGACGTCTGACCAAATGGTCAGACGTCTGAGCTGAAGCAAACTTTTTCCAGTGGCTTAAGTCAGACGTCTGACCATGTTGGTCAAACGTCTATGGCGACTTTCGGCTGTTTTTTCGCTGTGGACTTGGCGTGAAGATTTGTGTCAGCTGCAGGGGCAATTTTGGAACATTGCCTAGGTTTCCTAATCTCCTATATAAGCTAGCTTCAGATTCCAGATCGGATATACGCAAGCGACTGCAAGAGATTAGCCTCCACTAATTAGGGTTTATCAAAACCTAATTTTCTTCAATTCTCTTCTCCACAAATCAATTTCTAATTAGAAATTTGATCATTGTAATCAATCTCTTGTACTCTTCTCATCAATAATAATAAAGCTCTCTCTTAAAGTGGATGTACACTAACACAACGTTAGTGGAACCACTATAAATCGCTGTGTGATTTATTTTTCGTTATTGCTTTAATTTCTGAATTTCTTATTTGGGATTGTGATTGTCTTTGGATCGGTTGAGATTAGATTTGAGTTATTGGTTGGTTGTTTTTACACTTCTTATCACGATCCCGTCTTCCGCTGTGCTCAGGGGGTTTCGATTCGAGTGGTCTCAAGTTGGAATCTCGTAATAACATTTGGTATCAGAGCATTGGTGTTGGTAGGTGGTTGTAGAACTGCCAGAAATAGATAATACCTCAAGTAGTTCCTCAATGGGTAATCCAAGTGGTGTAGCGCCTTATGTACGTGGATCGTATGCAGCTTCAGGATCACAATTGGTAATAGACAAGTGGAATGGCGATAATGATTTTGAAAAATGGCAATGGAAGATGAAAGCGGTTCTAAGGAGGAATCAGGTACATCGGGTAGTGTTTGATACACATTTGTTGCCAGCGGACATCTCGGATGTTGAGAGAGAGGAGATGGAAGAGTGGGCATTCACTACACTTCAACTTGCTATGGGAGAGAATGTTATCTCTGAAATTAGTGGTGAGACAACCGCTAAGGATATTTGGGACAAGTTGGAGGAGTTATATATGAAGAAGTCACTGACAAATCGTTTGATCTTATTGCGAACGTTCTTTACCTATAAGATGAAGGAAGGTACTTCGCTTAAGGCGCACTTGAATATATTTGATGATTTGCTAATGAAGATGAATGCGGTAGATTTGAAGATTGAGGAAGAGCAAAAGGATATTGTTGTGTTCGTTGCCAGATTGCTATACAAGTTTCTCAAATAGTTTGATCTATAGCCGAGATACATTGACTCTTGATGATGTCAAGACGGGTCTTCTTAGCGAGAAGTTGCGGGATCAAATGAAGGAGTTAGGTGATGGAGGTAGTGGTGCTAGTAGTGGTCATGGTTTGTTTGTGGAGAAGGAGAGGTATGTGAAGAAGGAGAACCGGGGGCATTCTAAATCAAGGAATCCCGGTTGGAGAGGAAAGTCGAAGGAAAGAAAAGGCAAGTGCTATATTTGCAAGAAGCCCGGTCATTGGAAGAATGAGTGTCCGGACAAGGAGAAGGCAAAGAAGGAAGTAGCATCTTCATCTGTAGCGGTGGAGAGTGGAGTTTGTGAGGGAGAAGTAGATGTTCTGTCGGTAGTAGCATCGGATGTCTCGGGTAGTAATTGGGTGCTCGATTCGGGGGCGTCTTATCACATGACGCCAAATATGAATTGTTTTTCTTCTTACATCGACAAAGAAGGAATTCAATTGTTATGGGAAATGGTGCTATTTGCAAGTCAAAAAGCATAGGTTCCATGCAAATTCGGATGTTTGACGGAGTGGTTCGTACTCTCACTAATGTACGCTATGTTCCGGGACTTCGGAAGTCGCTTATCTCTTTGGGGCAGCTGGATTCTTTAGGTTGTAAAATCACTATTGAGAGTGATAGCTTGCGGGTTTCGAAGGGGGCGCTTGTGGTGATGAAGGGTGCTAGGACTCATGGTATTTATTTGCTTCAAGGAGTGACTGTGGAAGGCGAAACTTGTATAGGAGTTGACAGTTCTCGTGGCTTGGATGCGACTAGGTTGTGGCATTTGAGGTTAGGTCATGTCTCGGAGAGGAGTATGGACATTCTTCGAAAGAGTAAGATGATCGATGGAGAGAGTTTCAAAAAATTGGAGTTTTGCGAAGAATGCGTCATGGGGAAGCAATTAAAAGTTTCATTCGATGAAGGGAAGCATGAATCGAGAAGAGTTCTTGAGTATGTTCACACGGATGTTTGGGGACCGGCACTTGTAGCTTCTTTAGGCGGAGCACGCTATTATATTTCCTTTATATATGACTTTTCTCGGAAAGTTTGGGTGTATGTAATGAAGGCCAAGTCGGAGGCATTTGCAAAGTTCAAAGCATGGAAAGCTCTTGTTGAAAATGAGAGTGGAAAGTCTTTGAAGGTTCTAAGGCCTGACAATGGCGGAGAGTATGTTTTCGGGGAATTTTTGGAGTTTTGCAAGCATCATGGTATTTGGAGGCATTTTACTACACCTGGAGATCCGCAGTCTAATGGTAATGCGATGAGGATGAATCGTACTCTACTTGAGAAAGCTCGATGTCTGAGATTGACATCGGGTTTGGCGAAGGGATTTTGGGCTGAAGCTTTGTCAACCGCAGTGCATATTATTAATCGAATTCCATGCTCAGCTATTGGTAACAAAATTCCGGAGGAAGTGTGGAAGGGAAAGAGCATAGACTTGAGTTATCTTCGTGTCTTTGGAAGTCCGGTTTATGTGCATGATTCGGGAAATGATAAGCTTGAACCTAGAGCTTTCAAGGGGATTTTGCTTGGTTATATGGATGGAGTAAAAGGCTATCGGATTTGGAATCCGGAAACGAAGAAGGTAGTAAATTCTCGTCATGTTACTTTTGATGAGTCGACAATGTTCAAGGAGAAAGGAATCTCATCGGATGTTCCGGATTTGGTTCATGGTGAATCAAAGGAGGAAATTATTTCCACATTTTGTCCGAGGAGTAGGGAGAGTAGAGTAGTCGAAGATGCTTGTGAGGAAGTAGCTGTTGATGTTACATCACATAGTCCACAGGGTACCTCTAGTAGTGTTGGTGATGTACACGAGCCTGGAGAAGATTCGGTTCAAGGTATTGCTGAAGGAAGTTTGGGTTATGGTATTGCTACTCGGGTTGGTCGTCGTACTATAAGACCACCCGAAAGATATGGTGATTGGAACTATCTTAATTTTTGTGAAAATTTGGACTATGCTCTTCATGTAGTCCAAGATGAGCCGATAGACCTTGATGATGTCATGAAGTCGAGTGATAGCTCGAAATGGATTTGTGCCATGGAGGAAGAGATGCAATCATTGTTGAAGAATCAAACTTGGGATTTGATTCCACTTCCTAAAGGAAACCGTGCTATTGGGTGCAAATGGATATACAAGGTGAAGGACGATGGAAGATACAAAGCTAGGCTAGTGGCTAAGGGGTTGCACAAAGGAAGGGAAAGGAGTATGATGAGATATTCGCACCGGTTGTGCGTCATACTTCTATCGGGTATTACTTGCTATAGTTGTTGTTCATGACTTGGAGTTGGAGCAACTTGATGTGAAAACCGCCTTCTTGCATTGTGACTTGGATGAAGACATCTACATAGAGCAACCGGAAGGTTTTATTGTGGATGGTAAGTCAAATTTGGTTTGCAAGCTGAAGAAATCACTATATCAATCACCTAGACAATGGTACAAGAGGTTTGATCATTTTATGCTTGAAAATGGTTTTGATAGAAGCATCAAGGATGCTTGTGTTTATTTCAAGAAGTTGGGAAATGATTGTTGGGTGTAATTACTCTTGTATGTGGACGACATGCTCATTGCTTCGAAGGACAAGAATGAAATCAACAAGTTGAAATTGCAATTAAAGTCGGAATTCGAAATGAAGGACCTTGGAGAAGCAAAGAGGATATTGGGCATGGAAATAGAAAGGGATCAAAAGCGTTTGAGTTGAGATTGACTCAAAAGGAGTACATTAAGAAAGTGCTTTGCTGGTTTAGCATGGAGAATGCAAAGGCGTAAAATACACCTTTACCTTTGCATATGAAGCTTTCGAGTAAAGGATCACCTATCTTGGAGGAAGACAAGGCTTATATGGCAAAGGTGCCATATGCTAGTGCGGTTGGAAGTCTAATGTATGCTATGGTGTGTATAAGGCCTGATATTGCAAATGCCGTCGGGATGGTTAGTCGATACATGGCTAATCCAGGGAAATCGCATTGGGAAGCTGTGAAGCTTATATTGAGATACCTTAGAGACACATCATCTCATGGTCTTGTTTTTGGCGGTAGTAAGGCGATGGATTGCAAGTTGGTTGGTTATTATGATTCGGACTACGCTGGTGATAGGGATCGAAGAAAATCAACTTCCGGATATGTCTTCACACTTGGGGGTACAGCCATAAGTTGGAGATCTAGATTGCAGACCGTAGTTGCTTTATCCACTACGGAGGCGGAGTTGATAGCCGTAGTTGAGGCGGCAAAGGAGGCACTCTATTTGAAGCGATTGTTGTGTGACTTGGGATTCGAGCATGATAGTATTGATGTTCGATGTGATAGCCAGAGTGTTATTCACTTGGCAGAGAATTTGGTGTTTAGCTCATGGACTAAACATATTGAGGTGAGAGAGAGTCATTTTTAGTAGCCATGGATGAGGATAAGCAAGTATATCTTCGGAAAGTGCACACAAAGGATAACGCGGCGGACATGTTCACTAAGGCTTTGCCGGTTGGGAAGTTCGAGCATTGCTCGAACTTGATTCGCTTGGAGAAGTGCTAGGTGCCACGGGGTGACATGGTTAAGGGAGGAGCTTGGTGGTAGATGAGAAAGAGTATTGGTGAGAGATTGAGGTTCTATCTTCTTGGTTAGTGCTAGTCTTTGGTGAGATAGCTTAGGATTTGGATGTTTTCAACATTTCATTAGCGGGCGGGGGCCTTGCCTGAGCTCGTTGGTGGAGTGCAATGGGTGGTGGCTTTGCCGGAGCTCATTGGGAAAGCATTCATGTTTGGTTGAAGGTAGAAGTAGTGATAGTTGGTGCTATCGGTTGTTGTTGATGGTATGGTACCATTAGAGTTGGAGATGGATATAGTGTCGAGGTGGAGTGTTAAATTTTGGCGACACTATATGGAGATTTGGAGAGGTCGGAAGTAGCTTCGAAACGGAGAAAACGATTTGCAAATCGGAGTTCGGAGGTGGAAGTTATATGGAAAAAAGTTGGAGTAGGCTGTCTTGGGCAGGGTCAGGCGTCTGAGGAAATTGGCCAGACGTCTGGCCCCCTTGGAAATTTGTTCCAGAGAATGAGCTCAGACGTCTGACCAATTGGTCAGACGTCTGAGTCTGAGCAGTGTTGATTCCAGAGACATTTACCAGACGTTTGACCAAATGGTCAAACGTCTGAGCTGAAGCAAACTTTTTCCAGTGGCTTAAGTCGGACGTTTGACCATGTTGGTCAGACGTCTGAGGCGACTTTCGGCTGTTTTTTCGCTGTGGACTTGGCGTAAAGATTTGTGTCATCTGTAGGGGCAATTTCGGAACATTGCCTAGGTTTCCTAATCTCCTATATAAGCTAGCTTCAAATTCCAGATCGGATATACGCAAGCGACTGCAAGAGATTAGCCTCCACTAATTAGGGTTTATCAAAACCTAATTTTCTTCAATTCTCTTCTCCACAAATCAATTTATAATTAGAAATTTGATCATTGTAATCAATCTCTTGTACTTTTCTCATCAATAATAATAAAGCTCTCTCTTAAAGTGGATGTACACTAACACAACGTTAGTGGAACCATTATAAATCGCTGTGTGATTTATTTTTCGTTATTAATTTAATTTCTGAATTGCTTATTTGGGATTGTGATTGTCTTTGGATCGGTTGAGATTAGATTTGAGTTATTGGTTGGTTGTTTTTACACTTCTTATCACGATCCGGCTTCCGCTGTGCTCAGGGGGTTTCGATTCGAGTGGTCTCAAGTTGGAATCTCGTAATAACATAGATCAAAGGTATAATGGAAGTAATATTAATATTGATGTTGATATGGAAAAAGTGTTGTGTTACTTACGAATAAAGAATATTGGATATTAAATAGGCTATAGTTACTTGTAAAATATGAGAGTAGTATGATGTACAACTTATTGGTGTGTTTCCATTTTCATGGAAATTCAAATCCCATCCATGCTGACCGTATAGCAACAATAGTGGATATTGCAATGGGTGATAAAAACCTGTAGTATCTAAAATCCTTTGTAGATTTCCACTTCTTGTCTCAACAATGATATCTCGACCTTGCATATTGTCTGGTTCATCTCCAGTTATTATACCTGCTACTGGGGATGTGGTTGGCAACTCGTGAAGATGTCAAACTACTGTGATCTCTTTAATTTTGATTCTGCGGATTTGTATATCAGGTTGTTGCCCCAACT
Source organism: Allium fistulosum (assembly GCA_030737815.1). Classification (NCBI taxonomy): domain Eukaryota; kingdom Viridiplantae; phylum Streptophyta; class Magnoliopsida; order Asparagales; family Amaryllidaceae; genus Allium; species Allium fistulosum. Next base: position 1,219,175,500 of record CM060904.1, on the reverse strand, counting down.
ATCGAAGTATAGAGACATATGGGTTATGAGTGTCTAAAATTTATTTCAAAATCAAAATTATCTCTGGTCTCATTGCTTCACTATCTTGAAGTCGGTTTTCAATCTCATGGTCAGTGTCATATATGTACAATTGCAAATATCTCGGTCTACTTTCGGCCAAGGGTAAAATACTTCCAGTACTATGATATATTGAACCATGCGCACGATATGTGTAAACTCCTTCTTTAGCATTGGCTAGGTTATTGTCAATTAATGCACCCATAGATGTGAACGAAAATGCATTATTATAGGATTGGATGTATGTTCGAAAATGGGTACCTACACTACAAGAACGGCACCAGATAGCGACGGCTTTTAGCCGTCGCCAGCCGTCGCTAGCGGTCGCTAGCCAACGCTAAAAGCCGTCGCTATATTAGTCGTCGCCCAATAGTTTAGCGACGGCTTTAGCGACGACTCCGTCACATAAATGGCGACGGCTCGCGACTGCAAAAGTGCCACGTGGAAATTTTCCAACGTCTAAAAGTCGTCGCTAGCCTCGCGTCGCTAATCTGAACCAAATAGCCGTCGCTAACCTGGGTAAGTTTTTCTGTACACCTGCACAGCCCATACACTTCAACCAAATCTGAACCAAACAACCGCTATACACTATATTCATCGACTATAACCATCATATATCCATCATATAACATCACTATACATTCAAACAATATAAAATCCAACCAAATCAAACAATATAAAATCCAACCAAATCCATTAACCAGAATATGTACATAGTAACCCGAAATTTCTACATAATATCCCGACATATATATACATAATAGCCAACCAAATCCATCAACTAGAAGTCATCAAAATATGTACATAATATCCTGAAATATATATACACCAAACCAACCAAAATGTGTATATACCAAACTATAACACGAGCAAACAAACATACCTACTCCTCGCCATCTCTGTCGTCCTCTCCATGCATCCTCCCATGCTGTTGCAAATAAGCCGCAATCCACTCATCCAGCTATTGCTCAAAGAAACTCTTCCTCCAATCATTTATTTCATCCACTATCGCCCTCAACTGAGCAATCTCCGCCTCTTGCTGCGACCTCCTGTATGCACTCTGCATTCTCATCCGCAGTTCTCACACTATGCCATCGCATATGACAGGCCGTAGCAGAAGATGCATATAATCTTTGAAGTCTGGGAGTGATGGGTAAATAATGCATTCTCTTGTACGGGACTTCTTTCCCTTTCTTCTTTCTTGGTTTGTATCTCTCTTCGTTACATATTTTGCATTTTCTGAGGTCAACGTCGTCATTCCAATACAACATGCAACCTTTCACACATGCATCTATCTTCTCGTACGGTAAACCGAAAGCGGACATCATTATTTTTACTTTATAATGACTATCGCACATCAGATTATTGGGTGGCATGTGTCGTTTTGCAGCTTGTACAACTACTGTAAATGCAGCTTCCGTAAGGTTGAATTTTGATTTCATAGTTATGTATTCGGCGGTTACTGAAAGTTCGGTTCCGCTTTTACATCCGTCCCACAACGGCCTCTTAGCAGAATCCAACAAATCGTATATTTTTTTAGCTCCCGCAGTCGGTTCTTCTTCGACATTTTCGTCTTCATCGACAGCTTCAGTTGTAGGAAACATTGATCGTGCTGCATCATCCACCATATTTTCTATCGGATTCTTCATCATATTACCGTCCTCTAACACTTCAGTATTAGGTGTAGGTTCAACAAGTTCTCCATGACGATCCCAGAAATAATAATCAGGCATGAAACCATATTGATACAAATGTACTTCAACTATATCCGGCTTCCAATGCTTCAAATGTTGGCACTTACTACACGGGCAACGGATTTCTATATTGTTTCGGTTATTAGATTTAGCAAATCTAATAAATTCGTGTACACCGTTGTAGAAATGTTGCTTTATTGATCCCTTCTTTCCAGTTCTGACTTCATACATCCAAGTACGGTCGAGAAAATAATTGAACATTTTCCTGATTTGAAAATGTATATTAGATAGTTTAAATCATTAATTTTCAAAATATAAACTTCACTTTATTTTTTAATTATTTGGTATTTTGGTTTTCACTTCGGTGGTCAGTCATCCTACTTCCCATTACAAACACAATAATGTAATTACATTTTATAAATCATTTCAGATTAAACGGTTCAACAAAATTTCGGCAGCACTTCCCTTATGTTCCCTGTATCGTACACAAATGCGTATACACAGGGAACGTAAAGGAAGTGCTATCGAAATTTTGTAAACGTTTAAAATGAAATGATTTATAATATGTAATTACTTTATTGGGTTTGTAACTTGTCCAATACAGGGACAAATCCGACAAAAATTGTATCAGATGAATATAAATGTCTGTTCCGTTACAAAATGAACATTCATATAACGATCATATACAACACTTGCTAGACGGGGCCAAAGCCAATCTAAGGGATAAAAAAATTTCTTTAAATTTTATCAAATATTGTTGTTCTTTTCAAATTTTGACAATGTTTCAACTATTTATATTTTATTCCAAAAATTTGTGTATTTAAATTTTAGTTCAACATTCCATTAACAATTTTAGTTCAATATTCAATTCTTTATTTTTTTACGACATAGATTTTATGTGACTATTTGTTGTTGTTATATTCAACTTGATCATGATAAACTAACTAATGTAATACTTAATTCAAGTTCTTGATAATACACTAATTAATCTACCAAATCAACATACAACACTACTAATACCTAATTTAACAACACTACTAATACCCAATTTAACAACAAATCTCAATTTTACAACAAATCATAATTGAATTAGGGTTTAAACTAAACCTAAAAACATCAAATTTACATTCAAACAAGAGATTAGGAGCATACCGACACAAATTTGGGTGATTTGGAGGCGTTGAAGGCTGGGGCGGCGGCTTCGGTGACGGGGGGCGTCAGATTGGGGGGAAGGAGGAAGGTTTTGAGGGAGGATGGAAATGAGATATCTGTTCTCGGGTTGGATCTGTATATTGCGTATAGTGACGGCTAGCGACGACCGCTTTTTTTAGCCGTCGCTAGCCGTAGCTAGGCTCCACCGCTATACGAAGCCTTTCTAGTAGTGCTACTTCACTTTGATCTTAGAATAAGCTTAGTAGATTTTGTGGTGTTGTGGTAGGACGATGAATGTCAATAGAACCACTAGAGCAAAAATTCTTTAAGCTTTCGTGGAAAAATATTTTAACACTGCAAAATCCACAGTAATTGGGTTGTGGTAGTTGTTGTTTGCACTACACCAAAATTTACCTTTGACTGCAATGATTCTTAGCGTTCTAATGAAAAATGCAGTGAAAGTGATTTAAACGAAAAGAAAATCGCGTCCAAACGCTGTATGATGTATCGAGCAAAATTATAAGGCGGGCTCTAATGATATTATATGGCGGGCTTTCTGTTCATTTTTGTGGCCAAATCCTTTTACAATCATCTCATTTTCCTCTCGTTTCCAAAAGCAAAGTGGCAATGAAACCCTAGAACGACTCTCGTCGGTGGCAATCTTTCGGCCTCCTCCTCCATGTTAGACTCGTTTGTTTGTTCAACAATTCCCTCTAATTAATCGTTTGGCCTTTTAAAGCAATCATTCAGCCTCTTCCTCCTTGTTGGACAGAATCATTCAGTCATTTATTTTCCTCGATGCGGATCTACTCAATTTTCAGGTCAATATTTTTTTTTGTAATTCATCATGATTTATCATTTTTGTACTTATTGAGTTTTACTCGTTGGATTTTTGTTAAAATTGCGATGAACAAAGTTGTTAGAGCTGTTATCCGAGATTTGAATCCTTGTATGAATAATACATTAAAATTTAATTTATGTTAACATAGACAAATTGATGTGGGTGATGATATAATTTCATCCCTGCGATTTTCAGGGTAGAGAGAAATTATTTATTCTACTATAAAGTTTTGATATGTGCTGTTATAACTCCAACAACGTCCTTAATAATCAACAAGCAGAGAATAATCATGCTTTGACATAGCTACTATTGATATAAGCGAGTGTTTTCTTTTGTTTGAAATATTTGTTAAGTATTTAAGTTCTCATGAATCTCATTTGACATATTTCATATACATTGAATATATGGTACATGCAATCAACTCACCACATACTAGACTAAATGTAAATTTTAATATTAGTTATTTAATTTGTTTTCACCATATACTTATTAGTTATTTTATTTATTTTTTATTTTTTGATTTCAAATCAAACATAGTATAAAAATCAATTTTTGATTTTTACCATAGTATGTTTCAAAACAAACATAGTATAAAAATCGATCTTTACCATATATTAATTAGTTATTTTATTTATTTTTTGATTTCAAAACCAGTAGAGCATATGCCAGGCTCAAGGAATATTGATAACCTAAAATCAACAGCTTTGAGCTCAGCATTTCCTTTTTTATTTGCAAATAAAAAGCTTCTGAGGGTCATAATAGGTTAAAGAAAATATGTGAATATTTGTGACGACCGCCCATGACCCCTGCACTGAACCTAGAGATAGTGCGCTGTAAAGTGTGCCAGGCGACCATGGACGATTGTTAGGGTAAATTAAAACAACAGAATCTATCGTATTACTCACAGCGCATGAACAAAATACAATAGAACATATGTATAGTGAAGCGTCACAGAATAGAATCTCATCAATAAAACTTCATAATAGTTGAATACAAACATCTGAATAGTCAATACAACAAGCCTCACTACATAACACTCAGAGAAGATACAAACAGCGGAACACCCAGTACATATAATAAAAGATAATATGCAACCCTCCAGCTCGTCTTCGATATCAACACCGTGGAACGCAAGAACATCACCTGTCACTTGCTACCTAGTCTGCCCGTCCCAAAATGGACGAACAGCCCAAGGCAATAAGAATTAAAACATAAAGCCTTGAGTCAGACAACAGTCTTAGTAAGCAGTAAATTAACTAACAACATACCAAAAGAGCATAAAGGAAAAGGAATAGGAATACAACCCTCCCACTCCAACCTCATTCTACAGTGATAGCCCCCAGACACACACTAAGTAGAAGCAAACATAGCAGAGCATACAATGTAAAGTAAAGCAATTATCACTCGAGTCAAGGGCGATGTTTTCCAAGCACAAACCCCCAAGGCCTAAACCAAGATCAGATAAGCACCCAGAAAATACCGCTCTTGAGACCGAATGACGATACAACCAAACATTCATGACTCTGGCTATCACTGTTATCATTGCTTCAATATCACCGTTAATTGAATGACCGGCACATTCTTTCAGCCGTCCGTCAAGGGCTAATGGAAACCCCGGTTCTAGACATTACTCCCGCACGTCATCGTGACCCGTGCCTAGGACTATCGAATCTGCCCAGAGTACTTGACTATCAATCATTAGCCTTCAGGGACTATCGAATCTGCCCAACGTACTCTTGCTTTGAGCATGCTAGAACCTTCAACAACGATGAGATCTCAGCCTTCTAGTCATCCTCCTTGACGACTATTTCCATACTAGCTCAAGCGCCTCTCGAGCAAACCATTATCCTCTAACTCGAACCATATCACCGAGTTATCAACATGCTTGAAATGATCCCATCTGGATTAGACCAAGACTATCTCATATCATGCTTCGCCTCATCATCATCATAGCAAAGCTCCATCTCAACATCATCATCAAATCTATCCATATGAGCTTCACCATCCGCTACATATGCCACAAGCAGCTTTTCCAATTCAAGAGCCTTTCCCTTAGCTTTTGAATCATCTTCGGTCTAAATCAAATCATCAATCATCTAATTCATTGCAATCAATCAAATCAAACATTAATCCAAGTAAACAAGCATTCAAATATGATCTAAAAAGACAATTATAACAATAATGGCAATTTCGTAATTAAAGAGTCAAAAGTCCAAAAAGCATGAAAACATGAGCAATGTCTCTACAATCTTGATGAATGAACTTGCATAGGTTAATATGTAGTAAAATGGATATCAAATCATCATGGACAATGGATCTATATGGATCTATACATAAGTTTACAAAGATGCATGAAAATCACTACTTTACACCAAAATCAAGCCAACAATCCGATATACTCCTTTGGATCCATATGAGAGATAATCACCACTCACCAAATCACCTAAACAACCCCAAATCAGCACGCTTCAGATCTGGACAGCGAAGGATCAATCATGATCTATCACCAATCCGCTTCAAACGATGAAATCTCTCTTCGAAGAATGTAGATCTCAATCTAAGCTCTTCGATCTTCGATTTGATCTTCAATATGGATGGAAGGAATCACTAGATTAGAGTGGAGAAAAGAAGTGAAGAAGTGTAGAAGTCGAGTTCTCAAAATGGCAGCACTTCGTCACTTCGAAATCCGGATCCCAAAAATGGAGCAAAGCCCTCCTATTTATAGCTGAAATCTCCTTAAGTCGTCCCTTCGGAGTTAGGTCGTCCGCGACTTACGACCTAAAACCCCACCGACCTAAAGTCTTCGACCTAACAACCTCCGACTCAACAACCCCAAGTATCTACGACTTACGACTTAACTCTGCTTCGACCTAACACATGCGCGCCTATACGACCTAACAGTCCTTCGTCCTAAAACAATGCGCGCGACTTAACGAACCAGGATTCAACGAGATACGACTTACCATCCTAACTCCTAGGTCGCTCGCGACTTAACACATGCGCTTCCACGCGATCCACGACCTAACAAAACCACCTGTCTACGACTTAGCACTTCGCGACCTAACTATGCGCGACTTAACAGATAGGCTACGACCTAACTGACTAATGGCCTACCGACCTAACTACACACAGGGTCATACGACCTAACTACTTCTTCCTTAGGTCGATGCCGACCTATCCCCCCTAGGTCGCTAACTCACCCAGAAACTCACGACCTAACTATCTTAGGTCGCCTACTACCTTAAGTCGCTCACGACCTAAACTCTTATACGACTTAACTGCTTAGGTCGTTCCACTACTACCCCAGCCTCATTCGACCTATCCTATCCTACGACCTAAGCCACCCCACGACTTACTTCCTACACGACCTAAGCTCCCAAACATTCTAACTCTTAAGTCGTCCAATCTATAAGTCGGTCAGCTTCTTAGGTCGTCTACCTCTTAGGTCGTCTCTTCCTTAAGTCAGTCACTAACTTAAGTCATCTAACGACCTAACTTCCTTAGGTCGCTAACCTGCCCATCTCCTAGATCGTTAACTCGCCAATCCCCTTAGGTCGCTGACTTTTCTTAAGTCGCTCACGACTTATCACTTAAGTCGCTAACAACCTATGATGACGCAACTGGTAAGTTGGAGCTAAAGCTCCCTAAGTCGCACACGACTTACTACATGTCTTAGGTCGTTCACGACCTAAGACTGAACGACCTAAGACTTAGCCGTATTTCTGCCCAAAATCTGGAACGACTTAACAACGCTAGGAATTCCAGATTTTTACGAACTTTTCGATCCGTAAAAATACGGGTCGTTACAATATTTGAGAATCTGATTAGATCAAAACTGATAACTAAAATAACAGTGCCTTAATTTTTATTTTAAAATGGAGTTTCATATTTTCGTCTCTCGTAATACTTGGTTACTTCCAATTTTAGTTGGGTTGCCAAGAAAAGCTAAGCTAAAGAATATGATTATAACATAACATTCCAATAGAAAACATACACAATGTGACGATGAAATTATTAATTATATAAATCACACTGAAGAACAATTACATGAACTTTAGCTTGTTTATAACTTTAACATTTTCTAGGAATTGCATTTAACTATATTTCAGTAGTTACTCCTACATCACTCTTGATTCCATGAGGAACTATAAGCTTTTGTAAAGCATTATAGGTGTTCCGAGTTTTGAATGATATATAGTGCATGCTTGTGGACCAACGAGAAAAAAATATACTAGTAAATTAAAGCATTTAATGTTAAAAGAGTGGGAAGTATTTTAGCAAATGAAATATAAGTATATGGTGTATAAAAGAGCCAATTTAGATGAAGCATTCATTCAAAAAATACATTATTTGTCATCTAATTTACTCCAATCGAAAATTAATTTTATAATGCCATGCTTGTAAGAGGGGAGAAAGAGGAAGTAAAACAAAAAAAGCAGTAAACTATGAATATTTATTATAGGACATTAACTGAACACCTGTGTTCTCACAGTCCAGTCATACCATATTTATCATTTTATGCAAATTGAGCATCCCTGAAATAAACTATGAATTATGAGTTATAAACATGTTCATAGCAGTTTCATGTATCTTAATATGTTGTAGATCGATTTTCAATTGTGTTTGGACTTTGGAATAAGTACATTCCCCATTCCTTTTAAGGCCATCTCTAAAACATAGTTTTGTACAAGTCTTTAATTTATAGACTAAAGAGCATAAATCTGTATATAGCAGTATTATGTTTTATCTATATTTGTAATGATATTCTTGGATTTGAAACAAAGCCTAAGCTTATGTGTCATTTATTATTCTGATGGCACATCTGCTGCGTAAGAGTAGATTTCATAAGCAGGCACTGAAAACTGGAGCCACTGAAAGTTGCAGTGGTGTATTAACCTTGTGTCATTTCAAAAGTCTTGGAACAACCGCAAGACTATTTTATCGATTGTTATGACATGCAAACAGTGAAAATATTTCTAATTTCTACTCAACTCAGCCATAGGACGGTAATGCCAAAAACAAAGCTGAACATGAAGGGCTGGAAGGTACGGTTTTACACGAGTTAATAAATAGATTAAGTCAGTTTTATCACTAAATTCCTTATGTTCTTCATGTTGCATCATCATGTAAATGATCTTGGAGATGGTCAGCACCTCTAGTTGGGCTATGTCTGTTGTCATCCTAAAAAAACATTTTAAATATCAATATTACATTCACAAAATAGCAACTTTCAACTAAAAATGTAAATAATACAAAAAAAAATCAACTTGGAATAAAATCCAATTGCAACTCTAAGAAATTACATTTTCTCTTCTTGTAGGCTGGTACTAGTATATCAGATTAGGTTTATTCTTCATTGCTTTGCCATGCTTCTGTTGTGCCCAAGCCTTGCTAACCCCAGGTTTGCTCAGCAATATAATGGGTTGTTGCTGGTTTTCTACATGCTTGATGACCTTCTCATTGGCTTTTGCATTTACACTCACCATCTGAGTCTGCTATCAAAATTGTTAATGGTGATACAAGTTTAATATTTATATTTTCAACTGAATGTTATTCTCGTGAATAACAACTTGTTAGATTTTGGAGTCAATTTAAAATATTTTATTCTTATATATACTTGTGTCATTTTGGAAAAGTTTTAGAAGTAAATCATTATTCATATATTTTTAAAGAAAGGACTCGGTATATTTTAGAAATAAATACTGTTTCTGAAAAGCTTACCTATTTCTGGGTGTAGGAAACAATGACCAGACATTTCTTATTTTGGCTGCAACAAATACACCATATGCTTGATAAGGTTCAGTTTTGATGTCTTCGGTCACAACTTTTAAAGTATTATGTTAGTTTGCATTTTGGTTGCTAAGTCTAGTTTCTTGACATTGTTTAATTTTTATATACAGGCCATTCTAAGACGTTTTGATAAGCGAATCTACATTCCTCTACCTAATGCCAAAGCTAGACAACATATGTTCAAAGTCAGTTGCTCTTGCTTGCACATATTTATAAGATTGAAATAAGACAATCAATATAGAAGTGACTGGGATTTGCCATCAACTAGGCACCAGTTGCTAACCTGTTTGCTTTGGAATTTTATTTTATTTTTTATTTGAACTTCTGTCTGTTAACAAAAATTAGTTTTACCTAGGAATAAAAATGTATAACTTCCCGTGCACGGAAAAGAAAAAAAAGCTATATATGCATAGATTCTTGGTGATGCAGGCCTAGCAAAAGAAAACATTGACTCCATTGTTATTCGTTTCTGACGTTGTAGCTGAAGTTGCTGAATGCAGAACAAATTGTTGGATGATGACTACATGAACAGCATGACATATTGCTAAGAGCCAATACAGGAAATGCTAAATGCTTGGAGTAATGCAAGTTCTGTACATGAACAAATCTGATTGCTCGGAGTGCTTGGTGGTCTAGCCGAATGCTTGGTGGATGTGGATGCCAGTGGTGATCTAATCATCTGAGGTACCTTAAACTAATAATAATAATCTATAGTTAAATTATTTCATAGTTCTTTGTTGTCTCCTACTTTTATAAACTAGTAATAATAATAATCTTATGACCTTTTGAATCCTATCAACTGAAAGTTAAAATAAAGAAGTCCTTAATTACATGAGTTTGAGCGGCAGTGGCAGTGTGGTTTGTTGTGCACACTTACTGTTGGCAGGGGTGGTAATTGTTAGTAGTAGGCCTTGTTTTAAAAGGTTTTTTATGGTAGAGTGTTATAAAGTAGTGTGCACAGGGTTATAGAGTGCTATATGGAGTTTGATGGTTGTATATGGTTAGGCAGAAGTTTGAAATGGTTTAAGTTAAATGTTGAGTGTTGAAGAAGTTTCGAAGGGTAATGGATGAAGTTTGAAGAGGCAAATGTTATGCACTCTTAGTTTGTTGATGATGTGAGTTTGATGTTGTATGGTGATGCAGTAAGAAGTTTGATGATGTGAGTTAGTTGATAGTTTGTATGTAAGTGTATGTGGAGGTTTATGTTTGCAGTAGTGAAGTTGATCAGTTATGGTGCGGGAAGATGGTTGAAGAAATTAGATGCAGAAATGCGGGCAGAAATGTGCTCATTGACTGAATGATTGAGGTGGAGGTATCAGTTTGGAAATGATTGTGGTGGAGGTATCGGTTTGGAGTTGTAGAAGCAGTGTAATGTTGAAGGCAAGCAGAGAAATGTTGACAGGGTGACAAACTGATAGAGAGGTGGGGATGAGTGGAGGAAGTGGAACCGTGGGTTATTTAAGGTGGTTTTGATGTTGCACTGAACTGTTGCAGTTAGAGGCAGTTGAATGTACATGTGTGCTCCGTTGTTTACTGTGTTTGGTGTTGAAGCATAGTATATTGTTGAGGCAGTGAATTGCAGTTGTATTGCAGTGGGAGTTGGTTTGGCATTGTGCAGTGTGTTTCGGTTTGGATGGATATGTACAGTTTGTAATGAGGGATGGTGGAGGTTGTATGAAGTAGCAGATAGTTTTGTAATGGGTTTCAGAGGTGGTTATAAAGCAAGGCAGAGATAGGATGTCAGTGGTAATGTTCCAAAGCAACATAGAATCGTATTTGCATTTGTCCAATTGGGCATATGGTCCTTTCACGTTACAGTGACCTTTCATTTACTATTATTGACATTCATTTAAGTTTTTTTTGTTTTAAATTTTATAGCATGTTGTATACTTTGTATTAGTCAATCACCTGAAATAGTGTGATGAATATTTAGTGTTTGCATTATGAATCCGATTTAACTTTGTGTACACTTTTTTGATGAATTGATTCTCAAGCATTACTTTTGCTTTACAGGTAGGTAGATGACCGTGATGCAAAAAAAGGTTGCAACGAGTTATGGATCGAAGTTATTTTTGCTGATAGAACTACTTTTTGGTTTTAACGTATGTACTACTTGCTTTTGTTTTGCTATTGCTACTTGTTCTATATTTTGTTTTTGAACTATTGATGACAAACTATTTATGTTTGGTGTAAGAATATTGTGTATTTTGATTATGAAATTTCATACGTTGGTTATCAAATATGTGTCCAAAATGTGGTATTTATATAATATGCTGATTTTGAAATGTGATATTGATATAATATGCTAATTTTGAAATGCGGTATATATGCACATTGTGGCGGATGTTTATGAAATGGAATTAAAACATTCCACAGCGTTTTTAAAACACCGTTGAAACGTTCCATAGCGTTTTTGAAACGCTGTTAAAACATTCCACAGCGTTTTTAAAACGTCGTTGAAAGTTTTAACAGCGTTTTAAAAATGCCGTTAAATTGTATCTAAAAACATAAAGCACGATCTATTGCAACAACGAAACGCTGTAAATAAATATTATAGCATTGAAAAAACGCTATAAAATCTTATCTTAGCACGAAACAAACGCTAAGAAAGATCTCTAACTACATCCAACCAAACGCTGTTAAAAGATTTCATGACACCAGGGAAACGCTGTTAAAAAGGACAGTTAACAGCGTTTATTTCTTGTCATTGTATATCCCTGACATTTAACTGCATGTCGATATACAGCGTACATAAAAACGCTGTTAAAAGCTTTTATAGTGTTTTTAAAACGCTGTTAAAAGTCTTGTTTGTTGTAGTGTTGTGGTAGTGCATGCTTGCGATAAAATTTCAACCACAGTTATGACTATTGATTACTGGAGTCCGAGGTATCATATCTTCCTCATGTCGTGCGGCTGAAGAACCTAAAAAAATAAGGTTAGTAGTAAGTACATCATTTAAAGAATAATGACTACAACATTTAAGTAGTTGTAATAGAGCATTTAAATAAATTGTTGAATGTAAAATGAAGACAGAAGATTGGTGCTTCACAATTGCTTCAGTGTGTTAAGTGTAAGGTTAAATTCAGAAATAAAACAACATTTTTGTAGTACGCAATAAATTAAAAAACAGTTAAGCTTATAGTGACTTCATAAATCTTCCCAAGCGTGTTGAGAAGAAGAGAAGGACATCATATATTAAAGGTTACTAAGGAATAATCCAGTTTGGCATGAATATGTGAAGCATATATACCCTAGGCTGTAGCACTGTACATATTAGATGATCATAGCTGTATAGTGCGACATTACGATCGAAATAAGCAATATATACATCAACAAACAATTAAATGAAGCTAAAAGATAAATATGTAACTTTATGTCTACTATGCCAAGGGTAAAATGAAAAATAACTACGAATTAATTTTTGCGGATGTACTACATTATTTTTCATCCTCTTATATTAGTTGTAAATAGATTAACTTCAAAAGTTAATTCAGTTTGAAAACAAATTAACTTCAAAAATTATATTAGGATAACACAGTTTAGTGTATATGTTCTTTATTTAAACATGGTTCGTAGTAAGAACATATAACTTAGTTGAAACATAATATACTTTGCCTCAACTAATAATAAGTGGACTAAAACGGTAAAGATAAAAGATAAACATGATGTAACGGTAAAGAATATATAGCTGCTATTATATGAAAAGCTATAGATTTGCGAGTGAAGAAAGACATGCCTTAATTATTTTCTGTTTCTTTAGCCCAACAACATGATGAGGATGAGCAAGGATTAAATATTGTAGAAAACAATGGTTTATCAATGACATGGAACGTAAGCATAAAAAGGAATTGTGGGACATAACATACAAACTACATTTCAAAGTTGATTCACTGCACAACAAAATAGTTCAGTTGGGAACAGTACTCCTGCAGTATAATTACTTTCACTTGGTTGTTTTAGTTTTTAAGAAATAGAACGATTTAGTAAACGCTATTTTATTCAACCCACCGTTTCACAGAAAATATCAATATAAAACAAACGTGCAAATTCAGGGATCATACCAGTACTAAATAGCGTCATGATTTTAATAAATCTTAGTATATAATGTGTACTGTCTAAACCGGCATGCTGCTGTACATGCAAGTAAACCCTATGTAAAAACGAAAAACAGCTGTATAAAGCAAAGAGAACACATGCGGTTGTACTATCTCTGCTGGGCGGTCCTATCAGTACTTATTTAGAGCATGTTGGATTATTATTTTTTGGACAAAGCTATTAGAGGTAATTTAATTAAATATCATTTTATCAAAATCTAAGCATGGGAGGTATAAAATAGCGTAAATCAAAATCAATATATACTTCTTATAACCCTTAAGATAACTTATGGAGTACTGCAAGTATATGTTTACAATAATATGAAATTTTAAAATAAATGCCGCTGATGATCTCATACATTTAAACGTTGAATCAAGCACCTAAATTTTGAATGAAAGTTTAAAGACAATTACCAAAAATGTAAAATTGTGTGTACATTTAGCACTGGCAGTATAGGTTCGAAAATTGTAGTTACTCCTGTTAAGTATAGTACTTTGTCCCAAATAATGGATGATATACTTTTCCATGTTCTCAAGTTATTAAGATCTTTTACCTATGTTAAAATTGCTGTAAAAGTTACTATCTAGCGTGCGAATCAAGATAGAAGAAGTCATTTGAAAATGTTCTCTCTCCTCCTCTAAATGATCAAAAGTGTGTTGTTTCTGTATTAACGAAACCTAACTTTATACATCAATATACAGGCCCGGCTCAAGGGCAAGGCCCATGAGACATTTGAATTGGGCAACCCTCTTGATGGGGGCAACATGAGGAGAAGAACTTTATTCAAACATTAAATAAATTGGTACAATATATTTGCTTATAAAACTGTTTGGTTGAGTGGACAAGTTGTTTAAAGTGAAGCAGCATGTGTTAGTTACCTGATAAGCCTTGAATATGCGAGTCTTCATTCATCCGTGTTCTTCTATTTGCAATAGTTATTTTCCTTGTTTGTGCACGTCTAGCACGCTGACTAAGCCGTCGTATTTCTCTTTGTGAAGGATAATATAGCAGTAAGTGAAAGGACAGTGCAGTGGCAAGTATGTATATATAGATAAAGTCAGAGACGGAGCCAGGATTTTATTGTGACCTGGGCAAAGTAAAAGAGATGAAAGAAATGAAAAATAAAGTTAAATAATATGAAAATTTGCAACAACTAGTTTTTAATCATGTCTAGTGAAAGCTTACAAAAACATGAGACATTCATGTATATTTCATGCGTGGCTTAGATAAAAATAAAAGGTGGACACGCTAATCCAGACAAGTTGTACGCTACGCTCTTTACGTGAGTTGAAATCACAAACTACCGAATCCAAATCAATATCTTCAGCAAGTTCCCTTTCTATGTTGATAATCATGCAATCCTCAAGAAAATCATCACCCATTTTGTTATGTACACTACAAGACACACAGTGCATTCCAACGGCGGCCAGACGTGGGCGGCCGTTGGAAAGCCGTTGATAGACGTCGGAAACGTCGTTGATATACATTTCAACGGCGTCCAACGTCTACCAACGGACCCAACGCCCATATACCAACGTCTTCCAACGTTCAGGTTCACTACAAAAAAATGGAATTTTAAAGACTCTTGTATTTTGTCTCTAAATGCAAGATTTTGTCTCTAATTAATATTTGTAACCTACTTAAGACAGATAAGTATTGTCTCTAAAATCAGGTCTCTAAATAAACAGAGACCACAAACATTAGTCTTTAAAATATTAGTAACCTCACCAATGGTCTCAAATACATGCCTACATTAAAAACTAATTAGAAACAATTATATGGGTCTCTTGTATAACTATAGAGACCATATTCCAGGTTTCAAATCAGTCATAAATACAGTAGTTATTATAAACCAGTTGGACAGAAGAAATGAAATATAATTTGATTACAGTTTCATCACAAATCAATGAGTAGAAAAAAATACAATGTCTAACAGAACTAATAGCAAAATAATTGTTAAATTAGCAGCTCATTGTACAAAAAAGTAACCAATTGTTCATTGCAAGAAAAGCAAGTTACAGACTATCCAAAGCACATATTTCATAACCAAAACATAGCATATCTAATTTGGACCCTAAAAACAATAAACCTGAAACAAGATCCAAACAAACAAAAACTAAAATAGAAGTTAAAAAAAGGACAGTTCTTCCAACAGAGAAGGCTTCCAACAGAGAAGTTTTCCAAACAAAAAACTAAAATAGAAGTCTTCCAACAGAGAAGTCTTCCAAACAAACAAAAAGTAAAATAGAAGTCTAAAAGAACAGAGCAGTCTTCCAACAGAGCAGTCTTCCAACAGAGCCTGCTTGATACTTTCAGAAGCTAACAAGCAATTCATGCATCATCTTCATTTTGCGATCGAACGTTTCCTCGATTGATTTATGCTTGATTATTTCCAAGTTGATTATGATCAGGTTGATCTTGTTTTATAGGTCTCAATAGTTGCATGAAAGATCCAACTTGTTCTGAAATGTTTGCAAAAGTTGATTGAAAAGGCACATGCGTTGTTTGATATTGTTCGGGTGTTTGTTGACAACGAACTGATGGTTGTACCATTTGATAAAGCGGTTGAGAAGACTGACCTGATGGCTGCGGGATATGATTAGGAATTTGTAGAAACGGTTGATCACATGGTTGTAGGACTTGACATGATGGATGCGCAAGAAAACTTGAAGGTTGTAGAAATGGTTGAGGAGGATGTTGCAACACTTGATTTGGTGGTTGTGGTAACGGTTGAGCAGAAGGTTGTGCGAATGGTTGAGCAAGCGGTTGTGGGATTTGACTTGGCGGCTGTACAGAAAACGGACTCAAGTGTTGTGTTTGACCGGATGGTTGGTTGAACGACCAAGATTGTTGGTTTATACTTTGAAGATTGGTCGGATTAATTGAACCAAGCAGGCTAGTTACTGTCAATTGCACTTTTCTTTCTATTATCGATTTAAGCTCCGATGTTAATAACATGCCACTGGACATTACAGGCTGTTCTTGATTTTCACGGTCTGCTAGACAGTGGGATTGAGAACTTTTATGCAATATAGTATTTGTATCAACATAAGGTGCTCCATAAACCCTTCCTCTTGTAAGGCCTCCGGATGACTCAACCCAAAGTCTTGGATTCCATACATTTTCATCTTCTTGTAGCTCGGCTTTTTTCTTCATATATGTTTCCTGAAAAGGTTAAAAGGGTAACAACATATAGGCTTGTTGGATAGCAACATCTAAACTTCTACTTTGATATACACTAATAAATGAGATAAATTAAAATCTTGGCAAACAAAAGTTAAAAGTGTGGACGAGCTACTATGCTTACTATACTTACAAATGGCAACCAAATTGATGTGACTTATTGTAATCAAAGTTTAAAATTAGTTTTCAAACTGAGTGTGAACTCAGTACCAAACTAATGTAACTCAATTTGTAAACTGGGTTAATAAACTAAGTATGTAAGTTGGGTTATTAAATTCGATTTGTAAACTGGTTTAATGTTGCCTAATTACTCATTAAACATTGATATTTGGTGCTTTCCTCCAAATACATGAAGCTTATGTATAATTCAAGAAGTCATGTATATGACTTGGTTCCACAATCAGTAGACTTAGGCAAGTGACAACCTACGTTCTGAAATATGCAGCATAAACAGTAACAAGTACAATAAAAATAGTATCATCTGGAACATTAATTCAAACATACATCAAGACTTGTACCCAACTTCAAAACATATGTCAGGGAAAATGACAGCCTACAAGGATATGTAGGTCATAATATTCATAACAAAATCAACTTTTTATTTGTTTTTAATTGGTAGAAAGTATGAGCCGAGCAGCAGTGATACTCTGTCTAAAATTCTTTATTAATTTGAAGTCCACTTTATACATATATAATATGAATCTGGTGGTCCGTACATTTCTCTGCTCATCATTTTTGACAGACTTTCTGTTATTTATGCTTCTTCTTACTCTTTGACAAACATAACTATATTTGGACGAATATAAAACTGTTGTATAAGATGCAGGCTGATCAGTTCATTTTTAAAACTGTTTGTGATATAAAACTGTTAACGAATATAAAACTGAGTTTAAAACTGTTGTATTTAAAACTCAGTTTAAAACCAAGTTTAAAAAAGGAGTTAACGAATATAAAACTGTTGTATTTAAATACCAAGTAAAAAAAGGAGTTAACGAATATAAAACTGAGTTTAAATATGCATGCTGTTGTATTTAAAACCAAGTTTAAAAACCAATTAAAAAACTGTTGTATTTAAAACCAAGTTTAAAAACCAAGTATTTAAAACTGTTGTATTTAAAACTCAGTTTTTAAAACTCAGTTTTATATTCGTTAACTGTTGTATATAAAACTGTTGTATTTAAATACCAAGTAAAAAAAGGAGTTAATGAATATAAAACCAAGTTTAAACGAATAAAAAACGAATATAAAACTTGGTTTCCAAACAAACAAACTGTTGTATTTAAAACCAAGTTTAAACCAAGTTTTTAAATACAACAGTTTAAAACTGAGTTTAAATACTTGGTTAACTCCTTTTTTTACCAAAATTAAACTCGGTTTTAAACTAGTCAAAAATTTGACTTAACTGAGTCTTTAACATAGTTAATAGGCACCAAACAAACTGAGTTGTATGAAATTTATTGATTTACATGATAATGTACAGTTTGTTTGGCTATAATGTTTCAGGTTGAGCAGCACAACCTATAACTTATACTGTCTCAAGAATAAGGCTTGATTTATAATGTCTTCACAACCACTAAAGCCAAAACTTTGTACTATCATAGAAAGAAATATGCATGCTAATTCCAACGACTAATTCCAATGGCGAACAATGTAACTAGTTTAGGTTTCAACCTACAAAATAACATAACAAGACTAATAAAATTTAAAATAACTCACATAGACTTTCCGCGACTTGTTGTCAACAAATTCGCAAGTTGATACTGAACCTCGCTTTGCTTTACCCTTTTCCTTAGCTTTCTCTCTCTTAGTGTGCCAAGCCACGAAACTTTCCTCGAAACTCATTGGTTTACCCGTCTCAAGTTCCTATAAATAGAGGATACAGAGATTAGTAAAATACCAGTTGTAATTAGTTGCTATTTGTAATTAAACTCGTTGTTTGAATATGTCGCAACTAATTTAAACATTTGTAATTAATATACTATTCCAGTAGCTTCAATCTCTAGTAAATTTGAGATATACATTGCTAAGTCAGTATCTTTGTAATAAAGTAATGAGGGCAGTAACCTATAACTGTATGTGTCTACAGATTTTTTTTCTTCTTCTGATAGATAATTTAGTTGGAAAAGTGCACTGATGATGACACACAACAACCAATTGCACTTTCTGCTTACCTATGTCTGAATAACCAGTTATTCAGATTTGTTTAAAAAAGATCAATGAATTAAATAATCCATCTACACGTAAAATCTGTTGCACTTTACCTCTTTTCGATTTATTTATTAAATGTATCTAATATTAATTTTTATGTTCACAAGCGTGCACAAAAAGTGCACTCAAAAGCGCACCATTTCCCCTAATTTCTTAAGCATTTCAAATATTTTTACAGTATTCCAGATGACTAGAAGTGCACTATCTCATAGTGCAGCATATCTGGTTAGTGGGTGGGGTGGCACCGCATTAAATGATGCAGACATCCTACACTTTTTGACCAGGTAGTCTCAGTTATGATTTTGTTTTAGTCTACCGCTACATTAAAATATCAGTTCCATTTATATTGATATCTTAGTTCCATTTATATTGATATCTATATTAAAATATCCAGTTGCTAATTCACAAATTGACATTGTAAGTTTTAAGTACTTCAACTTTGCTATCTGGCAACACACAATCAACTTAAATATAAAGTGAAACATCAATTTTCTGAAACAATGCGCTAAGTAGGCACATGCTAACATAATTTAAGGTTAATTATGAATAATGCATCTAAAATTTATTCAAGTTGCATTTTGCAGAAAGAAAAAACTTCATAGAAACCAACCAAGAAATAAACAAACAGATAGAAATTTATCTATTGTCTATTGCAGTAGACAACTTCATGGATGACAATACTTTGATTTCAAAATTGTACCTACGGTGTCTTGTGCATTGATGAATAATTTACTTCAAAATAGTTAAGGAGAAGCAGGTGAATAATTGTATTTACCAGTCTCCACATTTAACAGACTGCAGCTGATAGGTTTCAGAAGATAATAAAGCTAAAAGAATTAAGTTACTAATAAAAGTTGTTGCAATTGACTGAATCAACGCTGTATAGGAAAAAGGACAGACTCAGTAGTGCAGAAAATTGGTATAGATACAAAAATATACAGGAGATAATTGAAAGGATAAACCAAAAATGGGTAAGTTCGATGTTACCATAATTCACACTTTCAAAATGGATTTACAGTTTGGTATGTGTGTTTCAATCACAATATTCGAGCAAAGATCTAAAACACAAGGAATGTGCATTCCAGAATGTCTGCATTTCAAAGATTTGAAAAGTTGACTCTGATAATTGAAGACGTTAATCACAAAAATTTGAAATGTTGATATATCTGATCTGATATGTGTATTACATTACTATGCATTCGACAATAATAATTATGTATGAAAAGGTATTTTAAAACTGAAATTCCCAACAGAATGATACTCATATTTCTAGGTGGAGTCAGCATTTATAATGGGCAAAGAATATGAAAAAAAAAGCACCCTTGTCATAATTTTCTACTTAAACTTTTAAACTATAATTAAAAACATACCACTTGCGCGTCATGTGAAACAATGGACACAGATCCAGCGGTGTGACGTGTGTGTGTCCCTTCTTTTGGCGTCAAACGATTGGCTCTCATCTTCTGACATTTATCATCATATGCGCTTTTGTGTCATTCAATATCAATCATTTTATTCCATACATCTGCCTGTATCCATGCAGGAGGGGTGTCTCGGCAGTCGGTCATCTTTGTGGTTTGCTTTAATCTTTTGGCTCTTTGTCGTGCACGATTTAGTTTTTTTTCAAGATAGAAGCTGCTTTCTTTTGCCACATCTCATAAACTTTGTGCTCAAAAATAACGTCGTAAGTGTATGCCCTCTGCAAAAAAAAGCAAGATAATTAAAATTAAATTTTAAGATGCTACAAATTAATTCGTTGGTGGTCTAGCTGCAACCCAGTAACTATATATTCATACACGCACACACGTTGTAGCTAACTTGAGATTAAATTAAACTTATCGCTATCAAGGTCAACAAATTGTTACAATAGAAGGTAATTACGTAGGTTCTGACAACATAGCTTCAAGTGGCTACGCAAAAAGGGAATCTAATCATGAATCATCGGTGGACAATCCATTGCTAAAAAAAATTGTTTTTAGCACAGTCATTGGTAAATCGCATAATGCATTATGTATAATGTAATGATAGTGTGCAAAGTGAAATTATAAGTGCACTTGAGAAACAAAATGATAATGTAGAAAGACTTTCACAACTTGAATGTCATGAGTTGCATAAAGGGGTAAGTAGTTTGCAAAATGAGGATTGTAGTTTTTAAACTGAATATAGGGAAATGTTACAAATTGAATATTTATTGAATAAAGAGTCAGGAATATTGAGATACCTTAAACTCATTAAACAACAGTAGTCTTTTCTCCTGGGGAACTTTCGAAAATGCATACCATGGTTCAGTAAATCGCATATCCCAGATAGATCCAATAAGACGTGCAGCGGATTTATTCTTAAATCTATAATAATCAAAAGAAATATAAACTATTCGATATACATTTTTTTTAATGTAAATGTAAAATTATGCAAAACTTACTGAGTTCCTTTGCATTCAAGTGGCCTTTTTTGCATAAGAGGATCGATTGGAGTATCATATCCTCTGACCGGAATATACTCCATTTCATCAACTATATCTTCTGTCTCTGCTCCATCTACATCATGTTCTCCAATTTCTAATGCATCATTTCCCTCTTGGACACCCACTTCTGCTTCAAAAGCTTGATCTCCTCTAGCTTCCACAATATTTGCTACTCTGTCCTCATAAGTAGATGAGTGTGCTCTTTCTTCTCTTTCAATGCATTGCTCTCCTCCAATTCCCACCACAGATTCCATTCCACCCTCATATATGTTTGATAGATCTACATCGATGTTAGATAAACTATCATTTTGTCCAGATCTTTCGGAGATTTGTCTAGATCCTGTACTAGCTACCTTTCTCATGAGGCCTCGAAACTTTGTACCTACCATTAGGCCTTTACAAAATCTCATTAGTACAAAATCTCATCATTAATATTCATGTATTATTTTTTAAAAACAATACCAGCTTACAAAGATGCAACAAATAGTTCTTGTCTATTTCTCACTTTATTATGTTATATATCACTGCTAAAAACATATTAAAACACAAACCTTTTTTTTGAAATCGGTATGCAAACTAATTGCTTTAATTGGCATATTACAATTGGATAATAGAAAAGTGGAGTGATTGTGAAGCCAAAGTGCATTGGATGATCTAACCTTGCATGATATTACACTTTTGTAGACTTGTGTAAGAATGGATGGACATTCAACCATTTACTCTTTAAATAGACCAAACTGTTCAGTTCTTGACTTTGCAAGTGTTTCAGTATAACACTATATTATCCTTATAGATAAGAAAATGAATGTGGTCCTAGCATTAGAAAATTGCAAATTCGGATGAATCAAGCATTAATCATAGTAATTTCAGTAGTTAATGGTTGATTGGTTCAATGCTATTTATTCATATTACGAGTACACTCATATTCATGTATTTATAAAATGAAAGAATATATTCATGATCATTAATATGTTAAATTTCATATAAGTTATCAATATTTTATAAAAGAAGATTAAAAAAATAGATATCTTTAACATGTTCATGAATATTGGATAACTTTTATTTTATAACATGAGTGATGCACTATAATGAAGTTTTAAGCTTTGTCATTTGTTTTGTTAGCAACACTATGGTGTATGCCTGTATGCCAAAAAATTCATATTGTATATTAGAAGATAGAACAATACCCAATATATTTTCCAACTTGCAATGTACCATGTTTCAAACAACAAAAGATGATAACAAAATTATTCGTGGACAATAAGAAATTATAAAAGAACAATCATAACATATAATAGTAGTTTAATGCTACTAGGGAGAGTATTCATCCTCAATAGCTACTTCACCATCGCTCTCTTCGTCATCACTTGCATCAACATCATCTTCGTCGCTATCAGCTTCTATATCCTCTTCTGAATCATCACTATTGTTCTCAGGCGCTTCTGACATTTCATGAACCAGTTCCTCATTATCAAGGATGTCATAATGTTCAATTATTAATGGCTGATCAAGACTATCATCCGAAATAACAGTAGGGGGTCGAGATATCTTGTCTGCTTGATCCACATCTGTATTCTCCTCTGAGTTGAATACATTAAGTGAAAACCGATTTCTTGCAGTCGTTTTAATCACAGTTAGCCATTCGTTTGATGTATTTCCAGGTTGGCATGTGAAATAAACTTGCTGACATTGATGTGCAAACACAAACACATCTTCTATTTGAAGTCTAGAATTATTTTTTACTTCAATCAATCCATTTGTATGGTGCACTCTTATCCCATCTCTTGACAATGTGTCAAACCAATCACAATTGAACATAAAAATTTCGTTCTTCTCGCCAAGGTATGTCAGCTTAATAACTTCTTTAATCATCCCATAATAATCACTTTCTAGATCATCATAACAACTTCCTTTTACACATACGCCACTATTCATTGTTTTTTTGTACTTTCCATACTGCATTGTATGGAACTTATAACCATTTACAAAGTAACCATTGTAACACTCCACTAAATAACTTGGTCCTTGTGCAAGTAAATATAGTTGATGCATAATACCATTTGGATGGAATGAAATCTATTAAGAAAATAAACATGATAAGTGAACAATTTATACATAAACTGTATGTAAAAATAATAATTTTACAACCATTTAAAAAAATTACATTTGATTTTAACCAATCAAGAAATATAGATTCCAACGTCATATCAATGAAATTCTCATCCACTTGTGAATACTGGCCTCTTAATTCATCTTTGCATTTTCTAAGCACAAAATTATATTCTTGTTGGTAAGTTATATTATGTATATCTAATTATAATGATATTCGATATTACTTACATCATCAAATCTTTCAATTCAGGGCAATTGAAAACTACGTATTTATGCATAGCATGATGCTCTACTGGGGTCAGTCTCCTCTTAACGAATGCATTGGATAGCACCCTGCCCGAATGACAAAAATAGATAGTCTTTCATCAACCATAACCTCTCCTCCATCATCATTTCTCGGAGCTTGATTCCATATAGTTTCTACATTAGGACCAAAATAACATGATGTAAAGTTTGATATCTCATCAATAAGATATGCTTCGGCTATCGACCCTTCAACATGCGCCTTGTTACCCACTTTCTTTTTCAGATAATATAAATACCTAGACCATACACGAAAATTAGAAAATAATCCATAAGATTATTGAAAAAATAACGAACGTACCTCTCAAAAGGATACATCCATCGATATTGAACGGGACCACCTACTTTTGCTTCATATGGAATATGAATGGGCAGATGCTCCATGGAATCAAAAAAGGAAGGAGGAAATATTTTCTCAAGCTTACAAATTATTTCAACTTTTTTCCATCAAACTCATGTATTCAGCATTTATATTTTTCGAGCAAATATCACGGAAGAAATTACTAAGTTCCACTAAAGTTTCCCATATATTTTTTGGTAAAAACAATCGAAAAGCAATAGGAAGAAGTCTTTGCATAAATACATGACAATCATGACTTTTAAATCCAGTAATTTTAGTTTCAGACTCATTGACACATCTTTGAATGTTAGAGGCATATCCATCTGGAAAACTTATACTTTTAACCCACTGACAAACAGCTTTTTGATCTTATTTTGAAAGACAAAAAGGAGCCTTTGGCTTATAATAATTGCCATTAGAATGTTGAATTAAGCTCATCCATCGTTGTTTGCTACAAATTTTTTCAAGATCAAGTCTAGTCTTCAAATTGTCTTTTGTTTTGTCGGTGTCCATCAACGTGTTGAATATGTTGTCAAAAAAGTTTTTTTCAATATGCATCACATCTAAATTATGACGAACCAAATTTGATTCCCAATACGGAATATCCCAAAATATACTCCTACGTACCCAATTATGTGATTCACCAAATCCTGGTATTTTTTGATTACCTGATTTAAATCCAAATACAACATTAGGCAAAGTGGACACTATATCTCTCATCTCAACACCAGAACGTCGAGAAGGTGGTATATCACGTTCAATGGTACCCCTTTTGAACTTGTCCTTTTGCCTTCTGAATGAATGATTTAATGGCAAGAATTGTCGATGGCAATCAAAAAAACAAGCCTTTCCCCCATGTTCAAGAGTAAAAGACTTCGTTTTCTCCATACAATAAGGACATGACAATTTTCCATGTGTACTCCAACCAGACAACATACCATACGCAGGAAAATCACTAATTGTCCACATCAAAGCTGCTCTCAAGAAAAAATTATCTTTTTTATGCACATCATAAATAAGAACACCTTCCCACAGCTCTAAAAGTTCATCAATCAAAGGTCGTAAGAAAATATCCAAATTCCTTCCAGGATTTTTAGGCCCTGGTATGATCATGTTTAGGAACAAAAATGGTTGTTTCATGCACTTCCATGGTGGTAAATTGTAAACTGTTAAAATCACCGGCCAACATGAATAAGCTTTTGCGGAAGTTCCAAATGTACTAAAACCGTCGGTACATAAACCCAATCGGACATTTCGATCAGATGATGCGAAATCTGGATGTCGACGATCAAATTCTTTCCATGCTTCACCGTCAGCTGGATGAGCCATTGAACCATCAGTTGATTTATTATAATAATGCCATGTCATGTCCTTAGCATGATTTGGTGACATAAATAACCTTTTCAATCTCGGAATAATTGGGAAGTATCGAAGTTGTTTTACAGCGATGTTTTTTTTGCAATTGTTTCCTATATCTTCGATATTGTAACGAGGAGTTTTGCAAATATCACAAACAACCTTCATATCATTTTCTTTGTAATACAACAAGCAAAAATTCTGACAAACATCAATTTTTTCATAGCCAAGTCCAAGTGGTTTCAACATTTTTTTAGCTTCATAAAAATTTTGAATTAGCTTATGCCCTTCAGGTAACATGTCGTCAATTAGTGCACTCATGTCCTTAAAACATGCCTCTGTCATACGTCGTCGAGATTTAAGAGCCATCATTTTTGCACATGCAGATAACTTTGTCTCTTTTTTGCATCCATCCCAAAGTGGTTCATCGGCCGCTTTTAACATATGTAAGAACTTTTGAGCTTCAACATTTGGTGGTTGCTCTTCGACATCATAACCAACTCCCATTGCATCGAACACCATATCTCTATATGGGTTATCATCATTTGAATTATTTGTATCTGACTCTGACATTGTTGGTTCATCAACTTCTTCCTCTCCATGGAAAATCCATTTAGAATAAAGCGGAACAAAACCATTTAGTAATAAATGCTTGGAAATTTCTTCCTTTAATTGAAATTTTTTGTTTTTGCACATGGAGCATGGACACCTAACAGTTCCTCCATAATTTACTTGTAAAAACGCATTATCAATAAATTTGTTGACACCATTAACAAATTCTAGATTTATATATCTATCTTTAAGCCTACGATACATCCATGAACGGTCACTCATTTTGAGATTAATCCTACAAAGAAATAAAACTTAATATTTAATTGGTAGTAAAATGTCAAATAATGATTCAAAACATATAATCCATAAAATATATTAAAGATAAAAAACATGCAGCTTAGTGTCACCATGAATAGATCAATATCAGTTTCAGCCAATGTCTGACTATGAATATACTACAGGGTATAATTACAAAATGGTTTTCAAATCTTTAATCATGAATTTGATAATTGAATCAAACCAAGATATAAATCATGAATCACATTCAATTTATTCACAGTTTAACGATTAAATTAGTAGATTCTAAATATTATGCGAATAGTTATTTATGGAATGAAATTTTAGAAGAAGCTTATGTGAATATTCAGAAAAATAAATAATGATAGAATAAAATGAAGGAAATTATTTTCATGTCAACCAGAGTACTAATAAGATGATAGAAATATGTGTCTTTCACACACACACACATACCTCAATTGAGCCTTTGAGATTACCAAACCGCCCATCACATTTAAATTCAATAAGCAGTACAATCAATGGCATATCTACTATATTATATATAAAAGAGAATAAAAGACTATTAGTATTCTTTAACCATATTCAATCTCAAGCTAAATGTTGCCTTCTCCTTTTTTTTTGGGTGTAGTTTTTCAATGCACAAATTAATTAGGTTCGAAAAGAAAAACTCATTCAGTTTCAACTATAAATATGAGTTGACCAAACAACATTACCACAAAAATTGGAAAGAAATCATTGGAAAATGTTAGCATGTTAATGTTTAGAGCTATTATTACTTACCGTAATTTTATATTCTTTCTAAACCTTATGTTCTTTATACTGACTTTCTCCGCGTTGCTATTCTAACCTTATAGAATTACAAGGATAAAAGCAAAGCATGAACAAATTAATACTAGTAATTGTTATACTAGTATAGTTCACAATGGTTGGAAACCAATCAATGTGATGCCATGTAATTTCAAAAAAGGTATTTGTTCAAAAAAAATCATTAATTTAAAAATCAACACGTGATGACGACATGTTAATAAAATACTAGCTGCATTATTAAAAAGGGGCAAAAAAAAATTGTTGATATAGCGAAAGAGTAATATTTAAGGGCTACTGTGGATGTGATATCCTAGCCTATCTAGATTTAAATAGAAATATGAAATCCAACACTAAATTCTTGAATTGTTTTCCTCTGCAGCCGTCGATTCAGAGACCAACTCCCTTTGAAAATTTACGTTTATGAATATGAATTTGATTTGGTAACTCATTCAATAAATGTCCAAAGTTGGACACTTAATTGAATAACATCTAAATTTGGAGTGCAACCGCACAAGGGTGAAAAACTGACCGTTCAATTCTATAATTTTTTATTAATTACAATAGATTCTTTTTTTATTATTATTAATTTCAATGAACATAACTAAAAACATGTGACGATAATTTTTTTTTTGAAAAAGCATATTATTTTGATTTCAAAATAAAGAGCAAAAGGATGAAAAATTAATATAGTATACTTGCAAAGGAGGAAGAAATAAAAAAAAGACTAATAGTAAAAGAAAAAAAATATGGATTTTATTTTAGTTTCACACTATTTGATCATAATCTTTGGTTATTTATCATTTTAACTATCATAAATACACATGCACAAGTAGTAATGTTAAAAACTTAGTTGTATTACATAAATTTTACATAAACTTAGCAACAAACTCAGCACAAGGAATAAAAGGAAAAAAATGTAATCATGACAATTACTATTTTTCAGTTAACAATTACTATTTTTCATATGTTGCACAGAAAAAAAAAGGAACTTCCATGTAATCTGATTTTTGTCCATAACAGTAACCTATAATATGTAAGATGTTAAAAAAAACTGAACTTAAAATTCGACCAAAAAAATCCATGATTATATTATCGAAGATCCTCTTTCAGACTAAGATTATATTGGAATCAAATCGCATCGCAATATCATCTCGAAACCTAAATCGAAACCTATAATATGCATAAAACACAAAATGAAGAAAATGCGCATTTTATAACACAAAAACCTAAACCTAAATCGAATCGCAGTCAATCAAATAAATACGCATAAAACAAGGAGCAGAATTTGGTAAATCGAAACACGAACCTGTGTTTTCTTCAAGTATATAAATCGACAGCTCCTGTGCTACTTTCTGTTGATTCGTGATTAGGGTAATAGAGATTCGCTTGAAGGAGGAATGAGTTCGAAATTTCGAGGGAGAAAATTTCTGTAGGCGGCTAGGTATTTGATTCTGCGTTTTCTTTTCGAGCGGAAGAAAATTTCGTGGGTTCTCTTTCGTGCGTGGTGGAGCAGTAATTAATGGAAGGAAAAAGTCTACGTTACCTAATTTATTAATTAAACGTTTTAATTTATTAATTAAACGTATGCTGAGAGTCTGAGACCAACTTAAGATAATGGTTTATTCTTTTTTAGTAATTAATAAAAGCAATTTATGTTGAGACCCACTAAAGACCATAATTTCATTGTTTTAGTAATTATTAGTGACATAATTATTTTGTCTTTAATTAGATCTCATTTAAAGACAAAAATATTTTGGGTCCCTAAAATTTGTCTTAAATTTAATATTTTGTTGTAGTGGTTGTCCACGTGGAAGAAGATGTTGACCAAATAGACGTTGGAAGATCCGATGGAGGACGTTGTAAGACGTTGGAATAAATGTGCCAGTAAACCATTGGTGGACGTTGGAAATCTGAGTGTTCTTTTTACAGAACCAACAATGCATGCTTCCAGCCACCTCCAACATCGTATATCTCATAAAAGCTCAATTTCCAACACATATACAACATCATATCTCACATATAATCAATCATAATAGTAAATCCAAGTAATAAGCATATATACTAATCAATATACACAATAAAAATCAATATAAACAACATAAACCATCCAACATCAACATCCAACAAAACGTCCAATCCAACAATATCCAAACTACTACGTCAACATCTTAAAAATCACATCCAAACCAACATCCAAAACATCAGAATGTATCAAATCCTCACACTCTCCAAATATACATGTCCATGGCAAAACAAATCAAATCATACCTGAAATCACTCTCCTCCAGAACCACCAGAAGACGGAAACCGACCGTATTGCTCCATAAACTCCGTAAGACGCCTATTCAGCTCCTCCGTCTTGGCTTCGGTGCAGATATTGCATTCCTCGAGCACGGCGACCTGGGCTCTGAGCTGTGCAATCTCCTCCTTATCTTGAGCCCTCTGATACTTAATCTGAGCCGTCTTAGCCTGTAAATAAAATTTAAATTATCAGTGTTTAATAATTTGTAATTCGTGTTTACGATAATCCATCACAATGTGCAACAGTTGGTTCAGAATAATTATTTTAAAATTTAAGTTAAAGTTATTACCGATTGATTCCCAAAACCATAGCGTCTGCCATGTGCCGCTGGATCCATGACAAACTCAAAAATAGCGTCCTCCTCATCGGCGGTCAACTCGTCGCACCCAGAGCCCTCGAGAATGGAAGTCCGTGCTTGCTGAAACTTTTGCTGTTATGCAAAATAAGTTGAATTTAGATAACATTATTTTAATTAACTTATATAAGTGTTAAGTCATTATGTTACTTACATATGCGGACTGCGCTTTGGCATCGTGATCCCAGGAGTATGAAACGGTGCCTGCTTCGTCGACCTGGCTCAACGCATGAGTATGCGTGAAAACATCCCAGTAACTCACAGAAGCACCACCACGCTGTCTCTCCTGAAATATGTCCATATACATATATATTATATATATATTGTTACATTATCTACAACTTAGAACTTAAAATCTTTAAATTATTATCGTAATTAATAAATATACCAAGTCCTCTCGGTGATGCTGAAATGACTTGGAACCACCACGATGTGTGATAGGGTTCTTGCTTCTATTGGCTGAGTTCCTCTCTGACTGCCTCTGTAAATTTAATTTAAAAACAAAAATTGTTTAACATTTCTAGTTAGTATTTGCGTAGAAGAATTTAAATTAAACATGTGATAAATTTACCTAAAACTCCTCGTTTCCCCACCATTTCACAAAATCATCCCACACAGCTGCGCTCATCCACTGAGGCTTCTTTCCCGCTGTTTTTAAGTTGTTTATTGTTTCCCGGTAGTTCTTTGCGACTTTGCTGCACCAGTGGCGATATACGACTGAAATATCAGCGTCCTGAAGGTCCACTTCCGCCTGCACGTTTGACAAAATAAGAGTTATACAGCTTTTGTAAATAATGTAAACATGAATTGATATAACATGTTCCTAATATATAAAGTGACATATACCAAAAAATCCTGCCAAATAGTCTCTTTAACATTATCTCAAATCAATGTCCACTTAGGCCAACATTCGGTCATACGACCCATGTACGCCCGTCGAGATATAGATAGAACTACTTGAGTCGGCTCCAAAGAGAAACCACTGTGTTTAAACAGAGAAAAAACATTTAATATTTCATGACTACTATATATTTTCAGAGTAGATTGTACGAAAATGAAATTTAATTTTGAAATTTAATATTTACCTTTGATCAGCTTTTGGCTTTAGCCACACCACAGGACGCCGTAGCTCCTGTGATGGACCACCGCCATCACCACCGTCCAGATGAGCATGCCCTCTCTGAGAGGAAGAGGGAGACCCAGAATGTTCACCGGTACGTCTACGTGACGACATACCTATATAATACATGTTACAAACAAACATTATAACAGAAAATAAAATGACTATATGTAAAACATACAGTATGGCGTAACATAAAAACGAGATGTGATACATATCATATATTAGCATACCATTTCATTTTTAATGAAAACAGGATAATGTTTAAAAAAATATAAATTTACCTTCTCAAAATGTAGATAGTTGATCAGTCCTCGTCATTTTCGGATTCAGACTCTGTTTCGCACTCTATATTTTGTTCCTCTATACTCTCAAATGCTTCAATTAATGCATTTGATTCATCGTTTAGAGGTCCAAAATCTGTTTGATCGTCGGTTATTATTATTCCTCTATTTTCCTCGATATCTGCTTGGTAAGCTTGTTCTTCGGGAATATTCCGTCCATCGAATGTAAACCTTGCCTTTGTTTTAAAAACGGCCGACCAATCTATTTTATCTCTTCTTAGAGATGGATAAGAAGCATAATAAACTTGAAGAGCTTGTTTGGCAAATACAAAAGGATCGTATTTATAATAACGCGAAGTATGTTTTATTTCTATAAGATTATATTTTGGGTGCACGTTGATTCCAGAACCTGGAACGTTGCTGAACCAGTTGCATTTAAACAAAAATACTTCTTCCGTGGGTCGTTGGAAATACGTCAATTGCAAAACCTGGGTTAGCACGCCATAAAAATCATGTATATGATCATTTGGATCATCACTACCTTTAACAAATACACCAGTACTGTTAGTTAATTTTTCGGCACCGTATTCTTTGGTATTAAATTTATATCCATTAACAAAGAATATTGGATAGGTCTTCACTTTCCTTTTTGGTCCCATAGCTAAATGTTTCAATCCTTCGTCTACAACACAATTTGTTGTATCAAAAACGTACTTAGAAAACCAAGAAGCGAATTCTTTGCCGATATTGCCGTTAGGATGTTGTGATTCGTAAATACTACAATTATATAAAAAATGTTGCATTATGATTAAGATACACGTGTGTGCATATATTTGTGTATACACACGTGTTGATGATATATATATATATATAAGTAAATTACCTAACAAACGGTGCAACTTCGGCATAGTTGAGAAGAACATATGTGTGTGCAACATGATAATCTCTATCATCCAACCATACTTCCAAAGAAGCACCAGCAGGCCGACCTTGTTTTTTAAAAATTGATAAGGTCGTTTGACAATCATCTTGATCAATGCCTTCATCATTACGCGTAGCACTTTCAAATGATATGTTCACATGGTCACTAAAATAATGAGAGAAAAAAACTAAGCTTCTTCTTCGATGTATGATTTGTAAATCGAACCTTCAACTCGAGCTTTCTGTCTCACTTTTTTTTAGATGATTTAAATACCTTTCAAATGGATACATCCATCCATATTGCACAGGCCCTCGAAGACGTGCTTCTAATGGAAGATGAATAGGTAAATGTTCCATAATATTGAAAAAACCTGGAAGAAATACTTTTTCCATTTTGCAGAGCAATATCGGGATTTCTTCCTCAAGTTTACGTAGACGATCAACTTTTAATGTAGTAGAACAAATCTCTTAATAAAAAAGACTAAGTTCTGTTACAACAGTCCAAACTTTTTCGCGCAACAGTTCTTTAAAAGCGACGGGTAATAAATTTTCCATCATAACATGACAATCATGACTTTTCATCCCGCTAAGTTTATTGTTCTTATAGTCGACACATCTACGAATATTAGAAGATGTACCATCCGGGAATCTTAGTCCTTCCACCCATTTTAAAAGTACTTTAACTTGATTATTGTCTAGCTCATAGCAAGCTTTTGGCTTTTTTGTGTAATTTGGCTTTATATGAAGCTCAGGACGATTACATATTACTTCGATATCACGTCTTGATTTCAAATCATCTTTCGTCTTCCCCTTGACATTCAAAATTGTATTAAAAACATTATCAAACACATTTTTCTCATTATGCATCACGTCAATATTATGACGAATCAGGAGATTTTTTCAATAAGGCAACTCCCAAAATATGCTTTGTTTGCACCAGTTATGAATCGATGATTTACCTTGAATTTCAATTTGTTCTCCGGTTTCATGTATCTTTGGATAATCCTTTACAAGTTCATAAATATCTTCGCTTGACCAAACCGTAGGTGGTCTCAAAGTTTCATGTCTATTAGCTGTAAAGTTTTTCTTATCTCTTCTAAAAGGATGATTAATATGAAGAAAACATCGACGGCAGTCAAACCATGAGATTTTCTTTCCATGAGGTAAAGAAAATGCTCGTGTATCTTCCATGCAGTACGGACAAGCTAGACGACCAGCCGTACTCCAACCTGAAAGCATTGCATAAGCAGGAAAATCGCTGATTGTCCACATCAAAGAAGCATACATGCGGAAGTTTTTCTTTTTGGAAATATCGTATGTTTCTACTCCTTCGTACCACAGTGTTTTTAATTCTTCAATCAAAGGTTGTAAATAAACATCGATTCCTTATGTCGGATCATTAGGACCAGGGACGACAACAGTGAGAAACATATATGGAGTTTTCATACACATCCACGGAGGTAAATTATAAGGTGTGACAATTATAGGTCATGACGAATATTTAGAACCAAACTGAGAAAATGGTGAAAATCCATCCGTACATAAACCAAGTCGAACATTACGACTCTCGGATGCAAAATCAGGATATTTGTGGTCAAAATGCTTCCATGCTTCCCCATCAACTGGGTGTGTTAACGTACCTTCTTCCCGTGTTCTAACACTATGTCATCTCATATGTTGCGCGGTTACAGAAGATGCATATAACCTTTGAAGTCTAGGAGTAATTGGTAAATAATGCATACGTTTATACGGGACTTCCTTTCCTTTTTACTTTCTTGATTTGTACCTTTCCTGATTACATATTTTACAATTTCTAAGGTTGATATCTTCTTTCCAAAACAGCATGCAACCGTTTAGACATGTATCTATTTTATGATACGGTAAACCAAAAGCTGACATCATTTTTTTACTTCATAATGATTTTCACACATTAAATTATTGGGAGGCATATGTCGTTTCGCAGCTTGTACAACAGCTATAAATCCAGCTTCTGTGAAGTTGTATTTAGATTTCATCACAATGTATTCAGCAGTTACTGATAATTGGGTTCCGCTTATGCAGCCTTCCCAAAGGGGTTTCTTTGCGGCATCTAATAAATCATATATATTTTTTGCCCCAATATTTGGTTCTTCTTCAGCATTACCATCATCATCAATTAATTGAGGAACAGAAAACATTGACCGTGCAGCATCTTCAACCATATGTTCTACGAGATTCATCGTATCAATTTCAGTACACACTACCTCCTCAGCTTGTACATGATTAGATGCTAACGGTTCTCTATGACGATCCCAAACCAAACAGTTCGGCACGAAACCGTATTGACACAAATGAACTCTAACCATTTCTGGTATCAAATGCTTTAACATTTTGCATTTAGTACATGGACAACGGATTTCTTCGTCATTTCTGTTATTACTTAAAGCGAAATCAATAAATACGCGAACACCGTTATTAAACTGTTCACTTATTGAGCCTCCATTTTTGACCCTTCTTTTTTTGTACATCCAGCTTCGATCAGTAAAATAATTGTCCATTTACCTACGTATATA
Source organism: Allium fistulosum (assembly GCA_030737815.1). Taxonomy (NCBI): domain Eukaryota; kingdom Viridiplantae; phylum Streptophyta; class Magnoliopsida; order Asparagales; family Amaryllidaceae; genus Allium; species Allium fistulosum. Next base: position 1,219,140,715 of record CM060904.1, on the reverse strand, counting down.
ATTAAAAAGTACGATATAAATTTAAAAAATTGACATTTTATTAAAACAATATTATTGGTGAATTTTATATTAATAGATCATTGACACTTTGTCGATGGGTCATCCTACCTCCCATTACAAATACAATAACGTAATTAAATCGCGTAAATCATTTCAATTTAAACGATTCAACAAAATTTCGGCAGCACTTTGCTTTAGTTCGCTGAACAGTACACATTTGCTTGTACACAGGGAACATAAAGGAAGCGCTGTCGAAATTCTATGAACCATTTAAAACGAAATGTTTTACGAGATTTAATTACGTTATTGTGTTCGTAACTTGTCCAATACAGGGACAAATCCAACAAATATTGTATACGATGAATATAGATGTCCGTTCTATTAAAAAACGAATATCCACATAACGATCATATACAATACTTATCAGACGGGGCCGAAAGACACTCTAAGGGTTTCATGAATATAAAATATCGTTTTTGAAATTTTCTAAAATACATAAACTAATTGTATGCTCACTAACAACTAACGTTTCCAAACAAACCTAAACCTAATTGTATGCACATTATTCTATTGTTAACACAAACTTAAATATATATAATCTTGCAATACATAAGTCAATAACATAAATTATGATTCAATAAACTAGATTATACATACAATAAGGCAATACAAACATTTAATACACTAATTTAACAAATTTAATTAAATATAGGGATTAGGGTTTATACCTTTTCTTGAGAGATTAGGGAGTTAGAGAGGACGAGAGGGAGGCTTGGAGTCGTCGGAGGAGCCGTTGATCGTCGGAGCAGCGGGGGGGGGGGGGGGGTCGGAATCGGAGCAAATTTGGGCATTAGGGGGGGGGAATGTTTCAGACGAATGGGGAAGAAGAAGCTGAGCTTCTGTTTTGCTCGCGGATTTCCAACGTCATTCAACGGCCGTCAACGTCTACCAACGCCAACGTCTACCAATGTCCTACAGTTTTAACTAATAAAATATACGAGAAAACACTGGACGTTGGAAGACGTTGGTCAATGACGTTGGAGGCCGTTGGAAGGCTCCGTTGGATTACACTATGTGTCTTGTAGTGGTAGAATACTTTTAACATTTTTCATAGCTGAAAAAGCTCGCTCCGTCGTTGCCGTAGAAACCTGAAGAGTTAAAATAAGACGAATCAATCGATCAACCAAATAATAAATGTCTTTCTTTATTGTCTCAAATAATTGTTTGCACAACTTAGAGATAGTTGATAGATTTTGGAAACTTGGATGAGATGGAATATCAAGCTCATAATGTTGTAGTTGACACTTTAATATATGTATCTCTTGGAATGTGAAATCTTGCGGGTAATACTTCTCCGCTAGAATGCAAATGTCATCAATTTTTAACGATCTATATGCATATCTTGGATCCAAAGCAGTGCTAAGGATTAGTAGCTTCATTGCTCCTTCAGAGAATCTAGTGTTCAACTCAGCTATTTGAAAATCAATAGCAGCATTAAAGATGTCAATATGATAATGATGAAGAACATTAATATCATCATGTTGTTGACAAGAGCGAGATGTGCCAATTTTGTAAGACATATTCATATCGGGTATGTCAATGAAACATTTCTTAAAAAATTCTTCCACTTTCTTAAAGAAAGCAAGCCAACCTTTGTCTCTTAGCTTTTGAAGGAGTGTTTTTGTAGTGGTAACAAGATTCATAGCATTTACAATATCTTGTGCTTTTAGTTGAAGAGATTTACAAAGCACATCCGTGATACTTAATATCTCATTCAACAAATGAAGAATGAAAACAAACTCAAATGAAGTCATAGCGAGGTAGGCACCTTTTGCTTCAGCACGTTTATTTGGTTTCATGTCTCGACTTTCCCATATGTTCTTAATTATATCACGGGAAGGAGAAAAGAGATCAATTAAAATTAGGGTTTTATATTTAAGTTCTCTAATAGCAATTTTGACTCACATCAAAAGAAAGGTAATACATTCAACAAATTGTTTCAATTGAACAAAATAAAAAGAATGAGCAAACTAGGATAACATTTGATTACAATATGACAAATAATTTGAAGTTTGCAACAATTTTATGAACATAAGATGAGACATTAATGAACAAAAAGAAATTAGAACACACAAAAAATGATAAATTTACCTCATTTTTAGGGCTTGAACGGATCAAATACAGCAGCTTGAACAATTGAATAGCATTTTCTATTGCCTGTGCTGAGAAAAAAGTAGAAAGTAACGTGTAATTAATTAACTGCTGAGTAACTTGAGTTATCAATTGAATACATAGGTAATGGTAAGTGGGTTCTAATTATATTGAGCTATTAAGCTGAATAATACATAGTATTTTTTTTAAAGAAAACAGCACCCGGGTTGTAGCCTAGGTACTATTATGCGTACATCCGTCCCTGGATAAAGTATACGTTAGATAATTTGATACAATTTCAGAAAATGAGTAGTTGTACGTTATTGAACCATTTAATTTGTTTTTGTTTTCAACTTTACGGTACTTATGAAGGAGTGGTGGCACATATTTTGGATGTGGAACCAGTAGGAAAATAAATGCATCTGCTGTTTTATTGCAACTATAACTAAATTAACTAATAATGTTTTAATGTATGAAGCACAGCCGGTGCCTTTTTTTTGCTTGTTGTATAAGTACATGCTTTCCTTTTATCTTTCATTGTTTGTATTAAATGCAAATATAATTGTTCAATCCAGTAATGGTTGAGTAGACCTATAACGAACAACAAATTATCTTCAGTTATATTTTATGTAGCCAGTACAATGAGCAGTAAAAAGTATGTTAAACTTGTGTCAAAGTATTATGTATTAAGGGGTTAAAAGCGCGTGTGGCCACAGTTGTTTATTGTGCCAATATATATTTTCATTTTTAGCCTTTTCTGCTTGTGTTAACTCCTAATACAGTTCTTGAATTTATTAGGGCCCGTTTGGTTTGCTATTTTTAGTTTTGTGTTTTCGTCTAAACAAAAGTGCGTATTTATTATGGATTGTAGAAAAACATTCAATTTTGAAAAATGGAACTAACATAGAAAACAAAAAACAAGTTTATTTGATTTTTCGTATTTTGAGACATAACAAAAGGATGAAAAACAATTTATCTCCTCTATTTTCCGTCCATCGCCGCGATGGCTAAGAATTGTAAAAGGTTTCCCACATTTGTTTGTATTTATAGTGTATGTTGAAAACACAAAACTCAAAATTCAAAACGAAACCAAACAGGGCCTTAACTTTTGAATATAGCTGAAACAATATAGCAAATACTGTTGATTAATTTTGTGCTTAGTCAACAGAATTGGCATGAAACAGTGCGGTAATGCTATTCAAAATTATTATGTATTGATAAATAACAAAAGTGCAGTAACGATATTATTTTTGCTTCCAATTAAAAAAATATTTACTTTTAATATACCACTGGACCTGCTATGCTGCTACTATAGAATGTAAACCATGGAGAAAGTATAATAGCCTTTTGACTATTTCCAGGATAGACAACTATATAATGAACTTCCTATACTAATGGACTTAAATTCATAGTAATAAGACAACTGATGTTTAATTTATACCAAGTTGAAACTTGAGTCCATCTAAAAGCTAACGGTTAGGCATACGTAAACAAACCCACATTACACACATGACTTTAATAGGTTAATGTCGGTGTGCCAGTTAAATTATTTTTTTGCCAAGCCTTGCAAACATGAAGTGATATCCTTATTTCAATAGAAGTAGACAGTCATATTATACATATGAATTTAACATGGTTAATCTAACGGAAAGGCAAGCTATAATATAAAGATAAAATGTAATAGCATACCAAAGAAATAATTATAAACTTGTCATATATGGATATCACATTGCATAAAGGTGGAGAGTACAGCTGTCCATGGAGTAATACGCCTACAGCAGATGATTTGACATGAGTGTTGATCAATAACTCCAATAGTCATATGTACATCCAAGGTGCAGTTAAAGTATTGTACGTATACACTATTATGACATTTAAAAAAATGAAAAATAAAATATAAGATTAACTCATGATTGAAATGTTATATATTCAACAAATTTATTTTGATAGTAACTGAAAAGCAAAACTTCAGTGAAACAAAACTTTATTTTTGAGAGCTTCCACCTCCACGGCACAAAATACAAAGTATTTATACAAAATACTGGGCTACAACAATACGGCCCAACAAATAAACCCAAAACCAAATAAAACTGCTGTAAAAATGAAAACTAAAATACAAAATAACTACTAAACAACACAGTAAACTCTACACCCCCCCTCAAGATTGACATGTGTAGAAGAAGGGCAATCTTGACACGATAAAAGAGACACCATACCAAGCTTGTACACCAAAGTCTTGTGTTGATCAGCACCGAGTGGCTTGGTCATGATGTCTGCCAACTGTAGTGCAGATTTAACATATTTGGTGATCAAAAAACCTGACTGAATATTCTCTCTAACATAATGAACATCCAATTTGTGATGCTTAGTTCGCATGTGTTTAGTCTTTTCATGAAAACAAGGGTCTTGAGCTATATGCATGGTTGAAACATTATCACAGTGAAGAACAATTGGAGTTGAAACAGATACATCTAAATTTACCAATAATCCTTCAATCCAAACCACTTCACTAGTTGCATAACTCATGCTCCTATACTCTGCCTCAGTACTGCTTTTAGACACCACCTTTTGTTTCTTTGTTTTCCATGAAATCAATGCATTTCCAAGAAAAATGCAATATCCAGATAAAGATTTACCTGTGTCAGTGCACATTCCCCAATCAACATCACAGTAGGCATTAAGAATAAACTCAGACTTCACTGGGAGAGTTAATCCCAAATTTACAGTACCCTTTAAGTATCGTAAAACATGCATTGCAGCATTGAAATGAGGAATTCGAGGAAGTTGAAGAAACTGGCTTAGTTGTTGAACAGCATATGATATATCTGGCCTTGTTAAATTCAAATATAAAAGCTTACCAATAACTCTTCGATAAATTTCAGAATCTAACATAACATCACCTTCAAACTTGCTGAGTTTCAGTCCTTTCTGCATAGGAAAACTCGCTGATTTACATTGCTCTAGATTATATTCTCGTACAAGATCAAGAATGTACTTTCTTTGATTAAGAAAGATTCCAGACTTTGATCTTGAAACTTCAATGCCAAGAAAGTATTTGATTTCACCTAAATCCTTGATTGTAAAAGTTTAATGGAGATCAGATTTCAATGTACCAATGAGAGAAGAATTGTTACCAGTTATGAGTAAATCATCAACATAAGCCACAACCACAATAAAATCATTGTCTTCCTTAAAAATGAACATAGAGTAATCCTGTTTGGATTGAACAAAACCCCATCCAATTAAAAATTTACTTAACTCTTGATTCCAACATCTAGAGGCTTGGTTTAAACCATAAATAGACTTTTTCAGTTTACAAACCTGATCTGGATTTGCTTTATTATAATCTGCAGGAGGAATCATATACATCTCTTCTTCAAGATATCCATGCAAAAATGCATTATTAATGTCCAATTGTTGAATTGTCCAATTCCTTACTGCAGCTACAGCTAATACAATTTGAACTGTTGTAAGTTTAACAACAGGACTAAATGTATATTTATAATCCTTACCAGAAATTTGTCTATCTCCTCTTGCAACTAATCTAGCCTTATACCTGTCCACTTAACCATTTGGTTTGAACTTTGTATTGAATACCCACTTGCAAGCAATAGGTTTTTTATCATTGGGAAGCCTGACTAGTTCCCAAGTATCATTTTCTTCTAAAGCAACTAATTCTTGTTTCATAGCTTGAACCCATTCTGGAAACTCCTTAGCTTGAGTATAAGAAGATGGTTCAAAAGATGAAAATACATTTGCAAGACTATGTAATTCAGTGTCATTCAAATGAGCAAAAGATGACTTAGTGAAAACATTAAAAGAATTAGAATTATTCTTCTGTCTTGTAGGGAATTTTCCAGTAACATAATCATCATATTTCTTTGGCACTTGAGAAATTCTAGAAGAAGTTCTAGTAGGCTGTGATGGAACAGGAGGAACATCATTTAAGGAAGAAGATAATGACTGATCTGCAGTAGCAGGACTATTTGAATGAATAGAATTATCAGAAGGTAATGGCATTGATTCATCTTGATTGGTAATGATTTTTGAAGACTGAAGAATACAATCATGTTGATCTAAAGCTGGGTTAACAAAATCTGAATTTGCAGGTGCATAAACAGTAGTAGGACTAGAATTTGATTTATTCATGAAAGGAAAAACATTTTCAACAAAATAAACATCTCTGCTGAAAACAGTTTTATGTGTTTCTAAGTCATACAACTTATAACCTTTCTGTCCATGTGGGTATCCAATCAAAACACATCTCTTTGCTCTTTCAGCAAATTTATCATGTAACTTTTGAAAAGGAAAACATAAGGAACCTATGACTCTAAGATGTGCATAATCAGGAGCTTTATTCATCAATAATTCATATGGTGTCTTCCAATTTAATACTAAACTTGACATCAAATTAATAAGATGAGTAGCAACCAAAAGACAATCACCCCAAAATTTGTAAGGCATACCGGCATGAATTCTAATTGTTCTTGCTGTCTCTATCAAGTGTCTATGTTTTCTTTCAACTCTGCCATTTTGTTGTGGATTGCCTGGAATAGATCTCTGATGCACTATTCCTTTTGATGCAAATAACCTTCTACAAGAATCTTGAATGATCTCAGTCCCATTATCAGATCTGACCACTTTTAGCTTTTTCTCAAAGTGAGTTGAAACATATTCAATAAAAGCATTAATAACAGAGACTACTTGAACATTAAATATGTCCAAGTATTTCTAGTATGATCATCAAGAATAGTGAGAAAATAAGTTTCACCACAAAGAGCCGGTCTATGATATTTTCCCATAAATCAATGTGAACTAAATCAAATGAGGACTCAGCATATGAATCAGAATTAGAAAAAGGAAATTTATGATGTTTTCCTAACACACATGCTTCACAAGAAAAATACTTAAGTATTCTGCCTGATACAAGATTTTGGATACATTTCATTTTATTAAAAGAAGTATGGCCTAACCTAGCATGAAGAATATCAATACTAGGTTTGTTACATGATGTTATAGTATTGTTTATGGAAACAAGAAAACAATTATTCTCAACTATTGAATGAAAATCTGAAACTGTTGTATATGAAAATGATGAAAAAGATAATCTGTATAGACCAGAGATCCTTGATCCAACAGCTTGAATTTCATTTGATTCAAGGTCCTAAAAAATAGCAAGAAGAATTTGTGAATTTCGCAGTAATTTTGTTTTGATCAAGAAGTTTTCCTACGGATAGAAGGTTATTTTTGAAAGTAGGAATATACAATACATTTTGTAACTGCAAATTTCGATTCAAATTTACAGTTCCAATATGATGAACAAGAATTATAGATCCATCAGGCAGATTGACTTTTATAGGAATTTTAATTTTTGTCAATGAAACAAAAAGTGTTATATTAGATGTCATATGATCAGTGGCTCCAGTATCAATTATCCAACATTTCTGTTCAGAATACTTAGTAAAATTTTCTTCAGTATTTGAAGAAATTTTACCTGCATGATTAATTGAAGATGCAAGTGGATTATCTTCCAAGTGAGAACTAGAGCTGGATTCATGAACCATCTTCATAACTTGATTGTATAATGCAGAAACCATCACAGGATCAAACTGCTCATCCTCGGCAGTAACCAAATTCATAGCAACATTTGCAACATCAGCTGATTCTAGTTTGCTTCCAAGTATCCCTTTGTCAACTTGTACTTGAGCAATATTGGGGTTTTTTGAAAATTGTTTTGTCTTTGAAACTGCTTCCTTATTCCACCAGTCAGGATAACCAATTAGTTTGAAACATTGCTCAATCGAATGTCCATTTTTCTTGCAGTGTTCACAACAAAGCTCACTCTTCTGTCTTTTAGCATCTCTTTTTGTATTTTGCAAATTCGACTTGGGATTATATTTCATTGCATTAAAAGCATTTGTTTCAGGGTGATTACAATTTTTCTCTCCAAGCTTATTCTGGTGTTCGACTTGTTGTAAAATATAATAAGCCTTGTGAACTGTAGGAAGTGGATCAGTACTCAAAATATTTGTTGTAACTTGATCATACTCTTTTGTAAGACCAGATAATAGTTGCATCAGTTTATTTCGTTGATCATTCTCAACTATCTTCCTAAGAATTCCACAAGAACAATTTTTCAAAACACCACATGTGCATTCTGGAAAACCTTCAAGAATCTGCAGTTGATCCCATATTGTCTTTAATTTGCCATAGTACTCAGCAATACTAAGTTCGTTTTGATATGTAGAAGTCAAACTCTGATGTAATTCAAACAATCTTGGGGCTGTGGTCTGACCGAATCTCTCTACCAATTCTTTCCACAACTGAGATGAGGAATCAACAAACATGAAACTCTCTGACAAAACTTTGTCCATAGAATTCAAAATCCACGACATGACCATATAATCATTCCTAATCCACTTCTGATAATCAAACGACTCAATCGATGGCATGGGAAGAGTACCATCAACAAATTGTAACTTGTTTCTAGCAATTAAAGCCATTCTAACTGTTCGACACCAGTTTAGATAATTCGAACCAGATAATATGTGGTTTCCAAGCTGCATACCTAGATGATCTGAATTTGAGAGGTAGTACGGATCATTGAAATTGATCGGTTGATTATTTTGAATAGGTGTCTCCGATTGAGTCGATTCCGAACCATCGTTGACCATTTTAGAGGAAGAAAAGAAGAAAAAGAAATTAAGGAAGAAGAAGAAATCGGAGAAGAAGAAGAAAGTAGATCTAGATCTGAAAAAATTGTGGCTCTGATACCATGAAAAGCAAAACTTCAGTGAAACAAAACTTTATTTTTGAGAGCTTCCACCTCCACGGTACAAAATACAAAGTATTTATACAAAATACTGGGCTACAACAATCCGGCCCAACAAATAAACCCAAAACCAAATAAAACTGCTGTAAAAATGAAAACTAAAATACAAAATAACTACTAAACAACACAGTAAACTCTACAGCAACAAATACACGGAAAACACAAATTTATTTTCACAGGAGACAAAGAGTAAGCACTAAATCGTCCAAATGTACACTATTTGTGCTTGCGTAGACGTGAAGCATTAGTGAGAACGCTCTACGAGAAATCGCTCGATCGTCATATCGCATTGTTCAATCTTTAGGAGAAGTAAAAATTTATGGTAAGTATAATAACAAAATATAAGAAGTCGCTACTTTTTGGCATACCATTTTAGGAGTAAAAAAATCTTTCCAATTATCATGTTGAGTACAATGTGAAAAACATTGAGGTTCATTATGTCGTGACATGTGTAACTCATTGTTGGAAGAATCTAATAATTTGTTTTCCACATTATTTTTGTTAACCGGAGGAAGATAAACAATATGTTTCAGCTTGTTAACATTTTTTGATTCAGTCTAAGGTAAAGTAAGCTTTGGAACGTCGTATAAAGCATCCACTTTTTCATCATTAAGTGATTAAAGCTGTGTTGTTAAACGTGTACTTCTACGTTTCAGTTTCTCTTTGGAAGCGGATATAATAGTTGTGTTACCTTCTACTACATATTTGTTCCGTAAGATCAAAAATGTTTGTTAGGTGTGGATAAAATACGAACTCATAATTGGAAAAATGAAAAAAATGATAACATATTAGAAGCAAACAATGGAAGGATAGGAAAAATAGTGAAGCGTGAGTAAAAGAGAAGAGAGATCTGCCTCTGTCATTTTGTGGATGAAAAGTAATTTACAGGTTCATGAAGTTTGAGTGTGCTTTATAGGTATGATAGCATTTATAGATGTGAGTTACTGTGCATAAACAAACATGGGCATGGAGCCAGTCAATTGAATAGAGTGATGGCTATGATGTAAGATATCGTATTATAACGATCATTATTTTTTGTTACAAAAGGATATATTAGCCGGGTCGGTAGCAAATTTGCTGCAGTATTAATAGGGAGCATTGGAACGTGGTAGAGTATAAATGTTGGACGAAAAAAAGATATTTTTAATAAAAACAAACTAAATATAAATAAAAACCAAAACAAAATATGTGTGGATTACCTATAATGGAGATGACTGAATAAAAGAATAAAAGTGTCTTCATAGACTAAGAATTGACAGAGTAGATTGTTGCAAATATACAATATGACAGAAATAAGTGTTTAAGTGTTAGAGCCTGTGTTTATATATGTTTGCGTGTGGGTGGAGATTGGTGTATTTGCAGCTTTAGGTTGTAAGGGAGGTCGTGTTTTGCATGTGCAGTGTTTGACTGAGAGTATATGGGTGTTAGTCCGTAAGTGTGTGTGTTCATTTTTAAGGTGTGCACGACTGAGAGTATTTGACACCATTGTTGCATGTATGTGTATGCAAAATAGGATCTTCTACTTTAGTTGACATGCATCATGAAGCATACACCAGGTTGCAAAAATATTGAGTAGGTAAATCTGCATATTATAACAAGGACTAGTTTTTGTGATTGCTGAAGCGCAAAATTTTTGGTTGCAAAAGAATATATTAGCCGGGTCTGTAGCAAATATACAATATAATATACAATAGATTATGACCGAATAAAAGAATAAAAGTGTCTTCAAAGAACAAGTTGAAAGGCAGTGTGGTCAGTTGAAAGGCAGTTGAATTGGGATTGTTTGCAACAGTGGCTAATGGTTATGCAAGTTGCACAGTTTGGTTGTATAGAGAATGTAAAAGTAAAACAAATGCAAATGCAAATGCAAATGTAAATTGAAATGCAAATGTAATAGAAAATTTTTTCTTTTGTTTTTGAAATTTTATGTTATACACACACACATATTAATAGAAATGCAAATGGAAAATGAAAGTAGTAAACAAGAAATGCACATAAACAAATGCAAACAAAAATCACATAAACACACAATTTTTTTAAAAATACAAACACACAATAAAATCAAACGAAAATAATTCGAAGAATAGAAATAAAAATCAAAGCTATTTCCCGGCAACGGCGCCAAAAACTTGTTTAAAGACGGTTTTTCTATGAGTTAGAAAATCGTCGATAAATTTTAAATAAAAATAACTGCAAGCGCACGACGTACAATTTTATTACGTGGTGAGTACGGGTCGATTCTTAGGGAATTTTTATGATTTTAAAATTTTCCATTCAATCAAATTAAATCACAAATTGAAGTTGTGATTGTTTTAAGCTAGAAATTGCAAAACTAACTAGAATAAAAGTGATTGAAACTATGTGATTAGAAAACAATTTAGTGGCGAATCCACTCTCATATTTTTGTAAATGAACAAACAAATAATCTATGATCTCTATTTTTGATATGAAGTTGAATTATTGTTGTATTTATCATAGGTATGGTTTATTTATGTTATTAATTAACATTACTTGAACCATCAAACTATAATACAACAAATAAAACCACTTATCAATTCTCATGAAAATGAAGTTAAAGCAAAAATTATTTTAAGTATGATCTATTTACTATTGTAATTAGTAATACAGATCATCAAATTTTGTTTTTACTTTCATTTCAAAATCAAAAGTCAATTAGTAAATGATGATTTAAATTTTGTTTATGTTGAATAAGAATAGCCCATTTGCAAATACAACATAGGCTATCAAACTCATTTGTATAAACTTACATCAACATCTACTTCTCATGAAGCATTAAAAGAGACCATAAATCATAAGAAATGTTGAATTTACATAATATTAGAGAGCTTCATTACCCCTAAATTGAAGGGGTTTACCTACTCATTTGTGTTATCATATCAACACATGTAAATTTCAACATTAGAAAGCAAGCAAATAAGTAAGAGCTAATGAAAATGGAAGAGCTAAACTAGTTGCATAAAAGTAAAACTAAACTATAAACATAAAATGAAAGGGCATGTAAATTAAAATGACAAAGAAAATAAGATAAGAACAAGTAGAAGAAAAAGAACGAGAGGCTTAGGAAGCCATTTTTATTTTATGTAATTTTGAAATTACAATTTGCATGCTAATCTCCTAAGTAATTCAAAGAGAAAGAAGATCCATTACATGTACATAAGAGGGTTATTTACACATGCACAAAACCCTAATTCGATTTTTTGGAGACTTCCCAAAATGCCTTTAGGAAGTGTGGCCACCAAGCGACCATTAGTCTCTAATTAATGCATCATCAAATATGCATGAAGCTTTAACCTCCACTTAGTTGTCCATTAGCTCCTAATTGTAGATTTAGGTAAGTGAGTAGGTGAGGTCCTCCATGATCATGAGTTTGAATTATTTCCATCTTCATTCCTTTGTATTCTCTTGTGCATGCATATGTTCCATGAAAACCTCTTCCATATGAATCTAAATTCCTATAAAAATCATAAAAAATATCCAAGTAAAAATTCTTAAATTAACACATGCACAAAAAATGACCATTTTGCCCCTGTATGAAGATGAATATATGATGATTCGAAAATAATTGAATTTTGGTTTAAACATGTTAAAATACCCAATTATGACATTTATTTAAATAAAAATAGATAAAATATGTATGTAAATATATGCACATTTACGTGCATATCAAATACCCCCACACTTATCTTTTTATTCATCCTTGAATAAAGAAAAACTAAGATAAATCTATTTTCGTAGAAAACATGATTGCATTGAGCATATGCAACAAGCCGTTAAACCTCTAGGTGTCCCTAGTAAGACAAGTGTTGTCTCGTGAGGGTTTTCAACGAATACTACCCACAAAATCCAAATGCGAAATGAGAAAATTTCTAAATGCAAGATTTATTTACAAAGATATGACTGCAAGTTTGAAAATATTTACAAATGAAAGATTTACTTTTAAATCAACACGAATAAGTTAAATATAAGTTTTGGTCATTATCAAGAAATTTAAGTCCTTTTACTTGTTAAAATTTCCAACAAAAATTAAGTTATCATAACAGATAGACTATGGTTTAGCTTGTCATTTCGGTTGATAACACAATGTAACTATGAAATGAATCCTTAGTTGATTTTCAAAGTTTGTCAAAGTGGTATTTTCATTTCTTTTGAATAACAAGTCAAATCGAATAAGTAAAAATGGTGCTTGGATATCAATTTCTTACTATCTCTTTGTTTTAAATTTTTTATTGATATTAACAATATTTGCAAATGCCTAACTTAGAAAACTGAGGCCAAATATATCATCCATGCACTGCCTTTGGGACTTATGTGAGGGGAATACAGAGCATGGCGAGTGAACACACAAGTGTGAACATTTATCGACTGTCGGCATTATTAATGAAAGAATTTTTTATATACATACACTTAACTCATATAAGCTGAGGCCAGATATACCGATCGTGTTCTGCCTTTCGGGCTTATGTGAGAAGTGTACAGAGCATAGCGAGTGAACACAAGAGTGTGAACAAATGACTCTAGGTATTAATAAAAATAATGTATACATATATATATATATATAAATTATGTTTTTTGTGTGTGTTTTTTTGTTTTTTTAGAGAGAGAGTTTTGCAATATCATCTTAGTACCACTTAACTTAAAAGATTTAAAATATTACCGCCTTTACTTTAGATCAACCACTCTTTTAAACAAAGATTTTCAATTAGAATATACTTCATAATTATCACCCATGAACCTTCCTACATACTAGTTAAACCAAAGTGACTTGTAATCAAACTTTATTTTTATTTTTGTGAAGACAAATAAATTCACAAAAATTTCAATTTAATAACCAAAACCTATACTTATCATATAGTATTTCTTCAAAAATAAATTAATGTACTGAAAAGAAAATTTTTTGAGATTTATAAATTTTGAGATTTTTTTTTGAAAATTTTGAGTTTAAAGAAAATGAAACTTCAAAAATGCCTTGAAAATTAAAAAAATTAAAGATGAGGCTCCCTCATACACTTAATTTTTATCGCACAGTCAATGCACGATATAATGAGTGTAACGGGGAAAAATATGTACATATTTACAAAAGAGGGTTAACGTTCTTACTAGACGTAGCTTGGCTCATGAAGAATCATGAGCTCCTTCTCTTGGTTACTTGGCAATTCCAAGAAAGGTTTCAAACGATAACCGTTGACTTTGACAATCGATCGAATTTCCTATTTCTACGGCACCATGTGAAAAAACAGTTCGTACCACAAATGGTCCGGTCCATCTCGATTTAAGTTTCCCATGGAATAAATGAAGTCTTGAGTCATATAAAATAACTTTCTGGTTTGGTGAAAACGTTTTTCTTAGGATTGACTTGTCATGAAAAACTTTTGTTCTTTCTTTGTAAATTTTCTCATTTTCATACGCGTCGTTCCTATGTTCTTCTAGTTCGTTGAGTTGTAGTTTTCGGTTTTCGCCAACTTTATCGAGATTAAAGTTTAAGTTCTTTATTTCCCACAATGCTTTGTGTTCGATTTCAACCGGCAAATGACAAGCTTTCTCGTAAACTAAACGAAATGAGGACATCCCAAGTTTAGTTTTAAAAGTGGTACGGTAAGCCCAAAGCGCGTCGCTTAATTTCAGAGACCAATCTTTGCGATTTTTATTAACTGTTTTCTTCAAAATTTGTTTTATTTATCAATTTGAAACTTCAACTTGGCCACAAGTTTGAGGATGATACAGAGTGGACAACTTGTGGGTTGTCGAGTACTTCTTCATTAAAGTTTCAAAAGAACGATTGCAAAAACGGGTTCTGTTATCACAGATAATTGTGCGAGGTGTGCCGAACCGCGAAAAGATGTTTCCTTTGAGAAATTTCACAAAAATTCTACGGTCGTTGATTTTACAAGGAACGGCTTCGACCCATTTGGAGACATAATCGACAGTAAGAAGTATGTACAAATTTCCAAAGGAATTGGTAAAAGGTCCCATAAAATCGATACCCCAAACATCAAAGATTTCAATCGTAACAATGGGATTTAGAGGCATCATATTTCGTCGAGAAATCCTTCCAAGCATCTGACATCTATTGCAAGTTTTACAAAATTTGAATGAGTCTTTGAAAAGAGAAGGCCAATAGAAATCACATTGAAGCACCTTTTCCGTAGTTTTTCGAGGATCGAAATGTCCACCGCATGCTTGATCATGGCAAAAGGAAAGAACACTCCTTATTTCATTATCCGGGATGCAATGTCGAATGATTTGATCGGGATAATACTTGAACAAGTATGGATCATCCTAATAGAAATATTTCACTTGGGACATGAATTTGCATTTGTCCTGTTTGGACCAAGATGACGGAGTTTCTTTAGTGACTAAGTACTTCACTATATCAACGTACCATGGATCGATAGAAATTGAAAGAAGTTGTTCATCGGGAAAGCTTTCATTGTTTGGTAAATGGGATGTTGCGTTGGGCAGACGAGAAAAGTGATCAGCTATGACATTGTCGGATCCTTTTTGTCCTTGATTGTAAGATCGAATTCTTGTAGTAAAAGGATTCAACGAATTAAGCGAGACTTAGCATCCTTTTTAGCGAAGAGATATCAAAGCACAGAGTGGTCTGTGTAAACAGTGATGTGTAACCCTATCAAGTATTGTCGGAATTTTTCGAGAGCAAAAACTACCGCTAGAAGTTCTTTTTCAATGGTTGTCTAGTTAAGTTGAGCATCGTTCATAGTCATGCTAGCGTAGTAGATAATGTGAAGGATCTTGTTGATGCATTGTCCTAAGACAGCACCAACTGCAAAGTTCAAAGCATCACACATTATTTCAAATGGAAGATCTCAATTTGGTGAGCAAATTACTGGAGCAGAAATGAGTTCATTTTTGAGACGTTCGAAAGAAGAGATACAATCAGAGTTAAAATATAAAGGAACGTCTTTTCCAAGAAGAGTTGTAAGAGGTCGAGCAATCTTACTGAAGTCTTTTACAAAGCATCGATAAAAACCGACGTGGCCTAGGAAAGAGAAAATGTCCTTAACGAATTTGGGAATGGGTAGATTTGCAATGACATCGATTTTCACTTTATCTACCTCAATTCCTTTATTTGAAATGACGTGTCCAAGGACTATGGCTTGAGTGACCATGAAGTGGCGTTTTCCCCAATTCAACATTAAGTGTTTATCCTTGCATCGTTTAAGAACAAGTTTAAGATGGTGTAAACACTCAGAAAGGGAGTTTCCAAGATAGAAAAATCGTCCATAAACACTTCAAGAAAACATTCGATCATATCAGAAAAGATGTTGACCATGCATCTTTGAAATGTAGCAGGAGCATTACAAAGGCCGAAGGGTATATGTCGATATGCAAAAGTGCCAAATGGACATGTGAAAGTTGTCTTCTCTTGATCTTCGAGAGCAATTGGAATTTGGTTATAGCCGGAATAACCATCAAGAAAGCAATAGAATTCATGATTGGCTAAATGTTCGAGCATTTGGTCGATAAAAGGAAGAGGGAAGCGATCCTTACGTGTTGCGGCATTTAATTTTCGATAGTCGATGCAAACACGCCAATCTGTTTGAGTACGAGTTGGAATAAGTTCGTTAGAACCGTTCTTAACAACGGTAAGTCCAGAGTTTTTCGATACAACGTGAATTGGGCTAACCCATGAACTATCAGAGATTGGGTAAATGATTCCATTGTCGATAAGTTTAAGAATTTCATCACACACTGCATCTTCCATTTTTGGGTTAAACCTTCGTTGTGCGTCATGAACAGGCTTGGCATCATCGATTAATTGGATGCGATGTTGAACAAGAGCAAGACTAATTCCCTTTATATCAGTGATTGACCATCCAATTGCTTCCTTTTTCTTGGACAGAATTGAATGTAAGGAATTTTCTTGGTCAAGAGAGAGAGAGAGAGTCGCAGAAATTATGACGGAAAACGTTTCGTTATCACCTAAGTATGCGTACTTAAGGTGATTGGGAAGGGGCTTGAGGTCCAACTTCGGGGGTTGCTCGCGATCAAAGAATTAGGTTGAGATTCGGACTCAACTAAAAGCGATTAAAAAGGAAGCGTGTATTCAATCTCATTGGGGATTTCGTGAAACAATCTTTCATACTCAACTTTGCGTTCATCGTTAAGGTCAATCGTATCGTTTTCGAATTTTTCCTTAATGGCTCTAACTTCCAACATTTGGTCGCAAGGTTCATTCGATTGGCTTTCAAGATTGAAAATGTTAAGATCCAAAGTCATGTTTCGAGAATTGATTAAGGCTATTGAGGTGACTAAGAATAGTCAGCTTAAAATCAATGGAATTTGACTCGCAGGGTTTGTCACGGGTTGTGTTTCGAGAATGATAAAATCAACAGGGAATATGAATTTCCCTACTCTAATAAGCACGTCCTCGATTTCTCCCATGGGCTTCTTAATGAAACGATTAGCGAATTGAAGTGTGTCCTTTGTGGGTTTGAGCTCACCTAAGCCTAATTGTTCATATACGGAGTATGGAATCAAATTGACACTCGTGCCTAAGTCTATCAAGCATTTATTAATCATCTTGTCTCCAATTGTACAAGAGATTGTGGGGCAGCCAGGATCTTTATATTTAACGGGCATGGATTGGGACAAGACTTCACTCAAACTGGCCGCTAAGGAGACTTTATTGGGCACTTGAGTGTGTCTCTTTTGGGTACACAAGTCCTTAAGAAATTTGGCATAAGTTGGGACTTGCTAAACGATGTCAAGAGGCGAGATGTTAACTTTCACTTGTTTAAAAATTTCCAACATCTTTTCCATTTAGTCCGAGTGTTTCTTTGGTCGAAGACAATGTGGAAATGGAACACGATACTCAGCAGGCGGGTCTACTCGAGTAGAAGAAGAATTTTGATATGCATTCGATTCGACGTTTGGCTCCACATTCTGTTCAGATTCGTTTGTTGTTTTTAGAAACGTCGAGAGAGGTTTTCGGTAAATCTTTTGGACTAACGACTTGATTATCGATTTGTTTACCGGAACGCAGAGTTGTGATAGCATTCAATTAGGTGACGTTGCTATCTAGAAAAAAATGGGCTTGATGTGAATTTGCATTTTGATTTCTGGGGTTTGGCACAGGTTGGCTTGGGAATGTGCCTCATTCACGTTCACTTACAAATGTGGCTAATTGACTCATTTACATTTCAAGTTTAGCAATTGATTGGTTTGTGTTTTGCATATATGAGGTCAATAAATATTGCGAATTACTGTTTGATTGAAGGGTTTGAGTAGTTGCTTTAGCCAACGTTTCAAAAATTTTCTCAAGTGAACTTAAACGTTTATTGTCTTGGGGAGGGTGAGCAGAATTTGGTTGAAAATTTGATAGTTGCGGTTGATTATGAGACGGACCCGCAAAATTTGGTTGAAAATGGTTCGGCTGAAAGGGAGGATTCGAAGCATTATTCGGGAATGCTTGAAAATTGGGACGACCCACATTCATGTTGGAATTGTTTTGGTTCCAAGCAAAGTTCGGATGATTTCTCCAACCAGGATTGTACATTGCATAAAACGGGTCGGCTATATGACTAGGATCATTACATTTATAACACATGGGTTGGGAAGTTTGATTCATTTGGTTTGATGAGAAGACGTTGTCGAATTTGTTAATCATTGCGTCGATTTTAGCTTTCAAAGCCAAAGAAGATCCTATCGAGTGTGCTCTCAATCGTGGGTAAATTTATTTTTCATTTGAACGTTCCCATTGTGACGATTTTTCGGCTAGGTTTTCAAGAAATTGCCAAGCATCGTCGTGATGTTGGGCAAGAAAGTTGCCTTGGCACATTGATTCGAACATGGTTTGTGAGCTGTTTTCGTGTCCATCGTATAAGATTTGGCAAGGCGTCGATTTTTCGAAGTTATGATGTGGACATTTTATTAAAAGCTCTTTGAATCTTTCAAAATATATTTCGAATGGTTCCCCGCTGAATTGATGAAAATTTACGATTTCGTTTCGGATTTTACTCGTTTTTTTTTCTAAGGGGTAGAACTTTTTTAAGAAAGCTTCTACGAATTCTTCCCAAGTTTTAATCGAGTTAGATGGTAAGCTATACAACCATTTTCAGCATAATCCATAAGATCGAATGAGATTAATCGAAGTTTGATTCCGTCATCGAAAAGTTGCTGGAGTTTCATGGTTGCGCAAATTTTTTCAAATTTAGTCAAGAAAATGTATAGGTCATCGTGCTAGAAATGGCCAAATTTTGGAAGCGTGGCAATATGGTTCGAGTGAATTTCGAAATGGTTACACGTAGGGGCAGGTAACATGATGCAAGATGGAATAGAAACTCTATCGGAAAATATTCTATCCATAAGAGTTCGAGGGGCGTTCTTGTTCATCATTTCAAGAGGATTGTTTGTTCGAGTTAAACGATTGGTTGTTAAGTTACGAGTCCAAGTATTCAAGCACAAGTGAAAGTCGAGAAGAGAAGAGAAAAAAGTAAGAATCGAGTTCAGAGAATGAAACAAGATTTGGAAATGAAGTGAAAAATTGTTTTTTTTTGTTTTTTTTCTTTTTTTTAAAAGACAAAAGGAAGAAAAAATATTTACCAAGTGAAATTTATTTTTCAAAAGAGAAGTTTGATTTTTGTTTTGCTTTTTTTTTTGCTTTTCAAATTTTTTTTATATGTTTTTGTTTTTGTGTTTTTTTTAAATATGCATGAACTAATGCGACTAAATGAATGCAAATGACTTAATTACAATTTTCTGTCCTTAGTAGCTGCTAACCCAAAATTGTATAATTAGACATTGTCTTAAATCAGCAAAAATATTTCTTAGCCAAGTAACGGACAGGGGTTATCGGTGCACCACGAATCACTGTAGCAATGCAACCGAAGGTTTAAGTACCTTCAGAGAAACAACCGGTATAATATTTACAAATCACCGTAATTTTTATAATTGGTTATCGCTCTGCCGTAGCCTAGACACCAAGAAATAAACTTGTTCAAAGAAGACAATTATCAAGATATAATTAAGCCCTAGGTGAGCTCGTGACACCCTTAAGTCAAATGCCTAACCTTTATTATTAGTTAAATTCTAAGATGAAATGCGATTTGTGGGCCAAGGAGAGGGTGATGAAATCCCCTACCTTATGTGAATTTGGGTATTGCCTTTAGAAAAGAAAATAAGATGAGATGAATGCAAAGCAGAAATTAAACGTGAATTTACAATGCAACTACAAATGAAATTTGTTTTTGTTTTGTTTTTTTTGAATTTTTTTTATATATAAATGAAAATGCAAGCAAACAACAATGCAAGATAAATAAAAACTGGAGATGAGAGCACGATACCAGAGCGTGCAGAATTATTAGCTATTTATTTTATTTTATTTTTAGCGCCAATTTTGTTTTGTTTTAAGCAAGAAGGTAAGGCGATTATTTAAGCAAACACTTCTTTTCCTTGTGATTTTCTACTTTAGCAACCTAAAATTTAAAAACAATATATATATATATATAAAAGTTTTTTTTTTGACTTTTTTATATATGTTTATCAAAGGAGAAAAACAAAGCACGTAAAGAAAAACCAAACAAATGAAAACTAAAACCAGTAAATAATGATATCCCTTTTTTTAAAGAAGGAAATTAAACAAAAAACTAAACAAACTTGTGAAAAAAAACAAAATAAAAACTAAAACTAGTGAAAAAAACTAAACAAAACAAACTTGTTTCTTCTTTTTTTAAATGCAAGAAGAAGTAAATGAAAATTAACAATTGAAAGAACTAGTTGTTTTTTTACTGATATAGTGCCCGACCCAAAATAATAAAAACTCAAGATAGTATCAGAAAAAACATGCTCGAACTAGTTCCTCAAATTCACTTCGTTTTCTAAAATGAATTCGAAATCGAATTACAACAAGAGAAGATAAGAAAAAAATTGGTGATCGCGTGAATTCGCCACGATTGGTGGGGAAGGAAGTCAGGCGCTACTGGTAGTTATGTTCGAGTTCAAGGCTATTCGATTAGGGGTTTGGTGAATTTGGGGTGCGGTGATGTCTGCTTGTGAAGCTGGCGGTGAAGTCCTGGGTGCAATGAGGTGATTAAGTTGGTTGATGAAGTTGTGGATGTAACGACCCATAATTTTTGTCATTTGAAATTCATATATTTAATTGATTTTAATATTAACAAGTAAATTTAATAAGTTGAACAACTTAAATTTTGAATATAGTGATTTAATTGGATAATTAAATCGACAATTTAATATTTGAAATTGTGTAAATAATTGGAATCTGAATTAAATGTGAATAAAAATGATTTATAGAGTTATATTAAATCAAATTGGAGTTATAATGATGTTATAGAACTTTTAAAATTGAATTAAAAGTAAATTTGTGAAAATTGATTATTTTAATATTTAATTGACTGGTGAAAATGGTCATTTTTCAAACAGTCTCGGATTTCGACGAAACGAGTTTCATCGGATCCGTAATATTAAATTATTGTAAGGTTTCAAATTTCGTATCAATCGGATTTACGGTTTGTCCGGGGCAAGCCAAAACGCATTGAAATCGTTTTATCGATTTAATTTTAAAATTGATCGTTTATTTCCGTAACTCTCACATACGATCGAATTAGCTTCCGAAACACATTCCATTGTGTTCGAAACGCGGGTAAAACCTTAGAAACGCCAGCCGGCACGCTTCGTTTCGAGTTCAATGCAAGCGCACGACGTACAATTTTAATTCGTGGCGAGTACGGGTCGATCCATAAGAAATTTTTATGATTTTAAAACTTTTTATTCAATCAGATTAAACCAAAAATTGAAGTTGTGATTGTTTTAAGCTAGAAATTGCAAAACTAACTAGAATAAAAGTGATTGAAACTATAAGATTAGAAAACAATTTAGAGGCAAATCCACTCTCATATTTTTGTAAATGGATAAACAAATAATCTATGATCTCTATTTTTGATATGAAGTGGAATTAGTGTTGTATTTATCATAAGTATGGTTTATTTATGTTATTAATTAACATAACTTAAACCATCAAACTATAATACAACAAATAAAACCACTTATCAATTCTCATGAAAATGAAGTCAAAGCAAAAGCTATTTTAAGTATGATCTATTTACTATTGTAATTAGTAGTATAGATCATCAAATTTTGTTTTACTTTCATTTCAAAAGGTTGAAACGTTTTTACATTAATAAAGAATGTAAAAGGTCAAACAATAAAAAGACCTTGGTTTTTGTTGTAATTACAACAAGGGTTAAGTCCACTGCACCTCATTCTATACCTTATGGTTTTCGATGCTACATAATTCTAGATCAAATGAAACTTAATGTTCAATCAACACTACGAACATCAAGTGCACAAAAAATTAGTTCATTTCGAAGCTCCTAACAAATTCGAAATGTTAAGTCGAATATCAACTGTTAAAACGTTTATTTTAATCGGTTATTTGAAACATGATTTTGAACAATTATTCAAATTAAGTCAAATTTTACAGAGATCGTCTTGAGTCATATAAGAACATATCTACAAATTTTTTGTTCAATTATGAATTGTTTAGATTGAAAATTAAGAGGGATGTAGATGAGGTATAGTGAAACCCATTCTCTGTATATGTATGTATATGTGTATGTATGTGTGTGATTTGTATTCCTTGTGCTTGCTTTAATTTTTTTATTAAAAACGTTTGTACTATTCTACTGAAGGTATAGGTAATTAGGTACTAACACCAATAAAATGAATTTTTTTTATCCGGAGTAATATGTTACATTTGCGGTTTAGAAAACTTAAATTCTTCTATATAGAGTGATAAATGGTCACCTGCAAAACTTAAATATGTGAATTAATATTGTTCGGTTCTAGTGTGATTTAGAATTGTCTATTTGTATCCATATATTCATGGCATACAGATTAATACTGCTCAATTTTAATGCAATTATAGACTGACCACATCAACTTTTAAGGTTTGATTATCACACTTCTGTATGCTACGTGTTTCCAAATTTCTATCTAATATATTACATGGAAAAAAAGTGATGATACACAAGCTACTGAGTTCGCTATATATTTGAAAAAAAATTATATTTCTAGATATCAATTCAACCATTTCCTACATTTAACTCCACAGTGTTTAAATCATTTCCCTACGGTATATGGACAAAAAAGTGATTGCCTTTGTTTCTTATTGCTATGATAGTGTTGACAATGTTAGGGTTGTCTCGCATGTTTAAAGGAGGAACGATGATTCGGATTTGGAAAGTCCCACATCGCTAAATAAATTGAAGAAGTGGTGTATAAATATGAATTGGTACGTAATATTAGGAATTCCTTTTGTTACAACAAAGTTCGACTTGGGTTCATGCTACTGCTCTTTTACTACACCTGGATTTTGAATTCTCAGTGGCTCCATTTTAATAATGCACAACTGTTGCCAAGATTTTTTGTTATATTAAGGTTCTTATATAAAACGTACAGAATAGGTGCAACCAAAGCAAAAGATTAGAATCCCGGCATATTATCGAATACAAGTTTGCAAAAGGTTTCATTGTGACATGCTGACTAATTTAGCTATGATTCCCCACATGTTTTCAGGATTGGAGGCGGTGATGGCAACAGGAAAATATTAAAACAAAAGAACATTTCAAAAAA
This sequence comes from Allium fistulosum, assembly GCA_030737815.1. Taxonomy (NCBI): domain Eukaryota; kingdom Viridiplantae; phylum Streptophyta; class Magnoliopsida; order Asparagales; family Amaryllidaceae; genus Allium; species Allium fistulosum. Next base: position 1,219,117,101 of record CM060904.1, on the reverse strand, counting down.
GGATTACCGAATGGGTTCAAAAAAAATAAAGGATTACCAAACATATTATTGACTGCAATATATGCAATTCTACTCATTCCAATTATCACCATTCTGATATATCAGTGTTCAGACAAAATTGTATGATGGTAATGTATTTGTTCAGTTGTTGTTATCAATCTTGATGATTTCCTATAGTTGGTATATTGATGTGGTTGCTACAATTCTTGAGATTTATCATAATGCTATTGCATTAATGATGCCTTATCTCTAAATCTTGAATATTTTGTGTGTTCTTTGGGATTTTTTCTCTGAGAAAACATTTCTTTAACCTTTATGCCTCAAACAAAAAATAAAAATCAAGTGTCCTTAAACTGTGCTCCAGCCGAGCAAGATAATTAAATGTCTTTAGAGATATTATCCAATAGTCTGAACATGAGTTGATATTTAATCTTATTCCATTTTCTGAGCATCCACATTTGACATACATATTGAAAACCGAAAACACAAAATTCGTTTTTAAACCAAACACAACCTAACTTTTCAACAATATCATGTTTTGCATATATAGCGGTTGCTCAGGGGAACAAGTTGAAGTATTGCAGTCCAATAGGTTACACAATATAACACATGTCACGCTTTGTAGTTATAACCGTGTGCCAATCTACGTACTACAGAACCTTAATTTGTGCAGGAATGGTATCGTCATATTCAAGTCTAATGCAGAGGTACATGTTAGTACATGAATAATATTGACCTTATGCGTGACTAGTATAAATCGCACGAACGTGCATCTAATAGCTTTGATGGTCACAATACATTTATTTCAAAATGTTTTGTTGGTGATGTCCGCTATAAATTTATAGTTAATTTCCGTCAATGGATGGTGGGAAAGGGATGATGGTGGAGATTGCAAACCGACAGTAAGATTCCGTTGGTGGATGTAGGGTATTTTTGAAATTTCAGAAAGACGCAATTGAAATTTTATTCATCAAATTCTTATTAATAGTAGAGAAGTTGAGATAAGTTGGGATAAGGGAAGGAATTCTCCACCAAAAAATATGTGATAATCTGGTGTTAATTATATACAATCGTTATATATTTATGTAATATAATGTAACTTGATCTCCATATGATAATAGCCCTACTTCTCAAAAAATTTCCCCTCTCGACTTACCATTGTGGAAAAAGTATTGTATTAATTTTGTCCAATCGTGATACATAACAAAATTATACAAATTGTTAAGTAACAGATATATTGATAGCTGGTGGTTCAGTCGATGGTACAACAGAGCATTACCTCAAGTGTGAGGTGCGCTAATTCTTTAGAATATTTCATAGACAGGATGAAGCACATGCTTCTTTATTCAAATTGGCGTAGTCTGCATATTAGTGTCAATTGTATATTAGCCTTATAATAAACGGGAGTAACGGATGCGGTGGTAACCGTATAAGCGACCTGTAAACGGAAATAAGTGCATTTTTAGAATTTCAAAAGGACACCGAATAAATGACGCAGCGTACTGGATGACACGATTCACGAATTGATGAATTCGTGGAAAATGAATCGATGAAACAATATGAATCGATGAATTAAAGATACCCAAGTACCCAAATCCGTTGATCTCTCGAGATACCGGATTCTAGCTATCTTCAACACGTTGATCGCGCACGATACCGCGTTAGAAGATCTACGATTCTTCGACGTTGATCTCGCGCACGAGATTCCGTGAATCGGCTTCAAGTTCGTTGATTCGAGCACACTCGAATAACCGAAGATGGAGAAAGGAGATAACACTCAACTTCCAATTTTAATGGTGGTACAAAGCACAAACCAAATTTTATTCAAAAATCAACTCCCTTTACAAATGACAACACACCCCTATTTATAGGGAAAGTTACAACACACACGACTTAACAATTTACAACATCATATGACTTAACAATACACGAGTTACAACATACGACTTACAACAATGCGACTTAACAAATACAACACCAACGACTTAAGAAAAGTGGTACAACAACTACAACACAAACGACATATGAAAACAAAATACAGACGACTTAATAAGGCATCAGGAGCGACTCAACGGAACATGTCGACGACATAAGCAATTCTGGAGCGGCTTCGACATAAGGCTTCTCGCGACCTAAGGAATCAACGTCCTAAGGAATTCGCGACATAAACTTCAGCGACCTAAGGAAGCTCGTCTGCGACCTAACTTCAGCGACCTAAGGAAGCTCTGGAAGCGACATACGAATTTCTCGTTCGTGACTTAGGGTTTCTCGTTCGCGACTTAGGAATTGGCAGCGACATAACTTCGTTCGCGACCTAAGGTGCACGGCAGCGACCTAGGGTGGCTTCGACCTACTGGAGCGCGACATACGGAAGATCGCGAGTTAAACTGGAACGACTTAGTGGAATTCGCGACTTAGAAGCTTGAGCGATCTAGGGCTTCGGCGATTTGGGCTTCTTCGCCTTCGCGACCTAGGGCAGCGCGATTAAGGAACGCGACTTAAGGTAAGTCGTTCATCATCTTCATCTCGCGCTGCATCATCCTCCCCTGGTTGAAAAGAATTCGTCCTGAATTCACACTTTCTTCTTCTTCGAGACGCTGTCTTTCATTCATTATATGGTCTGATGCGGTTCTGGTGATAACCACTCTTGAGATTGATCTTGTCCTGCCCCTCTGAAGATGCGGCTCGATATAAGGAACGCATGGCATAAAGCAGACGTGGCATTAGGCAGGCGGCATAAGGAAGTGATCTGAGGGAGATGACCTCATGATGCTTGTGCCAATAGGAAGGTGTGATATAGAACCAAATCGTGACGAAAATGCGAGATGATATAAGGAAATTTAAAATCGCGGAGCGACTTAGGAAGTCACGACTGAAGAAGTGTGATGACTCATGCCCAGATTCTTGTCTTTCCTTATCTCGTTCAGGTGTATCATCATTTAGAATCTTCCCTTGATGTGTTGCATCAATTTCCCCTGATTGAAATGAATTCCCACTGGCTTCTTCTTTGACATGTTTATTTTCATGAAACGGTTCCAAGCAGTTGATGTTGACAACGTCAGCAGTGCGGACATGATCAGGCAACTCCAACTGAGAATCATTCTCTTCATCCTGTCTTTTCAACTCTTCCCGTTCTTTCAGATTCACAAGATCATACGATCCACGTAGTAAAATAGCATCTGGTACTAGTTCAGTTTGATGTTGAATGTCCTGTAGTGGTGGTGACTCTTCGGGTAATTCCTCAGGATATTCGACTTCAGACTCGTCGAATTCTGATCCAACTTCCTCAAAAACCTCAAGATCTTTACTCTTTCCTTGCCTGGTCAACACAAACAATTCATTACTAATTTTCACCCTTTCAACAGACTCTTCCAAAAATACAAGACTAGTTTCTTTAGGCAGTTCCTCAGAAATCTCATCTTCAAACTCTTCAAATACTTCAACCTCTTTAGGATTCTCAAAATCATAACTTTCTCCAGATTCAATCAACATTGATAAATCATCACTATCTTTCATTTTATTGACGAACTCTTTCAAAGATAATAAACTATCTGATTCTGCCTTCTCTTCTGTTTCACTTTCACTTTGTTCGGGCTTCTCGGAAACTCTTTCAACAATATCATGTTTTGCATATATAGCGGTTGCTCAGGGGAACAAGTTGAAGTATTGCAGTCCAATAGGTTACACAATATAACACATGTCACGCTTTGTAGTTATAACCGTGTGCCAATCTACGTACTACAGAACCTTAATTTGTGCAGGAATGGTATCGTCATATTCAAGTCTAATGCAGAGGTACATGTTAGTACATGAATAATATTGACCTTATGCGTGACTAGTATAAATCGCACGAACGTGCATCTAATAGCTTTGATGGTCACAATACATTTATTTCAAAATGTTTTGTTGGTGATGTCCGCTATAAATTTATAGTTAATTTCCGTCAATGGATGGTGGGAAAGGGATGATGGTGGAGATTGCAAACCGACAGTAAGATTCCGTTGGTGGATGTAGGGTATTTTTGAAATTTCAGAAAGACGCAATTGAAATTTTATTCATCAAATTCTTATTAATAGTAGAGAAGTTGAGATAAGTTGGGATAAGGGAAGGAATTCTCCACCAAAAAATATGTGATAATCTGGTGTTAATTATATACAATCGTTATATATTTATGTAATATAATGTAACTTGATCTCCATATGATAATAGCCCTACTTCTCAAAAAATTTCCCCTCTCGACTTACCATTGTGGAAAAAGTATTGTATTAATTTTGTCCAATCGTGATACATAACAAAATTATACAAATTGTTAAGTAACAGATATATTGATAGCTGGTGGTTCAGTCGATGGTACAACAGAGCATTACCTCAAGTGTGAGGTGCGCTAATTCTTTAGAATATTTCATAGACAGGATGAAGCACATGCTTCTTTATTCAAATTGGCGTAGTCTGCATATTAGTGTCAATTGTATATTAGCCTTATAATAAACGGGAGTAACGGATGCGGTGGTAACCGTATAAGCGACCTGTAAACGGAAATAAGTGCATTTTTAGAATTTCAAAAGGACACCGAATAAATGACGCAGCGTACTGGATGACACGATTCACGAATTGATGAATTCGTGGAAAATGAATCGATGAAACAATATGAATCGATGAATTAAAGATACCCAAGTACCCAAATCCGTTGATCTCTCGAGATACCGGATTCTAGCTATCTTCAACACGTTGATCGCGCACGATACCGCGTTAGAAGATCTACGATTCTTCGACGTTGATCTCGCGCACGAGATTCCGTGAATCGGCTTCAAGTTCGTTGATTCGAGCACACTCGAATAACCGAAGATGGAGAAAGGAGATAACACTCAACTTCCAATTTTAATGGTGGTACAAAGCACAAACCAAATTTTATTCAAAAATCAACTCCCTTTACAAATGACAACACACCCCTATTTATAGGGAAAGTTACAACACACACGACTTAACAATTTACAACATCATATGACTTAACAATACACGAGTTACAACATACGACTTACAACAATGCGACTTAACAAATACAACACCAACGACTTAAGAAAAGTGGTACAACAACTACAACACAAACGACATATGAAAACAAAATACAGACGACTTAATAAGGCATCAGGAGCGACTCAACGGAACATGTCGACGACATAAGCAATTCTGGAGCGGCTTCGACATAAGGCTTCTCGCGACCTAAGGAATCAACGTCCTAAGGAATTCGCGACATAAACTTCAGCGACCTAAGGAAGCTCGTCTGCGACCTAACTTCAGCGACCTAAGGAAGCTCTGGAAGCGACATACGAATTTCTCGTTCGTGACTTAGGGTTTCTCGTTCGCGACTTAGGAATTGGCAGCGACATAACTTCGTTCGCGACCTAAGGTGCACGGCAGCGACCTAGGGTGGCTTCGACCTACTGGAGCGCGACATACGGAAGATCGCGAGTTAAACTGGAACGACTTAGTGGAATTCGCGACTTAGAAGCTTGAGCGATCTAGGGCTTCGGCGATTTGGGCTTCTTCGCCTTCGCGACCTAGGGCAGCGCGATTAAGGAACGCGACTTAAGGTAAGTCGTTCATCATCTTCATCTCGCGCTGCATCATCCTCCCCTGGTTGAAAAGAATTCGTCCTGAATTCACACTTTCTTCTTCTTCGAGACGCTGTCTTTCATTCATTATATGGTCTGATGCGGTTCTGGTGATAACCACTCTTGAGATTGATCTTGTCCTGCCCCTCTGAAGATGCGGCTCGATATAAGGAACGCATGGCATAAAGCAGACGTGGCATTAGGCAGGCGGCATAAGGAAGTGATCTGAGGGAGATGACCTCATGATGCTTGTGCCAATAGGAAGGTGTGATATAGAACCAAATCGTGACGAAAATGCGAGATGATATAAGGAAATTTAAAATCGCGGAGCGACTTAGGAAGTCACGACTGAAGAAGTGTGATGACTCATGCCCAGATTCTTGTCTTTCCTTATCTCGTTCAGGTGTATCATCATTTAGAATCTTCCCTTGATGTGTTGCATCAATTTCCCCTGATTGAAATGAATTCCCACTGGCTTCTTCTTTGACATGTTTATTTTCATGAAACGGTTCCAAGCAGTTGATGTTGACAACGTCAGCAGTGCGGACATGATCAGGCAACTCCAACTGAGAATCATTCTCTTCATCCTGTCTTTTCAACTCTTCCCGTTCTTTCAGATTCACAAGATCATACGATCCACGTAGTAAAATAGCATCTGGTACTAGTTCAGTTTGATGTTGAATGTCCTGTAGTGGTGGTGACTCTTCGGGTAATTCCTCAGGATATTCGACTTCAGACTCGTCGAATTCTGATCCAACTTCCTCAAAAACCTCAAGATCTTTACTCTTTCCTTGCCTGGTCAACACAAACAATTCATTACTAATTTTCACCCTTTCAACAGACTCTTCCAAAAATACAAGACTAGTTTCTTTAGGCAGTTCCTCAGAAATCTCATCTTCAAACTCTTCAAATACTTCAACCTCTTTAGGATTCTCAAAATCATAACTTTCTCCAGATTCAATCAACATTGATAAATCATCACTATCTTTCATTTTATTGACGAACTCTTTCAAAGATAATAAACTATCTGATTCTGCCTTCTCTTCTGTTTCACTTTCACTTTGTTCGGGCTTCTCGGAAACTAAGGACTTTATACTTGGCTGGCTCTCATCCATAAGCTCAGGTGTTAAGCAAGAATCCTCCATCAACAAGTTATTTCCCTCAACTCCGAACACAATTTATTCTTCCATACTATCGACATCAATCTTTGGCGGTGAAGAGTAATCAACTTCTACATCCACATACTTTGACGTTGAATAAAATCCCATCAACAAATTACATTCATCGTTCACTAACTCGATCTCTTCATCTTCGTTGTCAAACTTTGGTGGTAATTCTTCGAACGATTCCGTAGGACCGACCTCTTTAAACTCTTCTAACATTGGTTTAACCTCCTCAAGAGTTTTAAGCTCTTCACTTGCCTCATACTTAACCAACGATTCAGCACTACCTTCCGCTTCTTCAACACTTTCGCTGAAAGATAATGGACTAGTTTATTCCTCTTCCCTTTCCGGCTCGCTTTCAGTAGAATCATCCACATCCTTGTTTTCACATTCTTCTACAACTAAGGTTTTCTTCTTGGACTCCGTACATTCAATACTTCTATGATCAGACTCCTGATAATGATAGCGCTTAATTCGATCATCAACATTTGTCTTAGTGATTCCATGTACAACTGGTTCGTTGACTCTCTTAGAAATATTTATACTACAATTAACACCTTTATTCTTATTGCTGAGGCTTGTAACCACACCCTTTCCTCGACTCCTTTGACTCAACTTCTGCAACTGTTGGTTCATACGAGTTTGATAATTGTAGGGTAAGAAATTTGCCTTCATCATCCTTTTCATCTTATCCCACGTGACAACTTTGGATTTCCTCATTCTCTCTCTAGTTGATTTAGTTTGTTGCCACCAATCCATAGCTCTTCCTCTCAGTCTTGTAGCAACTAACTTAACTTGACGATCTTCCGGAACGTTGTTGAGTTCAAAAATCTTTTCAACCTTTGATAACCAATCAAAGAATTCCTCTGCTTGTAAATCGCCTCGGAATTTTGGAATTTCTGTGTCCATCCTTGACTCCCGTGTATGACCATTCTCTTCAACATTCCTATATTGATTTTGCCTTTGACCTGGATAACGAAAGTGAACACTATCACCATAACTATCTTCTTCAAAATTAGATGAGCTTCGATGTCGATTCTGAACATTGACTCTTCTATGACCATGCACGTCCTCTCTACTTCTTCTTTCTTAATCACAATGTGGTTCATGCTCGTAACCACGATAAACTCTTCTTTCTTCATTCCGATCATCATGATTGTCTCGAAATCCACGATCTCGATTTATCGATAAGGATTGTGACGCCCCACCTCTATACCCACGCTAGCCAAGAATACTACGGAGTAGTGCTGTCAACTAGCACGGAGAATAAGGCTGTTGAGGAGCGACCATCCATGTAACTTCTTTGTGCGAGCACCGATATGTCAGATAGAATAGAATGCATATCTTTTAAAGAGGAAATCCGAAATACCGATACAAACACAAAGCTATCACACGGTGGCTATATATAATCTTCGGAAACAAATATAGAAATAAACATAACATAAATCAGTCACAGACATCCATATCACAAAGGCGGAAGAAGATATGAATAAATATACAACACATGAAAGTGTACATCAGAGTAGTGGTCAGAAAGATCCACGATAATACAAAAGAGTAGCATCACGTGCTACACAAAAGAATAAGTACACAACATAGAGTCTAATCTCAAATGCATACAACAAAAACTACTAAACTAGAGTAGTTAGCCAAAAGTCAGATGATGGTTCCAGATAGGAAGTCATGAGGAAGCACCTGTAAAATCTCAGTCTGACCCGAGTATTATTTAAGAAGAAAATAATAAACGGATTAGTCTAGCTATAATTATCAGATAAAATGAGATAGAATATGAGATATGATAATAAAACGTATGATAACAATAAAGTCATACTGTGATAAGTATACATTATAAAATCACGAAAGTCATACAAAATCTCAAGAATCTCATAGCATAAAAAGAATGTCATATTCTTTATTTAATTCACCAAGCCACAATAAATGACATACATATCAATGCCAACTGAAAAGGTGGTGAAACATAAAATTCCAGAAATCACAACGAGAAATCCAGAAATCACAAGAAAAGAGGATGGCCAATCCTATGAAAATAAGCCGGAGCTCCTCCTGACTGGGTATAGTCCCCCATTGCGGACTTTGAGCCGAAGCTCCTCCTGACTGGGTATAGTCCCCCATTGCGGACTTTGAGCCGAAGCTCCTCCTGATTGAGTCGAAGCTCAATAAAATGAAGTACAGTCCTTTACATGGACAAAGAGACATCGCACATTGCTAGTCTAAACCATAAAATGATCATCATCGATCATAAAGAAGTGTCGATTACACTAAGCTAGTAAATATAAGAGTTTAGCTTCATGTCCCATAACCACTTGCTTAACTCAAATATTTACGAACAGATTGTAGATCTGCACTAGGAAATTGTCACAAGAGTTTCAATATGTGTGAATCGAAATCACACCAATGAGGTATAGACTAACCTTGAAGATAAAGAGATATGTATGAATCGAAATCACACAAATGGTGTCTAGTCTAACCTCACAAACAAAGAGACATCGCTCAATCGCTAGTCTAAATCACAAGAATGATCATCATGATCATAAGGAAGTGTCGATTACACTAAGCTAGTAAATATAAGAGTTTAGCTTCATGTCCCATAACCACTTGCTTAACTCAAATATTTACGAACAAATTGTAGATCCGCACTAGAAAATTGTCACAAGAGATTCAATCGAACAAGTCCATAAATTAACCGACGAAGTAAACGCAAGCGTTTCATACCACTTATTTTGCTAAGCCGTTTAATTATATTTTCTCATACGAATGAGGTAAAGGTTTGTATATACTAGTAGATTGGAAAACGGTTTTATAAACGAGTTTGATATTGAAAATAGAGTTGAAATCGTTTTGATGATAGAGTTTTGATATTTACTACTAGTATTGAAACCTTTATATTTTTAAAGTGACAAGCCATAGAAGTGATTGTAGAAACAATCAATTATAAAAGTTCACATTCGAAGACGTGAATAAAATCCAAAGAAATCAATTCCCAAAACCATCAAAGTAAGAAGTTCCGTTGAATGGTTTTCGGATAAGATTGCCTACGCAGAGTTATACGGGGTTCGACCTGCCCGGTCAGGTCGCGGGGGTCCAGGGGGCAGCGCCCCGTCAAAACGGTACGACTTAGTGAAGACAAGCGACCTAAGTTTAAAAAGGCGGGCGACTTAACAAAGTGGCCGATAATAAATGATAACAACAAAAAGGGAATCAACACGAATTGATTAGAGTTGGAAATTCAAGCACAATAGGGAAATAGGCAAAAGACTGCAGATTCAGACGTCTGAAATAATTGGTTCAGACGTTTGAATCTGGAAAATGAAATATTTTCTAGAACACAGATTCAGACGTCTAAACGAAATATTTCAGACGTCTGAAATAGGCAATTTAAGCCTATTTTCTTTCTGTTTGAAATCGAGCCAATTCAGACGTCTGGAGCCAAAGATTCAGACGTCTGAATCTGGGAATAAAATCTTCCCAATATAATATTCAGACGTCTGAATCTAACGTTTCAGACGTCTGAAACTGGGGTTCAGGGCATTCCCTGAACCTAGATCAAAAATGGCCAAATGGATACCGAAAGCGATCGATCGAGCGACAACGACTAAGGATTTACGCCAAGCGACAACCCAGCCTTAACGGCTCTTCGACACGCCTCAAATACCAATGCCCAAATATCCATAAAAGGATTTTCATAGATTTTGATTTCAAAACACCAAAAATTGGAATATACACCAAATCAATCCAAACCAAAATCAATTGCACAAGAATAAGTGTTAGGAATTCATACCTAACAATCGAAGATAATTAAAGACTTAGATGTGAGATAAAAATCTCACCTTTGAACCCAAACAATTGAAGAAGAAGCTTGAAGACAAGGGAAGATCAACCACACTTCAATCTCAACACAAGCAGCACGAATCTAAGCTAAAAGAGAAACATTTCCCAAATTAGGTTTAGGAATTATCTGAAATCAAAGAGAGAATGTGTTGGAGAAGAAGGAGATGAAGCTTACCAATGGGTTCTCTTTGAATTTGGAGCTAGAACTTGATTTGCAAATGGAAACTAGGTGTGACGCCCCACCTCTATACCCACGCTAACCAAGAACACTACGATGTAGTGCTGTCAATTAGCGCGGAGAATAAGGCTGTGGAGGAGCGACCATCCATGTAACTTCTTTGTGCGAGCATCGATACGTCAGATAGAATAGAATGCATATCTTTTAAGGAGGAAATCCGACATACCGATACAAACACAAAGCTATCACACGGTGGCTATATATAATCTTCGGAAACAAACATAGAAATAATCATAACGACAATCAGTCACAGACATCCATATCACAAAGGCGGAAGAAGATATGAATAAATATATATAACACATAAAAGTGTACATCAGAGTAGTGGTCAGAAAGATCCACGATAATACAAAAGAATAGCATCACGTGCTATACAAAAGAATAAGTACACAACATAGAGTCTATATCTCAAAGGTGTACATCCAAAAACTACTAATCTAAGTAGTTAGCCAAAAGTCAGAGTAATCCGGAAGAGAAGTCAAGCAGAAGCACCTGTAACATCTCGGTCTGACCCGAGTATTATTTATAAGAAAATAATAAACGGATCAGTCTAACTATAAATATCAGATGATATGGTATACAGTGAAAGGCATGACATGAACATGTAATAACCATAGCGACATACTACTATAAGTATGTAAATGATAATCAACAAAAGATTAATCAATATCATAAGAATCTTCTCAAAGATAAGGTAGGGTTTCATACCCTAAACTTGTATTCATAACAAGTCAATAACACATGAATTCACCAATGCACAAAAACTGATATCATATCAATGAAAATCATGAAAATTGGTGAAGCACAAAATTCCAGAAATCATCATCAGAAATCCAGAAAACACATAAAAAGGGGGGAGGCCTAACACATGAATGGGAGCATGAAAACTCACCTACGCGTAAACACATGACGAGAAGTTATCTCATGGAAGCTATCCATTAAATTTTCACACAGGAATGGCCCGAAGACCGTAGGAAATGTGATGGCGAAACATCACATAATCGGGGTATAGTCTCCCACGTAGACAAAGAGACATCGCTCAATCGCTAGTCTAAATCACAAAAATGATCGTCATGATCATAAGGAAGTGTCAATCACACCAAGCTAGTAAATATATGAGTTTAGCTTCATGTCCCATAACCACTTGCTTAACTTAAATATTTACGAACAAGCTGTAAATCTTCACTAGGAAATTGTCACAAAAAGGGTTCAATCGAACAAGTCCAAGAGCTAACCGACGAAGTGAACGCAAGCGTTTCATACCACTCGTTTTACTAAGTCGTTTAAGTCGATTTCTCATTCGAGTGAAGTAAAGGCTTGTATATACTAGTAGATTGAAAATCGGTTTGAGAAAACGAACTTTTGATACTTAAAATAGTGTTGAAATCGCTTTGATGAAAGAGTTTTGATATTTACTATTAGTATTGAAACCTTCATATATCTTTAAAGTGACAAGTCATAAAATGATGGTAGAACAAATCAATTCACGTTCGAAGACGTGAGTAAAGTCCAAAGAAGTCAATCCCAAAACCATCAAAGTAGAAATTCTGATAAACGTTTTTCAGAAGAGATTGCCTACGCAGAGTAATACGGGGTTCGACCTAGTGAAGGCAAGCGGTCTCGAGAAGCCAAACGACCTAAGGGAAGAATGCCACACGACCTAGCAGAAGAACAGGTCAAACGACCAAGTACTAACTCGCGAACGACTTACGACTTAAGGGATAAGGTCATACGACCTAAGTGGAGAATGCCACGCGAGCTAGCAGAAGAACAGGTCAAACGACCAAGTACTAACTCGCGAACGACTTACGACTTAAGGGAGGAATGCCACACGACCTAGCAGATAACAGGTCATTTGACCTAAGGGTAAGGTCGGTGGCGACCTACGACTTAACAAAGTCGAGCAACCTACGACTTAACGAAGTCAAGCGACCTACGACTTAGGGTCAAGCGACCTAAGAGAAGCAGCGGGAATGTTAGGTCTGAGATGACCTACGACTTAAGGTCATACGACCTAACAGTTGCGAGCTAGCGGAGTTGGCATGGCCGAGCGACTTAAGAGAAGCAGCGACCTACGACTTAACGATTTAAAGCCAACGACCTAGGACTTAAGAGTCATACGACCAAGGACTTAAGGGAGGCAAGAGACTTACGACTTAAGGGAGGCAAGCAACTTACGACTTAAGGGATAAGGTCATACGACCTAAGTCTTGAACGACTTAACGACTTAAGCCTTTAACGACTTAACGACTTAAGCCAGGGCGAGCGAGCTAACTGCAAAACGACCTACGACTTAAGGCCTTTAACTCCTGAACGACTTATGCCATTAGCTCCTGAACGACTTATGCCTTTAGCTCCTGAACGACTCAAGCCAGTAACTCGCGAACGACTCAGCCTTTAACTCGTGAACGACTTAGCACACCCAGAACGACTTAACGCCTGGAACGACTTATGCTCCGTGTGGCTTTTCAACACGAACGACCTACGACTTAGGCTTAACTCGCGAACGACCTAGCGAAGGCAGAAACGACCTAAGTGCAGTTTTTTCACCAAAAACACTAGAATTTTGGGTTTTTCACCAATCCAATCCAAACCAAATGCAAATGCTGATGCTAAAATGATAGGGAACCATTCCCAACAGTCCAAGATAGATATAGGCAAGATGTGAGATCAAAAATCTCACCTTTTCACGGAATTTGATGAAGATGGAGATTTGAGAGCAAAGCAAGAACACCAACAAGCTTGAATCAATGGTCTTCACGTGAATTTGATGTTGAATCTCGGATTTGCAATGGAATTTGTGTTTGGAGTTTTAATTTCCACTTCCCACCACCATTTTTGACAAAGCTTGAAGTGTTTTGATGGAGTGAGGAAGATGGTTGGGCTGAACTAAAGGGGTGCAGTCCAAACCAAAGTCAATGGCGGGAAAAAGTGTTGAAAATTTCACTATCTCCAAACATATCGAAGTTTACACTCAAAAAGATCGCAAACGTCATTTTGAACTCAATGGGGGTGGTCTCGAGTCCTAATTTGACCGTATGCAAAAAGTAGCTTTTCGGACTAACATCCGACTAACGATAAAATATTTAAATAAAATATTTAAATATAGAATTGATAGATATGCGGGTTGTTACAGACTCCCCTCCTTAAAGAAATTGCGTCCTCGCAATATATATATGGTGGAAATAAAAAGTAACAACCATAAAAGCATATTAACACAAAAGAAATTGGAATTAAGAAGTTTACCTCAAAGAGCATGAGAAAGTAATTCCGGATGTGTACGCTCGATGAATTCTCTAGTTTCCCAAGAGCAATCCTTAGGATTTGAGGACCATTGAACTTTAACAAGCGGAACATCTTTATTTCGAAGCCGTTTGATCTCCGAAGCAATAATTCGAACAGGATGTTGTTCATAAGTTAAATTAGGTGAAACTTCAATCTCTTCCACAACACCGGGCTCAAGAGTAGAATCGGAATCCCGAAGGCACTTCCGTAATTGAGAAACGTGAAACACGTCATGCATAGCAGAAAACTGAGCCGGTAATGAAAGGCGGTAAGCCATGGTACCAATACGCTCGGTGATAGGAAATGGCCCAATATATCGAGGCGCTAACTTTCCCGATCGACTGAAACGTACAACACCCTTCATTGGTGAAACACGAATAAATACAAGATCACCAACAGAAAATTCTAATTTCCTTCTTCGGTTGTCGGCATAGGATTTTTGTCTACTCTGGGCTTCTTTCATCCTATGTCGAATAAGTTCAATCTTTTCAGTGGAATCTCGAATAAAGTCTGGTCCTAAAACCAGTTTCTCACCGGCCTCAAGCCAACAAGAAGGAGATCGGCATGGCCTTCCATAAAGTGCCTCGAAAGGAGCCATACCAATACTAGATTGGAAGCTGTTATTGTAGGAAAATTCAACAAGTGAAATATGATCTTCCCAACTTCCACCAAAGTCAAGAACACAAGCACGAAGAAGATCTTCAAGTGTTTGATTCACACGCTCAGTTTGTCCATCGGACTGGGGGTGATAAGCGGTGCTAAAATTAAGCTTCGTTCCCAAAGCTTTTTGAAGACTCTTCCAGAATCCACTAGTAAACAATGGATCCCGATCACTAACAATGGAAGAAGGAACTCCATGCAGTTTAACAATTTCTTTGACAAAGAGTTTGGCCAGAAGAGGAACGGTTCGGTTTGACCGAACAGGAATAAAATGGGCGGATTTAGTAAGTCTATCAACAATCACCCATAAGCTATTATGACCCGAACGAGAACGGGGAAGGCCATCTATAAAATCCATGGAAATTTGATCCCACTTCCATACTGGAATTTCCAATGGTTGCAATAACCCACCGGGCCTTTGATGTTCAGCCTTAACAAGTTGGCAAGTCATGCAACACTTAACAAAGTTAGCGATATCAGATTTCATTCCCTCCCAATAATAAAGTCGCTTCATATCAGCGTACATTTTACTGCTACCGGGATGAATGGAATACTTGGAACGATGAGAATCTTCTAGAACGTCTCTACGAAGATCACTAATATTTGGTACGATAAGTCTACCAAATTTTCGAATGCCGCCACGAAAGTCGATATCAAAGTCTTTCAAACCTTCAATATCGGTTTTATCCTTAAGATTTTGGCCAAGCAAAGCCAATTCAGGATCTAGTTGTTGAGCTTCAAGAATGCGGTCTAATAAAGAAGGACGAGCCTCAAGGCTACATAAAACAAGAGATGAACACAAATCGGAAACGCGATCTCGAATTTCACAAGTGGATAAAAGTTCGAGATCGTTCCATTCAGATATCATCATGGAAACAACCGCTTGTTGTTTTCGACTAAGTGCGTCGGCAACACGATTCCCCTTTCCGGGAGTATAAAGAATGTCAAGATCATAAGAGGCAAGAAATTCGAGCCAACGCTGTTGACGCAAATTAAGTTCCTTTTGAGAAAATAAATATTTCAAAGACTTATGATCAGTATAAAGTATAAACTTTTCTCCCAAAAGATAATGTCGCCAAATTCGAAGGGCGAAAACAATAGCCGCGAGTTCTAAATCATGTGTGGCATATCTAGTCTCAGCCGGTTTTAATTGCCTAGAAGCATAAGCAATAACACGTTCTTTTTGCATAAGAACGACACCCAAACCAACGCGACTAGCATCGGTATAAACGACAAAGTCTAGATTCCCCTCGGGAATAATAAGAATAGGAGCATCAGAAAGGAGTTCTTTTAATTTCTGAAAAGAAGTTTCACATTTGTCCGACCAAATGTATTTAACACCTTTCTTTGTTAAGCCAGTAAGAGGTACGGCAATCTTAGAAAAGTCTTTTATAAAACGGCGGTAATAACCTGCCAATCCGAGAAAGCTACGGATTTCAGTCACGCTCTCCGGTCTCTTCCAATTTTGAATCGCTTCAATCTTTGAAGGATCCACGGATATTCCGGATTCAGAAATAATATGACCGAGAAATTTCACACTAGATTGCCAAAAATGGCATTTAGAAAATTTTGCTTTTAGTTGATTGCTCCTAAGAGTTTCCAATACAATTCGAAGATGCTTTTCGTGTTCCTCCTCGGTTTTAGAAAACACAAGAATATCATCAATAAAGATGAGAACAAACCGATCGAGAAAATCTTTGAAAACTCTATTCATAAGGTCAACGAAATAAGCCGGAGCATTCGTTAAACCGAATGGCATAACTAGCCATTCATAAGATCCATATCGCGTACGGAACGAAGTCAAAGGAATACTATCCTCTGCAATACGAAGCTGATGGAAACCGGTAGCCAAGTCCAATTGTGAAAATACCCTAGCACCAGTGAGTTGATCAAACAGATCATCAATCCGAGGCAATGGATATTTATTCTTAATAGTAAGATCATTAAGCTTGCGGTAGTCGATGCAAAGCCTAAGTGTACCATCGGACTTACTTACGAAAATAGCTGAAGCTCCCCAAGGCGAGGAACTAGAGCGAATAAGTTGCTTCGTCTCCAACTCGGATAGTTGTTTGCGCATCTCTTCATTCTCCATATTAGACATGCGATAAGGAGGACGAGTAATAGGTTGAGCTCCAGGTAAAAGATTAATTTTGAACTCAATTGCTCGTTTAGGTGGTAATCCTAAAACGGGCTCAAAGATGTCGGAAAATTCACGAACGATGCGAATACGAGAAATGACATCCTCCTCATCATCATTGTCATCATCACGAGGATTTAAAGAATATAATGATGCAACTAAAGCGGAATCCGAATCTTTAAGAATAATAGAAATCTGATTAACAGATTGCGGATGACGGAGATAAATAGTCCGCTCAGGACATAGGATATGAGCTTCATAACGAGTAAGCCAATCCATACCCAAAATCATTCCAAAGCCTAAGTAACGCATGACATGCAAATCGGCTAGGAAAGAAAAATCACATAAAATAATCTCTACGTCTTTACAAAGTAAACTAAGAGTTGCGGATCCACCAACCGGATTCGCAATTCTTAATGAAGTCATTAAAGCAGTAACACTTAAAGAAAAAGTATCGACAAGTTCTTTTGATATAAAAGAATGGGATGCACCCGTATCAAAGAGAACTCTAATTGGTTGATCATGAAATAATATAATGCCATCAAGGACAGAATGTGACATACCTTGACGGCCAGATGTGTTACCAGGGGCTTGAGCCACATTAAGCTTTCCCTCCTTCTGTTGAAGCCTTTTGCATTGGTGCATATAATGATCTGTGCCTTTACAGTAGCGGCAAGAGCGGGGCTTTGGACACTTGTTCGAATAATGGCCCTTAACACCACAGTTGTAGCATTTGTTATCATCAGAGGAAAAAGTCTTTGCAGTAGGAGCTGCTTGTTTACCCTTTTTGTTCGGGTAAGGACCTTTAAATTTGTTGGGCCTCTTTTTGTTGTTAAAGCCAGGTTTGGAAGCTACTACTTCAACATCACTTTCTTTATCAGCCTCTTCAAGACGAAGAGCGATATCTACAATTTGGTCGAAAGAAACTTCTAACTTCAAAAGTAATGGCTTCTTGAGGCTTTTGTTTAAGCCATAAACGAACCTCTGGTTCTTCTTCAGTGGAGTATTTATATATTCGACCCCATATTTGGAAAGGGATTCGAATGATGCGACGTAATCTGCCACAGAAGCCTGACCTTGAACAAGGTCAATAAATCGCCGAGCCAATGTTACCTTTTCAGCCTCGGGTACGAATTTTGATTCGAAGCGTTCTCGGAAGTGCTCCCAAGTGAGGTCCGCTTCATTAATTTCGGAAGTGAGAAGTTCATACCAATCCAATGCTCTCTCTTGGAGCATACTGGAAGCCACTTGAACGCGGTGCAGGTCGATAAGGTTCATGCGAGAGAAAATTCGATCGCATGATTTTAACCAAGCTTGAACCTCGATAATAGGTTCGGAACCTTTGAAGGGCTTCCCACCCAAATTGGTGTAATCGCTGCACAACCGTGCAAATCCCGACTTTGGGTGAGTAGGTTCCGGGTTAACTCCAGCTGCTTGGGCATTCGTCACTAACTCAAGAAGCTGTTGAGTTGTCATAAAAACTCCATCTCGAGGAGCAGCAGTAGATGTTCCAGCTCTGGGACGACCTGGTCTTGACATCCTCTTCCTTTTCAAAGAAAGAAGAGAAAGAAGAAGGTTATTCACCAATGAACATCAAGCAATCTTGAATGATGAAACAAGGAATCATAAAGAAGACAGGATAAATCGGTTCGAAGACTCGAACTAAATCCTGAAACACAACTCCTAAGGTGGACTTAGGACGATGATCCTTGTTAAGTTATTCTACATTGTTCCGAAGTTTGGCTCTGATACCAAGCTGTGACGCCCCACCTCTATACCCACGCTAACCAAGAACACTACGATGTAGTGCTGTCAATTAGCGCGGAGAATAAGGCTGTGGAGGAGCGACCATCCATGTAACTTCTTTGTGCGAGCATCGATACGTCAGATAGAATAGAATGCATATCTTTTAAGGAGGAAATCCGACATACCGATACAAACACAAAGCTATCACACGGTGGCTATATATAATCTTCGGAAACAAACATAGAAATAATCATAACGACAATCAGTCACAGACATCCATATCACAAAGGCGGAAGAAGATATGAATAAATATATATAACACATAAAAGTGTACATCAGAGTAGTGGTCAGAAAGATCCACGATAATACAAAAGAATAGCATCACGTGCTATACAAAAGAATAAGTACACAACATAGAGTCTATATCTCAAAGGTGTACATCCAAAAACTACTAATCTAAGTAGTTAGCCAAAAGTCAGAGTAATCCGGAAGAGAAGTCAAGCAGAAGCACCTGTAACATCTCGGTCTGACCCGAGTATTATTTATAAGAAAATAATAAACGGATCAGTCTAACTATAAATATCAGATGATATGGTATACAGTGAAAGGCATGACATGAACATGTAATAACCATAGCGACATACTACTATAAGTATGTAAATGATAATCAACAAAAGATTAATCAATATCATAAGAATCTTCTCAAAGATAAGGTAGGGTTTCATACCCTAAACTTGTATTCATAACAAGTCAATAACACATGAATTCACCAATGCACAAAAACTGATATCATATCAATGAAAATCATGAAAATTGGTGAAGCACAAAATTCCAGAAATCATCATCAGAAATCCAGAAAACACATAAAAAGGGGGGAGGCCTAACACATGAATGGGAGCATGAAAACTCACCTACGCGTAAACACATGACGAGAAGTTATCTCATGGAAGCTATCCATTAAATTTTCACACAGGAATGGCCCGAAGACCGTAGGAAATGTGATGGCGAAACATCACATAATCGGGGTATAGTCTCCCACGTAGACAAAGAGACATCGCTCAATCGCTAGTCTAAATCACAAAAATGATCGTCATTATCATAAGGAAGTGTCAATCACACCAAGCTAGTAAATATATGAGTTTAGCTTCATGTCCCATAACCACTTGCTTAACTTAAATATTTACGAACAAGCTGTAAATCTTCACTAGGAAATTGTCACAAAAAGGGTTCAATCGAACAAGTCCAAGAGCTAACCGACGAAGTGAACGCAAGCGTTTCATACCACTCGTTTTACTAAGTCGTTTAAGTCGATTTCTCATTCGAGTGAAGTAAAGGCTTGTATATACTAGTAGATTGAAAATCGGTTTGAGAAAACGAACTTTTGATACTTAAAATAGTGTTGAAATCGCTTTGATGAAAGAGTTTTGATATTTACTATTAGTATTGAAACCTTCATATATCTTTAAAGTGACAAGTCATAAAACGATGGTAGAACAAATCAATTCACGTTCGAAGACGTGAGTAAAGTCCAAAGAAGTCAATCCCAAAACCATCAAAGTAGAAATTCTGATAAACGTTTTTCAGAAGAGATTGCCTACGCAGAGTAATACGGGGTTCGACCTAGTGAAGGCAAGCGGTCTCGAGAAGCCAAACGACCTAAGGGAAGAATGCCACGCGACCTAGCAGAAGAACAGGTCAAACGACCAAGTACTAACTCGCGAACGACTTACGACTTAAGGGATAAGGTCATACGACCTAAGTGGAGAATGCCACGCGAGCTAGCAGAAGAACAGGTCAAACGACCAAGTACTAACTCGCGAACGACTTACGACTTAAGGGAGGAATGCCACACGACCTAGCAGATAACAGGTCATTCGACCTAAGGGTAAGGTCGGTGGCGACCTACGACTTAACAAAGTCGAGCAACCTACGACTTAACGAAGTCAAGCGACCTACGACTTAGGGTCAAGCGACCTAAGAGAAGCAGCGGGAATGTTAGGTCTGAGACGACCTACGACTTAAGGTCATACGACCTAACAGTTGCGAGCTAGCGGAGTTGGCATGGCCGAGCGACTTAAGAGAAGCAGCGACCTACGACTTAACGATTTAAAGCCAACGACCTAGGACTTAAGAGTCATACGACCAAGGACTTAAGGGAGGCAAGAGACTTACGACTTAAGGGAGGCAAGCGACTTACGACTTAAGGGATAAGGTCATACGACCTAAGTCTTGAACGACTTAACGACTTAAGCCTTTAACGACTTAACGACTTAAGCCAGGGCGAGCGAGCTAACTGCAAAACGACCTACGACTTAAGGCCTTTAACTCCTGAACGACTTATGCCATTAGCTCCTGAACGACTTATGCCTTTAGCTCCTGAACGACTCAAGCCAGTAACTCGCGAACGACTCAGCCTTTAACTCGTGAACGACTTAGCACACCCAGAACGACTTAACGCCTGGAACGACTTATGCTCCGTGTGGCTTTTCAACACGAACGACCTACGACTTAGGCTTAACTCGCGAACGACCTAGCGAAGGCAGAAACGACCTAAGTGCAGTTTTTTCACCAAAAACACTAGAATTTTGGGTTTTTCACCAATCCAATCCAAACCAAATGCAAATGCTGATGCTAAAATGATAGGGAACCATTCCCAACAGTCCAAGATAGATATAGGCAAGATGTGAGATCAAAAATCTCACCTTTTCACGGAATTTGATGAAGATGGAGATTTGAGAGCAAAGCAAGAACACCAACAAGCTTGAATCAATGGTCTTCACGTGAATTTGATGTTGAATCTCGGATTTGCAATGGAATTTGTGTTTGGAGTTTTAATTTCCACTTCCCACCACCATTTTTGACAAAGCTTGAAGTGTTTTGATGGAGTGAGGAAGATGGTTGGGCTGAACTAAAGGGGTGCAGTCCAAACCAAAGTCAAAGGCGGGAAAAAGTGTTGAAAATTTCACTATCTCCAAACATATCGAAGTTTACACTCAAAAAGATCGCAAACGTCATTTTGAACTCAATGGGGGTGGTCTCGAGTCCTAATTTGACCGTATGCAAAAAGTAGCTTTTCGGACTAACATCCGACTAACGATAAAATATTTAAATAAAATATTTAAATATAGAATTGATAGATATGCGGGTTGTTACACTAGGGCTTGGGAATTCTAATTTCCCATCTCTCCCACCATTTTTGCTTTAGAACTGAAATGAGGAGGAAGTGAGGGAGAATGGGGAGAAGTGGTTCAGATTTGGGGTTAAGTTGGCAAAGGGGCTGAACCCAAACCAAACCCAACTAGAAAAAGTAGCAAATTTCGACTTTCTCCAAACATATCGAAGCTTATACTTAAAAAGGTCGCAAACGGCATTTTGAACTCAATGGAAGTGGTCTCGAGTCCTAATTCGACTGTTTGCAAAAAGTAGCTTTTCGGACCAAAACCGACGAACGACGAAATATTTAAATAAAATATTTAAATATAAAATCGACAAATATGCGGGTTGTTACAAGGATGGTTCTCTCCTTTCTCTATCATAATGTGGCGACACTCTCCTTTGATTTCGATTCATGTCAGACATCATTCTCTCTATTCTCTCGAAACCTTTATTGAACCTTTCATCGATACGTTGTCCCATCTGTTCAGCATCTTCTCTCCCATACAAATCTGCAACATTATGATGACGGTTAACACGTCTTGGAGGCATGATCAAATCTTAAACAAATTCAAACACACACTTCGCTTCGATTAAAAAAAATCTTGAATCAAACTTCACCAACTTGTTGGAATCTTCAAAATGAACACTTCAACTAGCGCAACTTTCAATGATGCAGAATCTACGCACAAACTCCTAGCTCACGACTTGAACAAATCTCGCACAAACTTGAACAAGCTCGCTTCTAGCTCCCAACAAGCTCGCTTCTAGCTCTGTACAACTTTCCCACTTCGATCCAAAACTTTCAGAATCAAAACTTCCAACTTGTTTGAATCTTCACGAACACAAAAGGACAAGCAAACTCACATTCGAATTCCATAAACACTTCAAATCTCGAAACTTCACACCCAACAAGCTTGGAAAAGTTCATCTCCTAGCTCTGATACCAAATGACGCAGCATACTGGATGACACGATTCACGAATTGATGAATTCGCGGAAAATGAATCGATGAATTAAAGATACCCAAGTACCCAAATCCGTTGATCTCTCGAGATACCGGATTCTAGCTATCTTCAACACGTTGATCGCGCACGATACCGCGTTAGAAGATCTACGATTCTTCGACGTTGATCTCGCGCACGAGATTCCGTAAATCGGCTTCAAGTTCGTTGATTCGAGCACACTCGAATAACCGAAGATGGAGAAAGGAATAACACTCAACTTCCAATTTTAATGGTGGTACAAAGCACAAACCAAATTTTATTCAAAAATCAACTCCCTTTACAAATGACAACACACCCCTATTTACAGGGAAAGTTACAACACACACACGACTTAACAATTTATAACATCATATGACTTAACAATACACGAGTTACAACATACGACTTACAACAATGCGACTTAACAAATACAACACCAACGACTTAAGAAAAGTGGTACAACAACTACAACACAAACGACATATGAAAACAAAATACAGACGACTTAACAAGGCATCAGGAGCGACTCAACGGAACATGTCAACGACATAAGCAATTCTGGAGCGGCTTCGACATAAGGCTTCTCGCGACCTAAGGAATCAACGTCCTAAGGAATTCACGACATAAACTTCAGCGACCTAACTTCAGCGACCTAAGGAAGCTCATCTGCGACCTAACTTCAGCGACCTAAGGAAGCTCTGGAAGCGACATACGAATTTCTCGTTCGCGACTTAGGGTTTCTCGTTCGCGACTTAGGAATTGGCAGCGACATAACTTCGTTCGCGACCTAAGGTGCACGGCAGCGACCTAGGGTGGCTTCAACCTACTGGAGCGCGACATACGGAAGATCGCGAGTTAAACTGGAACGACTTAGTGGAATTCGCGACTTAGAAGCTTGAGCGATCTAGGGCTTCGGCGATTTGGGCTTCTTCGCCTTCGCGACCTAGGGCAGCGCGATTAAGGAACACGACTTAAGGTAAGTCGTTCATCATCTTCATCTCGCGCTGCATCAATAAATCAGTTCAACGAATTTTCTTTATTAGTAGTAGAGATAGAAATATTAACCACGAAGGTATATATCAGATGCATGAGACACAAAAATGCATAGCGGGCAAAATTTTCTGCTGTGATATAAGCTTTCCCATCAGGCTCAAACTATTTAAAAAAGTTTGCTTCTTCTTCAGCTGATTCGGAGGTTATACATGTGTACATGCTTACAAGCACATGTATGTGTGTGCATGTATGTATATGTGGGGAGTAATCCACATTCCGACTTTTTCACATCCTCGAAATGCGTCCAACTCGATTGCAAGCACGTATGATAATCAGAATTTTTATAATTTTTTGCAGACATAACATCGTCTTTGCAAAAAAGAATTTCATTTCAATACTACCTGCACACTAAAATTAATTACGTAGTATATTGTATGTTTAATATTGACGCAGCGGATATTTCAAAAATGATGTAGAACGGTGAAAGTAGTAGTCGATGGATTGATGAATGCTGAATTGCCCGAATTCGTTGATCCGAAGATGCCGAACTCTAGCTATCTCGAACTCGTTGATCGCGCACGATACCGGGTTCAAAGATCTTCAATTCTTCAAGCGTTGATCAAGCGCACTTGATTCCGCGAATCGGCTTCTACAATCGTTGAATCGAGCGCACTCGATTATCCGAAAGAGGAGATAGGAGATTACACTCAACTACCAATTTGAAATGAAAGCACAAAGCAATCAAAAGAGAATTTTATTCAATATTCAACAACCTTTACAAATGACACCACTTGCCTATTTATAGGCTACAACACAAATCCAGAAAATTTCCTAAGTCATAAGTCGTTTCCGACTCATCATCCATGACCTACGACTCATCATAAGTCGTATACGACTTATCAACTTTCAATACAAATCAAAAGTAAACGACTCATGACAGACGACTCATCCTAAGTCGTTTACGACTTATCAGCTTACAATACAATCATACGACTTACAAACAAAATTACAAACGACTCACAACAGACGCGACTTAACAACCAACGCAATAGCCACTTCCTTCGATTTAGAATTCACGGTGTAGATTAACTCGCAGAAGATACCACGCTTCAGTCTTCAGCGACTCATCCCAACGGTAGAGATTAACTCGGAGGAAGATCCCACGCTTCAGTCTTTAGCGACTCATCCCTTCTCTTAAGTCGTAGACGACTTATCCCTTGTTTGTTTTCAACTCGTGTTGCCCTTCCTGGATCCTTCTTCTTAAGTCGTAGACGACTTATAGCTCGGTCTTTAACTCGTGGTTGACTTACCTCCTCATCTCCGTTGAGTCGTGGACGACTCATACCTGTTTCCTTAAGTCGGAGACGACATATATCTTCCATCCAGTTGAGTCGTGGACGACTTATAGCTGCACCGTTAACTCGTATATGACTCATCAACACCGAACGACTCATGCTCTCCTTAAGTCGTATCTTCCTCTCACATGGCTCCATAAGTCGTAGACGACTTATGCCTTCCCCTTTGGTTGTCCAGTTGAGTCATGGACGACTCATCAATGCCTCCTTAAGTCGTAGACGACTTATGCCTTGGTCAAATAAAGATTGCGCTGCATCATCCTCCCCAGGTTGAGAGAAATTCGACCTCGAATTTGCACACTCTTCATCCCCAACAAACTCATCCCCATGATATGGTACGAGATGCTTAACATTGAATACGTCAGATGTATACACATCATCTGGCAGCTTCAGTTTATAAGCATTTTCATTGATTCGTTTCACAACTTCCACTGGACCAATTTTCCTGGCTTTCAACTTGTTGTATGCGCCCACTGGAAAACGATCTTTTGTTAATATTGCATAAACCATATCACCTTCATGAAATTCAACCTTCCTTCGTTTCAAATCTGCAGATTGTTTATACTTCTCATTTGCTTTCTCTAATCGTTCTTGAACGATTTTATGACACTCCGTCAGCCCTTCAACAAAATCAGCAGCTTTCTTAATTGTCCCCTTCGAGTGTGGTATCATCGTTAAGTCTAACGGTCCCTTCGGTAAACTTGAATAAACAATCTGGAACGGACTGAACCCAGTACTTCGATTCACAGCATGATTATGGGCAAATTCTGCCTGGCATAATTTCACATCCCAACTCTTCAGATTATCTTGCACAAGACATCTCAACAAGTTTCCCAATGATCTGTTAACCACCTCAGTCTGTCCATCCGTTTGTGGGTGATAAGCACTACTAAACTTCAGCTTCGTTCCCACCATTTTCCACAAACTTAGCCAAAAATGACTCAGAAAACGAGTATCCCTGTCCGACACAATCGATTCTGGCAATCCATGAAGTCGATAGATCTCTCTGAAAAACAACTGAGCAACATGAACAGCATCCGCCGTCTTCTTACAAGCAATAAAATGTGCCATTTTCGAGAATCGGTCAACTACTACATAAATGGAATCATTTCCACGCTGCGTTCTCGGCAACCCCAACACGAAATCCATACTGATATCCACCCACGGTTTTACAGGTACGGGTAACGGCATATATAAACCAGCATTAGTCGCAGTTCCTTTCGAAACTTGACAAATATGACAGCGCTCCACAAATCTCTCCACTTCTTTCCTCATCGATGGCCAAAAGTAGGACTGTGAAATCAACTGCAAGGTACGGTCTCTCCCAACATGTCCCTCTTCGTGTAACTCCTTGATAATCTTCATTCTCAGACTACCCTCCGGTATGCACAATCGACTTCCTTTAAAAAGAAAACCATCTACCATCAAAAACTCATCCGTCTTTCCCTCCTTAACTTTATCAACAAACTTCATGAAGTAAGGATCTTCAACAAATAATTCCGGCAACATTTCAAACCCCGTTACTTCAACTTTCAGCGTAGTCAACAAATGACTCCTCCTACTCAAAGCATCAGCCACTCGATTCGTCACCCCTGACTTGTGTTTAACAACGAAAGTAAACTGTTGTAGATATGCAATCCACGATGCATGTCTTGCTGAAATCTTGTCTTGTCCTTGCAAATGCTTCAAGGCTTCATGATCAGTGTAAAGAACAAACTCCTTCTGAAATAGATAGTGTCTCCAGTGTTTAATAGATTGTACAACAGCATAAAACTCCACATCATATGTACTGTATCGCATCTTCGCTCCTGACAACTTCTCACTGAAATATGCAATAGGACGCCCCTTCTGACTCAACACCCCTCCAATCCCAACCTTGGATGCATCAGTATGTAGTTCAAAAACTAACTGAAAATCAGGTAGCACTAGAATTGGTGCAGACGTCAGCAATTCCTTGATCTTCCCAAAAGCAACCCCTGCTTCTTCTGACCATGAAAACTGTTTGCCTTTCATACAATCTGTAACAGGTGCCATCACACTACTAAAGTGTGGAATGAACCTTCGATAGAATGAAGCCAACCCATGAAAACTACGAACTTCCGTTATCGTCTTGGGTTGCGGCCAATTTCTGATCGCCTCGACTTTACTTTGGTCAACCTGTATTCCTTTCTCTGAAACAACATACCCCAGAAATAAAACACTGTGCGTCATGAACACGCATTTCTTCGTAGCAGCATAAAATTGTTCTTGTCTCAGTACCATCAGCACTTCTCTAAGATGATTCAGATGTTCCTCTGAACTCCCACTGTAAATAAGAATATCATCGAAATACACCACCAGGAATTTCCCAATGAACGGTCGAAAAATCTGATTCATCACCCTCATAAAAGTACTCGGTGCATTTGATAAGCCAAACGGCATGACCAACCACTCGTATAGACCCTCCCTGGTTTTAAAAGCAGTCTTCCACTCATCGCCTGGTCTGATACGAATTTGATGATATCCGCTCTTCAAATCAATCTTCGAAAAGATAGTAGCTCCACTTATTTGATCTAACAAGTCATCCAACCTCGGCATTGGAAATCTATATCTCACAGTGATCTTATTCAATGCTCGACTGTCAGTGCACATTCTCCATGTCCCATCCTTCTTGGGTACCAATAAAGCTGGTACAGCACAAGGACTCAGACTCTCCTGCACACGCCCCTGCTCAAGCAATTCCTCTACCTGCCTCCGCAATTCTTCATGTTCCTTCGGACTCATTCGATAATGTGGTCTGTGTGGCAACACAGCACCTGGAACAAGATCTATCTGATGTTGTATATCCCTCAACGGTGGCAACTCCGTTGGTAACTCCTCTGGAAATACATCGTCAAATTCTTTCAAAACTGGTTTAACTTCTTCTGGAATTTCAACCTCTTCACTGTTTTCTCGTCCAATCAACAAGAATACTTCTGGTTCTTCCTCAACCTCTTTAACAAACTCTTTTAAAGTCAATAAAGTTTTCAGTTCTTCAATTTCTTCTGACTTACTTTCTTCTTGTGATCTCTTCTTCGGAACTAAGATAATCTTCGTGCCTTTAAACATAAAACTGTAGCTATTGGTCCGACCGTCATGTAGTACTGCTCGATCATACTGCCATGGTCTTCCCAATAATAAGTGGCAAACATCCATCTCTACTACATCACACCATATTTCATCTTTGTATTTCTTCCCAATAGAGAATGGTACACGAACTCGTCTATCCACTTTCACTTCTCCTCCTTTTCTCAACCATGCTAACTTGTATGGACTCGGATGTTTCTCTGTCTTCAATTTCAACTTCGTCACAGCTTCGGTTGAAATAATATTATCACAGCTTCCTGCGTCGATCACAAACTTACACACCTTCCCCAGAATAGTACATGTTGACTGAAAGATATTACTCCTCAACCAACTAGCTTCCTCCTGCTTCGGTGTTAAACACGATCTCCTCAGCATTAGGTTACAACCTTCGTCTCCTGACGCAATATCCTGCTCATCCTCCTCAACTGGACTAGAACAATCCCCATCAACATCCTCATCTTCAACTTCTACAATCATGGTTCTCTTCTTTGGCTTTGGACACTCACTGCTTTTATGACCCAATTCCTGACAATTGTAACATTTGAAACCATTGTTAACTTTCGCCTTCTCAACCTCCTTTACCACTGGTCTACTGATAGGTTTAGAAATGTTAGAACCCCCACTAACACCTTTCATTTGATTGCTGGAATTAGTAAACACACCACCTCCTCGTCTCCCTTGCTTCTCCCAAGCCAATGCTTTCTGATGTGCTTCAGCTACAGATCTTGGATCGAACATATTAACCATATCCTGAATCTGCATTCTCAATCCCCCAATGAATCTAGATGTCAGTTGCTCTTCCGTTTCCATAATATCATTCCTTGCAATGAGTTGATAGAATTCATCAGCATAGTCATTCACAGTTTTCGTCCCTTGTCTCAAGTTTTGCAAACGTTGATACATCAAAGATTGATAATTGTAAGGTAAGAACGTTGCTTTCATCAATTTCTTCATCTTCTCCCAAGATTCAACTTTTGACTTCCCCATACGTTCACGTGTAAGCTTGGTTTGCTGCCACCATGCCAAAGCTCTACCCCTCAGCCTCGTAGCAACCAACTTCACTCTACGATGTTCTGGAACTTCTTTGAAGTCAAAAATCTCCTCAACATTAGCTACCCAATCTAGAAACTCCTCCGCTTGCATACCACCCTTGAATTCAGGAATTTCTGTCTTCATCCCCGACTCCCATTTGTGATCATACTCAGAATAGTTTCTTCCTTGACCTCTTCCTTGAATACTATCACCATCATACTCCTCTTCAAAATCAGATGCATAACGATGTCGATTCTGACCACCAACATCTCTACTACCATTACGCCTTCCACCATCCCTTCTATCTACATTCCTCCGTTCACGATCATTCACGTTCCTCCCACGCCCTTGATCATTCTCAACACTTCTGTCTCGATTGGAATGTGGCGAGACTCTACTACCTCCATGATTAGATTCAGGTGAAACCCTTCTCCGATTTTGATTCATCTCCGTCATAAGCTTTTCTAACCGGCCAATTCCTTCGTTAAGCTTTTCACTAAAATTCTCATTGATTCTTTGTTCCATTTCATCAGCTTCTTCTCTTCGATACAAAGCTTCTACGTTTTGGTGGCGATTAGCTCTTCTTGGCGGCATACTTGAAAACTTCACAAATTCTTCAACACTTCAAATTCAAACACTTTCCAGATTTTGATCCAAAATGAAACGGATCGAAAACTTCCACTTTGTAGCAAATCGCGATGAACACGATGGACAAAGTTTCGGCCTCCAATGTAATTCCGATCAAACAATCTTCGAACAATGATGACTCTTCTCTTGCTCACGGCTCACGGTTTAACACTTCAAGCACTCGTCTTCTCTTCAAACTTCAAATCTCTTCAAATGATTAGGCTCCAAGTCTCGATCTAGCTATGATTGGCTAGAACAAGCTCTGATACCAAAACTGACGCAGCGGATATTTCAAAAATGATGTAGAACGGTGAAAGTAGTAGTCGATGGATTGATGAATGCTGAATTGCCCGAATTCGTTGATCCGAAGATGCCGAACTCTAGCTATCTCGAACTCGTTGATCGCGCACGATACCGGGTTCAAAGATCTTCAATTCTTCAAGCGTTGATCAAGCGCACTTGATTCCGCGAATCGGCTTCTACAATCGTTGAATCGAGCGCACTCGATTATCCGAAAGAGGAGATAGGAGATTACACTCAACTACCAATTTGAAATGAAAGCACAAAGCAATCAAAAGAGAATTTTATTCAATATTCAACAACCTTTACAAATGACACCACTTGCCTATTTATAGGCTACAACACAAATCCAGAAAATTTCCTAAGTCATAAGTCGTTTCCGACTCATCATCCATGACCTACGACTCATCATAAGTCGTATACGACTTATCAACTTTCAATACAAATCAAAAGTAAACGACTCATGACAGACGACTCATCCTAAGTCGTTTACGACTTATCAGCTTACAATACAATCATACGACTTACAAACAAAATTACAAACGACTCACAACAGACGCGACTTAACAACCAACGCAATAGCCACTTCCTTCGATTTAGAATTCACGGTGTAGATTAACTCGCAGAAGATACCACGCTTCAGTCTTCAGCGACTCATCCCAACGGTAGAGATTAACTCGGAGGAAGATCCCACGCTTCAGTCTTTAGCGACTCATCCCTTCTCTTAAGTCGTAGACGACTTATCCCTTGTTTGTTTTCAACTCGTGTTGCCCTTCCTGGATCCTTCTTCTTAAGTCGTAGACGACTTATAGCTCGGTCTTTAACTCGTGGTTGACTTACCTCCTCATCTCCGTTGAGTCGTGGACGACTCATACCTGTTTCCTTAAGTCGGAGACGACATATATCTTCCATCCAGTTGAGTCGTGGACGACTTATAGCTGCACCGTTAACTCGTATATGACTCATCAACACCGAACGACTCATGCTCTCCTTAAGTCGTATCTTCCTCTCACATGGCTCCATAAGTCGTAGACGACTTATGCCTTCCCCTTTGGTTGTCCAGTTGAGTCGTGGACGACTCATCAATGCCTCCTTAAGTCGTAGACGACTTATGCCTTGGTCAAATAAAGATTGCGCTGCATCAAATATACTTATTATAACCGTTAGTATAGAAATTTTAATTTTTAATGGTCAAGAGATATTGCAATTTGGTAATTTTTGACAACGATGACCTTTATGATATGTAGAGGCTTGTTGCGAAAAATTATTAAATTCTGATGATTGTAGCTGTCTAAAACCGAATTGGCACAATTTGATGATACGAAAAGCTAGGATGCAATATATGTATAAACAAAACTGACCACGGATATGCTCCTTCAAGTAGCATCTCGTCGGATATACCAAATTCAAAGTACTAGCATCCTCCAATTACAAATTTTGACTATCATTGAAAGTGTAAAACTATGAATAATGTTGATTTGTGCTTAGCAAGGGATCGTCCTGGTTTGCTTATAATTTTCCAGTCAATAAAGGCTGGTGTGTGTGATTTGTGCTTAAAGTGAAATTTAAAAACTGGACTTTCACATATATTGTACAAAGAAATTTTAAATTAAAGCCAAATGTTTGTCTGACAATTAACTGAAAGAATTATCATCAATTTGGACTTACAAATCACAATCTATGCTTATATATTCCAAAACTACAACAAAAAGGATAAATATATCATCCATAATTTTCAAAAAACATAAATAATGTGAGAAGGCAAAAAGTTTACACGGACCATTGAAATGCAGGGGAAAAACGAATCCTGTGGAACAACAAATACTGCATTGGTGTAAGGTTGGCCCAGCAATTGATTTGAATTATTTTCTTTTAAGCGATCTGCATTGTTTCACCGACTGTTAAATGACGCCAAGAGTTCCCCCAAACACTTCAGCATTATATAAAAAACACACTGAAGTGCTGGATGGAACTGTCAGAGTCATCCAACCCATACATCTATTTTTCCAGCTCAACCTTCACATTTGCAATGTTTCCTTAGTTTGTCAGCTACAACAACGCTTGGGCTATTTATAATTTTCTTCCACCGATAGAACCATTTCCGTATTATTTTAAAAAAATAAAAATAGATAAGAATATTACTCTTATTTGATTTTCATTGTAAGAATCCCTCTCTATACGTTAGAAATGGAGTTACATTCATAGTGAATTTGGCCTTCTTCCCGCCTGTTTGCATTATAAGCATTCATAGATAATCTAAAAGATGCTTGTGTGCCCACGAAGAACATTATATCTTTTTACTAAATAATTACTTATGTGATATATGTGGAAGGAATAATTAAAATTATGTATGCCTTTTACTTGAAAGATATGTCAACACTCAATGGATTGGAATATTCTAGCCAAAAAAAAAGGTAGTGTACCAATGCTCGAATCACGACTAGGTTCATTTGGTTTACAGAACTTAGACTTATATTTTGCATGTTTGCAATGATGTTGCATTTCGCAGACAGAACTTCGGAGTGTATTATAAATAACTAGAGGATTTTATAATTTTTGTTTCATCAAAACCTGCTAAGTAGGTCTAGTGCTTATAAGCTTAATCTGCTACAGAAATCATGTTGTTACATATGTTTGAGTTTAGCTTTACGTGGTTGGTTGTCTCTTGGAATTCCTTCAAGCACTTCAGCAGTCTCATCCTCATTTTGTGGGTCGTAGATCAATACTGAAGTGTTTGGGGGAACTCTACGTGGCGCTCAACTTTCAAATTAAAGTATTTGATCTGGAACATTATTTGAATTTCTAGTTTTATTTTTGAGCTAACATACTTATGTTTATCATCATTCAGATCCTCATTCAACTAATTTGACTTAATATTTTCTTTGAGTTAGAGAATGTTAAAGGAAGATAGGTGAATTTCTTTTATTTCAAATAGAATTTCATATGTACATTATAGTGCTGGCATACGTATTATATACAGCTTCTATACAGACTTGTTCAAAACAATGACAACTCATGCCAGCTGTTACATATATAAGATTACAATTTTGCCCTTGTGGGGGGTTATATGCATATGTTATATCATGGTTCCTTTCATTCTTCCGATAACCTCCCATAATTTGAGCTAGGGTTTCTTCGTTCCATTTTCTTTTCTACCGCCTTCTTCAATCTTCAGATCTAACTTTAAACTTGTGAAATTCTTTGTCGACAAAGGCTTAGTGAGTATATCAGCGCGTTGATAATATGCTGGCAAGTGATTGATGATGAGTTTTCTCTCCAGCACTTTCTCGCGAACGTAGTACAAATCGATTTCGATGTGCTTCGTTCGTGAGTGAAGTATGAGATTAGCAATCAGAGAAACAGTGTTAAAGTTGTCGCACCATATAATCGATCTGGTCTTTAGCTGAATTCCAATTTCACTAAGAAGAGATTCGATCCATGTTATCTTAGCAGTTGTGCTTACTGCACTGCGATACTCGGCTTCGGTAATAGATCTGAAAACTGGTTGTTGCTTCTTGGAGCATCACGATACTGGATTTCCTCCTAAATATATGCAATACCCAGATGTAGACCGTCGATCGTCTATGTCGGTTGCCCAATCAGCATCTAAGTATCCTTGAACTTCTATTGCTTTGCATGTTTTTAAATTTATGCCTTGATTTATTGTCTGCTTTAGATATCTCAGTATATGTTTTACGACCTTCCAGTGATCATTTAATGGTCTTTGCATAAATTGACATATTTTATTGACACTGAATGTTATGTCTGGTCTTGTTACTGTGACATATTGTAGTGCACCAACTATGCTTCTGTATTGTTTCACGTTGTCAATAGGTACACCCTTGTCTTTGGATAAGTGCAGATTGTTGATCATTGGTGTAGGTAGTCCCTTGGCTTGATCCATTTTAGCTTTGAGTAGTATTTCTGCAATATACTTTTTTTTTGACAACGAACAAATTCTGTGTCTGATTTTCTGCTTACTTCTATTCCTAGAAAGTAGTTCAAACCTCCTATGTCTTTAAAAGAGAATTCTTTATTTAGATGTTGAATCACCTGGTTGATCTCTGCTTCACTGTTTCATGTGATTATAAAATCATCAACATAATCAAGTATATAATTTATTACATTATTATTAAATTTACATATAAAGAATTGTCTGATTTTGTTGCCCTGTATCTCAGCTGAATTAGTGTTGCTTTCAATTTGTCATTCCAGACTCTTGGTGCTTGCTTTAATTCATATATGGCTTTATGAAGTTTGCATACTCTTTGATCATTGTTGCATAGTTTGTGACCTTGTGGTTGTTCCATATACACTTCTTCCTGAAGTTCTCCATTTAAAAATGCATTGTTGACATCTAGTTGTCTTATCTTCCATTTGTGATGCAGTGCCATACAGGGGCGGATGTACATATAAGTGACATAGGGCGGAGGCCCCACCTCAAAAATTAATTTTACTTTACAAAGTATGAAAGAAAAAAAGTTGGCCCTACCTGAAAATAATAATTTTGCCCTATGTGGATTTATGCGGTCCCAAAGTCACTTTCCCTTTTCATTTATTTTGTCTCCGTATGCATTCTTGCTGTGACCACACATCAAACGCCAAAATATACAAATTCCAAGTCTCCAAATCTAGATATTAAGTTTCTAGTTGATTCTAATCTCTATAAGTTTTCTAGCTCTATTATAGTTTTATAAGGAAACATTTTAAGTTTCCAATTTCTAACTAATTTATCATTTATCAATATATTTTGATTGTAAGCTGTCAAGCTAACTTCACCTATTTTGTTTGTAGGATAAAATCGTTAGTTGATTGAAAAAGAAGAAGTTTACTGATTCGTCTTTGACATGAAGAAATATTTCTCCATCATTCCAAGTATGCAATTATGCAAACTACTTAATTTTATATTTATTTTTTTTCTTCAGATTTTTGTGTGTTATGATCTGTTTTGTGTGTTATATAACATATGTGATATTTAATAGACTTGGTAAGCAAAATAGCGTTCTAGGAATGAAATAACTAATGCACATAAACTGTTTGGTTAAATTCCAACTCAAAGTTATTCACTTTCAATTCCATATTATAAAAGGAATCCATTTAATATGTTAACTGTTTGATGATTTATGTCAATTGCTCAAAATTTATCATTATGCATCATTCATTAGGAAACATAAGTTCAATTTCTACCCAAGATGAAGATATTGTAGAGGCAAGTTCTTCTAAAAAAGCTCGTAAAGAGATGGAGTTTGATATTGCCAACCTTCCCGTAGACCCTGGAAAAAGAGTTCATATTTCCGAGTATGGCAATCGTCAAGAAGAAGTCCGTAGAGCTTATTTATTAAAAGGCCCTTGCCAACCTTCTAATCATGAATTCCCAAAAAATACAAAAATCAGTGGTAGTAGACGATTTAATCCCGATTGGTTTCGTCAATACCCCGGTTGGTTAGAATATAATATCAAAGAAAATGCTGCATATTGCTTATATTGCTACTTGTTTAAATCTTGTCATGGCGATCAAGGAGGTAGCGATTGCTTTGTAACAAAGGGTTGGCAATCTTGGAAAAATAAATCTTTATTAGATATTCATGTGGGAAGTCATGGAAGTTCACATAATCAAGCTCGTCAAAAATGCGAGGCTCTCATGAATTCAAAGCAACATGTTAGCACTTTTCTTGATGGATTGTCCGAGCGACAAGTAAAGGAGTACAATATTCGACTAAAGGCATCAGTTCATTGTGTGCGGTTTTTACAGCAACAAGGATTGTCATTCCGAGGGCATGATGAATCAAAAGAGTCTATGAATCGTGGCAATTTCTTAGAACTTTTACAATTTATTTCCGATCATAATAAGGGAATAAAAAGTGTTGTTTTACAAAATGTTCCATCAAATAATAAGATGACATCCCTGGAAATTCAAAAAGATATTGCTAATTGTATTGCGGAGGAGACCACAAAATCCATTATCAAAGACCTTAATGGTACATTTTTTGCTATTTTAGTTGATGAATCAAGAGATGTATCTATTAAGGAACAATTAGCTTTGGTTATTCGCTATGTTAATGCTCATGGATGTGTTGTTGAACGGTTTTTAGGTATTGTACATGTCGGTGATACTAGAGCAGTTACATTGAAACTTGGAGTTGAATATTTGTTAACTAAACATGAACTATCGTTATCTAAAGTTCGGGGTCAAGGATATGATGGAGCTAGCAATATGAGCGGAGAGTTGAATGGTCTTAAAGCTCTTATTTTACAAAATAATCCTTATGCCTATTATGTGCATTGCTTTGCACATCAACTTCAACTAACCTTAGTTTCGGTTGCTAAAAAGCATATTCAAATTGGAGCTTTCTTTAATACCATAACAAGTATATTCAATGTGGCTGGAGCTTCATGCAAACGAAGAGACAGTCTTCGAGAACAACAAGCACTTCAAATTGTAGAAGCTCTTAAACGTAATGAAATAGCTAGTGGTCGCGGAAAACATCAAGAGCTTGGCCTCAAAAGACCTGGAGATACTAGATGGGGATCACATTATGCTTCTATAATAAATTTAATAAGTATATTTTCGATGGTAAATATAGTTATCAAGTCCGTGGAGGATGACGGCGTTAGATCCGAACAAAAGGCCGAAGCAAGTACTTTATTAGATGCGATCAATACCTTTAAATTTGCATTCAACATGCATCTAATGAAGACTATATTGGGCATTACTAATGAATTATCTCAAGCATTACAAAGAAAGGACCAAGATATCGTGAATGCCATGAATTTAATTGATGTTTCAAAGCAACGCTTACAAGAAATGAGAGATCATACATGAGATTATTTAATACATGAAGTAAACATGTTTTGTGATAAACATGATATCGACATTCCAAATATGGATGACTCTTTTGTTTCACCCGGTCGTTCAAGACGAAATCAATCAAAGATTACAAATTTGCGACACTATCAAGTGGACCTATATTACACCCTTCTTGACATGCAACTATTAGAATTGAATAATCGATTTACAGTTTGCACCACTGAATTATTACGTTGTGTAGCATGTTTGGATCCGCGATATTCTTTTTCTGCATTTGACAAGAATTGTTTATTGAAACTTGCTGAATATTACCCGATTGAATTTTCGGAGACACAAATTTCAATGCTTGATGATCAACTTGAAACTTACATTATTGATATGCATATGGATACACGATTTTCAAATTTAAAATGTATTGGAGATCTTTCCCAAAAGATGGTAGAGTTAAAGAAAGCGGAAACATTTCAATTGGTGTATTTACTTTTACGACTCGCATTGACTTTGCCCGTAGCTACAGTAACTGTTGAGAGGACATTTTCTGCAATGGGGATAGTGAAAAATCGACTTAGAAATTCAATGGGAGACCAATGGTTAAATGACAATCTAGTTGCGTACATTGAAAAAGATATATCTAAATGGATTGATGACGATGCCATAATATTGCGCTTTCAAGAGATGAAAAATCGTCGCTTACAACCAAATTGAGACTAAAGTGCACTTCTATTGAATTTAGAGATTTGTTAGTTATTGTTTTATTTTGTTTATTTCTAATATTTGCTAATGTGATCATCTTTATTTTGGAAAATATTAATATCATTTTGTTGTTGACAATGTAATATAATGTGTATCAACTACTTCGAATTGATGTTGTGTATGAAATTTGTACAATGCCCATCCATGACTAAATGTAGTTCAGGTTTATATAACTCTTAGGTTTTTTTTTGAGTTGTATTGCTTACAGTCTCTTAAGTTTTTTCTTAGACAGGTGCATAAAGCCCAAGACATTGCTATAAAGAGAAGGAAGCTTTTAACTGAGCATTTTCTATATCAAATTTGAAAGGTATGCTATTTTTTATCATAATTACTCTATCTTTGCAACTTACAAACATATTTTTCACTCCATATTGTACATGAACTGACATGCATATATGATATAATCTATTTTTTTCAGTGATTTTTGAGCTACAAAACCTCTGTTCTTGTAGATGAAGATTTGGTTTTTTTCAGGTATTTTGTTACAACTTTTTTTTTTGGATCTATATGCCCTACCTAAAGTCATGAGCTAGCTCCGCCACTGGTGCCATAGTCGATATAATTCTGATAGTAGTTGGCTTGACCACTGGTGAGAATGTCTCCCTAAAATCAAATCCATATTATTGACTGTAGCCTTTTGCAACCAACCTTGCTTTATACTTAGATATTGTTCCATCAAGGTTTTTCTTTAATCTATAAGTCCATTTACAACCTGTGATATTTTTATTTTCTGGTTGTTGAACAAGCTTCTAAGTGTTATTTTTCATTAATGCATGATATTCCTCATCCATTGCAACTTTCCAATTCCTGTTTTTAATTGCTTGATCATATGTAGTTGGTTCTTCTAATTCAGTTGTAGTAGTATATTGTCACATACCGAAATTTTCGACTTTCGAAAATTCGACATCGATACTCACTTTATCGACTGCCGAGCAATCGAGTGCCGGAAACTCCAATAGTGAGGGTTTTAGAAAGAAGAAGTAGAAGAAAAGATAGAGAGAAGAAGAAGAAAGCAGAAAAGGAAAGAAAGAAGAACAACAGAACAACATCAGAAACAGAAACAATATCAGAATCTCACATATCGCAGCGGAACAACATATAATAGATAATTGAATAATCTTTAAACAAAGAACTATATCATTTTATACATACATCAATCATCAGAGTCAATATACAACTCAATACAACAAACAATGGACAGTTATATAAACTTGTCCTCATACAGAATACACAGCGGAATAATACATAGTATAGATCATACGTCTCGTCATCCAGCTTATCTCCAAAGCTTCAGAATATCCAGAATATCCTGATAATATAACTCTAGGCTGCCCGTGTGGAAATTGGTGGGCACCCTGAGTTTAGAAGGGAACAATAAACTCCGAGTCAGTCATGGTGACTGGTGTGAGATCGTAAAACAGTTTATCTTTAAAATAAACAACATGAAGATTTTAAAGTCAATTCGCAATGCTTTTGGAAAATGAAACTACCATAAGACCTCCCGCCACACACACAATGCAAACGCAGACTTGGAGGAGATTTCTTCTTATGATAGTCAAAGATGCTTACTACGCAAAAATCAAATTCTTTTTGATATTATTATTAGTGCATAGTGTAGAAAACATTTCGAAAGTAGAATATTAATCTTAGCCGACATAGGTACCATTATAGTATGCCTACTATAGCTACCATATTAAATGGCAGGTTCTACAACTAAAACCGTACAAGGCTCGTATTGTTTCTTTGGATTTCCAACAAATGGTCAGGCTAAGGAACTTCCTTTTCCACGATGGGTACGTCCCTGGAATAGACGACCCGAGAACCTAACCGGATCTCTGCCAACACAAGGCCGGGTTACCTCTGCAAAAATAGGTAACTACTGACACGCGTATGACATCCCCCGATCGTCACCGATCTTCCCGAGGATCCCCGATTCGCAACAACCACAAAGTAATAAATTTGCAGCAACCACAGAGGTTAAGTATCTGGGCTCCATACCATGATACCACCTTTATCCAGAAGGAATGACATACACTAAGGGGCGCTACTCCCTAGAACCTTGCTGCATCCTTCCTGTTTCGACCATTTCCGGGGTGTGAGGCTCGTCGAAGTCTCGTCCACAAAGCTACGCTTTCTACAAAGCCCTGCTTCGGGTCAAACAAAATGATCAACCTATGATCACAAAGATATAAGATCAAACAAATGATCATATCGCAAATGATCAAACACTGATCATTTCACAGCAACACTCAGTATGCCACGTTACCAAATTGGGATATATCGCTGATAAATTTCAACTACATAACCTTTGAGCTCGTACGTCTCAGAGAAGGGTGTTAAGCTAAGAGAATAAATTCTCCGCCACCAACAGAAATGTATTTGAAAGAAATCAGCTTTATATCTCAAATTGTAACGTCAGACACACAATCCATACAAGTCTGTTCCGGGATCAAACAGAACCGAAGGCACTTCTCACGAAGCCCTTGCATATCCGGATAATTTTCAATCACGTCAGGACTTCCCGTCACTAAGGGTGATAAAACCTCTAAATCGGAGATCAGCCGATGTAGAGTAACTCGACGGTAATCCTTCCGTTTTCAAAAATATCCGGTCTTCAACACCGGTCTTCGAATGCAATTCATAACGACGTATCACATATTCGGAATGGGTTATACGACCCCATGGTCCTTTCCCGGCTAACTCGAATAGTGAGCGCTTATTTAAAAATAAGCGTGGCATTCAAATTCATCCAATTCACAACAAATACCTATCTAAAGGTAATTATTGATAGTCGGTTATTTAACTATCAATAAAGATGCGTAACATCATCAGATTCCAAATAATTTTCCCAAATTATTTTATCTTCCAAAATATCTTTTACTAGATATAAAATTTCCACACTTCAAAATAAATCAATATTTATTTTCAAAACGAATTCCCATTCCTTTTATAAATTCCCTAGTGAATTTATATTTCCAAATATCTACTGATATTCGATTTTCAAATCGTTTTCAATATTCAATTTCAATTTATCTTTAAGAAGATAAAATCTCAAAAACGTTTCATTTCATTTTGGAAAACATTCCCATACTTATTTAATAATAAGTATTTCACAAATCTATTTATTTTCAACACTTGGAAAATATTCGATATACTTAAATCAATATTAAGTATATATTTCATTTTTTAAGGAAATCATTTGAGTCAAAACGAATGTTACGTAAAACATCGTTACGACGACTCAAAATCACTAGTATAGGGATTCGGATTTTAAGATAGATATATAAATCCCAATACTGCATAAAAATATTTCCTTTCGGAAATCATTTACTATAACAACAGTGTTATAGTCCACCATTTCCTTATATTTCTCGAAAACGTCTATTTCAACAATAAATGTTGAAATCTATGATTTCGATAGTTCACACGTTTTAAAACATCTTTTAAAACAATTTACTTCATTTCAAATATCACTTTTCCAAAACCATATCCATTTTACTTAACAATATATTCACTGTCCAAAATCGTGAATATACTTCACTAATTACATTTCACTATTTTCTATACGTTTTATTTCAATAATAATTCGCTATCCAAAATCGCGAATATATCTTCTTTGATAATCTCCTATATTTAATTTATCAAATTCAATCGATTTCGAATTTATAAAACAACGTTTATAAATTCTATTTCTATTTATAAAAACTTCAATTTATAAATCTTCTTTATTTACCAATTCAATCCACAATTCAAGATTTTATTTATACCACAATCCATATTATAAGTTAAATACTTATAATTCATTTATTTTCAAAACTTGTTCTTTTAAAACTTTACAATTGTAAAGTTTATCCCTTTATAAATCATTTTAACATCATTTCCATTTTAAATTCACATTCCCTTATTTCAATTGGATTCATTTTCCAAATATTCACATTTAAATCTAAAATCGGATTTCAAACTTATTTCTAATTCTACTTCAATTCCAAATCAATTACAAATTGATTTCTAAATTTATTTTCACTACTAAAATAAATTCCTTATTCTTTTCAAATTATTCAATATCCTGTTTTTAAATGGATTCTTCAAATTGAAATCATTTTACATTGATTTCCCAAATTATTTCAATTTACCGACTAAATTTCTAATTGGATTTCCAACTTATCTCCCTTTTAAATAAATCCCTTTTAAAGAAAATAAATTTCAATTGTTTCTTTCAATCCATTTAAAAATCCAATTTTTTTAAATTAAATTCTTCAAATTATAATCACTATTTTACGAAATCCATTTAATTAACATTTTCACTTGATTCTGGAATTAATTCGATAAGATTATAAAAATTAACTTTTTATACTTTAAAATTCCTTTCTTCAAAATTTATTCAATTTCTAAAATTGATTCACTTAGAAATTTCTACTTGAATTTCAAAAATTCAACTTCGTTTATTTTTGGAATCTAATGATATCAAACATCCATTCAGCTAAATTTTAGCTTTCAAACAATTTTCAGACATCAATTCAATAACATCAATAATCATTCACAGATTATCACATCACAGTAGAAATAAATTCAATCAATGTGAGGGGTCCATTTGGATCCCTCCAACCTGTTTCCCTGCATCCAAAGACGTTAGCACAATACCAATTCCACTTTGAGGTGGAATATCGCGGTATATGGGTTTTTATAAAAATCCGCTTACTAACGGCGCAATAGGGTCTCATCCGCTATACAAGGCGGGAAATCATCAATCCAATATATACATATGCCAATATGTATATATTGCTATATATATATATATAGATATATCCTACTATATCTAATATCACATCCAATAGCAATCATATCAGTCAAATCAATAACGGTAATACCAAACATATTTTGAGTGAGAAAAATCTCACCTTAGCATTTATTTTGCAATCCGTTTCCAATTTGGCTTGATTCTCGATTTGAAACCTTGTATAAATAATTTAAACAGTTCATTAATATTCGAAATAAATCGAACAGTTAAATTTTATTTCTTAATTTTAAATAATAATTAGCTTTAAACCATTTTTCCCTTAAAATATCTTTAGTAACCAAAAGAATTAACTAAGTTAATTGAACACCTTAAAAATTTATTCTTAACCCAATTTTCCAAAAATAAATGATATTTTCTTTTGATAATTCATTTATCTAATAAATTAAATTTCTAACAAATTTTCTTTAGAGAAATATTTTTAATGATTAATACAAATTTAAAATAAGCTAATAAATTTCATAAAAATCTAACTTTATATCGAATAAAATTTCTGTATCTTTTCCGACTCCTAATCATTCAATTTTTAAACTGAAATGCAAATTGAAGTTAATAAGTTGTAAATTTATACCATGATGGAAAAACACA
The DNA here is from genome assembly GCA_030737815.1 of Allium fistulosum. NCBI lineage: Eukaryota > Viridiplantae > Streptophyta > Magnoliopsida > Asparagales > Amaryllidaceae > Allium > Allium fistulosum. The sequence continues at coordinate 1,219,073,917 of CM060904.1, read as the reverse complement.
CTCAGGAAATCCACCTCGTCATCACCACGAGACTCCACCAATGCTCGAACACCATGAAACCCTACGGTTGCAGCTCGAGATGGAATCTTGCTGTACCATGCCGCACAATTTCGCGAAAAAAATGCCGACTCCTTTGCGTGCTCGTCCCCAGCGTCGAAGCGGAATCGACTTCGATCGAGTCGCCTCCACAGCAAACCCCATAGATGTCGATTCTCGTTCGAGTCTCTGCCTCCAACCAACGCGCTTCCATCCTCGAAATCCCTATCTCGGCCTAAGCCACTTCGCTGCCCCTAGTTCGAGCCCCCAGCTTCGATCGCGAGCTTCCCTACAGTCGAAGACAAAGTCGTGATCCCCTTCGAATCGAGCAGAGCAACTCTCGAACTCGCGAATGTCTCCATCGCGACCACAACCAAAAGGAACACCGTGATTTTGAACCTAACACTAGATCGCCTCGAGCTCGCGACTAACTGCGGCCATTTTTTTTCTTTGAACGCGAGACAGTTTTTTTTTTTTTTTCTTTGAACGATTTGAATTGTAAAGAAAGAGGGGAGGAGTATTTAGAAATGGGAAGAAGCATGCTTTCAAGTTTCTCTGGCGCGATATTAGGCGTGATTAAAGGGAGAGTATCGTGTTGCCTGCGTGATTAAAGGCGTGAACGTGTGGATGTCGGCAGTGATTAAAAATTTAAATTTAAAAATTGAATTCAATTTAATTTCAACATGTTTTCTAACCGTATGGTCACAAAACAACTCCTAAAAATACGAAAATTCAAATCCGACAATAATTCAATATTACGGATCCAATGGGACTGGTTTCGTCGAATTCCGAGACTGTGCCTCGGACGGCTATTTTTAAATATCAATTCGAACGATAAAATTTCAAACTGAGCAAAACAGTTTAAAAATTCAATTCTGAAAGTTCGATTATCTTCGGTATTATCAATACGAATTTTAGAAGCTTTTGAAATATTTTTCTTCAGCTTAAAATTGAAGATTAGAATTTTTATTCACCTTACAATAGATTAAATTTTATAATTTAATCGTCAGCTTCAAAGTTATATCCGGGATTCAAATTAAATCATCGTTCAAATATTTAAAATTAATTAAATATTCTCAATTTAATTTGTTCAAAATTCTGGGTCGTTACAGACTTCCCCCCTTAAAAGAATTTCGTCCTCGAAATTACAAGTTAGGAAAAGTGGTCCTTAACTCGTCTACTATTTTTCACAATCCAATAGTTTTATCAAATTTTCAAAACAAATCTTTCTACTAAAGATTCGTTATCATCCAACTAGCTTTCTAAACACTTTCATAATTTTCAAACAATATTGTTTACTTCAAAATTCAAATTTTAAATTCAAATTCAAATTTTAACTTTCAAAATTTTCTCAAAAATTTTCTAACACTCGAAATTTTCGAAAATTTTTGCCAGCGTCTCCTTTGCGCGGCTAATACGGCACGACTACAAAATGTCCCTACGGACTCTCAGATTTCAAAAAGAAAAAGAAACAGCCAAGCGGCTAGACAAGAAATCATCAAAAACTCATATTATAATTCAAATACATACCTTTTGTCGAGCAATTCAATTTATCTTTGAAATTAAAATCCCAATTCTTTATAACACCTGTATATCCTACTAGCCATAATATCTAGTTACATATTTAAACCATTTTGCAAATTCCACTACAAAATTTCCAATATATACTTCTTATACATTCTTTACTTCACTATTGAAGTTATATATATTTATTCTCATTCAATTTTACATTTCACATTCATTTGAATTTAATTTACCATTTCAATTCAATTTGGATTTAGTTTATCTCCTGAATATTGAATTTATCAATTATTTGTCAATATTTTAAATTAGTTCAGTTACTAATTCATTACAAATTACAATTCACTTATTCAAATTTCTTTTCAACATTCAGTTTCAATTCCAGTTTTATCTTTATTCAATCATCCACTTAGAATAATTTCAATATCACATTTACTTAAGAATTTCACTTTTCATTTCTTAGTTCAAGATAAATATTCCATGCAGACATTATATTTATTTTCGATTTACCACTTTGGTTCATAACTACTTATATTAAACTGGATTTCCAATAACATATGAATTTTAATTCATCTTTCAATTTACATTATTCAATTCAATTCATTTGCTTACGAATTCGAAATGAATTTCAACTTTCAATTTCATTTAATTGATTCACTTGTACTTACATTCATTTAACTTCATCCTTTAAGTTAAATTTATTCTATCAACTTAATAATATTTCATAATTATCTTTATATAGCATTCCAGAGTCTTACCATCATTCCAAAGCCATTTTGAAAACAATTCAAATTTTCTTTGAATTTCAAAAACCAAACCCAAAATTTTCAAACAACTTCCATTTAAAACAATTTGGCAGCAATTCCTCTTTTGGAAACCCGAAAATGAACATCGATGATGCTGCAGTCATTACCGAAGTTATTTTCCAGCGACCGAAAAGAGTTTATAGCTTTTCATTCCTTCAAAATACTTTTCAAAACCTTTGAAATTCATTTTCAAATCAAAAAGGAATTTAAACTTTCCAAATCACCAAAATTTTCAAATTCTTTTCAAACATTTCCAAAAACTTCTCTGGAATTCCGTTTTAAATTACAAATCACATTTATAATTTATATTCTCAAATTTCATTTGTATATGGATTTATTTCTTAACTTTGGAGTTACGATTTCAGTTTCTTATTCAGTTTCAATAGTAATGATAACATTTCAATATTATTACTTTCCTAACAATCATGCAACCATATACTGTAACAATTCATAGAAAATCATTTCTTTTCTATACAAAAATAGTTTTGGGTAAAATTATCTCATTTACCCTATAAAACAATACTGTGTCGGTTTATCTTGTTTAAGAGTTTAGAAACCCCTATCAATTAAAGTTAGCTAGACTGCACCGACCAGAATCCATAAACAATCAACCGATAAGTCAACACAATACAAAACAATTTTATATTCACTAACAAATACGCGCTCATATCTATGATTACACTCAAAATCATTCTAGAGTACTACTGACTCTATCTCTAATGAGTAACACCCAACAGAGCAGGGTTGTCGCTTAACCATATGCTCTGATACCAGCTGTCACATACCGAAATTTTCGACTTTCGAAAATTCAACATCGATACTCACTTTATCGACTGCCGAGCAATCGAGTGCCGGAAACTCCAATAGTGAGGGTTTTAGAAAGAAGAAGTAGAAGAAAAGATAGAGAGAAGAAGAAGAAAGCAGAAAAGGAAAGAAAGAAGAACAACAGAACAACATCAGAAACAGAAACAATATCAGAATCTCACATATCGCAGCGGAACAACATATAATAGATAATTGAATAATCTTTAAACAAAGAACTATATCATTTTATACATACATCAATCATCAGAGTCAATATACAACTCAATACAACAAACAATGGACAGTTATATAAACTTGTCCTCATACAGAATACACAGCGGAATAATACATAGTATAGATCATACGTCTCGTCATCCAGCTTATCTCCAAAGCTCCAGAATATCCAGAATATCCTGATAATATAACTCTAGGCTGCCCGTGTGGAAATTGGTGGGCACCCAGAGTTTAGAAGGGAACAATAAACTCCGAGTCAGTCATGGTGACTGGTGTGAGATCGTAAAACAGTTTATCTTTAAAATAAACAACATGAAGATTTTAAAGTCAATTCGCAATGCTTTTGGAAAATGAAACTATCATAAGACCTCCCGCCACACACACAATGCAAACGCAGACTTGGAGGAGATTTCTTCTTATGATAGTCAAAGATGCTTACTACGCAAAAATCAAATTCTTTTTGATATTATTATTAGTGCATAGTGTAGAAAACATTTCGAAAGTAGAATATTAATCTTAGCCGACATAGGTACCATTATAGTATGCCTACTATAGCTACCATATTAAATGGCAGGTTCTACAACTAAAACCGTACAAGGCTCGTATTGTTTCTTTGGATTTCCAACAAATGGTCAGGCTAAGGAACTTCCTTTTTCACGATGGGTACGTCCCTGGAATAGATGACCCGAGAACCTAACCGGATCTCTGCCAACACAAGGCCGGGTTACCTCTGCAAAAATAGGTAACTACTGACACGCGTATGCCATCCCCCGATCGTCACCGATCTTCCCGAGGATCCCCGATTCGCAACAACCACAAAGTAATAAATTTGCAGCAACCACAGAGGTTAAGTATCTGGGCTCCATACCATGATACCACCTTTATCCAGAAGGAATGACATACACTAAGGGGCGCTACTCCCTAGAACCTTGCTGCATCCTTCCTGTTTCGACCATTTCCGGGGTGTGAGGCTCGTCGAAGTCTCGTCCACAAAGCTACGCTTTCTACAAAGCCATGCTTCGGGTCAAACAAAATGATCAACCTATGATCACAAAGATATAAGATCAAATAAATGATCATATCGCAAATGATCAAACACTGATCATTTCACAGCAACACTCAGTATGCCACGTTACCAAATTGGGATATATCGCTGATAAATTTCAACTACATAACCTCTGAGCTCGTACGTCTCAGAGAAGGGTGTTAAGCTAAGAGAATAAATTCTCCGCCACCAACAGAAATGTATTTGAAAGAAATCAGCTTTATATCTCAAATTGTAACGTCAGACACACAATCCATACAAGTCTGTTCCGGGATCGAACAGAACCGAAGGCACTTCTCACGAAGCCCTTGCATATCCGGATAATTTTCAATCACGTCAGGACTTCCCGTCACTAAGGGTGATAAAACCTCTAAATCGGAGATCAGCCGATGTAGAGTAACTCGACGGTAATCCTTCCATTTTCAAAAATATCCGGTCTTCAACACCGGTCTTCGAATGCAATTCATAACGACGTATCACATATTCGGAATGGGTTATACGACCCCATGGTCCTTTCCCGGCTAACTCGAATAGTGAGCGCTTATTTAAAAATAAGTGTGGCATTCAAATTCATCCAATTCACAACAAATACCTATCTAAAGGTAATTATTGATAGTCGGTTATTTAACTATCAATAAAGATGCACAACATCATCAGATTACAAATAATTTTCCCAAATTATTTTATCTTCCAAAATATCTTTTACTAGATATAAAATTTCCACACTTCAAAATAAATCAATATTTATTTTCAAAACGAATTCCCATTCCTTTTATAAATTCCCTAGTGAATTTATATTTCCAAATATCTACTGATATTCGATTTTCAAATCGTTTTCAATATTCAATTTCAATTTATCTTTAAGAAGATAAAATCTCAAAAACGTTTCATTTCATTTTGGAAAACATTCCCATACTTATTTAATAATAAGTATTTCACAAATCTATTTATTTTCAACACTTGGAAAATATTCGATATACTTAAATCAATATTAAGTATATATTTCATTTTTTAAGGAAATCATTTGAGTCAAAACGAATGTTACGTAAAACATCGTTACGACGACTCAAAATCACTAGTATAGGGATTCGGATTTTAAGATAGATATATAAATCCCAATACTGCATAAAAATATTTCCTTTCGGAAATCATTTACTATAACAACAGTGTTATAGTCCACCATTTCCTTATATTTCTCGAAAACGTCTATTTGAACAATAAATGTTGAAATCTATGATTTCGATAGTTCACACGTTTTAAAACATCTTTTAAAACAATTTACTTCATTTCAAATATCACTTTTCCAAAACCATATCCATTTTACTTAACAATATATTCACTGTCCAAAATCGTGAATATACTTCACTAATTACATTTCACTATTTTCTATACGTTTTATTTCAATAATAATTCGCTATCCAAAATCGCGAATATATCTTCTTTGATAATCTCCTATATTTAATTTATCAAATTCAATCGATTTCGAATTTATAAAACAACGTTTATAAATTCTATTTCTATTTATAAAAACTTCAATTTATAAATCTTCTTTATTTACCAATTCAATCCACAATTCAAGATTTTATTTATACCACAATCCATATTATAAGTTAAATACTTATAATTCATTTATTTTCAAAACTTGTTCTTTTAAAACTTTACAATTGTAAAGTTTATCCCTTTATAAATCATTTTAACATCATTTCCATTTTAAATTCACATTCCCTTATTTCAATTGGATTCATTTTCCAAATATTCACTTTTAAATCTAAAATCGGATTTCAAACTTATTTCTAATTCTACTTCAATTCCAAATCAATTACAAATTGATTTCTAAATTTATTTTCACTACTAAAATAAATTCCTTATTCTTTTCAAATTATTCAATATCCTGTTTTTAAATGGATTCTTCAAATTGAAATCATTTTACATTGATTTCCCAAATTATTTCAATTTACCGACTAAATTTCTAATTGGATTTCCAACTTATCTCCCTTTTAAATAAATCCCTTTTAAAGAAAATAAATTTCAATTGTTTCTTTCAATCCATTTAAAAATCCAATTTTTTTAAATTAAATTCTTCAAATTATAATCACTATTTTACGAAATCCATTTAATTAACATTTTCACTTGATTCTGGAATTAATTCAATAAGATTATAAAAATTAACTTTTTATACTTTAAAATTCCTTTCTTCAAAATTTATTCAATTTCTAAAATTGATTCACTTAGAAATTTCTACTTGAATTTCAAAAATTCAACTTCGTTTATTTTTGGAATCTAATGATATCAAACATCCATTCAGCTAAATTTTAGCTTTCAAACAATTTTCAGACATCAATTCAATAACATCAATAATCATTCACAGATTATCACATCACAGTAGAAATAAATTCAATCAATGTGAGGGGTCCAGTTGGATCCCTCCAACCTGTTTCCCTGCATCCAAAGACGTTAGCACAATACCAATTCCACTTTGAGGTGGAATATCGCGGTATATGGGTTTTTATAAAAATCCACTTACTAACGGCGCAATAGGGTCTCATCCGCTATACGAGGCGGGAAATCATCAATCCAATATATACATATGCCAATATGTATATATTGCTATATATATATATAGATATATCCTACTATATCTAATATCACATCCAATAGCAATCATATCAGTCAAATCAATAACGGTAATACCAAACATATTTTGAGTGAGAAAAATCTCACCTTAGCATTTATTTTGCAATCCGTTTCCAATTTGGCTTGATTCTCGATTTGAAACCTTGTATAAATAATTTATACAGTTCATTAATATTTGAAATAAATCGAACAGTTAAATTTAATTTCTTAATTTTAAATAATAATTAGCTTTAAACCATTTTTCCCTTAAAATATCTTTAGTAACCAAAAGAATTAACTAAGTTAATTGAACACCTTAAAAATTTATTCTTAACCCAATTTTCCAAAAATAAATGATATTTTCTTTTGATAATTCATTTATCTAATAAATTAAATTTCTAACAAATTTTCTTTAGAAAAATATTTTTAATGATTAATACAAATTTAAAATAAGCTAATAAATTTCATAAAAATCTAACTTTATATCGAATAAAATTTCTGTATCTTTTCCGACTCCTAATCATTCAATTTTTAAACTGAAATGCAAATTGAAGTTAATAAGTTGTAAATTTATACCATGATGGAAAAACACACTCAGGAAATCCACCTCGTCATCACCACGAGACTCCACCAATGCTCGAACACCATGAAACCCTACGGTTGCAGCTCGAGATGGAATCTTGCTGTACCACGCCGCGCAATTTCGCGAAAAAAATGCCGACTCCTTTGCGTGCTCGTCCCCAGCGTCGAAACGGAATCGACTTCGATCGAGTCGCCTCCACAGCAAACCCCATAGATGTCGATTCTCGTTCGAGTCTCTGCCTCCAACCAACGCGCTTCCATCCTCGAAATCCCTATCTCGGCCTAAGCCACTTCGCTGCCCCTAGTTCGAGCCCCCAGCTTCGATCGCGAGCTTCCCTACAGTCGAAGACAAAGTCGTGATCCCCTTCGAACTCGAGCAGAGCAACTCTCGAACTCGCGAATGTCTCCATCGCGACCACAACCAAAAGGAACACCGTGATTTTGAACCTAACACTAGATCGCCTCGAGCTCGCGACTAACTACGGCCATTTTTTTTTCTTTGAACGCGAGACAGTTTTTTTTCTTTTCTTTTTTTTTCTTTGAACGATTTGAATTGTAAAGAAAGAGGGGAGGAGTATTTAGAAATGGGAAGAAGCATGCTTTCAAGTTTCTCTGGCGCGATATTAGGCGTGATTAAAGGGAGAGTATCGTGCTGCCTGCGTGATTAAAGGCGTGAACGTGTGGATGTCGACAGTGATTAAAAATTTAAATTTAAAAATTGAATTCAATTTAATTTCAACACGTTTTCTAACCGTATGGTCACAAAACAACTCCTAAAAATACGAAAATTGAAATCCGACAATAATTCAATATTACAGATCCAATGGGACTGGTTTCGTCGAATTCCGAGACTGTGCCTCGGACGGCTATTTTTAAATATCAATTCGAACGATAAAATTTCAAACTGAGCAAAACAGTTTAAAAATTCAATTCTGAAAGTTCGATTATCTTCGGTATTATCAATACGAATTTTAGAAGCTTTTGAAATATTTTTCTTCAGCTTAAAATTGAAGATTCGAATTTTTATTCACCTTACAATAGATTAAATTTTATAATTTAATCGTCAGCTTCAAAGTTATATCCGGGATTCAAATTAAATCATCGTTCAAATATTTAAAATTAATTAAATATTCTCAATTTAATTTGTTCAAAATTCTGGGTCGTTACAGATGCCTTGGGCTTGAATATTCCTCTTTTTGATCTAATTATCAAGTGATGCATGTCTAGGTTCCTTTGGTGGTTGCTCTTGAGATTGAGGGGCTTCATGTTTATCTGTATCTTTATGAAGTTCATGTTCTATGAGGGATGACTGCTCATTTTTAGAAGACTGCTCCTCCGATTGTCTGAATGATCTTGGTGAATCATGACTTACTGATTCATGAATTGCACTGGATTAGAACTCAGATTGTTGCATAGCTGTATCAATCTGATCATTGACTGTTTCTTTGATGTCTTCATTGTAAATAGGTATTGAAGGTATTGATACTTTAGCATTATATACCTTTTGACTAAATTTCCTGTCTTTTGCTGCAAAAGGAAAAACATGCTCATTAAAAGCAACATGTCTGGATATAATAATCTTACCATTGTTTGTTAGGCACTTGTAGCCTTTTTGATGAGATGCATAACACAAAAAGGTATAGAGTGCAGATCTGAAACTTAACTTATGAGTGTTATATGGTCTTAGCCATGGGAAGCAAAGATACCCAAAGATTTTTAAGTTTAAGTAGTCAGTTTTGACATTAAATAGAGTTTCATTAGGGGTTCTCAGTTTCAAAACCTTTGTTGGAATTCTGTTGATGAGATATACAAAGGTGGAGAATGCATCAGGCCAAAATTTTAGTGGCAGACATGCTTGTGCCAAAAGAACGAGTCCTGTCTCAACAATATGTCTGTGATTTCTCTCAATTAAGCCATTCTGTTCAAAGGTATGTGGGCAGGTAACTCTATGAATTATTCCCTTCTTTATGAAGTATTCCTTTAATGGCTTGAACTCAACCCTACCATCTGTTTGTATGATCTTTAGCTGTTTGCTGGTTTGTTTCTCAGCCTCATTGACACACTGTAACACTGCATTCCCTGTTTCTACCTTTGATTTAAGAAAATAAATCCAGATATATCTAGAATATGCACCAATAAATGACAAGTAATAGTTATAACCCTAATCTGAGTTTACTAGTGCTGGTTCCCATAGATCAGCATCAACTAACTGCAATGGTTCATGATATTCAGTTATAGAATTAGGAAATGGTAATTTATGTCCTTTTCCCATCTGACAATCAGTACACACAAATGGCAATGATAAATCCCTAAAATTGATATTATTATTTCTCAATACATGTTTTACAACGTTAACACTTGGGCGTCCCAATTTATAGTGCCATAAATCAAAAGTACTTTTATGATTTACACTGTCATTAATACCAGAGTAATTACACCATTTCTTGTCATCAACTTTCTTATGATGTTTCATCAGGTTGAAAATATAGAGGCCATTATGAACTCTATCCTATAGTAAAATTTCCATACTTAGCAAGACTTTGACTGTATAAAGTTTTGGGTAAATTCAAAGTAAACTTGATTATCAAGAGCAAATTGAGATACACTCATTAAATTCTGTTTAATTTCTGGTACCCTCAATAAATTATTGAGATGTAACTCTTTCTTGCCCTTGATAACTGCTTTTCCTGTATGAGCTATTTGTATTGGTTTACCATTACCCATAAAGATAGAATGCATACCTTTGTACTCTTTATTGCCCAAATTTAGATTTTGTAGATTGTCAGTAATATGATTAGTTGCACCTAAGTCTGGGTACCAATCATCATGTTGTATATCTTCTAGCCCAGTTAGAACTTAACTGTCATTCTGAGTTCTTGACACATCACCTTGATTCTTGAAATCATGACTTGTATGAGCAAGATTAGCATTGTGTTGATGGTTTCTTTGACTGGAATTGCCTTGTGGATTTGTTGTATAATTCTGATCAAATCGAAAATAGCACCTGCTTGCTTTGTAACCATATTTTTCACAGATTTGGCATCGAGTTCTGTTATTGTTGCTCCATCTACCTCTTCCTCTGGCTCTGTAAGTCTGATTGTTTCTTTGATTGTCTTGCTCATTTATTGGATTTGCATTTCTTGATTGATTCTTGCTTTTAAAGTTTGCTTCATATGAGGCATAATTAATACTGTAGTTTGAACTTGTTGCTTTTCTTTGATCTAATCTTCCCTCATGTGACAGTAAAGTAGAATGAACATATTGCAAACTTGAAAGTGTTTCTTTTGATGAGATAATTGCTACAATTGACTCATATTCTTCATCTAAACCATTGAGAATTGCCAGAATTTGCTCAGTTTCTGCAACCTTGTAACCTACAGAACATAATAAACCACATAGTGATTTCATTTTGGTTAGATATTCTCTCATGGACATATTATCCTTTCTTAAGTTTTGATCTGTCTTTTGTAATGCATCACTCTCGCTGATGATTGTGTGTCGAATATCTGCTCAACCATGCTCCATATTTCGTATGCTGTATTACATCCTATGATTTGAGGCAACAAATTTTCACTGATTGAAGATAGTAACCATGCACTTAAGAGACTATCTTGTCGTTGATGTATTATATATTCTTTGTTGTCAGCAACTTGTCCTTCACTGATGGTGATGTATTTTGCAGGAATGGGTGCAGTTCCAAGGATATATCCTACAATCCATATCCCCTAATGGCAGTTGAAATCTGATATTTTCAGAGAAAGAAGTTGCTCTCATCTAACTGGATACTGATTATTTCACTTCTTGAATTGATGATTTTCTTGGATATATCCTCCCGTTCAAGGGTTTGATTAGCAACATGAACAGTTGATGATGCATCTGATGTGTTATCAGTTGTTCCAGCCATCTTCTTGATCAAATGAGGAGGTTATCTATCATGTTCTTGATCTGTTGTAGCCAGTGATGTGATGATAATTCTCTGATCAGTTTCAGGCAAGGCACGGACCTGTTGTGGGGTAAGAGATGGTTTTTGAAAAGGCTTTCACTGGATCTTGGTCAAAAGAGTAGGAAAAATCTCCAACGATGAAATTTATTCGAGGAGATCACTGTAACATCCACACACTGATAATGTGATGCCTCGGCAGTTGATCACTGAGATGATGGTTTATAGCCTTTAGGCGCTGGATGGTTCTGATATCAAGTAAGAGAATGTTAAAGGAAAATAAGTGAATTTCTTTTATTTCAGATAGAATTTCATATGTACATTATAGTGCTGGCATACGTATTATATACAGCTCCTATGTAGACTTGTTCGAAACAATGACAACTCATGCCAGCTGTTACATATATAAGATTACAATTTTGCCCTTGTGGGGGGTTATATGTATATGTTATCTCACGGTTCCTTTCATTCTTCCAATACTTTGAATTCGAAGTGTTTCATCACGCATATGGAGTTGTTCTGCCGTCCTGTGATACTGCTTAATCACATAAATTAGCACTATACGTGTGATACAAGGTTACAGTGCACGGTACATTTGGTTTACAAAACTCTGTAGTTTGAACATATTAATTTCTGCAGTATTTATTTATTTTTTATTTTTTTACCTATACTCTAGAACTATGCTCACAGTCGACAATAACATAGTTTAGTAGTTAATATAGTATACATATTTCTAAACAAATATGTTATACATATAGAGGGACTTTGATCACCACCTCTACCAAAGCATCTATATGTTTTTTCTTGACAAACATTTATATTCAATTTTGAGCAGTTAATTGATTATTTTTCGTTATCTGCAGTTATGTTTCTTTCAGTGGCATAACTTGTAATGATATATAAGAACATAATTTAAATGTTGAAATATTTACTCAAATATAGCAAGAACACATTATCCAAACATTTTCAGTAATCATTACTGATGTGTCTGTTTTCTATAAATGCAAAATCTATCTTCATATGTTACTTAAGCCAATCTGCCACTATCGTTTCTTTTTACATTAGTGCACCTGGCAAAACCTTATGTCTTTTTCGTCCTCACTGTTTTATCAGTATCTACAATAAGCCGTTCAACTGCAATTTCAACACAACTTGAAGAGAGTAAGAACCTAAAATTTATGAGATAAAAAAGTAAGTTTATTTGGTTAAGGTGACAAATTATGGTGCCACTTCACTCTCTGTTGTTCTACCTTACACAAGTGGTACCTGAATAAATGCAATTCATCTCTTAAATTTCAATATACGTGCAAGATTTTTCATAATTTTGGTAAACATTGACAGTAAATCTTGGTGATTTTGCTTTTGGACTTGCAAGTCTGAATGACTATTTTGTCGGTTTGATCTCTCATTATAAATACATTTTTAATTAAAATTTTAAACTACACTGGCTAACCCAAATTACCTGATCAATTCTTTGTAATGGTTTCAATAGCTTGATGACCAAATCCCAATGAAGGTATGAACTGTGGTGCAACTAAGGCTTACATGGGGAATACTCAAAAAATTTACCTTATCAATTAATTATCAACAACTATTTAATTAACAATGATCACCAAACAAAATAAAAAAATAAAAAATAAAAAAATAGAGAATACAAAGATTTAAGACTAACCTATAATTGTAAATTGAGTAATCAATTTCTACAAAGACTTGATTACACTTAAAACCTTTACTTGATTATATTGTAAAATTTAAGGTTTATTAAAAAAGGGATAATGGTTAATTCTCTCACACCAATAGATGAACCGCCTTACGCAAGACAAAGGCATTACTTGGAGATGATGTTTTTTTTTTAATTTTATTATTATAAAAGAGTGGTTGTGAGGAGAGCACTTGAAGAGATGAACTAAACTAATTGTCCAATTATCTTGAATCCTTGCCAATTTTCATGATTTGATTTTAATGCAAACAGATAATGTTAGATCTTGATTTTCATAATTTTCATTACTTGTTCTTTGCTTTCTTCTTTCCACATATAACCCAATCAAATTGAATTGGTTAATTGAATCAATTAATTAATTTCTTTTATTTGTGTATTTGACAAATATTGTTTATATGTTTTTTATAATAATAGTGATACTTCATTCAAGAAGGGCATTAATTTTGATGTCTTAGAACTCGAACGCATAACCTTTGGGACCTTGACCTACAACGCCACATTACATGCCACTTGAGCTAGTAGTCCTTAATGTATTTGACATACAGTTGAATCATACAAATTTAACACTCCAACTTGATTCAAATACAATAATCTCTTTTCAACGTCACATCTTAAACATTTGTTGACTCCACCCTTATAGTGTTAAAGGTATGTCATATAGGTAATTATGTAATTTTTATATAACTTAACTCTTGTATGAAAATATTATTCAAAATAAAATATACATAAACATAGATTTTAATTTAACAATGTAAAATAAAAAAATAAACATTTTAATTATAAACATTTTAAATGTCACTAGATAAGGTGATTTGATAAAGGTATATTGATTCACCCATGAGACTAGCAGGAAATGGTGTTTAACTAAGAAGGAGGATACTCTAATTAAGGAGCATTCTTATGAACGTAAACCTCCCAACTCATGTCCCATACCTTGTCGGTCAAGGTGTTCTATCTATAGGGTATGGCCTAAGTGTAAGGCCCAAATTATTTATGCCTTAGGTTGATTTAAATACAAACTTGAACTGAATATGAATAAGATTTGAGTCCAGCACCACTAAGTTGTAAATATAAATCTACAGTTCTTTTAAATTTAAAATTAAAATAAATTAAAACTGTTATAATATTTAATTTCAAATTATTTGAATTTAAAAGTAAAAATGAGTTTATATTTAGAAATAAATTAATTATAAATTGTTATAATTAAATCAAAATAAATGCACAATTGTTCTAAATTTAAAATAAATAAATTATAAATGTTATATGTGTAGTTTCAAAATTGTTTTAAATGAAATATAAGTTATAAATTTTTTAACGTAATTAATTAAAACAAATAATTATGATGAGTTAAAGTTGTATTAAGTATTATAACAACAAACTTGTTAAGGTATAATGATATGAATATTATATCGAATCTGATTTGTCATAGGATGCTACGTACTTATCATCCCTTATTATCTAACAACACTCAAATTCATTTCTATAAATTATGAATTTATAGATAATGGTTATTCGCTATCATTCACACACAAATTGATGTATTAGGGTATATGGATGGTTCTTTAGCATACTAAACCTGTCAATATTATCTGGAGAAGCCTTGTGTGTCCCTAGATAGACAGGATAAAATATATGACTTTATTGAGTACACTCAAGGGTCATATTCTTGTACTTACGCATTGCGATACGATAGTTCATGAGCGCCTAATGTAGTATATGATCTATTGAGAACAGTCAAGGTCACAATGATGTTTAGGAGCGATGATTATAATGTTAGGAGTTATATATGTCGGAACCAATAATAAGTTATTCATACCATTCTATGAACTCTCATATCTTCCTTAGGGCTAGGAACATATGCAAAATTTATTAGAAGCCTTATTAGGAAAATATATTAAGCCGTTTTAACAAGTATAACAACATATGAAATTATTATCTAATACACTTAATATATTTGCAAGAAATTGTTTATTGGGAAATGAAATACTAATTAATTTGAACCAAAAAAAGGTTGACTAAGAAATGTAATATAACACTCTCCTACAAATCCTTGTCATATTGTAGCCTTAATTCTCATACGTGATCCGAACACCATGACTTCTATTAATAAGATCAAAACATTTGAGTTTTATTACAAGATTATGAATTTACTCAATGCCATGTGATGACTACTACGAGACAATACAAGGTTATATATAGTTTTTCTATATTCAACCTATACAATAGTTGTATGGTTAAATGTTTCTTTCTACAAGGTATGAAAGTTCAAAGAAAATTGTTTCATTTAAAAAGGAATCATAATGCAAGATCTTGTGCTTAATATGATTAAGTACATTAAGAAACATGCTAATATGAAATGCGATTCTAAACTAAGAACTATAGGTAGATTATGTTGTTGGATAACTAATGAATTAGTTGGACACGTTCATATGTATGAACTCGCCCAAGTGCATTTTAGTTGGTCATCTTTAAATGTTAAGTACAATTGTAAGACATTTTTGTAAAAGAAGTACGATCTATTATTTATTTTCTTTTAAATGTTGGATTTGTTAACAGGAAGAAACGAGAGTTAAAATATGGTAGTAATAAAGAGACCTTTGAGAAGGAAAATAATGATGATCATTACTGTTAGTCCAATTTTTTGCCCAACATCACAATATTTTAAAATAAGTAGAATTCATAATCAAAATGTCTAAAATACTCAAAATATCCAAAGTTAAAGTCATTCTTCTTTCATATGCAACGAAATTTGAGAATATATGTCTTACCTGGGTTTTAACCAAGCAGATTTTCTATAGAAGTTAAAACGTCAAGATAAAGATGAAATGACTTACGAACATGGGAACACACATAGAAGGAATATAGGATGGAACTCAAAATGATGCACGTCCATTTGAATGAAAGGGACCTCTTGGTATAGACAGAAACCTCTCGGTATCGAGAGTTTTTTTCACTCTTTGGACCGCATATAACTCATGTACTTCACTCACTACTTCCAGTGTCAACTGCTTTTCACAGAGAATAGATAAGCAACTAGAAGGATTGACGAGAAGAAAGAAAGATAATACAAGTGTTATCAGGCAAATCATCAAGAATGACTCAACCTCAATGGAAAAGAGTTTGAGAAACAACAAACAAGAGACATGAAAGCTTTACAAAGGGAAAAAGTCGGGTTTTCACCCAAACTAACCTCTTAGTATCGAGATGTCCATCTTGGGGAATGGGCCTATGTGCACTCTCCTCCACCTGTAGGCTTGCTTTTAGACCTTGTACAACCCAAGCCTATGAATCTACAGAGCAGTTTCTCCATAAATAACAGCCATAAAACAACCAAACAAGGATCCATTTCCTCCACTCTAGGCTTTGGATCTTTTTCATCTCCTATCTCTCTCTCACAATAGTCACCTAGGCATATACTGTTGGCAGTTCTAAGCTTAAGAATATGGCAATCCCTTGTATTTGTGACTATAATTCCTTGTCAAATCCATAATCAATAAAAATATAAAGTAGACATAGGCCAGAGATTGTCAAACCACTATAAAAATCTTGGATCTCTCTACTTTTTATTCCTTTTTTGCACTTCTTTACCTTTTCTACTAGATACAATCCTACAACAAGTTATATTTAGGTGTTGTTCCACTTATAATGTTAATATTTTGGTGCTTTCATTAAGAAATCAAGCCCAAGGTTAGATTTTGCTTACTATTTTGGATTTGAAAAGGTCCAGTGGTTAAATCAAGAAGTATCGCTTAAAGAACTTGGAAACATGCTTATAGAATTCAATGGCGCATAAAAGAGGAAGATCATCTGGAATGATGGTTGGTGGAGTTGAAGATAATCCCCACTAAACTAGGAAACCAATAGATAATAGTGAATATTAGGCTCAGGTCCCTAGTAAGTTTCAAAATACACAAAAACCCCAGTAAAAAAAAGTGTGTAAATTAGGTCCCTAGAATTAAGTTACTAAGTAATTGCATATAGTTATGCAATATTTTTGGTGAATAATTGCGGAATTTTCCGCAACTTTTTGAAAAAATTGCGTAAATTTCCGCAATTTTTTGGGTGAATAATTGCGGAATTTTCTGCAATTTTTTGAAAAAATTGCATAAATTTCCGCAATTTTTTGGATGAATAATTGCGGAATTTTCCGTAATTTTTTGATATAATTGCATAAATGTCTGCAATTATTCATTGAATAATTGCATAAGTGTATGTCATTATTCAGTAACTTAATTCTAGGGACCTAATTTACAAACTTTATTTTACTGGGGTTTTTGTGTATTTTGAAACTTATTAGGGACCTGTGTCAAACTGTCCCTAGATAATATTTGGCTCATCTGCCCAACATGAAGTTGTTATAAGGGGTGAGCTTGACAAGATGATGCAGGAATTGAACTAAAAGATGATGGTAGTCAAAAAGCTTTGATGGACAAGATAGAAGCTCTGCTAACCCAGCAACCACAGAGGACTAAAAGAAATGGGAGAGAAGCATCTCCTCCTAGGCTCGAAGAAGAGAAACCATCCATTTCCAATTAGAACAAGCGAAAGAAAAAAGGAAAATTGAAAGAAGTAGATGAAGTTGTAGAAGGGGCTGCAGGAGGAAGGAGAAGTGCTCCCCCAGCAAGAAAACAACCCGACACCAAGAAGATTTCTCTCTATACCGAGAGGAATATTAGAGGGGAGGGGAACGGGAAGGTGATGCCATTGAGGTTTCTAATTTGGAAGAGGACCTATAGCTGGACGATGATGATTGCAAGCTGGACCCTGAAGCTAATGGAGCTGGAGTTCAAACAGCTGTAGCAGAATCAACCGGGCGTCAATGGAAAACCAAAGGAGTGGTTTTCCTAAAGACTAGAGAGCATAAATGTCAACGGGCGGACTGAGATCGTTTGTAGAGCCAAACACTCGGTGCAGCCCTTGATAGTTGTCTAATGGAATACTGTGCAAACATGGAATACATATCAGATATGGTTAAGTGGTTGGTTGAGGAAAGAAAAGGTAGAAAGAACGAAGATTGAGGCTCTAAACCAAGTAGAACATTCATGGAAAATATTTTGAGAGAGGAGTATCTGAGAAAGTTTACAATGCTGATTACGCCATCGTACAATGGAACTACCGATCGTAGACAACACCTACTCAAGTATGAATGGCACATGGATGGTGCTAGGGCAATGTATGTTGTTCATTGCAGGCGCTTTCCCATCTTCTTGGAAGGAGTTGCGTCGATGTGGTTCACTAGGCTCGCGTCGAGGTCCATATCGACTTTCGATGATTTAGATAGAATGTTCCTAGAGCAATTTCGACTTTATGTCGCTTGACTTAAGGACGTGATGTCCTTATCAAGCTTATCTTAAGGGCCTATGGAGTCACTAAAGGGTTTCTTGAACCTTTGTTGTTACTAAAGTAAGTAATCTAAAGCAGGATCTGGTATTCATGGCATTGGTTGGAGGTATTCACATAGACAAAGATTTTGGTAGATGGCCGAAGATGAAGCAAACTACAACCATCGAGGAGTTCTATCGGAAGGCTAACCTGTTTTTGCACTTGGATGAAACAAGTCTAGCTTCAGGCCATGCTAATGGTCGATAGTCAAATGAGATTATCCATAGTAATGTGGCAGTAAAACAATCTGGAGATTACATTGGCAATGTGGCAATTAATGTTGGAAACTCTAGTCACTAGAAGAAATGGAATCAAGGCCCCAATGGTAGGCATAATGGCAACAAGAAACGCCCAAGGAAAATGAAACCGAAAGATTACACTTCTCTAAGTGATACATTGTAAACATATACCTAGCCACTCAAGGAACGAAATGATATAAAAAGCCACCCAGAAGGGTCGCAACCGAGCATGAAAGGCTCTCCCAAAAAGTTCCATCGTTTCCATAAAACTCATGGATACAACATGAAAGAGTGCTAGCATTTGAGGGACCTTATCAAAGAATTGATAAGTATAAATTAGCTCCAATAGTATGTCAAGGAATCGTAGGAAGGTGGTCAAGTCCCAAGATTCCTGGGGCTGCCTGCGTAGGAAAATCAATTCGGACCAAGCGGAGAAGGTCCCAAGTGAAACCATCGAGTCTAAGTAGACATTGGGATTTCAGTGAACATACTATTTAGGAGAACATTTGATCAAATGAAGATCAAAATAAAGGAAGTTACAGCTTGAAAAACCAAGATCCAGGGATTTATGGGTGAAGCAAAACAACCAATTAGGACGATTGATTTTCCTATGAAATTAGGTGGAGGAGATCGCAAGGTAGTCCAAATTCAGAAGTTCGTTCAAGTGGATGAATATTTAGCAAATAATGCCTTCTTGGGCCGATCAGCACTCGCTAAATTTAGAATAGCACTGGCATCTCGATGTTTAGTGATGAAATTCCTCATGAAAATGGGGTCAGAGTGGTGAAAGGTGACCCGAGCGTTAGAAGAGAATGCTACATTGCGAAATTGGGAGAAGCGAAGCGACATGAGAAAGGTAAGAATGTGAAGAGAACTCTCCACATTCGAGATTCGCAAGCATAGCAACTAAAGCTTGGACCTTGGCTAGAGAACCACAACAGGTTTGATAAGGCTATGGATCCCAAGAAGAAGTCAGGGGAAGGGCGACCAGCACCGGCTGAGCTGACGGTGAATGTTCCAATCAACATGGATGACCCTACTCGAGTCCTGAAGTTTAGATCTCAGCTCAATACAATCTTAAGGAAGGAATTGCTTGATTTCCTCCAAGGAAATTTGGAAGTATTCGCTTAAACGCATTCAGATATATAGAGAATATCGCCGAAGATAGCGTGTCATGCATTGAATATTGATCCAAAGTTCACACCAGTAAAACAGAAAAAGTGTAGTTTGGGTTTGGAGCGATCCGCTACGTTGAAGGAAGAAGTGGATAAGCTAATGGAGAATTGTTTTATCCGCAATGCTTTATACCCCAATTAGGTATCCAAACCCATGTTGGCCAAGAAGTCTAATGGAAATGGCGAATGAGTATCAACTACTTGGATTTGAATAAGGCATACTCAAAGGACAGCTTTCTTTTTCCTAGGATTGACCAAATGGTGGATGAGACTGTAGGACACGAGTTACTTTCATTTATGGGTGCTTATTCAGGCTATAACTAGATTTCGATGCATACACCGGACCAGGAGAACACTAGATTTATAACGGATTTGGGACTATACTGCTATCGAGTTATGTCATTCAGTTTGAAGAATGCCAGAGCCACATACTAAAGATTGGTGAATTCTAAGTTCAAGTGTTAAATTGGGTGAACAAAGGAAGTATATGTAGATGACATGCCTGTGAAATCACAAGTGTCTTGGAACTATCTTGATGACCTTTCAGAGATGTTTAAAGTTTACAAAAATATATAATGAAGTTAAATCCATTGTTCTTTTGAAGCGGCATTTGGAAAGTTTGTACGATTCATTTACAATGCATGGGGAATCAAGGCTAATCCAGAGCAGATTAATGACTTGAGAAAAGTAACTGCACTGACTATGAAAAAACAACTGCAAAGCTTGAACGGGAAGATTGTTGCCTTGAGTAGGTTCATCTCGAAGGCAATGGATAAATGCATACCCTTCTTCGATGCTCTCAAGAAGGGGAGGAAGAACTTTGAGTGGAATTAAAATTGCTCGAACATCTTCGAAGAGTTATTGAGACACATGGAGACACCACCGATCTTATCCAAACTGCTGGACGTGAAGGATTTATTAGTTTATTTAGCAGTGTCTTCTCAGCACTGAGTGTAGAGGCGAGAATCCAAAGACCGGTTTACTACCCCAATAAGCGGTTTATTAGAGCTGAAATGAATTACCCAAAGTTGGAGAAACCTGCATATTGGTTGCTGATTGCGTCAAGGAAGTTACGATTGTATTTTCAGGCTCATCCAATCAAAGTACCAACAGATCAGTCTCTGAAGCAGTTATTGTACTGACCTAAGATGTTAGGAAGGTTGCTAAAATGGAATATTGAATTAAGCCAGTATGATATTTCTTACCATTCGATGAGAGCGATAAACGAGCAGGCATTAGTAGACTTCATTGCGGAGTTTATCACGCATGATGGAGAAGAAGAGGAGGATAATGTGGTTGCGATTCCACATTGGAAGTTATTTGTCGACTATGCTTCAAAGGAATACAACTTAGGGGTAGGACTAGTATTTGAAATGCTAGAAGAACTGTCAATTTGTTATGCACCGAAGCTGGAATTTCCTGCAACTAATAATTAAGTCGAGTATGAAGCGTTACAAGTAGGATTGAGGATAGTTAAGGAAATAGGTATAAAAAAACTGCACATGTTTAGCGATTCCTAATTGGTGGTTTGCCAACTCAGGAAGGAGTATTAGGCCATGGGAGCAAGACTAACCCCTTAGATGTCGAAGGCACTGGAGCTACTAGAGGACATAGAGCATTTGATATGCATGTAGAAGTGTATATTTTTACTCCCATATTTAATCTTCTTTTATTTAAATAAATGAGCATATTAGGGTATTTTACATGTTTAAATCAAAATTTAAATTGTTTTCAAATCGTCATTCATTCATCTTCATTTGGGGGTAAAATGGTAATTTTGTGTATGATTTTATATTGAGAAAATTTATTTGCACATTTTTATTTATAGGAAATGAGGTGCAAATATGAAAAGGTTTCATGGATGTATGCATGCACATATGTTGAAGGCAAATGGAGAATGGAAATAAAAGAATTCATGCAACATGGAGGAGCCAACATACCCACTAACATATGGTCAATAATTATAAGCACATCCACATGTTAATAGAGGCTTAAAGGCATGTTAGTGAGGATTAATTATTTCCCTAATGATTACTTGGAGGTTACACTTACTCAAGGGCATTTTAGGTAGTCCCTAAAAATGGATTAGGGTTTTAAGCATGTATAAATACCCCTTATGTTTCATGTAATTATCTTCTTCTTTTTTTATGAAAGTTGTA
The DNA here is from genome assembly GCA_030737815.1 of Allium fistulosum. Classification (NCBI taxonomy): domain Eukaryota; kingdom Viridiplantae; phylum Streptophyta; class Magnoliopsida; order Asparagales; family Amaryllidaceae; genus Allium; species Allium fistulosum. The sequence continues at coordinate 1,219,051,661 of CM060904.1, read as the reverse complement.
GCATAAATTCAATGTTAAATAAAATGTCTCTTTAATGATTTCTTAGTCTTGTTCTTTTTTATGCAACTTTCTTTTACGCTCTTTTATTTTATGTTATCTTATGCTCTCTTTTAATTCATGCAATTAGTGTAGATTAATTTTATGCAAGTAGTTAGTTCTCTTTCCTTTTGATTAGCTCCCATTTTCCTAGCTTTTTATGACTAAATCATTTTATGTTGATATGAATTCAAATAGGAGAAGCTAAATTGCTTCAATTTAGGGGTAATGAAGCTCTCTTGAATCGTACTAAATCACCATAACATGGTTGCATTTATGATCTCTCTTTTGGGCTTAATGGAAGAAACATAAACTATTTGTTCATTTGCCTAAGTGATTTTGATGATGAAATGAAACGACCCTAACTAATTCCACCTAATTATTTTTACTAGGATTTTTTTTTACATCAATAAATCTCTTAGAGTCATTTAGCCTTCTTACTAAATAATCCAGGATCCTCCTTTTCTACTAATATATTTATATCAGTTCATCAATAAAAATATTCACATACATATGAAGATGTATGTGACCCTCTTGCTTGGATACATTGGTTTCTCAAAGTAACGTAAACAAAAGGTCTTAATCTAGTTCCTCATGAATGTTTGATTTACTTCAGCAAAGTCTTTTTAAACATAGCATCCAAATCTTTAAGTAGTTAACTCATCCAATTCCTGATCAACCAAGTTCATATTTACCTGCATAATCACCATGAACTGCCTCATACAAATATGAGACACCCAATGGTGCACAAACACAAAAGGGTCAGACTAATTGTCTGGTATGAATAATCTAACTGAAAACATGATCTTATTCAATTCCATTTATATTCCAGTGCTTTGTATGAATAAGAAACTCTGTATCTTCTTTGTACATGTTTTTGTGAGGCATGTGCATTCATATCAGTGTTAAACAGATTATATATATGTGATCATAATGACTTAATTCATAGAAAACAATCATAAGATTCATCAATAAAAACATCATAAGCCAACCAAATGCAATCATCAATTCAGTCATCATGCCCTTTTCAACTTTACTGGCCATCAGGGATTTTGCCCAGGCCTCTCCTGAACCTATTTCTAAAGTTCATTATCAAATATAATAGGTTCTTTAGCTACTTTCTCTTTTTAAACACACACTGCCTAGGACATCTCTCTGTTAACCCAGCACACTCAGGCCCCTGGGTATAAACATACCATGTGTGAGCTTGCAATGTTCCCCTTGCCAAGCTATATTTTGTAGCCCTAAGATCCCAAGTCCTTAGTTAAATTACTAAGTGTTTTTTTCCCTTTTTTTTAACTGAGCTAATCCCTTCTGCATCTCACTTTTTCAATCAGAGAAAAATAAACAATTCAACCAATATGTATTCATTCAGGGTCTGGTAAGTTATATTCTCAGAAGCAATCATTTAATCATGAAAACAGATGTGATTTCTTAGTATATCATTTCTCCCATGGGTTACAATGGGTCCAGTTGCACACATATGGTCCTAAGTAGTTTACTAGTTATCTTTTCTTACCTCTGGTTCAATCAGATTCATGATCTGGCTAAACCATAAGTATATTTTGATTTGGGTAATTCATAAAAACATAGAAGCTCAGCACATGTACAACATTGCACTCCTATATTTTCTTTTGATTTAATTAATATGAGACATAAGCAACAACACAATGTTGCAGCCCCATATTTCTTTCTATCTTCAGACCATATGTCTACCACATGACTCTGGGGATTTTTTTATAAGCAACTTTATAAAGAAAACTTATAAAAGAAATCACTCCATCTCAAAGCTAACCCATATCTCAGATGAATCTTTTTAAAACATGAACCCATGACTCTTATCATTCTGGGTAAATCACAGTGAGGGTTTTTTTACACTTAAGTAGAACATTAACAAACCAAGGTCATCAAATCATAAAACATAACTTGTAAAAAGAAAATGAATGATTAGTTCAAATAGGCTGCCTCAATCTTTAGGACTTAATGCCAAAGCTTTCAGTGAGGTTACTCACCTTAATCCTTCTTCTTCCTATGCCTTATGAACCCCTTTTAGTCTTCTGCCTTCTCCTATTTTCTCTGGTTTATGTCTTGTATATTATTTTCTTTAAGTGGTGAGGAACAAATGGGTATGATCTCAATACCCCAAGCCTCTTTATATAAATCCTGGCTGTTACTAGGGTTTATAGGATTTACCCAATGTCAGTTCTACCCCATACATAACATAACCGGCCTTCAAGAAATAAGAGGGTATGTGGTCCTTGTCTTCATTTTCAGAAATAAGCCTTATTCTTTTAATCTTTTCCCGGGTCATGTTATATCCATGACTTCTTATTTCCTAAATTAAAGAATTACTAGAAATGGATAAAGTGTTTGTTTAAGGACTCATGCCATTTCTATGTAACTTCTGTTTTCTTCCAGAAATTGGTTGACTGTATACATGTATAACACATGCATACCTAAGTCTTTTATTTTTCTTTCTTTCCTTACATAATTTTAAGTTTATTTCTGCCTAGCTTTTATTTTCTTTGTACCCTATTTTATTTAAAGATAAAATTCTATCTTCATGCATATGTATTTCTAAATCAGTTATTTTAATTTATCTATTCATTTCTGCTAAATTCTTATTACACATAAATCTGTGTGCATGTGTGTACATCGTCTTGTGCACATGTACATGTTTTAAACCATGTATCTGTAAATCAATTTCCTATTCCTATTTTTTTTCAATGCAATTTCAAACAAACACAACTAAATTAAATCATGAAATTACTCACAAAAATCAGGGTTATCACATGAAAGCCAATCTAGAATCAAAATTTGATAATCTATATTACTAATTTATAGTAAATAGATCATGCTTAAAATAGATTTTATTTTCAATTTCATGTCATTTTCATGAGAGTTGATAAGTGGATTTGAATAGTGTGTTAGAGTTTGATGGTTTAAGTTGTGGTAATTAATAGCACAAATAAACCATACCTATAATAAACACATCAATCATTTCTACTTAATATTTTAATGGGAGATTATAGATGAATTTTGTGTTGATTTATATGAATGATTAGAAGTGGATTTGCCTCTAAATTGTTCCTTAATCTCATAGTTTTATTTTCATTCAAATTCTATTTTTTGTTCACTTTTCAACAATTTTTAGTTAACAACTTCATTTCAACTTTGGGCTAAATTGATTGAGTAATATTAAATTTTTTTCTTTCTCCATGGATCGACCCCTACTCGCAACGTACTACAATTGTACGCTGTGCGCTTGCGATTTATAACGATTATATTTAATGGTGGTTTTCTAACCGGTAGAAATTTCCGTCGTTATAAACTAGTTTTTGGCGCCGTTGCTAGGGAAATCAATTTTATGTTTTTCTTACTCTTCGAATTTTTTTAATTTTTTGTTAGTTTTGCATATAAAAAAAACAAACATCCTTAGTGCCTTTGTTACAATTTGCTTCATGTGCATTTGTTACTGTTCTTATATGCAATTTTACATTCTGTAGTTCATTTGTTTACTGTGCATTTGTTCTTTACTATGCATTGGTCCATTTATTAGTTTTGCATTTGTTTACCGTTCTAACATCCCCATACTTCACAACCACCAAACATCACTACATTGACTTGTGTTTATTCAACAAATTTTTTTTACTGCTACAATTGCATTTATATTTACATTACATTACATCCTCCTCTAATTCAACCCTCCCATCACCACCTCCTACAACTTACCACAAACAACTCCACCATTTATCTCCCCTCAACAACTCAAACACCTACAACTACTCATTAATATAAACCAACCACCAACCTCTATACAACTGCGTCAATCATACTTCCTACTGTCTTCTGCCGCACGACCTACTACCTTCCTCACCAAGAGCAACCAATTGCGATCACTGTTACAACACATTGTCCTGCAACTTCAGCTCACTTAACTTCCTTTTTGCTCTTTCTTCCACCATATACAATCACTGCCCTGCTCTACATCTTCAACTGCATCCACTCATCCACTTCAACCACATTCCCACTGTGACTTGCCACTGCCTCACTCCTTAACCAAACCTATAAAAACTGCCTGTTGCAACCTTACATCAGCATTATACAATAACGAACATTCCTAGAGAGGAAAATATGTAGGCTAATTCATTAGCTAAGCTAGCTAGCTCTGGGAAAGCGTGGCTAAAGGGATTAGTTCCGGTGAAAGTTTTGACAACTCCTAGTATCGATCAGATGGATGTCACTTTGATTCTAAAGACCACAAAGGAGGAGGAGTTATGGATTTCCCTAATCAAAGACTATCAGATCAATAGAACTCTCTCGAGGGATAGAAACGAATGAAAGAAGCTCCTCTGAAAAGCGCCATAGTTCATGATCCAAGACGGATTGCTGTACTTGAGAGGATCCTCAACTCCCATGCTTCAGTATGTCGCTAAGGATGAGGCTAGGAAGATCCTTATAGAAATCCATGAGGGGAGTTGTGGCAACCACACTGGGGGAAAACTTAAACGAAAACTATACTTGGCTATGGATATTTCTGTGATGTTAAACTGGGATGCTGCTAACTACAGTAAATGGTATGATCAATGCCAGATATTTGCAAAGATTTTAAGAGCGCCAACGATGGAACTTGTGCAAATGGCCAGTCCATGGAAGTTTACATTTTGGGGAATTGACACCATCGGTATTCCACCGGTAGCAAAGGGAGGAACCAATTATGCTATCTTTGCAATGGATTATTTTACAAAATAGGCTGAAGCGGAACCGCTTGTCACGATCTCAATGAAAAATGTAATTAACTTCATGAATAATAACATTATTTATAAGTTTAGAGTGGTCCATAAACTCATCATGGATAATGGAACTCGGTTCGAATGTACAAACTTCAAGGATTTCTGCAAACATTACAGAATTGAGAAGAGCTTCTCCACGGTGGCACATCCGTAGGAAAACAGGCAAGTGGAAGAAGTAAACAAGATCATCAAATCTACCTTAAAGAAGCGACTGACTAGAGCTAAAGGCAACTGGGTTGATGAGCTTCAACTAGCATTATAGACTTATAAAAGACACATAAGTCTACAACTGGACACTCACTATATTCAGGCCTATCCAATGAAAATACCAACATACCAGCCTCTAAAGTAGTTATTGTATTGACCTGAGACCTCGAGAAGTTTGCTAAAATGGAATATTGAATTGAGCCAGTACGATATTACTTACCATTTATGGAGTGATAAATGGGCAAGCATTGGCAGACTTCATTCTTGGGTTTACCGTGCATGACGGTGAAGAAGAAGAGGATGATGTGGTTGCAATTCCACATTAGAATTTATTTGTCGATGGTGCTTCAAACAAATACAACTTAAGGGTAAGAGTAGTATTTGAAATGCCAGAAGGACAATTAATCTTTTATGCATTGAATGTGGAATTTCCTGCAACTAATAATGAAGCCGAGTATGAAGCATTAATAGCAGGATTGAGGATAGCGAAGGAACTTGGGATAAAAACGTTGTACATATTTAGTGACTCCCAGTTGGATGTTTGCCAACTCCAGAAGAAGTATCAGGCCAAGAGAGCGAGACTAGCCCCTTACCTATCAAAGGTGCTGGAGCTACTATAGGACGTAGAGCATTATATAATAATGCACATCCCTAGAGAGGAAAACATGAAGACTGATTCATTAGCTAAGCTAGCTAGCTCTAGGGAAGCGTAGCTAAGGGGATTTGTTCCGGTGGAAGTTCTGACAACTCCTAGTATGTAGATGGATGTCGATTAGTGTAACGACCCTGAATTTCATATAAATTTAAATTGATAATTTAAAGAATTTTTGAATAAAAATTGTGTAAATTGATTTATAAAGTGATGCGAGTTTCCCCGGATTAAAATAAATTCTATGTTAAATCATTTAAAATTTAAATATTGTAAATATTGTATATATGTGAATACGAGCATATATGAGTTAACTTGAATATATATGTGAATATTTGATTTGAATTTAAAATGCAAGTAAATGGTTTAAGAAATGAAAATATATATAAGATGTTAAAATATAAAGTAAAGATATATATCTTAATCTCATGTTAATAAATCAATACAAAATAATATAAATAGTAATAGACAAACAAAAATAACAAAAGAAAAATACATTCACATATGAACAAAAGGATAAGTATGAACACTTATAAAAGTGAAGAATTGTATAAAGTAAAATAAAAATACAAACAAAGGTACTAATTGAGATCATATCAGCCGAAATCAAATGTAACATAGTCAATACAAGAAACAAAATAAAATACATACAAGATTCCAAAGCAAGATAAATATATGTACTATGGCAATTGAGACTTGTAGGCAAAGAAAAGAAGTAAGGAAACATAAGTACTTAAAACATTAAATGCTAGCACACTTATGTCAATTCGAAATGTTGAAAATCATCTCAGCCACCATACTGAGAAAAAAGAAATCTCTGATTCAAATATACAAACCAGTCCATACTTTCTCTTTTTATATCATCTTCATTTCAGTTTTGTTCAAAACAAAACTTAGCATTCCAGGAAAAAGATAATAAATATCATTATCTACAAACTCAAAATCAAATCTAGAAAGATCAAGAACCTAGAAACAATGAGCAGTGCAAAGCTTTAGTTTAAAATTTGGAAACTCAAGATCAACCTAAATCTCAGATTTAAACAACAAAGTCATGTCCTTTGTCTCTGAAAATAAGGTGAGCAAACTACCATTTACATTTTGAATCTGTGGTTGACCTTGATGCGGTGAGTAAATGACCTGTTTTCGAGATTTAAGTTGAATTTAAATATGTGTGTATGGTTCATGATTCAAATAGTGTTTGGTTTGAGTGTTCTCTTCAGCTTTCACTTGGTCTACATAAACAAACATGTCTGTGTACTCTTGTTCTCTGTTCTTTTTGGTTCTCAAGATAGAAAATCATTAGGAAATCCAACATCACTTCGTTTAATCACCATTGGACTCTGAAGTTAAACTAAAACAAGTTTGTTTTTACTTCAATTAAGATCTGGAAATAGTTCTAGCAGCTAAGTATTTTGAAGCATCAAGAAAAAATTATTTTTACAGGGAGGTTTCAATTTTCGGTAATATTCGAATGCAACGATTTGCTACTTCAATCATATAACTCGAATCCTTATTAAAAAATAGGATTTTTAGGCCTTGTTTGACGATTTTTAAGCTTGTGGTTCAAGAGCAGTTTGTCGACGAACGGGAAATGGTTTTTGGTCAAACTGCGGTGGTCGAAGGCACTAGGGAGGCCGGAGTTTCTCGAGGAGGTGGAGAAGCTAACGGGGTGTCGAAGAAAAATGATCGGAGGTGTCCTCATTGATGGCGGTGGCGACGGCGACCGTTTAAATTTTTTTAACCTAGTTTTGTAAAGCTGAAAATCTTTGATTCGTTCGACGTTTGTAGGCGATCGAGTTCGACGCGATCTTGGGAGGTGGTAAGTGAGATGTTGACGAAGGGATGGCTAGAAGTTCTGGTGGACGAGGTTGTGTGATCGGCGAACTTCCAGGTTTGGGTGAAGAGTTCTGATGAGTTCCAGATTTCGATGGAGACACTTATTTTCGATTTAGAGTGGATGTTGTCGAATCGAGACCTGATTTGGAGTATAGGAAGGATTCGCGACTTGCCGTTGTTGGTGGAGTTCGCCAGAGCGGCGGCACCATGTCGTGCACGTGCACGAGTATCACTATATATTGGCTCGTATATATAATTTGGGGAAGAAGCAGTTTCCCCAGGTATGTCTCGAGTTTTTCGTTCGAGTTACTCGAAGCAAGAGTGGGTTGCGAGTGTCTCGGTGTTGGGCTCGAGTATTCCAGGCATTGGCTCGGGTCTGTTGATTTTGTTTTAAAACAGATTTTAAAACTTTAAACTTAAATCAAGTTCTATCCAAATAATCTGTTAAAACACTTTTAAATAATAAGTGTTGTTTATGTCTGAGATTAAATAAAGGTTGTAAAAATGGAGTTGTTTTGAAAGTTTATTTTAAATAAACTAAATAATGTTAAAGGTTAGTTAATTAATGTAAAGAATGTTTTAATAGTTAATTAACTTTTAAAGTTTAAAGTTAATCTATTTGTTGAAGGAAATTAATTACTTGAAGTGAATTACTTAATAAAAGTAATTAAGGTAAATTTGTTAATAATTTAAGTTTGATTAACCAAGTAATTAAAGAATAATTAATTAGAGGATAATTAATTATGTGATTAATTAATTAAGGTTGATTAATTAATAAATAAATGTTGATGAATTATAATTAAAGGTTAATTAATTTATTTATAATGGTTAATTAATAAATGATTAAAGAATAATTAATCAAAATCGTTGAGATTAATTAATGTTAATTAACCAGGATTAGTGATTTATTCATAAGTAATAAATCGGATCTAATTTAATCAGATGATTAAATTGATCCTACCTACGAATGTTTGGATTTCATTGAATGCTGCATATTGGATTTATATCTCTGTTATGTGATTATGATGCTATGAATTGCTTTGTATTGAGCTGTGATATATGTGATATGTTTCTATGTGAATATGAAACCCTTGACTCGTAAACGACATTTGAATTTCGATGCGACAGGGAGTCGGATTCCAGTTGGATATCCGAAACCCACATCGAATTGTAATGATGAATCTTTGTGACTAATAAATTTACTTTATCTATGAATCTGTGAATGAAGATAAGCGTTATCGGTTATACCGCTTATCGATATATCTGTGATGATTGATGATGTTGCACTATTGTGTGTAAAACCCCTGGACCACACTTACACACACACAAATATGGATTTCACGTGGAAATCGGTTAAATCACAGATGATTTAAATTTAATGTTTTTGAAATTGAAATTTTAATTTAATGTTTTTGAAATTGAAATTTTAATTTCAATTGATTTTGAAATTTGGAAGATTTGGGGTTTAAAGTGAAAAGCTTTTGAAATGGAATTTCAAAGATAAAAGTTATTTCGAATAACTTAATCGAGTTTTGAAATTTAAATAATTTGATTTAAATTTGGATTCAAGTTTGACATTGAATTCTATGATTTGAAACTAGGGATTAAAGATGTTGTACAAGTTATATATGGGTTAAACCATTTTAAAGGTATTGATTTGGGAATTTGAATTTAATTCAAGGGTTTTAACTCGTGTAAATATAACTGGATTTTTCTGAAACGAAACTATTTGTTTTCAAATAGTAAAAACTTTCACATAAGAAATGAACTTCCAATTTGTGTTGAAAGAATTTCAAGTTTGAAATGGAATTGAAATGTTTTGAAAACTATGAAATGAGTCTTTGATTTCAAAGACCGGATGAGTTAATCTAACTTGAAATGGAATTGTTTTGGAAGACTATGAATGAATCTTTGGAAATGAGTTTTGAAAGCTATAAGTTAAATCTTGACTTAAAGATTTAACGAGTTAATTCAATTGAAATGGAAATCGATTGGAAAATCTATGAATGAATCTTTGTGAACGGGGTAAACTTTGTGAATTGAATCTTTTTGTTTTAAAGATTAAAAGTGTGGAAATTGTTTAAACCAGTGAAGGTTTTTGAATTGAATCTTTTTGTTTAAAAGATTGGAAATGGTAAATTGTTTTAACCATTCGAATGAAAAGTTTTGGGCTTTAAGCTATGATTTAACTGAGACCCCAGTATCCATATGATTTTAATTGCGCTCGTTATTCGGTTTAGCCGGGAAAGGACCTTTGTGTCATATATCCCATTCCGAATAGTGATACGACGATATGGATAGCATTTGAAGACCGGTGGTGAAGACCGGGTATTTGCGAGAACGATAGGATGACCTATCGATTGTCTCTGCACTGAGTCGCGCCGGTATAGAGATTTCTTAAGTGATGGGAAATCCGATCGGGATTGTGAATACCCGGATTGCCAGGGCTTCTTTGGAAGTGCCTTCGGTTCCGTTCGAACCCGGAATGGACTTGTATGGATGTGTGTCTGACGTTACACTTTGAGATGTAAAGCTGGTTTCTATCAAATATATTTCTGTTGGTGGCGGAGAATTTATTCTCTTAGCTTAACACCCTTCTCTGAGACGTACGAGCTCAGAGGTTATGTAGTTGATGGTTACTAGTGATACATTCCTAATTTGGTAATGTGGCATACGAAGTGCTGATGATCATTTGTTGGTCAAAGCGTGCTTTGTGAAAAAGCGTGGCTTTGTGAAAAAGCGTTGCTTTGTGGACGAGACTTCGTTGAGCCTCACAACCCGGTAATGGTCGAAACAGGAATGTTGCGACAAAGGTTTGTAGGGGTAGCGCCCCTAGGGTACGTCATTTCCTTCTGGATAAAAGGTGATATCATGGTATGGAGCCCAGATATTCTACCTATGTTGATTATATTTTGTGGCTGTTGCTTTATGATTGAGGATCCTCAGATAAAGGTCGGTAACGACCGGGGGATGACATAGCTCGTGTGTTAGTTACCTAGTTACAGCTGTACAGCGTGAGGTAGCGTCAGTGTGTTAGTTACCTAGTTACAGCTGTACAGCATGAGGTAGCGTCGGCCTTTTGTTTGCAGAGATCCGGTTAGGTTCTCGGGGCGTCTTTCCAGAGGCGTTTCTATTTCGGTAAGGAAGTTCCTTTGCCTGATCATTTGTTGGAAATCCAAAGAAACAATACGAACCCTGTACGGTTTTAGTTGTATTACCTGCTATGGAATGTGGCGGTAACCTGTTATTGAACATGGTAGCTATAGTAGGCATACGATGAAATGTTGTATGCTGGCTAAGATTGATATTATACTTTCGAAATATTTTCTCACTATGCACTAATGATAATAATATCGAGTGATTTTGCATAGTAAGCATGTTTGACTATCATAAGAAGAAATCTCCTCCAATTCTGCATTTGCATTGTGTGTGTGGTGGGAGGTCTTATGGTAGTTTCGTTTTCCAAAAGCATTGGGGATTTCATTGTTTAAAAGCCTTTTGTGTTTGTTTAAAGATAAACTGATTTTGTTGCTCACACCAGTCCCATGACTGATCCGGAGTTTATTGTTCCCTTCCTAAACTCTGGGTGCCCACTATTTTCCACACGGGCAGTCTAGAGTTGGGTTTTTCAGATATTCAGGTTGAGTAGATTATCCGGAGCTAGTCAGTCCTTGGACGACTGACCTTGCTTTCCGCTAGCTATGGATTGGAGCATTCTATTGGAGATATTCTATCTACTGCTGATGTTATCGTTTTCTTTTCCGCTGCTATTTCTTGTATCATATCTTTGATGTATATAGATATTCATTGTATCATCATTGTATCTGGATATTGTATCAGTGTTGTATATCTATATTCTTTTTCTTTTCCGCTGTGTTATTTACTTAATGTTGTTATAAGCTCCGGCGACTCGGATTTGAACGGTCGAATCTACGGCATTCGAGTACGATGTAAAGTATGGATGTCGATTTTTGAACGTGAAAATTCGTATCGTTACATTTAGATTCTAGAGGCCATAGTGGAGGAGGAGTCATGGATGACTCCAATCAAAGACTATATGATCAGTGGAACTCTCCTAAGAGATAGAAACGAATGGAAGAAGCTCATCCAAAAAGTGCCATAGTTCATGATGCAAGATAGATGGTTGTACAAGAGAGGATTCTCAACTCCCCTGCTTCGATGTGTAGTCAAGGATGAGGCTAGGATGAACCTCATGGAAATCCATAAGGGTAGTTGTGGAAACCACATTGGGGGGTAGACTTTAGTGAAAACGATACTTGGCTATAGATATTTCTGGTCGATGATAAACTAGGATGCTACTAACTACACCAAATAGTGTGATCAATGCCAAAAATTTGCAAAGATTCTAAGAGCCCCATCGTAGGAACTTGCAAAAGGCCAGTCCATGGCTGTTTGCAATTTGGGGAATCGACATCACTGATATGCTATCAATAGCAAAGGGAGGAGAAAAATAAACTATCGCTATAGTGGATTACTTTACAAAATGAGTTGAAGCGGAACCGTTTACCATGATCACAACAAAAATGGTAATTTAATTCATAACAAAGAATGTTATTTGTAGGTTCGGAGTGTCCCATAAAATCAACAACAATGGAACTCTGTAATAACCCGAAATTTAACCACTAATAATTAATTTGTTAATTAATTAAATAATAAAATAACTTTGTGAAATTATCAGAAATAAGCCACGGAAGTTGCACCATTGTGTCCGTGGTAATTTTTTGGCCAATTTCCATATATAGAACATCAGAAACCGAGCTAATATGACCAAGTTATAAAATAAACAAAATAAGCAGAAATATAACGGAGTGTATATATATATATATGGCCAGGTCGACCGGCCGGTCGGCCTGGGCAAGGGGGCGGTCGACCGCCCGGTCGACCCACCTTGTATTTCGGCTGGCGAACGAACGTTAATTCCTTCGAATCAATTAGAGCCCATCGAACACGTCATTTGCATCGTTTAGTTTAATCCGGTCCCTCCGTTTCTGCATCTGATGGCTCCTATTAAGCCTATGACGTGGTTGCAAACTATTCAATCTCCAAATCCAATGGTCTGAGATCCACTTCTACACATATAAATAGACCCCTAGACCTAACACTTTTTCTCATTCTAGGTTTTCTCCAATCGAGTTTACCTTTCTAGGAAGGACCCTAAACGGAATAATTTTTCCAAAAGAGAAAATCGTTATAAATTAAATTATTTTACAACTCCAAGTGGATACGGGAAGACCAAAGGAAAAGCTTAAGACCGGAGGTGAGTGATTGTAATTATTTTAAGATTTCTTTAAGTAATTTAAAATAATAGGGTTTCCAATAGTTGTAGTTTTACTACGATTTTTGGAATAGCCTTTTTCAGTAGTTATTTACAGTTTTTAATTATTTTCAATATATTTCCTTTCAGCTATTCCTTTCAGTAATTTTAGTATTATTTCTGTTAATTATAATTTATTACTGTTAAGCATAGCTTTTTGTTGATTTACAGTCTATTTACAGTATTTAAATTTATTTACTGTTATTTATTTCTTATTTACATCTTTTTCGACCTTTCGGATTTCATGCAAGCATCTATTCTCTTTATCCCCCTTTTCTGCGCGTATGGATTAGAATAAATTGAACGCGAATATGGATTTTATAAGTAAGAATATTGAATGAAAATATATGTAAATTATAAAGACTATAATAAATAATGGAATTGGACTGTAATAAATATAGGAATTGGACTGAAATTACGCTTAATTATAATTAGAATTGGACTAATTAAAGATAATTGGCATAGTTATAACCTAGAATTATAACTAAATAGAGTAAAAAGATGAAAGAAGCTTATTTTCACACATAGACCTTGGGTTAAGTAATAAGCATGATTATAACGTAGGTTATAATAAGAAAAGAACAGAATGGAGTTTATTTTAAGGCTTGGGATAAATTAATAAGCGTAGAAAGTAAAAATGATAATAAAGGCTTATTTAAAAAAATTATCTAAGTTAATAAGCAAAGATGAAAGTAGGACCTGTACCAAATAGCATTCCCCATTAGACAAAACGGTGTCTCACATTAGTCTGAAGTGAGATAAGGGCACGCTTATGCTAAGAATGGTGGTAATTGCTCAAATAGAAGTCCAAATCACGGGGAATTTGGATAAGGAGCACAACTAGATATTGTTTGGATGAAGGGCCAGTACCAATAGCATTTCCCCTATTTTCTATGAACAAACGGTGATCTCACATTAGCCTGAAGTGTGATGAGGGGCATGCTATGCTGGAAGTTGGAGGTAATAAGAAGACCCAATAGGTGGAGCAAAAGGTAGCATGGGTATGGTGGCAGTTACGCATGCGACTTCCATTCAGGTGCTCAGCAATAGCCATGAGTTCCAAGCTCTTAGTAGGGTGTCTTAGTAGACACCATTACCTTCTGTGTAGGAGGCTATATATGTCGTCCGGATTCATAGTAGTTGCTCTGTGTATCTTCCGTAGATACCATTGGCTGCGGTGTAGGGAGTTATATAGCGGCTGGTCCACATTAAGGTCTATGGAGTAGTAGGCCGATCAAAAACGGTAGAATTAGGGTCACATCCTAATTATAGGATTAGGAATTCAGACTAATTAAATCAGAACAAGTGCAAGCAATCAAAGTTAACCTATCTTGAGCAATGTTTAATCGTATTTATTTTCAGTTTATCTCTTTCCTATTTCCTTTGTTATCCTTATTTATGCTAGAACTGTTGCAGGATCTATTACTTTTATCTTGCTTAAAGACTCTAGTAACTACTATCATTCACCAGACTTTTAGGTTGACCCACTCCTCTATTTCCCCTTTTTCCCCTTTAGTCAATCAAGGGAGAAGCTAGTAGATTGCTGCAGCTAGGAGTTCTTCTTGGAGGAGATTTCTTTATGTACTTCTTTCATTTTCAGCTTTTTTCCTTGTGTACACTAGTTTATTTATGAGGGATATTACATACTCTGATTTTAAGACAATGAATTTTCATTTTCATAATAAATGATGGGTTTTGAGATATGGAAGTTGTATTTGGCATTTGACTTATTTATGATTTAATTATGAAGCTTTGTTTTCAATTAAATACTTATTTTGTTTACGCTGTTTTTACTTACTTTTGTCTTGTGAATCTTAATGTCTGTTGGTCTTATTTATACCTACAATGCACCACGCCTTTTAATATGTCATTTTTGGGTATATTAAGGGGTGTGAGGTGTTTCACTTGGTATTAGAGCCAGGTTACATGATTCCTAAAAATTTATTTTAAAAGCAAAGTATTTTCCAAAATAACTTATTTAAAAAGTATTTTTTAGAAAAGAACTCTTAAAAATAGTTTTTAAGTATAAAAGTTTTTTATAAAAATCCCCTCAAAAGTCCAATTCAACCTTCTTTCGATTCTTTCAAACCTAAGTTTCCTTTTCTTTGCATAGTATGGCTGACTTGTTCTGTAGAGCTATGGTACCAGGGGTGGAAGGGCAAGCGCCCAATACAACACTGGTAGGTGGAAATCCCTTTAATCCACATACACCGGCCAATTTTTCTAAGCTATGCAAGGTCTTCACTAGCATAGGGGGCGGAACGTTTTCTGGCATGAAGGATTTCAAGGAGACGCAAGCTAGGTTGGAAGATATGGAGCGAAAGTTTAGGCAGTTAGGTTTGGAGGACCGACAGAGTGGTCAACCTATATCTTGGCAGCTAGAAGAAGAGCTTAATGCGGTTCCTACAAGCTCTAAGAAGCCATGGTGGAAGGGCAAGAAGGATAAGAGGAAAAGGGAAGGCCCTCAGAAGCGAATCAAGAAAAGTGGGAGATGTAACCATTGTAGAATGACTGGTCCTTACGCAAGGGATTCTAAGAAGATTGGAATGAAGGGAAGGTGTTTCAATTGTGGACAGCTTGGTCACTTTAGTAAGTTTTGTCCTCAGAAGGTGGGGCAGGGAGAGAGTGCACCTGCAGCGCAGATTCAGGCTTTGGATTCAACACCTTCCAGCAGCGGACCAGATCGAGGTAGGAAATTTGGTTTCTATTTCTGATTTTCCCATTCAGAGTCTTATCGATCCAAGAGCATCACACTCTTTCATCTCTAGTTCTTTGGTAGATTGTTTGCACTAAGACTTCTCTTTAGTAGTAGACCCCATTGTTGTGTCAAACCCTATAAGAGGATCGACACTCTTGTCTATGGTTTGTAGGGGTTTGAAAATTTATATCCTAGGTGTAGAATTTGACTACGACGCCTATATTTTGGTATTTTAGGGGTATGGGATGATTTTGGGAATAGATTGGCTATCCACATATGGAGCTATATTAGATTGCGAAGGGAGAGTCGTTAGACTAGAGACATGCATCAGTCGGACTCTCGAGATTTCTTGCGACCCGCAAGGGTCAGTTAGGTTGAGCTTCCTTTATTCCCTCGATTCATCATCATCAGAGTTAGATTCGGTTCCTATCATCAAAGATTTTTATCCAGACATCTTTGAGGAGATTAGGGGACTACCCCCTTAAGAGAGAGATCGACTTCAGGATTTATTTGGCTAGCCAGTAGCGTTACCCGTAGGGCATATAGCGCCAAGGGAAAGGAAGGGATTGAGCAAGCAGATCCGTGAGCTTTGGAGAAAGGTTTCATAAGAAGAAACATATCGAAATAGGGAGTGCCAGTCGTCTTTGCTACCAAAGCAGGTGATTCTCTTCAACTTTGCATTGACTATAGAGGATTGAATAAGCTCACAAAGAAGAACCATTATCCACTCCCTGGAGTAGATGATCTTTTCAACCAGTTAGTTGGCTCTTTGGTATTCTCCCAGCTTGATTTAGCACTGGATTTCATCAGCTTAGAGTCGTTGATGATAACATTGATAAGACCGCATTTAGGACACCAGATGGATTCTTTGAGTAGGTTAGTCATGACTTTCATGCTAACCAATGTCCCAGCCTATTCTATAGATTAGATGAACCATGTTTTGAGAGATGTCCTAAAATAAAGTTCATGGTGGTATTCATGGTTGAAATTTTGTTGTTTTCCAAGAAGTATGGAAGAGCATGAAATTCATCTAAAGAAGGTTCTTTGTACGCTTCGTGTTCGTCAGATTGAGAGCAGAGTTCTTGAAGTATCACTTTTGAAGTGCGTTTATTAGGGCATGGAGACTGTCTACACATGGTAGGGATTTAAGAATTGGTTTTGTACATTTAGGATTAGGATTATGGAAATCCAAAGAGAGGTAGGCAAAGGTTTGAGATGTATAAGAAAATTCATTAGAGAAGCCGAGAAGAAAGTCCATGTGTAGGTAATTGCAGAAATTATAATTGTCTTAGACAAGTGGATTGGACGGTGATGCCTTAGAATAAAAATGAGCATACAAGAGGAATAAGAGTAAAAGCCTTTAGTTTAGGAAAATACTCCGAGGGTAGTAAGTAGGAAGACCCACTTTATGCTAAGTCCAAAAAAATGAAAATTTTTAAATTTAAAAAAGTTGAAAAAAATAAATTCTAATTGAAAATTTTCATTGTTAATATTTTCTTTCAAAAAAAAATAAGCATGGGGTTTCTGAAGAATGGTATGAAATTCAAGTTAGTTTTTTTTATATAATGAAAAATTGGAGTTCTTTTTGAAGAATTATGGAGTGTGTGTGTGTGTGTATATAACTCACTAGTTTCATTGTAAGTAAACAAAGATTTTAAACATAAAAACCTAGAGTGTGTCAAATATTGAAAACGTAGATTACAACATTTATTGTTGTAATAGATTTTTTCATGGAAAATAAGTGGAGCATAGGCTATAACACTATTGTTATAGTAAGTGACTATCAAGAGAAATATTTTTACATAGGTATATGAGATTTATTGGTATTTATTTAATTGAATCTATACACTAGTTTTTTGGGTTGTAGTAACGGTGTTTTACGCAACATCCGTTTTAACCCAAATAAAAATGTATTTTTAAAAGGTAATTACTTTGTATAGAAACAAAATGGTTTGTAAAGTACACTTATTATTAATAAGTATAAGAAAGTGTTTTTTGCAGTTATGGAAATATTAAAACAGTTTTGAAGATGATTTTTTCTGAAAGGAAAATATGTAAGTTAGATATTAGAAAATATTTATCATGGAAGAATATAATTTAAACATATTTTAATCTATTGGAATGAAAAGAATAATGCTATGATTTTCTATGAAACCGATAAAAATGTTTTGTGCAAGTTACAAGGAATACATGAAAGAGATATGCAAGGTATGAAAAGCACCATATTTTGTATAGCCTATTTCGAAAAATATAAAATAAGTTCCTTGTAATTTCACATAAACATGAAATTCTCTTTTAAATGGTTCATAGAAGGTTTTAGTGTTAATAACTTCTCATAAGAGAAGGTAGTTCCAATACATTAAGCTATGAAGCTATTAGGTGTAATAAGAAGCTGTTTTGAAAACACATAAAGGATATTTTAAAAATATTTTAAAAGAAAATGGTTTGGTGAAAAAGTAAATAAGTTTTTGCTGAAAAACTTAATAAAAGTAAAATATGAAAATTCAAATTTTTATAGAAAACTGTAAAAGTATTTAAAAGAAAGAGAGATATAAGTTTTTGACTTAAAAATTTGGAAGTGTTTCCCTCTAGGTTTGGGAAATAATATTAGGGGACTAAGTATTTTTGAAATTAATAGAAACTAAAAAGATAACACTTTCAAAGACAAAGATTTTGGGATTTTATGTTTTAAATTTTTTAGAAACCTTAGTTTTTAAAACAAGGTGATAAATACCAAACCAAACTCTTAAATGTGGAGTAGATAAGAATCATTACCTAGGAGTAATAGAAAAGGTGTAAGGAGAAGGCAGTAATTACTTTTAGACGTAATAATGGAAGTTTTCGTAAACTATATAGGACACTAGTAAGAATCTAGGAATGTTGATTCATGAAGAACAGTAAAATGAAATAAGTAGGATAGTAAGACAATTATGGTTGAGAATGAGTATTCTTGATTTTGGAAGGACTTGGGAAAAGCCTCTTTCTTTAGTGGAATTCATATGGTATTAGTTTTCAAGCTAGCATTGGAATGACACCTTTTGAAACTCTTTTTGGAAAGGCCGCGTAAGACGTCTTCACATTGATTGGAGTCTACAGAAAGGTTGCTTCTTGGTTCTGACATGGTCAGAGAGATTTCGGAGAGGACTAATTTGATTAAGATAAAATTCGTATCTTATATCCATGTCTCTTTGATAACCGGTTTTAGAATTTCCTTTTTCCATCTTTAGTTCTGAATAAGTTCTTTCCTTTATTATCCTTTGGGAGGATAGACCTTAGGATTTAACTTATGGATGGTAGGATTTGATGTAAACATGTTAATAGAACATGTTATGAATGATGTATGCTAGTGGTTGCAAGTGTTTGCTAGTGGATGCTATGGATGCATATAGGTACACTACGCACTATTATTCCTTAGGGATCGGCCGAACTAGGACACTAGAGCATATGCATATGGATGTGTGTGCATTTTTATTATATTTCCATGATTGCTATAAATGGATGATTATCACATGATTGTTGCATTTCGATGATGTTTGTAGCACACATATAGAACTATCAGTTATCATTAAGAAATTTTTGCATTCATTTGGATACATGACACGGACATGATTGCATAAAAAGGAGGTCAACTGAATCAGTGGACCGCCTAATCTTTTGCATTAGTTAGGGACATTTACACTACACTAATTGCATAAGTATCATAAAATGGATTAGAAAAACTTAAGGACAATGGATGAATGGTTGATGATTGAGTAGTTGGTTGTAGAATTGGATGAAAACATTTAGTGCATTCTTTTATCCTTAGAGATTTCGGGGACGAAATCCCTTAAGGAGGGGAGAATGTAACAACCCGAAATTTAACCCGTAATAATTAATTTGTTAATTAATTAAATAATAAAATAACTTTGTGAAATTATCAGAATTAAGCCACGGAAGTTGCACCATTGTGTCCGTGGTAATTTTCTAGCCAGTTTTCATATATAGAACGTCAGAAACCGAGCTAATATGACCAAGTTATAAAATAAACAAAATAAGCAGAAATATAACGGAATATATATATATATATATATATATATACATATATGTGTATATATATATGGATGTATATATATATACATATATGGATGTATATATATATATACATATATGGATGTATATATATATACATATACATATATGTATGTATATATATATACATATATGTATGTATGTATGGTCAGGTCGACCGGCCGGTCGACCTAGGCAAGGGGGCGGTCGACCGCCCGGTTGACCCGCCTTGTATTTCGGCAGGCGAACGAACGTTAATTCGTTCAAATGAATTAGAGGCCACCGAACACGTCATTTGCATCGTTTAGTTTAATCCGGTCCCTCCGTTTCTGCATCCGATGGCTCCTATTCAGCATATGACGTGGTTGCATCCTATTCAATCTCCAAATCCAACGGTCCGAGATCGACTTCTACACATATAAATAGACCCCTAGACCTAACACTTTTTCTCATTCTAGGTTTTCTCCAATTGGTTTCACCTTTCTAGGAAGGACCCTAAGCGGAGTAATTTTTCTAAAGGAGAAAATCGTTATAAATTAAATTATTTTACAACTCCAAGTGGATTCAGGAAGACCAAAGGAAAAGCTTAGGACCGGAGGTGAGTGATTGTAATTATTTTAAGATTTCTTTAAGTAATTTAAAATAATAAGGTTTCCAATAGTTGTAGTTTTATTACGATTTTTGGAATAGCCTTTTTCAGTAGTTATTTACAGTTTTTAATTATTTTCAATCTATTTCCTTTCAGCTATTCCTTTCAGTAATTTTAGTATTATTTCTGTTAATTATAATTTATTACTGTTAAGCATAGTTTTTTATTGATTTACAGTCTATTTACAGTATTTAAGTTTATTTATTGTTATTTATTTCTTATTTACATATTTTTCGACGTTTTGGATTTCATGCAAGCGTCTATTCTCTTCATCCCCCTTTTCTGCGCGTATGGATTAGAATAAATTGAACGCGAATATGGATTTTATAAGTAAGAATATTGAATGAAGAAAATAAGATGTAAATTATAAAGACTGTAATAAATAATGGAATTGGACTGTAATAAATAACGGAATTGGACTGAAATTATGCCTAATTATAATTAGAATTGGACTAATTAAAGATAATTGGCATAGTTATAACCTAGAATTATAACTAAATAGAGTAAAAAGATGGAAGATGCTTATTTTCACACTTAGACCTTGTGTTAAGTAATAAGCATGATTATAACGTAGGTTATAATAAGAAAAAGAACAGAATGAGGCTTATTTTAAGGCTTGGGATAAATTAATAAGCGTAGAAAGTAAAAATGATAATAAAGGTTTATTTAAATAATTTATCTAAGTTAATAAGTAAAGAAGAAAGTAGGACCTGTACCGAATAACATTCCCTATTGGACAAAACGGTGTCTCACATTAGTCTGAAGTGAGATAAGGGCACGCTTATGCTAAGAATGGTAGTAATTAGTCAAATAGAAGTCCAAATCATGGTGGATTTGGATAAGGAGCGCAACTAAATATTGTTTGGATGAAGGGCCAGTACCAACAACATTTCCCCTATTTTCTATGGACACATGGTGATCTCACATTAGCCTGAAGTGAGATGAGGGGCACGCTATGCTAGAAGTTGGAGGTAATAAGAAGACCCAATAGGTGGAGCAAAAGGTAACATAGGCATGGTGGCAGTTACGCGTGCGACTTCCATTCGGGTGCTCAGTAATAGCTATGAGTTCCAAGCTCTTAGTAGGGTGTCTTAGTAGACACCATTTCCTTCTGTGTAGGGAGCTATATATGTCGTCCGAATCCACAGTAGTTGCTCTATGTATCTTCCGTAGATACCATTGGTTGCGGTGTAGGGAGTTAAATAGCGGCTGGTCCATAGTAAGGTCTATGGAGTAGCAGACCGATCAAAAAGGGTATAATTATGGTCACATCCTAATTACAGGATTATGAATTCAGCCTAATTAAATCAGAACAAGTGAAAGTAATCAAAGTTAACCTATCTTGAGCAATATTTAATCATATTTATTTCCAGTTTATCTCTTTCCTATTTCCTTTGTTATCCTTATTTATGCTAGAACTGTTGTAGAATCTATCACTTTTATCTTGCTTAAAGACTCTAATAACTACTATCATTCACCTGACTTTTAGTCTAACCCACTCCTCTATTTCCCCTTTTTCCCCCTTAGGCAATCAAGGGAGAAGCTAATAGATTGCTGCAGCTTGGAGTTCTTCTTGGAGGAGATTTCTTTTATGTACTTCTTTCATTTTCAGCTTTTGTTCTTGTATACACTGGTTTATTTATGAGGGATATTACGTACTCTGATTTTGAGACTATGAATTTTCATTTTCATAAGACATGACGGGTTTTGAGATATGGAAGTTGTATTTAGCATTTGACTTATTTATGATTTAATTATGAAGCTTTTTTTTCAATTAAATACTTTTTTAGTTTCCTCTATTTTAACTATTTTTGTCTTGTGAATCTTGGTCTCTATTAGTTTTATTCGTACCTACAACGCACCACGCCTTTTAATGTGTCCTTTTTAGGTATATTAAGGGGTGTGGGGTGTTTCAAACTCAGTTTGAAACTACAGAGTTTAAGGATTTCTGCAAATAGTACAGAATTGAGAAGAGGTTCTCCGTGGTGGCACATCCGTAGGAAAATAGGCTAGTGGAAGTAGTAAACAAGACCGTCAAATCCACCTTAAAGAAGCAATTGACCAGAGTTAAAAGCAACTTTGTTGATGAGCTTTCACTAGTATTATAGGCTTATAAGATGACACAGAAGTCTGCAACTGGACACTCACTATTCACTTTGGCTTATGGATTGGAAGTGATGATCCCGGTAGAACTGGAAATCCCATCTCATTGCAAAAGGCATTTAGACCTGATAGTGAACGAGGAGCTCTTTCTTGAGTCCTTCGATTTGGTTGATGAGAAAAGGGAAGAAGTGGAATTAAGGGTAGTTGCCTATCAGAAAAGGGTAGCATGGAACTTCAATGCCAAGTTTTGCAACCGCACCTTTGAAGTAGGAGTCCTTCTTCTTAAACGAGGTCTTTTGGGTACATGAGCGCTTGGTCCGAACTGGGAAGGACCTTACACGATCGATTGGAAGCTTGGAGATGAAACATTCAAGCTAGCAACTATTAATGGAATCACCATCCCACATGCATGGAACAACGATCTACTACATAACTACTATAATTAGTTTTACTCTATTTGTTTTCACAAATAAGCCACCTAAGGATACTAGGGGCAATGTAATAAGGCAGGACTTTCCTTTTCTGTCATTTGCAAATAAAGTTAAATTCTTAAACCAATAGAACTGCATTCTCGTAAGAAAAAACCCTTGTATTGCATGACTAGTAGAACGATCGGGAACACTCCCCTATGGTCTTGGATAATGAACGAGGAGAATGTTCACAAGGGTTCATCGAATAATTTGGCCCCAATTCACTTCAACCTTTAGGAATTCTTCGTTACCCATAGATAGATGACAATGAGAAGGTTTCCAAACTCAACCTTTAGGAATTCGTCATTGCTTAGAGATAGACGACGACGAGAAGGTTTCCCTATTCAACCTTCAAGAATTTGTGCCTAAAGATAGGCGACGACGAGAAGGTTTCCCTATTCAACCTTCAGGAATTCATCATTACCCAAAGATAGGCGATGATGGGAAGGTTTCCCTATTCAACCTTTAGGAGTTCGCCGTTGTCGGAGATAGGCGACGACGATAACGATTTCCTGTTCAACCTTCAAGAATTTGTTATTTCCCGAAGACAGGTAATGACGAGATGGTTTCCCTATTCAATCTTCAGGAATTCATCATTGCTCAAAGATAGGAGACAACAGAAAGGTTTACTTATTCAACCTTTAAGAATTCATTATTGCCCGGAGATAGCAACGATGAGAAGGTATCCCTATTTGACCTTCAAGAATTCATCATTGCCTGGAGGTAAGTGACGATGAGAAGGTTTCCTTATTCAAGCTTTACGAGTTCGTCATTGCCAGAGGTAGGCGACAATGAGAAAGTTTCCCTATTCAACCTTTAGAAGTTAATTATAGCCAAAAGATAGAGACGATGAGGAGGTTTCCCTACTTCACCTTCAGAAATTCATCGTTGCCTAGAGATAGGCGATGACGAGAAGGTTACCCTATTCAACCTTAAGGAATTCGCCGTTGCTCGAAAATAGTCGACGATCAGAAGGTTTATCTATTCAACCTTTAGGAATTCATCATTGTCGAGAGATAGGTGATGATAAGAAGTTTTCCCTATTCTATCAAATCTTCAGGAATTTGCCATTTTGCTTGGAGATAGGCAACCGACGAGAAGTTTTGAAAACTCTTAACCTTCAGGAACCTACTGTTATCCGGAGAATGGAAACATCATGGAAGACAGCTGCTTCAAGTCGATTGGATAATTCAACCTAACCTTTTGGGATCGATCAGGTAACTCAATCCTGACTCATAGGAACCTGTCGTTGCCTAGAGATAGGCAATGTCGACATGAAGAAACTTTTAGGGTCGGTTGAATAATTAGGCCCAGCTTTCCCAAAAATAACTAAGGGATCGAGCTGATAAATCGATCTTGACTTGCAGGGATTTGATATTGTCTGGAGACAAGAAACATCAAGAAGAAACTATGGAATTAAACCATTAATGTCGTAGTTTTGGAGATAGAAACTAGAACGTAGCTAGGTCTTCGACCAAAATCATCAGGAATTTGATTGTTGCCCAAAACCGGGAAACTTTAGAAGAGGACACTCAAAATTGGATAATTCGTGCCATAGTTTTTAGAGATTGAAACTAGAGCCTAATTGAATTTCAACGATTGCACTAACGACCTAGCGAGAAACGCTTGGTTAAGGATAAGAAAGGATGATCGTGAAGGCACGGAAAGAAGTATTAGCCAACTTCCTGATCTAGGATACAGATACGGAAGGCGTGTGCAAACTAAGGGCAACTATACAATTTGCCTTATGAAATTTATATCCCCTCGATGCTCGCATCCAAGCATTGGAAGTGTTAAGTCCCATGGACGGGCAAACACATAGCAAAACTAGAGAAAAGAGAATAAGCATCCCAACTATGTCCTTACAGCCATGAGAATAGCATGGAGCGCATAACATATAGGACTAGTGACTGTCCAGGAGATAACTGACCAAACACAAGCATCGACAAACATGGAATTGGTTAAGTGTTAGTCCTTGTTTCACCAAGAAAAATGCTTCGACGATTACAAACAAGGCTAATAGCAGAATACAAACAAAGCAGTTGCAGGAATATTATTTACATGCACAGAGTTGCTGCAAATAAGCACATTGCTTAGGCACAGGTATATATAATATAGGAAAATTGCAGTGCAAGTAGTTATATTATATACACAAGAGGTTATATGTAAACATGAACAGTATATAAAGGTGTGGAAAAGTAAATGAAACAGAGATTACAAGTCAAAAGAAATCTTATTCAATACTTCACCCTTTATGTACAAAACATAGCGGGCGCCGCTTCCACACAAACATGACCTGTTTATCGCAAAAAGAAAAGCATGAGTACGGACTGCACAATGAAACAAACCACCATAAAAGCAAGCTCCATGTACCCTCTACTGGCTCTTCCCTTACTTTCCACCCTTGCCACTAGCTTCGTCGGGAAGCATCCTATTCTTTGGGTTCTCCATGATTATCCTACCTTTGAGAGTTTCACCCTTGGTTTCGGTGGTAGGATCTTGAGATCTTGGCAGGGACTCAAGAACGCTTGGTCTTAAATGGGTTAATCTTAATCGGGGGAAGCTTGGATCTGGGGCTTGTAGGAGTCGAAGATGCAGGCTTCGTGGTGCCAAACTTAGACTTCACCTAGATTTATCACAGTCAGCTTTCAACCTCTCCTCCATAGTGACATGATCTGTCAGATCCATGGCAATAACAATTGTGATGTCTTCTTCTTGGGACTGGGAAATGTCCTCTAGCCCTTCCAAAGCTGCGATCTACTGAGAATTAGTTCCAAGTCTAGAACTGGAAGGTAGGACCGGAGCGACAAGTTCTACGGTGATGGAAGTCGATGCGATGAAGATTGCTACGGATCCCAAGTCCTAAGTAGGTGGTGGTGGAGAAGGAAGACGTAGTTGATCTACAAGTTGGAAAGTAGAACAATAATGGTCAGTGACTGATTCACAAGAGAATTGAAGCTTCTCGAAGACTGATAAAATGTGAGATATACCTAAACTTAGGCTTCGATCCCTGAAGATATCATAAACTCCCCTTCTCTATTTTTTCATTCCTCTGTCTAGCCTAGGGATGAAGGAATGTAGGGTTCAATAGAAGTAAATACTGTAGAAGTTGGAATAACATGCAGTTTCGAAGCTAACCCCCATGGATGCAGAAACAACCACTGTAAATTCACCAGACTTTAGAGCAAATAATTCTTGCCGATCCGATGAACTTGGGTCAGCGAGAGCCTAGCCAACAACAACCGTGTCCTTAATAGCAAAGATGGATTTTCTCTATATAAGCTTTTGTATATCCTCGGCGTCCAGGTACTTGGCTATGAGCTCTTCTTTGGAATGATCGTCCCTGGACGTCGCATGTCCTTGTAACACTTTTTTCCAGACATCGGTGAGAGTCTCGGGATAAGCACTTGCTAAACACTTCAATTTTTTGTGTAGGATGACACTAGCATAGAAGTTTAAGAGGTTGAGGTTCAAATCATCCATATCCTTAGCCTTTTCTTCCCAAAGCTCCTTAACTTCTCCTTGAGGAACCAAAAGCTCGATATCAAAGCTAAGCTTCTCATTCGTTAACTATTCTAAGCTGGCACCAAGCTTCTGATTCTCTTTTTAGAGCTTTTGTAGTTCGACCGCCTGCTCATTAATAGTCTTATCCTTTTCGACGAGAGCCTGGTCCCTCTCAGTAACTTGCTTTTTCAGCTCAGCGCCCTCTTCGTGGGCGACTTTCAACTCATTTTGCGTCACAATCTTAGCATAATCGTGAGCCCCCTTCAATTCCACTGTTAGGCTGTTTGTGCTACCTTTAGCTTTGAGGGTTGCATCCCTCTCTCTAGTAACTTTTGCCAAGTCTTCCACCTGATTCTTAATGATTTATTCAAATGTCTCTTTCTTGAAGTCGAGAGGCTTGATGTTTGTATAATTAATCTCGTTGACTTTGGAGAGGGCATAGCGTAAACGCTTCCACTTATACCCTCAGGCAATATGCTTTTGGACACTCAGAGCAACCCTATCCGCAACTTCTTTTGGAACATCTTCAATCTCCTAATCAGACACTGTTAGAACCTAGTTTTTTGGTGTTTTGATTATGACAACTGTATAAGTATATATTTTGTGAACTAACTAAAATTGCAGAAGAAGATACTATTCTACTCGACAATATATCGAAGACCAAAAGATTTCGAAGATAAGTTTCAATATTTATAATTTGGTTTGTCTATAGTCTAGTTAGTAATTAATATTTGTTAAAATCTCTCCTAAGTGTTATATGCACGCACATATGCTTTTAAATTATATTCAAATTAATTTAAACAAACTTAAGTTCTGATTATATAAATTTATAAAACACATTGCTTTCAAAACTAAGTCAAATAGGCATATAGTGACAGTTTCAGTCGATTGAACTGGGGTAGCCAGTCGACTGAAACGTGCACACATGCACAAAAAAGTTTGAACATTCAGTCAACTAAACACCCCGGTTCAGTCGACTGAATGAAGTGTCTTTTCAATATATTTTTAAATTTCAAAATCGTTTGAATGTTTAGTTTACTTAATTCATATCTTCAATCAACTGAATATTCATAACGACTATTTTTCTGAACGGTCACCACTTTTCAACGAACAGAAACATCTATTAATTCAACAATTATTTCTGTATCTCTTGGCCAAATCTTTCCACAAATAGTTACAACTTTTTAACTCTATAAATAGCCTTGATTTCAGATTGCACAATACAAGATTATTCTCTAATTCTATTCTATATTCTTGCAAACTATTTTCTACCATTTGCTTTCATAAACGCTTTCAAATCACTTGAACATTCAAGCACAAATCTATTTGTGATTACAATTGCTTCCAATCTTCGCGTACTACACTATATACCATAAAGGAGAAGATTATAAGATGGGTGTACTATAAAGACTCATCCGTGCTATCTACAGAGCACATATAGTCAAGAATACTTCCTGTATTTTAGAAATCCTATTCGGTTGCTCATGCGGTAGAAGTCCTATTCGGTTGTTTAGGCGGTAGAAGTCCTATTCGCTTGCTCAGGCGGTGTAATACTTGTTCCTCTGGGTTAAGAGACGGTTGATAGTTAAATTCCAGAAGGGTTCTGGGACTGGACGTAGAATGGGAGTTCGAACCAGTATAAAAATCCCTAGTGTCATTTACTTTACTATTTACTTTTACATTTTATTCCACACTAGTAGATATCTTAGCGACAATTCCATATTACGATCCATAGCGGCACTTTCATTTGGTATCAGAGCATAGGTCATCTTATAACCGTAATACAGTTATTAGATACACTGATAATATGGAAAATAACACTAACACAAGTTTTGTTGAAGGACAATCCACTGCTCGACCACCACTATATAACAGTTTGAACTATAATTACCGGTCAACTAGAATGAAAATATTAATGCAAGCAAATGAATATGATACTTGGAATATTACTCAAAATGAATACACTATACCCACTTCACCATTTGCAGGATGGTCAAATACCCAAAAGACTGATGCTACATCAAATGCAAAAGCCATGAATATGTTATTTTGTGCATTAGAAAAAAATGAATTTAATAGAGTTAGCATGTGTACAACTGCTTATGAAATTTGGAAAACTCTTAAAATCACACATGAAGGAACTAAAACAAAGTTAAACAAAGCAAGATTTGTATGCTTAAAAATCAGTTCCAAAATTTTAGAATGAGACCAGATGAAACCATAAATGATATGTACTGTAGATTTCAAGAAATACATCATTCACTATTGGCATTAGGAGAAATTTTTTCAGATTTTGATATTGTTTCTAAAATTATAAACTCTTTAATGGATGAATGAGAACGAAAGGTCTTAGCCATTGAAGAAGATAATGACATTTCTACCACTAAACCTGAAGAGTTGATTGAAAATCTAATGTCATATGAAGTAAATTTTGCAGGCTAACCGAGATCAAGCACAAGGTAAAAGAAATATCGCATTCAAAGCTGAACAAGAAGACTCAAAGTC
This sequence comes from Allium fistulosum, assembly GCA_030737815.1. Classification (NCBI taxonomy): domain Eukaryota; kingdom Viridiplantae; phylum Streptophyta; class Magnoliopsida; order Asparagales; family Amaryllidaceae; genus Allium; species Allium fistulosum. The sequence continues at coordinate 1,219,022,829 of CM060904.1, read as the reverse complement.
AGAGGAAGATGACATGACAATGATCGCAAAGAATTTTAAAAAGTTTTTGAAATTCAGAAAGGACAAGAAATTTGGAAACAATAGAAAAGATAACACCAACAAATTGCCAGTCTCAAATCTTAAATGTTACGAATGTCATAAGAAGGGCCATATGAAGAAAGACTATCCTGGTAGAAAGAGAGATAGATTCAAAAATAAGAAGGACAAATACAAGAAGAAGGAATTGTTAGTAACATGGGATGATTCAGAGTCGTCGTCATCATCAGATAGTGACATAGACAGTGATACCGAACAAGCCAACATCTTCTTTATGGCATCAACCGACGATGTAAGTGATTTATCTTTTGAAGATTTAATTGACATAAACTCTGAAATATTAGATAAACTCAAGGAAACTAAGAGAAAATATAAAGATGTACTAGAAAGACTAAAGAGAACTAAAATAGAAGTTGATATGCTAAGAGATGAAAAGAAAATTTTAGAAGAAGAACTTGTTAATACACAAGAATCTTTATCTAATGTTTCTTCTCAACTCACTATGCTATCAAATGAAGTAGGAGTGCAAAAATAAAAGAATATGACACTAGCATCAGAAAATCATGATTTAAAATCAAATGTCAAAATTCTTGAGTGGAATAACACTAGTCTCAAAATTGAGTTACATATATTACTAACAATGTGACAAATTTCAACAAAGGAAGAGAAAATCTTTCTAAAATTATTAGTAATTCTCAGTCTACTAATAATAAAAATGGATTAGGATATAAAAAATCTTCAAAACCAAAGAAGAATAATATATCTTATTAAAATTATAACTTGCATAATAACTTTGTGAAAGCAAAACAAAAGGAAAAAGTTGTTATTCCAAAGAAAGAAGTTAGTAAAACTAGTACTATAAAATTTAGGTACCAAAAACTAATAATAATCTAATCAGAAATAAGTATATAAAATCGTTTGTATCTACTGGTCATAAAAATAAAGATTTTATTTATAAAGGGAATTCTAAACCCTCATGGGTTTGGCTTCCTAAGATCTAACTCTTAGGACCTAATAAAAAGGTGGTACCAACGTTATTTATATATTTTTTGCAGGTACCGACTAAGAAAATTAAATTCTTATGTATATTGATTCTTGTCAAAGTATTGTATGTTATGTTTATAAGTCTTTATAATGTTTTTCATATATAATAATTACAAATTTTATCAAAGTTTTAATGTTAAATAATTTTTAGTCCAAAACTCTCTACATTAAAGGTTAGAAAAGCTTCTAGCAACAGTTTCAATTGACCGACGACTAAAATTCAGTCGACTAAAACTTCAAAGTGTACTTTTTTATAATACGAAAGCCAGTCAACCGACTCTGGAAATTCAGTTGACTAAATTTGATCATTTTTAGGCTATTACATGCGGGTTAAATTTCTGAGTATTTTAGTTGATTGATTTATAATTTTAGTCGATTGAAAATTCATAGTTCTAAAAATTTTCAATTTTCATTTGTTATCTCTAACATCTATGTTTGTTTTGAAATTATTCATATTTATCATGCTTTCTTCGATTAACAATATTCATATTCAACTTTGCTCAAATAGTTATACAACTAGTATTCCTTTTTGTCGATGACAAAGGGGAGGGGGGAAATATGAAGATAAGTAGGTAGTTCATTTATTTAGGGGGAGTTTTAATGTTTTATTGTTTTTTTATAAGCTATTTACTCTTTTGAACTTACATAGTTGTCATCATCAAAAAGGGGGAGAATGTTAGAACCTAGTTTTTTGGTGTTTTGATTGGGACAACTATATAAGTATATATTATACAAACTAACCAAAATTGCAGGAGAAAATACTATTCTACTCGACAATAGATCGAAGACCAAAAGATTTCAAAGACAAGTTTCAATATTTACAATTGGTTTGACTATAGTCTAGTTAGCAGTTAATATCTGTCAAAATCTCTCCTAAGTGGTATATGCATGCACATATGCTTTTAAATTATATTTAAATTAATTTAAACAAACTTAAGTTTTGATTATATAAATTTGTAAAACACATTGCTTTCAAAACAAAGTATAATAGGCATGTAGTGACAGTTTCAGTCGACTGAAATGGTGTAGCCATTCGACTGAAATGTGCACACAAGCACAAATTTTTTTGAACATTCGGTCGACTAAACACCCCGGTTCAATCGACTGAATGAAGGGTCTTTTCAGTATATTTTTAAATTTCAAAATCATTTGAATGTTCAATCTACTTAATTCAAATCTTCAGTCGACTGAATATTCATAACGGCTATTTTTCTAAATGGTCACCACTTTTCAACGAACAAAAATATCTGTTAATTCAACAGTTGTTTCCATATCTCTTGGCCGAATCTTCTCACAAATAGTTACAACTTTTTAACTCTATAAATAGCCTTGATTACAGATTGTAAAATAAAACATTATTCTCTGATTCTATTCTATATTCTTGCAAACTATTTTCTACCATTTTCCTTCATAAACGTTTTCAAATCACTTGAACATTCAAGCACAAATCTATTTGTGATTACAATTGCTTCCAATCTTCACGTACTATACTATATACTACAAAGGAGAAGATTATAGGAAGGGTGTACTATAAAGACTCATCCGTGCTATCCACAGAGCACAACAGTCAAGAAAACTTTATGTACTATAGAAGTCATGTTCGGTTGCTCAGGCGGTAGAAGTCCTATTCGGTTGTCTAGGCAGTAGAAGTCCTGTTCGTTTGCTCAGGTGGTGTAATACCTATTTGTAACATCCCGTATCTAGAGGCTAGAAGCTAAATGCTATGGATGCTACAATCATCCACAGTATTAACTTCTATTGACAAAATACGACATTGTTAACGGTATCCATAATATCAGAAGCACTTGAATATGAACAAAATCATAGATTTCCAAAAAACAATAATTTTAGTGATTATATTTCAAATAAATCATATCCAAGTTACAAAAATCCCAAACGTAATCCTAGGTATTGATCAAATATAATTTACAACAATACGCCAAGAACGACATATGAAGATGCCCCTTTGGATAATCAAAGCAATATAGACTTAACTGTCTTAATACACGATAGAAACAATTTTAAAATAGAATTCCTAAATTAGCTATCCGTCAGCCACCTGCTCATCTTCGGATGCTTTATTTGCCAAAATCTACGAAAACCTGAAAACCTAAACCCTCAGCCTACTCAAATCAAATTTTGAGCACCCGAGAGTTTAAGGGGAGACAAAAACTTCGAGTCAGACTTAAAGCCTGGTATGAATAATTTCTGTTACATCTTAGTTTACTGATAAATAGTGAGACCAAGCCGCTTAGCGGAACGGGTTTCCCTTCACTAATATATCTTTTCAAAACATATATTTTGAATATCCTTTCCTGCAACCAAACTGATTAATCAACTAATTATAATAATAATATAGCAATATCCATTATGCTAAAACATGAAATGCAATAGACTATCTGTCCAAAATCTGAACTATTTGTTCTAAATTCTGAGCTATCTACTCTTTTTTGGAGTATCCGTCCTAAAATTTATTATACCAAAATAGAATATCTTTTATGCTAGATAATGGGGTATCTGCCCAAAATAGGTAAAAAGGGTGGACTAACCGTCCTTAAAAATTTAGCAAGATCCGTTATGCTAATAAATGAACTATCTGTTCATATCAGAGCCGACTGCTCTTTCTCGACTAACTGTCCTGGACTATCTGTCCTTTGGGCTGACTGTCCTCTGGGCTGACTGCCCTCAAAATGGACTGATTGTCCGAATTTAAAATGAGCTGACTGCTCGAATTTTCTCTTGGGTTAACTACCCTTCAAAATATCTGAGCTAACCGCTTTACAAAATATATGAGCTAACCGCTCTTAAAAATATCTGAGCTCAAAATATCTGAGCTAACCGCTTTACAAAATATATGAGCTAACCGCTCTTAAAAATATCTGAGCTAACTGCTCTACGAAAAAAATCTGAGCTAACTGCTCTTTAAATTTTCCACGAAACCTTTTCAAAATGATTTAATCCATCAAATCATATATATACAAGGAAAATATATCTTTAGATTTACTCTAAGCTATTTTTTCCATTTTATATATACTTTACGCAAAATAATGTTGATGATGTTAAATAAGGATTGTCTATCCTTTATAATAAGTTAATGTCCTTTATAACTTGAAACACTTAGGCTATTTACCTAGTTCTTATATTTGAAACCTTTGTTTAAAACCCTTAAACAACCTTTCCAAAACATAGAAGATAACTCCTTCAAAACCGTTCATAAACTCCTTTAAAAGTATTAAAGGTAACTCCTTCATATCCTTTAATAAACCTTTCGAAACCATTGAAGGTAACTCCTTCTAATCCTTTTTAAAAGCCTTCCTTTTACAAGCTTCAAAACATATAACATCCGCTTTCTAAATCCTTTAAAACTTAGCCTTTCAAAAACATTGCAAAACCATACCTTTCGACCTTGTCAGAAGGTCCTTCCTTTCAACCTTGTCGGAAGGTTTCTATTCGACCTAATCAAAAGGTTTCACCTTTCGACTTTGTCGAAAGCCTAGGGTACCTCCCCTATATAATGAACCTTTCGAAAGAAATGGAACTCAAAACATTTCGAAGACATTGGGTTCAATTTAAAATAGGTGGAAAGCCTTTCGAAACCAATCAAAGTTAACTACTTTGAAACCTTTAAAACGTTTTGACTTTAAACATTTGGATTATGTAAAAGGATCGGAGAAACATTGGAATCGAAAGCAACTACTTCGAAACCTTTAAAAAACCTTTCGAAACCATTCGAAAACAATGAAGTGTTGGTGTTGGAACCAACCCTTTGAAATCAATGGAGGGAGGTGTTATGTTTTAGAAAACAAAAGATAACCTTTGACTCCATCTGTGTCGAAAGGTTAGGAAGCGGCCACCATGCTTACGGCCTTGTCGAAAGCTATACCTTTCGACCTTGTCGGAAGGTTTCATTAAAAACAAGAAAGCAAACCAATCGAAACCTTTTTTCTTTTAAACCTTTTAACAATGTCGAAAGCTCTTTGTCGAAAGCTAGCAGGTGTATTTTCTTTAAACCAAAACAAAACTTCATCTCTTTCGAAAGTTATAACCTTTCATCCCTAAACCTTTTAACTCCATCCAATTCACTAGTACCAGTTACTTGATACCATGTGCATTGGTATTTGATCTTGCGAAAAGGTTTGATACCTTTCGACCTTGTCGGAACGTCGGGAATGAAGGCGAAAGCTCTGCCGAAAGGGTTGAAATAGAAGAAAAACTATTTATTTGTACTTTGAAACGGTTCTTTTATACCTAACCTGCCTTGTTTGTCTAAATTTGATTGATTGCCATAATTTTATATTCAAAGTACTATCTACTTCCCTTATTTGGAAATTTGAATAATTTTGAAAAAGCTCCTTTCTTCTTTATAATTATATAAATAATTAAGTCACATACCTTAAATAATTTTATATAACTATTAAAACACCTTGAAAAATCCTGGAAAAATTCCAAAAAATCAAATAATATGTTCTCTTTAACATATAATTTTTTTTGAATCCAAACTATTATTAATTTTCCCGTAAATAATTTTTATAATCCAAATTAACCTTTTCTTCCTTAGAAAATTCATAACAATTCCGCAAAAATTCTGAAAATTTTGAAAATCGAAACCCATCTCTAAAATAACTTTTTAGATCATCATAAAAATTCACAAGGCTAACATATGTAATTTAATTGGGTTTTCATCTTAAAACTTGTCATAAAATCTATATGAACATACATAAATCATCACCATGTATATATAATCACTTTATCATCCAAAATATGGCAAATATTTTGCAAAATTTTTCGGTTTTAACCTTAAAGCTGAAATCATAAAAGTGTGGAGATGTAAACATTATTCACCTTTTTCTTTAATGATTAAGGAGATTGAGGTTTGAATGAGTTTGATTTGAATTTGCTTTCCTTAAGCTTTTCTTTTGTTTCCTCTTCTTTTTCCTTTGTTAATGGTGGCCGACCAAGCTTTTAAAATTTTGAAAATGAAAATGAATGTGTGTTTTGAAATACACGGCCTAAGGAAACAATATAGGAATGGCCTCTTTCCCATAATACCCCTCCTCTAATTCATTTTAAACCTTTCTTTTAATTTATTAGTTAAAAGGCACTGCTACCTTAATTAAATCAAATCTTAATCCCCTTATCAATACATTAATTTATTTAGTTTATCTAACTAATTCTCCTAAATAATGTTATCGAAAATCTTGGGTGTTACAGACTCCCCTCCTTAAAGAATTTCGTTCTCGAAATTACAATAAGGCTCAAAAAAAACAAGAAGCTAAAACATACCATCAAACAAGTCAAGATAAGTATCTCTAATCCTTCTCTTGACCTCCCATGTACAGTCTCTGTCATCTTCACTCCACCGGACTTTGACTAATCTGATTGTCTTGGCTCTAAGCCTCTTATCATCTCTCGCAAAAATGCGAACTAGCTACCTTACTATGGTCAAGTCTGGTTCTACCACTAAATCTTCTAGCATTGTCGATGCAATAGTAGTCTCCGGGTCTCAAACACACTTTCTGAGATGAGAAAAATGAAAAACATCATTAATATCTGCCAAACCGCTCGGTAACTCAAGTCTATACGCGAGCTTCACGATCCTCTCAAGAATAGGAAAAGGTCCTATGAACCTAGGAGATAACTTTACCAACTTCCCAAATCTAAGCACACCCCTCATCGGTGATACTTTGACGAAAACCTAGTCCCCAACTGAGAAATCCAAATCTTTCCATCTCTTATCTGCATAACTTTTCTGCCTAGACTTATCCTCCTTCATCCTATCTCGAATGATCTCAATCTTTTATGTAGGTTCTCTAACCAATTCTGGACCAAGAATCAACCTATCCCCGGTCTCCAACCAACAAACATGAGATTTGCATGGCCTTCCATACAAAGCTTCAAAAGATGCCATCCCAATACTAGTCTGATAAGTGTTGTTATACGAAAACTCGGCTAGATGCAGATGGTTATCCCATGATCCCCCAAAATCCAGAACACAAGCCCTTAACAAATCTTCCAAGATCTTGTTAACTCTTTCCGTTTGCCCATCTGTCTGCGGATGGTAAGCGGTACTCATCATAAGCTTAGTTCCCAAAACTTCTTGCAGATTCTTCCAAAACTCGCTAGTGAACAAGGAATCTCTATAACTAATAATACTGCTAGGAACCTCATGCAGTATAATCACATTCTTCGTGAACAACCTTACTAAAACAGGTGCTGTCCTAGTTGACTTAACTGGAATGAAATGGGTACTCTTGATCAATCTATCCACTATAACCCATATACTTTCATTCCCCCTGTTCGACATTGGAAACCCGTATATGAAGTCCATAGAAATAAAATCCCAATTCCATACAGGAATATCTAACAGCTGAAGCAAACCACTCGATTTTCGGTGTTCGGCCATTGCCTGTTGGCAATTCAAGCACTACTTTACACACAAACCAATATCCCACTTCATTCCTTCCCAGAAAAAACTCCTATTCATATCCTAATACATCTTGGTACCTTCGAGATGTATAGTGAACTTCGAACGATGGCATTCATCTAAGACTTCCTTTCTTATGTTTCCTACACTCGGAACACATAATCTTCCTTTCTTTCTCAACCACCCATTATAGTTAAGGCTGAAGTCTTTCAAGTCATCGCTCTTGGGTCCTTCCTTTAGATTACTGATCCATTTAGCTAACATTGGATCCTCTATCTGTTTAGAAGCAATTCGTTCGATCAAAACTGGTCGAACTTCTAAACAAGACAATACAACTATATCACCACTAGACCTTGCCTCAGATCTCCACTGCACTCCACAATCTGCTAATGCTTCTAAATTTTTCCAGTCAGCCATCATTGCCAACACTACATTCTGATGTTTCTTGCTAAGTGCATCTGCAACTCGGTTGCCTTTCCCTGGTGTGTACTCAATCCCAAAATCATAAGCGGCTATGAATTCTAACCATCTCCGTTGTCTCATGTTCAGCTCCTTCTGAGAGAACAAATACTTCAGCGACTTATGATCTGTAAACAACTCAAACCTTTCTTCCAAAAAGTAATGTCTCCACACTTTCAAAGCAAAAAATCACAGCAGCCAACTCTAAATCATGCGTTGGATATCTGACATCATGTAGTCGAAGCTGTCTAGAAGCATAGGCAATCACTTTACCTCTCTGCAGCAGCACAGCTCCTAATCCTGTTTCACATGCATCGGTATAAACTACCAAGTCCTGATTCCCCTTTGGAACTACCAACACAGGTGCATGAGTTAATAAGTGTCACAAACTCTGGAATGCTTCCTCACACTTATCGGTCAAACTTCACATCCTTCCTCGTCAGCCTGGTCATCGGTGTTGCTATCTGCGAGAAATCCTTAATGAATCTCCAATTATAACCAGCCAACCCAAGGAAACTCTTAATCTCTATTACTGTCTTGGGTCTCTTCCAACTATTCACTGCCTCGATCTTAGTCGGACCTACTGATAACCCTTCCTCTGAGATGACATGACCAAGAAACTTCACCTCCTTCTTCTAGAAGTGACACTTCGAAAACTTCGCTTTCAACTGATGCTGCCTCAACATCTCAAGCACTACTCTAAGATGAACTTCATGCTCTCTTTCATCCTTAGAGTAAATCAAAATATCATCTATGAAAACCAACACGAACCTATCCAAGTACTCTCGGAAAATCCGATTCATCAAACCCACAAAGAAAGCTGGAGCATTCGTTAGTCTAAATGGCATAACTAACCATTCGTACGATTCATATCTGGTCCTGAATGCGGTCAAAGGTATACTATCCTCTGCTACTCTGAGTTTATGGAAACCTCTTGCTAAATCCAACTGAGAAAATACCTTTGCTCCACTTAGTTGGTCGAACAAATCGTCAATCCTGGGAAATGGTTATCGATTCTTTATCGTCCTCTCATTCAACTTATGATAATCGGTACATAGCCTCAATGATCCGTCCGGCTTCTTAGCAAACACTTCCGCTGCACCCCACAACGAACTACTCGGCCTGACAAAATTCTTGCCCTCTAAATCCACGAACTGCACCTTCAACTCCCTCATCTCTGAAGGGGTCATCCTGCTTGGCGGTCTACTCACTGGTTCTGCTCCCAGAACCAAATCTGTCCGAAACTCAATGGCTCATTTCGGCGGCAACCCAACTACAGGCTCAAACGCATCTGTGAATTCTATAACCATGGAAACTCGGCTCAACTCATCATCTAAATCCAATGCACCCAACAAAGCAAACACTGCACCGCTAGAACCTCCTATGGTGAAAACAATCCGATCGCTACAACCCGGTGACTAACAGATATCTTCCTACACTGGCAAAATATCTTAGCATCATACTCACTTAACCAATCCATACCTAGGATGATCCCATACCCCACAAAATCAAACACATGCAAACTGCACTCAAAATTATGACCTAACAGGTCAAACTCAAACTGGTCACACCTCAACCCTTGAGTTTCATACCCTCCTATTGGATTCGCAACCCGTAAGGAAGTAACTAAATATGTGCATTAAAGGTTAAGCTTATCTATCAAACATCTAGATATAAAAGAATGCAATGCACCAGTATCTAATAAAACGCTAAAAGACATACCATGAATCTAAAGCGTTCCCCCAAGAACTGACTTTCCCTTCTCCTGGGCAGTTGGATTGGAAGCGGTAGGCTCCAATGCATACATTTTGCCCTTACCATCTCTAATGGGCTCTTTGCACTGGTTCTTATAATGGCCTATCTGGTCATAGTTAAAACACCTGACATTCTTCCCCTTAGCCACATCCTTCACTTTCCTCGAGCGACACTCATTAGCAAAGTGCCCTTTCTTGTCCCATTTATAGAAGACAACCTCAGACTTCGCTTTCTTGGCTGCTCCACCCTTTTGAGCACCTTTCTTGGGAAAGAACTTCCTCTTCTAGCTCTGCCCAACCTGGACCACTTTTTCCTTGCTCTTCTCTAGAAACTCAAAGACTTCTTCTTGCCTCAAAGCCATCTCTACAACAATTTCAGAAGGATCTCTAAGATGAGACAAAGTAGCACTAGCCAACTCCGGCTTCAATCCTCTAATAAAATTCTCATTCCGCTTCAATACGTTATCTATAGAAGCATACCCATACCAGGCCAACTCTTCGAACTTCCTGGCATACTCAGCAACAAACATCTTGCCCTGCACCAGCTCAGCAAACTGCCTAATCAAAGCTGACTGTACCATACATACGTAAACCTCTCCTGAAATCTCTTCTTGAAATCCTCTCATGTTACTATCTCTCATCAACTATCGCTATTACACTGTTTCACCAGAACAATGCGGCTCCCTGAAGCTGCCTGGACATCAACCTCCTCTTCTGCCCCAAATCTACAAAAATCCTTTCGCAGAGCAACAACCAATTCTCCACCTTAATGGCATCCTCCGTCCCTGACGCAGCTTACACTAGGCTCGAACAGTTTTTGATACCTAACTGTCGCAACCTATCCAGGATCTTCCTCACGAAATGATGATTTCGTGTCAAATAAACTGATAAAACGATAAATGCTCAATTCCGTTGATCGTGATGATGCTGGAATCTAACTATCTCCAACCCGTTGATCTCGCAAGATTCCGTGTTGAAAGATCTACAATTTGATCGTTGATCACTCGTAAGTGATACCAAGAATTGGCTTCAAATTCGTTGATTCGCTCACGAATAACCCGAAGATGGAAAGAAGAAGGAGATCACACTCAACTTCCAACAATGGTGGCCAAAGCTCACACACAAATTTATTTTCAAAATCAACTCCCTTTTTTACAAATGACAACACACCCTTATTTATAGGAAATTACAACACACACATGCGACTCAACACATGCGACTCACGACTTAACTCAACACATACAACTTAAGTTTACCAAACGACTTAACATCATACGAGTTACAACATCATACGACTTAACAACAATGCGACATAAGAACTGGCTCACGACTCACGACTCACGACATAACATGCGACATTACAACACGTTACAACATACATGCGACACGACTTAACAAATGCGACTCAACAAATACAACACAAACGACTTAAGAAAAAGCAGCACAGCAGTTCAAGGCAGCATGGTTTGTAGCGACATAAAAGCTTGCGGCATAATGGAGGCAACTTAAAGCAGAGGCGGCATAGCGACATAAGAAACAAGGCGGCATAGCGACATATAGAGATGCGACATAACTTAGCGACTTATAGAGAAGAACGACTTATAGGCTGAGCGACTTATAGGATGAACGACTTATAGGGTGAGCGACTTATAGGATGAGCGACTTAGAGAAATTCAAGGCAGGCGACATAAGATGGTTGGCTGACATAACTCGCTATGTCGAGTTTGTTCTGCTCGCTTATCATAGTGCGCTGCATCATCCTCCCCTGGTTGAAAAGAATTCGACCCCGAATTCACACTTTCCTCTTCTTCGACATGCTTATTCTCATGATATGGAATCAAGTGTTTGACGTTGAAAACGTCAGCAGTATGGATATGATCCGGTAATCTTAACTGATAAGCATTCTCATTAATCTTCTTTACGATTTCCAAAGGGCCAATCTTTCTAGCAGCCAGTTTGTTGTAAGTACCAATAGGAAATCGATCCTTAGTCAATACTGCATATAAAAAATCTCCTTCTTTGAACTCAACATTTCATCGCTTAATATCCGCGGATTGCTTATATTTCTCATTCGCCTTAAGCAATCGTTCCTGCACAATCTTGTGGCACTCTTGCAATTCATTCACAAAATCACTAGCTCATTTGATCACTCCTTTCTGCTGTGGTACTGTAGATAAATCTAATGGTCCCTTAGGCATTGTTGAGTAAACGACCTGGAATGGACTGAACCTAGTGCTACGATTTACTACATGGTTGTGTGCAAACTCAGCTTGACACAGCTAGGAATCCCAACTCTTCAAATTGTCATTCACGAGGCATCTCAATAGATTACCTAGGGATATATTCACAACTTCTGTCTGTCCATCCGTCTGTGGATGATAAGCACTACTGAATTTCAGCTTTGTCCCGACCATTCTCCATAGACTCATCCAAAAATGACTCAGAAATCATGTGTCTCTATCCGATACAATAGATTCAGGCAACCCATGAAGACGATAGATCTTTCTGAAATATAACTGTGCGACATTAACTACATCTGCCGTCTTCTTGCAGGCGATAAAATGTACCATTTTTGAAAACTGATCAACCACCACGTAGATAGAATCATTGACACATTGCGTTCTCGGCAATCCCAATACAAAGTCCATACTAACATCCACCCATGGTTTAGTAGATATAGGCAATGACATATATAAACCTGCATTTGTTGCGGTCCCCTTTGAAACTTGACAAATATGGCACCTCTGAACGAACTTTTCAACCTCCTTCCTCATTGATGGCCAAAAATAAGACTTTGAGATCAACTTCATAGTACGGTCATGGCCCACGTGTCCTTCTTCATGTAATTCTTTGATGATTTTCATTCGCAGACTGCAATTTGGAATACACAACTGAATTCCATTGAATAGAAAACCATCAACCAGCATATATCCATCTCTGTTTCCCTGCTTGACTTTGTCTAGGATCTTGGAAAAATATGAATCTGAAGTAAGCAAATTTGGAAGTAAGTCAAAACCCATCACCTCTACTCGCATGGTTGTTAGTAAATTATTCCTCCGACTCAATGCATCGGCAACGCGATTAGTTACTCCAGACTTGTGCTTTACGACGAATGTAAATTGCTGCAAATAAACTATCCACGATGCATGCCTAGCTGCAATTTTATTCTGCCCTTGTAAATGTTTCAATGCTTCATGATCCGTATACAAAACAAATTCTTTGTGGAACAAGTAATATCTCCAATGCTTCACGGCCTACACAATAGCATAAACTCCACATCATAAGTACTGTATCTCATCTTTGCTCCAGAAAGTTTTTCACTTTGTTAACGCTTCTTAGGAACTAAGGTGATTTGAGTACCTTCGAACATGAAACTGTAGCTATTGGTGCAACCATTATGTTGTACAGCTCTATCATATTGCCATGGTCTTCCCAATAGTAGATGACACACATCCATATTGACAACATCACACCATATATCATCTTTGTACTTCTTCCCAATAGAAAATGTAACAAATGCTCGTCTTCCCACTGTCACTTCTCCACCTTTCTTTAGCCATGCCAGTTTATAAGGTCTAGGGTGTTTTTTCAGTCTTCAACCCTAACTTCTTGACGGCTTCTTTAGAAATAATTTTATCGCAGCTTCCCGCATCAATAACAAATTGACAAACCTTTCCCAAGATAGTACATGTAGACTGAAAGATATTGCTTCTCAGCCAACTAGAATCATTCTCATGCTTTGGCGTTTAACAAGACCTCCTCATCATCAAGTTACACCCTTCGTCTCCTGACACAACTTCTTCATCTTCATCAAACTTCGGTGGTTGAGAATAATCAATTTCAGCTTCCACATCCCCATACTCACATTCCTCTGCAACTAATGCTCTCTTCTTTGGCTTTGTACATTCATTACTTTTATGGCCAAACTCCTGACAATTATAGCACTTGATACTGTTATTGACCTTTGCTTTAGCGGCTTCATTGACAATTGGTTTATTGACTGCCTTGGAAACATTAGTACTGCTACTAGCACCCTTATTCTGGTTGTTGGAACTCGTAAACACACCACTTCCTCGTCTCACTTGTTTCTCCCAAGCTAGAGCTTTCTGATGTGCTTCAGCAACAGACATTGGATTAAACATATTAACCATGACTTGAATTTGCATTCGTATCCCTCCAACATATCTAGCCGTTAGCTGTTCCTCGGTTTCCATAATATCATTCCTTGCAATCAATTGATAGAATTCATCTGCATAGTCATTCACTATCTTCGTCCCTTGTCTCAAATTCTGCAAACGTTGATACATAAGAGATTGATAATTGTACGACAAGAAAGTCGCTTTCATCATCTTTCTCATCTTCTCCCAAGTGACAACTTTTGATTTTCCCGTTCTCTCCCGAGTTAGTTTAGTTTGTTGCCACCAAGCCATAGCTCTTCCCCTTAGTCCTGTAGCAACTAATTGGACTCTGCGATTCTCAGGCACATCCTTGAATTCCAAAATTTCTTCAACATTCGACAACCAATCAAGAAATTCTTCTGCTTGCATACCACCTTTGAATTCTGGAATTTCCATCCTCATACCTGACTCCCATTTACGATCATTTTCTGAATCCCGATATTGATTTCGCACTTGGCCTTGTTTTCGATAATGAATACTACCTTCATCACCATCTTCCTCAAAATCAGATGTATTTCGATATCGATCCTGACTATCTACATTCCTACGACCACGCATGTCCCTTCTACCCTGTCTTTCAGCATCACGATATGGTTCATTTTCGAAACCACGTTGAGTTCTTCCCTCTTCATTTCGGTACCCATGGCGATCTCGCATCATTTAAACTGATGATTCTCTCCTATCTCGATAAGACTGGGGTGACATCCTCCTTTCTTCCGAAACCGATGGCGAAACCCTGTTTCCACCCTGGTTCGAAACTGGTGACGTTCTCCTTTGGTTTTGATTCATGTCGATCATCAGTTTCTCCAATTTTTCAATACCCTCATTGAACTTTTCATTGATACGCTGCTCCATCTGCTCAGCTTCTTGTCTTCTATACAAATCTTCAACATTTTGATGGCGATTAGCACGTCTCGGAGGCATGATCATTAAAACAATCTCGTTTCGTCTCTGATTTAGCTCTGATACCAATTGATGCAGCTCACACTAGGCTCGAACAGTTTTTGATACCTAACTGTCACAACCTATCCAGGATCTTCCTTACGAAATGATGATTTCGTGTCAAATAAACCGATAAAACGATAAATGCTCAATTCCGTTGATCGTGATGATGCCGGAATCTAGCTATCTCCAACCCGTTATTCTTGCAAGATACCGTGTTGAAAGATCTACAATTCGATCGTTGATCACTCGTAAGTGATACCGAGAATTGGCTTCAAATTCGTTGATTCGCTCACGAATAACCCGAAGATGGAAAGAAGAAGGAGATCACACTCAACTTCCAACAATGGTGGCCAAAGCTCACACACAAATTTATTTTCAAAATCAACTCCCTTTTTTACAAATGACAACACACCCCTATTTATAGGAAATTACAACACACACATGCGACTCAACACATGCAACTCACGACTTAACTCAACACATACGACTTAAGTTCACCAAACGACTTAACATCATACGAGTTACAACATCATACGACTTAACAACAATGCGACATAAGAACTGGCTCACGACTCACGACTCACGACATAACATGCGACATTACAACACGTTACAACATACATGCGACACGACTTAACAAATGCGACTCAACAAATACAACACAAACGACTTAAGAAAAAGCGGCACAGCAGTTTAAGGCATCATGGTTTGTAGCGACATAAAAGCTTGCGGCATAATGGAGGCGACTTAAAGTAGAGGCGGCATAGCGACATAAGAAACAAGGCGGCATAGCGACATATAGAGATGCGACATAACTGAGCGACTTATAGAGATGAATGACTTATAGGCTGAGCGACTTATAGGATGAGCGACTTATAGGATGAGCGACTTAGAGAAATTCAAGGCAGGCGACATAAGATGGTTGGCTGACATAACTCGCTATGTCGAGTTTGTTCCGCTCGCTTATCATGGTGCGCTGCATCAGTCCCCATAAATGGCTTCCCTCCAAGCTTCACATAATCACCGCTCATCTTAGCGAAATGATTAACTACTGGAACTTCCGAAACCCCTACTCCTGCAGTGTTTCCTCCTACCACTCCGGCTGCAACTCTTGCCTGCATTATATTCCTGAAAAACTGATACATGGCTTCCATTCCGACTTAAGGTACTTCAGCACCAACATTCTCTGCCTGACCTTGGCCTCTCCCTGCATCAGGTGCGACGTTCCTTTCGGTGCTTTTCCTTCCTTAGTTAACTCTGCTTCTTCTACCATCCATATCTATATTCAAACCTCATGAGATACAGAATGATAACCTAATCAAAGATAGATGAATGGAGATAAAGCACATACTTATATATAACAAATAAAAGTACGTTACTATAGCATTAATCCAACCACAAATCTTACTCCAATTTCCTCGGATTTTTGTTTTCGAAACAAAAATTTTTTTAGTTAAATTTTTCATAAACCTATACTCTGATACCAAGCTGTAACATCCCATATTTGGAGGCCAAAAACTAAGCGTTATGGATGCTGCAGTCATCCACAGTATTAACTTCTGGTGATAAAATACGGCATTGTAAATGGTATCCATAATATCATAAGCACTTGAATATGAACAAAATCACAGATTCCCAAAACTTTTTTCCAGTGATTATATTTCAAATAAATCATATCAAAATTACAAAAATCCCAAAAGTAATCCCAAGCATTGATCAAATATAATTTACAACAATACGCCAAGAGCGACATATGAAGATGCTCCCTTGGATGATCAAAGCAATATAGACATAACTGTCTTAATACATAACAGAAACAATTTTAAAACAGAATTCCTAAATTAGCTATCCGTCAGCCACCTGCTCGTCTTCGGATGCTTTATTCGCCAAAATCTGCTAAAACCTGAAAACCTAAACCCTCAGCCTACTCAAATCAAATTTTTAGCACCCGAGAGTTTAAGGGGAAACAAAAACTTCAAGTCAGACTTAAAACCTGGTATGAATAATTTCTGTTACATCTCAGTTTACTGATAAATAGTGAGATCCATCGCTTAGCGGAACAGGTTTCCCTTCACTAATATCTCTTCTCAAAACATATATTTTACAAATCCTTTCCCGCAACCAAATTGGTTAATCAACTGATTATAATAATAATATAGCAATATCCATTATGCTAAAACAGGAAATGAAATAGACTATCTTTCTAAAATCTGAACTATCTGTTCTAAATTCTGAGTTATCTGCTCTTTACTGGACTATCTGTCCTAAAATTGATTATACCAAAATAGCAATATCTTTTATGCTAAATAATGTGCTATCTGCCCAAAACAGGTAAAAAGGGTGGAATAGCTGTCCTTAAAAATTTAGCAAGATCCGTAATGCTAATAAATGAACTATATGTTCATATCAGAGCTGACTTCTCTTTCTGGACTAACTGTCCTGGACTAACTATCCACTGGGCTGACTGCCCTCAAAATGGACCGACTGTCCAAATTTAAAATTAGCCGACTGCCTGAATTTTCTTTTGGGTTAACTACCCTTCAAAATATCTGAGCTAATTGCTCTATAGAATATCTGAGCTACCCGCTCTTCAAAATATCTGAGCTAACTGCTCTTTAAAATATATGAGCTAACTACTCTTCAAAATATCTGTGCTAATTGCTTTTTAAATTTTCCTTAAAACCTTTTCAAAATGATTTAATCGGTCAAATCATATATATACAAGGAAAATATATCTTTAGATTTACTCTAAGCTATTTTTACCATGTTATATATACTTTAAAAATAATGTTGATTATTTTCAATAAGGATTGTCTATCCTTTATAATAAGTTAATGTCCTTTATAACTTGAAACACTTCTTATATTCAAAACCTTTGTTTAAAACCCTTAAACAACCTTTCGAAAACATAGAAGGTAACTCCTTCAAAACCATTCATAAAACCCTTCGAAAGTATTGAAGGTAAACCCTTCATATCCTTTAATAAACCTTTCGAAACCATTGAAGGTAACTCCTTCTAATCCTTTTTAAAAGCCTTCCGTTTACAAGCTTTAAAACATATGACATCCGCCTTCTAAATCCTTTAAACCTTAGCCTTTCGAAAATATTGCAAAACCATACCTTTCGACCTTGTCGGAAGGTTTCTTTTCGACCTAATCAAAAGGTTTAACCTTTCGACTCTGTCGAAAGCCTAGGGTACCTCCCCTATATAATAAACCTTTCGAAAGCAATGGAACTCAAAACCATTCGAAGACATTGGGTTCAATTTAAAACAGGTAGAAAACCTTTCGAAACCAATCAAAGTTAACTACTTTGAAACCTTTAAAACGTTTCGACTTAAAACATTTGGATTATGCAAAAGGATCGGAAAAACATTGGAATCGAAAGCAACTGCTTCAAAACCTTTATAAAACCTTTTGAATCCATTCAAAAACAATGAAGTGTTGGTGTTGGAACCAACCCTTCGAAATCAATGGAGAGAGGCGGCAAGTTTTAGAAAACAAAAGATAATCTTTGACTCCATCTATGTCGAAAGTTTAGGAAGCGACAACTATGCTTTCGGCCTTGTCGAAAGCTATACCTCTCGACCTTGCCGGAAGGTTTCATTTAAAACAAGAAAGCAAATCAACCGAACCTTTTTTCTTTTAAAACTTTTGACAATGTCGAAAGTTAGCAGGCTTATTTTCTTTAAACCAAAACAAAACTTCATCTCTTTCGAAAGATATAACCTTTCATTCCTAAATCTTTCGACTCCATCCACTTCACTACGTACCAGTTGCCTGATACCATGTGCATTGGTATTTGACCTTGCCGAAAGGTTTGATACCTTTCATCCTTGTTGGAAGGTTGGGAATGAAGGCGGAAGCTCTGCCGAAAGGGTTGAAATAGAAGTAAAACTATTTATTTGTACTTTAAAACAGTTCTTTTGTACCTAACTCTGCCTTGTTTGCCTAAATTTGATTGGTTGCTAGAGTTTTATATTCAAAAATACACCCAACATCCCTTATTTGGGAAATTGAATAATTTTGAAAAAGCCCTTTTCTCTTTTATAATTATATAAAATATTTACGTCTTATACCTTAAATAATTTTATATAACTATTAAAACACTTTGAAAAATCCTGGAAAAATTCCAAAAAATCAAATAATATGTTCTCTTCAACATATAAAATTTAAAAATCCAAACTATAATTATTTTTCCCGTAAATAATTTTTATAATCCAAACTATCCTTTTCTTCCTTAGAAAATTCATAACAATTCCACAAAAATTCAGAAAATTCTGAAAATCGAAACCCATCTTTAAAAAATAACTTTTTAGACAAATATAAAAATTCGCAAGGCTAACGGATGTCATTTAATAGGGTTTTCATCTTAAAACATGTCATAAAACCTATTTGAACATACATAAATCATCAACATGTATATATAATCACTTTATCATTCAAAACATGGCAAATCTTTTGCAAAATTATTCGGGTTTAACCTTAAAGCCGAAACTACAAAAGTTTGGAGATGTAAACATTATTCACCTTTTTCTTTAATGATTAAGGAGCTTGAGATTTGAATGAGTTTGATTTGAATTTTCTTTTCTTAAGCTTTTCTTTTATTTCCTCTTCTTCTTCCTTTGTTAATGGTGGCCAACCTAGCTTTTAAATTTTTGAAAATGAAAATGAACGTGTGTTTCGAAATACATGGCCTAAGGAAGATAGTATAGGAATGTCCTTTTTCCCATAATACCCCTCCTTTAATTAATTTTAAACCTTTCTTTTAATTTATTAGTTAAAAGGCATGGGTACCTTAATAAATCAAATCTCAATCCCCTTATCAACACATTATTTTATTTAGTTTATCTAACTAAATCTCCTAAATAATGTTATCGAAAATCTGGGGTGTTATAGACTCCCCTCCTTAAAGAATTTCACCCTCGAAATTACAATAAGGCTCAAAACAAACAAGTGAATGAGATCGCAATGAATGAGATCGGCGATCAAGTGAATCTCAAGCAAGAAAAAGTAATCATCCCAAAAGATTCGGCAATAAAAGAGATCGGCGATCTAAAAGGAAGCGACGGCCAATAGGAGACGATAGTGGTGTTCGATTGAGGATTTGGTGGTAGTTAGTTATGGCGATGAGCAAGGGGCGACGATGGTGAGTGGTTCAAGGCGGTTGAAGATTGGTCATGAAAAGTTAAAGGAATCAAGTTTGAAAGCTCTCACCACAAAGAGGAAACAACAAGTGAAAATGATAGACGATTTTTCTAAGTGTTGGACATATATCACTTTTGGTAGGATTGAAAGCTATTGATACCGATATGATTCAGTCGAAGGGAAGCTTGGCTGGAGGAAGAGCTTGCTCGACTAAGGCATGGAACAATCTCTGAAGCATAGATCTCGTCTGTAACGACCCGATATTTTGGACCATTCGCATCCATTATAAGTGTATAGGTAGACACTCATGCCGAAATTGAATTGCTCAAAATACCGCATTGTTATTTTAAATTTGGCAAAACTGAACATATACAGTAAATAAATAATCACAGATCACAGACACAGAGTAATAAATGCAACGGAATTAAAAGAGATAGTAGTTCATGAAGCTACTATATGAATATATAAAATACATCAGAGTTTACAACAGAAGAGAAATACGATACATCAGAGTTAAACCAGATACAACGGAAGAGTAACACGATACATCAGATACAAATCAGAATACATCACTGGAATCATCGAATACTGAAAGCAGAATAGATGGCTGGATCTTCAAGCAAAGCTCCAACTTCAAAGGTGAGTCTCGAATACTGGTACACTCAGTCTGACCCGAGCGTAAAGCAAAACACAAAACACTCGAGTCAGGATTAACATTCTTATATTAATAAATCCAACTCAAGTGAAATAGCAATTGAAATACAAGTAACCCACAGGATGTTTGGAATAACCATCCTTTAAGGATCCGTTAAACTATCTACTATGTAGTAATGTACGATAAGTAGATAATGTCTATCAGTAATAATAAGATATCAAAATAGTGTTAAGGCGTTACCATTATCCCCCTTAACACATTTTTATTCCCAAGAGCATATACAAGACCGTAGTTTCCCCAAAACCGGAAGTCACAAGAGGGCAATCCATATACTAAAGGTACAAAACAAATTCGTAGTGGTCACGAATAAAGGGATACAAGTATGACAAGGCACATGAGGCAATACCCAAGGTAGTGATACTACCGTTTGCCTGATCCGGACTGGTGAGAACGCAATGCCGCAGCGCCCGCAACACCGTGAAACAACACTCCAAAATCAAGGGTGCACCAATCGACAACAAGTAATGAGTAGTTTGAAGAAGTGTGTCCACTTGAGGTAGCTAATCCTCCATTGGCCCGGCACGGCTCCTGTTTTAGTCATTTTCAATTTGACACAAGTGTCAAGGCTATCCATCATCATTCTCTTTCTTCAGTCAACACGTACATCATTCCAACCACTTCATTCTGGATCATCACTCCGCATATAGTTATTAAAGTGGTTTTCGGTTTAGATAGAGAGTATATCCATAACCGATTCCGGTCTCTTTAATAACTTTCGTAATTATTACACCGATTGGTCGTTTATATATTTCAAAACCAAATCAATTACAATTTCAAATAGAATTTGAAAATCAACATTTCTTTGTCTTTCTAAATCAATTTCCATAATTTACGTTTCAAAACTTCCAAATTACCATTTCAAAAGCTGATAATTCAATTTCAATTTCTATTTAAACCAATTCAAATATTAATTCAAATTCGTATATAAATTTTATTCCGAAATCATTTAAATTAATTTAATTTAACATTCAAATCAATTTAAATTCATTTATCGATTTCATTCAATATTCATTAAGTAAATTCGTCATTCAAAAACAATTTCTATTTAATTCCCAATTCATTAAATCGATTACTTAAGTTCAACTTCCTTATATCAAACTTACAAATTTAATTAAATTAAATTCATCAAATCAAATTCTTTAAATTTCAAGTCTTTCATTAATTTCAATAAATCACATTTTATTTCTTGTTAAAGAAATTCAATTTCACTTATTTACTTACTTAAATAATTTTCCAAAACTTAGTTAATAAAGAAAACTCAATTTCAATTATTTACGAAGTACAATTCACTTATTCAAAAATTCAATTTAATTTAATCATTAAATAATTCAATCTTATTTAATTATTAAATAATTCAAAACTTAATTATGAAATAATTTCAACGTTTAATTATTAAATAATTTCAAAGTTTAATTATTAAATAATTTCAAAGTTTAATAATTTCAAACTTAATTATTAAATCATTTCAAACTTAATTCAATCATTTCTCAAAGTAAACATCGTTCTTTCATCAATTTCATTTTTAATATTTTGTTTTAGATTTTTAAATATTAACATTTTCCTTTCATTAAAATTAAAATTTCAACTTCATTTCAAAACCATATTATTTATTCAAATAAAATCTTCGTTTTATTTTTAAATCAAATTATTGACCAATCGGGTTTTATTTAATTTCCTATCCTAGGTCAATGTTCAATTTTGGGTATTTATCATTTCAACCCGATTCTAATTCAATTCAAAATCAAAGCATAACAAAGGGAACTTGCAGTGTGATAACTGGGATGGTGTCAAAGTAAATAAACAAGCAATAACAACAAACAATAACAATCCAACAATCAATTCAAATAATCCCGAAATAACCGTATTAATTTGCATTGTTATTTGTACGAA
The DNA here is from genome assembly GCA_030737815.1 of Allium fistulosum. Taxonomy (NCBI): domain Eukaryota; kingdom Viridiplantae; phylum Streptophyta; class Magnoliopsida; order Asparagales; family Amaryllidaceae; genus Allium; species Allium fistulosum. The sequence goes on along the minus strand of CM060904.1, from coordinate 1,219,000,237 downwards.
TTAATATAATTATTTCTAGAATCTACACTATCATTTCATGCCGATTAAAGATTATTACATTACGGTTTTCACCTGTCATCTATTTACAATTTCATACATCATCAGTTTAAACAACATACAATTGATGGTTCAAGGTGTAGTTAAACAATCCTACGTGTCAATAAATTTAACAGTTAAAGGGGTCATATAATACAAATGTCATTTAATCAAATTTAACATTTAACTATCCTATATCAATTTCAATTGCATACTATTTATCATTTTAACATTAACAATTTAACGTCCAATATAAACATCAACAATCAATCAATTATCAGCCAAACTGTATTATCATCGCATAAATAATTAACAGAAAATGGTGTCAGATGTCATAGGTGAACTGATACAGGTAATAGCATATATAACAGTGTATTTAACTAACAACAGCATATTTCAATTGTCGTTTCAATTGAAATCAAATTTAATAAATAAAAGAACATTAATCGTGAGTGATTGCTCACCTTTCGAGGCTAGAGAGATAAGAAGATGACACAGACAGAGATACGGACACGACAAATCAAAAGCTGCTGCGACCCAATTTAGATATTGAGGAGACAAAGCACGACACGATGAAACTGGATTCGATGGAACAAACATATAAGTGAATATATATATATATATAACAAAATCATTATTTAATTTAAACACATACTATAATAGAATATATATATTTTATATTATAAAACTGTTGTTAAATTTAAAACACATATAAAATTTAGAATAACCTTTATTATTTCCCTTCAAAATCCATCAAGTAGCATTTAACATAATGCATATATATTAATCTTTTTACAAAATATGTTCCAAGATCATAAGAAGATAAAATCTTATTATATACATTTACCAGAACAATACATATAAACTAATCAGCAGATATCACTCTTACACACTTGCAGGTATGACAATACTTATACACCAATAGATAATATAATCTTATATAACCAACATACGTATATAATACTGTACCAAAAATAACTTACTTTATTATCATTAATATAATTTACTACTATAAACATATGTTGAAACACGTCAGCCATAGGCAATATAACTTATGTATATAACTAACGCACACTATATATGTTAATATCTCTGCAAACCCATAGATGTACTGACACATATATTGGATATCTACCTATATGTATATATTTATATTTAAAAATCTTTATACATTTAGAAATTGAATGCCGATCTATATAATGTATTAAAATACATACGTATGCAAACATCTATCTGCACTAGCAACTATATATATGTAAGAATACTTATATCCTTTCTTACTTTGTATGTAAGAATAGAGCCAGCTGGCCAAAAACTTATAATGAAGAATAGGAACAGCTGTCCCAACTTATACTCAAATATGCATATAAAATATACACGTTGCTTTATAATATATATAGTTAGATATGCATACATTCATACTATAGTTTATAAACGCTTTTACCAAAACTTCATAATATACTATAGGTGTACAAAACGAATTTATACCATATGCAGACTGACATATTATTAATGTAAACCAATATACTAATACATATGTGAACAGCTTATACAACTAGTATAATATGATCTTCAAAACAAACAACCAGTATATAAACACTTTAAATTTTATAACTTGAATCTTTACAGCCTACATATATTATATTTTAAAATAATATATAACTGTAATCAAAGATATCTATATTTGTATGATATAAAACAATATGAAGAACAAATATTTTTATAAAATTATATATACAACTTACTATATACATAGACAAATAGATAAATATATATGTACCACTAACAGCATGCAATATATATGTTCGAAATAGTATATACGATTCGTACATGCATATATTTATATATATATAATTTTATATAAACTAACTCTAACTATTAACCTATATAAACATACATATCCATATAATACTATATGTGTACATTAGCTTTAATATACATACAACACTATACCTATATATATCTAAATTGATATATAAACTAGCCTATATCTTATATAATATGAAAACAAATTAGAACAAGAAAGCATAGGACCCTATGATATATAAAGTTATATCTACAACTCGTATATACTTACACTATAAGCAACAGGTAGGTGAAAGAGGTACGCAAGCAAGCAAGGTAAAGGAAGGATGATTGGTTATTACTTCGGCCATGGAGGTGCACAGCAAAACAAGGGGAAGGGCTGCTGAGATAGGCGTGAGGAGGAGAGATGGGTTAGACTTAGAGGAGTAAGAAGCTCGGGTAGTTCGGTGTGGCATAGGAAATGGATGGAGACTGGTGTGCTCGGCCGAGGTTGGCGCCGCGTGTATGGTCGACGTGGGCAGTGGAGTTCGCCTGGAGCCTTGATGATGTGGTCGGGTTGAGGCTGTTGAACGACAGAGGTGGCTGGAAATGGGTTTCGGTGATGGGTAGAGGGTTTGCACGTGGTGGTGGTTCGGTGAATGGCAAAGAGAAGGGAAGATTTGCAACAGGGAACAAGTGACGTGCCTGGGGAAAAGAATTAAGGTGGGAGAGAAAGAGTGGATAAAAAAAGAGAGGCAAGTAGGCAGAACAAAAATAAATATAACCTATATGTAACGTATGCTCACATGAAAGGTCAGCTAATTTTGAACGAACCAAACAAAATCAAAGCTAGAGAAAGGCAAGAGTCATAAATCAGTCAGCTGGCTGAAGTTATTGAGCGTTAGGAAAGAGTGACAGGCACGAGAATAATAAAAGCAATTGATTGGTTTGTAACCGATGTAAAATTTGAATGGACAGAAAGGAAATGAAATTTATTTTAACAGTCCATTCTTTGATTTCGTGCAAATCAATTAATTATTTGTTTGAGCTGCAAGTTATAGAATTGAAAACAAAGGAAGTGTAAAGTCACAATTAAAGGTACCGTTACAACGAATACTTTATTGTTTTCGTCGCAAACCGGACTTTAAGATAGAGAAATAAATATACCGTAGAGATCAGCACGACGAGACGATCAAAACGGTATACGGATATCAGTGGTACGATTTGAATGATAAAATTCGAAATTTTTACCAGCGGAAAATGCAAGAAAAACGCTGAAGAATAAGATCGACGGAGCCAAAGAAGTCCGAATTTGGAAAAACGACAAATTGACATCTTGCTCAGAAGATGGTTTAGAATTTTTCTATGTAAAAATATTTAGGTTTTGGAAACATTTTATTTTCATCGCTTTTTAACTGATTAATATTGAAGTAAATTACGCGCGAAATAAACTTCATATTTTCGGATGAAAATTTAACAGTTGCTATGTTTAACTAGACACATTCCAAATATCAAATTTATATTTCAAAATTTCATCGTTTAAAATTTCACAAAATTTCGACTAATTACGTTATTAAAACAGTTAAATTTTATGGGTCGTTACATCGTCCTTAGCATAAAGAATGAAATTCTGTCTATGCAAATCAGTAAAGTAATGTCGACAAGATGAAAGTAGCACTTTAAAGCAATGCTTGAATGTTTAACTTAAATCACAAGATAGCGAGTCAGAACTTGTCTTGATTCAGAGCATGCTTTGTTCTCAACAAAAGCATACTCATAGGGGCAAGTGTTAACCGGATTTCTAAACAAGCAGATTTTCAATGGAAGTTTGAATGTCAAGATGAATATGAAATGACTCACGAACTTGGGAACGCACTTAAAAGGACTAGAGGATAGAACTCAAAAAGTTGCATGTCCATTTGAGCGAAAGGGCCTCTCGGTACCGAGAGAAACCTCTCGGTACAAAAAGCTTTTTGTTGCTCTTTGGACCCCATATACATCGTGTACTTCACTATTTCTAGCAATCACTGTCAAGTGCTTTTCATAGAGAATAGATGAGCAACTCAACAGATTAAGGAGAAGAAAGCAAAGAAAGCAGAATAAGACAAGTGTTATTAAGAAAATCGTCGGGAACGACTCAATCTCAATGGAAAAGAGTTTGGGAAACAAAAACAAGAGACAAGAAACTTCAAAGAGGGAAAAGGTTGGTTTTTTACCCAACCAGACCTCTCAATACCAAGAGGTCCTCTCACTACCGAGAGCTCCATCTTGGGAAATAGGCCTGCTTGCACTCTCCTCCGCACGTGGGCTTACATCTGAACCTTATACAACCCAAGCCTATGAATCCACGGAGCAGTATCTCTATAAATACTAGCCCTATAACAACCAAATAAGGATCGTTTTCCTCTTCCCTAGGCTTTGGATCTTCATCATCTCCTATCTCACCTTCGCAATAGTCGCATAGGCAGATACTATTGGCATTTATAAGCTTAAGAACCTGTCAATCCTTTGTATTAGTGACTCTAATCCTCTCTCAAATCCATAATAAAAATATAAAGTGGACGTAGGCCTAAGATTGCCGAACCACTATAAAAATCTCGTCTCTCTCTACCTTTCTATGCTTTTTTGCACTTTCTTGCTGTTTCTACTAGATCCAATCCTACAACAGGTTATATATGGGTGTTGTGCCACTTTTGACATCAAGGATATGAAATTTTATCAATGGTCAATATGCAGGAAATACAAGTCATCCACTATTGCTCTAATTCAAAGTTAACGAATGAAGTCAATATTCAAAATTCATATTTCTAAAAGTCCTTATGTCAAAAAGATCAAGCCGTCTTCTTTTTTGTCGGCCATTAAAGGAGGTCTTGAGCTCTCAAGAGAGCTTAGAAATGTCAAACCCCAAATTATGATTTATGCTAAGAGAGAAAGAGGAGAAAAACCCCTTTTTAGGTGGGGGTAGGTCTCTATTTATAAAGGTTGGAGAGTGGCATAGCTCGTTTGGATTTGTTAATCGAAGTTGATGCGGATCGATGACTTGGCAAGATGGATGGTCTTGATGTTGCCACTTGTTTTCACCTTAATAATATAGTAACTCACGTCGATTGCTAAGATGGATGGTCTTGATTATGCCACTTGTCATCATCTCGGTACTACAGTAGTTCACACAGATCACTATCTTGGCCAAGGTATCAACAAAGGTGGCATGGTTGTATAAGAGTGCTTTAGAGCTTTGTTACACATAATTACCTTCGTATCAATACACTACTTCTATTTCTTGAATTTCACCATTGTGTGATGGCTTTTTAACTCTTATTTTCCTTAACCTCCAACAACTTCAATTTATCAACATACGATGGCCTTGATTGGCATTTAATTGCACTAATTGATGCATAATGGCATTAGTTAACACACGAGGGCTTTATTCAATACATAATGACTTTGATGAATGCACGATAGCTTGCGATTCACCAATGGCTTGAACCATTATGATCGAATGATTTATCACGATGGATCCTTATCCATTCGATAACTTGAAATATTACGATGGCTTAAATCATCTTGATGGCTTTAATGATTTGAATAACTAAATCATGATAGTTTAAATAATCTCCTCATGATGGCTTTGGCTGATATATCACGATGGCATTGATTATCATATGATGGCTTTGGCTGATATATCACGATGGCATTGATTATCATATGATGGCTTTATAAGGATATTTCCCATACCACGATGGCTTCTCAACAGCGCTTTATGGAGGCCTTGACCTTTCTTATCATAATGGCCTTAATACTTCACGATGGCTTTAGAATGTTCATTTCACGTTGGCTTCAATGAATTGTCTCACAATGGCTTCCATATTTCTTTTTATAACGATTCCAAGGAATGCACCATGATGGCTTTGACATATTGCTTCACGATAACTCTCAATGCTTTACATCATGATGGCTCCATTTTCCCATGATAATTCTATATATGTATGAAGACTCCATACTACACGATGGCTTCAATTAATCACAATGACTCCTAATAGCACACGATAGCTTCACTCTTCACTTAATGACCTCAAGTTATACATGATGGCTCTCATCTACAGAAGAAGGCTCCAAACAGCATATTATGCCCTTAAATTGCACATGATGGATTTCTTATTAACAATATGCTCCTAGATTTTTTGGATGTAACCTTGACCCTTCCCTAAGCATAAGAAGTTTTTTATGCTTTAGCTCTAGTAAACTTCCTTTCTTGTATTGTATCTTTTTCCTCTCAATTTATCATTACATAGGTGCTTTATTCTTCATCATTGATTGCTTGTACTACTTCATCTTACTATATGTTTCCTCTTTAACACTATGATTTTCTATAAGAAAAGATTTTTCAAAATGCAATGATTTTGTAATCCTTTAGAAATATTTTTATTTGCAATGATCGTTCTTATTGAAAATATTTTTATAATGAAGAATTTCTCATAAATTTACTCAAAAATTATCCTTGTAAAAAATTTCATAACTTTATTCGAAAGCCGTTTATGGTGAAAATCGAATATATATACTTATTAAAGTGTGATTTTCCAAAAAATTAAATTTTTCGAAAGTAAGGAAATCTACTTCTTTTATCAGAATAAATTGATGTTGCCATAAGATAGAAATTTCCAAAGTTTCAGAGAAATTCATTTTGTCCTTTACCTATTCTACGTTTGGTTGTTCATCGAATCAAGAGTTCGGTCATTTTCCATTAGACGATTGTTTTCGTAGACCTTGCTTGATCATTGGAGTTTCCATTGACCATCTCCCCTAGATGAGTGTTGGCGGGCCCGACGGTGGAATCAGTGGCTTAATTGACCATCACTCTTTGGATGATTGCTTTGGCCAAGCCTAGCGATGGGAACAAAGGCTTTTCCCTCCATCTTCCTTGGATGGGTGCATTGACTAGGCCCGAAGGCAAGGTCAATAACTTAATTGACTATCACTCTTTGGATGGTTTGTTTGGCCTGGCCTGGTGGTGGACAAAGGCTTTTTTTCTCATCTCGCTTGGATGGGTGGATTAACCAGGCCTGATGGTGGGATCAATGGCTTAAATGACCATGACTCTTTGGTTGATTGCTTTAGCCAGGCCTGACAGCAGGACTAAAGATTTTTGCATCCATCTCCTTTGGTTGGGTATATTGACCAGGCTCGACGGCAGGATCAACAACATAATTGACCTCTTCCAGGTATGAGGTATGCCTCTATTGAACTAATCTCGCCAATCTCGTTAGGTTAGGAGCTAAGTTAAACATATCACATCTTAGTACGGGGGCTTATTTATTGGAATGATCCCTTTGACATCCATTATTGCTTTTTCTCAGATTGTTGAGATTCATATTCTAGATAGTGCATCTTTATTAGGACTACCTGACCAATATAAGTTTAGTAGTAGAGATTGTTTTCGATGTTGATTTTGGAAATTACTTGCCTTTCCTTCAACTCTTGTCTTTACCTTCTGAATATGGAACCATTCTCCTCATGAGCTTTCTTGGATTGAGATACTTAAATTTTTATTATTGATACTCCACGGCTCATAATATGGTTTTGGCTAGACATAAGGATTTCTTTGTAGGTTCTTAGTTTGGTTCTCAAGCATATTCAATTTCCTGATATAGTGGAACCCTTACTTTGTTTGGTAGCATTGCTTCAAATCCTTATGTTGGTGAAAGAACGGTATGTCTAATAGCTATTTTTGTTTGGATTGTGCGATCAAGAGTCAAGGATAGTTATATTACTTGAATTTCAACTGAAGTGCCCTTTTTGGGGGGTATCCTTGATCGTTTTATTCATAGCTTTTGTTGTCTATAAATTCTAAGAATTTTAGGTAGATAATGTCTTGGCCTCTTCCATTTGGTAAAATAGTTAACCTGTTTCCATTTTAGTATGATATCTAAATTTAAATCAAAAAAGCTAATTCCTTCTTATAGTGCTTTGTCGATTGTAGTGCATGAAGTTATAACATCTTTAACTCCTTTGGTTTAGCCTTACCTTGTAACAGTGTTTCCTTTATTAATACTTATTTAGTTAATCCTATGCCGATATTAGTGGCTACTGATTTTCGAAGGTGGATGTGAAGTAAGAGATTGGAATTTTATCTCATCTTCATAATTGAGTTGGTGGTAGAAGTTTACCATAAATAAGACCAGTAACCCATGTTTCGAGATTGCGGATGGGACTTTATTATTAGGAAGAGATCCACATTTGTAGAGAAATCCATATTCCTATAAACTCGGGCCTTCAAGTGATGAAATATAAGGGCGAAAATCATATGGCCTTTATTTACTTGGAAGCTTGTCCATAGAAGAGAATCAAAACAATATCCTTCCTAACAAACCTTGTTGATCATTAGGCCGGGATTAGTATACTTTCATAAAATATTTATTTCTATTTAAAAATCCATGATCATATCTCTTATCAGACTAAACCGACAAATGATACTTCCAAACTTTACTACAATAAGCTATACTTGGTAGGAAAGCCTTACTATCATGTTGATTATACGGAGATGGTTTATTTTTCTCCTGACATGTACCGTCATAATTTGAGGGAACTATGCCTTAAATTTCATTGGTGAATAATATTTATTTTCAATAAAAGAACCCAAGAATTTAGAGTCTTGCTTAATGAAGTATTTGATCCTCGTGGATTATTACAATAGTACTCGGTTAGCCCAAAGATCTCTAATACTCATTTATATGAAATGTGTACTCATATTCTCGCATTGGGTGTTGTAAGTTTGGAAAATAAGCAATCTATGCTTTTTGATATTTTTAGGGGTTTTCCTAAAACACAAGATCATGTTGATATTCTATAAATTCTGGTTGTCTAGATGCTTGGTCGCATGCATTTCAATAGTAGTAGTTTTGTCATAAAAGATGTTATTAAGAATCTTTAAAAACCCATTTGATAAAGAGATTTTCCATTGCTTAATAGGAAACTTAAGCCTTTATTCTATAATCATAAATTGTGACCTTATTCGACTTGATAGCCTAGAGGATGATATTCAGAGCTCCGTTACCAAACAATGATTAACGCTTGACGAAACAATCTGGAAATTTATAGATTCACTATTTTGATAGTAAGGTATATGAATCTTGGTGATGGGCGATCCTTACCTTTTAAACTAAGTAATTTCTTTGAGAAAATCAAAAATTTTATTCGACATTATCTTTAATAAACAAAGAAGAGTTTTCCAAAACCCAATTTTCCTTTTATAAATCAATTTTTGGTTTGGTTTTGAGCCAACGAATCGAAAAGGCTTATTGGAAATTTAAATTTTTGCAAAAGATCCCTTCTCAGCATTGTTGCTAAGAAAGTCTTTGAGAAATCTCATTAGGATAGTAACCTCAAATAAAACAATTCTTGGTCATGATTCATGAATCGGTAGTTTTTTAATTAGGAGTGGACTTCTATTTTTAGAGTTTTCATAAAGGGTATAACTTTAAAATTTGTAATTTTCCTTAAAGTACTATATTCCATTTTTTAAAACATAAATACTTAGTGAAAATTTCAAAAAAGTGTAAGTATGATTTATCAAAAGAAATTGGGGTTAAAGCTTTCAAATGGAATTATAACTCTGAAGATTTAATATACCATTTCTGGAATAAATGCATTTGTACTTCTTTGGGTATGTAAGCGGTGTGGTAATAAATCCTTTGAACTTCGAAAGGTAGCTTTTTTCAAAGATATAAAAGTTTTATCTTCTTATCCAAATTCTATTTCCAATCTACCAAGTCTGTATAAAGTATGGTAGTATCTTACATTTTTCCTAATGAAAAGATATTTCTTTGTTTGTAAACCAGAGAAGTCATGATTCATGAACTAATAGTCTATGAAAACAAGAATTTTTTTTATGAAGGACTTACCTCTGTGTAGAGTTAAGAAATATACATAAGAGTTTGAATACTGACCTTTTCATGGATTCATCTGAAGTAGGAGATTCTGATAATTTCGATCATAAAAATCCCATTATCATGGTGAAGAGGTGACATTTTTCAACAATTGGATTTTTATTTCCAATATAATAATGATAAGAAAACTAGAAGTCCATAATAAGAAAATCCATAATGTATAGAAAAGAATTCAAGTTTAGTTCTATAGGAATTCGTCTGATATTGGAGATCATAATAGTATTTTATCTTGAGAATCCCGTGAATCATGAATAAGAAGGAAATATTTCAGTAAAGAGAACTTTTTCATCCAGATAATAACAACAAGAAATCAGAAAGTCCATAAAGAATTTTCAATAGTAGGGGTTTTCTCGTCAAAATAAGAAACTTAGAAGTCCATTTGAAAGAGAAATCCATCGTCATATAGAAGAGAGCTCTTATACAAGTTCTTTTAGAAGTTGACATTTCAAACCTTATTATTCGTGTTTGACAAATAATCTAGAATCCCATTACTAGACATCTTTGTTTTTACCTGTACAAGAACTTGAATCCGCAATTAGTGGATTAACGAAATTCTTCATTCAAATGGTTAACATATATTATTACCTTATAATACTAGAGAAATTGTAGTTCGATAACAAATACTTACATGGTACGTTTGCAATGGATGTAAGATGTTTACAATTTTTCAATTTCATTACTACACCTCTACCTTTTATCGGAGTCGCTTTATTGTGATATCTTTTATGTTGTTTCTAAAATGATTAATTAGTTTTAATATACATTTATTGTTTTATTTTGTAATTGCTCATTTATTTTCCTTGCTTTAATTTACATTCTAATTTAGATTTATTTATTTTGAATCTTAAAACATTCAAATCGTCCAGTTTCAAAATTGATCGTTGTTTAATTTTTGAACTTCAACTTAAAATTTCTCTCATATACAGATATATATCGACGAACGGTCTTCGCTGTTGTTCATATTTTCCCAAGATCGTTCTAGATGTACCAATTTTGCAAAAGCTACCCCAACTTGATTTTTGCTAATAGATCGGGCAATCACAGCCATTTGATTATAATTTTTGATCCATCGCTCCATTTATCAAATTGATTATTCAGGCACGTATATCTCGTTGAATGCAACATATCAATAGTGGCTAATTGCTATAGATCATTGCTGGTTCACCAAGACTTGAGCTCAAACACTAAAAAATGCTTTCAATTTCTTGATTTTTCCTACCATCGTCTATGTTCCATAAATGATCATACTACTACTGAGGAAAAGAGGAGATGCATAGCTTCATGTCGACACTAGTATTATAATTTTATAGCGCTGTAGGTAGGGAGAATTTGGCCTCCGGCCAGATCAGAATTTTCTAGTCAAAACCCTGATTGTTTCTCGAATTTTTTGCCATAGGTGGACGTCAAATTTGATGGATGAAGGTAGATAGTCAAACTTGATAGCTCATCCTCTTTTGAATAATAATTTTTATGATGTCTATCACCTTTCCAATTGTTAAAGTTTTTTCCGAGTCTACAGCCCAAGTAAGGTATACCCAGTTTTCTATTGACCAACAACGATGTCTTAGATTCAACGATACTCTGCCTAGTTTTCTCCACCTATTCGGTAAGTCATACATGTATTCAATTAGACCTTACTTAGATCGAAAGCACGAAGTTCGTTGGAACATTCTTCGCTTGGGGCCCCTTGAATTAATGAAGATTGATAAGTGTGCTCCTTTCTTATGACCCATGTTTCGTCGTTGGCAAATTTCATGTTTCATTAACTTTGAGCTTGCTGAAGCTTCATGAAGCGACATGGTCATCGTGAGATGATGGAGTTGAAGTTTTTGTATGGTGATTGAACAACCATCTTATGATGATTGATCTGTCCTCTTGTATTCATGAAGGGTTCAAGATCGTGTATTGGTGATGTATGGACTAACAAGCCATTGTTAATCATTGATAACCAAAGTCATCATTCATAATTAAGGTCATCGTGAATAATCAAAGCCATCATGAATCATCATGGTCATCATTGATAATCCAAATCACGAAGTGTCAAAGTGTATCATCGTGTGTCATTGTGTGTTGGTTGTGCATGCAAATAGTATATGGATGCGTTTGGGTGTCATTGATTGTACATGAAGATATTTGGATTATACATGAAGGTTGGATCACCGGGAGTTGAAGTAGGAGTCCTCGTGAGTGATGGTGTCTTCGTGAACGATGGACGATGAGTCTTCATCAATGATGGAGCTTTTATATGCAAATTAACTAACGATGGTTGAATGATGCAGATTTCACCTGCAAATTAATCACAAAGGTTAATAATAACTTTCCAAATATTTAAAATTTTCAAGAATTCATATCTTCTTCGGCGTTAATCTTATTTTGAAAATTCTTTGACCAGCATGTTCACAAAAACATCTAATATTATTTTAAATTATTTAAAAAAAATAGTTTTTTCGAAACTGAGGGTATTTTGGTCATTTTTGAAATTCAAGGTTCTTTGAGTTCAGCTCTCAATGAATGCACCAAAATATTAGTCCAATTTTAAGCACAACATCACAATATCTTAAAACAATTAGCATTCATAATCAAAATGTCTAAGATTCATAGAATATCCAAAGTTTAGGTCATTCTTTTTTCATATGCAATGAAATTCAAGAATATATGCAATTTTCTTTATTCGATGGTCAATATGCAAGAAATACCAGTCATCCTTTATTTTTCAATTTCAAAGTTCATGAATGAAGTCAATATGAAAACTTATATTTCTAAGGGTCCTTATGTCAAAAATATCAAGCCATCTTCTTCTTCGTCGGCCATTGATGGAGGTCTTGAGCTCTCAAAAGATCTCAGAAATATCAACCCCCAACTTATGATTTGTGCTAAGAGAAGAAGAAAGTGGAGAGGACTCCTTTTTTGGTGGAGGTGGGTCTCTATCTATAGAAGTTGGAGAGTGACATAGCTCGCTTGGATTGGTGGATCGAAGTTGACGTGGATCGATGACTTGGAAAGATGGATGATCTCGATGGTGCCACTTGTCATCATCTCAATCTATAGTAATTCACGTGGATCGCTATATTGGCCATGGTATCAAAAAAGGTGGCATGGTTGTACAAGAGTGCTTTAGAGCTTTGTTACACATAATTCCCTCCATATCAATACACTACTTCTTTGTATAGGCTATTGCTTGAATTTCACCATTGTGTGATGGATTGTTCTTAACATTTGTTTGTCTTAACCTTCAACAACTTCAATTTATCAACACATGATTACATTGATCGGCATTCGATGGCTTTAATTGATGCATTATGGTTTAGCTGGCACATGTGAGCTTTATTCAATACACAATGACTTTAATCAATACACGATAGCATGCGATTCATCAGTAGCTTGAACCATCACGATAGCATGATTTATCATGATGGCTCCTTATACATTCGATAGCTTGAATTATTATGATGGCCTGAATCATCGTGATGGCTTTGATGGTTTGAGTAATTGAATCATGATAGCTTGAAATATCTCCTCACAATGGCTTTGGCTAATATATCATGATGGCTTTGATTAACAAATGATGGCTTCACAAGGATATTTCATAATGGCCTCAATCTCTCATATCACGATGGCTTCTCAACAATGCTTTAGGATGTCTACGACTTTCTTATCATGATGGCCTCAATACTTCACGATGACTTTAGCATGTTCATTTCATGATGGCTTGAGTGAATTATCTCATAATAGCTTCCATTTTTTTTTCATGATGACTCCAAAAATGCTCTACGAAGGCATTGACATATTGTTTCTCGATAGCTCTCAATGCTTTATATCATGATAGCTCCATTTACCAACGATTGCTCTATTTTCACATGGTAACTCTACCTATGTAAGAAGGATCTATTGTGTGTGATGGCATCAATTATACACGTTGGCTTTAATTAACCATGATGAATCCCAATAGCGCATGATAGTTTCACTCTTTACTTGATAACCTCGAATTATACATGATGGCTCTTGTAACAACACGCATGTTAATGGGCCTAAATTTCATCAAAAATCGAAACCTAAGTCCATCAAAGCCCATATCATTGAATTTGGTATCTGCAAATAAGCATGAGCATTATCAGAGATAGATAGAAATCTACACTCACAGCAAAAACAATAACAGGATAAGAATACTGACTATGACTACTACCTTGGAATTAATGGTATTACTTGGATATCAAATTGTTGCATCAGCATCGAACATGAGAGAAAGATGACTTCTTTAACAACAAAGCACATCCAACTCTAGTGACCCCTTCCTTTAGATCTATCCTGTAGGTTGTAATGAGGAGAAGGCTAGAACAACGTTTTAGTGATTGGAAATATAAACTGTCCATAACATAAACTTACCAATTGGTTTCAATTTAATTGTTATGTCCATTAAGGTTAGGAATTCTAGTCTAACCTTGAATTGCACACACGATTACATACTTACCCCTTCTCATGGTACGAAATACTAATGAAGCCATATAAACCACCCAATACTTCCAAACCCATTAGCCACTTAGTACTTCTAAATATGAAGTGGGCTTCTATAATACTTTTAAAAAGTGAAACAAGCAGACTCTGCCTTTTAAGACCTTAATCAATGTAGACCTCATCATTTAATACCTATTCCCAAGGTCGTTTCCTAACAATGTTGTCAATGGTTGGTGGGTCCTAGTTACAAGACCTCTAACCACTATTTAAGGCTTAAGACATTTAATGTCCAACAATTGCCACATCTATCGTCGATAAAATTGTAGCCATGTAATAATTAGTACCCAAGCCACTTAATACCTTTTATTAGAAAATAGGCGGACTCTGGTCATTTAAGACCTTCACTAAGGAAAACCCTATCGTTTAAGACCTATCCCCAAGGCATGCTCCTAAATGGTATTATTTTTATTCGGGCCTTAGCAATGTGAGAGACTGTACCTAAGCCACTTAATACTTCGAAGTGGAAAATAGGCAGTCTCTGCTCATTTAAGACCTTAATTAAGGTAGACCTCATCATTTAAGACTAATTTCTAGAAGCGTGCTCCTCAATGGTACTATCTAGCCGTCAATGCTTGGAAATCTCATTGGGCTACTTAATACTTCTTTTAAGGGAATGAGGAGAACCCTACAGTCACTTAAGACCCCAAACCTAAAGTGAACCCTTCCCGAGATATCCACTATCACTCTTTAATTATAAATATGGCATCTCATTAGGTTACTTCTTCTAATAGGAAGGCAGACCCTTCAGCCACTTAGGACCTCAACACTGAAGTAAACCCTTTTTAGAGAAATCATTATTTATTTATTTGGAATCTTACCGGGTTACTTAAAACTTCCATTTAGAGAGAGGCTGACCCTTCAACCACTTAAGACCTTAAACTAGAAGCAAACCCCTATGCAGATATCCTTCACCGCTCCTAATTCCAAATTTGGGCCATTTAACAGCTTCTAATTAAGAAACCTACCCCAAATCTCTCACGTCATCATGGGTCCTTGGATCAGTGATATCTCACATCAGTAGTAATTACACCCGACTGTAGATAGCATCAAAAAGGCAGTCTTCCATCAAGTGGTTCTACTAACCTCGCATCACTAACTAACTAAGTTCAATTAACCTTCCTAAGTCTTTATTTATATTATCTTAGGTAGACATTGGACTTAGCTTAATAATTCCCTTTATATTTAAGATAATAAGATTACCTTAAATATTTATCTACCCATAAATTTCCATTTAATGTAAATGTCAATTTGTCCATAAAATCCTATCAGACATTTCTAAGACATTTATGTATGATTACTAATTTCAAATTATTAACCTTTTATATATATTCCATTTTTATCAGTCCTATTAATCCATTTAACCTATCAAATTATTGGAACTTGCATACTTATTACCATTTATTGAAGTTACAACCTTCCAAATTCTTTCCCAATAGTTAATTATCCTAAACGTGAATATGACATGCAAGTGTCGTTATTTTCTTTTTATTTAATTATTATGAGCGCAGTAATTACATGCAAATATTTACTTTTATCAAATATATTCTAGTTATATATCTTCACTAGAATATTCTTTCCATCTTAAATTGTTGGAATCTTATCTAAAAATATTATTCATTTGATCCAAATCTCCAGATACGGAGTTAAACGTTTGATTCATCTCCAAATCCTTTTTAATCCCAGAGATATGTATAAAAGGGTATATACATACATTAGAATTACAAATCTGAAAAGATATTTGGGATATGGAGAGAAAATATATACATATATATATATAGGTATATATATATATATATATATTAATATATAAATTACCTCCAATGCGCATATAGTTGATTCTCTTCTCTTTTACTAGATTTCTACTCTTCTCCGATTTAAATCAATATGGATACAAATATCTATCTTTATAATTTAGAAAGAAAATGGAGAAGAAGAAATGGCAGAGCTTTGCTACTGCCTCCATAAAATATGAGAATAGAAGGGAGGACGAGGCCTGAATTTACAGGCGCTAGAATCAACCAAAACCGTATGATTTAAAATATTAAATCTGGGTCGTTTCGGCCTAGGGTTATTGGAGCTGCCAGGTCGCCATCGATCGACCGCCTTTGGGTCACTGGTCGACCGCTGAGGGTCGGCCTGTGGGCCCAGGTAATTAATATAAAATCGTTAGTTTTTCTTGTTTAACTATTTTCGTTCCGAATTCTTTTTTCGTTCGTAACTTCTTCGTTTGGACTCCGTTGCAAAACTCCAAATATGAAAGTTTCATAGAATTTCTACGCAAACGCAATGGTGCAAGTTTCACAGTCAAATTCCACTATTTGCACACATTCCATTTTTGGAGCCTAATTAATTAACTAACAAACTAATTAAATAACTAACGCCAAATTACGGGGTGTTATATTCTTCTCCCCTTAAAAGAATTTCGTCTTCGAAATTTTCACCAATGACTAAGTCATAGTTTTGGCTCCTAATTATCCTAAACTACACAACCAATGAGTATACAATAAATTTTGCAACCAAATGTGCATAAGTGCATAGTGTATAACTGTATCACCATACAGAAAATATGTATGTAGAATGATTCTAAGTCAGATCCTCTTATATGAATGCATTTCTTTCGAAAGCATTTTTAAAAACAAGATGCAAACAACCTACATATATACTGCAAGTTCTACATGTGTAGCTTTTTGAAAAATCTTTTCAACCAAACCCTATATTCCTACAGATAAAATATGAAGCAACTAATTTTGCATCTACTTCCTATCATCCAATAATCTAACGCATCGAAAAATCAAATCCTAAACTTTGCTCTTATGCGAAAAAGGGAATTTAGGCAGAGAATTTAACATTCGTACCACCATATAATCTTCTTATTCCCATAGTGTAGTGGAAATTTTCTCACTACCCTGAATTTACTCCAAATTTTCCACGTACAAAACGCACTAGGAGACTTATTTTCAAGCGACGCGTCGTCGACAAGGTACGGAAATAGGAATTCCAAGGCTAAAACAGCATTTCCCTTGTTATCGCTTTCATTTATTGCATCGTCGACCCTAATGCACTGCTAAATTCGCAATTCTAATTTTATTTGCCTTCCTTATGGCTAATATGTGGCCTTCAAAATCAAAGTTTTCACAAAAATCTTTCTCACTTTCAAATTCGTACGTCATTTGGAAAATAAAATCCCAAAATATTTAGACGCACATTTTCCCTTGAAGTAAAATTTTAAACAAAAACTAAAAAAATTAACTTAAGAGTCAAAAATAAGTAAAACACAAAATTTTTTTTCCATTTTTTTCAAAAGTGAACATTTCAAATCAAGGGGAAACTTTTTAAAATATTTTCTTTCTCAAAATTTTTGATAAATAAAGCCATAATTTCAGCGCAGTCGGAAGTCGGTTTGCGCTAAATGCATAAACCAAATTCCAAAATTCTACAACTAACCTTTACATAAAAATTTGAAATTTTATTTAAAAATATCAACACATCTATTATTCAAAATTTTTAGTTTTTAAGGAACATGAGTAATGACCCATGATATCGAACCAACTTTATCATGTCCTTTGTTAAAATTTTCAACTATTCTAAACTTCCAGCCTTATATTGCTTTTACAGTTAGTTAAGTGTCCTTATGAGATTCCCATATTTATATTGCTTCTCTACTATGCATATATATATATGAGCGATTTGCATATCCAGAAGCAATAACACAGAAAATGAAAAGAAACTTAAATATCGTGCATGCCTTTTATAAGAGACAACTAACAGTTTTACAACCCAACAACCTAAAAGAAAACAACAAATGCTGGAAGGGAAAAGACAACAACAATCCTAAGTAAAACATAGCTAAAGAACTATGAGAAGGCCTCGCTCCGCGACTGGAGCTCGAGCCATTGCCACGATCGCGAAATGGTCGTAGCATGGCGGCTATGCATCCAATCTCACGCCTATAGCGTTGTTACTCCATCCTAATTTCTAGGAGCTCTGCCTGAGCCTGACAGATAGCAACAAGCTTAAGACTCATGTATCCCTCGACACCTTGTGCTATCCCCTATTGCTGGTGCTACAGCTCTGGTGCTGGTACAAGAGGTGCGGCATGCGGTAAAGGAATAATCATCCTATTAATGGTGGTCCGATCGATGGTGGGAGGGACCTTCCTCACTATTGGCTCTCCGCTCAAATTTACCTTGTAATGCCTAAACACTCGAGTGAGCAAGTGGCAATATGGAAAGTGAGTCCTCGGGGTACCAACACCCTGATCGACCATTTGGAGCATCAAGACATGAGCTCAATTGACAGCTACACCGCCAATTATAGCATTGGCGACTCTTCCCACTGAGGTATAGATCTGGTTAAGGCTTTCCGTCTATGGAATGATGTGCTAATGATATGCATGACGAGATGGGCAACCGGTTGCAAATTGTTAGTCCTCCAATCATTGACATTTCTAGAAAGATCTACTGTAAAATCTCAGGATCAATCATCTCGATGTCATCCAAATCTGCACCTACTAAGATATCTCGAAAATCCTAGCGAGATCATCATCTCTCATCTCGATTCGAGCTCCCTTCACTTCAAACTCGATATAGCTGTTGCCATCATCAAAATTATGCATCATCTGTGCATTGAAAAGACAGATGCAGTGTGGGTAATATTCCCGCTCATAGGTCTTGGAGCAAAGGATTAGTGCAACTCCTGCCACGACGAAAAATTCTTCAAGCCCAAGAGCGATGAAATCTCCAAACTTCACTGGTCGCCCGTGAAGAAAATCAAAGTCCGTCGTTCTGAGATAGGTGGCGATCTTCCGCTCGCTTCAGTCAAGCCAAGCGGCTTCTTGGGGAGTGAGGCCAGGATGATGGGAGAAAGAGCCACCGGTGCGTGGCGGTGCTATGGGCCGAGAGGCAGTTGGAAAAATGGAGAAAAGGTTTAGATATGGAGTAATGTCGGGGTAAGATCTGACGTGCAAGGATTTTGGCTTCGCTTTGTAGAAGAATAGAGGAGAGAGGCTTTGGTTAAATGGAGGAAAGGGGCTGGAAATGGATTCGGCTAAAAAAACCAAACAGGAGGAAGAGACTGACGGGGCGCGGCGGTTAAAGGTTTGGACACGACTTATAGTAGCGTTCCAAATTCAGGTTCGGCCCGAATCCACCTAGCGATCGACCGCTATTAGGTCAACTGGTTGACTGCTAGCCCATAGTTGGACGCGGTCTGAACTTGGACCTAATAAGGCTAGTTAAATTAATTAATAATCTAATGACCGTTTCGCACACAATCTTCAGCTTAACCCATCTAGAATATTTGTGCCTTCCACATGACGATATCCACCTTACCGTGTAGACTCTTTCTTGGCAAGATTGTGATAGCCTCAGCAAAACTGTTGCGAGCAACAACATTTTCAAAAACCCAAAAATATTCCAACTACTATTTCCCACCTACTTCGCATGAAAATATTTCTTCCATTAGCTGGTGGGTACAACAAAACTTTAAACTATATACCCTAATAAAATTGGATGTCGTTCATATTTTGTCTTTACCTTAAAGAGAGAAAATATGAAAACCTCGATTTTATAAACCAAAAAATCACTGAGCTAAATATATGCTCCTTTATACTTGTATCTAAATAATATAAACTATTTCATACCAAAACTCCCTTTAAAATCAAACTTATATATATATTTCAAGGTTTCCAGAAACCTTCCTTTTAAGATACAAATTTCCCAAATTGGAAAACTATTTTCTTGCCAAAAATCAAAATCAAGTCTATACTAATATATACGTACACACACACACAGATATATATATATATATATTTAAGGATTTCAAAATTAATCTTTTATAAACCAAAAATTTCTTAACATGACCAACTTAGTGGTATACGTGTTTTTTCGAAAATTAAAATTTCAAAACTTTCTCGAAACAAAATTTCCAAAATAAATCCTTGGGAAAGTAATCCTTTGAAAACCCATTTTTCAAACATCTAAGGCATTTCCAAAATATACTTTATAAATATTCTCTCACAGGTTTTAGACTAAGGAATTGACATTAGTTATTCAAATAAAAATCTGGTTTGCCGTCAAAAGAGGTGATCAATGAATGCACCCTAGTAAAACTTGCTTTCAGACAATTGCAACATACAGACTCTAATTTCCCGTCCATCAGGAATAAATGTGTGTCTCCGACTGGAACTCAAAATCTAAAATCACAAGGTAGCTAGAATCTTAACCGTCAAGTCAAACACCTCCAGTCTCCGGAATTCACCCATATGTCGTACTCATGCTCTTTACCAATAGCGCTTTATGCATCGTTGTACTACGTGCAGTACTTCGAAGTCGGCGTAAAAATCTTAGCTCAAAGATATTTCCAAGCCTTATTTGCTTTGCCCATCCTTCGGAGTGTAACTATAACTAATTCTATTGTCGAAACATTTAGAATCAAGCGTAAAAATATAATATTAATAGATAGGAAAGTACAAATATGTTCTCTCAATTTGTCCTAATCCCTTTGATCTACTAATCTAGGCTCTGATACCAAATGTAACAACTCGCACCTTAATGGGCCTAAATTTCAACAGAAATTGAAACCCAAGTCCATCAAAGACCAGATTGTTAAATTTGGTACCTGCAAATAAGCATGAGCATTATTAGAGATAAATAGAAATCTATACTCATAGCGGAAACAATAATAGGATAAGAATACTAACTATGACTACTACGTTGAAATTCATGGCATTCCTTGGATACTAGATTGTCACATCAGCATCGAGCATGAGAGAAAGAAGACTTCTCCATCAACAAAGCACATCTAGCCCCAGTACCCTGTTCCTCTAAATCTATCATATGGGTTGTAATGAGGAGGAGGTCAGAACAACGTTGTCGTGATTAGAAATATAAACTGTCCATAACATAAACTTATACCGATTGGTTTTCATTTAATTGTTATGTCCATTAAGGTTAGCAATTCTAATTTAGCCTTGCAATGCACACGATTACATACTTACCCCTTCCCAAGGTACGAAATACAAATGAAGCCATATCAACCACCTAATACTTCCAAACCCATTAGCCACTTAGTACTTCTAAATATGAAGCGGGTTTCTATAATACTTTTAGAAAGAGAAATAGGTAGACTCTGCCATTTAAAACCTTAATCAAGATAGACCCCATCATTTAAGACCTATTCCCAAGGTAGTTTCCTAACAATATTGTCAATGGTTGGTTGATCCTAGCTATAAGATTTCTAACCACTAATTAAGGTTTCCGACATTTAATGTCCAACAATTACCGCATCTGTCACCGATAAAATCATAGCCATGTAATAAACAGTACCTAAGCCACTTAATACTTTTTATTAGAAAATAGGTAGACTCTGGTCATTTAAGACCTTAATTAAGGTAGACCCCATCATTTAAGACCTATCCCCAAGGCGTGCTCCTAAATGGTACTATTGTTATTATGGCCTTAGCAATGTGAGAGACTATACCAAAGCTACTTAATACTTCCAAGTGGAAAATAGGCAGACTTTGGTCATTTACGACCTTAATTAGGGTAAACCACATCATTTAAGACCCATTTCTAGAAATGTGCTCCTTAATAGTATCTAATTGTCATTGCTTGGAAATCTCATTGGGCTACTTAATACTTCTTTTATAGGAAAGAGGAGGACCCTACAGTCACTTAAGACCCCAAACTTGAAATAAACCATTCCTGAGATATCCACTATCACTCTTTAATTATAATTATGACATCTCATTTGGTTACTTCATTCGGTATGGAGGCAGACCCTTCAGCTACTTAAGACCTCAATACTGAAGTAAACCTCAATACTTAAGACCTCAATACTTAAGACCTCAAACCAGAAGTGAAACCCTATGGAGATATCGCTCATCGCTCCTAATTCCAAATTTGGACAATTTAATACTTTCTATTTAAGAAAGCAAGCTCAAATCTCTCACGTCAACATGGGTCCTAGATTAGTGATATCTCACAACATTGTAAGCACACTCGATTGTTGGTAGCCTCAAAGTGAAGGGCAGTCTTTATTCGAGTGACTCTACTAAGTTCGCATCATCAACCCATTAAGTCCAATTAACCATCCTAAGTCCTTTTTTATACTATCTTAGGAAGATATTGGACTTAGATTACTAATTCCATTTTTATTTAAGGCAATAAGATTAACCTTAAATATTTATCTTCCCATAAATCGCCTTTTAATGCTCATAAATGTCAATTTGTTCATAAAATCCAAATGGATATTTCATAAGATATTTATGTATGATTACTAATTTAAAATTAGTAATATTTTATATCTGTTTCATCTTTATCAGGCCCATTATTTCATTTACCCTATCAAATTATTGCAACTCCCATACTTATAACCATTTTTTGAGTTACAACCTTCTAAATTCTTTTCCCATTAGTTAATTATCCTCAATGCAAATATTACATTCAAGCATCGTTATTAGCTTTTTATTTAATTACTATAAGCGCAATAATTATGTACAAGTGTTTACTTTTATCAAATATGTTCTAGTTATATATATCTTAACCAGAATATTCTGATCATCTTAAATTGTTGGAATCATATCTAAAAAGATTATTCGCTACAATTTCCACAAATTAGTCAAAAACAAAATAGTTAACTTTTAAATATAAAAGATTACGTCGTTTGAAATTACAAGGAATAATCATTTCTTTTTATTACTAAAATACACAGTGTAAACTACAATGAATTCATACTTTACACATCTCTTTCACTTTCTATTTGCCTATATTCCTTTTTAGATCAAAGCTGTGTCTTTCTAAAAGGGAAAGAAATCAAACTAATTTACAAATATTAAACGGATCTAAATTCCAGCAATTCCAAACATAGAAAAGTTTATATTCCAATAAGATTAGGGTAATAATCCAAATTTATAACATTATTATACAACCTATTTTAGGTCTGGAATAAATTTCATTCAAATCAATATTCTAATTTCATACTTTTGGGACTGATTTCCAGATCAGGTTGTAAACAATGCTAAATCAATTCATAAACAAGAATATGTAGGTGATATTTATTATATTCAGATCATATTCAATTCGTTACCTACAACTCATATATAATTAATTAAGCATAAAAATCAAATAAATACAAATAGGATAATTTTCATATTATAACAATCTTTAAAATTTCTCACTCATCTTTTAAAAGCGATCCAAATCTCTAGATCTGAAGTAGAACCTTTGATTCATTTCCAAATTCTTGTTACTCCAAGAGATTTGTACAAAAGGGTATATACATAAATTAAAATTATAGATCTGAGAAGATATTCGGGATATGGAGAGAAAATAGATACAAACACACACACACACAGATATATATATATATATATATATATATATATATATATTACCTCAAATACGCATATGATTGATTTTCTTCTCTTCTCCTTTTTATTAGATTTCTACTCTTCTTTGATTTATATGAATATAGATACAAATATCTTATTTTTATAATTTAGAAAGAAAGTAGAGAAGAAGAAACAGTAGAGCTTCGCTACTACATCCATAAATATATGAGAAGAGAAGGGAGGGCTAGCCTTAAATTTATAGGCGCTAGAATCAACCAAAACTGTACGATTTAATATATTAAATCCGGTCCGTTGCGGCCTCTGGTTATTGGAGCCGCTAGGTCACAACCGATCGACCGCCTACGGGTCACCGATCGATCACTCAGGGTCGACCATCCCAATAACGGGTCGGCCTGTAGGCCCGGGTAATTAATATAAAAATGTTAATTTTTCTTATTTAATTATTTTCATTTCAAATTCTTTTTTCGTTCATAACTTCTTCGTTTGGACTCCGATCGCAAAACTCCAAATATGGAATTGCTTAGAATTCGCCACGAACGCAATGGTGCAAGTTTCCTGGTCAAATTCCATCGTCGCACAAATTCCATTTTTGGAGCCTAATTGATTAACTAACTAATTAAATAATAAATGCTAAATTACGAGGTGATACAGTTCTCATATATACTTGAATGCTCCAAATAACATACTATGCCCTTAAATTGCACATGATGGCTTTCTTATTTATTAATCCGCTCCAGAATTTTTGGTGTAACAATTACTATTGCTCAAAAAAGGACAATGGAAATGAAATTGTTCGAATTATTTAAAGATGCTAAAAGTGAAGAAGGAATCTAATTCTCCTTCTTAAAGTGTATTCTTATTCAAATTGCCTTTCTATTAATTCTTCTTCTTAAGGTCAAATATTAGATCTAGAATTTGCATATGTAATTGTAATAGAAATATAAAAGTAGAAGAAACATAACAGATGATTTATTGAACTTTACATTACAAATGGTGCTATTATAGCAATCGAAGCAGTAGGAGAGTACAATGAAACCCTTGTTATTATACCTATCCAAATTATAAATTTATAATATGCCTAAACTATTTGTGAAAAATATCCTTCCTCTATTTGATGGAAAGTGGATATAGTAATATTTTAATTAGAATATTATGAATATTCATTTTGAAATAAAACTATTTTGGTAGACATAAATAGTGATATTTGAGTTCAACATAATGGCGTGTTAGTTTGTTGAAAGGTAATTTAAACTAATTAAGGAACTGGGCCTGTCGGAAGCGGGTTAAATGGGTAAATTTCAAAAAAACGTCATTTGATCTTTGTTAAGTATATGAACCTAAATGGATTTTAGATCCAATCTATAAAGTTTTGATTAAAATCTTCATTTTATTCAATTCTATTATTTTTTTTATTCATAAGGATATCTGATATACTTGTTTGAGTGAAGTGCATGTGATGTAGATAAGAGTGTACATAGTTAATGGAAACGTATATAGGTGTTGGGATTTACACCGCAACAGACTCTTTCCTTTTGTACATATACCTTTGTTGTCCATGATATTTATTTAAAATATATGTATATTGACATGACATTAGATAACTTTATGTAATTAAAATTCAAATTTAACGTTAATAAATTTTATTTCCATTAAAGAAAAGTGTGACATATAAGGTACATAATTATGCAGGATCTTATTTATAAATGAAATAAAACAACATATATTTATGAATATTTTATTTATACTATATATATAAACATATATGTAAATAAGTTGGATTTAAAAGCAAAAAAGCTAGGATAAGTTTTAATTTAGAAATGAAGCTAGAGTTTAGGGATGTTTTTTAACAGAAAATTTAGAAAAGGAATAAAAGTCCACATGTAAATTTTAGACCCAAAAACTTTCATTCTTACATGAATGATATTCAAATGTTTGTATCAAAAAGTTAACCATATAAGTATAGAAATTAGTCTTTCAAGAATAATAAGTAGTTAGAATGAATAATTAATTTACTATTGTACATAAATTTTATAAAAGTATAAAATGGATCTAGGTCAAAACTAACTTTCAGCTAACATTTTTTTAAAACAAAAATACCAAAAAAAAGATTTGGATGAGTTAGGCTCATGTAAATTTGTTATATGAATAAATACATATAAACATTACATATAATGACAATAGATAAGCAAAGGTGATGAAGAATCCAATCAAATCACGTTGAGAAAAACACATGTAATAGAAGGGTGAAGAACATATGTGGATTTGCAATAAAACAATACAATTGTCATATAATCAACTGAAATGAAAGAGGATTTTGAAAGGATCAATTGAACATATGACAAATCTTACCAAATCTAAGCATATGGATGATATAACATATTTATAAATAAATTAATCAATGAGTTACCAGAGATGTTGCCTGTAAAACACACCTTGAAATGATAATCAAAAGCAAACTCAATAGAATCAACCTCCAAAATTTGCAAGAATCAAGAGATATGAAACACCTTTTGTATTTTTATTTTTCTTTGATTTTGATTTTAGAAATTTTTAGGCATATGAAGCCATTAAAATTTGGCCATGGCATAGGAGAAAGAGAGAAAGAGCAATAGAAAAATGAATGAATGAAATCCCATAAAGGAGGCAATAAAAGATAATTAAAGATAGGGGATGACTCACCTTCCTTTAGTTATGTTTTAACCCTTTCATTTCAAATTAAAATAAACTCATCCTTTCCCCTATTATGGCCAGACATAGTAAGGATAGTATGGGCATTAAAAATTCCAAAATACTATTAGCATTGGTCACATTTAAATCCAATTTAACAGTTCTACCGATATAATATATCATTGCATGTGTTTATAACTTTTATATACACAATTTTCCAAAACTAATGCCATCAAACATTAAATAAAATTTAGTAACAATCAAAATTTCACAAATATTAATTAATTTAAAAACACACTTAGTATTTATTCTATTTAAATCAAATTTAAATATTTTACCGACATCATATATCAATACACACGTTTATAACTTATATATATATTTATACATTATTAGATACTAATGGTTTTTTAAAAAATAAAATAAAATTTAGTAATTAATATTACATAAATATAAAAAAAATTACAATGATCATAAATTAACTAAATCATGTAGTTCATTAGGGTATTCATCATTTTTGTTGTGCGAATCAAATGTGTAAATTCAGTCAGCGATTAATATTAAACGATTCGAATATTAACGTCTATACATCACCTTATCTAGTGGTGTGCAATTTGGCTGAATTTATCTCTTACACAACTTTGGTAAAATCCAATTTTACATATTATAAGCGGTACCTTGTAGTTGCAATTATTTACACCAGTTCTCTTTGTCAATAATATATTACATCAGGAATTACAGAATTTGGTTTTAGTCAACATTCCAACATCGCCTAAATTCACTTAAACTGTCTAAACAAAAAGTTACTGGTTAAATTATAACAATTATTATTAATCGTACTGCTCCGGACAAAGACTTTGACTTTAAGTTGACTACAGTTGACCGTGATACTAACCTCATATAACCGAGGAGTAGAATTCTCCATCGAATAGTTTTTCACTTCCAATTCTTCAACTCATACACAACTATAGTTGTTCGAGGATCATCACGCCATGATTTAACTGCAACCAAATTGGAGTGTCCACATTGAAGTTCCATAATATTCTTTAGTCGATGAAACTATGTAACATCATACCAAGATTCTCTTGTTGACCTTAGTTATATTAACCAACAGAGACACCCGAGCTAGTCATTCTATAGTTATTCAATAACTATCAGTACGTAACTCTATAGTGCCCCTAATAGCCCTGAGTAACAGACTACCCAAAATTTGGAGAGCATTAAGCACTCTATTCTCAATGGATCTATCGATATCCCACCTCTAAACATCTTGACTAGGAATATTGAAAATAATATTATTTTTAATATGATAATTTTCTCATGATTACAACACATTGTAATTACTATCACATAACATATCACTTAAGAATTTTTTTGAATAGGCTAGTGGGGTTTTTTACTGGGCCCCTATCATATATTTATTAAAACTAAGAAATTGCAAGCGTAGAATGGGAATAAACAGACAGAAGAAAAGACTAAGGAACTAGATAGTGTGCAAAAAACTAAACAAAGGAAAACATAAACCTATAACAGGCATTAATGTACATGCCAAATATTACGTGCACTATATAAGGATTTTACATTTAGTATACTTTAAATTAATTACATAACTAATTATATCATAATATAACAACTATATAATATAAAAAAAACTCCTTTTATTTTGGATAAGATTTGTTATCGAGTAAGATATTTGTAACAAATTACATAATTGCCCCAAGGGCATACCCCTAACTCTATTAATCTCCCATTTGCGCTTGGGGTTAATTATGGAATCTTCTTCCAACTTCTTAGATCATTATTTCTCAAAAACTAATCTTGTTTGTCTCTTAGTGAACGGATATGCTATTTTGTTTTAACTATCTACTCTGTTAATCAACTCTCTCCATTGTTGATAGACTACCTTTATCATATAGAACTATTTTGAGCATGTTTCTCGACTTTTAGTGAGCTCTAAGTTTTTATAGGAACTATATCATAGCATTGTTATCATATAACAATGTAATGGGATTCACAATATTGGGGTCACCCTAGTTTAGCCATAAATTTGTGCATTTATTTATACTTCTTTTGCTGCAATGCTTATTCAAGGAAATGTACTTAGACTTGGTTGAATTAAATCCTACTTGTTGTTCAAAACAATTCCATATTAAACTTCTTAACTTAAGATTAAACAAGAACTAAGGATTGATATACTGTACTCATTACCATTTTCAAAGTTCGAGTTTGCGCACTCCTTCATAAGGACTTTGTTGTTTCCAACTCGAGTGTATTATAAATACTCAAAAATGCTTTCAAGTCCATATAGTAATCTTAATTCCGATTTGATACTTGTTCTATCTATCATATACCTAAGCGAAGTGCGATATTTTATAGAATATAGGATGATAATTCCTACTGCTAAAACATAAGGAACTCATCTTACAAGCTTCATATTAAACATTTCTAATATCATGTCTGCAGATATCGTTTGGGTCAATCCCAATCTATGAGCTTCTTGAAGGAGAAGATTAGACTCCATACGATTGAAGCTTAGGACCGAGAATTCTAAAATGAAAGAGAAGGAATAATATTCCAAACTTACATAACAAACTAATTGTCGACTACTTAATGGTCCTGAACTTTTTCAATTTTAAAATCTTTCTAGCACCTTTTATACTGAATATAAAAAACATCATTTTCAAACCCAATGCCGAGTTAAACAATCAAGTTAAATTTAAGCGCATCAAACAACCATAAGTTTGTTCTTTACTTATAGTTTTAAAAATATTTTTTATCTATTAATATTCTTTCTTATAGACACGTGCTATGTGATGACCCACCTCCTTAATCATTAGAAATCGACACTAATACATCGTCGGTATTCACGTACCGCAAATCCAAATGTAGGAGAGGCAGATTATCATGAAGTAAAAGAAAATAAAGGTAGAATAGAATCTTAATGAATGGAATAACATATATTAATTCAGTTTATATATCTTTACACCATAAATTTAAATACACTTATCAAAGTTTATCCTATAAATCAGCCTGGACAGTTATAAATCTCTATCCTTATAAATGCTGAATACAATCAGTAAACTAATACATTGGAAATGCAAATGGAGAACTATCTACAGGAATATCTTCAGCTGCAGACATCAAGCTATATAACAATGCTCCAAGTTAAACCAGGCTACTTGGCTACCCGAAAAAAAGGGCACTCAGAGTTTAAGGGAAAAGAAAATAAGCTATGGATCGGTCATGGGACTGGTGTGAGAAACTCAAAATATGGATATTTGAAAACAAACGGTATCTCATAAGACCACGCTGCACATAAACACGAAACAGGTTTTTACCTATGATAACCAAAACATTTGCTATAATGGAACGAGTTTTTATCTTATGATAACCAAAACATTTGCTATGCAAAATCCGGGAATATTATCTTTGTTGACATTCTTTTGAAAACAATTTTCAGGTAAACATATATAATCTTAGCTAAATTTGTTACATTACTAAATTCCAGCATACTAGGCTCAACAATTAAGTTTGAAGGCACTTATTGGAGAATGGATTTCCATATAATGGAAGGTAAGGAACTACCTTCATAAAGTACATCTCTAGAGGGATGTACCGAAGATTAACACCTTTGAAACCTTTACACCTAGTAAGACCGACCTACCCATAGACCCATCTGGTGGCGGATAGAACCAAAAATGACATGCCCTGTTTGCGAACATATGTATAAAGGGTAATCTAGAAAGGTGATGATCAATGGTTGTGAAACATATAGCCCTACGGCATGCCCTGTTTAAGCCATTTCCAGGTAATGAGGCTCGAGGTAACGATTACCTTTTACATAACACATTCCACTTTGAATTCCACATTTCCAATTCCATCACACACTATTGGTTTCCACAAATGTATAACCTCTGAGCTCGTATGCCTCAGAGAAGTGTGTTAAGTATAGGAGAGTTACCTCCTACACCACCAAACAGATGTACATTTGTAAAAATCAACGTATGTGCATTTTAGAAATACAATGCACACATTCGTCCATACAAGTTGTCCAGGAATAGGAAAAACCAAAGGAACTCTCCTACTACATCCTATTGGGAACCATCCCTAGGATTAGTAGCGAGTAGACCTTGCATCGAAGATCAAATTAAGATACTACTGCCATATATATATGGTACGGGAAATTTCCCCTAAGGTCAGTGACAAGCAGCCCTACATCCCATCTTTTCATTCCATTTCTTCACCTTCGAACACGTAAATTGGTTCGATCTAGTTTTTAGATAGGAATCATCCAAATTCGATTTCGGTTCCTTTGAACGAATCATCGATAAAAAGATGTTAAGTAAATAGGTGCTTATCATTTGATTAATTACTTTCTTTTTACCAAAAAATATCTTCTGGAGGTATATATCTTTAAAACATTTCTTTCCAGTATATACAGAATCATTAAACCTCTCTTTAACTTTAGAAATACAAATCATTTTCATAAGTCATATTGGAAAACATTATTGAGTTAAAAAGGGTCGACATAAATTATACTAATTCTACTCAACATCGATTTCCGTAACCTACCTTTACTATCCGTCGAATAACGGTGAAATCACCTTTTAAATTCACACGGATAGTATAGGTTCCCTCTTCAAAATTTAATACCAAGAATAAGAAGATTATTTATATACAATCCAAGTTATATGAAATTAAATTTTTAAATTTGAATCTTTTATACTTGTCTCGTTTTTGACATTTCGACATTATCTATTCCTCGCCTAGGAAAGAGGCCAGGTGAGCCAGGTCACTGGTTGCACCTGAACATCTCCTTAGTTTAGGCACCTTACATCTGGATCTCATGAAAAGAAAAATCCAGTCTACTCATCGGCTTTTAGAGCCAAGATTAAATCACATAGTTATAACAGCTTTTGTTCTAATCATTTATTTAAACTCTTATAAAATAAATTATAAAACCTCCACATTATCTTTAGAATACTTAATTTTTTATTTGAAAACATTTATAAAATATTTGTGAAAGAATACTTAAGTTTAAAGCCATATTTTAAAAGTTATTAAAAGTTCTGCAAAAAGCTCTGCGAATAGTGCTACAAATAGTGCTTTTAAGGCTTATTTGATCAAAACAACTTTTCAGTCATTTAGAAATTCATTTTTATAATTCAAATATATTTTAAAACATTTTAATATATTTATAGAAATTATTCATTATTTTTAAAGAATTCTTAAATAATTAAAAAATATAAATTTTAAAGAATTTATCGCTTTTGGTTTCCGAACCGCGGCTATTTTGAAAACTTAATTTGCTCATATTTCAAAATCTACTGAACCAAATCTTGATCTTTTTCTTTGTTTTGACACTATGATTATAAAACTTTGGAAAATTCTTATTAAATAGAATTCCGACTTCTATTCCATTGTATAAATGGATTTAAACTTTTATGGCGTGAAATCGCGAACTACCGTTACGTGAAGCGGCTATTTTTGACTCAATTTTCAGGACTTTTCAAAACATCACCAAATTGGGTTTTAGTGTTTATAAAACTTTTATAAACCATTTTAAAGTGGTTTAAAAATCTCATATACACCATTTCATTTATTAAAGGAAAGTTATTTCCTTTGTGATATTCGACGTGTATTAAATGTGAATTATTTATAAATCCAAACAAACATATTATCATATCCAAATATGGTTCATAATCATTACAACCAAGCATAAACAAACATATATATCATCAAAAATATCATAATATACTCACATTCATTGGTTTCTAACTTTACGAAAATTTGCTATAGCTTTGCAACGATCAAATCAAAGCCGACGGAATCGAACCTTGGACCTTTGAATGGGCTCGACCTATAATTGCAAATGGAAGTAGGCTCGGTCTTAGTGGTAGGAGGTGGTGGCCGTGAGTTTGGAAGGTAGAGAGGAGATGCTTGACTAGGATTTGAAGGTGGATTGACATGGTATATACATGTGTATATATTTTACTTTATCTTGGAATTTTTTGCCATAGCTTTGCTACATTTTTTTCTATGAACTAGAAGCCATTAAAGAGGAGTATAAGAAGATGAAGAAGCTTAGGATTTATGAATAGATAAAGTGAAGATGGATGGTGGTATTTATAGGAAAATTTGTGAACTAAAATAAGATGATATTTATGTGCATATACATCACCACCACACCCTCCTCCTCCTCTATCACTATGCATGATCGAACACCCCCCTTGTGTAGTCATGTGTATAATTGATGTGTGTAAGAGTGAAGTGAATTTTCTTTTGTTAGTGCAAAAATATCTTAGATCTTTTGTAATATATATATAAGTGTATATGTATATTTGTATATATATATTTATTCATGTATATGTTAGGGTGTGCATGTGTATGTTATATATGTGCACAAGAAATATAAACAAGGTTGCAATAACTTTGAACAACTTTCGTTCCTTAAAACGTTAAAAATCGGGAAGCCGATTCCCGGTCACATATTCAGTTATAAATTAATTTACATATAAATGTAAATAAAATTGAAAACTAATTTCCCATCATTATTAATTATCAAAACAATCCCATTTGAATTATAAAATCATGTAAATTAATATTAAACAATTGTTTACAAAAAGTGATGTTATATCAATAAAGCGATATCAATTTTCCTTGTAATTTCAAAACAAATATATCTCTTTATAAAACTATTATAAATGATTTAGTATTACTTCATAACTAATTAAAATGAATTATTATCAATTAAAACCAATTATTTGAATAATTGTAATAATTATTAAATTATTAAATCTAAATGTAAATTCATAAATCAATTATTAAATATGATGCTATTATTTATGATGTCATAAATACATTTTATTTCCCAAAAATAAAATAAAATAATTTTATTTCATATTCTTGTTTAAATGGATAAATAATTATATGTATCTAACTCCATGCGTGACTTTTGATAATTATAGAGCTGTTTATTAATAAAATGGTTTTTGACCATTTTATCGATATTTTTTCAAAGTATTTCTTTTCGTAAATACTTATTCAAAATAAGGTTACCATTATTATTTATTATTCAAGACAACATAATCTATGTTAAAAGCCTTATATTTGAATATATAAAAATAAATATAATTTATCAAATTGATGAATTTGCAGGTCGTTACACGCTACCTCTGGATTTTGGCATAAAACATTTGATTCCTTTATCAATATTTGATTAACTTTGATGCTAATCAAATAATACTTTCATACAACTCCTTAGATCATATCCAATAACCCACAAACTAAGTACCGCTACTAGTATCTTCGAGACACTTTAGTTAATAAGTATAGACAATACATTATAAATCATAATTTAGAATTTCAGCTTCATATACCAAAACTCAAAATCATATCAAGCGATAATTTTGTGAGTAAATTCAAATTAACTTAAGTAAGTTGAATGATAAATCTATTACATTAATTACAACAATTAAAACTTACATCGTTATTCTTTTCAACATAACTTATTGTATTCCAACTGCATTAGTCTATTTCTCAAAAGTACTTTTGTGCCTGATGGGTTATATCCTTTTGGGTACAACCATCAAAATGATATTTTGATAATGTACTTGGAACCCATTTTGGATCTGCGCCTCATGCCATATGGTAGAGTCAATACTCTTAATGTTTTATTGAAAATCGAGGAAATTCTTTTCTCGTCATTGATAAAAAATCATGGTTTCTCTTTAATGTGCAAGAGATATTATTAGACAATATAATTAGTTATGTCCATTTAGGTTTGATCAATTTCATTCCATCCATTGTAATCAGTTTTATCTTTGAATCGTATCTAAATCCATTTTAATATCAATAATTTCTAAGTTAATTCCTTCATTGTAAAGCTGGTGTTTCTTGAAACAACAATTGTTTCTCAGTGCAAAAAATAGGTAGTCATAAACATTTTATGAGTTGCATACATACATACATATGTATGTATGTATGTATAAAAATTGTTTGGTTTTAGGTTTATGGACTTATGTTCATAACATGAATTGGTCAATCAATATTGATCGATCCAAAATATTTTGGGTGGTTCACCCAAGATCCCTCATGGGTATTATTACGTGTAGCCTCCCGCTCACACAACATGTCAACTCCTTAACCAAGGATATGTAAGGGTTGTTTCATCAACTCTTATCTTGTATGATATTGTAAACTTTGTTTAAATGACATTGAACTTAACCTTATGTACTTAATTTTAAGTATTCGACCTTATAGAAAGAAGTTAACTCAACTTTACTCATTATCTTTCGTACTTTGTTCAACAAAGTATGATCACTCTTTATTGATACATCGTTACGTCTTATAAGGAGACATGAGTGTTGAGATTAAACTTTATTAATTTTAGGTACTTTTGGAATCATTTTCCTATATACTCACTTATTCGATCAAATTAGATTTTCTTATTTCTTTTGCACGATACGTTTTATATTCAATGAACTTATCATAAATACATCTCTTGTGCATCAAATACACATGTTCATTTAATGTTAATTCATCTGTGAATTAATCGAAGTATGTAGAACTGTTTGTTAGTATCATTAAAAAATTAGACTATCATACATCTTTATGTTTCAATCAGAAGAGTTCACCAACTCTTATGTTGCTCCCACTAAATGAGTGCTCTGTCCTTAATTCCAAAATAATTGTAACAAATTTTAGATACTTCTACGTTATTTAGCTAATGCAACAAGTATCATTATTCTTTAATAATGAATATTCAAAACGTTCATAGCAAAATAAAAATTTATTCACATTCAGTCAATACTGAAATTAATTATTATTTCCTAAATAATATTTGGTATATTTAAGGAAAAAAAATTGTATCCTGATGCATCCACTAATGAGTATTATAAGGCATGCTCCCATTATTTCGGCCATTACTATAATAGCATATGAAATACGAAGCTACATTCAACTACTTATTATGTGCTATTTATAACTAGTTTATAGTCGAGAGTTTTTGATTAAATATGTTAAACTCATAGAAATGACTTCAATAGATAACACTTGTCTATATGGAAAACAAATTGGAATGTGTAACGACCCGTAATTTTTAACAATTTTTATAACATAATTAACTGAATTTTTCTTGAAATAAAACATTTAAATTTAACAATGAAAATTTGATATTCGGAGTACATCTATTTAAATGTTGCAAATGACAAATTTTTATCAGAAAATATACAAGTTTGTTTTGTTGTGTAATTTTATTCAATTTAAAATCAGTTAATTGATGGATATAAAATGTTTTCAAATCCAAATATTTTTATAAAATAATAAAATGAAAATCATTTTCTGAGTGAGACGTCATAATTTATTTCGTCAAATTTGGACTGCTATAGCCCCGTTTATCTTATTTTCTGCGTTTTAGCAGTATTTTGGTAGCGAATATTGACTTTTGATAGGATAATTGTATCGCCGATATATGTGCACCATTTTGTTCGTCTCGTCATGCTGATCTCTACAGTATATTTATTCGTGTGTTTCGGCGTTCGGTACGCGGTGAAATCCGCGAAACGAATAGCCGTATCGGTACCCATTTTGAATTTCTAAGGTGTTTGTGACTTTCCATTTGTCCACCGGTTGGAAAACAAATAGTCACAACTTTTTAGTACCCAGAATTTAATATTGCTGACCTTTACTATTCCCTAGTTTGAATATAATATGGGCTAATTCAATTTCCTCCGGTTCATTTTTCTCTTCCCCTTTCTCTTTGTTCTATCCTCTCTGATTCTTTGCTTGAAAATAAAAATTTATAATGTATCAAAGCATATATATATATGATCTGAGAAACTAACAGCTCGAGCATGTGAACCATCAGCCATCTTCCTTGCTGATTCACCCTCCATCCTTCTTTGCTCGCTATCTACCCACCGACTTCGCCCTCTAGC
This sequence comes from Allium fistulosum, assembly GCA_030737815.1. Taxonomy (NCBI): domain Eukaryota; kingdom Viridiplantae; phylum Streptophyta; class Magnoliopsida; order Asparagales; family Amaryllidaceae; genus Allium; species Allium fistulosum. Next base: position 1,218,964,004 of record CM060904.1, on the reverse strand, counting down.
ATCTTGGCCGACCACATCCACCACTTGACTGCTCCACTCGTTCCACTCCAAAAGCCACCACCTTCCACCCTTTTTCACGCAACAGATCGCCATGTGGAACCGACCTTTTCCCATTTCAGCCCTCTTTAACCCACCGGTGCCGCTGCATAGTCACTGACCAAAGCCAAGCCTCGCTTCCACCCTTAACCTACCAGACACCATGACCAGATCAGTAACCCTCCACCACAAAGCGAGCAGTCGAGAACCATCCACTGTCCAGGCCTACCATCACCACAACATCTCCTTAGCCGCAGCTCCACGTCACATCAACATCGCCACATCAGCCAGCTCTGACTACAACAGCCAACCGCCTCCCATCCGACCGCAGCCGCCCATTGTTTTCACCCACCTCCAACCACCCATACCACCATCATCTCCCGCTCCAACCTGCTCGCCGCCTCAGCCTATGCAACCACCACCTTGCCTGGCCTTTCATTGTTTGATAGAAGTTGTATATATATGAAGGTATATATATTATTATAGGTTATAGTATATAAATGTTTACAATTGATTATATTATAAAAGGAGTTATATATATGTTAATTATATCTATATGTTTATGCAAGTTATATATATGTTAGTTTATAAATAAAGTTTAGGTAAGTTAGTTTATATCTATATGTTTATGCTTAGGTAAATATTTTGTTTATTAAATATTGATTTTTTTATTGTATATATTTATAAGTATATAAAGCTGTTTATATTGTATAAGTTATCAATTTGATTTGTTGGGCTATTTATATATGTTTATATGAGTAATACAAATCTATTTGTTTATATATATATAAATTTGTATAAGTTATATATCTATATATGATCTGTTTGTATATATATTGGTTTATATAAGATATGTATGATCTGTAAGTTTATATATATAAGTATATACATGAGTTTTGGTTTTCAAGTATAATGAAACGGTTTTATGTTAAATTTTGATATGTATTTTTAATTTAAACAATGATTTTTGAAATATATATAAATATAGATTTTAATCTAATATGTGTTTAAATTAAAATATGATTTATATGTATAGTTTATATATATAAGTTCGCTTATATAATTGATCTTCATCAAAACCAGTTCATCGTGCTTTGCTTTTGTCTTGCCGCTATCCAAAAATTGGTCGCAGCAGCTTTTGGCTTTGCTCGTGTCCGTATTCGTGTGCGTGTCTATGTCACCATCTTCACCATCATTGTTCTCTAGCCTCGAAAGGCGAGAAATAACTTACGATTAACATTCTTATATTTAGTAAATTTAATTCATATGAAATGATGATTGAGATATGCTGTTAAATTCGAATTGTTAAGTATTTAATTGTTAAATATGATATGTCATTATCTACAATATGACACCATAACTTGTTGTGTATATTATATTAACATTGTTAATGATGATATATGCTTGCTATTGATATGTATGTCATTTTATGTTATCATTTTATTTCTTCTCACTCTGCAAGTTCCCTATTAGTTTAGAATTCCCTATGCGTTGAAATGATACATACCCAAACGATCTTGTAGAATAAGGGAAAATCGTTAAGGGTTGAAATGATAAACCCAAGCGATTTTCATTGATTTTGAATTTTTGGGATTGCGGGTTGAAATGATATATACCCGTAGATATTTAAATTGTGGATTGAAATGATAAATATCCGTTTCACTTGACCATAGGGTAGAAAATTATATACGGACGTCGTTGGTCTATATTTTGAAATGATTTCCAAAATTTTGAAAGGAAATATAAGGGTTGTAATAAATATTGATTTTAAAAAATATAATATATAAATGTTATTTTTATATATGTGTAAATTAATATTTTTAAAATTATATGTTTTGAAAAATTTAAATTTATATGTTAGTTTTGAATATAAAATTTTTAAGACTTTTCTTATAACTTTATTATTTGAAAAACATATAAAATAAGATTTAATTTAATTAATATATATTATGTTTAAGTATTTATTTTAAATTATATTTTAAAAATAGATTTTGTAATAACTTTAATAAATAAAGGTTGGAAAGATAAGTTAAAGTGGACTTGAAATTTTATTTATTTAAGATTGAATTTAAATAAAATTTATCTCAAACTTATAAATTTTGAGATTTTAAAACTATGATTTTTTTATAACTTGATAGTTTGATTATGATTAAAGCTGATTAAATGAATAATTAGAAATTTAAATTTTGAATTTGAATATTTAACATTGATTTAAACTTGTAATTTGAGATTTTATTTAAATGTTATTAAAAATGATTAAGTGAATATTTTCAAGTTTGAATAGAAGTAAAGTTGATTTTTGAAATATAAATGAAATTTATCAAATTGAGTTATTATAAATGTTTAAATATTTAGATTTTGAAACCTATTGAATTTGAAGTGGTTTAAATTTACAGTTCAAACTTGGATTTGGAATCGATAAATTAAAATGGATTTTAATAAGAATTTGAAGCGAACCTTTAACCTTTTTAATTGAAATTGTTGAACCGGGATTGATTTGAATTGTATTTTTGGAACTAAAGTTGAATTGAATTGATTTGTGAAAATTGGAAGAAACAATTCTAATTTGAAACTATTTTAATATATAAGCTATTTTTAATATATAAACTATTTTAATCTATAACCTATTTTTATATGTAAACTATTTTAATTTAAAACTATTTTAATATATATAAACTATTTTCCATATTTAAACAGTTTAAGTTGGAATTGTTATGATTTAGATTTAATGGATTTAAACGTGAATATTTGATATGATGTGTAACGACCAGCTATTTTGGACCATTCGCATCCATTATAAGTGTATAGGAAGACACTCATGCCGGAATTGAATTGCTCAAAATACCGCGTTGTTAATTTAAATTTGGCAAAACTGAACATATACAGTAAATAAATAATCACAGAACACAAACACAGAGTAATAATTTGCAGCGGAAATAAAGAGATAGTAGTTCATGAAGCTACTATATAAATGTATAAGTTACATCAGAGTTAAACCAGATACAACGGAAGAGTAATATGATACATCAGATACAAATCAGAATACATCACTGAAATCTTCGAATACTGAAAGCAGAATAGATGGCTGGATCTTCAAGCAAAGCTTCAACTCCAAAGGTGAGTCTCGAATACTGGTACACTCAGTCTGACCCGAGCGTAAAGCAAAATACAAACACTCGAGTCAGGATTAACATTCTTATATTAATAAATCCAACTCAAGTGAAATAGCAATTGAAATACAAGTAACTCAAAGGATGTTTGGAATAACCATCCTTTAAGGATCCGTTAAACTATCTACTATGTAGTAGTGTACGATAAGTAGATAATGTCTATCAGTAATATAAAAAGATATCAAAATAGCGTTAAGTCATGGCCCATTCCACCCTTAACACATTTTTATTCCCAGAAGCATATACAAGACCGTAGTTTCCCCAAAACCGGAAGTCACCAGAGGGCAATCCATATACTAAAGGTACAAATCAAAATCGTAGTGGTCGCGCATAAATGGAATACAAGTATGACAAGGCACATGAGGCTATACCCAAGGTAGTGATACTACCGTTCGCCTGATCCGGACTGGTGAGAACGCAACGCCGCAACGCCCGCAAAACCGTGAAACAACACTCCCAAAATCAAGGGTGCACCAATCGACAACAAGTAATAAGTAGTTCGAAGAAGTGTGTCCACTTGAGGTAGCTAATCCTCCATTGGCCCGGCACAGCTCCTGTTTTAGTCATTTCCAATTTGACACAAGTGTCAAGGCTATCCATTATCGTTCTCTTTCTTCAGTCATCACGTACACCATTCCAACCACTTCATTCTGGATCATCACTCCGCGTATAGTTATTAAAGTGGTTTTCGGTTTAGATAGAGAGTATATCCATAACCGAATTCCGGTCTCTTTAATAGCTTCCGTAATTATTTCACCGATTGGTCGTTTATTTATTTCAAAACCAAATCAATTTCAATTTCAAATAGAATTCGTAAATCAACATTTCATTTGTCTTTCTAAAACAATTTCCATAATTTACGTTACAAAACTTCCAAATCCACAATTTCAAAATCTTATAATTCAATTTCAATATCTTTATTTAAAACCATTCAATATTGATTCAAGTTCGCAAATAAGTTTCAATTCGAAATCATTTAAATTAACTAAATTTTAACATTCAAATCAATTTAAACTCATTTATCGATTTCATCCAATATTCGTTAAGTTACTTTATCATTCAAAACAATTTCTATTCAATTTCCAATTCATTAAATCAATTTCTTAAGTTCAACTTCATTAGATCAAACCTACAATTTTGAATTAAATTAAATTCGTCAAATCAATTCTTTCGATTACAAGTCTTACATTAATTCCAAAAATATCACATTTTCATTTCTTGTTAAAGAAATTCCATTTCGCTTATTTACTTTCTTGAATAATTTTCCAAAACTCACTTAATAAAGAAAACTCAATTTCAATTATTACGAAGTAAAATCCACTTATTCAAAAGTTGCATTTTTCTTATTAAAGAATTTCAATTCAATTTAATCATTGAATAATTCAATCTTATTTAATAATTCAAAACTTAATTATTAAATAATTTCAAAGTTTAATAATTTCAAACTTAATTATAATTTCAAACTTAATTCTTAAATCATTTCAAAGTTTAATAATTTCAAAATTTAATTCAATCATTTCTCAAATTAAACAATATTCTTTAATCAATTTCATTTTTAATATTTTGTTTCAGATTTTTAAATATTAACATTTTCCTTTCATTAAAAATTCAAATTTCAACTTCATTTCAAAACCATATTATTTATTCAAATAAAATCTTCGTTTTATTTTTAAATCAAATTATTGACCAATCGGGTTTTTATTTAATTTTCTATTCTAGGTCAAAGTTCAATTTGGGTATTTATCATTTCAACCCGATTCCAATTCAATTCAAAATCACAACATACAAAGGGAACTTGCAGTGTGATAACTGGGATGGTGTCAAAGTAAATAAACAAGCAATAACAACAAACAATAACAATCCAATAATCAATTCAAATAATCCCGAAATAACCGTATTAATTCGCATTGTTATTTGTATGAATTAATATAATTATTTCTAGAATCTACACTATCATTTCATGTAGATTAAAGATTATTACATTACGGCTTTTCACTTGTCATCTATTTACAATTTCATACATCATCAATTTTACAACATACATTCAGTGGTTCAAAATGTAATTAAACAAATCCTACGTGTCAATAAATTCAACAGTTAAAGGGGTCACATTATACAAATGTCAGTTAATCAAATTTAACATTTAACTATCCTATATCAAGTTCAATTGCATACTATTTATCATTTTTAACATTAACAATTTAACATCCAATATAAACATCAACAATCAATCAATTATCAGTTAAACTGTATTATCATCGCATAAATAATTAACAGATAATGGTGTCAGATGTCACAGGTGAACTGATACAGGTAATAACAGTGTAAATATCAAACAGCAGCAATATTTCAATTGTCGTTTCAATTGAAATCAAATTTAATAAATAAAAGAACGTTAATCGTGAGTGAGTGCTCACCTTTCGAGGCTAGAGAGAAGGTAGACATCACGACAGGCTATGATTTGAATTGCGAAATTTGACTAATCCAAATGACGATTTCCAAAGCACTTCAAGATAAGCACGAATTCGACGGACAACTGATAAATGGGAAAAATGATGAGAGCTATTCAGAATCAGTTGATAACTGGAACGAAATATATATATATATATATATATTTTGAAATAATTACTTATATAGATAAACAACATATCACTTTGTAAAAACAACATTATATATACACCTTAAATTTTAATTCTATATACATCAAGAATCTTTTTTTTTTTTATTCAAACACGTTTTGGACATTAACATAAACCCATACGTTTTACTTAAAAACAATCACGCATGCAAATGCTTATATACTAATATATAGTAACTATAACCCATACCATAAAATATATAACTTAAAATATATATAACAAATAATAACTACCCATATATAAACTTAATACGTGTACATATATATATAAAACTACTAAGATTTTGAACAAGAGTTGCACTCACTTTCCACGCATATGCACTTTCTCTCAAAGCTAATATATATAAGTCAATATATATATATATATATATATACGTATACACGTAAGCATCAGGAAGGTAAAAGAAAAGTAAAATATAATATTGAAAACTTTCTAACGTATATTTGACTCAAAAAGGTCACTATCCTATAAACAATACAAGCTTACTATACTATATATATCATCTAATTTATAGGCTGCTCACCCATGAAAACCAATATTAATATAAACCCAATCCATGCTGTAACCATATCAAATAAAATATTAAACTGACCCATACATATCCCATACATATAACAAACCGAGCAGATGAATAAAGTAATATCTTTTATACCTAAACTTACACTTTCATATATATAAACATATTATTAGACTCAGACACATATATATTAAAATATGTTAGCTTTTATACTGCAATTGTTATATATATATATATATATAAACTAACAGATATATAGTTATGTATATATATATAACTTAAATATAAACTCAGAATTCGATGGGTCCAAAGTACAAACGATTTTAAATAAACGTACATGTATAACCAAATAGATCATTGTATACAGTTAAGATTCAAGATAACAATATATGTATAAACTGTACAAAACATAACTTCTTTTATATTATAACAAGTAATACTGTATAAGCTTACATCCACATTAAAACACAATACTGATTACAAATGAATCAATTAACTTACTGTGTGGTAATATATTTATAAACCCAAAGTCTTATAAACTTTTATAAATACATTACCTTTCAAAATATCCTATATGCACAACACGTATATACATATTTATATATAATTTCTATAAATTAACTATTATATATATACCTTTATAACTATATACTTACACGCACACTCGAAGGGGAGGAGATAAGCAAAGCGGCAGGCTCAGGAGGGTGTTCCTGCGATGTGATGGAGTTAGGCTGTGAGTTGAAGAAGTGATGCGGCTGCTCGGGAAGGGACGTGGAGGACAAGGTTGAGGAAGAGGACGAAGGTGTGTGCTCGGCACGGAGGAGGAGGGAGAGGAGATGCGCTGGCAGTGGGGTCGATGCATGGTGGAGGTGGGAACGTGGTGGAAGCATGGGCGAAGGCAACCAGATGGAAGGTGGAGGCTGTTTTGCACACGTGTTTGAGGAGAGTTGACAACTGCGGAGGATGGCTTGCTGGTGTTGGAGAGAGGCCGCACACGGGCTGTTAACGGAGAGGCTTTTGGGAAAAAAAAAATATAAAGGTGGCAGCCATTCTTCCAAAGTCATTGAACATGAATGAACAGAAAATGAATGGAAGAAGAAACGAAGTGAATAATCATACCCGAGTTAATATTTCTTGAAACAATGGGAAATGTAAAGTCGTGTTCGTTCGAATTTAATGAAACAATGAAGGCTATTTATTCACACGAGGATAATAAAGGGACACGGAAGACTAAATGTTGAAAATTTGAATACCGATACGCTTAGTCGTCTCGCAGATATCGTCGTGAACCGGATGCCGAAATAAACAAACTTATATACTGCAGCGATCAGCAAGACGAGATGATCAAAACGGTATAAAGATACCAGTGGCACGATCATCCGATCAAAAGTCGATAATCGGTACCGAAAATGCTGCTATTTTTCCAGAATTAAGATAATCGGAGCAATAGAAATCCAAATTTTGAAAAACGACAAACTGACATCTTGCTCAGAAGATGGTTTAGAATTTTTCTATGTAAAAATATTTAGGTTCCGGAAACATTTTATTTTCATCACTTTTTAACTGATTGAATTGAAGTGAATTTACGCGCGAAATAAACTTTCATATTTTCGGACGAAAATTTACCAGTTGCTATGTTTAACTAGACGTATTCCAAATATTAAATTTTTATTTCAAAATTTTATCGTTTAAAATTTCATGAAATTTTAACTAATTACGTTTTAAAACATTGGAAATTTACGGGTCGTTACATTCTCCCCCACTCAAAACTTTTCGTCCCCGAAAAGGAACGAGGTAGGAGAATAGAAACAACCAGAAAGAAAACAGATTTGAAATACAAAATAACAACTTATTTAAACCATATAAATTCAAATTTAAATTAATTGATATTCAATAATTGATTTAATCCATTTGATTTCTCTAAAAATCAATCTCAACTATTTCTAAATTCATTATCTTATTATCCCATTTTCTTCAATTTACAACTTCTAAAACCATAAATTTGAATAGTCTTTTATTATAATCATATTTTTTCATCAATTTAAATTCTTCTTTATTCCAAATTATTGTTAAATTTATTCTACTTAATATAACTTATCACATATATTTAACCCATATAAATTAATTTAAACCATAAAAGTTTCGATTTAAATTAATTTACATCTATTAATTTCTTTTAAATTCAAGGTATTTTCATATGTTGATCAGATTTCAAATTATTAATCCTTCCAAAACAAATTTATTAATTCTTTCAAAACAAATTTATTTCATTATAAACTGAGTTTTACTTATTATCCTATCTAACTCTATTAACATCTTTATAATAAAAATTTAGTGTATAACATTTATTATAAACACTCTAATTTTATTTATAAATTCAATTTATCTTATATATTATCCAATTACATATTCAACTTCTGAATGATTTAGGTAAGTTGTTTTAGAATGCAGTTGAACAATATACAAATAAATTTTTTCCCAATTCAATTATTTACATTTTAATATTTATTCCAAAATTTTTGTTTTATTTATAATTAAAATCATCCTTTAACAAAATTTAAGAATTAGATTTCCGATTAACTTTAACAATTTAGAGATATATAATATATTTATATCAAATCAAATTAAATTTTAAAACAAGATACTTATATATATATAAATCAAATTATACTGAAGAAATTCAAATCAAAATATTTTTCAAAACAAAACCGTAGCAAAGCTACAGAATAGTATCTCCACTTCGAAACTCGAAAATGAATGTCGATGATGCGGCCGCCATCACCGAAATTATTTTCCAGCGACAAAGAGAAGAGCACTGATTTCAACATTTTAAAAATTCTTTTAAAAACGATTTCTATTCGGAAATACTTCCAATAATATATACTTTAAAATTTTAAAAACCAAAGTTCGAAATCACCGGAAACTAAATTCTCAAATTTCTGAATTAAATTCAATTCAAATTCCAATCAATTTATAACCAAGGTTATAAATTCATTTATTTATATTATGCAATAGTCAATGGTTTACAAAACAATAAATGAAAATCAAATATTATTATTCCAGACAACCAATTCATTAACAATTTAATTTCAGAAAACTTATATTTATATATAATATAATCATTCAAAACTATTTTGATTATCAAATTTGAAAACAACATTTTTAATATAAATTTACAAATACATTTCTTTACTCGACGATACAGGAATGGATTTTCAAAATAAGGATAGGGATTCAAATTTTTGTTGACTCAATTCAAAGAGAATTTTGAATCGAAAATAAGTTTGAAACAGAAGATAAGATAATTCAATTACCACAATCGGGAGATATATGAGTTTATTAAATTCACGGGCAACCTTAACCGGGTCGTCCGTAACTTCAAGAGTAAGATCGATGTGGAATTTCGAGGTAAATCGACATTCGATCTCAAGAGATAGAATTCAGGTATAGTAGGAGATAGATAGCATCGTAAACCAAGGATACAGAAATCTTCGGTAAATCGATGTCTATTATAATGGAGTTTTACTCCTTTACGAATCATTCGAAGATTGGCGAGACCGCCGATTCACTACAAGGGTCATTCGAAGTGGAGTTATGTGGTGCTCCAGAATTGAAAGAAGACGAATAGTGAGGGACACGAATGAATTTTGGAACCGCAGGGAACATTCCAAAAATTCAAAGGAATTGAATCAGAAGGAAGAGATTGAAACTCGAATGAGAGTGATTCTGTAAATACGTTTACCATATATGTTGAGTTTTGCCTAGAGCAACCTGGCTCTGATACTGTGACGACCCGGAATTTTTGTATATTTGAAATGGGAATATTTAATTTATTTTAAATATTCGAAGGTTAAATTTTAACTTTAATTTCAAATATACAGTATTTATTGGATAATTTATTATTGAATTAAACAATTAAAGGTTGGGAAAATTGTTGAATCTGGATTTTTAAGCTGGTTAAAAATAAATTGAAGGCTTATAAAATTTATATTAACGGTACTGAAAATAATAGAACGTTTAAAATTTAATTTAAAGATGTTTTGTTCAGTTTTAAAAATATATTGTTTAAATTGAATTTAAAGATAGTCGCCCGAGGCACAGTCTCGAAATTTGACGAAACCAGTTCCATTGGGTCCGTAATATTGAATTATTATTGGATTTCAAATTTCGTATTGATTGGAGTAGTTGTGTGAGCATACGACACATAAACGCGTTGAAATTTGTATCGAAAACAAATTAAATTTAAAAAAAAAGGGGGGGGTTATCACATCAGCACGATACCTCCTTGAATTAGGCCAAAGATCACGAAATAATCATGCAAAGCTTACCCTTTCATTTCAAAGTAATGGCCGACACTCCTATTTACGGAAGCAAAAATCGAAATCACTTATCTTCACTTCCCCAGTTCAAGTTCATACGAGATCAAAGCATTCTCGTAGATGGCCGAACTCATCAAAATTTAAATTCACGAGGAAATCAAATAGAGGGAGTTCCTTTATCCTCTTCAACCCAGTGCGATTCGAAATCCAATTTATGGCCGAAGGAAATAATTCCCGTTCGAATCAAGTTTCGTTCAAAAGGAGGTTGATATCAAAATTTCTAAACCCTAGGTCGCTCTCGTTTGGAAATCAAGTGGGTCAGAGGAGGAAGACGAGGCGACTACGCGAGTTCGATTTTTACTCGACTTCGGCATAGGGCTTCAGGCACGCGTTCGATGCTGGGTTGGGGTGGTAGGCTTAAGGCGAGAGTCTCGATTTGGGCCTAGGGTTTGGATCGCGTTCGTGGCGATGGTAGGGCGGTGCTATGGGGTTCTGCGCATCGTCGAAGTGAAGCTCGATTTGGTTCGCAAACTCGACAGCGTAGGTGAGGAGGCATAGTCTCGAGTTGCATCGCCGGAGGGTCGTGAGTCACCTAAGGGCAGTGTACGGTTGGGCAATCAAGATGAAGTGGTCGCGAGGCTAATAAGGAGCATGCTTAACTGTGAAGTGTGGGATTGAGCTCGTCACAGGCGTGAGGTGGATTTCGAGCAGCAGTTGATTTTTGGGTTCCTGTTCTTTGAGGTAGTTAATTTTAAGCAATTTTAGTTTTTATGTTTCCACAGTTTAAGCTGGCAGACTGTTTGATTTAAATTAGCAGTTTGCTATAAAGCAGAAAAGTTTATGAAATATGGAAATTCATTACACTAAAATAAATAGTTAGTTATTTGAAATAATATATTAGGGTAGTTAATTGGGTTAATTAACTTTGTAAATTGTTTCAGTTACTAAAAATAATTTATCTAATAGGAAACTGATCAATAGCTTAGTTTAAATTTATAGTGTTAATTAATTGAATCTTTTAAAGGAAATTATGTGTAAGATTTAAATTATTAGGTTAACCAAACTTTAGTTGAATTAAATGGTTGGTAACTAAGTGGTAGTTAATTGTTTGATCAATTCAAGTATTTATAAACTGTATAAATATTTTTACAAGGTCTGAAATTATGGAAATCAAATCGGGTTGGATGGACGGCAAAACAATAATCAAAGGTGAGTTAATCTCACTCAGTTAAATTTAAATTTAAATGGTTAAATTTAAATAATTTATTGAATGGTTGATTTGATTGATGTGATATATATAGTAGTATATACCCATATATACATATTGGCATATGTATATATTGGAATTGTTGATATTCCTACAGTATATAGTGGATGAGACCCTATGCGCCGCATAATAGCGGATGATATTTTATAAAACCCATATACCACGATATTCCACCTCGAAGTGGAATTGGTACTGTGCTAACATCTGTGGATGCAGGGAAACAAGTTGGAGGGATCCAACTGGATTCCTCAAAATATTTAATTTTGTTAAATATTCTGTGATATGATTTTTGATATCCTGTGATGAATTATATGGATAATTGGATGTTATGGTTGGTTGGACCGATTTGGATGTGCTGAATTATCAAAATCTCTAGAATGGAATTTTTGAAAAGAAATAAAAGAGTAAATTTTTAAATAAAATAAGTATAAAGAGTTTGGAATAAATGAATAAATCTGATTAAGAATAAAAGTGATTTCCAAAATTCTAATAAATATGGAAAAGAGGAATTTTGAATAAATAGAGAAATATTGAATTTAAAGAAAACTTATGTGATATTATTTAAAGGGATAAATAATTTATTTTAATTCAATGTTTAAATGTAATTAAAAAGAAAGAAGGAATTTGGTAAAATCTGAAACTTGTGTTTCAGTTTAAAGATTTTAAATCATAATGAGAAATAAAATCTGGAAGTTAATGAATTTGGAAATAAATGGATTAAGTAAGGAAATTTATTTCAAAGTAAAATAAATTGGGAAATCAATTATAAATTGATTTAAATACTTTGGGATTTGAAATTTAAAGAGAAATGAGATTTTGGAGATATAAACTGGGTTTATAAAGTGAAATGGAATATCAGAGGATATTTGAAATATAAATTCAAGGAGGGAATTTATAAAGGGAATATGAATTGGTTTAAAATAAATGTTGATTTATTATTAAAAGACGTGAAGAGAAGGGTATTTCTCTGGATAGCCAAGTACGTTTTCAAAGAAATATTTATATATAAGTTAAAAGTTCTAATTGTGTTTTAAAAGCATATTTTAGAAAATTTATTATTTCTAAATGTAAAGCCTAAAGTAGTATTTTCAAAAATCTATTATTGTAGTAATTATATAAAAGTGACTTGCTATTATGTTTTAAAAGGGGAAATTTAGTTTATATTTATAAAGTGGTTTATTTTAAAGTATATATTTTTAATAAAGTATTAAAGTAGTTTAATTTCAATGTTATAAGATATATTTAAAATAAAGTGTTTTAAAATTATTTTAAAATTAAAAAGTATTTTGTACTTGGTGATTCAGTGGAAATAATTATTTGGGGAATGTATTCCGTAAGCGGAAACTGTTTGAAATTGTTTTCAAATGAGCTTTGAAAATTTGGAAATATATCTTGGAAAGAAATTTGGGCAAATAAATAATGTGGGAAATTATTTATTGTGTGATGGTTGCTTGTGGATGTTAATTGATAGTTAAATAACCGACTATCAATATTGGCCATATGCGCTGATCGTTTCGAAGAGACCGGGATCGAGTTTCCGTATACCGGGATTCTAGGTCTGGAGACTCGAATACCACTTCGATCCGGTTTGTACGTTTCGTGTAACGTGTTCAGAGTCGAAGATGGAGCAGTGAAGTGCAAGGGCTAGTCGCTACTAATCCTGAGAATATTTCCAAAATGGATGTAGTAGGAATAGTGCCTTCGGTTCCGTTCGGACCCGGGACGGACTTGTATGGACGAATACTTTCGTGACATCGTCAGGTGGACGATGGGCATTCTAAGGGATATGTGCTATAAAGGTATCGTTTAGCCTCGAGCCTCATCAACCGGGAATGACTGAAAATCAGGGGTTATGCAGCAAGGCTTCGTGGGTAGCCCCCACTTGAGAGTAAAGTCATCCCTGTCTAGATGTCCCTTTTATTTCGGCTTAGTGGTGCGGTTGCTGATCCCAACCGTGGGGTGATTTTATTTGGAATTATCCAGTAAGGGATGATTCCGGTCTTGTGTTGCAGGGGAGCGGGCGTACTCCTCGGTACTGTGATCTAGGCCACGTACTGTGACAGGTGGTACCCCAGTGCCTAGTCATTCGTTGGAAATCCATTTTCCCTACGTGCCTTGTACGAGTTTTGTTTGTATTACCCACTTTGTGGCTAGTATGCCGGAATTTAATAGATGTAACAATTTCGGCTATTTTAATAAGTATTTGTGAATAGACACTATTATAATATCAGAGGATTTTTATAAAAAGTGTTTTAGCTATCGTAAGGTAAAAACCCGACATGTTTATTTGTGGCGTGGTCTTACGAGATGCTTTTGTTTTCAAAGGATTTTGAAACTTTAATAATCAATTGAGTGTGATTTTCTCACGCTGGTATTCCAGACTGACTCGGGTATTGTTTTATATGATGCTCGGGTCAGACCGAGATAAACAGGTTCAGATTTTAGCTGTGGAGCTCAGAAGACGAGCTAGATGACGATACGTACTCCCGTACTTGCTATTATTTTTCCGCTGTGTATTCAGTTGTATGTTATGGATGATGATGTACTCTGATGATGTATTCTGATGATGTATTGTATAAACAGATATAGTTTTTGATTTGTGTAAAGATCTGTTGATATATATTATATTTTATTCCGCTGCGATGGTTAGATTCTGATGTTGTTTTCTATTTTTCTTCTTCTACCTCTTCTTCTTAACTAAAATGGTTCGATTTTCCGGGTCTGGAAAGTCGGGTCGTTACAGATACCAACTGTAACGACCCGCTATTTTGGACCATTTGCATCCATTATAAGTGTATAGGAAGACACTCATGCCGGAATTGAATTGCTCAAAATACCGCGTTGTTAATTTAAATTTGGCAAAACTGAACATATACAGTAAATAAATAATCACAGAACACAAACACAGAGTAATAATTTGCAGCGGAAATAAAGAGATAGTAGTTCATGAAGCTACTATATAAATGTATAAGTTACATCAGAGTTAAACCAGATACAACGGAAGAGTAATATGATACATCAGATACAAATCAGAATACATCACTGAAATCTTCGAATACTGAAAGCAGAATAGATGGTTGGATCTTCAAGCAAAGCTTCAACTCCAAAGGTGAGTCTCGAATACTGGTACACTCAGTCTGACCCGAGCGTAAAGCAAAATACAAACACTCGAGTCAGGATTAACATTCTTATATTAATAAATCCAACTCAAGTGAAATAGCAATTGAAATACAAGTAACTCAAAGGATGTTTGGAATAACCATCCTTTAAGGATCCGTTAAACTATCTACTATGTAGTAGTGTACGATAAGTAGATAATGTCTATCAGTAATATAAAAAGATATCAAAATAGCGTTAAGTCATGGCCCATTCCACCCTTAACACATTTTTATTCCCAAAAGCATATACAAGACCGTAGTTTCCCCAAAACCGGAAGTCACCAGAGGGCAATCCATATACTAAAGGTACAAATCAAAATCGTAGTGGTCGCGCAGAAATGGAATACAAATATGACAAGGCACATGAGGCTATACCCAAGGTAGTGATACTACCGTTCGCTTGATCCGGACTGGTGAGAACGCAACGCCGCAGCGCCCGCAACACCGTGAAACAACACTCCCAAAATCAAGGGTGCACCAATCGACAACAGGTAATAAGTAGTTCGAAGAAGTGTGTCCACTTGAGGTAGCTAATCCTCCATTGGCCCGGCACAGCTCCTGTTTTAGTCATTTCCAATTTGACACAAGTGTCAAGGCTATCCATTATCGTTCTCTTTCTTCAGTCATCACGTACACCATTCCAAACACTTCATTCTGGATCATCACTCCGCGTATAGTTATTAAAGTGGTTTTCGGTTTAGATAGAGAGTATATCCATAACCGAATTCCGGTCTCTTTAATAACTTCCATAATTATTTCACCGATTGGTCGTTTATTTATTTAAAAACCAAATCAATTTCAATTTCAAATAGAATTCGTAAATCAACATTTCATTTGTCTTTTTAAAACAATTTCCATAATTTACGTTACAAAACTTCCAAATCCACAATTTCAAAATCTTATAATTCAATTTCAATATCTTTATTTAAAACCATTCAATATTGATTCAAGTTCGCAAATAAGTTTCAATTCGAAATCATTTAAATTAACTAAATTTTAACATTCAAATTAATTTAAACTCATTTATCGATTTCATCCAATATTAGTTAAGTTACTTTATCATTCAAAACAATTTCTATTCAATTTCCAATTCATTAAATCAATTTCTTAAGTTCAACTTCATTAGATCAAACCTACAATTTTGAATTAAATTAAATTCGTCAAATCAATTCTTTCGATTACAAGTCTTACATTAATTCCAAAAATATTACATTTTCATTTCTTGTTAAAGAAATTCCATTTCGCTTATTTACTTTCTTGAATAATTTTCCAAAACTCACTTAATAAAGAAAACTCAATTTCAATTATTACGAAGTAAAATCCACTTATTCAAAAGTTCCATTTTTCTTATTAAAGAATTTCAATTCAATTTAATCATTGAATAATTCAATCTTATTTAATAATTCAAAACTTAATTATTAAATAATTTCAAAGTTTAATAATTTCAAACTTAATTATAATTTCAAACTTAATTCTTAAATCATTTCAAAGTTGAATAATTTCAAAATTTAATTCAATCATTTCTCAAATTAAACAATATTCTTTCATCAATTTCATTTTTAATATTTTGTTTCAGATTTTTAAATATTAACATTTTCCTTTCAATAAAAATTCAAATTTCAACTTCATTTCAAAACCATATTATTTATTCAAATAAAATCTTCGTTTTATTTTTAAATCAAATTATTGACCAATCGGGTTTTTATTTAATTTTCTATTCTAGGTCAAAGTTCAATTTGGGTATTTATCATTTCAACCCGATTCCAATTCAATTCAAAATCAAAACATACAAAGGGAACTTGCAGTGTGATAACTGGGATGGTGTCAAAGTAAATAAACAAGCAATAACAACAAACAATAACAATCCAATAATCAATTCAAATAATCCCGAAATAACCGTATTAATTCGCATTGTTATTTGTATGAATTAATATAATTATTTCTAGAATCTACACTATCATTTCATGTAGATTAAAGATTATTACATTACGGTTTTTCACTTGTCGCCTATTTACAATTTCATACATCATCAATTTTACAACATACATTCAGTGGTTCAAAATGTAATTAAACAAATCCTACGTGTCAATAAATTCAACAGTTAAAGGGGTCACATTATACAAATGTCAGTTAATCAAATTTAACATTTAACTATCCTATATCAAGTTCAATTGCATACTATTTATCATTTTTAACATTAACAATTTAACATCCAATATAAACATCAACAATCAATCAATTATCAGTTAAACTGTATTATCATCGCATAAATAATTAACAGATAATGGTGTCAGATGTCACAGGTGAACTGATACAGGTAATAACAGTGTAAATATCAAACAGCAGCAATATTTCAATTGTCGTTTCAATTGAAATCAAATTTAATAAATAAAAGAACATTAATCGCGAGTGAGTGCTCACCTTTCGAGGCTAGAGAGAAGGTAGACATCACGACAGGCTATGATTTGAATTGCGAAATTTGACTAATCCAAATGACGATTTCCAAAGCACTTCAAGATAGGCACGAATTCGACAGACAACTGATAAATGGGAAAAATGATGAGAGCTATTCAGAATCAGTTGATAACTGGAACGAAATATATATATATATATATATTTTGAAATAATTACTTATATAGATAAACAACATATCACTTTGTAAAAACAACAATATATATACACCTTAAATTTTAATTCTATATACATCAAGAATCTCTTTTTTTTTTATTATTATTCAAACACGTTTTGGACATTAACATAAACCCATACGTTTTACTTAAAAACAATCACTCATGCAAATGCTTATATACAAATATATAGTAACTATAACCCATACCTTAAAATACATAACTTAAAATATATATAACAAATAATAACTACCCATATATAAACTTAATACGTGTACATATATATATAAAACTGTTAAGATTTTGAACAAGAGTTGCACTCACTTTCCACGCATATGCACTTTCTCTCAAAGCTAATATATATATACGTATACACGTAAGCATAAGGAAGGTAAAAGAAAAGTAAAATATAATATAGAAAACTTTCTAACATATACTTGACTCAAAAAGGTCACTATCCTATAAACAATACAAGCTTACTATACTATATATATCATCTAATTTATAGGCTGCTCACCCATGAAAACCAATATTAATATAAACCCAATCCATGCTGTAACCATATCAAATAAAATATTAAACTGACCCTTACATATCCCATACATATAACAAACCGAGCAGATGAATAAAGTAATATCTTTTATACCTAAACTTACACTTTCATATATATAAACATATTATTAGACTCAGACACATATATATTAACATATGTTAGCTTTTATACTGCAATTGTTATATATATATATAAATAAACTAACAGATATATAGTTATGTATATATATATAACTTAAATATAAACTCAGAATTCGATGGGTCCAAAGTACAAACGATTTTAAATAAACGTACATGTATAACCAAATAAATCATTGTATACAGTTAAGATTCAAGATAACAATATATGTATAAACTGTACAAAACATAACTTCTTTTATATTATAACAAGTAATACTGTATAAGCTTACATCCACATTAAAACACAATACTGATTACAAATGAATCAATTAACTTACTATGTGGTAATATATTTATAAACCCAAAATCTTATAAACTTTTATAAATACGTTACCTTTCAAAATATCCTATATGCACAACACGTATATACATATTTATTTATAATTTCTATAAATTAACTATTATATATATACCTTTATAACTATATACTTACAGGCACACTCGAAGGGGAGGAGATAAGCAAAGCGGCAGGCTCAGGAGGGTGTTCCTGCGATGTGATGGAGTTAGGCTGCGAGTTGAAGAAGTGATGCGGCTGCTCGGGAAGGGACGTGGAGGACAAGGTTGAGGAAGAGGACGAAGGTGTGTGCTCGGCACGGAGGAGGAGGGAGAGGAGATGCGCTGGCAGTGGGGTCGATGCATGGTGGAGGTGGGAACGTGGTGGAAGCATGGGCGAAGGCAACCAGATGGAAGGCGGAGGCTGTTTTGCACACGTGTTTGAGGAGAGTTGACAACTGCGGAGGATGGCTTGCTGGTGTTGGAGAGAGGCCGCACACGGGCTGTTAACTGAGAGGCTTTTGGGTAAAAAAAAAATATAAAGGTGGCAGCCATTCTTCCAAAGTCATTGAACATGAATGAACAGAAAATGAATGGAAGAAGAAACGAAGTGAATAATCATACCCGAGTTAATATTTCTTGAAACAATGGGAAATGTAAAGTCGTGTTCGTTCGAATTTAATGAAACAATGAAGGCTATTTATTCACACGAGGATAATAAAGGGACACGGAAGACTAAATGTTGAAAATTTGAATACCGATACGCTTAGTCGTCTCGCAGATATCGTCGTGAACCGGATGCCGAAATAAACAAACTTATATACCACAGCGATCAGCAAGACGAGACGATCAAAACGGTATAAAGATACCAGTGGCACGATCATCCGATCAAAAGTCGATAATCGGTACCGAAAATGCTGCTATTTTTCCAGAATTAAGATAATCGGAGCAATAGAAATCCAAATTTTGAAAAACGACAAACTGACATCTTGCTCAGAAGATGGTTTAGAATTTTTCTATGTAAAAATATTTAGGTTCCGGAAACATTTTATTTTCATCACTTTTTAACTGATTGAATTGAAGTGAATTTACGCGCGAAATAAACTTTCATATTTTCGGACAAAAATTTACCAGTTGCTATGTTTAACTAGACGTATTCCAAATATTAAATTTTTATTTCAAAATTTTATCGTTTAAAATTTCACGAAATTTTAACTAATTACGTTTTAAAACAGTGGAAATTTACGGGTCGTTACATGATGGTTTAACCTATTTTGTGGTTAAGATTTTGGTAATAAATATGATTTTTGGAATGAATATGATATTTTGATATGAATTACGAATTTTTTTGAAATAAAATGACCATGGTGTAAAATAAGCGTTTGGTTGTTAAAGAGACCGGGATCGGATATTGTCATATTCTCTGCCAATACCGAAAACCACAGTAACAACTGTGTACGTGGTGGAGATTCCAGAACGAAGTAGGATGGTTGGCGACGATTTTGTATGAGGTATTAACGCTGCTTTGACTCCCACGAGCCAGCTTGATGTGGCTAAAACATGAGCCATGCCGGGCCAAGTGGGGTTGCTCCCCCTATCGGGCACATTTCATCGATACCATTCTATTACTTTGTTATTTGATTGGGTGCACCTTTGATTTGGGAGTGTGTCTTGAGGTGGGCGGTAGTAGTTGCTATGCGTTACCACCAGTCTGGATCTGCAAAATGATAGAATCCTACCCTGGACATTTCCTCGCCTGCCTTGTCACATGCCTTATCGCGCCTTCTACGAGTTTGATTTGTACCATACCCATGGAGTGCCCTCTTATAGCCCTCCAGTTTACGGAGGAATTACGGTACTATATAGACTATGGGAATATATAAAATGTGTTAAGAGGGATATGGGTAATGCCTTAATGCTATTTTAATAGTTTACTTTACTATAGACATTATCTATATAGCGTATTGTACTATGTATGTAGATAGTTTAACGGATCCTTAAAGAGTGTAATCCCAAACATCCTTTGAGTTACTTTGTAGTTCACTTGACATTTCACTTGAGTTGATTTACTTGTATAAGATGTTAATCCTGACTCGAGTGTTTTGTGTTTTGCTTTATGCTCGAGTTAGAATGAGTGTCACAGCATTTAAAACTCACCTTTGGAGCTTGGAGCTATGCTTGAAGATCTGTCTTATATCTCCTTAGCCTTTTGTTATTTCCAGTTGCTTATGTCCAGTCTTGTCAGTTACGTTTGTATTTGAGACTTCTATGTATTTGATTTTTGTTGTATTTTGTTTCAGACTTTGATTTTATATAGTAGCTTCATGAACTACTATTTATCTATTCCGCTGCTTATTGTTATATTACTCTGTGTCTGTGATTTTGTGATTGATTTATTTACCGTGTATGCTAAGTTTTGCTAAATATAAATTAACAATCTATTGTTTTGAGAAAATTCAAGTCTGACATGAGTGGATGATTATCGATTTGAATGGTTCGAAATGCCAGGTCGTTACAGAATGAAAATTACATTTTTCATTCCATATTAAGTATCTACTGGTATTTTATACAATTCTTGTTTCCATTATTACTTCGTAAAGTAGATTTGACTATTCACTCTCTTTATCTCAACTGCGCCTAAATTACATCCACTCTTGTATGTTTTCATTCCTTTTCTAAATGGTCAAACCATTGAAAAGGAATTCCTTATTATAATCAATCATATTGAATACATGATTTCACTTTATGAATTATTTGCTTGTTACTAGTGAACTAATTCAATTAAAATTTCACACATTACGAATTGCGACCATTCATTATATAACATTTATATGTGATTGAATATGGATCAAATATCTATATTCTTGTATTGCTTAAGAGTTCAAACTCATGAAAACAATATAAAGTCTTGGACAAATAAACATTTAAGCGATCAAGTTATGAATGTGTTTATTAGTGTATAATTAGGCTTTGGCATGGGTCCTGAAGCGACAACATGCCAAAAAATTAAATTAAGTACATTTTATATCTCTTTGTCAATCTTTAATTTAGTTCTTTTGTATATCTTAACTGATAAATTTTTTATCAATTTTATTAGTTGCATAAATTTAATTTTTTGTATCATTTAAACTTTATATAGCTAATGTTATTACAATATTAGAAAGGTTAAATGTTACCAATTCCACTTTCTAATAAAGCTCCTACTAGATTTTTACATTTCTCAAAACCCTAAGAAAAACATAGAAATCTTTTGATTTATCTAATGGGTATTAGGACTTACTTACCTTGGTATTCTAACCTTGAGGAAGACTAACAAATCATAGGCCTCTAAGCAATGGATAACTCTTTATCGATTATATCATATACAACTTCTAGCCTGTGGTATTTGTCCTAATCTCATCTTAAACATGAGGAAGATCAACAAATCGAGAGTAAGTATTCACTCGTACCCACCATTTTGCAACGACCTAAGTATAATGCACCGTGAGGAGGATTAACAAATACATGCAATTATCTTACCTCGTCTAGTTAAGATATAATAGTACAACACATAACACCCTTAGCTTGAGGAAGATCAACAACTATAGTGTATGCGAGTAATTTTTTTATGTATAAACGGTAGAGGACAACTTTTATATTATAGATTCATAATCTTTAATATATTTAATTGAATGATATCGATTTAGGGAATATTGTGTTTCTTTTGAAATACCCTTATGATACATGTGTCAAATGCATCTGAAATCACGGTATATATATTATACATATGTATTTACTCCTCAATTCTACTTTGGGTTTCTTTCTAGCTCACTTAATTTTATACAAATATAGTTATATAAGTATTAACTTATTTAATAAATTTTATGTTTAAATTTACTATATATACATGTATCTTATTAGTTAAATCTTATTTAATTAATTTTAATTTTATTAAATAAATCATATTTAATCAATTTATTTTATTTATTTAAAATTTAAATTATTTAAATTTAAATTTCAACTATTAAATTTAAATTCATTCATCCTTAATAATTTCAAGATAAACATGGAATACAATATTTATAGTAAATTTGTACACATATCATTATACATGTACATTATTTATCAATTAACTTTTAATTAATTTAATTATTTTAAACAATTTTTAACTTAAATAATAGTAACTAAATTAAAAAATCTATCTTTATTTGCCTTAAACATTATAAGATAAATACACATATCATTATATGTTTTAGTTTAATTAATTAACTTTTAATGAGTTATTTACTTATTTAATCCAACTTAATAAATAATTAAGATAATATAATTTTGAAATTAATATATTAACTTTCAAAACCAATTTTAAATTTTTTATAATATTTACAACATGTCATATTTTAAACTTAACTTTATATTTAAAATATAATTTTGTAAATTTTCAAAACATATTTTGAAAAGTTAGCACAAGGCTCATAATCTATTGTGGCCTTTATATCGGGGAACCTTCCATCTTACTTCATCCGTCGGGCCAGGCCATTAGCCAAGTAGGGTAGAGTACTTGATTAACCAAACCAATTCTTTAACACTATCTTTCCAAACACTCTACTAAATAGGTAGGCTTTAATTAGTTAGACATAACATCGCTAATTTAGACCACATAGACTTTGGCTCTGGCACTATTGAAGGAACCAGGTTAGTCGAAAGCGGGTTAAATGTGTAAATTTCAAAAAAATTCCATTATAATCTTTGTTAACTCTATGAAGCCTAAATGGAATTTAGATCTAATTAAAAGGTTTTAAAAAAAATCTACATTTTATTTAATCTTGTTTAAAAGGTTATTTATTCATAAGCATAACAAATATATTTGTTTGTGCGAAGTGCATTGGTTGCAGATAAGAGCATACATAGATAGTGAGAATGTATGTAGATGTTGGGATTTACAACAGAACGGATCCATTCCCTCTTTATATATGCCTTTATCGTACATGACATTGATTTAAAATATATGTATACTGAAATCACATTAGATAACTTTATGTAATTAAATCCAAAGCTAAGTTAATAAAATTTGTTTCCACTGAAGAAAGGCGTGACATAGAAGGTTACATAATTATACAAGATTATATTTATAAATGAAATAAAATAACATATATACTATATATATATATATATATAGAGACAATATTCACAAATATAATGTTTTAAACCAAAAATGTTAAATTGTAATCATATATATATATATATATATGCATTGTTATCAAAAACCTTAAAATCTTATGATTTAAATCTCGTTTTGGATCGGATCCCTCTGCTTCCGATTCGATTTATATTCTAATTCAACCTCATTTAAAACTACAATTGAGAAAAATCATTCAATACGTATTTATATATTCAACATGCTTATTTGAACCCACAATTATAATTCTAGTGTTTTCTAAAAAAAATAAAAATGAAACAAAAGAAAATACTAATTTTTAAGTTTAGATGTAAAAGTTTAAACATCATAATCAATTTCAAAGTGTGTACAAACTTTAAATTATGGGCCTTTTGAATCTACTATTTATGATTTAAATCACGTTTCGATTTAGAATTTAAACTTTACAATTTACGATTTGAATCTCGTTTTGATAACCTTGTGTATATGTATATTTTATATATATATATATATATGTTTGTGTGTGTGTGTGTGTCTGTGTGTGTGTGTATAAACTTATTTGTAAATAAGTTAGATTTAATAGTAAACAATCTAGGATAAGCTTTAATTAAGAAATGAAGCTAGACTTCAGAAGAAAACAATTAAATAATAAATTTAGAAGATCAGGAAAAATTATATATAATTTTCACAAAAGTTGACATATAAATTTTAGACCCAAAAAATTTCGTTCTTACATTAATGATATTCAAATGTTTGTATTCCAAAACTTAACTATACAACTATAGAAATTAATCACCAAGAAATAATAAATAGTAAGCATAAAAAATTCATTTGCAATTATGTATATAAATTTTATAAAAGAATAAAAAAGATTTAAATCACTTTTGAATTTCCATTTTTTTAAACCAAAAAAAAATAAAACAGAAGAAAAAGAATTGGACATGTTAGGCAGATGTAAATTGTTATAAGAACAAGTAGATCTAAACATTACATAGAATGACAATAAATAAAGAAAAGTGACGAAGAATCCAATCAAATCAAGTTGAGATAAACATATATAATGGAAGGGTGAAGAATATATGTGGATCTGAAATTAAGTAGTACAATAGTCACATAATCAATTGAAATGAAAGAGGATTTCGAAAGGATCAAGTGAACACATGACAAATCTTACAAAATCTAAGCATATGAATGATATAGCATATATATAAATAAGTGGAAATTAGGAAAACATCACTATTTCTAAAACTTATTTATTTTACATCCCTCCGTTTTTTAAACTATTTTATACATCTCTCTTTTCTATAAATATTTTTCACATATCTCATTTCCAAATTTAAGGGTGGCTGCCAAGACATGTATTGCATGTAGTTATGAGTTATAAAAAATAATAACATGGGTACATCTTAAGGTCAGTAAAATTATCCAAATACCCCCAAATTACACATTTAAAAAAAATAGAGAAGTATTTTATAAAAGAAAATTGGAAGGGATCTAAAACTTAGTTTTCACAAATAAAAGGATGTATGCCAAAATTTCATAGTAACTGAATTAATTGAAGAATTACCTTGGAAGTTATCCATAAATCACATCTTGAAATGATGAATTAAAAGCACTTAGATTCAATAGAATCAATCTTCAAAATTTGCAAGAATCAAGAGATATGAACCGCCTATTTTTAATTTGATTTTAATTTTTGAAATTTTTAGGCATACGATTTCATCCATCGCATAGGAGAAAGAGAGAAATAGCAATAGATAAATAACTGAATGAATGAAATCAAATAAAGGAGGCACTAATGATGTGATGCCCCACCACTATACTCACACTAGCCAAGGACACTACGGGGTAATGCCATCGACTAGCACGAAGAATAAGGCTGCTGTGGAGCGACCATCTATGTAATGCTTTGTGCGAGTACCGATATGTCAAATAATATAACTTACATTTCATTTCAAGAGGAAATCCGACATATCAAATACAAACTCAAAGCTACCACACAGTGGCTATGTGGACTTCGGAAAGAAATATAGAAATAAGCATAACACAAATCAGTCATAGATATTCATATCACAAAGGCGGAAACAAATATGAATATATCACATAGATGTGTACATTAAAGTATTGGTCATACAGGGTCCACTACATCACAAAAGAATAGGTACAAGTGCTAGAAAAAAGAATAAGTATACATCAAGAAGTCTCTATCTCGAATGTATAAAAGTAAAAACTACTAATCTAAAGTAGTTAGCCAAAAATCAAATGATGGTCTCTAATAAGAAGTCAAGTAGAAGCACCTGAAATACCTCTGTCTGACCCGAGTATTATTTAAGAAGAAAATAATAAATGGATCAGTCTAGCTATAAATATCATATAAAATGAGATAGGATAAGAGATATCACAAAAACGTATGATAACAATAATGCCAAACTGTGACAAGAATACATCAGATAACAACAAAAATCATACAATATCTCAAATATTCTCAAACACTAAAAAGAATGTCATATTCTTTAAATTATTCACCAAAACACAAATATTGACAAAACATATCAATGGCAATGGGCAAAAATTGGTGAAACACAAATTCTAGAAATCATCAACTAGAAATCCAGAAATCACAAAAAGGGGAAGGCCTATCACAAAAGGGAGCACGAAAACTCCCCAATACGTGTATCACAAACGGGTCGCCATGAACCGAACATCGACGCACCTAAAAAGATACGCCCCATGCACAGTCGAACATCGACGCACCTAAAAAGATACGCCCTATGTCTAGTCGAACATCGACGCACCTAAAAAGATACGCCCCACGCCTAGTCAAACATCGATGCACCTAAAAAGATACCCCCCATGCCTAGTCGAACATCGATGCACCTAAAAAGATACACCCCATGCCTAGTCGAACATCGACGCACCTCAAAAGATACGCCTCATGCCTAGTCAAACATCGACGCACCTAAAAAGATACGCCCCATGCACCGACTTATCGAGCCGATTGCTCCACTAACGGTCCAAAGGCCATGGGTTGCTAGCCCATAAAAATGAGACGAAGCTTAACAGAACGGGGTACAGTGCCCTACTCGGACAAAGAGACATCGCACATCGCTAGTCTAAATCACCAAAGGATCATCATTGATCGATAAGTGTAAATTACACTATGCTAGTAAATAAATGAGTTTAGCTTCATGTCCCATAACCACTAGCTTAACATAAATATTTACGAACAGAATTTAGATTTCCACTCGAAAATTGTCACAAGAGTTCAATCGAACAAGTCCAAGAATTAACCGACAAAGTAAATGCAAGCGTTTCATACCACTTGTTTTGCTAAGCCGTTTAATTAGATTTCTCATACGAATGAGGTAAAGGTTTGTATATACTAATAAATTGGAAAACGGTTTTATAAATGAGATGTTTATTAAAAATAGAGTTGGAATCATCTTTGTGAAATAGTTTGAATATTTACTACTAGTATAGAAACCTTTGTATTTTAAAGTGACAAATCACAAAAATGATTGTAAAAACAATCAATCACCAAAAATTCACATACGACGATGTGAAATAAATCCATAAAAATCGATATCAAATCCATCAAATGGATATTCCCAAAAATTCAAAGAAATAAGTCATCAAAGTTGATAATAAGTGATAACAACTAACCGGATCAATAAAAACGGATTAAAATTGGAAATCTTCACAAAACAGCCCAAAATAGGCAAAATGCACAGTTCCAGATTAAGTCGACTAGACTGTATGGTCAGTCGACTGATACATGCCTAGAAACTCTCGGTTTCCAGGTTCAGTCGACTGGCCAAATACGTCAATCGACTGATAGATGGACAGAAGCTTTCTGTTTCCAGGTTCAGTCGACTGAACTGTATGGTCAGTCGACTGATACAAGGCCAGAAAATTTTCTGTTCCCAGATCCAGTCGACTGATCTAACGGTTCAGTCGACTGAACTGTCATTTGCAGTATTTTCAGTCTAGCCCAAGAAGGGCAAAAATCCAAACCGGAAGTGATCGCACGAGCAACGGAGACTAGGGATTTATGCCAAGTGACAACCCAGCCTTATAGGCTCTTCGATACACCCCAACAACATGTTCAAACATCAAAGATAGGATTTTTAACGAATTGAATTCAAAACACCAAAAATTGGAATATTCATCAAACCAATTCAATTCAAAGGCAAATGAACAAGGAATAGATGTTAGTAATTACTACCTAACAACTATTAAAGATATAGACATAGATGTGAGTTCAAAAACTCACCTTTAAAACTCAAAGACACGAATGAGAAGCCCAAAAACAAAGGAAAGATCAACTACTCTTCAACTTCAACTCTAGAAGCTCTAATCTATGATCATAAACAAATATTTCCTAAGTTAGGTTATAAGAAATTTCTGAAATTGGAGAGAGATTGAGATGGAGAAGATGAAGAGGATGCTAACCTAAGCTTCTCCTTGATTTTGGACTTGAATTTGTATTTCCTAAACAAACTAGGGTTTTGGAATTCTAATTTACAATCATTTCCCCTATTTTTACTTTAGCTTGAGTGTTAGGAAATAGAATGAGTGAATGGATGAAGAGTAGAGGAGTTAGGGTATTATGTTGGGTTAGTGGGCTGAAACCCAAACCCAAAGCCCAAAATAGAAAAATAGCAAAATTCTACTCAACTCCAAACATATCGATTTTTATACTCAGAAAAGTTGTAAACGCCATTTTGGACTCAATGGAAGTGGTCTCGAGTTCCAATTCGACTGTTTACAAAAATTTGTATTTCGGACTTTAATCTGACTAACGATGCTATATTTAAATAAAACATTTAAATATACAACCGTAAATATGCGGGTTGTTACAGACTGTCGTCCTTAAAGAAATTGCGTCCACGCAATACTTAAGAAGAAAACAAAGAGTAACAACCATAAAAGCATATCAACAGAAAAGAAAATTTGAACTAAGAAGTTCACCTTAAGGAGCACGAGAGAGTAAGTCTGGATGTGTTCGCTCGATAAATTGTCTGGATTCCCAAGAGCAATCCTTAGGATTCGTGGACCTTTGAACTTTCACAAGCGGGACATCTTTTTTTCGAAGGCGTTTAACCTCCGAAGCAATGATACGAATAAGATGTTGCTCATAATTCAAATTAGGTGAAACCTCAATTTCTTCAATAACACCGGGCTCAAGAATAGAATCGGAATTTCTAAGGCATTTCCGTAGTTGAGAGACGTGGAATACGTCATGAATAGTAGAAAATTAGGCCGGTAACAAAAGGCGATAAGCCACGGAACCAATACGTTCGGTGATGGGAAATGGACCAATATATCGAGGTGCTAATTTTCCCGATCGACTGAAACGCACAACACCCTTCATATGTGAAACACGAATGAACACCAAATCTCATACAAAAAATTCTAATTTCTTTCTTCGATTATCCGCATAGGATTTTTTTCTACTTTGAGCTTCTTTCATCCTATGACGAATAAGGTCAATCTTTTCTGTGGAATCACGAATAAAATCAGGTTCTAAAACCAGCTTCTCACCGGCTTCAAGCCAACACGAAAGAGATCTTCAAGAGTTTGATTCACACGCTCTATTTGTCCATCGGGTTGAGGACGATAAGCGGTGATAAAAGAGAAGGATGAGCCTCAAGGCTACATAAAACAAGAGATGAACATAAATTGGATTAACGATCTCGAATCTCACAAGTGGATAAAGTCTCGAGATCATTCCATTCGGATATCATCATAGAAACAACCGCTTGTTGCTTACAACTAAGAGCATCAGCAACACGATGTCCCTTTTCGGGAGTATAAAGAATATCAAGATCATAAGATGCAAGGAACTCGAGCCAACGTTGTTGATGCAAATTAAGTTCCTTTTGAGAACAAAAATACTACAAAGATTTATGATCGGTGTAGAGAATAATTTTCTCTTCCAAAAGATAATGACGCCAAATTCTAAGAGCGAAAACAATGGCCGCGAGCACTAGATCATGAATGGCATATCTAGTCTCGACAAGGTTTAATTGTCTAGAAGCTTATGTGGTAACACATTTCCTTTGCAAGAGAATGACACCCAAACCAATACGACTAACATCGGTATAAACAATAAAGTCTTGGTTCCCTTCGGGAATCACAAGAATAGGAGCATCGGAAAGGAGTTCTTTTAATCGATCCTCTTTCCCGAAAAGCTAAGACTTTCAAAATTATAATTAACTTTGTGTAATCATCTTTTTAGAAAAATTTTACTTTTTACAAGTCAGTTTATTGTGCCTGACTATCTCAACATAGCGTTTAGGAGATTCTTATCGATAACATTGATCAAGCGCACCGACCAGAATTCTTAAAGCACTCAATGGGCAAAATAACACAAAATCATCTTCTATATTATAAACATGCCTCTTAAAAATTTTATAAATATTCTTTACTCGTTTTTATAACAAAATCCAATTATACTTATAAATATCTTATAAAAAAGATTTGCAAATTTTAAATTGTTGTTTTCATCCATAATCAATGAATACAAGGATAAACTCATCGAGATATCCATAGGATACTCGATTCATAAGATGGATGAAATAAGGTAGAAGGTTCGTCAAACCGAATGACATAACAAACCACTCACAAGAATCATAACGAGTGCGGAATGCGGTAAGTGGAATGCTACCCTCCGCAACTCGTAGCTGATGAAAACCGGTGGCAAGGTCGAGCTGAAAAGACCTTAGCACCACACAATAGATTGCTTAGGTGATAATCCTAAGACAAGCTCAAATATACCGGAAAATTCACCAACTACTTGAATGAGAGAAATAACATTCTCCTCATCATGTAGGTTTAAAGAATAAAATGATACCACCGAATTTGGAAATCAAAATCAATAAGAATAATAGAAATCTGCTTAACAGATTGAGGATGTCGAAGATGGATAGTCCTCACTGGACATATGATATGGGCTTCATATCGATTAAGCCAATCCATTCCCAAAAATCATTTCGAAACCTAAGTAGCGCATAATATGCAAATCGGATCGGAAAGAATAATCAAATAAAATAATCCCGACATCTTTACAAAACAAACCGAGTGTTGCGGATCCACCAACCAGATTCGCAATCTTCAGTGAAGTCATCAAGCCCATAATATTTGAAGAAAAAGAATCAACAAGTTCTTTGGATATAAAAGAACGGGATGAACTCGTATCAAAAATAGCTCGAATAGGATAATCACAAAACAAATTAATGTCATCAAGGATAGAAGGAGAATTACCTTGATCTAGAGAAGGGTTACTAGGGACTTTCACAACATTTAGCTTTCCCACCTTCTTGCTTTGAAGTATGGGACACGTAGATATATGATGACTCAAACTTTTGCAATAGCGACAATAAAGGGGTTTCAGACACTCATTTGCATAGTGGTCCATAGAACCACAATTGTAGCATTGTTCACGACTAGAGGTAGGAGTCTTTGCTACCGAAGTTTCTTGCATCCCTTTCTTGTTGGGATTGGGGCCTTTGAACTTAATAGGCCTCGTCATGTTATTGTTGAAGTTCTGTTTGGCACGCACAACTTGTAACGACCCGGTATTTTGGACCATTCAAATCGACAATAATCCACACATGTCGGACTTGAATAATTCAAAATAACAGATTGTAATAAAATTTGGAGCAAATAAAATCATTCACAGAATCACAGACACAAAAGTATCAGAATAACTCGCAGCGGAATTTAAAAATAACCATAGTGGTTCATGAAGCCACTAGAATACATAGTCTCAAAACAAGTACAAATTACATAGTCTAAAACCAATACAGTTTGAACAACCACAGAAAATCCCAAATTCATTTTTCTAAATTACATAAGCTAGGATAAAAGACTGAATAGCAAAAACAGATAGCAGCTTGATAAAGATGATCTCCAGTAGTCCTAGCTCCAAGAAGATGAAGTCCAACTGATACTCAGGCTGACCCGAGCGTAAAATAAAACATAAACACTCGAGTCAGGACATACATACTTATACAATGTAAACCAACTCAAGTGAACTGTAGTAAAGGTACAAGTAACTTAGAAGATGCTTGGGACCGCCCATCCTCTAAGGATCCGTTAAACTATTTACTATATAGTAATATACGCTATATACAGTAGTGTCTAATCAGTAAAGTATAATCATATAGAAAATAGCGTTAAGGGGATGGAGAACCTTAACGCGGTCGGATCTTTAAATCAAAATCGTAGTAAAGCTCGATATGGTGGGTGACATGGCACAACTAGGCAATGCCAGGGTAGATATACCAATTACGCATCCGGACTAGTGGTGACGCATAGCAGCCACTACCGCCCACCTCGAACAACACTCCTAATCAAGGGTGCGCACCAAATCAATCACAAGTAATAGAATGGTATCGAAGAAGTGTGTCCGATAAGAGGTGCTACCTCCTTGGTCCGTCAATCGCTCCTGTTTTAGCCACCTTATGCCAACTCATGGAAGTTGGGTCCACGTATATACCTTAGGATCGTCGCCACCATCCTACTTCATTTTGGAAACTCCACCGCGTACACAGTTGTCAAAGTGGTTTTCGGTATCGACAGAGAGT
Organism: Allium fistulosum; assembly: GCA_030737815.1. Classification (NCBI taxonomy): domain Eukaryota; kingdom Viridiplantae; phylum Streptophyta; class Magnoliopsida; order Asparagales; family Amaryllidaceae; genus Allium; species Allium fistulosum. Next base: position 1,218,931,541 of record CM060904.1, on the reverse strand, counting down.
ATGTCCATATCTGATCCCGGTCTCTTTAACAACCAAACGTTATTATAACCCGTGGTTATAAATTTAAAACAATTTATATCAAAATACTTCAAATTAAACCATTTAAAAACAAAGTCATTATTCTTATAAATCAAATATTAAATTCCCAAAAATTTAGCCTTTTTTGAGTTCATTTATTCACTTAAAAACAATAAACGTTAAAATTTTCAGCTTTCACAACATTTAAAAAGTGCTGCGGTAAGTTATATATGAAAACAATTTAATTCAGCAAAGACAGCATTTATAAACTGCTATAACAGTTCAGTTTTAAACAAAATCATATTTCAGCCTACTGCAGCTCTTAACAAGTGCTACAGTAGCCTCTTTATTAGTTTCAGGTTCCATTTTAGTTCCTGCTACAACAGCACTTACCAAGTGCTATCATAGCCTTAGTTCATTTTAGTCTTTTGGTTCATTTATATAACCACAGCACTTAACAAGTGCTGCAGATTCTACCTAGTTCAGAATTGGTTAATTTCCAGAAATGGTAGCATTTCTGAAGTGCTATAAATTAAATTTCCAGGTTTTAAGTTCAATTCCAGCCATAAATAAACTTCAATTTATACTATTTAAACTTATAAAAATCATATTTTTCACATTAAAAATGTTCATTTAAACCTTTAACTTATGATTTCTAAAGAGAAGTTTTACAAATAAAAATCAAAAATTTACAAAGTTCACTTATTAAATTCAAGTGTTTCAAATTCCCATTTTTCTTTTAAACAATTTATTCCAACACTTAAATTTAATTCTCCATTTTTCCACGATTTTAAAACTTAATTTCCATTTTTAATTTAATAAATCTTATGTTTCCATCTTTTCTTTTTAGTCAAATTTTCAAATTTAAGTTACATTTTAAAGTCAATATTTTTCCATTTATTTACAATTATCACATAGAATATCATTTCTACTCTAAATAAATCATTTTAAAAACTCAATTTAAATCAATTTAATATTATTACAAATATATAAAATATTTAAAAGTATCCAGAAAAATACAGAAAATAACCACGGGTCTGTATAATATTTTCTAGCCTAAGTCAAATGATACGGATAATATATCATTTCAATCCGTAGTTTACAAAGAAAAATCCGGGTTTTATCATTTCAAACCCGCAATCCCAAGTAAATAAAATTAAATTGAAAATCGTTCAGGCCTATCATTTCAGCCCATAACGATCTTCCCTTATTCTAAAGTCCGTTCGGGTATGTATCATTTCAACCCATAGTGATTCTATTCTACATGGAACTTGCAGTGTGATTCAACAGAATAGAATAACAATAAAATAAAACAAAATATAACAAATGATATGTTATGCAATTTTAACAATTCTAACATCAAATATAAATAAATCATAGGTAATGATAACATCATTTTTATTTATTTATTTATTTTCTACACATTCAGTTGCGGTCGTTTCACAATCATATAAGTATGAATATTCGTGTGAGATTTACTCACCTCTACGGAGCTGGAGATTCAAAAAAGGAAATACGCTATCTATCGAAAGCACGCGGAAAGCACGATCAGTTGTTAGAGGATGCGCCAACTAGATTCAAATCTAAAGCAAAATAAATAAACAAATCTAAGAATGCACGAATAACTATTTTTTCAAATGAAGCAACAAAACAAAAAAAAATAAATTGAATACTAGAAAGAAATGGCTCGACCACTTCACCATATTCAAGATTTTAAAGGCTCAGAGGGATTGTATTCTGAGACTTCAAATACAAAGGTGACAAAAGGCAAAAAAAAAATTTCATCATTTTTTTTTCAAAACAAAGGTTTGGTTAAAATATAACTAAAACTTCAACAATACGTAGGTTCGATCACTATAAACTTCAAAAATAAAAATACGAAGGTGACACAACAAAGTTTGTTTATTTCTTTTTTTCAAATACAAGGCCAGTGGACTTATAGACAAAAATTTCCAAATACAAAGGTGCCAAAACAATTTTTGTTCATTTCTCTGGTTCAAATACAAGGGCTCAGTCTGACCAGGGGTTGGAGGCGTGACTGGTCTCGGTGGTGGTTCACGGTGGCATGGCTGGTCTCGGCATGGTGTTGGAGCCGTGGGGTTTAGAGGTGGTGGTCTCTAGGCTGGGGTCAGTGGTGGTCTAGCATAGGTTGGAGGCGGCGTCACATGAACTCGCGGCCAGGGGGTCATGTCAGAGGGGAGCGGCACAGCATGGGCTGGTCAGGCGTGGGGTAGGGGCGTGGCTGGTGGATGGGCCGAGCATGTGGCAGGCAAAAACATGGTACATCAAACAAGCAGGGGACAACATGGAACAAAGGAAAACAGGGAAAGAGAACAAACGAAACAAAATAAAAAGAAAGAGGATGCAAGCTTACCTCCAGTGAGATGCTCACGAAAATTCTATTGGTGGAGGCTAAAGTGAAATTTGCAGTCTGGAAATATTTGTGAACGAGGAAAAATAAAACAGCTGCTCGCTTGATTTATGAGAGAGAAGGCAAGAAGGAAATGTTTTGGAACGGTAAGAAATTTAGGCAATAATTTTTTATTAAATAGATGGAAACGTATGGAAGGCAAAGGGAAGCGGTAATTTCTCACGTGAACGATTTAATGCAAGATTTTTGGGCAAGAGTTTGAATTCTCAAAAGAGAATACGCGGTTGAAGAACTGGAAATGCCAGCGCATAAAATCAATAGACAAAGAAAGGAAAACAAACGAACGAAAAAAAATGTATTGCCCAAAGTAACGTACAAATTTTATTTGTTTCTCTCAATTAGTAAATTAACATGCTAACGTTTTCTTTCAATAAAATAACGTATCATTTTAAACCAAAAATTAAATAGCTATTATACCATAATTAATAACATTTGATTGTTTAATATAAAGTCAAGAAACGGATGTAAATATACGTAAAAGAAATGTAAAGTTTATTTCCCGTTTCACACTAATTATTACTAACTTTTAAAAGTATACAACAAATCTGACCAAAACAAAAGTGAAACAAATGTTACACAATTGTATACAGTTCAAGATGAAAATTTGGCATTGATAATTTTAAAATTTAAAAGTTTTAATAAAGTTACACTTCTAATTCAAATCAACATTACAGAACGTTTATTTTTAAATAAAATTTTGTTAAAAATTTTGGGCTGTTACACAACTTCAACATCACTTTCTCTATCGGCCTCTTCAAGTCGAAGAGCGATATCTACAAGCTGATCGAAAGAAACTTCTAGTTTCAGAAGTAAAGGCTTTTTGAGGTTCTTATTCAATCCATACACAAACCACTGATTTTTCTTCAATGGGGTATTAATATACTCGACACCATATTTAGAGAGAGATTCAAAAGATGCGACATAATCTACCACAGAAGATTCACCTTGAACAAGGTCAATAAAGCGTCGGGCTAAAGTTACTTTTTCAGCCTCCGGCACAAACTTCAATTCGAATCTTTCCCGGAATTGCTCCCAAGTAAGATCCGCTTCGATAATCTTAGAAACCAAAAGCTCATACCAATCTAATGCTCTCTCCTGGAGCATGCTAGAAGCCACTTGGACTCGATGAATGTCCACAAGATTCATGCGAGAAAAGATGTGATCGCATGATCTAAGCCAAGCTTGGATTTCTATAACGCTTTCGGAACCCTCGAATGGCCTTCCACCCAAAGCGGTATAATCTCTGCACAAGCGTGCAAACCCGAATTTAGGATGAGTTGGCTCTAGAATGGGTCCGATAGCTTGAGCATTCTTCACAAGATCTAAAAGCTACTGAGCAGACATAAATACTCCATCCCGAGGAGTAGCACTGGATTGACCGGCGCTGGGACGGCCAGATCTAACGATTTCTCTTCTTTAAGAAAGAAAGAAAGAAGAGGAAAAAGGTTATTCTCAGAATGAATATCAAACAAACTTGATTGATAAAACAAGGCATCATAAAAAAGAAATAGGATAGAACGGTACGAAGACCCGGATTAAATCCTATGGCACGATTCCTAAGAAAAACTTAGGACAATGATCCTTGCTAGATTATTCTACATTGTTTCGAAGTTTGGATCTGATACCAAGCTGTGACGCCCCACCTCTATACTCACACTAGCCAAGGACACTATGGGGTAATTCCGTCAACTAGCACGAAGAATAAGGCTGTTGAGGAGCGACCATCTGTGTAATTGCTTTGTGCAAGTACCGATATGTCAGAAAATATATCTTACATTTCATTTCAAGAGGAAATCCGACATATCAAATACAAACTCAAAGCTATCACACAGTGGTTATGTGGACTTTGGAAACAAATATAGAAATAAGCATAACACAAATTAGTCACAAATATTCGTATCACAAAGGCGGAAACATATATGAATATATCACATAGATGTGTACATCAAAGTAGTGGTCATACAAGATCCACTTCATCACAAAAGAATAGGTACAAGTTCTAGAAAATAGAATAAGTATACATCAAGGAGTCTCTATCTCGAATGTATAAAAGCAAAAACTACTAATCTAAAGTAGTTAGCCAAAAATTAGATGATGGCTCTGATAAGAAGTCAAGTAGAAGCACTTGAAATACCTCGGTCCGACTCGAGTATTATTTAAGAAGAAAATAATAAACGGATCAGTCTAGCTATAAATATCATATAAAATGAGATAGGATAAGAGATATCACAAAAACGTATGATAACAATAATGACATACTGTGACAAGTATACATCAGATAACAACAACAATCGTACAATATCTCAAATATTCTCGAACACTAAAAAGAATGTCATATTTTTTAAATTATTCACCAAAACACAAATATTTACAAAACATATCAATGCCAATCGCAAAAATCGGTGAAACACAAATTCTAGAAATCATCAACTAGAAATCCAGAAATCACAAAAAGGGGAAAGCCTATCACAAACAGGAGCATGAAAACTCCCCAACACATGTATAACAAACGGGTCGCTATCCCATGAACCGAACATCGACGCACCTAAAAAGATACGTCCCATGCACAGTCGAACATCGACGCACCTAAAAAGATACGCCCCATGTCTAGTCGAACATCGATGCACCTAAAAAGATACACTCTATGCCTAGTCGAACATCGATGCACCTAAAAAGATACACCCCATGCCTAGTCGAAAATCGATGCACCTCAAAAGATATGCCCCATGCCTAGTCGAACATCGACACACCAAAAAAGATACGCCCCATGCACCGACTTATCGAGCCGATTGCTCCACGAACGGTCCAAATACCATGGGTCGCTAGCCCATAAAAATGAGACGAAGCTCAACAGAACGGGGTACAGTCCCCCACGCAGACAAAGAGACATCGCACATCGCTAGTCTAAACCACCAAAGGATCATCATTGATCGATAAGTGTAAATTACACTAAGCTAGTAAATAAATGAGTTTAGCTTCATGTCCCATAACCACTGGCTTAACTTAAATATTTACGAATAGATTTTAGATTTCCACTCGAAAATTGTCACAAGAGTTCAAACGAACAAGTCCAAGAATTAACCGACAAAGTAAACGCAAGCGTTTCATACCACTTAATTTGCTAAGCCGTTTAAATAGATTTCTCATACGAATGAGGTAAAGGTTTGTATATAATAATAGATTGGAAAACGGTTTTATAAACAAGATTTGTATTAAAAATAGAGTTGGAATCATCTTTGTGAAAAAGTTTGAATATTCACTACTAGTATAGAAACCTTTGTATTTTAAAGTGACAAATCACAAAAATGATTGTAAAAACAATCAATCACCAAAAATTCACATACGACGATGTGAATTAAATCTTTAAAAATCGATATCAAATCCATCAAATGGATATTCCCAAAAATCCAAAGAAAGAAGTCATCAAAGGCGATGATAAGTGATAACAACTAACCGGATAAACAAAAACCGATTAAAATTGGAAATCTTCACAAAACAGCCCAATATAGGCAAAATGCATAGTTCCAGATTCAGTCGACTGGACTGTATGGTCAGTCGACTGATACATGCCTAGAAACTCTCGGTTTCCAGGTTCAATCGACTGGCCATATACGTCAGTCGACTGATAGATGGACAGAAGCTTTCTGTTTCCAGGTCCAGTCGACTGAACTCTATGGTCAGTCGACTGATACAAGGCCAGTAAATTTTCTGTTCCCAGATTCAGTCGACTGAACTGTCATTTGCAGTATTTTCAGTCTAGCCCAAGAAGGGCAAAAATCCAAACCGGAAGTGATCGCACGAGCAACGGAGACTAGGGATTTATGCCATACGACAACCCAGCCTTATAGGCTCTTCGATACACCCCAACAACATATTCAAACATCAAAGATAGGATTTTTAACGAATTGAATTCAAAACACCAAAAATTGGAATATTCATCAAACCAATTCAATTCAAAGGCAAATGAACAAGTAATAGATGTTAGGAATTACTACCTAACAACTATCAAAGATATAGACATAGATGTGAGTTCAAAAACTCACCTTTAAAACTCAAAGACACGAATGAGAAGCCCAAAAACAAAGGAAAGATCAACTACACTTCAACTTCAACTCTAAGAAGCTCCAATCTATGATCATAAACAAATATTTCCTAAGTTAGGTTATAAGAAATTTCTGAAATTGGAGAGAGATTGAGATGGAGAAGATGAAGAGGATGCTAACCTAAGATTCTCCTTGATTTTGGACTTGAATTTGTATTTCCTAAACAAACTAGGGTTTTGGAATTCTAATTTCCAATCTCTTCCCCTATTTTTACTTTAGCTTGAGTGTTAGGAAATAGAATGAGTGAATGGATGAAGAGTAGAGGAGTTAGGGTATTATGTTGGGTTAGTGGGCTGAAACCAAAACAGAAAGCCCAAAATAGAAAAATAGCAAAATTCTACTCAACTCCAAACATATCGATTTTTATACTCAGAAAAGTTGTAAATGCCATTTTGGACTCAATGGAAGTGGTCTCGAGTTCCAATTCGACTGTTTACAAAAATTTGCATTTCAGACTTTAATCCGACTAACGATGCTATATTTAAATAAAACATTTAAATATACAACCGTAAATATGCGGGTTGTTACAGACTCCCCTCCATAAAGAAATTGCGTCCACACAATACTTAAGAAGAAAACAAAGAGTAACAACCATAAAAGCATATCAACAGAAAAGAAAATTTGAACTAAGAAGTTCACCTTAAGGAGCACGAGAGAGTAAGTATGGATGCGTTCGCTCGATAAATTGTCTGGATTCCCAAGAGCAATCCTTAGGATTTGTGGACCTTTGAACTTTCACAAGCAGGACATCTTTTTTTCGAAGGCTTTTAACCTCCGAAGCAATGATACGAATAGGATGTTGCTCATAAGTCAAATTAGGTGAAACCTCAATTTCTTTAATAACACTGGGCTCAAGAATAGAATCGGAATTTCTAAGGCATTTCCGTAGTTGAGATACGTGGAATACGCCATGAATAGTAGAAAATTAGGCTGGTAACAAAAGGCGATAAGCCACGGAACCAATACGTTCGGTGATGGGAAATGGACCAATATATCGAGGTGCTAATTTTCCCGATCGACTGAAACGCACAACACCCTTCATATGTGAAACACGAATGAACACCAAATCTCATACAGAAAATTCTAATTTCTTTCTTCGATTATCAGCATAGGATTTTTGTCTACTTTGAGCTTCTTTCATCCTATGACGAATAAGGTCAATCTTTTCTGTGGAATCACGAATAAAATCAGGTTATAAAACCAACTTCTCACCGGCTTCAAGCCAACACGAAGGAGATCTTCAAGAGTTTGATTCACACGCTCTATTTGTCCATCGGGTTGAGGACGATAATCGGTGATAAAAGAGAAGGATGAGCCTCAAGGCTACATAAAACAAGAGATGAACATAAATTGGATTAACGATCTCGAATCTCACAAGTGGATAAAGTCTCAAGATCATTCCATTCGGATATCATCATAGAAACAACCGCTTGTTGCTTACAACTAAGGGCAAAATAACACAATGTGCAAAATAACACAATGTACCAGAATTCTTAAAGCACTCAATGTGCAAAATAACACAAAATCAACTTCTATATTATAAACATGCCTCTTAAAAATTTTATAAATATTCTTTACTCGTTTTAATAACAAAATCCAATTATACTTATAAATATCTTATAAAAAAGATTTGCAAATTTTAAATTGTTGTTTTCATCCATAATCAATGAATACAAGGATAAACTCATCGAGATATCCGTAGGATACTCAATTCATAAGATGGATGAAATAAGGTAGAAGGTTCGTCAAACTGAATGACATAACGAACCACTCACAAGAATCATAACGAGTGCGGAATGCGGTAAGTGGAATGCTACCCTCCGCAACTCGTAGCTGATGAAAACCGGTGGCAAGGTCGAGCTGAAAAGACCTTAGCACCACACAATAGATTGCTTAGGTGATAATTCTAAGACAAGCTCAAATATACCGGAAAATTCACCAACTACTTGAATGAGAGAAATAACATTCTCCTCATCATGTAGGTTTAAAGAATAAAATGATACCACCGAATTTGGAAATCAAAATCATTAAGAACAATAGAAATCTGCTTAACAGATTGAGGATGTCGAAGATGGATAGTCCTCACTGGACATAGGATATGGGTTTCATATCGATTAAGCCAATCCATTCCCAAAAATCATTTCGAAACCTAAGTAGCGCATAATATGCAAATCGGATCGGAAAGAATAATCAAATAAAATAATCCCGACATCTTTACAAAACAAACCGAGTGTTGCGGATCCACCAACCGGATTCGCAATCTTTAGTGAAGTCATCAAGCCCATAATATTTGAAGAAAAATAATCAACAAGTTCTTTTGATATAAAAGAAGGAGATGAACTCGTATCAAAAATAACTCGAATAGGATAATCACAAAACAAATTAATGTCATCAAGGATAGAAGGAGAATTACCTTGATCTAGAGAAGGGTTACTAGGGACTTGCACAACATTTAGCTTTCCCTCCTTCTTGCTTTGAAGTATGGGACACGCAAATTTATTATGACTCAAACTTTTGCAATAGCGACAATAAAGGCGTTTTGGACACTCATTTGCATAGTGGTCCATAGAACCACAATTGTAGCATTGTTCACGACTAGAGGTAGGAGTCTTTGCTACCGAAGTTTCTTGCTTCCCTTTCTTGTTGGGATTGGGGCCTTTGAACTTAATAGGCCTCTTCATGTTATTGTTAAAGTTCTATTTGGCATGCACAACTTCAACATCACTTTCTTTATCGGGCTCTTCAAGTCGAAGAGCGATATCTACAAGCTGATCGAAAGAAACTTCTAGTTTCAGAAGTAAAGGCTTTTTGAGGTTCTTATTCAACCCATACACAAACCTCTGATTTTTCTTCAATGGGGTATTAATATACTCGACCACATATTTAGAGAGAGATTCAAAAGATGCGACATAATCTACCACAGAAGATTCACCTTGAACAAGGTCAATAAAGCGTCGGGCTATAGTTACTTTTTCAGCCTCCGGCACAAACTTCAATTCGAATCTTTCCTGGAATTGCTCCCAAGTAAGATCCGCTTCAATAATCTTAGAAACCAAAAGCTCATATCAATCTAATGCTCTCTCCTGGAGCATGCTAGAAGCCACTAGGACTCGATGAATGTCCACAAGATTCATGCGAGAAAAGATGCGATCGCACGATCTAAGCCAAGCTTGGATTTCTATAACGCTTTCGGAACCCTCGAATGGCCTTCCACCCAAAGCGGTATAATCTCTGCACAAGCGTGCAAACCCGGATTTAGGATGAGTTGGCTCTGGAATGGGTCCGACAACTTGAGCATTCTTCACAAGATCTAAAAGCTGCTGAGCAGACATAAATACTCCATCCCGAGGAGTAGCACTGGATTGACCGGCATTGGGACGGCCAGATCTAACCATTTCTCTTCTTTAAGAAAGAAAGAAAGAAGATGAAAAAGGTTATTCTCAGAATGAATATCAAACAAACTTGATTGATAAAACAAGGCATCATAAAAAAGAAATAGGATAGAACGGTACAAAGACTCGGATTAAATCCTATGGCACGATTCCTAAGAAAAACTTAGGACAGTGATCCTTGCTAGATTATTCTACATTGTTTCGAAGTTTGGATCTGATACCAAGCTGTGACGCCCCACCTCTATACTCACACTAGCCAAGGACACTATGGGGTAATTCCGTCAACTAGCACGAAGAATAAGGCTGTTGAGGAGCGACCATCTGTGTAATTGCTTTGTGCGAGTACCGATATGTCAGAAAATATAACTTACATTTCATTTCAAGAGGAAATCTGACATATCAAATACAAACTCAAAGCTATCACACAATGGTTATGTGGACTTCGGAAACAAATATAGAAATAAGCATAACACAAATCAGTCAAAGATATTCGTATCACAAAGGCGGAAACAGATATGAATATATCACATAGATGTGTACATCAAAGTAGTGGTCATACAAGATCCACTTCATCACAAAAGAATAGGTACAAGTTCTAGAAAAAAGAATAAGTATACATCAAGGAGTCTCTAACTCGAATGTATAAAAGCAAAAACTACTAATCTAAAGTAGTTAGCCAAAAATTAGATGATGGTCTCTGATAAGAAGTCAAGTAGAAGCACCTGAAATACCTCGGTCCAACTCGAGTATTATTTAAGAAGAAAATAATAAACGGATCAATCTACCTATAAATATCATATAAATGAGATAGGATAAGAGATATCACAAAAACGTATGATAACAATAATGCCATACTGTGACAAGTATACATTAGATAACAACAAAAATCGTACAATATCTCAAATATTCTCAAACACTAAAAAGAATGTCATATTCTTTAAATTATTCACCAAAACACAAATATTTACAAAACATATCAATGCCAATCGCAAAAATCGGTGAAACACAAATTCTAGAAATCATCAACTAGAAATCCAGAAATCACAAAAAGGGGAAGGTCTATCACAAACGGGAGCACGAAAACTCCCCAACACATGTATCACAAAAGGGTCGCTATCCCATGAACCGAACATCGACGCACCTAAAAAGATACGCCCCATGCACAGTCGAACATCGACGCACCTAAAAAGATACGCCCCATGTCTAGTCGAACATCGACGCACCTAAAAAGAAACGCCCCATGCCTAGTCAAACATCGATGCACCTAAAAAGATACACCCCATGCCTAGTCGAACATCGATGCACCTAAAAAGATACACCCCATGCCTAGTCGAACATCGATGCACCTCAAAAGATATGCCCCATGCCTAGTCGAACATCGACGCACCTAAAAAGATACGCCCCATGCACCGACTTATCGAGCCGATTGCTCCACGAACGGTCCAAATACCATGGGTCGCTAGCCCATAAAAATGAGACGAAGCTCAATAGAACGGGGTACAGTCCCCCACGCGGACAAAGAGACATCGCACATCGCTAGTCTAAACCACCAAAGGATCATCATTGATCGATAAGTGTAAATTACACTAAGCTAGTAAATAAATGAGTTTAGCTTCATGTCCCATAACCACTGGCTTAACTTAAATATTTACGAATAGATTTTAGATTTCCACTCGAAAATTGTCACAAGAGTTCAAACGAACAAGTCCAAGAATTAACCGACAAAGTAAACACAAGCGTTTCATACCACTTATTTTGCTAAGCCGTTTAAATAGATTTCTCATACGAATGAGGTAAAGGTTTGTATATACTAATAGATTGGAAAACGGTTTTATAAATGAGATTTGTATTAAAAATAGAGTTGGAATCATCTTTGTGAAAAAGTTTGAATATTCACTACTAGTATAGAAACCTTTGTATTTTAAAGTGACAAATCACAAAAATGATTGTAAAAACAATCAATCACCAAAAATTCACATACGACGATGTGAATTAAATCTTTAAAAATCGATATCAAATCCATCAAATGGATATTCCCAAAAATCCAAAGAAAGAAGTCATCAAAGTCGATAATAAGTGATAACAACTAACCGGATCAACAAAAATCGATTAAAATTGGAAATCTTCACAAAACAGCCCAATATAGGCAAAATGCACAGTTCCAGATTCAGTCGATTGGACTGTATGGTCAGTCGACTGATACATGCCTAGAAACTCTCGGTTTCCAGGTTCAGTCGACTGGCCATATACGTCAGTCGAATGATAGATGGACAAAAGCTTTCTGTTTCCAGGTTCAGTCGACTGAACTGTATGGTCAGTCGACTGATACAAGGCCAGAAAATTTTCTGTTCCCAGATTCAGTCGACTGAACTGTCATTTGCAGTATTTTCAGTCTAGCCCAAGAAGGGCAAAAATCCAAACCAGAAGTGATCGCACGAGCAACGGAGACTAGGGATTTATGCCAAGTGACAACCCAGCCTTATAGGCTCTTCGATACACCCCAACAACATGTTCAAACATCAAAGATAAGATTTTTAACGAATTGAATTCAAAACACCAAAAATTGGAATATTCATCAAACCAATTAAATTCAAAGGCAAATGAACAAGGAATAGATGTTAGGAATTACTACCTAACAACTATCAAAGATATAGACATAGATGTGAGTTCAAAAACTCACCTTTAAAACTCAAAGACACGAATGAGAAGCCCAAGAACAGAGGAAAGATCAACTACTCTTCAACTTCAACTCTAGAAGCTCCAATCTATGATCATAAACAAATATTTCCTAAGTTAGGTTATAATAAATTTCTGAAATTGGAGAGAGATTGAGATGGAGAAGATGAAGAGGATGCTAACCTAAGCTTCTCCTTGATTTTGGACTTGAATTTGTATTTCCTAAACAAACTAGGTTTTTGGAATTCTAATTTCCGATCTCTTCCCCTATATTTACTTTAGCTTGAGTGTTAGGAAATAGAATGAGTGAATGGATGAAGAGTAGAGGAGTTAGGGTATTATGTTGGGTTAGTGGGCTGAAACCCAAACCCAAAGCCCAAAATAGAAAAATAGCAAAATTCTACTCAACTCCAAACATCGATTTTTATACTCAGAAAAGTTGTAAACGCCATTTTGGACTCAATGGAAGTGGTCTCGAGTTCCAATTCGACTGTTTACAAAAAGTTGCATTTCGGACTTTAATCCGACTAACGATGCTATATTTAAATAAAACATTTAAATATACAACCGTAAATATGCGGGTTGTTACAAATGATAATTTAAGAAAGGAGATGATTCACCTTTCTTTAATTATGTATAAATCCCTTCATTTCAAATTCAAATAAGATCCTCCTATCCCCTACGCTGGTTCGCCATGGATAAGATGGTATGGGCTTCTAAAATTCCAAAATCATATTAGCCTTAATCTTATTTAAATCTAGTTTAAATATTCTATCGATAACGTATATCGTTGTGTGCGTTTATAATTTTTATATACGCATTTTATTGAAACTAATGGTATTAGAACATCAAATATAATTTAATAATAATTAAAATTTCTTAAATATTAGTTAACTTAATTAATTTAAAAATCAAGATGTAGAACTTTTCATTCAAATTACACACACTCATATATATATATATATATATATATATATATATATATATTTGTGTGTGTGTTTATATATATATATATATGCATGCGCGCATGCACTTAAATTTTTGTACATAATCGCTAAACCAATATGTATATTTCAATATATTTATGTATATGTATCATAATATATATATATATACTAACAAAATTTAATATAAAACTAAATTTTCTATTTGGCCAAAAAATATATTTTATACTTCAGAGTGCAACATATATAGATTATTTAACAATGTTAATAAATTTGAAGTTCAGACTCTATGCGCAGCTTTATAGATATTTTAGGCAAAAAATTGTTCGAACACCTCGAAAAGACCGTGTAGATCCAATAACCCTTATTGGTTACGATTTCAAGAAAATTTTAATCATTGATTCATAGATTGTGATGGTTCAAATTCACCAAGTTAGATTAAGTTAGTAGAATATGCAAAAATAAGAAAAATAGGAAAGAAAAAGTATGACACGCAATTTATAGTGGTTCAGCTATTCCTATGTCCACTTTGTAGATCTTTTGTTATGATTTTATATAAGATTGCAGAACTGATTATAACTATAATCAGGGAATTTAGTAGAGCAATATAATTGTAGTAAAATGATGATGGCTTTAGAGTCATCAATCTTCTATGCTTATCTGTTAGAAAACATCACAAATCAAGATCCAAAAGAATAGGAGGAAGAATATGCTAGATTTAACCACATCTATGGATCGATATTGACCCATCCATGGATTGGCATTGATCCATAGGCTTTGTTGTTGTTCCTTTAATTCTCCATTATATTTCTTGTTGCCATGAGTATTAGTCTTACTTATGTCATTAAACCAATTTCTTATGCATATTTAGTGAGAACGGTAGTATTTGGAGAATGGGTAAGTGTGATCCGTGATTTTTAGCAAGCGATGGTTCAATGGCATTAGATTTTAAAACAGTGAGGTAATGGATGCTGACTCAAAGAAGATGAGTGTGAAGCATAGAAAGAAGTGGACTGATCCTCCTGCAGCAGTCCTTGTTGTCTTAACTGGAATGAAGTGTGCACTCTTAGTTAACCGGTCAATGATAACCCAAATGCCTTCGTTCCCCTTATGGTAAGCCATCAATGAAATTCATTGATATTTGATCCCATTTCCAAGCTGGAATCTCCAAAGGTTGAAGTAATCCTGCAATTTTCTTTTGGTCGCTATTGACTTGTTGAAAATTTATGCATTTGCTAACATAAATGGATATGTCCCTTTTCATACTTCTCTACCAAAATGTGCTCTTCAGGTCTTTTCACATTTTTCTAACTCCCAGATGAATGCAAAGTTTGGATTTGTGGCATTCAGCTAACACCTCCAACCTAAGATTTTCTACATCCGGAACACAAATTTGCCCATTCAACCACAATACTCCACGGTTATCTATTTGAATTCTTCCAATTGTATATATTTTTAATAATCTCATCTAGGATTCGATCTTCTTTTTGCTTGTTGGTAATTCTTTCCAGTAGAGCAAATAAGAAACAACAACATTCTTCCTACTCAACGCATCTTCTATTATGTTGGCTTTTCCAGGTGTATATAAAATATCTAGATCATAAGATGCGAGAAATTCTAGCCAACGTTGCTGCCTCATGTTTAAATCTTTCTGAGTGAAATATACTTTAAATATTTATAATCCGTAAAGAGCTCAAACTTTTCACCTAATTAAAAGAGGGAATTTTATTTCCTAAGGTCAATTCAAAGTTTTTTTGAAATAAACTATGAAAAATTCTTACCCAGCAAATAGTGCCTCCATATATTTAATACGAACACCATGCCTAATACTTCTAAGTCGTGTGTTGCATAATTCTTATCATCGGTCTTTAGCTGTCTACTTGCATAAGTGATCACCTTTCCTTCCTACATCAGAACTGCACCAACTCCCTCTCCACAAGCATCTGCATAAATGTTTATCCACTATTTCCATTTATAATTGCTAGAACAGGAGCGGTTGTTAACCTCCTTTAAGTTCCTGGAAGACTTCTTCACATTTAGGAGTCCAGCTAAATTTGGCATCCTTCATGGTCAACTTTGTTAGGTGGTAGGTAATCTTTGAGAAGTCTTGAATGAATCTTCTACAATATCCCGCCAAACCTAAGAAACTATGAATTTCTTTAGGAATTTGTGGCTACTTCCAATTTTGAACAGCCGCAACCTTTACAGGATCTCCTGAAATCCCGTCCTTTGACGCTATATGTCCAAGGAATCTTACCTCCTTCTCCTAAGAGTGGTAGTTTGAGAATTTGGCTTTAAGCACATTATTTCTCAATATCTCCAACACAATTTCTAGATGTCTTTCGTGTTCTTCTTCTGTCCTAGAATAGATAAGATATCATCGATAAAGACTAACACAAATTTATTTAGTACATCTCAAAATACTCTATTCATAAGGTCCACAAAATAAGCGGGTGCATTGGTCAGCCCAAAAGGCATAACCAACCACTCGAAGAAAGTATTCAGACCTTTAAATGTAGCTAGATGAATGCATTCTTCTGCTATCCATAGTTAATGGAATCCCATGGCGAGATCCTTTTTCGAAAATACTTGAGCACCATGTAACTGATCAAACAAGTCATCTATTCGAGGTAGAGGATACTTGTTCTTAATCGCTTGTTTATTCAAATCCCGATAGTTTACACACAACCTTAAAGGTCCATCCGACTTGGTAACAAAAATTACTGCCGATCCCCAACTTGAACGACTATGTCTTATCAACCCTTTCTTTAATAGTTCCTGGGTTTGGTTATTTAGCTCATCCCTCTCCTTCGGAGCCATCCTTAGGTCATGTTGGTTAATTGGCCTTGCACTAGGAATTAAGTCAATACGAAACTCGATTTCCCAATGTGGGGGTAAACTCTTTACTTCTTCAAAAAAGTCTGGAAGTTCTTTAATAGTAGGTATTGTTTCTAGTTCTTTCTGGGATGAATCTAAGGAATAAAGAAAACTATCCCTCCTTGGACTAGGACCTTCACAAGATATTTCTATAAAATTCCCAAAGTTGGTTCATAAAGAAATCGTCCTTCTGTCGCAATCGAGAACAGCTTTATACTTAGTCAACCAATCCATACCGAGTAAAATTTCGAATCCAATAAAATCTAAGACAAATAGGTCAAAAGGAAATTTATGGAAAGAGTGGGAAATTTGGACTTTTTCACAATTCATACAAAGCTTAGTGGTACCACCTATAGGATTTGTCACGCTGATAGGGGTATCAACTAACTTAGGGTCAAGTTTTAATTCATCTACGATTTCTTCAGCAACAAAACTATGAGAAGCTCCTGTATCTAATAATACTCTAACTAAAACATCTTTGGTAAAAATATTACCTTCCAACACTCCTTTTCCCTTCACATCCTACGAGGTTGAAGGTTCATCCTTTATAGCATAAACTCTAGCTTGCTCTCCCCACCTCATAATTGGACAATCCTTTATCATGTGCTCCAGTTGATGACAATTATAACAGTTTGGTGGTGGCCTATGAACCTTGGGGTTCTTGCAATTAGTTGCTAGGTGGCCTTTTTGTTGGCAATTGTAACATGTAGCATCCTTCAAATAATTACCTTGGGATCCTGCTTTAGATTTTTCTTGCCCTGGCTTTTTCCCACTTTGATTGAACTTTCTCTTCTTCCAATTGTTGGTGGTGTTGTTGTTGGCCTAAGCTACCATTGGATACTACTTTCCAAGGTTTCGTAATGGAATTCCATATCCGCCAAGTCTATAAACGATCCTTTTACATGAGCAGTCATCCTACTCTGGTACTTCTCGTTCATCTCGGAAATAAACTTCTCGTTTTTCTTCAAAGGCATGTCAATCAGACTTGGCCAAAACAAAATTCATTGAACTTATTTGCATACTCCTCAATAATCATTTCGTCCTACTTCAGATCCATAAAGCTTCTGTAAAGACGATATTTTCCAGATGCTGACATGTACTGCTCCTCCAAGACTTCCTTAAATCTTTCCCAAGAGAAACTGTCTTTTAAATCATTTAAGGTAATGGACTCCCACCAAGCTCGAGCCCCTTCCTGCAGGTGCCACGAGGCCAAAAACTTCTTTTTCTCATTACTAATGTCTAATGTCTTAAAGATTCTTTCGCATGATTTAATCCAAGCTTGTACTTCAATGATAGTTTCCGTGCCTTTGAAGGGTTTTCCCCCTAACCTGGTATAATTTTTGCACAGGGTGGCAAAATTAACCTAGGGTTGTACGAGAGCTACTTCTTCTACCATAACAGCGGTTGGAGCTAGGCCGTTGGTTGTTGTGGTGCTGTTATTTCCCGTCTTTGTCCTCTACGAGTACTCATGTCTTAC
This sequence comes from Allium fistulosum, assembly GCA_030737815.1. Taxonomy (NCBI): domain Eukaryota; kingdom Viridiplantae; phylum Streptophyta; class Magnoliopsida; order Asparagales; family Amaryllidaceae; genus Allium; species Allium fistulosum. Next base: position 1,218,913,623 of record CM060904.1, on the reverse strand, counting down.
TACCTGAATTTAGTAAGATATCTTTAGAATACAAAGACGAAATTATCTTAGGGAAAGGATATTAAGCATATCACAACTTGATTTTTTTTTTCAAATAAGTATTCTAAATGCGCACCCTCAAAGACTGAACTCATTCTAGGGTATTAGTAACCTTATCTCTTGTGACATCCCGGAATTTCAAGGAATTTAAAATGAGATAATCTCTTATTTAAATTATTTAAAATTGATAAAATTGTTATTTTCAAATATAAATAACAGATAAATTAATAATGTGATGTTTTAAAATATGGTTATAAATTGATTTTAAATCAGAATAATTAGTTACAAATTTAATCTGGGATATTTTATATATAAATTTAAATAGTCCTATTATTTCTAATTTAATAAGTGTTATATAAATGTTTATATTTATGTGTATATTTATGTGTTTAGAAGAAAATTATAATTTGAGGATTTAAAATAAAAAGTGTCCCAATTTAATTACAATAAAATCTATCTTAAATTTTAATAAAGTTCTGCCTATTCACTTTTGATATATATAATAATATGATGTAATTTTGGTAATAATGTTTAATTTGAAATAATCTTGTCAATATTAAATATAAATATAAAACCAATATATGGTCATAAAAGTAAGTATTAATATATAAACTTATAAACATAAGTAAATAAATATAAATAAAGTGTTTGGTAAGTTAAGTTTAAAATAGAAAATACATTAGTTAAATACATTGAGTTATAAATAGAAATACAAAACAATAGTCATGTAAAACTAGAAATTAATCCACAAGCTAACATAATAAAATAAATGTAACAACTTTACTAAAGTAGGTAAGTCTAAAACAAAGTTAATATATGTACTAAGTATCTAGTTTGCAGGCAAGTAAAATATACCAACCATAACCATATGTATAAACTACTACCATACATATGCAAAGTAAAAAAATAAGTCAAGGTAAATATATATACAAGGTGTACCTGCAAAATGAAAAGATATATACAAGATGAACAAAGTTACATAAATATATGTACTATAGCATTGTAGATAGGCAAGTCTAAAACAAAATAAAATATACTCAAGATGTACACAATTAAATAAACATTTGTACTATGGAAATGGAGACTTGCAGGCAAAGAAAAGAAGTAAGGAGACATAGTACATACGAATTGAAATGTAAGGGATAAGTATGACATTATTAATAAATGCTTGTGTACAACATGAATCATATCAGCCCCATCTAAAGGAAAATCTCCGACCCTAAAGATAAAAATCTTGTACAAATACAACTTAGCCTCTGCATTGTCTTCTTTATATCAAGACTCCTTTCCTTTTCGTTCATTAAAACAATGCAAACCAGAAATCATCTCCTCTGAAACATTTCCAAAACCCTGTAAACAATTTTCTACAAGCCTGTAGCAAGATTCATCTTCAAACTAAAAGCCTGGAATCAAGTTGAATCATCATGTACCTGTCTTAGCATTCCAGTTTTTAAAGCTCTTCCAGTTTTCAGTTTTAAGTTTCATAGCAGAGCATTGTTCTCTGGAATCAAAACAGTAGAAGTATTCAAGTTTTCAAATTTCAGTTGCAAGCCTTTCTAGTTTTCAAAAAGCAAGCCCTCTGTTCTTTTTCAATATCAGGTGAGTAAACATTTTTATCTAAAATCTAAATAGGTAAATGATGGTTGTTTGTGAAATCTTTGTGATGATATCTTGCATATATAGAAGTATATGATTCTGTTTATATGTAGATATAAATGTTCTATATGTTGTATGTTTGAATCTGTGCATGTTTGTATATCATTTCCTCTGTTCCATATTTCAGAGTTTAAAACATAGTTCCAATCCATTCTCTCTTCTCTGATCTTTAGTTCGATCTAGTTTTCAGACAAGAGTTGTTTGTTTAGTTATAAATTAAAACCTAAAAATGAAGTTAAGTAAAATATGTGGATATTTAACTGGAAATTTGGAAAGACAGTGGATTTCTTAAAATCATGTTAAAATCGATAATGGTAATTTGTCGTTTCAAGGTTATAATTCGAATACACTCTGGAAGTTAGGATTTTTAAAACAAAAATCACAATTTTTAACATTTTATCGAGTGTGGAATTTGATGTTGACCAGAATTTAGTTTTTGAGTAAATTCGGGTGGCTGGAAGATCTGGGATGGTCGGGATCTCTGGCATCGATGGAGGAGCGCTAAGGGATGATGAGAAAATTATCTGATGATGGAGCTTTTCAGTGTGGAGGTAGTGGTTGTTGTTTGAATGCTGGAACCCTAGTTTTAACTAGGTGGAGTGAATCGACCACTACGGCTGGAAGAAGTGACCGAGTTCAACGAGACTTTGGGGGATGTTAGCCGGAGCGTTGACGAAGAGGTATCCGGAGTTTCAGACCTTCTGGCGGTCGAGGATGTGGTTGCGAGACGTTTCTTTCCGACAATATTGAGCCCAACTTCGAGCTGAAGGCTCGTTTTCGTTTGAATGGTTGTAGGCGAGTGTCGAGTTGATTTGTGGCATGTTGAGGGTGGTAGCCATGATCGGAGCGCTGGCGAACTCCTGTGCACGTGTACGTGCATTTCGTATCTGGGTAGCTTTAGTTGGGGAAGACGAAGATTTGTTGCTCGAGTTTTTGTGGAGTTCGACTCGTGAATGCCTCGGGGGTTTTGGGGTATAACTCGAGTGCGAACTTGAGTGATTTGAGGTGGTAGGCTACAGTTTTTAAAAACTGTAAAATTTAACTAAGTTTTAAAAGAAAAGAGAAGAATTAAGGAAGACTCGGGGATAAACCCGAGTATCATCCGGGTATGACCCGAAGTGGGGATAAAGCCCAATTTTGTAAAAAGTTTTAAAATAGAATTTTTGAAATTTAAACAAATTTGTTAAAATTTTCTTTATAACAATTCTTTTTAAATATCAAATTGGTTTCTAAATATTTGTTAAAGAGTTTTAAAATTTTATTTAATCTAATTTTTGTTTAAGTTAATTTTAAAGATAAAAGGTTTTAAAATGAAATTGTTAATTAGGATAATGTTTATCTTAAGTTAAATAAGTTTGTTATCTTGGAATTAATTAAGTTAATTAGGGAATTAAGTAAAATTAATTTAATAAATTAGGGATAAAGGTTAATTAAGTGATTAATTTAATAAATAAATGATTATGATTGATTAACTAATAATTAGAGATTATTGAATTGGAAATTTGTTAACTAAGAAATTTAAAGGTTGATTAATTGGTAATTAAGAAGTAATTAATTATTATTAAGTTCTATTAATTGATAATTAAGATTTATTTATTAATAATAATTAATCTACCGTTAAGATTAATTAATTTGTTTAAGTTAAATTAAGAATGAATTACCAATTGTAATGAATCAAATGAATGTGACTGATTCAAGAAAATTAATTGTTAATAAATTAATGATATTCATGTGATGTTGATTAAGTATAAATACTTAATGGAATTGAATAATATAATTACTTAGCAAAGTAATTAGTGTATAATTACAAGATGTAATTAATTAAAGGAAATTACTTAATGGGAAGTAATTAAAGTAGAAGTACTTTGTAAAAGTAATTAAAGATTTATTACTTGGTGTAATAAATAAAAAGGATTTATATAATTAATTAAGGTAAGTAATTTCAAGATGGAAATTCCTGTACATGATTTAGGTTGATAAATGGAAGTGAATAATTAAAGTTAATTAATTAAAGTAATTAATTAAGGGTTAATGTAATTAATTATAATTAATTAATTAATGGAAGTAATTTATTAAGGTTCGTTAATAAATGTAATTGATGAAGTAATTAATGGTTAATTACTGTGAATGGTTAAGAATAATTAATTTGTGAAATTAATTAAAGAGTAATTACTGGAATGTAATTAAAGGTTAGTTAATCCAAGATGATTAATTAAAATGGAAGTTGGAGAATGATTAATTAATTGATTTGTAATTAATTAATGATTTTGTAAGCAGGATTTATAAGATGAAGTAATTAATTTAATTTACTTTAAATTAATTAGAGAAGAAGTAATTAATTTAATTCATTTTAAATTAATTTGAAATGAGATAATTAATTTAATTCATTTTAAATTAATTATAAATGGTGTGATTATTTATCCTTGCTTATGTATGGATGGATGATATTGTTTGCCTTGAAGGGTTTGAGATCTCAGATATGGATGCTGTGTGATATGGATTATCTATTTATGATGATATTGTGAATTACCTATCAGTGATATTGTGGATTATCTATCTGTGATATTGAGATTTATCTATCTGTGAGTATATAGATAATATTGAATTGAATTGTTTTAACTTTAAAACAACTTGGCCTTAAAAGATACGGTTTGGATTTCGATGAGACCGGGATCGGGTTTTTGTATACCGGGATTCTAGGTCTGGAGACCCGAATACCACATCGATCCAAATTAACGATAGGTCGTGAATCTCAAGTGAAGATGAAGATTCAGAGTGCAAGGGTTATTGTCGTTAACTCTGAGGGTGATTCCAAAATGAGTGTAACGAGATAATGCCTTCGGTTTCGTTCGAACCCGGAACGAACTTGTATGGATTGAATGCTTTCAGCACATCGTCAGGTGGACGATGAGCATTCTAAGAGATGTGTTCTCTAAAGGTAATCGTAGCCTCAAGCCTCATCAACCGGGAATGGCTAAAACAGGGGAGGTGCAGCAAGGCTTCGTGGGTAGCACCCACTTGAGAGTAAGGTCATCCCTGTCTAGATGTCCCTCTTTATTTTCGGCTTAGTGTGCGGTTGTGGATCCCAACCGTAGGGTGATTTTATTCGGAACTATCCAGTAAGGGATGAGTCCGGCCTTGTGTTGCAGGGGACTTAGGGTGGGTCCTCGGTACGCTGATCTAGGCCAGGTACTGTGACGGGCGGTACCCCAGTAGCCCTGCCATTGTATGGAAATCCAATCTCCAATAAGTGTCGTACGTATTAGTTGTGCCCAACTATGTTGGAATGTGAGATGTAAGCATTTCAGCTATTTCTGTATTTTACTTGAAAACCCTAGACACTATTATAATATCACTGGATTTCCTATCAAATGTTTTGGTTAGCGTAAGGTAAAAACTTTTCCATGTTTATGTGTAGGAAGTCTTACGTGATACCTTTTGTTTTCAAAGGATTTTCAAAGTTAAGCAACTTTAGTCCGTTTACTCATACCAGACCCATGTCTGACCCGGAGTTTATTTCTGTTTTCCTAAACTCTCGGGTACCCAAATTTTTACGGGTAGCCAAGGGATTCAGGTTTGCTTTGACGAATTCTGGAGGAGAAATGGAGCAGGAGGCTTCAGCGTTGTAGATAGATATATTGGTTCCGCTGTGTAGTATTTATATGTATTTCCGCTGTATTGTATCTCTGTGATGTTGTGAGTTGTATCGAGTTGTATTAACTAGACAGGTGTTTATAACTGTCTAGTATGTGTTGTATTATCGGTGTGACTCTGATGTATATGATACTATGTATTCTCTTATGTGATATATTATATTTTATTTGTTCCGCTGTTGAGATTCTGATGTTGTTTCTTCTTTCTTCTCTATCTTTTCTATTTTCTCACCTCTTTCTTTCTTAATAATGGCGCGTCTTTCTGTGTACGGATTGGCGGGCTGTTACAGTGGTATCAGAGCGATAGGTTGAGCGAATACCTAAGCTCTGAAATAGTATCTTTCTCGAGAGAGCGTACTTGTAATTTTTATCTATATATATATATATATATATATATATTTCTACCTATCTGTTGGGTTACCTGTTCGGGTTTTCCAATATAATTTATAAAGGTAGATAGGGTAGTGGTGTGTGTAACACGACTACCAATAGTTGAAGTTTGAATGTTTGTGGTTGGAAGTGTATATGTCGAGACTGTAGACCTAATACCATCTCGAGTGAGTATTGTTTGATATAAGAATTTTATTGATCTCTGAAGGAAACCTGTTAAGGATTCGGAGTTCATCATTAAAGTGCAAGTTGATCGCGCTTGTGTGAGCGGATTTTCGAGAGTTTGGATCTGTCAGTTGGACAGAAGTAAGTCATGATATCTTGATACCCCAGGATGTTGTAGCTGTGTGATGAGACACAGTGACTATGGATGTTTCTGAAGATGTTTTCTTTGGAACAAGATAAGGAAGTGTGCCTGTTTCGGAGTTGTGGCAGTGTGCCTGCTTCGGTGATTGTGGCTGTGTTCAGCAGGGTGTTTCTGTTTGGTTTGTGTTCCGAGTTTCTCGAGGAGCTTTGGATAGGAAATCTTCTGGCTGGGCAGTTTTTCTTGAGGTGATTTCAGAAGCAGCAGAGTGGTTCCGTTCTTCGACGGATTGGCTTCATAAGCGTAAGCTATTCTGACTGGTTGAGAGAGAGCAGTTTTCTTTGGAGTTAGAATGGATTGATCATAAAAGTGACTTGCGATAATCTGAGTGTTCTCTTGGTTTGTCAGTGATTTTTCTGGACGTCTTCAGGAAGTCAGAGTTTTGTCAGCATCTGGAGATTGAGTTGGTATCGACTGGATTCCAGAAATGGTACCGGTGGTGCAGCTAAGGAGATCGGTGGAGCATTTGTGTTTTCTCTTCTGTATCTAGTTTCGAGTTTCTTCTAGCTAAGGGTAGCTGAAGACAGTACCCTTGACTGAGGACTCATCTGTTTCTGTGAGCAGTTCATTACGTTTGTGGTGGATCTGTTATTGTGTGTCCAGGAGGTGTTGGTTAAGTTTTGTTCGAGTTTATTGACATTCTTATCTACTTTAGATCAGAGTTGCGCAGCGGAAGCATGGTGGCAGCTGTTTTAGAGTGGAAGCAACCGGAAGTTACAGTGTTTTGAGATTAGAGAATTTCTATAGGAATTTTCTGGATTTGAGGCCAGATTGGCAGTGCATATGTTTTGTCTTTTCCGGATAGGAGAAGTGAGTTGTATCTACTGATGATGGTAGAGTAGAGTTGTATTCTGAATGATTGGGTAAATCTGGAGAGAATCTTTTTGGTTGAGTTATTCTGATCCAGTTGGTTATTGAAGCATTAGCAAAGTTTTGGCTCGTCGGGAAAGGATATAGGCAGCCTAGGATCGTCAAAGGAGTTTTGGGAATAAGAGGCGGAAGAATCTGGATTTCGGAGTTGGAGACATCGATGTTGTTGAGATTTTCTTCGGTAAAAGGAGCAATAAGATTGGGTAAGACTGCGAGGTCAGCTCCGGAGTATATTGGATCTTTCTGTATTCTTTTTAAGGATAAGTGTTTTGGATTACAGGAGTGAATTGTCAGTTTGGATAACTGGAATTCATTGTATTTCACGTGTCTCTGAGGGAGTACGTGTAAGATTCTATCTCTGGTTATCGAACCAGCAGTTCACGGAGTTTTGGTTGTTGAGTTAGACTTGTCTGTAGTCTGATATCCTGTCTTGTTTTGTAGATCTAGTTGAGTAAGAGCTCAGTAGCTCAGTAGTGTAGCTAGTTTGGATTCAGTAGAGCGAGTATTCCAGTATTTATATTTGGGAAACTCGGGAAATTTTTAGGAAGCTTATTCGGATCTGTGTCCGAATAGCTAGTGTTGTTTATTTGATTGAAATTGTTTGTTTGGTTGTGTATGGCTGATATATATGTCTGAATTGGTTGAAAATAAAATAAAACTTTGGATTATCTTTCGTTTTAAATTTCGAAGACGAAATTCTTTTAAGGGGGGAGGAATGTGACATCCCGGAATTTCAAGGAATTTAAAATGGGATAATCTCTTATTTAAATTATTTAAAATTGATAAAATTGTTATTTTCAAATATAAATAACAGATAAATTAATAATGTGATGTTTTAAAATATGGTTATAAATTGATTTTAAATCAGAATAATTAGTTACAAATTTAATTTGGGATATTTTATATATAAATTTAAATAGTCCTATTATTTCTAATTTAATAAGTGTTATATAAATGCTTATATTTATGTGTATATTTATGTGTTTAGAAGAAAATTATAATTTGAGGATTTAAAATAAAAAGTGTCCCAATTTAATTACAATAAAATCTATCTTAAATTTTAATAAAGTTCTGCCTATTCACTTTTGATATATATAATAATATGATGTAATTTTGGTAATAATGTTTAATTTGAAATAATCTTGTCAATATTAAATATAAATATAAAACCAATATATGGTCATAAAAGTAAGTATTAATATATAAACTTATAAACATAAGTAAATAAATATAAATAAAGTGTTTGGTAAGTTAAGTTTAAAATAGAAAATACATTAGTTAAATACATTGAGTTATAAATAGAAATACAAAACAATAGTCATGTAAAACTAGAAATTAATCCACAAGCTAACATAATAAAATAAATGTAACAACTTTACTAAAGTAGGTAAGTCTAAAACAAAGTTAATATATGTACTAAGTATCTAGCTTGCAGGCAAGTAAAATATACCAACCATAACCATATGTATAAACTACTACCATACATATGCAAAGTAAAAAAATAAGTCAAGGTAAATATATATACAAGGTGTACCTGCAAAATGAAAAGATATATACAAGATGAACAAAGTTACATAAATATATGTACTATATCATTGTAGATAGGCAAGTCTAAAACAAAATAAAATATACTCAAGATGTACACAATTAAATAAACATTTGTACTATGGAAATGGAGACTTGCAGGCAAAGAAAAGAAGTAAGGAGACATAGTACATACGAATTGAAATGTCAGGGATAAGTATGACATTATTAATAAATGCTTGTGTACAACATGAATCATATCAGCCCCATCTAAAGGAAAATCTCCGACCCTAAAGATAAAAATCTTGTACAAATACAACTTAGCCTCTGCATTGTCTTCTTTATATCAAGTCTCCTTTCCTTTTCGTTCATTAAAACAATGCAAACCAGAAATCATCTCCTCTGAAACATTTCCAAAACCCTGTAAACAATTTTCTACAAGCCTGTAGCAAGATTCATCTTCAAACTAAAAGCCTGGAATCAAGTTGAATCATCATGTACCTGTCTTAGCATTCCAGTTTTTAAAGCTCTTCCAGTTTTCAGTTTTAAGTTTCAAAGCAGAGCATTGTTCTCTGGAATCAAAATAGTAGAAGTATTCAAGTTTTCAAATTTCAGTTGCAAGCCTTTCCCGTTTTCAAAAAGCAAGCCCTCTGTTCTTTTTCAATATCAGGTGAGTAAACATTTTTATCTAAAATCTAAATAGGTAAATGATGGTTGTTTATGAAATCTTTGTGATGATATCTTGCATATATAGAAGTATATGATTCTGTTTATATGTAGATATAAATGTTCTATATGTTGTATGTTTGAATCTGTGCATGTCTGTATATCATTTCCTCTGTTCCATATTTCAGAGTTTAAAACATAGTTCCAATCCATTCTCTCTTCTCTGATCTTTAGTTCGATCTAGTTTTCAGACAAGAGTTGTTTGTTTAGTTATAAATTAAAACCTAAAAATGAAGTTAAGTAAAATATGTGGATATTTAACTGGAAATTTGGAAAGACAGTGGATTTCTTAAAATCATGTTAAAATCGATAATGGTAATTTGTCGTTTCAAGGTTATAATTCGAATACACTCTGGAAGTTAGGATTTTTAAAACAAAAATCACAATTTTTAACATTTTATCGAGTGTGGAATTTGATGTTGACCAGAATTTAGTTTTTGAGTAAATTCGGGTGGCTGGAAGATCTGGGATGGTCGGGATCTCTGGCATCGATGGAGGAGCGCTAAGGGATGATGAGAAAATTATCTGATGATGGAGCTTTTCAGTGTGGAGGTAGTGGTTGTTGTTTGAATGCTGGAACCCTAGTTTTAACTAGGTGGAGTGAATCGACCACTACGGCTGGAAGAAGTGACCGAGTTCAACGAGACTTTGGGGGATGTTAGCCGGAGCGTTGACGAAGAGGTATCCGGAGTTTCAGACCTTCTAGCGGTCGAGGAGGTGGTTGCGAGACGTTTCTTTCCGGCAATATTGAGCCCAGCTTCGAGCTGAAGGCTCGTTTTCGTTTGAATGGTTGTAGGCGAGTGTCGAGTTGATTTGTGGCATGTTGAGGGTGGTAGCTATGATCGGAGCGCTGGCGAACTCCTGTGCACGTGAACGTGCATTTCGTATCTGGGTAGCTTTAGTTGGGGAAGACGAAGATTTGTTGCTCGAGTTTTTGTGGAGTTCGACTCGTGAATGCCTCGGGGGTTTTGGGGTATAACTCGAGTACGAACTTGAGTGATTTGAGGTGGTAGGCTACAGTTTTTAAAAACTGTAAAAATTTAACTAAGTTTTAAAAGAAAAGAGAAGAATTAAGGAAGACTCGGGGATAAACCCGAGTATCATCCGGGTATGACCCGAAGTGGGGATAAAGCCCAATTTTGTAAAAAGTTTTAAAATAGAATTTTTGAAATTTAAACAAATTTGTTAAAATTTTCTTTATAACAATTCTTTTTAAATATCAAATTGGTTTCTAAATATTTGTTAAAGAGTTTTAAAATTTATTTAATCTAATTTTTGTTTAAGTTAATTTTAAAGATAAAAGGTTTTAAAATGAAATTGTTAATTAGGATAATGTTTATCTTAAGTTAAATAAGTTTGTTATCTTGGAATTAATTAAGTTAATTAGGGAATTAAGTAAAATTAATTTAATAAATTAGGGATAAAGGTTAATTAAGTGATTAATTTAATAAATAAATGATTATGATTGATTAACTAATAATTAGAGATTATTGAATTGGAAATTTGTTAACTAAGAAATTTAAAGGTTGATTAATTGGTAATTAAGAAGTAATTAATTATTATTAAGTTCTATTAATTGATAATTAAGATTTATTTATTAATAATAATTAATCTACCGTTAAGATTAATTAATTTGTTTAAGTTAAATTAAGAATGAATTACCAATTGTAATGAATCAAATGAATGTGACTGATTCAAGAAAATTAATTGTTAATAAATTAATGATATTCATGTGATGTTGATTAAGTATAAATACTTAATGGAATTGAATAATATAATTACTTAGCAAAGTAATTAGTGTATAATTACAGGATGTAATTAATTAAAGGAAATTACTTAATGGGAAGTAATTAAAGTAGAAGTACTTTGTAAAAGTAATTAAAGATTTATTACTTGGTGTAATAAATAAAAAGGATTTATATAATTAATTAAGGTAAGTAATTTCAAGATGGAAATTCCTGTACATGATTTAGGTTGATAAATGGAAGTGAATAATTAAAGTTAATTAATTAAAGTAATTAATTAAGGGTTAATGTAATTAATTATAATTAATTAATTAATGGAAGTAATTTATTAAGGTTCGTTAATAAATGTAATTGATGAAGTAATTAATGGTTAATTACTGTGAATGGTTAAGAATAATTAATTTGTGAAATTAATTAAAGAGTAATTACTGGAATGTAATTAAAGGTTAGTTAATCCAAGATGATTAATTAAAATGGAAGTTGGAGAATGATTAATTAATTGATTTGTAATTAATTAATGATTTTGTAAGCAGGATTTATAAGATGAAGTAATTAATTTAATTTACTTTAAATTAATTAGAGAATAAGTAATTAATTTAATTCATTTTAAAATTAATTTGAAATGAGATAATTAATTTAATTCATTTTAAATTAATTATAAATGGTGTGATTATTTATCCTTGCTTATGTATGGATGGATGATATTGTTTGCCTTGAAGGGTTTGAGATCTCAGATATGGATGCTGTGTGATATGGATTATCTATTTATGATGATATTGTGAATTATCTATCTGTGATATTGTGGATTATCTATCTGTGATATTGAGATTTATCTAACTGTGAGTATATAGATAATATTGAATTGAATTGTTTTAACTTTAAAACAACTTGGCCTTAAAAGATACGGTTTGGATTTCGATGAGACCGGGATCGGGTTTTCGTATACCGGGATTCTAGGTCTGGAGACCCGAATACCACATCGATCCAAATTAACGATAGGTCGTGAATCTCAAGTGAAGATGAAGATTCAGAGTGCAAGGGTTATTGTCGTTAACTCTGAGGGTGATTCCAAAATGAGTGTAACGAGATAATGCCTTCGGTTTCGTTCGAACCCGGAACGAACTTGTATGGATTGAATGCTTTCAGCACATCGTCAGGTGGACGATGAGCATTCTAAGAGATGTGTTCTCTAAAGGTAATCGTAGCCTCAAGCCTCATCAACCGGGAATGGCTAAAACAGGGGAGGTGCAGCAAGGCTTCGTGGGTAGCACCCACTTGAGAGTAAGGTCATCCCTGTCTAGATGTCCCTCTTTATTTTCGGCTTAGTGTGCGGTTGTGGATCCCAACCGTGGGGTGATTTTATTCGGAACTATCCAGTAAGGGATGAGTCCGGCCTTGTGTTGCAGGGGACTTAGGGTGGGTCCTCGGTACGCTGATCTAGGCCAGGTACTGTGACGGGCGGTACCCCAGTAGCCCTGCCATTGTATGGAAATCCAATCTCCAATAAGTGTCGTACGTATTAGTTGTGCCCAACTATGTTGGAATGTGAGATGTAAGCATTTCAGCTATTTCTGTATTTTACTTGAAAACCCTAGACACTATTATAATATCACTGGATTTCCTATCAAATGTTTTGGTTAGCGTAAGGTAAAAACTTTTCCATGTTTATGTGTGGGAAGTCTTACGTGATACATTTTGTTTTCAAAGGATTTTCAAAGTTAAGCAACTTTAGTCCGTTTACTCATACCAGACCCATGTCTGACCCGGAGTTTATTTCTGTTTTCCTAAACTCTCGGGTACCCAAATTTTTACGGGTAGCCAAGGGATTCAGGTTTGCTTTGACGAAGAGGAGAAATGGAGCAGGAGGCTTCAGCGTTGTAGATAGATATATTGGTTCCGCTGTGTAGTATTTATATGTATTTCCGCTGTATTGTATCTCTGTGATGTTGTGAGTTGTATCGAGTTGTATTAACTAGACAGGTGTTTATAACTGTCTAGTATGTGTTGTATTATCGGTGTGACTCTGATGTATATGATACTATGTATTCTCTTATGTGATATATTATATTTTATTCGTTCCGCTGTTGAGATTCTGATGTTGTTTCTTCTTTCTTCTCTATCTTTTCTATTTTCTCACCTCTTTCTTTCTTAATAATGTCGCGTCTTTCCGTGTACGGATTGGCGGGCTATTACAGTGGTATCAGAGCGATAGGTTGAGCGAATACCTAAGCTCTGAAGTAGTATCTTTCTCGAGAGAGCGTACTTGTAATTTTTATCTATATATATATATATATATATATATATATATATTTATTTCTACCTATCTGTTGGATTACCTGTTCGGGTTTTCCAATATAATTTATAAAGGTAGATAGGGTAGTGGTGTGTGTAACACGACTACCAATAGTTGAAGTTTGAATGTTTGTGGTTGGAAGTGTATATGTCGAGACTGTAGACCTAATACCGTCTCGAGTGAGTTTTGTTTGATATAAGAATTTTATTGATCTCTGAAGGAAACCTGTTAAGGATTCGGAGTTCATCATTAAAGTGCAAGTTGATCGCGCTCGCGTGAGCGGATTTTTGAGAGTTTGGATCTGTCAGTTGGACAGAAGTAAGTCATGATATCTTGATACCCCAGGATGTTGTAGCTGTGTGATGAGACACAGTGACTATGGATGTTTCTGAAGATGTTTTCTTTGGAACAAGATAAGGAAGTGTGCCTGTTTCGGAGTTGTGGCAGTGTGCCTGCTTCGGTGATTGTGGCTGTGTTCAGCAGGGTGTTTCTGTTTGGTTTGTGTTCCGAGTTTCTCGAGGAGCTTTGGATAGGAAATCTTCTGGCTGGGCAGTTTTTCTTGAGGTGATTTCAGAAGCAGCAGAGTGGTTCCGTTCTTCGACGGATTGGCTTCATAAGCGTAAGCTATTCTGACTGGTTGAGAGAGAGCAGTTTTCTTTGGAGTTAGGCTGGATTGATCGTAAAAGTGACTTGCGATAATCTGAGTGTTCTCTTGGTTTGTCAGTGATTTTTCTGGACGTCTTCAGGAAGTCAGAGTTTTGTCAGCATCTGGAGATTGAGTTGGTATCGACTGGATTCCAGAAATGGTACCGGTGGTGCAGCTAAGGAGATCGGTGGAGCATTTGTGTTTTCTCTCCTGTATCTAGGTTCGAGTTTCTTCTAGCTAAGGGTAGCTGAAGATAGTACCCTTGACTGAGGACTCATCTGTTTCTGTGAGCAGTTCATTACGTTTGTGGTGGATTTGTTATTGTGTGTCCAGGAGGTGTTGGTTAAGTTTTGTTCGAGTTCATTGACATTCTTATCTACTTTAGATCAGAGTTGCGCAACGGAAGCATGGTGGCAGCTGTTTTAGAGTGGAAGCAACCGGAAGTTACAGTGTTTTGAGATTAGAGAATTTCTATAGGAATTTTCTGGATTTGAGGCCAGATTGGCAGTGCATATGTTTTGTCTTTTCCGGATAGGAGAAGTGAGTTGTATCTACTGATGATGGTAGCGTAGAGTTGTATTCTGAATGATTGGGTAAATCTGGAGAGAATCTTTTTGGTTGAGTTATTCTGATCCAGTTGGTTATTGAAGCATTAGCAAAGTTTTGGCTGGTCGGGAAAGGATATAGGCAGCCTAGGATCGTCAAAGGAGTTTTGGGAATAAGAGGCGGAAGAATCTGGATTTCGGAGTTGGAGACTTCGATGTTGTTGAGATTTTCTTCGGTAAAAGGAGCAATAAGATTGGGTAAGACTGCGAGGTCAGCTCCGGAGTATATTGGATCTTTCTGTATTCTTTTTAAGGATAAGTGTTTTGGATTACAGGAGTGAATTGTCAGTTTGGATAACTGGAATTCATTGTATTTCACGTGTCTCTGAGGGAGTACGTGTAAGATTCTATCTCTGGTTATTGAACCAGCAGTTCACGGAGTTTTGGTTGTTGAGTTAGACTTGTCTGTAGTCTGATATCCTGTCTTGTTTTTTAGATCTAGTTGAGTAAGAGCTCAGTAGCTCAGTAGTGTAGCTAGTTTGGATTCAGTAGAGCGAGTATTCCAGTATTTATATTTGGGAAACTCGGGAAATTTTTAGGAAGCTTATCTGGATCTGTGTCCGAATAGCTAGTGTTGTTTATTTGATTAAAATTGTTTGTTTGGTTGTGTATGGCTGATATATATGTCTGAATTGGTTGAAAATAAAATAAAACTTTGGATTATCTTTCATTTTAAATTTCGAAGACGAAATTCTTTTAAGGGGGGAGGAATGTGACATCCCGGAATTTCAAGGAATTTAAAATGGGAAAATCTCTTATTTAAATTATTTAAAATTGATAAAATTGTTATTTTCAAATATAAATAACAGATAAATTAATAATGTGATGTTTTAAAATATGGTTATAAATTGATTTTAAATCAGAATAATTAGTTACAAATTTAATCTGGGATATTTTATATATAAATTTAAATAGTCCTATTATTTCTAATTTAATAAGTGTTATATAAATGTTTATATTTATGTGTATATTTATGTGTTTAGAAGAAAATTATAATTTGAGGATTTAAAATAAAAAGTGTCCCAATTTAATTACAATAAAATCTATCTTAAATTTTAATAAAGTTCTGCCTATTCACTTTTGATATATATAATAATATGATGTAATTTTGGTAATAATGTTTAATTTGAAATAATCTTGTCAATATTAAATATAAATATAAAACCAATATATGGTCATAAAAGTAAGTATTAATATATAAACTTATAAACATAAGTAAATAAATAAATAAATAAATATAAATAAAGTGTTTGGTAAGTTAAGTTTAAAATAGAAAATACATTAGTTAAATACATTGAGTTATAAATAGAAATACAAAACAATAGTCATGTAAAACTAGAAATTAATCCACTAGCTAACATAATAAAATAAATGTAACAACTTTACTAAAGTAGGTAAGTCTAAAACAAAGTTAATATATGTACTAAGTATCTACTTTGCAAGCAAGTAAAATATACCAACCATAACCATATGTATAAACTACTACCATACATATGCAAAGTAAAAAAATAAGTCAAGGTAAATATATATACAAGGTGTACCTGTAAAATGAAAAGATATATACAAGATGAACAAAGTTACATAAATATATGTACTATATCATTGTAGATAGGCAAGTCTAAAACAAAATAAAATATACTCAAGATGTACACAATTAAATAAACATTTGTACTATGGAAATGGAGACTTGCAGGCAAAGAAAAGAAGTAAGGAGACATAGTACATACGAATTGAAATGTAAGGGATAAGTATGACATTATTAATAAATGCTTGTGTACAACATGAATCATATCAGCCCCATCTAAAGGAAAATCTCTGACCCTAAAGATAAAAATCTTGTACAAATACAACTTAGCCTCTGCATTGTCTTCTTTATATCAAGACTCCTTTCCTTTTCGTTCATTAAAACAATGCAAACCAGAAATCATCTCCTCTGAAACATTTCCAAAACCCTGTAAACAATTTTCTATAAGCCTGTAGCCAGATTCATCTTCAAACTAAAAGCCTGGAATCAAGTTGAATCATCATGTACCTGTCTTAGCATTCCAGTTTTTAAAGCTCTTCCAGTTTTCAGTTTTAAGTTTCAAAGCAGAGCATTGTTCTCTGGAATCAATACAGTAGAAGTATTCAAGTTTTCAAATTTCAGTTGCAAGCCTTTCCAGTTTTCAAAAAGCAAGCCCTCTGTTCTTTTTCAATATCAGGTGAGTAAACATTTTTATCTAAAATCTAAATAAGTAAATGATGGTTGTTTGTGAAATCTTTGTGATGATATCTTGCATATATAGAAGTATATGATTCTGTTTATATGTAGATATAAATGTTCTATATGTTGTATGTTTGAATCTGTGCATGTCTGTATATCATTTCCTCTGTTCCATATTCAGAGTTTAAAACATAGTTCCAATCCATTCTCTCTTCTCCGATCTTTAGTTCGATCTAGTTTTCAGACAAGAGTTGTTTGTTTAGTTATAAATTAAAACCTAAAAATGAAGTTAAGTAAAATATGTGGATATTTAACTGGAAATTTGGAAAGACAGTGGATTTCTTAAAATCATGTTAAAATCGATAATGGTAATTTGTCGTTTCAAGGTTATAATTCGAATACACTCTGGAAGTTAGGATTTTTAAAACAAAAATCACAATTTTTAACATTTTATCGAGTGTGGAATTTGATGTGACCAGAATTTAGTTTTTGAGTAAATTCGGGTGGCTGGAAGATCTGGGATGGTCGGGATCTCTGGCATCGATGGAGGAGCGCTAAGGGATGATGAGAAAATTATCTGATGATGGAGCTTTTCAGTGTGGAGGTAGTGGTTGTTGTTTGAATGCTGGAACCCTAGTTTTAACTAGGTGGAGTGAATCGACCACTACGGCTGGAAGAAGTGACCGAGTTCAACGAGACTTTGGGGGATGTTAGCCGGAGCATTGACGAAGAGGTATCCGGAGTTTCAGACCTTCTGGCGGTCGAGGAGGTGGTTGCGAGACGTTTCTTTCCGGCAATATTGAGCCCAGCTTCGAGCTGAAGGCTCGTTTTCGTTTGAATGGTTGTAGGCGAGTGTCGAGTTGATTTGTGGCATGTTGAGGGTGGTAGCCATGATCGGAGCGCTGGCGAACTCCTGTGCACGTGTACGTGCATTTCGTATCTGGGTAGCTTTAGTTGGGGAAGACGAAGATTTGTTGCTCGAGTTTTTGTGGAGTTCGACTCGTGAATGCCTCGGGGGTTTTGGGGTATAACTCGAGTATGAACTTGAGTGATTTGAGGTGGTAGGCTACAGTTTTTAAAAATTGTAAAAATTTAACTAAGTTTTAAAAGAAAAGAGAAGAATTAAGGAAGACTCGGGGATAAACCCGAGTATCATCCGGGTATGACCCGAAGTGGGGATAAAGCCCAATTTTGTAAAAAGTTTTAAAATAGAATTTTTGAAATTTAAACAAATTTGTTAAAATTTTCTTTATAACAATTCTTTTTAAATATCAAATTGGTTTCTAAATATTTGTTAAAGAGTTTTAAAATTTATTTAATCTAATTTTTGTTTAAGTTAATTTTAAAGATAAAAGGTTTTAAAATGAAATTGTTAATTAGGATAATGTTTATCTTAAGTTAAATAAGTTTGTTATTTTGGAATTAATTAAGTTAATTAGGGAATTAAGTAAAATTAATTTAATAAATTAGGGATAAAGGTTAATTAAGTGATTAATTTAATAAATAAATGATTATGATTGATTAACTAATAATTAGAGATTATTGAATTGGAAATTTGTTAACTAAGAAATTTAAAGGTTGATTAATTGGTAATTAAGAAGTAATTAATTATTATTAAGTTCTATTAATTGATAATTAAGATTTATTTATTAATAATAATTAATCTACCGTTAAGATTAATTAATTTGTTTAAGTTAAATTAAGAATGAATTACCAATTGTAATGAATCAAATGAATGTGACTGATTCAAGAAAATTAATTGTTAATAAATTAATGATATTCATGTGATGTTGATTAAGTATAAATACTTAATGGAATTGAATAATATAATTACTTAGCAAAGTAATTAGTGTATAATTACAGGATGTAATTAATTAAAGGAAATTACTTAATGGGAAGTAATTAAAGTAGAAGTACTTTGTAAAAGTAATTAAAGATTTATTACTTGGTGTAATAAATAAAAAGGATTTATATAATTAATTAAGGTAAGTAATTTCAAGATGGAAATTCCTGTACATGATTTAGGTTGATAAATGGAAGTGAATAATTAAAGTTAATTAATTAAAGTAATTAATTAAGGGTTAATGTAATTAATTATAATTAATTAATTAATGGAAGTAATTTATTAAGGTTCGTTAATAAATGTAATTGATGAAGTAATTAATGGTTAATTACTGTGAATGGTTAAGAATAATTAATTTGTGAAATTAATTAAAGAGTAATTACTGGAATGTAATTAAAGGTTAGTTAATCCAAGATGATTAATTAAAATGGAAGTTGGAGAATGATTAATTAATTGATTTGTAATTAATTAATGATTTTGTAAGCAGGATTTATAAGATGAAGTAATTAATTTAATTTACTTTAAATTAATTAGAGAAGAAGTAATTAATTTAATTCATTTTAAATTAATTTGAAATGAGATAATTAATTTAATTCATTTTAAATTAATTATAAATGGCGTGATTATTTATCCTTGCTTATGTATGGATGGATGATATTGTTTGCCTTGAAGGGTTTGAGATCTCAGATATGGATGATGTGTGATATGGATTATCTATTTATGATGATATTGTGAATTATCTATCTGTGATATTGTGGATTATCTATCTGTGATATTGAGATTTATCTATCTGTGAGTATATAGATAATATTGAATTGAATTGTTTTAACTTTAAAACAACTTGGCCTTAAAAGATACGGTTTGGATTTCGATGAGACCGGGATCGGGTTTTCGTATACCGGGATTCTAGGTCTGGAGGCCCGAATACCACATCGATCCAAATTAACGATAGGTCGTGAATCTCAAGTGAAGATGAAGATTCAGAGTGCAAGGGTTATTGTCGTTAACTCTGAGGGTGATTCCAAAATGAGTGTAACGAGATAATGCCTTCGGTTTCGTTCGAACCCGAAACGAACTTGTATGGATTGAATGCTTTCAGCACATCGTCAGGTGGACGATGAGCATTCTAAGAGATGTGTTCTCTAAAGGTAATCATAGCCTCAAGCCTCATCAACTGGGAATGGCTAAAACAGGGGAGGTGCAGCAAGGCTTCGTGGGTAGCACCCACTTGAGAGTAAGGTCATCCTTGTCTAGATGTCCCTCTTTATTTTCGGCTTAGTGTGCGGTTGTGGATCCCAACCGTGGTGTGATATCCTGGAATTTCAAGCAATTTAAATGTGATAATCTCCTTTATAAATTATTTAAAATTGGTAAATTTGTTGTTTTCAAACAAGAATAATAATATGATGTTTTTAAATAAAAATATAAATAGATTTTTAATAGAATTATTGTTTGCAAATTAAATTTATGTGTGTTTAAATATATATATGTTTGAGTTGATTTTAAATTGGATTTTTAAATTGCATTTGAATTTGGATTTAAACTTGAATTTAAAGGATATATATGTCTTTAAAATATTTTCGATAAAATATATGGATAAGGTTTTTATTTAAATAAGATTTTTTTTATATTGTTTTCTTGGGAAGTATTTATTAAATAAGATATGTATTTATCTAATTAGGAAATTTAATTTAAAAGCTTTTAAAATCATTTAAAAATAATATAAAAATGAATTAGGACAAGTGTTAAGTTCTAAACCTCTTAAGTAACATGTGTTAACATAATAAACAATGGTAGAGACAAGTGTCATTCCTTTTATTTTTATTTTTTTTCTAATTTTAATAAATCCTAATGTACATTATATAAACAAACATCTACCTTCTTCATTTCTTTTCCTATCTTCACAATTTCTAAAAGAAAAGAAAACTAATCGATTCCTATAAAGAAAATCTCAGATCAAAACTTAAAACCCTGTAATTCATTTCCAAACCTGAAACTAAAATCCTGTTCTAAAGCAAATGTCACAACTTCATCTATATTCATCTTCAACCTGAATTAAAGCATGCAGTAAGACCAACCCAATATTACATCAAAAATCAAAAGCAAGAAGACATTAGCAACTCAATCTTTCAGCAAGCAACATTCAAGCTTTTGAAAAGCATGGGCAAAGGCATTTTAAAAGCATCAAACAACTCAAGTCTTAAAAGCATTCAAGCAGAATTGCAAATGATGTTCAAAAAGGGTTTTTCAAACTAAAAGCTCTGCTCTGCATATTTAAAATCTGTGAGTAAACTACTTTATTAAGGCTTAAAATCTGTTGAATCTTGATTTCATATGATGATAATGTTGTGAAAAGTATTTGTATAGATATAAATATGCCTGCATGTATATTTACATGTAAATGTTGTGTGCATGTCTGGATACAAGAATTTTTGTTTTGTTCCAGGTTTACAATGTTTAAACCAAACTCAAGAATCAAAATCTCTTCCTTTGATTCTTGTTAGGCTTTAAGATCTAAATGAAACATGTTTGTATAATCAAGATCTAAGTTTTAAAAAAATATTTTTAAGAATAATTAGTTTGAGTTTATCAGGAAAATTTAAATATACAGTGAAAACTTTAAAACATGTCAAATTCGAAGCCCATAGTTTCTTGATTCACCTACATCATCTTGTTCGTCTTCATAAATCATGAATTTTAAAAGAAGAATCAAGATTTTTAGTGTCGTATCGATTGAGGAATTCGAGGTTGAACATGAATTGGGTTTTTGGCAATTTACGGCGATCGGAGAGGAGATGGATCTCGTGATCGTAGCTGAAGCATGCTTGGTGGTCGGGGATCATCAGAAAAATACTCGGTGAATTTATAATTCACCGAGGCGGCGGTACGATGTTGATTTAGGGTTTAAACCCAAGTTTTGGATGAGGTCGAAAATCGAGCTGCTGCATCGTCGTGGATGAACTAGAGATGATCGGACCGGTGGGGATCGATGCGTGGTTGATCGGCGAAGCTCTGGACGGAGTTGCAAGGCCTCTAGTGGCCTGAGGCGGCGGGTCGAGGCATTTTTGGGTGATCCAGTTTGTTCCAGTGGGTAGTCGAGTTGCTCGAATTCGATTTGCATGTGAGTTCGTCGATTTGGGTGGTCTGAGGGCTTGAGTAGGTTGTTGTCGTCATGTTGATGGTCGCAGCATCGACCGGAAGTGGTCGGAGCATCTGTGCACGTGCACATGTATCAGGGAGTATCGGTAGTTTGGATTTGGGGAAGAAGATGGTGGTCTTAGGTTTGTACTCGGGAAAGAGAAGGAATGGCTCGAGTGTGCATTCGGGTCGTACGCGATTGTGTTTCCAGTTTTCAAACTTAAATCAAAACAGAAAAAAAAAGAGGGTTTTGACTCAGGATTTTGCTCGGGTAATCTGGTATTTGGCTCGGGTAGGATCTCGAGTTGTCTCGGGTTGATGTTGTTGCAGTTTTTAAGTTTTTAAATTAAACAAGTTTTAAAAGTTAAATAACTTCTTAATTTATTCTTTTAAATAATAAATGTTTATCCAAGTTTGGAATTAGCTCAAGGTTTTAAAATAAAATTATTTTAAATAAACTAAGTTTAAAGTGTTTAATATTTATATAACTTTTATTTTAAAAGTTTATTTTAAATAAACTTAATAATGAAATTAAGGAATTAATTAAGACGATAATATGTTTTTAAAGGTTAATTAACTTAAAGGTCTAAGTTAATTGGTTAATGATAATTAATTCCAAAGGGTATTAATAAGATTAAATAATATTTAAAGTAATTAATTAAGAAAAATGGTTTATCTTTTAATTAATTGAAGTCTTAAGTAATTAAAGATTTATTAATTAATGAAAGTAATTAAAGGATAAATACTTAATGTAGGTAATTAAAGATTGATTAGAGGTTAATTAATTTAATGATTAAGGTTAATTAATTTAATGATTAAGGTTAATTAAATAATGATTAAAGGTTAATTAATTAATAATTAAGGATTAATTAATTAATAATTAAGGATAATTAATCAGTAATTAAAGGATAATTAATGAAAGTAATTATGTGATCAATTAATTAAATAATTAATTAAAATGGTTTGTAATTACTTAATGTTAATTAAGCAGGGTTAGGAAATTAATCCATAAGTAATTAATTAATTTTAAGTTAATTAAACTAATTATAAATTAAGTGATCAATTAATCTTGCTTATGGATGATAGGATTATATTAAATACCTTGAATTATTTTGATACCCTTAATATGTGATTTGTGATGCTCTGTGATATGAATTGCCTTGGATTGTGCTGTGACATCTGTGATGTATTACTTTGTGGATGTGATCTTTTGACATCCATGGATTATCTATCTGTAATGGAATTGCTAGTGTGAATATGTTACTATGAATATAAATTGATTTGTTTTCACTTAAACAACTTGGATTTAAGATGACATTGGTTTCGAAGAGACCGGGGTCGGGTATCAATAAATACCCGAAACCACTTCGATTTGAAATCTTCTATAACTCTTTATAAATTTATATGTAATATCAATAGGCCGGTTTGGGATAATATGGACCATTTAAAACTAAGTTGGATACTTAGATATTGTTTTGTGAAAAATAAGTGATGACTATATAAGTTGTTTACGTATAGTAAGTACGAGTTACCCCGGGTTTTAAATAAGTTCTATGAATTGGAATTTCTTGTTAGATGAGTTTACTCACGCTGGTTTCCAGCCTGACCCGGGTGTTACTTTGATGTAATGCTCGGGTCAGACCGAGTATTACAGATTTCAGGTAAGGACGTTCTGGAGCTCAGGAGGCGAGCTGGATGGCAGGAACGTATGGAGTGTGATATATTGTTAATTATTGGGACGAGTTATTTTAACTGTATAGTGATTGTGAAATGTTGTAACTCGGATGTATAAAAATATAATTGACTGATACAGTTTTCTTTGTATAACTGATATTATTATTTGATATTGTATTTTGATCCGCTGCGAATGTGAGAATCTGTGCCTTGTTCTGTTCTTTCTTCTATCTCTTTTCTTTTTCTTCTAACTATCTGGAAATTTCGGGTTCGAAATTTCCGGGTCGTTACAGTTGGTATCAGAGCAAAGGTTAAGCGAGAACCTTGGCTCTGTTGGGATTACTCGTTAAGGATAGGGTCAATGGTACCCTAGAACGAGTTGAGTGTATATATATATATATGAGAGCGTAATTGTTATTTTCTTATATAAGGATTTTAAATGATTTTATATAAGAATATATTTTGATATATAAAATGATATTTCTTTCTAATAAATATTAAGGTAATTGGTTGTTAAAATATTGGAATTAAATTAAGTGGTAATAGAAATAAAGCCAAATTAAAATTGAATAAAGACAAGTTTGAAATGAATTCAAACTAAAATTAAAATCTTGAATTTGTAGAAATGTTATCAAGAATAAAGGTAATAATGAATTGGTTTCCAGATATGATAATCTTGGTTATTATCATAAATAGTAATTGTGTTTAATAATGAATGTTGTTAATGATTTAGCAAAATGAAATGTTTAGGGAAGTAAACATTTAAGTGAGTATAACTTATAAATTGGAATTGAAGATAATTTAAAATTGTGAAGTTTTAAATCTAAGTCCAGAAAACTTGAGATTGTTTTAAAGAAATTTGTTTTGAAATTAAAAACCAAGAATGGTTTAAAATTTAAAGTATAACTTGGTGTGTAAAGAAAATGTATATATGAGGAATATACATAATACCAATGATGATTTGAAATAAACACTTAGTGTTGAGTTTTAAATTGGAATGTGATGTAAAACCCAAAGTAAAGTAAGTTTTTAAACTTAAAAAGGGAAAGACTATTAATCTGAAGTTTAAAATTTGAATGGGAATTCAAATTGTGAAAAGTTGACCGGATTAAGTAAATTTAACTTGAAGGAAGTTAAATAAGTTGAATAAATAACTTGAATTGGAAATTTCAAGATGAAATTTAAATTTAACTTGGAAAGTTAAATGGTTGATTTGAAATGGGAGTTATGAGTGATCTCAAAATGGGTTTGAGATCTGGAAATTGAAAATGGATAATTAATTAGAATCTTAAATTTAATTGTTTTTGAATTCTTATTTGAACTTTATAATAAGTTAAGTAAAGATAATTTTAAAATAGAATTTTGGAATTTGGATTTAAAATTAAATGGTTTAAAGATTTAAGTTGTTAAATTAAAAAGTAAAGGTTAATTTGATTTAAAGGATTAAATCAACATTTAAAAAATTTTAACTCGAATTTATATAATTCGAGATGGTTTTAATTTGAGATTTGAATAGAATTAGTTCAAATTGAGTTTGATTTGAATTAATTAGAATTGTGATTGAAGATGGATAAACATAAGTTTAAATGGAAAATTTGAATTGAAATAATTTGAAATAAAATTTAAGTTGAATGAGTTCAAATTCAAATGGGAATTGGGATTAATTCAAACTGGAATTGAAATAAATAAAATTGGTTCAATTTGAAATTTATATGAATTAATTGAAATTGTGATTAAAGTTGAATAAGATTAAAAATCAAATGGAATTTGATTTGAATTTGGAAAGGAATTAAGGTTAATTCAACTTGAATTGGGATTAAATCAATTTCAATGAAAATTGAAGTATTGAGTCAATTTAAAGGAAGTGGAAATTTAAATTGAATTGATGGGAAATTAATTGGAAATGGAGATTGGAAATTTAAACAGTTTGGCTCTGGATTATGTTTCAAAATAAATTGTTTTAATACAATTATATTTTTCCAAACTATTTACTATACAATCTTTCTTCTTAAACCCAAACTATCTTATACTTATTTTACAATTATTTTGGAACTATTTAACTATTTTGAAACTGTCTTATAAACTAATTACTATTTTTCAGTTACTTATACCTAATCACTATTTTAAAAACTATTTTGCAATTATCTAACTATTTTATAAATTTTATACCTACTTAACTATTTTACAGCTATTTTACAAACTAATAACTATTTTTCAACTACTTATATATTTTAAACTTTTTCAAGCTATTTTTAAATTTAAATAGGTCAGAGTTCAAACTGTTTGTAATTGAAGTAATAACTCAATGGTAAATGGAAGCAATTGAGAATAAGAGAATAGAATTAAAGGAAATGTGGATAGAAAGGAGAAATTGATTTAGCTAATAATCAATAAAGATAAATACGAAGGATGTACGTATATTATTCTATTCGCATAGTGATTTGATCCAGATTCGAACACAGAATTTCGAGATAGTATTATCGATCCGAGTTGGGATTTTTCGCTCGATTTTCGACGGCGAACCTGGATATGGATTTTTGATTGGTTCTGGATATTCTCTATCATAGCTACGACTATGCAAGGAGAATGATGGATTCTGGTCAAGAAACCAGATCTGAGTCCGCACTAGGAAGTCGGGTGGACGATACTAGTTCGGAAGTGAAATTTTGTGATCGATTGAGCGATCAGACTGATATTGCGTACGGATGATATGTGTATATCGTACGGGTTTGAATGAAATTGATATTGAAGTTGTGGATAAGAACTGTAAAATGGTTTTTGAAAAGAAATATGGTTAATAACTTTATAAAAGATTTATCAAATGTGAATATTTGATTTAGAATAAAATAAAGTTATATATCCTTGTTATATAAGGTAAATCTTCCCTTGTTGAATCTATTGCTAAAAGAAAAGATTTTTGAAATATTTGAAGTATAAAGGAGGTTTTATACAAAGTTTGAAATGATCCAAAGATTTTCAAAGTTATATATATCTATATCTATATATATATAAAGGATCTTATGAGAATGATTTTGGAAAAGGTTTTGGGAACCTATATAATTTGGAAAAGGCTTTTGATTTTTGGAAAATCAATTTTGGATTTTGAAAAGCCTAGTTTGAGAATTATCGATTTTGGTAATCGATTTTGTGTAAAGGAGATTTTGATAAATCATAAAGGGTATGATTTGAAGATACTATAAGTATATAGTATAAAGTGTTTTGAGAATAGATCTGGGGAAAAAGGCGCTTCCTTAAAATGAACTTCTCAAGAGTACCACTGGGTGGTACTGCCTTGAGCCCCAAGGGGGGTTTCTAAAGTTGATCCTGTGAGGAGTCCGGACAAAACTAGTTCCTGAGGATTATTTGTGTAGCGAAAGTCGAGGGGCTGGTGCCCACAGAGGCATTTGAGTTATGCTGTGACAACAATTTAACTCAATGTCACTGCGATCTACTGCAGACCATAGCGAAAGTCATGTGTGCCGCTGAGAGCCAACTGTCTACGTTTGATTTTATATCGGTAGACTGTGACACTATGGTAACATAGCGAAAGTCGTTTGTGCCGCTGAGAGCCAACAGTCTGCGTTTGATTTTATATCGGTAGACTGCGACCTATGTGGGAGAAGTTTCATTTTGACAGCGAAATCGTGTGTGCCGCTGAGAGCCAACAGTTACATGGACTTTTGCTGCGACGGCAACGTAACCCTGGGATGTAACTGCGATCTGTTGTGGGTTCCATGCTGTTATCAGTTACATGGACTTTTGCTGCGATGGCAACGTAACCCGTGATGTAACTGTGACCATGGATGGGGGTGATGATTTCCAGAGCATTCTCACCAAAGATATTTCCTCTATTTTCAAAACTGTTTCTATATTTTCATAAATTATTTTCCAATTATTTTCACTGGGTGTTGAAAACGGGTTTACCAAGTACTGATAGATTTTCAGTCTTACGCCTGATCAACGTATGACCGAATTTCTGTAAGAACAAGGATGGACTTGTTGAAACATCGAGTTATAAAAAGTATTTTTTTATAAAAACTATATTGATAATATTATATAGATTTTTAAAATGTTTTGAAATTTTTTTTTTAAATAAAAAGAGTTAAGAATTTAGATGTCTAAGGAATAATTTAACTGATAATCAACATTGTAATAAAATTCTTGCTTCGTTCCTTTTCGAGGACGAAAAGATTCTAAGGGGGGAGGAATGTGATATCCTGGAATTTCAAGCAATTTAAATGTGATAATCTCCTTTATAAATTATTTAAAATTGGTAAATTTGTTGTTTTCAAACAAGAATAATAATATGATGTTTTTAAATACAAATATAAATAGATTTTTAATAGAATTATTGTTTGCAAATTTAATTTATGTGTGTTTAAATATATATATGTTTGAGTTGATTTTAAATTGGATTTTTAAATTGCATTTGAATTTGGATTTAAACTTGAATTTAAAGGATATATATATCTTTAAAATATTTTCGATAAAATATATGGATAAGGTTTTTATTTAAATAAGATTTTTTTTATATTGTTTTCTTGGGAAGTATTTATTAAATAAGATATGTATTTATCTAATTAGGAAATTTAATTTAAAAGCTTTTAAAATCATTTAAAAATAATATAAAAATGAATTAGGACAAGTGTTAAGTTCTAAACCTCTTAAGTAACATGTGTTAACATAATAAACAATGGTAGAGACAAGTGTCATTCCTTTTATTTTTATTTTTTTTCTAATTTTAATAAATCCTAATGTACATTATATAAACAAACATCTACCTTCTTCATTTCTTTTCCTATCTTCACAATTTCTAAAAGAAAAGAAAACTAATCGATTCCTATAAAGAAAATCTCAGATCAAAACTTAAAACCCTGTAATTCATTTCCAAACCTGAAACTAAAATCCTGTTCTAAAGCAAATGTCACAACTTCATCTATATTCATCTTCAACCTGAATTAAAGCATGCAGTAAGACCAACCCAATATTACATCAAAAATCAAAAGCAAGAAGACATTAGTAACTCAATCTTTCAGCAAGCAACATTCAAGCTTTTGAAAAGCATGGGCAAAGGCATTTTAAAAGCATCAAACAACTCAAGTCTTAAAAGCATTCAAGCAGAATTGCAAATGATGTTCAAAAAGGGTTTTTCAAACTAAAAGCTCTGCTCTGCATATTTAAAATCTGTGAGTAAACTACTTTATTAAGGCTTAAAATCTGTTGAATCTTGATTTCATATGATGATAATGTTGTGAAAAGTATTTGTATAGATATAAATATGCCTGCATGTATATTTACATGTAAATGTTGTGTGCATGTCTGGATACAAGAATTTTTGTTTTGTTCCAGGTTTACAATGTTTAAACCAAACTCAAGAATCAAAATCTCTTCCTTTGATTCTTGTTAGGCTTTAAGATCTAAATGAAACATGTTTGTATAATCAAGATCTAAGTTTTAAAAAAATATTTTTAAGAATAATTAGTTTGAGTTTATCAGGAAAATTTAAATATATACAGTGAAAACTTTAAAACATGTCAAATTCGAAGCCCATAATTTCTTGATTCACCTACATCATCTTGTTCGTCTTCATAAATCATGAATTTTAAAAGAAGAATCAAGATTTTTAGTGTCGTATCGATTGAGGAATTCGAGGTTGAACATGAATTGGGTTTTTGGCAATTTACGGCGATCGGAGAGGAGATGGATCTCGTGATCGTAGCTGAAGCATGCTTGGTGGTCGGGGATCATCAGAAAAATACTCGGTGAATTTATAATTCACCGAGGCGGCGGTACGATGTCGATTTAGGGTTTAAACCCAAGTTTTGGATGAGGTCGAAAATCGAGCTGCTGCATCGTCGTGGATGAACTAGAGATGATCGGACCGGTGGGGATCGATGCGTGGTTGATCGGTGAAGCTCTGGACGGAGTTGCAAGGCCTCTAGTGGCCTGAGGCGGCGGGTCGAGGCATTTTTGGGTGATCCAGTTTGTTCCAGTGGGTAGTCGAGTTGCTCGAATTCGATTTGCATGTGAGTTCGTCGATTTGGGTGGTCTGAGGGCTTGAGTAGGTTGTTGTCGTCATGTTGATGGTCGCAGCATCGACCGGAAGTGGTCGGAGCATCTGTGCACGTGCACATGTATCAGGGAGTATCGGTAGTTTGGATTTGGGGAAGAAGATGGTGGTCTTAGGTTTGTACTCGAGAAAGAGAAGGAATGGCTCGAGTGTGCATTCGGGTCGTACGCGATTGTGTTTCCAGTTTTCAAACTTAAATCAAAACAGAAAAAAAAAGAGGGTTTTGACTCAGGATTTTGCTCGGGTAATCTGGTATTTGGCTCGGGTAGGATCTCGAGTTGTCTCGGGTTGATGTTGTTGCAGTTTTTAAGTTTTTAAATTAAACAAGTTTTAAAAGTTAAATAACTTCTTAATTTATTCTTTTAAATAATAAATGTTTATCCAAGTTTGGAATTAGCTCAAGGTTTTAAAATAAAATTATTTTAAATAAACTAAGTTTAAAGTGTTTAATATTTATATAACTTTTATTTTAAAAGTTTATTTTAAATAAACTTAATAATGAAATTAAGGAATTAATTAAGACGATAATATGTTTTTAAAGGTTAATTAACTTAAAGGTCTAAGTTAATTGGTTAATGATAATTAATTCCAAAGGGTATTAATAAGATTAAATAATATTTAAAGTAATTAATTAAGAAAAATGGTTTATCTTTTAATTAATTGAAGTCTTAAGTAATTAAAGATTTATTAATTAATGAAAGTAATTAAAGGATAAATACTTAATGTAGGTAATTAAAGATTGATTAGAGGTTAATTAATTTAATGATTAAGGTTAATTAATTTAATGATTAAGGTTAATTAAATAATGATTAAAGGTTAATTAATTAATAATTAAGGATTAATTAATTAATAATTAAGGATAATTAATCAGTAATTAAAGGATAATTAATGAAAGTAATTATGTGATCAATTAATTAAATAATTAATTAAAATGGTTTGTAATTACTTAATATTAATTAAGCAGGGTTAGGAAATTAATCCATAAGTAATTAATTAATTTTAAGTTAATTAAACTAATTATAAATTAAGTGATCAATTAATCTTGCTTATGGATGATAGGATTATATTAAATACCTTGAATTATTTTGATACCCTTAATATGTGATTTGTGATGCTCTGTGATATGAATTGCCTTGGATTGTGCTGTGACATCTGTGATGTATTACTTTGTGGATGTGATCTTTTGACATCCATGGATTATCTATCTGTAATGGAATTGCTAGTGTGAATATGTTACTATGAATATAAATTGATTTGTTTTCACTTAAACAACTTGGATTTAAGATGACATTGGTTTCGAAGAGACCGGGGTCGGGTATCAATAAATACCCGAAACCACTTCGATTTGAAATCTTCTATAACTCTTTATAAATTTATATGTAATATCAATAGGCCGGTTTGGGATAATATGGACCATTTAAAACTAAGTTGGATACTTAGATATTGTTTTGTGAAAAATAAGTGATGACTATATAAGTTGTTTACGTATAGTAAGTACGAGTTACCCCGGGTTTTAAATAAGTTCTATGAATTGGAATTTCTTGTTAGATGAGTTTACTCACGCTGGTTTCCAGCCTGACCCGGGTGTTACTTTGATGTAATGCTCGGGTCAGACCGAGTATTACAGATTTCAGGTAAGGACGTTCTGGAGCTCAGGAGGCGAGCTGGATGGCAGGAACGTATGGAGTGTGATATATTGTTAATTATTGGGACGAGTTATTTTAACTGTATAGTGATTGTGAAATGTTGTAACTCGGATGTATAAAAATATAATTGACTGATACAGTTTTCTTTGTATAACTGATATTATTATTTGATATTGTATTTTGATCCGCTGCGAATGTGAGAATCTGTGCCTTGTTCTGTTCTTTCTTCTATCTCTTTTCTTTTTCTTCTAACTATCTGGAAATTTCGGGTTCGAAATTTCTGGGTTGTTACACGTGGGGTGATTTTATTCGGAACTATCCAGTAAGGGATGGGTCCGGCCTTGTGTTGCAGGGGACTTAGGGTGGGTCCTCGGTACGCTGATCTAGGCCAGGTACTGAGACGGGCGGTACCCTAGTAGCCCTGCCATTTTATGGAAATCCAATCTCCAATAAGTGTCGTACGTATTAGTTGTGCCCAACTATGTTGGAATGTGAGATGTAAGCATTTCAGCTATTTCTGTATTTTACTTGAAAACCCTAGACACTATTATAATATCACTGGATTTCCTATCAAATGTTTTGGTTAGCGTAAGGTAAAAACTTTTCTATGTTTATGTGTGGGAAGTCTTACGTGATACCTTTTGTTTTCAAAGGATTTTCAAAGTTAAGAAACTTTAGTCCGTTTACTCATACCAGACCCATGTCTGACCCAGAGTTTATTTCTGTTTTCCTAAACTCTCGGGTACCCAAATTTTTACGGGTAGCCAAGGGATTCAGGTTTTCTTTGACGAATTCTGGAGGAGAAATGGAGCAGGAGGCTTCAGCGTTGTAGATAGATATATTGGTTCCACTGTGTAGTATTTATATGTATTTCCGCTGTGTTGTATCTCTGTGATGTTGTAAGTTGTATCGAGTTGTATTAACTAGACAAGTGTTTATAACTGTCTAGTATGTGTTGTATTATCGGTGTGACTCTGATGTATATGATACTATGTATTCTCTTATGTGATATATTATATTTTATTCGTTCCGCTGTTGAGATTCTGATGTTGTTTCTTCTTTCTTCTCTATCTTTTCTATTTTCTCACCTCTTTCTTTCTTAATAATGGCGCGTCTTTCCGTGTACGGATTGGCGGGCTGTTACAGTGGTATCAGAGCGATAGGTTGAGCGAATACCTAAGCTCTGAAATAGTATCTTTCTCGAGAGAGCGTACTTGTAATTTTTATCTATATATATATATATTTATTTATTTCTACCTATCTGTTGGGTTACCTGTTCGGGTTTTCCAATATAATTTATAAAGGTAGATAGGGTAGTGGTGTGTGTAACACGACTACCAATAGTTGAAGTTTGAATGTTTGTGGTTGGAAGTGTATATGTCGAGACTGTAGACCTAATACCGTCTCGAGTGAGTTTTGTTTGATATAAGAATTTTATTGATCTCTGAAGGAAACCTGTTAAGGATTCGGAGTTCATCATTAAAGTGCAAGTTGATCGCGCTCGCGTGAGCGGATTTTCGAGAGTTTGGATCTGTCAGTTGGACAGAAGTAAATCATGATATCTTGATACCCCAGGATGTTGTAGCTGTGTGATGAGACACAGTGACTATGGATGTTTCTGAAGATGTTTTCTTTGGAACAAGATAAGGAAGTGTGCCTGTTTCGGAGTTGTGGCAGTGTGCCTGCTTCGGTGATTGTGGCTGTGTTCAGCAGGGTGTTTCTGTTTGGTTTATGTTCCGAGTTTCTCGAGGAGCTTTGGATAGGAAATCTTCTTGCTGGGCAGTTTTTCTTGAGGTGATTTCAGAAGCAGCAGAGTGGTTCCGTTCTTCGACGGATTGGCTTCATAAGCGTAAGCTATTCTGACTGGTTGAGAGAGAGCAGTTTTCTTTGGAGTTAGGCTGGATTGATCGTAAAAGTGACTTGCGATAATCTGAGTGTTCTCTTGGTTTGTCAGTGATTTTTCTGGACGTCTTCAGGAAGTCAGAGTTTTGTCAGCATCTGGACGTCTTTCTTAATAATGGCCGTCTTTCCGTGTACGGATTGGCGGGCTGTTACATCTCTAATGAGTCATACCCCACTAAAGCCATGGTTCTCGCTTAACCTTCAGCTATGATACCAAATGTGTTGACCCATCTCCTCGACCCTCAGGAATCGACACTAATACATCCACGGTATTCACGTGCCATAAAGCCAAGTGCCAGAGAGATAGATTATCAAGGGTAAAGTAAAATAAAAGTAAAGGATAGAAACACAAATTCTCACATTTCGATTAATTATACAGATAGATAATACATACATCTACTCTTACTATGGTACATCAGAGTTATGGTATGAACTAACCCAGCCAGGAGCAGTTATAACTGACTTCTCCCACACTTGCTGGTATAAACAAACTAGACACAATGAAATATAAAAGATATATATCCACATCAGAGACTCTAAGATTCATGCTCCAAAAACTCTTCTAGAATGCTCCACCAAAATACTCCTATCACGATCTTGACTACTTGGCTGCCCGGAAAAATAAGGCACCGAGAGTTTAAAGGGAAAACAAAATAAACTCCAGGTCAGTCATGGGACTGGTTTGAGAACTCAAAATACAATGTTTTAAAACAAAATGATATCTCATAAGACCACACCGCACATAAACACGGATGGGTTTTTACCTTACGATAAGCAAAACATTTTTACGTAAAAATAAGGAATATTATTTTCTATGACATTTCTTTGAAAAAAATTTGCTAGTAAAATTATTAATCTTAGCCGAAATTGTTACATTGATTAAATTCCAGCATACTAGCCACAAAGTACGTTCTACAAATAAAATGGCAGACACTTATTGGAGAACGAATTTCCATACAAATTACCTGGTGAAAGGACTACCTTTGGGAAGTACATCCCTAGAGGAATGTACTGAGGCCCAACTGATGGTCCTCTACCAACAAAAGACCGGGCTATCTCTTTCTGTATAGTATCGAATATGTCGTCACCCCAGTTGTTATCGACCTTTCTGAGAGCTCTCTTTGCATACACCACATTAATTTAATACCTGATGTCATATCAGGAATAAATATATCTAGAAGGGGATGATCATACCTAATGGTTGCGAACCACATAGCCTTGCCACATCTACCCTGTTTCGGTCATTTCCGGATGTGAGGCTTGAGGTAACGATTGTCTTTCACATAGCACATCATTTTTCCTCTTTGAATGCCACATTGTCAATCCATATTCACACAACTGATTTCCACAAACGTATAACTCCTGAGCTCGTATGTCTTAGGAAAGGGTGTTAAGCTAAGAGAAGTTGTTTTCTCCGCCACCAAGCAGATATACGTTCATAGAGACCAATCAATGTGATTTTAAAATGCAACGTCAGACATTCGTCCAAACAAGTTCATTCTGGGGCTGAACGAAATCGAAGTCACTCCTCCTACCACATCTTGTTTTGCGAATCACCCCTAAGATCAGTAGTGATTAGTCCTTGCACTTCGAAGTTTTTCATAATGGAGCACTACTTGTCACCATAAATATATGATATGGTAAATTTCACCTTAAGGGACTAGTGACAAACAACCCTACATCATGAATATCTCCATCCTCCAAACTCTTATCTTCAACATGTTTTACTTCAAACGTAAATTGGTTTGAAGTGGTTTTCGTATAAGGATTTTCCAAATCCGACCCCGGTTTCTTCGAAATCCAATCATCGATAAAAATGGTGCTTTATAAATAGATGATTGTTGTTTGATTCATTCATTTCTTTATCAAAATATCTTCGAGAGAGATATATGTCTTAAAATATTCATTTAGTAAATATGGAATCATTTCAACCTTCCTTTATGAAATCATTTGGTAAATTTAAACCTTTTTAAATCTTGGAATAATTCCAAATCAATTCACTTTTTACTAAAGAAAATATTTCCAAATCATTTATTTAAATCTCATATTGGAAAAACATTATTTTAGAGCATCTGGGCTTTCTCTTCGATCTATTCCACTCCTCGCCTAAAAAGAGAAAACAGAGGCTAGGTAAGTTTAGGGCACTGGTTGCTCCATCCCTAACCTTAATTACACACCTCGTTTTACCTTTCTAGATCTCACAAGCGGGACAAATGTACTAGTCGTTTCCACATACTCCTTCCATTTTTTTAGAAATGATTTGTAAAACTTCCAACACATTATTTAAAACACTTATTCATTTATTTGAAAACACTTATGAAAGATTTTGGAAAGAATACTTAAGTTTAAAACTACATTTCTAAAGATGTTGAAACAGCAGTAGAAAAGTTTTGCGGAAAGTGCTAAAAGCTGATTCGATTTAAAACAACTTTACAAACATTTAAAAATCCATATTTTTCAATCCAAATCTCTTTCAAACTATTTTATTCAATTTATAAAACTTATTTCATATTTTTAAACATTTAAAAATATTTATTTCAAAGGTTTTTATACTTTGGCTGCTTTACTGCAAAAGCGTGATTTTTATGAAAATTTGATTTGGACCTATTTTAAAATCTACAAGATGAAATCTTGATTTTCTTTCTTCATTCTAAAACTATGGATATAGTAGTTTGGAAAATTCTTATGTCGAAGAATTCCGAGCTAAATCTCATTCTGTATACTTATTTGAATTCTTCAGCGTGAAATCGCGAACTACCGTTACGCGACTTCCCTAGTTTTGGCTCACTTATTTAAAACTTGTCAAAACAAGTTGATATGTTTATGAAGCATTTCTAAAACATTTTCAACCATTTTAGAAGGTATTAAATGATTCCATAATACTTTTCAAATTCATTCGGAAAATGTTTTCCATGTGAAATAACGACATGTATATCGTGACTTGTTCAAATATTCACATGAGATAAACAATATATGATGATCAAAACAATAAATAAACATCCATGCAATCATATAACATCATCACTTCCATATATATATGTTAACGCTAAAAAGTGAACGCTAACACCCGGTGTGTGTAATAGAATCGTGAAAGCACCACCCGCGTGACGGGAACAGAATTTAAGCAGTAAACTGGCAGAAAAGCAGTAAAAGACAGCAATTTATAGTGGTTCGGCTTGAGATTAAGCCTACGTCCACTTTGAATCTCTTTATTACTGAATTCGGTTACAAATCGATACAAATCTCTTATCAAAACAGTACAACTTGATCAAAAGAAACAATCTTGACTACTAGCTCAATCTTCGTCGATGAAATTCGATAAATCCATGTTGGATGTAAGG
Organism: Allium fistulosum; assembly: GCA_030737815.1. NCBI lineage: Eukaryota > Viridiplantae > Streptophyta > Magnoliopsida > Asparagales > Amaryllidaceae > Allium > Allium fistulosum. Next base: position 1,218,877,295 of record CM060904.1, on the reverse strand, counting down.
AATTATCTCTTGAAGATTGTTGTAGCGTCTTGAATGTTTGAGGATCTTTGATTGCTGGATGAATGGAGACTTCGACAGAGTAACGGCGCTTGAAGAAATGATTTGCAAAAAGTCCCCTTCATGTTGGAAGTGATGGGGTATTTATAGGAGCAGCTCCGAATTCTGGACAGAAAATTGGCTAAGTCATGAGTCGTGACCGACTTAAGGTAAGCAATAACTCGTAGCCGACTTAAGATAACTCATGGGCGCCATACTGGGTTCTTCTTGTGGCTCAGTTGAAGACAAGTGCTAACTCGTAGCCGACTTACCAGATAAAGGTAGCATAAGCACGGGCTTTAAGTCGTAAGGCCTCTTGAGTCGTAAGACCTCATGAGTCGTAGAGCCTTTAAGTCGTAAGACCTTATGAGTCGTAAGACCTCATGAGTCGTAGAGCCTTTAAGTCGTAAGGTCTCATGAGTCGTAAGACCTCATGAGTCGTAGAGCCTTTAAGTCGTAAGGCTTCTTGAGTCGTAAGACCTCATGAGTCGTAGAGCCTTTAAGTCGTAAGGCCTCTTGAGTCGTAAGACCTCATGAGCCGTAGAGCCTTTAAGTCGTAAGGCCTCTTGAGTCGTAAGAAGCTTGTCTCGTTGAGTCATGAAGCTCTTAAGTCGTAGGCCTGCTAACTCGTAGGTCCCTTTAGCAATTAGGTCGTTGACTCTTTTAAATCACTAAGTGGTCACATAACTTAAGTTGTTCACTTCTTATCTCGTAAGACTATGAGTCGTACACCTCTTATCTCGTAAGACTATGAGTCGTACACCTCTTATCTCGTAAGACTATGAGTCGTACACCTCTTATCTCGTAAGACCATGAGTCGTACATTTCTTGAGTCGAAGAAACTTAAGGGTTAACATTTGCCCCTCGAAGTACACGCCTAAGTCGTAGGTCGTGTGCTTCGACTCATTTTAACTCGTGTATGCCTTTTCGTGTTCCACTGCCCAAAGGTACAAAAAGCTTGAGTCGTTCCTTCTATCCATTACCTATCTCCTGAGTCGTATCCGCCATTAATATTCCTCCGAGCTTTCTCAAGGCAATTTCTTCCTTTTCTAACAATCAACCAATTCGATTTTCGATTCTCTATTGCGTAAGTGTTTCTACTCCCTCCTCCACCTTTAATCATCACTGATTCGTGAGTTCTCCTCCCTATACTTAATCCATCCCCTCGTGCAATGTTTTGTTGCGAATTCCACCGTACCGGTAGTTTGTGAGCCTGATTTTGCTTGATTTCATCTTTAGATGAATGGGGCGATAGAGATGGAGGATTACTGTGTTTCAGATTTTCATTGATTAGATTGGCGAGGCTTTGGCGATCTGAACTTTGGATGACTCCATGGTGTGGTGGAATGAGGATGAGGATCGTAGTTTGATTGAGAGGTTATCGGGTTTGGTGGATAATGGGTTAGGAGAAAAGTCAATGGGTTCAAACGAGTGAGATGCTAGCATGGCCACGTTTTAGCAGCTTTGTACGACCCACGACTCGAACCTCCTACGACATAGTTCTTGAGTCTTAGACGACTTAGCCTCTTACGACATAGTTCTTGAGTCGTAGACGACTTAGCCTCTTACGACATAGTTCTGAGTCGTGGATGACTTATGACTTGGGATTGTACACCGCTTTGAACTGAAGCCCTTTTTTTTTCGCACGACCTAAGACAAGAAGTACTGCTGACTTGCCTTGTAACCCTTAGGCCGTGGACGAGTTAATACATAAGTCGTTGGCGACTCATGACTTAGGCTTTGAATGAACTTTGAACTGCTGCATTTTGAACTATGAACTGCTAAACTATATATGAACCGCTGCATTTTCCCACAGATCACTCTAACTTGCAAACTAATAACCTGTCTAATACAATATCCACAGAAAATTGGGACGAATATACTGTCACCGACTGCCCACATCAAATGACAGATTAGTTAATAACAGATAATCAACATAAATAGATTGTGTGAATGAAGTGCTTTAAATCAACAAGTTCAAGCAAAGTATTAAAGCAACATTGAAATAGTCAACTGAAAATGTCCGGTTTGCACTTAATACCGTACCTGAACTTTTAAATTAACAAGTCCTAAAATTTGATAATCGATCAGTTACCGACTAGCTTAATTCCAGTTTGTATTCATTTGTTATCTTTATTAGTTTTGCACAACACTTCACACTATTTAGGAAACGTGCACCTTCATATTTGAATATCCAGTTGCTTGTGTAGAATGGCTTCTCAACAAGGAGATGTAACAGTTCAGACCGGAGAGTCCATTCTCATTCCAGCTCCTTTAGTCAATCCCCCAGAGAGAGCCTCTTCCACTTTATTGTACAAAACTTTTCGGCAATTGTGTACTCAATTTGGCATTGCTGAGGATGACGCTATCCTTCCTGAGAAGAACAACACTGCTGATGTAGCACCTCCTGGCTTTGTGGCGGTCAACCGACAAATGTGCTCGAGCGGAGCCATTCCTCCTTTCAACAATTTTCTTCAACATCTTCTCCGCCAACTGGCAATCGCTCCATTCCAATTACACCCCAATGGTTATGCTGTTCTAATGGGGCTATGCGTACTATTCGGCAGAACGCTTGACCGTCTCCCCAGCGTTGACGAAATCTGTTATCTATGCTCTTTTGTCAGAATCAAAGATCATCCTTCGATCATTGTTATAAGAAGTGCCAGGAATCGCAAATTGGTTGTCGGCCTCCCTGATACTGCTCATGGGTTTTTGACTCAGTATTTTTACGTTCGTTGTCCCCCTGGGTTTTACGCCGTGTGGAGAGAAGGAAGTAAGAATGCCTATCCTTTCTTCCCCTTATTCTCTGAGTATTTTGCAGTCCGAATCACTAAGTGTTAACTTTGCTTTCTCATTTCAGTGCTCCTCTCTCCCTCTAGGGACCCTAGTCATAAGCAAACTCTGGAAAGACTCATGGCTGTTCCAGTTGAAGAACGGGATGCGAAATTTCTGTTGAAAGATGAGTTTCTTCACCAGTTTGGACTTTTACATCCTTCTAGATCAACCCAGATCCATGAAATCCCTAACTCTGATGCGGAAACGTTAGTTGCTTCGGACTCTCGAGCAGAGACCTCGAATGCCCCAGCTTCTGTAGAAGAAATTGCATCAGAAGCACCCGTTGTTGAAGTTGCTTTGATAAAATGTTCTGCATTCACCGATGTTGTAGGGTCAGTTAGCAAGTCGGCACTTGCCCCAATTATTGAGGAAGAAGAAAATCCTCGAGTTTCTGAAAAGTCAATTGATATGGATGTTGAAAAGGAGAAGCCTGCTGAGCTCCAGGGTGATGACACTTTTGATGGCTTGAGCGATATCATGATAACTTCTCAAGAGCTTTTCGGGGATAATAATCCAAAAGTGACTTCTCCCGTTGTTGAAGCGACTTCCACCCTAAAACAAACCCTGACGCCTACTACGCCAGTCGTCTCTGTCTCCATACTAAAGCGTGGTCTGTAGTTTGACGCATGTAGCTTGCACGCCGCACACACTTAGGATTTTTCAGCACTTATAAGCATTTATCCTCTTTTTCTGGAAATTTCTAAACTTTACTTCTTTTCCGTTTTTCAGATTCTCCGATGGGACGTTCCGGCTCATACTACGACAACTTTCGGCACTACGGAGGGCGTGATTCTTACGATTATGGACGTTAACTTCCCTCCCGCAAAGAATCTGACGAAGAGCGTGCAGCTAGAAAAGCTCAAGAAAGGCGTGCTTACGAAGAGCAGCAAAGAAGGAGAGACGATGACTCTCATAAAAGAAAATATTATGATGACAAAGGGAAGAAGCATGCTACCGATGACCCAAGTAAACGGGTTAAACTTGATGAGAAGGACGCGTCTGAAATTTCTGAGAAAACTGACGCTCCTATCCCTTCTGATACTCCGGCCGGCTCTCCTCCTCTAAAGAAGTCTGATATTCAAACAATCATTAACAGGCCACAATATCAAGTTAAAGACGGCCCTCCAATGCTTCAGAGCCGATTTCCAAATTGGTGCCTAAAAGGAGTGCGCTTTGATTTGGATTTGGTTCCGATTGATAAGCAAGACATGCTTAAAGGTCTTGACGCGGTCAGGCTTAATATCGAGAGGATGTCGCAATGGCAGAAACTTGTCGACGAACTCCAAAGGGTTAATCACATGAATCTTGAGGTGATGATGACCATGGAGAATGATAAATCAGAATGGGACAAATGGCGTAAGCAGCATGATGCGGAGATGACGAGTATCGCAGACGACAACGCAAAGCTTGCATCTGAAGTCAAGCAACTTAAGGAAGATCTCGCCTCGTCTTCTGCATCGCATACCCAGAAGGAAGAAGTCTTTCAGAAGCAAGTGCGGGATGCACATGCTGCGCAAAGGGACGCCGAAATGAAGCTTGCAGCTGAGCAGCACATTACTGAGAAATATCGCACAGAAAATACTGAGCTGCGGGGAACAATTGTGTCCCAAAATGCAGAGATTGAGATGCTGAAAGCTAAGCTTCTTAAAGTTGAGAAGGAGCGTGATGACGCAGTCGTTGGACAAGTTGTGGCCGAAGAGTCTCACGGCGCCACTAAAGCTAGCATCGATTCTACTCTATTTGACTTCTACATGCACAGCGTTTTGGGCCGCGGCAGCCTTTCATTCTTGGGTCCCAAATATGAGATTACACTTGCTGAAGTTTGGGAGACCATACTTGATACATTTGCCGGTTATGCGGAAGCAGACCTTGTAGCGCTTTATCTAGACGATGAAGCACGTGATGCGCTTATTAGAGGCAAAGAGCAACTTGCCGAAGCTAGAGCCGGGACAGTGGTAGAGGAACATTCAGAAAAGACAACATCACTGCCTGCCCCTGTCCATACTTCAACTTTGACTGATGTTGATATCATCGGTTCTAGCTCTCAATCTCCACTTGCTGCAAAAGATGCTGAAGTTAAACTCGATACTTCCGAGACTCCTCTTTCCCAAATTGAAGAGAAGAGCCAGGAAGAAATTGAGGCTGATAAATATGAAATTGAACTTGCGAAGCCAACTCCTCCAGGTAACTTTGGCGAAGTTCCGGGTCTAATGAACCAGTTATTTGATTTAACCGAGTTTGATGACCTTCTTACTTGTTACTTGAACTTTGGTGAACCGAGACCTTCTCTATTTTCGGAAGATGTTGATTTTTACTTCTTTTCTTCTACAGCGGAGGCACCAAACACTGCACAAGTTTCCACTCCTTTAGTTGCCGTCCCTCCATCTTTACAGGTTACTCCTCCTTCTGCTTCCCAGCCGGGATCACAGGCAGAGCAAATCGAAGCCCTTCAAGGCCTTGATGACCCGGCAGCTTCGCAGGAACAGAAGGCGGAGGACCTTGAAGACGTCGAGAAGACCCCGGAGCAGTCCCTTGATGATGACACGAAGCTTTCAACACTGCTTGCTACTCCGGGGAGCGAATCTTCTTCAAAGAGGAAGGGGAAGCGTGGCATAAGGAAGAAGGAGAGAAGTGCTTCAACTGGGGACGAAGCAGAAGTTGATCCAGCCGCGCCTTTTCCTCCTTCTGCCCCGACCCGTCCACAATGGCTCCAAAAACTAATCATTAGGCCGGGGAAAGGCTTCAAAGGTGGCGAGAAGAAGGAATAACAAGCTAGATTTTCTACTCCTTACTTTTTCTTTTTGCATGTATCGACCGGGGATTGTGCGGGTACTGGTCCCTGCTTTTTGAGATATCTGCACATGTAAAGAATTTTCATAGTACTAAATAAAACAATTATTTTACTTGTACAAACTCTTGTGTATGTGAGAACGCATCTGTTTCTCTTTTTTTAGTGTAGGATAAACGATTCCTTTTACTTGTACAAACTTTTTGTCTGTGTTTGGGAATGCATTTATTCCACATCTATTTTTCGTGATATTGCAACGAACTTGTGGCATGTTGCTTTTATTAATATAATTGAATTGTATAGTATTGCCCCCATGCCGTAAGTGCATTGCAATAGTCCTAGCTTTTTCAAGACTAATACTCTTATTTCAGAGGATAATTATTCCGCTTTTAAGGGGAGAATTATTCTGCTTTTAATAGAGTATATCCAGTCTTTAGAAGAATTTTTATTTTCTCTTTCTGAAGAACGCTTCAACCTTCGGGGATAATCACTTTTATTTATTAAGAAGTGAGTTTCCCTATGGAGTGAAATGAACTTTTCTGAAAGAATTTTGTAGTATTTCAACTTTTTTAGGAGGAACTTTTCGAGATGAACAAGTTAATCCTTCCTTTGAGAGTTGAATTGTGCTTCTGGAGAATGCTTTTTGTTCGAGTATTTTATTTTGGGACATGCCTCCGGAGAGGGCTCCTCTTAAAGAGTTGTGCCTCCGAAGAGGTCTTGTGCCTCCGAAAAGGGCTTGTGCCTCCGAAGAGGGCTTGTGCCTCTGAAGAGGGCTTGCGGTGCCTTGGGAAAGGGCTTTTGCCTCCGAAGAGGTCATGTGCCTCCGAAGAGGGCTTGTGGTGCCTTGGGAAAGGGCTTTTTCCTCTGAAGAGGTCATGTGCCTCCGAAGAGGGCTTGTGCCTCCGAAGAGGGCTTGTGCCTCCGAAGAGGGCTTTGTTGAACTTTGAGAAGGAGCGTTGGGTGGGTTGGTGTGCCAGGAAGGTCGCGTCTCAGGGGCAAGTAGATCCACGGGACAGACGCAAGCTGCCTGATCGGATGCATCACGATCAGTCAGCAAGGGCCCTGTTCCTTCTGCTTGGGAAGGTGTCCCTTCGGTGGTTCTTACTGGCCCATTTATTGAGAAGCACACCTCCTTTCGGCTGCTCCTTTGTTTGCTTGGAAATGTTCTCTCATCATCTGATCATTAGCGATCTTTTATTATCGTTTCCAAGCGCATCTTCTTTCCTTACATTGCTATGTTCGAAGAAGTGGACTTCACTGTTGAACGACTTCACGGGACAAACGCAAGTTATCTAGTTGGATGTTTGTTTATATCGACAATCTCAACCAATTAACAAAGGTTTGTCACAGTGGAGTCGCCAACTTTTTATGTGAAGTTCTCCTTGTATAGGATTTGTATTTGGAATTTCTTGTCGCTTGGTATTTGCATAACAGGTGATTTATAGAAGTCGCTTGGTTTTGTGACGAGCAAGCATTGTTTTGATGTCCTGCAATTTTGAATCGACATTTTAGCAATACATTTAAAGTATTTACATATCGAAATAAAACAGGCATTATGAAATAGTAAAGAACACAAGATTTATAGTGGTTCGGCCAAGAATCGGGCCTACATCCACTTTATAGCTTTCATTCATTCACACTGATTTACAATATTTTACAATACAACTGATACATTCATCACTATTTCACAATTTTGAACAAAGCTTCTTCTTTCAAGTAAAATAAGGACGTAAGTGGTTGCTGTTCCAGGCTCTTGGAATTGGATCTCCTTCGACAGTTATGAGTTTGAAAGTGCCATCAAGAAGTTTACTGCCAATGGCATATGGTCCTTCCCAGTTTGGTCCAAACACACCAGTTGCCGTCATGATCCTTTTCAAAACTAAGTCCCCGACCTCGAAGCTGCGTTGGCGAACTTTAGAGTTGAAGTGCCTGGCTATCCTTTGCTGATAAGCTGAAACTCTGAGCCTAGCTTCTTCTCTTTTCTCATCAAGAAAATCAAGTGCTTCAAGTTGCAACTTTTCATTTTCAGCTTCGTTGAAATGAACTCTTCTATGTGAAGGGACTTCTACTTCCAGTGGAATCATTGCCTCTGATCCGTATGCCAGTGAAAATGGAGTGTGCCCAGTTGCAGTTTTGTGAGTAGTCCTGTATGCCCATAGTGCTAATGGAAGCTTATCAACCCAACCACCTTTTGCTCTCTCGAGTTGCTTCTTGATGGTTGACTTGATGATTTTATTCACTGCTTCCACTTGCCCGTTTGCCTGCGGATGAGCCACTGCTGAGAAGCTTTTCCGAATTCTGAATCGTTTGCAGAAATCCTGGAACTCTTCACTTTCAAACTGAGTACCGTTGTCTGTGATTATTTTCTGTGGCACACCATATCTGCAAATGATATTTTTCGTTACAAAATTTATCATCTTTTTAGAAGTAATGGTGGCCAAAGGTTCAGCTTCAGCCCATTTGGTGAAATAATCAACAGCCACAATAGCATATTTGATTCCTGATTTGGCAACTGGTAATGGTCCGATTAGATCTATCCCCCAAATGGCGAATGGCCATGGGCTGACCATCTGTGAGAGTTCGGTGGAAGGTGCTCTTTGGATTTTTGCAAATCTCTGGCACTTGTCGCACTTTCTAGAGTAGATAGCAGCATCTCGGTTAATGTCAGGCCAGAAATACCCATATCGGAGAACTTTCTTGGCTAAAGTTTGACCAGCTGAATGATCTCCACATTCTCCTCCGTGTACCTCGGCTAGAATTGTCTTGGCTTCTTCCTTAGTTACACATCGGAGCAGAGGCATTGAAAATCCCCGTCTATATAATTGGCCACCTTGAATTATATATCTCGACGCTTTTCTCAATAATTTTCGACATTCCTTAGAACTTTCTGGCAGGGAACCACTGAGTAAGTATTCTTTGATTGGAGTCATCCATGATTCATGCTCTTGAGACGTAGCCATAATCCAATCAATATCCATTTCATCAATGCTTGGAGCCGACAGAACTTCTACAGGAACTAATCCCAGTAATTGAGCTTCTCCGGAACTTGAGTACTTTGCTAAAGAATCTGCCTTCATATTTTCCTCTTGGGGTATGTGGCTTATTGAGTAGTGATCGAAATCACTGAGGAGTTCGGAAGTTTTTGTCAAATATGCAGGCAAATTTCCTCCTTTGGCTTGAAATTCTTTCTTCACCTGGCAAACAATGAGCTGAGAATCGCTGAAAATTTGTAACACTTTGATGTTCAGTTCCTTGGCGATTTTTAAACCGGCAATAAGTGCTTCATATTCTGCTTCATTGTTTGTTGAAGGAAATTCCACTCTCAATGCATAACACAATGATCGTCCTTCGGGGGTTTCAAGCACAACCCCTGCCCCAGAACAGTAATCATTTCTTGATCCGTCAACATACAACTTCCACTGGATTGGAATGCCGTCAGTTGTTTCATCTTCACCATCGCCTTTGTCAGTAGATTCTGCGATGAAATCTGCTAAAGCTTGTCCGTTGATTGCTCTTCGGGGGTGATAAGTGATGTCATACTGGCTAAGTTCAATGTTCCATTTCAAAAGACGACCCGAAGTTTCAGGACGAAACAGGACTTGCTTTAGCGGTTGATCAGTAAGAACTTTGATAGGATGAGCTTGAAAATATGGCCTCAATTTCCTGGAAGCAATTAGCAAACAATAGGCGAGCTTTTCTATCTTCGAATAATTCATCTCTGCCCCAGTGAACCGTTTACTGATGTAATAGACTGGACGCTGTATTCTCATATCTTCCCGTACAAGTGCTGCGCTGAGGGCGTGAGATGAAATTGCTATAGATGAAAAGATCTTCACCGTCAGTAGGCTTGGAAAGAACTGGAGGTGTTTCCATGTGATGAATTAGTTCATCGAAAGCATTCTGACATTCTGGAGTCCACTCAAAATTTTTCTTTCCTTTCTTTAGAGCGTCAAAGAAGGGAATACATTTGTCTGTGGCCTTGGAAATGAAGCGACTCAGAGCAGCGACTTTTCCATTGAGACTTTGCATTTCTTTCTTTGTTTTAGGGGCTTTGACTTCCCTTAGAGCTGTGATTTGAGTAGGATTGGCTTCAATGCCCCTGGCGCTCACAATGAAACCCAAAAATTTCCCAGATTCTACTCCGAATGAACATTTCAATGGATTGAGCTTCATTCCGTACTTTCGAAGAATTGCGAACATTTCCTCCAAGTGTCCCATGTGATCTACAGCTTTCTTTGATTTTACCAACATATCGTCGACATAAACTTCCATGGTTCTACCAATCTGAGGCTTGAACATTGCATTGACGAGTCTTTGGTAGGTTGCCCCAGCATTTTTCAATCCGAAAGGCATAACTTTGTAGCAGTAGAGACCCACATCTGTAATAAAGCTTGTGTCTTCCTGATCCGGCTCATGCATCATAATCTGATTGTATCCGGAGTAAGCATCCATAAACGACAGCAACTCATGCCCAGCTGTCCCATCCACCAATTGATCAATTCTGGGCAGCGGGAAGCAATCTTTGGGGCATGCTTTGTTTAGATCTGAGAAATCTATGCATACTCTCCACTTTCCATTTGCCTTCTTGACCAATACTGGATTTGAAACCCAATTTGGATAAGTGGAGTTTCTGATAAAGCCGTTCTCCATGAGCCGATCGACTTCTTCCTTTAGTGCTGTCGATCTTTCTGGGCCTTGAGTTCTTCTCTTCTGCTTCACTGGTGTGAATTTCGGATCTATGTTCAGAGTATGCACAGCAACTTCCGGGGAGATCCCACACATATCAGCGTGACACCAAGCGAACACATCTAGATTGGCTTTTAAGAATGATATCAGTGTGTTTTGAACTGTTATACTTAGCTGTGAACCCACATTGAGTACTTTGTTCGGGTCTTTCGAGTCTACAGATACTGGTACCGTTACCTCCACGGGTACCACTCTATTCTCCCCTGTACTGGCTTTCCTGGGATCCATTTCTTTTCATGCATTGCTGTGTTCGCCAGTACAGGGGCCGCTCCGTAGTTGCTACAGGGTCGGTTCCTTGATGCGGAGCGGAGCTGCCGCATCTTTCCCCATTTCTCTTCTCCTGGCCTCTCGGAGTTCTACAAGATAACATTCTCGTCCTGCGTTCTGATCTCCTTTAATAACAGCAATCCCATTATCAGTAGGAAATTTCATTGTTAAGCACCAAGGAGCGAGGACGGCCCTGAAAGCAGCAAGAGTAGGCCGACCTAAGAAAGCGTTATAGGCGGAGAATCCATCAACAATTACAAAAGTTTGCTTCCGAACCAATTTCTTGTGTCCTTCGCCCATTTCAACAAAAAAGTCCACCGTTCCAATCGGCTGTTTCAGCTCCCCTGTAAACCCGACAATCTTGTGTGAAGAAGCTTGTACATCAGTCATCGGAATTTTCATTTGGTCAAATGTCCTTTTAAAGAGAATGTTGCATGAGGCACCACTATCTACAAACACTCTTCTGACAATAGCTGGCCCAATACCGACAGAGACAACCAAAGGGTCCTCAGTAGGAGCTTCCTCAATAATAGAATCCCTGGATCTGAACATAATATCATCATGAAAAGTCTTCTGCTGCTTTAGAGGTGAAGCATCTTCCAAGATTAAGACACTTTCTTCGGTTGGTGCATACTTCAAAGCTTTTGCATACCTTTCCATTTCACCCCAACTCCTGCCAGCCGGGTGAGGTCCCCTTGTGATCACATTGATAACAGGTCTTTCCTTTCTAGCAGGCCTCTCTCCTGAATCAGATGAATTAGTTGGAGGTAACTGCCCTTGGCTGGATGAAGATGGGTCCTTTCTATTCCTCTTGACGTATTGCTGCAACTTATTCTCTCTTAGCAATTCTTCAATCAGGCTTTTCAAATGGCGGCACTCATTGGTATCATGCCCTGGTTGGTTGTGAAACTTGCAAAATCTTCCGCTTTGAACAGCATTCTTCCCAACTTTCACGGCCGGTGGTTTTGGAAATTCAACAGCATCCTTAGTGGCGATGAAAATATTCTCCGGGGTATCGATCAAAGGAGTAAAGTCTGAAGGTTTAAGGAAGCGGGGCTTTTTGAAGTCTTTCTGCCTTTTCCCACCATTACTTTCCCTTTTTTGATCTGCCGGTTCTTTCTTGCTTTGAACAGTAGCATTATTTTCCACCACCGTTGTCACAACTTTAGCTGGTGCGGAAAGATTCTCTAAGCGTATAAATTCGTCAGCCTTTTTGTAGAATTTCTCGAGCGAATTTGGCTCCTTCATCTTTAGCCATTTTCCAAATTCGCTCGATTTGTCGATAGCACGCATCAAATAGGTCAAGATCATTCGTGGCTCTGCGTTATCGACTTCTGCCAGAGCTAAGTTGAAGCGGTTCAAGAATGACTTAATAGGCTCTCCCGGATTCTGTTCAAGACTGGACAGTGACATTATATCTTTTGCCTTTGAAGCGTATAGCCTGAATTGTTCTTTGAATTTTCGGGTCAGATCAGAAAACTGATCTATAGATCGGACAGGAAGCTTGGTAAACCAGAGAAGTGCCACTCCTTCTAAATAAACTGGGAAATATCGGCACTTTATTTCGTCGGTTGCTCTTGCGCCGGTCATATGCCAATCGTATTTATACAAGAACTGATTTGGATCACTTGTTCCCCGATAAGCAGGAATGGTGGGGGGAACAAATTTTCTAGGAAATTCAGCCTTCAGAATCTTCTCGGTAAACGGAGTTCTACTTGGTGCGAATCCCCATTCGCTTTCGTCTTCATCTCTTTGCATGCTCTCTTTCATTATTTGCTTGATCATACCAGAAAGATATTCCTCATTGTTCAAAGATTTCGCAGAATAGACCTCAGCCATCTTTTCGGGGGTTTGTCCAGGTAAATGCTCATGAAGAACTGGTGACCGGCCTGGATCCTTCGGCCTGGAGGGGTGCCCCTTCGGCAGCACCTGATCCCCCGTGAGGAATATTTCTTCCCTCGGAATTGGGAGCAGCATTAGCAAAGTTTCCCTCATTATTTACTGGTCTTTGATTCGTACCAAATAGAGCATTCAGCTTTTCCATCATCAGATTATTCTGAGTTTCAATCTGCTGGTACAGCCCGGATACAGCAGCATCTAACTCTTGTCGCGTCACACCGACGCTTGGAGCTACCTGATTTGGAGAGAGAGAAGTGGCAGTATTGTCACGGTCATCGTCAGTTCTGATAGACTTTCGTTTCCTTCCAGGAGCCATTATGTTTGATAAATTTCTGGTTTTGTAGGAAATTCTTTCAGCAAACTTCTGAGAAGCAATGGTGAGTAGTAGCCTGAGTTGGATTCTCATTGAAAGCACCAAAATGTTAACGCTAAAAAGTGAACGCTAACACCCGGTGTGTGTAATAGAATCGTGAAAGCACCACCCGCGTGACGGGAACAGAATTTAAGCAGTAAACTGGCAGAAAAGCAGTAAAAGACAGCAATTTATAGTGGTTCGGCTTGAGATTAAGCCTACGTCTACTTTGAATCTCTTTATTACTGAATTCGGTTACAAATCGATACAAATCTCTTATCAAAACAGTACAACTTGATCAAAAGAAACAATCTTGACTACTAGCTCAATCTTCGTCGATGAAATTCGATGAATCCATGTTGGATGTAAGGAATTATCTCTTGAAGATTGTTGTAGCGTCTTGAATGTTTGAGGATCTTTGATTGCTGGATGAATGGAGACTTCGACAGAGTAACGGCGCTTGAAGAAATGATTTGCAAAAAGTCCCCTTCATGTTGGAAGTGATGGGGTATTTATAGGAGCAGCTCCGAATTCTGGACAGAAAATTGGCTAAGTCATGAGTCGTGACCGACTTAAGGTAAGCAATAACTCGTAGCCGACTTAAGATAACTCATGGGCGCCATACTGGGTTCTTCTTGTGGCTCAGTTGAAGACAAGTGCTAACTCGTAGCCGACTTACCAGATAAAGGTAGCATAAGCACGGGCTTTAAGTCGTAAGGCCTCTTGAGTCGTAAGACCTCATGAGTCGTAGAGCATTTAAGTCGTAAGACCTTATGAGTCGTAAGACCTCATGAGTTGTAGAGCCTTTAAGTCGTAAGGTCTCATGATTCGTAAGACCTCATGAGTCGTAGAGCCTTTAAGTCGTAAGGCCTCTTGAGTCGTAAGACCTCATGAGTCGTAGAGCTTTTAAGTCGTAAGGCCTCTTGAGTCGTAAGACCTCATGAGCCGTAGAGCCTTTAAGTCGTAAGGCCTCTTGAGTCGTAAGAAACTTGTCTCGTTGAGTCATGAAGCTCTTAAGTCGTAGGCCTGCTAACTCGTAGGTCCCTTTAGCAATTAGGTCGTTGACTCTTTTAAATCACTAAGTCGTCACATAACTTAAGTTGTTCACTTCTTATCTCGTAAGACTATGAGTCGTACACCTCTTATCTCGTAAGACTATGAGTCGTACACCTCTTATCTCGTAAGACTATGAGTCGTACACCTCTTATCTCGTAAGACCATGAGTCGTACATTTCTTGAGTCGAAGAAACTTAAGGGTTAACAATATATATGTATGTATGTATGTAATTAGGAGTTCTCACTTTTGTTTTGGTTTTCACTCGGAGAATCGGGTATAACTCTGCTACACGAGATTTTTAGCTCACGAATCCTTGCACGCTCGTTTCTAAATGGCTTGTCTTCGACATGGAGTGGAGGAGGATGGTCATGGCCTTAGCTAGGGTGAGAGATGGGCTCGACAATGGGTAGTTGGGTAAGTCCATGGGTAGGGGAAGGGGAAGAGGGGGTTTTGGTATGGTTTCGTGGTGTTCGGACGGATATTTATTTTAGTAAATTTTTGGACTGATTTTTTGCATTATTTAATTAAGGTGGGAAGCCATGAAAATTAAGAGAGAAAGCATGGAAATGAAGAAGAAGAAGTGTGAAAAAAAAGTGAAGGAGTAGGTGGGTATTTATAGGAAAAAGTTTGGAATAAAATATTATTATATGAAATAGCCAAAAAGCCTTTAGCTTCATCATTAAGTAAACTACATTTTTCAACACCTAACATCATCTTTCACATCTCTATTTTAAGTTTTAATCACTTAGGTGTTAAGTAAAATAAAGTAAGATATTTGTTTTAGATTTGATTTTGATACTTTTGTCTTTTAGTGCTTACTTTTTGTTAATGGTTTCTAGAATTTTCTAAACTTTTTTAGGAAAAGTAAACTTGTTTAGTGAATTATTTAATACTTACCATATTTAAATATGTGTATATAAATATGAAAATAAAGGTGCAACAATGTTGCGATGACTTTTGTTTGAGAAAACATTGATTTTCGATCAAACGTTTTACGGTCACATTTTGACGTTTTTATTAAACTATCTATTCATGTAAATAAAACATGAAAATAAATTTGTATATTGTTATTAATAATTTAAACCTTTCTTAAAATAATTTATTTAACCATTAAAACATAATTTTCTGAAATCAGACTTTTGCCGATATAAGCAACGGTTCTTATTTTTGTGTAAATTTCTATCTCTAAATCCTATATGATATTATTTGAATCATAAAATATTATGCATTTTATATTTAAAATCAATTTAAGTGTTATATTTTAGGGTGGTCAAATTCTGGATTGTTATACACTATGTGGTAGAGTGATTCTAAAAAAATATAGGGCCAATTGGCCTAGAAACACATTATATGAAGATTATCCATCTATAACCACAACTTCTCGATCCACAAAACCCTTTGGGGTTTATCTCCTAATTGTACAATCAAGTTAAAACATCTAACTGAAGATGTCACCTCTCCGTTAAAGCCTTCTAAACAGGGGTTACATGAAAAAAAATCCTTCATATCCTGTCTCATTTCATCAAAAGAATGTTTAAACAAGATTTTCACCGAGCTTTCACTGTCAACCAGCACTCAACAAACTATAGCTGGCCAAATCTAGTTGTTATCACCATTGAATTGAATGTAGGAGATTTGATGCCATTGGCATCCCTAATTCAAAAAAATGCCATTATCTATTCTATTCAAGTGCTTCGTCGGAGAACCATTTTCCACATCATAACATGTCTCTTTTAGGACATGATTCAAGGAATCCCATATCTATCCACTTCATTCCAACTCTTCTTCTCAAGATATAGACCTCCTAATATTTTGTTAATAACTAAATCACCTCCGAGTGAATTAATTCTAACCCTACTTGTTCCTTCTCCTTGACCCCAACGCGACTGCCTCGAGGGTTGGTTATTTCTCTACTCGATTTCGTATGGGTTCTTCACATATTAAAGTTGTTGTTTCTTCCTTATTAGCTTCTTCAGTCGTATCCTTTAAGTGACTACACTCTTTATAATTATTCCCATGCATCTCATAGCAGAGACAATTCTTTCCACTCCTTATTTGCCTCCTTTGGAGTTGGCTTTTATACCTAACTGCATTTTGGGTTGCTAGGTAAATATTTTCCGTAGACTCTACGAACTGCATATATATCTCGTTACATGCAAACCGAAATCGTTTCCTGGGTTCTTGCTTCATTCTCCAAGTCGATTATTTTCCATTTCATTATTATCATTATTTCTGCTCCCTTTACTAACTTCCTTCGTTATGGCTTCATTACTTTTCATTGAACTACTTGGTTCTCTCGGCCTCACCACATTTAATATATCCTCTTACTATGCCTCTTTTAAGAAAAGAATTATTTAGCTTTATTATGGAATCCCTTTAGCATACTCGGCAACTTCATAAATAGCCAATGTCCGAAATCTGTATCCTTGAGGACAACCCTTAAAATGCTATCGGCAAAAGACTATCCTTTTAAATTTTTACTTCAGTAACAACATCATTAAAGCTTTTCAAATAAATCTTTAGTGATTCCATTATTTTTCAATTTACATTAGCTAGCGAATTTGAAACCTTCAGTTGTATCATGTGAACTCAAAATTGGATGAAATTATTTTGCCAACGATCATAGGACCTAATGGAACCCGACTTTAGCCTGCAAAACTACCTAGTTGCGAGTCCCTTCAAAAAATAAAGGGCACATTACACTTTAAAAATCATCTGCTCTAGCACCATCTATGTGGCAATCATACCTAAGAAGATGTCGTGTAGGATCCACTAAACCATTATGCATTAGCATCAATAACATGATAAATGTCCTCGGATAATACACCACTTTAATCTATATTGTAAACGGATTCAGATAGAGGCGGTCTCCCACTAGTCATTGTAGTTCCCACTATAGAGTAATCACTTTATCGCCTAATTAAAACTCCCTTTGCCCTTGATGTCGATTATCGATTACATAAAATTATACCTAATTTCGCAAATTACCTTGATGGTTGGCGCATAAGCGTTGATGGCTGGCAGTATGCTGCCTATGTCTTATATCTTTAGCAAAATCATACGTCTTAACCATTTATTTCCACTATTCTTTCTTTCCCAATTGTGTCTGTAGGACCAATCTCTTTAATGATTATTCCCTTAGCATTTCTTCCTATCCTACCATCAATTGGGCTTGCATCATGATCCCAAATCCTTATAGTTCCACAACATCGACCGTTGCCTCGATGTAATTGATTAGTATTGGTCGATGGTGGATCAGTTCAAAAGATCCTCCTGGAGCATTTACTCCAGGTACTTTATGCCTTTCAATATTCTCTTTCCTAACTCTATTTTGACTAGTTCTAGCCTTGCTATGGAACTTCCTTCATCAGACATAGCTAGATGATTCCTTTTTTCTCTTTGATCTCTAACATGAGGTCTTCACTTTAAGGGGCTTTCCTCCTCATGTCAAATTTCCAAGCCAACTCTACTAATAATATCCACGGTTTTTTTTCATTTGTTGGTAAACTTTAGCAATTACCCTTCAAATTCCTCTCTAGTTATAAGATCGGGTATAGGTTGCATGGTACCCTTATTTGCACTTTAGTTTCCAACACTTCCTTCACCATCTGCCCTTCTAGTCGACTTCCCCAAATTTTTCACTGGACCCATTTGATTTGATCTCATTGTAGATTTAAATAAAATCCATGTAACACAAGTTATTTAACCCGATCTTCAAGTTCTCAATGAAAGCACCAAAAATTTATTGAAAAAATTAGTTCTAACGCCCCTCAAAAGAGATAAAAGAGCCACTGAATAGAGTTATTGGCTACAATTTCAAGATGATATTAATCAATGATTCGTAGATTATGATGGTTCAAATTTTGCAATTCATGCCAAATCAATAAAAGTTAGTTAAAATATACAAAAATGAGAAAAATAGGATTGTAAAAGTAAGACATAATTTATAATGGTTTTTCTATGCCTATGTTGAATTTGGTGATATTTAATTACTATTTTATATACAATTTCAGAGGTAATTACATCTACAATCTCGAAATTCAATAGACTATTTAAATACAAATAACAAACTCATTGCCTAGTAAGCATCAAACAAAAATTATTTGAATTTTTAATATTGTAATATAATATTTGGTAATAAAAAAGATAGATAATTAATAGAAAATTAACAAATTATTTGAAAAGTAATCCTTCAATTCTCTAAATTATAAATTCCATTAACTTAGTCTAAAACCCGAAATAATTTAAATACAAGCAAAAAATTCGATCTCAAATAAAGAATTGAACAAAATTAGTTAACAATGAGTCAAAAATAATTTTTAATTAATTTATTTAGAATGAAATAAACAAATGGAAGGAAGTTGCATTAAATTAATGGTATGTTATAGCCATTAATGATACCTTTAGTATCTAAGATGTACGGAAATGAAATTACGAGGGTATATATGTTAATAGTCTCTCGAATCGTTGAGAAATTAGTATGCATGACTAGAAGAATTATGGAAAGAGTATATAAAGGGTCGAACATTCTGTTTTTTTATATGACAATAGAATATAAAATTAAAAACTCAAATTAGAATGAAATAAACAAATAGAAATAGACTCCATGAAATTAATCATACGTTGTTAGCATTGAT
Organism: Allium fistulosum; assembly: GCA_030737815.1. Classification (NCBI taxonomy): domain Eukaryota; kingdom Viridiplantae; phylum Streptophyta; class Magnoliopsida; order Asparagales; family Amaryllidaceae; genus Allium; species Allium fistulosum. The sequence continues at coordinate 1,218,858,678 of CM060904.1, read as the reverse complement.
GATATCATTGATATTTGAGATATATAAGTATGAAATTATAAAGGTATAAGTATTAACAATCTCTTAGATTGATAAGAAATTAGTATATAGGATAAGAAAAATTATGGATAGAGTATATAAAATGTCAGATATTCTATTTTATATATAAAGAATAGAATACAATAGATTACCATCTTGCTTTCACTATAAGAAACGAAAGGAATTCCGAAGGCCAAAAACCCTAAGAACCGTCGCTAGCCGTCAGAAGCAACGGAAAAAACCATCGAAATATCGGTTGTCGAGGAACTGTACTTCGACAACATTTCCTACGGCTCCGTCGCCCCATTTCCAACAGCTTTAGGCGATCATGCCGATAGCTTTCGGCAACCCGCCATGTATACATGGACGGTTATGGCTACACCAGTTCGGTATCGCTAGCTATTAGGAGCCATTCACATGTTACTCTAGTAAGCCGTCGCTAGCCGTCGGTAATATGGAGTGCTTTTTTAATATAGCAGCCATGCAACCCCAAACAACACATATAACCATATATTTCACATCTCAAATATATATATATATACAAATCATATATATAAAAGCCCAAATCACATATATCAAATCAATAATAAAAAAGCATCAACATATATAATAAACAAACCTCAAACATCCAACAATATACTCAAACATCCAATAATATACAATAAACCAATAGCAACCAACTTTAAATCAATCAACAAGTAAAAATACATCCAACACCACCTCAAATCAACCTCATACATCCAACACATCTCAAAATGTACCATATATATCAAATCACATCTACCTCACCCATCTTATTGTATATGTAACTCTCAAACTACGTAGCAATAAAGTCAAACTATCTCATAAGTTAAACTATTTCACCCATCTCAAAGTGCATAAATGTACAATGTCTCAACAGAAACAAAAAAACCATGCCTACCAATCTTGATCATCACCTCCAGATCCCGCTGATGAAGGAAATGTGCCATGCCACTACGTATAGGCAACGATACACTCATCCAACATCTGGTACATCTCCTCAATCTAACGTCTGTCTCGTTCCTTAAGGTCGGCAATCTAATGCCTCGCTTGATCCTTGAGTCAACAATCCGAGCTCTCAACTCTGCAATCTCCTGATTGGCTTGAGCATTTTGATAGCTGCTTTCCTGCATCGAGCTTGTAATATGTTTACCAAAGTGTATGAGTTTCATAAATTGTGATTAATAAAATCAATGTATTATGCATTATTCATAAATATACAATACATAACATTACCTCTTGGTTCCCAAACCCATAACACATATTCCTTATTGGAGGCTCCATGACAGCATCAAAGATCTGGTCCTCCTTGTTAACGGTCAGCTCTTCCCATCCTGTTCCATTGAGCGGTTTCTCTTGTTCTTCATGATTTATTCTGCAATTCCAAATAGAATAACAAATAAATTACATTATTTTAATTATTTATAACTTATTAGTTAAAGTGATTATTAATAACATATAATTTAAAATATGCTTACCATAGCCCCTTGTGATTTCTGTGTCATGCCATATGTAAGTTATTATGCCATCTTCATTGACATGTTCGATGACATGAGTACAAGGAAACACGTCCACATAGGAGACGGGATAGCCACACTCTCTTTCCTAAAATAATTATTATGTATTATATATATAATTATACAATGTACTAATAAGTATATACAATCAAATAATAAATTTACCAACTCTTGACGGTATTGCTGGAATGACTTCGAACCACCGCAGTGCGTGATGGGGATTTTATTTCTATTTACAAGATCCTCTCTGACTCTGCCTGTAAATTTAAAATGAATATTACATTTCACATTTGTAAATTAATGTAATTATTATACAAATTCTACTAAATTTTTAATAAATATACGAGACTAGTAAAATTACTTTCGCTTATGGAGTTTTCCAGTAATAAATCCAAGTTTGTCATATGCTTTCACTCATCTAGTCGGGCATTCTTCTCTCTTTTATATGCTCAATGTCGTATCATGGTAGTTTTTCTGTATTTTTTCATCTAGTAATTTCTGCAAAAAGCAAGGTCAGATTTCTGTAAGTCTACTGCCCCTTGCATATTAAAATAAAATAAGTTATACATTTATAATTCGTCAGCAAATTGTAGTGGTTATATATAAAATGAAATACAAATTTACACTTACGATGAAATCCTGTCAAATACACTCTAAAATATGGGGTGGGATATTAACCCACCTACGCCAGTATGTGGTCATTCTGCATTACAAGCAGTCTTGGAAACATTGAGAACAACATTAGAGGGCTCCAGCTCAAAGCCCCTATATTAATTATGATATAGACATTTAATAAACCAGGAGTAATATATCATACACAAAATATTTATGATGTTGTAATAAATTTGATACTTACTCACTCACTTTACTCACTAATGCTACTATGGGATGCTCTACTAGTGATGGGCTACTGCCATCGCCTCCCACGTTGGTCTATCTCTGACTAGAAGAGGGGGTGCCTGATGAATGGGACGATCTCTGACCTCGAAACATAATACCCATCGTAGACGTAACATTTTATCATAGGAGAACATATCATTTAGTTATGGAAAAACTTATCATTTTTTATGAGAAAAATGTAACATTAATAACCACTTAAATTACCTTCTACCAAAATGTACATTAATACTTAGTCTTCGTCGTTTTCTAATTTAGACTCGATCTCGTACTCTATATCTTTTTTCGCTATAGTCTCAAATGCTTCTATTAAAACATCTGATTCGTCGTTTAGAGGCCCAATATCAGTATAATCGTCGGTTATTATTAGTTCATTAATTTGCTCAAAATCTGCCTGATAAGCATGCTTGTTTGGAATATTCTTTCCATCAAACGTAAATCTTGCCTTTGTTTTCAAAGCTGCCTACCAATCTACTTTATCTCTTTTAGAGATGGATACGGAGCATGATAAACTTGTAGTGCTTATTTGGTTAGTGCAAAATGATCATACTTATGAAAATGCAAGTTGTGTTTTATTTCAATAAGATTATAACCTTTATGCACATTGATTCCAGAACTTGGAACATTTTTGAACCAATTGCATCTAACTAAAAAATGCTTTCTCTGCAAGTCATATTAAATATGTCAATTCCACAAACTAAGTTAACACACCGTAAAAATGATTTAATAACCATGTGGATCATCACTACCTTTAACAAATATGCCGATTTAGTTAGTTAATTTTTAGCACCATATTCTTTGGTGTTGAATTTAAATCCATTGATGAAGAATACTGTATATGTCTAGACAATTCTTTTTGGTACGAACTGAAGATGTTTCAATCCCTCGGTCGACTAAATAATTTCTTAGATCATAAACATAGTTTGAAAACCAATCAGTGAATTCTTTACTGAGACCGTCGCATGGATGTAGTTATTTGTACATACTACAAAAATTATATATTGCACATATTTTTAAGCATTATTGAAATAAAAAAATTCACATACTAAGAACTATTAAGTAACAATGCCTAACGAATGATGCAACTTCAGCAAGATTAAGAAGTACATATGGTTTTGCTACATGATAATCTCTATTGTCAAATTATGTTTTCGTACATTTTCCTATAGGTCAACCATGTCATCTAAAAATAGATAACATTGCTAAAGAAGAATCATGTTCAACGCCTTCATCATTACTTGAGAAGAATCTACTCTATTAGCTATAAAGTTTTTTTATCTCTTCTAAAATGTTTGATTAACAAGGAGAAAAAACCATTGGCAGTCAATCCATGAAATTTTCTTTCCGTGCGGCAATGAATATGCTCGTGTTTCTTTGATGTAATAAAAACAAGCTAGATGACTGGTTGTACTACAACCTAAAAGCATTGCATAAGTAGGAAAATCACCAATAGTCCATAATAAAGAAGCGAGCATATGAAAATCCTGTTTTCTAAATGACTTATGTTTCTACTCATTCTTACCTCAATGTTTTCAACTCTTAAATTAGTGGTTGTAAATAAACATCAATTCCTTGTATTAGATCATCAGAGTCAGGGACGACAATAGTGGGAAGCATATGGAGTTTTCATACACATCTATTGAGATAAATTATAAGGTGTAACAATAATAGGCTAAGATTAGAATAAAATTGAGAGAATGTTGAAAATATGCCCGTACACAAACCAAGTCTAAAATTATGGCTCTTTGTTGCAAAAGCGGGATAAGTCTTATTAAAATGTTTCCATGGCTTCTCCATCAGCTGGATGTATTAATTTACCTTCTTCCTCCATTCTCACATTGTAACGACCCCGGAATTTAAATTTATTTAAATTAATAATTTAATGAATTTTTGAATTTAATTGAGTAATTTAATAAATTTTTGGATAAAAATTTGTTAATTTAATTTGAGAATTGTAGCGAGTTTCCCCGGATCCAAATTAAAATTTGTTAAATCATTTAATTTTAAATATTATATATATAGGTGATTTGAATCTTGATAAATGGTTTAATAAATAATTTAAGTTAAAATAGAAGTAAATGTTTGAAATAGAATAAACCTTATAAATATTAAAAGCATAAGTATAAAATAAAATTTTAACAACATATTATTTTAGAATGTCATTTGAATTTCAAGTAAATGGATTTAAAATAAATAATTTAAGTTAGAAATATATACATAACATAACTAAAACAAGTAAACAAAACCAAAACAAATGTACATAAAAAACAAATATAAGCTGCAGCCCCCCCAAATCTTCAGCCGAAGTCAAGAGGAAATAGACAAAAGCAAAAGAAGTACAAATAAACAAAGTATGTAAGTTTAAAATGAAATATAAAACAAGACAAAGCTGCAGCCCATAACTCCAAATCACTTCAGCCGTGCTTGTTGTACAAAGCATTAAATACAAGTATGTAGGCCGTATGCTTCTTATATACTAAGATAATGTGACGCCCCACCTCTATACCCACGCTAACCAAGAACACTACGGTGTAGTGCTGTCAATTAGCACGGAGAATAAGGCTGTTGAGGAGCGACCATCCGTGTAACTTCTTTATGCGAGCACCGATATGTCAGATAGAATAGAATGCATGTCTTTTAAAGAGGAAATCCGACATACCGATACAAACACAAAGCTATCACACGGTGGCTATATATAATCTTCGGAAACAAATATAGAAATAAACATAACACAAATCAGTCACAGACAATTCATATCACAAAGGCGGAAATAGATATGAATAAATAACACACATGAAAGTATACATCAGAGTAGTGGTCAAATAAGATCCACAATAACACAAAAGAATAAGTACAAGTGCAAGACAATAGAATATGTATACATCAAGGGGTCTAATCTTAAATGTATACAACAAAAACTACTAAACTAGAGTAGTTAGCCAAAAGTCAGATGATGGTTCCAGATAGGAAGTCATGAAGAAGCACCTGTAAAATCTCGGTCTGACCCGAGTATTATTTATAAGAAAATAATAAACGGATCAGTCTAGCTATAAATATCAGATAGAGTGATATAGAATAAGAGATATGACAAAAACGTATCATAACCATAATACCGTACTGTGATAAGTACATAATTGAAAATCAACAAGAGATTAATCAATATCACAAGAATTTTCTCAAAGATTAAAAAGAATGTCATATTCTCTATTTAATCCACCAAGCCACAATAAATGACATACATATTAATGCCAATTGTAAAAGTTGGTGAAACATTAAATTCAGAAATCAACACACGAAATCTAGAAGTCACAAAAAGGGGGAAGTCCGAGCACACGGACGAGAAGCTATCTCATGGAAGCTATCCATTTAATTTTTCGAACACACGGATGGCCCGAAAGGCAAGTCCGAACACACGGACGAGAAAGGCAAGTCCGAACACACGGACGAGAAAGGCAAGTCCGAACACACGGACGAGAAAGGCAAGTCCGAACACACAGACGAGAAAGGCAAGTCCGAACACACGGACGAGAAACATCGCACATTGCTAGTCTAAATCATAAAAATGATCGTCATCGATCATAAAGAAGTGTCGATTACACTAAGCTAGTAAATATAAGAGTTTAGCTTCATGTCCCATAACCACTTGCTTAACTCAAATATTTACGAACAGATTGTAGATCTGCACTAGGAAATTGTCACAAGAGTTTCAATATGTGTGAATCGAAATCACACCAATGAGGTATAGACTAACCTTGAAGATAAAGAGATATGTGTGAATCGAAATCACACCAATGGTGTCTAGTCTAACCTCGCAAACAAAGAGACATCGCTCAATCGCTAGTCTAAATCACAAGAATGATCATCATGATCATAAGGAAGTGTCGATTACACTAAGCTAGTAAATATAAGAGTTTAGCTTCATGTCCCATAACCACTTGCTTAACTCAAATATTTACGAACAAATTGTAGATCTGCACTAGGAAATTGTCACAAGAGATTCAATCGAACAAGTCCATAAATTAACCGACGAAGTAAACGCAAGCGTTTCATACCACTTGTTTTGCTAAGCCGTTTAATTATATTTTCTCATACGAATGAGGTAAAGGTTTGTATGTACTAGAAGATTGGAAAACAGTTTTATAAACGAGTTTAATATTGAAAATAGAGTTGAAATCGTTTTGATGATAGAGTTTTGATATTTACTACTAGTATTGAAACCTTTATATTTTTAAAGTGACAAGACATAGAAGTGATTGTAGAAACAATCAATTATAAAAGTTCACATTCGAAGACGTGAATAAAATCCAAAGAAATCAATTCCCAAAACCATCAAAGTAAGAAGTTCCGTTGAATGGTTTTCGGATAAGATTGCCTACGCAGAGTTATACGGGGTTCGACCTGCCCGGTCAGGTCGCGGGGGTCCAGGGGGCAGCGCCCACGGCGGGGTGCGGGGCAGCGCCCCGTCTAAACGGTACGACCTAGAGAGGACAAAATGAGGTCTAACGACCTAAGGGTGATAGGGTCGAGCGATCTAACGAGATACCATCCTGAAAGAGGAGTCATCAAACTCGATAATAATTGATAACAATAAGTCGGATCGACAAAAATCGATAAACCTTGGTAATTTGCTCGAAAATAGGCAAATTCGGCAAAATCAGCCATTCAGACGTCTAAATATTTATGACAGACGTCTGAATTTAACCTCAGACGTCTGAATATTTATGACAGACGGCTCAGAGGTTAAAAATTGAAACAGAGAGTAGAAAACATTTTGAACTAAATTCAGACGTCTAAATATTTAGTGACAGACGTCTAAATTTTACCTCAGACGTCTGAATATTTATGACAGACGTCTAAATTTGGTGACAGACGTCTGAAATAAATTTCAGACGTCTGAATTTTCCTACTAGGCAAAAATGAACAGCCTAGCTCTAAAATTGACGAATCCGAACCAAAATGCGATCGAACGAGCGATGAATACTAAGGGTTTACGCCAATCGGCAACCCAGTCTAATAGGCACTTCGATGCATCACCAAAAACATGTTCAAACATCCATAAAAGGATTTTCAAAGAATTAAACTCAAAACACTAAAAATTGGAATATTCACCAAATCAATCCAAACCAAGTGCAATTGCACAAGAATAAGTGTTAGGAATTCATACCTAACAATCGAAGATAAATATAGTTTAAGATGTGAGATAAAAATCTCACCTTTGAACCCAAACGAATGAAGAAGATGCTATGGAGCAATGGCAAGAGCAACTACCCTTCAATTCCAACTCAACAAGCTTGAATCAAAGCTTTAAAGAAGGACATTCCCAAAGTTAGGTTTAGGAATAAACTGAAATTGAAGAGAGAAAGAGTTGGAGAAGAAGGAGATGAAGCTTACCAATGGGTTCTCTTAGAATTTGGAGCTAGAACTTGATTTGAAGAAGAAACTAGGGTTTGGGAGTTTTAATTTCCCATCTCTCCCACCATTTTTTGCTTTAGAACTGAGCAAGAGGAGGAAGTGAGAGTGAATGGGGAGGGATGGTTCAGTTTGGGGTTTAAGTTGGCAAAGGGGCTGAACCCAAAACCAAACCCAAAGTGCAAATGGTCAAATTTTTGACTAGCTCCAAACATATCGAAGCTTACACTCAAAAAGATCGCAAACGACGTTTTGAACTCAATGGAGGAGGTCTCGAGTCCTAATTCAACTGTTTGCAAAAAGTAGCTTTTCGGACTACAATCCGACGAACGATGAAATATTTAAATAAAATATTTAAATATAAAATCGACAAATATGCGGGTTGTTACAGATAATATCACCTTGTACTAACTATACCAGCCTGTAGCTTCATATATACATCAAACTTTAACCTGAAACAAGCTTTAGGCAGATATTAAAAGAATTAGAAGTATACAAGTTTCATTTGGAAAACAAAGGAATTCAAAGCCTGTTTCAAACAAAAATAAAGCAACTCAACAGATCAGAGAAACATTAAGCAACTTTAGAATTCAAAATCAAGTTGCAGGCAAATCAAAAGCTATATAAACAACAGAAAATCAGATCAACAACTCAACAAATTCCAGATTCAAAAACCTGAGCTTTGTTTCTCTGTTCTTCTAGTTCTCTGTTTCTTCTTGTCCAGGTGAGCAACTCTTTAAATCAGAACTTTAGATCTATAAATTGATGTTGTGATGAATGCTTGGTGATGCTGGGCAAATGGTTTACTGTTTATGTGTTTGCATGACTAAATGTATGTATGCACATACATGTGATGGTTCTGTTAAAGCTCAGACTTTGGTTTCACTAAGAAAAAATTTGAACTGCTCTTCATTCAATCAATTCCAGACTTTGATCTCCAAATAGAAAATGAAGGCAGGACCGTAATACTATTTTCAAAAATATTTGTAAGTGGGAATATTCAGTAAATTTTTCAAGAATGATATTACAGTAAATTTAATCAAAGCCATAAGAAATATCCATGCTCGAAATATCCTGGTTTGAATTTAGAAACCAATTCGAATTGTAAAATCATGAATTTCAATGGGTGAATTAAGATTTTTAATCTTGGTTCGAGATAAATTTCTCGAATTGAATGGAAAGCACAAGTTGGCGATTTCTGGTAAACGATCCGATTATAAACCTTGAGATTTGGGTTGAAGCTTGTTCGAGTTTCAGCTATCACGAGAAAATTATTGAGATTCCTTCCGAGTGCATGAATTTATTGATCGAACCCAATGTAGGGTTTTAGCTTAGGTTTCTGCAGTGATCGAATATTGACCAATTTCGTGGTCTAGGCTGCATCGGACTGGACGAGGTCATTTGGAGGAGGTGCGTGGTCAACTGGGGAAGCTAGGGACGGAGGCGCGTTACCTACAATGATCTCTAGCGTCGGAGCGAGGCGTGTTTTTGAGGCACTGTTCGTTCCAGCTTTGGGTTTGTGGACGAAAATGCGAGATCGTGACTTGTTCGAACTTTTGAGTGTTTGAGAGGATCGAGGGCATCATCGACGATGTGTTGACGACCAGCAGTTTAACTGGAGGCGGCCGGCGAAGTTGTGCATGTGCACACAGTTGGGTTGTGTCAGAGGGACAAATTTGGGGAAGAAGAAGGGGAACTCGAAGCACTGCTCGGGCCAGTGAGGAGGAGACTCGAAGTCATGCTCGTGTTGTTTGGTAATGTATCGGGTAGGATTTTTAAACTTAACAAATTTTCGAAAAATTTTACTACGTGGGTAGCTCTGGGGAAAAACTCGAGGCAGGTAGCAACTTTACGCGAGGACGACTCAGGGTAGCCTCGGGTTGGCCACGAAAAAAAACTGCATATTCCAGTTTGAAAATTTTGAACTTAAGTTTAAACTATTTTATAAATCATTCTTTATAAAATGGAGATAGTTTGTAAATGGAAGGTGAAATAAATGGTATTGAAATTATTGCTTGGAAATTTATGAAGTTCAAAGATATTAAGGAAGAATTTTAAATGTTAAGATGAATAATCAATAATTAATTGTTTAAAAAGGGGTAATTAAGAAGGGTTAATTAATTTGTAATTAATTAAGTAATTAAGAAGTTGATTTAATGTTTTGATTTGTTAACTTAAAGGTTAAGTTAATTTATATTGGTTTAAAAATTAACTAAAGATCAATTAATTATAAATTTAAAGTTAATTAATTTATAATTGAGAATAATTAATTAAATGGTAATAAATTAAGGGTCAATCAATTAATAAATTAAATGGAAAATTATTTAATGATTAAAGATTGATTGATTAATTAAGACTGATTAATAAATGATTAATTTAAAAATGATTAATTAATAAATGATTAAAGAATAATTAATCAAAACAATTTGTAATTGATTAATATTAATTAACCAGGATTAGTAATTTATTCATAGGAATAAATGTGATTCAAATCAATCAGATAATTAAATTGACCTTACTTATGGATGATTGGATTTGACTAAATGATTGAATTGTTTGATATTTCCTGATATATGATGCTTTGTGATGCACCCTGATTTATGTCATGATCTGTGATTTCTGTTTCTATGATATATTGTTATATTAATATGAAACCCCTTGGCCCGTAAAACGGCACTTGAATTTCGATGCGACAGGGAGTCGGATTTCAGTTGGTTATCCGAAACCCACATCGAATTATAATTGTGAATCTTTGTGACTGATAAATTTATTTTATCTATGAATCTGTGAATGAAGATAAGCGTTATCGATTATACCGCTTATCGATATATCTATGATGATTGATGTTGCACTATTGTGTGTAAAACCCCTGGACTACACTTTTACACACACAAATATGGATTTCACGTGGAAATCGGTTAAGTCACAGATAATTTAAATTTGATGTTTTTGAAATTGAAATTTCTAATTTCAATTGATTTTGAAATTAGAAAATTTGGGTTTAAAGTAAAAAGCTTTTGAAATGGAATTTCAAAGATAAAAGTTATTTTGAATAACTTAATCGAGTTATGAAAATTTAAATTATTTGATTTAAATTTGAATTCAATATTTGAAATTAAATTCTATGATTCGAAACTAGGGATTATAGATGTTATACCCGTTATATAAGGGTTAAACCATTTTAAAAGTATTGATTTAGGAATGTGAATATAATTCAAGGACTTTAACTCGTGTAAATAAAATTGGATTTTTCTTAAACGAAAACTGTTTGTTTTCAAATGATAAAAGCTTTCGTATATATAAGAAATGAAATTCCAATTTAAAGGGATTTCAAGTATAAATTGAAAGATGGTTTTCCAAGTTATGAATGAATTCTTTTTGAAAACTATGAATTGAATCTGTTTATTTTTAACAGATTTAGAATGATGTTTTGTTTAAACCATTCGAAATGAAATTGTTTTGAAAGCTATAAGTTGAATCTTTATTTTAAAGATTTAACGAGTTAATCCAATTGAAACAGAAATTGTTTTGGAAAAACTGTGAATGAATCTTTGTGAAAACTGAGTGAACTTTGTGAAATAAATCTTTTTGTTTAAAAGATTTGAAATGGTAATCGATAGAAACCATTTAAAAAGAAGTTGAATTGTTAAGTTGTGACTTAATTGAAATCCCAATATCCATATGATTTTGAATATTGCGCTCATTATTCGGGTTAGCCGGGAAAAGACATTTGTGTCGTATAACCCATTCCGAATAGTGATACGTCGTATATGGATAGCATTTGAAGACCGGTGTTGAAGACCGGATATTTTCGAAACGAAAGGACAACTCATCGAATGTCTCTGCATCGACTGGTCCCCGGTATAGAGATTTATATCACTCTTTTTGTGATGGGAAGTCCGGACGTGATTGGAAATTATCCGGAATTGCAAGGGCTTCGTGAGAAGTGCCTTCGGTTCTGTTCGAACCCGGAACAGACTTGTATGGTTACGTGTCTGACATTACACTTTGAGATATAAAGCCGATTTCTTTCAAATACATTTCTGTTGGTGGCGGAGAATTTATTCTCTTAGCTTAACACCCTTCTCCGAGACGTACGAGCTCAGAGGTTATGTAGTTGAAATTTATCAGCGATATATCCCAATTTGGTAATGTGGCATGCTGAGTGTTGCTGTGTGATGATCAGTGTTTGATCATTTGTGATATGATCATTTGTTTGATCATTTATCTTTGTGATCATAGGTTGATCATCTGTTGACCCAAAGCATGGCTTTTTTAAAAAAAGCGTAGCTTTGTGGATGAGACTTCATCGAGCCTCACAACCCGGTAATGGTCGAAACAGGAATGTTGCGGCAAGGTTTCAGGGGTAGCTCCCCTAGGGTATGACCATTCCTTTTGGAAAAGGGTAGTATCATGGTATGGAGCCCAGATACTTACTCATGTGGATACACTTATTTATTATGTGTGATGTTGGTTTCGAGGCGCCTCGGTTAAAGGTCCCAAAGGACCGGGGGTGGCATATCTGAGGTTTCTTTTATCCCTTGGGAAAAGGGGTTGCCGGCCTTGTTTGGCAGAGAACAGTTGGTTCTCGGAGCGTCCCGCCAGAGGGGTTTCTTTCGTGGAATAGGAAGTTCCTTAGCCTGACCATTTGTTGGAAATCCATCTTCCAAATACGAACTTTGTACGGTATTAGTTGTATTACCTGCCATGGAATGTGGTGGTAACCTGCTATTGAACATGGTAGCTATAGTAGGCATAAGTGCGAAATGTCTATGCTAGCTAAGATTTATACTCTACTTTCGAAATTGTTTTCTGCACTATGCACTAGTAATAATAGAAAATGATTTGATTTTGCGTAGTAAGCATCTTTGACTATCATAAGGAGAAATCTCCTCCAATTCTGCATTTGCATTGTGTGTGTGGCGGGAGTCCTTATGGTAGTTTCATTTTCCAAAAGCATTGTGAATGGACTTGAAAATTTTCTGCTATTTGTTTTTAAAGATAAACTGTTTTTGTTGCTCACACCAGTCTTGCTATATTACAGCATGATAGGGGATTCTCGCTTCGCGGTTTGGTGGCGAATGGGAGACTCTTACCCCTACATGTCCCTGAGAGGGATGGGTTGGTTAGGCGAAGGCCGTGACAGTCGAGAGGCTGGCCGTAAAAGTAAATGCGAGGTGCCAATGTAAGCCACGGTGGGACTGGGATGGTTGCAAAGCCTACCGGTGGCCGCTGTCTGTGTATCGTTACATTTGGTATCAGAGCCAAGGTTGTACTTTAGCTCAGGAGTATAACACGTTAAGTAGCTCATTAGAGATAGAGTGAAGTAAACTCTAGAATGAGTAATCCTTAAGATATCCGCCTGAATGTCTCAGTAAATTCTCTTACTATCCACTGATAGTAGATATGAGTACAAGAAGAGGACGAGATAGGGGATATGAGAATACGACTATAAATGGTCAATACCCTGTAACAGTGGAAACAACTTTCTTATCAATTTTCTTTGATTCGTTTCCAAATTCCTTTGATTTCTTCGTATCAGCTACAAGAAGGAGTTTCGGTGTGATGAAGGCTCTACGAACCGTTGTAGGAAATTCTTACCTCGTATTTTCATCGTTTTCTTATCAGCTTTTCGATTTAAACTCTAATGAATATGAATTTGAAGTTGAAAATTTTAAATAAATTAGAAATTTTAGATTGAGTTAAATTGATTAAATGAATATGAAGCTAAATTGAATTGTATCAATAAAACGATTTCGTTTAAAACCAAATTTGAAATTCTATTTAAAATTTGTTGTGAATACCAAAGTCCGAAGAGGGACAAATCGGTATGTATTTTGTGATATTCCGACTTGAATTCGGAATCCATATCCTGTGTTCAAGAAGTTATAGGAGATCAAATCTATCTATCTCTGTCTTTATTTCGTGCCTGCGAATTTCGAGGACGAAATTCTTTTAAGGGGGGAAGTTTGTAACGACCCCGGAATTTAAATTTATTTAAATTAATAATTTAATGAAATTTTGAATTTAATTGAGTAATTTAATAAATTTTTGGATAAAAATTTGTTAATTTAATTTGAGAATTGTAGCGAGTTTCCCCGGATCCAAATTAAAATTTGTCAAATCATTTAATTTTAAATATTATATATATAGGTGATTTGAATCTTGATAAATGGTTTAATAAATAATTTAAGTTAAAATAGAAGTAAATGTTTGAAATAGAATAAACCTTATAAATATTAAAAACATAAGTATAAAATAAAATTTTAACAACATATTATTTTAGAATGTCATTTGAATTTCAAGTAAATGGATTTAAAATAAATAATTTAAGTTAGAAATATATACATAACATAACTAAAACAAGTAAACCAAACCAAAACAAATGTACATAAAAAACAAATATAAGCTGCAGCCCCCCCAAATCTTCAGCAGAAGTCAAGAGGAAATAGACAAAAGCAAAAGAAGTACAAATAAACAAAGTATGTAAGTTTAAAATGAAATATAAAACAAGACAAAGCTGCAGCCCATAACTCCAAATCACTTCAGCCGTGCTTGTTGTACAAAGCATTAAATACAAGTATGTAGGCCGTATGCTTCTTATATACTAAGATAATATCACCTTGTACTAACTATACCAGCCTGTAGCTTCATATATACATCAAACTTTAACCTGAAACAAGCTTTAGGCAGATATTAAAAGAATTAGAAGTATACAAGTTTCATTTGGAAAACAAAGGAATTCAAAGCCTGTTTCAAACAAAAATAAAGCAACTCAACAGATCAGAGAAACATTAAGCAACTTTAGAATTCAAAATCAAGTTGCAGGCAAATCAAAAGCTATATAAACAACAGAAAATCAGATCAACAACTCAACAAATTCCAGATTCAAAAACCTGAGCTTTGTTTCTCTGTTCTTCTAGTTCTCTGTTTCTTCTTGTCCAGGTGAGCAACTCTTTAAATCAGAACTTTAGATCTATAAATTGATGTTGTGATGAATGCTTGGTGATGCTGGGCAAATGGTTTACTGTTTATGTGTTTGCATGACTAAATGTATGTATGCACATACATGTGATGGTTCTGTTAAAGCTCAGACTTTGGTTTCACTAAGAAAAAATTTGAACTGCTCTTCATTCAATCAATTCCAGACTTTGATCTCCAAATAGAAAATGAAGGCAGGACCGTAATACTATTTTCAAAAATATTTGTAAGTGGGAATATTCAGTAAATTTTTCAAGAATGATATTACAGTAAATTTAATCAAAGCCATAAGAAATATCCATGCTCGAAATATCCTGGTTTGAATTTAGAAACCAATTCGAATTGTAAAATCATGAATTTCAATGGGTGAATTAAGATTTTTAATCTTGGTTCGAGATAAATTTCTCGAATTGAATGGAAAGCACAAATTGGCGATTTCTGGTAAACGATCCGATTATAAACCTTGAGATTTGGGTTGAAGCTTGTTCGAGTTTCAGCTATCATGAGAAAATTATTGAGATTCCTTCCGAGTGCGTGAATTTATTGATCGAACCCAATGTAGGGTTTTAGCTTAGGTTTCTGCAGTGATCGAATTTTGACCAATTTCGTGGTCTAGGCTGCATCGGACTGGACGAGATCATTTGGAGGAGGTGCGTGGTCAACTGGGGAAGCTAGGGACGGAGGCGCGTTACCTACAATGATCTCTGGCGTCGGAGCGAGGCGTGTTTTTGAGGCACTGTTCGTTCCAGCTTTGGGTTTGTGGACGAAAATGCGAGATCGTGACTTGTTCGAACTTTTGAGTGTTTGAGAGGATCGAGGGCATCATCGACGATGTGTTGACGACCAGCAGTTTAACTGGAGGCGGCCGGCGAAGTTGTGCATGTGCACACAGTTGGGTTGTGTCAGAGGGACAAATTTGGGGAAGAAGAAGGGGAACTCGAAGCACTGCTCGGGCCAGTGAGGAGGAGACTCGAAGTCATGCTCGTGTTGTTTGGTAATGTATCAGGTAGGATTTTTAAACTTAACAAATTTTCAAAAAATTTCACTACGTGGGTAGCTCTGGGGAAAAACTCGAAGCAGGTAGCAACTTTACGCGAGGACGACTCAGGGTAGCCTCGGGTTGGCCACGAAAAAAAACTGCATATTCCAGTTTGAAAATTTTGAACTTAAGTTTAAACTATTTTATAAATCATTCTTTATAAAATGGAGATAGTTTGTAAATGGAAGGTGAAATAAATGGTATTGAAATTATTGCTTGGAAATTTATGAAGTTCAAAGATATTAAGGAAGAATTTTAAATGTTAAGATGAATAATCAATAATTAATTGTTTAAAAAGGGGTAATTAAGAAGGGTTAATTAATTTGTAATTAATTAAGTAATTAAGAAGTTGATTTAATGTTTTGATTTGTTAACTTAAAGGTTAAGTTAATTTATATTGGTTTAAAAATTAACTAAAGATCAATTAATTATAAATTTAAAGTTAATTAATTTATAATTGAGAATAATTAATTAAATGGTAATAAATTAAGGGTCAATCAATTAATAAATTAAAAGGAAAATTATTTAATGATTAAAGATTGATTGATTAATTAAGACTGATTAATAAATGATTAATTTAAAAATGATTAATTAATAAATGATTAAAGAATAATTAATCAAAACAATTTGTAATTGATTAATATTAATTAACCAGGATTAGTAATTTATTCATAGGAATAAATGTGATTCAAATCAATCAGATAATTAAATTGACCTTACTTATGGATGATTGGATTTGACTAAATGATTGAATTGTTTGATATTTCCTGATATATGATGCTTTGTGATGCACCCTGATTTATGTCATGATCTGTGATTTCTGTTTCTGTGATATATTGTTATATTAATATGAAACCCCTTGGCCCGTAAAACGGCACTTGAATTTCGATGCGACAGGGAGTCGGATTTCAGATGGTTATCCGAAACCCACATCGAATTATAATTGTGAATCTTTGTGACTGATAAATTTATTTTATCTATGAATCTGTGAATGAAGATAAGCGTTATCGATTATACCGCTTATCGATATATCTGTGATGATTGATGTTGCACTATTGTGTGTAAAACCCCTGGACTACACTTTTACACACACAAATATGGATTTCACGTGGAAATCGGTTAAGTCACAGATAATTTAAATTTGATGTTTTTGAAATTAAAATTTCTAATTTCAATTGATTTTGAAATTAGAAAATTTGGGTTTAAAGTAAAAAGCTTTTGAAATGGAATTTCAAAGATAAAAGTTATTTTGAATAACTTAATCGAGTTTTGAAAATTTAAATTATTTGATTTAAATTTGAATTCAATATTTGAAATTAAATTCTATGATTCAAAACTAGGGATTAAAGATGTTATACCCGTTATATAAGGGTTAAACCATTTTAAAAGTATTGATTTAGGAATGTGAATATAATTCAAGGACTTTAACTCGTGTAAATAAAATTGGATTTTTCTTAAACGAAAACTGTTTGTTTTCAAATGATAAAAGCTTTCGTATATATAAGAAATGAAATTCCAATTTAAAGGGATTTCAAGTATAAATTGAAAGATGGTTTTCCAACTTATGAATGAATTCTTTTTGAAAACTATGAATTGAATCTGTTTATTTTTAACAGATTTAGAATGATGTTTTGTTTAAACCATTCGAAATGAAATTGTTTTGAAAGCTATAAGTTGAATCTTTATTTTAAAGATTTAACGAGTTAATCCAATTGAAACAGAAATTGTTTTGGAAAAACTGTGAATGAATCTTTGTGAAAACTGAGTGAACTTTGTGAAATAAATCTTTTTGTTTAAAAGATTTGAAATGGTAATCGATTGAAACCATTTAAAAAGAAGTTGAATTGTTAAGTTGTGACTTAATTGAAATCCCAATATCCATATGATTTTGAATATTGCGCTCATTATTCGGGTTAGCCGGGAAAAGACATTTGTGTCGTATAACCCATTCCGAATAGTGATACGTCGTATATGGATAGCATTTGAAGACCGGTGTTGAAGACCGGTGTTGAAGACCGGATATTTTCGAAAACGAAAGGACAACTCATCGAATGTCTCTGCATCGACTGGTCCCCGGTATAGAGATTTATATCACTCTTTTTGTGATGGGAAGTCCGGACGTGATTGGAAATTATCCGGAATTGCAAGGGCTTCGTGAGAAGTGCCTTCGGTTCTGTTCGAACCCGGAACAGACTTGTATGGTTACGTGTCTGACATTACACTTTGAGATATAAAGCCGATTTCTTTCAAATACATTTCTGTTGGTGGCGGAGAATTTATTCTCTTAGCTTAACACCCTTCTCCAAGACGTACGAGCTCAGAGGTTATGTAGTTGAAATTTATCAGCGATATATCCCAATTTGGTAATGTGGCATGCTGAGTGTTGCTGTGCGATGATCAGTGTTTGATCATTTGTGATATGATCATTTGTTTGATCATTTATCTTTGTGATCATAGGTTGATCATCTGTTGACCCAAAGCATGGCTTTTTAAAAAAAGCGTAGCTTTGTGGACGAGACTTCGTCGAGCCTCACAACCCGGTAATGGTCGAAACAGGAATGTTGCGGCAAGGTTTCAGGGGTAGCTCCCCTAGGGTATGACCATTCCTTTTGGAAAAGGGTAGTATCATGGTATGGAGCCCAGATACTTACTCATGTGGATACACTTATTTATTATGTGTGATGTTGGTTTCGAGGCGCCTCGGTTAAAGGTCCCAAAGGACCGGGGGTGGCATATCTGAGGTTTCTTTTATCCCTTGGGAAAAGGGGTTGCCGGCCTTGTTTGGCAGAGAACAGTTGGTTCTCGGAGCGTCCCGCCAGAGGCGTTTCTTTCGTGGAATAGGAAGTTCCTTAGCCTGACCATTTGTTGGAAATCCATCTTCCAAATACGAACTTTGTACGGTATTAGTTGTATTACCTGCCATGGAATGTGGTGGTAACCTGCTATTGAACATGGTAGCTATAGTAGGCATAAGTGCGAAATGTCTATGCTAGCTAAGATTTATACTCTACTTTCGAAATTTTTTTCTACACTATGCAGTAGTAATAATAGAAAATGATTTGATTTTGCGTAGTAAGCATCTTTGACTATCGTAAGGAGAAATCTCCTCCAATTCTGCATTTGCATTGTGTGTGTGGCGGGAGGCCTTATGGTAGTTTCATTTTCCAAAAGCATTGCGAATGGACTTGAAAATTTTCTGCTATTTGTTTTTAAAGATAAACTGTTTTTGTTGCTCACACCAGTCCCATGACTGATCCGGAGTTTATTGTTCCTTTCCTAAACTCTGGGTGCTCATAATTTCCTACACGAGCAGTCTAGAGTTGGGGTTTTCAAATATTCAGGTTTAGTAGATTTTTCTGGAGCTAGTTCAGTCTTTGGATCGGACTGCACTTGCTTATCTTTGTGCATCGTTATTGAGAGTTCAAGCTATCTCAGGATTGGCGTTTTGGAGATGAAGCTTATCCGCTGCTGATGTTATCGTTTTCTTTTCCGCTGCTATTTGTTGTATCATATCTCTGATGTATATTGATATTCATTGTATCACTCTGTTGTATCAGATATTGTATATCAATGTATTATTCATTTATTCCGCTGTGTTATTTACTTAATGTTGTTATAAGCTCCAGCGACTCGGATTTGAACGGTCGAATCTATGGCATTCGAGTACGATGTAAAGTATGGATGTCGATTTTCGAGCGCGAAAATCTGGGACGTTACACACATTGTGCCATCTCATATTCAGTGCGGTAACAGAAGATGCATATAACTTTTGAAGTCTAAGAATGATCGGTAAGTAATGCATTCTCTTGTATGGAACTTCCTTTCCCTTTTTTGTTATTGGTTTGTATCTTTCCTTGTTACATATTCTACACTTCGTAAGATTGATGCCCTCTTTCTAAAACATGAAACCATTTAAAAATGTATCTATCTTTTAGTATGGTAAATCGAAAGCAGATATAAGTTTTTTCACTTCATAATGATTTTCACACGTTAAATTATTTGGTGGCATATATCATTATGCAGCTTGTACAACAGTTGTAAATTTGGCTTTTGTGAAGTTGAATATAGATTTCATAATAATGTATTCGACAATTACTGATAATTAGGTGTCACTTTATAGCCATCCCAAAAGGGTTTCTTAATAGCATCCAATAAATCATAGATTTTCTTTGCTCCAGCATTTGGTTCTTCTTCGACATTTACATCGTCATCATCAACTTCAATCGTAGGGAACATTGATCGTACTACATCATCAATCATATCTTTAATGGGATTCGACTAACATTGTCATTACCCACCTTCTCCTCTGACACTACAAGATTAGGTGCAATAAGTTCTCCAAGACATTCCCACACAAAGTATTCTGGCACAAAACAGTTTTGACACAAATGCACTATAACCATATCTTATTTCAAATGCTTCAAAAGTTTGCAGTTAAAGCATCTCCAACTATTGATTATATCGTACATTTTGTAAGATGTGCACATAATTTGCATTCTAACCGAGTACACAAATTGTAATTGTATAGATTTTGGGGTTGATAGAGTGGGGAAGTGTAATATAATCAAGCGCTTGTTGAAAAAACACCCGAGTTCTAGGTGTTTATTCAACAAGTGCCTCAAATGTGGCACTTGTTGAACAAACGCTTGGGAATCCGGCGTTTGTTCAACAAGCGCCCGATTATATTACCTTGGATGATTCCCTCAACAGCTCTATTCCCCTCAACGGATCTATTCCCTTTTACAAATGCCAACCTCCTTCATCTCCTCTCCTCACACATAACACTCTATAATATTTTCGAACTTTCTATTATCACTATTCATCTCAAAATGTTTCCCGATTTTGACGTCGATGTCGCAGGATGTAGTTTCGAAGGATTCGATTTAGAAAACATTACAGTTTTGATTGGCAGAGCAGTAACTACCGGTAGTTGGACTATGGTGGAAGACTATAATCTATGTTACATTTATTGCGCACTTTTAACCGATTCTATTCGAGACGCTGACTAAAGTGGTGAGATTTTTTGGGGTAACAATAATAATTTCTTTAGCCGCAAGAACATCGATCGCAAAAGGTTGTTATCTTCGATCAAAGATCGTTATGGAAAAATCAATCGTCAAACATAAGCATTTGATTCTCAAATGTTCAGGTTAAAGCAAACATATCCTAGTGATTTTTGAAATGAAATGCATTTGGTAAGATTTACTAAATTGTAATATGTCTAAATTTTTCTCACAGTTCCCTAGTTATCCTAGTGTTTATTTTGCAGAGAATGGCAGCAAACAAGTTGTTTAAAGAAATCTACAAAAATGATAATAAACAAGCAGCTCATTTTTATTAGTTCGTACATATTTATGACTTGCTAGTTGACCACGTAATATGGAAATCCTAACATTAGAAATCCTTTCAAGATGTTCGATCAAACAACGCCCAAGGTAAAATGCCAAGGTTCGTAGAATGCTCTAGCCCTGGGGAATCGCTAGAAAGCTTCGGTATGGGGTTGGAAGAGCAACTAACTCCTACTGAAGATCATTTTGTTAGGCCTTAAGGAGCCAAAGCAGCAAAAACAAGCAGGCCATTGGGGCGGACCAAGCAGAAATAAAAAACTCCTACTTGAGTCTGAAGACAGATATAATCATGCAATGTAGTCTCGAGCTTCTTAAAACCAAAAAAGAATTTCGAAAATGGATCGACTTTTTGTTGCAAAACGATAGAGAGATGAAGATTCAGTAATGTTCGTGGGTACATCGCACATGTCTGAAGAACAAAGAGACCATACAGAATCAAGAAAGAGAGAAATTATGAGGCATAGACGTGAAGATGGGCTGTATTTGTAGTTGTATTTCTAGAACCATTATATCTTTGAATTATTAGTTGATGTATTCTATTATGAACTTAATCAAGTAATTTTAGAAGTATAACTAAATGAAATTGAATTATATTACTTCATATTAAATGAAATCGCGATACATAACTTTTCAAGAACAAATTGCGATACATTACTGAATATAAAGTGCAGTAGAAATAAATTACAACAACATTAAGAACACCAATAATAACATGAAAAACAACAACAAACCTAACAACAATAATAAACTATCATTGACTGCCAGGAAAGTTCCAAAGACGATCTATTCAATCATTTTGCAGTCTTCATTGGAGTTGAATACTACAATATGACATTTGGCTAGAAACATGAAACTCGAGTTCAAGTGCGCTTCCAATCATATCGTTGCGCCATACACCCGGTTGTGCTGGAGCACCATCGTACACATAATCTTCTTCCATGTCTCTTTCATCCTCTAAAATCATAATGTGTAAAATGACACAAATGTTCATTATTGTTATCATTTTAAGTGGATTCCAAAGTCTACATGGATTGCTCACTATGACAAATCTTGATTGAAGAACCCCAAATGCTCTTTCAATGTCCTTTCTCTGGCCTTCTTGCAATGCTGCAAACTTTGATTGTTTATTATTTAATGGGTTAGGAATTGTCTTGTCAATGGTACTCCATTTAGGATATATACAATTGCCAAGATAGTACCCATGATCGTATGTGTTACCTCTTAAACCAAAGAAACACGGAGTTGATCTGCCATTAGCTAAATCATTAGACAAAGTAGATTGTTTGACTATGTTGAGATCATTGTTATAACCTAGAATTTCAAAAAAGGCATGCTAGATCCATACGTCATATGAAGCCACCGCTTGAAGAATAATAGTTGACCTACGAGACTTATCCTGATAAGCTCTGGCATACGCGTTTGGATAATTCTTTCACTCACAATGCATACAGTCTACATTACCCAACATTCCCGACCATCCTCTACTACCATGCATCTCTATTAATCTTGCTATGTCAGCTTTATTTGGTCTTCGTATGTATTGATTGCCCTAAATGTCTACGATAACTTAATAGAAATGGTTCAAAAATTCTATACCGTACTTTCCTCCAATTGCAAATTCTTATCCAAAGCGTCTGCTGGTCCTGCATATGCATGAATTTTCAATGCAGCAGTCACTTTTTGGATACTAGTCGAACCTAGAGTATGAGATGCATTGGGTCTGAAGAAACAGTATTTATCATGTTGTTTGATTGATTGTAGGATTCTAAGGAACAAAGGTCGACGCATGCGAAATCTTCTTCTAAAATCTGCATTAGCGTAAGTATGATTTGAAATAAAATAGTCCTTTATTAGTCTTTCATTGTACCAGGAATGTCTGCGATTTTTATAGCATCGATCAACAATCGGTCCACCATATTGCCCACTAGATTGACCAACTTGTTGTGTAAACATGTCTATTAGCTCCCTTTCACGATGGAAATGATCTTCCCTCATTTCAACAAAGCTATCCTCGCTATCGTCGAAAAATATAAGATCTTTAGCAGACATTATTTTTGTACTTGGAAATGTATTAGTGAATGAACAAGACTATTATGGGTATTTATATTAGTTGCATTGCTTAAATCACATGGCAGAAAACTTGTTTGAATAAAAGTGGCTGTAGTGTCCTTTCACATCAGAACATTGTAACCACATTGTACGATTTTAAACACATGGTAGCCATCATTGATGGAAATGAATACAAAGTGGCTACAATGTCATGTCACATCAAAACACTTTAGCTACGTTGCATGGTTTAAACACATGGCAGCCATCACTGAATGTTTGAATTAAAATTGCCTTTACTCACTTGGCAGCAAGCAATGATTGTTTGAATTCAAAGTGTCTACGATGTTCTATCATACTTCTTTAATCACATGGAAGCGAGCATTGAATGTTTGAATTCAAAGTAGCTTTAATCACTTGTCAGCTGGCATTAGTTATATAAGTCATGACATACTTCTTTGCCATCATCGTGCTCATACTTATTTTCCATTATCATCTCATTAAGCATAAAAAAATGGTGGATTACAACCATACTTATTTGCCATCATCTTACTCATACGAAGGTCCTATAAGTCACAACACTCCACCGAATATGTGATGCAGCGCATACCTTAAGTCGCGAACGACATACCTTAGGTCGCTTCCACCTAGGTCGCGAATGAGCAGATCCTTATGGCGCGAGCAGATCCTTATGTCGCGAGCAGATCCTTATGTCTCAAAGATCCTTATGTCGCGAGCAGATCCTTATGTCGCGAAGCCCTAGGTCGCAAGCAGAATCCCTATGTCGCGAAGCCCTAGGTCGCGAGCAGAATCCCTATGTCGTGAAGCCTTAGGTCGCTCCAGCCTAGGTCGCGAACGAGCAGATCCTTATGTCGCGAAGCCCTAGGTCGCGAACAGAATTCCTTATGTCGCGAATTCCAGTAGGTCGCGAGCTTCCTATGTCGCAAATTCCTTAGGTCGCGAGCTTTCTTATGTCGTGAATTCCTTAGGTCGCGAGCTTCCTTATGTCGCTACTTGGTTTTGTTTGTCAATGTGATGTATATTGTTAAGTCATATGCTGTAACTCGTATGTTGTAACTCGTGTATTGTTAAGTCGTATGTTGTTAAGTCGTATGTGTTGAGTTAAGTCGTGAGTCGCATGTGTGTGTTGTAATTTTCTATAAATAGGGGTGTGTTGTCATTTGTAAAAGTAGTTGAATTTTGAATAAAATTTGTTGAGAGCTTTGTGCCTCCATTAAAATTGGAAGTTTAGTGTGATCTCCTTTCTCCATCTTCGGATATTCGAGTGCGCTCGAATCAACGAACTTGAAGCCGATTCACGGAATCTTGTGCGCGAGATCAACGTCGAAGGATCGTAGATCTTCTAACGCGGTATCGTGCACGATCAACGTGTTGAAGATAGCTAGAATCCGGTATCTCGAGAGATCAATGGATTTGGGCACTTGGGTATCTTTAATTCATCAATTTATCTTGTTTCATCAATTTATTTTTCCGTAATTCGTGATTGGATCCTGGATAGATTTGACCGTTGGTTCAGATCTACTTCCGTGCTGCGTCATTTGGTATCAAAGCAAGGAGACGAACTTTTCCAAGTTCGTTGGGTGTTCGTGAGATTTCAAACAAGTTGGGGAGTTTTGATTCGAGATTTTTTGGATCGAAGTGAAGTTTGTGTTTGGATTTGTTGAAGATTTGATCATGCCTCCGAGACGTGCTAACCGCTATCAAAATGTTGAAGATTTATATATAAGACAAGAAGCTGAGCAGATGGAGCAGCGTATCAATGAAAAGTTCAATGAGGGAATTGAAAAATTGGAGAAATTGATGATCGACATGAATCAAAATCAAAGGAGAACGTCACCAGTTTCGAACCAGGGTGGAAACAGGGTTTCGCCATCGGTTTTGGAAGAAAGGAGGATGTCACCCCAGTCGTATCGAGATAGGAGAGAATCATCAGTTTCAATGAGGCGAGACTACCATGGGTACCGAAATGAAGAGGGAGGAACTCATTGTGGTTTTGAAAATGAACCATATCGTGATGCTGAAAGACAAAGTAGAAGGAATATGCGTGGACGTAGGGATGTAGATGGTCAGGATCGATACCGAAATACATCTGATTTTGAGGAAGATGGTGATGGAGGTAGTATTCATTATCGGAATCAAGGCCAAGTGCGAAATCAATTTCGGGATTCAGAAAATGATCGTAAATGGGAGTTAGGTATGAAGATGGAAATTACAGAATTCAAAGGTGGTATGCAAGCAGAAGAATTTCTTGATTGGTTGTCGAATGTTGAAGAATTATGGAATTCAAGGATGTGCCTGAGAATCACAGAGTCCAATTAATTGCTACAAGACTAAGGGGAAGAGCTATGGCTTGGTGGCAACAAACTAAAGTAACTCGGGAGAGAATGGGAAAATCAAGAGTTGTCACTTGGGGGAAGATGAGAAAGATGATGAAGGCGACTTTTTTGCCGTACAATTATCAATCTCTTATGTATCAACGTTTGCAGAATTTGAGATAAGGGACGAAGACAGTGAATGACTATGAATTCTATCAATTGATTGCAAGAAATGATATTATGAAAACCGAGGAACAGCTAACGGCTAGATATGTTGGAGGGTTACGAATGCAAATTCAAGACATGGTTAATATGTTTAATCCAATGTATGTTGCTGAAGCACATCAGAAAGCTCTAGCTTGGGAGAAACAAGGGAGACGAGGAAGTGGTGTGTTTACGAGTTCCAACAACCAGAATAAGGGTGCTAATAGCAGTGCTAATATTTCCAAGGCAGTCAATAAACCAATTGTCAATGAAGCCGCTAAAGCAAAGGTCAATAACAGTATCAAGTGCTATAATTGTCAGGAGTTTGACCATAAAAGTAATGAATGTACAAAGCCAAAGAAGAGAGCATTAGTTGTAGAGGAATGTGAGTATGAGGATGTGGAAGCTGAAATTGATTATTCTCATCCACCGAAGTTTGATGAAGATGAAGAAGTTGTGTCAGGAGACGAAGGGTGTAACTTGATGATGAAGAGGTCTTGTTTAACGCCAAAGCATGAGGATGATTCTAATTGGCTGAGGAGCAATATCTTTCAGTCTACATGTACTATCTTGGGAAAGGTTTGTCGATTTGTTATTGATGCGGGAAGCTGCGATAACATTATTTCTGAAGAAGCTGTCAAGAAGTTAGGGTTGAAGACTAAAAAACACCCTAGACCTTATAAACTGGCATGGCTAAAGAAAGGTGGAGAAGTGACAGTGGGAAGACGAGTATTTGTTACATTTTCTATTGGGAAGAAGTACAAAGATGATATATTATGTGATGTTGTCAATATGGATGTGTGTCATCTACTATTGGGAAGACCATGGCAATATGATAGAGCTGTACAACATAATGGTCGCACCAATATCTACAGTTTCATGTTCGAAGGTACTCAAATCAACTTAGTTCCTAAGAAGCGTAAACAAAGTAAAAGCAAGTCAGAGAAGAAAGTGGAACCAACTAGTCTATTATCTTCGAGAGAATTTGTTAAAGAAGTGGAAGATAGTGCTGAATTGTTTATGTTAATTGGGTATGAAATAAGTGAAGATCTTGAAATACCTGCGGAGGTTAGACCGGTGTTAAATGAATTTGAAGATGTCTTTCATGCAGAATTACCCAAGGATTTACCGCCACTAAGGGACATACAACATCAAATTGATTTAGTGCCAGGTGTTGTTTTACCGCATAGGCCGCATAATCCTATGAGTCCGAAAGAGCATGAAGAGTTGAGGAGACAGGTTGAGGAGTTGCTTGAGCAAGGGTGTGTTCGAGAGAGTCTCAGTCCTTGTGTTGTACCAACTCTGTTGGTGCCAAAGAAAGATGGTTCGTGGAGAATGTGTACAGACAGCAGGGCACTCAACAAAATAACTGTCAGATACAGATTTCCTATGACAAGACTTGATGATCTATTGGATCAACTTAGTGGGTCTGTAATCTTTTCTAAGATCGACCTTAAGAATGGTTATCATCAGATTCGCATAAGACCAGGTGATGAATGGAAGACAGCATTCCAGACTCGAGAAGGATTATTTAATGGCTGGTCATGCCATTTGGTCTATCTAATGCACCAAGTACATTTATGAGGGTGATGAATCAAATTTTCAGACCTTACATCGGGAAGTTTGTCGTAGTCTACTTTGATGATATCTTGATATATAGTGCTAGCACAGAGGAGTACGTTCAACACTTGTGAAAGGTGTTAACTATTCTTCGTCAAGAACAGTCCAATGCAGCGATGAAGAAATGCGTGTTCATGACGCCGAGTGTTTTATTTCTGGGTTATGTCGTGTCTAAGGAAGGGATACAAGTGGACCAGAGTAAAGTAGCCACAATCAGAAATTGGCCACAGCCCAAAACTATAACAGAAGTCAGAAGTTTCCATGGGTTAGCTTCATTTTATCGAAGATTTATACCGCACTTTAGTAGTGTGATGGCTCCTGTTACTGATTGTATGAAAGGAAAGCAGTTTTCGTGGACGAAAGAGGCAGGGTCTGCTTTTGAACAGATCAAGGAACTTTTAACATCAACACCGATTCTAGTGTTGCCAGATTTTCAGTTACTATTTGAGTTACATACAGATGCGTCCAAAGTTGGAATTGGAGGAGTGTTAAGTCAGAAGGGTCGTCCAATTGCCTATTTCAGTGAAAAGCTTTCTGGAGCAAAGATGAGATACAGTACTTATGATGTGGAGTTTTATGCTATTGTGCAAGCCGTGAAGCATTGGAGACATTACTTGTTCCACAAAGAATTTGTTTTGTATACGGATCATGAAGCATTGAAACATTTAAAAGGGCAGAATAAAATTGCAGCTAGGCATGCATCGTGGATAGCTTATTTGCAGCAATTTACATTCGTCGTAAAGCACAACTCTGGAGTAACTAATCGCGTCGCCGATGCATTGAGTCGGAGGAATAATTTAATAACAACCATGCGAGTAGAGGTGATGGGTTTTGACTTACTTCCAGATTTGCTTACTTCAGATTCATATTTTTCCAAGATCCTAGACAAAGTCAAGCAGGGAAACATGGATGGATATATGCTGGTTGATGGTTTTCTATTCAAAGGAAATCAGTTGTGTATTCCAGATTGCAGTCTGCGAATGAAAATCATCAATGAATTACATGAAGAAGGACACGTGGGCTATGACCGTACTATGCAGTTGATCTCAAAGTCTTATTTTTGGCCGTTAGTAAGGAAGGAGGTTGAAAAGTTCGTTCAGAGGTGCCATATTTGTCAAGTTTCAAAGGGGACCGCAACAAATGCAGGTTTATATATGTCGTTGCCTATACCTACTAAACCATGGGTGGATGTTAGTATGGACTTTGTATTGGGATTGCCGAGAACGCAACGTGGCAATGATTCTATCTACGTGGTGGTTGATTGGTTTTCAAAAATGGTACATTTTATCGCATGCAAGAAGACGGCAGATGTAGTTAATGTCGCACAATTATATTTCAGAGAGATCTATCGTCTATATGGATTGCCTGAATCTAATGTATCAGATAGAGACACTAGTTTTCTGAGTCATTTTTGGATGAGTCTATGGAGAATGGTCGGGACAAAGCTGAAATTTAGTAGTGCTTATCATCCACAAACGGATGGACAGACAGAAGTTGTGAATAGATCCCTAGGTAATCTATTGAGATGCCTCGTGAATGACAATTTAAAAGTTGGGATTCCAAGCTGTGTCAAGCTGAGTTTGCACACAACCATGCAGTTAATCGTAGCACTGGGTTCAGTCTATTCCAGGTCGTTTACTCAACAATGCCTAAGGGACCATTAGATTTATCTACAGTACCACAACAGAAGGGAGTGATCAAACGAGCTAGTGATTTTGTGAATGAATTGCAAGAATGCCACAAGGTCATGCAGGAACGATTGCTTAAAGCGAATGAGAAATATAAGCAATCCACGGATATTAAGCGACGAAATGTTCAGTTCAAAGAAGGAGATTTTGTATATGCAGTATTGACTAAGGATCGATTTCCTATTGGTACTTACAACAAACCGGCTGCTAGAAAAATTGGCCCTTTGGAAATCGTAAAGAAGATTAATGAGAATGCTTATCAGTTAAGATTGCCAGATCATATCCATACTGCTGACGTTTTCAACGTCAAATACTTGATTCCATATCATGAGAATAAGCAGGTCGAAGAAGAGAAAAGTGTGAATTCGGGGTTGAATTCTTTTCAACCAGGGGAGGATGATGCAGCGCATACCTTAAGTCATGAATGACATACCTTAGGTCGCTTCCACCTAGGTCGCGAATGAGCAGATCCTTATGGCGTCAGTAGATCCTTATGTCGTGAAGATCCTTATGTCGCGAGCAGATCCTTATGTTGCGAAGCCCTAAGTCGCAAGCAGAATCCCTATGTCGCGAAGCCCTAGGTCGCGAGCAGAATCCCTATGTCGCGAAGCCTTTGGTCGCTCCAGCCTAGGTCGCGAACGAGCAGATCCTTATGTCGCGAAGCCCTAGGTCGCAAACAGAATTCCTTATGTCGCGAATTCAAGTAGGTCGCGAGCTTCCTATGTCGCGAATTCCTTAGGTCGCGAGCTTCCTTATGTCGCTGCTTGGTTTTGTTTGTCAATGTGATGTATATTGTTAAGTCGTATGTTGTAACTCGTCTGTTGTAACTCGTGTATTGTTAAGTCGTATGTTGTTAAGTCGTATGTGTTGAGTTAAGTCGTGAGTCGCATGTGTGTGTTGTAATTTTCTATAAATAGGGGTGTGTTGTCATTTGTAAAAGTAGTTGAATTTTGAATAAAACTTGTTGAGAGCTTTGTGCCTCCATTAAAATTGGAAGTTGAGTGTGATCACCTTTCTCCATCTTCGGATATTCGAGTGCGCTCGAATCAACGAACTTGAAGCTGATTCACGGAATCTCGTGCGCGAGATCAACGTCGAAGGATCGTAGATCTTCTAACGCGGTATCGTGCACGATCAACGTGTTGAAGATAGCTAGAATCTGGTATCTCGAGAGATCAACGGATTTGGGCACTTGGGTATCTTCAATTCATCAATTTATCTTGTTTCATCAATTCATTTTTCCGCAATTCGTGATTGGATCCTGGATAGATTTGACCGTTGGTTCAGATCTACTTCCGTGCTACGTCAATATGTCTTCCCCCCAACCAACAGCGGAGTGGTATATTTAAACGGAGGAAAGATATTATAAGGATGTAAGAGAGCACGAGAGAGAGTTGCAAGAGCATATGCTTATGGATGTTGGAAGAAGGCAAAGAGAAGAGCAATGCAGTCACACCAGAACTTACAAAGAAGGCATGAAACATGCCACCAAGTTCCTTAAACAGATCAAGATATTGACTTTGGACCAATATACTGCAGCTGTGGAGTTTCCGTTCTTTATTCTATTATAAGAACTGGAACCAACATCGTTCAACGCCACTATAGGTGCCGCAATTTTCTAGATGGTTGTGGACTGTGGCAATGGCTTGATGAGCCTTTACCTCATTGAGTAGTTATGTATGCAACAAAACTCGAAGAACAAATTGAAACACTCCAAAGGGCACTGATTTCTATTCAATTTTCCGATAGTCGAAGATAGTTTTTTTAATAAGTTTGCCTATTCATCTTATCTTATTTGTATTGTTTCAATTAACAGGTTGTCTTATCTATATCAGTCTATTTCACTATTATTTGTATCGTTTCACTATTGCAACAGAACTATTTGTTAGTTTCAATTTAGTGCTTGTTAATTTATTGTCTTAAGGTTTTATTTACTTGAAATTGAAAGTACAAACAACTTAATTAATATAAATAACTTAACTAACTTAATGGAATGCAAAAGCACATAGAACTTACTGAAAGTAAATAGCTTACTGAAGGTAGATAGAACTTACTGAAAGTAAATAGCTTAATGAAAGTACGTAGAACTTACTAAAAGTAAATAACTTACTGTAAGTACATCGAACTTACTGAAAGTAAATAGCTAATCCAAACATCATTCAAATTGTTGAATATAGTTAATCCAAAGATCATATGCATCATGTCCAACAAAATTAGTATGACACTCCAATAAATATCGTGAATCGAACGTAGCTTGTATTAACTGAAACTGGTCATCTTCCTCCACGGTACTTATTATGCTTCTGTATCTTCAACAAGCTCCAGTAAACGTGAATTAAGTACTACAAGTTTTCAGAATCCTTCGGATTAATCTACAATCGGGTGGTTGTTGAATTCTTCGTACAGAGTAACCCAAAATTTTTGCTCCAACTCCTCTTCCAAGTGTTTGCGATGGGTTTCAATGTACGCTTTGATTAGTACCAAATAATCTTATGGAGTCCACCTTTCACTTAACATGGAATATGCTATGAACTTTCACTATAAAATTTTCTCTTATACAGACAGTTCATAATCCACATCATACAAATCAAGTATGATCTGAATGACCATATGGCAAACTTATGGGAACTTAGGGAGAAACACTGCACAACTGTTTCTTCACAAGTATTTTTATGATATGGATATACTAAAAATATCATCATCAACAGAATATCTTAATCAACATAATAAGAACCATCATCAACATGATAATACATAAATGAGCAAAACAATAGTCTATGTGATCAGTCCATGATATGAATACAAACAATGACAAAACATGTATGAAATAGAAATACAATATCAGTCTATGAGATCGAAACCCATATCACTCCTATTGTCATCGTCACCATCGTTGTCGCTATCGTCGTTGACGTCATCAAAGTCATGTAGCTCTGGTGGTGGCTGCACCTGCTCCTAAAGCTGCTGAATCATAGTCCAGTACTGATAGATCTAAGAGTCATGCCGAATGTGCTATTGATGAAATGCAGTCCGATAACTCCGATGCATCATCTGAGTATAATCAAGCGTCATATCTCAAATGCAGCAAGCATCCATCAATCATGATCCATATACTGAGCATACTATGATGTAAAAAGAAAAATTATACATATATGGAAAATGTAATTGCTAGTGAATTATACGAAAATTTAAAGTCATTCTTACCTGATGCAGTTGACATAAACCAGTAAATGGTACACCCGAAATAGCGTCATTTATAGGAAACTGCAGTGGATACTCAACAACCTCACCTTGTAAATTATATACGGTAAATGCATGCTGAGGGGGATCAAACATGGGAGGTTGTGTGTACTGAGATAACGTAGGCTTAAAGGTAGCTGGTGGTAATGGAACTCTACCAGAAGAGGTACGTGGGCCAATATGGTCGGAGTTCAAACCCCATATATAATCAGGTAACGCATAAGCACGTGGTGCCACTTGAGCCCAATATGAATCAAAATCTCCAAGTACAGTAAAAGGCTCACCATCCACCCACCCCACAGCCCTCATAGCAGCAATATAAGCCGACCTAGCCCGAATATCTCCATACATATCATCCCATGGAAGTGGATCAGAGGGAATGCGAACTATACCATGCAACTGCAACCAACACCGCTCTCCTAAATACCATATGAAAGGACATGTAAGAACCTGAAAGCAAACCGTACATCTTGAAATAGCAAAATGAAAAGTGAGGGGATGATCACCGTCAGGATCCATAAACTGAAAATACTGCTCCCAGGGACGAATGATAATGTTGCCACGTTGACTCATATCTATCTACTGTCTGGCCTCCATCAACTCATTATGTACCCCATGTGTAGCATGGTGAACGTTCATAGTCTGACCCCAATGACGTATTCTAGGGAAGTAAATATAAGGTGTAGCGTTTGCTTCAGGAATAAGCCGTGGATGCATGTTGGCTGTATACCCGTAGTACAAAAAATGTAGGATGTACTAAGAACCATACATCTGTCGAGGCTACTATAGCGCATATGCATCCAATGTTACATACAAATAACCAAAAATGGTAGTATCGTAGTCATATATATGAAGTCCATCTATGTCTACCAATCCAGCCAAATAACCAAGTCTAATTGTGCCCTTGTTGTTAGTGAAAATGGCAGCACCGAACGGATATAATAAAAAGGCACTATCAAATCCTCAAAGGAACTGGCCCACGGTCTAATTGATTAACCTTTATACCATTCAACATATAAAAATTTAAAGGAGTCAATCCCAACTCAAAATTAGGAAAATGAAATGTATGAGTGGTAGGCCACCATCTCTCAGTAAGGGCCTCTACTATGCAACAATCGACATGTGCAAATATAGGTAAAGCTAAAAAATTCACTGAAAGGTAATGCAAGTAGCCTATCCAAAATCGGTTGAGGTAATGTGATATAAAACTCAGAAATACACTTATACCAACTACCGTGCATAGCTATGTGACGAACCTATATAAGTAACTAACGTACGTTAATGATAAACTAAGCAAACTAATAACATTCTTAGTTTGGGTGTTAATCTAATAATTAATTACATATCAAAATTATACCTATGGCGTTGCTAGCGTTGGAGTAAGTTGATTTGCTATAGTTGGGGCCAGTTTGTCCAAGGATCGTAGATCGTCTGCAGTCACGGTAGAATCAGAATGATATGAGCTACACTGACATTGACATCTGCCATAAGTCAGGCAGTCCCTCTACTAGTTTTGATGGGGCGTGGCGGCATTTGGGTGTCTTAACTAATAAATTAGAAACTGAAAAAAAGGAAATTGAGCAGCAAATAAATGGCCATAAAAGAGGAAAATACGCCTTATATAGGCGTTGAGTCCATGCGTCTATTGAACAAGCGCCCGAACTCTATAAGAGTTCGGTTGCCTGTTCAACGGATCCCTGAGCATCAAGCGTCCGTTGAAAAAACGTTCAATCTCATAAACTATTGGAGGATTCATGAGCTTAAATTTTGTAAGCTCACATTTTATAATATCTGCACTCCAAACTGTTGAAGAAGCTCCTACTACACGTGCAACAAATTTCTTCGTTGTTTCCATTATTATCTTGAATTCAATAAATACGTGTACACCAGTATAAAAATGTTTCTTTATTGAGCCTCTCATTCTCTTTCGTTGATATATCCAGCTCCTTCGATTGACAAAATTGATCACTTTTTCCTATTTCAGAAAATATTGTGGAAATTTAAAAAATTATTGATCATTTTTTGGATTGACATTTTATTTTGCAATTCATTTATACAGTTTAATGTTTTATTAATTATATAATATGTTATCATTATACATTAATTTGTTTATATTTCAATGTTTTATTAAATATGTAATATATTATTCTTTTAGTTTTTTATGAAATCTTATATATTTTCAATTTTAACAAATTAAGAATATTATATTATATTTTCACTTTATTATTTTTTATTTTTGATGGTCGGTCATCATACTTCCCATTAGAAACACAATAAAGTAATGACATTTTGTAAATCATTTCATCTTAAATGATTCAACAAAATTTCAACAGCACTTTCCCTTTGCTCTATGTATCGTACACAAATGCGTGTACACATGGAACAAAAAGAAAATGCTGTCGAAATTTTATGAACCGTTTAAAATGAATTGATTTACAAAATGTAACTACTTTATTATAATCCTAACTTGTCCAACACATGGACAAATCCAACAAATACCGTATTAGATGAATATTGACATCCGTTTTGTAATGAAAACGAACATCTATGCAATGATCATATACACTACTTGTCAGATGGGGTCAAAAAATCTAAGGGATTTTAAAAATAAAGTACATTATACACTAATTTTTTATATTAACATTATACACTAATTTATTATTTAAGTTTCTTATCGATTAAAAACAATTTGTTTCTTTCAACATTTTCGCCGACACTAATTTGAATTTATTGCACGCTAATAATAAATTAACATTTTACACTAATTTGTTTATATTATTACATATCACATATACATAAACTAAATTTATATATAATTAACGGTATAAACTAATAAAGGGATTATGTTAAATTGTTTTTTTCAACATTTTAGCTAATACGTACACTAATTAATACTAAATTATGTTACACTAATCAAGCCTTAATTAAACATTAATTTTTGAATTTAAACACTAACAACCCTAATTAAAATTTCCACATCAACCAGTATGCAATTATAACTAATTAATAGGCTATTATCAACAATTCTAAGAACAAATTAACAATGGTATTATCACAATTCCAAATAATTAGTTTAAGAGAAGAATATACCTAATTTTCGATGAATTAAAGGAAGAGAATCATGGAAATTCCAATTTGATGAAACATTAGATGGATTTTTGCGGCTTACGGAGGTTGGGCATGGTTGCGAATTGGATGGGGGGTTTGGGTTTTTTGAGAATAAGGAAGAAATGAGTTCGACTGCTGCTGTATATGTGACTTTTCGACGGCTTTCGACGGCAGTCGATGGCTACATTTTCGATGGCTTTCGACAGTTGTTGAATATAATTATTTTATTTTCTCCCTATTTAAAATAAATTAAGTTTAACTTAATTTATATAAAAATTTAATATGTCATAAAAAATTTAAAAAATTTGCAATAACTAATATTTATTTCTAAATAGAAAAAAGATTATATTTGTATGTTATACATACTTTTTTAGCGATTTGATAATTAATTGTGAATTTTAAATATATTTAACATAAGAAAGTCATATAAAATAAAATATTTGGCAAAAAAATAAATTTGTTAAATTTTAAGTCGATCCAAGATATATTGGGTATACGGTCAAATTATGAAAGAAAGATAAACAGGTTTAATGTATCAATCGTTATTTTAAAATTTATAGTCATCCGTCGACATTTAGACTTAAACCTTTCGGTTGAAGGTTAAACGATTTTCAAACGAGACGAAATTTGGAACATATGTTCTATATTATGTATTTATCCAATTCATGCGGTTGGATTTTAAAAAAATAAACAAAAAAAATTTAGACTACAAATAAGTCATTTTCATAGAAGTTATGCTAACAATATATGTTAACCGTGATACAACTTCTTCGAAAATAATTTTTTTTAAATCTATTGTTTTTCTTATATTTAATTTTCAATTCTTGCCATACGAATTGGATAAATATGTTATAAAGTATATCTGATCAAAATTTTGTCTCGTTTGAAGATCGTTTGACCTTCAAACGAAAGATTTTCAGTCCGAATGCAGACGAATGACTATAAATTTCAGAATCAAAATCAGCACCCTCAATTTTTTTACTTTTTATCACATTTTGGAAGTAGGTACAACG
Source organism: Allium fistulosum (assembly GCA_030737815.1). NCBI lineage: Eukaryota > Viridiplantae > Streptophyta > Magnoliopsida > Asparagales > Amaryllidaceae > Allium > Allium fistulosum. Next base: position 1,218,822,193 of record CM060904.1, on the reverse strand, counting down.
ATATAAGATTTAAAAAAATATATATTTTCCTTTCGAACATTTTCTTTTTTGTTAATTTATAATGTTAAATATATTTAAAAACTCAAAATTAATTACACAATGGTTGAAAAATATATTTAAATTCATAAAACTGTTACACATCATAAATTTGACCAAAGTTTTATAATGGATGAACTGAAAGTTGATTGAATCGATCTTTTGAGTTTTATTTTCAATAAAGTTAAATATCAAATTACACAACAGAAGATTATTAAAAATACTAATTTAATTAATCATAAACCGTCGTAAAATTGTAGAATTGAATAAAAATGTTTTTTTAAATTTTTAGGATTTAAATTAGTATTTTTGAATAAATTTCAAACTTCTACAATTAATAAGTTAAAATAATGCGATAAATTAAACTAATTAAAACACACAGCTGTCAAAAATGGAACAACTAAGCCGTCGACGGCCGTTGGAATTGTCTGTTGCTATTTAGCACATTTCTAGTAGTGTTTGAACTTGCAGTCTATGCTTGCGTATTCCAAAATTACAACAAAAGGAATAAATATATTGTCGATAATTTTCTAAAACCATAAATTGTCTGAAAAACCAAAAAGTTTACATGGACCATTAAATGCAGGAAAAAAATGAATCCTATGGAAGGACAAATACTGCATTGGTGTAAGGTTGGCCCCGTAACTGACTTGAATTATTTTCTTCTAAGTGATCTGCATCGTTTTGTTAGATGACACCAAGAGTCCCGCCAAACACTTCAGCATTATATAAAGTGCACACTGAAGTGCTAGATGGAACTGTCAGAGTCATCCAACCATATATTTATTTTTCCAATTCAATCTCCACATTTACAACGTTCTCTTTGTCTGTCAGCTACAACAATGCTTGGGCTATTTATAATTTTCTTCAACTGATCCAACCAAAAGAATCCTTCTCTATACGTTAGAAATGGGGCTACATTCATAGTGAATTTGGCCTTCTCTATACTCTAGTTGCATTATAGGCATTCATAAGTAAGCTAAAAGATGCTTGTGTGCCCACGAAGAACATTATATCTTTCCATTAAATAACAACATATGTGATATATGTTGAAGGAATAATTAACATTATGTATGCTTTTCTACTTGAAAGATATGTCAATAACTCAATGAATGGGAATATTTTAGACCAAAAAAAAAGTAGTGTACCATTGCCCGAATTACGTCTAGATTCATTCGGTTTAAAGAACTTAGACTTATATTTTGCTTGTTTGCACTGATTGTGCATTTCGCAGATTGAACTTCGGGGCGGATTATAAATAACTAGAGGATTTTATAACTTTTGTTTCATCAAAACCAGCTAAGTTGGTCTAGTGCTTATACGCTTAGACTGCTATAGAAATCATATAAGCTTAGACTGCTACAGAAATCATGTAGTTACATATGTTTGAGTTTAGCCTTACATGGTTGGTTGTTTCTTGGAATTCCTTCAAGCACTTCAGCAGTCTCATCCTCATTTTTGTGGGACGTAGATCAATACTGAAGTGTTTGGGGGAACTCTAGGTGGCACTCAACTTTTAAATTAAAATATTTTATTCTGGAACATTATTTTGAATTTCTAGTTTTATTTTGTTTAGCTACTATATATACATGTTCAGCATCATTCAGATCTTCATTCAACCAAATTTGGCTTATTACTTTCTTTGAATTCATAATGGTTCATCACGCATAAGGAATTGTTCTGCATTACTGTTAGACTGCTTAATAACATTAATTAGCAACCTGCACCCTATACGCGTGGCACAAGGTTATAGTGCAGGGTACATTCGGTTTATAAAACTCTGTAGTTTGAACATATTAATTTCGGTAGTATTTTTTGACAAATATGTTAATATTTGTATACATATTTCTAAACAAATATGTTATAAATATAGAGGGACTTTCATCACCACCTCTACCAGAGCATTTATGTTTTATTTTTGACAAACATACATATTTAATTTTGAGCAATTAATTGAGTATTCTTCGTTATCTGCAACTAAGGTGTTTCTTTCACTGGCCTAACTTGTAATGATTTAAAAGAATAGAATTTAAATGTTGTAATATTTACAAAAATTTAGCAACAAAACATATTATCCAAATATTTTCACACTACCAAGAATAGAAATAATAAAGGCGCTTTGGCAGAGCCCTTAATACTATTAGTAGGGGCTAAATCTTTTCTTCATGTGCCTCCAAAACTATGAGAGGCAAATTAAGAATAGTCCCTATAAGTGCTGCCTCCAATAACATATAGGGACATTTTAGATTTTAAATTTGCCTCTAACCAACAAGTCCATGTAGACGTGGACATAAAACAAATCTTAATATGGGCTTAAAAAATTGTCTCAGATAGTTATAATTCAGACTAATAAAAGCGCCTGCAGCATCTTTTGACAATTGTTTATATTAAAGGCAAACACAAAAGCGCCTGTACTATGTATTATAAAATACTAAAAAAGCCTGTACTATATATTACTTGCATTATCAAATCACAACAGTCAGCATATTTGCAAACATACTATAAAACACAAAAACAATGCCTGTACTATTTATTACTTGCATTATCAAACAACAGTCAGCATACTTGCAAACATACTGTAAAACACGAAAACAATGGCTGTGCTATTTATTACTTGCACTATCAAACAACCACAGTCAGCATATTTGCAAACAGAGCTTATGGACATTTAGTTTGTAATACTTCAAACATAATACTTTAAAATAATCACTGTAAAACCAAATTCAGAAGTGACAGAGAAGAGAAAAGTTGCAGTTCTTATACTGAATATAAAAAATGTCCATGTCAAAGAAATGTAATACAACTTCTACCTAAAACATAACAATAAAAGACTCTACAACCAAAGCTGGACACTATAGTACTATTTAAACACAAACTGGAAACGGTGGCTGTTTACAACATGAAACATGAAACCAAACTTGAAAAGAAAACATACTACAAATATCAAACTCAGTAGACCAATTACTTATCTGAAGTGGAGCCACGAACCATGAACTGCAAAAAATCCATATCATTAAGGGTTGATGTAAAGTCTCTTGCAGGATGAGATACTTGAGCGTATAATGATGGATGATATGGATGTGGATAATAGAGAGGTCCACACTATGGAAATGGTAAATTTTGTTGGAAGAGTGGCGGTTGTTGACAGGATGATTGTTGTTGATTGGGTGGTTGATTTTGGATTATTGGAGGGTGACTTGTGTTAAGAGGCTCTTCTAGTGTAGACAATGGTTGTTCTGGTGGAGATTGAGGAATGGATGATAAATTTTGAGAAGATTGAATCATTTGTCGTAGCTCCTCTATCTCCTTTCCTTGTTTCTCATTAATACTTTGTTGTGTTTCATACATTTCTTTTAGACTCAAACATTCAGATTGCAGTAAAGCGTAAGATCGACCTCGGCGCGATCTACGAACCGTTGATGTCGGTTGAGTTTCATGAACCCAAGGAACCATATCTGGTGTTACGACTTCTCCATAACCGCGAACTCTGCCACCGGTCTCAAATCCCCTTGCTAATACATATGCTTGCAGCCTTGCTTCTGGTGTCGCATCGCCGTTAGTATCAACTAGTTCAGCCAACTTTTGTGATATGAGCGCCTACAAAATATTGTATCAATAAAAAGGTAATATTACTTTCATCATTCAAGCATAATAATAATACTATAAAAAGATTAGTTTAATGGTATATCAATGTCATTTCTAGTAATGATGCCAATACTGCAGTCAAAGCCATCGATGAAGTAAGTACAAAAGATGAACGTATGTATGAAGTGAAGTTTTTGTGGTGGTGACCGCACAAAACGCTAAAGGTTGCATTCCTCAAATTCCTGTACTTGTACTTTCAAAGGAGAATGATTCATTCTTGTTAGTATGGAGTGGAAAAGATTACTAAAGATATCGTGCAACCATGTATGGGTTGTATGAAGTAAGAATTATAGAATGGAGATTGCCTATGATCTTTGCAACCATGATGCTAAAACCTCTATTGCTATAATAATATATTATAAGAAAATTATGTAATATGATGTTAATAGTAAAATGCAGTTCCATGTGTTGATAGAGGAAATTATATACCATGTCATGTTTTGCATTGTTTCGGTGCCAACTTTGTTCAGTGAAGGAAAATAAATAAGTTCACAATTAGGTAACTATTATAATACATGGTTGCTTCTAAGCAAAAATCATAATGAAAACTAACAATTATTTACACATGATTCTAGTTAACTTAGAATATATGTATATACATCAATGAGCGCCTACGATGATTCATCGCATAGTTTAAAAAAAATTTCAACAATATATTTGTTGCTTACGTTTGCAAACAATCTAACAACTAATCATTTGGGGAAAAAATTCGACTGCTATTTCTAACATTAATTACTACATCATGATATGCACAAAAAAACAGTACAGCGTACGCAGTAGATATAGCAAAATGAACATTGTACAACATTAGATATAGCTAAAAGAACATTGTACCGTGATAGAAAATTTATAACAATATTGTTAGGTAGCCAAAAATGAAAGGGAGCTGGTAGAAAATTGTTAACTGATTCAACAAATCATTCATCTCTATTTGTGCATAATTATCATGTATTCACTCTATATAAACATACTTCACATAATCTGTATTTTCATTGTCTCCTGTTACATTTCAAGTTAAAATTATGAATCCTTCACTGACAAACACACCATTCGTTTTATTCACGGTAGCAGTTCAAGTCATTGCAAAAGATTAGTAACAAACACACTAGCTGTTGTTTTAATCAGGTTAGTAGTTCTGGCCATTGCAACTGCTTATACAGTTGGGCATTCTTTTGGATGGACACTTTCATTTGTTGACTTAGTTAACAATTAATATTTCAGCTGTTATAAAATTGTTAAAAAGTTGCAAAAGATTGCAAAAGTATTCCATATGAAATAGAACTCTAATACTTACACAGTTTATTGACTGAATTCAGTCTTTAATGAAGCTTGATTTGGTTATAAAGATCAAGATCATTCAACGACCATGATCATATATCTTTCTTATACCATGAAGAGGAGCTAACTCATGGAATTTATAGGTAATTACTATTCGGAAATTTATGTTATTTTTTTGCAGATTACCAGGCCATGACCTTGAATTTAATTTTAGCCTTCACTTAGGTTTTTGTTTCCCTTCTTATTTAGTGATATTAGTTTTAACATGGATGAATTATTGAAATAAATCTTTCCATCAGAGTGTTGATAGTAATTTCAAATATGAGATGCAGAACGATATATGTATGAAAGTGAAATTTCGCAAATTTCTACCGGTGTCTTTCTTCATTGTTTTTGATATTTTCCACCAAAATCAGCATAACTTAAGAAAATGATTGGGCCTAACAGAAGGAACAAAATATTATGGCCTGTTTCAAAGAAAATTTAATATATTTCCCTTATCTAAACGGTATTTTCAATACTAAGTACCTATTTCAAGCTTCAGATGTTGTCTATTGTCATGCCAATTTGCTTATGTTTCCCTTTGAACAGCTTTATATGTATTAAATCATGAACATCTACTGTGAACTTCAATTTTATTTCTAGTTCATGCATGGTTTATACTATTACTCAGATTTATGAAACACCCAAGTTACTGTGGATTTTTCATTTGAGCAATTGGAACTCAGGTTATGCTCTGCAATCCCATCTGCATTATTGCAGTTTCTGCAGTTACCTGGACATTCTTCTATCACCGCATACTGTATCCTACTTATACCATAACAAAAAAAAGTGACTTGCTGTTTTTGAGTTCCTTGGTACTAAAAAAGATATGAAGAGTATTTTCTAAGACAATTTTTCAGTTCTCATTATGATGAATAGGCTCAGAGAATTCCTTCTGTCCTCCCTTTCATTAAGTGAAGGCTGTAAAACTGTAGGCAGCACTTTGTATCGATGTTTTATTTCTTTTAAAATTGAATTTCACTCCCTTTCAGTTATATTTAGCTTCTCTCTACATAACATTTTTCATTATATGTATGTTTTATGTCTTAGGTTTACAGATTTTGATAAGGAGGGACTTTTTTGGATTAAATGTCTATGGCCATGTGATAGCTCAATATGATTTTGCTGAAAGATAAACATGAAGCGAATGAAACAACAAAGCAGAGACTAACAGTGATTGACTGTTATGAACACATTTTCACATTATGTTGATTGTTATGAACACATTGTCACATTAGTGTTTACAATTGAATATTCATGTTGTTTCAAAAATATTGAACCCTACGCACATTTCGATGAATAGCATATTTCATTTTTCATAAATATGATTACATGTAATTAGTTACCCATAAGTTATTTTTTAAGATTCATGTAAATGATAAAATGCTAATTATCTATAAATACCTTGATTTAAAAAAAAATCTTTTAGCGATTATCCATGAAGATTGACTATTCAATTTAGGCATGTAGACAAACGGTACAATGTCCTTACATGTGTTAAATTATTGTAGAATTATCCAAGTTACTATTTAACATATTTGTAATTCAGGTAATTGAATAATATAAAGTGTACATATCATTTTCCCAGTGTCATCTCCTTAAAAAAAACTAATAATACTGCACCACTTTTGTAAATTGATAATGGAACTTTAATAAGTTCTTGTATAAAATTGCTAAACTAAGACATGTGACCATGGTTAAAGAATTTATAAATTATTGTTCAGTAGCAAAACACACCACAATAGAATAACAATCCAATAATTAATTGTAGATGATGAAATGTTAAATAGATACCTTTCTTTTACAAGGGTAATTAGAAAGGTTTTTATGTAGTGGTTGATCTTTTGATTGAATTAGTATATAAAAATGACGCTACATATAGCATAATCTGAAAAATATGAATAACATTTAAAAATCAACAAATTTTAGCTCAAAGGATATTAGACTTACCCCCATTTGCTCAGAAGCATGATCGACCCAGCTTCTTTGCTCATCCTTTCGCTTATGAACTAATTCGTATGCCTCAATTGGATCGGGTGCGTGACCATACTCTTTTTCCTATTGCAACAAAGATACATCATAATCAGCAATAATAACTGTATGGTGAACCAAAAATTTATTTCAACTGAAAATCTATTAGTATGATGATGGTGTAAGTCATAAATTATATAGAGCGATTATATGTTGGATGTGTGATTTGTAATAGAACGTATTCTCTGATATATAGAGGACAAAACAAAGGATTTAGTAAAAGAAGGTTGTTTTATTTATTAGAAAAGGTGGAAACTACTCTCCTAAAATAAGTAATGAGTGTTTTATTTTTATAATTAAAGAAGTTAAAAGTTCATAAACAATTATTTGTAGTTTTTTAAGTAAACAATCATAAACAATCACAGTAAGAGAAATCTACAAAAAAATAAAAAAGAGTAAACCTCTTGATCATAAGAAAATAACACGATTATCTCATTAAAATGGTAGGAAGAAAGTAGAAAATATGATTACTTACAAATCTAGCATAGTGTCGCATGAAGCTCATTGATCCACCCGTGTGACTCATTTTTAGTTTCTTACGATTTTCAATGTTTCTTTCAACCCTTACCTGATATTCATTATCAATAGTGATAGTTACAATTATATATCTATATGTACGCATATGAATAAAAAAGTAGCATGTGTCTCTTACTTTATTTTTGGGATCGTTATCCTAGTAGTTTACCATTTCCCTCCATTGATCATTGTCTACACGATCATCTCCACACGTAAAACGCGATGGCGACCCTACATGTGGAGTGTAATACTTACCTTTTAAACTGGCTCGGTTATTTCTTACTCTTTTGGATAGTCTTTTTAGCAGTGAATGTCGAATTTTAGGAATATGGGGAATATCTTCGGGACGCCAATCAATAGTATCCTTGAAATGAACATAAATTGTGTTACGTTTACCGGTTGTGTAATTGCTAATATGAAAACTCAGTTTACATCCAAAATATGCTAACATAAATTGTGTTACGCCAATCAATAGTATCCTTGAATGTCGAATTTTAGAAACATGAAATATATTGTTATGGTAAAATAAATTTTAAAGTAACTTCTGATTTCATTTTAAGCTAATATGAAAACTCAGTTTACATCCAAAATATTTAGTTTATATAATCGGTAAGATTAAACTTACAGATATTACTTTCCATATTTTGTTTGTATCTGCATCATTGTATGCTCTCCAATCTGTTGGAGATAGAGGAATAAGATTATAATTTCTCGCCAAACTACCCAAGTACCTTGCTAACTTAGCATCTTTTGGAACAACACACAATCCATCCTTTATGAACTCAATGCTCTCCTTGCCCAATTTGCCCCATTTAGGTTTGTCAAAGCCACGTCCTTTTCTCTTTGTCAATCCTGTTAGGTAGAAGGTAGTGTTAATCATTGTATAGACAGTAATTAATATATATAGGCATGACAAATAATTCATTATAAGTTGTGAGAACATACCATCATTTTGAGAGCCATCATTTTCTTGCATGTCATCACCAAAACTAGAATATCCAAAGGTGCTCATCTAATGGTCAATAATGTATTTGAAACGATAGAATCATGTACCATTAAATTGAAAAAAAACTAAGCATTCTTTAATGGAACTATAACACCTCCGAGAAAAAGTAATCATTTAACTAATGCATAAGCAAATCAAAATTAAAACATGTCATAAAAAATAACAAAATCCATTTCTAAACAGAACTAACATAAGAAAGCAAGTCATAAATCTAAACATGAAATTTATTGTTGTATTTCTTCCTCGCTCTCATTTTCAATCTCTTCTTCACTAGAGGCATCATCTTCATGTATGGAAGCATACACCGTAGTCATTGGTAAAACTTTGTTAACATAAACACCGCAAGCATCCATCCTCATCTGTAGCTCTTCATTATCCAAATTCGGATCATCAAGATTTGGTGTGGTATAGTAGTCGTCAATGTCGACTTCGTCATTGTCTTGTATTAAATCATAGAAATCTCTCGGCTTTCTTTTAACCACAACACTCCAATCTGGCTCCTTTGGGTCAACAACATAAAACACTTGAATGGCTTGTGATGCCAAAATAAATTTATCCTTATTTTGTGCCACTCGATTCAAATTCACTAAGTTAAATCCATATATATCCCTTTTTTTCCCTGAATTGTTTACCCAATCGCACTCAAATAATATAACTTTGCAAGCTTGATCATCACTTTCGCCGGGAAACCTATAATCAAGCTCATAAATCTTCTTTAAAACCCCATAATAATCAACATTAGCAGCGATTGGACTGCAATCTCTTATGCTCGAATAACTTGAGGTTTCAGCATTCACAAAGACACCACAATTTTGGTTTTTGTATCTATCATCCACTGATTTAGTTCGAAACCTATAGCCATTTATAACATATTTCTTATATTCCTTAACGGTCATATTTGGACCATTTGCTAATCGAAGTAAATCTTTTGATATTGATGAATCTCCCATGGCATAAAGATTATTTACCTACAAATATTAGAATACGATATTAATATTAATAATAATTTAAAGATACTATGTATAACTTGAGAAAGATACTTGCATGATGTCGAAACCAAGTAGGAAATTCTTTGTTTCTCAAACTCTCCACTTCTCGAATGGTTTTACGTTGATGAATTCTACGCAACTCCCTCAACCTCTTGCTGTCAAAAATGGAAGTCGAAGAAAAAAATAGTTGGACATTCATTATTGCAAGTTAAAGTGCGTAGTTGATATTATGAATATGATCTTACTCTAGAAAAAAAGCCACTTCACTGCAGTTGAATAAGATATAAGTGTGACATTGTTCCCAAACACTTTTTTCCGGATTAATTTCCATACATTTGCCTAAATGATGACCAGAGTTTGCAAAAATAGATAGGCCCCCTTCGATATTGCGAGGCAATGATGTATCAGCATTCCGACCACGTCGATTATGGCGAGTTTCGACACCTGTCAAATACATTGAACAAAATGACACACATTCTTCTGCAAGGTATCCTACAGCGATGCTTCCTTCTGGATTACTCTTGTTGCGAACATATCTTTTCAGTGTCTGCAAATACCTATGGGCAACAATAAAAGATTATTCTTCCAAATGGTATTTACGATGTTCACAAATATCTTTTTAGTGTCTGTAAAGACATAACTTTATGATGTATACCTTTAACAGGTGAATTATGCTTTTATATATTACCTTTCAATTGGGTACATCCATCGATAATGCACCGGTCCAGCAACTGCAACTTCATCGGCTAAATGAATAATTAAGTGAATAGATATGGTGAAGAAGGAAGGTGGGAACATCTTCTCCATCATGCATAAGACTATTGCAACCCTATATTTAAGTTGATTAATTGACGAAGCATGTTTCTTTTTACTACATAGTTGTCTAAATATTGCAGATAACTCAAGCAAAACAAGAACGAGTGGTCTAGGAAAAACTCGTCGAATTGCAAGTGCGAGTAAATGCTGCATAATTACATGATGGTCATGACTTTTCAATCCAAGTAGTTTTTTCTCCTTCATATCTACGCAACGTGCAATGTTAGCAGAATATCCATCAGGGACGCGTGCATTTGAAAAAACTTTGCAAAACAACATTTTTTCCTCATTGTTTGTGAAAAATATTGCTGGAGGTATATATGTCCTATTTCCTTCACGAATAGGCTGAAGAGATTTTCTTATATTTAAACTTTCTAAGTCAGCTCGAGCTTGAAGTCCATCTTTTCCTTTTTTGGCATACCAAGAAGTGTCCCCAAAATATTTTCACTCGCATTTTTCTCCAAATGCATAACATCTATGTTATGTCGAATTAGAAGATGTTGCCAGTAAGGTAAAGTAAAAAATATGCTTTTTTTCTTCCATGGTCCAATAACTTTTGGTTCCCTAGTGGAATTGATAATCCTTCGTCGTTTTTTCCCAATAATCGGCTCAGCTATTGGTGTTTTACCGAATGTAAATTTTAAATTGGACAGTTTTATTAAACACTCAATTCCGGTTAATGGTTTTGGTGCAATATCATCCTCACGCCTACCATTAAATGAGTGTACATCAAATCGAAACCTATGTGTTATTGGTAAAAATCTTCGACTTCCCAAATAAGCTTGCTTTTTACTATTTGGCAAGCGCACTGAACACGTTTCATGATTACAATGCGGGCATGCAAGCTTTCCAGATGTACTCCATCCTGATAAATTAGCATACGCAGGTAAATTGTTTATAGTCCATAAAACAGCTGCTCTCATATTGAATGTTTGTTTGGTTAAAACATCATATGTCTTTGTACCAACTTCCCATAACTCTTTTAACTCGTCTATTAATGGTTGCATGTATACATCAATGTCCTTACCAGGTTCGTGAGGTCCAGGAATCAGTAGTGACATAAAAAGATAAGGTTGCTTCATGCACAACCATGGAGGTAAATTATAAATAGATATAATAACTGGCCATGTGCTATGTTTGTTGTTCATGTGTGAAAATGGATTGAATCCATCACTTGCGAGTCCAAGTCGAACATTGCGAACTTCCAAGGCAAAATCAGGATATAGAGAATCTAGATGCTTCCAAGCTGGACTATCTACTGGATGTCTCATAAAACCATCATTTGAACTACCAACTGAATGCCATATCATTTGTTCCGCAGTATGCTTTGACATATATAACCTTTTTAACCTAGGAATTAAAGGAAAATAACGAAGCACCTTAGCCGATACTTTCTTCCCATCATTTTTATCCTCTGTATTTTCTTTGTATCTTGAAACCCCACAGCGAGAGCAAGCGTCTAAGTTCGATGTTTCTTTCCAGTATAACATGCAATCGTTTATACAAGCGTCTATCTTTTCATATGTTAGACCAAGTTCATCAATAATTTTTTTTGCTTGGGCGTTTGATTTCGGCAAACAATTATCTTCGGGTAGCATATCTTTGAATGTTTCTAAAAATAAAGAGAAGGTTGAGTTACTTACATTCCCTAAGCACTTGATATGGTAAAGTTTTACAATCGCATCCAATTTTTTATACTTACTACCAACATACAACCTCTTATTGGCTTTATCTAACAACTTGTAAAAGCGCTCTGCCTCAGGTGTTTGGCCTTCACAAGTAAAAGGATCCATTGATGAATCAACGCTTTGTGTTGGTTGCATAAATGTTTCATTAAGAAAATCATGCATGTCACCTCCCTCGTTTTCATCATTAACATCGCCTGATGCCTTATTAATCGAATTGACATGAGTTTCACCCTCTACATAAGACTCATCAAGATAAGTTTCACCATGATGCGTCCAACGAGCAGTCATATATAAGGGATCCATTCCATACCAAAGAAGATGACCATCAACATTAACTCTGTCATTGAAATAACGATTGCAACATTTTTTACAAGGACATATGATCTTATTTTGACGAGCGGATCTAGAAAATGCCTCATCCAAAAATAGTTCCATTTTTTTTTATATTCATATGAATTCCGATCCAAATTTACCCAACTTTTGTCCATTGATAGCACCAACTGCCATAATAACAAATCAAAGCAAGCATTAAACAAAATTATATGATTTTGTAACTTTAAATCTTACATAAATAAATTACTGAATTTTCCTCAAATTCAATTTGTAATTATTCTTTTTTAGTCCAATTAAGAATCACCTAATCTATCATCAAATAATTTCACTTTCCTATTTATTGCAATTGTAGTATCCCAAATATAATAATAGTGGTAGTGTAAATATGGCATATTACCTAATAAGATTGTAATTAGGTATTAGTTAAAATTTATCATTTAAAACTTATCATTTCACATCATCATAATTTTTAAATTTCACTAGTTTATCTAGATACATCTTTCTCCATCCTAGGATGATATTTCTATACAAATTTAGTTTAATCCATATTTGTGTGTAAATACTTGTAGTGAACAAGAGGTGGAACACGGTGGCATAAAAAGTTAAATAATTATATTGTATACACACAAAGACAGATCAACTGTGACATATTTGTACATGCATAAAAAGTGACAATTTAAAAATAGGGTGAAAAATACCAACTTTTAATACCCTCGGTTGCCAATGATGCACGAATATTGTTGGTTCCACTTGAACATAAGCTATGCCTGCAAATAAAACAATACAAAATAGACTATGGTTATATAGGCACATCTAAACCAAACAAGAAAACACAAACGATTATATGATATTAAAAGTTGATTTTATTTTTTCTTAGAAAATTGCGAACTCCTTAGTTAAATCATAAAGACATAAGAGTCCTTTCAATCCATTCAGTATTAAGTTAGGAAGTTGCACCTGATTCAGATGAATCCAAAACAATCCTAAGATAGATAAGCTCTTCATGGAATTTAAAAGAGGGTCGTGTCCTAGAAGATAAGCATACGAATGGACAGGGGAAGACATTGTTTCCTCTGATAAAAGAATCATTTACAGGTTGAGAAGGTATTTTAGTTATGAACTTTGAGTTATGCTTGAGAGGCTAAAAGGGAGCATGAAATTAGCAGCTTAGTTTTCACCCACGACGTGTGCCGATAGGTTGTTTGGAAGAGTTCAAATGTGAATAACCAAATACATACAAAAAGTGCATGATCATCTAATGCTAATGTGAAAATATAAATGCTTTCGTTTCATTCTTTAATATAGTATCCAAATAACCTACAAATTTTCACATATTTAACCTGTAAACAATTAAATTAACAATTTCATTTATGGCAAATAAATACATTTTTGCATATTACAACTTTAGAAAATAAATAATCCACAATTAGTAGATAGAAATTGGTATTTTTTTAAATTACTCAAAAGGGCGAGAAAATCAGTAATATACAAATTTTCACATTAAAATAATAGCTTGAAAAGTTATCATCTTTGTTGCACATCGTTCATCATTATATAATCATAATTCTAATATTATAATTTTTTTTAACATCATCCATGTGTTGTCTGCACTAGTTTAAACATAAATAAATGCCTCCTGAGTCTTATTATGTTCTGTAGTAAGCTCTTTAATCAAAGTTTCTGTTTCAAAATTTTCCCCATTTTCTCTGTACTAAAACATTTAGCTTTCAGACATTCATACTGATCAAATAGTTGAGCTATGGGAACATGAAATATTCTATGGTCATGTAAATAACATTGTTTGAACTTATAACTATAGTGATAGAAACAACCAACCAAGCTAATATGTACAAGTACTGTTAATAGGGAAATTTTAAAAGGAACAGTTATTATCTTTGTTACCCATAGGATATGAATAGCTACTTTCTACTATGTCGATGTTTCTAATTGTTTAGACTAAAAATTCTGTCACATGCACTATCAGTTAATACTGCCCTAATACTTGAAATTTGGACAGACTATTAAACATGAATGCAATTTAATTGCTCCCTACAACATAGATTAGGACACACTAAGGTCATTTATATGATATGCCTAATTTTAATGGAAGAAAACTGCAATAAAAATACATCTGAAATCAAGCATGTTAAAATCATTACATGCTGCTGACAACCACATCCAAATATGCCCTAGACTCAACTACTTCCATGTTTGCCCTAAACCCCCATCGACTGTTTCCTCATGATAGATCCAATTTCAATTGATTTGCACTTCATCAATTTATTTTAAATAAAATTAGATCAAGAAAAGATTTGGGGAGATAAGAGAGAATCAGAATTAGGGTTAGAAACTTACATCGACATGAAGAAACAGCAAGGAACTAATTGAAAAATGAAAAGCTTTTCCATATCTAAGAGAGGAATTTGGGAAACTTATCTTTCAAGTGGAATTATACACAAATTAGGTAAATCGTATTGGCAGAATAAATGAAATGGGACCGCCTTTAAATTAATGATTATGAATGGATTAATAACACGCAAATTAAGGATTAGCATCATTCATTAGCAAAAAAAAATTGTACCTTGTCTTCTTTTGCTTTTGCTGTACGTAGAGCAGTGGGGAAGATGATGGAATCTTTATTTTGGTAAATGGAGGGAAAAGTAAATTCAGTGACCTATGTGGAGGTGAAATTTTGTAAGTGGATTAACGACAAATAGCTCTGCCCTAATTGTTATTAGTAGTAGCTGATAATTATTTTTCCCCCAATTAGCTATTAATAGAGGCAAAGTTTTTATTTTGCATCTAATTTAATGTCCCTAATATCAACAAAGTTGGTAGTGTCAGTAATCATTATTGATGTCACCTGCTTTCTATAAATGCAAATCTATCTTTCATATACTCAAGCCAATCTGCCACTATCGTCTTCTTTTTCCATTAATTAGTTTCCGTGGCAAAAACCTACGTCTTCTTCTTCCTTGCTATTTTGTCACTATCTACAATAAGCAGTTCAACTGCATTTTTATGACAAGTTGAAGAGAAAAAGAAACAAAATTTATGAGATAATATACGGTAACACTACAAGGGGAAACACGTTTTCCGACGGCCAGAAGCCGTCGGCGGCCGTCGGAAACCGTCGGCCGCCGTCGGAAATAGCCGTCGGAAATGGCTTTGTCGGGAAGTAGTATTTCCGACGGCTTCCGACGGACGCTGTCGTATACATTTCCGACGGATCCAGACGGTTTCCAGCGGTTTCCGACGGTTACCGACGTCCGTCGGTAACCGTCGAAAACCGCCGGAAACCGTCTGAAACAGGCCGCCGTTATTCGTCGTGAGCCGTCGGAAATTTTGACCAGTAAGCTGTCGGAAGCCGTCGGAAGCCGTCGGAAATCTGCTGTTTTTTTTATATATTTGCTACAAATTTAGCCTTCCAACCACATTTCTCTTCCAAATACTATAATATCAATACTGCACAATCCAATATACAATAGTCCAACCAAATATTCAAACCCAAACCATAAAATATTTAATAAACACACAAATAAATAAAATTACATCAAAATATAAATAACCATTCGAACATTAACATAATCCTAACAATAACTGTTCTACCATGTTGTTAATACACAAATTCATCAATATTCTCATACACGTTCTCATACTACCATAGAACCAAATGTGTCAAACATAATTATACATAAATCAACAATTACCTACGCCGTCTACCAAATTATTCTAAATTAAAACAAAACATACTTGAACGAAAAAGAAAGCAAGTAATGAATCAATCTCCTGCAGATCCAGAGCCAGCCGAGGAAGGAAAGTGACCACCACCCTGCTGCTGCTGCATGTACTCTAACAACTGTGCGGTGTGCATGGCCCATTGGCGGTTCTGCTCCTCTAACTGGGCAACTCTAGTCCGCAATTCTTCTATATCTGCAAGATCGCTCTGATGTCTACTCCGCCGTCCCCTACTCTAACTACTGGACTGCAATAATTGAAAAATAAATAAAATCCAAGTTTATTGTTTTGAAAAGGTGAAAATATCATATTTTAAGTATTTTAAGAAAAAGTAAATTATTTACCGCTAAATTACCAAATCCGTATCGTCGACCATGCTCTACTGGATCCATAACGGACTCAAAAATAACGTCTTCCTCATTGGTCTTCAGCTGATCTCGACCCGTGTCAGCAAGGAGTTTCTGCCGCAGCTCCATAAACTTCTCCTGCATTAACAAATTAATAATATCATATCTTATGTCATCATAGTTTAATAATTAAAACAATTACTAATACTGAATAAAATGAAATATGCTTACATGGCTTTTGCTGGATTTATCGTCCTGCCATGTGTACGAAACAGTCCCGTCTGGATTAACATGCTCGACAGCATGCGTACGGGTGAACACGTCCATATAGCTGACAGGACCATGTGACTCGGCTTCCTGAAGTTGATTGTTACATACAATTATTATACATTTAAAATCATATAGTATAAACTATTTACATTTATTATTCAGTAAATTTACCAACTCCTGCCGATACTGCTGAAACGACTTCGATCCTCCGCGATGAGTGACAGGATTCTTATTTCTATTTGCAGAGTTTCTATCCGACTCTGCCTGTACATTCAAAATTTTATACATTATTTTTTGATCACGTCAAATTAATAATTCAAAAAAATTAGTATACTTGCCTTCGCCTAGTCCGTCTCCCAGTATCTCAACCAAGCTTGCCACACGCTCTCTCCCATCCACCGTGGTTTCTTTCCAGATTTCTTAATCTCAGATATCGTATCTCTGTAGTTCTTGCGCATCTTCTTCATCCAGTATGCTCGTGCCAGCATCATATCATCTGTCTGGATGTCTATCTCAGCCTTTGTTAAAAAAAAGATTACACTTTAAACGATATAAACAGTAAAAAAAACGACAAAAACGAATTAAAAATGGAAAACAGAAAAATATGCATACTAGGACATCCTGCCATATGCACTCTATGATGTGAGGAGGGATGTTATCCCACTTCGGCCAGCAGGCACTCATCCTACTGCGATAAGAAGCTCTAGAGACGTCCAACACAACCTTAGAAGGAAGTAGATCGAACCCCCTGTTTTGAAGTCTTGGAGTTATGGGTAAGTAGTGCATACGCTTGTACGGAACTTCCTTCCCCTTCTTTTTTCTTGGTTTGTATCTCTAATGGTTACAAACTTTACAATTTCTAAGGTTTACGTCTTCTTTCCAAAACAACATGCATCCTTTTAAACATGTATCTATTTTCTGATACGGTAAACCAAAAGCCGACATAAGTTTTTTAACTTCGTAGTGATTTTCACACATTTGATTATCGGGCGGCATATGTCTTTTTGCAGCTTGTACAACAGCCGTAAACCCAGCTTCAGTGATGTTGTATTTTGACTTCATCGCAATGTATTCTGCGATTACTGACAGCTGAGTGCCGCTTTTACAACCATCCCAAATAGGTTTCTTAGCTGCATCTAGTAAATCATAAATTTTTTTAGCTTCAATATTTGGTTCTTCAACATTTCCATCATCGTCGTCAACTTCAACCATAGGAAACATTGATCGTGCTGCATCTTCGACCATATTTTCTATACGGGTCGTTGAAACTATTTCGTTAACGACACTTTCAGACTCTACAGAAGTATTTGCTACAACTTCTCCATGCCGATCCCAAACATAATATTCGGGTGCGAAACCGTGTTTGCACAAATGAACTTTCACAATATCTGGTAACAAATACTTCAAATGTCTACACCTACTACACGGACAATGAATTTCTGGATCGTTTTTGTTATTACTTAAAGCGAATTCAACAAACACGTTTATACCATTATAAAAATCTTCTTTTATTGAGCCCCTCAGTCCTTTTCTTTGGTACATCCATCTCCTCCGATCAACAAATAATCAATCATTTTTCCTATTTGACAAAATGAGAAGTTCAAAATTTAATATTTATTTTGAATTGAAGAATACAAATTCGAAAAAGATTATTTTCATGGTCGTATAATATTTTGAATTTAAAGAACAACTTCACAAATTTAAAAATATTTTCAAATAGGGCACATTTTATTTTTTAACGTAACGATTTAAAAATATATATAATTTTTTTTTCATTAGTCAGGCATCCTACTTCCCATTACAAACACAGTAAGCATTTACATTTCGTATATTACTTCGTCTCAAACGATTCAACAAAATTTCGGCAGCATTTCCCTTTTGTTCCCTGCATTGTACACAAATGCGTGTACGCAGGAAACAAAAAAGAAAAGTTAGGCCGAAATTTTATGAACCGTTTGAGACGAAGTAGTATACAAAATGTAAATGCTTACTATGTTCATAACTTGTCCAATACAGGGACAAATCCGACAAACATTGTACCAGATGAATATAAATGGTCGTTTTTCGAAAAGAACGACTATTTATACAACGATCATGTACAACACTCGTCAGACGGGGCCAAAAACTCTCTAAGGGACATTTGTCAGTTACATGCGCGCATTTTACGAAAAAATACAGTTTTACTCAATGTTCACATTTACAAAAATATATATTAATTTAACACATTTATTCAACGTATTACATCAACTTAAGGCTGTTTTAACATTTTTGTCATTTTTCAATACACACAATATAATTTAGAGTAATGCATTTTTTTTGTTTCATAAGTAAATACGCGCACAATATAATACTCCTAGTTCATTCAATCAATTTATCTTATTCCAAATAACGTATACAATCGTCGAGTCAAGGCATACACAACAATTTACATATACATGAACAACCACAAATTATACGTATTTTTCACAATTTCACGATAAAAGATGAAATCGGTATACCATGTGATGCTATAAACTGTTATTACGCTATTGGAAACAATTGCAATCACTAATTCGTCCTAATTTATCAATTTATGCAAATCTAGAATTAGGGTAAAAACTGAATTTTTCACAAAAATAAGAGATTATACCTGAGATTAAGAGTAACGGAGGTTGATTAGGGAGCCTTGGAAGATCCGGAAGCTAGAAATTAGGGATTGGAAGTTTGGAGGTTGAATTTGGGGTTTTTTTGGAGGAATTTTCGTATGAAGAGGAGGAGGAAGAAAGCTCTCGGCTGAGCCCTATAATTGCAGTTTTCCGACGGCTTCCGACGGCCGCCGACGGCCCGTCGAAAGCCGTCGGAAATTAGCCGTCGGAAGCCGTCGGTCCTCGCTGTTGGAATTCAGGGCTTTTCTAGTAGTGTAAAGGTGACAAATTATGGTGCCACCTCGCACCTGAATAAATACATTTCACCTCTTAAATTTCAATATATGTGCAAGTTTTTTCATAATTTTGGTAAACATTGACAGGAAATCTTATGATTTTGCTCTTGGATTTGCAAATTTGAATGACTATTCTGTAAGTATGTTCTCTCGTTGTAAGTGCATCTTGAATTAAAATATCAAACTACACTGGCTAGCCCAAATTAACTGATCAATTCTTTGTAATTGGTTTGGCTAAAATAAGACTGTATATTACTTTGAGAATGCGGGTTATAAGTGTTCATGCTCTGGGCCTACCCGCAAGCCCATCTCTCATATAGTTGCACATATAAATCCACTATGTACTCTTTGTATTGAATATTATTCAGAAATAATACAAACATTATATCCTTCTTTTACATGGTATCAGAGTCAAGTGAAATTGCTTAACAGCAAATTGATCAAATCTTTTGAAAAAAGTTTGAATCTCATCAGAACAATTTCATCATTTGAGATTTCAGTTACACACTTTGACAACTGTGTAACAAATCTTGAAGTTATCATCATTTAGAAGCAGTTACCTTGCCAAGAAGGGAGATATCAGAGATAAACTCATCATATATGATAACTCAAGATCTCAAAACCCCAATGCCAACATGGTCAGTGTGCAACAAGAGTCAACATCAGACAATACTAACACAGATATAGCAAAAAGCGAAGACATACATGATGATAGCTGGTATCTAGACTCTGGAGCAACCAATCATTTGACAAATAACTTGGGCAAATTAAATCTTGGCCATAGAGAATACAAAGGTACACAGTCATTATATATGGGAAATGGTAAATGTGTAAAAATTTCTCATACTGAAAATGCAAGCATTAATGGAACCAGACAGTTATATCCTAATAATATGTTGATGGTTCCATTAATAAAAAAAATCTAATGAGTGTGTCACAATTTTCCAAAGACAATAAAGTCTACTTTGAGTTTCACTCTACATATTGTTTAGTTCAAGATAATCTAACTAAAGAAGTTCTTTTGCAGGGTAAACAACATAAAGGGCTATACAAATTTGATGTCCCAAATTCAAGAAATGTTGAAAATAATGAAAAATGGTGTCATGTTTTTGAAATTAAAAATGCTGAAAATTTTGATGTATGGCATTGTAAGTTGGGACATCCCAGTTTGAATATAATTAAGCATGTCTTGAGCAGTTGTGATAATACTCATATTAGTAAAATTCCTAATTCTTACACTTGCACATTTTGTCAAATGGGCAAGAGTCACAAGCTTGTATTTCCATATTCAAAAACTGCTTATAATAAACCACTTGAACTTGTTGCTACAGATTTATGGGGGCCAACCCCTATACAAACTAATTATGGCTATAAATATTATATCTCATTTATTAATGTCTATTCTAGATATGTATGGATTTACTTTCTAAAATCCAAATCTGAAACTAAAGATGCTGTGTTACAGTTTATTTCTAATGAAGAAAGGCAGACAAACTACACTACAACAAAAATACTCTATTACAATGCTCTTTTTACAACGGGCACTGGTTGCCCGTTGTAATAGAAGACTATTACAACGGTCCATTCAGGCCCGTTGTAAAAGATGCCATATACAACCGCTTTTTTACAACGGGCATTGATTGCCCGTTGTAATAGATAGCTATTACAACGGTCCATTCAGGCCCGTTGTAATAGATGACAACTTTACAACGGTCATAAATTGCCCGTTGTAAAAGGTGCACAGTCAAATTACCCTATTCACAAATTACAACGGCCAGAAAGTTTTTTCTAATGCCCTTTTTATTTTCGTTCCTGCTCGTTCCTCTTTGCTCCTGCTCGTTCCTCTTTGCTCCTGCTCGTCCTCTTTGCTCGTTCTCTTTGCTCGAAACTAGGGTTTTCGAAAAATTGAAGCTACCGTCTTCTCGATCGAATCAGGGCTTCCCCAATTTGGATCGAAACTAGGGTTTTCGAAAAATTGAAGGTAATGAATTGGATATTTATGTTATTACAATTGTTTGTTATGTAGCATGGACTCGCAATCAGATGCTTGACCACTCAGTCTCATGCCAGAGCATTTCCCTTCTTCACATAGACAATGTCTATTTCATAAAACAATAACCCTCCATGTATTCACAGTAAAATTGGAGGGAACAAAACTTTGTAAGCTGATCCCCTTGGGTAGGCCATCATATTTTTTCTTTTTGGTGGTTCTCCAATGCTTCAGCATTAAACATTGATTGTAGCATATGTTAATATTACTCGTAAGTCTGATTAGCTCTTAGTTATGAGGATTTTCAATCAGCTGCATATAAATAGAATGATTGCACTCTCTAATTGCATCACATTGTTTTATTATCCCCGCCTGTTAATATTGCCGTCATTTACACAAAATTTAATCTATTTGAGCTCCTTGATAAAAACTATAGACTGGATTTCCTTGTATTCTAGTGGTAAAATAACTCTGAGAGATTTGATGATACCCACTTTGGTAAGGCCATGCATTGTTGTATTTAAAAGGTTTGTTTGGGCCCTGTGTAGAAGAATTAGTAAACTTGATGTGCAGCGGTGAATGGTCACTAGATGAGTGATTTAACACCGAAACATTTAAGAGGGGAAATTGTGTTAATAACTCGAGATTACCGAGTACTCTGTCAATTCTATGACGTGATTTGATGTTTTTGCATTCAATTTTTTGTAGGAAGGAAAATTTTGTCAAATTGCCGCCGACCTCATGAAAGCGGGAGTTTACACTGACTTCGTTCAGGTTTGTAATTCCAGTTTGTTAACGCTGAAAATCGAACGCTAACACCCAGTGTGTGTAATAACAATGTGAAAGCACTACCCGTTGGTACGGGAATAGAATATAAGCTGAAAATAGCAGAAAAACGGTAAAGGAACAACAGATTTATAGTGGTTCGGCCCGTAATTGAGCCTACATCCACTTTATAGTCTTTTATTGCTGATCTGGTTACAATTTGATACAATACACTTTGAATACAATTCACTTCGATCACTCAAACACTTCGGATTAGTAACTCAAACTTTGATGATGAGATTTGTCGAATCCATGTCGGATGTGTAGAATCTCGTTCAAAGCTTGTTGTAGTATCTTCGATGTTTGGAGTTCTTCGAGTCTTGGATGAGTTGAGAGTTCAGCAGAGTAATGACGCTTCAGAAAATGGTTGGCCAAAAGTCCTTTTGCCGTTGGAATTAGGGGGGTATTTATAGAATGATTCTGGCCGGAATTTGCCCCAAGTCTTAAGTCATGTACGACCTAAGTTAGGTCGTAGGTCGCGAGCGACCTAAGATGGGTCGTGGTCCACTCGTGACTTAGGAAGTTGGTCTGATGGAGTTGCACTTGGTTTCATCTGAAGTGGTAAGTCGTAAGCGACCTAAGATAGGTCTTGTACCCTTTCTTTCCTTTTAGCTCGTTAAGCTGCTTTGTGAAGTTAGGTCGTCTCTTCTTTCTGGAGTTAGGTCGTGAAGTCTGCTAGGTCGTTAGATCGTTCTGCCTCTTAGGTCGTTAGTTCCCTTAGGTCGTTAACTTTCTTAGGTCACAAAATCTTTAGGTCGTTAAGTCTGGAGCTACTAGGTCGTTAACTTCCTTAGGTCGCAAAATCTTTTAGGTCGCGGACTTTTAGGTCGTTGGAGAAGTTAAGTGGTAGATACCTTTTAGGTCATTAAGCATGCTAGGTCGCGAAGTCTCTTCAGTAGTTAGGTCGTGAAGTCTCTTAAGTCGTTAGGTTGCTAACTTCCTTAGGTCGCAGAGTTTTAGGTCGGCACTAAAATATGAGTTAACATTTGCCCCTCGAAGGGCAAGCCTGTCATAGGTCGTGTGCTTCGACTTAACTTTGCTAGGTTGTGAACGACCTAAAACTCGTGCTAACTCGTACGCCTACTCGCCTTCTTCTCTCAGCCTCATATAAATTAGTTAGGTCGCTCATTCCTCCCTATCTTACTGCTCCGAACTTCCACTGCCATTGATGAATTTTCAAACTTTCGAAGGCGAACTCAATTCAGTTAATCGTCGATCCATTTCTACCAGCATACTACGTAAGTGGATCCAATCTCTACTCCACCATAATCGCCGTTCGATCGTGAATCCATGTTTTCCGATCCAAGTCCAATTTCACGCGTCATGTTTCATTTTGAATGGTTATTTCGATCGACTTTTAATCGTCGTTTGATACGTTGTGGTAATTCGTGAATGCACGGAAATTTCTATAGTGGATCGGAGGGGTTTGGAGTCGATTTCTTAGGCGATTTGATGGTATGTGGAGATGAATGAAACTCGCGTAAAGGATGACAGATTCTTTTGTAATGGCGGTATTGGGTTATCGGGTCTAGTAAGTTGTTGCGTGGAGAGGAAGTCAGCGACCTATCAGATCTGCACAACCTAAAAGTTAGGTCGTGCTGGGATTCTTGGCGACCTAAGCCTTACG
This sequence comes from Allium fistulosum, assembly GCA_030737815.1. Classification (NCBI taxonomy): domain Eukaryota; kingdom Viridiplantae; phylum Streptophyta; class Magnoliopsida; order Asparagales; family Amaryllidaceae; genus Allium; species Allium fistulosum. The sequence continues at coordinate 1,218,798,096 of CM060904.1, read as the reverse complement.
ATCTAAGAATTCTTGCGACCTAAACGAAACCGAACAACCTTCTTGCGACCTAAATAGTTTCCGACCTATGCCAAGTCGTGTGCGACCTAGGACTTAGAGAAATTTGTATCGCCTCGAATTATTTGCCTTGCATAGTGCGACCTAAAGTAGCCTCGACCTATGATAGGTCGCTGAATAACCTAAGACTTGAACAAACTCTGCACTGCTCTGGACGTTTTAATTTGCACAATACGACCTAAAAATGTCTCGACCTATGATAGGTCGCTGGACGACCTAGGACTTGTGAAATTTGGCCAGAAGTTGACTGAGCTTTGAATTTGAACTGTGTTGCATTTTCTTTTCAGATTGTCTTGACTTTAACGCTAATAACCTTTAATCATAACATTTGTAGAAAAACGGGACAAACATACTGCCATCGACTGCCCACATCGAATGACAGATTAGCCGATAAAGAATAATCAACTTTAATGAACTGTGTGAATGAAATGTTGCGAACAAACCAATTCAAGTGAAGTATCAAAGCAAAGCTAAAATAACCAATTAAAGCCAATTTGTTTTGCATTAACACTGCACTTGAGTTTTAAATTAACAAGTCCTGAAATTATGTAATCGACTAATTTGTCAACTGTCAACTAGTTCAATTTCAGTTATGTTTGCTTTCTACTCTTATTAGTTCAGCACAACACTTCACATTTTTTAGGAAACGTGCACCTTCATATTTGAATATCCAGTTGATTGTGTAGAATGACATCTCAACAAGAAGATACAGGACCTACCGGAGAAGCTTTCCCAATTGCCAACCCATTGATCGACCCTCCAGAAAGAACTCCGACCACCTTGAGCCACAAAGTCTTCAGACAACTGTGCATCCAGTTCGGTATTGCCGAAGCAGATGCTTTATTTCCTGGAGCAAACGATACTGCTGACAGGCCACCTCTTGGTTTTGTCGCAGTGAATCGTCAGATGTGCTTAAGTGGAGCTATTCCTCCTTTCAACGAATTTCTCCAAGAACTTTTTCTTCGATTTGCTATCTCGCCTTTCCAGCTACATCCCAACGGTTATGCCGTCTTGATGGGGTTATGTGTTCTGTTTAGGAGGACGCTCAATCGTCTTCCAAGCTTCGATGAAATCTGCTATTTGTGTACCTTTGCTAAGAATAAAGATCACTCTTCAATCGTGCTTGCAAGAGGCACCAGAAACCGGAAGTTGATTTTGGATTTACCCGATAGTGCTCACAGGTTCCTAAGTCAATTCTTCTTTGTCCGATGTCCTCCGGGATTCTACTCTGTCTGGAGAGTCGAAAGTAAGATTGCCTTTCTCTATTCATCTCATGAGCTTTTCAAAACCCGAATTTATCAAATGCTTATCATTATCTTTTTAGTTTTCAGCACTTCCTCCCTCGCTTAGAAATCCCAGCCTCAAGTCGATTTTTGAAACTTTAAATGCTGTGGCTATGGAAGAGAGGAGCGCCAAATTCTTGTTGAAAGATGAACTTTTGCACCAGTTCGAACTTCTACATTCTTCTCATTCCATCCAGCCTCATGAAGTTCCTGATTCTTCGGCAAAGACGTCAGATGCCCCAGCCCTTGCCGAAGAACCTTCACTGAAAGAATCCACCAGTGAGACTTCACTGGTGAAGTGTTCCGCTTCTATTAATGTTGCGGGGTCATCCAGCAAGTTAACACTTTCTCCAGTTATTGAAGAGGAGGAAAATCCTCACATTTCTGAGAAGACGGCTGACGTGAAAGTCGAGAAAGAGAGTTCTACTGGGCATCACGGCGATGATACTTTTGATAATTTGAGCGATATAATAATAACTTCTCAGGAACTTTTTAAAGATGATATTTCAAAAGCGATCTCTCCTGTTGTTGAAGCGACTTCTTCTTTGCAACAAATTACAACACCTTCAACACAAGCCATTGCCATTCCTACACCACAGAGTGGTTTGTAGTCTGACGCGCGTAGTTTTCACATCACCCACACTTAGGATTTTTCGGCACTTATACGCACTTAAATTCCTTTTCTTCGAAGATTTTAAGACTTGTCTCTTTTTCTTTTTCAGATTCTTCGATGGGGCGGAGCAGATCGTACTACGACAAATTCTAGCGTCATGGAGGCCGCAATACTTATGACTTTAGGCGCTATCTTCCTTCCCGTCAGGAGACCGATGAAGAAAGGGCCTCTAGAAAAGCTCGCGAGAGACGGGATTATGAAGAGCGCCGCAAAAGAGAAGATGAACAGCACTATGGGAGTAGGGACGAGCGATACGACTCTTCCCGCAGAAGTGACGATTCTCATAAAAGGAAATCTCACGACGACAAGGGGAAGAGTCACATTGTTGATGATTCTAGCAAGCGGACCAAACTTAGCGAAAAGGACGCGTCTGTAATTTCGGAAAAGACCGATGCTCCCATCTCTCCTAATATTCCATCCGGCCCTCCTGCTTTAAAGAAATCTGACATCCAGGCGATCATCAGCAGACCTCAGTATCAGGTCAAAGATGCCCCTCCTATACTTCAAAGCCGATTTCCGAATTGGTGCTTAAAAGGGGTGCGTTTTGACCTTGACTTGGTCCCGATCGATAAACCAGCTATGCTGCGTAACCTTGATGCCGTCAAACTTGATATTGAAAGGATATCTGGATGGGAAAAACTTGTCGATGAGCTGCAAAGAGTCAATCGTGCGAATCTTGAAGCCATGTTGACCATGGAGAACGACAAGACGGAATGGGACAAAATTTGCAAGCAGCATGACACGGAAATGACAAGTATTGCTGAAGACAACGAGAGGCTTGAGACTGAAGTTAGAAAACTCAAAGACGAGCTTGCTACCTCTTCTACTTCCTTTACTCAAAAGGAAGAATTACTTCAAAAGCAAGTTCGCGATGCTCATGCTGCATAACGAAATGCTGAGGCCCAACTTGAAGCCGAAAAGAAGATGATAGAAATCTATCGCGCCGACATCACCCAGCTATGAGAGAAGGCAAGTTCCCAGGATTTGGAAATTATGCGGTTACGAACTCAGCTGTCGAAAACTGAAAAAGAGCGCGATGAGGCCATTGCCGGAAAAGAAGCAGCTGAGCAGTCGCATGAGGCGACGAAGGCCAAAATTAGTTCCACTTTGTTTGATTTCTATCTGCATAGCGTCCTGGGGCGTGGTAGTCTCTCCTTTTTGGGACCAACATATGAGACTACTTTAGCCGAAGTGTGGGAAGCAATAATGGACATGTTCGGAGGTGCTGGATATGCCAAGGTGGATCTTGAAGCGACTTATCTGGATGATGAGGCGCGCGCCGCCCTTGCCAGGGGAAAAGAGCAGCTTGCTAGGGAGCGAGCCGAAGCAGCGGGAGGAGAATGTTTAGAAAAAGTTACTGTAACTGACTCTACTGGTCCTCCAGCTTCGGTCGATCCCGAAAACATTGGCTCTAGTTCCTATTCTCCACCTCCTGCAAATGCCGAAGCTAAAACCACAGCTACTGAGCCTTCCACTGCTCAGGACGAGGAGAAGACTCAAGACGACATTGAAGCTGAACAATTTGAAATCAATGTGATTAAACCAACTTCTCCAGGTAACTTCGATGTTGATCCAAGTCTAGCAGACTACTTATTTGCTTCAACCGAGTTTGATGAATTTATCAATTGTTACTTAAGTGTCAATGAACCAACATCTTTACTTTTTCCGGAGAATACTGATTTTAACTTCTTTTCTCTATAGCGGAAGCACCGAATACTGCACAAACTTCCACTCCTCTAGTTGTCGTTCCTCCATCTTCTCAAGTTACTCCTCCTTTTGCTTCTCAACCGGGATCACAGGCAGAAAAAATTAAAGCTCTTCAAGGCCTGGATGATCCGGCTGCTTCAAGAGCAGAAGGCGGAAGATCTTGATGACATCGAGAAGACCCCAGAGCAGTCTCTTGACGATGACACAAAGCTTTCTACACTGCTTGCTACTCTGGGAAGCGAATCTTCTTCAAAGTGGAAGGGGAAGCGCGTCATGAAGAAGAAGAAAAGAAGCATTTCCGCTGGAGAAGATAAAGCAGAGGAAGATCCGGCTACACCTTCTCCTCCTCCTTCTCCCACCCATCCACGCCGGATTCCGAAACTAATTATCAAACCAGGCTATGGTACTAAGGGCAGCAAGAAGAAGGAGTGATAAGCTAGGCTCTTCTTTTCTTATTTTGCTTTTTGCTTTTTGCATGTATTGACCGGAGATTGTGCGGGTACCGGTCCCTACTTTTTTGAGATCTGCACATGTAAAGAATTTTCACAGTATTGAATAAAATAATTCTTTTACTTGCATGAATTCTTGTACATGTAAGAATGCATCTATTTCCCATTTTAGTGTAGAATAAGCGATTCTTTTTATTTGTACAAACTTTTTGTCTGTGTTTTGAGAATGCATTTATTCCACATCCTTTCCGCGTGTAATTGTAATGTGCTTGTGGTACGTCGCTTGAATACAACTTTTATTATTGTAGTCGTATTGTATGATATTGCCCCCATACCACAAGTGCATTGCAATATCTTTTTGCTTTGGCGAGACTTGTACTCTTATTTTTGGAGAATAACTATTCCATCTTTGAGGAAACAATTATTCTACTTAAATGGAGCGTGTCTCGTTTTTGGAGAAGTTTTCACGCTTCAACCTTTGGAGATGGTCACTTCATGTTTTTGAGAAGTGAATTCTCCTACGCGGTAAAGCGGGCCTCTAAAGAGGATTTTACTTAGCACTTCAATTTTTGGGGAAGAATTTTTCAAGATGAACAAGTAGGTCTTCCTTGAGAGTTGAAGTGTGCCTCCGAGGAGGGCTTTTTGGCATTTTTGAGGAGTAGAATTTGGACTCCGAAGAGTAGCATTATGCTTTGTGAAGTAGCGTTGTGCCCCCGGAGAGGTCTTGTGTTTGTGCTTTCGGAGAAGTCTTGTGCCTCCGAAGAGGTCTTGTGCCTCCGAAGAGGTCTTGTGCCTCCGGAGAGGTCTTGTGTGCCTTGGGGAAGGTCTTCTGCCTCCGAAGAGGGCAGTGTGTGCCTTTGGGGAAGGCTTGTGCCTCGTAAGAGGGCTTGTGGTGCCTCGGGAGAGGTCTTGTGCCTACGAAGAGGTCTTGTGCCCCCGAAGAGGTCTTGTGCCTCCGAAGAGGTCTTTATTTGATTGCCTGGAAATTACTTTCTCACAGTTAAATGGATCCACAGGGCGGACGCAAGTTATTTAATTGGATGTTCGTTTACACAAACGATCGCAATTAGTTAATGAAGGCCTTGCCTCAGTGGTTCCACCAACCTTTTTGTTGAGAAAAGCGTTTCCATGTATTGGCGTGCCTCCGAAGAGGGCTTGTGCCTCCGTAGTGGTCTTTATCCTCCAAAGATTTGCACCTCCGAAGAGGTCTTGTGCCTCCGAAGAGGGCTTTTGTTGATCAGCTCGCCCATATCTCTTTGTTGTTTTCTCATTAATGGTCCCCTGTTATTGTCTCCGCGCCTATGTTCCTTTCCTTTGCAAGCAGCTTGCTTTATCCAATGGAGTGTACTTTACTGTTGATTGATTCCATGGGACAGGCGCAAGTTATTCAATCAGATGTCTGTTTATACAAACGATCGTAATTAGTTAAAAGCGTCTAGTTCCTTTTCTTTGGAAAAGTGTCTTTTTGGTGGAATCATCAACTTTTTGGTGTAAAGTTCATCTTATGTTGGATTTGAATTTGGAACTTTCTGTGGCTTGAAATTTGTTTATTGAGTGATTTACGGGGTTCACTTGGCATTGTGATGGGTAAGCTTTGTTTTAATGACCTGCAATGTTAAATCGATATTTTAGAAATACGTTTAGAGTATTTACACATCGAAATGAAACAGGCATTTTATAATAATAAAGAACACAAAATTTATAGTGGTTCGGCCAAGAACTGGGCCTACATCCACTTTATAGCTCTTTTATTTATCATCACTGATTTTACAATGGTTTACAATACAATCGATATATCCATTATCATTTTACAATTTCAAGCAAAGCTTTTCAAGTAAAATATGGGCGCAAATGATTGCTGTTCCAAGCTCTTGGGATTGGATCTCCTTCGACAGTTGTGAGTTTGAATGTGCCATCAAGGAGTTTATTGCCTATGACATATGGCCCTTCCCAATTTGGTCCAAATACTCCGACTGCTGTCATGATCCTTTTCAAGACTAAGTCCCCGACTTCAAAGCTTCGTTGACGGACTTTAGAGTTGAAGTGCCTTGCAATTCTTTGCTGATGGGCCGCAACTCTGAGTCTAGCTTCTTCCCTTCTTTCATCAAGAAAGTCAAGTGCTTCGAGTTGCAATTTTTCATTTTCGGCCTGGTTGAAGTGAACTCTTCTATGTGAAGGGACTTCTAGCTCTACCAGAATCATTGCTTCCGATCCGTATGCCAGTGAGAATGGAGTGTGCCCAGTCGCAGTTTTATGGGTTGTTCTGTATGCCCATAGTGCTAGTGGTAGCTTATTAACCCATCCACCTTTTGCTTTTTCAAGCTGCTTTTTGATGGTTGACTTGATAATTTTGTTTACTGCTTCCACTTGCCCGTTTGCCTACGGATGAGCCACTGCTAAGAAACTCTTTCGGATTTTGAATTGCTTGTAGAAGTCCTGGAACTCTTCGCTTTCAAATTGAGTACCGTTGTCTGTGATTATCTTCTGTGGCACACCATATCTGCAAATGATATTTTTCGTTACAAAATTTATCATCTTTTTAGAAGTAATAGTGGCCAAAGGTTCAGCTTCAGCCCATTTAGTGAAATAATCGACAGCAACAATAGCATATTTGATTCCCGACTTGGCAACTGGTAAAGGTCCGATTAGATCTATCCCCCAAATGGCAAACGGCCATGGACTGACCATCTGTGTTAGTTCGGTTGAAGGTGCTCTTGGGACTTTTGCAAATCTCTGGCATTTGTCACATTTTTTGGAGTAGATAGCATCATCTCGATTAATATCGGGCCAGAAATACCCATACCGAAGAACTTTCTTGGCAAGTGTTTGACCGCCTGAATGATCCCCACATTCTCCTCCGTGTACCTCTGCTAAGATTGTCCTAGCTTCTTCCTTGGTTACACATCGGAGTAATGGCATTGAGAATCCCCGCCTGTATAACCGGCCATCTTGAATTACATATCTTGATGCTTTTCTTAACAGCTTTTGGCGTTCTTTAGAATTTTCTGGTAGGGAGCCGTTGAGCAGATATTATTTGATTGGGGTCATCCATGACTCTTGTTCTTGAGATACAGCCATGATCCAGTCGATATCCATATCATCAGTGCTTGGAGCTGACAAAACCTCCACGGGAACCAATCCCAATAACTGAGCTTCTCCGGAGCTTGAATACTTTGCTAGAGAATCCGCTTTCATATTTTCCTCTCGAGGTATGTGGCTTATCGAATAATGATCGAAATCATTGAGAAGTTCAGAAGCTTTCGACATATAAGCGGGCAGATTTCCTCCTTTAGCTTGAAATTCCTTCTTGACCTGACACACAATAAGCTGAGAATCACTGAAGATTTGCAATGCTTTGATGTTTAATTACTTTGCAATCTTTAATCCCACAATTAGAGCTTCATATTCTACTTCATTGTTTGTAGAAGGGAATTCCAATCTTAATGTGTAACATAACGATCGCCCTTCGGGGGTTTCAAGTACAACCCCAGCTCCGGAACAGTAATCATTTCTTGAGCCATCAACATATAACTTCCATTTGGTCGGGATGTCAACTGTAATCTCTTCCTCTTTATCACCCTTATCTGTATACTCTGCGGTGAAATCCGCTAAGGCTTGTCCATTGATCGCTTTTCGGGGATGATAAGTGATATCATATTGGCTAAGCTCAATATTCCATTTCAGAAGACGGCCCGAAGTTTCAGGGCGAAATAGGACTTGCTTTAGAGGCTGATCGGTGAGAACTTTGATAGGGTGTGCTTGAAAATACGGTCTCAACTTTCTGGAAGCAATCAGTAAACAGTAGGCGAGCTTTTCTAGCTTTGAATAATTCATTTCTGCCCCAGTGAGTCTTTTGCTGATATAGTAGACCGGACGTTGAACTTTTGCATCCTCTCTTACCAGTGCCGCACTCAGGGCATGAGATGAAACTGGAAAGTATATGAAAAGGTCTTCGCCGTTGTTGGGCTTGGAAAGTATTGGAGGCACTTCCATGTGACGGATTAATTCATCGAAAGCTTTCTGGCATTCAGGTGTCCATTCGAAGTTCTTCTTTCCTTTCTTCAAAGCGTCAAAGAAGGGGATGCATTTATCAGTAGCTTTGGAAATAAATCGACCTAAGGCAGCAACTTTCCCATTTAGGCTCTGCAGTTCCTTCTTTGTTCTAGGGGCTTTGACTTCTCTTAGAGCAGTAATTTGAGCAGGATTGGCTTCAATGCCCCTAGCGCTTACGATAATCCCAAGAATTTCCCGGACTCTACTCCGAATGAACATTTCAAAGGGTTGAGCTTCATTCCATATTTCCGGAGGATTTCGAACATTTCTGCTAAGTGGTCCATATGGTCAACTGCTTTCTTTGATTTTACTAACATATCATCGACATAGACTTCCATTGTCTTCCCAAGCTGTGATTTGAACATTGCATTAACAAACCTTTGATATGTTGCCCCTGCATTTTTCAATCCGAAAGGCATGACTTTGTAGCAGTATAAACCAACATCTGTGACGAAGCTTGTATCCTCCTGGTCCGACTCATGCATCATAATCTGGTTATACCCAGAGTAAGCATCCATAAAAGGTAACAATTCGTGTCCGGCTGTTCCATCTACCAACTGATCAATCCTTGGTAACGGGAAGGAGTCTTTTGGACAGGCTTTGTTTAAATCTGAGAAATCAATGCACACTCTCCATTTTCCATTGGCCTTCTTAACCAGCACAGGATTTGAAACCCAATTTGGATATATGGACTCTTTGATGAAATGATTTTCCATGAGTCGGTCTACCTCTTCCTTTAACGCTGCTGACCTTTCTGGACCTTGGGTCCTTCTCTTCTGTTTCACAAGCGTGAATTTTGGATCAATATTCAGAGTATGTACAACAATCTCTGGAGATATTCCACACATATCGGCGTGACTCCAAGCGAACACGACCAGATTTGCTTTCAAAAATGATATTAGCATATTTTGGACTGCCATACTGAGTTGCGAACCCACATTCAGCACTTTGTTCGGGTCCTTGAGATCAACAGGTACTGGTACCGTCACCTCCATCGGCACCACTCTATTTTCCTCTGCATTGGCTTTTCTGGGGTCCATTTCTCTCCTTGCACCACTATGCTCGCCAGTGCAGGGACCACCCTGTATTTGCTACAAGGTTGGGTTTTTGATGCGGAGGGGGGCTGCCGCATCTTTACCCATCTCTCTCTTCCTGGCCTCTCGAAGCTCTATAAGATAACATTCACGTCCAGCATTGTGATCTCCTTTGATGACACCGACACCATTATCTGTAGGAAATTTCATAGTTAAGCACCATGGGGCCAAAATGGCTTTGAATGCAGCTAGAGTTGGCCGGCCTAGGAAGGCATTGTAGGCAGAAAATCCATCAACAATTACAAAGGTTTGTTTCCGAACTACCCTTCTGCCCTTCTCCAAGTTCCACGAATAAGTCGACAGTTCCGATTGGTTGCTGCGGTTCCCCAGTGAACCCAACAATCTTTTGTGATGAAGCCTGAACGTCGGTCATTGGAATCTTCATTTGGTCAAATGTTTTCTTGAAGAGTATATTGCAGGAAGCACCGCAATCAATGAGCACTCGTCTTACAATAGCTGGCCCAATTCCTGCAGAAATGACCAAGGGATCTATGGTTGGAGCTTCAATACCCATAGAATCCCTAGCCTTGAACATAATATCATCATTAGAAGTTTTCTGCTGCTTCAGGGGTGCAGCATCTTCTATAGCAAAAACATCTTCTTCTGCTGGGATGTATTTCAAAGCACGAGCATATCGTTCCATTTCACCCCAGCTTCTGCCCGCTGGGTGTGGGCCTCCTGTAATCACATTGATAATGGGCCTTTCGGATTCATGTGCCGTAGTGCCTTTACCCGAGCCAGATGGTTGAGTAGGGGGTTGCTACCCCTGAGTGGACGAAGTTGGGTCATTCCTGTTTTTCTTGACATACTGTTGCAGCTTGTTTTCCCTCAACAATTCTTCAATTAAGCTCTTCAAGTGACGACATTCATTGGTATCATGACCGGGTTGGTTGTGAAAGCGGCAGAATTTTCCATTTCGCATAGCACCCTTTCCCGGTTTTATCTCAGCTGGTTTGGGATAATTCACAGCATCTTTGGTGGCAAAGAAGATATTTTCCGAAGTGTCGGTCAATGGAGTGAAATCTGAGGGTTTGAAGAAACGAGGTTTCTTTGTATCCTTTTGTTTCTTCCCATCATGACTTTCCCTTTTCTGACCTCCGGAATCTTTCTTCACCGAAGCAGCAATATTATTCTCCACCCTTGTTGCCACCACTTTCATTGGTGCCGGAAGATTTTCCAAACGTATGAATTCATCAGCTTTCTTATAGAATTTCTTGAGTGAATTTGGCTCCTTCATTTTCAGCCATTTCCCAAATTCGCTCAACTTGTCGATAGCATGCATCAAATAGGTCAAGACCATTCGTGGCTCTGCGTTGTCAACTTCCGCCAAAGCTATATTGAAGCGATTCAGGAATGACTTAATAGGCTCTCCCGGATTCTGTTCAAGACTAGACAATGACATTATTTCTTTCGCCTTTGAAGCGTACAACCTGAATTGCTCTTTGAACTTTCGGGTCAGATCGGAAAACTGATCTACAGATTGAACAGGAAGCTTGGTAAACCAAAGAAGTGCCACTCCTTCCAAGTATACCGGGAAATACCGACACTTAATCTCATCAGTTGCCCTTGCGCCGGTCATGTGCCAGTCATATTTATACAAGAATTGATTTGGGTCACTTGTCCCCCGATAAGCAGGAATGGTGGGGGGAACAAATTTTCTAGGAAACTCAGCTTTTAGAATCCTCTCAGTAAACGGAGTTTTACTTGGTGCGAATCCCCATTCGCTCTCATCCTCATCTCTTTGCATGCTTTCTTTCATTATTTGCCGAATCATGCCAGAGAGATATTCCTCATTGTTTAATGACTTTGTGGAGTAGACTTCGGCCATTTTCTCAGAAGTTTGTCCGGGCAAATGTTCGCGGAAAACTGGCGATGGCCTGGATCCTTCAGCTTGGAGGGGTGCCCCTTCAGCAACACCTGATCCCCCTTGAGTAATATTTCTCCCTTCGGAGTTGTGAAGAGCATCAGCAATGTTTTCTTCATTATTCACTAGTCTTTGACTTGCCCCGAGCAAAGCATTTAACTTCTCCATCATTAGAGTATTCTGAGTTTCAATCTGCTGATACAGTCCGGACACTGCGGCGCCTAATTCCTCTCGCGTCACTCCAACACTTGGAGCTGCCTGACTTGGAGAAAGAGAAGTGGCAGTATTATCGTGAGCATCTTTAGATCTGACAGACTTACGTTTCCTTCCAGGAGCCATTATATCCAACAGACTTCTGGTCTTGAAAGAGACCTTTTCAACGAACTTTCGTGAAGCAATGATGACAATCTTCCTGAGTTGGGCTCTCAATGAAAGCACCAAAATGTTAACGCTGAAAATCGAACGCTAACACCCGGTGTGTGTAATAACAATGTGAAAGCACCACCCGTTGGTACGGGAATAGAATATAAGCTGAAAATAGCAGAAAAACGGTAAAGGAACAACAGATTTATAGTGGTTCGGCCCGTAATTGAGCCTACATCCACTTTATAGTCTTTTATTGCTGATCTGGTTACAATTTGATACAATACACTTTGAATACAATTCACTTCGATCACTCAAACACTTCGGATTAGTAACTCAAACTTTGATGATGAGATTTGTCGAATCCATGTCGGATGTGTAGAATCTCGTTCAAAGCTTGTTGTAGTATCTTCGATGTTTGGAGTTCTTCGAGTCTTGGATGAGTTGAGAGTTCGGCAGAGTAATGACGCTTCAAAAAATGATTGGCCAAAAGTCCTTTTGCCATTGGAATTAGGGGGGTATTTATAGGAGTGATTCTGGACGGAATTTGCCCCAAGTCTTAAGTCGTGTACGACCTAAGTTAGGTCGTAGGTCGCGAGCGACCTAAGATGGGTCGTGGTCCACTCGCGACTTAGGAAGTTGGTCTGATGGAGTTGCACTTGGTTTCATCTGAAGTGGTAAGTCGTAAGCGACCTAAGATAGGTCGTGAGCGACCTAAGATAGGTCGTGTACCCTTTCTTTCCTTTTAGCTCGTTAAGCTGCTGTGTGAAGTTAGGTCGTCTCTTCTTTCTGGAGTTAGGTCGTGAAGTCTGCTAGGTCGTTAGATCGTTTTGCCTCTTAGGTCGTTAACTTCCTTAGGTCGCAAAATCTTTAGGTCGTTAAGTCTGGAGCCACTAGGTCGTTAACTTCCTTAGGTCGCAAAATCTTTTAGGTCGCGGACTTTTAGGTCGTTGGAGAAGTTAAGTGGTAGATACCTTTTAGGTCATTAAGCATGCTAGGTCGCGAAGTCCCTTCAATAGTTAGGTCGTGAAATCTCTTAAGTCGTTAGGTTGCTAACTTCCTTAGGTCGTAGAGTCTTTAGGTCGCAGAGTTTTAGGTCGGCACTAAAATATGAGTTAACACAGTTTAGTTTTACTTTAAAGTTGTTCCATCTATATCTTAATGTATTATTGTTTTAGTTTAGCTAGTTCTTACAATGATTAAATGTTAACTGCAGAATCATCTTGCTCCAAGCGGTTACCTCAAGATTCCAACTGTGAGTATCGCATATTTTTAGCTATTGATCTTGTAGATATTTTAATTTTAATTTTAATTCCTAAACATGGAAAAATGAATATGTGTATGCTATGGTATAGACTTTCATTACTAGAGCATGTTTGTAAACATGTATCTAAAACAGTTTATAAGCAACTAATTAGAATACTGAGTTACAAGTCATACGCTACCCATCGCTTCTTAAAATAACTTACGAGCTTAGTAAAAACCAATTAAGTAATCAAGTAATTAGCAGACGGTCATGCGAATACTCAATAAGCCATCTGGTTTGAACTATGGTTAAGGGAATGCTATTATGTTTTATAAAAACTGCATGCGTTATAGATCAAAAATCAATATACCTCTTCCATGTACTTGCTTTTGTTTTTATTTCACTTTTTGATGACTTTAGGCGCTGTTAGCTCTCTGACTATTTGCATAATTGATACTTAGGACATCAATGCCTACATGAACAAAAGAAGATATCTCCCGCAGCTTAATAATGAAAGCTCCTACGAGAGAAACTCAACTTACAAAAAAAGGTTCAGCAACTTGCAGAATCTTATCCTCATCATGGTAAGATTTTTCTTTGTTATTATTATTTGCATATATGATGATATTCTTATCAAATATTGAATGATGTGTCACTCTAATTATGATGTATTTACTTATATATGCATCGTGAATCATATGTATACGTGAATAATGAGTCCACGAATAATCAAAATTTTATGGTCTATGTATGTTTCGGTGATTTTCCTCTTCGTCTTGTCTTTCAAGACTTATTTCTAAGATTGATGCAGTGCATACCTTAGTGGACGAACTCGAACGACTTAGCAATGGCGAGCTACGACCTAGCATCGACGACCTAAAACCCAGTCCATGACCTAATTCCCACGACTTAACACTTTCCCGATCCAAATCATCGCCGCGACCTACGACTCATCACCTACACGACTTACGACTCAACCTCCAACGCGATTTAACTCCAATCGCCTGACCTAAAACAATCTCCGACCTAACTCCATGCCACGACCCATCCAGTATTCCAAGCTCCGACCTAAAACAGCTTCCCCGACCTAATCCACTTCCACAACCAATCCATTTCTACTTAATGTCATTCATCCTCGACCTAAAACAATTTTCTCGACCTAAACTTCTCCATGACCTAAACCTAAGTCGCGTACGACCCTCGCCATCACCACAACCTAATTCCAGACTTCAGCTTAACTCGCGAGTTGAGTTCGATAAGTCGCGAGCTGATGACGATAAGTCGTGAGTTGGTGAAGATAAATCGCGAGAAGTTTAATCGGATGTCTGCCGTTCTTTAAGTCGTTGAGAAACATTTTGATAAGTCGTGAATGATTGTGATAAGTCATGAACAATTTTCATAAGTCGCGAGAAGATTGAAACGGATGCCTACTGTTCTTTAAGTCGTTAAACACTATTTTTGAGTCGTTTGTACTGTAGCTCGTATTTCTGTTAAGTGTTGTTAATATTCTAAATGTTAGGTCATTCAAGACCTATGAGTTGTGGTGTAAGTGTTGTGTTGTATGCCTATAAATAGGCGAGTTATATCATTTGTAAAGGTTGTTGATTTTGAATAAAATTTCCTTTGTTAGCTTTGTGCTTTCATCCAATTTGTAGTCGAGTGTGATCTTCTATCTCCACCTTCGGTCAATCGAGTGCGCTCGATTCAACGATCGTGAAGCCAATTCGCGGCATCAAGTGCGCTTGATCAACGCTCGAAGAATTGAAGATCTACTTTCACGGTATCGAGATCGATCAACGTGACGTAGATAGCTAAAATTCGGTATCTTCGGATCAACGAATTTGGGCATTTCAGCATTCATCAATCCAACGATTGCTACGTTCATCGTATCATCAATTTTTGTATTCCGCCGCTGCGTTAAAGATTGATACTTCAAAAATAGAGCAGATTATTTCGATTGTGGCTGTTACATATTTCTCTAAGGTTGTTATTTTTTATCATAATATAAAATTGTTTCTATTTTTTAATGAAAGAGTGGTCCTCTTACGAGGAGAGCACTCATATTTATTAACTAATAACCATAGTCCTTACAAGAGTTTATTGGAATTAGCTATTGGAACTATGCAAGATCATCACTGTAATGATCGACAAAATGAGAGACAAAAGTAAACAAAAATAATTTATAAAGTATGTAGGAGTGGTAATGTTAACAGAGAGCTGTATCATTGGAGTGGTAATGTTAATAGAGAGCTGTAGGCAGTAGCTGAAAAATAGTGCATGCATTAGTGCTTACTAGTATTGCATGTGGACAGTAACTGAGTGTCTTGATGGTCTTGCATGTGGGCAGAATAGAATTGCATGTGGACGGTAACAAAGAGCTGTAGGCAGTAACTAAGTGAGGATTAGGTGCAAGTTTATTAGCTGGCTATCTTGAAAACCGAATGTCATGATAGTATTGCATGTGGGCTAATTGAATGATAATTGTTAATTGCTGAGAATGTGGAGTATCAATGCTGCTGAGGAACGATGCATTTGAGTCTTGAGATCAAGGCATACAATCCTATTGACTGAGCCAATGACTTCAGATGTGCACTGTATCAGCTTGAGGCAGAATGTTAGAAGGAGCTCAGAGGCGATGAGTAGATTAGACAAGCATGATGAATAGCCGCTTGAAATAGAAAAAATGCACTGGTCTGTATACATCATGCACATGTGGCTGATTGCTTCAAAGATAAGCAGGTCTACTTTGTATTCATATGGAATTGTTGCAGGTGGTCCGGGAAACTGATGAGGAAAAAACATTATTTTGTATACTTATGGATATATATGCTTATATGGTGAGTGATTTTGGTTATAAGTGTGTTAAGGTCATGGCAAGAACGTATAGGTGTGTTAAAGTTATGAGAAGAATGAGCGAATTTATGCCACTGTATTTAAAATTCTACTGTGGTTATAGTTACAGGTATCTACTATTAATCTTATAGTCCAACCGCTCTTTACTATCTATTTTGGCTAAGGGTATATATTTATATTTGTCAACATAAAGGTGGTTATGATTATGGTTATAGGTGTATTAGTATCGTGGCAGGAATTCCTATTTCTGTTTTAAAGTATATGCAATCCTTTTGTGCAGGAATTCCTATTTCTGTTTATCATTACTTAATTGCATTACAAGCTTAGCTCATATACTATCAATTATTTACTGGGGTCGGGTAAAATCAAATTAGTTCTTCATGCACATTGAGTAAACCTATTCACTATCAAGTGCCATTTTTTTATTTTGCATCGTGTATTAGTTTTTCACACATAATGAATAACCATGTTCTTCTTCCTTGTGGTTAATGAATGAGTAAATACTGATTCATGAATCTCAATTTTAGCTTCCAATTCATGTGTAACCATCCTCTCTTTCTTGTGGTTTATTAATAGGAAATGAAGAGGATTACAGGAAAACAGAAAAAAGACAAAGAAGCCGAGATTTTACTTAAGGAGTCATTAACGGACCAAACATATTGAAGGCAACAACAATCAAAGTGAAGACAATCCACATTAGTTAAAGACAATTCAGTGCAAACTAAAGCAGGTAATTGCTGTATTTTTTTGTAATATTGGAAAATTAAAGCCTTGCTTGAAATTAAAATTCATATGTGCATGTGATTGTTGTATCTATTAATAAATTTTAAAATCTTGGATTTCAATCAGGTTTAAATATCTATTAATAAATTAAGCATGCGAAATTAAAAACCATAAAGTTTTAACTATAAAACAGGTTATTTATTTACTTATTTCCATCTTTTATCCATGTATTCATTATCTTGTTTGTGTATGATCTCAAAGGGAGGTTGAGTATATTCGCCTTTCAACATAATTTGAGTTTTGCCTTTTGTGTTTCTGAATAACCTATACAAGGCCTTTGAACAACTTAGCCTATTTTGTTGTATTATCCCCATCCCAGTATATGCTCCTTAATACTTATTTTGGAATATATCAAAAATTATATAACTGGGACCCCACTTTATACTATTCAGACACTTCTCTTCTCCATTGATTCTCTTTGCTTTCGAAACTTGATTCAAATCCATAATGTATTGCAAATTATAGAAGTATTTTACTGTTTGATTTAAAATCATGAATATTTTGAGTTGAAATTCGATTCAAATCCATGCATTCTTTGATTCAAATTCATGAATATTTTCACTTATAATTTGGTCCAAAAATCCATGAATATTTAAAATTCATATTTTTGTTTGGACCAATTAAAACAATTAAAATTTTAATTCCAATTTTTAATTTCGACATGCGATTTCAAAATTTAACATAAAATCACACAAATATTTTTTTTTTCTTCTGAATGGCATTTGTTTGGCTGGCAAAAATCAACAATCTTTGATGGTGTGTTGGTCCTATCAAGTCCAGAATTCACTAGTTTCTTTTTTTCAACCGGGTATTGTGGAGAAAATTTTGGGTGAAATGAAATAGCAATGCTCAATATTTATATGATATAACATTTTTAGTCTATTTTCATTTTACATTTTTCAAATGTGAGTGGAGTAGCATGTTGCTACAAGTATTTCATAACATGGTTTAAAAATCTGTGATATGATCTAATTCTTGAAACATTCTTTTCGTCTAATAGTAATGAGATACAAGCCTAATTAAAAGGATTTGGAAATTTTCTTTTACGAATTTCATTGTTGTATTTGATATATTCTGTCCATCTCTAATGTTGATTCTTTCACTTAATGTTGTGAATTCCTGCAGTTGTCACTTCACTTTCTTGGTTTGTTGACTACATTTTTGCTTTTCATTTTGGTTTCAGCAGGTTCAAGATCAGCAAGAACGAGTTATTGTGGATGGTTTGATGAAAAAAAAGTGCAGGCTATTGAGTTGGGAGAAGAACATAGTTGCAGAGGGGACAATAGCAAGCACTGATCCTGATGCGTCGGTACATTTTGTAAAGCTTGGAGTAGAAGCTTGGAAAGTATGGATGGATGTAGCGGTGGAACCAGAAGCTTTTTTATTTAGGCCAAATTCAGAGATGTCCACTATTAAAGAGGCCGTTGGATCAACCGTCGCGTGGCACAAAGACTTTATATCCTTAGTCTAGTATGATTGTACTTAGAACTTGATATTTATAGCCGACTGTTATGTATTAATGCTTTATGAATTTGGGAGGTAAACTTATCTGACTTTTTGGAGTGTTGGAATTTTATGACTATCTTTTAGTCTTTTCGTATGTGATTTTGGTTGTTTGTGCGTAATATTTATTACTGTTAAATTATTCATTATTTGTATGGATGTGCTTACCTATACGTTGCTGTAATTTTTTTTAATTTGCATTTTTTTGCAACGGTCAAAGCGCGTTGTATTATACTCTATTACAACGGTCAAAGCGCGTTGTATTATACTCTATTACAATGGTTGAAAACCGTTGTCAAAATGTTTTTTACAACGGTCAGGGAATGTTGTAAAACATGCTATCCATCTTGTATGATAGTATTTTGCAACGGGCAAAGAAGCTTGTATTACAGTCTATTACAACGGTCGGCGACCGTTGTAAAAAAGTTTACTACAACGGTCTTTACAACATTAACTGCCCATTGTAAAATATGGGTGACCTATTACAACATCGCCTATTACAACGGTCCGCTGCTCGTTGTGGAACACATATTACAACGGGCATTGCCCATTGTAAAAAGCCTGTTTTGTTGTAGTGCTATCAACTAAAAGTCATACAAACTGATGGTGGTAAAGAGTTTTTACCCCTGAGGGGTTACTTTCAAATGAAGGGAATTACACAGAGTTACATGTCCATATACTTCAGAACAAAATGGTCTTATAGAGAGAAAACATAGGCATATAGTTGAAACTGGTTTGACACTGTTAGCACAGGCATCTCTACCATTGAAATTCTGGCCAGATGCCTTTTCTACTGCAGTTTATCTAATTAATAGATTACCTACAAAAGTTTAAAAGTTTAAAAGTCTAATAGAAGTGCTATTCAATGTCACACCAGACTACCAAAATTTGAAATTTTTTGGATGCCTATGCTTTCCCTATTTAAGACCATTCAACACACATAAACTTGAGTACAGATCCAAACCATGCACCTTTTTAGGATATGCTACTAGTCAGAAAGGATATAAATGCCTCGATAGTAATGGCAAAAAATATATATCCAGACATGTTATATTCAATGAGCATGAGTTCCCTTTTAGCAATTCAGATATCAAAACAACTCAAAAAATATGCAATTCAATGCTTTCAATACCTCAAGCACTACCTTCACTAGAAGTTGTCATACCAATTAATAGCATTGGTCATTATGAAAGGGGTGACATCAGTCCTCAACACACAGTGCCCACAAATGAACCAGGTCAAGAATATGCTGATGCACCAGTAAGATCCAACAGTGTGATGCAAGATACAGGTCATCACCTAGAACCCTGTCAAGTATTGCATGACACACAATCATACAGTACTCAACCAGAAGTCAATGCTGATGAAGACAGACAGCCACCTGTACCTGCAAATACTGGACACCATATGATGAGAAGAGCAAAGTGTGGGATATTCAAACAAAAAACATACAGTATTGAGTTTGAAATAACCGAGCCAAGCACATACCAGCAAGTAATCTTGGATGAGAATTGGAAAAATGCTATGAAAGAGGAATATAATGCACTGATAAAAAACAAGACATGGGATCTTGTACCCTTACCAATGAATAAAAACATAGTTGGATGCAAATGGACGTTCAGATTAAAGAAAAATTTGGATGTCTCAATATACAAGGCAAGATTGGTGGCAAAGGGGTATTCACAACAAAATGGATTTGATTTTAATGAAACTTTTTCTCCTGTTGTGAAACCCACTACCATCAGAGTCATATTAACAATTGCCTTGCATAAGAATTGGCCCATCAAACAATTAGATGTTAATAATGCTTTTGTTAATGGTGAACTACAGGAGGAAGTATATATGGAGCAGCCACATGGGTTCACAAAGGGGACAAAGATCAGCTAGTGTGCAAACTCAATAAAGCACTCTATGGGCTCAAGCAAGCACCAAGAGTTTGGTTTGACAAGCTGAAGACAACTTTATCAAAACATGGCTACAACTCTACTAAATCTGACAACTCCATATTCAGTAAATTTCTTAATAACACAATAACTTATGTATTAATTTATGTTGATGACTTTGTTATTATAGGAAATAACAAATCAGAAATCATGAATATCACTCAATGTTTGAAAGAAGAATTTTCAATCAAAGACTTGGGGGAGCTGAACTACTTCCTTGGCATAGAGGTCAAAAGAACATCAACATCAGAAATCCATTTAAACCAAAGAATGTACATCAATGAAATACTAGTTAAATCCAAAATGGACAAAGCAAATCCTTTGCCCACTCCAATGATAAGCAACAGTCATCTTTCAAAAAACAGAGGCGAGCCAATCCTAAATGACAAGCAATACAGAAGTATTGTAGGAGCACTACAATATGTCACTATAACCAGACCAGACATTTCATTTAGTGTAAATAAAGTGAGCTAGTTAATGCAAAAGCCTCTTGATGAACATTGGAAAGCAGTGAAAAGAATCTTAAGATATTTGAAGGGCACAATCAATCAAGGATTAATTCTGCAAGCAAGTACTACTTTATGTATTAGTGCCTTTACTGACTCAGACTAGGCTACTGATCAGGATGATAGAAGATCCACTACAAGGTACTGTGTCTATTTAGGCAAAAATCCTATACCATGGTGTGCAAAAAAGCAATCAACTATATCTAGGTCTAGCATAGAGGCTGAGTATCGAAGTATTGCTAGTGCTACTGTAGAAATAATGTGGTTAATGTCACTACTTAATGAACTACAGATCAAACTAAGCGGCAAACCAACTATCTGGTGTGATAATCAAAGTTCAATTTCAATCACAGCAAACCCAATACTCCACTCTCGCACAAAGCACATCGAACTCGACTTGTACTTTGTGAGAGAGCAAGTAATAAACAAAAACATAGAAGTCAGATACATACCTTCAACTTACAAGAAGGCCAACATCCTGACCAAGCCACTCTCTCGACTAAACTTCATTAGATTTAGGCGAGAACTTAATGTGGATGAAGCCGATAGTAATCTCAGATCTAAGGCTTCGATCTACATTCCTGAAGCCTTTGAAGATGAAAAAGGGAGTCATCATTGAAGCCTCGTCGAACAACTCAACTCAAATTGAAATCTTGTCTCACAAATTACAAATCGCCTTCTATACTGTTTGAGCTCCTCAAATCAACCAGAGCTCAATAAAAAAAGGAAATTGCATTGAAGAAGCCAATTTTCACTGGCGGCTCTCGAACTTGAGAATTTTTTTTGCAAACCCTAACCCTAGGTATCGGGTTTGAGGGGGCATGATAGAGAATGAAATGAAATAAGACTGTATATTACTTTGAGAATGCGGGTTATAAGTGTTCATGCTCTGGGCCTACCCGCAAGCCCATCTCTCATATAGTTGCACATATAAATACAGTATGTACTCTTTGTATTGAATATTATTCAGAAATAATACAAACATTATATATTTCTTTTACACGGTAATTTGATGACCATATATCTCAATGAAGGTAAGAACCATTGTGAAAACTTAGCGTTGTGTGTAGGACGCTAAAAAATTTGGCTTATCAACTAATTATCAACAACCATTCAGTGAAAAATAATCATCAAACGATAACAAATATAAAAAATAGAGAATATAAAGATTTAAGGTGATTTGGCAAATTATGAACGTCCACGGACCCAACTACTACATTTGTGAAAAATTACAAAAATTATAAGTAGAAAAGTGACGAGATAAACCTATAATTGCAAATTGAACAATCAATTTATATAAAGATTTGACTACACTCAAAACCCCTTATTAGATTTGATTATAAAAATAAAAAACATTAAAGAAGAGTATAATGGTAAATTCTATTACACCAATACGAAGGTGAAATGACTTCGTTTATAGACTCAAGACGAAGTTAATTAAATGCATAATTATCTTGAAACCTTTTCAATTTCCAGGATATGATTTGAATGCATATAAATAATGTTGATCTTAGTTTCCATAAATTTTCTTATTTGATTGAATATCCATGCATGATCTTTTCTTTTATATATTGCAAAATATATTAAATAATTGAATTAATTAATTATTTTTCTTTCCTTTTTTCTTTTCACATATAACTTAATTAATTAATTGATTGAATCAATAAATAATTTCCTTTCTTTATGTATTTAAAATATATTTGAATAACACAAATATAACGCTCCAACTTGATTCAAATATAATAATCTCTTTTCAAACTCACATCTCAAACTTTGTTGGGTTAGAATTAATTTTAAACATGAAACTCTCTTAACATCATAACAGTGAATATGATTTAATATTACATAATTATTCATGACAATACAAATTAAAGACCGGACTAGTGCAATAACTAAAAAAAGAAAATATTATGAAATCCGCTTACCTTTTAACCCGCTGCCAATGCACCTAATCTAACAATGGTATCGGAGTCTACACTGGTAGAGTTGGGGCTATGCCCTAAGGTTAATTATATAATTGTACAATTAACTCTTATGTACTAATTTTTTTCGAAATAAAAGTATGTTTTTATAATTTCCTTTTCTATTGTATGTGCATATGTCTACAGTCAAATTTTGATAGTTAAATTTTGTACACATGATAAGAAATCCAAAGGCATAAGTATTTAACTTATTGCAATTGCGAATGTGTTCAAAATCGTGAGTAAAGAATCAGTGTGTATATGTATATGTGCGTGTATCATTAAATGTTCCAAGTTAAGATAATTCAAGAAAGAGATGTCGATTCACCTACGAGGGTAGAAAAATGTGTTTAACTAAGAAGAATGGTACTCCATTTATGGAACATTCTGAACATTCTTGTGAACATCAAAACTCCATACTTCTAGCCCTTACCCGGTCTGTCAATAGGGTCAGGTATGGCTTAAGTGTAAGGCCCAAATTATTTATGCCTTGGTTTGACTCAAATACGATTTGAATTAAATATAAATAAAATTTGAAAATTGTTTTTAAATTTGAATTGTAAATGTTATAAATTTGAATTTTGAAGTAGTTTCAATTTCAGATTGATATTTATAATTGTTATAAACATAAATCTAATATTGTTATAAACTTAAATTGAATATAAATTAAAAAAAATTAAATTTAAACTTAAATTAAATTTAAACATAAATTAAATTATAAATGTTATAATAATTAAATTAATATTGTTTGAATTTAAAATTAAATTCAAATGAGTTTAAAAATACTATTATAAATTGTTATAATAAATTAAAATAAATTCATAATTGTTTTTAATTTAAAAGAAATAAACTATAAATGTTATAAGTTTAATCTCAAAGTTGTTTGGAATAAAATATAAGTTATAACTTAACTAATTTAAACAATGTTTTTTAATGAGTTAAAGTTGTATTTAAGTATTACAAAAAATAAACACTTTAAGATGTAAGGGATGTGTATGCTATATCAAGTTATGGCATGTCATAGGATGTTATGCACTTATCATCCCTTATTATGTATAAGACTTGGTTTCATTCTATAAATTATAAATCTATAAATAAAAGCAACTACTCTCAATTACTTGTATACAAATTGATGAATACTAGGGTATATGGATGGCTGTTGAGCACACTCAAGTTGTCCACATTTTCTAGTGAAGCCTTGCGTGTCCCAGGATAAGTAAGAGAAACTATATGACTTTATTGAGCACACTTAAGAGTCATATATATGTATTTGTGCATTACGAAATGATAGGCCATGGGCGCATAATCTACTCAATGATTTGTTGAGCACACTTGAGGTCACAATGACATTTAAGAGCAATGATTATAATGTTTAGGGTTATATATGATATAATCAATATTACGTTATTCACCATTTACGAATACCACATTCTGTTGAGAACACTAAAGGTCATGGATACATGATATGTAAGTCCTGATATCATTAGAAGAGTCCTAAAAAATTCTAGCATCTTCCTTAGGATCTGGGAACATGTGCAAAATTTAGTGAAAATCTTACTGAAAAATATATTAATCAATACTAATAAGTATTAAAACATATCCAGTTATTATTTAGTATACTTGGTATATTTACAATAAATTGTTTCTTGAAAAATGACATGCTAATTAATACAAACCATAACAGATCAACTAAGAAATGTAATATAATACTCTCCTATAAAACTTTAGCATGTTGTAACGACCCTAATTTTCATTAACATTATTTAGGATATTTAATTAGCTAAATTAAATAATGTGATGACTAGGGGATTAACATTTTTGATTAATAAGGGGTAGCCGTGCCATGTTAACAAATGAACTAAAGATGAGTGAAAATGAAATAGAGAAGGGGTAAAATAGGAATGAGACACAACCATATACCCTAAACCCTCATGTATCTCATACTACATGTTCATTTCATAATCCAAAATTTAAAATAGAGGTCGGCCACCATTAGAAGATAAAATAGGAAGAAAAGCTAAAGGAAGAAGCAAATTAACATTTAACCATTCAAATCTCAAACTCCTTAATCTCAAAGCTAAGGTGAATAATGACCACATCTCATGTTTTCTAATTATTTTTGGTTTTAGGTTAAACTCGATTTATCTTGCAAAGTTTGGCCATGTTTGTGAATGATAAAATGTTTATATATGCTTGTTGATGATTTATGCTTATTCATATAGCTTTTATGATATGTTTTGATGTGAAAACCCTATTAAAGGACATCCAAACACCTTACGATTTTAGATTTAGATCAAAAATGATAATTTAGAGGTGAGTTTCAATTTTCATAATTTTTTGAATTAATGTGGATTTAATGTTAATTTTCTAGCGAGGAAATTGATTATTTGGGTTTAAAAACTATTTACGGTTAAATAATATATGTTTTGGGTCTGAAATTATTATCTGTTAGAAAACATATTAAATTTGATTTTGTGGAATTTTTGTAGAATTTTCCTAAGAGTTTTAATAGATATATAAAATTATTTAAGGTATGGGACTTAAATGTTTTATATATTTATAAAAGGAGAAGGGGTATTTTGTAAATTATTTAAATTGTTTAATTTTGAAATTTCGGTAGTGCTTTTGGAAAAGAAAATTTTCAACCAATCATATTTTGACAAACAAGGCAGGTTAGTTAAAAAGATTACTCTTAAAAGAAAAAAATTAGTTTAAACATGTTTTATACATGTTTCATCACTTTTGGCACCCTGCTTCCGCTTGGATTCTTTCGCCTCCATCAACATCGAAACCAATGCGCATGATATCAAAGCTTGGTATGTAGCGAATTGGACATAGGCGGGAGGAACTAGGTCGAAACATGGGGTTCCGATGGGGTTGAAGCGTTACTTTGTTTTGAAATGAAAATGTGCCTGCTTTGCTTTCGAAAGGAATGCTTTTGAATTGGTTCGCTATCGACTGAATGTTTTAAAGGAAAGGTTTCTAAAGAAGTTGCGGCTTTAGTTTTAAATAAATGCTTTCGAAGGGGGCGAAACCCCTAGCTGTCGCATCTTACCTTTTCGAAGCAATGCCTTCGAAATGGTTGCTTTATTTTAAAACCCAAGCCGCTTCTCCAATGCTTTCGAAGGGTTGGTTTTGACTCCGTTACCTCTTTACTTAGGAAATGATTTCGAAAGAGTGCTTTCGACTTAAATGTTTTATGACCCTTTTGTTCTGTGGAAGGTGGAACCCAAAGGTTTCAAAGAAGATAGTTTTAAATGGTTTCGAAAGGATTTCCACATGTTTTACTTAAACCCAAACGATTTCGAAAGATTTGTTGCCTTAATTCATTTGAAAGGTTTTAATGAAGGTTTCGAAGGGCTGGTTCCCTAATGGTTTCAAAAGGTTTGAAAGGAATGCTTTTCCAACGTTTTCGAAAGGCAATGTTTAAGTGTTTTAAAGTTGGATGTTCCAGGTTTTAAGGCTTTCGAAGGAAAGGTTTGTCAATGATTTCGAAAGGTTTATACGAATGGTTTCGGAAGGAATGTTTTGGCCTTTCGGCCTAGGTCATAAAGGGTTTACTTGGTTTTGAAAGGGATACTTTCAATGGGATCGAAAGGGGTACTTTCAAAGGTTTACAATGTTTTCACCAACAAAGATTTGTGTAAAGTATATATATAACATGGCAATGTGATTTGAGTAAAGCATAGAATTTATTTTCCTTGTTTAAAGTATGATTTAAAGTTTTAAATCAATTTGAGAAGAAAAGGTTTTCAAGAAAAATTTAAGGGAAGATTACCCTAAGTAAAATGACTTGGATATTTGTATACCAGATGGGAATGGTATAGGATCGCGCCCTATACATTAGCTATTAGCCCCTAGCTAATTTAGTCCGAAATTCCAGTGCGTAGGGCTTTGTCACAGGTAAGACTAAAATGATGTTACACCCAAAAAGGAATATATTTGTGCAGAGGTCGGTTATTGGTTAGCTCGCAAAATCATTAGGATCAGTTGACCTGGAGAAAGTAAGTTAGGGACAGAACGTCAAGAAGATGAGTGTCTAACATATGTTAGATTATTTGTTTATATTGTCTAGTAGGCCCGAATCAGCCAAATGTTAGTAGTGAGCCAAACAAAACTATAGTGTTCGGCCAGATAGTTCATTTGTTACCTGATATGTATGTTTACATGATAATGCTTTACAGTTTTAACAAGTTTTGGTTGCGCATTATGATTTGCAAAAGATATGTTTTAAAAGGATATTAGTGAGAGGAAACCCATTCCGCTAAGCGGTATGGTCTCACTTAATATCAAATAACCGAGATATATAGTATTATTCACACCAGGATTTATGTCTGACTCGAAGTTTATGTTTTCCCCTTAAACTCTCCGGTGCTCAAAATTGATTTCAGTAGACTGAGGGTTGGGGATTTACAGGTTTTAGCAGGTTGACGAATAAAGCTTCCGAAGACGAGCAGGAGGCTAATGGCTAGGTATGTAGGAGTTGTTTTGTTTGTTTTATTCTGCAGTGTTGTATTAAGTCGGATATGACTATTTAGTACTTTGGTTAACCAATGGGGCATCTTAATATGTCGCTCGTAGTGTATTTTGTAATAATTATATTCGATCTGAACCTGGGAAATGTTTAGGATTATGTAACTTGAATATGAAAAGTTGTTTTGGAATATAATCATATAAATGTTTTAATCTGTGATGATTTTATTTCATATTCAAGTGCTTCTGATATTATAGATCCCATTAATTTTACCATATTTGGTCACCGGAATTTAATACTATGGATGACTACAGCATCTGTAGTGCTTAGCTTCGAGCCTCCAGAGAGGGGATGTTACAACTTGGTATCAAAGCATAGGTTTATGATAAAATTTAAACTAAAATGGTTTTTGAAAAACATAAACCTAAG
Organism: Allium fistulosum; assembly: GCA_030737815.1. Lineage (NCBI taxonomy): Eukaryota > Viridiplantae > Streptophyta > Magnoliopsida > Asparagales > Amaryllidaceae > Allium > Allium fistulosum. Next base: position 1,218,770,855 of record CM060904.1, on the reverse strand, counting down.
GAATCAGAGATAATATTGAGGTATGGGATAACGCTATAGTAACGTACTTGTATTTGCTATACATAAGTATACGCTATATCTCTAGTTTCTTATCTCTCTTAGGTTATTCTTCTATATCTCACGAGGCTTAAATACAAATATGGATGCTATAAGTGGAAGAGTTAACCTTGGGGGAAGCACCACAACAAATAGAAATGTCTGACCAAATACCAGGAGAAACCCAGGTCAAGCACAAGCTGGGAATGTTGGTGCTGGAGTCCCGCAAGTTGACATGGGAGCTATGTATCAGTTCTTTGTCAATATGATGCAGGCGGGTGTTGCTGCTGGAGTGATTGGAGGAAATGTTATAGGAGAATTTCAGGAAGCTCCAGTGGTCAACATTTATGCTATTCTGAGTAGAGATTATGTTAGGCTTAGAGGAAGGCCATTTATCGGAACTGAAGACGCTATTGATGTAGAAAACCGGTTGCTACATTGTAAGAGGATCTTTGTAGACTTGGGGTTCAATGATGAGCAGAAGAGAAGGCTAGCTTCGAGATAGCTTCAAGGAGCAGCCTAATACTGGTGGAATAGTGTGACGGTTGGAGTAAATGAAGAGACGATGACATAGGCTGAGTTTAAGAGGAGGATCAAGGAGAGATTCATGTCTTTGATGGCGAAGTCTACCTTGATTAGAAAGTTTGCTAAGTTGGAGCAGGGGGAGATGACGACCGTATTGGAGTATGCCACAGGGTTTGAGGAGTTGGCTAGGTATATGTACGCCATTGTGGATACTGTGATTAAGAGGAACGAGAAGTTCATAAGGGGGTTGAAGCCTGAGCTGGCAAAGTCTACATTACCTGATATTAAGGATCCTTGTGATGTCGTAGTTGGGATGGCTTTAAGACATGAAGAAATGCTTACTTTTCTAGAGAGAAACAAGGCAAAAGAAGTCCAGGTGGGGCAGAGTCAGAAAAGGAAGTTCTTTCATAAGAAGGGTGCTTAGAAAGGTGGAGCCGTGAAGAAAGGAAAGTCGTAGGTTGTTTGCTTTAAGTGCGATAAGAAGGGACATTTTGCTAATGAATGTCGTAATGGAAAGGCGAAAGAAGTGATCGGGAAGAAGAATATTAGATGCTACAACTACGATCAGATTGGTCATTACAAGAACCAGTGCGAAGAGCCTGCTATGGATGGAAGGGACAAAGTATTTGCATTGGAGCCAGCTACTTCGAGGCCAACGACAGAGGAAAAAAGAAAGACAGTGTTAGGAGGTACGCTTCAGATCCATGGTATGTCTGCTAGCATTCTGTTTGATACTGGTGCATCGCATTCTTTTGCATCTCATTGTTTGGTAGATAAGCTTAACCTAGAACCCTCATACTTAATTACTTCCTTAAGGGTTGCAAATCCGATAGGAGGGTATGCGATACTTTGGATGATGTGTGACCACTTAGAGTTTGATTTGTTAGGTCATACCTTTGTTTGCAGTTTGCATGTGTTTGATTTCGTAGGGTTCGGAATTATTTTGGGTATGGATTGGTTAAGTAAGTACGATGCTAGGATATTTTTCCATGATAGGAAAATATCGCTTAGACACCCTGATTGTAGTGGTCAGATTGTATACTGTAGAAAACCCCAACCGTGAGGTGAATGCTTTATTGGGTGCTGTGGAGGTAGAAGACGAGTTGAATCGAGTTTTCATGGTTAGAGAATTCGTGGATGTTTTTGAACCTGTTGTAGGATTGCTACTGAAACAATCCATTGAGTTTTGGATAGATTTAGTACCTGGAGAAGAACCAGTGAGTAGACCGCCAAACAGGATGAGACATACCGAGATGAGGGAGCTAAAGGTGCAGTTGGTGGATCTGGAAGGCAAGAATTTTATTAGCCCAAGTAGTTCTCCTTATGGAGAAGCCGCAGTGTTTGCTAAGAAGCCGGATGGACCGTTGAGGTTATGTATCGATTATCGTAAGTTGAATGAGAAGACGATAAATAATCGATATCCGTTGCCTAGAATTGATGATTTGTTCGATCAGTTGAGTGGAGCCCAGGTATTTTCTCAGTTGGATTTAGCAACAGGTTTCCATCTGCTTGGAGTACCAGAGGATAGTATTCCTTTGACGGAATTTAGAACTAGATATGGATCATACGAATGGTTAGTGATATCGTTCGTACTAGCTAATGCACCAGCACTCTTTGTGGATTTGATGAACCGAATTTACCAAGAACACATGAATAGGTTTGTGTTGGTTTTCATAGATGATATTTTGATATAGTCTAGAGATGAAAGGGAGCATGAAGTTCATCTTTGAGTGATGCTTGAGAAGCTGAGACAGAATCAGCTGAAGGCGAAGTTTTCGAAGTGTCATTTTTGGAAGAAGGAAGTGAAGTTTCTTGGTCATGTAGTCTCAGAGAAAGGGTTGTCTGTAGATCCGACTAAGATTGAAGCGGTGAATAATTGGAAGAGACCCGAGACAGTGACCGAGATAAAGATTTTTCTTAGATTGGCTGGATATTATAGGAGGTTCATTAAGGATTTTTCATGGATAGGAGCACCGATGACCAAGCTAACATAAAGGATGTGAAGTTTGTGTGGACCGATATGTGTGAGGAAGCATTCCAGAACTTGAAACACTTATTTGACCAATGCACCTGTATTAGTTGTTCCAGAAGGGAATCGGGACTTCGTAGTATATACAGATGCGTGTGGAACTGGATTAGGAGCTGCGTTAATGCAGAGAGGTAAAGTGATTGCCTATGCTTCTCTACAGCTTAGACCACATGAGGTTAGATATCCAACGCATGATTTGGAATTAGCTGCGGTGATTTTTGCATTAAAAGTATGGAGACATTACCTTTTGGGAGAGCGATTTGGGCTATATACGGCTCATAAGTCGTTGAAGTATTTGTTCTCTTAGAAGGAGCTGAGCATGAGACAACAAAGATGGTTAGAGTTTATAGCTACTTATGACTTTGGAATTGAGTATACACCGATAAAAGGCAATAAGGTTGCGGATGCGCTTAGCAGAAAGCATTGGAATGCTGTGTTGGCAATGATAGCTGATTGGAAAAATTTGGAAGCTTTGATGACATGTAGAGTACAGTGGAGATCTGAAGCTAGATCTAGTAAGGAAACTGCTATGTTGTCATGTTTAGAAGTTCGACCAATTATGATTGAAAAGGTTGCTTCTAAACAGATGGAGGATCCGGTATTAGTTGAACGGATCAAGTAGTTAAGGGATGGAATGTAAAGCGATGACTTGAAGGAATTCAGTCTTGACCAAAACGGGTGGTTGGGAAAGAAAGGAAGATTGTGTGTTCCGAATGCAGGAAACACAAGGAAGGAAGTTTTGGAGGAATGCCATTGTTTAAAGTTCACTATTCATCCAGGAGGAACTAAGATGTATTAGGACATGAAGCGGAGATTCTTCTGGGAAGGTATGAAGAGGGATGTAGGATTTTAGGTAAAGCAGTGTCTGAACTGCCAACAGTTAAAAGCCGAACATCAGAAGCCAAGTGGGTTGCTTCAGCCACTAGATATTCCAATATGGAAGTGGGATTTTATTTCTTTGAATTTTATAGACCGGTTGCCAAGGTCAAACATAGGAAATGAAAGTATATGGGTCATAGTGGACAGATTAACAAATAGTTCCCATTTCATACCAATTAAGTCAACTAGGACGACACTTCTTCTAGCTAAGTTGTTTATGAAGAGTGTAGTTAGACTGCACAGAATTCCTGGTAGTATAGTAAGTGATAGAGATTCCTTGTTCACTTGGGAGTTTTGGAAGAGTCTACAGAAGATTTTAGGAACCAAGCTCAAGATGAGTACCGATTACCATCCACAGACTGATGGGCAAACAGAAAAGGTTAACAAAGTCTTGGAGGATCTGTTAAGAGCTTGTGTGTTAGATTCTGGGGGATCATTGGAAGACCATCTGCACTTAGTCGAGTTTTCGTACAACAACAGTTATCAGGCTAATATAGGGATGACACTGTCTGAAGCTTTGTATGGAAGTCCATGCAAATCTCCGGTTTGTTGGTTAGAGACCAGGGACAGGTTGGTTCTTGGACTAGATTTGGTTAGAGAAGATGCAGAGAAGATTGAGTTGATTCGAGCTAAAATGAAGGAATCTCAGTCTAGGAAGAAGAGTTATGCAGATAGAAGACGGAAAGACTTAGAGTTCTCTGTTGGAGATCATGTTTTCATTAAGGTATCACCGATGAAGGGTGTGATTCGATTTGGGAAATCAATGAAGTTGGCGCCGAGATTTGTTCGACCATTTCCTATTATAGAGAGGATCGGGAAACTCGCATATAGAGTAGAGTTAACGAATAGTTTGGCAGGAGTCCACGATGTTTTCCATGTTTCTCATCTAAGGAATTGTATTAGAGATCAGGAGTCTACTATAGCACCGACTGTGTTAGATGACTTGGTAGTAGAACCAGACTTGACAATAGTTAGAAAGCCAGTTCGGATAGTTGCGAGAGATGAAAAGAGGATTAGAACAAGATAGTTAGATGAGTGAAAGTCCAGTGTAGTGACAATGGGATAGACTGTACTTGGGAGATAGAGAGCAGGATTAGAGATGCTTATCCTTATTTGTTTGAAGGAAGTTTTTACTTGTACAATTGATTTGTTGTGTACCCTATCGAAATTTCGAGGATAAAATTCTTTAAGGAGCAGAGTCTGTAACGACCCTAATTTTTAGTAAAATTATTTAGGATATTTAATTAGCTAAATAAAATAAAATAATGTGATGATTAGGGGATTGAGATTTGCGATTAATAAGAGATAGCCGTGCCATGTTAACAAATGAAGTAAAGATGAGTTAAAATGAAATATAGAAGGGGTAAAATAGGAAGGAGACATAACCATATACCCTAAATCTTCATGTATCTCATACCACACGTTCATTTCATAATCCAAAATTCAAAATAGAGGTCGACCACCATTAGAAGATAAAAGAGGAAGAAAAGATAAAGGAAGAAGCAAATCAACATTTAACCATTCAAATCTCAAACTCCTTAATCTCAAAGCTAAGGTAAATAATGACTACATCTCATGTTTTCTAATAATTTTTGGTTTTAGGTTAAACTCGATTTATCTTGTAAAGTTTAGCCATGTTTTTGCATGATAAAATGTATATATATGCTTGTTAATGATTTATGCTTATTCATATAGCTTTTATTATATATTTTGATGTGAAAACCCTATTAAATGACATCCAAATACCTTGTGATTTTAGATTTAGAACAGAAATGATAATTTAGAGATGGGTTTCAATTTTCATAATTTTCTGAATTAATGTGGATTTAATGTTAATTTTCTAGTGAGGATATTGATTGTTAAGGTTTAAAAATTATTTACAGTTAAATAATATATGTTTTGGGTTTGAAATTATTATATGTTAGAAAACAAATTAAAATTGATTTTCTAGAATTTTTGTAGAATTTTCCTAAGAGTATTATAGATATATAAAATTATTTAAGGTATGCGACTTTAATGTTTTATATATTTATAAAAGGAGAAGGGATATTTTGTAAATTATTTAAATTGTTTAATTATAAAATTTCGGTTGAGCTTTTGGAAAAGAAAATTTGCAACCAATCATATTTTGACAAACAAGGCGGGTTAATTGAAAAGATTACTTTTAAAAGATAAAAATCAGTTTAAACATGTTTTATACATGTTTTACCACTTTCGGCACCCTGCTTCCGCTTGGATTCTTCCGCCTCCATCACCATCGAAACTAATGCGCATGATATCAAAGCTTGCTATGTATCGAATTGGATATAGGCGGGAGGAACTGGGTCGAAACATGGGGTTCTGATGGGGTTGAAGCGTTACTTTGTTTTGAAATGAAAATGTGCCTGCTTTGCTTTCGAAAGGAATGCTTTCGACTTGGTTAGCTTTCGACAGAATCAAATGTTTTAAAGGAAAGGTTTCGAAAGAGGTTGCGCCTTTTGTTTTAAATAAATGCTTTCGAAGGGGGCGAAACCCCTAGCTGTCGCATCTTGTCTTTCGAAGCAATGCCTTCGAAAGGTTTCTTTGTTTTAAAACCCAAGCCGCTTCTCCAATGCTTTCGAAGGGTTGGTTTCGACACCATCACCTCTTTACTTAGGAAATGCATTCGAAAGAGTGCTTTCGACTTAAATGTTTTATGAACCTTTTGTTCTATTGAAGGTAGAACCCAAAGGATTCAAAGAAGATAGTTTTAAATGGTTTCAAAAGGATTTCCATATGTTTTACTTGAACCCAAATAGTTTCGAAAGGTTTGATGTCTTAATGCTTTCGAAAGGTTTTAATGAAGGTTCTGAATGGGTGGTTCCCTAGTGGTTTTGAAAGATTTGAAAGGAAAGGTTTTCTAACGTTTTCGAAAGGCAATGTTTAAGTGTTTTAAAGATAGGATGTCCTAGGTTTTAAGGCTTTCGAATGAAAGGTTTTTTCAATGGTTTTGAAAGGTTTATACGAATGGTTTCGGAAGGAATGTTTTGGCCTTTCGGCCTAGGTCATAAAGGGTTTACTTGGTTTTGAAAGGGATACTTTCAATGGGATCGAAAGGGGTGCTTTCAAAGGTTTTAATTGTTTTTGTCAACAGAGATTTGTGTAAAGGATATATATAACATGGCAAGGTGATTTGAGTAAATCATAGAATTTATTTTCCTTGTTTAAAGTATGATTTAAATGTTTAAATCAATTTGAGAAGAAAAGGTTTTCAAGGAAAATTTAAGGGAAGATTACCCTAAGTAAAATGACTTGGATATTTGTATACCATATGGGACTGGTATAGAGTCATGCCTTATACGTTAGCTATTAGCTCCTAGCTAATTTAGTCCAAAATTCCAGTGTTTAGGGCTTTTTCACAGGTAAGACTAAAATGATGTTACACACAGAAAGGAATATATTTGTACAGAGGTAGGTTATTGGTGAGCCCGCAAAACCATTAGGATCAGGTGACCTGGAGAAAGTAAGTTAGGGACAGACCGTCTAGAAGAGAAGCATCTAGCAGATGTTAGATTATTTGTTTATATTGTCTGGTAGGCCCGAGTACGCCAAACAAAACTATAGCGTTCAGACAGATTGTTCATTTGTTACCTGATATGTATGTTTACATTATAATGCTTAACAGTTTTAACCGGTTTTGGTTGCAGGATTATGATTTGCGAAAGATATGTTTAAAAGGATATTAGTGAGAGGAAACCCGTTCCGCTAAGCGGTGTAGTCTCACTTAATATCAAATAACCGAGATGTATAGTATTATTCACACCAGACTTTATATCTAACTCGAAGTTTATGTTTTTCCCCTTAAACTCTCGGGTGCTCAAAATTGATTTGAGTAGGCCGAGGGTTGAGGATTTACAAGTTTTAGTAGATTGACGAATAAAGCTTCCGAAGACGAGGAGGAGGCTAATGGCTAGCTATGTAGGAGTTGTTTTGTTTATTTTATTCCGCTGTGTAGTATTAAGTCAGTTATGCTATTTAGTACTCTGGTCAACCAATGAGGCATCTTCATATATCGCTCTTGGTGTATTTTGTAATAATTATATTTGATTTGAACTTGGGAAATGTTTGGGATTATGTAACTTAGATATGAAAAGTTGTTTTGGAATATAATCAGAAAAATGTTTTAATCTGTGATGATTTTATTTCATATTCAAGTGCTTCTGATAGTATAGATACCATTAACATTACCGTATTTGGTCACCTGAAGTTAATACTATGGATAACTGCAACATCTGTAGCGCTTAGCTTAGGGCCTCCAGATATGGGATGTTACAGATGTTGTATGCTTAATTCTCATATAAGTGAATAGCACGACCTCAATTAATAAGACTAAAATTTTGAGTCTTGATCACTTAAATGTGAACTTACTTAACGCTATGTGTTGACTTTTATGAGACAACACAAGGGGATCTCTCTCTCTCTCTCTGTGTACATATATATATTCATTCTATATTCAATCCCATATAACAATTTTATAGTAAAATGTCTCCTTCTACAAGGTATGAAAGTTTGAAGAAATTATTTCATTCAAACATGGGCAAGGAATCACAATGTAAGATCTTGTGCTAATATGATTAAGAACATAGAGATGAAGGAAATGGGCTAGTACACATTGGGTTAAATGAGGGAATTTTATAAAAAAAATCATTTTATATTATATTGTGCCTATGAAGTCTAAATTATTCAGATCCAATAAAATCTTTATTTTGTTTATTTAATTAGTTTATATAAAAGATTTGATTTGATTTATATAATATTTATGTAATGTGTATCTGTATCAAATATACAAATACGTTTACAGTGCAAGTCAACATATATATATATATATATATATATATATTTATATGCACACATAGCTTAATATGTATGTATATAAGTATTGGGATTTACACTATAAAGGACACATTTTCCCATTTATATACATATTTGATATCCGTAATAATTTGTTATATACATTTATATACATACACAGATATATACATATATACATATATATTTATATATGTATGTATACACACAACTATACATACATACATACATACATACATACATACAATATATATTTAATTATATTAATTTAAAAATTGACCAATTCAAAAGGACTTAAATTAATATATAAAATATCAAAGATATTTTTAAATTTTAAGCTATATCTAGATTTAGGAGAAAATGTTTATTTCAAGTTTAAATTCAAATTTCAAATGTTAATATTATATATATATTCTTTTTTATTAAACATTTAAAACATATTATATTTAATTTTAAAATTTATTTATAAAATATTAACTAATAAATATAAATTACATATGTTTAAAAATTAATTTTTTCCGACCGAAATATTTTTATAAAATAAAATAATTCTTTTATTAATACAAATCAATGCGGATTTATATATAACAAATATTTTTTAGATATAAATCCATAGATCTATGAAAAGGTTCTTTTTTAAGCATGTATATTAATTTTAAAAAGATTTAAAAGATTTATAAATCATAAAATGTGTTTTGTAATTAAATAAATAAATAAATAAATATATATATATATGATTTTTAAAATAATTATATATGGGTATATATTTATATATAAATTTTATGAAATATATATGTATATATAATTACTAAGTTAATATTTAATTTTAATAATTTTTTTAAATCATTTTAATTTACGAAATTTTTTTAACGGCCAAAAGTATATGTATATAATTTACATGTATATAATTTTTTTAAATGAATACGTATATACTTGCAAAATCAGACAACTAATATATATATATATATATATAAGTTCATGATAAAACGAAGATCAATTTATACTTGCATATTGATATAGATGAATGTATACACAATAGAAAATAGTATAGAATTACCGATGGCTCTAGCCTTGAATGTGCACCTTAAATGTTGAATCAAAACTCCTTAGATAAAATTTAAACTCCTCCAGAAATTGTAGTTGATTGAAGAGAACGCATCACCTTTGAATAGATTTAATTTGATTTATATTTTATTTGGCAATGAAGGGGAGAACACCATTGTGATTTTCGGCCATGAGAGGTAGGGGTGGAGGCTTAAAGTCAAATGAAAATGAGAAAGGATAAATGGTTTATATAGGCAACATGAAGGAGTAAAAGAAGGAGATCTAGATCTGCTAATTTACCTCTCCACTTTGCCAATTAAAAACCAGATATTTCAAAAAAAATGTCACCACTTGTAACATCATCTACTTGGAGGTCCAAAAATAACGGCTACGAATGCTGTAGTCATCCATAGTTATTAATCCTCGGTGACCAAATACTGTAATGTTAGATACATTAATATCACCGAAACACATGGATATGGAAAATTTTAAAAAACAACAAACAACTTTTTCATTCCACTTCAAAGCATTTCAAATTCATTACATAACTCTACAATCGTTAACCACGTTTAGAGAAAATATAATTATTATAACATACGCCAAGAACGACAAATGAAGATGCCCCCTTAGATGATTAGAGTATATAATTTGGCAATTAAACATCTTTTCCTTTATGACAAAACACATCGGAATCAAAATAGAAAAGAACTCTAAATAGCTATCATGCCTCTTGCACGTCTCCAGAAGCTTATTCGTCTAAAGAGGTACCTCAATTCTCAAACTACTCAAAATCAATTGAGCACCCGAGAGTTTAAGGGGAAAACATACTTCGAGTAAGACATAAAGGCTAGTATGAATAATAATCTACCATCTCAAACCATTCAAATATCTAGAGACCACGTCGCTTAGCGGAACGGGTTTCCCCTCACTAGTATCTTATTCAAAACTTTATAAAACCATATACTATGCTCCTGCATCCACAATGTTAAAACATAGCAATTCAAAATATTATGATGGTATGCAAACAAGTAAATCAATTCTGGATTTCCCATCCCCATTCATTCTGACTATCTGTCTTAGTTATAGTTTCTAGGGTCACTATTAACTTATTAGTTTTCATGGGCTGACTAATAACCTGTTTAATACTTATGGACTCCCAGTCTGATGTCATAGTTTTCATGGGATCACTAGGAACCTATTGGCCCCTTCCAGTAACTTCATTGTTTCATGGGTTCTCCCTGAACCTATTGGTATCTCCAATAACTTCCCACTTATCCTAGTTTTCAGAGGTTGACTAGGAACCTATTGATTTCTGTCAATAACTTAATCCAGATATAGTCTTCATGGGTTCACTACAAACCTATTAGCCTCTGCTAATAACTCAATCTAATCGTAGTTTTAATGGGTTTACTATGAAGCTATTGGCTCTGCTAGTAACTCAATCTAATCATAGTTTTCATGGGTTTACTATGAACCCGTCTACCTGACAACTTCTTCTAGTCAATATTCTTGCATCCTACATTCCGGTCTATCTGACCTCTTGGTTGCAATCCTACTCATTTGGGAGTTAACTTAATTTATATTCACTACTTGGTCAACCTAGCTGGTTATATTGCCCTTCCCCAAAATACAGTTATGGGTCCATTATAATGTGAATATATATATATATATATATGAAGAAGCAAACATAATAACATGATAATACCAACACATATGGTTTAATATCCTTGAAATCATTTTATATAAAACTTGGTTAATCCCTTTAACCTATTAATCAAGGAAACGTTCTTTAAAATCTCCATACTTAAAATCATTTCAAAACTCTTTTACATGCAATGGTTTTCCTTTAAAATGTGATTGGTTTATTTTTTTGAAAACTAAGGCTTTCGAATCCTTTAATCATTACTTTCGAAACCATTGGAAAACTTCCTTTTGAAAGCATTAAAGTCTTCTTTTCAAAACTCTAGGCACCTGCCTTTCGAAATTCTACGCCATAGATTGCATACTGCAACACCCAAGAAGTGATGCAGGAAGTGCCAAAAAATGTTGATGTAGGCTAAAAAAGGGCAAAGGCAACACTTTCTCGATGATGCATTTTGCCGCGTTGCCCTAGAGTCAAAGGCAACATCTTTGCGGCCCTAGGGCAACATCGGTTCTGTTGTTGCCACAAGTACCAAATTTACTAAAAAGTGGGCCCCACAATCTGGGCCCCAATATGTGGGCTCACATTGTGGGGCCCACTAATTCTATGGCCCGCCTTTACGGAACCTTATTGTGGGGCCCATATTCATTAATCTATGGTAACACTTTTACCATCTAATGGCAACAGTTTGCCAGTTTATTACCACATTTAACATCACATACTGATACATTTTATCATATCTATGGCAACACCTTTTGCAATTTAAATTGGAAATGTACTGCAACATTATATCATATCTATGGCAACATTATACTGCAACATTATATCATATCTAATGGCAACATTACACTGCAACAAAGAACTTTTCATTTCAGAATAACCAGCAACACAAGTTTTACTTAGTCAAGTACAAAATAACAAACATACTTAAAAACATAGCCAGTGTATTCATAGTTACAGCCAGTACATACTAAATTCTACTTTTTAACAGTACATTCATATTTTCGACCCTCCAGTGCCATCAGTGCCTCTAGTGCCTCCAGTGCCTCCAGTGCCATCACTGCAGACGGTCGCACAAAGATCCCCAACATCAATTTGCATGTCAGGGTTTGCTTCGCCTAATTTCTTAAGCACCCATGTCAAGTTCTCCCGAACTTTGTGGTTCACCTTTGCATCAAATTCATTTTGGACCTTCTTGTTCACCTTTGCTTCGACTTCGTCAACTATATTTTCCCTTATCTTCGCTGCCAGCTCCTATATGTATGTGCTTGTTGTTGGGGGCATATTTTGAAACTTCTGCAGACTTTGTGTGCCGTCCTATAAGCCAAGATGGACTGTGCGACTTTCCATCAGAAATCATTTCTTGAACAACTCCATCACTTCCTCCTTCACCTATTGCTTTTTCAATCTTATCCTGCAAAATAAAGCAGTTTCAAAATGTGACATTAAATAAAATTAACAATTCTAAAACAAGTTTCTTAAATAAGAATTGTTTTGCAATATCTATTAACAGTTTTAAAATGGATTCAAAAAATATCCTGCTATAGGTTTCAACAAAACAGGATCTAATTCTACAAAAATGTCGATGCGCAAAATGAAGCATTTTTTTGACATCTGATTGAAAAGAAAATAAAATTCTTACAATTCTGTACTTCATTACTGAAGTATCAGTCTTGTACACCTTTCCTTCTTTCCGCTTGCGAGTTTTAACAAAAATTTCTCCATCTGATTCGTTGGACTGATACAAATTAAATGAAAAAAGTTAGACAGCAAAAGGATATCAAACCAATTTTTCCAGAACATATATCACTAATCAATTCAGAAATTATACTCAAAGTCAAAGCAAAACTAAGGTAAATATGATCGCCTTTACATAAAACCAAATCTCGGTTCAAATGAAGAACAGAAACCACAAGTGCACACAAGCTAAAAGTCTCAAGCAACTCACAGATGCAAAAATGGAGCAACAGTAAGTTCTCAAGCAGCTTACAAGTGCAAAAATAAAGAAACAAAAAGTATAAAATCACAACATATGTAGCAACAATATCAGAGCTTTTTCAAGCATAGTATCAAGTGATGTATCAGTTTTGCAAAATTCAAAGCTGAGCTAAGGGAAATTTGCATAGTAAATATCCCATATGTCTATGCTTTCAGATTATTAACTGTAAGCACAGAGATAACAAATATCCCATGATTCATCTTAGATTCTGATGAAAAACTAAGATTACCCCATGATTAACCCATGAGCCATGAACATATATATAATACTAAAACGATTTAAGCTTAGCAAGGCAGTAAAGCCATCAACATACAACAGACAAAAGACAGGCATCAACTTGACATCCATATGCTTAAGAGTTAAGAGTGTATCCAATAGTTTACAAATTACTTAATTTCCACAGAGATAGATTGGACTCATATTTAATGTTTAATATGCATCTAACTTGCAGACGTATATTGACCAAATTCGTACAAATGCATGAGCATGACGGACATTGGTTTGGAAAAGAAGAATTGAGTTTTCTATGCCAAAGGGGGCAAAGAAATGCTCATTTATATTTTTATAGATTTTATGTACTTTTTTAGCAAACGTTATTAATAGCTATTGAGTTATAAATTAATGTGAAAATGCAAAAATAATAAACAGATACAATAAAAATTAATACATTAAAATTGAAATAAAAACATTTGCTGGATGATTAATGTGACAGATCAGATTATATAGCCTACTTGTTATTCTTTTAGTTACAAACTTCTATATCATAAACAGAACATATATCACTAATATTTATTTTGCTTATTTGTTTGAGTAAGGTGATATTTTATTTTGGAACATATATGTAGTTATTTTAATTTTTATTTTGGAACATATATCGCTTTGCTAAATAAGGAGAGGAATTTCAGATAAAATAAAATGCATACCTCCAGCCAACCATAAAAATAAGCAAAATACATACCATCTTATGCTGAATTTGGGAAAAAAGTTTTGGACCAGCAGTGTGTGTGTCTGTATACGATTTCCGACTTGCACAATTTGTAAGGGTCTTGGACTACAAAAACATTAAATAAAGATGTTTATCTGCCTGATTTGAATGAATAAAAACGAAAAAAAATTCTGTGATAAAACTTAAAATTATACCAGAATTTTTTCATCTCCCCAATACATCAAGAGTACTCTGAAATCCGCAAGTGGAATTTCGTCCGGCCTATTTTCAAGCCTCTCTTCATCAGTTTCATAAGCCATATAATGTGCCTTTTTAATACGACTCTTGTACCCCCTCCAAGAGTCATGAATTGACTTCAAACCCAATATTCACATTCATCTGGAATAATATACCGTTGCTTAAATACAAATCAAACATTAAAAAGAACAATCATGCTACTTTTGTGACAAGTTTCATATATTTAAGTAAAATTCAGCTAAGTTTGCAAATTACCTTGACATAGTTCCACAGCGTGCCTTTCAAACTTGAAGGAACATCAAACCAAGACTTGTAAGTAAGTGGAACACTCCTCTTCAGTGTTCCTAAAAAAGTACTCAGTTCAGACATTACTAGGTCATCTTCTGAAACAGGTTGGCCCCGATGATTCATTTGGATTAGAACTCTTTTGTCATATGACCTTGAATGAACTTTATCCATCTTTGTTTTTCCCCTGAACCTTCTGGGAGCTCCCACTACTGTTACAAAGTACATACAATAGTAATGAGAAGGCTAGACATAACATAAATGAGAACTTAAACTATTAAAATCAGAACTCAATTAGATAATACCTTCAGCTTCTTCTACTTCATCTTCTTCGTTTTCAATATTTGTCAAGACATTTCCGACAACAGCCTTCTTCCTTGCACTTCCACTTCCACTACTGTTATTCTTCTGGCGTTCTCGCATAGCCAAATAAGCAGCCATTGTTCCTATTCCTTCATTGTGTGGTAACTCAACGCTACATGGTGGATCAACAGTTTGTGTAGGAACTGGATTTTCCCCTGCCTTCGGAGGTGCATTCTTATCAGTTGCAGATTCAACAATGGCCCGTGAACGAGTTGTTGGTCCAGACTGAGGCTTTGTAATCGTAACCTTTTTGGTTCTCTAAAATATGCACACAAAAACAATAAAATAAAAAAAATAAGGAAGCTAGTCTATAATTACCAACATAAAATTAAATCTTCAGCTATAACGCACCTTTATTGGATTTTTTGAAGTATCATCTTCACTAGGTTCCTCTTGTTCTGGAGCATAATCTTCGCTTTTCAGCTGGCATCTTTGATTTTCCTTTATATTTTTCAAATTCATTTATCAGTCCAGTAACTAATGTAGGCATCCCAAGAGCTTCAAAAACACTATTCTTGTGCGACACATGTTTAGCTCTCTCCCTTTCGTATTTTGTAAGCGGTGGAGGTGGCGGAGGTGGTAGATCATCATCCTGAAAGTAATTTAACAAGACATTATTGTAAATATAAGAAAAATATGTAGAACATCATATTAGAAGATCAGATTGTAGTCTTCTTACTAGAATCTCATTTTCATCCATATTTTCCTCTTCATCTGGAGGATTATAGAAATCCAATTTACTCCTGACACTTGCTGAGTTGATATTCAAAGTTGCATCGCTGACATCAGTTGGATTTTTCTTCTCTGGTGTCTTCGTTGAACTACTGACTTCAGTTGGATTTTTCTCTGGTAACTTCGTAGACCTACCGACTCCATTTGACTTCTTACTGATCACCTTTTTCCTATCCATGCATGGACTCACAGCAGCTTCGCTTACTTGTGGATTGTTTCACCGTGCCAACTTTCTAGGACTAAAGACTTGATCAGTCTGCGTCTCGTTGGTAAGTGGATTGTTTAGCCGTGCCGACTTTCTAGGACTAAAGACTTGATCGGTCTGCGTCTCGTCGGTAAGTTGATTTTTTAGCCATGCCGACTTTCGAATCGGAGTAAAGACTTCAGTCTACTTCTTGTTTTTTGCTGCCTGTTGCAGATGGTGAGTGGGGACAAATTGCCGTTTCTGTGATTTCGCAGCTGCAAACATACAACGACATAAAAGTCAAGTTTATCATGTCATAAAGATAATTATTTAAACTTAATTAAAGAAATTAAGACTTGATCATGTACACTAATATTCCAGTTCCTTTATTATTCTACTAAGTGCACTAAAAATCAAACAAGTCCTAATATTCAAACAAAAATGCACAAAAAATTTATGTACACTAAAAGCAGCAAAATGAAAAACAAATTCAGCCATGCGAGAACCAAATTCATCAAAATAGTACAAATGAGAAGATATTTTTATCTTCTTCCAGTCAAAAAGCTAACTATTTACAGTTTTTATCACTTACTTTGGACGAGCTTCTGTATGATTTATTTATGAATTTTCGAATCGGATGCTCAAAATTGGATCTTGGTTTAAATTCATTTGAAAGTAATCATAAATAGGTTGTTTCATCGTTAGTTTTCTTATGACCAAATTCATCAAAATAGTACAAATGAGAATATATTTTTATACCTGGAGACAGCAGATTCTTCCTTGGGCGTACGATGACATGTGGCTGCATTTGTTTCATTGGCTCAATTTTATCATCGACCACGGTATCGACATAGAAATCAATGTAATCACCATTATTTTTTATTTGCATCAATTCCCATAGATCTGCATCACTGGTCACCAATTTCCACCCACTCATTGGACATTTCCATGAATATACTCCTCCAATTTCAGTGTACTTTAGCTCATCCCTGACATACTCCATCAGTACTGTGTAAGAAAACATATCCAGATCAACGCCCATGACAGAAGTCTCTTCTCCACCAACATATCCATTCTTCTCAAAATTTCCCTTGTGATGGAATTTAAGATTTGCCTCAATCCTACACAAATTGAAGGAGTTAACATTAGAATGACATAATTATAAATTAAAATAAACCAACTGCATTATAAAATAAAACAGTCACTTCACTAAAATGTAATAAAGGCAGAAACACTAAAAAAGAGACAAAAAAAGCCACAAATATGATACATCAGTTACAACATTTAATCAAGGCAGAAACAACATTTTCTTACTTAAATTTGGTAAATTAGTTACTTAATTAAATATGATAGTGATACACAGAAATTAAGAAGCATTTTCTTTCACTCTACTAGATGGAAGGCGGATTCGTCTTATTGGGACATCATCTCTACACCAACGAACATCAAAATCTTGATTTCCCATTCCATAAGCAGGCTGGATATCATTCAAATCTTCATTTGCATCTTCGCTTTCGATTTCACACCAGTCTCTCAGCAATTTATTGATAACATTGTGGCACATCTTATCAATTAGATCTTCTATATAAAACACATGTTGTACTTGTGAAGCCATAACATAAGGATCAGATTTCTGGCACAATCGATTAAAATTGACATGAGTCAGCCCATATAAATCTTTCTCTTCTTGGTACCAACAACACTTAAATAAAACCACACTAAATTCTCCCCAATAATCTAGTTCTAATATTTCCTCAATTGATCCATAGTAATTAACTTCACCAACCAATGGATTTTGATCTTTCGAACTTGCAAAGCTAGTAGTCAAGGCTATCAAAAATACACCAATGTTTTGTGTTGTACATTTGGCATCTCTGAAACTTGTATAAAATCTGTATCCATTGGTAACATATCCAGTAAACCTCTTAGCTGTTGGAAGAGGGCCCATTGCAAGCAGTTGTACTTCTTTTGAAATGTCCTCCTTTTTCCCAACCTCTTCCTTTAACCACTTCCAAAATTCTTCACTGTGTTCTCTCTCTCTTTTATATTTTTTTGATAATGCATGACCATCAATTAAAGCTCGATGTTCCCTAGAATAAAGACCTGGTTAATAAAAGATAGAAACAAAATTTCTAATTCTTCAATAATTACTAAAATAAAAATAAAACTTAAAAACTTACTCAAGTAAACTCTGTATTTCCTTGTTACCACAATTGAATAGAATGCAACGGTGACATGCCGTCCATTGAGAATCTTTAAGATGAATACCTTTTCCATCTTTGTTTCTTCTTGTGCCAATAGGATATTCCAGATTATGTGGACAAGTTTCAAATTTCATTTTTCCTGCTACATCGCCACCTAAGAAACTTGAACAGAATATCAAACATTCTTCTACAAGATAACCTTCAACAATGGACGCCTTGGGTTTACTTTTGTTGCGAACATATGATTTCAGTTTACAAAGATAACACTCAATAGGAAACATACAACGAAGATGTGCAGGTCCACCATATTCAATTTCCTTGCATAAATGAACTAGCAAGTGCACCATTATATCGAAGAAAGCATTTGGGAATATCATCTCAAATTGACAAAGAATTTCCACAATTTCCTTTTGTAGCCTCTTGAGATCAGCCAAATTGATAATTTTACTCCAAAGACTTCTTAGAAATGCACCTAATCTTATCATAGGTAATGCAACTTCAGGTTTTACAGATTTCTTCACAGCAAATTGCAGCAAGTAGTAGAGAAGAAAATGAGCATCGTGGCTCTTATACCCTGCAATTTTCCTATCTTTCTTGTTTACATACCGGCTGATATTAGCTGCACAACCATAAGGCAGTTTAGCATTCTCCAACACCGAGCAAAATATTTCTTTCTCCTTGTTCGTCATTGCAAATATGGCAGCCCTGATCTTAAGGTATATCCCATCAGCTGATAGAACCGGATGAAGGACCTCCCTGATGCCTATCTCTTGTAAATCATACCAAGCACTTAAATGGTCTTTCGACTTCCCATCAATATTTAGTAAAGTACCAAGTATGTTATCACAAATGTTTTTCTCTATGTGCATAACATCAAGGTTATGTCGACATACATTGTGACTCCAATATGGTAAATTAAAAAATATTGACTTCTTTTTAAAAGGGGATTCATTTTTATGCTTGTTGACCTCTTTCTGCACAAAAATATTTTCATAACCAGCCAACAATTCTTCAATGTCTGTCCCGGATAAAATTCCCGGAGATGTTCCCATTTCAATTTCACCATTGAACCTTTTCTTATAAAACCTCCACTTATGTTCCGGATCTAAAAATTTCCTATGATTCATGTAGCACATTTTTTTACTATGTTTCAAGTAAGTTGAAGAAGTCTCGAAATGGCATACGGGACAAGCTAAATAACCCTTTGTGCTCCAGCCGATAACATTGCATAGCCCGGAAAGTCGCTAATCGTCCATAACACGCTTGCATGTAACATGAAATTAGCACCAGTTAAGGCATCATAAGTTTGTATGCCAAGACCCCATAATTCTTTCAATTCTGCAATAAGAGACTGCATGTAGACATCAATGCTATTCTTAGGAGACTGTGGACCAGGGATAAGGGTTGAAAGTATCAAATTTTCTGGCTTCATGCATAACCAAGGTGGAAGGTTATAATTTACCAATATGATTGGCCATATGCTGTGAGCTGTAGTCATTGTACGAAAAGGACCGAATCCATCAGCTGCTACTCCTAACCTGATATTTCTGTTTTCAGATGAAAAATGAGGATATTTGGCATCCATCGTCTTCCAAACCTCGCATGCCATATCATAAGTTCTGCATACTCCTTGGACATGAACATCCTTTGCAGCCTTGGTTTTAGTGGAAAATAACGTATCACTTTTGCTGGTACTTTGTGAATCCGCTGCTCCGGATCATTGTCAACACCTGCTTTCTTTTCTGCTATAGTCCACCTTGAAAAACCACAAGTTTTGCAGTTATTTTCCTTTTCATTTTCTTCCCAATATAGCATGCAGTCATTTGGACATGCATGTATTCTTTGGTAATCGAGGCCTAAATCTTTAATGATATTTTTGGTAGCATTGAAAGATAAAGGGATGTGGGCTTGTGGAAAAGCTTCTTTTAGGAACTCTAATAAATCAGTAAATGCAGACTCAGTGATTCCATGTAGGCATTTTAAAGAATAAATCCTGACGATGAAACTTAATCGCGAAAATTTAGTACACCCGGGATATAATGGCTGCTTTCCCTCTTCAACACGATGATGAAATTTTCTAGCATCGACATCTACTCCATTTGCTCCATCAGAAGATCCACCTTCATTGTTCTGCATATTTCCACAAGTACGATGCAACATCTCATCGAGATTATCTCCAAAATTTATTCCCGCTTCACGATCCATATGGTTATCGCTCCTTTCAGGATCTAGACAGGAAACCTCACAAATCCATATCACGTACAATTCAGATGGACCATTCCAAATCAGATGGTCGTAGACTACCTCTTGACGATGCAACTTGCGATTATGACACTTTTTGCAAGGGCATGTAATTTCATCACCTACCGCGAATCTAGAAAAAGTATTTTGAATAAAATGTTTCACTCCACTGATATATCCTTCACTGAACTTAGGAAGTTCTGCCCATATTTTTTCCTCGTCGTTCATCACTAATTTACACACAAATAACATACAAAGACAAACACAATAATAAAATCAGGAATATGATTACACCTGAACTCACAAGTAAATCAGTAAATTAGGCAACACAACAATCAAATCAGGAAAAACTTGAAATATACATAGAGTGATACCTTAAGCAGCAGATTAAATCGAAGCCCTAACTGAAATTCGAAACCCAAACGAACCCCAATTGAAGACCTAATTGAAACACCGAAGCCCTAATTGAACTTGAACTCGAACTTGCCCTAATCGAACCGCAATTAAGCTTGTAAACATAGAACTTTTAGACCTAATTGAAATCGCAGAGTGTTTGAGTGTTTGAGAAGTTGAGCGGCGGAGTACGTATTTTATTAAGTGTTTGAGTGAAACCCTTCAATATTTTGTTAACTTTTTACGCTTTGTTTTTGCTTCCCGCGTTAAAAATTATTTCAGCCCGCTTTTTTTTCAGCGCACACTCATTTTTTATAATATTTTTATAAGTCTATAGCAACTGCAACATAGTGTTGATATCTATGCTAACATCCTGAAGCTAATGTTGTAATAGACAAAAATCAGCATAGCTATCGTTACATTGTAGCTAGCAACATCTTGTATTTTCGTTGCAATATGCCATCTATGGCATAGTGAAACAATTTTAAACCTTTCTTTCGAAACCTTTCGAATGTATTAAAATGAAACCATTCAATTATAGAGCATAGCTTCGAAACTATATACTTTTGGTCAACCTGTCCACTATAACCCATATACTTTCATTTCCCTTATTTGACCTTGGCAACCTATCTATAAATTCCATAGATATCGAATCCCATTTCCAAACTGGAATCTCTAAAGGTTGAAGCAACCCACTCGGCTTCTAATGTTCGGCCTTCACTTGTTGATAGTTTGCACACTGCCAAACCCACAAGCCGAGATCCCTCTTCATACCTTCCCAAAAGAAGCTCCTCTTCATATCTTGATACATCTTGGTCCCTCCAGGATGAATCATAAACTTAGATCGATGACATTCTCCAAGAACTTCTATCCTTAAGTCCTCAACATTTGGAACACACAACCGCCCCTTCTTTCACAACCATCCACTCTGGTCACGACTAAAATCCTTTTGATCATCGATCTAAGTTCCAACCTCAAGCCTTCTAATCCTCTCAGCTAATAACGGATCCTCTTTCTACTTAGAAGCAATCCTTTCGATCAATACTGGTCGAACATCTAAACAGAACAACATGGCAGTACTTTGACTAGAACTAGCAGTCAATTTTAACTGTACACTACAAGTAGTCAAAGCTTCTAAACCTTTCCACTCTGCCAGCATAGCTAACATCACATTTGATGTCTTCTGCTAAGAGCATCCGCTACCTTATTTCTTTTCCTAGGTGTATACTCTATACCAAAATCATAAGCAGCCAAAAACTCTAGCCACCTCTACTGTCTCATATTCAGCTCTTTCTGAGAGAATAAGTACCTTAAAGACTTATGATCTGTGTACAGCACAAATCTCTCCACTAAAAGATAATGCCTCCAAATATTCAATGCGAAGATCATCACACCCAACTCCAAATCATGAGCAGGATATCTCACTTTATGCGATCTAAGCTGTCATGAAGCATAGGCAATCACTTTACCCTTGTACATCAACACAACTCCCAATCCAGTTCCGCATGCATCGGTATACACCACTAACCCTTGGTTTCCATCTAGAACTACTAACACATGTGCATTGGTTAACAAATGCTTTAACTTAAGGAATGCTTCCGCACATTTGTCGGACCAGACAAACATCACATCCTTTCTGGTTAACTTAGTCAAAGGCGCTGCTATCCGTGAGAAGTCCTTGATGAACCTTTGGTGATAGCCAACAAGTCCAAGAAAACTTCTAATCTCAGTCACTGTCTCTTCTCTCTTCCGATTATTAACAGCTTCGATCTTATTTGGATCGATTGACAAGCCCTTCTCTGAAACCACGTGACCAAGAAACTTAACTTCTTTCTTCCAAAAATGACACCGGGAAAACTTTGCTTTTAGCTGATGCAGCCTCAGCATCTCAAGCACTACTCTAAGATGTTCTCCATGCTCCCTTTCATCCTTAGAGTACACCAAAATGTCATCTATAAACACCAACATGAACCTATCCAAATACTCTCGGAAAACTCGGTTCATTAAATTTATGAAGAAAGCAGGTTCATTCGTTAACCCGAATGGCGTTACTAACCACTCATACGAACCATGCCTAGTCCGAAATGCTGTCAATGGAATACTATCCTCGCCACTCTTAACTAATGGAAACATATCGCCAAATCCCACTGGGAAAACACTCTTGCTCCGCACAACTGATCAAATAGATCAACAATTCTCGGTAAAGGATACTTATTCTTAGTCGTCCTCTCGTTCAACTTACTATAGTCGATGCACATCCTCAACGGTCCATCTAGTTTCTTCACGAACACTACGGCCGCTCCTCAAGGCGAACTGCTTGGTCTTATAAAATTCCTTCCTTCCAGATCCACTAGCTACACCTTCAATTCCATCATCTCGGTCGGGGTCATTCTGCTAGTTGGTCTACTTACAAGTTCAGCTCCTAGCATAAGATCTATCTGAAACTCAACAGCTCGTTTCGGTGGCAGTCCCGTAACCGGCTCAAAGACATCTCCAAACTCTCTTGCTACTCGAACCTTACTTAACTCTTCTCCCACTTCCATAGCACTTAACAAAACACAACTACTCTAATCAGAATTCTCTACAGAGAATATGATATGGTTATGACTATCAAGGTGTCTTAGTGATATCTTCCCATCCTGGCAGAATATCCTAGCCTCATACTTACTCAACCAATCCATACCCAAAATGATTTTGAGATCTACGAAGTCGAAAACATACAGACTACATGCAAACTTAAGGAAGTAACAAGGTATGTGGGTTTTAAGCATAACATATCAACCAAATTCAAAGATATAAATGAATGTGATGCACCGGTATCAAATAGTATCCTAATTGGTATACTCTGAATCAAAAGCATACCTTCCATCACAGTCTTCCCTTTTTCAGCTGCAGTTGGCCTAGCAAATGATGGTCTAATAGCAAAAACCTTTCCCTTGTCCACCCTAACTTGTTCTGGACACTGATTCTTGTAATGCCCAACCTGGTCACAATTGAAGCACTTCACGCCTTTCTTTTCTGCAGCTTTCTTCCCCTTTCCTGACCGGCACTCATGAGCATAATGACCCTTCTTGTCACACTTGAAGCAAACTATATCGGCTTTTGCCTTCTTGGCAGCCTCTCCCTTCTGGGCTCCCTTCTTCTTAAAGAACTTTGTCTTCTTCCCTGAGGGCCCTGGGTTTCAACTGGCTTTTCTCTAGCACAAATAGCAAGCATCTCCTTATGTCGGATTTCCATCTCCACAACTACATTACAAGGATCATAGATATGTGTCAGGGTCATCCTGGCAATCTCAGACCTCAATCCCCGAATGAACGTCTCATTCCTTCTGATAACAGTGTCTATAGTAGCATACCCATATCGGGACAACTCATCAAACTTAGTAGCATACTCAATTACCAACATCTCTACCTGCACCAAATCCGTAAACTTTCTCATCTGTGCCGACTTAGCAACTTCAGATAAGAACCTCTGTTCAAATCTCCTTCTAAAATCTGCCCAAGTCCAGTCCTCTGTAGGATCAATTTCACCCTATAAGGGGGTGAATAGGGTGATACTATAAATTATAAATTATTGCGGAAGTATATAAAATAATTGCAGCACTGATAATAGCAGAATAATAAAAGCAGAAAATAGAACACACAGATTTACCCAGCTTCTACAAAACCCTACCTACGTGCTTCCCCAAGGTTTCTACTATAAATTAAGTAGTCAGACGCTTACACACGTAAACTCGCGACACCCGCTATCGACTAACCTAACTCTACGCTCAAAACCCTGCCACAACTCAACCACTGAGTTGCGAATTCACGAACTACACCACCATAGTTCATCCCCTAGTCACACGACTAGAATTTACAAAAGTTTAAAAAGAAATACAAATTAAAAACAACTTAAAAAAATTAAAACCATAATTTAAATAAAGCCCAGGTTTATACTAAAGGAAACCGGCCCAATAACTAAAGCGATAAAAAATATGTTCCCTTTTCTCTTTTATTTCTTCGGCCCGATTCGTTATACTTCCTTTGCTTGGAAAATGGCTGCTTCGTTCCTCAATTAGGGATTCATGATAAATTGTTGAAGCCGTTGCTTAAAAGAAATGATGCTTCGAAACCTTTCTTCGATCGATTTATATGTTCACGGCAGCTTCAATTTGAGTTCGATTTGGATAATCCTGGTATGTAATTTCTTTGTTCCTCACGTTGATATGCTTTAAAGTCAATTCGATTCGAGTTATTGATATATTCTTCTCTATTGTTGCTTAAACTCGAATACCCTTGATGCCGATGATGTTCACCGGTTATATAGGGTTTAATTCCCTTTATTTTCGTTCGAATATATTATTCGAATTCGTCTGATAATTTTTGGCTCGGCCGTTTGATTTTACATCAATGCTTGTGATGTTTTCTAACTTCTTCAATTCGTATAATTTCGTTGCTTGAATATCACAGCTTTGATTATTACTTGTTCGATTCCTTGGCCACCACGGCTTTGAATTCTGGAGTTTTTTACTTTGTGCTGTTGATTTCAGCCATTTGAAATGATTTCTACTGCAACACTTTGATTTGTTCAATTGTGCTACTCTCTGACCTCTTGGGCTTGATCAATTTGAGAAATAAAAACTACACCATTTTTGTTCAAGATTAAATGCACCTGTTTGATTGTCTCTTGATCACTGTCTTGCTTGGAGTTCAGTAACTTGCATTGTTTTCCACTGCATATATATATATGTGTGTGTGTGTGTGTGTGTGTGTATGTGTGTGTGTTCTTATACTTTGGTATTGCAGTCTTTATGTGTATGGACTAGCTCGAGTTGGTCTTCGAGTTACACTACAGTTTTTACTCTTATGTAGTCACTGTATATGTATACATGTTGACATTTGTATTGTGTTCATATTTGTTTGTTTGTGTCTGGTCTTCGAGCCAGTTCATGTACTTGTATATACTTGTTTGCAATGGGTTCATGAACATATTGCAGTATTTATTCATGTTTGATTACTGAACTTCAAGTGCTCTAGTTAAATTTGTGCTTTGCACTTGTAGTCTTGTTTCATGTTATATTGACTGGTTTCACTTTGTATGCTGCTATGACTCTGCCTCTGTTCACTCGAGTCTGCACTGGGTATTGAGAGCCTGATGTATGTCATCATCCTCTAGAGTTCGGTGTGTATATTTGTTTGCTCATCCATGCTTCTGTTTTGTACTGGCACACTTGATATCTTCACCTTTGCATGTCACTTTACATTTTGTTTTCACTTGAATCTGGTTTGGAGCTTGAAATGATTTGTTGTTTTGGTGGAGACTGTGTTGTGTGCATTTGTGCCATGCCACTGAACTTATATAAAGTTGAGCTTGTATGGCCTTCACTTGATATCTTTACTTGTTTGCCTCCTTTATGTGCTGTTTACCACTATTGCACTGCTCTAATTTTGATCTGGTTCATCTATATGCTCCATTATTTTGTTTTGTTGACAAGTACATTCTTGTGTTTAAAAACAGTTTGCGGTTTTTTGATGATGTGCATTTGTCCTTGAAATCGTAGGCATGCTTGTATATTGAACTTTACTGTGCAGTCTGACCTTGCTTGATGTTGTTGCCTTTGATCTGTATGTGGTCAGTTGTTGCATACATACTCATGTATATACATGTATTCACATGCATTTATATATGTGTAATTGTGTAATACATGTGCCGTATCCCATTTATACTCGATTTGTTCATGTGTGTATTTGCTCCTATGTTGAATCCAACCTCGGCTCGGGTTTGACCTTGAGCTCACCTGTACCTACAGTTTTATCAAGTGTATATCGGTGTGCACGCCCTTATAGCATGTACAGTGATACACTGTGCATGTCACAAGCTATTCGTGTATGATGAATTCAAAATAAATATGATGACGAACAACCCAAATAACCAAGACAAATAATATTTTCAAAAGCACATTTTATTTTACACTACAAAAATATTTCTTTTTCAATTTTACTACTTTAGTGTTTATTTTGCAGATCGCTCAGATGCTGGATTCAATCTGGAATAGAGTTGAAGATAAATGCGAGCGAATGAGTGATATGTAGTGAGGTGCAAATGTAAATTAAAAATTGTTATGTAATCAAAATTGTATTGTAATAAAAAAAATTGTATATATATAGTGAGAGCTCAAATTTGTACTATTCAAAATTGTAATAAATATTTGTTTGAATAAAATATTTGTTTGAATTTAAATTCTGTGTTATTTATTTTATTCAACAAATATTTATTCAATTATGTGAAAATAAAATAGTACATTAACAAATACATTTAAATGAACATATATATATATATATATATGTTTATTATCATCAAACAAAAATCATATACTTGCATATTCAACATCCTCCTTCGAAACTCTAGTAGTAACACTATTCCACCAATGAAGTGCAACCTCTTGCAACTGCTTAGAGGCTAGCCTCCTCTTTTGCTCATCATCTAAACCCAAATCAGGAAAGATCCTCTCACAATGCAACAACCAATTCTCAACTTCTATAGCGTCCTCCATTCCCATAAGCGATTTCCCTCCATGACTGGTGTAATCTCTGATCAACTTAGCAAAATTATTCCCAACCACAGCCATGGGATTAGCTCCTCCAACATTCACAGCAACTCCAGCAGTTGCTCCAGCTTGCATCATATTGAGGAAAAACTGATACATCGCCCCTATATCCACTGGTGGATTTCCAGCACCCACATTGGCATCTGCGTTTTGGTTAGCATTAGCTCCTCCACCCGGGTTCCTCCTAGTGGGTCGAACATTTCTATTGGTTGTGGTGCTTCCTCCATCGAGATTTCCTCTTCCGTTTCCTGCCTCCATATCTTCTTTCTCGTAAATCTGAATATGTGCCTTAGTAAGATACAGAAGAATGGTCTAAGAGAGAGGGGAATACGTAATAATATATATATATATATATATATATATATATATATATCAAATACAAGTACATTACTATAGCGTTATCCAAAACTTCGATCTCATTTTCTGATTTATTGGATTATGTTTGAAAATCTTTTAGATTTAAATTTCTTTTAAGTTCATAAACCTATGCTCTGATACCAACTTGTAACATCCCCTACTTGGAGGTTCAAAATTAACTGCTATGGATGCTGCAGTCATCCACAGTTATTAATCCTCGATGACCAAATACGATAATGTTAGATATATTGGTATAACAAAAACACATAGATATGAAAAATTTTAAAAATCAACAAACAAATTTTTCATTCCACTTTAAAGAATTTCAAATTTATTACATAATCCCACAGTCATTAACCACGTTTAGAAAAAATATAATTATTACAACATACGGCAAGAGATACATATGAAGATGCCCTCTTGGATGATTAGAGTATATAACTAGGAAGTTAAACGTCTTTGCCTTTACCACAAAACACAGCAAAATCAAAATAGAAAAAAACTCTAAATAGCTATCATGCCTCTTGTACGTCTCCGTAAGCTTATTCGTCTAAATAGGTACCTGAAAACCTCAACTCTCAAACTACTCAAAATCAATTAAGCACCCGATAGTTTAAGGGGAAAACATAAACTTCGAGTCAGACATAACGCCTGATATGAATAATAATCTACCATATCAAACCATTTAGATATCCAGTAAGACCACACCGCTTAGCGGAACAGGATCTCCCCTTACTAGTTTCTTATTCAAAACTCCATATGCTATGCTCCTGCATCCACAATGGTTAAAACATAACAATTCAAAATATTATGATGGTATGCAAACAAGTAAATCAATTCTGCATTTCCCATCCCCATTCATTTCGACTATCTGTCTTAGTTATAGTTTCTAGGGTTACTATTAACTTATTAGTTTTCATAGGCTGATTAATAACCTATTTAATACTTATGGACTTCCAGTCTGATGTCATAGTTTTAATGGGATCACTAGGAACCTATTGGCCCCTTCTAGTAACTTCATTATTTCATGGGTTCTCCTGGAACCTATTGGTTTCTCCTAGTTTTTATGGGTTGACTATGAACCTATTGATTTCTATCAATAACTTAATCCGGAAATAGTTTTCATGGGTTCACTACAAACCTATTAGCCTATGCTAATAACTCAATCTAATCATAGTTTTCATGGGTTTACTATGAAGCTATTGGCCCCTGCCAATAACTCAATCTAATCATAGTTGTCATGGGTTTACTATGAACCCGTCTACCTGAAAACTTCTTTTAGTCAATATTCTGGCATCCTACATTCTGGTCTGTCTGACCTCTTGGATGCAATTCTACTCATTTAGGAGTTAACTTAATTTATATTAACTATTGGGTCAACCTAGCTGGTTTTTCTGCCCTTCCCCAAAGTACAGTTATGGGTCCATTATAATGTGAATATATATATATATATATATATATATGAAGAAGTGAACATAATAACATGATAATACCAGCACCTGTGGTTTAATATCCTTGAAATCATTTTATACAAAACTTGGTTAATCACTTTAACCTATTAATCAAGGAAAACTTCTTCAAAAATTCCATACTTAAAATCATTTCAAAACTCTTTTATTATGCCATGGTTTTCCTTTAAAATGAGATTGGGGTATTTGTTTTGAAAACTAAGGCTTTCGAAACCTTTAATCATTACTTTCGAAACCACAGGAAAACTTCCTTTCGAAAGCATTAAAATCTTCTTTTTAAAACTCTAGGCTCCTGCCTTTCGAAACACTTCAAAACCATTCTTTCGAAACCTTTCGAATGTATTAAAGTGAAACCATTCAATTATAGAAGAATAGCTTCAAAACCATATGAAAGTACCCCTTTCGAAACCATTGGGTTTAATGTAAAACATAATATTGGGTCTAAGTGAATACAAATGAAAGTACCCCTTTCAAAACCATTTATCTTTAACTAAAAATGATTGGGGAAAAACTTGATGGCTACCGAACCATCCTTTCGAAAGCTTCAAAACATTAAGTAAAACATTGAAGGATAGCATCGAAACCCCTTTACGAAGCCATTGCCTTCGAAACTCTTGAACCCTTTCGAAAGCTTTTAGGAAGTGGCATAGCTTAGGTGTAAAACAAACACCACCTTTCAAAAGCATTGATGACTTCAGTATATTCGAAAGGCATAAGGTTGGCAGCAAGGTCTCGACTAGGTCGACACCACCCTTTTCAAAGACATTTAATTTATAAACAAGGAACTCGTTCAAAAGCTCTACTTAGACAAAGAGACAGTAACAGATCCGAAATCAAAGGTTTCGACTTGGTCGAAAGCATTCTTTTGAATATAAGGCATGCACTTATCTTTGGAAAGCGAAACAAAGGTTTTGACCCCATCGAAAGCAATGGTTTCGATACCATGTCTTCTGCCTTTCTCCAATCCACTATGTACCATCATTGTGATACCTTGTGTATTGATTTTGGCTTTGGTAGGTTTTGATTTGGTCGAAGCGGAAGTAATGGGTCGAATGGTGCTTTTAAAAGAGGCGGAACCCACTTTTCTGGGTAAAAACTGATTTAATGCCAATTAAAGCAAACACTTTATAACTAACCTGCCTATTTGTAAACATTTGATTAGTTGCCATAACTTTTCAAATTTTTTACAAAAATAGCTGCTGCATAATTTCAGATCTAAACATGGGTTAATTTAACAAATAAGCCCTTCCATTAAGCAAAACCAATAAAACAATTAAGTCCTTCATCTAAAATAATTTTATTTCTATAGTAAATTACTTAGGAAAAATCCCCAAAAATTACAGAAATTCACTTTCAATATGTTTCAAACATATAAAAATTCCAAACCCAAATTCTTCATGAAATATTCGAAATTAATTTCTAAACCCAATTATACATATTTTCCTTTGAAAATTCATATTAAATCTTCTGTAACTTGGGAAATTATAAAAATTAAAACCCTTCTCTAAAATCATGTTTTACATAACATAAAATTTTCTCATGGCATATGAAAATCATTACGATCGGTTTTACCCTTAAAACCGTATAAAATAATTATCAAATTATTTTGTTTGAACCAAAAATGTCCAAATCCAGGCATATCATCAATCAAAAATCATCATAATAATGGATTTAATCTTAAACCCAAAAAACAAATGATGATAAAACAAAATAGAGATGATCTAGATTATTATTCATGTTGATTAGGATAAGGAACTTGAGATTTGATTGTGATTAATTTCTCCTAGCTTGAATCCTTAGCGTTAAATTGATTTTCTCCTCTTTTCTTCTAATGGCTGGCTTTGCTCTTCTTTTGTTTACGTTTTGTATTTTGTAAAATAAATGTGAGAAAGAATGAAACGTGGGTTATAAGGGTTTATGGTAATAATGTGTGGCTATTTCCTAAAAAGTTCTTGTGTAAATTAATTAGCCTATAAGCCATTCTTAAGCCCATTTAAATAATTAAGCACGACCCTTAGTTTATTGTTAAATCTTATTCTCCATATCACTCTAATTATTTACATTATTTTATTTAATTTATCTCATTAAATCTCCCGAAATATGTTATCAAAAAATTAGGGGTGTTACACCTCTCCCCCTCCATTTATATGGACAGCCTAATCATGGGCTCAATGGACCCATTGATTTTCCCTTTCCAAATCCACAACATTTATTTATTTTAAATCCAATTTAAATATTTATCGATATCATATATTGATACATACATATATAACATTTATATACTTACTTTATTATATATTGATTTAAATAAATCAAGAAAATTTTAATAATTAATATTTCTTAAACACTAATTAATTTAATTAACTTATAACGATTGTAACAACTCAGATGTTTTTCGCTTGATTTTGAATATTTAATTAATTTTAAATATTGAAATAATTGGTTTTAAAAGTTTATAACTTGAATTCGAATATAGAGATTATTCAAGTATCAAAATTTGTGAATTTAATATTTGAATAGTGATTTAAATATTGGGATTTTAAAAGAATATTAATTATATGAACTTAATGACTTATTTAACTTCTTTTAATTAATAAGTATTAATGGTTAATTCATTTTGTAAATTTATTTGCAGTAATAATAAGTTTGAATAATAATAAAATAATTTATTTTTATTTTTATGACTCGATTTTTATTGATGTATTTTTAATTTAATTTATTTGTTTTTCCTAATTTTTAATTTGGAAATTATTTAAATTATCGTTTGACGATTATTTAGTAAACGACATTGATTTTGTGATTTTAAAGAATTAGTAAACTGGTGTATATTTTTATTGTTTTGGGGTGTGTCACAGTTCAAAGCACGATCGTATTATTTTTTCATTGTTTGCGGTTCATACGCGAATGGAAACCTGTGCAGCTAAATGCCGAAAATCTCAATTTAAACTAAACTACACTTAGGTAATAAAATCACTCAGCACGTTTTCATCTTTCTTGTTAGTTTGCTTTCCATAATTATATGCTGAACAAAAAGAAAATGAAAATGAAAATGGAAGCATCTCTGGATTCAAAAATTCATAACTCAAAATCCACTCAACTAAAATTCTTCAAATAGTTATTTTTGGAATCCTAGTGGAGAGAACTACAATTGATATGAGTTTGGATGGGTTTACTGGTGTTGGTGAGCTTGACCATGAACTATAGTGAAGGTCGTCGGTGGAAAATCAACAAGGATTGGATTTTTGGAGAGATGTAGTGGTCAATTGGCTAAAGTGAGGTTAGTTTGGATTCGGAGTGTCGAATAACATGTTGGGAGAAATTTCTAAAGGTGCGACTTAGGGGTGTGATTTGCGACAATGTATATGTCAATTTGAGAATTTTTACTCGGATATTTTATATGATTTTTATAGGAAATTTTGATGCATTTGGAAGAGGAATTCATGAAGATATATGCATGCACAAGGGAATACAAAGGAATGAAGAGGAAATAATTCAAGTTCATGATCATGGAGGACCCCACCCACTTACCTAAATCTACAATTAGAAGCTAATGGACAACTAAGTGGAGGTTAAAGCTTCATGCACATTAAATGATGGATTAATTAGTGGCTAATGGTTACGTAGTGGCCACACTTCCTAAAGGGCATTTTGGGAAGCACCCTAAAAATGGAATTACTGTTTTATGCATGTATAAATATCCCTCTTATGTATATGTAAAAGATCTTCTACTCTCTCTTATATTTACTTAGGAAATTAACAAGTTGTAAACACAAATCAAAGTGAAATAAAAATGGCTTCCAAGCCTCTTTCTCTTCTCTTTTCTACTTGCTTTTATTTACTTTTATGTTGATGTTTTCTATGCTCTTTTCTTTGATTAGTAGATTAAATTTACATTCATGCAAGTAGTGTAGCTTTTTTTAATACAAGTAGTTAGTAGTTAATCTCTCTTTCTTTCTTTTCTTAGTTTCCATTTCTTTGCTTTTTAATGTCGAAATTCACAAGTGTTGATTTGATAACACAAATGAGTAGTTAAACCCCTTCAATTTAGGGGTAATGAAGCTCTCTAACTTTATGTAATTTCAACATCTCTATGATTTATGATCTCTATATTTGTGCTTCATGAAAGTGAATTTTGATGTAAGTTTATACAAGTGGGTTTGATAGCTTATGTTGCTTTCGCAAATGAGCTATCTTATTCAACATAAACACAATTTACATCATCATTTGCTAATTGTTTTTTGATTTTGAAAAGAAAGTAAAATCAAATTTTGATGATCTATCTTACTAATTACAATAGTAAATAGATCATACTTAAAATAGCTTTTGCTTTGGCTTCATTTTCATGAGAATTAAAAGTGGTATAATTGTTCTATTATAGTTTGATGGTTTGAGTTATGTTAATTAATAACATAAATAAACCATACTTATGACAAATGCAACAATTATTTCACTTAATATCATAACTAGAGATCATAAATTATTTGTTTGTTGATTTACAAAAATATGAGAGTGGATTTGCCTCTAAATTGTTCTCTTGTCTAATAGTTTTTAAATCACATTTCAATTCTAGTTTTAGCTTCATTTTGTAGTTAACAATTTCTTCTCACTTTGGTCTAATTTGATTGAATTATTTTTTAAAATCTAAAACAATTCTCTGCGGATCAACCCGTACTCTCCACGTACTAAAATTGTACGTCGTGCGCTTGCGATCAATTTTAATTTGAAATTTTTCGGCGGTTTTCTAACTCGATAGAAAATTTGGCGTTAAACAAGTTTTTGGCGCCGTTACCGGAGAATTGCTTTGATTTTGATTTTCTATTCTTCGAATTATTTTCTATTCTTCGAATTATTTTCTTGTGATTTTTGTGTGTTTTGTTTTGTGTGTTCATTTGCATTTAAAAAAAAATTGCTTGTGTGATTTTTGATTGCATTTTGGGTGTGTGTGTTGTTTTCTTGTTCTCGTTTAATTTTGCATTTGCATCTCTTCATATATATAAAAGAACACACAATTTCTAAAAAAAAATTATTCACATTTGCATTTTAAGTTTTACATTTACATCTTTCTCTTTCTTTTTCTTTCTTTTTTTATATTTACATTTACAAATAAATGAAAAAAAACTGCACGGTGCATTTTCTATTCACTGTGCACATAACTGTGCAGTCCAAACAACTTTCTCCATCTCCTACCCACTACTTGCTTGCCTCTGGCCACTATCTTCACTCACCAATTCACACTTCACCAGTCAACCCATATACAAACTGCAGTCATCCAGCATCTCTAAATCCCCCTGCCACACCCAAACCTCCTTCAGCACAGTACAAAATTGCCACTGTGAATAAACTCTGTAGACCAAAACCATCATCCAACTTCATCAACATTGCCTTCACTATCATCACTTCCATAAAAACTGCTAACATCAACTCCCTGACTTCACTTCGATAAAAACTGTTGTCATTTCATTTTCCATCGAACAATACCATTCCTCCACTTCGACAACCTCAATAACCCACTCAACTTGCTCACATCCACAACTTGCATTGCAAACAACCAGAGCAACTCCTGCCCTCATATACTTCACCACTGAACACAACTACACTACAATAACATACTTCCACACAGCTACTCACTGCTTCTTTGTTTGACCACTTCAGTTCACAAAACTGTTCCTCCACCATATTCACTTACTTCATTTCCATACCTCCTCCAACCTTCTATCTGACTGTTGTCACCACATACAAACTTGCTATCGACTAACAGCCTAAAAACTCAACCACATCCTTACATCCTTACCAAATAAACTGCTCTACCTCCTCTACATATCAACATTTTCCCTTCCACATACCACCAGTGACTACAACATACAACAGTTGTCTCTAGAACACCCACCGAAAATCTGTCACCACAGCAGCACTTCACTACCCTACCATACTATACATTTTCATACTACATCACACTGCCAACATTTCTGCCACAAAAAAATATCTCGTTTGCACTTCTAACTTCACTGACTACCCTCTTTCGTTCACCCTTACTTGCACATAACACCCCCCCGACCAAATCATCCGACGTTGCATTCCGGATAATGAGATCAGGAGTGTTCTTTCATTTTGCCACGATCAAGCGTGCGGTAGACATTTCGGTCCTCGAAAAACTGCGGAGAAGGTGCTTCAGTGTGGTTTCTATTGGCCTTCTCTTTTCAAAGACTCGTTTGAATTTTGTAAAACTTGCGATTGATGTCAAATGCTTAGATGAATTTCTCGACGAGATATGATGCCTCTAAACCTCATTCTTACAATCGAAATCTTTGATGTTTGGGGTACCGACTTTATGGGACCTTTTCCCAATTCTTTTGGAAACTTGTATATCCTTCTCGCTGTCGATTACATCTCAAAATGGGTCGAAGCCGTTCCTTGCAAAACGAACGACCATAGAATTGTTGTGAAATTTCTCAAAGAAAACATCTTTTCGAGGTTCGGCACACCTCGCACAATAATCCGTGATAACGGAACATATTTTTGCAATCGATCTTTTGAAACAATAATGAAGAAATACTCGATAACCCACAAGTTATCCACTCCATATCATCCTCAAACTTGTGGGCAAGTTGAAGTTTCAAATCATCAAATAAAACAAATCTTGGAGAAAACTGTCAACAAAAATCGAAAAGATTGGTCTCAGAAATTGACTGATGCGCTTTGGGCTTACCGTACTGCTTTTAAAACTAACCTTGGGACGTCCCCATTCCATTTAGTTTACGGTAAAGCTTTCCATTTACCCGTTGAAATCGAACACAAAGCATTGTGGGCAATAAAGAACTTAAACTTAGATCTTGAGAAGGCTGGCGAAAACCGAAAACTACAACTCAATGAACTAGAAGAACTTAGGAACGACGCGTATGAAAACGAGAAAATTTACAAAGAAAGAACAAAAGTTTTTCATGATAAGTCAATCCTAAGGAAAACGTTTTCGCCTAACTAGAAAGTTCTTTTATATGACTCGAAACTTCATTTATTCCCTGGGAAACTTAAATCCAGATGGGCCGGACCATTTGTGGTACGAACTGTTTTTCCACACGGTGCCGTAGAAATAGAAACCCTAGGGATAGATCGATTTTCAAAGTCAACGGTCATCATTTGAAACCTTTCTTGGAATTGTCAAATAACCAAGAGGAGGAGCTCATGATTCTTCATGAGCCAAGCAACGTCTGGTAAGAATGTTAACCCTCTTTTGTAAATATGTACATAGTTTTCTCCATTACACTCATTATATCATGCATTGACTGTGGGGACACAGTCAAAATTAACTACAGGGGGAGTCTCGTTTTCATTTTTTTAAAGTTTCATGGCATTTTTGAATTTTCATTTTCTTTTAACTTTAAAAAAAAATATCAAAATTTCTAAATCTCAAAAACATTTTCTTTTTAGCATTTTGATTTATTTTTGAAGAAACCCTATGGGATAAGTATAAGTTTTGGTCAATAAATTGAAATTTTTGAAAATTTATTTGTCGTAACAAAAATAAAAATGAAGTTTGATTACAAATAACAATGGTTTAACTAGTATATAGAAAGGTTCATATGTGTTAATTATGAAGTATGTTCTAATTGAAAATCTTTGTTTAAAAAAGTGGTAAATTTAAAGTAAAGGATATAACATTTTTATCTTCTATGTTAAATGGTGCTAAGATGATTTTGCAAAACTCTCTCTTTCTAAAAAAACAGAAAAAAACAGAAAAAAAAACATTTGTATATATGTAATAATATTTTTAACACCTAGAGTCATTTGTTCACATTCGTGTGTTCACTCGCCATGCTCCATACCCTTCTCACGTAAGCCGGAAAGGCTGTGCACGATCGGTATATCTGGCTTTAGTTTATTTGAGTTAGGTGTATATATATATAAATTCTTTTTAATAACGCCTACAGTCGATAAGTGTTCACACTTGTGTGTTCACTCACCACGCTCTATATTCCCCTCACATCAGTCTGCAAGGCAGTGCATGGGCAATATATATAGCCTCAGTTTACCTAAGTTAGGCATATGTAAATATTGTAAATATCAATAAAATTTTCAAAAAAATAAAAAAATAGAGAGAGTAAGCAAATGAAATCCAAGCACTATTTTAACTTATTTGATTTAACTTGTTATTGAAAAGAAATGAGAATACCACTTTGACAAACTTTGATAATCAACTAAGGATCCATTTCATAATTATATTGTGTTATCAACCGAAACAACTAGCCAAACTATAGTCAATCTGTTATGACAACTTGATTTTTATTGAAAATTTTGACGAGTAAATGACTTAAATTTTAAAGTTAATGACCAAAACTTATATTTAACTTATTTGTGCCAATTTAAAAGTAAATCTTTCATTGTAATATTTTCAAAAACTCGCATTCATCTTATTGTAAATAAATCTTGCATTTTGTAAATATTTTTACTTTGCATTCGGATTTTGTGGTAGTATCCGTTGAAAACCCTCACGAGACAACACTCGTCCTACTGGGGACACCCAAAGGTTTAACGGCTAGTTGCATACGCTCAATGCAATCGTGCTCCCTACGAAAATGGATTTATCTTAGTTTTCCTTTATTCGAGGACGAATAAAAAGATAAGTGAGGGGGTATTTGATGTGCACATAAATGTGCATATATTTACATCCATATTTTATTTATTTTTATTTAAATAAAAGTCATATTTGGGCATGTTTAAAACCATAATTAAATTATTTTCAAATCATCATATATTCATCTTCATTTAGGGGCAAAATAATCATTTTTGTGCATGTGTCAATTTGAGAATTTTTACTTGGACATTTTTTATGATTTTTATAGGAAATTTTGGTGCATTTTGATGGATTCATGAAGGTATATGCATCCACAAGGGAATACAATGGAATAAAGAGGAAATAATTCAAGTTCATGATCATGGAGGACCCCACCCACTTACCTAAATCTACAATTAGAAGCTAATGGACAACTAAGTGGAGGTTAAAGCTTCATGCACATTAAATGATGGATTAATTAGTGGCTAATGGTTACTTGGATGCCACACTTCCTAAATTGCATTTTGGGAAGCACCCTAAAAATGGAATTAGGGTTTTATGCATGTATAAATAGCCCTCTTATGTATATGTAAAGGATCTTCTACTCTCTCATATATTTACTTGGGAAATTAGCAAGATGTAAACAAAAATCAAAGTGAAATAAAAATGGCTTCCAAGCCTCTTTCTCTTCTCTTTTCTACTTGCTTTTATTTACTTTTATGTTGATGTTTTCTATGCTCTTTTCTTTGATTAGTAGATTAAATTTAAATTCATGCAAGTAGTGTGGCTTTTCTTTTTTATGAAAGTAGTTAGTAGTTAATCTCTCTTTCTTCCTTTTCTTAGTTTCCATTTCCTTGCTTTTTAATGTTGAAATTTACAAGTGTTGATTTGATAACACAAATGAGTAGCTAAACCCTTTCAATTTAGGGGTAATGAAGCTCTCTAACTTTATGTAATTTGAACATCACTATGATTTATGATCTCTTTATTTGTGCTTCATGAAAGTGAATTTTGATGTAAGTTTATACAAGTGGGTTTGATAGCTTATGTTGCTTTTGCAAATGAGCTATTCTTATTCAACATAAACACAATTTACATCATCATTTGCTAATTGATTTTTTATTTTGAAAAGAAAGTAAAAACAAAATTTGATGATCTATCTTACTAATTACAACAGTAAATAGATCATACTTAAAATAACTTTTGCTTTGACTTTATTTTCATGAGAGTTTACAAGTGGTATAATTGTTCTATTATAGTTTGATAGTTTGAGTTATGTTAATTAACAACATATATAAACCATACTTATGATAAATGCAACAATTATTTCACTTAATATCATAACTAGAGGTCATAAATTATTTGTTTGTTGATTTACAAAAATATGAGAGTGGATTTGCCTCTAAATTGTTCTCTAGTCTAATAGTTTTTAAATCACATTTCAATTCTAATTTTAGCTTCATTTTGTAGTTAACAATTTCCTCTCACTTTGGTCTAATTTGATTGAATTGATTTTTAAAATCTAAAACAATTCCCTGCGGATCGACCCGTACTCGCCACGTACTAAAATTATACGCCATGCGCTTGCGATTAATTTTAATTTGAAAATTTTTGACGGTTTTCTAACTCGATAGAAAATTTGTCGTTAAACAAGTTTTTGGTCATCGGCAGTTTTTTTCTATTTTTTTAGAAAGAGAGAGTTTTGCAAAATCATCCTAGCACCATTTAACTTAGAAGATAAAAATGTTATATCCTTTACTTTAAATTTACCCCTTGTTTAAACAAAGATTTTCAATTAGAACATACTTCATAATTAACACATATGAATCTTCTTATATACTAGTTATACCATTGTTATTTGTAATCAAACTTCATTTTTATTTTTGTTACGACAAATAAATTTTCAATAATTTCAATTTATTGACCAAAACTTATACTTATCCCATAGTGTTTCTTCAAAAATAAATCAAAATGCTAAAAAGAAAATGTTTTTGAGATTTAGAAATTTTGACATTTTTTTTAAAGTTAAAAGAAAATGAAAATTCAAAAAGGCCATGAAACTTAAAAAATATGAAGATGAGACTCCTCCCCGCACTTAATTTTGACTATGTCCCCACAGTCAGTGCATGATATAATGAGTGTAACGGGGAGAACTATGTACATATTTACAAAAGAGGGTTAACATTCTTACCAGACGTAGCTTGGCTCATGAAGAATCATGAGCTCCTCCTCTTGGTTATTTGGCAATTCCAAGAAAGGTTTCAAACGATGACCGTTGACTTTGAAAATCGATCTATCCCTAGGATTTTCTATTTCTACGGCACCATGTGAAAAAACTTTTCGTACCACAAATGGTCCGGTCGGCTTGGAATTCATTTTTATTTCACTTTTATTTGTGTTTACAACTTGCTAATTTCCCAAGTAAATATATTAGAGAGTAGAAGATCCTTTACATTTACATAAGAGGGCTATTTATACATCCATAAAACCAAAATTCCATTTTTAGGGTGCTTCCCAAAATGCCCTTTAGGAAATGTGGCCACCAAGTAACCATTAGCCAGTAAATAATCCATCATTTAATGTGCATGAAGCTTTAACCTCCACTTAGTTGTCTATTAGCTTCTAATTGTAGATTTTGGTAAGTGGGTGGGGTCCTACATGATCATGAACTTGAATTATTTCCTCTTCATTCCTTTGTAATCTCTTGTGCCTGCATATATCTTCATGAATCCCTCTTCCAAATGCATCAAAATTTCCTAAAAATATCATAAAAAATGTCCAAGTAAAAATTCTTCTTCTTCTACTCGAGTAGACCCGCTTACCGAGTATCGTGTTCCGTTTCCACATCGTCTCTGACCCAAGAAACACTCGAACCAAATGGAAAAGATGTTGGAAATTTTTAAACAAGTCAAAGTTAGCATTTTGCTTCTTGACATCATTCAGCAAGTCCCCACTTACGCGAAATTTCTTAAGGACTTGTCCACCCAAAAGCAACACACTCAAGTGACCAAAAAAGTCTTCTTAGCCGCCAGTTTGAGTGAAGTCTTGTCCAAATCCATGCCCGTTAAATACAAAGATCCTGGCTGCCCTACGATTTCGTGTACAATTGGAGATACGACGATTAAAAAATTCTTGATAGACTAAGGCGCGAGTGTCAACTTGATTCCTTTCTCCATGTACGAACAATTATGCTTAGGAGAGCTCAAACCCACAAAAGTCACGCTTCAATTTGCCGATCGCTCGATTAAGAAGCCCCTGGGAGAAATCGAGGACGTGCTCATTCGAGTAGGGCAATTCATATTCCCCGTCGATTTTGTTGTTCTTGAAACACCCCCCCGACCATCTCCATAAACTTACCACTGTTCCATTCAAGACTGCAGTTACACATACAAGCCTGCAAACCTGCAAACCCACTTCCGGCCATCTCCATAAAATTACACATACCATTGTTCCATAAACACTGCTCTGCACTTGCAAACTGTCAACTATAAAACTGCTCCTCGACATCAAAACTGCTACATCCCCCTGCTTCCTCCAACCTCTACTTACCACTGTTGCACACAACAGGTATAATCAACAGTCGGATACCCAACCATCACTGCAGACACCTCTACAAGCCTGCATCCAAATCAATCGAACCACTACCTCCTACAATTGTCAACAGCCTCGCCAACCTCGAACGACCAATCCTGCTCGCAACCCTATCGCCTGCGACCATTCTCAAATCACCAAACCCATATTGCCTTCACTCATAAACGCTGTGAACGCCTCCCACCACCACATACAACCACAATCCCCCAATCGAACTCCAGCGCCGCTACAATCGCCGACCCTTCCGAAGCTCGCTTTGATTTAAAAAAAATTGAAGTGAAAACAATTTGGGAGCAGTTTAAATTGTTTTTTCTAGGCCGGGCTGCTTTTGGAGCGACTTCTTACCCTTTTTTTATTCTTTTTAGTTTCTTTTAGTTTTGTTTTGTTTTTAGTTTTTCTTCCTCTTTGATAAAAAAAAATTAGCATTTGGAGCCTTTTAATTTGTTTTGTTTTGGTTTATTGTACTTCTTCTTTGACAAAAAAAAATTCTCTTTTAATTAATTTGCTCTTGTTTCCTTTGTTTAATAATAATAATAATAATTGTATGTATCGTGTTTTTCATTTCAGGTTGCCAAAGCAGAAAAATCGAGAGGAATTGTTGCTTGGCTTAGCTTGCCCAAAAAAAAGAATTGCTTGCTTGCTTATTTTTAAAAAAATTGCCGCTTTAAAATTAAATTGCTAATAACCTGCACGCTCTGGTATCGTGACCTTTTCCCTTGTGTTTATTTGAATTGCATCATTGGTTGCTTGCATTTTCATTTATAAAAAAATTTCAAAATCCAAAATCTTATTTAACGGCAAATTTTCTATCGAGTTAGAAAACCGCCAAAAAATTTCAAATTAAAATTAACCACAAGCGCACGGCGTACAATTTTAGTACGTGGCGAGTACGGGTCGATCCGCAGGGAATTGTTTTAGATTTTAAAAATCAATTCAATCAAATTAGACCAAAGTGAGAGGAAATTGTTAACTACAAAATGAAGCTAAAACTAGAATTGAAATGTGATTTAAAAACTATTAGACCAGAGAACAATTTAAAGGCAAATTCACTGTCATATTTTTGTAAATCAAAAAATAAATAATTTATGATCTCTAATTATGATATTAAGTGAAATAATTGTTGCATTTATAATAAGTATGGTTTATTTATGTTATAGAGCTCATGCAGGAAAAGAGATTGGCGAAGTCGCTGTGCTGTTTTGTGGTCGGAGGAAGGAGAAAAGGGCGGTAAAAGATTCGGCCATGGTGAAGTGCACCAAGATAAGAGCGAGAATGGTTTGAGGAATAGAGATTTAAAATAATTAAGGGTAATTAATTTGTTAATGTGTAATTAGTGATTAATTGTTTAAATAATTTTGATAACTTATAAATTGAATAACTTGCTCTTACGATGTCCAACTGATATGAAACTTTTTATGTTGCGATCGTAATGGTGGTATCTATGCGATTGAATTGGCTTGGTTTATTTTGGAGTATGTAGAAATTTGGGCTAAAATCAAATGTCGTTTGAATTTAATTCAAAATCGAAATGCTTCGGTGCCAACTGGAATTTTGGTGTGTTAAACTCACATTTTTGGTTAATCGGTATGTTATGTAGTACATAAATTTTAACTTTTTAGTTGTGTTGAAATTATTGGTTGATTGGTTAAAATATCGACTTTTAAAACGATTGGCATTTAAAGGCTGAATGGTTAAAATATCGACTTTTAAAACGATTGGCATTTAAAATTGAAATGTAGGAATTTTATCGAGAAATCTGGATTTCTCGATATTGTTACTTTTAATTTCCAGTTATGTACCTATTGATTTATTTAAGTTATATATCTGTGATATGTATTGTTAAAATGCTAATTTTGATTGTTGGCCATTTTGGATGTGACACCGACATATGTGAAAACTGAACCTTTTAGTAGAAAAGGTAGTTATAGTTTTGGTTAAGTGTTATAGTAACTATTTGGCTTCGATATAGTATTTATGAAATACTTTAAATTGTTGATTTGGTTTGGAAATGATTTTTGATTTTGGAAAATTATTTTAATCTGATTGTTGGAATTTCTATGATATTTTAATTTAAATGTGTTTTTGAAACTTTTCTATTTTATTTCAACTTCTTTCATTTTTCTTTTCTAATATACATATTTAAGTAAATGTTTTAATATTTATTTTTGGAAGTTTTTGTTTCAATAGAAAATTATTATTCTAATAATAGTTGTATTCAAAAGTAAATAAAAGGGCTTATCTTTTATTTAAAAGTGATTTTTATTTTAAAGAAGTTGGAAATATTTTGAAAATAAATATTGTGGAACATTTTATATAAAAGGTTGTAAATAAAATAATAGATTTATAAACAGTATGTTATAAATTTAAGGAGAGTCTTATAAGTGATATTTTATAAAAAGAGAAGATATTTTCATTTGATAAATTTGAAAAATAAATCACATTTATGGATTTATAATAATATGTGGAATGGTCGTTTTAGAGAAAATAGTTGGATCTATTTTGGAAACTAAAAGTGTGATAAAATTGAAGATGTATAAGCGGTGTTCTATAAATTGAAATGAATTTATATAAGGAAATCAATATCATTTTGATAAATTGGAGCAATAAATTCCATTTGGATATTTATTGAAATATATGGAAAGATCGTCTTATGAAATGCATATGAGTTTTATAATGATATTTGGAATCTGTTTATATTTGGAGTTGGGTGTTATTTCTAAAGTTTGATTCTGTAACAAACCGGAGTTTTCCAACAATTATTTATCATCAAATGACGATTAAACCGGTTGTTAATTGCAATTGCAATTTTGAATCGATTAAAATTCTTTTTAGGATTGTAAATTCTTTAATAAAAGTTTGAGTTGAAATTCGTAAAAAAAATGGTTAGAAGAAATTGTGGGCTCTGAAAACTTAAATTGTGGCCCATACTTGATGCCGTATTGTTTATCTATGCCTTTTTCTTTGAATTCGTTCACTCGTGAAAACCGATCCCCTTATCATTTTGGATAACCCTAATTATAACGAACGAGCGAAACAAATGGTGGCCTCGTCATCCCCAAATTAGGGCTTCGTCGATCGATGCTTAGGGATGAAGGGCTTCGTGAAATTGAGGGCGCCGAACACTTCGAGACGCCACCACTTCGAATTTCGTCGATGAGGTGAGTAATTTGCTCACATCTAATTCAACTCTATGTACGTGACTTTATGATGATATTTGTCTTCGGTCCCCTTTTTCTTTGCGAATTCGAATTGGGTTTTACTGATGAGTGGATTTTGATTTCACCCACATCTACTTCAAAGTGTTGTTTATAGATATATTTCGAGACCTTGACTTTGTTTATACCAGTTCGCTCTCCTTTAATTGAGTTTGTATCTTTATGCTGAATCTGTC
Source organism: Allium fistulosum (assembly GCA_030737815.1). Lineage (NCBI taxonomy): Eukaryota > Viridiplantae > Streptophyta > Magnoliopsida > Asparagales > Amaryllidaceae > Allium > Allium fistulosum. Next base: position 1,218,726,344 of record CM060904.1, on the reverse strand, counting down.
AACTGTTTTGCTCGGCAGATCGAATTGTTAGACATTGGTGGTTTCTTTGATTTTTGCACTTCGTATAATCTGATGCTTGGTACTCACGAATTTGATTTTATCTTGATTCGATTTTCAAATGTGTGATCAACCGAGAGCTGCTTGCCTTCGTCTCGGCCATTCGAGTATATTTTGATAATGATGTTTTATCTTAGCCAATCGATTTTTGTTTTATTGCTATGACTTTGTTTTCTAGTCATCTTGGTTTTGTGAATTTGATGATTGATTTTGTGACGTTTGAACTTGTTCAATTCTTCGCTTTGAAACTGTTGCGACTCTTTCCTTGTTTTCTACCTGATGCATCTTGTATGGCCATTTACATGAACTCTCTGTTGGTTCATGCCTTGTCATTGTTTATTTAACTGGTTACAGTTGTTCATGTTTGCAATTGCAGTTTCGTTGGAATTTTGGAAATTGTTCGATTATTAGATAATGTTTGGTTGCCATGTCTTTGATATTCTCGGCTTCATCTTCGATAATACTGCTGTTGATTTGACTTGTTTACCTCGACTTTGACTTGGTTATGATGTTGGCCACTGGTCAAATTCATTTGTTTCAGTATCATTGTGGTCCTTGCATCAGGTTTCACTATTGTTGGTCTACATATCCAAAGAGTTCACTGACTTGAGTCATGTTGCATTGATTCGTTTGCTTGCATCATATCCTCAAAGTTTAAACCTATATATTTGAGTTCCCTGTGTACATGATCATTTGAGTTTGTTTTGAGTTACACTGCATTGCATATTTATCACTGTCTTCATAGTAGGTTGAGCTGGTATGTTTGTCACAGTGACATTGATGTACTTGAGTTTTTGTGGTCATGTGTCTGGACATGTATCAGTGCATTCCATATTTGTAGCATTGGGTCTGTTGTAGTTGAAAACTTGTAGCTTCACTTCTACATGGTTGTCAGATAACTGGTCATTTATGTTGTAGGCTTAGAGCTGGTAGTACTTGAACCTTCATTTGTTATTTGCCTTCATATATGTGCATTCATACAATCATCGTTAAGCCTGGGCAGTTGGGTCATTGGGTATGATGTTGCATTGCATCATGTTGTCGTTGTACCTGAGTATGATGCATCTGCAGTTTCATTGGAGCAATTGCTCTGTATTTATTTTCCTATCTACTGCTTGGCTTGAAGTCGGGTGCTTTACTTTAGTATCTGAACTTGTTTCCTGGAGTACATTTATGTGTACTGCATTGTTGTTATACGATGGACTTGGGTATATCAATTAAGTTGACTTCTTTAAGTATAGGTTGTCTTCATTATGGGTTCACCTGATCATTTGGTCTGACTATAGTTCCATCACTGTTTCACTTGTACTTTGTGAAGCAGTGTTGTATTTCATGAAGTCTTCATTGCATATTGCTCTGATCTAATGCCATTTGCATATGACTCTTGTACCTGTGCATATTTGTAGCAGTTTCACTCAACTTCATACATGACCTGTTTTACCTGTTACCTGTAGTGTTGACATTTTGCATTGCCTTCAGTTCACTGTCTTGATTCATGTTCATTTGATATTTTGACTGCCGAAGCAGTAGCATTGATATTGAGACTTGTATTTTGATGTTCTGGTTTTTGGTTTCTTTGTGGATTTGCATTGTATTAATGCATTTGGGTCTGTTTTCAATTTCACTTGAGTTGAATCCGATTTCGGGGTTTTACCTTGCGATCATTGTGACTTTCACTGAGCTTTCACGTATCTCATGTGATAGTGGCGAGGCAGTACACGCGTGCGTGTACTGCAGCCCTATCAGATTTGACAGTTTTAAATTGATGTTTCGATTGTTGAATTGTTTCGTTGGTTAAATTTGATATTTTGAAGTTGTATTCTGATTTGGATTTGCTGATTTACTGATTAACACTATTTAGTGTTATATTGGTCGTTATCCGATTCTCTTATCGAGAGTTGGATATACGAAATTTCTGTGACTGTCGTCTATTTGATATTGATTATTATTGCTTCCGTGCATTAATAACTGAGTTTGAATTAGACTGACCCGTGTATTATTTTCTTTTGAATGTAATACTCGGGTCAGACCCGAGTTATTTCAGGTTGTAGATTTCCTTCTTTGAGTTGCTGTTCGGGATATGAAGACTTTTCACATTTTCTGAAGTTGTCTTTGTCATTTTGTAGAAGTCGTGTCATTGCTTAGGATGATATGTATTCATGTATATTAGTTGATAATGTACTTGTATATATAACTTCCAGAGTCGACAGTTGTAGTTGTATCATATGTACTGTGTCAACTATATTGTAACTGACATCAGTTATATATATATATATATATATATATATATATATGAGACTTTTTGTTTAATCTGTGTTCCATATTTATATTATCTGTGTTGTTATTATATTCATTGTCCTAAACTATTATGAACCGTCGTAGTTCGTTTTGTACTAGAATTGGGTGTGTCGATGGGAGTAAATAAATAATAGATGAGAAATAAAAAGTATATACCACTCCTATCGAGATAACCAATGTTAGTGTAAGGCCAACTACGGATGGTCGCTCCTATCTAGCCTTATTCTTCGTAATAATAGATAGTATTTCTTTTAATACTCTTTGTTATTATGCGCATAGAGGTGGGGCGTTACAGATTTAAAAAGGGAGTTTTGGTAATTTTATTTAGAAAATTGTAAAAGGAATTTTACATATGAATTTGGAGTTTTATGAAGAGTTGCAAATAAGTCATGGATTTATCAAATAAGTTATAACTGGTATTCTATAAAAAGTAGATTTTATAATAATATAAAAAAGTTTTATAAAGGAGACATTAAGCAAAGTTTAGGAGTTTATAAAAGGAGGCTGTAATTATGTTATATATATATAAAGGAATTTATAAATGATATTTTATGAAAGGAATTCTAAGCTTAGTTTAGAGCTTATACTTATAAAAGGGTTTTATAAATATGAAAATTAGGCACACATCCTTAAAACGGAAGTTAATTCAAAGCGGATCCCTGTGGTAAAATATATATTTTCTACATCCCTGTTTCTGTTTTGTGCCAATTTTTTTCCCAAATTACCCTTGCGCTTCGCAATCGAGCTGATTCTTTTTCTTATTTTTCGATTTAAATGGAAAACTGCAATTAAATTAAAGACGAATCAATTTTTATTTTATGAAATATGATATTCTTAATATTTACAGTTATGAATAATCGCAACAAATTTCTGCAAATATATGCGCAATAGTTGCTGAAATTTCTGCAACTATACGCAATAGTTGCAGACATTTCTGCAACTATAAGCAATAGTTGTAGAAATGTCTGCAACTATAAGCAATAGTTGCGGTAATTTCTGCAACTATACGCAATAGTTGTAGACATTTCTGCAACTATTAGCAATAGTTGCATTTCTGCAACTATATGCAATAGTTGCAGATATTTCTGCAACTATGCGCAATAGTTGCAGACATTTTTGCAACTATTTGCATATAGTTGCATTTCTACAACTATATGCAATAGTTGCAGAAATGTCTGCAACTATATGCAATAGTTGTAGATATTTCTGCAACTATAGTATATAGTTGCATAAATTTCTGCAACTATACCCAATAGTTGCAGACATTTCTGCAACTATACCATATAGCTGCAGAAATATCTGCAATTATTTGCAAATTTTGTAAATTTGAAAAAAAATAAAAAAGTTTAAAATTTGCTGAATTATCTACAAATATTTGAAATAATTGCACCTTTAATACAAATATGAATTTTTGGTATCAACAATGGATCTCATTTCAAAGATCATAAAATTTGTGATTTTTTGGTGAAAACGGATTGTTGATCCAGTTTTTGTACATAAAGTTATATGCATTTGAATTGTTTAAAACGTAAAGGGTATTTATGTATTTTTTCTTGCGCGAATTTGAAAATAGGGAGCGGAAATGTAAGTTTTGTATGTGAAGGATGTTTTGTTTATTTTGAAACTATATTAGGGATGTGAGCCAAACTTACCCTTTATAAATTGTTTTAGAGATTAATAAGGGAGTATTATAACTTGGAAAGAAGTTTTATAAATGATTTTGGATATCTATAAAAGAAGTTTTATAAATGGTTTTGGATATTTGTAAAAGAGTTTTATAAATGGTTTTCGATAGGTATAAAAGAGTTTAAAAAATAAATTGGAGATTTATTAAGAGTTTTATAGATGGATTAGGAATTTTAGTAAAGGAAATGATCATAAATGAAAGAGATTTATCAAAAAGGATTTATTAAAGAAATCTACAAAAGAAATTGAGATTAATTTCCCTAAATTGACCTTCTTAATTTTGGTGATGTGGACATTCTTTCCATGCTTAGCATCGAAGGAATAACATTTGGGTTTATCCATATATCTGTTTCTTTTAAAACAATATTTGTTTTAATCCTTTGATATAATTTTGAAATAAGAAATCATTAATAATGTTTTGTTAATATACTTATACCATTTAGATAAGTATGTGAATACAGTTTCTAAATAGTGAAAGTGTAGTGTTTTTGTGAATATACTTATACCGTTGAGATAAGTATATGGATATTTTTCTAGGTATTGAAAGGAGTATAAAGGGTTTGTGAATATATCTTTATAAAAGTATTTTAATACAAGTATTTACAAAGTAGTTTTAAATTAATGAAAAGATTAATTTAAGAGGATTAGGGCTGCTTTGTGCTTAACTAGTTTTATTTTACTTATGGAATAAAATCTCCGGTTGAATTGTTTGATCATTTGATAGTTAAATAACCAACTATCAAGTCTTGGCCAGTTTTTAAACTATCGTTGTCAGTTTGGAAGGATCGGGATCAGATATATTATCCAAAAACCAATTCGAACCAGCATAAGCATTTTGAATTGGAATATTTTGAAGACGGTCGAAGATGGAGTTCTTTGAAGTGCAAGGCTACTTGCTACTAATCCCGATGGTGCTTCCAGAATGGATGTAATTAAAGTAGTGCCTTCGGTTTGTTCATATCCTGAACAACTTGTATGGACGAATGCTGACATTGCATTGTTGCCTGGAGGGCAGTGTTAGCATTCCAAGTAGGATTGCTATCTAAAAGGTAAAATGTAGTAGGCCTCAACAAATGGGAATGACAAAAACAGGGGATATGCTTTAGGGCTAAGTGGGTCGCATCCATTAGGGTGTTGTCATCTCCCTTTCTAAATATATATTTATGGATTTGGTTGTGCATGAGAGCTATTGGAAAAGGTTGCAAAAGCAATCGGGGTTATGAAATATTCGGAACTATCCAGTAAGGGGTAGGGCCATTCCTGATTCATAGGGGCTTCATGTGAGGCCCTTGGTACATTTTGTAGAGTTGTGGTAGGTAGTAACCCGGTGCCTTGTCATTGATGGAATCCATTCTCCAATAAGCGCCTTATGGATTTAGTTGTGCCTAACAATGCTGGAACATGAGATGCAAGCATTCTATCTATATTCATAATTTACTTCATATCCGAGGCATTATTATAATACCATTAGATTTTCTATGAAAATGTTTGGGCTATCGTAAGGTAAAACCCGTCTGTGTTCTTATGTGGCGCGGTTTTACGAGATACCTTTTTGGGAACAGTTTTTATAACACACAAATCTATTTGAGGTGTGTTTCTCACACTAGTTTCTGATTTGGGTGTTATTTCTAACAATGCTCAGGTCAGACCGAGCATATTTTTAGAGATAGTTTGGATGCCTTGGAGCTTCGGGAGATGAGTTGGATGTCCAAGACGTATCTCTCGTATATTATTAATTTTCGTCGCATGTGTTGTTTTATTGTCAGCATTTGTAAGGATAAGTTATTATAACTATCCAAGCAGATGATTAGTGATTAAGTGTACTCTGATTTTGATGTATGTATATTACAGTTTTCTTTTGCAAAGATTTGTTGTATATTTATTACTCAGTCACGATAAGAGATTCTATTCTGTCTTTCTTTCTTTTCTCCAATAATATGTCTTTCTAGCACTCGGATTCTCTTCACGTGAAGACCATGGATGTATTAGTGTCAACTTCCAAGGATCGAAAAGGCGGGTCATTACCCATGGTATCAGAGCTTAGGTTGAGCGAACACCTAGGCTTTGGTGGGGGTAAACTCATTTGAGATAGGGTAAGTGAGAACCTAGGATGAGTATGAGTGTATTATATATAAGAGCGTGTATTTTTTAGTGCTATAAAATGTTTTATTTTCTGTTGATTTATCGATTGAGTGGTTTATGAATACCGATCAGTACAGATGGAACAACTGTATCGATAGGAGTTTCTAGACACTTGAATAAGGCAAAACGACATAGTATTGTTTTGAAATTGGGTAAATGAAATAATTTTACCTAGATCATATTTTATATATAGAAATAATAATTTTCATAAATTAATATAGATATATGACCTATTTGGTTGTTATAGAATGATAATATTCGATTATTATCATTTATTGCTTGATTAGTCATGCTCGCCCAGTTTAAGAGCATTGACTATTATTGTTGATTGTTGTTTATGCTCAGATACTTTATGAGCCTTTATTGTTCGGTTGAATTAAATACGAACACCTTGTGAAATTCAGCTTTATAATTTGACTATAGGACATTCGGGAATAATGCGAGTTAAGATTTAAAATTTTAAAGAAGTTGTATATTATAAAATTAATTAAAGATAAACAATTGTAAAATGATCTTACATAAGAAATGAAATTATATAAGTATGGTTTATAAATATGCTTTAAAAATTTAAACTGAAAATTTGGAAACATAAATCCTGGTGTTTCCGAAAACTGTTTTTCAAAGGTTTAGAGAATTTTTTTTGGAATTATATATGAATAGAAATGCCTTAAAAGAATTTTAAAAGTGGTAAAAAGCACTTAACTCACTTTAATCGTTGGAAAATAATTCTACTGATGACTGCAACATCATCGACATTCATTTTTGAGTTTCTAGGAGAGAGATTGCTAATATAGGAATTTTCTTTAGAGTTGTTTAGTAAAACAAAGTTTGTTTTAGAGTCCCAAAATATGATTTGATATACAAAGGAGATATGTATATTATTATAATTATTATATAAAAATGAGTTGAAATAAAAACCTGGTATTTAAATGCTTCAATTCAGTGATATTATAGGCTCTTGTATCATATCTATTAGGATGGTCTGTTTTGTGCATCTGGTTTTTAAATGTTGTTCGGTAATTTTCTTGTAGTAAAATGAAATGGAATTTTTGGCGATTTGAACAAATGAAACTTCCGAGTTAAATTGAAAATTTTAGCTAAGTGTTTTGTGAAAACATAGGAGAATAAGTTTCTATAGCTTATGAATTTGAGAAATAGTAAGTTAAGACAAATTTTAAATCTTTTGGATATTCATGTTAAGAAAAGAAAATTTGAATTTTAGCCATGAAATGGAATTTAACTTAAGTAAAGTTAGATGAAATGATTTTATGAAATGGCTCATAAGTAATTTTAGTATTAAAGGAAATATACTAGAAGTGTAACTAAATGTGAACAAAAAGAAATTGGTATAGTTAATAATCCAATTGATTAAGTACATAAGTTCTATGTAGATCATTTTATTCGCATAACCGTTTTGATCTAGTTTCGAGTACACGATTTCGAGGTGATTTACACCGGTCCGAATTAGGATTTTTCGCTCATTTCTTGATGACGAACACTTGGTATGGATTTTTATTTGATTCTGAAGTTTTCTATCATAGTATATCACTATGTAAGAAGAATGGAGGTTTCTAATCTTGGAACCTGATTGGAGTCCACAATAGAGTGATCGAGTGAACTATACTAGTTGGGAAGTGAAATTGTGCGATCGAACGAGGATTTTGATTTGATATTACGTACGCATGGTATATGTACGCCATATGAGCCTTAATAAATTGTATGTTATTGATAATAGGAAATGCACATTATTTAGTTGGATATTATTTGCATGTGAGATACAGGTTCATGGAAGAAAAGGCTGGTTGATGATATTGGGTTCATGAGTAGAGTTGGTTGCCCGCCAAACAGGTACATGTTTATATTTTCTGTGTTTGTTTGATGATTTTATGCTCTAGATTGTGGAGGCCACATGGATTTTGTTTTATTTTGTTGGTTTGGACCTATAGTAGCGATTTGTAGTTTTTTGGATTGATCCACGCAAAGGAGACGCTGCTGAATTTTTTAGTAATTTTAAGAGACTTAGGAATTTAATAATCCTTTTCAACTAATTGATTCTGAAAAGTTATGGGTTGGAGGCTATTAGCTAGGTTTTAACACAGAAAAATTCAAAGGGAGTTAGAACATTTAGATAAAGATAGAATGAATCGAAACTTGACCGAAAGACCCAAAAGAGCATCACAAAAGTCTCCAAGAAATATGAGCTAAAAATAGCTTAACTTTTCGGATCGACACCGATCCGATCTAATTGGATCGGTACCGATCCAAATTGGTGAATTGTGGGATCTTCAAACCTCTTGCATCTTGATCCTATTCTTCTACTAAGATCACATATCAAGTTTGGTAACATTCCAAGCAAACTAGTTCAAGAAATGAAGACTCATCTGATCCATTCAAATGTTTACCGGGTTTTGGACCAAAGAAACTTGAAATGGGCCTTTAGGACTCATACGGAATTGGATTGACTTAAAATTTAGAGGGAACACTTAGAAGATATAAAAGAAGCCTCACACCAAAAATCAATTCAATTGGCCAAGCAAATTTGGATCCACACTGATCCAAACCTTAGATCGGTTCCGACCCAACTATGTTAGGCCCTACCACCTGATATTCATTGTGTGTGTCCCATATATCCTCTAGAAGGTACCTGCAAAGTTTCATATGATTCTGATAAGTATCGAGCAAGTTATGGATGGATCTCCCCCAAATTGAGCTAGTTTGATGGATCATGTCCGACCCACCTAGGATGGGACCCATCTTATGAGATCTGATTCGGAGGCTCTCCTACTCATGTACATTGCATTTATGAAGTTTCGTGTCATTTGGTTAAGTATTGAGCGAGTTATGGATGGATCTCCTAAAAACGGATGGATTGGATGATCCATGAAGACGGATGATCAAACGTACTCCAACGACTTGATATTCGAACAAGGCACTCAAATCAAAGCAAGGAAGACAACTAAGTAGTAAAGAATAAAAAATGCTTAACTATTTGGATCTGTATCGATCTGATCCAATTGGATCGGTACCGATCCAAATAGTTTGCGTCGATAACCTCCAAACTTCTTGGTCTTCCTCTACATGACGACTACAGGCTTCTAGCAAGGCGGCTCTGGCCCAAGTGCTCTCCAACCCCTATAAATATCATCCTATCTGAACCAGAAAAAGGATCTACTCTTATCTCGGCTGAAACTCTGCATTATTTCTTCACTCTTCTTCTCCATCACAATAGCCAGTAAAGGGCAACCGAGATCATTCCAGTTGTCTCTAATAATGGTAGCTTGATCTAACTTAGAAAAGAAGAACCATATTGTAATCCAAACTCCTTTATAATAGTAGTTGATCAATAAAAGCTATAAAGTGGAGGTAGAGTTCGTTAACAACCAAACCACCATAAAAATCTCTTGTCTCTTTACTTTTTCTACGATTTATTATTTCTTTTTCTATTTTATTTGCCTTGATCAACAAGGATGTTGCTTTCACATTCAATCCAGAGTGTTGATCCATTTTTTGGGTTAACATTTTGGTGCTTTCACTAAAAAATGAACTTAGGCTTAGATCTAACTATTTACTTTGAATCAGATAGGTTTAGAAGTCAGATCCTTAATCTCTGCTTAGAAGATTTGCTGTTGAGAATCAATGGTACAAGGAAGAAAGAGACTACCTCCGGAAGATCCATAGGAGCTACCATTGCTAGAGAAGAAACAAACCCTCTGCAAATTGAAGTCAAAAACCCAAACAACCTACTGTTAGGAGCTAACTCTGGAGATCAGGTTCTAGGATCCTCCACACAGCATGAAGTTGTGACCAAGGGAGAATTGAACAAGATGGATGATGAAATTAATCGGAAAATAGAAAACAATCAAAAGGCTCTTATGGAAAAGATTGATGCTCTCTTAGCGCTCGATCACTAACTACTCCCAGAACGTTGCTTGAAGTCGTGGCTGCTACGGAGCAAGAATATTCTTCTGTTTCTAGCTTGAATGAAAGAAACGGGTGGAAAAAGAAAAAGGAAGTAGTGGGCGGAGCTCCTAAAAGCATGATGGAAGAAAACGTTAACACTCCACCCACCGCAAAAACACATGTTACAAAGCCGAACTTAGGGGGGAAAACCCCATGGGGAGATATAACGATGGCTCTCTTTGGCTCTGAAGATGAGAAACAATTTAAGGAAGACAAACTAGATGAAAATGCAAATGAACAAAATGCTACAAGAAACTTTAAAACCCGTGCCATAGCACAGTGCCAAGCAATGGATGAGGAACTAATACACAAATGGTACTCCCAGAGGCAAGAGAACCAAGAAGATATGACATAAACTGGGATCAGTTACAAGGCCAAGCTCCCATGGTATATTGTGACCACTCCCTACTGACCAGCTTCAATCCTGTCACGACCCGCAAATCCATACCGTTTGAGTCGACAATAAACCACACATGTTCGACCCAAAAAGCATAGACTGAGGGAGAGTCATGAGAAAGAAAAGAAGGGAGAAGAAGAGAAGAGAAGAAGAGAGAAGAGAGAACCAAACAGAACAATACAGAATCTCACATCGTAGCGGAAAACATATAATATCATATCAATGATCTTTACAAAACAGAAACTGTATATACATACATCAATCAGAGTTCAACAATCAATCACTAATCATCAGCCTGGATAGTTAACATGTCCTTACAATTGCAGATAATATAAATAACAAAACAACGGAAAATAAACAGATACGTGTATACGAAAATGAAGATCTCCAGCTCTCCAGCTGAAGCTCCAAAAGCACCAAATCTGAACCTGTAAATATACTCGGTCTAACCCGAGCATTGAAAGGGAAGAACGCCCGAATCAGTCTGCTAAACCAGCGTGAGAAACACACTCAACTGAATTCATTAAATTACCAAACTTTCCTTTCAAAACAAAAGTATCTCGTAAGACACACCCACACATAAACACGGACATGTTTTTACCTTACGATAACCAAAACATTTCATATGATATTCTCTTATATTATAATAGTGTCTAGTATACAAATAATATTAATCATAGCCGAAATGGTTACCCATATAGCATTTTGGGGCTATTCATTACGCCAATACAAACAAAACCGCAAGCTCTTACTAGGGTTTAGATCTCCATACAAATGACCAGGTGAAGGGACTACCTTCCAGCAGTACATCTCTAGAGGAATGTACCGAGGAACATCAAAAAGGAACCTCTACCAACACAAGACCAACCTACCTCTATAACTAGGTAGTACCGAATATATCATGCCTCGATCATTACCTACCTTTCCGAGGGCCCTCATAGCATAAAAACCATAATAATTTACATCCCGAACGTCATAGCGGAAAGAAATATATCTAGAAGGGGATGATCATATCCTAATTGGGAATGACCACTTAGCCCTGCTGCATCCAACCCTGTTTCGATCATTTACCGGGGAGTGAGGCCAAAAAAGGTATTGATTACCTTTCGCATATCACATATCACATCACTTTTGAATGCCACATTTGCCATTTCCGTTGACTACTAATTGCCTTTCACAAAAATAGAACCCTTGAGCTCATACGTCTAAAGGAAGGGTGTTAAGCTAGGAGAAGTTGCCTTCTCCGCCACCAAACGGTTGTACATTTGTAAAAACCAATGTACGTAACCTTAGAAAATTCAATGTTCGACATTCAACCATACAATTTGTCCGGGAACAAGACAAACCGAAGGTACTTTCCTACCATATCCTGTCGGGAAATCCCTAGGTTAGTAGCGAATAGTCCTTGCATTGGATATTTCATAACGAAGAGACTACTGCTACTAAATGTATATTGGGATTTTAACCCCAAATGATCAACAAGCAGTCCTTCACTATGAAAATCCTAAACATCAATATCATCGACCAACCGGCACAATCGTCGCATAAATGTTGGTCAGAAGTGGTTTTTAGATAAATCTGATCCCGGTCTCTTCGCACCAACAACGCAAAAGCATTTCTCAACCTCACACAGAAACTAAGTCTCATAGATTTATCACGTCTCGAACTTTCAACTTGCTATCCTTCGGCCAAGAAGGAAGCTCGATAGATTGGAGTAATACTCCACAGTACATGAATCAACATCCTCAACCCAAATGATAATCAAGCCTACAGAGATGGCTACGTACTAAGTGTACGACTAAATAGTTCCCACATCAATCGAGGAACTAAAAATGGCCAAATTTTGATAGTCGGTTTATTTAACTATCAAAGCAACAAACAAATATTTAGCACATAAGCAATCACTAGGCCCTTTTAATTAATCTTTTATTAATTAAATCACTTTCCAAATATTCACTTCAAATTATCTTTAAAAAGATATATTCTCAAAATCATTTCAATATTCCACTATTTGGAAAACATTTCCAAATACTTATTTAATAATAAGTAATTCACAATTCTCTTTATTTTCAACACTTCGAAAATATTACATATAATTAAATCATCATTAAGTATATATTTTATTTTTTAAGGAAAACATTTACTTAAACATATTTATTTGGGTCAAAACGAATGTTGCGTAAAACATCGTTACGACAACCCAAAATCACTAGTATAGGGATTTGATAATTAGATAGATATATAAATCCCATATATTATACAAAACATCTCCTTTCGAAAATCATTTACTATAACAACAGGGTTATAGTCCATGCTTTCCATGCTTCTCGAAAACGTCTATTTCAATAATGAATGTTGAAATCTATGTATTTGATACTTAACACATTTTAAAACTCTTCAAATCATTTAACTCCATTTAAAAGATCACTTTTCAAAACATTCATTTAATTAAAGGATTATTCATTGTCCAAAATCGTGAATAAAATTCCTTTAACCAAATTCATTATTTCTACACATTTATTAAAGGATTATCCACTGTCCAAAATGGTAATGAATAAATTCCTTTAATAAGCTTACATATTTAACTTATCAAAATATGTTGATTTCGATTTATAAAACAATGTTTATAATTCACATTTCTAATTTATAAAAACTTCAATTTATAAAATTCCTTTACTAACAAATTCCAGTTATATCTCATTTATATGCCAAATCCGATTATAAGTAAATTTACTTATAAATCTCTTTATTTACAAATTCATTCCTTTTTATAACTTCATAAATTTATAAATCTTATTCACTTATAAGATTCGTTTACAATTTCATTTTAACACTTATAAAACTCCTTTATAATTCCATTATTTTTATTTTATAAAATATCAATTTTATAAATCTTATATAAAAACCGTTTATAATAAGTCAAAAACCTTAATTTAACTATTTTACCAAATAGTTAACTTCATATTCCAAAAATCACATTTTGGTATATTTCCAAAAAATCATAATTTTTACAACATAAAATTTGTAACTTTTATTTATCTAAAATAAATTCATTTCCTTAACAATTCAAAAATCATATATTTTCAAAATCACTAATTTGAAATCTGTTTTAAATTGAAATCATCAATTTAATATTTTAAATCTCCAAAATACAACCCAATGCTGCAAAAGCGCTAAATAAGTTGATTCACAATAATCATATCCATCATGGCATCCAAAACATCATATATCATATGATAACAGCATATATCAAAATATCTGTAAATAAAAATCACACTGGTGAGGAATCAAGTTGGATCACTTCAACCTATCACCTGCAACAAATATACATATGAGAAAATATGTACAATGTCCGCTTCGAGGCAGACGAGCATACAAAAGGTCATCCGCTCATACACGGGAACGTATAGGGTCACATCTGCTCCAATAGGCAGGAATATATCCAAAACAATCAATATATGTATAATATATCATATATCATCCAAACAATCATCAATCAGCACAAAATAAATTTATTCTCACTTATATAAAAATATAAGCGAGTTAGAAAGAGTGAGTTGTACTCATATTGATTTCAGTAGCCGTTGCAGCGTTTTATTCCGAATAAAATTAAACGCGCGTTTAATTTTACCCAAAATTTTCCTTAGCTCCAATCAACTCCAAACTAGCTCCATCGCATAGTGTTCACGAATACGAACCCAGCGCAACTTGTTTTGTCAATTTTCGACCTCGTATGAAGAAGATATGGCATTTTAAAGTTTATACGATTTTAAATATAAATTAATTTACAAATCTTTTTTTATTAAACCCTACATTCAATCAGGGCTGCATGTTTTCAAGAAATAGATCGTGGCCATTCGATTTGCTTCTTCTTTCATAGGCAAAGACGCACGCGTTTAACCCACCGCCACAATTCCATTTTGATTGCCGCGACCACCTACGTTCGTCGAGGAGATGATCGGACGACGCCACACGATGCGCTTACACGAGCTTCACCTTCACCCACGACGATGGCGAACTCGGTTTGCCTTGATAAACGCGTACGAACATGGTGCCTTCAAACACAAATCGCCGCCATGTCGTCGCTTGATGATCCATCATCACCGTTGGATGTGTTCGTCTCATCGTGCTCTACAATATTGTAGTAGAAAGTTTTTCGTGAAAGTTAATGGATTTGGAGATAATCGAGGGGGAAAGAGGCGAATTCCTTGCCATTCAAATGAATATGGCGGCTGCTAGGGTTTCTGACCTAGGTTTTGTGAAAATGCAAAGAAATGTGGTCCTTTTATATAAAATTTCATGACACTATTCATCCGAAAAAATTTTGAACTCCAATCGAAGCATGCCGCCTAGCGTTTATAATGTTTCACCCCTATTCCGAACACAAAGGAATATATATCGGGAGCCAATTCCATCGTATTTGGAAAATAGGTTTTCGAATTGACTATTTTAAATAAAATTCACTTAAATAAATTTCTCGGCGTTTCAGCTTCGCACGACCAAACCGTAAGTCCAATTGACACGAAATTTGAAATCCTACAATAATATAACATTATGGATCCAATGAAACTAGTTTCGTCGAAATCTGAGACCGTATGAAAAATGACTATTTTCACACGTTAATTAAATATTAAAATTTCCAATTTCAATAAATTAACTTTTAATTAATTTTAAAAGTTTACAAACATCATTCTAATTCAAATAGAATATAAAACATCTATATAATACATTTTTATTCACATAAAATTCAAAATCAAATTATTTCTACAATTTCAAATACTAAATTAATAATTTAATTATCCCAATAAATCATTATATTTCAAATATAAGTTATTCAACTTATAAAATTAACTTGTGAATATTTAAAATCAATTAAATATCCCAATTTCAAATGACTGAAATTCTGGGTCGTTACATTCTCCCCTACTTAAAAGAATTTCGTCCTCGAAATTACCAAGTAAGAAAAAGCCACAAAATCCATTAACTATTCCAAACAACTCGTTCAAACTAGATATCAAATTCATTTAAACATTTTAACTTTTCCAAAATCCATTAGTTAAACTTCTTATAAAAACTTCTTTAAGTTTTCAAATCCATTCGTATTTATCTTTTCAAAACCAACTAATATTGTTTAACTTTTAATTCAAAATCAAAATTTTAGTTATCAAACTTTTTTTTTCCAAAATTTTTCTAACACCTTAAATTTTCAGAAAAATTCGCCATAGTCTCCTTTGCGCGGTTCGATCCGGAAAAAAATCACAATATATATATATATATCACAAATACACATCTCATCTTCGAGGATGAGGCATCCCATAGGGAAAAATATAAAAGTATGATATGTAATCCGAGATATGTACCTTATATGTTATTAGCGAGCATATACTGCTAATATAGCGTGAAAGCGAGCTCCGAATACTAAGCAACGCCATCCGCACCTACTAAACACTCAAAAAATAAATGAGAAACACACACACACACACACACAGATATATATATATATATATGTATGTATGTATGTATATAGGATGTAATATCAATATACAACATATGCCAATACAACAACTATACATTCCAATATAGCAAATGCAATCTAAAGCAACAAATCCATCCATCAAACAACTATCATCCAATAAACATCCAATAAACCAATATCTATCCACCCAATCCATAATCAAATCAATATTCATTCATTTCTCATTAATTATTCATTGAATTGGTTTTCAATTTATTCACATTTGATTCATTAACATTTGATTTTACTAACATTTATTCATTCATATTAAATTAGTTTACATTCACTAATTTACATTCATTTTAGTTCATTTCCAAATCAAATTAAATTAAATTCTATTTAGATTCACTTACTACCAATTTGAATTCAATTATTTAGCTTTCAATTTTATTAATTCAATTTCATTAACATTTAATGAATTTCTATTCAATCAACTAACATCCATCTAACAACCAATGCATATCCAACATCACCAAATTTATTTACTTTACTTTACACTCAAACATTTATATTTTCTTCGTTCACATTCAATTTGGTTTAACACATTTTGATTTCAATTAGTTTAATATTCAATTTAGATTGAATTCTAGTATTCACATTTTTATACAACACTTCCAATGCTCATTATCATCACTTCTTAACTTAAGTTTTATTCAATTCTAACAAATAATATTTCAACTCATATTCACTTAACTAATTTATTTCATTAGTCCATTTTGATATCAAATTCAACTTCATTCAACATCACTTAAGTTATGTTTCATTTCATTCTCACTTGCATTTACTTCCATTATACAACTTAAGTTCACTTCTAATTTAATTTAAATTCTATTTTATTTAACTTTTACTTAAGTCAAATTTCATATCACTATTCAATTTCAGATTTTGTTTTGCTTAACAAAATTGTTTAACCATTTTAACTATTGGTTTTACTTACATTTTCCCATTTTATAAGTTATACAACTTATATATTTAAACTTCCAAATTCATATTATGTAATCACTTACCACTTAAGTTTAACTTTTCATTTCAATAACTTATCTAATCCAATTCAAATACAATTTAATTTATTTAACTTTACTAAAACTAAATTTTTATTTCATATTATAAGTCCCAAAACTCATTTTAATTATATTTATCAATTTCAACTTGGATTTTAAATTCAAATTTGCTTATCAAAACAAAACTTCAATTTTCAATTTACTATCGGTAGCAATTCAATCACACAGAAACTCGAAAATGATACTGATGATGCTGCGGTCATCACCCTTATTATTTTCCAGCAATGGTAGTGAATTCAGTGCTTTATATTCTTTTAAAATTCTTTTTATTTTTATAAATCACATTTATAAATTCTTACTTATATAATTTCACTATTTCACTTCACTTATATAAGATTTATTCCAAATTCATTTATCTTTTTTAGATTTATAAAAATATAATAATCTCTTTAAACTTTGAAAAACAACTTTCAAAATCAATGGGATTCAAATTTTCAAATTCTTAGTTTTAAATCCATTTTTATTTATAACTCATATTTATAAATATACTCATGTAGTTTCATTTCTTATATATAAGATTATTTCACAAATGTAAATCATATTAATTATAATTCCATACTATATAATTCATTTGCATATATAATTTATTCTTTTACAATTGTTGTTTTCATTTAGATTATTCAAACAGCTTTTATTAACTTATATATATTTACATTTTCAAACAACCAAACAATCAATTTATATACACTATAATAATTTCTGAAAAATGGTTTTCTTTATATATAAAATATAATCGAGGTAAAATTATTTCATTTACCCAATTTAAAAACAATACTATGTCGACTTGCCTCGTTTAAATGTTTAGAAGTTCCTATCGATAACATGGTATCCCACATACCAACCAGAATTCACAAACAACTCAACAGATAAGTAAACATAATATAAAACATTTTATATCACTAACAAATACGCGCTCATATATATAATACACTCAAACTCAATCCAGGGTGCTACTGATCCTATCTATACTGAGTACACATCGAAGCCAAGGAATATACTAAATCTAAGTTCTGATACCAAATGTCACGACCCGCAAATCCGTAACGTTTGAATCGAAAAAAAACCACACACATCTGACCCAAAAAGCACATACTGACGGAAAGTCATGAGAAAGAAAAGAAGAGAGAAGAAGAGAAGAGAAGAGAGAGAGAGAAGAGAGAACCAAATAGAACAATACAGAATCTCACATCGTATCGGAAAACATATAATATCATATCAATGATCTTTACAAAACAGAAACTGTATATACATACATCAATCAGAGTTCAACAATCAATCACTAATCATCAGCATGGATAGTTATAATAACCTATCCTTACAATTGCAGATAATATAAATAACAAAACAATGGAAAATAAACAGATACGTGTATACAAAAATGAAGATCTCCAGATTTCCTACTGAAGCTCCAAAAGCACCAAATCTGAACCTGTAAATATACTCAGTCTGACCCGAGCATTGAAAGGGAAGAACGCCCGGATCAGTCTGCTAAACCAGCGTGAGAAACACACTCAACTGAATTCATTAAATTACCAAACTTTCGTTTCAAAACAAAAGTATCTCGTAAGACACGCCCATACGTAAACACGGACATGTTTTTACCTTACAATAACCAAAACATTTCATATCAAATTCTTTTATATTATACTAGAGTCTAGTATACAAATAATATTAATCATAGCCGAAATGGTTACCCATATAGCATTTCGGGGCTATTCATTATGCCAATACAAACAAAACCGCAAGTTCGTAGTGGAGTTTGAATTTCCATACAAATGACCAGGTGAAGGGACTACCTTCCTGCAATACATCTCTAGAGGAATGTACCGAGGAACATCACAAAGGAACCTCTACCAACACAAGACCAGCCTACCTCTATAACTAGGTAGTACCAAATATATCAACCCCCTTATCGTTACCGACCTTTCCGAGGGCCCTCATAGCATACAAACCACAATAATTTACATCCCGAACGTCATAGCGGAAAGAAATTTATTTAGAAGGGGATGATCATATCCTAATTAGGAATAACTCACTTAGCCCTGCTGCATCCAACCCTATTTTGGTCATTTACTAGGGATTGAGGCCAAAAAAGGTATCAATTACCTTTCACATATCACATATCACATCACTTTTGAATGCCACATTTTGCCATTTCCATTGACTACTAATTGCCTTTCACAAAAATACAACCCTTGAGCTCGTATGTCTCAAGGAAGGGTGTTAAGCTAAGAGAAGTTGCATTCTCCGCCACCAAACAGATGTACGTTTGTAAAAACCAATGTACGTAATATCAGAAAATGCAATGTCGGACATTCATCCATACAAGTTGTCCAAGAACAGGACAAATCGAAGGTACTTTCCTACCACATCCTGTCGGGAAATCACTAGGATTAGTAGCGAATAGTCCTTGCATTGGATATTTCATAACAAAGAGACTACTGCTACTATACGTATATTGGGATTTTAACCCCAAATGATCAACAAGCGGTCCTTCACTATGAAAATCCTAAACATCAATATCATCGGCCAACCTGCACAATCGTCGCATAAATGTTGGTCCGAAGTGGTTTTCAGATAAATCTGATCTCGGTCTCTTCCCACCAACAATGCAAAAGCGTTTCTCAACCTCACACAGAAACTGTCTCATTGACTTATCACGTCTCCAACTTTCAACTTGCTGTCCTTCGGCCAAGAAGGAAGCTCGATAGATTGGAGTAATACTCCACACTACACGAATCAACATCCTCATCACAAACAATAATCAAGCCTACACAGATGGCTACTTACTAAGTGTAGAATAAATAGTTCCCACATCACTCGAGGAACTAAAAATGGCCAAATTTTGATAGTCGGTTATTTAACTATCAAAGCAACGAACAAATTTATAGCACATAAGCAATCACTAGGCACTTTAAATTAATCTTTTATTAACTAAATCACTTTCCAAATTGTAACGACCCGATATTTTCAACCATTCGCATCCGCACATATCGGACTTGAATTGCTCAAAATACTGAATTGTTAATTTATATTTGGAAAAACTCAGAATATACAGTAAATAAATGATCACAGATCACAGACACAGAGTAATATAATGCAGCGGAAACAAAGAAATAGTAGTTCATGATGCTACTATATAAATACATCAGAGTTAAGTACGATACAATAGAATACCAAGATAAAACAGGAGTAATAGTATGAAAATCAGGTACAACTCAGAATACAACTAGAATTAACTGGATAACAAAATGAATAGATATCTGGATCTTCAAAGCAAAACTCCAGCACCAACGGTGAGTCTCTAATGCTGTATCACTCAGTCTGACCTGAGTGTAAAGCAAACACAAAACACTCGAGTCAGGACATACATACTTATACAATGTAAACTAATTCAAGTGAACTGTAATAAAGGTACAAGTAACTCAAAGGATGCTTGGGATCGCCCATCCTCTAAGGATCCGTTAAACTATCTACTATGTAGTAATATTGCGCTATTATAATAATGTCTAATATAAAATAAACATACTTTTAAATAGCATTAAGGCTTTACATTTTCCACCTTAACACGTAATAGTCCCAGTAGTCTATCCAGTATTAGCATACTCCCAAAATGGGGCTACCCTCGATACTCCACAGGCTACGGGAGAAATCACAAATCGTAGTAAAGCTCGATATGGTAAGTGACATGGCACAACTAGGCAATGCAAGGGTAGATATACCAATTACGCATCCGGTCTGGTGGTGATGCATAGCAGCCACTATCGCCCACCTCGAACAACACTCCAAAATCAAGGGGTGCACCCAATCAATCACAAAGTAATAGAATGGTATCGAAGAAGTGTGTTCGATCAGAGGTGCTACCTCATTGGCCCGTCAATCGCTCCTGTTTTAGCCACTTTATGCCAACTCACGGGAGTTGGGTCCACATATATACCTTTAGGATCGTCGCCACCATCCTACTTCATTCTGGAAACTCCACCGCGTACACAGTTGGTAAAGTGGTTTTCAGTATCGACAGAGATTATGTCCATATCCGATTCCGGTCTCTTTAACAACCAATCGTTATTATAACCCGTGGTTATAATTTTAAAATAATATTTCATACTGCAGAATAGAATAGCATTTCAAATCCAAAACTTTATCAAAATAAAGATTAAATCAATTCCAAACCATTTCAATATATTTAAAATATCATATCATTTCAAAACTTCATTTCAAATCATTTCAATATATCAAAATATCATATCCTTTCAAAAACTTCATTTCAAATCATTTAATATATCAAAATATCATATCTTTTCAAAACTTCATTATCAAATCATCATTTGAGTTCAAATCCAAATATTCAACTTTAAATACCTTTTAAATTAAAAGATATCATTCATTTATTATCATTCAAGTAACCTTTTAAATAGTTTATATTTCAATCAAAATAATTCATCTAAACAATTTAAAAGTGTAATTATTATACTTTCAAATAAAGTATTCAATTACCAAAGTTTTTAAACTATTCTACGTTCAATTACTAAGTTAAAAACCATAAACATTGAAAATTTCAGCCTTTCACAGCATTTAGAAAAAGCTGTTATAAGTTATACTTGAAAACATTTTAATTCAGCAAATACAGCACTTAAAATTGCTGTTATATCTCATTTTAGTTGAAATTTGGTTTAAAACAGCAAAGACAGCATTTCCAGAAATGCTGTAATAGCTCAGGTTTCAATAATTAAATTCAGCAAAGACAGCAGACCACTACAGCATTTACAGAACTGCTGTAATAGGCCTTTATTAAGTTTTTCGCCTTTTAATTTACTACAACAACTACAGCATTTCAGAACTGCTGTAATAGCCTCTTTATAAAGCTTTTAGTTCAAAACAGAAATCATAGCATTTCTGAATGCTATAAAAAGTAATTTCCAGATTTTAGTGTATTTCCAACAAATAATAACCTTAAATATTAAACCTTTTAAACATTATAAAAATCATATTTTGACATTCAAAAATGTTCATTAAATTACTCTTTTAAATTTATGATTTTTATAAGAAACATTTACAGTAAAATCCAAATTTCCAAAAATTTTACTTAACAAATCCAAATGTACAATTTTCTTTTCTTCGCATTTTTAACAAATAAACTTAACACTTATATTTTATTTCCATTTCACAAATTAATCTAAATTTTCAATTTTATTTAATTAACTTAAACCTTTAATAAAAACCAAATTCATATTTCCAAGTCAAGTTATATTTTAAAATTACACTTTTAAGCATTCATTTATTTAACCATTTTAATACATAGAAAACTCAATAACACTTTATTAAATCATTTAAATTCAAATTCAAATCAAATTATAATATTTACCATTTTCCAAATATAATTAAATTTCCATTTTATTTATATAACTTTAAATATCATTTTAAAACCAAAATTCCAAATTTCCAAACTTAAGTTATATTTCAAAAATTCACTTTTACCATTCATTTAAATTACATTTTTAACTTCTAGAAAAATCCAAATTTCTTTATTTAAACATTAAAAATCCAATTTAAATCAAATTTTTATAATTTTACACTTTTAAAAAAATATTTAAAATATTCAAAATACTTTATAAAAATAACCACGGGCCTGTATATAGTTTTCTAGCCTAGGTCAAGTGATACGGATATGTATCATTTCAATCCGCAGTTTACAAAGAAAATCCAGGTTCTATCATTTCAAACCCGCAATCCCAAGTCAAAATAAATTAAATAAAAACCGTTCAGGCCTATCATTTCAGCCCATAACGATTCTTCCCTATTCTAAAGTCCGTTCGGGTATGTATCATTTCAACCCATAGTGATTCTAATCTACAGGGAACTAGTAGTGTGATAAACAGGTATAAATGAATAGTTTAACAATAAATAACAGTAACAAATAATATGACAGGTAAAATAACAGGTTTAACATCATATAATTAATAATCATAGGTAGTTATAACATCATATATAATATTCTACACATTCAATTGTTGCCAATTCACATTTGCATAAGTATAAATGCCAGGTGAGATTTACTCACCTCTATGGCTGGAGATTGCAATACAAATGACACAACGGAATCAAAAGCATGATGACAAGACTAGAATTTTAGTGGAGAGCAAGATCGAAGGTATAGAACTTGTGTTACAACCCAAAACAAAACAAAATAAAATTACAATTCAATACAACATTCAATTTGAAATCACTTTGAAATGAAAAGTGATTTGAATACACAACTTTTTTGCCTTGCTTTCTACATTTGCTTGCACGGCTTAGGGGATGTTTTGGCTCAGGTTTGGCATGACTTCAGCTAAGGTTTGAACATAGGAATGTATGGCATAAAGGCTATAACAAGTGGAGGAAGTTACAAGGTAGGAATGTGAAGGGGTTTAGGCTAAAACTTGGTTTTTGTCAACCAAAAGCGCTCGGTCATGGGGTTAAAGGCTTGGCCAGTCAAGCTCAGGTCTGGAAAGAGGTTGGAGTGGTGTGGGGAGGTCTGGAAAAGGTGGTGGTGGCGGCCTATGGTGGTGGTGGTGGTGTAAAATGAAGTGGTGAAGGCAAAAGTGGTCGGCTAGGGTAGTTTTCAAGGCATAGTTTGTATTTTTGTGGTGTTTCTCTTCATAGGGTGGTGTGGCCTGGCCATGGTTGGAGGAATAGGAGGTGATGGTGACAAGGATGAGATGTAGGAGGTGGTGGCCATGACAATGGAGAGGAGGCCGAGCAAACTAGCAAAGAAGACAAGGCAAAACATATGAAAAAGAGAAGAAAAGAGGGAAAAGAAGATGCCATTACCAATAATTTTTCTCTAGCCGTGAATGTAGATGAGGAGCAAATTTTTTTTGCATGAAAAATGAACTGGAATACACGGCCAAACAGGAGTAATACACAGCCAAAAGAAGTAAATGAGGAGTTGTGGCAATTAAAAGGTCTTGGAGATGAAAAGACTTAAGTTTCCAAGCTTTTAAAACCTTTCATATTTCCCCTTTTTAATAAATAAAATAAAACTAATATAAAATCAGAAATTAACTATTAAAACCGAAAAAAAATAATATGAAATAAAAATAATTAATTAATTTTAAAGAAAATAGAAAAAGAATATAAGAAATTACTTAAAAATTGAAAACAGGGTCCAGAAATTACAAATAAATCACCATTGGCTTTGGAAAAATATCTACTTCATTTTAAAAATGTTCTAAAGAAAAACTTTAAAATAAATAATTCATTTATCATTTCTAAAGTGAAATAAATAATTAAATTTAGAGAAAATAGAAAAAGAATAAAGAAATAGTTTATTTAATTTAAATCAGGCTTAAAATTACAAATAAAACATCACTAGCTTTATAAAATTTCTATTTCACTTTAAAACAAATAAAAAGTCAAATAAGTAAAATAAATGATGAACAAAATAAAGTGGAGATTAAATAAAATAAGGTCTTAAGGAAATAGAGGAACAAATAAAGAATTTCTTTAATTAATTGAAACTAGAGATTAAAAATTGTAAACAAAATATAACTGACACTGAAAAATGTCAATTACACTTTTAAAAATGTTTTAAAACCAACATATATACATAGCATGTTAGTTTACCCATATAAATATAAATTAGAACATTACATGACCAAATAAAATATTATTTATTTAATTTAAAATAAACAATTTTTTTAAATACAGCAATTGACATCCAACAGTGAAAAAGGCATAACTTTCACAATATAAATCAGATTTCAACGAAACGAAAAGCAGTATTCTTAAAATTTTATTTACTTTCATAATCAAAGATAAAATTCAAAATTTCATCATTTTAAAATTTTAAAGTAAAAGTCAAAGTTTGACCATATTGACCAAAATTCACAATTCTGGAAAATATCTTATTTATTCATGTTTGAAATTATAATTCACATTCAAAACACAATTTATATTTAAAATACCAAAATTATCTAATTTAAATAAATAAAATAAAGTTTTTAAATCAGGAAATTAAATTAAAGTAATTAAAATATATAATTAAAATAATCACAAAATACAGGGTTGTTACACTCTCTCCCACTCAAAACTTTTCATCCCCGAAAAGGAATGAGGTACGGGAAAACACAGAAAAAGATAGAATGAAATAGGATAAAGACAAGATGACAAGAAGATTGAAATTATACCTGATAACTGTTGTTATCGGTAAGTTTAACAAGGTGGAGATGATCTTCCCAAAATCCTCCAGAATCAAGAACACAAGCACAAATAGATCACCGAGAATCTGATTCACCCTTTCCGTTTGACCGTCAGTCTATGGATGGTAAGCAGTGCTCAGATTCAGAATAAGGAGAAGTAAGAACCACAGAAGAGATAGAAAAGTTTAATGATGAAGAAAAAAGGGAAATAAAGAAAGACTAGAACAAACTTATTAAGCACAATACGAAAAACACGATTCATCAAATCAACAAATAGAGCAGGAGCATTAGTCCAACCAAAAGGCATGACTAACTATTTATAGAAGAAACCATTCTCAGTACGGAAAGCAGTCTCGGGAATACTTTCCCAGCAACCCTGAGTTGGTGAAAATCAGAGGCAAGATCAAGCTGAAAGAGTACAATAGCTCCAAGGCTAACCAATTCGAATTTGATTTCCTACTTAGAAGGTAGGAGAATAGAAACAACCAGAAAGAATTTAGATTGGAAAACAGAATAAGATAATAAATTTAAAACCATGAAAATTTCAACTTACATTAATAATAAATTTCATCCATTTGATTTCACTTGAGTTAAATAAATCTTAATTATTTTTAAATCTCATTATCTCATCATCAAATCAACAATTTATAAAGTCATGAATTTGAACAATCATTTATTATATTTCATCTTTATTCATTTAATTTCATTCTTCTTTATTTCAATTCATTCTTAAATTTACTCCACTTAATATATCAAATCCTATATATATTAAGTTTATTTCACTTATTATAACTATTTCAATTTATTTATAATTTCTTTTAAATATCATTATACTGTAAATTATTCAATTAACCCCTTTTTATCTATTTACCTCTATTGATCCTTTATAAATAGAATTTAACTGTATAACATTTATTATAACCACTTAAGTTTTATTTATAAAAATTCTCTTTATTTTGTATATTATCCAATTACATATTCAACTTCTAAATAATTTAGGTAAGTTATACTGGAATGTAATTGAGTATCATACAAATAATCTTTCTAATTCAATTATACAAGCTTAAATATTTATCAAAAATTCTGACTTCATATAAAATTTGAAATCATCCTTAAACATAAAATTAAGAATTAAATTTCCGATTAACTTCAAACCATTTTAGAGATAATTAAATATACACAATATATATTAAATCAACTCTTAAATCACCTATATTATAAATCAAGTCATAATTAGAAAGCCAAATAAATTTAATTCTCCAAAGAAACTGTAGCAAAACTACAGGATAGTCTCTTCGCTTCGAAACTCAAAAATGAATGTCGATGATGCTGCAGTCATCACCGAAATTATTTTCCAGCGACAAAGAAAAGAGCACTGATTTACAAATTAAAAATCCTTTGAAACAATTTCTACTAGAAATACTTTTAAATAATATATCCTTTTAAAACTTTCAAAACAAAGTTCGAAATCATCGGAAATTTATTTCTCACATTCTTGATTTGATTACATTTAAATTTCCAAATTAATTTATAACCATGTTTAATTTTTTAGATAAGAAACTAAAGCCAATGATTATAAAATACATACAAAATTAAATATTATTTCTTAACACCCAATTCCATTAATTATCAAAATTCAGAAAATTAACCTTATACATATTATAATTATACAAAATTTATCCATCTACTAAATTTAAAAAACCATATTGTGTCGGTTTGTTCTGTTCAAGTGTTTTGGAGATCCTATCGATAGTGTTGATCAGACGAACCGATCGAAAACCCAAATCAACATCAACAACTCAAACAACACAATATATAAAACATCTTCAAAATATAAAAAATTTCAAATACAAGATTAATTTTCGAAATAAGGATAGGGATTTAGATTTGATGGACTCAAATCAAAGAGAACTCTGATTTGAATATAAGTTGGAGACAAAAGATAAGATGATTAAACAACAGAATAGGGAGTATGGATAAGCCTATATAAATCGCGGGTAAACTTAACCAGGTCAACCATGACTTAACGGAAAGATCGTTGTGGATTTTCTAGGGTAAATCTACATTCGATCTCCAGAGATAGAATTCAGGCATAGCAAGAGATAGTAGCATTGTAAACCAAGGATACAGAAGTCTTCGGTGAATCAATGTTTTTTGTAAAGAAGTTTCACCCCTTTACGAGTCATTAGAATATTGGCGGGACCGCCAATTCATTAGAAAGATTATTCGGAGTGGAGTTATGGGACACTCCAGAATCAAGAAGACACGGATAGGGGAGGACAAGAATGGACTTTTGGAATCGAAGGGAACGTTCCAAAATTCAAAGGAAACTGAATCGAAGAAGAAGGAATTCAAGTTCGAACGAAAGTGATTCTGTAATTAAATTTACCCTATATGTTGAGTTTGCCTAAAACCAGAGCTCTGATACCAACTGTAACGACCCGATATTTTCAACCATTCGCATCCGCACATGTCGGAATTGAATTGCTCAAAATACCAAATTGTTAATTTATATTTGGCAATACTCAGAATATACAGTAAATAAATAATCGAAGATCACAGACATTGAGTAATATAATGCAGCGGAAATAAAGAAATAGTAGTTCATGAAGCTACTATATAAATACATCAGAGTTAAGTAAGATACAATAGGAATACCAAGATACAACAGGAGTAACTGTATGAAAATCTAGTGCAACTCAGAATACAACTGGAATCAACTGGATAACAAAATGAATAGATATCTGGATCTTCAAAGCAAAACTCCAGCTCCAACGGTAAGTCTCTAATGCTGTATCACTCAGTCTGACCCGAGCGTAAAGCAAACACAAAAAACTCGAGTCAGGACATACATACTTATACAATGTAAACCAACTCAAGTGAACTGTAATAAAGGTACAAGTAACTCAAAGGATGCTTGGGATCGCCCATCCTCTAAGGATCCGTTAAACTATCTACTATGTAGTAATATTGTGCTATTATAATAATGTGTAATATAAAATAAACATACTTCTAAATAACATTAAGGCTTTACATTTTCTACCTTAACACGTAATAGTCCCAGTAGTCTATCCAGTATTAGAGTACTCCCAAAATGGGGGCTACCCTAGATACTCCACAGGCTACAGGAGAAATCACAAATCGTAGTAAAGCTCGATATGGTAAGTGACACGGCACAACTAGGCAATGCCAGGGTAGATATACCAATTACGCATCCGGGCTGGTCGTGACGCATATCAGCCACTACCGCCCACCTCGAACAACACTCCCAAATCAAGGGGTGCACCCAATCAATCACAAAGTAATAGAATGGTATCGAAGAAGTGTGTCCGATCAGAGGTGCTACCTCATTGGCCCGTCAATCGCTCCTGTTTTAGCCACTTTATGCCAACTCACGGGAGTTGGGTCCACGTATATACCATTAGAACCGTCGCCACCATCCTACTTCATTCTGGAAACTCCACCGCGTACACAGTTGTTAAAGTGGTTTTCGGTATCGACAGAGAGTATGTCCATATCCGATCCCAGTTCTTTTACAACCAATCGTTATTATAACCCATGGTTATAATTTTAAAATAATATTTTATACTTCAGAATAAAATATCATTTCAAATCCAAAGCTTTATCAAAATAAAGATTAAATCAATTCCAAACCATTTCAATATATTTAAAATATCATATCATTTCAAAACTTCATTTCAAATCATTTCAATATATCAAAATATCATATCCTTTCAAAAACTTCATTTCAAATCATTTAATATATTAAAATATCATATCTTTTTAAAACTTCATTATCAAATCATCATTTGAGTTAAAATCCAAATATTCAACTTTAAATACCTTTTAAATTCAAAGATATCATTCATTTATTATCATTCAAGTCACCTTTTAAATAGTTTATATTTCAATCAAAATAATTCATCTAAACCATTTAAAAGTGTAATTATTATACTTTCAAATCAAGTATTCAATTACCAAAGTTTTTAAACTATTGTGAGTTCATTTACTAAGTTAAAAACCATAAACATTGAAAATTTTAGCCTTTCACAACATTCAGAAAAAGCTGTTATAAGTTATACTTGAAAATATTTTAATTCAGCAAAGACAGCACTTAAAACTGCTGTTATATCTCATTTTGGTTGAAATTTGGTTTAAAACAGCAAAGACAGCATTTCCAGAAATGCCGTAATAGCTTAGGTTTCAATAATTAAATTCAGCAAAAACAGCAGACTACTACTGCATTTACAGAACTGCTGTAATAGGCCTTTATTAAGTTTTTAGCCTTTTAATTTACTACAGCAACTACAGCATTTCAGAACTGCTGTAATAGCCTCTTTATAAAGCTTTTAGTTCAAAAACAGAAATCATAGCATTTCTGAATGCTATAAAAAGTAATTTCCAGATTTTAGTGTATTTCCATTAAATAATAACCTTCAATATTAAACCTTTTAAACATTATAAAAATCATATTTTGACATTCAAAAATGTTCATTAAATTTACTCTTTAAAATTTATGATTTTTATAAGAAACATTTACAATAAAATCCAAATTTCCAAAAATTTTACTTAACAAATCCAAATGTACAATTTTCTTTTCTTCGCATTTTTAACAAATAAACTTAACACCTATATTTTATTTCCATTTCACAAATTAATCTAAATTTTCAATTTTATTTAATTAACTTAAACCTTTAATAAAAACCAAATTCACATTTCTAAGTCAAGTTATATTTTAAAATTACACTTTTAAGCATTCATTTATTTAACCATTTTAATACGTAGAAAACTCAATAACACTTTATTAAATCATTTAAATTCAAATCAAATTATAATATTTACCATTTTCCAAATATAATTAAATTTCCATTTAATTTTTATAACTTTAAATATCATTTTAAAACCAAAATTCCAAAATTCCAAACTTAAGTTATATTTCAAAAATTCACTTTTACCATTCATTTAAATTACATTTTTAACTTCTAGAAAAATCCAAATTTCTTTATTTAAACATTAAAAATCCAATTTAAATCAAATTTTCATAATTTTACACTTTTAAAAAAATATTTAAAATATTCAAAATACTTTATAAAAATAACCACGGGCCTATATATAATTTTCTAACCTAGGTCAAGTGATACAGATATGTATCATTTCAATCCGCAGTTTACAAAGAAAATCCGGGTTTTATCATTTCAAACCCGCAATCCCAAGTCAAAATAAATTAAATAAAAACCATTCAGGCCTATCATTTCAGCCCATAACGATTCTTCCCTATTCTAAAGTCCGTTCGGGTATGTATCATTTCAACCCATGGTGAATCTAATCTACAGGGAACTTGCAGTGTGATAAACATGTATAAATGAACAGTTTAACAATAAATAACAGTAACAGATAATATGACAGGTAAAATAACAGGTTTAACATCATATAATTAATAATCATAGGCAGTTATAAGATCATATATAATATTCTACACATTCAATTGTTGTCAATTCACATTTGCATAAGTATAAATGTCAGGTGAGATTTACTCACCTCTATGGCTGGAGATTGCAATAAAAATGACACAACGGAATCAAAAGCACGATGACAAGACTAGAATTTTAGTGGAGAGCGAGATCCAGGCTATAGAACTAGTGTTACAACCCAAAACAAAACAAAATAAAATTACAATTCAATGCAACATTCAATTTGAAATAACTTTGAAATGAAAAGTGATTTGAATACACAACTTTTTTGCATTGCTTTCTACATTTGCTTGCATGGCTTAAGGGATGTTTTGGCTCAGGTTTGGCATGACTTTGGCTCAGGTTTGAACATAGGAATGTATGGCATAAAGGCTATAACAAGTGGAGGAAGTTACAAGGTAGGAATGTGAAGGGGTTTAGGCTAAGGTCTGGACAGAGGTTGTAGTGGTGTGGGGAGGTATGGAAAAGGTGGTGGTGGCGGCCTATGGTGGTGGTGGTGGTGTAAAATGAAGTGGTGAAGGCAAAAGTGGTCGGCTAAGGTAGTTTCCAAGGCATAGTTTGTATTTTTGTGGTGTTTCTCTTCATAGGGTGGTGCGGCCTGGCCATGGTTGGAGGAATAGGAGGTGATGGTGACAAGGAGGAGATCTAGGAGGTGGTGGCCATGACAATGGAGAGGAGGCCGAGTAAACTAGCAAAGAAGACAAGGCAAAACATATGAAAAAGAGAAGAAAAGAGGGAAAAGAAGATGTCATTACCAATAATTTTTCTCTAGCCGTGAATGTAGATGAGGAGCAAATTTTTTTGCATGAAAAATGAACTGGAATACACGGCCAAACAAGAGTAATACACAGCCAAAAGAAGTAAATGAGGAGTTGTGGCAATTGAAAGGTCTTGGAGATGAAAAGACTTAAGTTTCCAAGCTTTTAAAACCTTTCATATTTCCCCTTTTTAATAAATCAAATAAAACAAATATAAAATCAGAAATTAACTATTAAAACCGAAAAAAAAGGAAATGAAAATAAATAATTAATTTTAAAGAAAATGGAAAAAGAATATAAGAAATTACTTAAAAATTGAAAACAGTGTCCAGAAATTACAAATAAATCACCATTGGCTTTGGAAAAATATCTACTTCATTTTAAAAATGTTCTAAAGCAAAACTTTAAAATAAATAATTCATTTATCATTTCTAAAGTGAAATAAATAATTAAATTTAGAGAAAATAGAAAAAGAATAAAGAAATAGTTTATTTAATTTAAACAAGGATTAAAATTACAAATAAAACATCACTAGCTTTATAAAATTTCTATTTCACTTTAAAAAAAATAAAAAGTCAAATAAGTTAAATAAATGATTGTGACGACCCGGAATTTTTGTATATTTGAAATGTGAATATTTAATTTATTTTAAATATCCGAAGGTTAAATTTTAACTTTAATTTCAAATACAGTATTTATTTGGATAATTAATTATTAAATTTAATTATCGGGATTGGGTAAAATATTGAATCTTGATTTTAAGCTTGTTAAAATAGTTCAAAGGTTCAGAAAATTTATATTGTTAATACTGAAGATGAACTAATTTTTAAAATGGAATTTTAAAGAGTTTTGTTCAGTTTTAAAATATATCGTTGAAATTGAATTAAAAAAAATAGCCGTTCGAGGCATAGTCTCGAAATTCGACGAAACCAGTTCCATTGGATCCGTAATATTGTATTATTTTCGGATTTTAAATTTTGGAGTGTTTGGAGTTGTTTTGTAAGCATACGGTATATAAACGTGTTAAAATTTATATAGGAAATCCAATATAATAACTGGTTCAAAAAGCTATCTTCTCCATACGACCGAATTAGGATTCGAAACCTTTTCCTGTGTGTTCGGAATAGGGGCATAACATTATAAACGCCTGGCGGCACGCCTCGATAGGAGATCGAGATTGTGAGTTGCATAATTGTGACAATTTAAATTTAAATTTAAATTTAAAAATTATATATATATATATATTTAATATAATACTGTTTTCACAAGGCAAATTACACATCTCTTCTCTTGTTAATTCAACACTTGGCAAATTAAAGACACGCGTTAGGCAAATAAAAGAAACCGAAATGTTTCTTCTGCTCGTACTTTTAAAAATCAAAGAATTGAAAATCTCGAACATTGCTGAGCTTCTTTATTCTTCACTTTATAATTTCATTCTAAAGAAATCAAAAATGGCCGAACGCCCTTCCTATCTTCCTCCTTTCAGCTACCCTCAAATCAAAGTATTCAAGTTGTTCGACCGATCGTTCGAAAACAAGTCAAAGCTCGGGCATCTCGATTTTAACAATCTCGAATTCGATTCGAAGGCAAGGCGAGCGGCGCGACTTAGTTCAAGGTCGAGAGTGTTTGGATTGGCGTGTTGCTGCAACCTAGGGTTTAAAGTTGAGTCGCGTGATGGTATCGTGGTAGGCAAGTCAAGCGACGCAGTCGCGATCTGGAAATCGAGTTCGCAACTGCGAACGTGGCCGCGAGGCTATGTTAATGGAAGCTTGCAGTTCGATGTTGGGTGCTCGCGCTAGGCCAAAGTGAAGCCGAGCTCGGGTCTGGCGAAGTGGGCTGTTCCTGGGGGCCGTGAGATGCAAGGCAGGGGAGGATTTGGGCGATTGGCAGTGTCGGTGTCGAAGTCAATTTCAGTGACTGGTGGTGGCTCGTCTTCGCAGAGGCAACTGGAGATGGGCTCGGCAAGTCATGATGGCTAAGGTTCCAGTAGCTGTGGGGTAATTACTGATCTATTCTTTTGATTTAAATCAATTTAAATTTATACATATATGAGGATAAGTAAGCTTTTGAAGATAAAATTTGTTAATGTTGAAAAATATATCATAGTTATATTGTTATACAGTTTCAGTTTTAATATGTAAACAGAAAATAAAAATTTCAATCTTAGTAAAGATTTTTAATGCAGTCTATATATATCTACACCCTTTTGAATTTACTGGTTTAACTTTAAAGTAATATATTTGTTTAGTTAACTTATTTAAAATTTATTTTAGTTATTAAGAGATCTGAAAAGGAAAATTAGTTTAAATCAAATTATAATATAAAATTTAAAAAAAAAAGTAAATAGTGATTAATTGTTTGATTAAATCAAATAATAATAAATCATGAATTGTTTATTCAAGGTCAAAAATTGTAAAGAGGCGAGCCGGGTTGGATGGATTGCAAAACAAAAATAACAAGTGAGTTAATCTCACTCAGTTAGATTTAAATTTAAATGGTTAAATTTAAATATTTGATTGAATGGTTGATTTGGTTGATATGATATATATATAGTAGTATATATCAATATATACATATTGGCATATGTATATATTTGAGTTGTTGATATTCCCGCATTTATATAGCGGATGAGACCCTATGCGCCGCATAATAGCGGATATTTTATATAAAACCCATATACCACGATATTCCACCTCGAAGTGGAATTGGTATTGTGCTAACGTTTGTGGATGCAGGGAAACAGGTTGGAGGGATCCAACTGGATTCCTCAAAACTATTTAGATTATTTGATATTCTGTTCTATGAATATTGATATCCTGTGATGATTTTATTGATGATTGAAATATTGGATGATATGGTTGGATTGAATATTTCAATAAAAGGAGTTATCAAAATATATTGAATTGGATTTTGAAAGAAATAAAAGAGTAAAATTTAAGTAAATAATTCAAGTGAATTGGAATAAGGGAATTTCAAAATAACAAGGGAAATATTAACTTTAAACTAAAGTGATATTAAATTTAAAGAATAAAGGATTTATTTTGAATGTAAGGATTAAATTTAATTAAAGGCTAAAGAAGGAATTTTGGAAGTTTAAAATTGGTATTTTCAGTTAAAAAGGGTTTTAACTCAAATAAAGGAATAAATCTAAAAGTTAATGTATTTTGAAATAAATGAAGTAGTAAAGGAAATTTATTTCAAAGTAAAGTAAAGTAAATTGGAAAATCAATTGGAAATTGATTTAGTTATTTAAAATTGTAATTTTAAAAGAAGTGAGATTTTGGAGATATAAAACTGGGTTTATAAAGTAAAATAAAATATAGTGGATATTTGAAAATAAATTCAAGGTAAGAATTTAAAATAAATTCAAGGTAAGAATTTATAAAAAGATATGGTTTGGTTTAAAAATAAATGTTGATTTATTTTATGGAAATGAGAAATGTATTTCTTTGGATAGCCAAGTACGTTTTCAAAGTAATTTTTAATATAAGTTAAAAGTTCTAATTGTGTTTTTAAAAGTATGTTTTAGAAAATTGATTATTTCTAAAGGTTAATTTCCAAAGTAAGTATTTTCAAAAATATATTATTGTCGTAATTATATAAAAGTGATTTGCTATTATGTTTTTAAAAGGAGAAATTTAGTTTATATTTATAAAGTGGTTTATTTTAAAGTATATATTTTTAATAAAGTATTAAAGTAGTTTAATTTCAATGTTATAAGATATATTTAAAATAAAATGTTTTTTTTAAATTATTCTAAAATCTAAAAGTGTTTTGTACTTGGTGTTTCAAGGAAATAAATATTTGGAAATGTATTCCGTAAGCGGAAACTGTTTGAAATTGTTTTCAAAAGGAATTTGGAAATTTGGAAATATATCTTGGAAAGATATTTGGGCAAATAAATAATGTGGGAAATTATTTATTGTGTGATGGTTGCTTGTGGATGTTAATTGATAGTTAAATAACCGACTATCAATATTGGCCAATGCGCTGATCGTTTCGAAGAGACCGGGATCGAGTTTCCGTATACCGGGATTCTAGGTCTGGAGACTCGAATACCACTTCGATCCGGTTTGTACGTTTCGTGTAACGTGTTCGGAGTCGAAGATGGAGCTGTGAAGTGCAAGGGCTAGTCGCTACTAATCCTGAGGATATTTCCAAAATGGATGTAGTAGGAGTAGTGCCTTCGGTTCCGTTCAAACCCAGGACGGACTGGTATGGACGAATGCTTGCGAAACATCGTCAGCGGACGATGGGCATTCTAAGGGATATGTTCTCTAAAAGGTATCGTTTAGCCTCGAACCTCATCAACCGGGAATGACTGAAAATCAGGGGTTATGCAGCAAGGCTTCGTGGGTAGCTCCCACTGGAGGGTAAGGTCATCCCTGTCTAGATGTCCCTTTTTATTTCGGCTTAGTGGTGCGGTTGCTGATCCCAACCGTGGGGTGATTTTATTCGGAATTATCCAGTAAGGGATGGTTCCGGCCTTGTGTTGCAGGGGAGCGGGCGTACTCCTCGGTACGGTGATCTAGGCCACGTACTGTGATAGGTGGTACCCCAGTGCCTAGTCATTCGTTGGAAATCCATTCTCCCTACGTGCCTGTACGGTTTTGATTGTGCCCAACTATTGCTGAAACGTGAGATGCAAGCATTTCAGCTAGATTCTAGTTTACTTTCTGTAGACACTATTATAATAGCAGAGGATTTTGATATAAAGTGTTTTAGCTATCGTAAGGTAAAAACCCGACATGTTTATTTGTGGCGCGGTCTTACGAGATGCTTTTGATTTCAAAGGATTTTTAAAACTTTAATAATCAATTGAGTGAAATTTTCTCACGCTGGTTTTCCAGACTGACTCGGGTATTGTTTTATATGATGCTCGGGTCAGACCGAGTATTATAAATTACAGGATATGATGATGTGGAGCTCAGGAGACGAGCTGGATGACGATACGTACTCTCGTACTTGCTATTATTTTTCCGCTGTGTATTCAGTTGTATGATATTGATGAGATGTACTCTGATGATATATTTGGATGTATATATATATATACAGATACAGTTTGATTTGTGTAAAGATCTGTTGATATATATATTATATTTTATTCCGCTGCGTATGTGAGATTCTGCTGTTGTTTTCTATTTTTCTTCTTCTACCTCTTCTTCTTAACTAAAATGGTCCGGTTTTTCGTGTTAGAAAAACCTGGGTTGTTACAGTGGTATCAGAGCTTAGGCTGGCGACAACCTTGGCTCTGTTGGGAATTTTGAGAGTATTAATAGATATGAGCGCGTATTTGTTAGTGAATATAAAATGATTTTATATTGTGTTGGTTGATTTATTGAGTGGCATATGAACCTTCGTCGGCACAGTCTGTACAACTGTATCGAAGGGGTTTCTAAACACTTGAATAGAACAGTTCGACACAGTATGGTTTTAAATAGGGTGAATGAAATAATTTTGCCCAAATTATTTTTGTATATAAAGGAATAACTTTGTAAATTATTATATATTTGGTTGCTTGGTTGTTAGAAAGTGATGATATTAAATTATTATCATCATTGTGTAAAAATTGAATCAGAAATTGGAAAAAGTATAACCAAAGATGAAAGAATAAATTTATATAACAAAATGGAATTTGAAATATAGACTATAAATGAAATTTATAAATTGAGATAAACTTTATATACAAATGTGAATTACAAAGGTGATTTATAATCAAATGAGATTAATTCATAAACAAATGAAATTTGTAAATGTAAATTGTAAATGTGTCTTATAACTTGGAATAAAATGTGATAGAATTCCAGAGTAATGTTTGGATATAAAAATTGGATGGATTTTGAATTTAAAGTTTTGGGAAAGATTTAAATTCCTTTGGATTTAAAAATAGTTTTTAAAGGTTTTGGGGAAATAATAGTGATATTATTTCATGAATATTTTTGAAATTGAATTGAAATCTGGTGGGATTTGGAATTTAAAAATGTTTGAAATGTTTAGAGTGATAAAAGCATTAAATTCTCTTACGGTCGCTGGAAAATAATTTCGGTAATGACTGCAGCATCATCGATGTTCATTTTCGAGTCTCCAAAGAAAAATTGCTACCAAACTGTTTTAAAATTGGAATTGTTTGTGAACTAGGTTTGGTTTTAAAATTCCAAAGGGAAATGAAAATTGTCAAGGGTTTTGGATGAAGTTGATTTCAAAAGTGATTTTGAAATTTTGGAGAATTGTTTAAACTCTGGAATCATATTTAAAATGTTTATATGGAATAATAAATATGCCAAACTAAATAAAATATAAATCCTGTAGTAAAGTATTAAAATGTGAATGAAATCGATTGTAAATGAATAAAATATAGATATAAATAAATTTGGGACTTATAAAATTTGGAAGTAAAATAAATAAGCCAAATAAAACTGTTTGTAATAGTAAGGAATATAATCCAGAAATTTAAATTATAAAATAGATTGAACACTTGAAAATAGTAAAGTGTTTTTGAAATAAAAATCAAATATTAAAAATAAGTAGATTGGAAACGGGTAGTGGATCTAGAACTCAAGTTATAATTAAAAGTTAACATGAAGTGTTAACAAATTAATTATAATTGAAATTGTATCATATAAAAATGAAATTGGGTTAAAATAGAAATGGTATGAATTGCAAATAGAATCCAACTAAGTGGAAATAAATTTTAATCGAACTAAATTTAGGTGAGTTACAGATAACATTTAATTGGAATGCGTCGAGCTAAATAATCGTTGTGAATGAATTAAGATAAAAAGGAAATCCACTTGGTAATGAAGATGAACCTAAGTAGTTAAAGGGTTCGAATTCAAAATGCAATGAAAATGAGATTGTATAAATCTATTGAGTTAATATAAACAATAAAATTTGTTTTGAATCAATTGTAATGATATGAGTTTGTTTGGACTTAAAAAAATAAATTGAAGTTAAGAAAGGAAGTTGTAAAATCATTTAAATTGAATGGGATGGTTTAAATGTTGTTGGGAAACAATTAAAATTAGTGTTGGAACATTTCATACGTGTTTATGGAAGTATATAACATGCATTGTAATAGAATCCATATTTTAGCTATTTAAATATAAGTGAAATGCTATGAACTTCCTATATTTGTCACTTACACTTTTAAATTGAGTTAGTACAGGTTCAGGGAAGCCGTATAGCTGATTTTGGGTTGCATTAATTGCTAAATAATAAGCCGCTTGCTTTAAAAATGCTAAAATAGAGGTACGCCTACGCAAAAGAATTTAATAGGAGATATGAACTGCATATATTGATATATATTGTGATTTCCGGCCTGAGGCCGATGTATATACATATTTGTGCATCCTGCGATATCGCAGAAGTCCCTCCGTACAAAGGAGACTCTGCCAAAATTTTCTAGAAATTTTGAGAGTTAGAAAATTTTTGAAAATTTTTGGAAATTTTCACTGACAACAAATGATTTAAAATTTGTTAAACAAATAAAGTTGAAACTGAGTATTGAAATCTATTTAAAATGTGAAAGTAAAGTAAGTGAAATCGAAGGAACTAACGAAAGTAAAGCTTGCAAACAAATTTTTAATTGAGATTTAAACTAATTAGTAAGTGCAACTAATTCAATATTCAAGTGGAAGATAAATTGAATTCAAGTGGAAATGTAAAAGCAAAAGTGGATAGAAATGAATAGGAACTTCAATAGTGAAGTGAAAATATGTATAAGCAGTATGTAAAAGGTTTATCTTAAACTTAAGAAATGAATAGTGAATTCTTAAGAAAATGTGGTACTGAAAGTATGCTAAGTGAATATTTGAATTAAGGTGAGACTGTAAATTGTGAAATGAGATAGTTGTGAATAAAGGGATAACAATTAAAATGAATGTGAATAAAAGAGAATTGATATAATTGGTAATCAATTGAAATTTATACGTAAGATGTACGTATATTATTTTATTCGCATAGCTATTTGGTCCAGATGTCGAACACAGAATTTCGAGATAGTTTTATCGATCCGAATTAGGATTTTTCACTCGATTTTCGACGGCGAGCCTGGATATGGGTTGTTGATTGATTCTGGATATTCTCTATCATAGTTGGTGGCTATGCAAGGAGAATGACGGTTTCTGATCAAGGAACCAGATCTGAGTCCGCACTAGGAAGTCGGGTGGACGATACTAGTTCGGAAGTGAAATTGTGTGATCGATTGAGCGATCGAATGTGATATTGCGTACGGATGATATATGTGCATCGTACGAGCTTAAGTAAAACAAATATTGAAAATTTGTAAAGGAAAGTATAAAATGACTTTGGGATTGTGATTGGATATTATTGCTTAGTAGGATATACAGGTGTATAAAAGCAATGGATAAATTGGGATTTTTGATTTAGAAGATAAAATTTAATGGCCCGACAAAAAGGTATGTATTTGAATTTCTATATGAAATTTGATTGGGTTTTTGATCCAGTCACTTGGCTTTTTGTTTTCTTTTTGAGATTGGGAGGCCGTAGAGCCATTTTGTAGTAGTACCGAGCTAGCCGCGCAAAGGAGACGCTGGCGAAATTTTTCGGAAATTTAGGGAGTTAGAAAAATTTTGAGAAAATTTTTATAATTCAAAATTTGAATTCAAATTTAAATTTGAATGGATAAGTAGGTGGTATGAGTTGAACTTATGAATAAGTTTGGGAAGTTAAAAGATGATTAGTGTATCATTAATAAAAGATTGTTATGGAAAGTTGTTAAAACTATTTGGATGGGGAAAAAGAACGGGTAATCGAATCATTTCTCTTAACTGGTAATTTCGGGGACGAAATTCTTTTAAGGGGGGAAGAATGTGACGACCCGGAATTTTTGTATATTTGAAATGTGAATATTTAATTTATTTTAAATATCCGAAGGTTAAATTTTAACTTTAATTTCAAATACAGTATTTATTTGGATAATTAATTATTAAATTTAATTATCGGGATTGGGTAAAATATTGAATCTTGATTTTAAGCTTGTTAAAATAGTTCAAAGGTTCAGAAAATTTATATTGTTAATACTGAAGATGAACTAATTTTTAAAATGGAATTTTAAAGAGTTTTGTTCAGTTTTAAAATATATCGTTGAAATTGAATTAAAAAAAATAGCCGTTCGAGGCATAGTCTCGAAATTCGACGAAACCAGTTCCATTGGATCCGTAATATTGTATTATTTTCGGATTTTAAATTTTGGAGTGTTTGGAGTTGTTTTGTAAGCATACGGTATATAAACGTGTTAAAATTTATATAGGAAATCCAATATAATAACTGGTTCAAAAAGCTATCTTCTCCATACGACCGAATTAGGATTCGAAACCTTTTCCTGTGTGTTCGGAATAGGGGCATAACATTATAAACGCCTGGCGGCACGCCTCGATAGGAGATCGAGATTGTGAGTTGCATAATTGTGACAATTTAAATTTAAATTTAAATTTAAAAATTATATATATATATATATTTAATATAATACTGTTTTCACAAGGCAAATTACACATCTCTTCTCTTGTTAATTCAACACTTGGCAAATTAAAGACACGCGTTAGGCAAATAAAAGAAACCGAAATGTTTCTTCTGCTCGTACTTTTAAAAATCAAAGAATTGAAAATCTCGAACATTGCTGAGCTTCTTTATTCTTCACTTTATAATTTCATTCTAAAGAAATCAAAAATGGCCGAACGCCCTTCCTATCTTCCTCCTTTCAGCTACCCTCAAATCAAAGTATTCAAGTTGTTCGACCGATCGTTCGAAAACAAGTCAAAGCTCGGGCATCTCGATTTTAACAATCTCGAATTCGATTCGAAGGCAAGGCGAGCGGCGCGACTTAGTTCAAGGTCGAGAGTGTTTGGATTGGCGTGTTGCTGCAACCTAGGGTTTAAAGTTGAGTCGCGTGATGGTATCGTGGTAGGCAAGTCAAGCGACGCAGTCGCGATCTGGAAATCGAGTTCGCAACTGCGAACGTGGCCGCGAGGCTATGTTAATGGAAGCTTGCAGTTCGATGTTGGGTGCTCGCGCTAGGCCAAAGTGAAGCCGAGCTCGGGTCTGGCGAAGTGGGCTGTTCCTGGGGGCCGTGAGATGCAAGGCAGGGGAGGATTTGGGCGATTGGCAGTGTCGGTGTCGAAGTCAATTTCAGTGACTGGTGGTGGCTCGTCTTCGCAGAGGCAACTGGAGATGGGCTCGGCAAGTCATGATGGCTAAGGTTCCAGTAGCTGTGGGGTAATTACTGATCTATTCTTTTGATTTAAATCAATTTAAATTTATACATATATGAGGATAAGTAAGCTTTTGAAGATAAAATTTGTTAATGTTGAAAAATATATCATAGTTATATTGTTATACAGTTTCAGTTTTAATATGTAAACAGAAAATAAAAATTTCAATCTTAGTAAAGATTTTTAATGCAGTCTATATATATCTACACCCTTTTGAATTTACTGGTTTAACTTTAAAGTAATATATTTGTTTAGTTAACTTATTTAAAATTTATTTTAGTTATTAAGAGATCTGAAAAGGAAAATTAGTTTAAATCAAATTATAATATAAAATTTAAAAAAAAAAAGTAAATAGTGATTAATTGTTTGATTAAATCAAATAATAATAAATCATGAATTGTTTATTCAAGGTCAAAAATTGTAAAGAGGCGAGCCGGGTTGGATGGATTGCAAAACAAAAATAACAAGTGAGTTAATCTCACTCAGTTAGATTTAAATTTAAATGGTTAAATTTAAATATTTGATTGAATGGTTGATTTGGTTGATATGATATATATATAGTAGTATATATCAATATATACATATTGGCATATGTATATATTT
This sequence comes from Allium fistulosum, assembly GCA_030737815.1. Taxonomy (NCBI): domain Eukaryota; kingdom Viridiplantae; phylum Streptophyta; class Magnoliopsida; order Asparagales; family Amaryllidaceae; genus Allium; species Allium fistulosum. The sequence goes on along the minus strand of CM060904.1, from coordinate 1,218,683,981 downwards.
GAGTTGTTGATATTCCCGCATTTATATAGCGGATGAGACCCTATGCGCCGCATAATAGCGGATATTTTATATAAAACCCATATACCACGATATTCCACCTCGAAGTGGAATTGGTATTGTGCTAACGTTTGTGGATGCAGGGAAACAGGTTGGAGGGATCCAACTGGATTCCTCAAAACTATTTAGATTATTTGATATTCTGTTCTATGAATATTGATATCCTGTGATGATTTTATTGATGATTGAAATATTGGATGATATGGTTGGATTGAATATTTCAATAAAAGGAGTTATCAAAATATATTGAATTGGATTTTGAAAGAAATAAAAGAGTAAAATTTAAGTAAATAATTCAAGTGAATTGGAATAAGGGAATTTCAAAATAACAAGGGAAATATTAACTTTAAACTAAAGTGATATTAAATTTAAAGAATAAAGGATTTATTTTGAATGTAAGGATTAAATTTAATTAAAGGCTAAAGAAGGAATTTTGGAAGTTTAAAATTGGTATTTTCAGTTAAAAAGGGTTTTAACTCAAATAAAGGAATAAATCTAAAAGTTAATGTATTTTGAAATAAATGAAGTAGTAAAGGAAATTTATTTCAAAGTAAAGTAAAGTAAATTGGAAAATCAATTGGAAATTGATTTAGTTATTTAAAATTGTAATTTTAAAAGAAGTGAGATTTTGGAGATATAAAACTGGGTTTATAAAGTAAAATAAAATATAGTGGATATTTGAAAATAAATTCAAGGTAAGAATTTAAAATAAATTCAAGGTAAGAATTTATAAAAAGATATGGTTTGGTTTAAAAATAAATGTTGATTTATTTTATGGAAATGAGAAATGTATTTCTTTGGATAGCCAAGTACGTTTTCAAAGTAATTTTTAATATAAGTTAAAAGTTCTAATTGTGTTTTTAAAAGTATGTTTTAGAAAATTGATTATTTCTAAAGGTTAATTTCCAAAGTAAGTATTTTCAAAAATATATTATTGTCGTAATTATATAAAAGTGATTTGCTATTATGTTTTTAAAAGGAGAAATTTAGTTTATATTTATAAAGTGGTTTATTTTAAAGTATATATTTTTAATAAAGTATTAAAGTAGTTTAATTTCAATGTTATAAGATATATTTAAAATAAAATGTTTTTTTTAAATTATTCTAAAATCTAAAAGTGTTTTGTACTTGGTGTTTCAAGGAAATAAATATTTGGAAATGTATTCCGTAAGCGGAAACTGTTTGAAATTGTTTTCAAAAGGAATTTGGAAATTTGGAAATATATCTTGGAAAGATATTTGGGCAAATAAATAATGTGGGAAATTATTTATTGTGTGATGGTTGCTTGTGGATGTTAATTGATAGTTAAATAACCGACTATCAATATTGGCCAATGCGCTGATCGTTTCGAAGAGACCGGGATCGAGTTTCCGTATACCGGGATTCTAGGTCTGGAGACTCGAATACCACTTCGATCCGGTTTGTACGTTTCGTGTAACGTGTTCGGAGTCGAAGATGGAGCTGTGAAGTGCAAGGGCTAGTCGCTACTAATCCTGAGGATATTTCCAAAATGGATGTAGTAGGAGTAGTGCCTTCGGTTCCGTTCAAACCCAGGACGGACTGGTATGGACGAATGCTTGCGAAACATCGTCAGCGGACGATGGGCATTCTAAGGGATATGTTCTCTAAAAGGTATCGTTTAGCCTCGAACCTCATCAACCGGGAATGACTGAAAATCAGGGGTTATGCAGCAAGGCTTCGTGGGTAGCTCCCACTGGAGGGTAAGGTCATCCCTGTCTAGATGTCCCTTTTTATTTCGGCTTAGTGGTGCGGTTGCTGATCCCAACCGTGGGGTGATTTTATTCGGAATTATCCAGTAAGGGATGGTTCCGGCCTTGTGTTGCAGGGGAGCGGGCGTACTCCTCGGTACGGTGATCTAGGCCACGTACTGTGATAGGTGGTACCCCAGTGCCTAGTCATTCGTTGGAAATCCATTCTCCCTACGTGCCTGTACGGTTTTGATTGTGCCCAACTATTGCTGAAACGTGAGATGCAAGCATTTCAGCTAGATTCTAGTTTACTTTCTGTAGACACTATTATAATAGCAGAGGATTTTGATATAAAGTGTTTTAGCTATCGTAAGGTAAAAACCCGACATGTTTATTTGTGGCGCGGTCTTACGAGATGCTTTTGATTTCAAAGGATTTTTAAAACTTTAATAATCAATTGAGTGAAATTTTCTCACGCTGGTTTTCCAGACTGACTCGGGTATTGTTTTATATGATGCTCGGGTCAGACCGAGTATTATAAATTACAGGATATGATGATGTGGAGCTCAGGAGACGAGCTGGATGACGATACGTACTCTCGTACTTGCTATTATTTTTCCGCTGTGTATTCAGTTGTATGATATTGATGAGATGTACTCTGATGATATATTTGGATGTATATATATATATACAGATACAGTTTGATTTGTGTAAAGATCTGTTGATATATATATTATATTTTATTCCGCTGCGTATGTGAGATTCTGCTGTTGTTTTCTATTTTTCTTCTTCTACCTCTTCTTCTTAACTAAAATGGTCCGGTTTTTCGTGTTAGAAAAACCTGGGTTGTTACAGTGGTATCAGAGCTTAGGCTGGCGACAACCTTGGCTCTGTTGGGAATTTTGAGAGTATTAATAGATATGAGCGCGTATTTGTTAGTGAATATAAAATGATTTTATATTGTGTTGGTTGATTTATTGAGTGGCATATGAACCTTCGTCGGCACAGTCTGTACAACTGTATCGAAGGGGTTTCTAAACACTTGAATAGAACAGTTCGACACAGTATGGTTTTAAATAGGGTGAATGAAATAATTTTGCCCAAATTATTTTTGTATATAAAGGAATAACTTTGTAAATTATTATATATTTGGTTGCTTGGTTGTTAGAAAGTGATGATATTAAATTATTATCATCATTGTGTAAAAATTGAATCAGAAATTGGAAAAAGTATAACCAAAGATGAAAGAATAAATTTATATAACAAAATGGAATTTGAAATATAGACTATAAATGAAATTTATAAATTGAGATAAACTTTATATACAAATGTGAATTACAAAGGTGATTTATAATCAAATGAGATTAATTCATAAACAAATGAAATTTGTAAATGTAAATTGTAAATGTGTCTTATAACTTGGAATAAAATGTGATAGAATTCCAGAGTAATGTTTGGATATAAAAATTGGATGGATTTTGAATTTAAAGTTTTGGGAAAGATTTAAATTCCTTTGGATTTAAAAATAGTTTTTAAAGGTTTTGGGGAAATAATAGTGATATTATTTCATGAATATTTTTGAAATTGAATTGAAATCTGGTGGGATTTGGAATTTAAAAATGTTTGAAATGTTTAGAGTGATAAAAGCATTAAATTCTCTTACGGTCGCTGGAAAATAATTTCGGTAATGACTGCAGCATCATCGATGTTCATTTTCGAGTCTCCAAAGAAAAATTGCTACCAAACTGTTTTAAAATTGGAATTGTTTGTGAACTAGGTTTGGTTTTAAAATTCCAAAGGGAAATGAAAATTGTCAAGGGTTTTGGATGAAGTTGATTTCAAAAGTGATTTTGAAATTTTGGAGAATTGTTTAAACTCTGGAATCATATTTAAAATGTTTATATGGAATAATAAATATGCCAAACTAAATAAAATATAAATCCTGTAGTAAAGTATTAAAATGTGAATGAAATCGATTGTAAATGAATAAAATATAGATATAAATAAATTTGGGACTTATAAAATTTGGAAGTAAAATAAATAAGCCAAATAAAACTGTTTGTAATAGTAAGGAATATAATCCAGAAATTTAAATTATAAAATAGATTGAACACTTGAAAATAGTAAAGTGTTTTTGAAATAAAAATCAAATATTAGAAATAAGTAGATTGGAAACGGGTAGTGGATCTAGAACTCAAGTTATAATTAAAAGTTAACATGAAGTGTTAACAAATTAATTATAATTGAAATTGTATCATATAAAAATGAAATTGGGTTAAAATAGAAATGGTATGAATTGCAAATAGAATCCAACTAAGTGGAAATAAATTTTAATCGAACTAAATTTAGGTGAGTTACAGATAACATTTAATTGGAATGCGTCGAGCTAAATAATCGTTGTGAATGAATTAAGATAAAAAGGAAATCCACTTGGTAATGAAGATGAACCTAAGTAGTTAAAGGGTTCGAATTCAAAATGCAATGAAAATGAGATTGTATAAATCTATTGAGTTAATATAAACAATAAAATTTGTTTTGAATCAATTGTAATGATATGAGTTTGTTTGGACTTAAAAAAATAAATTGAAGTTAAGAAAGGAAGTTGTAAAATCATTTAAATTGAATGGGATGGTTTAAATGTTGTTGGGAAACAATTAAAATTAGTGTTGGAACATTTCATACGTGTTTATGGAAGTATATAACATGCATTGTAATAGAATCCATATTTTAGCTATTTAAATATAAGTGAAATGCTATGAACTTCCTATATTTGTCACTTACACTTTTAAATTGAGTTAGTACAGGTTCAGGGAAGCCGTATAGCTGATTTTGGGTTGCATTAATTGCTAAATAATAAGCCGCTTGCTTTAAAAATGCTAAAATAGAGGTACGCCTACGCAAAAGAATTTAATAGGAGATATGAACTGCATATATTGATATATATTGTGATTTCCGGCCTGAGGCCGATGTATATACATATTTGTGCATCCTGCGATATCGCAGAAGTCCCTCCGTACAAAGGAGACTCTGCCAAAATTTTCTAGAAATTTTGAGAGTTAGAAAATTTTTGAAAATTTTTGGAAATTTTCACTGACAACAAATGATTTAAAATTTGTTAAACAAATAAAGTTGAAACTGAGTATTGAAATCTATTTAAAATGTGAAAGTAAAGTAAGTGAAATCGAAGGAACTAACGAAAGTAAAGCTTGCAAACAAATTTTTAATTGAGATTTAAACTAATTAGTAAGTGCAACTAATTCAATATTCAAGTGGAAGATAAATTGAATTCAAGTGGAAATGTAAAAGCAAAAGTGGATAGAAATGAATAGGAACTTCAATAGTGAAGTGAAAATATGTATAAGCAGTATGTAAAAGGTTTATCTTAAACTTAAGAAATGAATAGTGAATTCTTAAGAAAATGTGGTACTGAAAGTATGCTAAGTGAATATTTGAATTAAGGTGAGACTGTAAATTGTGAAATGAGATAGTTGTGAATAAAGGGATAACAATTAAAATGAATGTGAATAAAAGAGAATTGATATAATTGGTAATCAATTGAAATTTATACGTAAGATGTACGTATATTATTTTATTCGCATAGCTATTTGGTCCAGATGTCGAACACAGAATTTCGAGATAGTTTTATCGATCCGAATTAGGATTTTTCACTCGATTTTCGACGGCGAGCCTGGATATGGGTTGTTGATTGATTCTGGATATTCTCTATCATAGTTGGTGGCTATGCAAGGAGAATGACGGTTTCTGATCAAGGAACCAGATCTGAGTCCGCACTAGGAAGTCGGGTGGACGATACTAGTTCGGAAGTGAAATTGTGTGATCGATTGAGCGATCGAATGTGATATTGCGTACGGATGATATATGTGCATCGTACGAGCTTAAGTAAAACAAATATTGAAAATTTGTAAAGGAAAGTATAAAATGACTTTGGGATTGTGATTGGATATTATTGCTTAGTAGGATATACAGGTGTATAAAAGCAATGGATAAATTGGGATTTTTGATTTAGAAGATAAAATTTAATGGCCCGACAAAAAGGTATGTATTTGAATTTCTATATGAAATTTGATTGGGTTTTTGATCCAGTCACTTGGCTTTTTGTTTTCTTTTTGAGATTGGGAGGCCGTAGAGCCATTTTGTAGTAGTACCGAGCTAGCCGCGCAAAGGAGACGCTGGCGAAATTTTTCGGAAATTTAGGGAGTTAGAAAAATTTTGAGAAAATTTTTATAATTCAAAATTTGAATTCAAATTTAAATTTGAATGGATAAGTAGGTGGTATGAGTTGAACTTATGAATAAGTTTGGGAAGTTAAAAGATGATTAGTGTATCATTAATAAAAGATTGTTATGGAAAGTTGTTAAAACTATTTGGATGGGGAAAAAGAACGGGTAATCGAATCATTTCTCTTAACTGGTAATTTCGGGGACGAAATTCTTTTAAGGGGGGAAGAATGTGACGACCCGGAATTTTTGTATATTTGAAATGTGAATATTTAATTTATTTTAAATATCCGAAGGTTAAATTTTAACTTTAATTTCAAATACAGTATTTATTTGGATAATTAATTATTAAATTTAATTATCGGGATTGGGTAAAATATTGAATCTTGATTTTAAGCTTGTTAAAATAGTTCAAAGGTTCAGAAAATTTATATTGTTAATACTGAAGATGAACTAATTTTTAAAATGGAATTTTAAAGAGTTTTGTTCAGTTTTAAAATATATCGTTGAAATTGAATTAAAAAAAATAGCCGTTCGAGGCATAGTCTCGAAATTCGACGAAACCAGTTCCATTGGATCCGTAATATTGTATTATTTTCGGATTTTAAATTTTGGAGTGTTTGGAGTTGTTTTGTAAGCATACGGTATATAAACGTGTTAAAATTTATATAGGAAATCCAATATAATAACTGGTTCAAAAAGCTATCTTCTCCATACGACCGAATTAGGATTCGAAACCTTTTCCTGTGTGTTCGGAATAGGGGCATAACATTATAAACGCCTGGCGGCACGCCTCGATAGGAGATCGAGATTGTGAGTTGCATAATTGTGACAATTTAAATTTAAATTTAAATTTAAAAATTATATATATATATATATTTAATATAATACTGTTTTCACAAGGCAAATTACACATCTCTTCTCTTGTTAATTCAACACTTGGCAAATTAAAGACACGCGTTAGGCAAATAAAAGAAACCGAAATGTTTCTTCTGCTCGTACTTTTAAAAATCAAAGAATTGAAAATCTCGAACATTGCTGAGCTTCTTTATTCTTCACTTTATAATTTCATTCTAAAGAAATCAAAAATGGCCGAACGCCCTTCCTATCTTCCTCCTTTCAGCTACCCTCAAATCAAAGTATTCAAGTTGTTCGACCGATCGTTCGAAAACAAGTCAAAGCTCGGGCATCTCGATTTTAACAATCTCGAATTCGATTCGAAGGCAAGGCGAGCGGCGCGACTTAGTTCAAGGTCGAGAGTGTTTGGATTGGCGTGTTGCTGCAACCTAGGGTTTAAAGTTGAGTCGCGTGATGGTATCGTGGTAGGCAAGTCAAGCGACGCAGTCGCGATCTGGAAATCGAGTTCGCAACTGCGAACGTGGCCGCGAGGCTATGTTAATGGAAGCTTGCAGTTCGATGTTGGGTGCTCGCGCTAGGCCAAAGTGAAGCCGAGCTCGGGTCTGGCGAAGTGGGCTGTTCCTGGGGGCCGTGAGATGCAAGGCAGGGGAGGATTTGGGCGATTGGCAGTGTCGGTGTCGAAGTCAATTTCAGTGACTGGTGGTGGCTCGTCTTCGCAGAGGCAACTGGAGATGGGCTCGGCAAGTCATGATGGCTAAGGTTCCAGTAGCTGTGGGGTAATTACTGATCTATTCTTTTGATTTAAATCAATTTAAATTTATACATATATGAGGATAAGTAAGCTTTTGAAGATAAAATTTGTTAATGTTGAAAAATATATCATAGTTATATTGTTATACAGTTTCAGTTTTAATATGTAAACAGAAAATAAAAATTTCAATCTTAGTAAAGATTTTTAATGCAGTCTATATATATCTACACCCTTTTGAATTTACTGGTTTAACTTTAAAGTAATATATTTGTTTAGTTAACTTATTTAAAATTTATTTTAGTTATTAAGAGATCTGAAAAGGAAAATTAGTTTAAATCAAATTATAATATAAAATTTAAAAAAAAAAAGTAAATAGTGATTAATTGTTTGATTAAATCAAATAATAATAAATCATGAATTGTTTATTCAAGGTCAAAAATTGTAAAGAGGCGAGCCGGGTTGGATGGATTGCAAAACAAAAATAACAAGTGAGTTAATCTCACTCAGTTAGATTTAAATTTAAATGGTTAAATTTAAATATTTGATTGAATGGTTGATTTGGTTGATATGATATATATATAGTAGTATATATCAATATATACATATTGGCATATGTATATATTTGAGTTGTTGATATTCCCGCATTTATATAGCGGATGAGACCCTATGCGCCGCATAATAGCGGATATTTTATATAAAACCCATATACCACGATATTCCACCTCGAAGTGGAATTGGTATTGTGCTAACGTTTGTGGATGCAGGGAAACAGGTTGGAGGGATCCAACTGGATTCCTCAAAACTATTTAGATTATTTGATATTCTGTTCTATGAATATTGATATCCTGTGATGATTTTATTGATGATTGAAATATTGGATGATATGGTTGGATTGAATATTTCAATAAAAGGAGTTATCAAAATATATTGAATTGGATTTTGAAAGAAATAAAAGAGTAAAATTTAAGTAAATAATTCAAGTGAATTGGAATAAGGGAATTTCAAAATAACAAGGGAAATATTAACTTTAAACTAAAGTGATATTAAATTTAAAGAATAAAGGATTTATTTTGAATGTAAGGATTAAATTTAATTAAAGGCTAAAGAAGGAATTTTGGAAGTTTAAAATTGGTATTTTCAGTTAAAAAGGGTTTTAACTCAAATAAAGGAATAAATCTAAAAGTTAATGTATTTTGAAATAAATGAAGTAGTAAAGGAAATTTATTTCAAAGTAAAGTAAAGTAAATTGGAAAATCAATTGGAAATTGATTTAGTTATTTAAAATTGTAATTTTAAAAGAAGTGAGATTTTGGAGATATAAAACTGGGTTTATAAAGTAAAATAAAATATAGTGGATATTTGAAAATAAATTCAAGGTAAGAATTTAAAATAAATTCAAGGTAAGAATTTATAAAAAGATATGGTTTGGTTTAAAAATAAATGTTGATTTATTTTATGGAAATGAGAAATGTATTTCTTTGGATAGCCAAGTACGTTTTCAAAGTAATTTTTAATATAAGTTAAAAGTTCTAATTGTGTTTTTAAAAGTATGTTTTAGAAAATTGATTATTTCTAAAGGTTAATTTCCAAAGTAAGTATTTTCAAAAATATATTATTGTCGTAATTATATAAAAGTGATTTGCTATTATGTTTTTAAAAGGAGAAATTTAGTTTATATTTATAAAGTGGTTTATTTTAAAGTATATATTTTTAATAAAGTATTAAAGTAGTTTAATTTCAATGTTATAAGATATATTTAAAATAAAATGTTTTTTTTAAATTATTCTAAAATCTAAAAGTGTTTTGTACTTGGTGTTTCAAGGAAATAAATATTTGGAAATGTATTCCGTAAGCGGAAACTGTTTGAAATTGTTTTCAAAAGGAATTTGGAAATTTGGAAATATATCTTGGAAAGATATTTGGGCAAATAAATAATGTGGGAAATTATTTATTGTGTGATGGTTGCTTGTGGATGTTAATTGATAGTTAAATAACCGACTATCAATATTGGCCAATGCGCTGATCGTTTCGAAGAGACCGGGATCGAGTTTCCGTATACCGGGATTCTAGGTCTGGAGACTCGAATACCACTTCGATCCGGTTTGTACGTTTCGTGTAACGTGTTCGGAGTCGAAGATGGAGCTGTGAAGTGCAAGGGCTAGTCGCTACTAATCCTGAGGATATTTCCAAAATGGATGTAGTAGGAGTAGTGCCTTCGGTTCCGTTCAAACCCAGGACGGACTGGTATGGACGAATGCTTGCGAAACATCGTCAGCGGACGATGGGCATTCTAAGGGATATGTTCTCTAAAAGGTATCGTTTAGCCTCGAACCTCATCAACCGGGAATGACTGAAAATCAGGGGTTATGCAGCAAGGCTTCGTGGGTAGCTCCCACTGGAGGGTAAGGTCATCCCTGTCTAGATGTCCCTTTTTATTTCGGCTTAGTGGTGCGGTTGCTGATCCCAACCGTGGGGTGATTTTATTCGGAATTATCCAGTAAGGGATGGTTCCGGCCTTGTGTTGCAGGGGAGCGGGCGTACTCCTCGGTACGGTGATCTAGGCCACGTACTGTGATAGGTGGTACCCCAGTGCCTAGTCATTCGTTGGAAATCCATTCTCCCTACGTGCCTGTACGGTTTTGATTGTGCCCAACTATTGCTGAAACGTGAGATGCAAGCATTTCAGCTAGATTCTAGTTTACTTTCTGTAGACACTATTATAATAGCAGAGGATTTTGATATAAAGTGTTTTAGCTATCGTAAGGTAAAAACCCGACATGTTTATTTGTGGCGCGGTCTTACGAGATGCTTTTGATTTCAAAGGATTTTTAAAACTTTAATAATCAATTGAGTGAAATTTTCTCACGCTGGTTTTCCAGACTGACTCGGGTATTGTTTTATATGATGCTCGGGTCAGACCGAGTATTATAAATTACAGGATATGATGATGTGGAGCTCAGGAGACGAGCTGGATGACGATACGTACTCTCGTACTTGCTATTATTTTTCCGCTGTGTATTCAGTTGTATGATATTGATGAGATGTACTCTGATGATATATTTGGATGTATATATATATATACAGATACAGTTTGATTTGTGTAAAGATCTGTTGATATATATATTATATTTTATTCCGCTGCGTATGTGAGATTCTGCTGTTGTTTTCTATTTTTCTTCTTCTACCTCTTCTTCTTAACTAAAATGGTCCGGTTTTTCGTGTTAGAAAAACCTGGGTTGTTACAATGATGAACAAAATAAAGTGGAGATTAAATAAAATAAGGTCTTAAGGAAATAGAGGAATAAATAAAGAATTTCTTTAATTAATTGAAACTGGAGATTAAAAATTGTAAACAAAGTATAACTGACACTGGAAAATGTCAATTACACTTTTAAAAATGTTTTAAAACCAACATATATACATAACATGTTAGTTTACCCATATAAATATAAATTAGAACATTACATGACCAAATAAAATATTATTTATATAATTTAAAATAAACAATTTTGTTAAATACAACAATTTACATCCAACAGTGAAAACGACATAACTTTCACAATATAAATCAGATTTCAACGAAACGAAAAGCAGTATTCTTAAAATTTTATTTACTTTCATAATCAACGATAAAATTCAAAATTTCATCATTTTAAAATTTTAAATTAAAAGTCAAAGTTTGACCATATTGACCAAAATTCACAATTCTGGAAAATATCTTATTTATTCATGTTTGAAATTATAATTCACATTCAAAACACAATTTATATTTAAAATAACAAAATTATCTAATTTAAATAAATAAAATAAAGTTTTTAAATCGGGAAATTAAATTAAAGTAATTAAAATATATAATTAAAATAATTACAAAATATAGGGTTGTTACACTCTCCCCCACTCAAAACTTTTCGTCCCCGAAAAGGAATGAGGTATGGGAAAACACAGAAAAAGATAGAATGAAATAGGATTAAGACAAGATGATAAGAAGATTGAAATTATACCTGATAACTGTTGTTATCGGTAAGTTTAACAAGGTGGAGATGATATTCCCAAAATCCTCCAGAATCAAGAACACAAGCACGAAAAGATCATCGAGAATCTGATTCACCCTTTCCGTTTGACCGTCGGTCTGTGGATGGTAAGCAGTGCTCAGATTCAGAATAAGGAGAAGTAAGAACCACATAAGAGATAGAAAAGTTAAATGATGAAGGAAAAAGGGAAAGAAAGAAAGACCAGAACAAACTTATTAAGCACAATACGAAAAACACGATTCATCAAATCAACAAAGAGAGCAGGAGCATTAGTCCAACCAAAAGGCATGACTAACTATTCATAGAAGAAATCATTCTCAGTACAGAAAGCAGTCTTGGGAATAATTTCCTCAGCAACCCTGAGTTTGTGAAAATCAGAGGCAAGATCAAGCTGAAAGAGAACAATAGCTCCAAGGCTAACCAATTCGAATTTGATTTCCTACTTAGAAGGTAGGAGAATGGAAACAACTAGAAAGAATTTAGATTGGAAAACAGAATAAGATAATAAATTTAAAACCATGAAAATTTCAACTCACATTAATAATAAATTTCATCCATTTGATTTCACTTGAGTTAAATAAATCTTAATTATTTTTAAATCTCATTATCTCATCATCAAATCAACAATTTATAAAGTCCTGAATTTGAACAATCATTTATTATATTTCATCTTTATTCATTTAATTTCATTCTTCTTTATTTCAATTCATTCTTAAATTTAATCCACTTAATATATCAAATCCTATATATATTAAGGTTATTTCACTTATTATAACTATTTCAATTTATTTATAATTTCTTTTAAATATCATTATACTGTAAACTATTCAATTAACCCCTTTTTATCTATTTACCTCTATTGATCCTTTATAAATAGAATTTAAGTGTATAATATTTATTATAACAACTTAAGTTTTATTTATAAAAATTCTCTTTATTTTGTATATTATCCAATTACATATTCAACTTCTGAATAATTTAGGTAAGTTATACTGGAATGTAATTGAGTATCATACAAATAATCTTTCTAATTAAATTATACAAGCTTAAATATTTATCAAAAATTCTGGCTTCATATAAAATTTAAAATCATCCTTAAACATAAAATTAAGAATTAAATCTCCGATTAACTTCAAACCATTTTAGAGATAATTAAATATACACAATATATATTAAATCAATTCTTAAATCACATATATTATAAATCAAGTCATAATTAGAAAGCCAAATAAACATCAACAACTCAAACAACACAATATATAAAACATCTTTAAAATATAAAAAATTCAAATACAAGATTAATTTTCAAAATAAGGGTAGGGATTTAGATTTGATGGACTCAAATCAAAGAGAACTCTGATTTGAATATAAGTTGGAGACAAAAGATAAGATGATTAAACAACAGAATAGGGAGTATGGATAAGCCTATATAAATCGCAGGTAACCTTAACCAGGTCAACCATGACTTAACGGAAAGATCGTTGTGGATTTTCTAGGGTAAATCTACATTCGATCTCCAGAGATAGAATTCAGGCATAGCAAGAGATAGTAGCATTGTAAACCAAGGATACAGAAGTCTTCGGTGAATCAATGTTTTTTGTAAAGAAGTTTCACCCCTTTACGAGTCATTAGAATATTGGCGGGACCGCCAATTCATTAGAAAGATTATTCGGAGTGGAGTTATGGAACACTCCAGAATCAAGAAGACACAGATAGGGGAGGACAAGAATGGACTTTTGGAATCGAAGGGAACGTTCCAAAATTCAAAGGAAACTGAATCGAAGAAGAAAGAATTCAAGTTCGAACGAAAGTGATTCTGTAATTAAATTTACCCTATATGTTGAGTTTTCCTAAAACCAGAGCTCTGATACCAAATGTAACGACCCGATATTTTCAACCATTCGCATCCGCACATGTCGGACTTGAATTGCTCAAAATACCGAATTGTTAATTTATATTTGGCAAAACTCAAAATATACAGTAAATAAATAATCACAGATCACAGACACAGAGTAATATAATGCGGCGGAAATAAAGAAATAGTAGTTCATGAAGCTACTATATGAATACATCAGAGTTAAGTAAGATACAATAGGAATACCAAGATACAACAGGAGTAACAGTATGAAAATCAGGTACAACTCAGAATACAACTGGAATCAACTGGATAACAAAATGAATAGATATCTGCATGTTCAAAGCAAAACTCCAGCTCCAACGGTGAGTCTCTAATGCTGTATCACTCAGTCTGACCCGAGCGTAAAGCAAACACAAAACACTCGAGTCAGGACATACATACTTATACAATGTAAACCAACTCAAGCTAACTGTAATAAAGGTACAAGTAACTCAAAGGATGCTTGGGATCGCCCATCCTCTAAGGATCCGTTAAACTATCTACTATGTAGTAATATTGCGCTATTATAATAATGTCTAATATAAAATAAACATACTTTTAAATAGCATTAAGGCTTTACATTTTCCACCTTAACACGTAATAGTCCCAGTAGTCTATCCAGTATTAGCATACTCCCAAAATGGGGGCTACCCTCGATACTCCATAGGCTATGGGAGAAATCACAAATCGTAGTAAAGCTCGATATGGTAAGTGACACGGCACAACTAGGCGATGCTAGGGTAGATATACCAATTACGCATCCGGGCTGGTGGTGACACATAGCAACCACTACCGCCCCCTCGAACAACACTCCTAAATCAAGGGGTGCACCCAATCAATCACAAAGTAATAGAATGGTATCGAAGAACTGTTCGATCAGAGGTGCTACCTCATTGGCCCGTCAATCGCTCCTGTTTTAGCCACTTTATGCCAACTCATGGGAGTTGGGTACACGTATATACCTTTAGGATCGTCGCCACCACCCTACTTCATTCTGGAAACTCCACCGCGTACACAGTTGTTAAAGTGGTTTTCGGTATCGACAGAGAGTATGTCCATATCCGATCCCGGTCTCTTTAACAACCAATCGTTATTATAACCCGTGGTTATAATTTTAAAATAATATTTTATACTTTAGAATAAAATATAATTTCAAATCCAAAACTTTATCAAAATAAAGATTAAATCAATTCCAAACCATTTCAATATATTTAATATATCATATCATTTAAAAAACTTCATTTCAAATCATTTAATATATCAAAATATCGTATCTTTTCAAAACTTCATTATCAAATCATCATTTGAGTTCAAATCCAAATATTCAACTTTAAATACCTTTTAAATTCAAAGATATCATTCATTTATTATCACTAAAGTCACCTTTTAAATAGTTTATATTTCAATCAAAATAATTCATCTAAACCATTTGAAAGTGTAATTATTATACTTTCAAATCAAGTATTCAATTACCAAAGTTTTTAAACTATTGTGAGTTCATTTACTAAGTTAAAAACCATAAACATTGAAAATTTCAGCCTTTCACAGCATTCAGAAAAAGCTGTTATAAGTTATACTTGAAAACATTTTAATTCAGCAAAGACAACATTTAAAACTGCTGTTATATCTCATTTTAGTTGAAATTTGGTTTAAAACAGCAAAGACAGCATTTCCAGAAATGTTGTAATAGCTCAGGTTTCAATAATTAAATTCAGCAAAGACAGCAGACCACTACAGCATTTACTGAACTGCTGTAATAGGCCTTTATTAAGTTTTTAGCCTTTTAATTTACTACAGCAACTACAACATTTCAGTAATAGCCTCTTTATAAAGCTTTTTGTTCAAAACAGAAATCATAGCATTTCTGAATGCTATAAAAGATAATTTCCAGATTTTATTGTATTTCCAGCAAATAATAACCTTCAATATTAAACCTTTAAACATTATAAAAATCATATTTTGACATTCAAAAATGTTCATTAAATTTACTCTTTTAAATTTATGATTTTTATAAGAAACATTTACAGTAAAATCAAAATTTCCAAAAATTTTACTTAACAAATCCTAATGACAAATAAACTTAACACTTATATTTTATTTCCATTTCACAAATTAATCTAAATTTTCAATTTTATTTAATTAACTTAAACCTTTAATAAAAACCAAATTCACATTTCCAAGTCAAGTTATATTTTAAAATTACACTTTTAAGCATTCATTTATTTAACCATTTTAATACATAGAAAACTCAATAACACTTTATTAAATCATTTAAATTAAAATTCAAATCAAATTATAATATTTACCATTTTCCAAATATAATTAAATTTCCATTTTATTTATATAACTTTAAATATCATTTTAAAATCAAAATTCCAAATTTCCAAACTTAAGTTATATTTCAAAAATTCACTTTTACCATTCATTTAAATTACATTTTTAACTTCTAGAAACATCCAAATTTCTTTATTTAAACATTAAAAATCCAATTCAAATCAAATTTTCATAATTTTACACTTTTAAAAAAATATTTAAAATATTCAAAATACTTTATAAAAATAACCATGGGCCTGTATATAGTTTTCTAACCTAGGTCAAGTGATACGGATATGTATCATTTCAATCCGCAGTTTACAAAAAAAATCCGGGTTCTATCATTTCAAACCCGCAATCCCAAGTCAAAATAAATTAAATAAAAACCATTCAGGACTATCATTTCAGCCCATAATGATTTTTCCCTATTCTAAAGTCCGTTCGGGTATGTATCATTTCAACCCATAGTGAATCTAATCTACAGGGAACTTGCAGTGTGATAAACAGGTATAAATGAACAGTTTAACAATAAATAATAGTAACAGATAATATGACAGGTAAAATAATAGGTTTAACATCATATAATTAATAATCATAGGCAGTTATAACATCATATATAATATTCTACACATTCAATTGTTGTCAATTAACATTTGCATAAGTATAAATGTCAGGTGTGATTTACTCACCTCTATGGCTGGAGATTGCAATAAAAATGACACAACGGAATCAAAAGCACGATGACAAGACTAGAATTTTAGTGGAGAGCGAGATCCAAGCTATAGAACTTGTGTTACAACCCAAAACAAAACAAAATAAAATTACAATTCAATACAACATTCAATTTGAAATAACTTTGAAATGAAAAGTGATTTGAATACACAACTTTTTTGCCTTGCTTCCTACATTTGCTTGCATAGCTTAGGGGATGTTTTGGCTCAGGTTTGGCATGACTTTGGCTCAGGTGTGAACATAGGAATGTATGGCATAAAGGCTAGAACAAGTGGAGGAAGTTACAAGGTAGGAATGTGAAGGGGTTTAGGCTAAAACATGGTTTTTGGCAACAAAAAGGGCTCGTACATGGGGTTAAAGGCTTGGCCAGTCAAGCTCAGGTCTGGACAGAGGTTGGAGTGGTGTGGGGAGGTATGGAAAAGGTGGTGGTGGCGGCCTATGGTGGTGGTGGTGGTGTAAAATGAAGTGGTGAAGGCAAAAGTGGTCGGCTAAGGTAGTTTTCAAGGCATAGTTTGTATTTTTGTGGTGTTTCTCTTCATTGGGTGGTGCGGCTTGGCCATGGTTGGAGGAATAGGAGGTGATGGTGACAAGGAGGAGATGTAGGAGGTGGTGGCCATGGCAATGGAGAGGAGGCCGAGCAAACTAGCAAAGAAGACAAGGCAAAACATATGAAAAAGAGAAGAAAAGAGGTAAAAGAAGATGCCATTACCAATAATTTTTCTCTAGCCGTGAATGTAGATGAGGATCAAATTTTTTTGCGTGAAAAATGAACTGGAATACACGGCAAAACAAGAGTAATACACAGCCAAAAGAAGTAAATGAGGAGTTATGGTAATTGAAAGGTTTTGGAGATGAATATACTTAAGTTTCCAAGCTTTTAAAACCTTTCATATTTCCCCTTTTTAATAAATCAAATAAAACTAATATAAAATCAGAAAATAACTATTAAAACCGAAAAAAAAAATATGAAATAAAAATAAATAATTAATTTTAAAGAAAATGGAAAAAGAATATAAGAAATTACTTAAAAATTGAAAACAGGGTCCAGAAATTACAAATAAATCACCATTGGCTTTGGAAAAATAACTACTTCATTATAAAAATGTTCTGAAGCAAAACTTTGAAATAAATAATTCATTTATCATTTCTAAAGTGAAATAAATAATTAAATTTAGAGAAAATAGAAAAAGAATAAAGAAATAGTTTATTTAATTTAAACAAGGCTAAAAATTACAAATAAAACATCACTAGCTTTATAAAATTTCTATTTCACTTTAAAACAAATAAAAAGTCAAATAAGTAAAATAAATGATGAACAAAATAAAGTGGAGGTTAAATAAAATAAGGTCTTAAGAAAATATAGGAATAAATAAATAATTTCTTTAATTAATTGAAACTAGAGATTAAAAATTGTAAACAAAATATAACTGACACTGGAAAATGTCAATTACACTTTTAAAAATGTTTTAAAACCAACATATATACATAACATGTTAGTTTACCCATATAAATATAAATTAGAACATTACATGACCAAATAAAATATTATTTACATAATTTAAAATAAAAAATTTTGTTAAATACAACAATTTACATCCAACAGTGAAAAAGGCATAACTTTCACAATATAAATCAGATTTCAACGAAACGAAAAGCAGTATTCTTAAAATTTTATTTACTTTCATAATAAAAGTTAAAATTCAAAATTTCATCATTTTAAAATTTTAAATTAAAAGTCAAAGTTTGACCATATTGACCAAAATTCACATTTCTGGAAAATATCTTATTTATTCATGTTTGAAATTATAATTCACATTCGAAACACAATTTATATTTAAAATAACAAAGTTATCTAATTTAAATAAATAAAATAAAGTTTTTAAATCAGGAAATTAAATTAAAGTAATTAAAATATATAATTAAAATAATCACAAAATACAGGGTTGTTACACAAATATTCACTTCAAATTATCTTTAAAAAGATATATTCTCGAAACCATTTCAATATTCCACTATTTGGAAAACATTTCTATATACTTATTTAACAATAAGCAATTCACAATTCTCTTTATTTTCAACACTTAGAAAATATTACATATACTTAAATCATGATTAAGTATATATTTTATTCTTTAAGGAAAACATTCACTTAAACATATTTATTTGGGTCAAAACGAATGTTGCGTAAAACATCATTACGACAATCCAAATTCACTAATATAGGGATTCGATAATTAGATAGATATATAAATCCCATATATTATACAAAACATCTCCTTTCGAAAATCATTTACTGTAACAACAAGGTTATAGTCCATGCTCTCCATGCTTCTCAAAAACGTTATTTCAACAATGAATGTTGAAATCTATGTATTCGATACTTAACACATTTTAAAACATCTTCAAACCATTTAACTCCATTTAAAAGATCACTTTTCAAAACATTCATTTAATTAAAGGATTATTCACTGTCCAAAATCGTGAATAAAATTCCTTTAACCAAATTCATTATTTCTACACATTTATTAAAGGATTATCCACTGTCCAAAATGGTGAATAAATTACTTTAATAAGCTTAAATATTTAACTTATCAAAATAAGTTGATTTTGGATTTATAAAACAATGTTTATAATTCACATTTCTAATTTATAAAAACTTCAATTTATAAAATTCCTTTACAAACAAATTCCATTTATATCTCATTTATATACCAAATCCGATTACAAGTAAATTTACTTATAAATCTCTTTATTTACAAATTCATTCCTTTTTATAACTTCATAAATTTGTAAATCTTATTCACTTATAAGATTCCTTTACAATTTCATTTTAACACTTATAAAACTCCTTCATAATTCCATTATTTTTATTTTATAAAATATCAATTTTATAAATTTTATACACAAACCGTTTATAATGAGTCAAAAATCTCAATTTAACTATTTTACCAAATAGTTCACTCCATATTCCAAAAATCACATTTTGGTATATTCCCAAAGATCATAATTTTTACAACATAAAATTTGTAACTTTTATTTATCTAAAATAAATTCATTTCCTTAACAATTCAAAAATCATATATTTTCAAAATCACTTTGAAATCCTTTTTAAATTGAAATCATCAATTTAATATTTTAAATCTCCAAAATACAGCCCAATGCTGCAAAAGCGCTAAATAAGGTGATTCACAATAATCATATCCATCATGGCATCCAAAACAGCATATATCATATGATAACATCATATATCAAAATATCTGTAAATAAAAATCACACTAGTGAGGAATCCAGTTGGATCCCTCCAACTTGTCACCTGCAACAAATATACATATGAGAAAATATGTACAATGTCCGCTTCGAGGCAGACGAGCATACAAAAGGTCATCCGCTCATACACATGAACGTATAAGGTCTCATCTACTCCAATAGGTAGGAATATATCCAAACCAATCAATATATATAATAAATCATATATCATCGAAACAATCATCAATCAGCACAAAATAAATTTATTCTCACTTATATAAAAATATAAGTGAGTTAGAAAGAGTAGGTTGTACTCACATTAATTCCAATAGCCGTTGCAGTGTTTTATTCCGAATAAAATTAAACGCGTGTTTAATTTTACCCAAAATTTTCACTAGCTCCAATCAACTCCAAACCAGCTCCTTCGCGTAGTGTTCGCAAATACGAACCCAACACAACTTGTTTCGTCAATTTTCGATCTCGTATGAAAAAGATATGGCATTTTAAAGTTTATACGATTTTAAATATAAATTCATTTACAAATCTTTTTTTTTATTAAACCCTACATTCTATCAAGGCTTCATGTTTTCAAGAAATAGATCGTGGTCATTCGATATTTTTCTTCTTCCCCAGGCAAAGCCGCACGCGTTTAACCCATCGCCGCCGTTCCATTTTGATTGCCTTGACCACCTACGTTCGTCGAGGAGATGATCGGACGACGCCACACGATGCGCCTACTCAAGCTTCAACTTCACCCACAATGATGGTGAACTCGGTCATGTATTTGCCTCGATAAACGCGTATGAACATGGTGCCTTCAAACAAAAATCGCCACCACGTCGTCGCTTGATAATCCATCATCACCGTTGGATGTGTTCGTCTCATCGTGTGCTCTACATTGTTGTAGTAGAAAGTTTTTCGTGAAAGTTAACGGATTTGGAGATAATCGAGGGGGAAAGAGGCGAATTATTGGCCATTCAAATGAATATGGCGGCGGCTATGGTTTCTGACCTAGGTTTTGTGAAAATGTGAAGAAATGTGGTCTTTTATATAAAATTTCGTGACACTATTCATCCGAAAATTTTTCGAACTCCAATCAAAGTGTGCCGCCTAGCGTTTATAATGTTTTACCCCTATTCCGAACACAATGGAATATATATCGGTAGCCAATTCCATTGTATTTAGAAGAGAGGTTTTCGAATTGACTATTTTAATTAAAATTCACGTAAATAAATTTCTAGGTGTTTCAGCTTCGCCCAACCAAACCGTAAGTCCGATTGATACGAAATTTGAAATCCTACAATAATATAACATTATGATCTAATGAAACTGGTTTCGTTGAAATCCAAGACCGTATGAAAAATGACTATTTTCACTCGTTAATTAAATATTAAAATTTCTAATTTCAATAAATTAACTTTTAATTTAATTTTAAAAATTTACTAACATCATTCTAATTCAAATAGAATTTAAAACATCTTTATAATACATTTTTATTCACATAAAATTCAAAATCAAATTATTTCTGCAATTTCAAATATTAAATTAATAATTTAATTATCCTAATAAATCATTATATTTCAAATATAAGTTATTCAACTTATAAAATTAACTTGTGAATATTTAAATCAATTAAATATCCCAATTTCAAATGACTGAAATTCTGGGTCGTTACAAATCCCATCATGGCGCATCCATCGTTGAATCACGAATGGTCGTCATTGAAAATCATGAAAAATCGCCAAAATGGTCGTTGAAATACTTACTTCAGGGCTGACTCGAAGTCGAACTCGGGTAATCAACCATTTGACTTAAAGCAAACCTAGAAAATTCTAAACCGAAATCAGACTCGGGTAAAACCAAGATTTTCTCCTAGCAAACATGCAAATGACTCCAAGCACCCTTCGTCACCAACCCAACACTTCAAATTCTGTGACTCCAAGAGAACCATATGCTAACTCCAAGCACATGGAAAATTTTCTAGGGTCGGACTCCAAGTAAAATACCATCGATCCGTCAATGCCGGTCCATCTTCTTTTGCACATTATCGAACATGCGAACTCCAAATGCCTAGAAATTTGGAATGAAACCTTAAGGAGCCTTGCTTGTCGCCTCAGATTAATCTCACCTAGTTTGAAATTTTTTAGGGATCGTCACCAATCCATAACCCCGTCCTAAGTGACTTGCCATTCAATCGGCATCTCCAATCATTCAAGCATAGGACAATCTTGCATATATCTTTCTCAAGCATTATAAACAACCGTAACTTAAAAACGGATCGGATTGACAACGATTAGAGCATCTTCCCCAATCGAAACCCATTCCCCGAAGCCGTTTAGCATGAAGAATATCCAAAGAAGTTTATCATGCCAACTATACCTTCCTACAACTGGACAACTGATTCGAAATTTCCTTTTTATAGGTATGACAGCATATGGACGAAGCGAGGGTGATGGATGCAGTCTACTACAAGATCCTTAGGAATCATTAAAGGATGAAACAACCTATTACCCTGGAAAAATTCTATGGGAAGACAAACCAGTTCTGGAGACTAGAGGTAGTGTAATTGGCAGAAGGCAAACCCGGCAATTTGCTAAAAAAACATACCAAGCGGTGAAGGAGCTACAGGACCTCATGGACCTTCTGCCCATGCAAGGCCACTAAGACCCAGTAGAAAAGCGTCCCAGCTAACTGACGAAATCAAACGAAATGACGGTTATCATAACACTCTGGCTGGCTAGCTACTAAGGAATGGGGCAGCAACCTAAAGCGATGCCTTCTCATCCATCGTTGTCTACTTTCCTTTTCTAAATGAGCCATAGTGGGACACTGGGGCATTGCAGGCAGCACGGTGAAAGAAATGCTTTTATTCCCTCGACGAGTCATGTCGATCCTTCTTCTGAGAACCGACGTTGCTCTGGTAGCATCGAGAAGTCTTACCCAAAGGATCGTCGAATAAACAGATCCAACCCCTAGTCTCCAGGAACCAATTGAACAATGTTCCTACAAGTCGAATCCCAAAATTCCCCTTAAACTGTGCTCCGATAAAAAACCCTTCACGAATGTGAAGATCTTCCACGAACTAAAGCGTCATGAAGGTGGACCGAAAGATCAGCGTCATCTGATCCAAAAAAACCCTTCGCGAACGTGAAGGTCTTCCCCGAACTAAAGCGTCATGAAGGTAAACCCGTAGATCAGTGGTAATCTGATCCAAAAAAAACTCTTCGCGAAAGTGAAGGTCTTCCACGAACTAAAGCATTGTGAAGGTAAACCGGTATATCAGCTGTCATCTGATCCAAAAAACCCTTTGTGAACGTGAAGGTCCATCATGAACTAAAGCATCATGAAGGCGAACCGGTAGATCAGCGGTCATCTGATCCAAAAAACCCTTCGCGAATGTGGAGTTCTTTCATGAACTAAAGCATCGTGGAGGCGAATCAGTAGATTAGCAGTCATCTGATCCAAAAATCTTTCACGAACTAAATAGTCGCAAAGGTGAACTGGAAGATCAATAGACATCTAATCCAGAGCTCCCCGAAGTCAATGAAGTCATGCTCTAGGGCCATAAATCGACAATCATATCAATCACTCCGTAGAATTAACGGAATCGCTTCGAACGATTGATGAAACAAACGGTGCTGAATCCCAGAGCTTCGTAGTCGCTCAAAGGAACTAAGCCAAAACTGAACTGACCTTGTGGTTAATCATATGCTGACTCGAATCAAGCCAAGATTTGGAACCCGAGAGAACTAAGTATCTCGATACTTAACATATAAGTCTCCAAAGATAAGGGCTTTCGCATGTTTAATCATTTAGAAGACACATCCACACACACTGGAATAGGGGAAACCATACAAGCTATGAAGAAACCCTGGATACAGTTCAAACGCATAAATAGACCTGTGCCATGGGGGGCACCACACACACTTGAATAGCCAAAGGAAGGCGAAGACTAATCGTACCACAGCTCTATTGTGCCCGATCGAAAATTCTGGCATTCTGACAAATACGGATTTAGTGACCTAGCTAGTGCGACAAACGTAATAGTAGCATAATTCTTTCCTACTTCTTCCCAGCTCTTCCTTTACCACCCTTGTTGACCAGTTCCTCCTCCACTTAGACCGTATGCTAGTTAAAGACCCATTCTCTGGAGGCATATTGGACCAAAAACTAAGAGTCTTTCCCTGAACTACCACGAGATCCTTCTTCATATCCATCTTCACGCAATCGGTTGTAGATCTCTACACTATGGCAACCTGATATGTTTGGTTATGCACATCTTCCAGAAATATAGAAGGATCGTCCAGGACATGGTTATCTGATCCAACTACCATAAGCCGCACACCCATAAACCACACACCCATAAGCCGTGCATCGCTTCTTAAGTTGTGGAACCATGCTCTTGAACCATGAACTCCTTACGTTGCCCAAAGACCGGCGACATCGAGAAGGTCTTAATCATTTCAGATCGACAGGTCGTGTCGATCTAAAAAACTTTAGGGAACCGACGTGCTTTGGCAACACTAGGAAGACTGAAAATTCCTCCACGTGCACCCATATGTCGTGCATCGCTTCTTGAGCCATGGAACCATACTCTTTAAGCATGAACTCCTCACATTGCCAGAAGTCTGGCAACGTCGAGAAGGTCTTGACTGTTCCGGATCGACGACTCGTATCGATCCCATAAGCCAAGCTACCATAAGCCGCGCATCGCTCCTTGAGCCATTGAACCATGCTTTCGAAGCATAAACTCCTCATGTTGCCCGAAGATTGGCGACGTCGAGAATTCTTCAAACCGCTCCGGATCGACGGGTCGTATCGATCTCCAAAGTCGCGCATTTTGTAAGCCACGCATTCTCCAAAGACGTGCATTTTATAAGCCGCACACTCTCCAAAGCCACGCATTTTGATTAACAGGAATCGATCCCTACCATCAGAAAGGACCAATATTGACCCGGTAATGCCGCAAAGTTCCTAAACCAAGATTTCGAAAAAGAATTCAGATCTTTGACCAAAATGTCTAAAGTTAAGTCATCTAAGTCACGAGCTCCCAAGGACAGGAGCTATGATACAACTTTGATGGGGGCATCCAGAGAGCCACCTAAAACATCAAGTCTCGTATCAAGTGTTTAGAATAATTTGCCCTGTTGACTGAGGGGCACATAACACATTAACAGTTAGTCAGGATAAAAAATTACTCCAACTTGCAATAAAGCAAGAAACTTACCATTGTCCAGAGATAGACGATGATGGAAGGCATTTCTAGAATCTAATCATTAACGCATTAGTTTCCAAAGAAAGAAGTAGGTGCTCGACTAAGGACTCAAACCCCAACTTGTAGAAAACCAGCTGTTATCCGAAGACAGACAACGACAAAGAGAGAACGCTCGAAATCGAGCAGCTAAACCATTAATTCCCGAAGATTGGAACCAACAAATAAGGTTGATATCCACATAATGCTATTAGCCTAGCAATAACACACATGGCCTGAAACGAGCAAGGTTAAGTGTCACAGATTCCAGACAAACACTACCGGTCTGTGATCAGGATAGGAAGAGTGCAAGTGTACTGGGAGGCAATGTAACAACTTACCCCATAGCATCTACTCTTCTGTAAATGCTTGGAATTTAGCATTTAGGAATAAGGGGTTCTGCAAATGGAAGTTAGTTTGCAAAAAAAAATCGACCGAAGGAAATTTGACCCTACACAAGAACAACCATGGAATTGGTTAAATAATGACCCTGTACCATCAAAGGGAGCACTTGACTGTTATAAATAAAGCAAAGTAATGGAGACGCCTGGAACTCTCATCCTTCCGGAAAACGGTGTATCCCAGAGTTAAGCAATGTTAAGAAAACAGCCACATTGTGTTAAAGGGAATCTACTCAACTCTACAGGATCGGATGAATGATTTAATACTTACCAACATGACTTTAACATTGCCCGAAGATAGGCGACACTAAAAAAGTCTTCCACAATCCAATCATCAAAGTGCTAGTTTCCGAAGATCGAAATTGGTACCCAAATGGGTTAAAAGCATGGCTGAGTCGGTAGGAAAAGTCGATCCTAACCTCCCGAGTGTCACTGTTGCCCCTGAACGCCGAGGCCTTTTCCCACTTCATGAGTACCGCCATTGCCCCGGCAACACTAGGAAACTTTATATTCCCTAAGTACCAATGTTGCCTCGATTATGCCGAGAAATTTGTTATTCACTAAGTACCATTGTTGCCTCGGTAACGCTAGGAAAACTTTAATCTACAGGGTTAATAAGAAACAATCACCATAGTGAATATTAAAGCGTTCACTACCAAAAATAGAAGTCGGTTCTCGACAGAGTTACTTGTTTTCAATAAAATACAATTGCACGAAGATAGGCAATGAAAGCAAGACATAACCTTTCATAGGTCAATCGGATGGTTCAACCTAACATCATAGGAATCAGCCACTGCGTGGGAATAAAGCTATGCAAAAGGAAAATTCCCCAGGACTAGATTGCTCGTGTGCTAATTTCTAGGGATGAAAGCTGGTGCACAACCGAATTTCTAGGATTCAACTTAAGAATTTAGATACATCCAAAAAATAGGCAGCCTCGAGGAAATTTTGCTTAGAACCAAGCAGCTTGGTTATCAATTCCCAAGGACAGGAATTGACATATGAACAAAACTTCCATGACGATGTCAGCAACCAAGAAAAGCATGCATGGCCAAGAACAAGCGGGAATGATCATGGAAGGTCAAAAATAAAATCCCTAAACTTCCTCAATTCTAGAATGGGATTGAGAGCCAGACTAGGGGCAATTGAGCAATTTGCCCCATGCTTTTCCATCTCTCGTACGCGTCTAAATATGAGCATTCGAAATAACTAGTCCTTCTAATTGGAATAGGCACACAAACCCTTAGTCCAAACTGCGGAGTTAGTTAGCTAATAGTTTCATTCTTCCAAATAGACATTTCTAACAGCAAATTGCCATCAAGGGAAATGAAGGATTCAATTTTTCAGAAATTAACCGTCACTCAGAGTCTGGCAATAATGAGAAGGATTGATTACCTACTTATAGTCGACTAGGTCATTTGGTCTCATCTTGCGGGAATATGCCGTCGCTCGAAGATTGGTGACGCTAAGAAGAGACCCATAAAATGAAACTATAAATACATTAGCTTTCGAAAATAGAAGCAAAAGCTTAATCGAGTCTTTAATCCTACCTTCTAGATTCTTACGTTTTCCGAAGATCCATAACATCAAGGAAAAATACACGAGGTTGAGTCATCCATATATGACTTTCCAAAGATAGAAACCAACACATGATTAGGATCTTAACACCGGACTCATTTACTTTAGCAAAAGCTGCCGGAAACACATCCTTCTGATGCATACTGACATCAGTACAAAACTCAGATCTTGGGATCAAGGAACAAAATCCTTAGTTCCCGAAGATAGGGGCCATCGTATCAATCAAATTGGAAACTTATTGCTCATGATACCTAGTCTCCCAAAACATGTTGGTTCAGTAGTCAAAGTAATCAGCCCTACGGACCGGGGCATATACACCAACGCTTTGTCAAATGAACTCGACTGAACGTAAATAAGAACAGTCACACAATTGGCTAGACCAAGCTACCTTATAGTTCTACAAAAAGCAATTTTCGTAACCGAGGAATTAAGTCAATAGTCCCTGGAGACAGAGGCTAGTGTGTAGATTAAATTCCAAAAACCACAAAGGAAAGATATTCGCAATCGAATAACTCATGCACTAGTTTCCGAAGGCTGAAGTTGGGCCTGATCGAACTTCAACTACAACTCTACAAGAGCAACCTTATAATTTAGCCATGCTTAATCATCCCAAAATAATGGGAATAAAGGCGAAACCTAAGTTTCAAAGGATCCAACTCCTGGAGGAATGGAAGTTCCTCTGCTAGACTAAAGATTGGATTACCAGAAAGTCATTTTCAACAACAAAACTTCATGTTCAATATTATCAGCATGTTATCTCTACAGAGTGGGCTCATTGTCCCGAGCACCACAAATGGACCATCCTGCGTAGATAGCTCACTCGTTCCAAAATAATGAGTCACTTTGTACTTTAAGGTTATCTTTCTTGAAACTCACCCGTTATCGAGGAGAAATCGATGATGGAGCCGTCGTCTGGAGCAATGCGGGAAGCTTTTCTTTTCAAGATCACTTGAAGTACAGAAATGGAAAAAGCAATACGATGGAATCATCCACTATATCCAATTTTGGAATAAATCATCATGCTAGAATTCAAAACGATGGTAGAAGATTAGCCAAGTTCTCAAAAAGAGACAGTTGAAGATGGAAAGCAAGACATGGCTCCGGAATGATGCACACTCTTCTGAAGCAATACTAAGAACTGGTCAGTTAGGCACTCAAGTAAGCAAAAGATTTTCTTGCTGAAAATTTGTTAAGTATTTAGATAGGTAGCGATCTGATCCAGTTGGATCGGTACCGACCCGAAATTCTTCATCCAAACCGCCCCAAACTCCTCTGACATGTTCTACCCGATGTACGTGTGCACTTCGAAGATTTTCAAATTAAGATTGCTTCGTCATCACGAGCAATGAAGATCCGGATTAAAAGCTGAATAGCTAATTGACACATCAGGGATCACTTCTCAGGACAGTGCAAGATGATCCATAATGCTCCTTGAAATGGAAACCCAAAGATAATCAATTCCAGAGCACGCCTTGTTTTCAAGAAAGCATACTCTAGGTGGAAAATGTTAATCGGGTTTTTAACCCAGCAAAATTCAAAAGTAGTTAGAACATTTAGATTAAGCTAAAACGACTTGAAACTTGACCGAAAGACCTAAAAGAGCATCATAAATGTCTCTAAGAATTATGAGATAAAAATAGCCTAACTTTTTGGATCGGCACTAATCCGATCTAACTGGATCGGTACCGATCCGAATTAGTGAATTGTTGGATCTCCAAACCTCTTGCATCATGATCCTATTGTTCTATTAAACTCACCTATCAAGTTTGGAAACATTTGAAGCAACCTAATTCAAGAAATGAAGACTCATCTGATCCATTCAAATGTTTACCCTCTTTTGGACCAGAGCAACTTAAAATGGACCTATATAAGTCATACAGAATTGGATTGACGTAAATTTTGGAGGGATCACTTAGATGATAAAAAAGAAGCCTCACAATAAAAATCAACTCAATTGGCCAAGCCAATTTGGATTGGTACCGATCCAAATTTTGGATTAGATCTGACCCAACTAAGCTGGCCCCACCACTTGAGATTCATTGTATGTGTCTCACATACCCTCTAGAAGATACTTGCAGAGTTTCGTATGATTCTAATAAGTATCGAGCAAGTTATGGATGGATCTCCTCCAAATTGAGCTAGTTTGACGGATTAGGTCCGACTCACCTAGGATGGGCCCCACCTCATGAGATCCGATTTGGAGGCTCTTCTACTCATGTGCATTGCATGCATGAAGTTTTGTGTTATTTGGTTAAGTATTGAGTGAGTTATGGATGGATCTCATATAAATGGATGGATTGGACGATCCATGAACACGGATGATCAAACGAACTCCAAACAACTTGATATTCGAACAATGCACTCAAATTGAAACAAGGAAGACAACTAGGTACTTAAAGCATAAAAAATGCCTAACTATTTGGATCGGTATCGATCCGATCCAATTGGATCGGTACCGGTCCAAATAGTTTGCTCTGATAACCTCCAAACTTCTTGGGATTCCTCTACATGATGACTATAGGCTTCTGGTAAGGCGGCTCTGGCCCAAGTGCTCTCTAACCCCTATAAATGTCATCCCAACTACAACAGAAATAGGATCTGCTCTGATCTTTGCTGAAAATCTATCATTGTTTCTTCACTCTTCTTCTCCCTCACAACAACCATTAAAGGGCAATTGAGATCCTTCTAGTTGTCTCTAATAATGGTGGCTTGATCTAAATTAGAAAAGAAGAATCATATTATAATTCAAACTCCTTTGTAACAGCAGTTGATCGATAAAAGCTATAAAGTGGACGTAGGCTTCGTTAACAGCCGAACCACTATAAAAATCTCCTGTCTCTTTACTTTTTCTACGATTTACTATTGCTTTTTCTATTTTATTTGCCTTGATCAACAGGAATGGTGTTTTCACACTCAATTCAGGGTGTTGATCCATCTTTTGGGTTAATAGAGGCATTTTCCTTACTTTAGGAATTTCGAAGATAAAATTCTTTTAAGGAGGGAAGAATGCAAGAACCCGGATTTTTGTCGCTTGATTTTAAATATTTAATTAATTCTAAATATTGAAATAATTGGTTTCAAAGGTTTATAACTTGAATTCAAATGTAGAGATTATTTAAATATTTGAATTTGTGAAATTAATATTTGAATAGTGATTTAAATATCGGGATTTTAAATTGAATACTAATTATATGAATTTAATGGTCTTATTTAACTCCTTTTAATTAAGAAATAATAATGACAAATTCATTTTGTAAATTTATATCCAATAATAATAAGTTTAAATAAATAATAAGAAATTTTATTTTATTTCTCGATTTTTATTGACATACTTTTAATTTCTATAATTTTTAGTTTGGAAATTATTTAAAGTACCGTTTAATGATTTTTCACCAAACGATAGTAGTTTCGTGATTTTACAGAATTAGTAAACCAGTGTATATTGTTATTGTTTGAGGTCGCGTCGCTATTTTGAGCGCGACAACATTTTTGTTTTGTCGTTTGCGGTTCATATGCGAATGGAAACCTGTGCGGCGAAATGCCAGAAATTTCAATATAAACTAAACAACACTTTGGCAAAAAAATTACTCAACACGTTTTCTTCTTTCCTGCTAGTTTGTTTTTCCATCATTATGTACTGATCAAAAAGAAAAAGAAAATAAAAGCAACTTCGGATTCAAAAATCCATAACTCAAAATCCACTCAGCTAAAATTCTTCAAATATGTATTTTTGGAATTCTAGTGTAGAGATCTATAAGTTGATATGAGTTTGGATAGGTTTAGTGGTGTTTGTGAGCTCGGTCGCGAAGAACAATGAAGGTCGTGGGTGGAAAATCGACTAGAGTTCGATTTTTGGAGAGATGTGTTAGTCGATTGGCCGAAGTGAGGTTAGATTTGGATCTGGAGTGTCGAATAGCATATTTGGAAGGAATTTTAGAAGGTGCGGCCTAGGGGTGTGATTCGCAACAGTGTACGACCATGGTGGAGAGGGCCCGGAAGCGTTTTGGTTGGGAATGTAAGGGGTGTTATCGTGGTGAGGGATAGATAGAACTCGCGTAGGAGAAGAGATTGGCGAAGTCAGTGTGTGGTATCGTGGTCGGGGGAAGGAGAAATGGGTGGTGAATGATTCGGCCATGGTGAAGTACTCTAGGAGTGAGAACGAGAATGGCTTGGGGAAGAAAGGTTTAAAATAATCAAGGTAATTAAGTTGTTAATGTGTAATTAGCGATTAATTGTTCCAGTAATTTCGATAACCTATAAATTGAATAACGCTTGTATGACGTTCAATCAAGATGAAACTTTTTGTGTTGTGCTCGTAATGGCGAAATCTATGCGGTGGATTGGTTTGGTTGATTTTGGAACTAGTGAAAATTTAGGTTAAAATTAGACGTCGTTTGATTTTTGTTCAAAACCTGAACGCTTCGGCGCCAACATGAATTTCGGTGCGTTAAACTCACATTTTTGGTTAATCAGTACGTTATATAGTAGATAAATTTTACTGTTGAGTTTGGTTGAAGTTATTGACTGATTGGTTAAAATTTCCGCTTTTAAAGTGAGTAGTATTTAAAATTGAAATGCAGGAATTTTATTAAGAAATCCGGATTTCTCAATACTGTTACTTTTAATTTCCAATTATTTACCAGTTGATTTAGTTCAGTTATATATCTATGATATAGATTATTAAATGCTAAATCTGATTATTGGCAATTTTGGATGTGACACCAACATATGTGAAAAATGAACTTTTTAGTAGAAAATGCAGTTATAGCACTGGTTAAGTGTTGTGGTTACTATTTGGCCTCGATATAGTATTTTTGAAATACTATAAATTATTGATTTGATTTGGAAATAATTTTTGATTTGGGAAAATGATTTTAATTTGACTGTTGGAATTTCTATGATATTTTGATATAAATGATTTAAAACTTTTCTATTTTATTTCATCTTCTTTCATTTTTCTATCTAATATATATATTTAAGTAAATGTTTTAATAACTATTTTTGAAAGTATTTGTTTTAACAAAAAATTATTATAATAATAATCGTTGTATTCAAAAGTAAATAAAAAGACGTTATCTTTTATTTAAAAGTCAATTTTGTTTTAAGAAGATGGAAATATTTTGAAAATAAATATTTGTGAGACATTTTATATAAAATGTTATAAATAAAAGAATAGATTTATAAATTGTATCTTAGAATGTTAACCATAAAACTCACTTAAGAACAAAGGCATGAAAGAAGGTCCATAAAGTGTTGAAGAAGCTTCACAAGAATTGAAAAGAAGGGTTTCGCTATGATTCCAAAGCAGTGTTTCGAAGGCATTAAAGTAGCTTTTAAAGATATTAGATTGATGCCACATGCATCTGATGCTCCTACCAGTATTGAGTCAAACATAAGGTTTTGAAGAAGTTGAAAGGGAGGCAAGGCTTCCCTTCCACCATAGTTAATTCCTTCGATGCAGTTGATTCCGCATACATGAAAGAGTCTTGTATGAGTTTGAAACACCTTTCGAAGGAATCAAATAAAAGGCTCGCGCACAGGAACCAAACCCTTTGAAATTGTTGGTTTCGCCACTATTAATATTCCACACAAGGACATGAGACCAAGTGACCTTCCGCAATGATCCTTTCATCACCTACTGATCCTTTCGAAACCATTCAAAAGCACTTCTTTACCCACTCAAATAATCACTCACTATTATTAGCACTAGACCAAAGCAACCAAGGAGAGGTTTCGAAGGAGAAGGAGTAGGAACCAAATAGCATGATAAGGAACCTTGACACTTTCGCTGCTAAAAGAGGCATACCTTTTGAAGGCGTCGAAAGGTTCCATAAGTACACGAAACAAGTATTCGGGAATGTTGGAACAATATCCTTTGTTAGTGCACGTCTAATGGAAGCGAAATGGGCTAATCCAAAGATAATAAGAAACCTAGATATTTGTCTTTGAAGCTATGGAAGCGAAAGGGCGAAGGTGAAAGGATGGATGCGAGAGGCTAGTGAAAAGACCTTTCGACCGCTTTGAATGGATGGACGCAGAAGGGCGTCAATCTGCATATATAAATACGACCCAAGGGGTCCAAGTTGGGGACCGAATTTTTGAATTCTAGAATTTCTTTCTTACTTCCATAGAAAATCAAATTCTTGCAACCCTAGATCAATTTGGGGAAAATTCTATTACTTGTAATCCAATTTAGATAAATAAAAAGGAGTGGATGCATGGATCCAATATCGATTTCGAATATAAGGAAGATCATTTCGGCCATTAGCTTGACTAATGACCAATTGCACATGATACTCACTTATTTTCTTAACCCTTATTTGACTTATGCAACGCTATGGAGTCTACTTGGATATTTTGATTTTAAATCATATTATCATCACGTTTCACGATATGAAATATTAAATGGACGTGAGGATGATAATCCAATATTGACAAATCAATTGAATTTGTATCGTTTATCGAAGATAAGATTCCATTGCATATTTAGTGTAAATCTTATTTGTTATAAAGATTGTACATAAGGTCCCTTCGAGAGAATAAAGATCCTCTCAACTCGTTCGAAAGGGGTTTCGAAGGGACTCACTGTATGATTATCAAAGTTTTATTAGCTGGGAGGACTCCTTCGACAGGCGCTTGGATACTCCAAAACATATAACTGCTTTCAAAGGAACCTTCACCATACCGTAGAACCTATGCTTTCGAAAGGGTTTCTCCTTTAAAGGTTTAATGTCCCTTTCGATCCATTCGAAAAAGGTTTCGAACGAGTTGTTTCTTTCTTAAACTTTGCTTTGAAATGTTGACTAGATTCCTTGTCAACAATTAACATATCTAAAGGGACACCTTTCGAAGACATGCAGTCCTTATAGACTCATTCGAAAGTGTTTCGAAGGGGTTGTTCATTCTTTATGTTTTGCTTTGAGGTGTTAACAAAATTTCCTGTTAACATTTTTGGTGCTAGAAGAAGGGGCTCGAACCTTCGACCTTGTTGTTTCCTTATAGATTAATTATGGGACGTTTGACTTGTTGTAGGAAAATGAAATCAAAACTACTTAGTCAAATGTATGAGGAAGCAGTACACACAACAAATTCGGAGGAAAATATTACTCCGACTTTCAACTTGGAGGGAGTTGTGCAAAGACTGCCATCGACCCCAACACAACCGGCTGATAATGCAGTCAACATAAGACATTTGGAAAAACAATTACTAAAAATGCAAGAGCTCCTGAAAGCAGCTCTATCTTAGAAATCTTCCAAAACTACAAAACCAACAAATGGAGATGAGGTGGTCCCCCCAAGGGGAAACTTGGAAGTTCATACCTATGAAGATAAGAGCAAAGTCGACCTAACATCGTCAAAGAAAAAAGAATGTCATGCAATCAAAGGAACATCAAGGAAGAATACAAGATAAATCTCTAGAGCAATCTGGAAGCTCGACTTCAAAGGAATACAACCCAAATCGAAAAACTATCTTGATGATGAAGCTTATTTAAAAGATGTGGCAAAGAAGTCTGTCAAAGTTATGCTAAATGCTAAGGGGAAAAGAACTCTAAATGTGCGAGTAAATGACAATGAACGAGTAGCTATGTTTATAGATGAAATCATGTCGGTAGTAATTCCATCTCGTGTCAAGATCCCAGCCATGAAATATCATAGCACAACTGATCCCGATGACCAATTGATGGCTTTCAATAGCCTAATGGAACTATATAGTGCTTCTGAGGAAGTGCGGTGTAGACTATTCCAAGTAACCCTTAGCAGCCACAAAATGGTACCGTCAGTATCGAGAGAAGACTATTTAATCGTGGAAACAATTTTACTATGAATTCTCCGCTTAATTCTGCACATGCAAAGATCACACAGTTGATTATACTATTTTAGCAAACATCAAACAAAGGCACGGAGAATCGATGGGTGACTACTATAGAAGGTTCAATACAGAGGCACCGAAAGCCAAAGATATGAACGGTAGGGATAAGCTGATTGTAGTGCATTCAGGACTGATAGAAAATACACCATTTTGGAAGGAGCTCTTTGTTCACGAATGTGAAGATTTACAAGACTTTCACTTCCAAGCTGATAAATTCATTCGAATGGATGAATTGTGTTATGCCAAGAAGAAAGCTAACCCTAAGAAGGAGGGTGGAAGATTGGGTTTGATCAAGGAAACAAAAGGCTGAGGTGGGAGAATTCCAATACTAATTCAATTGCTTTGAACAAGCCATTGTCTTATATATATGCTACAACAAAAGAAAAAGTTAACCTCCCAACTTCATTCAAGGCTAGAAATTACCTTAAGTAAAGGATGTGGGATGATTATTGTGCTTACCATAAAAAAATAGCCATAAAACAAATGAATGCCGAGTGTTGGTTGAAACCATTCAAAAGTTATTTTGTGAAGGACACCTGAAAGAATTCATCTTGGACCAACAGAAAGCACCCCGGGCTAGCGGTGGACCACGAAAGTTCCCTAATACTACTGTGAATAACTTAGAAGATGAAGATCCATTAAATTTGAGTCCACCTTTGAATGGAATTGATGTGATTTATGGGGGACCACATCCAGCAAGAACTAGTAAGGAAGCCAGAAGCAGATATATTAAGGAAGCTAAAGAAGGAGTATTTTCTATCCAGGAAGAGCCCCCACTTAAAAATCCACGGTTGAATATGCAGATGCCAAACCTAGTCATCACTCCCCAAGAACTCAAAAAGGTAATCCATCACCCCCATAATGACCCTATTTTGATCACCTCTCAAATCGGGCTCTCTACAGTGTCCAAGATTCTGATTGACACTGGAAGCGCAGTTAATGTCATCTTCAAGCATGTCTTTGGTCAAATAGGCATTCCTGAAGGTAAGCTAGAGCCTAGTCTTGAATCTATTTTTGGGTTCAACAACAAAGGGTCGACTCCGGTGAGGCAAGTAAGGCTGCTAGTACAAATGGGAGTACCACCATGCTGTAGAATTTTTGGAACTCTTTTTGTGATCATCGATTAGCCATCATAATATAATGCATTCTTTGGTTGCCCTGCATTAGATAAGGTGGATGCATTCATCTCACCAAAGTATCTGATGGTGAAATTCTTAACCAAAAGAGGTTGGGGTACCATTCAGGGAGAACAATTTAGCTTCCACGAAATGTATTTTGCCACTCTTGATCATTATAAAAGGGAGTGCTTTTCTTATTATTATTCCTTTACTATTTTTCAGCCTTTAGACGATGGATTTTTACATCCAACATTTGAAACAAAAGTAGAATCTAATAAAATAAATAAATGTGTGTTTGGAAGGTACATCTCATCTGGGAGCAAAAGGAAGAGGACTGATGCCAACTCAGTAGAGGAAAGAGACATCATTATAGAATTAGATTGCCGAGGGCAAACAGAGAGGATAAAGCATACAGAGGATCTCGAGGAGATATGTATAGATCCAACTGATTCGACCAAGATCGTTAAAGTGGGAAAGGAATTGAAGGACAACTTGAAAGCAGATTTAATTCCTCAAAGCTAAAAAAGAAGTATTTGCGTGGACTCATTCGAATATGATCAGAATCCATTCATCAGTTATGTGCCATGCATTAAATATTGATCCAAATGTGACCCCCATTCGATAAAAGAAGGGGCAATTTGATAAGGTTCGATCTTACACTCTGAAAGAAGTTAAAAGGCTGCTTGAAAATGGTTTCATTCGAGAATTTTTTTTATCCAAAGTGGCTAGCAAACCAGTTGTTAGTAAAAAAAGGCAAATGGCAAATGGAGAACATGTGTCGATTACACGGACCTGAACAAAGAATGCCCGAAAGACTGTTATCCATTACCCATAATAGATCGGTTAGTTGATGCAACTAGTGGTCATAAGCTATTGTCCCTTATGGATGCTTATTCAGGATATAACCAAATACCCATGTTCAAACCGGATGAAGAGCATACAAGCTTCATTGCCGTTTGGGGAATCTTTTGTTATAAAGCAATGCATTCTAGGCTGAAAAATGTAGGAGCTACTTATCAGAGACTGGTCAACAAAATGTTCAAGGGACAAATTGGATGAAATATGGAAGCTTATGTAGATGACATGCTAGTAAAGTTTCATAAATCTGAGAATCGCCTTAAGGATCTTGAAGAAATGTTCAAAGTATTACGAAGATATCAAATGAGGGTGAATCCTTAGAAATGTTATTTTGTAGTTCATTCCAGAAAATTCTTATGTTACATCGTTGGTGCACAAGGAATCGAAGCCAGTCTTGACTAGATCTAGGCTATCAATGACACGGCTAAACCCAAAACCAACAAAGATGTAACGAGCTTGAATGGTAGAATTACAGCCCTAAGCAGATTCATCACCAAGGCAACCGATAAATGCATCCTCTTCTTCAATATGATTAAGAAAAGAAAGAATTTTGAATGGGGAGAGGATTGTAAGAAAGCCTTCCAAGAATCAAAAAATCATTTAGAAAGTCCCCTGATATTATCCTACCCCGTGGATGGAGAAAGCCTATATTTGTATATGGCAGTTTCAGAACACACGGTTAGTTTAGTGCTGATTAAAGAGGAGAATGAAACTCAACTTCCTATTTATTATGTAAGCAGATGATTGAAGGGTGCTGCGGTTCGGTATCCAATCAAAGAAAAGTTAGCCTACTGTTTGATACTGACGTCATGGAAACTCAGAGCATACTTTCAAGCGCATCCAATCAGAGTATTATCCAATTTTCCACTCAAACAAGTTTTCAGTAAACCTGAGACATCAGGGAGGATAGTAAAATGGGGAATGAACTTAGTCAGTATGACATTGAATTTTAGCCACGAGCAGCAATTAAAGGGCAGGCGTTATCAGACTTTATCAACGAATGTACAAGCTTCGTTAAGGAACAATCAGAGAAAGAGAAAGATCAAAAACCCATATAGTAACTATTTGTGGATGGGGCATCAAATGAGTAGGGAGCTGGAGTAGGGTACATCATAATCATACTCGATGGGCATCGCTTACATTATGCAATGAAGCTAAGGTTTGCCGCAACAAATAACGTAGTTGATATGAATCGATGGTAGTAGGATTGACTCTGGCCTTGCAACTTAAAATCCCACAGATTTAAATCTTTAACGACTCTCAACTAATGGTAAATTAGATAAAGTATATATATTAGACTAAAGATGCCAAACTAACCTTATATGTTAAGAAGGTGCTAAAAATGCTTACCTTATTTTAATATTTTTCTATACATCAAGTCCCAAGGGAAGATAACTCTCAAGAAGATTCATTGGCAAAATTGGTTAGCTCAAGAGGAGTTCCTGAAACTCATATCTTAACGGTAGGATATCAAGCAAATCCTAACATTGAAGTTGAAATGCCTAAAATAGAGAAAGAACTACTAGTTTTTACTAGATCCCAAGCCAGAATGCAAGAGAGAAAAGGAAGAGAAATTAGAGAAGAAATTCCATATGAGAAGCCTAATCATCCAAAGATCGATAATTGTTATGATAACACTTAGATGACACCTATTGTAGAATATCTTACTAGTGGGATATTACGGTCCGATAAAATGAAAGCTCGGAAAATCAAACGACAGGCTCCGACTTTCACAATTATGGATGGAATTCTTTATAAGAAAGGATATTCCCTTCCATACTAAAGATGTGTGAGTTTAGAGGATGGGAGGAAATTATTGGTGGAAGCGCATGAAGGATTTTGTAGAGACCATTCCAGTGGGATACAGTTGGCTAAGAAAATAACGAGACAAGGTTTCTATTGGACTCAAATGGCTGGTCAAGCTATATAATATGTAAAGAAATGTGAAAGATGCCAGAAATACTCAAAGATTACACGTTTACCACCATGCCAATTAACTTCGATCTCTAGTCCATCGCTCTTCGGTGTATGGGGAATCGACCTAATCGGACCATTGCTGATTTTCAAAGGAGGTGCAAAATATGCTGTAGTGGCCATTGGTTATTTCACTAAGAGGGTAGAAGCAGAGCCACTCCCCAAATCACATCTAGAAAACCGCTTAGATTCATCATTAAAAACATTATTACTAGATTTTGGATCCCTTATAAGATTATATCTGATAATGGAACACAATTTGAAAGTGAAGAGATTTCTCGATTTTGCCATAAGAATGGGACTATCAAAAGCTTTTCTTCCGTGGCATATCCAAAGGCAAATGGAGCCGTTGAGCGGAAAATAAGACTGTTAAGACTATCCTAAAAATATGATTGAATAAAGCCAAAGGAAATTGGGTAGAAAAATTGCCAATTGTATTCTGGGCCTATCGTACATCCACTAGAACTGTAATGGGTCATACCCCTTATTCTCTAAGATATGGGTGTGAAGCAATGTTGCCAATTAAAATTGAGGTACCCTCAAATCGAAGAATCACATATGCATTTTATCCAAACCAAGAATTGAAGAAAGGATCATTTGATTTAATACATGAGCTAAGAGATGAAGCAACTATTCGGACTGTATCAGAGCAGAATCTCGAAATACTATAACTCAAAAGTAAAGACAAGACATTTAAAGGGGGAGATTTAGTACTTCGAAAGGTGATGGCAAACACAAGAAATCCTATGGATGGACCACTATAACCAAACTGGGAGGGTCCCCTAATACTATGCCAAGTAATACCTCTTAGAGCGTACAAGTTATGTCGACTAGATGGCAATATGGTTCCTAGAACTTGGAATGCGGAACATTTGCAACCATATTTTCTCACAATGAACGAATAAAGAACCTATTCCTTAATAAAAGTCTACATGGTTGGGAGTAAATTTTTCCTTCAATTTGGTAACTTAAACGGTCAAAATCCTTTGTCTGCGCCGAGATGGCCAGGTCAAAGCACCTCCTGGAGGAAGGACAGAGTAATCCTTTATCCATGTCATGCTATGGTCAGTGTAAAGTATCTGCAAGCCCTTGACCACGCCACGCTATGGCCCGGTCAAGGTACCCCTTGGAGGGTGGACGGAGTAAGCCCTTAGTCCCGCCACGCTATGACCTGGCCAAGGCACCGAACAAGCCTTCAGTCCCGCCACGCTATGGCCTGGCTGGAGCACCTCCTGTAAGGAGGATGGAGTAAACCCTTGGTCGCACCACGCTATGCCTGGCCAAGGCACCGAACAAGCTTTCAGTCCAGCCTATATGGCCTGACTTAAGCGCCTCTTGGAGGGAGGTTGGGTAAGTTCTAGGGTCTTGCTTATGGATAAGAAAACTAAGTGCACCAAACAACAATGGACTAAGACATCCAAAACCGAGAAGCGGCACACCAAACAATGACAACATACAGAGCTTAAAAGATGGCACATGTCAAGAGAATCAAAACCCAAAAGGTGGTGTGAAACAAAAGGCTCAAATAAGAATCTATAGCCTATGACTAATTTCCAAAAGAGGATTTCTGGTCTTTATTTACTAATACACGAATCTAGGTTTCGGGTCTCTTACTATTGATTCTTGGTTATTAATGCCTGAATCTTTGCTTTGGGACCTCTATTATTAAGACCTCTATTATGGATATCTAGCCTTATATTAAATCCTGGGTTTATCTTACTAATACACGAATCTGGGTTTCAGACCTTCTATTATTTCCAGATAAGGATTTTTGGACTCAAATTATTCGTTCCCAAAAGAGGATTTCTAGTCTTCTGCGACTTATTTCCAGATAACGATCTCAGGACTATTCTTATTAAACGATTATTCTTGGTCTTTAATCAGTTATTTTCAAAAGAGGATTTCTAAACTTCTATTATTTATCTCCAAATGAGGATTCCTGCTTTTCTATGACTTAATTCAAGATGATAATTTTTGGACTTTTATTACTAAACAATTGTTATCACTAGAAGAAGGCTTCAAAACTTTAATTATCGATGCCAGATCTAAACTATATGCCTGGTCTTCTATTAATATAATAAGGGTTTAATTTCTAGAGATCTTTTGCTATTACCAAAGTTAGGTGCTGGGACTTTTATTATTATTGCTAGACAAGAATTTTTGATCTTCAATCGTTCTCTACTGTGGATTTCTTATCACTTGTTAACTCCAGATGATGGTATATTAATTTCTGTTATTTCCAAATTTAGAATTCAGGAATTCTATTATTAAAAATGCTAATATTGTCTTCAATCATATTAAGAACAAACCACTGAACATACTTTTATAGGAATTTTGAACTAGCAATAAAGAATGTTACATACTTTGTACTTTGCAGGAAAATAAGGTCATTAAGGATGGAATAGTGCAAAAGGAAGGTATTAGATTTTTGTCCAAAAGAACAAAAGCTTCTATCATACGGTAGAGGGGCAAAATGTTAACCGTAAAACTCACTTAAGAACAAAGGCATGAAATAAGGCCCATAAAAGT
Organism: Allium fistulosum; assembly: GCA_030737815.1. NCBI lineage: Eukaryota > Viridiplantae > Streptophyta > Magnoliopsida > Asparagales > Amaryllidaceae > Allium > Allium fistulosum. The sequence goes on along the minus strand of CM060904.1, from coordinate 1,218,642,570 downwards.
GTTGAAGAAGCTTCATAAGAATTGAAAAGAAGGGTTTTGCTATGATTCAAAAGCAGTGTTTCGAAGGGATTAAACTAGCTTCCGAAGAGGTTAGATTGGTGCCGCAAGCATCTGATGCTCCTACCAGTATTGAGTGAAACAAGAGCTTTCAAAGAAGTCGAAAGGGAGGCAAGGCTACCTTTCCACCATAGTTACTCCTTTCGACATAGTTGATTTCGCATACATGAAAGAGTCTTGTATGAGTTCGAAAAACCTTTCAAAGTTATCGAGTAATAGGCTCGCACACAGGAACCAAACTCTTCGAAATAGTTGGTTTCGCCACTATTAGTCTTCCACACATGGACATTTTACCAAAGTGTACCTTTTGAAAGCAAAGATAAGCCTTTCGAAATGGTTGGACCCTTCAACAAGCATAAAGAAAACATCACACGAGACCAAGTGACATTCCGCAATGATCCTTTCGTCACCTACTGGTCCTTTTGAAACCATTCAAAAGCACTTCCTCACCCACTCAAATAATCACTTATTATGATTAGCACCAGACCAAAGAAACCAAGGAGAGGTTTCAAAGGAGAAGGAGGAGTGGGGAGTGCTTCTGCTTACATCCAAACAAAACAATCGAGAACCTGGATCCTTTCGCTACTAAAAGAGGCATACCTTTCAAAGGCGTCAAAAGTTTCCATAAGTACATGAAAGCGGTGTGGGGAAGGTTGGAAAAATATTCGTTGTTAGTTCACTTTTGATGGAGGCGAAAGGGGCTAATCCAAACATAATAAGAGACCTAGATATCCAACTTTGAAGCTATGGAAGCGATATGATGAAGGTGAAGGAATGGATGCGAAAGGTTGGTGGAATGACCTTTCGATCGCTTTGAATGGATGGATGTAGAAGGGGGTCGCATCTATAAATACAACCCAAAGGGTCCAAGTTGGGGACCGAAATTTTGAATTCTAGAATATATTTCATACTTCATAGCAAAATCAAATTCTTGCCACCCTAGATCAATTTGGGGAAAATTTTCTTACTTGTAATCCAATTTAGACAAATAAAAAGGGGTGGATGCATGGATCCAATATCGATTTCGAATATGAGGAAGATCATTTTGGCCATTAGCTTGACTAATGACCAATTGCACATGATACTCACTTATTTTCTTAATCCTTATTTGACTTATGCAATGCTATGGAGTCTACTTGGATATTTTGATTTCGAATCATAATATCATCACGTTTCACGATATGAAATATTAAATGGACGTAATGATGATAATCCAATATTGACAAGTCAATTGAATTTGTATCATCTATCCAAGATGAGATTCCATTGCATATTAAGTATACATCTTATTTGTTATAAAGATTGTACATCAAGTCTCTTCGAGAGAATAAAGATCTTCTCAACTCGTTCGAAGGGGGTTTCGAAGGGACTCACTATATGATTATCAAAGTTATATTAGCTGGGAGGACTCCTACGAAAGGCGCTTGGATACTCCAAAACTTATAAACCCTTTCGAATGAGCCTTTACCATCACCGTAGAACCTATGCTTTCGAAAGGGTTCCTCCTTTAAAGGTGTATTGACCCTTTCGACTCATTCGAAAAGGTTTTCGAGCGAGTTTTTTCTTTCTTAAAATTTGCTTCGAAATGTTGACTAGATTTTTTTGTCAACAACTAACATCTCCGAAGGGACACGTTTTGAGGACATGTTGTCCTTATCGACTCATTTGAAAGGGGTTTCGAAGGGGTTGGTCATTCTTTAAGATTTGCTTTGAGGTGTTAACAAAATTTCTTGTTAACATAGAAATTTAAGGAGAGTCTTATAAGTGATATTTTTTAAAAAGGGATGATATTTCCATTTAATTAATTTTAAAAATAAATCACATTTGTGGTTTTATAATAATAAGTGGAATGGTCGTTTTAGAGAAAGCAGTTGTATCTATATTGGAAACTAGAAGTGTGATAAATTGGAGATGTATAAGCTGTGTTTTTATAAATTGAAGTGAATTTATATAAGGAAATCAATATCATTTCGATAAATTGGAGCAACTTGAAAATTTATTGAAATATATGGAAAGATCGTGCTATGGAATGCATATGATTTTTATATTGATATTTGGAATTTGTTTATATTTGGAGTTATTTTTTAAGTTTGATTTAAAAAGGGAGATTTTGGTAATTTTATTTAGAAAAATTATAAAAGGAATTTTATAAATGAATTTGGAGCTTTATAAAGAGTTGCAAATAAGTTGAGGATTAATAAAATAAGTTATAAATGGTATTTTATAAAAAACGTTTTTATAAAAGATTTTATAAATAATATAAAAAGGTGTTTATAAAGGAGACATTAAGTAAATTTGAAAATTTATAAAAGTAGGCTGTACTTATGTTATATATATATATATATATATATATATTTATAAAGGAATTTATAAACGGTATTCTATAAGTGGAATTCCAAAATGAATTTAGAGCTTATACTTATAAAAGGGTTATATAAATTGTTTTAGAGATTAATATGGGATATGGGAGTTTTATAACTTGATAAGAGATCTTGAAATTTGGGAAGAGGTTTTATAAATGATTTTGGGTATTTATAAAAGATGTTTTATAAATGATTTTGGATACTTGTTAAAGAATTCTATAAATGGTTTTAGATATTTAAAAAAGGGTTTTATAAATAAACCTTGAGATTTATTAAGAGTTTTAAAAATGGATTTGGAATTTTAGGAAAAAAAATGTTCATAAATAAAAGAGATTAATTAAAAACGATTTATTGAAGAAATATACAAAAGAAGTTGAGATTGGATTTCCCTAAATTGACCTTCTTAATTTTGGTGGTGTGGACATTCGTTCCATGCTTAAAATTGAAGAAATAAAATTTGGGTTTATCCTTATCTGTGTTTCTTTCAAAACAATATTTATTTTAATCCTTTGATATGATTTTGAAATAATAAATCTTTCTTATTGTTTTGTGAATATACTTATACTGTTGAGACAAGTATATGAATACATTTTCTATGTAGGGAAAGTGTAGTGTTTTTATGAATATACTCATACCATTGAGATAAGTATAAGGATGTTTTTCCAAGTATTGAAAGGAGTATAAAGGGTTTGTTAATATATCTCTGTAAAAGTATTTTAATACAAGTATTTACGAAGTAGCTTTAAATTAATAAATTGATTAATTTAAGAGGCTTAAGGTTGCTTTGTGCTTAACCAGTGTTATTTTCATTATGGAATAAAATCTCTAGTTGAATTGTTTGATCATTTGATAGTTAAATAACCGGCTATCAAACCTTGACCAATTTTTAAAACTATCATTGTTAGTTCGGAGAGACCGGGATCAGAAATACTATCCGAAAACCACTTCGAACAGGCATAAACGTTTCGAATTGGAATATCTTGAAGATGAACAAAGACGGAGTTCTTGAAGTGAAAAGGCTACTTGCTACTAACCCCGAGGTTGATTCCAAAATGGACGTAATAGAAGTAGTGCCTTTGGTTTGTTCATATCTTGAATAACTCGAATGTTGGCATTGCAATGTTGCCTCGAAGGTAGTGTTTGCATTCTAATTGGAGTGCTATCTAAAAGGTAAAATGTAGCCTCAAGCCTCAACAAATGAGAATGACTAAAACATGGGATATGCTTCAGGGCTAAATGGGTCGCACCCATTAGGGTATTGTCATCACCATTTCTATATATATATATATATATATTCTGATTTTATTATGAATGAGAGCTCTTGGAAAAGGTTGCAAAAGAAACAAGGTGATGAAATATTCGGAACTATCCAGTAAGGCGTACGGCCAGTCCGGATTCATTGTGGGTCCATGTGAGGCCCTTGGTACATCTTCTAGAGGTGTATTGTGGTAGGTGGTACCCCGATGCCTTGTCTTAATGGAATCCATTATCCAATAAGCATCGTACGGACTTAGTTATGCTCAACTATGCTGGAACGTGAGATGTAAGCATTCCAGCTATATTTATAATTTACTTTAAATCCCAGACATTATTATAATATCACCAGATTTTCCATAAAAATGTTTTGGTTATCGTATGGTAAAAACTTGTTCGTGTTTATGTGTGGCGTGGTCTTACGTGATACCTTTATTTTGAAAGGTTTTTATAACATTAAAATCCATCTGATGTGTGTTTCTCACACTGGTTTACCAGACTGATCCGGGTGTTATTTTCTAATAATGCTCATGTTAGACTTAGCACATTTTCAGATCTAGTTTGGATGCCTTAGAGCTTTAGGAGACGAGCTAGATTTCCAAGAAATATCTCATGTATATTATTTATTTCCACTGCATGTGTTGTTTTATTTTTCAGCATTTGTAAGTGTTGAAAATACGATTTTAATATTTTGATGATAATAACTTTACGACAAGGTTACTAATGTTTTTCTTGAGTAATTTCAGCTCAAGTTGCAATACAATGTACGATCAAAGTTGATATAACCCATTGAAGAATACAAAAGGAAAAAATGGTTATTGGAAGGAGTTAAACTTAATTCAACTAGATGATGGACAAAGAGAATAAAAAATGTAATGTGCAACAAATTTCAAAAGCGGAAGTACATTGCAAAAATCAGATGTAGAATAAGCGGGTAGTATTTTGTCGAAAAACACAAAAAATTAAATTATTAAAAAAAGGGCAAAGGTGGGACTTGAACCCTGGCTACAAAGGAAACATGCAACTTACTTACCAATGCACTACCCAGCTGTTTGACTTGAAGGCCGCCACATACATATTTTACCGTTGCCAAAAAGAACAGAGTATGGGAAAAAATTTAATGTACAAAAGTGGGATTTGAACTGGAATTACATGGGAGAAAGCACACACACCATACCCCCACACGACAACCACATTTGTTTTAATGTATGCTACCAACTTTAGAAAGCAAAGTAAATAAGAAACGAAAAAATAAAAGGGCAGAAGTAGGACTCAAGCCTGGGTTGTTGTGGAGAAACGCACACTTCATTCCACTACAACATGCCTACTTTTGAATAGATGTATGTTAACGATTATAAATAACCGTTATAAAACGAATGGTAAAGGTGACCATTCAATCTCCGTTTTCAAGTGTTGCAAAGGTCCAATGGATGCATCTCTTCCGAACTGAATTGCTGAAGAGTTGCTCTTGTTCAATGACACCTGATCACTCCTATATAATCCTCCCACCATCCCAAAAGCAGATATATAATTCTATGCTCTCACAATCATTCTCGTTTCGCTTTCTAAATTACTAAACTATATATTAATTAGAAAAGCATCATTTTCAAAGATTATAGAAGTTGTACTCCAGTGTGACTACTCGGTGTATTGAAGACACAATATATAATCAAGTTATTTCTTTGTAAAGGAAAAGATTGAAGTCCTGTTTTGTTGTTCAAGTGTAGTTTGTAAATCTGTTCCTCCGGGTGAAGTGAGGGTGTTGATAGTGAAATTACTAAGAGGTGCTTAGGACTGGACCTAGGACTTGAGGTCCGAACGAGTATAAAATCGACTATGTAATCTACTATTTTATTTCTATTGCATTTACATTATTTACAACTGTTGACCATCTTTGATCCTATGCATAGCAACTGACAAGCGGTATCAGAGCCTGGTGTTTAACCGATAGTTACAACATCTAAGAACAATGGCCAAAACAAGATCCAGTCGAGACACTGTCAGCAAAAAAAGAGCAACGCTATTGCTAAAGCAACTACAAACTACAATAAGGTACTTTACGATTCATATGATCAATTATCCAGTAATTACGATAACTTTTGTGATAATTTTAAAAAATTATGAAAACTTAATTTTACCGTGTTAGAAAAAATGAAAGCTTGTAAAATTAAGATTGCAAAACTAGAAAATGAAAAACAGAGTTTAGAAAATGAAAATTCTGAATTGAAAAATAACGTTTTGATACTCGATGGTTTTTCAAATGAAAAATATTTAGAAGTTGCTGACTTAAGTAATCAAACTGATATATTGCAAATTTCTTTAAATGATTCAGTTACTCAAATTTCGTTTCTTATAAAAGAGAACCGTGCTTTATAAAATGAAAATTTGGAATTAGTTAAAGAAATTGATATTTTGAAGAATAGCAATGGGTCTTTTAAAAAAGAAAAGCGTGACTATAAAATTAAATTTGATGAGCTTAATGAAAAAGCCGCAAAATTTAACAAAGGTCATAATAGCTTAAGTTTGATTTTATCAAATTATAGACCTTTGAATAATAAAAGTGGTTTAGGACTTAATAAAGCTAATTGTAATAGTACTAGAGACGCTTTTATGTATAATAAAAAGGTCAATTCTAGTACTAGATACAAAGTAAAATATAAATCCACTTTTTACAGAAATTCAAGTATTTCTATAAGCTATAAGGTTATAATATCTCTAGAAGTACAAAATCGTTCACAGGAATATGAACAAAAATCATCTAAATATTTGGGTTCTCGTTAATTGGAAAAACAGAGAAAAATATATTTTTGATTATTTTGATATAATAATTAACAATAAAAAATTTACTTTCAAAGGTTCAACCAAATCCACTTTGGTATGGTTACCTTCGATCTAACTCCTTGGACTCTTTTTTAGGAAGTGGGTACAAAAATATATAATTTATTTTTTGCAGGTACCTAAGAAAGACGAAAGGATGAGATGGTTTTCAAATAGTAAATGTTTCATACATATGATGGAGAACGAGCATTTATGGATAATGGAACTGTAGCAAATTCGGTATATCTAATCATTTTTCTTTTTATAAATAGTTTGGGGTTGGCATTGTTAATTTTAGAGTATCACAAAGTAATTTTTTTTAAAATAATACTCGATGCTCTTTTTATATAAGACGTTGTTTTCAAAAGAGCTAGAAATATTTAAACATTTTCCTTTATGTTATGTAAGTTTGAAAAATTATTTCAAGGAAAATAAAAATATATTGTGAAAGAAACAAATATTCTAAAGGGTAACCATGCTTAATATTGTATAATTCAATTTATTTAATACTTATCATCAGCCAATACCATGTCCATTTTATTAAAATATATCGAAATTGGTAAGTAATTACAGATTTTCTTATTGTGTTTGGCGGAACTTGATTAAATTTATAAATGACCCTAAACCAATGATTATTTTCAATCTTTTTGTTGATGACATAGGGGGAGAAAATTTTGCATATTGGTAGGGGGAGTATTGATAGAGGGAGTATATAAATTTTGGAGGAGCAAATATTAAGGTGTAGTAAATATTATTTTAGAACATCATATAGTTGTCATCATCAAAAAGGGGTAGAATGTTGCAAATACGATTTTAATGTTTTGATGATAACAACTATACGACAATGTTCCTAATGTTTTTATTGAGTAATTTCAAGTCAAGTTGCAATACAATGTACGATAAAAGTTGATACAATCTATTGAAGAATGCAAAAGCAAAAAATCGTTATTGGAAGGAGTTGAACTTACTTCAACTAGATGATGGACAAAGAGAAAAAAAATGTAATGTGCAACAAATGTCAAGAGCGGAAGTACATTGCAAAAATCAGATGTAGAATAAGCGGGCATTTTGTGGTAAAACACAAAAAATTAAATTACTGAAAAAAGGGAAAACGTGGGACTTGAACCCTGGTCACAAAGGAAATATGCAACTTTCTTACCAATGCACTACCCAGCTATTGATTTGAAGGCCGCCACGTACACATTTTTTCGTTGCCAAAAAGAATAGAGTATGGAAAAATTTAAATGTGCAGTAGTGGGATTTGAATCCAGATCACATAAGAGAAAGTGCACACACCATACCACCATACCACAACCGCCTTTGTATTAATGTATGCTACCAACTTTAGAAAGCAAAGTAAATAAGAAACAAAAAAATAAAAGGGCAGAAGTAGGACTCGAACCTTGATTGCTGAGGAGATAACACATTATTCCACTACACCATGGCTACCTTTGAGTAGATGCCTTTTAATGGTTGTAAATAATCGTTATAAAACGAATGGTAAAGGGGACCATTCAAGCTCTATTTTCAAGTGTTTTGATGGTCCAATGGATGCATCTCTTCCGAACTGAATTGCTGAAGGGTTGCTTTTATTTAATGTGCAACGACCTGATATTTTCAACCATTCGCATCCATACATGTCGGATTTGAATTGCTCAAAATATCAGATTGTTAATTTAAATTTGGCAAAAACTCAATATATACAGTAAATAAATAATCACAGAATCACAGACACAGAGTAATATAACAATAATGCAGCGGAAACAAAAGAATAGTAGTTCATGAAGCTACTATATATATGTAACAACCCTGGTTGGAGATTACCGCTAATATTAAATTATAATGTTAATTATAATTTAATATTGGATTTATTGATTTAATTGGAGAAAATTTTGAAGTATATTGTTTAGTTGATGTAAACAGTATTGTTGGATAAAATATTGGGTAAATGAAATTGATCGTGTTTCATCGTGAGAACATGAGATTTATTTAAATTTAAAATGGTTATTAATTAACAAATTACAATAAATATTTCTAATAATGGTGTTTTTATGTTTTAGGGATGTTAAAATAATTATTTACACTTTATTGGATGGAAAATGTATTTTAATTAACTAAAATAGGTTAAATTTGCTTTATTTCTTTAAATAGTGTAAATTTGTTAAAAATAAGAGTTTGTTGATAAAATAACATTTAAAATTGTTGAAATATGATGATTTTATCATCTTAATAAATTCTAGACGTTGCAACGATCGCAACACAATTTATTTCTTTTAAAAAGGATGAAAATTAAGAAAGATATGAATTAAAAACCTTTGTATATATAAAACACTTTATTATTTAGGCTAAGTATTTAATTTTGGGCTAATGGGTTGAATTCAAACCCAAACCCACTTGAGATGAGGCTTCTGGAGAAATGAGAAGAACGTACATGCACTTCTCTTCCTTCTCATCTTCTCAAAACAGAAAAAAAGAAAACTCCAATAACTCAATAATGGCCTCCATGCTAAAAATCTTTTAATCTCCTAATTAAATCCGCAAAATCTAGAGTTTCTATTGCTAAAAATAAATCTAAGGTAATCTCCTACCTCAATAATCCCTAACTCATGAAAAAATCTCAGTTTCAGTTACTGTAAGTTTTGTTTTGACGATTTTTCTTCTTGCATGTTCTTGTTTCAGCTTCTACAGGTCCTCCTAGCTCCAATTCTCGCTGAAAGTCTCCATCTTTCGGCCAAAATCATCATCTTTTGCCGCTAACAGTAAGTGAAAACTTGCAGCAAACCGTAAGCAAATAAAATACTTCGTTGTGTATACTGTGATGTTTTGTTTTGATCTTTTTGATATGTTTATCCGGCTGAAATAGTGTCAATTTCATTTGCCCATATCTTGTTCATCCGGAGTCGGATTACTGTCAAATTTATTCAGTTTGTAGTACATTTGTTAGAGTTCATTCCTGCAAAATTTTATCGAGTTTTGAGTCCGTTTGGACCTTCTTATTTGCTGTCAAAGTTGCAAAACCGAGAGGGTATTTGCACAGAAAATAATAATAGTGCTCTATCTACTGAATAGTATTTCTAGCATAACTTTTGCGTTTCAAATCGGAATTTAGAAATTTAAGATGTTCTGGAATCCTTGTGAAATATTCCACAACTTTCATGTTTTCAGTTTTTAATGATTTTGAGTTTTACATAGTGAAAAACTGACTTGTTTATCGCTAGTCAGTGTTGATAGCCAGTGAGCATAATTTTTTTTTTCTAAGTAGTATTTCGCTCATAACTTATTCGTTACTGATTGGAATATCGAAATTTTTGAAGTTCTGAAAACCTTAGGATGTAGGCTACAACTTTTATGTTTTGAGTTTTATATGATTTTAAAGTATACAGGATGGAAAATTGATGTTTTTACTGCTGGTTGTCATTGACAGCCATAATATTTATATATTTGTCCTATTTCGACGGTTTCATTCGCATTCTTATGCAAAAAAATTTATATGAAATTTTGATGCTAATATTTGATCTTTTTTTTCCAGCCATGGACTAATTAATTTAGGATGAGATTTGAATTTAAATTAATTTAAATTCGATTTAAATTTGAATATCGGTTTAGGCCGATTAAATTACAAATTGATATTTTCTTAAGTTTGAAAAATCCGAATAAATTCCATAAAATCTTCTAAAATCATGGTTTGTGTAATAAATGATTTTTATACATTTTTAATGGTTTTTAAACAATCATTCTTTATTTTCTAGGCTTTCAAAAAAATAATCATTAAAAATTCTTTTAAATGATGAGTTTTCTCTCAAAATCCTTTAGATAAATTTCTAGAAATTATTTATAATCCCGTTTTCTCTAGTAAAATCTTTTATTAATAGTTTTTATTTTATTTTAATCACTTTGATGCTATTCGGACGTATGAGGAAGTAAATTAAACGGTTTAGTAAAACTACGAGGTATGGGACTCGTGAGTTAACTTTATCGGTTAATTTCGGACTTGTACGACCGAAACGACATTGAGGAATCTTTTTGATTTCCTCCTTGGGATTTACCACTTTTTGGTCTGGGATAGAGTGTTATATTAGTCTTTTAGATTAATAACTATAGTCTAATATTTCGTATTCGAGAGCATATACGACATGGGACTATCTTGAAAAAAAAAACACTATTGCCGATGATATGAGGCAATTGTTTTATATGAGATTTTCTGAGATTTATGACTTTATGAAATTTTCCACTTGTCAATGAGATGAGACAGGTTATATATTTTATGCCTTACGCCAATGACATGAGGCAATTCTTTGAGATTTTGATGCTTTTGTTAGTGTCGCATCGACTAGCAGCTAGAAAACCGCTGAGTGAGGACGTACGGTATGGGACGTACGTAACCACTTTTCGGGTTACTATCCGAGAGTTTCTGACACATTCTGGGAATTACTAGTGCTATGACCTTTGGGTCATCTGAGAATCTGGGAATCAGGGAAATTAAGAATCTGGAAAAGTGTGACTTCGATCGCCTTAGAGATTCATGTGGGTACCTATCCATTCTACAAGCGCTAGTCTGAGAACTTTAGCACGTGCAACATGCTTTCTACATGTAACTATTGGCCAATCTGGGATTTTCTTTATGAGTTATGATGATTTCGATTTCACCTCTTTGATGTGTTTTCCTAGCCTTATAGAGGTAAATAAGGCAATATGACTTATTTGAGGACTTTGGTGATTTCGAATTAAAAACTTATACTTGAGACTTTATAATGAGGAATTTATTTATGCATGGATAGTGTTGGAAGTATTCTTGTATTATATGCATAAAACCCCCTTTATCAAACTTAGTAGATGTAGATGCAAATCTCTAGCGTAGTGTTATAGTCATGCTATCGAGCTAAGTTACTCAAACTCCTTTATACTTCGCTCGATACATGTTTCCCTTATTTACCTTATCTTATATCCTTTGGCTAATGATAAGATTCAGTTGCCTGACCCGTGTGTTTATCACTCGGGTCAGACCGAGTTGCAGGTTAGGTTGGATGACTATCCTTTATGCTTGGATCCGTTTTGCTATCTTTTGTGGGCTCATGACTATGGACTTGGATATCTCCACTTTTGATGGATCTTTTATTTACCACTTCATGTATATATTCTTTTATGGGATGATGTTGTATTATATTATGTGGTGAACGGTATTACATCAGATGTTTGGTTTTGTATCAGTATATATATAATCTATGACTGCTGTCTCTGTGACATGTTATGATGTTATTGTGCTTTGTTCTGAATAGATCGTTAGCCCTATAGTATCGTATTAGTGAATCACTGAGTATGTCGACTATATGGAATTCGAAAAAAAAATTGGTAAGATTTCGACGTACTTAGTCATTAGCTAATGCATTACTATTCGGTCGCCCTTAACCAACCCTATTCTCCGCATTAGTAGACGGAATTACTTGATAATTCTCTTTACTAATGTGGGTTTCAGGGCGGGGCGTTATAGCTTGGTATCAGAGCTAGCTTTCAGAACAAAATAGAATAAATACAGGACAGCGACACTAAGAACCATACATCTAGTGTGATACCTTCATACATCTCATCCCTTAGAAGTGGCCAAGCCTAGTCATGTCCTTATCCTTTCGATTCCTTCGGGGTAGATAGGAGGGAATACGTCTAGGAATGTTAAATACTATTCCGTAGTATTCCTTACCTACTGCATTTCTATTGCGATATATATATATATATATATATATATATATATATATATCTACCCTGTGAATAATCTTATCTTATCTTTCAGCAATGTCTGGTAGAGGTAGAGGTCGCACTTCGGTAGTGGGACCATCTAGTGATCCTCATCCCGAAGGTGTTTTTATGACCACCGATCAAATTCGAGAGCTTTTTGGGAGCACTCAACCTCCTACTTCTGTTCCACCTACATCTCCTCACAAATCTGTATTCGCACGTCTATGCAGTGATTTCACTCATCTCGGAGGCAAGCCATTCAAAGGCTCCGAGTCAGTTCTTGATGTGCATGCTTGGCTTCGCATTTGCGAGCGTGTGTTTCTTCGTATGGACTTATCTGATCATCATCGAGTTCTTGTGGCATCTAGTATGCTACAAGAGCGTGCTCTTGACTGGTACGAGCTTCTTATTGCTGAGATGGATGAGACTACCCTCACATGGCAGCAGTTTCGAGATAGATTTGAGCTTAAGTTTATTCCCACTTCTGAGAAGGCTCATCTCACTTGTCGCTTTATTGAGTTGAAGCAAGGCAAGTCATCGGTATCTGATTATGTCTCCTCCTTCGAGTCTCTATCTAAGTATGGGGTTGAATTCATTGATACTCCATACAAGAAAAATCTTAAGTTCGTATCTGGACTTAAGAAATATCTGAAGAAAGCTTTGATGCTCCAGCTCAAGTTATCTTTTGAAGAATTAGTTGATGCAGCTCTCAATCTTTAGACAGTTGAGAATGAGAAAGAGAGTGATGACGAAGGTGGTCCTCAGTCCAATCCTAAGAAGAAGAAGTTTCCTTTCCGCAAGTCTCGATTTCCTTATTCCAAGAAGAAGAAACAAGGTGGATCGTCTTCTTCTGAATCTCAAGTTCCTTCTCAGCCTAAGCCTTTCGCATGCTACAACTGTGGTTCTCCAAACCATCCAGCCCGTGAATGTCCAAAGCCTAAGAAGTGCAATTATTGCAAGGCCGAAGGACATATGGCTTTTTCTTGTCCTAAGAAGAACAAAGGTTCTCGTCTGGGAAATCTTAATATAGCAGCAGCTTCTAGTGATGCATTTCAGCCGAAAGGTATATTTCCTTCTATTCTTGAAGGTTCCATTCTATTTCATGATCGATCGATTAGAGTGCTCTTTGATACGGGTGCGTCACACTCATTCGTATCAAAGAAACTCGTGGATGCTTGTTCTTTGGATGTTTCATGTTTGCTTACTTCTTTGCGGATTGCAAATCCTGTTGGGGGGTTTGCAACCCTTAGCTTATATTGTGATGATGTTGAGGTTATGCTTTGTGGATTTTCTTTCCGTGCGAATCTGCACGTTATTCCTTCGCTTGGTTTTGATATGATCTTTGGTATGGACTGGCTAGTTCGATACGATGCCAGGATTCTTTGTTCAGACCGAGTCGTTTATCTTCGACATCCAGATTCCTCTTCTCAGTTATCCCTGGTTCTCCGGGATACCGATGTTGATTCCTTAGCCTCTTTGCATGCTCTTGATGCGCGAGACAGTGATGATGATGTGTCTCGTATTCCGATTGTTTGTGACTTCACTGATGTGTTTGAGCCTGTTTCGGGTTTGCCACCTAAGCGGGCCATAGAGTTTCATATTGATCTCATCCCTGGGGCGCAACCAGCTAGTCGTCCTCCCACGAGGATGTCTACTAAGGAGAATGAGGAACTTAAGAAGCAACTCCTCGAGCTCGAAACCAAACATTTCATTCATTCTAGCTCTTCACCGTGGGGTGCCGCGGTGGTATTCGTGAAGAAGTCTGATGGAACTCTTAGGCTTTGCGTCGACTATCGCAAGCTTAACGAGTTAACCATCAAGAATCGCTACCCATTGCCTCGTATTGATGACATGTTCGATCAGTTGAGTGATGCAAAGGTCTTTTCTCAGTTGGACCTAGCCACGTGTTTTCATCAGCTTCGTGTTGCAGAAGATAGCATTCCACTTACAGCTTTTCGCACTCGATATGGTTCATATGAGTGGCTCGTCATGCCGTTCGGATTGACGAACGCTCCTGCTTTCTTTGTTGATCTCATGAATCGAGTATTCAGGGAATATCTCGATAAGTTCGTCCTTGTATTTATCGATGACATCTTAGTTTATTCTAGATCCGAAGAAGATCATGCTCGACATCTTAGAATTGTCTTGAGTACTCTCCGCAAGCGTCAACTCAAGGCAAAGCTTTCTAAATGTCACTTCTGGGAGAAGCAAGTGAAATTCTTAGGTCATGTTGTATCTTCCAATGGCATCTCAGTCGATCCATCTAAGATTGAGGCTATTCAAAATTGGAAGAGGCCTGAGAATGTTCATGAGATTCGTAGCTTTCTGGGATTAGCCGGTTATTACTGCCGCTTTATTAAGGATTTCTCTCGTATCGCTCTTCCTCTTACTAGTCTTACTAGGAAGGGTGTTCGTTATATTTGTCTGATAAGTGTGAGACTTCCTTCCGGCGATTGAAGGAACTTCTTACTCTTGCTCCCATGCTTGTAGTTCCTGAGGGGAATCAGGATCTCATCGTTTATACCGATGCCAGCCTTAGTGGTCTTGGTGCAGTTCTTATGCAGAAGGATCGGGTTGTTGCCTACGCTTCAAGGCAATTACGTCCGAATGAGATTCGGTACGCTACCCATGACTTAGAACTTGCAGCTATCGTCTTCGCTTTGAAGATGTGGCGTCATTATCTTTTGGGAGAGCACTTCATTCTTTACACCGATCATAAGTCTCTCAGGTATCTCTTTTTTCAGAAAGATCTTAATATGAGGCAACAACGATGGTTAGAGTTTCTCGCCTCATATGACTTTGACATTGAGTATACCCCTGGGAAGGGAAATCGTGTTGCTGATGCACTTAGTCGCAAGCATTCGGCGGTAGTTTCCTTGATGTTAGCCGAATGGGATATTCTGGAGACTCTATCTTGTCTTGATATTCATGATCGAGCATCATCTTCTGATTCTCCAGCTTATTTATTTAGCATGGATGCTCGACCATCTCTTCTTGATCGTATCTCCAAGGCGCATAGACGTGATGATGGTATTATGCGTATCATTCAGTCATGCTCATCCAAGTCCCGTAATGAGGAGTTGCGGGATTATTCGATTGATTCTCATGGTTGTCTCCGGTTGAGAAACCGTATTGTGATTCCTTCTAATTTAGCTCTTAGGCGTGACATACTTGACGATTGTCATCGCTCTAAGTATTCTATTCATCCGGGTAGCAGTAAGATGTACGCGGATATGCATCGCCTTTATTATTGGGAAGGCATGAAGCGGGATATTGCAAGTTATGTAAGTAATTGCGTGACTTGTCAGCTTGTCAAGGCCGAGCATCAGCGGCCATCCGGTCTCCTTCAATCTTTAGAGGTTCTGCTATGGAAGTGGGACCAGGTTTCGATGGACTTCGTTGACGGCCTACCTCGTTCGAGGTTGGGTCATTCGAGCATTTGGGTTATTGTGGATCGTCTCTCTAAATCCACACACTTTCTTCCTATTAAATCTAATAGGAATGCTCCTCTTTTAGCGAAGCTTTATATTAAGGAAATTGTTCGATTACATGGTGTTCCTTCTTCCATAGTTTGTGATCGTGATCCTTTGTTCACTAGTCACTTCTGGACTAGCTTTCAGCAAGCTTTGGGTACAAAGCTAAATATCTCTATAGCTTATCATCCCCAGTCTGATGGGCAGACTGAGAGGTTGAATCGTGTGCTTGAAGACCTCCTCCGTGCGTGTATTCTTGATTTCGGTGGTTCTTGGGAAGATCACGTTCCATTGGTTGAATTTTCTTATAATAATAGCTTCCAATCCAGTATCGGTATAGCACCATTTGAGGCTCTTTATGGTAGACCGTGCCGTTCGCCTTCTTGTTGGTTGGAATCGGGCGAGAAGTTCATTCTCGGTCCTGATTCAATTCGTGAGTCTTCTGAGAAGATATCTTTGATTAGACAGCGGATGAAAGAGGCACAGAATCGTCAGAAATCCTACGCGGACAACCGTAGGAAGCCTCTGGAATTCGCAGTTGGTGATCTTGTGTTCATTCGAGTATCTCCTTTAAAGGGGGGTGATGCGCTTTAGCTCTACGGGGAAATTGGCTCCTCGTTTTATAGGACCATTTTCGATTATTAAGCGCATCGGCCCAGTTGCTTATCGAGTGACTCTTCCGTCTCATTTATCCGGTATTCATGACGTCTTCCACGTCTCTCAGCTTCGGAAGTGCATTCGAGACTCTGATTCCGTTGTTGATCCATCCGAACAGCTTAAGCTTGAGATCTCACCGAGTCTATCTACTGTTCAGCAGCCTATTCGTGTACTTGATTCGGAGGTGAGGCGCCTTCGAAGCAAGAACGTTCCTCTTGTAAAGATTCAATGGTTAGAAAACCCCAATGATTGCACTTGGGAAACCAGAGAATCTATCGAGCGATCCTTTCCTGGCTTTCTTTCTTCTTCCAGTGGCGGTGAGAATTTATTATCTCAAGCTATTTCTTGTTTCTTTTAGTTGAATCATCATAAGTGTTACGGTTTTTCCCCTAGAAATTGCGTGGACGCAATTTTGTTAAGGGGGGGGGGGGAGTCTGTAACAACCCTGGTTGGAGATTACCGCTAACATTAAATTATAATGTTAATTATAATTTAATATGGGATTTATTGATTTAATTGGAGAAAATTTTGAAGTATATTGTTTAGTTGATGTAAACAATATTGTTGGATAAAATCTTGGGTAAATGAAATTGACCGTGTTTCATCGTGAGAACATGAGATTTATTTCAATTTAAAATGGTTATTAATTAACAAATTACAATAAATATTTCTAGTAATGGTGTTTTTATGTTTTAGGGATGTTAAAATAATTATTTACACTTTATTGGATGGAAAATGTATTTTAATTAACTAAAATAGGTTAAATTTGCTTTATTTCTTTAAATAGTGTAAATTTGTTAAAAATAAGAGTTTGTTGATAAAATAACATTTAAAATTGTTGAAATATGATGATTTTATCATCTTAATAAATTCTAGACGTTGCAACAATCGCAACACAATTTATTTCGTTTAAAAAGGATGAAAATTAAGAAAGATATGAATTAAAAACCTTTGTATATATAAAACACTTTATTATTTAGGCTAAGTATTTAATTTTGGGCTAATGGGTTGAATTCAAACCCAAACCCACTTGAGATGCGGCTTCTGGAGAAATGAGAAGTACGTACAGGCACTTCTCTTCCTTCTCATCTTCTCAAACAGAAAAAAAGAAAACTCCAGTAACTCAATAATGGCCTCCAGGCTAAAAACCTTTTAATCTCCTAATTAAATCCGCAAAATCTAGAGTTTCTATGGCTAAAAACATAATCTAAGGTAATCTCCTACCTCAATAATCCCTAACTCATGAAAAATCTCAGTTTCAGTTACTGTAAGTTTTGTTTTGACGATTTTTCTTCTTGCATGTTCTTGTTTCAGCTTCTACAGGTCCTCCTAGCTCCAATTCTCGCTGAAAGTCTCCATCTTTCGACCAAAATCATCATCTTTTTCCGCTAACAGTAAGTGAAAACTTGCAGCAAACCGTAAGCAAATAAAATACTTCGTTGTGTATACTGTGATGTTTTGTTTTGATCTTTTTGATATGTTTATCCGGCTGAAATAGTGCCAATTTCATTTGCCCATATCTTGTTCATCCGGAGTCGGATTACTGTCAAATTTGTTCAGTTTGTAGTACATTTGTTAGAGTTCATTCCTGCAAAATTTTATCGAGTTTTGAGTCCGTTTAGACCTCCTTAATTGCTGTCAAAGTTGCAAAACCGAGAGGGTATTTGCACAGAAAATAATAATAGTGCTCTATTGGCTGAATAGTATTTCTAGCATAACTTTTGCGTTTCAAATCGGAATTTAGAAATTTAAGATGTTCTGGAATCCTTGTGAAATATGCCACAACTTTCATGTTTTCAGTTTTTAATGATTTTTAGGTCTACATAGTGAAAAACTGACTTTTTTATCGCTGGTCAGTGTTGATAGCCAGTGAGCATAATTTTTTTTCTTCTAAGTAGTATTTCGCTCATAACTTATTCGTTACTGATCGGAATATCAAAATTTTTGAAGTTCTGAAAACCTTAGGATGTATGATACAACTTTCATGTTTTGAGTTTTATATGATTTTAAAGTATACAGGATGAAAAATTGATGTTTTTACTGCTGGTTGTCATTGACAGCCATAATATTTATATATTTGTCCTATTTCGACGGTTTCATTCGCATTCTTTTGCAAATTTTTTTATATGAAATTTTGATGCTAATATTTGATCTTTTTTTTTCCAGCCATGGACTAATTAATTTAGGATGAGATTTGAATTTAAATTAATTTAAATTCGATTTAAATTTGAATATCGGTTTAGGCCGATTAAATTACAAATTGATATTTTCTTGAGTTTGAAAAATCCGAATAAATTCCATAAAATCTTCTAAAATCATGGTTTGTGTAATAAATGATTTTTATACATTTTTAATGGTTTTTAAACAATCATTCTTTATTTTCTAGGCTTTCAAAAAAAATCATTAAAAATTCTTTTAAATGATGAGTTTTCTCTCAAAATCCTTTAGATAAATTTCTAGAAATTATTTAAAATCCCGTTTTCTCTAGTAAAATCTTTTATTAATAGTTTTTATTTTATTTTAATCACTTTGATGCTATTCGGACGTATGAGGAAGTAAATTAAACGGTTTAGTAAAACTACGAGGTATGGGACTCATGAGTTAACTTTATCGGTTAATTTCGGACTTGTACGACCGAAACGACATTGAGGAATCTTTTTTATTTCCTCCTTGGGATTTACCACTTTGTGGTCTGGGATAGAGTGTTATATTAGTCTTTTAGATTAATAACTATAGTCCAATATTTCGTATTCGAGAGCATATACGACATGGGACTATCTTGAAAAAAAACACTATTGCCGATGATATGAGGCAATTGTTTTATATGAGATTTTCTGAGATTTATGACTTTATGGAATTTTCCACTTGTCAATGAGATGAGACAGGTTATATATTTTATGCCTTACGCCAATGACATAAGGCAATTCTTTGAGATTTTGATGCTTTTGTTAGTGTGGCATCGACTAGCGGCTAGAAAACCGCTGAGTGAGGACATACGGTCTGGGACGTACGTAACCACTTTTCGAGTTACTATCCGAGAGTTTCTGACACATTCTGGGAATTACTAGTGCTATGACCTTTGGGTCATCTGAGAATCTAGAAATCTGAGAATCTGGGAAATTAAGAATCTGGGAAAGTGTGACTTCGGTCGCCTTAGAGATTCATGTGGGTACCTATCCATTCTACAAGCGCTAGTCTGAGAACTTTAACACGTGCAACATGCTTTCTGCATGTAACTATTGGCCAATCTGGGATTTTCTTTATTAGTTATGATGATTTCGATTTCACCTCTTTGATGTGTTTTCCTAGCCTTATAGAGGTAAATAAGGCAATATGACTTATTTGAGGACTTTGGTGATTTCGAATTAAAAACTTATACTTGAGACTTTATAATGAGAAATTTATTTATGCATGGATAGTGTTGGAAGTATTCTTGTATTATATGCATAAAACCCCCTTTATCAAACTTAGTAGATGTAGATGCAAATCTCTAGCGTAGTGTTATAGTCATGCTATCGAGCTAAGTTACTCAAACTCCTTTATACTTCGCTCGATACATGTTTCCCTTATTTACCTTATCTTATATCCTTTGGCTAATGATAAAATTCAGTTGCCTGACCCGTGTGTTTATCACTCGGGTCAGACCGAGTTGCAGGTTAGGTTGGATGACTATCCTTTATGCTTGGATCCGTTTTGCTATCTTTTGTAGGCTCATGACTATGGACTTGGATATCTCCACTTTTGATGGATCTTTTATTTACCACTTCATGTATATATTCTTTTATGGGATGATGTTGTATTATATTATGTGGTGAACGGTATTACATCAGATGTTTGGTTTTGTATCAGTATATATATAATCTGTGACTGCTGTCTATGTGACATGTTATGATGTTATTGTGCTTTGTTCTGAATAGATCCGTTAGCCGTATAGTATCGTATTAGTGAATCACTGAGTATGTCGACTATATGGAATTCGAAAAAAAAATTGGTAAGATTTCGACGTACTTAGTCATTAGCTAATGCATTACTATTCGGTCGCCCTTAACCAACCCTATTCTCCGCATTAGTAGACGGAATTACTTGATAATTCTCTTTACTAATGTGGGTTTCGGGGCGGGGCGTTACAATATATATATAAAAGAGTTAAACAAGATACAACAGAAGTCTTGAATACATATATGCCTCAATACAATAGTCAAATATAAGATCTAAATACATTACTAGGATCAACTGAATAACTGATATCAGAATCGATAGATAGCTGGGTCTCCAAGCAAAGCTCCAACTCCAAAGGTGAGTCTCAAATGTCGTATCACTCAGTCTGACCCGAGCGTAAAGCAAAACACAAAACACCCGAGTCAGGATTAACATTCTTATATCAATAAATCTAACTCAAGTGAAATATCAACTGAAATACAAGTAACTTAAAAATGTTTGGGATAACCATCTTCTAAGGATCTGTTAAACTATCTACTATGTAGTAATATTCGCTATTATAATAGTGTCTAATAGTAAAATAAACTTACTTTTAAATAGCGTTAACGGGTTACCCATATAGCCCTTAACACATAATAGTGCCAATAGTCTGTACAGTACCTGCATACCTCGAGAGGCTATGAGAAGATACTCCATAGGTACGACACAAATATAAACTCGTAGTAAAACTCGATATGGTAGGTGACACGACACAACTAGGCAATGCCAGGGTAAATATACCAATTACGCATCCAGGCTGGTTGAAACGCATAACAGCCACTACCGCCCACCTTTGAACACACTCCCAATCAAAATCGAAGGGTGGCCACCAAATCAATCACAAAGTAATAGAATGGTATCGAAGAAATGCGTCCGATCAGAGGTGCTACCTCATTGGCCCGTCAATCGCTCCTGTTTTAGCCACCTTATGCCAACTCACTGGAGTTGGGTCCACGTATATACCTCAATAGGATCGTCGTCTCCATCCTACTTCATTCTGGAATCTCCACTGCGTACATAGTTGTTAAAGTGGTTTTCGGTATCGACAGAGAGTATGCCCATATCCAATCTCGGTCTCTTTAACAAGCAAACGTTATTATAACACCGCAGTCATTTCGAAATAGTTTATACTTCAAAACCAAAATATCATTTTCATTTCAAAACCCAAATCAATACGATATCATTTCCATTTCAAATATATCCATTTCCAAAAATCATATCACTTTCCAAAGTTATAACACTTCCGAAATCATAAGTCTTTTAAAAATCAAAACACTTTGGAAATCACAACCTTGAAACACTTTGAAATCATAGCTTTGAAATCATAACATTTTGGAATCCTCAACACTTCCTCTTAAACAGTTTAGATATTAAAAATAGTATATATAATAAAATAGTTTATATAAAATAGTTATAAGTTAAAATAGTTTATAATAAAATAGTTTATATTAAAAATAGTTTATAAAATAATATAAAATAGTTTTAAATATAATTTAAAATAATTTATATAACAAAGATAGTTTCCACAATTTCACAAATCGATTCAAATCAACCCGACTTCCAAAATTAAAATTAAATCAAATCTCAAATCATCAGTTTCAACTTGATTCAGCTTCTCAATAAACCATTTCAAATTATCGATTTTCAAATACATATTTGAACCATAAAATAATCCATTCAAATTCCAATATATATCAAAGTCAATATATTCAACATTTCAAAACTAAATTCGATAATTTTATATATATCAAATTCACTTTACTATTATTAGTTTTGAAATATTTACATAATCATTTCAATAGTATCTAAATACAGCTAAAATTTACAAATTTAAATAAACAGAATATCCCATTTAAATTTATATAATTTTGAAATATTCATTTAAGTCACTTTTAATCAAATTCAAGTTATAAAACATATCTTTAAAATTTCAAATTTAACAAATTTCAAATCAAACATATTTAAGAAAAATTCTTAAATAAATATAATTTCAAATCAATTTCAAATTTATCTTTCCAACCCGAATCATTATAAACTCAATATTTGAAAATATTAATTTTTATATAATTGCTTAAACATATTATATATCAACTTTAATAAATCTTTAAAATCAATATTTATTAAAACTATATATTTCTTTTTAAAACCATTGAAATCAATTTCAAAATATTTATATATAGACAAACGGTGTCTGTATATAATTTTCTACCCTATGGTCAAGTGATACAAATATTTATCATTTCAATCCATAATTTAAATATATACGGGTATATATATTTTCAACCCGTAATCCCAAATTCAATTCAATGAAAATCGCTTGGGTTTATCATTTCAACCCATAACGATTTTCTCCTATTCTACAGATCGTTCGGGTATGTATCATTTCAACCCATAGTGAATTCTATACTAACAGGGAACTTGCAGAGTGATAACAGATATGATAATAATATAACAGGCATATATCATCAATATAAATAACAGATAATGGTGTCAGATGTCACAGGTGAACAGATATAGATAATGGCATATATATAGCAATGTAAATAACTAACAGCAGCATATTTCAATTATCGTTTTAATTGAAATCAATTTTAATAAATATAAGAACGTTAATCTTGAGTGATTGCTCACCTTTCGAGGTTAGAGATGAACGAGAATGAGATGAGTTATGAATCCAAGTACGAGATCCAAATCAAATCAAGATTGGCACGGATTTTGGCGACAGAGATGATAAATAGGAATGGACTGTAACGACCCACTATTTTGGACCATTCAAATCGACAATAATCCACACATGTCAGACTTGAATAATGCAAAATAACAGATTGTAATAAAATTTGGAGCAAATAAAATCATTCACAGAATCACAGACACAGAAATATCAGAATAACTCGCAGCGGAATTTAAAAATACCATAGTGGTTCATGAAGCCACTAAATACATAGTCTAAAATCAAATACAAAATACATAGTCTGAAACCCAATATAGTTCTGAAACAAGTACAGTAGAAATCCCAAATACACAAGTCTCTAAAACAAAAGCTGAAATAAGACAACTGAAACTGAAATAGGAAGATAACTAGATAGGCAGAATCTCCAGTGATTCCGAGCTCCAGAAAGGTGAATCCAAAGCTGTGAATACTCAGGCTGACCCGAGCGTAAAATAAAACATAACACTCGAGTCAGGATATACATACTTATACAATGTAAACCAACTCAAATGAACTGTAGTAAAGGTACAAGTAACTTAGAAGATGCTTGGGACCGCCCATCCTCTATGGATCCGTTAAACTATCTACTATGTAGTAATATTCGCTATTATAATAGTGTCTACATAAGTAAAGTATAATCATATCGGAAAATAGCGTTAAGGGGATGGAGAACCTTAACGCGGTCGGATCTTAAAATCATAATCGTAGTAAAGCTCGGTATGGTAGGTGACACGGCACAACTAGGCAATGCCAGGGTAGATATACCAATTACGCACACGGACTGATGGATACGCATAGCAGCCACTACCGTTCCACCTCGAACAACATTCCCAAATCGGAGGATGGCCATCTAGTCAAATCAGTAAGAGTATAATATCGAAGGAATGTGTCCGAGAAGAGGTGCTACCTCACTGGTCCGAGATCGCTCCTGTTTTAGCCACCTTATGCCAACTCACGGGAGTTGGGTCCACGTAATACCTTAAGGACGTCGCCACCATCCTACTTCATTCTGGAATCTCCACCGCGTACACGGTTGTCAAAGTGGTTTTCGGTATCGACAGAGAGTATGTCCATATCCGATCCCGGTCTCTTTGCCAACCAATCGTTATTATAACCCGTGGTTATAGATTTAAAACAATTTATCAAAATATACTTCGAATTAAACCATTTAAAAACAAAGTCATTATTCCTTTAAATCAATATTATATTTCCAAAATCTAACCCTTCGGAGTTCACTTATTCACTTAAACAAAAGCATTAAAATTTCAGCTTCCACGACATTTAAAAGTGTGGCGGTAAGTTATATTCGAAAACAATTTTATTTCAACAAAACAAAATTTATAATTGTTATATTAGTTTAGTTTAAACAAAATCATATTTCAGTCTACTGCAATCCTTAACAAGTGCTACAGTAGCTTTTTATTTGTTCAAGTTCAATTTTAGTTTCTGCTACAACAGCACTTACCAAGTACTATCATAGCTTTAGTTCATTTTAGTCTTTTGGTTCATTTATAAAATCCACCACACTTAACAAGTGCTACAGATTCTACCTAGTTAAACTTAAAAATCATACATTTAAAATGTTCATTTTCAAACCTTTAACAATTTATTTAAAGGGAAATTTTACAAGTTAAAACCAAACTTACAAATTTGCTTATTACGTTCATTTCAACATTTTAACTTAAACTCCATTTTTTCAACCAATTTAAACTAAATTTCATTTCAATTTATTTAACTTAAGTTTCCATCTTTCTTTTTTTTTTCAAAATTTCAAATTTAAGTTTCGTCTTAAAATCAATATTCCTCCATTTATTTATTTATCACATAGAAAATCATTTCTATTTTAAATAAATCATTTAAAAATTCGGTTTAAATCAAATTAAATGTTATTACAATTTTTATATTATTTAAAAATATTCAGAATATACATAAAAATAACCACGGGTCTGTATAATATTTTCTAGCCTAATTCAAGTGATACAGATACTATATCATTTCAATCCGTAATTTACAAAGAAAAATCCGGGTTTTATCATTTCAAACCCGCAATCCCAAGTAAATAAAATTAAATTGAAAATCGCTCAGGCCTATCATTTCAGCCCATAACGACCTTCCCTTATTCTAAAGTCCGTTCGGGTATGTATCATTTCAACCCATAGTGATTCTATTCTACAGGGAACTTGCAGTGTGATTTAACAGAATAGAATAACAGTAAAATAAGAACAGATATAACAGATGATACGATATGCAGTTTTAACAATTAACAACAACTATAAATAAATCACAGGTAATTATAACATCATTTATTTATTTATTTATTTATTTCTACACATTCAGTTGCGGTCGTTTCACAATTATATAAGTATAAATATTCGTGTGAGATTTACTCACCTCTACGGAGCTGGAGATTCGGAAAGAAAGAAGTACGATGTCAATCGAAAGCACGCGGATAGCACGATCAGTCGTTAGCGGATGCGCCAACTATATTCAAACCAAAGGCACAATAAATAATCAAATCTAAGATTGCACGAATAACGAATTCTCAATGAAGCGAACAACGAAAACAAACAAGTTGAAAAATCGAAACAATATAGCACGACCACTTTTTAAAAATATAGATTATAACTTTATATTTGTAAAGTGACAAAACACATACAACAAAAATAATTTTTTTTTTCAAACAACAATGGTTCGGTCTGGCATCTTTCAGAGAAAAAAACAAGTGACAAACTATTTTCACATTTCTTGATTTTAAATACAAAGGCCAGACACAATAAAACTAAACTAAAGCAAACTTGGTCTGGCAATCCAACAAATGAAGATTGCAAAAGGTTCTCATTTCCTTTATTTCTGTTTTCAAATACAAGGTGACAAGGCATAGGTTTGTTCAATGCAAACAAACTAACTAGGATACCAGACACGTGCCAAACAACTTTTCATATCTCTCCCTTTTTTTCAAACAGAGATCTGGTGGCAAGATAAAACTATGATTCCAAACCAACTACAAGGCTCGGTACGCAGGGGTTTGAAGGCATGGCAAGCTCGGTCTGGATTCGTGGTACCATGGCAGGGCGTAGGGTGATGTGCGTGGGGCAGGACTGCCGTGGTGGCTGGTCTCGTGGTGGTGGGCTGGTGGCGTGGTGATCTGGTGGCGAATGTGGTCATGGTGGTGCCGTGGTGGTGGGTTCGGCAGGGTTTCGCACGGGGTAGGGATGTGGTGGGCACGCATGGGTAGGGCCGAGTGGGTTCTGGTGGTGGTCTCAGCATGTGGTAGTGGATGGAGACGTGAGTTCGGTGGTGGGCTGGATGAAGGTAGGTTCAGGCGAAGGGTTTGGGTCGGCGATGGCAGTGGTTCGCCTGGGTGGTAGGCTGGGGTTCGTTCGGCGTGGGGTCACGTGGTGGCAGGCTGGGTTCGTTCGGCGTGGGGTCACGTGGTGGCAGGCTGTCACGGTTGGGGTGGGAAAGATGATGTTGGAGGCATGGCGACTAGGCGTGGGGATAGTAGGGTTCCCTGGGGTGGTAGGCTTCAGGTAGCCAAGATTTGAAAAATAAAATAAAAGCAAAACGAATGGACATAAGGTAGAACAGCAAACAACAAAGCAAAGGCCACCAATTCATTATACAATGGACAAAAGAAGAAGGTAAGGAATTTGGTCACAACAAACAGGGAAATCAAAAAGTAAAAATAAAAGGAGGAGGTATGCTTACCCTATTAGATGCACACGAGATTCTGAACAAAAGCTACAGAGAAGGCTTTTTGAGGAATGAAAATTGTTGAACGAAACAAAAATGAACAGTTGTTTTGCTTTTTGTAGAAAGAAGGCAACGAAAAGTTTAGAACTGTAGGCAATGATATTAAGTTTGAACAAAACGTAAGGAAGATGAAGGGAAAAGTGGAATATTTCTTACGTGAAGTAAGGCAAGATTTGACTTTTCAAACTTATATACAGCAGAAATTAAATGGACAATGGAACAATGCACGTACAGTGTAACGCCCAAAGTAACGTACAACCGTTACTTGTTTCTCTTATTTAATAAATTTAAAAATGTTAACGGTTTCTTAAAATATAACGTATCTTTATAAATCAAAATTTAAAATAGCTATTATCATCGTTAATAAAATTTGATTCTAATGTAAAGTTAAGAACGGACAAAACGTGACGAAATGTAACGTTTTAAATTTTCGTTTTATACGAATTTCTACAATTTATATTTAAATTAATATTTCAAAATGTTTTGTTTTCAATTAAAATTTCGTTTAAAATCATCGGACTGTTACATGGACGAAATCAAATCACAACATAATTGAATCAACACATTTTAAACATAACAGTTTAACATAAACGGAAACAAAATAAATATTATATCCATATATATCTTTCTAAAAATCAAAGTAAAGTTTTAAACTAATAATATATATTTAATATTTTATAACAACCAAAAATCTGTTCAAAATAACATATATGTGTATCAAAACCGATATATATATATATATCTCATAAAATAAAACATTTTAAATATCATATTAGACCAAAATCTTAGATATAAACATACTTCACATATATATGGGTAGTACTGTAAGCTAATATATATACATATTAGACCAAAATCTAAGATATAAACAAGTTTAATATATATATACATCATACTATTTCACAGCAAAACCCAAGACATGTATTTATACATAAACCGACTCTATATAGGACAAATATACCTTCAAATTATACTTTTAAAAGTGTATATATTTTACAGTATTTACAAATCTATATTAAAGTGCTATCATAAGTTTAAGTAAGAACCATAGTATACTATCACTATACCCATAAACATGCTACATAATAAATCTGAACACATAATATATCTCATATAAATATATACATAAATATATATATATTGTAACGAGCCGAAATTTTCGATCTCGAAAATTCCAGATAGTTAGGAAAAGAAGAAAAGAGATAGAAGAAGAAACATAAAAACAAGTCATAGAATCTCACATTCGCAGCGGATGAAATATAATATCAAATAATAACAGTTATAGAAAAGAATACTATATCTGTCAATTACATTTTAATACATCAGAGTTACACTCATACAAAAACACTGGACATATACAAATCGCATGTCTCAGATAAACAGAAATAATATCACAGCGGTAACACTCCATACGTTCCTGCCATCCAGCTCGCCTCCTGAGCTCCAGAACGTCCTTATCTGAAAATCTGTAATACTCGGTCTGACCCGAGCATTACAATAAAGTAACACCCGAGTCAGGCTGGAAACCAGCGTGAGTAAACCAATTTAAATTGAAATACTAAGGTTGTAAAACTTCCTTGAAAAGCCAGGGTAACTCGTACCTCACTACGAGTTCTTATCTTATTATAGCCAAACAATTATTTCACAAAATAATATCTAAGTACCGTTACTTAGTTCCAATGGTCCAGATTACTCAATTTATTCCATTCCAGCCTATTCGATTTACAAATCAAATCTATAAAGAATTATAGATTACTAATCGAAGTGGTTTTGGGTATTTGTTGATACCCGACCCCGGTCTCTTCGAATCCAATACCTATCTTTAAACCAGGTTGTTTAAGTTTAAACAATTCAATTTATATTCGGGATATCATATTCACATGGCAATTCTATCACAGATAGATAACTTATATTATCACAATTCATCCAAAGCATGTCATATCACAGAGCATCACAATCACATATCAGATATATGAAATAATCCAAGGAATTCAATATAATTTAATCATCCATAAGCAAGATTAATTAATCACATAATTTATAATTAATTTAATTTAATTAATTAATTAACCTTAATTACTTACATTAATTAATCAACCTTTAATTACTTCTATTAATTAATTAACCCTTAATTAATTATCTTAATTAATTACATAATAATTAACCTTCAATTTTTAATTATCCCTTAATTAATTACAATAAGTAATTATCCTTTTAATTACTTAAAACTTTAATAAATCAAAGATAAACCATTTATCTTACTTAATCACCATAATTTTCGTTAATAAAGACCTTAATTAATTGGATAAATCCTTTATCTTAATTAATTACATCATTTAATTAAATTAAATTCTTGAAATTAATTTAATACAAAATCACTTGAGAAATTTGTTTAATAATTTTACTTTGAAAACTTTTCATTTCTTTTGCTTTTTTTAAAACTTGTTAACAATTTACCTCCATTAAAAAAACTTAGTTAAATCATTCACTTCAAAAATACCCGGGCCCAAGCCCAAATTACCCGATCACAAACTAGAGCCACACCCCAAATCTTCCCGACCTTCTCTCTTCTCTCTACCCTACAACAACCCACTCGAGTCCAACCCAAACAAAACACTAATGCAAACCCGAGCCAACCCCCGAGTCTCTCGCTCTCATCACTGCTTCGAGCCACCATATCATTTCCCCGAGCTCTTCCCCGAGGCCAACTTCTTCTTCCCCGAAGCATCAAAACGCTCAGCAACACCAGACACACAAAGTAACTCGTGCACGTGCACACGAGTTCGCCGTCGCTCTGACCCACGTCAACACCTTCAACTCGTCGCCGACGACACCCTTAGGCATCACGAACACCCAGAATCCACAATCGCGCTGTCGTTCAAAATCGAGCTACTCAATTCAAAACAGGAACAAACCAAATCATCTAAAACCCCTCGACTCGCTGCCACGCTTCACCGGAGGTTTCGAAACTCCAACCACATCATCGCCGATGTCCTCTGCTCTGTTTCCCCCCGTACCGGTCCACTCCAGTGCCACGTCGACGACGCAATTGCCTCGACAAACCCACTGACCAAAACAACAATCAAACCCTAGTTCAACGCCGTGCCGCCGCCATGGCCATTTATAAAACCCATCCCCATTTTTCCTATGATCTCCATCCCTTCCTCTACCTTCGACATCATGCCCGACCTCAACTCGACGCCGTTCAACGGAATTTGACGAAATTGCCAAATTTAATCAACTTGAGATAACTCATCAATTACACACTTAAAAATCTTAAAATGATTATAAAAAATCATTGATTTGTAATACGAATCTAGTTGTAGAATCAAAAATCGAAATTAAGATAATTGATTTTCTGATTATTTTAGATCATTACTGATTTTTATCATTTTTGAGATAATTATTCAACATAAACACTTTCAATTATTTTTAAAAATAATATTACACTATTACCATCCTTTTTCATTCAGAAATCATAATCTAAAAATGTTTTCTTTGGGAAGATATTGATTTATTTGTGTTGTTCTTAGCTTGTGAATGTTTAAACAGAGATATAAATGCCTACAAACAGACATGCATACTACAATATATATATATATATATATACATACACACAGACATGCAGGTATATTAACATTTATACAAACATCTTTTCTAACAAAAACTTCAAGTATATAGCATCAAGATATCATAGCAGATTCGAATTTTTAAAATGGTAGTTTACTCACCATTTTAAAGCAGAGAACAGAGAGCATGTTCTTGTTTCCAGGCCTGTTAAATCTTGAATTTGTTGATGATCTTCCTGTTGTGTTGAGTTGTTTGCTTTAAATTGTAAAATGGCAGAACTGTTTATCTTTGTTTAACTTACTTAGCTTCGAATGGAAGAAAAATGAAGACAGAGTGGAGATATTATAAGAAAGTGTACTGCATTCTATTTTGTTGTACACAACCAGCTAATTTTTTATGTCTTTATCTTTTGCATTTCTTTGATCTGAAGTTTCGATACTTGTTTTTCTTTCTGACATTGATTATATGGTTTGTGGGCTTGAAATGAGGTGCATTTATTTCAATGTTTTCTTTTGCTTAAACATAACTTTTCTTGTATGTACATAAATATTTATCAACAAAGTCTTGCTTTTTCCCCATCTTATACATATATTAATTCATATACTTAACCTTGCCTTCATACATGTACACTTCATATATGTATATATTTACTTACATATGTATTTATCATTATATAGATAAATATATGTATATGTTTACATTTATTCACATAGGCAATTACACTTTTATCCACCTTAACACCTATATATATAGACATACATATACAATATACATTTTTACTTTGTCATGTTTACCTTTTATTTTATATATCTAGATATACACATGCTTATACATATATCTATAGGTATTTATTATTTTCATATGCATTGTTTTTATTGTATATATACACATATTCACATATACAACACTTAAATGATCATTTATATCTATCTATATAGGTTATTGTCATCATTTTTGTAGATATTTGCATTTATCACCTTCACTATACATACATGTATACATATACTTATGCATTTTTCCCATTACATATATTTTCATGTACTCACACATTATTTCCTATTTACATGTATATCACTTCGTATGGACATATATACATATATATATATATACATCTATAAACTTATATATCATCAATGTCACAAAGCTTGTATGTTTTTATCTATATATATTTATGGACATTTAATCTTAATTTAGAGGGTAGAGTTTAATATATACATTTCTAAAATATTTATCATATTCAGGAATTTAAAATTTAATATTCCAATAATTAAAATCAATTAATTACACAATTACAGACGTCAAAAATACGGGTCGTCACATTCCTTCCTCCTTTAAAACTTTTCGTCCCCGAAAAGGAACGAAGCTAGAGTTTTAACTATAATGTTTATTATCAGTTAATTTTTTTTAACTTTCTACTCCTTTTATTTTAAATTTTTAAAACACTTTAAAATCTTCATAATATTACCATATAGTTTTATATAAAAATACATTTTATAACTCGATGTTTCAACAAGTCCATCCTTGTTCTCATAGAAATTCGGTCATACGTTGATCAGGCGTAGGACTGAAAATCTATAAGTACTTGGTAAACCCGTTTCCAACACCCAGTGAAAATACTTGGAAAATAATTTTATTGAAAATATAGAAAACAGTTTTTAAAAATAGAGGAAATATCTTTGGTGAGAATGCTCTGGAAATCATCACCCTCATCCATGGTCGCAGTTAACCCAATGGTTACGTTGACATCCCGGCAGAATCCATAGATAACTGTAGGCCTCCGCGCCCCTCGATTACACCATGGAACCCACTACAGATCGCAGTTATACCCGGGATTTACGTTGCTATCACAGCAAAAACCCATATAACCGTAGGCATCAGCGCCCTCGAATTTCGCTGCCAAAAGAATGAAACTCCTCCACTCGACCATAGATCGCAGTCTACCAATGTTACGTTGCCGTCCCGGCAAAATCAAGCGTAGACTGTTTCCACTCATCCTCCACACGATTTTCGCTATGGTCCACACAGTAGATCGCAGCGACATCGAGTTACACTGTCGTCACAGCATAACCCAAATTCCTCTGTAGGCATCAGCGCCCTCGACTTTCGCTACCCAATAATCCTCAGGAACTAGTTTGTCCGGACTCCTCACAGGATCAACTTTAGAACCCCCCCTTAGGGCTCAAGGCAGTACCACCCTGTGGCACTCCTGAGAAGTTCATTCAAGGGAGCGCCTTTTTCCCCAGAGCCACTTTCAAAACACTTTATACTATACACATATAGTATTTTCCAAATCATACACCTATTATGAATCACATATAAAGCTCCTTTCTCAAAATCGATTTCCCAAAATCGATAATTCTCAAATTATGCTTTCCAAATTCCAAGATTGATTTTTCCCAAAAATCAAAAGCCTTTCCAAATCCATAGGTTCCAAAAACATTTTCCCAAAATCCTCATAAGATCCTTTACCTATATATATATATAACTTTAAAAATCTTTGGATCACTCCAACTTGTATAAATTTCCTCTTTATACTTCAAATACTTTCAAAAACCCTTTTCTTCTGGCAAAAGATTCAACAAGGGGAGTTTTATCATATATATAACAAAGATACATAACTTTGTTTATTCCAAATCAAATATTCAAATTTGATTACTCTATAAAGTCACTTACCAAATTACTTACTTCCATAAAGGAAATTTTTACCATAGAAATATCCAATTTCCACTTTACTTCATCATATATTTCACAAAATATATTTTCAATTTCAAAAATCATTTACAATTCTTATCCACAAATTTTCAATATCAACTTTATTCAAACCCGTACGATGCACACAAATCATCTGTACGCTATATCAATCTGATCGCTCACTCGATCACAAAATTTCTCTTCCGAACTAGTATCGTCCACCCAACTTCCTAGTGTGGACTCAGATCTGGTTTCTTGATCAGAAACCGTCATTCTCCTTGCATAGTCAAAACTATGATAGAGAATATCCAAAACCAATCAAAAATCCATATCCAGGTTCGCCGTCGAAAATCGAACGAAAAATCCCAACTCGGATTGATAATTCTGTCTCGAAATTCTGTGCTCGAATCTGGATCAAATCACTATGCGAATAGAATAATATACGTACATCCTACGTATTTATCTTCATTGATTATCAGTTAAATCAATTTCCTTTCTATTCATCCCCACTTTGATTTTATTCACTTATCCACATTTGCCTTAATACCCATTTGGATTATCACTTCAATTCTTACTTCAGTTATGTATTTAATCAATAACAGTTTGAACTCCGACCAGTTTATATTTCGAAAATAGCTTGAAAATTTAAAAATAGATAAGTAGTTGAAAAATAATTATTAGTTTATAAAATAGTGGTAAAACAGTTAAGTAATTGTAAAATAGTTGAAAAATAGTAATTATTTATAAAACAATTGAAAATCAGTAATTAGTTTATAAATTAGTTGTAAAATAGTTATATAATTCCAAAAGTAATTGTAAAACAAGCTTAAGATAGTTTTAGGTTTAAAAAGAAAAGTTGTGTAGTAAATAGTTTGGAAAAATAGATTTATATTAAACAATTTATTTTGAAAATAGTCCAGAGTCAAACTGTTCAATTCCCCATCAATTCAATTTAAATTTCCACTTCCATTTAAATTGACTCACTTCTAATTTGAATAACTTCAATTTCCCTTGAACTTGATTTATCCCAAATTCAAGTTGAATTAACCTCAACTTCTTTCCAAATTCAAATCAAATTCCATTTGATTTTAAACATATTCTCTTTAATTACAATTTCAAATTATTCAAATTAATTTAGACTAATTTCAAATTGAATCCACTTCAATTTCAAATCATTTCAATTTCTATATGAATTAATCCCAATTCCCATTTGAATTTGAACTCATTCGATCTTCAATTTTATTTCAAATTAATCCAATTCAAATTTTCCATTTGAATTTTATACTTATCCATCTTCAATTCTAGTTAATTCAAACTAAATTCAATTTGAACTAATGAAATCTGAATCTCAACTTTAAACCATCTCAAATTATATAAATTCGAGTTAAATTTTCAAATGTTGATTTAACCCCTGAAATCAAATTAACCTTTATTTTTAAATCAATAATCCAAATCTTTAAATAATTTAATTCTGAGTCCAATTCTCAATATTCCATTTTAAATTATCTTTATTTAACATATTTCAAAACTCAAAAACTATTAAATCTTCAAATTCTAATTTATTATCCATTTTTAAAACCAATTCTCAGTTTTATATATTATTTATAATAATGGAATGATATCAGGATAAATAAACATCAAAATTTATCCAAACACCCATTTTTAATTTTCAAATCTCAAACCCACTTTGAGTTCACTCATAACTTCCCATTTAAACCAATCATTTAAGTTCCCTAAGTTAAATCTCAATTTCATCTTGAAATTCCCAATTCAGGTTGTTTGTTAACTTATTTAACTTTCCCAAAGTTAAATTCAATTTACTTAATCTAGACAACCTTACCCAATTTGAATTCCCATTTCAAACTTTAAACTTTATATTAACAGTCTTCTCACTTATAAGTTCAAAAACTTATCACTTTGGGTTTCACATCTCATTCCAAATTTAAAACTCAACATTTAGAGTTTAATTCAAACTATTTTTGATATTATGTATATTCCTCATATATACATATTATTTTCTTTACATACCAAGTTATCCTTAAATTTAAAACCACTTTTGGTTTTTAATTCAAAACAAATTTTCAAACAACCCTTCTTTTCAACAAGTCCCTTTTATTCAAATAATACTTATTTATTATTTCTTTTAGCACTTTGAAACAAATTCCAAATTTTCTGGCTTAGATTTAAAATTTCACAATCTAGATCACCTTCAATTCCAATTTATAAGTCATACTTATCTAAAACATTTCATTTTGCCTACTCATTAATACACATCTTATTATTAAACACAACAATCATTTATGATAATAACCAAGATTATCATATCTGGAAACCAATTCATTATTATCTTATTATGAAACTTTTCCCCAAATTCAAGATTTAATTTTAGTTTGAATCCATTTCAAACTTACCTTTATCTAATTTCAATTTGGTTGTATTTCTATTACTTCTTATATTTAATTCAATAATTTAACAACCAATTACCTTAATATTTATTAGAAGGAAATATTGCTCTATGTATCAAAATATATTCTTATATAAAATCATTTAAAATCTTTATATAAGAAAATAACAAGTACGCTCTCATATATATATATATATACACTCAACTCATTCTAGGGTACAATTGACCCTATCCTTATGAGTACACCCACCAGAGCCAAGGTTCTCGCTTAACCTTTTGCTCTGATACCAAATCTAACGACCCGAAATTTTCGATCCCGAAAATTCCAAATAGTTAGGAAAAGAAGAAAAGAGATAGAAGAACAAACAGAAAAACAAGTCACAGAATCTCACATTCGCAGCGGATGAAATATAATATCAAATAATAACAGTTATACAAAAGAATACTATATCTGTCAATTACATTTTAATACATCAGAGTTACACTCATACACAAACACTGGACATATACAAATCGCATGTCTCAGATAAATAGAAATAATATCACAGCGGTAACACTCCATATGTTCCTACCATCCAGCTCGCCTCCTGAGCTCCAGAACGTCCTTACCTGAAAATCTGTAATACTCGGTCTGACCCGAGCATTACAATAAAGTAACACCCGAGTCAGGCTGGAAACCAGCATGAGTAAACCCATTTAAATTGAAATACTAAGGTTGTAAAACTTCCTTGAAAAGCCAGGGTAACTCGTACCTCACTACGAGTTCTTATCTTATTATAGCCAAACAATTATTTCACAAAATAATATCTAAGTACCGTTACTTAATTCCAATGGTCCACATTACTCAATTTATTCCATTCCAGCCTATTCGATATACAAATCAAATCTATAAAGAATTATAGATTACTAATCGAAGTGGTTTCGGGTATTTGCTGATACCCGACCCCGGTCTCTTCGAATCCAATACCTATCTTTAAACCAGGTTGTTTAAGTTTAAACAATTCAATTTATATTCGGGATATCATATTCACATGGCAATTCTATCACAGATAGATAACTTAAATTATCATAATTCATCCAAAGCATCTCATATCATAGAGCATCACAATCACATATCAGATATATGAAATAATCCAAGGAATTCAATATAATTTAATCATCCATAAGCAAGATTAATTAATCACATAATTTATAATTAATTTAATTAATTAATTAACCCTTAATTACTTACTTTAATTAATCAACCTTTAATTACTTCTATTAATTAATTAACCCTTAATTAATTATCCTTTAATTAATTAATTAATTATCCTTAATTAATTACATAATAATTAACCTTCAATTATTAATTATTCCTTAATTAATTACAATAAGTAATTATCCTTTTAATTACTTAAAACTTTAATAAATCAAAGATAAACCATTTATCTTACTTAATCACCATAAATTTCGTTAATCAAGACCTTAATTAATTAAGGATAAATCCTTTATCTTAATAAATTACCTAATTACATCATTTAATTAAATTAAATGTTTAAAATTAATTTAATACGAAATCACTTGAGAAATTTGTTTAATAATTTTACTTTGAAAACTTTTCATTTCTTTTGCTTTTTTTAAAACCTGTTAACAATTTACTTTCATTAAAAAAAACTTAGTTAAATCATTCACTTCAAAAATACCCGGGCCCAAGCCCTAATTACCCGATCACAAACTAGAGCCACACCCCAAATCTTCCCGACCTTCTCTCTTCTCTCTACCCTACAACAACCCACTCGAGTCTAACCCGAACAAAACACTAATGCAAACCCGAGCCAACCCCCGAGTCTCTCGCTCTCATCACTGCTTCGAGCCACCATATCATTTCCCCGAGCTCTTCCCCGAGGCCAACTTCTTCTTCCCCGAAGCATCAAAACGCTCAGCAACACCAGACACACAAAGTAACTCGTGCACGTGCATACGAGTTTGCCATCGCTCTGACCCACATCGACACTTTCAACACGTCGCCGACGACACCCTCAGGCATCACGAACACCCAGAACCCACAATCGCGCTGTTGTTCAAAATCGAGCAACTCAATTCAAAATTGGAACAAACCAAATCATCTAAAACCCCTCGATTTGCTGCCATAGTTCACCGGAGGTTTCGAAACTCCGACCACATCATCGCCGATGTCCTCTGCTTTGTTTCCCCCCGTACCGGTCCACTCTGGTGCCACGTCGACGATGCAATTGCCTCGACAAACCCACTGACCTAACAACAGTCGAACCCTAGTTCAACGCCGTGCCGCCACCATGGCCATTTATAAAACCCATCCCCATTTTTCCTATGATCTCCATCCCTTCCTCTACCTTCGACATCACGCCCGACCCTCAACTCGACGCCGTTCAACGGAATTTGACGAAAATGCAAAATTTAATCAACTCGAGATAACTCATCAATTACACACTTAAAAATCTTAAAATGATTATAAAAAATCATTGATTTGTAATATGAATCTAGTTGTACAATCAAAAATGGAAATTAAGATAATAGATTTTCTGATTATTTTAGATCATTACTGATTTTTATCATTTTTGAGATAATTATTCAACATAAACACTTTCAATTATTTTTAAAAATAATATTACACTATTACCATCCTTTTTCATTCAGAAATCATAATCTAAAAATGTTTTCTTTGGGAAGATATTGATTTATTTGTGCTGTTCTTAGCCTGTGAATGTTTAAATAGAGATATAAATGCCTGTAAACAGACATGCATACTACAATATATATATATACACACATACACACAGACATGCAGGTATATTAACATTTATACAAACATCTTTTCTAACAATAACTCCAAGTATATAGCATCAAGATATCATAGCAGATTCGAATTTTTAAAATGGTAGTTTACTCACCATTTTAAAGCAGAGAACAAAGAGCAAGTTCTTGTTTCCAGGCTTGTTAAATCTTGAATTTGTTGATGATCTTCCTGTTGAGTTGTGTTGTTTGCTTTAAATTGTAAAATGGCAGAATTGTTTATCTTTGTTTAACTTACTTAGCTTCGAATGGAAGAAAAATGAAGACAGAGTGGAGATATTATAAGAAAGTGTACTGCATTCTTGTAACGACCCAGAATTTTTGATAATTAAAATTTGAATATTTAATTAATTTTAAATATTAATAAATGGAATTTAGAAGTCGAATGATTTATTTTTCGAATATTGGGTTTTATTTGATAATTAAATCGATAAATTAAATAGTGAAATTCCAGAGATAATTAAAAATCGAGTTTAAAATGATTGAAATTGATTAGGAAAATTTTATTTAATCATATTGGAGTTATAGAAAGGTTATAGAACTTT
The DNA here is from genome assembly GCA_030737815.1 of Allium fistulosum. Classification (NCBI taxonomy): domain Eukaryota; kingdom Viridiplantae; phylum Streptophyta; class Magnoliopsida; order Asparagales; family Amaryllidaceae; genus Allium; species Allium fistulosum. The sequence continues at coordinate 1,218,603,757 of CM060904.1, read as the reverse complement.
TAAAATTGAAATTGGAGTTAATCTGTGAAAATTGAATATTTTAATATTTAATTATCGACTGTAAAAATAGTCAATTTTCGGACAGTCTCAGAATTGGACGAAACTAGTTTCATCGGATCCGTAATGTGATATTTTTGCATGGTTTCAAATTTCGTAATTTTTGGATTTACCATTTGTCCAGTACAAATTAAAACGGCTCGAAATCGATTTAAATCGGTTTAATTTAAAATCGATCGTTTTTGTCCGTATCTCGCACAGATGTCTGAATTAGCTCCCGAAACATGTTCCATTGCATTAGGAACGCGGGGTAAACCTTAGAAACGTCAGCCGGCACGCTCGATTTGGAGTTCGTAAATTTTTCGATGAATAGTGTTTTGAAGCTTTTTCTATAAAAGCACCCCATCTTTCATTTTTGCAAAATAAAACAAGCCCTAGGGTTTAATACGTTCAGCCGCCGGCTATGAATTCAAAGGCCAGAAATGCTCGATTCTTTCTTCCCTTTTTTCTTCAAATCCAATAACAATTATCAAATGTTTTTAACTACAAAAGTGAAGATCTAAGCGAGACCTTCAAATCCATACGGCAATGGTCAGTTTTCGTCGACCAGAGAGGACATTAGGTGGCCGCATACGTGCGAAGTTCGAGCACGATTCTCGTGCAAAGGAGGCGACCGAGTTCAATGGGTCTCTGGCCGAAGTACGAGCTCGCATTGGGCAACGAAGTGGTGGTCTCTGATCATTTTGGAATCGAGTTGGGTGGCTCGCGTTTTGAGGAAGACGGGAGCGTGTTGGGTTCGAACGCGATTTCTTGAACCTGGGAAGAAACAGGAAGGTGCGGCCACGATTTAGCAAATGGAAGCAACGGACTAGATCTGCCTAGGGTTAGAAATTAAAATAAAATATGTAAATCGAACTATAATTTAAATTGTGTAATCTTTGAAAACGCATATCCTTTTGCTGCGAGGTCGGAATGGAACGAAACAAAATGCGTTGGAATCGTATTTGCGAATACTACATGATGCAATTGGATTGGAGTCGTTTGGAGCTAGTTTGAATTTCGGGTAAAATTAAACGCACGTTTAATTTTATTCGAAATAAACGCTGGAATGGAATTTAAAATCAAGGTGAGATCTCCTCACTCAAAATAAATTTGGATTTACAGTTATTGATTGATGATTGACTGTTTTGGATGTGATATTAGATATAGTAGGATATATATCTATATATAGCAATATATACATATTGGCATATGTATATATTGGATTGATGATTTCCCGCCTCGTATAGCGGATGAGACCCTATTGCGCCGTTAGTAAGCGGATATTTTTATAAAACCCATATACCGCGATATTCCACCTCGAAGTGGAATTGGTATTGTGCTAACGTCTGTGGATGCAGGGAAACAGGTTGGAGGGATCCAATTGGATTCCTCAACTGTATTTATTTATTTACAGATATTGATGTATATTCTGTTATCATATTGATATATGATGTTGTGATGGACTAATTGGTGCTGTTGCATCATCGGATTCAGTTTTTGAAGCTTAAAAATAACGAATTTTACTATAAAAGGATTTTTAAAGTGATTTTTGAAAATAGACGTTTTATTGAATTTTTGGATTGATTTATTTCAAATAAATAAACGTTTAAAATTTTAAAGTTATAAAAGTTAAGATTTTTGGTGAAATTTAACCAAAGTGTGATGTTTGAAATAAATAGTTGATTTATTTATAAAATGGTTTAAGTTGGGATTTTTGAATAACTATAAACGATTTGTATAAAAAGATTTATAAAATTGATATTTTATATGTAACGTCCCAGATTTTCGCGTTCGAAAATCGACATCCATACTTTACATCGTACTCGAATGTCGTAGATTCGAGCGTTCAAATCCGAGTCGCCGGAGCTTATAACACAGTTAAGTAAATAACACAGCGGAAGAAATGAATAATACATTGATATACAATATCTGATACAACAGAATGATACAATGAATATCAATATACATCAGAGATATGATACAACAAATAGCAGCGGAAAAGAAAACGATAACATCAGCAGCGGATAATCTCCATCTTCAAAGCACTAATCCATAAATAGCTTGAACTCCCAATAACGATACACCAAGATAAGCAAGTGCAGTCCGATCCAAAGACTGAACTAGCTCCAGATAACCTACTAAACCTGAATATCTGAAAACCCCAACTCTAGACTGCTCGTGTAGGAAATTATGAGCACCCAGAGTTTAGGAAAGGAACAATAAACTCCGGATCAGTCATGGGACTGGTGTGAGCAACAAAAACAGTTTATCTTTAAAACAAATAGCAGAGAATTTTAAATTCAATTCGCAATGATTTTGGAAAATGAAACTACCATAAGACCTCCCACCACACACACAATGCAAACGCAGAATTGGAGGAGATTTCTTCTTAGGATAGTCAAAGATGCTTACTACGCAAAATCAAATCATTTGATATTATTACTAGTGCATAGTGCAGAAAACAATTTCGAAAGTAGAATATAAATCTTAGCCAGCATAGACATTTCGCACTTATGCCTACTATAGCTACCATGTTCAATAGCAGGTTACCACCACATTCCATGGCAGGTAATACAACTAAAACCGTACAGGGCTCGTATTGTTTTGTTTGGATTTCCAACAAATGGTCAGGCTAAGGAACTTCCTATTCCACGAAAGAAACGCCTCTGGCGGGACGTTCCGAGAACCAACTGTTCTCTGCCAAACAAGGCCGGCAACCCCTTTTCCCAAGGGATAAAAGAAACCTCAGATATGCCACCCCCGGTCCTTTGGGACCTTTATCCGAGCTCGGTATCCAACATCACACATCATAAAGAAAGTGTATCCACATGAGTAAGTATCTGGGCTCCATACCATGATACTACCCTTTTCCAGAAGGAATGGTCATACCCTAGGGGAGCTACCCCTGAAAACCTTGCCGCACGATTCCTGTTTCGACCATTACCGGGTTGTGAGGCTCGACGAAGTCTCGTCCACAAAGCTACGCTTTTTCAAAAAGCCACGCTTTGGGTCAACAGATGATCAACCTATGATCACAAAGATAAATGATCAAACAAATGATCATATCACAAATGATCAAACACTGATCATCACACAGCAACACTCAGCATGCCACATTACCAAATTGGGATATATCGCTGATAAATTTCAACTACATAACCTCTGAGCTCGTTCGTCTCAGAGAAGGGTGTTAAGCTAAGAGAATAAATTCTCCGCCACCAAACAGAAATGTATTTGAAAGAAATCGGCTTTATATCTCAAAGTGTAATGTCAGACATGTATCCATATAAGTCTGTTCCGGGATCGAACAGAACCGAAGGCACTTCTCACGAAGCCCTTGCAATTCCGGGTAACTTTCAATCACGTCCGGACTTCCCGTCACAAAAAGAGTGATATAAATCTCTATACCGGGAGCTACCCAGTGCAGAGACATTCGACAGGTTGTCCTTTCATTTTCGAAAATATCCGGTCTTCAACACCGATCTTCAAATGCGATCCATATACGACGTATCACTATTCGGAATGGGTTATATGACACAGATGTCTTTTCCCGGCTAACCCGAATAGTGAGCGCAATATTCAAAAACAAATGGATAATGGGATTTCAATTAAGTCACAATTTAAACCCAAACTTTCTCTTTCAAATGGTTAAACAAATTTCCATTTTAATCTTTTTTAAACAAAAAGATTTAATTCACAAAGTTCACTTAATTTCATAAAGTTTCATTCACAGATTTTCCAAATCGATTTCCATTCCCATTTAGTTAATTCGTTGAATCTTTAAATCAAAGATTTAACAAATAGCTTTCAAAACAATTCCATTTCGAATGGTTTAACAAAACATCATCTTAAACCTGTTAAAAATAAACAGATTTAATTCATAGCTTTCGAAAAGAATTCATTTATAACTTGGAAAACCATTTTTCAATTTAATCTTGAAATTCCTTTACCTAAATTGGAATTTCATTTCTTATCTAAAAGCTTTTATCATTCGAAAACAACAGTTTTCAATTTGGAAATCTGATTCATTCATACGAGTTGAAATCCTTGGTTTAAATTCAAATTCCCAAATTAATACTTTAAAATGGTTTAATTCATACGAACACATTTATATCATCTTTTATCCCTAGTTTCCAAATCATAGATTTAATTTCAAACTTGAATTCAAATTTAAATCTAACTATTTAAATTTTCAAAACTCGGTTAAGTTATTCAAAATAACTTTTATCTTTGAAATTCCATTTCAAAAGCTTTGCATTTTAAACCCAAATTTCCAATTTCAAAATCAATTGAAATTAAAACTTCCATTTTCAATCAGATTTAAATTATCTGTGACTTAACCGATTTCCACGTGAAATCCATTTTTGTGTGTGTATAAGTGTGGTCTAGGGGTTTAACACAATAGTGCAACATGATGAATCATCACAGATCAAAATATAGGATATAGTTGATAAACGATATAAACTATATCGCTTATCTTTTATTCACAGATCACAGATATATATATATATAAATTTCAGATAAACAAACTACAGTAAAGATTTCACACAAATCAGAATACATCACGAAGCATCACAGATCAGGAAATATCAACAATTCAATCATCCAAATCAAATCCAAATATTCATAAGTAAGGTCAGTTAATTATCTGATTTATTCAAATTAGATTAATTACTTATGAATTTCAAATCCGGGTTAATTAACATTAATAAATTACAAATCATCTTGATAAATTATTCTTTAACCATCTATTAATTAACCATTAATAATAAATTAATTAACCTTTAATTAAAATTCATCAACCTTTAATTATTTAATTTACCATTTAATTATTTATCTTTAGTTAATAAATTAACCTTTAATTAATAAAATTTCAATAAGTGATCATTCCTAACCTCTTACATTGATTAATAAATCTTTAATTAATTATCATTAATTATTTCTTAACAAATCACATTAATTTAATTAACCTTTAATAAATTGATTATCCTTAATTAATTGATAAATCAAACTTAAATCATTAATTAATTTATCATTAATTATTTCTTAATCACATTTATTATTTTTAAAAGGTTAAGATTTAGTTTAAATGACTTTTTACCTTAATTCTATTTTAAATTCTCATTAATCACTTTGAAATCAAGTTGTTACTAACTTAAGAGGCTTTAAGGTTAATCAAATTTAAAAATTGTCTTACAACATTAACTATCAAATTGAAGTATTAATTAGATTTAAAAATATTGTTAAGTATTTACTTAATTCATTAAACTTGAAATAATTCCTTAACCTACTTTGTTAAACGTTAATTAAGTCATTAATATTCAGAATTATTTATGGTGATATGACTTCAAAAATTTATTTAGGCTAAAAGTTTTTTGAAAGCTACACCCGAGAAAACCCATCCATTTACTCGAGCAAAAACTCGCGTGTCCCTTTCTATTTCCCGAGCCTCCTCTCCTCCTCGTCCCTTCTTCTTCTTTCTTTTTTTCTTTTCTTTCATTCCAGTTAGTTTGAGTTAGTTTAAATTCAAACTTTAATATCAAGCGAACATGCTCTCGTGCTCAGGTTAGAACTCGAAGCCATCGACCACTTTACTCGAGTAACGACTCGAGTTGCTTACCCCCACCAGTTTTCTGATATCAACGATATCGTGCACGTGCACGTGTACGGCGCCGCCGTGACCTCTGGTCGACTCCAGATCATCGAGTCTAGTCAACGATCGACTACAAACCACTCCCTGATCATCTAAACTCCTCCATCTTCTCGCATTCAAAATCGAGACAAAGTCGAAACCTGGAAACAGCGAGACCACATCAACCCAAACCTGGCAACGCTTCGCACTCGTCCCTCCGACCACCGTAACCCCTAGAACTCCGGCATTGACTTCAACCAGGGACAAGCTTCCACTCCCCAAAAATCTGAGACACTCGGTCAATTGTAGAAGATGTGATGATCGACTACTTAGGGGTAACTAAAACTAGGGTTCTAAAAAGGATTTCACTACCGCAACCTCTCTGAAGAATCTTATCACCATTACCCATTTTTCTTAGCATCTACTAACACTCCTCTACCACCCTCCACGATCCCGGTCACCAGAACTTCGTAGATCATCAAAGATCGACGATAGAACGAATTTTAACCAAACTCGAACTGCTCTTAGCATCTAACTCTAGAATTTTTGATTCAAGCTTTAAAAATCAAATTAAAGTATACGCATTCGGTTTACATGCCTGAAAACAAAATTTAAGAAATTTAAATTTCGACTTATATAAAGCTTTGCTCCGTTCTTTCAATTTCTAGAGGAAATGCTAAGTTGTTTTAGCTTGAATACATTTTTAGATTAAAGCTTATACTAAAACAAACGATTCTTGTTATAACATTAAATCCAATCATCAGGTAAATCAGGTAAAGAAAAAATGATTTTTAAATCAAAGTCTGATATCTGCAAATATTAGAACAGAACATGTATAGCAATAACCTGTATACCAGATTTTTCCAGTTTTCCAAATATATTCAAAGGATATATGTATATAGCAACAGACACCTATATGCAATCAATTCAACTTTTAAATTTTTAAAACATAAGTTACTCACCTTTCATTTTGAAGAACAGAGCCTGCTCCAATATATTGAAAAACTGCAGGCTACAATCTTCTTCCTTGGTTTGTATTGATTTGTTTTGATGTTTTAATTGAAGCTTTGTTTTTAAGTTTTTAGATGATATCATTTCAGATTTATTTTCTTACCGAACGAAATAGAATAGGTGAATATATGGAGAAGGCAGTGTTGTACAGGGTAATAAATGCTTGTACAAAAATAAGCATGGCTAAAGATATAGTTGTGGCATGCCTTAATGCTGCTGTACAAACAAATATATAAGTGTATTTGTTTTCCTTCAATTCGGCTGAGATGGATTGCTATAGGGTGGCTAAAGATCCAAGCATTTATTGCTTTGTATTTAAGTGTTGATTGTTTTCAACTTTGTTTTACTATTTTGCTTTGCTTAATACTGTGTAGGTGATATTGTTTATATACTTGAGTGTATTAACTTGTCTCTACTTCTTTCTTACTTTTTCCTTTTATTTTATTACTTTACTTTATACATTGCATTTCGGCTGAGATGATATGAGAAGTTGATGTACAGGTTTTACTTTTTATGTTATAATTTACCTTTTATTTGTTTTGGCCTTGTTTACTTGCTTTACAATATAAATGAATTTGTTTCATTTTCCTGGCAGCTTTCATGCTTACATATATACTTACATATATATACATATATATTTACTTTATCTTATTCTTCAAGCTTGTAGATATTTTGTTTTATCATCTTCTTTTATAATTTGTTATATCGTTTTGTAATATACATGAGATTTATTTTTTAATATGTTGTTAATTTCTAACGATTGTATTTACTTAATATTTTTCTTGTATTTTCCTATATATATATATATTTATTTTAAAAATCCATTTACTTGAAATTCAAATGACATTCTAAAATAATACGTTGTTATAATTTATTTTATACTTATGCTTTAATATTTATAAGGTTTATCCTATTTCAAACATTTACTTCTATTTTAACTTAAATTATTTATTAAACCATTTATCAAAGATTCAAATCACCTATATATACAAATATATATTATTTCAAATTTACTCACATATACACTATTTACAATATTTTAATCTCAAATGATTTATACAGAATATACTTGGATATCGGGGAAACTCGCTCTCAATTTATCAATTAAATTTACAAATTTTTATCTAAAATTTATTTAATCATAAATTTAACTCAAGAATTCATTTAATTATAAATTTAAATAAATTTAAATTTCGGGGTCGTGACAAACTTCCCCCCTTAAAAGAATTTCGTCCTCGAAATTCGCAGGCACGAAAACAACACGGAGATAGATTCGAACTCCTATAACTTCTCGAACCTAGGATATGGATTCCGAATTCAAGTCGGAATATCACAAAATACATACCAATTTTTTTTTCCCTCTTCGGACTTCGGTATTCACAAGAAATTTATAATAGAATTTCAAAATTTGGTTTCAAACGAAATCGTTTTATCGATACAATTCAAATTTAGCTCTGTATTCTATTAATCAATTTGACTCAATTCAAAATTTCCAATTTCAAATTCATTAAGGTTTAAATCAAAGAGCTGATAAGAAACTGATGAAGATACGAAGTAAAGATTTTCTACGACGATACGTAGGGCCTTCATCACACCGAAACTTCTTCTTGTAGCTGGTACGAAGAAATCAAAAGAATTTGGAAAGACGAATCAAAGAAAATTGATAGAGAAAGATTGTTTCCACTGTTGCAGGATATTGACCATTTATAGTCGTATTTCCTGTCCCCTATCTCGTCTTCTTCTTGCACTCATACTCACTATCAGTGGATAGTAAGAGAATTTACTGAGACGTTCAGACGGATATCTTAGGAATTACTCATTCTAGAGTTTACTTCACTCTATCTCTAATGAGTTACTTAACGTGTTATACTCCTGAGCTAAAGTTCAACCTTAGCTCTGATACCAAATGTAACGTCCCAGATTTTGGCGTTCGAAAATCGACATCCATACTTTACATCGTACTCGAATGTCGTAGATTCGACCGTTCAAATCCGAGTCGCCGGAGCTTATAACACAGTTAAGTAAATAACACAGCGGAAGAAATGAATAATACATTGATATACAATATCTGATACAACAGAATGATACAATGAATATCAATATACATCAGAGATATGATACAACAAATAGCAGCGGAAAAGAAAACGATAACATCAGCAGCGGATAATCTCCATCTTCAAAGCACTAATCCATAAATAGCTTGAACTCCCAATAACGATACACCAAGATAAGCAAGTGCAGTCCGATCCAAAGACTGAACTAGCTCCAGTTAACCTACTAAACCTGAATATCTGAAAACCCCAACTCTAGACTGCTCGTGTAGGAAATTATGAGCACCCAGAGTTTAGGAAAGGAACAATAAACTCCGGATCAGTCATGGGACTGGTGTGAGCAACAAAAACAGTTTATCTTTAAAATAAATAGCAGAGAATTTTAAAGTCAATTCGCAATGATTTTGGAAAATGAAACTACCATAAGACCTCCCACCACACACACAATGCAAACGCAGAATTGGAGGAGATTTCTTCTTAGGATAGTCAAAGATGCTTACTACGCAAAATCAAATCATTTGATATTATTACTAGTGCATAGTGCAGAAAACAATTTCGAAAGTAGAATATAAATCTTAGCCAGCATAGACATTTCGCACTTATGCCTACTATAGCTACCATGTTCAATAGCAGGTTACCACCACATTCCATGGCAGGTAATACAACTAAAACCGTACAGGGCTCGTATTGCTTTGTTTGGATTTCCAGCAAATGGTCAGGCTAAGGAACTTCCTATTCCACGAAAGAAACGCCTCTGGCGGGACGTTCCGAGAACCAACTGTTCTCTGCCAAACAAGGCCGGCAACCCCTTTTCCCAAGGGATAAAAGAAACCTCAGATATGCCACCCCCGGTCCTTTGGGACCTTTATCCGAGCTCGGTATCCAACATCACCATCATAAAGAAAGTGTATCCACATGAGTAAGTATCTGGGCTCCATACCATGATACTACCCTTTTCCAGAAGGAATGGTCATACCCTAGGGGAGCTACCCCTGAAAACCTTGCCGCACGATTCCTGTTTCGACCATTACCGGGTTGTGAGGCTCGACGAAGTCTCGTCCACAAAGCTACGCTTTTTCAAAAAGCCACGCTTTGGGTCAACAGATGATCAACCTATGATCACAAAGATAAATGATCAAACAAATGATCATATCACAAATGATCAAACACTGATCATCACACAGCAACACTCAGCATGCCACATTACCAAATTGGGATATATCGCTGATAAATTTCAACTACATAACCTCTGAGCTCGTTCGTCTCAGAGAAGGGTGTTAAGCTAAGAGAATAAATTCTCCGCCACCAAACAGAAATGTATTTGAAAGAAATCGGCTTTATATCTCAAAGTGTAATGTCAGACATGTATCCATATAAGTCTGTTCCGGGATCGAACAGAACCGAAGGCACTTCTCACGAAGCCCTTGCAATTCCGGGTAACTTTCAATCACGTCCGGACTTCCCGTCACAAAAAGAGTGATATAAATCTCTATACCGGGAGCTACCCAGTGCAGAGACATTCGACAGGTTGTCCTTTCATTTTCGAAAATATCCGGTCTTCAACACCGATCTTCAAATGCGATCCATATACGACGTATCACTATTCGGAATGGGTTATATGACACAGATGTCTTTTCCCGGCTAACCCGAATAGTGAGCGCAATATTCAAAAACAAATGGATAATGGGATTTCAATTAAGTCACAATTTAAACCCAAACTTTCTCTTTCAAATGGTTAAACAAATTTCCATTTTAATCTTTTTTAAACAAAAAGATTTAATTCACAAAGTTCACTTAATTTCACAAAGTTTCATTCACAGATTTTCCAAATCGATTTCCATTCCCATTTAATTAATTCGTTGAATCTTTAAATCAAAGATTTAACAAATAGCTTTCAAAACAATTCCATTTCGAATGGTTTAACAAAACATCATCTTAAACCTGTTAAAAATAAACAGATTTAATTCATAGCTTTCGAAAAGAATTCATTTATAACTTGGAAAACCATTTTTCAATTTAATCTTGAAATTCCTTTACCTAAATTGGAATTTCATTTCTTATCTAAAAGCTTTTATCATTCGAAAACAACAGTTTTCAATTTGGAAATCTGATTCATTCATACGAGTTGAAATCCTTGGTTTAAATTCAAATTCCCAAATTAATACTTTAAAATGGTTTAATTCATACGAACACATTTATATCATCTTTTATCCCTAGTTTCCAAATCATAGATTTAATTTCAAACTTGAATTCAAATTTAAATCTAACTATTTAAATTTTCAAAACTCGGTTAAGTTATTCAAAATAACTGTTATCTTTGAAATTCCATTTCAAAAGCTTTGCATTTTAAACCCAAATTTCCAATTTCAAAATCAATTGAAATTAAAACTTCCATTTTCAATCAGATTTAAATTATCTGTGACTTAACCGATTTCCACGTGAAATCCATTTTTGTGTGTGTATAAGTGTGGTCTAGGGGTTTAACACAATAGTGCAACATGATGAATCATCACAGATCAAAATATAGGATATAGTTGATAAACGATATAAACTATATCGCTTATCTTTTATTCACAGATCACAGATATATATATATATATAAATTTCAGATAAACAAACTACAGTAAAGATTTCACACAAATCAGAATACATCACGAAGCATCACAGATCAGGAAATATCAACAATTCAATCATCCAAATCAAATCCAAATATTCATAAGTAAGGTCAGTTAATTATCTGATTTATTCAAATTAGATTAATTACTTATGAATTTCAAATCCGGGTTAATTAACATTAATAAATTACAAATCATCTTGATAAATTATTCTTTAACCATCTATTAATTAACCATTAATAATAAATTAATTAACCTTTAATTAAAATTCATCAACCTTTAATTATTTAATTTACCATTTAATTATTTATCTTTAGTTAATAAATTAACCTTTAATTAATAAAATTTCAATAAGTGATCATTCCTAACCTCTTACATTGATTAATAAATCTTTAATTAATTATCATTAATTATTTCTTAACAAATCACATTAATTTAATTAACCTTTAATAAATTGATTATCCTTAATTAATTGATAAATCAAACTTAAATCATTAATTAATTTATCATTAATTATTTCTTAATCACATTTATTATTTTTAAAAGGTTAAGATTTAGTTTAAATGACTTTTTACCTTAATTCTATTTTAAATTCTCATTAATCACTTTGAAATCAAGTTGTTACTAACTTAAGAGGCTTTAAGGTTAATCAAATTTAAAAATTGTCTTACAACATTAACTATCAAATTGAAGTATTAATTAGATTTAAAAATATTGTTAAGTATTTACTTAATTCATTAAACTTGAAATAATTCCTTAACCTACTTTGTTAAACGTTAATTAAGTCATTAATATTCAGAATTATTTATGGTGATATGACTTCAAAAATTTATTTAGGCTAAAAGTTTTTTGAAAGCTACACCCGAGAAAACCCATCCATTTACTCGAGCAAAAACTCGCGTGTCCCTTTCTATTTCCCGAGCCTCCTCTCCTCCTCGTCCCTTCTTCTTCTTTCTTTTTTTCTTTTCTTTCATTCCAGTTAGTTTGAGTTAGTTTAAATTCAAACTTTAATATCAAGCGAACATGCTCTCGTGCTCAGGTTAGAACTCGAAGCCATCGACCACTTTACTCGAGTAACGACTCGAGTTGCTTACCCCCACCAGTTTTCTGATATCAACGATATCGTGCACGTGCACGTGTACGGCGCCGCCGTGACCTCTGGTCGACTCTAGATCATCGAGTCTAGTCAACGATCAACTACAAACCACTCCCTGATCATCTAAACTCCTCCATCTTCTCGCATTCAAAATCGAGACAAAGTCGAAACCTGGAAACAGCGAGACCACATCAACCCAAACCTGGCAACGCTTCGCACTCGTCCCTCCGACCACCGTAACCCCTAGAACTCCGGCATTGACTTCAACCAGGGACAAGCTTCCACTCCCCAAAAATCTGAGACACTCGGTCAATTGTAGAAGATGTGATGATCGACTACTTAGGGGTAACTAAAACTAGGGTTCTAAAAAGGATTTCACTACCGCAACCTCTCTGAAGAATCTTATCACCATTACCCATTTTTCTTAGCATCTACTAACACTCCTCTACCACCCGCCACGATCCCGGTCACCAGAACTTCGTAGATCATCAAAGATCGACGATAGAACGAATTTTAACCAAACTCGAACTGCTCTTAGCATCTAACTCTAAAATTTTTGATTCAAGCTTTAAAAATCAAATTAAAGTATACGCATTCGGTTTACATGCCTGAAAACAAAATTTAAGAAATTTAAATTTCGACTTATATAAAGCTTTGCTCCGTTCTTTCAATTTCTAGAGGAAATGCTAAGTTGTTTTAGCTTGAATACATTTTTAGATTAAAGCTTATACTAAAACAAACGATTCTTGTTATAACATTAAATCCAATCATCAGGTAAATCAGGTAAAAAAAAATGATTTTTAAATCAAAGTCTGATATCTGCAAATATTAGAACAGAACATGTATAGCAATAACCTGTACACCAGATTTTTCCAGTTTTCCAAATATATTCAAAGGATATATGTATATAGCAACAGACACCTATATGCAATCAATTCAACTTTTAAATTTTTAAAACATAAGTTACTCACCTTTCATTTTGAAGAACAGAGCCTGCTCCAATATATTGAAAAACTGCAGGCTACAATCTTCTTCCTTGGTTTGTATTGATTTTTTTTGATGTTTTAATTGAAGCTTTGTTTTTAAGTTTTTAGATGATATCATTTCAGATTTATTTTCTTACCGAACGAAATAGAATAGGTGAATATATGGAGAAGGCAGTGTTGTACAGGGTAATAAATGCTTGTACAAAAATAAGCATGGCTAAAGATATAGCTGTGGCATGCCTTAATGCTGCTGTACAAACAAATATATAAGTGTATTTGTTTTCTTTCAATTCGGCTGAGATGGATTGCTATAGGGTGGCTAAAGATCCAAGCATTTATTGCTTTGTATTTAAGTGTTGATTGTTTTCAACTTTGTTTTACTATTTTGCTTTGCTTAATACTGTGCAGGTGATATTGTTTATATACTTGAGTGTATTAACTTGTCTCTACTTCTTTCTTACTTTTTCCTTTTATTTTATTACTTTACTTTATACATTGCATTTCGGCTGAGATGATATGAGAAGTTGATGTACAGGTTTTACTTTTTATGTTATAATTTACCTTTTATTTGTTTTGGCCTTGTTTACTTGCTTTACAATATAAATGAATTTGTTTCATTTTCCTGGCAGCTTTCATGCTTACATATATACTTACATATATATACATATATATTTACTTTATCTTATTCTTCAAGCTTGTAGATATTTTGTTTTATCATCTTCTTTTATAATTTGTTATATCGTTTTGTAATATACATGAGATTTATTTTTTAATATGTTGTTAATTTCTAACGATTGTATTTACTTAATATTTTTCTTGTATTTTCCTATATATATATATATTTATTTTAAAAATCCATTTACTTGAAATTCAAATGACATTCTAAAATAATACGTTGTTATAATTTATTTTATACTTATGCTTTAATATTTATAAGGTTTATCCTATTTCAAACATTTACTTCTATTTTAACTTAAATTATTTATTAAACCATTTATCAAAGATTCAAATCACCTATATATACAAATATATATTATTTCAAATTTACTCACATATACACTATTTACAATATTTTAATCTCAAATGATTTATACAGAATATACTTGGATATCGGGGAAACTCGCTCTCAATTTATCAATTAAATTTACAAATTTTTATCTAAAATTTATTTAATCATAAATTTAACTCAAGAATTCATTTAATTATAAATTTAAATAAATTTAAATTTCGGGGTCGTGACATTATAAATCAAAATATTGGACTTATAAAACGAATTTTTATAAGTGTTAAAAAGAGGTATAAATGGATTTCATAAGTGAATGAAATTAATAGATTTATATTGTGAAGTTAAAAATGAATGAAGTTGTAGAATAAAGGATTAATAAGTAATTTACTTATAAATTGGATTTTTGCCTTTAAATGGAATATTGATCGAATTTGTTCGTAAATGATTCTTTTTAAAGTTGAAATCGTTATAAAGTACAAATGCGATTTATAAACGTTGTTTATAAATCCGAAATCACTTATTTTTATAAGTGAATTTTAGAAGTTAATAAAATGAGATTTATAAACCGGAGTTGTTATAGAAAATGGAATTTATAAACGTTGTTTTATAAATTCGGAAATCAATCGAATTTGATGAGTTTAATATAGAAGGTTATTAAGGGAATTTTATCCACGATTTTGGATAGTGGATAAATTCTTGAAATAAATATGTAGAAAAGATTGAAATGTGGTTAGTGAAGTATATTCACGATTTTGGACAGTGAATATATTTTTAAGTAAAATGGATATGGTTATGGAAAAGTGATATTACGAAATGAAGTAATCGTTTTAAAAGACGTTTTAAAACGTGTGAACTATCGAAATCATAGATCTCAACATTTATTGTTGAAATAGACGTTTTCGAGAAATATAAGGAAATGGTGGACTATAACATTGTTGTTATAGTAAATGATTTCCGAAAGTAAATGTTTATATAGTATTGGGATTTACATATCTATCTTAAATTTCGAATCCCTATACTAGTGATTTTGAGTCGTCGTAACGATGTTTTACGTAACATTCGTTTTGACTCAAATAAATGTGCTTAAGAGAATGATTTCCTTAAAGAATGAAATGTATACTTAATTTTGATTTAAGTATAACGAATATTTTCAAAAGTTGAAAATAAATAGATTGTGAATTACTTATTATTAAATAAGTAGGGAAATGCATTTCCAAAATGAAATGAAACGTTTTGAGAATTTATCTTCTTAAAGATAAATTGAAATTGAATATTTGAAATCGATTTGAAAATCGTATATCAGTAGATATTTTGAAAATATAAATTCACTATGGAATTTATAAAGGAAAGGGAAACTGTTTAGAAAAATAAACGTCGATTTATTTTTAAAGTGTGGAAATTTTATATTCAGTAAAGATATTTTGGGAAATAAATAATTTGGAAAATTATTTGGAATCTGATGATGTTGCGCATCTTTATTGATAGTTAAATAACCGACTATCAATAATTACCTTTAGATAGGTATTTGTTGTGAATTGGATGAATTTGAATGCCACACTTATTTTTGAATAAGCGCTCACTATTCGGGTTAGCCGGGAAAGGACCATGGGGTCATATAACCCATTCCGAATATGTGATACGTCGTTATGAATTGCATTCGAAGACCGGTGTTGAAGACCGGATATTTTTGAAAACGGAAGGATTACCGTCGAGTTACTCTACATCGGCTGATCTCCTATTTAGAGGTTTTATCACCCTTAGTGACGGGAAGTCCGGACGTGATTAGAAAATTATCCGGATTTGCAAGGGCTTCGTGAGAAGTGCCTTCGGTTCTGTTTGATCCCGGAACAGACTTGTATGGATTGTATGTCTGACGTTACAATTTGAGATATAAAGCTGATTTCTTTCAAATACATTCCTGTTGGTGGCGGAGAATTTATTCTCTTAGCTTAACACCCTTCTCTGAGACGTACGAGCTCAGAGGTTATGTAGTTGAAATTTATCAGCGATATACTCCCAATTTGGTAACGTGGCATACTGAGTGTTGCTGTGAAATGATCAGTGTTTGATCATTTGTGATATGATCATTTGTTTGATCTTATATCTTTGTGATCATAGGTTGATCATTTGTTTGACCCGAAGCAGGGCTTTGTAGAAAGCGTAGCTTTGTGGACGAGACTTCGTCGAGCCTCACACCCCGGAAATGGTCAAAACAGGAAGGATGCGGCAAGGTTCTAGGGAGTAGCGCCCCTTAGTGTATGTCATTCCTTCTGGATAAAGGTGGTATCATGGTATGGAGCCCAGATACTTAACCTCTGTGGTTGCTGCAAATTTATTACTTTGTGGTCTGTTGCGAATCGGGGATCCTCGGGAAGATCGGTTACGATCGGGGGATGACATACGCATGTCAGTAGTTACCTATTTTTGCAGAGGTAACCCGGCCTTGTGTTGGCAGAGAACCGGTTAGGTTCTCGGGTCGTCTATTCCAGGGACGTACCCATCGTGGAAAAGGAAGTTCCTTAGCCTGACCATTTGTTGGAAATCCAAAGAAACAATACGAGCCTTTACGATTTCAATTGTATAACCTGTCTCCTCAGGAGGCAGCTATAGCAGGCATAATATAATGGTACCTATGCTGGCTAAGATTTATATTCTACTTTCGAAATGTTTTCTACACTATGCACTAATAATAATATAAAAAAGAATTTGATTTTGCATAGTAAGCATCTTTGACTATCATAAGAAGAAATCTCCTCCAATTCTGCGTTTGCATTGTGTGTGTGGTGGGAGGTCTTATGGTAGTTTCATTTTCCAAAAGCATTGCGAATTTGTTTTATTTTCCTTATGAAAAATAACTGTTTTACGATCTCACACCAGTCACCATGACTGACCTGGAGTTTATTGTTCCCTTCCTAAACTCTAGGTGCCCACCAATTTCTACATGGGCAGTCTAGAGTTTAGTTATCAGATCATTTTGGGTTGGAGTGCTATGGAGCTTAGTGGCGAGCTGGATGACGAGACGTATGATCTATACTATGTATTATTCCGTTGTGTATTCTGTATGAGGACAAGTTTATATAACTGTCCATTGTTGTATATTGACTCTGATTGATGTATGTATAAAATGATATAGTTCTTTGTTTAAAGATTATTCATTTATCTATTATATGTTGTTCCGCTGCGATATGTGAGATTCTGATATTGTTTTTGTTTCTGTTGTTGTTCTGTTGTTCTTTCTTCTTCTGCTTTCTTCTTCTTCTCCTTTTCTTCTATCTTTTCTTCTATTTCTTCTTTCTTAAACCCTCAGGGTTCGTATTTCCGTTCATCTTGAGTTAATCAATGGAGATTAGTGTTTAATCAAGAGGTACGGATTTGCGGGTCTTGACAGAGTGGTATCAGAGCATATGGTTAAGCGACAACCCTGCTCTGTTGGGTGTTACTCATTAGAGATAGAGTCAGTAGTACTCTAGAATGAGTTGAGTGTAATAATAGATACGAGTGCGTATTTGTTAGTGAATATAAAATTGTTTTATATTGTGATGATTGGTTTGTTGAGTGGTATATGGATTCTGGTCGGTATTGTCCGTACAACTCTATCGATAGGGATCTCTAAACACTTGTATAGAACAATTCGGCATAGTATTGTTTTAAATAGGGTAAATGAGATAATTTTGCCCAAAACTATTTTTGTATAGAAAATAAATGTTTTTCTATAAAGTACTATAGTATATGGTTGCATGGATGTTAGGAAGTAATAATAGTAAATTATTATCATTGAAATTGAATAAGAAATTGAAATCGTAACTCCAAAGTTAAGAAATAAATTCACATGCAAATGAAATTTAAAGAATATAAATTATAAATGTGAATTGTAATTTAAAACGGAGTTCCAGAAAAGTATTTGGAAATGTTTTAAAAAGAATTTGAAAATTTTGGAGATTTGGAAAGTTTAATTCCTTTTTGATTTGAAAATGGATTTCAAAGGTTTTGAAAAATGTTTTGACGGAATGAAAAGCTCTAAACTCTTTTCGGTCACTGGAAAATAACTTCGATGATGACCGCGGCATCGTTGGTGTTCATTTTCGGGTTTCCAAAAGAGAAATTGCTGCCAAATTGTTTTAAAAGGAATTTGTTTGAAAAATTTGGATTTTGTTTTAGAAAATTCAAAGGATAATTTGAATTGTTTTCAAAAATAGTTTTGAAAAGATTGAAAAGACTCTGGAACCCTATTTAAAATATTTATGAAATAAGAAATAAGTTGATAACTTATACAATTAGAATTTTGATAGAATTAATTTAAAGGATGAAGTTAAATCAAAGTAAGTATAAGTGAATCAATTAAGTAAAGTGAAAAGATTACTAAAAGAAAATTTATTAAGTTTAAAATAAATTTGGAGTAGTAACAAATAAATTGGAATTGAGTATATTGAATTATGGAAGTAAATTGTGAATGAATGAATAAATTTACAATTGTGATTTAATAAGTAAATGTGATATTGAAATTATTCTAAGTGATGATTGAATGAAGATAAAACTGGAATTAGAACTGAATATTGGAAATTGAAATTTAAAATGAATTGGTGAATGAAACTAATATGAAGAGTGATATGAATTAGTAAATGAAAGATAATCGATAAAAATTCAATATTCAGAAGTTAAATAGAATCCAAATAAAGTTGGAATTGTGAATTAAATTCAAATGAAATTTGAAATGTGAAATTGAATGAAAATGAATATGAAACTTCAATAGGGAAGTAAAGATGATATAAGAAGTATCGAAATTTTGTAATAGACTTTGCAAAATAGTTTGAATGCTGTAACTAGATATAATGGCTAGTAGGATATACAGGTGTATAAAGGGATTGGAAAATTTATTTCAAAGATAAATTTGAATTGCTCGACAAAAAGGTATGTATTTTATATTTTTATATGAGATTTGATGACTTTCTTGTCTAGCCGCTTGGCTTTTTCTTTTTCTTTTTGAAATCTGAGAGTCCGTAGGGACGTTTTGTAGTCGTACCGTACTAGCCGCGCAAAGGAGACGCTGGCGAAATTTTTCGAAAATTTCGAGTGTTAGAAAATTTTTGAGAAATTTTGAAAGTTTAAAATTTGAATTTAAACTCGAATTTGAATTGAGAAGTTAAACAATGTTGTTTGAAACTTATAATTGAAGTTGGAAAACGAGTTGAATGATAACGAATCTTTAATAGAAAGATTTGTTTTGATAAATTGATAAAACTATTAGATTGTGAAAAATAGTAGACGAGTTAAGGACCATTTTTCCTTACTTGGTAATTTCGAGGACGAAATTCTTTTAAGGGGGGAAGTTTGTAACGACCCAGAATTTTTGATAATTAAAATTTGAATATTTAATTAATTTTAAATATTAATAAATGGAATTTAGAAGTCGAATGATTTATTTTTCGAATATTGGGTTTTATTTGATAATTAAATCGATAAATTAAATAGTGAAATTCCAGAGATAATTAAAAATCGAGTTTAAAATGATTGAAATTGATTAGGAAAATTTTATTTAATCATACTGGAGTTATAGAAAGGTTATAGAACTTTTAAAATTGAAATTGGAGTTAATCTGTGAAAATTGAATATTTTAATATTTAATTATCGACTGTAAAAATAGTCAATTTTCGGACAGTCTCAGAATTGGACGAAACCAGTTTCATCGGATCCATAATGTGATATTTTTGCATGGTTTCAAATTTCGTAATTTTTGGATTTACCATTTGTCCAGTACAAATTAAAACGGCTCGAAATCGATTTAAATCGGTTTAATTTAAAATCGATCGTTTTTGTCCGTATCTCGCACAGATGTCCGAATTAGCTCCCGAAACATGTTCCATTGCATTCGGAACGCGGGGTAAACCTTAGAAACGTCAGCCGGCACGCTCGATTTGGAGTTCGTAAATTTTTCGATGAATAGTGTTTTGAAGCTTTTTCTATAAAAGCACCCCATCTTTCATTTTTGCAAAATAAAACAAGCCCTAGGGTTTAATACGTTCAGCCGCCGGCTATGAATTCAAAGGCCAGAAATGCTCGATTCTTTCTTCCCTTTTTTCTTCAAATCCAATAACAATTATCAAATGTTTTTAACTACAAAAGTGAAGATCTAAGCGAGACCTTCAAATCCATACGGCAATGGTCAGTTTTCGTCGACCAGAGAGGACATTAGGTGGCCGCATACGTGCGAAGTTCGAGCACGATTCTCGTGCAAAGGAGGCGACCGAGTTCAATGGGTCTCTGGCCGAAGTACGAGCTCGCGTTGGGCAACGAAGTGGTGGTCTCTGATCATTTTGGAATCGAGTTGGGTGGCTCGCGTTTTGAGGAAGACGGGAGCGTGTTGGGTTCGAATGCGATTTCTTGAACCTGGGAAGAAACAGGAAGGTGCGGCCACGATTTAGCAAATGGAAGCAACGGTCTAGATCTGCCTAGGGTTAGAAATTAAAATAAAATATGTAAATCGAATTATAATTTAAATTGTGTAATCTTTGAAAACGCATATCTTTTTGCTGCGAGGTCGGAATGGAACGAAACAAAATGCGTTGGAATCGTATTCGCGAATACTACGTGATGCAATTGGATTGGAGTCGTTTGGAGCTAGTTTGAATTTCGGGTAAATTAAACGCGCGTTTAATTTTATTCGAAATAAACGCTGGAACGGAATTTAAAATCAAGGTGAGATCTCCTCACTCAAAATAAATTTGGATTTACAGTTATTGATTGATGATTGACTGTTTTGGATGTGATATTAGATATAGTAGGATATATATCTATATATAGCAATATATACATATTGGCATATGTATATATTGGATTGATGATTTCCCGCCTCGTATAGCGGATGAGACCCTATTGCGCCATTAGTAAGCGGATATTTTTATAAAACCCATATACCGCGATATTCCACCTCGAAGTGGAATTGGTATTGTGCTAACGTCTGTGGATGCAGGGAAACAGGTTGGAGGGATCCAACTGGATTCCTCAACTGTATTTATTTATTTACAGATATTGATGTATATTCTGTTATCATATTGATATATGATGTTGTGATGGACTAATTGGTGCTGTTGCATCATCGGATTCAGTTTTTGAAGCTTAAAAATAACGACTTTTACTATAAAAGGATTTTTAAAGTGATTTTTGAAAATAGACGTTTTATTGAATTTTTGAATTGATTTATTTCAAATAAATAAACGTTTAAAATTTTAAAGTTATAAAAGTTAAGATTTTTGGTGAAATTTAACCAAAGTGTGATGTTTGAAATAAATAGTTGATTTATTTATAAAATGGTTTAAGTTGGGATTTTTGAATAACTATAAACGATTTGTATAAAAAGATTTATAAAATTGATATTTTATAAATCAAAATATTGGACTTATAAAACGAATTTTTATAAGTGTTAAAAAGAAGTATAAATGGATTTCATAAGTGAATGAAATTAATAGATTTATATTGTGAAGTTAAAAATGAATGAAGTTGTAGAATAAAGGATTAATAAGTAATTTACTTATAAATTGGATTTTTGCCTTTAAATGGAATATTGATCGAATTTGTTCGTAAATGATTCTTTTTAAAGTTGAAATCGTTATAAAGTACAAATGCGATTTATAAACGTTGTTTATAAATCCGAAATCACTTATTTTTATAAGTGAATTTTAGAAGTTAATAAAATGAGATTTATAAACCGGAGTTGTTATAGAAAATGGAATTTATAAACGTTGTTTTATAAATTCGGAAATCAATCAAATTTGATGAATTTAATATAGAAGGTTATTAAGGGAATTTTATCCACGATTTTGGATAGTGGATAAATTCTTGAAATAAATATGTAGAAAAGATTGAAATGTGGTTAGTGAAGTATATTCACGATTTTGGACAGTGAATATATTTTTAAGTAAAATGAATATGGTTTTGGAAAAGTGATATTACGAAATGAAGTAATCGTTTTAAAAGATGTTTTAAACGTGTGAACTATCGAAATCATAGATCTCAACATTTATTGTTGAAATGGACGTTTTCGAGAAATATAAGGAAATGGTGGACTATAACAGTGTTGTTATAGTAAATGATTTCCGAAAGGAAATGTTTATATAGTATTGGGATTTACATATCTATCTTAAATTTCAAATCCCTATACTAGTGATTTTGAGTCGTCATAACGATGTTTTACGTAACATTCGTTTTGACTCAAATAAATGTGCTTAAGAGAATGATTTTCTTAAAGAATGAAATGTATACTTAATTTTGATTTAAGTATAACGAATATTTTCAAAAGTTGAAAATAAATAGATTGTGAATTACTTATTATTAAATAAGTAGGGAAATGCATTTCCAAAATGAAATGAAACGTTTTGAGAATTTATCTTCTTAAAGATAAATTGAAATTGAATATTTGAAATCGATTTGAAAATCGTATATCAGTAGATATTTTGAAAATATAAATTCACTATGGAATTTATAAAGGAAAGGGAAACTGTTTAGAAAAATAAACGTCGATTTATTTTTAAAGTGTGGAAATTTTATATCTAGTAAAGATATTTTGGGAAATAAATAATTTCGAAAATTATTTGGAATCTGATGATGTTGCGCATCTTTATTGATAGTTAAATAACCGACTATCAATAATTACCTTTAGATGGGTATTTGTTGTGAATTGGATGAATTTGAATGCCACACTTATTTTTGAATAAGCGCTCACTATTCGGGTTAGCCGGGAAAGGACCATGGGGTCGTATAACCCATTCCGAATATGTGATACGTCGTTATGAATTGCATTCGAAGACCGGTGTTGAAGACCAGATATTTTTGAAAACGGAAGGATTACCGTCGAGTTACTCTACATCGGCTGATCTCCGATTTAGAGGTTTTATCACCCTTAGTGACGGGAAGTCCAGACGTGATTAGAAAATTATCTGGATTTGCAAGGGCTTCGTGAGAAGTGCCTTCGGTTCTGTTCGATCCCGGAACAGACTTGTATGGATTGTATGTCTGACGTTACAATTTGAGATATAAAGCTGATTTCTTTCAAATACATTCCTATTGGTGGCGGAGAATTTATTCTCTTAGCTTAACACCCTTCTCTGAGATGTACGAGCTCAGAGGTTATGTAGTTGAAATTTATCAGCGATATACTCCCAATTTGGTAACGTGGCATACTGAGTGTTGCTGTGAAATGATCAGTGTTTGATCATTTGTGATATGATCATTTGTTTGATCTTATATCTTTGTGATCATAGGTTGATCATTTGTTTGACCCGAAGCAGGGCTTTGTAGAAAGCGTAGCTTTGTGGACGAGACTTCGTCGAGCCTCACACCCCGGAAATGGTCAAAACAGGAAGGATGCGGCAAGGTTCTAGGGAGTAGCGCCCCTTAGTGTATGTCATTCCTTCTGGATAAAGGTGGTATCATGGTATGGAGCCCAGATACTTAACCTCTGTGGTTGCTGCAAATTTATTACTTTGTGGTCTGTTGCGAATCGGGGATCCTCGGGAAGATCGGTTACGATCGGGGGATGACATACGCGTGTCAGTAGTTACCTATTTTTGCAGAGGTAACCCGGCCTTGTGTTGGCAGAGATCCGGTTAGGTTCTCGGGTCGTCTATTCCAGGGACGTACCCATCGTGGAAAAGGAAGTTCCTTAGCCTGACCATTTGTTGGAAATCCAAAGAAACAATACGAGCCTTTACGATTTCAATTGTATAACCTGTCTCCTCAGGAGGCAGCTATAGCAGGCATAATATAATGGTACCTATGCTGGCTAAGATTTATATTCTACTTTCGAAATGTTTTCTACACTATGCACTAATAATAATATCAAAAAGAATTTGATTTTGCGTAGTAAGCATCTTTGACTATCATAAGAAGAAATCTCCTCCAATTCTGCGTTTGCATTGTGTGTGTGGTGGGAGGTCTTATGGTAGTTTCATTTTCCAAAAGCATTGCGAATTTGTTTTATTTTTCTTATGAAAAATAACTGTTTTACGATCTCACACCAGTCACCATGACTGACCTGGAGTTTATTGTTCCCTTCCTAAACTCTGGGTGCCCACCAATTTCTACACGGGCAGTCTAGAGTTTAGTTATCAGATCATTTTGGGTTGGAGTGCTATGGAGCTTAGTGGCGAGCTGGATGACGAGACCTATGATCTATACTATGTATTATTCCGCTGTGTATTCTGTATGAGGACAAGTTTATATAACTGTCCATTGTTGTATATTGACTCTGATTGATGTATGTATAAAATGATATAGTTCTTTGTTTAAAGATTATTCATTTATCTATTATATGTTGTTCCGCTGCGATATGTGAGATTCTGATATTGTTTTTGTTTCTGTTGTTGTTCTGTTGTTCTTTCTTCTTCTGCTTTCTTCTTCTTCTCCTTTTCTTCTATCTTTTCTTCTATTTCTTCTTTCTTAAACCCTCAGGGTTCGTATTTCCATTCATCTTGAGTTAATCAATGGAGATTAGTGTTTAATCAAGAGGTACGGATTTGCGGGTCTTGACAATTCTGTTTTGTTGTACACAGCCAGCTAATTTTTTTATGTCTTTATCTTTTGCATTTCTTTGATCAGATGTTTTGTGACCTGTTTTTCTTTTTGACATTGATTATATGGTTTGTGGGCTTGAAATGAGGTTCATTTATTTCAATGTTTCCTTTTGCTTAAACATAACTTTTCTTGTATGTACATATATATTTATCAACAAAGTCTTGCTTTTTCCCCATCTTATACATATATTAATTCATATACTTAACCTTGCCTTCATACATGTACACTTCATATATGTATATATTTACTTACATATGTATTTGTCATTATATAGATAAATATATGTATATGTTTACATTTATTCACATAGGCAATTACACTTTTATCCACCTTAACACCTATATATATATATATATACATATACAATATATATTTTTACTTTGTCATGTTTACCTTTTATTTTATATATCTAGATATACACATGCTTATACATATATCTATATGTATTTATTATTTTCATACGCATTGTTGTTATAATATATACACACATATTCACATATACAACACTTAAATGATCATTTATATCTATCTATATAGGTTGTTGTCATCATTTTTGTAGATATTTGCATTTATCATTTTCACTATACATACATGTATACATATACTTATGCATTTTTTCCCATTACATATATTTTCATGTACTCACACACTATTTCCTATTTACATGTATATCACTTCGTATGGACATATATACATATATATATATATACATCTATACACTTATATATCATCAATGTCACAAAGCTTGTATGTTTTTATCTATATATATTTATGGACATTTAATCTTAATTTAGAGGGTGGAGTTTAATATATACATTTCTAAAATATTATCATATTCAGGATTTAAAATTTAATATTCCAATAATTGAAATCAATTAATTACACAATTACAGACGTAAAAAATACGGGTCGTCACATATATAATAGTGACCCAAATTATATATATACTGACCCATCCTAAACTTTCCTTCCAGCAATGCAAAAACAGAAAGCAAAACAAATATAGGTCTCTGCTCAAACTTACAGTATACATATAACATTCAAACCCAATAACTTACATAATGATTATACATATAAACTTACCGACCCATATAATAGTACCTATAACAAAGAGTAGTTGCATAAAAAAAATACTTGCAATATATATAAATTTTTTATATACTGTATATAACTTTATATATATTAACATTTATAAATCCCGGAACAAATAAAGCTATACATATATGCATCGGTCAAAAATTTAATATATATAATACTTTTATAACTCTATATACTTAATATATATATACTATATAAACTGTAAAGATGATCATATATGTATTAGATCTATACGTATATAACAGTTTTAAATCAAAATTTTATATATAAACTAATAACAACTAAACTTAAACTTGCATATATATATATATATATATATATATAACATTTTTCTATGATATTATACTATAACTAGTATGATATATATACCTCTTATAAAAATAAATAGGCGGCAGAGGAGAAGAAGCCAAGAGATACCGCGAGTATGGTGAGTCACGGCCAGGCTTGAGTGAAAACGGAAGGTTGCGCGGATCTCTGAGTTGCGACAGCATGGGCTGCGGTTGGCGACCATGGCCTCGACTGGAGGTGAGGAAGGTCTGCACAGGTGGAAGAAGTACGGCGAACTGATGAGGAGGATGTGGCCAGGGCCGGGGTGGTTGTGCTCTTCACGAGGAGGAGTGGTGGAGGAGAGAGGACGTGCGAGGCAGCAGGGAAAGACCCAGGTGCATGAGAAGATGAAAGGTGAGGAAGAAGAAAATAGGTAGGGAAAGAACAGCAAAATGAAAGAGGACAATATCAAAAAAATTTCTCAAAACAAAATAGTGAACAAATCAGAAATGAAAGGACAAGTTAATAAAGTTGAAACCGAGGAAAGAAAAGTTAGGCATGAATTCAGAAGGCTAAAAAGGCTATTGATATTACAGGTTGCAAAAATGAAAAATGAACGTAACCTCAAAAAAAAAATGAACCAGCAAAAAATGATTTTAACGTTCGGAACAGAGGGACCCAAAACGCTGGAATAGAAAAGGTCAAAGGATGAATAATAAATGTTGATTACCGTTTGAATTCACGTGGATAACTGAAAAGGCAAAAGAAGACAAAAGTCTCGAATGTGGAACCGGTACGAAGGATCGGTTCACCGATTCCATCTTGTTCCGAACTTCGAAACACACGAATGAATATACCGCAGAGATCAGCACGACGAGACGATCAAAGCGGTATACAGATATCAGCGATACGATTATCCATTCAAAAGTCGATACAGAACTGATATACGTTGTTATCATGTACGGAAAAATCCAAACGGAGCTAGAAACGTTCGAATTTCGCGAAACGGATTACGCAGTCTTATTCAGAGTGTTCTAAATAAATTTTCTCATGTTGACATATTTAGGTTTCAGAACACTTTTATTATCATCAATTTTAACTGATATAAATTGAAATAAAATTACACTAGAAAATAAACTTCCATATTATTCGATGAAAATTTATCAGTTGCTATGTTTAATTAAACGTATTTCAAATATCAAATTTTAATTTCAAAATTTTATTGTTTAAAATTTCACAAAAAATCAATAAATTAATTAAATAAAAGCACTGAAATTTACGGGTCGTTACACTCTCCCCCACTCAAAACTTTTCGTCCCCGAAAATGAAGAAGGTAGGAGAATAGAAACAACCAGAAAGAAATTAGGTTGAAATACAAATAAAACAATGAAATTAAAACTATATAAATTTCAAATTAAACTAATTGATATTTAACATTTTGGTTTAATCCATTTGAGTTCACTTGAGTTAAATCAATCCATCTATTTCTAAATTCATTATCTTATGGTCTAGTCATCCTCAATTAAAAATTTCTAAATCATCAATTTGTATAATCATTTATTATACTCATACTCTATTTAAAAAGTTTAATTCTTTTATTCCAAATTATTATTAACTTTATTCCACTTAATATATCTTATCACATATTTTTAAACCACATAAATTAATTTAAACCATATAAATTTCAATTTAAATTAATTTATATTCAATAATTGATTTTAAATTCAAGGTATTTCCATAGGTTAATCTAATTTCAATTTATTAATTCTTTCAAAACAAATTTATTTGTCTCATCTAATATTCAATTAACTTATTATCCTATTTATCTCTATTAACATCTTTATAATAATAATAAAATTTAAGTGTATAACATTTATTATAACACTCAAATTTTATCAATAAAACATTTTATATTGTATATAATCCAATTACATATTCAACTTCTGAATAATTTAGGTAAGTTATATTAGAATGAAATTGGGTATTATACAAATAAATTTTTTCCAATTCAATTATTTCAAATTATATATATTTTTATTTAAAAATTTTGGTTTCATTTAAAATTGAAATCATCTTCTAACCAAATTTTTAAGAATTAAATTTCCGATTAACTTCAAGCAATTTAGAGATAAACATATTATATTTTGAAATCAAATTTATAAACATATACCTATATATACATTATAAATCAAATCATACCACAAAATTTCAAATCAAATTCAAATTCCAAAACAAAACTATAGCAAAGCTACCGAGTGGCCTCTCGTCATCGAAACTCGAAAATGAATATCGATGATGCTGCAGTCATCACCGAAATTATTTTCCAGCGACAAAGAGAAGAGTACTGATTTAAAACCTTTTAAAGTTCTTTGAAACGATTTCAATTTGAAATTACTTTAAATAATATGCATTTTAAAACTTTAAAACCAAAGTTGGAAATCATCGGAAATTTAAATTCTCAAATTCTTGACTTAAATTCATTTCAAATTCCAAATCAATTTATAAACCAAGCTTATAAATTCATTTAGAACAATAAATGATAACCAAATAATATCCTTTCATACAACCAATTTAATTAACTTATTAAA
Organism: Allium fistulosum; assembly: GCA_030737815.1. Lineage (NCBI taxonomy): Eukaryota > Viridiplantae > Streptophyta > Magnoliopsida > Asparagales > Amaryllidaceae > Allium > Allium fistulosum. Next base: position 1,218,574,802 of record CM060904.1, on the reverse strand, counting down.
TTCCAGAAAATTTTACTTATATATATGTAGTATAATCATACAAATTTATTTCATTTACCAAATTTGAAAATAATATTGTGTCAGTTTGTTTCTGTTCAAGTGTTTTGGAATTCCTATCGATAGCGTTGATCGGACGAATCGATCGAAAATCCAAACCAACATCAACAACTCAAACAACACAATATATAAAACATTTAATATAAAATTACAAATACACTCCCTCACTCGATGATTCAAGAATGGGTTCAAAACAAAGATAGAGATCCAAATATAGAGGGATCCTAACCAAAAGAATTCAACTAGAAGATAGGCTCGAAAGGGAGATAAGATGATTAAATAACAAAATAGAAAGATGGACAGATTTATATAAATCGCGGGCGACCTTAGCCGGGTCAATCGTGACTTCAAGAATAAGATCGATGTAGAATTCTGGAGCAAATCGACATTCGATCGCCAGAGGTAGAATTCAGGTATAGCAGAAGATAGCAGCATCATAAACCGAGGATACAGAAATCTCCGGTGAATCAATACCATTGTAAAGGAGGTTCACCCTTTTATAAATTATTCAAAGATTGGCGAGATCGTCGATTTATTATAGAGATCATTCGAAATGGAGTTATGGGATACTCCAGAATTGAGAGAGCACAAATAAAGAGAGACAAGAATGGATTTCAAAACAAGTTGGAGAGTTCCAAAATTCAAAGAAAACTGAGTCAAAGAAGAAGAGATTCAAGCACGAACGAAAGTGATTCTGTAATTGAATTTTACTCTATATGCCGTGTTTGCCAAAAACCTGGCTCTGATACCACATGTAACGACCTGAAATTTCAACCATTCGCATCCATACATGTCGGATTTGAATTGCTCAAAATATCAAATTGTTAATTTAAATTTGGCAAAAACTCAGTATATACAGTAAATAAATAATCACAAAATCACAGACACAGAGTAATATAACAATAATGCAGCGGAAACAAAAGAATAGTAGTTCATGAAGCTACTATATATATATAAGAGTTAAACAAGATACAACAGAAGTCTTGAATACATAGATGTGTCAATACAATAGTCAAATACAAGATCTAAATACATTACTGGGATCAACTGAATAACTGATATCAGAATCGATAGATAGCTTGGTCTCCAAGCGAAGCTCCAACTCCAAAGGTGAGTCTCAAATGTCGTATCACTTAGTCTGACTCGAGCGTAAAGCAAAACACAAAACACTCAAGTCAGGATTAACATTTATATATCAATAAATCTAACTCAAGTGAAATATCAACTGAAATATAAGTAACTTAAAGGATGTTTGGGATAACCATCCTCTAAGGATCCGTTAAACTATCTACTATGTAGTAATATTCGCTATTATAATAGTGTCTAATAGTAAAATAAACTTACTTTTAAATAGCGTTAAGGGGTTACCCATATAGCCCTTAACACATAATAGTTGTGATGACCTGCAAATCCATATCCCTTAAATTGACATCAATTTCCAACCAATCAACTCAAGAAGAACGGAAATACGAACCATCAGGGTTAAAGAAGAAGAGGTAGAAGGAGAAAGAAAGAAGAAACAGAAACAACAACAGAATCTCACATTCGCAGCGGAACAATATATAATAGATGAATGAATAATCTTTATAACAAAGAACTATATCAGTTTATACAATACATCATCAAAGTTTACAACAACAACACACATCACTAGACAGTTATATAAACTTATCCACATAACAGAATACACAGCGGAATAATACTAGTATAATTGATACGTCTCGCCATCTAGCTCGCCTCCAGATCTCCACAGCAATCCATCCAAATCCAATTGATAACCAGATTCTAGGCTGCCCGTGTGGAAAATTATGGGCACCCAGAGTTTAGAAAGGGAACAATAAACTACAGGTCAGTCAAGGGACTGGTGTGAGATCTTAAAAACAGTTATTTTCACAAAGAAAATAAAATAAATTCGCAATGCTTTTGGAAAGTGAAACTACCATAAGGCGTCCCGCCACACACACAATGCAAACGCAGAATTGGAGGAGATTTCTCCTTATGATAGTCAAACATGCTTGATACGCAAAATCTTTTTAATATTATCATTAGTGCCTAGTGTGGAAAACATTTCGAAAGTATAATATAAATCTTAGCCAGCATACAACCATTATTGTATGCCTACTATAGCTACCATGTTTTGTGGCAGGTTACCACCACGCTGCATGGCAGGTTATACAACTAAACCGTACAAGGTTCGTATTATTTCTTTGGATTTTCCAACAAATGGTCAGGCTAAGGAACTTCATATGCCACATGGGTACGCCTCTGGAGGGACGTCCCGAGAACTTAACCAGCTCTGTGCCAACACAAGGCCGTGTTACCTCTGTAACTAGGTAACTACTACTCGAGTATGCCACCCCCGGTCTTTTGCGACCTTTACCTGAGGGCCCTTGATCACAAAGCAACAACCACATAGTAAATGAGATTACAGCAACCACACAGGTAAAGTATCTGGGCACCATACCACGATACCACCTTTTTCCAAAAGGAAATGACATACCCTAAAGGGTGCGACCCTCATAACCTTGCCGCATTTTTCCTGTTTCGACCATTTCCGGGGTGTGAGGTCCGATGAGGTCTCGTCCACAAAGCTACGCTTTACACGAAAGCCTTGCTTTGATCAACAAATGATCAACAACACACAGCAGCACTTAGTATGCCACACTACCAAATTAGGAGTATATCACCGATAACCTTCAACTACATAACCTCTGAGCTCGTACGTCTCAGAGAAGGGTGTTAAGCTAAGAGAATAAATTCTCCGCCACCAAACAGAAATGTATTTGAAAGAAATTTGCTTTATATCTCAAAGTGTAATGTCAGACATACGACCATACAAGTCTGTTCCGGGTACGAACATAATCGAAGGCACTTTGTCCAAATAAGGAAGAAGCCATTGCAAATTCAGTCTTCAATTGCAATCCATAACGTCGTATCATTATTCGGAATGGGTTATATAACACAAAGGTCCTCTCCCGGCTAAACCGAATAATGAGCGCTTGTTTTAAAAAAACAAATTCAAGTGCCATTTCTAAGGCAAATATTGAAAGTCAGTTATTTAACCATCAAACAACATTCACAACAATCAAGCCTCAATAATTTCCCCAAATTGTTTATACTAATAGTTGGATATTTTACTATCAAACAATATTCACAATAATCATCCAATCTAAATAATTTTTCCAAATTATTCAATTTCAAAATATCTTTGCATGATATATATTTTCCACACTTCATCACTTTGAAAACCAATTTCAAATCACTTTTCACTCGCGGAATAAAATTCTCGATATTATTTATTTCCACTGTAAATCTGCCAAGTCCGAATATTTTAAAGTAATTTAAATCACTTATCCAAAATATACTTGGAAATATTTTTAAATAAAACTATCTTTAAACTCTTACTTAAATATTAGTTATGAAAATATTATACTAATATCTCATATAAAACTTCAAGTCCAAACTAATAAAATTAGTAGATAGAGTATAAATATTTCCAAATAACAAACATTTGCAAATCAATTTCCAAATTAATTTTCAACACAAAATCAATTTTTCATTCAACACCAAATCAATTTTCATATTGATTTTCCAAAGATTTATTTTCCAATACCAAATCAATTATCAAATGGATTCCAAAAAAAATTTATCACCTTTTAAATAAATCCCTTTATTCTTTCCAAATTATTTAAAATTCCATTTTCAATAAATTCTTCAACTTTTAAACAATATTATTCAAAACCCATTTATTAATATCTTTTCCCATATTTTGGAAATAATTCGATATGAATTCAAAAATAAACTTTATGCTTTTAAATTCGTTCTTTTAAATTCACTCAATTCTTTCAAAAGGGATTTACTTAAAATTTCCTACTTTAATTTCAAAAATCCAATTTTATTTATTTCTGGTATTCAACGATACCAAAAATCCATTCGGCTAAATTATAGCCTTCAACAAATTCAATCATCAATGTAATCATTCACAGATTATCAATAAATCATCATACAACATATGAAACAATTCATACAATTTGAGGAATCCAGTTGGATCCCTCCAACCTGTTTCCCTGCATCCACAGATGTTAGCACAACAATTAAATATCCATTCCACTTTGAGGTGGAATATCGCGGTATATGAGATTTATAAAATATCATCCGCTATTATGCGGCGCATAGGGTCTCATCCGCTATATAATGCGGGAAATCAATCTCCAAATATATATATATATATTATATATCCTACTATATCTAATATCATCAATAGATAAATTATCCAATTCATCCAAACACATCCAGAATTTATATTCAACTATTTAAAATTTAATTGAAAAATTCGATTGAGTGAGAAGATCTCACCTTTGATTTTAATTTACAGTCCATTCCAACTCCTTTCCATTTCCGGCTTGTTTCTCGATTTTAGACCTTGTATAAACAATTTTATACAATTTATTAATATCTGAAATAAATCGAATGATAAATTTCCTTTTAAATAATTTTAATTAACTAACAATTTGATTTTAATAAATTTTCCCTTTAATAAAATATTTTCTAGTTACCAAAATAACTACATAAGTTAACTAATAAATTAATCACTAAAATAAATTAGTAAATTTAAATTATGTATATTTATTTTTTCTTCCAAAATATTATATAAATTTTCGGTATATATTTAAATTCTATAATTTGAAACTAGATAGTAAACAATCTTTACTTTAAAAATATATATACATATATATTTATATTTTCTTTTACTGTACATATATATTTACATATAAATTAAATTTGAAAATAAATTATACCTTACTTCACTCGCCAGGGACGAACATCGCGACTTCCAGGCGATGATCCCAAAACCCTATCTCGAGACGTCACGTACACGACATTGTCGCACTCGTTTTCGCCACCCTTGAGCACCGAATCAAATCGCAACCGAGCCCTAGCTGAAACGCGAATCTCTCGCGATCGCCTCCACGCCTTTATCGATCGAAATCGCCTTGTCTACATCACCAAAGCCATCGCCTCCACACTAACCCTAACGCCGAACTCTACTTCGTGACACAGCATCAGACACGGCCTTCTATGCCTTGCGAACCTCTCCCCTTCGACCTGAAATGCCATGCACCTGAATCGACGACCGGACCACCAGACTTCACCACTCCCCCACGTGCGAATGTCACCCACCGCGATTGCACAATACGAGAGAGGATCGGCTCGAAAAACTCTCCAATACGAGATTCATTGCTCATACTTTGAATTGGTATATGGTTTTAGGGATTTTAGATTTGAAACGAATTTCGTTCGAAGTGGAGATAGGCTCGAGATCTCTTTTTTTTCATTCGAATTGAAAGGAATTGGAAATTTGGGTACGTGATTTTGAGTAGAGGAGTGAAAAAATTTACTCAGTTCGATTTTGAAATTTGAAACGAGAAGGGGAGTGAAATATACTGGAGAGTTCAAAGCTCGGCCATGATTTTTTTCTCGAATTGTTTTTTTTCTGCTTTGATTTGAACCAGGGAAAAGTTTAGACATGATATAAAGTGAAAGGAGGCGTGTTGGAGAAGGTTGGCTACAGTAATTATGAAATGAAAGGAAATGAAAAAACGTTGATGTGAAACAATTACAGCTGAAGTTGACCGTTATAAACATATATATTTTAAATTTAAATTCAAATTGACTCTAAATTTGCAACTCAAACTCTTGACCTCCTATCGAGATGTGCCGCTAGGCGTTTATAATGTTATACCCCTATTTCGAACACACTGGAAAAGGTTTCAAGTCCTAACTCGATCGTATGGAGAAGATAGCTTTTTGGACCCAATTATTATATTAAATTATCGATATAAATTTCAGCGCGTTTATATATCGTACGCTCACACAACAACTCTAATCACCATGAAAATTGAAATCCGATAATAATACAATATTACGGATCCAATGGAACTGGTTTTGTCGAATTCTAAGACTATGCCTTGGAAGGCTATTTTTAAATATCGATTTAAACGATAAAATTTTAAAACTAAAAAAAACACTGTTAAATTCAATTTCAAAATTTCTATCACCTTCAGTATTATTAATATGAATTTTCTAAGCCTTGAAAATATTTTTTAATCAGCTTAAAAGTTAAAGATTCAATATTTTTACCCAACTTCAATAAATTAAATTCAATAATTAAATTTCCAAATTCATTCTGATATTTGAATTTCAAATTAAACTAACTTCCAGATGTTTAAAATCAATTAAATATTCTGATTTCCAATGTCAAAAATTCAGGATCGTCACAATAGTGCCAATAGTCTTTATAGTACCTGCATACCTCGAGAGGATACGAGAAGATACTCCATAGGTACAACACAAATAGAAGCTCGTAGTAAAGCTCGATATGGTAGGTGACACGGCACAACTAGGCAATGCCAGGGTAGATATACCAATTACGCATCCGGGCTGGTGGAAACGCATAACAGCCACTACCGCCCACCTCAGAACACACTCCCAATCAAAATCGAAGGGTGGCTACCAAATCAATCACAAAGTAATAGAATGGTATCGAAGAAATGCGTCCGATCAGAGGTGCTACCTCATTGTCCCGTCAATCGCTTATGTTTTAGCCACCTTATGCCAACTCACGGGAGTTGGGTCCACGTATATACCTCAATAGGATCGTCGCCACCATCCTACTTCATTCTGGAATCTCCACCGCGTACACAGTTGTTAAAGTGGTTTTTGGTATCGACATAGAGTATGCCCATATTCGATCCCGGTCTCTTTAACAACCAAATGTTATTATAACACCGCAGTCATTTCGAAATAGTTTATACTTCAAAACCAAAATATCATTTTCATTTCAAAACCCAAATCAATACGATATCATTTCCATTCCAAATATATCCATTTCCAAAAATCATATCACTTTCCAAAGTTATAACACTTCTGAAATCATAAGTCTTTTAAAAATCAAAACACTTTGGAAATCACAACCTTGAAACACTTTGAAATAATAGCTTTGAAATCATAACATTTTGGAATCCTCAACACTTCCTCTTAAACAGTTTAGATATTAAAAATAGTATATATAATAAAATAGTTTATATAAAATAGTTATAAGTTAAAATAGTTTATAATAAAATAGTTTATAAAATAATATAAAATAGTTTTAAATATAATTTAAAATACTTTATATAATAAAGATAGTTTCAACAATTTCACAAATCGATTCAAATCAACCCGACTTCCAAAATTAAAATTAAATCAAATCTCAAATCATCAATTTCAACTTGATTCAGCTTCTCAATAAACCATTTCAAATTATCGATTTTCAAATACATATTTGAACCATAAAATAATCCATCCAAATTCCAGTATATATCAAAGTCAATATATTCAACATTTCAAAACTAAATTCGATAATTATATATATATATATAAATATCAAATTCACTTTACTATTATTAGTTTTGAAATATTTACATAATCATTTCAATAATATCTAAATACAGCTTAAATTTAAAATTTTAAATAAACAGAATATCCCATTTAAATTTATATAATTTTGAAATATTCATTTAAGTCACTTTTAATCAAATTCAAGTTATAAAACATTACTTTAAATTTCAAATTTAATAAATTTCAAATCAAACATATTTAAGAAAAATTCTTAGATAAATATAATTTCAAATCAATTTCAAATTTATCTTTCCAACCCGAATCATTATAAACTCAATATTTGAAAATATAAATTTTTATATAATTTCTTAAACATATTATATATCAACTTTAATAAATCTTTAAAATCAATATTTATTAAAACCATATATTTCTTTTTAAAACCATAGAAATCATTTTCAAAATATTTATATATAGACCAATTGTGTCTGTATATAATTTTCTACCCTATGGTCAAGTGATACAGATATTTATCATTTCAATCCGTAATTTAAATATATACGGGTATATATATTTTCAACCTATAATCCCAAATTCAATTCAATGAAAATCGCTTGGGTTTATCATTTCAACCCACAACGATTTTCTCCTATTCTATAGATCGTTTGGGTATGTATCATTTCAACCCATAGTGAATTCTATACTAACAGGGAACTTACAGAGTGATAACAGATATGATAATAATATAACATGCATATATCATCAATATAAATAATAGATAATGGTGTTAGATGTCATAAGTGAACAGATATAGATAATGGCATATATATAGCAATGTAAATAACTAACAGTAGCATATTTCAATTGTCGTTTCAATTGAAATCAAATTTAATAAATATAAGAACATTAATATTGAGTGATTGCTTACCTTTCGAGGTTAGAGATGAACGAGAATGAGATGAGTTATGAATCCAAGCACGAGATCCAAATCAAATCAAGATTGGCACGGATTTTGGCGACAGAGCAGATAAATAGGAATGGACGAAATCAAATCAGAACAGAATTGAATCAACACATTTTAAACATAACAGTTTAACAAAAACAGAAACAAAATAAATATTATATCCATATATATCTTCGTAAAAATCAAAGTAAAGTTTTAAACTAATAATATATATTCAATATTTTATTACAACCAAAAATCTATTCAAAATAACATATATGTATATCAAAATCGAAATATATATATATATCTCATAAAATAAAACATTTTAAATATCATAAATATACTTCACATATATATGGGTAGTACTGTAAACTAATATATATACATATAAGACCAAAATCTAAGATATAAATGAGTTTAATATATATACACATTATACTGTTTCACAGCAAAACCCAAGACATGTATTTATACATAAACCGACTCTATATAAGACAAATATACCTTCAAATTATACTTTTAAAAGTATATATATTTTACAGTATTTACAAATCTATATTAAAATAGACAACCTGGTATAAAATAATCCTCAAACAAAACTTAAAATCAATGGCGTCTTTTCTTCTGATTTCGTCTTTTTCTGATATCAATTCGAATTTTCATTCGTCTTCCTCATTTCACAATCCTGATCGAGCACCCCCTCTCCGTTCTTATGCCCAAGCTATTAAAGAGGGTTCTTCTTCGTTCCCTTGTTCTTGGATTCACAATCGTCGTATAAATCTGGTTATTAAGAAAGGAAACAATTTCTGCTTTAGATGTGGGGATCGTGGTCACTTTGCATTTCTCTGTAGAGATCCTATCAGATGTTTTGCTTGCGGAAAGACTGGTCACAAGAAGTTTTCTTGTTCGACGAAATCTGCTCCAGCCGAATCTGCTTGTTCGTCGAAATCTTTTGGACTTGAGAATAATCCTTGTTTGGTGAAATCGAAGTTTATAGACTTAGGGCCGCAACTTATTGATCACGGTTTTCAATTTACTCTTAAGTGTATGCTGCTAAAAAGAATTTTGCTTGACAATCTATGGAATCAGAGAACTGAAGGAATTCAACTTTTAGAAGAATTGTTTACACACTTCGATGTGATTAGCTCTCCGAATATCGGCAATGGTTACTGGGAATGATTTGGGGATCCAGAGGAATATTTTGGAAAATCCGATATTTTGATTAATAAACCTGATGAATGTGCTGAGGAAGTTGATGTTAAGTGGGGTTTTAATGGAAATCAGAACATAATCTCATCGGATCATAATTATAATGATGAGTTTTTTGACTTCGATCCAATGCTATTGGATTCTTCTGTTATTCAATACTCCAAGGATCTCAATGTTTCTGTTGCTAATAAAAAGATGTGTATTTTGGGCAATAATTTGGAGGTTAAGAGTAATGTCTATGATACAACTTGTGGATTCACTCGTGTAAAAGGAAAAAGACTAAAATCTCAAAGTATCATAAATTTTGAGATAAAGACTGATAATAGATTTAATTGTTTGGCATAGGTTGACAAAGAAGAAAATGAATTTGATATGGATCATTGTGAAATTATAATGGGTAATGGGTTCACTGTTGGTAGAAATGCATCAAATAATCAATATGTTTATACTTTGAGCCCTGTTAGGATTAATCTGATAGAGGAGGTTTTTGTTGATGGGCTAGCTAATAGCACTGTTAAGAATTTGAAATTTTGTGATGATGTTAATCATAATAGCTTAGATTCTTCTGATAATCCAAAGGCATTAGGTAAGTTACTCTTGAAGGATGGCATTACTGTTAATTCAAAAGAAGTGGCAATGTCGCAACTGGAAGAGGAGAATGATATCAGTATGAATCTTGATGGTTGCTTTGAGCATGTTCCCGTAATTGTCCAAAATGACACTAATACAATAGCTTCTCATAATGTTGGCTTTAAGAGTTCTGAAATGATTAATTCGAGTTGCGAAGATATAGATGATGTTTTAGATAATTTCTCAGTTAAGATATCGAAATATTGCGTTGATGTTTTCCAGATTACCTCGGATTCTCTTGATATATTCAGTGTGACAGATGATACTCATGGGCTATTTTTGAATAAAGAAATTCCTGAACAATTAGTATCTATGGCTAAGTTTCAATCGGGAGAGGTTCTAGATGGTTTGCTGTCTTCGTTGCCAGTAGTGAAGATTGTTGAGTTGAAGGAGAATAGTTTAAGTTTGAAATTGGAACATTGTTTAGTGCCAGAGACTGTCGATGTTCATTATGATTCTAAATTCCATGGTATAGATGTCGATGCTGAGATTTTATCATCGATGGGGTTGGGCAATTTGGAAGAGGTTGATCTTATAAATAGGGAGAAGGTTGATCTTATTGATATTAACTTGTTTGCACTTCAAAATTTAGAGGTAGGGGCGGAAATCTCTTTAGCTCCAGATGCTGATAAGGGGATAGTGCACATAAAGGGTCATAAGGATTTGAATGTTAATTTAGAGGATGCTAGCTTAAATGAAGCTTCAGGTCTTGCTCTAGAAGACAGTGGCGATATTAAAAGTTTTGGTGCGGTGACTTTGTCTAGTGTTGCCAATGAGTCAATTTGGGCGGTGAGTGGCAATAGTTCTTGTCTAAAGTCAAAGAAAGGAAGATGCAAGAAATTTGTAGGGTCTAGCGGTTCAATTCGTCGAAGTGCTAGGATTCACAGTTGTTTGTTACAGACTTCGGGTAAGTTACCTAGTTCGAGTGTCACGTGCGACACTATGGTTCCAGGCTCAGGTATGGATTCTTTCTTGGGTAGTTCGTATTCTACTTATGCATTAGGTAGTCTTTCGTCTGCTGAGTTTAGTCAGTTAGCCAGTAACACATCTTTTATCTTTACCGATGTTGAGTTAGATAGGGAGTTTATTAGATGTAAGGAGTTAGAAAGGGCTAATACAGTTGGGTTATGAGGGTCATTAGCTGGAACATTAGAGGTTTGAATGATTTGAATAAGTGTGATAATGTTAGAGCATTCTTTAAAGACTATTCTTGTGATATTGCTTTACTTCAGGAAACTAAAATTAACAATCCGGACATTCGTTTCTTCAGAAGATTAGGCCGATTTCATTTTAGAAAATGGGTTTTTCTTCCTTCTTTGGGTACTTCATGCGGCTTAATGATAGGGTGGCGTGATAATTACTTTAAATTGCTTCAATGTATTACTAAGCAGCATTCTCTTCATATTATTCTTCTTAATCTTTCTAATAATTCTTTTTTAAATATTTCTAATGTCTATTGTCCCAATTCTAAAATTAATAGGAGAATTCTTTGGAAAGAATGTCTAGATTTTAGATCCTTAGCCCCGGGTTCTTGGATTTTGGGGGGTGATTTTAATGTTACGCGTTTCATAGGAGAGCGATCTCCTAGAGAAGGAGATTACTCTGCTATGGAGGAATTCGATAAATTTATTATTAATTCCAATTTGATTGAAATTCCCCTTTCTAATAGGAATTTTACTTGGAGTAATGCCAGAGATTCTCCATCTATGGCTCTTCTTGATAGAATTTTCGTTAGTGATGAAATTGAAGTTAAATTTCCAATATGTAGAGTCTCTAGTTTACCCTACTCCTATTATGATCGTTGTCCTACTATACTTACCTTTGAGTATCATAGAGTTATTATTAACAATTTCAAATTTGAAAAGATGTGGCTTTTGTAACCTAACTTTGTGAATCTAGTTAAAGGTAAATGGCTTTCTTTGAGTTTCCATAATATCAGAAATAAGGAAAATTATGCAAAAGCTTTTGTTTCTAAACTTAGAGATCTTAGGATTTTTCTTAAAAAATTGGAATAAAAATGTTTTTGGCAATTTAAAAATCAAAAAAGATAATATTCTTAATGATATGCTAAAAATAAATAAGGTAGAAGAATCCAGACCTCTTAAATTTAGGTGAACGTAATGTTCTTACCAATTTAAAAGATGAATTAAATTCAATAATAGAAAAGGAGGAGGTTATGTGGAAGCAACGATCCAGAATTCAATGGTTGACGAATTTGATAATAATACTAAATTTTTCCATAATATAGCTAATGGTAGAAAATGTAGTAATACAATTAACTCTATATTTGTTAACAACATAGAATTAGTTGATCAAAGAGACCTCAATAAGGCTTTCACTGACTACTACAAAGATATCTTTGGTACTAGTAATAAACATAGAATTAATGTTAATTGGAAAGATCTTTATCCTTCCGATTCTAATATAGATTTAACTGAGCTAGAAATACCTTTTACTGTAGAGGAAATTAAAAAAGCTATTAATGACTTGCTAGGTGATAAATCCCCTGGCCCTGATGGGTTTTCAATTATTTTTTATAAAACTTTTTGGGATGTTCTAAAATTCGATTTAGTCAATATGTTTAATGAATTCTATAATTGTAATCTAGAATTAGGGAGATTTAACTATGCAAATGTTATTTTATTACATAAAAAAGTTGGAGCTAAAAACCTAAAAGATTTTAGACCAATATCTTTGATAAATTATTCAGTCGAAATCGTTTCTAAATTTCTAGCCAACAGACTTAGTAATAGAATAAATGATTTAATTTATTGCTCTCAATCAGCTTTCATTAAAGGGAGAAATATCACTGACGGAGTGGCAGTTGTTCAGGAGTATATCAATTATTGTTGTAAAAATAACATAACTTGTGCGATTCTAAAACTTGATTTCGCTAAAGCTTTTGAATCAGTAGATTGGGACTTTCTTGTTGACATTTTTCATGCTAGAGGCTTTGGGCTTAGATGGATTAATTGGATTAAGAATTTGCTTAAAACTGGTAACTCCAGTATTATGGTTAATGGCATATTAGATAATAAAATTCAATCAAAGAAAGGTTTAAGGCAAGGGGATCCTTTATCACCTTTATTATTTAACTTAGCTACCGATGTCTTTGCTAGGATTATTAAAAGAGCTGTGGGCAATGGGGTTTTAGGTCAAGTAGGCAATGACATTTTGAGTAATGGTATATCGGTTCTCCAATTTGCTGATGATACTTTACTTTTCTCTTCCCATTTACCTAGACATATTATCACCCTTAAGTTTATCTTATACAGTTTTGAACTTCTATCTGGTCTAAAAATAAATTTCGATAAAAGTTCTGTTTTAGTTTTAAATGATTTTGAAAAAGTTGAAAATTTAATTACTAATACCTTAAATTACAAAACTACGGAATTTCCTTTTAATTATATAGGTTTTGTAATTAGACCTACTAAACTCAAACATGAAGATTGGCTCATTATCATTGATAAAATTAAGAATAAGATCTCTAACTGGAATAATAGATTTTTATCTAGAGCAGGTAGACCTGTCTTAATAAATTCAGTATTATCAGCCCTTCCGATTTATTGGATGTCCATGCATCTATTTCCAGATCGGGTTATTGACAAAATTGATAAAATTAGAAGAGATTTTTTATAGAGTGGGGAAAATCCTAATAATAGTATAAAATGTTTAGTTAATTGGGAAACTGTTTGTAAATCTAAAGAGGAAAGGGGCTTAGGAATAATTAATTTGCACAATATGAATTTATCATTACTTGGCAAATGGTTATGGAAATTTAAAGATATAAATGATAATGCTATTTGGAAAGAGAACATTTCTAAGTATTACTATAATGGTAATTGTAATTTATATCAAATTTCTTCTCTAGTTACTCAAAACATCTCAAATTTTTGGAAAAACATTTTAAAATGTAATGAGATTTTTAACTTAGGTATAAATATGATAGTACATTCTGGTAATTGGACTTCTTTTTGGCATGATCGCTGGATTTCGGTCTTACATCTTAAGTTGGAGTTTAAAGAGCTTTATGATATCTATAATTTTAAGTTTGCTTTAATAAATGAAGTTTATTCAACTGACATTGATCCTCCTTGGAATTTTAGCTTTAATAGTATTTTAGAGGGTCTAACCCTTAGGCAACTTTCTTTGCTTTATGCTAGATTAAATCTTTATAATATTGATAATGATAATGATATTATTTGCTGGGAATGGGATAAGTGTAAAAAATACACTTCTAATTCCTTTTACAGATTTATTAACTTCTCGGGTACAATAAATAACTCTTTCAAATTTATTTGGAAATCTAATGCTCCTCCTAAATCTAAAATTTATATATGGTTAATATTGCATGAAAAACTTAATACAATAGAAATTTTAAAGAGAAAAAACATTCAAAATGATAATAAATGTTATTTTTGTAATGTGCATCTTGAAGATATTAAACACATTTATTATGATTGCATAAATTCCTATTATATTCTAAATAATACTCTTAAAATTTTCAACTTTAATATAACTACTAAAATTTCAAATTGTGACTTTTACTGGAATAATTTTAGATTTAGATTCAATAAAAATATTAGATTCTTACTTGATTCTTTGTTCATTATTATTAGTTGGTATATTTGGTTTGAAAGAAATCAAAGAATTTTTAATAATAGTAGTAGTCATTTTAACAAATTGATTTTTACAATTTCTTCATTTTGTTTTAAATGGATTTCCAATCCCAAATATAAATTACCTAAAAATAATTTTTTTTAAAGATACCTTAATAAGGTTAGTTATAATATTAATTTTTTTTAAACATAATAGTAATATATTCAAAATTTCACAACAGTAGTATTAATATCTTTTCAAACTTATATGATGAATCCACTATTAATCACAACTTATTAATGATTGAAGGCTCATAAGTTTATTTCTTAGCTTTGCTTTACCTATTGTTCTTGTCGCTATTGATTCTGTTTTACAATTATTCATTTCTTCAGTATTTGTCCATTTAGTCTTATTTAAGATTTATCACCTATCTTCTTTATACATATATATGTATATTTAGTATCTAAATATACATATATATGTATCAATCTAACTTTCTTCTTAGTCCTCTTTCAGGCATAGGTATAGGCTTTAGGGTGTCGGGTTTTTTTTGCAGAGAGTCTCCAGAGAGATTGCAGGATTACGGATAGTAGAGAGGCCATCAGAGTAGAGTTTTCCACTCAGGATTATTTGCAGTTCCACCACTGATGCAGGATACTTTCATCTCCACTATGGTGTATTATCTTCAGGAGGATCCATTCTTCTGCTTGGCACTTCTTTCTTTGTATAGAGTCTCCAGAGCAGTTTTTCCATTTAGCATCATATTCAGTTCCACTTCAGAGTAGATGCTTCTTCATTCCCTCTGATCCAGATGCATGAAGCTTCTTTCTTAGTTTGTGATGCATAGAGCTTTTGATTCAGATGCATGGAGTATCATTTTCTTTTGTTTATAGGTACTTCTAACACCTTAGTATCGGGTGGTGGCCATGCCGGAACTCGATATCAAGGTGTGATGGGTGGTGGCCTTGTCGGAACTCATCTTAGGGATACCTGATTTTTCTTTGATACTTGTTTTTAATTTTTGTTACCTGTCAGGCATGTTGGTAGTACCTTATTATTGTGATATATATAGTTGCATGTGTGCTCTCCTCTATTTACAGAGGATCACAAATTTTTTCTCAAAAAAACAAATCTATACTAAAGTGCTGTCATAAGTTTACGTAAGAACCATAGTGTACTATCACTATACCCATAAACATGCTATATATTAAATCTGAACACATAATATATCTCATATAAATATATACATAAATATATATATATATATAGTATTTACCAAAATTATATATATACTGACCCACCCTAAACTTTCCTTCTAACAATGCAAAAACAGAAAGCATAACAAATATAGGTCTCTGCTCAAACTTACAATATACATATAACATTCAAACCCAATAACTTACATAATGATAATACATATAAACTTACTGACCCATATAACAGTACCAATACCAAAGAATATTTGTATAAAAAAAATACTGGCAATATATATAAATTTTTTATATACTGTATATAACTTTATATATATTAACATCTATAAACCGCGGAACAAATAAAGCTATACATATATGCACCGGTCAAAAATTTAATATATATAATACTTTTATAACTCTATATACTTAATATATATATACTATATAAACTGTAAAGATGATCATATATGTATTAGATCTATACGTATATAATAGTTTTAAATCAAAATTTTATATATAAACTAATAACAACTAAACTTAAACTTGCATATATATATATAACATTTTTCTATGCTATGATACTGTAACTAGTATGATATATATACCTCTTATAAAAATAAATAGGCAGCAGTGGAGAAGAAGCCAAGAGATACCGTGAGTATGGTGAGTCACGTCCAGGCTTGAGTGAAAACGGAAGGTTGTGCGGATCTCTGGATTGTGACAGCATGGGCTGCAGTTGGCGACCATAGCCTCGACTGGAGGTGATGAAGGCCTGCACGGGTGGAAGAAGGATGGCGAACTGATGAGGAGGAAGTGGTGAGGGCTGGGGTGGTTGTGCTCTTCACGAGGAGGAGGGGTGGAGGAGAGAGGACGTGTGAGACAGCAGGGAAAGACCCAGGTGCATGAGAATATGAAAGGTGAGAAAGAAGAAAATAGGTAGGGAAAGAACAGCAAAATGAAAGAGGATACCAAAATTTTTTCTCAAAACAAAATAGTGAACAAATCAAAAATGAAAGGACAAGTTAATAAAGTTGAAACCGAGGAAAGAAAAATTAGGCATGAATTCAGAAGGCTAAAAGGGCTATTGATATTACAGGCTGCAAAAATGAAAAATGAACGTAACCTCAAAAAAAAATGAACCAGCAAAAAATGATTTTAACGTTCGGAACAGAGGGACCCAAAACGATGGAATATAAAAGGTCAAAGGATGAATAATAAATGTTGATTACCGTTTGAATTCACGTGGATAACTAAAAAGGCAAAAGAAGCCAAAAGTCTCGAATGTGGAACTGGTACGACTGATTAGTTCACCGATTCCGTCGTGTTCCGAACTTTGAAACACATGAATGAATATACCGCAGAGATCAGCACGACGAGACGATCAGAACAGTATACAGATATCAGCGATATGATTATCCATTCAAAAGTCGATGCAGACACTAATATACGTTGCTATCCCGTACGGAAAATCCAAACGGAGCTAGAAATGTTTGAATTTCGCGAAACTGATTACGCACTCTTATTCAGAGTGTTCTAAATAAATTTTCTCATGTTGGCATATTTAGGTTTCGGAACACTTTTATTATCATCAATTTTAACTGATATAAATTGAAATAAAATTACACTAGAAAATAAACTTCCCCATTATTCGATGAAATTTTATCAATTGCTATGTTTAATTAGGCGTATTTCAAATATCAAATTTTTATTTCAAAATTTTATTGTTTAAAATTTCACAAAAATTCAATAAATTAAATAAATAAAACCACTGAAATTTACGGGTCGTTACATAATGACACCTTATCACTCCTATATAATCCTCCCACCATCCCAAAAGCAGATATATATTTCTATGCTCTCAAAATCATTCTCGTATTGCTTTCTAAATTAGTAAACTGTATATTCATTAGAAAAGCATCATTTTCAAAGAAGTTGTACTCTAGTGTGAATACTCAGTGTATTGAAGAAACAATATATAGTCAAGTTTTTTCTTCGTAAAAGAAAAGATTGAAGTCCTGTTTGGTTGTTTAGGCGGAGTTTATAAACCTGTTCCTCCGGGTGAAGTGGGGGTGTTGATAGTGAAATTCCTAAGAGGTGCTTAGGGACCGACGTAGGATGTGAGGTCCGAACCAGTATAAAATCGACTGTGTTATCTACTATTTTATTTTCGCTGCATTTACATTGTTTACAACTATTGGCCATCTTTGATCCTGTGCATATCGACTAATAGTAAGGATGGGTTGTTAGTCTAGGCTAATGATTAATTGTTAAGTGTACTCTGATTTTGATGTATGTATATTATAGTTTTCTTTTATGAAGATCTGTTGTATATTATATATTACTCAGTCACGATGTGAGATTATATTATGTCATTCTTTCTTTTCCCATGCAATCTCCCTTTTCGGCACTTGTATGCTCCACACATGAATATCATGAATGTACTAGTGTCGACTTCCAAGGATCGTAAAGGCGGGTATTTACAACAATTATAATTTAATTATATCATTTAGTATTTCGGAGTATAAAACTTTCAGTTGTGCAACTCAAAGGTGTATATTCAATCGTTGGTTAATATCAAATGATTCGAACATTAACATTCAGATCTTACCTTAGTTAGTGGTGTGACAGTTTGACTGAATTTATCGCTTACACATATTTTGGTAAAATCCAATTTTACTATTTTAAGCGATATCTAGTAGTAGCAATTATTTACACCAATTCTTTTTGTCAGAACTGTATTACATTAGGACTTATAGAATTTGGTTTTGGTCAAAATTCTAATATCTTCCTCATTAAACTTGTATAATCCAAACACAAAGTCCTTACTTCAATAACAACAATTTTTATTAAAGAACTTCTCTAGTCGATGAATTTGACTTTGAGTTGACTTTAGTTGACCGTGATACTAATTTCATATACCCGAGGAGACGAATTCTCTATTGAATAGTGTTTCACTTCCAATGCTTCAACTTAGACCCAATATAGTTGGTCGATAGACATCATGCCTTGATTTAACGATAATCAATGTGGACTGTCTATATTGAAGTTCAGTAGCATTCTTAAGGTAGGGAGAACTATGCAATATCGTCAATTTGGGATTCACTATTTGACCTTAGTTAAACCAATGGAAAACCCTCGAGTGAGTAATTCCATAGTTATCCATTAACTATGAGTACGTAAACCCTTGTTGCCTCAGCAGGCATGAGTAATACACTGTTCAATATTTGAAGAGTGTTACATACCCTATTCTCAACCGATATATCGATATCCTATCTCGAAACATCTTGACTAAGACTATTTAATGCAATATGTTATTTTTATTATGATAAATTTCTCATGATCACAACACATTGTAATTGCTGTAACATAACATATTATTTAGGGATTTTGTATTAAATATACTTAAATTTAATAATAAATTAACATAATATAGTTTGATAAGTATATAACAGAAAAAAACACGTTTTATTTTGAACGAAATTTTATTACAGAGTTAATAATTTACAATAAATTATAGAATTGCCCCAAGGGAATACACTTAACTCTATCAAGAGAAACTTAATGAATTAAAGTATAACTCTAGACTAAGACCTATGGATAAATATGGTTCTTGGTTAACTAATGAACCAACTTTTTCCGCTTATATTGATGAATTCGGTAAAGTGCATTTTGGTTGATCGCCTTAAAGTGTTAAGGATAATCGTAAGGTACTTCTGTAGTAGTAGTATAGTATATTGATTATCTTCTTCTAAAGATTTGACCATATAAGTGGAAGAAATGAAAGTTGAAACTGTTAGCGCCAAAATTGGCCACTAACACCCAAATGCCGTTGAAAGCACCAATTCACAGTTACAGTTCACAAATATTAAATATAAAGAGGAAATAAATATAAAGAAAAATTAAAATTAAAAAGAAAGCAGTAACAAGACAGGATTTATAGTGGTTCGGCTAACTCCGGCCTATGTCCACTCAAGAAATTTCCTTTTTATTGATTAAAGAATTGATTACAGTTACAATCCCAAGTTTTTAAAACAAAAAATAGCAGAGTAACTTGAACAGCCTTTGTAGAAGAAGTTGTGGAAGAACAGAATGAGAATCTCTTTTCTGAAGCCTCGCCTGTTGTATTTATAGGCCAAATATCGGTTACTAGGCTTTCTGAGTGATACGGGCCCACCAAAACCATAGTCGAGTCCATGTTATCGGCTACTGATTTCCTGGAGTATAAAACATGCCGACCCCAAGTGACCCGGG
This sequence comes from Allium fistulosum, assembly GCA_030737815.1. Classification (NCBI taxonomy): domain Eukaryota; kingdom Viridiplantae; phylum Streptophyta; class Magnoliopsida; order Asparagales; family Amaryllidaceae; genus Allium; species Allium fistulosum. The sequence continues at coordinate 1,218,554,537 of CM060904.1, read as the reverse complement.
TAGTGACCTGAAGTAGCTCCCTCTTTGTCCTGAAGTAAACTGCAATTTGGCTCGGAGTTGAAATATGCCGACCTGAGAATCCAAACATGTCAACCCTAAGTGACCCGAGTAGCGACCCGAAGCACGTTGACCTGTGACTCAAAGCAAATGGCAGTACGACTCGAAGCAAAAACATACCGACCCCTTGCTTTATGCCGGCCTGATTTCCCCAAGACTGATCCGAGAAAATGCCACGGCCGACCCAAAGCAATCCAAACATGTCGACCCCATCTCAATGCATGGCCAACCCGAAGATGCCTACATCCTGACTCGAAGCAAATCCCTAAATGACCTAAAGCAAACTGCCATGCGACTTGAAGCAAGAACGTGCCGACTTGAGAATATGCTGACCTCATCTCCAAGCTTTTATGCCGACCTGAGAACTTGTTGCCGACCCAAGGATGCTTGCTCCTTGACTCAAAGTAGTGCTGAACCCATCATTTTATGCCGACACCTCAAGATACATACCGACCCCATAATAATATGCCGACCCCAAGTTTCCCGAGTAGTCACCCGAAGCAAAGCTTCATTTGACTCGAATCAAACTAAGTGAGAACCCAAAGTAAACCTACAAGTGACTCGAAGCAAAATCGAAACAACCCGAAAGGACTCGAGTATTATCGAAACTCATATCTTACGTATCCCGTGCCTTTTGTCCATCGACTATGCCGAATCCCGGCTTCATAATCATGTTTATCATCCATGACTGATCGTCTATCTGTCCAGTTGAGTCAAACTCATAGTATTCCAACCTCGACAACTATCTAGTCGATTGGGTTAAATCCGCCTGTATGCTGCCTTGCCAAAAGGCGGGTTAACAAAAACATAAAAACACGGCTGGAAAAGAAAAGAATGGTGATTGTCACCACTGGTCAAAGAAAGGACAACTATCAGAATTATTTAATGATGCTTAAAGAGAAGAAGAAATATGATTCTCCATCTTAGTGTACTTTCTTATACAAAATTGTCTTTGTATTAGTTCAATTCTGAGTTTCAAATATTCGATCTAGAACTCACAAATGGAATTGTTGTAGAGAAATAACAGTTAAAGAATATAGAAAATGACTTTTGGAACTTTACATTGTAAATGATACTATTGTAGAAATCGAGTTACTGGGAAAGTACCATGAAACATTTATCATTGAACACATATGTTTTAATGTGACAAAACTATTTATGAAATAATATTCGTTTTATGTTCGACCTAAAATGGATATGGTATTATTTTAACGAGAATATTATGACTATTCATCTTGAAATAAAAATATTTTGGTAGAATAGAATAATGACAATTTAGTTCCAAAAAGAATGTGTTTGATGTTGAAAGTACAAATGCATCTAAATAAATTACACAGTCTAGACAGACCATGTTATTAAGAACGGGTTATACAAATTGAGAAACAGAAGTTATCTCCTTTCATATGATTTTGAGTCGTATGATATTTGTGAATCGTGTCTCAAATGGAATATGTATAAGCACCCATTCAATGAGAGTAATAAATGAGTTATTGAACTCTTCGTACTAATATATATATATATATATATATATATATTCGATTATTTGTAAGTACCAAAAGTAGACGAAATTAATTTGTCACATTTACTAGTAATTCTACAGATATGGATATTTGTTTCTTATGGAACGTAACTAAGATGTCTATGAGAACATGGAAAATAAAAGATGAAAATAGAAAACATAACATATAACTGAATAAAATACTTCAATCTTAATGAAGAGGTAAGAATCTTCGATATGAGTCAATAGTACCTTAAAGAGACTATAGTTGTCTCAAGTCACTCATCCTGGAACTTTGGAAAACAACTCTGGTTCAACAAAAAGAAACTGAACCTTGATAGCCATCATTTGGTTTGTAATAAATGAATGTGGTTACCTCTTCCTCAAGGGATATGCGGAAAAGGCTGAAACACATATGTAGAATATAGTACCATCTAATATGTTCTTGCTATTTAATACTATATATGGGCTGGGAAGAAACCATATCATAAATTGTTTAAGATATCGAGTTATGGAACTTACGCTAAAGAATTTGTAATGGCCCGTTTTTCCATACCCTTTGAATCGACAATAAACCACACATGTCCAACTCAAATTGCATGAAAAGACTGATCATTAAGGGTAGAAAGAAAATAAAGACAGAACAGAATTTCACACGAATGGAATAACATATATTGTTTTAATAATAATCTTTACAGTAGAAAATTTTAAAATACAATATCAGAGTCTAACCTAGATTTAGCCTGGACAGTTATAACACCTGCCTTTACAAATGCTGACAAACAATAAAATAAATGAAATAGATGCAGCGGATAATAGAATACGTCCATACGATGATGAAGATCTCCAGCTCTCCTCTGGAAACTTCAACCTTCTTCGACTAAACCTGAAACTACTCGGATCTGACCCCGGTTTCTTCGAAATCCAATTATCGATAAAAAGATGTTAACTTCATAAGTGGATATCAATCATCAATTAATTACTTTATATTTTATAAAATATCTTTCTTAGATATATTCTTTTCAATTTATTCCATTTTCTTTTCAAGTGTATATGGAATCATTAAGCTTCATTTATTAAATCATTTGATTTATTTAAACCTTTATTAAATCCTGGAATAATTCCAAATCATTTTCTCTTTTATTTAGAAAAACCTTTCCAAATCATTCTTTAAATCTAAATCAAATTTTTTTTATATTCAAGTTATAACTTTTAACTTAGGGAAAGTATTCCCAAATCATTTATCAAATCTTAATTAAAGATTTTCTTATATTCAAGTTATAACTTTTAACTTAGGGAAAGTATTCCCAAATCATTTATTAAAACTTAATCAAATATTTTTTCTTAACATAAAATCATATTCTTGCAAATCGAAGATTTTCATAACAGAGCACTACTGCCACTTTAAATATGGTAAATTTCACCTCCAAGGACTAATGGCAAGTAATCCTACATCATGAAGGTCTTTGTCTTCAATATGTTTTATTTCGAAAATTAGTTTGAAGGGGTTTTCAGATAGGAATCGCCCAAATCCGATCCCGGTTCTTTGGATAGGAATCACCCAAATCCGATCCCGGTTTTTTTGTACTAATCTGCGATAAAAAGAAGTTAAGTGGTTAACTAACATTCAAATAATTTGTTTTTTTATCTTGGAAAACTTAAATATGATCTTTTAGAGCATCCGGACTTTTCTTTCGATCTATTCCACCCCTCGCCTAAAAAGAGAAAACATAGGCCATGTAAGTTCAAGGCACTGGTTGCTCCATCCCTAACCTTAGTTAAACACCTTGTTTTATCTTCCAAGATCTCACAGGCGGGACAAATGTACTAGTCGTTTCCGCATACTCAGTTATTAGCTTTATTTTGGAATTGATTATAAGATTCCAAATTATATTTTAAACTCTTAATTTTCCTTTTAAAAACATTCGTAATTGATTCTAGGAAATATCATTACGTTTAAACTCATATTCAAAAGGTTATAGAATTCGCCACATAAAAGTGTTGTAGAATGTGCTATAAAAGTTTATTTGATTTAAACAACTTTTTAATATTTGAAAATTCATATTTTCCATATCAAATCTCCTTTAAATTATTTTAATAGATTTATCAAATTTATTTCATATTTTTAATCATTTAAAAATATTATTTATAAAGAAATCCATTTTTTGATTCCGAACTGCAAAACCGCGATGTTTTTAGAAAATTATTTTGGACATATTTCAAAATAAACTTGATGAAATTTTGATTTTCTTTCTTCATTGGAAAACTATTATCATTATGGACCAAAGAATTTTTATTTCGAAGAAATCCGACTTATAAATCATTCTCTACGTTAATTTGAAGTTACAGGTCAAAATTTACGAATTGCCACTACGCGACGAGCTCGATTTTGACCAATTTTGTGAATTACTTCGGAACTTGTCCGAAACACGTCAAATTTGTTTTTAACCATTTTTAAACTATTTTATCTTATTTAAAAAAATATTTTCATCATTTCAAACTCATTTTTCATTTCATTTCATATTATAATATCATATTATTATAATATCATTTTCAATCTTTTTAGATTATTTAAAATCATTAAGAGGCTAAATAATTTCCATACACATATAATTATGGATTTAATTTCCTTATTTGATTAACTATGGATAATTTCTAACCATTTCTCTTATCATTTATCAAACAAGTTATCAGCCACATAAATAATCATATAATCAACCAATTTTGCATCCAAGTTATCAAACATTCAAATAAATTATTCAAGGGTTTTAATGGAAATATTAAAATAGTTATAAGGATGATTTAACTTTAAATAAACATTGAGTACTCAACTTTTACCAAAAGATTAACTTCCTGCCAACATTCTTTTTAATCCAACACTTCACTATTTTTTATTGTTGAATATGCGTGTATATGATTTTTGTTTGATGATAATAAACATATATACAGTCATTTAAATGTATTTGTTTCTATACTATTTTAAATATCACAGATTAAATAAATATTTGCTGGATAGAATAAATAACACAGAATTTGAATTCAAATGAATATTTTATTCAAACAAATATTTATTACAATTTTGAATAGTACAAATTCAAGCTCTCACTACATCTATACAATTACATCACAATTTCATAGTTACATCATTTCCTCACTACATTTCACTCACACTCGTAGTTTTATCTTCAACTTCACTTCAGTATGAATCCCGTATCTGAGCAATCTGCAAAAATATTCACTAACGCAGTAAAATTGAAAAAGAAATATTTTTGCAATATAAAATAAAATGTGGATTTTGAAAATATTATTTGCCTCAGTTATTTGGGTTGTTCGTCATCATTTATATTTAAATTCATCACACACGAACGATGTGACATGCACAGTGTATCACTGTACATGTCACAAGGCCGTGCACACCGATATATATACACTTGATAAATTTACAGGGACAAGTGAGCACAGGTCAAACCCAGATTATCGGATTCAACTCAGGTGCAATAAAAAAATGTCACAACAATCAGTACAAGGTCAAACCCAAGTTTCAAAAATAGGTTCAACTCAAGGCAACATGAAGCCAGCAATGACTCAACACAGTGAAAGCTCAAGTGAACCAGTACAAGGCAGCAAGTCCAGACCACATGCAGTGAAATAATCAGACTACAAATATCACAAATGCACAAGATACAGCGATGCCAAAACAGGTCTGGACACACATAAATACAAAACCAATGCAACAGTGAAACAAGTTCTAGTGAGGAGGCAACAAGTTCGAATCAAGTCGAACATTATCACAAACTAAGTCAAGTCAAGCATTATGCAGTATCAAGTACCGAAGACTAACTGCAGTTCAAACTGGCCACAAATATCAAGTGCAAAGTTCAACCAATATACATCACTTCAGTGAACAAGCAAAGCCATTGCCTGAGACTACATAGCCGAGAGACCAAATTGAAGACAAAACAGTTTTAATAAATCAAGTCAAAGCTGTTCTAAAATAGTCGAGCATATATGAACAACAAAGAGATGGCAACACAGCAAACTAAAAGCCGCAATGAACAAGTCAGAACACGGAATCAAAAATAAACATCGTCAATACAATTCAATGCCGTGATGACCAAGCAAATTGACCAAGACCAGAATCGAAACCGTGGTCATCACGAAATCGATCAATGACGTGTGAATCGAATATACGCGCATGAACAAGTCAGTGCATATCATCATCATTCAAGTAAAATCGAATGGCAAGCAAGAGTGATTGACGAAATCAAATAACTATCAGACGAACGAAAATCAAGGAGATGGAATCCTATATAAATACCCTATACATCATCGGCAAAGGGGCATCGAATTCAAGCAATCAAACCAGAGAGAACAAAAGGCACAAATTACATACCGTAGTTAGAAGTCGAATTCGATCACCATCGAGGAACAGCCGTGAGCAAGATAAAGGAATCACTCGATCGACAACGAAACGAAGCTCGAAATCAAATTCAATCGATCAGTATAAACTCGGCGTCTTCGAATACAAGCCCTAAATCCAGAGCGCAAAGAGAAGTTGCAGAAATCAGGCTACTTAAATCAAAGCCCTAATTTTTAGATCAGAGGAACAAACGAGATAAACAGAGCCGCCATTTTCTTCTTCCAGAGCAAAGAGGATCGCGTAAATAAAAAGAAAGAAAAGGGGGCCGGCTAATTGAATTTGAATTAGGGTTTTATTATAACAAGGGGTTTAGTTTTTATTTATATTTAGGGCTTTGGTTTTAAATTGTTTTTAAATTTGTATTTCAATTTTAAACTGCTAACTTTTCTAGTCGTGTGACTAGGGGACAATCTACGTGGCGTAGATTGAGAATTCGCAACTCAGTGGCTGAGTTGTGGCAGGGTTTTGAGCGTAGAGTTAGGATTAGTCAGTAGCGGGTGTCGCGAGTTTACGTGTGTAAGCGTGTGACTATCTAATTTCTAGTAGAAACCTTGGGGGCAGCACGTAGGCAGGGTTTTGCCGAAGCTGGGTAAATTCTGTGTTGTTCTGTTATGTTATTTATTCTGCAATATCTGTGCTGTTATTATTCTGCTTAATCTGTGTTGAAATCTGTGTTAAAATTAATATACACTTCCGCAATAATTTTTATAATTAACACTATCACCCTATTCACCCCCCCTCTAGGGTGAAATCGATCCTACAAGTGGTATCAGAGCTAGGAATAGGAGTCAATTATTTGCTGTTTATAAAAATTCGATTTTTTTTTCAAAAATCAATTTTTGTTTTAAAAATTTGAATTTTTAAAATGGCGTCTTTTAATAATGCTTTTGCTGAGGGTCAGTCGATAGTTAGACCACCAATGTTCAATGGTGAATATGCTTATTGGAAAAATAGGATGAAAATTTTTCTAGAAACCATTGACGCTTGGAATATAGTTGAGACTGGATATAACAAACCAACTATAATGGTGAACAATCAGGAAATAGAAAAACCAAAGGATTAATGGACAGAATTAGAAAACAAATTACAAATTACTAACGCCAAAGCAATGAATTCTATTATTTGTTCATTAGATTAAATTGAATTTAATCGTGTTTCACATTGTTCATCTGCGCAGGAAATATGGCACACTCTCGAAGTGACTCACGAAGGAACATCTCAAGTCAAAGAATCTCGCCTTGCTATGCTAAGCAGCGAATATGAGAACTTTACAATGGCGAAGGAAGAAAATGTCAAAGAGATGTACGGACGACTTTCCAATATCGTATACAAATCGAAAGCTCTCGGAAAATCATACGCCGAACTGGAAATAGTCCGAAAAATCCTCAGAGTCCTTCCACGAAGCTTTGAAGCCAAAGTGACTGCAATTCAAGAATCAAAAGATTTGAAACAGTTGAAAGTTGAAGAACTCATCGGAAATCTCACCACATATGAGCTAGAGATAAAATTCAAAGAAGAGCGTGAAGGAGGAGATACTCGGAAGAAATCGATAGCTCTTAAAGGAACAACTGAAAGTGATGATGATGACGATGATGATGGTGCAAAAGAACTAGAGCTGTTAATAAGAAAATTCAAAAAGTGGAATCAGAAACACGGAAATCCAGCTCTAAACCAAAAGTTAAAAAGCAGAATAGCAAAAGTATTTGACAGCCCAGACAAACAGAAGATCATCTGTTACGAGTGCAACAAACCCGGTCATATCAGTCCCGACTGTCCACAAAATAAATTCAGCCGTGGAAAGAAACAGAAAAAGAAAAGTTTGCAGCCACTTGGGATGAAACGGATGAGGATGATAAAAGCACTGGCAGTGAAAGCGAAAAAGCGGATTTGTGCCTTCAAGGTAATATAACTGACAGTGACGATGACGAGCCAAGTGAGGTATCAAAACTTACCCATTCTGAGTTGCTTATTTATTTCCATGAAGTAAACGGCTGTTTTGAACGATTTAGGGAAAGATACGCTAAACTTGAATCTCAAAGAGATAGTTTAATAGAATCAAATGAACAACTTGAGCAGTTAGTTAAAAACTATCAAAGTAGAATCCCTAAGTGTGATAAGTGTCCAACATTCGAAGATGAGATTAAAAAATCAGAAGTTAAAATTAAATCGCTTGAAAATGAAATTCTGATTTTAAAACAAAGTGAAAATACTAGAAGAGAGAATTCTATTAAAAAGTGCACCCAATTATTAAACGAAAATGAATCTCTCAAAGCACAAGTCCAACAACTGTCAACGACTTTAGGAAAATTTTCCAAAAGTGAAAGATCGTTGAATATGCTATTAGGAAAACAAACTGTCAATATTGATAGACAAGGACTTGGGTATACTCAAACTGAACGGTATAGAAGGGAAACTAAACAAGTCAACTTGATGTGCACTATTTGTAGACAAACTGGACACGATCAAAATAATTGTTGGTATAGACCCAAACACAAGAAAACAATTCCAATTTGGGTTCCAAAAGGCACAAAAATAGAATCTCTCAAAATTAAACAAATCTGGGTGCCAAAAGGAACATATACAAATAGTTATGGGTCTCCACAAAATTATTTTTCAAATTATTCTGCCACTAACAACCATGGACCTATAAAAACAAATAGGTCACAAAAATATTCTACCGTGTAGGTGTGGTGGCAGGCTAAGGAACAACATCGGTGTTATCTGGATTCTGGCTGTTTCAGAAACACAACAGGCGACAATTCAAAGTTCCTTAGCCTAGTATAAAGGTGACAGATTCACAAGGACAACAACGAAAGATTATCATACAGGTAAAACAGGTAATTGTATTTATTTTCAAACGATAAATTTAATGTGATAATATGCACCATAATCCGAATTAAATCAGCCAGTTATGTGAAATGATTGATGATGTTAATTCTGAATTATTCAAAATGTTGACCAATCCTCTTTGAATAAAATTGCTTGGATTAATTAATTGATTGATTACTGACTACTCATGCTACAAGTGGATATATTTGCTTATCTGTTCTGACACTATGATCACTGCTTGTTTGTTTCAACGGCTTCAATACAAAAAGAATGTTACAAATGATTTTATGAAATTTGGTGAATTTTCACAGTCTGGTCTATAACATTGAAAATGATGAGTGAAAGAAAAATACAGATGCAGATTACACTGGCAATCTAGTTGATGAAAAATTACTAGTGGAACGTGATTTAACATTCAGTAATTGCATCATTTTTTTTAAAGAAAATATCTGCATATTTTTCAAATATTTTTAAATTAACAGATATTTTTCTTAAATAAACCCTTCAAGAAAATCATTTTTGACCTTGTTTCAGATTAGTTAGTTCAGAAAAATTGATTTTATAATTATTTTTGAAATTGATTTTAAATCACTACTTTAACTAGTCTGACCCCTACTAATTATCGAAAAGATAAATAGTGATTGAAAAAGTGATGAGTGTTGATATTAATCATATATTATAACTCGAGACGGTATATTTAATAAAATTCTTTAGAAATTTAAATAAGAGTTATAAAAATTTTGTTTGGCAAAAATTTCACGACCATTTCTGTATCTATCATTTTTCTATCAACCATCACTCATCAAAATCCAATATAGTAAGTCAATATGTGGTATTTTAAACGGGAATCATTCATTTTTCATTTTATTATATTTTTAACAAATAAAAACATCCAAAGAATTCACTCTCATTTAAAAGTCCTCACGGTTATGCATGGGTGAATTACTTTGAATTTGTTATGTGCTTCCATACTCATTTAAAAGTCCTCACGGTGATGCATGTATGGAACACATTTCAAAAATTGATTAATTAAATATAAAAATAATAGACAAGTTGATTCTAATCCCATTTAAAAGTCCTTATGGTTATCCGTGGTTAGAAGATACTTGAATTCATTTTTTAAAATTTTGAAATACTACTAATCTCATTTAAAAGTCCTAACGGTTATGCATGGTTAGTAGATATTCAAATTCCTGTTAAAAATATACCACAAATAGACAAAACTATTTGGTTTTATATGATGACATCATCTCTATCATTCTAAAGTGGAATATGCGTCAAACAGAGTATTTATGATTTTTGTTTGATTTTTCTATTGAAATTTAATATTTATACTCGATTGGGAATTAATATTATTTTAATGTCAATCACTTTATCTCTATTTTTTCTAGCACTATTATTCTTTTGCTGATAACAAAAGGGGGAGAGAAAAGTTAAGATTTTGAAAATAAAGGTCAAATATTTTCTAATTGCATCAAAGCTCATTTGAATATTTTATTCGCATGCATATATGTAGGGGGAGTAATGTGTAGATAGGGAGCATTCAAATAGGGGGAGCAAACTGAATAATCAAATACATTTAAAATAGTCAAAATCTTAAATATATGTTTGTTATCATCAAAAGGGGGAGATTGTTGAATATGCGTGTATATGATTTTTGTTTGATGATAATAAACATATATACAGTCATTTAAATGTATTTGTTTCTATACTATTTTAAATATCACAGATTAAATAAATATTTGCTGGATAGAATAAATAACACAGAATTTGAATTCAAATGAATATTTTATTCAAACAAATATTTATTACAATTTTGAATAGTACAAATTCAAGCTCTCACTACATCTATACAATTACATCACAATTTCATAGTTACATCATTTCCTCACTACATTTCACTCACACTCGTAGTTTTATCTTCAACTTCACTTCAGTATGAATCCCGTATCTGAGCAATCTGCAAAAATATTCACTAACGCAGTAAAATTGAAAAAGAAATATTTTTGCAATATAAAATAAAATGTGGATTTTGAAAATATTATTTGCCTCAGTTATTTGGGTTGTTCGTCATCATTTATATTTAAATTCATCACACACGAACGATGTGACATGCACAGTGTATCACTGTACATGTCACAAGGCCGTGCACACCGATATATATACACTTGATAAATTTACAAGGACAAGTGAGCACAGGTCAAACCCAGATTATCGGATTCAACTCAGGTGCAATAAAACAATGTCACAACAATCAGTACAAGGTCAAACCCAAGTTTCAAAAATAGGTTCAACTCAAGGCAACATGAAGCCAGCAATGACTCAACACAGTGCAAGCTCAAGTGAACCAGTACAAGGCAGCAAGTCCAGACCACATGCAGTGAAATAATCAGACTACAAATATCACAAATGCACAAGATACAGCGATGCCAAAACAGGTCTGGACACACATAAATACAAAACCAATGCAACAGTGAAACAAGTTCTAGTGAGGAGGCAACAAGTTCGAATCAAGTCGAACATTATCACAAACTAAGTCAAGTCAAGCATTATGCAGTATCAAGTACCGAAGACTAACTGCAGTTCAAACTGGCCACAAATATCAAGTGCAAAGTTCAACCAATATACATCACTTCAGTGAACAAGCAAAGCCATTGCCTGAGACTACATAGCCGAGAGACCAAATTGAAGACAAAACAGTTTTAATAAATCAAGTCAAAGCTGTTCTAAAATAGTCGAGCATATATGAACAACAAAGAGATGGCAACACAGCAAACTAAAAGCCGCAATGAACAAGTCAGAACACGGAATCAAAAATAAACATCGTCAATACAATTCAATGCCGTGATGACCAAGCAAATTGACCAAGACCAGAATCGAAACCGTGGTCATCACGAAATCGATCAATGACGTGTGAATCGAATATACGCGCATGAACAAGTCAGTGCATATCATCATCATTCAAGTAAAATCGAACGGCAAGCAAGAGTGATTGACGAAATCAAATAACTATCAGACGAACGAAAATCAAGGAGATGGAATCCTATATAAATACCCTATACATCATCGGCAAAGGGGCATCGAATTCAAGCAATCAAACCAGAGAGAACAAAAGGCACAAATTACATACCGTAGTTAGAAGTCGAATTCGATCACCATCGAGGAACAGCCGTGAGCAAGATAAAGGAATCACTCGATCGACAACGAAACGAAGCTCGAAATCAAATTCAATCGATCAGTATAAACTCGGCGTCTTCGAATACAAGCCCTAAATCCAGAGCGCAAAGAGAAGTTGCAGAAATCAGGCTACTTAAATCAAAGCCCTAATTTTTAGATCAGAGGAACAAACGAGATAAACAGAGCCGCCATTTTCTTCTTCCAGAGCAAAGAGGATCGCGTAAATAAAAAGAAAGAAAAGGGGGCCGGCTAATTGAATTTGAATTAGGGTTTTATTATAACAAGGGGTTTAGTTTTTATTTATATTTAGGGCTTTGGTTTTAAATTGTTTTTAAATTTGTATTTCAATTTTAAACTGCTAACTTTTCTAGTCGTGTGACTAGGGGACAATCTACGTGGCGTAGATTGAGAATTCGCAACTCAGTGGCTGAGTTGTGGCAGGGTTTTGAGCGTAGAGTTAGGATTAGTCAGTAGCGGGTGTCGCGAGTTTACGTGTGTAAGCGTGTGACTATCTAATTTCTAGTAGAAACCTTGGGGGCAGCACGTAGGCAGGGTTTTGCCGAAGCTGGGTAAATTCTGTGTTGTTCTATTCTGTTATTTATTCTGCAATATCTGTGCTGTTATTATTCTGCTTAATCTGTGTTGAAATCTGTGTTAAAATTAATATACACTTCCGCAATAATTTTTATAATTAACACTATCACCCTATTCACCCCCCTCTAGGGTGAAATCGATCCTACATTTATAACTTCAATCAACTTTGGAAAATTCGGCAGAGCTTCTGCAGTACTTCAAACTTTCTTCCACTTCCTTGGAATGAAACGGGCGACATTTCTTTCTCTTTTTCTCGCTCCGGAGCTCCTTGAACTTGCTCCTCTCTCCTCCATAGGTTCGGCTTCCTTCTATTCCACCCCTTCCTCCATCATTTCTTCACTTCTTAGATGCTAAACCATGTTTTAATGGTATTCTAAGGTCTTTTGCTAAGTTTTGTGGTGTTTGAAGTTGATTTGATATGACTTTAAGAAAAGTTAGTTAGGAAAGAGAGAAGAAGAAGCTATTGGAGAGTGGAAGAAAAGCTTGAAAAAAGGAAGAAGAAGAAGTGTAAAAAAGCGAGAAAGTGGAAGCTAATTTATAGAAATAGTTTTGGATTAAAATAATATTATGTAAAAAGACCAAAATACCCTTTACTTACTTTTTAAGCAACCTCATTTTTTCAACACATAACATCACCTTTCAAATCATTACTTTATGTTATTTTCACTGAAGTATTATGTAAAGAATAAAATAATTATGTTTGGTTTGATTTGATGTTTACCTTTTGCTTTGAAATGACATGTTTGTCTTTTTATGCTTACTTTTTCTTAATTACATTCTAGAATTTCTTAAGTGTGTTTAGTAAAAGTAAACTTGATTAGTGAATTAATTAATACTTATACAATTTGAATATATATTCCTATATAAGAAAACAAAGGAGCGACAATGTTGCGACAATTTTTAATCGACAAAACATTGATTTTCGGCAAAATGTTTTACGTTCACATTTTAACGTTTTAGTTAAACTATTTATTTATGTAAACCAAATTTAAAAATAAATTTTTATAATGTTATTTAAAAATATAAACACTCATTAATAAATAAACATAATTTATTTAACCATTGAAACTTACTTTTCTGAAATCAGCATTTTGTCACTTTTGCCGATATAGGCAAATGTTACTATTTTTTGTATAATTCTCTTTCCAAATCCTATCTAATTTTGTTTGAATCATATAACCTTACCTATTTTATATTAAAATCACTTTAAATAGTATATTTTAAAGTGGTCGAATTCTGGGTCGTTACAGAATGTAAGCCCCAATGAACTCAAAGCTAACTCATTTTTGCATAAATTTATAGGTTATAATAGGATATTTATTTTATCATACCGAGGAACAATGGTCATTGTTCCAAAACATGCCACCTTCTAAAAGTAGGAATTTCGTTTTAGAGAAATTGATTACATTATGGTTGACATGGATGACATCCAAGGTTCTAACATGTTAAGTAATCTAGTAGAGAAATTATACTGCCTAAAAGATGCAACGTATTAGAAAGGTATAATAGGGAAAATCTTACACATTTGTGAGGAACTATGATTTTTTAGTTACGGCAAGACAGAGGATTGTATCGTTTATGATGTCAATCTACCTAGTTACCAAGAAGCCATAGAGAGTATAGGCTCTACTGAAATGACCCTGTTATTTCCACCCTAATTTCATAAGGATTTTTTTTTAAGAGATGATATATAGATATATCATTCATTACAAATATATTTCCCAGGGTCATTTTCTTTCTCCAATAAACAAAATATATACAGGATCTTTCACAATATAAAAATATTGTTTTAAATCTAAATCATTCCTAACATACATATATGAAGATATCTATGTTACATTCTACTAGAATCAGAGTATGATAATATGTAAGTAGAATTCCTTTTAAATCTATTAAAATGTGATAATTCCCTTTTAAAATATTAATTATTGTATCCTGATTTTTGCCCATAGAATCCACTGGAAACATGCACTTTAGTCTGTTATTCTAATTAAGAAATGATCAAGTAATAATTAGTGGAAAGCAAGCTTATAATATGGATGATTGTATTAAAGTCTGGATAGTATCAAACTCAGGCTAAAAGAAAGTGGATCATAAGTGAACACAAGCAACATCTAGGCGTAATGGAAACGCGCCTAACTTATACATGAGAGGTCACGAGTTCGAGTGCTATGCTGGTCGGTTCAAACACAATTTTTGTTTTTTTTTTCTCCTGTATGGTTTGTAATCTGATATCTACCTATATCTGCACATATATATTTAAAAGTTGCCTATAATCTAACATACAAAACAATATTTCTTGCTTTATTATTTTTGAAACCCATTCCTACAATTGTTCTAGGAATTTATGTTTATATTTTTGCCCAAATATCAACATGTACACAGATATACATGTACATGTCAATAACTTTACTCATTTTCCAGAAAACTGGGTTCAAATGGTTCCATGCTTCATTGATTTGAAGTGAACAATTTGCCTGCCTATGGTCTAACCATGTGGTTAATCTGACCATTCTTTTATTAGCATTGTTGCCAGGTTTTGTTTGTTCAAACCAGTTTACATTGCTTATCTGTCTTAAACTTTTAAAGATGATTGTGGTGAAACAATTGCTAAATGTACTAAGCTTTTGAAATGCATTTTTATTTTCAAAATACAATCTATCATGATCAACCAATACATCATTTATTTGAAGCTGGTTAACTCATGTATCCTGTATCTGCTACACACTAGTTCAAAGCAATGGAGATACCATTCATTGCATTCTGTCTGAAGCCTTTAAAAACATTTTACTTTTCTCAATACGATTCAGAAATGAATTCAAACTTATTTACAAAGCATTTCAATAAAAAGGAAACTAAAATCCTTATAAGTTTACTTCTAGCTAAATCCAGATTTTATTCTAAAACTCAGTGCTCTGTTATGTCTCAAGATTAACTAATACATAATATAAATTATGCAAAACAGTAGCTCATCTACATGTGCATATTTCTTTTCCAAGCATCCATATCAATACTTAAAATCATTTCCTTATTCCCCACTCAGATATTTCTTTTAGATTTTAATCCTTAGTGCATAACAATATATTTAACATGATACAACTAGTCCATCTAACCATAATAGAATTCATTACATGACTGGAAATCTTAGAAACATAAAAATTTTCCTGAATACATGCAGATATAATCAATTTAAGCTCTTATTGAAACTAGCTAGCATGTTCATTCACTCCTCCATAATAGCCATAACTTCATTTTTACTTAGTGCCTGGGTTACCTGAAAGAGCATGAGTGGCTGCCTCATTTTAAAATGAGACACCCCATATGCCATGAGCAAACAAGGGTCAGATCTATGATCTGGTATGAGTAACATCAATACATTCATGATATTAAGCAATAGAGAATATAAGAGCACCAATTAGTTATTTAAGCAAATTCCTGCAATCAATTACTTTAACATAGTATAATTAAGTTGATTCAGGTATGATATATTCATTTATCATTCTTTCACTTGCATACATAATCATGCAAACATAATTATCTATTTGCAACAATTGCATTCACTGGAACCATCTTGGTTCCATACCATTCAACCTAAGAAATATCCATATTCTTATTTCTTCATTTACAGGTTGTATAATTCAATTTAAATTCCTGCCTCATCTGCTATTAAGGAATCACAGGGACACATTACAATGAACTAATTCACATCATTGCACAAAGATCTCAGGGCTTAAACAAACCATGTGCCAACTTGCATACTTCAAATATGACAAGCATTCCAGCAGCCTTCTTGGCCTTCCCTTCCCTAGTTTATTTACTAGTGTATTGACTTAAATCCTATCATCAAATATGCTAAGTGAACATGTCACTGCAAGCATGGAAACAACCATAATCTTTCCTAGCATAATTCTCCTCAGAAATAAGCAGACAGTTATTTCCTAAATGGGGTCAATAAGTCTTGATCTCAGTAAGATATAAGAATATTTTCAACTGTAAAAGAGGCATGGCATGTTCTTATTATATTGATCTGCAAGCCTTTATGATTGATTCAGATTCAGGATCTGGTTCAATCATAATTTTAGCTTGTGATTTTCTTCTTTTTTTTTTGATTAAGGGCTCAGCACTTAGAAAATTTCTATTGCACCCTTAACATTTTTTCTTCTTAAGCCTCAGCACTTATACCAAGTATAATGCAGCTCCCAACATTTTTTGTAAAGTTTCCATGCCATAGATCTATAACAGTTGAGAGTATTCTCTATATAATTTTAAGATCATAGACTTTAACATTTATGAGTATAAATAAAACAGTATGATACACATCCAAAGACAAATGTCTCAACCAATCAAAGATCATCAAAATCATCCATATTAAATCATATCAGATTTAAAATAAGACATCCAAAAAGCATTGATGAAATCATATACATCAAAACCAGAAATATATAAATGGCAATATAAAAAGTGGCTGCCTCATCCCAGGTCTTAATGCCATGAACTCAGTGAGGTTACTCACCTAAATATTTCTTCTTATTAATCTAGAAAATCCTTGTATGAGTGTTTTCTTCTTCCTTCCAATATTTTCTTCCTTTCTTATTTTTTTGTGCAGCTCAGGGTAAAAATAATTCTACTGGCTAAACTGCCTATTTATATGCATTTTTTTTCCACTAGGGTTTTGTTAAAACAGAATTCCATTTCTGTCCTGGCTAGCATCATGCATTTTTCATTCATAATACCCCGGCCATATTAATTTAAAGGCTGTATTTTCTTTCTTTTACTTTTCAGAAAATGGCCACTCACCTAGTCATGTTAAAAGTGTGACTATCCTATTTTATATTTCAATTATTCCTGAGAATCCCATTTGCTATTTTTGCCTACACAAGCATATTGACTTGTACCACATTTCATGTCATTTTAATGTTATAGTTTCACTTGCTTATATATATATATACTTTTCAGTACTTAAAAATGTATATTTGTATACATATCTTATCTAGGCTTATTTTAATTCCTCTTTTAATTTCAGAAACATATGCACCTATATGTATACAAGTTTACAAATCCTTATAACACATATATATGTATAATTTTCTTTTCTGGATTTTAAATGAAATCTGTTTACTGATTTAAAGTAAAACTTACTTTTCTTATTTTCTAAGATGATCCATATAATTCCAGAAATCAAATATCCATGTTGCAAAATCATGTTTGTATTGCTTTTTAATTCTTGTTTTAAATCCAAGAAATCTGGAGTTCTTCCTTGTGCCATTTCAGTGTGCACATGCACACATATACTTGCACACTATTTATTCCAGAAATTTCACCATATTTAAATCTAAATATTTCAAAAATTAAATCATTTTACAAAAATGATTTTTCACAAAATTTTGGGGTATTACATTCACCCCTCCTTTTAGGAATTGTGTCCTCACAATTTTTCTAACATTTATAACAAGCATCATTTTCTTTTCTGAAAACTTATCAAACATATGCATAAGCAAACAAATTCAACCATATAAGCCATGCATAACAAAAATTTTCCAGAAAGAAAAAAAAATACCTTTTAATTTGCAAAAAGCTTAGGATAATCCATTCTAATCTTATCTTCTAACTCCCATGTGCAGTCATTAGGATCATTACTCCACTGGATCTTAACTAGTTTCAAGGTTTTGCTCCTTAATTTCTTTTCTTCCTTGGCTACAATCCTCATTGGTTCTTTTTCATAAACCAAGTCAGGATTTATTTGAATTTTGGTAGGCTCTTCCAAAATGTCTTCTTTATCATGTACCCATCTTCTAAGTTGGGACACATGAAAAACATTATGCATTGCTTTCATTTCCTCTGGTAGTTCTAATTTGTAAGCCAATGAACCAATTCTTTCCAGAATTTTATAGGGTCCAACATACCTTGGTGTAAGCTTACCTTGCTTGCCAAATCTCATGACTTTCTTCATAGGTGAAATCTTGATGAAAACAAAGTCTCCCACTTCATATTCCACTTGCTTTCTCTTCCTATCTGCAAATTTCTTTTGCCTATCTTGAGCTGCTGCTATTCTTTCTCTTATTAACCCAATTTTCTCTGTAGTTTCTTTAACATATTCAGGTCCAAGAACAGCCCTTTCTCCAGTCTCTACCCAGCATATAGGTGATAAACATGGCTTGCCATATAAGGCTTCAAATGGTGCCATCCCTATGGTGCTTTGGTAACTGTTATTGTATGTGAATTCAGCTAGATGGAGGTGGTCTTCCCAGTTGCCTCCAAAGTCCAGTGTGCATGCTCTCAACAAATCCTCTAAGACTTTGTTCACCACCTCAGTTTGACCATCTGATTGTGGATGGTAGGCAGTGCTTAAGCACAATTCACTCCCCATGGCCTCTTGAAAACTTTTCCAAAACCTTGAGGTGAAGATGGTATCCCTATCACTCACAATGGTTTTGGGTATGCCATGCAACCTTACTACCTCTTTCATGAATATTTGAGCCAATTTTGGAGCATTTCTTTCTGTTTTAACTGGGATAAAATGTGCTACCTTAGTTAGCCTATCCACTATTACCCATATACTTGTGTTTCCCTTCTTAGATCTAGGCAGACCATCTATGAAATCCATAGATATATCCTCCCACTTCCACTGTGGTATACTAAGGGGTTGCAACAGTCCTGATGGCCTTTGTGTCTCTGCCTTGACTTGTTGGCAAGTCATGCACCTTGCAACATATCTGGCCACATCTGACTTCATCCCCTTCCACCAAAGATTTCTTTTCAAATTTTGATACATCTTGGTGCTACCTGGGTGTATGGAGTACTTATTCCTATGGTACTCATTTAATAATTCCTCCTTCAATTCTATATTTTCTGGAACACATATCCTATTTTTATTCCTTAAATAACCATTTTTATCAATTTGATCATTTATTACTTCCTCCCCTTTTGATATGAGCATTTTCTTTTCCACCATGTTTAGGTCTTGTTCCTGCATTTTCCCAATCTTAAGAAGTAAATCTGATTGCAGAGATATCATACTTAATTTCCCTTTACCTTCACCTTCTTCAATGGACATCATTTGTACCCCACTGTTTTCCTCAATTTCCAAATCAGTAAGTATAGACAAATCCCTAAACTCTTCCATCATCAACATGGCTACCTTGGCATGTTGTCTACTCAAGGCATCTGCAACTTTATTTGCCTTGCCTGGTGTATACAGTATATCTAGATCATAGGCAGCTAGGAACTCTACCCATCTATGTTGCCTCATATTCAAATCTTTTTGTGAGAATAAATATTTCAGTGCCTTATGATCAGTGTACAAAATGAATTTGGCACCTAACAAATAATGTCTCCAAAGTTTCAAAGCATACACAACTGCTGCTAGTTCAAGATCATGGGTTGCATATCTGGTTTCATGTGGCTTTAATTGCCTAGATGCATAGGCTACCACCTGGTCTTGCTGCATCAACACAGCCCCTAACCCAGAGCCACTTGCATCAGTGTACACAACCAAATTTTCATTTCCTTCTGGCACTCTCAATACTGGTGCATTAATCAGAGCTTCCTTTATTTTGATAAAAGCTTGCTCACATTTTTCTGTCCATACAAAGGCTTGGTTCTTCCTAGTTAAATTGGTAAGTGGTGATGATATTTTTGAGAAATCTTTTATAAATCTCCTATAATATCCTGCCATCCCCATAAATGATCTAATCTCACTGATGGTGCTAGGCCTTTTCCATGCTTGGATTGCCACTACCTTATTAGGGTTTACTGATATTCCTTTGGCAGAGATAACATGCCCAAGAAAATGCACTTCTTCTTTCCAAAATGCACATTTTGAAAATTTTGCCTTTAAATCATTTTCCCTTAGCCTTGACAAAACTAAATGCAAATGATTTTTATGCTCTTCCACTGTCTTAGAATAAATCAAAATGTCATCAATAAAAATCAGTACAAACTTGTCTAAATAATCTCTAAATATTCTATTCATCAAATCAACAAAATATGAAGGAGCATTTGTCAAACCAAATGGCATAACCAAAAATTCATATAAGCCATATCTTGTGTTAAATGCAGTATACTTAACACTTGAGTCTTCAACCATCATTTGATGGAATCCTGATGCTAAGTCTAATCTAGAAAATATTTTAGCTTCACTGAGTTGGTCAAAGAGATCATCTATTCTAGGCAATGGGTATTTATTCTTGATGGTTACTTTATTTAGTTCCCTGTAATCTATGCACATTCTCAAGGTACCATCATGTTTTCTTACAAACACTACTGGAGAACCCCAGCAGGAATTGCTTGGCCTTATAAATCCCTTGCCCTCTAATTCTTCCAACTGATTTTTCAATTCTTTCAGTTCACTTGGCCCCATTCTATAAGGTTTCTTGATTATTGGACTTGCTCCTGGAATGAGATTAATTTGGAACTCAACTGGTCTGTGGTGTGGAACACCCTTAACTTCCCCAAACACATCCAAGTATTCATTAACTATGGGAATTTCTTCAATGGTTAGTCCACTCAGATCTTTTTCTAAGTCAACTAAATGATACAATTTCCCTTCCTTAGCTACTTCACATAAAACTGTGATCCTTTGGCCTCTAGAATTTTGCAATGATATGGTGGATGAGTCTAAATTAATTATGGCTTTAAATTGCCTTAACCAATCTACCCCCAATATAACTCCTATATTTGGGTAATTTAAAACATATAAATTGGAAATAAAAATATTTCCTCCTATGTTTAACTCCACATCCACACAATTCATGTTCAAAACACTAGAACTCCCTAGGGGACTTTGTAAAAGCAATGGGGTTTCAACCAAAATGCAGTTTAATTTTATCACTTTAACTAATTCATAGGAAATCAAAGAGTGTGTTGCTCCAGTATCATATACTACTGGTATGGGTATGGCACAAATGAGTAATGTACCTTCCACTTGACCATGATTTTCAGCATCAATTTTCACTGCAGATTTGCCTTTACCTTCCAAAGTTGCCAATTTCCCTTGCTGTTTATTCTCAGGACAGTTCCTCTTCATATGCCCCTCTTTCCCACATAGGTAGCATTTGAAGGCTCCTCCTTTTAACTCTGGGCACCTTGGTTTGATGTGTCCTTCTTTTCCACAATGATGGCAAACCAATTTCTTCTTAGTATCATTGGCTTTTGTATCTTTACTCTTCTTGTTGTCTGCCTCCTCCTTCTTTTTATCATAAGGGTGATATCTTCCCTTATCCTTCTTGTTGTTGCTCTTAAAATTCCTATATTTCTCTCTTTCTTTGTCATGTTGTTCCAGTTTCAAGGCCAGATCAATTACTTGATCAAATGTTCTATCTGCATATGGTAGCATAGCTCTGCTAAGTCCTGGGTTCAGTCCTTTTATATACCTATCATTTTTGGATGCTTCATCTGCCACTAGCATTGCTCCATAATTAGATAGCCCCTCAAACTTTTGAGTGTATTCAGTGACATTCAAAGTTCCCTGCCTAAGTTTGATAAATTCTTCAAGCAAAATGGTCTTGGCTGATGCTGGTACAAATCTTGCCTCCAACATCTCCTTGAACTGATTCCAAGTGATTTCATTTTCATTTCTTCCAGCTATGATCACCTCCCACCAGCTTAAAGCTACCCCTTTCAGTTGTCTAGAAGCTACTTGCCTCTTCCTTTGGTCATCCAACTGCATGTCATTGAAAATCCTATCAAGTGTTCTCAACCATGCTTGAATTTCCATCACACTCTCAGTTCCTTCAAAACTCCTGCCTCCCAAATTGGAATAAGTCTTCAGTAGTTTTGAAAGCTCTTCATGTGGGTTCTCAGGCCTATGTCCAATTCCATCTCTTAAAACCCTCACAAATTCTTGCATATCAAGCATTTGAGGTGCACTGGGTCCTGCATTGTGATGAGATCCTCTTCCTACCATGGTCTGCTAACTAAATTCTGGGTAAATGGTATTAGTATATTATGAGTACTTCTATAATTTCTGTTTTCTTATCTAAATTATTTCATCCAAAACAAACAAACATAATACATTTCTATAATACTTAACAATCAATGCAACCAAGTGCTCTGATACCAACTGAAATGACCCTCCTATTTCCACCCTAATTTCATAAGGAATTTTTTTTTAAGAGATGATATATAGATATATCATTCATTACAAATATATTTCCCAGGGTCATTTTCTTTCTCCAATAAACAAAATATATACAGGATCTTTCACAATATAAAAATATTGTTTTAAATCTAAATCATTCCTAACATACATATATGAAGATATCTATGTTACATTCTACTAGAATCAGAGTATGATAATATGTAAGTAGAATTCCTTTTAAATCTATTAAAATGTGATAATTCCCTTTTAAAAGATTAATTATTGTATCCTGATTTTTGCCCATAGAATCCACTGGAAACATGCACTTTAGTCTGTTATTCTAATTAAGAAATGATCAAGTAATAATCAGTGGAAAGCAAGCTTATAATATGGATGATTGTGTTAAAATATGGATAGTATCAAACTCAGGCTAAAAGAAAGTGGATCATAAGTGAACACAAGCAACATCTAGGCGTAATGGAAACGCGCCTAACTTATACATGAGAGGTCACGAGTTCGAGTGCTATGCTGGTCGGTTCAAACACAATTTTTGTTTTTTTTTTCTCCTGTATGGTTTGTAATCTGATATCTACCTATATCTGCACATATATATTTAAAAGTTGCCTATAATCTAACATACAAAACAATATTTCTTGCTTTATTATTTTTGAAACCCATTCCTACAATTGTTCTAGGAATTTATGTTTATATTTTTGCCCAAATATCAACATGTACACAGATATACATGTACATGTCAATAACTTTACTCATTTTCCAGAAAACTGGGTTCAAATGGTTCCATGCTTCATTGATTTGAAGTGAACAATTTGCCTGCCTATGGTCTAACCATGTGGTTAATCTGACCATTCTTTTATTAGCATTGTTGCCAGGTTTTGTTTGTTCAAACCAGTTTACATTGCTTATCTGTCTTAAACTTTTAAAGATGATTGTGGTGAAACAATTGCTAAATGTACTAAGCTTTTGAAATGCATTTTTATTTTCAAAATACAATCTATCATGATCAACCAATACATCATTTATTTGAAGCTGGTTAACTCATGTATCCTGTATCTGCTACACACTAGTTCAAAGCAATTGAGATACCATTCATTGCATTCTGTCTGAAGCCTTTAAAAACATTTTACTTTTCTCAATACGATTCAGAAATGAATTCAAACTTATTTACAAAGCATTTCAATAAAAAGGAAACTAAAATCCTTATAAGTTTACTTCTAGCTAAATCCAGATTTTATTCTAAAACTCAGTGCTCTGTTATGTCTCAAGATTAACTAATACATAATATAAATTATGCAAAACAGTAGCTCATCTACATGTGCATATTTCTTTTCCAAGCATCCATATCAATACTTAAAATCATTTCCTTGTTCCCCACTCAGATATTTCTTTTAGATTTTAATCCTTAGTGCATAACAAAATATTTAACATGATACAACTAGTCCATCTAACCATAATAGAATTCATTACATGACTGGAAATCTTAGAAACATAAAATTTTTCCTGAATACATGCAGATATAATCAATTTAAGCTCTTATTGAAACTAGCTAGCATGTTCATTCACTCCTCCATAATAGCCATAACTTCATTTTTACTTAGTGCCTGGGTTACCTGAAAGAGCATGAGTGGCTGCCTCATTTTAAAATGAGACACCCCATATGCCATGAGCAAACAAGGGTCAGATCTATGATCTGGTATGAGTAACATCAATACATTCATGATATTAAGCAATAGAGAATATAAGAGCACCAATTAGTTATTTAAGCAAATTCCTGCAATCAATTACTTTAACATAGTATAATTAAGTTGATTCAGGTATGATATATTCATTTATCATTCTTTCACTTGCATACATAATCATGCAAACATAATTATCTATTTGCAACAATTGCATTCACTGGAACCATCTTGGTTCCATACCATTCAACCTAAGAAATATCCATATTCTTATTTCTTCATTTACAGGTTGTATAATTCAATTTAAATTCCTGCCTCATCTGCTATTAAGGAATCACAGGGACACATTACAATGAACTAATTCACATCATTGCACAAAGATCTCAGGGCTTAAACAAACCATGTGCCAACTTGCATACTTCAAATATGACAAGCATTCCAGCAGCCTTCTTGGCCTTCCCTTCCCTAGTTTATTTACTAGTGTATTGACTTAAATCCTATCATCAAATATGCTAAGTGAACATGTCACTGCAAGCATGGAAACATCCATAATCTTTCCTAGCATAATTCTCCTCAGAAATAAGCAGACAGTTATTTCCTAAATGGGGTCAATAAGTCTTGATCTCAGTAAGATATAAGAATATTTTCAACTGTAAAAGAGGCATGGCATGTTCTTATTATATTGATCTGCAAGCTTTTATGATTGATTCAGATTCAGGATCTGGTTCAATCATAATTTTAGCTTGTGAGTTTCTTTTTTTTTTTTTTGATTAAGGGCTCAGCACTTAGAAAATTTCTATTGCACCCTTAACATTTTTTCTTCTTAAGCCTCAGCACTTATACCAAGTATAATGCAGCTCCCAACATTTTTTGTAAAGTTTCCATGCCATAGATCTATAACAGTTGAGAGTATTCTCTATATAATTTTAAGATCCTAGACTTTAACATTTATGAGTATAAATAAAACAGTATGATACACATCCAAAGACAAATGTCTCAACCAATCAAAGATCATCAAAATCATCCATATTAAATCATATCAGATTTAAAATAAGACATCCAAAAAGCATTGATGAAATCATATACATCAAAACCAGAAATATATAAATGGCAATATAAAAAGTGGCTGCCTCATCTCAGGTCTTAATGCCATGAACTCAGTGAGGTTACTCACCTAAATATTTCTTCTTATTAATCCAGAAAATCCTTGTATGAGTGTTTTCTTCTTCCTTCCAATATTTTCTTCCTTTCTTATTTTTTTGTGCAGCTCGGGGTAAAAATAATTCTACTGGCTAAACTGCCTATTTATATGCATTTTTTTTCCACTAGGGTTTTGTTAAAACAGAATTCCATTTCTGTCCTGGCTAGCATCATGCATTTTTCATTCATAATACCCTGGCCATATTAATTTAAAGGCTGTATTTTCTTTCTTTTACTTTTCAGAAAATGGCCACTCACCTAGTCATGTTAAAAGTGTGACTATCCTATTTTATATTTCAATTATTCCTGAGAATCCCCTTTGCTATTTTTGCCTACACAAGCATATTGACTTGTACCACATTTCATGTCATTTTAATGTTATAGTTTCACTTGCTTATATATATATATATATACTTTTCAGTACTTAAAAATGTATATTTGTATACATATCTTATCTAGGCTTATTTTAATTCCTCTTTTAATTTCAGAAACATATGCACCTATATGTATACAAGTTTACAAATCCTTATAACACATATATATGTATAATTTTCTTTTCTGGGTTTTAAATGAAATCTGTTTACTGATTTAAAGTAAAACTTACTTTTCTTATTTTCTAAGATGATCCATATAATTCCAGAAATCAAATATCCATGTTGCAAAATCATGTTTGTATTGCTTTTTAATTCTTGTTTTAAATCCAAGAAATCTGGAGTTCTTCCTTGTGCCATTTCAGTGTGCACATGCACACATATACTTGCACACTATTTATTCCAGAAATTTCACCATATTTAAATCTAAATATTTCAAAAATTAAATCATTTTACAAAAATGATTTTTCACAAAATTTTGGGGTATTACATCTACCTTATGGGTTGATGTCATAAAATTAAAAATAGATTTTGTATACAATAGAAAATTCTGGAGTTTGGAATATACTCGAATGGGGTGATACCCTTCAACAACAATGTTATCTTCATTTAAGAGGATGACCGCAGGTGTAAGAGTATATATTCATTGAGCAAGGTTTTTAGAAAAAATGATTCAAATATTGAATGTAAAGAAACCTTTTTTTATCTCCATGCTAAAGTCCATTTGGATTTTACTTGCAATTTGTAACGACCCGTAAATTTTAGATAATTTTATTTGTTTATTTATATATTTAATTGAAATTTTGTGAAACTTTAAACAATAAAATTTTGAAATTTAAATTTGATATTTGAAATCCGTCTGTTTTAACATAGCAACCGGTAAATTTTCATCAGATAATTTGGAAGTTTATTTTCTAGTGTAATTTTATTCCAATTTATATCAGTTAAAAATTGATGATAATAAAAGTGTTCAAAAACCTAAATATGTCAACATAAGAAATTTTATTTAGAGCACTCTGAATAAGACTGCATAATTCGTTTCGCAAATTTTGGACGTTTCTAGCTCCATTTGGATTTTTCCGTACGGAATAGCAGCGTTTATCGGTACCGATTATCAACTTTTGATAAAATGATCGTATCGCTGATAACTGTATACCGTTTTGATCGCCTTGTCGTGTTGATCTCTATGGTATATTCTATTGACAATTTCGAAGTCAGGAAGACAGCGAAATTTACGGAATGACTTCCGTATCGGTTCCGCATTTTTAACTATTTTTAAAATTCTTTGTTGATTCGTTATCTACTGGGTTAAACCAACAGCCCACTGGCATTTATTATTTTGAGAAAATCAATGCCTAACCTTTTATTTTTCACTGGTTCCAATAGTGTGTCGGTTCATTTTGTATACCTCCGTTCATTCATTTGAGAAAATACAACCGTTGCTCTTCTTTAGTTGGCTTCGGTATTGTTTTTCCAGAGCACCACAAAGCTCAACTTCAAGATCCTCCAATTTCTTCATCAGCTACCAACCCTTCTTGAAACCCACAATGCCCCACCTGCCTCTTGCTTGCCTTTTCCCTTCCACTCACCGCCGCCTTTGCCTGAACTCGATCCCAGCCGTAAAGCCATCAACCGAAGCCCCTCCAAACCCACGCATCCTCTTTCCAATCACCCAACCCGTTCGCATCCTCCTCCCTGACGATCAACCTCTCGCCGATAAGCCCACACCATCAGCCTCCCCTTCTCGCAACCTCCTTCGCCGAGCTCAGGCCGAGCCACCATCAACCACTTCGGGTTTCTTTTGTATGTATATATATAGTAATGTATATATATCTCGGTTATATATTCTACGTAGTTATATTTTTTCTTCTTGTTTAAAATGTTGTTAGTTATGTATATATATGGTATAATAATATATATACGTGTTCATAGTATGTATGTATGTGAGTTCATTTTTCGTCTGATAGCTTTATATATATGTGTGTTGTTTCAAGAATTTTCATATGAGTTTTTTTAAAATCTCGTTTACCGTTAATTTATATATATATGCATCGTATACATTCAAGTTATATATATTCACGATAATACGTATAGTATATATATATAGTTTCTGCTAATAGTTTGGATATATATATATTATGTTAGCTGTTTATTAGATGTATATGTCTGTATATGTTTAAAGATATGTATGTAAGTGTTTTGGCTGTCGTCTTATAATTATATGTATACTTGATTCTTTTGGTTGTTGTACCAAGACATGTTTCGTATATATTATGTGAGTGTACTATATATGTATTTGTTTATATTAGTCTGCACGAGTTGTTTCCATACGAAAATTTTAAGTTTATAAAGCATATTAAGTTATGGAAGTTACTTAAGTTATATAAATTATGTTAGTAGTATACAGTTATACTTGTTTGGATATTAAAGGATATACATATATAGTTTATATAGATTTGGATATGAAAAGTTATATAGTTTTAAAACAATTGTTGTGGTTGTATAGATGTTAGCTATATATATATGTCAGTCTATACTGATCGTAACATATTTTAGTAGAAGTTAAGTTATATTTTGAAACAGTTATAATATATAATATGATGTTGTATATATGTATATTTTAATCATAAGTTTATATATAAATATAATTTGTCTCAAGATTTACAGTAAATGTTACATAATATATGTTTTAAAAATATATAATCACAGTGGTTGTTTATATAAAGTGAGGGTATATATACATATTATATATTAGTAGATTTGTGATTTAACAGTTTATTTTGTGGTTTTACACTCAGATCCTTGTTTACAGTATAACTGGTTTAAAGAAGCATAGCCTGAGTTGGTTTTGAATATATATTAAGTCAGAAGCCTACATATTTTAAATACAGTAATCTTGCTTTACGTAACTTTAGTTATATATATATATATATATATATCTTATTTTGGTTTTGAGAATTTTAACGTATATTTTGTTTCCAATTATCATGATAGTCCTGATTCATTTATCAATTCTTCTTTATCAGCTTGTCCGTCGAATTCATGCCAATATAGATTTGCTTTGGAATTCGTGCTTTGATTCGTAACTCATCCCATTCTCGTTCATCTCTAGCCTCGAAAGGTCAGAAATCACTCACGATTAACGTTCTTATATTTATTAAATTAGATTCAATTTAAAACGACAATAGAATTATGCTGCTGTTAGTTAATTTTTATTGCTATATATGCCATTATCTGTATCTGTTCACCTGTGACATCTGACATCATTATCTGTTATTTATATTGATGATATATGCTTGTTATGTTATTATCATATCTGTTATCACTCTGCAAGTTCCCTGTTAGTATAGAATTCACTATGGGTTGAAATGATACATACCCGAACGATCTGTAAAATAGGGGAAAATCGTTATGGGTTGAAATGATAAACCCAAGCGATTTTTCATTTGAATTGAATTTGGGATTACGGGTTGAAATGATATATACCCGTATATAAATTTAAATTACGGATTGAAATGATAAATATCCGTATCACTTGACCATAGGATAGAAAATTATATACAGACACCGTTGGTTTATATATATAAATATTTTGAAAATGATTTCTATGGTTTTGAAAGGATATATATACGGTTTTAAATAAATAATGGATTTTTAAAGATTTATTAAAATTGATTTAATAAAGTTGATATATAGTATGTTTAAGTATTTATTTAATATATATATTTTCAAATATAGAGCTTACAATGATTCAGGTTGGGAAGATAAATTTGAAATTTATTTGAAAGTATATTTATTTAAGAATTTTATCCAAATAAGTTGAGTTGAAATTTATTTAATTTGAAATTTAAAGATATGATTTTATAACTTGGATTTGATTAAAAATGACTTAAATGAATATTTAAAATTCATATAAATTTAAATAGGATATTTTGTTTATTTAAATTTGTAAATTGAACTTGTTATTGAAACTATTAAGTAAATATTTCAAAACTAAATGATAGAAAAGGGAATTTGATATATATATGAAATTATCGAGTTCAGTTTTGAAATGTTGAATAATTAAAGCTTTGAAACTGAATTGAAATTTAATGGTTTATTTTTTGTTTCAAATCTGTATTTGAAATCGA
This sequence comes from Allium fistulosum, assembly GCA_030737815.1. NCBI lineage: Eukaryota > Viridiplantae > Streptophyta > Magnoliopsida > Asparagales > Amaryllidaceae > Allium > Allium fistulosum. The sequence goes on along the minus strand of CM060904.1, from coordinate 1,218,524,489 downwards.
TATAATTTGAAATGATTTACTGAGAAATTGAACTTAGTTGAAATTATGAATTGAGATTGAATTAAGTTGAATTTGGAAGTCGAGTTAAGTTGAATCGATTTGTGAATTTGTGGAAACTATCTTTATTATATAAAGTATTTTAAATTATATTTAAAATATTATATATTATTTTATAAACTATTTAATATAACTATTTTTAATATAAACTATTTTAATATACACTATTTAATATAAACTATTTTATTTATACTAATTATCTTAATATATATATATTTTTAATTTATAACTATTTTACATAAATTATTTTATTTTATAAACTATTTTATTATATATACCATTATTGATATCTAAACGGTTTAAGGGAAATGCTATAATTTCAAAGTGTTATGATTTCCAAAATGCTATAATTTCAAAGTGTTATGATTTCCAAAATGCTATGATTTCAATGCTGTGATTTCCAAAGTGTTTTGATTTTTAAAGACTATGATTTCGATAACGTTATAACTTTGGAAAGTGATATGAATTTTGGAAATGGATATATTTGAAATGGAAATAATATCGTTTTGATATGGTTTAAAAATGGAAATGAAATTTTAGTTTTGAAATATAAACTATTTTGAATGACCGCGGTGTTATAATAACGTTTGGGTTGTTAATAAGACCGGGATCAGATATGGGCATACTCTCTGTCGATACCGAAAACCACTTTAACAACTATGTACGCGATGGAGATTCCAGAATGAAGTAGGATGGTGGCGACGATCCTATATGAGGTATATACGTGGACCCGACTCCCATGAGTTGGCATAAGGTGGCTAAAACAGGAGCGATCTCGAGCCAAGTGAGGCATTCCTCTGATCGGGCACCTTCCTTCGATATTATACTCTTACCTTGTGATTGATTTGATGGACATCTTCGATTTTGATTTGGGAGTGTGTCCGAGGTGGGCGGTAATGGCTGCTACGCGTTTCCACCAGCCCGTGTGCGTAATTGGTATATCTACCCTGCATTGCCTTGTGTGCCGTGTCACCAACCATAGCGAGCTTTACTACGAGTTTGATTTGTGTCGTACCTATAGAGTATCTTCTTGTAGCCTCCCGATCTGGAGGTACGCAGGTACTGTGTAGACTACTGGCACTATTTATGTGTTAAGGTGGAAAATGTAAAGCCTTAACGCTATTTTTAAGTATGTTTATTTTACTGTTAGACATTATTATAATAGCGAATATTACTACATAGTAGATAGTTTAACGGATCCTTAGAGGATGGTTATCCCAAACATCCTTTGAGTTACTTGTATTTCAGTTGATATTTTACTTGAGTTGGATTTATTGATATAAGAATGTTAATCCTGACTCGAGTGTTTTGTGTTTTGCTTTACGCTCGGGTCAGACTGAGAGATACAGCATTTGAGACGCACCATTGGAGTTGGAGCTTCAATTGGAGATCCAGCTATCTATCGATTCTGCTATCAGTTATTCAGTTGATTCCAATGATGTATTCAGATCTTACATTTGACTATTTTATTGAGACATCTATGTACTAGTGACTTCTGTTGTATCTTGTTAACTCTGTTATATATATAGTAGCTTCATGAACTACTATCCTATTGTTTCCACTGCATTATTGTTATATTACTCTGTGATTATTTTATTTACTGTATATGCTGAGTTTTGCCAAATTTAAATTAACAATCAGATATTTTGAGCAATTCAAATCCGACATGTATGGATGCGAATGGTTGAAAATTTCAGGTCGTTATATGTGGTATCAGAGCTCCAATTTTAGGCAAAACTCAACATATAGAGTAGAATTCAATTAAATAATCACTTTCGTTCGAGCTTGAATTCCTTCTTCTTTGACTCGGTTTCTTTGAATTCTGGAACGTTCCCTTCGGTTCCAAAGTTCATTCGTGCCTCCCCTATTCGTGTCTTCTTGATTCTGGAGTATCCCATAACTCCACTTCGAATAATCTCTATAATAAATCGGCGGTCTCGTCAATCTTTGAATGATTTTGTGACGACCCGGCTTTCCACTCCCGGAAAATCGCATCGACAGTAAGAAAGAAAGGGGTGAGAAGTAGAAAAGAGAAGAAGAGAAAAGAAACAAACACAAATACTCACAGCGGAAACGAACAAAATATATTATATCACATAAATATTACATAGTATCATATACGACACTTATCAGAGTTACACAGATTACACATCATATACTAGACAGTTATAAACATCTGTCTAGTTATTACATCTCAATACAATACAGAGATCAATACAAAATCAATACAGCGGAAACTACTATCTATCTACAACGCCGAAGCCTCCTGCTCCATTGCTCCTCCACAATTCGTCAAGGCTAACCTGAATCCCTTGGCTACTCGTAAAAATTTGAGTACCCAAGAGTTTATAAAACAGAAATAAACAACTTGGGTCAGACATGGGTCTGGTGTGAGTAACAGGTTAAACTTGTTTAACTTCAAAACCTTTTGAAAGAAAAGGTATCACGTAAGACTTCCCACAAATAAACATGGGTAAGTTTTTACCTTACGCTAACCAAAACATTTGATAGGAAATTCGATTGTATTATAATAGGGTCTAGGGTTTTCAAGTAAAATACAGAAATAGCTGAAATGCTTACATCTCACATTCCAACATAGTTGGGCACAACTAATACGTACGGCACTTATTGGAGTTTGGATTCCATACAATGGCAGGGCTACCGGGGTACCGCCCGTCACAGTACGTGGCCTAGATCACCGTACCGAGGATCACTCCCAATCCCCTGCAACACAAGGTCGGAACATCCCTTACTGGATAATTCCCGCACAAGATACCTCACGGTTGGGATCAGCAACCGCACCACTAAGTCGAAAATAGAAAGGGACATCTAGACAGAGGTAACCTTGTCCTACTTGGGTGCTACCCACTAACCTTGCTGCACCTCCCCTGTTTTAGCCATTCCCGGTTTGTGAGGCTTGAGGTCACGATTACCTTAGAAAAGAACACATCACTTAGAATGCTCATCGTCCACCTGACGATGTTCTGAAAGCATTCAATCCATACAAGTTCGTTCCGGGTTCGAACGAAACCGAAGGCATTATCTCGTTACACTCGTTTTGGAATCACCCTCAGAGTTAACGACAATAACCCTTGCACTCTGAATCTTCATCTTCACTTGATTCACGACCTATCGTTAATTTGGATCGATGTGGTATTCGGGTCTCCAGACCTGGAAATCCGGTATACGGAAACCCGATCCCGGTCTCATCGAAATCCAAAACGTATCTTTTAAGGCCAAGTTGTTTTAAAGGTTAAAACAATTCAATTCATTATCTTTATACACAAAGAAAGATAATTCACAACATTACAATAGATAATCAACATTATCAATATAACAGATAATCCATATTATCATCACAATTCAACTAAACATCCATATCACACAGCATATATCTCATCAGAGATATCAATCAATGCAAAGTATTCAATACTATCACCCATTCATAAGTAATGATTTATAACGTCTCTAATTAATTTAAAGTAAATTAAATTAATTACTTCATTTTATAAATCCTTCTTACTTAACCATTAATTAATTACAATCAATTAATTAATTATCCTCTAATAATTCATTTCAATTAATCATCTTGATTAATTATCTTTTGATTACATTCAAGTAATTTATCTTTAATTAATTATTTAAATTAATTAACCTTAACTACTTATAATAATTAACCTTTAATTACTTCATTAATTAATTAACTAAAATTAATTAATTTTAATTAACTATAATTAATTATATTAAACCTTAATTAATTACATTAATTAATCACTTCATTTATTAATTATTACTTAATTAATAAATCTTAATTACATCATTAATTATATTAATTAATGATTCTTAATTACAACTTAATTATTAATTACTTAATTAAATTAAATACATTAAGTAATTAACCTTTAATTAAACAACATTTATTAATCACCCTTGATTAATCTTCAATCAGTAATTAATTACCCTTAATTACTTTCATTAACTAAATTAATTACTCCTTAATTAATTTCTTAATTAATCCCTTGATTAATTATTCAAAGTAATTAACTCAAATTACTTCTATTAATAAAATCATTTATTCAACTAATTACTTCCAGTAATTATCTTATTATTTACTTCTCTAAATAAACTTACCTTAATAATTACATTAAGTAATTATTATCAAATCATCTCTTGATTATCCTAAATTAATTAAACTTAATTAATTAATTTAACTAAATCAAATTAACTTCAATTAATTACAATAAGTAATTAATTCTTAATTACTTCCAATAAGTAATTACATTTAAACAAATTCTATAATTGATTATCTTTAAATTAATTAATCTAATTAACTATTAAAATTAATCTTATTAATTTATTATTTAATAATCCATAGTTAATGACCTCATTAACTATTATTTAATTACTTTCCTTAAGTAATTAACTTATATTAATTTTTTTATTAATTCTAAATTAATAAATCTTAATAACCAATTTAATTAACCTTTAATTATTTAATTAATTAAGTGTTAACCGTAACTTAATTAATTTTTAATTACTTTATTAATTAATTCTTAACCATTAATTAATACTCTAATTTATAATCCTTAATTATAAATTAATCATTCCTAATTAATTTATCTTAATCATAAATAAATTAGTTTAAACCTTTAATTACCTATTTAATTAATCCAAAATGATTAATTAATCAAACAAATTTAATTATCCATTAAATTTCCTTATAATTTAAATGAACACAAATCTCTAATTTTCTTTAAGATAAAACTTTGTTCTTATTGATAATCAAGTTATCATTTACAAAGTATCTTAAATCCTTAATTATAGATTAATTAATTCAAATCATTAATTAATTAAATAAATTAAACCACTTTAATTACCTTAAAGATTTAATGATTTAAACTTTAAGATAAAACATTTCTTATCCATGGTTAAATTATCATTCTTACTTACATTTGAAAACATCCATTTCAAATTTACTTTTAAATTTCATTTTAAATTCCGGATTTAAAATGAATAACAATTTGTCTTTAACAAAGTTTAAATCCAATTTAAAAACTTTTACATGTTAAAGAAATCTTATATCTTCTAAAGGAATTTTTAAAAAGAACTTAAATCAACTTCCCTTTAAAAATTTCTAAACATTTAAATATAACTAACATTTAAACTTATTTAAAACATTTAAATTTATAAACTTATTTATCTCAAATCTAGGGTTCAAAACCAAACTTGAAATAAAACTTTGATTCCAATTCCTGTCTTAATATTTCTTCATAATTTAAATTCAGTTTAAATTTAAACTGACAGGCTTTTAAAAACCTGGCAACACATAATTACCCGAGCCACTCAAATTAGCTTCGAGTCGCACAGCCAAAATCCTCGAACATCACTCGAAAAATCTCGAGAAAAACTCGAGCCACTCCTCTGTAAACACCCAGACTTCATCAGACACATCCACGATCTCGTGCACATGCACATCCACCAGCGTCAACTCCGACCATCGCCGAGCATCCTGTAACGACCCGATATTTTGGACCATTCGCGTCCATTATAAGTGTATAGGTAGACACTCATGCCGGAGTTGAATTGCTCAAAATACCGCGTTGTTAATTTAAATTGGCAAAACTGAACATATACAGTAAATAAATAATCACAGAACACAGACACAGAGTAATAATTGCAGCGGAAATAAAAGAGATAGTAGTTCATGAAGCTACTATATGAATATATAAAATACATCAGAGTTTACAACAGAAGAGTAATACGATACATCAGAGTTAAACCAGATACAACGGAAGAATAACAGATACAAATCAGAATACATCACTGGAATCATCGAATATCTGAAAGCTGGATAGATAGCTGGATCTCCAAGCGAAGCTCCAACTCCAAAGGTGAGTCTCGTAAGCTGAACTACTCAGTCTGACCCGAGCGTAAAGCAAAAACACAAAACACTCGAGTCAGGATTAACATTCTTATATTAATAAATCCAACTCAAGTGAAACAGTAATTGAAATACAAGTAACTCAAAGGATGTTTGGAATAACCATCCTTTAAGGATCCGTTAAACTATCTACTAGGTAGTAATGTACGCTAAGTAGATAATGTCTATTAGTAATATAAAGATATCAAAGTAGGGTTAAGCAGGGCCCATACACCTCTTAACCTGTTTATTCCCAAAAGCATATACAAGACCGTAGTTTCCCCAAAACCGGAAGTCACCAGAGGGCAATCCATATACTAAAGGTACAAATCAAAATCGTAGTGGTCGCGAATAGGATAATCAGTATGACAAGGTACATGAGGCGATACCAACTAGGATACTAGTAGTTGCCTGATCCGGACTGATGTTGGGCATAGCAGCTACTACCCCAACACCGCGAAACAACACTCCCAAATCGAGGGGTGCACCCAAATCGAATCACAAAAGTAATAGATATGGTATCGAAGAAGTGTGTCCGCTAGAGATGGCGATCCTCAATGGCCCAGCGCGGCTCCTGTTTTAGTCATGTCAGGGGTCATCCAAAATCGTTCTCTTTCTTCAGTCAACGCGTTCATCAAAACCATCCACTTCATTCTGGATCATCACTCCGCGCATAGTTATTAAAGTGGTTTCGGTTCAGATAGAGAGTATATCCATTATCGATCCCGGTCTCTTTAATAACTTTCGTAATTATTACACCGATTGGTCGTTTATATATTTCAAAAATCAAATCAATTTCAATTTCAATTCGCAAATCAACATTTCATTTGTCTTTCAAAACCAATTTCCAATAATTTACATTTCAAACTTCCAAATTATCATCTCAAAACCTTATAATTCAATTTCAATCTTTATTTTAAGCAATTCAAATATCAATTTAAATCCGTATATAAGATTCAATTCCGAAATCATTTAAATCAATTTAATTTAACATTCAAATCAGTTCCAAATTCATTTATTGATTTCATTCAATATTCATTAAGTAAATTTGCCATTCAAAACAATTTCTATTAAATTTCCAATTCATTAAATCCATTTCTTAAATTCAACTTCATTAAATCAAAACTTACAATTTTGAACTATATTAAATTCGTCAAATCAATTCTTTCAATTACAAGTCTTACATTAATTTCAAAAATATCACATTTTCATTTCTTGTTACAGAAATTCAATTTCACTTATTTACTTTCTTAAATAATTTTCCAAAACTTAATTAATAAAGAAAACTCAATTTCAATTATTTACGAAGTAAAATTCACTTATTCAAAAGTTCAATTTTTCTCATTAAAGAAATTCAATTCAATTTAATCATTAAATAATTCAATCTTATTTAATTATTAAATAATTCAAAACTTAATTATTACATAATTTCAAAGTTTGATAATTTCAAACTTAATTATAATTTCAAACTTAATTATTAAATCATTTCAAAGTTTAATAATTTCAAACTCAATTATAAATTTCTCAAATTAACAACATTCTTCCATCAATTACATTATTAACATTTTGTTTCAGATTATTAAATATTAACATTTTCCTTTCATTAAAATTTAAATTTCAGCTTCATTTCAAAAACCGTATTATTTATTCAAATAAAATCTTCATTTTATTTTTAAATCAAATTATTGACCAATCGGTTTTATTTAATTTTCTTTCCTAGGTCAAAGTTTAATTTGGGTATTTATCATTTCAACCCGATTCCAATTCAATTCAAAATCAAAGCATATCGAAGGGAACTTGCAGTGTGATAACTGGTATGGTGTCAAAGTAAATAAACAAGCAATAACAACAATCAATATCAATCCAATAATCAATTCAAATAATCCCGAAATAACCGTATTAATTCGCATTGTTATTTGTACGAATTAATATAATTATTTCTAGAATCTACACTATCATTTCATGTAGATTAAAGATTATTACATTACGGTTTTCACTTGTCATTCAATTTACAATTTCATACATCATCAATTTAACAACATACATTCAATGGTTCAAAGTGTAATTAAACAAATCCTACGTGTCGATATATTTAACAGTTAAAGGGGGTCATATATACAAATGTCAATTAATCAAATTTAACATTTAATTTTCCTATATCAAGTTCAATTTCATACTGTTCATCATTTTAACATTAACAATTTAACGTCCAATATAAACGTCAACAATCAATCAATTATCAGCCAAACTGTATTATCATCACATAAATAATTATCAGATAATGGTGTCAGATGTCACAGGTGAACTGATACAGGTAATAACAGTGTAAATATCAAACAGCAGCATATTTCAATTGTCGTTTCAATTGAAATCAAATTTAATAAATAAAAGAACGTTAATCGTGAGTGAGTGCTCACCTTTCGAGGCTAAAGGATAGACAATGAAGTCGAGTTACGAAACTAAGCACGAATCCCAAAACAACACCAGATTGGCACGAATTCAACGGACAAGCTGATAAATCAGAAATTGACGAAATCAAATCAAAACTGGATCGATGAAGATAAATAGTATTAGCGAACTTGTATATAACCATATATAACTATATACATGCCATTTTAAAGTCAATATAGACATATATAAACAGATCTATTTATATTTTAAAACGTACACTTTCAGAAATCGAATAATATATATCCAGTACATGTACACATATGACGCAACAAGCAATGCTAAATCAAATATCTATATTTTAAAACTATCGAATACGTTCATGTATATATGAAATAGGAAATATAAAAATATACAATCAACATCTAAAATATGACTTGTATGCAATACATATTTTATACAATAAATTCCTGCACATAGGATATATATGTTATATATAAAAATCATAAAATCTATGACAAACATGCATACTTATATAATATATATCAATCATTATAACTACCCAGCAACTACAATGATCTAAATTCACTTAATAACACAAACATAATACTAATATATATATAACTTATTTACTTATGTAACTGATATATATAACTCAAGAAATCATGTGCAAAAGAAACTAAGAAGCTTTCATATTCGAAACTCTTATAAAAATATTCTCTGATACAAGTTATACATATATGTACAATATGCGACCTGGAACATATATAAGTAATTCTCTACCCATAAAACAATACATAAAGGAACCGGTCATAAGTACAAAATATTATATAAACTATATGTACAATAGGTCATACGCACTAAAACTATATCATACTTATATGCAGCACGTATTTATGTATTAAAAATATACACTTATATGTACCTTTGTATACAACTAATCTACATAAAAATATATATAATAAAAATAATAAAATTATAGCTACATATATATAATGCAAGAGCAATGAATCCTATTTCTAACCATAAGGCTCATAGTCTCGGTCTTAAGAGCCTCCTTGTATACATACGTATGCTTAGCACTGTATGTATATACAATTCATCAGCAGATGAATAATTTAGCACGCAAACCATTTTACTGGGAATGATGTCAAGGCACAACCCATACTATATATAAGATAATACATGCTATATCATAATTATCATAAATATATGCTGCATGCACACAAATTCTACTGTCAGCACATACAGATGAACGTGAATGTATATACTTACACATAGTGACCGAAATATAACATATATACGCGCCCTCTAAATCCTCACAGCCAAGGCAACGGCGCCGGCAGTGATGCGGCCACTGGTGAAGAGGCACTAGGCTGCCGATCTATGGGTGGGCTGGCAGAACGAGGCCGAGGGACTCGGTGGGAGGGCGGAGCACGGGTCAGAGGGTCGGCGTTGGGTGCGAGCAGTGAGGTGGTGGGAGAAAAATGGTTGTTGGTGGGAGGTGGATTCGGCAAACAAAAGAAAAGTAGGTGGAGGACGTGATAAAAGGAAGGCAAATGTGATAAGGGTAGGCGGGGAACTGCAATTGGGCAAGCAAAGCGTCAGGAAGGAAACAAAACATAGAAATATAAGTTTTACTCTTTATTTTACTATACAAATTTCATTTAGAATGGAAGAACCCAGAGAGACAGAGCATAGAACGAATAGTTGGATACATTGGGAACCAGTTAATAATAAAATTGTTACGGGGAATATAAAAGCTGAAAAATTAATGGTTGACAGCTTTTGCATGATGGAAACTGAATAGACAAAGGAGATAAAAGGACTCAGAGGAGAAAGGACACAAGACAACGGGTACCGATACGGTAGGCGTTACGCAGAGTGCAACGTAAACCGGACTTCGAATTTTGACAATCGAATATACCGTAGAGATCAGCACGAGGAGACGATCAAAACGGTATACGGATATCAGTGGTACGATCATCCGATAAAAATCGATATCGGTACCAGAATACTGCTATTTTGCAGAAAATAAGAACGACGGAGCCAAAGATGTCCGAATTTGGAAAAACGACAAACTGAAATCTTGCTCAGAAGATGGTTTAGAAATTTTCTATGTAAAAATATTTAAGTTTCGGAAACATTTTATTTTCATCGTTTTCTAACTGATTAAATTGAAGTAAATTTACGTGCGAAATAAACTTCCATATTTTCGAACGAAAATTTACCAGTTGCTATGTTTAACTAAACGCATTCCAAATATCAAATTTATATTTCAAAATTTTATCGTTTTAAAAGTTCACAAAATTTCAATTAATAACGTTATTAAAACCGGTTAAATTTGCGGGTCGTTACATTCTCCCCCACTCAAAACTTTTCGTCCCCGAAAAGGAACGAGGTAGGAGAATAGAAACAACCAGAAAGAAAACAGATTTGAAATACAAATAACAATTTATTTAAACCATATAAATTCAAATTTAAATTGATTGATATTCAACAATTGATTTAATCCATTTGATTTCACTAAAATCAATCTCAACTATTTCTAAATTCATTATCTTATTATCTTATTATCTTAAATTTACAATTTTTAAAACAATAAATTTTGACTAGTCTTTTATTATAATCATATTTTCTTCAGCAATTTATATTCTTCTTTATTCCAAATTACTGTTAAATTTATTCTACTTAATATATCTACTCACATATATTTAACCCATATAAATAAATTTAAAACATAAAAGTTTCGATTTAAATTAATTTATATTCTCTAATTGCTTTTAAATTCAAGGTATTTCATAAGTTGATCAAATTTCAATTTATTAATTCTTTCAAAGCAAATTTTATTCCATTATTAACTGAGTTTTACTTATTATCCTATCTAACTCTATTAACATCTTTATAATCAAAATTTAGTGTATACCATTTATTATAAACACTCAAATTTATTTATAAAATCAATTTATCTTATATATTATCCAATTACATATTCAACTTCTGAATGATTTAGGTAAGTTGTATTAGAATGCAGTTGAACAATATACAAGTAAAAATTTTCCCAATTCAATTATTCAAGTTAAATATTTATTCCAAATTTTGGTTTTATTTATAATTAAAATCATCCTTTAACAAAATTTAAGAATTAGATTTCCGATTAACTTTAAACAATTTAGAGATATATATAATATTTTTATATCAAATCAAATTAAATTTTAAAATAAGATACCTATTTATATATATATATAAATCAAATTATATTGAAGAAATTCAAATCAAAATATTTTTCCAAAACAAAACCATAGCAAAGCTACAGAATAGTATCTCCATTTCGAAACTCGAAAATGAATGTCGATGATGCGGCCGCCATCACCGAAATTATTTTCCAGTGACAAAGAGAAGAGCACTGATTTCAACATTTAAAAGTTCTTTGAAAACGATTTCTATTCGAAAATACTTTCAATAATATATACTTTAAAATTTTTAAAACCAAAGTTCGAAATCACCGGAACTAATAAATTCTCAAATTTCTGAATTAAATTCATTTCAAATTTCAATCAATTTATAACCAAGTTTATAAATTCAGTTATTTATATTATGCAATAGTCAATGGTTTACAAAACAATAAATGAAAATCAAATATTATTATTTCAGACAACAAATTTATTAACAATTTAATTTCAGAAAACTTAGATTTATATATAATATAATCATCCAAAACTATTTTGTTTACCAAATTTGAAAACAACATTGTGTCAGTTTGTTCTGTTCAAGTGTTTTGGAAATCCTATCGATAGCGTTGATCAGACGAATCGATCGGAAACCCAAATCAACATCAACAACTCAAACAACACAATATATAAAACATTTTATATAAATTTACAAATACACTTCTTTGCTCGACGATACAAGAATGAATTTCAAAGCAAGGATAGGGATTCAAATTTGGTTAATTCAATCAAAGAAATTTTTGATTTGAGAATAAGTTGAAATGAAAGATAAGGAGATTATTTAACCGAATAAGGAATAGATAATCTTACATAAATCGCGGGCAACCATAACCGGTCGACCATGACTTCAAGAATAAGATCAATGTGGAATTCCGAGGTAAATCGACATTCGATCTCAAGAATTAGGATTCAGGTATAGCAGGAGATAGATAGCATCGTAAACCGAGGATACAGAAATCTCCGGTAAATCAATGCCTATTATAAAGGAGTTTCTCCTTTATGAATCATTCGAAGATTGATAAGACCGCCGATCTATTATAGATATCATTCAAAATGGAGTTATGGGGTGCTCCAGAATTGAAAGGAGACGAATAGTGAAGGACACGAATGAATTTCGGAACCGAGGGGAACGTTCCAATATTCAAAGAAATCGAATCAAAACGGAAAAGATTGAAACTCGAAATGAAAGTGATTCTGTAAATACATTTACCCTATATGTTGAGTTTTGCCTAGAGCTACCAAAGCTCTGATACCAACTGTAACGACCCGATATTTTGGACCATTCGCGTCCATTATAAGTGTATAGGTAGACACTCATGCCGGAGTTGAATTGCTCAAAATACCGCGTTGTTAATTTAAATTGGCAAAACTGAACATATACAATAAATAAATAATCACAGAACACAGACACAGAGTAATAATTGCAGCGGAAATAAAAGAGATAGTAGTTCATGAAGCTACTATATGAATATATAAAATACATCAGAGTTTACAACAGAAGAGTAATACGATACATCAGAGTTAAACCAGATACAACGGAAGAATAACAGATACAAATCAGAATACATCACTGGAATCATCGAATATCTGAAAGCTGGATAGATAGCTGGATCTCCAAGCGAAGCTCCAACTCCAAAGGTGAGTCTCGTAAGCTGAACTACTCAGTCTGACCCGAGCGTAAAGCAAAAACACAAAACACTCGAGTCAGGATTAACATTCTTATATTAATAAATCCAACTCAAGTGAAACAGCAATTGAAATACAAGTAACTCAAAGGATGTTTGGAATAACCATCCTTTAAGGATCCGTTAAACTATCTACTAGGTAGTAATGTACGCTAAGTAGATAATGTCTATCAGTAATATAAAGATATCAAAGTAGGGTTAAGCAGGGCCCATACACCTCTTAACCTGTTTATTCCCAAAAGCATATACAAGACCGTAGTTTCCCCAAAACCGGAAGTCACCAGAGGGCAATCCATATACTAAAGGTACAAATCAAAATCGTAGTGGTCGCGAATAGGATAATCAGTATGACAAGGTACATGAGGCGATACCAACTAGGATACTAGTAGTTGCCTGATCCGGACTGATGTTGGGCATAGCAGCTACTACCCCAACACCGCGAAACAACACTCCCAAATCGAGGGGTGCACCCAAATCGAATCACAAAAGTAATAGATATGGTATCGAAGAAGTGTGTCCGCTAGAGATGACGATCCTCAATGGCCCGGCGCGGCTCCTGTTTTAGTCATGTCAGGGGTCATCCAAAATCGTTCTCTTTCTTCAGTCAACGCATTCATCAAAACCACCCACTTCATTCTGGATCATCACTCCGCGCATAGTTATTAAAGTGGTTTCGGTTCAGATAGAGAGTATATCCATTATCGATCCCGGTCTCTTTAATAACTTTCGTAATTATTACACCGATTGGTCGTTTATATATTTCAAAAATCAAATCAATTTCAATTTCAATTCGCAAATCAACATTTCATTTGTCTTTCAAAACCAATTTCCAATATTTTACATTTCAAACTTCCAAATTATCATCTCAAAACCTTATAATTCAATTTCAATCTTTATTTTAAGCAATTCAAATATCAATTTAAATCCGTATATAAGATTCAATTCCGAAATCATTTAAATCAATTTAATTTAACATTCAAATCAGTTCCAAATTCATTTATTGATTTCATTCAATATTCATTAAGTAAATTTGCCATTCAAAACAATTTCTATTAAATTTCCAATTCATTAAATCCATTTCTTAAATTCAACTTCATTAAATCAAAACTTACAATTTTGAACTATATTAAATTCGTCAAATCAATTCTTTCAATTACAAGTCTTACATTAATTTCAAAAATATCACATTTTCATTTCTTGTTACAGAAATTCAATTTCACTTATTTACTTTCTTAAATAATTTTCCAAAACTTAATTAATAAAGAAAACTCAATTTCAATTATTTACGAAGTAAAATTCACTTATTCAAAAGTTCAATTTTTCTCATTAAAGAAATTCAATTCAATTTAATCATTAAATAATTCAATCTTATTTAATTATTAAATAATTCAAAACTTAATTATTACATAATTTCAAAGTTTGATAATTTCAAACTTAATTATAATTTCAAACTTAATTATTAAATCATTTCAAAGTTTAATAATTTCAAACTCAATTATAAATTTCTCAAATTAACAACATTCTTCCATCAATTACATTATTAACATTTTGTTTCAGATTATTAAATATTAACATTTTCCTTTCATTAAAATTTAAATTTCAGCTTCATTTCAAAAACCGTATTATTTATTCAAATAAAATCTTCATTTTATTTTTAAATCAAATTATTGACCAATCGGTTTTATTTAATTTTCTTTCCTAGGTCAAAGTTCAATTTGGGTATTTATCATTTCAACCCGATTCCAATTCAATTCAAAATCAAAGCATATCGAAGGGAACTTGTAGTGTGATAACTGGGATGGTGTCAAAGTAAATAAACAAGCAATAACAACAATCAATATCAATCCAATAATCAATTCAAATAATCCCGAAATAACCGTATTAATTCGCATTGTTATTTGTACGAATTAATATAATTATTTCTAGAATCTACACTATCATTTCATGTAGATTAAAGATTATTACATTACGGTTTTCACTTGTCATTCAATTTACAATTTCATACATCATCAATTTAACAACATACATTCAGTGGTTCAAAGTGTAATTAAACAAATCCTACGTGTCGATATATTTAACAGTTAAAGGGGGTCATATATACAAATGTCAATTAATCAAATTTAACATTTAATTTTCCTATATCAAGTTCAATTTCATATTGTTCATCATTTTAACATTAACAATTTAACGTCCAATATAAACGTCAACAATCAATCAATTATCAGCCAAACTGTATTATCATCACATAAATAATTATCAGATAATGGTGTCAGATGTCACAGGTGAACTGATACAGGTAATAACAGTGTAAATATCAAACAGCAGCATATTTCAATTGTCGTTTCAATTGAAATCAAATTTAATAAATAAAAGAACGTTAATCGTGAGTGAGTGCTCACCTTTCGAGGCTAAAGGATAGACAATGAAGTCGAGTTACGAAACTAAGCACGAATCCCAAAACAACACCAGATTGGCACGAATTCAATGGACAAGCTGATAAATCAGAAATTGACGAAATCAAATCAAAACTGGATCGATGAAGATAAATAGTATTAGCGAACTTGTATATAACCATATATAACTATATACATGCCATTTTAAAGTCAATATAGACATATATAAACAGATCTATTTATATTTTAAAACGTACACTTTCAGAAATCGAATAATATATATCCAGTACATGTACACATATGACGCAACAAGCAATGCTAAATCAAATATCTATATTTTAAAACTATCGAATACGTTCATGTATATATGAAATAGGAAATATAAAAATATACAATCAACATCTAAAATATGACTTGTATGCAATACATATTTTATACAATAAATTCCTGCACATAGGATATATATGTTATATATAAAAATCATAAAATCTATGACAAACATGCATACTTATATAATATATATCAATCATTATAACTATCCAGCAACTACAATGATCTAAATTCACTTAATAACACAAACATAATACTAATATATATATAACTTATTTACTTATGTAACTGATATATATAACTCAAGAAATCATGTGCAAAAGAAACTAAGAAGCTTTCATATTCGAAACTCTTATAAAAATATTCTCTGATACAAGTTATACATATATGTACAATATGCGACCTGGAACATATATAAGTAATTCTCTACCCATAAAACAATACATAAAGGAACCGGTCATAAGTACAAAATATTATATAAACTATATGTACAATAGGTCATACGCACTAAAACTATATCATACTTATATGCAGCACGTATTTATGTATTAAAAATATACACTTATATGTACCTTTGTATACAACTAATCTACATAAAAATATATATAATAAAAATAATAAAATTATAGCTACATATATATATAATGCAAGAGCAATGAATCCTATTTCTAACCATAAGGCTCATAGTCTCGGTCTTAAGAGCCTCCTTGTATACATACGTATGCTTAGCACTGTATGTATATACAATTCATCAGCAGATGAATAATTTAGCACGCAAACCATTTTACTGGGAATGATGTCAAGGCACAACCCATACTATATATAAGATAATACATGCTATATCATAATTATCATAAATATATGCTGCATGCACACAAATTCTACTGTCAGCACATACAGATGAACGTGAATGTATATACTTACACATAGTGACCGAAATATAACATATATACGCGCCCTCTAAATCCTCACAACCAAGGCAACGGCGCCGGCAGTGATGCGGCCACTGGTGAAGAGGCACTAGGCTGCCGATCTATGGGTGGGCTGGCAGAACGAGGCCGAGGGACTCGGTGGGAGGGCGGAGCACGGGTCAGAGGGTCGGCGTTGGGTGCGAGCAGTGAGGTGGTGGGAGAAAAATGGTTGTTGGTGGGAGGTGGATTCGGCAAACAAAAGAAAAGTAGGTGGAGGACGTGATAAAAGGAAGGCAAATGTGATAAGGGTAGGCGGGGAACTGCAATTGAGCAAGCAAAGCGTCAGGAAGGAAACAAAACATAGAAATATAAGTTTTACTCTTTATTTTACTATACAAATTTCATTTAGAATGGAAGAACCCAGAGAGACAGAGCATAGAACGAATAGTTGGATACATTGGGAACCAGTTAATAATAAAATTGTTACGGGGAATATAAAAGCTGAAAAATTAATGGTTGACAGCTTTTGCATGATGGAAACTGAATAGACAAAGGAGATAAAAGGACTCAGAGGAGAAAGGACACAAGACAACGGGTACCGATACGGTAGGCGTTACGCAGAGTGCAACGTAAACCGGACTTCGAATTTTGACAATCGAATATACCGTAGAGATCAGCACGAGGAGACGATCAAAACGGTATACGGATATCAGTGGTACGATCATCCGATAAAAATCGATATCGGTACCAGAATACTGCTATTTTGCAGAAAATAAGAACGACGGAGCCAAAGATGTCCGAATTTGGAAAAACGACAAACTGAAATCTTGCTCAGAAGATGGTTTAGAAATTTTCTATGTAAAAATATTTAAGTTTCGGAAACATTTTATTTTCATCGTTTTCTAACTGATTAAATTGAAGTAAATTTACGTGCGAAATAAACTTTCATATTTTCGAACGAAAATTTACCAGTTGCTATGTTTAACTAAACGCATTCCAAATATCAAATTTATATTTCAAAATTTTATAGTTTTAAAAGTTCACAAAATTTCAATTAATAACGTTATTAAAACCGGTTAAATTTGCGGGTCGTTACACATCCCCACATGACGACGATCGACCATAAACCAAACTACGATCATCCAATCTCCGATCTATACTCGAGATCGAAATCGAGTTATCTCGATCAAAATGCTCAGCAGCCATCATCAGGAAACTCCTCGTGCCACCCATTCCGACCACCAGAGGTCAAACGATCTCGCCTGAACCAGCAACTCATTCTTCTGCTTCGATTCGCCTGGGTCCGATTGACCCCGATGCGCCCATGACGATGAATTTACCTCGTCAACATCATCGACTGAAACAACCCATTAAGCCCTAGATCGACATCGCAGAGCCGCCACAACCACGAATAAAATCAATCACTATTTTTTTCAAACTTGTCAACCCCTACGCCACCTCCAGAAGTAATCCCGACTCTCCTCGTCACTCTGATCACCCACCACCACTTAAAACCCATTTTCTGGTCAACTGAGAAATGCAAACTCAAAACCCAAATAAAATTCTTAATATTCATTTTAAAAATCATATTTCACAGTGTAGATTTATGTTACATTCGTGGAATAGCAATTTACAAGATTTGATTTTAACAAGATTTAAAGAGTTTTCACTGTCTTTCTATTTTTCCAGATAACATCCAATTAACTTACTTTAATTCATTTTTAAGATAAAATCTATGACTAAACAAACATTTATTGTTTGAAAACTAAACCTTATCAGAAATCAGAGGAAGAGAAATGAAATTTTATCTAAACTTTAACAATCTATAACCAGAACAGAGAAGAGCAAGAAAACATCAGACATGCACACTTGATCACATACATATATCTAGATACTACACTTATAAATACACATGCAGAATCATCATTCACCTCAGAAATGCACAAGCACAGATTTAAATTTACTTAAACTTAAACTTTATAATGTTTACTAGAAAAGTGTTACTCACCAGGCAAAACAGAGACAGAGCCTTATATTTTGAAAATCTTGAAACTGGGAACTTGAATTCCTTAGCTTTTGAAACTCTAAAATTTGAATGCCTTTATTTGATTTAAAAACTTGAGTTATTGAAGCTTTACTTTGCTTTGAATTACATGCATGCTGGTTTCCAGGTTTGAGAAGAATGCAGACAGCTACTGACTTGAAAAAGAATGCAGGCTTTTTGATTTCAGATTTGCAAAGAAATCAGGCTGAAGACTTGCTTCAGATTTGAAAATGGTTTCAGGGTATTGAATTTTTTGGTTGAAGAAGACTTTTGATTTTTGAAAACTTCTGGTTTGAGGAGTTGATTACAAATCTTTGATTTTTGTTGAAGAAGATTTACATGCTTTTGCTTTAGGATTTGGAAATCTGGTTACTGATTACAGATTTGTTTTAGAGAAGGTTTACTGACTTGTTTTTATCTTGGGTTTTTAAAAGGAAATGGAAAGAAATGAAATGAAGATAGGCTAATGTTTATATGTAAGTAAATTGTGATTTTGTAAAATAAAAGAAAATGAAATTAATTAAGACACTTGTCATTACATTGATTACTTAAATTACACATGTTAAAACAAGTGCCTTAGGAAATAACACATGTCTTTTAAGTAATTATTCATAATTCTATTTATTTTAAAAGTAATTAAAAAGCCCTTTTCTTATTTATTTAATCACTTATCTATATATATATATCTTTTTAAAGAGAAACCAAAAACTAATTATATTTTATAAATATAAGTTTATACAAATATTATAATATCCAACAATTTAAATATTTATTCTTTTGAACTTCAAAACTTAAATTCAAATTCAAATTAAATTAAATCTAAATTTCCAATTTGCCCAAAGCTTCTATTTACAATATATACAAATAAATATGTATATATTCAAATAGAAAATATCTTATTAACTTTTTAAAAGATAAAATCATCAATTAATACTAATTTAATCAGATTATTAAATTAATTTCAAATCTTATTATCAAAGATCATCAATATCAATTTAATTGTTTAACAGATTATTAAATTGATATTGTTAAAATTTCTGGGATATTACATTCCTTCCCCCTTAAAATAATTTCGTCCCCGAAATTTAAACAAAGGTGATTTAATAATCTGATTAAAGATTTTAAATTCAAAACACAAGCATATACTATCATCCATATGCTAACAACCATAGCAACCAATTCATCCAATCAAACAATTCTAACTATCTAGACCAAATTCTAGATAAAATTCCTCGAGTTTCCCCAGTATATATATATATACCGGGATACTCGCTCTACAAATAATCTAAACAACTAAGCTATAGATCTCCTACACATCTAGATCTATATAACTAAACAAGATATCAGACTACAGACGAGTCTGACTCAACTACCCAACTTCCAGAACTGCAGATTCTAAAACCAGAGATAGATCAAATACGTACTCCCTCAGAGATACGTAAAACACAATGAATTCCAGTTATCCAAACTGACAATTCAACCAAGTAGACCAAATACTTATCCAAATCAGAATACAGAAGAGATCCAAAACACAACTCTACTTCACAACAATCAGTAGATTCCAAACTTACTTCTCCCATCCAGAGATACACTCCAAACTGCTTTCGCTGCTCAATTCTGATATGAGGTAGGACACAAGCACAGACTGGACAACTCATTCCAGAAATAAGGTTCACTGATCCATAAAGAAAACTCAGATACTCCATCAAAACTTGAGCTGTTTCACCAACTCCATCTCTAGGAAACATCCTTCCACTAGACTGAACCACCGGTATCACTCCTGGAATCCAAGTCGATAAGAAAACTCAACCTTCAGATGTGGACAAACTTCTGACTTCTCTGAAGACATCCAGAAAATTCTGACAACCCAAGAGAACACTCAGCAATCGCAAGTCACTTTTGCGATCAACCCATCCTAATTCCAAACAGACTGTTCTCTCTTTACCAATCAGAACAGCTTACACTTATTTATCCAATTTATCGAAGAAATGGACCCACTCTTACTACTTCTGAACTTCACTTCCAGAAAAACTGCTCATCCAGAAAACTTCCTGCCATCACAGAATACTCCGAGCTGCACTGCTGACACTGATGCTCTTATCCAAAGCTCTTCGAGAAACTCGGACTCCAAACCAAAGCAGAAACACCATGCTGAACTCAGCGACAACACCGAAACAGACACACTTCCTTAATCTTGTTCCAAAGAAAACATCTTCAGGAACATCCATAGTCACTGCATCTCATCATACAGCTACTATTACCTGAGGTATCAAGGTACCATCACTCACTTCTGCCTCATCGACAGATCCAACTCTACTCATCCACACTTCAAAGATAAACTCCGAACCATTACAGTTTCCTTCGGAGATCGATGAAATCCTTCACCACAGCAAAGCTTACTCGAGACGGTATTGGGTCTACAGTCTCGACAAATACACTTCCAACCTCAACATTTAAACTCTAACCATTGGTAGTCGTGTTTCACACACCACTACCCCATCTACCTTTATAACTTATATTGGAAAACCCGAACAGGTAACCCAACAAATAGGTAGAAATATATATATATTTAAAATGATACTTTTTATATAGAAATTATTTCTGGGTAAAATTATTTCATTTACCTCTTTAAAACAATATTGTGTCCGTTGGCCTGGTTCAAGTGTTTAGAGATCCCTATCAATAACGTTAGCTACTCGTATTGACCAGAATCCATATACCACTCAACCGATCAATTAACACAATATAAAACCATTTTATATAACTAACAAATACGCGCTCTCATATATATATATATACACTCGGACTCAAACAGGTTGTTACAGATCCTATTTCTAATGAACAATCCTTCCGAACCTAGGTATTCACTCAACCTAGTGTTCTGATATTCACTTAACCAAAAGCTTAGGCATTCGCTCAACCTATGCTCTGATACCACGTGTGACGACCACCAGCTTTCCACTCTCGGAAAATCACATCGACAGTAAGAAAGAAAGGGGTGAGAAGTAGAAAAGAGAAGAAGAGAAAAGAAACAAACATAAATACTCACAGCGGAAACGAACAAAATATATTATATCACATAAATATTACATAGTATCATATACGACACTTATCAGAGTTACACAGATTACACATCATATACTAGACAGTTATAAACATCTGTCTAGTTATTACATCTCAATACAATACAGAGATCAATACAAAATCAATACAGCGGAAACTACTATCTATCTACAACGCCGAAGCCTCCTGCTCCATTGCTCCTCCACAATTCGTCAAGGCTAACCTGAATCCCTTGGCTACTCGTAAAAATTTGAGTACCCAAGAGTTTATAAAACAGAAATAAACAACTTGGGTCAGACATGGGTCTGGTGTGAGTAACAGGTTAAACTTGTTTAACTTCAAAACCTTTTGAAAGAAAAGGTATCACGTAAGACTTCCCACAAATAAACATGGGTAAGTTTTTACCTTACGCTAACCAAAACATTTGATAGGAAATTCGATTGTATTATAATAGGGTCTAGGGTTTTCAAGTAAAATACAGAAATAGCTGAAATGCTTACATCTCACATTCCAACATAGTTGGGCACAACTAATACGTACGGCACTTATTGGAGTTTGGATTCCATACAATGGTAGGGCTACCGGGGTACCGCCCGTCACAGTACGTGGCCTAGATCACCGTACCGAGGATCACTCCCAATCCCCTGCAACACAAGGTCGGAACATCCCTTACTGGATAATTCCCGCACAAGATACCTCACGGTTGGGATCAGCAACCGCACCACTAAGTCGAAAATAGAAAGGGACATCTAGACAGAGGTAACCTTGTCCTACTTGGTTGCTACCCACTAACCTTGCTGCACCTCCCCTGTTTTAGCCATTCCCGGTTTGTGAGGCTTGAGGTCACGATTACCTTAGAAAAGAACACATCACTTAGAATGCTCATCGTCCACCTGACGATGTTCTGAAAGCATTCAATCCATACAAGTTCGTTCCGGGTTCGAACGAAACCGAAGGCATTATCTCGTTACACTCGTTTTGGAATCACCCTCAGAGTTAACGACAATAACCCTTGCACTCTGAATCTTCATCTTCACTTGATTCACGACCTATCGTTAATTTGGATCGATGTGGTATTCGGGTCTCCAGACCTGGAAATCTGGTATACGGAAACCCGATCCCGGTCTCATCGAAATCCAAAACGTATCTTTTAAGGCCAAGTTGTTTTAAAGGTTAAAACAATTCAATTCATTATCTTTATACACAAAGAAAGATAATTCACAACATTACAATAGATAATCAACATTATCAATATAACAGATAATCCATATTATCATCACAATTCAACTAAACATCCATATCACACAGCATATATCTCATCAGAGATATCAATCAATGCAAAGTATTCAATACTATCACCCATTCATAAGTAATGATTTATAATGTCTCTAATTAATTTAAAGTAAATTAAATTAATTACTTCATTTTATAAATCCTTCTTACTTAACCATTAATTAATTACAATCAATTAATTAATTATCCTCTAATAATTCATTTCAATTAATCATCTTGATTAATTATCTTTTGATTACATTCAAGTAATTTATCTTTAATTAATTATTTAAATTAATTAACCTTAACTACTTATAATAATTAACCTTTAATTACTTCATTAATTAATTAACTAAAATTAATTAATTTTAATTAACTATAATTAATTATATTAAACCTTAATTAATTACATTAATTAATCACTTCATTTATTAATTATTACTTAATTAATAAATCTTAATTACATCATTAATTATATTAATTAATGATTCTTAATTACAACTTAATTATTAATTACTTAATTAAATTAAATACATTAAGTAATTAACCTTTAATTAAACAACATTTATTAATCACCCTTGATTAATCTTCAATCAGTAATTAATTACCCTTAATTACTTTCATTAACTAAATTAATTACTCCTTAATTAATTTCTTAATTAATCTCTTGATTAATTATTCAAAGTAATTAACTCAAATTACTTCTATTAATAAAATCATTTATTCAACTAATTACTTCCAGTAATTATCTTATTATTTACTTCTCTAAATAAACTTACCTTAATAATTACATTAAGTAATTATTATCAAATCATCTCTTGATTATCCTAAATTAATTAAACTTAATTAATTAATTTAACTAAATCAAATTAACTTCAATTAATTACAATAAGTAATTAATTCTTAATTACTTCCAATAAGTAATTACATTTAAACAAATTCTATAATTGATTATCTTTAAATTAATTAATCTAATTAACTATTAAAATTAATCTTATTAATTTATTATTTAATAATCCATAGTTAATGACCTCATTAACTATTATTTAATTACTTTCCTTAAGTAATTAACTTATATTAATTTTTTTATTAATTCTAAATTAATAAATCTTAATAACCAATTTAATTAACCTTTAATTATTTAATTAATTAAGTGTTAACCGTAACTTAATTAATTTTTAATTACTTTATTAATTAATTCTTAACCATTAATTAATACTCTAATTTATAATCCTTAATTATAAATTAATCATTCCTAATTAATTTATCTTAATCATAAATAAATTAGTTTAAACCTTTAATTACCTATTTAATTAATCCAAAATGATTAATTAATCAAACAAATTTAATTATCCATTAAATTTCCTTATAATTTAAATGAACACAAATCTCTAATTTTCTTTAAGATAAAACTTTGTTCTTATTGATAATCAAGTTATCATTTACAAAGTATCTTAAATCCTTAATTATAGATTAATTAATTCAAATCATTAATTAATTAAATAAATTAAACCACTTTAATTACCTTAAAGATTTAATGATTTAAACTTTAAGATAAAACATTTCTTATCCATGGTTAAATTATCATTCTTACTTACATTTGAAAACATCCATTTCAAATTTACTTTTAAATTTCATTTTAAATTCCGGATTTAAAATGAATAACAATTTGTCTTTAACAAAGTTTAAATCCAATTTAAAAACTTTTACATGTTAAAGAAATCTTATATCTTCTAAAGGAATTTTTAAAAAGAACTTAAATCAACTTCCCTTTAAAAATTTCTAAACATTTAAATATAACTAACATTTAAACTTATTTAAAACATTTAAATTTATAAACTTATTTATCTCAAATCTAGGGTTCAAAACCAAACTTGAAATAAAACTTTGATTCCAATTCCTATCTTAATATTTCTTCATAATTTAAATTCAGTTTAAATTTAAACTGACAGGCTTTTAAAAACCTGGCAACACATAATTACCCGAGCCACTCAAATTAGCTTCGAGTCGCACAGCCAAAATCCTCGAACATCACTCGAAAAATCTCGAGAAAAACTCGAGCCACTCCTCTGTAAACACCCAGACTTCATCAGACACATCCACGATCTCGTGCACATGCACATCCACCAGCGTCAACTCCGACCATCGCCGAGCATCCCCACATGACGACGATCGACCATAAACCATACTACGATCATCCAATCTCCGATCTATACTCGAGATCGAAATCGAGTTATCTCGATCAAAATGCTCAGCAGCCATCATCAGGAAACTCCTCGTGCCACCCATTCCGACCACCAGAGGTCAAACGATCTCGCCTGAACCAGCAACTCATTCTTCTGCTTCGATTCGCCTGGGTCCGATTGACCCCGATGCGCCCATGACGATGAATTTACCTCGTCAACATCATCGACTGAAACAACCCATTAAGCCCTAGATCGACATCACAGAGCCGCCACAACCACGAATAAAATCAATCACTATTTTTTTCAAACTTGTCAACCCCTACGCCACCTCCAGAAGTAATCCCGACTCTCCTCGTCACTCCGATCACCCACCACCACTTAAAACCCATTTTCTGGTCAACTGAGAAATGCAAACTCAAAACCCAACTAAAATTTTTAATATTCATTTTAAAAATCATATTTCACAGTGTAGATTTATGTTACATTCGTGGAATAGCAATTTACAAGATTTGATTTTAACAAGATTTAAAGAGTTTTCACTGTCTTTCTATTTTTCCAGATAACATCCAATTAACTTACTTTAATTAATTTTTAAGATAAAATCTATGACTAAACAAACATTTATTGTTTGAAAACTAAACCTTATCAGAAATCAGAGGAAGAGAAATGAAATTTTATCTAAACTTTAACAATCTATAACCAGAACAGAGAAGAGCAAGAAAACATCAGACATGCACACTTGATCACATACATATATCTAGATACTACACTTATAAATACACATGCAGAATCATCATTCACCTCAGAAATGCACAAGCACAGATTTAAATTTACTTAAACTTAAACTTTATAATGTTTACTAGAAAAGTGTTACTCACCAGGCAAAACAGAGACAGAGCCTTATATTTTGAAAATCTTGAAACTGGGAACTTGAATTCCTTAGCTTTTGAAACTCTAAAATCTGAATGCCTTTATTTGATTTAAAAACTTGAGTTATTGAAGCTTTACTTTGCTTTGAATTACATGCATGCTGGTTTCCAGGTTTGAGAAGAATGCAGACAGCTACTGACTTGAAAAAGAATGCAGGCATTTTGATTTCAGATTTGCAAAGAAATCAGGCTGAAGACTTGCTTCAGATTTGAAAATGGTTTCAGGGTATTGAATTTTTTG
The DNA here is from genome assembly GCA_030737815.1 of Allium fistulosum. NCBI lineage: Eukaryota > Viridiplantae > Streptophyta > Magnoliopsida > Asparagales > Amaryllidaceae > Allium > Allium fistulosum. The sequence goes on along the minus strand of CM060904.1, from coordinate 1,218,497,840 downwards.
GTTGAAGAAGACTTTTGATTTTTGAAAACTTCTGGTTTGAGGAGTTGATTACAAATCTTTGATTTTTGTTGAAGAAGATTTACATGCTTTTGCTTTAGGATTTGGAAATCTGGTTACTGATTACAGATTTGTTTTAGAGAAGGTTTACTGACTTGTTTTTATCTTGGGTTTTTAAAAGGAAATGGAAAGAAATGAAATGAAGATAGGCTAATGTTTATATGTAAGTAAATTGTGATTTTATAAAATAAAAGAAAATGAAATTAATTAAGACACTTGTCATTACATTGATTACTTAAATTACACATGTTAAAACAAGTGCCTTAGGAAATAACACATGTCTTTTAAGTAATTATTCATAATTCTATTTATTTTAAAAGTAATTAAAAAGCCCTTTTCTTATTTATTTAATCACTTATCTATATATATATATATATATCTTTTTAAAGAGAAACCAAAAACTAATTATATTTTATAAATATAAGTTTATACAAATATTATAATATCCAACAATTTAAATATTTATTCTTTTGAACTTCAAAACTTAAATTCAAATTCAAATTAAATTAAATCTAAATTTCCAATTTGCCCAAAGCTTCTACTTACAATATATACAAATAAATATGTATATATTCAAATAGAAAATATCTTATTAACTTTTTAAAAGATAAAATCATCAATTAATACTAATTTAATCAGATTATTAAATTAATTTCAAATCTTATTATCAAAGATCATCAATATCAATTTAATTGTTTAACAGATTATTAAATTGATATTGTTAAAATTTCCGGGATATTACAGATTTGTAAAAGGGTGAAACTCCTTTACAATAGGCATTGATTCACTGGAGATTTCTGTATCCTCGGTTTAGATGCTGCTATCTTTTGCTTTACTCGAATTCTATCTCTTGTGATCTGATGTTGATTTGATTCAGAATTCCGCATCGATTGTATTCTTGAAGTCGTTGTTGTCCCGGTTAAGTTTACCCGCGATTTATATAAATTTATCCATCTTCCAATTTGAAATTCAATCATCTTATCTCCCTATCGAGTCTATCTTTTAGTTGAATTCTATTTGATTAGAGTTCCTCTACTTTGAATCCCATATTTGCTTTGAAATCCATTCTTGAATTATCGAGTGAGGGAGTGTATTTGTAATTAATATTAAAATGTTTTATATATTGTGTTGTTTGAGTTGTTGATGTTGATTTGGGTTTTCGATCGATTCGTCTGATCAACGCTATCGATAGGATTTCCAAAACACTTTAACAGAGCAAACCGACACAATATTATTTCAAATTTGGTAAATGAAATAAATTTTGTATATAGAAGTATAATTTTCTGAAATTAAATAGTTAATTGAATTGGTTGTTAAATGGAAATTTTTAATTATCATTTATTATCTTGTAAACCATTGCCTATTGCCACATTTTAAATAAATAAAATCATGCTTTATAAATTGATTTGGAATTGAAATGAATTTAAATTAAGAATTTGAGAATTTAAATTTCCGGTGATTCCAAACTTGGGTTTTAAGGTTTAATGTGTATATATTTTCAGTATTTTCAAATAGAAATCATTCCAAAGAAATTTAAAGTTCTAAATCAGTACTCTTCTCTTTTGTCACTGAAAAATAATTTTGGTGATGACAGCCGCATCATCGACATTTATTTTCGAGTTTCAAAGTGAAGAGACCATTCTGTAGCTTTGCTACATTTTGTTTTGGAAAATTAAATTGATTTGAATTTCCGAAGTATGACTTGATTTATAATATATATATTGGTATATGATCATAGATTTGATTTGATAGATATATGGTATATATACTCATCTCTAAATGGTTTGAATTGAAACTGGAAATTTTATTCTTAAATTTTGATAAGGGGATTTCAAGTATAAAATAAAGCCAAGATTTTGAATAAATATTTTACTTGAAATAATTGAATTTGAAAATTTTATTTGTATAGTACTAAATTGCATTTCAATATAACTTACCTAAATTATTCAGAAGTTGAATATGTAATTGGACAATATACAATATAAAATGACTTTATAAGGAAAGATTTGAGTGTTATAATAAATGTTATACACTTAAATTTTATTATAAAGATGTTAATAGGGATAAATAGAATAATAAGTTAATTGAATAATAGATGAGACAAATAAATTTGTTTTGAAGGAATTAATAAATTGAAATTAGATCAACTTATGGAAATACCTTGAATTTAAAATCAATTATTGAATATAAATTAATTTAAATTGAAATTTATATGGGTTAAATTAATTTATATGGTTTAAATATATGTAGTAAGATATATTAAGTGAAATAAACTTAATAATAATTTGGAATAAAAGAATTAAATTTGTTGAATAAAATATGAGTATAATAAATGATTATACAAATTGATGATTTAGAAATTGTTAATTTAGGATGACTAGACAATAAGATAATGAATTTAGAAATAGATGGATTGATTTAACTTAAGTGAACTCAGTGGATTAAACCAAATTGTTAAATATTAATTAGTTTAATTTGAAATTATATGGTTTAAATTAATTGTTTTATCTTGTCTTTTAATCTATTTTTCTTTTTGGTTGCTTCTACTCTCCTACCTCCTTCCTTTTCGGGGACGAAAAGTTTTGAGTGGGGGAGAGTGTGACGACCCGTAAATTTTAGATAATTTTATTTGTTTATTATATATTTAATTGAAATTTTGTGAAACTTTAAACAATAAAATTTTGAAATTTAAATTTGATATTGAAATAAGTCTGTTTTAACATAGCAACTGGTAAATTTTCATCAGATAATTTGGAAGTTTATTTTCTAGTGTAATTTTATTCCAATTTATATCAGTTAAAAATTGATGATAACAAAAGTGTTCCGAAACCTAAATATGTCAACACGAGAAAATTTATTTAGAACACTCTAAATAAGACTGCATAATTCGTTTCACAAATTTTGGACGTTTCTAGCTCCGTTTGGATTTTTCCGTACGGAATAGCAGCGTTTATCGGTATAGATTATCGACTTTTGATAGAATGATCGTATCGCTGATATCTGTATACCGTTTTGATCACCACGTCGTGCTGTTCTCTATGTTATATTCTATTGACAATTTCGAAGTCAGGAAGATAGCGAAATTTACGGAATGACTTCCGTATCGGCTTCGCATTTTTAACCATTTTTAAAATTCTTTGTTGATCCATTATCTACTGGGTTAAACCAACAGCCCATCGGCATTTATTAGTTTGAGAAAATCAATGCCTGACCTTTTAGTTTTCACTGGTTCCAATAGTGTGTCGGTTCATTTCGTATACCTCCATTCATTCATTTGAGAAAATACAACCGTTGCTCTTCTTTAGTTGGCTTCGGTATTGTTTTTCCCAAGCACCACAAAGCTCAACTTCAAGATCCTCCAATTCCTTCATCAGCCACCACCCCTTCCTGAAACTCACAACGCCCCACCTGCCTATTGCTTGCCTTTTCCCTTCCACTCAGCGCCACCTTTGCCTGAACTCGATCCCAGCCGTAAAGCCATCAACCGAAGCCCCTCCCAACCCACGCGTCCTCTTCTCAATCACCCAGCCCATTCGCATCCTCCTCCCTGACCATCAACCTCTCGCCGATAAGCCCACACCATCAGCCTCCCCTTCTCGCAACCTCCTTCGCCGAGCTCATGCCGAGCCACCATCAACCACTTCGGGTTTCTCCTATATGTATATATATAGTAATGTATATATATCTCAGTTATATATTCAACGTAGTTATATTTTTTCTTCTTGTTTAAAATTTTGTTAATTATGTATATATGGTATAATAATATATATCCGTGTTCACAGTATGTATATATGTGAGTTCATTTTTCCTCTGATAGCTTTATATATATATATATATGTGTGTGTGTGTGTGTTGTTTCAAGAATTTGTCATATGAGTTTTTTTAAAATCACGTTTACCGTTAATTTATATATATATGCATCGGTATACATTCAAGTTATATATATTCAGGATAATACGTATAGTATATATATATATATATATAGTTTCTACTAATAGTTTGGATTTATATATATTATGTTAGCTGTTTATTAGATGTATATGTCTGTATATGTTTAAAGATATGTATGTAAGTGTGGCTGTCGTCTTATAATTATATGTATACTTGATTCTTTTGGTTGTTGTACCAAGACATGTTTCGTATATATTATGTGAGTGTACTATATATGTATTTGTTTATATTAGTCTACACGAGTTGTTTCTATACGAAAATTTTAAGTTTATAAAGCATATTAAGTTATGGAAGTTACTTAAGTTATATAAACTATGTTAGTAGTATACAGTTATACTTGTTTGGATATTAAAGGATATACATATATAGTTTATATAAATTTGGATATGAAAAGTTATATAGTTTTAAAACAATTGTTGTGGTTGTATAGATGTTAGCTATATATATATATGTTAGTCTATACTGATCCTAACATATTTTAGTAGAAGTTAAGCTATATTTTGAAACACTTATAATATATAATATGATGTTGTATATATGTATATTTTAATCATAAGTATATATATAAGTATAATTTGTCTCAAGATTTACAGTAAATGTTATATAATATATGTTTTAAAAATATATAATCACAGTGGTTGTTTATATGAAGTGAGGGTATATATATGTATTATATATTAGTAGATTTGTGATATAATAGTTTATTTTGTGGTTTTACACTCAGATCCTTGTTTACAGTATAATTGGTTTAAAGAAGTACAACCTGATTTGGTTTTGAATATATATTAAGTCATAAGCCTACATATTTTAAATACACTAATCCCGCTTTATGTAATTTTAGTTATATATATATATATATCTTATATTGGTTTTGAGAATTTTAACGTATATTTTGTTTCCAATTATCATGATAGTTCTGATTCATTTATCAATTCTTCTTTATCAGCTTGTCCGTCGAATTCGTGCCAATATAGCTTAGCTTTGGAATTCGTGCTTTGATTCGTAACTCATCCCATTCTCGTTCATCTCTAGCCTCGAAAGGTGAGAAATCACTCACGATTAACGTTCTTATATTTATTAAATTTGATTCAAATGAAACGATAATTGAAATATGCTGTTGTTAGTTATTTTTTTATTGCTATATATGCCATTATCTGTATCTGTTCACCTGTGACATCTGACATCATTATCTGTTATTTATATTGATGATATATGCTTGTTATGTTATTATCATATTTGTTATCACTCTGTAAGTTCCCTGTTAGTATAGAATTCACTATGTGTTGAAATGATACATACCCGAACGATCTGTAGAACAGGAGAAAATCGTTATGGGTTTAAATGATAAACCTAAGCGATTTTTCATTTGAATTGAATTTGGGATTGCAGGTTGAAATGTTATATACTCGTATATAAATTTAAATTACGGATTGAAATAATAAATATCCGTATCACTTGACCATAGGATAGAAAATTATATTTAGACACCGTTGGTTTATATATATAAATATTTTGAAAATGATTTCTATGGTTTTGAAAGGATATATATACGGTTTTAAATAAATAATGGATTTTTAAAGATTTTTTAAAGTTGATATATAATACGTTTAAGTATTTATTTAATATATATATTTTCAAATATAGAGTTTATAATGATTCAGGTTGGGAAGATAAATTTGAAATTGATTTGAAAGTATATTTATTTAAAAAATTTATTTAGATAAGTTGAGTTGAAATTTATTTAATTTGAAATTTAAAGATACGATTTTATAACTTGGATTTGATTAAAAATGACTTAAATGAATATTTAAAATTCATATAAATTTAAATAGGAAATTTTGTTTATTTAAATTTGTAAATTGAACTTGTTATTGAAATGATTAAGTAAATATTTCAAAACTAAATGATAGAAAAGGGAATTTGATATATATATATGAAATTATCGAATTTAGTTTTGAAATGTTGAATATTTAAAGCTTTGAAACCGAATTGAAATTTAATGGTTTATTTTTTGTTTCAAATCTGTATTTGAAATCGATATAATTTGAAATGATTTATTGGGAAATTGAACTAAGTTGAAATTATGAATTGAGATTGAATTAAGTTGAATTTGGAAGTCGAGTTGAGTTGTATCGATTTGTGAATTTGTGGAAACTATCTTTATTATATAAAGTATTTTAAATTATATATAAACTATTTTATATTATTTTATAAACAATTTAATATAACTATTTTTAATATAAACTATTTTAATATACACTATTTAATATAAACTATTTTATTTATACTAATTATCTTAATATATATATTGTTTTAATTTATAACTATTTTACATAAATTATTTTATTTTATAAATTATTTTATTATATATACCATTATTGATATCTAAACGGTTTAAGGGAAATGCTATAATTTCAAAGTGTTATGATTTCCAAAATGCAATAATTTCAAAGTGTTATGATTTCCAAAATGCTATGATTTCAATGCTGTGATTTCCAAAGTGTTTTGATTTTTAAAGACTATGATTTCGAAAACGTTATAACTTTGGAAAGTGATATGATTTTTGGAAATGGATATATTTGAAATGGAAATGATATCGTTTTGATATGTTTTTAAAATGGAAATGATATTTTGGTTTTGAAGTATAAACTATTTTGAATGACAACGGTGTTATAATAACGTTTGGGTTGTTAAAAAGACCGGGATCAGATATGGGCATACTCTCTGTCGATACCGAAAACCACTTTAACAACTGTGTACGCAGTGGAGATTCCAGAATGAAGTAGGATGGTGGCGACGATCCTATATGAGGTATATACGTGGACCCGACCCCCGTGAGTTGGCATAAGGTGGCTAAAACAGGAGCGATCTCGGGCCAGTTGAGGTCATTCCTCCGATCGGGTACCTTCCTTCGATATTATACTCTTACCTTGTGATTGATTTGATGGACATCTTCGATTTTGATTTGGGAGTGTGTCCGAGGTGGGCGGTAGTGGCTGGTACGCGTTTCCACCAGCCCGTGTGCGTAATTGGTATATCTACCCTAGCATTGCCTTGTGTGCCGTGTCACCTACCATAGCGAGCTTTACTACAAGTTTCATTTGTGTCATACCTATGGAGTATCTTCTCGTAGCCTCCCGATCTGGAGGTATGCAGGCACTGTGTAGACTATTGGCACTATTTATGTGTTAAGGTGGAAAATGTAAAGCCTTAACGCTATTTTTAAGTATGTTTATTTTACTGTTAGACATTATTATAATAGCGAATATTACAACATAGTAGATAGTTTAACAGATCCTTAGAGGATGGTTATCCCAAACATCCTTTGAGTTACTTGTATTTCAGTTAATATTTCACTTGAGTTGGATTTATTGATATAAGAATGTTAATCCTGACTCGAGTGTTTTGTGTTTTGCTTTACGCTCGGGTCAGACTGAGTGATACAACATTTGAGACGCACCTTTGAAGTTGGAGCTTCGCTTGGAGATCCAGCTATCTATCGATTCTGCTATCAGTTATTCAGTTGATTCCAATGATGTATTCAGATCTTACATTTGACTATTTTATTGAGACATCTATGTACTAGTGACTTCTGTTGTATCTTGTTAACTCTGTTATATATATATAGTAGCTTCATGAACTACTATCCTTTTGTTTCCGCTGCATTATTGTTATATTACTCTGTGTCTGTGATCTGTGATTATTTTATTTACTGTATATGCTGAGTTTTTCCAAATTTAAATTAACAATCTGATATTTTGAGCAATTCAAATCCGACATGTATGGATGTGAATGGTTGAAAATTTCAGGTCGTTATACAATTCTCGGACATTATAACTATGATGATAGATTTAATGGTGTGCATATAGGGACAATTATATAATTTGATTATACAGGCTAACTTGTTTAGCGACGTAGTCTGAAATAAAGTAATTTTTTTATTTTATTTTTTACTGTATAATTTTCTATGTTGGTATATAAATAATGTATTATGGACATTAAATATATAAAAGTGGAAAATCATTAGGAAATGTATTTAATCAATTGGAGGTATGAATGTGTTCATAATAACGAGTACTAGATCATATAAAAATAATTACTTATCATTAAATGTTCCTAGTAAAGGTCTACTGAGAATGGAATATTGATATACATTGGGACTAGTGTACATAATTCTTTCAATATGGTCGATGGTGAATTACTCATGACCATTGGGATTGCCATGGGGTTACATAAGTATGGAACCACTACAAAATGACTCACCAAGAGACTTCCATTTTAAAAATTCAAATAGACGATCTCATATAACGATGTGTAGTACTCTTTTGACTTGAGAATACTGTAATAACCCACAATTTTTAGCGAATGAATATTTAAATATTTATTTGTTAGTTAATTGAATGTCCAAATATAACTTTTTGCATATGGGCGAATTAAGACTTTAGACTACTTCTATTGAGTCTCGATCGACGTTGTGAATCAAAATATGTGTAATTATCGCTATATTTAGGGTCACGGTATTTTTATAATTTATGTATTATTATACGTATATTATAAAAATATGTGTAGTTGGGACTAGTAGATTTCGACTAACGGCTTGTGTTTTTGGGATGAGGACTTCATTATGAGATGTACGGTTGAAGAATTTTTGGAATCGGGCTATCCAATGGCAGAAATTACCTCGAAATGCATGGAATTGTCATCCTGAGGTGCCTTTCCAAATGGCTATGAATTTTATACCATCGAGACCATAAAATTAAGAAGATGTGCGCCGGCGAGTTTCTTGGCAATCTGATGCGCTATATGATCATACGTGCTCAAATCATGTGGCGATTTATTTGAGAATTCAAATTAAATTAATATATTTTATTATATATAAACCAGTCCCACAATTAGATATTTTCCTCTCTTATTTTTCACTCTCCTCCTCACATAGTAAACATAAAAGGCTGCCCTCCTTATTGAATTAAATTAAGTACTTCGGTCCATAAAAATCGACGAGATCAAATCCGTTAAACTCGTGGAGGGAAGTGAATCGCATCCATGGTCAACAAGTCGTTTGTGGTTATGCTTGGAGGAGGAGCACGCCATTTTTAGCCATGACTAGGTTTGGATTTTAAGGTTGTTTGGGGAGGCATTGGGTGAAATAGAGAGTGGCATTGTACTTCTTACGCAAATACGAGTTGGTGGATGGTTTCTAGAAGGGTGCGGTTGCTTGGTAGAAGTTGTGACATTTTGATGTGACCATTAGTGCTACCAGGTAAAGATGCGATGGAGAAGGTCGGACTTGATATGCAAAGTGCCAATATGGAGTGCTCGCATAGTGTGACGCGTGGGCATTGATCGTTCATTGAATCGTCTTGTGTAGGAGGAGAAATCCGAAGGGAATGGTGTCGTGATTTGGGTTCATGTACATGTATGTGTGTGCTGACATTTTGGCAAAGAAGAGTTATAGGTAATTAAGCTTGATTTATTATTAATTAAGATAATCAATTAATGTTTATAATAATTTTTTTTTATAAATTTCACATCTCTTGTGTACGAGGTCTAATCGAGACGTTGTTTTCGCAATTGCACTCGTAGGGAGATTATCTACATCATGGTATAGCTTTGGTTTAGATTCAGACAATTGAGAAATTACAATTAAGATGAGCGGAATTATAACTCTTAATTTATATTTTAGTACAAAATCCCTTAATTATATATATTGAAAAATAATAGCTATGGGAGGTAGAATAATATATATAAGTAATTACTTCCCTTTTTGTTTGGATTAGTTTGAGTTGATATTCGGGATAATTAATTAAGATCATGTATATATAGGTATTGTGTCCTATTCATATTGTTTAAAGTTAGATGAAGTTAATATTAATTTATAACATGGTTATAAATTAATTAAACTCTAATTTGTCGTTATATTAGCGATATAAATATCATTATATATACACTTTATCGTAGTATGTAGGATAATTAATTGAGATCCTGTATACGTATATTTTGTTCTATTCATATTGAATAGAGTTAGATGAAGTTAATATTAATTTATAACACGGTTATAAATTAACTAAACTCTAATTTATAGTTATGTTTGTGATATAAATATTATCATATAGTTTATTTCAGATGTTTAGGATAATTGATTAAGATCCTATATATATAAATACCATGTTATGTTCGTATTTAATAGAGTAAGATGGAGCAGATATTAATTTATAAAATGGTTAAAAACTAACTAAAATCTAATTTTTATAACTATTGATAAAAATGTTATTATATAAGTCATTACTAATTGGAAGTTAGAAGTATGACCTTTAAATTAAGGTGTAAGGCTAAAACCTTAATTTTGGCAGGTTAAACTAATATTAAAATGGCTTTGATGTTTATCTGGCCTTGATGTTTATTATAGTGCAAATCAATAATTATCTAACTAGTAAATTTTTATAAAGGTGTTTGATAAATTAGAAATTGTAAAAGAAGTGTTGTATTGTTTAATAGGTTTGAGTAAGGTTGCAAAAATCTTGAATATTGTTATAACATGATTTATTAACTTTAGACCATAGGAAATGGTTTGTGATATATGTGTGTACATACACATATATATTATATACATGGGCTATATAATATTTTGAGGCCTTGTTAGTAGCCAAACATAATTTTAATAGAAGAACTAATTGATATTAAGCTATAATAGGATTGATAGGCGAGAGTATTATTTTATAAAACAAATTTGAGACTTCTATAAAATAATACGAAGAAGATATAATTGTAATATTGGTTACTTAAGTAAGATACATTTTTGATGAATCTATGTGTAAATTGATATTGATATTGAGATGATAGATTTGATACTTTGGCTGTGTATTGCATTTGTGTATCAAAATATGCACGATAAGTGTTTATTGGTTCTATATACTTGGATTGGTGTTATATATATATGAATATTACATATATACTTGCATACAGATTATGTGATTTATATAGGTCCATATGTATAAATATAGTTTCGGTATGTCTAGGTGGAGGCTACCAATTGGTGCATAAAATCCATTGTACCACTGAGACACATGACCTGCAGACGTAGTCTCGAAATAAGAGCGGTGAGAGATTGGGACGCCTGTAACATCTTGAAATTTTATCGTTTTGATTTTAAATATTTAATTAATTTTAAGTACTTAAATAATTGGTTTTTAAAATATAAATAACTTATATTTAAATATGGGAATTTTATTTAAATATTTGAATTCTGAATTCTTTTTTTGGCAAAGCGAGCGAGGTTAAAAGGGCCCCTACCTTTTATTTATACCATGTAAAATTACAAGTATAAATAGAGAATTACAGAAGAATATAGGGAAAGAAAAATAGAAAATAACCGCAAAACATTTCATATATCAGTTCCTTCAATATTCACATAAATGACACCAAGCAAGCTGCAGAAAGCTCCAAGCAGGATCCAAGCCAAAAAATGGACCAAAAGACCCAAGGCAAACAGCTTCAGACAACAAGCATGGCCCAAAGCAACACAAAACTGACACTAAGCAACCACCAGAAATGGATAATTCATCACTGCAAGTCAAAGAGAGTTGATAGCATGCTAAGGACTGAACTGCTTGGAGATGGAGAGAACCAACACATGTTTAGCCACCATCTTTCCACTAAACACCCTATTGTTTCACTCCCTCTAAAGAATATACATGACAACCTTAAGCATAGAAAGCAACTGTTTTGATCTTGAATTCTTCCATTTCATAGCCTTAAATATATAGAACCATTCTAGAGAAGCATCTCTATTAGGTTTATGCAAGTGAAATAACCTCAGAACCTTCTCCCATACAATGAATGTATAATCACAGTTAAAAAATAGATGTCAACTTTTTCCTCCACTATACCAAATAACAAACAAATAGATAATTGAATCATTCCTCTAACCTTTAGCATGTCAAGAGTATGTAAACCATTTCTAAGCACCTTCCACATGAAAATATTTTCTTTTAAGAGGGATGATGATGTCCAAATTCTGGTATGCCATGGGAAATTCATCAGAAGTGTGTTATGCAACATGAGTTTGTACACATTTTTAATTGCATGTTCCTTACCATTCCATAGAGCATGGATATCATCAGTGTTATAGGTTTTAATCTGAATGATGTTCCATACATTTCTAATAAGGAATGAGCTAGAATAAGGCAGGTTAATAAATCCAACAGTCCAAAAACAATCAACAGAAGCTTGCTCAACTATACTTGTCATATTTCTTAAATTGTAGTTAATCAAGTCACTAAAAATCACCCCTTGTTTAGGCCAAGGGTCGAACCAAAAGGAGATTTCCTTTCTAATCCTCACACAACTTTGGAATATATGTATAAATGCAGATCTATTTCGTAGAATATTCTTCCAAGACCAACTGCAGCCGGCAGGAATACTCATTTTCCAGAATTTGTTGCATTTGATTAAATGAGTCCTTGTCCATGCTGCCCAAAAATTTGAGTCATATCAATAATATTTATCAATACGAGAAGAGAGAGCAGCATGGTTCCATATCTTGATATTCATAATACCAAGCCCTCCATTTTGATAAGGACATCATAGAGTTTTAAAGGCAACAAGGACAAGCTTTCTAGAATAGGGATTACCATGCCATAGAAAGTGTGTCAAAGCAGAATTGATCATGTTAATAAGTTTGCAGGATAAATGAATATTCTAGCAAAGTAAAGACACATGGATGTGGCAATGGCCTTGACAATAACTAGTCTACCTGCCATGGATAGTTTAGAGGTAGGCTAGGAGGAAATCTTGGCAGTAATCTCCTCATATAGTTGTAAGCACTGACCAGTTCTGATTCTAGAAGAACATAAGGGAGCACCAAAGTAATCTTCAGTATCATCAAATGGAGTTAGACCAGAGAGAGCATATATTCCATTCCTATCAATGTTAGATAAACCAGTAATCTTAATTTTGGATTTGCTTCTATTGATAGACAGTCCATTTTTTAGTTTAAAGTCTAACAAGACATCCAAGACACCATTAATTGATTTAACTGTAGGCTTAGTGAATAACATGAGATCATCTGCAAACAATACAGATGTAATACCATTGATCTTACAGTAAGGTTGATATTCCAGCTATTTAGAGTTCACAGCATTCTTTGTTAAGGAAGTGAATAGTTCCATAACACATACAAAAAGATAAGGTAGCATAGGATCACCTTGTCGAATACCTTGAGAAGTTTGAAAATATCCAAAGGTATTACCATTCAAGCTGAGAGAATAATTGACAGTTGAAATACAAGTGTAAATTCACGCCAAAAAGGGAACGAGAAATTTCATTTTATGCAAAATATATATAATGGACTTCTATTGAACAGTGTCATACGCTTTCTGTATATCTAGCTTCAGAACACATCTTTGAGAGATGTTCTTTATGTTGTAGCCTGTCAATAATTCATTCGACGACATAATATTATCAGTAATGTCTTTAGAGGTGATGAAGGCACTCTGATTAGGAGATATAACCTCAACAAGGACAGTTTTCATTCTTTCTGCCAAGATTTTTGAAATAGTTTTGTAAATTACATTGCAACAAGCTATGGGTCTAAACTGTTTGACAGAATTAGGCTGAAGAGTCTTAGGAACCAGAGCTATCCTAGTGGCATTAATACTAGTTAACAATTAGTTATGTTTGAAAAAGTTTTTATGGCTTTGACCACATCATCACCTATAATATGCAATGTGACCTTAAAGAAATGTGCATTATAACCTTCACGCCCTGGTGAACTGGAGGACTTCGTACCAAAAATGGAATTCTTTACTTCATCCACAGCTATCTCTTTCAATAGCATCTCCATGTTAAATTCTGAAATGGTAGGGAGGAAAGGTTGAGCAAAAAGATGCATGTGTATATGAGGTATGTCTTTATCATCCAGTATGTCTTGAAAGTAATCCAAAAGTGTAGATTGAATGTCATCCTAGGTTGAACATAAATTGCCATTTTTGTCTTGTATACTTGCTATATCAGCACCAGCCTTTTGAATTTTGAGGGAACCATGGAAGATTGAAGTATTTTTGTCACCATGAGCAAGCCAATTAAGCTTAGACTTCTGTTTAATCATTTTATTTTCATTCACAAATGTTTTACCAAGGTTCTTGCCGAGGGAAGTTTCCTGATCCACAAGACTAGCCAGAGTAATACTATCAGTGCACTGTTGTATGTCCTTTTGCACCTCAAAAAGTTTATGTCTAACAGAAGAAGAGAGGCTGCAGCCATTACCAAATGATGCATGAGCCCATTTTCTAATAATTCCTTTAAGGTGTCTAAGCTTTGCCTGTGAAACAAACATAGGGTTGCCAAAAAAATGAGTCTTCCAACAGTTAGTAATAATATTAAGGAAATCAGGGTGATTTGACCATATATTAAAAAATGAAAAGGAGGATTTTCTTCTCACAGTGACCATGTCCCAGTCCAAAATCAACGGAGAGTGGTCAGATAGGGATGGAGGTGGAATGATGGTTTTAAGAGAGGGCCAGTTCAAGTAAGACGTATAGTTCTAGTATGCTCTATCAAGTTTGCAGTATGTCCTTTTTCCTGCTTTGTTAGAATTGTTCCAAGTATAGTAGCATCCATTAGCAGTAATGGGGAGGAGGTTCGAGTCATATATTGCATTATTGAGTGGTCTAACTTGATGAATAGATAAGGGAACACCACCACTTTTGTCAGTAGAGCTTTGCATGCAATTCCAATCTCCAATGCAAATCCATGGAGAATCGAGGGGTTGTAGAGAGGTTAGCTTATCAAGGAAAATTTGTCTATGCCTAGAACTGTTTTCTGCATAGATAGTTGTAAGGAAAAGGTGGTAGAAGTGGGGATATGAAGGATTTTAGAGTGGATGTATTGCCCATGAACACTTAAAGGAGTTAATGTGAAATTTTCAGGATTCAAAATAACGAGAATCCTACCAAAAGGGGCTTCAGCAAGGTTATGAATGTAATTCCAATGGTGATTGATAGTTGAAGCTGCTCTGATCATGTTGACGTGGTTAAATTTTGTTTCTTCCACTGCCATTAACTGAATTTTATATGAGAAGATTAGACTTTTCATTTCAAGTTGCTTGGCTAAGGAATTAGCTCCCTGAATATTCCAGAAGCCAATGTTGTCAACTAACATGATTAATGGTTGAGGATGCCCTGGTTTTAACCCCAGAGGAGGTTGAAGCAAAGGTATTTGTTGAGGGGACCATTAGAATTTGCTCCATAGTATATGGAACCCCTTTGTCTAAATCAAGGGAAGATTGATTGTCTCTAACTTGTTTGGTCTTCCTCTATTTTTCTTTGATGATGAGACTGGAATGGTAATATTTCCTGTAGATAGATAAGTGCCAGTTACATCAATAGAAGGAGGAATGGAAGGAGAGGAAGGAAGCAGATCACTGAAGATTTGAATGGGGAGAGAAATTAAAGAATAAGGGGTTACTGGAGATGTATGCAAGAGGATATGTGTTGAAGTAGTAGGAATATATTGAGAAAGGATAGGGGAAGATTGATGCATGCTACTATGCATGTCAGTGTGCATGTTCTCACAATGTCATTGTGAGAGGAATGGCCATCTTTATTCAAAGAAAAGTTATTGATGACTGGGGGATTTTGTATTGTAGTAATAATTTCAGATGCTTCCGATTCATCATTTAATTGTTGAAGAATGGAGAATTGATTGTGAACTATAACTGGGACTGGTAAAACCTGACCATTACCACATGCATTAACCCCATCCATAGATGACTGCAAAATGTTTGCAACTGCAGTTCTTTTGCTTATGATCTTATTCACTTGTTCATTTCCTTCAATTTCAACTTGATTATCACCATCATGTTTAGAAGTTTTTAACTGAGTGTCACCAACATCATCCCCAACAGTATCACCAACAGTGTCACCAACAAAATCACCATTAACATCATCACCAACAGTATCATCACCTACAGTATGAGCAACAACATCTCCATTAACATCATCAACACCTTCATCAACTGTAGCCATCATAATGATATTATCAACCTTATTAAATTTCCTCCAAATTTTCCTAAAAGATTTCATTTTTCTTTTTCCTTTTGCAAGCTTATATTTTTTATCTTTTTGCAAATTTATTTCAAAAGCTTCTCCTACGTCATTAGGGACAGTTTCCTCATTTACTTCTACTTTTTCCATGTAAGTTGTAATGTTAATTTTCATATCATTCTTATTCTTCTTCATCCTACCACAATGATTAGAGGCATGACCAAAAATCTTACAGTGAGTACAGATTAAAGGTTTCCAAGAATATTCAAGTAATATATTTGGACATGTTTCATCCCCAATAGACAAAAATTCAGGCAGTTCACGATCTGGAGAAATTTCAATTAAACACTTTTAATATTCAAATCTTTTCATTTTTTTGTATTTTAATCAAAGCATACATGCCTATCAAGATGGCATGCCATCCAATTAATACCCATCAGTGACCATGTCAGAATGGGTATTCTGTAAAAATGGACCCATGTTGGAATATAACGAATAGAAGCGTGAACATATGAAAAAGAAGGGTTCCACTTTGATATAATAAACATCCATCCTCCTATAAAAATAGGATCTTTCATAAGGATATTCATCTTGTTTTCATCATTAGAGAACTGGAAGTAATAGTTTTGTTTATCAAAGAAAATGTCATATGAACCTTTAAGCTTCCAAGCCTTTTCCAAGTGTAACTTCACTGCTATAAAGTTAACATTTCCAGCCAAGAAAAATCCCACTAGGCATCCAGACCTAGCTTTAATGCCTTCTTCAATCACTTCCTGAGGAGGTTCTAGAGGAGAACTAGTGTATGAAACATCAAAATGAATAGGGTTATAGGAACTCGCATTTCTAGGTTTTGATCTTAAAAGGGAAGACCAGGTGGTACAAGGGGAAGCAGAAGGAGGAGCAGGCGGTGGGTCAGAGGGTGTTGGAAGAATAGGAGAGCTAGAAGAAGAAATGAGAGGAGGGAAATGCTCAAGAGAAGGGTCAGGTGGAAGAGGAGGAATATGCTGAGAAGGAGGCAGGATGGTCGGAATGGGTTGGTCAGAGAGAGAGCAGGGAGGGGGTTGGCAAAGGAAGGGATAGGAGATGGGATGGGAAGTAAGGTGGGAGGGATGGGAACCATGAAAAAAAAGGATTTTAAACCTTATTAATAATCCTTGATTTGAATTTTGAATTTAATATTAATTAGATGGAATTAATAACAATAGTTAATTCCATTTATTAATAATAAGTAATGAGAAAATTTGTTTGTTAATAAAATAACTTGGTTTTTATTGACATATTTTTGAATGAATTTATTGGATTTTTCCATAATTTTTAATTTGCATAATATTGAAGTTGTCGTTTAACATATTTTATTGCAAACGAAGGTATTTTTGTGATTTTGCAGAATAATATAACCATGGTATATTATTGTTGTTTTATGAATGTGTCGCATTTTGGTGCACGATCATATTTTTGTTTTATCATTCGTGATTCATACACGAACGGAATACTATGTAGCGAGATCCTAAAAATTGCAGCATAAATTAAATCAAACACTTATATTATTCAACAAACTTTTAGTTTTCCTAGTTCTCTCTCTTGTTCATTTTTATTCTCTGTAAACCAAAAGGAACAAAACCTCCAATTTTAAAATTCAAAATAAAAGGATTTACTCAACAAAATAATACAAAACAACGATCTTTGAACTTTTATTGATTACGTCTACAATTCCATACCCATTTTGCCATGTGCAGTCGAGATTTGGGATAGTCGACCATGAATAGTAAATTGAGTTTTGTTTTAATGGAGGTTTGGGCGAAGTTAGGTCGCGGTGTTGGTTGTATTTGGCTTCTCGTGTAAAGAAGCATGGATGGGTATAATTTTGTGGGTTGCAATCATAGGATGGGGGGTGCGATTTTTTGAAGGTTGGAGCAGGTTTAGGTTGGTTGTTTTCTAGGGGAGGGTGTTGAGAGTGAAGATGATGGGTCGAAGAGGTAGAGCACGTGGAGATTTGAAACGTTAGCGATGTCAGATTATAATTTCATGGAGTATCGAGTAATTTAGGAGGAGAGAGGCACGATCATGGTTTGTGCACGTACCAGTGCATGTGTATAGGGAGTAATGGAATTTTGGGGAAGAAGGATTTGTAATAGTAAGGGCAATTAAAAAGTTAGTTAAATTATTAATTAATTTAATTAATTCGAATTCTTATAAATTCAATAACATTCAATACGAGGTCGGATTTGGATGCGGTATTTTGCGTTGGACTTGAATCGTCATTATCTACGAATTGGAGTTGGATTCGTTGAATTTGGAGCTAGTGGAATTTTAAGTAAAAATTGAACGACATTTGATTTTAGATCAAACTATAATACGAAAATGTCAATTGGAATTTTGGGTGAGTTAATGTCCTCTAAATAAACTATATGATATCTGTGTTTCTATAGATTATTGTAGAATGCTTGGATGATGATTGATAGTTTTAATGAAGTAAAAATTAACTTTAAAAATTACCGTGACTTAATTTAATTATGTTTAACATAGTTAAATGATTTATACTTCTTTCATGATATATATTTAAATTGAATAGATTATTATGGACACCTATCGAGTAGAATAAATCACCATTCTATGCTTGTAAAGTAAAAAGATTATTTTTAAAGTTAATTAATATATGGATAAATTAATAAATGTTATGTTAGCTATTAATTGCTAATTTTTGATAATAATATGTTTGTTATTATGGTTAGATTGTTTGTTTAGATTTGAATTCTCGCTTGAAAATCAGATTACATAAATAACCATTGTTTTGCAAGGGACTTTTGTAGAGAGACCCTAAGGGATTTCTCACCATTATTAATTTATTATTATATGCATCTTACTCATATTCTTATGTATCTTATATTGATTTTGGTTGAAATACTTGTAATATACTGGTTGATTGGTGTAAGTGTGGTTATAGCGATTATCGCTATACCATCACTTATGAAATAACATCCCTTTAAACTTTTGTTGTGTGTTGAATATGAGCTTGTATTTTTACAAAATAAATGGTTGGACTTCTTTTTACACTTTGAAAGTTGTTTAAACTATAATTTTAGGTATTTTTAGAATTTTGAAAATAAAGAATAAGCGTTGATTAAAATTTATAAAAGGAGTTATAAATTTAATTAATTATCTTTCGGGATAATTAACGCTGTTATAATTTATAAAGTGATTATAAACTTGATTAATTATCTTTCATGATAATAAATGTTGTCTTAAATTTATAAAAGATTATAAATTTGATTTAATTATCTTTTGGGATAATTAATATTGTTTAAATTTATAAAGGTTATCTACCTTAAATATTTTGTAAATTCTTTTTAAATCGGTTTGTAAGGATTGTATAAGCATTTGAAATGAATTGGAGGTTTAATTATATTCTGAACTATTGTTTAACTATAATAAAGTAAATTGATAAATTTATTAATGAGGTTTAAAGTTGATTAGTCGATTTAACAAAAGTGTTTTAAAGTTAATTAACTGATTTAATAAAAGTGATTAAAGTTAATTAACTGATTTAATAAAGGTGTTTAAAGTTAATTAATTACTTATTAAAGGAGTCACAAATTTGATTAATTGTCTCTAGGGATAATTAATTTTGTTTTATATTTATAGAAGAATCAAATCAATTATCCTTCAGGATGAGTAACGTTGCTTGAAATTTACAAAAGCATTTTAGTTGATTTATTAACTTTCGGGATAATAACTGTTTTAAATTTATAAATGATAATTCATAAATTAGAAAAATTTTAAATGAATTAATTTTAAAATAAAGATAAGTGTAAATTTTCTTGGATCTATAGTAACAATGTTTTAATGGCATTTGTTTTTGACCCTTCTTTTGAATATACTTACAAATATAATTATCTCTTTGAAAAGACTATTTTTAAATGGTGCTTTTAAAGTGTTTGTACAAATATTTGTGATGTGATAATCAAGCACAAGTGTGAGTCAAATGGTTTAAGACATCTAATTTTCATATAAAATCATTTTGTTATTTTCGATAGTTAATTTATTGACTATCGATTCTGCTATCTTCTTTAAGTTTCATCAATTTAAGATGATTTGTTGCTCATTTAATCAATGATATCCTTTGCCGGAAATGACTAAAACTAGAAAGCGAGGGGACGTTAAGCTATGTGGGGTCGCTCCCATTAGGTATTTTCATATTTAATATAGATTGGATTTGGTTGTATGTGGGCGAAGATGTGAAAGACTTGCATTCTCAGTAAGGTTGGCAAGGTCCGGCTTGTACATTTCCGAGAGAGTCATAGAGAAAAGACCGTCTCAAATATATTGTCTAGAGGTATACTTTTGGTATGAGGGGCGTATCCTCCTAGTCATTGTTGGAAAATTCCCTTTTTTATTTGATTCAAATCTTTGAATCATTTTCTTAATTGCATCGAGAAGTGCATGGAGAGCTAGTCGATGTTTAATTATTTGTTTCCATTCTTTTAGGTTCGATTTTTGTTCCAACTTGTTTCTATTTTTTCATCTATGGATGTTGTTCTTTTGAAGTGAAACCTGTTCCGCATTTAGCAGTGCGGTCTCACAGAATAAATATATATTCACCATATTGCTTAAGTGTTCTCACATTTGTTTTCCAGACTGATTCAGGTGTTATTTTATTATAATGCCAGGGTCAGACCGAATATTTTTTGGGTTGTCGTTGGTAGGGCATCGAGCTTATGGAGTAGAGCTGGATGTTCACCTACCATAGTATTTTTATTTTCTGCTGTATTATTATATATACCCATCAGCAATTGTAAGGTCAAGAAGTTATAACTATCTACGCTGATGAGGTTTGTTTTTAACTATGATATACCATGTATTTTAGAGTGAATGCTTTTACTATCTTTGTTATATCATATGAGGCAGTTCCGCTGTGAGATTCAATTTTCTCTATTCCTTTCCTTTTTCTTCTTCTTTTTACTATAACAATCTACCTTACTAGCACTTGGATGCTTGGCATTTAAATACCGTTAATGTATTGAGTGCAGACTTTCGAGGATTGAAAAGTTTAAAACGACCCAGAATTTCGGTCATTCGAATTTAGAATATTTAATAGATTTTAAATATTGTAAAGCTATTTTTATAAGTTAAATAACTTAAATTTCAAATATAATGGTTATTTGAATATTTGGAATTGTTTAAATTATTATATCTTGAATGTTAATATGAATGAAAATGATTTCAAAAGTTAATTTAAATTCTATTTGAATAAGAATAAAGATAGTAAGCTTTTGAATTTGAAGTTAAAAGTGAATAAACTTGTTTAATAATAATCATTTTAATTAACGTGTTGTTAATCCGCCTTTTGCCAAGGCCGTAGATAGCCGGATTTAACTAAAATCGACTACTCGTTTGTTGAGACAGGAATACGATGGGTTTAAGCCAGCTTGATGGATATACGATTAGTCATGGATGATTCGGTATGGGTCACTCGATCAAGGTGGCTCGGTCGTACATGGCATGGTCATGGAGAGGAGATCATGCATGGTTCGGTCTTGATGGTGTGGCTCGGTCTTAATGGTGCGGATCGGTCATGATTGTCTGGATCGGTAGGATGGTGTGGACCGGCATTTGAGTAGGTCGACATTGTTGTGGATCGCCTTGGTGGTCTGGATCAGCATGTTGGAGTGGGTCGGCATGTTGAAGTGGGTCGGTGTTATGAAGGCTTTGGATCGGTAGGAAGGTGGTTCGGTCGTGACGAAGTGGATCGGCATGGTTATGTGGCTCGGGTTCGGCATGGAGTTATACTCGGGTTGGCAATACATTTTCTTTGGGTCACACGCAGGGAAGCTTTGGGTCGGTAGGATGAAGACCCTGGGTCGGCTAAAGGGGGTCGGTGCTTTGAACAGGGATGATCGGCACTAGGTTGCTCCGAGTCTCAGGGCAATTTACTTCGGGTCGTATGTAGGAGTGCTTTGAGTCGTGCGAGCGATTACTCCGAGTCAAGCCTAGGGTATATCAGGTCGGTGTATTATGAACTCGGGGTCGGTCGTAGTGTTGAGTTTAGGATCGGCCATGGTATTGATGGGCTCGGACCAATCAAGAGGCCCAGTAACTCGGGTTTTGCCTATAAATAGAGCATGCGGGTCTTCAGAAAGGAGAAGCTTCATTCTTTTCCCCTTTCTCTTCTCCACTAAGGCTACTTTGCCATTATGGTTTTGAAAACTCCGGATTGTAATTGTACTTGATTCTGATATCAATAAAAAGGAAATTTTTGGAGTGCACGTACGCCGGAGTTAGCCAAACCACTATAAATCCTTTTTTATTATTGCTTTCTTTTTAATTTTTAATGCTCTTCATATTGATACTTTCTACATACACTCTATCTGTGATCTACAACTGTGATTTGGTGCTTTCAACGGCGTTTGGGTGTTATTGACCAATTTTGGCGCTAACATTTTGGTGCTTTCACCAAGAGAGCTAGCACTCAAGGATTCTGAAGCTTAGATTTTGGATCTAAAGGCTTAGGATCCCGTATTATGGAAAGAAATTGTTAGGCCATCAAAGAGGAGACAAGTGACAAAAAGTAGCAATCAGGAGGGAAGTCAATAGGCCTCCTCTAGAGCTGGGTCAGATCGGGCATCCATCTACATCACTAGGGACGAGATGCAGACTACGATGGATTCCATGTAGGAGCAGCTAATGAAAAGGAAAGAGGAAATGATGCACACCCTTCTTAGGCAATTTGGACAGGCAGGAACAACATGAGCTGTAGGAGTTCAGATCCATGGGGTTGGACCGAAATGACTCAACAGGCAAGCAGATGGAGCGGTTCAGCAGGAGGCGACCCCCAATCAGTAAACAACTATCAATCTGGATGGACCTAGACTCGGGGGCACACCACCAGGTAATGCTGGACCAATCCATGGAGGGATACCAGATGACGTTGCACAGCCTGGTGCCAACAAGAATACATGAGTACCTGACGAGGAGTATGTACCAGAATTCCCTCGAGGACTTAGAGGGTAGTTAGGAAATGGGGATGGGGGGTAACCCCTGGTAGATAACACTCGGTTAGCTGACATTATTAGGCAAACTATTCGCGGATGTCTGACAAACAAGGATTTGGAGGGAGTAAACAAAAGTCCGTTTAGCCGTAACATCAGGATGGCTAGGAATCCACCCGATTTTAAGCTACCCACTCTGGAAGTATACAACAGTAAGACGGATCCCACTGACCACTCGATGAGGTACACAAGGCATTTGGAAGTGCTGGGAGCATCGGAAGAGGTTATGGTTCAATGTTTCCCCCTGTAGTTGACAGATATAGCTGCTATGTGGTTCAAACAGCTGGAAGATGGGTCTATTAGAACATGGACAGAACTAGTGGATAAGTTCTTGAAACAGTTTCGAGTTCACATAAAAATGCCGTAGAATGTGATGACACTGACGTCAGTTAAGTAGAGGGCGGTAGAATCGCTCGGAACTTTCTTAACTCAGTTTAATGCACCAGTTGCTTCGGTGGATCGGCCTGATCCATCAATGGTTCAGATGGCTGCAGTATCAGTAGTCAGGGATAATTCGGATTTCAAGGTATCGTTGATACGGGACCCACCAATGGATCTCGGGGAATTCTTTCATGAAGCCGAGAGATTTCTTCAACAAGAGGATGCATGTTTGGATATGAAGTCAAAGGAAGTAAACATGGTTAAGGATGGAGAACCGTCTGGTGAAAACTCGGGTAAAGATAAGGATAAAGCGAAGAGGAAGCGTTGGGGAGAACCAAAATTCTCCACTTACGTAGGACTGAATGAGACATTGGAATGGATATACTTGGATACTCAGGATCGCCTTCCCTATCGAAGGCCAGCAAGGAAGGAACCCTCAAAATGCGAAAGGGCATCCGGAAGGCACTGTCTCTTTCATGACCCGGATGGGCATGATACTAACAGGTGCATGCATCTAAATATGTCGAAAATCGGAATGCGACGGTGGAACAGGAGCAGCCATCGCCTACCTTGAACGACGATGGCACGAGGCCCAGGAATGGTGGTCGGTTGGTCATTAACTAATTGTGATGGTTTGGAATAAGTAACAAACTTTGGGTTAACGACTAAGTCGCTTACTCATGTACGGGGACAGAGATAACCCCTAGGCATGCTCTGAGACGATGATTAACCATGATGCTCTGGTTTGTGAAATCTGTTTTTTCTTTTTGGCTTGGACACTTTCTTTTTCTAGTTTGTTTTTGGAGTTTGGTTTGAACTCCCGGTTTTTCTTGTTTTCTATTTTGGATTCTGGTTTGGACGTTTGCCTTTTGATTTGGACTTTTGATATGGATTTCTGGTTTTCTAGTTTGAATCTGGATTTCGGATTGGATTTTGATTGACTTTTTGTCTGGTTTTTGGCTAAAAGGTCGTTGGGTATAGATTATGCTCGGCAAGGGTCTGAAGAGACCAGGATTCGGCCTAGGACTTAGGCCCTATATTATCTATCGGTTACTATTTCAGGTCATCGAGTATGGACTATGCTCGGTAAGGGTCCGGAGCGACCGGGGTTTGGCCTAGGACTTAGGCCCCATATTATCAATCACTTGCTAATTCAGGTCGTCGGGTATGGACTATGCTCGGCATGGGTCCAGAGCGACCGAGATTCGGCTTAGGACTTAAGCCATGGCATTACTTGGCGTTCAGGGACACTAAACCAAGAACACCAAGGCATTGCTTAATACAAGTTGTCGAGTATGGATTACACTTGGCAAGAACCCGGAGAGGTTACAGATTTGGATAATGGCTATGAACAGCAAAGGATTAGGGCATGGACCCGGAGCGGCCCCAGATTTGGGTATCAACCCATAGAGGTCTTGGATTTGGTTATTGGTTATTGGATATGGATCGATTAGAGCCCGTCTATCGGATTCGGATTTCGGATTTGGAATTGGACCCGGCAAGGTCCTCGGTTTAGATTGTAGGACCCGGAGAGGTCCCAGACTCGGATAAAATGATCTGGAGAGATCATGGATTCGGTTAACAGAATTGGAATGAATTCGGAATTGGATAACGACTTGGAATGGTCGCAGAGTAGACTATCGGATTTGGATGGAATTGCTTGATGATGAATGGAACATGGACTTTGGATATTGGATTTGAGGCTATTCAAAACACACCTTCCAATAGCAAGGCATGTTTTGAGGAGCAAATGTTAACCCTCCTTTTGTCAAGGCGGTAAACAGCCGGATTTAACTAAATCGACTACTCGTTTGTCGAGACTGGAATACGATGGGTTTGAGCCAACTTGATGGATATACGATCAGTCATGGATGGTTCGGTATGGGTCGCTCGATCAAAGTGGCTTGGTCGTACATGGCTCGGTCAAGGAGAGTAGATCATGCATGGTTCGGTCTTGATGGTGTAGATCGATCTTAATGGTGTGGATAGGTCATGATGGTCTGGATCGGAAGGATGGTGTGGATCGGCATTTGAGTGGGTCGGCATTGGTGTGGATCGGCATGGTGGTGTGGATCGGCATGTTGGAGTGGGTCCTCATGTTGAAGTTGGTCAGTGTTATGAAGGCTTTGGATCGGTAGGAAGGTGGTTCAGTCGTGATGAAGTGGATCGGCATGGTTAAGTGGCTTAGGTTCGGAAATACATTTTTTTCGGGTCACACGCAGGGATGCTTCGGGTGTAGGATGAAGACCCTGGGTCGGCTAAAGGGGATCGGTGCTTTGAAGAAGGAAGATCGGCACTAGGTTGCTCCGAGTCTTAGGGAAATTTACTTCGGGTTGTATGTAGGTGTGCTTCGAGTCGTGTGAGTGATTACTCCGAGTCATGCCTAGGGGATATCAGGTCGGCTTATTATGAACTCGGGGTCGGTCGTAGTGTTGAGTTTTGGATTGGCCATGGTATTGATGGGCTCGCACCACTCAAGAAGCCCAGTAACTCGGGTTTTGCCTATAGATACAGCGTGTGGGGCTTTAGAAAGGAGGAGCTTCATTCTTTTCCCCTTTCTCTTCTCCACTAAGGCTACTCTGCCATTATGGTTTTGAAAACTCCGGATTGTAATTGTACTTTATTCTGATATCAATAAAAAAGAAATTTCTAGAGTGGACGTAGGCCAGAGTCAACCGAACCACTATAAATCCTTTGTTATTATTGCTTTCTTTTTAATTTTTTCTGCTCTTCATATTGATACTCTCTACATACACTCTATCTGTGATCTACAACTGTGATTTGGTGCTTTCAACAGCGTTTGGGTGTTAGTGACCAATTTTGTTGCTAACATGTGTGAAAATAGCCTTCCGAGGCACTATCATGGATTTCGACGAAACCGGTGCCAGTGGATCTGTAATAGTAAGTTATTGTACGCCAAGGAATTTCGTGGCTATCGGACGTATCATTTGGTCGTTTGAGCTTGAAACGAGTAGAAATTAATTAAAGGAATTTAAATTAGTATACTATTATTTTGAAAAGATAACTTCTAAATATGATCGAATTAGGTCTCGATACTGGTCCCATTATGTTCGGAATAGGGGTATTACATATAGTATGCCAGGCGGCACGTCACGATTAGAGTTTGAAAATTTAGCGAAAGAATAATGCTTTGAAAATTTTCTATATAAGGACCTTAATTGTCTTCGTTTGCAAAACTCTAACCCTAAATAAATGATGCTGCCATTAAATATAGATCCATCCTACGGTCGAGATTGCACGCATCGATCGAGGCCGTTTTAGAGAAAACTTCCTGCATGAAAGTTGAAGCTCTTCCTCCTCTAAGTCCATTGCCACCAACCGATCATCCATCGGTGGACCACGGTGGCCGATATGGCCGTTCAAAGGCGGTGCGGTTGGGTTCATTTTACTGTCAATTAGGGGCAAATTAGGAGGGCGGTGTGGTGGCATAGGATAGCTTGGAGGAGGGGCTGTCTTCTAGACGAGTACGGCTTACTGACGTGGCTATGGAGGCGCGGGCGAAAGACAAAAGTCACGGTCGAGGATGGGTTCGAGTTTGGTAGCCTGGATTGTGAGTGTGAGTTAGAGGAGTGAAGGCAATTAAGTTTAAAATTTATTTAATTTAAGTTAATAAAAAATATAATAATCTCAAATGGCCATTAATTCATATCTAAATCATACGAGGTCGAAATCGAATGCGATAAGTTGCGTTGTGATCATATCAGCGAATACTAAGTTATGGAGTTGGATTGGAGGGGGTTGGAGCTAGTTGGAATTTGGGTTAAAATTGAACGCCGAATAAATTTTAATTGTAATCAAAATGTTTTGACGAAAAACGAAATCAATGTGAGTTAACTCACCTCTCTGGCCTACTTATATTTGTATATAAGTATGGATAACTTTATTGTTGATTGTTTTTTACAATTTAGATGATTTACTATTTTATTAGTTGTTTTGGATATATTCCGGCTCCTGGAGCAGACGAGACCCTATTACGTTCCCATGTATGAGCAGATGACCCTTTGTATATGATCCTGCCTCAAAGCGGTTGATATATATTATTTGATTATATACTCTATGTGATGTAGGGGGACAGTTTGGAGGGATCCAATAGGATTCCTCACATTATTGATTTTACTTTTCATATATTTTGATATATGATGTTTTGGATGCCATATTTGATGACATCGATATGATTTCTTTATTTAGTGCTATAATAGCACTGGGCCATATTTTTAGTATTTCGAAATACTATAAAATAGATATTTTGAATTGAAATGATTTTTAAAGTGATTTTGGAAATTTTATATGTTTTAATAAATTTTAAATTACTTAAAGGAATGAATTTATTTTAAATAAATAAAATGTATGAATTTTGATGTTATAAAATTGATAGTTTTATGAAGTATTTGAAATAGATATTTCTGAATAGTTTTGTATGAAGAATTTATAAAAGTAATAATTTATAAATAAGAAATAGATTTATACACGGAGTTTATAAATATATATAAATGGATTTGTAATTGATATATGGTGAATGGATTTATAAGTGGATTTTTATGATAAATGAGATTTAGAAAAGAATGGATTTATAAATAGAATTTTATAAGTAAAGAGATTTTATAAAAAAAAGGTTTTAGAAAATAAAAAGGGATATTTATAAACATAGTTTTGTAAATATAGAAATGATTTATGTTGAAATTTAAATATGGATTTTAATGGCTTTTAAAATTGATAATCTTTAAAAGTAACGTTTGAAAATAATAATTTCAAATGTAATTTGATGGTTTTAAAGGTGATTTAAAATGTGTTAAGTGACGAAAACATAAATTTAAACATTTATTGTTGTAATAGATGTTTTCGAGAAAGTGAGAAAGGCATGGACTATAACACTATTGTTATAGTAAATGATTTCCAAAATGAATTGTTTCATATAGGTATACGGAATATATATATATATATATATATATATATATATATATATATATAAAATCAAATCCCTATACTAATGTTTTTAGGTTGCCATAATAATGTTTTACGC
Source organism: Allium fistulosum (assembly GCA_030737815.1). Classification (NCBI taxonomy): domain Eukaryota; kingdom Viridiplantae; phylum Streptophyta; class Magnoliopsida; order Asparagales; family Amaryllidaceae; genus Allium; species Allium fistulosum. The sequence goes on along the minus strand of CM060904.1, from coordinate 1,218,469,323 downwards.
AACATTCGTTTTGACTCAATGAATTGTGTTTTGACCTTCCATGGTAAAATACATGAGTTGGTTCTTATGATCGTACTAAAGGCATGGTGGTATAAGAGCATTGTTTCTTATACTTAACTTCCGTCTGGAGGCATATAAACTCGGGAGTTGTACGGTTATAGAAATTAATTAAGTGTGTTTCCAAAACGGTAGCGTTATTAAATATAATTATACCATTGATATAAGTATATAGAAATGTTTTCCAAATATCGAATAGTTGAAATGGTTTTGAGAATATATCTTTTTAAAGATAAGAGATAAATATTTGGAGATTTATTTAAGTAATAAAAGATTAATTGAATTGGCCCAGTGACAGCTAACGTGCTAGAGTTTATTTGTTTCTTTGATAGTTAAATAATTGACTACCAAATTTGGTCATTTTTGTTCCTTGACTTGATGTAGGAACTGATTAGTCTGAACTTAGTACGAAGCCGACTCCGTAGACTTGATTATCGTTTGGTGTTAAGAATTTTGATTTGAACAGTGCAGAGTGATTATGGTACTCCAATCCATCGGGCTTCTTTCTTGGCCGAAGGATAGCAAGTTGGGAGTTGGAAACGTAATAAGTCTACGAGACTTGGTTTCCGTATGAGGTTGAGGGCCTCTTATTATTGTTGGTCCAGAGAGACCGGGATCGGATTTATCTGAAAACTACTACAAACCAACATATGCATTCGAAAGTGCAGGTTTATGATGATGATTTTTAAAGACGTAGATCTTCATGATGTAGGGCTACTTAGCACTAGACCCATGATGCATATTATATAATATATATATATGGTGGCAGTAGTGCTTTGTTATGAAAATCTTCGATATGCAAGGTCTTCTCGCTACTAATCCTAAGGTTGATTCCCGATAGGATATAGTAAGAGAGTTGATGTAGCTCAGACCGGAGATGAAGGCATAAGTCGTAGGCGACTTATGGAAGGAGCTATGAGTCATCTACGAGTTAAGAAAACAGGCATGAGTCGTGACCGACTCAACTGGGGTGAAGGCATAAGTCGTAACCGACTTAAGGAGGCGGTGATGAGTCGTCTCCGACTCAACTGGAAAAACAAAGGGGACGTTGCTTCAAGGTTGCGACTTAACGAAGCGGATTTAAGTCGGCACCGACTTAAGGAAGGTGATGAGTCGACACCGAGTTACAAGGCACAAGTGTTAAGTCGACCCCGACTTAAGAAAAGAGATAGGTCGGCACCGAGTTACGACTTATTTAAGTCGGTCGAAATTTTAAGTCGCGAAAGCCCTGATGCCGTTGATTCCTCTGCCGAGTTAACCTCCACCATTGGTTCTTTTGAGATGCCGCATGTTTTAAGTTGCTGAAGCTGTTGCCGTTGATCTTGATGCCGAGTTAATCTGGACCGCTATTCTTAAGTCGTTAATAGTTGAGTCGTGTAGAGTTGTAAGTCGGCAACGACTTAAGGAGTTGTCTGTTGTATTTTCTGTTGTAAGTCGGTATGTTGTAACTACTTGGGCTTAAGTCGTGTACGACTTATGTTGAGTCGAAGGATTTGATAAGTCGGAACCGACTTAGTACTTGTAATATTTTTAAGCTTTCTGAACTGTGTTGTAAATAAGGCGACTTATGTTAAGTCGGCAAGGTTGATAAGTCGGTTGCCGACTTATGACTTGTACTTTTTCTGTTTTGGTGTGTTGTAGCCTATAAATAGGCAAGTGAAGTCATTTGTAAAGGTTGTTGATTTTTGAATAAAATTCTCTTTTGATTGCTTTGTGCTTTCATTCCAAATTGGTAGTTGAGTGTAATCTCCTATCTCCTCTTTCGGATAATCGAGTGCGCTCGATTCAACGATTGTAGAAGCCGATTCGCGGAATCAAGTGCGCTTGATCAACGCTTGAAGAATTGAAGATCTTTGAACCCGGTATCGTGCGCGATCAACGAGTTCGAGATAGCTAGAGTTCGGTATCTTCGGATCAACGAATTCGGGCAATTCAGCATTCATCAATCCATCGACTGCTACTTGCACCGATCTACATTGTTTTGAATAATCCGCTGCGTCAGTTTTGGTATCAGAGCTTGTTCTAGCCAATCATAGCTAGATCGAGACTTGGAGCCTAATCATTTGAAGAGATTTGAAGTTTGAAGTGATAGCCGAGAGCTTGAGGTGTGAGCCGTGAGCAAGTGAAGTTGTTCGACCTTGCATTGAAGATTGTTTGATCGAATTTGTAGTGGGAGGCCGAAACTTTGTCCATCGTGTTCATCGCGATTTGCTACAAAGTGGAAGTTTTCGATCCATTTCATTTTGGATCAAAGTTCGAATTGTGTTTGAATTTGGAGAATTTGAGAAGTTCAAGTATGCCGCCAAGAAGAGCTAATCGCCACCAGAACGTAGAAGCTTTATATCGAAGAGAAGAGGCTGATGAGATGGAGCAAAGAATCAATGAGAATTTTAGTGAGAAGCTTAATGAAGGAATTGGCCGGTTAGAGAGGCTTATGACGGAGATGAATCAAAATCGGAGAAGGGTTTCACCCGAATCTAACCATGGGGGTAGTAGAGTCTCGCCACATTCCAATCGAGACAGAAGTGTTGAAAATGATCAAGGACGTGGGAGGAACGTGAATGATCGTGAACGGAGGAATGTCGATAGAAGGAATGATGGTGAAAGGCGCAATGGTAGTAGAGATGTTGGTGGTCAGAATCGACATCGTTATGCATCTGATTTTGAAGAGGAGTATGATGGTGGTAGTATTCAAGGAAGAGGTCAAGGAAGAAACTATTCTGAGTATGATCACAAATGGGAGTCGGGGATGAAGACAGAAATTCCTGAATTCAAGGGTGGTATGCAAGCGGAGGAGTTTCTAGATTGGGTGGCTAATGTAGAGGAGATTTTTGACTTTAAAGAAGTTCCAGAACATCGTAGAGTGAAGTTGGTTGCTACGAGGCTGAGGGGTAGAGCTTTGGCATGGTGGCAGCAAACCAAGCTTACACGTGAACGTATGGGGAAGTCAAAGATTGAATCTTGGGAGAAGATGAAGAAATTGATGAAAGCAACGTTCTTACCATACAATTATCAATCTTTGATGTATCAACGTTTGCAGAACTTGAGGCAGGGCACGAAGACAGTTAATGACTATGCTGATGAATTTTATCAACTCATTGCAAGGAACGATATTATGGAAACAGAAGAGCAGCTGACATCTAGGTTCATTGGAGGATTGAGAATGCAGATTCAGGATATGGTGAATATGTTCGATCCAAGATCTGTAGCAGAAGCACATCAGAAAGCGTTGGCTTGGGAAAAACAAGGGAGACGAGGAAGTGGTGTGTTTTCTAATTCTAACAATCAAGCGAAGGGTGTTGGAGGAAGTTCTAATGTTTCTAAAACTATCAGTAGACCAGTGGTGAAAGAGGCTGAGAAGGCGAAAGTTAACAATGGTTTCAAATGTTACAATTGTCAGGAATTGGGTCATAAAAGCAGTGAGTGTCCAAAGCCAAAGAAGAGAACCATGATTGTGGAAGTTGACGATGAGGATGTTGTTGAGGATTGTTCTAATCTAGTTGAGGAAGATGAGCAGGATATTGCGTCAGGAGACGAAGGTTGTAACCTAATGCTGAGGAGATCGTGTTTAACACCGAAGCAGGAGGAAGCTAGTTGGTTGAGGAGTAATATCTTTCAGTCAACATGTACTATTCTGGGGAAGGTGTCTAAGTTTGTGATCGACGCAGGAAGCTGTGATAATATTATTTCAACCGAAGCTGTGACGAAGTTGAAATTGAAGACAGAGAAACATCCGAGTCCATACAAGTTAGCATGGTTGAGAAAAGGAGGAGAAGTGAAAGTGGATAGACGAGTTCGTGTACCATTCTCTATTGGGAAGAAATACAAAGATGAAATATGGTGTGATGTAGTAGAGATGGATGTTTGCCACTTATTATTGGGAAGACCATGGCAGTATGATCGAGCAGTACAACATGACGGTCGGACCAATAGTTACAGTTTTATGTTTAAAGGCACGAAGATTATCTTAGTTCCGAAGAAGAGATCACAAGAAGAAAGTAAGTCCGAAGAAATTGAAGAGCTGAAAACTTTATTGACTTTAAAGGAGTTTGTTAAAGAAGTTGAAGAAGAGCCGGAAGTATTCTTGTTGATTGGGCGTGAGAGCAGTGAAGAGGTTGAAATTCCAGAAGAAGTTAAACCAGTTCTGAAAGAATTTGACGATGTATTTCCAGAGGAGTTACCAACGGAGTTGCCACCGTTGAGGGATATACAACATCAGATAGATCTTGTTCCAGGTGCTGTATTGCCACACAGACCACATTATCGAATGAGTCCGAAGGAACATGAAGAATTGCGGAGGCAGGTAGAGGAATTGCTTGAGCAGGGGCGTGTGCAGGAGAGTCTGAGTCCTTGTGCTGTACCAGCTTTATTGGTACCCAAGAAGGATGGGACATGGAGAATGTGCACTGACAGTCGAGCATTGAACAAGATTACTGTGAGATATAGATTTCCGATGCCGAGGTTGGATGACTTGTTAGATCAAATAAGCGGAGCTATTATCTTTTCGAAGATTGATTTGAAGAGCGGATATCATCAAATTCGTATCAGACCAGGCGATGAGTGGAAGACTGCTTTTAAAACCAGGGAGGGTCTATACGAGTGGTTGGTCATGCCATTTGGTTTATCCAATGCACCAAGTACTTTCATGAGGGTGATGAATCAGATTTTTCGACCGTTCATTGGGAAATTTGTGGTGGTGTATTTCGATGATATTCTTATTTACAGTGGGAGTTCAGAGGAACATCTGAATCATCTTAGAGAAGTGCTGATGGTACTAAGACAAGAACAATTTTATGCTGCTACGAAGAAATGCGTGTTCATGACGCACAGTGTTTTATTTCTGGGGTATGTTGTTTTAGAGAAAGGAATACAAGTTGACCAAAGTAAAGTCGAGGCGATCAGAAATTGGCCGCAACCCAAGACGATAACGGAAGTTCGTAGTTTTCATGGGTTGGCTTCATTCTATCGAAGGTTCATTCCACACTTTAGTAGTGTGATGGCACCTGTTACAGATTGTATGAAAGGCAAACAGTTTTCATGGTCAGAAGAAGCAGGGGTTGCTTTTGGGAAGATCAAGGAATTGCTGACGTCTGCACCAATTCTAGTGCTACCTGATTTTCAGTTAGTTTTTGAACTACATACTGATGCATCCAAGGTTGGGATTGGAGGGGTGTTGAGTCAGAAGGGGCGTCCAATTGCATATTTCAGTGAGAAGTTGTCAGGAGCGAAGATACGATACAGTACATATGATGTGGAGTTTTATGCTGTTGTACAATCTATCAAACACTGGAGACACTATCTATTTCAGAAGGAGTTTGTTCTTTACACCGATCATGAAGCATTGAAGCATTTGCAAGGGCAAGACAAGATTTCATCGAGACATGCATCGTGGATTGCATATCTACAACAGTTTACTTTTGTTGTGAAACACAAGTCAGGGGTGACAAATCGAGTGGCTGATGCTTTGAGTAGGAGGAGTCATTTGTTGGCTACGCTGAAAGTTGAAGTGACGGGGTTTGAAATATTGCCAGAATTATTTGTTGAAGATCCTTACTTCATGAAGTTTGTTGATAAAGTTAAGGAGGGAAAGACGGATGAGTTTTTGATGGTAGATGGTTTTCTTTTTAAAGGAAGTCGATTATGCATACCGGAGGGTAGTCTGAGAATGAAGATTATCAAGGAGTTACACAAAGAAGGGCATGTTGGAAGAGACCGTACCTTACAGTTAATTTCACAATCCTACTTTTGGCCATCGATGAGGAAAGAAGTGGAGAGGTTTGTGGAGCGTTGTCATATTTGTCAGGTTTCGAAAGGAACTGCGACTAATGCTGGTTTATATATGCCATTACCTGTACCAAGTAAACCATGGGTTGATGTGAGTATGGACTTTGTGTTGGGATTGCCGAGAACGCAGCGTGGTAATGATTCCATTTATGTGGTAGTTGACAGATTTTCGAAGATGGCACATTTTATTGCTTGCAAGAAGACGGCAGATGCTGTTCATGTTGCTCAGTTGTTTTTCAAGGAGATCTATCGACTTCATGGATTGCCAGAATCTATTGTGTCGGATAGAGATACTCGATTTCTGAGTCACTTTTGGTTGAGCTTGTGGAAAATGGTGGGAACGAAGCTGAAATTTAGTAGTGCTTATCACCCGCAAACGGACGGACAGACTGAGGTGGTTAACAGATCATTGGGAAACTTGTTGAGATGTCTTGTGCAAGATAATCTGAAGAGTTGGGACGTGAAGTTATGCCAGGCAGAGTTTGCCCATAATCATGCAGTGAATCGAAGTACTGGGTTCAGTCCGTTCCAGATTGTTTATTCAAGTTTACCGAAGGGACCGTTAGATTTAACGATGATACCACACTCGAAGGGGACAATTAAGAAAGCTGCTGATTTTGTTGAAGGGCTGACGGAGTGTCATAAAATCGTTCAAGAACGATTAGAGAAAGCAAATGAGAAATATAAACGAGCTGCAGATTTGAAACGACGAAATGTTGAGTTTAACGAAGGAGATTTGGTTTATGCAGTATTAACAAAAGATCGTTTTCCAGTAGGCGCTTATAACAAGTTGAAAGCCAGGAAAATTGGTCCGGTGAAAGTTGTGAAACGAATCAATGAAAATGCTTATAAACTAAAGCTTCCGGATGATGTGTATACGTCTGACGTATTCAATGTTAAGCATCTCGTACCATATCATGGGAATGAGTTTGTTGGGGATGACGAGTGTGCAAATTCGAGGTCGAATTTCTCTCAACATGGGGAGGATGATGTAGCTCAGACCGGAGATGAAGGCATAAGTCGTAGGCGACTTATGGAAGGAGCTATGAGTCATCTACGAGTTAAGAAAACAGGCATGAGTCGTGACCGACTCAACTGGGGTAAAGGCATAAGTCGTAACCGACTTAAGGAGGCGGTGATGAGTCGTCTCCGACTCAACTGGAAAAACAAAGGGGACGTTGCTTCAAGGTTGCGACTTAACGAAGCGGATTTAAGTCGGCACCGACTTAAGGAAGGTGATGAGTCGGCACCGAGTTACAAGGCACAAGTGTTAAGTCGACCCCGACTTAAGAAAAGAGATAGGTCGGCACCGAGTTACGACTTATTTAAGTCGGTCGAAATTTTAAGTCGCGAAAGCCCTGATGCCGTTGATTCCTCTGCCGAGTTAACCTCCACCATTGGTTCTTTTGAGATGCCGCATGTTTTAAGTTGCTGAAGCTGTTGCCGTTGATCTTGATGCCGAGTTAATCTGGACCGCTATTCTTAAGTCGTTAATAGTTGAGTCGTGTAGAGTTGTAAGTCGGCAACGACTTAAGGAGTTGTCTGTTGTATTTTCTGTTGTAAGTCGGTATGTTGTAACTACTTGGGCTTAAGTCGTGTACGACTTATGTTGAGTCGAAGGATTTGATAAGTCGGAACCGACTTAGTACTTGTAATATTTTTAAGCTTTCTGAACTGTGTTGTAAATAAGGCGACTTATGTTAAGTCGGCAAGGTTGATAAGTCGGTTGCCGACTTATGACTTGTACTTTTTCTGTTTTGGTGTGTTGTAGCCTATAAATAGGCAAGTGAAGTCATTTGTAAAGGTTGTTGATTTTTGAATAAAATTCTCTTTTGATTGCTTTGTGCTTTCATTCCAAATTGGTAGTTGAGTGTAATCTCCTATCTCCTCTTTCGGATAATCGAGTGCGCTCGATTCAACGATTGTAGAAGCCGATTCGCGGAATCAAGTGCGCTTGATCAACGCTTGAAGAATTGAAGATCTTTGAACCCGGTATCGTGCGCGATCAACGAGTTCGAGATAGCTAGAGTTCGGTATCTTCGGATCAACGAATTCGGGCAATTCAGCATTCATCAATCCATCGACTGCTACTTGCACCGATCTACATTGTTTTGAATAATCCGCTGCGTCAAGAGTACCTTCGGTTTGTCCTATTCCTGAACAACTTATGTGGATGAATGTCCGATGTTGCATGTCCAAATCACATTGATTGATCTCTATAAATGTATCATCTGTTTAGTGGTGGAGAAGGAAACTTCTCTTAGCTTAACACCATTTCCTGAGACATACGTACTCATGAATTATAGTTTGTAGAAATCAGTTGTGTGATTGCTGAAATGGCAATGCGGCATTCAAAGTGGAATGTGTTATGTGAAAGGTAAATGTTACCTTAAGCCTCATACCCCAAAGATGATACGTGTAATGATGTGGTCTGACATATATTTTGGTCTATCGGTTTATGTGTGGATCAGAATGATTGGGCCTTATTGCCATATGGGCCAGAAGATGTCTGGACCCTTATATTGTATAGTATAGTTAGGTGTGAGTCCTTGCACAAGAAGCCACCGGGTACTTTGTTTGCTATATGTGGAAATCCACAAAGGAAGGAAAAGACCACCAGTTCCCTGTAACGACCCGATATTTTCAACCATTCGCATCCATTATAAGTGTATAGGTAGACACTCATGCCGGAATTGAATTGCTCAAAATACCGCGTTGTAAATAAAATTTGGCAAATCTCAGAATATGCAGTAAATAAATATAATCACAGATCACAGATACAGAGTAAAATAATGCAGCGGAAGTAAAAGAAATAGTAGTTCATGAAGCTACTATATAAATATATCAGAGTACATAAGATACAATAGAAGAAATAGAGTACAACAGAAGTATAAATAAGATAACCAAGTACAAGCTGAACAGAGCAACATAACTGAAGTAGATAGAACAAGACTAGCAGATAATCTCCAGCGATTCAAATCTCCAGAAGGTGGAAATCCAAATCTGTGAATACTCAGGCTGACCCGAGCGTAAAGCAAAACACAAAACACTCGAGTCAGGACAATATATACTTATATAATATAAACCAACTCAAGTGAACTGTAATAAAGGTACAAGTAACTTAAAGAATGCTTGGGATCGCCCATTCTTTAAGGATCCGTTAAACTATTTACTATGTAGTAATATACGCTATATACAATAGTGTCTAATTAGTAAAGTATAATCATATGGAAAATAGCGCTAAGGGGATGGAGAACCTTAACGCGGTCGGATCTTAAAATCATAATCGTAGTAAAGCTCGATATGGTAGGTGACACGGCACAACTAGGCAATGCCAGGGTAGATATACCAATTACGCATCCGGACTAGTGGTGACACATAGCAGCCACTACCGCCCACCTCGAACAACACTCCCAATCAAGGGTGGCCACCAAATCAATCACAAGTAATAGAATGGTATCGAAGAAGTGTGTCCGATCAGAGGTGCTACCTCATTGGTCCGTCAATCGCTCCTATTTTAGCCACCTTATGCCAACTCACGGGAGTTGGGTCCACGTATATACCTTAGGATCGTCGCCACCATCCTACTTCATTCTGGAATCTCCACCGTGTACACGGTTGTCAAAGTGGTTTTCGGTATTGACAGAGAGTATGTCCATATCCGATCCCGGTCTCTTTGCCAACCAATCGTTATTATAACCCGTGGTTATAACTTTTAAAAACAATACTTTACTTCAAAATAAAATATCATTTCAAACCATATCTTTATCAAAATAAAGATTTATCATTTCCAAATCATTTCAATATTTCAAAATATCGTATCCTTTCAAACTTCTTTTCAAATCATTTCAATATATCAAAATATCATATCTTCCAAAACTTCAATTTCAAATCATCTCAATATCAAAATATCATATCTTTGATAGTTATACTTCAAAACCAAAATCATATTTTTATTTCAAAACAATATCATTTCCATTTCAAACATATATTCACCTTTCAAATAGTCTATACTTTCAAAGTTATAATTCTTTTGAAACTAAAACATTTGAAATCATTATACTTTGAAAATCACAACCTTTCGAAAACATATATTTGAAATCATCTTTTAATTCTACATATTTACAAATTTATTAAATTAAACCCAAATTCCAAATTTTAATTAAAAATTATTTCAAACCATCATTTTCAACTCAAATTCAGTTTACTAACAAACCATTTCAAATCTTATAAATTTCAAATATAGGTTTACTTCACAAAATACAATATTCAATCTTTAGTATATTTCAAAGCTTAAATATCCCACATTTCATAAATTCAAAATCATTTATATACATTTCAAAATATCAAAATATTATTCAAAACATCATTCGTTTATATTTCATTTAAATACCATTTGAATCCATTCTTTTTATTAAATTTAAATACCATTTTAAACTCACATTAAAATCAAATTCTTCCATTTAAAACCATTTAAACGTCTCTTCATTATCTTTAGAATTTTAACATTTAATTTCCAAAATTATATCATTTTCCAAAGATTATTTTTCATTAAAATTTATTAAACAACAAAATATAGTTTCTGTAGCACTTACAAAATGCTACGTAAAGTTATAGTTTAAAATAGTTCATTTATCAAAATGACAGCACTTAAATGCTGTAATATATTTCCATTAAATTTAAAATAAACTTAAATGTTAAGTTTTACCACTACAGCACTTACAAAGTGCTATAATAGCCTTTATTCCCAATTAACTCTTTGGTTCATTTAAACAACTACAGCATTTACAAAATGCTGTAATATCTTTACCTACATTTCAAAAATGCTGTCAAATCAAATTTAAAGCTTAATTACCATTTCACAAATTTAACTAAATTTCCAATTTCATTTAATTAACTTAAACCTTTAATTAAAACCAAATTTCACATTTCCTAGTCAGGTTATGTTTTAAAAGATAACTTTTAAACATTCATTTATTTAACCACTTAAATTCATAGAAAAATCAATAATACTTTAATAAATCACTTAAATTCAAATTTAATCAAATTATCATATTTACCATTTCCAAATAAAATTTAATATCCATTTTATTTATATAACTTAAATATCATTTTTAACCAAAATTCCAAATTTCCACTTAAATTATATTTCAAAAATCCAGTTAAACCATTCATTAATTTCATTTTTAACACATAAAAAAATCATAATTTCTTTAATTCAAAATATTTCAAAATCATTTTAAATCTAATTTCCTAAATTTATATTTTTAAAATACTTAAAAATATCCAAAACACTTTATAAAATAACCACGGGCCTGTATATAGTTTTCTAGCCTAGGTCAAGTGATACGGATATGTATCATTTCAATCCGCAGTTTAAAAAGAAAAATCTGGGTTCTATCATTTCAAACCCGCAATCCCAAGTTAAATAAAATAAATAAAAACCATTTAGGCCTATCATTTCAGCCCATAATGATTTTTCCCTATTCTAAAGTCCGTTCGGGTATGTATCATTTCAACCCATAGTGATTCTAATCTACAGGGAACTTGCAGTGTGATAAACAGATATAAATAACAGAATAGCATGAAATAACAGTAACATGTGATATAATAAGTGTAATAACAGGTGTGAACATCATATGATAATAATATAAACATATATAACATGATGATATACATTACAGATTCAAATGGTGTCGGTTTATCAGTTATATAGGTACATATTGTCTGGTGAGAATAACTCACATGTTAAAGCTGGGGATTAGCGATCAAACACACAGAATAGATTCTAGAAAGCACAACAAGCACGATATAGCATGACTTTTGATTTGAATGAATAGAGAGCCTTGATATTTATCTTGTAAACAATAACCAAAACAAGACAATATACACATGAGTATTCAACCAAACTACATTGAAATAAATTGGAATTAAAAAGCAACAAAGACAAGATAACTTGACCTTGCTACAACCATTCAAAAGCTCGACCAAGGGGGTTCATTTCTCAGCTATGATGATTATATAGCTCAGGTTTGGCACCATAACTCACGGCTAGAAGGATTATGGAGTGGTAGGGTTATAACATGAAGCATACAAATGGTCAAGGCAACATATATGAAGTTTTTGAGCACAACAAGGCTCGGCCTTGGGTCAAGTGGGGCTTGGCCATACTTGTACAGGTTTGGACATGTCAGGTCAGATCTGAAACTGATGGTCATAGGTGATGTGATGGCTGGAGGTGGTGGCTATGGGGTGGACAAAGTGATAGGTGAAGGGTATAGTGCAAACATTGGCTTCGCTAGCATGTTTTGTGGAGTTTTGGTCATCAAAGTGGTTCAGCTATGGGTCCTTGGGCTTGGCCAGTGGGTGCTACAGGTCTTTTAATTGCTGGAGTGGTGTGTGGTGATCAGGTTAGAGGTGGTGGATGTGGCCTAGGTGGTGGTTGAGGTGGATGAGCAAGTAGTGATCAATTTTGCATTGTTTTGGACATTGTTTGCATTTTTGGTGAAGTTTGGCTTCAAGGAGGGTTCGGCCATGGTCTAACCTGAAGTGGTGGGTGGTGATGATGCCAAGGAGGAGAGGTAGGGGATGGTGGCTGTGGCTATGGTGAGGAGGCCATGCAAATAGAAGAGAGAAATAAGGCAAAAGTATGGAAAAATGGAAGAAAAAGTGTAAAAAGAGGAGGCCATTACCAAGGAAGTTTGAAGAAGCCGTGAGAAATGAGAAGTGCTGAAGTTTTTCATGTGAAAAGTGAATGTAATACATGGGTAAGAATGATAATGTACAGCAAATAATGCAAATGAATGAGGGGTTGTGAAATTTGAAGAGTTTTGAAGGTGAAAAGGCTTATGTTTTGCACTTTTTAAAACCTTTGGTATTTCCTTTTCTCTTTGGTTTTAAATAAACAAAATAAACTCAGAAATGTTATTTACAACTGAAACAAAGTAGTAGGAAATAAAAATAAATAATTAAATTTAAAAGAAATGGAAAAGGAATTACAGAAATTGCTTAAAAATTGCAAATAGTGTCCAAAAATTATAGAAAAATAACCATTGGCTTTGAAAAATTATTTGCTTCACTTTAAAAATATTTAAACCAAAACTTGAAATAAAAATGATTTTTAAAACATTTTTAAAGTGAAATAAATAATTAAATTTTAATTAAATAGGTTTTAAATCAAGAAAATGGCTTAAAATGCAAACTAGGCTTTAAAATAGAAAATAAATGCAATAAGCCTTGGAAAAATTCAAACATCACTTTAAATATTTTAAAAGACAAAAATATATGTAACATAACATATAATACAAATTATAATAAGATATATCAAGTAAAAATATCATTTTTATAAATTAAAACAAAGAATATTGTTAAATGACTCAATATACACACAACATTGAAAATAATATAACTTTCACAATTTAATTCTGTTTTCAACGAAACGAAAAGCAGTATTCATGTTATTAAATCTATTTTCATAATAAAAAATAAAACTTAAGATTTTAAATAATTTTAAATTTGATGTTTAAAAGTCAAAGTTTGAACAGTTGACCAGAAATTCACTTTTCTGGAAATATTTAAATTATACTAGTTTGAACTATAAATCACTTAATAATCAACATTTATATTTAAAAATGAAATGTTTGAAAAAAACAAATTTAAAATAATTTAAAAATAAAATAAAGTCTAATTTAAATAATATACAAAAATCTAGGGTTGTTACATTCCCTATCATGTTGGAAATCAAAATTCCAATACGAGCTTTACGGTTTTGATTTTATTCCCAAAATAACTGTAATGCCTTGCAAACATTTCAGCTACCCTTTTGGTATCATATACACAGTTTGACATTGTCTGGGTATTGATACCGACTTCGCTTATACTAATTTGAAAAGTCTTTTCAAAATAATGTCATTAATAATAATATAAAATTGTTGGAGTATAAAGTATTTTGGTTATCGTAAGGAAAAAACTATCCGTGTTTATGTGCGATGTGGTCTTACGAGATACCTTTGTTTTGAAAAGTTCTGATAACGTTAAAATTTAGGTTAGATGCGTTTTCTCATGCTGGTTTACCAGACTAATCCGGACATTCTTCCCTTTCAATTCTCGGGTCAGACCAAGCATATTTACAGATTTAGATTTGGATGCTTTGGAGCTTCAGCAGATAAGCTGAAGGTCTTCAGAATGTATTACAGTATTTGATATTTTTCTGCTGCATTAGTTGTTTAAATTATCAGCATTTGTGAGTACGTGTTTTTATAAATTTCCGTACTGATAATTATTTATTTGTGTACTCTGATTGATGTCTGTATATTACAGTTTCTCTTTGTAAAGATTATTAATCTATATTATATAATGTTCCGCTGCGATTGTGAGATTCTGTGTTGTTTTAGGTTCTTTTTCTCTTCTTCTTTCTCCTTTCATTCCCATAACTATTCGCATTTTTGTTCAATTTGGGTCGAATATGTGTGGTTTATTGTCAACTTGAATTGTAAGGATTTTGTAACGACCCGGAATTTTTATATATTTGAAATGGGAATATTTAATTTATTTTAAATATTCGAAGGTTAAATTTTAACTTTAATTTCAAATATACAGTATTTATTTGGATAATTAATTATTAAATTTAATTATCGGGATTGGGTAAAATATTGAATCTTGATTTTAAGCCTGTTAAAAATAGTTCAAAGGTTCAGAAAATTTATATTGTTAATACTGAAGATGATAGAACTTTTAAAATGGAATTTTAAAGAGTTTTGTTCAGTTTTAAAAATATATCGTTGAAATTGAATTTAAAAATAGCCGTCCGAGGCACAGTCTCGGAATGCGACGAAACCAGTTCCATTGGATCCGTAATATTGTATTACTATTGGATTTCAATTTTCGTAGTATTTGGAGTTGTCGTGTGATCGTACGGAATGTAAACGCGCTGAAATTAAATCGGAAATTTAATATTATAACTGGTCAATATATCTCCCATCAGTGCTTTTTGCTTTCATTTCTCAACACCTATAGCAAGCCTATGCAGACACGCAAGGCAGTTCAAAACACGTGTTCTCCCTAGAATAACACGCGTCCTCTCTCAAGAAATAAAAGTAAGAAAAGATAACCGAACCCCTCTCATCCTCTTTCTAAATCGAACGACTTCAGCCCTTCTCTTTCAAAATTAATTCGCGAATTATGAATGGCGATTGCCTTAACTTCAATTTCCCATCTTCTTCAAATCGTATTTCCCTTTTCTTTCGCTCGATCGAATCAAGATCGAGGCAGCGATTTCTAAATCGCACGAGTTAAAGAAGTCGCCTGAGTAGCGAGGATTGTGGCCGCGCTCGAATTCGAAGGCAAGTGCTCGAGCTAGGGTAAGGGAAACGTTCGCGAGTGGAAGGTCGAGCTCGAATGGGAAAGCAACTGCGAGTTTCAATCTCGCGTATGAAGAGGGAGGCAGGGTCGCGGCTACCTAGGTTTTGCACGCGATTCATCGCGTAGAAGGGAAGGGTATAGTCTCTTGGTTGTTCGCGTGTAGAAGGGGGAGGGTCGATGTTCAATGCCGACTTGGTCGCTGGCGGCGTCGTTCATGGGGATGGTGCAGTTCCGCCTAGGGTTTGGTTCGCGTAGAGGTTGGTTTCGGGAAGTCGCCGTGTCGATGTCAGGCAGTGAGGTATGAGGCTGTTCGTTTTTTTTTTTTTTATACATACAGGAAGAAAGTATACAGTAAGTTAGATTGTGATTTCAGAACAGTGAATTTTAAATGTTCTTAAGTTTAAACTCAGAGATAAATGGGTTGTTATTACTTCACTGAGAGGAAAGAAGAAGAAAAGTTTAAACAGTTTGCATATACACCTTATTATAAAATTTATAACTTGGTCAGAAAAGAAGTATAAACTAGGTTGGTTAAGTTATCATTTATAACCAGTTAATTAAATCTATTAAATAGGGTAATTGATTGTACGATTATCCCAAATATTAATAAACTGTATAAATTGTTATACAAGGTCAAAATCGTGGAGAAATGGCTGAAATGGAAATGGATTGCAAATTAAAAAGCAAAGGTGAGTTAATCTCACTCAGTTGAATTTTATTTTAAATTTAAATGGTTAAATTTAAATAATTGATTGGATGATTGCATTGATTGAATATGCTATATTATATATATAGTAGTATATAGCAATATATACATATTGGCATATGTATATATTTGAGTTGTTGATATTCCCGCATTTATATAGCGGATGAGACCCTATGCGACGCATAATAGCGGATGATTTTATAAAACCCATATACCGCGATATTCCACTTTGAAGTGGAATTGGTATTGTGCTAACGTTTGTGGATGCAGGGAAACTGGTTGGAGGGATCCAACTGGATTCCTCAAAATATTTAATTTTTGTTTAAATATTCTGTGATATGAATATTGATATCCTGTGATGATTTTATTGATGATCGAAATATTGGATGATATGGTTGGATTGAATATTTCAATAAAAGGAGTTATCAAAATATATTGAATTGGATTTTGAAAGAAATAAAAGAGTAAAATTTAAGTAAATAATTCAAGTGAATTGGAATAAGGGAATTTCGAAATAACAAGGGAAATATTAACTTTAAACTAAAGTGATATTAAATTTAAAGAATAAAGGATTTATTTTGAATGTAAGGATTAAATTTAATTAAAGGCTAAAGAAAGAATTTTGGAAGTTTAAAATTGGTATTTTCAGTTAAAAAGGGTTTTAACTCAAATAAAGGAATAAATCTAAAAGTTAATGTATTTTGAAATAAATGAAGTAGTAAAGGAAATTTATTTCAAAGTAAAGTAAAGTAAATTGGAAAATCAATTGGAAATTGATTTAGTTGTTTAAAATTGGAATTTTAAAAGAGAAGTGAGATTTTGGAAATATAAACTGGGTTTATAAAGTAAAATAAAATATCAGTGGATATTTGAATATAAATTCAAGGTGGGAATTTATAAAAAGATATGGTTTGGTTTAAAAATAAATGTTGATTTATTTTTAAAAGATGGAAATGAGAAGTGTATTTCTCTGGATAGCCAAGTACGTTTTCAAAGCAATTTTAAATATAAGTTAAAAGTTTTAAGTATGTTTAAAAAAAAAAAAGCATGTTTTAGAAAATTGATTATTTCTAAATGTTAATTTTCAAAGTATGTATATTTTAAAAATCTATTATTGTAGTAATTATATAAAAGTGATTTGTTATTCTGTTTTAAAAAGAGAAATTTAGTTTATATTTATAAAGAGGTTTAATTTAAAGTATATATTTTTAATAAAGTATTAAAGTAATTTGATTTCAATGTTATAAAATATATTTTAAAATAAAGTGTTTTTAAATTATTTTAAAATCTAAAAGTGTTTTGTACTTGGTGTTTCAGAGAAATAAATATTTGGAAATGTATTCCCTAAGCGGAAATTGTTTGAAATTGTTTTCAAAAGGAGTTTGAAAATTTGGAAATATATCTTGGAAAGATATTTGGGTAACTAAATAATGTGGGAAATTATTTAATTGTGTGATGGTTGCTTGTGGATGTTAATTGATAGTTAAATAACCGACTATCAATATTGGCCAATGCGCTGATCGTTTCGAAGAGACCGGGATCGAGTTTCCGTATACCGGGATTCTAGGTCTGGAGACTCGAATACCACTTCGATTCGGTTTGTACGTTTCGTGTAACGTGTTCGAAGTCGAAGATGGAGCAGTGAAGTGCAAGGACTAGTCGCTACTAATCCTGAGGATATTTCCAAAATGGATGTAGTAGGAGTAGTGCCTTCGGTTCCGTTCAAACCCAGGATGGACTGGTATGGACGAATGCTTGCGAAACATCGTCAGCGGACGATGGGCATTCTAAGGGATATGATCTATAAAGGTATCGTTTAGCCTCGAACCTCATCAACCGGGAATGACTGAAAATCAGGGGTTATGCAGCAAGGCTTCGTGGGTAGCTCCCACTGGAGGGTAAGGTCATCCCTGTCTAGATGTCCCTTTTTATTTCGGCTTAGTGGTGCGGTTGCTGATCCCAACCGTGGGGTGATTTTATTCGGGATCATCCAGTAAGGGATGGTTCCGGCCTTGTGTTGCAGGGGAGCGGGCGTACTCCTCGGTACGGTGATCTAGGCCACGTACTGTGATAGGTGGTACCCCAGTGCCTAGTCATTCGTTGGAAATCCATTCTCCTTACGTGCCTGTACGGTTTTGATTGTGCCCAACTATTGTTGAAATGTGAGATGCAAGCATTTCAGCTAGATTCTATTTTACTTTCTGTAGACACTATTATAATATCAGAGGATTTTGATATAAAGTGTTTTAGCTATCGTAAGGTAAAAACCCGACATGTTTGTTTGTGGCGTGGTCTTACGAGATGCTTTTGTTTTCAAAGGATTTTGAAAACTTTAATAATCAATTTGAGTGTGATTTTCTCACGCTGGTTTTCCAGACTGACTCGGGTATTGTTTTATATGATGCTCGGGTCAGACCGAGTATTATATGATACAGGATATGATGCTGTGGAGCTCAGGAGACGAGCTGGATGACGATACGTACTCTCGTACTTGCTATTATTTTTCCGCTGTGTATTCAGTTGTATGATATTGATGTGATGTACTCTGATGATGTATTTGGATGTATATATAACTGTCATGACCCGGCTTTCTAGCCACAGAAAGACGTATCATGAATTAAGAAAGAAAGGGATAGAAGAAGAAAAGAAAAGAAAGAAGAAAGAACAACAACATCAGATACTCACAGCGGAACGAATGAAATATAATATATCACATAAAATATTACATAGTATCATATACAACAGAGTTACACAACTATACATCTCATATTAGACAGTTATAAACATCTGTCTATCATACATCTCTATATATCAATACAATACAGACACAACTCTAACACAGCGGAAACCATAATATCTACACGTTGAAGCCACCTGCTCCAAATCTCCTCCAGCATTCGTCAAAGCTAACCTGAATCCCTCGACTACTCAATACAATATTGAGTACCCAAGAGTTTAATAAAACAGAAAATAAACACTTGGGTCAGACATGGGTCTGGTGTGAGTAAACGGTTTAAACTTGTTTAACTTTGAAAAACCTTTGAAAGAAAAGTTATCTCGTAAGACTTCCCGCACATAAACACGGAAATGTTTTTACCTTACGATAACCAAAACATTTGATAGGAAATCCGATTATATTATAATAGGGTCTAGGGTTTTCAAATAAAATACAGAAATAGCTGGAATGCTTACATCTCACGTTCCAACATAGTTGGGCACAACTAAATCGTACGGCACTTATTGGATTTTGGATTCCATACAATGGCAGGGCTACTGGGGTACCGCCCGTCACAGTACGTGGCCTAGATCACCGTACCGAGGAGTACGCCCGCTCCCCTGCAACACAAGGCCGGAACATCCCTTACTGGATAATTCCCGCATAAGAAACCCCGCGGTTGTAGCTAGCAACCGCCCACACAGCCGAAATAAAAAGAAGGGACCTCTAGACAGGGGAATCTTATACTACTTGGGTGCTACCCACTAACCTTGCTGCACCTCCCCTGTTTTAGCCATTCCCGGTTGATGAGGCTTGAGGTCACGATTACCTTTAATCAGAACACATCACTTAGAATGCTCATCGTCCGCCTGACGATGTGCTGAAAGCATTCAATCCATACAAGTTCGTTCCGGGTTCGAACGAAACCGAAGGCATTATCTCGTTACACTCGTTTTGGAATCACCCTCAGAGTTAACGACAATAACCCTTGCACTCTAAATCTTCATCTTCACTTGAGATTCACGACCTATCGTTAATTTGGATCGATGTGGTATTCGGGTCTCCAGACCTGGAAATCCGGTATACGGAAACCCGATCCCGGTCTCATCGAAATCCAAAACGTATCTTTTAAGGCCAAGTTGTTTAAAGGTTTTAAACAATTAAACTTATATTCAGGATGATATAAACAGATAGATAAATAACATTATCACAATAGATAATTCATATCAACATTCATCTCACAAAGCAGCATATCACCTATCATAGATATCATATCCAAATCATCCAATATCAACCATTACCCAATATCAATCATCCAATATAAATCAATCATCCAATATCAGTTAATCAATATTAACCAATCATTCTTTAACCAGAATTGATTAACTCTTAATCAATTTAATTAACCTTTAATTAAATTAATTACTATCCTTTAATTACTTGGATTATCTTAATCCTTTTTCATTGATTTTATTATATATCAATTTATTTATCATCTCTTAATGATCTTCCTTAATAAATTTTCCTTGATTAATTATACTTTAATTACATTCAAGTAATTAGCCTTTAATTAATTTCACCAATTAATTATCCTTAACCATTTCAGTAATTAACCTTTTATTACTATCATTAATGATCCTTCATTTTCTTCCATTACTTAATTTATTAATTAATTAACTATAATTAATTATACTCAATTAATTACAATTAATTATATTAATTAATAATCCTCTAATTACTTCATTTATTAATTAACCTCCTAGTTAATTAAATAATTAATCTTTAATTAACTACATTCATTAATTAACCTTAATTAATTATAAACAGTAATTAACTATTTGTAATTACTTATCTTAATTAATTACTATCTTATATTAATCTTTGATTAATTAATCTTTAACTACTTGATTAAGAAATTATTAATCAATTAATTAATAAATAAACCTTAATTAATTACCTTATTAATTAATTACCATTTTAATTAATTACCCTTAGTAATTATCTTCAAATTAATCACATTTCTTAATTAATTAATCACTTTAATTACTTAACAAAAATAATTAAGTAATTAACTTTTAATTACTTCCATTATTTATCTTGATTACTTTCTTAATTAATAAGTAATTCCATTACTAAATAATCCTTAATTCATTAATTAATTAACTACTCCATAATTAATTAATCTCAACAATTATATTAATCAATTCCTAAGATTAATAACTTCAAGTGATTACCCTTTTATCACTTTAACTAATTACCCCATGAGTAATTTTTTTTCTATTAATTACTTCCATAAGTAATTTCATTTAATAATTAACCAATAATTACTTTATTAAGTCATTACACTTAGTTAATCCATAATTAAGTGATTATTTAAAATTAAATAAATAATTAACTAATTATTTAAAATTAATTAAACAATTAATTAATTAACATTTTATATTTAAAAAAATCCTAAATTAATTATGAAAACATTATTCTTAATTAAACTTTACTTATTAACAAATCATATTTAAATTAAGTATTCTTAAATTTATATCAATACTAATTTAACCTTATTATCCTCATAAATAAATTATTTGAATTATTTAAATCTTATTATTCAAAACAAATTATTAAACTTGATTTACAAAATCATAATAATAACCTTATTTGGAGATAAAGTATTTATAAATCATTTTCAGATTTAAAACTTCAAATTTATCAAGTTCAAGT
Source organism: Allium fistulosum (assembly GCA_030737815.1). Taxonomy (NCBI): domain Eukaryota; kingdom Viridiplantae; phylum Streptophyta; class Magnoliopsida; order Asparagales; family Amaryllidaceae; genus Allium; species Allium fistulosum. The sequence continues at coordinate 1,218,447,985 of CM060904.1, read as the reverse complement.
TTAAACTAATATAAATTGAAAATTTGTTATTAAAACATTATTCCAAACTTTAACTTAAAATTTTGATTTAAGTTTGCTTTAAAACTCAAACCGGTTATTTAAATAAGACAACCCGAACAACTCACTTGAATTTTCCGAGCCAACCCCTCTAAAACCCCGAGTCACTCTCGAGTAAAACCACACACGTGTCCGCTTCGAGTTTTCCACGCGAGCAACACGAGAGCATTCCGAGTTTTCCCCTTCTTCCCCAAAGCCCTCTATTTCCAGATAACCCAAAATGTTCACGTGCACGTGCACGTACACCGGTGTCTTCGACCACCATAGTTCATCGTAGCGACCCTCGACAGTCACACAAATCCACGTGATCCCGAAACCAAACCCAGATCGATGATAACTCAATCGAAACGAAATCGAGCTAATCTCGCCAAAAACTGGAACTCATATCACGATCAGAAATCAACCCAATGTTGACGAACTCTGCCTCGAGAAGCCTCGCCCACTTCGCCGCAGCTTCACCATGATTCTAGCAAGCTTTTCCCCCCATCGCGATCGTGTCCGATCTCCTATCCATGTCGAAACTCCTTTGACAACAGACGAACAAAAACTCCACCTAAAACCCTAGTTCATCATCCTCCGACCACCACAGTTCTCTAAAAATTACCTCACTATTTTTCCTATGATCATCAACTCATCGGCCACCTCCATGCCAATAATTCGACAAACATTACCACTCCGATTACCAGAAATCGGCAGAGAACAATTTCCCGTTCAACTCAAACCTTTTCAATAATTGTTTACTTAAAAATTATGAAACCAATATCAAAATTCATTATTTTCTAATTCGAATACGATTGTGAAATCAAATCATGAAATTATGAACATTGATTTTTCGACTTGAATTCATCCTTACTGACATTCCTACTCTCCAGCCCTCCTGTTCATTTATTCTACTCAATAATATTTTTAAAAATGATATTATAATGGTACAAACATATCTTCTTTACAAATTATAGCTTGAATTCAATTAGATGGGAAGATATGAAATTTTTGTGTGAAAATCTTGGATCTGCCATTAAACAGAGAAGTATATACAGGCATGCATGTTTAAATATCTACATATTCATCTATATACAAACATATTTTCATCATGCAAACAATTTTCACAAGATCATTACAAATATTTATCACAAAAAAACAGATTCAAGTCTTTAATAGGGAAGTTTGCTCATCTTAAAAAATAACAGAGAACAGGTATACAATAATATTCATGCATTCTCATCAGCTTCATATAATCATTTTAATCTTATGTAACAGCAATCATTTATCACTGATATAAAATTTAGCATCAGATTTTAAAACTGTTTTTAAAATAAAATTTACTCACTTTTTTTTTCTTTCCAATGAACAAAACAGAGCAGTGTTTCCAGGCTTGAATATTTTTGATTTCCTGAAACTTGCAAACTTGAAATCCTTGCATGCTTGTACTAGTTGAATCTTTAACTTGATCGGGTTTGCTACATTACAGCGTGATAGGGGGTTCTCGCTTCGCGGTTTGGTGGCGAACGGGAGACTCTTACCCCTACATGTCCCATTGAGGGGTTGGTTGCGAGTCGAGAGGCTGGCCGTAAAAGCAAATTCGAGGTATCACTGTATGCCACGGTGGGTCTGGGATGGTTGCAAAGCCTACCGGTCGCCACTGCCTCGGGTTGTTACAGTGGTATCAGAGCTTAGGCTAGCGATAACCTTGGCTCTGTTGGGAATTTTGAGTGTACTAATAGATATGAGCACGTATTTGTTAGTGAATATAAAATGGTTTTATATTGTGTTGGTTGATTTATTGAGTGGCATATGAACCTTCGTCGGCACAGTCTGGACAACTGTATCGAAGAGGTTTCTAAACACTTGAATAGAACAGTTCGACACAATATTGTTTTAAATAGGGTGAATGAAATAATTTTGCCCAAATTATTTTTGTATATAAAGGAATAACTTTGTAAATTATTATAGTATTTGGTTGCTTGGTTGTTAGGAAGTGATAATATTAAATTATTACCACTATTGTGTAGAAATTGAACAAGTAATTGAATTATAACCAAAGTTGAGAAATAATTTATATAATAAGTGGAATTTGAAAATGTAGTTTATAAATGGAAATAAACTCCATATACAAATGAAATTTGTAAATGTAAATTGTAAATGTGACTTATAACTTGAAATAAAACGTGATAGAATTCCAGAGAAATGTTTGGATATAAAATTTAATGGACTTTGAATTTGAAGTTTTGGGAAAGATTTAAATTCCTTTGGATTTAAAATTAGTTTTTAAAGGTTTTGGGGAAATAATAGTGATATTATTTCATGAATATTTTTGAAATTGAATTGAAATCTGGTGGGATTTGGAATTTAAAAATGTTTGAAAAGTTTTAAAGTGATAAAAGCATAAAAATTCTCTTTCGGTCGCTGGGAAATAATTTCGGTGATGACTGTAGCATCATCGATGTCTATTTTCGAGTTTCCAAAGAGAAATTGCTACCAAACTGTTTTAAATTGGAAATGATTGTGAACTGGGTTGGTTTTGAAATTCAAAGGGAAAATTGTTTGGTAAAAGCAGATTGTTTTGGAAATTTGGATTTGAGGTGATATACCAGATATGTATGAGTTATTTCTGGGTTCAAAATGGTTTTGAAATAAAACCGGGCAATTGGATTCTGGAAATTCTATTTAAAATTTAAATGTGGAAATTTAAATGAATCAACAATATAAAGTATAGAATGAAGTTGATTGAAATAAGAAAGGAATGAAAGTTAAATTCTGGGATTATAATTATGAGATGAAATTAACTAAATGAGTAATATAAATTGATAGATAAAAGAATTAGAGAACTTGAAGGTGAATGAATTGTAAAACTTGTATAAAATTGTATCCTAGAATTAAAATTTAATTCGAGTATATGAAGGTGAATAAAATATATTTGAATTTAACTTAAGATGAGTTAAATAAAATTTGAGAATTGGAATTGAATTAAATGTAAGTAAGTTGAAGTCGAATTGAATTGGATATAAAGGTAATGTAAAATGCTTATAATTGTGTAAAGAAATTCATATTCTTAAGTTCTTAAGTGTAATAATTTGAAATTTGATTTGAAGATGGAAATGGACTTAAATGAATAGCCCTAGATCTTGAGTAAGTAAGTTAAAACTTATTAATAGAAATAAAATTGTAATTATCAAATGGAAACGACTAAGATGAGCAATCTTATTTTTTTAAATAAATCCAAATTTGAATTATAGAATAAATCGAACTTAAGAAAATTAAGTGAAATGATATTTTGTGACGACCCGGAATTTTTGTATATTTGAAATGTGAATATTTAATTTATTTTAAATATCCGAAGGTTAAATTTTAACTTTAATTTCAAATACAGTATTTATTTGGATAATTAATTATTAAATTTAATTATCGGGATTGGGTAAAATATTGAATCTTGATTTTAAGCTTGTTAAAATAGTTCAAAGGTTCAGAAAATTTATATTGTTAATACTGAAGATGAACTAATTTTTAAAATGGAATTTTAAAGAGTTTTGTTCAGTTTTAAAATATATCGTTGAAATTGAATTAAAAAAAATAGCCGTTCGAGGCATAGTCTCGAAATTCGACGAAACCAGTTCCATTGGATCCGTAATATTGTATTATTTTCGGATTTTAAATTTTGGAGTGTTTGGAGTTGTTTTGTAAGCATACGGTATATAAACGTGTTAAAATTTATATAGGAAATCCAATATAATAACTGGTTCAAAAAGCTATCTTCTCCATACGACCGAATTAGGATTCGAAACCTTTTCCTGTGTGTTCGGAATAGGGGCATAACATTATAAACGCCTGGCGGCACGCCTCGATAGGAGATCGAGATTGTGAGTTGCATAATTGTGACAATTTAAATTTAAATTTAAATTTAAAAATTATATATATATATATATTTAATATAATACTGTTTTCACAAGGCAAATTACACATCTCTTCTCTTGTTAATTCAACACTTGGCAAATTAAAGACACGCGTTAGGCAAATAAAAGAAACCGAAATGTTTCTTCTGCTCGTACTTTTAAAAATCAAAGAATTGAAAATCTCGAACATTGCTGAGCTTCTTTATTCTTCACTTTATAATTTCATTCTAAAGAAATCAAAAATGGCCGAACGCCCTTCCTATCTTCCTCCTTTCAGCTACCCTCAAATCAAAGTATTCAAGTTGTTCGACCGATCGTTCGAAAACAAGTCAAAGCTCGGGCATCTCGATTTTAACAATCTCGAATTCGATTCGAAGGCAAGGCGAGCGGCGCGACTTAGTTCAAGGTCGAGAGTGTTTGGATTGGCGTGTTGCTGCAACCTAGGGTTTAAAGTTGAGTCGCGTGATGGTATCGTGGTAGGCAAGTCAAGCGACGCAGTCGCGATCTGGAAATCGAGTTCGCAACTGCGAACGTGGCCGCGAGGCTATGTTAATGGAAGCTTGCAGTTCGATGTTGGGTGCTCGCGCTAGGCCAAAGTGAAGCCGAGCTCGGGTCTGGCGAAGTGGGCTGTTCCTGGGGGCCGTGAGATGCAAGGCAGGGGAGGATTTGGGCGATTGGCAGTGTCGGTGTCGAAGTCAATTTCAGTGACTGGTGGTGGCTCGTCTTCGCAGAGGCAACTGGAGATGGGCTCGGCAAGTCATGATGGCTAAGGTTCCAGTAGCTGTGGGGTAATTACTGATCTATTCTTTTGATTTAAATCAATTTAAATTTATACATATATGAGGATAAGTAAGCTTTTGAAGATAAAATTTGTTAATGTTGAAAAATATATCATAGTTATATTGTTATACAGTTTCAGTTTTAATATGTAAACAGAAAATAAAAATTTCAATCTTAGTAAAGATTTTTAATGCAGTCTATATATATCTACACCCTTTTGAATTTACTGGTTTAACTTTAAAGTAATATATTTGTTTAGTTAACTTATTTAAAATTTATTTTAGTTATTAAGAGATCTGAAAAGGAAAATTAGTTTAAATCAAATTATAATATAAAATTTAAAAAAAAAAAGTAAATAGTGATTAATTGTTTGATTAAATCAAATAATAATAAATCATGAATTGTTTATTCAAGGTCAAAAATTGTAAAGAGGCGAGCCGGGTTGGATGGATTGCAAAACAAAAATAACAAGTGAGTTAATCTCACTCAGTTAGATTTAAATTTAAATGGTTAAATTTAAATATTTGATTGAATGGTTGATTTGGTTGATATGATATATATATAGTAGTATATATCAATATATACATATTGGCATATGTATATATTTGAGTTGTTGATATTCCCGCATTTATATAGCGGATGAGACCCTATGCGCCGCATAATAGCGGATATTTTATATAAAACCCATATACCACGATATTCCACCTCGAAGTGGAATTGGTATTGTGCTAACGTTTGTGGATGCAGGGAAACAGGTTGGAGGGATCCAACTGGATTCCTCAAAACTATTTAGATTATTTGATATTCTGTTCTATGAATATTGATATCCTGTGATGATTTTATTGATGATTGAAATATTGGATGATATGGTTGGATTGAATATTTCAATAAAAGGAGTTATCAAAATATATTGAATTGGATTTTGAAAGAAATAAAAGAGTAAAATTTAAGTAAATAATTCAAGTGAATTGGAATAAGGGAATTTCAAAATAACAAGGGAAATATTAACTTTAAACTAAAGTGATATTAAATTTAAAGAATAAAGGATTTATTTTGAATGTAAGGATTAAATTTAATTAAAGGCTAAAGAAGGAATTTTGGAAGTTTAAAATTGGTATTTTCAGTTAAAAAGGGTTTTAACTCAAATAAAGGAATAAATCTAAAAGTTAATGTATTTTGAAATAAATGAAGTAGTAAAGGAAATTTATTTCAAAGTAAAGTAAAGTAAATTGGAAAATCAATTGGAAATTGATTTAGTTATTTAAAATTGTAATTTTAAAAGAAGTGAGATTTTGGAGATATAAAACTGGGTTTATAAAGTAAAATAAAATATAGTGGATATTTGAAAATAAATTCAAGGTAAGAATTTAAAATAAATTCAAGGTAAGAATTTATAAAAAGATATGGTTTGGTTTAAAAATAAATGTTGATTTATTTTATGGAAATGAGAAATGTATTTCTTTGGATAGCCAAGTACGTTTTCAAAGTAATTTTTAATATAAGTTAAAAGTTCTAATTGTGTTTTTAAAAGTATGTTTTAGAAAATTGATTATTTCTAAAGGTTAATTTCCAAAGTAAGTATTTTCAAAAATATATTATTGTCGTAATTATATAAAAGTGATTTGCTATTATGTTTTTAAAAGGAGAAATTTAGTTTATATTTATAAAGTGGTTTATTTTAAAGTATATATTTTTAATAAAGTATTAAAGTAGTTTAATTTCAATGTTATAAGATATATTTAAAATAAAATGTTTTTTTTAAATTATTCTAAAATCTAAAAGTGTTTTGTACTTGGTGTTTCAAGGAAATAAATATTTGGAAATGTATTCCGTAAGCGGAAACTGTTTGAAATTGTTTTCAAAAGGAATTTGGAAATTTGGAAATATATCTTGGAAAGATATTTGGGCAAATAAATAATGTGGGAAATTATTTATTGTGTGATGGTTGCTTGTGGATGTTAATTGATAGTTAAATAACCGACTATCAATATTGGCCAATGCGCTGATCGTTTCGAAGAGACCGGGATCGAGTTTCCGTATACCGGGATTCTAGGTCTGGAGACTCGAATACCACTTCGATCCGGTTTGTACGTTTCGTGTAACGTGTTCGGAGTCGAAGATGGAGCTGTGAAGTGCAAGGGCTAGTCGCTACTAATCCTGAGGATATTTCCAAAATGGATGTAGTAGGAGTAGTGCCTTCGGTTCCGTTCAAACCCAGGACGGACTGGTATGGACGAATGCTTGCGAAACATCGTCAGCGGACGATGGGCATTCTAAGGGATATGTTCTCTAAAAGGTATCGTTTAGCCTCGAACCTCATCAACCGGGAATGACTGAAAATCAGGGGTTATGCAGCAAGGCTTCGTGGGTAGCTCCCACTGGAGGGTAAGGTCATCCCTGTCTAGATGTCCCTTTTTATTTCGGCTTAGTGGTGCGGTTGCTGATCCCAACCGTGGGGTGATTTTATTCGGAATTATCCAGTAAGGGATGGTTCCGGCCTTGTGTTGCAGGGGAGCGGGCGTACTCCTCGGTACGGTGATCTAGGCCACGTACTGTGATAGGTGGTACCCCAGTGCCTAGTCATTCGTTGGAAATCCATTCTCCCTACGTGCCTGTACGGTTTTGATTGTGCCCAACTATTGCTGAAACGTGAGATGCAAGCATTTCAGCTAGATTCTAGTTTACTTTCTGTAGACACTATTATAATAGCAGAGGATTTTGATATAAAGTGTTTTAGCTATCGTAAGGTAAAAACCCGACATGTTTATTTGTGGCGCGGTCTTACGAGATGCTTTTGATTTCAAAGGATTTTTAAAACTTTAATAATCAATTGAGTGAAATTTTCTCACGCTGGTTTTCCAGACTGACTCGGGTATTGTTTTATATGATGCTCGGGTCAGACCGAGTATTATAAATTACAGGATATGATGATGTGGAGCTCAGGAGACGAGCTGGATGACGATACGTACTCTCGTACTTGCTATTATTTTTCCGCTGTGTATTCAGTTGTATGATATTGATGAGATGTACTCTGATGATATATTTGGATGTATATATATATATACAGATACAGTTTGATTTGTGTAAAGATCTGTTGATATATATATTATATTTTATTCCGCTGCGTATGTGAGATTCTGCTGTTGTTTTCTATTTTTCTTCTTCTACCTCTTCTTCTTAACTAAAATGGTCCGGTTTTTCGTGTTAGAAAAACCTGGGTTGTTACAGTGGTATCAGAGCTTAGGCTGGCGACAACCTTGGCTCTGTTGGGAATTTTGAGAGTATTAATAGATATGAGCGCGTATTTGTTAGTGAATATAAAATGATTTTATATTGTGTTGGTTGATTTATTGAGTGGCATATGAACCTTCGTCGGCACAGTCTGTACAACTGTATCGAAGGGGTTTCTAAACACTTGAATAGAACAGTTCGACACAGTATGGTTTTAAATAGGGTGAATGAAATAATTTTGCCCAAATTATTTTTGTATATAAAGGAATAACTTTGTAAATTATTATATATTTGGTTGCTTGGTTGTTAGAAAGTGATGATATTAAATTATTATCATCATTGTGTAAAAATTGAATCAGAAATTGGAAAAAGTATAACCAAAGATGAAAGAATAAATTTATATAACAAAATGGAATTTGAAATATAGACTATAAATGAAATTTATAAATTGAGATAAACTTTATATACAAATGTGAATTACAAAGGTGATTTATAATCAAATGAGATTAATTCATAAACAAATGAAATTTGTAAATGTAAATTGTAAATGTGTCTTATAACTTGGAATAAAATGTGATAGAATTCCAGAGTAATGTTTGGATATAAAAATTGGATGGATTTTGAATTTAAAGTTTTGGGAAAGATTTAAATTCCTTTGGATTTAAAAATAGTTTTTAAAGGTTTTGGGGAAATAATAGTGATATTATTTCATGAATATTTTTGAAATTGAATTGAAATCTGGTGGGATTTGGAATTTAAAAATGTTTGAAATGTTTAGAGTGATAAAAGCATTAAATTCTCTTACGGTCGCTGGAAAATAATTTCGGTAATGACTGCAGCATCATCGATGTTCATTTTCGAGTCTCCAAAGAAAAATTGCTACCAAACTGTTTTAAAATTGGAATTGTTTGTGAACTAGGTTTGGTTTTAAAATTCCAAAGGGAAATGAAAATTGTCAAGGGTTTTGGATGAAGTTGATTTCAAAAGTGATTTTGAAATTTTGGAGAATTGTTTAAACTCTGGAATCATATTTAAAATGTTTATATGGAATAATAAATATGCCAAACTAAATAAAATATAAATCCTGTAGTAAAGTATTAAAATGTGAATGAAATCGATTGTAAATGAATAAAATATAGATATAAATAAATTTGGGACTTATAAAATTTGGAAGTAAAATAAATAAGCCAAATAAAACTGTTTGTAATAGTAAGGAATATAATCCAGAAATTTAAATTATAAAATAGATTGAACACTTGAAAATAGTAAAGTGTTTTTGAAATAAAAATCAAATATTAGAAATAAGTAGATTGGAAACGGGTAGTGGATCTAGAACTCAAGTTATAATTAAAAGTTAACATGAAGTGTTAACAAATTAATTATAATTGAAATTGTATCATATAAAAATGAAATTGGGTTAAAATAGAAATGGTATGAATTGCAAATAGAATCCAACTAAGTGGAAATAAATTTTAATCGAACTAAATTTAGGTGAGTTACAGATAACATTTAATTGGAATGCGTCGAGCTAAATAATCGTTGTGAATGAATTAAGATAAAAAGGAAATCCACTTGGTAATGAAGATGAACCTAAGTAGTTAAAGGGTTCGAATTCAAAATGCAATGAAAATGAGATTGTATAAATCTATTGAGTTAATATAAACAATAAAATTTGTTTTGAATCAATTGTAATGATATGAGTTTGTTTGGACTTAAAAAAATAAATTGAAGTTAAGAAAGGAAGTTGTAAAATCATTTAAATTGAATGGGATGGTTTAAATGTTGTTGGGAAACAATTAAAATTAGTGTTGGAACATTTCATACGTGTTTATGGAAGTATATAACATGCATTGTAATAGAATCCATATTTTAGCTATTTAAATATAAGTGAAATGCTATGAACTTCCTATATTTGTCACTTACACTTTTAAATTGAGTTAGTACAGGTTCAGGGAAGCCGTATAGCTGATTTTGGGTTGCATTAATTGCTAAATAATAAGCCGCTTGCTTTAAAAATGCTAAAATAGAGGTACGCCTACGCAAAAGAATTTAATAGGAGATATGAACTGCATATATTGATATATATTGTGATTTCCGGCCTGAGGCCGATGTATATACATATTTGTGCATCCTGCGATATCGCAGAAGTCCCTCCGTACAAAGGAGACTCTGCCAAAATTTTCTAGAAATTTTGAGAGTTAGAAAATTTTTGAAAATTTTTGGAAATTTTCACTGACAACAAATGATTTAAAATTTGTTAAACAAATAAAGTTGAAACTGAGTATTGAAATCTATTTAAAATGTGAAAGTAAAGTAAGTGAAATCGAAGGAACTAACGAAAGTAAAGCTTGCAAACAAATTTTTAATTGAGATTTAAACTAATTAGTAAGTGCAACTAATTCAATATTCAAGTGGAAGATAAATTGAATTCAAGTGGAAATGTAAAAGCAAAAGTGGATAGAAATGAATAGGAACTTCAATAGTGAAGTGAAAATATGTATAAGCAGTATGTAAAAGGTTTATCTTAAACTTAAGAAATGAATAGTGAATTCTTAAGAAAATGTGGTACTGAAAGTATGCTAAGTGAATATTTGAATTAAGGTGAGACTGTAAATTGTGAAATGAGATAGTTGTGAATAAAGGGATAACAATTAAAATGAATGTGAATAAAAGAGAATTGATATAATTGGTAATCAATTGAAATTTATACGTAAGATGTACGTATATTATTTTATTCGCATAGCTATTTGGTCCAGATGTCGAACACAGAATTTCGAGATAGTTTTATCGATCCGAATTAGGATTTTTCACTCGATTTTCGACGGCGAGCCTGGATATGGGTTGTTGATTGATTCTGGATATTCTCTATCATAGTTGGTGGCTATGCAAGGAGAATGACGGTTTCTGATCAAGGAACCAGATCTGAGTCCGCACTAGGAAGTCGGGTGGACGATACTAGTTCGGAAGTGAAATTGTGTGATCGATTGAGCGATCGAATGTGATATTGCGTACGGATGATATATGTGCATCGTACGAGCTTAAGTAAAACAAATATTGAAAATTTGTAAAGGAAAGTATAAAATGACTTTGGGATTGTGATTGGATATTATTGCTTAGTAGGATATACAGGTGTATAAAAGCAATGGATAAATTGGGATTTTTGATTTAGAAGATAAAATTTAATGGCCCGACAAAAAGGTATGTATTTGAATTTCTATATGAAATTTGATTGGGTTTTTGATCCAGTCACTTGGCTTTTTGTTTTCTTTTTGAGATTGGGAGGCCGTAGAGCCATTTTGTAGTAGTACCGAGCTAGCCGCGCAAAGGAGACGCTGGCGAAATTTTTCGGAAATTTAGGGAGTTAGAAAAATTTTGAGAAAATTTTTATAATTCAAAATTTGAATTCAAATTTAAATTTGAATGGATAAGTAGGTGGTATGAGTTGAACTTATGAATAAGTTTGGGAAGTTAAAAGATGATTAGTGTATCATTAATAAAAGATTGTTATGGAAAGTTGTTAAAACTATTTGGATGGGGAAAAAGAACGGGTAATCGAATCATTTCTCTTAACTGGTAATTTCGGGGACGAAATTCTTTTAAGGGGGGAAGAATGTGACGACCCGGAATTTTTGTATATTTGAAATGTGAATATTTAATTTATTTTAAATATCCGAAGGTTAAATTTTAACTTTAATTTCAAATACAGTATTTATTTGGATAATTAATTATTAAATTTAATTATCGGGATTGGGTAAAATATTGAATCTTGATTTTAAGCTTGTTAAAATAGTTCAAAGGTTCAGAAAATTTATATTGTTAATACTGAAGATGAACTAATTTTTAAAATGGAATTTTAAAGAGTTTTGTTCAGTTTTAAAATATATCGTTGAAATTGAATTAAAAAAAATAGCCGTTCGAGGCATAGTCTCGAAATTCGACGAAACCAGTTCCATTGGATCCGTAATATTGTATTATTTTCGGATTTTAAATTTTGGAGTGTTTGGAGTTGTTTTGTAAGCATACGGTATATAAACGTGTTAAAATTTATATAGGAAATCCAATATAATAACTGGTTCAAAAAGCTATCTTCTCCATACGACCGAATTAGGATTCGAAACCTTTTCCTGTGTGTTCGGAATAGGGGCATAACATTATAAACGCCTGGCGGCACGCCTCGATAGGAGATCGAGATTGTGAGTTGCATAATTGTGACAATTTAAATTTAAATTTAAATTTAAAAATTATATATATATATATATTTAATATAATACTGTTTTCACAAGGCAAATTACACATCTCTTCTCTTGTTAATTCAACACTTGGCAAATTAAAGACACGCGTTAGGCAAATAAAAGAAACCGAAATGTTTCTTCTGCTCGTACTTTTAAAAATCAAAGAATTGAAAATCTCGAACATTGCTGAGCTTCTTTATTCTTCACTTTATAATTTCATTCTAAAGAAATCAAAAATGGCCGAACGCCCTTCCTATCTTCCTCCTTTCAGCTACCCTCAAATCAAAGTATTCAAGTTGTTCGACCGATCGTTCGAAAACAAGTCAAAGCTCGGGCATCTCGATTTTAACAATCTCGAATTCGATTCGAAGGCAAGGCGAGCGGCGCGACTTAGTTCAAGGTCGAGAGTGTTTGGATTGGCGTGTTGCTGCAACCTAGGGTTTAAAGTTGAGTCGCGTGATGGTATCGTGGTAGGCAAGTCAAGCGACGCAGTCGCGATCTGGAAATCGAGTTCGCAACTGCGAACGTGGCCGCGAGGCTATGTTAATGGAAGCTTGCAGTTCGATGTTGGGTGCTCGCGCTAGGCCAAAGTGAAGCCGAGCTCGGGTCTGGCGAAGTGGGCTGTTCCTGGGGGCCGTGAGATGCAAGGCAGGGGAGGATTTGGGCGATTGGCAGTGTCGGTGTCGAAGTCAATTTCAGTGACTGGTGGTGGCTCGTCTTCGCAGAGGCAACTGGAGATGGGCTCGGCAAGTCATGATGGCTAAGGTTCCAGTAGCTGTGGGGTAATTACTGATCTATTCTTTTGATTTAAATCAATTTAAATTTATACATATATGAGGATAAGTAAGCTTTTGAAGATAAAATTTGTTAATGTTGAAAAATATATCATAGTTATATTGTTATACAGTTTCAGTTTTAATATGTAAACAGAAAATAAAAATTTCAATCTTAGTAAAGATTTTTAATGCAGTCTATATATATCTACACCCTTTTGAATTTACTGGTTTAACTTTAAAGTAATATATTTGTTTAGTTAACTTATTTAAAATTTATTTTAGTTATTAAGAGATCTGAAAAGGAAAATTAGTTTAAATCAAATTATAATATAAAATTTAAAAAAAAAAAGTAAATAGTGATTAATTGTTTGATTAAATCAAATAATAATAAATCATGAATTGTTTATTCAAGGTCAAAAATTGTAAAGAGGCGAGCCGGGTTGGATGGATTGCAAAACAAAAATAACAAGTGAGTTAATCTCACTCAGTTAGATTTAAATTTAAATGGTTAAATTTAAATATTTGATTGAATGGTTGATTTGGTTGATATGATATATATATAGTAGTATATATCAATATATACATATTGGCATATGTATATATTTGAGTTGTTGATATTCCCGCATTTATATAGCGGATGAGACCCTATGCGCCGCATAATAGCGGATATTTTATATAAAACCCATATACCACGATATTCCACCTCGAAGTGGAATTGGTATTGTGCTAACGTTTGTGGATGCAGGGAAACAGGTTGGAGGGATCCAACTGGATTCCTCAAAACTATTTAGATTATTTGATATTCTGTTCTATGAATATTGATATCCTGTGATGATTTTATTGATGATTGAAATATTGGATGATATGGTTGGATTGAATATTTCAATAAAAGGAGTTATCAAAATATATTGAATTGGATTTTGAAAGAAATAAAAGAGTAAAATTTAAGTAAATAATTCAAGTGAATTGGAATAAGGGAATTTCAAAATAACAAGGGAAATATTAACTTTAAACTAAAGTGATATTAAATTTAAAGAATAAAGGATTTATTTTGAATGTAAGGATTAAATTTAATTAAAGGCTAAAGAAGGAATTTTGGAAGTTTAAAATTGGTATTTTCAGTTAAAAAGGGTTTTAACTCAAATAAAGGAATAAATCTAAAAGTTAATGTATTTTGAAATAAATGAAGTAGTAAAGGAAATTTATTTCAAAGTAAAGTAAAGTAAATTGGAAAATCAATTGGAAATTGATTTAGTTATTTAAAATTGTAATTTTAAAAGAAGTGAGATTTTGGAGATATAAAACTGGGTTTATAAAGTAAAATAAAATATAGTGGATATTTGAAAATAAATTCAAGGTAAGAATTTAAAATAAATTCAAGGTAAGAATTTATAAAAAGATATGGTTTGGTTTAAAAATAAATGTTGATTTATTTTATGGAAATGAGAAATGTATTTCTTTGGATAGCCAAGTACGTTTTCAAAGTAATTTTTAATATAAGTTAAAAGTTCTAATTGTGTTTTTAAAAGTATGTTTTAGAAAATTGATTATTTCTAAAGGTTAATTTCCAAAGTAAGTATTTTCAAAAATATATTATTGTCGTAATTATATAAAAGTGATTTGCTATTATGTTTTTAAAAGGAGAAATTTAGTTTATATTTATAAAGTGGTTTATTTTAAAGTATATATTTTTAATAAAGTATTAAAGTAGTTTAATTTCAATGTTATAAGATATATTTAAAATAAAATGTTTTTTTTAAATTATTCTAAAATCTAAAAGTGTTTTGTACTTGGTGTTTCAAGGAAATAAATATTTGGAAATGTATTCCGTAAGCGGAAACTGTTTGAAATTGTTTTCAAAAGGAATTTGGAAATTTGGAAATATATCTTGGAAAGATATTTGGGCAAATAAATAATGTGGGAAATTATTTATTGTGTGATGGTTGCTTGTGGATGTTAATTGATAGTTAAATAACCGACTATCAATATTGGCCAATGCGCTGATCGTTTCGAAGAGACCGGGATCGAGTTTCCGTATACCGGGATTCTAGGTCTGGAGACTCGAATACCACTTCGATCCGGTTTGTACGTTTCGTGTAACGTGTTCGGAGTCGAAGATGGAGCTGTGAAGTGCAAGGGCTAGTCGCTACTAATCCTGAGGATATTTCCAAAATGGATGTAGTAGGAGTAGTGCCTTCGGTTCCGTTCAAACCCAGGACGGACTGGTATGGACGAATGCTTGCGAAACATCGTCAGCGGACGATGGGCATTCTAAGGGATATGTTCTCTAAAAGGTATCGTTTAGCCTCGAACCTCATCAACCGGGAATGACTGAAAATCAGGGGTTATGCAGCAAGGCTTCGTGGGTAGCTCCCACTGGAGGGTAAGGTCATCCCTGTCTAGATGTCCCTTTTTATTTCGGCTTAGTGGTGCGGTTGCTGATCCCAACCGTGGGGTGATTTTATTCGGAATTATCCAGTAAGGGATGGTTCCGGCCTTGTGTTGCAGGGGAGCGGGCGTACTCCTCGGTACGGTGATCTAGGCCACGTACTGTGATAGGTGGTACCCCAGTGCCTAGTCATTCGTTGGAAATCCATTCTCCCTACGTGCCTGTACGGTTTTGATTGTGCCCAACTATTGCTGAAACGTGAGATGCAAGCATTTCAGCTAGATTCTAGTTTACTTTCTGTAGACACTATTATAATAGCAGAGGATTTTGATATAAAGTGTTTTAGCTATCGTAAGGTAAAAACCCGACATGTTTATTTGTGGCGCGGTCTTACGAGATGCTTTTGATTTCAAAGGATTTTTAAAACTTTAATAATCAATTGAGTGAAATTTTCTCACGCTGGTTTTCCAGACTGACTCGGGTATTGTTTTATATGATGCTCGGGTCAGACCGAGTATTATAAATTACAGGATATGATGATGTGGAGCTCAGGAGACGAGCTGGATGACGATACGTACTCTCGTACTTGCTATTATTTTTCCGCTGTGTATTCAGTTGTATGATATTGATGAGATGTACTCTGATGATATATTTGGATGTATATATATATATACAGATACAGTTTGATTTGTGTAAAGATCTGTTGATATATATATTATATTTTATTCCGCTGCGTATGTGAGATTCTGCTGTTGTTTTCTATTTTTCTTCTTCTACCTCTTCTTCTTAACTAAAATGGTCCGGTTTTTCGTGTTAGAAAAACCTGGGTTGTTACATATTTGGAATTAAAAAGCAAGTATTTAATTTTAACCAGCGAAGGAACTAATGAGATAATAAATTAGTTAATGAAATTGGATTAACATAGTGATGGTTTAAATTGCAAATGGATCCAAATAAGTGAAAATAAATTGGAAATGACCTGGTTATTAATAAAATAATTCCAGATGAATTGAGTATGGAAAATAAAATTCATAATGATTGAGTGAATAAACCAATTATATTAAATAAATAAATGGATGGAATTTGATTAAATAAGAATCAAATGAAAGATGAAAATAAAACTTTAAAGGGTTGATTAAATGGAAAATAAACTTAAGTTATTGACTTAAGTAAATGTTGAATGGAAACTGAACTCAAACAGAGGAGTGGTTTAAATAAGTTGAGAAATAGTTATTTAATGAATTAACTTGGATTGTTTTCGAGCTAAATAAAATTCAATATTCAGAAGTTGGAGATGAATTGAATTTAAGAAAATTTTTAGAAATGAAAATCTGAATGAAAATGTGGAATAAGTATTTATATTTGAAATGAAGTAGTAAATTGAAGTAAATTAAAATTCATATGAAATTGGAATTCAATTTGAATATATACACTTCAGGGGGTGAAGTAGTAAATAAGTATAAGAAAATTTATATGAACTTAAGAATTGAAGAATGAAATTCTTAAGAAAATTTGTATTGGAGATATACTTAGTAATTTTTGGAATGGAAATATATATATATACTAAGTGAATAGTTGAATGAAGAATAAAACTGAAGTTGTGAAATGGGATAGTTGTGAATAAGGGGATAACAATCAAAAAGGAATGTGAATAAAAGAGAATTGATATAACTGATAATCAATTGGAATTTATACGTAAGATGTACGTATATTATTTTATTCACATAGCTATTTGGTCCAGATGTCGAACACAGAATTTCGAGATAGTTTTATCGATCCGAATCCGGATTTTTCACTCGATTTTCAACGGCGAACCTGGATATGGATTGTTGATTGATTCTGGATATTCTCTATCATAGTTTGCGGCTATGCAAGGAGAATGACGGTTTCTGATCAAGAAACCAGATCTGAGTCCGCACTAGGAAGTCGGGTGGACGATACTAGTTCGGAAGTGGAATTGTGTGATCGATTGAGCGATCGAATGTGATATTGCGTACGGATGATATATGTGCATCGTACGGGCTTAAGTAAAACAAATATTGAAAATTTGTAAAGGAAAGTATAAAATGACTTTGGAATTGTGATTGAATATTATTGCTTAGTAGGATATACAGGTGTATAAAAGCAATGGATAAATTGGGATTTTTGATTTAGAAGATAAAATTTAATGGCCCGACAAAAAGGTATGTATTTGAAATTCTATATGAAATTTGATTGGGTTTTTGATCCAGCCACTTGGCTTTTTGTTTTCTTTTTGAGATTGGGAGGCCGTAGAGCCATTTTGTAGTAGTACCGAGCTAGCCGCGCAAAGGAGACGCTGGCGAAATTTTTCGGAAATTTAGGGAGTTAGAAAAATTTTGGAAAATTTTGATAATTCAAAATTTGAATTCAAATTTAAATTTGAATTGATAAGTAGGTGATATGGGTTGAACTTATGAATAAGTTTGGGAAGTTAAAAGATGATTAGTGTATCATTAATAAAAGATTGTTTGGGTATTATTAAAACTGTTTGAATTTGGGGAATAGCTAACGGGAAATGAGACATTCTTCTTAACTGGTAATTTCGGGGACGAAATTCTTTTAAGGGGGGAGGAATGTAACGACCCGGAATTTTTATATATTTGAAATGGGAATATTTAATTTATTTTAAATATTCGAAGGTTAAATTTTAACTTTAATTTCAAATATACAGTATTTATTTGGATAATTAATTATTAAATTTAATTATCGGGATTGGGTAAAATATTGAATCTTGATTTTAAGCCTGTTAAAAATAGTTCAAAGGTTCAGAAAATTTATATTGTTAATACTGAAGATGATAGAACTTTTAAAATGGAATTTTAAAGAGTTTTGTTCAGTTTTAAAAATATATCGTTGAAATTGAATTTAAAAATAGCCGTCCGAGGCACAGTCTCGGAATGCGACGAAACCAGTTCCATTGGATCCGTAATATTGTATTATTATTGGATTTCAATTTTCGTAGTATTTGGAGTTGTCGTGTGATCGTACGGAATGTAAACGCGCTGAAATTAAATCGGAAATTTAATATTATAACTGGTCAATATATCTCCCATCAGTGCTTTTTGCTTTCATTTCTCAACACCTATAGCAAGCCTATGCAGACACGCAAGGCAGTTCAAAACACGTGTTCTCCCTGGAATAACACGCGTCCTCTCTCAAGAAATAAAAGTAAGAAAAGATAACCGAACCCCTCTCATCCTCTTTCTAAATCGAACGACTTCAGCCCTTCTCTTTCAAAATTAATTCGCGAATTATGAATGGCGATTGCCTTAACTTCAATTTCCCATCTTCTTCAAATCGTATTTCCCTTTTCTTTCGCTCGATCGAATCAAGATCGAGGCAGCGATTTCTAAATCGCACGAGTTAAAGAAGTCGCCTGAGTAGCGAGGATTGTGGCCGCGCTCGAATTCGAAGGCAAGTGCTCGAGCTAGGGTAAGGGAAACGTTCGCGAGTGGAAGGTCGAGCTCGAATGGGAAAGCAACTGCGAGTTTCAATCTCGCGTATGAAGAGGGAGGCAGGGTCGCGGCTACCTAGGTTTTGCACGCGATTCATCGCGTAGAAGGGAAGGGTATAGTCTCTTGGTTGTTCGCGTGTAGAAGGGGGAGGGTCGATGTTCAATGCCGACTTGGTCGCTGGCGGCATCGTTCATGGGGATGGTGCAGTTCCGCCTAGGGTTTGGTTTGCGTAGAGGTTGGTTTCGGGAAGTCGCCGTGTCGATGTCAGGCAGTGAGGTATGAGGCTGTTCGTTTTTTTTTTTTATACATACAGGAAGAAAGTATACAGTAAGTTAGATTGTGATTTCAGAACAGTGAATTTTAAATGTTCTTAAGTTTAAACTCAGAGATAAATGGGTTCTAATTACTTCACTGAGAGGAAAGAAGAAGAAAAGTTTAAACAGTTTGCATATACACCTTATTATAAAATTTATAACTTGGTCAGAAAAGAAGTATAAACTAGGTTGGTTAAGTTATCATTTATAACCAGTTAATTAAATCTATTAAATAGGGTAATTGATTGTACGATTATCCCAAATATTAATAAACTGTATAAATTGTTATACAAGGTCAAAATCGTGGAGAAATGGCTGAAATGGAAATGGATTGCAAATTAAAAAGCAAAGGTGAGTTAATCTCACTCAGTTGAATTTTATTTTAAATTTAAATGGTTAAATTTAAATAATTGATTGGATGATTGCATTGATTGAATATGCTATATTATATATATAGTAGTATATAGCAATATATACATATTGACATATGTATATATTTGAGTTGTTGATATTCCCGCATTTATATAGCGGATGAGACCCTATGCGACGCATAATAGCGGATGATTTTATAAAACCCATATACCGCGATATTCCACTTTGAAGTGGAATTGGTATTGTGCTAACGTTTGTGGATGCAGGGAAACAGGTTGGAGGGATCCAACTGGATTCCTCAAAATATTTAATTTTTGTTTAAATATTCTGTGATATGAATATTGATATCCTGTGATGATTTTATTGATGATCGAAATATTGGATGATATGGTTGGATTGAATATTTCAATAAAAGGAGTTATCAAAATATATTGAATTGGATTTTGAAAGAAATAAAAGAGTAAAATTTAAGTAAATAATTCAAGTGAATTGGAATAAGGGAATTTCGAAATAACAAGGGAAATATTAACTTTAAACTAAAGTGATATTAAATTTAAAGAATAAAGGATTTATTTTGAATGTAAGGATTAAATTTAATTAAAGGCTAAAGAAAGAATTTTGGAAGTTTAAAATTGGTATTTTCAGTTAAAAAGGGTTTTAACTCAAATAAAGGAATAAATCTAAAAGTTAATGTATTTTGAAATAAATGAAGTAGTAAAGGAAATTTATTTCAAAGTAAAGTAAAGTAAATTGGAAAATCAATTGGAAATTGATTTAGTTGTTTAAAATTGGAATTTTAAAAGAGAAGTGAGATTTTGGAAATATAAACTGGGTTTATAAAGTAAAATAAAATATCAGTGGATATTTGAATATAAATTCAAGGTGGGAATTTATAAAAAGATATGGTTTGGTTTAAAAATAAATGTTGATTTATTTTTAAAAGATGGAAATGAGAAGTTTATTTCTCTGGATAGCCAAGTACGTTTTCAAAGCAATTTTAAATATAAGTTAAAAGTTTTAAGTATGTTTAAAAAAAAAAAAAAGCATGTTTTAGAAAATTGATTATTTCTAAATGTTAATTTTCAAAGTATGTATATTTTAAAAATCTATTATTGTAGTAATTATATAAAAGTGATTTGTTATTCTGTTTTAAAAAGAGAAATTTAGTTTATATTTATAAAGAGGTTTAATTTAAAGTATATATTTTTAATAAAGTATTAAAGTAATTTGATTTCAATGTTATAAAATATATTTTAAAATAAAGTGTTTTTAAATTATTTTAAAATCTAAAAGTGTTTTGTACTTGGTGTTTCAGAGAAATAAATATTTGGAAATGTATTCCCTAAGCGGAAATTGTTTGAAATTGTTTTCAAAAGGAGTTTGAAAATTTGGAAATATATCTTGGAAAGATATTTGGGTAACTAAATAATGTGGGAAATTATTTAATTGTGTGATGGTTGCTTGTGGATGTTAATTGATAGTTAAATAACCGACTATCAATATTGGCCAATGCGCTGATCGTTTCGAAGAGACCGGGATCGAGTTTCCGTATACCGGGATTCTAGGTCTGGAGACTCGAATACCACTTCGATTCGGTTTGTACGTTTCGGGTAACGTGTTCGAAGTCGAAGATGGAGCAGTGAAGTGCAAGGACTAGTCGCTACTAATCCTGAGGATATTTCCAAAATGGATGTAGTAGGAGTAGTGCCTTCGGTTCCGTTCAAACCCAGGACGGACTGGTATGGACGAATGCTTGCGAAACATCGTCAGCGGACGATGGGCATTCTAAGGGATATGATCTATAAAGGTATCGTTTAGCCTCGAACCTCATCAACCGGGAATGACTGAAAATCAGGGGTTATGCAGCAAGGCTTCGTGGGTAGCTCCCACTGGAGGGTAAGGTCATCCCTGTCTAGATGTCCCTTTTTATTTCGGCTTAGTGGTGCGGTTGCTGATCCCAACCGTGGGGTGATTTTATTCGGGATCATCCAGTAAGGGATGGTTCCGGCCTTGTGTTGCAGGGGAGCGGGCGTACTCCTCGGTACGGTGATCTAGGCCACGTACTGTGATAGGTGGTACTCCAGTGCCTAGTCATTCGTTGGAAATCCATTCTCCTTACGTGCCTGTACGGTTTTGATTGTGCCCAACTATTGTTGAAATGTGAGATGCAAGCATTTCAGCTAGATTCTATTTTACTTTCTGTAGACACTATTATAATATCAGAGGATTTTGATATAAAGTGTTTTAGCTATCGTAAGGTAAAAACCCGACATGTTTATTTGTGGCGTGGTCTTACGAGATGCTTTTGTTTTCAAAGGATTTTGAAAACTTTAATAATCAATTTGAGTGTGATTTTCTCACGCTGGTTTTCCAGACTGACTCGGGTATTGTTTTATATGATGCTCGGGTCAGACCGAGTATTATATGATACAGGATATGATGCTGTGGAGCTCAGGAGACGAGCTGGATGACGATACGTACTCTCGTACTTGCTATTATTTTTCCGCTGTGTATTCAGTTGTATGATATTGATGTGATGTACTCTGATGATGTATTTGGATGTATATATATATATACAGATACAGTTTGATTTGTGTAAAGATCTGTTGATATATATTATATTTTATTCCGCTGCGTATGTGAGATTCTGCTGTTGTTTTCTATTTTTCTTCTTCTACCTCTTCTTCTTAACTAAAATGGTCCGGTTTTTCGTGTTAGAAAAAATCGGGTTGTTACAGATTTGTAGGTCGTTACACTTGATATCAGAGCACAAGGTTAAGCGAGAATCTTAGCTTTGGTGGGGCAACTAATTAAGAGATAAGATAATGGAATGCCTTATTATGAGTTTTGAGTGTATTATAGATATAAGCGCATATTTGTTAGTAATTATAAAAAATGTTTTATATTGTGTTAATTTATCTATTGAGTGGCTTATGAATTCCGGTCGGTATGTGGGACACCCCGATATCGGTAGGGGTTTCTAAATACTTAAACAAGGCAAACTGACATTGTATTGTTTTGAGAATTCGTAAATGAAATAAGTTTTCCTAAATTATATATTATATACTAAAGAATAATTTTTCATAAATTATTATAGTTATATAAGTTATGTTTTGTTGTTGGTGAAGGATAATATTAGGTTATTATAATTTTTTTTGTTTGTGTTCTAATAAAAATTGTTATTATTATAATATAAAAATAAATAAACAATTAAAAAATGGTTTTATATAACCAAAGTGAAATTATATATAAGGAAAATTTATAAATATGATTTGTAAATAAAAAGGATTTAAAAGCTGAGAATTTCAGAATTTAATTCTCTGTGATTTTGAAAATGGTTTTTCAAAGGTTTTGGATGAATAATAATAGTATTTTTTTGAAAATATTTTGACTAGAAATATTTTTAAAAGGATTTAAAAGAGATAGAAAGCACCGAACTCACTTCAGTCGTTGGGAAATAATTCTGGTGATGACTATTCCATCATCGGCATTCATATATCTTAAATTTAGGTACCTAACTCGTTTTGATTTTAAAATTCAAAACTATGATTTGAAATTATTTATAGTATTTTTTCAAAATTATTTGAAATAAGAATAGGGTGTTTAAACTTTGAAAATTATCATTTAAGTGCTTTGTGAAAATATGAGAAAATAAGTTTTATAACATGTATATTAAGAGATTTAGTAAGTTAAAACAAATGTTTTAAAGTTGTTGAATATAAATGTTAGGAAAAGTAAATTTGAAATTGAACTATGAAATGAAATTTAACTTAAGTTAAAGAAAATGAATTTTGAAAAGGAATTTGACTCAAGTAAAGGTAGATGAAGTGAATTAATGAAATGAGTTAAATGAAATTGAATTTGATTTGTAATGGATATGAACTTAAGTTGTAAAGTGAAAACAAACATGAGAAGTGTTGTATAAAATGTTTATAATAAACTTAAGTAATGGTTTTATGAAATGATTTATAAATGATAATAGTATTAAAGAAAATGTTTATAAACTTAAGTAAAATTTTATGAAATGAATTATAAATGAATTTAATATGGAGTGAAATGTTGTCAAACATAAAATGAATATGAAAAGTGAAAGTAAATAAATGAATGTGAATAAAGCAATGTGAATAATGATTATGAATAAATGAATGTAAATAAAAGAATCTGAATAAAATAAAGAATGGGATATAGTAAGAAACCAATTGAAATAAATATGTAAGTTGTATGTAAATTATTTTTACTTTATTCACATAACTTTTTGATCCAAATTCGAATATACGATTTCGAGATGATTTACACCGGTCCGAGTAAGAATTTTTTCATTCGATTCTTGACGGCGAACACTGGATATGGATTTTTGATTGATTCTGGTACTCTATCATAGTATATGGCTATGCAAGGAGAATGTCGGTTTCTAATCAAGGAACATGATCTGAGTCTGTGACGACCCACAATTCGGAAGGTTTAAATCGACAATAATCCACATATGTCCAACTTAAACAATCCGAAACATAGATAATCATTGTGGTTAATTTAGAAAAATAAGAAAAAGAAGGAAACAAACACAGAATCTCGCAGTGGAATGACAAAATATAATAATCAAATAAACAGTTCATGAAGCTGTTTATATTATATATTTGATTATAATCTATACAACATTTATCAGAGTTATATATACAACAGGGATAATAAATAATGCGGCAGAACAGCATGATGCAGAGAATAATAATAGTAATAATATACCAAATCTTCATCTTCGTCCTCCAAAATAAATCTTCAATAAGCTAAAAACTCAGGGCTGACCCGAGTGTAATGAAAAGAGAAAACACTAGAGTCAGGACTAAAATATTCTTATGTGAGTCAAATCGATATCGCATATAACATGAGTGTCGTGATGTCAGAGATGTTTACGGGTTTTACATCTCTTATCCAGTGTATAACATGTGTGCAATAACTCAAGAGATGTTATGGGATTTTCCATCTCTTAAGGATCCATCAAAATATTTATATTTATTAGAATACGCTACATATATAATATCTAATAAATAAAATAAATATATTTCTTAGCGTTAAGGCTTTACATTGATCCCCCTTAACGCGTTTTTAAGCATTGTCGTATAGTTTGCATATAAAACACCAGTAAATCGTCGGTGGATAGGGATGCGCTGTTATAGGGATATTAAGGGTCTCGTATAGGGATAAAAGTATGACAAGGCACGTAAGGCAATGACAAAGGTAAATTACTACAAGTTCGGGTCGTAGGGCTGGTGGTAACGCATCATAGCCATGATCGCCCACCGCATCCATCCATCCCATATCGAGTCAAAGGGAGGCTATCCCAAATCAAGGTGCACCAATCGAAATCAACAACAAGAGTAATAATATGGACCGAGTCCAAGGAAATCGAAGAACGGATGTCCGCTAGGGGTAATTAGCCCACTTGGCCCTGTCAAGTCGTCCTGTTTTAGTCATTTCAAATTGGCACAAGTGCTGGGGTCTATCCATCATCGTTCTCTTTCTTCAAATCCAGCAATCATCGCCAAATCCAACAACTTCGTTCTGGAGTCTCCTCTGCATACACAGTTGTTCAAGTGGTTCCAATATTGACAGAGAGTACGCCAATAAGAGGCCCCGGTCTCTTTAACAACCAAACGTCGTTTTTCAAACCGGTTGGTATTTTTATATCTCAAAAACAATTCATACTTGATATCAAAATATCATATTCGCTTCAAAATCAATTTCATTTCAAAATATCCTATTTAATTCAATATGTCAATTTCCACTTGAAAGTCATTTTCACTTCAAAATTCGATTTGAATTAAAATTTGGGTTATAACTTCATTTTAACCCGATTCGCATTTAAATCCATGATTTAAATATAACATTCCCACTCTAACCAGTTTGAATTTTTAGAAAACAGTTTGAATTTTTAGAGAATAGTTTGAAAGTTAAAAAAAGTTTAATATAAAATAGTTTGAGTATTGAAAATGGTTTATATAGTAAAATAATTTGGAAAATCAAAGTAATTTAGACATCTAAAAGATAGGTTTTTAAACAGTTTATATAATAAAATAATTTATTTTTGAAAATAGTTTCAAAGTCAAACTGATCCAATTCCAATTTTTTTCCAATTCAAAACAATTCAATTTCCATTTCAATTTAATCGATTCCATTCCGATTTCAATTCGAATTAACTTCGATTCAATTTCAAATCAAATCAATTTCAATTTCAAATCAATTTCAATTTCAATTCCAAATCGATTTCAACTTCAACTTCAATTATTTGATTCAATGGTTAAATTTCTACTCAATTCTCAATTTTTAAACATTTCGTCTTATACCAATTTCGAGCTCGATTTCCAAAGTATCGATTTAAATCAAATTTAACTTCGATGTTCAATTCAATGTCCAAATCTTTAAAATAATTCAATATCGAGCTCAACTTTTTGAAATATTGATTTAAATTAGTTTTACTTAGCAATATTAAAAGTTTGAATAAAAGTCTAATCTTTTAAAACAAATCAATTTTCAAAGTTCAAATCATATTTCGATTATAACCTCAAAAATCTCAACTTCGATTATTTAAACAATCCATGTTACCAAATTTCAATTTCAACATTTCAAGCTCAAGTTCGAAAATAACTCGATTTTCATAAATTCGATTTTTACTTCTTTAAACCAAATCATTTAAATAATTTCAAACCAAAATTTTTAAAATCATTTAATTTAACCAATCCGGTGTCCGTATATAATTTTCTATCCTGTGGCCAAGTGAATCAATTGAAATATACCATTTCAATCCAAATCAAAGTGTCATAGGTATATATCATTGCAACCTATTTCTTAATTTATTCAAAATAATTCAATTTACAGTTTTATATACTGTAAATAATATACATGATGATAATAGGATATATCAAAATAAATAAACATCAAAATCATTCAAAATATCAACCAATAGCATCCATCACAATCCATTACCCAAACAGTCAATATAATTCACACAATTGCATAATTATCAATATCAGGTATTTTACTGGCAATTAAATTCCAATTTTAAATTTAACTTTCAATTTTGAATTTTAACAATCAATTCAGATGACAATTTAGATGACAATTAAATCACTACAACAGAAAGGACTTTTTATAGCGTGTAAAAACCGCTATAAAAACTTTCTATAGCGATTCTATAATCGCCATAGATCAACATGTTGTAAAAAGTCTGGTAGATACTATGGCGTGTCATACTTGCAATGGAAAACGTATTTTTCTTGCCATCTAAAATAGGCCATATTGGTGCAACTGCTTTTCTATAGCATTATGAAACGTGCTATAGAACTTTTTATGACGCATTTTAGTTGCTATAAATATGTCGACATGCTATATTATTATAGCATTTGAACACGCTATGGAATCATCGTGTCAACCTTTTATGACGCATTGAAATGCTATAGAAAATTCATTACTATCTATTATAGCACCGTCTTATTGCTATGAAAACTATTTACTCTTTGCAAAATATTTTGTATAGCACTAACATGATGCTATAGTATAACAAAGCTGAACAATTTTTCTTTTTATTGCATAGTTAGAATGCTATAAAAAAATTCTATTGCACATTTTTTGCTGCCATAACATTCAAAGCTTACAATTTTCAATTCTAATTATATATTATAACTCAAAAAACCACATTCATCACATTAACATAAGTACACAAATTGAGTCATAAGCCAAATCACAATATATATATATATATATATATCCATAATATTTCATACATGAAGAATTAAACATAAATATTTGTGATAAAAATTAAACATAAGTACACAAATTGAGTGTAGCATACCAAAACGATACATACTAAAAATATTTTAATGACCGTCGATAAGCATGACCGATTTAAAGGAGAAAGAGTGCGACATCATGTATCAACCTCAAAAGCATCATACAACACCTGTGAAGAAGAAACACAAACATACATATGTTAGTCAATATATACAAGTATGTATAAGTACAAAAGATGCATCGCCAAAGACTAATTTACTGAAACTAGCATAACCCCTAATGAACCTGTTATTGTGATCAATCATGCTTTAAAGAAGCACACTAAGGACAGTGGCACTGGCTTGCTAGGATTCTGGGTAAAGTTGTAATCAATACAATCTGAAATCTAAGTTTTATCTACTACTTCAGAACACAACAAGAACCAAATAACAGGTTCATGGATTCTGGGTACGTTCAGCCTCTAACTTTTCTTGTTTTACTTTCTCTCTATGGGCCAAAATATCAAATGGTTGCAACCTAGCTTGTTCCTGCATCATAACATCTATGTAACACCTTAAAAATGCATATGGATGAAAAGCCTATTTGCATTTTATTTATAGTCTACAAAAAAGATGCAAACAAAATGTAATACAATCTTCGCATTGTTCAAAGGTAACACTAGAGCCAACTTCTGAAAAGCTTAGCTTAACGCCTATAAGTAAATTGTACAAAAGTACGCACACAATATTCATATAGTAAGATATATTTTGGCTCAAATGGTTTGTAACCATATTATCATAGTTATTGGAAGAATTACATACACTTCTATGTTACAAACAGAAGCTTACCTGCTTGTAAAGATCATACTTGCTAAGGAACCCATGCATTGAAGCACGTAAATATTTGGTGCCAATGTATTTAGTCAAGTTTAATTTCTCAAGCTCCTCTTTATTCAAGAACTTGTAATCTTCGTAAAATACATTTTCTGTACCTTCTTCCATTTCTTCCTGTTACATGGAAATTAGAAGAAGAAGAAATTACAATAATAATTATAACAATAATAAATAAATAAATTTAAAATGAACAAGTAACAATCTTGTTGTAGAATAATTATACACTAAGAATAGATTATGAGGTTGTTTTAGTACCGTCAGACCATCAAGATGTGAGTACCATTTTGGAGCAGGGCTCAAATCAGGTACAAAGTAAGTAGGAATCTGGCCAGAATCAAGAGCCAGTATCATCAATCCACCGTTGCGGAAAATGCATATGCCATTGATAGCGCCATTCGTTGGTTCAACGCTTGTCATATTATCACCCTATTATGGTTCGATTTGATCAGTAACACAATACCGAACAAATATTTTGAAATAACACAGTACCTTGATAAATTTGAATGTACGGTATCAAGGATCAATAAAGCTTTAGAAAAGGAGTCTTAACAACTTATATTTGTTTCGATAATGTTCTAGTTTATCTAATATTAGCTAGTTTATCTAATATTAGTTGCAAGATTTTTTAGACCTAATAAGCAGTTGCAAACAAGGCCATCCACAATGATGCCACGAAATGGGGGGAAAATACGCACAAAAACAGATACATTTAGTTTCCTATGTGAACCAACTCTATGAATGACCTTGCAAGAAATATTGAGGATTGGAGATTCGATGTTTGAGATAGTCTGAGGGATCGATATTTTAATTAAGTTTTTGACTAACTGAAGAAATTGTTTACAAGTTTAATTTAAAAATGACCAACATCTCAATAACGATGCCTTCCTCAGACATAATGTTTCATTTGTCCCAAATCATCACATCGATCTTGCAGAATAAACAAATAAAGTAATTAATGCAAGATGGATTATGGTGATGCATGTACATCGAGTATAAAAGATCTCAGCTCATCTACAAGTTCAGGTAAAGTTTTAAGTAATGCCATCAGAACCTAGATTTATAAATGTACCTAGATATGCTATTACTTACTGGGTGTTAACAGTGTCTAGATTAAATCATACCAAAATCTAGTTATCACACTTAACTGAGGACACTTTCATAAAAGTCGTATGGATACCATAGTTTGATATCCAAAAAGATTAAAAAATATATAATTTGGTATCTAATGTATGAGACGAGCAAACAAACATATGAAAACATTTTAGAGGCCAATTAACAATCACCTACATATACAAGTCAAATGGAGGTAAATAATTAAAGTACATAGGAAAAAACAAGGTGAATCAAAAGATAACATCTTTGCTTCTAAATTCAAAATCCATAAGTTTAGTACTCTAAAGATTGGAATAAATCAAAAGATATTATTTTAGACGGTCTAGAAATATAATCATTATTGTACCAGAGACCAAATATGGGACAGTAAAGAACACTTGCATATAAATCTTACAGTATTAGGATCCCAAACACGAACAATATGGCTATCAGTGCTGATTATTTTTGCGTCTTGAGAGTTCAGCGTCTGGTGCCACTTGATGTTCAATATAGGGCTACCATACCTGTAGGTGATGGGAATATTACAAGCCACTGGTATTTGATAAACAAATTCACTCACTAAAATTCAACTGGATAATCATCTTTTAACCCACGCGTGCACGCCTTGAATAATTGTGTTACAGATTGTTTGTAGCATTATGTGACTGAATACCGCATACTTATATATATGTTTGCATATGTAGATATAATGATCATTATTATACAGTTTCCAGAATAAAATAAGAATGAAACACAGAGAACTAAGTTCACCCATAAAAATGTGTCTTATTTAACATGCATCCAGGAGAACGAAAACGAAAACATAACCTCCTGATTCTAATCACAATTTTTACTACTTGTCACCGTTGGGCAAGTTTACATTTCAATTTTTAGTTATAAATGAATATTATTACCCCTCTAAATATCGATAAATTAATAATGCGGATGAGGGTAAATTAATTTGTACGACTACTTTGCCGAAAAAAATAATTAAAATAGTTATCCAGAAAAAGATAGATGTGACTTTTTTTTGTCATTTTCAACTCCTGAAATGTTGAGGCCTAAGCATAGTTCAATGTTTTGTTGTTTGTTTGTCTATTTGTTTGTTTTTCCTTTTTTTGTTCTTTTCTTCTTCTCCTTCTTTTTTTTGTGCACACAGGTCCAAGCAGTTTAGCGAATTAACAATAAAAAACAAAAAAATTATGAGCAAGGGTTAAATAAATATGCAATTGGCATGTCAAAAATTATGTAATCGAGGACTTAGTAATTATGGAAGAGCAGCCATGAAAATGATCAGTAAATCAGTAATTTACATCAAGTAAATGATCAATAACTAAAAAATTAAATTCGAAAAACCAAATCAGAAAGTTCAAAGAAATTGGGAGAAAATGGAATAAAAAGACAAATTGGAAACAAAAAACATATTAATGGAAATAATTACATCACAAAATCAATAAATCAGAAAAAAAATTACATAAGAAAATCAATAAATTAGAGAAATGTATTTGGCCAATTTTTTCATATCATAATATTAAGACGCGAAAACTGCGTGGAGTTAGGCTAAAAAGACAGGCTCCTATGCACCTTGATGGACGCCTGCTTCTCTGGAGATGGAAAGGCAACCCTACAACCTTTCTATGCCTTGGCACGTCTTGACAACCTTCTTCATTTTGCATAGTTTAATTATGTATTAAAATTTAATCTCAAGCTATGGTTTATTGTACATTAAGTGCCGCACGGTGACAAAAATGTCATCTCGCTTAATGCTTAAACCCTGCTTGGCTCAAGCACCATTTAGCTTTAGTGCCGTTTAATCATTTAAATCTCGAAAAAAATTCCGGCGTTAAGCTAAAAGCCTAAAAACAATGATTTAAACATTATGAGTTTTAGAGCTAGCATTTACTTTCATAATACAATAAAGCTAGATAGCTTAATTTTCTTTTTGAAAATGGAGCAAAGGCCAAACTAAAAAAGATTTTTTAGCTACTCCGCTTAATGATACAATAGTTTTTTATATATAAAAAATAAACACCAAGCAATTAGTATGTGAAGCTCAATTTTCATGACATATATCTCAAGTACAAGCATGTGCTACAGTTATATAAATATATAACTTTCTAAATGAAATATCATAGGTTTTGAATATATCAGCCTAAACTATGTCATACATGATGGATGTACATAATATTAATGAGAATTAACATGGGAAAAGTGATTTACAAGTTAGGTTGAAGTTAAATTCAGACTAAAATAGGGTATAGATTAGGGACTGGTCTCCTAAATAATGTTTAAGTGCTAGGGCTGAAATTAACATACACAGGTTTTGTTGTGAAAATACCGATTAGAGAGCAAATGGTTAATTTTAAAACCCTAATGGTGCAGTTTATAGACCATTCAAGAAAGAATGTATTTGATAAAAATACGAGGGAGGAACAAAAGTGTAATTTCATAACTCAGCATAACAACACATTTTTATAGGAACACAATTGCAAACATCACCTAAAAAATTGTTTTCCTCTTTTGCACATTTGTAAACATATGCTAAATTCTACGCATTGCATCATATACATGAATCATAACTCTTACATGTGATCCTTGACTGTAACTGGAGAAGACATGCGTAAGTCATATATCAATATCTGTGTAAACAAAAATATCATCAAATAAGTCCAATAACAAATTTAAATATATCTTTACAAGTTTCAAGAGACATTTTGAGATTAATTGTGACGACTCGGGTTTTGCCCGTTCGAAAATCAACATCCGTACTTCACATTGTACCAGAATGCCGCAGATTCGACCGTTCAAATCCGATTCGCCGGAGCTATAACAACATTAAGTAAATAACACAGCGGAATAAAAGAATAATACATTGATATACAATATCTGATACAACAGAGTGATACAATGAATATCAATATACATCAGAGATATGATACAACAAATAACAGCGGAAAAGAAAAGATAACAACAGCAGCGGAACAATATCAATAGAAGTGATAACTCCAAAATGATCTTCAGACAAGAATGAATCCACAACTCCAAGATAAGCAACTCCGATGAATGAACTAGCTCCAGATAATCTAATAAACCTGAATATCTGAAAACCCCAACTCTAGACTGCTCGTGTGGAAAATTATGAGCACCCAGAGTTTAGGAAAGGAACAATAAACTCCGGATCAGTCATGGGACTGGTGTGAGCAACAAAAACAGTTTAACTTTAAACAACAGCAAAAGAATTTTAAACATTGAAATCCACAATGCTTTTTAGAAAATGAAACTACCATAAGACCTCCCGCCACACACACAATGAAAACGCAGAATTGGAGGAGATTTCTTCTTATGATAGTCAAAGATGCTTACTACGCAAAATCATTGGATTATTATTATTAGTGCATAGTGCAGAAAACATTTCAAAAGTATAATATTAATCTTAGCCAACATACGACCAGTATCGTATGCCTACCATAGCTACTATGTTCAATAGCAGGTTACCGCCACATTCCATAGCAGGTAATACAACTAAAACCGTACAAGGCTCGTATTGTTTCTTTGGATTTTCCAACAAATGGTCAGGCTAAGGAACTTCCTTACGCCGCATGGGATTGCCTCTGGCGGGACGTCCCGAGAGACAAACTGCTCTCTGCCAACAAGGCCGGGTTACCCCTGTAACAGGTAACTCACGAATATGCCACCTCCTGGTCCTTTGGGACCTTTATCCGAGCTCGGTATCCAACATCACACATCATAAAGAAAGTGTATCCACATGAGTAAGTATCTGGGCTCCATACCATGATACCACCCCTTTCCAGAAGGAAATGACATACCCTAAAGGGCGCGACCCTCATAACCTTTCCGCAACATTCCTGTTTCGACCATTTCCGGGTAGTGAGGTCCTGACGAAGTCTCGTCCACAAAGCTACGCTTTGTCACAAAGCCATGCTTTGGGTCAACAGATGATCAACCTATGATCACAAAGATATAAAATCAAATAAATGATCATATCGCAAATGATCAAACACTGATCATCACACAGCAACACTTAGCATGTCACATTACCAAATTGGGATATATCGCTGATAAATTTCAACTACATAACCTCTGAGCTCGTACGTCTCAGAGAAGGGTGTTAAGCTAAGAGAATAAATTCTCCGCCACCAACAGAAATGTATTTGAAAGAAATCTGCTTTATATCTCAAAGTGTAATGTCAGACATACAATCCATACAAGTCTGTTCCGGGATCGAACAGAACCGAAGGCACTTCTCACGAAGCCCTTGCAAATCCGGATAATTTCCAATCACGTCCGGACTTCCCGTCACTAAGGGTGATAAAACCTCTATATCGGGGATCAGCCGATGCAGAGTAACTCGACGGTAATCCTTCCGTTTTCAAAAATATCCGGTCTTCAACACCGGTCTTCAAATGCTATCCATATACGACGTATCACATATTCGGAATGGGTTATACGACCCAAAGGTCCTCTCCCGGCTAAACCGAATAGTGAGCGAAATATTTAAAAACATATGGATATGGGATTTCAATTAAGTCACAACTTATTACCCAAAATCTTTCTTTTCAAATGGTTTAACAAATTACCATTTTAAATCTTTAAACAAAAAGATTCAACCTTTACGGTTTAAACAGTTTCCACACTTTAATCTTTTAAACAAAAGATTCATTCACAGATTTTCCAAATTAATTTCCATTTCAATTTGATTACCTCGTTAAATCTTTAAATCAAGATTTAACTTATAGCTTTCAAAACAATCCCATTTCAAATGATTTAAACCAATCATTATTTTAAATCTGTTAAAGATAACAGATTCAAATCATAGCTTTCAAAACAATTCATTCATAACTTGGAAAACCATTTTCACTTCAATATTGAAATTCCTTTAATTAAACTGGAATTTCATTTCTTATCGGAAAGCTTTTATCTTTTGAAACAACAGTTTCATTTTAGAAAATCTGATTCATTCATATGAGTTGAAATCCTTGGGTTAAGTTCAAATTCTCAAAATTATACTTTTTTTAAATGGTTTAAATTCAGATAAACACATTTATAACATTTTTAATCCCTAGTTTCAAATCATAGGATTCAATTTCAAACTTGAATTCAAATTTAAATCAAATTATTTAAATTTTCAAAACTCGATTAAGTTATTCAAAATAACTTTTATCTTTGAAATTCCATTTCAAAAGCTTTTCACTTTAAACCCGATTTTCAAATTTCAAAATCATTTGAAAATAAAATTTCAATTTCAAAAACATCAAATTTAAATTATCTGTGACTTAACCGATTTCCACGTGAAATCCATATTTGTGTGTGTATGGTGTAGTCCAGGGGTTTTACACACAATAGTGCAACATCAATCATCACAGATATATCGATAAGCGGTATAACCCATAACGCTTATCTTCATTCACAGATTCATAGATAAAATAAATTTATCAGTCATAAAGATTCACTATTACAATTCGATGTGGGTTTCGGATAACCAACTGGAATCCGACTCCCTGTCGCATCGAAATTCAAGTGCCGTTTTACGGATCAAGGGTTTTCATATTCACATAGTAATATATCACGGAAACAAAAATCACAACATAAATCGGGATGTATCACCAAGCATCATATATCAGGGATATCAAACAAATCAAATCATCCAATAAAATCCAAGCATCCATAAGTAAGATCAATTTAATTATCTGATTTTAATTAATTTATACCAGGTTAATTACTTATGAATAACTACAAATCTTGGTTAATTAA
The DNA here is from genome assembly GCA_030737815.1 of Allium fistulosum. Classification (NCBI taxonomy): domain Eukaryota; kingdom Viridiplantae; phylum Streptophyta; class Magnoliopsida; order Asparagales; family Amaryllidaceae; genus Allium; species Allium fistulosum. The sequence continues at coordinate 1,218,412,953 of CM060904.1, read as the reverse complement.
TCATAAATTAATTGTAAACCATTTTGATTAATTATCTTTTAATCATTTATTAATTAACTTCCTTAATTACTTGGTTAATCAAATTTAAATCATTTTATTCCCTTAGTTATCTCTAAGATAATTAATTTCTTTATTTATGATTTCATTAACATCTAAGTGTATTTTTAAGCGTTACACTTAAAAATTGATTTCACTAACCTTATACAAACTTCTTCCCCGAGCCAGTGGAATCCTGCTTCGAACCTGACTCACATTCGTTCGAGTAAACACCCGAGACCAGTGCGAAGAAAACCCGAGACTAACGAAACTTGCTTTTAAAAACTTGGTTTTAAATTCTTGATTTAAAATCCAAATTCATTTTTAAAACCTTAGATTCAAAAGCCTCAATTGAATCTATCTTTATCTTTGAATTTAAATCACTATTAAAATCCTGTTTCAAAAATTAATTTAGATTTAAAAATCTGAAAATAGTCTGGTTTTTAAACCTGAAACCCAGCTTCAAATATTTTAAACTTTTATCACATTTTAAATTTGGATTCAAAAATAAACTTGAATTCAAACTTAAGACTGGATTAGGCTGGTTCAAATTTAGTTTACAAATGTTAGTTTCATTCGAATTTGCTTTTTAAAAAAAATTCAAAACAAACTTGCTACTAGGTTTACAAAGCCTGGAACAACTTACTCGAGTCAACGAATTTAACTTCGAGTAAAAACCTATCTACTTCGAGTAAAAACTCGAATCACCTGAGAATTTTCGAGCTAAAAAAAAACGCAGAACTTCAAATGGGCACGATGCACGTGCACCGTGGCTCTGGCCAACTCCGGCCATCCACCAGCACTTCAACCACTCAGTGACCAACACCTGACGACAGCCCGACCCTCCAAAGCCACCCCGCTTGCTCGAATGAATATCGAGCTCGTGATACAAAACCTGGAAAAATAAACAGGTTTCCCCCTCGAACCTGGAAACTCCACCGCCCTTCAAACTCCGACCACCGCAGTGCCATCGCCTCCGGCTGCAGCATCGCCCATGTCCCCGCGACCATCCCCCAGAGTCTCATCGAACTCGATCAACTAGAGAACCAAGGCCGATCAAAATTCCAGAGCCCACCTAGACTAGGTTTCGATAGTTCCAATTTTCTATTCGCCCCCGCCACCGTGATCTGCCACCACTTCTACCAATTTTCTCATCATCACCGATAGTTCCACTATCATCTCTGGAAACTACAACCTCTTAGATCCTCGAGAACATCAGATTATCCCAAAAACCCAAAAACAGTGCAAACCCAAAATGCACTCAAAATTCTTAACTAAAATTTGTAATTTTAGTTTTAAAAATCGAGTTTTCAGATAAGAATTCAGTTTATAAACTCGAATTTATATTTTAAGCTATTTGAAATTTCACTTATTTTAAGTGTTACTGGTCTTGAGATTTCAGAGCAGTTTTTTCTCTATTTTCTTAAATACAAAAATTTAAGAATTCACTTTATAATCAAACAAACTGATTTTGTTTAAATACTTTATCCCAACAATCCCTAGGTTGAGCAGAAATGATTGTTGAATTAAATCCGAGTTTCAAATTTTATAAACAGAGGTGTTTTCCAGATTATTTAACAAGCAGGCATCATATATTCATAAAATTGCATCAATATATATATATATATATATATATATATATATATATATATACATAACATACTTATTCCAGACATAAGAAACATAACATAATATACTTAAGCAAAATTTAAATTTAAGTTACTCACCTAGTAGGAAAGAATAGAGTTTGCTCACTTGGAACAGTTTGAAAACAGAGAAGCAGATTTTACTTTGGAAAACTGGAATGTTGAGTTGCTTCTTGATTTTGCTTTTGATTGTTTTTCTGGAATCTTTAAAACTGTGATGATTGATTACTTTTGATTTCCAGGCTTTAATTCTTATTTGAGTTGAAGCTTTGGTTTATGTTTGTATGGTATTACTTTAGATTTCTTTTTCTCAGCTTTGTGTAAACGAAATGAATGGGAGATTGATGTATATAAAAAGAAGTTTACTGGGTATAGAATATTGTTTTGTACAACTAGTAGGGGCTGACATGATATTAGAGATAAGGCATGTATGCGGCTAGAGATGTAAACATTAAATGCCATTGTACAAATCTATACCTATTTAATTTGCCTATACTTGATTTTGCATCTCTTGTCTCGGCTGATACAATAATATTATGGTGGCTGCATTAAATTAGCTTGTACAATAGATATTCACTTTACTTTGTTTATATTTAAGTGTTATTTCTTCCCTTTTTGTTTTATTATTTGAATTTGCTCTACAAGCTTTTGCTTTAATTTATGCTTTGTTTACAAATGTTAAAGTTATGTTGTATATACACTTGTGTTTTTTATACTTTGTTTCTTGTTGTTTGAATTATTGTAGTGTAATCACTTTATTATTATCACAAATTTAATTCAAAATTTTATTTAGTTATCAATTTAAATAAAATTAAATTTCGGGGTCGTTACAGACTTCCCCCCTTAAAAGAATTTCGTCCTCGAAATTACCAAGGAGACACAAAGATAGATGAAGAATATTTCATCAAATCAAACTGAATATCTATTCTGCATTTGGCTTACCAAATCAGAATATCAAAATCAGATACGAGAACGAATCTGTTTAACAATCAACAAAATACTTGGGTTATCCAGATCTACGAAATATGCAGAGGCATCAGTTAGTTTAAAGGATAACTAACCATTCGTAGAATATATCCGGACCCAAAGAATAGATAAATATATGGATACGATTTCAAAATTTTCAGTTTAGAACTACAGTATACCTATCAACCATAGCAATCAAAACAACCAATACATCCAAACAAACAATTTTGGCTCAGTTGGAGTTTATGTCCCATATTAATATGTCGAATTCCTTCCTGGATCTACCAGAAACTACCGAAGAATTGAGAAAAGATGACGAACAAAAGAGATTGATACAGAAAAGATTACTTCCTCGTTGTTACAGAGTATTGACCATTTCTAGTCGTATTTCTCTGTCCCCTATCTCATCCTCTTCTTGAACTCATACTCACTATCAGTGGATAGTAAGAGAATTTATTGAGGCATTCGAACAGATATCTGAGGATTACTCATTCTAGAGTTTACTTCACTCTATCTCTAATGAGCTACTTAACGTGTTATACTCCTGAGCTAAAGTTCAACCTTAGCTCTGATACCACATGTGACGACTCAGACATTTCCGGCAGCAGCGACCGGTAGGCTTTGCAACCATCCCGGCCCCACCGTGGCTCACACTGGCACCTCGCAGTTGCTTTTACGGCCAGCCTCTCGACTGTCACAACCAACCCATCCCACTCAGGGACATGTAGGGGTAAGAGTCTCCCGTTCGCCACCAAACCGCGAAGCGAGAACCCCCTATCATGCTGTAATATAGCAAATGCGATCCATATACGACGTATCACATATTCGGAATGGGTTATACGACCCAAAGGTCCTCTCCCGGCTAAACCGAATAGTGAGCGAAATATTTAAAAACATATGGATATGGGATTTCAATTAAGTCACAACTTATTACCCAAAATCTTTCTTTTCAAATGGTTTAACAAATTACCATTTTAAATCTTTAAACAAAAAGATTCAACCTTTACGGTTTAAACAGTTTCCACACTTTAATCTTTTAAACAAAAGATTCATTCACAGATTTTCCAAATTAATTTCCATTTCAATTTGATTACCTCGTTAAATCTTTAAATCAAGATTTAACTTATAGCTTTCAAAACAATCCCATTTCAAATGATTTAAACCAATCATTATTTTAAATCTGTTAAAGATAACAGATTCAAATCATAGCTTTCAAAACAATTCATTCATAACTTGGAAAACCATTTTCACTTCAATATTGAAATTCCTTTAATTAAACTGGAATTTCATTTCTTATCGGAAAGCTTTTATCTTTTGAAACAACAGTTTCATTTTAGAAAATCTGATTCATTCATATGAGTTGAAATCCTTGGGTTAAGTTCAAATTCTCAAAATTATACTTTTTTTAAATGGTTTAAATTCAGATAAACACATTTATAACATTTTTAATCCCTAGTTTCAAATCATAGGATTCAATTTCAAACTTGAATTCAAATTTAAATCAAATTATTTAAATTTTCAAAACTCGATTAAGTTATTCAAAATAACTTTTATCTTTGAAATTCCATTTCAAAAGCTTTTCACTTTAAACCCGATTTTCAAATTTCAAAATCATTTGAAAATAAAATTTCAATTTCAAAAACATCAAATTTAAATTATCTGTGACTTAACCGATTTCCACGTGAAATCCATATTTGTGTGTGTATGGTGTAGTCCAGGGGTTTTACACACAATAGTGCAACATCAATCATCACAGATATATCGATAAGCGGTATAACCCATAACGCTTATCTTCATTCACAGATTCATAGATAAAATAAATTTATCAGTCATAAAGATTCACTATTACAATTCGATGTGGGTTTCGGATAACCAACTGGAATCCGACTCCCTGTCGCATCGAAATTCAAGTGCCGTTTTACGGATCAAGGGTTTTCATATTCACATAGTAATATATCACGGAAACAAAAATCACAACATAAATCGGGATGTATCACCAAGCATCATATATCAGGGATATCAAACAAATCAAATCATCCAATAAAATCCAAGCATCCATAAGTAAGATCAATTTAATTATCTGATTTTAATTAATTTATACCAGGTTAATTACTTATGAATAACTACAAATCTTGGTTAATTAATCATAAATTAATTGTAAACCATTTTGATTAATTATCTTTTAATCATTTATTAATTAACTTCCTTAATTACTTGGTTAATCAAATTTAAATCATTTTATTCCCTTAGTTATCTCTAAGATAATTAATTTCTTTATTTATGATTTCATTAACATCTAAGTGTATTTTTAAGCGTTACACTTAAAAATTGATTTCACTAACCTTATACAAACTTCTTCCCCGAGCCAGTGGAATCCTGCTTCGAACCTGACTCACATTCGTTCGAGTAAACACCCGAGACCAGTGCGAAGAAAACCCGAGACTAACGAAACTTGCTTTTAAAAACTTGGTTTTAAATTCTTGATTTAAAATCCAAATTCATTTTTAAAACCTTAGATTCAAAAGCCTCAATTGAATCTATCTTTATCTTTGAATTTAAATCACTATTAAAATCCTGTTTCAAAAATTAATTTAGATTTAAAAATCTGAAAACAGTCTGGTTTTTAAACCTGAAACCCACCTTCAAATATTTTAAACTTTTATCACATTTTAAATTTGGATTCAAAAATAAACTTGAATTCAAACTTAAGACTGGATTAGGCTTGTTCAAATTTAGTTTACAAATGTTAGTTTCATTCGAATTTGCTTTTTAAAAAAAATTCAAAACAAACTTGCTACTAGGTTTACAAAGCCTGGAACAACTTACTCGAGTCAACGAATTTAACTTCGAGTAAAAACCTATCTACTTCGAGTAAAAACTCGAATCACCTGAGAATTTTCGAGCTAAAAAAAAACGCAGAACTTCAAATGGGCACGATGCACGTGCACCGTGGCTCTGGCCAACTCTGGCCATCCACCAGCACTTCAACCACTCAGTGACCAACACCTGACGACAGCCCGACCCTCCAAAGCCACCCCGCTTGCTCGAATGAATATCGAGCTCATGATACAAAACCTGGAAAAATAAACAGGTTTCCCCCTCGAACCTGGAAACTCCACCGCCCTTCAAACTCCGACCACCGCAGTGCCATCGCCTCCGGCTGCAGCATCGCCCATGTCCCCGCGACCATCCCCAAGAGTCTCATCGAACTCGATCAACCAGAGAACCAAGGCCGATCAAAATTCTAGAGCCCACCTAGACTAGGTTTCGATAGTTCCAATTTTCTATCCGCCGCCGCCACCGTGATCTGCCACCACTTCTACCAATTTTCTCATCATCACCGATAGTTCCACTATCATCTCTGGAAACTACAACCTCTCAGATCCTCGAGAACATCAGATTATCCCAAAAACCCAAAAACAGTGCAAACCCAAAATGCACTCAAAATTCTTAACTAAAATTTGTAATTTTAGTTTTAAAAATTGAGTTTTCAGATAAGAATTCAGTTTATAAACTCGAATTTATATTTTAAGCTATTTGAAATTTCACTTATTTTAAGTGTTACTGGTCTTGAGATTTCAGAGCAGTTTTTTCTCTATTTTCTTAAATACAAAAATTTAAGAATTCACTTTATAATCAAACAAACTGATTTTGTTTAAATACTTTATCCCAACAATCCCTAGGTTGAGCAGAAATGATTGTTGAATTAAATCCGAGTTTCAAATTTTATAAACAGAGGTGTTTTCCAGATTATTTAACAAGCAGGCATCATATATTCATAAAATTGCATCAATATATATATATATATATACATAACATACTTATTCCAGACATAAGAAACATAACATAATATACTTAAGCAAAATTTAAATTTAAGTTACTCACCTAGTAGGAAAGAATAGAGTTTGCTCACTTGGAACAGTTTGAAAACAGAGAAGCAGATTTTACTTTGGAAAACTGGAATGTTGAGTTGCTTCTTGATTTTGCTTTTGATTGTTTTTCTGGAATCTTTAAAACTGTGATGATTGATTACTTTTGATTTCCAGGCTTTAATTCTTATTTGAGTTGAAGCTTTGGTTTATGTTTGTATGGTATTACTTTAGATTTCTTTTTCTCAGCTTTGTGTAAACGAAATGAATGGGAGATTGATGTATATAAAAAGAAGTTTACTGGGTATAGAATATTGTTTTGTACAACTAGTAGGGGCTGACATGATATTAGAGATAAGGCATGTATGCGGCTAGAGATGTAAACATTAAATGCCATTGTACAAATCTATACCTATTTAATTTGCCTATACTTGATTTTGCATCTCTTGTCTCGGCTGATACAATAATGTTATGGTGGCTGCATTAAATTAGCTTGTACAATAGATATTCACTTTACTTTGTTTATATTTAAGTGTTATTTCTTCCCTTTTTGTTTTATTATTTGAATTTGCTCTACAAGCTTTTGCTTTAATTTATGCTTTGTTTACAAATGTTAAAGTTATGTTGTATATACACTTGTGTTTTTTATACTTTGTTTCTTGTTGTTTGAATTATTGTAGTGTAATCACTTTATTATTATCACAAATTTAATTCCAAAATTTATTTAGTTATCAATTTAAATAAAATTAAATTTCGGGGTCGTTACATTAATCATATAATTTCATTGATCAAACAACTGTACTAATTTTGGAACGTTTTGCACTAAGATCAAGAGTGTCAAAGGAGAAAAAGTATGTTTATTCTCCAATTATTTTGGTATTATATGGAATAAAAGAAGAATAAACAATAAGGAGGCGAAAATGCAAGGAAAATGATATTCTGTTTCATAATCAAATATGAAGTGCATACAAGTTTATGTTAGGCACCATACTTTTCCAGCACTAGTACCAGCAGCCATATAGTGCCCGTGCTGCTCATCAAACTCTACTGCTGTAACTTCCTGAAAATAATAAGATATCACTACAGATTACTTTATGCTGTGTAACTTACTACAAGTTAAAGCTAATAGCTACCTTATCAGTATCCCCAGTTCCCACAAAAGTGTCAATTTTACCAATAGAAGCCTTCTTCCTGGGATCAAAACACTCTACAGCTCCATCATCACCACCGATTGGATTAAAAAGAAGGTTAATTAAATATTTTAAATTTCATATGGTTTCATTTTAAAAAGAAGGTTAATCAAAAAACCAAATTGATATTACCATATGGTTTCAAATTTCAGGTTGAGACAAGTGAAATGTTCAGGGTAAAATTTGTGTATATTTATAAACCAATATGGTTTCAAAATTCCATTTATCAACTAATTGTAAAACTTAATCAATTCGAAATCTTCAAGGTACAATTAGTTCATATGCTTCTAATCAATTTGGATTCACATAATAGAAATTGTTCACAAAATCGATAGAAAATACCTAATCCCATATTCGCAGAGATCAAATCGCGCTGCTTGAAGAAGTGAGCTTCGGCTTGTTCACGAACAACAACTTTCAAATCAAGCTTCGATTGGGGATTGTCAATGGATTTCCCTTTTATCTATTTTATGAAAGAAGGATGAAAAAAAGTATTCAAGAAACTGTCATTTTGATGCATATCATATCTTTATTACTATTTTTCTTTATGTGATTCTTCATTCAGTACTTCCAACTACTCTAAAACTCTGCCCATTAAAATTCATTGAAAACATATTGAAACTTCAATATAAAAAGTAGAAATTTGATCTTTGATTACAGAATGGATTAAGCAAAGATACACAATCTTTCACGAGTTCATCAAATAACAAACTCTTATGAAAAGAGTAGTTTCAAAAACCTTAAAACCAACAAAAGTTTGATACGTTTGTTTAACAAATTCAGAAAAATTTCAAACACCAAATCCTAGAAATCATCTTAAAAATTGAAATATAAATGAAAGTAGCACCTCAATTATAAGAGGCCAATTTTGATCCATTCAAAGCATAAATTATGCTACAGTTAAAACTATGAAAGCATCATTGAGGAATTGAGCTTGGTTGAGTAATCGATCACTGAATAGTGTTTAAGCTGCTTGGAAGAATCACACTTCAGCTTCTTCAATGATTCCCACTTTAGCTACCTAGAGAGTTGTAGCAATTGACCGCCAAATTTGAGAGGGATTCATGGGTTGCTGATTGGATTTGAGAGGGATTTGTAGGTTGAAGTGGGGATTTAGGGTTAAAGTAGGATTAGGTTTAAAGCGAGGTTTCTTGGGAGAGATGTGAAAAGCGAAATTTAGGCGGCCAAGAATAAGGAAGAGGAAATAAACCGCGAAATTAAGTTTCGCTCCTAATTAATTGCGGTGAAACACGCCATCTGTTGACCTAAAAAAGGGGTAAGTAACAAACCACAGCAAGTCAATTTTGTATGCAATCCCTACTTGCTATTAAAACAACATTTTCTTGTAGTGAATTTATCAAACAATAATCAATTAATTTATATCACTTCATAATTTCAAATTTAACTAGCATAAAAATATTCTAGTACTTGTGAGCGTTATAAAACACTCACCTTTTATTTGAAACTGAAATTATACCATCGTCAAATAAATCCTAATCTGACTCTAAGCTGTAGACGACATCGATACGGTTGCACTACAACTTGTTTCGTCTGAAACAGACCTCGTATGAGAGAGTTATTCAATTTTCAGTTCATCGATTTGAATATAATTAAATTAAACAATTCATATATATATTTATATATATATAACTAAATTTTCAATCAAATATATTACCCAGCCCACAAATGAAAATTCGGCCCGCTAACTCTTCTTTTTCCTTCACCTTATTTTCCTTTGTGCACAGAGCCATAGCCGTATCCTTCCTCGTGCACGCACACCACCGTGCCTTCTCCATGCCACGAAACCCAAAACGAATATCACCAATAAACTTCTCCTCGCGCTCTCTACCCGACAAGCTCCTAAAATCCATGCCTTCACCTTGAAATCGAATCGCGTCCAAAACTGTTTCCTCTTTGAACTGCTACTGTCGCGATTCGCCATCGTTGACTGAGAACCCCCAAACTCCAGCTATAGTTGCCAAATCTTCCGCTAAACCCAAATACAAACTCCAAACAAGCCAATGCTTCTTCGATCGAACAAAAACCTAAACCCTAGCTCGAACTGCTATTCGACTTCACAGTCGAGATCATCAACTCGATGCCGCACCTTACAAACACTATACCAGATCGAAGCACTTTCCAAACAATAAATTTTTAAAAAAATTTAGAAATTTTTTATTTTGTATTGCACGAGATTTTTTTCTTTTCGCTGCCTTCCTACGTTTAAATAGAAGAGGAGGGAAGATAGGTCTGGTCATTTCAGAGAATAGGTGTGACGCCCCACCCCGAGACCTACATTAACAAAGAGAATTGCTAGGTAATTCTGTCTCCTAATGTAGAGAATAGGGCTGGTTAGGAGCGACCATCTATAATCTTGTCTTAAATATATATTGAATACGTCGACAAATGCTATATATTTTATTTTTCCTAACTCAAGTGGATCGACATGCCCAATAAATACTTAATACAAAACTATAGGTGGCTAACGGATCTATCAGAACAAAATACAATAACTAAATGAACATCGCATCACAGAACAGCGAACAGATATACATATACACATATACAATGATACATCTCAATACAATACAAATGATACATCAATGTGGTATGACGACCACTCTATATACACAAGTCAAATGAATGTATAACTCAAGATACAACTCTAAAAAGACTAGAGTCACAAATAGTGTTTAAGAAGAAGTCGTGTAGAAGCTTCAAGCGATTCTAAGTCCAAAGGTAAAAGCTTAACCTGAAACAAACTCGGTCTGACCTGAGTATAAAATACACGGGTCAGTCTAGCCAAACAACAGTTTAATAAGTATAATAGATAAGGTGAAACATAAGGAATGGTAAAGTATCCTCTCGTACAAGAGGAAGCCACACCAAGAGCATGATACCCCTTTATTTAAGAAAGGGATGATCAGTCTCCTTAAATAAGAAGAAATAACAAGATGTAAGAGTTCATATCTCAAGTGGACTAAATACACTTAAGAATATGAAATCTCTAGGAAAGAAACTATAATGATAAAACTCAATTAAACATCATATTTGCCTCATATCATTGGCGAAATCTCTAAAATAACATTAACGGTTTCGATGAACCATATCTCCTGAATAGAAGAAATATCAATACAAACACTCGCCTAAAATGGCAAACATAAAAACATTCTCAAATAGGATAATCCCAAAACTCAAATATGCCTCATCTCATCGGCATAAACAAAATCTCCAAATGCCATGGAATGACAAAAAATATCTAAAATATAGAAGGATCTCCAAACTCAATTATACCTCATCTCATCGGTATATATATATATATATATATATATATATAACTCAAACTTAGCTTGCCAAAATGGCAAAACCCAGAATATTCTTCAAAATCATGAAACCATCAAAACTCATAACTCAAGGAACCCAATAAGAGTTCAAAACATCATAAATGAAATCACCATATATATAACATCTCATATAGCACTAGGCTATCGATTAATAAAACGTCTTAAAATGGTAAAACGTCTTAAAATGGTGAAATCATAATAAAACAGAAAACTAAAAAAAACACCGAAAACTCATAAAACCCAGACTGGCCAGATCCCCGATTGCAATGCCGAAGCAAATACTGCACGTGCTAAACTATTGTCCAGTGCTATTTATAAATTTAGGTACCTAACTCATGGACCCGAAGGTCATACTCGTGGTGACCAATGTCACATAACTCATGGTGACCGAAGTCACATAACTCGTGGTGACCGAAGTCACATAACTCAGATGACCCGAAGGTCTATAGCACTAGCATACTCGTGGATGTGTCACAAACTGTCGGAAAGGAACCCGAAAGTTAACGTGTGTCCCATTCCACACGTTCGCACTAAATGGTTTACTAACCGCTAGTTAACTCCACAACATAAAAATAAAATCTTAAACCTCAAAAATCTCAGAATACTCATATATCTTGCCTCGTATCATCGGCAAGTGCAAATAAATCTCATAGTGGTTTCACATAACCCATAATTCCCGAAAAGGGAAATCTCATCTCAAGACTCACCTCATCTCATCGGCGAGTAAAACAACATACATAAAGGGTTCTCATCGGTTATTACTCCTATAATAGGAGATATCGAACCTCTCAACTTGCCAAATATTGCCCAACTCAGATAATTCCTATAATAGGAATTATAAATCTCAAATATCAACTCAAAATAATTTACTCGAGGTTTCGATTGTACAAGTCCGGAATTAACCGAAAAAGTAAACCCACGTGTCCCATACCATGTTTTTTACTAATTCGTTTAATTCTCTTTCTCATACGTCCGAAAAGTGCAAAAACATGTATTTCTATATAGAAAATAATTTATTATAGAAAACAAGCTTTTAAAACTATTTTCGAAACCGTTTGAAAAATAACTTTTGAAATTCTCTTATTATAGAATATGTATAATTTTAATAGCTTTAAATTAATTATAAATATTGTAAAATATTTATTTCAAAAGCTAAAAAAAAATCTTTCGAAAACGATTTAGAAAGCACGTGCAAAGAAACAACAAAAATCAACAAAAACTCGATGAAATTATTCATAAAATCGCTAAACGAAATCTCCTAAAAACTCACCAATCCGAAATACGGATAAGTGGTAATATTGGTTCTTCCATCTTAGGATCATGCCGATCAAAAACATCATCGAAAAAAAATCCATATAAAACAATTCAAATGTTCAACTGGAGCAAAACATGCTCCGGTTAAAAGTTCCAAGCAAATTTTCAACTAGTTACAAAGGTATAAAAGATTTAAAATTTTGCAGGCATAGAGTTCAACAACTAGAATTTAAATAAAAGAAAGAACGGATACAATCAGATAAGAAACGAGAGAGATATGATCTCTCAAATTTGGACTTGCAGCCAGATTTCACTGTCAACGGCTGGAGCAAAACATTCTCCAATTCAAAGTTTGACAGCACGTTTCTATAGGCTAAAAAGGTCGGAATGACCTAAAATTGAACATACATAAAGTTCGAGAACAATAATTTAAACTGCAAAAAGAATCACTAATTTAGAAAAGGTATAAGAAAGTTATGATGTCTCAAAGTTGAACCCAGACAGTCTTTTCACTGTAAAAATCTAGGCAAAAACATGCTCTGAGAACAAGTTCGGCAGCATAATTCTATAAGAAATATAGATCAAAATGACCTGAAATTTAACATGCATAAAGCTCAACAACAATATTTTAAACTACACGAAGATTAATGCAATTTAGTAAAATTATGAAAAAGTTATGATGTCTCAAAGTTGAACCCAGACAGTGTTTTCACTGTAAAAATCTGTGCAAAAACATGCTCTGAATACAAGTTCGACAGCATATTTCTATAAGATCTATAGGTCGAAATGAACTGAAATTTGACATGCATAAAGCTCAACAAAAATAATTTAAACTGCACTAACATTCACGCAATTTCGAAAAAGTATAAAAAAGTTATGATGTCTCAAATTTGAACCCAGATGGTGTTTTCACTGTAAAAATCTGGGCAAAAACATGCTCTGAATCAAATTTCGGCAGCATATTTCTATAAGCTATATAGGTTGAAATGACCTGAAATTTGGTATGCATAATCTACAAAATATGATCTACAAAAAACAAAAAAAATCCGGCAGTATTTCGTTGTTGGAATAGAGAGATATGACTGCACAAAGTTGCAACTAAAGATAGTTTACACAACCAAAATAGTTCAAAAACGAATTTTTTATCAAATTTTTGATTTCATTTTGTGATGTTTTGGCATTGCATGAGCTAGCTTTTGTGTGATTGATACTCACCTTGCTGTATTGTGAAAAAACTCGTATTTTAGCAGAAAGTTTGGAGCTTGGAGGTGAAATTGGCCTTCAACAACATGTAGAAACTAAGAAACAATACATGCAAAGGAAAATAAATAGTAAATTAGAAAACCAATTTCTGAAATTCAAAAATTTGGTGAAATTGAAAGATTTGGAGTTTGATTACATGTTGATTAACTCTTCAGTTTGAGAAAGATTCTAATTTGTTGAATTTATTTGAAGTTTGGAGGCTTGGAATTGAGAAATTTGAGAGTTTTGTTTTTACTGTTCTTAGTTTACAGAAGAGGAAGAAGAAGTGAGGTAAGAAATGAACGTACTCAACTTTGTTTTCTTCTTTTCTCAATTATCTAGAAAGCACTAATGGGACATTTGGACCCAAAATGAAGGGAAAAATAAAATGGCCAAAGATAATTCATACTTGATCAAAAATGTTCGTATTTACACTATTTACAAAACCAAAATACATTTTCCTTCCAAATTTTTACATAAGAAAAATATGTAAACTTACACACTAATAAAACAAAACATTTTCCACCATATAAAAAGATAAAATTTTATTTTTAAGACATTTTTATTATCAAAATCCTTTATTTTACAAAAATGCACTATTTTCACAATTAAATGCAAAAGTCTACATTTTTAACTTCTAAAATTCCACAAAAATTTATTTTCTCACTTAGAAAAATATTTCAAACCATTTCGAAACATAATTTAAAGCCAAAACATATTTTTCAAACCAATTGCCATCTTTTTTTTAAAATAAACCACCTTTAAAAAATCTATTACTTCTCTTAAAAATCATAAATAGAAGAATTGGCAATAATTAAATAATTATTGCATTTTTTCTAAAACAAAAATAATTTTTCACTTATTTTCAACCCAAACAAAATAAAATAAAGTCCTAAACTTTATTTTCACAATTTGATTCCAATTTGATTGTTTATTCCAAATAAACAATATAAAATTTCCAATTTAATTTTAATCACAATATTAAATTATAATTATCATTATAATTTAATATTGACAGGTAATCTCCAAATCAGGGTTGTTGCACACTCCCTACCTTAACAAAATTGCGTCATCGCAATTTCTAGAGAAGAGTTTGTACTCAACCTAATTATTTCATCACTCAAAGGAAAGATAGACAAGCACGCGATCAAAACTCCTCACTTTCCACTCAAGACGAAAGATGGCTAAGATTAAATTGCTCGACAAATTCTATGATTTTCCCGAACATATGTGTTAGGATTAGCGGACTATAGAATTTTTTCGAGTAACACCTCATGATTTTGAAGGCATATCACCTTCGAATAAGAACACAAAAGCAAAATTTCTTCCCAAGAATCAATCGAATGAGATAGATTTCTCAAAAATTTCTTGAATAGAGTCCGGATTTAGCTCATCTTTACCCCAAACTCTAATCAATAAGGCGATTATCGGCCTAACTTTCTGTGTGTGTCACTATGGAAAAAGCCACATCGACCGGAGAATAACAACAAGAAAGGTAGAAAAATTCAAAAAGAGGTGGTTTCTTCAAGGTCCACCAACCTCAACGACCGCAAAATGCAAGTCGTTAGATCATAACACTAAGGCAAGAGAAGCATGAGGAACCAATATTTTTCAAAAAGATAAATATTAACTCAAAAATTCTTAAAGTTTTAAACTGCATCACTTTTAAAATCATAATCTCAGTTTTCTTTACTTGAAAATCTTGAAACTCTTTAGTATAGCATCACAAAATAAGGACTAAATTTAAAATCATATACCTTCATTTTACAATATTAGTTTTGCAGAAGAATTTTTCTAAGTCCACATCAACTCTTATTAAAATAAAATAAAAAAACCTTGCTTCCAAAAATTTCTAAAACAATTTTCATAAGCCATTCAAAAATAATAACTTTTAATTCTAAATCTCAAGATATTAATTTCCAACTCAATCTTATTAAAACACAATTTATCATGTCTGATTGTCTCATCATACCGTTTAGGAAATTCCTATCGATAACGTTGATCTGACGCATCGACCAGAATTCTTAAACACTCGATGGACGACCCAACACATAAAAAGTCATTTTCTATCAAAGAAATTCTCCATAAAATACTCAAAATATTCTTTATTTATCTCGAAACAAATTTTATTTCACTTAAAACATAACTTTAATTTAAAAGATTTAGAAACTCAATTTAACTTATACCCAAAATCAAAAACACTTAAAGAATTCATCGGGATATTCTTAGAATACTTGATTCACAAGATGGAATAAATAGATTAGAGCGTTCATCATTTCTAATGGTATGACGAACTACTTAGAAGAATCACACAAGTACGGAATGCGGTAAGAACCACGCTATCCTTCGTGACTTGTAGCTCATGAAAATCGATGTAGCGTCGAGCTAAGGAATGACCCTAGCACCACTCAAGAGATTAAAAGAAATTTATGAGATATATAAATAATGGCAAACTTCCTTCTCAATGAGAAGAAGGGACACCCACACTAAATCATTACTTCGAGTGAAGTAATGTCACAAAGCATATCAACAAATGAGTATCCAAGGAGGATATCTCAAAAAAACAGGAATGACAAATGACGAATAAATCCAAATAATTACCTCATTTCCTTAGTGGACATTCTCGTGGAAGAATGACCGAAAAAAGAAACAAAGAACTGGAATTGAGGTCAATACAACACTCGATTGTCCGATGGGGTGACAAACTCGAACGGACTCCCAGAAATCAACATAGTCACCATGACTGGAATTTGAGATATATCATCAATATCTCAAAACTCAAGAGTGAATACAGAGACTTCGGAATCATCATCAATATTCCGAAGAATAAGAACAATAAACCTACCAAATTAGGATACCTAAACATAGGATCCTACAAATCACAAAATGTGGCTTGATAAAAATGCAAGCCATTCCATCAAAATCTCTCCAAACTCCAGATAGGAAATAGCGTGTTAATCGCACAAAAGGATAAGCTACAAGGTACAAATCCCAAAACCCTCATATGCCAAGTCAAATATTCCGGATCCCCGCAATAGGATTCGCCATTCTCAAATAATTAACAAGATAAGCACATCAAAGATCATCAATAAATTCCTCCGATATGGATAAGTATCAAGCACCCGTATCGAAGAGGACTCAAATGGAATAATCCCAAGGATTACTCCTAAGATAAGGCATCATAAATAATTATGTTATACTACGGAATAAATATATTCCTAGACATATACCAAATTATATATTTCAAAGAATTGAGGGAAAGCTAAGGACATAAAGATTAAGGGATTTGTAACACTCGTACTATATTTGGATGTATCATTATATATATGCCTTTATTCTGTGTTTATTATATTTTGTTCTAAACTCTGCTTTGATACCAAACTGTGACACCCCACCCTGAGACCCACATTAACAAAGTGAATTATTAGGTAATTCTGTCTGCTAATGCGGAGAATAGGGCTGGTTAGGAGCGACCATCTATAATCTTGTCTTAAATATATATTGAATACGTCGACAAATGCTATATATATTTTTTTCCTAACTCAAGTGGATCGACATACCCAATAAATACTTAATACAAAACTATAGGTGGCTAACAGATCTATCAGAACAAAATACAATAACTAAATGAACATCGCATCGTAGAACAGCGAACAGATATACATATACACATATACAATGATACATCTCAATACAATACAAATGATACATCAAAGTGGTATGACGACCACTCTATATACACAAGTCAAATGAATGTATAACTCAAGATACAACTCCAAAAAGACTAGAGTCACAAATAGTGTTTAAGAAGAAGTCATGTAGAAGCTTCAAGCCATTCTAAGTCCAAAGGTAAAAGCTTAACCTGAAACAAACTCGGTCTGACCCGAGTATAAAATACACGGGTCAGTCTAGCCAAACAAAAGTTTAATAAGGATAATAGATAAGCTGAAACATAAGGAAGGGTAAAGTATCCTCTCGTACAAGAGGAAGCCCCACCAAGAGCATGATACCCCTTTATTTAAGAAAAGGATGATCATTCTTCTTAAATAAGAAGAAATAACAAGATGTAAGAGTTCATATCTCAAGTTGACTAAATACACTTAAGAAAATAAAATCTCTAGGAAGAAACTCTAATGATAAAACTCAATTAAACATCATATTTTCCTCATATCATTGGCGAAATCTCTAAAATAACATTAATGGTTTCGATGAACCATATCTCCTGAATAGAAGAAATATCAATACAAACTCTCGCCTAAAATGGCAAACATAAAAACATTCTCAAATAGGATAATCCCAAAACTCAAATATGCCTCATCTCATCGACATAAACAAAATCTCCATATGCCATGGAATGAGGAAAAATTATCTAAAATATAGAAGGATCTCCAAACTCAATTATACCTCATCTCATCGGTATAAATATATATATATATATATATATATATAACTCAAACTTAGCTTGCCAAAATGGCAAAACCCAGAATATTCTTCAAAATCACGAAACCATCAAAACTCATAACTCAAGGAACCCAATAAGAGTTCAAAACATCATAAATGAAATCATCATATATATAACATCTCATATAGCACTAGGCTATCGGTGTAATAAAACGTCTTAAAATGGTGAAATCATAACAAAACAGAAAACTCAAAAAAACTCCGAAAACTCAAAAAACCCAAATTGGCCAGATCCCCGATTGCAATGCCTAAGCAATGCTGCATGTGCTAAACTATTGTACAGTGCTATTTATAAATTTAGGTAACTAACTCATGGACCCGAAAGTCATACTCGTGGTGACCGATGTTACATAACTTGTGGTGATCGAAGTCACAGAACTCGTGGTGACCAAAGTCACATAACTCAGATGACCTGAAGGTCTATAGCACTAGCATACTCGTGGATGTGTCACAAACTCTCGGAAAGGAACCCGAAAAGTGTTAACGTGTGTCCCATACCACATGTTCGCACTAAACGGTTTACTAACCGCTAGTTAACTCCACATCATAAAAATAAAATCTCAAACCTCAAAAATCTCAAAATACTCATATATCTTGCCTCATATCATCGGCAAGTGCAAATAAATCTCCTAGTGGTTTCTCATAACCCATAGTTCCCGAAAAGGGAAATCTCATCTCAAGACTCACCTCGTCTCATCGGCGAGTAAAACAACATACATAAGGGGTTCTCATCGGTTGTTACTCGAACCTCTCAACTTGCCAAATATTGGCTAACTCAAATAATTCCTATAATAGGAATTATAAATCTCAAATATCAACTCAAAACAATATACTCAAGAGGTTTCGATTGTACAAGTCCGAAATTAACCGAAAAAGTAAACCCACGTGTCCCATACCACATGTTTTACTAAGTCATTTAATTCTCTTTCTTATAGGTCCGAAAAGTGCAAAAAAATGTATTTTTATACAGAAAATAATTATTATAGAAAACAAGCTTTTAAAACTATTTTCGAAATCGTTTGAAAAATAACTTTTTAAATTCTCTTATTATAAAATATGTATAATTTTAAATATTGTAAATTTTTTATTTCGAAAGCTAAAAAAGTCTTTCGAAAACGGTTTAGAAAGCAGGAACAAAGAAACAACAAAAATCAACAAAAACTCGATAAAATTATTCATAAAATCGCTATACGAAATCTCCTAAAAACTCACCAATCCGAAATACGGAAAAGTGGTAATATTTGGTCTTCCATCTTAGGATCACACCGATCAAAAACATCATCGAAAAAAAATCCATATAAAACAATTCAAATGTTCAACTGGAGCAAAACATGCTCCGATTAAAAGTTCCAAGTAAATTTTCAACTAGTTACAAAGGTTTAAAAGCTTTAAAATTTTGCAGGCATAGTGTCACATACCGAAATTTTCGACTTTCGAAAATTCGACATCGATACTCACTTTATCGACTATCGAGCAATCGAGTGCCGAAAACTCCAATAGTGATGGTTTTAGAAAGAAGAGGTAGAAGAAAAAGAAAGCAGAAGAAAGAGAGAAGAACAACAGAACAACATCAGAACAGAAAACAATATCAGAATCTCACATATCGCAGCGGAACAATATATAATAGATAAACACTAGTCTTTTAAAACGAAGAACTATATCAGTTTATATACATACATCAATCAGAGTCAATATACGACTCAATACAACACATCACATCAATGGACAGTTATATAAACTTGTCCTCATACAGAATACACAGCGGAATAAATACTATCAGATACAAATACTACGTCTCGTCATCCAGCTTATCTCCAAAGCTCCAGAATATTCTGAATAACAAAACTCTAGGCTGCCCGTGTGGAAATTGGTGGGCACCCAGAGTTTAGAAGGGAACAATAAACTCCGAGTCAGTCATGGTGACTGGTGGGAGATCGTAAAACAGTTATTTTTCACAAAGAAAATAAAACAAATTCGCAATGCTTTTGGAAAATGAAACTACCATAAGACCTCCCACCACACACACAATGCAAACGCAGAATTGGAGGAGATTTCTTCTTATGATAGTCAAAGATGCTTACTACGCAAAATCAAATTCTTTTTGATATTATTATTAGTGCATAGTGTAGAAAAATCATTTTCGAAAGTATAATATAAATCTTAGCCTGCATAGGCATTCCGCACTTATGCCTACTATAGCTATCATCCAAACAGTGGTGACCACCATAAGTGAATGATAGGTTCTACAAATAAAACCGTACAAGTCTCGTATTGTTTCTTTGGATTTCCAACAAATGGTCAGGCTAAGGAACTTCCTATTCCACGATCAGAACGCCTCTGTAATGACGTCCCGAGAAATAACCTAACATTACGGTTAGATCTCTGCCAACACAAGGCCGGGTTACCTCTGCAAAAATAGGTAACTACTGACACGCGTATGCAATCCCCCGATCGTAACCGATCTTCCCGAGGATCCCCGATTCGCAACAAACCACATAATAATAATGCAGCAACCACATAGGTTAAGTATCTGGGCTCCATACCATGATACCACTCTATCCAGAAGGAATGACATACACTAAGGGGCGCTACTCCCTAGAACCTTGCTGCATCCTTCCTGTTTTGACCATTTCCGGGGTGTGAGGCTCGACGAAGTCTCGTCCACAAAGCTACGCTTTCTACAAAGCCATGCTTCGGGTCAAACAAATGATCAACCTATGATCACAAAGATATAAGATCAAACAAATGATCATATCGCAAATGATCAAACATTGATCATTTCACAGCAACACTCAGTATGCCACGTTACCAAACTGGGAGTATATCGCTGATAAATTTCAACTACATAACATCTGAGCTCGTACGTCTCAGAGAAGGGTGTTAAGCTAAGAGAATAAATTCTCCGCCACCAACAGAAATGTATTTGAAAGAAATCAGCTTTATATCTCAAATTGTAACGTCAGACACACAATCCATACAAATCTGTTCCGGGATCGAACAGAACCGAAGGCACTTCTCACGAAGCCCTTGCATATCCGGATAATTTTCTAATCACGTCCGGACTTCCCGTCACTAAGGGTGATAAAACCTCTAAATCGGAGATCAGCCGATGTAGAGTAACTCGACGGTAATCCTTCCGTTTTCAAAAATATCCTGTCTTCAACACCGGTCTTCGAATGCAATTCATAACGACGTATCACATATTCAGAATGGGTTATACGACCCTATGGTCCTTTCCCGGTTAACCCGAATAGTGAGCGATTATTCAAAAATAAGTGTGGCATTCAAATTCATCCAATCACAACAAATACCATATTCAAGGTAATTATTGATAGTCGGTTATTTAACTATCAATAAAGATGCGCAACATCATCAGATTCCAAATAATTTTCCAAATTATTTCATCTTCCAAAATATCTTTTACTAGATATAAAATTTCCACACTTAATCATTTGAAAACAATTTCAAATCAATTTCCACATTTCATTTTATCTTTGAAGATAAAATCTCAAAACAGTTCATTTCATATTGGAAAAGCATTTCCATACTTATTTAAAAATAAGTATTTCACAAATCTATTTATTTTCAACATTTGAAAATATTCAATATACTTAAATCAAATTTAAGTATAAATTCATTCTTTAAGGAAATCATTAATTTTAACATCTATTTGAGTCAAAACGAATGTTGCGTAAAACATCGTTACGACGACTCGAAATCACTAGTATAGGGATTCGGATTTTAAGATAGATATATGTAAATCCCAATACTACATAAAACATTTTCTTTTCGAAAATCATTTACTATAACAACAGTGTTATAGTCCATCATTTCCTTATTTCTCAAAAACGTCTATTTCAACAATGAATGTTGAAATCTATGTATTCGATACTTAACACGTTTTAAAACATCTTTTAAAACAATTAACTTCATTTTATAATATCGCTTTCCCAAAACCATATCCATTTTACTTAAAAATATATTCACTGTCCAAAATCGTGAATATACTTCACTAACCACATTTCAATCTTTTCTACACATTTATTTCAAGAATTTATCCACTATCCAAAATCGTGGATAAAATTCCCTTAATAACCTTCTATATTCAATTCATCAAATTTGATTGATTTTCGAATTTATGAAACAACGTTCATAAATTCCATTTCTATTTTGTAACAACTTCAACTTAATAAATCCCCTTTATTAACAATTCGATTCATAACTCAAATCTTACACCAACAATCCATATTATAAGTTAAATACTTATAATTCCTTTATTTTACAAAATCATTTCCATTTATAAGTTCGCGATTTATAAATTTCATTTATTTATAAATTCTTAAAAATTCATTTTAACGCTTATAAAAAACTCGTTTTATAATACCAACATTTTAAAGTTATAAATATCAATCTTGTACATCTTTTACATACATCGTTTTTTATAATTTCGAAAATCCAAATTTAAACCGTTGTATAAATTTCTTAACTTTTATTTCAAGAGAAATTACCTTTCGGTTATATTTCACAAAAATCTAAATTTATATAACTTTAAAATTTGAACGTTTATTTATAAATTCAAAAAAATTAAATAAAACGTCTACTTCCAAAAATCACTTTAAAATCCTTTTAAAGTAAAAGTCGTTATTTTTTAAACTTCAAAACTGAATCCGATGATGCAACAGCACCAATTAGTCAATCACAACATCAAACATCATATATCAACATATGATAACAGAATATACATCAATATCTGTAAATAAATAAATACTGGTGAGGAATCCAGTTGGATCCCTCCAACCTGTTTCCCTGCATCCAAAGATGTTAGCACAATACCAATTCCACTTCGAGGTGGAATATCGCGGTATATGGGTTTTTATAATATATCCGCTTACTAACGGCGCAATAGGGTCTCATCCGCTATACGAGGCTGGAAATCATCAATCCAATATATACATATACCAATATGTATATATTGCTATATATATAGATATATCCTATTATATCTAATATCACATCCAAATAGCAATCATATCAATCAATAAATAACTGCAATACCAAATATATTTTGAGTGAGAAAAATCTCACCTTAGCTTTTTATTTGCAATCCAATTTCCATTCTTGACCCGATTTTCTTGATTTTTAACCTTGTATAAATAATTATACAATTCTATTAATATTCGAATCAACTGATCAATAAATTTCCGTTTAAATAGTTTTTGATTAGCTGATAATTTTTTTTTAAACCAATTTTTCTCCTTTAATAAATTTTATTTAACTAAAATTTAAATTAAACAATTTAAATTTCCTTTTCTTAAATATCTATTGTTTACTGTAATTTCTTTTAACAAAATATTTTCTTTAATAAATTTCTTTTAACAGTTAGATAGATTTAATAGGTTAATAAACAAACAACCCACCCAATCCATTTTCTTTTAAATAAATTAGCAAATTAAAACCTATAAATATATATTTCAAAATCCTTTATTTACACAAAATCTTCTGTTTACTATTTATATTCAGAACAAAAGATATGTACTGCAAATGTTTCTGCCTTACTGTAAATTATATTTTCTAACCTAAACTGTTAAACTTCTCCTTTTTAATATATGTATGGAATTAAATTTAAAACAGAGGTATTCGATTCACCTGACTGTAAATCGACGAACTCAGCTACCCCGAGCCTCCAGTCGCCTCCTCGCGATGATCGCTGCCCCTACCCTTGAATCGAACGAGTCACCATCACTTCTTCGCGGCTACTGGATCGCCGCACTTGAGCTCGTGCTCGTCCAAATCGCGACGACGTCGCGTTGATCCCCTCCTCTGATTGCTGCTTCAACCTACCCTCGCGACCCACAACGCGATCGACATCAGCTCTTTCTCGCGTACGCGCTCCAACATGCGAAATCCCAACCTCAACAGCTCGACCAAATACTCGCGCCTCCTTGCGAGATCGAATCGCTCGCGTTCGATTTTGCCTCCCCTCAAGAACAGTCGCGATGAGGAAACAATCTCGAGATTTCAATCCTCGGTAGTTTTTAAAACGAAAGAAGAGGGTTTTTTTTTCTTTTCGAACCGTCGTTCGTTTTTATCGCGGCCATGAATTTGTTTTGATTTTTTTTAACGAATGAATCTGAAAGAGTATGGGTTTTGATTTTGAATCTGGAAAGAGGAAGGAAAAGTATTTAAGGTCAAGAGGGATACGCGGCCATTTTATTTTATCTCGTATGATTTCTTCTAACTGATTGAAAGAGGGAAGAACGAGATATTTAAAAACGAACGAACATGCTCAACATGATTTTCTCCCCGTGATCGATGGCGTGTTTTAAGGAAGAAAAACGTGTGTATGTCGGCAAAGTTTTAAATTTAAAAATCTAAATTGAATTCAACTAAATTTTAATGCGTTTAACTATCGTGTGCTCACATAACAGCTCCGATAAATACGAAATTTGAAATCCGGTAATAACAAACTATTACGGACCCAATGGAACTGGTTTCGTCGAATTCCGAGACTGTGCCTCGGACGACTATTTTTAAATTCGATTCGAACAATAAAATTCAAAACTGAACAGAACAGTTTCAAATTCGATTCTGAAGTTTCAATTATCTTCAGTATCATCAATATGAATTTTACAAGCTTTTGAAATATTTTTAATTGGCCTAAATTTGAAGATTCAAATTTTTTATCCAGTTTCAATAGAATAAATTATAAAATTTAATCGCCAAATTCCAAGTTAAATTCGGGATTCAAATTAAATCATCGTTCAAATATTTAAAATTAATTAAATATCCTCAATTTAATTTGTTCAAGATTCTGGGTCGTTACAAACTTCCCTCCTTAAAAGAATTTCGTCCCGAAATTACAAGTTAGGAAAAAATGTCCTTAACTCGTCTACTATCTTTCACAATCCAATAGTTTTATCAATTTTTCAAAACAAATCTTTCTACTAAAGATTTGTTATCAATTCGACTAGTTTTTCAACTTCAATTACAGATTTCAAACAACATTGTTTTCTTAACAATTCAAATTTAAATTCAAATTCAAATTTCAAACTTTCAAAATTTTATTAAAATTTTCTAACACTCGAAATTTTCAAAAAATTTCGCCAGCGTCTCCTTTGCGCGACTAATACGGCACGACTACAAAACGTCCCTACGGACTCTCAGATTTCAAAAAGAAAAGAAAACGCCAAGCGGCTAGACAAGAAAGTCATCAAATCTCATATTGAAATTTAAATACTTACCTTTTTGTCAAGCAATTCAAATTTATCTTCGAAATCAAAATTCCAATTCTTTTATAACACCTGTATATCCTACTAGCCATAATATCTAGTTACATATTCAAACCATTTTGCAAATTCTATTACAAAATTTCGATACTTACTTCTTATATCATTTTTAAATTCACTATTGAAGTTACATCATTCAGTTTCGTTCAATTTTTTTGGATTTCACGTTCTCATTTGAATTAAATTTACCATTTCAATTCAATTTGGATTCAGTTTCACTTCTGAATATTGAATTTATCAATTATCTTTCATTCATAACTGCACTATTTTAAATTAGTTTAATTTAGTAATTCATCACAAATTCTAATTCACTTTATTCAAATTTGTTTTCAACATTCAGTTTCAATTTATTTATTTACAAATTCAAAATGAACTCAACTTTCAATTTCGCTTTTATTTATTCAAATTTATTCACTTATACTTTCTTTTATTTAACTCCATTCTTTAAGTTAAATTTATTCTATCAAAATTCAAATTGTATAAGTTATCAATTCATTTATTCCCATAAATATTCTAAATAGGATTCCAGAGTCTTTTCAAACTTTTCAAAACCATTTTGAAAACAATTCAAATTATCCTTTGAATTTTCTAAAACAAAATCCAAATTTTCCAAACAACTTTCATTTAAAACAATTTGGCAACAATTCCTCTTCTGGAAACCCGAAAATGAACATCGATAATGCTATAGTCATTATCGAAGTTATTTTCCAGCGACCGAAAAGAGTTTAGAGCTTCAAAATACTTTTTCAAAACCTTTGAAATTTATTTTCAAATCAAAAAGATTTAAACTTTCCAAATCTCCAAAATTTTCAAATTCTTTTCAAAACCTTTCTAAATACTTCTATGGAATTCCATTTTAAATTACAAATTACATTTATAATTCACATTCTTTAAATTTCATTTGTATATGAATTTTATTTCTTAACTTTGGAGTTACGATTTCAATTTCTTATCCAATTTCATATAATAATGATAATAATTCAATATTATCACTTTCCTAACAACCAAACATCCATATACTATGATAATTTATATAAAACATTTCTTTATCATACAAAAATAGTTTTGGGCAAAATTATCACATTTACCCTATTCAAAACATACTGTGTCGAATTGTTCTATTCAAGTGTTTAGAAACCCCTTCGATCCAGTTGCGCAGACTGTGCCGACGAAGGTTCATATACCACTCAATAAACCAATCATCACAATATAAAACAATTTTTATATTCAATAACAAATACGCACTCATATCTATTATTACACTCACACTCATTCTAGAGTACTACTGACTCTATCTCTAATGAGTAACACCCAACAGAGCAGGGTTGTCGCTTAACCATATGCTCTGATACCACGTTGTCACATACCGAAATTTTCGACTTTCGAAAATTCGACATCGATACTCACTTTATCGACTGTCGAGCAATCGAGTGCCGGAAACTCCAATAGTGATGGTTTTAGAAAGAAGAGGTAGAAGAAAAAGAAAGCAGAAGAAAGAGAGAAGAACAACAGAACAACATCAGAACAGAAAACAATATCAGAATCTCACATATCGCAGCGGAACAATATATAATAGATAAACACTAGTCTTTTAAAAAAAAGAACTATATCAGTTTATATACATACATCAATCAGAGTCAATATATGACTCAATACAACACAGCACATCAATGGACAGTTATATAAACTTGTCCTCATACAGAATACGCAGCGGAATAAATACTATCAGATACAAATACTACATCTCGTCATCCAGCTTATCTCCAAAGCTCCAGAATATCCTGAATAACAAAACTCTAGGCTGCCCGTGTGGAAATTGGTGGGCACCCAGAGTTTAGAAGGGAACAATAAACTCCGAGTCAGTCATGGTGACTGGTGTGAGATCGTAAAACAGTTACTTTTCACAAAGAAAATAAAACAAATTCGCAATGCTTTTGGAAAATGAAACTACCATAAGACCTCCCACCACACACACAATGCAAACGCAGAATTGGAGGAGATTTCTTCTTATGATAGTCAAAGATGCTTACTACGCAAAATCAAATTCTTTTTTATATTATTATTAGTGCATAGTGTAGAAAAATCATTTTCGAAAGTATAATATAAATCTTAGCCAGCATAGGCATTCCGCACTTATGCCTACTATAGCTATCATCCAAACAGTGGTGACCACCATAAGTGAATGATAGGTTGTACAACTAAAACCGTACAAGTCTCGTATTGTTTCTTTGGATTTCCAACAAATTGTCAGGCTAAGGAACTTCCTATTCCACGAACAGAACGCCTCTGGAATGACGTCCCGAGAAATAACCTAACATTACGGTTAGATCTCTGCCAACACAAGGCCGGGTTACCTCTGCAAAAATAGGTAACTACTGACACGCGTATGCCATCCCCCGATCGTAACCGATCTTCCCGAGGATCCCCGATTCGCAAAAAACCACATAATAATAATGCAGCAACCACATAGGTTAAGTATCTTGGCTCCATACCATGATACCACCTCTATCCAGAAGGAATGACATACACTAAGGGGCGCTACTCCCTAGAACCTTGCTGCATCCTTCTTGTTTTGACCATTTCCGGGGTGTGAGGCTCGACGAAGTCTCGTCCACAAAGCTACGCTTTCTACAAAGCCATGCTTCGGGTCAAACAAATGATCAACCTATGATCACAAACATATAAGATCAAACAAATGATCATATCGCAAATGATCAAACACTGATCATTTCACAGCAACACTCAGTATGCCACGTTACCAAACTGGGAGTATATCGCTGATAAATTTCAACTACATAACCTCTGAGCTCGTACGTCTCAGAGAAGGGTGTTGTAACGACCCGCTATTTTGGACCATTCAAATCGACAATAATCCACACATGTCTGACTTGAATAATTCAAAATATCAGATTGTTAATTAAAATTTTGGCAAAACTCAGAATATGCAGTAAATAAATCAATCACAGAATCACAGACACAGAGTAATACAATAATACGCAGCGGAATAGATAAAATAGTAGTTCATGAAGCTACTATATAAACATCAGAGTTAAAAATATAATACAACAGAATATCTCAAATACAGTGAAGTCTTCTTCGGTACGAATGGATGACCTCTCTGAACAAATCAACTGGAAAGCTGAAAGCTGAATCGATGGTTGGATCTCCAAATGAAGCTCTAAACTCCAAGGTGAGTCTCAATTGCTGTATCACTCGGTCTGACCCAAGCGTAAAGCAAAACACAAAACACTCGAGTCAGGATTAACATTCCTATATCAATAAATCCAACTCAAGTGAAATATCAACTGAAATAAAAGTAACTTAAAGGATGTTTGGGATAAGCATCCTCTAAGGATCTTCAGAACTATCTACAAGGTGGAAATATACATTTATAACACCGTGGTCATTTCAATCTAATTTATACTTCAAAACCCAAATATTATTTCATTTCAAATATAACTATTTTCCAAGATAGTATATATATTAATTAATTTATAAAGTAAAGCATTTAATTTTCTCAAGTCTCGCAAATCGATTCAAATCAACTTCAAATTCCAAGTTCAAATTTTATTCAAGCTCTATTCATCAATTCAATTCAGTTCTAAATATACCATTTAAATTTTCAATATATTTCAAAGCTTTAATATTCAACATTTCCAAGTTAAATTTAACAGTTTCATATAGCACTTGTTTTTAACTTTATTTTTATTAAATTAGGGAATATTCTCTTAATAAATTCAATATCATTTAACTAGCCTTAACTTTCATTTTTACTAAATATTTCCTTAAATTTATTTAAACAAGAAATATTCATTAAGTTATTTAAATCAAACTCAAGTTATAAATCATATCTAAAATCCCAATTTCAATAAGCTTTAAATTGGTTTAATTAAATAAAATTCTTTACTAAATTCAAATTATCTTCCCAACCTTAACTTATTCAAATTTTTACCAAAAATCTATTTTGGCACATAAATTTAAATACTCAACCATATTATATGTATTTAATCAATCTTAATTAAATTAAATATCATTATTAAATCCATATAAATCATTTCCATTTATATATAATAATTTAAGGCTCAACATTTAATAAAACCATATATTTCTTTCCAAAAACCATAGAATTTATTTTCAAAATATTTATATATATGGACCAACGGTGTCTGTATATATATTTATCATAGGGTTAAGTGATACGGATATTTATCATTTCAATCCGAAATTCTAAATATATACGGGTAGATATCATTTCGACCCGTAATCCCAAATTTAATTCAAATGAAAATCGCTTGGGTTTATCATTTCAACCCATAACGATTTTCTCCTATTCTAAAGTCCGTTCGGGTATGTATCATTTCAACCCATAGTGATTTCTATACTAACAGGGAACTTGCAGAGTGATAACAGATATAGAAATAATATAACAGGCATAGATATATCATCAGTACAATATAATATAAACAGCAGGATATGGTGTCATATCCCACAGGTGAACAGTTACAGATAATAGCATATATAACAATTTAAATAACTACAACAGCATATTTCAATTGTCGTTTCAATTGAAATCAAATTTAATAAATAAAAGAACGTTAATCGTGAGTGATTGCTCACCTTTCGAGGCTAGAGGATAGACAACGAAATGAGATAGGCTACGAATCCAAGCATGAATTCCAAAGCAAACAGTGTTGGCATGAATTTGAAGGGTCAAAGCTGATAAATGGGAGTCGAAGAGAACAAATCAAAACCAGTCGATTTCAATGAAATGAAATGTATATTATATAAACATTTTCCTTAAACAAAAACTCCATGTAAATACCTTTTTAAAATGACACATTTACACATTACACTTATTACAAATCAAACATACACCCTAAAATACAATAATATATAATTATATAGATATACCGCCTATCACATGTATATATATAATATATAACAAAACCCAATCACAACCGATTATCTAAATTCAATTAAACATATATACTAACGTAATATACTCCTTTTAAAATCGAATATAATATACATTATGACAACCTATACTATGCATACCAAAAGAACTCGTGCAGACTCACATATAAAAGAGGACCCACACTAATGTTAATATAAAACAAGGCCAGAGCTCATGTGCATATAATGATGATTTTTTTCCAACTTATATATATACCTTAGTTCAACATAAACAGACTTACCTATAAACTGATATGTACAACCGCATTAACATCATAACATATGACTTATACAATATCACAGCAAAGAAGGAAAAGTCTAAGCTTTTATAATATAATATATATATTTTTATTTCTGACTTAAACATTGCATGTATGACAGAACTCCATTTATTCACTTACAGCAAGATACGCACATAACTTGTATAAATTGTAAGCCAACATCAATTATATTCAAAACAATGCTTAACAGAACATATAAATAAAATATTAACATGATATATATATGGTACAACTTACATACTATATGCGAAAACAAGCATTGGTAAAATAAAACAAAATACATATACTAACGTATATTTGAACTCATACATAGGCTCATAAAGAAATAATATACTTCAATGAGATAATATATAAAAACATATCAACTTAGAATGCATACTAAAATATATAACAACAACTTTCTTATAACATATATATACTCTTTACAAAAAATAATAATTACAGACTCATATACTTTACTTTACTGTAACCATAACTTAGCACATATAAACAACATTCGAACTATATAACACAATAAAATGTAATATAATAAAATCTAATATAATATAGTACAGTAAGATGTAATAAAATATAAAATGATATAATATAATGTAGTACATATAATATTGCGAAAGGCTCGGCTAATATCAATACATAAGTGCGAAAATTCCCTTTAAATTAATCATATATATAACAACTTATCACTATATTTATAAAATCTTTTTTTTATAACATCTTATGTTATACTTGCAGTACATGAAATCACTTCCTAAACTAATAATTTATATGCATACAAATAAAATCTTGTACATGCATCTCTTCCTAGCATGGCCCAATATGCAGATTAACTTTTATCTACTGACATATCTAAAAATATATTTTACTAACGCGAATAAGTGCAGGTTGGCCAAAATCATACATTAATATATAATAATAAATATAAACTCGGACCTTATATAACTTGCTTTAAACACACATATACATAGCTTGTCCTTTCGGCAATACGAAACAAACAAAACAAATGGATGCAAGTAAACTGACCGATCCTATATATATATAAATGAATATATATGCAGATACATACATGAGTAGGCTAGAGGTTGAGCATGAAATGGAGCGGCCGAGCAGGGGCAAGGTGACGGGGTGCTCCTCGCGTGCAGCCGGAGGTTGCTGCTGCTGGCGAGTTGAAGGGTGGACGGGCGGAGATGGGAGGGTGCGGTTGGATTTGGCTGAGGTGGATGTTGGGATGGACGGTGGGTACGAGCAAATTTGTTGATGAGGTGGAAGGGGAATCTCCATAAAAATGATAGCAACCGAAAGAAATGAAGAAGGAAAATGGGCTGGTTGCACAAATTTACAGCTTTATAGCTCTGTATATAAAAATTAGATCTGGTTTTTTCCAAGTGAACTGGCAAAAAAAGCAAAGAGGTAGTAAGATAAATAGGCAGAGAAAATGAACCTGGTAATACGTTTAAAGGTCAGGAGTAAATTCTGGAAAAGAAAAAGTCAATCAGAAATAAATGAGTGATAGTGGCCGTTTTTAATTTAGCCGTTTGAAATATGAATGGGTACAGAATATTATAGGTTCAAAAATAGGTGCCGATACGGTTAATCGTTTTACGGTTTTCACCGCGTACCGGACTTCGAAATACACAAATGAATATACCGCAGAGATTAGCACGACGAGACAATCAAAATGGTATACAGATATTGGTGGTACGATCATACGTTTAAAAGTCGATAATCGGTACCGGAAATGCTGCTATTTTGCCAAAATTAAGATAAACGGAGCAGTAGAAGTCCAAATTTGGAAAAACGAATTTCGCAGTCTGATTCAGAATGATCTGAATAATTTTCTCCTGTTGACATATTTTGATTTCGGAAAACTTTTAAATTCACTGTTTTTAACCGGTTTGATTTGAAATGAAATTTCACAGGAAAATAAACTTCAATATTATCAGATGAAAATTTACCAGTTGCTATATTAAATTAGACGTATTCCAAATAGTAAATTTATATTTTCAAATTTTATTGTTTAAAATTTCACAAAATTTCAATTAATTTTAACAAATAAAATCACTAAAAGTTTTGGGTCGTTACACTCTCCCCCACTCAAAACTTTTCATCCCCGAAAAGGAAGGAGGTTGGAGAATAGAACAACCAGAAATAAAAGTAGATTGAAAGTCAAGATTAAACAATTAATTTAAAACTATACAAATTTTACTTGAAATATTAATTTGAAAACTTTATTTGTAAATCAATTATCTTTAATACTTTCAAAACCCATTTGTAAAATTTCTTATTTCCTTCATAAGTATCATATATAGGTTTAAATAACACCTTTATAAATATATGTAAGCTATTTGAAAACAATTATTTACATTATTACTTATTTTTACAAAGAGGCTATTGAAAACATTTAAATCCATAATTCATAATTTATTAATTTTTCTCTCAAGATACTTTTCAAATATTATTAATAAACAAATAATCATTTACTTTTAATATGTTTATTAAATTAATAACTTCTAAAATATTTATAACACTAAAATTTTCTATCAAACCATGTAGTGTATAAATAAACAATATTCAAAAAGGGTATAGTCAACAAGGAAAAGGAGGATTTGGAAAGACAGAATATAGGTGAATAAATGAAGCTGAGCAGATAAGGCAAATTCAAAAGAATAGTATCGGGTCATGAATAGTTAATTTAGAACGATAAGAATTTCAATTTCAAATATTTATACAAAATTTCTTTGTTGGAAATAGTTTTAAAATAAAATACCTTTATAATAAAATACTTTTATAACTCGATGTTTCAACAAGTTTATCCTTGTCCCTGTAGACTCTGGTAGTGCGTTGATCAGGCGCAAAACTAGAATTCTCCAGGTACTTAGTAGACCTGTTTCAACACCCAGTGAAAATACTGGAAAAACCTTTAAAAACAGATATGGAAAGTACAATCCAATCAAAAACACAAACAAAACCTTTGTCTAACCATGGTTCGCAGATACACAATGGTTACGCCTGGATCCCCCAGGAAACAATCCATATCCGTAAGCTTTCTCAGCCCTGCGAGTTACGCCATGATGACTAGTAGAATGCAGGATACACAATGGTTATGCCTGGATCCCCCAGGAAACAATCCGTACCCCCAGGCAAGACTCAGCCAAGCATTTGCGCTACTATTCGCGACCTACACAGATTGCAGGATACACAATGGTTACGCCTGGATCCCCCAGGAAACAATCCGTACCCCCAGGCAAGACTCAGCCAGGCAGTTGCGCTATGCAGTCACGATCGTAAGACCATGGGTAACGCCATGGAATTCGAAGGACACTCGAGTATCATATCCGGAAAACCAAAAATCAGAGAGAATAATATCGATAGAATGAATCCAAGATGTGGCCACAAATCGGATATCAAGCAGAAGGCACTTTCCATATCTTTACTTCGAAAATATGTATCATATAGTACCTTTTCAAATCACTTTCAAATATCGTACTTATATAAAATCCATTATATATAAGATTAAATTTTCAAATCAAATACTTTCCAAAATCAATAGTATATCAAATCATACTTATATAGACTTCAATTATATAAGATTTCACTTTCAAATTGAGTACCTTTTCAAATCTATAGTTTTCGAATCAATTTCATACTCATGTAAATCAATTTTATATAAGTTCGACAACTCCCAAATCAAGTGTTTAGTAACATAAAGTTCTCAAATTTCAAATTATTTCTTCTCAAATTAAATATCTTTAGTTTCAAAGTTTCCAAAATAATAGATTTAGAAAATAAATCCAAATTTCCACATCAATATAATTTAAGTCAACCAATTCATTTCCAAAATCAAATGTTTTCAAGATCATCTTATACTTACGTAAGGTCCATCTTATAAGGATCAAATTTTTCAAAATAAATTTCGCTGTATGAAGAGCCATATGGGATTGAATATCTTGCTTTTATGGGTTATATATCTTTGTAATTTAAATTGGAAATTTTTCTTTTAGTAAATAAAGATATTCTAACCCGACAGCTTTCAATTTTAGCGTCAAAATATATCAATGATATTAGAATATAAGATGTACATACGTCATCATTTCGCAGAATCACATTTGATCGCTCGCTCGATCACACCAATTTGCTTTCGAACTAGTATTGTCCATTCGACTTCCCTAATGCAGACTTCGATATGGTTTCTCGACTAGAAGCCATCAGTCTCCTTGCATAGCCATATACTATGATAGAGAATTCTAGAATCGAGCCCAAAATCCATATCAAATATTCGCCATCAAGAATCCAATGAAAAATCCTAACACGAAATGGTGTAATTCACCTCGAACTTGTGTACTCAAACTTGGATCAATTTAATTATGCGAATAAAACAGTATACGTACAACTTATATATTTATTCCAACTTGTTAAATATATAGTTTCATAAAGATGTTACTAAGTTAAAACATTTAACTAAACTTTATTCAAAATATTTTGAAGACCAAATTCTTTTCAAAACATTTCAAATCTAAATTTCATATTAGAAATTTTTTAAAATTGCCTTATTCATTTACTTAACAAAACAGTTTCAACTTATTTAAATCATATTACTTTATACTTAAACATTCAAAACAAACTTATATACTTTATACTTTTCGAAATTTCTTAGCTTTGAAAAGTTAACCTTGATTTGGAAGCGCTCGAACCTTCAAAATAGTTGAAGAAATCATTTTCAAATTCAAGAGTTGGAAATCAGCAACAAATCAGTAAATCAATTTTAATAGATGGGGTTATATCAAATCCGAAACTCAAAGACTGAACACCGGCTTACTTCAAATCATTTCAAATATATATACATATATACTTTGAATATCAAATCTTACTCGGAATTTGAAATCAAAATTTGTTTCGCAAAATCACTCGCATAGCAAAGCTATTGAAGTGGCCTATCCCCCACTCTGAAACTCGAAAATCAATGTCGATGATGCGTGCACTCATCACCGAAATTATTTTCCAGCGACATAAGTAAGTTATGGACTTCTATTTTCTCAAACTTCTTTTGAAATTTCTTCGAAATCATTCGAAACTTATTAAAATCATTTGAAACATTTCTTATTCGAAAAATACTTTTAAATCATATTATTATTATATATTTCAAAATCTTAAAACCAATTTCAACACCGGGGTTCAATTCTCGAATTTCAAATTTAAAATCCTTCAGTCATAAATCATTTTTAGATAAATCAAATTTCTTATATAGTTTTTTTCAAAATTACAAATCCTTTCGAAACCTCAAATTCTTATTTTAAAGGGTTTATAGTCTTTATCAAAAACATTTCACTTTTATATATAGAATATAATCATACTTATTAAAATAATAATTTCGGTTTAGAAAACAATTTCTAAAATATAAACAAACCCGATTTTCAAAGGACGATTCACGAACGGATTTCAAAACAAAGATAGAGATTCAAATTAGAGGGACTCTTGTCAAATAGAATTGTGATTTGAAGATAAGCTCGAACGAAGATGAGATAATTAAATTTCAAAATAGAAGATGAATATACTTATATAAATCGCGGACGACCTTAACCGGGTCAACCGTGACTTCAGGAACAAGATCGATGCAGAATTCCAAGAAAAATCAACATTCGATCGCAAGAGATAGCGGCATCTAAACCAAAGATATATAAATCTCCGGTGAATCAATGCCAAATGTAAAGCAGTTCCACCCCTTTACAAATCATTCAAAGATTGGCGGGATCGCCTATTCTTATAGAGATCATTCAAAGTGGAGTTATGGGATACTCCAGAATCAAAAGAATACAAATAGGGAGAGACAAGAATGAATTTTGGAACCGCAGGGACGTTCCAAAGTTCAAAGAAAATTCGAGTCAAAAGGAAGAGATTCAACTCGAACGAAAGTGATTCTGTAAATAAATTTACAATATATGCTAAGTTTTGCCTAGAGCCAAAGCTCTGATACCAACTGTAACGACCCGCTATTTTGGATTATTCAAGTCAGACATGTGTGGATTATTGTCGATTTGAATGGTCCAAAATAGCGGGTCGTTACAGGTGTTAAGCTAAGAGAACAAATTCTCCGCCACCAACAGAAATGTATTTGAAAGAAATCAGCTTTATATCTCAAATTGTAACGTCAGACACACAATCCATACAAGTCTGTTCCGGGATCGAACAGAACCGAAGGCACTTCTCACGAAGCCCCATGCATATCCGGATAATTTTCTAATCACGTCCGGACTTCCCGTCACTAAGGGTGATAAAACCTCTAAATCGGAGATCAACCGATGTAGAGTAACTCGACGGTAATCCTTCCGTTTTCAAAAATATCCGGTCTTCAACACCGGTCTTCGAATGCAATTCATAACGACGTATCACATATTCGGAATGGGTTATACGACCCCATGGTCCTTTCCCGGTTAACCCGAATAGTGAGCGATTATTCAAAAATAAGTGTGGCATTCAAATTCATCCAATCACAATAAATACCATATTCAAGGTAATTATTGATAGTCGGTTATTTAACTATCAATAAAGATGCGCAACATCATCAGATTCAAAATAATTTTCCAAATTATTTCATCTTCCAAAATATCTTTTACTAGATATAAAATTTCCACACTTAATCATTTGAAAACAATTTCAAATCAATTTCCACATTTCATTTTATCTTTGAAGATAAAATCTCAAAACTGTTCATTTCATATTGGAAAAGCATTTCCATACTTATTTAAAAATAAGTATTTCACAAATCTATTTATTTTCAACATTTGAAAATATTCAATATACTTAAATCAAATTTAAGTATAAATTCATTCTTTAAGGAAATCATTAATTTTAACATCTATTTGAGTCAAAACGAATGTTGCGTAAAACATCGTTACGACGACTCGAAATCACTAGTATAGGGATTCGGATTTTAAGATAGATATATGTAAATCCCAATACTACATAAAACATTTTCTTTTCGAAAATCATTTACTATAACAACAGTGTTATAGTCCATCATTTCCTTATTTCTCGAAAACGTCTATTTCAACAATGAATGTTGAAATCTATGTATTCGATACTTAACACGTTTTAAAACATCTTTTAAAACAATTAAATTCATTTTATAATATCGCTTTCCCAAAACCATATCCATTTTACTTAAAAATATATTCACTGTCCAAAATCGTGAATATACTTCACTAACCACATTTCAATCTTTTCTACAAATTTATTTCAAGAATTTATCCACTATCCAAAATCGTGGATAAAATTCCCTTAATAACCTTCTATATTCAATTCATCAAATTTGATTGATTTTCGAATTTATGAAACAACGTTCATAAATTCCATTTCTATTTTGTAACAACTTCAACTTAATAAATCCCCTTTATTAACAATTCGATTCATAACTCAAATCTTACACCAACAATCCATATTATAAGTTAAATACTTATAATTCCTTTATTTTACAAAATCATTTCCATTTATAAGTTCGCGATTTATAAATTTCATTTATTTATAAATTCTTAAAAATTCATTTTAACGCTATAAAAAACTCGTTTTATAATACCAACATTTTAAAGTTATAAATATCAATCTTGTACATCTTTTACATACATCGTTTTTTATAATTTCGAAAATCCAAATTTAAACCGTTTTATAAATTTCTTAACTTTTATTTCAAGAGAAATTACCTTTCGGTTATATTTCACAAAAATCTAAATTTATATAACTTTAAAATTTGAACGTTTATTTATAAATTCAAAAAAATTAAATAAAACGTCTACTTCCAAAAATCACTTTAAAATCCTTTAAAAGTAAAAGTCGTTATTTTTTAAACTTCAAAACTGAATCCGATGATGCAGCAGCACCAATTAGTCAATCACAACATCAAACATCATATATCAACATATGATAACAGAATATACATCAATATCTGTAAATAAATAAATACTGGTGAGGAATCCAGTTGGATCCCTCCAACCTGTTTCCCTGCATCCAAAGATGTTAGCACAATACCAATTCCACTTCGAGGTGGAATATCGCGGTATATGGGTTTTTATAATATATCCGCTTACTAACGGCGCAATAGGGTCTCATCCGCTATACGAGGCGGGAAATCATCAATCCAATATATACATATGCCAATATGTATATATTGCTATATATATAGATATATCCTATTATATCTAATATCACATCCAAATAGCAATCATATCAATCAATAAATAACTGCAATACCAAATATATTTTGAGTGAGAAAAATCTCACCTTAGCTTTTTATTTGCAATCCAATTTCCATTCTTGACCCGATTTTCTTGATTTTTAACCTTGTATAAATAATTATACAATTCTATTAATATTCGAATCAACTGATCAATAAATTTCCGTTTAAATAGTTTTTGATTAGCTGATAATTTTTTTTAAACCAATTTTTCTCCTTTAATAAATTTTATTTAACTAAAATTTAAATTAAACAATTTAAATTTTCTTTTCTTAAATATCTATTGTTTACTGTAATTTCTTTTAACAAAATATTTTCTTTAATAAATTTCTTTTAACGGTTAGATAGATTTAATAGGTTAATAAACAAACAACCCACCCAATCCATTTTCTTTTAAATAAATTAGCAAATTAAAACCTATAAATATATATTTCAAAATCCTTTATTTACACAAAATCTTCTGTTTACTATTTATATTCAGAACAAAAGATATGTACTGCAAATGTTTCTGCCTTACTGTAAATTATATTTTCTAACCTAAACTGTTAAACTTCTCCTTTTTAATATATGTATGGAATTAAATTTAAAACAGAGGTATTCGATTCACCTTACTGTAAATCGACGAACTCAGCTACCCCGAGCCTCCAGTCGCCTCCTCGCGATGATCGATGCCCCTACCCTTGAATCGAACGAGTCACCATCACTTCTTCGCGGCTACTGGATCGCCGCACTCGAGCTCGTGCTTGTCCAAATCGCGACGACGTCGCGTTGATCCCCTCCTCTGATTGCTGCTTCAACCTACCCTCGCGACCCACAACGCGATCGACATCAGCTCTTTCTCGCATACGCGCTCCAACATGCGAAACCCCAACCTCAACAGCTCGACCAAATACTCGCGCCTCCTTGCGAGATCGAATCGCTCGCATTCGATTTCGCCTCCCCTCAAGAACAGTCGCGATGAGGAAACAATCTCGAGATTTCAATGCTCGGTTGTTTTTAAAACGAAAGAAGAGGTTTTTTTTTTCTTTTCGAACTGTCGTTCGTTTTTATCGCGGCCATGAATTTTTTTTTATTTTTTTTA
The DNA here is from genome assembly GCA_030737815.1 of Allium fistulosum. Taxonomy (NCBI): domain Eukaryota; kingdom Viridiplantae; phylum Streptophyta; class Magnoliopsida; order Asparagales; family Amaryllidaceae; genus Allium; species Allium fistulosum. The sequence continues at coordinate 1,218,373,123 of CM060904.1, read as the reverse complement.
ACGAATGAATCTGAAAGAGTATGGGTTTTGATTTTGAATCTGGAAATAGGAAGGAAAAGTATTTAAGGTCAAGAGGGATACGCGGCCATTTTATTTTATCTCGTATGATTTCTTCGAACTGATTGAAAGACGAAAGAACGAGATATTTAAAAACGAACGAACACGCTCAGCATGATTTTCTCCCCGTGATCGATGGCGTGTTTTAAGGAAGAAAAATGTGTGTATGTCGGCAAAGTTTTAAATTTAAAAATCTAAATTGAATTCAACTAAATTTTAATGCGTTTAACTATTGTGTGCTCACATAACAGCTCCGATAAATACGAAATTTGAAATCCGGTAATAACAAACTATTACGGACCCAATGGAACTGGTTTCGTTGAATTCCGAGACTGTGCCTTGGACGGCTATTTTTAAATTCGATTCGAACAATAAAATTCAAAACTGAACAGAACAGTTTCAAATTCGATTCTGAAGTTTCAATTATCTTCAGTATCATCAATATGAATTTTACAAGCTTTTGAAATATTTTTAATCAGCCTAAATTTGAAGATTCAAATTTTTTATCCAGTTTCAATAGATTAAATTATAAAATTTAATCGCCAAATTCCAAGTTAAATTCGGGATTCAAATTAAATCATCGTTCAAATATTTAAAATTAATTAAATATCCTCAATTTAATTTGTTCAAGATTCTGGGTCGTTACACATAGAGTTCAACAACTATAATTTAAAAAAAAACAGATACAATCGAATAAGAAACGAGAGAGATACGATCTCTCAAAGTTGGACTTGCAGCCAGATTTCACTGTCAACAGCTGGAGCAAATCATTCTCCAATTCAAAGTTTGACAGCACGTTTCTATAGGCTATAAAGGTCGGAATGACCTAAAATTTAAAATTCATAAATTTCAACAACAATAATTTAAACTGAAAAAAGAATCACGTAATTTAGAAAAGGTATGAGAAAGTTATGATGTCTCAAATTTGAACTCAGACAGTGTTTTCACTGTAAAAATCTGGACAAAAACATGCTCTGAGAACAAGTTCGGAAGCATATTTCTATAAGAAATATAGATCGCAATGACTTGAAATTTAACATGCATAAAGCTCAACAACAAGAATTTAAACTGCACCAAGATTCACGCAATTTAGAAAAATTATCAAAAAGTTATGATGTCTCAAAATTGAACCCAGACAGTGTTTTCACTGTAAAAATCTAGGCAAAAACTTGCTCTGAATACAAGTTCGGCAGCATATTTCTATAAGATCTATTGGTCGAAATGACCTAAAATTTAACATGCATAAAGCTCAATAAAAAGATTTTAAACTGCACTAAGAGTCATGCAATTTAGACAGTATAAAAAAGTTATGATGTCTCAAAGTTGAAACTAGACTGTTTTCACTGTAAAAATCTTGGCAAAAACATGCTCTGAATCAAATTTCGACAGCATATTTCTATAAGCTATGTAGGTCGAAATGACCTGAAATTTGGTATTCAAAATCTACAGAACATGATCTACAAAACAAAAAAAATCCGGCAGCATTTCGTTGCCGGAATAGAGAGATATGACTGCACAAAGTTGCAACTAAAGACAGTTTACACAGAAAACTAAAATAGTTCAAAAACGAATTTTTTATCGAATTTTTGATTTCAATTTGCGATTTTTTGGCATTGGATGAGCTAGATTTTGTGAGATTGATAATCTCCTTGTTGTAGTGTGCAAAAACTCGGATTTTAGCAGAAAGTTTGGAGCTTGAAGGTGAAATTGGTCTTCAACAGCCTATAGAAACTCAGAAACAATACATGCAAAGGAAAATAAACAGTAAATTAGAAAACCATTTCTGAAATTTAGAAATTTAATGAAATTGAAAGATTTGGAGTTTGATTGCCTGTTGATTAACTCTCTAGTTTGAGAAAGATTCTAATTTGTTGAATTTATTTGAAGTTTGGAGGCTTGGAATTGAGAAATTTGGGTGTTTTGTTTTTACTGTTCTTAGTTTAAAGAAGAGGAAGAAGTGAGGTAAGAAATGAACGTACTCAACTTTGTTTTCTTCTTTTCTCAATTATCTAGAAAGCACTAATGGGCCATTTGGACCCAAAATGAAGGGAAAAATAAAATGGCCTAAGATTAATTCATACTTGATCAAAAATGTTTGTATTTACACTATTTATAAAACCAAAATACATTTTCCTTCCAAGTTTTTACATAAGAAAAATATGTAAACTTACACACTAATAAAACAAAACATTTTCCACCATATAAAAAGATAAAATTTTATTTTTAAGACATTTTTATTATCAAAATCCTTTATTTTACAAAAATGCACTATTTTCACAATTAAATGCAGAAGTCTACATTTTTAACTTCTAAAATTCCACAAAAATTTATTTTCTCACTTAGAAAAATATTTCAAACCATTTCAAAACATAATTTAAAGCCAAAACATATTTTTCAAACCAATTCCCATCTTTTTATCAAAATAAACCACCTTTAAAAAATCAATTACTTCTCTTAAAAATCATAAATAGAAGAATTGGCAATAATTAAATAATTATTGCATTTTTTCTAAAATAAAAAACATTTTTCACTTATTGTCAGCCCAAACAAAATAAAATAAAGTCCTAAATTTTATTTTCCCAATTTGATTCCAATTTCATTGTTTATTCCAAATAAATAATATAAAATTTCCAATTTAATTTTAATCACAATATTAAATTATAATTATCATTATAATTTAATATTGATAGGAAATCTCCAAATCAGGGTTGTTATAATAGGATGGGTGGTAGGTCTGCTGACGGTAAGTTTATGGGCTGATGGGTTAAATCGATATAAATATATTTTATTTAATCTCAAAATATCTAGATATTTATTTCGAACCCCTATCGAGATGTGCCGCCCGACGTTCATAATGTTATACCCCTATTCCGAACGCCGTGGAACAAATTCTGAGACCTAATTCGATCGTATGGAGAAGATAGCTTTTTGAACCCAATTATTATATTAAATTTTCGATATAAATTTCAACGCGTTTCTATCCCGTATGACCAAATGATAACTCCAAATACTAGGAAATTTGAAATTCGATAATAATACACTATTATGGATCCAATGGAACTAGTTTCGCCGAAATCAGAGACTGTGCCTTGGAAGGCTATTTTTATAAGTTAATTAAAACGAGTTATTTTTAAAATCGACTAAATCACCTTTAAATTAAATTTTAAAATTTTTATTATCTTGTTTCTTATTAATAGAATTTAAATAAGCCTTTGAAACTATTTTTATCTAGATTAAAACTCAAGATTCCACTATTTAACCAAATTTCAATTATTAAATCCCACAATTAAATTACCCAATATATCGTTATATTTGAAATTCATGCTATTAAATCTATAAAATTAACTTTTCAAATATTCAAAATCAATTAAATATTCCAATTTCAACACTCAAAATTATGGGTCGTTACAGAGTACGCACTAGAGTGGTCGTGTGAACGATACTAGTTCAGAAGTGAAATTGTGTGATCGAGCGATCGGGTATGGTTTTGCATACGGATGATATATGTACATCGTACGGGCTTAATAAATTAAATATTGACATTGGAAAATGCAAATTGATTTGTTTACTATTTAATTGGATGGATATTGTTTGTTGGATGGTTTCTTTTGTTACATTTGCATATAGTTATTGTATTAGTACATGTTATATATTGATATTAATTTCCCTATACATGTTCTCATTGGTTGTTGTGTGATTAGTAGGTGCGGATGGCTTATGCTTCACATTTGGTGCTCGCATTCGCATTATATATTGATTGTATATGCTTGCTAATATAAGAAAATGTGCACATCTCGGATTACATATCGTACTTCTATATTTTTTCCCTACGGGATGCCTCATCCTTGAAGATGAGATGTATATTTGTGATTATATATTTATTGTAAATTTTTCTGATTGAACCACGCAAAGGAGACACTAGCGAAATTTTCTGTAAATTTAAGGCGTTAGAAATTTTTTGAGAATTTTGGAAAAAATTTTATAACTAAAATTTGATTTTGAGTTATAACTTGAAATCAATGAATAGAAGTAAATTAGTTAGTGTAGGTGGGTGAATTTAAAAGACTTAGAAATTTTATGATCTATTTCATCTAATTGATTTTGAAAAGTTAAAGGCTTAAAAGAATTTAGTAGTCCATTTCAACTAATTGGTTTCGAAAAGTTAATGGGTTTGGAGCATTTTATTTACTTGCTAATTTTGAGGACGAAATTCTTTTAAAGGGGGAAGTATGTAATGACCAAGAATTTCAGTCATTCAAATTTGGAATATTGAATTGATTTTAAATATTGAAGTTAATTTTATAAGTTAAATAACTTGAATTTCAAATTTAATAGTTATTTGAATATTTGGAATTGTTTAAATTATTAAATCTTGAATTTTAATATGAAAGATAATAATTCCGAAAGTTGATTTAAATTCTATATGAATAAGAATGAAGATAGTAAACTTTTAAATTTGGATTAAAAGCGAATAAACTTGTTTATAATAATCATTTTAATTAATGTGTGAAAATAGCCTTCCGAGGCACTATATCGGGTTTCGACAAAACCAGTGTCATTGGATCCGTAATAGTAAATTATTGTACACCATCGAATTTCATAGCTATTGGACGTATGACCAAGCTCGAAAAGCGTAGAAATTAATTATAGGAATTTAAATTAATATAATTTGATTGCAAAAAGCTAACTTCTGAATACGATCGAATTGGGTCTCGTACTAGTTCCATTATGTTCAGAATAGGGGTATTACATATAGAACGCCAGGCGGCACACCTCGATTAGATTTCAAAAATTTAGCAAATGAATAGTGCTTTGAAAAATTTCTATATAAGGACCTTAATTTTCTTCATTTGCAATACCCTAACCCTGAATAAACACAATTTCCATTAAATATGGCTCCATCCTACGCTTGAGATTGCACGCGTCGATCGAGGCCGTTTTAGAGAAAACTTCTTGCAAGAAAGTTGAAGCTCTTCCTCCTCTGAGTCTATTGCCCCCAACCAATCATCCATCGGTGGACCACGGCGGCGGATATGGCCGTTCAAAGGTGGTGCAGTTGGGTTCGTTTTGCTATCAATTGGTGGAGAATTAGGAGGGCGGAGTGGTGGCATGGGATAGCTTGGAGGTAGGGTTGTCTTCTAGAGAAGTACGGCGTGCTGACGTGGCTTCGAAGGCAGGGGCAAAAGACAAAAGTCACAGTCGAGGATGGTAGATAGTACTTAGACATAACTTCGGTCCTAAAGTTGTTTGCATAGCTCCTTAGAATTGGCTCGTGAAGATAGGATCTCGATTACGTACTATGCTTATTGGAATTCCACGTAGATGAACTATTTCCATTATATAAATTTCTGCCAATGAAGCTGCCGTTCTAGTTGGCTTGACCAAAATAAAATGTGAACTCTTTGTTAACCGATCCACAATAACCCACACTCCTTCGTTTCCTTTCTTGGTTCTGGGTAAAAATATATGAAATCCATTGATATCATCGCCCATTTCGACTTAGGGATCTCAAAAGGTTGAAATAATCCGGCCGTTTTCTGATGATCTCCCTTAATTTGTTGGCAACTCTCACATCTGCTCACAAAGGTGAAGATACCCTTCTTCATTCCTGGCCACCAAAAGACTCTCCTCATGTCATTATACATCTTATGGACTCCAGGGTGAATACTCAATATAGATTTGTGACATTTCGATAACACTTCCTATCTCAGTCTATCTATATCCGAAACGCACAATCTTCCCTTGATTCTTAAAACACCTTGGTGATCCATCTCAAAAACTGTACATCGACCTTCCTTAACTCCTCGATTTAACTTCTCCATAGCACTATCCTTCCTTTGGTTCTCCATTATCCTTAGCTGAAGAGTCGGGGTAACTTTCAAAAGAGGCAATACTGCAATCCTGCTTAAGGTGCCCGCGACTACATTAGCTTTTCCCGATGTATAAAGAATGTCCAACTCGTATGCCGCCAAGAACTCTAACCATCTTTGCTGTCTGAGATTCAGGTCTTTTTGGGTGAAAAGATACTTCAGGGACATTTGCTCAATGTAGAGCTCGAACTTTTCACCTAATTGGAGAAGAAGAAAATCCTACTTACTAGAATATCGAAAGAAAGAAGAAAGAGATCAAGAAGAAAGGAAAGAATTTTACCTAATAAATAATGCCTCCATATTTTCAATGAGAAGACCACGGCTAATAACTCTAAGTCATGTGTAGCATAGTTGTTTTCATGTGGCTTCAACTACTTGCTAGCATATGCAATCACTCTTCCATTCTGCATCAGAACAGCTCCTAATCCAACTTCACATGCATTATTAAACAACGTAAACCCACTATTTCCATCAAGGATAGCAAGAACTGGCGCGTCTCTTCTTCAGTTCTCCAAATGCTTCCTCACATTTTGGAGTCCATTTAAACTTTTCACCTTTCTTAGTCAACTTAGTCAAATGTGAAGAGATTTTAGAATAATCTTGAATGAATCTTCTATAGTAACCGGCCAATCCTAAAAATTGCGAACTTCAATAGAAGTGGAGGTCGCTTCCAATCCTGTACGGCTTCCACCTTTATCGGGTCCACAGAGATACCATCTCCCTATAAAATATGCCATAAAAATCTTACCTACGATTGCCAAAAATTGCATTTAGACAACTTTGCTTTCAAAACATGCCTCCTCATGGTTTCTAAAACTACTTCCAAGTGATATCTATGTTCCTCTTCCGATTTGGAGTAAATTAAAATTTCATCAATAAAAACAAGCACAAACTTATTTAGAACCTCTCAGAAAACATGATTCATAAGATCCATGAAATATGCGGGTGCATTGGTCAGCCCAAAAGGCATAACCAGCCATTCAAAGAAAATGTCTGGGCCCCTAAAGGCAGTTAAGAGTATACTATCCTTAGCAACCCTTAAATGGTGAAATCCGGTAGCTAGATCCATTTAGCAAAATACCGTAGCACTATGAAGTTGGTCAAATAAGTCATCGATACGGGGTAAGGGATATTTATTTCTAATAGTTAACTTATTCAACTCTTCATAGTCCACACACAATCTTAAAGATCCATCTGACATAGCCGTAGAGACTACTGCTGATCCCCAGCTCGATTGACTAGATCTAATCAATCCCTTCTCCAAAAAGTCCTAGGTTTGCTTTACTAACTCCTCTCTTTCCCTCGGAGCCATTCTTTTCTTAGGTTGAACTATGGGTCTTCCATCAAGCTAAATCAATGTGGAATTCTATCTCCCTATGTGGGGGTAAATTCCTAACTTCTTCAAACACATTGGGAAAGTTCTTCACAACCTCTATGGATCCTAACCCTTCTTGAGATGCTTCTAAGGTATACAGGAAACTACATACGAATACTAGGGTCCTCACAAGGTACTTAAGCAATATTTCCCAATTTGGTTACTAATGTTACCGTTCTTTCTCTACAGTCTAAGATAGCCCCATATATTAATAACCAGTCCGTTCCGAGAATGAGGTCAAATCCCTTAAAATCTAAGATATATAGATCACAAGTAAAATGATGGGAAAGATAAGAAATTGGCATGTCTTCATAGACTAGGTTCAAATGGGTTACAATTTCTATAGGATTAGATACGCAAATATGGTTTTCTACAATATTTGGGATAAAATGAAATTTCTTTACGGCTTCTAAAGAGATAAAACTGTGGGAGGCACCAGTATAAAAAAACTCGAACAAAAATACCATTACTTAATAGGTCACCTTCAAGAATGCCCTTTCCCTTCACATCTCCCAAGGTTGATGGTCCTTAACCGCATATACCTTAGCCTGCTGCACCTTCTTCATGAGTAGACAGTCATTTATCATATGCCCAGGTTGGTGACTGTTGAAGCATAATGTCTTCTGGACCATTGGGAAATAGATCCTGCTAGCTGAATGGAAGTTTCAGAGTCTTTGCAGAATTTAACAATATGACCCTTCTGCTTATAGATATAACAAGTGGTATCCTTAAACTTGTTCCCCTTATTCCCTCCTGGATCTCCTTTTCTTTACCCTGCTTACTCCAATTCGGGTTGAACTTCCTTTCATTTGAATTGTTGTTGTCGGCATTATCATTTGTTGTTGCTGGGGTATGCTTCTTCTTGTCCAGGACTTCATACCTTAATGCCATGTCTACCAAGTCCACAAATGAACCCTTAACTTGGGCAGTCATCCTCTCATGGAAATTCTCCCTCATTCCCAAAACGAATATCTCATTTTTATTTAGTGAGGTGTTTATCAATTCCGGTCCAAAACAAGATAGCTCATTGAACTTTGTCTTATATTTTTCCATAGATGAATCTCCCTACTTCAAGTCCAAGAAATTTCTGTATATCCGAGTCTTACCAGCTGCAGGCAGAAACTGATCTTCAAATGCATCCTTAAATATAAGCTCAAGTAAACTCTTCTTTTGGAATATTGGCTATGAGCGAGTCCACCAAGTTGTGGCTCCTTCTTGCAATTGCCAAGATGCTAAAAATCTCTTCTACTCATCTGATAGATCCAGACCTTTATAAATCTTTTCAAAAGTGCACAACCAAGCTTGAACTTCTACGATAGACTTAGTTCCCTTAAATTGTTTCCCTCCTAGGTTTGGTAATCCTTACATAAAGTTGCAAATTTCACCCTTGGTTGTCCTGGTGTTGGCTCTTCAAAAGTTCCAACCCTTCCAGTCTATTTCTGACCATTGGTGGTGGTAGTGCTGCTAGTTCCTCTACCTCGTCTGCCTCTAGTGCTCATTTCTTACGATCTGGGCATTGCAAGATACTTCTTAGAATACTTTGAATGAGATAAATTCCAAAAAGGAGAGCACTAATCAAACTATCAAAGCTGATCTACCTATCAGGGATATATATTTATATATACGAGTAAAATTCAAATAAGCTCTCTCAGTGTTGACCCTAACCCAAAGATAACTAGGGGTTTTCTTAACCTAATGCTCTCATACCAAATGTAATGAACCGCCTTTCTTGCATTCGAAAGACGAGTCATTATAGGTTGAAGAAATGAGAAAGAAAAGAAGAAAACTAATCGAACACCGAATCTTATCATGCAGGGAACAACATATAATAGAAAATGTAGTATATTACATAGTCATAGCCAAAATTTTACATCAGAGTTCAATAATACATGTTCCAAACTAGGAAAATTTACAACTGCTTGTCCACAAAATACTTAGACCATGCATACATACACAGTGGAATAATTTATACTAATAATAGCTAATCATAAAGCCACATGCTCCAGCTCCTCCAACATGCTTTCGAGAGAAACCTGGATAACTTGACTACTCATAAAAATTGAGTACCCAAGAGTTTAGGGAAAAGAAAAATAAACTCTGGATCTCACATGGGTTTGGTGTGAGTAAACTCAAATAATAATATTTTTATTTGAAAATTACTTTAAAAAACAAAAGGTATCGTAAGACCACACCGCACCTATACAAGGATGGGTTTTTACCTAACGATAACCAAAAATACTTTCTATTTAAAACAAGTGATATTATGATAATGCCTAATGGTTTAAAATAAATATAGAACATAGCTGAAATGCTTGCATCTCACATTCCAACATATTTAGGTATACAACTAAAACCATAAAGGCACGTATTGAAGATTGGATTCCATACAATGACAAGGCTACCGGGGTACCACCTGCCATAGTACGCCTCTAGATTAGTGTACCAAGATCGTACCGAACGATCCCTGGCAACACAGGACTGGCGTATCCCTTGCTGGATAGTACTGAATATGATCAACCTCTTGGTTGAGATCAGCAACCATTTGGGACTATAGTCTATCTGAGTAAGGACTCATTTAAGATGGAAATGATCATACCTAATGGGTGCGACCCACATGGCCCTGCTTCATATCCCATATTTTAGTCATTTCTGGTTGATGTGGCCTGAGGCTATGATATTACCTTTCACATATAGCACTTCTCTCTTGGAATGCTAACCTTGCCTTCTCGATTTTGGCACAATGTCAGCATTCATCCATACATGTCGTTCAGGAGATGAAAGAACCGAACGCATTACTTCTACTATAACCATTTTGGAATCACCCTCAAGGTTAATGGCAAGATAGCTCTTGCGATTCAAGTCTTGAATCTTGATCATGACTTCGATGGATCCAATTTGAATGCTTTACGTTGGTTCGAAGTGGTTTTCCGATAACTATTCGTCATCCGATCTCGGTCTCTTCAAACCAACATTCGATAATTTTAAATGGTCAAGTTATTTGATAGCGAACAACTTCACTATCGGGTGCAAGATTTACATATGGACATACACTCCATATACTTAAGTTATCATGACCCGCTTATCGAAATTAACCTCCTTGTGTTTATCACGTTACTGATTTTCAGCATTTGTGCTAAACACAAGTCAACTTATTTTCCATAAAACGTGTCAACCTTTTATAATCATTACTTTAATTCATTTGGCTACTTATGGTCGAGACGATGAGATCCTTTGATTTAAAATCATTTAACTTGAAAAGAAGATTGATTTAAAACATAACCAATTTAAGTTTAAAAATAGTTTTGAAAAGATTAAATTATATATAATTGGCTTAAACCCTAATTATATCTTATTTAAATTAAGATTAATTTGTAATTAAACTTTAATGAACTTAATGAACTTAGTTAAGTCCTAATTAACTTCTTAATGCATCTTAGTTATGGTTTAAGCAATTCATTATTAGTTAAACCCTAATTAATTAAAAGTCAATTAAATAATCACTTATTAAATAATTATTAATTAACTAATTAACTTAGTTAAACAATAATTAATCATTAAATTACTTCTTAATTTCATTAACCATTAATTAAAAATTTATTAATCACTAATTAGTCACTAACCTTCTATAAGTGTTACTTAACCCTTTATCACTTACTTGATTATCAATTAGGTACTAATTATTTTTAATTAATTTATTAAATAATAAAATATTAATTTAACTAAACTTAATCTCCTTTTTATATTACTAATTAAGTTTGGAAAACTTTTGAAAAGCCATTTTACAAGAAAACGGTATAAAACGAAAATCGAAAATTATGTCGAACTACGTCCATAGCGACTATCGCTATGAGCGCTGTTCGCTTAAACATACTTTAAGCGAAAACTTGCTTGATTCTTTTCTATTTCATGTTTTGAAACATAGCTTTTAAATTTTTTGAAACATAGAAACAAAGATAGAAACTTTGAAACAATTTCCAAACTTTTAAACAAGAAAACATAGTTTTTGATTTCGAATCGGATCTCACATCCGTCTCAACACACAAAGTTGTTAACTTTAACTCAACACAACATACTTTGGTTCTTGGATCACAACCATACATCCATACTACCATACTTTTCAACATCACGGTGAATAAAAATATATGTTTACATGCTTACTAACTTGACAATACCGCATTCAAATCTCAAATTCAACACCAAACACCAACATCCATCAAAGCAACATCAACCAACATAATAACCATTCAATTTACACATCATATTATCATCACAATAACACTACATAGTAAATTCAAAAAAAAAATCTTTTCCAAAATAAAGTAGTTTTCTCACCGAAACTCCGCAAATACAAAGCGAACTTCGACTAGACTTTGGAAACAACACACGAGCTTCGAAGAGTGAGGATTTTTCCAGAGTTTTGAGCTTCAAATGGCTCGGTCTGATGGTGTGGGGCTCGGCTTAGTGGTTTATGGTGGGTGTGGGCTTGGTTTCTTGAAGAATAAAGTGAAGAAATGAATATAGGAAAGTTTAAACTAGATTCAGAAGAGATTTAAAGTGAAAAGTTAGGATTTTAAATACATAGAAAGGATTTGGAAGATATGGAAATTTTAGAAAATGAAGTAGAGAATGTAATTAAAAATGTGTTTGCATTTATAGATAAAGAAAGTGGGGAAATTACCATTTTATCCTTAGTTTAAAGTATCATAACATGTCATCATTTGGACATGTCACATCACTACCTTCCTCCCCCTCATATGTCACATCTCCCCTCTCTCTAGTCACAACCCCTAAGTCATGATGGAGAATGATGATGGTACTTAAGGAAATGACAAGAGATAATGATCTGATTTAGTATATATATATATAAATTATTATTTTAAAACCATGTCTTGTCACATCACTTGCTAAACATAATTAACATAAGATAATATACTACTAGTGTATTATTATTGTTTGTCTAATTAACTCTTGTATATGTATATATAGTGCATAAAGACGAACAACGTTCCCGACAACTTTCGGGGGTCGAAAGATCGAAATTTCAGAAAACATTCTTCGGTCACATTTTCCATTTTTCTATGAACTATTTAATTTAGTAAACATATTTTGAAAATAATTTTCCATCATTATTAATTAATTGAAATGAGTTCATTTATCAATAAAAATCCATTTATTGACTATATAAATTTGCCTAGTTAAAGCGACCATATCCTGGGGTGTTGCAAGCGAATACTAAGTTATGGAGTTGGATTGGATGAATTTGGAGCTAGTTGTAATTTGGGTTAGAATTGAACGCCTGTTCAATTTTAATTCAAACCGAAACATTTTGGCAAAAACTGAAATCAATGCGAGTTAACTCGCCTTTCTGGCCCACTTATATTTCTATATAAGTATGGATTATTTTATTGTTGATTATTTGTTGACTATTTGGATGATTTACTATTTTATTAGTTGGTTTGGACATATTCCCACCCCTAGAGCGGATGAGACCCTATTATGTTCCCGTGTATGAGCGGATGACCCTTTATATATGATCTCGCCTCAAAGCGATTGATTTATATTATTTGATTATATACTGTATGTGATGTAGGGAGATAGTTTGGAGGGATCCAACAAGATTCCTCAAATTGTTGATTTTACTTTTCATACATATTGATAAATGATGCTTTGGATGCCATTTTTAATGACATCGATATGATTTCTTTATTTAGTGCTATAGTAGCACTAGGCCTTACTTTTGGTATTTTGAAATACTACAAAATAGTGATTTTGAATTAAAACGATTTTTAAAGTGATTTTGGAAATTTTATATGTTTTAATAATTTTTAAATTATTAAAAGGAGTGAATTTATTTAAATAAATAAAAATATATGATTTTTATGTTAGAAAATTGATAGTTTTTTAAAATATTTTAGATAGAGATTTCTGAATAGTTTATATAAAGAATTTATAAAAGTGATCTATTTTAAATAAGAAATAGATATATGAATGATATATATACATATATGATGCAGCGCGACCTTCCTGTTTCATAGGTCGCCAACGATCTAACTCTCCTGAGCTACAACCTAGCACTTTAATTCCTAAGTCATGCCATTTTAGGTCGCAAAAGAGCTATGAAGGTTGACCAAGCAATTCATATGAGCTAAGTCTTTCCTTAGGTCGCTCACGACCTAATGAGTTACGAGATAAGGAGTTCCGAATTAACACGCTAAAGGTCATCTTCTTAGGTCGCCAACGACCTAACAAGTCACGTGAAAAGGTGCTTCGACCTAACTCTATCTGCCAGTTACGACCTAAAGTACTACGACCTAAAGTGCTTCGACCTAAAGAACTACGACCTAAAGAGTTACGACTTAACAAGATAGGTCGCACCACCATGCAGATAAGTCGCTCCAATATTCTGCATGACTTAGGTCGCGAAAGACTTTCCGTCCTTAGGTCGCGAGAAACTTTAAGTCGCTCTGGACGTATGAGCGAGCTACGACCTATACTAGGTCGCTCACATATACCGCTTCATGTTAGGTCGCTTAAGGGCTTAAACCATCCAAACGAACTATGACCTATCAGGAAACGACTTAACGAGTTAAATATTGATCGTGTGAAGCTGATTGCCTTAGGTCGTCCAAGCTTAGGTCGCCAACGACCTAAAGAATCACGACCTAACTCACAACACGTAAAGGAAGCAGATTTAACTCGTAGGTCACTAGAGACATGGCTCCTTAGGTCGCAAGAAGTTATGTCGTTCCTTCTTATGATGCTATCTTCTTTATGTCGCTGCCGCTTCTCTTGTGACGCTCCTACCTTAAGTCGCTCGACCATAGGCCGCATCCATCTTAGGTCGCTCAGGCCTAGGTCGCTTAACTCCTTAGGTCGTTCATCCTATAGATCGCACAAGATATTCCGGAAGCTGATTCTACTCATGTCGCTAAAGCTTATGACGCGTGGTGTTGCATTGTTATGTCGTTATGTTGTAATTCCTTAGGTCATTTGTATGTTGTATTTGTTATGTTGTTATGTTGTAATATGTCTTGTGTTGTAATAAGTGTTAGGTCGCTCACGACCTAAGTGTTGTTTATGTTAGGTCGTGGCCGACCTATGTGTTGTAATATGTTGTGTCGTGTTAAGTGTTGTTGTAACCCTATAAATAGGGATGGTGGTGTCATTTGTAATAAGTGGAGTTGATTTGAAATAAAATTTGTTTGTTAGCTTTGTGCTTTCATTAAATTGGTAGTTGAGTGTGATCTCCTATCTCCACTTTCGGTAATCGAGTGCACTCGATTCAACGACTGCTGAAGCCGATTCACGGTATCTAGTGCGCTAGATCAACGTAGGAATAATCGTAGATCTTTAAACACGGTATCGTGCGCGATCAACGTGTATGAGATAGCTAGAATCCGACATCTTTTGATCAACGGATTTGGGCTATTCGGTATCTTCTATTCCATCGATTGCTACTTTCACCGCATCATTCATTTTCGTTATCCGTTGCTGCATCATTTGGTATCAGAGCTAGACTTAGCCAATCATAGCTAAGCCGAGTCTTGGAGCCAATTCTTATTGAAGAGTTAAAGCCAAGGGCTAGAAGCTGAAGCTGTGCATCACATTGTGCTTAAGAGTCAAGGCCGTGCATTGTTTGTTCATTTGTTGTTCAAGGCCGAGAGTTAGAGCCGAGCCAAGTTGAAGTGTTAAAGTTCATTCTTGTAAGTCAAGGCCGAGTTAAAGTTTTTGAAGTTGGTGTTAGAATTTTTTTTTTGAAGAAGAACAATCATGCATCCGGGAAGAGGTAATCGTCATCAGAATATTGCCGATGTGTATAGAAGAGAAGATGCTAAGGCAATAGAGCAACGAATTAGTGATAACCTCGAAGAGAAGTTCAATAAAGGTTTTGGAAAGTTGGAGAAGTTGATGATGGATTTGAATCAAAGTCAAAGAGGAAGGTCACCAGTCTTGAACCATGGAGGAAACAGAGTTTCGCCATCGGTTACGGAAGCAAGGAGGGTGTCGCCACAAACTTATCACGATTAAAGGGAATCATCAATTTCAATAAGACGAGATCACCATGGGAAAGAGAGAAGAAGTCAACATGGGTTTGACGATGAACCATGTCGTGATGTCAAAAGACCGAGTAGAAGAGATTTGCATGATCATAGAGACATACGTGGTCATAGAGACGAAGGGTGTCATTTGTCAAAGCATGAGAATGATTCTATTTGGCTAAGGAACAATATTTTTCAGTCTACCTGTACTATCTTGGGAAAGGTTTGTAAATTCATTATTGATGCGGGAAGTTGTGATAACCTTATTTTCGAAGAAGTCGTTATGAAGTTGGGGCTGAAGACTGAAAAACACCCTAGACTGTATAAACTGGCATGGATAAAGGAAGGTGAAGAAGTGACGGTGGGAAGGCGAACATTGGTTACATTTTCCATTGGGAAAAAGTACAAAGATGACATATGGTGTGATATTGTCGATATGGATGTATGTCATCTACTGTTGGGAAGTCCATGGCAGTATGATAGAGCTGTATAATATAAAAGTCACGCCAACAGCTACAGTTTCATGTTCGAAGGAACCAAATTGACCTTAGTTCCTAAGAAGCGTGAACAAAGTGACCGCAAGCCAGAGAAGAAGGTGGAAGCAACTAATTTAATATTTACGAAAGAATTTGTTGAAGAAGTGAAAGATAATGTTGAAGTGAAAGATATAGTAAACTCTTCTCAACCCGCGAAGTTTGATGACCATAAAGTTGATTACTCACAATCCGCGAAGTTAGATACAGAAGAAGTTGATGTTTTTCAACCAACGAAGTTTGACGAACATGAAGTTGAAAATTCACAACCAGTGAGGATTGATGAGAATGAAGACAGCGTGTCAAGAGATGAAGGGGGTAATTTATCGGTGAAGGAGGTGGATTCGATTAGTCTATTATCTATAGAAGAGTTTGATAAAGAAATGGAGGATAGTGCGGAAATGTTTATGTTGAATGGGAATGAAACCAGTAAAGATCTCAAGACTCCTGAGGAGGATGAGCCAGTGGTAAATGAATTCGAAGATGTCCTCACTGCAGAGTTGACCAAGGAGGTACCACCACTGAGGGTCAAACAATATCATGTTGATCAAATACCAGATGCTCCTGTACCATATAGGCCACGATATCATAAGTGTCGAATAGAGCAGGAAGAGTTGAGAAAACTGGTTGATGGGTTGCTAGTTGAAGGAAGTCAGTTGTCTACTACAGATTGCAGTTGGCAAAGAAATTTTATCAGAGACTTACATGTAGGCAGACACTTGAGCTGTGATCGTACTATGCAGCTTGTCTCAAAATCTTATTTCGAATCGTCACTGAGGCAGGAAGTTGAAAGGTCTGTTCAGCGAAACCATAAATGACAAGTTTCAAAGAAGACCATGACAAATCCAAGTTTATGTATGACATTACATATACATGCTAAATTACGGGAAGATGTTAGTGTGGACTTTGTTTTGGGACTATCGCGAACGCAACATGGCAATAATTCTAATTATGTAGAGGTTGACCGTTTTCCAGGATTGGTACATTTCATTATCTATAAGAAGACTGTAGAGGGCGTTAATGTCGTTCAGTTATATTCCAGAAAGGTCTATCGATTTCATGGATTACCTGAATCTATTGTTTCGAATAGAGATACTAGTTTTCTGAACAATGTCTAGATGAGTTTATGGAAAATGGCTAGGACTGAGTTGAAATCTAGTAACGCTTAACATACACAGACAGATAGACAAGCTGAAGTTGTGAACAGATCCCTAGGTAATCTTTTGCGATGCCTCGTGGATGATAATTTGAAAAGTTTGGATTCAATGTTATGTCAAGCGAAGTATGCACACAATCATACGGCTAATCGTAAATTCGGGTGCAATCCACTCCAGGTTGTTTATTCAACAATTCCTAAAAGACCGTTAGTTTTATCAACAGTGCCACCGCAGAGAGAGGTGATTAAACGGGCTAATGTTTTTGTGAATGAGTTGCAAGGATGCTACAAAGTTGTACAGGAACGATTTCTTAAGGCAACTGAGAAATATAAGCAATCATCAGAGATTAAGCGACGAAGCGTTGAATGCAAGGAAGGAGATTTTATGAATGCAGTGTTTACCATTGATCGATTTCTTTTTGGAACTTACAACAAGCTGGAAGCTAGAAGAGACGGTCTTTTAGAAGTCATGGTGGGAAGTAATGAGAATGCTTGTAAGATAAGTTTGCCGAGTCATCTTTCTATTGCTAACATCGCCAATGTCAAACACTTGGTTCCGTTTCACGAGAATAAGCTGGTTGAAGAAGAGGAAAGTGTTAATTCGAGGATGAATTTCTTCCAACAAGGGGAGGATGATGCAGCGCGACCTTCCTGTTTCATAGGTCGCCAACGAGCTAACTCTCCTGAGCTACAACCTAGCACTTTAATTCCTAAGTCGTGCCATTTTAGGTCCCAAAAGAGCTATGAAGACCGACCAAGCAATTCATACGAGCTAAGTCTTTCCTTAGGTCGCTCACGACCTAACGAGTTACGAGATAAGGAGTTCAGAATTAACAAGCTAAAGGTCATCTTCTTAGGTCGCCAACGACCTAACAAGTCACGTGAAAAGGTGCTTCGACCTAACTCTATCTGCCAGTTATGACCTAAAGTACTACGACCTAAAGTGCTTTGACCTAAAGAACTACGACCTAAAGAGTTACGACTTAACAAGGTAGGTAGCGCCACTATGCAGATAAGTCGCTCCAATATTCCGCATGACTTAGGTCGCGAAAGAATTTCCGTCCTTAGGTCGCAAGAAACTTTAAGTCGCTCTGGATGTACGAGCGAGCTACGACCTATACTAGGTCGCTCACATATACCACTTCATGTTAGGTCGCTCAAGGGCTTAAACCATCCAAATGAACTACGACCTATTAGGAAATGACTTAACGAGTCAAATATTGATCTTGTGAAGCTGATTGCCTTAGGTCGTCCAAGCTTAGGTCGCCAACGACCTAACGAATCACGACCTAACTCACAACACGTAAAGGAAGCAGATTTAACTCGTAGGTCGCTAGATACATGGCTCCTTAGGTCGCAAGAATTTATGTCGTTCCTTCTTATGATGCTATCTTCTTTATGTCGCTGCCGCTTCTCTTGTGACGCTCCTACCTTAAGTCGCTCGACCATATGCCGCATCCATCTTAGGTCGCTCTGGCCTAGGTCGCTTAACTCCTTAGGTCGTTCATCCTATAGATCGCACAAGATATTCCGGAAGCTGATTCTACTCATGTCGCTAAAGCTTATGTCGCGTGGTGTTGCATTGTTATGTCGTTATGTTGTAATTCCTTAGGTCATTTGTATGTTGTATTTGTTATGTTGTTATGTTGTAATATGTCTTGTGTTGTAATAAGTGTTAGGTCGCTCACGACCTAAGTGTTGTCTGTGTTAGGTCGTGGCCGACCTAAGTGTTGTAATATGTTGTGTCGTGTTAAGTGTTGTTGTAATCCTATAAATAGGGATGGTGGTGTCATTTGTAATAAGTTGAGTTGATTTGAAATAAAATTTGTTTGTTAGCTTTGTGCTTTCATTAAATTGGTAGTTGAGTGTGATCTCCTATCTCCACTTTCGGTAATCGAGTGCACTCGATTCAACGACTGCTGAAGCCGATTCACGGTATCTAGTGCGCTAGATCAACGTACGAAGAATCGTAGATCTTTAAACACGGTATCATGCGCGATTAACGTGTTTGAGATAGCTAGAATCCAACATCTTTTGATCAACGGATTTGGGCCATTCGGTATCTTATATTCCATCGATTGCTACTTTCACCGCATCATTCATTTTCGTTATCCGCTGCTGCATCAATATATATATAAATGGATTTGTAATTGATACATGGTGAATGGATTTATAAATGGATTTTTAATGATAAATGAGATTTAGAAAAGAACGAATTTATAAATAGAATTTTATAAATAAAGAGATTTTATAAAAAGAAGTTTTATAAAATGAAAAAGGAGATTTATAAACATAGTTTTGTAAATATAGAAATGATTTATGTTAAAATTTAAATATGGAGTTTAATGGCTTTTAAAAATGATAATCTCTAAAATAATGTTTTGAAAGTAATGATTTCAAATGGAATTTAATGGTTTTGAAAGTAATTTAAAATGTGTTAAGTGACAAAAAGATTGATTTCAACATTATTGTTGTAATAGATGTTTTTGTGAAAGTGAGGAAGGCATGGACTATGACACTGTTGTTATAGTAAATGATTTCCGAAAGGAAATGTTTTATACAGTATATGGGATATATATATATAATCGAATCCTTATACTCGTGTTTTAGGGTTGTCCTAACGATGTTTTGCGCAACATTTGTTTTGACCTAATGAATTGTGTTTTAACCTTCCATTGTAAAATACACGAATTGGTTCTTATGATCGTACTAAATGCTTGGTGGTATAAGAGCTTTGCTTCTTATACTTAACACCCATCTGTAGGCTTATGAATTCATGAGTTGTACAGTTATAGAATTAATTTAGTGTGTTTCCAAAATGTTAGCGTTACTAAATATACTTATACCATTGATATAAGTATATAGAAATGTTTTCCAAATATCGAATAGTTGAAATGGTTTTGAGAATATATCTTCTTAAAGATATTTTGAGATAAATATTTGGAGATTGATTTAATTAATAAAAGATTAATTGAATGGGCCTAGTGACTATTTATGTGCTAGATTTTATGTAACGACCACGACTTTCTCTCCATAGAAAGTCGTATCGCTAATAAGAAAGAAAGGGGTGAGAAGTAGAAAAGAAGAGAAAGAGAAAGAAAACAACACAAATACTCACAGCGGAAACGAACAAAATATAATATATCACATAACTATTACATAGTATCATATACAATACTTATCAGAGTTACACAGATTACACATCATATACTAGACAGTTATAAACATCTGTCTAGTTATTACATCTCAATACAAAACAAAGATCTAAACAAGATCAACACAGCGGAAACTACTATCTATATCTACAACGCTGAAGCCTCCTGCTCCATTGCTCCTCCACAATTCGTCAAGGCTAACCTGAATCCCTTGGCTACTCGTAAAAATTTGAGTACCCAAGAGTTTATAGAACAGAAATAAACAACTTGGGTCAGACATGGGTCTGGTGTGAGTAACAGGTTAAACTTGCTTAACTTCAAAACCTTTTGAAAGAAAAAGTATCACGTAAGACTTCCCACAAATAAACATGGGTAAGTTTTTACCTTACGCTAACCAAAACATTTGATAGGAAATTCGATTGTATTATAATAGGGTCTAGGGTTTTCAAGTAAAATAAGAAATAGCTGAAATTGTTACATTATTAAATTCCAGCATACTAGCCACAAAGTGGGTTATACAATCAAGTCCGTTGGCACTTATTGGATTTTGGATTCCATATAATGGCAGGGCTACCGGGGTACCGCCCGTCACAGTACGTGGCCTAGATCACCGTACCGAGGATCACTCCCAATCCCCTGCAACACAAGGTCGGAACATCCCTTACTGGATAATTCCCGCACAAGATACCTCACGGTTGGGATCAGCAACCGCACCACTAAGTCGAAAATAGAAAGGGACATCTAGACAGAGGTAATCTTGTCCTACTTGGGTGCTACCCACTAACCTTGCTGCACCTCCCCTGTTTTAGCCATTCCCGGTTTGTGAGGCTTGAGGTCACGATTACCTTAGAAAAGAACACATCACTTAGAATGCTCATCGTCCACCTGACGATGTTCTGAAAGCATTCAATCCATACAAGTTCGTTTCGGGTTCGAACGAAACCGAAGGCATTATCTCGTTACACTCGTTTTGGAATCACCCTCAGAGTTAACGACAATAACCCTTGCACTCTGAATCTTCATCTTCACTTGATTCACGACCTATCGTTAATTTGGATCGATGTGGTATTCGGGTCTCCAGACCTGGAAATCCGGTATACGGAAACCCGATCCCGGTCTCATCGAAATCCAAAACGTATCTTTTAAGGCCAAGTTGTTTTAAAGGTTAAAACAATTTAATTCAATTATCTTTATACACTTAGAAAGATAATTCACAATAGATAATCAACATTATCAATATCATCAGATAATCCATATTATCACAATTCAACTAAACATCCATATCACATAGCATATATCTCATCAGAGATATCAATCAAATGCAAAGCATTCAGTATTATCATCCATCCATAAGTAATGATCTATATCATCTCTAATTAATTTAAAGTTAATTAAATTAATTACTTTTATTTTATAAATCCTTTTTACTTAAACATTAATTAATTACAAATTAATTAATTATCCTCTAATTACCTTTTTCAATTAATCATCTTTGATTAATTATCTTTTAATTACCTTCAAGTAATTTATCTTTAATTAATTACTCAAATTAATTAACCTTAACCACTTATAGTAATTAACCTTTAATTACTTCATTAATTAATTAACTATAATTAATTAAATTAATCACTATAATTAATTATATTAAACCTTAATTAATTACATTAATTAATCACTTCATTTATTAATTATACTTAATTAATCAATCTTAATTACATCATTAATTATATTAATTAATGATCCTTAATTACAAATTAATTATTAATTACTTAATTAAATTAATTACATTAAGTAATTAACTTTATATTAAACAACATTTATTAATCACCTTGATTAATCTTCAATCAGTAATTAACTACCCTTAATTACTTTCATTTACTAAATTAATTCTCCTTAATTAATTTCTTAATTAATCCCTTGATTAATTATTCAAAGTAATTAAACTTAAATTACTTTCCTTAATACATAACCATCAATTAATTACTTCCAGTAATTATCTTATTATTTACTTCCTAAATAATCATACCTTAATAATTACATTAAGTAATTATTATCAAATCATTTCTTAATTAATTAATCTAACCAAATCAAATTAACTTAATTAATTACAATAAGTAATTAATTCTTAATTACTTCCATTAAGTAATTCATTTAAAACAAATTCTATAATTTATTATCTTAAATTAATTAACTAATTAATTATTAAAATAAACCACATTAATTAATTATTTAATAATCCATAGTTAATGACCTTCATTAACTATTATTTAATTACTTTTCTTAAGTAATTAACTTAGATTAATTATTATTAATTTCAAATTGATAAATCTTAATAACTAATTAATTAAACTTTAATTACTTAATAAATTAAGTGTTAACCCTACTTAATTAATCTTTAATTACTTTATTAATTAATTCTTAACCATTAATTAATATCCTAATTCATAATCCTTAATTACAAATTTATTATTCCTAATTAATTATTCTTAATCATTAATTAATTAGTTTAAACCTTTAATTACCTATTTAACTAATCCAAATGATTAATTAATCAATTAAATTAATTATCCATTAAAATTCCTAATAAATTAAATAAACACAAATCTCTAATTACTTTAAGATAAAACTTTGTTCTTATTAATAATCAAGTTATCATTTACAAAATATTTTAAATCAATTTACTTTAATTTTACCTTTAAAATTTCATTTTAAATTTAAAGATTTAAAATGAAAACAAATTATCTTATCAATGTTTTAAACATCATTTCCAAAACTCTTTTATTTACAAGTTAAAGAAATACTCATCTTATAAAAGAACTTAAAGAATTTAAATTAAATTTACTTTTAAATTCTAACCATATAATATACATTTTAAACAATTAAAATTATTAAAACAATTTAATTTAAAATCTGCTTTTATTTTAAATCTGAGATACAGATTTAAACTAGATTCTAGATTAACTTTAGATTTAAACATTCTGTTTTCATATCTCTTTACAAATTTAAATTCTGTTTAAATTTAAAACATACAGGCTTTTAAAAGCCTGGCAACACAAAAGTACTCGAGTCTCCACTAAACACTTCGAGTCGCAACCCTAAATTCCCCGAGTCTCCCCCGTAAGAAAATTCGAAAGTCACGAGACCTTCTTCTCCTAAAAATCCAGACTTCACCCAGAATTTCGATGTGCACGTGTGCACAGTGCACCACCCTCCGACCATCTTCAGCCACCTCCGGTGACCTCCCCACATCGACAATCATCTCCGCACCATCCCACGATCATCATCAGATTGTCAAAACGAAATCGAAAACAAAATCGAGCCTCACATCACTCATAGGATTAAACTCGAACGACCAAATTTACCCATCGACGACGATCACGTTGACTGGAAACCCCGGCCTTCCTCCCAGAGCAGCACAACACTTCAACTTCGCGACTCCTCACCTCGCGTTCGAGCTCGATGCACCATGGTTGTCGAGATCATCTTGACACCATCACTGACAGAACATAACAACAAAACCCTACTTCGCCACTTCACGGCCACCACGGTCATCAGAAAAATCCTCCATCATTTTTCCTGTGATCTACATCCTCCAAGCTTCCTACAACCACAATCACGACCTTCGAACCATCACCATTCGTCGGAAATTGGCGAATAAGCTAATTCCGATCAACTTTAAATTCCTCTTTATTTCCAAACTTATAAATTATGATTTGATTTTTAAAAATCATTATTTCCTATCACAATTCATATTATAGAATCCAAATTCGAAACGATGATCATCAAATTTTGACTTATGTTAAATTTTCACTGTTATTTAACATTTTCCAGAATATTACTAAATATTTTTGCTTAAAACCATTTTCTTTATTTAAATTACAAGGTTAAAAACATTTCCTTTCGAGAGATCAAAGCCTAATACCAATTCGTTTGGGTGCTATGAAATTTATACTTGATTTAAGGAACTGTAAACCAAGCAAATGTAAATATACCTGTTTTACTGTCATGCAAATTCACCCTTTACATTTTTATAAGTATATGCAAACATATTTGCAATCATTTAGACATTTTCATCATTTAACTTCAATATCAATACAATATTAAGTCATATAAGCATATTTAAAGTTTAATGTAGAAATTTTGTTCACAGGAAAACAAAACAGAGAAGTTACAGGCAATAACAAATCAAACCATACATGCATTCAAGACCAACATAATACAGAGAATCCATCATTCCAAACATGATTATCACAAGAAAATCAAACATCTATATTTACTTAAGTTAGTTTAGATAAAAGTTGTTACTCACCAAATATGCAGATGAACAGAGCCCTATTATTTTGAAAAGCTTTTGAAACTGTTTTGACTTAAGACTGGAATGCCCCTTTTGATTTGAGAAGTTGAGTTGTTGAAGCTTTAGATTGATTAAACTACATGCATGCAACTACCAGTGGTTGAAAATTGAATGTAGACTGGTTGCTTGAGATGATTCCAGGATTGCTTCCAGACTAAAGAAAATGCAGGCTACAGACTTGAATAAACTACATGCATGTTTGCTCTTGATTTTCAAAGTTGATTCCAGATTGAAAAAAATGAAGGCAGGCTGGTTTTGAGATGAATGCAGACTGGCTGGAGTTGTTTCCAGATTACAAATGAATGTAACAGGGCTTTTGATTGTTTAGCTTGAGGGGTTTTGATTTGAAGATGAGATTATAGGGATTGATTTGGTTTGAGGCATTTAGATTTCTGATTTCAGATTTTAGTTTTAGAGAAAGATTTGAGTTTCTCTTGATTTTAAAAAGAAGAATAGAAAGAACGAAATGAAGAAAAGCAAATGTATATATGTAAGTAAATTTTGATTTTATAAAATAAAAGAAAATGAAATTAATTAAGACACTTGTCACATAGATTAATCCACTTCTTAACACATGTTAAAACAAAGCATTAGATAAAGACACATGTCTTTTAAGTAATTATTCAAAATTCTATTTATTTTAAAAGTAAATAAAAACCTTTTTCTTAATTATTAAATACTTATCCTATATATAAATTACTTTTTAAAGAAACAAAACTAACTATATTTATAAATAAAAGTTTATACAAATATTCTAAAATCCAAAACAATTTAAATATCTATTCTTTGAATTTCAAAACTTAAATTAAATTCAAATCAAATTAAATCCTAAGATTCAATTTAAAAATTAAGTTATATATATATATACATATATAACTATTTATTCAATTAAATAACAATTTCATATTCTTTAAAATCCATTCATATTAATAAAAATAATACATTATACTTATTATATGAAATTAACATATTTGATATTTAAATAATTTATATAAGAGATTATATTATCAAGTGATATTTTAAAAAGAAACAAAACAAGCCTTTTTGTTAACTCTTATATAATTTTAAACTTAAGTAAAAATATCTTAAGCAATTAAAGTATTTTAAAACTATAAATTTACTAATTTAAATAACTTTGAAAAGTCATATTAAATTAAATCTAAATTCCCAATTTACCCAAAGCTTCTATTTACAATATATATAAATAAATATATATATTCAAATAGAAAATATCTTATTAACTTTTAAAAGATAAAATCACCAATTAATACTAATTTAATCAGATTATTAAATTAATTTCAAATCTTATTATCAAAGATCATCAATATCAATTTAATTATTTAACAGATTATTAAATTGATATTGTTAAAATTTCCGGGATATTACATTCCTTCCCCCTTAAAATAATTTCGTCCCCGAAATTTAAACAAAGGTAATTTAATAATCTTATTAAAGATTTTAAATTTTAAAACACAAGCATATACTATCATCCATATGCTAACAACCATAGCAACCAATTCATTCAATCAATCAAATCTAACTATCCAGACAAAATTCTAGATAGAATTCCTCGAGTTTCCCCAAGTATATATATACCGGGATACTCGCTCTACAACAATCTAAACTACTAAGCTATAGATCTCCTACTCATCTAGATCTACAGAACTAAACAGAATATCAGACTACAGACGAGTCTGACTCAACAACTAAACCTTCCAGAACTGCTGATTCTAAAACCAGAGATAGATCAAATACGTACTCCCTCAGAGATACGTAAAACTCCATGAATTTCAGTTATCCAAACTGACAATTCAACCAAGTAGACCAATTACCTATCCAAATCAGAACACAGACGAGATCCAAACATAACTCTACTTCACAACATCAGTAGATTCCAAACTTACTTCTCCTATCCAGAGATAAGAAAACTCAACCTTCAGATGCGGACAACTCCTGACTTCTCTGAAGACACTCAGAAAAACTCTGATAACCCAAGAGAACCCTCAAACTATCGCAAGTCACTTTTGCGATCAACCCAGCCTATTTCCAAAGAAAACTGTTCCTCTTAACAAATCAGAACAGCCCATACTTAACTATCCAATCCATCGAAGAAATGGATGCACCCTGCTGCTTCTGAATTTCACCTCCAGAAAAACTACTCAGCCTGACAACTTCCTGCCATCACAGAATACTCCGAGCTGCACTGCTGATACTGATGCCAAGGACTTTCTATCCAAAGATCTTTGAGAAACTCGAACTCCAAACCAAACAGAAATACCATGCTGAACTCAGCCATAACACTGGAACAGACACACTTCCTTAAACTCGTTCCAAAGAAAACATCTTCGGGAACATCCATCATCACTGTATCTCATCATACAGCTACTATTACCTGAGGTATCAAGGTACCATCACTCGCTTCTGCCTCATCGACAGATCCAACTCTACTCATCCAAACTTCTAAGATAAACTCCGAACCATTACAGTTTCCTTCGGAGATCGATGAAATCCTTCACCACAGCAAAGCTTACTCGAGACAGTATTAGGTCTACAGTCTCGACAGATACACTTCCAACCTCAACACTCAATCTCCAACCATTTGTAGTCGTGTTACACACACCACCACCCTATCTACCTTTATATCCTATATTGGAAAACCCGAACAGGTAACCCAACAAATAGGTAGAAATATATATATTTAAAATGATACTTTTTATATAGAAATTATTTCTGGGTAAAATTATTTCATTTACCTCTTTAAAACAATATTGTGTCCGTTGGCCTGGTTCAAGTGTTTAGAGATCCCTATCAATAACGTTAGCTACTCGTATTGACCAGAATCCATATACCACTCAACCGATCAATTAACACAATATAAAACCATTTTTATATAACTAACAATTACGCGCTCTCAAGATAGACACCACTTCAGAGCCTAGGTATTCACTCAACCTACTGCTCTGATACCACTGTAACGACCACGACTTTCTCTCCATAGAAAGTCGTATCGCTAATAAGAAAGAAAGGGGTGAGAAGTAGAAAAGAAGAGAAAGAGAAAGAAAACAACACAAATACTCACAGCGGAAACGAACAAAATATAATATATCACATAACTATTACATAGTATCATATACAATACTTATCAGAGTTACACAGATTACACATCATATACTAGACAGTTATAAACATCTGTCTAGTTATTACATCTCAATACAAAACAAAGATCTAAACAAGATCAACACAGCGGAAACTACTATCTATATCTACAACGCTGAAGCCTCCTGCTCCATTGCTCCTCCACAATTCGTCAAGGCTAACCTGAATCCCTTGGCTACTCGTAAAAATTTGAGTACCCAAGAGTTTATAGAACAGAAATAAACAACTTGGGTCAGACATGGGTCTGGTGTGAGTAACAGGTTAAACTTGCTTAACTTCAAAACCTTTTGAAAGAAAAAGTATCACGTAAGACTTCCCACAAATAAACATGGGTAAGTTTTTACCTTACGCTAACCAAAACATTTGATAGGAAATTCGATTGTATTATAATAGGGTCTAGGGTTTTCAAGTAAAATAAGAAATAGCTGAAATTGTTACATTATTAAATTCCAGCATACTAGCCACAAAGTGGGTTATACAATCAAGTCCGTTGGCACTTATTGGATTTTGGATTCCATATAATGGCAGGGCTACCGGGGTACCGCCCGTCACAGTACGTGGCCTAGATCACCGTACCGAGGATCACTCCCAATCCCCTGCAACACAAGGTCGGAACATCCCTTACTGGATAATTCCCGCACAAGATACCTCACGGTTGGGATCAGCAACCGCACCACTAAGTCGAAAATAGAAAGGGACATCTAGACAGAGGTAATCTTGTCCTACTTGGGTGCTACCCACTAACCTTGCTGCACCTCCCCTGTTTTAGCCATTCCCGGTTTGTGAGGCTTGAGGTCACGATTACCTTAGAAAAGAACACATCACTTAGAATGCTCATCGTCCACCTGACGATGTTCTGAAAGCATTCAATCCATACAAGTTCGTTCCGGGTTCGAACGAAACCGAAGGCATTATCTCGTTACACTCGTTTTGGAATCACCCTCAGAGTTAACGACAATAACCCTTGCACTCTGAATCTTCATCTTCACTTGATTCACGACCTATCGTTAATTTGGATCGATATGGTATTCGGGTCTCCAGACCTGGAAATCTGGTATACGGAAACCCGATCCCGGTCTCATCGAAATCCAAAACGTATCTTTTAAGGCCAAGTTGTTTTAAAGGTTAAAACAATTTAATTCAATTATCTTTATACACTTAGAAAGATAATTCACAATAGATAATCAACATTATCAATATCATCAGATAATCCATATTATCACAATTCAACTAAACATCCATATCACGTAGCATATATCTCATCAGAGATATCAATCAAATGCAAAGCATTCAGTATTATCATCCATCCGTCAGTAATGATCTATATCATCTCTAATTAATTTAAAGTTAATTAAATTAATTACTTTTATTTTATAAATCCTTTTTACTTAAACATTAATTAATTACAAATTAATTAATTATCCTCTAATTACCTTTTTCAATTAATCATCTTTGATTAATTATCTTTTAATTACCTTCAAGTAATTTATCTTTAATTAATTACTCAAATTAATTAACCTTAACCACTTATAGTAATTAACCTTTAATTACTTCATTAATTAATTAACTATAATTAATTAAATTAATCACTATAATTAATTATATTAAACCTTAATTAATTACATTAATTAATCACTTCATTTATTAATTATACTTAATTAATCAATCTTAATTACATCATTAATTATATTAATTAATGATCCTTAATTACAAATTAATTATTAATTACTTAATTAAATTAATTACATTAAGTAATTAACTTTATATTAAACAACATTTATTAATCACCTTGATTAATCTTCAATCATTAATTAACTACCCTTAATTACTTTCATTTACTAAATTAATTCTCCTTAATTAATTTCTTAATTAATCCCTTGATTAATTATTCAAAGTAATTAAACTTAAATTACTTTCCTTAATACATAACCATCAATTAATTACTTCCAGTAATTATCTTATTATTTACTTCCTAAATAATCATACCTTAATAATTACATTAAGTAATTATTATCAAATCATTTCTTAATTAATTAATCTAACCAAATCAAATTAACTTAATTAATTACAATAAGTAATTAATTCTTAATTACTTCCATTAAGTAATTCATTTAAAACAAATTCTATAATTTATTATCTTAAATTAATTAACTAATTAATTATTAAAATAAACCACATTAATTAATTATTTAATAATCCATAGTTAATGACCTTCATTAACTATTATTTAATTACTTTTCTTAAGTAATTAACTTAGATTAATTATTATTAATTTCAAATTGATAAATCTTAATAACTAATTAATTAAACTTTAATTACTTAATAAATTAAGTGTTAACCCTACACTACGCCATAGATTGCATACTGCAACACACAAGAAGTGATGCAGAAAGTGCCAAATAATGTTGCTGGAGGCCAAAAACGAGCTAAGGCAACACTTTCTCGGTGTTGCATTTTGCCGCGTTGCCGCAGACTCAAATGCAACATCTTTGTGACCCTAAGGCAACATCGGTTCTGTTGTTGCCACAGGTACTAAATTTACTAAAAAGTGGGTCCCACAATCTGGGCCCCAACATGTGGGGCCCACTAATTCTGTTAACCAACTTAACGGAACCGTTTTGTGGGGCCCACATTCATTAACCTATGGTAACACTTTTACCAATAAAATGGCAACACTTTTCCAGTTTATTACCACATTTAACATCACATACTGCAACATTATATCATATCTACGGCAACACTTTTTACAATTTAAATTGGAAATGTACTGCAACATCATACTACTGCAACATTACACTGCATTTCATAATAGCCAAAGAGCTATTCATTTCATAATAGCCAAACAACAAGTCGTTTCATAATAGCCAGCAACACAAGTTTTAGTCAAGTACAAAATAACAAACATACTTAAAACATAACAGCCATCAACACAAGTTTTAGTCAAGTACAAAATAACAAACATAGCCAGTGCATTCATATTAACAGCCAGTACATACTAATTAAATTCTACATACTACACGTGAATTCATCTTTGCGAGCCTCCAAATTTCATGCTTCCGAGCCACCAGTACCATCAATGCCTCTAGTGGCTCCAGTGCCAGTTTCATCACTACAGACGGTCGCACAAAGACCCGCAACATCAATTTGCATGTCACGATTGCTACGTGACTTATCTTTGGCTGCAGTGCCATGAATAACCCTGCATAATCAACATAAAACATTACAGCCATTGCAAATGCTGCTACTGCATTCCCACAAGCTATTATCTTTGGCTGCAGTGCCATGAATAACCCTACATAATCAACATAAAACATATACATTTAGAATCTTGAAACAGTAGGAGGCATACTGTTTGTTTGAGTTTGTATAGCTAATACCCGATCAAGTTAGATCGATAAGACAGAGTTACCTCCTCTTTTAGATATTATTCTTGCAGTCAAAATGTGTCCATGTTGTTTATTTCGTGGTTGTTGGATATGAACTCAAATACTGCCTCACCACCTAGTCATTTCAGAAATATAACGTAAACGTTTGATGCTTCATTGTCCTACAGATAACCAACACGTAATACAAAGTTAGAATTGTCCTCAGATGAATTTATGTACATCAGTGGTTGGTCCTGCAAATCAGCCCTGGAAACAGAGATAACAAATAAAAGAACCATAGAGTAGATCCACCACACCTCCTAATAAATCCATCTAGCCGAAGGACGTCCATCATGTACACTTCAGTTGGATATATGTCTTAGTTTACCCAGAAGAAGTATGAAAAAGGAAATACACAACGTGGACCAAAGAAATAAAGCAAAACATGAAAGAACAAATTATCCCAGGTACCTCTCTTTCAGTAGTTTATAGATCTTAGCAGCACATCATAAAAGCCTTCTCGCATCGTGCTTTTTTTAATAGTGACAACTTCATCAATAAGCAAAGGTAAATTGTTTACATGAAGATGCTCTGACTTAATTTAAGAACCGGATAAGGTGTTACATGAAGACAAAAATAAATAATTGTTTACCATCTTTTTCAAACAACAACTCACTTTCAGCATAAACTTTGAGGCGTAACACTCATGTTTAACTTCAAATTGTGCAACAATGTAAAGTAAAACAGAAATCAAATATAGATAGAAACTTCAGCAGTTGTGATAGGAACTAATGCTACATGGAGAATTAAAATTTTAATTTAATCTATCAAAAAATGTTATGAAAGCGGGCAAATACAAAACAAGAGATGACATCGGTTGTGTAGCTAAGTAACCAAACTATATTTACACACAATCAAAGTATATGTTGATGAAATTACAACAAACAGGTTATTTCAGACATGATCAGACAACCAAAAAATGTAGGGAAAAAAGGAGGATCTGAAAGTATCTTAACCTGAATTGACTGTAAACTTCGAGATGTGCAAGCGAAAGAATTACCTGATTGACGATACCGAGGGTTAAAAACAGCAGATCTGTTTTCCTTTAACTCACGGGTACTAACCTGCATAGTATTGACAGTATAGCCGTTGAATAAATATGTTGACGGCTAATTAATATGTTGACGACTAATATCCTAGAATTGACCTATTTGGAATACAAGAAAGAGAATGCTGGATGTTCACAAAAGTTCTCATACCTGCTCCTCTTGAGACTTCATTTCACGTGCCCACTTTCTTTTAGCTTTCTTACGACTTGCAGTTCGAGATTGAACCTAAAATTTCAAATATAGTTCAAACAATTCAGCCTTTGGAGACACAAT
Organism: Allium fistulosum; assembly: GCA_030737815.1. Classification (NCBI taxonomy): domain Eukaryota; kingdom Viridiplantae; phylum Streptophyta; class Magnoliopsida; order Asparagales; family Amaryllidaceae; genus Allium; species Allium fistulosum. Next base: position 1,218,340,681 of record CM060904.1, on the reverse strand, counting down.
AATACCCATGTACAGTACTACTGCATATGCGATATATGCTTAGAACTATGATGAAAAAAGTACCAATTAACAATACTTGTAGGAATTTATTCAATTCCACAACTTTCACTTGAAACTTGTGACTTGAATATTAAATATTCACAATGATTCCTGCCTGTTTCAAATCCTGAAAATAATTCATACATTATGTGTGTCTTTTTAAACGTTGATATCAAAACGCAATACTTTAGAATTAGGAATGTGTAATCACATTATATATGTAACATTCGACCTAGGGACGAGGCTCAAGGATAACTACAAAATTTGAATATTAGAGTAAAGAAAACATTAGAGTTATGCTCTTACTGCAACAACAGAATCTCGGGCAGCGACAGTAAGAATATCAGCACATGAAACAGTTTGCTTGCAAATAGCTTCGAGGTTTGTCTTTATGGTGTCTATTACATCAAAGCCTCTTAAAGAGTTGACGTTTGGAAACGCTGTTTTTTCTCCTGTGAATGTTGTGTTATCGTCTAGAAGTACCAATGCATCACAGCCCTGCATCATATAAGAATCATATACATTACACTATTGCATTTCATTTATATAAAAGAAAAGAGTATATAGAGAATGGAAAGTGAGACTTGCATTGACAAAGCAATCGTGAAAGTGCAATCGTGGCAGAGAGGCTCCCATTCTATGATCTTTACTGACTGTAGCAGTGACTGCGGACTTGATGGTAGAGAGTGCATTTGGGCAGGAAGTGGAATAAAACGTCGACGATAGCTGTGCTGTAGTAAGTGTAACAAATAGAAATAGTGCTAGGACATAAGAATAGCATTTGGGAGCTATTGCTATGAAAATATATGTGGTTAAGATAAAAATTGAAACTTACGATGATGAGATAATGCAAAGGATAGTGCCTGCTTTTCTAGAGGAAACCTTGCAATGTTATCATGAGTAAGTGATGATTGGACAGTCAAATGGATTACACGTTAGCAAAGGCAAAACAATCAACACAAACAATATATGATGTTACAAAAACATTAGTTTATGTAAGTGTACATAAATACATACACTCGCGCACGCACAAAAATATATACATGCGTGCGCGTGTGCGTGCGCCTGCCCAATTTACGCGTAAATATATACATGCGTGCGCCCGCCCAATTGCAATCATAGTCGTAACTATGCTTCTAGCTTGATGATGGTAATAGAGTAATTCGTGACCGATGAAAAGAAATATCATAGTGAAATCATTGTCTTAAGTTATATTACTCAAATTTGTACAATCATATTGCCAACAGGTTTGTTCATTTTGAATTCTTTTAATAGAATTCAGATCGACGATGGTATTAAGGCAAGGGCCAAGCAGATGGCTTTGGAGGTAGTACACTCTATGCCTGCCAGATGTAAGAAGGCTTGTATGGCTGGTGCATTTGTTTGCTGCATGCCAGGAGGCTCACGAGTCATTTGGCCTGAAAGGTAAATAGTTTCTTTTTTTCCTTTTTTTAAGGGAAATGTATAATAATTTTGTAATTGCCAAAAAAACAGATATTTACCGCATTGCCAATAGCCTTACCCGCAGAGAAATATTTTCTGCTATCTACTTTATGTTTCACGCAAGTTACTTTATGTTTCACGCAAGTTTCCTCCTTTACTGGAAGACTGAAACAACTTAACACATATGATCTTATCACATCAAAAATTGCTACTCTACATAAACAAATTCTTAGCTTCATTCTTACCAAAAAGGTAACAAAAGGAAGAGGAAAAAGAATCAAAAGATGAAGTCAAACTCTGTATCAGTGCACTTAATCCTGCATATGCTACTGCTAATATCATCAAGGATAGCAGTGAAGAACCAGACAGTTGCAACTCAATTTTGTTCAACCACATATCTTCATCTTTAGCTCATTGTAATTTTTCAGTTAATGCATATTTCAGTGTAGTCTTAAAATCTCACTTTACCCACAAAACTAATTACATTATTTGGTAAAGCACGTCTTAATCTATCAAGCTACTGCAATTGGATGGCTATGTATGCATTGCATCAAACAACATATTTGCATATTAGAGAATGGTAACTATTCACCGAAAAATTCATAGCCAAACAATTAAGGAACATTAATGCACAATATATTAGAGAATTTTTATGCAATTCCAGTACATCCATAAACAATATTTCATTAAGTAGCCCATTGATCAGTGAATTGAATAGTTTAAAGCATATAAACCTTTTCAGGCTCGAATTAAAGTGCAAACAATACGTACTTACAATGTACCTTATGAAATATACTTTAAAATTGTAGCTTAATTTATAAGTCTAGCATGAAAATATTTCAATTGGTAACTAAAATATTCAAGTAGGAAAAAGCCAATGATCCATGCATCAAACAAAAATATCTTTCAAACTGTAAATAAACTCACAACAAGCCATGTTAAATTTTGATTGTATTGTCAAGATTTCAAACTCTAAACGAACTCACAGTAAACAATCTTTCAAATTGTATACTGTAAATGAATTCAAAACACACTCACAACAAATTGCAATGTTTGTACTCAAAATCCTAATCGACATCTAAAACTAGAAAAGCGAAACTTAGTGTAGAAAACAAATAACCATGTAAACATCACAATGTAAAAATATAACCCATGACTTTGATTGTATTGTATAGAAAAACGTAGTACATAAAATTATTTACCTTAGCTAAAATTGGGTTTCGGGATTAGCCCTAATTTGGTGTTTATAAATAAGATAGTTAGTAGTCGCACCCAACTGTCATTTCTTTCTGAAGACGACATGAAGAGGAGTAAATTAACGGAGACGAGTGGAGTGAGGGAAAGAAGTAGAGGAATGATGAGACAAGAAGTAGAGGAATGACGAGACATGTAAAGTATTTGAGTGAAGCCCTTGGATATTTTGTTAATTTTGCCGCTTGTTTTTGCTTTCGGCGTTAAAATTTATTTCAGCCCGCTTTTTTTTCAGTCCGCACTCATTTTTTATAATATTTTTATAAGTTTATAGCTACTGCAACATATGTTGATATCTATACTAACATCCTGAAGCTAATGTTGCAATAGACCTTTGGATCGGTGATCCATTTTAACAATTGGATTAAATGTAGACCGTTGGATCGTATTCATGTGGATTGCTAATTTTTTTTATTTTTTAATTTGAATACAACTATAGCTACTGCAACATCTTGTTGATACCTATGCTAACACCTTGAAGCGTGTGTTGTAATAGACAATAATCAGCATACCTATCATTACATTGTAGTTAGCAACACCTTGTATTTTTGTTGCGATAGGTCATCTATGGCGTAGTGCTACTTAATTAATCTTTAATTACTTTATTAATTAATTCTTAACCATTAATTAATATCCTAATTCATAATCCTTAATTACAAATTTATTATTCCTAATTAATTATTCTTAATCATTAATTAATTAGTTTAAACCTTTAATTACCTATTTAACTAATCCAAATGATTAATTAATCAATTAAATTAATTATCCATTAAAATTCCTAATAAATTAAATAAACACAAATCTCTAATTACTTTAAGATAAAACTTTGTTCTTATTAATAATCAAGTTATCATTTACAAAATATTTTAAATCAATTTACTTTAATTTTACCTTTAAAATTTCATTTTAAATTTAAAGATTTAAAATGAAAACAAATTATCTTATCAATGTTTTAAACATCATTTCCAAAACTCTTTTATTTACAAGTTAAAGAAATACTCATCTTATAAAAGAACTTAAAGAATTTAAATTAAATTTACTTTTAAATTCTAACCATATAATATACATTTTAAACAATTAAAATTATTAAAACAATTTAATTTAAAATCTGCTTTTATTTTAAATCTGAGATACAGATTTAAACTAGATTCTAGATTAACTTTAGATTTAAACATTCTGTTTTCATATCTCTTTACAAATTTAAATTCTGTTTAAATTTAAAACATACAGGCTTTTAAAAGCCTGGCAACACAAAAGTACTCGAGTCTCCACTAAACACTTCGAGTCGCAACCCTAAATTCCCCGAGTCTCCCCCGTAAGAAAATTCGAAAGTCACGAGACCTTCTTCTCCTAAAAATCCAGACTTCACCCAGAATTTCGATGTGCACGTGTGCACAGTGCACCACCCTCCGACCATCTTCAGCCACCTCCGGTGACCTCCCCACATCGACAATCATCTCCGCACCATCCCACGATCATCATCAGATTGTCAAAACGAAATCGAAAACAAAATCGAGCCTCACATCACTCATAGGATTAAACTCGAACGACCAAATTTACCCATCGACGACGATCACGTTGACTGGAAACCCCGGCCTTCCTCCCAGAGCAGCACAACACTTCAACTTCGCGACTCCTCACCTCGCGTTCGAGCTCGATGCACCATGGTTGTCGAGATCATCTTGACACCATCACTGACAGAACATAACAACAAAACCCTACTTCGCCACTTCACGGCCACCACGGTCATCAGAAAAATCCTCCATCATTTTTCCTGTGATCTACATCCTCCAAGCTTCCTACAACCACAATCACGACCTTCGAACCATCACCATTCGTCGGAAATTGGCGAATAAGCTAATTCCGATCAACTTTAAATTCCTCTTTATTTCCAAACTTATAAATTATGATTTGATTTTTAAAAATCATTATTTCCTATCACAATTCATATTATAGAATCCAAATTCGAAACGATGATCATCAAATTTTGACTTATGTTAAATTTTCACTGTTATTTAACATTTTCCAGAATATTACTAAATATTTTTGCTTAAAACCATTTTCTTTATTTAAATTACAAGGTTAAAAACATTTCCTTTCGAGAGATCAAAGCCTAATACCAATTCGTTTGGGTGCTATGAAATTTATACTTGATTTAAGGAACTGTAAACCAAGCAAATGTAAATATACCTGTTTTACTGTCATGCAAATTCACCCTTTACATTTTTATAAGTATATGCAAACATATTTGCAATCATTTAGACATTTTCATCATTTAACTTCAATATCAATACAATATTAAGTCATATAAGCATATTTAAAGTTTAATGTAGAAATTTTGTTCACAGGAAAACAAAACAGAGAAGTTACAGGCAATAACAAATCAAACCATACATGCATTCAAGACCAACATAATACAGAGAATCCATCATTCCAAACATGATTATCACAAGAAAATCAAACATCTATATTTACTTAAGTTAGTTTAGATAAAAGTTGTTACTCACCAAATATGCAGATGAACAGAGCCCTATTATTTTGAAAAGCTTTTGAAACTGTTTTGACTTAAGACTGGAATGCCCCTTTTGATTTGAGAAGTTGAGTTGTTGAAGCTTTAGATTGATTAAACTACATGCATGCAACTACCAATGGTTGAAAATTGAATGTAGACTGGTTGCTTGAGATGATTCCAGGATTGCTTCCAGACTAAAGAAAATGCAGGCTACAGACTTGAATAAACTACATGCATGTTTGCTCTTGATTTTCAAAGTTGATTCCAGATTGAAAAAAATGAAGGCAGGCTGGTTTTGAGATGAATGCAGACTGGCTGGAGTTGTTTCCAGATTACAAATGAATGTAACAGGGCTTTTGATTGTTTAGCTTGAGGGGTTTTGATTTGAAGATGAGATTATAGGGATTGATTTGGTTTGAGGCATTTAGATTTCTGATTTCTGATTTTAGTTTTAGAGAAAGATTTGAGTTTCTCTTGATTTTAAAAAGAAGAATAGAAAGAACGAAATGAAGAAAAGCAAATGTATATATGTAAGTAAATTTTGATTTTATAAAATAAAAGAAAATGAAATTAATTAAGACACTTGTCACATAGATTAATCCACTTCTTAACACATGTTAAAACAAAGCATTAGATAAAGACACATGTCTTTTAAGTAATTATTCAAAATTCTATTTATTTTAAAAGTAAATAAAAACCTTTTTCTTAATTATTAAATACTTATCCTATATATAAATTACTTTTTAAAGAAACAAAACTAACTATATTTATAAATAAAAGTTTATACAAATATTCTAAAATCCAAAACAATTTAAATATCTATTCTTTGAATTTCAAAACTTAAATTAAATTCAAATCAAATTAAATCCTAAGATTCAATTTAAAAATTAAGTTATATATATATACATATATAACTATTTATTCAATTAAATAACAATTTCATATTCTTTAAAATCCATTCATATTAATAAAAATAATACATTATACTTATTATATGAAATTAACATATTTGATATTTAAATAATTTATATAAGAGATTATATTATCAAGTGATATTTTAAAAAGAAACAAAACAAGCCTTTTTGTTAACTCTTATATAATTTTAAACTTAAGTAAAAATATCTTAAGCAATTAAAGTATTTTAAAACTATAAATTTACTAATTTAAATAACTTTGAAAAGTCATATTAAATTAAATCTAAATTCCCAATTTACCCAAAGCTTCTATTTACAATATATATAAATAAATATATATATTCAAATAGAAAATATCTTATTAACTTTTAAAAGATAAAATCACCAATTAATACTAATTTAATCAGATTATTAAATTAAATTCAAATCTTATTATCAAAGATCATCAATATCAATTTAATTATTTAACAGATTATTAAATTGATATTGTTAAAATTTCCGGGATATTACATTTTATTTATTTCTTTGATAGTTAAATAACCGACTATCAAATTTGGCCATTTTGGTTTCTTGACATGATGCGAGAATTGATTAGTCATGCCGTTAGCATGAAGTCGACTCAGTAGGCTTGATTATCGTTTGGTGTTCAGAATGTTGATTCGAGTAGTGGGGACTAACTATGGTACTCCAATCTACCGAGCTTCCTTCTTGGCCGAAGGATAGAAAGTTTAGAGTTGGAAACATGATGAGTCTACGGGACTTGGTTTCCGTATGAGATTGTGGGCTTCTTATCGTTGTTGGTCCAGAGAGACCAGGATCAGATTTATCCAAAAACCACTTCGGACCAACGTATGTGTTCAAAAGTGCTGGTTTATGATGATGATTTTAAGACGGAGATCTTCATGATGCAAGGCTACTTGCCACTAGACCCACGATGCATATTTTATATATGATGGCAATAGTGCTTCGTTATGAAAATCTACAATATGCATGGTCTTCTTGCTACTAAAGCTATGGTTGATTCCCAACAGGATGTAGTAGGAGAGTACATTCGGTTTGTCCTATTCCTAGACAACTTGTATGGACGAATGTCTGATGTTGCATTTCGAGATCACATTGATTGATCTCTATAAATTTATCATCTGTTTGGTGGTGGAGAAGGTAAATAATCTTAGCTTAACACTCTTTCCTAAGACATACGAGCTCAAGAGTTATACATTTGCAGAAATCAGTTGTGTGATTGCGGAAATGACAATGTGGCATTCAAAGTGAATGTGCTATGTGAAAGGTAAACGTTACCTTAAGCCTCACAGCCCGAAGATGATACGGGTAATGATGTGGTTTAACATAAATTTCGGGCTATCGGTTTATGCATGGATCAAAATGACTGGGCCTTGTTGCCTTTTGGGCCAGAAGATGTCTGGACCGTTATACAATATGGTATAGTAGTGTGTGAGTACTTGCATGAGAAGCCACCAGAAATGTATTATTGTAGCAATATGAATAGTACAGTGGTGTATGAGTCCTTGCACGAAAAGCCACCAGGTACTATGGTTGATATACGTGGAAATCCTCAAAGGAAGGAAAAGGCCACTAGTTCCATATCATGTTGGAAACCCACATTCCAATACGAGCTTTATAGTTTTTATTGTATTCCCAAAATAGCTGTAATGCCTTGAAAATGTTTCAACTATCCCTTTGGTATCATATACACCGTTTGACATTGTCCGGGTATTGATTCCTACTTTTAATATATTTATTTGAAAAGTGTTTTAAAAAAATGTCATTAATAATAATATCAAATTGTTTAAGTATAAAGTATTTTGGCAATCATAAGTTAGAAACCCATCCATGTTTATGTTCGGCGTGGTCTTACGAGATACCTTTGGTTTGAAAAGTTTTAATAACATTAAAATTTACTTGAGATGTGTTTTCTCATGCTGGTTTACCAGATTGATCCGGGCATTCTTCCCTTTCAATGCTCGGGTCAAACCAAGCATATTTAAAGATTTAGGTTTGGATGCTTTGGAGCTTCAGCAGACGAGCTAGAGGTCTTCAGGACGTATTCTCGTATTTGGTCACTATTTTGTTGAATTAGTTGTTTAAATTATCAGCATTTGTGAGGATGGATTGGTATAACTATCCAGAATGATAATTATTTATTTTTGCACTCTGATTGATGTCTGTATATTGCAGTTTCTCTTTGTAAAGATTATTGATCTATATTATATATTGTTCCGCTGCGATTGTGAGATTCTGTGTTGTTTTAGTTTCTTTTTCTCTTCTTCTTCTCTTCTCTTCTTTCTTCTTTCTATCCAATAACTATTCGCGTCTTCATTCAATTTGGGTTGGACATGTGTGTTTATTGTCAGCTTGAATTGTATGGATTTGCAGGTTGTTACAAAGGTGGGTCGTTACATTTGGTATTAGACCCGATGGTTAAGCAAGAACCTTGGCTTTGGTGGGGTTTTGCTCATTAGAAATAGGGTAAAGCATATTTGTTATAGCTATAAAAACGTATTGTGTCAATTGGTCTATTAAGTTATTTATGAATTTTTGTCGAGACATGGGACGCCACAGTGTCAATAGAGATTTCTAAATGCTTGAACAAAGCAATAGGACAGGATTATATATTTTATATATATAAGAAATAATTTTCAAATTTATATATTTATTCAAGGTGTGTTTGTTTATTAATGATAATATCTCTTTATTATCAAGATTGTTTGATTTGTCATGCTCAGATAGTTTAGGAGCATTGACTATTGTTTAATGATTCTTGATTTATGCTCAATCAGTTTATGACCATTTATTGATAATTGTGCATACATCAAAATGAACCCTTTGTGAATTGAGTTTCACAATTTGACTATATGGCATTTGGAGAAAATGTTTAGTCAAAAGTCATCTTTTAACAATGTTGAATTAAAAATAAACTTTTTATAAAAGTTATGTAAAATAATCTAAATGGGAAGATAAGGCATTAAGAGGAAAAATATTTTAGATAAGTTTATTATAACAAAGGAGAATTATTATAATATGAAATGATTTTATTTAAAGGCAATGTTATTTAAATTTGGTTAATAAAATATGTATTAAAAGGAATTTTTGTAATAAAGGGAAGTTACTATAATCCAAGATGATTTTTAAAAGGTACATTTTATATGAATATGGCGTATAAAAATGATTTATATGATTTATAAAAAAGTGGTTTAATAGGTCAAAAGAGTGTTTGAGAATTTAAATCCCGATATTGCTTTAATTTATTTCAAAAAGATTTTTTTGAGAAAAGTAATGGTATTATTACTTAGAAATATTTGTAAGTAAAAATATTTCTAAGAGAATTTTTAAGAAAGTTGCACTTTCTTCGAATAGTTAGTGTAACAACCTGCACTTTAATGGGTCTAAATTTCGATAAGAATCAAAACCCTAGTCCAACAAAGCACAAATCGTCGTATTTGGTACCTGCAAATAAGCATGAGCATTTTTAGAGATTTATAAAATCTAACCTCACTAATGTTTTGACATTGCAACGGATGTTTTCACTCATATTTTAAGGGTGGGTAATCATAATGGAGTTATTAAAAGTTCTAGGGCTGAGATTATTATTTGCGGTTTTACTTCATTAAATTATGCAGATGATACTATTCTTTTTAGTTCTCTGGAATGTAAGTATATAGCAGCTCTTAAAATTCTTTTGTACTCTTTTGAGAAGTTTTTGGGATTGAAAATTAATTTTCATAAGAGTTCCCTAATAACTTTGAGTAGTATGGGAGATGATGTAAGAAATGCTAATACATTGAATTGTAATGTCAGTGGTTTTCCTCTCTCATATTTGGGTATTGTTATTAGGCCGTATAAATTGCCTAAGGAGGATTGGCATGCTTTAGTTGAAAATTTTGATGTTAAACTTGCTAAATGGAAAATTTCTTCTCTTTCCAAAGCTGGAAGGTTGGTTCCGACTAATGCGGTTATTTCGGTGCTGCCTTTGTTTTGATTATCTTTTCATAAGTTTCCAAAATGGATGTTGAATAGAATGATTGTATTATGAGGAATTTCTTTTGGTATGGTGGTTGAAGTGGTAGTTCTTTGAGTTGTTTAATATCATGGGATCACGTTTGTAAATCATTGACCAAGGCAGATTGGGAGTGTTAAATATTGCTGAAATGAACAATGCGCTTTTATGTAGATGGATTTGAGATTTGATCAATTATAAAGATGTTACGTGGAGAAAATGGATGTTGAAGTTATATTTTAAGGACCGTTTTCAATAGAGAATAAAGATTAAAGGATGTTTAGTGTTTTGGAAAAATATTTGGATGCTCGCACCATTATTCAAATTGTTTCTAAAATGTGAGTCAAGGAGTGGTAAAAATATTTTGTTTTGGTATGATAGTTGGATATTGCATATAAATTTAGCTACTGATTTTGCTGAGTTATATGTTCTGTCTCTTGATAAATTTAAATTGTACATGAAGTGTTTGGAGGAATGGAGTACGGTTTTAAATGGGATTTATCCGTTGCAAGAATTATGGAAGGAAGGACGTTGTATCAGTTTGTCAAGTTGATGAAAGTATTAGAAAGCATAGTAATAGAGGAAAATTTTAATGATGAGTTTATATGGGCTAGAGATAATAAGAAGTTTGCTATTAAACAAGTTTACAAATTGTTTAATTTTTCGGGTAGAAAGGTGGTTGGGTTTAAAGAGATGTAGGTTGTGAATGTTCCTACGAAGGTGAAGATCCATATGTGGACTTTGATGCATAGTAAACTCAATAAAATTTTCATGTTGAAGAAAAAGAATATATTTTTGCAAGATAAATGTTATTTTTGTAGCATTGAAGAGGAAAATTATAATCATCTTTTTGTCAATTATGATTTTAGTTTCTATGTATAGATTAAGTGTCTAGTTCATTTGGCTATAGATATAAATTAGAGAGGGTTATTGGCTGATTGGTTTGAGTATTGGAATCATAGTAGATTTTTGTTGAAGGATCATAATAAAAGAAGCATGTTTGAACTTTTAAATTTGTCGTACTGTTGGGTTTTATGGAATGAGAGGAATAGGAGATGCTTTCTAAATCAACATAAATCGTCTAATTCTATTCTTTTCGTTGTTTTAAAGTTTGTGTACTTGTGGGTAGGTATTGAAAAATAGAATCATGTTGACTTGCTAGATTCTATTGCAACTAAGGTCAGAGGCCGTGGGGGGTGCTAATTGTTGATATGGTTGCTAGTTCTTGTGCATATTCTAGCGTGTTCTTATGTTCATGCTTGCAGCAGTGTTTGTTGGTGATATATTTTGTTGCTTCCTACTTTTTGGCTCCGGAGCATATTTTGGTAGCTGATACTTTTTTTATTCTATATTCTGTATGTTGGTGTGTACTCGTAGTCATATGCGCTATTGTATTGTATATAAGTTTGGTTGTGTTATAATTATATGGGTTGTTGTGTGGGTTCAGTCTCTGTTATGTCTGGTGTGGTTGTTCGTGTGTTGTTACTCGTTTAATTTGTGTGGTTGTGTATTATGTTTAGTTTGTGTAGTTGTGGATTTCATATGTGTTGTTGTGGGTTTAGATTGTGTTATAGTGGGCTAGGGGTTTATGGTGTATTGTGTTGTACTGGGTATGTTGTACTGGGTGTGTTGTAGTAGATATGTTTTAATTTGTACCTCTGTTATTTATATATGGCGTGATCTTTTATGATCACTACCTTATTAAGCATAAAATTATAAAATCTAAACTCACAACGGAAATAATAATAGGATATAAATACTGATTATGGCTACTACCTTGGAATCAAAGAATTCCCTGGGTATCAGATTGCCACATCGGCACCGAGCATGAGAGAAATGAAGACTTCTTCAACAACTGATCACGTCTAGCTCTAGTGATCTATTCCTTTAAATTTATCCTGTGGGTTGTAATTAGAAGGAGGTCAGAACAACGTTTAGTGATTTGAAAATCTATAAAGTGTCCATAACATAAATTTATACCGATTGGTTTTGATTTAATTAATATGTCTACTATTTTGAGGTTAACTAACTTAACCCAATATTACATGCATAATATTCCTTCCTAACACAACTTACCTACCTACACTTCCCAAGGTACAAAATAATGGCATAAGTCTATCAGCCACTTAATACTTCCAAATCTGAAGCGGGCTCCTGGCATCGCCATTATTTGTCTATTGGTCCTACCTACAGAGACCTTTGACCACTACTTATGGCCTTATAATATAAAATAGCCTTACTACTAATGCATCTACTGTTATTAAAGTCTTAGCCATGTGAGAGACTGTACCAAAGCTACTTAATACCTTATTAATAAGGACTAGGCTGGCCTTAGGCCATTTAACACCTATTTATTGGTAGGCCTTCACCATTATTACCTAACCCCGAGGCAGAATCCTTACTGGTACTATCTAGCTGATATCGCTTGAAATGACATTGGGTTACTTATTACTTCTTTTATAATAAATTGATGGACCCTATATCTAATTATCTCTTAAGACCTTAATCCTGAAGTTACCCCTCCAGAGACATCCACTATAGCTCTTAATTATTAGTTTTGAATCTCAACAAGTTACTTAATACTTCATTTTAGAGGAGAGGTGGACCCTATAGCCACTTAATACCTCAAACATGAAGCGAACCCCTATAGAGATATCACTCAACGATCTTAATTACTAATTTGGACCATTTAATACTTTTTAATTAGGAAAGAGGCGGGCCCTCAAATAACCACTTAATACCTCTAACCCTAAAGTAGGTCTTATCTCTCGCGTAGTCATGGTTCCTATGACTGGTGATGTCTCACATCAGTAGTAAGTGAACACGACTGCTGGTAGCCTTTCAATAAAGGGTAGTCTTTCGTCATGTGACTCTACTGAATTTGCATCCCAATATACTAAGCCCAAATAACTATCCTAACCCAATGCAAAATTTAGGTCATATATCCTAGGTCTTAGTATTATTCCTAGGTTGAATATTGGACTAAGTTTACAAATCCCCTTTTTATTTAAGGCAATAAGATTTACCTTAAATACTTAATTACCCATAAATCCCCTTCTAATAATCCATAAATGTCAGTTTTTCCATAATAATCCTAATGAACATTTCCCAAGGCATTTATGTATAATTACTAATTTTCAACTAGTAACCTTTTTATAACTATTCCATTTTTATCAGTTCCATTAATCCATTTACCCGTACTAATTGTAACTCCTAATTCATTCCTCATTTATTTGCCCATTAATTGGAGTTACTATATTCTATGATATATTAATTAATTGTAATCTCCAATTCAATTAACATTTATAACCCATTACTTGGGGTTACAATCTTTTATGTCTTATTAATTATTGGCAACTCCTACTTCATTGCCCATTAATAGGAATTACTATCCTTCCTAATTTCTCTTATTCACTTTTCCATTTTATCTAATAATAACATATCCTAAGTGAACATTACAAATAAATAACGCATAAATAGACGCTATTCATATTTATTAATGCAATAAATACGTATAAACAACTTACCCCTCCATAAAATTTATTATAGTCATAAATATTTAACTATAATATGCTTTCTATATTTAATTTGCTAAAATTAGATTCGTTAGGAAGATTTTCCGTTATAATTTCCATACATTAGTTTAAAACAAAAGATAATAGAGGGAAATTTTTACTCCGTTTGAAATTATAAGGAATGAATAATTTCTTTTTAGGAATAGAATTGTAAACTACGGAGAATAAATATGTACTTGACACATCTCACCTTTTGTAACACCTCGTAAAATGAACCATAAATAAATGGATTAAATTGAGTTAAATATGATAAGGTAAAATATGGAAATTTTATAAAAGTTGGAATTTGACAATGAAAATTATTCCATTGCATTCGTAGCGAAATTATGATCTATTTCCATATATAGTATGCTGATAATGGAGCTCAAACGAAGAAGTTATGAGCATTTGAAGTTTTCAAATTTAAATCAATTTAGCCTGAATTCAAATTTAAATAAGAATTTAATTTTAGGACTTGAATTTTTAAAAATTAGCTTGGGGGCTAAGTAGCGTTAATTAACGTTTAACGTTAAAGTTGATTAGGCGAAAGAAATTAATTTAAAAGCAACATAACCAAATATTTCCCAAAATAATCAACCGGTCAACACCCTAGTCACGATCGGTCAACCCCTAGCCATTGACCTGTTGAACAGGGGCGGACGACCGGTCTGTGCTAGATTTTGGTAGGAGCAGCTAGGGTTTGAAGGGGTCTGTTATTGTTTTGACACTCCAGATTTATTCGTTTCTCACCTACTTCCATCCTGCGATTCTTTTGCATTTCAACCCCTTTAAACCCTATCCTCTCCACTTTTTACTCGTATTATTTTGGAGAATACAATGAAACTCTGCCATTACTATCTCTCTAATAAGATTCAGAAACTCCGTAGAGAATTCAAGTAAGAATTCAACCCATTTCTTATTTCTCCAATCTATTCTTATCCTATTCTTCTCCAATTATTTTGAATCTAATGAATATATATACCTCTTCCCTATTATGTCTGTTTATATCAAAAGAGAGAGATTTTGGAAGGGATTGAAAGGCTATGAACCATTGAAGTGAAGCTAAGGCTAACTTGTGAGTGAAAACCTTAGCATTTCTTATTCAGTAATTGTTTAGTACATTTCTTCTTTGATTTGAATATGCCTTGGGGATTTTGGGATTTCGAAAATATGATAGATAAAATTCCTTTTTCTTTCGAAATGTCAATTCCATGTGAAGATTCTTGATTATTTACATTAATTTGAATGGATTCGTTCTATTATGCAATTTTTAATGATTTCATATTCTATTCCACTTCTCCTCCCTCTGTGATTCAAATATGTGATTCTCCAATTAATAAGAGTTTAAATTACGAATTTTATTTATAGTTTACACCGCTTATTTTACACAAATTTACTTCTTGCCTATTTCTTTGTAAAAGAGGAGTTGAATAGAATATGGGATTTAGATTTCAATTCCTTTTGTTTAGGATATTCCATTGAATTAATGTAATAAATTAAGTTTCTAATTTATTTACCAAAGTTTTGGTTATGAATAATTATTTCCTGCTTGGATATTGAAATCCCTTATTTTGATATGTTGAAATCTTGGGAATTTGAAGAAAAAGAACATGTGATAGTATTTGGTTATGGAATTGACATTTAATGCTAGTTTAGGGTGTAAAATCTGTGCATTTAGAATTTATCTGGTGCGAATATATTTATTTATCTCTATTAGCATAATTAATGTATAATTATTGTGTATATGGCATAGTTAATTAGGTAATTATTATTTTCATTTATTTTCCCTGTTAGGGAGGAAATTGTTTGTCAGGCGAAAATAAGAGGAAACTCTTATATATCCTAATTATTATTTGAAGGCATAATAAGGAAGGTTCCTATAAGGCCTTATTTATGAAACGGTGATATGAGTATATATACATAGATAAGTACGTACATACATACATACATATTATTGACAAGAAAACTTGTCAACATTCCCAATGCTATGTGAAAGGTAACTGAGCTCAAACGAAACCAAGCTGTTGAAAAGATCTCTTCTTTCGAAGACTAACTTTATACTAGGTTGACTTAGTCGAAAGGGTTTTGGGATATTGCTCTACCTTTCGACCAAGTTGGCTTAATCGAAACGGTATTAGGTGTTAACTCTACCTTTCGATCAGGTTGACTTAGTCGAAAGGCTTCAAGAGGTTAGCTCAGGAATGTAGGCTAAGTAAGTAGCATCCTGCTCGAAACCTTTCCTTTGAGTGTGTCGAAAGTAGCTAATCGTTTTGGCTTTTCATTCCTTTCGTTCATGTCGAAAGGCTAGTTCTGGCCCTTTCGATCATGTTGAAAGGGATGCATGTTTCTCTAATATGACACAACTGGTTTCAACCCCATGGTTTCGCTACTTTTGTTGTGGAAACCCTTCGAAAGGGTTGCAGATGTAGCTAGGGATAAAACCCTTTCGAATGAGTTCCTCTCTGATCAATAGTTAGCCAATTATAAACTAGGATCCCTTCGAAACACCCCTTTCGATCGAGTTGAGTGGGGTTCCACTCTTTCGAAATAGGTCCAGCTCGTAACAACCTAAGCTTTACTCTTTTCCCCTTATAAGATCGACTTGGATATTCCCTAGTTTCATAAAATCACCAATGTAGAAACCCTATCATCATTCTTATTTCATTGTCTAATGTTGGTTTCGATGATCATGTGTTTCGACTGCATGTATCCAAGTCGATCCTATGCATTGCATAGACAAAAAGAAGTTAAGAGAATAGGTTAGAATAATGTGCAATGGATCATTGGACAACTAATGGTCTAAATGATCTTCCTCCTCATCAAAATCCGTAATGAACCAGCCATCTCTCTTTTATTAATAGTCCAAAATGAGTTACAATTAATAGAGCTTTATTCCTAATTTGATTTATGGTTTCTTGTGGGTTTAATTGTAGCTAAGAAATTGGAGTAGAAGAATGAATTTGGGATTCCAAAATTAGATCCCTAAAATGGACCCTTTGGGTCTTATATAGAGATGCAGGTCGGCCTCCCCTCGTGCATATGCCTTCGATACGGTCGAAAGAACCCCTTTTTATATGCTGCCTCATGCCTTTCGACTTGGTCGAAAGGCCATGTCTGCCTTTGACACTATCGAAAGGCATCTTGTCTGAGTTCTTTGATTTACCTTTGCGCTTCCTTTGTCTTTCTCAAGACCTTTCGACTAAGTCGGAAAGGATCCTTTACCAACCTTTCTCTTTTGTTAAGTTATGAGTATTATTTCTTGCTACTTCCTCTAGAACAACTTTCGACGTTGTCGAAAGGTCTCCAAATGCAATTTTTCCTTCATATTGCCTTGTTGTCATCGGAAGTTAGATAGATGCCTCCGACTCTGTCGATAGGTTGCCTAAAGGGGCTTCAAAGATGTTGATGTGTCGATGGTTCCGATGATGTTGAGTTGCTTTCAAATGTATGTCTGTGCATTGATGTGGAACCTTCCCATAATCTCATTGGCTTCGACCGGTTCGGAAGGCCTGTGTATGCTTTCGAAAGGGTTTTTATGAAGGTGAAACCCTTAGTTCCAAAAGGACTGGCGTGTTCATGGGAGATTAACATTCATTGCCTTCGAAAGGAGGTTCTGAAGTACTCTTTGTTGACCCGTCTGTGTCAAAAAGTCATAGAGAGGCGGAAAGGTGGCTTTGTTTCTCCTTTTTTTCATCTTTTTTGGAGGCTTGCACGTGTTTTATCACCTGCGAGGGCTTCTACTGCTTACGAGTCTTTCGAAAGCCTTCCCAATGCCTTCGAAACCTTCATTCATGATCTTTGTCGAAACCCACTTTAGTAGATGTTGCCACTTTTCTTATCTTCTTTCATGCCTTTGTTCTCTATGTGGATTTTGTTGCTAATATATTGCCCCCCACCATGTATGAAAGAAGCTTTTGTTCTTTAGGACAAAAATTTCAGAACTTTCTCGCTCTTTATTACTTTATTTTTCCTGCAAAATTCAAAGTATGTGATATTCTCTATTGCTAGCTTATTATCATATATACATGCATGCTTCAGCATATCAACGCTTCTATAGTTAGTTGGTTATAACCCTGATTCAAAAGATACGAGGCATGTAATCAATAGCCATTAATATATATAATAAATGTAGTCTACGGACTCCTTGTGGGAAATAGTCAATAGTGGAAAATAGGGGCTATAAGTTATTATCAGAACATAAGCCTTTGTATCCCATCCACTCTAATATGTATTTGAAAATTTCCCAGAGATTTGAATGATTTTGAAGCCTTCATTCAGATGTTGGTGAGCATCATTTAGAGTTATAATACGTTAACTCTAATTTAGGTATCAGGAATACAAGTTTGAAATTTCTGGTTGTCTATAGTAACCTCTACTCTACTATTTTATACCCCATGTTTGGGATTTGATTTAGGAAGCAATGAAATTTGACCCAAATTAGGGTATTAACTTATGAAGTTTTGAAATTAACAATGTGATACCCAAAATCTAGATAGAAATATACCAAATATAGTCCTCTGAGTGACATTTCTAAATCCAGATTTAGGTATTTAATAACAATTGTCTTTATATCAAGATCCCAAATCCAGATCAGGGCATATGTCGGATAATTAGATATTATTAGCAATTATCTTCATAAAAGGAATCTTAAGCCCAGATTAGGGCATATGTTGGGTAGGCAGAAATCCATAGTAATTGTTGTTATAATAGAAATCCTCGGCCCAGATTAGGGCATATGTTGGACAACTAGAAGTCCATGGCAATTATCTTTATAGTAGAAACCACAATCCCAGATTAGGGTGTTAAGGCGAAATCAAGCAATAATCTTGAAACCCAGATTCGGGTATAAAGATTGTAAGTGATTAATAAAGTCCAAAAGCCCAGTGATTAATAAAGTCCCGAAGCCCAGATTCGGGTATTAATAGATGATGTTTAGAAATGAAAGTCCCGAAAACCAGATTCAGGTATTCACTAGACAAAGTTCTGCTTTACTCCTTAGATTCTGTCTGCTTTAACATGCATAGATATAGTAGTAATCTGGTTGGCTGCTTCTCAAGCTTAAACGTCTTAGTCCATACGTTGATGTGATACCTCTTGGGCATGGACATCTTAGTCCAGTGGAAATTTACCGCTTCTCAGGCTTGGACATCTTAGTCCATTATTTGAATATCCTCTTCCTAGGCTTGGACGTCTTAGTCCATTATTTGATGTGCCTCTTCTTGGGCTTGGACGTCTTAGTCCGTTATTTGATGTGCCTCTTCTTGGGTTTGGACATCTTAGTCCATTGTCTGGTGCTCTTGGTTAGCTCATCTTAGAAGCTGGAACCATGGACTTACTCAACTTCCCTCTAGAAGGCGCCTTGACTTGGCCAGAGACGCGGTCAAGTGCTTGTCTGGTGCTTTACCCTCGCCATCTTATGGCGCGGATAAAGGCTTATTCCAACCTCCCTCCAAGAGGTGCCCTGGCCTGGCCACAGCATGGCAAGGACAGGGGCTTGTTCGGTGCTTTACCTTGGCCATCTTATGGCGCGGATAAAGGCTTACTCCGTCCTACCTCCAAGAGGTGCCTTGACCTGACCAGAGGCGTGGCCAAGTGCTTGTTCGGTGCTTTAACCTGGCCATCTTATGGCGCGACTAAAGGCTTACTCCTCCCTCCCTCCAGGAGGTGCTCTGCCCTGGCCATCTCGGCGCGGACAGAGGCTTTCTACCATCTTAGGTAGAATACCATCTTAGGTAGTATAAAAATATAAGGAGCATTTCAATCCCAACCATGTAGATTTTCTTTTTGAATAAATGGATGCTTTATTCATTCAATTTTAAAATATATGGCCTCAAATGTTTGGCATTCCATGTTCTTGGAACCATATTGCCGTCTGTCAGCATAATTTGTAAGCTCCTGGGGAAATTACTTTGCAAATGATTAATGGTCCTTCCCACTTTGGTCCAAGGGGTCCATCTGTTGGATTTCTGGTATTTGCCATCACTATTCGGAGTAACAAATCCCCTTCGTGAAATGACCGAGTTCTCACTTTTGAATTGTAGTACCTTGAGATTCTTCTTTGATACTCAGCGGTTCTTACCGCTGCTTCATCTCTTAATTCATGTATCAAATCTAAGGACTCTCTTTTCAGCTCTTGATTTTTATCGAATTCATAGGCGATTCTTCGGTGTGAGGGTATCTCAATCTCAATTGGTAACATCGCCTCACACCCATATATCATAGAGTAGGGAGTATGTCCTATCACTGTTTTAGTGGACGTTCGGTAAGCCCATAACACAAGTGGTGTTCTTCTACCCAATTTCCTTTTGCCTTGTTTAGCCGCTTTTTTAGAATTGTCTTTATGGTTTTGTTTACAGCTTCAACTATCCCATTCGCTTTTGGATGTGCGACGAATGAAAAACTTTTAATAATTCCATTCTTGTGGAAAAAACGAGAGAATTCTTCACTCTCAAATTGTGTCCCATTGTCAGAAATTATCTTCTAGGGAATTCCAAACCCGGTTATGATATTCATGATAACGAATCTGAGTACCTTCCCAGAAGTAATCTTTGGAAGCGGTTCCGCTTCAACCCATTTGGTGAAATAGTCTATGGCGACTACGGCGTACTTTGCTCCTCCTTTTGAAATTGGCAATGGGCCGATTAAGTCTACTCCCCATACGTCAAAGGGCCATGGACTTGCAATTGGAGTCAACTGACTTGGGGCAATCTAGGAATCTTTGAGTATTTCTGACATTTTTCACATTTTCTCACATACTCAATGGATTGGTTTACCATAAGTGGCTAGTAGAATCCTTGCCTCGTTATTTTCTTTGCAAATTTTGTTCCATTTGAATGATGTCCGTAGAATCCCTCGTGTGCTTCAGCCATCAATTTTACTCTGTCATTCAGGCTTATGTATCTTAGATAGGGAAGAGCGTATCCCTTCTTATAGAGGATTCCATCTATCCTTATGAAGGTTGGAGCTTGTCTCCTTATTTTCCTTGCCTCATCTTCGTCAGATGGGAGTATTCCTTCAAAAAGGTATTCAACAATGGGTGACATCCAGGTGTCATCATATATGTTACTTGATCTTGGTTGGTCAACCCTTTCATTTGATATTTCTTTATTATATTCTCTTCTCTCTTCCCCTTATGATTTAGCTTGAGACCTTGTCAGAACTAGCAATTCCTTTCCCTGTTCGAACGCCTCCTCTCCAATACTTGGAATTTCCATATATCCCATTGGAACAATACCTGTCTTCGGGGCTCCCCTTGAGCTTGCTAGTTTTGCTAGGGAGTCTGCTTGTCATTTTTCCGCTCTTGGGACTAGGCGTATTGAAAAGTCTTCAAAAATAGCAAGCATTCTTTGTATCTTCTTCACGTATAAAGATAGCTTGGGGTCCTTTGTTTGATATATCTGTTTCACTTGGTTCACTATTAGGTGAGA
The DNA here is from genome assembly GCA_030737815.1 of Allium fistulosum. Taxonomy (NCBI): domain Eukaryota; kingdom Viridiplantae; phylum Streptophyta; class Magnoliopsida; order Asparagales; family Amaryllidaceae; genus Allium; species Allium fistulosum. The sequence goes on along the minus strand of CM060904.1, from coordinate 1,218,319,526 downwards.
ATCACTAAAGATCTGTATTCGTGGAATTTTGAGTTCTAATGCCAATGTTAATCCCGCTACCATAGATTCATATTTTGCTACATTGTTACTTGCGGGGAATACCAATTTCATGGCATAATATAAACGGTGTCCATCTGGTGTGATGATTACATACCCTGCACCGGCCCCTTGTTCGTTTGATGCACCATCAACAAATAATTGCCACATAGGTCATTGGTCTTTCTCCTTTTCTAATTGCTCCTTGATAAAGTTAGTGCACTCATTAATGAAGTCTGCTAATGCTTGCCCCTTGATTGCAGCTCATAGCTGAAATTCTATGTCATATTGGCTGAGCTCAACTCCCCATTTTACAAATCTTCCTGAAGTTTCTGATTAACTAAAGACTTGCTTAAGGGGAAATCTGGTCAATACCCTGATTGGGTGTGCTTGAAAATATGCTCTAAGCTTTCGAGCTATGAGAATCAAGCAATAGGCTAACATCTCTATTACTGGGTATCTGATTTATGCATCCTTCAAACGTCTGCTTACATAATATACTGGAAGTTGTGCCTATTTCCTTCTCTAATCAATACTGAACAGACCACGTGTTCTGAGACTGCCATATTTAGGTATAAGGTTTCCCCATTCTCGGGACTAGAAAGTATCAGTGGTTTTTCCAGGTGGCTTTTAGTTCCTAAAAGGCTTTCCTGCAATTTTCCCCCCATTCAAAGTTCTTCTTCTTCTCGATTACATCAAAGAAGGGTATACACTTATCGGTAGCTTTACAGATAAATCTACTTAGGGCAGCTATCCTTCCATTCAAACTCATCACTTCATTGCTGGTTTTAGGTACAGTCATGTCCCTAATGGCTTGGATTTGATCTGGACTAGCTTCGATCCCTTAGGCACATACAAGGTAGCCTAAAAACTTTTCAGAATGGACTCCAAAATAACACTTTTGTGGGTTTAGTTTCATTTGATATTTCCGCAATACCCTGAACATCTCTTCCAAATCTTTAAGATGATTTTCGGGTTTGCCAGACTTTACCAGCATATCATCCACATAGACTTCCATGTTTCGGCCAATTTTCTCCTTAAACATTCGGTTGACAAATCTTTGATATGTTGCCCCTGCATTTTTTAACCCAAATGGAATTGCCTTGTAACAATAAATTCCCCACTCGGTTATAAAGCTAGTGTGCTCCTCATCTGGTTTGAACATTGGTATTTGATTGTTCCTTGAATAGGCATCTATGAGAGATAACAACTTGTACTCGCTTGTTGCATCCACTAACTGGTCTATTCGCGGCAATGGGAAACAATCTTTCGGACATGCTTTGTTAAAATCCATGTAGTCAATGCAAGCCCTTCTTTTCCTATTTGACTTCTTTACCAGAACTGGATTGGCTAATCACTTAGGGTAGTATATTTCCCGAATAAATCTATTCTCAAGGAGTCTGTTAACCTCTTCTTTCAAAGCATCTGATCGTACCTTGTCCATCTGTCTCTTTTTCTACCTTATAGGGCTTGCTCCTAGATTGATGTTGAGTGCATGACACATGACCGTTGGATCAATTCCCACCATATCAGAATGTGACCAGGCAAATATGTCTTTGTTGACTTTGAGAGATTGTATCAAATCCGTCTTTAAGTCACCATTAAGATCTTTTCCCACCTTGACCACTTTGGTTGCATCATCTGAATCTATGTATGTTTTCTCAAGATCCTTTATCGGTTTTATCCTTTCCGTTTCACATCGGCAATCGAATTATGTGACTTTGTTTACTCTTATGCTGAGTTAGCATCAATTCTCTTTCTCTTGCCTCCAGAAGAAATGTACCTATGATACATACGTTTGTTAGATTTATTAATTTTAATCTTTTCTTCGAATGTTGATGTGAAAATCCATCATTTGAAGGCTGGCATACTCCCTTTTATACTGGTCTAGAGTAGAAAAATACATTTCTCCGGAGCTGAACTGCTCCCCACATATAGTGCCCCATCCTCTTTTTGTCAATAATTTTACCATGAGATATTTCAGGGAGACGAAGCATCTATTTCATCAAGAGCTAGCCTGCTAAAGAAGGCGTTGTAGTATGAGGGTTGGTTGATTATCACAAAGATTGTTTCAAAGGTTCTACAGGTTAGTGGCAACCCCATTTGCACGAGCAGCTTTATCTGTTCTACCGGAGTTGATCCTTTATTATTGAATCCAAATATTGGTTCCATGCTTGACTCCAGTTTGCCTTCAGGAATGTTCATCTGATCGAAGGCGTGCTTGAAGATTACGTTGATTGCCAAGCCTGTGTCAACTAGAATTTTAGAGACGATGGATAATCCAATTTGTGCAGTAATCATCAATGGATCATTATGAGGATGGTGAACCGCCTTTCTTAGCTCTTGAGGAGTGACAACAAGGTTCGACATCTGAATGTTGAGATGTGGATTCTTCATTGGGGGTTCCTCTTGGACAGAGTAGATTCTTTCTTTAGCTTCCTTAATATACCTGTTACGGGCCCCTTGGCTGTTTCCTGCCGGATGCGGCCCACCATGAATAACGTCAATTCTTTTTACTGGCAGGCTCAAGCTTAGGGGGCCTTCATCTTCCAATATATTTACAACATTGCTAGGGTGTTTCTGTGGACAATCCCCTGTCCATTGAGCTTTTTGCTGATCCTGAATAAGCTCCTTCAAATGACCCTCATGGATCAGTTTCTAGATAATGCCAGCTAGAACCCTGCACTCATCGGTCTTATGACCGTTGGCCTTGTGATAAGCACAGTAATCCCTTCCCTTTCTCTATTCAGGGTTGTTCTTGGCTTTAAAGGAGGTCAGAAAGTTGACTCTTTCCTTAGCTACGGCATAAAAGTAAGACATTGGCTTGTTTAAATCAACTGTATTAGCGATTGGCTCTTCCCATCTTGTCCTTTTGTGTCCTCGGTCTTGGCCAAATTTCCCCCTTTCTTTCTTGAGGATAGTTTTCTTCTTAGCATAGTAAAGCTCATCCATCCGGATGAACTTGTCAGCCTAGAAATGGAAGTCTTGTAAATCTTTATAGCCGTTAACAAAGAGCTGTTTCCAGAAAGGGGTGTTTTCTATCAAGCCAGAATGGAACGCAATAAGTTTGTCTCGATTATTCATGTTTATGGCTTTTAGAGCTTCAGCATTGAATCTCCTTAGATAATCTCCCAAGGATTCCCCCTCTCTTTGCTTTATATTGGCCAAGACTGTATAATCTATCGTGGGATCTTTGCAAATGCAGAATTGAGTGGAGAATTCATAAGAGAACAGCTTCCATGAATATATGGTTTTCTCCTGGTACTGTCTAATATACCATTTTGCTACAGCAACCCTAGAGAGTGACTGGGAACAATCGGCATCTAACGGCCCCAGATGCATTGTACAAATCCATTGGGCTATCAAAAACCATTAGATGATCATCCGGGTCTGTAACCACATGATTTTTCATTGATGAGATCTTCACATATGGCGGGATGACTGTAGCCATGATCTCATCAGTTAAGGGTGGTACTCTTTCATAGTCATTAACATTTTCATCCACTATTTTCTTCCCTTTCGAATTCATAGCATCCTTTATTGCCTTTTCAGCTGCATCTTTTAGATAAGCCTCAACATTACAGTAATTTTTCTGATCTAGGCAAAACTCCTTTGATGTTGAGCTTCCTGATTGTTCAAGCGACTTGTTGAGAACTCTTCCTTGATGGTTAGCTTTTGAGTGGGGACACTCCTTCTTCTTGGAGGACGTTAGATCTACTTTGCTTTTGTTTCCCAATGCTATGTGAAAGGTAATTGAGCTCAAACAAAACAAAGCTGTTGAAAAGATCTATTCTTTTGAAGCCTACCTTTCAACCAGGTTGACTTATTCGAAAAGGTTTTAGGAAATTGCTCTACCTTTAGACCAGGTTGGCTTAATCGAAAGGATTTTAGGTGTTAACTCTACCTTTCAACCGGGTTGATTTAGTCGAAATGCTTCAAGACTCAGGAATGTAGGCTAAGAAAGTAGCATCCTGCTCGAAACCTTTCCTCTGAGTGTCTCGAAATTAGCTAATCATTTTGGCTTTTCATTCCTTTCGTTCATGTCGAAATCTTGTTCCGGCCCTTTCGATCATGTTGAAAGGGATGCATGTTTTACTAATATGACACAGCTGCTTTCGACCCCGTGGTTTCGATACTTTTGTTTTGGAACCCCTTCGAAAAGGTTGCAGATGTAGCTGGGGATAAACCCCTTTCGAATGAGTTCCTCTCTGATTAATCGTTAGACAATTATAAACTGGGACCCCTTCGAAACCCCCCTTTGATCGAGTCGAGTGGGGTTCCACTCTTTCAAAACAGGTCTCGTAACTGCCTAAACTTTACTTTTTTTCCCTGTATAAGATCAACTTGGATATTCCACAGTTTCGTAAATTTACCAATGTCGAAACCCTATCATCATTCTTATTTTCATTGTCTAATGTTTGTTTCGATGATGATGTGTTTCGACTGCATGTATATAAGTCGATCCTATGCATTGCATAGACAAAAGGAAGTTAACAGAATAGGTTAGAATCATGTGCAATGGATCATTAGGCTAGCTAATGATCTAAATGATCTTCCTCCTCATCAAAATTTTTAATGAACCAGCCATCTCTCTTTTATTAATAATCCAAAATGAATTACAATTAATAGTGCTTTATCCCAAATTTATTTTAGGGTTTCTTGTGGATTTAATTGCAGCTAAGAAATTGTTGTAGAAGAAATGAATTTGGGATTCCAAAATTCGGTCCATAAAACTGGACCCCATGGGTCTTATTTATAGATGCAGGTCGGCCTCCTTTCGTGCATATGCCTTCAACATAGTCGAAAGGAACCCTTTTTATATGCCGCCTAATGCCTTTCGACTTGATCAAAAGGCCGTGTCTGCCTTCGACACTATCGAAAGACATCTTCTTCGAGTTCTTTGATTTACTGTTGCGCTTCCTCTGTCTTTCAGTCGAAACGATCCTTTACCAACCTTTTTTCTTTGTTAAGTTATGAGTATCTTTTCTTGCTGCCTCCTCTAGAACACCTTTCGACGTTGTCGAAAGGTCTCCAAATGGACTTTTTCCTTCATGTTTCCTTGTTGTCATCGGAAGTTAGATAGGTGCCACCGACTCTGTCGATAGGTTGCCTGTAGGAGCTTCGAAGATGTTGATGTACTGATGGTTTCTATGATGTTGAGTTGCTTTCGAATGTATGTCCGTGCACTGATGTGGAACCTTCCCCTAATTTTATTGGCTTCGATCGGTTCGAAAGGCTTGTGTATGCTTTCGAATGGTTGTTATTAGGGCAAAACCCTTAGTTCCAAAAGGTTTGGTGCATTCCTAGGAGATTAACATTCATTGCCTTCGAAAGGAGGTTCCGAAGTTGTCTTTTCTGACCTACCTGTGTCGAATGGTCATAGAGAGGGGGAAAGGTGGCTTTGTTTCTCCTTTTTTCATCTTTTTCGGAGGCTTGCACGTGTTTTATCACCAGCGAGGATGCCTGCTGCTTACAACTCTTTCAAAAGCCTTCCCAATGCCTTCGAAACCTTCATTCATGATCTTCATCGAAACCAACTTTAGTAGATGTTGGCATTTTCTTATCTTCTTTCATGCCTTTGTTTTCTAGGTGGATTTTATGGCTAACACATACATACATACATACATACATACATACATACATACATACATATATATATATATATATATATGGAGAGTATTTGATTTATGGCTAAGCCATAAGGATGTGTGGTTAATAGAGTTACATGACGAAAGTCTGCCCTTCACTTTGAGGCTACCAACAGTTGTGTACACTTCAATTGATGTGGGATATCCTTATGATAAGTATTTTTAATGACTCGAGGTTAGTCCCAATATCTATAGGCGAATCTGCCCAGCTAATCTGGATAGCAGTTGCTACGAATAGTCGGACTAATGTGAGTTGTCAGTATGAGTATGGGTTATAAGATGTAGAGCCTGCTTTGGGGTCTTGATGTATTAAGTGGTTGTTTAAGGGTCCAAATCTTTTTCCTTAGATGAAGTATTAAATGGTCAAGGGGTTACGTTAGGTGGTATCTCAATAGGGGTCTGCTTCTGGAAAGAGTTATTAAATGATTGGGTCTGCCTTAATTATGTTATTTAATTATCCGAGTCAGCCTATTTTCCACAAGAAAGTATTAAGTGGCCTAAGAGATTCCGTATGATGTCAGCTAGATAGTACCGTTGAGGAGCACGCCCTGGAAACATGTATTAAATGATGGGGTCTGCCTTAATTAAGGTATTAAATGACCAGAGTCCACCTATTTTTCAATAAAAGGTATTAAGTGGCTTGGGTACCATCTCTCACATTATTAGCTGTTTATGATGTATAATTAGGATATGGGACTATATAAACATGCTTTTGGAATGGAAGATATTAAGTGGTTGGGCCTGCTTCCTTTTCCTATAAAGAAGTATTAAATGGTTTAATGGTTTATTTTTCGAAGGTATATTCTTATTTTGAGATATACTGCCCAAGTACTAAAAAGGTAAAAATTGTGGTTTTTATTCGCCAGACATTGTTGTTCTGACTCCCTACTCATTACAACACAGGTTGAAGATGTTGATGGAAAGGTGATGCTTTGAGATGGAGGTGGTGGGCTTGTGGTGGTATTTACCAATTTTATTTGCTTTCATATGTACCTATCTTTTTAGACGATTATTGTAACGGGTTATGTTATAGTTTTATGGTATCTTGTATTTTTAAATTGTTAGGATTTTGAAATAAATGGTTACATTTTACTAATATATTTTGTTCCATCCATTATGAGTTATAAAATTCTGGTTATGGCTATGTAATGTTATTTCTTTTTACTACCGACAACTTACCTTAGAATGGTTCTAAGTTTAGATGGGCCTTTTCTTGGGTCAAAATTTAGACCCATTCCGGTGTTAGTTGTTACACCATATTTATTTGCATGTATTCCTTATAAATCAAGCATCGTCTTTTTCTATGAAAAGTGGTGAAATAAACCAATTTATAAAAATTAAACGGATGTTCTCCTACAAATTAAACCATAGAAAATCTACAATTCAATATAAATAGAGCAATAATCAAAATCCTACTTATATTTTATACCTTAACTACATATATGGAATAAAACTTCACATCATTCAAATTCTAAAATCTTTGGGACTGATTTCCAAAGCAGGTTATAACAATATTTCAAATCAGATCTTAAACCAGAATATGTAGGCAATAGTTTTCTACGCTAATTTGAGCCTACAATTCATAAATATTATTGATGTAAGCATAAAAATCAAACATGTGCCAATGGGATAGATTCAAAATCATAAACAATATAAAAAATTTCCCACTCACCTTTTAAAAGAGATTCAAATCTCCATCTAAAGTAGAACCTTTGATTCTACTCCATTTCCTTCTATTCCAAGAAGTATGTATAAAAAGAGTATATACATATTTTAGAATTATTTATCTAAGTATAAATTTAGAGTTGAAGGGAAATATAAATATACAAATACATACATACATACATACTTATATATACATACATATTTATATATATAAAACCTCTTTATCACGTAGTTTGATTCCTTCTTCTTCTTCACTTATTTGATTTCTATTCTTCTCCAATTTGTATATATACAAATATAAATATTTTATTTTATAACTTAGAAAATAGTGGAGAAGAGAAAATAGCAGACCTACTCTACTGCTTTCAGAAAAATATGAGAAGAGAGAAACGGTTAGGCTTGAATTTATAGGCGCTAGAATCAACCACATCTGTACAATAAATAATATTAAATCTGGGCTATTGTGGCCTAAGAAAAACCTAACCTCCATAACCCAAGCGGTCGACCCCCCCCACCATATGGGTTGACCAATTCTAGTCGACCGACCCAATAAATAGGTCAACCTGTAGTCCTCGGATAATTAATATATAAATGTTAATATATTATACTCTAACTATTTCCGTTTCGAATTCATTTTCGTTCGTAACATCTCTGTTTGGACTCCGATCGCAGAACTCCAAATATGAAAGATGCTCAGAATTTCGCAACAAACACAATGGTGCAGGTTTCATGATTAAATTCCAAATTTGGAGCCTAATTAACTAGCTAACTAATTAAATAACTAATCGTAAAATTTGCGGAGTGTCACATTCTTCCCCCTTAAATGAATTTGTCATGGTTCTAGCATGCAATTATCGTAAACTACACAACCAATTAGTGTACAACCAATTTTGCAATCAAAGTGCGAAAGTGCATAGTAAATAACATTATAGAAACATGTATGCAGAATGATTCTAAATCGAATCCTCCTATATGAATGTAAATCTTTGAAAAAATATGATCCAAACAACCTATATATACTGGCAGTTCTATATGTATGCAGATTTTGAAAAATCTTATAACCAAAAATCAAAAACTCCTACGAATAGAAGTAAGGTGGAACCAATTTGCATCTAATTCTTGCCAACCAAAAATTCTAACGTATCGAAATATCGCTTCATAAACATCACTCCTACGTCAGAAAAAGGAATTTAGATGGAGAATTTTACGTTCTTACCACTCTATAAGCTAACCATTTACCCTTTGTACAATGGAAATTTCCTTGCTGTCCCCGATTTATTCCAAATTTTCCACGCACAAAGTGCATAAGGAAGCTAACATTCCAAGGCTAAAAAAAATTGAGTCTAAAAATAGACTCGTGTACGTCGTCAACAAGGTATGGAAATTGAAATTCCAAGGCTAAAACAGCTTTTCCTTTGTTATAACTTACATTTATCGCATCGTCGATCCTAATGCACTACTGAATTCGTATTTCTAATCTATTCTCCTTCCCTACGCGTAGCATGTGGCCTTCAAAATCAAAAACTTCACAAAAATCCTTCTTACATTTCAAATTTGTACATCATTTGAAAAATAAAATCCTAAAATATTTAAACGCGTATTTTTCCTTGAAATAAAATTTTGGACAAAAACTCTAAAAGTTATTTAAGAGCCAAAAATAACCAAAGCCAAAAACCTTTATTTTCGAAAGAGAAACTTTTTTAATCAAGTGTTCAAAAAAGTATTTTTCTCCTCACAAAATTTTGATAAATCAAGCCATAATTCAGCGTAGTCAAAAGTAGGTTATGTTCTAAGCGGTTAGACATAATTATAAAATCCCATAACTAACCTTAACCCACAAATCTTAACATTTTACATAAAGAAAAATATCAACACATCTATTATTAAAAAAATTTATCTTTTAAGGAACAGGAGCAATGACCCATGATACTAAAACAACTTTACGCAGTCCTTCGCTAAAATTTTCCGACTATTCTAAACTTCGAGTCTTATATTGCATTTACTGTTAGTTAAGTGTCTTTATGATATTTCTATATTTATATTGTTCTTTCGCTATGCATGTATGAGCGGCTCACATATCCAGAAACAATAATACAGTAAATAAATAAGAAAGTTCTCATAATATCGTACGTGCCTTTTTCAAGAGATAACTAATAGTTACAACCCAAACAACCTAAAAGAAAAGAACAAATGCTGGAAGGAAAAATACGACAACACCATAAATCCTAAAACACTGCCTATAGACTATGTGAATCCTGCTCCGCAGCTGGAGCTCGAGCCATTGCCACAACCTTTGAAAGGTCATAGCATGGTGGTTATACACCTAACCTCATGCCTCTGGCGCTACTGGTGTTGCTGGCGACTTTGGAATTACCATTTTCCTAAGGGAGGTTTAATGATGGTAGAAAGAACCTTCTTCTAAACTACCTCTCCATGGAGGTTCACTGGTATTGCCTAAAAACGAGAGTGGATAGGTGAAAATATGAAAAGTGACTTTATGGAGTGCCAACTCCTTCATTGACAAAATGAACTATAAGGATACGGGTCCAATTGATGGTGACGCTGCCAATAATAGCATAGGTGGCCTTCGCACTATGGGAAAATCCAATCGTAACTTCCCGTCTTTGGGATGATGTTGTGTTGAATGATGCGCACAACTAGACGGGCAAGCAGACGTAGGTTATCCATATTCCAAACACCGACATTCTAAGAAATGATCTACTGCAAGATCTCTTAGTCAGTCACTTATAAATCATCCAAGTTAGCGATCTCGGCATAAACCTCCAAAATCTCAGCGAGGTTATCAATAGCCAGCTCAATTGGACTCCCTTCACCTCCGAATGAATCAAACTATCACCTTTATTGAAATTCTACGTCAACAGGGCATCGAAAAGGTGGATGCAATGCGAGTAAAATTCTCGCTCAAAGGTCTCGAATTGAAGGATTGGTGTAAGTCCTACATGATAATTAGCCCCTCTAGCGGAAAAGCAGCAAAATCTTTTGCTCAATCCAGTCCAGCCAAGTGGCTTCTTAAGGGGTGAGACCAGGATGGTGCGAGGAAGAACCGGCGGTACGGGATGGTACCATGGGCTAAGAAGTGGTCGGAGGGAAGAAATAGGGTATGGATCTGGAGTGGTGGTGGGACAAGATCTAATGCACAAAAATAAGCGCGAGGGGGAGGCAAGCTATTGCTCATAGGAGAGGGAGAAAATCAGCATCGCTTAGTGAACAAAGGTGAGATGCTGCTACTGTGGAGGAGGAGGATAAAGATTTGGTTCGACTGGTTGAGGAAGGAGGAACGAAAAAATGCAACTGGGGAAATTCGAATGCAACTTTCATAGACGCGTTTCAGGTTAAAGTTGTGCCAAAACTCGTTAACTGGCAGACCACTCTAGGTTTACCGCTAGATGTTCAACCGCTAATTGGGCTTTGGGCATTGGTTGAACCTGGACCCAATTAGGGTAGGATTGAATAATAATGATAATAATCGTTTCATGCCATCTCCTTCGATTAGACATGATCCAAAAAATTCCTGTCCTCATCACGGTGTTGTCAAAGCAAACCGTCTAGTTCCGAACCATTCTCCAGCAATTCACAATAGTGCCAACAAAAACTGCTACGACCAAAAACACTACCAAAAACCCAAAAATATTCCAACTATTATTCCGCATTATATGGAAATATTCCTTCTAATAGCTGGCAGGTAGAGTAAAACTTCAACAACAAAACCCAATAGAATTAAATGTCATTCCTATTTTGTCTATTCCTAGAAGAGAGAAAATTTTAAAAACTTTGAAAATAGGAAATCATTGGGCTAAATATTCACCCTTTGAAACTCATTTCCAAACCGGAAATTTATATTCTTGCCAAAATTGAAAATCAAGCCTTTACCGATATATATATATATATACATATAAATATTTAAGGATTTCAAAACTTACTTCTTTATAAACAAAAAATTTCTTAACACGACTAACTTAGTGACATATGTGTTTCTTTTAAAATTAAAATTTCCAACTTACCAAAATAAAATTTCCAAAACAAGTCCTTTGGAAAAGAAATCCTTCAAATAACTCTTTTTCCGAAAATATAAGGCGCTTCCAAAATTTATTTTATAAAATTCTCTCATAGATTTAGACTAAGGAATTGACTAAATTTCTCCAAATTCGGTTTTCCATCTGAAGGTGATTGATGGACGCACCCTTGCCAAAACTAGTTTTCGGATATTAGCGACATACAGAGTTCTATTTCTCACTTATCTGGAATGATAATGTATCTCCGACTACAAGTCATAATCAAAATCCCAAAATCACAAGGTAGCTTGATCTCATCCATCAAGTCGAACACTCTCCAGTATTAGGGATTCTACCATATGTTGTACTCATGCTCTTCATCATCAGCGCCTTACATGTCACAAACACTCCATGGGGTACTTCCGAGTCGGCGTGAAAATCTTAACTTTAAGATATTTCCAACCCATAGTTGCTTTTCCCATTCTTAAAGAGTGGAACTACAACTACTTCTATAGTCAGCTTTCCAAGAGTCTATCATAAAAATATAATAATACTAGATAAGAAATTACGAATACGTTCTCTCAATTTATACTAATTCCTCTGATTTACTAACCTGGCTCTAATACCAAATGTAACAACTTGCACTTTAATGAGCCTAAATTTCGACATGAACCGAAGCCTAAGTCACCAAAGCACAGATCGTTGGATTTGGTACCCACAAATAAGCATGGGCATTATCAAAGATTTATAAAATCTAAACTCATAGTGAGAAAATTAATATGTTATAAATACTGATTATGGCTACTGCCTTGGAATCAATGGAATTCCTTGGATATCAAATTGCCACATCAACACTGAGCATAACAGAATAGAAGACTTCTTAAACAACTAATCACATCCAACACCAGTGACCTGTTCCTTTAAATCTATCCTATGGGTTGTAATGAGGAGAGCATCAGAACAACATTATGGCGATTGGAAAATCTATACAGTGTCTTTAACATAAATTTATATTGATTGGCTTCCATTTAATTGTCATATCTACTATTTTGAGGTTAACTAACTTAACCCAATATTACACGCACCATATTCCTTCCTAACATAGCTTACCAACCTATCCTTTCCAAGGTACAAATACTAACGCAAGTCTATCAACCACTTAATACTTCCAAATGTGAACCAAGCTCCAAGCATTGCCATTATTGATCTATTAGTCCTAGCCACAAAGAGCTTTGACCACTATTCATGGCCTTATAATATATAGTAGCCATACTACTAATGCATCTACCGTTATTAAAGTTTTAGTCATGTGAGAGATTGTACCCAAACCACTTATTACCTTATTAATAAGGACTAGGCAGGCCGCTGATCATTTAACACCTATTTATAGGTAGGCCTTTACCATTTAATACCTAACCCGGAGGTAGACTTCTCACTGGTACTATCTATCTGACATCGCTTGTAATCTTATTGGGCTACTTAATACTTCTTTTACTGGAAAAGGGGTGGACCCTATAATCTAACTGTAGTTTAAGACCCCAATCCTGAAGCGAACACTTCCAAAGATATCCACGATCACTCTTAATTATTAGTTGGAATCTCATGAGGTTACTTAGTACTTCTTTTTAAAAGAGAGGCGGACCCTACAACCACTTAATACCTTAAACCTAAGGTGAACCCTTATGAATATATCCCTCACCGTTCTTAATTACTGATTTGGACCGTTTAGTACTTTTTAATTAGGAAAAAGACAGACCCTCAAAAAACAACTTAATACCTCTAACCCCAATGTAGGTCCTATATCTCGTGTAGTCACGGTTCCTATGATCGGTGATGTCTCACATTGGTAGAAAGTGCACGACTGATAGCCTCTAAGTGAAGGGCAGTCTTCCGTCATGTGACTCTGCTGACCTTGCATCCCAATCTACTTAGTCCAAATAACTATACTAAACCTATACAAAATTTAGGTCATATATCATAGGTCTTAGTATTATTCCTACGTTGAATATTGTAATTAGTTTACTAATCCCTTTTTTATTTAAGGCAATAAGATTTACCTTAAATACTTAATTACCTATAAACCCACTTCTAATAATCCATAAATGTTGATTTGTCCATAATAATCCTAATGGACATAATCTAAGACATTTATTTATAATTACTAATTTCCAATTGATAACCTTTTTATAACTATTTCATTTTTATCAAGTCTTGTTAATCCATTTACACCTATTAATTGTAACTCCTAATTTATTCCTCATTTATTTTCCCATTAATTAGATTTACTACATTGTATGCCATTTTAATTAATTATAATCCCCAATTCAATTCACCTTTATTGCCCATTAGTTGGGGTTACAATCTTTTATATCCTATTAATTATTGGAACCTCCTACTTTATTGCCCATTAATAGGAATTACTATCCTTCCTAATTTCTTCAATTCACTTTCCTATTCTATCTAATAACAATCTATCCTAAGTGAATGTTACACGTAAATAACGCATAAAAAGATGTTATTCTTACTATTAATGCAATCAATACATATAAACTACCTAATCCTACCAAAAATATATTATATTCATAAATATTTAACTAGAATATACTTTCCCTATTTAATTTGCTGTAATTAGTTTCCTTCGGAAGATTTTTCGTTATAATTTCCATACATTAGTTTAAAAAAGATAACAAAAGGAAAGATTGACTCCGTTTGGAATTACACTTTTTATATGGAGTAGAAAGTGTAGACTGCAGAGAATAAATCTATATTTTACACATCTCTACCTATTTATTTACAAGTATTCCTTATTAAATCAGACAGCATTTTTTTTATGAAACGTGGAGTTTATAAAAATCAAACTGATGTTCTTTCAACAAATTAAACTATGGAAAATCTACAATTCGACATAAATAGGGCAATAATCAAAATCCTATAAATAGTTTGTACCCCAAGTAAAGATTTGGAATAAAACTACACATCGTTTAAATTCTAAAATCTTTGTGATTGATTTTCAAATTAAGGTTTAACAATATTTCAAATCAAATTCAAAACTAGAATACGTAGGCAATAGTTTTCTATGCTAGTTTGAGCCTACAATTCATAAATATCACTGATTTAGGCATTAAAATCAAAGGTCTGCCAATGGATAGATTCAAAATTATGAACAATACACAAAATTTCTCACTCACCTTTTACAAGCGATCCAAATCTCTAGATCTGAAGTAGAACCTTTGATTCAACTCTATTTCCTTTTTATTTCAAGAAATATGTATAAAAATGGTATATACACGTATTTGAATTATAGATCTAAGAAAAGATTTGAGATGGAAAGGAAATATAAATATGAAAATATGCTATGGATCGTGTAATATGGAAATACGATAGAGTATACTGATGATAGTTATATAGTAAATAATGCGAAATATAAATGTAGTAAAATAAAAGATAACACCAGAGATTTTTATAATGGTTCGGAGCACCGTCCTACGTCCAGTCCCGGACTCCTTCTGGAATTTCACTATTAACCCTCACTTAACCCGGAGGAACAAATATATACAACCCTTGAGCAGCCGAACATGGACCTGAGCAGCAGAACAGGATTTCGCCTCAGCAGCCGAAGAGGACTTCACACGCCTGAGCAGTAGAACAGGACTTCAACAAATACAAAAAATATTTTTGACTTTGTGTGTTCTAATAACACGAATTTGTCACTTGTATTACACCCTTCCTATAATCTTTTCCTTGAGTATAAATATATATATTTGAAGTTTATGAAGAATAGAAAGGTATAATATTGCTTTATTGCAGAATAATTGAAAGTATTATAGCAAATAGATTCCAGAGAGATAGATTAGAAAGATAAGAAAATTCGGTTGTAATTCAGTGATTTGGAATCAAGTTGAAGTATGTATTTATAAGGGTTAGAAAGCAGTGACTATTGGTGAAGAGTTTCGATTGAAGTGTTGCGTCCAAATCTTTTCATAGAGGTTCGTAACTCTTCACAAAAAGTCGCGACCTTTCAAAAAGTAGCTGTTGTAGAAATTCAGTCGGCTGAGCCTCTAGGTCAGTCGATTGAATATTCAAACGAATTTTTAAATATATATCCGTATATTTGTGCACCTGTGCATGTTGTATAGATTTTCCAGTGTCAGTCGACTGAACCTCTGGGTCAGTCGACTGACCTGGTAAAATCTATGCAATATGCACAGTTTATATAGGTATAGAAATATATATATATAACTTTAAACACTTTTATAATTTAATATATGCTTATGTATGTATAAAATATTTGGGAATAGAATGATTAAATATATAAGCTAATATATACGTAACCGAGGAGAGATTTTAACAACATTGACCTAAGACTCAAAAACAAAATAATATAATTGATGCACTGGTTTTGAAGTCTTGTCTCCTTGTAGTATATATTCTCTTTTTGTCGTAGCAGTCGTCAAATCTGTATGTCGTAGTGATAGCTTTGTGTCACGAATCAAAACCAAGTCTCAACATTCTCCCCCTTTTTGATTGATGACAACCTGTAAATAAATATAGATTTCGACTGTGTATATAATATAAATACTTACTCCCCTTGAATCTTTGATACTCTATATCCTGCATTCTCAATGTTAGTAATAATATTTCTCCCTCTTTGTCATCGAAAAAAAGGAATAATGAATATAAATGTATGAATCCATAATGTCATAGATATGATGAAAGAAACAACCATATCTTTCATATTCAAACGTAAATGGAAATACGATAATAGGTAAAAGATGGTGAAGTACGATTAACTTTCATATTCAAAACGTAAATGTTTTTTATCTCTATTTCCTTCGAAAATAAGATTTTGATTTTGATCAAGAATACTACATTTACTTTCAGAAAATGATATTTTAAAACCTTTATCGCATAATTGACTTATACTTAATAGATTATGTTTTAGAATCTTAACTAATAAAACATTTGTAATAAGAGGAAAATTAGATGTACCGTAATTGCTCACATCGCCTTTTCCGATGATATAGCCCTTGGAATTATCTCCAAAAGTGACAGAACCTCCATCTGAGTATGTAATATTTATCAGCATATCTTTGTCTCATGTCATGTGTTTTGAGCAACCACTGTCGAGTATACATTTTCCTCTTTTCTTTAGTGGGACCTGCAAAAAATACGAGATAATGTTGGTACCCACCTTTTTAATAGGGTCCTAAGAGTTAGGTCTTAGGAAACCAAACCAAAGTGGGTTTAGTATCCCTTTTATAAATATAATTTTTATTATTATGAACATCTTCTATAAATGAACTAATATACTTTTTCGTTATTAACTTGTTATTAGTTTTAGGTACCCATATATTTATAGTTTTAGAAACTAGTCTTTTTGAAGATGTAGGTGTTTTATCATAGTTAACTTTTTTTAAATTATTATATTGTGAATTCTTGACTTTCTTCTTATATCCTAAACCATTTTTATTGTTAACAGGTTGTGAATTCTTAATAAGTCTAGATAAATTTTCTCTTCCTTTATTAAAATTTGAAATGTTTTTAGTGATTTCTTCTAGTTTTTTTTTAGACTTGAATTTTCTAGTTCAACCATTTTAATATTTTTTTTAAAACATGATTTTCAAAAATAAGACCATCATTCTTTTCTTTTTGAGTTTCAATTTCTTGACTTAATAATATAAGTTGAGAATTAACGTTTGAAAGTGATTCTTGAGTTTTCTCAAGTTTATCTTCCAATATTTTCTTCTCATCTTTAAGCATATCTCTTTCGAATTCTGCCTTGTTCTGATTTTCTACAGCCTCTTTATATTTTCTTTTGAGACTTTTTAAAGTATCTAATAATTCAGAATTTATTTCTATCATATCATCGAAAGTTAAATCACTAACCTCATTATCTTTGGCCATAAAGCATACATTGGCCTGTTCATTATCGTTGTTACTCTCGCTTTCTGATGAGGAAGAGGAGTCTGAATCATCCCATGTAACTGAGAAAGCTTTCCTTCTGAACTTGTCCTTCCATTAATTACGATATTCTTTCTTTTGATCCGGACAATCCTTCTGTATATGCCCTTTTTGTGACAGTTAAAGCACTCCAATACTGATGAAGACGGTGGTTTATTGCTGTTTGAGCTTCTCTTGCCATTATGTCTGTTTCCTTTTCTATATTTCAAGAATTTCTTGAAATTTTTGGTAATAAAGGCTAGGTCGTCTTTGTCTGAATCTGATTCTTCTTGTTCTGCATGGAATGCTATATTCTTTTTATCTTGAGCTTGAACTCGTTTAGCATGCAAATTCACTTCATAAGACATTAGATTTCCAATTAACTCTTCCGGAGTTATTTTGGAAATATCATTTGCTTCTTCAATTGCGAGAACTTTTCTTTCCCATTCATCCGTTAAAGAGTTAAGAATTTTGGACACGATATCAAAATCTGAATATTTTTCTCCTAGTCCTACTAATGAATGATAGATATCCTGAAATCTTGAATACATATCGTTTATAGATTCATTGTCTTTCAATCTAAAGTTTAGAAATTGACTTTTAAGCATAGATATCTTACTTTGTTTGACCTTGTTAGTTCCTTCGTGTGTAATCTTAAGTGTACGCCATATTTCATATGTAGTGTTGCACATGCTAACATGGTTAAACTCATTTTTATCTAAGGCACAAAACAACATATTCATGGCTTTTGCGTTAGCTGTGGCATCTAGTTTCTGTGTATTTGACCAAGTAGAATACTCTTCAGTAGGAATAATATATTCTGTCTGAGTTATATTCCATGAATCAAAACCATTAGCTTGCATATATATTCTCATTCGTATGGCCCAATAGTTACAATTTATGCCATTAAATAGTGGTGGACGTGCAGTGGATTGTCCTTGTATGAAGCTAGTATTAATGCTAGTGCTAGTGTTAGTTTCCATATTATTAGATTATCAGATAACCGTGTTACGGTTATGTGATGACCTTGCTCCAATACCTAATGAAAGTATGCTATGGATCGTGTAATATGGAAATACGATAGAGTATACTGATGATAGTTATATAGTAAATAATGCAAAATATAAATGCAGTAAAATAAAAGATAACACCAGAGATTTTTATACTAGTTCGGAGCACCGTTCTATGTCCAGTCCCAGACTCCTTCTGGAATTTCACTATTAACCCTCACTTAACCCGGAGGAACAGGTATATAAAACCCCTGAGCAGCCGAACAGGGACCTGAGCAACAGAACAGGATTTCGCCTCAGCAGCCGAAGAGGACTTCACACACCTGAGCAGTAGAACAGGACTTCAACAAATAAAAAAGATTGTTTTGACTATGTGTGTTCTAATAACACGGATTTGTCACTTGTAGTACACCCTTCCTATAATTCTTTCCTCGAGTATTAATATATATATTTGAAGTTTATGAAGAATATAAAGGTATAATATTGCTTTATTGGAAAATAATTGAAAGTATTATAGCAAATAGATTCCCGAGAGATAGATTAGAAAGATAAGAAAATTCGGTTGTAATTTAGTGATTTGGAATCAAGTTGAAGTTTGTATTTATAAGGGTTAGAAAGTAGTGACTGTTGGTGAAGAGTTTCGATTGAAGTGTTGCGTCCAAATCTTTTCCTAGAGGTTCGTAACTCTTCATAAAAAGTCGTGTCCTTTCAAAAAGTAGCTGTTGTAGAAATTCAGTCGACTGAGCCTCTGGGTCAGTCGACTAAATATTCAAATGAATTTTTAAATATATATCTGTATATCTGTGCACCTATGCATGTTGTACAGATTTTCCAGTGTCAGTCGACTGACCTGGTAAAATCTGTGCAATATGCACAGTTTATACAGGTATAGAAATATATATATATATATAACTTTAAACACTTTTATAATTTAATATATGCTTATATATGTATAAAATATTTTGGAATAGAATGATTAAATATATAAGCTAATATATACCTAACCGAGGAGAGATTTTAACAACATTGACCTAAGACTCAAAAACAAAATAATATAATTGATGCACTGGTTTTGAAGTCTTGTCTCCTTGTAGTATATATTCTCTTTTTGTCGTAGCAGTCGTCAAATCTGTATGTCGTAGTGATAGCTTTGTGTCATGAATCAAAATCAAGTCTCAACAAAATATATATATAAATATACATATACATACATACATACATATATATATATATATTACCTCGTTATTCCGTAGTGTTGATTTGCTATTCTTCTTATCTTATTTAATTCCTATTCTTCTCCAATTTGTATCTATACAAATATATATTTTATAATTTAGAAAATAGTGGAGAAGGGAAAATAGTAGAGCTTTGCTGCTGCTTTTAGAAAAATATGAGATGAGAAGAGAGGGTTAGGGCTGAATTTATAGGTGCTAGAGTCAACCACATCCTTACGATAAAAAATATTTAATCCGGGTTGTTGTGGCCTAGGCAAAACCTAGACTACATGACCCAAGTGGTCGACTGCCCCTACCATAGGGGTCGACTGATTCAGGTTGACAGACCCAATAAATGGGTCGACCTATGTCCTCGGATAATTAATATATAAATGTTAATATATTATACTCTAATTATTTCCGTTCTGAATTCGTTTTTCCTTCGTAACTTCTTCATTTGGACTCCGATCGCAAAACTCCAAATATCAAAGTTGCTCAGAGCTTCGGCACGATAGCGACGACGCATGTTCCATGGTCAAATTCCATCGTTTGCACAAATTCCATTTGGAGCCTAATTAACTAACTAACTAATAAATAACTAACGTTAAAATTTACATGGAGTTACAGTTAGGGGAAAACATCTCGATTAATTTTATGGTAATCTGAATAATCTTCTAAGTGACGATTGAATATTTTCTTAGATGAAGCTTGTAGTGCACTTAGTAAATTATTTTCTTTATCATTGTGCGATTGAAATAAGTTCGAATTTGAACGAATACAAAGCGAGTGTTAGTGAATAAATTGTTAAATTATACACATACATACATACATACATACATACATACATATATATATAGAAATATATGTAGTGTGATTTCAAAAGGGGTTTTGAAATAAAAACTGGGCATTTTGTTCTTAAGTTACCTTAAAGGAAATTTATTTAAAATAAAAGTTATTTTAATAAAAGAATGTTTTGATAAATGAAATTTTTTAACTCTTGGATAGAAAAGAGATAATTTAACTCAAGTATTTAAATGGGTTAAGTTAGATAGGAAGGTTTTAACAAGCATTATTTTATTAAAACCATAGTTTTTGTTTAAGCATCTAAGTCTCATAAACTATTCGATGTTATTGGGCCGACTAATAAACATCTTTTCTTAGAACAATCTAAGGTAAAGTGGTCGAAAAGTTGACTTAGTTTTAAGGAACCATATTTTTTTTAGGCCTCCATTTGAATTTTGAAAAATAAAATGAATATAAAAATAAATAAAATAAAATAATATTGACATTTTATATATTCTTTATGATGTCAAAGAGTATTATAGAAGTAAATAAAACTAGAGTGCGTTTTTTATTTCATATTTTATAAAAACGTGTCTTTAAAAAATGTTACTAAACTTAAGTGAAAATTTATTAAGTAATTCATCAATAATTTTAGTATTAAATAAATAAATATAAATGAAAATGAAAATGATTTAGAAAAAAATTGGTATAATTAAGAAACCAATCAGATTTAGTATGTAAGTTGTACGTTGATCATTTTATTCACACGGTTCTTGTAACATCCTGATTGTTATTTTATATTTGGCAAAACTCAACATATACAGTAAATAAAATAATCACAGAATCACAGACACAGAATAATATAACAATAAGCAGCGGAAACAAATGCATAGTAGTTCATGAAGCTACTATATATATATATAACAGAGTTAGAACATGATACAACAGAAGTCTTGAATACATAGAAGTCTCAATATAATAGTCAAATAACAAGATCAGAATATATCATAGGAGTCAACTGAATAACTACAAGTTGAAAAGATAGATGGATCTCCAAGCGAAGCTCCAACTCCAAAGGTTAGTCTCAAATGCTGTGGCACTCAGTCCGACCAGAGCGTAAAGCAAAACACAAACCACTCGAGTCAGGATTAACATTCTTATATCAATAAATCCAACTCAAGTGAAATATCAACTGAAATACAAGTAACTTAAAGGATGTTCGGGATACCCATCCTCTAAGGATCCGTGTAATTATCTACTATATAGTACAATACACTATTATAATATGTCTATAGTAAAGTAAATTATTAAAATAGCGTTAAGGCGTTACCCATATCCCCCTTTACACATTTTATATATTCCCATAGTCTATACAGTACCGTAATCTCCCCCGTACTGGGCGTCGTCAAAGGGCACTTCATAGGTATGGTACAAAACAAACTCGTAGTGGTCTCGATAAGGTAGGTGACACGGCACAACTAGGCAATGGCAGGGTAGATATAACAATTACACTTCCGGGCTGGTGGTAACGCATAATAGCAACTACCGCCCACCTTGAGCCACACTCCCAAATCAAAGGTGCGCACCAAATCAATCACAAAGTAATAGAATGGCAATCGAAGAAGTGTGTCCGATCGGAGGAGCTACCTCACTTAGCCCGTTAATTGCTCCTGTTTTAGCCACCTTATGCTAACTCACAGGAGTCAGGTCCACGTATATAACTATATAGGATCGTCGCCACCATCCTACTTCATTCTGGAATCTCCACTGCGTACACGGTTGTTAAAGTGGTTTTCGGTATTGGTAGAGCGTATGACAATAACCGATCCCGGTCTCTTTAACAACCAAACATTATTATAACATCGCGGTTATTTCAAAATAGTTTATACTTCAAAACCAAAATATCATTTCCATTTCAAAACCATATCAATACGATATCATTTTTCACTTCAAATATATCAATTTCCAAAATCATAGCACTTTCAAAGTTATAACACTTTCGAAACCAAAACACTTGAAATTATAACACTTTGGAAATCATAACACTTTCCTTTAAACAGTTTAGATATTAATAATAGTATATATAATAAAATAGTTTATAAAATAAAATAGTTTATATAAATAGTTATAAATTAAAATAGTTTATAATAAAATAGTTAGTATATTAAAATAGTTTATATAAAATAAATAATTAGAATATTAAAATAGTTTATATTAAAAATAGTTTATATTAAAATGATTTATATTAAAAATAATTTATAAAGTAAAATATATAAATAATTTTAAATATTTTTATAAATACTTTATATAAGAATAATAGTTTTCCCAAATTTCACAGATCGATACAAATCAACTCAAATGCCAAAATTCAATTAAATCCAATCTCAAATCATCAATTTCAATTCAATTCAGTTCCTAAATAAACCATTTCAAATTATATTGATTTCAAATACAGATTTGAACCACAAAATAAACCATTTCAATTTCAATATATTTCAAAGCTTTAAATATTCCACAATTTCAAAACTAAATTTGATAATTTCATATATATCTTAATTTAACTTCATTATTATTTCGTTTGAAAAATTCACTTAATAAATCCAATATCAATTAAATAAAAACCCCAAATTACAAATAAATTAAATATTTCCTTCAATTTATTTAAACCTGAAATATTCATTTATTCACCTTAAACCAAAATCAAGTTATAAAATCATAACCTTAAATCTCAAATTCAATGGGTTTCAAATCAATTTTAAAATTTATATAACTCTCAAAAGAATACGATTTCAAATTAAATTAATTTTTTTGTCTTCCCAACTTTAATTTATTCAAATTATTATTTTAAAAAATCTTTTTTTTTAATATAATTTTAAATAATACTTAAACATTTTATATATTAATTAAATCAAACTTATTATTAAACTTAAATCTTGTTATTAAACTTATTTTATATTAAAACTAATTTATACATATTTTAAAATAGTAAAATTATAAGTAAATTCTTAAAATTTATAATTTCAAAACTAACTTATAATTTAAAATTTTCAAAACATATAATTTTAAAAATCAAGAATTTAAATATATATAAAATAACATTTTTATATATATATATATATACATTTAAAAATCAATATTTATATAAAACCATATATATATCTTTTAAACCTTGGAAATCATTTCAATATATATATATATATAGACCAACGGTGTCTATATATAATTCTCTATCCTATGGTCAAGTGATACGGATATTTATTATTTCAATCCGCAATTTAAATATCTACGGGTATATATCATTTCAACCCGCAATCCCAAATTCAATTCAATGAAAATCACCTGGGTTTATCATTTCAACTCATAACGATTTTCTCCTATTCTAAAGATCGTTCGGCTATGTATCATTTCAACCCATAGAGAATTCTAAACTAACAGGGAACTTGCAGAGTGAGAACAGATATGATAATAATATAACATGCATATATCATCAATATAAATAGGAGATAATGGTGTCAGATGTCACAGGTGAACATATACAGATAATAACATATATATGTAACAACCCGCATATTTTACGATTATATATTTAAATGATTTATTTAAATAGAGCATCGTTAAGTCGGATTAAAGTCTGAAATGCTACTTTTTGTAAACAGTCGAATTAGGACACGAGACCATTTCCATTGAGTTCAAAACTACGTTTACAACTTTTTTGAGTATAAACATCGATATGTTTGGAGTTGAGTAAAATTTTGCTATTTTTCTATTTTGGGCTTTGGGTTTGGGTTTCAGCCCACTAACCCAACATAATACCCTAACTCCTCCTCCAACTCCTCTTCATTCATTTTAATTTCCTAACACTTTCAAGTTAAAAGTAAAATGGATGAAAGAAAGGGAAATTAGAATTCCTAAACCCTAGATTACTAGGAGATTCAAATTCAAGCTCAAGAAATCAAAGAGAAGCTTAGGTAAGCATCCTCTTCATCTTCTCCATCTCAATCTCTCTCCAATTTCAGAAATTCCTAAACCCTAACTTAGGAAATATTTGCTTATGAGCTTAGATTGGAGCTTCTTGATTTGAAATTGAAGAGGAATTGGTCATGCTTTGTTTTAGAGCTTCTCATTTGTCTATACCTTTGATAGTTGTTAGGTATGAATTCCTAACATCTATTTCTCGTCCATTTGCTTTCGAATTGAATTGGTTTGATGAATATTCCAATTTTGGTATTTTGAAGTCATAATCTATGAAAATCCTTATATGCATGTTTGGACATGTTGTTCGAAGTGTATTGGTGTGCCTATAGGGCTAGGTAGTCGCTTGGCGTAAATCCCAAGCCTCCGTGCTCGTCCGATTTGCTTCCGAACCAACTTGGCCATTAATGGCCTAGGGAGATTTTTACTCTGAGCTACAGCTCAGACGTTTGGTACAAGAATCAGACGTCTGGGTAGTCGGAATAAAAAATTCCAGACTAACAGCTCAGACGTTTGAGCTTATTTCCCAAACATCTGGGCAATCTGGAATGAAATTTCCAGACCTTCAGTTCAGACGTCTAGGAACTCCACCAAACGTCTGACACTGTTAATTTTGGCCAAATTGCCTATTTTTGAGTGGATTTCCGTTTTATCGATTTTAGGTTGATCCAGTTGGTCATTGTCATTTACCATCGACTTTGATGACTTCTTTTCTGGATCTTTGGGAATATCCATTTGATGGATTTGATATCGATTTTCATGGATTTAATTCACGTCGTCGAATGTGAATTTTTGGTTGATTAATTGTTTCTACAATCATTTTTGTGACTTGTCACTTTTAAAAATACAAAGGTTTTTATACTAGTAGTAAATATTCAAATGCTTTCACAAAGATGATTTCAATAACATTTTTAATACAAAACTCGTTTTTAAATACGTTTTCCAATCCATTAGTATATACAAACCTTTACCTCATTCGTACTAGAAATCCAATTAAACGACTTAGCAAAACAAGTGGTATGAAACGCTTGTGTTTACTTCGTCGGTTAATTCTTAGACTTGTTCGATTGAAATCTCATGACAATTTTCGAGTGGAAATCTACAATTTGCTCGTAAATATTTAAGTTAAGCTAGTGGTTATGGGACATGAAGCTAAACTCATTTATTCATTAGCTTAGTATAATCAACACTTTTCATTGATCAATGGTGATCATTTTATGGTTTAGACTAGCGATATGCGATGTCTCTTTGTCCATGCCGGGGACTGTACCTCGTTTTATGGAGCTTCGTCTCATTCATTTTTATAGGCTAGCGACCTATGGTTTTATGGAGTTTGGTTCATCGGGCGTACCGTTATTGTACTACGTCGTTGTTCTAGCTTATCAGGATTATCGGGCGTACCGTTATTGTACTAGATCGTTGTTTTGAATTATTTGAGTTTCTGGTTCCTTGGGCGTACCGTTGTTGTACTACGTCGTTGCACTGGCTCTATGTTTAGCGACCATGGGATAGCGACCCGTTTGTGATACACGTGTTGGTGAGTTTTCATGCTCCCGTTTGTGAAAGGCCTCCCCCCTTTTGTTTTCTGGATTTCTAATTGTCGATTTCTGGAATATGTGTTTCACAAATTTTTGTGATTGACATAGATATGTTTTGTCAATATTTGGGGTTTCGTGAATAAGCTAAAGAATGTGATATTCTTTTTGGATAATTGATGAGATTTGAGATGTTGTATGATTATTTTTATTATTATTGAATGTATATTTGTCATAGTATGGCATTATTGTTATCATACATTTTTGTGGTACCTCTTATCCTTTCTCATCTTATATGATATTTATAGCTAGACTGATCAGTTTATTATTTTCTTCTTAAATAATACTCAGGTCAGACTGAGGTGTTACAGGTGCTTCCACTTGACTTCTTAGCAGGGGCTAGCTTCTGACTTTTGGCTAACTACTTAACTTAGTAGGTTTTGCTTTTATACATTTGAGTTAGAGACTCCATGATGTATACATATTCTTTTGCTTAGCACTTGTACCTATTCTTTTATGGTGTAGTGGATCTTTTATGACCACTATTTTGATGTACACTTTTATTGTGTTATATTCATATCTGTTTCCACCTTTGTGATATGAATATTTGTGACTGATTTGTGTTATGCTTATTTCTATATTTGTTTCCGAAGCCCACATAGCCACTATGTAGTAGCTTTGAGTTTGTATTTGATATGTCGGATTTCCTCTTGAAACGAAATGCAAGTCATTCTTTCTGACATATCGGTACTCGCATAAAGCAATTACACAGATGGTCGCTCCTCAACAGCCTTATTCTTCGTGCAAGTCGACGGCATTACCCCGTAGTGTCGTTGGCTGGTGTGAGTATAGAGTTGGGGCGTCACAGCTTGGTATGAGAGCCAAACTTCATAACAATGTAGAATAATCTAGCAAGGATCATTGTCCTAAGTCTTTCTTAGGAGTCGTGCCTTAGGATTTAATTCGAGTCATTAGACCCGTACTATCCTATTTTCTTTTGTGATGCCTTGTTTTATCAATCAAGTCTGTTTGATATTCATTCCGAGAATAACCTTTTTCCTCTTCTTTCTTTCTTTCTTAAAGAAGAGAAATGGTTAGACCTGGTCGTCCCAGCGTCGGTCAATCCAGTGCTACTCCTCAAGATGGAGTATTTATGTCTGCTCAATAACTTCTAGATCTTGTAAAGAATGCCCAAGCTGCCGGTCCCATTCCAGAGCCTATTCATCCTAAATCTGGGTTTGCAAGCTTGTGCAGGGATTATACCAATTTGGGTGGAAGACCATTCAAGGGTTCCAAAAGCGTTATAGAAGTCCAAGCTTGGCTTAGAACATGCGATCTCATTTTTTCTCGCATGAACCTTGTGGATCTATATCGAGTCCAAGTGGCTTCTAGTATGCTCGAGGATAGAGCATTAGATTGGTATGAGCTTTTGATTTTGAAATTATTGAAGCGGATCTTACTTGGGAGCAATTCCGGGAAAGGTTCGAGTTAAAGTTTGTGCCGGAGGCTGAAAAAGTAACTTTGGCTCGACGCTTTATTGACCTTGTTCAGGGTGGATCTTCTGCGATGGATTACATCGCATCTTTTGAATCTCTCTCTAAATATGGGGTCGAGTATATTAATACCCCATTGAAGAAAAATCAGAGGTTTGTCTATGGGTTGAATAAGAACCTCAAAAAGCCTTTACTCCTGAAACTAAAAGTTTCTTTTGATCAGCTTGTTGATATCGCTCTTCGACTTGAAGAAGCCGATAAAGAAAGTGATGTTGAAGTTGTGGGTGCCAAACATAACTTCAACAAAAACAAGAAGAGGCCTATCAAGTTCAAGCCTAATCCCAACAAGAAAGGTAAGAAAGCAAGTCGGTAACAAAGACTCCTACCTCTAGTCGTGGGCAATGCTACAATTGTGGTTCTAAGGACCATTATGCAAATAAGTGCCCAAAACCTCTTTTTTGTCATTATTGCAAAAGTTCGGGCCATCTTCTATCTTCATGCCCCAAACTTTAAATCAAAAATGAGGGAAAGCTAAATGTTGTTCAAGCGCTTAGTAACACTTCTCTTGGTCAAGGTATTTCTCCTTCTGTCCTTGATGGCATTATTGTATTTCGTGATCTTCATATTTGAGTTCTTTTTGATACGGGTACATCTCACTCTTTTATATCAAAAGAACTTATTGATACTTTGTCTTTAAATGTTATGGGCTTGATGACTTCACTGAGAATTGCGAATCCGGTTGGTGGATCTGCAACACTCAGTTTATTTTGTAAAGATGTCAAAATTATTTTATGTGATTATTCTTTCCGAGCCGATTTGCATGATGCGCTATTTAGGTTTTGGAATGATTTTGGGAATGGATTGGCTTAATCGTTATGAAGCCCATATCCTATGTCCCGAGAGGACTATCCATCTTCGACATCCCCAATCTGTTAACCAGATTTCTATTGTTCTTAATGATTCAGATTCCAATTTGGTAGCATCCTTATATTCTCTAAATCCGCATGATGACGATAATGATGATGAGGAAGATGTCATTTCCCTCATTCACGTTGTTCGTGAATTTCCCGACATATTTGAGCCTGTTTTAGGATTACCACCTAAGCAAGCAATTAAATTCAGAATTAATCTAATCCCTGGAGCTCTACCTATTACTCGTCCTCCTTATCGTAAGTCCAATAAGGAAAATGAGGAGATGCGTAAAAAATTATCCAAATTGGAAGGAAAACAGTTTATTCGTTCTAGTTCTTCTCCATGGGGAGCTTCGGCTATTTTTGTGAAGAAATCCGATGGTACACTTAGGCTTTGCGTTGACTACCGCAAGCTTAATGATCTAACCATCAAGAATAAATATCCCTTGCCTCGGATTGATGATCTATTCGATCAACTTAGCGGTGCTAGAGTCTTTTCATAGTTAGACTTAGCAACCGGTTTTCATCAGCTTCGAATTGCAGAGGATAGTATTCAATTGACATCGTTCCGTACTCGTTATCGATCTTACGAATGGCTTGTTATGCCATTTGGTTTAACGAATGCTCCGGCTTATTTTGTTGACCTTATGAATCAAGTTTTCAAAGACTTCGTCGATCGATTTGTTCTCATCTTTATAGATGATATTCTTGTTTATTCTAAAACCGAGGAAGAGCATGAAAAACATCTACAGATTGTGTTGGAAACTCTTAGGAGCAATCAATTGAAAGTAAAATTTTCCAAGTGCCACTTTTGGCAATCTCGTGTTAAATTTTTGGGGCATATTATTTATGAATCCGGAATTTCAGTGGATCCTTCAAAGATTGAAGCGATTCAAAATTGGAAGAGACCGAAGAGTGTGACGGAAATCCGTAGTTTTCTTGGATTGGCGGGCTATTACCGTCGGTTTATAAATGACTTTTGTAAAATTTCCATACCTCTTACTAGTTTGACAAAGAAGGGAGTTAAGTACATTTGGTGAGACAAATGTGAAGCTGCTTTTTAGAAATTAAGAGGACTCCTTTCCATTGCTCCTATTCTTGTGAATCCCGAAGGGAACCAAGATTTTGTTGTTTATACCGATGCTAGTCGTGTTGGTTTGGGAGCCGTTCTTATGCAAAGAGAATGTGTTATCACTTATGCTTCTAGGCAATTAAAGCCTGTCGAGACTAGATATGCCGCTCATGATTTAGAGCTCGCGGCTATTGTTTTCGCCCTTAGAATTTGGCGTCATTATCTTTTGGGAGAGAAATTTGTTCTTTACACCGATCATAAATCTTTGAAGTATTTATTTTCTCAAAAGGAACTTAATTTGCACCAACAACGTTGGCTCGAGTTCCTTGCATCTTATGATCTTGATATTCTTTATACTCCCAGAAAGGGAAATCGTGTTGCCGATGCCCTTAGTCGTAAGCAACAAGCAGTTGTTTCAATGATGATATCCGAATGGAATGATCTCGAGACTTTATCCACTTGTGAGATTCGAGATCGCGAATTCGATTCATGTTCATCTCTCGTTTTATGTAGCCTTGAGGCTCATCCTTCTCTTTTAGACCGCATTCTTGAAGCTCAAAAGCTTGATCCCGAATTGGCTCTTCATAGCCAAAGTTGTAGGGATAAAATTGATATTGAAGGTTTGAAAGATTTTGATATTGATGCTCGTGGCGGTATTCGAAAATTTGGTAGACTTATCGTGCCAAATATTAGTGATCTTCGTAAAGACATCTTAGAAGTTTCTCATCGGTCTAAATTTACCATTCATCCCAGTAGTAGTAAAATGTACACGGACATGAAGCGACTTTATTATTGGGATGGAATGAAATCTTATATTGCTAACTTTATTAAGCGTTGCATGACTTGCCAACTCAAAAGGCCGAGCATCAAAGGCCCGGTGGGTTATTGCAACCTTTGGACATTCCAGTTTGGAAGTGGGATTAAGTCTCCATGGACTTTATTGACGGTCTTCCCGTTCTCGTTCGGGTCATGATAGCCTATGGATGATAGTAGATAGACTTAAAAAATCCGCCCATTTTCTTCCCGTTCGGTCCAATCGGACCATACCTCTTTTGGCTAAACTCTATGTCAAAGAAATTGTTAAATTGCATGGAGTTCCTACTTCTATTGTTAGCGATCGTGATCCATTATTTACTAGTGTATTTTGGAAGGGTCTTCAAAAAGCTTTGGGAACAAAGCTTAATTTAGCACCGCTTATCATCCTCAGTCCGATGGACAAACCGAGCGTGTGAATCAAACTTTTGAAGACCTTCTTCGTGCATGTGTTCTTGATTTTGGTGGAAGTTGGGAAGATCATATTTCTCTTGTTGAGTTTTCTTATAATAATAGCTTCCAATCTAGTATTGGTATGGCTCCTTTCGAAGTACTATACAGAAGGCCATGCCGATCTCCTTCATGTTGGCTTGAAGCCAGTGAGAAGCTGGTTTTAGGTCCAGATTTTATTCGTGACGCCACAGAAAAGATTGACCTTATTCATCATCGGATGAAAGAAGCTCAAAGTAGACAAAAATCCTATGCCGATAATCGAAGAAGGAAATTAGAATTTTTTGTGGGAGATTTAGTGTTTATTCGTGTTTCGCCTATGAAGGTGTTGTGCGTTTCAGTCGATCGGGAAAATTAGCACCTCGATATATTGGCCCATTTCCCATCACCGAACGCATTGGTTTCGTGGCTTATCGCCTTTTATTACCGACTCAATTTTCGGCTATTCATGACGTATTCCACGTCTCTTAACTACGAAAATGCCTTAGAGATTCTGATTCTATTCTTAAGCCCGGTGTTATTGAAGAAATTGAAGTTTCGCCTGATTTGACTTATGAGCAACATCCTGTTCGTATCATTGCTACGGAGGTTAAACGCCTTCAAAATAAAGATGTTCCTCTTGTGAAAGTTCAATGGTACGCAAATCCTAAGGATTGCTCTTGGGAATCCAGAGAATTCATCGAGCGAACACATCCGGACTTACTCTCTCGTGCTCCTTAAGGTGAACTTCTCATTTCAAAAATTTATTCTTTGTGTTGTTATGCATTAGTATGGTTGTTACTTTTTATTTTCTTCTTAAGTATTGCGAGGACGCAATTTCTTTAAAGAGGGGAGTCTGCAACAACCCACATATTTTACGATTATATATTTAAATGATTTATTTAAATATAGCATCATTAAGTCAGATTAAAGTCCGAAATGCTACTTTCTGTAAACAATCGAATTAGGACTCGTGACCACTTTCAAAACGACGTTTACAACTTTTTTGAGTATAAACATCGATATGTTTGGAGTTGGGTAGAATTTTGCTATTTTTCTATTTTGGGCTTTGGGTTTGGGTTTCATCCCACTAACCAAAGATAATACCCTAACTCCTCCTCCAACTCCTCTTCATTCATTTTCATTTCCTAACACTTTCAAGTTAAAAGAAAAATGGAGGAAAGAAAGGGAAATTAGAATTCCTAAACCCTAGATTACTAGGAGATTCAAATTCAAGCTCTAGAAATCAAAGAGAAGCTTAGGTAAGCATCCTCTTCATCTTCTCCATCTCAATCTCTCTCCAATTTCAGAAATTCCTAAACCCTAACTTAGGAAATATCTGCTTATGAGCTTAGATTGGAGCTTCTTGATTTGAAATTAAAGAGGAATTGGTCTTGCTTTGTTTTAGAGCTTCTCATTTGTTGTTTTTGGGTTTAAAGGTGAGTTCTTTAACTCACATCTATGTCTATACCTTTGATAGTTGTTAGGTATGAATTCCTAGCATCTATTTCTCATCCATTTGCTTTCGAATTGAATTGGTTTGATGAATATTCCAATTTTTGGTATTTTGAAGTCATAATTTATGAAAATCCTTATATGGCTGTTTGGACATGTTGTTCGAAGTGTATTGGTGTGCCTATAGGGCTGGGTAGTCACTTGGCATAAATCCCTAGCCTCCATGCTCATCCGATTTGCTTCCGAACCAACTTGGCCATTAATGGCCTAGGCAGATTTTTACTCTGAGCTACAGCTCAAATGTCTAGTACAAGGGTCAAACGTCTGGGTAGTCGAAAAAAAAAATTCCAGACAAACAGCTCAAAATTTTGAGCTTATTTCCCAGACGTCTGAGCGATCTGGAATGAAATTTCCAGACCTTCAGATCAGACGTCTGGGAACTCCACCAGACGTCTGACACTGTTAATTTTGGCCAAATTGCCTATTTTTGAGTGGATTTCCGTTTTATCGATTTTTGGTTGATCCAGTTGGTCATTGTCATTTACCATCGACTTTTATGACTTCTTTTCTAGATTTTTAGGAATATCCATTTGATGAATTTGATATCTATTTGCATGGATTTAATTCACGTCGTCGAATGTGAATTTTTGGTTGATTGATTGTTTCTACAATCATTTTTGTTACTTGTCACTTTTAAAAATACAAAGGTTTCTATACTAGTAGTAAATATTCAAACGCTTTCACAAAGATGATTTCAATACCATTTTTAATACAAAACTCATTTTTAAATCCGTTTTCCAATTCATTAGTATATACAAACCTTTACCTCATTCGTATGAGAAATCCAATTAAACGACTTAGCAAAACAAGTGGTATGAAACGCTTGCGCTTACTTCATCGGTTAATTCTTAGACTCGTTCGATTGAAATCTTGTGACAATTTTCGAGTGGAAATCTACAATTTGCTCGTAAATATTTAAGTTAAGCTAGTGGTTATGAGACATGAAGCTAAACTCATTTATTCACTAGCTTAGTGTAATCAACACTTTTCATTAATCAATGGTGATCATTTTATGGTTTAGACTAGCGATATGCGATGTCTCTTTGTCCACGTGGGGGAATGTACCTCGTTTTATGGAGCTTCGTCTCACTCATTTTTATAGGCTAGAGACCTTTTATGGAGTTTGGTTCATCGGGCGTACCGTTATTGTACTACGTCGTTGTTCCAGCTAATCAGGATCATCGGGCGTACAATTATTGTACTACGTCGTTGTTTTGAATTATTTGAGTTTTTGGTTCCTCGAGCGTATCGTTATTGTACTACATCGTTGCACCGACTCTATGGTTAGCGTCCATGGGATAGCGACCCGTTTGTGATACACGTGTTGGTGAGTTTTCATGCTCCCGTTTGTGAAAGGCCTCCCCCTTTGTGTTTTATGGATTTCTAATTGTCGATTTCTGGAATTTGTGTTTCACCAATTTTTGTGATTGACATAGATATGTTCTATCAATATTTGGGGTTTGGTGAATAAGCTAAAGAATGTGATATTCTTTTTGGATATTTGACGAGATTTGAGATATTGTATGATTATTTTTATTGTTATTGAATGTATACTTGTCACAATTTGGCATTGTTGTTATCATACAATTTTGTGGTACCTCTTATCCTTTCTCATCTTATATGATATTTATAGCTAGACTAATCAGTTTATTATTTTCTTCTTAAATAATACTTGGGTCAGACCGAGGTGTTACAGGTGCTTCCACTTGACTTCTTAGCAGGGGCTAGCTTCTGACTTTTAGCTAAGTACTTTAGCTTAGTAGTTTTTGCTTTTATACATTTGAGTTAGAGACTCCATGATGTATACATATTCTTTTACTTAGCACTTGTACCTATTCTTTTGTGGTGTAGTGGATCTTTTATGACCACTATTTTGATGTACACTTTTATGTGTTATATTCATATCTGTTTCCACCTTTGTGATTTGAATATCTGTGACTGATTTGTGTTATGCTTATTCCTATATTTGTTTCCGAAGCCCATATAGCCACTATGTAGTAGCTTTGAGTTTGTATTTGATATGTCGGATTTCCTCTTGAAACGAAATTCAAGTCATTCTATCTGACATATCGGTACTCGCACAGAGCAATTACACAGATGGTCGCTCCTCAACAGCCTTATTCCTCATGCTAGTCGATTGCATTACCCCGTAGTGTCCTTGGCTAGTAAGAGTATAGAGGTAGGTCATCACAATATAGCAATGTAATTAACTAACAGCAGCATATTTCAATTGTCGTTTCCATTGAAATCAAATTTAATAAATATAAGAACGTTAATCGTGAGTGACTCCTCACCTTTCGAGGCTAGAGAGAATCGACAATGAAACGAGTTACGAATCCAAGCACGTATCCAAAGCAAAGCTAGATTAGCACGTATAGGAATCGATGAAATCAAATCAGAACTTGATCGATGATGATAAATGGTATAAGTGAACTTATATATATAACTATATATATATATATTGTTTGACCCGAAATTGGTCACAACACCCAATTGCCAATGAAAGCACCAGTTCACAATCACAAATAACAAGTATGTAGAGAATTAAAAATGAAGAACACTCAGAAAATTTAGATGAAAGCAGTAAAGAACACAAGGTTTATAGTGGTTCGGTAATCCGGCCTACGTCCACTTTGAAGTTGATAGTTTTATTGAAGTTTGCTTGCTGATTACAACGAGTTACAACTGATTACAACAGCAAAATCGAGTACAATGATGAATTCGACAGAGTCTAGACATAGAAGAGCCAAAAGTCCATCTTTTCTAAAGTCATTGGGGAGCTATTTATAGGCGTAGGATGCAAATATCTTGCTCAGATCTCAGGAGACCTCTTCTGGCACGTGGGTAGGCCCACGTGATCGATCCCACGCGATTTTGACTCGATCTGTGATCGATACGAACGAATTTCGTATCGATCAAGATTTGACCCGATCGAGTCGAAATTTGGCATGGACGTTCTTTGAGTTGTACGTAAGCTCCTATGAAAATTTCATAGCATTTGGACTTGTGGATCGCAAGTTATGATCGACGCAATTTCGAGTTTTCGATAGGCTACTTAATCTGAATCAATCCATTCATATCGATCAGTTCGAATCCTTATCGAGCACGTGCCTGCAAGTTGACATGGCACTTGATTTTAGGATTGATCTGAAGTTCATGCCAAATTGACCGAGTCTTCTTTATGCACATGCCTTGTTCGAATCGATCAGTAGTATGTTGTTCGTATCGATCTGCAGTATGTTGTTCGTATCGATTGTCTATTCTGTTAGTATCGATCGGAGTGGGTCTATTCGACTCGAATCACCATGGCATTGTTCATATCGGTTGAAGTCGTTCTGCTTGTGTTGGTTGACCCGGTCTTGTGCGTATCGATCGGAATTAACTTCAGTCGATCGATACGAAGTTGAGCCAGCAGCATGGATACAAACAAGTGATAACACGATGGTTACGAGCTACCGATAACGAGATGGATACGAACAACAGGTAACACGATGGATTCGAATAGATGGATAGCGCGACGGATTCGAACAGATCAATTCGAACCATGGATTTTTGATGGATACGAATAAGGTGATTGCTGAAATTGCATTGATCATATCTTGAGCATACTAACTCCGATTGACTTGAAATTTGAAACGTAGCCTCTCCCAGCCTTAGTCATCATTCCCAATCGATCCCGTCTTGATTGGAGCCCGGTCAAATTTTGACGACATCAATCATAGCCTTGTTTTCAATCGATCTCTGATCCTGGCATCCATCCTTTCCAGCTAATTTGTTGATATCCCGGCCTTGACCAAAAGGCGGGATAACATTTGCCCCCCAAAACATGCCTTGTGGTAGGAAGATGTGTTTTGTAATTCGATAAGCTGGATGTTCGTATCCGGTTAATGACCTGCAAAGAGATTGATAATCTTACATGATAATGAATAGTGATCGTTCACGATCGTATGCCGTTCAGGGCGGTATGTGACCGTGCACGGTCGAAAGTCGTTCGAGCCGATTTGTGACCGTTCGCTGTCGGATGCCGTTCGAGGCGATTTGTGATCGTTCGCGGTCGGATGCCGTTCGAGGCGGATTGCGACCGGTCGCAGTCGGATGCTGTTCAAGGCGAATTGGAACCATTCATGGTCGGGTGCCGTTCGAGGCGAATTGTGACCGTTCGCGGTCGGGTGCCGTTCGAGGCGAATTGTGACCGTTCGCGGTCGGGTGCCGTTCGAGGCGAATTGTGACCGTTCGCGGTCGGGTGCCGTTCGAGGCGAATTGTGACCGTTCGCGGTCGGGTGCCGTTCGAGGCGAATTGTAACCGTTCGCGGTCGGGTGCCGTTCGAGGTGAATTGTGTGTGCCCGGGGGGGGGGGGGGACTTAGTATCATTAATGTCAGATTTCACGTTTGAGTGAGTTTTTGAATTGTTTGTGGTGGCGGTTTATCGCCATCTCAGAGCATGTCTGAGGACCGTTCGTGATCCCGTACATGTGTAAGTGACTTAGTCGTCATAGAATTATTGAAACCAAATTTTACATTCAAATGAGTCTTTCAATAGAAATGTTCAACAAAATCAAGTTCGAATGTGCGAAATAAAAAGCAAAAGCAGAATAGAGACATCAAAGTGAAAACACCTATATCGACGCAATTGTTAGTCATATCAGAGCATGCCCGAGGATCGCCCGTAATCTTGTACGTGTGCAAATGACTTAATCGCGTTAGTATAGAGTTTGCCACTTATCCGTCATTATTCTGGTCAGTTGATGACAAGCTGACGCCTCGATCTGGAGCCATCTTCATTTGATGCAGGCGGTGGTCGCTCTCGTTCCACTGTAGTTGTTCCCCTTCTCACATATTGCGATAGCAGACCATTCCGGATATGTCCTTCAACCTCATCCTTCAAGTGTCTGCAATCATTTGTGTTATGACCATTCAGCTCGTGGAATAAGCAATACTTGTCGGATCTCCTTTCATTGCTGGTCGGATCCCTCCTCATTGGCTTTCGGTAAGGAATCTGCCCCTGGTATCCTGGTAGATTCGCTCCAAAGTCTCATTCAGCTCCATATAAGAGGTGAATCTAGGTTCCTTTCACGGTCGCTTTGGTCCATCATCGTTATCCTCGGCTTTCCGTTTCCCTTTATCGTTGCCTGAATCTTTTCTGGGAGGGTCTCCGCCTTTGACTGCATAAACTCCAACTTCTTCTCCTTCCTCCCTTTCAGCATTTGCGTCCTCTAATCGCAGAAATCCTTCGGTCTTATGATAAAATTCTCCCAGATCCATAGGCGGATCCCTTGTCAATGAGTTCTTAAATTCTGTGCCATCAGCTATGCCAGATACAGCTACCATCAAAACCATGGATGGATCCGGTCGATCCACTGATGCTGCCGCTGCATTGAATCGTGTCAGAAAATTCCTCAAAGATTCCCCCGTTCTTTGCTTTAGTGCTGCCAAACTCATCACATTCTTGGGTCTCGAAATGTGAACTCTGAACTGCCTCATAAACTTCTCAGTTAAATCGGTCCATGTTCCGATGGAGCCGCTCCCCAGTTGTCTAAACCATAGTACTGCAATGTCCATCAAATACAACGGGAAACATCGGGCCATGACCTCCTCCGATGCCCCCAATACCTCCATATGTCTCATATACCGTGTCAGATGAACTGCTGGATCCGTCCTCCCATCGTACATCTCCAGTGTTGGTAGCTTGAACTCTGGTGGATTCCTAGCCTGTCTGATTGCGGGAGCGAAGGGGCTCCTGTTCACGTCTTCCAGATCTCTATTAACCAGTCTGCCTTTCATGGCTCGTCTGACCATCTCTGCCAATCTGTCACTATCGCCAAGCTGCGACCCTTGTCCGTTGCCTCTGATCTACCCCCCGAGTTCACGAGGGATTTCTGGAATCTCCTCTCCTGGACAAGCATCCATCTCTCTATTGATGTCGTGTTGCATAACTCCAACTGGTGCCCTGCCTGCGGTTGGATCGATATGCTCTGGGTGAGTGCCTCCTAGCTATGGTGCTGCTCCTGATGGTCCTGCTCTATTCTGAATTCTGGTTGCTCCATGCTCCCGATCCCTATCTCTAGCATCTCCTGTAGTTGCATTCCCTTGATTCTGCACTCCAACTTGACCAGCTTGTCGAAGTAAATTCTGCATCATCTCTTCTTACCTTTTCAGCATTCCCTCCTGCATGGCTCCCATCATCATCTCCATCTCGTCTCGGGTGATGAAGACTGAGGCCTGATTCGCTCTTGAAGAAGCTTCCTGACTCCTTTCATGCCGACTCCTTTCAGCTCATTGTCTTATTGTTGATTGCTTTGCCATCGTTCCTTCTAGATCTGATTCTCTAGCTCTCTAAATCTGAACTTCATGTTTTTGAATCCCCGAATACTCTGCTTCTCAATGGAAGCACCAAAATGTTTGACCCGAAATTGGTCACAACACCCAATTGCCAATGAATGCACCAGTTCACAATCAGAGATTACAAGTATGTAGAGAATTAAAAATGAAGAACACTGAGAAAATTTAGATGAAAGCAGTAAAGAACACAGGGTTTATAGTGGTTCGACAATCCGACCTACGTCCACTTTGAAGTTGATAATTTTATTGAAGTTTGCTTGCTGATTACAACGAGTTACAACTGATTACAATAGCAAAATCCGAGTACAATGATGAATCCAGCAGAGTCTGGACGTAGAAGAGCCAAAAGTCCCCCTTTTTTGAAGCCATTGGGGTGCTATTTATAGGCGTAGGATGAAAATATCTCGCTCAGATCTCGGGAGACCTCTTTTGGCACGTGGGTATGCCCACGCGATCGATCCCACGCGATTTTGACTCGATCCGTGATCGATACGAATGAATTTCGTATCGATCAAGATTTGACCCGATCGAGTCAAAATTTGGCATGGACATTCTTTGAGTTGTACGTAAGCTCCTGTGAAAATTTCATAGCATATGGACTTGTGGATCACAAGTTATGATCGACGCAATTGCGAGTTTTCGACAGGCTTCTTAGTCCGAATCGTTCCATTCGTATCAATCAGTTCGAATCCTTAGCGAGCACGTGCCTACAATTTGATGTGGCACTTGATTTTAGGATCGATCTGAAGTTCATGTCGAATTGACCGAGTCTCCTCTATGCACGTGCTTTGTTCGAATCGATCAGTAGTATGTTGTTCATATCGATCGTCTGATCTGTTCGTATCGATCGGAGTAGGTCTATTCGACTCGAATCACCGTGGCATTGTTCGTATCAGTTGAAGTCGTTCTACGTGTGTTGGTGGACCTGGTCTTGTGCGTATCGATCGAAATTAACTTCAGTCGATCAATACGAAGTTGAGCCAGCAGCATGGATACGAACAAGTGATAACACGATGGTTACGAGCTACCGATAACGAGATGGATATGAATAACAGGTAACACGATGGATTCGAACAGATGGATAGTGCAATGGATTCAAACAGATCGATTCGAACCATGGCTTTTTGATGGATACGAATAAGGTGATTGCTGAAATTGCATCGATCATATCTTGAGCATACGAACTCCGATTGACTTAAAATTTGAAACGTAGCCTCTCCCAGCCCTGGTCATCTTTCCCAATCGATCCCGTCTTGATTGCAGCCCGGTCAAATTTTGACGACATCAATCATAGCCTTGTTTTCAATCGATCTCTAATCATGGCATCCATCCTTTCCAGCTAATTTGTTGATATCCCGGCCTTGACCAAAAGGTGAGATAACATATATATATATATATATATATAATCGTATTCTAAATTTAAGCATATACTAAATTAAATATATATGTGTACAAAATCATTACTTTAAACTAAAACTTATGTATTAAAGTCAAGTATATATATATAAAATAAATTTTGAATCAATACATTAAAACTTAACAGTTTTATATAAACTGATATATATATATATATAAACATATTATAAAACTACCAAGCTTCTCATATAAACTATATATGTGTGTTAATATGACTTTTACATTATACAACTTACATACATAATTAAACAATGTATATATCATAAAAGTCAAAATTTTATGCAACCTGAAACATATTATATTATTATATACTTTAAAATTTTCAAGCCGATGTATATATACAGGCAAACACAATATATATAATTGAAACCAAACCTATATGTATGGCCAAAATCCTTATATAGATATATAAAGTAACAGGTAAAACTAGATTATGCAGACTACACCAAATTATTTAGACATATATATATAAACAGATTGTATAAATTTTCTACATATGTAACATATAATATCCTTTCATAAAACATACAGTAACCTATTTTTATAAAACATGAACTTTGATAAATATATATATAAACTAATATAATTTATACATAAAACACAAGTCATATATTTCTTATACAATATATACAAACCGCTAGTTATGTTATAAACAGCTTTATACATATACATATATATATATATATATAAACAACTCATATAACATATTACATAAACAATTATATATAATCTTCTTTTAAAATGCAACAGACCAAACCTATACATATTATAAACCTATGTATATTAAATAAATATAAAACTAACATACTCAAAACAGTCTAAACCATATATGTCAACAATACATATTACCTATATATACACAAATGGTCTGTAAAAGTTTGAGAACCGAGAACATACACATTTAAATACATATATATAAATCAATGCTAAAATCGAGAATATAGGCATATAAATATACTTACATACACTTACATACCTTAATATACTTACCATAGTAATATATGTCTTCTTCTTTTTTTATACATAAAGAAGAGAAAGATGAGGCTAGAAAAGATGCAAGCTTGACTGGAGAGGAGAGGCCGAGGAAGATAGGGGAAGGCATGGTGGAAGGCCGAAGCTAGGGGAGGAGGTGTTGTTAGCTAGGTTGCCGGTGATCGGAGTAGAGAGAGGAAAGGCGGGCTGGGGTTCTAAGCGGTTGGAGGAGCACCCGTTGTGGTCGGCATGGCTGTCATCTGATGAGTGGGCGCAAGGCGGAGAGGAGCTGATGGATGAGATGAGTTCGGTTCATGCATGTGGTGACGGGTCTCGGCCTAGGTAGGTGGTTTAATGGAACACGTGGATTAGTGGAGATGTTGGTAAAAATATGAGGCGAATGCAACAGGGAAGAGGAGATGATACTTTGCAAGAAGAAAGAGACGAGTTAAATATGTTTTAGTATAAATTTGTAAAGGAAACAGTTCATGAAACGAAGGGTCGGAGGAAAAACGAACCCGATACTAAATATTAGAACCAGTGGAAAGCAAATAGTCACATCAATAGAATTCTAGAAAATATAATAAGTTATGACTATTTATTTTCACTGTAGGGAACGAATGGACACAAGGAGTTAAATCGTTTCAAAATGGAGTACCGATACGGGTAACCGTTTCACGAGTTCCACTGCGTACCAGACTTCAAAACACATAATTGAATATACCGCAGAGATCAGCACGACGAGACGGTCAAAACGGTATACAGATATTAGTGGTACGATCATCCTATAAAAAGTCGATAATCGGTACCGGAAATGCTGCAAAAACGCCGAAAATAAGATAACCGGAGCAATAACATTCCAAATTTGGAGAAACGAAATATGACGTCTCACTCAGAAGATGATTTACAAATTTATTATATAAAAATATTCAGCTTTTAGTAATATTTTATTATCATCAATTTTAACTGATTTAAATTAAAATAAAATTACGCAATAAAATAAACTTCCATATTATATGATGAAAATTTACCATTTGCTATGTTTAAATAGACGTATTTCAAATATCAAATTTTTTATTTCAAAATATTATTATTTAAAATTTCACAAATTGCAGTAAATTACGTTATTTAAAAATCATTAAAATATCCGGGTTGTTACACTCTCCCCCACTCAAAACTTTTCGTCCCCGAAAAGGAATGAGGTAGGAGAATAGAAACAAGAAAAATAGATTTGATATATAAAATTAAAAAATTAATTTAAAACCATATAAATTTCATTTTAAATTAATTAATATTCCACAATTTGGTTTAATCCATTTGATTTCACTTAAGTTAATTTCACTTATAATTCAATCTTAACTATTTCTAAATCCATAATCTTATTATCCAATTATCCTCAATTAACAATGTCTAAAATCAAAAATTTGAATAGTCATTTATTATAATCGTATTATATTCAACAAATTTAATTCTTCTTTATTCCAAATTATTATTAAATTTATTCCACTTAATATATCTTATCACATATATTAAGTATATTTACACTTATCATAACCACTCAAATTTTTCTATAAATTCCATTAACATCATTTATACTGTATATCATTCAATTACATATTTAACTTCTAAGTAATTTAGGTAAGTTATATATATTGAAATGCAATTGAGTATTATACAAGTAAAATTTCCAAATTTAATTATTTCATGTAGTAAATATTTATTCAAAATTTTGGCTTCATTTAAAATTGAAGTCATCCTTTAACAAGATTTAAGAATTAAATTTCCAATTAACTCCAACCAATTTAGAGAAAAATGTAATACATATATATATATATATCATATATATCAAGTCAAATCTAAAATCATATACTATATATATTATAAATCAAGTCATAATTAAGAGATTCAAGTCAAATTCATTTTCAGAACAAAAGTGTAGCAAAGCTACTGAGTGGTCTCTCCACTTTGGAACTCGAAAATAAATGTCGATGATGCGGTCGTCATCACCGAAATTATTTTCCAGCGACAAAAGAAAAGAGTACTGATTTAAAACTTTTCCTTAAAATTCTTTGAAAACGATTTCTATTCAAAATACTTTAAATACTTTACTCAAAAATTTAAAACGAAATTTCTAACAATACCAGAAATTGAATTCTTAAATCCTTGATTTAAAGCTATTTCAATTCCAAATAAATTTATAAACCATGTTTATATTTTCACTTATTTATAATGTGGCAATAATCAATGGTTTACAAAATAATAAATGAAAATCAAATATTATCATTTTAGCAACTAATTCATTTAACAATTAGCTGTGAGAAAAAATATATACTTATATATATAATATAATTATACAAAATGTATTGTGTCAGTTTGTTATGTTCAAGTGTTTTGGAATTTCTATCGACAACGTTGATAAGATGAATCGATCGAAACCCCAAATCAACATTAACAACTCAAACAACACACTATAAAATATTTATTTTAATTTCAAATACTCTCCCTTACCCGATGATTCCAGAATGGATTTCAAAATGAAGGTAGGGTTTCAAAATTTGAGGGACCCTAATTGAAGAGAATTCTAACTAAGAAAATAGGCTCGAAAGGGAGATAAGATAATTAAATTGCAAAAGAGAAAAGATGGATAGTCTAATATTAATCGTGGGCGACCTTAACCGGGTCAACCATGACTTCAAAAATAAGATCGATGCGGAATTCTGAGGCAAATTGACTTCGGATCACAAGAGATAGAATTTGGGCATAGCAAGAGATAACAGCATCTAAACCGTCGATACAGAAATTGTAACAGCCTGAAGAATTTCGACCCTGAAAATCGACACTAATACGTCCACTGTATAGAGTGTCGAGCAATCGAGTGCCGGAAATCCCAAACTGTTAGGGTTAAGAAGAAGAAAAGAGGTAGAAGAAGAAATACAAAACAACAGCACAGAATCTCACAATCGCAGCGGAAAAAATATAATATGAAATAACAGCATTTATACAAAGAAAAGCTGTAACTGTCAACGTACATATACAAGATATCAGAGTACAACCATCAACAAATAAATCTGGACAGTTATAATAACCTGTCCCTAAATACTGGATAACATAGTCTATATACACAGCGGAATATACTCAATACGTCTCTGCCATCCAGCTCGTCTCCGGAGCTCCAAAGCGTCCTAACCTGAAAATCTGTAATACTCGGTTTGACCCGAGCATTACAATAAAGTAACACCCGAGTCAGGCTGGAAACCAGCGTGAGTAAACCCATTTGATATGAAATACTAAGTTATAATGCTTCTTTGAAACCTAGGTAACTCGTTCATCACTACGAGTTTTATCTTGCTATAGCCAAGCACTCATTACACAAATCCATTGATATTTAAAATAATATCTAAGTACCATTACTTAAAAAAAATCAGGTTTTACTTAATTTTACTCAATTCCAGCCTATTAAACCCTATAATCACATCCGTAAGGTTTTGTAGTAGTTATTGAATTGAAGTGGTTCCGGGTATCGCTGATATCCGATCCCGGTCCCCTCGAATTCAAATAATAAAATTTAGAAAAGGTAAATTGTTTAAAATGAACAATTTATTATTTTGGGTGACACTATTTAAATATATTACAACTGTTTATTCCAAATAAAATGTATCATCGTTTTAATCCAATTATTTTAACTCGATTGGTCACTTGATGTCACCGACAAGAACAATTGAATTAAATCTCCAACAGATTTAAAGCCATGATATACCCACATTAATGGTCTATAACAGATGTCCAAATAATTCACACTTCAGGCCTTTACTAATTCACTATTAA
The DNA here is from genome assembly GCA_030737815.1 of Allium fistulosum. NCBI lineage: Eukaryota > Viridiplantae > Streptophyta > Magnoliopsida > Asparagales > Amaryllidaceae > Allium > Allium fistulosum. The sequence goes on along the minus strand of CM060904.1, from coordinate 1,218,274,924 downwards.
CTATATCCAGTTACTTTGAATCCAATTTAATTAAACAATTTATTTATACATTTTAAATACCATTAATTTCCCATAAGTTTTAATTGAAAAATAATAATTAATTACCATTAAATCTTAAAATATAATCGAACCTTTAAATTACGGATTTACAATAAAAATAGATTTTTAGTGAAAATAAAAGAAGAAATGAATCACCATATATACATATGTGTTCCATTTTGCTTCTATTTTCTTTCTCTATTTTTTTTTCATTTTCTTTATTTCACCTTATTCCCTTTTCTTTATTTTTCTCTTCTTACCTTTTCTTTTATTTTCCTTTCTTATTCCCTTCCTTTCCTATTTCTCCCTTTTCTTCTTTCTTTTCTTTATTTTTATTTTCTCCCTTATTTCCTTCGGCCCATCATTTTTTTTTCGGCCCAAAACCCTTCTTCCTCCTTTCTTTTCCTTTTCCCTGTTCTCTAATTCTTCTTCACCTACCTAGAAACACACAAACGTGCACACACATACACGTTCACCTGACACACAATGCCGACCACCCGTTCTCGATGCCAACCATCCACACACACCTCGATCGTCCACCAAAACCCATTCGACCACCCAACTTCGCCAAATTCGCTCCGGTTCGAAAATTACCATTTGACTTCAAAAAAACTACGAAAACAACCCCCCTTCCAATCGCCTCGCTGGGACGCCTCAGTCCGCCATATACCACTAAACCTTACACAAAGCATCGCCACTACCTACTCCGCCCATCCCCCTCCGTCCGCACGCCTTGTTCGCCAACCCACGTCACCATTCACTCGCAACCGATGCCAGCCACAAACCCATCCTAACCCTAAATCACCTCTGACCGACCACCGTACCGCCTAGAAAAATACAGCGCCATTTTTCGTGGCTTCCCCAAACCCCAAGCCTCTTCCTCGACAAAACTCCGATCATGACACTGAACCCATCACCGACAATCTAACCATTTCCCAATTCCGTTCAACTCGTCCTTCCTCCCTTTACAAGATGTTAAAAATCACCAGACTAAGTCTAAAATTCATGTTTCCCAAACGCAAACAAGTCTATATAATCTAAACACTTAATCGGGATGATCGATATTCGACCGCACCTAGTCTATCTCTATAAAACATGTCTTTCTTGTTCTATGCCCAATGAAATTTCCTGAAACCAATTTTGATTTATTATATACTCATAAAAATTGGACTTTGGTTTTGGAATAATGACTTAAAGCTAGATAGATATGAAGATATTTATTTTAAAGATGAAAGTTCAACTGTTTTTACCCCAAAATTTTAAACAGAACCATTTTGTAAGAGATGTAGAGGAATTCTTTTTGCCTGGGACTGCTCATATCCAATACACACAGAAAGATACATTTTTTTCTATATCAATGAGTAAGCACATGACATAGGTTGCGATCCATACCTAGTCATTGGATATATAAGTATATGTATATATACCTAGAATAGAAGTGTGCAGAAGAAGTTAGGCATTTACACAGGCTATATACTTTACATTCTTATTTTATTTCCCTTTTTTTTATTTCGATTTGAGCACATGAAAATTTGATTTGATCAAATAAAAGTTGATTTGAAGTTTTGGGGCTGATATGATATATTATATGCTTGAATTGATTGATTTAAGGTTTTGTAAGCTTTGAATTAAATGTTGTTCCCCTTTTTTGCTTACACATATCCATTCATATGTATATACATAACCCATACATATGTATACATATTGTTAGCACCAAAATTGGTCACTAACCTTGTTCAGAAAGATTGTGTAGAGATATAAGTGATGAAAGTAAATTAAATAGAGAAGACAATGCTAATTTAAATGCAGAAAGTAAGAACACCAAATTTATAGTGGTTCAGCGTAATTGCCTACGTCCACTTTGTTCAACTTTATTGATTTCCTTTATGGTTGATTACAAATACAATTCGTGAATCAAATGCTTGAGTGAAGTTGTTAAGTAGAGAAGATGAGTCTTGAAAATGGCAGAGTCTCCCCGGTGTTTTCTCTCCAAAAAGGATCCATTTCATTGTGCCCCTGCCCTTCTATTTATAGAGGAAGATGGGTTGGACTTCCTTCATGGGCTTAGGAGCAAGGTGCCTCTGCCCATAGTGGGTGAATCTGCGCACCAGGCCAGGCAGGCTGAATGCTCTTGCTTTATTGTGGGCCTGACAACTTGCTACCACCTCCAGTCTCTCCTTGATCAGAATCTTGTCTAGTGCTAATGATAATTTCTTCAACCGTCGTTTTGTAACCGGGCCAAGATGCCGGTTAACACTTGCCCCCCAAAGTGTGTCGTGTGAAGCAACACAACACGCTTTGAATCAGCGAGTATTCCTTGTCTTCAGAAAGAAATCCACCATGTTTCTTGAATAGTCATTATTCTCCAATTTATCCTCCCAAGGTGTTGTATCCTTCTTTGGTCATCGTGATGCTCGGTCGATTCCCAATATTATAAATCCAGGGTTGTAGTTCATTAGTGGCCATCCGTGTCTGATTCTGCAGAGTTAATAAGCTTCGGCTATATGATCTAGTCTTCTCTTAATAACCCTTAGTGAGAATTCAATTTCTGTTGATTTTAAGAAGTCGAACTTTTTTGGATGTACACATGCACGTTCGGATACATGTTCTTGCCATTGGCTCTCGGATGCGTTTTATATGCTCATAAGTCGTCGCCAACTCCATCCAGTTTAATTGTAATTCAATCGCGATTCCTTGTTTGTATTTTCTGTGGAATAAGGGTTGCAATCAACCACTTGAGGAGTTTTCCAAACCTCTCTTCAGTACAGACTCTATGATTTTGTTCACAGCTTCAACCTGTCCATTTGCAGTTATAATGGATCATGGAAGGTCATAAGGACAGATGACGTTACAGATAAAGAAGTTGATTATTTTCTTCATCTTGGTCGTGGTTAAGAGTTCTTCATCTGCCCATTTGGTGACATAATCAACTGCTATGATGGTGTATTTCGCACCACCTTTAGGATCGACAAGAAGATGATTTCAGTTCCCCCAAGTGGCAAACGGCTATGAACTAGCCATTTGAATAATTTCCATCGGCGGGGTTCCCGGAGTTTTTGCAAACATCTTGCACTCATCACATTGTCTATCATGATCAACCGCTTCTGGGTTGATAGTTGGCCAGTAATACCTGTAGCAGAGTATCTTCTTTATCATGGTTTTCCCCCTGATGTTATTACCACATTCTTCTTCATAGAATTTGCTCAAGATATCATCATGGGCGATATGCCGAAGCATGGGGATGGATAGACTCCTTTTGACACACGACTTATTCTTAGATGATTTGGCGTGAAGCTTTGAGGAGGATCTGTCATTTTCCATTCCTCCGTTCAGTAAGAATTCCTCATTGTAGATAGTCTTTGATAGGAGTCAACCATGACACCTTTTCATTTTTTTAGCTGAGTACGTGTGTAATGATGTAATACATGAAGTCGTTTAGCAGCTCTTGGACTTGGCCGAGATAAGGAGCAAGACAATGCCCCCTAGCAAGATCAACTTCCTTAAATTTGTATACTACCAATCAAGAATCACAAAAGATATGTAAAGTTTTCACTTCAAATCCTCTAGCAAGTTTAAGGCTGGCAGTCAAGGCTTCATACTAAGCATCGTTGTTTGTTACAGGTAAATCGAGTTTTAGGACGTAGCAGATTGATCGTTCCTCAGGAGTCATTATCATGACTCCTATGCCACAACACTGATCATTGGATGCTCCATCCGCGTACATTTTCCATCTCATGGTTGGTTCTCTGCTACTCTTCGAGTAGTCATCTGAGGTAGTGAATTTGGGTGTGAGGTCTGCTAATTTCCGTCCTTGGATAGCCCTTCGTGGGAAATAAGTGATATCGAATTAGCTTAGTTCGATATTCTATTTAAGTAGTCTTTTAGACGTCTCGGGTCATTGTATGCCATGTCGCAACGGCTGGTAGGCATAGACGTTAATGGGGTGAGCCTAAAAGTAAGAGTGGAGCTTTCATGATGAAATCAATAGGATTGTGCTAGCTTTTGTAGCTTCAGGTTGATATCCAATGCATGGCTCGCGATAGTTAATGAAATCACATATGCATGTCAGAATGGGTCCAAGGGAACATATCATCATTTATTCAAAAAAATCCAACTAATTCTTTTATCATCACTGCACTGAGCTGTGATCCGATATTCAGCACCCGGAAAGGGTCGCCATGGCTGGCTGTAATGTCGACCGTCAGCTTAGCAGGTGCCATCCCAGATTCTTTGAGTAAAGATGTAACTATTTTGCATAACATTCAATGTGAAATATGGTTGGGACGGTCAATGTTGATGGTTATTCTGGTCGAATCCTAGAGTCTTGTCATGAGTTGTTAAGTCAAATAATGAAGGGCTCTGAATGCTCTAATTAATTATCTGCAAATGGCCAAAGATCAGGCTTAAAAGCACATTGAAGAAAATGTCGAGTAGGGGCCAGCCTCGAGTTGCGTGCAACTGCATAGCTGGATCTTACTATGAGTTTGAATTTGCTTGTATATTCGAGTAACGCATTTTCTATTCAATGCATTCATGATCCTTCACTCGCCCAACGGGTCGGTGTGACAGTCAGTTGCCCACAAGCTTTGGCATCGATTTAATGATTCCATCTCTAGGCATCCTTTCGGTCGTTGCCTTGAGTAGCTGTAAGCACTATATATAAGTTTTAATATTGAGCTATCGTAGCCAGTTTTTGGATGACCATGCGTCTTCTCCCAGTCTCGGGTTGATAAATGTACTGCATGGACGGTTGAGTCTCGTCCTAGCTATGTTTATGTTTTCACCTAAACTCCAAAGACATAGGGGTGATTGGTGAATAGTCCGTTCACATTCATCTTGCTTCTCGCTCGTGCCCCCAGGTCTGGGGCATATACTGATAAGTAGGAAGGCCAGCCACGCCCACTTTAGCTTTACTCTCTTTCCCGTTGAATTATGGGATCATGTCAGTCGATGGGAGACTAGGTCTCGCCTATCTTGGATTTTATCATGGTTTTTCATTCCAAGAGGAATACTTCGATGCCACGTAAGTTTTAGGGCGTAATTTGGACAGTGGATGGTCATCCACATCCACTTTGGTTCATGCTCTGTAATCAGATCTCGGGGTAAAGTTGGCTACAAATGCAGTCGGGTTATGCTCATCCAGTTTCATACTCCTCCTGACGAATTGAAAGAGGGTGCTGGAGAATTTTTGACCAAGTATCCGTGGTTTACCCTCCTTTCCATACTCTGGGGGTCATAGTTTTTCAAAAAACAAACATCCGAGTCACATTCGTATGTGCTTGGTGCGGATCGGCATTGACCCTTGGTCTGAGGTATGATATAGTAGGTTGCTCGTAGCTTTGGATGCCGTTCCGATTGGTTCTGTATTAAGGCCTCCCTGCAGTTGCTGCCTCAAGTTATAAATAATGCCATGCTAGGGCTATAGTAAGCTGTCGTATTCGGCTTTTTAGTGTTTTGTACCCCTGCCCCCAGCATTGATTTAGCCAGGTCACTAGTTGGATGGTCGAACTCCATCCTAAGCGGGTTAAAATCCTCCCGTCGATTCCAGGTCGAAGTTTGCGGAATAGAAAATGGTCGGAATCCACTCGTCTATTTATCAATGTTTATACACCACTCTGCATTCTGGTGACTTAGTGTTATTCTCCCCCCGGTTGACTCATGTGCCCAATTTGTGTTCATGCTTCGGTCCACACTCCAGGGACTTAGAGATTGGTCGAACGGTTAATGCTTTAGTCCACAGTTCGAGACGCGGAGATTTTCGCCAACTCGTTTATACTCTAATTCGCACTCTGGGAACTTAGAGTAATCCGGTCCACTTCTGGGATTTAGGGATTTTTCTGAAGTCGTCTATAATCTAGTCCATGCTCTGGGGAATGAGAGTACTGTAGTCTGCACTCTGGGGACGTAGAGGTTTATGAGTCATTTATACTCTAGTCCGCACTAAGGGACTTAGAGTACTTCAGTCCGCAATCTGGGGACTTCGAGGTTTAAGTCGTTTATACTCTAGTCCGCGCTCTAGGGACTTAGAGTACTCCAGTCCGCACTCTGGGGACTTGGAGGTTTTAGTCATTTATACTCTAGTCCGCGCTCTGGGGACTTAGAGTACTCCAGTCCACACTCTGGGGACTTGGAGGTTTAAGTCGTTTATACTCTAGTCCGCGCTCTGGGGACTTAAAGTACTCCAGTCCGCACTCTGGGGACTTGGAGGTTTAAGTCGTTTATACTCTAGTCCGCGCTCTGGGGACTTAGAGTACTCCAGTCCGCACTCTGGGGACTTGGAGGTTTAAGTCGTTTATACTCTAGTCCGTGCTCTGGGGACTTAAAGTACTCCAGTCCGCACTCTGGGGACTTGGAGGTTTAAGTCGTTTATACTCTAGTCCGCGCTCTGGGGACTTAGAGTACTCCAGTCCGCACTTTGGGGACTTGGAGGTTTTAGTCATTTATACTCTAGTCCGCGCTCTGGGGACTTAGAGTACTCCAGTCAGCACTCTGGGGACTTGGAGGTTTAAGTCGTTTATACTCTAGTCCACGCTCTGGGGACTTAGAGTACTCCAGTCCGCACTCTGGGGACTTGGAGGTTTTAGTCATTTATACTCTAGTCCGCGCTCTGGGGACTTAGAGTACTCCAGTCCACACTCTGGGGACTTGGAGGTTTAAGTCGTTTATACTCTAGTCCGCGCTCTGGGGACTTAAAGTACTCCAGTCCGCACTCTGGGGACTTGGAGGTTTAAGTTGAGAGCAGTTGTATTTCCACTCTTTAATTTGTATTCATCTACTGTATCGAGGCTAATGTCGTCGAATGAACAATCAAACCACGTTTGCTCACGGAATCAGATTCTGCCCCCTAGGATGAGGGACGGAATTTGAAAAATGGACGATCGATTCTCGTCCGCTTGGTGATTATAGCTCTTCCAATCAAGTCAAGGAAGGAGGTATATGACAGATGGTTGAATCACATCCATGTTGGGTTAGATAGCCAAATCTCTTACAATTTGCTCCGTATCTCCTTCTAGAAAATAAGGATAATAAATTGTTGAGTAGACAAAGTAAGTTGCATATGTTCCAAGGTGCAGTCGTGTCCATATATTGACAGCGATGGTTAGCGAGTACGCAGTCTACCGTAGCTACTTCAAGTTGGGCTTTCGAACAACCTTTCGTGTTCAGGGTAGGATTTAATGTGTAGATGATCAAATCACGTCCACTTTAGACGGATCCCGGCGTCACTGAGCTTCATGAGGGGTATCTGTATTTTGTCGAACTTTGTTCTATGACTCGATTGGAGTGGATGATCGGGCCATATTCATTCCAACCTGTTTAGGTCTCCAAGTCAAATGTGGAGGTTGATGGATGGATGGTCGGTTTTTCGAATCGATCATAAGTTGAGCATACGAACTCGGATCGTTTTGAAACTTGGAACATTGGCTTCCCTGGCTTTGATTGTTATGTCTTGTTAATCGTGGCTCGATCCAGACTCGGACAAAATCCATCGATATCCATAGTGAGCCTTTGTGTAACCGATCTCCAAGACGAACTGTCACTGGTTTCTAATCAAGTTCTTGGTGTCACGGCCTTGCCAAAAGGCGGGATAACATTTGCCCCCCAAAGGACGTCTTGTGTAAACATGACGTGCTTTGAAAAACCGCAGTCTTTCATGCTGAATATTTCCGTTCAGTTGATTGCTTGACAGTCGTCTTTTAATCGTTTCGTTGCAATCTTCTTTTAGACAAATGTTCAAATAGCGTGCTTTGCTTTGGTTCTACTCCAGTTTTGGGGATGAGTATGGAGTTGATGTATGTTTATACTCCGTCTCGCACTCTGGGAGTACGGAGTTGAGTAGATGTTTATACTCCGTCTCGCACTCTGGAAATACGGAGTTGATTAATGTTTATACTCCGTCTCGCACTCTGGGAGTACAGAGTTAAGCGAATGTTTATACTCCGTCTCGCACTCTGGAAGTATGGAGTTGATTAATTTTTATACTCCGTCTCGCACTCTGGGAGTATGGAGTTAAGTAGATGTTTATACTCCGTCTCGCACTCTGGGAGTACGGAGTTAATGAATGTTTATACTCTGTCTCGCACTCTGGGAGTACATAGTTGATCAATGTTTATACTCCGTCTCGCACTCTGGGAGTACGGAGTTAAGTAGATGTTTATACTCCGTCTCGCACTCTGGGAGTACGGAGTTGATTAATGTTTATACTCCGTCTCGCACTCTGGGAGTACGGAGTTGATTAATGTTTATACTCCGTCTCGCACTTTGGGAGTATGGAGTTAAGTAGATGTTTATACTTCGTCTCGCACTCTGGGAGTACGGAGTTGATTAATGTTTATACTCCATCTCGCACTCTGGGAGTACGGAGTTAAGTAGATGTTTATACTCCGTCTTGCACTCTGGGAGTACGGAGTTGATTAATGTTTATACTCCGTCTCGCACTCTAGGAGTACGGAGTTGATTAATGTTTATACTCCGTCTCGCACTCAGGGAGTACGGAGTTGATTAATGTTTATACTCCGTCTCGCACTCTGGGAGTACGGAGTTGATTAATGTTTATACTTCGTCTCGCACTCTGGGAGTACGGAGTTAAGTAGATGTTTATACTCCGTCTCGCACTCTGGGAGTAGGGAGTTGATTAATGTTTATACTCCGTCTCGCACTCTGGGAGTACGGAGTTGATTAATGTTTATACTCCGTCTCGCACTCTGGGAGTACGGAGTTAAGTAGATGTTTATACTCCATCTCGCACTCTGGGAGTACGGAGTTGATTAATGTTTATACTCCGTCTCGCACTCTGGGAGTACGGAGTTGATTAATGTTTATACTCCGTCTCGCACTCTGGGAGTACGGAGTTAAGTAGATGTTTATACTTCGTCTCGCACTCTGGGAGTACGGAGTTGATTAATGTTTATACTCCATCTCGCACTCTGGGAGTACGGAGTTAAGTAGATGTTTATACTCCGTCTCGCACTCTGGGAGTACGGAGTTGTGCGAAGGATCGTCGTGTATCAACCCATTTTTAGCCTTGATGTGATGGCTTGCCCCTGAGCTCGAGTTTCACTTATCGAGTGGCTGGTCGTATCGCAGCCGCTCTCTACTTGAATAAATTCCACTTGCAAGGTGGAATTCAGCTCTCCGTGCATCGTGATGTTGTACATTGTATTTAATCCATAGCCCCAAATCAAAGGCATATGGTTGATGATAAGCAATAGAATTATTCTCGTCCAGATGTAACTCCACACGTCCGATCATGGTCTGCGTAGATTGGTTGGCAACCAAATCTGAGTACCTGGACACCTGCATCGTTTTGAAAGTAGTTTAGTTCAAGCTAGTCGTAGTTCATAGAACAATTGAAATAGAGATGGAAATGGAAATAATTCAAAGAAGATTATGGTAAGTCTCATTGATATGTGAAGCAGCATCGTGTGCTCGCTATTCGACTCCGCCCCTTGCTCCTTTCAAAGGGATGTTGGCCGTCAACCGTCCAATTGATAATTATAGCCCTTTATTAATAGGCATCGGATATTCGCTGCCCGCCATTCTGCAGGACTTGTACATACTATTGAAGCTTTCCTTTCCAGGTCATCTTTTCGATCATACCTCGGAGATGTTTGTAATCGCCCGTGTTAGGATCAGTGAGCATTTGGGAATATACAACATTCCCCTGATTTTCTTTGGACTTTGGTGTACTCTCTCGAGGTTGGTTTCCAGTACCACTCCGAGTCGTGAGTCTTCAAGTAGAGGTTGTCAATTGAACCTTTCAAAGAGCATATGAGCTAAATTCTGAAGTCTTGTTTCGGCTACTGGGATCTACATCCTTAGCCAACGGGCCTTCATTGTTATTTTTCTTAGTCTGCTCCACTCCTCCTCACTTTAGTTCTGATTCATTTTGTAAAAGAAACGATCCATAGTCGTAGGAGGCTCTTTAGCTAACTAGCTGCCAAAATATATATGGAGGCCGACTTTCCTCAAATGTGATTAGTATGATACCCTTGCTAGTATTTGGAATAAATTGCTTAGAGCCAAACATTGGTTTGCTTGGAGTCACTAAATCCGAAGTGCTGGGTCAGCGAAGAATGGTGCTTGGAGTCACCTTGACGTTTGCTAGAGTCACATAATCTGTGTTCTCCAACCTTTAGGAGTACCGTTTGAATAGCAGTTGCTTGTCCGTTCCCTTGATGTCGTTCATAAGCTGCCGCTAGATCCTCTATGCCCTGGTCAATCATGGGATGTTATGGAAGTGGATAGAATGCTCCTTTATTAAGTTGATTTTTGAATTCACTATCCGGAGGCACTGCGCTACGGCTAGGGTTTTACCCTCTTTTTTTGGAAATTTGGGTCGTACCCGAAAAAGTTATTTTTTGAAAATAAGGGTCGTACCCGATCCATATATTTTTTGTATAGGGACCAGTCATATTGTTTTTTGAGAGAGAGATCGGTATACAGTGCATGGATCGGTCTGGACACTTCGTTCGGCACAGAAGTACCGTTCGGCATATAGAAGTACAGTTCGGCATTGGGGCGTTCGGTGTTGGCATGTGGCTCAGTCAAAGCTGTTCGGCCAAGGCTGTTCGGCAGAGCGGATCGGCCTGGAGTGGTTCGGCCAAAGCTGTTCGGCCAAGGCTGTTCGGTAGAGTGGATCGGTCTGGAGTGGTTCGACCAAAGCTGTTCGGCCAAGGCTGTTCGGTAGAGTGGATCGGCCTGGAGTGGTTCGGCCAAAGCAGTTCGGCAAAGGCTATTTGTCCAAAGTGGATCGTCCAGAAGTGGTTCGGCCAAAGCTGTTCGGCATCCACACTGTTCGACATTCCACACGTCTTCGGCATTCACACTGTTCGGCACAACCGAGTCGTTCGGCATACAATACCGTTCGGCATTACAGAGGTGTTCGGCCTAGAGGTATGTTCGGCCTGGAAGAGCGTTCGGCCTAGAGGTATGTTCGGCCTGGAAGAGCGTTCGGCCTAGAGGTATGATCGGCCTGGAAGGGCGTTCGGCATAAGCCTTTTCTGGGGCGTTCGACATATGCCTTTTCTGGAGCGTTCGGCATCCCCCTTTTCTGGAGTGTTCGGCATACCCCTTTTCTGGAGCGTTCGGCATACCCCTTTTCTGGAGCGTTCGGCATACGACTTTCTGGAGCGTTCGGCATACGCCTTTTCTGGGGCGTTCGGCATACGCCTTTTCTGGGGCGTTCGGCATACGCCTTTTCTGGGGCGTTCGGCATACGCCTTTTCTGGGGCGTTCGGCATAAGCCTTTTCTGGAGCGATCGGTCGAATTGCCTTCAGAGGAGGGTCGGCCTTCATTCAACTTTAGTGCAAACTTCAACGTCCAATCCCCAGATCTTGCGTACATCAGTGAATCCAATCTACGGCTATCAGCTTCCTTTAGATTTCTTTCAAATCTGAGTAGAATAGGAAGTTTTCTAGTAAACAACTGGATCTATCTCGCGAATTTGGAAATCCACTAGTAGATGATGAGATCCAATCAAGCTGAGAATTCAATTCTCAGTGAAAGCACCAAAGTGTTAGCACGAAAATTGGTCACTAACCTCGTTCAGAAAGATTGTGTAGAGATATAAGTGATGAAAGTAAATTAAACAGAGAAGACAATGCTAATTTAAATGCAGAAAGTAAGAACACCAAATTTATAGTGGTTCAGCGTAATTGCCTACGTCCACTTTGTTCAACTTTATTGATTTCCTTTATGGTTGATTACAAATACAATTCGTGAATCAAATGCTTGAGTGAAGTTGTTAAGTAGAGAAGATGAGTCTTGAAAATGGCAGAGTCTCCCCGGTGTTTTCTCTCCAAAAAGGATCCATTTCATTGTGCCCTGCCCTTCTATTTATAGAGGAAGATGGGTTGGACTTCCTTCATGGGCTTAGGAGCAAGGTGCCTCTGCCCATAGTGGGTGAATCTGCGCACCAGGCCAGGCAGGCTGAATGCTCTTGCTTTATTGTGGGCCTGACAACTTGCTACCACCTCCAGTCTCTCCTTGATCAGAATCTTGTCTAGTGCTAATGATAATTTCTTCAACCGTCGTTTTGTAACCGGGCCAAGATGCCGGTTAACACATATTATATTTTGTTTTATTGCCTTACATACATATAAATATCCTTATTTATCATATATATGTTTATACATTTTATACAATATTCTCCCTATATTTCACTTATGTGTACTTTGTCCTTATATGTGTATATATCCACATTTATGCAAACTTTCATGTAAATTATTTCGTATGAGCCTACATATACTCATATATGTATATACTTATATATATATATATATATCATAAAGCTTGCATGTATTTACCTATATATATATTTATGGACATTAAATCTTAATTTAGGTGGTGGAATTTAATATTTCAATATTCAATATAGTTTTTTTAATTAATATCTATATTCCAGTATCTTTAACATCGGAAAATTAATCTATTTGACTTGTAAAATAATATTTCAACAGTTAATTATCCAATATTTGATAGCTCAAAAATCTGGGTCGTCACATTCCTCCCCCCTTTAGAACTTTTCATCCTCGAAAAGGAACGAAGCGAGAATTTTAATTTACTGTGTATTTTAGTTCAATTATTCTTTAAACATCTCCAACTCTTTACCCTTTTAATTATCCAATTTTAAAACACTTTTAAAACTACATAATATTACCAACTAGCTTTACAAAAATACATTCATAACTCGATGTCTCAACAAGTCCATCCTTGTTCTCACAGAAATTCAGTCATACGTTGATCAGGCGCAGGACTGAAAATCTATAAGTACTATGTAAACCCGTTTTCAACACCCAGTGAAAACACTTGGAAAAAGACTTTTGTGAGAATGCTCTGGAAATCATCACCCCTCCATGGGTCGTAGTTAGCACAATGATTACGTCGCCATACCTAGTCACTGGATATATAAGTATATGTAGATACACAAATTTTTACTCACCATCCTTATAGAGGTGAACTAATGCCTTGTAACGACCCGATATTTTCAACCATTCGCATCCATTATAAGTGTATAGGTAGACACTCATGTCGGAATTGAATTGCTCAAAATACCGCGTTGTAAATAAAATTTGGCAAATATCAGAATATACAGTAAATAAATATAATCATAGATCACAGACACAGAGTAAAATAATGCAGCGAAAGTAAAAGAAATAGTAGTTCATGAAGCTACTATATAAATATATCAGAGTTACATAAGATATAACAGAAGAAATAGAATACAACAAAAGTCTCAATATTATAACCAAGTACAAGCTGAGTAGAACAACGGAATTGAAATAGATAGGACAGGACAAGCAGATAATCTCCAGCGATTCAAATCTCCAAGAGAGTGGAAATCTAAATCTGTGAATAACTCAGGCTGACCCGAGCGTAAATAAAAATACAAACACTCGAGTCAGGACAATATATACTTATATAATGTAAACCAACTCAAGTGAACTGTAATAAATGTACATGTAACTTAGAAGATGCTTGGGACCGCCCATTCTCTAAGGATCCGTTAAAATATCTACTATGTAGTAATATTCGCTATTATAATAATGTCTAATAAGTAAAGTATAATCATATATAAAATAGCATTAAGGGGATGGAGAACCTTAACGCGGTCGGATCTTAAAATCATAATCGTAGTAAAGCTCGATATGGTAGGTGACACGGCACAACTAGGCAATGCCAGGGTAGATATACCAATTACGCATCCGGACTAGTGGTGACGCATAGCAGCCACTACCGCCCAACTCGAACAACACTCCCAAATCAAGGGTGGCCACCAAATCAATCACAAGTAATAGAATGGTATCGAAAAAGTGTGTCCGATAAGAGGTGCTACCTCCTTGGTCCGTCAATCGCTCCTGTTTTAGCCACCTTATGCCAACTCACGGGAGTTGGGTCCACGTATATACCTTAGGATCGTCGCCACCATCCTACTTCATTCTGGAAACTCCACCGCGTACACAGTTGTTAAAGTGGTTTTCGGTATCGACAGAGAGTATGTCCATATCTGATCCCGGTCTCTTTAACAACCAATCGTTATAATAACCCGTGGTTATAATTTTAAAATAATATTTTATACTTCAAAATAGAATATCATTTCAAATCCAAATCTTTATCAAAATAAAGATTAAATCAATTCCAAATCATTTCAATATATTAACGTATCATATCTTTCCAAAACTTCATTTCAATTCATTTCAATATACCAAAATATCATATCTTTCCAAACTTCATTTCAACTCATTTTAATATATCAAAATATCATATCTTTCCAAACTTCATTTCAAATCATTTTAATATATCAAAATATCATATCCTCAAATTCAAATATTCAACTTTAAATACCCTTTTAAATTCAAAGATATCATTCATTTACTATCATTTCAAATCACATTTAAATAGTTTATATTCCAATCAAAATAATTCATTTAAACCTTTTAAAAGTGTAATTATTATACTTTCAAATCAAGTATTCAATTTCCAAAGTTTCAAACCATTCTGAGTTCGTTTACTAAGTCAAAAACCATAATTATTAAAATTTCAGCCTTTCACAGCATTTAAAAACAACTGCTACAAGTTATATTTGAAAACATTTTTAATTCAGCAAAGACAACACTTAAAACTGCTGTTAAAACTCAGTTTTAGTTGAATTATAGTTCAAAATAGAGAAGACAGCATTTCAAAAGTGCTGCGGTAGTTCAGATTTCAAAACAAGGGTTAAATTTGGTTTTAGCAAAGACTGCAGACCATTATAGCATTTCCAGAGAATGCTATAATAGGCCTGAGTTCAATATTAGCCTATAAGTTCAATTACAGCAACTACAGCATTTCAGAAATGCTGTAATAGCTCTTTTTACACAATTTTAGTTCAAAACAGAATCTATAGCATTTCTAAATGCTATTAAAAGTAGATTTCAGGTGTTAGTGTATTTTCAGCAATTAAATAACTTCAATTTAAAACACATAAACATTTTAAAATCATATTTTAACATTTAAAATGTTCATTTACATATCATTTAACATATATCTTTTTCACAATAATATTCTTATAATTAAATCCAATTTTCAACAATTTACTTAACAAATTTAAGTGTAAAAGTTTCCAATTCTTCACATTTCAACAAATAAACTTAACACTTCAAATTTAAATTACCATTTCACAAATTTAACTAAATTTCCAATTTTATTTAATTAACTTAAACGTTTAATTAAAACCAAATTTCACATTTCCAAGTCAAGTTATATTTTAAAAGATAACTTTTAAACATTCATTTATTTAACCACTTAAACTCATAGAAAAATCAATAATACTTTAATAAATCGCTTAAATTCAAATTTAATCAAATTATCATATTTACCATTTTCCAAATATAATTAAATTTTCATTTTTATTCATATAACTTAAATATCATTTTTAACCAAAATTCCAAATTCCAAACTTAAAGTTATATTTCAATAATCCAATTTAACCATTCATTAATTACATTTTTAACTCATAGAAAAATCATAATTTATTTATTTTAAAATATTTCAAAATCTATTTAAATCAAATTTCATAAATTTATATTTTTAAAATACTTAAAAATATCCAAAAACACTTTATAAAATAACCACGGGCCTGTATATAGTTTTCTAACCTAGGTCAAGTGATATAGATATATATCATTTCAATCCGCAATTTACAAAGAATAACCGGGTTCTATCATTTCAAACCCGCAATCCCAAGTTAAAATAAGTTAAATAAAAACCATTCAGGCCTATCATTTCAGCCCATAATGATTTTTCCCTATTCTAAAGTCCGTTCAGGTATGTATCATTTCAACCCATAGTGATTCTAGTCTACAGGGAACTTGCAGTGTGATAAACAGATATAAATGAACATAATACAATATATAACAGTAACGGATGATATAACAGGTGTATAAACATCATATGATCATAACATAGTCAAGTATAACATGATAATATATTCCTACAGATTCACAGGGTGTCAATTTACTAGTTATATAGGTACATATTGTCTGGTGAGAATAACTCACCTGTTATAGCTGGAGATTAGCGATCAAAACACACAGAATAGATTCCAGAAAGCACAACAAGCATGATATAGCATGACTTTTGATTTGAATGAATGGAGAGCCTTGATATTTATCTTGTAAACAATAACCAAACAAGACAATATACACATAAATATTCAACGCAAACAATGTTGAAACAATAAAGATAAGAATCAACAACGGAATAGATTACTTGACTGTGCTTTAACCATTCAAAAGCTCGAACAATGGGTTCATTTTCTCAACCGTGATGATGATGAGTGTGGGAGAGACAAGGTTAACTTCCTCGAATACATAAGACAAAACAATACAAACAATATAAGTTTTCAAATGCACAATACGATAGAATAATATAGAATCAACTGCACGAATCAAAGTAGAATTGCTTTGCACTTGCTTCCAACAACCTTTAGGTTCAGCCATATGGTGTACTACAGGTCTAAGGCAAGATTTGGATCAGGTTTTGGTTGCCTAAGGGTCGGCCAAACATGTTTAGAGGATAGCAAAAGGTGAGTATGCATGAAACAACACAACAAGGCAAAACAATGTCACTTTAACATGGATTCAAGGCAATTCAAGGCTCGACCAAGGCTCATGGGGCATGGCCAGAGGAGTGGGGTCCAAGGTGATGATGTGGCAGAGGGTCCAGGTGGTGCTGGAGGTGGTGTTGGTGGCGGCCATGGGTGGTGGAAGGTGATGGTACCAAAACTAGGTCAGCTTGAGTGCATAGGTGATGGCTAGTGCTAGTTTAGATGGATTTTTGTGATGATCTTCATCATGGCATGGCTTGGCCTGAGGAGGAGAGGTGTTAGGCTGTTTGATGGTCAGAGAAAAGTTGTGGTGGTGGTCAGCCATAGCTTGGAGGAAGGGGAATACAGCTATGAAGGTGGAGAGCATGTGCAAATTCAAGTAGAAAATCATGAAAAGACAAGAAGAAGATAGAATTTTTTTACCTAAGCTTCACAAGGAGAATAGCCGTGATTTTTTTTGTGAGAGGAGGAGAAATGAATTTTGTGAAAGTGAAAAAAAAATGCAGCTGAAATGAGTAGATTACACACCCAAAACAATTAAGAGAAGAGTTGGGAAAATGAAAGGTCGGGAGATGGAAAGCCTTAGGAGTTTCAAGAGTTTAAAACTTTTCAAATTTCCTCTATTTCTTTTTAATAAGTTTAAATATCTGGAAATACATATAATTTCAGTTAAAATTCGAAAATGTAACAAATAAAAAAAAGATAAATAAATAAATATTAATTATAAATAATTAAATCAAGAAAATAGCAAAAATTGTCAACTAGGCTAGAAAAATTGAAAATAAATGGTATAAACTTTAGAAAATTCATATGAGCTTGTAATATATTTTTAAACATAAATAATAACATAAAATAAAAATACATTCACAAAATAAATATATAAAATTTAATTTAAATATAATTTTAATGAAGAAAATAGCAGAAAATAAGAAAACAGCCTTTAAAAATAGGAAATCAACACAGTAAACATTGGAAAAATTCTATTATCAATTTAAAAATATTTAAAAGTCAAAATATACATAATATAACATATTAAACATATTAAAATAAAATATGACAAAGAAAATATAATTTATACAATTTAAAATAACAAAATTGCAAAATAAACAATTTATACTCAAAATTGAAATGTACATATCTTTTACAGTTTAACTCCGTTTTCAACGAAACGAAAAGTAGTATTCAAGTTATTAAATCTATTTTTATAATAAAAGATAAAATTTAAGATTTTATATAATTTAAATTTGAAGTTTAAAAGTCAAAGTTTGAACAGTTTGACCAGAAATTCACTTTACATTAAAATATTCAAATTATACTAGTTTGAACTATAAATAACTTAATAATCAACATTTATATTTAAAAATGAAATGTTTGAAATAAAACAAATTAAAATAATTTAAAAAAATAAAGTCCAATTTAAATAATATACAAAAATCTAGGGTTGTTACACTCTCCCCCACTCAAAACTTTTCGTCTCCGAAAAGGAATGAGGTACGGGAAGCATAGAAAAAAAAAATAGAGGGAAATAAGATTAAGACAGGATGATAAGAAGATTGGAATTACACCTGATAACTATTGTTATAGGTAAGTTTAACAAGATGGAGGTGATCAAATCAAGAATACAAGCACGAAAAAGATCCTCTAGAGTCTGAATCACCCCTTTCACTTGACCGACGGTCTATGAATAGAAAAACAGTGTTCAGATCCAGATGAGTAACAAAAATTATCAAAGATTACAGAAAGATTTCTAAACAGACTGGTATAAGCAATAGCCTTTCCATTCTGTAACAAGATAAGAGAAATAAGGACAACCAAAAGATAGTTTGAAAAACAAAATAAGATAATAGATTTGTAACCATAATGTTTTGAAATCATAACAATTTAGAGATGTTATCATTTGGAAATCATACTACTAAAAATCATAACACTTTGGAAATGTTATTCTTACAAAAAACATAACACTTAGAAAATCATAACACCTTTTTAAAAATAATCTTCATTTAAACCATTTTAATCCAAGATCAAACAATATTCATTTTAAAGTTGTAACATTTCTAAGTTCATTCAATTTTAAAAATTTCCAAAACATTGTATTTTCAAAACAGCAGCACTTATAAATGCTACAGTAGATATATTAATATTTCAAATCAGTTTTATTCTAGAATATTCATTTGGATATCATTTAACTTATGACTTATTAAAACAAACTTTTATGAATGGAATATTCAAATTAAACTATACTTCCTTTATTAAGTCAAAAGCTCACTATTTTACTTAGCTCTAAATTTAACACATACCCTAACACTTTATTTAAAATACCCATTTCATAAATAGATATTCCTTTAATAAGTTACACTTAAAATTTCCATTTGAAAACCAAATTCTCAATTATCAAGTTTTATTGATGTTAAAATACATTTTAACTATTTAAATCATAATTATTCATTTTTCAAGACATATCAATTTCATAAATAAAATATTTATCATAGCAAATATAACAATCAAATTTCTTTACACATTTATTCATTTAGACATCAATTAAACTATGAATTTAAGTTAAATAAACTTTATTACCAAAAGTCCAATTCAAATGTATTTTATTTTATCTATTCAAAGATACATTATTTATTATACAACATATTCATTTCAGGAAATAACCTTTATTAAAATTCCTAGGTTAGACTTAAGGTTCCATATTAAATCAAATTTGATTTTTAAGTTATTTAAATAAAATCTCTTTAATTCCTTTTTCACTATTTACCTCTGTTAATCTTTTATAACTAAAATTTAAGTGTATAACATTTATTATAACCACTCAAATTTTATTTATAAAATCCTTTCTATATTGTATATTATCCAATTTCATATTCAACTTCTGTGTAATTTAGGTAAGTTATATTGGAAATGAAATTGTGTGTTATACAAATAAAACTTTCCAATTCAATTATCTCAATTTTGAATCATTTATCCAAATTTTTGATTTTTCTCTTCTTATAACTGAAATTATTCTTCAAGATAAAATTTAAGAATTTGAATCTTCGAACATCTTCAAACCATTTGGAGATAAGTAATTATATATACATAATATGTCAAATCAAATTTAAAACATATATATATATATATTATAAATCAAGTCATATTTTAGAAATTCAAATTAATTAAACTCCCCAAAATAAAGCTGTAGCAGGACTACAGAACAGTCTCTTCACTTCGAAACTCGAAAATGAACGTCGATGATGCTGCAGTCATCACCGAAATTATTTTCCAGCGACAAAGAGAAGAGCACTAAATTTTTAACTTAAAAATCCTTTAGAAACAAATTTCTACTTGGAAAAACTTTAAATAATATATCCTTTTAAAACTATAAACACAAGGTTTGAAATCCATTGGAAATTAAATTCTTAAATTTCTTGTTTTAAATTCATTTCAGTTCCTAAATAAATTTATAAACAACTATTTATAAATTCATTTGTAGAACAATAAATGATAAATCAAGTATTATCACTTCAAATTATCAATTTAAATCAATTTTTTTAAGTTCCATAAATTATATATCAAAATTTATTTCATTAACCAATTTTTTTATAATATTGTGTCAGTTTGTTCTGTCAAAGTGTTTTAGAAATCCTATCGATAGCGTTGATCAGACAAATCGATCGGAAACCCAAATCAACATCAACAACTCAAACAACACAATATAAAACAAAATATTAATTACAGATTTACAAATACAATTCAAAATGTTTTGAAGGTGGGTTGGAAACAAAGGACAAGATGATTAAATAACAAAGTAGGGAGATGGGTAAGCTTAGATAACCGCGGACAACCTTAACTGGGTTAACCGTGAGTTAAAGAATAAGATCGATGTGGATTTTCCTGGGACAAATCTACGTTCGATCTCAAGAGATAGAGTTTGGAAAAATAAAAGATATTAGCATCTAAACCAAGGATAAATATAAATCTCTGGTGAATCGATGCTGATTGTAAAGGATTTTCACCCTTTTATAAGAAAATTAGAATATTGGCGAGACCGCCAATTCACTATAAAGATCATTCGAAGTGGAGTTATGGGATACTCCAGAATCAAAAGAAGATGAATAGTGAGGGACAAGAATGGATTTTGGAGCCGTAGGGAACGTTCCAAAATTCAAAGGAAATTCGAATCAAGAGGAAAAGATTCAAACTCGAACGAAAGTGATTCTGTAAATAAATCTACTCCATTTGCTGAGTTTTGCCTTAAAGCCAAAGCTCTGATACCAACTGTAACGACCCGATATTTTCAACCATTCACATCCATTATAAGTGTATAGGTAGACACTCATGCCGGAATTGAATTTCTCAAAATACCGCGTTGTAAATAAAATTTGGCAAATATCAGAATATACAGTAAATAAATATAATCACAGATCACAGACACAGAGTAAAATAATGCAGCGGAAGTAAAAGAAATAGTAGTTCATGAAGCTACTATATAAATATATCAGAGTTACATAAGATATAACAGAAGAAATAGAATACAACAAAAGTCTCAATATTATAACCAAGTACAAGCTGAGTAGAACAACGGAATTGAAATAGATAGGACAGGACAAGCAGATAATCTCCAGCGATTCAAATCTCCAAGAGAGTGGAAATCCAAATCTGTGAATAACTCAGGCTGACCCGAGCGTAAATAAAAATACAAACACTCGAGTCAGGACAATATTTACTTATATAATGTAAACCAACTCAAGTGAACTGTAATAAATGTACATGTAACTTAGAAGATGCTTGGGACCGCCCATCCTCTAAGGATCCATTAAAATATCCAGTATGTAGTAATATTCGCTATTATAATAATGTCTAATAAGTAAAGTATAATCATATAGAAAATAGCATTAAGGGGATGGAGAACCTTAACGCGGTCGGATCTTAAAATCATAATCGTAGTAAAGCTCGATATGGTAGGTGACACGGCACAACTAGGCAATGCCAGGGTAGATATACCAATTACGCATCCGGACTAGTGGTGACGCATAGCAGCCACTACCGCCCACCTCGAACAACACTCACAAATCAAGGGTGGCCACCAAATCAATCATAAGTAATAGAATGGTATCGAAGAAGTGTGTCCGATAAGAGGTGCTACCTCCTTGGTCCGTCAATCGCTCCTGTTTTAGCCACCTTATGCCAACTCATGGGAGTTGGGTCCACGTATATACCTTAGGATCGTCGCCACCATCCTACTTCATTCTGGAAACTCCACCGCGTACAGAGTTGTTAAAGTGGTTTTCGGTATCGACAGAGAGTATGTCCATATCCGATCCCGGTCTCTTTAACAACCAATCGTTATAATAACCTGTGGTTATAATTTTAAAATAATATTTTATACTTCAAAATAGAATATCATTTCAAATCCAAATCTTTATCAAAATAAAGATTAAATCAATTCCAAATCATTTCAATATATTAACGTATTATATCTTTCCAAAACTTCATTTCAATTCATTTCAATATACCAAAATATCATATATTTCCAAACTTCATTTCAAATCATTTTAATATATCAAAATATCATATTTGTCCAAACTACATTTCAAATCATTTTAATATATCAAAATATCATATCATCAAATTCAAATATTCAACTTTAAATACCCTTTTAAATTCAAAGATATCATTCATTTACTATCATTTCAAATCACTTTTAAATAGTTTATATTCCAATCAAAATAATTCATTTAAACCTTTTAAAAGTGTAATTATTATACTTTCAAATCAAGTATTCAATTTCCAAAGTTTCAAACCATTCTGAGTTCGTTTACTAAGTCAAAAACCATAATTATCAAAATTTCAGCCTTTCACAGCATTTAAAAACAACTGCTACAAGTTATATTTGAAAACATTTTTAATTCAGCAAAGACAGCACTTAAAACTGCTGTTAAAACTCAGTTTTAGTTGAATTATAGTTCAAAACAGAAAAGACAGCATTTCATAAGTGCTGCGGTAGTTCAGATTTCAAAACAAGGGATAAATTTGGTTTCAGCAAAGACTGCAGACCATTATAGCATTTCCAGAGAATGCTATAATAGGCCTGAGTTCAATATTAGCCTATAAGTTCAATTACAGCAACTACAACATTTCAGAAATGCTGTAATAGCTCTTTTTACCCAATTTTAGTTCAAAACAGAATCTATAGCATTTCTGAATGCTATTAAAAGTAGATTTCAGGTGTTAGTGTATTTCCAGCAATTAAATAACTTCAATTTAAAACACATAAACATTTTAAAATCATATTTTAACATTTAAAATGTTCATTTACATATCATTTAACATATATCTTTTTCACAATAATATTCTTATAATTAAATCCAATTTTCAACAATTTACTTAACAAATTTAAGTGTAAAAGTTTCCAATTCTTCACATTTCAACAAATAAACTTAACACTTCAAATTTAAATTACCATTTCACAAATTTAACTAAATTTCCAATTTTATTTAATTAACTTAAACGTTTAATAAAACCAAATTTCACATTTCCAAGTCAAGTTATATTTTAAAAGATCACTTTTAAACATTCATTTATTTAACCACTTAAACTCATAGAAAAATCAATAATACTTTAATAAATCGCTTAAATTCAAATTTAATCAAATTATCATATTTACCATTTTCCAAATATAATTAAATTTTCATTTTTATTCATATAACTTAAATATCATTTTTAACCAAAATTCCAAATTCCAAACTTAAGTTATATTTCAATAATCCAATTTAACCATTCATTAATTACATTTTTAACTCATAGAAAAATCATAATTTCTTTATTTTAAAACATTTCAAAATCTATTTAAATCAAATTTCATAAATTTATATTTTTAAAATACTTAAAAATATCCAAAAACACTTTATAAAATAACCACGGACCTGTATATAGTTTTCTAACCTAGGTCAAGTGATATAGATATATATCATTTCAATCCGCAATTTACAAAGAAAAACCAGGTTCTATCATTTCAAACCCGCAATCCCAAGTTAAAATAAGTTAAATAAAAACCATTCAGGCCTATCATTTCAGCCCATAATGATTTTTCCCTATTCTAAAGTCCGTTCAGGTATGTATCATTTCAACCCATAGTGATTCTAGTCTACAGGGAACTTGCAGTGTGATAAACAGATATAAATGAACAGAATACATTATATAACAGTAACGGATGATATAACAGGTGTATAAATATCATATGATCATAACATAGTCAAGTATAACATGATAATATATTCCTACAGATTCACAGGGTGTCAATTTACTAGTTATATAGGTACATATTGTCTATTGAGAATAACTAACCTGTTACAGCTGGAGATTAGCGATCAAAACACACAGAATAGATTCCAGAAAGCACAACAAGCACGATATAGCATGACTTTTGATTTGAATGAATGGAGAGCCTTGATATTTATCTTGTAAATAATAACCAAACAAGACAATATACACATAAATATTCAACGCAAACAATGTTGAAACAATGAAGATAAGAAGCAACAACGGAATAGATTACTTGACTGTGCTTTAACCATTCAAAAGCTCGAACAATGGGTTCATTTTCTCAGCCATGATGATGATGAGTGTGGGAGAGACAAGGTTAACTTCCTCGAATACATAAGACAAAACAATACAAACAATATAAGTTTTCAAATGCACAATACGATAGAATAATATAGAATCAACTGCACGAATCAAAGTAGAATTGCTTTGCACTTGCTTCCAACAACCTTTAGGTTCAGCCATATGGTGTAGTACAGGTCTAAGGCAAGATTTGGATCAGGTTTTGGTTGCTTAAGGGTCGGCCAAACATGTTTAGAGGATAGCAAAAGGTGAGTATGCATGAAACAACACAACAAGGCAAAACAATGTCACTTTAACATGGATTCAAGGCAATTCAAGGCTCGACCAAGGCTCATGGGGCACGGCCAGAGGAGTGGGGTCCAAGGTGATGATGTGGCAGAGGGTCCAGGTGGTGCTGGAGGTGGTGGAGGTGGTGTTGGTGGCGGCCATGGGTGGTGGAAGGTGATGGTACCAAAACTAGGTCAGCTTGAGTGCATAGGTGATGGCTAGTGCTAGTTTAGATGGATTTTTGTGATGATCTTCATCATGGCTTGGCTTGGCATGAGGAGGAGAGGTGTCAGGCTGTGTGATGGTCAGAGAAAAGTGGTGGTGGTGGTCAGCCACAGCTTGGAGGAAGGGGAATACAGCTATGAAGGTGGAGAGCATGTGCAAATTCAAGTAGAAAATCATAAAAAGACATGAAGAAGGTAGAATTTTTTTACCTAAGCTTCACAATAAGAATAGCCCTGATTTTTTTGTGAGAGGAGGAGAAATGAATTTCGTGAAAGTGAAAAAAAAATGCAGCTGAAATGAGTAGATTACACACCCAAAACAATTAAGAGAAGAGTTGGGAAAATGAAAGGTCGGGAGATGGAAAGCCTTAGGAGTTTCAAGAGTTTAAAACTTTTCAAATTTCCTCTATTTCTTTTTAATAAGTTTAAATATCTGAAAATACATATAATTTCAGTTAAAATTCGAAAATGTAACAAATAAAAAAATATAAATAATTAAATATTAATTATAAATAATTAAATCAAGAAAATAGCAAAAATTGTCAACTAGGCTAGAAAAATTGAAAATAAATGGTATAAAATTTAGAAAATTCATATGAGCTTGTAATATATTTTTAAACATAAATAATAACATAAAATAAAAATACATTCACAAAATAAATATATAAAATTTAATTTAAATATAATTTTAATGAAGAAAATAGCAGAAAATAAGAAAACAGCCTTTAAAAATAGGAAATCAACACAGTAAACATTGGAAAAATTATATTATCAATTTAAAAATATTTAAAAGTCAAAATATACATGGGGACGGTCAGAGGTGTCAGCGAGGCATTGCTTTCAGGCAGGTCGGGCTGTGGTGGAGATGTGCTCGGGAATGGTGGCTTCAATGTGGAGGTCGGGTGGAAGTAGGCATTCGTTTCAGTGCATGCGTGAGTTGCATGGTTTTGAGGTAGGAGAGAAGGCTTGGTATGAAGTAGAAGTGGTGAGGGAAAAGTAAGGTTAACATGCTATATTTTTTCTTTTCGTTTCTGGAAAGTATGGAGTATGGATAGAGAGAATAGAAAGAGCAGAGAGAAAAGAAGGAGGTGGGAGGAATGTGAGTGGTTTGAAAAGAAGTGAACTGATAGTACCAATGCACCCATATTAAATGGGGTATGTAGCATTACAACGTAGGGGCACGATTCGAATTTCCAAAAAACTCAAATGACCGTTGTCCCATACATGGTGAGGATATTGAAGGTCACAAAACCAAAAGGCACAAATAACGAACCGCAACGGTCAACCGTTTTAACGATTTCACGGCGTACCATGGTTCGAAAGAAAGAATCGAATATACCGCTGAGATCAGCACGACGAGACGATCAAAACGGTATATGGATATTAGTGGTATGATTGAATTATAAAAATTCAAATTTTCTAATAGGGGAAAATGCAAGAAAAACGCTGAAAAATAAGATCGACGGAGCCAAAGATGTCCGAATTTGGAAAAACGACAAACTGACGTCTTGCTCAGAAGATGGTTTAGAATTTTTCTATGTAAAAATATTTAGGTTTCAAAAACATTTTATTTTCATCGCTTTTTAACTGATTAAATTGAAGTAAATTTACGCGCGAAATAAACTTTCATATTTTCGGACGAAAATTTACCAGTCTCTATGTTTAACTAGACGTATTCCAAATATTAAATTTTTATTTCAAAATTTTATCGTTTAAAATTTCACAAAATTTTAACTAATTACGTTATTGAAACAGTTGAAATTTACGGGTCGTTACAGATCGTATGGAGAAGATAGCTTTTTGGATTGAGTTATTATATTAAATTTCGATATAGATTTCGGTGCGTTTACACTTCGTACGATCACACGATAACTCCAAACACTTCGAAATTTGAAATCCGATAATAATACAATATTACGGATCCAATGGAACTAGTTTCGACGAATTCCGAGACTGTGCTCCGGAAGGCTATTTTTAAATATCGATTTAAACGATATATTTTTAAAATTGAACAAATTACTTTCGAATTCAATTTTAACACTTTTACTATCTTCTTTACTATAAATATAAATTTTACAAGCATTCAATTTATTTTTAAAAGGCTTAAAACTCCAGATTCAACATTTTACCCAACTTCAAATTATTTAATTCAATGATTAAATTATCCAATAAATATTGATATTTGAAATTCAACCTAAAAATTAACTTCTAAATATTTAAAATTAATTAAATATTCTGATTTCAAACATCCAAAAATTATGGGTCGTCACACATATTATATATTAATTAAATCAAACTTATTATTAAACTTAAATCTTGTTATTAAACTTATTTTATATTAAAACTAATTTATACATATTTTAAAATAGTAAAATTATAAGTAAGTTCTTAAAATTTATAATTTCAAAACTAACTTATAATTTAAAATTTTCAAAACATATAATTTAAAAAATCAAGAAATTAAATATATATAAAATAACATTTATATATATACATTTAAAAATCAATATTTATATAAAACCATATATATATCTTTTAAACCTTGGAAATCATTTCAAAATATATATATATAGACCAATGGTGTCTGTATATAATTTTCTATCCTATGGTCAAGTGATACGGATATTTATTATTTCAATCCGCAATTTAAATATCTATGGGTATATATCATTTCAACCCATAACGATTTTCTCTTATTCTACAGATCGTTCGGGTATGTATCATTTCAACCTATAGGGAATTCTAAACTAACAAGGAACTTGCAGAGTGAGACAAATATGATAATAATATAACAGGCATATATCATCAATATAAATAACAGATAATTGTGTGAGATGCCACAGGTGAACAGATACAGATAATAGCATATATATAGCAATGTAATTAACTAACAGCAGCATATTTCAATTGTCGTTTCCATTGAAATCAAATTTAATAAATATAAGAACGTTAATCGTGAGTGACTGCTCACCTTTCGAGGCTAGAGAGATTCGACAATGAAACGAGTTACGAATCCAAGCATGAATCCAAAGCAAAGCTAGATTGGCACGAATCGACGAACAAAGCTGATAAATAGGAATTGACGAAATCAAATGAGAACCGGATCGATGATGATAAATGGTATATTGATCTTATATATATAACTATATATATATATATAAAATCATATTCTAAATTTAAGCATATACTAAATTAAATATATATATATATATATGTGTGTGTGTGTGTTTCAAAATCATTGCTTTAAACTAAAACTCATGTATTAAAGTCAAGCATATATATATAAAATAAATTTTGAATCAATACATTAAAACTTAACAATTTTATATAAACTGATATATATATAAAATTATTATAAAACTACCAAACTTATCATATAAACTATATATATATATGTGTTAATATGACTTTTACATTATATAGCTTACATACATAATTAAACAATGTATATATCATAAAAGTCAAAATTTTATACAACCTGAAACATATTATATTATTATATACTTTAAAATTTTCAAGCCGATGTATATATACAGGCAAACACAATATATATAATTGAAACCAAACCTATATGTATGGCCAGAATCCTTATAAAGATATATAAAGTAACAGGTAAAACTGGATTATGCAGACTACACCAAATTATTTAGAAACACATATATATAAACAGATTGTATAAATTTTCTACATATGTAACATATAATATCCTTTCATAAAACATAGTGTAACCTATTTTTATAAAACATGAACTTTGATGCATATATATATAAACTAATATAATTTATACATAAAACACAGGTCCTATATTTCTTATACAATATATATAAATCACTAAGTTATGTTATAAACAGCTTTATATATATATATATAAACAACTCATATAACATATTACATAAACAATTATATATATAATCTTCTTTTAAAATGCAACAGACCAAACCTATACAAATTATAAACCAATGTATATGAAATAAATATAAACCTAACATACTCAAAACAGCTTAAACCATATATATCAACAATATATATTACCTATATATACACATATGGTATGTAAAAGCTTTAGAACCGAGAACATAGACATTTAAATACATATATATAAATCAAGGCTAAAATCGAGAATATAGGCATACAAATATACTTACATAAACTTACAAACCTTAATATACTTACCATAGTAATATATGTCTTCTTTTTTTTTATACATAAAGAAGAGAAAGATGAGGCTGGAAAAGATGCAAGCTCGACTGGAGAGGAGAGGCCGAGGAAGAGAGGGGAAGGCAAGGAGGAAGGCCGGAGCTAGGGGAGGAGTTAATGTCAACTAGGTTGCCGGTGCTCGAAGTAGAGAGAGGAAAGGTGGGCTAGGGTTCGAAGCGGCTGGAGGAGCACCGGATGTGGTCGGCATGGCTGTCATCTGATGAGTGGGCGCAAGGTGGAGAGCAGCTGATGGATGAGATGAGTTCAGTTCATGCTCGTGGTGATGGGTCTCGGCCTGGGTAGGTGGTGCAATGGAACACGTGGATTTGTGGAGATGCTAGGAAAAATATAAGGCGAATGCAACAGGGAAGCGGAGATGATACTTTGCAAAAAGAAAGAGACGAGATATATATGTTTTAGTATAAATTTGTAAAGGAAATAGTTCACGAAACGAAGGGTCAGAGGAAAAACGAACCCGATACTAAATATTGGAACCAGTGGAAAGCAAATAGTCACATCAGTAGAATTCAAGAAAATATAAAAAGTTATGACTATTTTTTTCACTAGAGGGAACGAATGGACACAAGGAGGTAAATCGTTTCAAAATGGAGTACCGATACGGGTAACCGTTTCACGAGTTCCGCTGCGTACCGGACTTCAAAACACATAATTGAATATACCGCAGAGATCAGCATGACGAGATGATCAAAACGGTATATAGATATTAGTGGTACGATCATCCTATCAAAAGTCGATAATCGGTACCGGAAATGCTGCAAAAACGCCGAAAATAAGACAAACGGAGCAATAGCAGTCCAATTTTGAAGAAACGAAATATGACGTCTCACTCAGAAGATGATTTACAATTTTATTATATAAAAATATTCAGCTTTCAATAATATTTTATTATCATCAATTTTAACTAATTTAAATTAAAATAAAATTACACAATAAAATAAACTTCCATATTATCTGATGAAAATTTACCATTTGCTATGTTTAAATAGATGTATTTCAAATATCAAATTTTTTATTTCAAAATATTATTATTTAAAATTTCACAAATTTCAGTTAATTACGTTATTTAAAAATCATTAAAATATCCAGGTTGTTACACTCTCCCCCACTCAAAACTTTTCGTCCCCTAAAAGGAACGAGGTAGGAGAATATAAACAAGAAAAATAGATTTGATATATAAAATAAAACAATTAATTTAAAACCATATAAATTTCATTTTAAATTAATTAATATTCACCAATTTGGTTTAATCCATTTGATTTCACTTAAGTTAATTTCACTTATAATTCAATCTTAACTATTTCTAAATCCATTATCTTATTATCCAATTATCCTCAATTAACCATTTCTAAAATCAAAAATTTGAATAGTCATTTATTATAATCATATTTTATTCAACAAATTTAATTCTTCTTTATTCCAAATTATTATTAAATTTATTCCACTTAATATATCTTATCACATATATTAAGTATATTTACACTTATCATAACCACTCAATTTTTTCTATAAATTCCATTAACATCATTTATTCTGTATACCATTCAATTACATATTTAACATCTAAGTAATTTAGGTAAGTTATATATATTGAAATGCAATTGAGTATCATACAAGTAAAATTTCCAAATTTAATTATTTCAAGTTTAAAATATTTATTCAAAATTTTGGCTTCATTTAAAATTGAAGTCATCCATTAACAAGATTTAAGAATTAAATTTCCAATTAACTCCAATCAATTTAGAGATAAATGTAATACATATATATATCATATATATCAAGCCAAATCTAAAATCATATACCTATATATATATTATAAATCAAGTCATACTTAAGAGATTTAAGTCAAATTCATTTTTAGAACAAAAGTGTAGCAAAGCTACTGAGTGGTCTCTCCACTCTGGAACTCGAAAATAAATGTCGATGATGCGGCCGTCATCACCGAAATTATTTTCCAATGACAAAAGAAAAGGGTACTGATTTAAAACTTTTCCTTAAAATTCTTTGAAAACTATTTCTATTCAAAATACTTTAAATACTATACACAAAAATTTAAAAATAAATTTCGAACAATACCGGAAATTTAATTCTTAAATCCTTAATTTAAAGCTATTTCAATTCCAAATAAATTTATAAACCATGTTTATATTTTCATTTATTTATAATGTGGCAATAATCAATGGTTTACAGAATAATAAATGAAAATCTAATATTATCATTTTAGCAACTAATTCATTAAACAATTAGCTTTTAGAAAAAATTTATACTTATATATATATAATATAATTATACAAAATTTATTGTGTCAGTTTGTTTTGTTCAAGTGTTTTGGAATTTCTATCGATAGCGTTGATCAGACGAATCGATCGAAACCCCAAAGCAACCTTAACAACTCAAACAACACACTATAAAATATTTATTTTAATTTCAAATACACTCCCTTACCCGATGATTCCAGAATGGATTTCAAAACGAAGATAGGCTTTCAAAATTTGAGGGACCCTAATTGAAGAGAATTCTAACTAAGAAAATAGGCTCGAAAGGGAGATAAGATAATTAAATTGCAAAAGAGAAAAGATGGATAGTCTAATATTAATCGTGGGCGACCTTAACCGGGTCAACCGTGACTTCAAAAATAAGATCGATGCGGAATTCTGAAGCAAATCGACTTCGGATCACAAGAGATATATTTGGGCATAACAAGAGATAACAGCTTCTAAACCGTCGATACAAAAATCTTCGGTGAATCGATGCTTGTTGTAAAGGAGTTTCACCCCTTTACAAACCATTCTAAGATTGGTGGAATTGCCGATTCATTATAGAGATCAACTGAAGTGGAGTTATGGGATACTCCAAAATCAAGAAACCACGAATAGGGAAGACAAGGATGGGTTTCAGAACAAGGAATGTTCTAAAATTCAAAGGACAACCAAATCAAAGAAGAAGAGATTCAAGCTCGAACGAAGGTAATTCTGTAATTAAATCTACTTTATGTGTAGAGTTTTGCCTAAAACCGAAGCTCTGGTACCAACTGTAACATCCAAATTGTTATTTTATATTTGGCAAAACTCAACATATACACTAAATAAAATAATCACAGACACAGAGTAATATAACAATAAGCAGCGGAAACAAATGAATAGTAGTTCATGAAGCTACTATGTGACGCCCCACCTCTATACCCACGCTAGCCAAGAACACTACGGTGTAGTGCTGTCAACTAGCACGGAGAATAAGGCTGTTGAGGAGTGACCATCTATGTAATTGCCTTGTGCGAGCACCGATATGTCAGATAATAAAACATTGCATTTCTATTTCAGGAGGAATCCGACATACCGATACAAACTCAAAGCTACTACACAGTGGCTATAATAGTTTAGGACAATAGATATAAAAATAACACAGATAACATAAATGCGGAATAAAGATGGAACGAAAAGTCTCATATATACAATAACTGATATCAGTTACAATACATTTGACACAATACAAATGATACAACTACAATTGTCGACTCAAGAAGTTATATATACAAGTACATTATCGACTAATATACATGAATACATTATCATCTTAAAACAGACACACTGACTACTTCAACAGGACGAAGACCACTTCAAATGATATAAAAAGTCTTCATAGCTCTAGCAGCAACCCAAAGCTAGAAATCTACAACCTGTAAATACTCGGTCTGACCCGAGTATTACATTCAAAAGAAAATAATACTCGGATCAGTCTAATTCAAAATCAGTTATTAGAGCATAGAAGCAATAATAATCAATCTCAATATAGATGACAGTCACAGAAATCTCGTATATCCAACTCTCGATACGAGAATTGGATAACGGCAGATATAACACTAAACAGTGTTAATCCACAAAACAGAAGTCCAAAGCAGTTTAAACAATTGAAATGTCAATTTAAAAACATCAATGCTAATTGGCTGCAGTACACGCTAACGTGTACTGCCTCGCCAATACAGCCTACGAATTACGCAACAGGTCAATGAATTAAGAATGAAAGAAATATCAATTAAAATCTGCCAATTCGGTGTGGCTGCAGTGCACGCACGCGTGCACTGCCTCGCCACAACAGAATATAAAGTCGCCACAACTCCAGGTATTTACAGCAACTAATAAGTCGAAAATCAAAATATCCAACCCAGAATGGACAGAGGGACCACAGTACAAAGTGGTGAAAGCAAACTGAGATGGCAACATGAATCTACATAAAGGGATGCCATCCAGAGATAAACGAGTATGTGTACCTAAATAAGGCCACAGCAACGACTAAATCATTTAAGCATAAGAATGCAAGTGGAATGACAGTCTCCAGCAACAGCAACTATGCATGTTCGAACGGAGCAGACGTTCAAATAGAGCAAAGAGATGGCAAAGTGACAGTGGATCAAGTAAACAACTCAAGTGTCATTAGGAAAATAATTCCAAATGTATTTCAGTTCAGTGATAGGTATGTAAGCAAATGCATCAACATATACACAACATCACACCACAAACGACATAAGATCTAAGACTACATTTATATACATATTAGATGACAGCAGGTGATATTGTATATATGAGGATGCAATTGCGCAAGTACAAATAAAAAAAATCATGATGAAGCCAGTGTCTCAAGAACTAAGCATAAGGTGGCTTGAGAACAAAAAAAGGGTAGACATCATGCTACAGAATTTAATCTTTCAATACTAACCAAAGTTCAAATTGAAAGTTTAAGGCACAGGGCAGATAAGCTCAAAAATCTTGAGTCATCAGAGAAGAAAATGCCCCAGAAACATACAGTACAACTATAGAACGATCCACTGATCAATAGTAGCAGCAGTTTCAATTCCACTGCCACTACTAGATAAACACCAGATCACCTAAATACAAGTAAATGGGGCGGCTAACACATAAATGAGAATACTACTGTAATTGAACTCGATTAGTTCAAAATGAAAGCACCTATAGGCACCAGATCACCACAAAATGAAACTGAGATGAACATGAGTGCCAAAGGGTCAGAGACAGTGCGAATGCAGAGTCAATTGGCACAAAACTGAACCCAACATCAAATGAACAAGATGGGGCTGCAATAATAATAAAATAATGGAACTGCAAGCACAACTGAAATGCAACTATATCAAACAGTGACAATGTGGATGTAACCGATGTATGGGGCAATGCACAAGCAAGGCTAAGGCATAGTGCACATAATCAATGTGAACACATGGACTACAATCTAACAGATGCAACTTCAAAAAGAGCCAGACAGTATCAAGTTAGAAACAATGCCAAACCAGATACAACAGTGATGGAACAAAGGATCCAAGTTTTATATGCAAAATAAACAGTGCAAGCTCAAATTAAAACAGTGGACAGTATAAGTGTAGTCTCAGCAAAAATATAGCAGAGACAACACAAGTATAACATCATTAATGGAACCACTGATTCAATTCAAACTTAAGACAAAGCACTTCAAATTCAATAAGACAATACTTAACTCAAACAATGGTCAACAATGTATACATACACGAACATTTCTACAACAACACCTAATATACATGTATAATTTCTTGTTTAAAATGAGAAATGTGATTGGTTGGGAAACAAGTTAAAAATCCATAGTGTATAGTAAATTTTCATTTATAAGTATAGACTCCAATGTACAAGGCAGTACAGAATTCATGGAAACCGGAGGCAACAAAGTTACCAAACTCGAAGTTAGGCAGGAAATTCACTACTGTAACGACCAAGAGAAGGTCGAATGGTTCTGCATCGAAACCAAAGACAACTAAAACAAAGTCGACTCCTTGGAAAACAAATTAACAATGTCAGAGAGACCAATTAACCCAGGTACAAGAAATCAAGCAATACAAAAACAAGCCAGAAGTCATAAAGTCACAGTAACTAGGAAATGCAATGTATACGGAGCTGTAAATCGATGACCTCAGACCATCAAGTTCAACGGTCGAACGTCATCAACCTAGGGATCCCACGGTCAAAACAAAATGCCCAAAGACATAAAGCAGCAGTAAAACGAACAAAAATCGAACAATGCCGCGATAATTTAAACCACCAATTCAAAACAGTGACAGGCAACAGAGAATCAAACCCAACCACTAACAATGTCAGTGTCGAAGACAACGAAAACAATAAGCAGACGAGCCTAATCATTTGCATTAGATGTGAGTGCCGGAAACACTCACCTTAGCCATGAAGGAAAGACGAAGCTGTAGCGATGAGGAAGAGGAACGAAGTTACGCCGAAGCCCAATCGAGCACGAGCACGTCGAAGCAGCCACGAGCAAGTTGAAGGAGTCATTGACGTTGGCGCCTTCGAGTTCCAGAAGCGAACGATTGAAGAAGCCCTAATTTTTGAAAGGAGGGACGAACGAAAATCGAGCAGCCATTGTTTCCTTTCGATGGTTTTAGGTTTCGAATGAGGAAAGCCAAGAAAAGAAAAGGGGTCGGGCTTTCTTTTTACTGAACAAAGAGGGAATGGGGTTGAGTGATATCACGGCATCAAACAATAGAACATGGGCCGAGTATATTATTAAACCCAATCGACACTTAACAAATTTCTAAAGCTCGTTTAACATTTGGTTTAAAAAGAAATATTCCAAATAGCGATTAACACAGTTTTATCCCTGAATTTCAATTCGATTAAAATGCCAATAGCTATTAGCAACCAGATTAGATCGTCAAGAGGCGATAATTAATTGGGTACGAAATGTCGGGTTGTTACAGACTCCCCTCCTTAAAGAAATTGCGTCCTCGCAATCCTAAGGAATAAATGGACAAAAGGTAACAACCAAAAGAGCATGGCAATGACGAGTGCATAAGCAAAGCAAATGTCAGCAGGGGAAGTATTAGATATGAAATCAAAAGGTTCGACTGATTCAAATCGAAAGAATCAACATCGTGGGGATCGAGGAATCAAAATCAGACGACTGTCAAAAGCAAGAATCAATCGAGTTCCAGTATTTAAAAGAAAATGAAAACAGAGCAGAATTCACGTGTTGAGCACGAATTGAATGTGAGTAAATCAGATTACTCACCTGAATTGCCAGAGAAAAAAGACGAAGCTCAAATCTCAAATATCGAATTATCACAAGCGATAATCAAATTTCACAAATATCTGATGATCAAAAACGAAAATCAGAAACACAAACATTCGATTAATCAAATCGAAAAGTATTTAATTATCTCAAACGATAATCAAATTCCACAAATATATGATTATCAAAAACGATAATCAGAAATCACAAAGATTCGATTATCAAATCGAAAAATATTTAATTATCTCAAACGATAATCAAATTTCACAAATATCTGATGATCAAAAACGAAAATCAGAAACACAAACATTCGATTAGTCAAATCGAAAAATATTTAATTATCTCAAACGATAATCAAATTCCACAAATATCTGATTATCAAAAACGATAATCAGAAATCACAAATATTCAATTAACGAGTCCGGAATTAACCGAAGTAGTAAAAGTATGGTTTCATACTCCGTACTTTTGCTAAATCGTTTAAATCTCTTTATCGTTTCCTTGAAAGTGCAGAATTGTGTGTTTTAAAAATAACATTTCACATTCTCAAACGGACAAGTCCGGAATTAAGCGAATCAGTAAAAGAAAGGGGTCATAGTCCTCGCTTTTTCTGAAACGTTTAAATCGCTTCCTCGTTCTTTTGAAAATGTAAACTGTAAAAAAATTTTGAAAACAATTTTAATTTATATTTTTGAAACAACTTTTAAAAATGAAGAATTTTGAAAACACGTGATTAAATTAGCAATATCAGTATTGCGGGAGAACCGCTTGTAAATCCATTTCAAAATTGACGGTTACCGAAGTTAACACGTCAAAGTCTCATCAAAATAACTGGCATCAAAATATAATACCAAATGAATTTTCATTCATCAAAAATGTCACAAGAATCTTCTCAAAGATAAAAAGGGATGTCATACCCTAAACTTGTATTCATAACAAGTCAATAACACATGAATTCACCAATGCACAAAAATTGATAAACATATCAATAGAAATCACGAAAATTGGTGAAGCACAAAATTCCAGAAATCATCACAAGAAATCCAGAAAACACATATTCTAGAAATCTACACACGAAATCCAGAAAACACAGATTCTAGAAATCTACACACGAAATCCAGAAAACACAAAGAAGGGGGAAGTCCGAGCACACGGACGAGAAACTATCTCATGGAAGATATCCATTTAATTTTACGAACACACGGATGGGAAGCTATTTATTTAATTTTCCGAACACACGGATGGGAAGCTATTTATTTAATTTTCCGAACACACGGATGGGAAGCTATCCATTTAATTTTCCGAACACACGGATGGAAAGCTATCCATTTAATTTTCCGAACACACGGATGGGAAGCTATTTATTTAATTTTCCGAACACATGGATGGGAAGCTATTTATTTAATTTTCCGAACACACGGATGGGAAGCTATCCATTTAATTTTCCGAACACACGGATGGAAAGCTATCCATTTAATTTTACGAACACACGGATGGAAAGCTATCCATTTAATTTTCCGAAAACACGGATGGCCCGAAGGCAAGTCCGACACACAGACTAAGAGACATCGCACAATCGCTAGTCTAAATCACGAAAATGATCGTCATGATCATAAGGAAGTGTCAATCACACCAAGCTAGTAAATATATGAGTTTAGCTTCATGTCCCATAACCACTTGCTTAACTTAAATATTTACGAACAAGCTGTAAATTTTCACTAGGAAATTGTCACAAAAAGGGTTCAATCGAACAAGTCCAAGAGCTAACCGACGAAGTAAACGCAAGCGTTTCATACCACTTGTTTTACTAGGCCGTTTAATTCAATTTCTCATACGAGTGAAATAAAGGCTTGTATATACTAATAGATTGGAAAACGGTTCAAGAAAAAGAACTTTGTAGTAAAATAGTTTTGAAATCGTTTGGAAAAAAAGGATTTTACTATTTACTACTAGTATAGAAAACCTTTATATTTTTAAAGTGACAAATCACAAAAATGATTGTAGAAACAATCAATCACAAGAATTCACATACGAAGATGTGAATGGAATCCAGAGAAATCGATACTGAATCCATCAGAAAGTATGTTCACAAAAATCCCGAAGAAAATGTCATCAAAGTTGCTAATAAATGATAGCAACAAATCGGGGAAATGATCAAGAATCGATTAAATTAGGAAACCAAATCAGTTCACTAAAATTTCACATTCGAAGACGTGAATAAAATCCAAAGAATTCGATTCCAAATTCATCAAAGTAGGAATACCCAAAAATTCCAGAAATAGAAGTTATCAAAATCGACAAAGGTGATAACAACTAATTAGAAAAGAAGAATCGAGTATCAACTGGAAAAACAAAGCAAATCGAGCAGAAATGCATAAATGACTTCAACAAAAGTAAGAATCAAGTCAACGTCGAAGTCAACAATTAATAGCCGCAGTCGAGTACCAAATGAATCAATCATCATTATCAAAGAAACCAACGGCAAACAAAATCAGAGTCTTGAGAATCAAGAAATTAGCAATTTCTCAAAAACAAAGTGACCGAAGTCGAAGGGAAATCCAGATGAGGAAAACACAAAATATCAAGTTCAAAATCGCTGAGATTCAAACTAGATGTGAATGAGAAATCAAAATCACTCAATTTGCAACTGGTCCAGCTATTTTTCATCACAGTGTAACAGGTACACAATGACACTCATAGCATAGAACAAAAGTGGAACAAAGTCCAAAAGTCAAAATGGCTTTAATTTGCCAAATTAAAACAATATCAACATCGGCTAAATCAATTCAAAGCCGAAAACACGAGAATAAGCATTAGGAATTCTTACCTAACTGTCAAAAATAATCATATGTAAAGATGAGAGATAAACATCGACAAATAGTTGTAACACATGTTCCATCTAAGTTATGTTTTATAATTGTCCTAAACCCCAGGCTCTGATACCAAGCTGTGACGCCCCACCTCTATACCCACGCTAGCCAAGAACACTACGGTGTAGTGCTGTCAACTAGCACGGAGAATAAGGCTGTTGAGGAGCGACCATCTATGTAATTGCCTTGGGCGAGCACCGATATGTCAGATAATAAAACATTGCATTTCTATTTCAGGAGGAATCCGAGATACCGATACAAACTCAAAGCTACTACACAGTGGCTATAATAGTTTAGGACAATAGATATAAAAATAACACAGATAACATAAATGCGGAATAAAGATGGAACGAAAAGTCTCATATATACAATAACTGATATCAGTTACAATACATTTGACACAATACAAATGATACAACTACAATTGTCGACTCAAGAAGTTATATATACAAGTACATTATCGACTAATATACATGAATACATTATCATCTTAAAACAGACACACTGACTACTTCAACAGGATGAAGACCACTTCAAATGATATAAAAAGTCTTCATAGCTCTAGCAGCAACCCAAAGCTAGAAATCTACAACCTGTAAATACTCGGTCTGACCCGAGTATTACATTCAAAAGAAAATAATACTCGGATCAGTCTAATTCAAAATCAGTTATTAGAGCATAGAAGCAATAATAATCAATCTCAATATAGATGACAGTCACAGAAATCTCGTATATCCAACTCTCGATACGAGAATTGGATAACGGCAGATATAACACTAAACAGTGTTAATCCACAAAACAGAAGTCCAAAGCAGTTTAAACAATTGAAATGTCAATTTAAAAACATCAATGCTAATTGGCTGCAGTACACGCTAACGTGTACTGCCTCGCCAATACAGCCTACGAATTACGCAACAGGTCAATGAATTAAGAATGAAAGAAATATCAATTAAAATCTGCCAATTCGGTGTGGCTGCAGTGCACGCACGCGTGCACTGCCTTGCCACAACAGAATATAAAGTCGCCACAACTCCAGGTATTTACAGCAACTAATAAGTCGAAAATCAAAATATCCAACCCAGAATGGACAGAGGGACCACAGTACAAAGTGGTGAAAGCAAACTGAGATGGCAACATGAATCTACATAAAGGGATGCCATCCAGAGATAAACGAGTATGTGTACCTAAATAAGGCCACAGCAACGACTAAATCATTTAAGCATAAGAATGCAAGTGGAATGACAGTCTCCAGCAACAGCAACTATGCATGTTCGAACGGAGCAGACGTTCAAATAGAGCAAAGAGATGGCAAAGTGACAGTGGATCAAGTAAACAACTCAAGTGTCATTAGGAAAATAATTCCAAATGTATTTCAATTCAGTGATAGGTATGTAAGCAAATGCATCAACATATACACAACATCACACCACAAACGACATAAGATCTAAGACTACATTTATATACATATTAGATGACAGCAGGTGATATTGTATATATGAGGATGCAATTGCGCAAGTACAAATAAAAAAAATCATGATGAAGCCAGTGTCTCAAGAACTAAGCATAAGGTGGCTTGAGAACAAAAAAAGGGTAGACATCATGCTACAGAATTTAAGCTTTCAATACTAACCAAAGTTCAAATTGAAAGTTTAAGGCACAGGGCAGATAAGCTCAAAAATCTTGAGTCATCAGAGAAGAAAATGCCCCAGAAACATACAGTACAACTATAGAACGATCCACTGATCAATAGTAGCAGCAGTTTCAATTCCACTGCCACTACTAGATAAACACCAGATCACCAAAATACAAGTAAATGGGGCGGCTAACACATAAATGAGAATACTACTGTAATTGAACTCGATTAGTTCAAAATGAAAGCACCTATAGGCACCAGATCACCACAAAATGAAACTGAGATGAACAGGAGTGCCAAAGGGTCAGAGACAGTGCGAATGCAGAGTCAATTGGCACAAAACTGAACCCAACATCAAATGAACAAGATGGGGCTGCAATAATAATAAAATAATGGAACTGCAAGCACAACTGAAATGCAACTATATCAAACAGTGACAATGTGGATGTAACCGATGTATGGGGCAATGCACAAGCAAGGCTAAGGCATAGTGCACATAATCAATGTGAACACATGGACTACAATCTAACAGATGCAACTTCAAAAAGAGCCAGACAGTATCAAGTTAGAAACAATGCCAAACCAGATACAACAGTGATGGAACAAAGGATCCAAGTTTTATATGCAAAATAAACAGTGCAAGCTCAAATTAAAACAGTGGACAGTATAAGTGTAGTCTCAGCAAAAATATAGCAGAGACAACACAAGTATAACATCATTAATGGAACCACTGATTCAATTCAAACTTAAGACAAAGCACTTCAAATTCAATAAGACAATACTTAACTCAAACAATGGTCAACAATGTATACATACACGAACATTTCTACAACAACACCTAATATACATGTATAATTTCTTGTTTAAAATGAGAAATGTGATTGGTTGGGAAACAAGTTAAAAATCCATAGTGTATAGTAAATTTTCATTTATAAGTATAGACTCCAATGTACAAGGCAGTACAGAATTCATGGAAACCGGAGGCAACAAAGTTACCAAACTCGAAGTTAGGCAGGAAATTCACTACTGTAACGACCAAGAGAAGGTCGAATGGTTCTGCATCGAAACCAAAGACAACTAAAACAAAGTCGACTCCTTGGAAAACAAATTAACAATGTCAGAGAGACCAATTAACCCAGGTACAAGAAATCAAGCAATACAAAAACAAGCCAGAAGTCATAAAGTCACAGTAACTAGGAAATGCAATGTATACGGAGCTGTAAATCGATGACCTCAGACCATCAAGTTCAACGGTCGAACGTCATCAACATAGGGATCCCACGGTCAAAACAAAATGCCCAAAGACATAAAGCAGCAGTAAAACGAACAAAAATCGAACAATGCCGCGATAATTTAAACCACCAATTCAAAACAGTGACAGGCAACAGAGAATCAAACCCAA
Organism: Allium fistulosum; assembly: GCA_030737815.1. Taxonomy (NCBI): domain Eukaryota; kingdom Viridiplantae; phylum Streptophyta; class Magnoliopsida; order Asparagales; family Amaryllidaceae; genus Allium; species Allium fistulosum. The sequence goes on along the minus strand of CM060904.1, from coordinate 1,218,233,021 downwards.
CCACTAACAATGTCAGTGTCGAAGACAACGAAAACAATAAGCAGACGAGCCTAATCATTTGCATTAGATGTGAGTGCCGGAAACACTCACCTTAGCCACGAAGGAAAGACGAAGCTGTAGCGATGAGGAAGAGGAACGAAGTTACGCCGAAGCCCAATCGAGCACGAGCACGTCGAAGCAGCCACGAGCAAGTTGAAGGAGTCATTGACGTTGGCGCCTTCGAGCTCCAGAAGCGAACGATTGAAGAAGCCCTAATTTTTGAAAGGAGGGACGAACGAAAATCGAGCAGCCATTGTTTCCTTTCGATGGTTTTAGGTTTCGAATGAGGAAAGCCAAGAAAAGAAAAGGGGTCGGGCTTTCTTTTTACTGAACAAAGAGGGAATGGGGTTGAGTGATATCACGGCATCAAACAATAGAACATGGGCCGAGTATATTATTAAACCCAATCGACACTTAACAAATTTCTAAAGCTCGTTTAACATTTGGTTTAAAAAGAAATATTCCAAATAGCGATTAACACAATTTTATCCCTGAATTTCAATTCGATTAAAATGCCAATAGCTATTAGCAACCAGATTAGATCGTCAAGAGGCGATAATTAATTGGGTACGAAATGTCGGGTTGTTACATACTATATATATATATATAACAGAGTTAAACAAGATACAACTGAAGTCTCGAATACATAGAAGTCTCAATACAATAGTCAAACAACAAAATCTGAATATATCACTGGAGTCAATGGAATAACTAGAAGCTGAATAGATATAGATCTCCAAGCGAAGCTCCAACTCCAAAGGTGAGTCTATAATGCTATGACACTCAGTCTGACCTGAGCGTAAAGAAAAAACACAAAACACTCGAGTCAGGATTAACATTCTTATATCAATAAATCCAACTCAAGTGAAATATCAACTGAAATAAAAGTAACTCAAAGGATGTTTGGGATAACCATCCTCTAAGGATCCGTGGAACTATCTACTATGTAGTACAATATGCTATTATAATATGTCTATAGTAAAGTAAACTATTAAAATAGCGTTAAGGCGTTACCCATATCCCCCTTAACACATTTTATATATTCCCATAGTCTATACAGTACCATAATCTCCCCCGTACTGGGCGTCGTCAGAGGGCACTCCATAGGTATGGTACACAACAAACTCATAGTGGTATCGATAAGGTTGGTGACACGGCACAACTAGGCAATGCCAGGGTAGATATACCAATTACACTTCCGGGCTGGTGGTAACGCACAGCAGCAACTACCACCGACCTTGAGCCACAATCCTAAATCAAAGGTGCGCACCAAATCAATCACAAAGTAATAGAATGACAATTGAAGAAGCATGTCCGATTGGAGGAGCTAGCTCACTTGGCCTGCAATTGTTCCTATTTTAGCCACCTTATGCTAACTCATAGGAGTTAGGTCCACGTATTTACCTCATATAGGATCGTCGCCACCATCGTACTTCATTCTGGAATCTCCACCGCGTACACGGTTGTTAAAGTGGTTTTCGGTATTGGCAGAGAGTATGACAATAACCGATCCCGGTCTCTTTAACAACCAAACGTTATTATAACACCGCGGTCATTTCAAAATAGTTTATACTTCAAAACCAAAATATCATTTCCATTTCAAAACCATATCAGTATGATATCATTTTTCACTTCAAATATATCCATTCCAAAATCATAGCACTTTCAAAGTTATAACACTTTCAAAACCAAACACTTGAAATTATAACACTGCGGAAATCATAACACTTTGAAATCATAACACTTTCCTTTAAACAGTTTAGATATTAATTATAGTATATATAATAAAATATTTTATAAAATAAAATAGTTTATTTAAATAGTTATATATTAAAATAGTTTATAATAAAATAGTTAATATATTAAAATAATTTATGTAAAATAAATAATTAGAATATTAATATAGTTTATATTAAAAATAGTTTATACTAAAATGATTTATATTAAAATAATTTATAAAGTAAAATATATAAATAGTTTTAAATATATTTAAAAGTACTTTATATAAAAATAATAGTTTTCTCAAATTTCACAAATCGATACAAATCAACTCAAATGCCAAAATTCAATTTAATCCAATTTTAGATCATCAATTTCAATTCAATTCCGTTCCTAAATAAACCATTTCAAATTATACCAATTTAAAAAACTGATTTGAACCACAAAATAAACCATTTCAATTTCAATATATTTCAAAGCTTTAAATATTCCATAATTTGAAAACTAAATTTGATAATTTCATATATATCTTTATTTAACTTCATTATTATTTCGTTTGAAAAATTCACTTAATAAATCCAATATCATTTAAATAAAAAACCCAAATTACAAATAAATTAAATATTTCCTTCAATTTATTTAAACCTGAAATATTCGTTTATTCACCTTAAACCAAAATCAAGTTATAAAATTATATCCTTAAATCTCAAATTCAATGGGTTTCAAATCGATTTTAAAATTTATAACTTTCAAAAGAATACGATTTCAAATTAAATTAATTTTTTATCTTCCCAACTTTAATTTATTCAAATTATTATTACAAAAAATCTATTTTTAAAATATAATTTTAAATAAATACTTAAACATATTATATATTAATTAAATCAAACTTATTATTAAACTTAAATCTCGTTATTAAACTTATTTTATATTAAAACTAATTTATACATATTTTAAAATAGTAAAATTATAAGTAAATTCTTAAAATTTATAATTTCAAAACTAACTTATAATTTAAAATTTTCAAAACATATAATTTTAAAAATAAAAAATTTAAATATATATAAAATAACACATATATATATATATATATACATTTAAAAATCAATATTTATATAAAACAATATATATATATTTTAAACCTTGGAAATCATTTCAAAATATATATATATATATATATAGACCAATGGTGTCTGTATATAATTCTCTATCCTATGGTCAAGTGATACGGATATTTATTATTTCAATCCGCAATTTAAATATCTACGGGTATATATCATTTCAACCCGCAATCCCAAATTCAATTCAATGAAAATCGCTTGTGTTTATCATTTCAACCCATAACGATTTTCTCATATTCTACAAATCGTTCTGGTTTGTATCATTTAAACCCATAGGGAATTCTAAACTAACAGGGAACTTGCAAAGTGAGAACAGATATGATAATAATATAACATGCATATATCATCAATATAAATAACAGATAATGGTGTCAGATGTCATAGGTGAACAGATCTAGATAATAGCATATATATAGCAATGTAATTAACTAACAGCAGCATATTTCAATTGTCATTTCCATTGTAATCAAATTTAATAAATATAAGAACGTTAATCGTGAGTGACTTCTCACCTTTCGAGGCTAGAGAGATCCGATAATGAAACGAGTTATGAATCCAAGCAGGAATCCAAAGCAAAGCTAGATTAGCATGAATTAACGAACAAAGCTGATAAATAGGAATTGACGAAATCAAATCAGAACTGGATCGATGATGATAAATGGTATAAGTGAACTTATATATATAACTATATATATATAAAGATATATAATCATATTCTAAATTTAAGCATATACTAAATTAAATATATATAGATGTTTCAAAATTATTGCTTTAAACTAAAACTCATGTATTAAAGTCAAGCATATATATATAAAAAAAATAAAGTTTGAATCAATACATTTAAACTTAACAGTTTATATAAACTGATATATATATATATATATATAAACTTATTATAAAACTACCAAACTTCTCATATAAACTATATATATGTGTTAATATGACTTTTACATTATACAACTTACATACATAATTAAACAATGTATATATCATAAAAGTCAAAATTTTATGCAACCTGAAATATATTATATTATTATATACTTTAAAATTTTCAAGCCGATGTATATATACAGGAAAACACAATATATATAATTGAAACCAAACCTATATGTATGGCTAGAATCCTTATAAAGATATATAAAGTAACCGGTAAAACTAGATTATGTAGACTACACCAAATTATTTAGACACATATATATTTAAACAGATTGTATAAATATTCTACATATGTAACATATCATATCCTTTCATAAAACATATTGTAACCTATTTTTATAAAACATGAACTTTGATACATATATATATTTATATAAACTAATATAATTTATACATAAAACACAGGTCCTATATTTCTTATACAATATATACAAACCGCTCAGTTATGTTATAAAAAACTTTATATATATAAATATAAACAACTCATATAACATATTACATAAACAATTATATATATAATCTTCTTTTAAAATGCAACAGACCAAACCTATACATATTATAAACCTATGTATATTAAATAAACATAAAACTAAAATACTCAAAACAGTCTAAACCATATATATAAACAATATATATTACCTATATATACACATATGGTCTATAAAAGCTTTAGAACCGAGAACATAGACATTTAAATACATACATACATATATATATATATATATATATATATATATATATATATATAAATCAATGCTAAAATCGAGAATATAGGCATACAAATATACTTACATACAGTTACATACCTTAATATACTTACCACAGTAATATATGTCTTCTTCTTTTTATACATAAAGAAGAGAAAGATGAGACTGGAAAAGATGCAAGCTGGACTGGAGAGGAGAGGCCGAGGAAGAGAGGGGAAGGCGTGGAGGAAGGCCGGAGCTAGGGGAGGAGGTGATGTCAGCTAGGTTGCAGGTGCTCGGAGTAGAGAGAGGAAAGGCGAGTTGGGGTTCGAAGCGGTTGGAGGAGCACCGGCTGCGATCGGCATGGCTGTCATCTGATGAGTGGGCGCAAGGCGGAGAGGAGCTGATGGATGAGATGAGTTCGGTTCATGCGCGTGGTGATGGGTCTCGGCGTGGGTAGGTCGTGCAATGGAACACGTGGATTTGTGCAGATGCTGGGAAAAATATGAGGCGAATGCAACAGCGAAGAGGAGATGATACTTTGCAAAAAGAAAGAGACGAGATTTATATGTTTCAGTATAAGTTTGTAAAAGAAACAGTTCACGAAACGAAGGGTCAGAGGAAAAACGAACTCGATACTAAATATTGGAACCAGTGGAAAGCAAATAGTAACATCAGTAAAATTCAAGAAAATATAAAAAGTTATGACTATTTATTTTCAGTGTAGGGAACGAATGAACACAAGGAGTTAAATTGTTTCAAAATGGAGTACCGATACGGGTAACCGTTTCACGGGTTCCACTACGTACCAGACTTCAAAACACATAATTGAATATACCGTAGAGATCAGCATGACGATATGATCAAAACGGTATACAGATATTAGTGGTACGATCATCCTATCAAAAGGCGATAATCGGTACCGGAAATGCTGCTAAAACGCCGAAAATAAGATAAACGGAGCAATAGCAGTCCAAATTTGAAGGAACGAAATATGACGTCTCACTTAGAAGATGATGTACAAATTTATTATATAAAAATATTCAGCTTTCAATAATATTTTATTATCATCAATTTTAACTGATTTAAATTAAAATAAAATTACACAATAAAATAAACTTCCATATTATCTGATGAAAATTTACCATTTGCTATGTTTAAATAGACATATTTCAAATATCAAATTTTTTATTTCAAAATATTATTATTTAAAATTTCACAAATTTCTGTTAATTAGGTTATTTAAAAATCATTAAAATATCCGGGTTGTTACAGTTCTCGATCTATGATTCAAGTACATAACTTCGGGGCGATTCACACGTGTCCTAAAAAGGATTTCTCAATTTCATGTTTGCGAACACTTGATTCGGATTCTTGATATGATACTGAGGTTTTTCTATCATAGTATATGGCCATGTAAGGAGAACAGAAGTTTCTAATCAAGGAACCAGATCGAAGTTTTCACTAGGGAGATTGAGTGAGCGATACTAGTTTGAAAGCAAAGTCTATGAAACCGACTAAGTGGTCAGATCAAATATTGCATACGGATGATTTATGTACATCATACATGCTTATGTATATTTGTATAATTTGTTGTGTGGCTAAAGGAAGTTTAGGAGTGACTTTTAGTTTTGTTTCTAAGGTAGCTTATATAATCTTTTAAGGTACAATCGATGGCTGAAGAGCGTAATGGTGCGCTTAGAAAATTATCTATATCATTGGACGATCCAGAAAGTTGTGAACCTAAACAAAATTTTAAATCTTATTTGTTAGTCATTTGACATTTTAGATAATGTTAAATGTTAATTTATTCCTTTATGGAATTTGATTTGATTGATAGTGTGATTTTATAGACTACAATTTATAAAATTGTTGTTTATCAGGACTTAAATCCCGGTGCTTTTGGGAAAGTGGTTTCGAAAGAATTTGTGGAAGAAAACATAACAATATTATTTTGGGAATTTTGGTAAAGAATTATTATTGCTGGATATTTGAAAAGATTTTTTGTGAATTGAATTTTTCAAATACTTTGTTATGACCAAAGTTGGGCGATTGTGAGTTTTCTAATTTGGAAAACTCGCCAGGTATATTTGTTTACTCTAGTTATTATTTAAGGAGGAACCAGAATACCACCTGATGCTCCGTGTTGTTTTGATTTTGGAGTTATATCAAGCTTCGGCAGGAGTAGCCCCCTCCTTGTTATAATCGATTTTGGAATTGATATGTATATTTCTCTTTGTATGAATTTGAAAATATATTTTAAACATAAAATCCCGAACATTTAGTTCAAATTTATCTTTTGAAAAGATTGGATGCTTAGTATTTTATTATAGAGTATTCTCTAGACTCTTTTGCATATGGTTGTTATATTGCTTATGTTGACGTTGCTCTTTTGTTAGCATGGTTCTCTTTTGCATTATGAAAGTACAAGATAGGTATAGGAAAGCAAGTGATTACTATTTAATTTCTTGTGCACCTGTATTTGCACCAAGATAGTAAGTTGCTTGCTGAAAAATCAAACATGAAAGAGGTATGTAGTAGATCAAGAAATTGGTGATTGATTAATGATTTAATGCCCTACATATGGGAGGCTACTTGGCTTCTGTTCTCTTTATTGATTTGGGCAATTATGGCGAGTTGTAGTTTTTCGAATCTAGCCATGCAAATGAGGTGCTGTCAAAATTTTCCGTAATGTAAAGGACTTTAAAAGTTTAATAGCTCATTTTTGTTAATAGTTTTTAAAATTAATGGTTTGGAGACATTTTCTTCCTTCAGGAATTTCGAGGATGAAATTCTTTTAAGGTGGGGAGAATGTAACATCCCAGAATTTTATCATTTTGATTTTGAATATTTAATTAATTTTAAATATTTAAATAATTGGTTTCCAAAATATAAGTAACTTATAATTTAGATATGAGAATTTTATTTAAATATTTGAATTTGATTTTGATATTAATTTGATGGAATTAATAAAATTATTTAATTCCTTTTATTAATAAATGATAATGAGAAAGTTTATTTGTTAATTAAATGACTTGGTTTTCATTAACGTAATATTAAATTAATTTATTAGATTTTCCATAATTTTTAATTTAGGTAATATTTAAATTTTAGTGTGATGTATTATTATTGGATTTTTCCATAATATATTGATGGGTATTGGTTATAGATATTCGTATTATGGTTTTGGGTATTGAGATGATATGTTAATAGCATTGTTATATCATTGTATTTGTTTTTCATTTTAGATGCTTCAATATGGATTGAGATATCTAAAACACTGTTGCTTGTTGGAGTATGGATAAAGTAAGATGTTTGAGATTAGTATTACCCACTGATCCTCGCTCACGTTTATTAGATGCTTAATTGGTTTAGAGCCCAATTGATTTAGAGGTTTATTAGATGCCCCGGACCAGGTAGGCAATTTGTAACATCCCACACTTGAAACCCGAAGATAAACATCGATGATGCTGCAATCATCCCCAGAATTATCTTCTGGCGACTAAAGTGAGTTCAGTATAATATGAATACACAATTAAATAAACAGGGAACCTAAGTAATTCTATTACACAACAAATTCTTTTAAATAATCTTTACATCACTTCAGTCAATATTTTCCCTAAAAAGTGCCTACGTGGGGGTTGAAATATAATAGACAAATAACATAATAAATAGTCTGGTAAACATATGAAGATGCAGCTCACACTCCTTCATACAACAGAAAAAATTCTTTATTAGCTAGAGAGCCTCCCACTCCGTCTTCAATCCTCGTACCGCAGCCATTATCCCATCTGCCAAAGCTCATAAACTCTGCCTACTGAAATGAGTACCCATGAGTTTATGGGGAGACAATAATAAAAAAATGAGCCACACATAAAGTTTGGCGTGAATAATACTGTCCTAAAAAAAACACATAGTGGGACCAAACTAGACTTCACATGTTAGGTTTCCCCTCACTATTCAATCAGTCATGTGTAGAACATTTTAAACTACTGACACAATTATTTATTATTTCATTTTAATTAAACACTTCCTTAAATAGATTTTTCTTTACCATCGCGCACCCTACGCTGACCCTATATGAGTCTTGATTTAGATTGTTTTAAAATCCAAGTATGAAATACTGTGCTCCTTGCACAGACCTACCTTGGTATCCTTTGTTGGCTCTTCATTACTTGTCCATCTACTCCTGCGCCCCTGTGCATTACTTTTGCATTCTTTATTGAGTTTTTACTGCTCCCTTTGCAGTGTTTACTTAGCCTCCCATTAAGGTTTGATTCTTAACTATTACTACTTGGAATCACCCACTACAACACTCCTTTAGAGTAATTCGTTAGAAGTTTGTCTTTTGTCCAATACTACTTGGAATCCCCTATCGCAGTATACTTTTAAATTCGTTCTTTAACTCGAACCACATAGACCTAGCCTCCCATGGTATTTAACTATTTAGTTAGATAATCTATGGACTACAAAGAAATGGCCACCTGTAGTCCTACATTTATTTACTAAATTTTCTACTGCTTTGAATCACTCCACCATAATAATTCATTTATCTATTTTTCTTCAAATTGCTTGGAATCACCTACCATAGTGGATTACAAAGAAACTCACATTTAGCCTTTTAACACTCTTTTGTTTAATTTGGAACTATTTGGTCCTCACCACCACAATTGGTGGAAGTTGAATGCCTCTCCTCACCTTTCCTAGGTGTGCATTCGAGTAAGCATCCACCACCCGGCGTCCATAGCCTTTCCAACTCCTTCCCTTCCTTTAACTAACGTAGAGTCCCTTCCACCATTTTAACCCAGCCTCTCCCTGAGTCCCATTGACTTCTCCTTTATGAGTCTTATATATACCTATCTTTATAGTGTAGAATGGCCCAACCCACGCCATACACTTTACAATTTACTTGTTAAGTGTTCTTTTCTTTCTAATTTTTTTAGCGCAGTATGAACCCCTCATATCTAGCATAGTTTTCTTACTTATAAAATCAGAGTCGTCTCCGCAATGCCGTACTCTACCATCCTTGAGAACGTCTTTACACGTGGCGATTTTCTACTCGTTCCTATTATACTTTCTATTCTTTGATGTGTCCTTTGCAGCGCATAATTTGGATCTTGTCCCAATTTTACCAATCCCTATTAATATACTTTTATACGGAGTTTATTTTACTACTTCGCTCGTAGCACCCATCTACCCTTGCATAGTAGTAAGCTGGTTTTACTTCTATTTCATTGTAGAAAATTCTGATTAATTCCCTAAATAGCCCGAACCCCAGTTCTTCCCTTGTTTATCTTTATTCTTTTTTTAGGGGATTTTCCTTGTTATTTTACAGGTCGAACAACTTCAAAAATTCATATAAATTCAAATAATCTTATGAAATCACTAAATTTGAAAACCCACTTCATAAATATGGTTACAATCATCATGTGAAACTTCAATTAGGTTTTGAAACTATTTAAATGAGGAAAACACATGGAAACACCCCATGTATACCCATACTTCCCAAAAACATTAATTAAACCTTTTATACATTTACAGGTAATGCCATATATACCCCATCATACATAAAAACATATAGATCCAAACTGATTCCATGCATATAAGAAATTAGATTAGAAGGGAAGAAATGAATGCATTTCCATACTATAAATAAGTAAGTGGGATAGATAAAATATTGGATCATGCCACATCACTTATTCTACAGGAACTTACGGAGCCTGTTCATGCATGACATAATTCAGACAAGATCATAGAAAAAATTCTCCTCAACTCACCTTGATCTTTTAGATGTATAACTTTATTCTTCCTTAGCCTCTTCTAGCTTGCTTTTTATATCTTTTTCTTATTTGCCTTCTTATGCTTCCATGATTAACGAGTTTCTTTGGCTTTTGTTTTTTGTTTGAATAGACTGAAATGAATGAATAGAAATGAGTGACATATATTGTCCCATAATAAGTTGTTCCTAGGTCTTATACCCTCTTCTATTGGTTCATATCTCCTTTTACCCCTTTTATCAACCTGTCATTTCCCCCTTAACTAACTTATTTAATTAATTATTAAATTTAGGGTTATTACACAATTTGAGCTGTCTGATTGGTTTAAAGACTATTTTGAAACCACATGGGATATTCCACCACCCACGATTGTTCCAGTAGATGCGAAGGGTGTTAAAGGTAGTGTAGCACATGGGGCATAGTAGTAGAAGGGGTTGACGAGCAGGCGATGACTTGGATTGATTCCAGATATTACTTTGAGTGTCGGTTTATTTCTAGGAATGAAAGGGACGTGTAGCTTAAGCGTTTTATCTATTTGCAGCAGGGTAGCTTGTCACTGAAGGAGTATGCTAGCCATTTTAACTTTTTGGCTAAATTGATAGTAGAGATGGTTATTACTCCTTTGAAGAAGGCAAGGAAGGTTACCTAGGGCCTTAATGCATGGATTTAGGATTTATTGCTTAGACATATCCCATACTTGACCCATCGGGTTGTAGGTAAAAAAATTGTATTTGTAACGACCTGGAAATTTTAACGATTTAAATAATGTAATTAACTAAATATTTCATGAAAATAAGCAATAAATTTTTGAAATAAAAATTTGATATTTTGAATACGTCTATTTTAGACTTTCATCTGAAAATATGTAAGTTTATTCAGTTGTGAAATTTCAATTTCAATTTTAATTTAAAATCTGTTAAATTGCTGGAAATAAAATATTTTCGTAGTCTAAGTATTTTTATAAAATAAAATTGTAAAAAAATTTCTAGGTGAGACGTCATACTTCATTTCGTCAAATTTGGACTGCTCTAGCTCCGTTTATATTATTTTCGACATTTTAGCAGCATTTTTGGCAGCGAAAATCGAGTTTTAATAGAAAGATCGTATCTCTAATATCTGTGTACCATCTTGCTCATCTCATCATGATGATCTCTGTAGTATATTCATTTGTGCATTTCGGTGTTCGGTACGCGGCAAAATCTGCGAAACGATTAGCCATATCGGTTCTGCATTTGGGCCTTTTGGGTTCTGTGTCCTTTCGTTTGTTCCTCGAGACAACCAATAACCAGTAGCCTTTTAGAATTTCCAGAAATTTAATATTTGACTTTCACTATTCCCACTCGTTCAATATATTTGGTTCGTTTCCATTTTCTCTTGCTTCCCTGCCATTTTGTTTGTTCTGTGCTCTTTGGAAAAAAAATAACAGTTCATATACATATATTTGCTTGTGAAAGCTTGCTCATCCCTTCCCACCTGAACCCTCCTCCGCTGGCCTCTCAGCTCACCGAACTCCGTCGAACTGCCTCCCTACCTTGCTCAATCGCCAACCATGCCACCTTCTCCTCCGAGCCTTCCAACTTGCCTCGCCCACCTTGCCTTCACAACCCCACACTACCGTGCTCTTTCCTTTCCCCCTCCGCTTGCTTCCTTTCTCCACTGAATAGCCTTCCTAAACCTCCGCCGTCCAAACCCTCCACCGCCAGTGCCAGATCGACCTTCCCCTTTGCGAGCTTGCCGACAATACCTCGCACCTGACAGCCCGAACCCATCCCTCATTACCTCACCTCACTTTCCACCACTGACCCGAAGCCAAACACAGCACCCCTCCTCCACAATAACTCTCTGACTTATCTCCACCTTGCCCTAAAGCCATCACCACCATAGCCCTGACCTTGCCGACCCTCTCCCCACACAGAGCCCATATTACCTCGTCGAACAACCCACCTGAGAGCCCACACAGCGAACCTAGACCCGCTTGAACCTTGCCGATCCACCTTCACCACTCCATTCGATGCCGTAACCCAGCCTCCGCAAACCCTCTACCACATAAAAACCCGACCACATCCCCTCCAACAACTCCCCTCAATCATTCGCCCTTGCTTCGATCACCACCGAATGACCAAGCTGCCATAACCGACCTGCCGCCATCAGCTTTTCCACTATAACCACCAAGCTCTTCTACCGTGACCGAGCAAGCAGCCACACCCCTCACCTTGCAACTCCACTTCAGCCAAAACCCCCTTAGCCTTCTCTTCTTATTTATGAAAAAAAGGAAGAGAAAGAATATATATATTATATTATATATATTTGATCCATTGAATCTAAGTTCAAGTTGCTTTGTGCCGATGTCCAGAACTTGTCGCAACCATCTTTTTGTTTGTCGCTATCCCGATTTGTGTACAGCAGCTTCTTGCTTTGTTCGCCACGTGTCAATGTCCGTTTGCTTTTTCCCGTTGTTCTCTAGCCTCGAAAGGTGAGCGATCACTCACGATTAACATTCATATGTTTAGTAATTAATTTCACATGAAATGACGATTGAAATATGTTGTTAAATTTGAATTGTTTAGTGATTAAATCATTGAATATGATATATTATTATTTAATTTGTTTACCAATGTTAATTGACATATGATAACCATAACTTGCTGTATATATATTATATTTAGATTTTTAATTATGATCGTAATTGCCATTGATATGCCATGTATTTTATGCCATTGTTTTATTGTTCTCTGTTTGCAAGTTCCCTTTTAGTTTAGGAAATCCCTATGGGTTGAAATGATACATGCCCGAACGATATTATAGATTAGGGAAAATCGTTATGGGTTGAAATGACAAACCCAAGCAATTTTATTGAATTTGAAATTTTAGGATTACGGGTTGAAATGATATATACCCGTAAATTTAAATTATTATGAATTGAAAGGATAAATATTCGTATCACTTGACCATATGATAGAAAACTATATATGGACACCTTTGGTCTATTTTTAATTGATTTCCAGAATTTTGAAAAATATGGTTTATAATAAATATTAATTTTGAAATGTAATATAAAGATTTTATTTTAAGTATGTGTTTTAAAATGAATATTGATTTCAAAAATATAATATAAAGATGTTTTATTTTAATATGTGTGTATGATTTTGATTTTAAATTGTATGTTTGAAAATTTTAAATTTATAAGTTAAATTTTGAAAATATAAATTATAAGATTTTACTTTAAATTTCATTTTTTTAAATATATATATAAAATAATAAAATTTAGTTTAATAAAATTTTGATTTAATTTATATATATATTTTGTGTTTAAAATATTTATTTAGATTTATATTAATATTTTGAAAATAGATTTTGTAATAACTTTAATAAATTAAGGTTGGAAAGATAAATTGAAATTTATTTGAAATTTAGTTTTTTAAGAATTGTATTTAAATAGGAATTGATTTGAACTTATTGATTTTGAGATTTTAAAGATATGATTTTAAACTTGATAGCTTGATTTTTTATAAAGGTGATTAAATGAATATTTCCAAATTTAAATAAAATTGAAGTTGAATAATTAATTTGGATTTAAACCTATAATTTGAGATTTTTATTTTAAATGTTTATAAAGAGATTTTATAAAACGACCACGGTGTGAAATAAGCGTTTGGTTGTTAAAGAGACCGGGATCAGATATTGTCATGCTCTCTGTTAATACCGAAAACCACTATAACAACTGTGCACGTGGTGGAGAGTCCATAACAAAGTAGGATGGTTTGGTAAACGTTACTGTATGAGGTATGAATGCAGCCCTGACAACCTCGGGTCAGCTTGATATGACTAAAACAGGAGCCACGCCAGGCCAAGTGAGGTCGCACCTCCGATCGAGCATGCTTCTTCAAAACCATATCTATTAATTTTGTGATTTGATTTTGGTGTGCACACCTTTGATTATAGCAGTGTGGCTCGAGGTGGGCGGTAGTAGCTGGTATGTGTTACCACCAGTCCGGATCAGCAAAACGGTAGTATCCTACCCAAGGCATTACCTCGCGTGCCATGTCATATGCCTTATCGAGTCCATTATGAGTTTGGATTGTGTCATACCTATGGAGTGTTCCCTGATAGCCCACCAGTTTGGTGGAGTTTACAGTACTGTACAGACTACAACATTTATATAAAAATGTGTTAAGGGGTATATGAGTAACGCCTTAACGCTATTTTAATTCTTTACTTTACTGTAGACATTATCTATGTAGCGTATTGTATTATGTATGTAGATAGTTTGACGGATCCTTAAAGGATGGGAATCCCAAACATCCTTTAAGTTATATTGCATTTCACTTGGACATTTCACTTGAGTTGATTTACTTGCATAAGAATGTTAATCCTAACTTGAGTGTTTTGTGTTTTGCCTTATGCTCGGGTCAGCCTGAGTGTCACATCATTTGAGACTCACCTTAGGAGCTTAGAACTTTGCTTGGAGATCTATCTTCTATATATTCAACTTTTCAGTCATTTCAGTTATTTTCGGTTGTTTATGTTCGGCCTTGTCATTTGCTTTTGTAGTAGAGACTTCTATGTATTTCGTATTTCTGTTGTATTTTGCTTTAGACTCTAATGTTTCTGTAGTAGCTTCATAAACTACTGTTTATCTATTCTGCTGCTTATTGTTGTAAAACTCTCTGTCTGTGATTGATTTATTTACTACATACGCTAAGTTTTGCCAAATATAAATAACAATATGTTGTTTTGGGCAATTCAAGTCTAACATGTGTGGATTATTGTCGATTTGAATGGTTTGAAATGGCGGGTCGTTACAGTATTAATTAATATTGTATAGGGAACCTTGGTTGTTGTAACGACCCGTAAATTTCAGTGGTTTTATTTATTTAATTGATTGAATTTTTGTGAAATTTTAAACAATAAAATTTTGAAATAAAAATTTGATATTTGAAATACATCTAATTAAACATAGCAACCGGTAAACTTTCATCAAATAATATTGAAGTTTATTTTCTTGTGTAATTCTATTTCAATTTATATCATTTAATATTTGGTCATAATAAACTATTTTCCAAACCTGAATATTTTATACAGAAAATTTGTAAATCATCTTCTTAGTGAGACGTCATCTTTTGTTTCGCCAAATTTGGACTTCTATTGCTCCGTTTATCTTATTTCTGACAAATTTGTAGCATTTTCGGTACCGATTATCGACTTTTGATCAGATGATTGTACCACTGATATCTGTATACCGTTTTGGTCGTCTCGTCATGCTGATCTCTACAGTATATTCAATTTTGTGTTCTACAGTCCGGGTACATAGCGAAATCCGCGAAACCGGTAACCGTATCGATACCGGATCCGTGACCTTTTGTTTTTTATTGCATTTCAAACTTTAGCCGTGACATCCAAGCAACGATTAATTTCTTTAGTTATTCAGCTGTTGCCATCCCATAACCGTTTTGATTAGCAAACGTATAAATTTGTATACGTTTGTATTAATTATTTTGAACGGTTCATTTTAGCCTTTATAACTTCATCTTTTTATTTTTTTCATTTCGTTCACTTTTATTACCAAAGCTGTGACAGGCCACAATCATCTTCTCCTCCCACTTTCTTTCGCCTACTACTCGAAGAGTTGCCGAACCACGTAATGACCTCCCCATCCCATTTTTTTTCTTTTTCTTTTCCTCCATATCACCTATGCACGAAAGCATATATACATACCTGCTCTCACACAATACCTTCAACTCACCATCCACTTCACTGTCCTCTCCTCACAACCGAAGCTCGCGCAGCAGCCCAAGCTCATCCAAACCCGAGTCATCAACCACCATCGGAAGCTTTGGCCTCTCCTCATCACCATGCGAATAGCACAGAACCCACCGAGTTTGGCCATCCTCTCCTTCTCGAATCTAGCCAAGCTTTGTCTTACAGGCCTTTATACAGAGGTATTATATTTATATACTAGGGTAGGCAGCATATATATGCTAGTATATATAATTGCTTGTATATAGACTTTGGTTTTGGTTTCAACATAGCATTTCTAAACTTTGATTTTTGGGTGTTTGTATGAACATATTTTTTTACAGTATATAATCTATTATAGTTAGTAAAATTTATATGTATGTCTGTTATGTCTATAATATAGTAGTATACATAGTTATATTTGCCGTAACCTCTTGTTGTACAAATATATAGATTTTTAAAATTCTAAGTCTTTATTCTATATGTATATACAATGTAAATTTTGTACGTGTTTTTTTATGAAAGGTTTATGTAAAGTATATAGTATAATAGTTATCTATATAGGGTATATATATATAAAGGTCTTATAAACTATACTCTATGTGGTTATGTTGTGAATTAAAATGTATTAGTATATATTTGTTGGTTATATTTAAAGTTGTTTATAATTTTCTGTTATATATATGTTAATATAATTACTTGTACATATATATTTTATAGGTTATATATAGAGTTAGCAATGCAAGTTTGGTAATCAGTTGTCTATAATACTATATATAGTTTTGCATGTACATATTATATCATATATATAGTTGTAAAATTTATATATTCATTAGCTTTTAATTAATAGTATTTTTTTGTTCATAATGTATATGATATTATACTATGTATAGAGATTTATAACTTGATTTGTTTTATATTTTATGTATCACGTTTATATTCAATTTTAAAAGTATGCAAATTATATATTAGTTATATATAGTTGTATGCTGCCTATTGTGAGCTGTTTGTATGATATAAAAGCAGAATTATATATATATAGTTACTGTATGTAATATATGTTGTTTATAAGGATTATTTTGCTAGTATATATATTTCACATGTAGTTACAATACATATATAGTTATGAGGGTTGAATTTGTATGGATATAATATATAGTTTAATATATGTAAGTAATATATATCTTATGTAGTAATATTGTGTATATTATAGCAAAGTAAGTTTATATGGATTTTTATAATAAATATTGATTTAAGATGTTATATATATATATATATATATCTTATAAATAAAGTACGGTTTTAAGTATGAAATGTTTGCAGTTTTCAGATCTTATATAATATAGCATAGTGTGCCAGTTTTTTTGTAGACATGATATATTTATATTACATTTACAGTGGTGTATATATATGTCATACAATACTTTATAATATGTGGATGCTATATAATATAATTTGTTATAAAAGTTTTAGGCAGCATCAGAGGAAAAAAATAGTATATAAGTATAGTTGTTTGTTGTGTAAGTGTAGATTTGTTAAATATCAGGGTGCCTATATTTCTTATTGATTTTGAATTTTATTTTATATAAAAGTCTCATTTGATTTTAACTATAATATGAAAATCTCGACGTGTTTATTTATGTATAAACTATATATATTGATACTTTGATTGTTAGAAGTATATATGGGGAATTTTAAAATAATATAATAATATATTTTCTGTTGATAACAAGCTGATTTTAATCTGTTTCATCGATTCCTATTTATCAGTTTTGTTCGTCATATTCGTGCCATCGTGCTTTGATTCGAAATTCGTGCTTGGATTCATAACTCATCTCATCTTGTTCATCTCTAGCCTCGAAAGGTGAGCAATCACTCACGATTAATGTTCTTATATTTATTAAATTTGATTTCAATTGAAACATTAATTGAAATATACTGCTGCTAGTTATTTACATTGCTATATATATGCCATTATCTGTATCTGTTCACCTGTGACATCTGACACCATTATCTGTTATTTATATTGATAATATATGCCTATTATGTTATTATCATATCAGTTATCACTCTGCAAGTTCCCTGTTAGTATAGAATTCACTATGGGTTGAAATGATACATAACCGAACGATCTATAGAATAGGAGAAAATCGTTATGGGTGAAATGATAAACCCAAGTGATTTGCATTGATATTGAATTGGGATTGCGGGTTGAAATGATATATACCCGTATATATTTAAATTGCGGATTGAAATGATAAATATCCGTATCACTTGACCATAGGGTAGAGAATTATATACAGACACCGTTGGTCTATATATATAATATTTTGAAAATGATTTCTATGGTTTTGAAAAGAAATATATGGTTTAATAAATATTGATTTTAAAGATTTATTAATGTTGATTTAATAAAGTTCATATAAGATATGTTTAAGTATTTATTTAAAAGTTATATTGCCGAATATAGAGTTGTAATGATTCAGGTTGAAAAGTTAAAGTTGAAATTGATTTGGAATTTTAATTATTTAAAAACTTTACTTAAATAAGTTTGATTTGAAATTATTAAATTTGAGATTTTAAAGATATGATTTAATAACTTGATTTTGGTTTAAGGTGATTAAATGAATATTTCAAGTTTAAATAAATTGAAGGAAATATTTAGTTTATTGTAATTTGGGGTTTGTTTTAAATGATATTGGATTTATTGAGTGAATATTTCAAAACTAAATACTAGTAAAGTGAATTTGATATATATATGAAATTATCGAATTTAGTTTTAAAATGTTGAATATTTAAAGCTTTGAAATATATTGAAATTGAAATGGCTTGTTTATGTTTCAAATATGTATTTGAAATCAATAATTTGAAATGGTTTATTTAGAAACTAAATCGAATTGAAATTGATGATTTGAAATTTGATTAAAATTGAAATTTGGAATTTGAGTTTATTTTGAATCAATTTGTGGAAATTGAGGAAGCTATTTTTATATAAAGTATTTTAAAACTATATCTACAACTATTTATATTTTACTTTATAAATTATTTTAGTATAAACTATTTTAATATAAATCATTTTCAATATAAATTATTTTATTATAA
Organism: Allium fistulosum; assembly: GCA_030737815.1. NCBI lineage: Eukaryota > Viridiplantae > Streptophyta > Magnoliopsida > Asparagales > Amaryllidaceae > Allium > Allium fistulosum. The sequence goes on along the minus strand of CM060904.1, from coordinate 1,218,213,905 downwards.
ACTATTTTAACTTATAACTATTTTATATAAACTATTTTTATTTTATAAACTATTTTATTATATATACAATTTTAATATTTAAACTGTTTAAGAGGAAAGTGTTATGATTTCCAAAATGCTATAATCTCAAAGTGTTTGATTTCCAAAATGCTATGATTTCAAAGCTGTGATTTCCAAAGTATTTTGATTTTAAAAGACTATGATTTCGAAGCGTTATAACTTTGGAAAGTGATATGATTTTTGGAAATGGATATATTTGAAATGGAAATGATATCGTATTGATTTGGATTTTGAAATGAAAATGATATTTTGGTTTTGAAGTATAAACTATTTTGAAATGACCGCGGTGTTATAATAACGTTTGGTTGTTAAAGAGACCGGGATCGAATATGGGCATACTCTCTGTCGATACTGAAAACCACTTTAACAACTGTGTACGCGGTGGAGATTCCAGAATGAAGTAGGATGGTTGCGACGATTCCTATTGAGGTATATATGTGGACCCGACTCCCGTGAGTTCGCATAAGGTGGCTAAAACAGGAGCGATCGATGGGCTAATGAGGTAGCACCTCTGATCGGACGCATTTCTTCGATACATTTCTATTACTTTGTGATTAATTTGGTGGCCACCCTTCGATTTTGATTGGGAGTGTGTTCCGAGGTGGGCGATAGTGGCTGCTATGCGTTTCCACTAGCCCGGATGCGTAATTGGTATATCTACCCTAGCATTGCCTAGTTGTGTCATGTCACCTACCATATCGAGCTTTACTACGAGTTTGGATTTGTGCTGTAGCCTGTGGAGTATTGAGGGTAGCTCCCGATCTGGGGGTATGCTGGTACTGGATAGACTACTGGGACTATTATGTGTTAAGGTGGAAAATGTAAAGCCTTAACGCTATTTAAAAGTAAGTTTATTTTATATTAGACATTATTATAATAGCGTATATTACTACATAGTAGATAGTTTAATGGATCCTTAGAGGATGGTTATCCCAAACATCCTTTGAGTTACTTGTATTTCAGTTGATATTTCACTTGAGTTGGATTTATTGATATAAGAATGTTAATCCTGACTCGAGTGTTTTTTGTTTTGCTTTACGCTCGGGTCAGACTGAGTGGTTCAGTGTTCAAGACTGACCTTTGGAGTTGGAGCTTCTCTTGGATTAAGCTAAGGTACAATGACCGAGAGTGTTTCCATTCAAACTTGATACACGAGCTTTAGAGTATAGTGGGTTTGTTTAGTGAAGTGCTACTTGGATTCTGTATCTAGGTAGGATCTGGTGGTCACATAGAAATGAGCAACGACTAAGTGGATGACATATATGTTTTGCATTTAGTTATTCATATTAGAAGTGTTCTACCATGTGTTAGCACACCTTAAGTGATGGGATTAATCTCATGAATTACATTGGTGTTTTGCAAGGATCAATCCATTCACGTGCTAGTTCTTAATCCCTAGTTTGAGCGTGGGTGTAACGACCCGGTTTTTCAACGCCTGAAAATCAACATCAATACGTCCACTGTATCAAATGCTGAACAATCGAATGCCGGAAAACTGAACCATTAGGGTAAAAGAAGAAGGAGGTAGAAGAAGAATAGAAAACAATATCAAAATCTCATAATCGCAGCGAAACAATATATAATAGATAAATGACTGATCTTTAAACAAAATGAACTATATCTATTATATACATTACATCATCAGAGTACAACAAAATTCAGAGCATACAAATGGACAGTTATCATAACCTATCCTCACAAAAACTGACTATGCAGTAAACCATACACAGCGGAATATACATCAAATACGAGTGATACGTCTCGCCATCTAGCTCATCTCCTGAGCTCCACAGCATCCTTTCCTATATTCTATAATACTCGGTCTGACCCGAGCATTACAGTGAAATAACACCCGAGTCATTCTGGAAAACCAGCGTGAGAAAACACACTCAGTTGGATTATTAAAGTTTTCAAAATTTTTTGAAAATCAAAGGTATCTCGTAAGACCACGCCACAAATAAACATGCCGGGTTTTTACCTTACGATAACCAATTTTTTTTATCAAATCCGTCTGATATTATAATAGTGTCTATAGAAAGTAAAATAGAATCTAGGTGAAATGCTTGCATCTCACGTTTCAGCATAGTTGGGCACAATCAAAACCGTACATGCGCTTATTAGAGATTGGATTCCATACAATGGCAGGGCTATTGGGGTACCGCCCGTGACAGTATGTGGTCTAGATCACCATATCGAGGATCCACCTTGATCCCCTGCTACACAAGACCGGAGCTACCCCTTACTGGATAGTCTGAATAAGATCACCCTGTGGTTGGGATCAGCAACTGCCCACTAAGCCGAATAAAGGAACCTCTAGACAGGGATGACCTTACCCTAATTGGTTGCTAGCCACTTAGCCTTGTGTGCACCTCCCCTGTTTTAGCCATTTCCGGTTGATGAGGCTCGAGGCTATGTGTTACCTTTTTAGAACACATCTCATTTAGAATGCTCATCGTCCTCCTGACGATGTTCTGATAGCATTCGTCCATACAAGTCCGTTCCGGGTTCGAACGGAACCGAAGGCACTACTCCTACTACATCCATTTTGGAATCACCCTCAGGATTAGTAGCGATTAGCCCTTGCACTTCACTACTCCTTCTTCGACTCCAAGCTCATGTCTTCCTCACGAAAACGTTCAAACCGGATCGAAGTGGTTTTCGGGAAATTAATCCCGATCACGGTCTCTTCGAAACGATCGGCGCATTGGCCAATATTGATAGTCGGTTATTTAACTATCAAATAACATCCACAAACAACCATTAGATTTAAATAATTTTCCAAACTATTTATTTATTTCAAAATATCTTCGTAAGATATTAATTTTTCTACACTTCAACCCTTTTGAAAACAGTTTTCAAATCACTTTCCTCTTGCGGAATAAATTCCAACTATTGTTTATTTCCACTGAAAATCACCAAGACTAAATGCTTTAGATTTTAAAATAATTTAAATCACTTTATCTAAAAATATATATGCTTTAAAATACTTAAAATAAAAACTATTTAACACACTTTATTTAAAATACCAGTTATGAAATTTTAATAATAATTTTTCATGTAAAACTTAAGCCAAAACAGATTTAAAAATAAAGGTTATTGAATTCTATACAAGTTTTCCAAATAAAACTTTAGCCAAAATATATTTAAAACAATACTACTTTATAAACATAAATATTAATAATTATCTTTTTAAATCATAATACCAATTAACCTTTCAAAATAATTACTACTATAACTAATTTAATAAATATTTACCTTTAAAATTTTAAACAACTTAAATAATAATTTCACAAAAACATTCTTTTAAAACAACTTTAAAACTTTTAACTTATACTTAAAAATCTTCTTTGAAAACGTACTTTGCTTTTCAGAGAAATACATTTTTCTTTCATACGTTTAAAAATAAACCACTATTTATTTTTTTTAAACAAATTACCCATTCCTTTATAAATTCCCACCGTGAATTTATACTTCCAAATATCCACTAATATCTTATTTCACTTTATAAACCCAGTTTATAAATTCCATAGTCTCATTCTCCTTTTAAAAACACAGTTTCAAACACTAAATCAATTTTCAAATCGATTTCCAAAATCAACTCCAGTTTAAAATAAATTCCTTTACTTACTCAAATTTATTTAAAATCCATTTATTCCATTAATTCCAGATTTAACTTCTTTATTATGATTTAAAATCTTATTTAAACTGAAAATACCAATTTCATACAAATTTCTTTTATTTCTTCCTAAACCAATTAAATTATTAATTTAAAAATAAATCTTTTATTCCTTTAATTAATATCACTTATGTTTTAAAATTCATTTATTCCTATTTATTCAAAAATCTCCTTTCCCATACTTGGAATTTATTTATTTGAATTTAAAAATAAACTTTTATCCTTTTCCAATTCATTCTTTAATTTATCCAATTTCTCTAAAATTATTTTACTTAAGAATTCTCTCTTTTATTTCCCTTTAAAAATCCAATCTATATATTTTTGATAACTCAGTATACCCAATATATTCAATCAAACCATAGCATCCAATATTTTCAAGTACCGGTATAATTTATCACAGATTATCAAATAATCATATCGTAGAATATTAGAACAATCAAAAAGAAAATTAAAATAAAAAGAAAAATCGATTTCTCCTTCTAAAATCCATGGCCGCTATCAAAACTTTCGTATTTCGAATACAAGTTGAATCGAGGGGTGTTCGGCCGAGGCGACTCGGCAACTAAGGGATCAGCATTCGAATCGAGTCGCGATGTTGGGTGGTGATGTCTTCGCAAGCAGCTAGGTTTCGCGGTGGGGATGGTGGCGATTCATTTGAGTAGGAATCTCACAAGGCGAAAGGGCGAAGGGCAGAGGCGTAGCATCGATGGGCAGTGGGGATTCGGCGACCAGGCGAGATGGTTTGTCGCGATCAACTCGCGACTGTGGTAGCGTGTTGGTTGGCGCTCGAGCTATCGAGGTGACCAGAAGTTCACCAATGAAGGGAAGATGAAATTTGAGAGAGTCGCAGACTCGTGAGGGAAGAGCAGATCATTTGGGTGGCCTGGATTTTCGATCGGCAGTTAGGTCATAATCGTGAAGAAAATAGCCAGATTTGAATTGGATTGCAAAACAAAATCAATGGTGAGTTAATCTCACTCATTTGGATTATTGGTTAATTTAAATAGTTAAATTTAAATTATTGATTGAATGATTGAATTGACTAGATGTGATATTATATATGATAGTGTGTGTGTGTGTGTATTGGAGTGATTGATTTCCCGCATTATATAGCGGATGAGACCCTATGTGCCGCATAATAGCGGATGAGATGATATGACCCCATATACCGCGATATTCCACCTCGAAGTGGAATTGGTATTTTAAATTGTTGTGCTAAAATCTGTGGATGCAGGGAAACAGGTTGGAGGGATCCAACTGGCATGGGTTTCTGGGTGATTTGCACCGATTAAGCAAGACTTTTCACTCGATTCTTAAAGGCAAGTACTCGAGTTAGATTCTTGAGGTGACTTAGAGATTCTTGAAGCATGACTCTAGTTATATGAGGAAATTTTGATGGTCGAACCAAGGAACCAGGTTGGAATTCGCATAAGCGAAATCATGTGGCCAATCCTAGTTTAACAAATAAATCTTGCGAGCAAACAAATGATCGAATCGAGCATCGTATATTATATTGGACGATCTTTATTCTTTATAAAAATTTACAGTATAGTATAGTTAAGATAGCTTGTGATAGTTTGGGGAAGAACTTCTCGACCACTGTTGTGATGATTCAAATAATCTTCTAAGTGACAATATGTACTTGCCTGGGTGAGAATCGTAGTACACTAAGTATGTTATCCTTATTACCATTGTGCGGTTGAGGTGAGTCTGAACCAAAGCAAGCCCAATTTTGTAGATTGTCATTTAATAAAGATTTAATCAGTAAAGATTTCTCCTCTGGAGAATGAGTTCTGTTCGAAATGGAAAGGAAAGTCGAGACTTAGATTGCTTGGTTTATTCGAGAGTTTTGAGGATCGGTGATCTAGCCTATCATATAAGTTTTCCTTTCTAAAGCAAGACTGTGATAATCTTTCATGTATTGTATTCATGAAAGGGAATTGCACCACTTAAGCATTTAGGTCATCTTGGATGTCGAACATACTTAGATTGCTTGGTTTATTCAAGGGTTTTGAGGATCGATGATCTAGCTTATCATATAAGTTTTCCTTTCTAAACAAGAGTGTGATAATCATTCATGTATTGTATTCATGGAAAGGAATTGCACCACTTAAGCATTTGGGTCATCTTGGATGTCGAACAGACTTGTGGGAGTTTATATCTTGACATGCACGCTATGACTATTGCTGGTTATTGCGCATGTTGTTATAGACTCCTTTTGAATAATTGGTTGTTTGTATGATGATCATTATTGATTTTTGTTGCCTACTAACTGTTTGATATTGCTTGATTATTGATTCTCGTTATTGAATTTTGTTGCCTATTGATTGATTGTTGTTGCTTGATTATCGAATAATTATTTATTATTGTTACTTGATTTTTAGTGCTTATTGATTAGTTTATGTTGCTTGATTATTGATTTACTATTTATTTTTGTTGATTGATTTTTATTTCTTATTGATTGCTCATTGTTGATTGTTATTGTTAGCATATTGTGTTAAGCTTCCTTTTCCGAGGATGGAGTGCATGATGTATTTCATGAATTCTGTTCATATAAGTACTAGTGACATTGTCATGATACTATAGATAGTGGAAGTGAACCGGATGTGGATTTAAACCTCAAAGGCCTATTTATTTTTGAGAATAGGGCTATATGGTTTCAGACCAATCGGGTTAAGCTTATTCGTGTTGATGGAGCTTTTTTTTGGTATGCCTCCAATTACTGAAAGGAAATTTTTGTTTCTCGTTTTGTTTTGTTGAAATGTAAGAAAGCATAGTGTAGAGCTTGCTTTGTTATTGCTTGTATTTTACAAGTGTGTTTATTTTTTTCAATGTTAACATTTGTAAGAGATACATGTTGCATTAAATAAGCTTGTTGCATTAGATGTGATTGAACAGTTTATTATAACATGTTTATTTGAGATGACTGCTATACATGATTTAGCATGCTTAAATCAATGGTTTAATGTCGCAATTGTGTTTAATCCTCTTTGTTGAGTACATACATGATTAGGTACATACTAGTAGTTATGCACTGTTGGGATGCTTATTCGCTCAAAATTGCATTTAAATGCCATGCTTTGGTTGTGAAAAATGAATGTAAGATCCGTAGTGTAGATGATAGAGATATATATGCTTGTATGTCCTCAGAAATGAGATGCCTCAGATATGTGGGGTGTATGGGTTGTTATGGGAATTTTTTTCGAGCTAGCCATGCAAAGGAGATGCTGTCGAATTTATGTGAAACGAGAGGAGTATTGAAATCCTAAGGTTTAAAAGACATATACCATGCTTTGGAATATTGGTCCATCGGGTTCAATATCATTCTCATAGAAATTTCGAGGATGAAATTCTTTTAAGGAGGCAAAATGTAACAACCCGCATTTTTTAATGATTGAATATTTAAATATTAAATCGTTAGTTACTTGAAGGTCCAAATTTGACTTTTCGCATATGTGCGAATAAGTACTCCAGACCACTTTTGTTGAGTCTGGACCGACATTGCAAATCAAAATGAGTAAAATTTTCTCTATATTTAGAGTTATGGTATTTTTACAATTTATGTATTATTATGCGTACTTTATAACAATACGTGTGGATTACAGTCAAGTTGGATCTTGACTGATGGCTTGTGTTTTTAGGATAAGGACTTCAATATGAGACATACTATAATGACCTGTAAATTTTAATTGTTTTAATAACGTAATTAACTGGAATTTTGTGAAGTTTTAAATAATTGAATTTGGAAATAAAAATTTGATATTTGGATTACGTCCATTAAAACATAGAAAATGGTAAATTTTCATCTGATAACATGGAAGTTTATTTTCTTGTGTAATTTTATTTAAATTTAAATTAGTTAATATTTGATGATGATAAAATGTTTTCCAATCCTATATATTTTATATAATAAATTTGTAAATCATCTTCTGAGGGAGACGTCGTCTTCCGTTTCATCAAATTTGGACTGCTATTGCTCCGTTTATCTTAATTTATGCGTTTCAGCAGCATTTTCTGTACCGATTATCGACTTTTGATAGGATGATCATACCACTGATATTTGTATACCGTTTTGATCGTCTCATCGTGCTAATCTACGCAATATATTCGTTTTTTTATTTCGAAGTCTGAGAGACGGCGAAATCTGCAAGACGACTATCATATCGTTTCTGCCATTTGAACTTTTGGCTTTCCGTACCCTTCTATATTCCACCGTATTAACCCAGCAGCCGCTTGCTTTAAATTTTTCATAGAAATTCACCTTGTGACTTTTGTTTTTCCAATTTGTTAACTTATAGATGCAGGTTCATTTTCTTTTTCTGTTCGTTTCATTTTCCTTTGCATTTTTTTCGTCCTTTTACTCTATCTTTCCATTTTCATTCTGTCTTTCTTTTCTAAAACAAAATGAAAAATGATGATGCATGCCATTACCCAGATATGGCCTCACGCCTCCCTCCAACCCACCAAGAAACCACCGCTTCAAGCTTCTCCACTGCTCATGAACTCACACTGAACCTATGCCTTGTAGCCATCGGACTGCACCATTCCACCTATGCTCTCCACTACATCGCCACTTCCAGCCACTCACGTCACCGCCTTCTATTTTCCATCTCTCACGTGTGTTGCAGCCTTCTCCTCTATATTAAAATGTAAGGTGTATATTGTATTGGATATGTGTGTTTTATGTTATATATATATATATGTGTGTGTGTGTGTGTGTGTGTGTGTGTGTGTTTGTTATATATACCACATTGCATATGTTAATAATATTTAAAACATTTTGATTTCAAATTCTTATTTGTAGAAATTGGTAGACAATGGGCTTTATAAAGATAGATCTGTAGGTGTTTGCACGCATTGTATAAAGAGTATATAGAGTTGCTGTTGTACAAATGTCAGCTATATAAGTTATATTAGTATTCGTGAGTTGATTCTTCCATATATATATTGTGTCTATATATATATTAGCAATATTATTATAATAAATGGCTTATATTGATTTTTGTAATAAATATTGATTTTAAAATGTTATAAGTGTATAAGTTATATATTACGTTTATACAGGTTATATATATGTATGTTAATATATGTTAATGTATATAGGGTTTTATATGGTCAGTTAGTTTATATTCTGCCTAGTTATATATGTTACATGATTAAGTTATGCTATTTTTTTGCTTTGTATATATAAGTTTTTCAAACTATATATATGTATGTTATATAGCTTGTAGGTCTGTGTGTATATGTATATTTATATATAAGTTTTATATAAGTTTTCAAATCTATTATATATAATAGTGTTTACAAGGGATATTTATATATATTTGGATTTATTGGTTCTATGTATATATATATTGTACTGTATATATATTTTATTTCATAACAGTATTGTATTATATGATTGTTATATCTATATAGTTTTCTTTTAAAATATTTGGTAGTAAACTAAGTTATGTTTTGTTTATGCAGTGTAAGTTTATATTAGCTTAAAATATGGTATATATGTTATTTTTTTTCTGGGATTTTTAAGTATAGTACTGTGTCTAACACTTGTAGTTTATTCATATTATATGTATAGGTATATATATTTACTGTATATTATATTATTGTGAGTATTATATTACATTGTTTAAAAGCATATATTTATTCTATGTTCAATGTGTATATATATAAAATATATATTAGTCTATTGAGTTTCAATGTAAAATTTATAATAGTTTGTTTTATATATAAGCTGTTGTATATAATATGTTTGTTCTTACACACACACACACACACACATATATATATATATAAGTTACATAAGTTAGTCTATATATTTTTCTGCATGTTGCCTATAGAGTTCTACAAGTATATATATTAGTTATATAAGATCTATTGAAGCTTTAATGTATATTTTATAATAGATGCGTTCATAATAGATTATATATGTGGTATAGTATATTGTCATATGTTATGGGTATATAATATTATATGTTTTAAAGCTTTGTTACGTTGATGTCCCAAAAGTATATAGGTTGTACATGTATGTTAGTTCGTATATATTATATATGTATTTCATACATTGGCAATATAGATTTTTGAATGTAATGTGTATAAGTCCGTTGCATTTTATTAAATATATATATATATATATATATTATTTTGTTTGTATTAAAGTTAAAATATTGATTTAAAAATACATATATATATATATATCCATTTTATCATAAAGAGAAATTATATATAACATATATTTTGTTCAGCCTATATCGAGCTAATTTGATTTTTCTCATCGATTCTAGCCATGCTTTGATCGTTGAATTCGTGCCAATTTTTCTTTGCTTTGGAATTCATGTTTCGATTCGTAACTCATCTCTTTCTCGTTCATCTCTAGCCTCGAAAGGTGAGCAATCACTCACGATTAACGTTCTTATGTTTATTAAATTTTATTTCAATTGAAACGACAATTGAAATATGCGGCTGTTATTTATTTAAATTGCTATGTATATGCCATTATCTATAACTGTTCACCTGTGACATCTGACACCATTATCTGTTATTTATATTGATGATATATGCTTGTTATTGATGTGTTATATTATTATCATCACTGTTCTCACTATGCAAGTTTCTGCTAGTGTAGAATTCCCTATGGGTTAAAATGATACATACCCAAACGATCTTGTAGAATAGGAGAAAATCGTTATGGGTTGAAATGATAAACCCAAGCGATTCTCTTTGTCATTGGATTGGGATTGCGGGTTGAAAAGATATATACCCGTAGATTTTAAATTGCGGATTGAAATGATAAATATCTGTATCACTTGACCATAGGATAGAAAATTATATACAGACACCGTTGGTCTATATATATATATATTTTGAAATGATTTCCCTGATTTTAAAAAGGAAATATATATATGGTTTTATTAAATATTGATTTTTAAATATTATATATAATCAAAAGTTATTTTATAAAGGTTTAAATATTATATCTAATTGATATTCTTTTAAATATATATATATATATATATATAAAATAGATTTTATAATAAATTTTTATAAATTAAGGTTGTAAAGATAATTTGAAATTTATTTGAAATTGTATTTAACTTAGAATTTTACTTAAATAAGTTTGGGTTGAAATTTATTAAATTTAATATTTTAAAGATATGATTCTATAACTTGATTTTTGATTAAAAGTGATTTAATGAATATTTTCAAATTTACATAAATTGAAATGGAATATTTAGTTTTATTTAGATTTGTAATTTGAAGTTTTATTTATATGTTATTGGAATGATTATGTAAGTATTTCAAAATTAAATAACAATAAAGTGAATTTGAAATATATATAAAATTGGCAAATTTAGCTTTGTAAATGTTTGAATATTTAAAACTTTGAAATATATTGAAATGGAAATGGTATATTTGGTGGTTCAAATCTGCATTTGAAATCATTATAATATGAAATGGTATACTGAGAACTGAATTGAATTGAAATTGATGAATTGAGAATGAATTTAATTGAATTTTGGAATTTGAGTTAATTTGAATCGGTTTGTGAAGTTGGAGGAAACTATTTTATTTTATAAAGTATCTTATTTTATATGAAAACTATTATATATATATATATATTTTAATACAAACTATTTTTGATAGAAATCATTTTTAATATAAATTATTTTTAATATGAACTATTTTAAATAAAACTATTTTTAATATACTAATTACTTTAATATAAACTATTTAATTTATAACTATTTTAATATATATATACTATTATTAATATCAAAGCTGTTTAAGAGGAAAGTGTATAATTTCAAAGTGTTATAATTTCGAAGAGTTATAATTTTGAAAGTGTTATGATTTTGGAAATGAATATTAATTTAAGTGAGAAATGATATCGTATTGATATGGTTTTGAAATGGATATGATATTTTGGTTTTGAAATATGAATTATTTGAAATGAAATAACCGCGGTGTTATAACGTTTGGTTGTTAAAGAGACCAGGATCGGTTATTGTCATACTCTCTTCCAACACAGAAAACCACTTTAACAACTGTGTACACGGTGGAGATTCTAGAATGAAGTAGGATGGTGGAGACAATTCTATATGAGGTATATACGTGGACCCGACTACTATGAGTTAGCTTAAGGTTGCTAAAACAGGAGCAATCGACGGACCAAGTGAGGTCATTCCTCCGATCGGGCACATTCCTTCGATACTATATTTTGACTTTGTGATTTATTTGGTGGCCACCCTTGATTTTGATTTGGGAGTGTGTTCCGAGGTGGGCGGTAGTAGCTGCTATGCGTTACCACCAGCCCGGAAGTGTAATTGGTATATCTACCCTGGCATTGCCTAGTTGTGCCATGTCACCTACCTTAGCGAGACTACTACGAGTTTGTTTTGTACCATACCTATGGAGTGCCCTCTGACGACGCCTAGTACGGCGGAGATTATGGTACTGTATAGACTATGGGAATATATAAAATGTGTTAAGGGGGATATGGGTAACGCTTTAATGCTATTTTAATAGTTCACTTTACTATAGACATATTATAATAGCGTATTATACTACATAGTAGATAGTTCCACGGATCCTTAGAGGATGGTTATCCCAAACATCCTTTGAGTTACTTGTATTTTAGTTGATATTTCACTTGAGTTGGATTTATTGATATAAGAATGTTAATCCTGACTCGAGTGTTTTTTGTTTTTGCTTTACGCTCGGGTCAGATTGAGTGTCACAGCATTATAGACTTACCTTTGGAGTTAGAGCTTCGCTTGGAGATCCATCTATATTTATTCAGCTTCGAGTTATTCCGTTAACTCCAATGATATATTCAGATTTTGTTGTTTGACTATTATATTGAGACTTCTATTTATTCGAGACTTCAGTTGTATCTTGTTTAACTTTGTTATATGTATATATAGTAGCTTCATGAACTACTATTCATTTGTTTCCGCTACTTATTGTTATATTACTCCGTCTCTATGATTCTGTGATTATTTTATTTACTGTATATGCTGAGTTTTGCCAAATATAAAATAACAATATGATATTTTGAGCAATTCAAGTCTGACATGTGTGGATGCGAATGGCACGAAATAATCGGTCGTTACAGTTGGTATCAAAGCTCTGGTTTTAGGCAAACTTAGCACATGTAGTGAATTTAATTACGGAATCGCTTTCGTTCGAGCTTGAATTCCTTCCTCCTTGATTCGGATTTCGTTTGAATTTTTCGAACTTTCCCTTCATTTCGGAATTTATTCTTATCTCTTCATGTTCGTATTTTCTATATTTTGGAGTATCCCATAGCTCCACTGTATAATTTGTAAAGGGGTGAAACTCCTTTACAACAGCATTGATTCACCGAAGATATTTGTATCCTCGGTTTAGATGCTGCAATCTCTTGCTATGCCCAAATTCTATCTTCTGTGATCGAATGTCCATTTGCCTTAGAATTCTACATCGATCTTATTCTCAAAGTCACGGTTGACCCGATTTGGGTCGCCCGTGATTTGTATAAATCTATCCATCTTCCTATTTTGTAATTTAATCATCTTATCTTCGGATTGAGCTTATCTTCTTATTAGATTTTCTTTGATTAGGGTCCCTCTTAATTTGGATCTCTATCCTTGTTCTAGAATCAATTCTTGTATCATTGTGTGAGGGAGTGTATTTGTAATTAATATTAAAAATATTTTCTAGTGTGTTGTTTGAGTTGTTAATGTTGATTTGGGGTTTCGATCGATTCGTATTATCAACACTATCGATAGGGATTCCAAAACACTTGAACAGAGCAAACTGACACGATAAATTTTGTATAATTATATTATATAAGTATAAATTTTTCTGAAAAATTAAATAGATAATGAAATGGGTTGTTAGAAAATGGTAATATTTGACTTTCATTTATTATTCTATAAACCATTGATTATTGCCACATTATAAATAAATGAAAATATAAACATGGTTTATAAATTGATTTAGAATTTGAAATGAATTTAAATTAAGAATTTGAGAATTTAATTTTCGGTGATTTCAAACTTTGGTTTTAAAGTTTTAAATTATATATTATTTAAAGTATTTTCAAATAGAAATCGCTTCAAAGAATTTAAAGGTTTTAAATCAGTACTCTCGTCCATTGTTGCTGGAAAATAATTTTGGTAATTACTAAAGCATCATCGAAATTCATTTCCGGGTTTCAGACTAGAGAGACCATCTTAGTAGCTTTGCTACACTTTTGTTTTGAAAATGAATTTCACTTGAATTTCTTAAGTATGACTTGATTTATAATATATATAGGTATATGATTTTAGATTTGACTTGATATATATGATGTATATACATATGTATACATTTATCTCAAAATGGTTTGAAGTGAATCGGAAATTTGACTCTTAAATTTTGAATAAATATTTAAAGCTTGAAATAATTGAATTGGGAAATTTTTATTTGTATAATACTCAATTGCATTCCAATATAACTTACCTAAATTATTTAGAAGTTAGTTATGTAATTTAATAGTATACATTATAAAATGATGATAAAAGATTTTTTTTTTAAATAAATTTGAATGGTTATAATAAGTGTTTTTACACTAAATCTATGATTATAGAAAATGCTAGTTGAGATAAAATTGAATAATAAGATAATGAGATAAATTAAATAAATATGTTTTGAAGGAATTAATAAATTTGAAATTAAATCAACTTAATGAAATACCTTGAATTTAAATCAATTAGATAGATATAAACCAATTTAAAAATAAAAGAAATTTATCTGGTATTAAATTAATTGTTTATTTTGTATTTCAATCTATTTTTCTTCTGGTTTTTTCTATTCCCCTACCTCGTTCCTTTTCGGGAACGAAAAGTTTTGAGTGGGGGAGAGTGTAATGACCCGTAAATTTTAACTGTTTTAATAACGTAATTAACTGGAATTTTGTGAATTTTTAAATAATTGAATTTGGAAATAAAAATTTGATATTTGGATTACGTCCATTAAAACATAGAAAATGGTAAATTTTCATCTGATAATATGGAAGTTTATTTTCTTATGTAATTTTATTTAAATTTAAATCAGTTAATATTTGATGATGATAAAATATTTTCCAAACCTGAATATTTTATATAATAAATTTGTAAATCATCTTCCGAGGGAGGCGTCATCTTCCGTTTCATCAAATTTGGACTGCTATTGCTCCGTTTATCTTAATTCTGGCGTTTTAGCAGCATTTTCGGTACCGATTATTGACTTTTGATAGGATGATCGTACCACTAATATCTGTATACCGTTTTGATCGTCTCATTGTACTGATCTCCATAGTATATTCGTTTGTTTATTTCGAAGTTCGAGAGACGGCGAAATCTGCAAGACGACTGTCATATCGGTTCTGCAATTTGACCTTTTGGCTTCTCATACCCTTCTATATTCCAGCTTATTAACACAGCAGCCGCTTGCTTTAAATTTTTCATAGAAATTCACCTTGTGACTTTTGTTTTTCCAATTTGTTAACTTATAGATGCTAGTGTAACGACCCACTATTTTGGACGATTCAAATCGACAATAATCCACACATGTCAGACTTGAATAATGTAAAATAATAGATTGTAATAAAATTTGGAGCAAATAAAATCATTCACAGAATCACAGACACAGAAATATCAGAATAACTCGCAGCGGAAATAAAATAAATAGTGGTTCATGAAGCCACTACAATACAGAGTCTCAAAAGCAGATACAAAATACATAGTCTGAAAACCAATACAGTTCTGAAACAAGTACAATAAAAATCTCAAATACATAAGTCTCTAATACAAAAGCTGAAATAGAACAACTGAAACTGAAATAGATAGATAACTAGATAAGCAGAAACTCCAGCGATTCCTAGCTCCAGAAAAGTGAAATCCAAAGCTGTGAATACTCAGGCTCACCCGAGCGTAAATAAAACACAAACACTCGAGGCAGGACATACATACTTATACAATGTAAACCAACTCAAGTGAACTGTAATAAAGGTAAAAGTAACTTAAAGAATGCTTGGGATCGCCCATTCTTTAAGGATCCGTTAAACTATCTACTATGTAGTAATATTCGCTATTATAATAATGTCTAATATAAAATAAACATACTTTTTAATAGCATCAAGGGGTTACCCATATAGCCCTTAACACGTAATAGTCCCAGTAGTCTATCCAGTATTAGCATACTCCCAAAATGGGGGCTACCCTCGATACTCCACAGGCTATGGCAGAAATCACAAATCGTTGTAAAGCTCGATATGGTAGGTGACACGGCACAGAAGGCAATGCCAGGGTAGATATACCAATTACGCACATGGACTGATGGAAACGCATAGTAGCCACTATCGCTCCACCTCGAACAACACTCCCAAATCAAGGGGTGCACCGAAACAATCACAAAGTAATAGAATGGTATCGAAGAAGTGTGTCCGATAAGAGGTGCTACCTCACTGGTCCGAGATCGCTCCTGTTTTAGCCACCTTATGCCAACTCACGGGAGTTGGGTCCACGTATATACCTTAGGATCGTCGCCACCATCCTACTTCATTCTGGAAACTCCACCGCATACACAGTTGTCAAAGTGGTTTTCGTTATCGACAGAGAGTATGTCCATATCTGATCCCGGTCTCTTTAACAACCCATCGTTATTATAACCCGTGGTTATAAATTTAAAACAGTTTATATTTCAAATCAAAATACTTCAATTAAACCATTTAAAAACAAAGTCATTATTCTTTTAAATCAAATATTTAGTTCCCAAAAATTTAGCCTTTTCTGAGTTCATTTATTCACTTAAAACAATAAAACATTAAAATTTCAGCTTTCACAGCATTTAAAAAGTGCTGCGGTAATTTATATTTGAAAACAATTCAATTCAGCAAAGACAGCATTTATAAACTGCTGTAATAGTTCAGTTTTAAAGGAAAAATAGTTCAATTCAGAAAAGACAGCATTTAAAGCTGTTGTAAAAGTTCAGTTATATTCAAAATCCCATTTTCAGTCAACTGCAGCACTTAACAAGTGCTACAATAGCCTCTTCATTAGTTTCAGTTTTAAATTTAGTTCTTGCCACTACAGCACTTACCAAGTGCTGTCATAGCCTTAGTTCATTTTAGTCTTTTAGTTCATTGATGCAACCACAGCACTTACAAAGTGTTGCAGATTCTACTTAGTTCTGAATTAGTTCATTTCCAGAAATGATAGCATTTCTGAAGTGCTATTAATTAAATTTCCAAGTTTTAAATACAATTCCAGTCACAAATAAACTTCATTTTATATCATTTAAACTTATAAAAATCATATTTTTCCACATTAAAAATGTTCATTTAAATCCTTTAACTTATGATTTTTATAAAGAAAAATTTTACAAATAAAAATCAAATTTTTCCAAAGTTTACTATTTAAATTCAAGTGTGTCAATTCCCATTTCATTTTAAACAATTTATTTCAACACTTAAATTTAAATCTCCATTTTACACCATTTAAAACTTAATTTTCAATTTAATTAAATTAACTTAAATTTCCATAAAAAAAATCAAACCAAAATTTCCAAATTAAGTTACACTTTAAAAATCACAATTTCTATCCATTTATTTTACATTTATCACATAGAAAAATCATTTCCACTTTAATAAATCATTTTAAAATTTAATTTTAAATCAATTTATCATATTTTTACATTTTTAAAATATTTAAAATGTCCAGAAAAATACAGAAAATAACCACGGGTCTGTATAATATTTTTTAGCTTAAGTCAAGTGATACGGATAATATATCATTTCAATCCGTAGTTTACAAAGAAAATCCGGGTTTTATCATTTCAAACCCGTAATCCCAAGTAAATAAAGTTTATTAAAGGTCGCTCAGGCTTATCATTTCAGCCCATAACGATCTTTCCCTATTCTAAAGTCCGTTCGGGTATGTATCATTTCAACCCATAGTGATTTCTATACTAACAGGGAACTTGCAGTGTGATAAACTGATAAAAATGAACAGAATAACATCATATAACAGTAATAGATGATATAACATATGTCATAACAGGGGTAAACATTTTATGATCATAATACAACAGTTATAACAGGATGATAAAATTTTACAGATTCAAATGGTGTCAGTTTACTAGTTATATAAGTACACATCGTCTGGTGAGAATTACTCACTTGTTTAAGCTGGAGATGAAAACCACAAACACACAACAAAGATTTCCAGAGGAACGAAAGCACGACAATGATTTGAGATTGGGAGAGCCAAAGATTAATCTCCTTGAATACATGAGACAAACAAATATATAAAACATAAGTTTCAACACAAGATATGTTTAAACAATGCTAGAAATGAATACATAAACAAAACCCAAAATCTTTGCACTTGCTTTCTACCAATTATGGTTCAGCTACAGGTCTGAAATGCATGGCTAAGGGGTGGGTGTGGATCTGGTTTTGGGTTCCATAGGGTCGGTCAAACATGTATGGTGATGGGGCAAAAGTGATGCAAAGAAATATGTGCATGTATACACAACTCCAAGGCAATACAACATGTATTCAAGGCAAACAAAGGCTCAGCCAAAGCAATACAAGTCAGGGCCAGGTTCAGGTGGGTCAGGGGTGACATGGCAGAGGTGTTTTAGATCAGGTTAGAGGTGGTGGTGGTGGTGGTGGTAGTGGCGGGTAAAGGTGGTAGAAGGTGGATGTGGCAATTCTAGGCTTGTTTGCATAGTTTGTGATGGTTTTATTGGATTTTTGGTGGTGATCTCTAGCCTAGATGGCTCGGCCTGGCCATGGTGGGGTACTAGGGGGGTGGTTGATCAGAAAACAAGGTGGTGGAGGTTAGGTCTGATCTGGTTGAGGAGGAGTGGAGCCATGAAGTTAGAGAACAAGATGCAAATTTCAATGGAAAACATAAAAAAACAAGAGAGAAAAGAAGTTTTTTTTACCAAACTTTCAACAATGGAGATGGCCGTGAGTTTTCTTGTTTGAGAAAGAATGTTTTTTTGCGTGAAAAATATGAGAAAGTGTCAGCTGAAAGAATGGGGTAATGCACGGCCAAAGCATTGAAGAGAGGAGTTGGAAAATATGAAAGGTCGGGAGATAAAAAGACTTTGGAATTTCAAGAGTTTAAAACCTTTCAAATTTCTTTTTATTTCTTTTTAACTTATATGTATATTAAAAAGGCTGATAATAGAGATAAATAATCTCAGAAATAAAGTAAATAAGAAAAATAAATAAATAAATATTAAATTATATAATTTAAATGAAGAAAATAACAATATATATATAACCAAGCTAAATAAATTGAAAACAATTCAAATAATCTTTGGAAAAATTATTTTATCACTTTAAAAATATTTAAAGACATAAAATAACATATTAACACATATTAAAACAAAATATGACAATAAAAATATAATTTATATAATTTAAAATAGACAATATTGCTAAATAAATCAGTTTACACACAATATTGAAAAATACATAACTTCCACAGTATAAGTCCGTTTTCAACGAAACGAAAAGCAGTATTCATGAAATTAAATCTATTTTCATAATAAAAGATAAAATTAAAGAATTTAAATATTTAAATTTAAAGTTCAAAAGTCAAAGTTTGACCAGTTTGAACAGAAATTCACTTTTCAGGGAAATATACAATTTATACCAGTTTGAAATTATAATTCACATAATAATCAACATTTTATTTTAAAAATTAAATGTTTGAAATAAAACAAGTTTAAAATAATAATAAAATAAATTCAAATTTAAATATATATGCACAAATCTAGGGTGTTACACTCTCCCCCACTCAAATCTTTTCGTCCTCGAAAAGAACGGAAAGGAAAAATAAGAGAAACAAGACAGAAAAACAAAATAGTACCTAGAATGAACAATTCCGGATTCGAAGCACGAATGCTCTCCTGCGTCTCCCAAGTACAATCACGATCATCAGTATTCCACTGTACTTTGACCAGACTAACAGATTTCCTTCTTAGCTGCTTCGTACCTCTGTCGACAATACGAAGTGGCTTCGTCTCAACAGTCAAATTAGGCTCAATATCCAAACTATCAAGAGCAGAAGGCTGAACAATAAGAGATGGATCATGCAAATAGCGACGAAGATGAGAAACGTGGAATACATTATGCACTCCAGAGAACTTCTCTGGCAAATCCAAACGGTAAGCCAAAGAACCAATTCTTTCCACAATGCGGAAAGGACCAACAAATCTAGGAGAAAGCTTCCCTCTACGACCAAAGAGAATAACATTCCTTAAGGGAGAAACCTTAAGGAAAACCAAATCACCAACAACAAACTCTAAACTCCGCCTATGCCTATCAGCATACTTCTTCTACCTATCCTGAGCAATTCTCATCTTCCTCCTAATCTCCTCAACTCTCTCAGAAGCCTCTAAAATCATATTAGGACCAAGAACCAAACGATTACCGGATTCAATCCAGCAAGAAAGGGATCTAAAAGGTCGTCCGTAAAGAGCAGAAAACGGAGACGTCATGATACTGGCCTGAATTCAAAGATAGAAATGAGATAGATAAAAGATTAAGATAAGATTAAAACAGAAGATAGAAATTATACCTGATAACTATTGTTATAGGTGAATTCGACAAGATGGAGATGATCTTCCCAAGATCCTCCATAATCAAGCACACAAGCACGAAGAAGATCTTCGAGAATCTGATTCACTCTTTCCGTTTGACCGTCGGTCTGTGGATGGTAAGCAGTGCTCAGATTCAAACGAGTACCCAAAGAATCCTGAAAGGCTTTCCAAAACCGACTAGTAAAGATAGGATCACGATCACAAACAATATTGAGAGGAACACCATGGAGATGAACAATCTCCCTCATGTAAATCTCAAACAAACTAGAAGCAGAACGGGTAGACTTGACTGGAATAAAATGAGCTGATTTGGTCAATCTATCCATAATGACCCAGATACTCTCGTTACCCTTCCTTGTTCTTGGTAATCCATCAATGAAATCCATAGAAACCTGTTCCCACTTCCAATTGGGAATCTCAAGAGGCTGCAACAAACCAAGGGTCTTTTGATGATTTGCCCTGACTTGCTGACAAGTCACACATCTATTAACAAAAATGGAAATATCTCACTTCATACCCTTCCACTAATATAACTTCTTCATTTCCTGATACATCTTGGTCACACCTGGATGAATAGAAAGTCTGGACCGATGATTCTCCCGAAGTAACTCCTGTCTCAATACATCAACATTCGGGACACAAATCCTATTATTAATCCTTAAAATACCCTTATCATCTATCTGAGCTCCATTGCCATCAAGACTACTACTACCGACCCTGCCACAAACTTTCTCCTTCATCAATCTAAGCATCTCATCCTCATCCTGCTTAGCCATAATACGGTCCACAAGAGAAGAAGAAACAACAAGCTGACACAACAAAGCCTTCTTTCGACTCAAAGCATCCGCCACAACATTAGCTTTCCCAGGGGTATAGTTGATGTCGAGGTCATAAGAAGCAAGGAACTCTAACCACCTAACTTGTCTCTGGTTCGAATCCTTCTGAGAGAAAATATACTTCAAAGACTTATGATCTGTGAAAAGCTCAAACTTGGTACCCAAAAGATGATGTATCCAAAGCTTCAAAGCAAAAACAATAGCAAGCAACTCTAAATCATGAGCAGCATAATTTGCTTCATGGGTCTTCAACTGACGACTAGCATAAGCAATCACCTTACCATCCTGCATCAGAACAGCCCCCAAACCTTCTCGACAAGCATCAGTGTATACCGTTAATCCCTCATTTCCACTTGGAATGGTAAGAACTGGTGCGGAAGTAAGCTTGTGCTTCAACTCACTGAATGCAGCCTTACACTCAGCATTCCAAATAAACTTAGCATTCTTCCGAGTCAAAGCAGTGAGAGGTGCGGCAATCTGAGCAAAATTCTCAATGAATCTCCGGTAATAACCGACAAGGCCCAGAAAACTACGGATATCAGTTGGAGTCTTAGGAGTTTCCCAATCCTGTACAGAATAGGGATAAATAAGGAAAACATGAAAGATAGAATAAATTGAATGAACAAGGAAAGAGAAGGAAAGAAAGACTTACATTGATCGCAGCGATCTTGACTGGATCAATAGAAACTCCATTACCAGAAACAATATGCCCGAGGAATCGGACTTCATCCTTCCAAAAATGGCATTTGGAAAATTTAGCCTTTAATTGATGATTTCGAAGAGTTTCAAGAACAGATTTCAAATGTGACTCATGCTCTTCCTCAGACTTAGAGAAAACAAGGATATCATCAACAAAGACTAGAACAAATTTATTAAGCACATCGCGAAAAACACGATTCATTAAATCAACAAAGAAAGCAGGAGCATTAGTCAAACCAAAAGGCATGACTAACCATTCAAAGAATCCATTCTCAGTACGGAAAGCAGTCTTGGGAATACTTCCCTCAACAACTCTAAGCTGGTGAAAACCTATGGCAAGATCAAGCTGAGAGAAAACAGTAGCATCATAAAGCTGATCAAACATATCATTGATGCGAGGCATTGGATATCTGTTTTTCATAGTGAGCTTGTTCAGCTCCCTATAATCAACACACATCCGGAGAGAACCATCGGACTTGGTGACAAAAACCACCGCAGCTCACCATTCAGAATAGCTAGGTCTGATCAGACCCTTGGAAGACAGGTCTACAATTTGCTTCCGTAACTCAACCTTCTCGCGTGGTGCCATTCTTCTAGGAGGAAGAACTACAGGTCGTGCTCCAGGAGTAAGATCAATATGGAAATCAATTTCCCGCTTAGGAGGTAAAGCAGTAACTTCACCAAATACATCGGGATAGAATTTGACTACACGAGTCGACTGAAGATCAATAGGAGAATAATCCAAAGAATAAATAAAGCTACCAGCACAATCATGAGGCATACAACACTGAATAACCAAAGAATTACCCCGATCATCCTCAAGAGAAACAATTCGATATTTACAAGAGATACGAGCATCGTGATTCCTTAACCAATCATCTCCAAGTAATAAATCAGAAGTATCAAAACCAAGAATATAGAAATCACCACTAAAGCGATGATTAGAATGGAGGAGTTTCACCCCTCTACAAATCCTACCAAGGTTTGTGGGACCCCCAATAGGATTAGAAACACATAAAGGAACAGAAGCATACTCAGGAGAAAGGAGATGCTCAAACTTATCACATATAGCCATAGAAATAAAACTATGCGAAGCTCCAGTATCAAATAAAACACGAACAGGATGCTGAAATAAATAAAAGGTGCCCTGAAAAGTACCTTAATCATCACTAGGAGCAGGAGCAGGTGCAACAGGAGAAGAAGCAGATGTGACAGCAAAAACACCAGATGGCTTTCCTTTCTGATACAAAGGACAGTTATTCTTAAAATGACCTGGCTGAAGACAAACATGACAAAGATTGTTCCTGGTAGCCTGAGGTGGAGGAACAGCAACACCAACTGAAGTAGGGAAACTATTAGCATAGTGTCCCTTCTGATCACATTTGAAGCAGGTAATGGTAGATAAGTCAATATGGTGCCTCTGAGAAGGAGAAAATGATGAAGATCCCAAGCCTGGATGCTTGAGCCAATTCTTCTTCTGCTGTTGGAAATTGGGCTTTCTCTTCTTAGAATTTGCAGAGGAAGATTGAGATGCAGGAGCACCAGAAGCAGCAGGACCCTTGGAAGTAGGGTTCTCATAACGAATAGCCATATCCATAAGCTCGGTAAAAGTGCCATGAACATATGAAATAAGACGATCGTAGAACTCTGGGCGAGCTCCAGCTATGAACTTCTCATTTTTCTTAAGACGAGTGTCAATAAGACCAGGACCAAACTTGGAAAGTTCATTGAACTTCTGCTCATACTCAGAAAAAGACATGGTACCCTGCTTAAGATCCATAAATTCATGATAAAGCTGAGATTTCCCGGCTTCGGGCATCCATTTTGCCACAAAAGCCTCTCTGGAAAGAAAATACAGAAACAAAACTTAAGATAGATTCAAAAGAAAAGAAAAATGGGGAAAAATTCAAGATAACACAAAGGATACCTGAACTGCTCCCACAAAAGATCACCTTCGTTAGTGTGAGCTGTAACAGACTCCCACCAATCTAAGGATGACTCTTGCAGCTGCCAAGCTGCTAATTGATGCTTCTGGGCATCAGTAATCTCAAGACCAGTAAGGATCCTCTCTAAACTCCGTAACCATTGCTGGGCTTCGATAATGCTCTCTGAACCGGTGAACTTAGTACCACCGAGCTGAGAGAATTCCTTACAGAGAATAGTAAACCTAATAGGTGCAACAGGTTGAGGAGTTGGGGCAGTACCACGACCCCTACCTCTAGCATTTCCACGATTCATCCTGAAAATATCAAGAATGAATTTAGGACAAAGTACAGAGAAGACAAAGATAAGGTAAGATAAGACAAGATAAAATCACTTGTATGAATATCCTAATAACAGAAATTTCTAACAAGGTAGATACGAAAAGAAGGAAGTTTAGAAAAAAAATTCTTTTAAAACAAGAAAATTTTATATCAAAATAAACTTTGGAATTCATTTGAAAAATCATTTAAAATCATTTTATACTTTGAAAATACGTTCACTCACAAAGAAATGATTCTGAGTTTGATTTCACTCATTCTAGGGTATTTCTACCCTATCTCTAATGAGCTTTTGCTCTATAGGCTAAGGTTTGCCTAAAACCAAAGCTCTGATACCAAGTGTAACGACCCACTATTTTGGACCATTCAAATCGACAATAATCCACACATGTCAGACTTGAATAATGCAAAATAACAGATTGTCATAAAATTTGGAGCAAATAAAATCATTTATAGAATCACAGACACAGAAATATCAGAATAACTCGCAGCGGAAATAAAATAAATAGTTGTTCATGAAGCCACTACAATACAGAGTCTCAAAAGTAGAAACAAAATACATAGTCTGAAAACCAATACAGTTCTGAAACAAGTACAATAAAAATCCCAAATACATAAGTCTCTAATACAAAAGCTGAAATAGAACAACTAAAACTGAAATAGATAGATAACTAGATAAGCAGAAACTCCAGCGATTCCTAGCTCTAGAAAAGTGAAATCCAAAGCTGTGAATACTCAGGCTGACCCGAGCGTAAATAAAACACAAACACTCGAGTCAGGACATACATACTTATAAAATGTAAACCAACTCAAGTGAACTGTAATAAAGGTACAAGTAACTTAAAGAATGCTTAGGATCGCCCATTCTTTAAGGATCCGTTAAACTATCTACTATGTAGTAATATTCGCTATTATAATAATGTCTAATATAAAATAAACATACTTTTTAATAGCGTCAAGGGGTTACCCATATAGCCCTTAACACGTAGTAGTCCCAGTAGTCTATCCAGTATTAGCATACTCCCAAAATGAGGGCTACCCTCGATACTCCACAGGCTACGGGAGAAATCACAATCGTAGTAAAGCTCGATATGGTAGGTGACACGGCACACAAGGCAATGCCAGGGTAGATATACCAATTATGCATACGGACTGATGGAAACGCATAGCAGCCACTACCGCTCCACCTCGAACAACACTCCTAAATCAAGGGGTGCACCTAAACAATCACAAAGTAATAGAATGGTATCGAAGAAGTGTGTCCGATAAGAGGTGCTACCTCACTGGTCCGAGATCGCTCCTGTTTTAGCCACCTTATACAAACTCACGGGAGTTGGGTCCACGTATATACCTTAGGATCGTCGCCACCATCCTACTTCATTCTGGAAACTCCACCGCGTACACAGTTGTCAAAGTGGTTTTCGGTATCGACAGAGAGTATGTCCATATCCGATCCCGGTCCCTTTAACAACCAATCGTTATTATAACCCGTGGTTATAAATTTAAAACAGTTTATATTTCAAATCAAAATACTTCAATTAAACCATTTAAAAACAAAGTCATTATTCTTTTAAATCAAATATTCAGTTCCCAAAAATTTAGCCTTTCCTGAGTTCATTTATTCACTTAAAACAATAAAACATTAAAATTTCAGCTTTCACAGCATTTAAAAAGTGCTGCGGTAATTTATATTTGAAAACAATTCAATTCAGCAAAGACAGCATTTATAAACTGCTGTAATAGTTCAGTTTTAAAGGAAAAATAGTTCAATTCAGAAAAGACAGCATTTAAAGCTGTTGTAAAAGTTCAGTTATATTCAAAATCCCATTTTCAGTCAACTGCATCACTTAACAAGTGCTACAATAGCCTCTTCATTAGTTTCGGTTTTAAATTTAGTTCTTGCCACTACAGCACTTACCAAGTGCTGTCATAGCCTTAGTTCATTTTAGTCTTCTAGTTCATTGATGCAACCACAACACTTACAAAGTGCTGCAGATTCTACTTAGTTCAGAATTAGTTCATTTCCAAAAATGATAGCATTTCTGAAGTGCTATTAATTAAATTTCCAAGTTTTAAATACAATTCCAGTCACAAATAAACTTCATTTTATATCATTTAAACTTATAAAAATCATATTTTTCCACATTAAAAATGTTCATTTAAATCCTTTAACTTATGATTTTTATAAAGAAAAATTTTACAAATAAAAATCAAATTTTTCCAAAGTTTACTATTTAAATTCAAGTGTGTCAATTCCCATTTCATTTTAAACAATTTATTTCAACACTTAAATTTAAATCTCCATTTTACAACATTTCAAACTTAATTTTCAATTTAATTAAATTAACTTAAATTTCCATAAAAAAATCAAACCAAAATTTCCAAATTAAGTTACACTTTAAAAATCACAATTTCTATCCATTTATTTTACATTTATCACATAGAAAAATCATTTCCACTTTAATAAATCATTTTAAAATTTAATTTTAAATCAATTTATCATATTTTTACATTTTTAAAATATTTAAAATGTCCAGAAAAATACAGAAAATAACCACGGGTCTGTATAATATTTTTTAGCTTAAGTCAAGTAATACGGATAATATATCATTTCAATCCGTAGATTACAAAGAAAATCCGGGTTCTATCATTTCAAACCTGTAAGCCCAAGTAAATAGAGTTTATTAAAGGTCGCTCAGGCTTATCATTTCAACCCATAATGATCTTTCCCTATTCTAAAGTCCGTTCGGGTATGTATCATTTCAACCCATAGTGATTTCTATACTAACAGGGAACTTGCAGTGTGATAAACTGATAAAAATGAACAGAATAACATCATATAACAGTAATAGATGAAATAACATATGTAATAACAGGGGTAAACATTTTATGATCATAATTTAACAGTTATAACAGGATGATAAAATTTTACAGATTCAAATGCCGTCAGTTTACTAGTTATATAAGTACACATCGTCTGGTGAGAATTACTCACTTGTTTAAGCTGGAGATGACAACCACAAACACACAACAAAGATTTCCAGAGGCACGAAAGCACGACAATGATTTGAGATTGGGAGAGCCAAAGATTAATCTCCTTGAATACATGAGACAAACAAATATATAAAACATAAGTTTCAACACAAGATATGTTTAAACAATGCTAGAAATGAATACATAAACAAAACCCAAAATCCTTGCACTTGCTTTCTACCACTTATGGTTCAGCTACAGGTCTGAAATGCATGGCTAAGGGGTGGATTTGGATATGGTTTTGGGTTCCATAGGGTCGGCCAAACATGTATGGTGATGGGGCAAAAGTGATGCAAAGAAATATGTGCATGTATACACAACTCCAAGGCAATACAACATGTATTCAAGGCAAACAAAGGCTCTGTCAAAGCAATACAAGTCAAGGCCAGGTTCAGGTGGGTCAGGGGTGAAGTGGCAGAGGTGTTTCAGATCAGGTCAGAGGTGGTGGTGGTGGTAGTGGCAGCTAAAGGTGGTAGAAGGTGGATGTGGCAATTCTAGGCTTGTTTGCATAGTTTGTGATGGTTTTATTAGATTTTTGGTGGTGATCTCTATCCTAGATGGCTCGGCTTGGCCATGGTGGGGTACTAGGGGGGTCGTTGATCAGAAAACAAGGTGGTGGAGGTCAGTTCAGATCTGGTTGAGGAGGAGTGGAGCCATGAAGTTAGAGAACAAGATGCAAATTTCAATGGAAAACATAAAAAAAACAAGAGAGAAAAGAAGTTTTTTTACCAAACTTTCAACAATGGAGATGGTCGTGAGTTTTCTTGTTTGAGAAAGAATGTTTTTTGTGTGAAAAATATGAGAAAGAGTCAGCTAAAAGAATGGGGTAATGCACGGCCAAAGCATTGAAGAGAGGAGTTGGAAAATATGAAAGGTCGGGAGATAAAAAGACTTTGGAATTTCAAGAGTTTAAAACCTTTCAAATTTCTTTTTATTTCTTTTTAACTTATATGTATATTAAAAAGGCTGATAATAGAGATAAATAATCTCAGAATTAAAGTAAATAAGAAAAATAAATAAATAATAAATTATATAATTTAAAAGAAGAAAATAACAATATATATATAACCAAGCTAAATAAATTGAAAACAATTCAAATAATCTTTGGAAAAATTATTTTATTACTTTAAAAATATTTAAAGACATAAAATAACATATTAACACTTATTAAAACAAAATATGACAATAAAAATATAATTTATATAATTTAAAATAGACAATATTGCTAAATAAATCAGTTTACACACAATATTGAAAAATACATAACTTCCACAGTATAAGTCCGTTTTCAACGAAACGAAAAGCAGTATTCATGAAATTAAATCTATTTTCATAATAAAAGATAAAATTAAAGAATTTAAATATTTAAATTTAAAGTTCAAAAGTCAAAGTTTGACCAGTTTGAACAGAAATTCACTTTTCAGCGAAATATACAATTTATACCAGTTTGAAATTATAATTCACATAATAATCAAAATTTAATTTTAAAAATGAAATGTTTGAAATAAAACAAGTTAAAAAAAATAAAAATAAAAATAAAATCAAATTTAAATATATATGCACAAATCTAGGGTTGTTACAGGTTCATTTTCTTTTTCTTTTTGTTTCATTTTCCTTTGCTTTTTTTTCTTTCTTCTACTCTATCTTTCCATTTTCATTCTGTCTTTCTTTTCTAAAACAAAATGAAAAATGATGAAGCATGCCATTACCCAGATATGGCCTTACGCCTCCCTCCAACCCACCAAGAAACCACCGCTTCAAGCTCCTCCACTACTCATGAACTCACCCTTAACCCGTGCCTTGCAGCCACCCAACTGCACCATTCCACCCGTGCTCTCCACTGCATCGCCACTTCCAGCCACTCACGTCACCGCCTTATATTATGCACCTCTCACGTGTGTTGCAGCCTTCTCCTCTATATTAAACTGTAAGGTATATATTGTATTGGATATGTGAGTTTTATGTTAAATATATATATATATATGTTCAGTTATATATACTATATTGCGTATGTTAATAATATTTAAAACATTTTGATTTCAAATTCTTATTTTTAGAAATTGGTAGACAATGGGCTTTATAAAGATAGATCTGTAGGTGTTTGCACGCATTGTATAAAGAGTATATAGAGTTGCTGTTGTACAAATGTCAGCTATATAAGTTATATTAGTATTCGTGAGTTGATTCTTCCATATATAAGTTATATTAGTATTCGTGAGTTGATTCTTCCATATATATATATATTGTGTGTGTGTGTGTGTATTAGCAATATTATTATAATAAATGGCTTATATTGATTTTTGTAATAAATATTGATTTTAAAACGTTATAAGTGTATAAGTTATATATTACGTTTATACAAGTTATATATATGTATGTTAATATACATTAATGTATATAGGGTTTTATATGGTCAGTTAGTTTATATTATGCCTAGTTATATATTTTACATGATTAAGTTATGCTATTTTTTTCTTTGTACATATATGTTTTTCAAACTATATATATGTATGTTATATAGCTTGTAGGTCTATGTGTATATGTATATTTATATATAAGTTTTATATAAGTTTTCAAATCTGTTATATATAATAGTGTGTACAAGGGATATTTATATATATTTTGATTTATTGGTTGTATGTATATATATATATATATTGTACTGTATATATATTTTATTTCATAACAGTATTGTATTATAAGTTTTCAAATCTGTTATATATAATAGTGTGTACAAGTTTTATATAAGTTTTCTTTTAAAATAGTTTGTAGTAAACTAATTAATGTTTTGTTTATGCAGTGTAATTTTATATTAGCTTAAAATATGGTATATATGTTATATTTTCTTTCTGGGATTTTTGAGTATAGTACTGTGTCTAACACCTGTAGTTTATTCATATTATATGTATAGGTATATATATATTTACTGTATATTATATTATTGTGAGTATTATATTACATTGTTTAAAAGCATATATTTATTCTATGTTCAAAGTGTATATATGTAAAAATATATATTTGTCCGTTGAGTTTCAATGTAAAATTTATAATAGTTTGTTTTATATATAAGCTGGTGTATATAATATGTTTATTCTTACACACATATATATATATATATATATAAGTTACATAAGTTAGTCTATATATTTTCCTGTCTATTGCCTATAGAGTTCTACAAGTATATATATTAGTTATATAAGATCTGTTGAGGCTTTAATGTATATTTTATAATAGATGCGTTCATAGTAGATTATATATATGGTATTGTATATTGTCATATGTTATGGGTATATAATATTATATGTTTTAAAGCTTTGTTACGTTGATGCCCCAAAAGTATATAGGTTGTACATGTATATTAGTTCGTATATATTATATATGTATTTCATACATTGGCAATATAGATTTTTGAATGTAATGTGTGTAAGTTCGTTGCATTTTATTAAATATATATATGTATATATATATATATATATATTATTTTGTTGGTATTAAATTTAAAATGTTGATTTAAAAATACATATATATATATATATATCTATTTTATCATAAAGAGAAATTATATATAACGTATATTTTGTTCAGTCTATATCAAGCTAATTTGATTTTTCTCATCGATTCCAGCCTTGCTTTGATCATTGAATTCGTGCCAATTTTGCTTTGCTTTGGAATTCGTGTTTGAATTCGTAACTCATCTCTTTCTCGTTCATCTCTAGCCTCAAAAGGTGAGCAATCACTCACGATTAACGTTCTGATGTTTATTAAACTTGATTTCAATTGAAACGACAATTGAAATATGTAGCTGTTAGTTATTTAAATTGCTATATATGTGCCATTATCTGTAACTGTTCACCTGTGACATCTGACACCATTATCTGTTATTTATATTGATGATATATGCCTGTTATTGATGTGTTATATTATTATCATCACTGTTCTCACTCTGCAAGTTCCCTGCTAGTATAGAATTCCCTATGGGTTGAAATGATACATACCCGAACGATCATGTAGAATAGGAGAAAATCATTATGGGTTGAAATGATAAACCCAAGCGATTTTCATTGTCATTGAATTGGGATTGCGGGTTGAAAAGATATATACCTGTAGATTTTAAATTGCGGATTGGAATGATAAATATCTGTATCACTTGACCATAGGATAGAAAATTATATACAGACACCGTTGGTCTATATATATATTTTGAAATGATTTCCCTGATTTTAAAAAGGAAATATATATATGGTTTTATTAAATATTGATTTTTAAATATTATATATAATCAAAAGTTATTTTATAAAGGTTTAAATATTATATCTAATTGATATTCTTTTAAATATATATATAATAGATTTTATAATAAATTTTAATAAATTAAGGTTGTAAAGATAATTTGAAATTGTATTTAACTAAGAATTTTACTTAAATAAGTTTAGGTTGAAATTTATTAAATTTAAGATTTTAAAGATATGATTTTATAACTTGATTTTTTATTATAAGTGATTTAAATGAATATTTTCAAATTTACATAAATTGAAATGGAATATTTAGTTTTATTTATATGTTATTGGAATGATTAAGTAAGTATTTCAAAATTAAATAATAATAAAGTGAATTTGAAATATATATGAAATTGGCAAATTTAGCTTTGTAAATGTTTGATACTTAAAACTTTGAAATATATTGAAATGCAAATGGTATATTTGGTGGTTCAAATCTACATTTGAAATCGTTATAATTTGAAATGGTTTATTGAGAACTGAATTGAATTGAAATTGATGAATTGAGAATGCATTTAATTGAATTTTGGAATTTGAGTTAAATAGAATCGATTTGTGAAGTTGGAGGAAACTATTTTATTTTATAAAGTATCTTATTTTATATGAAATCTATTATTTATATATATATATTTTTAATATAAACTATTTTTAATAGAAATCATTTTTAATATAAACTATTTTTAATAGAAATCATTTTTAATATAAATTATTTTTAATATGAACTATTTTAAATAAAACTATTTTTAATATACTAATTACTTTAATATGAACTATTTAATTTATAACTATTTTAATATATATTTATACTATTATTAATATCTAAACTGTTTTAAAGGAAAGTGTATAATTTCAAAGTGTTATAATTTCGAAGAGTTATAATTTTGGAAAGTGTTATGATTTTGGAAATGAATATTAATTGAAGTGAGAAATGATATCGTATTGATATGGTTTTGAAATGGATATGATATTTTGGTTTTGAAGTATGAATTATTTGAAATGAAATGACCGCGGTATTATAATAACGTTTGGTTGTTATAGAGACCAAGATCGGTTATTGTCATACTCTCTGCCAATACCGAAAACCACTTTAACAACTGTGTACATGGTGGAGATTCCAGAATGAAGTAGGATGGTGGTGACGATTCTATTTAAGGTATATACGTGGACCTGACTCCCATGAGTTAGCTTAGGGTGGCTAAAACAGGAGCAATCGATGGGCCAAGTTAGGTCATTCCTCCGATCGGGCACATTCCTTCGATACTATATTCTGACTTTGTGATTTATTTGGTGGCCACCCATGATTTTGATTTGGGAGTGTGTTCCGAGGTGGGCGATAGTAGCTGTTATGCGTTACCACCAGCCCAGAAGTGTAATTGGTATATCTACACTGGCATTGCCTAGTTGTGCCGCGTCACCTACCTTATCGAGACCACTACGATTTTGTTTTGTACCATACCTATGGAGTGCCCTCTGACGATGCCCAGTACGTGGGAGATTACGGTACGGTATAGACTATGGGAATATATAAAATGTGTTAAGAGGGATATGGGTAACGCCTTAACGTTATTTTAATAGTTTACTTTACTATATACATATTATAATATCGTATTGTACTACATAGTAGATAGTTCCACGCATCCTTAGAGGATGGTTATCCCAAACATCCTTTGAGTTACTTGTATTTCAGTTGATATTTCACTTGAGTTGGATTTATTGATATAAGAATGTTAATCTTGATTATAGTGTTTTGTGTTTTTGCTTTATGCTCGGGTCAGACTGAGTGTCACAGCATTATAGACTCACCTTTGGAGTTGGAGCTTCGCTTGGAGATCCATCTATATCTATTTAGCTTCCAGTTATTCCGTTGACTCCAGTGATATATTCAGATTTTGTTGTTTTTTTATTGTATTGAGACTTCTATGTATTCGAGACTTCGGTTGTATCTTGTTTAACTCTGTTATATATATAGTAGCTTCATGAACTACTATTCATTTGTTTCCGCTGCTTAATGTATATTACTCTGTATTTGTGATTTTGTGATTATTTTATTTACCGTATATGATGAGTTTTGCCAAATATAAAATAACAATCTGATATTTTGAGCAATTCAAGTCTGACATGTGTGGATGCGAATGGCACGAAATATCTGGTCGTTACACATACAGTTGAAGAATTTTTGGAATTAGGCTATCCGATGGCCAAAATGACCTCGAAATGCATTAAATCATGATCCAAGAGTACTGCCTCAGATGGTAATGAAATTTATACCATCAAGATCGAAAAATTGAGGTAATATGCAACGACGAGTTTCGTGGCTATCCAATACGCTATGCCATCGTACGAGCAACAATCGTTTGGCGATTTATTTGAGAAATCAAATAGAATATACGTTTTTATTCCATATAACTCCACCCCACAATTAGATATTTTCCTCTCTTACTTTCCAATCTACTCCTCCTCATGTAGTAAATGTAAAAGCCTACTCTTTTCATTAGATTAAATCAAAAGCTTCGGTCCATGTGAATCAATGAGATCAGATTTATTACTACCATTATTGATCACGAAGGTATGAGGGCATATTGACAACAAGGGTGTCGAGGTAAAAGTTTTGCAGCCAAAAGAGGATATCAATGCAATATGGAATATTGAATGCCACCAGCACACACGATATCAATGTTACACACCATTAATGTCACCTTTCTTTAACAAAAGTCATTAAATTATGTCACATTCATGAGCCAATGTCGAAGATCCACAATGATGCCTCATATCATCAATGCTGCTTCCCGTATATAAACAGTCG
Organism: Allium fistulosum; assembly: GCA_030737815.1. Lineage (NCBI taxonomy): Eukaryota > Viridiplantae > Streptophyta > Magnoliopsida > Asparagales > Amaryllidaceae > Allium > Allium fistulosum. The sequence continues at coordinate 1,218,179,637 of CM060904.1, read as the reverse complement.
AAGGCATCGTATAAAGCCAATATTTCACCAAGGAAGGAATTGATGTCTTGCACTATTGATATTGTATACAGTAAGCCATCATTGTCATAATGGCATGATGCTTATCTATGTCCCACTTCATTGATGCTGCGTTCTAATCAATATCGCACTTCATCCACGGAGGAAGAATGAATGCTGCACCTAGTTAATATCAACTCTGTTTGATCCCGCATCTCTTCAATATCATTTCCTTTTGATATCGCTCCTTATTGATGCCACCTATCACCAATGTTGTCTATTGTCAATGTTGTATGTTGCTAATGCCACCGCATGTTGTGAATGCCACTTATTACCATACTGCCAATTATAAATACCATCCGTTAATAATGCCGCTTATTATCAATGCCGACGGTTATTAATTGTAACGACCCATAATTTTCGATAATTAAATTTGTTAATTTAATAAGATTTTGGTAATTTAATATTGAAGAAACAAAAATTTGTGATTCATTAATGAAATAATAACCAAAATGATAGGTAACAATATTAATTTAAGTTAATTATGAACAACTTGAATGAAATCCGAATCAATTGAAATAATGTAAAGGTTATAATTTGGTTATAAATGGAATAGAGGGAAACAAATGTAATATTGAATTAATTAATGAAATAATATATTAAAAGGGAATTCATTTAAATCAGTGTTCGGTAGGAAATTATAACATTTGGTTGTAAGTAATAAAATTATAAATACAACTAAGGTTAATGGTGACAATAATTATATGCTACCTATTTAGTTAATCTGTTAAATGGGAATTGGAAATCAATTGCAATTAATTCACTTAATTAATGCAGTTAATGTAGATTAAATTGACCATTGTATAATATTAATTCAATAAGATATAACCAATGTAAATTTCAATCATAATATGACTATTGATTGAATAAAAAGAATTGGAATCAAGTTTGACCAAATTATTGGAATTTAAATTATAATAAGTGAATTTATTACAATTAAATATAATTAAAGATTACTTTAATGGAAAGTAAGATGAAATGGTGGATATATATATATATATATATATATATATATATATTGTAATAAAATGTATGGGATGGTCATTATAAGTGCAAGACAACAATTGATGTAATGAAATATAAAACAATGTTAATTACGAATGTAGAATAATAATTGATTAAATATAAAGATTGAAATAAAATTGAATCAATTTATTTGGATTAAATTATAATTAATTCGATTTAATTACATTGGGAATTAAACATTATAATTGGTAAATTTATTAACTTTAAATTGATATATGAACTTGTTTAAATTATTGTGATGTTTAAGAAATCAAAAATGGAAAAAATTGTTATTCATAGAATTTGGATTAAAAATTTTGATTTAATTAATTTAATATTAATTTATTTAATTAACGTGAAAATAGCCATTTTGGCCACTGACTCGGATTTCGACGAAACCAGTTTCGTCGGATCCGTAACAATGAATTATTGTAGGATTTCAAGTTTCGTAGCGATCAGACTTGTCGTTTGGCCGTATGGACTCGAAACGCCTAGAAATCAATTTAATTGAAATCAATTAAAATCAATTTGAAATAAGCTGATTTTAACATAACTTCTTCATACGATGGAATTAGGATTTGAAACCTGTTCCATTGAGTTTGAAAATATCGAAAACATCTATTTTGATATATGGGATGACACATTTTCGTTCTGGTGACGTAACTGGCTTTTCGGGTCGTTTATCGTTCAAAACCCCAAATCAAATCCGATCGTTACTTTCTATTTTCTGGTCTACCTATAAATAGATCATTATAAACCCTAGGTCATTTCTTATTCCTGATTTCTGTACGTACAATTCCATTTTCTTTTCTCTTCCCAATGGCTGCAAACCCTAATTCCTAAATTTCAAATCCAAATCAAAAAAATCAAATTGAAAATCAAACTCCACAAACTATATCGAATTATATATCGATTTGAAGCTCTCGACGAGTGCATCTCAGATCTGTAACTCATTTTCCAATTTGAACCTCTGTCTGTCCAGAAATTGAAGAATAAATCTCGGTCAACCATTGATCGTCGATCAACATGGACCGATCGTTGATTCGGTTATATCGTGCCGTGGAGGGCACAGAGGGGTGTTCATCTAGGCGCATCGCACGAAGTTTCAAAGGCCAGATTGGCCACGATAAATTGATTAGGGTTATATGTTTTGGCGGCTGCTGTTGTTCATCGTGGTCAAGGGGGTTCACGCAGCCTTAGGTAGGCGTGCACTTGGCTCGGCGGTGGCAACAGGGGTCGGTCGTGGGTTGCAGGCGACGTGTGGGGGTGCGGTGGCATTGAGATGCATGATGGCTCTAACCTAGGTTACGTGCGCGACCTGGGTGCGAAGTTGAGAGCTTGAAGTTACTGCTGACGTGGGTATGAAGTGTTCTCCTTTTCCTTTTTTTTTTAATAAAATTTTAAATCATTCTAATTTGTATAACTTCTTCATACGAGGTCTAATTCACGCGCAGTTTTCTCCGCTAGGATCGTATTGAAATTTCGGACATTTTAACGCTGGTTTGGACGAGTTCTGAGACTGTTTGAATTTTGGGTTTAAATTGGATTTAAATTCAATTTAAATTCAAAAGTGAGTGTTTTAACCCACTCACAACTTCTAAAATTTCTTATGTTTGTTAAATTAAATTGATGATATGATTGGAAATTTATTTATGGATGTTTGGTATATTTTAAATCATCATCTTAGTTAATTTGGATTTATTTGAATTAAATCATTATTAATTTATTATTGAATATAAATTGCCAGTTAAATACTTGTTATTGAATTTCAGTTCTATATTGATATTTACTGATTGATTTGGATGATGATTGTGATGGATGTTTGATTGTTGATATTGGATGAATGGATGTTGTATTTTATATCGTTATAAACTGCAAGTTCACTATGGGTTGAAATGATACATACCCGAATGATCTATAGATTAGGGAAAAATCGTTATTGGTTGAAATGATAGACTCGAGCGATTTTATGGAATTTATTGTAAAATTCGGGATTGCGGTTTGAAATGATATATAACTGTAAAATTCTAAATTGCGGATTGAAATGATAAACATCTGTATCACTTGACCCTAGGGTAGAGAATTATATACGTACACTAGATTGGTTAAATTAAATGATCTTTGAATATTTAATTTTTGAAATTAATTGATTGATATTTTGAAATAATAATTTGATTTATATAACTTGAACTATTATTGGAATTGGTTTAAAGGAATTGTTTAAAGGAATTTAATTGAAATTTTAAAGTTAATTTTTGAAGTATAAATTGAAATTTTTTGGAATTGAATCATTGAATTGGTTTGAAATATAACTTTGAAATGTATTGAAATTGGAATAATTTAAATTGATATTTCAAACATGGATTGGAAAGAAAATGAATTGAAAGATTTAAAATTGGGTTTTGTTGATTTGGAAATTGAAAGGGTTCAGATGTGTTGAAATAAAATAAATAGTTTAAATTGATATTAATTCCAAATCCATATTTTAATATAAACTGTTTGAAAAATTATATATTATTTTAAAATTTCTAAATTATTAAGATTTTTCAAACTATTAAACTATTTTAACCTAGTTTAACTTATTTTAAATCTAATTAATCTATTTTAAAGCTATTTAATTTATTTTAATTATACTAAATCTATTTTAAATCTATTTAACTATCTTAAATCAATTTAATAGTATCTTTAATCTTTAATTAAACTATTTTAGAGTTTTTCAACTATTTATAACTATTTAAAATTATCTAAACTATTTTCTAAATTTTCAGACTAACTAAAGTAGAAGTTTCTTTATCCAATTCATTGTTTTAATAGAGAATATGGTTAAATGATGTTATAACCAACTTTGGGATTTAAAATGTTATAATAAATTGAATATGACGATTTTGAAGTAAGGATTTAACCTACTTTGAAAATATAATTTTGAAGAAATTGTGATTTTGGAAACGATATGATTTGAAAGTGAATATGGTTTGAAATGAATATGATTTCAAAAGAGATATGATTTGATGTTGAATATGATATTTTGATATAAACTGTGAATTGACTTTTGAAATGTAAAAGAACCATCCAGTGTGAAATAATTGTTTGGTTGTTAAAGAGACCGAGATTGGATATTGTCATAGTCTCTGCCAATACTGAAAACCACTTTAACAACTGGGTACATGGTGGAGATTCCAAAAATGAAGTAGGATGGTTTGGTGAACGTTTTCTGTATGAGGTATGACGTGACCTTGACTCCCGCGAGTCACCTTAGATGTGACTAAAACAGGAGCTACGCCGGGCCAAGTGAGTTCATTCCTCCTATCGGACACACTTCTTCGATACTATGTTCTGACTTTTTGATTGATTTGGTGGCCACCCTCTGATTTTTGATTTGGGAGTGTGTTCCGAGGTGGGCGGTAGTAGCTGCTATTCGTTTCCACCAGTCGGGATCCACAATTGGTATATCTACCCTGGCTTGCCTCGAGTGCCGTGTTCACATTCCTTTGCACGCCTTCTACGAGTTTGGTTTGTACCATACCTATAGAGTGCCCTTTGATAGCCCTCCAGTTTACGGAGGAATTACGGTACTGTATAGACTATGGGAATATATAAAAATGTGTTAAAGGGGATATGGGTAACGCCTTAACGCTATTTTAATACTTTACTTTATTGTAGACACTATTATAATAGCGTATTGTACTACATAGTAGATAGTTTAACGGATCCTTAGGAGATGTGAATCCCGAACATCTCTTAAGTTACTGCACTCACGTTAGACACTGGATAGGAGATGTCAAACCCCGTAAACATCTCTGACACCGTTGCACTCATATTTACCGTTGATTTAACTTACATAAGATCTTTTTGTTCTGACTCGAGTGTTTTGTCTTTTCAATTTGCTCGGGTCAGCCTGAGCATTTCAGGATTTGAAGACCTTATTTCTAGAGGACGAAGACGAAGATTGTACTATCACTATTTATTCTATTTATTCCACTCCATCATGTTGATCCACTACATTTATTTATTTTTTCTTGTTGTCTGTAACTCTGATTCTGTATTGTATAAGTATAATCAAATTTATTTGTAAAACAGCTTGATGAACTGTTATTTGATTATTACATTTTGTCATTCCGCTTCGAGATTCTGTATTTGTTTTATTTCTTTCCCTTTTTCTTATTTACCCCAATAACAGTCTGCCTCTTTGTATGGTTTGACTTGACACGTGTGTCTGCTTAAAACGTCCAAAAAGAGAGGTCGTTATAGTTGGTACCAGAGTTTTGGTTTAGCGATAACCTTAGCTTTGTGGGGTCGGACTCATATAAAATAGGGTAGTAATGCCCTAGAATGAGTCGCTGAGTGTATATATATGAGAGAGCTCATTTGTTAGTGTTATAAAATGTTTTATATTGTGTTAATTTGTTCTGTTTGTACTTATAAATTCTGGTCGGTACATAGGACGCTTTGACATCGATAGGGATTTCTAAACGCTTAATAGGACAGACCGACACAAAATTTGTTTTGAAATGTGGGTAAATGAAATAATTTGCCTATTATATATTTTTTATATAAAAAATATAATTTATAAATGATATATTTGGTTGGTATATAATTGTTTGTTAATTAGTGAAATTTATAAACATTGATTGAAGATAGGATTTACAAATAAAGCAAATATAAATTGGAATTTTAGAACTTAAAGTTCCGGGATTTTGAAAAAAAAATTTCAAAGGATTTTTGAATATAATATTAGTATTATTTGTAAGTATTTTTTGATAATATTTCAATATAATTTGAACAAAATGTTTTAAGAATTTTGGAAAGAAATAAGCTTTGTACTTCCCGCTCTGTCGTTGGAAAATAATCTCGGTAATGAGTGCACGCATCATCGACGTTCATTTTCGAGTTTCAAAGTGGGAAGACTGTGTGGTAATTTTGCTGCACAATTATTTGATAGGTATATATAAAGATATGGTTATATATAATATTTTAAATGGTTTGAGATGGAACTCGGCATTTAGTTCTTAAATTTCTATAAATTAGAGATTTCAACTATGGTAATGGAATGAAATTTTACCATTTAATAATTGGAACTTCTAAAATGAAAATAAGAGAGTAAATGCTCAATTATAAATGAAATATACAAGCAATTTGAAATTTGTAACCTGAAAATCAAAAGATAGAAAAGTCAGAAGATATGATTATTGAACATTTTGTTAATTAAAAAAAAAAGAAAACCTTGGGTAATATTCAATTGCATTCTTAAAAACATATATATAACTTACCAAAAGATTAAAAGTTGAGATGTTTAATAAGTAAATGTAATGGGATATTATACAAGTAAAACTTAAGTAGTGAAAGTGTTCAATAGAATTACTTTTATAAATAAGAACTTTGATATTATAGTGGTTATAAACTTAAGCTATAGTTGAAATGCTACTAATTAAATGTAATAGAAAGGTGATTATAAACTTAAATAAATGTTTGAAGTTATTTATAATAATAAAAAATAAGTAGAAAATATAAGTTCTGTAAGTAAAAGATGATAAACTTAAGTTAATGTTTGAAGCTTTTGATAATTAAAGTGAATAATTAAAAGGAAAACTATATTAAAATTTAATGGCTATAACTTCAGAAAAGTTGAAATAATCCAGGAAATAGATTTAATATTCAATGGCACTATTTAAGTAAATGAATGAAAATTTAGAAGTAAGAAACTTAGGTATGAACTTATGCACTAGTGAATATTAATATCTAATGGAAATCAAGTGTAAATTTATTAGTGTGAACTAAACTATAATAAAATGTATGTAATACTCGAATAATAAAATCATTGATTATTATAAACAATTTGATGGAAATAACTTATATAGGAAATGAATATAAAGTAATGAAAAGAAATTTTCATTAAATGATTGAATGAAATGAATTTTGTAAGTAATGAATGAAAATAAGTGAAAATAAGTACGGATTGAATAAATGTGAATTTATTTACAAGGAAACCAATATATTACCTTAAGAATTGATTTACATATGTTTAAAATAAATTATATATGAGTAACATATGTAATAAAAAGTTAAATAATATATGTAAGTAAATGAATGTAAATAAATGAAATTAAGTAATGAATGAATGAATGGAAATTGAATTTTTGAAAGAAATAAATGTAAATTAAAGAAATGATCATTGAGAAAAGAGACTAATAAGAATAAACTTAAACAATATTTGGAATGTGTTGTTTGTTTTGGCTTTTGGGTTGTTTAGGGAAGGATACTCCTAATTGTTTGGATGTATAAATAATCTATTGGGTTTTATCTAAGACCGTTGAGTATATGGTATACTTAGTAGTTATTTGTCATTTTATACAATTAAGAGTTTCTGAACCCGAACAAGCTATTTGTTTTGCTTAATATGGAGTAATGATTGTTTACCTTGACTTCATGTGATGATTGTATGTTCTTGGATGCAAATGATTGTTGTTATGTTATATTGGTTGTTTGTTAGTAATTGACACAACTTAAATTATTTCTCTTTTATATAATTATTAACATCCTTGGATTATATAAGTGAAATAAAGGTTATGGAAGCAATTGCTACTACTTTTGGTTTCATAAAAATAAGCGTTATTTGCCCGACAAATAGGTACGTTATCGGATTACGGTTTTCTAGCGATATTATATATATTTTCCCATTGTTGGGATATATTATTTTGAGATATATGTGATATATTTTTATATTTGATATTATAGTTTCTCCCGAGCCTCTCCGTACAAAGGAGACTCTGCCGAAATTTTTTCGAAAATTTTGGACTTAGAAAATTTTGAGAAATGTTTTCCAAATTTTATTAGTTTGAGTATAAAAGGATCGACATCTTCCAAATTTTATTAGTTTGAGTATAAATGTTTTCCAAATTTTATTAGAAAATTGCCACTTCTTACTCAAGTGGATCGACATCTTCAATAAATAATTAATACAAAGCCATATGTGGCTGAAGGATCTATCAAAACGAAATATAACAACTCAAATGTAATACACATCACAGAATAGTAGATCATCACATACATTTACACTTATACAGAGACATTACAGAGTTTACAAAATGATACATGCCAAGTGGTAAGCAAACCACAATATACAGGCGAGTCAAAAGAATACATATCAGAGTTACGGCCAAAAGGGACTACACAAAAAGCTATGACAAAAAGGAGCTAGCAGAATAGTCCATGCGGAAGCAAAATAGGCTAAGTCCAATGTACCTAACCTGAAACATCTCAGTTTGACCCGAGTATAAAATACACGGGTCAGTCTAGCCAAACAAATCAGTTAGATAAAGCCAGATAATAATAATGTGGTATAAGATAATGATATAATACTCCTCCAAAGAGAAGTGCAACAATAACCACATTACTAACATAGTGAAAACGTAGTCACTTAGCAAATAAATAAATCCTCCAAAGAGAAATCGCCATCACATAATGTCGAATAATAAGCCTCATCTCATCGGCATATGCAATAGTAATAAAGATGGTTTGTAGAATATTACTCCCACTTAGGAGATATTCCAAAACTCATCATATTGGCAATCATAAGCAATAATGGAAACATATCCAAAAATCAATGCAACATAGCAAAGAACAACGCCAGTGTAGGCAACATAAGTTTCCATAGGGTAGATGCACTCATATCGTGTGGTTCCATAGAACCATCGCCGAAAGGCGCTACACTAGGGAAATATAATTGTCAAAGAAACCAAAGATGCTCGAGCTCAGTACTGTATAACAAGGATCCATACGCCCGAAGGCAACGCCAAAATGCAACGCCCGAAGGCAACACCCGAAGGCAACGCCAAAAGGCAACGCCCGAAGGCAACAAACCGTAGTGGCGGTACTGGACACCACTGTCTGGCGGAATGTGTCACAACTCTCAGAAAGGAACCCGGAAAATGTTAATGTGAGTCCCATACCACACGTTCGCACTAAACGGTTTACTAACCGTTAGTCGATTTCACACTCAAAGCAGTACAAAGTTCACCTCATGTGACGACCCGACTTCCTATGCCCAGAAAGTCGCATCATTATGAAGAAAGAAAGGGATAGAAAAGAGAAAGAAGAGAAGAAAGAAAGAAACAACAACAACGATCTCACAGCGGAATGAATAAATTATATTAATAACATAAACTATTACATAGTATACAACAATTTTCAGAGTTACACAGATACACATCACATACTAGACAGTTATAAACATCTGTCTAGTTATTACAAATCAATACAATACACACACTATCACAGATATCAACACAGCGGAATAGTATATCTACGAACGCCGAAGCCTCCTGCTCCATTGCTCCTCCAGAATATTCGTCAAAGCTAAACCTGAATCCCTTGGCTACTCATAAAAATTTGAGTACCCAAGAGTTTATAAAACAGAAATAAACACTTGGGTCAGACATGGGTCTGGTGTGAGTAACAGGTTAAACTTGCTTAACTTCAAAACCTTTAGAAAGAAAAGGTATCACGTAAGACTCCCCACAAATAAACATGGGTAAGTTTTTACCTTACGCTAACCAAAACATTTGATAGGAAATCCAGTTATATTATAATAGGGTCTAGGGTTTTCAAATAAATATGAAATAGCTGAAATTGTTACATTATTAAATTCCAGCATACTAGCCACAAAGTGGGTTATACAATCAAAACCGTAAGGGCACGTAGGAAGAATGGGTTTCCATACAATGGCAGGGCTACTGGGGTACCGCCCGTCACAGTACGTGGCCTAGATCACCGTACCGAGGAGTACGCCCGCTCCCCTGCAACACAAAGCCGGAACCATCCCTTACTGGATAATTCCGAACAAGATAACCCCGTAGTTGGCGCGACCAACCACACACTAAGCCGAATAAAAAGAAAAGGGACCTCTAGACAGGGATCTATCTTGCTCTCAGTGGGTGCTACCCACGAAGCCTTGCTGCACCTCCCCTGTTTTAGCCATTCCCGGTTGATGAGGCTTGAGGTTACGATTACCTTTAATCAGAACATATCACTTAGAATGCTCATCGTCCGCCTGACGATGTGCTGAAAGCATTCAATCCATACAAGTTCGTTCCGGGTTCGAACGAAACCGAAGGCATTATCTCGTTACACTCGTTTTGGAATCACCCTCAGAGTTAACGACAATAACCCTTGCACTCTGAAACTTCATCTTCACTTGAGATTCACGACCTATCGTTAATTTGGATCGATGTGGTATTCGGGTCTCCAGACCTGGAATTCCGGTATACGGAAACCCGATCCCTGTCTCATCGAAATCCAAAACGTATCTTTTAAGGGCCAAGTTGTTTTAAGGTTAAACAATTCAATTCTTATCTATATACACAAAGATAGATAATTCAATAGATAATCTACATTATCATCCCAAACAGATAATTCACATTATCATTATAATTCAACCAAACATCCATATCATATATCAATCATATATCATCAGAGATATCAAACAATGAAATACATTCAATCTCATTCATCCATCCTTAAGCAATGATTTATATCATCTAATTAATTTAAAGTGAATTAAACTAATTACTTCATTCTATAAATCCTGCTTACTTAATTATTAATTAAACCAATTAATTAATCATTACTCTAAGTATCCATCTTAATTAATCATTCCTGATTAATAATCCTTTAATTACTTTAAGTAATTAATTCTTAATTAATTTCACAAATTAATTAACTTAAACCATTCAGTAATTAATCTTTAATTACTTCATTAATTAATTAATTATACTTAATTATCTTAATCCTTAATTAATTACAATTAATTAATTACTTTAATCACTTATTATTAATTAATTAATCTTAATTAATCAATTCTTAATTACATCATTAATTTTATTAATTAATGATCCTTAATTACTCTTATTTAAATTAATTACATTTAATAATTAATTAGTCACATTTATTAATCACCTTTGATTAATCTCATTTAGTAATTAACTATCCTTAATTACTACACTTCATAAATTAATTACTCCTTAATTAATTATCCTTTAATTAATCCCTTGATTAATTATTAAAAGTACTAAACTCAAATTACTTTTATTAAACCACCTTTAGTTAATTATATCCACTAATTATCTTTAATTACTTTTCTAAGTAATTTATACTTTCACTAATTACCTTTAAGTAATTATCTAATCACCCAGTGATTTTCTTAAATTAATTAAATAAATTAATTTAAACTTATCAAATTTATTTAATTAATTACCTTAAGTAATTTATTTCTTTAATTACTTTTATTAAGTAATTTATACTTAACCAATTTTACAAATGATTATCATTTGTTAATAATCTACACTTATCTAATTAGATTTCTTAATTTCAAATTAATTAACTCTCAATTAATTAACTTAAAATCTTAATTATTTAATTAATTAACATTAAACCATTAATTAATTAAATTACCAAATTACTCTTTAATTACCTTATTAATTTAATGACTCCTATATCATTAAATCTCTAAATTAAAGTATAAACATTAATAACTACTTTAATTATCATTTTCAAAAAGGCTTTGAAATTCTTTTACTTTTAAATCTTCCTTTTATTCATTTCAAATTAATGATTTAAAATAAATTTCAAATTTAACTTAACCAAATTTAAATCAAATTATAACCTAATGTTAAAGAACTACTTAACATTAAAGATTTTAAACTAATTATTTAAATTCAAATCTTTTTAAAATATACTTTCAACATTTTAAATTTGTTAAAACATGATAAATTTTATAAACTTTATTTATCTCCACTAGGATACAAATTAAATTGAATCTATATCTTAAAATTTGATTTAAAACTTTGTTTTAAATCCTGCTCTACATTTTAAACTCATTTTAAATTTTTAAAACCCTGTCTGGTTTAAAACTGCAACATCAATCTACCCGAGCCTATACAAAAAAACTTCGAGTCGAAACCCTCCACGCTTCGAGTCACTCACGCAAACTTCTCGAGTACCACCCCTCTGTTAAAACCCAAACAACTCACTGATACTCCTGACACTCGTTCACGTGCACAGGCGAGTCCATCGCCTCCGACCATTGATTCCATCGCTGGCATCTCGTCTACGACCCCCATCCACGATCGCGACCTCCAAAACCACGAACAATCATCACAGTCGAATTCGAGCATCACTATCCTCACCTGGAACCAGAAGTGCCACCAGAAAAACTCCTCGAACTCGCAACGCCGATCACCAGAGCACCTACGCTTCCAGCCTCACCTTCGCCATCCTCCGGACTTCCGATTTCCAAAACCCGGTGGAACTCGATCCACCCTAGATGCCGTTGTAACCTATATTTCGATCTAGCCTAAAACTAGGTTTACGAACTACAGATGCTTGCCGCTGTCGCCTCGATGATCGAGATCATCTCCATCCATTTTTCCCAACATCCTCGTAGGCCCCTCCACCTCCACTCGAAACCCCAAGCCCCATAGATTCTTAAATCATCTGAATTCGCCAATCATACGAAATTTGAACAAACACGAACTGCTCCTTTATTTCCATTCTAAAAATGGTGATTCAACCTTTAAAAATCATATTGAAGTACAAGAATTCCATTTACACACCGGAATTCGCAAATTATATAGTTCGAATTTTGTCATATTTAAAGTTGGCACTGTTTTCTTGAGTTCCTGAATCATTAAAAATGCATTTTAACTTAAGTCAATCCTAAACTAGAGGTTGGAATAAAACAAACAATGTTCTTCTAAGTCTTAAGTCTAAACGAAGATTAAATGAAAGAATTTGAATTTAAATCAAGACATAAACAGAGACACTGTAAACAGAAAAGTTATAAACATTCACATGCCTGTATATAATATACTTCAGCAATTATAATCATGCAAACATACTTCACTAACACAGTATTAATCACAGCCATAATATTCAAACTAACTTATACTTTAAGTTCAATAATGAGGTTATTCATAGATTTGCAAAAGATTTGAAGAACAGAGCTATCACAGGTAACATATATGCACACCAACATATATACATACATGCATAGAGATATACCTAAAAATATATTCACAGATAACTTATTTTTAGAGGTAAACATGCAACCAGATTTTATCCTTAAATTTTAAAAGTATTGTTACTCACCTACTTTGAAGAAGACAGAGCTTCCAGATATGTTTTGAAAAGCTTTTGAACTTTTAACTGAGATGCCTTTTGCTTCTTAAACTTTTAACTTGAATGTTTGATTTGGAAACTTGCATTGCTTGCTGGAAACTTGCATTGCATGCCATTTATCTTGTTGAGATAATGCTTTAGATTCCAGGTTATTGCTTGTTTCCAGATTTGAAGAAACTGCAGGTTTTGTTTTGATTCCAGATTTACAATGTGGGCTAAAAAGCTTTGCCTTTGATTTGAATATGAATTACAGGATATTTGAGAAAGATGATTATGGTTTTGAAGAAGATGTTTTACAGATTTTCAGATTGAGGAGAGGTTACAGGTTGATGGTTTATAGATTGAAGAATGCATTACAGGTTATTGTTTTGAGGATTTTTGGTTTGAGGAATGTTAAATTTTATTTTCTGGTTTTGCCTTTAAAAGTGGAAAACGAATTTCAGTTTAGAAATGGAGATTAGAAAGAAAGGAAGAGAGTGGAAACATGTTTTATAAGTATAATGATTTATTTTTAAAAAAAAAAAAATTAAAACAAAATGACACTTGTCTTTCTTATATCTTAATTTCTTAACACATGTAATATTAAAGCCTTAGGAACTAACACATGTCCTTTTAATTAGTTAGTATTTATTTTAAATGTAAATAAAAGACTTTACTTAATTTATAAATGCTTACTTAAATTTATATATATATAAATAACCTTATTATTAATTTAAAACCATATAGTTATTTGGTTAAATAGCTTTGAAAAGCTAATATTAAATAAATCAAATCTCCAAACTATCAAAATATATATATATATTAGAAATTTAAAAACAAGAATTTATTCATTTATTAAATTTCAAACCAAAGCTACTCTATTTACAATATATACCCATATATATATATATATATATATATTATAAATAGAAATCATTTTATTAATTTTTAAAGGATAACATTCCCTAATTAAATATTCATTTAATTAGATTATTAACCAATTCAAATTTTTATTATCAAATATTATCAAATCAATTTAATTATTTAAACAGATTATTAAATTGATATTGCCCCAAATTTCCGGGATATTACACCTCATCTCATCGGTAAACCAGACCCAAAGGTCAAAACGGTCAAACGAATAGATTAGGAATTAACTGAAAAGATAAACACACGTGTTCATTGCACGCGTTTTATTTAATCATTTAATTCTCCTCCCTCTTCGCTCGAAGTGCAAAATTGCGTGTGTGTTTTAAATAGAAATTCTAAATTGGAGAAACGAGCTTTTAATATAATTTGAAAAGATCGTTTTATAAAAACCCGTGTATGAAATCAAAAAGGAATCATCAAAGTCAAATATGCAATAACAACTAATTGGAATCGACACAAATCGATTGTAATTGGAAACCAAGCAAAATAGGCAAAAATAGGCAAAAACAAGCAGGTCAGTCGACTGACTGCAGAGGCCAGTCGACTGATCCAGAAACCCGAAAGTTTCATTTCCTGCAGTTAGTCGACTGACTGCAGAGGCCAGTCGACTGACTGCATAAAACAGAGACTTCCAGTTTCTGCAGACAGTCCCAGGAACTTTCAATTGCTACAGCCAGCTGATTGACTGCAGAGGCCAGTCGACTGACTGGCACTGGGACTGTTTTTCAGCCTATCCAAATGAAGAGCAAACTCTTCCAAATTGCGACCGGACGAGCAATGGGCGCTAGGGGTTTATGCCAATCGATAACCCATCCCTATTGGCTCTTTAATACACCTCCAAAAACATGTTCATAAATCAAAGCTAGGATTTTTTTAGAGTTTTTGACTTCAAAACACCAAAAATTGAAATGTTCACCAAATCAATTCAAACTAAAAGCAAATAAACATGAATAAGTGTTAGGAATTCATACCTAACATCAATGGTATCAAGAGAAGTAGATGTGAGTTCAAAACTCACCTTTTAAACTCAAAAACACGAGAGAGAAGCTACCTAGCAAGGCTAGCACAATCACTCTTCAATTATAACCCAAGGAGCTTCAATCTAAGCTCAAGAACAAATATTTTTCTAAGTTAGGGTTTAGGAATTTTCTAAAATTGGAGAGAGAGATAGATGGAGAAGGTGAAAAGAAGGCCTACCTAAGCTTCTCTTTGATTTTGGAGCAAGAAATGGATTTTGCAAATGAATCTTGGGCTTGGAATTTCTAATTCTTTTTCTCTTCCCCCATTTTCAGCTGAGCTAAAGTGTTTGGAGAGTGAATGGATGAAGAGTTAAAGAGTTAGAGTAATAAGTAGTGTTAGTGGGCTAAAACCCGAACCCAAAAAGCCCAACAGAAAATAGAAAAATTCAACTTACTCCAAACCTATCGAAGCTTATACTAAAAAAATAGCAAACACCATTTTGGACTCAATGGAAGTGGTCCGAGTCCTAATTCGACCATTTGCAAAAAGTAGCCTTTCGGACTTTAATCCGATTAACGATGCTATATTTAAATAAAATATTTAAATATAAAATCGTAAAATATGCAGGTTGTTACAAAGGTTTTGCCCAAAATATTTATTTTTGAACTTACATTTATACGATGTATATAGATCATCCGTACACAATATATGATTCGATCTTCTATTTGAATTCACACCTTTACTTCCGAACTAGCATTGATTCCCCGATCCTTTAGTGCGGACTCTGACCAGGCTTTTTGATCAAAACTTTAGTTCTTCCTTGCATAGCTCTTAATTATGATAGAAAACTCAAGTATCCAACAACAAACTCTTATCAATGTTCGTCGTCAAGAATCGAGTGATAAATTCTTTTTCGGATCGGTGTGCGCACCTCAAAGTTCTGCACTCGAATCTTAGATTAAATCGTGCGACGAAATAATCCACATACTTCATGTGTATTTGTTAACATTTCCAGAATTCTTATGAAAATATTTCATTTTTCTTTATACATAACCATTTTACATTTTTATTTCCAGATATTTCTACTTAAAAACACATTTCTTTTAAAAATGCAATTCAAGGGTTTCAAAACAAATGTTGTTAAAACATCATTTACTACAAACCCAAAACCATTCATTAATAACTTTAAGCATTTATTTCAAAGATCAAAGCATACCCATGCTTATCAATTAAGATAATACACTTTGATAAAAATTGATACTCGTCATTTAATTTATCAACTAATGATTAACATTATGCTTTTTAACTTTAGAAAATTTTATTGATCGAGTGACTCAAAAATGATACTAAGGAACTGGGTACTACCAATAGTATCGCATATTTTCTTAAAAAGAAGAGGAATACTTAAGAGAAGCGTTTACCATCCGAACACATCTCTTGCCCATTTTTAGTTACTTTCGAGCCACTCGAATTAATTAATCATAAGATTGTTTTTCATTTTCAAAATCTTATTTTAGAAATAATACTATTATTATTCCTTTTCCAAAGAAAATTATTCAAAATTCCTTTCAAAAATACCAAAATTTAAATTCTCAAAATTCCTTCATAAGCATGTTTTATATATCCAAATTATAAAATCACTTATATAAAACATATTCATAAGATTTATTTATCTAAGATAAATTCCTTTAATATACATTGTTATTTATCGAATACCCCATAATCAAATTGTGAAAATAAACTCACGAGGTGTTTGTATTTAATAAACAAGCAAGCAATCAATGATAATAATTGAGTATTATCCTTTCCTTAATCAAATAACTATATTACTTGAAAAATATTCTTTATATTCGAAATATAATCCTAGGTAAAATTATTTCATTTACAAATTTTCAAAACCAAAATCATTTGTATATAATATTAACAAACACGCGCTCATATACACTCAAACTCATTATAGGGTGTTACTAACCCTATCTCTAATGAATTGCTCATCCTAGGGTACTAACCCTATCTCCAAAGAGACTTTACCCCACCAAAGCTAAGGTTCTCGCTTAACCTTGCGCTCTGATACCAAATGAGACGACCCATCTCCTCGATCCTCGGAAATTGACACTAATACATCCTCATTATTCACGTGCCGTAAATCCAAGTGCCGGAGAAGCGATTATCATGGGTAAGAAAGAAAATAAAGTCAGAACAGAATCTCACACGAATTGAATAACATATATTATTTCAACATAAAACCTTTACAGCGGAAATTTTAAATACATTTATCAGAGTTAAACATGGATAGTTATAAATATCCGTCCTTACAAATGCAGAATATAATGATACACAAGTATGGTGGAAATAGATAACAATCTTCAAAAGAATCTTCAAACTCCATGCTCCGAGCTCTATCCAGATTTCTTCGACTAAACTTGACTACTAGGCTGCATGGGAAAATTAGGGCATCTAGAGTTTAAGGGAAAAGGGAAATAAACTCCGGGTCAGTCATGGAACTGGTGTGAGAAACTCAAAATGCGCGGTTTGAAAAAGAAAAGGTTCTCGTAAGACCACGCCGCACATAAACACGGAACATGTTTCTACCTTATGATAACCAAAACATTGGTTATGCAAAATATGGGAATATTCTTTTTAATGACATTCTTTGAAAACACTTTTCAAGTAAATATATTCAAATAGCCAAAATTATTACATTGGTTAAATTTGATGGCATAATAGGTTTACAATCAAGTCCGTAGGCACTTATTGGAGAATGGATTTCCGTACAATAGCAGGTAAGGGACTACCTTCCGTACAGTACATCTATAAAGGAGTGTACCAAGGATACCCAAACAATCCTCCGCATCTAGGAAGACCGGCCTATCCCTATTTGGCACTCATACATGGCCTGGATAGAACCGAATATGACATCACCCCGGTCGTAACCGACTTATCCGGGGCCTCATAGCATACACCACATACTCGACATATAGAAAGTAATCTAGAAAGGTGATGACCATACCCTAATGGTTGCGAACCACATAGCCTTACGGCGTACTCTGTTTAAGCCATTACCGGGTGATGTGGTTTGAGATAGCGATTACCTTTCAAATAGCACATTCCACTTTGAATGCCACACTGCCAATCCATAGTCAAACAACTGATTTCTACAAACGTATAACTCCTGAGCTCGTATGTCTTAGGAAAGGGTATTAAGCTAGGAGAAGTTGCCTTCTCTGCCACAGTTATCCCGCCTTTTGGGAAGGCCGTGATACCAAGAACTTAACTGGAATCTGAGGACAGCCCGTCTCGAAAATCGGTTATACGCAGGCTCACTATGGATATCAAAGAATTTTGTTCGAGTCCGAATTGAGCTACAATTAACTTGACGTGACATGCAAAGCTATGGAAGCCTACGTTCCAAATTTCAAGTCAATCCGAGGTCATATGCTCAAGATATGATCGATGCAAACCAAGGGAATCAATTCGTTCGTCTACATCTGTTCACATCCATCTGTTTGTCTCCATCTGCTCGCCTCCATTTGTTCGTAGCCATCTATTCGCATCCATCAAGCTTCATCTGTTCGTATCCATCAATTGTCTGTTGTTCGTATCCATCACGTACACTCAACTTCGTATCCATCGATTGGAGTCAATACGTATCGATCCCAATTTCATAGCTCGTACCGATCGATCAACGATCGATACGAATAAAACATCAAACGATCGATACAAATGGCCCCCAGCTATCGATACGAAGTAAGCCATTAAGCGATCGATAGGAATAGAACGATGAAAATCGATACAAACAAGGCAGAGCTGATCGATAAGAACAAGGCCGAAATGCATCGATACGAACAAGATACACTCCAATGAAAGACTTAGTCACTCGGCATGAAAAGTGGATCGATCCGAGGAGTTAGCGCCACGTAAACTAGCATCACGTGTAGACTTATTTATGCGAATAGCATCGATACAAAGAGAACAACAATCAAAAAGCCTAAACTTGCCTCGATCATAACTCACAATCTACAAGTCAAAATGCTACCATATTTTCATAGGAGCTTGCGTACATCCTCAAGAACGTTCATGATCGATTTCGACTCGATTGGACCAAATTACGATCGATACAAAATTCACTCGTATCGATCACAGATCGAGCGCACACCGCATGGGATCGATTGCATGGGCCCACCCACGTGCCAGAAAAGGTCTCCCAGGATCTGAGCGAGATATTTGTAGCCTACGCATATAAATAGCAGCCTAGAACCTACAGAAAATGGATCTTCTGGCTCTTTGACGTCAAGGCTCTGCCGAAACTGTTGTTGCATTCAAAAATCACTATTGTACTCGAAATTTACTGTTGTAATCCGTTGTATCCAGTAGGCAAAAGTTAATAAAAGTCGATCATTTCATAGTGGACGTAGGCAATACGCCGAACCACTCTAAATCTCCATGTTCTTTTGTTGTTTTTCTGATTATTGTTTGGAGTGTCTGTTAGATAATCCTCTTTTTACATTTACTTTCTTCATTTTATCTCTTCAAACACTTTCGAAGAGTGTTGTGCCCAATTTTGGTACAAACACTTTGGTGCTTTCACTGAGAAAACACAGTTTTTCTCCTGCTCATTGGATCTACTATCAATATCGGATTGCACAAACTAAGAAGAAGATCCAGATTTCAAAGATTAAAGACTTCCATCCTATTCAGATTTGCATCAAATCTAGGAAAGAGCTTCGCTATTCATCATGGTTAACACAAGGACTACCTCAACTGCCGCAGATCCAGAAGGACGGGACAGACAGAACCTCGTACAACCACCTCCTGCCGACCAAAATGCTGCCGGACCATCAGATCCGCAAGGCCCTGTCACCAGGGAAGAATTCCAGATGCTAATGAAAGAACTGACTTAGAGCCGCCAACAGCTCACTCAACAGCTCCGTGCTAATGCGGAACTGACCAACCAACTGAACCATCAACGACGAAGGAGATCCGGGAGGGATCAGGCATCCTATTCGTCCACCGAAAGTTCAGCCTCTTCTGACTACCATCATAGATCCACGCGCCCGCGATTTGATGGAAGTTACACACAGGCCATTGGGCATCAACATACATTGAGTCTTGGGCAACCAAGAGTTGGCCCGTCAACCAGCCATCAGACTGGAACCTCCTCCTAAGGAGGTACTATTCCATATCATGTTACAGACAACCGTACCACCACTGCTACTGATTTGGGAGTTGACGCTCGGAACCGAACGGATCCGATCCACCACCAACGCAACCATACTCCCGAGCCTTATGTCCCCGAAGACGTAGAAACAAGGAGGCGAGACATGGACCTCCGACAGTGACCGACCCCTCCTCGCATTGTGGAACACGACCACACCTTGGCCCAACATGCTCAAAATGTCCAGATGCTCGACATTCCGACGATGATCCGTGAAAGTCAGGGTCTTAGCAATGACGACTGGGGAATCTTTCGAAGTCATACCCCTTTTACTGATGAGATACTCTATGCTGAACCACCTCGGCGATTCAAGATGCCGACTTTACCCATTTATGAAGGGAACTCTTATCCCGATCGACACATCTTAAAGTATGAGTGGCTGATGAATGTTGCACGAGCTGATGATGCAGTTAAGTGCTGAAGCTTCCCAATCTCTCTAGGGGGGATAGCGACTATGTGGTTTACCCGACTGCCACCTTGATCTATCTCATGTTTTGATCAGTTGGTAACAAAGTTTATTGAGCAATTTCGCATGCATGTCGCGAGACCGAAAGATGTTAATACTTTGTCTAGTGTCACTCAAACACCTAGAGACACTTAGACGTTATTTAGAGAGATTTCATGCTACATGCGCTGAGATCAGCAACCCTAATGATAACTCCATTCTAATAGCATTGACTAAAGGGATTGATCCCGATTCTGAGTTCGACAACTGGTTGGCCGGAAAACCCCATGCATCATTGGACCGTTTCTATTCCAAGCCAGCCCAATTCTTGAGAAGGGAGGATGCGAAACAGTCTAGGAAGAAGGATGATGCGGGGCCTACTATGGAAGGAATTCAGAATAATGTTGCTGTCAAACAATCCAGGGAGAGCTTCGGGAAAGTGCAATTGAACATTCAGAATAAACAAAATCTGCAGAAAGGCAATGGTAATCAAAATAGGAAACGGGATCAGAATCGTGGTCCACGATGTAGGGCTCCTATGTTTGATAATTACACTCCTTTGAATACGTCGTTGGAAATTGTGTATTTACAGACCTGCAATACTATTCAGTATAAGAAACCTGCTCCGAAACAAACATCAGAGAAGTAGATTCAGACAGGGAAGTTTTGAAGATTCCCCTAAAGCTACGGCCATAACACGAATGAGTGCCGTCGCTTGCAGGATATCATCGAAAAGTTGATAAGAGAGAGAAAGTTGGAGTAGTTTGTGCGGGCGCCGCAGTCTGGAGGTGTGGGCCCATCAAATCAGTGTCGTGTACCGAATCAGGCCAGACAGAAGGAACCCGCTCGTACTGGCGGGGGGTTAGTGATAAATGCTGTTAGTGGTGGTTCTCATCCAGCAGACCGAAGTTGGAAGGAAATGGAGTCGTATGCCAGTTCTATTAGGCATGCGAGTTTCGAGTGTTGTAGTAATTTGGAAGATGGGGCTCCAGCCAAGCAAAATAAGATGATAACTGACGACATCGTCTTCCGAGACAAAGATGTCGATAGGATCGAAGCCCCAACTATCGATCCACTTGTCATATCAGCTCAAGTAGGTCCTGCTTGGATGAAGAGGATCTTGGTAGACAGTGGAAGTTCTATGAATATATTATTCAAGCGAGCCTATGACCAGATGAAAATGGAGACCAAAGATTTGAAACCTTGTCAGTACCGTATCCATGTTTTTAATGGGAGTGCGACCATAACCGCTGGAGTGGTGGAATTGCCAGTGGAGTTAGGAATTGGAGAACGCCGGAGAGTCTGGATGTTACAATTTGTGGTGTTGGATATAGACTCGCCATATAATGCTTTCTTGGGCCGACCGGGCCTAGCTGAGTTCAGGGCTGCTATTGCCCCATGGTGTCTAACTTTGAAGTTCCCCACCTATCATGGGGTTGGAGTCGTTCAAGGAGAACATACTGCTGGACGAGCCTGCTATGTTGCTGAGTTGCGAGATGCGCAGCGAAGAGAGAAAGGAAAGGGCGTAAAGGAGTCTCTCTGCGTCCGCTTTGTTGAAAATTGACAATTGATGCCTGGACCCAGGCCCGGGCACCCCAACCAATTCCAAAGAGATCTTGACCCGAGAGATACCGAAATTGAAGATGAAAGTAAAGACAGTCAAGCTTCTCTAGCCGAGCTGACGATTGATGTCCCGATCGATGATAGCGATGATTCTATGATCAAGATTGGATCTCAGTTAAGCCAACAAATGCAAGAGGAATTGGTTGAATTTCTCCGGGTAAACCTTGATGAGTTTGCCTGGACGCATTCTAACATGTGTTGGATCTCGCCGAACATCGCGAGCCACGCATTGAACATTGACCCGCGGCACGTCCCGGTCAAACAAAAAAGGCGTGGTATGGATCTAGAGAGACCTCCACCCTTAAGGAAGAGGTAGACAAGCTTAAATCGAATTGATTTATTTGAGATGCATTATATCCGGAATGAGTGTCAAATCCTGTACTTTTCCGAAAGCCAAATGGGAAATGGAGAACGTACATCGATTACTCTGATCCGAATAAAGCCTGCCCTAAAGACAGTTTTCCACTTCCTCGAATCGATCAACTCGTAGATTCAATGGCTGGGCATGAACTCTTATCCTTCATGGATGCGTATTCCGGCTACAATCAAATACCAATGCACTTACCCGACCAGGATCATACCAGCTTCGTAACCAATATGGGACTTTATTGCTACAAGGTTATGCCTTTTGGACTCAAGAATGCTGGCGCAACTTATCAGCGGTTAGTTAATCGAATGTTCGCCAATCAGATTGGGAGAACAATGGAGGTATACGTGGAGGACATGCTAGTCAATGTTTAATATTCTCCACTGTGGCGTGACATGCAAAGCTATGGAAGCCTACGTTCCAAATTTCAAGTCAATCTGAGGTCGTATGCTCAAGATATGATCGATGCAAACCAAGGGAATCAATTCGTTCGTCTCCATCTGTTCGCATCCATCTGTTTGTCTCCATCTGCTCGCCTCCATCTGTTCGTAGCCATTTGTTCGTATCCATCAAGCTTCATCTGTTCGTATCCATCAATTGTCTGTTGTTCGTATCCATCACGTACACTCAACTTTGTATCCATCGATTGGAGTCAATACGTATCGATCCCAAATGCACAGCTCGTATCGATCGATCAATGATCGATACGAAATGGCCCCCCAGCTATCGATACGAAGTAAGCCATTAAGCGATCGATACGAACAGAACGGTGACAATCGATACGAACAAGGCAGAGTTGATCGATACGAAAAAGCCCGAAATGCATCGATACGAACAAGATACACTCCAATGAAAGACTTAGTCGCTCGACATGAAAAGTGGATCGATCCGAGGAGTTAGCGCCACGTAAACTAGCATCACGTGCAGACTTATCGATGCGAACAACATCGATACAATGAGAACAACAATCGAAAAGCCCAAACTTGCATCGATCATAACTCACAATCTACAAGTCAAAATGCTGCCAAATTTTCACAGGAGCTTGCTTACATCCTCAAGAACGTTCATGATCGATTTCGACTCGATTGGACCAAATTACGATCGATACGAAATTCGCTCATATCGATCACAGATTGAGCGCACACCGTATGGGATCGATTGTGTGGGCCTACCCACATGCCAGATAAGGTCTCCTAAGATCTGAGCGAGATATTTGTAGCCTATGCCTATAAATAGCAGCCCAGAACCTACAGAAAAATGATCTTTTGGCTCTTTGACGTCCAGACTCTGCCGAAACAATTGTTGCATTCAAAAATCACTGTTGTACTCGAAATTTACTGTTGTAATCCGCTGTATCCAGCAGGAAAAAGTTAATAAAAGTCGATCATTTCATAGTGGACGTAGGCAATACGCCGAACCACTCTAAATCTCTGTGTTCTTTTGTTGTTTTCTGATTATTGCTTGCAGTGTCTGTTAGATAATCCTCTTTTTACATTTATTTTCTTCATTTTATCTCTTCAAACACTTTCGAAGAGTGTTGTGTCCAATTTTGGTACAAACGGCCACCAAACAGATGATACGTTCATAGAGATCAATTTATGTAACTAGAAATGCAACGTCAAACATTCGTCCATACAAGTTGCCCAGGAACAGGACAAACCGAAGGCACTCTCCTGCCACATCCTGTCAGGAATTACCCCTAGGATTAGTAGCGAGAAGTCCTTGCATCGAAGATCCTAAATGAAGAACTACTGCCACATAATTTGATATGGGAAATTTCCTCCGAGGGTCAGTGGCAAGAAGCCATACATTCCCTCTTCCAATTCATATCCATCTCTTCACTTCGAATACGTAAATTGGTTCGAAGTGGTCTTCGGATAGGAATTACCCAAATCCGACCCCAGTTCCTTCGAACCAATCATCGATAAAAAGATGTTCTATGAATACGGAATCATTCTTTAATAGATTAAGTTCTTTTTTCTAAATCTCATCTGGAGATATATATTTCTAAAACATTCTTTTCAATATATATGGAATCATTAAACCCCTCTTATCAAATCCTTTGATTACTTTAAACCTTTTTAAACTATGAATAATTCGAAAATCATTTTATTTTTCACTTAACAAAATATTTCCAAATCATTTATTTTAATTCTTAACATAACTTTCTTAATTCAAAACTCAAAATTTTGATTAAGTTAAAACCACGTTATCTAGGATGTTAATCCAAAACCAGCAAATATTAAATGAGGAGGATCTATAGAAATCATCCAATTCTACTGAATATCAATCCTCGTATTCAACAAGTACTATGGGTGGAATAACGGTGAAATCACCTGTTAAATTCCACGAATAGTATGAGTTCTATCTTCGGGCTTTAACACCGAGTACAAGAAGATTATCTCCATAAAATCCAAGTTGTTTATATTCGAAAAATCATATTCTTTATACCTTGGAAAATTTTCATCCGAGTAAATAAAGTCTACTATCCCATCCATTGGGCCAGTCCGGATAGCTAGGGAGAGCAGGGCACTGTTTTTTCGAACCCAAGCCTAGACATTATCTCTCTAACACCCATAAGGCTGTCAAGTTATTTGATCGACTCTAAATCATTTAATATCTAACCATTCGATAAATTCTTCAAATTACCTTTAAAATACATTATTAAACATTTGAAATTTTTTACAAAAGATTTGGAAGAGAACGGTTGCGTTTAAAACTATATTTCAAAAGTGCTGCGGAAAAGTGCTACGAAAAGTGCTTTTTAAGCTATATTGATCAAAACGACTTTTTATCATTTGGAAATTCATTTTTAGAACTCAAATCACTTTTAAAACGTTTTAAAAGATTTTTAGAATTTATTTCATATTTTTAAACAATTTTACAATATTATTTTCAAAGAAATCCTATTATGGATTCCGAACTGCAAAACAACGATTTTTCTAAAAACTTGTTTTACTCATATTTCAAAATTTACATATCGAAATCTCGATTTTCTTTCTTTTTTTGAAAACTACGGATATAATAGTTTGGAAAATTCTTATCTCGAAGAATTCCGAGCTATATTCCATTCTTTATATTCATTTGACTTTTATGATATGAAATCGCGAACTGCCTTTACGCGACGCGCCTAATTTTGACTAAATTTTCAGTTAGCTTTCAAACTTCACCAGAATACTTTCATATATTTACAAACATTTCAAAATCAATTTTAAACCTTTTTAAAGAGGTTTAACATCCCTATACATCAATTCATTAAATAAAGGAAAGTGATTTCCTTTGTGCATATTGATGTGTATTTCCATGACTTACATATATATTCAACATTCATATTAAACAACCAAACTTGATGATCAAAGCATATTAAACATCCATTGTAAACATCATATCATCATCCAAGAATATAATATAAGTAAGAGTTTCTCACTTTGATTTTCTATCGGAAAAAGGCTATAGCTTCACAAACTCGCAATCAGAGCTCACGAACCCCAACAACTTGCCTCCCAGTATGCTCGACCATTCCATGCCAAAAGCGGTGCTCGACCAAGCATGGGGAATAAGGTGTAGGACTTTGGATTATTATTGAATCATTAAATCTCAATTTAATTTAATAAATCAATTATTATATATAAGGCCACCATTGATGATGTCTTAAATACACTTTATTTCCAAAAATAAAATAAATAATCTTATTTAATATTCTTGTTTAATTATAAAAATAAGTGTATATATTTAGCTTCGTGCGCGAGTTTTACGATTATAGAGCTGGTTTTCGATAAAACGGTTTTTGGCCATTTTATCGATTTAAATTTCGAGGAAATTATTTTTGTAAATATTTATTCAAACTAGGATTATTATTATTCATTGCCACTCAAAACAATATATATTTTTGTATTATCAACCTTTTATTTGAATAAATTTAAAAATAAATATAATTTATCAAAGTGATAAATTAGCGGGTCGTTAAAATTACTCTCAGATTTTGAAAAGTGATAAAATAAAAGTTTTAGAAATTTATTTTCTCTACAAATTAAAAAAAGAATCACTCAAATTGAATTCCGTTTGAGGTAGACATGGTCAAAAGAAGGAGAGTTAATTTTGGACCTGAATTTTTGAGTTTAAAAGTACACTACAAGGAAATGAGATTTTGACATACCTAACTTGAAACTAGATAAAGTGTTAAAATAGAAAGTTGTAGCTACTGAAATTTTATACGATTTGAATAAAAGAAAATCATGATTTGGTGTAAAATAGAGGAAGTTTGGGCCAAATGATGTGGAGGAAAAATGGAGAAGAAAGAGTTTTAAAACAAGTTTGCATCTTTAAAACAATTTAAATCTTTTGATTTTAAAAAACTTAAAACTAACATAAGAAGCCATGAAATTATGAAGAAAGCTTTAGGGAAATGGAAATGGAGAAGTAAATGAAAATATGGTGAAGGTGATATGTATTTATAGATAAAAGAAATTAAGGAAATTACTAAACTATCCTTTGAATTAATTAACATAACATGTCATGATTTTGTAAGGTCACATCACCACCTACTCCCCCTCTCTAGTCACGTCCATCATTCCTCCTCTTGTTCCATCCCTTAAGCTATGATTGCATGCTTAATAATGATGATGTTAAAGAAATGACAAGAGATAAGTTGTATTATATATATATATATATAAAGTGCATGTGTGTATATATATATATATATGTTATAATTTAAACCATGACTTGTCACATTACTATCTCAACATATTTAACATAAGATAATCTATAATAAGTGTATTACTATATTTTTAATTATCTCTTATTAATGTGTACATACGGTGCACAAAGGCAAACAACGTTTCCGATAACTTTCCAGTGTGGAAAAGTCGAAATTTCAGAAAACGTTCTTCGGTCACATTTTCTACTTTTCTACAAACTATCTATTTTGGTAAAAAAATTTTAAAAAGTATTTTACCATCATTATTAAACAATTAAAATAGGTTTATATGTAAATAAAAACCAATTTATTTAATATTTAAACTTAACTTGAATTTCAGAAGAAATATATAAAACCGATGATATCAACTATCGATGTCATAAATACATTTTATTTTCAAAAAATAAAATAAATTATTTTATTTCATAATCTTGTTTGAATACATATATTAATGTATATATCCAAAGCCGTGCACAATCCTTATTTTTTAAAAGCAGTTTTATTGATAAAACGATTTTCGGCTATTTTATCGATATTTTACCTAGGATGGTATTTAAAATTTATTAATATTTTACCTCGGTAATTTGTCCGCAAATATTTTTTCCAAACAAAATAAATATTATTATTTACCACTTAAAACATGATTATTTCTTACTTTTAAACTCTTACCTTAGTATTTTAAAAATAAATATAATTTATCTAAGTGATAAATTTGCGGGTCTTTACAACAGAACCAACAAGCCAACTTCTTTTGAGGTGTTGGTTTTCAAGGGAGTCTACAACTTAGTTATGGCTCTTGATTGGTCTCTTTGGAAGTTAATGGAAATACGGCACGTATATCAGTTATAGGTATCCGTATTTCCATTTTGGCTATGGAGACGCTATGTTAGTAGCACTGTTATATCGTTGTGTTTGTTTTGCATTTCAGATGCTTCGATGGTGATTGAGAGATCTATGACACAATTGCTTAAAAAGTGTAGTATTACCCCTATAGTGTAACAACCCTGTATTCTGTAATTATTTTAAATTGAATTTCCTGATTTAAAAACTTTATTTTATTTATTGAAATGGATAATTTTTGTTATTTTAAATATAAATTTTGATTTTTATGTGAATTATAATTCCAAACATGAATAAATAGAGTATTTTCCAGAAATGTGAATTTTTGTCAATGTGGTCAAACTTTGACTTTTAATTTAAAAATTTAAACATTTGAATTTTTGAATTTTATCTTTTATTATGAAAGTAAATAAAATTTCAAGTATACTTCTTTTCGTTTCGTTGAAATCTGATTAATATTGTGAAAGTTATGCTTTTTACACTATTGTATGTAAATTGTTTTATTTAACAAAATTGTTTATTTTAATTTATATAAATAATATTTTGTCTATCATGTCATGTTATAATTTATGTCTTCATGTGTAACACAACATGTTATGTATATATATTTTATTTTTAAAACATTTTTAAAGTATAGTTTTAATTTTTCCAATTTTTAAAGTATAGTTTTATTTTTAAAGTGTATTTTGTTTACAATTTTTAAAACTAGTCTCAATATATTAAGCTATTTTCTTTATTTATCTTCCTATTTTCCTAAAACAAATTTATTTATTTTTTTCTTTTTCACTTTATTTCAGTTTGTTTTATTTTATTTACTGAGTTTTATTTGTTTATTTGTATAAATATAAAGTGGAAATTTGAAGAGACTAAAGCATCAAAATTATGACTTTTCATTAGCAAGACTCTTCACATTTTGGCCGTTCCTTCTTTATTGATTAGCCGTGAGTTTCTTATTCATTTTTTCACGTGAAAAATTCTCTTTTCCTCAGCTATTCATGGCAATACATCTCTGAAAAATATTGGTAATGGCTTCCTCTTTTTTTTTCTACTTTTCTTCTTTGCTTTTCCATTGAATTTTGCCTTGTTTTGCCTTGACTTCACACAAGTTGCTCGGCCTATCACCTCCACCATCTCCTACACCGACCACCACCACTTCCTCCTTTGACCATAGACGGCCTAACATCCCCCTCCTCTGACCTGAAAGTGCCGTGACCATCCCATGAACCAATTTCCACAAAACAATGCAAAAACACCTTGGAAACTTGCCTAGCCGAGCCATATTTGCAACATCCACCTTCATGTTGACAACGGCCACCCCCTTAGCCTCCACCACCAGCAAGCACCACCTTTGAACACCACCCTAACCCCAGCACCTGACATGTACTTGCCTTTGGTTGAGACCAAAAGTGACATAGGCCGAGTCTATGTTTGATCCAAACCCTTCCTAGACTTGCCTTTTGACCTTCCTCACTTTGTAACCCCAAAACCCTTCCTCTTCTCAAGCCTAGCCATGTATTTTCAGTTCCAAACCTGATCTATTTCCACTTGTAAACATCCTAGGCCGAGCCTTAAGCATGTATGGCCGAGCATACATGGAGTTGTGGTCAAGCAAAAATGGTTTGAAAGCTAGGTGATGTAATTGTCTAGCCTAGTTTCCATTCATTTCAATTTAAACTTTGGTATTGTAATTATATTTATATTTTGCTTTGTTTGTTGTGAATACAAGATTAATATCTTGGCTCTCTCCACTCAAATCAAAAGTCATGCTATATCGTGCTTTCTGGAATCCGTTTATGTGTTTTAATTTGCAAACTTCAGCTTAAAAAGGTGCGTATTCACACATGACATTTATACTTATATAATTGTGAAGTGACAACAAGTGAATGTGTAAACTATTATATCATGTTATACCTGCCTGTGATGTAAATTATATTATGTTAAACCCTGTTATTAACTTGTCACATCATCTGTTATATTTTATTTTATTTTACTGTTTATTTAATTCTGTTAATCACACTCCAAGTTCCCTATTAGTATAGAATCACTATGGGTTGAAATGATACATACCCGAACGGACTTTAGAATAGGGAAAATCATTATGGGCTGAAATGATAGGCTCGAGTGATTTTTATTTATTTTATTTATTGTTATTAACTTGGGATTGCGGGTTTGAAATGATAGAACCCGGAATTTTGCTTTGTAAATTACGGATTGAAATGATATATTATCCGTATCACTTGTCTTAGGTTAGAAAATAATATACAGACCCGTGGTTATTCTATATATTTTTCAGGATATTTAAGTATTTTAAAAATGTAAAATTATGACATTTTGATAAAATTTGAATTTAAAATGATTTATTAAAGAGTTATTGATATAAAATGTTAAATAAATAAATGCTAAAAATGGAAATTTGGAATTTAACTTGACTTGGAATTGTGAGATTTGGTTTTAAAAATGGAAGTTTAAGTAAAGGAAAATAAAATGGAAATTAATTTTAATTTGTGAAATGATAAATTAAATCAAAGTGTTAAGTGAATAAAAAGAATAGGAAAATTGTACACTTGAATTTAATAAGTGAAGTAAGAAAAAATTTGATATTTATGTGTGGAATTTACTTTATAAAAATCATAAGTTAAAGGGTATTTAAATGACCATTTTAAAGTGGAAAAATATGATTTTTATACAATTAAAATGGTTTAAATTGAAGTTTATTTATAGCTGGAATTCTATTTAAAATTTGGAAATTCTTTTAGTAACACTTCAGAAATGCTATCGTTTCTGAAAATGAATTAAAAACTGAACTTATAGAATCTGCAGCACTTTGTAAGTGCTGTAGTTGCAGAAGTGAACTAAAAGGCTAAACTCTAACTAAGGGCTATCACAGAACTTTGCAAGTGCTGTCTTTGCTGAATTGAACTAAAATCTTTAAATTGAACTCTGAACTATTACAGCAGTTTTGTAAATGTTGTCTTTTCTGAATTGAACTATTTTTCCACTAAAACTGAACTATTACAACAGTTTATAAATGCTGTCTTTGCTGAATTGAATTATTTTCAAATATAACTTACCGCAGCACTTTCTAAATGCTGTGAAAGCTGGAATTTTAATGTGTTAATGTATTTAAGTGAATAAATGAGTTCAGAAAAGGTTAAAATTTTGGGAATTTAATATTTGATTTGAAGGTATAATGACTTCACTTTTAATGATTTAAATGAATGATTTTAATTCAGAATTTTAAACCATTTTGAAATCTATAACCACGGGTACACTTCTCTGTATTCCATTTTATTTCCTTGTAATTTATTTGGATGCACACCATTAATTTGAGAGTGTGGCAGGTGCTGAGCGATTACTGCAGCTCTACGCTGCCCTAGTCATATTTACACTGTTATTTGCATTGGTTTACTTTAATATGGATATTTCTATGATAGTGTTTATTACTGCTTAGTTTATGGTTTGATTGATCCTTAAAGGATGGGCAATCCCAAGCATCCTTTAAGTTATTGTGCATTTATATTACAGTTCACTTGAGCTGGTTTACATTTTATAAGTATGTATGTCCTGACTCGAGTGTTTTGTGTTTTACTTTACGCTCGGGTCAGCCTGAGAATCACAGCTTTGGATTTACCTTCTAGAGCTAGAGTTTTGTTGGAGCTTATCTGTCTATCTATTCATCTACTTCTTCCAGTTAGTTCCTATTCTGTATTTGTCTCTGTATTATTGATTTATGTATCCTGACTTCTACTGTATCTATTTTACTATGAGAATTTTGTATATATTTTGAGAGTTTGTATATAGTAGCTTCATGAACTACTATGGTATTTTATTTCCGCTGCGAGTTATTCTGATATTTCTGTGTATGTGATTCTATGTTTGATTTTATTTGCTCCAAATTTTCTTCACAATCCACTGTTTTGAAGTATTCAAGTCCGACATGTGTGGATTTATTGTCGATTTGAATGGTCCAAAATAGTGGGATGTTACATTTGGTATCGGAGCTTTGGATTTAGGAAAACCTTAGCCTATGGAGCAAAAACTCATTAGAGATAGGGTAGAAATACCCTAGAATGAGTGAAATAAATCTCATAATCATTTCTTTGTGAGAGAACGTATTTTCGAAGTATAAAATGATTTTCAAATGATTTTTAAAGAATTTTCAAAGATTATTTTGATATAAATTTTCGTGCTTTGAAAGTAAAATTTTCTAAACTTCATTCCTTTCGTATCCACCTTGTTAGTAATTTCTTTGATTAGGATCCTCTAAAATTTTGAACTTCTATCTTGATTGATCTAGATCCATTGTTGATAGGAATCTATTTTGGGTATGGCAAAATCAGTAGTATGTTAGGTTGCTTTGAGTGAACTCTGTTGTATCTTTTGCTTAGCTGAAGTTGTCCAACTAAAGATATTTATGCTTCTGTTTTCGTATGTTATGAATTTGAGTCTTTCCAAATTTTGAATGGGAATTCATTTGTATTAATATAGGTTATGTATCTCTAATCTTGGTTTGGATTCTTATCGATTAGGATTCCATTGAACTTTGGAATGCTCCCACTTGTTCTGAAATCTATTCCTGTCTTCCCTATTTGTATTCCTTTGATCTATGGAGCATTCCGTAACTCCACTTTGAATGACCTCTATAAAGATCAGTGATTCCGCCAATTTTTGAATGATTTGTAAAGGGGTGAGACTCCTTTACAATTGGAATTGATTCACCGGAGATTTCTGTGTCCTCGGTTTATGATGTTATTTATCTTCTGCTAGATTAGATGCTATCTCTGGCGATCGAATGTCGATTTGCCCCGCATTGATTATATTTCTGAAATCACGGTTGACCCGGTTAAGGTCGCCCGCGATTAATATGAGTTTATCCATCTTCTATTTGGTAATTTAATTTTTCTCATCTTCGTCCGTGCTTATCTTCGAATCAGAATTCTATTTGATTAGGGTACCTCTAAATTTGAATCTCTGTTTTGTTTTGAAATCCATCCATGAATCATCCATTGGAAAATTTGTGGTTGATTGTCTTTTGAAAATTGTGTATTCATCGTAGTTGTTATTTTGATAAGGATGACCATATTTTTATATAAAGGTGAAATGTTTTCGATAAGGATTATATACCCTTTTAAAAATGAGAATTTGAAGTTCGAAAGGATTTGAAATTTTGAAAGTTATATAAGAAATGGTTTCATGATTTATAACTGAAGGTTTTGAATCTGAATTTGAGTGATTGAACTTCGGCAATTTTTTTGAAACTAGTTTTAAGATTTTGAAATAATAAATAATATGATTTGAAAGTATTTTCCGAATATGAAATGTTTCAAATGATTTTAATGAGTTTCAAATGATTTCGAATGAGTTTCAAAAGAAGTTTGAGAAAAGAGAAGTCCAGAACCCACTTATGTCGTTGGAAAATAATTTCGATGATGAATGCATGCATCATCGACATTGATTTTCGAGTTTCAGAGTGGGGAAAAGGGCACTTCGGTAGCTTTGCTATGCGATTGATTTGTGAAACCAATTTTTGATTTCAAATTCTGAAGTGTGATGTGATATTTGAAAGATATATGTATATAAATTTGAACAATTTGAAATGA
Source organism: Allium fistulosum (assembly GCA_030737815.1). Lineage (NCBI taxonomy): Eukaryota > Viridiplantae > Streptophyta > Magnoliopsida > Asparagales > Amaryllidaceae > Allium > Allium fistulosum. Next base: position 1,218,145,749 of record CM060904.1, on the reverse strand, counting down.
GCCGGTGTTCAGTCCTTGAGTTTTGGATTTGATTTGATATAACCCTATTTTTGGAATTGATTTACTAATTTATTTGTGATTTCCAACTCTTGGATTGAAATATGATTTCTTCGACTATTTTGAAAGTTCGAGCACTTCCAAATCAAGGTTAACTTTTCAAAGCTAAGTAATTTTGAAAAGTATAAAGTATATAAGTTTGGTATGTATGTTTAAAGTATGTAGTAATATGATTTAAATAAGTTGAAACTGTTATGTTAAGTAAATGAATAGGGGTATTTTGAATTTTTCTAATATGAAATTTAGATTTGAAATGTATCGAGAAGAATTTGGTCTCCAAAATATTTTGAATAAAATTTATTTTAAATGTTTTAACTTAGTAACATCTTTATAAAACTATATATTTAACAAGTTGGAATAGATACATAAGTTGTACGTATGATGTTTTATTCGCATAATTAATTTGATCCAAGTTTGAGTACACAAGTTCGAGGTGAATTACACCATTTCATGTTAGGATTTTTCATTTGATTCTTGATGGCGAATATTTGATATGGATTTTGGGCTTGATTCTAGAATTCTCTATCATAGTATATGGCTATGAAAGGAGACTGATGGCTTCTAGTCGAGAAACCATATCGAAGTCCGCATTAGGGAAGTCGAATGGACAATACTAGTTCGAAAGCGAACTTGTGTGATCGAGCGAGCGGTCGAATGTGATGTTGCGAAATGATGACATATGTACATCTTATATTCTAATATCATTGATATACTTGACGCTGAAATTGGAAGTTGTTGGGTTGGATATCTTTGTAATTTAATTGGAATTTTTCCTTTATGAAAAACTACTATCAATTTAAGACCATTTTTCAAAACTACTTTTCTTTTATTCTTCTTAAACAAACTGTTCTATTCTATTTTACATACAAACTATTTTACAAACCATTTTATTTACAAAACTACTTTACAAACTATTTGGTATACAAAACTATTCTAAATTCAAAACCTTTTTGTAAGCAAAGATGTTCAATCCCATATGGCTCTTCATGCAGCGAAATTTATTTTTGAAAATTTTTGATCCTTATATAAGATGGACCTTATGTAAGTATAAGATGATTAAAAAAACATTGATTTTGGAAATGAATTGGTTGACTTAAATTATATTGATTTAGAAACTTGGATTATTTTCTAAATTTATTATTTTGGAAACTTTGAAACTGAAGATATTTGATTTAGAAGAATAATTTGGTGAAATTGTATATGATTTTGAAACTAAACTGATATTGAAACAAATTGAAATTCGAGAACCTTGTGTTACTAAATACTTGATTTGGGAGTTATCGAACTTATATAAAAATTGGTTTGTATAAGTATGATGTTGATTCGAAAAATATTGAATTGAAAAGGTAATCAATTTGAAAAGTGATATAATTGATGTCTATATAAGTGTGATTTGATATACTTTTGATTTTGGAAAGGTATTTGATTTGAAAATAAAACCTTATATATAATGGACTTTATATAAGTACGATATTTGAAAGTGATTTGAAAAGGTACTATATGATACATATTTTCGAAGTAAAGATATGGAAAGTGCCTTCTGCTTGATATCCACTTTGTGGCCACATTGTGGATTCATTATATCGATATTTCACTAATTTTTGGTTTTCCAGATATGATACTCGAGTTTCCATCGAATTCCATGGCGTTACCCATGGTCTTACGAGCGCGACTGTATAGCGCAATTCACCTGGCTGGATGGCCTAGTGGTATGATCTATGTAGGTCGCATTAGTAGCGAAACTGCCTGGCTGAGATGGCCTAGGGGTACGGATTGTTTCCTGGGGGATCCATGCATAACCATTGTGTATCCTGCATTCTACTAGTCATCATGGCATAACTCGTAGGGCTGAGAAAGCTTATGGATATGGATTGTTTCCTGGGGGATCCAGGCGTAACCATTGTGTATCTGTGAACCATGGTTAGACAAAGGTTTTGGTTGTTTTGTTTGGATTGTACTTTCCATATCTGTTTTTTTAAAAGGGTTTTTTCCAACATTTTCACTGGGTGTTGAAACAGGTCTACTAAGTACCTGGAGAATTCTAGCTTTGCGCCTGATCAATGCACTGCCAGAGTCTACATGAACGAGGATAAACTTGTTAAGACATCGAGTTGTAAAAGTATTTTGATAAAATATTATATAAAGGATATTTTGATCAGTTATTTCCTTTCTAAAAGATTTTAAATTGTTTTAAATATTGTTTACCTCTTTAACCAACAATTTTAATTAATGGCTCATCCTTGTCTTTCGATATATTTTCCCTCCTAGCTATTCCTACCCTCCTATTTTCCCTTCTAGCTATTCCTATTCTCCTGTCTTCTTCCGTTTCGGGGATGAAAAGTTTTGAGTGAGGGAGAGTGTAACAACCCTGTATTTTGTAATTATTTTAAATTGAATTTCCTAATTTAAAAACTTTATTTTATTTATTAAAATGGATAAATTTTGTTATATTAAATATAAATTTTGATTTTTATGTGAATTATAATTCCAAACATGAATAAATAGAGTATTTTCTAGAAATGTGGTCAAACTTTGACTTTTAATTTAAAATTTTAAAAGTTTGAATTTTTGAATTTTATCTTTTATTATGAAAGTAAATAAAATTTCAAGTATACTGCTTTTTGTTTCGTTGAAATCTGATTAATATTGTGAATGTTATGCTTTTTACACTATTGTATGTAAATTGTTTTATTTAACAAAATTGTTTATTTTAATTTATATAAATAATATTTTGTCTGTCATGTCATGTTCTAATTTATGTCTTCATGTGTAACACAACATGTTATGTATATATATTTTATTTTTAAAACATTTTTAAAGTATAGTTATAATTTTTCCAAAGTTAAGTGTATTTTGTTTAAAATTTTTAAAACTAGTCTCAATATATTAAGCTATTTTCTTTATTTATCTTCCTATTTTCCTAAAACAAATTTTTTTATTTTATTCTTTTTCACTTTATTTCAGTTTGTTTTATTTTATTTACTGAGTTATATTTGTTTATTTGTATAAATATAAAGTGGAAATTTGAATAGACTAAAGCTTCAAAACTATGACTTTTCATTAGCTAGACTCTTCGCATTTTGGCCGTTCCTTCTTTATTGATTAGCCGTGAGTTTCTTATTCAGTTTTTCACGTGAAAACTTCTCTTTTCCTCAGCTATTCACGGCAATACATCTCTGAAAAAATTGGTAATGGCTTCCTCTTCTTGTTCCACTTTTCTTCTTTGCTTTTCCATTGAATTTCGCCATGTTTTGCTTTGACTTCACACATGTTGCTTGGCCTATCACCTCCACCATCTCCTCCACCGACCACCACGATTTCCTCCTCTGATGATAGACGGCCTGACGTCCCCCTCCTCTGACCTGAAAGTGCCGTGACCATCCCATGAACCAATTTCCACATAACAATGCAAAAACACCTTGAAAACTTGCCTAGCCGAGCCATATTTGCAACATCCACCTTCATGTTGACCACGGTCACCCCCTTAGCCTCCACCACCAGCAAGCACCGCCTCTGAACACCACCCTTACCCCAGCACCTGACCTGTACTTGCCTCTGGCCGAGACCAAAAGTGACATAGGCCGAGCCTATGTTTGATCCAAACCCTTCCTAGCCTTGCCTTTTGACCTTCCTCACTTTGTAACCCCAAAACCCTTCCTCTTCTCAAGCCTAGCCATGTATTTTCAGTTCCAAACCTGATCTATTTCCACTTGTAAACATCCTAGGCCGAGCCCTAAGCATGTATGGCCGAGCATACATGGAGTTGTGGTAAAGCAAAAATGGTTTGAAAGCTAGGTGATGTAATTGTCTAGCCTAGTTTCCATTCGTTTCAATTTAAACTTTGGTATTGTAATTATATTTATATTTTTCTTTGTTTGTTGTGAATACAAGATTAATATCTTGGCTCTCTCCACTCAAATCAAAAGTCGTGCTATATCGTGCTTTTTGGAATCCGTTTATGTGTTTTAATGTAACATCCCAAAATTTTGAATTTCAAATTCGGTAAATTGTTTGAACTTTTGAAATTTAATTTGAAACGTTTCAAAAGAAATTAAATATTATTAATATTAATATTACAAAGATATATGGGTAAATAAAATATTTGTTAGTTTAAGCTTTACATAGATAAATGAAGTAAAAATATATAACAAACAAGAATTTGTGTTAAACTATAAAATAAAATATATGTGATGAATTAAATATTGATAGTCAACTTTAAATAGAATTTTTTTTCAAGAGTATGCTTGTAATACAATCATGTAGTTATAAAGAGTCATATGCAAGAATATATATAAGGTTGTATGAAGATTTTATAAACAAGAAAACATAAGTTTGCATGTAGATTTGTAAACTAGGAAACTAAGACTTATGCAAGGCAAAGAAAAATCTACTAAAAAAAACAAAATTGTACTTATAAAAGTAAAATAAAATTTTATGTAAACTAAGATGGGAACAAATGCATTAACTGCCATCACCTCTAGCCTAAATCAAAATCATATCAGCCGAATTAAAAAGCATGGGTTTAGTTAACAAAGAAAAAAAAATATATAAAATGCTGAGCAAAGAAAATTTTTGTACTTGCCAATACCTCAACCTGTACAACTATCTTCCTTATATATACACACATCCATATTGTGTTATTCGTTCATAAAAACATAGTAAAGCTAGAGAAAGAAAAATATATATAAGTATCACCATATTTGTAAGTTCAAATATAATATGCTGAACAAGGAAAAAAAAAAGGAAAGAAGAAGGATCAAGACTGTTTTTTTTAAAACACAGAAGTAGCTCTCTGTTTCATAAACCTTTGTCAAGGTGAGTAAGCATCAACTTAAAAGTTTTAAGTTTAAATCAAAACAATAAAGATGATTCACTGATTATGTGGTATTGCATATGCTTTAGCTTGAATATGATACTGTGTTGCTCTGTACTTCACTGTAAATTGTTACAGGTTGCAAATTTTGTTCAAAAACTCAAATGATTCTCATCACATCATTGCTAAGCTTTAAGTTTCAACTGAAAACAAGATGTTTAAGCTTAATCTAAGATTTTGTAAAGCTGTTTAAACCATCTTTGTAAAAGTATACCACGGTAATATTGTTTTACAGGCAATCAAGTAAAAATTTGAAAAATTTGATTGTTATAAGAAGTTAATTCAAGTTTATATCTTGAATGCTTACTAAAATTTATGATTTTTAAAACAAAAATTAAGATTTTTAGATTAGTATTTCAAGAGCAGTTTGTGTTTGAATAAAAATTTCATTTTTACGAATTGCTGATGATCGATTCATTGATAAATGTTGAATTTTTTGGTGAAGCTAGCTTGACGATTTTCGAATCTAGGAAAAATGTTCAAAAATTTATCTATTACATGGATTGTTTGGAAGTGTCGGGTTTAGGGTTTTTTGGGTTCGAATTGAGGTGGTCTGTAGCTTGCCGATTTTGTCACCGTCGGTCAATCGAGTGTGACGTGGCTTTGGGGAATGGTAGAGGGGATAGCGACGAGTGGTTGGCCGGAGTCTCGAATTTTCTGATGCTCGAGGATGCCGAGGCTAAGCAATTGAAGGTCGGTGATGAAGTTCTAGGATTTGAACAAAATGCTAAATTTTGATTCAGTATGTTGGCTTTGAATTTAACTTCGATTTTGAGTGCTGCGATGATTTACGACTTGCCGAAGAAATTGGAGCTCGCCGTAGCGGCGACGCAACGCCGTGCACGTGCACGGTGGGTCGTGAGCACGTTGGAGGTTGAGCAGGTGTTGGGTTCTCGAGAGTTTGCTCGGGGAAGAAGGTGATTTCTTCAAGCAAAATTTTCAATTTGCTCGCGTGAGTCCTACAGCGTACCTGCTTATGAAGTTTAAGTTTAAACTTAACTCAATTGAAAAAAAAAGAGAAGAAGTGTACGCGAGGGGAAGAAAGGAAACGGACTCGGGGAGAGGATGAAAAGAACTCGAGTGTGACTTGGGTGAAACCTGGGTTTTACTCGGGTGTGCTTTATAATGGGTTAAGCCTAATAAAAATTTTAAATTACAATGTTAACTTAATTTCTGCATTTATAAGGTAAACAATGTTGATTATGTGAAGTTAAAACTTACTATAAGTTTAAATTATTTAACCATGTTTTAAAATTTAAATTAACCCTTTAATTAAATAATTAAATTTAAAATAAGAATTTAAGTTAATTTACATAAACACATTCAATGGAGCAATAAATTGATTTTTAAAGTATAAAGAAGATTCTTAAATGGTAATTAAGGTAATTAATTTTTATTAATTAATAATTTTGAAAAGAAATTAAGATTTAATTAATCATTGATTTAACTTAATCAATAAAAATATAATTATGCGTTTTATCTATTAAATCGCACTCACATTGATTTAAAATAATTGTTCGATACTGAATTGTTATTTCTGTTATGGTTATGATACTGTGTGATGTAGATTGCTCTATACTGCACTATGATTTGTGATTTGTTCTGTATGGATGTGAAAGCCTATTTGCCCGTAAAACGACATTTAAATTTCGATGCGACAGGGAGTCGGATTCCAGGTTGTTATCCGAAACCCACATCGAACCCTGAATATAAATCTTTGTGATTGTCATATCCACATGTTTTAAAAGTAAGCGCTCACTATTCGATTTAGCCGTAAGAGGACTTCGTGTCATATAACCCATTCCGAATAGTGATACGACGTAAATGGGTAGCATTTGATGACCGGTGTTGAAAACCGGGTGTTTTCGAAAACGATAGGATAACCTATCGAATGTCTCTACACTGAGTTGCTCCGGTATAGAGATCTCCATATGTGATGGGAAGTCCGATCGGGATTGTAAATACCCGGGTTGAAGGACTTCTTTGGAAGTTCCTTCAGTTCTGTTCGAACCCGGAACAGACTTGTACGGTTGTATGTCTGACACTACACTTTGAGATATAAAGTTGATTTCTTTCAAATACATTTTTGTTTGGTGGAGGAGATTTATTCTCTTAGCTTAACACCCTTCTCTGAGACGTACGAGCTCAGAGGTTATGTAGTTGAAGGTTATCAGTGATATACTCCCAATTTAGTAGTGTGGCATGCTGAGTGCTGCTGTGTGTTGTTGATCATTTGTTGATCAAAGCATGGCTTTCGTGTAAAGCGTAGCTTTGTGGACGAGACCTCATCGAGCCTCACAAACCGGAAATGGTCGAAACAGGAAAGATGTGGCAAGGTTATGAGGGTCGCTCCCTTTAGGGTATGTCATTTCCTTCTAGAAAATGGTGATATCATGGTATGAAGCCCAGATATTTACCTGTGTGGTTGCTCCAATCTCATTTACTGTGTGATTGTTGCTTTGTGATCGAGGGCCCTCGGATAAAGGTCCCAAAGGACCGGGGGTGGCATATTCGTGTAGTAGTTACCTAGTGTAAGAGGTAACCCGGCCTTGTGTTGGTAGAGAGCTAGTTAGTTCTCGGGACGTCCCTCCAGAGGCGTACCCATGTGGCAGTAGGAAGTTCCTTAGCCTGACCATTTGTTGGAAATCCAATACCCAATACGAACCCTGTACGGTTTTAGTTGTAGAACCTGCCATTTACTTATGGTGGTCACCACTGTTTAGATGGTAGCTATAGTAGGCATAGTTCGGAATGTCTATACTGGCTAAGATTAATATTATACTTTCGAAATGGCTTTCTACACTATGCACTAGTAATGATATCAAAGAATTTTTCTCGTATTAAGCATATTTGACTATCATAAGAAGAAATCTCCTCCAAGTCTTCGATTGCATTGTGTGTGTGGCGGGAGGTCTTATGGTAGTTTCATTTTTCAAAAGCATATCGGATTTGTCTTTTGAACTGTTTTATTTCACACAACTGCTTTTGTTTACTCATACCAGTCCCATGACTGAACTGGAGTTTATTGTTTCTTTTCTAAACTCTGGGTGCCCATCATTTCCACACAGGCAGCCTAGTAGCAGGTTTCCGTATTCTGGTGTTAGCGGTATTTTGGGGACTTTTACCTTGGAGATATTTTGGAAGCTTTTTGGATCACCAGGTGCTTAGTTATGGATATGCACTATCGCTTCATTCCTTTGAAGACTTTTGCATCTGATCATTGTTGTACTAATATGATGTTTTCCTTGAGGTTGTGGCATATGTATTATGATACTCTAATGTAGTAGTGGACATTATAATGATGTTGTATCTATGATGTAATGTATGATATTCAGTTTATTTCCGTTGTTTGTATTCATCTGATGTTGTTATAAGCTCCGTCGAACTGAAGTTTGACATTTGAATATCTGACAGTCGAATACAAGTGATGTATTTGATGTTGATTTTCGAACGCTGGATTTCAAGATCGTGACATTTGGTATCAGAGCTGAAGGTTGAGTAAGAACTTTAGCTATGGAGTATAACACATTAGATGGCTCATTAGTGATAGGGTGAAGTATACCCTAGAATGAGTATAACCCGAAACCTTGAATTTTCCTAGTCTATTTCTTTTTACTGCTGATATTCCTTGAGATATTTTGTCTGTGGATCTAAATCCAGTTTTCTTACTAATTACAAATAGTAAGAATGAGCGGACGAAGAGGAAGAGCTAGGGGTCAAGGAAATGCCATAACAGCTAATCAAATTCCCCCAACAGCAGAAGCAGCAATGCCTACTCAGCATCAGCCGAATCTGGCTGATTTATATAAGAATTTCTCGAAGCTTGGTGGTAAGCCATTTACCGGCAAGGAGTCAATTGTTAAGGCCCAAGCATGGATCAGATCATGTGAAAGAATCTTTAGAGGGCTAAAGTTGGAAGACGATCAGATGCGACTCATAGCTTCTTGGCAACTTCAAGAAGAAGCCTTAGCATGGTGGGAGACAGTCACTGTGGATAAGCTAGAAGACGAGTTTTCTTGGGAGAAATTTAAAGAAGTATTTGAGAAGCGCTATATGCCATCAGCTGGGATTTCTCGAATGTACCAGGAATTTATGGACTTGAAGCAAGGAAGTTTGTCATTTGAGGAGTATCTAAACAAATTCAATGAATTATCTCGCTTCAGTCAAGAATTGGTGAACACACCTTTGAAGACGAATGAAAGGTTCATTCGTGGGATGAAAAAAAAGTACCACGAAAGGATGACAGCACACATCAAAGAATCCTTTTCAGATTTGGTTGATATGGGTTATCGATATGCTATACTTGACATGCAAGAAGCCCCGGTGGAGAAAGGAAATTCGAACAATCAAAATTGGAAAAAGAGGAAGTTTGGAGGCAAGAAACCATGGAAGGGTAAGGAGAAGAAGAAGAGCAATCAAGGAAGCTCGACAGAGAATGTTACTTGCTTTAATTGTTCGGAAACAGGGCATTACTCAACTAATTGTACGAAGCCTAAGAAACAAGTGAATCAATTCGTTCAAGCAAAGCCCAGGAAATGTTATGCTTGTCAGTAAGAGGGACATGAAGTCAAAGACTGCCAAATGATGAAGCAAGCTCAGGTAGCCAAGGTGTACACAGTCAAAGATAAACCTACAACTTCTAAAGCAGGAAAGGGGAAGGGGGTTCTGGAAGGTAACCTTACTATTTATGATAGAATTGTTAGATTTTTGTTTGACACTGGTGCTACACATAGTTTTATCTCTTAACAAGCTATAAATGAATTAAACCTTAAACCTGATTTTGTCGACGAGCCAATTTGCGTAAAGAATCCAGTAGGGGGCCCAGCGAACCTTTGTCTTCGATGTAGAGATGTTCCTATCTCATATTTTTGTTACCAATTCCCTATTGGTCTCTTTGTCCTTGATTTTAATGAATTTTAAATCTTACTCGGAATGGATTGGCTAACGAAATACGAAGCCAAATTGGATTGTAACAATCGATTGATTTCGATCAAAACCGAATTTGGAAAGTTCATTGAGATTTCTTGTGAGGACCCTAGTCCTTAAAGAGAAGGGTTGATGTATAATTTGGGATATCCCGAACCCAGTTTGGAGTCCATACCCATTGTTAAAGATTTTCCAGACGTGTTTGGAGAAGTGAAATCCTTACCTCCACACCGAGAAATAGAATTCAGAATTGACCTAGTACCAAATGCTCGTCCTGTCGTTCACGCAAGTCACAGAATGGCACCCAGGGAAAGGGTTGAATTAGTTCAGCAAACCAAAGATCTATTAGAGAAAGGGTTGATTCGACCCAGTGTTTCTGAATGGGGTTCAGCCGTTGTGTTCGTTGCTAAATCGGATGGATCATTGAGATTGTTTGTTGACTACCGCGATCTCAATATGCTGACTCTCAAGAATAAATTTCCTTTACCTGGGATTGATGACCTATTCGATCAACTACACGACACTCGTTTCTTTTCGAAGATGGATCTAGCTCAGGGATTCCATCAGTTACGAATCGCCGAAGATTGTGTTCATTTGACTGCTTTCAGGGGTCCTATTATGTTCTACGAATGGTTAGTCATGCCTTTCGGGCTAACCAATGCTCCAGCATACTTCGTAGACCTTATGACTCGTGTATTCCGGGAAGTATTGAATAAATTTGTGCTTGTATTTATTGATGATATCCTGATTTATTCCAAAACTGAATAGGAGCATGCTGAACATCTCAGAATTGTTTTGGAAATATTAAGAAGGAATGTCCTATTCGCTAAATTTTCTAAATGCCATTTTTGGGTCAAAGAAGTTAAGTTTCTCGGGCACATTGTTAATGAAGAAGGAATTTATGTTGATCCTAGCAAGATTTCATCTATTCTAGACTGGAAGCGACCCACTACTCCGAAAGAAGTTCGAAGTTTTCTGGGTTTAGCAGGTTATTATCGGAAGTTTGTTCAGGACTTTTCTAAGATAGCTAGTCCGTTGACTAAGCTAACAATGAAGAATGTAAAATTCAACTGGACTCCGAAATGTGACGAAGCTTTTCAGGAGTTGAAAAAGAGATTAACCACCGCTCCTATTCTCGCGATTATGAACGGGAACCAGGGTTTATCTGTTTATACTAACGCTTGTGGTGATGGGGTAGGTGCAGTATTAATGTAGAATGGGAAGGTAATTGCCAACGCGAGTAGACAGTTACGTCCACATGAAAGAAACTACCCAACACATGATTTGGAACTTCTAGCTGTTATCTTCGCTTTAAAAATATGGCGACATTATCTTCTGGGTGAAAATTTCGAATTATTCACCGATCACAAATCTTTTAAATATCTCTTCACCTAGAAAGATCTAAATCTACGACAACAACGTTGGTTAGAATTTCTGGCATCTTATGATCTAGATATTCTGTATACACCCGGAAAAGCCAATATAGTTGCCCATGCCTTGAGTAGGAAACACGCTTGTTAACACCTCTTTTTCTACGACTCAGCGACCCAACGACTTACGACTTAACGACCTAAGAAAATCTCCTGCAACCTAACTTTAGAAATCAACCTAGCGACCTAACTCCAAAAGCAACCTAGCGACCTAACTCCAGAAAGCGACCTAGCGACCTAACTCCAGAAAGCGAGCTAGCGACCTAACGAGTTAGTGACCTAGCGTGTTAGCGACCTAGCGAGTTAGCGACCTAGAGACATAGCAACTCAGGAAAAGGGTACGACCTAACATGCTCCAGAGTAAGGCCACGCGACCTGCCTCTTCTATTAGGTCGCTCACGACCTAATCCGACCGAGATAACTTCAGTATCTACAACATTAGGTCGCTCACACTCAGTATCTCACCCAGAATGGCTCCACTAAATCGCCAACGACTTGAGCTAACTTGGGATGACCCTTAGGTCGCTCGCGACCTACGACCTATGACCTACGACCTACGACCTAATCTTCAGATTTTCCCTATAAATACCCCGCCTACTCCATATTCAAAGGGGACTTTTTCGAGACTTTGAAGCGCCAAAACTCTGCTGCATTCACGACTTCTACAACACCTCTACTACCAAAAACATCTCAAACTACCTAAACAGAAGATCATCTACATTCAAGATGGATTCGAAAGTTTCTTTTGCATTGAAGTGTTGATTACTTGTATCGATTGTTGAATGATCGAAGGAATTCTTGTAAAACTTGTAATCGAACTTGTGATAAAGAAGATAAAGTGGACGTAGGCTTGATTTTGAGCCGAACCACTATAAATCTGCTGTCTCTTTACTTTTCTACTATTCTCTGCTTATTTTTAGTTCCCGTACCAACAGGTGGTGCTTTTACTTTACTAATACTTACACCGGGGAGTTAGCGTTCGATTTTTACGCTAACATTTTTGGTGCTTTCATTGAGAGGATCGAACTTAGGTGTGTTCTCACCATTGCTTCGCAGAGATTTGTTGAAAGAATCTCCTTAAAAACCAGAAGTCTATCTGAAATCATGGATCTTGGAAGAAAGAGTAGATCTACGAGATCCGGAGATGCTTATGACAGGGCTGCCTCTTCTCCAGCGCCAAATCAGGCAACTCCTACTGTTGGAGTCACTAGGGCCGAACTTGATGATGTTGTGTCTGGGTTATACCAACAAATGGAAGCTCAAAATGCTTTGATGATAGACATGTTAAACGCTCTGCTTGGGGTGAACCAACAACCAGAAAATAATGAACCAACCTTTGCTGAAGATGCTCATGACTCCCAAGACAAAATTATTCCTCCAAGGGCAGCTGGCACCGCCGAAGGGGCACCTCCCCAAGCTGAAGGTTCAAGGCCGCAGTCACCTCTTCGCGAACGATTGTTCAGGCAAACTTCCGAGAAAGTGGCTGACGTCTGCCCGGCAACGCCTCTGAACGATGAGGAATACTTATCAGGAATGGTTGGCCAAATCATGAAGGAAAGTATGCAAAGGAATGAAGATGAAAATGACTGGGGATTTGCTCCAAGCAAGACTCCGTTTACCGAAAGAATTCTAAAAGCTGAATTTCTAAAGAAATTTGTTCCCCCTATTATCCCAGCCTATCGAGGAGCAAGCGACCCTAATCAATTCTTGTACAAGTATGACTGGCATATGACAGGTGCTAGGGCAATAGATGAGATTAAATGCAGATATTTTCCTGTCTATTTGGAGGGAGTGGCTCTACTTTGGTTTATAAAGCTACCAGTCCGATCTGTGGATCAATTCTCTGACTTGACTCATAAATTCATGGATCAGTTCAGGTTGTATGCTACAAAGGCCAAGGACATAATGTCATTGTCCAGCCTCGAACAAGCTTCCGGCGAATCTATCAAATCATTCTTGAACCGCTTCAACATAGCCTTGGTCGAAGTGGATAATGCTGAACCTCGAATGATTCTAACTTACTTGTTGCGAGCCATCGATAAAACAAGTGAGTTCGGAAAATGGTTGAAAATGAAGGAACCGAATTCACTGGAAAAGTTTTATAATAAGGCTGACGAATTTATGCGTTTGGAAAATCTCCCTGCACCAGCAAAGGTGGTTGTGGCTAAAATTCAAAACAACAATGTGGCTGAAGCCTCTAATAAGAAAGAATCTGGTGGTCAGAAGAGGGAAAATAACGGTGGGAAAAGGCAGAAAGATATGAAGAAACCTCGCCGTTTTTCGGATTTTACTCCTTTGACTGAGACTCCAGAGAACATCTTCTTCACAACCAAGGATGCCATCAAGTACCCTGAGCCACCTAAGATTAAGCTCGGGAAGAATTTTGTGCCTAATGGAAGGTTCTGTCGATTCCACAACCAACCTGGCCATGACACCAACGAATGTCGCCATCTAAAGAACTTGATTGAAGAACTGTTGAGAGAAAATAAACTGCAACAGTATGTCAAGAGAAACAGAGGTGATCCGGCCTCGTCCACTCAGGGGCAACAACTTCCTGCTCGTCTATCTGGCTCAGGAGAAAAGGCTGTGGTGCAGGAATCTGAAAGGCCCAATATTAATGTAATCACAGTGGGTCCTCACCCAGCAGGCAGAAGTTGGGGAGAAATGGAGAGGTATGCTCATGCTCTAAGACATGCCCCGAAAGAAGAAACTATTTTTGCCTTGGGAGATGTTGTGCCTTCAAAACAGCAAAGAACTCTTCACGATGACATCGTATTCAGAGTTAGAGATTATGTGGGAATTGAGGCTCCCACCATGGATCCTTTGGTAATAATCGTCGGTATCGGGCCAGCTATTGTGAGAAGAGTTCTTGTTGATTGTGGCGCTTCTTGTAATATCCTCTTCAAAAAGACCTTTGATCAAATGAAAATTCCGATGGCTGATGTTCAAGCTTCTTCACAAAAAATTGTTGGGTTCACTGGGGAACCAAAACAGCCCATCAGAACTGTCAACTTATTTGTAGAACTTGGCGAAGGGGAAAGAAAAGTGGTTTGTAAGCAAACTTTTGTTATTGTTGATGAATTTTCTGCTTATAACGCCTTCTTGGGACGACCAACTCTTGCTGCATTCAAAGCTATTCTCGCCTCGTGGTGCCTAACTATGAAATTCCCCACTGATAATGGCATTGGTGTTTTGAAAAGGGACCAGAATGTTGGGCGGGAATGTTACCTTATAGAGTTGCGTGAGGCGAAGAAGAGAGAGATGGGAAAGGGTGCGGCAGCTCCGCTCCGCATCAAAGAACCCACCTTGTAGCAAGTACGGGGTGGACCCTGCACTAGTGAGCATAGTGGTGCGCGAAAAGAAATTGATCCTAGAAAGACCAGTGCAGGGGAGAATAGAGCGGTGCCGGTAGAAGTAACGGTGCCAATACTTGTTGATCCGAATGACCCAAACAAGGTGCTGAATGTGGGTTCACAACTTGGTATGACGGTTTAGAATATACTAATAGCATTCTTAAAAGCAAACCTGGATGTTTTCGCTTGGAGTCATGCCGACATGTGTGGAATATCTCTAGAAATTGCAGTGCATGCTTTAAATATTGATCCGAAGTTCACACCCATAAAGCAAAAAAGAAGAACCCAGGGTTCTGAAAGGTCAACAACATTGAAAGAAGAAGTAGATCGGCTCATGGAAAATGGCTTCATCAGAGAATCCACTTATCAAAATTGGGTTTCTAATCCGATGTTGGTTAAAAAAGCAAATGGGAAGTGGAGAGTATGTATCGACTTTTCAGACTTGAATAAAGCATGTCCCAAAGACTGTTTCCCGTTGCCCATAATCGATCAGTTGGTGGATGGAACAGCCAGGCACTAATTATTGTCTTTTATGGATGCTTACTCAGGATACAATCAAATCATGATGCATGAGCCGGATCAAGAGGACACGAGCTTCATCACCGATGTTGGTCTTTACTGCTATAAAGTCATGCCCTTTGGACTAAAGAACGCGGGGGCAACTTATTAGAGACTCGTTAATGCCATGTTCAAGCCTCAAATTGGTAAGACTATGTAAGTGTACGTTGATGATATGTTAGTGAAATCAAAGATGGCAGTAGACCACATGGACCATCTGGCAGAAATGTTTGCGATCCTCCGAAAGTACGGGATGAAGTTGAATCCTCTGAAATGTTCATTCGGGGTTGAGTCCGAAAAATTCTTAGGTTTCATTGTGAGTGCTAGGGGCATTGAAGCTAATCCTGCTCAGATCACTGCCTTAAGAGAAGTCAAACCCCCTAGAATAAAGAAGGAATTGCAAAGCCTCAATGGGAAAGCCGCTGCTTTGAGTCGATTTATTTCCAAAGCCATAGATAAATGCATTCCCATCTTTGATGCTCTGAAGAAAGGAAAAAAGAATTTCGAATGGACTCCTGAGTGTCAAAAAGCTTTTGATGAGCTGATTCATCATATGGAAACGCCTCCAGTACTTTCTAAGCCCAACAATGGTGAAGATCTATTCATATACTTAGCAGTTTCATCTCATGCTCTCAGTGCAGCGTTGGTACGAGAGGACGCAAAAGTTCAGCGTCCAGTTTACTACATCAGCAAAAGATTCACTAGGGCAGAGATGAGTTATTCAAAGTTAGAAAAGCTCGCCTATTGTCTATTGATCGCGTCCAGAAAGTTGAGGCCATACTTCCAGGCTCATTCTATTAAAGTCCTCACTGATCAACCTCTAAAGCAAGTCATATTCCGCCCTGAAACTTTGGGTCGTCTTTTGAAGTGGAATATTGAACTCAGTCAATACGATATCACCTATCATCCCCAAGAGCAATCAATGGACAAGCTTTAGCAGATTTCATTGCAGAATGCACAGATAAAGGTGGCAGTGAGGAAGAGATAACTGAAGACATTCCGATCCGATGAAAATTATATGTTGATGGTGCAAGAAATGAATACTGTTCCGGAGCTGGGGTTGTGCTTAAAACCCCTGAAGGGCGGTCTTTGTGTTATGCATTGAGATTAGAATTTCCTTCAACAAATAACGAAGCTGAATACGAAGCTCTTATTGCCGGCTTGAAGATTGCTAAAGAACTAAACATCAAAGTATTGCAGATTTTCAGTGATTCCCAGCTTATTGTATGCCAAGTCAAGAAAGAGTTTCAGACTAAAGGAGGAAATCTGCCTGCTTACTTGTCAAAGGCCTGGGAGCTTCTCAATGCTTTTGATCATTATACCATAGGCCATATACCCCGGGAAGAGAACATGAAGGTAGATTCTCTTGTGAAATACTCAAGCTCTGGCGAAGCTCAATTATTGGGATTGGTCCCTGTGGAGGTCTTGACAGCTCCGAGTATTGATTAGATGGATATTGACTGGATCATGACTGTATCTCAAGAACAGGAGTCGTGGATGACCCCTATCAAGGAATATCTACTCAACAGCTCCTTGCCAGAAAACTCAAAAGAGCGCCAGAAGCTGTTAAGAAAAGCCCCGAGATATGTAATTCAAGGCGACCATTTGTACAGACGAGGATTCTCGATGCCATTACTCCGATGTGTAACCAAAGAAGAAGCTAAGATAATTTTAGTTGAAGTGCACGGAGGAGAATGTGGGGATCATTCAGGTGGCCAAACTCTTGCAAAGAAAGTTCTCCGATATGGGTATTTTTGGCCGGATATTAACCAAGATGCTGCTAGCTATTCCCGAAAGTGTGACAGATGCCAGAGATTTGCAAAAATCCCAAGAGCACCTTCCACCGTGCTAACACATATGGTTAGTCCATGGCCATTCGCCATTTGGCGAATAGATCTCATTGGGCCTATGCCGATTGCCAGATCCGGAATCAAATATGCCATTGTTGCTGTTGATTATTTCACTAAATGGGCTGAAGCTGAACCCTTGGCTACTATTATCTCTAAAAAGATGATAAATTTTGTAACTAAAAATATCATTTGCAGGTATGGTGTGCCTCAGAAGATAATAACAAACAATGGTACCCAATTCGAAAGCGAGGAATTCCAGGAATTTTGCAGGCGATTCAAGATTCGAAAAAGCTTCTCAGCAGTGGCTCATCCGCAGGCAAACGGGCAAGTGGAAGCAGTGAACAAAATCATCAAATCAACCATCAAAAAGCAGCTGGAAAAAGCAAAAGGTGGTTGAGTTGATAAGCTGCCACTAGCACTATGGGCATATAAGACCACCCACAAAACTGCGACTGGGCACACTCCATTCTCATTAGCATATGGATCAGAAGCAATGATTCCAGTGGAAATAGAGGTCCCCTCACACAGGAGAATTCATTTCAACCAAGCTGAAAACGAAAAGCTGCAACTTGAAGCACTTGATTTGCTTGATGAAAGAAGGAAAGAAGCTGAACTCAGAGTTACAGCTCAACAGCAAAGGATAGCCAGGCACTTCAATTCTAAAGTTCGTCAACGCAGCTTTGAAATTGGGGATCTAGTCTTGAAAAGGATCATGACAGCAACAGGAGTGTTTGGGCCAAACTGGGAAGGGCCGTATGTCATAGGCCAAAAACTTCTTGATGGCATTTTCAAACTCACAACTGTCGAAGGAGATCCAATCCCGAGAGCCTAAAAACAGCAACCACTTGCGTCCATATTTTACTTAAAAGCTATGCTTAAATTTGTAAAATAATTTTGGATGTATCATTCTTGTATTGTAAGCCATTGTAAAATCAGTGTGACTCAACAATAAGAACTATAAAGTGGACGTAGGCCCAGTTCTTGGCCAAACCACTATTAATCTTGTGTCTTATATTACTATATAATGCCTGTCTCATTTCGATGTGCAAATATTTTAAATATATTGCTAAGATATCGATTTTATATTGCAGGCAATCAAAACAAAGCTTACCTATTCAACACGTCACAAACCCAAGCGATTCCCATAAATCACTCAACAAACAAATGTCAAGCCACAAAAATTACAGACTCAGTTCCTACACAAGAAGGACTTCACACAAACGGTTGGTGATTCCACCAAAGGGGCACCTTCCCAAAGGAAGGCACCAGGCCCTTGCTAACTGACTGTGATCGTTTGTGCAAACAGACATCCGGTTAAGTGGCTTGCGTCTACCCGTGGATTCACTCAACCATGAAGTACACTTCCCTGGAAAAATCAAACGGCTTACCAAAGAAAGGAACATGCATTTAAAAGTAATAACAAGGCATCGCTGAGGAACAGATGATGAAAAGATATTGGCGAGCAGACAAAAACAGCCAAAACGGAATCTTGTCTCTCAACCAAAAAGGTTGGTGGAACCACCGAAGGGGCACCTTCCCAAAGTGAAGGCACCGGGCCCTTGTTGCTTAATTGTGATCGTTTGTGCAAACAAACGTCCAGTTAGGTAGCTTGCGTTCGCCCCATGGAACCACTTAACTGTGAGACGCAACCTTCCTGGCAAACAACTCAAAGCCCTCTCCGGAGGCACAATTTAAAGCCCTCCAACGAGGCATGCTGTAAAATGAAATGTTTTTCTCAACCAATAAGGTTGATGGTACCACCGAAAGGGCACCTTCCCAAAGGAAGACATCGGGCCCTTGCTAGGTAATTGCGATCGTTTGTGCACGAACATCCAATTAAGTAGCTTGCGTCCGCCCCGTGGATCCATTTGACTATGAGAAATAACTTTCAGGCAAAACAAACAAAGCCCTCTTCGGAGGCACACTTCACCAAGTTGAAGTGCCAAACAAAAGACCTCCAACGAGGCAAAAGCCCTCTTCGAAGGCACAAGCCCTCTTCGGAGGCACAACTCTTCGGAGGAGCCCTCTTCGGAGGCAAAAGACCTCCAACGGGGCAAAAGCCCTCTTCGGAGGCACAAGTCCTCTTCGGAGGCACAACTCTTCGGAGGAGCCCTCTTCGGAGGCAAAAGACCTCTAACGATGCAAAAGCCCTCTTCGGAGGCACAAGCCCTCTTCGGAGGCACAACTCTTCGGAGGAGCCCTCTTCGAAGGCACAAGCCCTCTCCCGAGGCACAACAGAAAAGCCCTCTCCCGAGGCACAACAAAAAAGCCCTCTTCGGAGGCACAAGCCCTCTTCAGAGGCACATCCCTACCCCAAACGGTAAAGTGCCAACTAAAGCCCTCTAATGAGGCACGTCCGAAAATAAAAGTTTTCTTCGAAAGTCCGCTTCACTACAAAAAGTAATCCACTTCTCAGAAAATAAAAGTGGCCATCCCCAAAATTTGAAGTCTGTTAACTCTTTCTAAAAAGAAAAGAAAAAGAAGAAAACTTCTTCGATACAAAACACACTCTATTAAAGCAGAATAATATTTCCTCAAAACGGAAGAATTATTCTCTAGAATAAGAGTACAAGTCTTTTCAGAATATTGCAATGAGCCATGGTATGGGGGCATATAGCTATATTAATAGAAACAACGCTCAAACAGCATATCACGAGCTCACTACAGTATCGTACAAAGAAAATAAAGAAATTTGTGCAAAAACAAGGAATAAATGCATTCACAAATACTGACAAGAGATTGTACAAGTAAAAAGATTCATTTTTATTCCATACTATCAAATTTTTTATACATGCACAGGTTTCAAAAAAGCGGGGGCCGGTACCCGCACAATCCCCGATCGATACAAGTCTCTAGACAAAAGACAAAATAGCAAAACTAGAAAGATAGAACCAAACTCATTTCTTCTTCCTTCCGCTGCCATTGGAGCCTTCACCTGGTTTAATGACTAACTTCGCGGGCCGGCTTGGGCGAGTCGCGGAGGAAGGAGAAAGAGGTGCAACAGGGTCTTCTTCTACTTTCTCATCATCAGCAGGAGTGTCTTTCTTTTTCTTTGAAATGCTGCTTTTCCCCTCTTTTTCGAAGAAGATTCGCTGCGCGCAGTAATAAGTTCAGATAGCTTTGTGTCGTCAGCATAAGATTTCTTCGGGGACCTCTCGCCCTCCTCAAGTTCTTCTGCCTTCTGCTCTTGTGAAGCGGTCGGATCATCCAAGTCTTGGAGAGCTTCTATTTTTTCTTCTTGTGACCCCGGTTGAGAAGCAGAAGGAGGAGTAACTTGAAGAGGTAGAGGAGCAGCAGTTGGGGGAGGCGAAGCTGGTGCAGCACTTGTTGTTTTTGCTACAGTAGAAGAAAAGTTAAAAACATCACTATCTCCCGCAAAGAGAGGGGATGGTGGCACATCAAGGCTTAAGTAATAGGCAAAAATTTCATCAAGCTCAGGTAAAGCAAACGAGCAGTCCACTTGAGCTAGATCAGAATTGAAGTTACCTGGAGAGCTTGATTTTATCATGTCGATTTCATAATCGTGGGCTTCAGTGCTTTCTTGAGCCTCTTCTTGAGTAAGAGGAGTTGGGGGCTCGATAATTGCAGTTTCAATTTCGGCTTTTGCAGAAGGTGGAGAATGAGAGCTAGAACCAATGGTATCAGGGTCGACCGAAGCCGAAGGACGAGTGGGGTCGGCTAAAGGCGCCTTCTCCAGATGCTCTCCTCCTACTGCTTCGGCTCGCTCCCTGGCAAGCTGTTCCTTCCCTCTAGCAAGTGCAGCACGACCCTCGTCGTCCAAATAACAAGCCTCCAGGTCCCCCTCCACATAGCCAACATCTTTATACATTTCACTTATCGCCTCCCACACTTCGGCCAGAGTAATTTCATATTTTGGGCCCAAGAACGAAAGACTTTCGCATCCCAAGACACTGAAAACGTAAAACTCAAAAAGAGTGGAGCTGATGGTGGCCTTGGTTGTTTCGTGCGATTCTTCTGCAGTCGCTTTTCCGGCAATTGCCTCATCACGCTCCTTTTCTGCTTTTAAAAGTTGAGCTTTTAACATAGTAATCTCCAGGTCTTGGGAGCTGACCTTTTCCTGCAACTGGACGGTATCGTTGCGGTATTTTTCAACAACATGTTGTTCTGCCTCAAGTTTGATCTCGGCATCTCTCTAGGAAGCATGTGCATCTCTCACTTTCTTTTGAAAAACCTCTTCCTTTTGAGAATAGGAAGCAGAAGAGGTAGCAAGGTCCTCCTTAAGATTCTTAACTTCAGACTCAAGTCTCTCATTTTCATCGGCGATGCTCTTCATTTCTGCATCATGTTGCTCAAGAACTTTCTTCCACTCCGACTTGTCGTTTTCCATCGTTAGCATATGACGCAGTGGATTACACAAAAAAACAATGTAGATCGATGAAAGTAGCAATCGATGGAGTGATGAATACTGAAATGCCCAAATTCGTTGATCCGAAGATACCGAATTCTAGCTATCTCTGACACGTTGATCGCGCACGATACCGTGAGGAGAGATCTACAATTCTTCGAGCGTTGATCAAGCGCACTTGATTCCGCGAATTGGCTTCAACGATCAAAGATTCGAGCGCACTCGAATGTCGAAGGTGGAGATAGGAGATTACACTCGACTACCAATTTGGATGAAAGCACAAAGCTAACAAAAACGAAATTTTATTCAAATCAACTAAACTCTTACAAATGGCACCACCGACCTATTTATAGAAGTTACAACACACGCCACAGAAAATGTACAACACTTAGGTCGGCCACGACCTAAAACATCATGACCTAAAAAAACATCACGACCTAAAATATCACGACTTAACAGATTACAACACAACACGTTACAAACCATCACGACTTAACAGATTACACCACAACACGACCTACGACTTAAGTAATGTACGACATATGTGACTTATACAACTCATACGACCTAAAAATGAACGGCATCTGGAGCGAGCGACTTAAGAATGAACGGCATCCCCATCAGCGACCAAAAAGAAGCGGCTTCAGAAAATCTTCACGACCTAAGTCTTCACGACCTAAGGCCTCGCGACTTATAGTGAGCGACCTATCTCTCCACATCTCCCCGCGACCTAACTTAGGTCGTTCCCTTTCTCTGCGACCTAACATAGGTCGTGACTCGTTAGGTCGTAGCACCTTGTTCTCCAACTCGTTAGGTCGTAGTAACCTGTTAGGTCGTTCCAGCGACCTATTTCCCAGTTGTAGCTCGCTAGGTCGTTGCCGAGCTTCACTAAGTCGTTGGTGCGACTTAAAGGCCCCGTTAGGTCGTTCACGACCTAACATTTTACCCACTTGAGCAGCATTTTCCTGGTACGACTTAAAGGACCCGTTAGGTCGTCCGCGACCTAACACTTCAACATTCTTAGGTCGTCCACGACCTAACACTTCAACATTCTGGGTGTTAATCTGGGCTGCATCATCCTCCCCAGGTTGAGAAAAATTCGTCCCCGAATTTGCACCCTCTTCTTCCACAACAAACTCATCCCCATGATATGGTATAAGATGTTTAACATTGAAAACATCAGAAGTGTATACATCTTTCAGCAGCCTCAACTTATAAGCGTTTTCATTGATTTTCTTCAAAATTTTTACTGGACCAATCTTCCGTGCTTTCAATTTATTGTATGTTCCCACCGGAAAACGATCCTTTGTTAACACTGCATAAACCCAATCACCTTTATTAAATTCAACACTCCTTCGCTTCAGATCTGTAGATCGTTTGTACTTCTCATTCGCCTTTTCCAATCGTTCTTGAACGATTCTATGACACTCTGTCAATCCTTCAACAAAATCACCAGCTCGCTTGACTGTCTTCTTTGGTTGTGGTATGACCGTTAACTCCAACGGCCCCTTTGGCAAACTAGAATATACAATCTGAAATGGACTGAAACCCGTACTACGGTTCACAGCATGATTATGAGCAAACTCAGCTTGACATAACTTCATGTCCCAACTCTTCAGATTATCGTTCATCAGACATCGCAATAAATTCCCCAGCGATCTGTTAACCACCTCTGTTTGTCCATCAGTTTGTGGATGGTAAGCGCTACTAAAATTCATCTTCGTTCCGACCATCTTCCACAAGCTTAGCCAGAAATGACTCAGAAAACGAGTATCCATGTCCGACACAATAGATTCTGGCAATCCATGAAGTCGATATATCTCTTTGAAAAATAACTGAGCAACATGAACAGCATCCGCCGTCTTCTTACAAGCAATAAAATGTGCCATTTTCGAAAATCGGTCAACCACCACATAAATGGAATCATTACCACGCTGCGTTCTCGGCAATCCCAACACAAAGTCCATACTCACATCAACCCAAGGCTTAGTTGTTACAAGTAATGGCATATATAATCCAGCATTGGTCGCAGTTCCTTTCGAAACCTGACAGATATGACATTGCTCCACAAACCTTTCCACTTCTTTCCTCATTGATTGCCAAAAATAAGATTGAGAAATCAGCTGTAGCGTACGGTCTCTACCCACGTGGCCCGCTTCATGTAGCTCCTTCACAATCTTCATTCTTAAACTACGGTCAGGTATGCACAATCGAGTTCCTTTGAACAGAAAACCATCTACCATCAAAAACTCATTCGTCTCTCCCTCCTTGACTTTATCAACAAACTTTGCAAAGTAAGGATCTTCGTCAAATAATTCTGGCAACACATCAAACCCTGTTACTTCAACCTTCATTGTTGTCAACAAATGATTTCTTCTGCTCAATGCATCCGCAACACGATTCGTCACTCCCGATTTGTGTTTCACAACAAACGTAAACTGTTGCAGATATGCAATCCATGATGCATGTCTGGCTGAAATCTTGTCTTGCCCTTGTAAATGTTTCAACGCCTCATGATCAGTGTAAAGAACAAACTCTTTCTGAAATAGATAGTGTCTCCAGTGTTTAATAGCTTGCACAACAGCATAGTATTCCACATCATATGTACTATATCTCATCTTCGCTCCCGATAGCTTCTCACTAAAATATGCTATAGGACGTCCCCTCTGACTCAACACTCCTCCAATCCCAACCTTGGATGCATCAGTATGTAGTTCAAATACTAACTGAAAATCTGGTAATACTAGAATTGGTGCAGACGTCAGCAACTCCTTGATCTTCCCAAAAGCATCACCTGTTTCCTCTGACCATGAAAACTATTTACCCTTCATACAATCTGTAACAGGCGCCATCACACTACTAAAGTGTGGAATAAATCTTCTATAGAATGAAGCCAACCCGTGAAAACTTCGAACTTCTGTTATCGTCTTTGGCTGTGGCCAATCTCTAATTGCTTCGACTTTACTCTGATCAACCTGTATTCCTCTCTCCGATACAACATACCCTAGAAATAAAACACTATGCGTCATGAACACGCATTTCTTTGTTGCAGCATAAAATTGTTCTTGTCGCAGTACCATCAATACTTCTCTCAGATGTTGCAAGTGTTCCTTTGCGCTTCCACCGTATATCAGAATATCATCAAAATACACCACCAAAAACTTCCCAATGAATGGTCTAAAAACCTGATTCATCACCCGCATAAATGTACTCGGCGCATTTGATAAGCCAAATGGCATCACCAGCCATTTGTATAAACCCTCCCTGGTTTTAAAAGCAGTCTTCCACTCATCACCTGGCCTGATACGAATTTGATGATATCCGCTCTTCAAATCAACCTTCGAAAAAATAGAAGCCCCGCTCAATTGATCTAGCAAGTCATCCAACCTTGGCATTGGAAATCTATATCTCACAGTAATCTTATTTAATGCTCGACTGTCAGTGCACATTCTCCATGTCCCGTCCTTCTTCGGTACTAACAAAGCTGGTACAGCACACGGACTCAAACTTTCCTGCACACGCCCCTGTTCAAGCAATTCTTCCACTTGCCTCCTTAATTCTTCATGTTCCTTCGGACTCATTCGATAATGTGGTCTATGTGGCAACATTGCTCCCGGAACAAGATCAATTTGATGTTGAATGTCTCTTAGTGGCGGTAACTCCTTCGGTAACTCATCTGGAAATACATCCTCAAATTCTTTCAAAACTGGCTTCGTTTCTTCTGGAATTTCAACCTCTTCACTGCTCTCTCGCCCAATCAACAAAAACACCTCAGGTTCCTCTTCAACTTCTTTAACAAACTCCTTTAAGGATAATAAAGTTTTCAGCTCTTCAATCTCCTCCAGTTTGTTTTCTTCTTGTTGTCGCTTCTTGGGAACTAACGTGATCTTTGTGCCTTCAAACATAAAGCTATAACTGTTGGTACGCCCGTCATGTTGCACCGCCCTATTATACTGCCACGGTCTCCCCAGCAACAAATGACATACGTCCATGTCTACCACATCGCACCAGATTTCATCTTTATATTTCTTCCCAATTGAAAAATTCACACAAGCCCTTCGTCCAACCTTCACGTCCCCGCCTTTTCTCAACCAAGCCAACTTGTATGGTTTCGGATGTTTCTCAGTCTTCAATGCCAATTTCCTCACCGCTTCTAAAGAAATTATATTATCACAGCTTCCAGCATCAATAACAAATTTGCAAACTTTCCCCAGAATAGTAAATGTCGACTGAAAAATATTGCTCCTCAACCAACTACAATCCTCCTCTAGCTTTGGTGTTAAACAGGACCTCCTCATCATTAGATTATAACCTTCGTCTCTCATCACTTCTTCTTCCTCCTCATCAGGTGGTGAATTAGAACATTCAGCTTCTTCATCCTCATCCTCAACCTCCGCTATCATAGCTCTCTTCTTCGGCTTTGGACATTCATTACTCTTGTGGCCCATTTCTTGGCAATTATAACACTTGAAACCATTATTGACCTTCGTCTTCCCAACCTCATTCACAACTGGTTTTGCAACAACTTTTGAAACATTAGAACTTCCACTAACACCCTTAACTGGATTGTTGGAACTTGTAAACACACCACCTCCTCGTCTTCCCTGTTTCTCCCAAGCCAACTCTTTCTGGTGTGCTTCTGCTACAGATCTGGGATCAAACATGTTAACCATATCTTGAATCTGCATTCGCAACCCTCCAACAAATCTAGCTGTTAATTGTTCCTCTGTCTCCATAATATCGTTCCTTGTAATCAGTTGATAAAATTCGTCAGCATAGTCATTCACAGATTTCGTCCCCTGTCTCAAGTTTTGCAGCCTCTGATACATAAGTGATTGATAATTATAAGGTAAGAATGTGGCTTTCATCATTTTCCTCATCTTTTCCCATGATTCAACCTTTGACTTCCCCATCCGTTCACGTGTAAGTTTGGTTTGCTGCCACCATGCCAAAGCTCTACCCCTCAACCTTGTAGCAACAAACTTCACTCTACGATGTTCTGGAACTTCCTTGAAATCAAAAATCTCCTCCACATTAGACAACCAGTCCAAAAACTCCTCGGCTTGCATACCACCCTTGAACTCCGGTATTTCAGTTTTCATTCCAGACTCCCACTTGTGATCATACTCCGACTGATATCTGCCTTGTCCTCGTCCTTGTCCATGAACACTACCACCATCATACTCTTCTTCAAAATCTGATGTATATCGATGTCGATCCTGACCACCAACATCTCTACTACCATCACGTCTTCCACCAACATCCCTTCTATCTACATTCCTCCGTTCTCGATCATTCACATTCCTCCCACGTCTTTGATCATCATCAACACTTCTTTCTCGATTGGAATGTGGTGAGACTCTACTTCCCCCATGGTTGGATTCAGGTGAAACCCTTCTCCGATTTTGAATCATCTCCAACATTATCTTCTCTAATCGTCCAACCCCTTTCATTAAGCTTTTCACTAAAGTTTTCATTAATTCGTTGCTCCATCTCATCAGCTTCTTCTCTTCTATACAAAGCTTCTACGTTTTGGTGACGATTAGCTCTTCTCGGCGGCATGGTTGATTCTTCAAAACTTTGACTTTCGGCTCCACTCCAAATTTCAAACACCTTTCGAACTTAGATCCAAAATGAAATGGATCAAAAACTCCCACTTTGTTGCAATTTGCGATGAACACGATGAACCATAACTTCTCGGCCTTGAATGATACTACTCGGCTCGACTTGATCTCTTCAAACTTCTTCAAAAGAATTGGCTCCAAGACTCGATTTAGCTATGATTGGCTAAACAAGATCCGATACCAAACTGACGCAGCGGATTACACAAAAAAACAATGTAGATCGATGAAAGTAGCAATCGATGGAGTGATGAATACTGAAATGCCCAAATTCGTTGATCCGAAGATACCGAATTCTAGCTATCTCTGACACATTGATCGTGCACGATACCGTGAGGAGAGATCTACAATTCTTCGAGCGTTGATCAAGCGCACTTGATTCCACGAATTGGCTTCAACGATCGAAGATTCGAGTGCACTCGAATGTCGAAGGTGGAGATAGGAGATTACACTCGACTACCAATTTGGATGAAAGCACAAAGCTAACAGAAACGAAATTTTATTCAAATCAACTAAACTCTTACAAATGGCACCACCGGCCTATTTATAGAAGTTACAACACACGCCACATAAAATGTATAACACTTAGGTCGACCACGACCTAAAACATCACGACCTAAAAAAACATCACGACCTAAAATATCATGACTTAACAGATTACAACACAACACGTTACAAACCATCACGACTTAACAGATTACACCACAACACGACCTACGACTTAAGTAATGTACGACATATGTGTAACGACCCGTAAATTTCAACTGTTTTAATAACGTAATTAGTTGAAATTTTGTGAAATTTTAAACGATAAAATTTTGAAATATAAATTTGATATTTGGAATGCGTTTAGTTAAACATAGCAACTAGTAAATTTTCGTCCGAAAATATGAAAATTTATTTCGCGCGTAAATTCACTTCAATTTAATCAGTTAAAAAGCGATGAAAATAAAATATTTCCGTAACCTAAATATTTTTACATAGAAAAATTCTAAATCATCTTCTGAGCAAGATGTCAGTTTGTCGTTTTTCCAAATTCGGACATCTTTGGCTCCGTCGATCTTATTTTTCAGTGTTTTTCTTGCATTTTCCGCTATTAGAAAATTCGAATTTTTATAATTCAATCATACCACTGATATCTGTGTACCGTTTTGATCGCCTCGTCGCGCTGATCTCTACGGTATATTCAACGCTGTATTTTGAGGTCCGGTACGCGACAGAAACAATTAAGCAATACATCGTACCGGTACCATAAATGGTGACCTTTAGCTTTCCTTTGCCTTTCACACTTGAACGTGTAGCCCAAGCAATTTGATTAATTGCTTTAATACATTTTCCCCGAAATCTAAGCTTGACCGTTGCTAATTCATTGCATTCCATTTTTTTACGTTGCATCTTCTCACCTATTTGGTTCGTGCCTTATAAAAAAAATTATATATCAACATAGAAGGCACTTGCACTGTTGTTTAATTAAAAGCTATTCAACTTTCTCTTCCCCTGGCCTTTCGCGTCTTCCCCATCCATTTCCAACATGCAAGCTCGCCCTCTGTCCCTCTACCCGAGCCATCAAGCCCATCTAGCAGACCCGACATCTCTCCTCCCCTCGAACCCTACCATGGCAGCCGGCCCGTCCACCAGTGCAGCCTCCTGAGCCACCTTGCACTGCCCCCTCTTCGGCCTCACACGCAGCAACCATGGCTGGTTCTCTCTTCGTGCCTCCTCGTCTTCTATTATTATTGCAAGTTTTATAATAAGGTTAGCTTATATATATGGTTTGTCTATCAGTATATATATCTAAACTAAGTTTTGTAAAATGTTTATCACAGTATATATTATATGTTTAATAATGGTTAAGTTTTGATTTTACTATAAATATAAATAAGTAAATACAATATGTTATACACTATATATGTTCCAAATCTGTTATATATTCTGTCTATGCATTAGTTTACTTAGTTTTAGTGTGTTCTATTTTATGGAATTTTTATATATATCTAAGCAGTGAAGATCTATATTTTACACTATTAGTTATATAGTTTAGATAATCTGTCCGAGCATAAGTAGGTGGTCTATAGGAATTTCAAAGAAAAATATATATGCTGTATTTGTTTACTGGTGTAATCATATGCATAGAGTTGTTTATATTTAAGATCTAGGAGTATACCCATGTATATGTATTACATAAGCTTTGTTGTATAATATGTTCTGTTTTATTTTAATAAGAATATATTTACAGAAATCTTGGTTAATGAGATGTTAATTGAGTTTGTTCATATGTATCAGTTTAGTTATGTTTTAAGCATACTTATAGAACAGTTTTGTTTATATTATTGGTATAAATATGTGTTTAAGAGTCTGTTTGCTAATGGTTTTAAGTATAAGTATATATGGGAATTTAATATGTTTTTGGGTATAAGGTACAAGTTTTAGTAGTTATATATATGTTAGAGTATATCATCTGTTGGGTTATCAGCTGGTAGTTGATACATTTACGCATGTAATTTGTTTATATATTAATATATTTGTAGTTGGATTTCAAGCTTCAGGTTGTATACAGTTATAAGTTTAGCCTGTAAATTTTTAAGTAAATAACAGTTTGTTTAAAGTATATTGTATTACGTATGATTACAGTTCATAAGTTTTGCACGTTATATTTTTTCTGAACAGTAGTTAGACTTCATGTTCGCGACATCATATCTCACTCATGTTTTATCGGAATGGGTTGATTCTATTTTTAAAAAGGAGTCGAAGTTACCTAGTTTATGCCTATCAAATTTCAGCAAAATCCGACATCGTTTGATTAGTGTCGAGGACCTTGAAGTTAGACCCAGGCAGCTATTCTTTTGTACTTGAAATTATTTTACACTACTGCAAACACGACCTGAGTTCATGTTTGACGCATTGTATCTCTTCCGTCTTACGTCGGAATACAGTGATTCTTTTTTTGTTAGAAAGATTGAGTTTTCTATTTTATGTTCACGAATTTTCAGCTTCATGTGAGGTCATTTGATCATCTGTTTCTCATTTGGAAGTTAGACCCAGGCAGTTGCTCTTTTGTACTTAGAAATTATTTTACACTGGTGCAAACATGGCTTGAGTCTATGTTCGTGACATCGTAACTTTTCTCGTCTCTTATCCAAAACAAGTGAATCTTTTGCAGTTTAATATACAAGTTTTGATCTTTATTCATACCAAATTTCAGACCATTTCGATCTCGGTAGCACATAAAATTATATTGTTAAACTTTGACGCAGGACATGTTTTATTTGTTGCTATGTTGAATGTTTTGATTTGATTTCATCGATTTCTGTTATCAGCTTTGATCGTTGAATTCATGCAGATTTGTTTTGCTTGGATTCGTAACTCAATCTCTATGTCCGTATCAGTGTGCGTATCCGTGTCATCTTCTCGTGCATCTCCAGCCTCGAAAGGTGAGCAATCACTCACGATTAACGTTCTTTTATTTATTAAATTTGATTTCAATTGAAACGACAATTGAAATATGTTACTGTTAGTTATTTATATTGCTATATCTATGCCATCATCTGTATCTGTTCACCTATGACACCTGACATCATTATCTGTTATTTATATTGATATATATATGCCATCATCTGTATTTGTTCACCTATGACATCTGACACCCTTATCTGTTATTTATACTGATGATATATGCCTGTTACCGTTGTTATATTATTATCATATCTGTTATCACTCTGCAAGTTCCCTGTTAGTATAGAATCACTATGGGTTGAAATGATACATACCCGAACGGACTTTAGAATAGGAGAAAATCGTTATGGGTTGAAATGATAAACCCAAGCGATTTTCAAATTAAATTGAATTTGGGATTTCGGGTTGAAAAGACATATACCCGAATATATTTTAATTTGCGGATTGAAATGATAAATATCCGTATCACTTGACCATGGGATAGAAAATTATATACAGACACCGTTGGTCTATATATAAATGTTTTGAAAAACATTTCTATGGTTTTGAAAGAAATATATGGTTTTAATAAATAATGATTTTTAAAGATTTATTAAAGTTGATTTAATAAAGTTGATTTGAATCAATATGAAATATGTTTAAGTATGTATGTAAAATAAATTATATTTTTAAATATAGAATTTATAATGTTTCAGGTTGAAAGATAAATTTGAATTGATTTGGAATTCTTAATTATTTTAAGAATTATACTTAAATAAGTTGATTTGAAATCTATTAAATTTGAAATTTTAAGATATGTTTTATAACTTGAAGTAATTAAGAAGTGGCTTAAATGAATATTTCAAACTTATATAAATTTAAATGGGATATTTTGTCTATATAAATTTGTAAATTGAAGTTGCATTTTGAGGTATTAAAATGATTAAAGAAATATTTTAGAAACTAAATGTAATGAAATTAAATTGGGACATAAATTGAATTATCGAATTTAGTTTTGAAATGTTGAATATTTAAACTTGAAATATATTGAAATTAAAATGGTTTATTTATGGTTCAAATAGGCATTTGAAATCGATAATTTGAAAGGGTTTATCGAGAAACTAAATTGAATTGAAATTGATGATTTGAGATTTAATTAAATTTTAATTTTGGAATTCGAGTTTATGTGAATTGATTTGTGAATATCTAAACTGTTTAAGAGGAAAGTGCAAGGATTTCAAAGTGTTATGAATTTCAAGGTTTTGATTTCCAAAGTGTTTTGATTTAAAAGACTTACGATTTCGAAAGCGATGTAACTTTGGAAAGTGATATGATTTTGGAAATGGATTTATTTAAAGGAAAAGTGATATCGTATTTATATGGTTTTGAAATGGCAATGATATGTCGGTTTTGAAATATAACTATTTTGAAAATTATTAAATGACCATCGGTGTAATAATACGTAGTTATTAAAGAGACCGGGATCGGATATGGACATACTCTCTGTCGATACCGAAACCACTTTAATAACTAATATACGTGGAGTGTTGATCCAGAACGAAGTGGATGGTTTTGGTGAACGCATTGACTGAAGAAAGAGAACGATTTTATTTTTGGATGACCCCTGACATGACTAGAACAGGAGCCGCGCCGGGCCATTGAGGATCGCCACCTCTAGCGGACACACTTCTTCGTTACCATATCTATTACTTTTGTGATTCGATTTGGGTGCACCCCTCGATTATGGGAGTGTTGTTTCGTGGTGTTGGGGTAGTAGCTACTATGCCCAACATCAGTCCGGATCACGCAACTACTAGTATCCTAGTTGGTATTGCCTTATGTACCTTGTCATACTGATTATCCTATTCGCGACCACTACGATTTTGGTTTGTACCTTTAGTATATGGATTGCCCTCTGGTGACTTCCAGTTTTGAGGAAACTACGGTCTTGTATATGCTCTTGGGAATAAAAATGTGTTAAGGGTGGAATGGGCCATGACTTAACGCTATTTTGATATCGTACTTTACTGATTAGACATTATCTACTTAGCGTACACTACTATATAGTAGATAGTTTAACGGATCCTTAGAGGATGGTTATCCCAAACATCCTTTGAGTTTACTTGTATTTCAGTTGTTATTTCACTTGAGTTGGATTTATTGATATAAGAATGTTAATCCTGACTCGAGTGTTTTGTGTTTTCTTTACGCGCGGGTCAGACTGAGTGATACAGTATTTGAGACTCACCTTTGGAGTTGGAGCTTCGCTTGGAGATCCAGCTATCTATCCAGCTTTCAGTTATTCCGTTAATTCCAGTGATGTATTCAGATCTTGTATTTGACTATTGTATTGAGATATCTATGTATTCGAGACCTCTGTTGTATCTTGTTTAACTCTGTTATATATATATATAGTAGCTTCATGAACTACTATTCCTTTGTTTCCGCTGCATTATTGATATACTACTCTGTGTCTGTGATTATTTATTTATTGTATATGCTAAGTTTTGCCAAATTTAAATTAACAATCTATTATTTTGAATTATTCAAGTCTGGCATGTGTGGATTATTGTCGATTTGAATGGTCCAAAATAGTGGGTCATTACAATATGCGACTTATTCAACTCATACAACCTAAAAATGAACGGCATCTGGAGCGAGCGACTTAAGAATGAACGGCATCCCCATCAGTGACCTAAAAGAAGCGGCTTTAGAAAATCTTCGCGACCTAAGTCTTCACGACCTAAGGCCTCGCGACTTATAGTGAGCGACCTATCTCTCCACATCTCCCCGCGACCTAACTTAGGTCGTTCCCTTTCTCTGTGACCTAACATAGGTCGTGACTCGTTAGGTCGTAGCAACTTGTTCTCCAACTCGTTAGGTCATAGTAACCTGTTAGGTCGTTCCAGCGAGCTATTTCCCAGTTGTAGCTCGCTAGGTCGTTGCCGAGCTTCACTAAGTCGTTGATGCGACTTAAAGGCCCCGTTAGGTCGTTCACGACCTAACATTTTACCCACTTGAGCAGCATTTTCCTGGTACGACTTAAAGGACCCGTTAGGTCGTCCGCGACCTAACACTTCAACATTCTTAGGTCGTCCACGACCTAACACTTCAACATTCTGGGTGTTATTCTGGGCTGCATTAGCATAGCTTCAAGATTTAGGCGGTTGATTCTTTGAAGCTCATCGACAAGTTTTTGCCATCCAGACATTCTCTCAATGTCAAGTTTAATGGCGTCAAGATTTCTCAACATAGCTTGTTTGTCGATGGGAACCAAATCAAGATCAAAACGCACTCCTTTTAAGCACCAGTTTGGAAATCGACTTTGAAGAGCAGTCGGAGCATTTTCAACTTGATATGATGGCCTGTTGAGGATCGTTTGAATATCCGTTCTTTTGAGAGCAGGAGAGCTGGAAGGGGTTTCTAAAGAGAGGGGAGCGGCGGGCTTTTCAGAAATTGCAGATGCAGGCCTTTCGCTAAGCTTGGCCCACTTGCTCGAATCTTCACCAACATGACTCTTTCCTTTGTCATCGTGAGATTTTCTTTTATGAGAATCGTCATCTCTTTGAGAGGAGTCATAGCGGTCATCTTTTCTTCCATATCGCTCCTCGTAAGACTGCCTCTCTCGAGCTTTTCTAGCCGCTCGTTCCTCATCAGTTTCCCTGGGGGCAGGGAGATAGCATCGAGGATCATAAAAGTCACGTCTTCCGTAACTTCGGAAATCATCATAGTACGAACCACTTCGTCTCATTGGAGAATCTGAAAATGAAAAAGAGATAGAATTTAGAAATCTCTAGGAAAAGGAAGTTAAGTGCGAGTAACTGCTAAAAATCCTAAGTGTGTGGCGTGCAAACTACGCTCGTCAAGCTACAAACCACTCTTCAGCTTAGGAGTGATGTCGGCTTTTACAATAGGGGTCAACTCTTGTGTTGACGGAAGTGGTCGTAGGACAGATGTTGCTTCAACCGATGGAAAGACAAGCTTAGGAGAAGTGACATCGTCTTTAAAAAGCTCTTGAGAAGTCACCATAAAATCGCTTAACCCCTCAAAGATGTCGTCACCATCATGCCCAGTCGAGTGAGTCACGCCAGCAGTTTCTTCTTCAACATGCTCAGCACTTTTTGTGGCAGAACTCTCTTTCTCCATCCCCTCATCAGCTTCCGTGGGGGTCTTCCTGGAACATTGTTGAAGTTCCTCTTCTTCGATAACCGGAAGAAGCTTAGACTTGCCGGAAAACCCTGCACCCTCAGCAGAACCGGAACATTTTATCAATGAAGCCTCTGCAACAAGTTCTTTCGACGCAAGTTCTTTTGCAAGAGCTGGGGCATTAGATGTTTCCGATTGAGAAGTGGGGGCATCGTGAAGCTGAAGGGATCGAGAAGAATGTAAGAGGCCAAATTGATGTAAAAATTCATCTTTCAAAAGATATTTGATACTCCTCTCTTCGGCGGCAACAGCGCTTAGCCTTTCAAAAGTTGGCTTGTGGCTAGAGTCCTTAGAAAGAAGAGGAAGTGCTGTAAAAGTAAAGAATGAAGTTAGCACTTAACAATTCGGATTTTAAAAAGTTCGAGGACAGAAAGAATAAAGATAGACAAGCTTACTTCCTACTCTCCAAATGGCATAGAATCCCGGGGGACAGCGGACAAAGAAAAATTGATACAAAAACCCATGGGCGCTTTCAGGAAGATCAGCAATTAGTTTACGGTTCTTGGTGCTCCTCACAAGTACAATAGAGGGATGGTCTCTATTCTTCACAAATGTGCACAAATAGCAAATCTCGTCAAAGCTCGGAAGATAGTCAAGTGTCCTCCTAAACAGTACACACAGTCCCGTCAAGATGGCGTAGCCATTGGGATGCAATTGGAAAGGAGAGATAGTTAATCGGAGAAAGAGCTGTCGAAGAAAATCGTTAAAGGGAGGAATAGCTCCACTTGAGCACATCTAACGATTAACTGCGCTAAAACCAAGAGGCGGCCTGTCAGCAGTATCGTTTACCCCTGGAAGCAAAGCGTCCGCTTCAGCAATACCGAACTGAACACATAATTGACTGAACAACCGTTGATTCAGAGTGGTTGAAGTTCTTTTCGGGGGATCATCCAAGGGATTAGCTATTGGGAAGACTTCTCCAGCTTGCCCTACTATCTCTTCTTGTTGAGAAGTCATTCTATATAAGGAACTGGACATTCAAATATGAAGGTGCACGTTTCCTAAAAAAGCGTGTGAAGTGTTGTGCGAAGCTAATAAAACAACAAGTAAATAAGAATAACAATACTGGTTGGCATACGTCAATTCAGGAAAATTCAAGACTTGTTATTAAATTAAAATTGAGAGTAGTGTCAATGCAGATAACATTCGATAGTAAGCAGTTCTAACTATGAGAATTTTGCGTTGACACTTCATTCAAGTTAGTTGATTCGCAACATTACACACTCGATTGAATTCAGTTTATTTTACTTAAGTAGAATACTATCTCTCGATTTAATCCATCATTCGATGTGGGCAGTCAATGATGAGTATATTCGTCCCAGTTTTCTGCAAATGTTGTGTTTAACATGTTATTAGCAATCAAGTCAATATAATCTGTGATAAATGTACAACAAGTTTAAGCAGTTCATTTGGACAGTTCAAATTGGCAGTCCAGTCGAGTTCTGTGAAAACTTTGCAAGTGTTCAAGTCCTTAAGGCGCAGGAACAACTTGAGACTAGCTCGGGCTTACTTAGGTCGTCCAGATCAAGTTCAAACGACCTAGCATAGGTCGGGCTCCCCTAAGTCGTTCTGCTCAAATTTTGGAGTTTATTAATTGTGTTCCTACGAGTTAAAATTACACTGCAAGTTAAGGCATAAGGCTTTAAGCCAAGACAGGGTAAATTTGTTTAAGTGTTAACTCGTCCAAGTACACTCGCAACCTAAAAGTTATGTCGCAAGAAGTTAAGTCGCCTAGATCATAGTGCGATCCAAAAATAGGTCGAAAGGAGAGTTATCTCGTCTGAAGAAATATGCTACACTTCTTAAGTCGCAAGTTCTTAAGTCGTTCAGATTCCTTAAGTTGCAAGTTCTTAAGTCGTTCAGATTCTTTAAGTCGCTCAGTATTAAGTCGTTTGTATGGGTAAGTCGCTTGAATGGTTAAGTCATTTGCATGGTTAAGTGTTTACTTGGTTAAGTCGTTTTGCTTCCTTAAACCGTTTGCTGAGTTATGTCGTGTGATTCATGTTTAAACCATAAGTCGCTCCTCCTCAGATCCTTAACTCGCCTAATGCCTAATCCCATTCACTACTCCCCAATACATCAATTCACCAACTCCCTAACTCGCTCAATCTTCCTCGGGTTGTAAATTCTCCTGGCATCAAACCCGATAACCCGCTAATTCATTGGCGCCTTCACAACAAAAACCCTCATCTATCCAAACCGCCGAATCGCCCAGAAAAACAATTCGAACCGCCTTAGATTCACCACAATTCCGATGTACTACCATTTTATCACGAATTACAACAACAATATGATCAATGGCAATCATAGATTGATCGAAACATTATTCGCGATGAAACGCGGCATCAACAGTTGAATTGGAGACGGAAAATGGGGAGTTAGCAATTCGATGATGGATGTAGTTGAACGACGACCAGATTACTTACGTAGTTGGACAGAGGAATGATCGGCGACGAGAAGGTTGGATTTTGTCTTCGAAAGCTTGGAAAAATCGTCAATGGCGGTTTCAGATAATAAAGCAAGTGAGGAGAAGGAAGGAGAAGCTAAGCAACTTATAGGCGGGAAAGGAGGAATTCGAATCGGCCTAAAAACGACCTAACAAGTCAAGCGGCTTACGACCTAATAACCCGAGTGACTCACGACTTAGCAATCCAAATGGCACGAGTTAAAAGGTGTCGAAGCACACGACCTAGTCCCTAGGCATATACTTCGAGGGGCAAGTGTTAACACCTCTTTTTCTACGACTCAGCGACCCAACGACTTACGACTTAACGACCTAAGAAAATCTCCTGCAACCTAACTTCAGAAAGCAACCTAGCGACCTAACTCCAGAGAGCGACCTAGCGACCTAACTCCAGAAAGCGACCTAGCGACCTAACTCCAGAAAGCGAGCTAGCGACCTAACGAGTTAGCGACCTAGCGAGTTAGCGACCTAGCGAGTTAGCGACCTAGCGACATAGCAACTCAGGAAAAGGATACGACCTAACATGCTCCAAAGTAAGGCCACGCGACCTTCCTCTTCTATTAGGTCGCTCACGACCTATTCCGACCGAGATAACTTCTGTATCTACAACATTAGGTCGCACACACTCAGTATCTCACCCAGAATGGCTCCACTAAATCGCCAACGACTTAAGCTAACTTGGGATGACCCTTAGGTCGCTCGCGACCTACGACCTAATCTCCAGATTTTCCCTATAAATACCCCGCCTACTCCATATTCAAAGGGGACTTTTTTGAGACTTTGAAGCGCCAAAACTCTGTTGCATTCACGACTTCTACAACGCCTCTACTACCAAAAACATCACAAACTAACTAAAGAGAAGATCATCTACATTCAAGATGGATTCGAAAGTTTCTTTTGCATTGAAGTGTTGATTACTTGTATCGATTGTTGAATGATCGAAGGAATTCTTGTAAAACTTGTAATCGAACTTGTGATAAAGAAGATAAAGTGGACGTAGGCTTGATTTTGAGCCGAACCACTGTAAATCTGCTATCTCTTTACTTTTCTGCTATTCTCTGCTTATTTTTAGTTCCCGTACCAACGGGTGGTGCTTTCACTTTACTAATACTTACACCGGGGTGTTAGCGTTCGATTTTTATGTTAACAACGCTATTCTTGCTCATCTTGTTATCGCTCCTACTCTTCTCAAGAGGATCGCGAGCAAGCAGTATGAAGATGAGTTTCTTCGAGGAATTTATAAAAGAATATTCCGAGGGGAAGACACTAATTTTGAGATGGATGGTAGAGGAGTTATAAGACTAAAAGGTAGAATGTGTGTTCCAGACTTCCCTGGTCTGAAGCGCGAAGTTTTAGATGAATGCCACAAGACTAAACTTTGCATCCATCTAGGAGTTAACAAGATGTATCGTGATATCAAAAGAACATTCTGGTGGAAGACAATGAAAAGGGACATACCTATATATGTGAGTCGATGTGCTACTTGCCAACAAATTAAAAGCGATCAAAAGAAAATGGCGGGTTTACTTCAGCCTTTAGAAGTACCAAAGTGGAAATGGGACCAAGTATCGATGGATTTCATCGACGGGTTGCCTCGTTCTCGGAAAGGCAATGAAGCGATTTGGGTTATAGTGGACCGTTTGACTAAGATAGCCCACTTCTTGCCAGTAAAATCTACCCGCACGGCAGCAAGCTTAGCCGCATTGTATGTGAAAGAGATTGTCCGTCTCCATGGTATTCCTAGTAGTATAGTGAGTGATCGTGACCCGCTCTTCACTAGTAGAATTAAGGAGGCATTTCAAGACGCATTAGGAACAAAACTGAATTTCAGCACTGCATATCACCCATAGTCTGATGGACAGACTGAAAGGGTTAACCGAATTTTAGAAGACCTATTGCATGCTTGTATACTTGATTTTGGTGGTTCTTGGGAGGACCATTTACATCTTGTCGAGTTCTCTTATAACAACAGCTATCAGGCCAGTATAGAGATGGCTCTTTTTGAAGCTTTATATGGTCGTCCATGTCGATCACCCGCAT
This sequence comes from Allium fistulosum, assembly GCA_030737815.1. Classification (NCBI taxonomy): domain Eukaryota; kingdom Viridiplantae; phylum Streptophyta; class Magnoliopsida; order Asparagales; family Amaryllidaceae; genus Allium; species Allium fistulosum. The sequence goes on along the minus strand of CM060904.1, from coordinate 1,218,106,573 downwards.
GCTTGATCGAGGTAGGTGATAGACTCGTCCTTGGACCAGATATGACTAAAGAAGCCACTGAAAAGGTTGATTTTATACGAAAGAAGTTAATAACTGCTCAAAGCCGCCAAAAGAGCTATTATGATCGCAGATGAAGAGATTTGGAATTTCAAGTTGGAGATTCTGTTTTTCTCAAAGTTTCTCCAATGCGAGGTGTATTGAGGTTTGGAAAGACCGGTAAGCTGGCACCGCGGTATATTGGTCCTTTTAATATTTTGGAGAGGATCGGTTCTTTAGCCTATCGAGTGCAGCTGCCCAACTGGTTGTCTGGTGTGCATGATGTGTTTCACATTTCTAGCCTTCGGAAATATGTGCATGATCCAGACTATATTATTGAAGAAGCTGCTCAACATGATCTTGAAATCACTCCCAATTTAACGGTTAGAAGAGAACCAATAAAGATTGTAGATCGTGATGAAAAGCACTTGAGAAACAAAGTTGTAAAACTGGTTAAAGTGCAATGGAGTGGCGATCCAAGGGACTGCACTTGGGAAACTGAAGATAGTATGCAGAAATCATATCCCAATTGCAGAGTGGATATCTCGTCTTAAATTGGTAAGCCATTTTTCTATCTTTTTCTGAATTCGTATATTCTTTGTTTGTTTTTCTCTCTCTTTCAAATTTCGAGGACGAAATTTTCTTAAGGAGGGAATATTGTAACATCCCAAAATTTTGAATTTCAAATTCAGTAAATTGTTTGAACTTTTGAAATTTAATTTGAAACGTTTCAAAAGAAATTAAATATTATTAATATTAATATTACAAAGATATATGGATAAATAAAATATTTGGTAGTTTAAGCTTTACATAGATAAATGAAGTAAAAATATATAACAAACAAGAATTTGTGTTAAACTATAAAATAAAATATATGTGATGAATTAAATATTGATAGTTAACTTTAAATAGAAATTTTTTTCAAGAGTATGCTTGTAATACAATCATGTAGTTATAAAGAATCATATGCAAGAATACATATAAGGTTGTATGAAGATTTTATAAACAAGAAAACATAAGTTTGCATGTAGATTTGTAAACTAGGAAACTAAGACTTAGGCAAGGAAAAGAAAAATCTACTAAAAAAACAAATAAACAAAATTGTACTTATAAAAGTAAAATAAAATTTTATGTAAACTAAGATGGGAACACATGCATTAAATGCCATCACCTCTAGCCTAAATCAAAATCATATCAACCGAATTAAAAAGCATGGGTTTAGTTAACAAAGAAAAAAAATAATATATATAAAATGCTGAGCAAAGAAAAATCTTGTACTTACCTATACCTCAACCTGTACAACTATCTCCCTTATATATACACACATCCATATTGTGTTATTCGTTCATAAAAACATAGTAAAGCTAGAGAAAGAAAAATATATATAAGTATCACCATATTTGTAAGTTCAAATATAATCTGCTGAACAAGGAAAAAAAAGGGAAAGAAGAAGGATCAAGACTGTTTTTTTTTTCAAAACACAGAAGTAGCTCTCTGTTTCATAAACCTTTTTCAAGGTGAGTAAACATCAACTTAAAAGTTTTAAGTTTAAATTAAAACAATAAAGATGATTCACAGATTATGTGGTATTGCATATGCTTTAGCTAGAATATGATACCGTGTTGCTCTGTACTTCTTTGTAAATTGTTACAGGTTGCAAATTTTGTTCAAAAACTCAAATGATTCTCATCACATCATTGTTAAGCTTTAAGTTTCAACTGAAAACAAGATGTTTAAACTTAAGCTAAGATTTTGTAAAGCTGTTTAAACCATCTTTGTAAAAGTATACCTTGGTAATATTTTTTTACAGGCAATCAAGTAAAAATTTGATAAATTTGATTGTCATAAGAAGTTAATTCAAGTTTATATCTTGAATGCTTACTTAAATTTATGATTTTTAAAATAAAAATTAAGATTTTTAGATTAGTATTTCAAGAGCAGTTTGTGTTTGAATAAAAATTTCATTTTTACGAATTGTTGATGATCGATTCATTGATAAATGTTGAAATTTTTGGTGAAGCTAGCTTGACGATTTTCGAATCCAAGAAAAATGTTTAAAAATTTATCTATTACATGGATTGTTTGGAAGTGTCGGGTTTAGGGTTTTTTGGGTTCGAATTGAGGTGGTCTATAGCTTGCCGATTTTGTCACCGTGGGTCAATCGAGTGTGACGTGGCTTTGGGGAATGGTAGAGGGGATAGCGACGAGTGGTTGGCTGGAGTCTCGAATTTTCTGATGGTCGAGGATGCCGAGACTAAGCAATTGAAGGTCGGTGATGAAGTTCCAGGATTTGAACGAAATGCTAAATTTTGATTCAGTATGTTGGCTTTGAAGTTAACTTCGATTTTGAGTGCTGCGATGATTTGCGACTTGCCGAAGAAATTGGAGCTCGCCGTAGCGGCGACACAACGCCGTTCACGTGCACGGTGGGTCGTGAGCACGTTGGAGGTTGAGCAGGTGTTGGGTTGAAACGTTTCGATCTTTCGACGCTCGAAAGTCGACATTAATACGTCCACTGTATCAACTGCCGAACAATCGAATGTCGGAAAACCGAATTTTTATGGACAAAAAGAAGAGGTAGAAGAAAACAGAAGAAAAAGAAAGAACACAGAAATAATATCAGAATCTCACATTCGTAGCGGAAGAACATATAATAGATAAATGAATAATCTTTAAATCAAGAACTATCTCATTTTATACATTACATCATCAGAGTTTACAACAACAATATACAACACAACTGGACAGTTATATAAACTTGTCCTCATACAAAATACACAGCGGAAATATAATATCATATACAAATGCTACGTCTCGCCATCTAGCTCGCCAATGAGCTCCACAGCATCTCCTGAATCCAGAATGACCTGATAACCTGACACTAGACTTCCTGTGTGGAAATTGGTGGGCACCTAGAGTTTAGGAAGGAACCAATAAAATCCAGGTCAGTCATGGTGACTGGTGTGAGAACTAAAACATTTTTTTATCTATAAAACAACAACAATAGAAAATGGAAAATATTCGGAATGCTTTTGGAAAATGAAACTACCATAAGACCTCCCACCACACACACAATGCAAATGCAGAATTGGAGGAGATTTCTTCTTATGATAGTCTAACATGCTTACTACGCAAATCATTGGATTATTATTATTATTAGTGCATAGTGGAAAACATTTCGAAAGTAAAATATTAATCTTAGCCAGCATAGGTACCATTATATTATGCCTACTATAGCTGCCACATTAAATGGAAGGTTCTACAACTAATACCCTACAAGGTTCGTATTGGAAGATGGATTTCCAACAAATGGTCAGGCTAAGGAACTTCCTACCGCCACATGGGATCGCCTCTGGCTGGACGTCCCGAGAACTAACTAGCTCTCTGCCAACACAAGGCTGGGTTACCCTTGTAACTAGGTAACTCACAAATATGCCATCCCCCGGTCCTTTGGGACCTTTATCCGAGGCGCCTCGATAAACACACAATCACACAATAAATGAGATCGGAGTATCCACATAGGTTAAATACCAGGGCTCCATACCTGATACCACCCTTTTCTAGAAGGAAACGACATAGAGGGCGCGACCCTCATATCCTTGCCGCATATTCCTGTTTCGACCATTTCCGGGTTGTGAGGTCCGAAGAGGTCTCATCCACAAAGCTACGCTTTTTCACAAAGCCACGCTTTGATCACAAATGATCAATAAATGATCATCACATAGCAACACTCAGCATGCCACACTAACAAATTGGGAGTATATCACTGATAAATTTCAACTACATAACCTCTGAGCTTGTACGTCTCAGAGAAGGGTGTTAAGCTAAGAGAATAAATTCTCTGCCACCAAACAGAAATGTATTTGAAAGAAATCAGCTTTATATCTCAAAATGTAATGTCAGACATGTAACCATACAAGTCTGTTCCAGGTTCGAACAGAACCGAAGGCACTTCAAAAGAAGCCCTTGCAATTCGGGTATTCACAATCCCGATAAAACTTCCCATCACAAAGGAAATCTCTATACCGTAGCTAACGGTGCAGAGACAATCGATAGGTCATCCTATCGTTTTCACAAATACCCAGTCTTCACCACCGGTCTTCAATGCGATCCATATCGTCGTATCACTAATTCGGAATGGGTTATATGACACAAAGGTCTTTTCCCGGCTAACCCGAATAGTGAGCACAATATTCAAAAACATATGGATATAGGGATTTAAATTAAGTCACAACTTATTGCCCAAATCCTTTCCTTTAAATGGTTTAAACAAATTACCATTTTAAATCTTTAAACAAAAAGATTTACTTCACAAAGTTTACCCAGTTTCACAAAGATTCATTCACAGATTTCCAAATCAATTTCCATTTCAATTGGATTAACCCATTAAATCTTAAATCAAGATTTAATCTATAGCTTTCAAAACTATTCACAATTCAAGTCTTTTATAATATAAAAGATACACCTTTTGAAATACTCTTTAATTTCAAAATAAAGCTTAATCATCTTCACAAAGGTTAATTCATAGTTTTCCAAACTATTTACAATTTCATTTCAACTTGAATTGTTTTCAATACAAAATTGGAAATCTTTTCACTTTATGAAAGCTATTAACATTTGAAAACAGATAGTTTTCATTTTGGGAAAAACTGGTTACAATTACACAAGTTAAAGCCATTCAAGTATAAAACTTGAATATAAATTTAAATTTCCAAAACCATATTTTAAATGGTTAAAAACCCATATAAACACCTTTTATAATTTATACAATCTTTTAAACCAAAATTCCCAATTCATTGAATTCAATTCAATATATTGAATTCAAAATTTAAATCAAATGATTTAAATTTCAATTTTATTAAGTTATTAAAATAACTTCTATTTCTGAAAATTATTTTCAAAAGCTTTCAATTCCAATTCCAAAACTATATTGAATTCAAAAATTCAATTTTTCAAATCTGATAAAAATCTGTGACTTAACCTATTTCCACGTGAAATCCACATTTGTGTGTGTATTGTGTAGTCCACGGGTTTAACACAATAGTGCAACAGCAATCAACCATCACAGATCAAATATAACAATAAATTTGATAAGCGGTATAAATTATAACGCTTATCTTTTATTCACAGATCACAGATATATATATTATAGATCACACACAAATCAGAACATATCACAAAGCATCACATAACAAAGATGTCAAACAATTCAACATCCAAGAAAATCCAAACACCCATAAGTAGGATAAATTAAATTATCTGATTAATTCAAATCAGATAAATTTCAATAAATCAATTTTACTAGTTATAGTAAATTAATAATCAATTTATTTCAAATTGATTTTTAAATTTATTTCAAAACACCAAATCAAATTTCCAAACATTTTCAAATTATTTCCCTTTTAAAATAAATTTCTTTATTCTTCAAATCTATTTAAAAATACAAATTTTAAATAAATTCTTCAATTTATAAATAATATTTTCAAAATCCATTTATTAAGCTCTTTTTCCAAATTTGAAATTTAATTCAATACAGTTCAAAAACAAGACTTTATCTTTTAAAACCTTTTATATTCATTAAATTATCAAAAATAATTTTTTCGATAAATTTTCAAAAATCCAATTTTACTTATTTCTGGTATCCATAGATACCAAAAATATATTTGGCTAAATTATAGCCGTCAACAATTTCAATCACAATATAATCACACGGCGATTATAAATAAATCAACACACAATATTGAAATAAATTCAAATATTTGAGGAATCCAGTTGGATCCCTCCAACCTGTTTCCCTACATCCACAGATGTTAGCACAATACCAATTTCACTTCAATGTAAAATTATCGCGGTATATGGGATTTATAAAATACTATCCGCTATTATGCGGCGCAATAGGGTCTCATCCGCTATATAATGCAGGAAATCAACTCCAAATACATATATAATACCAATTCCACTTCAAAGTGAAATTATCACGGTATATGTTTTTAATAAATAACCTCCGCTTAATATACGGCGTATAGGGTCTATTTAACACAATAAATAGCAATCATCATTCAATCATCACAATCAACACTATCAACAATTTTAAATCTAACTATTTAAAATTTAAATCGAAACAAAACATTCGATTGAGTGAGAAGTTCTCACCTTTCTTTCAAAAACGGTTGCAGCGTTTTATTTCGGATAAAATTAAACAGACGTTTAATTTTAATCAAAATTTTCACTGTCTCCAATCGACTCCAATCCAGTTCCATTGCATAGTGCTCGACAATACGATTCCAACGCAAGTTGTTTCGTAATTTTCCGACCTCGTATGAACAAGTTACGTTATTTCAAAGTTTATACAATTTTTTATATAAATAAATATACAATCCCTTTTAAATTTTTATACCCAGATTTATCAGAGCCGTTGATTTCGCCAATACCATATCAGGGCCGCACGCGCTAACCCTTCTTCCTCCTGTTTTTCACGCGTGAAAACTTTCAGCAACGTTTCGTTCGAAACAACCCACGACCGCCTCTTTAACCCTAAATGTCGCGACCTCATCGACCACTTCCACCACGATCAAACCCCGCCATTCTCTCCGCCTATGCGAAAAACACTACCGCCCAAAATATTGTGGAGCTCGGTTGTCATCTGTTCCCGAACGACGTGCACGAATGTCGCACGTTCGTGCTCAAATTGACGACGATCCGGAGCTCCATTTCCCATTATAGTCGTCCACTTTGTAGAGTTCGACGAGCTCTACGACTCTCGTGTTGGAAGATTTTGCTAAAGAGGAGTGGATGGAGAGAAAATTGAGGAAGAAGTTAAGAGCTTTCCGGCCATTGAAATGTTTCTGGCGGCCACGAGAAAGATAGAGCTAGGGTTTCTCTTGTTAACGTGTATATATACGTATATAAATAATATTAAATTCATTTTAAAACGACTTTTCCAAACAAACTCCAAATCACACGTGCCGCCTGGCGTTTATAAGGTTTTACCCGCATTCTGAACACAATGAAACGTGTTTTGGAAGCTAATTCGATCGTATGTGAGAGTTACGGAATTAAACGATCAAATTTAAATCAAATCGATTTAAACTAATTTCGATGCGTTTTGGCTTGCCCCGGACAAACGCCAACTCTGATTGCTACGAAAATTGAAATCTTACAATAATCTCACATTACGGATCCGATGAAACTAGTTTCGTCGAAATCCGACCCTTTTTGAAAAATGACTATTTTCACTCGTCAATTAAATATTAAAATATTCAATTTTCACAATTTAACTTTTAAATCAATTTTAAAAGTTCTATAACATCATTATAACTCCAATATGATTTATTATAACTTTATAAATCATTTTTAATCACATTAAACCCGATTTCAAATTATTTCTGGAATTTCAAATATTTAACTATCGATTTAATTATCCAATTAAATCACCATATTCAAAATTAAATTTATTCGACTAATAAATCTTACTTGTTAATATTTAAAATCAATTAAATATACGAATTTCAAATGACGGAAATTCTGGGTCGTTACAAACTTCCCCCCTTAAAAGAATTTCGTCCTCGAAATTGCAAAGTAAGAAAAATGCCCAAATTCATTAACTTTTCAAAAGTCCACTTAGTGAAAATTTTATATTCTCCTTTTCCAAAACCTTTAACTTCAACCAAAACAATGGTTTCCATTTTCCAGTTCAATTCCTATGTTTTCATTTCAATTTGGAAATTGACTTTTCATTAACAAAAATTTTCCAAAATTTTCAAAAAAATTTCTAACACCTTAAATTTTCAGAAAAAATTCGCCAGCGTCTCCTTTGCGTGGTTCGATCGTGGTAGGATCACAATAGACATAAAAATATATACATCGACCCACCCGGTCAGAAAAGCAGAAAAACAGTTCATATTTCCTATTTTTATTGTGTAGGCGTACCTTTTTAGCATTTTTAAGCAAAGCAGTTATTTATTTAGCATTTTAGTGCAACCAAATCAACCGAACGGCAGCCACGGCACCTGTACTTACTCAATATAAACACGTAAGTGACATATATACAAAGTTATTAACAATTTACTCTTTTAAACAACTACAACATATGCATATTAAAAGAAATGCATACTAAACAAGGTTTATAAGCAACTTATATAATTTTGACACTATTTGTAATTGTTTAAAACCAATTTATATACAACGACATTCATTTATTCATTTTCAATTAGTTTACATTCACAAAATTAAATTCAAGTTAGTTCACTTCCAATTTAAATCCAATTACATAGCTTTCAATTTCATTAATTCAATTTCATTAACACTTAACGAATTATACCATATACAATCAACCAACAATCATATAACAATCAAATCATAAACAACACAACCAAATTTATTCACTTCACTTCACATTCAATTTGGTTCAACATTTTCAATTAGCTTCAATTGGTTTAATATTAAATTGACTTCCATTCAATTTTCAATTTATTAGCTTTAATGAATTAACACTTACATCCATTATTCCATATCAATTTATTTACATTAGATTGATTAACATTCAATCCATTTATTAATTCAATTGTTAATTCATTTTACAAATAAAGTTGAATTTTTATTACATAACTAAAGTTCAAATCCATTTAATAAATTCACTTTATTAATGTACTTTGATATCAAAATCAACTTTATTTAACATCACTTAAGTTATATTCCATTTAAATCATCATTTGTTTAACTTAACTTAAATTTCCACTTATAAATCCAATTCAGATTCCAATTCTAAAGTAAATTCTATTTAACTTTTTCCAAATTCAAATTTCATCACTTATTCAAATTCATATCTCATTTTTCTTAACAAAATTGTTTAACCACTTTAATAATTGGTTTCACTTTCATCTTCTCATTTTATAAGTTACACAACTTATTTATTTAATTTCCCAAATCTGATTTAATTTATTTAATTTCCTTTAGTTAAATTCCAAATCATATATTTATTATGCTAACCCAATTTATTTTAACTTCACTAAAGTTAAACCTTATTATCTCATATTATAAGTTCAAAACTCATTTCACTTATTTTCATCAATTTCAACTTGGATTTTTTTTAAATTAAATTTGTTTATCACAACAAAACTTCAATTTCCAATTTATTATGGTAGCAAATCAATCACACAGAAACTCGATAATGATACTGATGATGCTGCAGTCATCACCCTTATTATTTCCCAGTGACAATAGTGAATTCAGTGCTTTTATTCTTTTAAAATTTCCTTTTTTTATAAATCACATTTATAAATCTTTTTCTCATATAATTTCACTATTTTTCTTTACTTATACAAGATTATTTCACAATTGCGAATCATTTTAATTATAATTCCATACTTAATAATTCATTTGCTTATATACTTGAGTTTTTTACAATTGTTGTTTTTATATAATTTATTCAAACAACTTTCATTAATTTATATATATATGTTTACATTTTCAACAACCAAACAATCAATTATATACACTTTAATAATTTTTGAAAAATTATTTCCTTTATATACAAAATATAATCAAGGTAAAATTATTTCATTTACCCAATTTAAAATGATACTATGTCGACTTACCTCGTTTAAGTGTTTAGAAACCCCTATCGATAATATGGCGTCCCACATACCGACCAGAATTCATAAACAGCTCAACAGATAAGCAAACACAATATAAAACATTTCATATTCACTAACAAATACGCGCTCGTATCTATCATTACACTCACACTCATTCTAGAGTACTACTGACTCTACCTCTAATGAGTAATTCCCAACAGAACCATGGTTATTGCTTAACCATATGCTCTGATACCAAATGTAACATTTTGATCTTTCGACGCTCGAAAGTCGACATTAATACGTCCACTGTATCAACTGCCGAATAATCGAATGCCGGAAAACCGAATTGTTATGAACAAAAAGAAGAGGTAGAAGAAAACAGAAGAAAAAAGAAGAAGAAAGAACACAGAAACAATATCAGAATCTCACATTCGCAGCGGAACAACATATAATAGATAAATGAATAATCTTTAAATCAAGAACTATCTCATTTTATACATTACATCATCAGAGTTTACAACAACAATATACAACACAACTGGACAGTTATATAAACTTGTCCTCATACAGAATACACAGCGGAAAAATAATATCATATACAAATGCTATGTCTTGCCATCCAGCTCGCCAATGAGCTCCACAGCATCTCCTGAATCCAGAATGACTTGATAACCTGACTCTAGACTGCCCGTGTGGAAATTGGTGGGCACCCAGAGTTTAGGAAGGAAATAATAAACTCCAGGTCAGTCATGGTGACTGGTGTGAGAACTAAAACAGTTTTTTTTATCTATAAAAAACAACAATAGAAAATGGAAAATATTCGCAATGCTTTTGGAAAATGAAACTACCATAAGACCTCCCACCACACACACAATGCAAACGCAGAATTGGAGGAGATTTCTTCTTATGATAGTCTAACATGCTTACTATGCAAATCATTGGATTATTATTATTATTAGTGCATAGTGGAAAACATTTCGAAAGTAAAATATTAATCTTAGCCAGCATAGGTACCAATATATTATGCCTACTATAGCTGCTACATTAAATGGCAGATTCTACAACTAATATCGTACAAGGTTCATACTGGAAGATGGATTTCCAACAAATGGTCAGGCTAAGGAACTTCCTACCGCCACATGGGATCGCCTCTGGCTGGACGTCCCAAGAACTAACTAGCTCTCTGCCAACACAAGGCCGGGTTACCCCTGTAACTAGGTAACTCACGAATATGCCATCCCTCGGTCCTTTGGGACCTTTATCTGAGGCGCCTCGATAAACACACAATCACACAATAAATGAGATCGGAGTATCCACATAGGTTAAATACCAGGGCTCCATACCTGATACCACCCTTTTCCAGAAGGAAACGACATACCCTAAAGGGCGCGAACCTCATAACCTTGCCGCATATTCCTGTTTCGACCATTTCCGGGTTGTGAGGTCCGAAGAGGTCTCGTCCACAAAGCTACGCTTTTTCATAAAGCCACGCTTTGATCGCAAATGATCAATAAATGATCATCACACAACAATACTCAACATGCCACACTACCAAATTGGGAGTATATCACTGATAAATTTCAACTACATAACCTCTGAGCTCGTACGTCTCGGAGAAAGGTGTTAAGCTAAGAGAATAAATTCTCCGCCACCAAACAGAAATGTATTTGAAAGAAATCAGCTTTATATCTCAAAATGTAATGTCAGACATGTAACCATACAAGTCTGTTCCGGCTTCGAACAGAACCGAAGGCACTTCAAAAGAAGCCCTTGCAATCCGGGTATTCACAATCCCGATAAAACTTCCCATCACAAAGGAAATCTCTATACCGTAGCTAACGGTGCAAAGACAATCGATAGGTCATCCTATCATTTTCACAAATACCCGACCTTCACCATCGGTCTTCAATGCGATCCATATCGTCGTACCACTAATTCGGAATGGGTTATATGACACAAAGGTCTTTTCCCGGCTAACCCGAATAGTAAGAAAAATATTCAAAAACATATGGATATAGGGATTTAAATTAAGTCACAACTTATTACCCAAATCCTTTCCTTTAAATGGTTTAAACAAATTACCATTTTAAATCTTTAAACAAAAAGATTTACTTCACAATGTTTACCCAGTTTCACAAAGATTCATTCACAAATTTCCAAATCAATTTCCATTCCAATTGGATTAACCCATTAAATCTTAAATCAAGATTTAATCTATAGCTTTCAAAACTATTCACAATTCAAGTCTTTTATAATATAAAAGATACACCTTTTGAAATACTCTTTAATTTCAAAATAAAGCTTAATCATCTTCACAAAGGTTAATTCATAGTTTTCAAAACTATTTACAATTTCATTTCAACTTGAATTGTTTTCAATACAAAATTTGAAATCTTTTCACTTTATGAAAGCTATTAATATTTGAAAACGGATAGTTTTCGTTTTGGGAAAAACTGGTTACAATTACACAAGTTAAAGCCATTCAAGTATAAAACTTGAATATAAATTTAAAATTCCAAAACCATATTTTAAATGGTTAAAAACCCATATAAACACCTTTTATAATTTATACAATCTTTTAAACCAAAATTCCCAATTCATTGAATTGAATTCAATATATTGAATTCAAAATTTAAATCAAATGATTTAAATTTCAATTCTATTAAGTTATTAAAAATAACTTTTATTTCTGAAACTTATTTTCAAAAGCTTTCAATTCCAATTCCAAAACTATAATGAATTCAAAAATTCAATTTTTCAAATCTGATAAAAATCTGCGACTTATCCGATTTCCACATGAAATCCACATTTGTGTGTGTAGTGTGTAGTCCAAGGGTTTAACGCAATAGTGCAACAACATTCAACCATCACAGATCAAATATAATAATAAATTTGATAAGCGGTATAAATTATAACGCTTATCTTTTATTCACAGATCACAGATATATATATTATAGATCACACACAAATCAGAACATATCACAAAGCATCACATATCAAAGATGTCAAACAATTCAACATCCAATAAAATCCAAACATCCATAAGTAGGATAAATTAAATTATCTGATTAATTCAAATCAGAAAAATTTCAATAAATCAATTTTACTAGTTATAGTAAATTAATAATCAATTAATTTCAAATTGATTTTTAAATTTATTTCAAAACACCAAATCAAATTTCCAAACATTTTCAAATTATTTCCCTTTTAAAATAAATTTCTTTATCTCTTCAAATCTATTTAAAAATACAAATTTTAAATAAATTCTTCAATTTATAAATAATATTTTCGAAATCCATTTATTAAGCTCTTTTTCCAAATTTGAAATTTAATTCAATACGGTTCAAAAACAAGACTTTATCTTTTAAAACCTTTTATATTCATCAAATTATCAAAAATAAATTTTTCGATAAATTTTCAACTTAAATTTTCAAAAATCCAATTTTACTTATTTCTGGTATCCATCGATACCAAAAATATATTCGGCTAAATTATAGCCGTCAACAATTTCAATCACAATATAATCACACGGCGATTATAAATAAATCAACACACAATATTGAAATAAATTCAAATATTTGAGGAATCCAGTTGGATCCCTCCAACCTGTTTCCCTACATCCACAGAATTTAGCACAATACCAATTTCACTTCAATGTGAAATTATCGCGATATATGGGATTTATAAAATACTATCCGCTATTATGCGGCACAATAGGGTCTCATCCGCTATATAATGCGGGAAATCAACTCCAAATACATATATAATACCAATTCCACTTCGAAGTGAAATTATCGCGGTATATGTTTTTAATAAATAACCTCCGCTTAATATACGGCGTATAGGGTCTATTTAACACAATAAATAGCAATCATCATTCAATCATCACAATCAACACTATCAACAATTTTAAATCTAACTATTTAAAATTTAAATCGAAACAAAACATTCGATTGAGTGAGAAGTTCTCACCTTGCTTTCAAAAACGGTTGCAGCGTTTTATTTCGGATAAAATTAAATAGACGTTTAATTTTAATCAAAATTTTCACTGTCTCCAATCGACTCCAATCCAGTTCCATTGCATAGTGCTCGACAATACGATTCCAACGCAAGTTGTTTCGTAATTTTCCGACCTCGTATGAACAAGTTACGTTATTTCAAAGTTTATACAATTTTTTATATAAATAAATATACAATCCCTTTTAAATTTTTATACCCAGATTTATCAGAGCCGTTGATTTCGCCAATACCATATCAGGACCGCACGCGCTAACCCTTCTTCCTCCAGTTTTTCACGCGTGAAAACTTCCAGCAACGTTTCGTTCGAAACAACCCACGGCCGCCTCTTTAACCCTAAATGTCTCGACCTCATCGACCACTTCCACCACGATCAAACCCCGCCATTCTCTCCGCCTATGCGAGACACACCACTGCCCAAAATATTGTGGTGCTCGGTTGTCATCTATTCTCGAACGACGTGCACAAATGTCGTGCGTTCGTGCTCAAATTGACGATGATCCGGAGCTCCATTTCCCATCATAGTCGTCCACTTCGTAGAGTTCGACAAGCTCTACGACTCTCGTGTTGGAAGATTTAGCTAAAGAGGAGTGGATGGAGAGAAAAATGAAGAAGAAGTTAAGAGCTTTCCGGCCATTGAAATGTTTCTGGCGGCCACGAGAAAGATAGAGCTAGGGTTTCTTTTGTTAACGTATATATATATACGTATATAAATAATATTAAATTCATTTTAAAACGACTTTTCCAAACGAACTCCAAATCACACGTGCCGCCTGGCGTTTATAAGGGTTTACCCGTGTTCCGAACACAATGGAACATGTTTCGGAAGCTAATTCAATCGTATGTGAGAGTTACGGAATTAAACGATCAAATTTAAATCAAATCGATTTAAACCGATTTCGATGCGTTTTGGCTTGCCCCGGACAAAGGCCAACTCTGATTGCTATGAAAATTGAAATCTTACAATAACCTCACATTACGGATCCGATGAAACTAGTTTCGTCGAAATCCGAGACTGTTTGAAAAATGACTATTTTCACTCGTCAATTAAATATTAAAATATTCAATTTTCACAATTTAACTTTTAAATCAATTTTAAAAGTTCTATAACATAATTATAACTCCAATATGATTTATTATAACTTTATAAATCATTTTTAATCACATTAAACCCGATTTCCAATTTATTCTGGAATTTCAAATATTTAACTATCGATTTAATTATCCAATTAAATCACCATATTCAAAATTAAATTTATTCGACTAATAAATCTTACTTGTTAATATTTAAAATCAATTAAATATACGAATTTCAAATGACGGAAATTCTGGGTCATTACATGGGTTCTCGAGAGTTTGCTCGGGGAAGAAGGTGATTTTCTCGAGCAAAATTTTCTATTTGCTCGCGTGAGTCCTACGGCGTACCTGCTTATGAAGTTTAAGTTTAAACTTAACTCAATTGGAAAAAAAAAGAAAAGTAGTGTACGCGAGGGGAAGAAAGGAAATGGACTCGGGGAGAGGACGAAAAGAACTCGAGTGTGACTTGGGTGAAACCTGGGTTTTACTCGGGTGTGCTTTATAATGGGTTAAGCCCAATAAAAATTTTAAATTACAATGTTAAGTTAATTTCTGCATTTATAAGGTAAACAATGTTGATTATGTTAAGTTAAAACTTACTATAAGTTTAAATTATTTAACCATGTTTTAAAATTTAAATTAACCCTTTAATTAAATAATTAAATTTAAAATAAGAATTTAAGTTAATTTACATAAACACATTCAATAGAGCAATAAATTGATTTTTAAAGTATAAAGAAGATTCTTAAATGGTAATTAAGGTAATTAATTTTTATTAATTAATAATTTTGAAAAGAAATTAAGATTTAATTAATCATTGATTTAAATTAATCAATAAAAATATAATTATGCGGTTAATCTATTAAATCGCACTCACATTGATTTAAAATAATTGTTCGATACTGAATTGTTATTTCTGTTGTGGTTGTGATACTGTGTGATGTAGATTGCTCTATACTACACTATGATTTGTGATTTGTTATGTATGTATGTGAAAGCCCCTTTGCCCGTAAAACGGCATTTAAATTTCGATGCGACAGGGAGTCGGATTCCAGTTGGTTATCCGAAACCCACATCGAACCCTGAATATAAATCTTTATGATTGTCATATCCACATGTTTTAAAAGTAAGTGCTCACTATTCGGTTTAGCGGTAAGAGGACTTCGTGTCATATAACCCATTCTGAATAGTGATACGACGTAAATGGATAGCATTTGAAGACCGATGTTGAAGACCGGGTGTTTTCGAAAACGATAGGATAACCTATCGAATGTCTCTGCACTGAGTTGCTCCGATATAGAGATCTCCATATGTGATGGGAAGTACGATCGGGATTGTAAATACCCGAGTTGAAGGACTTCTTTGGAAGTGCCTTCGGTTCTGTTTGAACTCGGAACAGACTTGTATGGTAGTATGTCTGACACTACACTTTGAGATATAAAGCCGATTTCTTTCAAATACATTTCTGTTTGGTGGCGGAGATTTATTCTCTTAGCTTAACACCCTTCTCTGAGACGTACGAGCTTAGAGGTTATGTAGTTGAAGGTTATCAGTGATATACTCCTAATTTGGTAGTGTGGCATGCTGAGTGTTGTTGTGTGTTGCTGATCATTTGTTGATCAAAGCATGGCTTTCGTGTAAAGCGTAGCTTTGTGGACGAGACCTCATCGAGCCTCACAAACCGGAAATGGTCGAAACTGGAAAGATGCGGCAAGGTTATGAGGGTCGATCCCTTTAGGGTATGTCATTTCATTCTGGAAAAAGGTGGTATCATGGTATGGAGCCCAGATATTTACCTGTGTGGTTGCTCCAATCTCATTTACTATGTGATTGTTGCTTTGTGATCGAGGGCCCTCGGATTAAGGTCCCAAAGGACCGGGGGGTGGTATATTCGTGTAGTAGTTACCTAGTGTAAGAGGTAACCTGGCCTTGTGTTGGTAGAGAGCTAGTTAGTTCTCGGGACGTCCCTCCGGAGGCGTACCCATGTGGCAGTAGGAAGTTCCTTAGCCTGACCATTTGTTGGAAATCCAATTCCCAATACGAACCCTGTACGGTTTTAGTTGTAGAACCTGCCATTTACTTATGGTGGTCACCACTGTTTAGATGGTAGCTATAGTAGGCATAGTTCGGAATGTCTATGCTGGCTAAGATTAATATTATACTTTCGAAATGGCTTTCTACACCATGCACTAGTAATGATATCAAAGAATTTTTCTCGTATTAAGCATATTTGACTATCATAAGAAGAAATCTCCTCCAAGTCTGCGATTGCATTGTGTGTGTGGCGGGAGGTCTTATGGTAGTTTCATTTTTCAAAAGCATATCGGATTTCTCTTTTGAACTTTTTTATTTCAAACAACTGCTTTTGTTTACTCATACCAGTCCCATGACTGACCTGGAGTTTATTGTTTATTTTCTAAACTCTGGGTGCCCATCATTTCCACACGGGCAGCCTAGTAGCAGGTTTCTGTATTCTGGTGTTAGCGGTATTTTAGGGACTTTTACCTTGGAGATATTTTGGAAGCTTTTTGGATCACCAAGTGCTTAGTTATGGATATGCACTATCGCTTCATTCCTTTGAAGACTTTTGCATGTGATCATTGTTGTACTATTATGATGTTTTCCTTGGAGTTGTGGCATATGTATTATGATACTCTGATGTAGTACTGGACATTATAATGATGTTGTATCTATGATGTAATGTATGATATTCAGTTTATTTCCGCTGTTTATATTCATCCGATGTTGTTATAAGCTCCGCCGAACTGAAGTTTGACGTTTGAATATCTGACAGTCGAATACAAGTGAGGTTTTTGATGTTGATTTTCGAACGCTGGATTTCAAGATCGTGACATTTAATTTGCAAACTTCAGCTTAAAAAGGTGAGTATTCACACATGACATTTATACTTATATAATTGTAAAGTGACAACAAGTGAATGTGTAAACTATTATATCATGTTATACCTGTCTGTGATGTAAATTATATGTTGTTAAACCCTGTTATTAACTTGTCACATCATCTGTTATATTTTATTTTATTCTACTGTTTATTTAATTCTGTTAATCACACTCCAAGTTCCCTGTTACTATAGAATCACTATGGGTAGAAATGATACATACCCAAATGGACTTTAGAATAGGGAAAATCATTATGGGCTGAAATGATAGGCTCGAGTGATTTTTATTTATTTTATTTATTGTTATTAACTTGGGATTGCGGGTTTGAAATGATAGAACCCGGAATTTTGCTTTGTAAATTACGGATTGAAATGATATATTATCCGTATTACTTGTCTTAGGTTAGAAAATAATATACAGGCCCGTGGTTATTCTATATATTTTTCTGGATATTTAAGTATTTTAAAAATGTAAAATTATGACATTTTGATAAAATTTGAATTTAAAATGATTTATTAAAGGGTTATTGATATAAAATGTTAAATTAATGAATGCTAAAAATGGAAATTTGGAATTTAACTTGACTTGGAATTGTGAGATTTGGTTTTAAAAATGGAAGTTTAAGTAAAAGAAATTAAAATGGAAATTAAGTTTTATTTGTGAAATGATAAATTAAATTAAAGTGTTAAGTGAATGCAAAGAATAGGAAAATTGTAAACTTGAATTTAACAAGTGAAGTAAGGAAAAATTTGATATTTATTTGTGGAATTTACTTTATAAAAATCATAAGTTAAAGGGTATTTAAATGACCATTTTAAAGTGGAAAAATATGATTTTTATACAATTAAAATGGTTTAAATTGAAGTTTATTTATAGCTGGAATTCTATTTAAAATCTGGAAATTCTTTTAGTAACACTTCAGAAATGCTATCGTTTCTGAAAATGAACTAAAAACTGAACTTATAGAATCTGCAGCGCTTTGTAAGTGCTGTAGTTGCAGAAGTGAACTAAAAGGCTAAAATCTAACTAAGGGCTATCACAGCACTTTGCAAGTGCTGTCTTTGCTGAATTGAACTAAAATCTTTAAATTGAACTCTGAACTATTACAGCAGTTTTGTAAATGCTGTCTTTTCTGAATTGAACTATTTTTCCACTAAAACTAAACTATTACCGCAGTTTATAAATGCTGTCTTTGCTGAATTGAATTGTTTTCAAATATAACTTACCGCAGCACTTTCTAAATGCTGTGAAAGCTAGAATTTTAATGTATTTAAGTGAATAAATGAGTTCACAAAAGGTTAAAATTTTGGGAATTTAATATTTGATTTGAAGGTATAATGACTTCACTTTTAATGATTTTAATTCGGAATTTTAAACCATTTTGAAATCGTGGAAAATAGGCACAAGGATAAATTTTCATAAAAATTTTGGCTGAAGGACAACAAGTTTCATTTTTAGGCTGAAGGACAAACTAGGACAATGCTAATACAACTAGCATTTTGTACAATGTAAAACTGGATATAATGCTAGTTATAATTAGCATTTTGTACAATGTTTGCACTGTAGAAAATGCCAACTATATTTAGCATTGTCCTTCAGCCTAATTTTCTTTCAAAGTTTGTCCTTCAGCCCAAAAATGAAACTTTGTGTCCTTCAGTCTAAATTTTTTCAAAGTTTGTCCTTGTGCCTAATTCCCTCTTTGAAATCTATAACCACAGGTACACTTCTCTGTATGCCATTTTATTACCTTGTAATTTATTTGGATGCACACCTTTAATTTGAGAGTGTGGCTAGTGGTGAGCGATTACTGCAGCTCTATGCTACCCTAGTCACATTTACACTGTTATTTGCATTGGTTTACTTTAATATGGATATTTCTATGATAGTGTTTATTACTGCTCAGTTTATGGTTTGACTGATCCTTAAAGGATGGGCGATCCTAAGCATCCTTTAAGTTATTGTGCATTTATATTACAGTTCACTTGAGTTGGTTTACATTGTATAAGTATGTATGACCTGACTCATGTGTTTTGTGTTTTACTTTACGCTCGGGTCAGTTTGAGAATCACATCTTTGGATTCACCTTCTGGAGCTAGAGTTTTGTTGGAGATTATATGTCTATCTATTCGTCTACTTCTTCCAGTTAGTTCCTATTCTGTATTTGTCTCTGTATTATTGATTTATGTATCCTGACTTCTACTGTATCTATTTTACTATGAGAATTTTGTATATATTTTGAGAGTTTGTATATAGTAGCTTCATGAACTACTATGGTATTTTATTTTCGCTGTGAGTTATTCTGATATTTCTATGTATGTGATTCTGTGTTTGATTTTATTTGCTCCAAATTTTCTTGACAATCCACTGTTTTGAAGTATTCAAGTCCGACACGTGTGGATTTATTGTCGATTTGAATGGTCCAAAATAGTGGGATGTTACAATACTCATTTTCCATTTTCAGTAGCATGACTTGTTGTAGCATGTATTGTTTTAGTAAGAGAACAACTATTATATATCATCCTTACTTGTTGGTGTATGGATAAAGTAGGGCAATGTAAGATTAGTATTACCCATCAGTCCTTGCCCTTTATTAGATATATATACGTTGCATGTATACATAGTAGTTAGAGATTGTTCCCTTCACAGCAAGCTTTGTGTATGACCTCTGTTTTGTCTTTGTTTGTTTATGTCGTGACAATCTCGGATACTCGATTGAGTAGTTTAGAAGTCAGGTGCATTTGAAGAAAGGCATACTAGACAGCTATAGCACACTAGAGGCGTGAAGTCAATATATTGGATATGTATACTTTTTTATGACGTTGTCCATGGAGAACATGCTAATTTGTATATGGGATATATGATATCAGATACTATATTAAGAACTCCATATAAATGGAGTTGATATATTCTTACTTTCTTTATTGATATTTATTTATCGATCACTTCCGCTAGTGCAGTCTATAGTATATTTTTAGGATGTTATGTTCATGTATATTTAGTATAATATATGTTATCATTCCACTGTGACATTATATTAATATTCCTTGGTATGATGTTTAATTTTAATTTTACCCCTATGGACTATCCGTTGTGGTGTTCAGGAGTTAGACGTTGTCACTCAATGTTGATTCAAGGTATTATGAAGGGTGGGTCATCACATATACCATGAATCTTAAGTGCCTAAACTATACTTGGATTATGGTCAATCACACGATAACGATGACCGTGTTAACCCCATAGCTAATTATAAATTGAACCACTTGAAGTGAAACATTATTTAATAGAGGATTTGACTCCTTGAAATAGAAGGTTAGTATCACTGTAACATGTATTAAACTTAAAGTCTAGGTCTTTGGGCAAAGAAAATCATCTAATTGATAAATTTTATTGGACTACACCATAGAATTTGATGTTGGACTTAACAATTAACTACCAATATTATTAGTTTTTTTATCATTGACCAACCTCTATATATCATTGTGATATGGCAATGATGAAGATAAAACGTGCACAATATTTCATTTCTTAAGGTGTAGATTACATGATTAGAAGTAGGTTTTCACCCATATGATATAGGAGCAACTAAACTCTTCTCCACTACCATGCTTTAGCTTAATCCATAGCTTTAATGTTAAATTGTTTGAATATTACTAAAGGTTGGGTTTACACTAAGAAGTCACAGAATGGTAGTTGTTAAAATTTGTCAAATCAGCTTGTTTAAATTAATTTATAAATGTCATAACTTAGTAATAAAAATTAGTGCAAATGTTGTATTATTTTTTTATTGATATTAATTATTTATTTAGGTCCCTAGAAATAATTAAAGAATATGTAATTGTTATATTTAAATTTAAATATATATGGACTAAAATAAATATTTTATTGTTAATATATGTATTATTGATTAGGACTAAAATTATAGAGTAATCTACATAAGTGATACGATCGTACGAGGAAGTGGATGGGGTTTGAATATTTCACTTTAACTAAATTACATACAGAATAAAGAGAGGAGAAAAAGGAGGTGATATTTGGGATATTTGGTGGTGATAAATACCGCCTCTTTTTCTCATTTTATTACAAACAATATGACTCATACCCTAGCCCTCATTAACAATGAGTTAGAGCATATACCTTGGATTTGCACATCAAGCTAGGAGGAAGAAGGAAATATACTTCAAGAGGAAATCTATGCATGTACTTGAAAAACAAGTTTTTCATACATAAACTTTTGTCCTATATATATATATATATATATTCCAGAATATACACATACATATATCAATATTGTATTTATATTTATTAACAAACTTTAATATAAAATAAAAATGTTGGAAGATAATTGAAACCCTAGAACACAACCTAATCCCAAGGCGAATGATGAAGATGAATAGTCGGACAAGATGTGCTAGAATGCGGTTAAGAAGAAAAGGAAAACTGGATCTAAGCCTTTAACTAATAGAAGTACTGGGATAGAGAAAGATGAAAACATTGCAAAATCCTTCAAATTCAAAGAAAGGACACACACGGGTTGATGTGCTGCCAGGTAACATGAGAATCGATGGTGTGGTGATAATTTTGAAGTATTGGAAGACAACAAGAGATAATGTAACAACCCTGTATTGACACTGTAACATTAAACTAACTTAATTAAAATAGAAGTGTTTGAATTTAATCTTTGATAATTATTGTTTTGGAATCAAATAATTATTCAAGTAAAGTTTATTTAATAATGGATTTTGCTATGATAGAATTGGATTAGTTAATAGATTTTCTTTTGAATAATATATTAAGACCTAGATAAAATGTTATTGTTAAATATAAAATATTTCAAAGTATATTTTTGTATAATTGAAATAGATGAAAAGAATTTATATTCGATATTCATTAAAATAATTAAATCGACTAAGATTAATAAATTTATTTTTATATCAGTACGCTGAATAATTGAATAGAGTGAAACAATATTGAATTGAATGAAAGTGTGTAGTTATCAAACATGTTGTTTGGAGTAAAGTATAGACTTAATTTAATTTAATTTAATTTTTATTTTCAAATGAATGAAAGGCTATTCAAAAGAAAACGAAAAATATAATAAACAAATACATTACTTGAATCTCTAAAGCCCAGCCCATAACTAAAGAAAACTACACCTCCCCGTTCTGTAAACCATATTCTAATCATTCATTTTGCTTGCCCTTATCCCCAAATCGTATTCTCCCCTCTCACTTCAGGAAATCAAAGAAGAAATAGTGTCAACGACCGAAGTGAGCAAGGGAGAGCCGCGCGATCTAGGCTGGCGACATAGGATTGGTAGGATCCCCGAGTGTGGCGATGGGAGGGGAGTTAATGGAGGATGGCATAGGCTGAATGTTGATAGCGCAATTGATAGCAGAGCGGAGGGATTGGACACGGTGCATAGGGACTGCAGCAGTTAGGGTTGCGATGCTGGTAGAGGCGTATGGTGTTTATTTCGGGTGCGAGGCAGTTCAACCGTGTTAGTCGAAGGCTGGTCTGCCGTGGCAACGGTAGGATTGGAGCGAGCGATCAAAATTCAGGCCGAAGTAAAGGTCGAATTTTTTGATAGCTTTTGGGTTGACGTGAGTTATTTCAATTCACACTGCTATGTCTAATTATGATTTTGTTCTTGCATGCTTTCTTCATTTATGAATTCTAATTACCATGGTTGTGAATGAATGCGTTGATTGACGTACAATTGCATGTGGTAATTCAACTTATTCATCGAATGACATAAATTAAATTAGATCGGTTGGAAATAAATTAAATCGATACAGGATTTGGAAGATGTCAAACGGTAAATGAACTTAATCTGATTATAAATTAAATCTAATATACTTGTATATGTCCTGTATATATTGGTTGTGTAAACGAAGTTGTCGGATAGCAACTTGGATCACTAAATAGTTTCGTATCATGGAATTAAAAACATTTTTGATAAAACGTTTGAAATATTGGATTTGAATCAATTGTTAAAAATGTGTTTTATCAATTTTGATCCTTATTGTAAATTAGTTTATAAAATATATAGTTACTCTATTATCTTCTTCACTTATTTCTTATAACAAAATTTCCAATTAAAACTTTTAAAGATAACTAATATTTAATTATAAAATCTTTTTAAAATTATTATGTATAAGCATATAATTTTTGTAAATGCTTTAGAAACAAATGATAAGCTATGCTAAAATTTTAGAAAAATGGTTATGGAAGTAATAAATTCAATTTCAAATAATTTTAGCTATAAAATCTGTTTAAATGATTTTAGAAAAAGTTTGAGAACCTTTTGGAAACTATACATGTATTTGTATGTGAATGTATTTAAATAGATTTTTAAATAAATTAAGTTATCAATTATGAAAAGTAAAGCTTTGTTTTAAAATAAATTTAACTAGGATTTTTAAGTTTATAAACAGTTTATGGTTTTAAAGTGTTTATGAAGTAATATTAAATATATATATATATATATATTTGAAATAAAGTGAACTATCAGTTATTAAAATATTGTTTTGAAGCAAAGACCTAATAAAGGAATTTTATTTTAAGACTTAAAATTTTATAACTCTTTTCTTTTTATATATATATGAGTTGTTGGATTTTAAAAGTAATTTTGGAAAGATTATATCTTGGTACATCTGAAAACTAATTTAAAACTCTTTTTGTTTATTTATTATAGATTAACAAATGTGAGAAGTTTAAAAGTGAATTATAGATAAACTATTTTAGAAATCATTTTCTACATAATAAAATTATATTAATTACTTTCAAACTATAAACTATTTTCGGCTTTTATTGTAATTAGCTTTTGGCTATTTTACGCAAGTTTGAATTGGATTTCTGATGAATTTCATGATTTTCTATGAAATAAAGAATTTTAATAAACGATTGAATTGTCGTGTGGTATGGGACACTTTTTACAATTCGTTCGATTATTTTTATAATTTGTTAAATAGAGTTTGAGTGGAAATTATTAGCTTTTAGTAAATACTTGAATTTACAATCTGGTATGGGACAGTTAGTTAAATTCTTGTGATTACTGGAGTGAAAGTAATTTACACTTAGAGTTGTATTATCTTAGGGTGTTGGATTTCAAACCGATAGATCACCGAGAAAAGATAGCTCATTGTTCATCAATCTGAGAAGCGATACATTTATATATTTGGGTAGGTAGATCTCTTTTGGAAGATTTGTTAGGGTGTAAATACGGCTGTCTCTTTCAGAAGGCAGATTTTTACATGCATCGTAGTCTATAGACACTACAACCTAACAGTTTATTTTGTTTCATACGGTTAGTCTATGTTTACCTCTTTCGGAAGGTAAATTTGCATAGGACAGATTAGGTACATGACTGCTCTTTTCTTTGAGCGGTATCCCTAATCTGCAGTCTCTTTCGAAAGGCTTCCTTCCTATGTAGCGTGTCTCTTTCGGTAAATTTCGTGTCACTGTATTAAACTGATAGATGACTACAATTGTTATTTCATTATTAATGATTATTTCTTAAAATATTTTTTTGTATGGATATTCTGCATCCTTTATGGCTCTAAGGAATTTTGAATTGGTTATCACCATATTTTGAGATGATAGTCTATTGAGACTTGATATGTATGTATGAAATGGTGATTTGTTAGATATGCCTTATTTGAATATTTATTTTGGGTATATTTAATTTTTGACTTAGTTGGTTATTGTTAAATCAAAATTTTGAGATCTATATTTATTGGTTTGATATGTCTTTTTGAATTTTTGTGTTTTAGGCATATTTTGAGATGACTTATTTTAGACTTAAGTCATTTATGGATTTATATAGTGAATTTAATTGATATGCCTTATTATAATTGTTTGTTCAACATATTTTATAAAGCTTATTAATTTAAGTCATAAATTTATAATATTAGTATCTCACCTATTATTTAGATATAGTCTGACCCATTTATTATTTTAATACTCAGGTCAGGCCGAGACTTTACAGGTACAAGGACCCATTGACCTTTGGATTTTGGGCTAGCATTGAAGTAGACTATTTTGATAGTTTTAATTTACCTCATACTTGTATATATTGACAGTTAGGAGTTTATGTCATCTATATTATATAGTAGTGACTTTGTACATAATACAAGATTTCGGATTTGATGTATATATTTATGTGAGTCTAGTAATGATATTTTGTAGACCCACATTCTATTATGTATATGATGATGTATATTATTCCACTGTGATCTGTGACTCTGATTCTGATCTATCTATATTATATATTGTTCTAAATATTTTTTATCGGTGTGTTTATGACTTTGTATTAATTCTGCACACGTCTACTTTTTAGTTCAGATCCTCAAAAAGGTAAATAAGACGTGTTAGTGTAAGTATAAAGATATATTCACATTCGATTGCCCTTAACCAGCCGTATTCTCCGGATTAGCAGACGACATTACTTGTAATGTACTTCGCTAAACTGGGCATAGCGGTGGGGTTATCACAGCTTGGTATCAGAGCTGATTTAGAACATTATAGAATATAAATTGCATAGAGTCGAGATCTAGACCTAGATGAATTACAGTCATTGTAACGACCCATAAAAATTTAACGGTTTTAATAACATAATTAATTGAATTTTTGTGAAATTTTAAATAATTGAATTTTGAAATGAAAATTTGATATTTGGAATACGTCTATTTAAACATAGCAAATGGTAATTTTTCATCAGAAAATATGGAAGTTTATTTTGTTGTGTAATTTTATTTCAATTCAAATCAGTTAATATTTGATGATAATAAAATATTTCTCAAATCTGAATATTTTTATATAATAAATTTGTAAATCATCTTCTGAATGAGACGTCATCTTTCGTTTCATCAAATTTGGACTGTTATTGCTCCGTTTATCTTATTTTCGGCGTTTTAGCAGCATTTTCGGTACCGAATATCGACTGTTGATAGGATGGTCGTATAGCTGATATCGGTGTACCATTCCGATCGTCTCGTCGTGCTGATCT
The DNA here is from genome assembly GCA_030737815.1 of Allium fistulosum. Lineage (NCBI taxonomy): Eukaryota > Viridiplantae > Streptophyta > Magnoliopsida > Asparagales > Amaryllidaceae > Allium > Allium fistulosum. Next base: position 1,218,079,958 of record CM060904.1, on the reverse strand, counting down.
CTGTAGTATACTTATTTGTGCATTTCGGTGTCCGGTACGCGACGAAAGCTGCGTAACAGTTCAATGTATCGGTTACGCATTTGAGCCTTTTTGCTTTCTTTGTCCTTTTAGTGTCAATCAGGTAAAATTAATAGCTGTTGGCTATTAATATTCCCAACTATTCGATTTATGACTTTTTCTTTTCCCTAGATTTGATTTTTTTTCTCTGGTTCAAAATTTTAGTTGTTCATTTTCAGTCTGTTCCTATTCATGTGAAAATCAATATAATATGTGTTATTTGTTTCCTCTGGTACTTTATTTTATCTCATTCATTCCCCTCCACCATCAACCTATTCGCCTCCTTCATTCCATGACAGCTTCCTATATATATATATATATATATATATATATATATATATCGGCCTCACCCTCCCTAAAACCCAAGCCACTTGCAAGCCTAATTCTTTCACCCTTGCCTGCCCAAGATTGCACCTCCTCTACCCCACCACCTACCACTTCCCAGCCTCGGCCACCCCATAAAAATCTCACCCAAGCCCCTCTGCCCCATGCCGATCCTCCTCTTCCTCCTTGCTCGAGCTCGCCCCTCACCTATAGCTTGACCACCACCTCCGCCTCGCCGAGCCTTGCTTCGCTCCAGGTGGCACAACAGCCAAGTTCGTATAAAGCTTGATGCAGCCCAAAATGACCAAGTCTTAGGTCGCAAATGACCTAACTTGTTTTTAGGTTGCATACGACCTAACGAGCTAAGGTATAGATCGCTGGAACGACCTAGCGAGCTACAACTGGGAAATAAGTCATTGGAAGTTGAAGACTTAGGTCGCTCATGACCTAACGAAAATTTAGGTCGCTCACGACCTAGTGAAGGTCGCTCCCGACCTAGTAAAGATGAGGCAGTAAAACCGGATGCAGCGCTTAAAGCAAGCCATAGGTCGCTAATGAGTTTCGACCTAAAGAAGCCACGACCTAACGAGTTGAAGGATAAGGTGCTACGACCTATGTTAGGTCGCAGAGAAAAGGGACGACCTAAGTTAGGTCGTGGGAAGATGAGGAGAGATAGGTCGCTCGTTATAAGTCGCGAGGACTTAGGTCGTGAGGCCTTAGGTCGCGTAGACTTAGGTCGAGCAGTTTTTCTGAAGCCTCTTCTTTTAGGTCGCTGAAGTTTGAAGCCGTAGATTCTTTGCCACTTTACTCTCTGCCGTTGATTCCTTAAGTCGCTGATGGATACTGATGATAAGTCGTAAAGTCTTAGGTCGTTATCAACCTATGTCATGTAAAGCGTTGTGTTGTAGATCGGTCAAGAGTTAAGTCGTGATGGTTTGTAACATGATGTGTTGTATTTTCTTATGTTGTAATCTTTAAGTCGTGTTGTTTTAGGTCGACTACTTTAAGTCATCTATTTTTCTTAGGTCGCACTTTTTTTTAGGTCGTAGGTCGTTCACGACCTAAGTGTTGTACTGTTTTCAGTGTTGAGTTGTAAAATGCTATAAATAGGCGTGAGTTGTACATTCGAAGGTTGTTGATTTTTGAATAAAATTCTTGTTTGTTAGCTTTGTGCTTTCATCTAAATTGATAGTTGAGTGCAATCTCCTATCTCCTCTTTCGGTTAATCGAGTGCACTCGATTCAACAACTGCAGAAGCCGATTCGCGGAATCAAGTGCGCTTGATCAACGCTCGAAGAATTGAAGATCTCTTTTCACGGTATCGTGCGCGATCAACGTGTCAGAGATAGCTAGAATTCGGTATCTTCGAATCAACGAATTTTGGCATTTCAGTATTCATCAATCCACCAATTGCTACTTTCATCGATCTACTTTGTTTTTGTATAATCCGCTGCGTCAGTTTGGTACCAGAGCTTGTTTAGCCAATCATAGCTAAATCGAGTCCTTGGAGCCAATTCTTCTGAAGAAGTTTGAAGAGATCAAGTCAAGCCGAGCTATAACATTCAAAACCGAGAAGTTGTTGTTCATCGTGTTCTTCGCAAATTGCAACAAAGTGGGAGTTTTTGATCCATTTCATTTTGGATCTAAGTTCGAATTATGTTTGAATTTTGAAGGTTGAAGAACTTCGGCCAAGCTAATCAAGTGAAGGCCGTGTACATCATTTTGAAAGTCAACACCGAGAATTGAAGAGTTTGTAAAGTTTCAAATCATGTCGCCGAGAAGAGCTAATCGTCACCAAAACGTAGAAGCTTTGTATAGAAGAGAAGAAGCTGATGAGATGGAGCAACGAATTAATGAAAACTTTAGTGAAAAGCTTAATGAAGGGATTGGTCGATTAGAGAAGATGATGTTGGAGATGAATCAGAACCGGATAAGGGTTTCACCTGAATCTAACCATGGGGGAAGTAGAGTCTCACCACAATCCAATCGAGAAAGAAGTGTTGATGATGATCAAAGACGTGGGAGGAATGTGAATGATCGAGAATGGAGGAATGTAGATAAAAGGGATGTTGGTGGAAGACGCGATGGTAGTAGAGATGTTGGTGGTCAGGATCGACATCGATATACATCTGATTTTGAAGAAGAGTATGATGGTGGAAGTGTTCATGGACAAGGACGTGGGCAAGGAAGAAATCAGTCGGAGTATGATCACAAGTGGGAATCTGGGATGAAAACTGAAATACCAGAATTCAAAGGTGGTATGCAAGCTGAGGAGTTTTTGGACTGGTTGTCTAATGTGGAGGAGATTTTTGACTTCAAGGAAGTTCCAGAACATCGTAGAGTGAAGTTGGTTGCTACAAGGTTGAGGGGTAGAGCTTTGGCGTGGTGGCAGCAAACCAAACTTACACGTGAACGGATGGGGAAGTCAAAGGTTGAATCATGGGAAAAAATGAGGAAAATGATTAAAGCCACATTCTTACCTTATAATTATCAATCGCTTATGTATCAGAGGTTGCAAAACTTGAGACAAGGGACGAAATCTGTTAATAACTATGCTGACGAATTTTATCAACTGATTGCAAGGAAAGATATTATGGAGATAGAAGAACAATTGACAGCTAGATTTGTTGGGGGTTGCGAATGCAGATACGGGATATGGTTAACATGTTTGATCCCAGATCAGTTGCTGAAGCACACCAGAAGGCGTTATCTTGGGAGAAACAGGGAAGACGAGGAGGTGGTGTGTTTACAAATTCCAATAATCCAGTGAGGGGTGTTAGTGGAAGTTCTAATGTTTCAAAAGCTGTTGCAAAACCAGTTGTGAATGAGGTTGGGAAGATGAAAGTCAATAATGGTTTCAAGTGTTATAATTGCCAAGAAATGCGCCACAAAAGTAGCGAATGTCCAAAGCCGAAGAAGAGAGCTATAATAGCAGAGGTTGAGGATGAGGATGAAGAAGCTGAATGTTCTAATTCACCACCTGATGAGGAGGAAGAAGAAGTGTCAGGAGACGAAGGTTGTAATCTGATGATGAGGAGGTCTTGTTTGACACCAAAGCTAGAGGAGAATTGTAGTTGGTTGAGGAGCAATATATTTCAGTCGACATGCACTATTCTGGGAAAAGTTTGCAAATTTGTTATTGATGCTGGAAGCTGTGATAATATAATTTCGTCAGAGGCTGTGAGGAAGTTGGCACTGAAGGCTGAGAAACACCCGAAACCGTACAAGTTGGCTTGGTTGAGAAAAGGCAGGGAGCTGAAGGTTGGACGAAGGGCTTGTGTGAATTTTTCAATTGGAAAGAAATACAAGGATGAAATCTGGTGCGATGTGGTAGATATCCTTGTCTGTCATTTTTTGCTGGGGAGACCATGGCAGTATGATAGGGCGGTGCAACATGATGGGCGTACCAACAGTTACAGTTTTATGTTTGAAGGCGCAAAGATTACTCTAGTTCCAAAGAAGCGACCACAAGAAGAAAACAAACTGGAGGAGATTGAAGAGCTGAAAACTTTATTATCCCTGAAGGAGTTTGTTAAAGAAGTCGAAGAGGAACCTGAAGTGTTTTTATTGATCGGGCGTGAGAGTAGTGAAGTAGTGGAAATACCTGAAGAAGTTAAACCAATACTTGAAGAATTTAGTGATGTATTTCCTGAAGAGCTACCAGCGGAGTTACCGCCACTGAGAGACATTCAACATCAAATTGATCTTGTTCCAGGAGCTGTGTTACCACACATACCACACTACAGAATGAGTCCAAAAGAGCATGAGGAGTTGCGAAGGCAGGTGGAAGAATTGCTTGAACAGGGGCGTGTGCAGGAGAGTTTAAGTCCTTGTGCTGTACCAGTTTTATTGGTACCCAAAAAGGATGGAACGTGGAGGATGTGCACAGATAGTAGAGCATTGAATAAGATCACAATCAGATATAGATTTCCGATGCCGAGGCTTGATGATTTATTGGATCAAATCAGTGGGTCCGTAATCTTTTCTAAGATTGACTTGAAGAGTGGTTATCATCAAATTCGAATTAGACTAGGAGACGAATGGAAGACAGCATTCAAGACGAGGGAAGGATTGTATGAATGGCTGGTTATGCCATTTGGTCTATCGAATGCACCAAGTACATTCATGAGGGTGATGAACCAAATTTTCAGGCCATACATTGGAAAATTTGTGGTAGTTTACTTTGATGATATTCTGATTTACAGTGCTAGTACGGAGGAACATGTTCAACATTTGAGAAAAGTGTTAATTATCCTTCGTGAAGAACAATTCTATGCTGCTACGAAGAAGTGTGTTTTTATGGCGAGGAGTGTTTTATTTCTGGGGTATGTTGTATCAGAGGAAGGGATACAGGTGGATCAGAGTAAAGTAGAGGCGATTAGAGATTGGCCACAGCCCAAGACGATAACAGAGGTTCGGAGTTTCCATGGGTTGGCTTCCTTTTATAGAAGATTTATTCCACACTTTAGTAGTGTGATGGCGCCTGTTACAGATTGTATGAAGGGTAAACAGTTTTCATGGTCAGAGGAAGCAGGGGATGCTTTTGGGAAGATCAAGGAGTTGCTGACGTCTGCACCAATTCTAGTATTACCAGATTTTCAGTTAGTGTTTGAACTACATACTGATGCATCAAAGGTTGGGATTGGAGGAGTGTTGAGTCAGAGGGGACGTCCAATTGCATACTTTAGCGAGAAGTTATCAGGAGCAAAGATGAGATATAGTACATATGACGTGGAATTTTATGCTGTTGTGCAAGCTATTAAACACCGGAGACACTATCTATTTCAGAAAGAGTTTGTTCTTTACACTGATCATGAGGCGTTGAAGCATTTACAAGGGCAAGACATGCATCGTGGATTGCATATCTGCAACAGTTTACGTTTGTTGTGAAACACAAATCGGGAGTGACGAATCGTGTTGCAGATGCGTTGAGCAGAAGGAATCATTTGTTGACTACAATGAAGGTCGAAGTGACCGGGTTTGATGTGCTACCAGAATTATTTGTTGAAGATCCTTACTTTATGAAGTTTGTAGATAAAGTCAAGAATGGGGAGACGGATGAGTTCGTGATGGTGGATGGTTTTCTGTTCAAAGGAAATCGATTGTGCATACCTGATTGTAGTTTGAGAATAAATATTGTGAAAGAACTGCATGAGGAAGGCCACGTGGGTAGAGACCGTACATTACAGTTGATTACACATTCTTATTTTTGGCCATCGATGAGAAAAGAGGTTGAGCGATTTGTGGAACGATGTCATATCTGCCAATTGTCGAAAGGAACTGCGACCAATGATGGATTATATATGCCATTACCTATACCAAATAAGCCTTGGGTTGATGTGAGTATGGATTTTGTTTTGGGTTTGCCTCGAACTCAAAGGGGAAACGATTCTATTTATGTGGTGGTTGATCGGTTTTCGAAAATGGCACATTTTATTGCTTGTAAGAAGACGGCGTATGCTGTTCATGTTGCTCAATTATTTTTCAAGGAGATATATCGACTTCATGGATTGCCAGAATCTATTGTGTCGGATAGGGATACTTGTTTCCTGAGTCATTTTTGGCTAAGTTTGTGGAAGATGGTGGGAACGAAGTTGAACTTTAGCAGCGCTTATCATCCGTAAACGGATGGACAGACCGAGGTTGTGAACAGATCATTGGGAAATTTGTTGAGATGTCTTGTGCAAGACAATCTAAAGAGTTGGGATGTGAAGTTATGTCAAGCGGAGTTTGCTCATAATCATGCTGTGAACCGTAGTACGGGTTTCAGCCCATTTCAGATTGTATATTTTAGTATGCCAAAGGGACCGTTGGAGTTAACGGTCATACCGCAACGAAAGAAGACGGTCAAGCGAGCTGCTGATTTTGTGGAAGGATTGACAGAGTGTCATAGAATCGTTCAAGAACGATTGGAAAAGGCGAATGAGAAGTACAAGCGATCTGCAGATCTGAAGCGAAGGAGTGTTGAATTTAATGAAGGTGATTGGATTTATGCAGTGTTAACAAAGGATCGTTTTCCGGTGGGAACGTACAATAAATTGAAAGCACGGAAGATTGGTCCAGTAAAAAATTTGAAGAAGATCAATGAAAACGCTTATAAGTTGAGGCTCCCGGAGGATGTGTATACTTCCGATGTGTTTAATGTTAAACATCTCATACCATATCATGGGGATGAACTTATGGTGGAAGAGGATGTCGCAAATTCGAGGGCGAATTTTTCTCAACCAGGGGAGGATGATGCAGCCCAAAATGACCAAGTCTTAGGTCGCAAACGACCTAACTTGTTTTTAGGTCGTATACGACCTAACGAGCTAAGGTATAGATCGCTGGAACGACCTAGCGAGCTACAACTGGGAAATAAGTCATTGGAAGTTGAAGACTTAGGTCGCTCAAGACCTAACGAAAATTTAGGTCGCTCACGACCTAGTGAAGGTCGCTCCCGACCTAGTAAAGATGAGGCAGTAAAACCGGATGCAGCGCTTAAAGCAAGCCATAGGTCGCTAACGAGTTTCGACCTAAAGAAGCCACGATCTAACGAGTTGAAGGATAAGGTGCTACGACCTATGTTAGGTCGCAGAGAAAAGGGACGACCTAAGTTAGGTCGCGGGAAGATGAGGAGAGATAGGTCGCTCGCTATAAGTCGCGAGGCCTTAAGTCGTGAGGACTTAGGTCGTGAGGCCTTAGGTCGCGTAGACTTAGGTCGCGCAGTTTTTCTGAAGCCGCTTCTTTTAGGTCGCTGAAGTTTGAAGCCGTAGATTCTTTAAGCCGCTTTACTCTCTGTTGTTGATTCCTTAAGTCGCTGATGGATACTGATAATAAGTCGTAAAGTCTTAGGTCGTTATCAACCTATGTCATGTAAAGCGTTGTGTTGTAGATCGGTCAAGAGTTAAGTCGTGATGGTTTGTAACATGATGTGTTGTATTTTCTTATGTTGTAATCTTTAAGTCGTGTTGTTTTAGGTCGACTACTTTAAGTCGTCTATTTTTCTTAGGTCGCACTTTTTTTAGGTCGTAGGTCGTTCACGACCAAAGTGTTGTACTGTTTTCAGTGTTGAGTTGTAAAATGCTATAAATAGGCGTGAGTTGTACATTTGAAGGTTGTTGATTTTTGAATAAAATTCTTGTTTGTTAGCTTTGTGCTTTCATCTAAATTGATAGTTGAGTGTAATCTCCTATCTCCTCTTTCGGTTAATCGAGTGCACTCGATTCAACGACTGCAGAAGCCGATTTGCGGAATCAAGTGCGCTTGATCAACGCTCGAAGAATTGAAGATCTCTTTTCACGGTATCGTGCGCGATCAATGTGTCAAAGATAGCTAGAATTCGGTATCTTCGGATCAACTAATTTGGGCATTTCAGTATTCATCAATCCACCAATTTCTACTTTCATCGATCTACTTTGTTTTTGTATAATCCGCTGCGTCAAAGCTTCATATAAAAAAAACTATAAGTTATATAAGTTTGTATACATGTTTATATATATCCTAATCTTATTATATGTTATCAGTTATATATGTTTGTTCATATAAATCATATTTTATGTTTTGATTTGAAGTAAATAATGATTATATATTAGCTGTTAGTTATATAAATTATATAATATGATAGTTTATATAAGTATTATAGTCTGTTAGTTTATAATATATATTAGTTGTTATGCTGTGGTTTTAGTATATTTACAAATATACACAGTTGTTGTTGGGTATAGGTGTTGAATATGCGAGTTTATGATTTTTTTTTATGATAACAAACATATATATTCATTTAAATGTATTTGTTAATGTACTATTTTATTTTTCACATAATTAAATAAATATATGCTGAATAAAATAAATAACACAGAATTTAAATTCAAACGGATATTTTATTCAACCAAATATTTATTACAATTTTGAACAGTACAAATTTGAGCTCTCTCTATATATACACAATTTTAATACAAATTTGATTACATCACAATTTATTATTTACATTAGCACCTCACTACATATAACTCATTCACTCGTATTTATTTTCAACTCCATTCCAGATTGAATCCAGCATCTGAGTTATCTGCAAAAATATACACTAACTTAGTAAAATTGAAAATAAAATATTTTTGTAGTGTAAAATGAAATGTAATTTTGTAAATGTTATTTGCCTCAGTTATTTAGGTTGTTATTCATTATTTAATTTTGAATTCATCATACATGAACAGCTTGTGACATGCACAGTGTATCATTGTACATGCCACAAGGCCGTGCACACCAATGTACACTTGATAAAATTACAGGGACAGGTGAGCACAAGGTCAAACCCAAATCAAAAGCCGGGTTCAACTCAAGTGAAATAAATATTAAGTCACGATATCAACACAAGGTCAAACCCGAGCTATAAGCTGGATTCAGCGCAGGTGCAATCCAAATGTACAAGTTCAATAAATTGGTCAAGACACATAAATCAAGATTCGACCAAAGTTCAAGTCCAGCTACTACATGAAAACAGGCAGTCGAAGTAACAGCAATTCACTACACAAATGTACACATATATGGTGAACTTACTCAACAGTAGCGAACATGACAAAAACAAGGCATGTACAAGCAACTCACTACATAATGAACACAAGTTGAAGCTCACATGAATATAATAAACTAGTCAGTGCAAGTTCAGGTGCTCGACAAATTACAAACTGCAAATGAAATAGCATATCTACCAAGAAACCAAACACAATACATCATAGAAGTATGGAAGCAAGACTACATGAACCAGACTCGAGAAAGTCCAGACCACACATGAAAAGGCAAATGTCGAAGACAATGAAAATTTCAACATACATATATACATGTGTGAAACATCAAGTGAATATGCAACATGACTCAAGTGACTCAATCCAATGCAGACTCGAAGTACAGATGTAAACAAGTCTGGCAACAACATGAAGATATCATGAACATACTCAAATACAAATGGAGATGCACAGTGCAGACACAAGTATTCATATTCATATGCAACCAGAATGCAAGCCTACAAACTACAACAGACTCGACCAAGACCACAATGCAAACTCAAGTGAAGTCGGTACATATACAATGAACTCGAATGAACAGTACAAGCTTCAACTGAAAAATCAGATGTCCAGAGACCAGACAAACAAGTACAGATTCAAGTAGACAAATGAAGACATATTCAAGTGCATTGAAACCACACAGCAAGTACAACCTGACTACACATCTAACAAGGGAACTCAACAAAGATCAAGTGAACAACAAGTGATACAAGACCGAAGTTAGATAACATGAGGAACATGAATTAACAAAGTCAAAATTTTCATAAATCAAGTCAGTGGCCGAACTCAACGTATAGATGAATAATTCAAAGCAATGCTGAAGTCACAAACGAAAACAAGTTCAAAAGCAAATCAAGCCGTGGAAGCCAAGGAATCAAACACAAGTCAGAATCGAGCTGTGTTAACCAAGTAAACAAAATATACGAATTGGAACAAGTTTGAAATCATCACTAGCATCCATACGAAGATCAGCGGCCAAGCATAAAAACAGACGAATTCAAAAATGAAAAATACAAACGAAATTATAGGATTTAGAATCCTATTTAAACCCATTCATCATTGGCCTAACAATCATCGAGTTCAAGTAAGCTAATCTGTAAAGCAAAAAGCATAAAATACATACCAATTTCAGTTCGAACTCGATCAAATTGAATCGACCGAAATTATCACAGCTAGAGGATCAATTGTCCAAGCCAAACAAAGGAGATAATCACTGCAATTGATCACATACAGGCGACATTTCAATTTTACAAAAGCCCTATTATTCGAGCATAGGAAAAGAGGAACGAACGAGCGATTTTTCAAAGAGAAGAATACTATGCCAATAATATAGAAAGGGGAATTCATTTTATATTGGGCCAGCACTTTTTCTTTGGGTTTTTAAAATTAGGGTTTATTTGTTTTATTGTTTTAAAGTGTTTTTAATTTTAAACATTGTAATTTCTAGTCGTGTGACTCGGGTACGAACTACGGTGGTGTAGTTCGAGAATTCGCAACTCAGTGACTGAGTTGTGGTAGGGTTTTGAGCGTAGAGTTAGGTTAGTCGATAGCGGGTGTCGCGAGTTTACGTGTGCAAGCGTCTGACTACTTAATTTCTAGTAGAAACCTTTAGGTAGCACGTAGGCAGGGTTTTGCCGAAGCTGGGTAAATCTGTGTGTTCTGTTTTCTGCTTTTATTATTCTTCTATTATATGTGCTGCTATTATTCTGCTGTGATCAGTGCTGAAATTATATAAACTTCCGCAATAATTTTTATAATTAATAGTATCACCCTATCACCTCCCTCCTCTAGGGTGAAATCGACCCTACAAGTGGTATCGGAGCTAGGAACAAAAGCCATTTTTGTTTTTTTTTAAATTCAACGACCAATTTTTTCCTTACAAATTTGAATTTTTAAAATGGCTTCTTTTAATAATGCTTTTGCGGAGGGTCAGCCCATAATTAGATTACCAATGTTGTGATATCCCGGGAATTTCAAAGAAATTAAATATGATAATCTCTGTAATAAATTAATTAAATTAGCAATATTGTTATATTAAAACAATAAAAATGTATTGTATATATATATATATGTGTGAATATAGATTTTAAGTGGAATATTTATTTCAATTGAAATAAATGGATGTTTAAATATATATATACATCAAAATTTGATTTTAAAATTTTATTTAAAAATTGGTTAGATCTTATATTTGGATTCAAAGAGATGATATATATATCTATTTATATATATAGGATTAAAGGTATGTATAAATGATTTTTATAAATATAGTTTGTTTTAATTCCATTTCTTTTAGAAGATTTTTCATTTATATAATTAAAAATATGCATTAGTTATTAGGAAATAAATTATAAAATCTTTATTTAATAAATGTAAAAGTATTTATGCATGAAAAAAATAGGTGTTAACATTTAAACACTTTAAAATACATGTGTAAAGTTAGTAAATGTGTTTAGTGACAAGTGTCACAATTTCATTTTATTTTCTTTTTAAATCAAAAACCAAATTCTATATATATCTACTTCTCATTTCTTTTTCCCTTTCCTACCTCTTTCTCTAAACATTCAAGCCAGCACGTTTTCAAAACTGAAAAGAAAATTATCAAAAGCCTTTAAACATTCAAACTAATTTCTCTCCAAAATTCTAAAATCTGAAACCAAAATCCAAGTTGAAACTTCCTCAAAATCTAAAACTGCAAGCTATTTTCAAACTGAAGAAATCAAAGATCAAAACAACTGCAGCAAGTTTCAAGAATCAACAAACTCAAATCTAAACAAACAATTCAAAGTGCTGGAGCTAGCTGTTTAAGTTTTCTAACATATCAGCTCTGTTCAAATCATCTCATTTCAGATTCAAAGTTCTGTTCAACATCTCTAAACCAAGTGAGTAAACTAAATGATAAAAACAGTAATATAGTTGTTTGTTTTATTTCCTGTGACAGTACTATATGAAAAGTTGATTTAATGATTGAATTTAACAAGCTATATATGCATTACTATGATCATATACCTGTATATGTATGATCTGCTCTGTTAAATGTTCTAGTAGGCAAAACAACCTTAGATCTACCATGACATCTTATGACTATCTATTTAAAGTAATTGTATGAATGTAATTATGTTTGCATGTTTATAGATTATGTAAATAAATGTGTGCATGCCTGTAAATAGAAACTTTGGCTCTGTTTTAAGTTTACAGGGAAGGAAAAATTGGAGATTTTAATTATTCTTCCTCCATTTCTTTTTAAGATTTAATATTTAAAACAAATATGTTTAAAATTTACCAGACTTTAATTTTAATATACTTTCAAGTATCATTATTCTGTTAAATTTGCTGGGATCAAGAAATACAGGAGCCATTGAATAATATGTTAAAATCAAGTGTGAAGATTCATTAATTCAATTATATAATTTGAATAGGCTCAAGAAAATATGATTTTTAAAAAGGAAATCCTGATTTTTAATATTGTATCGAGTAAGAAATCCTAAGTTAACTAGAAAATGGGTTCTGAGAGTTTTCTGACGATCGAAGGGAAATTGGTACTCGAGGTTTTGATCGAAGTTGGGTTGGTGGTCAGTGATGTTAAGAAAAATGCTTGATGATTTTATCATCATTGGTGGCATTGGCTATTGAGCAATCTAGGGTTTAACACTCTTGTTCCTGTCGTGATGAAAACAAGACGATTGGAGCACCTACGGTGAATCGAGCTTCATGGGAGCGATGGAGATGGATGCGTGAAGGACTTGGGAGAATATTGACGAAGTTTCAGGTGGAACGATGGTCAGAGGCGTGGTGGCGAGGCGTTCGTTCCAGGTGATGTCGAACTGCTGTTCGAATTTATAGCTCGTTTTCGATTTAGGCTAGATGATTGCATTTTGATGCTCGAAGTTGTTTGACGAGTTGAATTGCGATTTGCCGGAGACGAGTGAGTTCGCCGGAGTTGGCTGGAATCGCCGTGCACGTGCACCACGGTGAAGTGTGTGTCAGGAATAATGGAGACGTGGGCGACTCGAAGGAGTCTCGGGTTTTTAGATGGCCAGACTCGAAGTTTTCTCGTGTGTGTATAGGGTAGGTTAGCAGTTTTAGTTTTTAAAAGAAACTAGGGGAAGGAAGAAGAAGTTGAGGGGAAGACTCGAAGCGATCTCGAGTAAAATGTGTAGGAAACTCGGAGCAGGAATCAGAGATGTATAGGACGTTTTAAAAGTTTTTTTTTTAAAAAAATTTTTTTTGGAATTTTTAAAAATGTTTCTTTGTTTAAACTTTTCTAAACTTCTTTTAAAATGTTTAAATTCTATTTTATTGGTAGGTTGTAAAAAATTAAGTTTGTTAAAATTTAAATAAAATGTTTTAAACTAAATCATTTTATAGTTATAATTAAATGTTAATTAAAGGTTAACTTAATAATGTGATTAAGTAATTAACAAAAGAAAATGGTTTGTTGAAGATAATTAAGATTTAATAAAGAGTAATTAATTAATTTTAATTATTAATTGAATAATAAATAAATCAATAGTTAAAGATTTTAAATTAATTAAGAGTTAATTAATTTGTAATTAAGAATTATAAATCAGATAATTAAAGTTAATTAATTAATAATTAGTAGTTAATTAATTAAGAAATTAATTAAGTAATTAATTGGTAATTAGTAATTAATTAATTGATAATTAAGGGTTAGTTAATCAAGTATTAAGAATTAATCAAATTATGATTAATTTATTTAGTAATTAATTAATAATTAAGGTACGATTAATTAATTAAATGATTGTAATTAATTAATAATTGATTAAGCAGGATAAGCGATTAATTCTTAAGTAATTAATTTAATTTAAGATAATTAAATTAATTTTAATATGAATTAATAAATTCTGTTTGGATGGTTGTTGGAGTAGGATGTCTGGATTGATAGATATATATTGGGTGATATTCTGTGATACTGTAATTAGTTGAATATATCTGTAATGGATGTATGGATTATCTATGATAAATGCTATGTGAATTCAAAGTGATGAATTGAATTGTTTAACTTTAAAACAACTTGACCTTAAAAGATACGTTTTGGATTTCGATGAGACCGGGATCGGGTTTCCGTATACCGGGATACCAGGTCTGGAGACCCGAATACCACATCGATCCAAATTAACGATAGGCCGTGAATCTCAAGTGAAGATGAAGATTCAGAGTGCAAGGGTTATGGTCGTTAACTCTGAGGGTGATTCCAACACGAGTGTAACGAGATAATACCTTCGGTTTCGTTCGAACCCGGAACGAACTTGTATGGATTGAATGCTTTCAGAACATCGTTAGGTGGACGATGAGCATTCTAAGTGGTGTGTTCTGATTTAAAGGTAAATCGTAACCTCAAGCCTCATCAACCGGGAATGGCTAAAACAGGGGAGGTGCAGCAAGGCTTCGTGGGTAGCACCCACTGAGAGTAAGGTCATCCCTGTCTAGAGAAGTTCCTTTTATTTCGGCTTAGTGGTGCAGTTGGCGACGGCCATCTGTGGGGTGATTTTATTCGGGATTATCCAGTAAGGGATGGTTCCGGCTTTGTGTTGCAGGGGATTGGGAGTGATTCTCGGTACGGTGATCTAGGCCCCGTACTGTGATGAGCGGTACCCCGGTAGCTCTGCCATTGTATGGAATCCAATTTCCAATAAGTGATCTCGGACTTGATTGTATAACCCACTTTGTGGCTAGTATGCTGGAATTTAATAATGTAACAATTTCAGCTATGTGAATATTTATCTGAAAACCCTAGACCCTATTATAATATAACCAGATTTCCTATCAAATGATTTGGTTAGCATAAGATAAAAACTTACCCGTGTTTATGTGTGGGAAGTCTTATGTGATACCCTTGTTTCCAAATGATTTTCAAGATAAACAACTTAACCGTTTACTCACACCAGACCCATGTCTGACCCAGAGTTTATTTCTGTTTTTCTTAAACTCTTGGGTACTCAAATTTTTATGAGTAGCCAAGTGATCAGGTTTTGCTTAGACGAATTTTGGAAGGACCTGGAGATGGAGACTTGGCGTAGTTATATATGTATATGTATCTTTCCGCTGTGTATTAACTCTAAGATGTATTTTGTGGGTGTAATGTAATGACAGATACTTATGACTGTCTTGTTTTGGATGTTGTATATATGGGTAACTCTGATATGTGTAAAAACTATGTAATGGATATGTGATATATTATATTTTGTTCTGTTTCCGCTGTGAGATTCTGATATCTGTTAGTTCTTTCTTCTATCTTTTCTATTTCTATCTATTTCTTTCTTATTGATGATACGATTTTCTGTGGAATGAAAGCGGGTCGTCACAGTTGGTATCAGAGCATAGGTTGAGATAATACCTAGGCTCTGGAGTAATATCTATCTTGAGAGTGCGTAGTTGTAATTTTTATAACTATATATATATATACACCTATCTAAATTTGTTGGGTTACCTGTCCAGGTTGCCAACATGAGTTCTCGAGGAAGAAGAGGCAGAGTTGCAAGAAACATGTCGACCAATGATGGAAGAGGTCAGAATGCTAGTGAGGCTGTGAATCCAATACCGCCTCGAGTTAGTTTTGCTGCATTATGCAAGGATTTTACCAACCTTGGAGGGAGTTCTTTTAAAGGATCCGAGACTATAATTGAAGTTCAAGCTTGGCTATGCTCATGCGAGCGCATTTTTAAGAGTCTTGAGTTGTCTGACGAGCAGAAAAGAGTGATGGCATCATGGCAACTAAAGGAAGGTGCTGCAGCTTGGTGGGATGCAGTTACCGTGAATATTGCTGAAGATGAGATTTCTTGGAGCAAATTTAAAGGATTGTTTGAAGAACAGTTCATGCCAACAGCTGGGAAGACTCGTTTATATAGAGAATTTCTGGATTTAAAGCAAGGAAGTATGACTGTTTCGGAATATGAGACCAAGTTCAATGAATTATCTCGCTACGGACTTGGATTGATTGATACATCCCTTAAGAAAAATGAGATGTTTGTGCAAGGAATGAGGCCTGAGTTCCATGAAAAGATGACGGCTCATCTGAAAGGATCTTTTGTGGAGTTGATCGACATGGCTTTACGATATGAGGAAATCATGAAAAAGAAACCAGTAGCAGTTGTGGCAGCTTCAGGAGGAAATTCTTCCAACTCAAATAAAAGGAAGTTCAATCCGAATTGGAAGAAGCAAGGAAAAGGGAAGCAGGGAGGAAGCAATGGACCCCGTAAGTGCTATATTTGTCAACAAGAAGGTCACTTGGCTAATAGATGTCCTAGGAAAGAATCTCAGCAGCAGCAGTATAATGGACCAGGAGCAGAAATGGTTCAGAAGTCTTTGTGCTATAACTGTCATCAGCCCGGACATATGATAAAGAATTGCCCGCTTCTTCAGAAAGCTCAGCTGAACAAAGTTTTTGCTTTGGAAGGTGCGCCCTCAACCACTTCCAAGGGCAAAGGAGTTTTGGAAGGTACTTTGCTTATCAATGGTGTTTATGTTAAAGTATTATTTGATTCTGGAGCATCTCTCAGTTTTATTTCTTTAGAGACGGTAGTAAAATTTCACCTTACCCCTAGTATCGTAGAAGATTCTATTTGCGTCTCTAATCCCATAGGTGGAGTAACCCGACTTGATAGGATTTGTAAAGGATTGAGGATTACTTATCTTTCCCATAGTTTTGCATGTGAACCTTATGTATTAGATTTTAAGGGGTTTGACCTTATTCTGGGAATGGATTGGCTTGATAGACATAAAGCTGTCCTAAATTGTGAAGAAAGAACAGTTTCGTTAGAAACTGATCTGGGTAGGATTGCTAAAGTAACGTGTGATAATTCTGGAATTCACTTGAGTAGTCTTTTACATGGAGTTGAGACTTCTCAAGAGAAGGGAGGAGATATTGATGTGGTTAAAGATTTTCCTGATGTATTTGAAGAAGTCAAATGTTTACCTCCACATCGAGAGATAGAGTTTCGAATTGATCTAATTCCAGGGGCAGTACCAGTTGTCCAGCCCAGTAGAAGAATGGCACCAAAGGAGAGAGAAGAATTGGTAAAGCAGACTCAAGATTTCTTATCGAAGGGTTTAATCCGACCTAGTTTTTCAAGTTGGGGTTCGGCTGTTGTCTTTGTAACAAAGTCGGATGGATCACTAAGGTTCTGTGTTGATTATCGAGAGTTGAACAAAGTGACCATTCGAAATAAGTATCCTTTGCCTCGTATTGATGATCTTTTTGATCAATTGAATGGAGCTTATGTTTTCTCCCAATTGGATTTAGCTTCAGGTTTCCATCAGCTAAGGGTAGCTGAAGATAGTATACCCTTGACTGCGTTTAGGGGACCAAATTGTTTCTATGAGTGGTTGGTTATGCCTTTCGGATTAACCAACGCTCCAGCCTACTTTGTTGACCTGATGAATCGAGTTTTTCGGGACGTGTTGAATAAGTTTGTACTCGTATTCATCGATGATATTCTTGTCTATTCCAAATCTGAAGAGGAGCATAAGCGACATTTGGAGATAGTATTGGAGACTCTGCGAAGGCATGTTCTGAAGGCCAAGTTTTCGAAATGTCATTTTTGGAAGTCGGAGGTTAGATTTTTGGGCCATATTGTTTCTGGAGAAGGTATCTCTGTAGATCCAACAAAGGTAGCAACTATTCAAGAATGGAAGCAACCGAAGACTCCGACGGAAATCCGCAGTTTCCTAGGTTTAGCTGGCTACTATAGGAAGTTTATTCGGGACTACTCTAAGATTTCTTCGCATTTAACCAAGTTGACTAAGAAAGGAGCAAAATTTAAGTGGACCCCCGAATGTGAAGAAGCATTCCAGGATTTGAAGGCAAGACTGACTAGTGCACCTGTTCTAGCTGTTCCCGATGGTAAGAGCAAGTTTGAAGTCTACACTGATGCTTGTATTGTAGGAGTGGGTGCGGTGTTGATGCAGAATGGAAGAGTCATTGCGTATGCGAGTAGGCAGTTGAAGCCACATGAAAAAAATTACGCTACGCATGATCTAGAGTTGTTGGCTATTGTTTTTGCTTTGAAGATTTGGAGGCATTATCTGCTAGGAGAGAAGTTCGAGCTTTTTACGGATCACAAACCTTTGAAGCATCTTTTCTCCCAGAAAGATCTAAATTTGAGACAGCAGCGATGGGTTGAATTTTTGGCATCTTATGATCTGGATATCTTGTATACTCAAGGGAAGGCGAACGTTGTGGCGGATGCTCTAAGTAGGAATGCCGTTCTGTCTATATTAGAAGTTGTTCCATCTCTTTTAGAAAGGATTTCGAGTGAGCAAAGATCGGATGAAAGATTGAGAGGTATCATCAGTAGAGTCAAGAAGGGTAAATGTTCCAGTTTTGAGATTGATAACCAAGGAACATTAAAGATCAACGGAAGGATTTGTGTTCCGGATTCCAAGGATTTGAAGCAAGAAGTTCTGTCAGAAAGTCATCGCTCCCGGCTGAGTATTCACCCGGGAATATCAAAGATGTATAAAGATGTGAAGAGAGTCTTTTGGTGGCCAAATATGAAGAGGGATGTAGCTATTTTCGTTAATAGATGTGCAACCTGTCAGCAGGTGAAAAGCGATCAGCAGAAGACCGCAGGATTATTACAGCCTTTGGAAGTTCCTCAGTGGAAATGGGAAATGATTTCTATGGATTTTATCGACGGTTTACCAAGGACCAAAAAGGGAAATGAAGGAATATGGGTAATTATTGACCGGCTAACCAAAAGCGCCCATTTTATTCCGGTTAAGACAACCCGTACTGCAGTATCTTTGGCCGAGATTTTCTTGAAAGAAATTGTTAGACTGCATGGTGTTCCAGTCAGCATAGTAAGTGATCGTGATCCTATTTTCACCAGCAAATTTTGGGAGGCTTTGCAGTCAGCTTTGGGAACGAGTTTGAGTCTGAGTACAGCATATCATCCCCAGACAGATGGGCAAACGGAGAGGGTAAATCGTATTCTTGAAGATATGCTTAGAGCTTGTATTCTAGATTTTGGTGGATCTTGGGAAGACCATCTACATTTAGTAGAATTCTCGTACAATAATAGTTACCAAGCAAGTATCAAGATGGCACCCTATGAAGCGTTGTATGGAAGACCTTGTAGATCACCATCCTGTTGGGTAGAATCGGGAGATCGTCTAGTTCTCGGTCCAGATTTGATTCGAGAAGCTTCTGAAAAGGTAGAGCTTATCAAGAAGAGGATGAAAGCAGCGCAGGATCGTCAAAAGAAGTATGCAGACAAAAGACGAAGACAATTGGAATTCGAGATTGGAGATATGGTCTTTGTCAAAGTTTCCCCGATAAAAGGAACTATTAGATTTGGGAAGACGGGAAAACTCGCCCCAAGATATATTGGTCCATTCCGAGTACTGGAGAGGATTGGTACCGTGGCATATAGGATTGAGTTACCAGATCGGATGGCTGGAATTCATAATGTATTTCACGTATCTCATTTGAGAAAGTACGTGCATGATCCATCTCTTATTGTGAAGCCAGCAGTGCAGGAAGATTTAGAGATCGAGCCGGACTTATCTGTTGTAAAGCATCCTGTTCAGATAGTCGATCAAGATGAGAGGCAACTCAGAAACAAAGTGGTGAAGCTAGTCAAGGTGCAGTGGAGCGAGTATCCTAGAGATTGTACCTGGGAGACTCTAGACAGTTTTAGGAAGGCTTATCCGGATCTGTGTCCGGATAACTAGTGATTGTTTGTTTGAGTAAATTGTCTGTTTGATTGTTGTATGGATGATATGTATGCTTAGTTTGTTGAAATGAAACAAAATTTTGGATTATCTTTTGTTTTAATTTCGGGGACGAAATTCTTTTAAGGGGGGAGGAATGTGATATCCCGGGAATTTCAAAGAAATTAAATATGATAATCTCTGTAATAAATTAATTAAATTAGCAATATTGTTATATTAAAACAATAAAAATGTATTGTGTATATATATATATATATATGTGTGTGTGAATATGATTTTAAGTGGAATATTTATTTCAATTGAAATAAATGGATGTTTAAATATATATATACATCAAAATTTGATTTTAAAATTTTATTTAAAAATTGGTTAGATCTTATATTTGGATTCAAAGAGATGATATATATATCTATTTATATATATAGGATTAAAGGTATGTATAAATGATTTTTATAAATATAGTTTGTTTTAATTCCATTTCTTTTAGAAGATTTTTCATTTATATAATTAAAAATATGCATTAGTTATTAGGAAATAAATTATAAAATCTTTATTTAATAAATGTAAAAGTATTTATGCATGAAAAAAATAGGTGTTAACATTTAAACACTTTAAAATACATGTGTAAAGTTAGTAAATGTGTTTAGTGACAAGTGTCACAATTTCATTTTATTTTCTTTTTAAATCAAAAACCAAATTCTATATATATCTACTTCTCATTTCTTTTTCCCTTTCCTACCTCTTTCTCTAAACATTCAAGCCAGCACGTTTTCAAAACTGAAAAGAAAATTATCAAAAGCCTTTAAACATTCAAACTAATTTCTCTCCAAAATTCTAAAATCTGAAACCAAAATCCAAGTTGAAACTTCCTCAAAATCTAAAACTGCAAGCTATTTTCAAACTGAAGAAATCAAAGATCAAAACAACTGCAGCAAGTTTCAAGAATCAACAAACTCAAATCTAAACAAACAATTCAAAGTGCTGGAGCTAGCTGTTTAAGTTTTCAAACATATCAGCTCTGTTCAAATCATCTCATTTCAGATTCAAAGTTCTGTTCAACATCTCTAAACCAAGTGAGTAAACTAAATGATAAAAACAGTAATATAGTTGTTTGTTTTATTTCCTGTGACAGTACTATATGAAAAGTTGATTTAATGATTGAATTTAACAAGCTATATATGCATTACTATGATCATATACCTGTATATGTATGATCTGCTCTGTTAAATGTTCTAGTAGGCAAAACAACCTTAGATCTACCATGACATCTTATGACTATCTATTTAAAGTAATTGTATGAATGTAATTATGTTTGCATGTTTATAGATTATGTAAATAAATGTGTGCATGCCTGTAAATAGAAACTTTGGCTCTGTTTTAAGTTTACAGGGAAGGAAAAATTGGAGAATTTAATTATTCTTCCTCCATTTCTTTTTAAGATTTAATATTTAAAACAAATATGTTTAAAATTTACCAGACTTTAATTTTAATATACTTTCAAGTATCATTATTCTGTTAAATTTGCTGGGATCAAGAAATACAGGAGCCATTGAATAATATGTTAAAATCAAGTGTGAAGATTCATTAATTCAATTATATAATTTGAATAGGCTCAAGAAAATATGATTTTTAAAAAGGAAATCCTGATTTTTAATATTGTATCGAGTAAGAAATCCTAAGTTAACTAGAAAATGGGTTCTGAGAGTTTTCTGACGATCGAAGGGAAATTGGTACTCGAGGTTTTGATCGAAGTTGGGTTGGTGGTCAGTGATGTTAAGAAAAATGCTTGATGATTTTATCATCATTGGTGGCATTGGCTATTGAGCAATCTAGGGTTTAACACTCTTGTTCCTGTCGTGATGAAAACAAGACGATTGGAGCACCTACGGTGAATCGAGCTTCATGGGAGCGATGGAGATGGATGCGTGAAGGACTTGGGAGAATATTGACGAAGTTTCAGGTGGAACGATTGTCAGAGGCGTGGTGGCGAGGCGTTCGTTCCAGGTGATGTCGAACTGCTGTTCGAATTTATAGCTCGTTTTCGATTTAGGCTAGATGATTGCATTTTGATGCTCGAAGTTGTTTGACGAGTTGAATTGCGATTTTCCGGAGACGAGTGAGTTCGCCGGAGTTGGCTGGAATCGCCGTGCACGTGCACCACGGTGAAGTGTGTGTCAGGAATAATGGAGACGTGGGCGACTCGAAGGAGTCTCGGGTTTTTAGATGGCCAGACTCGAAGTTTTCTCGTGTGTGTATAGGGTAGGTTAGCAGTTTTAGTTTTTAAAAGAAACTAGGGGAAGGAAGAAGAAGTTGAGGGGAAGACTCGAAGCGATCTCGAGTAAAATGTGTAGGAAACTCGGAGCAGGAATCAGAGATGTATAGGACGTTTTAAAAGTTTTTTTTTTAAAAAAAAAAATTTTGGAATTTTTAAAAATGTTTCTTTGTTTAAACTTTTCTAAACTTCTTTTAAAATGTTTAAATTCTATTTTATTGGTAGGTTGTAAAAAATTAAGTTTGTTAAAATTTAAATAAAATGTTTTAAACTAAATCATTTTATAGTTATAATTAAATGTTAATTAAAGGTTAACTTAATAATGTGATTAAGTAATTAACAAAAGAAAATGGTTTGTTGAAGATAATTAAGATTTAATAAAGAGTAATTAATTAATTTTAATTATTAATTGAATAATAAATAAATCAATAGTTAAAGATTTTAAATTAATTAAGAGTTAATTAATTTGTAATTAAGAATTATAAATCAGATAATTAAAGTTAATTAATTAATAATTAGTAGTTAATTAATTAAGAAATTAATTGGTAATTAGTAATTAATTAATTGATAATTAAGGGTTAGTTAATCAAGTATTAAGAATTAATCAAATTATGATTAATTTATTTAGTAATTAATTAATAATTAACGTACGATTAATTAATTAAATGATTGTAATTAATTAATAATTGATTAAGCAGGATAAGTGATTAATTCTTAAGTAATTAATTTAATTTAAGATAATTAAATTAATTTTAATATGAATTAATAAATTCTGTTTGGATGGTTGTTGGAGTAGGATGTCTAGATTGATAGATATCTATTGGGTGATATTCTGTGATACTGTAATTAGTTGAATATATCTGTAATGGATGTATGGATTATCTATGATAAATGCTATGTGAATTCAAAGTGATGAATTGAATTGTTTAACTTTAAAACAACTTGACCTTAAAAGATACGTTTTGGATTTCGATGAGACCGGGATCGGGTTTCCGTATACCGGGATACCAGGTCTGGAGACCCGAATACCACATCGATCCAAATTAACGATAGGTCGTGAATCTCAAGTGAAGATGAAGATTCAGAGTGCAAGGGTTATGGTCGTTAACTCTGAGGGTGATTCCAACACGAGTGTAACGAGATAATGCCTTCGGTTTCGTTCGAACCCGGAACGAACTTGTATGGATTGAATGCTTTCAGAACATCGTTAGGTGGACGATGAGCATTCTAAGTGGTGTGTTCTGATTTAAAGGTAAATCGTAACCTCAAGCCTCATCAACCGGGAATGGCTAAAACAGGGGAGGTGCAGCAAGGCTTCGTGGGTAGCACCCCCTGAGAGTAAGGTCATCCCTGTCTAGAGAAGTTCCTTTTATTTCGGCTTAGTGGTGCAGTTGGCGACGGCCATCTGTGGGGTGATTTTATTCGGGATTATCCAGTAAGGGATGGTTCCGGCTTTGTGTTGCAGGGGATTGGGAGTGATCCTCGGTACGGTGATCTAGGCCCCGTACTGTGATGAGCGGTACCCCGGTAGCTCTGCCATTGTATGGAATCCAATTTCCAATAAGTGATCTCGGACTTGATTGTATAACCCACTTTGTGGCTAGTATGCTGGAATTTAATAATGTAACAATTTCAGCTATGTGAATATTTATCTGAAAACCCTAGACCCTATTATAATATAACCAGATTTCCTATCAAATGATTTGGTTAGCATAAGATAAAAACTTACCCGTGTTTATGTGTGGGAAGTCTTATGTGATACCCTTGTTTCCAAATGATTTTCAAGATAAACAACTTAACCGTTTACTCACACCAGACCCATGTCTGACCCAGAGTTTATTTCTGTTTTTCTTAAACTCTTGGGTACTCAAATTTTTATGAGTAGCCAAGTGATCAGGTTTTGCTTAGACGAATTTTGGAAGGACCTGGAGATGGAGACTTGGCGTAGTTATATATGTATATGTATCTTTCCGCTGTGTATTAACTCTAAGATGTATTTTGTGGGTGTAATGTAATGACAGATACTTATGACTGTCTTGTTTTGGATGTTGTATATATGGGTAACTCTGATATGTGTAAAAACTATGTAATGGATATGTGATATATTATATTTTGTTCTGTTTCCGCTGTGAGATTTTGATATCTGTTAGTTCTTTCTTCTATCTTTTCTATTTCTATCTATTTCTTTCTTATTGATGATACGATTTTCTGTGGAATGAAAGCGGGTCGTCACAAATGTTCAATGGTAAATATGCTTACTGGAAAAATAGAATGAAAATATTTCTGAAAGCCATTGATGCTTGGAATATTGTTGAGATAGGTTTTAGGACCCCAACTATAATGGTAGATAATCAGGAAATAGATAAACCGATGGATCAATGGACAGATCTTGAAAATAAACTACAGAATGCTAACGCTAGAGCTATGAATTCTATTATATGTTCATTGGATCAAATTGAATTTAATCGTGTCTTACATTATCTAACTGTGTAGGAAATATGGCACACAGTAGAAGTGACTCACAAAGGACATCTCAAGTCAAGGAATCTCGCCTTGCCATGGTGAGTAGCGAATACGAAAATTTCACAATGGCCATGGAAGAAAATGTCAAAGAGATGTATGGACGACTTTCCAATATTGTATACAAATCAAAAGTTCTTGGAAAACCATACACAGAATTGGAAATAGTCCGAAAAATTCTCAGAGTCCTTCCATGAAGTTTTGAAGCAAAAGTAACCACCATTCAAGCATCGAAAGATTTAAAACAAATCAAAGTTGAAGAACTCATCGGAAATCTCACCACTTATGAGCTAGAAATGAAATTCAAGGAAGAGCATGAAGGAGGTGATACTCGAAAGGAATCTATAGCTCTCAAAGGAACAATAGAAAGTGATGATGACGACGATGATGGAGCAGTTGAGCTGGCACTATTAATGAAGAATTTCAAAAAGTGGAATCGCAGATATGGAAATCCATCTCTAAATCAAAAATTGAAAAACAGAATAGTTAAAGTTCTAGACAACCCAGAAGAACGGAAGATCATTTGCCACAAGTGCAATAAACCTGGCCACATCAAGCCCAATTGTCCTCAGAATCGACACGACTGAGAAAAGAAATCAAAACGGAGAAGTTTTGCAGCCACGTGGAATACAAGTGATGAAGAAAATAAAAGTACTAGCAGTGAGAGTGAAAAAGAGGATATGTGCCTTCGAGGTGATATAACTGATAGCGTTGATGACGAGCTAAGTGAGGTATCAAAATTCACTAACTCGGAATTACATATATATTTCCACGAAGTAAATGGCTGTTTCGAAAGACTTATGGAGAAATATGCTAAAATTGAATCACAAAGAGATACTTTGATAGATTTAAATAAACAGCTTGATCAATAAGTTAAAAACTATCAAAGTAAAAGCCCTAAGTGTGATAAGTGTCCAAAATTCGAAGAAGAGATTAGAAAATCAGAAATTAAAATAAAATCACTTGAAAATGATATTCTGATTTTGAAAGAAAGCGAAAACACAAGGAGATAATATTCTATTAAAAAGTGCACACAATTATTGAACGAAAATGGATCTCTCAAAACACACGTCCAACAATTGTCTACGACTTTAGGAAAATTCTCTAGAGGAGAAAAATCACTAAATATGCTAATAGGAAAACAAACTGCTAATACAAATAGACAAGGACTTGGGTATAATCAATCTGAACCTGTTAAAAGCAAAATTAATCAAGTCAATTCCATGTGCACAATTTTTAGAAAATTTGGACACAATCAAAATAATTGTTGGTATAAACCCAAACACGTGAAAACAATTCCAATTTGGGTTCCAAAAGGCACAAATATAAAATCCCTTAAAGTTAAACAAATTTGGGTGCCAAAAGGAACATATATAAATAGTTTTGGGTCTCCACAAACTTATTTTTCAAAATCTGTTGCCACTAACAACGATGGACCTATAAAAACAAATAGGTCACAAAAATATTCTCTCGTGTAGGTATGGTGGCAGGCTAAGGAACAACAACAGTGTTATCTTGATTCTGGCTGTTCCAGACACACAACGGGCGACAAATCAAAGTTCCTTAGCCTAGTACAAAGGTGGCAGAATCACAATGAGCAATAATGAAAAATTATCGTAAAGGTAAAACAGGTAATGGTATATTCATCTTGAACGATTTATAAACGTGATAATCTGCACCATAATCTGAATTTAATTCAGCCAGTTATGTGATGAAGAAATAAATGTTGATTTTGATTCTGACTTATTCAAAATTGTTGGCCAATTATATTTTTATGCCGAGAATACTATAAGTATTTCTAGATACCTTTAATTAGTTCATATAGATATGTTTGGACAAATGATGATATTTTATTGATTGATGATTACTCTTGATACACGTTGATATATTTACTTATTCTGGACCTGATACTATATTCACTATTTTCACGGCTTCAATTCAATTCCATTTAAAAGCCGTTAAAAATGATTTTAAGGAATTTGTTGCAACTTCATGATATGCTCTATAACATTCATCTAATGACAAATTTGAGTCAACAAGAAATTCAGATGCAGATTATACTGGAAATTTAGTTGATAGAAAAATTATTAGGGGAACGTGATTTATACCGAGACATTCATTAGCTGCATCACATTTTCAGAGAAAATATCTGCATATTTTTTCATTTCAAATAATTTTCAAATAGCAGACATCACTACGCTATAGATTGCATACTGCAACACCCAAGAAGTGATGCAGGAAGTGCCAAAAAATGTTGCTGTAGGCTAAAAAAGGGCAAATGCAACACTTTCTCGGTGATGCATTTTGCCGCGTTGCCCTAGAGTCAAAGGCAACATCTTTGCGGCCCTAGGGCAACATCGGTTCTGTTGTTGCCACATGTACCAAATTTACTAAAAAGTGAGCCCCACAATCTGGGCCCCAACATATATATATATATATATATATATATATATATATATATATATTCATTTAAATGTATTTGTTAATATACTATTTTATTTTTCACATAATTAATAAATATTTGCTGAATAAAATAAATAACACAGAATTTAAATTCAGACGGATATTTTATTCAAAAATAATATTTTATTACAATTTTGAATAGTACAAATTTGAGCTCTCACTGTATATATATATATATATACAATTTCAATAACAATACAATCTTGATTACATCACAATTTTTCATTTACAAATGTCCTCGCTACATTTCACTCACACTCGTATTTATCTTCAACTCTATTCCAGATTGAATCCAGCATCTGAGCAATCTGCAAAAATATACACTTAAGTAGTAAAATTGGAAATAAAATATTTTTGCAGTATAAAATAAAATGTAATTTTAAAAATATTATTTGCCTCAGTTATTTGGGTTGTTCGTCATCATTTAATTATGAATCACATCATACACGAACAGCTTGTGACATGCATAGTGTATCACTGTACATGCCACAAGGCCATGAACACCAATATACACTTGATACAATTACAGGGACAGGTGAGCACAGGTCAAACCCAAAAGTCGGGTTCAACTCAAGTGCAATAAAAATAATGTCAGGACACGAGCACAAGGTCAAACCCGAGCCGCAAGCTGGATTCAACTTAGGTGCAATACAAAACTGTCAGGTACAAGTTACTCGACAAATAAGAACACAGTCTCGATCAAAACAGCACCAAACCAGTGAAATGGGACAGACCAGAATAGAGCAAGGTGATCAAACAAGTGAACAATGCAAACAAGTTCTGTAACCAAGTGAACCAAACAATGCATATTGAAGCACAAAGTAATGGTCTCAACATCAAATAACAAACTGGAACCAGAGACAGAAACAAAGATTGCAAATACCAAAGTGAAGAAAACCAACATCAATGCATATGAACTCAGTGTGCAATGAAGATGTCAAGGAGATAGCATGCTCACATGAATACAGCAAATTCGATGTGCATAGAGAAATGTACAAAGTGATGATACATGTATGATACGATCAAAGGCTACGACTTCAAGCCCAGATACAACATGCATCAGTAAAATAACAATGCAAGCTCAAATCGAAGCATGTACAAAGTTGTAGCAGTATACATATGCTCAAGGAAAGTGCAACAATCTAAAACAAGCAATAGTGCAGCAACCTCAACACCAAATAGACAAGTGAACAACAATGTCTGGACCACAATGCAACAGCCAAAAGTGTACAAATTCAAGTTCAAGCAAAAATCCAGACTGAACATCAAAATGCACAAAGATATGTACATATATGGTGATGAACAAATTTAAATCAATGTGACAACAAATGTATAGCCACAACAATGCAGAACTACTCCAGACAAGATGATAGAACATATATACATACATGAATGCATATATATACATGCAAGCAATCAAGTACAATATCGAAATCACAGTGAAAAATGCAGTGCAAAAGTACAAGTTGCAGTGATGCAAAAAAAATCACAACAGAATCAAATTCCAAAATCAAGTCAGAGCCGTGTTAATTAATGTCAAAGAAAGTCGTGTTTCAAATCAAAGTCAGAGACGTGGTGACCAGGAAAAGATCGAACAGCTCAAAATCAAAGTCGTGGTGGCCACGAAAAAAAGTCAACACCGTGGGAAACAAGAAAACAAATTATACGAAATTGAAAAGGTCAGAAATCATCACAAGCATCAGTACAATATCGAATGGCCGAGTAGAGTTATAGACGAATTCAAACAATTATCAGAAGAACGAGATTACAGGAGATCGAACTCTATATAAACAATAACATCATTGGCTTTTAAAATCATTCGAGTTCAAGCAACAACTAAAACGAACAATCATTCAACTCGAATCAAAGTCGAGAAAAGTATAAATCGAAAAAGGACTAAACGTACCAATTCAATTCAAAGCATCACTCAATCTCGACTTCGCAACCGCAAGCTAACTTTGACAGAGGAAAGTATTCGAAGCATCTTCAACAAATCGAACCCCAATTAAGCTTGTAAACTTAGAATTTTTAGCCCTAATTGAAATCGAAGAGTGTTTGAGTGTTTGAGAGGTTGAGTGGCGGAATACGTATTTTGTTAAGTGTTTGAGTGAAACCCTTCAATATTTTGTTAACTTTTGCCGCTTTGTTTTTGCTTCCCGCGTTAAAAATTATTTCAGCCCGCTTTTTTCCAGCCCGCACTCATTTTTTATAATATTGTTATAAGTCTATAGCTACTGAAACATAGTGTTGATATCTATGCTAACATCCTGAAGCTAATGTTGTAATAGACAAAAATCAGCATAGTTATCATTACATTGTAGCTAGCAACATCTTGTATTTTCGTTGCAATAGGCCATCTATGGCGTAGTGCATTTTTCTTATAAAACCCCTTCTAGAAAATCATTTTTGTTGACATTGTTTCAGATTAGTCGTTTTGGAAAATTTGATTTTATAATTATTTTTGGATTTGATTTTAAATGACTACATTAACTAATCTGACTCCCTACTGATTATCGAAAAGATAAATAGTGATTGAAAAAGTGATGAGTGTTGATATTAATTATATATTATAACTTGAGACAGTATAATTAGTAATTTCTTTAGAAATTTAAACAAGAGTTATAAAAACTTCTGTTGGTTGAAATTCCATGACCATTTCTATTTCTATCATATTTCTATCGAACATCACTCATCAAAATCCAATATAGTATGTCAATATGTGGTATTTTAAAGGGAAATCATTCGTTTGTCATTTCATTATATTTTTAACAAATAAAAACATCCAAAGTATTCACACTCATTTAAAAGTCCTCAAGGTTATACATGGGTGAATTACTTGGAATTTTTGATTATGTGCTTCCATGCTCATTTAAAAGTCCTCACGGTTATGCATGTATGGAACGCATATCAAAATTGATTGACTAAATAGACAAGTTGATTCCAATCCCATTTAAAAGTCCTCATGGTTATGCGTGGTTAGAAGATACTTGAATTCATTTTTTAATAAAAATTTGGAATACTACTAATCTCATTTAAAAGTCCTAACGGTTATGCATGGTTAGTAGATATTCAAATTTGTAACGACCCGTAAATTTCAACTGTTTTGATAACGTAATTAGTTGAAATTTTGCGAAATTTCAAATGATAAAATTTTGAAATAAAAATTTAATATTTGGGATACGTCTAGTTAAACATAGCAACTGGTAAATTTTCGTCCGAAAATATGAAAGTTTGTTTCGCGCGTAAATTCACTTCAATTTAATCAGTTAAAAAGTAATGAAAATAAAATATTTTCAAACCCTAAATATTTTTACATAGAAAAATTCTAAACCATCTTCTGAGCAAGATGTCAGTTTGTCGTTTTTCAAAATTCGGACATCTTTGGCTCCGTCGATCTTATTTTTCAGCGTTTTTCTCGCATTTTCCGCTGGTAGAAAATTCGAATTTTTATAATTCAATCGTACCACTGATATCCGTATACCATTTGGATCATATCGTCATGCTGATCTCTACGGTATATTCAACTCTGTGTTTTGGAGTCGGTTACACGGTAAAATCTGTAAACATCGGTAAACGTATCGGTAACCGATTTCTACCCTTTTGATTTTCTTGACCATTTGTTTGCCTCTTGAGATAACCAATAACCGGTGACTAGCTCTTTGGAATTCCCATAGATTCCTAGAACTTAATAACTTACGTTTTGGTTTTTTTATTTCCTATGTTCTACCTTGTTGATTTCCATCTGTCTTTTCGAGCTCCGTCCTTTAATATTATCTGTATTGAATATAAAGTTATGACTTGTCTTTTCATCTCTATCGTAAACTAAGAGCCATCGATTGAGAAAAAAAAACTACGTTCATTGTTTCACACGTTCATATTCTTGCCTTCTGTTCATTTTCTCCTGCATTACTTCAAAGAAAATTTATACGAAACAAATTTTAGCAGTTGCTGTGCTCGAGATTCCTTCACCTTCCTCCATCCGTGAACACGTTCGCATGCCTACTTCTTCCCACTAGCCTCGGCCCTCTTCTTCCACCTTTTCTCCTTCATCCTACCAGCCTCCACCACCACAACCGAGAAACCACCTCAACCCACTACGGCCAAGCTCCGACCGAGAACCTCCAACCAACCATCTCAACCCACAGACCACACCATACCCTTCTCCTTTGGACGAACTCAACTACCACTCCCAAGCTCGCCGACACTGTAGCTCGCATCTCACCTAGCCTAATCCACCAACATTACCTCGCTCTTCCCATCTACGAGCTGCTCCGACTCCTTCCCCAAACCCAATCCATCTATAGACCGTTAGCCGAAGGCCTTCCATCTTTCCTCCACAGCCACTCGAAGCTTATAGCTTGTCTTCTCTTCGACTGTTTGAATATGAAGGTTCGGGTATATATATTCATATTTATCTATAATATATGTGTGTGTACGTTTTGATTTTTTTTTTGGTATATAAAAGTATATATATGGGTACATTTTCTGTTAGTATACATTTACATATCTTTATTTTGTTTACTATAGACTATTTATCTATTTGGCTGTATAGTTTATTGGTAATTTGTTTTAAAGTTACCATGATATGTAAGTGTTTCGATTGTAGGGATAATAATATATTTTATATATACTATTTTGTATGTGTATATATATATATACTGTTTTCAGTTTAAATTTTCGCAGCTTTCATATTTACTTCATATGGTTTCGCAGCTTTCAGATTTTCGCAGCTTTTGTATTACATTATGAAGTATGCCGGTACATATTATAGTTATATATATAAAAAAAATTCGTTTACTGTTAGTTTTATGTTACTCTGTACAGTTTTTCATATTTTGTTATATTCGAATTTTTTTTAAGTTATATTTATATATGTGGGTGTTTTAGGTGATCTGCTCTTGTTAGTGTGTGTATTATATAAAGTAAGTTGTCGTGGACGTGTAATTTTGGGTAGTTGTACAGTATATTACCATATATACTTGATTTTAACATATACATGTAATGTTTATTTGTATATTAGTTTATGTATAGCCTGTTAATTTATATAGATAACATGATTGGTTCGTAAACATACGCCTGTATATGATTGTTCAACGCGCTAATATATGTTATTGTATATATAGGATTTAGGTGCTCTGGTAGCTGTTGCGCATATAAAGGTTTCAAATAATATTTATCTAGTCTAGATAGGAAAGTTTATATTTGTTTTATAAAATATTAGTTATATTAATAGTTTTGAAAGTATATATATATATATATATATGTAATTATTCCCAATTATATGATGAAGATATGTTGTTTGATTATATGTGTTTTATTTAAAACAATAATTTTTAAATACCTATATATTTAAATTTAAAAAAATGTGTTTGAATTTAGAATATGATTTTTTTTATATACGTAAATAGTTATATATATATATGTATATGTATATAAATTCACTTATACTATTTATCATCATCGATTCAGATTCTGATTTATTTCATCGATTCTATCTACCAGCTTTGATCGTCAAATTCGTGCCCATCTCACTTTGCTTTGGAATTCGCGACTGGATTTGTAATTTACTCCGTTATCAAATTTCTCGAGCCTCGAAAGGTGAGCACTCACTCACGATTAACGTTATTTATTTATTAAATTTGATTTCAATTGAAACGACAATTGAAATATGCTGCTGTTAGTTAATTATACTGTTATATATGCTATTGCCTGTATCAGTTCACCAGTGACATCTGACACCATTATCTGTTAATTATTTATGCGATGATAATACAGTTTGGCTGATAATTGATTGATTGTTAATATTTATATTGGATGTTAAATTGTTAATGTTAAAATGATAGATAGTATGAAATTGAACTTGATATAGGATAATTAAGTGTTAAATTTGATTTACTGACATTTGTATAATATGACCCCTTTAACTGTTGAATTTATTGACACGTAGGATTTGTTTAATTACATTTTGAACCACTGAATGTATGTTGTTAAACTGATGATGTATGAAATTGTAATTGAATGACAAGTGAAAACCGTAATGTAATAATCTTTAATCTACATGAAATGATAGTGTAGATTCTAGAAATAATTATATTAATTCGTACAAATAACAATGCGAATTAATACGGTTATTTCGGGATTATTTGAATTGATTATTGGATTGTTTTGTTTGATTGTTATTGCTTTTTTATTTACTTTGACACCATCCCAGTTATCACACTGCAAGTTCCCTTTATGCTTTGATTTTGAATTAAATTGGAATCGGGTTGAAATGATAAATACCCAAATTGAACTTTGACCTAGGATAGGAAATTAAATAAAACCCGATTGGTCAATAATTTGATTTAAAAATAAAACGAAGATTTTATTTGAATAAATAATATGGTTTTGAAATGAAGTTGAAA
Organism: Allium fistulosum; assembly: GCA_030737815.1. Classification (NCBI taxonomy): domain Eukaryota; kingdom Viridiplantae; phylum Streptophyta; class Magnoliopsida; order Asparagales; family Amaryllidaceae; genus Allium; species Allium fistulosum. The sequence continues at coordinate 1,218,046,680 of CM060904.1, read as the reverse complement.
TTTGAATTTTTAATGAAAGAAAAATGTTAATATTTAATAATCTGAAAAAAAATATTAACGATGTAATTGATGAAAGAATGTTGTTTAATTTGAGAAATGATTGAATAAAGTTTGAAATGATTTAATAATTAAGTTTGAAATTATTAAACTTTGAAATGATTTAATAATTAAGTTTGAAATTATAATTAAGTTTGAAATTAAATAAGATTGAATTATTTAATCATTAAATTGAATTGGATTCTTTAATAAGAAAAATTGAACTTTTGAATAAGTGAATTTTACTTCGTAAATAATTGAAATTGAGTTTCTTTATTAATTAAGTTTTGGAAATTTATTTAAGTAAGTAAATAAGTGAAATTGAATTTCTTTAACAAGAAATAAAATGTGATGTATTGAAATTAATGTAAGACTTGAAATTTAAAGAATTTGGTTTGACGAATTTAATTTAATCAAATTTGTAAGTTTTGATATAATGAAGTTGAATTTTTTTAATGAATTGGAAATTTAATAGAAATTGTTTTGAATGGCAAATTTACATAATGAATATTGAATGAAATCGATAAATGAATTTAAATTGATTTGAATGTTAAATTAAATTAATTTAAATGTTTTTGAAATGAAACTTATATACGAACTTGAATCAATATTTGAATTGTTTTAAATAAAGATTGAAATTGAATTATAAGATTTTGAAATGATAATTTAGAAGTTTTGAAACGTAAATTGTAGAAATTGATTTAGAAAGACAAATGAAATGTTGATTTGTAAATTCTAATTGAAATTGAATTTTATTTGGTTTTGAAATATATAAACGACCAATCGGTGAAATAATTACGGAAGTTATTAAAGAGACCGGAATCGGTTATGGATATACTCTCTATCCAAACCGAAACCACTTTAATAACTATACGCGGAGTGTGATCCAGAATGAAGTGGTTGGAATGATGTACGTGATGATTGAAGAAAGAGAACGATAATGGATAGCCTTGACACTTGTGTCAAATTTGAAATGACTAAAACAGGAGCTGTGCCGGGCCAATGGAGGATTAGCTACCTCAAGTGGACACACTTCTTCGAACTACTTATACTTGTTGTCGATTGGTGCACCCTTGATTTTGGGAGTGTTGTTTCACGGTGTTGCGGGCGCTGCGGCGTTGCGTTCCCACCAGTCCAGATCAGGCGAACGGTAGTATCACTACCTTGGGTATTGTCTCATGTGCCTTGTCATACTTGTATTCCATTTATGCGCGACCACTACGATTTTGATTTGTACCTTTAGTATATGGATTGCCCTCTGGTGACTTCCGGTTTTGGGGAAACTACGGTCTTGTATATGCTTTTGGGAATAAAAATGTGTTAAGGGTGGAATGGGCCATGACTTAACGCTATTTTGATATCTTTTTATATTACTGATGGACATTATCTACTTATCGTACACTACTACATAGTAGATAGTTTAACGGATCCTTAAAGGATGGTTATTCCAAACATCCTTTGAGTTACTTGTATTTCAATTGCTATTTCACTTGAGTTGGATTTATTAATATAAGAATGTTAATCCTGACTCGAGTGTTTTGTATTTTGCTTTACGCTCGGATCAGACTGAGTGTACCAGTATTCGAGACTCACCTTTGGAGTTGGAGCTTTGCTTGAAGATGCAGCCATCTATTCTGCTTTCAGTATTCGATGATTCCAGTGATGTATTCTGATTTGTATCTGATGTATCGTGTTACTCTTCCGTTGTATTTGGTTTAACTCTGATGTATCGTATTACTCTTCTGTTGTAAACTCTGATGTATTTTATATTCATATAGTAGCTTCATGAACTACTATCTCTTTTATTTCCGCTGCAATTATTACTCTGTGTCTGTGTTCTGTGATTATTTATTTACTGTATATGTTCAGTTTTGCCAAATTTAAATTAACAACGCGGTATTTTGAGCAATTCAACTCCGGCATGAGTGTCTACCTATACACTTATAATGGATACGAATGGTCCAAAATTCTGGGTCGTTACAGTTGGTATTAGAGCTTTGGTAGCTCTAGGCAAAACTTAACATATAGGGTAAATGTATTTACAGAATCACTCTCATTCGAGTTTCAATCTCTTCCTTTGACTAAATTCCATTGAATTTTGGAGCGTTCCCCTCGGTTCCGAAATTCATTCGTGTCCCTCACTATTCGTCTTCTTTCAATTCTGGAGCACCTCATAACTCCATTTTGAATGATATCTATAATAGATCGGCGGTCTCGCCAATCTTCGAATAATTCGTAAAGGAGCAAAACTCCTTTATAATAGGCATCGATTTACCGGAGATTTCTGTGTCCTTGGTTTACGATGCTATCTATTCCATGCTATACCTGAATTTCATCTCTTGAGATCGAGTGTGGTTTACCTCGGAATTCAGCATCGATCTTATTCTTGAAGTTACGGACGATCCGGTTAAGATTGCCCGTGAATTAAATAAGCTTATCCAACCCGATTCTGTTAATTGAATCATCTTATCTTTTCTTTCGAACTTGTATTCAAATCAGAATTCTCTTTAACTTGAGTCCATCAAATTTGAAACCCTATCCTTATTTTGAAAATTCATCCTTGTATCGTCGAGCAAAGAAATGTATTTGTAAATAAATATTAAATGTTTTATATTGTGTTGTTTGAGTTGTTGATGTTGATTTGGGTTTTCGATCGATTCGTCTGATCAACGCTATCGATAGGATTTCCAAAACACTTGAGTAGAGCAAACTGACACAATATCGTTTTCAAATTTGATAAATAAAATAAAAGTTTTGTATGATTATATTATATATAAATATAAGTTTTTTGAAATCAAATTGTTAATGGATTTGTTGTTTGAAATAATAATATTTGATTTTCATCTATTGTTCGATAACTGAATTTATAAACATGGTTTATAAACTGATTTAGAATTTGAAATAAAATTAAATTAAGAATTTGAGAATTTAATTTCCAATGATTTCGAACTAGGGTTTTAAAGGTTTAAAATGCACATTATTTAAAGGTATTTTGACTATAATTTGTTTCCAAAGAATTTTAATGTATATTATTTAAAGTATTTTCGAATAGGAATTGTTTTCAAAGAATTTTTAAAATGTTGAAATCAGTGCTCTTCTCTTTGTCGCTGGAAAATAATTTCGATGATGGCGGCCGCATCATCGACATTCATTTTCGAGTTTCAAAGTGGAGAAACCATTATGTAGCTTTGCTACGGTTTTGTTTTGAAATATTTTGAATTGAATTTCTTCAGTATAATTTGATTTATATATATATAGGAATATTGTTTTAAAATTTAATCTGATTTGATATAAATATATTATATATATCTCTAAATTGTTTAAAGTTAATCGGAAATCTAATTCTTAAATTTTGTTAAAGATGATTTTAAATTATAAATAAAGATAAAATTTTGGAATAAAAATTTAAACTTGAATAATTGAATTGGGAAAATTTTATTTGTATATTGTTAAATTGCATTCTAATACAACTTACCTAAATCATTCAGAAGTTGAATATGTAATTGGATAATATATAAGATATAATTTAATTTATAAATAAAATTTGAGTGTTTATAATAAATGTTATACACTAAATTTTGATTATAAAGATGTTAATAGCATTAAATAGGATAATAAGTAAAACTCAGTTAATAATGAAATAAATTTGTTTTGAAAGATTAATAAATTTGTTTTGAAAGAATTAATAAATTGAAATTTGATCAACTTATGAAAATACCTTGAATTTAAAAGCAATTAGTAAATATCAAATAATTTAAATCGAAACTTTTATGTTTTAAATTAATGGGTTAAATATATGTGATATGATATATTAAGTAGAATAAAATTAATAGTAATTTGGAATAAAGAAGAATTTAAAATTGTTGAAGAAAAATGATTATAAATAAAAGGCTATTCAAATTTATGGTTTTAGAAATTGTAAATTGAAGATAATAAGATAATAAGATGATGAATTTAGAAATAGTTGAGATTAATTTTAGTGAAATCAAATGGATTAAATCAATTATTGAATATCAATTAATTTGAATTTGAATTTATATGGTTTAAATTAATTGTTATTTTGTATTTCAAATCTGTTTTCTTTCTGGTTGTTTCTATTCTCCTACCTCGTTCCTTTTCGAGGACGAAAAGTTTTGAGTGGGGGAGAGTGTAACGACCCGTAAATTTCAACTGTTTTGATAACGTAATTAGTTGAAATTTTGCGAAATTTCAAACGATAAAATTTTGAAATAATAATTTAATATTTGGGATACGTCTAGTTAAACATAGCAACTGGTAAATTTTCGTCCGAAAATATGAAAGTTTGTTTCGCGCGTAAATTCACTTCAATTTAATCAGTTAAAAAGTAATGAAAATAAAATGTTTTCAAAACCTAAATATTTTTACATAGAAAAATTCTAAACCATCTTCTGAGCAAGATGTCAGTTTGTCGTTTTTCAAAATTCGGACATCTTTGGCTTCGTAGATCTTATTTTTCAGCGTTTTTCTCGCATTTTCCGCTGGTAGAAAATTCGAATTTTTATAATTCAATCGTACCACTGATATCCGTATAACATTTTGATCATCTCGTCGTGCTGATCTCTACGGTATATTCAACTCTGTGTTTTGGAGTCGGTTACACGGTAAAATCTGTAAACATCGGTAAACGTATCGGTAACCGATTTCTACCCTTTTGATTTTCTTGACCATTTGTTTGCCTCTTGAGATAACCAATAACCGGTGACTAGCTCTTTGGAATTCCCATAAATTCCTAGAACTTAATAACTTACGTTTTGGTTTTTTTATTTCCTATGTTCTACCTTGTTGATTTCCATCTGTCTTTTCGAGCTCCGTCCTTTAATATTATCTGTATTGAATATAAAGTTATAACTTGTCTTTTCATCTCTATCGTAAACTAAGAGCCATCGATTGAGAAAAAAAACTACGTTCATTGTTTCACACGTTCATATTCTTGCCTTCTGTTCATTTTCTCCTGCATTACTTCAAAGAAAATTTATACGAAACAAATTTTAGCAGTTGCTGTGCTCGAGATTCCTTCACCTTCCTCCATCCGTGAACACGTTCGCATGCCTACTTCTTCCCACTAGCCTCGGCCCTCTTCTTCCACCTTTTCTCCTTCATCCTACCAGCCTCCACCACCACAACCGAGAAACCACCTCAACCCACTACGGCCAAGCTCCGACCGAGAACCTCCAACCAACCATCTCAACCCACAGACCACACCATACCCTTCCCCTTTGGAAGAACTCAACTACCACTCCCAAGCTCGCCGACACTGTAGCTCGCATCTCACCTAGCCTAATCCACCAACATTACCTCGCTCTTCCCATCTACGAGCTGCTCCGACTCCTTCCCCAAACCCAATCCATCTATAGACCGTTAGCCGAAGGCCTTCCATCTTTCCTCCACAGCCACTCGAAGCTTATAGCCTGTCTTCTCTTCGACTGTTTGAATATGAAGGTTCGGGTATATATATTCATATTTATCTATAATATATGTGTGTGTACGTTTTGATTTTTTTTTTGGTATATAAAAGTATATATATGGGTACATTTTCTGTTAGTATACATTTACATATCTTTATTTTGTTTACTATAGACTATTTATCTATTTGGCTGTATAGTTTATTGGTAATTTGTTTTAAAGTTACCATGATATGTAAGTGTTTCGATTGTAGGGATAATAATATATTTTATATATACTATTTTGTATGTGTATATATATATATACTGTTTTCAGTTTAAATTTTCGCAGCTTTCATATTTACTTCATATGGTTTCGCAGCTTTCAGATTTTCGCAGCTTTTGTATTACATTATGAAGTATGCCGGTACATATTATAGTTATATATATAAAAAAAATTCGTTTACTGTTAGTTTTATGTTACTCTGTACAGTTTTTCATATTTTGTTATATTCGAATTTTTTTTAAGTTATATTTATATATGTGGGTGTTTTAGGTGATCTGCTCTTGTTAGTGTGTGTATTATATAAAGTAAGTTGTCGTGGACGTGTAAGTTTGGGTAGTTGTACAGTATATTACCATATATACTTGATTTTAACATATACATGTAATGTTTATTTGTATATTAGTTTATGTATAGCCTGTTAATTTATATAGATAACATGATTGGTTCGTAAACATACGCCTGTATATGATTGTTCAACGCGCTAATATATGTTATTGTATATATAGGATTTAGGTGCTCTGGTAGCTGTTGCGCATATAAAGGTTTCAAATAATATTTATCTAGTCTAGATAGGAAAGTTTATATTTGTTTTATAAAATATTAGTTATATTAATAGTTTTGAAAGTATATATATATATATATGTAATTATTCCCAATTATATGATGAAGATATGTTGTTTGATTATATGTGTTTTATTTAAAACAATAATTTTTAAATACCTATATATTTAAATTTAAAAAAATGTGTTTGAATTTAGAATATGATTTTTTTTATATACGTAAATAGTTATATATATATGTATATGTATATAAATTCACTTATACTATTTATCATCATCGATTCAGATTCTGATTTATTTCATCGATTCTATCTACCAGCTTTGATCGTCAAATTCGTGCCCATCTCACTTTGCTTTGGAATTCGCGACTGGATTTGTAATTTACTCCGTTATCAAATTTCTCGAGCCTCGAAAGGTGAGCACTCACTCACGATTAACGTTATTTATTTATTAAATTTGATTTCAATTGAAACGACAATTGAAATATGCTGCTGTTAGTTAATTATACTGTTATATATGCTATTGCCTGTATCAGTTCACCAGTGACATCTGACACCATTATCTGTTAATTATTTATGCGATGATAATACAGTTTGGCTGATAATTGATTGATTGTTAATATTTATATTGGATGTTAAATTGTTAATGTTAAAATGATAAATAGTATGAAATTGAACTTGATATAGGATAATTAAGTGTTAAATTTGATTTACTGACATTTGTATAATATGACCCCTTTAACTGTTGAATTTATTGACACGTAGGATTTGTTTAATTACATTTTGAACCACTGAATGTATGTTGTTAAACTGATGATGTATGAAATTGTAATTGAATGACAAGTGAAAACCGTAATGTAATAATCTTTAATCTACATGAAATGATAGTGTAGATTCTAGAAATAATTATATTAATTCGTACAAATAACAATGCGAATTAATACGGTTATTTCGGGATTATTTGAATTGATTATTGGATTGTTTTGTTTGATTGTTATTGCTTGTTTATTTACTTTGACACCATCCCAGTTATCACACTGCAAGTTCCCTTTATGCTTTGATTTTGAATTAAATTGGAATCGGGTTGAAATGATAAATACCCAAATTGAACTTTGACCTAGGATAGGAAATTAAATAAAACCCGATTGGTCAATAATTTGATTTAAAAATAAAACGAAGATTTTATTTGAATAAATAATATGGTTTTGAAATGAAGTTGAAATTTGAATTTTTAATGAAAAGAAAATGTTAATATTTAATAATCTGAAACAAAATATTAACGATGTAATTGATGAAAGAATGTTGTTTAATTTGAGAAATGATTGAATAAAGTTTGAAATGATTTAATAATTAAGTTTGAAATTATTAAACTTTGAAATGATTTAATAATTAAGTTTGAAATTATAATTAAGTTTGAAATTAAATAAGATTAAATTATTTAATCATTAAATTGAATTGGATTCTTTAATAAGAAAAATTGAACTTTTGAATAAGTGAATTTTACTTCGTAAATAATTGAAATTGAGTTTCTTTATTAATTAAGTTTTGGAAATTTATTTAAGTAAGTAAATAAGTGAAATTGAATTTCTTTAACAAGAAATAAAATGTGATGTATTGAAATTAATGTAAGACTTGAAATTTAAAGAATTTGGTTTGACGAATTTAATTTAATCAAATTTGTAAGTTTTGATATAATGAAGTTGAATTTTTTTAATGAATTGGAAATTTAATAGAAATTGTTTTGAATGGCAAATTTACTTAATGAATATTGAATGAAATCGATAAATGAATTTAAATTGATTTGAATGTTAAATTAAATTAATTTAAATGTTTTTGAAATGAAACTTATATACGAACTTGAATCAATATTTGAATTGTTTTAAATAAAGATTGAAATTGAATTATAAGATTTTGAAATGATAATTTAGAAGTTTTGAAACGTAAATTGTAGAAATTGATTTAGAAAGACAAATGAAATGTTGATTTGTAAATTCTAATTGAAATTGAATTTTATTTGGTTTTGAAATATATAAACGACCAATCGGTGAAATAATTACGGAAGTTATTAAAGAGACCGGAATCGGTTATGGATATACTCTCTATCCAAACCGAAACCACTTTAATAACTATACGTGGAGTGTGATCCAGAATGAAGTGGTTGGAATGATGTACGTGATGATTGAAGAAAGAGAACGATAATGGATAGCCTTGACACTTGTGTCAAATTTGAAATGACTAAAACAGGAGCTGTGCTGGGCCAATGGAGGATTAGCTACCTCAAGTGGACACACTTCTTCGAACTACTTATACTTGTTGTCGATTGGTGCACCCTTGATTTTGGGAGTGTTGTTTCACGGTGTTGCGGGCGCTGCGGCGTTGCGTTCCCACCAGTCCGGATCAGGCGAACGGTAGTATCACTACCTTGGGTATTGTCTCATGTGCCTTGTCATACTTGTATTCCATTTATGCGCGACCACTACGATTTTGATTTGTACCTTTAGTATATGGATTGCCCTCTGGTGACTTCCGGTTTTGGGGAAACTACGGTCTTGTATATGCTTTTGGGAATAAAAATGTGTTAAGGGTGGAATGGGCCATGACTTAACGCTATTTTGATATCTTTTTATATTACTGATGGACATTATCTACTTATCGTACACTACTACATAGTAGATAGTTTAACGGATCCTTAAAGGATGGTTATTCCAAACATCCTTTGAGTTACTTGTATTTCAATTGCTATTTCACTTGAGTTGGATTTATTTATTTAATATGTTAATCCTGACTCGAGTGTTTTGTATTTTGCTTTACGCTCGGGTCAGACTGAGTGTACCAGTATTCGAGACTCACCTTTGGAGTTGGAGCTTTGCTTGAAGATGCAGCCATCTATTCTGCTTTCAGTATTCGATGATTCCAGTGATGTATTCTGATTTGTATCTGATGTATCGTGTTACTCTTCCGTTGTATCTGGTTTAACTCTGATGTATCGTATTACTCTTCTGTTGTAAACTCTGATGTATTTTATATTCATATAGTAGCTTCATGAACTACTATCTCTTTTATTTCCGCTGCAATTATTACTCTGTGTCTGTGTTCTGTGATTATTTATTTACTGTATATGTTCAGTTTTTCCAAATTTAAATTAACAACGCGGTATTTTGAGCAATTCAACTCCGGCATGAGTGTCTACCTATACACTTATAATAGATGCGAATGGTCCAAAATTCTGTGTAACGACCCAGAATTTTGAACAAATTAAAATGAAAATATTTAATTAATTTTAAATATTTGAACGATGATTTAATTTGAATCCCCGATATAACTCTGAATTTGGCGATTAAATTATAGAATTAAATCTGTTGATAGTTGAATAAAAATTAGAATCTTCATTTTTAAGTTGAAGAAAAATATTTCGAAAGTTTTTAAAATTCGTATTGATATTTCTAAAGATAACAGAAGCTTCAGAATTGAGTTTGAAAACGATTTGTTCAATTTTGAAATTTATATCGTTTAACCGATATTTAAAAATAGTCGTCCGAGGCGCAGTCTCGGAATTCGATGAAACCAGTTCCATTGGATCCGTAATATTGTTTTATTATCGGATTTCAAATTTCGTAATTTTCAGAGTTATTGTGTGATCGTACGAGATAGAAACGTCTGGACAATAGTTTATCGATTTAATTTAAATATAAATTTATACACTCACATCAACACACACCCTAGTATCTGATTTGCGTCGACCTATTCTCTGTTAATCGCGTACTCCTGTCTCCCCTTCATCTCGTTTATACCTCACGCGAGAAATCATTTCGTTCGCAGATTAAATCAAAGAAAATAATGGCCGAATAAAATGTTCTCTCATTCAAACTCATACGAAAGAAAATCGCATTCTTATCCCTACCTTTTCTGTTGAACGAATTCGTTCGAAAATATAAAATCAATGGCCACCACTTACTAAATTCAAATCATCGTACTCGTACTCGAGTCGCGCGAGATCTGTTGAGTGGTTTCGACCGTAACCAGGTGGGGCGCACGCAAGAAAAAGGGCACGATGGAGGGGTTCGACGTCGAGGAAAGCTCGAAGTCTCGAGTCGTTTGGATTTGGGGTTTTGGGAAGCTCGAGTTGGCATTCGTTTGTGGGGATTCGCGTGATTTTGGTGGACGATGCACTGTGAGGGCTGGGAGTTCGCGAGATGTCAGGTAGCGGTGGCATTTAGGCTCGCGTGATTCGCGATGATAGGAGGCGCGAGGCGTTCTGGTGCTGATTTAGGGTTTCTCGCGAGTGGCATCGCGATGCGTATGGGAGGAGGCGCGCGCTGTCAGGCGAAGCCATGGCTTGAGGGGCGTGGGTACTCGATGGTGGCAGCAGCATATTGCGATTCGCGATATAGAGAAAGCGGTGGCGGCGACTTCAGGGTGGTCTCGACTGCGGTGGAGCATTGGAAAGCCAGTGGGATGTCAGGAAGGGTGCCGATCGATTTTGGGCATCTCAGTTTAAGGATGTGGCAGTAAGGTAAATCTTGTATTAAGTTGAGAAATTGAATTGGTTTAAAATTTACAGTATATATGTAAAATTTTAAAATGTTTAGAAGCTTATATAAATGTTTTGAATTGTAGAGACAGTTTAAAATTTTAAATTTTTGTTTAATTGAATCTAAAGAATCTTTGTCACTAAAAAAATAAAGTGAAATAAAATAATCTAATAAAAGGAAATTTAGTTTGAAGATCAAATTTGTTAGTTAATTAAATTTTTTAAAGGGAAATAAGTTTAAAACAAAATCCTTAGTTAAGTAAAATTTTAAAATGGAAATTTACTGGTTCAATTTATTTGAGTATTAATAAATTATATAATTGTTATACAAGGTCAAATCAAGAAATACAAACCAGAATGGAAAGGGATGGTAAAATAAATGCTAAGGTGAGATCTTCTCACTCACATTGAAAAGTGGAAATTTTCAGTTATTGATTTGATTGACTGTTTGGATGTGTGATATTAGATATAGTAGGATATATCTATATATATATATCAATATATACATATTGGCATATGTATATATTGGATTGATGATTTCCCGCCTCGTATAGCGGATGAGACCCTATTGCGCCGTTAGTAAGCGGATTTTTATAAAACCTATATACCGCGATATTCCACCTCGAAGTGGAATTGGTATTGTGCTAACGTCTTTGGATGTAGGGAAACAGGTTGGAGGGATCCAACTGGACCCCTCACATTGATGGAATTTATTTATACTGTGATATGAATCTGTGAATGATTATATATTGATGTTATTAATCATATTGATATCTGGAAATTGTTTGAAGCTAAAATTTAGCTGAATGGATGTTTGATATCATTGGATTCCAAAAATAAATGAAATTGGATTTTTGAAATCAAAATAGAAATTTTTAAGTAAATAAATTTTTAGAAATTGAATAAATTCGAAGAAAAGAATTTAAAAGTATAAAAGCTGATTTTTATGATCTTATTGAATAAATTCCAGAATCAAGTGAAAATGTTAGGTAAATGAATTTCGTATGATAGTGATTTTAAATTAAAGAATTTAATTAAAATTTGGATTTCTAAATAGTTTGAAAAAGATAAAGAGATTTATTTTCTTTAAGGGGAATTTATTTAAAAGGAAATAAGTTGGAAGTCCAACTATAAATTTAATTGGAAAATTGAAAACGAATTTGGAAAGTCAATATAAAATGAGTTGGGATGGGAAATTTATTTAGAAATGAAGATTGAAATTGAATTGGTATTGAAGTAGAATTAGAAATTAATTTGGAATCTGATTTTGGGGTTAAAGTGAAGAATTGGAAAATGAATTAAATTGAAATAAGGGAAATTGGTGTAAAAATAAATATTGATTTATTTTTAAATTGTGGAAATAGATTTACGAATTTGGAATAGAGATTTAAATAAATCGATAAGGATTTATTTAATTGGTTTAAAGGGACCATTGTGAAATAAAAGCATTATATAGAAGATTTATAAAATTTGATTTTTGTATAAATCAAAGTGATGAAATTTTAAAGGAATTTTGTTAATATTGAAAATGAATACAAATAGAATTTATAAAAAGTGTTTATAAATTCGAAATCGATTGAATTTGACAAATTTAACATAGAAGATTTTTAAAGAAGATATATTCGCGATTTTGGATAGCGAATCTTTATTGAAATAAAATGTGTAGAGATGATTGAAATTTGGTTAAGTGAATTATATTCACGATTTTGGACAGTGAATATATTCTTAAGGAAAATGGAAATGTTCTGGAGAAATGATATTATAAAATGAAGTAATTGTTTTAAAAGATGTTTTAAAACGTGTTAAATATCGAAATCATAGATTTCAACATTTATTGTTGAAATAGACGTTTTCGAGAAATATAAGGAAATGGTGGACTATAACACTGTTGTTATAGTAAATGATTTCCGAAAGGAAATGTTTTATGTAGTATTGGGATTTACATATATCTATCTTAAAATCCGAATCCCCATACTAGTGATTTTGAGTCGTCGTAACGATATTTTACGTAACATTCGTTTTGACTCAAATAAATGTTGTTATAGTAATGTTTTCCTTAAAGAAATTTATACTTAAATTTTGGTTTAAGTATATCGAATATTTTCAAATGTTGAAAATAAAAGATTTGTGAAACACTTATTGTTAAATAAGTATGGAATGATTTCCAAAATGAAATGAACCGTTTTGAGATTTTATCTTCTTAAAGATAAATTGAAAATGAATATTGGAATCGATTTGAAAATCGTATATCATTAGATATTTTTGAAATATAAATTCACTATGGAATTTATAAAAGAAAGGGAAACTGTTTAGAAAAAAATAAACGTTGATTTATTTTTGAAGTGTGGAAAATTATATATCTAGTAAAGATATTTTTGAAGATAAATAATTTGGAAAATTATTTGGAATCTGATGATGTTACGCATCTTTATTGATAGTTAAATAACCGACTATCAATAATTACCTTGAGTAGGTATTTGTTGTGATTGGATGAATTTGAATGCCACACTTATTTTTGAATAAATCGCTCACTATTCGGGTTAGCCGGGAAAGGACCATGGGGTCGTATAACCCATTCCGAATATGTGATACGTCGTTATGAATTGCATTCGAAGACCGGTGTTGAAGACCGGATATTTTTGAAAACGGAAGGATTACCGTCGAGTTACTCTACATCGGCTGATCTCCGGTATAGAGGTTTTATCACCCTTAGTGACGGGAAGTCCTGACGTGATTAGAAATTTATCCGGATATGCAAGGGCTTCGTGAGAAGTGCCTTCGGTTCTGTTCGATCCCGGAACAGACTTGTATGGATTGTGTGTCTGACGTTACAATTTGAGATATAAAGCTGATTTCTTTCAAATACATTTCTGTTGGTGGCGGAGAATTTATTCTTTTAGTTTAACACCCTTCTCTGAGACGTACGAGCTCAGAGGTTATGTAGTTGAAATTTATCAGCGATATATCCCAATTTGGTAACGTGGCATACTGAGTGTTGCTGTGAAATGATCAGTGTTTGATCATTTGTGATATGATCATTTGTTTGATCTTATATCTTTGTGATCATAGGTTGATCATTTTGTTTGACCCGAAGCAGGGCTTTGTAGAAAGCGTAGCTTTGTGGACGAGACTTCATCGAGCCTCACACCCCGGAAATGGTCGAAACAGGAAGAATGCGGCAAGGTTCTAGGGAGTAGCGCCCCTTAGTGTATGTCATTCCTTCTGGATAAAGGTGGTATCATGGTATGGAGCCCAGATACTTAACCTCTGTGGTTACTGCATTATTATTATCTATGTGGTTTGTTGGAAATCGGGGATCCTCGGGAAGATCGGTGACGATCGGGGGATGGCATACGCGTGTCAGTAGTTACCTATTTTTGCAGAGGTAACCCGGCCTTGTGTTGGCAGAGATCAAACCGTAATGTTAGGTTATTTCTCGGGTCGTCTATTCCAGGGACGTACCCATCGTGGAAAAGGAAGTTCCTTAGCCTGACCATTTGTTGGAAATCCAAAGAAACAATACGAGCCTTGTACGGTTTTAGTTGTAGAACCTGCCATTTAATATGGTAGCTATAGCAGGCATAATATAATGGTACCTATGCTGGCTAAGATAAATATTCTACTTTCGAAATGTTTTCCACTATGCACTAATAATAATATCCAAAATGATTTGATTTTGCGTAGTAAGCATCTTTGACTATCATAAGAAGAAATCTCCTCCAAGTCTGCGTTTGCATTGTGTGTGTGGTGGGAGGTCTTATGGTAGTTTCATTTTCCAAAAGCATTGCGAATTTACTTTAAAAAATTTCTGTTGTTTATTTTAAAGATAAAATAACTATTTTACGATCTCACACCAGTCACCATGACTGACTCGGAGTTTATTGTTTCCCTTCTAAACTCTGGGTGCCCACCAATTTCCACACAGGCAGTCTAGAGTTAGATTATCAGGATATTCTGGATATTCTGGAGCTTTGGAGATAAGCTGGATGACGAGACGTAGTATTTGTATCTAATAGTATTTATTCCGCTGTGTATTTTGTATGAGGACAAGTTTATAAAACTGTCCATTGTTGTATATTGACTCTGATGATTGATGTATGTATAAAACTGATATAGCTCTTTGTTTTAAAAGACTAGTGTTATTTATTATATATTGTTCCGCTGCGATGTGTAAGATTCTAAAATTGTTTTCTGTTCTGCTCTGTTTCTGTTGTTGTTTTGTTCTTCTTCTCTATTCTCTTCTTTGTTTTTCTTCTTCTCTTCTTCTTCTAATTTTTCTTTCTTTCTAAAACCCTCACTATTGGAGTTTCCGGCACTCGATTGCTCGGCAGTCGATAAAGTGAGTATCGATGTCGAATTTTCGAAAGTCGAAAATTTCGGTATGTGACAAAGTGGTATCAGAGCATATGGTTAAGCGACAACCCTGCTCTGTTGGGTGTTACTCATTAGAGATAGAGTCAGTAGTACTCTAGAATGAGTTGAGTGTAATAATAGATACGAGCGCGTATTTGTTAGTGATTATAAAAAAAAAATGTTTTATATTGTGTTTGCTTATCCGTTGAGATGTTTATGAATTTTGGTCGGTATGTGGGACGCCATATTATCGATAGGGATTTCTAAACACTTAAACGAGACAAGACGACATAGTATTGTTTTAAATAGGGTGAATGAAATAATTTTACCCAAAACTATTTTTGTATAGAAAATAAATGTTTTTTTTCTATAAAGTACTGTAGTATATGGTTGCATGGATGTTAGAAGTGATAATATTAAACTATTATCATTGAAATTAAATAAGAAATTGGAATTGTAACTCCAAAGTTAAGAAATAAAATTCACATGCAAATGAAATTTGAGAATGTAAATTATAAATGTGATTTGTAATTTAAAACGGAATTCCAGAGAAGTTTTGGAAATGTTTTGAAAAGAATTTGGAAATGTTGGTAAACTCTGGAATACTATGTAGAAATATTATGAAATTGATAACTTATAAAATATTGAAATCTGATTGGAATAAAATTCAAATTGTAAATGAATTTATAACTTGGAATAGAATTCAAGAAGGTAATTGAAAATTTAAAATTCAATAATGGAATGAAATTGTGAATATGAATTTATAATTGAAGATAGAATTCTAATGGAATGAAATTAGTAAGGTGAATGTATCAATGATCTTATAAATCAAAATGTAAGTAAGTCGAAGACTTATAGAATATTTGAAATTTGATTTGGAAATCAGATTCGAATTGGAAATGAAAGAATTAGTGAATGAGTTTCAGAATGAATAAATAAATTTGAAGTTGTAAGTAAGTAAAACTAAAATTGAAGATGAATGTGAAACTTTGTTTTGAATTTGTTAGTAAATGTAATTCAAGCTGAATATTGAAATTTAAAATGAATTAGTGAATGAAACTAATATATAGAGTGATATGAATTAGTAAATGAAAGATAATCGATAAAAATTCAATATTCAGAATAGAAGATAAAATTGAATTCAAATAGATTTGAAATGTAGGTTGAATGAAAATAGGTGTAACTTCAATAGTGAAGTAAAGATGATATAAGCAGTTACATTGAAAATTTTGTAATAGACTTTGCCAAATGGTTTGAATGTTATAACTAGATATTATGGCTAGTAGGATATACAGGTGTATAAAGGGATTGGAAAATTTATTTCAAAGATGAATTTGAATTTGCTCGAAAAGGTACGTATTTGAATTTGAATATGAGATTTGATGACTTATTTCTCTAGCCGCTTGGCTTTTTCTTTTTCTTTTTGAAATCTGAGAGTCCGTAGGGACGTTTTGTAGTCGTGCCGTATTAGCCGCGCAAAGGAGACGCTGGCAAAAATTTTCGGAAATTTAGGGTGTTAGAAAATTTTTGAGAAATTTTGAAAGTTTGAAATTTGAATTGAAACTTAAATTTGAATTTTGAAGTAAACAATGTTGTTTGAACATATTAATTTAAGTTGAAATGTTAGCTGAAATGATAACGAATCTTTAGTAGAAGATTTGTTATGATAAATTGATAAAACTATTAGATTGTGAAAAATAGTAGACGAGTTAAGGACCTTTCTTCCTAACTTGTAATTTCGAGGACGAAATTCTTTTAAGGGGGGAAGTCTGTAACGACCCAGAATTTTGAACAAATTAAAATGAAAATATTTAATTAATTTTAAATATTTGAACGATGATTTAATTTGAATCCCCGATATAACTCTGAATTTGGCGATTAAATTATAGAATTAAATCTGTTGATAGTTGAATAAAAATTTGAATCTTCATTTTTAAGTTGAAGAAAAATATTTCGAAAGTTTTTAAAATTCGTATTGATATTTCTAAAGATAACAGAAGCTTCAGAATTGAGTTTGAAAACGATTTGTTCAATTTTGAAATTTATATCATTTAACCGATATTTAAAAATAGTCGTCCGAGGCGCAGTCTCGGAATTCGACGAAACCGGTTCCATTGGATCCGTAATATTGTTTTATTATCGGATTTCAAATTTCGTAATTTTCAGAGTTATTGTGTGATCGTACGAGATAGAAACGTCTGGACAATAGTTTATCGATTTAATTTAAATATAAATTTATACACTCACATCAACACACACCCTAGTATCTGATTTGCGTCGACCTATTCTCTGTTAATCGCATACTCTTGTCTCCCCTTCATCTCGTTTATACCTCACGCGAGAAATCATTTCGTTCGTAGATTAAATCAAAGAAAATAATGGCCGAATAAAATGTTCTCTCATTCAAACTCATACGAAAGAAAATCGCATTCTTATCCCTACCTTTTCTGTTGAACGAATTCGTTGGAAAATATAAAATCAATGGCCACCACTTACTAAATTCAAATCATCGTACTTGTACTCGAGTCGCGCGAGATCTGTTGAGTGGTTTCGATCGTAACCAGGTGGGGCGCACGCAAGAAAAAGGGCACGATGGAGGGGTTCGACGTCGAGGAAAGCTCGAAGTCTCGAGTCGTTTGGATTTGGGGTTTTGGGAAGCTCGAGTTGGCATTCGTTTGTGGGGATTCGCGTGATTTTGGTGGACGATGCACTGTGAGGGCTGGGAGTTCGCGAGATGTCAGGTAGCGGTGGCATTTAGGCTCGCGTGATTCGCGATGATAGGAGGCGCGAGGCGTTCTGGTGCTGATTTAGGGTTTCTCGCGAGTGGCATCGCGATGCGTATGGGAGGAGGCGCGCGCTGTCAGGCGAAGCCATGGCTTGAGGGGCGTGGGTACTCGATGGTGGCAGCAGCATATTGCGATTCGCGATATAGAGAAAGCGGCGGCGGCGACTTCAGGGTGGTCTCGACTGCGGTGGAGCATTGGAAAGCCAGTGGGATGTCAGGAAGGGTGCCGATCGATTTTGGGCATCTCAGTTTAAGGATGTGGCAGTAAGGTAAATCTTGTATTAAGTTGAGAAATTGAATTGGTTTAAAATTTACAGTATATATGTAAAATTTTAAAATGTTTAGAAGCTTATATAAATGTTTTGAATTGTAGAGACAGTTTAAAATTTTAAATTTTTGTTTAATTGAATCTAAAGAATCTTTGTCACTAAAAAAATAAAGTGAAATCAAATAATCTAATAAAAGGAAATTTAGTTTGAAGATCAAATTTGTTAGTTAATTAAATTTTTTAAAGGGAAATAAGTTTAAAACAAAATCCTTAGTTAAGTAAAATTTTAAAATGGAAATTTACTGGTTCAATTTATTTGAGTATTAATAAATTATATAATTGTTATACAAGGTCAAATCAAGAAAAACAAACCGGAATGGAAAGGGATGGCAAAATAAATGCTAAGGTGAGATCTTCTCACTCACATTGAAAAGTGGAAATTTTCAGTTATTGATTTGATTGACTGTTTGGATGTGTGATATTAGATATAGTAGGATATATCTATATATATATAGCAATATATACATATTGGCATATGTATATATTGGATTGATGATTTCCCGCCTCGTATAGCGGATGAGACCCTATTGCGCCGTTAGTAAGCGGATTTTTATAAAACCTATATACCGTGATATTCCACCTCGAAGTGTAATTGGTATTGTGCTAACGTCTTTGGATGCAGGGAAACAGGTTGGAGGGATCCAACTGGACCCCTCACATTGATGGAATTTATTTATACTGTGATATGAATCTGTGAATGATTATATATTGATGTTATTAATCATATTGATATCTGGAAATTGTTTGAAGCTAAAATTTAGCTGAATGGATGTTTGATATCATTGGATTCCAAAAATAAATGAAATTGGATTTTTGAAATCAAAATAGAAATTTTTAAGTAAATAAATTTTTAGAAATTGAATAAATTCGAAGAAAAGAATTTAAAAGTATAAAAGCTGATTTTAATGATCTTATTGAATAAATTCCAGAATCAAGTGAAAATGTTAGGTAAATGAATTTCGTATGATAGTGATTTTAAATTAAAGAATTTAATTAAAATTTGGATTTCTAAATAGTTTGAAAAAGATAAAGAGATTTATTTTCTTTAAGGGGAATTTATTTAAAAGGAAATAAGTTGGAAGTCCAACTATAAATTTAATTGGCAAATTGAAAACGAATTTGGAAAGTCAATATAAAATGAGTTGGGATGGGAAATTTATTTAGAAATGAAGATTGAAATTGAATTGGTACTGAAGTAGAATTAGAAATTAATTTGGAATCTGATTTTGGGGTTAAAGTGAAGAATTGGAAAATGAATTAAATTGAAATAAGGGAAATTGGTGTAAAAATAAATATTGATTTATTTTTAAATTGTGGAAATAGATTTACGAATTTGGAATAGAGATTTAAATAAATCGATAAGGATTTATTTAATTGGTTTAAAGGGACCATTGTGAAATAAAAGCATTATATAGAAGATTTATAAAATTTGATTTTTGTATAAATCAAAGTGATGAAATTTTAAAGGAATTTTGTTAATATTTAAAATGAATACAAATAGAATTTATAAAAAGTGTTTATAAATTCGAAATCGATTGAATTTGACAAATTTAACATAGAAGATTTTTAAAGAAGATATATTCGCGATTTTGGATAGCGAATCTTTATTGAAATAAAATGTGTAGAGATGATTGAAATTTGGTTAAGTGAATTATATTCACGATTTTGGACAGTGAATATATTCTTAAGGAAAATGGATATGTTCTGGAGAAACGATATTATAAAATGAAGTAATTGTTTTAAAAGATGTTTTAAAACGTGTTAAATATCGAAATCATAGATTTCAACATTTATTGTTGAAATAGACGTTTTCGAGAAATATAAGGAAATGGTGGACTATAACACTGTTGTTATAGTAAATGATTTCCGAAAGGAAATGTTTTATGTAGTATTGGGATTTACATATATCTATCTTAAAATCCGAATCCCCATACTAGTGATTTTGAGTCGTCGTAACGATGTTTTACGTAACATTCGTTTTGACTCAAATAAATGTTGTTATAGTAATGTTTTCCTTAAAGAAATTTATACTTAAATTTTGGTTTAAGTATATCGAATATTTTCAAATGTTGAAAATAAAAGATTTGTGAAACACTTATTGTTAAATAAGTATGGAATGATTTCCAAAATGAAATGAACCGTTTTGAGATTTTATCTTCTTAAAGATAAATTGAAAATGAATATTGGAATCGATTTGAAAATCGTATATCATTAGATATTTTTGAAATATAAATTCACTATGGAATTTATAAAAGAAAGGGAAACTGTTTAGAAAAAAATAAACGTTGATTTATTTTTGAAGTGTGGAAAATTATATATCTAGTAAAGATATTTTTGAAGATAAATAATTTGGAAAATTATTTGGAATCTGATGATGTTACGCATCTTTATTGATAGTTAAATAACCGACTATCAATAATTACCTTGAGTAGGTATTTGTTGTGATTGGATGAATTTGAATGCCACACTTATTTTTGAATAAATCGCTCACTATTCGGGTTAGCCGGGAAAGGACCATGGGGTCGTATAACCCATTCCGAATATGTGATACGTCGTTATGAATTGCATTCGAAGACCGGTGTTGAAGACCGGATATTTTTGAAAACGGAAGGATTACCGTCGAGTTACTCTACATCGGCTGATCTCCGGTTTAGAGGTTTTATCACCCTTAGTGACGGGAAGTCCTGACGTGATTAGAAATTTATCCGGATATGCAAGGGCTTCGTGAGAAGTGCCTTCGGTTCTGTTCGATCCCAGAATAGACTTGTATGGATTGTGTGTCTGACGTTACAATTTGAGATATAAAGCTGATTTCTTTCAAATACATTTCTGTTGGTGGCGGAGAATTTATTCTTTTAGCTTAACACCCTTCTCTGAGACGTACGAGCTCAGAGGTTATGTAGTTGAAATTTATCAGCGATATATCCCAATTTGGTAACGTGGCATACTGAGTGTTGCTGTGAAATGATCAGTGTTTGATCATTTGTGATATGATCATTTGTTTGATCTTATATCTTTATGATCATAGGTTGATCATTTTGTTTGACCCGAAGCAGGGCTTTGTAGAAAGCGTAGCTTTGTGGACGAGACTTCATCGAGCCTCACACCCCGGAAATGGTCGAAACAGGAAGAATGCGGCAAGGTTCTAGGGAGTAGCGCCCCTTAGTGTATGTCATTCCTTCTGGATAAAGGTGGTATCATGGTATGGAGCCCAGATACTTAACCTCTGTGGTTACTGCATTATTATTATCTATGTGGTTTGTTGGAAATCGGGGATCCTCGGGAAGATCGGTGACGATCGGGGGATGGCATACGCGTGCCAGTAGTTACCTATTTTTGCAGAGGTAACCCGGCCTTGTGTTGGCAGAGATCTAACCGTAATGTTAGGTTATTTCTCGGGTCGTCTATTCCAGGGACGTACCCATCGTGGAAAAGGAAGTTCCTTAGCCTGACCATTTGTTGGAAATCCAAAGAAACAATACGAGCCTTGTACGGTTTTAGTTGTAGAACCTGCCATTTAATATGGTAGCTATAGCAGGCATAATATAATGGTACCTATGCTGGCTAAGATAAATATTCTACTTTCGAAATGTTTTCCACTATGCACTAATAATAATATCCAAAATGATTTGATTTTGCGTAGTAAGCATCTTTGACTATCATAAGAAGAAATCTCCTCCAAGTCTGCGTTTGCATTGTGTGTGTGGTGGGAGGTCTTATGGTAGTTTCATTTTCCAAAAGCATTGCGAATTTACTTTAAAAATTTTCTGTTGTTTATTTTAAAGATAAAATAACTGTTTTACGATCTCACACCAGTCACCATGACTGACTCGGAGTTTATTGTTTCCCTTCTAAACTCTGGGTGCCCACCAATTTCCACACGGGCAGTCTAGAGTTAGATTATCAGGATATTCTGGATATTCTGGAGCTTTGGAGATAAGCTGGATGACGAGACGTAGTATTTGTATCTAATAGTATTTATTCCGCTGTGTATTTTGTATGAGGACAAGTTTATAAAACTGTCCATTGTTGTATATTGACTCTGATGATTGATGTATGTATAAAACTGATATAGCTCTTTGTTTTAAAAGACTAGTGTTATTTATTATATATTGTTCCGCTGCGATGTGTAAGATTCTGAAATTGTTTTCTGTTCTGCTCTGTTTCTGTTGTTGTTTTGTTCTTCTTCTCTATTCTCTTCTTTGTTTTTCTTCTTCTCTTCTTCTTCTACTTTTTCTTTCTTTCTAAAACCCTCACTATTGGAGTTTCCGGCACTCGATTGCTCGGCAGTCGATAAAGTGAGTATCGATGTCGAATTTTCGAAAGTCGAAAATTTCGGTATGTGACATTCTGGGTCATTACAGTTGGTATCAGAGCTTTGGTAGCTCTAGGCAAAACTTAACATATAGGGTAAATGTATTTACAGAATCACTCTCATTCGAGTTTCAATCTCTTCCTTTGACTAAATTCCATTGAATTTTGGAACGTTCCCCTCGGTTCCGAAATTCATTCGTGTCCCTCACTATTCGTCTTCTTTCAATTCTGGAGCACCTCATAACTCCATTTTGAATGATATCTATAATAGATCGGCGGTCTCGCCAATCTTCGAATAATTCGTAAAGGAGCAAAACTCCTTTATAATAGGCATCGATTTACCGGAGATTTCTGTGTCCTTGGTTTACGATGCTATCTATTCCATGCTATACCTGAATTTCATCTCTTGAGATCGAGTGTGGTTTACCTCGAAATTCAGCATCGATCTTATTCTTGAAGTTACGGACGATCCGGTTAAGATTGCCCGTGAATTAAATAAGATTATCCAACCCGATTCTGTTAATTGAATCATCTTATCTTTTCTTTCGAACTTGTATTCAAATCAGAATTCTCTTTAACTTGAGTCCATCAAATTTGAAACCCTATCCTTATTTTGAAAATTCATCCTTGTATCGTCGAGCAAAGAAATGTATTTGTAAATAAATATTAAATGTTTTATATTGTGTTGTTTGAGTTGTTGATGTTGATTTGGGTTTTCGATTGATTCGTCTGATCAACGCTATCGATAGGATTTCCAAAACACTTGAGCAGAGCAAACTGACACAATATCGTTTTCAAATTTGATAAATAAAATAAAAGTTTTGTATGATTATATTATATATAAATATAAGTTTTTTGAAATCAAATTGTTAATGGATTTGTTGTTTGAAATAATAATATTTGATTTTCATCTATTGTTCGATAACTGAATTTATAAACATGGTTTATAAACTGATTTAGAATTTGAAATAAAATTAAATTAAGAATTTGAGAATTTAATTTCCAATGATTTCGAACTAGGGTTTTAAAGGTTTAAAATGCACATTATTTAAAGGTATTTTGACTATAATTTGTTTCCAAAGAATTTTAATGTATATTATTTAAAGTATTTTCGAATAGGAACTGTTTTCAAAGAATTTTTAAAATGTTGAAATCAGTGCTCTTCTCTTTGTCGCTGGAAAATAATTTCGGTGATGGCGGCCGCATCATCGACATTCATTTTCGAGTTTCAAAGTGGAGAAACCATTATGTAGCTTTGCTACGGTTTTGTTTTGAAATATTTTGATTTGAATTTCTTCAGTATAATTTGATTTATATATATATATAGGAATATTGTTTTAAAATTTAATCTGATTTGATATAAATATATTATATATATCTCTAAATTGTTTAAAGTTAATCGGAAATCTAATTCTTAAATTTTGTTAAAGATGATTTTAAATTATAAATAAAGTTAAAATTTTGGAATAAAAATTTAAACTTGAATAATTGAATTGGGAAAATTTTATTTGTATATTGTTAAATTGCATTCTAATACAACTTACCTAAATCATTCAGAAGTTGAATATATAATTGGATAATATATAAGATAAAATTTAATTTATAAATAAAATTTGAGTGTTTATAATAAATGTTATACACTAAATTTTGATTATAAAGATGTTAATAGCATTAGATAGGATAATAAGTAAAACTCAGTTAATAATGAAATAAATTTGTTTTGAAAGATTAATAAATTTGTTTTGAAAGAATTAATAAATTGAAATTTGATCAACTTATGAAAATACCTTGAATTTAAAAGCAATTAGTAAATATCAATTAATTTAAATCGAAACTTTTATGTTTTAAATTAATGGGTTAAATATATGTGATATGATATATTAAGTAGAATAAAATTAATAGTAATTTGGAATAAAGAAGAATTTAAAATTGTTGAAGAAAAATGATTATAAATAAAAGGCTATTCAAATTTATGGTTTTAGAAATTGTAAATTGAAGATAATAAGATAATAAGATGATGAATTTAGAAATAGTTGAGATTAATTTTAGTGAAATCAAATGGATTAAATCAATTATTGAATATCAATTAATTTGAATTTGAATTTATATGGTTTAAATTAATTGTTATTTTGTATTTCAAATCTGTTTTCTTTCTGGTTGTTTCTATTCTCCTACCTCGTTCCTTTTCGAGGACGAAAAGTTTTGAGTGGGGGAGAGTGTAACGACCCGTAAATTTCAACTGTTTTGATAACGTAATTAGTTGAAATTTTGCGAAATTTCAAACGATAAAATTTTGAAATAATAATTTAATATTTGGGATACGT
The DNA here is from genome assembly GCA_030737815.1 of Allium fistulosum. Taxonomy (NCBI): domain Eukaryota; kingdom Viridiplantae; phylum Streptophyta; class Magnoliopsida; order Asparagales; family Amaryllidaceae; genus Allium; species Allium fistulosum. The sequence continues at coordinate 1,218,021,762 of CM060904.1, read as the reverse complement.
CTAGTTAAACATAGCAACTGGTAAATTTTCGTCCGAAAATATGAAAGTTTGTTTCGCGCGTAAATTCACTTCAATTTAATCAGTTAAAAAGTAATGAAAATAAAATGTTTTCAAAACCTAAATATTTTTACATAGAAAAATTCTAAACCATCTTCTGAGCAAGATGTCAGTTTGTCGTTTTTCAAAATTCGGAGATCTTTGGCTCCGTCGATCTTATTTTTCAGCGTTTTTCTCGCATTTTCCGCTGGTAGAAAATTCGAATTTTTATAATTCAATCGTACCACTGATATCCGTATACCATTTTGATCATCTCGTCGTGCTGATCTCTACGGTATATTCAACTCTGTGTTTTGGAGTCGGTTACACGGTAAAATCTGTAAACATCGGTAAACGTATCGGTAACCGATTTCTACCCTTTTGATTTTCTTGACCATTTGTTTGCCTCTTGAGATAACCAATAACTGGTGACTAGCTCTTTGGAATTCCCATAAATTCCTAGAACTTAATAACTTACGTTTTGGTTTTTTTATTTCCTATGTTCTACCTTGTTGATTTCCATCTGTCTTTTCGAGCTCCGTCCTTTAATATTATCTGTATTGAATATGAAGTTATGACTTGTCTTTTCATCTCTATCGTAAACTAAGAGCCATCGATTGAGAAAAAAAAACTACGTTCATTGTTTCACACATTCATATTCTTGCCTTCTGTTCATTTTCTCCTGCATTACTTCAAAGAAAATTTATACGAAAAAAATTTTAGCAGTTGCTGTGATCGAGATTCCTTCACCTTCCTCCATCCGTGAACATGTTCGCATGCCTACTTCTTCCCACTAGCCTCGGCCCTCTTCTTCCACCTTTTCTCCTTCATCCTACCAGCCTCCACCACCACAACCGAGAAACCACCTCAACCCACTACGGCCAAGCTCCGACCGAGAACCTCCAACCAACCATCTCAACCCACAGACCACACCATACCCTTCCCCTTTGGACGAACTCAACTACCACTCCCAAGCTCGCCGACACTGTAGCTCGCATCTCACCTAGCCTAATCCACCAACATTACCTCGCTCTTCCCATCTACGAGCTGCTCCGACTCCTTCCCCAAACCCAATCCATCTATAGACCATTAGCCGAAGGCCTTCCATCTTTCCTCCACAGCCACTCGAAGCTTATAGCCTGTCTTCTCTTCTACTGTTTGAATATGAAGGTTCGGGTATATATATTCATATTTATCTATAATATATGTGTGTGTACGTTTTGATTTTTTTTTGGTATATAAAAGTATATATATGGGTACATTTTCTGTTAGTATACATTTACATATCTTTATTTTGTTTACTATAGACTATTTATCTATTTGGTTGTATAGTTTATTGGTAATTTGTTTTAAAGTTACCATGATATGTAAGTGTTTCGATTGTAGGGATAATAATATATTTTATATATACTATTTTGTATGTGTATATATATATATACTGTTTTCAGTTTAAATTTTCGCAGCTTTCATATTTACTTCATATGGTTTCGCAGCTTTCAGATTTTCGCAGCTTTTGTATTACATTATGAAGTATGCCGGTACATATTATAGTTATATATATAAAAAAAAATCGTTTACTGTTAGTTTTATGTTACTCTGTACATTTTTTCATATTTTGTTATATTCGAATTTTTTTTTAAGTTATATTTATATATGTGGGTGTTTTAGGTGATCTGCTCTTGTTAGTGTGTGTATTATATAAAGTAAGTTGTCGTGGACGTGTAAGTTTGGGTAGTTGTACAGTATATTACCATATATACTTGATTCTAACATATACACGTAATGTTTATTTGTATATTAGTTTATGTATAGCCTGTTAATTTATATAGATAACATGATTGGTTCGTAAACATACGCCTGTATATGATTGTTCAACGCGCTAATATATGTTATTGTATATATAGGATTTAGGTGCTCTGGTAGCTGTTGCGCATATAAAGGTTTCAAATAATATTTATCTAGTCTAGATAGGAAAGTTTATATTTGTTTTATAAAATATTAGTTATATTAATAGTTTGGAAAGTATATATATATATATATATATATGTAATTATTCCCAATTATATGATGAAGATATGTTGTTTGATTATATGTGTTTTATTTAAAACAATAATTTTTAAATACCTATATATTTAAATTTAAAAAAATGTGTTTGAATTTAGAATATGATTTTTTTTATATACGTAAATAGTTATATATATATGTATATGTATATAAATTCACTTATACTATTTATCATCATCGATTCAGATTCTGATTTATTTCATCGATTCTATCTACCAGCTTTGATCGTCAAATTTGTGCCCATCTCACTTTGCTTTGGAATTCGCGACTGGATTAGTAATTTACACCGTTATCAAATTTCTCGAGCCTCGAAAGGTGAGCACTCACTCACGATTAACGTTCTTTATTTATTAAATTTGATTTCAATTGAAACGACAATTGAAATATGCTACTGTTAGTTAATTATACTGTTATATATGCTATTGCCTGTATCAGTTCACCAGTGACATCTGACACCATTATCTGTTAATTATTTATGCGATGATAATACAGTTTGGCTGATAATTGATTGATTGTTAATATTTATATTGGATGTTAAATTGTTAATGTTAAAATGATAAATAGTATGAAATTGAACTTGATATAGGATAATTAAGTGTTAAATTTGATTTACTAACATTTGTATAATATGACCCCTTTAAGTGTTGAATTTATTGACACGTAGGATTTGTTTAATTACATTTTGAACCACTGAATGTATGTTGTTAAACTGATGATGTATGAAATTGTAATTGAATGACAAGTGAAAACCGTAATGTAATAATCTTTAATCTACATGAAATGATAGTGTAGATTCTAGAAATAATTATATTAATTCGTACAAATAACAATGCGAATTAATACGGTTATTTCGGGATTATTTGAATTGATTATTGGATTGTTTTGTTTGATTGTTATTGCTTGTTTATTTACTTTGACACCATCCCAGTTATCACACTGCAAGTTCCCTTTATGCTTTGATTTTGAATTAAATTGGAATCGGGTTGAAATGATAAATACCCAAATTGAACTTTGACCTAGGATAGGAAATTAAATAAAACCCGATTGGTCAATAATTTGATTTAAAAATAAAACGAAGATTTTATTTGAATAAATAATATGGTTTTGAAATGAAGTTGAAATTTGAATTTTTAATGAAAGGAAAATGTTAATATTTAATAATGTGAAACAAAATATTAACGATGTAATTGATGAAAGAATGTTGTTTAATTTGAGAAATGATTGAATTAAGTTTGAAATGATTTAATAATTAAGTTTGAAATTATTAAACTTTGAAATGATTTAATAATTAAGTTTGAAATTATAATTAAGTTTGAAATTAAATAAGATTGAATTATTTAATGATTAAATTGAATTGGATTCTTTAATAAGAAAAATTGAACTTTTGAATAAGTGAATTTTACTTCGTAAATAATTGAAATTGAGTTTCTTTATTAATTAAGTTTTGGAAATTTATTTAAGTAAGTAAATAAGTGAAATTGAATTTCTTTAACAAGAAATAAAATGTGATGTATTGAAATTAATGAAAGACTTGAAATTTAAAGAATTTGGTTTGACGAATTTAATTTAATCAAATTTGTAAGTTTTGATATAATGAAGTTGAATTTTTTTAATGAATTGGAAATTTAATAGAAATTGTTTTGAATGGCAAATTTACTTAATGAATATTGAATGAAATCGATAAATGAATTTAAATTGATTTGAATGTTAAATTAAATTAATTTAAATGTTTTCGAAATGAAACTTATATACAAACTTGAATCAATATTTGAATTGTTTTAAATAAAGATTGAAATTGAATTATAAGATTTTGAAATGATAATTTAGAAGTTTTGAAACGTAAATTGTGGAAATTGATTTAGAAAGACAAATGAAATGTTGATTTGTAAATTCTAATTGAAATTGAATTTGATTTGGTTTTGAAATATATAAACGACCAATCGGTGAAATAATTACGGAAGTTAATAAAGAGACCGGAATCGGTTATGGATATACTCTCTATCTAAACCGAAACCACTTTAATAACTATACGCGGAGTGTGATCCAGAATGAAGTGGTTGGAATGATGTACGTGATGATTGAAGAAAGAGAACGATAATGGATAGCCTTGACACTTGTGTCAAATTTGAAATGACTAAAACGGGAGCTGTGCCGGGCCAATGGAGGATTAGCTACCTCAAGTGGACACACTTCTTCGAACTACTTATACTTGTTGTCGATTGGTGCACCCTTGATTTTGGGAGTGTTGTTTCACGGTGTTGCGGGCGCTGCGGCGTTGCGTTCTCACCAGTCCGGATCAGGCGAACGGTAGTATCACTACCTTGGGTATTGCCTCATGTGCCTTGTCATACTTGTATTCCATTTATGCGCGACCACTACGATTTTGATTTGTACCTTTAGTATATGGATTGCCCTCTGGTGACTTCCGGTTTTGGGGAAACTACGGTCTTGTATATGCTTTTGGGAATAAAAATGTGTTAAGGGTGGAATGGGCCATGACTTAACGCTATTTTGATATCTTTTTATATTACTGATGGACATTATCTACTTATCGTACACTACTACATAGTAGATAGTTTAACGGATCCTTAAAGGATGGTTATTCCAAACATCCTTTGAGTTACTTGTATTTCAATTGCTATTTCACTTGAGTTGGATTTATTAATATAAGAATGTTAATCCTGACTCGAGTGTTTTGTATTTTGCTTTACGCTCGGGTCAGACTGAGTGTACCAGTATTCGAGACTCACCTTTGGAGTTGGAGCTTTGCTTGAAGATCCAGCCATCTATTCTGCTTTCAGTATTCGATGATTCCAGTGATGTATTCTGATTTGTATCAGATGTATCGTGTTACTCTTCCGTTGTATCTGGTTTAACTCTGATGTATCGTATTACTCTTCTGTTGTAAACTCTGATGTATTTTATATTCATATAGTAGCTTCATGAACTACTATCTCTTTTCTTTCCGCTGCAATTATTACTCTGTGTCTGTGTTCTGTGATTATTTAGTTACTGTATATGTTCAGTTTTGACAAATTTAAATTAACAACGCGGTATTTTGAGCAATTCAACTCCGGCATGAGTGTCTACCTATACACTTATAATGGATGCGAATGGTCCAAAATTCTGGGTCGTTACAAAATTCCTGATATAAATATACCACAAATAGACACAACTATATGGTTTTATATGATGACATCATCCATATCATTCGAAAGTGGAATATGCGTCAAACATAGTATTTATGATTTTTGTTTGATTTTTTATTGAAATTTAATATTTATACTCGATTGAGTATTAATGTTGTATTAATGTCTATCACTTTATCTCTATTTTTCTAACACTATTACTTTTTGTTGATAACAAAAGGGTGAGAGAAAATTTAAGATTTTGGAAAATAAAGGTCAAATATTTTATTTTGTACTTTCTATTTGCATCTAGGCTCATTTGCATATTTTTATTCACGCATATATGAAGGGGAAGCTTGGGGTAGAGTGGGAGCATTCGAATATGGGGAGCAAATAGAATCTATAAATAATCAAATACATTTAATAAATTCAAAATCTTAAATATATGTTTATTATCATCAAAAGAGGGAGATTGTTGAATATGCGAGTATATGATTTTTGTTTGATGATAATAAACATATATATATTCATTTAAATGTATTTGATAATGTACTATTTTATTTTTCACATAATTAAATAAATATTTGCTGAATAAAATAAATAACACAGAATTTAAATTCAAACAGATATTTTATTCAACCAAATATTAATTACAATTTTGAATAGTACAAATTTGAGCTCTCTCTATATATGCACAAATTCAATACAAATTTGATTACATCACAATTTATTATTTACATTAGCACCTAACTACATATAACTCATTCACTCGTATTTATTTTCAACTCCATTCCAGATTGAATCCAGCATCTGAGTTATCTGCAAAAATATACAATGACGCAGTAAAATTGAAAATAAAATATTTTTGCAGTGCAAAATAAAATGTAATTTTGGAAATGTTATTTGCCTCAGTTATTTGGGTTGTTCATCATCATTTAATTTTGAATTCATCATACACGAACAGCTTGTGACATGCACAGTGTATCACTGTACATGCCACAAGGCCGTGCACACCAATGTACACTTAATAAAATTACAGGGACAAGTGAGCACAAGGTCAAACCCAAATCAAAAGTCGGGTTCAACTCAGGTGAAATAAATATTAAGTCACGATATCAACACAAGGTCAAACCCGAGCTATAAGCTGGATTCATCGCAGCTGCAATCCAAATGTACAAGTTCAATAAAATGGTCAAGACACATAAATCTAGACTCGACCAAAGTTCAAGTCCAGCTACCAAATGAAAACAGGCAGTCGAAGTAACAGCAATGCAGTACACAAATGTACACATACATGGTGAACTTACTCAATAGTAGTGAACAGGACAAAAACAAGGCATGTACAAGCAACTCACTACATAATGAACACAAGTTGAAGCTCACATGAATATAATAAACTGGTCAGTGCAAGTTCAGATGCTCGACAAATTACAAACTGCAAATGAAACAGCATATCTACCAAGAAACAAAACACAATACATCATAGCAGTATGGAAGCAAGACTACATGAACCAGACTCGAGCAAGTCCAGACCACACATGAAAATGCAAATGTCGAAGACAGTGAAAATCTCAACATACATATATACATGTGTGAAACATCAAGTGACTATGCAACATGACTCAAGTGACTCAATCCAATGCAGACTCGAAGTACAGATGTAAACAAGTCTGGCAACAACATGAAGATATCATGAACATACTCAAATACAAATGGAGATGCACAGTGCAGACACAAGTATTCATATTCATATGCAACCAGAATGCAAGCCTGCAAACTACAAAAGACTCGACCAAGACCACAATGCAAACTCAAGTGAAGTCAGTACATATACAATGAACTCGAATGAACAATACAAGCTTCAACTGAAAAATCAGATGTCCAGAGACCAGACAAACAAGTACAGATTCAAGTAGACAAATGAAGACATATTCAAGTGCATTGAAACCACACAGCAAGTACAACCTGACTACACATCTAACAAGGGAACTCAACAAAGATCAAGTGAACAGCAAGTGTTAGAAGACCGAATCAGATAACATGACGAACATGAATTAACAAAGTCAAAATTTTCATAAATCAAGTCACTGGCCAAACTCAACGTATAGAGGAATAATTCAAAGCAATGCCAAAGTCACAAACGAAAACAAGTTCAAAAGAAAATCAAGCCGTGGAAGCCAAGGAATCAAACACAAGTCAGAATTGAGCCGTGTTAACCAAGTAATCAAAATATACGAATTGGAACAAGTCAGAAATCATCACTAGCATCCATACGAAGATCAGCGGCCAAGCATAGAAACAGACGAATTCAAAAATGAAAAATACGAACGAAATTATAGGATTTAGAATCCTATTTAAACCCATTCATCATTGGCCTAACAATCATCGAGTTCAAGTAAGCTAATCTGTAAAGCAAAAAGCATAAAATACATACCAATTTCAGTTCGAACTCGATCAAATTGAATCGACCGAAATTATCGCAGCTAGAGGATCAATTGTCGAAGCCAAACAGAGGAGATAATCACTGCAATTGATCAGATACAGGCGGCGTTTCAATTTTACAAAAGCCCTAATTTTCGAGCATAGGAAAAGAGGAACGAACGAGCGATTTTTCACAGAGAAGAATACAAAGCCAATAATATAGAAAGGGGAATTCATTTTATATTGGGCCGGCACTTTTTCTTTGGGTTTTTAAAATTAGGGTTTATTTGTTTTATTATTTTAAAGTGTTTTTAATTTTAAACATTGTAATTTTTAGTCGTGTGACTAGGGTACGAACTACGGTGGTGTAGTTCGAGAATTTGCTACTCAGTGGCTGAGTTGTGGCAGGGTTTTGAGCGTAGAGTTAGGTTAGTAGATAGCGGGTGTCGCGAGTTTACGTGTGTAAGCGTCCGACTACTTAATTTCTAGTAGAAACCTTGGGGGCAGCACGTAGGCAAGGTTTTGTCGAAGTTGGGTAAATCTGTTTATTCTGTTTTCTGCTTTTATTATTATGCTATTATCCGTGCTGCTATTATTTTGCTGTGATCAGTGCTAAAATTATATAAACTTCCGCAATAATTTTTATAATTAATTGTATCACCCTATTCACCCCCACTCTAGGGTGAAAACGATCCTACAATAGGTTGCGTGGGTCTATATATAAATAGTAATATGATATGCCTATTTTATGTAAGTTACATATATAACCTGTTGTTAGTATATACATAGACTTTTGAAATCTGCATGTTTGTTTATAGTTTGGACATATATACAATATACATCTGTTTAAATATAAAGTCCACATATGGTCCATAGCCTGCATTTATATATAACTTATAATTTATATATGAAAAACTTATGTAAGTTATATAAAAATTTGTTTGTTCGTATATGTATAGGTTTACATAAGTTTATATATATGATTGACTTGAATTATATTTATTCCTATAGCTAATAAAGTATGTTGACATTGACTTTTATGATATGGTTTTGAAATTATTAACATATATATATATATATATGCTTTGCTTTCCAACAATTCATGTCTACATATATCTGGTTTATAACATGAGTTAGACATATATTTGTTTTTCATATCTTTTGTTCAAAGCCTGAGTTATATATACTTGTTTTAAAATGTAATTTATATATGCTTTGATCTTAAATATATGTGTTTATGTAAATAAGTATATGAGTTTGGTTTCAATTATATATATGGGAATTTTATTTGTGTTTGAAGTAGATATCGGTTTGAAATTATATGTTTTAAATTGATTTTTAGTAATTATATGTATAACATATATTTATTTCATTGATCCCTTGTCCATCTTGACTTACCATCTCAAATCGATTTATCATAGCAATTGCTTGCTTGTCGTGTCCCGTGTCGTGTCCCGTGTCCGTGTGTGTATTTGTTTCAGTTGCTTCTCATTCCGTGTTCTCTAGCCTCGAAAGGTGAGCAATCACTCACGATTAACATTCTTATATTTATTAAATTTGATTTCATTTGAAACGACAATTGAAATATGATGTTGCTAGTTATTTAATTTCTATATATGATATACTATTATCTGTAATTGTTCACCTGTGATATATGACACCATATTCTGTAATTTATATTATATTTATTTGTTACAGATGATATATGCCACTGTTGATATGTTATACTATATTCATAACTGTTCTCACTCTGCAAGTTCCCTGTTAGTATAGAATTCCCTATGGGTTGAAATGATACATACCCAAGCAATCTTTTAGAATAGGAAAAAATAATTATGGGTTGAAATGATAAACCCAAGCGATTTTCAATTACTTAAATTTTGGGATTGCGGGTTAAAATGATATACACCCGTAAATATTAAATTTGCGGCTTGAAATGATAAATATCCGTATCACTTGACCATAGGATAGAAAACTATATACAGACACCGTTGGTCTATATATATATATATATATATATATATATATATATATATATATATTTTGAAATGATTTCTAAGGTTTTGAAAAAAAAATATGTGGTTCTATAAATATTGATTTTAAGATATTATATATATAAATGTTATTTTTATAAAGGTTTAAATTTTAGATTTTTAAATTATATGTTTGGAAATTTTAAATTATAAGTTAGTTTTGAAAATATAATTTTTAAGATTTTTCTTATAATTTTATTATTTTAAAAATATATAAAATAAGATTTAATACAAAATACAATTAATAATAAGATTTGATTTAATAAAATTTAATTTAATTAGTTTATAATATGTTCAAGTATTTATTTAAATTTATATTAATATTTTAAAAATAGGTTTTTCTTATAACTTTAATAATAAAGGTTGGGAAGAAAAAAATTAATGTTGACTTGGGATTTAAATTGGTTAATAATTGAATTTAAATAAGAACTTATTTGAATTTATTGATTTTTGAGATTTTTAAAATATGATTTATTACTTGATTTGGAAAAATGGTAATTAAATGAATATTCTAAATTTTAAATAAAATTGAGATTGAATATTTAATACCAGTTTAGATATATAAATTGGAATTTTAATAAATTGTTATTTAATTTGGTTAAGTGAATTTTTTTTCCAATTTGAATAAAATTAAAGTTAAATGTTGAAATATAAATGAAATTTATATTGTAAATGTTTGAATATTTAAACTTCAATCTTTGAATTTTAATTGAAATGGTTAAACTGGAATTGATCTAAATTGAATTTTCGAATTTAAGTTAAATCGATTTTCGAAATTGGAGGAAACTAATTTTATTATATAAAGTATTTTATTATATATGTATAAACTAATTTAAATTATAAAGTATTTTAATATATATACTATTTTCAACATCTAAACTGTTTAGGTGGAAAGTGTTATGATTTCAAAGTGTTACGATTTCAAAGTGTTATGATTTCAATGTGTGATGATTTCAAAGTGTTATGATTTTGAAAGTGTTATAAATTTTGAAAGTTTTACATTCTGAAAATGAATATTATTTAATGTGAATAATGATATCGAATTTATATCGTTTTGAAATGGATACGATATTCTGATATGAAGTATGAACTATTTGAAATGAAATGACCACGGTGTGAAATAAGCGTTTGGTTGTTAAAGAGACCGGGATCAAGTATTGTCATACTCTCTGCCAATACCGAAAACCACTTTAACAACTATGCATGTGGTGGAGATTCTAGAATGAAGTAGGATGGTTTGGTGACGATTCTGTATGGTATTTACGTAGCCCTGACTCCCGTGAGTCAGCTTGATGCGGCTAAAACAGGAGCCACGCCGGGCCAAGTGAGGTCATTCCTCATATCGGACACATTTCTTCGATACCATTCTATTGCTTTTGTGATTTGATTGGGTGCACCTTTGATTTGGGAGTGTGTCACAAGGTGAGCGGTAGTAGCTGCTATGCGTTACCACCTGTCTGGATACGTAAATGGTATATCTACCCTGGCATTACCTCGAGTGCCGTGTCGCATGCCCTATCGCACCTTCTACGAGTTTGTTTTGTGTCGTACCTATGGAGTGCTCCCTGATTGCCCACTTGCGAGTGAAGTTTACAGTATCTGTATAGACTACGACATTATATAAAATGGGTAACACCTTAACGCTATTTTAATAGTTTACTTTACTATAGACATATTATAATAGCGTATATTACTACATAGTAGATAGTTCCACGGATCCTTAGAGGATGGAAATCCCAAACATCCTGTAAGTTACTTGATTTCAGTTGACATTTCATTTGAGTTGAATTTATTAATATAAGAATGTTAATCCTGACTCGAGTGTTTTGTGTTTTGCTTTATGCTCAGGTCAGACCGAGTGTCACAGCATTTGAGACTCGCCTTTGGAGCTTTGCTTGAAGTTCCGTTTCAGCTTTCAGCTATTTAGTGGTTTTGTTCAGACTTGTCATCTGTGTGTATTCGAGACTACATTGTATTTGAGATATTCTGTTATATTTTGTTTCAAACTCTGTTGTTTATATAGTAGCTTCATGAACTACTATTTATCTATTCTGCTGCTTATTGTTATATTACTCTGTGTCTATGATTCTGTGATTGAGATATTTACTGTATATGCTGATTTTTGCCAAATATAAATTAACAATCTGTTGTTTTGAGCAATTCAAGTCTGACATGTATGTCTGCTTATGCACTTGGCGGGTGCAGCATGATAGGGGGTTCTTACATTTGGGTTTGGTAGCGAGCGGATGACTCTTACTCCTACATCTCACGCGCGGTTGGTGCAGTCGAGAGGCTGGCCGTAAAATCCTAACACAGGTACCATTGTATGCTACGGTTGGCGTTACCCCACTAGCGTTGTCCCGTTACAGTTGGTATCAGAGCTCTGGTTTAGGCAAAACTTAGCATATAGAGTAAAATTTAATTGCAGAATCACCTTCGTTCGAGCCTAAATTTCTGCCTCTTTGATTCGCATTTCCTTTGAATTTCAGAACCTTCCCTTTGTTCTGAAATCCATTCTTGTCTCCCCCTATTCGTGTTCTTCTTAATGTTGGAGCATCCCATAGCTCTATTTCTATTGATCTCTATAATCAATTTGAGCTTATCTTGCCACTTCTATTGGCAGCTTTATCCTTGAGTGTGACTGATCCAATATGCGGTCCGGCCTATCTTAGTATGATTGGTAAAGGGGTGAAACTCCTTTACAACAGACGTCGATTCACCGAAGATTTCTATGTCCTCGGTTTAGGATGCTATTATGTAACAACCTGCATATTTTACGATTGAATATTTAAATATTTTATATAAATATAGAATCGTTGATCGGATTGAAGTCCGAAATGTCACTTTTTGCAAACAGTCGAATTGGGACTCGAAACCACTTCCATTGAGTCCAAAATGGTGTTTGCAACTTTTTTAAGTATAAGCATCGATATGTTTGGAGTTGAGTGAATTTTGCTATTTTTCACTTAGGGCTTTGGGTTTTGGTTTTAGCCCAATAACCTAACATAACACACTAGCTCAGTCCCCCTCTTCTCTTCATTCACTTTCATTTCCTAATAACTTCAAGCTTTTGTAAAAATGGGGGAAGAGAAAAAGAATTAGAATTCCCAAGCCCTAATCTTCTTTGCAAAATTCAAGTTCTATCTCCAAAATTCAAAGAGAAGCTTAGGTAAGCATCCTCTTCATCTTCTCCAACTTATTCTCTCTTCAATTTCAGAAATTTCCTAAACCTAACTTAGGGAATGTTCTTCTTTTGAGCTTAGATTCAAGCTACTTGGGTTGAAGTGAAGAGTGTTGATCTTTCCTTTGTGATTAAGCTTCTCATTCATTGTTTTTGGATTTAAAGGTGAGATTTTTATCTCACATCTATGTCTATATCTATCTTTGTTGTTAGGTATGAATTCCTAACATCTATTCATGATCATTTGCTTTTGATTTGAATTGATATGGTTGATTTACCAATTTTTGAATTTGAAGTCCAATTTTTGTGAAAATCCTACAATGGATGTTTGGATATGTTGTTTAGGGTGTATCGAAGAGCTTATAAGGCCGGGTTGTCGTTTGGCGTAAATCCTTAGTCATCGTTGCTTGCTCGATCACTTCCGAATCGATTTGGCCATTATGGCCTAGGCAAATTATTGCCTTTACCAGGTGTTCAGACGTCTGGATACCAATGCCAGACGTCTGGTTTTGCCTCCTGGAGAAAAAATAATACACGGTAGAAAAATAAAAAGGGCAGTGACTAATTTCAGACGTTTGAATTATCGTTCCAGACATCTGAAAGGATGTCAGACGTCTGATTTGTGATTTCAGACGTCTGGTTGGTTTTCTGGAATATTTCCAGAAACCAAAACCAGACGTCTGGATTTACCCCCAGACGTCTGAAAGGATTTCAGACGTCTGATTTTAGGCTTTAGACGTCTGGATGGTTTTCTGGAATATTTCCAGAAACCAAATCCAGACGTCTGGAACAACCCCTCAGACGTCTAGAAATTCCCAGTTTTGCCTATTTTCCTAATTTTGAGTAAAATTCCAATGTTAATCGATTTTTGTCCATCCGATTAGTTATTATCACTATTATCGTCTTTGATGACTTCTTTTTATGGATTTTTGGTAATAACAATTTTTATGGATTTGGTATCGATTTCTTTGGATTTAATTCACGTCTTCGAAAGTGAAATTTTGGTGATTGATTGTTTCTACAATCATTTTTGTGATTTGTCACTTCTAAATACAAAGGTTTTTATACTAGTAGTAAATACTCAAACTCTTTCATCAAAACGATTTCAGCACTATTTTAAATACAAAGTTCGTTTTTAAAACCGTTTTCCAATCTATTAGTATACACAAACCTTTACCTCATTCGTATGAGAAAATCTAATTAAACGGCTTAGCAAAACAAGTGGTATGAAACGCTTGCGTTTACTTCGTCGGTTAATTTATGGACTTGTTCGATTGAAAATCTTGTGACAATTTTCGAGTGGAAATCTACAATTTGTTCGTAAATATTTAAGTTAAGCTAGTTGTTATGGGACACGAAGCTAAACTCTTATATTTACTGGCTTAGTGTAATCGACACTTTTATTTATCGATGATGATCATTTTGTGATTTAGACTAGCGATGTGCGATGTCTATTTATTTGTGTGGGGACTACAATCCCCATTTGTGGAACTTCGGTTCAATTTGGCAGGGTAGCGACCCGTGGTCTTCGGACCGTTTGTGGAGCTTCGGCTCAATATTTATGGTTAGCGACCATGGAATAGCGTTCCGTTTGTGATACACGTGTTGGTGAGTTTTCATGCTCCCGTTTGTGATAGGCCTTCCCCCTTTGTGATTTTTGGATTTCTCGTTGTGATTTCTAGAATTTGTGTTTCACCAACTTTCATGGATTGGCATTGATATGTTTTTGTCAATTTTTGTGTTTTGGTGAATTATTTAAAGAATGTTATTCTTTTTGGTGTTTTGAGATGATTAGAGATATTATATGATTTTCGTTGTTAATTGATGTATACTTGAAAAAGTATGGCATTTTTGTTATCATACGCTTCTATTCATATCTCTTATCCTATATCATTTTACCTGATAATTATAGCTAGACTGATCCGTTTATTATTTTCTTATTAAATAATACTCGGGTCAGACCGAGGTATTTCAGGTGCTCCTACTTGACTTCTTATCAGGGTCCTTCACCTGACTTTTGGCTAACTACTTTAGCATAGTAGTTTTTGTTTATATACATTTGAAATAGAGACTCCTTGATGTGTATATATATATATATATATTCTTTTGTCTAGCACTTGTACCTATTCTTTTGTGACGTAATGGATCTTATATGACCATTACTTTGATGTACACTTTTATGTGATATATTCATATCTGTTTCCGCCTTTGTAATATGAGTATCTGTGACTGATTTGTGTTATGTTTATTTCTTTATTTGTTTCCGAAGTCCACTTAGCCACTGTGTGGTAGCTTTGAGTTTGTATTTGATATGTCGGATTTCCTCTAGAAACGAAATGTAAGTTATTTTATCTGACATATCGATACTCGCACAAAGCAATTACACAAATGGTCGCTTCTCAACAGCCTTATTCTTCGTGCTAGTTGATGGCATTACCCCATAGTGTCCTTGGCTAGCGTGAGTATAGAGGTGGGGCGTCACAGCATGGTATTAGAGCCAAACTTCGGAACAATGTAGAATAATCTAGCAAGGATCATTGTCCTAAGTCTTCCTTAGGAATCGTGCCATAGGATTTAATTCGAGTCTTCGTACCGTTCTATCCTATTTTCTTTTGCGATGCCTTGTTTTATCAATCAAGGTTGTTTGATAATCATTTCTAGAATAACCTTTTTCCTCTTCTTTCTTTCTTTCTTAGAGAAGAGAAATGGTTAGACTTGGCCGTCCCAGCGTCGGTCAATCTAGTGCTACTCCTCAGGATGGAGTATTTATGTCAGCTCAACAACTTTTAGATCTTGTTAACAATGCCCGAGCTGCTGGACCCGTTCCAACGCCTACTCACCCTAAATCCGGGTTTGCACGCTTGTGCAAAGATTATACCGCTTTGGGAGGAAGGCCATTCAAGGGATCCGAAAACGTTATAGAAATCCAAGTTTGGCTTAGATCATGCGATCGCATCTTTTCCCGCATGGATCTTATTGATTCACTTCGAGTCCAAGTGGCTTCTAGCATGCTCCAAGAAAGAGCATTAGATTGGTATGAGCTTTTGATTCTGAAATTATCGAAGCGGATCTTACTTGGCAGCAATTTCGGGAATGATTCAAATTGAAGTTTGTGCCGGAGGCTGAAAAAGTAACTTTAGCCCGACGCTTTATTGACCTTGTTCAAGGTGAATCTTCTGTGACGGATTACGTCGCATCTTTTGAATCTCTCTCTAAATATGGGGTCGAGTATATTAATACACCATTGAAGAAAAATCAGAGGTTTGTCTATGGGTTGAATAAGAACCTCAAAAAGCCTTTACTTCTGAAATTGGAAGTTTCTTTCGATCAGCTTGTCGATATCGCTCTTCGGCTTGAAGAGTCGGATAGAGAAAGTGATGTTGAAGTTGTGCGTGCCAAACAGAAATTCAATAATAACATGCAGAGGTCTATTAAGTTCAAAGGCCCCAATCCCGACAAGAAAGGGAAGCAAGAAACTTTTGTAGCAAAGACTCCTACCACTGGTCGTGGATGATGCTACAATTTTGATTCTATGGACCACTATGCAAATGAGTGTCTGAAACCCATTTATTGTCGCTATTGCAAAAGTTTGAGTCATCATATATCTGCGTGTCCCATACTTCAAGCAAGAAGGAGGGAAAGCTAAATGTTGAGCAAGCCTCTACTAGCACTTCTCTTGGTCAAGGTATTTTCCCTTCTATCCTTGACGATATTTGTTTTATGATTATCTTATTCGAGTTCTTGTTGATTTGGGTTCATCTCATTATTTTAAATCAAAAGAACTTGTTGATTCTTTTTCTTTAAATATTATGGGCTTGATGATTTCACTGAGAATTGCGAATCCGGTTAATGGATCCGCAACACTCAGTTTACTTTGTGAAAAATGTCGAGATTATTTTATGTGATTGTTCTTTCCAAGCCGATTTGCATGTTATGCATTACTTAGGCTTCGGAATGTATTTTTGGGAAAGGATTGGCTTAATCATTATGAAGCCCATATCCTATGTCCAATGTGGACTATTCATCTTCGACATCCTCAATCTGTTAAGCAGATTTCTTTTTTTTTCTTGGTGATTTCGATTTCCAATTCGGTGACATCGTTTTATTCTTTAAACCCACTTGATGAGGAAAGTGTAATTTCTCTCATTCAAGTAATTTGTGAATTTTCCGGAATATATTTGAGCTTGTCTTAGGATTATCACTTAAGCAATCTATTGAGTGGTGCTAAGGTCTTTTCAGCTCGACCTTGCCACCGGTTTTCATCAGCTACGAGTTGCGGAGGATAGCATTCCACTTACCGCATTCCGCACTCGTTATGATTCTTGTGAGTGGTTCGTTCTGTCATTCGGTATGACAAACCTTCTACCTTATTTCATCCATTTTTGGTGAATCGAGTATTCTACGAATATCTCGATTAGTTTATCTTGATATTTATTGATTATGGATGAAAATAACAAATTTAAAATTTGCAAATCTTTTAATAAGATATTTATAAGTAAGATTGGATTTTGTTCTTAAAACGAGCAAAGAATATTTGTAAATTTTATAAGAGTCACGGTTATCATATAGAAAATGATTTTGTGTTATTTTGCCCATTTAGTGCTTTAAGAATTCTGGTTGATGCGCTTGATCAACATTATCGATAGGAATCTCCTAAATACTAGGATGAGACAGTCAAACACAATAAATTGACTTGTAAAACGTAAATTTTTCTAAAAAAATGATTACATAAAGTTAATTATAATTTTGAAAGTCTTAGCTTTTCGGGAAAGAGGATCATTTAAAAGAACTCTTTTCCGATGTTTTTATTCTTGCGATTCCCGAAGGGGATCAAGACTTTAATGTTTATACCGATACTCGTCGTATTAGTTTTGGTGTCGTTCTCTTGTTAAGGGAATGTGTTTTATCATATGCTTCTTGACAATTAAAGCTTGTCGAGACTAGATATGCCACTCATGATCTAGAGCTCGCGGCTATTGTTTTTGCTCTTAGAATTTGGCGACATTATCTCTTGGGAGAGAAATTGTTCTTTACCCCGATCATAAGTTTCTGAAGTATTTATTTTCTCAAAAGGAACATAAATTGCGTCAACAGCGTTGGCTCGAGTTCCTTGCATCTTATGATCTTGATATTTTTATGTGCTTCCGGGAAGGGCAATCATGTTGCCGATGCCCTTAATCGTAAGCAACAAGCAGTTTTTTCTTTGATGATATCCGAATGGAATGATCTCGAGACTTTATTCACCTGTGAGATTCGAGATCGTGAATCCAATTCATGTTCATCTCTTGTTTTGTGTAGCCTTAAGGCTCGTCCTTCTCTTTTGGACCATACCTCTTTTCGCTAAACTCTATGTCAAACTAAAATTGCATGGAGTTCCTACTTCTATTATTAGCAATCGTGATCCATTATTTTACTGGTGGATTTTGGTAAGGTCTTCAAAAGCTTTGGGAACAAAGCTTAATTCTAGCACCGCTTATCGTCCTCGATCCGATGGACAAATAGAGCGTGTGAAATCAAATTCTTGAAGATCTTCTTCGTGCATGTGTTCTTGATTTTGGTGGAAGTTGGGAAGATCATATGTCTCTTGTTGAGTTTTCTTCCCATAGTAAGCTTCCAATCTTGTATTGGTATGGCACCTTTCGAGGTACTCTACGGAAGACCATGTCGATTTTCTTTGTGTTGGCTTGAAGCCGGTGAGAAGCTGGTTTTAGGTCCATATTTTATTGGTGTTCATTCATGTTTCACCTATGATGGGTGTTGTGCATTTCACTTGATCGGGAAAGTTAGAACCTCGATATTTTGGTCCATTTCCCATCACCAAACGTATTTGTTCCGTGGCTTATTGCCTTTTATTACCGGCTCAATTCTTTTGCTATTCTTGACGTTTTCAATGTCTCTCAACTACGGAAATACCTTAGGGATTCCGATTTTATTCTTGAGCCCGGTGTTGTTGAAGAAATTGAAGTTTCACCAAATTTAACTTATGAGTAACATTCTATTAGTATCATTACTTTGGAGGTTAAACGCCTTCGAATTAAAGATATTCTTCTTGTGAAAGTTCAATGGTCCTCAAATCCTAAGGATTTCTCTTGGGAATCTTGAGAATTCATCGAGGAAACACATCCGGACTTACTCTTTCGTGCTCTTTATGGTGAACTTCTTATTTCAAATTTTCTTTTGTGTTGATATGCTTTTATGGTTGTTACTTTTTATTTTCCTCTTAATTATTGCGAGGACGCAATTTCTTTAAGGAGGGGAGTCTGTAACAACCCGCATATTTTACGGTTGAATATTTAAATATTTTATTTAAATATAGAATCGTTGATCGGATTGAAGTCCGAAATGTCACTTTTTGCAAACAGTCGAATTGGGACTCGAGACCACTTCCATTGAGTCCAAAATAGCATTTTCGACTTTTTGAAGTATAAGCATCGATATGTTTGGAGTTGAGTGAATTTTTCTATTTTTCACTTAGGGCTTTGGGTTTGGGTTTTAGCCCAATAGCCTAACATAACACCCTAGCTCAGTCCCCCTCTTCTCTTCATTCACTTTCATTTCCTAATAACTTCAAGCTTTTGTAAAAATGGGGGAAGAGAAAAGGAATTAGAATTCCCAAGCCTTAATCTTCTTTGCAAAATTCAAGTTCTATCTCCAAAATTCAAAGAAAAGCTTAGGTAAGCATCCTCTTCATCTTCTCTAACTTATTCTCTCTTCAATTTCAGAAATTTCCTAAACCTAACTTAGGGAATGTTCTTCTTTTGAGCTTAGATTCAAGCTACTTGGGTTGAAGTGAAGAGTGTTGATCTTTCCTTTGTGATTAAGCTTCTCATTCATTGTTTTTGGATTTAAAGGTGAGATTTTTATCTCACATCTATGTCTATATCTATCTTTGTTGTTAGGTATGAATTCCTAACATCTATTCATGATCATTTGCTTTTGATTTGAATTGATATGGTTGATTTTCCAATTTTTGAATTTGAAGTCCAATTTTTGTGAAAATCCTACAATGGATGTTTGGATATGTTGTTTGGGGTGTATCGAAGAGCTTATAAGGGCGGGTTGTCGTTTGGCGTAAATCCTTAGTCGTCGTTGCTTGCTCGATCGCTCCCGAATCGATTTGGCCATTATGGCATAAGCAAATTGTTGCCTTTACCAGGTGTTCAGACGTCTGGATACCAATTCCAGACGTCTGGTTTTGCCTCCTGGAGAAATAATAATACATGGTAGAAAAATAAAAAGGGCAGTGACTAATTTCAGACATCTGAATTATCGTTCCAGACGTCTGAAAGGATGTCAGACGTTTGATTTGTGATTTCAGACGTCTGGTTGGTTTTCTGGAATATTTCCAGAAACCAAAACCAGACGTCTGGATTTACCCCCAGACGTCTGAAAGGATTTTAGACGTCTGATTTTAGGCTTCAGACGTTTGGATGGTTTTTTGGAATATTTCCAGAAACCAAATTCAGACGTCTGGAACAACCCCTCAGACGTCTGGAAATTCCCTGTTTTGGCTATTTGCCTAATTTTGAGTAAAATTCCAATGTTAATCGATTTTTGTCGATCCGATTAGTTGTTATCACTATTATCACCTTTGATGACTTCTTTTTATGGATTTTTGGTAATAACAATTTTTATGGATTTGGTATCGATTTCTTTGGATTTAATTCACGTCTTCGAACGTGAAATTTTGGTGATTGATTGTTTCTACAATCATTTTTGTAATTTGTCACTTCTAAATACAAAGGTTTCTATACTAGTAGTAAATACTCAAACTCTTTCATCAAAATGATTTCAACACTATTTTAAATACAAAGTTCGTTTTTAAAACCGTTTTCCAATCTATTAGTACACACAAACCTTTACCTCATTCGTATGAGAAAATCTAATTAAACGGCTTAGCAAAACAAGTGGTATGAAACGCTTGCGTTTACTTCGTCGGTTAATTTATGGACTTGTTCGATTGAAAATCTTGTGACAATTTTCGAGTGGAAATCTACAAATTTGTTCGTAAATATTTAAGTTAAGCTAGTGGTTATGGGACATGAAGCTAAACTCTTATATTTATTAGCTTAGTGTAATCGACACTTTTATTTATCGATGATGATCATTTTGTGATTTAGACTAGCGATGTGCGATGTCTATTTATTTGTGTGGGAACTACAACCCACGTTTGTGGAACTTCGGTTCAATTTGGCGGGGTAGCGACCCATGGTCTTCGGACCATTTGTGGAGCTTCGGCTCAAAATTTATGGTTAGCGACCATGGAATAGCGTTCCGTTTGTGATACACGTGTTGGTGAGTTTTCATGCTCCCGTTTGTGATAGGCCTTCCCCCTTTTTGATTTCTGGATTTCTCGTTGTGATTTCTAGAATTTATGTTTCACCAACTTTCGTGGATTGGCATTGATATGTTTTTTGTCAATTTTTGTGTTTTGGTTAATTATTTAAAGAATGTGATTCTTTTTGGTGTTTTGAGATGATTAGAGATATTGTATGATTTTCGTTGTTAATTGATGTATACTTGACAAAGTATGGCATTTTTGTTATCATACGCTTCTGTTCATTTCTCTTATCCTATATCATTTTACCTGATAATTATAGCTAGATTGATCCGTTTATTATTTTCTTATTAAATAATACTCGGGTCAGACCGAGGTATTTCTGGTGCTCCTGCTTGACTTCTTATCAGGGTCCTTCACTTGACTTTTGGCTAACTACTTTAGCATAGTAGTTTTTGTTTATATACATTTGAAATAGAGACTCCTTGATGTGTATATATTCTTTTGTCTAGAACTTGTACCTATTCTTTTGTGACGTAATGGATCTTATATGACCATTACTTTGATGTACACTTTTATGTGATATATTCATATATGTTTCTGCCTTTGTGATATGAGTATATGTGACTGATTTGTTTATGTTTATTTCTATAGTTGTTTTCGAAGTCCACTTAGCCACTGTGTGGTAGCTTTGAGTTTGTATTTGATATGTTGGATTTCCTCTAGAAACGAAATGTAAGTTATTTTATCTGACATATCGGTACTCGCACAAAGCAATTACACAGATGGTCACTCCTCAACAGCCTTATTCTTCGTGCTAGTTGACGGCATTACCCTGTAGTGTCCTTGGCTAGCGTGAGTATAGAGGTGGGGCGTCACATATTATTTCTTGCAAAACCCGAACCGTCTCTAAAAGATGATCAGGGTAATAACCTAGTAATCTAGACTCCACTCCAATAATCAGAGAGTATCCTGATATTGAGTGAAGTCGCTTCTCTTCCCTTCAAGCGGGAAATTGAATTTCCGCATCGATCTTATTCCTGGAATCTCGATTGACCCGGTTAAGGTCACCCACGATTTATATAAGTCTATCGTTTTTTTCTCTTTTGTCATCTATCTATCTTCCTTTCAAACCTATCTTCCTTGTTAGAACTCTCTTTGATTAGAGTCCGTCTAAATTTGAATCTATATCCTTGTTTGAAATCCATTCTTGAATCAGCGTGTGAGGGAATATATTTGTAATTAATATAAAATTGTTTTATATTGTGTTGTTTGAGTTGTTAAGTTTGAATTTTGGGCTTCGATCGATTCATCTAGCTAACGCTATCGATAGGAATTCCAAAACACTTGAACAGAGCAAACTAACACAATATTATTTCCGAAATTGATAAATAGCATAATTTTATGTATGGTTATATTATATATATATAAGTATAATTTTCTGAAATTGGATAGTTAATAAAATTGGTTGTTATGAATGATAATACTAGATTATCATTTATTATTTTTGTCAACACTACTAAATCATTTTCTATTGTTATATGTTATAAGGTGTTGAAATTTTATAAACATGGTTTATTTGATTTGAAAATGAACTAAACTTAAATCAAGGATTTAAGAATTTAGTCTTCGGTGCTTCTCAAAATTGGTTTCAAAGGTTTTGGAAAATATATTATTTGAAAGTATTTTTGAATGGAAATTGTTTCAAAAGAATATTTTTAAAAGAATTAAGTCTGTACTCTCTTCTTTTGTCGCTGGAAAATAATTTTGGTGATGACCACAGCATTATCGACATTCATTTTCGAGTCTCAAAGTGGAGAGACCACGTAGTAGCTTTGCTACACTTTTGTTTTGGAAAAATGGATTTGATTTCAATTTCTTGTGTATAATTTGATATATAAAATGTATATGTAGATAATTATTTCAAAATAGTTTGAAGTGAAACCGGATATTTGAATCTTAAGTTTTATATTAATGGTTTCAGTTATTGAAATAAAGTGAAATTTTTGAACAATTGGAATATCTAAAATGATAAATGAAATTAAACCAACTTGAAATAGTTGAATTTGAATAAAATTTACTTGTATAATACTAAATTGTATTCTAATATATATTACTTACCTAAAATATTCAAAAAGTTAAAATGTTAGTGCGAATATATAATTAAAGGTTATACAAGAGAAATAAAGTAATAAATTGTTCAAACTAAATTTTGGCTTAATATAAATTTTGTAAATAAATGGAAAATTTGTATAGTATTTAATTACACTCAGAACCTTAATATAACTTACCTAGAAATAGTTAAATGTTATTGAGAATAGGTAATTGAATAATATACAATATTAATGTAAGCAATAAGATGTCCAAATGATATTTTTTTAAGGGAATTTATAAATAATAAATTGAATAATGAATAAAAAGGAAATTAATTGGTTGAATAATAAATGGTTATAGTAAATGTTTATACACTCAATAAATGTTGTAAAATATGTCAAGTGGAATAAATTAAATGAGAAAAAGAATGTTATTTAAGAAAATAAATATAAACTTAAGAATAGTGAAATTGAAATTTTAAGTGAAATCAACTTAACTAGGGTCAAATGGATTTAATTAATAAGTTAAATCAAATAATTTTTTTTTTGAAAGAAATTTTATAATAAATGTTAATAAATTGAAAACAAATCAATTGAATGAAAATATATGGAATTGAAATCAATCAAAGGTGAACACAATAAATTTGATTGATTAAATAAAATGAATTGAAATCATCTAGTTGAACATAAACCAATTTAAAAATAAATGAGATTTATATGGCTTCTAAATTAACAATTTTTAATTAAATACATAGAATAAAATAAATGGAAATTAATTGTTGTGTTTTGTATTTTTAATCTAACCTTTTCTTCTAGTTGGTTCTACTCTCCTATCTCCTTCCTTTTCGGGGACGAAAAGTTTTGAGTGGGGGAGAGTGTAACGACCCATAAAAATTTAACGGTTTTAATAATGTAATTAACTGAATTTTAATGAAATTTTAAATAATTGAATTTTGAAATGAAAATTTGATATTTGGAATACGTCTATTTAAACATAGCAAATGGTAAATTTTCATCAGAAAATATGGAAGTTTATTTTGTTGTGTAATTTTATTTAAATTTAAATCAGTTAATATTGGATGATAATAAAATATTTCTCAAATCTGAATATTTTTATATAATAAATTTGTAAATCATCTTCTGAGTGAGGCGTTGTAACAACCCTGGTTTTGGATATTGCCTTTAAATATTAAATTATAACGGTAGTTATGATTTAATATTGTGAACTAAAATTAAAATTGGAGATTTTAAATTGCTTATTTGGAATAAACAATGAATTTTGGGAAATAAAATGTGGAAATAAAGTTTAAAACATTTATTTTATTTTTTTGGGTTAATAATGAATGAAAAATGTATTTTATTTGGAGAAAATGCAATAATATTTGTAATTATTGCCAATTACTTCTTTTAATAATTTTTAAAGGAAGTATTTGATTTTTAAAGGTTGTTTAATCAAATAAAAAGGTGGAAATTGGTTTAAAAATTAGTTTTAATTATAAATTTGAGTTTAAAATGGTTAATAATATTTTTCTAACCAAGAAAAATATTTTTATGGAATTTTTGAAGTTAAAAATAAAGATTTATACATTCATTTGTGTAAATTGCGTATTTTTGTAAAATAAGGGTTAATTTTAATAAAAATGTTTTTAAAACTAAAATTATCTTTTTATACGATGAAAAATATTTTATTTCACATGTATGTAAGTTTACATAAATTGTTTGTATTAAAATTTGGAAGAAAATGTAATTTGTTTTATAAAATAGTTTAAACATGTGCATTTTTGTTTAAGTGTTGTATTAAAGCCTTAGGGTGATTAATTTATTCCTTAATTTGGGTCCAAATGGCCCATTAGCCAACTTAACCTGATAGAGGAAGTGAGAAACATTTTACAGTACATTCAAAACCATTCTCACATTCTTCATCTTCAACCAGTAAAAGAAAATAGCCATTTTTCTCAAAACCCAAACTTTCAAACTCAAATTTCTTCAAAGCAAGCTGTAATTTTTATCAAACTAGAGTAAATTAACAGGTAATCTAATCCCAAAACCTAAATATTTCATCCAAATCTTGTTTTTAGAAGAGTTTGTTTGTTAATAGTCTTTTTCTTCTTTGCATGCATATTTTTTTTCTTCTATAGGTGTTTGAAGGCCAATTTCTCCACCAAAGATTCAATCTTTTTGCCTAAATCCGGATATTTGTGCAACTAAAGCAAGGTGAGTTGAAATACTCACATAATCTAGCTGAGCCAAGCTCAAAAAAATTGGAAAAGAAATCAAAAATCTAGCTTTTATTGATAAATTTGTGTAGTTTTTTTTTCTGTCTGAAATCTATTTCAAGTGCCAACTTTGGTTGTCTATAACTTTCATCTCCAGCAACGAAATGCTGACGGATCTTTTTTTGAGTAAATTTTATGTGTTGAACTTTGTTTTTGCAAAATTTGAGCAAAACATATGGTCATATGAGTGTTTAAACCATTGCTGTAAAATCAACAAAACACAGTTTTTTCTGCCTGTAGAAATTGTGTTTTGAGTTGCTGCAAATATGGCCTGAGTCCATGTTTGAGATAGCATAACTCTTCCATGTCTTTTTGAAATTGCATGATTATTTTTTTTTGAAAGCAGAAGTTTTCTACTATATGCCTATCAATTTTCAGCTCAATCCGAGGTAATTTGATCCTCTGTTTCTGTCACATCCCTGAATTTTCGACTTTCGAAAATTCGACATCGATACTCACTTTATCGACCGCCGAGCAATCGAGTGCCGGAAATTCCAATAGTGATGGTTTTAAATAGAAGAAAAAGGCAGAAGAAGAAGAAGAAAACATAAGAAGGAGGAAGAAAGAGAGAAGAGAGAAAGAACAACAGAACAACATCAGAACAGAAACAATATCAGAATCTCACATTCGCAACGGAATAATATATAATAGATAAATGAATAATCTTTAAACAAAGAACTATATCATTTTATACATACATCAATCAGAGTCAATAAACAACAATGGACAGTTATATAAACTTGTCCTCATACAGAATACACAGCGGAATAAATACTATCAGATACAAATACTACGTCTCGCCATCCAGCTTGCTTCCAAAGCTCCAGAATATCCAGAATATCCTGATAACATAACTCTAGGCTGCCCGTGTGGAAATTGGTGGGCACCCAGAGTTTAGAAGGGAACAATAAACTCCGAGTCAGTCATGGTGACTGGTGTGAGATCGTAAAACAGTTATTTTTTCACAAAGAAAATAAAACAAATTCGCAATGCTTTTGGAAAATGAAACTACCATAAGACCTCCCGCCACACACACAATGCAAACGCAGAATTGGAGGAGATTTCTTCTTATGATAGTCAAAGATGCTTACTACGCAAAATCAAATTCTTTTTGATATTATTATTAGTGCATAGTGTAGAAAACATTTCGAAAGTATAATATTAATCTTAGCCAACATACGACCATTATCGTATGCCTACTATAGCTACCATCTAAACAGTGGTGACCACCGTACGTAAATGGCAGGTTCTGCAACTAATACCGTACAAGGTGCGTATTGGAGTTTGGATTTCCAACAAATGGTCAGGCTAAGGAACTTCCTATCCACGATGGGTACGTCCCTAGAATAGACGACCCGAGAACCTAACGTTACGGTTAGATCTCTGCCAACACAAGGTCGGGTTACCTCTGCAAAAATAGGTAACTACTGACACGCGTATGCCATCCCCCGATCGTAACCGATCTTCCCGAGGATCCCCGATTTCCAACAAACCACATCAAAATAATAATGCAGCAACCACATAGGTTAAGTATCTGGGCTCCATACCATGATACCACCTCTATCTAGAAGGAATGACATACACTAAGGGGCGCTACTCCCTAGAACCTTGCTGCATCCTTCCTGTTTTGACCATTTCCGGGGTGTGAGGCTCGACGAAGTCTCGTCCACAAAGCTACGCTTTTTACAAAGCCATGCTTCGGGTCAAACAAATGATCAACCTATGATCACAAAGATATAAGATCAAACAAATGATCATATCGCAAATGATCAAACACTGATCATTTCACAGCAACACTCAGTATGCCACGTTACCAAATCGGGAATATATCACTGATAAATTTCAACTACATAACCTCTAAGCTCGTACGTCTCAGAGAAGGGTGTTAAGCTAAGAGAATAAATTCTCCGCCACCAACAGAAATGTATTTGAAAGAAATCAGCTTTATATCTCACTTTGTAACGTCAGACACACAATCCATACAAGTCTGTTCCGGGATCGAACAGAACCGAAGGCACTTCTCACGAAGCCCTTGCATATCCGGATAATTTTCTAATCACGTCCGGACTTCCCGTCACTAAGGGTGATAAAACCTCTAAATCGGAGATCAGCCGATGTAGAGTAACTCGACGGTAATCCTTCCGTTTTCAAAAATATCCGGTCTTCAACACTGGTCTTCAAATGCAATTCATAACGACGTATCACATATTCGGAATGGGTTATACGATCCTATGGTCCTTTCCCGGCTAACCCGAATAGTGAGCGCTTATTCAAAAATAAGTGTGGCATTCTAATTCATCCAATTCACAACAAATACCTATTTAAAGGTAAATATTGATAGTCGGTTATTTAACTATCAATAAAGATGCGCAACATCATCAGATTCCAAATAATTTTCCAAATTATTGTATCTTTAAAAATATCTTTACTAGATATAAAATTTCCACTTCAAAAATAAATCAACGTTTATTTTTAAACAACTTCCCTTTCTTTTATAAATTCCATAGTGAATTTATATTTCAAAAATATCTACTGATATACGATTCTCAAATCGATTTCAAATATTCAATTTCATTTTATCTTTAAGAAGATAAAATCTCAAAACGTTTCATTTCATTTTGGAAAACATTCCCATACTTATTTAATAATAAGTATTTCACAAATCATTTATTTTCAACGCTTGGAAAATATTCTATATACTTAAATCAATATTAAGTATATATTCATTCTTTAAGGAAAACATTTAATATAACAACATTTATTTGAGTCAAAACGAATGTTACGTAAAACATCGTTACGACTACTCAAAATCACTAGTATAGGGATTCGAAATTTAGATAGATATATAAATCCCAATACTACATAAAAACATTTCCTTTTGGAAATCATTTACTATAACAACAGTGTTATAGTCCACCATTTCCTTATTTTCCGAAAACGTCTATTTCAACAATAAAAATGTTGAAATCTATGGTTTCGATATTTAACACATTTTAAAACATTGTTAAATCGTTTTCATCTTATTCCAGTAACAATTTCCCAAAACAGATCCATTTTACTTAATAATATATTCACTGTCCAAAATCGTGAATATACTTCACTAACCACATTTCACTCTTTTCTACACATTTTATTTCAATAATAATTCGCTATCCAAAATCGCGAATATATCTCCTTTAACAACCTTCTATATTTAATTTATCAAATCCAATTGATTTCGAATTTATAAAACAACGTTTATAAATTCTATTTCTATTTTCTAACAACTTCAATTTAATAAATCTCCTTTATTAACAATTCGATTCATAACTCAAATCTTATACCAACAATCCTTATTATAAGTTAAATATTTATAATTTCTTTATTTTACAAAATCATTTCCATTTATAAGTGCACAATTTATAAACTTCATTTATTTATAAATTCTTAAAAATTCATTTTAACGCTTATAAAAACTCGTTTTATAATACCAACATTTTAAAGTTATAAATATCAATTTTTTGTACATCTTTTATATACATCGTTTTAATAATTCAAAAATTCCCATTTAAAACCATTTTATAAATTTCTTAACTATTTATTTCAAAAATCACCTTTCGGTTATATTTCACAAATCTTAACTTTTATAACTTTAAAATCTTAACGTTTATAAATCAATTCAAAAATTCCATAAAACGTATATTTTCAAAAATCACTTTAAAATCCTTTTAAAATAAAAGTCGTTATTTTTAAACTTCAAAACTTGAATCTGATGATGCAACAGCACCAATAAGTCAATCACAACAACAAACATCATATATCAATATGATAACAGAATATACATCACAATATCTGTAAATAAATAAATACTGGTGAGGAATCCAGTTGGATCCCTCCAACCTGTTTCCCTGCATCCAAAGACGTTAGCACAATACCAATTCCACTTCGAGGTGGAATATCGCGGTATATGGGTTTTATAAAAATATCCGCTTACTAACGGCGCAATAGGGTCTCATCCGCTATACGAGGCGGAAAATCAATCAATCCAATATATACATATGCCAATATGTATATATTGCTATATATAGATATATATCCTACTATATCTAATATCACATCCAATAGCAATCAATCAGTCAATAAATAACTGTAATATCAAATTTCATTTGAGTGAGAAAATCTCACCTTAGCTTTTTATTTGCAATCCAATTTCCATTTTCTGCTTTGATTTCTCGTTTTATAGACCTTGTATAAATATTATACAAATTCATTAATATTTGAACAGACGAACAAATAAATTTCCCATTTTAAACAGATGGAGTTAACTAATTATTAAATTATTTCATTAACTAACAATTTTATTCAAACTAACTTCCTTTTTACTTTAAACCAAAATCTCATTTACATAAATATTCCAAACATTTTGCTTATATAAATTTCGTCCATATTTTAAAATTCCTTTGTATAAAATTTCTTTTATATATTATAAACTTCTGTAGTTTTCAAAATATTATATACTTATTTATTTTATTCTTAAACCAATTTATATAAACTTTCTATGCCTACTTACAAAATTAAACTCTTAAATTTTAAAACTGGGCAGCAAATAACCGAATAAATTTCTCTACTGTATATATGTATTTCTTTTTATTTTTGTTTTACTGTAAAATTTCGCATATGATAAAATTACCTTACTATATATATTTTAAAACAATTGATTTTTATTTTCTTTGAATCAAACATGTTTAAATTTCTGTAAAAAATCTATTTCTGTTTTATATATATTTTCTTCCTTACATATATACATATATATAAAATTTTAAATCGAAAAAAAATTGTTTCAATACCTTATTGCCAGAATTCGAGCTTCCCCCTCTCGACGCCGCTGGAAACATCATCGCGATGCCGAGTACTTACACGTGAACAGTCGCGACCCTCTACGCCTGCTCCAGCTCCGCGAAATCGAGCCCCAATCCCATCGCAACTTCAACCACACACTTGCCTCCAGTTTCCATCTCCAACGCGACCCCTCCGAGTCACCTGCTAGCTCGCGACTCCCAGTGATAAACTTCGCCAACGTTGTTGCCAATCTCCTGTCGATCGCCCCTCCTCCAGGCGACTCATCCCATCGCCAACCCTAGCTCGTCGCGACCCTCCATCGACTGTGGATTTGATGTCGCCGCCCCTGTTGAGTCGCCTCCAATCGCGAGTTGCCACCAACAGATATTCCAACATCGATTGAACGCGCCTCCTCTCGCGTGCTCATTTCCTTTCGACCTCCCAGGCTTCGACCATTTTAATTCGATTTGAACGAGAATGTTTCGATTTTTTTTTTATACAGAGGGAAGGGGAAAAATGAAGTGATTTGAGCTCGCCATTTATTTTCTTTTGAACGAAGACGAGTAAAGATGTTTTGAACAGATAAAAGGAAGAGGGAGAGGAGATATTTAAAATTGAACGAACATGGCCTGCACGATTTTATTTCGTGGTCTTCAGCGTGATGTAGGGCGTGAGTTAAGGAAGAGAACGTGGTTGATGTTTGACAAATTTTAAATTTTAAATTCAAATTTAATTCGATTAAATCTCAACGTGTTTATGTGTCGTGTGCTCTCATAATAACTCCGAAAAATACGAAACTTGAAATCTGGTAATAATTCAATATTACGGACCCAATGGAACTGGTTTCGTCGAATTCCGAGACTGCGTCTCGGACGGCTATTTTTAAATTTAATTTAAACGATTAAATTTCAAAACTGAACAAACCATTTTCAAATCAATTTCTGAAGCTTCAATTATCTTCAGTATTATCAATACGAATTTTAAAAGCTTTCGAAATATTTTTCTTCAACTTTAAATTGAAGATTTAAATTTTTATCCAGCATTCAATAGATTAAATTCTGTAATTAAATCGCCAAAATTGAATTTATATCGGGGATTCAAATTAAATAATCGTTCAAATATTTAAAATTAATTAAACATTTTCAATTTAATTTATTCAAAATTCTGGGTCGTTACAAATTTCCCTCCTTAAAAGAATTTCGTCCCGAAATTACAAGTTAGGAAAAATGGTCCTTAACTCGTCTACTATTTTTCACAATCCAATAGTTTTATAAAATTTTCAAACAGATCTTTCTACTAAAGATTCGTTATCAATTCAACTAGTTTTTCAACTTCAATTACAGGTTTCAAAACAACATTGTTTTCTTAACAATTCAATTTTAAGTTTAAATTCAAATTTAAACTTTCAAAAATTTCTCAAAAATTTTCTAACGCCCTAAATTTTCGAAAAATTTCGCCAGCGTCTCCTTTGCGCGGCTAATACGGCACGACTACAAAACGTCCCTACGGACTCTCAGATTCCAAAAAGAAAAAGAAAAAGCCAAGCGGCTAGAGAAATAAGTCATCAAATCTCATATTCAAATTTAAACACATACCTTTTTCGAGCAATTCAAATTATCTTCGAAATCAAAATTCCAATTCCTTTTATAACACCTGTATGTCCTACTAGCCATAATATCTAGTTACACATTCAAACCATTTTGCAAATTCTATTAAAAAATTTCAATACTTACTTCTTATATCATCTCTAATTCACTATTGAAGTTACACATATTCATTTCCTATTCAATTTTTCATTTCAATTTCATTTGGATTCAATTCACAATTCCAATCTAATTTGGATTCAGTTTACTTCTGAATATTGAATTTATCAATTACCTTCCATTCATAATCGCACTATTTTAAATTAGTTTTATTTACTAATTCATCATCACTTTATTCAAATTTGCTTTCAACATTCAGTTTCAATTTTATTCACTTACAATTGTGAATTCCATTCATTGCAAATTTATTTCTACTTACTTGAATTTATCTTTAAATTCGAACCATCTCTTTTCATTTAGCTCACAATTCAAGTTTCAATTTAACTAATTCAACTTCCATTTCATGAATTAATTAATTATCAAAGTAGTTTATTCGGATTCAATCCTTATTCATTTTTCTTTTCCAAGTTAGGAATTTTCTATTCAACGTGATTCAAATCAAATCACATTCCATTATTGAATTTTTTTATTCATCTTTCATTTATAATTATTCAATTCAATTCATTGCTTACAATTTCAAAATGAATTTCAACTTTCAATTTCAGTTTCATTTAATT
This sequence comes from Allium fistulosum, assembly GCA_030737815.1. Taxonomy (NCBI): domain Eukaryota; kingdom Viridiplantae; phylum Streptophyta; class Magnoliopsida; order Asparagales; family Amaryllidaceae; genus Allium; species Allium fistulosum. The sequence goes on along the minus strand of CM060904.1, from coordinate 1,217,989,114 downwards.
GATTCACTTGCACTTACTTTAATTTAACTCCATTCTTTAAGTTAAATTTATTCTATCAATATTCAAATTCTATGAGTTATCAACTTAATAATATTTCATAAATATATTTATATATATAATATTCCAGAGTCTTTTCAACCTTTCAAAACCATTTTTGAAAACAATTCAATTTATCTTTTGAATTTTCTAAAACAAAATCCAAATTTTTCCAAACAACTTTCATTTAAAACAATTTGGCAGCAATTCCTCTTTTGGAAACCCGAAAATGAACACCAATGATGCCGCGGTCATCATCGAAGTTATTTTCCAGTGACCGAAAAGAGTTTAGAGCTTTCATCTCTCTAAAACAATTTTCCACAACATCAAATCCCTTGAAAAATTATTTTCAAACCAAAAAGAATTTAAACTTTCTAAATCTCCGAAATTTTCAAATTCTTTTCAAAACATTTCCAAATACTCCTCTGGAATTCCGTTTCAAATTATAAGTCACATTTATAATTTATATTCTCAAATTTCATTTGTATATGAATTTTATTTCTTAACTTTGGACTTATGATTTTAATTTCCTATTCAATTCCATATAATAATGATAACATTCCAATATTATCACTTTCCTAACAAACAAACATCCATATACTATGATAATTCATAGAAAATTATTTTCTTTATATACAGAAATAGTTTTGGGCAAAATTATCTCATTCACCCTATTTTAAAATCAATACTGTGTCGGTTTATCTTGTTTAGAGTTTAGAAACCCCTATCGATTACAGTTAGCTAGACTGCACCGACCAGAATCTATAAACAATCAACCGATAAGTCAACACAATACAAAACCATTTCATATTCAAATAACAAATACGCGCTCATATCTATTATTACACTCAACTCATTCTAGAGTACTACTGACTCTATCTCTAATGAGTAACACCCAACAGAGCAGGGTTGTTGCTTAACCATATGCTCTGATACCACTTGTCACATCCCTGAATTTTCGCCTTTCGAAAATTCGACATCGATACTCACTTTATCGACCGCCGAGCAATCGAGTGCCGGAAATTCCAATAGTGATGGTTTTAAATAGAAGAAAAAGGCAGAAGAAGAAGAAAACATAAGAAGGAGGAAGAAAGAGAGAAGAGAGAAAGAACAACAGAACAACATCAGAACAGAAACAATATCAGAATCTCACATTCGCAGCGGAATAATATATAATAGATAAATGAATAATCTTTAAACAAAGAACTATATCATTTTATACATACATCAATCAGAGTCAATAAACAACAATGGACAGTTATATAAACTTGTCCTCATACAGAATACACAGCGGAATAAATACTATCAGATACAAATACTACGTCTCGCCATCCAGCTTGCTTCCAAAGCTCCAGAATATCCAGAATATCCTGATAACATAACTCTAGGCTGCCCGTGTGGAAATTGGTGGGCACCCAGAGTTTAGAAGGGAACAATAAACTCCCAGTCAGTCATGGTGACTGGTGTAAGATCGTAAAACAGTTATTTTTTCACAAAGAAAATAAAACAAATTCGCAATGCTTTTGGAAAATGAAACTACCATAAGACCTCCCGCCACACACACAATGCAAACGCAGAATTGGAGGAGATTTCTTCTTATGATAGTCAAAGATGCTTACTACGCAAAATCAAATTCTTTTTGATATTATTATTAGTGCATAGTGTAGAAAACATTTCGAAAGTATAATATTAATCTTAGCCAACATACGACCAGTATCGTATGCCTACTATAGCTACCATCTAAACAGTGGTGACCACCGTACGTAAATGGCAGGTTCTGCAACTAATACCGTACAAGGTGTGTATTGGAGTTTGGATTTCCAACAAATGGTCAGGCTAAGGAACTTCCTATCCACGATGGGTATGTCCCTGGAATAGACGACCCGAGAACCTAACGTTACGGTTAGATCTCTGCCAACACAAGGCCGGGTTACCTCTGCAAAAATAGGTAACTACTGACACGCGTATGCCATCCCCCGATCGTAACCGATCTTCCCGAGGATCCCCGATTTCCAACAAACCACATCAAAATAATAATGCAGCAACCGCATAGGTTAAGTATCTGGGCTCCATACCATGATACCACCTCTATCCAGAAGGAATGACATACACTAAGGGGCGCTACTCCCTAGAACCTTGCTGCATCCTTCCTGTTTTGACCATTTCCGGGGTGTGAGGCTCGACGAAGTCTCGTCCACAAAGCTACGCTTTCTACAAAGCCATGCTTCGGGTCAAACAAATGATCAACCTATGATCACAAAGATATAAGATCAAACAAATGATCATATCGCAAATGATCAAACACTGATCATTTCACAGCAACACTCAGTATACCACGTTACCAAATCGGGAATATATCACTGATAAATTTCAACTACATAACCTCTAAGCTCGTACGTCTCAGATAAGGGTGTTAAGCTAAGAGAATAAATTCTCCGCCACCAACAGAAATGTATTTGAAAGAAATCAGCTTTATATCTCACTTTGTAACGTTAGACACACAATCCATACAAGTCTGTTCCGGGATCGAACAGAACCGAAGGCACTTCTCACGAAGCCCTTGCATATCAGGATAATTTTCTAATCACGTCCGGACTTCCCATCACTAAGGGTGATAAAACCTCTAAATCGGAGATCAGCCGATGTAGAGTAACTCGACGGTAATCCTTCCGTTTTCAAAAATATCCGGTCTTCAACACCGGTCTTCAAATGCAATTCATAACGACGTATCACATATTCGGAATGGGTTATACGATCCCATGGTCCTTTCCCGGCTAACCCGAATAGTGAGCGCTTATTCAAAAATAAGTGTGGCATTCAAATTCATCCAATTCACAACAAATACCAATTTAAAGGTAAATATTGATAGTCGGTTATTTAACTATCAATAAAGATGCGCAACATCATCAGATTCCAAATAATTTTCCAAATTATTGTATCTTTAAAAATATCTTTACTATATATAAAATTTCCACTTCAAAAATAAATCAACGTTTATTTTTAAACAACTTCCCTTTCTTTTATAAATTCCATAGTGAATTTATATTTCAAAAATATCTACTGATATACGATTCTCAAATCGATTTCAAATATTCAATTTCATTTTATCTTTAAGAAGATAAAATCTCAAAACGTTTCATTTCATTTTGGAAAACATTCCCATACTTATTTAATAATAAGTATTTCACAAATCATTTATTTTCAACGCTTGGAAAATATTCTATATACTTAAATCAATATTAAGTATATATTCATTCTTTAAGGAAAACATTTAATATAACAACATTTATTTGAGTCAAAACGAATGTTACGTAAAACATCGTTACGACGACTCAAAATCACTAGTATAGGGATTCGAAATTTAGATAGATATATAAATCCCAATACTACATAAAAACATTTCCTTTTGGAAATCATTTACTATAACAACAGTGTTATAGTCCACCATTTCCTTATTTTCCGAAAACGTCTATTTCAACAATAAAAATGTTGAAATCTATGGTTTCGATATTTAACACATTTTAAAACATTGTTAAATCGTTTTCATCTTATTCCAGTAACAATTTCCCAAAACAGATCCATTTTACTTAATAATATATTCACTGTCCAAAATCGTGAATATACTTCACTAACCACATTTCACTCTTTTCTACACATTTTATTTCAATAATAATTCGCTATCCAAAATCGCGAATATATCTCCTTTAACAACCTTCTATATTTAATTTATCAAATCCAATTGATTTCGAATTTATAAAACAACGTTTATAAATTCTATTTCTATTTTCTAACAACTTCAATTTAATAAATCTCCTTTATTAACAATTCGATTCATAACTCAAATCTTATACCAACAATCCCTATTATAAGTTAAATACTTATAATTTCTTTATTTTACAAAATCATTTCCATTTATAAGTTCACAATTTATAAACTTCATTTATTTATAAATTCTTAAAAATTCATTTTAACGCTTATAAAAACTCGTTTTATAATACCAACATTTTAAAGTTATAAATATCAATTTTTTGTACATCTTTTATATACATCGTTTTAATAATTCAAAAATTCCCATTTAAAACCATTATATAAATTTCTTAACTATTTATTTCAAAAATCACCTTTCGGTTATATTTCACAAATCTTAACTTTTATAACTTTAAAATCTTAACGTTTATAAATCAATTCAAAAATTCCATAAAACGTATATTTTCAAAAATCACTTTAAAATCCTTTTAAAATAAAAGTCGTTATTTTTAAACTTCAAAACTTGAATCCGATGATGCAACAGCACCAATAAGTCAATCACAACAACAAACATCATATATCAATATGATAACAGAATATACATCACAATATCTGTAAATAAATAAATACTGGTGAGGAATCCAGTTGGATCCCTCCAACCTGTTTCCCTGCATCCAAAGACGTTAGCACAATACCAATTCCACTTCGAGGTGGAATATCGCGGTATATGGGTTTTATAAAAATATCCGCTTACTAACGGCGCAATAGGGTCTCATCCGCTATACGAAGCGGGAAATCAATCAATCCAATATATACATATGCCAATATGTATATATTGCTATATATAGATATATATCCTACTATATCTAATATTACATCCAATAGCAATCAATCAGTCAATAAATAACTATAATATCAAATTTCATTTGAGTGAGAAAATCTCACCTTAGCTTTTTATTTGCAATCCAATTTCCATTTTCTGCTTTGATTTCTCGTTTTATAGACCTTGTATAAATATTATACAAATTCATTAATATTTGAACAGACGAACAAATAAATTTCCCATTTTAAACAGATGGAGTTAACTAATTATTAAATTATTTCATTAACTAACAATTTTATTCAAACTAACTTCCTTTTTACTTTAAACCAAAATCTCATTTACATAAATATTCCAAACATTTTGCTTATATAAATTTCGTCCATATTTTAAAATTCCTTTGTATAAAATTTCTTTTATATATTATAAACTTCTGTAGTTTTCAAAATATTATATACTTATTTATTTTATTCTTAAACCAATTTATATAAACTTTCTATGCCTACTTACAAAATTAAACTCTTAAATTTTAAAACTGGGCAGCAAATAACCGAATAAATTTCTCTACTGTATATATGTATTTCTTTTTATTTTTGTTTTACTGTAAAATTTCGCATATGATAAAATTACCTTACTATATATATTTTAAAACAATTGATTTTTATTTTCTTTGAATCAAACATGTTTAAATTTCTGTAAAAAATCTATCTCTGTTTTATATATATTTTCTTCCTTACATATATACATATATATATATAATTTTAAATCGAAGAAAAATTGTTTCAATACCTTATTGCCAGAATTCGAGCTTCCCCCTCTCGACGCCGCTGGAAACATCATCGCGATGCCGAGTACTCGCACGTGAACAGTCGCAACCCTCTACGCCTGCTCCAGCTCCGCGAAATCGAGCCCCAATCCCATCGCGACTTCAACCACACACTTGCCTCCAGTTTCCATCTCCAACGTGACCCCTCCGAGTCACCTACTAGCTCGCGACTCCCAGTGATAAACTTCACCAACGTTGTTGCCAATCTCCTGTCGATCGCTCCTCCTCCAGGCGACTCGTCCCATCGCCAACCCTAGCTCGTCGCGACCCTCCATCGACTGCCGATTTGATGTCGCCGCCCCTGTTGAGTCGCCTCCAATCGCGAGTTGCCACCAACAGATATTCCAACATCGATTGAACGCGCCTCCTCTCGCGTGCTCATTTCCTTTCGACCTCCCAGGCTTCGGCCATTTTAATTCGATTTGAACGAGAATGTTTCGATTTTTTTTTTTTATATATACATAGGGAAGGGGAAAAACGAAGTGATTTGAGCTCGCCATTTATTTTCTTTTGAACGAAGACGAGTAAAGATGTTTTGAACAGATAAAAGGAAGAGGGAGAGGAGATATTTAAAATTGAACGAACATGGCCTGCACGATTTTATTTCGTGGTCTTCAGCGTGATGTAGGGCGTGAGTTAAGGAAGAGAACGTGGTTGATGTTTGACAAATTTTAAATTTTAAATTCGAATTTAATTCGATTAAATCTCAACGTGTTTATGTGTCGTGTGCTCTCATAATAACTCCGAAAAATACGAAACTTGAAATCCGGTAATAATTCAATATTACAGACCCTATGGAACTGGTTTCGTCGAATTCCGAGACTGCGTCTCGGACGGCTATTTTTAAATTTAATTTAAACGATTAAATTTCAAAACTGAACAAACCATTTTCAAATCAATTTCTGAAGCTTCAATTATCTTCAGTATTATCAATACGAATTTTAAAAGCTTTCGAAATATTTTTCTTCAACTTTAAATTGAAGATTTAAATTTTTATTCAGCATTCAATAGATTAAATTCTGTAATTAAATCGCCAAAATTGAATTTATATCGGGGATTCAAATTAAATCATCATTCAAATATTTAAAATTAATTAAACATTTTCAATTTAATTTGTTAAAAATTCTGGGTCGTTACAGTTTCATGCCTGGAAGTTGAACCCAAGATGGTTTTCAGGCCTGGGCATATTTGTTTTTGAACTGTTGCAAACATGGCCTGAGTCCATGTTTGACATAGTGTAACTTTTTCATTTCTAGTCGGAATCCATTGATCCTCCGTTTCAGGCTTGTAAGTTGGACCCAGAATTGATTTTCAGGCCTGGGCACAATCTTGTTGAACTGTTACAAACATGGTCTGAGTACATGTTTGAGACATCATAACTTTCACATACTTTATCCAAATTTCACGATTCTTTTTTGTTTGAAAGATAAAATTTTCTACTATATGCCTAATAATTTTGAGCTCAATCCGATACATTTTGGTGCTCTGTTATATGCCTAGAATTTGAATCCAGAGAAGATTTCAGACCTGGGTATTATTTTGTCCCAGTGATTTTATGTTCATTTTCCGTCCGATTTTTGACTTTTACTTCATGTTTTGTGATATTTCAGAAATGTTTTGATGGCTATGATTCCTATCAATAGGCTAGCCAAGTTTTGATGAATTTGAAAATCAAATTTGAATTGAATTTGAATGACAGTTTTGAGTGATTTCTTTGATTTCGAGCACAAATTTTTCCAAACAATTTTGAAATAATTTTTAAAATAAATTAGCATTTAAACTAATTATTATGTAATATTTTTAAATTATTTTAAGCTATAAAATCTATTTATTTTCAATAATAAAGGAATTTTCAAATATCGTCTTCAAAATTGATTTCGAAAAATGGTTTTAAAAGCTTGTTTTCTCAAATAAATTATTTTATATATAAATTACACATTTTTGCACCATTCGAGCAAATGAGAAGGAGAATTAAATGGTTTGGTAAAACACGTGGTATGGTTCATGTGCGTTTATCTTATCGGTTAATTCCTGACTTGTCTGTTTGATCGTTTTGACCTTCGGATCGAGTTTACCGATGAGATGAGGTAAACTTTTCATTGCTTTGAGTGTGAAATTTACTAGCGATTAGTAAACCGTTTAGTGCGAACGTGTGGTATGGGACACACGTTAACACTATTTGGGTTCCTATTCGAGAGTTTGTGACACATTTCTATTGCGGCGTGCCAGTACTGGACCTTCGGGTCATTGCCATTGCGGAGTTTGCCATTGCGGCGTATTTTGCCATGCGGCGTATTTGTCTTCGAGACGTTTGCCATTGCAGCGTATTTGCCATTGCGGCGTATTTGTCATTGTGACGTTTTGCCTTTGGGAGAGGTACCTATTTGAGATAACAGTACTTGGCAAGGCTACGGTCACATGCACGTGCAAACACTTTTGAGACGGTTTCTTTGACTATTTTCCCTAATGTATCGCCCCTTTCCGAAATTGGTCCTTTGAACCATTCGATATATATTTGTGGCGATTACCTTTTGGGAATTAGAACTCTTGGAAGTTCTATTTTTGAGATTTGAATTGCCTACACTGGCGTTATATGAGATTTGCCTTTTGGCGTTTACTTGAGATTTTATTCTCCTCTTTGGAGATATATTTGCCTTGTGGCATGTTTGAGATGAGATCTCTTTATGCATGTTTAGGGTTTGCCAAGATGGCGGCTTTAGGTTTTCCCCTAAACCATATTTGATGTTTTATGAGTGCCGATGATATGAGGCTCGCTACTTTTAGCGTTTTAGGGGTTATTTTATCTCTTTTGAGATTATATGTTTGTGTAGTGATACCATACTATCACTAGATGTAATCATACAATTTAGTTGTCCCTTCTCACTCGAGAATATTATCACATTATCCTTATGCTCATATTATCGCTTATCCTTGTAAACTGATTTGTTTAGCTAGACTGACCCGCGTATTTTATACTAGGGGTCTGACCGAGGTGTTTCAGGTTAGGTACATTTGGACTTAGCATATTTTGCTTCTGCATGGACTATTCTGCTAGCTCCTTTTGTTATAGCTTTTTGTGTAGTCCTTTTTGGTTGTAACTCTGATATGTATATTCTATTGACTCGCCTGTATATTGTGGTTGCTATACCACTTGACATGTATCATTTTGTATACTCTGTGGTGTATCTGTATATGTGTATATGTATGTGATGATCTACTGTTCTGTGATATGTTTTGCATTCGAGTTGTTGTATTTTGTTCTGATAGATCTTATAGCCACCTATGGCTTTGTATTAAGTACTTATTGGATATGTCGATCCACTTGAGATAGAAAAAAAATATGGCATTTGTCGATGTATCCAGTAGATATTTAAGACAAGGCTATAGATGGTCGCTCTTATCTAGTCCTATTCTCTACATTAGCAGACATTATTACTCAGTAATACTCTTTGTTAATGTAGGTCTCGGGGTGGGGCGTCACAGCTTGGCATCAGAGCCGAGTTCAGAACAAATATGATAAACATAGAACAGAGACACATATTATGGTACATCAAAGTGTAAAACAACTGTTACGAATCCCTGAATCATCGTGCCTTTATTCTTTTCATGCCCTTTTGGGTAGATAGATTTTGGGAATACGTCTAGGAATGCATTTTATTCCATAGTATTCCGTATTGGAATTAATGATATATACAATGTGAATAATCTTTATCTTATCTTAACTTTCAGCTAATGACTGGAAGAGGCAGAGGACGACGCTCAGATGCTGGGCAATCTAGCGGCTCGCATCCGGACGGCGTTTATATGTCTGCCGATCAGTTTATGGAGTTATTTAGGAGCACTCATCCTCTAGCTCCTACTCTAGCATATCCTCCACGCAAGTTTATCTTTGCATGCTTGTGCAGTGATTTCTCTCTTCTTGGAGGAAAGCCGTTCAAAGGCTCCGAGTCCGTTCTTGAGGTCCAAGCTTGGATTCGTACGTGCGAGCGCATCTTCTCTCGCATGGATCTTTCTGACCACGACAGAGTTTTTGTAGCATCTAGCCTGTTGCAAGAGCGTGCCCTTGATTGGTACGAGCTTCTCATAGCCGAGCTCGATGAGTCTACTCTTTCTTGGACTCAGTTTCGGGAACGATTCGAGCTCAAATTCGTTCATGAATCTGAAAAAGCTTTATTGGCCCGTCGCTTCCTCGAGTTGAAGCAAGGGAAGTCCTCCGTCTCTGATTATGTTTCATCATTCGAGGCCTTATCCAAGTATGGTCTTGAATACATTAGCACCTCTTATAAGAAGAATCTGAAGTTTGTCTCTGGTCTTAAGAAATATCTTAAGGAGTCTTTAATGCTAAAGCTTTCTTTCGAGGTGTTGGTTGACTCGGCGCTTCATCTCGAAGCCGTCGAGAAGGAGTGTGATAGTGGTGATGATGTTGAGGTTCGCAAGAACCCTAATAAGAAGAAGTTCCCATTTCATAAGCGGAAGTTTTTCCCTTCCAAGAAGAAGAAGCCCGTTGGATCTGGTCCTAATTCCAAGCCTAGTGGAGCACCTCCTACTCGGAAGGGGTGTTTCAATTGTGGTTCTCCTGACCATATGATTCGAGATTGTCCTAAGCCTCTCTTCTACCGCTATTGCAAGAAGGAAGGCCATCGTATTTCCACTTGTCCTATTTCTCCGAATAATTCTAAATCTGGCAAGCTGAATGTAGCGGATGCTTCTGGAGGTTCTTCTCAGCGCAGAGGTACTTCTCCTTCTATTCTTGAAGGTTCATTGTTGTTTCGTGATCGTTCTATTCGAGTCCTCTTTGATACGGGTGCGTCGCATTCATTCATATCGAAGAAGCTCATCGACGATTTGTTTTTGGACGTTTCTTGTATGGTTACTTCATTGAGGATTGCGAATTCTATCGGGGGATTCGCAACCCTTAGAATGCTTTGTGATGATGTTGAGATTGTTTTATGTGGCTTTTCTTTTCGTGCGAATTTGCATGTTATTTTTTATTTGGGATTTGATATGATTTTGGGTATGGACTGGCTAGTGCGATACGATGCCAGAATTATTTGTTCTGAGAGAATTTTATATCTTCGACATCCAGATTCGTCTACTCAGCTATCACTTGTTTTTCGGAATGTGGATAATTCCAAAATGGCTTTATATTCTCTAGACTCACGAGATGCTGATGATATATCTCGTATTCCTATTGTTTGTGACTTCTCTGATGTATTTGAGCCTGTTTCTGGTTTGCCACCCAAGTAGGCAATTGAGTTCCACATTGATCTCATTCCAGGCGCGCAACCAGTTAGTCGTCCTCCCACGAGGATGTCTACAAAAGAAACTGAGGAACTCAAGAAGAAACTTTTAGAGCTTGAGTCCAAGAAGTTGATTCAGTCTAGTTTTTCACCGTGGGGTGCCACGGTCGTCTTCGTGAAGTAGTCCGATGGAACTCTTAGGCTTTGCATCGACTATCGCAAGCTTAACGAGTTGACCATCAAGAATAGGTATCCATTGCCTAGGATCGAGGATATGTTCGATCAATTGTGTGGCGCTAAAGTCTTCTCTCAACTCGACCTTGCCACCGGTTTTCATCAGCTCCGAGTTGCGAAAGATAGCATACCTCTTACAGCTTTCCGCACTCGATATGGATCTTACGAGTGGCTCGATATGCCGTTCGGTTTGACGAACGCTTCTGCTTTCTTTGTCGATCTTATGAATCGAGTATTCCGATAATATCTCGATAAGTTCGTCCTTGTGTTCATCGACGACATCCTTGTTTATTCGAAGTTTGAAGCCGAGCATGCTAATCACATGAGAATTGTCTTGAGTACTCTTCGTCACCATCAGCTTAAAGCCAAATTCTCCAAGTGCCATTTTTGGGAGAATAAGGTTAAGTTCTTAGGCCATGTTGTTTCTTCCGAAGGCATTTCGGTCGATCCTTCGAAAAACGAATCCAACCAGAATTGGAAGAGGCCTGAGAATGTTCATGAGATTCGTAGCTTCCTTGGATTGGCGGGTTATTACCGTCGATTCATTAAGTACTTTTCTCGTATTGTGCTTCCTCTCACCAGCCTTACTCGGAAAGGCATTCGATTTATTTGGTCTGACAAGTGTGAAGCTTCTTTTCAGCAGTTGAAGGAGCTTCTCACTAATGCTCCTATTCTAGTGGTTCCCGAAGGGAATCAAGATCTCGTTGTCTACACCGATGCTAGTAGATGTGGCCTCGGTGCCGTGCTTATGCAGAAGGATCGGGTAGTTGCTTATGCTTCTAGGCAACTGCGACCGAATGAAGTACGCTATGCCACTCATGACCTCGAGTTAGCCGCCATTGTCTTCGCATTGAAGATTTGGTGACATTATCTATTAGGCAAGCACTTCATTCTATACACCGATCACAAGTCCTTGAAAAATCTATTCACACAGAAGGAGCTCAATATGAGGCAACAACGTTGGCTCCCGTTCCTTGCATCCTATGACTTCGATATCCAGTATACCCCTGGTAAGGGTAATCATGTTGCTGATGCGCTTAGTCGCAAACATTCGGCTGTTGTTTCTACGATGCTAGCCGAGTGGGATGTTCTACAGACCTTATCCCTTTGTGATATTCGTGATCGAGCTCCATCTTCTGATTCTCCTATCTTATTATTCAGTTTGGAAGCTCGACCCAGCTTATTGGATCGTATTGCCAATGCTCAGCGGCGTGATCTCGATCTTGTGCACCTTATTCAGATTTGTGAATCTGAGTCCCGTGATGTGGAGTTGCGGGATTTCAGTATTGATTCTCATGGGTGTCTTCGCAAGAAGAACCGTCTTGTTGTGCCTTCTGATTCTGCACTTAGGCATGACATTCTCGATGACTGTCATCCCTCTAAATATACCATTCATCCTGGCAGTAATAAGATGTATGCCGATATGCATCGCCTTTATTATTGGGAAGGCATGAAGCGCGATGTGGAAAGTTATGTGAGTAATTGCATGACTAGTCAACGTATCAAAGCCGAACATCAGCACCCTTCTGGTCTCCTTGAGCCTCTAGAGATTCCATTGTGGAAATGGGACCAGATTTCGATGGATTTCATTAACGGCCTACCTCGTTCGAGATCGGGCCATTCTAGCATTTGGGTTATTGTTGATCGCCTTACCAAATCAGCTCATTTCATTCCTATTAAGTCTAATAGGAGTGCTTCTCATTTGGCCAAGATGTATATCAAGGAAATCAGGAGACTCCACGGTGTTCCTAGTTCGATTGTTTGTGACCGTGACCCGCTATTCACGAGTCATTTCTGGCAGAGTCTTCGACAAGCTTTGGGAATAAAGCTTAATTTCAGCACAGCATATCATCCGCAGTCTTATGGATAGACTAAACGGGTGAATCATATTCTCGAGGATCTTCTCCATGCTTGCATTCTAGATTTCGATGGTAGTTGGAAGGATCACCTACCTCTTGTGGAATTCTCCTATATCAATAGTTTTCAGTCCAGTATCGGTATGGCTTCTTTCGAAGCCTTATACGGAATGCCATGTCGGTCACCTTCTTGTTGGTTGGAATCTGGTGAGAAGCTTATTCTTGGCCCAGATTATGTTCGTGATTCTTCTGAGAAGATTGATCTTATTCATCAGAGAATAAAAGAGGAATAGAGCCGCCAGAAATCCTACGCGGACAACCGTAGGAAGCCTCTCGAGTTCTCGGTTGGTGATCTCGTCTTTATTCGTGTTTCTCCTTTGAAAGGGGTTATCCATTTCAGTACGACTGGGAAATTAGCTCCTCGCTTTATAGGACCATTTCCTATTACTGAACGTATTTGCCCTGTGGCTTATAGAGTTTCACTTCCAGCTCATCTATCTGGCATTCACGACGTGTTTCACGTCTCTCAGCTTCGAAAGTGTCTTCTAGAGTCGGATTCTATTATCTATTCTCTTGATTTGCAAGAGCTTGAGATCTCACTAGACTTATCTATTGTGCAGCAGCCTATTCGCGTACTTGCTTCGGAGGTGAAACTCCTTCGAAACAAGGACGTGCCGCTCGTTAAAGTTCAATGGTCCGCTAATCCCAATGACTGCACTTGGGAAACCAAAGAGTTTATCGAGCGATCCTACCCTGGTTTTCTTTCTTCGCATAGCGATGGTGAGAATCCTTTTATCTCAAGCTTATTTCTTTTCTTTTGATTGATGAAATTAAATAGTTGAATACAAATTCTTCTCTAGGAATTGCGAGGATGCAATTTTGTTATGGGGGAGTCTGTAACAACCCTGATTTTGGAGATTAACTTTAAATATTAAATTATAACGGTAGTTATGATTTAATATTGTGAACTAAAATTAAAATTGGAGATTTTAAATTGCTTATTTGGAATAAACGATTAATTTTGGGAAATAAAATGTGGAAATAAAGTTTAAAAGCTTTATTTTATTTGTTAGGGTTAATATTGAATGAAAAATTATTTTTATTTGGAGAAAATGCAATAATTTTAGTAATTATTGCAAATTACTTCTTTTAATAATTTTTAAAGAAAGTATTTGATTTTTAAAGGTTGTTTAATGTAACGACCCGTAAAATTTTAGTCGTTTTATTTATTGAATTAATTGAAATTTTGCGAAATTTCAAACGATAAAATTTCAAAATATAAATTTGATATTTGGAATGCGTCTAGATAAACATAGCAACTGGTAAATTTTTGTCCGAAAATATGAAAGTTATTTCGTGCGTATATTTACTTCAATTTAATCAGTTAAAAAGCGATGAAAATAAAATGTTTTCGGAACCTAAATATTTTTACATAGAAAAATTCTAAACCATCTTCTGAGCAAGACAACATTTTTCGTTTTTCCAAATTCGGACATTTTTAGCTCCGTCGATCTTATTTTTCTGCGTTTTGCTGCATTTTTCGCTAGTAGAAAATTCGAATTTTTATAATTCAATTGTACCACTGATATCTGTGTACCATTCTGTTCGCCTCGTCAAGCTGATCTCCACACTATATTCGATTGTGCATTTTGACGTCCGATGCGACAAAATCGTGTAGCGGTCCATCGTATCGGTACCGTATTTGGGTCATCTTGTTCCTTGTGCCTTTTCAGATCTTCAGCCGTATAAACGATAATTGCTTTATTGAATTTTGAAACTACTTTTGACTCTTCACATTTGCATTTATTTTTATAATTGTATTCGTGCCAACCTTTGCTATTCTTTCTCTTGCCTTATTTTCTGGTTCAATTATCTCGTCCTCTTGTTCTCTTCCCTCTTTCATTCTTCAATTTGGTCTAAGCCGTCACAAAAAAAATGATATAATTTGTTTTGCTTGCTCGTCTTCCTCAATACTTTTCTCCTACCCAAAACTGGCTCATACTTGTGTTCATCATACTTTTACCCGAGGAAAAGCTATTTTCCCGCGTGCATGTCTTCCTACCGCCATAGGCCTTTTCTTCCACCCATTATTTTCGATCTGCCACCACAGCCTTGCTCCTCCACGACCCTAAATCGCCACCTACCTCCGCCTCCTTTCCCTCCACCCGATACCGCCTTCCCAAACCCAAAGTCGACAGCCTACTTCCGCCTCTAACCCTCCTCACGGCCAGCCAAGAACACCCGCGCCCTTCTCCTTCATCGTTGAACCCACGCTGGCCACCCATTCCTCCCACACGTGCCGAGATCTACTACCCCGAGCGTCCACCTCACTACATCGAGCACGTCACTCCTAGCCGAAGCCCACCCAGCTCGCAACACCTCATCCACTCCGGCAAGCGTACACAACACCAGTTTGGCTTTTGCCTCACCTTTCTCCTCCGCCCACGGCGATGGCCGCGTCAGCCCTTAGCTCCTCTGGCTTCGCCGAGACCATCCTCTGACCTTCTGGTTATGGGCTCAGTCCTTGTTTTCTGGTAGCCAACTCTTCTGTTTGTCTACCCCCATATAGATATAAGTTAATACAAGTTTTATAATCTGCTTATATTAGTTTTGCATTAGTCTGTTAGTGGTATAAATTTTACACATAATCTGCATATATATTAGTTTACAAAACTGTATAATATGTTATATTCAAATCTGTTAGTTATCTATAATATGTTAGTTACCGTATGATCTATATATATTTATAAATAGAGTTTATATAATTCCAAAGTTATTTTGCAAGTTGGCTGTTGGCTGTCTTGATACATATGAGTATATGCCAGTATTTGAAAGTGTTATAGATATAAGTTTCCTTGGATTACCATATTTCTTATATATAATTTAGATAGGAAAAAGGTATGCATAGTATGTTTTATTTTGATCTGGAATTTGAAGGGAATATGCATGTGTTTCGAATGTTATTATTTATTTTATGTTTGTATTAAAACAGATTTTTGATAATAATAGTATATATAGTTTACTATAAACATTTTTGTTGTACATATGCCATAGTATTTACAACCTAGCTATATGATATTTATGAGGTCTGCATATATAATATATGTATAGTACGTATATATATACAAGTTCATTAGTTATGTATATATGATGTGTATATATTTTAATATGTGTATAATTGGCTGCATGTATTTTGTAGATATATTTAGTTTGCGTTCTTGTAAGTAGCATGTACATAAGCACATATAGCCTGCATGGGTTTTGAGTAGATATTTACATTCTCTTATGTTGTAGTCTATATGTATTCTAGTGTACTTTGTTTGTTATGCGTATATATGTATGGAAGACTAATTTTAATATGTCTAATGGCTGTTTATCTGTGAAGCTATATGAGTTCTGAAAAAAAAAAGAGGTTATTTTATACAAAGTATATAAATATATTGTATATACAAGTGCGTACTTAAACTATGTTGTTTTGTAACAGTTTTAATAATAATAACATATAATGTTTTTTTTTGTTTTGTTGTTACTTAGTTACTATGTATGTTGACAGAGTTTTGGAGTTGGAAGATAAGTGTATATATGTGATCTCTGTTGTGCAGTTTTAAGGTTTATAAAATTTTAAAGTTGTTTGTATACTAGTTTGTTTGTTTAGAGATTATATTATACTAATTTTTATATATACTAGTTAATATTTGCTTTTGTTGCTGAGTATAGTAGGTAGAAACCGGAGTAATATCGTGTGTGTATATATATATATAATATGTTTGTATGGTTGGTTTATATATACATTAGTTGATATATTAGTTTATAAATTATATAATCTGTTAGTTACTTAAGTTTTACATATTGATTCAAATTTTATTATATATATATATATTGGACTTTAATGTATGAAATTTTATTTTAAAACAATGATCCGAAATATATATATATCTAGTTTAATATACGTTTGAAATTAGAATATGATTTTATTTTATATAGTTATACATTTTACATGTAAGTTCACTGATATTGATTTTTCTTCATCGATTCAGTTCTAATTTGATTTCGTCTATTTCTTATCTATCAGCTTTGATCATCAAATTCATGCTTGGATTCATAACTCAAGTTTCAGTGTCTGTATCAGTGTGTGTATCCGTGTCATCTCTTATTCTCTCTAGCCTCGAAATGTGAGTAATCACTCACGATTAATGTTCTTTTATTTATTAAATTTGATTTCAATTGAAACGACAATTGAAATATGCTACTGTTAGTTATTTACACTATTATTTATGCTATTAACTGTACTAGTTCACCTGTGACATCTGGCACCATTATCTGTTAATTATACAATGATAATCCCGTTTGGTTGATAATTGATTGATTGTTTGTTGTTTATATTAGATGTTAAATTGTAATGTAAAAAGTGATAAATAGTATGCAATTGAATTTGACGAAGGATAGTTAAAAATTTGAATTGACATATGTGTTGAATTTGATTAGTTAATTTGAATAATATGACCCCTTAAATGTTTAATTATTTGACACGTAGAAATGGTTAATTACCCTTGAATCATTTGAAATTATGATTGTATGAAATCGAATAATAAATGTCAAGTGTAGAACCGTATAAATATTAGTCTAATAATCTTTAATCTACATGAAATGATAGTGTAGATTCTAGAAATAATTATATTAATTTACACAAATAACAATGTGAATTAATACGATTATTTCAGGATTATTTGAATTTATTATTGGATTTATATTGATTGTTGTTATTGCTTGTTTATTTACTTTGACACCATCCCAGTTATCACACTGCAAGTTCCCTTTGCTATGTTTTAATTTGAATTGAATTGGAATCGGGTTGAAATGATATATACCCAAATAAAACTTTGACTTAGGATAGAAAATTAAATAAACCCGATTGGTCAATAATTTGATTTGAAAATAAAATAAAGATTCTATTAGAATAAATGATAAGGTTTTGAAATGAATTTGGAATTTGAATTTTTATGAAAGGAAAATGTTAATATGTAATAATCTGAAACAAAATATTAACATAGCAGTTGATGAAAGAATGTTGTTTAAAATTTAATTATTAAGTTTGGAATTATTAATAATTAAGGTTTGAAATTATTTAATAATTAAGTTTTGAAATTATTTAATAATTAAATAAGGTTGAATTATTTAACAATTAAATAAAATTGAATTCTTTAGTAAGTAAATTTGAACTTCTTGAATAAGTGAAATTAAGTTTCTTTATTAATTGAGTTTTGAAATTGTAACTAAGTAAATTAATAAGTGAAATTGAATTTCTCTAATAAGAAATAAAAATGTGTTTTATTGAAATTAATGTAAGACTTGAAATGTAAAGAATTTGATTTGACGAATTTAATTTATTTCAATTTGAAGTTTTGATATAATGAAGTTGAACTTAAGTAATTGATTTAATGAATTGGAAATAAATAGAAATTGTTTGAATGATAAATTTACTTAACGAATATTAAACGAAATTGATAAATGAACTTAAATTGATTTGAATGTAGATTAAATCATTTTAAATAATTTCGAAATGAAACTTATATACGAATTTAATGAATATTGGAATGGTTTAAATATAAATTGAAATTGAATTATAAGATTTTGAAATTATGATTTGGAAGTTTTGAAACGTAAATTATGGAAATTGGTTTAAAAAGACAAATGAAATGTTGATTTACAAATTCTAATTGAAATTGAAATTGATTTGGTTTTGAAATATATAAATCGACCAATCGGTGTAATAATTACGAAAGTTATTAAAGAGACCGGAATCGGTTAGGGACATACTCACTGTCTAAACCGAAAACCACTTTAATAACTATACGCGGAGTGTGATCCAGAATGAAGTGGTTGGAATGATGTACGTGATGACTGAAGAAAGAGAACGATAATGGATAGCCTTGACACTTGTGTCAAATTGGAAATGACTAAAACAGGAGCCGTGCCGGGCCAAATGGAGGTCAGCTACCTCGAGCGAACACACTTCTTCGAAACTACTTATTACTTGTTGTCGATTGGTGCACCCTTGATTTTGGGAGTGTTGTTTCGCGGTGTTGCGATCGCTGTGGCGATGCGTTCTCACCAGTCCGGATTAGGCAAACGGTAGTTTCACTACCTTGGGTATTGCCTCATGTGCCTTGTCATACTTGTATCCCTTTATACGCGACCACTACGATTTGTTTTGTGTTATACCTATGGAGTACTCCCTGATATCCCACTAGTTTACGGTGGAGTTTACAGTGCTGTATAGACTATAACGCTTATATAAAGTGTGTTAAGGGGGATAATGGTAACGCCTTAACACTATTTTGATATCTTATATTACTGATAGGCATTATCTACTTATCGTATACTACTACATAGTAGATAGTTTAACGAATCCTTAAAGGATGGTTATTCCAAACATCCTTTGAGTTACTTGTATTTCAATTGCTATTTCACTTGAGTTGGATTTATTGATATAAGAATGTTAATCCTGACTCGAGTGTTTTGTGTTTTGCTTTACGCTCGGGTCAGACTGAGTGTACCAGTATTCAAGACTCACCTTTGAAGTTGGAGCTTTGCTTGAAGATCCAGCCATCTATTCTGCTTTCAGTATTCGATGATTCCAGTGATGTATTCTGATTTGTATCTGATGTATCGTATTACTCTTCCGTTGTATTTGGTTTAACTCTGATGTAACTTATACATTTATATAGTAGCTTCATGAACTACTATCTCTTTTATTTCTGCTGCATTTATTACTCTGTGTCTGTGATCTGTGATTATTTATTTACTGTATATGTTCAGTTTTGCCAAATTTAAATTAACAATTCGGTATTTTGAATTATTCAAGTCCGACATGTGCGGATGCGAATGGTGCAAAATACTGGGTCGTTACATTTAATCAAATAAAAAGGTGGAAATTGGTTTAAAAATGAGTTTTAATTATAAATTTGAGTTTAGAATGGTTAATAATATTTTTCTAAGCAAGAAAAATATTTTTGTGGAATTTTTGAAGTTAAAAATAAGATTTATACATTCATTTGTGTAAATTGCGTATTTTTGTAAAATATGGGTTAATTTTAATAAAAATGTTTTTAAAACTAAAATTATCTTTTTATACGATGAAAAATATTTTATTTCACATGTATGTAAGTTTACATAAATTGTTTGTATTAAAATTTGGAAGAAAATGTAATTTGTTTTATAAAATAGTTTAAACATGTGCATTTTTGTTTAAGTGTTGTATTAAAGCCTTAGGGTGATTAATTTATTCCTTAATTTGGGTCCAAATGGCCCATTAGCCAACTTAACCTGATAGAGGAAGTGAGAAACATTTTACAGTACATTCAAAACCATTCTCACATTCTTCATCTTCAACCAGTAAAAGAAAATAGCCATTTTTCTCAAAACCCAAACTTTCAAACTCAAATTTCTTCAAAGCAAGCTGTAATTTTTATCAAACTAGAGTAAATTAACAGGTAATCTAATCCCAAAACCTAAATATTTCATCCAAATCTTGTTTTTAGAAGAGTTTGTTTGTTAATAGTCTTTTTCTTCTTTGCATGCATATTTTTCTTCTTCTATAGGTGTTTGAAGGCCAATTTCTCCACCAAAGCTTCAATCTTTTTGCCTAAATTCGGATATTTGTGCAACTACAGCAAGGTGAGTTGAAATACTCACATAATCTAGTTGAGCCAAGCTCAAATAAATTGAAAAGGAAATCAAAAATCTAGCTTTTATTGATAAATTTGTGTAGTTTTTTTTTCTGTCTGAAATCTATTTCAAGTGCCAAATTTAGTTGTCTATAACTTTCATCTCCGGCAACGAAATGCTGCCGGATCTTTTTTAGAGATATGTTTATGTGTTGAACTTTGTTTCTGCAAAATTTGAGAGAAAAATATGTTCATTTGAGTGTTCAAACCATTGCTGCAAAATCAACAAAACACAGATTTTTCTGCCTGTAGAAATTGTGTTTTGAGTTGCTGCAAACATGGCCTGAATTCATGTTTGAGATAGCATAACTCTTTCACGTCTTATTGAAATTGCATGATTCTTTTTTTGTTTGAAAGCACAAGTTTTTTTCTATAGGCCTATCAATTTTCAGCTCAATCCGAGTTAATTTAATCCTCTGTTTCATGCTTGGAAGTTGAACCCAAGATGATTTTCAGGCCTGGGCATATTTGTTTTTGAACTGTTGCAAACATGGCCTGAGTGCATGTTGGACACAGTGTAACTTTTTCATTTCTAGTCGGAATCCATTGATTCTTTTTTTGTTTGAAAGATGAAGTTTTCTACTATGTACCTACTAAATTTAAACTCAATATATGTTCATTTGGTTCTCTATTTTAGGCTTGTAATTTGGACCTAGAATTGATTTTCAGGCCTGGGCACAATCTTGTTGAACTGTTACAAACATGGTTTGTGTACATGTTTGAGACGTCATAACTTTCACATACTTTATCCAAATTTCATGATTCTTTTTTTGTTTGAAAGATAAAGTTTTCTACTATAAGCGTATAAATTTTGAACTCAATCTGATATAGTTTGGTGCTCTGTTTTATGCCTGAAATTTGAACCCAGAGAAGATTTCAGACCTGGGTATTATTTTGCCAAGTGTTTTTATGTTCATTTTCCGTCCGATTTCTGACTTTTACTTCATATTTTATGATATTTCAGAAATTTTTTGAGGGCTATGATGCCTATTAATAGGCTAGCCAAGTTTTGATGAATTTGAAATTCAAATTTGAATTGAATTTGAATGACAGTTTTGAGTGATTTCTTTGATTTCGAGCACAGATTTTTCCAAACAATTTTGAAATAATTTTTAAAATAAATTAGCATTTAAAATAATTATTATGTAATATTTTTAAATTATTTTAAGCTGTAAAATCTATTTATTCTCTATAATAAAGGAATTTTCAAATATCGTCTTCAAAATTGATTTCGGAAAATGGTTTTAAAAGCTTGTTTTCTCAAAAAAAATATTTTATATTTAAATTACACATTTTTGCACTATTCGAGCAAATGAGATGGAGAATTAAACGGTTTGGTAAACCACGTGGTATGAGACATGTGTGTTTATCTTATCGGTTAATTCCTGACTTTTCTGTTTGATCGTTTTGACCTTCGTGTCGAGTTTACCGATGAGACAAGGTAAACTTTTCACTGCTTTGAGTGTGAAATTTATTGGAGATTAGTAAACCGTTTAGTGCGAACGTGTGGTATGGGACACACGTTAACACTATTCGGGTTCCTATTCGAGAGTTTGTGACACATTTGCCATTGCGACTACCAGTACTGGACCTTCGGGTCATTGCCATTACGGCGTTTGCCATTGCGGCGTATTTTGCCATTATGGTGTATTTGTCTTCGAGACGTTTGCCATTGCGGCGTATTTATCATTGTGACATTTTTCCTTCGAGCGAGGTACCTATTTGAGATAACAGTACTTGGCAAGGCTTCGGCCACATGCACGTGCAAACACTTTTGAGATGGTTTCTTTGACTATTTTCCCTAATGTATCGCCCACTTCCGGAATTGGTCCTTTGAACCATTCAATATATATTTGTGGCGATTACCTTTTGGGAATTTGAACTTTTGGAAGTTCTATTTTTGAGATTTGTATTGCCTACACTGGCGTTATATGAGATTTGCCTTTTGGCGTTTACTTGAGATTTTATTCTCCTCTTTGGAGATATATTTGCCTTATGGCATGTTTGAGATGAGATCTCTTTATGCATGTTTTGGGTTTGCCAAGATGGACCCCTAATCCATATTTGATGTTTTATGAATGCCGATGATATGAGGCTCGCTACTTTTAGCGTTTTTATGGGTTATTTTATCTCTTTTGAGATTATATGTTTGTGTACTGATACCATACTATCACTAGATGTAATCATACACTTTAGTTGTCCCTTCTCACTCGAGAATATTATCACATTATCCTTATGCTCATATTATCGCTTATCCTTGTAAACTGATTTGTTTAGCTAGACTGACCCGTGTATTTTATACTAGGGTCAGACGAGGTGTTTCAGGTTAGGTACATTTGGACTTAGCCTATTCTGCTTCTGCATGGACTATTCTGCTAGCTCCTTTTGTAATAGCTTTTTGTGTAGTCCTTTTTGGTTGTAACTCTGATATGTATATTCTTTTGACTCGCCTATATATTGTGGTTGCTATACCACTTGACATGTATCATTTTGTATACTCTGTGATGTATCCGTATATGTGTATATTTATGTGATGATCTACTGTTCTGTGATGTGTTTTGCATTCGAGTTGTTGTATTTTGTTCTGATAGATCCTATAGCCACCTATGGCTTTGTATTAAGTATTTATTGGATATGTCGATCCACTTGAGATAGAAGAAAAAAAATATGGCATTTGTCGATGTATCCAACGGATATTTAAGACAAGGCTATAGATGGTCGCTCTTATCCAGCCCTATTCTCTACATTAGTAGACAGTATTAACCAGTAATACTCTTTGTTAATGTAGGTCTTGGGGTGGGGCATTACAGGCGTCATCTTTCGTTTCATCAAATTTGGACTGCTATTGCTCCGTTTATCTTATTTTCGGCGTTTTAGCATGATTTTCGGTACCGAATATCGACTTTTGATAGGATGGTCGTATCGCTGATATTAGTGTGCATTTCGTCGTCCGATACGCGATGAAAGCTGCGTAACGGTTCAATGTATCGGTTCCGCATTTGAGCCTTTTTTCTTTTTTGTCCTTTTAGTGTCCATCAGGTAAAATTAATAGCTGTTGGCTATTAATATTCCCAACTGTTCAATTTATGACCTTTGCTTTTCCCTAGCTTTGATTTTTTTTCTCTAGTTCAAAATTTTAGCTGTTCATTTTCAGTCTGTTCCTATTCATGTGAAAATCGATATAATATGTGTTATTTGTTTCCTCTCGTTCTTTTTTTTATCTCGTTCATTCCCCTCCACCATCAACCTATTCGCCTCCTTTATTCCATGACATCTTCCTAATATATATATATATATATATATATATTTGGAAGCAAGATTGATATGTATGCATTGCTGCTCGTTTTCCTTTCCACCTCTCTCCCATCTGTCTGACATCGGCCTCACCCTCCCTGAAACCCGAGCCACTTACAAGCCTCGTTCTTTCCCTCTTGCCTACCCGAGATCGCACCTCCTCTTCCCCACCACCTACCACTTCCCAACCTTGGCCACCCCACCGAAATCTCACCCAAGCCCCATGCCAATCCTCCCCTTCACTACAAGAAAAGTCACTTTTGATGGCATGATATGACAGCGTGTTAACCTGCATTGCAATTATTAGTTATTTGACAAAAGTAAAAAAGGTTTGAAATGCCTTAAAAAGGTTTAACACGCTGTAAACGTAAGGCGGTGAAAATTTTGTTCCTTCCCGCTAATAAATTCTTTCCCTCCCACCGCTTAACACTTAAGCAAAAAAATTATTTTCCCATGCTGCTGCTTTATCAAACTTAGACAAAGAAGTTCATTCCCTCTCAAATCTAAAAAAACTCAATAAAACCTAAAATTATCCTAATTCCTTTCCTATTCGAAGACGCCTATAAAAGAATTATCATATTTGTTGTCGACCTAATTGAATCTTATAGGAAAGTTAATCGCCCTTTGCATGATCTTTGTTAATTGCACCGAGAAGAAGAATTTGCGACTTCACAAATTCGATGTTAGGTAAGTATATAGTATAATTTATTGTCTTCTGATTTGTTTGATTTTGTTTAGAATGTTTAGGTCTGCAAGCCCCAACTCTAATCTTCTTGCGATTCATTTTTTTACTAGCAACTGTAGTCTTCATTAAATGGTTACAGTTCTTTAATTTGTACATAAGGTTTATAGGTTCCTTTACCGGACACAAATCACATAGTTGGTAATGAGTCGACTGATTTTGTTGTTGCTTGTGTCCATAGGCTAGAAAGATTTTCTGCAAACCGAACCTGTAAGTTAGAATCCATAATAGGTATAGCACAGATAATAATCTGTCTTCTACCACAGATTCTTTGTTTAATCTTTCTTTGTTAAATCGAAGTTCTATGATGTAACGTACAGAACCTTTAACATCTACTATCAAATGATGAACACTTGCTGCTGGTAAGACTGCTTTCAATGGACTTTTATCATTTATCTTTATTTTTGTACTCTATTACCATTTTCTTTTTTTCTTCTTGAGATGTTACCACAATGTTGCAAAGTTGGCTGACAAATGTCTAGCTGGACATCTGATAGAAGATGGAAATGAGTGAAGTTGTAAGGTGGTTCAAAAAATAGTGCAGGTTAGTGAAATTCAGTTAGGAGCTAGAAGCATATAGGAAGTGATGATTTGATTCTTCTTAAGTCACGATTGGTCATCGATATCCCAAGTTCTATTTCAGTGCATGTCTTATCTCTAATAGAATGTTGTTCAGTAGCTAGAATTGTTTAATATTGCTCAATAATTGATTTTTACAGGCAAACAATGTGGTGAACTAAGCACTAATTTGTGGATAAAGTTCTACAGAAGTTGCACAACTGGTTGTTTTATATTCAAACCCCCATGAGAAAATATGCTTTCGGTTTACATGTGTTCCGATTTACAAAAACTCTGGCCAAGTGACATGTTTAGCAGTGGCACATAACCACATAAGTATCAATACTTTATCTTCTAATTGGTAGTCTATGACTTGGTAATCGAAATCTTTTTACTGACAAGTTGGATATGAAGTAGACCTAATAGTTGTTGTGCTATGATTTAAACATCCAAGAAACCACAATACAGTAAAGATGTCAGCTAGCTTTTTTTAACCTTGTGGCTTTAGGTAAGTTGACAATTAGGATCCAAGTTTCTGTCAATTGGTCAAACAGTTTTAATAGGCACACTACTTTTTTAAGAGGCCATATATAACTGCATTTAAATTGTTTTAACCAAGCAGGTACATGAGTTCATAAGCTATTTGACCCTATGATGTCAGAGCAGAGCAAACGAAGCTGTTGATATCATAGATACAACAAACAAGTAAGTCAACCATCTTTGATGTTTATCATTAACATTTAAATAATGCAAGGATTCTAACATGTATTGGACTATGTGCTTTAATATACTAAGTTACAGTAAGTTTTTTGCTTTTCTTTATGGGACAACACCCATTGATTTTCAAAAGTTATTCAAGGAATTTAACTGAATTTTATGTAACGACCCTAGATTTTAATTTAATTTAAATTAATAATTAATTGTATTTTTGAATTAAAAATTGGTAAATTGATTTGAATTTAAAATCTTAAGTATAAATGGTTTAAAGATAAATATTGAAATACAAGACAAATAGTATTAAAGTAAAATTGATAATAAAAATGAAGAAAAATAATAATAATTTATATTTATACTAGAAATAGAAATTTATATAAAGATAAGTAGAACTTCATTGTATTTCAAAGTAACAAGACAATAGAATATTTAAGTTAGAACTTGAAATAAAAATGTATGAACACTTGAAAAAAATAAGAAAACAAAACATATACATATGAATGAAGCTTGTAAAGGAAGGTTCAGCAAGTAGATAAATATATGTATTTTGTACAAGTCAATTAATGTACAGCCGAAATGAAGATAACTTTGTACATATTAATTAATGCCATCATCTTTAGTACGCAAGATAAATCTCATCAGCCTCCAAAACTAAAGAAAAATCTCTGCTCATTTTGTACAAACAAAAATAATATCACCCTGTACTCATTTCATATATATCAATTCTTCATTTCAGTTCGAGCTGAGAAAATATAGAGAAAACATCATCTTTAAACTTAAAACAAACAATAATTCATCAAAACCATAGAAGAGAACCAAAGAAGATCTTTAGCAAGCAAATTTCTCAAGCCTGTTCAACATTATCAAGCTCTGTTCTTCCTTTCTGTGAAAACCAAAGTGAGCAAACTCCTATTTTTTTCGAAGCTTAGCCTGTTTGATATCTTGATGCTTGTGAGTAAACATCAAATTTTAAAGCTTTAAGTTGATTTAAAATCTAGAACAAGTATGCTCTGTATATATGTATCTTTTTGGGTACATGTGGTTAAATTGTTTAGTTTCCAGGTTCTAAAATGTACCCTTGAATCAATCTCACTTGATCCAATCTTTATTAGTACTTAAGTCTTAAACCAAAAATGTTTGTTATAGCATAAGCCAGGGTTTAAAAAAATTTGTTTGAATTAAAATGATGTATATAGCTCTGGAAATATTAAGACAACAGTGAAACCTCCAAACAAGAAAAAATAAAGTGTCATAGTTTATGAATTCAGGAAGATAATTAAAATCCTTAAACCTAACCATGATTTTTAAAAGTTAAATGGTGAATTCTAGTTAAGTGATGACTGAGTAATTTGGGTTTGACCAAATTATAGAGTTTTGGTGATCCCTGGCATCCCACTTGATCGTGGAGGCCGCGCTTGTGCCTAGAGGTAGTGGAGTTATCGGAGTTTGGGGGAAAAATGGGTGGAGGTGGCGAAGATGACGGTGGCGATGGCGGCGTGGGGTTTTAATCTGGTGACCTAGTTTCTACTGGGTCGAATGAATCGACCACCACGGCACGTACGATTGATCGAGTGATTCGATATTTTGGGTGAAGGTCGAGAAGAGTATGGTCATGGCGTGGACGAAGTGGCTTCGCCTCCGATGGTCAGTATTTGGAGAACGTGGCGTTTTACTGTGGCGTGTTCGAGTGCTGTTCGAACAATCGAACATATTTTGATTTTGAATTTTTCGTGTTGAACTGGGTTTTGATTTCGAATGTGAGGTCGATTTGTAGCTTGCAGAGGGCGCCGTGGATCGCCGGAGTGATGGCGAACCACCGTGCACGTGCACGGTGGTGATGATGTGTCAGTGGAAAGACAAAAAAAAAAAAAGAGTACGTGAGGGGAAGAAGAAGAAACTGGCATGGGGAGAAGAGGAAGATGGCTCGAGTAAAAGCACATTTGCTTCGAGATGAAACTCGCGAGCGTGAGTATGCGTTGCTATCTTAGTTTAAATATTTAAACTGGAAAGGAAAGGGAAAGAAAAAGAGAAGAAGATCAGGCACGGGGAAGAAAGGGAGAGTCTCGGGGATGTACGTGAATTTCTCGAAGCCTTGCTCGAGAAAAGTAAGGGTGGTCTCGGGTTTTATTTCTACGTGGAACAGCCTAAATACTTAAAGTATTTTGTTATACAAAGTTTAATATTAATTTGATAAATATTGTTGGTTAGTGTTAAGTTAAGAGTTGATGTAAAGAAAGGTTTGTAAAGGTAAGATGATTAATTAATGAATATGAGGTAATTAAAATGTTTAAAGTTAAACATCTTTGAATTGTTTTTAACAATTGGATTAAGTGAGGAATTAAAGGATTATTTAATTAAAGGATAATTAACCAAGGATAATTTATTAATTAAGGGTTAATTATGTGATTGACTTAAGAATGATTTATTATGGTAATTAATTAAGGATAATTAATTAAATGGTAATTAATTAATGTGGTTAATTAATTAATGTGATTAATTAACGGTAAATTTGTTAAGATAATTAATTAAAGAATTAATTTATAATTAAAGGTTAATCAATTTATTTTTAAAGGTTAATTAATGACTAAAGGATAATTAATCAAAATGATTTGTAATTAATCAATATTAATTAACCGAGATTAGTGATTTATTCATAAGTAATAAATCTGATCTGATTTAATCAGATAATTAAATTGATCCTATCTATGGATGTTTGGATTTCTTTGAATGGTTGAATTGTTTGATATCCCCGATATATGATGCTTTGTGATATACCCTGATTTATGTTGTGATCTGTAATTTACTTATCTTCGATATATATATCCGTGATTTCTGTTTCTGTGATATATTACTATGTGAATATGAAAACCCTTGATCCGTAAACGACATTTGAATTTCGATGCGACAGGGAGTCGGATTCCAGTTGGTTATCCGAAACCCACATCGAATTGTAATGATGAACCCTTGTGATTGATAAATTTATTTTATCTGTGAATGAAGATAAGCGTTATCGATTATACCGCTTATCGATATTGATATATCTGTGATGATTGATGATGTTGCACTATTGTGTGAAACCCCTGGACTACACTTTACACACACAAATATGGATTTCACGTGGAAATCGGTTAAGTCACAGATAATTTAAATTTAATGTTTTTGAAATTGAAATTTTAATTTCAATTGATTTTGAAATTGGAAATTTGGGATTGAAGTGAAAAGCTTTTGAAATGGGATTTCAAAGATAAAGTTATTTTGAATAACTTAATCGAGTTTTGGAAATTTAAATAATTTGATTTAAATTTGAATTCAAGTTTTAAATTGAATTCTATGATTTGAAACTAGGGATTAAAAATGTTGTACCAATTATATATGGGTTAAACCATTTTAAAGGTATTGATTTGGGAATTTGAATTTTAATTCAAGGGTTTTAACTCGTGTAAATATAACTGGATTTTTCTGAAAACGAAATTATTTGTTTTCAAATAGTAAAAGCTTTCACAAAAGTAATGAACTTCCAATTTGTGTGGAAAGAATTTCAAGTTGAAATGGAATTGTTTTGAAAGACTATGAATGAATCTT
Source organism: Allium fistulosum (assembly GCA_030737815.1). Taxonomy (NCBI): domain Eukaryota; kingdom Viridiplantae; phylum Streptophyta; class Magnoliopsida; order Asparagales; family Amaryllidaceae; genus Allium; species Allium fistulosum. The sequence goes on along the minus strand of CM060904.1, from coordinate 1,217,959,738 downwards.
TGAAAACGAGTTTTGGAAGCTATAAGTTAAATCTTGATTTAAAGATTTAACGAGTTGAAATGGAAATCGTTTTGAAATCCATAAATGGATCTTTGTGAATGGGGTTAACTTTGTGAATTGAATCTTTTTGTTTAAAAGATTAAAAGTGTGGAAATTGTTTAAACCATTGAAGGTTTTTGAAATAAATCTTTTTGTTTAAAAGATTGGAAATGGTAATTTGTTTTACCATTCGAATGAAAAGTTTTGGACTTTAAGCTGTGATTTAACTGAGACCCCAGTATCCATATGATTTTTTTTTAATTGCGCTCGTTATTCGGTTTAGCCGGGAGAGGACCTTTGTGTCATAGAACCCATTCCGAATAGTGATACGACGATATGGATAGCATTTGAAGACCGGTGGTGAAGACCGGGTATTTGCGAGAGCGATATGATGACCTATCGATTTTCTCTGCATCATGGCTCCGGTATAGAGATTCCCTAAGTGATGGGAAGTCCGATCGAGATTGTGAATACCCGGATTTGCAAGGGCTTCTTCGGAAGTGCCTTCGGTTCTGTTCGAACCCGGAACAGACTTGTATGGATGTGTGTCTGACGTTACACTTTGAGATGTAAAGCTGGTTTCTATCAAATACATTTCTGTTGGTGGCGGAGAATTTATTCTCTTAGCTTAACACCCTTCTCTGAGACGTACGAGCTCAGAGGTTATGTAGTTGATGGTTACTAGTGATACATTCCCAATTTGGTAATGTGGCATACGAAGTGCTGCTGATCATTTGTTGATCGAAGCGTGGCTTTGTGAAAAAGCATGGCTTTGTGGACGAGACTTCGTCGAGCCTCACAACACGGTAATGGTCGAAACAGGAATGTTGCGACAAAGGTTTGTAGGGGTAGCGCCCCTAGGGTATGTCATTTCCTTCTGGATAAAGGGTGGTATCATGGTATGGAGCCCAGATACTTACTCATGTGGATACACTTTATTTATTATGTGTGATGTTGGTTATCGAGCGCTCGGATAAAGGTCGGTAACGACCGGGGGATGACATGACTCGTGTGTTAGTTACCTAGTTACAGTTCGGTTAGAGCGTGAGGTAGCGTCGGCCTTTTGTTTGCGGAGATCCGGTTAGGATCCGGGGCGTCTTTCCAGAGGCGTTTCTATTTCGGTAAGGAAGTTCCTTAGCCTGATCATTTGTTGGAAATCCAAAGAAACAATACGAACCCTGTACGGTTTTAGTTGTATTACCTGCTATGGAATGTGGCGGTAACCTGCTACTGAACGTAGTAGTTATAGTAGACATACAACAATGGTTGTATGCTGGCTAAGATTGATATTATATTTTCGAAATGGTTTTCGACACTATGCACTAATGATAATAATATCGAATGATTTTGCGTAGTAAACATTTTTGACTATCATAAGAAGAAATCTCCTCCAATTCTGCGATTGCATTGTGTGTGTGGCGGGAGGTCTTATGGTAGTTTCATTTTTGAAAAGCATTGCGGGTTTCAATGTTTAAAAGCCTTTTGTGTTTGTTTAAAGATAAACTGTTTTTGTTGCTCACACCAGTCCCATGACTGATCCGGAGTTTATTGTTCCCTTCCTAAACTCTGGGTGCCCACCATTTTCCACACGGGTAGTCTAGAGTTGGGTTTTTCAGATATTCAGGTTTAGTAGATTATTTGGAGCTAGTTCAGTTCTTGGAGTTCATGGACTGACGTTGCTTATCTTGGAGCATTCTATTGGAGACATTCTATCCGCTGCTGTTGTTATCTTTCCTTTTCCACTGCTATTTCTTGTATCATATCTCTGATGTATATTGATATTTGTTGTATCATTCTGTTGTATCAGATTTTTGTATATGTCATGGTATCAATGTAATATATATTGATATATTCTTTATTCCGCTGTGTTGTTATACTTAATGGTGTTATAAGCTCCGGCGAATCGGATTTGAACGGTCGAATCTACGGCATTCGAGTACAAGGTGAAGTACGGATGTTGATTTTCGAACGGGCAAAATCCGAGTCGTTACAAGTGGTATCAGAGCTAAGGTTGAACTTTAGCTCAGGAGTATAACATGTTAAGTAGCTCATTAGAGATAGGGTGAAGTATACCCTAGAATGAGTAATCCTTAAGATATCTGTCCGAACGCCTCAGTAAATTCTCTTGCTATCTACTGATAGTGAGTATGAGTGCGAGAAGAGGATGAGATAGGGGACAGGGGAATACGACTATAAATGGTCGATACTCTGTAATAACAAGGAAACAATCTTTTCTCTATCAATCTCTTTTGATTAGCATTTTTTTCTCAATTCTTCGATAGTTCCTGGTAGATCCAGAGAGAACAAGATTCGATATATATTAATATGGGACGTAAACTCCGAATTGACCAAAATTGTTTGTTTGGATGAATTGGTTGCTTTGATTGCTATGGTTGATAGGTATAATTTAGTTTTTAAACTAAAAGTTTTGAAATTGTATCCATATATTTATCTATTCTTTGGGTCCGGATATATTCTACGAATGGTTAGTTATCACTTCGAACTGACCGATGCCACTACATACTTCGTAGATCTGGATAACCCGAGTATTTTGTGAAGTGTTAAACAGATTCGTTATTGATATTCTGATATGGTTAGCCAAATGCAGAATAGCTGTTCAGTTTGATTTGATAAAACATTTTTCATCTATCTTTGTGTCTCTTTAGTAATTTCGAGGACGAAATTCTTTTAAGGGGGAAGTTTGTAACGACCCTAGATTTTAATTTAATTTAAATTAATAATTAATTGTATTTTTGAATTAAAAATTGGTAAATTGATTTGAATTTAAAATCTTAAGTATAAATGGTTTAAAGATAAATATTGAAATACAAGACAAATAGTATTAAAGTAAAATTGATAATAAAAATGAAGAAAAATAATAATAATTTATATTTATACTAGAAATAGAAATTTATATAAAGATAAGTAGAACTTCATTGTATTTCAAAGTAACAAGACAATAGAATATTTAAGTTAGAACTTGAAATAAAAATGTATGAACACTTGAAAAAAATAAGAAAACAAAACATATACATATGAATGAAGCTTGTAAAGGAAGGTTCAGCAAGTAGATAAATATATGTATTTTGTACAAGTCAATTAATGTACAGCCGAAATGAAGATAACTTTGTACATATTAATTAATGCCATCATCTTTAGTACGCAAGATAAATCTCATCAGCCTCCAAAACTAAAGAAAAATCTCTGCTCATTTTGTACAAACAAAAATAATATCACCCTGTACTCATTTCATATATATCAATTCTTCATTTCAGTTCGAGCTGAGAAAATATAGAGAAAACATCATCTTTAAACTTAAAACAAACAATAATTCATCAAAACCATAGAAGAGAACCAAAGAAGATCTTTAGCAAGCAAATTTCTCAAGCCTGTTCAACATTATCAAGCTCTGTTCTTCCTTTCTGTGAAAACCAAAGTGAGCAAACTCCTATTTTTTTCGAAGCTTAGCCTGTTTGATATCTTGATGCTTGTGAGTAAACATCAAATTTTAAAGCTTTAAGTTGATTGAAAATCTGGAACAAGTATGCTCTGTATATATGTATCTTTCTGGGTACATGTGGTTAAATTGTTTAGTTTCCAGGTTCTAAAATGTACTCTTGAATCAATCTCACTTGATCCAATCTTTATTAGTACTTAAGTCTTAAACCAAAAATGTTTGTTATAGCATAAGCCAGGGTTTAAAAAATTTTGTTTGAATTAAAATGATGTATATAGCTCTGGAAATATTAAGACAACAGTGAAACCTCCAAACAAGAAAAAAATAAAGTGTCATAGTTTATGAATTCAGGAAGATAATTAAAATCCTTAAACCTAACCATGATTTTTAAAAGTTAAATGGTGAATTCTAGTTAAGTGATGACTGAGTAATTTGGGTTTGACCAAATTATAGAGTTTTGGTGATCCCTGGCATCCCACTTGATCGTGGAGGCCGCGCTTGTGCCTAGAGGTAGTGGAGTTATCGGAGTTTGGGGGAAAAATGGGTGGAGGTGGCGAAGATGACGGTGGCGATGGCGGCGTGGGGTTTTAATCTGGTGACCTAGTTTCTACTGGGTCGAATGAATCGACCACCACGGCACGTACGATTGATCGAGTGATTCGATATTTTGGGTGAAGGTCGAGAAGAGTATGGTCATGGCGTGGACGAAGTGGCTTCGCCTCCGATGGTCAGTATTTGGAGAACGTGGCGTTTTACTGTGGCGTGTTCGAGTGCGGTTCGAACAATCGAACATATTTTGATTTTGAATTTTTCGTGTTGAACTGGGTTTTGATTTCGAATGTGAGGTCGATTTGTAGCTTGCAGAGGGCGCCGTGGATCGCCGGAGTGATGGCGAACCACCGTGCACGTGCACGGTGGTGATGATGTGTCAGTGGAAAGACAAAAAAAAAAAGAGAGTACGTGAGGGGAAGAAGAAGAAACTGGCACGGGGAGAAGAGGAAGATGGCTCGAGTAAAAGCACATTTGCTTCGGGATGAAACTCGCGAACGTGAGTATGCGTTGCTATCTTAGTTTAAATATTTAAACTGGAAAGGAAAGGGAAAGAAAAAGAGAAGAAGATCAGGCACGGGGAAGAAAGGGAGAGTCTCGGGGATGTACGTGAATTTCTCGAAGCCTTGCTCGAGAAAAGTAAGGGTGGTCTCGGGTTTTATTTCTACGTGGAACAGCCTAAATACTTAAAGTATTTTGTTATACAAAGTTTAATATTAATTTGATAAATAGTGTTGGTTAGTGTTAAGTTAAGAGTTGATGTAAAGAAAGGTTTGTAAAGGTAAGATGATTAATTAATGAATATGAGGTAATTAAAATGTTTAAAGTTAAACATCTTTGAATTGTTTTTAACAATTGGATTAAAGGAGGAATTAAAGGATTATTTAATTAAAGGATAATTAACCAAGGATAATTTATTAATTAAGGGTTAATTATGTGATTGACTTAAGAATGATTTATTATGGTAATTAATTAAGGATAATTAATTAAATGGTAATTAATTAATGTGGTTAATTAATTAATGTGATTAATTAACGGTAAATTTGTTAAGATAATTAATTAAAGAATTAATTTATAATTAAAGGTTAATCAATTTATTTTTAAAGGTTAATTAATGACTAAAGGATAATTAATCAAAATGATTTGTAATTAATCAATATTAATTAACCGAGATTAGTGATTTATTCATAAGTAATAAATCTGATCTGATTTAATCAGATAATTAAATTGATCCTATCTATGGATGTTTGGATTTCTTTGAATGGTTGAATTGTTTGATATCCCCGATATATGATGCTTTGTGATATACCCTGATTTATGTTGTGATTTGTAATTTACTTATCTTCGATATATATATCCGTGATTTCTGTTTCTGTGATATATTACTATGTGAATATGAAAACCCTTGATCCGTAAACGACATTTGAATTTCGATGCGACAGGGAGTCGGATTCCAGTTGGTTATCCGAAACCCACATCGAATTGTAATGATGAACCCTTGTGATTGATAAATTTATTTTATCTGTGAATGAAGATAAGCGTTATCGATTATACCGCTTATCGATATTGATATATCTGTGATGATTGATGATGTTGCACTATTGTGTGAAACCCCTGGACTACACTTTACACACACAAATATGGATTTCACGTGGAAATCGATTAAGTCACAGATAATTTAAATTTAATGTTTTTGAAATTGAAATTTTAATTTCAATTGATTTTGAAATTGGAAATTTGGGATTGAAGTGAAAAGCTTTTGAAATGGGATTTCAAAGATAAAGTTATTTTGAATAACTTAATCGAGTTTTGGAAATTTAAATAATTTGATTTAAATTTGAATTCAAGTTTTAAATTGAATTCTATGATTTGAAACTAGGGATTAAAAATGCTGTACCAATTATATATGGGTTAAACCATTTTAAAGGTATTGATTTGGGAATTTGAATTTTAATTCAAGGGTTTTAACTCGTGTAAATATAACTGGATTTTTCTGAAAACGAAATTATTTGTTTTCAAATAGTAAAAGCTTTCACAAAAGTAATGAACTTCCAATTTGTGTGGAAAGAATTTCAAGTTGAAATGGAATTGTTTTGAAAGACTATGAATGAATCTTTGAAAACGAGTTTTGGAAGCTATAAGTTAAATCTTGATTTAAAGATTTAACGAGTTGAAATGGAAATCGTTTTGAAATCCATAAATGGATCTTTGTGAATGGGGTTAACTTTGTGAATTGAATCTTTTTGTTTAAAAGATTAAAAGTGTGGAAATTGTTTAAACCATTGAAGGTTTTTGAAATAAATCTTTTTGTTTAAAAGATTGGAAATGGTAATTTGTTTTACCATTCGAATGAAAAGTTTTGGACTTTAAGCTGTGATTTAACTGAGACCCCAGTATCCATATGATTTTTTTTTAATTGCGCTCGTTATTCGGTTTAGCCGGGAGAGGACCTTTGTGTCATAGAACCCATTCCGAATAGTGATACGACGATATGGATAGCATTTGAAGACCGGTGGTGAAGACCGGGTATTTGCGAGAGCGATATGATGACCTATCGATTTTCTCTGCATCATGGCTCCGGTATAGAGATTCCCTAAGTGATGGGAAGTCCGATCGAGATTGTGAATACCCGGATTTGCAAGGGCTTCTTCGGAAGTGCCTTCGGTTCTGTTCGAACCCGGAACAGACTTGTATGGATGTGTGTCTGACGTTACACTTTGAGATGTAAAGCTGGTTTCTATCAAATACATTTCTGTTGGTGGCGGAGAATTTATTCTCTTAGCTTAACACCCTTCTCTGAGACGTACGAGCTCAGAGGTTATGTAGTTGATGGTTACTAGTGATACATTCCCAATTTGGTAATGTGGCATACGAAGTGCTGCTGATCATTTGTTGATCGAAGCGTGGCTTTTTGAAAAAGCGTGGCTTTGTGGACGAGACTTCGTCGAGCCTCACAACACGGTAATGGTCGAAACAGGAATGTTGCGACAAAGGTTTGTAGGGGTAGCGCCCCTAGGGTATGTCATTTCCTTCTGGATAAAGGGTGGTATCATGGTATGGAGCCCAGATACTTACTCATGTGGATACACTTTATTTATTATGTGTGATGTTGGTTATCGAGCGCTCGGATAAAGGTCGGTAACGACCGGGGGATGACATGACTCGTGGGTTAGTTACCTAGTTACAGCTCGGTTAGAGCGTGAGGTAGCGTCGGCCTTTTGTTTGCGGAGATCCGGTTAGGATCCGGGGCGTCTTTCCAGAGGCGTTTCTATTTCGGTAAGGAAGTTCCTTAGCCTGATCATTTGTTGGAAATCCAAAGAAACAATACGAACCCTGTACGGTTTTAGTTGTATTACCTGCTATGGAATGTGGCGGTAACCTGCTACTGAACGTAGTAGTTATAGTAGACATACAACAATGGTTGTATGCTGGCTAAGATTGATATTATATTTTCGAAATGGTTTTCGACACTATGCACTAATGATAATAATATCGAATGATTTTGCGTAGTAAACATTTTTGACTATCATAAGAAGAAATCTCCTCCAATTCTGCGATTGCATTGTGTGTGTGGCGGGAGGTCTTATGGTAGTTTCATTTTTGAAAAGCATTGCGGGTTTCAATGTTTAAAAGCCTTTTGTGTTTGTTTAAAGATAAACTGTTTTTGTTGCTCACACCAGTCCCATGACTGATCCGGAGTTTATTGTTCCCTTCCTAAACTCTGGGTGCCCACCATTTTCCACACGGGCAGTCTAGAGTTGGGTTTTTCAGATATTCAGGTTTAGTAGATTATCTGGAGCTAGTTCAGTTCTTGGAGTTCATGGACTGACGTTGCTTATCTTGGAGCATTCTATTGGAGACATTCTATCCGCTGCTGTTGTTATCTTTCCTTTTCCACTGCTATTTCTTGTATCATATCTCTGATGTATATTGATATTTGTTGTATCATTCTGTTGTATCAGATTTTTGTATCTGTCATGGTATCAATGTAATATATATTGATATATTCTTTATTCCGCTGTGTTGTTATACTTAATGGTGTTATAAGCTCCGGCGAATCGGATTTGAACGGTCGAATCTACGGCATTCGAGTACAAGGTGAAGTACGGATGTTGATTTTCGAACGGGCAAAATCCGAGTCGTTACATTTTATCTTTGTTAATAGTGAGTATTATCAATTTAAACATCCCCCCAAACAATAAGTTTGCACTATCTTAAAGAACTGCTAACTGCAAACATCATGTTAAAGTTTGCACTATTTTCTATAAGCTGGCATTGTATGTTTGTCTCCTGAAACAAACTCTAATAGACAAATTGTGCATTCTAAGTTTCTCATATAAGTATTTGTAATGGCTATACTTTGGAAGCTCACGGGGTGAAAGTGAGTATGGTTACATGAAAAATACTTGATGTGGAACTTTATATGGCTGAAAAAAATCCAGAGTCAACCATAACTGGAGAAGTCAAGATCGGCAATTTCATTACATGGCCTAAGTCATTAGTTGGATTGCATTAAAGTGGATTGATTTAAGGTACTTTTCCACCATTTCTAACTAAATTTTAACTAATATTATTTCGGTGCTATCAAGTAGAATCTTATTGCTATTGTAATCATAAAGCCTATAGTTTAAAAAGATTTTATACATCAAGAGCAAGTTTATGTTTAATATTATATGCTATACCCATTAACTGCTGCATATATAAATTTGGTAAACCAATAATAACTCGCTTACCTGCGCTGAAACTGCAACGGACGGATAGTTTGTGCTACATAAACCAACCTGCGATCAATGCTTATGCCTTTTCCAATGTTAACGAGGTTAGTTGGGTGCTGATAAAGTTTGCAGGTCATGATGCAGTTATAGTTCGCAATGCAGTTATCGTTTAATTTATTCACAAACTCTAATTTATTCAAAGTATGTTGTTGTCAAAATGTCCCTCAAATTACAATACCCTATTTCATAATAAATAATTATGATGTTCTGCTAACATATACCAATATTTAACGTATAATCATACATATAACAATGTTTCAAAGTATGTTGTTATCAACATGTCCTATGCATTCAAGGTACTCTTCGACTGCTACCGTGTGTAGGATCTAGATTAACCCTAAAGGGGGGGTGAATAGGGTTATAGCAAATTTTCTCAAATTTATAAATTAAACAAACTACAGAGATGTAAATATGCTGAAAAGTAAATCACACATAAAATTTACCCAGCTTCGGCAACCCCTGCCTACTGCTGCATTCCCAGATTTCTATTAGAATTAAACAGTCTCCCACTTACAAACACTCTAACAGACTTGCAAACCCTGCTACCGCCTATAGAGTTTTGCAAACTCACAAACCCTGGTCACTGAACTAATCCTAACTAGACAATCTGACACAACCTAAGTCCTAGGTGGTGATTTACCAAAATTTGATTCGAAAAGTAGACTTTAAAAATAAAAACAAGAACAACTAGAAACCCTAATTAAACCAAAGCCTTATAAAATTAATAACACTAAATAAGACCGGCCCAAACTATTATCACAAAAGAAAAATGGCCCTGTTTGTTTTCTTTTATATTCTTTGGCTCGTTCCTTTTTGTTGAGAATGGCGGCTTTGCTTGATCTCGTTCCTCTGTGAGAAATTAGGGCTTTGTCGTGGAAATTGAAGTGTCGCTTCAATTGATCGAATGCAATTTGCTGTTCTTCTATTATGCTTCGGCAATCGATCCTTTTCTCGGCTTGTGCTCGACTGCTTCAAGTTGATCGAATTGTTTCTTCGTCTTGCACACGGCTGCTCCTCGATGATCGAATTCGTCTCCTGATTTTGGTATGTAATTTATTCCTTTTGTTCTCTGGATTGAATACTTGAACTCAATGATTAAATGCCAGTGATGATTGGGTTTTTATAGGGTTCGATCCCTATATTTTCGTTCGTACGAATTCGTTTGAATTTGTCAACTGATTTTGCTTGACCGCTTGATTTTCTTTGATTGCTTGAGATTGATTCTGACTTTGTCACTCATGTATATTTGGATTTTCTATTACTTGATAATCACGGCTTTGATTTCGAAGCGTTCGATCTTTCCTTGATTGATATGGCAGAAACTTTCCTCTTTTATTTAGTTTGGCTTTGATTTTTGACATGGTCAACACAGTACTGTTGAATTTCATGGCCATCACATCTTTGGTTGTTTTGACGATATTGATTTCGAGTTGACTTCGAATTCCCTGTACCATCTATTCCATGATGACGAATTTTGTTTCTTTGTTCATTCTCAGCTTCATACTAATGTCTGCATCCATATATGCATTCATCTTTGCACTTTTGTTGTTTGCACTGTACCATCTGTTTCCATGATGACGATATACTAATTTCGAGTAAATCTTTTCTTCCATGTTGTCCAGACCCTATTATCTTCGGTGATGATATTTCTGTCTTCGACTTTGACCTTGACATTTTTGAATTTGTTTCACTATTTTAGTAACTATTGTTCTGTAGTTTGCCTTTCGATTCCACTTGTATATAGTTGCATTCATGGTTTGCATTGAGAGAGTTCATCATGGTTTGCACTTTGATGCTGTCTGGATTGTTACTTGTGTTCACTGCTAACACGTGCATACATGCAAGTATCATTGTACTGTGCATTCTTGTAGTCTTCATGTATGCTTATTCTTGAGTCATTTTGATGTTGATCTAGTTTATGTTGATCTGATATATGCAGTCTTCATCTGGTCTTCATGTACATACTAGGCTTGTGTTGTCACTACTGCTACATGACTTGTACCTTGTATATTTGACTTGTTTGCATTTTTCACTTGTTTGTACTCATGTGTAGCTTAACTTGTTCCTTCGAGTTTGAGTTTGCATTGAGTCACTTGTGCAGTTTCAAACTGTTGTGTTGGTATTGCATTTGTGTTGTAGACATTGTCTGTATCGAACTTATATGCTTGCTATGCTGTGGTCGAGTCTGGTACCTTTGGTTTGTGCATTGGCCTATAGTGTTCATTAGCTATGCAGCACCACTGTTGTGTGTTTGTTCTTTCATGTACTTGTGACTTGAGTCTGCATTGCTGATTCACTTGTGTGCTTCTGATTTAACACTGTATATTGATCGTGTTGTCATATTTCTGGTGCACTCTTGAATTTGTGCCTTTTTGCTTTGGTGCTGCAGTTGAGTTGAGTCAGTGATTTAGTTATGCATTGCCTTCATATGGTCTGGATTTGATGTTCTGGTTTGTTGAGACTGGTCATTCATTTTACTGTTGTCTTCATTGTTGTATTGAGTTGAGTCATGATAGCAGTGACTTGACCTCTATTGCCCTGTGTTGAATCCAGCTTAAACGCTCGGGTTTGACCTTGTGCTCGTGATGTGACTTTATTCATTTTGCACTTGAACCCGACTTTTGGTTTGGGTTTGACCTGTGCTCACCTGTCCCTGTTACTATATCAAGTGTATATACATATATCGATGTGCACGGCCTTATGGCATGTACAGTGATACACTGTGCATGTCACAAGCTGTTCGTGTATGATGAATTCAAATATAAATGATGAGGAACAACCCAAATAACTGAGGAAAATATTATTTTCAAAATTCATATTTTGTTTTATACTGCAAAAATATTTTATTTTCAATTTTACTGCGTCAATGTATATTTCTGCAGATTGCTCAGATGCTGGATTCACATTGGAATGAAGATGAAAATAAATACGAGTGTGAGTGATATGTAGTGAGGAACTGATGTAGCTATGAAATTGTGATGTAATTGTATTGTGACTGAAATTGTATAGTTATAGTGAGAGCTTGAAATTGTACTATCAAAATTGTAATAAATATTTGTTTGAATAAAATATTCGTTTGAATTCCAATTCTGTGTTATTTATTTTATTCAGCAAATATTTATTTTATCTGTGAAAAATAAAATAGTACAATATCAAATACATTTAAATGAATGTATATATGTTTATTATCATCAAACAAAAATCATATACACGCATATTTAACAATCTCCCCCTTTTGATGATAACAAACGTATATTTAAGATTTTGAATATATTAAATGTATTTGATCATTCAATTTGCTCCCCCTATTTGAATGCTCCCTCTCTACACAAAACTCCCCCTTCATATATGCATGAGAATAAAATATGCAATATGAATCTATATGCAAATATAAAATATGTGAATTTTATTTGCGAATTTTATTTTCCAAAATCCTAACCTTTCTCTCCCCCTTTTGTTATCAGCAAAAGAGTAATAGTGTTAGAAAAATAGGGATATAGTGATAGACATTAATACAATATTAAAACTCAATCGAGTATAAATATTAATTTCAATAAAAAATCAAACAAAAAATCATAAATACTTTAATTGACGCATATTCCACTTTAGAATGATAGGATGATATCATCAAATAAAACCATATAGTTGTGTCTATTTGTGGTATATTTATTTCAGGAAATTTGAATATCTACTAACCATGCATAACCGTTATGACTTTTAAATGAGATTAGTAGTATTCTAAATTTTTTTTTTATTTTGTAAAAATGAATTCAAGTATCTTCTAACCACGCATAACCGTGAGGACTTTTAAATGGGATTAGAATCAACTTGTCTATTTAATCAATTAATTTTGATATACGTTCCATACATGCATAACCGTGAGGACTTTTAAATGAGCATGGAAACACATAATCAAAAATCCAAGTAATTCACCCATGCTAACCGTGAGGACTTTTAAATGAGAGTGAATATTTTGGATATTATTATTTATTGTTAGAAATATAATAAAATTGAAGCACAAGTGATTTCCCGTTTAAACTACCACATATTGACATACTATATTGTCTTTTGATAAGTGATGGTCGATAGAAAAATGATAGAAATAGAAATGATCATGGAATATTTATCAACAAAAAGTTTTTATAACTCTTGTTTAAATTTCTAAAGAAATTTTCTAATTAAACTTTCTCAAGTCATAATATATGATTAATATCAACACCCATCTTATTTTCAATCACTATCTATCATTTTAGATAATTATTAGAGGGTCAGATCAGTTAACATAGTTATTTAAAATCAAATTTTCTTAAATAACTAATCTGATACAAGGTCAACAGAAATTATTTTCTAGAAGGGGTTTTTAAGAAAAATTTCTGCTAAAATAGAAATTATTTCAAGTGAAAAAATATGCAGATATTTTCTTTGAAAAATGATGCAGCAAATGAATGTCTCGAAATATAATCACGTTCCACTAGTAATTTTTCTATCAACTACATTACCAGTGTGATCTGCATCTGACTTTAGATTTCACTCAATATTCACTCGTTGGATGTTATAGACCAGATTGTGAAATTTCAACAAACTATCTCAGAATTATTTTCAACAATTTTTAACAATTTCTTAACTTTGAATTGAAGTCTTGTTAACCATCAAACAAATATCATAGTGTCAGATTTAGAAACCGTAGGATCAACAGTCATTAAACCATCATCATTATTTCAAAACAATTTCTTGAAGTTTCACCAATTTCATAAAGTTTCAACAATTTCAACAATTTCTTAAAAACCATTTTATAGCATGAGTAATCAGTAATCAATCAACATCATAATTTGACCAAACAGATTAAGTTCAATAACAAAATGGTTGGTCAACTTTTAAGCACAAATCAAAGTCATAGATAAGAACAAGTCATGTAAGATCATATCAAGTAAGTTAGAATCAGTCAACCATCATAATTACTTCAAGTAATTCTATTTAAAGATGATTGGTTAATAAAAATCAGAATTAACATCATCAATCATTTCACATAACTGGCTGATTTAATTTAGATTATGGTGCAGATTTTCACATTTTATCTATCGTTTGAAAATAAATACAATTACCTGTTTTACCTGTACGATAATCTTTCGTTGTTTGCCCATTGTGAATCTGTCACCTTTATACTAGGCTAAGGAACGTTGATTTGTCGCCCGTTGTGTGTCTGGAACAGCCAAAATCCAGATAACACTAATGTTGTTCCTTAGCCTGCCACCACACCTACATGGTAAAAGATTTTTGTGACCTATTTGTTTTTATAGGTCCATGGTTGTTAGTTGTAACGACCCAGAATTTTTGATAATTAAAATTCGAATATTTAATTGATTTTAAATATTAATAAATGAATTTAATAAGTCGAATAACTTATTTAAAGGATATTGGATTTAATTTGGTCAATTAAATCGATAAATTAATAATTGAAATTCCAGAGATAATTGAAAATCGAGTTTAAAATGATTGAAAATGATTTGTAAAATTTTATTTAATCATACTGGAGTTATAGAAAGGTTATAGAACTTTTAAAATTGAATTTGGAGTTAATCTATGAAAATCGAATATTTTAATATTTAATTATCGACTGTAATAATAGCCAATTTTCGAACAGTCTCAGAATTTGACGAGACCAGTTCCATTGGATCCGTAATAGTTAGTTATTATCGGATTTCAATTTTCGTAGCAATCGAAGTTATCGTTTGACCGTGGCAGCTCGAAACGCATCGATATCGTTTTAATTTTAAATCGTCGAGTTAAAATAGTCATTTTTCAAAAAGTCTCGGATTGCGACGAAACCAGTTTCATCGGATCCGTAATGTGATATTATTGTAAGATTTCAAATTTCGTAATTTTTGGATTTACCGTTTGTCCGGGGCAAGCCAAAACGCCTCGAAATCAATTTAAATCGGTTTAATTTAAATTGATCGTTTATTGTCATATCTCACACATACGATCGAATTAGCTTCCGAAACTTGTTCCATTGCGTTCGGAACGCGGGGTAAACCCCAGAAACGCCAGTTACCACGCGTAAATCGGAGTTCGGAAATTTAGAAATGAATAGTGTTCGTCGGTTCTCTATAAAAGCAACCCACCCCCTTCATTTTTTGAGGAACCCTAGTCTATACGTTCGTGGCCGCCACCTTCATAAACAACGGCCAGAAATTCGCGTGCTTTCACCTCGTTTATCTCCAAATCCGATGAGTTTCACGAAATACATTCAACTACAATCTTGAAGATCTCGACGAGGCGAACAAATCCATACGGCTGTGATCGAGATTCGTGGAGGGAATCATCGCGAAATTCGTCACGAATGTTCGCCGTTTCTTCACGTCGTTCGAGGAAGTGGGGCCACTGAGCTGAGCATGAATTTGGGCGGAGGTTGGAGTCGCGTGGGGCTACGGTGTGGCGACATCTGATCGAGGTGGAGGGGCTCGTAGTGGTCGCGTGCATTAGGGCATAGGGGCGGCTGATGGGTTTCGTTCTTTGTTCGAACGCGTTTCGTACGCGTGGGGGAGAAGGGAAAAACGTGGAACGGGCCGGATCTGCTAGGGCTTGAAATGGACGGCAGATGTGAGCTGATGGTTGTAAATTTAAAAAGAAATTGTAATTCATTATATTTATAATTCGTTCAATGTTTAAAATTGTATATCTCTTTCATACGAGATCGGAAAATTACGAAACAAGCGGCGTTGGCTTCGTTTTGGAAAATACTACGCAATGCAACTGGATTGGAGTCGTTTGGAGCTAGTTTGAATTTCGGGTAAAATTAAACATCCGTTTAATTTTATTCGAAATAAACGCTGGAACGGGACTTAAAAATCAAGGTGAGATCTTCTCACTCAAAATAAATTTGGATTAACAGTTATTGATTGATGATTGACTGTTTGGATGTGATATTAGATATAGTAGGATATATATCTATATATAGCAATATATACATATTGGCATATGTATATATTGGATTGATTGATTTCCCGCCTCGTATAGCGGATGAGACCCTATTGCGCCGTTAGTAAGCGGATTATTTTTATAAAACCCATATACCGCGATAATTCCGTACTGGAGCGGAATTGGTATTGTGCTAACGTCTTTGGAAGCAGGGAAACAGGTTGGAGGGATCCAACTGGATTCCTCAACTGTATTTACTTATTTACAGATATTGATATATATTCTGTTATCATATTGATATATGATATTGACTGTTGTGATGGACTAATTGATGTTGTTGCATCATCGGATTCAGTTTTGAAATGTAAAAATAACGACTTTTACTTTAAAAGGGTTTTTAAAGTGATTTTTGAAAATATACGTTTTATGGAATTTTTGAATCGATTTATAAACGTAAAATTTTGAAGTTATAAAAGTTAAGATTTTTGTGAATTATGACCGTAAGGTGATTTTTGAAATAAATAGTTTAAGCAATTTATAAAATGGTTTGAACTGAGATTTTCGGATTTTTGTGAACAGTTTATTTAAAAGATTTAAAAAGTTGATATTTATAAATTTAAAATATTGGAATTTTAAAACGAGATGATAAGTGTTAAAGATGAAATTTATAGAATTATAAATCGTGAGGATATGGAATTTATAGATTCATAAATTGTGAAATTATAAAATGGATGAAACTGTAGAATAAAAGATTTATAAGAGATTTACTTATAAATTGGATTTTTTGCCTTTAAATGGAATATTGATCGAATTATTAATAAAGAAGATTTATTAAATTGAAGTCTTTAGAAAATAGAAATAGAATTTATAAACGTTGTTTTATAAATTCGAAATCAATTGGATTTGATAAATTAAAATGTTAAAGGAGATATATTCGCGATTTTGGATAGCGGATTATTATTTAAATAAAATGTATAGAAATTATTGAAATGTGGTTAGTGAAGTATATTCACGATTTTGGACAGTGAATATATTGTTAAGTAAAATGAACTTGTTTTGGGAAAGCGATATTACAGAAATGAAGTAATTGTTTTAAAAGATGTTTTAAAACGTGATAAGTATCAAATACATAGATTTCAACTTTTATTGTTGAAATAGACGTTTTCGAGGAATTTAAGGAAATGATGGACTATAACACTGTTGTTATAGTAAATGGTTTCCGAAAGGAAATATTTTTGTATGGTATTGGGATTCATATATCTATCTAAATTCCGAATCCCTATACTAGTGATTTTGAGTCGTCGTAACGATGTTTTACGTAACATTCGTTTTGACTCAAATAAAATGTGTTTAAAGAATGATTTCCTTAAAGAATGAGATATATACTTAATTTTGATTTAAGTATATCGAATATTTTCTAAGTGTTGAAAATAAATAGTTTTGTGAAATGCTTATTTTTAAATAAGTATGGAAATGCTTTTCCAATATGAAATGAACTGTTTTGAGATTTTATCTTCAAAGATAAAATGAAATGTGGAAATTGATTTGAAATTGTTTTCAAACGGTTAAGTGTGGAAATTTTATATCTAGTAAAGATATTTTTGAAGATGAAATAATTTGGAAAATTATTTGGAATCTGACGATGTTGCGCATCTTTATTGATAGTTAAATAACCGACTATCAATAATTACCTTGAGTAGGTATTTGTTGTGAATTGGATGAATTTGAATGCCACACTTATTTTTGAATAAGCGCTCACTATTCGGGTTAGCCGGGAAAGGACCATGGGGTCGTATAACCCATTCCGAATATGTGATACGTCGTTATGAATTGCATTCGAAGACCGGTGTTGAAGACCGGATATTTTTGAAAACGAAAGGATTACCGTCGAGTTACTCTACATCGGCTGATCTCCGGTTTAGAGGTTTTATCACCCTTAGTGACGGGAAGTCCCGACGTGATTAGAAATTTATCCGGATATGCAAGGGCTTCGTGAGAAGTGCCTTCGGTTCTGTTCGATCCCGGAACAGACTTGTATGGATTGTGTGTCTGACGTTACAATTTGAGATATAAAGCTGATTTCTTTCAAATACATTTCTGTTGGTGGCGGAGAATTTATTCTCTTAGCTTAACACCCTTCTCTGAGACGTACGAGCTCAGAGGTTATGTAGTTGAAATTTATCAGCGATATATCCCAATTTGGTAACGTGGCATACTGAGTGTTGCTGTGAAATGATCAGTGTTTGATCATTTGTGATATGATCATTTGTTTGATCTTATATCTTTGTGATCATAGGTTGATCATTTTGTTTGACCCGAAGCAGGGCTTTGTAGAAAGCGTAGCTTTGTGGACGAGACTTCGTCGAGCCTCACACCGCGGAAATGGTCGAAACAGGAAGGATGCGGCAAGGTTCTAGGGAGTAGCGCCCCTTAGTGTATGTCATTCCTTCTGGATAAAGGTGGTATCATGGTATGGAGCCCAGATACTTAACCTCTGTGGTTGCTGCAAAATTTATTTCTTTGTGGTTGTTGCGAATCGGGGATCCTCGGGAAGATCGGTGACGATCGGGGGATGGCATACGCGTGTCAGTAGTTACCTATTTTTGCAGAGGTAACCCGGCCTTGTGTTGGCAGAGATCCGGTTAGGTTCTCGGGTCGTCTATTCCAGGGACATACCCATCGTGGAAAAGGAAGTTCCTTAGCCTGACCATTTGTTGAAAATCCAAAGAAACAATACGAGCCTTTACGATTTCAATTGTATAACCTGTCTCCTCAGGAGGCAGCTATAGCAGGCATAATATAATGGTACCTATGCTGGCTAAGATTTATATTATACTTTCGAAATGTTTTCTACACTATGCACTAATAATAATATCAAAAAGAATTTGATTTTTGCGTAGTAAGCATCTTTGACTATCATAAGAAGAAATCTCCTCCAAGTCTGCGTTTGCATTGTGTGTGTGGCGGGAGGTCTTATGGTAGTTTCATTTTCCAAAAGCATTGCGAATTGACTTTAAAAATTATTTTGTTGTTATAAAGAATAACTGTTTTACGATCTCACACCAGTCACCATGACTGACTCGGAGTTTATTGTTCCCTTCTAAACTCTGGCTGCCCACCAATTTCCACACGGGCAGCCTAGAGTTATATTATCAGGATATTCTGGATATTCTGGAGCTTTGGAGATAAGCTAGATGGCGAGTCGTAGTATTTGTATCTGATAGTATTTATTCCGCTGTGTATTCTGTATGAGGACAAGTTATATAACTGTCCATTGTTGTATATTGACTCTGATGATTGATGTATGTATAAAATGATATAGTTCTTTGCTTTAAAGATTACTGATTTATCTATTATATATTGTTCCACTGCGATGTGTAAGATTCTGATATTGTTTTCTGTTCTGCTCTTGTTCTGTTGTTGTTCTTCTTTCTTCTCTTTTTCTTCTATCTTCTTTTTCTTCTGCCTTTTTCTTCTTTTTAAAACCCTCACTATTGGAGTTTCCAGCACTCGATTTCTCGGCAGTCGATAAAGGGAGTATCGATGTCGAATTTTCGAAAGTCGAAAATTCCGGTACGTGACAGCGTGGTATCGGAGCATATGGTTAAGCGACAACCCTGCTCTGTTGGGTGTTACTCATTAGAGATAGAGTCAGTAGTACTCTAGAATGAGTTTGAGTGTAATAATAGATACGAGTGCGTATTTGTTAGTGAATATAAAATTGTTTTATATTGTGATGATTGGTTTGTTGAGTGGTATATGGATTCTGGTCGGTATTGTCCGTACAACTCTATCGATAGGGATCTCTAAACACTTATATAGAACAATTCGGCACAGTATTGTTTTAAATAGGGTAAATGAAATAATTTTACCCAAAACTATTTTGTGTATATATAAGGAATGATTTTCTGTAAATTACTATAATATATGGTTGCATGGATGTTAGGAAGTAATAATAGTGAATTATCATCATTGAAATTGAATAAGAAATTGAAATCGTAACTCCAAAGTTAAGAAATAAATTCACATGCAAATGAAATTTGAGAATGTAAATTATAAATGTGAATTGTAATTTAAAACGGGATTCCAGAGAAGTATTTGGAAAGGTTTTGAAAAGAATTTGAAAATTTTGGAGATTTGGAAAGTTTAATTCCTTTTTGATTTGAAAATGGATTTCAAGGGTTTTGAAAAATGTTTTGAAGGAATGAAAAGCTCTAAACTCTTTTCGATCGCTGGAAAATAACTTCGATGATGACCGCGGCATCGTTGGTGTTCATTTTCGGGTTTCCAAAAGAGGAATTGCTGCCAAATTGTTTAAATGGAAGTTGTTTTGAGAATTTGGATTTTGTTTTAGAAAATTCAAAGGATAATTCGAATTGTTTTCAAAATGATTTGGAAATGTTGGTAAGACTCTGGAATACTATATAAAAATACTTATGAAATAAGAAATAAGTTGATAACTTATACAATTTGAATTTTGATAGAATAAATTTAACTTAAAGAATGGAGTTAAATTAAAGAAAGTATAAGTGAATAAATTTGAATAAATGAAAGTGAAATTGAAAATTGAGATTCATTTTGAAGTTGTAAGCAATAGAATTGAATTGAATAATTATAAATGAAAGAGAAATTAAAATTCGTATGAAATTTGAAATCCAATTTAATATAAGTGGTTATAAACCAAAATAGTGGATTGTAAATAAATTTTGGGAATGAACAAAAGTATAAAACTGGAATTTAAACTGAATATTGAAAACAAATTTGAATAAGTAGATTAGAATTTGTAATGAATTAGTAATTGAAACTAATTTAAAATAAGCAGTTGTAAATGAAAGTTAATCGATGAAATTCAATATTTTAGAATTGAAGATGAATAGAATTCAAATTGAATTGAAATTGTGAATTGAATTCAAATGAATGTGAACTGTAAAATTGAAGGAAAATGAATAGGTGTAACTTCAACAGTGAAGTAAAAATGATATAAGAAGTACATATTGAAATTTTGAAATCGAATTTGCAAAATAGTTTGAATGCTGTAACTAGATATAATGGCTAGTAGGATGTACAGGTGTATAAAGGGATTGGAAAATTTATTTCAAAGATGAATTTGAATTTGCTCGAAAAAGGTATGTATTTAAATTTGAATATGAGATTTGATGACTTATTTCTCTAGCCGCTTGGCTTTTTCTTTTCTTTTTGAAATCTGAGAGTCCGTAGGGACGTTTTGTAGTCGTACCGTATTAGCCGCGCAAAGGAGACGCTGGCGAAATTTTTTGGAAATTTAGGGCGTTAGAAAATTTTTGAGAAATTTTGAAAGTTTAAAATTTGAATTTAAACTCGAATTTGAATTTGGAAGTAAACAATGTTGTTTGGAACTTATAATTGAAGTTGGAAAGCTAGTATGAATGATAACGAATATTTAGTAGAAAGACTTGTTTTGATAAATTGATAAAACTATTTGAATTTGAGAAAATAGTAGACGAGTTAAGGACCTTTCTTCTTGACTTGTAATTTCGAGGACGAAATTCTTTTAAGGGGGGAAGTCTGTAACGACCCAGAATTTTTGATAATTAAAATTCGAATATTTAATTGATTTTAAATATTAATAAATGAATTTAATAAGTCGAATAACTTATTTAAAGGATATTGGATTTAATTTGGTCAATTAAATCGATAAATTAATAATTGAAATTCCAGAGATAATTGAAAATCGAGTTTAAAATGATTGAAAATGATTTGTAAAATTTTATTTAATCATACTGGAGTTATAGAAAGGTTATAGAACTTTTAAAATTGAATTTGGAGTTAATCTATGAAAATCGAATATTTTAATATTTAATTATCGACTGTAATAATAGCCAATTTTCGAACAGTCTCAGAATTTGACGAGACCAGTTCCATTGGATCCGTAATAGTTAGTAATTATCGGATTTCAATTTTCGTAGCAATCGAAGTTATCGTTTGACCGTGGCAGCTCGAAACGCATCGATATCGTTTTAATTTTAAATCGTCGAGTTAAAATAGTCATTTTTCAAAAAGTCTCGGATTGCGACGAAACCAGTTTCATCGGATCCGTAATGTGATATTATTATAAGATTTCAAATTTCGTAATTTTGGGATTTACCGTTTGTCCGGGGCAAGCCAAAACGCCTCGAAATCGATTTAAATCGGTTTAATTTAAATTGATCGTTTATTGTCATATCTCACACATACGATCGAATTAGCTTCCGAAACCTGTTCCATTGCGTTCGGAACGCGGGGTAAACCCCAGAAACGCCAGTTACCGCGCGTAAATCGGAGTTCGGAAATTTAGAAATGAATAGTGTTCGTCGGTTCTCTATAAAAGCAACCCACCCCCTTCATTTTTTGAGGAACCCTAGTCTATACGTTCGTGGCCGCCACCTTCATAAACAATGGCCAGAAATTCGCGTGCTTTCACCTCGTTTATCTCCAAATCCGATGAGTTTCACGAAATACATTCAACTACAATCTTGAAGATCTCGACGAGGCGAACAAATCCATACGGCTGTGATCGAGATTCGTGGAGGGAATCATCGCGAAATTCGTCACGAATGTTCGCCGTTTCTTCACGTCGTTCGAGGAAGTGGGGCCACCGAGCTGAGCATGAATCTGGGCGGAGGTTGGAGTCGCGTGGGGCTACGGTGTGGCGGCATCTGATCGAGGTGGAGGGGCTCGTAGTGGTCGCGTGCATTAGGGCATAGGGGCGGCTGATGGGTTTCGTTCTTTGTTCGAACGCGTTTCGTACGCGTGGGGGAGAAGGGAAAAACGTGGAACGGGCTGGATCTGCTAGGGCTTGAAATGGACGGCAGATGTGAGCTGATGGTTGTAAATTTAAAAAGAAATTGTAATTCATTATATTTATAATTCGTTCAATGTTTAAAATTGTATATCTCTTTCATACGAGATCGGAAAATTACGAAACAAGCGGCGTTGGCTTCGTTTTGGCAAATACTACGCAATGCAACTGGATTGGAGTCTTTTGGAGCTAGTTTGAATTTCGGGTAAAATTAAACATCCGTTTAATTTTATTCGAAATAAACGCTGGAACGGGACTTAAAAATCAAGGTGAGATCTTCTCACTCAAAATAAATTTGGATTAACAGTTATTGATTGATGATTGACTGTTTGGATGTGATATTAGATATAGTAGGATATATATCTATATATAGCAATATATACATATTGGCATATGTATATATTGGATTGATTGATTTCCCGCCTCGTATAGCGGATGAGACCCTATTGCGCCGTTAGTAAGCGGATTATTTTTATAAAACCCATATACCGCGATAATTCCGTACTGGAGCGGAATTGGTATTGTGCTAACGTCTTTGGATGTAGGGAAACAGGTTGGAGGGATCCAACTGGATTCCTCAACTGTATTTACTTATTTACAGATATTGATATATATTCTGTTATCATATTGATATATGATATTGACTGTTGTGATGGACTAATTGATGCTGTTGCATCATCGGATTCAGTTTTGAAATGTAAAAATAATGACTTTTACTTTAAAAGGGTTTTTAAAGTGATTTTTGAAAATATACGTTTTATGGAATTTTTGAATCGATTTATAAACGTAAAATTTTGAAGTTATAAAAGTTAAGATTTTTGTGAATTATGACCGTAAGGTGATTTTTGAAATAAATAGTTTAAGCAATTTGTAAAATGGTTTGAACTGAGATTTTCGGATTTTTGTGAACAGTTTATTTAAAAGATTTAAAAAGTTGATATTTATAAATTTAAAATATTGGAATTTTAAAACGAGATGATAAGTGTTAAAGATGAAATTTATAGAATTATAAATCGTGAGGATATGGAATTTATAGATTCATAAATTGTGAAATTATAAAATGGATGAAACTGTAGAATAAAAGATTTATAAGAGATTTACTTATAAATTGGATTTTTTGCCTTTAAATGGAATATTGATCGAATTATTAATAAAGAAGATTTATTAAATTGAAGTCTTTAGAAAATAGAAATAGAATTTATAAACGTTGTTTTATAAATTCGAAATCAATTGGATTTGATAAATTAAAATGTTAAAGGAGATATATTCGCGATTTTGGATAGCGGATTATTATTTAAATAAAATGTGTAGAAATTATTGAAATGTGGTTAGTGAAGTATATTCACGATTTTGGACAGTGAATATATTGTTAAGTAAAATGAACTTGTTTTGGGAAAGCGATATTACAAAAATGAAGTAATTGTTTTAAAAGATGTTTTAAAACGTGATAAGTATCGAATACATAGATTTCAACTTTTATTGTTGAAATAGACGTTTTCGAGGAATTTAAGGAAATGATGGACTATAACACTATTGTTATAGTAAATGGTTTCCGAAAGGAAATATTTTTGCATGGTATTGGGATTCATATATCTATCTAAATTCCGAATCCCTATACTAGTGATTTTGAGTCGTCGTAACGATGTTTTACGTAACATTCGTTTTGACTCAAATAAAATGTGTTTAAAGAATGATTTCCTTAAAGAATGAGATATATACTTAATTTTGATTTAAGTATATCGAATATTTTCTAAGTGTTGAAAATAAATAGTTTTGTGAAATACTTATTTTTAAATAAGTATGGAAATGCTTTTCCAATATGAAATGAACTGTTTTGAGATTTTATCTTCAAAGATAAAATGAAATGTGGAAATTGATTTGAAATTGTTTTCAAACGGTTAAGTGTGGAAATTTTATATCTAGTAAAGATATTTTTGAAGATGAAATAATTTGGAAAATTATTTGGAATCTGATGATGTTGCGCATCTTTATTGATAGTTAAATAACCGACTATCAATAATTACCTTGAGTAGGTATTTGTTGTTAATTGGATGAATTTGAATGCCACACTTATTTTTGAATAAGCGCTCACTATTCGGGTTAGCCGGGAAAGGACCATGGGGTCGTATAACCCATTCCGAATATGTGATACGTCGTTATGAATTGCATTCGAAGACCGGTGTTGAAGACCGGATATTTTTGAAAACGAAAGGATTACCGTCGAGTTACTCTACATCGGCTGATCTCCGGTTTAGAGGTTTTATCACCCTTAGTGACGGGAAGTACCGACGTGATTAGAAATTTATCCGGATATGCAAGGGCTTCGTGAGAAGTGCCTTCGGTTCTGTTCGATCCCGGAACAGACTTGTATGGATTGTGTGTCTGACGTTACAATTTGAGATATAAAGCTGATTTCTTTCAAATACATTTCTGTTGGTGGCGGAGAATTTATTCTCTTAGCTTAACACCCTTCTCTGAGACGTACAAGCTCAGAGGTTATGTAGTTGAAATTTATCAGCGATATATCCCAATTTGGTAACGTGGCATACTGAGTGTTGCTGTGAAATGATCAGTGTTTGATCATTTGTGATATGATCATTTGTTTGATCTTATATCTTTGTGATCATAGGTTGATCATTTTGT
Source organism: Allium fistulosum (assembly GCA_030737815.1). Taxonomy (NCBI): domain Eukaryota; kingdom Viridiplantae; phylum Streptophyta; class Magnoliopsida; order Asparagales; family Amaryllidaceae; genus Allium; species Allium fistulosum. The sequence continues at coordinate 1,217,934,540 of CM060904.1, read as the reverse complement.
TTGACCCGAAGCAGGGCTTTGTAGAAAGCGTAGCTTTGTGGACGAGACTTCGTCGAGCCTCACACCCCGGAAATGGTCGAAACAGGAAGGATGCGGCAAGGTTCTAGGGAGTAGCGCCCCTTAGTGTATGTCATTCCTTCTGGATAAAGGTGGTATCATGGTATGGATCCCAGATACTTAACCTCTGTGGTTGCTGCAAAATTTATTTCTTTGTGGTTGTTGCGAATCGGGGATCCTCGGGAAGATCGGTGACGATCGGGGGATGGCATACGCGTGTCAGTAGTTACCTATTTTTGCAGAGGTAACCCGGCCTTGTGTTGGCAGAGATCCGGTTAGGTTCTCGGGTCGTCTATTCCAGGGACGTACCCATCGTGGAAAAGGAAGTTCCTTAGCCTGACCATTTGTTGGAAATCCAAAGAAACAATATGAGCCTTTACGATTTCAATTGTATAACCTGTCTCCTCAGGAGGCAGCTATAGCAGGCATAATATAATGGTACCTATGCTGGCTAAGATTTATATTATACTTTCGAAATGTTTTCTACACTATGCACTAATAATAATATCAAAAAGAATTTGATTTTTGCGTAGTAAGCATCTTTGACTATCATAAGAAGAAATCTCCTCCAAGTCTGCGTTTGCATTGTGTGTGTGGCGGGAGGTCTTATGGTAGTTTCATTTTCCAAAAGCATTGCGAATTGACTTTAAAAATTATTTTGTTGTTATAAAGAATAACTGTTTTACGATCTCACACCAGTCACCATGACTGACTCGGAGTTTATTGTTCCCTTCTAAACTCTGGGTGCCCACCAATTTCCACACGGGCAGCCTAGAGTTATATTATCAGGATATTCTGGATATTCTGGAGCTTTGGAGATAAGCTGGATGGCGAGTCGTAGTATTTGTATCTGATAGTATTTATTCCGCTGTGTATTCTGTATGAGGACAAGTTATATAACTGTCCATTGTTGTATATTGACTCTGATGATTGATGTATGTATAAAATGATATAGTTCTTTGCTTTAAAGATTACTGATTTATCTATTATATATTGTTCCGCTGCGATGTGTAAGATTCTGATATTGTTTTCTGTTCTGCTCTTGTTCTGTTGTTGTTCTTCTTTCTTCTCTTTTTCTTCTATCTTCTTTTTCTTCTGCCTTTTTCTTCTTTTTAAAACCCTCACTATTGGAGTTTCCGGCACTCGATTTCTCGGCAGTCGATAAAGGGAGTATCGATGTCGAATTTTCGAAAGTCGAAAATTCCGGTACGTGACATTAGTGGCAAAATAATTTGATGAATATGTTTAAGTAGACCCAAAACTATTAATATATGTTCCTTTTGGCACCCAAACTTGTTTTGTCCTTTTATTCTTATTCCAATAGACATGAAATTTGTTTGTAGAATTCTTAGGAGCCCAAACTTGTATAAATTTTGTGTTCTTGTTCCTATGACTATAATTTTCAGCACGATTTCCAATTATTTCACATCTAGTAAAGACACTCTTACCTTTTGCATTATCATCAACTTGTGTTTTCCCAAAGCCTAGTCCTTTTCTGTTGTTAGCAAAAAGTTGATTTCCTAATAACATGTTGAACGATTTTTCTCCTCTTGAAAAGTTATTCAGAGTTTTCTCAAGATTTTGGACTTTGGTTTTTAGTGTTGTGTTTTTAGTCACAAGTGAGGTGCATCTATTTATAAAATCCTTTTTCCTAGTGTCAATGGTTTCCTTAAGACTCAAGTTTTCTTTTTCAAGATTCTCAAAGCTATTCTTAAGTTTTGATAATTCTAAATCTAAAATTTTACATTTTTTACAGTCTAGGTTTTGAATATTTTCAAGTTCAGTTTCTAACCTAGTATTTTCATGGACAAGTTCTCTCCTATCAGATTTCAGTTTTTCAATTTTAGATTCAAGAGTATCAATTGTTTTAGTAAGATCACAACACATCAAAACAAGTTCTTTATAAGAATAGTCAGTTACCTCACTGGATTCCTCTGAGCTTGCTTCTGAATCTGATTTTGTCATAATACACAAATTAGCCTCCTATGAGCTATTATTCGAAGCTTCCTCTCCTTCTTCATCATCCCAAGTCGCTGCAAAGGCCTTCTTCTTCTTTTTCTTTCCTTTGTTGTTTTTGAGAAGTGGGCATTTTTGTTTGAAGTGGCCAGGCTTCTTGCAGTTATAACAAGTCAATTCATTATCGGAATTGTCAGAATCTTTTGACCTATTACCACTTGTTTTCTTCTTGCGTGGCCCGAATCTTGACCATTTTCTAAGATTATTGACAGCCGTTGCAAGCTCTTCAATTGGATCTTCTTCTTCTTCATCGCTCTCTTCTTTGCTCTTTAAGGCAATCGTCTTCTTCTTTGATTCGGAGTTGTTGCGTTCCTCCTTTGTTTTTAGCTCAAGCTCATATGTCATCAAGTTTCTGATCAACTCATTAATGCTTAGTTTACTCAGATCTTTCGATTCTTGTATTGCCGTGACTTTTGCCTCAAAGCTCATCGGTAAGACTCGTAGCACCTTCCTTACAAGCTCTACCTCAGTGAATACCTTCCCAAGCGCTCTAGCATTGTACACCAAAGTTGAAAAGCATCCAAACATGTCTTTTATGCTCTCGCCTTTGTCCATCACAAAGTTCTCGTATTCATTGCTGAATAGGGCTAGACGAGACTCCTTGACTTGAGAAGTTCCTTCATGTGTCACCTCTAAGGTATGCCAAATTTCCTGCGCAGTTTTACAATGAGAAATTCTATTAAATTCATTCTTATCAAGAGCACAGATCAAAGCATTCATGGCTTTAGCATTTGTAGTTTTTAATTTCTAATCGTTAGCGTCCCACCTATCCTTAGGTTTAAGAATCTCAGTATCACCAACAGTTATAGTGGGAGATTTATAGCCAGTTTCAATAATGTCCCAAACATCATAATCAAAAGAACTAAGATAGATACCCATCCTAACTTTCCAATAAGCATAATCATTCCCATTAAACATGGGTGGCCTAGCAATAGATTGCCCCTCAAAAAAAGCATTATTTGGTGGATTCATGACTCTAGAGTTAAAGAAAAATACCGGGCTCTGATACCACTTGTAGGATCTAGATTAACCCTAGAGGGGGGGTGAATAGGGTTATAGCAAATTTTCTCGAATTTGTAAATTAAACAAACTGCAGAGATGTAAATATGCTGAAAAGTAAATCACACACAAAATTTACCCAGCTTCGGCAACCCCTGCCTACTACTGCATTCCCAGATTTCTATTAGAATTAAACAGTCTCCCGCTTACAAACACTCTAACAGACTTGCAAACCCTGCTACCGCCTATAGAGTTTTGCAAACTCGCAAACCCTGCTCACTGAACTAATCCTAACTAGAAAATCTGACACAACCTAAGTCCTAGGTGGTAATTTACCAAAATTTGATTCGAAAAGTAGACTTTAAAAATAAAAACAAGAACAACTAGAAACCCTAATTAAACCAAAGCCTTATAAAATTAATAACACTAAATAAGACCGGCCCAAACTATTATCACAAAAGAAAAATGGCCATGTTTGTTTTCTTTTATATTCTTTGGCTCGTTCCTTTTTGTTGAGAATGGCGGCTTTGCTCGATCTCGTTCCTCTGTGAGAAATTAGGGCTTTGTCGTGGAAATTGAAGTGCCGCTTCAATTGATCGAATGCAATTTGCTGTTCTTCTATTATGCTTCGGCAATCGATCCTTTTCTCGGCTTGTGCTCGACTGCTTCAAGTTGATCGAATTGTTTCTTCGTCTTGCACACGGCTGCTCCTCGATGATCGAATTCGTCTCCTGATTTTGGTATGTAATTTATTCCTTTTGTTCTCTGGATTGAATACTTGAACTCAATGATTAAATGCCAGTGATGATTGGGTTTTTATAGAGTTCGATCCCTATATTTTCGTTCATACGAATTCGTTTGAATTTGTCAACTGATTTTGCTTGACCGCTTGATTTTCTTTGATTGCTTGAGATTGATTCTGACTTTGTCACTCACGTATATTTGGCTTTTCTATTACTTGATAATCACGGCTTTGATTTCGAAGCGTTCGATCTTTCCTTGATTGATACGGCAGAAACTTTCCTCTTTTATTTAGTTTGGCTTTGATTTTTGACATGGTCAACACAGTACTGTTGAATTTCGTGGCCATCATGTCTTTGGTTGTTTTGACGATATTGATTTCGAGTTGACTTCGAATTCCCTGTACCATCTGTTCCATGATGACGAATTTTATTTCTTTGTTCATTCTCAGCTTCAAACTAATGTTTGCATCCATATATGCATTCATCTTTGCACTTTTGTTGTTTGCACTGTACCATCTGTTTCCATGATGACGATATACTAATTTCGAGTAAATCTTTGCTTCTATGTTGTCCAGACCCTGTTGTCTTCGGTGATGATATTTCTGTCTTCGACTTTAACCTTGACATTTTTGAATTTGTTTCACTATTTTAGTAACTACTATTCTATAGTTTGCCTTTCAATTCCACTTGTATATAGTTGCATTCATGGTTTGCATTGAGAGAGTTCATCATGGTTTGCACTTTGATGCTGCCTGGATTATTACTTGTGTTCACTGCTAACATGTGCATACATGCAAGTATCATTGTACTGTGCATTCTTGTAGTCTTCATGTATGCTTGTTCTCGAGTCATTTTGATGTTGATCTAGTTTCTGTTGGTCTGATATATGCAGTCTTCATCTGGTCTTCATGTACATACTAGGCTTGTGTTGTCACTGCTGCTACATGACTTGTACCTTGTATATTTGACTTGTTTGCATTTTTCACTTGTTTGTACTCATGTGTAGCTTAACTTGTTCCTTCGAGTTTGAGTTTGCATTGAGTCACTTGTGCAGTTTCAAACTGTTGTGTTGGTATTGCATTTGTATTGTAGACATTGTCTATATCGAACTTATATACTTGATATGTTGTGGTCGAGTCTGGTACCTTTGGTTTGTGCATTGGCCTATAGTGTTCATTAGCTATGCAGCACCACTGTTGTGTGTTTGTTCTTTCCTGTACTTGTGACATGAGTTTGCATTGCTGATTCACTTGTGTGCTTCTGATTTAACACTGTATATTGATCGTGTTGCCATATTTCTAGTGCACTCTTGAATTTGTGCCTTTGTGCTTTGTTGCTGCAGTTGAGTTGAGTCAGTGATTTAGTTATGCATTACCTTCATATGGTCTGGATTTGATGTTCTGGTTTGTTGAGACTGGTCATTCATTTTACTGTTGTGTTCATTGTTGTATTGAGTTGAGTCATGATAGCAGTGACTTGACCTCTATTGCCCTGTGTTGAATCCAGCTTAAACGCTCGGGTTTGACCTTGTGCTCGTGATGTGACTTTATTCATTTTGCACTTGAACCCGACTTTTGGTTTGGGTTTGACCTGTGCTCACCTGTCCCTGTTACTATATCAAGTGTATATACATATATCGATGTACACGGCCTTGTGGCATGTACAGTGATACACTGTGCATGTCACAAGCTGTTCGTGTATGATGAATTCAAATATAAATGATGACGAACATCCCAAATAACTGAGGCAAATATTATTTTCAAAATTCATATTTTGTTTTATACTGCAAAAATATTTTATTTTCAATTTTACTGCGTCAATGTATATTTCTGCAGATTGCTCAGATGCTGGATTCACATTCGAATGAAGATGAAAATAAATACGAGTGTGAGTGATATGTAGTGAGGAACTGATGTAGCTATGAAATTGTGATGTAATTGTATTGTGACTGAAATTGTATAGTTATAGTGAGAGCTTGAAATTGTACTATCAAAATTGTAATAAATATTTGTTTGAATAAAATATTCGTTTGAATTCCAATTCTGTGTTATTTATTTTATTCAGCAAATATTTATTTTATCTGTGAAAAATAAAATAGTACAATATCAAATACATTTAAATGAATGTATATATGTTTATTATCATCAAACAAAAATCATATACACGCATATTTAACACCGTGCCTTCACATCATTTATGATGGATCAAATGTATTGGATCATAAATGAAATCTCAATTTACACTTGATGACTGGAGGCAACTTGATGACTTGTGGTCACGTTCGTGAATAGGATGGGTGCTAGTGAATGTCAGGTGAGTGATTTCCCCTTCCACTCACACATCTATGATTCTAATCACCTAAGTTTTAATTTTTATCAACATCTCATGGATAATGGTATTTTTATCAAAGGGTTCTAAAATCAATAGTTCTAAGAAACAAAAGAAAATAGAAGCGTTGAGAAGAGGAACATTAGATTCTCTATATTATATGTTTATTTATTTATCTTTTTAAATGATTAGGCTGTGTTTCTTTAGAGTAAGAAATCTAATTGTTGAATGTTTGAATAGTTTAATTGTTTTTATTTACAGTAACAATTGTGCTTCTTTATTGTTTTTATGATATAGAAAACATCAAGTGTTCAACTAACATTAAAAGTCGGTTAATGCCTATTTAATAACATTAACCGCTTTTTGGAATGAATGAAAAGAGCTTGCTTGGAAAATGGACAATTCTTATTTTGTTGACAAGGATGGTTGGGCTTATGCATCGAGTTTGAAAACATAAAATGGCCTCCTAATTCTTCCAAGTGTGCTTCACCAACAACACTGGATTTTGTTAGATGAAGGCGTTGGATACACACAAGGCAACAGCTTCCTGATAATATGAGGAACATTTTATCTGTTATGCATCCTAATTCTTCTGTTGTATTGCCATGGATGAGTATGTCGAAGGAAGCAGACTTGTGTTTGCAAGTTCATCCTTATACCAAAGGTTCGCAAGAGCCATATACTTGGAGCTAAATTATTGGTTTAGATTCAAGGAAGGATCAAAAACCCTGCCAAAAGGCTTCACACTGAATTAAATGCTATGGTTTTTGATTGGAAAATATCTGTTAATTCAACTATTAAGTTGGAGAACAATCTTCCCTATGAATCAGAGTATGCTATATGCGAGAAAAATGTTGAAGGGGCATGGTACTGTATCATTTGGTGGAAGTGCATTCATCTATTCAGCTGACATAAGAAGACCAGTTTATCTCACTTTATTTGTTCTAAGGTGGTTGGGATTTTGAGAAGGTAACTAGGTGTTTGAATTATATCTTATGAATAGTTCTCAATGTTAGCTTTCCCATCTCTAACTGTTTAATTCAAGTTATGCCTTGGAAGCTATTTTGATTATGGATTTATCTTCGAGACACAAGTCGTCGTTTTGGTTGGTTCAACATCAAACTAACAGGTATGATATTTGTTTATGTTTTGTAAATAATTTCTGATCAGAACTGCCTAAAAGCTATTGCTTTCATCCAACAGTCTAAAATTCTTTTTACCGTGTAGTTAGTCAGGTAAACAAAGAAATATTAATTCAGTACACCAATTCAGCACTAATCGAGCTTGTAGGTGAGCGTGGGTTATCATTACCTAGTTGCATTCATGATGATGCTATCATAAATTGAACTTCTTTTTAGTTTTATAATATTAGTATATCACTACAAGAAAATCAGCTTTTGGTTGCAAAAATTGGTGGCGTTTGAATGTAAATGCAACTAATAATATTTCCCCTTATTATATAAATGCAACAAAAAATATTTCACGTCCCTCCTTTATAATAAAAAATTCCGCGTTTTCCCAAATAAATGTAACCAAAAGATCACCGCCTTGTTATTCCTATGCTCCTTAGAAAAATTCAATTCTTTCCCCAAAATAAGCAACCCTAAATCAAATTCGTTCTCCAATCCAAATTTGTAATGCTCGGCTGTTCTAATCCTTGATAAGAAGTCGACTTATAGAAGCAACAAGGCTGCCTCCGATTCCCATTCGAAAGAATCTCCAATGATCTGTATTTACCATAGTAATCTCTACTCAAGCTTCCTTCTTCTTTATTTACTTCTATTCTCTACCCGAATGATCTGTATTGTTGAATTCGTTATTGAATTCATTGCGTGTATTAGAAAACGTACCATGAATTTGGATTTTAATCAGTCATGACTCATCTATTTTTGAACTCATTACGTGTAAAATTCAGATAAACACATCCAGCTTTTGATAAGTTTCCAGCTCTTTTGTGCTGCAGCAGGATTAACAAGCACTTTGGTGAAAACGAGTAAGTTTCCAGCTCTTGATATATGAATATGATAATGACTATGCCGATGTTTTATTCTGATGGAAAATGTTTGAGCAAAACTATTAGACATTTAAAATTAATCATGTGGTGCTTAAGCACCATTAAGCGATGCAACATATTCTGTTAAGCTTTGCAATGTTTGATCACTAAATTTTGGTTGCAGTGGATGTGTTGATATCCAAGACTTCTTGTCTAATTATGGCATAGGGAATTTCCATCTTGTTGAAAAGGTCAATTATCATCCTAAATATTTTGTTCTCTGTGTTTTAACATTTGCACATTTTTGTGTGTTATATAAAAGTACTGCTTGCAAACCTGGTACACTATTTATAACTTTTTGTGTTGTTGCTTTCTCGTTTTATCTGACCTATAATGTGAAAAAATAAAATCAAAAATAAAATCTTGTATTGTCTTTGTTGGTTTGTATAAACCCAATAATAGAAAATGTTATTTATTTATATAATGGCTCCAACCAAAAGTGTTTCAAGTTTATAAATAATAGAAAATATTTTGTTCTCTGTGTTTTTCCTCATTTTGCTGGGTAAGTAACTATCATTTACTTTGCGCTTAACAATGTTGTTCACTTTTTTAGTTCTGGGTCTTGCGTTGTTCTTCAATGCATGTTTAGCAGCACATGGAGGATCATCATGTATATATTCATTAAGTCACATGCATTTTGGTGATCCAAAGTATGGTATGGAGTTCCATCATATGATGCTGCTAAAATTTGAGGATGCCATGAAAAAGCACCTACCTGATCTTTTTAAAGAATAGCCTGGTTTACAACATGATTTGGTACAACATTTTTACCAATTCTTTCCTTATTGTTTATATTACATGTATGTTCTTAAAAAAATGACATCACATTATCATAACAATGCATCATTCTTACTAAACAGCACTTTTGAATTGATAATCAGGTGACATAACTATAACCGACAGTTTTGGAATCTGAAGGCATTCCAGTTTATAAAGCAATCAAAAATCAGAAGAATTTGTTATCACATTTACAAGAGGATATCATTCAGGATTCAACTGCGGATTCAATTGTGCAGAAGCTGTAAATGTAGCTTTGGTTGACATATGGTCACTATGCTACTGAGCTTTACAGTGAACAGAAGCACGATCTGTATCTTATTGGAGCAGATCGTTAAGCTATAAAAGGGACTGAGATATAGAAGAACATAAGAGAGAGGAGAACGATTTCAAAATGATTGGCCAAACGATCATTTTTGTCGTCTTGAATCATTGCCGGTCTGGCTTATTATTAAGATAATGTATTCTTACAACTTACTTGAAATATATGTTAAGAAAAGAGATGGTTAAATAATGTATCTCTTCGTTTTTGATTGATACCTCTAACGTGCATGAAAATCACATAGTTAATACTTACAAAAGGGCCGGTTTGAACATGACAGTACTTCTAGAAAGTGTAAACCAAGCTGGCCTTAACTAAGTTACTAAATACTAATGAGTAATCCTTACTGGTACACATAGATAATGTACATGGAGAGTATTGTCCAGTTATATACATGGAAAGTATTTTTCTAACCAAATATGGCCAAGCAAACTTTACAGATTAACCAAATATAGAAAACAAATAACAATCCATATTTGATCAAACAAACATGTATAGAAAATAAGAATGACCCAAATACAGCTAATAAAGTTAGCTGATAAAACACATAGATGGTGGGTTTTATGTTACATTACCTCTATCCAGTACAACATCAAACTAAATATATAATTACACACATATATTATAATACTACAACAAGTTACATAATTCCTCTACTGATCCTCTTTCCATTAGCATTAATTCAATCATCATCAACTGTAGAACTAATATTAACACCAAATAACCTAAGAACATGAAGTTTCTTATCATTAATCCTACGCTTGCAATCGATGAACAAACGCTTCTCCAGCTTTGGGCCTTCAGAAGAATAACTGTAGAAAGAGACCACGTCCCCGGCCTGCAAACTCTACTCCTTGACAAACGATTTAAATTATAAACTTTAAATCAACAGCTCCCCTCAAATCCATTTAATCCCACAGCCTTTAAATGCAGGTCCACGGTTGCTCGTGGATCATCAATAAAGGGAGCCCCTTCTCAAAGGGATTCTTTTGAACCTTTTTTATATTATTACTAGAGAAAATACATAAAAACCAGTTACATTTATGGCATCTAACTGAAAGCAGCCGAGCTTCTCTGCGTTAATCATTTGATTGAAAAATGAAAACAGAATAATACTGTCAATACAAATCAGCTAGAGCCTAGAGGTAGATGTATCTCCAGCGGCGGACAATTCAATTCGCATCTCAATCCACTCGGAATTTATTTTTAGATAATAATGCTTCTTTCTCCGAAGTTATTCATCAACCTCAAAGAGCGAAAATACAAGTACAAGCCACCGCTAACAAAATACGACATGCACGCTTGATTAATAGAATTAAGATCGAACATATCCATTTAAATGCCCTGTCTATGAAAATTAGTTGGATATACAATGGCCTAAAGTTCCCAAATGTTTAATTAATCATATTAAACCTACATTAAAACCAAAAGCAATCGTATAAAACCATGTAAGAGCATGACTATTGTCCTGTCAACATTCATTGTTTTCTCCGTGTAAAAATGCATATATCATGAAGGTTTGATATTGAAGCAACACAGTTAGAAACATTACATACGAGTATCATAGAAGCAACTTTCTATTTGAATACAATTATGGCATAATGAATCTTTTTGACCATGAATCTTTTTGATTGATCCACATGTACGTTAGAGGAATACATATCTCTTCGTTTTGATTGACATTTGAAGTTAGTTTAAACATTAAATGCATGTTTATTTATTTTTATTTTTGGTTATAATATTGAGACTGGGCCTATATCATATCTTTGTAGGAAACCAATATCTAAACCGAAATCTCAAACCTTAGTTAAACTCCTAAAATATTATGTTAGCCAATTTGACTGGTTTCTAAGCCTTCACTGATGCAGCCCAGCCTGATGAAGACTTAGGTCGCGAGCGACCTAACGAGTTGTTAAGTCGCGTGCGACCTAACAGAGTGAAGAATGACGAGATAAGAGGAAAGAACGAGACAGGTGATACAGTGAAGGACCATGCAGAACACCAATTGGATATTCTTAAGTCGCTTGGACGTCCTAACGAGCTAAGTCAACAAGTTAGGTCGCGAAGTTCATATGTTGCGAAGGTCGTAGGTCGCCAACGACCTAACTCTCCTGAGCTACGACCTAGCACGTTAATCCTTAAGTCGCGCCATTTTAGGTCGCAAGCGAGCTATGAAGACCGACCAAGCAAGATGATAAACCGTCCAAATGATCTATGACCTATCAAGATACGACTTAACGAGTCAAATATTGATCGTGTGAAACTGATGGCCTTAGGTCGCTCAAGCTTAGGTCGCGAACGACCTAACGAATCATGACCTAACTCACAACATGTAAAGGAAGCAGATTTAGCTAGTAGGTCGCTAAAGACATGGCTCCTTAGGTCGCAAGAAGTTATGTCGCTCTTACTTATGTTGTTATCTTCTTTATGTCGCTGCCGTGTTCCTTATGCCGCTCCTGCCTTGAGTCGCTCGACCATAGGCCGCATCAATCTTAGGTTGCTCAAGACTAGATCGCTCAAATCCTTATGTCGCTCATCCTATAGGTCGCATAAGTCATTCTGGAAGCTGATTCTCCTCATGTCGCTGAAGATTATGCCGCATGGTATTGTATTTTTAGGTCGTTATGTTGTAATTCCTTATGTCGTTTGTATGTTGTATTTGTTAACTCGTGTTGTATATATGTGAGTCACTTTGTTGTAAGGTCGTGTGATGTTTCTGTTTAGGTCGTTAACGACCTATGTTAGGTCGGTCGTATGTTGTAAATATGATAGGTCGTGGGGATCTTGTATTGTAACGTGTTGTGATGTAAGTGTTGTGTTGTAAGCCTATAAATAGGCGAGTCGTGTCATTTGTAAAAGTTAGTTGATTTTGAATAAAACCTTGTTTGAGTGCTTTGTGCCTCTTTGAAATTGGTAGTTGAGTGTAATCTCCACCTTCGGCATTCGAGTGCGCTCGAATCAACGATTGTTGAAGCCAATTCACGGTATCAAGTGCGCTTGATCAACGTTCGAAGAATTGTAGATCTTCTTTCACGGCATCGTGCGCGATCAACGTGACGAAGATAGCTAGAATCCGGTATCTTTGAGATCAACGGATTTGGGCGTTTGGTGTTTTCAATCCACCGATTGCTACTTTCACCGTTGTATTCATTTCTGTTATTTTCCGTTGCATCATTTGGTATCAGAGCGAGACTTAGCCAATCATAGCTAAGATGAGCCTGTTGGAGCAAAGAGAAGTGTTTGTTCAAGTTCAATCGAGCCTATCAGTGTTAGATCCGAGAGCTAAGTTGAAGTATTTGAAGTTTGAGCCGTGTGTGGAGCAAGCCGAACTAGTTGAAGTTGAGCCGAGTATAAAGTTTGATCTAGGCCGAGTGTTGAAGGTTGCATTAGTTTGGTTTGTTCAGAGCTAGACCGAAGCCAAGTTTTTGAAGTTTGTGTTAGAATTTTTTTGAAGATTTGTTGAAGATCAATCATGCATCCGAGAAGAGGCAATCATCATCAGAATATTGCCGACGTGTATAAAAGAGAAGATGCTAAGGCAATAGAGCAATGAATTAGTGATAACCTCGAAGAGAAGTTCAATAAAGGTTTTGGAAAGTTGGAGAACTTGATGATGGATTTGAATCAAAGTCAAAGAGGAAGGTCACCAGTCTTGAACCATGGAGAAAACAGAGTTTCGCCATCGGTTACGGAAGCAAGGAGGGTGTCGCCACAATCTTATCAAGATAAAAGAGGATCATCAATTTCAATGAGACGAGATCACCATGGGGAAGAGAAAAGAAGTCAACATGGGTTTGACAATGAACCATGTCGTGATGTCAAAAGACCGACTAGAAAAGATTTGCATGATCATAGAGACCTACGTGGTCATAGAGACGAAGGGTGTAATTTTCCAAAACATGAGAATGATTCTATTTGGCTAAGGAATAATATTTTTCAGTCTACCTGTACTATCTTGGGAAGGGTTTGTAAATTTGTTATTGATGCGGGAAGTTGCGATAACCTTATCTCTGAAGAAGCTATTAAGAAGTTAGGGTTAGAGACTGAAAAACACCCTAGACCTTATAAACTGGCATGGATAAAGGAATGTGAAGAAGTGACAGTGGGAAGACGAGCATTGATTACATTTTCTATTGGGAAAAAGTACAAAGATGATATATGGTGTGATGTGGTTGATATGGATGTGTGTCACCTACTATTGGGAAGAACATGGCAGTATGATAGAGCCGTACAACATAATAGTCACGCCAACAGCTATAGTTTCGTGTTCGAAGGAACCAAAATTATCTTAGTTCTTAAGAAGCGTGAACAAGGTGAAAGCAAGCCAGAGAAGAAGGTAGAAGCAACTAATTTAATATCGTCGAAAGAATTTGTTGAAGAAGTGAAAGGTGGTGTTGAAGTGGAAGATGAAGTCGATTGTTCTCAACCGCCGAAGTTTGATAAAGATAAAGATGATGATTTTCAACCAACGAAATCTGATGAACATGAGGTTGAAAATTCACAATCAGCAAAGTTTGATAAAGATGAAGTTGATGTTTTTCAACCGACAAAGCTTGATGAACATGAAGTTGAAGATTCACAACCAGCGAGGTTTGATGAGGATGAAGGAAATGTGTCAGGAGATGAAGGGGGTAAGTTATCAGTGAAGAAGGAGGATTCGACTAGTATACAGTCTACAAGAGAGTTTGTTAAAGAAGTGGAGGATAGTGCGGAAATGTTTATGTTGAATGGGAATGAAACTAGTAAAGGTCTCGAAATTTCTGAGGAGGATGTGCAGTGGTTAATGAATGTGAAGATGTAGTTCCTGCAGAGTTGCCCAAGGAATTACCGCCACCGAGGGACACACAACATCATACTGATATAGTGTCAAGTACTATTGTACCGCATAGACCACGATATCGTATGTGTCCAACAGAGCAAGAAGAGTTGAGAAAACTGGTTTATGGGTTGCTAGTCAAAGGAAGTCAGTTGTCTACTGCAGGTTGCAGTTGGCAAATGAAATTTATCAAAGACTTACATGTAGGAAGACACTTGAGCTGTGATCGTACTATGCAGTTAATCTCACAGTCTCATTTTGAACCATCACTAAGGAAGGAAGTTGAAAGGTTTGTTCAGAGGAACCATATTCGACAAGTTTCAAAGAAGACCACGACAAATGCAGGTTTATGTATGCCATTGCATATACATGCTAAATTACGGGAGGATGTTAGTGTGGACTTTGTTTTGGGATTGCCGCGAACGCAGCATGGCAATGATTCTATTTATGTGATGGTTGACCGTTTTTCAAAATTGGTACATTTTATTGCCTATAAGAAGACTACAGAGGCCGTTAATGTCGTTCAGTTATACTTCAGAGAGATCGATAGACTTCAGGGGTTACCTGAATCTATTGTTGCGAAGAGGGATACTCGTTTTCTGAGCCATTTTTGGATGAGTCTATGGAAAATGGTTGGGACTAAGTTGGAATCTAACAGTGCTTATCACCCACAGACAGACGGACCGACTAAAGTTGTGAACAGACTCCTAGGTAATCTATTGCGATGCCTCGTGGATGACAATTTGAAAAGTTGGGATTCGAAGTTAAGTCAAACAGAGTTTGCACACAGCCACGCAGTTAATCGTAGCACTGGGTTCAGTCCATTTCAGGATGTTTATTCAACAATCCCTAAATGACCGTTAGAATTATCAACAGTGCCACCGCAGAGAGGGGTGATTAAACGGGCTAATGTTTTTGTGAATGAGTTGCAAGGATGCTACAAAGTTGTACAGGAACGATTTCTTAAGGCAACTGAGAAATATAAGCAGTCAGCAGAGATTAAGCGACGAAGCGTTGAATGCAAGGAAGGAGATTTTATGTATGTAGTGTTTACCAATGATCGATTTCTTTTTGGAACTTACAACAAGCTAGAAGCTAGAAGGAATGGTCATTTAGAAGTCGTGAAGGGAATTAACGAGAATGTTTATAAATTGAGTTTGCGAGATCATCTTCCTATTGCCAACATTGACAATATCAAACACTTGGTTCCATTTCACGAGGATAAGAGTATCGAAGATGAAGAACTTTTAAATTCGAGGACAAATTTTTCCCAACCAGGGGAGGATGATGCAGCCCAGCCTGATGAAGACTTAGGTCGCGAGCGACCTAACAAGCTGTTAAGTCACGTGCGACCTAACAGAGTGAAGAATGACGAGATAAGAGGAAAGAACGAGACAGGTGATACAGTGAAGGACCATGCAGAACACCAACTGGATATTCTTAAGTCACTTGGACGACCTAACGAGCTAAGTCAACAAGTTAGGTCGCGAAGTTCATATGTCGCGAAGGTCGTAGGTCGCCAACGACCTAACTCTCCTGAGCTACGACCTAGCACGTTAATCCTTAAGTCGCGCCATTTTAGGTCGCAAGCGAGCTATGAAGACCGACCAAGCAAGATGATAAACCGTCCAAACGATCTACGACCTATCAAGATACAACTTAATGAGTCAAATATTGATCGTGTGAAACTGATGGCCTTAGGTCGCTCAAGCTTAGGTCGCGAATGACCTAACGAATCACGGCCTAACTCACAACACGTAAAGGAAGCAGATTTAGCTCGTAGGTCGCTAAAGACATGGCTCCTTAGGTCGCAAGAAGTTATGTCGCTCTTACTTATGTTGCTATCTTCTTTATGTCGCTGCCGTGTTCCTTATGCCGCTCCTGCCTTGAGTCGCTCGACCATAGGCTGCATCAATCTTAGGTCGCTCAAGACTAGATCGCTCAACTCCTTATGTCGCTCATCCTATAGGTCGCATAAGTCATTCCGGAAGCTGATTCTCCTCATGTCGCTGAAGATTATGCCGCATGGTGTTGTATTTTTAGGTCGTTATGTTGTAATTCCTTATGTCGTTTGTATGTTGTATTTGTTAACTCGTGTTGTATATATGTGAGTCACTTTGTTGTAAGGTCGTGTGATGTTTCTGTTTAGGTCGTTAACGACCTATGTTAGGTCGGTCGTATGTTGTAAATATGATAGGTCGTGGGGATCTTGTATTGTAACGTGTTGTGATGTAAGTGTTGTGTTGTAAGCCTATAAATAGGCGAGTCGTGTCATTTGTAAAAGTTAGTTGATTTTGAATAAAACCTTGTTTGAGTGCTTTGTGCCTCTTTGAAATTGGTAGTTGAGTGTAATCTCCTATCTCCACCTTCGGCATTCGAGTGCGCTCGAATCAACGATTGTTGAAGCCAATTCACGGTATCAAGTGCGCTTAATCAACGTTTGAAGAATTATAGATCTTCTTTCACGACATCGTGTGCGATCAACGTGACGAAGATAGCTAGAATCCGGTATCTTTGAGATCAACGGATTTGGGCGTTTGGTATTTTCAATCCACCGATTGCTACTTTCACCATTGTATTCATTTCTATTATTTTCCGCTGCATCATTCACCCTATCGGCCTCCTTAGTTTGATACATAATCAATATTCCTATGATCTAGGAGTTTAAGGTATCTGGGAATATATATGAAAAATGCTTCCAACGGTTTGGCTTGTTTGAGATGTAATATAAATATATATGAAAATGCTAATATTTAGTATCAAGTGTTAATATATCAACTTATGAACGGATTCTAATCTATTACTCTTACCTTGCAGAATATATTTCTCCTGGGGACTTTTTTCATCTTATTTGTCTGCGACTATTTTTTATTACCATTTATTATACAAAAGCTTGTTTATAAGTACTTATTGATTACCGAATATCTAAATGCCATGCCTTATGTCTATGTTCTTTCAGGAGGGTGCATGTGAGTGTTGAACATGATATGGGAGGAAGTGATGCTGCTTCTAAAACAATTAGGTTTTTTGTTGGCATCGAAATGATTCGCCAATACCTTTAACATATCGTGTAGTGGAAGTTGAACCATTTGATAATACAGAAACCGATACTCAAGTAATATCTAAAGCAGTTAAATCTGCAAAATTTGCCTTGAGACATAGCTCAAAGTCTATGGACATGAAACTTTCCACCTCAAGAAGAAGTTTACAAATTTTAGAAAAGGTTGACGGCTTGTGTCAAAACTGTGTTATGTTATCTCCACAGGATTATACACAGGATTCTTCAAATCGTCGTTGGCATCTCAATATCTATTCATGATTTTGAACACTATAGTGCTGGGATTTCTTTTTTTGAGCTTGAGAGAAAGGTACCAAGAAGTGGAATTTTGTTATTAAATTTTGTTCAACTGTTAAATTAATATTGTCTGTCATGCAGAAACGAGTAGATGTTGAAGCATTTGCTTCTGATGGGTCTTATTTTAACATTTTGGCACTGCGTAAAATGGATTCTGGGAGGACAAAGGTTGATTTTTTTCCTCTTTAAATATATAAATCACATGGATTTCCGGGTAGGTGTGACCTTATTAATATGCAATAGTTTATTGTTGCTAATGATAAGCTATAACTGAGCGATGGTATAGTAACAGAATAATAGTACTGCCTTGTCAATACTCACTAATAAGCATCCTATTGTAATTGGTTAAACATATATTTGCAGCACATACTCTTTTCTGATCACATAGAGTGAAGCTATGTAATGTTTTCATTATATGTATATAAAACATATAATGAAATTTCTGTTTAGAGTTGGTGGGTTGATTTCGCTTGCAGGTTGTTCATTTTCTACCCCCGACCATAGTTATCAACCGGCTGGGACGGAGTATATCGTTGTGTCAATATAACACTAAATTGATAGAGCATATTCATCCAAATGACCCTTCCAAAACTTCTCAAATGGGATTCTAGTGTCAGAAATGAGTTACTGAGGGTAGGAGCTCAATTTTTGATCACTTATGGTTGCTTAAATTTTCAACTTTTTTATTATAATAACTGTTCACTTTCTAAACATTCAGATGCGGCTAAATGGTTCCAACTGGAGTATGCCATTTAGTATTGACTTGGATGGTGTGATTCGTGTTTCCATGAAAAATGACAATGGAAATGTCCAAATGTATGCAAGGGCTGAAGTACGCAGTGGACCGAAAGGCTCACATTATAAAGTTATAATACACCCAGCATCATCAGGGAGTCCTTACAGGTTTGTATATTATGCTTTTGTTTGGATGTATCTTTGTCTCGGTTTTATTTTTTAGAGACATGTAGGATTACACCATTTGATGTGGAAGAATTGTTGCAACAAGATGGACATTTAATTTAAAGACCTTCATAAGGTAACACCTACACCGATGTAAATGATTGACTGATTTAGTTCATTTTTATGTACCATATTAGGGTATAGATGTAGATGTATATATATAAACATTATTTGGTTCTTTTTGTGTTCTGAAGTAGTGGATAAAACTTAGATTTCAGATTGTATTGATTACAACTTTACCCAGAATCCTAGCAAGCCAGTGCCACTGTCCTTAGTGTGCTTCTTAAAGCATGATTGATCACAATAACAGGTTCATTAGGGGTTATGCTAGTTTCAGTAACTTAGTCTTTGGCGATGCATCTTTTGTACTTATACATACTTGTATATATTGACTAACATATGTATGTTTGTGTTTCTTCTTCACAGGTGTTGTATGATGCTTTTGAGGTTGATACATGATGTCACACTCTTTCTCCTTTATATCGGTCATGCTTATCGACGGTCATTAAAATATTTTTAGTATGTATCATTTTGGTGTGCTACACTCAATTTGTGTACTTATGTTTAATTTTTATCATAAATATTTATGTTTAATTCTTCATGTATGAAATATTATGGATATATATATATATATATATTTTGTGATTTGGCTTATGACTCAATTTGTGTACTTATGTTAATGTGATGAATGTGGTTTTTTGAGTTATAATATATTAGTAGAATTGAAAATTGTAAGCTTTGAATGTTATGGCAAGAAAAAATGTGCAATAGAATTTTTTTATAGCGTTCTAACTATGCAATAAAAAGAAAAATTGTTTAGCTTTGTTATACTATAGCATCATGTTAGTGCTATACAAAATATTTTGCAAAGAGTAAATAGTTTTCATAGCAATAAGACGGTGCTATAATAGATAGTAATGAATTTTCTATAGCATTTCAATGTGTCATAAAAGGTTGACACGATGATTCCATAGCGCGTTCAAATGCTATAATAATATAGCATGTCGACATATTTATAGCAACTAAAATGCGTCATTAAAAGTTCTATAACACGTTTCATAATGCTATAGAAAAGCAGTTGCACCAATATGGCCTATTTTAGATGGCAAGAAAAATACGTTTTCCATTGCAAGTATGACACGCTATAGTATCTATCAGACTTTTTACAACATGTTGATCTATGGCGATTATAGAATCGCTATAGAAAGTTTTTATAGCGATTTTTACACGCTATAAAAAGTCCTTTTTGTTGTAGTGCTTCCTCCTTGCTCGAGCTCGCCCCTCACCGGTAGCCTGACCACCTCCTCCGCCCTGCCTCACCGAGGCCTGCTTCGCTCCAGGTGGCACAGCAGCCAAGTTCGTATGAAGCTTCATCTATAAAAAAATTGTAAGTTATATAAGTTTGTATACCAATTTATATATATATCTTAATCTTATTATATGTTATTAGTTATATATGTTTGTTCATATAAATCATATTTTATGTTTTGATTTTAAGTAAATAATGATTATATATTAGCTGTTAGTTATATAAATTATATAATATGATAGTTTATATAAGTATTATAATCTGTTAGTTTATAATATATATTAGTTGTTATGCTGTGGTTTTAGTACATTTACAAATATACACAGTTGTTTTTGGGTATAGGTTGCGTGGGTCTATATATATAGTAATATGATATGCCTATTTTATGTAAGTTACATATATAACCTGTTGTTAGTATATACATAGACTTTTGAAATCTGCATGTTTGTTTATAGTTTGGACATATATACAATATACATTTGTTTAAATATATAGTCGGCATATGGTCCATAGCCTACATATATATATAACTTATAATTTATATATCAAAAACTTATGAAAGTTATATAAAAATTTGTTTGTTCGTATATGTATAGGTTTACATAAGTTTATATATATGATTGACTTGAATTATATATATACCTATAGTTAATAAAGTATGTTGACATTGACTTTTACGATATAGTTTTGAAATTATTAACATATATATATGCTTTGCTTTCAAACAATTCTTGACTGCATATATCAGGTTTATAAAATGATTTAGACATATATTTGTTTTGCATATCTTTTGTTCAAAGTCTGAATTATATATACTTGTTTTAAAATGTAATTTATATATGCTTTGATCTTAAATATATGTGTTTATGTAAATAAGTATATGATTTTGGTTTCAATTATATATATGGGAATTTTATTTGTGTTTGAAGTAGTTATCAATTTGAAATTATATGTTTTAAATTGATTTTTAGTAATTATATATATAAAATTTATTTATTTCATTGATCCCTTGTCCATCTTGACTTACCATCTCAAATCGATTTATCGCAGCAATTGCTTGCTTGTCGTGTCCCGTGTTGTGCCCATGTCCGTGTGTGTATCCGTATTAGTTGCTTCTCATTCCATGTTCTCTAGCCTCGAAAGGTGAGCAATCACTCACGATTAACATTCTTATATTTATTAAATTTGATTTCATTTGAATCGACAATTGAAATATGTTGTTGCTAGTTATTTAATTTCTATATATGATATGCTATTATTTGTAATTGTTCACCTGTGATATATGACACCATATTCTGCTATTTATATTATATTTTATTTGTTACCGATGATATATGCTTGTGTTGATATGTTATATTATATTTATAAGTGTTCTCACTTTGCAAGTTCCCTATTAGTATAGAATTCCCTATGGGTTGAAATGATACATACCCGAACGATCTTGTAGAATAGGAGAAAATCGTTATGGGTTGAAATGATAAACCCAAGCGATTTTTAATTACTTAAATTTTGGGATTGCGGGTTGAAATGATATAAACCCGTAAATATTAAATTTGCGGATTGAAATGATAAATATCTGTATCACTTGACCATAGGATAGAAAACTATATACAGACACCGTTGGTCTATATATATATATATATATATATATTTTGAAATGATTTCCAAGGTTTTGGAAAGAAATATATGTGGTTTTATAAATATTGATTTTAAGATATTATATATATAAGTGTTATTTTTATAAAGGTTTAGATTTTAGATTTTTAAAAATATATGTTTGGAAATTTTAAATTATAAGTTAGTTTTGAAAATATAATTTTTAAGATTTTTCTTATAATTTTATTATTTTAAAAATATATAAAATAAGATTTAATACAAAATACAATTAATCATAAATTTTGATTTAATAAAATTTAATTTAATTAGTTTATAATATGTTCATGTATTTATTTAAATTTATATTAATATTTTAAAAATAGGTTTTTCTTATAACTTTAATAATAAAGGTTGGGAAGAAAAAAATTAATGTTGAGTTGGGATTTAAATTGGTTAATAATTGAATTTAAATAAGAACTTATTTGAATTTATTGATTTTTGAGATATTTAAAATATGATTTATAACTTGATTTGGAAAAAGGGTGATAAAGTGAATAATCTAAATTTTAAATAAAATGGAGATTGAATATTTAATACTACTTTAGATTTATAAATTGGAATTTAAATAAATTGTTATTTAATTTGGTTAAGTGAAATTTTTTTTCCAATTTGAATAAAATTAAAGTTAAATGTTGAAATATAAATGAAATTTATATTGTAAATGTTTGAATATTTAAACTTGAATCTTTGAACTTTAAATTGAAATGGTTAAACTGGAATTGATCTAAATTGAATTTTGGAATTTAAGATGATTTAAATCGATTTGCGAAATTTGGGGAAACTAATTTTATTATATAAAGTATTTTATTATATATGTATAATCTAATTTAAATTATAAAGTATTTTAATATATATATATATACTATTTTCAACATCTACACTGTTTAGGTGGAAAGTGTTATGATTTCAAAGTGTTACGATTTCAAAGTGTTACGATTTCGAAAGTGTTATGATTTCGAAAGTGTTATTTATTTTGAAAGTGTTACATTCTGAAAATGAATATTATTTAAAGTGAATAATGATATCGAATTTATATGGTTTTGAAATGGATATGATATTCTGATATGAAGTATGAACTATTTGAAATGAAATGACCACGGTGTGAAATAAGCGTTTGGTTGTTAAAGAGACCGGGATTGGATATTGTCATACTCTTTGCCAATACTAAAAACCACTTTAACAACTGTGCACGTGGTGGAGATTCCAGAATGAAGTAAGATGGTTTGGTGGCGATTCTGTATGGTATTTACGTAGCCCTGACTCCCGTGAGTCAGCTTGATGCGTCTAAAACAGGAGCCACGCCGGGCCAAGTGAGGTCATCCTTCTATCGGACACATTTCTTTGATACCATTCTATTGCTTTTGTGATTTGATTAGGTGCACCTTTAATTTGGGAGTGTGTCACGAGGTGGGCGGTAGTAGCTGCTATGCGTTACCACCAGTCTGGATACGTAAATGATATATCTACCATGGTGTTGCCTCGAGTGTCGTGTCGCATGCTCTATCGCGCCTTCTACGAGTTTGTTTTATGTCGTACCTATGGAGTGCTCTCTGATAGCCCACTTGCGAGTGGAGTTTACAGTATCTGTATAGACTACGGCATTATATAAAATGTGTTAAAGGGGATATGGGTAACGCCTTAATGCTATTTTAATAGTTTACTTTACTATAGACATATTATAATAGCGTATATTACTACATAGTAGATAGTTCCACCGATTCTTAGAGGATGGAAATCCCAAACATCCTTTAAGTTACTTGATTTCAGTTGACATTTCATTTGAGTTGAATTTATTAATATAAGAATGTTAATCCTGACTTGAGTGTTTTGTGTTTTGCTTTATGCTCGGGTCAGACCGAGTGTCACATCATTTGAGACTCACCTTTGGAGCTTTGGAGCTTTGCTTGAAGATCCGTTTATATATATTCAGCTTTCAACTATTCAATGGTTTTGTTCAGACTTGTCATCTGTGTGTATTCGAGACTACATTGTATTTGAGATATTCTGTTGTATTTTATTTCAAACTCTGTTGTTTATATAGTAGCTTCATGAACTACTATTTATCTATTCCGCTGCTTATTGTTATATTACTCTGTGTCTGTTATTCTGTGATTGAGTTATTTACTATATATGCTGAGTTTTGCTTAATATAAATTAACAATCTGTTGTTTTGAGCAATTAAAGTCCGGCATGTGCAGATGCGAATGGTTCGCAATAGCGGGTCATTACAGTCTTGTCCCTTGGGTGTGTAATTGCTAGTAATTTAATTAACTATTTAGGATAGGAATATAAATGATTATTGGGAATAATCATTGGGACGTATTTGAAAAATATTTTGATAATACTATATAACTTGTTGTTATAAAAATATTGGGACCTCACTTTTGTAAAGAGTGAGATTTAGTGGATATTATTAAAAAGTAGGTGATTTAGAATTTAATTGTTGTGTCCTGATTTGTTAGTGATTAGAGTGCGCAGTGGAAGTTGGAAATTAGCTTTCCGCTGAAGGCGATTGTTTGTTTGTTTGATTGAAATGTATCTTGTTTGCATCAGTGGATGTTTGATTGTTTTGAAAACTTTGTTTTAATATAAAATGAAATTGTGATTATTGTTACAACCAAATAAATACCAAGATGTACAGTGGAATAAAAATTTGTTAAGAATTTTTTTTTTAATTTTGAAAAGGATAGAACTTTTATAAAAGTGAATATTTGGAAAACCCTAAAGTATTAAAAGAAATATGTTCTTATAGAAAATAATTTTTGTGTTAAATTTCTATTGAGTGTTTTAAGAATTTTGTTCGATGTGCCTGATTAACGTTATCGATAGGAATTTCCTAAACACTAGGACGAGACATTTGGACAAAGTGTTTTGGACAATAAAATATTTTCAGAAATAATATTTAATAAGTGTATAATATTTTTAAAAGAAGATAGAATTTTGAAATAAGTTGAATATTATATATATATATATATTAAATTAGACAGTTTGAAAGTATTATTTTGAAGATAAAAATGTGGAATTGAAAAAAAAAGTTATGTTTGAACCCCTGAACTCTTAGAAAATAAAAGAATATTTTTATCAAGAGCGAGATTTGAACTCATGACATCATAGAAAATAAAAATATATTCTTAGGAACTTTGCCTTTTACATTAAGTGTGAATTACAGGATACTGTAAATATTATTAAAAAGTATGTTGTATTCTGAACTAAAATGCGTTGTTTCATGTTGATATCTGTGTTCATATTCAATACATAAATTGTTGGTGATGCAGCGCAATCTGATGACTCCTTAGGTCGCGAGCGACCTAAGGAGTTGATAAGTCGCTCAAGCGACCTTACAAGTTATGAAGCGAGTTATGTCAGGCAAAACAAGCTACGACCTAGCAATGGTAACGAGTTAAGTTTAAGTCGCTCCAGCGACCTACTGGGACAAGCAACTGATTGTATCGACCAGTTTGCCTTAGGTCGCTCTCACATGCCGCTTTCTTTAGGTCGCGAACGACCTACCATAAGTTGTGAAGCTTAGGTCGCTCCAGATGTTAAGGCGTATGTCGCAAAACCTTGAATCACTCCAGAAGCCGTTTTTCTTGGGTCGCTGATGTTCTAGGCCGCATTGCCTTGAGTCGCCGTGTTTTCTTAAGTCGTATGATGTTTAGGTCGTATGTCGTTTGTATTTGTATTTTTCTTAAGTCGTATGGTGTGTTGTATATTTCTTATGTCGTTTGTTGTAACCTGTATTGTTCTTAGGTCGTGTAACGTGATTTGGTAAGTCGCGTGTGTTGTAATATGATAGGTCGTAGGTCACGTATGTTAGGTCGTGGACCTATATGATTGTAACCCTATAAATAGGGGGGTCGTGTCATTTGTAAAGTTAGTTGATTTTGAATAAACTTTTGTTTGTGTGCTTTGTGCCACTTTGAAATTGGAAGTTGAGTGTGATCTCCTTTCTCCATTTTCGGTTATTCGAGTGCGCTCGAATCAACGATTTTGAAGCCGATTCACGGAATCTTGTGCGCAAGATCAACGTAGAAGAATCGTAGATCTTTTAACACGGTATCATGCGCGATCAAAGTGTTGGAGATAGCTAGAATCCGATATCTCGAGAGATCAATGGATTTGGGTGTTTGGTATCATCAATCCATCGATTCATTTACATTTTCATCGTTCCATCGCTTTGCATCGTTGGTTGCGAAGTTTTGTGAATATCCGCTGCGTCAGTTTGGTATTAGAGCAAGACTTAGCCAATCATAGCTAAGCCGAGCCTTGGAGCCAAGTAGAAGTGTTGGAGCACGACTTGGCCAATCATAGCTAAGCCGAGCATATTAGGAGCTGCATTCAGAGTAGAGTCGAGCAAGTGTAGGTTGAAGTAGAGCCGAGTGTTGAAGAATAGAGTTGATCAAGGCCGAGCCTAGTGATTGTGTAATCATGCCTCCGAGAAGAGCTAATCGTCATCAAAATGTTGTAGAGATGTATAGAAGAGAAGATGCTGAGCAAATGGAGCAACGAATTAGTGATAAGTTCAATGAAAAGTTTGATGAGGGGATTGGTAGATTGGAAAAGCTCATGTTGGATATGAAACAAACCCGAAGAAGAACATCGCCAATTTCGAACCAAGGTGGAAACAGGGTTTCGCCGTCGATTTCGGTGAAAGGAGAATGTCGCCGCAATCTCATCAAGGTAGAAGAGAGTCATCAGTTTCAATGTTGAGAGATCATCATGGGTATAGAGAAAAAGAGAGAAGAAGTCATCAGGAATTTGAAGATGAACCTTACCGTGATGTTGACAGACATAGTAGAAGGGACATTCATGGTCGTAGAGAGGTGGATGGTCGAGATCGATATAGAAGTACATCAGATTTTGAAGAGGATGGTGATAGAGGAAGTATTCATTATCGAGATCATGGCCAAGGACGGAATCGAGATCGAGATTTTGAAGATGATCGTCGATGGGAGTCGGGAATGAAAATGGAGATTCCAGAATTCAAAGGAGGAATGGTTGCGGAAGAATTTTTGGAGTGGTTGTCTAATGTTGAAGAAATTTTTGACTTCAAAGAAGTACCCGAGCATCGTAGAGTGAAGTTGGTTGCTACACGATTGAGTGAAAGAGCTATGGCATGGTGGTAACAAACTAAACTAACACGGGAGAGAATGGAAAAGTCAAAGATTGAGTCATGGGAGAAGATGAAGAAATTGATGAAGGCTACTTTCTTGCCTTATAATTATCAGTCTCTTATGTATCAGCGCTTACAGAATCTGAGACAAGGGACCAAGTCGGTTAATGATTATGCAGATGAGTTTTATCAACTTATTGCCAAGAATGATATCATGGAGATGGAGGAACAGCTGACAGCTAGATTTGTTGGAGGATTGAGAATGCAAATTCAGGATATGGTGAATATGTTTGACCCTAGATCCGTTGCAGAAGCACACCAGAAGGCGTTAGCTTAGGAAAAGCAAGGCAGAAGAGGAGGTGGTGTGTTTACAAATTCCAACAATCAAGTGAAAGGGACTAGTAGCAATACCAACGTTTCCAAGGCTATTAATAAACCGGTTGTCAATGAAGTTGCTAAGACCAAGGCCAATAGTAGTATCAAATGCTTTAATTGCCAAGAGTTTGGTCACAAGAGCAATGAATGTCTGAAGCCTAAGAAGTGAGTTATGGTTGCTGAGGTTGAGGATGAGGATGCATAAGCAGAATGTTCTAATTCACTACCGGTTGAGGAGGAAGAATTATTATCGGGAGATGATGGATATTCATTGATGATGAGGAGAAATTGCTTAACACCAAAGCAGGAGGAGGAGACTAGCTAGTTGAGGAGTAACATCTTTCAGTCAACATGCACTATTTTGGGGAGAGTTTGCAAGTTTGTTATTGATGCAGGGAGTTGTGACAACATTATCTCTACAGAAGCTGTAAAAAAGTTGGCATTGAAGACAGAGAAGCATCCAAAACCTTACAAGCTAGCATGGTTGAGGAAAGGTGGAGAGGTGAAGGTTAGTCGGAGAGCTTGTGTAACTTTTTCTATTGGAAAGACATATAAGGATGAAATTTGGTGCGATGTTGTGGATATGGATGTATGTCATTTGTTGTTGGGGAGACCATGGCAATTTGATAGGGCCGTGCAACATGATGGAAGAACTAACTGCTACAGTTTCATGTTCAATGGCACTAAAATCAATTTAGTTCCTAAAAAGCAACAACAGAAGGAAAGCAAGTTGGAGAAGATTGAAGAACTGAAGACTTTGCTATCTTTGAAGGAGTTTGTTAAAGAAGTAGAAGATGAGCCGGTAGTATTTTTGTTGATTGGACGTGAAAGTAATGAAGTGGTTGAAATTCCTGAAGAGGTAAAGCCAGTGCTGGAAGAATTTGAAGATGTATTTCCTGAAGAGTTGCCAAAGGAGTTACCACCATTGAGGGACATACAACACCAAATTGACCTTGTTCCAGGAGCTGTGTTACCACATAGACCACATTACAGAATGAGTCCGAAGGAGCACGAAGAGTTGAGAAGGTAGGTGGAAGAGTTGCTTGAACAAGGGCGTGTACATGAAAGTTTAAGTCCTTGTGCAGTTCCAGCCTTGTTAGTGCCGAAAAAGGATGGAATGTGGAGGATGTGTACCGATAGTCGGGCACTGAACAAGATTACTGTGAGGTATAGATTTCCAATGCCTAGATTGGATGATTTGTTAGATCAATTGAATGGAGCTACTATATTTTCAAAGATTGATTTGAAAAGTGGATACCATCAAATTCGAATTCGACCAGGGGATGAATGGAAAACGGCGTTCAAGACACGGGAGGGGTTGTACGAATGGCTGGTTATGCCGTTTGGTCTTTCGAATGCACCTAGTACGTTTATGCGGGTGATGAATCAGATCTTTAGACCATTTATTGGGAAGTTCGTGGTGGTGTATTTTGATGATATACTGATATACAGTGGAAGCACAGAAGAACACTTGCATCATCTGAGAGAAGTGTTGATGATACTGCGACAGGAACAATTTTATGCTGCAACGAAGAAATGCGTGTTCATGACGCATAGTGTTTTATTTTTGGGGTATGTTGTTTCTGAAGGAGGTATACAGATGGATCAAAGTAAAGTTGAAGCAATCAAAAATTGGCCACAACCCAAGACTATAACTGAAGTGAGAAGTTTCCATGGGTTAGCATCATTCTACCGAAGGTTTATTCCATATTTCAGTAGCGTGATGGCGCCAGTTACTGATTGTATGAAGGGAAAACAATTTTTGTGGACGGAAGAAGCAGGATTAGCTTTTGAGCGGATCAAGGAGCTTTTGACGACAGCACCAATTCTAGTTTTACCGGATTTCCAGTTGCTATTTGAATTACATACTGATGCATCGAAGGTTGGAATTGGAGGGGTGTTGAGTCAGAAAGGTCGTCCAATTGCTTATTTCAGTGAGAAGCTTTCGAGAGCTAAGATGAGATATAATACTTATGTTGTGGAGTTCTATGCAATTGTGCAAGCTGTGAAGCATTGGAGACATTACTTGTTCCATAAGGAGTTTGTCTTGTATACTAATCATGAGGCGTTGAAGCATTTGCAGGGACAAGATAAGATTTTAGCCAGGCATGCTTTATGGATCGCATACTTGCAACAGTTTACATTTGTTGTGAAGCATAAGTCGAGAGTTACAAACCGTGTGGCAGATGCATTGAGTAGAAGAAATCATTTGTTGACCACGATGAAAGTTGAGGTGACAGGGTTTGATGTATTGCCAGAATTGTTTGTTGATGATCCTTACTTTGCTAAGGTTATGGATGAAGTCAATAAAGGGAAGACGGATGAGTATATGTTGGTAGATGGTTTTATATTCAAGGGAAACAGATTGTGTATACCAGAGTGCAGCTTACGAATGAAGATTGTGAAGGAATTGCATGAAGAAGGACATGTGGGAAGAGATCGTACTTTGCAGTTGATTTCGGAATCATATTTTTGGCCTTCTATGAGAAAATAAGTTGAAAGATTTGTGGAGAGATGTCATATTTGTCAAGTTTCCAAAGGGACAGCGACGAATGCGGGATTGTATATGCCATTACCCGTGCCTACTAGACCATGGGTTGATATCAACATGGATTTTGTTTTGGGGATGCCAAGAACTCAGCGAGGGAATGATTCAATATATGTTGTAGTGGACAGATTTTCGAAAATGGCACATTTTATAGCTTGTAAAAAGACCGCTGATGCAGTCCGTGTTGCTCAATTGTTCTTTAAAGAAGTGTATCGACTACATGGGCTACTTGAGTCTATTGTTTCTGACCGGGATACGCGATTTCTAAGTCATTTTTGGTTGAGTCTGTGGAAGATGGTTGGAACGAAGCTGAATTTTAGTAGCGCCTATCATCCGCAATCAGATGGGCAAACAGAAGTGGTGAACAGATCATTGGGAAACTTGTTGCGATGTCTTGTGCAGGATAATTTAAAGAGTAAGGATATGAAGTTGTGTCAGGCGGAATTTGCACATAATCATGCTGTTAATCGACGTACTGGATTCAGTCCATTTCAAGTTGTATATTCAGCAATTCCGAAGGGACCGGACGACAGTGCCATATCAAAGGGGAGTTGTTAAACGAGCTGGTGATTTTGTGAATGAGTTGCGGGAATATCACAGAACTGTTCATGAACGATTGCGTGCATCAAATGATAAGTATAAACAACTGGCAGATAAGAAGTGAAGAAGTTTGGACTTCAAGAAGGGTGATTTTGTTTACGCAGTATTGACGAAAGATCGTTTTCCAGCTGGAACTTACAACAAGTTGAAAGCTCGAAAATTTGGTTCAGTAGAAATTTTGAAGAAGATCAACGATAATGCATATCAGTTGAGGTTACCGAATCATATTCACACTGCAGACGTTTTCAACGTTAAACATTTGATTCCGTATTATAGGGATAAGCTTGTTGAAGAAGAGGAAGGATCAAATTTGAGGTCAAATTCTTGTCAACCGGGGGAGGATGATGCAGCGCAATCTGATGATAGCTTAGGTCACGAGCGACCTAAGGAGTTGATAAGTCGCTCAAGCGACCTTACAAGTTATGAAGCGAGTTATGTCAGGCAAAACAAGCTACGACCTAGCAATGGTAACGAGTTAAGTTTAAGTCGCTTCAGCGACCTACTGGGACAAGCAACTGATTGTATCGACCAGTTTGCCTTAGGTCATTCTCGCATGCCGCTTTCTTTAGGTCGCGAACGGCCTACCATAAGTCGCGAAGCTTAGGTCGCTCCAGATGTTAAGGCGTATGTCGCAAAACCTTGAATCACTCCAGAAGCCGTTTTTCTTGGGTCGCTGATGTTCTAGGCCGCATTGCCTTGAGTCGCCATGTTTTCTTAAGTCGTATGATGTTTAGGTCGTATGTCGTTTGTATTTGTATTTTTCTTAAGTCGTATGATGTGTTGTATATTTCTTATGTCGTTTGTTGTAACCTGTATTGTTCTTAGGTCGTGTAACGTGATTTGGTAAGTCGCGTGTGTTGTAATATGATAGGTCGTAGGTCGCGTCTGTTAGGTCATGGACCTGTATGATTGTAACCCTATAAATAGGGTGGGTCTTGTCATTTGTAAAGTTAGTTGATTTTGAATAAACTTTTATTTGTGTGCTTTGTGCCACTTTGAAATTGGAAGTTGAGTGTGATCTCCTTTCTCCATTTTCGGTTATTCGAGTGCGCTCGAATCAACGATTTTGAAGCCGATTCACGGAATCTTATACGCAAGATCAACGTAGAAGAATCATAGATCTTTTAACATGGTATCGTGCGCGATCAACGTGTTGGAGATAGCTAGAATCCGGTATCTCGAGAGATCAACGGATTTGGGATCATCAATCCATCGATTCATTTACATTTTCATCGTTCCATCGCTTTGCACCATTGGTTGCGAAGTTTTGTGAATATCCGATGCGTCAGTTGGGTAAGAGACTGAAGTAAAAGAGACAATCCAAACTTTTAGATCGTTTGATGTTAGAATAATCGTAGGAATATAGTTTTAAACATTGGAGATTAGAGCATTTAATGTCATGGCTTTGATTATACAACATTACAACTATATTCAGCAATAAGCATATGTTGTACATCTGTATTTCTGGTTTACTGCTTTTCATTCAAATGGTGCTTCCAGACTTTATTGTGGTTTTTTTAATGCTACTTCATCATATAGAATATACATTGAGCTATATAGTAATAAAATGTCAGAGCATGTCAAAAATTTATAATTGTAAGGTATACTTGCTAGTTG
The DNA here is from genome assembly GCA_030737815.1 of Allium fistulosum. Classification (NCBI taxonomy): domain Eukaryota; kingdom Viridiplantae; phylum Streptophyta; class Magnoliopsida; order Asparagales; family Amaryllidaceae; genus Allium; species Allium fistulosum. Next base: position 1,217,902,896 of record CM060904.1, on the reverse strand, counting down.
TTAATCATGATGTATTCTATAATCCGACTTAAGTACTGAACTTGTACCACCATGAATGTAGTTCACGGACATTACTACTTGAGTTATACTATAGCATATTCATTTATTTAAAAGCAATGACATATTGGGCCTTGAGTGCTTGTCCATCTTGCCCTTGCCTAAGGCTGACCCTAATTGGTTGTTGGAAGAATTTGGACAAAGGGGATTCATAAACCTTTGTGGTGTTTTAAATTTGAAAAATAAATAAATAAATAAATACAGTGAAGTGCAATTAACTGTATAATTAACATTAATCTATTATCATTTTTGTTTGTCTAAAACGAGTTGCTTGTCCTAGGAAAAATATAGCAATGATAAAAATCAAATCGACCAAACAGAGATTTAATGTATTTTTTGAACCATCTAATTTGCCCCTACTTTTGTTGAAAATCATAACAATATCTATTTTTAAACAGTGCAATTATCTCAGTCCACACAACACATTTTAACATATACTCATTGTCGTAAAAACTAGCATCCATTGTCGTTTGACATTAAATTCATATCCAAATATTTAGATGTTATATTAAGTTCCATTAAGAATCTTATTGTATTTTGTTTTGTTTGAAAATATTAATGTTCGTTTTAATTCGCACTCACAATTGCACGTGCCAAAGTACTGGTCTAATATAATAAAACCGCTGTTCAGTTTATATATTTAAGCCTTTTATTATAATTTCTGTTATATTAATGAATTTTTATAAATATGTTTCTAAATGTATCATTTATAATTTTCTATAGTTTTATTTGGTTAATGCGTTGTCTATCAAGGTTAAGATATTTCATCTTGGTTCATTCCATTCATTTGAAAATTTTGAAAGTCCAGTCAATTTTGATGATGATTTTGATTTTTGAATTCTGAGATTTTTTTGCATAGATATACTTTAGTAATCTAATAAAATTATATAAAATTATTAACGAACCAATTGGAAATCTGTTTATAAAACATGTATTAATATAGCAACCAAATTGACAATAGAAAGCCTAAATAATGTAATTAACTAGAGATTTATCATATTAGATGTAGATTGGGTATCTATTAACGCATGTCCAATGTCCAATTATAGTTTAAAACAGTAACTACATTTTCTTTCGTTCTTCTAGCTCTCCAAACTCAAAAAATGACAGTGGAATTTTTTTATATGGTGAAATCAAGCTTCGATGTCAATGAGTTGGTGTTTGCGATTGATCGAAAAATCTAGAAGCTGAATGAATATGTATTTGCAATTTATCGATGAAGTTGGTGTCCATAGATTTGGCTTTACTTATGTTCTACTTTTCGTTCACTCAATGAGTTATTTTCACTATCTATTCAAATTTATCATGAGTTTTTTTTATTCCTTTTGAAAGTTTATTATGTTTAATTTTTTTTTCTTTTCCTATTATTGTTTGGATTTGAAGTTGTCTTTTTTTAGTTTCCATAAAAACATTTAACATTTCTTTACTGTATTTGTTTTTGACCAAATCGGATTATCCAAGCTTCCGATTGGGAGTTCTTGTTCCATCGGTTTTCATTGTCTTTGAGCTACTCTGTATGTTAGCGGTTATACAAACTTATATTTAACATTATTTTTAAATACTGAGGTTGAATATTTGAAAATTTTGGTACAGTGTAATTATATTTGTGTCTTTCTGATACCCTTCTTGAAACATTATTTCTGAAACATTGATTTTCAACACATCAAATTTGGTGGATTTGGGTCATTTTCTAAAGTTTTTCCAACTTTATCGGTTTTGAAACTTAAGCTACAACTTTTGTTTGCGAAATTTTGATGTCTTCAATGCTAAAATTTGCCGTTTTATTAGGCAGACCTGCACATAACTTTGATTTCATAAATTAATGTTTTTAGAAAAAGCTTTTAAGATTCTTTGCATACTTAATCTTCTAATGATCCGAAAAATGTTTTGAGAAATTAGAACATTATGATACGATTCAAGCTTTGAGAACATAATCTGATTTGGTAGTTTCAACTTTTAAAAGTTTGTTAAAAGAGGCTACAACAAAGACATAATGTTGTTTATAGTAGATAACGGCATATTCATTATACTTCTTCTCTATGTGAACTAACATTTCAATTTGAGTTGAGAATAGGTGTTCAAGTGGACTAGTTGGATAATTTGGCGACAATAGCTCGCTTATGCATGCTTAATACCAAAGTAAATTGCTTTAAAAACGCTAAATAAAGGTACGCTTTCGGATTAAATACAACAATGATATAAATATTGATATATATTGTGTTTCCGACCGTGTGGTCGATATATATTGTTTATAATATAATTGTGAAATTGCAAACGGATCTCCGTACAAAAGAGACTCTGCCGAAAATTTCCAAAAATTCTAAAACTTAGAAAATTTTCAATAAAATTTTCGTATGCAAAGAAACAGAAATCAATAAATGAATCTATTTAAATTTATAACATACGATAAGTTTGATTCTAATGTTAACTACTTCAGGTTTTGATCGAGTTTCAACTTAATAGTAAAATTTGAAAATAGTTAATGTTTACATGTATTTTTGATGTTTTCCTATAAGAAATTGCGAAACTAATTTAACTAAAATAGAAGTGTTTGAATTTAATCTTTGATAATTATTATTTTGAAATCAAATTATTATTCAAGTAAAGTTTATTTAATAATGGATTTTGTTATGATAGCATTGGATTAGTTAAAAGATTTTCTTTTGAATAATATATTAAGACCTAGATAAAATGTTATTGTTAAATATAAAATATTTCAAAGTATATTTTTGTATAATTGAAATAGATGAAAAGAATTTATATTCGATATTCATTAAAATCATTAAATCGACTAAGATGAATAAATTTATTTTTATATCAATACAGTGAATAATTCTATTGAGTGAAACAATATTGAATTGAATGAAAGAGTGTAGTTATCAAACGTGTTGTGTGGAATAAAGCATAGACTTATTTAAATTTAATTTTTATTCTCAAATGAATGAAAGGCTATTCAAAAGAAAAAGAAAAATATAATAAACAAATACATTACTTGAATCTCTAAAGCCCAGCCCATAACCAAAGAAAACTACATCTCCCTGTTCTACAAACCATATCCTTATCGTTCATTTTGCTTTCCCTTATCCACAAATCGTATTCTCCCTTCTCACTTCTGGAAATCGAAGAGAAAAAAACGAAAGAAGAAATAGTGTCAGCGGCCGAAGTGAGCAAGGGAGAGGCGCGCAATCTAGGCTGGCGACGTAGGGCTGCTAGGATCCGCGAGTGTGGCGATGGGAGGCGCGTTAATAGAGGATGGCACAGGCTGAAGGTTGATAGCGCAATTGATAGCAGAGCGGAAGCGATGGACGCGGTGCATATGGACTGCGGCAACTAGGGTTGCGATGATGGTAGAGGCGTACGGCGTTGATTTAGGGTGCAAGGCTGTCCAACTGTGTTAGTCAAAGGCTGGCATGCCGTGGCAATGGTAGGATTGGAGCGAGCAATCAAAATTCAGGCTGAAGTAAAGGTTGAATTCTTTGATAGGTTTTGGATTGAGGTGAGTTATTTCTACTCACACTGCTATGTCTAATTATGAATTTGTTCTTGCATGCTTTCTTCATTTATGAATTCTAATTATCATGGCTGTGAATGAATGCATTGATTAACGTATAGTTGCATGTGATAATTCATCTTATTCATCGAATGATATAAATTAAATTAGATTGGTTGGAAATAAATTAAATTGATACAGGATTTGGAAGATGTCAAACAGTAAATGAACTTAATTCGATTATAAATTAAATCTAATATACTTGTATATGTCCTGTATATATTGGTTGTTTAATCGGAGTTGTCGGAAAGCAACTCGGATTACTAAATAGTTTCGTATCATGGAATTATACACATTTTTGATAAAACGTTTGAAATATTGGATTTCAAACAATTGTTAAAAATGAGTTTTATCCATTTTGATCCTTGTTGTAAATTAGTTTATAAAATATATAGTTACTCTATTATCTTCTTAACTTATTTCTTATCACAAAATTTTCAATTAAAACTTTTAAAGATAACTAATATTTAATTATAAAATATTTTTAAAAGTATTATGTATAAGCATATAATTTTGGGAAATGCTTTAGAAGCAAAAGATAAGATATGGTAATATTTTAGAAAAATGGTTATGGAAGTAATAAATTCAATTTCAAATAATTTTAGCTATAAAATCTGTTTAAATGATTTTAGAAAAAGTTTGAGAGCCTTTGGAAAACTATGTCTTTATTTTTATGTAAATGTATTTAAATCGATTTTTAAATAAATTAAGTTATCAATTATGAAAAGTAAAGCTTTATTTTAAAATAAAGTTAACTAGGATTTTTAAGTTTATAAATAGTTCATGGTTTTAAAGTGTTTATAAAGTAATATTATATATATATATTTGAAATAAAGTGAACTATCAGTTATTAAAATATTGTTTTGAAGCAAAGACCTAATAAAGGAATTTTATTTTAAGACTTAAAATTTTATAACTGTTTTCTTTTTATATATATGAGTTGTTGGATTTTAAAAGTAATTTTGGAAAGATTATATCTTGGTATATATGAAAACTAATTTAAAACTCTTTTAATTTATTTATTATGGATTAACAGAGGTGAGAAGTTTAAAAGTGAATTATAGATAAACTATTTTAGAAATCATTCTCTATATGATAAAATTATATTAATTACTTTCAACCTATAAACTATTGTTGGATTTTATTGTAATTAGCTTTTGGCTATTTTACGCAAGTTTGAATTGGATTTCTGATGAATTTCATGATTTTCTATGCAACAAAGAATTTTAATAAACGATTGAATTATTGGGTGGTATGGGACACTTTGTACAATTCTTTTGATTCTTGTTATAATTTGTTAAATAGAGTTTGAGTGGAAATTACTAGCTTTTAGTAAATACTTGAATTTACTATCTGGTATGAGACAGTTTGTTAAATTCTTGTGATTACTGGAGTGACGGTAATTTACACTTAGAGTTGTATTATCTTAGGGTGTTCGGATTTCAAACTGATAGATCCCCGAGAAAAGATAGCTCATTTTTCATCGATCTGAGAATCGATACATTTCTAGATTTTGGTAGGTGGATCTCTTTCGAAAGATCTGTTATGGTGTAAATACGGCCGTCTCTTTCGGAAGGCCGATTTTAACATGCATCGTAGTCTATAGATACTACAACCTATCAGTTTATTTTGTTTTATACAGTTAGACTATGTTTACCTCTTTCGGAAGGTAAATTTGCATAGGACAGATTAGGTACATGACTGCTCTTTTCTTTGAGCGGTGTCCCTAATCTGCAGTCTCTTTCGGAAAGCTTCCTTCCTATGTACCGTGTCTTTTTCGGTAGATTTCGTGTCACTGTATTAAACTGATAGTTGACTACCATTATTATTTCATTATTGATGATTATTTTTCTTCAGAGATTTTTTAGTATGGATATTATGTATCCTTTATGGCTGTGAGGAATTTTGAATTGGTTATCACCATATTTTGAGATGATAGTCTATTGAGACTTGATATGTATTTATGAAATGGTGATTTGTTAGAAATGCCTTATTTGAATATTTATTTTGGGCATATTTTATTTTTGACTTAGTTGGTTTATTGGTTTGATATGGTGTTAAGTCAAATTTTTTAGATCTATATTTATTGGTTTGATATGCCTTTTTGAATTTTTGGGTTTTAGGCATATTTTGAGATGATTTATTTTAGACTTAAGTCATTTATGGATTTATATATGAATTTAATTGATATGCCTTATTATAATTGTTTGTTCAGCATATTTTATATAGCTTGTTAATTTAAGTCATAAATTTATAATATTAGTATCTCACCTATTATTTAGATATAGTCTGATCCATTTATTATTTTGATACTCGGGTCAGGCCGAGACTTTACAGGTATAGGGACCCATTGTCCTTTGGATTTTTGGCTAGCATTGAAGTAGACTATTTTAATAGTTTTAATTTACCTCATACTTGTATATATTGACAGTTAGGAGTTTATGTCATCTATATTATATAGTAGTGACTTTGTACCTAATACAAGATTTTGGATATGATGTATATATTTATGTGACTCTAGTACTGATATTTTATAGACTCACATTCTATTATGTATATGATGATGTATATTATTCTGCTGTGACCCGTGACTTTGATTCTGATTTATCTATATTATATATTGTCTTGAATATTTTTAATCGGTGTGTTTATTACTTTGTATTAATACTTCACACGTCTACTTTTCAGTTCAAATCCTCAAAAAGGTAAATAAGACGTGTTAGTGTTAGTATAAAGATATATTCACATTCGATGGTCCTTAACAAGCCGTATTCTCCGGATTAGCAGATAACATTACTTGTAATGTCCTTCGCTAAACTGGGCATAGCGGTGGGGTCGTCATAAAGAATATGCAAATCTAGATAACGTGGTTTATTCAATTGCAAATAACATGTGGAGTAACTAAATTTTTGTGTACTTGGTTAGGTGAAGGCTATACTGTGTTCACTTGAATGCATACATTAGAGGAGAATGAAAGCCTGTGGGCACATAGGAATTTTTGCAAGAGATAATGGATTTTATTAAACAAAATTTAGTAACGAGGAAGATTGCAAAGGAGGTCCTTGGTTCATAGATAGCAAACCATTTTTACAAAAAAGATGGGAGTCAAATCATAGATTGGAACGAGACATGTTGGAATCACATCCGGTGTGGATTAAAATGTCCAACCAAGATCTAGAATTAGGAATGCTAGGGGAATTAGTAAGCTAGCTAGTCTGATTGGAACACCATTTGCTATTGGTGATAACACTAGAAGCGTGAAAAATTTGAATATGCAAGACTGTTAATTGATTTGGAAGCAGAGGCAGAATTGAAAAAACAGCTTAGAGCTAAAGACAGCAAAAGTAATGTATATGTACAGGAGACTCTTAGTATATACCACCTATGTGTAGTAACTGTAAATGTTAGACATACTAATGCGCAATGTGCTACCATTATACCCCCTATCAAAAAAGTTTGGAGGAAAAATGAAATAAGCAACATAGATAGTGATATTCACATAGATAACTCCAGTAGTATTTAAAATATGCATTCATTCAAACCTTCAGATTAGCACATGAAGTTAGTTCTGGATATACCCAAAAATCCAACCTACTCAGATACACAAAATACAATACAACCAATAAAGTACAAGAAGATGAACTGAAAATTCCTAGGGGTTTGGCATAGAAGAGGAAGGTTGAGGCACAACAGGCACATGCAGTAACCGTTGAGGGAAATTTAACGGGGCTAGTAGACCCAAGCCTTTCTACAAAGCCGGTAGAGCAGACACATGAAATTTTGAGAAGAAACAAGTGGAAAAAAAGTGAAATGCATGATTCAGAAAATGAGGAAGAAAAGGCACAGTATGAAAATATATACACAAAACCTAATGTTGTGTATGATAAAAAATTTAAAAGTAAAGAAACAAAAGGTAAGGCGTTCGCGAGGGGCTCTCCTAGAAAATTGAGGAGTAGGCCTCTAGCCTCTACATATATATATTTTGTACGAACATTGGAGGTCTTAACAATGACACCCAAAAGTTAGACCTCTATAATCTTTGGAAGAATTATGTTCCCTCTATATCAGGTACTATTGAAAGTAAATTTACTTATGCAAACTTTTCTTCATTTACTCAGATGATGGGCCCTGAATGGGAATTTACACATAATAATGATTTCGAGGAAAAGCACAGTTTTGCAAATGCAAATAATGTGGTGCTAGAGCATATGATGGATGAGTGTTGTGGATAAAGATGAGTAACAAGTTATAGTTATGTCTATAAATGCAGGGGGATTAATTATGCATTACAAATGTGTTTATGCTAGTAATCTTGCTTAGTTTAGATCTAATCTCCAGAGGAAAATCAATCATTTAGTAACTATTATAAATGGGCCTTGGCTGATGATGGGTGATTTCAATGCAGTACTCAAGGCAGAGGAAAAGAAAGGAGAACCTACATTAGGAGTACAAAAACTTGCTGAATTTAACAATTGTATGGATGTAGATGGACTGATGGAGCCTACCCATGTAGGCTTGAAATACACATGGAGAAGTGGAGAATGTAACAAAATATCAAGTAAGCATGGTAGAGTGCTTGTCAAATCAGATTGCATCAATATGTTTACAAATATTAAGGTAGATATTCTGCCAAACTCTACTAGTGATCATAGTCAATTATACTTTGTGTTAAAATAAAAAGGGTGTAATGAAAAGGGAAAACCTTTTACAAATGCAAATAACTGGCATAGATTTAATGTTTACAATAATGCAGTTAATTCTATTATCTGTGAACAAGTGGAGGGATGTTAAATTTTCAAGTTGGTGCATGCCTTAAAGATAATGAAAAATAGACTGAAGGAGTGGAATAAGGGTAGAACCAGGGAATAAGATAACTTTATAACACTGCAAAATCAACGTGAGGAAATTCTATACAAAATAGATAATGAAAATAAAGATGGGGAAGTATGGAAACTATACTATCAAACACAAACCAAACATAAAGATGCCTTGAGAATAAAGGTAATATGACTTAAATAGAGGGCCATAGAGAAATGAATTACAAAAGAGGATGAATGCACAAAATTATTTAACATCAAAATGTCAGCCAGGAACATCAACAATAATTACCATTGTTTTGATCAGACAAGACATGTTGCCATTACCTATACAAAAATAGAAGAAGATGCAATAAATTACTTCATGGAGCTATATAGTGGACAGTGCATTGTAGAATTACCCCAAGTTCACTACAAAAGGACGTTTAATGCCAAGGGTAAGAGACTATTATGCAAACAAGTTCTGGAAGCAGATGTATAGAGAGCTTTGAAATGCATTCGAGTATATTCCTACCCAGGGCCTGATGGTCTGGGGTCCTAGTTCTTCAAGTTGCACTGGGGAGACCAGAAAGATATGCCGGTGTCAGCCATGCAAGAATCATTCAGTACAGGTAAAATCTTAAAGGAAATTAATCATACTTTCATATGTTTGATCCTAAAAATGACAAACCAAGTAGAATTGAGGATTATAGACTTGCTGTAATGACATGTTGTAATGTCATATACAAAATTTTATGTAAAATAATTTGCAATGGAATGAAGAAGATCTTACCAAACATCGTAGCTGAATGTTAAATTGCATTTATTAAGGGTAAAAGCATATTTAAAAACTCATTAATGATACAGTAATTAATTAGAAATTTCAATAGAAAAGGTGATGACAAGTTCTATCTAAAAGTTGACCTCTACAAAGCATATGACAAGATAAATATAATTTTTATAATTAACATGCTTAAATATATTTGGTTTTTAGCTAAATTTATAGATTTGATTAGCGAATGTATTTACAACCCCTACCTATTCTATCCTGTTGAATGGCATCCCTAACGGATTTATTAACAGTATGAGAGGGATAAGGCAAGAAGACCTATTATCTCCTTACCTATTTATTGTTGCTATGGAATTTTTCACTCTTTAAATGGAGTTAGCTAACCACAAGAAGCTGATCCACACAATTCATAATTTTCAACCTAGAGTGAGCCATCTCTTATAAGCTGATGACCTAATCATTTGCATACAAGCAAGTTATGAAGCAGTTATTACTGTCAAATGAATATTCCAGAGATTGGAGAGAATGAGGGTCTAAAGTTAAATGAGCTTAAAACCAAATGCTACTTTAATAAATTTGGTGAACGAAAGAATGAAGTGCTAGAAATACTAAACGTGAAGGAATGAAGTTGCCAATGAAGTACCTAGGAGTCCCATTATCATCTAATAAAATTACTTATAGGTAATGTGATGAGCTTGTTACAGAATTAAGGGAGAAATTACAAGGATGTAGCTCGAGACTACTATCTTTTGTAGGAGAAATAGAAGTAGTGCATACTGTTATACATGAAAAGTTAAGAGCCCGTTTGGTTTCATTTTGTATTTTGAGTTTTGTGTTTTCAACTTGCACTAAGAAACATGAAGAAACAGGAGAAGAAGATTTATAATTCTTAGCGGTTGCGACGACCAACGGACAACGAAGGAGTTGGATTGTTCCCCGTGCTTTACTTATCTTTCGAAACACGAAAAACACAATAAACTTGTTTTCTATTTTACATGTTAATTTCATTTTTCAAAATCGTTTGTTTTCAACAATGCATACAACGGACGCGTTTTTGTATAGACGAAAACGCAAAACTAAAAACGACAAGCCAAACGGAGCCTAATTTTTGGCTTTAGAATTTTTTCAACTCTCATGTGCTTCTGTTGATAAGATAGAAAGGAATGTGCTGACTTCATTTGAAAAGGAGGTTATATGAAATCAAATATGAAGACTTGTGCAAAATAAAGAATGAAGGAGGAGTGGGACACAAAGGTTGAAAGGCATGAGGGATGACTTTACATTGAAGCACTGATGGAGAATAATTAATTCAAAAGGACGTGGGCTAGATGGATGAGATAAAGGTACATTAAAAAACACTTTTGTCAAATGGAAATCGGTAATAATGCCTCGGCAACCTGGAAGGCCATTATTAAATTAGAGGAAAATTTGCTTCATCTGCACTAGAGAGATACCTCATGGGAGAGATACAGTTTAATGGAAATATTTAGGGATTGAAGGAAAATCTTTAATAGAAGTTTTAGGATGGGGTAGTTTCGCTACTTATGGATGTCCAAATAAGAAGGTAGAAGATGTGATTCAAAATATTAAGTGGAATTATGAAGTGATACCTATTAGATGTGAACAACGACAACAAATAATGTACATGCCAATATATTTAGGGAGAGGAAATGATATCTGGATATGGAAGGCTATAGAGGGAGATTTCACAACCAAATCAGCATGGGAAACAATTCAACAAAAGAATATGGTTAATAAATAGAGCAAGATTATTTGGAATAAAGCCAATAATCCCAAAATGGCTCTAACAACATATAAAGCTATCATGCGATGGCTATCGACAAGAGGTAGACTGGAAAAATAGGAGATTACAGAAGAAAATAGGTGTGTACTAGTAGTAAATATTGGTATCGAGTATGTATTAGTCAAGTACCAATATGAGATACTTTGAAATATCATGATAATATCTAATAATATCGGTAAACTATCAGACATGTGCAGAATATGTTATAAATGATGTTGTACTATGTTATATTGATGTTAAATGTTCGAATATTTGGATAAATAATTCCAAATTACTATCAAAGACTGACTGCATATAGTTTATATATTATAATCCATTTATTGAGATATTCTGTTAAATTAAAATAATAATACAGGCTCATAAAATCGATAAATTTCCGTAATGTACATGTTTATTATTTTCTTCCGTTTCAATACCATATTCATTATTTCTTCAGTCATCTTATCATCTATATTACTTTCCGAAATTTTCCATAATTATCATTTCTTAGTTTACATTTTCACTTAATTTATTGAATAAGCTATGTTGATTTGATACCAATACTACTTTAGCTCGTTCCTTATCAATATGTCAAATATATAACTTTACGGCTTTTCAACTTTTAGTTCTGGGTGCATGATAATAACTAATAAAATAAATTTTCATAACCTAACTTACCAATTTGAATTAGTGAACAAAAAATAACTAAAAAGAGAATTTCATGATATTGTCTTTAGTTGTAAAGTCTTTAAGGAAAATAAAACATATAAAATAATGAAATAAGTAGAGTTTTTCTTTATTGAAAGAGAATGAAGAAGCCTAAAGCTATATGGCTAAACTAAAAAATTAGTGCGTTAGATTTCTAATATGGTCTACAAAATTTCATTCACCATATACACAAAACAAATATTGAGAATGTGAAGTATTTATTTATAAAGATATTTTCTCCAACATATACAATTATCTACGATATTTTTAAAAAATATCGGGTAGTTTACACTAAATATCTAAGCGATATATCAGCACATATTGGATGATATATCAATAATGATATTTTAAGTGATATTTTGAAAAGATATTGGCTTAGGAGCGATATGAGATATATCGACAATATATCAGCGATATTATCCAGTATTGACTACATAGGTACTATGTTAAATAGAAGAAGATAGTCATAAACACTTATTTTTTGAATGCGAATATTGTAAAAATATATGGAAAAACTGCAAACTATTTTTAAAGCTACAAGATCTAGTTTCTAATCTATATTATAAAGTTGATTACCTGATTGAGATAAGGAAAGGTGAAAACTTGGTAACCAAATGCATGGAATCGCCTGGACAGTTACTGTTTGGAAAATTTGGAAAGAACTAAACCACCAATTATTCCAAAATATCAAGAAAATCAAAGAGAAAGTTAGTATGTTGACTAATTTAGACATGCAACTTGTATCAAAAAGGATTAGCAGTAAATTCTTTACCAGAGCTTCTAGATCAACACGAGAGTGGTTTGTAGTAGTGGATTTGGAGCAGAGAGAGAGAGAGGAGAGAATCCAGGATATAACATTTTAGCCGCGATGAGAGTGCTTGGAAAGAAGAAGAAGAGAAATAAAGGTGGAGGCAGTTCATATCTGCAAAGTGAAGATTTTATATTTTCTTATGACTATAATATAAATTTTTTTGTCTTGATTTGTAAGTTGTATGCGACCGTTATCTAGGTCGAGCAATTTCCTAAGTTGAATAGGCCTAATAAAGAATTGTACCCATTTCTAGAAAAAAAAATTATTACAAAATTAAAATTTTATATTCGACTAAGTTTTTTATTTTTAATTCAAGCATAAAAATATAGTCTAATAATGTCAATAAATATTACAGTTGAAATATATGCACAGCTTTATAGATATATGCTAGCCAATAAATTGGTCTACTAGCACGAAAATAGTATTTGGAGCTAATAAGCTAGAATGTAGTTATTAGCTATAATTACAGGAAGGTTTTAGTTATTGATTAAAGGATTATGATGGTTCAAACTCACCAATTTTAGATCAAATCAATAAAAATCAGTAGAAATATGCAAAGATATGAAAAATAAGAAAGGAAAGGTAAAACACACTCTCTATAGTGGTTTGGCTATGTCTACATCCACTTTGAAGATGTTTTATTGCATTTTTATATAAGATTCCAGTAGTGAGTACAATTATAATCCTGAAATTCATTGAAGCGTTACAATAGCCAAATTTCCATCTATATATAAAATAGCAAAATGCCAAGATCCGCTTTCTATTGTATGTAACGATACTCATCGTTTTTGTAGGCTGATATTAGGCTTTAGAATCATCAACCTTCACCGTTTATCCATTAGAAAACATCATAAATCAAGATCCAAAATAATAAGAGGAAGAACATGTTAGATTTGACCATATCTATGGATCGCTGTTGATCCATCCATGGATTGGTATCGATCCACAAGCTTTGTTTTTCTTCCTCTAATTCTCTAGTATATTTCTTATTATTTTGAGTATTAGTATTCCCTATTGTCCTTTAACCCAGTACTTTTTTATATTCATTGAGAATGGTGTTATTTGGAGAAAAATGATGATTAGTACAAATCAATCCATTGATCGTAATCGATCCACGGACTTAGGCAAAATTTCCAATTTTCTTCTTGCTATGCTTCAAACTCGATCGTATTTAAGTCTAATGTAACAACCCAGTATTTTGCATCAATTGATTATCGTAATTAAACGATTAATTGATTGTTAATTTCAGTTGAATATTTTAAATCAGCTGAAATTATTTTGAAAATTGGTTAAGTGTATTTGAGCTTTGCAAATTTGAATCTCGGCCATCCATTTTTATGCCGTATTGTTTGAAGTATAACCGATCCCTCTTTTCATTTGCATTCGTTCGAAAACCCTATAACCACTTAAGTGTTCAACCCATCCCCCTTTACCATTTTCTCAACCCTAAGTTGAAACGAAAAAGGAAAATAAATGGTGGCTAGATGAAATTAGGGCTTTGACTTCTCTCTGGCGACTCTGGAATTATGAGCTTCGGCTCCTTCTGTTGCTCTGGCGAATCTGGATTGTTGAGCTTCGGCTCCTCGATTCTCTGTTTCTCTGGCGAATTGAGACTTCAGCTCCTCTTCGCTTGATTCTGGAATTAGGGCTTTGCCTTCTCTGACGATTCTGAATTTCTGAGCTTCGGCTTCTTGAATCTCTGTTGCTTCGCGATGATTGATTTGCTTGCTCGTAGAAGAAGGTGAGTAATTCTCACATCTAATTCATCCTACAGCTTGATTTCGTTCATACGTGCTTGATTTTTTTTATTTGCGTTCGTATATATATATAGTTTGAATTGGCCATTGATGATTTGGGTTTTCTTTTCTCTACATCCCCCAGTCGATGATGATATCAGGGGTTTATATACACGTCTGATTTGATTTACGTGATATTCACGTTGTTGATTCTTTCTTTTCTTATGTTTTGATATATTGGGAAAGAACGTTGTATCCACGGCTTTGATATTCTGTATTGATTCTTGACTGTTCAAACAATTTTAAACTTGATTTCTTTACGTCTCTGACTAACTTCTCTGGCCTTCACTTGTTTACTGTTGATCTAAGCATTTCCGACTATGTTCATTGTTGATGATCACCAATCTCGTCTTTGACCATCTGACTTTGTTGATACCTGACTTGGTTTGATTTTTACTGCTGCACTTGTTTTGCTTTGTATTGACTTTATGCTATTACAGGTATACTCAAGTCAGTGGTTTGTACATTTTGTGCTTGGTGGAGTTTATTTGCATTATACCACTGTCTCGTTCATCCCTACGACATTGGTTTTGACCCGCAGCTACACTGTTCACGGTTCTTCACTTTTACCTGTTCAGTCGAATTACATTCATTCAGGTCTTTGCATTGTGTAGTTGCCATTGTATGTTTTCTGACATCACCTGTGTAAATGCTTCACTACATCTTGAACTTGAGTCATTGACTTGATATTGTTGCAGTTGCTTTGTAGTTGTCACTGATTCTGTACTTCTGTTATATGTGCATGTGTCTTTAGCTTGTGTTCATTTGAGGCTGCTGTTCCACTTTGTTCATTACAGTTTCATTTGCATGTGGTCGTGTCCCTTGTTCATGTTGCTGTTGGTCTTCACTGCACTTGAATGTGTAGTCTTGTTCACTGGTCGAGTTCATTTGAGCCTTGTTGCAGTTCGTGTCTGCACTCTTTTATTGATAGTTGGTTGGTTTGTTGGGTTCACTTCTGGTTTCACTGAATTGAGTGGCACTAGTCTTCGTTCATTTATTTGCCTTTGAGCATTTCACTGTGGCTTTGGTTCTTCTTCGGTCATGACTGTCTGAATTTGCAGTCTTGTATTGACTTGTAGCATTCTTTGAGACAGTTTGCATTACTTTGTATTCGAGTCTGATGTTTTTGGAGCCTTGTACTGTCCTGTTTCACCGTTGTACCTCTGATTCATTTGCCATGTGCAGTTTGTTATGTACCATCACTTGTGTACATATTTCGTATTCTTTTAGTTGAAGCTTTATGCTGCTGCACTGGCTTTGTTCTCGAATCTGATACATTGCATTTATGCTTTGTATCCATTTGCATTTGGTCATTGTGCTTCACTGGTGACCTTATTTTCTAATGAGGCTGATCTGCGTCTTTTTCTGTTGAGTGTTGTAGTGCCATATCCTTGGTGCTCTCACCTTCAGTTTGCTATTTCACTGTGCCTTGCTTTGTGACATGTTGAACTTGTTTCACTTGTTGCCTCTGATCTTGTTTAGTATTGTTTTGGGTTGTTTTGTAGTGGCGAGGCAGTACACGCGTGCGTATACTGCAGCCCTACCAGGATTGATGTTTTAAATTGATTATTTTGTGTTGTCTAATTATCTACTAGATAATTAGATTATGAGTTTCTAAATATTTATTTAATAATAAGATTTTGTTATTAATTGTCGTTTAGACAACTCTGTTGTTTTCTGAATTATCTGCCTTGGTAATCTTTTATCTATCTTGGTTGGTGATTTGGATTAGCTGATTTATTGTTTAACACTGTTTAGTGTTATATCTGTCGTTATCCGATTCTCTTACCGAGGAGTCGGATATACGAGATCTCTGTGACTGTCGTCTTTTTGATATTGATTATTATTGCTTCCGTGCATTAATGATTGAGTTTGAATTAGACTGACCCGTGTATTATTTTCTTTTGAATTTAATACTCGGGTTAGACCCGAGTTATTTCAGGTTGTAGATTTCCTGCTTTGAGTTACTGTTGAGCTATGAAGACTTTTCATATCTTTTGAAGTGGGTCTTCGTCTTTTTGTTGTAGTCAGTGTATTGTGTTAGGTTGATATGTATTCATGTATATTAGTCGATAATGTACTTGTATATATACAACTTCCAGAGTCGACAGTTATAGTTGTATCATTTGTATTGTGTCAAATGTATTGTAACTGACATCAGTTATTTATATATATGAGACTTTTTGTTCTATCTGTGTTCCGCAATTATATTATCTGTGTTATTATTATATTTATTGTCCTAGACTATTATAGCCACTGTGTAGTAGCTTTGAGTTTGTATCGGTATGTCGGATTTCCTCCTGAAATAAAAATGCATGTTATACTATCTGACATATCGGTGCTCGCACAAAGCAATTACACGGATGGTCGCTCCTCAACAGCCTTATTCTCCGTGCTAGTTGACAGCATTACTCCGTAGTGTTCTTGGCTATCGTGGGCATAGAGGTGGGGCGTCACAGCTTGGTATCAAAGCCTGGGGTTTAGGACAATTATAAAACATAACTTAGATGGAGCATGTGTTACAACTATTTGTCGATGTTTTATCTCTCATCTTTACATATGATTATCTTTGATTGTTAGGTATGAATTCCTAACGCTTATTCATGTGCATTTGATTTTGATTTCGTGAAAGTATTTTGGCTTCTGCCTCCGTTTGCTTTGCGAACTCAAGTTGGGTTTTTGATGATGAGGATTTTGTTCTTGTGTTTTCCTCGGCTTGATTTCCATTCGACTTCGGTCACTTTGTTTTTGCGAAATTGCTAATTTCTTGATTTCCAAGACTCTGACTTTTTTTGCCGTTGGATTCTTTGATGATGATGTTGATTCATTTTGTACTCGACAGTGGCCATTAATTGTTGACTTCGGCATTGACTTGATTCTTATTTTTGTTGAAGTCATTTATGCATTTATGCTCGTTTTGCTTTGTTATTTCCAATTGATAATCGATTCTTCTTTTCAATTAGTTGTTATCACCTTTGTCGACTTTGATAACTTCTATTTCTGGAATTTTTGGGTATTTCTACTTTGATGAATTTGGAATCGAATTCTTTGGATTTTATTCACGTCTTCGAATGTGAATTTTAATGAATTGATTTGGTTTCCAAATTTAATCGATTCTTGATCATTTCCCCCGATTTGTTGCTATCATTTATTAGCAACTTTAATGACATTTTCTTCGAGATTTTTGTGAACATACTTTTTGATGGATTCAGTATCGATTTCTTTGGATTCTATTCACATCTTTGTATGTGAATTCTTGTGATTGATTGTTTCTACAATCATTTTTGTGATTTGTCACTTTAAAAATATAAAGGTTTTCTATACTAGTAGTAAATATTAAAATCATTTTCTTCAAACGATTTCAAAACTATTTCACTACAAAGCTCTTTTCCTAAACCATTTTCTAATCTATTAGTATATACAAACCTTTATTTCACTCGTATGTGAAATTGAATTAAACGGCTTAGTAAAACAAGTGGTATGAAACGCTTGCGTTTACTTCGTCAGTTAACTCCTGGACTTATTCGATTGAACCTTTTGTGACAATTTTCTAGTGAAGGTCTACAGTTTGTTCATTAATATTTGAGTTAAGCAAGTGGTTATGGGACATGAAGCTAAACTCTTATATTCACTAACTTAGTGTAATTGACACTTCTTGATGATCATGATGATCATTTTTGTGATTTAGACTAGCAACTGTGCGATGTCTTTTTGTCTGCGAGGGAGACTAGACCCCGCTTCTTGTGATGTTTCGCCATCACATATGTGGGGTAGCGCCCCACGGTCTTCGGGCCATTCCTGTGTGAAAATTTAATGGATAGCTTCCATGAGATAGCTTCTCGTTCCTGTGTGATACGCGTCGGTGAGTTTTCATGCTCCCATTTTGTGATAGGTCTTCCCATTTTTATGATTTAGACTAGCGATTGAGCGATGTCTCTTTGTCTACGAGGGAGACTAAACCCCGTTTTTTTTAGTGATGTTTCGCCATCACATATGTGGGGTAGCGCCCCACGGTCTTCGGGCCATTCCTGTGTGAAAATTTAATGGATAGCTTCCATGAGATAGCTTCTCGTTCCTGTGTGATATGCGTAGGTGAGTTTTCATGCTCCCATACATGTGTTAGGCCTCCCCCCTTTTTATGTGTTTTCTGGATTTCTGGTGATGATCTCTGGAATTTTGTGCTTCACCAATTTTCTGGATTTTCATTGATATGATACAGTTTTTGTGCATTTGTGAATTCATGTGTTATTGACTTATTATGAATACAAGTTTAGGGTATGGTATCCCTTTCTATCTTTGAGAAGATTCTTGTGACATTTTTGATGAATGAAAATTCATTGGTATTATATTTTGATACCAGTTATTTTGATAAGATTTTGAAGTGTTAACTTCAGTAACCGTCAATTTTAAAATGGATTTACAAGCAGTTCTCCCGCAATGCTGATTTTGTTGTCCGTTTTTACGGTATTTTGAGAAGTGCAATTTCCTTATCAAAGTTGCTACTGATGTTGCTAATTTAATCACGTGTTTTCAAAATTCGTTATTTTTTAAAAGTTGTTTCAAAATATAAACTAAAATTGTTTTCAAAATTTTTACAGTTTGCATTTTCAAAAGAATGAGGAAGCGATTTAAACGTTTCAGCAAAATCGAGGACTATGACCCCTTTCTTTTACTGGTTCGCTTAATTCCGGACTTATCCGTTTGAGAATGTGAAATGTTATTTTTAGAATACACAATTTTGCACTTTCAAGGAAACGATAAAGAGATTTATACGATTTAGCAGAAGTACGGAGTATGGAACCATACTTTTACTATTTTGGTTAATTCCGGACTTGTTAATTGAAATATTTGTGATTGTGATTATTGTTTTTGATAATTGGATGTTTGTGATTTCTGATTATCGCTTTTGATAATCAGATGTTTATGATTTCTGATTATCGTTTTTGATAATCGAATGTTTGTGATTTCTGATTATCGTTTTTGATAATCGGATGTTTGTGATTTCTGATTATCGTTTTTGAAAATCGGATATTTGTGCTTTTTGATTATCGTTTTTGATAATCGGATATTTGTGGTTTCTGATTATCGTTTTTGATAATCGGATATTTGTGATTTCTGATTATCGTTTTTGATAATCGGATGTTTGTGATTTCTGATTATCGTTTTTGATAATCGGATGTTTGTGATTTCTGATTATTGTTTTTGATAATCGGATGTTTGTGATTTCTGATTATCGTTTTTGATAATCGGATGTTTGTGATTTCTGATTATCGTTTTTGATAATCGGATGTTTGTGATTTCTGATTATCGTTTTTGATAATCGGATGTTTGTGATTTCTGATTATCGTTTTTGATAATCGGATATTTGTGGTTTCTGATTATCGTTTTTGATAATCGGATATTTGTGATTTCTGATTATCGTTTTTGATAATCGGATATTTGTGATTTTTGATTATCGTTTGAGATAATTAAATATTTGTGATTTGAAAATTCGATTATCGTTTTTGATAATTGAATATTTGCGATTTGAGATCTGATTATCGTTTTGATAATTAGGTTATTGCTAATTTTGCTGAATATAAGATTTTCTAGTCTCTAATTGATTCTAGATTATGTTGATTATATTGAATTGCTGTTTTCTACCTATCTTTGTTGATAGTTAGAGTTTGCTGATTATAAAGTTCGTGTTTTCTACTTGTCTGCTGGATAACTAGATATTTGCAGTTTTGCAATTTGCGAATTTTGTTTTCTAATTATCTTTGTTGATAATTAGATTTTGCTGTTTTCTAATTATCGTATCGATAATTAAATATTGCTGTTTTGTGATTTCTGAATTCTAAGTGTCTAATTGATAATTGAATATTGCTGATGATTGCATCTACTCAGTTTTGCTGTTTTCTGATTATCCATTTGATAGTTATATTTCGTTGAGAATTGTGAATTTCTTTTATGAAATTAAAAGATTTCTTTGATGTTTGAATTCTCTACCTTTATTTTTCTAGCTTAACCAGTTTATGTTAGAAAATTTATTGTTAATGATGACCTTAATTATGAAAATTGTGGGGATGCAATTTCTATAAGGAGGGGAGTCTGTAACAACCCAGTATTTTGCATCAATTGATTATCGTAATTAAACGATTAATTGATTGTTAATTTCAGTTGAATATTTTAAATCAACTGAAATTCTTTTGAAAATTGGTTAAGTGTATTTGAGCTTTGCAAATTTGAATCTCGGCCATCCATTTTGATGCCGTATTGTTTGAAGTATAACCGATCCCTCTTTTCATTTGCATTCGTTCGAAAACCCTATAACCACTTAAGTGTTCAACCCGTCCCCCTTTACCATTTTCTTAACCCTAAGTCGAAACGAAAAAGGAAAATAAATGGTGGCTCGATGAAATTAGGGCCAAGGTTTTAAATATCGGATTTCGGTCACGTTTTGTCTCGGAATTTTTACACAAATTATCTCGTATCGGGGGAGATCTCAGATGAGATGAGTACATATCGGGTGTACATCTCGAATTGACATCTCGGTCTTATAATGCATCTCGGGAATATCTCGGATGTACTTATGTGTCTAAAATTGATGTGTCAAAAATTAATTAACAATTATAACTTTCTTAGTAAAAATAAAAATGGTAACATACTTGATTTACATGGAAAAGGAATATTTTTAGAAGAGTAGTAGCTTGATTAGCTTAATTGATTTGGTAATGATTGAATAATATCCTTTTATTTGAACATAATAAAGAAGTGAAACCTTTCGCTATGACTCATTAAGATAAAAAGTAAAGAATATGTTCAAGAAGTCGATAATTTATAAATGGATTGAGTAGTTTCTTTTGAATCAATAAGAAAATAAAAAATATTATGGAAAATAAGAAAAATGTATAATTTCGGGTGAGTTCTCGGATTGAGATTTTGATCCATATTTCGGGTGAGATATGAATATCTCGGACGAGATGAGTGTCGAGGGAGATATGGAGGAGATTTGATGTCTCGTCTCGTTTAAGTGTGAAAAGGAGATCTCGGGCGATATAAAGGAGATTTAAAACCATGATTAGGGCTTTGACTTCTCTCTGGCGACTCTGAAATTATGAGCTTCGGCTCCTTCTGTTGCTCTGGCGAATCTGGATTGTTGAGCTTCGGCTCCTCGATTCTTTATTTCTCTGGCGAATTGAGACTTCAGCTCCTCTTCGCTTGATTCTGGAATTAGGGCTTTGCCTTCTCTGACGATTCTGGATTTCTGAGCTTCGGCTTCTTGAATCTCTGTTGCTTCGCGATGATTGATTTGCTTGCTCATAGAAGAAGGTGAGTAATTCTCACATCTAATTCATCCAACAGCTTGATTTCGTTCATACGTGCTCGATTTTTTTATTTGCGTTCGTATATATATAGTTTGAATTGGCCATTGATGATTTGGGTTTTCTTTTCTCTGCATCCTCCAGTCGATGATGATATCAGGGGTTTATATACACGTCTGATTTGATTTACGTGATATTCACGTTGTTGATTCTTTCTTTTCTTATGTTTTGATATTTTGGGAAAGAACGTTGTATCCACGGCTTTGATATTCTGTATTGATTCTTGACTGTTCAAACAATTTTAAACTTGATTTCTTCACGTCTCTGACTAACTTCTCTGGCCTTCACTTGTTTACTGTTGATCTAAGCATTTCCGACTATGTTCATTGTTGATGATCACCAATCTCGTCTTTGACCATCTGACTTTGTTGATACCTGACTTGGTTTGATTTTTACTGCTGCACTTGTTTTGCTTTGTATTGACTTTATGCTATTACAGGTATACTCAAGTCAGTGGTTTGTACATTTTGTGCTTGGTGGAGTTTATTTGCATTATACCACTGTCTCGTTCATCCCTACGACATTGGTTTTGACCCGCAGCTACACTGTTCACGGTTCTTCACTTTTACCTGTTCAGTCGAATTACATTCATTCTGGTCTTTGCATTGTGTAGTTGCCATTGTATGTTTTCTGACATCACCTGTGTACATGCTTCACTGCATCTTGAACTTGAGTCATTGACTTGATATTGTTGCAGTTGCTTTGTAGTTGTCACTGATTCTGTACTTCTGTTATATGTGCATGTGTCTTTAGCTTGTGTTCATTTGAGGCTGCTGTTCCACTTTGTTCATTACAGTTTCATTTGCATGTGGTCGTGTCCCTTGTTCATGTTGCTGTTGGTCTTCACTGCACTTGAATGTGTAGTCTTGTTCACTGGTCGAGTTCATTTGAGCCTTGTTGCAGTACGTGTCTGCACTCTTTTATTGATAGTTGGTTGGTTTGTTGGGTTCACTTCTGGTTTCACTGAATTGAGTGGCACTAGTCTTCGTTCATGTATTTGCCTTTGAGCATTTCACTGTGGCTTTGGTTCTTCTTCGGTCATGACTGTCTGAATTTGCAGTCTTGTATTGACTTGTAGCATTCTTTGAGACAGTTTGCATTACTTTGTATTCTAGTCTGATGTTTTTGGAGCCTTGTACTGTCCTGTTTCACCATTGTACCTCTGATTCATTTGCCATGTGCAGTTTGTTATGTACCATCACTTGTGTACATATTTCGTATTCTCTTAGTTGAAGCTTAATGCTGCTGCACTGCCTTTGTTCTCAAATCTGATACATTGCATTGATGCTTTGTATCCATTTGCATTTGGTCATTGTGCTTCACTGGTGACCTTATTTTCTAATGAGGCTGATCTGCGTCTTTTTCTGTTGAGTGTTGTAGTGCCATATCCTTGGTGCTCTCACCTTCAGTTTGCTATTTCACTGTGCCTTGCTTTGTGACATGTTGAACTTGTTTCACTTGTTGCCTCTGATCTTGTTTAGTATTGTTTTGGGTTGTTTTGTAGTGGCGAGGCAGTACACGCGTGCGTATACTGCAGCCCTACCAGGATTGATGTTTTAAATTGATTATTTTGTGTTGTCTAATTATCTACTAGATAATTAGATTATGAGTTTCTAAATATTTATTTAATAATAAGATTTTGTTATTAATTGTCGTTTAGACAACTCTGTTGTTTTCTGATTTGTCTGCCTTGGTAATCTTTTATCTATCTTGGTTGGTGATTTGGATTAGCTGATTTATTGTTTAACACTATTTAGTGTTATATCTATCGTTATCCGATTCTCTTACCGAGGAGTCGGATATACGAGATCTCTGTGACTATCGTCTTTTTGATATTGATTATTATTGCTTCCGTGCATTAATGATTGAGTTTGAATTAGATTGACCCATGTATTATTTTCTTTTGAATTTAATACTCGGGTTAGACCCGAGTTATTTCAGGTTGTAGATTTCCTGCTTTGAGTTGCTGTTGAGCTATGAAGACTTTTCATATCTTTTGAAGTGGGTCTTCGTCTTTTTGTTGTAGTCAGTGTATTGTGTTAGGTTGATATGTATTCATGTATATTAGTCGATAATGTACTTGTATATATACAACTTCCAGAGTCGACAGTTATAGTTGTATCATTTGTATTATGTCAAATGTATTGTAACTGACATCAGTTATTTATATATATGAGACTTTCTGTTCTATCTGTGTTTCGCAATTATATTATCTGTGTTATTATTATATTTATTGTCCTAGACTATTATAGCCACTATGTAGTAGCTTTGAGTTTGTATCGGTATGTCGGATTTCCTCCTGAAATAAAAATGCATGTTATACTATCTGACATATCGGTGCTCGCACAAAGCAATTACGCGGATGGTCGCTCCTCAACAGCCTTATTCTTCGTGCTAGTTGACAGCATTACTCCGTAGTGTTCTTGGCTAGCGTGGGCATGGAGGTGGGGCGTCACATCTAACATCTATTCCTTCATTATTTTAGTTCAAATATATTCAAATCATTTCTTGCGAAAAACCATGGATAACACTTTCTCCATAAAACATGCTTTTTTGGATACATAGCATACTTTGTTCAAAGGAATGTACCAAATCCTAAACTAAACAAATGAATCCATTACACAAATGGTTTCCATGGAAATCCTTGTTTGTTAGAAACATTTTGTTTCCACAAAGTCATTGATTCACAAGTCCTCGAAAGATATAAATTCTGGAGGTTAATTTTCAGTCTAGGAAACTCGTTCTTTACGGTGAAGGTTTCACAATTCTGATGGTGAGTTGATGTTCATGAATATTTGAGTTCCATTCATTAGTGAGAATTGCTATTAATTAAAAGACATTATTTTTTACTGCCTCCACTATTATAGATCAGTACCAATCCATCAATGAATCTGTACTGATCGACCCTTTCTCATATAAACTCGGTATATAGAAGAATTTTCCCCACTTTATTTCTACCATTTAATTTCTCCTTGTTCTTGAGACTTTGAATATAGGGTTTTGTAACACTCCGGAAAAATGTGAACACTTTATATTTAAATATAGGGATTTTAATATAATTGAATAGTGAATTTAATATTAATTAAATGGATTTAATAACATTATTCAACCCATTTTAATTAATAAATAATAATGGTAAACTCATTTTGTAAATTTTCTTACATAAATAAATAGTTTGGTGAAAAATTAAAAATGTGACCGAAATTTTGGATTTTCAACTTTTTACTGAACGAAAGTTGTTGGGATGTTGTTGCAAACACATAAATTTAGGTACACATATTCATTTAGCAAAAAGGAATTCAATTAGTACTAAATAAAATTAATTAACCTAAGTGCCATTAGGAGCTTCTAGAAAGTAATTAAAAAGAGAAGAGTTTTACTAATCTTTTGCTCCTTTTATGTGATTTGATGGCAAGTATTTAAATCCACATGGGTATATAATAAAGTAGATAAAATATCTAAGGTTAAGAGGGTAATTTGGCTAAGGAGTAGTGGATGTCATTTGCCAAATTTCCAAATCTATAAAAGAAGCAACTTACTTCATTTCGCTTTTTACACTTTCCATTTCTTTGCTCTCATTTCTTCATCATCTTCCTTCTTGTCTCCACATATTTTCTTAAGAAAAAAACTGTGTAAAAACATACTCTTTTCTCCTCCAAAATATTAAATAAACATAGACTACATAGTATAATATTGCAAACACCATCACCATTCCAAAGTCGTAATTTTTGAAACCAAAACACCCCATCCTTGCTAGGTGCGTGAGCAATAAGGGGTATTCCCGGGCTTAGGGTCGAGCTACGATGAGCAAAGAAGGTTGCTTTGGTCATTTCTTGGTTGAGGAAGGAAGCTTGTGTCTTTGTTTGAAGTTTAGCTTTGGAGAAAGTGAGTTAATCTCAATTTAGATACATTAAAAAAATTGACAAAATGTGTAAAATATTAATTGTTGATTATATTGTTTATACTTGTGTATATATACTTGTTTGGATTTGATTCCCACTTAAAACCGGAAGGCATAAGTAACCATTGTTTTGTAAGGGACAAAAGCAAGAGGAAGTCGAAGTGCGTTCATAGTAAATAGGTTGCTACGAAACACTTCAAAGAAACATACATATATGTGATTTACAGGAGATTTTGTAGAGAGACCTAAGGGGTTTCTTATCATTATTAATTTACTCTTATATGCATGTTTCGTTGTTGTTTGATATGTTAAAGTAACATAAATATTGAATAGTGTAATAGTCGTGCTTTAGCACTTTGAAATCGTTCTATTGTACTTTGAAATCCCATTTCTTTAAACCTTGTGCTTGTGTTTGCATCACTTAATATTTTTGATTGGGATTTGACCTTATAAAATGTTGTTTGAACCAAGTTTTGGTGGCTCGGAAAAGTTTTAATCGCAGTTTCGCTGTTCGAAAGTCAAGTTTTAAACAGACTTTTAAATGAGTTTTGTTGACTTAAAAAGTCTATAAATTTCTGTAAATGCATACTAGACTCATTGTATGTTCTTTTAAGAATAAAATATAGTATTCATACTTTGTAAAAATGTGGAAAAAAGTTTATTTTGAAAAGAACCGATTTAAAGTCATTCTCCATACTGTTTTTAGCGGCAATTTTCCAGCATTATTTCTATAACTTCCTTGGTCGAGATTACCTGAAATTAAAATAAAAAAATATTTTTTAATTAATCATAACTAATTTTTATTGATAAATCCGGGGGATTTATATTTATAAATGTTCTTATTTCCAAATTTGAAATAGATTTGGGATTAATTAAATTTGATATTTCATAAAATATCATTTAGTGTAACTTAAATCTTATATTTGTTACTTTAAGAATAATCTGAGGAAAAATAAGAGTTAATAAAATATATGGAAATAATTCTATAATTTATAATGTGAGTTTTTCTATAAAAAATTCACTTATTTATTTTAAATGGAGATTTATGATAAATATTTTCCGTTTCAAATTATTACAACAACTATTGTAAATTTAATAAAACATTAATATCGACATTTATTGCTTAAAATGAGATTTTTATTATAATTGATAATTTATTTTATTAAGAATAATGAGAATAACTTTTAATTTTAAAAGTTTTAATTAGTTTTACAAAATATCTCAATATTAATAAAAATGTGGATTTTGATATGTTGGAGCTTTGGTAAAATTTAAGGAAAATTAATCAATGCTTCCATAAACATAGTTGAGTATTAATTTATGTTTTATGAGTGAAAACAATAGAAATTAGTAAAAAGTCTCTAGGCCCATGTAGAGGGTGAAGAATAATCCACATACCCTTGTTTTACTTCATTACTTTCTCATTTCAGCCAAGATCAAAATCTGAAAATAAATTAACCTTATTTACAAACCTTAGAAACTGGACTAAATCCACAAATCAAGTTTAAATCAAAGGGCTTCTGAATATTAATAGAAGATGTAAAGCTAAGGTAATCTCTACCATCATATCTTACATCTATTAGGTCTTTAATTTCAGCTTTGATCATGATTGTAATTCATGCTTTTGCAATTGTTCAAAATCAGACCTACATTATAGCCGAATGTTTTTAGCTTAGTGGAATTTGGGTTCTAATAATCCATTCAAGCTTAATTAGGTGAGTTAAACTACACTTCTAGCTTATAGATAAATGCATATCTCAGTTGTTGTTATGGATTAATTTGAAGTTGAGTTGATCCCAACTTTGTGTTGATTTTCTTATCATATAAAACTAGAATTTTTATTTGAGAAAACTCACTTCATATGATCATGAGTTTCATTCTATTGTAGTTGTTTTGATGCTCATATATTAGCTAATTCAGTTTAGTAAATGCCTAGGTTCAATTCAGAGAAGAAAACACCACAACCGAGGAACTGGAGCACCACCGACGTCGATTGGGACTCAGCAAAGTCATGCCAACCAGTGCATTGGTCACCATGACCGGTGGACTGGTCTTTACCTGGGTTGAGACCCGGGTCACGCCGTTTCAGGCTCCATTTGCGCCCATTTGCTCCTCTGTTTGCCCGTTCGATCGCTTGAACCTATTTGCTTGATCTTGGTGTTGTTTTCTATGCCAATTTCAATGCTATTTCTTGATTTTAATTTATGAATTTGTGAGTACATCTTGGAGTTTATCATACCATATAATTTCTCTATGGGTCCATGATGCAACATACAACTTCTGTCGCATGTTTTCAACTAGAGTTTTCAAAAGAGTGATTATCAATCTGAACCATTTTCTCTAATCATTTTAAGTATGATTTTTTTTATAAAAGATATTTGGGATATGTATACATATAAAATATATTTATTTATAATATAATAACTATAAAGTTGATTTGGAACAATGGTTTAAAAATGTGCTTACATACATATATATATATATATAAGCAAGGGTTTTCAAACATACATACATACATATATATATATATATATATGTATATGTATATGTGTGTGTGTATACGTATATATTCTAGTTTGTGAAATATTATTTTCAAGAGGGATTTCAAAGTAAATTATTTTATAAAATTGCATGACATCAATCGAATGAGAAATCGATTTAAATCGATTAATAAAACGAGTGGTATGAAACACTAGCATTTATTTTTCCGATTAATTCTCGGACTTGTTCGGCTGAGCCATTTATACACATGAGTGGAGTTTACTAAGCTATATTAAATGTTTAGATAAACCCATTTGATATGTGACACACGGTTGTTATTTATTCGGTTATTATTTGGAGGTATATAACACTTATCGACGGGTTTTGGGACGACCGGGAATTTTATAGCCTTAATTTGTGAATATTTAATATATATTAAATAGTAAAATAATAGGTTTTATAATTAAAATATAACCCTTTTAAATAATAACTAATGATGGTAAAATAGATTTATAACGGCCTAGGATTTTGCTACTTTGAAATAGGCTATTTAAATATATTTTATATAATCAATAAATGGATTTTTATCAGCAAATAATGCTATTTTAATTATTTAATAATGATGATAAAATAATTTACAAAATTCGTTTACCAACTTAGACAGTTCGTAGAAAAATAGAAAACATGACCGGGAAGCATTTTCCGAAAATTCGACTTTTCGACACCTGAAAGTCGTCAGAAACATTGTGCACACTTGGTGCAACATGCACACACTTATTAAAACTAGGGTTGACCACATTTACAAATAAATGTACATTCATATACGTGTATACATAGTAAATACTTAGTGTATATATACACATGCATGCATGATTTGACCTTTTATCTACAAATGTATATTATATAACCTAAATCAACCTAAGATATCACACATCCATCACCTAGAGAACCTAGGTAAATACATTAGAGTATAGTGGGGGGAGGGGGTGTAGCCATGTTGGTAGTGTGTATACTAGGGTATGGAGGGAGAAATGGTGATATGCTTTCAAGAAAAGTTTATTATTATTTTTTACTAAAAGTCATTTTACTAAATTACCCCTCTCATTTTCTATAAATACCTCCTCGCCCTCTTTATTCTTCCTTTTTTCATCTCCTTTCTATTTTCAAGTACCTTCAATTCTTCCATTCATGGCTTCCATCTCCTTTCCCTAAGAGAAAAGTTAGTTTATTCACTTAAAAATCAAGTAAAAACTCCTCTATTTCACTTCCAAACCCATTCTCTATTAAACAAGGCCCTATATTCCACTAAACCACCAAGGCCGAGCCTTGTTCCAGCCATGGCCGTGCCTATTGTTCACTAGGCTGAGCCCATCTAGCCTTCCAAGGGTCCACGTCTTCACTTTGTTGAGCTAGGAGTAAGTGAGCTAGGTCTAGAGCAAGTTTAGTAGAGTTTAGTGAAGTTTGGTGAGTAAAGTTCGTGTTTTTAAAACTCAAGTTCCTAACTTTTTAAAGTAGCAAAATTTATGAGTTAAAATGTTGCTTAAGTATGTGGTAATGTTATATGTTGTGTATTCATGCATATATGTTGATTTGGAGTTGATTGCTTATGCCGAAGTTTGAGTACGCGTAAAAAGATTATACTTTGAATATTGAAAAAGTTAGTTAGTATTTGTGAAGTAATATTCTTGCTTATGATTGTGCTATAATGTTATGATGTGATATTATGTTGGAATGTTGTATGTGGATTCATGACACAAAGGTAGCAATTCGCCAACCAAAAGCGACGTAGAATCAGCTTTTTGTTGAAAGTTTGATTTTTGTTTCGAAGTGAAAAGTTTTCAAGTTTGGAACTGTCACGGCCTGGATTTTCGACCTTCGAAAATCGACATCAATACACCCACTGTATAGAATGCCGAGCAATCGAATGCCGGAAATACCAGATCGTTAGGGAAAGAAGAAAGAGGTAGAAGAAAAAAAT
Source organism: Allium fistulosum (assembly GCA_030737815.1). NCBI lineage: Eukaryota > Viridiplantae > Streptophyta > Magnoliopsida > Asparagales > Amaryllidaceae > Allium > Allium fistulosum. The sequence goes on along the minus strand of CM060904.1, from coordinate 1,217,872,881 downwards.
AAAAACAACAACTCAGAATCTCACAATCGCAGCGGAACAATATATAATAGATAACAACTGATCTTTATACAAAAAAAGAACTATAACTGTTTTATACATTATATCATCAGAGTACAACACAAATCAATAACACAATACTGGATAGTTATAATAACTTGTCCTTACAACTGCTGGATATACAACACACCATACACAGCGGAGTAAAATCAAATACGTATAATATGTCTTCGTCATCCAGCTCGCCTCCTGAGCTCCATAGCAACCTATCATGTATCTGTAATACTCGGTCTGACCCGAGCATTATAATAAAATAACACCCGAGTCGGTCTGGAAAACCAGCATGAGAAAATACACTCAACTTGAATTATTAAAGTTCAAAATCCTTTTGAAAATCAAAGGTATCTCGTAAGACAACGCCACAAATAAACACGATGGGTTTTTACCTTACGATAACCAAAACATTTCATATCAAAATCCTCTGATATTATAATAGTGTCTAAGTACAAATACTTATTCAAATAGCTAAAATTGTTACATTAATTAAATTCCTGCAATACTAGGCTCTACAATCAAAACCGTAAAGGGCACGTATGGAGAATGGATTCCAACTGAATGACTAGGCACCGGGGTACCACCTGTCACAGGACAAGTCTAGAAACACTGTACAGAGGACCACTCCAGGGTCCTCTGCAACACAAGACCGGACTACCCCTTAAACTGGATAGCCCGAATAAGATTACCCCGCGGATGGGATCAACAACCGCACCACACAGCCGAATAAAAGAAAGGGAATCTAGATAGGGCTAACCTTACCCTACTTGGGTGCGACCCACTTAGCCTTGCTGCATCTCCCCTGATTTTCAGTCATTCCCGGTTGATGAGGCTCGAGGCTAAGCGTTACCTTTTTAGAAATATTCACTTAGAATGCTCATTGCCCTCCAATGACAATGTATTAATAGCATTCATCCTTACAAATCCGTTCCCGGTCCGAACAGAACCGAAGGCACTATTCCTACTACATCCATTTTGGAATCACCCTCAGGATTAGTAGCGATTAGCCCTTGCACTTCACTGCTCCATCTTCGACTCCAAGCTCTTGTCTTCATTCCGAAAACGTACTCGTTGGATCGAAGTGGTTTTCGGATTTGCAAATCCGATCCCGGTCTCTTCGAAACAACGTTCGCCATTTCCCGGTAAACTCAACCCCGGTTCTTTAGGAAACAACGGACGAAAATAAGATCGGAGATCGCCTCCTAACCATTGGTGGACGGATTTCCTTATCAATGTCCTAGAAGAACGAAATGAGTTTATACGTACAGTATAGCACCTCGAACGGTAACTGTACCATATAATTCCCGTACATTTTCTAGATATTTCCAAAGTTATATTTGGGTCCAAATTTGATAGTCGGTTATTTAACTATCAAATGAACAATCAGTTCAACCAAACACTTCATTTTCCACTGAAAACTCCAAATCTCTTTTTAATTTAATTTTAATAAATTAAATCTCTTTATCCAAAATATAGACTTATCTTATCGAGGTAAGTAAATTCACCAAAGCTATTTTTTTTCTAAGATATTTGGAAAACCCTTAAAATAAATTTTGGAAAGTACCACTGCGGTATCAAACCATGGATCACAGCTCAATGGTTATGTCTCTATCCCAGAGAAATTCTAGACTTAGCTGCAGGCACTCACTGCCTCTGATTACGCCACACGAGTATACCAATACTCTCCGAAATCTCTATTTAATAATTTCAAAATAATATTTATGAGATTACTGTAATAATTCTCCAAATAAAACTTTAGACAAAAGCTACCTTTTAAAAAAACTATTATATAAATTATAAATATTTAATAATTATTCTTTAAAAATAAAAATGTTGATTAAACCTTTAATAATAATTAGCTACTATAACTAACTTAATTAACATTTACTTTAACTATTTTTAAAACAACTAAATAATACATTTTTCTAAAACATCCTTTTAAACACTTTTACATTTTCTAATTAATACTTTAGAAATAATCTTTCTTTAAAAAAAATATACTTAACTTTTCCGGAAAATGTATTCCAACCCAAAAATAGCCAGTCCAATTAATTCATAAATCCCTCCCGATTCATTTCCAGCTAAATTTACGTTCCAATTCTGTAAATTTCCTCTTCACTTTTCTAAAAGTAAACCACCATATATTTTTAAAACGATTTACCCATCCCCTTATAAATTTCCATCGAGCATTTATAATTCCAAATTATCCACTGATAAACACTTTAATTCATTTATAAACCCAGTTTATAAATCCCATAGTCTCATTTTCCTTTTATAACCGTTTAAAAATACTTAAGTCGATTTTAAATCGATTTTCTGAGTTAAATTCCATTTTAAAATTTATTCCTTCGTCAACCCAAACATATCTTAAAATCCACTAATTCCAGATTCACTTCCTTTTTATGATTTAAAATCTTATTTAAATCTGGAACATTAATTCGTATTTTATATTTATTTTATTTTTTCAAAATTTCCCTTTTATTTCTCTCAAATCTATTTTAAATCTCGGATTTAAAAATAAATAATTTTATAGTTAAACAAAATCACTTAAGTCCCATTATTAAATCCTTATATTCAAATATTCCAAAATCTCCGTCTTTCCATATTTAGAAATTATCAAGTACAATTTTAAAAATCAAACTATTTATTTTTCCCAAATTTATTACTTTTAAATTTATCCAACTTTACTATAAATCTCTTACTATACAATCCCATTTTATTTCCTTTAAAAATTCAATATTTATATTTCTGATATTTTAAAATACCAAATATACACCCAGCAATACCATAACTTCAAATAAATCAATTTCCAATATATTCTATCACAGATTATTCAATAAATCATCATACTACATATGAAAATAATTCCAACATTTTTTAGGAATCCCGTTGGATCCTTCCGACCTGTTTTTCCCTGCATCCACGGATATTAGCACAGTATAAAAATAATATCCCACTTCGAGGGGGATATCGCGGTATATGGGGTCATCCGCTATTATGCGGGGCGCATAGGGTCTCATCCGCTATATAAATGCGGGAATATCAATCACTCCAATATATATATATATATGTATGTATGTATATTCTACTATATATAACATCCCATCAACTGATAATAATTTATCAATTTTACCAATCAATCAACAATAAATTTTAACTATTTAAAATTTATTACGGTAATCCAAATGTGAGTGAGATTAACTCACCTTTATTTTCTTGTTCGAATTTTGCTGATCGATCCAATTTTTGACTTTATTGCACAACTCGCTCGATTTTTTACCTCAATAAGAAAGTTCCGAGTTTATATAAATTAGCGACTTCACCCTTAATTAAAATTAATCAACCTAATCACCTAAATTAAATTAATTACCTATCTACAAATTTAATTAACCTATAAATTGACTTAATAGAAATAATTAACGGCCTAATTACACAGTTAATTGATTTAAATTTTCTTGTAACATACTAATTTAAATTTAACCAAATGAAATAAAATTAATACACAGCCTCACCTTCTTGCTGTCCCCCTCCCCCCCGCAATCATGAAGTCGTGCATCCTCACCCCAAAACGCAAGGCCACTCGATTCCACCCAAGTCCACCTCGTGCTCAGCGATGCCCCGCCAACCCCATACTCAAGATCGACAACGCCTCGAACCACGTCGAGCTCACGAATCGCCCATCAGATCGCGACTCGATCGCAACAAAGCCCCACACCAGAATTGCCTATCGCGACACTCACCTCGAGTTGCACGCGCACCCTCCATCCCTCCGCTTACTCCTGCTCGTCGACCAGAGGAATCGCGACTACGTCGCGTAAAAATAAATATCTTCGATTGTTCGTTGGTAGGAGAGGGAAAACTGCAGTGGACTCGCGATTTAGATTCGTTCCTTCTTTGACTAATGTGGATTCAAATTGATTTACGAACAAAAGAGAAAACTCGGTTTTAACCTGAACAAGAGGAGGTGGGAAAAGAATTTCGAATTTCCCTTTTTTTGTTGAAATGTTCGGTTGCCCGTGGTTATAAAAGAAAAGGAAGACAAGATCGTTGCGTGAGGAGTGAAGGCTACAGTGTTTTTGAAATGAAAGGGGAAAAGTACTTATGTGATTAAAGTCAATTAATATAAATATATATATTATTTAAATTTAAATCGTCTCGATTTCGCAACTTAAAATCTCGACCTCCTATCGAGGCGTGCTGCCAGGCGTTCGTAATGGTATACCCCTATTTCGAACGTAATGGAAAAGGTTTCGAGTCCTAATTCGATCGTATGGAGAAGATAGCTTTTTGGACCAAGTTATTAAATTGAATTTTCGATATAAATTTCAGCGCGTTTATATACCGTACGACCACACGATAACTCCAAAGACTACGAAATTTGAAATCCGATAATAATACACTATTACGGATCCAATGGAACTAGTTTCGTCAAATTCCAAGACTGTGCCCCAGAAGGCTATTTTTAAATGTCAATTTAAACGATATATTTTTAAAACCGAACAAATTGCTTTCAAATTCAATTTTAAAGCTTTTATTATCTTCAGTATTATCAATATAAATTTTATAAGCCTTTAAATTATTTTTAACAAGCTTAAAACTCAAGATTCCACAATTTACCCAATTTCCGATTATTTAATTCAATGGTAAATTTATCAAATTAATAGTTATATTTGAAATTCAAGTTAAAAATTAACTTTTAAATATTTAGAATTAATTAAATATTCCAATTTCAATTATCCAAAATTCCTGGTCGTTGCAGAAACTTTGATTTTGGTTTTCAAAAGTTTATTTCATGTTTTAAAGAAGACAAGAGTTCAATTTAAAGTTTTTGAAGCTTAGGAATCCAAATTTCAAAAAGTGGATTATCGGTCCATATAGCGATAGTGGCTTTACGCGCAGTTCGGAAAATTTAACCAGCTCTCTAATTCAAACTTGTTTTCACCTAGAAATCTTTTTGGAAATGTTTTATAACTTTAATTTAGTAATTATAGAATAATTACTTAATTATTTAATGATTATTTAATTGATTTATTAATTAATCAAGGTAATTAGTACTTAATTATTGGTTAATAATGGTTTTTAAACTTAAGTGTTAATCAATTAAGTTAATCATGATTTATTACTTAATTAAAGTTAATTTTTATTTAATTTTTATTTAAAGATTAATTAATTATTATTTAATTAATTATTTAAGATAATTATTAATTAATTATTATTTTAAAAAGGGGTTTTATTTAATTAATCTTCGATTAAAGTTAATTATGTTTTAATAAGGTTGAATTATGGTTGAATTGCTTTTAATTATAGTTTAATTACTGTTAAACAAGGATTTGATTCAAATTAATAAGATTTTAATTGTTTTAAAATCGCTTTGAGTTTAAGTAATCAGTTTATTTTAAATTATTTTCTTTTCAAGTTTTTTTTAATCAATGGATTTTTGTGTCGCTTACCCTTAAGTAACCCAATATGATTAAGAAAACTAAATGACATCTATTAGCAGAATAAAACACCATTCTGCTATTATAATTAACTTGGACATTTACTTAAGTTGATTGATGGTTATGTGTTGATATCTTATATACATGTTGCTATGTGTTGCCATGTTAGACTAGATAAGTAAAACCAAATTTAAAGCACCATTATGGTCTTTAAGCCTCCGTTTGATTTTGTAAGTATAAAAATTTCATTTTCTTTCTGAAATGGTTTCAAAGTTATTGCATTTTGAACAAGATATTTAAGAATGATTTGACAAATTGTTATACTAAAGATGTTTTAACTAACGGGAATGGTTTTCCATGTTATAAAATGAAGTTTTTGTAAAGAGTTTTATAAATGAATTTGGAAATTTATAAGGTGTTTTTGGGTAAATGGATTTGAGTATTTAAGCAAAGAAGATTTCATAAATAAGGGAGATTTTTAAAATGTATTGCTTATTAAAGAAAGCTAATTTGATTAAGGTTATTTAGGAAGTTGTTTAAACATGAAAGGTTTATAAAGAAGTTTTATAAATGATTTTGGGGTATTTATAATAGAATTTTTAGAAAATGATTTGGATATTCATAAAGATAGTTTATATAAAGTTTTGGATATTTATAAGCAATTTATATGAAAAGTTAGATATCTATAAAAGCAATTTATACAAATTATCTTGAATATTTATAAAAGGAAGTTTGGAAAGTATTCCAAAATGGATTTGGATTTCAAGTAAAAGAGATTTCATGAATGAAATAGATTCGATTAAAAAGGATTTATCGAAAGAAGTATAAAAAGAATTTGAGATCTGCGTTTCACTAAGCCGACCTTTTAACAAAATTGTGCTATGGAAGATCCGTTCCACACTTAACACCGAGAGGATAGTGTTTAGGATTGTCCTTACCTCTAGTTTAAACAACATTTGGTTAATCCTTTTTAACTTGATTTCGAAGTAAGAACTTATTCTCAATTGTTTTGTGAATATACTTATGTCAGAGATAAGTATACGAATGTTTTAGACAAACGCTTTGAAAGGAGATTTATTAAATAAAGATTTGTTTTGAGGCTTAATGTTTGCTATAGATAAATAAATCTCAAATGGAATTGGTTGTTATTTTTTTATCTGATAGTTAAATAACCGATTATCAAATATGGACCTAAAACGTAACTTTGGAAATATCTAGGAGAAACACGTGAGTTATATGACATAGTCATCTCCGATGATGTTTTACTATGCGCATAAATCTCGTTTCGTTCTCCTAGGACAAATGATAAGGAAATCCATCGACTAACGGTTAGAAGGTGATCTCCGCTCTTATCTTTGATTGTTTATTTCCTAAAGAACTGGGGTTGAGTTTATTGGAAATTATCGAATGTTGTTTCGAAGAGACCGGGATCAGATATGTTATGTAAAAACCACTTCTATCCAACTCAAGTGTTTCGAAGTGAAGGCATCTTGAAGATAATGGAATTGAAGATGGAGCTCTTTGAAGTGCAAGGGCTGCTTGCTACTAATCCTTAGGGTGATTCCATAATGGATGTAGTAGAAGTAGTGCCTTCGGTTCATTCATATCCTGAATGACATGTATTGATGAATGCTGACTTTGTGTCGTCGACTGGAAGGCAATGTAGCATTCCAAGTGGGAAGTACTATATGGAAGGTAAAACGTAGCCTTAAGCCTTATCAACTGGGAAATAACAAAAATCAGGCATGCAGCAGGGTCATGTGGGTCACTCCCATTTGGGTATGGTCATTCAGATCGATTACTACACACTCATGTATGCTTCGGGGCCTAAAGTGGGGTGATCATATTCTGTACTACTAGTCAAGTGGTAGGCCAGTCCAATGTGGCAGGGGTACAAGTTGTTCTTGTCAGACCCTGGTGCATTTTATCTAGAGATGTACCATCGGAAGGTTGTTCCTTACCTTGTTATAGTATAGAATACATTCTTCAATATGTGCCTTTATGGTTTTAGATGCAACTAACTATGTTGAAATGTGAGATGTAAGCAATTCAGCTATATTTATATATTACTTTGACCCCTAGACATTATTATAGTATCAATAGATTTTCTATAGAAACGTTTTGGTTATCGTAAGGTAAAAACACATCCGTGTTTATATGCGGCGTGGTCTTACGAGATACCTTTGATTTAAAGATTATTTTAATAAAGTTAAAGACTTATGCTTTACTCACACCAGACCCATGTCTAATCCTGAGTTTATTTTTCCTTTTCCTAAACTCTTGGGCACTCAAATTTGAATGGGCAGCCAAGAAGTTCAGGTTTTCCGCGGATTCATCTAGGAGGAGCTCGGAGCAGGTGGCTTCATCGATAGCTAGTTATTACCTTGTCTTCTGTTGTATTATATGTATATTGTATCTGTTAGGTAAGGACATGCTGTTATAACTGCCCTAGGGTAGAATTTGTATTAGTATGACTCTGATGTAACATTTTGAAATTACTTTGTAATATATTATGTTGAGTAATATATATTGTATCGTTGCGTTGTGAGATTTTATGTTGTTTAGTTTCTTATGTTCTATTTTTCTTTCTTTCATCCCTAACGACCTGTCTTTCGAACGACTAAATACTCGACATACGAATACTGAGGATGCATTATGTGTCGTCTTTGGTAATAAGAAAGGCGGTTCATTACAGGTTTATGACTTGCCTTCGGAATTTATAGGACTTTTTCCAATCTTGACATTTATGGTCTTATACCTATCTTGATGTTTATAGATCTCGTATCTATCTTGATATTTATAGGACTTATTCCTATCTTGATGTTTATAGGTCTCGTACCTATCTTTATCTTTATAGATTTATATGTCTATCTTGGCGTTAAATGCATGTAGGTGAATTTATTTCACTAATTATGGAGTTTGGTGCCTTTCCCTCTTTTTATGTGATCTTTTGGATCTCGGTTTTGATTTCTGGTTCGATGATTTTTGTATTATCACCATATGATTTTGGGGATTTTCTTTTAGAAGACGTCGTGGTTTTGATATTTGGTGACTTCATACTTGGAGTTTATTGAAGCATTCTTGGTGTATTTGTCAATACTTGGCTTTTTGTCTATTTGAGATCTATATCATTATATCCGGTATCTATTTTGCTTAACTCTTTCATTATAGTCTAGACTGACTCTTTTATTATTTTATAATACTCGGGTCAGACCGAGATATTTCAAGTGCCCCAATTTGACAGTTCTAGAGAAGATTTTACTCCAGTCCTCTAGTTATTATTTATCTTGTCATCATCTTGTACATGTGTATAGATTCATTGTAGTGCTTTTTTTATACCGAGTCTAGATTCATTCCTTGTACCTATTCATGTCTTGAGTTGTAATGTTGATGTATTATATGGATCTTTTGCCATAGTCTTGTATTCGACATTGTGTATCTAATCACTCTATTCTGTTGTATCCATTCTATATTTCATTGTGTGTATTCTGTTATTTTATGATTTGTATTTGTTATATGTTGCTCTGGATTTTATTATAGCCACAATAGTTTTTCTTTGAGCCTGAATCGTATACGTCGATTCCACTTGATTAAAGAATTATATAACATATTAATCGACGTAACGATGCTCGCTTAAAGTAAAATTCACGGATGGTCACTCCTAACCAGCCCTATTCTTTGCATTAACAAATAGTATTACTTAGTAGTACCCTTTGATAGTGTGGGACTCTAGGTGGGGCATCACAGCTTGGTACCAGAGCTGAGTTCAGAATAAAATATGATATATGGACACAAATCTTGGCCTAGATGAGTCTTAGAGACCGTTCATTAAGGGTTATTAGGGTAGATAGTAGGGATCTTCCCTTTGTTGAACAAGTGTTCTCTTTTTGGATTTTAGAAACGTTTCATTCGTATCCACTCTTCGATATTCATTTTATCGAATTATATGATTCCTAAAGCAATCTTTGATCCAATGTTATCAATTTAAGAAGTGAGGTTCACTGGCGGTTGAGTCACTCGTTCTAGTATTGGACAAGGCAGCGAGCCCTAGTGAGATGTAGTACTTTGTTCGCCCAGCAAATCATGAAGCTTGCTATCAATCTTTTGAGATCAGTGCCACGTAGCAGAATCAAGTAGAATGTTCAGTTGGGCACATTATCTAATAGATTTGTGATTGGTTTAATTGGTTGATTTTATGCTTGTTTGCATTAGATTCTTAGTGATAATTCTAATTCAATTAAGAAATATTCCTTGATAACTAGAATTATGATTGAAAATTAATAATTGAACCTTGCGGTATCTTCATATTGAAAATCGCCCTAAGAGAAATTGAATTTCTTGGGTATACAAATAACAAGGATCAAACCTTGTAATTATAAAAGTATTAATCAATTAGAAATGGAGATAAATTTGGTATTTGATTATCAATTAACCAAAAATAATAAATGATCCAAAACCAAGAAGTAGATTAAGAATTGTTTTAATGCAATCATCTCATTTAGAAAACAACATCCTATGAGTTTTCTATAAGATGTTAAATGGTGATGATTATAAGGTTGTTGTTATATACATTAACTAGAGCACATGAAGATATAAGTATTCTCCTTTTTAAAGAAGGATTTGTGAAAACTATATTTTTGAGTGTTAAATTACCCGCTGGATCCTTTAAGGATTCGGGTCATGGATATTTGGCCAACATACTCGATAGGGATTTCTAAGTATTCAAATGAGACAATTGGACGTACACTTTTTTTATCGAAGTAGTGGTTTGGAAAAAAAATCATATTTTTGGAAATATGTTAATTAAAGAAAGAGTTAAAATATTCTTGAAAGCTAATGTGGTTTAAAATAAAATGATATTTGGAAGATGCATACGAAGGTATGCATATAACTATATATCAATGTCTTGGAAATATAAAGGTATTTCTATATTACAAAAAGAATATAAATATCAATCAGTACAATTTATACGAGTAATAATTTAAAATAAATAATAACGGACTTAAATGCTTAATAATAGAGTTCGCCGAGAACAATGGCGAGGCGATGTCGATTTTTATCAACACCACAGCCAATGGTTAAGGTTATTATTTAGAATAAATTGAGAGGTAACATTATGTGTTATTTAGAACATTTGGATATTGTTTTAAGATTTGTACTGGAAAATTTGATTTGATATAAAACTTTTACTAAGCTATGAGAACCATTACAATCTAAGTAAAAACAAACATGTGCAAATCTTTAAATAGCCAGATCATCAAAAGCTAAATAGAAGCATGGTTCTTTTACTTGAAACAATTGGAAGCAAATTTTGTTAGCTTAGAAATAAGCTTATGTTAAATAATATAAAATTTGAGATACCATTTCTAGCTATATATTGCCATAATGAAGGAAATTTGATGTATTCCTTAAAAGGGGCGAGAGACTTAATAATAATAATAATAATATGTGAGATACATATACACTGAGTATATATGTGTTGATTCTATATTAAATTAAGTATCGCCTAAGATTTAAAATTAGAATAATAAAAATTTGTAAAATGTTTCGAAATTTCAAAAGATAAGAAATTGTAAATGAAAAATCCAAGAGTAAGAATAAGACTATATTTATATGTTGGGTTTTACCCAATATAAACATTGTTGAAATTATACAAAACCCATCTAAAATTTTGGGAAAAGATAAATCAACCATTTGACAGGATAAATCTTATCAATGAATTCTTTTGGTTTATTTGCTATATAATAAGTAATAGTAATAGACCTATAAGGGAGTTAATTGTGAAAGCCTCTTTTGGAAATGTAATTGAATTATATGAATGATTTAAAATGAGTTAGATAATTTGAACTTTTCTAATTAAAAAAAAGAAGAAGTTTAGTTCTATAAGGAGTTTGAAAGTAAATAAGTATCTATTACTTATATAGGAAAAGGGAAACCAGAGCATTTATCAAACGACACCTGTCCTTTTTTTTAAAAAAAATACGCCTGTTTTTAATAATTACATCCACGTTTGACAAATTTCTTCTCCGCAACTACTACTTCTCTAACTACCAATACCCTTTTTAAATAACTTCATCCTTTCACTAAAAACCTATTGTTTTAATTCACTTCAGTAAAAATTCGGCGAACTTCTACTCCGCTCCTTCTTCCCCGCTCACTACAGTTCCCATTTCAGTAACTTCTTTCCACATTAGCCACTGACGGTATTCTGCCGCCGACCTTAAAGGTGACTGTCAAATTTAGGAACATCCAAGCTGGTATTTTAGTACTATTTTCCTTCATTTCAGTATTCTATGGATTCATCAGTTAGTTCGTACTTTGTTTTTGATACCACGGTCTGTCTGATGTACTGTCCCTTTCTTTTGCTTCATGCTGTACAAGTGGGAAAACATTAATGTCGGGTAGCTTTGTTTATTAAACTTTACATCCGTTGTTGAAATTGCACTTGAATGTGAATTAATTTCTTTATTGTTTTCTTCAATTATATATTAAACATGAAACAGTTCCGAGGTTCTGTTACAGAATAGTAGTTATTATCAATAACCATGTGTTAATAATATATATTTCATCCTGCTTTACAGTGTTGTTCCTACCTTGATTATTCGTCCTGCACATTATGCGTTCGATGATTTTACGACTTACCAGTTAATATACAAGTATTTAAATAATATTGATTTAATTTATTATAACTTTATTTTCAACACTTTCAGTATGTAATGAGATGCGTTTCTATACATTTATAACTTTTACATTCAGCATATATCAACCGCTTGCATCATTCAAACTTAAATATTGTATATGTGTTTATATGGACCTTTCTCACTGCATTGAAAATTAAAGTTGCTGCACTTTACGCTATATTCCCACTATTTGAAACTGATTTAATAACAAAATGAATAACAAACAACATGACTAAATGTTTTGCATATAAATCTTCTGAGATCATTTTACCATTTCTAATTGTTATCCTTTTGCATATATTATTCTCCCTCACTTTTCTTTTTTTACTTTCCTTTGTTATCAGTCACAAGTGATGATGCTTTATTGTTAATTTCCACTATATATTTCTCTACGGTCTCTCATTTAATAACAGTTTGTATTCTTTATTTTCCCCTCTGTTGTCCATTCAAATGGTTTGTTTCTTAAATACTATAACTGAGGCTGAATTACTGCTCTCAGTTTCTGTAATTACACGGTTAATAAACTATTTTGTGTAGTTTCAATTAGTTTTATTTATCGTAACACGATGAGAGTAATACGAGTAACGAGTTATCTTTGCACATTGCCTGTCTTTTGTCGTTTCATTAAATTTATAATTTTTGCAAGAAAGAATTAAAAAAATTCTTTAAGGCAATGAGTGATATGTACGTGTGTATTAGATGGAGATTGGACAAATTATTATTTTCAATACCGTTGTATTTACTCGGGAGTTGTTAGTAATCTACTTCACAAAAATATTCTGCCTAAACTCACACTTTTTTTATTATCTACATTGAAGAGGTAATAGCTTTGGTTCCATTGCTCATCTATTGATATCTTGCCATCCAAATATTCCATTTTAGATAATAAAATGAAAATTTTGACTGCTTTTTTTCCTTCGACTTGATCAACATTTAGCTGTTTAATTTCAATATGTACATATCTCATATTGGATGCTAATATTCATCACACTTAGTTTCTATGTTGTACTTCATGGATTAGCCAGTACTGACAGAATAGTGTTGAATTGTTTTACTAATTGGCGAGAGGTTTTATTACGACACATTACCAGCTGTCATATTAAGCATGTGAAATTAGTGTATTTTTATTGGTAACAGGCCCATTGCCTAGCTTAAATTTCACCTACCATATTTTAGTTCCTACATAATACCATCAAAATTGTAATGATCATATATATATATATATACATACATACATACATATATATATATATTATACAATGTAAGAGTTGGGTATAAACACAGTAATAGGATATATTGTAGTTTTGTGCTGAAATAATAATGTAAATTAGGTAAATTGTCATAGCCTTATTTGTTTGTTTATGAATGCATAAACTTAAATCTATAGCTAACTTGGATGTCATGTTTAGTTTCAAACGTAAACATCTTTATTTGAAGAATGTTTAATTTCAATGACACATAAGTATATTTTCCCAATTCAATGTTTCTAAATAAATAAACTTAATTGCATGATATACATAAAGGCTATGATATATATATATATTTCATTCAGTTAATGTTTATGCTACTTTATTCTGATAGCAAATCGGCAGATATATAGGGGCACTACTTTTTCCAACTTTACCTATGACATATTTGAACCTGCTGCTTTGAATTTTTTTTTACATTGTTGTTTTACCCACTAACTCCATGTAATTTGTTTCTAATTATTACAAAATGGTGATCACTATATCTCTTACCAGGTTGGCGTGAAATCCTAATTGAACATGGATTACTACTCAAATCATATAATATAATGTCATGCATATTTCATCACTATGAAGTTGCATATATATATATATATATGCATATTTTTGTTCCTACGATATGCCACATACCCTTTTTTAAATTTGACAACGGTGGATAAATCTTAAAATTATTCATAACTGTTTGCTTGGCCCGAAATGTTGTTTAGTATATAATCTGCAAAATGTTTGTAGTTCTGTTTTAGGAAGTGGTTGTTCCAAATGGTTATTGTTCAATATAATCTGATCATCGGCTGCACCTACTCTCTCCGACATACCATTTTTCCTCAATCTAACAATTGTGGATAAATATGAAACAAACTGTAGATGTTGGGTTTGTTTTGGCCATACAGGACAATGGTCTGATGTAGATTTAAATTCTACCCCTGAAAAATAGTGCTTTGCATGTCATGTGTCTCATTATTATCTTTTTCACACATTTATTGTACTATGTTTTTAAATTTGGATGTCTAGGAGATGAGTTAAAAGCCTTAATAGGTATATCTGCATCAACCACAACCCATTGAACTACTAATCAATTGTAGTTTTCAAGGATTTTCCCATTTAGCTATCATATTTTTGCATAATAATTCTATATGTTTTGAAATTAATGATCAGAATTAGATACCGTTTTTGATTAACTTGAGAAGTAATGGTTAATCCACTGTTATAATCTTGGTTATGTTTTTGTACTGTAAATGGATCTAATTATTAAAAAGACATATAATGTTCTATGAAGTATTATCTAGGAAATCCTAATTATGAGTAACAAATACATGTTGTATGTTGCATAAATAAATTCATCCGATGCTATCAGAAAAAAAAAGTCAGTATCAATTAACTGGGGTCACAACATAGTAATATTATCCTACTAGCTGCTACTAGAAGCAATTATTCCTTCACATCGATGATGTGGTGATTCAAGAATTCAATAAAAATAGCTTCTTAATCATATCAACAGGAATATTTCATTCAACCAAAGTGCTTAACCTTTTTATTAACTGAAAATGTTAAAAAAAAACTTTTTGAATACATGACAATGTAAACGGCTTAAGTGGAGATACCTTTTTATATTATATAAATGAAGTTATTTCAATTGTACGATAAGATATATTAAAAACATAATTTCCTAAAAATCCATCAATTTCCAACTATGAAGGGCAATTTGATATTTTTATATGCGATGTTATACCATAGTTTGTGGTAAGTACCTTACATAATCAGTTGATTCATTTTATTCTATTTTTAATACATACATATACATACATACATACATATACATACATACATACATACATACATACATACATATATTAATTATGGTTTTGTTATGTAGAACAACGGTTTTCGCCATGTGGACACCAGTTGAGTGAAAATCAAAACGTAGCTTTTAACATCGATTTAATCTTACCTATAGAATTCTTACTGAATCTACATGATATGGGTATTTGTGCACTCTTAAATAATGCAACGTTTATTATAAAGTAACGCCTGAAATTCATCGACTTATTGTATGAGTTTTCTATAAATTCGCATGTAACCACAATTTGTTTGGGTATGACTTGGCCTGATTATATAACAAAGAATAATGAACACAGAGTCATGGTCAATTTATGGGTTTTTTTGGTTGAAGATATATCATTTCTTAACAGTTTTTGCATTGTTCAAAAATTGCAAAAACTGTGTTTGCATTGCAACACAAGGATAACCTAACCCGATCACTCATACACACAACTATAAATAACTTTTTATCCATACGATTGTATTTTGCTAAATATTTGTTTTACTGCATAGGCTACTGTAAGAACTTCAAATTTTAAACCGTTGTACACAAATTTAAGTTGGACTGATGAATTTTTTTCCTTTGAAGCCAAGAGTAGTATAATAAGATTCTTCCTTATTGTAGATAATGAATATGCTTTAACTCATAAAATTGAATGCCCACACAAAAGTGATGTTTTATTTTGTCATAAATGTATGCAAACGAACAATTTGTATTTCTCGGTTTAATATTATGAGTGCCTGAAAAAATATTGTAACTTTCTACTTTGTTCTTAAACGATACTCCAACAAATTACTAAATTATTACATAGTTTTTCTAAAACTTATCTTAATGGAGATTACTGTGAATTTTTCTTTTCATTCAACAGTTAAAAATTCTAAATATTATTGTTTTTGTACCCAGAAAAAGACAAATAGAATTTCAGTCTATTGTTCATATGATTTGAAATTTAGTTCTAAATAAAATGTATGAGTACAAACTTAGTATTAATCACCTTTATCCTACAAATAAATTTTATTATTACACTAAATTTTCCATGTTCATCAATATTCATTTTCCAAACCAGTTATGATTAAAGGAGGCCTTTCAACAACAATAACTAAAAGCTTTAAGCTCAAAATACACTATAGAGCAATATTACGATAGATATTTCGGCAGTAAAAAGTGATGAATTTTTTTCTTCGAATCGTTCATATTATTTGTTTCCTGACTAACTGCATACTTTAGGATCTATAAACTACCGATTAAAAATAGTCAAACAAGTTAGTTTCTCAAAGCAAAGTAGAATGGATGAATAGCTCCTAAAATTGGAGGTTTGATATGAAGATGATAATGATGTTTTATTCCATTTTCAATACATGTTCCAGTTCTGTTCAGTATGTTTAGATAGTAACTTTTTAATTTAAGCAAAAAGTATTTGTCAAGTTTAAGGAAAAATATATCTCTTTGGTTTGTAAATTTGATAGACTACCAGTTTTCATCATACTTGAATCTAGCACAAAGTAACAATTACTTGTGCAAGCGAAACAGTTGAACATTATTTTGATTCTTAAATCACATGTAATTTTCAATTTCCAAGTTACGCCTTTAAATTTGAACTTAAAATCCATGAGCATCGAATTGTTTAGGTAAACTTATACGGGCTTAAATATGATATTTTCATTACCACATTTCTTTTTTTAATCACTTAGAATACATATAATTCATTTGGTTAATATTCATCTAAGGATAAAATAATTATGCTATTCTTATTTTAGTTGTTGTTGGTTGTGGTTCAATGGATAAAGGAATTTAATTTTAAATTATCTTATCGTGATGTCATTTCTACAACCTTGATACCACTAGCTATTGCAAACTTTGCATTGTATTAATTCTCTTATTTTTTATATTATTTAATAGTTCAAAAAGTATTTTCTTGGAATAACTAACTGTGCAAAAAATTAGTTATCCTTAATATGATATATGTTGAAATGAATCATATTTGTGTTCATCTAATTATCTTAGGTTTTTTTAATCGCATATTATCAATAATTTGATGTCGACTGTGATTGTCTGCTCTGAAGAATTTGTGAATACCATGAAAATGGCGATAGCAGTTCGTTTGTTAATGCAGTTTTTTCCTATAATCATTAACATGTGTACTTAGATATTTTTCTTTGTTATTGTTCCTTAACCCTCAGTTCGATTTAACTCAGATGCCTTTTATGTCATTTGCAATCTTTCTATATGCACTGATCCGACAACTCTTTTTTACCACAATGTTGCTTATAATGGCATGGACATTTGTGGTGAGAGGGCATGGGTAAACTGAACCAGGGAAGCTTGCGCACTAGGTCGCGCTTCAGATTGGGGATTTGGCTTTCTAGATCGTGCATATCATAAGCATGCAAACAGTGCAGTAAGACAAGCAGTGACTGTTAATTGACAAAGCCTAGGGTGCACATCGGTTTGCACTTGTGCATGGTCAGGAGAGGTTCACTGAGAGACAGAAGAAGAAGAATAATTACTAGCAGGTAAAAGGTAAGAAAGGAATGCAACAGTGTTTGTTCCGTGCTGCAAAGGTTAAGAAACGGAGCGATTGTTAAATGTGAGGTGTGTGATATGGAATAGTCTTTTCTATTAATATTGAATGAATCTGTTATACTGTATTATACTAATAAAGCGCGGTCAATAGATTAGAAAGAAAGAAGATCACGAGAAGCTTGGGAGTTTTTAATTATGAGGTTGTTATTGATTTATTTTCATGTATCTTTTTTCTATATTGTAGTTATTTTCTTAAGCTTTTAGGCCAAGGTTCATTACAATTCTATATACCCAGAAGGAGGTAAGCATGTAACACTTTTCTTACATTAAACACTGCATATGATTTTTTTTTGAATTTGATATTCGGATTTTCCAAAAATGGAAACAAAAAAGAAGAAAAATTGGTGGCATTTTGGAAAATAATTACCATTACCTCAGATGACTTCATAACTTCTCAGAATATTAACAACATAACTGATCTGGCAACTTTTGTATATATGAAGTATTACATAAGCTCAGTGCTACTAAGTAGAATAGTTTTTCTTTTTGTATGTACGGCATCTGTCTTGTATGTACGACATCTGCTTATGACAGTTAGTTACATTCTTTTATTACTTTATATACATTGGTTTTTAATGTACGCACACAGGTTTTCTATATACTAAAGTTAATTCATTTATTCATTAGGAGCTTTCTGTTATATGTATTAGTAGCTTAATTAACGCAGCGGATTAAACAAAACAAGGTAGATCGATGAAAGTAGCAATCGGTGGATTGATGAATACTGAAATTCCCAAATTCGTTGATCCGAAGATACCGAATTCTAGCTATCCCAAACACGTTGATCGCGCACGATATCGTGTTCAAAGATCTGCGATTCTTCGCACGTTGATCTAGCGCACTAGATTCTGTGAATCGGCTTCTGCAGTCGTTGAATCGAGCGCACTCGATTGACCGAAAGAGGAGATAGGAGATTACACTCGACTACCAATTTGGTGAAAGCACAAAGCTAACAAACAAAGTTTTTATTTCAAATCAACTGAACTTTTACAAATGACTCAACTTGCCTATTTATAGGCTACAACTCACGCCACAAACAAAATTGTACAACACATAAGTCGTCTCCGACCTAACAACCCACGACTTAGAAATCAAACGACTTACGACTTAAAAGACACAACAAATAGTACATAGCGACTTAACAAAGCAACACATACAACACATCACGAATTTACAATACTTAGGTCGTTTCCGACCTATAACCTGCGACCTACGACTTAACAGGCCCAACGACTCAACAGCAATGACATAATATTCTCCGCGACTTAACATAATCAACGGCATAGAGTAAAGCGGCATAGGAATCCATGGCTTCAACCTTCAACGACTTAACTTGTGCGCGACCTAACAATGAACGGATCTGGAAAACTTCGTGACCTAAGTCTTCACGACCTAAAGCCTCGCGACTTATAGTGTGCGACTTATCTCTCCAGATCACCCATCGACCTATCTTAGGTCGTAACTCGTTTGCGCGACTTAGTATAGGTCGTAACATATCTCTGCGACCTAAAGTAGGTCGTAACCCTTTAGCTCGTCTGCATTCCATCACCTTGAACCCAGTAACTCGCGTGCCGCTTTTGTTAGGTCGTGAGCGACCTAAGACTTCAACCCCCAACGACTTATTCCCAAGTCTTAGCTCGTTACTCTCGAACCCGTTAGGTCGTAGCTCCTTTCCTGGTGGCTCGTTAGGTCGTGTACGACTCAATAAGAGGTTAGGTCGCTTGCAACCTATCTCTTCACTATTCTGGGCTGCATAATCCTCCCCAGGTTGAAAAAAATTCGTCCTCGAATTTGCACCTTCTTCTTCCACAACAAACTCATTCCCATGGCATGGTACGAGATGTTTAACATTGAATACGTCAGACGTGTACACACCCTCCGGCAGCCTCAATTTATAAGCATTTTCATTAATCCGTTTCACGACTTCTACAGGACCAATTTTCCTGGCTTTCAACTTGTTATAAACGCCCACTGGAAAACGATCTCTTGTCAACACAGCATATACCATATCTCCTTCATTAAACTCAATATTTCTTCACTTCAGATCTGCAGAGCGTATATACTTCTCATTCGCTTTCTCCATTCGTTCCTGAACAATTTTATGACATTCAGTCAATTCATCAACAAAATCAACAGCTCGTTTAACGGTTCCCTTGGATTGTGGTACTACCGTTAAATCCAACGGTCCTTTTGGCATACTAGAATATACAATCTGAAATGGGCTGAATCCCATACTACGATTCACTGCATGATTATGAGCAAACTCTGCCTGACATAACTTCATGTCCCAACTCTTCAGATTATCTTTCACCAGACATCGCAATAAATTCCCCAACGATCTGTTAACCACCTCCGTTTGCCCATCAGTTTGTGGATGGTAAGCGCTACTAAAATTCAGCTTCGTTCCGACCATCTTCCACAAACTTAGCCAAAAATGACTCAGAAAACGAGTATCTCTATCCGACACAATAGATTTTGGCAACCCATGAAGTCGATATATTTCTTTGAAAAATAACTGAGCAACATGAACAGCATCCGCCGTCTTCTTACAAGCAATAAAATGTGCCATTTTCAAAAATCGGTCAACCACCACATAAATGGAATCATTACCACGCCGTGTCCTCGGCAACCCCAACACAAAGTCCATACTCACATAAACCCATGGTTTAGTTGGTACAGGTAACGGCATATATAATCCAGCATTAGTCGAAGTTCCTTTAGAAACCTGACAGATATGACATCGTTCCACAAACCTTTCCACTTCTTTCCTCATTGATGGCCAAAAGTAAGATTGTGAAATCAACTGTAATGTACGGTCTCTCCCAACATGTCCTTCTTCATGTAGCTCTTTTACAATCTTCATTCTCAAACTACAATCAGGTATGCACAATCGATTTCCTTTGAACAGAAAACCGTCTACTATCATAAACTCATCCGTCTCTCCCTCCTTGACTTTATCAACATACTTTGCAAAGTAAGGATCATCGACAAATAATTCTGGCAACATATCAAACCCCGTCACTTCAACCTTCATTGTTGTTAACAAATGATTCCTTCTACTCAAAGCATCCGCAACACGATTCGTCACTTCTGACTTGTGTTTAACAACAAAAGTAAACTGTTGCAGATATGCAATCCATGATGCATGTCTCGCTGAAATCTTGTCTTGCCCTTGTAAATGCTTTAACGCCTCATGGTCAGTGTAAAGAACAAACTCTTTCTGAAATAGATAGTGTCTCTAGTGTTTAATAGCTTGCACAACAGCATAAAATTCCACATCATATGTACTATATCTCATCTTTGCTCCGGATAGCTTCTCACTGAAATATGCAATAGGACGCCCCCTCTGACTCAACACTCCTCCAATTCCAACCTTCGACGCGTCAGTATATAATTCAAACAACAACTGAAAATCAGGTAATGCTAGAATTGGTGCTGTTGTCAACAACTCCTTGATTCATTCAAAAGCAACTCCTGCTTCCTCCGTCCATGAAAACTGTTTGCCCTTCATACAATCAGTAACAGGTGCCATCACACTACTAAAGTGTGGAATAAATCTTCTATAAAATGAAGCCAACCCGTGGAAACTTCGAACTTCTGTTATCGTCTTGGGCTGTGGCCAATCTCTAATCGCTTCGAATTTACTTTGGTCAACCTGTATTCCTCCCTCCGATACAACATACCCCAGAAATAAAACACTATGCGTCATGAACACGCATTTCTTTGTAGCATCATAAAATTGTTCGTGTCGCAGTACCATCAGCACTTCTTTCAGATGATTCAAATGTTCCTCTGGACTTCCACTATATATCAGAATATCATCGAAATACACCACCACAAACTTCCCAATGAATGGTCTAAAAATCTGATTCATCACCCGCATAAATGTACTTGGCGCATTTGATAAGCCAAATGGCATTACCAACCATTCGTATAGACCCTCCCTGGTTTTAAAAGCAGTCTTCCACTCATCACCTGGCCTGATACGAATTTGATGATATCCGCTCTTCAAATCAATTTTCGAAAAGATAGTAGCTCCGCTCAATTGATCTAGCAAGTCATCCAACCTCGGCATTGGAAATCTATATCTCACAGTAATCTTATTCAATGCTCGACTGTCAGTGCACATTCTCCACGTCCCGTCCTTCTTCGGTGCTAACAAAGCTGGCACAGTACACGGACTCAAGCTTTCCTGCACACGCCCCTGTTCAAGCAATTCTTCCACTTGCCTCCTCAACTCTTCATGTTCCTTCGGACTCATTCGATAACGTGGTCTATGTGGCAACATTGCTCCCGGAACAAGATCAATTTGATGTTGAATGTCTCTCAGTGGCGGTAACTCCTTTGGTAACTTATCGGGAAATACATCCTCAAATTCTTTCAAAACTGGCTTCGCTTCTTCTGGAATTTCAACCTCTTCAATGTTCTCTCGCCCAATCAACAAAAACACCTCAGGTTCCTCTTCAACTTCTTTAACAAACTCCTTTAAGGATAATAAAGTTCTCAGCTCTTCAATCTCCTCCAGTTTGTTTTCTTCTTGTTGTCGCTTCTTGGGAACTAACGTGATCTTTGTGCCTTCAAACATAAAGCTATAACTGTTGGTACGCCCGTCATGTTGCACCGCCCTATCATACTGCCACGGTCTCCCCAGCAACAAATGACATACGTCCATGTCTACCACATCGCACCAGATTTCGTCTTTATATTTCTTCCCAATTGAAAAATTCACACAAGCCCTTTGTCCAACCTTCACCTCCCCGCCTTTTCTCAACCAAGCCAACTTGTACGGTTTCGGATGTTTCTCAGTCTTCAATGCCAATTTCCTCACCGCTTCTGAAGAAATTATATTATCACAGCTTCCAGCATCAATAACAAATTTGCAAACTTTCCCCAGAATAGTACATGTCGACTGAAAAATATTGCTCCTCAACCAACTACAATTCTCCTCTAGCTTTGGTGTTAAACAGGACCTCCTCATCATTAGATTATAACCTTCATCTCCCGTCACTTCTTCTTCCTCCTCATCAGGTGGTGAATTGGAACATTCAGCTTCTTCATCCTCATCCTCAACCTCCGCTATCATAGCTCTCTTCTTCGGCTTTGGACATTCACTACTCTTGTGGCCCATTTCTTGGCAATTATAACACTTGAAACCATTATTGACCTTCGTCTTCCCAACCTCATTCACAACTGGTTTTGCAACAACTTTTGAAACATTAAAACTTCCACTAACACCCTTCACGGGATTGTTGGAACTTGTAAACACACCACCTCCTCGTCTTCCCTGTTTCTCCCAAGCCAACGCTTTCTGGTGTGCTTCCGCTACAGATCTGGGATCAAACATGTTAACCATATCTTGAATCTGCATTCGCAACCCTCCAACAAATCTAGCTGTTAATTGTTCCTCTGTCTCCATAATATCGTTCCTTGCAATCAGTTGATAAAATTCGTCAGCATAGTCATTCACAGATTTCGTTCCTTGCCTCAAGTTTTGCAGCCTCTGATACATAAGCGATTGATAATTATAAGGTAAGAATGTGGCTTTCATCATTTTCCTCATCTTTTCCCATGATTCAACCTTTGACTTCCCCATCCGTTCACATGTAAGTTTGGTTTGCTGCCACCATGCCAAAGCTCTACCCCTCAACCTTGTAGCAACCAACTTCACTCTACGATGTTCTGGAACTTCCTTGAAGTCAAAAATCTCTTCCACATTAGACAACCAATCCAAAAACTCCTCAGCTTGCATACCACCTTTGAATTCTGAAATTTCAGTCTTCATACCAGATTTCCACTTGTGATCATAATCCGACTGATTTCTTTCTTGTCCACGTCCTCGTCCATGAACACTACCACCATCATACTCTTCTTCACAATCCGATGTATATCGATGTCGATCCTGACCACCAACATCTCTACTACCATCACGTCTACCACCAACATCCCTTCTATCTACATTTCTCCGTTCACGATCATTCACATTCCTGTCACGTCTTCGATCATCATCAACACTTCTTTCTCGATTGGAATGTGGTGAGACTCTACTTCCCCCATGGTTAGATTCAGGTGAAACCCTTCTCCGGTTCTGATTCATCTCCAACATCTTCTTCTCTAATCGTCCAATCCCTTCATTAAGCTTTTCACTAAAGTTTTCATTAATTCTTTGCTCCATCTCATCAGCTTCTTCTCTTCTATACAAAGCTTCTACGTTTTGGTGACGATTAGCTCTTCTCGGCGGCATGGTTGATTCTTCAAAACTTTGACTTTCGGCTCCACTCCAAATTTCAAACACCTTTCGAACTTAGATCCAAAATGAAATGGATCGAAAACTCCCACTTTGTTGCAATTTGCGAAGAACACGATGAACAACAACTTCTCGGCCTTGAATGTTATAGCTCGGCTCAACTTGATCTCTTCAAACTTCTTCAAAATAATTGGCACCAAGACTCGATTTAGCTATGATTGGCTAAATAAGCTCTGATACCAAACTGACGCAGCGGATTAAACAAAACAAGGTAGATCGATGAAAGTAGCAATCGTTGGATTGATGAATACTGAAATTCCCAAATTCGTTGATCCGAAGATACCGAATTCTAGCTATCCCAAACACGTTGATCGCGTACGATATCGTGTTCAAAGATCTGCGATTCTTCGCACGTTGATCTAGCGCACTAGATTCCGTGAATTGGCTTCTGCAGTCGTTGAATCGAGCGCACTCGATTGACTGAAAGAGGAGATAGGAGATTACACTCGACTACCAATTTGGTGAAAGCACAAAGCTAACAAACAAAGTTTTTATTTCAAATCAACTAAACTTTTACAAATGACTCAACTTGCCTATTTATAGGCTACAACTCACGCCATAAACAAAATTGTACAACACATAAGTCGTCTCCGACCTAACAACCCACGACTTAGAAATCAGACGACTTACGACTTAAAAGACACAACAAATAGTACATAGCGACTTAACAAAGCAACACATACAACACATCACGAATTTACAATACTTAGGTCGTTTCCGACCTATAACCTGCGACCTACGACTTAACATGCCCAACGACTCAACAGCAGCGGCATAACATTCTCCGCGACTTAACATAATCAACGACATAGAGTAAAGCGGCATAGGAATCCACGGCTTCAACCTTCAGCGACTTAACTTGTGCGCGACCTAACAATGAACGGCATCTGGAAAACTTCGCAACCTAAGTCTTCACGACCTAAAGCCTCGCGACTTATAGTGTGCGACTTATCTCTCCAGATCACCCATCGACCTATCTTAGGTCGTAACTCGTTTGCACGACTTAGTATAGGTCGTAACATATCTCTGCGACCTAAAGTAGGTCGTAACCCTTTAGCTCGTCTGCATTCCATCACCTTGAACCCAGTAACTCGCGTGCCGCTTTTGTTAGGTCGTGAGCGACCTAAATTTGTGTTAGGTCGTGAGCGACCTAAGACTTCAACCCCCAACGACTTATTCCCAAGTCTTAGCTCGTTACTCTCGAATCCGTTAGGTCGTAGCTCCTTTCCTGGTGGCTCGTTAGGTCGTGTACGACTCAATAAGAGGTTAGGTCGCTTGCGACCTATCTCTTCACTATTCTGGGCTGCATCATTAATCCTTGCTCTGCTAATTACGTCTGGGTTCAATATTGTTCAGTGATATATAGGAGTTGGTATTCAGATTTATTGAAATTTTCTTTTCTTTTAATTGATGCAATACACACTTCACTTTTTACTATTGTGTTTATTATACTCCCGATTTGAATTGAAAGAGCAGAAATAGGGGAAGTAATCTTTGCACATAATTAAGCATGTTGTGCATGCACACCACGTGCATGAATTGCTGAATGAGTAAGTTTATAAGTGTGGAAGCAACGATATGTAGGCGATCAGGGAGGACACACAGCATATCCACATATGCCTGGTAGGAAACGTGCTGATCATGAAACCCAACTGGCCAAGCATGGATTTGCAATAGCGCACAGGCCAACGCACCAGATTGAAGCAAACTAGAGGATAATGATGAAAAACCCGAGCATTTGTAGGTTTTTTTTGGATAAGGCTACGATAAAGAATATTGGTCATGCATAGAAGGTGCACTAGATAACACGTGTAGGTTCAAAACTCGGTTAAAGATGATATCTGCTGAAGCATTCGATGATGAAGAAGTCGCGTATGAATGTCCAGTAGATAGAGGTTGCACTTGGACAAGAAGATGCACATCAAACTGCAATGGTTACACATAAGCCTGGACCATTGCAACATCTTGAACTTATAAAGCAACTAAAGCATCTAGATGCGAACATGGACAACGTGTGTTTGATAACATGGCGGTTCAACGCCAGTTGTTGGATGTGCTAAGTGTGCATATTCACAGCCTATAACAAGAGCTTTAGGAACAATTCGTTGAGGATCAGGCATATGCAATGCCACAATAGTTTATGTGTTAGTGGCAGACTGGTCGACTTGGACTGCATCTTAAGCATGAGTAGGCTGATCATTGATAAATGGCCGAAGCATAGCTTGACTTGGGAAATTTATTAGACAGTGCATTTGTATGAGATGCACAGGCTTTTGCATTTGATTGCAACAACCAGTGGTAGTTGAATGAGCTTCAACCAGGGAACAAGGAGGAAGAGTATGGATAAGGGGATCGAGTCTTGCTTGTAATATATGTCATTTGATTGCATAAATATTGATATACTTGACAAACTATCGTTCGTTTCCATAAATATTGATATATTTTCTTGCAATAAAATAGTATATCATCATGCCTTGACAGACCATCGCTTTTCATAAATATTGATACAATTGCTTGCAGTAAATTAACATGTAACAAATTATGATTAAGTTGATAAAATCTGGCAGTTTACCTTGACACAACAAATATCAATGTATTGATACATGACTGATTTAAAATTTTAGGATCCCATCACTGATTCAATTGTGTCATAGCTTAGCCTCTGATAGCAAATCTGTGTTTCATTTTAAATTCAAGTTAAATCGCATTTAAGATTACTCATTACTGTTTATATTAACTGTTTTTTACATTACCGCTTCCTTTTTATGGATAATTTTTTGTTTAATTCCTTGATAATGAGTAGTCATACAACTATGTCTATATACTTTGAGTAATTTGTAATTAGCCGTTATTAGAAGAATATGTTTACTCTAAATTTGCAATTAATAGTTGTTCATATATATGTACATATGAAGCAATAGAAACTACAGCCAATTGTTGTATCATCTACGTTTTTCCCTTGGAAATTGGGTGTCCTAACTCCTAACTTATGCTAGAAGGGTTCAATCCCAGTATCTTTAGATCGACCATCTATAGGCATATCCCTTTTCCTTAGAGAACAAGGTATCATTTATGTTTACATGCAAAGAATGCATTATGCACAATAGTTTCTGATATTTATTTTATTACTATCAGAATGTTATGTATTATGTTATTACTTAGAAAGTTCAAAGACAAACAATATTTCATGATTTGATAGTGTTTTTTCACTGGATGATCTGGTCATGGATGATTTAAAGCATGATAATGGATCAGGTACTACTGGAATAAAATTAATGTGAGGATTCCTATTTGGCTTATCAACACAAAGCTACATAGTAAAGAGCGAGGACATAATAAATCCAATAGAAGTTTAAATATATAATTGCTTACAAATTTATGTACTACTTGACATGTACTTGGAAGTGAAACCATGTAATGATTATGATTTGGGATTCTTTAACAAATTAATCAATTTTGTTGCTATTTCTATTTAAAATTATACAGTATTACAAAATTTGATTTTTGATACCAAACAAGGAAACTTCAAACCTATCGTTGGCTACTGTGACTCATCCATAGAAGTTA
Source organism: Allium fistulosum (assembly GCA_030737815.1). Taxonomy (NCBI): domain Eukaryota; kingdom Viridiplantae; phylum Streptophyta; class Magnoliopsida; order Asparagales; family Amaryllidaceae; genus Allium; species Allium fistulosum. The sequence goes on along the minus strand of CM060904.1, from coordinate 1,217,845,192 downwards.
CATCCATCTTCCAATGCTTTCCATCAAGGTAGCATGGATCACACTTGCATTCTTTGTTTGACAAAAAAGTTTATTCAATACATGGCTTTCTATTATTTGCACTTCAATTATACAAGTGAAAAGCGAAGTTATGAGGAAGATCTATATTATTTTGCTATGTTTATGTGTAATTATGTTGTAATTTTCTCATTGTAAGAATGTTTCATTTATTTTTTGTAAACTATATATGCAGCATTAGTACTCTATTCTATGTTTATTTTGTTACAGTCGAACAATTTGTACATGTTTGCATCTGATGTTCTTTGCTCTTTGCTTTTACAATTGAACAATTTGTACATGTCATCTGTTACATGTTTGCATCTGATGTTCAATTTGTTCTTTGCTTTTTCAAGTAAGCAATTTGGTGGTGGGATGCATGTTCATCTTTTCTCTTCTGTTTGAGCAAGTGTTTGAAATCATATTAGAAACAAACATAAAATAATTTTAAGCCAGTTTGCATGTCCATTTTGACAATTGAATATTTGGGTGTTATTTAATGGTATTCAATGTATTGAAAGAGTGAAGACCACCTCGACTGCATATCTTATCGTAAGACTATAGACCTTAAAATTATTGATAGTAATAATCACTTAAAATGGACTCTCTACTTATTTGAATCTTGGATAGGAGCACTGTGAATCCGTAGGCTTGGCTAGGTCTGCCAATAGATACTTTCAGATAAGAATAGCGTCATAACCGCATTCACAACTATTTTTGGATATTAGATATTTGTGTTTGTAGACATGGATGGATACAAACTATTTATCATATTTGCTGATGCTGATAAATCTAAAAATATACATCGGAAATTTTAGGTCAACCTTAAAAAATTCAGTCTTATTGTTTACAAAAATACAAAAAATAACAAATATGATGCTAATAAATAGATTTGAGAAGTTATCGTGCATTAGATGTATATAATATAAACCATTACCTAATAAATAACAAAACGCATATCCTTCAGTATAATAAATTAAAATATATAAACTGTAAACTTGACTAAAACCAAATGGTTAATTTTGGGATACGAATGACTTCATATTCACATAAACATTTGTCTTCCTAACTACCATATATGTATTCATTTTCCATATTCATGTGTAAATGGATTTGGAATCCATTAATAGACTTAAGCATGGTTGATCCTAATTGACTGGTATACTAAAATTCAACTAATTTACAGTATCATTGTCGCAAACGTAAAAATCATTTGGGTAAGTATTATATGAAAACAACATATCTTCAAATACATAAAAACACTTTAGATAAAATATTCTACAATAATCATAACAATACATAAACATGAATATTTAAGAATATAATCTTCTTTCAATAAAAGTAACTGCAGAAAATATCCTATTTTCAATTTGCATTAGTGTTCAATACAAATACACCAATGTAAGCAAAACTCATCCACGTATTACAAATATAATACGATCATCTTAGTATAATTACGGTGTTGCCCGTGTGCGTAGCACGGGCCACGCACTAGTATATAAAGTATTTGAGAAACCATTTCTTATATCAAAAAATAAAGTTATTTGCTTTCAAACTATAAATTTTTGTTGGATTATATTAAACTTAGTCTTTGTGTGACGACCAATCTCCTTGACCCTCAGAAATCAACACTAATACATCCACGGTATTCACGTGCCGTAAATCCAAGTGCCGGGAGGCAGATTATCAGGGGTGTAAAAGAAAATAAAGATAGAAGATACACAATAACAGAATCTCACATCGCATTTAACATTTTAAATATACATAAATGATCAGAGTCAAATACAAATCCAACGGGATAGTTATAACTGTCTACCCGCACATATGTTGGGAAATACATACTACATAACACATGGGAATATAGGTAGATTTCTACATAAGGTACTTCAGCTTCTTAGCTCCAAAAGACTTCTCCAAAATGCTCAAGTAATTTTTTAACCTTGTTTTCACTTTTAGATCTCACAGGCGGGACAAATGTACCAGTCGTTTCCGCATACTCATTTTCCCTTTTTAAATCACTTAACTAATTATTTAACCATCTTTGAAATAATGTTAAATTCTTCAAATCTCTTTTCAAAATGCTTTATTATTTACTTAAAACATTAACTACGGATTTTTGAAAGAATTGTTAAGTTTCAACCTTTATTTCAAAAGTTATTGAAAAGTGTTGCGAAAAGTGTTGCAAATAGTATTACAAAAAGTGCTTTAAAAGCTATATTCTTCAAAACGACTTTTATATCGTTTAGAAAACCATCTTTTCAACTTAAATCACTTTTGAAACATTTTAAAAGATCTTTAGAATTTATTTCATATTTTTAAAATGATTATTTTATCAATTTCCAACTTTGGTCATTTAGTGCAAAAACAGGATTTTTCTTGAAAATTGATTTTGCCATATTTCAAAATATACAAGATGAAATCTTGATTTTCTTATTTAATATGAAAGATATGGATATAAGGATTTGGAAAATTCTTACTTCGACGAATTCCGAACTATATTCCACTTCGTATGTTCATTTGAACTTTTGACGTGAAAACACAAACAACTGTTACTACGCGTCAAATTTTAGGCGTATTTTGAGATTCATATCCAAACTTTTCCGAGACAAGTTTAAACACCTAGGAATCATTTCTAAAGCATATTCAAACATTTTCAAATGTATAAATGATTCCATATCACATTTCATTTCTTTTGAAAAGTGATTTCCATGTGATTATATCTCGTGTAAATCCGTGACTTGTTTCAACATGTATATTCAATATTCCACTAATAAACATCTAAATAAACGTTTATAACCATTTTAACATATATCCTAACATGTCATATTAACTTGCAAACCAATTTAACAACTTTTTTTATTACAATGTCACATGATTGTCATTTATGTACATATTTGCTTACTAACTTTTGCAAATGACTTAAAGGTGGTTGCTTTCTTTTTCAAAAACTTATCAAACATCATTATTAACATCCAAACAACATTTATAACTTAGAAGGATTTGAATTTGGTTTATTTTTGGTGTGTAATTAGGATACCGGTTCTAAACCCTAGCCGCCGATTCCTCTCTCTCGTCTTCCCTTCTCTGCCACAGATGTCCCCTCCCTTGTCGAATGATCCTCAGTCCAGCCGCCCTCCTGATCCGCCGCCCCATGTCACGGCTCCTCCGCCTGGTTTTCCTCCTCTATCCCCATCAGATCCATCTCAAATTGATGATGAAGGATTTACTACAGTGGTATCTCGAAAATGGAAACGTGTTAATTCTAATTCAGTTCAAGCAAAACCTGGATCTAAGAATATCGGCACCCCCCAACAGAAAGTAATCAACCCTGATCGACAAAATAATTGCATTCCAAATTCCCCTATTAATACCGACTATCACACATCACAAAACCGTACCAAATCTTCTCCTAATAGATGGAATTTCTCTACCACAGCTAGTCGAGCGTGGAGTGAAGTGGTTAAAGGCAATAACATACCTACTTCTATTCCACTAAAGTTCTATCAACCACGCGAATTCAATTCCGTTCATTGCGCCAAAATGTCGGATGAGGTGGTGGTAAAAGCGAAAAAACAATGGGACAATGCAATAGTAGTATACGTAGTTGGTCCTAAACCGTATTATCCATATTTCAAAGATTATATTATTAGAGTCTGGAAACCAGAAGATGAATTCTCGATTTACTCGAAAGAAAACAGATTCTACGTAATAAAATTCAACAAAAAACAAGACTGTGATAAAATTCTGGAAGGAGGACCAACTACTACAACAAAAAATTGATGATGATGAAAAGGTGGTCTCTGGGAATGCAACTCAACAAAGAGCTTCTTCACTCAATCCCAATTTGGATTCGTCTTCCTAATCTCCCCCTAGACTATTGGACAGAAGAAGGGATTAGCCGGATTGCATCGGTGCTAGGATCCCCAATTAGATTGGATAAATACACTGAAGGTATCATCAAAATTTCTTATGCTAGAGTGCTAATTGAAATTAACAACTCTTTCAATTTCCATAGTAAAATTCCTATTGTAACTGAAAATGACAAAATGATTTGGCAAGAAGTGGCTTATGAATGGAAACCATCGATATGTACAAATTGCTCAAGTTATGGTCACGCTGAGATCAACTGTCAATTTAATAAAGTTTGGAAACCAAAAATAAACGATAAACCCACAACTGAAGGAAATGCTAACATGATTATTGACATTGATGGGATCTATGTGGCAAAAGAAGATAGCAACAAGCAAGTTCTCCAAGATTCTCAACCCTTTAATAATCTGACAACAGATGACTCGGAACTTGAAAAAGTCATCGAACAGCAGCTTTGTCAGACAAATAAGAGTAAAACATCTCAGAACATTTCAATAAATGGACAAGATATCCAAACAAGTGTAGACAGTTCAAATGTTATTACAAATGATAATCCAACAGAATTGAACAAAGAAAAACATAAATTGCTATAGAAAAGGTACACAAATTCAGGAAATAATAATGGTGTCTCTAATAACATTAATGTAGATTGCTTTAATATGGATACGAGGACTGAGTCTCTTGACAAAAGCTCCACCTCCCTAAGCAACTCAAAACTCTGCAACACGCGGAAAATCAGGACAGACGAAGCCCCATTTGAATTTAAAGCTACACCACAACTTGACATGATAGATAACCCTGCATGGATTTCCATTGTCAGTCAACTAAAAGGCAAGAATAAAAACTCGAAGAAAGCTAAACTATTGTGGAATGCTACTCCCCCAGAAAACAGTAGCAAAACCGAAAACCATCAGTAAATGGAGTTCCTCTTCTGGAACATTAGGGGTATGAATGCCCCTGCCAAACAGTTGGAAGTTATTTGGTTTTTGAATAGTAACAGATTTTCTTTTATTAGCATTCTTGAGAATAAACTATCCTTAGATAGTATTGATAAATTTGCGAATAAAATTCAACCTAAATGGAAATTCTCTCATAACATTTTAGATGATCAAAAAAGTCGCATTCTTATTTTCTGGGATTCTACACAGTGGTCTAACGTTATATGTCACACGAATGATCAATACATCACCTGCATCCTTCATAATGCTAGTGGTCTCAGCTTGATTTGTACCGCTGTTTATGCATTTAATGAGGAAACGAGGAGAAATGATCTATGGAACTATATCATTGATCAATCTAAGAATATTAATCTTCCCTGGATAGTGGCAGGCGACTTTAATGCTATTTTAACCCCTACTGATAGACTTAATAACGGCATTCATAACGATAGGGGTGATCAAGATTTCATAGACTGTATTAATATATCTAATCTCATTGAGCCAGATTTCTTAGGTAATCACTACACATGGAGAGGGCGTCTTAATTTCTCTATACACAGTAAAATAGACAGAGTCTTTGTTAATAAATTATGGACTGATAAGTTTAACAATTTTGGTATAAATTTTGGCAATTATTCCATAAGCGATCACACCCCTACTATGATTAAGATTGTGGAGCAAAAGAAAAGTAGAGCTTGCATACCTTTCAAGTATAATAATGTGTGGCATCTCGAACAAGGCTACCAAAACACTGTTCAGATGGCGATGGAGCAGGAATTCTCAGGTAACACTGTTTACATTCTCCTCTGTAAAATCAAAAATGTAAAAACTGCTCTGAAAAGATGGTCCAAATCTAAACCCAACATATATTCTCAACTGGATAAATTAAAAGAGGATGCTAATAACACATACAATCAATTTGTGCGAGATCCTCTTAATATCAACCTTTCAGAAGAATATAGTGCGAAGAACTTTCAAATTCATGAAATTATGAGATGCATTGTAGTAGAAAACGAGCAGAGAATGAAGATAAACTGGTTGACGAAAGGAGATAAACCTACAGAATTTTTTTCTCCTATATTAATTCTAAGAAACCTAGCAGGAGAACTAATCTTATTCTAAATGACCATGGGTATTGGTCATCAGCATCAGAAAATTTTGCTCTTTCAGCCATAAATTATTTTTCAGATCTTTTCTCTACGCCGAATAATACTTTTCATTTCCCAAACATAACTTGCAAGAAAGTTCTGTCAGATAATGCAAAAAGAAACCTATGCAGACCCTTTAGCCTTGAAGAAGTGAAAAATGCTATTTTTCAAATTAATGACAATAGTTCACCTGGACCAGATGGCATCGATTCAAAATTATACAAACTCCACTGGGAACAAATCAAATATGATATATGCAATGCTATGAATGGTATTCTTAACACTAGGAAAATTATTAAAGAAATAAATCATACTTTTATACGTCTTATCCTAAAAAAACCAAATGCTACAGATATGACTGATTTCAGACCGATATCTTTATGCAATGTGTTGTATAAAATTCTAGCAAATCTTCTCTGTAATCGTATGAAAAGTTATTTGGATTTTCTTATCTCTTATAACCAGAATGCTTTTATTCCTGGAAGAGTAATCACAGAAAACTCCCTTATGGCTTATGAAATGGTTAGAAGTTTTAACAGAAAAAATTCTAACAATCTATGTCTGAAAATTGATTTGCATAAGGCGTATGATAAAATCAACAGAGAATTTATTCATCATATGCTGATATCGATGAATTTTCCACCTCAATTTGTGGATCTAATCTATGAACCCCAACCTTCTCGGTTCTAATTGAAGGCACACCATATGGGTTCATTAACAGTTCGAGAGGTCTTCGGCAAGGTGACCCCCTCTCACTGTATCTATTTTCCATTGCTATAGAACTTATGACTATAAAATTCGACATGGAATTTCTCAAAGGTAATATTAAACCCATTTACCCAACGAAACCGATGATTACTCACTTGATATATGCAGATGACATTCTGGTCATAACCAAAGCTTCTACTCACAATGCCGAGTGTATCAAACATATCTTTCAAGGCTTGAATAGTATTGCAGGTTTGGAATTAAATAGCAATAAATCTTTGTTATATCTTAGTAAAGGAGCCACTAACAAGAATCATATTGCTAGCATTTTAAACTTGAGTATTGGCAGTTTGCCAATAATTTATCTGGGCATCCCTTTATCGAATAATAAATTAAGAGCAAGGGATTTTGGATTGCTGATAGACAAAGTAAATAAAAAATTCAGCCATTGGCAAAGTAAGATGCTAAATATAAGTGGTAGAGATGAATTAATAAAAACTGTTATTTATCCTATGATTCAGTTTTGGCTGCAGTTTTCATAATTTCCAGTAACTGTTATTCAAAGAATCAACTCATTATGTGCCAACTTTTTGTGGAACTCAAAAAATCACAAAATGAGTTGGGAAGATGTGTGTAAAACTAAGGACGAAGGAGGCTTTGGTATAAGGAAAATTGAAGACTTATCTAAAGCAGTGGCTGTTAACCTATTGTGGAAATTTATTAATGGTGAATCGTTATGGGCTAAATGGACTAAAAATAGATACAATAAAAAAGATAATTTTTGGTCTGCTAATATGAATCCAACTGCTTCCTTCATTTGGAAAACATTACTTCGTGCTAGACAGTGGTGCAATGGTCTCATAAATAGGAATATTGTTAATGGTGAAACCACAAATCTATGGTTCGATCCTTGGATCAATGGAGCTACATTAATTAATACAGTGGGTAGAGATGCCATGGATGTGGTAAATGAACAGAATACTACTGTTTCTGTGCTAATTTCTAATAATAACTGGAAACAAAGCATGGACAATATTCCTTCTCAACTTCATAATACAATTCATAATATTAATATTCAAACACAAAAGGAAAAAGACTATTGGGTATGGACTCCGAACTTCAATGATCAATGCTCTATGAAATCAGCATGGAACCATGTCAGAAACAAGCACACAGATCATTTCTGGTCCAAAATTATATGGGATAAAGGGTGTGCGCCGAAAATGTCTATTTGTTCTCTAATGGCCATACAAAATAAATTAAACACTAAAGAGAGAGTTAGCAGATGGAACTCTAATATCGATCAACAATGTACGCTTTTTTCTAATCATGTAGAAGACATGGATCATCTTTTTTTTAACTGTCCATACTCGAGAAGATTACTGAACAATATCATGCAGAAAATTAAGATTGATTGTAATCCTAATTGCAACATTAATCAAATTCTGGAATGCATTAGACAAAGACAGGGTAAGGACACTACTCTTAGACAAATTACCAATTTAACTCTCACTTCCCTCATCTGGAATATATGGTGCGAAAGAAACAACAGAATTTTTAGAGGAATCGAGATGCCGGAATCTGTCAGAACTAACCTATTGCTACAAGATATTAAAATACTTTTAAAGTATATAGTGCAAAATCAAGAAATGAATTTAGAGACAAGACTTATCTTGGCTAATCTGAGCTTCGAAATTCAACAATGACCACCATGATCATTTCTCGGTCTCCTCTAGTATTTGCCTGCCTTCGATCCTATTTTTCTTGCCTCTGCTATTCATCGAAGACTCTAGATCCGAGAGCTGGTGGTCGCTCTTAGATCGCTACCAGATCCACTTCTTTTTCTGATCTAGTTGTTGGTTCTCTCTTTCCTTGGTCGATTCTACTTCCCGGAGATATTTTTCTCTTCATTTCTGCTAGAGTTATTGTTTTAAGTCACGTGTAGGCCTCTAGGCGGTTTCACGTGTCTGGTTATTTTATTTTTTTAGATGTATTTTCGTGTCTATAGATCAAGGAGCATTTAAGGGTGTTTTTGAGTTCGTTCTGTGTTAGTTTACTCCTCCATCTTTTCAACTCCTTATTTCCTATAGACATGATTTTGTAATGTTAATATATGGAAGTGATATGTATTCTTTTTCCTTGTAAGGCACCCGTAGGTTAGGGGGATTGCAAGGTTTTAATGAGGCATATCATGGAAATATATGCTTTATTCTCTGTTGTTAATAAAGTACCTTTTTCCAAAAAAAAACATTTATAACTTGCAAGACATCATATAAACATTTCCTACTTAACAATTTAGAGTTCTCACCTTTTGCTGCTTTCAATCTAGTTTTAAACATTTCAAACTTTGCTAAACTTTGCCTTAAGCTATTAGAACTTGCTAAACTTCCTTGTACTTGCCTTAAGAGGCCACGACCAAGTTTGAAGGGGAAGATGTGCTCGGCCAAATGGAGGAAGGGGGTGTGAGCAATAAGAGAGGGAAGGAGGAGTTTTGAAGTGGTTTGGACTGAGTTTTGTTGATAATTTTCTTTATTTTATTTTTGGGAATATTTTGGCATTATTTAATTATGGAAAGAAGCCATTAAAGGATGTCAAAGAGCTTAAGAAAGTAGAGAAGAAATGGTGTAAAAAGTGAAGAAGAAGAGGATGTGTATTTATAGAAAATATTTGAGATTAAAATATAGATTTGTGTTTTTACTTAAATAACCTTCCTTAAGAATTAAGTAAACTTATTTTATTCAACACTTACCATCCACATCACATCACACTTTTAAAATTTAAACTCTTAAGAGTTAAGTAAAGAATTAAAATGATTAATTTACTTTATGTCACATGTGATGTGACATGTGTTTTGTCTTTTTTAGTTTACTTTTGCTAATTACTTTCTAGAATTTTCTAAGTGTGATTATTAAAAGTAACATTATTTAGTTAATTTTTAACTACCTTTATATGTTACCATATTTATTAAATTGTGTACATAAAGGTGCAACAATGTTGCGATAACTTTAAATCGACAAAACGTTGATTTTTGACAAAATGTTCTACGGTCATATTTTGACGTTTTAGTTAAACTATTTATTTATGTAAACAAAATTTAAAAATAAATTTGTATAATTTTATTTAAAAATATAAACACTCATAAATAAATTAAAATAATTTATTAAACCATTTAAACTTACTTTTCTAAAATCAGGATTTTGTCACTTTTTTTATATAAGCAAATGTTACTATTTTTATGTATATTTTTATTTTCAAATCATATCTAATATTGTTTAAATCATAAAACCTTTTATATTTTATATTTAAAATCACTTTAAATGTTATATTTTTAAGTGGTCAAATTCTAGGTCGTTGCATTCTCCCCTACTTAAAAGAATTTCGTCCTCGAAATTAGATAAGAAGAAAATAGCTCAAAAGGAAATATATATTAAATAAGATGGAATACATACAATAAGCAACTACACCACAGGCGGTGAGTACACTCAAATGATAGATAAATTCTATACGTCGATCCTAAACTCGGGATATGCTTTTCTCGTTCTATCTTCTGTTTCCCATGCGGAATCATCAGCATCCCTGCTCCATTGAACTTTGACCAATCGTACTACCTTCCTTCTTAATCGTTTTTCATCTTGATCCACGATTCGAATGAGCCTTCTAATAACCGCTAAGTTTTATTCTATCTCCAAGTCATCCTGAGCAGCCATTTCTATGATTTGTTCTGGGTCATATACATGCTTCCGTAAATGTGATGCATGAAAAACATTGTGTACACCAGACAATCTTTCAGGCAATTGTACTCGATAAGCTAGTGGGCTAAATCGTTCGAGAATGGGAAAAGGTCCAATATATCGAGGTGCTAACTTCCCAGCTCTTCCAAATCTTACTACTCCTCTCATTGGAGATGCTTTCAAAAAGACTGAATCTCCAACTGAGAATTCCAGATGTCTACGCCTTTGGTCTACATAACTCTTCTACCTACTTTGGGCTACTTTTAGCTTCTTTCTAATCAAATCAACTTTCTCTGAAGCTTCTCTTATCATATCTAGGCCAAGCACTAACCGATCTCCGGTTTCTATCCAACATGCTGCTGATTTACATGGAAGACCATACAAAGCTTCATACAGCGCCATGCCAATACTAGCTTGATAACTATTATTGTAGGAGAAATCTACTAAATGTAAATGATTCTCCAACGAGCCTCCAAGTCTAGAATACATGCTCTTAAAAGATCTTCCAAAACACAGTTGACTCTTTCCGTTTGTTCATCAGTTTGAGGGTGATATGCAGTGCTTATACTCAGCTTGGTTCCCAAAGCTGACTGTAGTGCTTCCCAAAACTGGCTAGTGAAGATTGGATTACGATCGCTTACTATACTGCTCGGAACTCCATTCAATCTGACATTCTCCTTCATATATATATATCTACAAGGCTTGCTGCAGTTCTTGTTGGCTTAACTGGAATAAAGTGTGGACTTTTGGTTAATCGGTCTATGATAACCCAAATGCCTTCATTTCCTTTCCTTGTTCAAGGTAAGCCATCAATGAAAACCATGGATATTTGATCCCACTTCCAAGCTGGAATCTCCAAAGGTTGAAGTAATCCTGCATCTTTTGTTGGTCACTTTTGATTCTTTGGCAATTTTCACAATGACTGACATGGATAGATATGTCCCTCTTAATACTTTTTCACCAAAATGTACGCTTCATGTCCTTGTACATCTTATGAATTCTCGAATGAATGTTAAGTTTGGATGTGTGGCATTCAGCTAGTACTTCTTGCCAAAGATTTTCAACATCTGGAACACAAATTCTTCCATTTAACCACAATACTCCAAGGTTATCTATTTTAAAGCTTGAATTATATCCTTGATGTATATTCCTAACGATCTCCTTGAGAAATAGATCCTCCTTTGAGTTTTCCCTGCCACGGCTTCTTGCCATTGAATTTCCTCTTTTTCCAGTTATTGTTGTTGCCTTCTTGTACTACGGGTGGATCTATCTTATCCAAAGCTTCATATATTTATCCCATGTCTATTAAGTCTACAAATGGTTCTTTCACATGCCCAGTCATTCTAACATGGTATTGCTTCTTCATTCCATAAATAAACTTTTCATTCTTTTTGAGGGGTGTATCTATCAGTCTAGGCCCAAAACGAGATAATTCGTTAAACTTGTTAGCATACTCCTCAAACGACATCTCCTCCTCTTGTTTAAAATCCATAAAATTTCCGTAAAGACGGGATTTTCATGCTTCCGGCATATACTGCTCCTCCAGGACTTCTTTGAATCGTTCCCATGAGAAATCATCTTCTGACTCATTCTGAGTAATAGATTTCCACCAAACTAGAGCTCCATCTTGTAGTTGCCAAGAAGCTAAGAATCTCTTCTACTCATCTCCAATATTCAGTCCTTTGAAAATTCTTTCACAAGAGCGGATCCAAGCTTGTACTTCAATGATGGTTTATGTTCCTTTGAAAGGTTTACCACCAAGGCTGGTATAATTCTTGCATAAAGTTGCAAAGTTAATTTGGGGCTGTACTGGAACTACTACTTCCTCGACTACTGTAGCTGTGGGAGTTTGACCATTTGTGGTATTACTTCCTCCCTTATCTCGTACTCTTCTTCCACTCATTTTCTACTATCTGTATATAGTAAGAAAAAGATCTTTAGGATGTATAGACGAGATATCTTAAGGAATGCTATATAGTATGAATATACTTATTCAAGTTAAAAGTTTTAATTATGCGCTCTCTCGGACTAAACTCATTCTAGGGCGTTACTAACCCTATCTCTAATGAGTCATACCCCAGCAAAGCTAAGGGCCTGTTTGGTTAGCCATTTTCAGAGTATTTTTAGTTTTCAATTTTGCAAAATATTGAAAACTTGTTTGCTTTGTCATTTTGTAAAATTCATTTTTGAAAATAGCCCATTTTTCAAAATGGACTTAACACAAAAAACTGAAAACTGATTTTTTTTATTTTCCCAGTTTTCGGCCCACAATTAAAAGCCCGAAAATTCAAAACTCAAAACACAAAGAAAACACGTTCAAAACCGTCTTCTTATTCGACGGCCGCAAATTCTGAAATTCCATCGTGAGGAAAATCGCCGTCCTCTTCAAATATCATCCCAAATTTAGGTAAATTTGATTTTTATTTCTCTGTTATCTCGTTTACTTCAAGCTAGTAATATCGAGGGTTAAGCGTGAATTATTTGACGATCCCTTCGATTTATTTTTTGTGAATTAGGGTTAAGCGCGAATGATCTTCGATTTTGTTAAGATGTTGCTGGTTTTATTAAAACAATATTCCGATAGCTTTGCTGAAGTGAAATTAAAATGTAGTATAGTGAAATAAAATTGTGTGTTTATGATTCACGTTTAACCGTAAAGAATCAACATTCATCTAATTGGAACTTAATTGTAGTAGTTATTATCATAATTACAGTTATTAGACATTACCTCGCACACTGTAGAAAACATAACATTATAAGGGTGATACTCTATGGATATTTTGATACGGAGAAATGTGTAATACTTACAGGTGGAGAAGCACTGATGAGTGGGAAACCTTCAATAATGGGAAAAATAGCTTCAGTTGGATGAATATGGCTGAACCAATTATGCATCTCTATACTGAATCTACTGATGGATCATACATGGAAACAAAGGAAAGTGCACTAGTGTGCCATCATAAAGACGCTGATATGGGATTTGGTTCAGCTCAAGCAAAAGAGATGCTTGAACATCTAGAGAGTGTTCTTGCAAATGAACCAGCAACGGTTAAGCCTAGCCAGTTTATTGTAGAAGTCAAACCTCAGGTATGGAATTCCTCTTGTTAATCTTTCCTTGTTCGATTTTTCTCTGTCATATCTACAAAATAAATTACTCCTAGGGAATTATCTTCGTATTTTTTGAAACTGTACTAATTCACTCAACACATAGTTCTAGTTTATGTTGATTACCTAGACTTATTGTTTTAATATTACAATATATGTATAACCAATACATCACTTCGTCGCGACTTGTAGTTTTGCTTAAAGAAATGAACATCTAGCTAGCAATTATTTTAATCTCATCAATCATACAGTATTTTGGCTGGTGTTTACTTTTTGCTGGTTGATCTGGAGTTGCATGAATGATTAATTTCTACTTCTAGCTAGCTGTTAACACTTAATATTTTTCTTACTGTAACCACTTAACTTGAGCTCAAATCTAAATACATAAGTTGATTTGTTAATGCGAAAATAGTTAAAATTGGTAGCCAAGCAAGAACAAGTGCTGTTAGCAATGAAGTTGAATTTGAGCTTGCCATGTAGGATTGAAATATTAGACCTCTATCTGGAGTTTTTATGCCACTTACCCTGAAGAGCGATTCAAGTTTAACCGTAAAGAATCAGTGACAAATGGCACAAGAAAACTTGAAGAATTGAAAGAAACCTGTTCACAACCCATCATATGTACATGTACTCATTTCAGCTGTTTGTTATTGTGATGGACACTCATTAACTTATGCTCTATACATGTACGGCCATGAACATGAACCTCATGTTATCTGTAGAGATGTAATAAGTGTTGTTACTGCATGTTCAAAAAAATGGATAAATTATCTAAAGGCATTAAAGTTTCTTTTATCCATCTCTGCTCTGCAACTATAATAAATGCATCTTCATATCTCTTTTAACGGTGCAATCATATAAAACTTGCAACAAAAAATGATGTTACTACTTACAACCATATGTTTTTACCATATATATCATCAAACAAGTACTAATTATATAATCCTGGCTATATTATAGTGTGATAAATATAATTTGCTAACCATTTTTATCATTGATCTGAAGTCCCATTGCAAGTATGCTTATTTAACTGTATCCAAAAGTCAGAATAAAATGTTGCAGCATTCAGAAGCATATCACTTATGCAATGATAAGATATATTTCATATGTTTATGGACATATTTGCGTTCTTAATTGGTCAAGTTTCTCTTGCTTGCTTTGATGTGCGCTTAGGTAATTCTTGATTCCGATAATGATTTTGATTAGATTTGTGTAATGTTTGTATAATTTATTACTAACTTGTGGGTCAATATTGAAAACTTTATCATGCTCGCATGTTTATCACTTCCCAAGTAAATGATTTATTTCAATATTTACTTTAATAACACTATTTCCATCAATCTATTACCCTTCATACTAAAATGATAGATGTTATCGAGTATTCAAAAAGTTCATGTTGCTGATATATATATCGATATATTTGTATATTTGTATTTGTCAGAAAAGGGAAGGCTTAGCATGAGGAAGAAGAGCCACTTAAATAGAGCAAAGACTACTTGCCTATAAGATACATCAAAACCTTTTTCCCTCTTTCTATAGTGATACAATTGATATATTTTATCTATCTTGTAATGATTTTCTTGTAATGATTTTGAGTTGAGATACGGTTGATTTGTAGCACAATATGAGTTAGTCTCATTTTAATATAGTTCACATTTCGGTAGTCATTATCATTTTCTGATCTTTGTCAATTTATGATTTTTCCGATTTAATGACATTTATTGTTAGTCTCATTCATTATCTCCTCTCACTTATATATTTAATGATCAAATTCCAACTAAATTTGAAATTGTCATTTTTGTTTTGGAATAACATTTTTATTTTTAGTTTAAAAACTATTTTTCAAAATTATAGAACCAAATACAATTTTCAAAATATTAAAAACACTCAAAATGAAAAATGGAAAATGGACTTCAAAAACTAAAAACCAAAAACCAAAAATGAAAACAAACAGGGCCTAAGGTTCTCGCTTATCCTTAAGCTCTGATACCAAATGTGACGACCAGTCTCCTCGACCCTCAGAAATTAACACTAATACATCCACGGTATTCACGTGCCGTAAATCCAAGTGTCGGGGAGGCAGATTATCAAAGGTGTAAAAGAAAATAAAGATAGAAGATACACAATAATAGAATCTCACATTGCATTTAACATTTTAATTATACATAAATGATCAAAGTCAAATACAAATCCAGTGGGATAGTTATAACTGTCTATCCGTACATATGCTGGGAAATACATACTACATAACACAGCGGAATATTGGTAGATATCTACATAAGGTACTTCAGCTTCATAGCTCCAAAAGACTTCTCCAAATGCTCCCCAACATGATCAAAAATGTTCCTAAGGTATCCTGACTACATGGCTGCCCGAAAAATAGGGCACTCAGAGTTTAAAGGGAAAAACAAACTCCGGGTCAGTCATGGGACTGGTGTGAGAACTCAAAATACGATGTTTTGAAAACAAAATGGTATCTAATAAGACCACGCCGCATATAAACACGGAATGGATTTTTACCTTACGATAAACAAAACTTGTTATTACGTAAAATTTAGGGATATTATTTTAATGACATTCTTTGAAAACATTTACAAACAAACTTATTAATCTTAGCCAAAATGGTTACCCATATAGCATTTCGAGGCTATTCATTACGCCAATACAAACAAAACCGCAAGTTCTTATTGGACAATGGATTTCCATACAAATGACCAGGTGAAGGGACTGCCTTCCGATGGGTACACCTCTAGATGGATGTCTGAAGGCACAGAACATCTGCCCTCTACCAACACAAGACCGGCTTACCTCTTTAACTAGGTAGTACCGAATATGTCATCCCCCGATCGTTACCGACGTTTATCCGAGAGCTCTCTTCTCATACATCCATATTAATTTACATCCCGAATGCCATAGCGGGAAGAAATATATCTAGAAGGGAATGATCATACCCTAATTGGGAATGACCCACTTAGCCTTGCTGCATCTAACCCTGTTTCGTCCATTTCCGGTTGATGAGGCTCAAGGCTACGATTACCTTTTTACATAGCACATCTTCTTTCACTTTGAATGCCACATTGTCATTCCACATTCACAAGACTTATTTCTACAAACATATAACTTCCTGAGCTCGTATGTCTCAGAAAAGGGTGTTAAGCTAAGAGAAGGTGTCTTCTCCGCCACTGACTGATATACTTTTATAAGGATCACTCATTGTGATTTGGAATGCAAGGTCAGACATTCATCCATACAAGTTCGTTCTGGGACTGAACGAAACCGAAGGTACTTTCCTCGGCCATTAATAGGCGAGAAGTTCTTGTGGTTCTGAAATTTTTCATAACAAAGAGACCACTGCTACAATATAGTGAATCAGGAGTTTATCCCCAATTAATCAACAAGTAGTCCCTCGTTATTATTTGTCTCAATATATCCCTCTTCAAACATCTTCAATCTTCGAACATGTAAATTGGTTCGAAGTGGTTTTCGGATAGGAATCACCCAAAGCCGACGCTGGTTCCTTCGAAATCAAATCATCGATAAAAATGATGTAATTAGATGATTGTTTTTCGATTCATTCATTTTTCTTTACCAAACTATCTTCGAGATATATATATTTTCAAAATATTCTTTTAGTGAATACGGAATCATTTAAACCTCTCTTTTGAATATTTCTCAAATCATTTTTAAAGAGTATCTTTTGAGAAAATAGGATTATAGAAAGCACTCTAATTTTATTCAATATCAACCTCCGTATTCAACGAGTGCTATGGATGGAATAACGGTGCGATTACCTTTTAAATTCCACGAATAGGACAAGTTCCCTTTTCGAATTTTAATAATGAGTAAAAGAAGATTATTTCTATAAAATCCAAGTTGAGCATCCGGGCTTTCCTTTCGATATGTTCCACCCCTCGCCTAAAAGAGAAAACTGAGGCTAGGTAAGTTCAGGGAACTAGTTGCTCCATCCCTAACCTTAGTTACGCACCTTGTTTTCACTTTTAGATCTCATAGGTGGGACAAATGTACTAGTCGTTTTCGCATACTCATTTTCCCTTTTTAAATCACTTAACTATTTGTTTAACCATCTTTGAAATAATGTTAAACTGTTCAAATCTCTTTTCAAAATTCTTTATTATTTACTTAAAACATTTACTACGGATTTTGGAAAGAATTGTTAAGTTTCAACCTTTATTTCAAAACTTATTGAAAACTGTTGCAAATAGTGTTACAAAAAGTGCTTTAAAAGCTATATTCTTCAAAACGACTTTTATATGATTTTGAAAACCATCTTTTCAACTTAAATCACTTTTAAACATTTTAAATGATTTTTAGAATTTATTTCATATTTTTAAAATGATTATTTTATCAATTTCCAACTATGGTCATTTAGTGTAAAAACTGGATTTTTCTTGAAAATTGATTTTGCCATATTTCAAAATATACAAGATGAAATCCTGATTTTCTTATCTCATATGAAAGATATGGATATAAGGATTCGGAAAATTCTTACTTCGAAGAATTCCGAACTATATTCCACTTCGTATGTTCATTTGAACTTTTGACGCGAAAACACGAACTACCGTTACGTGACGGGTCAAATTTTAGGCGTATTTTGAGATTCAAATCCAAACTTTACCGAGACAAGTTTAAACACCTAGGAATCATTTCTAAAGCATATTCAAACAAATTTCAAAGGTATAAACTTTTGGAAAGTGATTTCCATGTGATTGTATATCGTGTAAATCCGTGACGTTTCAACATGTATATTCAATATACAACTAATAAACATCCAAACAATGTTTATAACCATTTTAACATATCCTAGCATGTCATATGAACTTGCAAATCAATTTAACAACTTTTTTTATTACAATGTCAAACGATTGTCATTTATGTACATGTTTGCTTACTAACTTTTGCAAATGACTTAAAGGTGGTTTCTTTCTTTTTCAAACATTTATCAATCATCGTTATTAACATCCAAACAATATTCATAACTTGCAAAACATCATATAAACATTTCCTACTTAACAATTAGAGTTCTCACCTTTTGTTGCTTTCAATCTAGTTTTAAACATTTCTAACTTTGCTAAACTTTACCTTAAGATCTTAAAACTTGCTGAACTTCCTCGTACATGCCTTAGGAGGCCATGACCAAGTTTGAAGGGGAAGATGTGCTCGGCCAAATGGAGGAAGGGGGGCGTGAGCAATAAGAGAGGGAAGGAGGAGTTTTGAAGTGGTTTGGATGGGGTTTTGTTGATATTTTTCTTTGTTTTATTTTTGGGAATATTTTGGCATTATTTAATTATGGAAAGAAGCCATTAAAGGATGTAAGAGAGATTAAGAAATTAGAGAAGAAATGGTGTAAAAAGTGAAGAAGAAGAGGATGGGTATTTATAGAAAATATTTGCGATTAAAATATAGATTTGTGTTTTTACTTAAATATCCTTCCTTAAGAATTAATTAAACTTATTTAATTCAACACTTACCATCTACATCACATCACACTTTTAAAATTCAAACACTTAAGAATTAAGTAAAGAAATAGAATGATTACTTTACTTTATGTCACATGTGATGTGACATGTGTTTTGTCTTTTTTAGTTTACTTTTGCTAATTACTTTCTAGAATTTTCTAAGTGTGATTATTAAAAGTAACCTTGTTTAGTTAATTGTTAACTACCTTTATATGTTAACATATTTATGAAATTGTGTACATAAAGGTGCAACAATGTTGTGACAACTTTAAATTGAAAAAACGTTGATTTTTTACAAAATGTTCTATGGTCATATTTTGAAGTTTTAGTTAAACTATTTATATATATGTAAACCAAATTTAAAAATAAATTTGTATGATGTTATTTAAAAATATAAACACTCATAAATAAATTAAAATAATTTATTAAACCATTTAAACTTACTTTTCTGAAATCCGGATTTTGTAACTTTTGTCGATATAAGCAAATGTTACTATTTTTATGTATATTTCTATTTCCAAATAATAAAACCTTTTATATTTTATACTTAAAATCACTTTAAATGTTATATTTTTAAGTGGTCAAATTCTGGGTCGTTACGCTTTGGCTTTATAAATATTATTTTGGTAAATTTATGTGACCTTTTGGATTTGGAGAAAACTTTTTAAAATAAATATTTTGAAAACCTTAATTTTATAATATGGGAATGCTAATAATCGACTTGGTATTGTTGATTGGTTTAAATACTTTCAAGTAATGCTTCATCGAATATGGTATAACACATTGAATAGAAAGTTTGAGTGGAATTTACTAACCCATTTGCGAATACATGAATTTCAACGGGTAATATGAGATACTTAGGTTAAATTCTTGTGATTGCTTTTAGGAAGGTACTTAACACTATAGGGTTGTATTCTCATTTGGTGTTTGGCATGGGGCTGATGGATCCTTAAGAGAATATAATTCAGGTTTCCCAGTTGTATCCGGAATAAGTAAGATTTACTAGCTTCTAGTAAATACTTGAATTTCACTAGATAGTATGGGATGTTTTAGTTAAGTTCTTGTGATTTCTAAGAGAGAAAGTATTTGGTACTTCAGAGCTTACTCACTTTTGATGTTTGGCCGGGGCCAATAGATCCTTAAGATGTGTACTCCTAGTTTTTATATATGATCCTTATGATCGGGCTGGACTTGATTTTTCTTGGACTTTGAAAGAATATAATCTATAAATGGGTTATGAGATAACTTAAAATTACATTATGAACCAGAGAGTTATATCAAGGAGAAATCTTATAATTAATCCACAACTTTTGAATAGGATTAATTAAGAAATATTTTATAATATTAGGATTAATAAGTATTATGAATAGAAAAAATATTTTTGATAAATTGAGATTTGGAAACTAATTTTAAAAACTTATTTGGAAATTTACAACTAAGAACCTATTTTAAGTTATAACTTTTACTGATAGTTGAGGTTGGAAATTGTACAATTTTAATGAGTTAAAGATTATAGAAATTTTGAGAATATAAATCAATGATTTAAGTTTATCTCAAAATATTAAATAAGAAAAAGTATATTTAATGGAAAAATTAAATAGAGAACTCTTAATGATTTGAATGTAGGTAACATCTTAGAAATCTACCTAATGTTGTACCTTAACTTGGGTAGGAGCCAAGAGAATCATATCTACCTAGATTGAATTTTTCCACTGTTGATAGTTTCTAATCCGATATGGGTATGTCTCCTTTCGAAACTTTGTCAGGTAAATCATATCGACCACTCTCTTTTTGGCATTAGTCAAGGGAAAAAATTAATCTCAAGTCCCTACTCCATTTGGTTATCTTTTGGTAAGATCTTGGAAATTTCTACTGGAGATCAAATCTTTATTCGTGTTTCTTTGTTGATTGGATGACTGATATTACAATCAATTTGGGATGATAGCTCTTTGATATATGGAACCCTTCCAAGCCTTTGAGTGTAGTGGCTCTGTTGCTTATTGAGTTATTTTCTAGTCCAGTTCGTTGCCATTCGTGGTGTCCTCCTTGTGTTTCAACCTTGCAAATACTTTAGAAATTCTAAATCTATTCTTAGACATAGAATCCTTGTTGCACTAGAGACCTAACAAAAATCCAGCTTATGATTAGAGCTCAATTTGTTTGTTACCTCAAAGGTGGAATGCCTTCGAGATATAACCATTTTGCTTATCTAAGTTCAATGGTCTGATGAGCCTAAGGACTATTTTTGTGAAACTAGAGAGTTAATCGAGCAAACGCATCCGGTGTAGTTTCCTAAGTTCATTTGTGATGAGTCTCTTGTTTGAGTAAATACGTTCTTGTTATTTTGTTATAGACTTTTCCTTTAAGAAAATTGCGGGGATGCAATTTTCATAAGGAGGGAGTCTGTAACAACCCTAGTGGAGATTACATGAAACTAAAATACAAAAATATGATTTAATTAATTATAACTAATTTTTATTGGTAAATCTTGGGAATTTATATTTATAATTATTCTTATTTCCAAATTTTAAATAGATTTGGGATTAATTAAATTTGATATTTCATAAAATATCCTTTTATGCAACTTAAATCTTATATTTGTTAATATAAGAATAATCTGGGGAAAAATAAGAGTTATTAAAATATATGGAAATACTTCTGTAATTTGTACAATGTGTTTTTCCAAGATTTATTCACTTATTTATTTTAAATGGAGCTTTATGATAAATATTTTTCGTTCCAAATTATTACAACAAATGTTGTAAATTTAATAAAATGTTAATATTGAGATTTATTGTTTAAAATGAGATTTTTATTATGATTAATAGTTTATTTATTATCAACGATGAGGATGAATTTTAATTTTAAAAGCTATATTTAGTTTTACAAAATATCTCAATATTAATAAAAAATGGGAATTTTTGATATGTTGGAACTTTGGTAAATTTGAGGAAAATTAATCTATGCTTCCATAAACTTAGTTGAGTATTAATTAGTATTTTATGAGAGAAACAATAGAAATTGGTAAACATTTTCTTACTGGGTTATAGGATACCCATTAGGCCCATGTAGAGGGTGAATAATAATCCACATACCCTTGTTTTACTTCATCACCTTCTCATTTCAACCAAGATAAAAAATCTAAAAATAATTTAACCTTATTTGTAAACCCTATAAACTAGATTAAATCCCCAAATCAAGCTTAAATCAAAGGGTTTTTGATTATTAATAGAAGATGTAAAGCTAAGGTATTTTCCACCATCATATCTTACATCTATTAGGTCTTTAATCTCAGCTTTGATCGTAATTGTAATTCATGCTTTTGCGATCATTGAAAATCAAACCTAGGTTGTAGCCGAA
This sequence comes from Allium fistulosum, assembly GCA_030737815.1. NCBI lineage: Eukaryota > Viridiplantae > Streptophyta > Magnoliopsida > Asparagales > Amaryllidaceae > Allium > Allium fistulosum. The sequence continues at coordinate 1,217,822,819 of CM060904.1, read as the reverse complement.
AGTTTTTAGCTAAGTGGAATTCAGGTTCTAATCATCCATTCAAGTTTACTTAGGTGAGTTAATCTCACACTTCTAGCTTACTGTTGTTGTTATGGATGAATTTGATGTTGAATTGATCTTAATTTTTTGTTGATTTTCTTGTCAAATGAAACTTGATTTTCTATTTGATAAAAACCTACTTCATATGGTCATGAATTTCATTCCATTGTAGTTTTTTTGATGCTCACATGTCAGGTAATTCAATCGAGTAGATGCCCAGGTGTAATTCAGAGAAGAAAACACCACAAACGAGCCATCGGAGCACCGCCGGCGTCGCCTAGAACTCAGCCCAGGCGTGCCAACCAGTGCACTGGTCACCATGACCGGTGAACCAGTCATGAGATGGGCCAAGACCTAGGTCATGCCATTTTGGGCTACCTTTGCACCAAAGTTAACTCCTCAATTCGCCCGTTCGATCGCTTGAACCTATTTCCTTGATTTTGGTAGTGTTTTCTATGTCGATTTCAATGCTATTTCCAGATTTTAATTTATAAATTTTTGAATTTGTCTTGGAGTTTATTATACCATAGAAATGCTGTATGGGTCCATGATGCAACACACAACTTCCATCGCCAACTAGAGTTTTCAAAAGAATGATTTTCAATCCGAACCATTTTCTCAAATTGTAACGACCCGTATTTTTTGAAATTTAAAAATATTAAATTTAATAAGGTTTTGGAATTTAGTATTGTGAGAAATTAAAATTTATGATTTATAAATGAAGAAAATAATTAGAATATAATTTAATTTTATTGTTTGAATGTTATTGCAACTATTTCAATGTAATTTCAATCAATTGAAATAATTGTAAAGTTAATTCAGTAATAATTGTAAGGTAATAAGGAATTAAATTAAATGATTGAATTAATGGTGAAATTATATGTTTTAAATTGAGATTAGTTAATATAGAATATGAACTCAGTTTGGGTAAGTAATTTATAACCCTTGGTTGTAAACCATGAGTTAATATATATGAGTTACTAAGCTGTAACAATTGATTTATTATTATCTTGCTATTTAACCATTTTGAAGTTAATTTAGAAATCAATTGAAATTTAGTGTAATTGAAATATTGTAATTAATATGGTAAAAGATGTTAACAGTAGAATAATGAATGTAATAAGATGGAAACTTATGTTTAATTAATCCATAAGGTAATAGTTGATTAAATAAAAAGAATGTAAATCAAAATAAAAGAAATTGTTGGAATTTAAAATATAATAAACTGGGATTTTATTATAGTTGTAATTGAACGCTGAAATTAGTATAATAGTTAAATATTGGGATTAACATGGAAATTGTATTTTAAGAGATTATTAAATTCCTATTTAATTAGGAATGATGAAAATTGTTAACTTTTAATTTAGAATTTAAAAGTTATTAAATTGATTTAAAAATAATAATTTATTTAATTATCGTGTAAAATTAGCCTTTTTGGGCAATGTCTTGGATCCCTAACAATGAATTATTATAAGATTTCAAGTTTCGTAGCGATCGGACTTATCGTTTGATCGTGCGACCTCGAAACGCATAGAAATCAATTAAAAGAATTTAAAAGGATATAATTTGATTTTGAAAGCTAACTTCTGTATATAATGGAATTACAGTTTGAACTAGTTTCATTGAATTTAAAAATATCGAAAACCTATATTTCGATATATTGGATGACCTACTTTCGTTTCGGGAACGAAACGGGCTTTTCGGGTCGTTGTTATCATTTCGACCCAATTCGATCTACTCCATCCATTCTTATCCATCCCTGCCTATATAAATAGATATTTCCTAAAACCCTAGCAGCTTCTATTCTGATTTATGTACGTACAAATTTCTATCTCTTTTTTCTTCTCAAATGGTTATCATCTCAAACCCTAAATTCCCAATTCCAAATCAAATCGAAAATTTAAACTCCTCAAAACCTATCGAATTATATATCATCGCGAAGCTCTCAACAAACGTAATATACTACTGTAATTCTTTTTTTGATTGGAGGCTTTGTTTGGCCAAAAATTTGTGTAGTACTCTCGGCCATCCATTCTAGGTTTTCGATTTCAACGGTGGATCTTTATTCATTCGTCGATCGGGAGGTGCTGCACGTAGAGGGCGTCAAGGGCTTTCGATCCATAGGTTCGTTCATGTCAAAAGTGCCTCGATTTTGGCAGAAACGGTGAACTATTGCGGTGGCGGCATGGAGCGCCTAGGTGACCGAAGGGTGGCCGCAAGGCATTGGAGAGATCGGCGGGAGGAGAGCGTTGCAGCGGTGAGCTTTGATCCGGTGATAGGCGAACGTGGTAGCGGCATTTTCAACGTGGAGATGGTGGCTGCTGTTCGTTATTGGGTTTGTCCTCGTGTTCAATTAGGGCTCTGGGAAGGTGACGAAATTACTCTTTTGCCCTTCAATTTTATTTAATATTTAATTTAAATTTCAACCTTCTAACTCGCATAACATTTTCATACGAGCTTCGTTTGACGCCCAGTTTCTTCCATTGGGTTCGTATCGAAATTCCTGACAGCATGAAACTAGTTTGGTTGAATTATGAGACTGTTCAAATTTGAGTGTTCTTTCGGATTTTAATTCGACTAAAAATCAAAGGTGAGTGTTCAAACTACTCATGAAATACTAAAATATTTTGTTGTCCGTTAGATTGAAATTATGAAGTGATTTAAATATATTGATTGTTGTTTGATGGTTTAAAATTGACATTTATATTGAATTGCATGGATAGTGTAATTTAATTTGACAATTAAATTGAAATTGACATTTAAATTGAAATCGGAATTTAATATGCTAGTTAAACACCCGAGAATTTACAACTAGTAATCTTTTAGGATATGTGACTGTTTTGGATGTTGATTGTGATGGATGCCTAATGATTGATATGTTAGACGTTTGGATGTTTGTTTATGCTGATTTATTCCTGTTATTCACCCTTGATGTTTTATGCTTATTTATTCCTGTTATTCACCCTGGATGTTACGGGCATCAAATAAATCTGAAATTAAATAAATTAAGAAATAGGTTGAAATGATATATACCTATGACACCTGATTTGGATTGAAATGATATATATCCATCCCTGAAATTAAAAATTAAAATTAAATTGAACTAATCACTTGGCCATAGGATAGAAAATTATATATGGACATCGTTGGTCGATTTTAAATTATTTTCTAAAATTGTAAAGTATGTTTTGATTTAATAAATTTTATTTTAAAATTTAATTTCAAATTTTTATTCAAAATTTTTATTTTAGTAAATATAAGTTTTAAAAATCTAAATTTTAAGATTTTAATTTATAATTTTATTAAGTTTTAAAATATATAATTTAAATAATGTAATATAATAAAAACGCTTTAAAATTTAATTTAATAAAATATTTAATATAGTTTTGAAGATTTATTTAAAATTTAATTTAAGATAATAAATATTGACTTTTATAATAACTTTAATAGATAAAAGATTTTTTAAAAGATTTTACAATTTTTTTTAAAGGTTTTGTGAGGAATTTATAAAAGTTTTGTAAGAGATTTTATAATGGATTTTATAAAAGAATTTTTATAAAATATTTTTATAAAGGATTTTATAATGGTTTGATAAATGAGTTAAGAAGGCCTTAAAAGATTTTATAAAGGGTTTTATAAAAGAACTTGTATAAAGGGATTTGGAAGCGTTTTAAAGGAATTTACATAGAAGTTTGTGAAAAGGGGAAGACTTGTAAACTGTTTTGGAATTTCTAAATAACTTTATAAATGGTTCTAAAGCATATAAATAGTTTATAAATGGTTTAAGAGAGATTTATAAATTATCTTCGAAATTGATTGAAAGAAATCTTCGTCGGCATTTATGAATATCTTTATACTTTTGGAATAAGTATATGGATATCTTGATATGAAGGTATAAACTATTTTCTGGATTTATTATTAAAAATGTTTTACAAAATGACCATGGTGTGAAATAAGCGTTTGGTTGTTAAAGAAACCGGGGGTCGGATATTGTCATACTCTCTGCCAATTCCGAAACCACTTTAACAACTGTGCACGTGGTTGATAATCTAGAACGAAGTAGGATGGTTTGGCGAACGCTACTAGTATGAGGTAAGAACGCAGCCCTGACCTTCGGGTCAGCTTGCTATGAGTAAAACATGAGCCATAACCAGGCCAGGTGAGGTCACTCCTCATATCGGACACGCTTCTTCAATACCATATCTGTTACTTTGTAATTGATTGGTGGCCACCATCTATTTGATTATAGGAGTGTTGTTTCGAGGTGGGCGGCAGCTGCGGCTATGTGTTACCACCAGCCTGGTTCCGCCAAATAGTTGAATCATACCCTGATATTGCCTTGCGTGCCTTGTCATATGCCTTATCGAGCCCACTATGATTTTGGTTTGTGTCGTACCTATGGAGTGCTCCCTGATAGCCCACCAGTTTACGATGGAGTTTGCAATACTGTATAGACTACGATGCTTATATAAAATGTGTTAAGGCAGATATGGATAACGCCTTAACACTATTTTAAATATTATACTTTACTAATAGACACTACATATATAGCGTATACTACTACATATAGATAGTTTGACGGATCCTTAAGAGATGGAAAAATCTCGTAACATCTCTTAAGTTATTGTACTTATCTTATACACCGGATAGGAGATGAAAATCCCGTAACATCTCCGACGCCATTACACTCATTTTCCACGTGATATTTATTTGACTTACATAAGAATATTTTAGTTCTGACTCGAGTGTTTTGTCTTTTCATTACGCTTGGGTCAGCCTGAGCATTTCAGTGTTGAAGACCATTTTATTTCGGAGGATGAAGACGGAGATTGAAAAATTATTTATTATATTATTCGTATTATTCCGCTGCATCATTATTGGTATGTTGTTGTTGTACTCTGATAAGTTGTAAAAAAAGTGTAATCAAATGTTATTTGTAAAACAGCTTCATGAACTGTTTATTTGATTATTATATTTTGTCATTCCGTTGTGAGATTATATGTTTTGTTTTCATTCTTTCCTTTTATTTTCTTATTAAACCCCATTGATAATCTACCCTTTTGAATGGTTTGAGTTTGACATGTGTGGTTTATTGCCGATTTAAACCGTCCAAAAAGGTGGGTCGTCGCAGTTGGTATCAAAGCTTTGGTTTATAGATACCTTAGCCTGTTTGGGGTTAACCCATTAGAGATAGGGTTAGTAATACCCTAGAATGAGTCTAAGTGTATATATATGAGAGAGCATATTTTTTAGTGCTATAAAAAATGTTTTCATATTGTGTTAATTTGTTCTGTTTGGTATTTCTAAATTCTGGTCAGTACATAGGACGCTATGACATCGATAGGGATTTCTAAGCACTTAATAGGGCAAACCGACATAATATTGTTTTTTTGAAAAATAGGTAAATGAAATAATTTTACCTAGTGTTAGCACCAAAATTGGTCACTAACACCCAAGAAAAGATTTGTGTAGAGAGATTAATGAAGATAATAAATTAAAACAGAGGAATATATACAAAGTTAACTGTAGAAACAAGAACACCAGAATTATAGTGGTTCAACGTAACTGCCTACGTCTACTATTAATGTAATCTTTATTGCTTTTCTCAAAGACTTGAATACAGATGCAATCCGTAAACAAATAACTCGAATACAAGTTAGAACTGAAAGAAAGAGAGTATCCAAAATGGCGGCGTATCTCTGGAGTTCTCCGAAAAAAGCCCCCTTCATCTGCACCCCCGCCTCTCTATTTATAAACGAAGATAGGCTAGACTTCCTACACAAGCCCAAGCACAAGGTACCGAGCCAAGTTTAGCAAACGTCATCGGCCGAACGGTAAATGCCGAACCGGGGAGTCTTGATGATAAGCTCGAAGCAATCCTTCTAGGGGCTCGAAGTGAACAATGGTGTGACTCAAAGCAATGACATGCTTACCATCTTACTTTGAAGTGGAATTGATAACCACCAACTCTGCTTGCATGCACCGAATGAGGTATATTAAACTACCATGACTGAACCACGAGCACCGAAATAGAATTGAACAAAGCTCCTTAGCCGACCCATGCATGGCTTCACTTCCTTGACCGAGCCGCGCGTGCCGAAGCATCTGGACCGAACGACACATACCGAACTATCCAGACCGAATGAAACAATGTCTCCCCTAGCCGAGCAACGAATGACTTTGCGCTTTTAAGGCCAGACCAAATCCATACCGAACAACAATTGACCGAACTACCTTGTCTATCCTCCCTCGACCGAGCGACGAACTTCTCCTCTAGGCCAAGTGATATGCGCTCAGATCCTACCAACACCTTTCTTTAACCTAGCGACACACGCCATCTCACAAGACCGAACAGCACACGTCTTCCCTTCCTCGGTCGAACCATGTATACAGGCCGACCCGTGTATATAGGCCGAACCACTCAAATTGAATCCATTCCATATATTTCCAACCCCTCACTGGCTCGAGTCTGGTCCCTATCCAATCAAAACCTCTATAATCATCATCTTGTAGCCGGGCCAAGTAACCGGGTAACATTTGCCCCCGAAAGTGCGTCTTGTGAATCAACATGACGTGCTTTGACTCAACGAATAATTCTCACTTTCAGAAGCTAGCCCATTCCGACTGGTAACTGACTGCCACTTTTCATTGGCTCTTGGCGAAGCTTAATGTTGTCTTTCAAAGGCTGAACCATGGTAGATCTTCCAAATCCAAGCTCCTCCCAGTAATACTTGTTTCTCCTCTAGGTCACTACCCTTAATCATTATTATACGTGTATGTATTTACATACATTTTATTTTAATATCCACATTCTCTTTGTCTTATTAACAATAAACCTCTACCTATTACGGTTATGACCTTTATTCATTATTTATTTATGCATTTTTCAAAAAATACTTTATTATTATTACTTATATACTTTTCTTCTTCTTTTTTATATAGTGGTTCGACATATGAGGGCCGACCCATTTGATCGGTTGCCTGGGCTGGTTCGGCATGATGACCTACTAACCTTGTTAAACATGACGACCGGGTCTTTTGAGGAAACCAATTCAACTTCCCTTCTCCATATAAAATCCCCGACCTTTGCTTTCTTCTTCCCACCTTGACTTCATTATTCTTTTCCTTCGATCCTACTTAGAACCCGAGCTCCATTCTTCTACTTCCTCAACACGCTCCCCTACCACCCTCGACTCCAAGTCCCAGAAATTACTTGCCTCAGTTTCAAACCTTTGCATAGGTAAGGATCTTCGCTCCGTTTTGAGCTATTAGGGCTTGTTTTCCTGGACTTGAACTAAGTTCGAGCCGTTTATGCATACGATTCTTCGCGGCGAGCAGGAGAAGAGAGAAATACGAGGAACGAGAGGATAGGAAAAGGTAGTTGAGAGGGAGTTTGACATATGTGTTATTAGAAAGGGAGGTGGGTAGGTCTGGTTTCGGTGCACAAGCTACAATCTTGCGCTCAGCACGCCCATCTACGGAGAGAAATCATTAGGTTCATAGGGCAAGGTTGGATTTGTAGGAATTCCATGGAGGTCTGGGTTGGTAGGAAACGTGAGTGGTCGGTCGATAACTTTTTTATGGGAGTGACGCTAGAGAGAGGATTAGTACCTTGAGTGGGAATGTCGCTCGTTCCTGAATGAAAGGTTGAGAGTGGGTCAGTTAACATGCATTTAATTGTGTGGCCGCTCGGCATTAAGTGAGCTACCATGAATTGGCACGGGTCCAGGGTAGTGGTTCGGCCGAAGTCTGAGTGAGGACGTCCGGTTGTTAGGGACAGAGGTTCGGTATAGCTTAAGGAAGTTGGTTTGGTAGTTAGAAAGAGAGAGAGGATTGGATGGTTCAGTCATCCTATAGGATAGTGGATCGGCATTGATAACCAAGACTATTCTAATTCAAATATAACATTCATTTGTACAATTCACCTCCACAACCAAGCACTGAATAATGGACAATGACCAGTAACAAAGCATATTAGCCTGGGGACTTAATTTAAACTTACTACCCCATAACTTGAATAATATTCAATGCCAACTCAACCCATCAAATGTAGACAAATATTCTTCACACTCTATGATGCTAATGTTCGACTCCAAAACCACTATTGTCAGCCATATAACAAACTGTAGGAGACGGTCAGCGATGATGGTCCCCGAGGACAATAACTTAAAGTTTTATCATACCACACTTGTGTTTAAAACTTTAACTTTTCCGGTACTCACTTTTAAGTTGTAGCACTAGTTCACACACAACACGGGGGAATGTTTTGTCATCGTTATATCTGATATCGATTGTCTTTCAAGTATAGTTCAAACAGGTATCTACCTATTTTCAACGCTCGTTGAAGATGTCCAAGAGATCGAGCTCTGCAACAGTATCTGAAAGGCCCGAGCCAAGTTCTCGGCAGGAGGTAGTAGGAACTTCGAATCCATCGACAACTCCTACACAGGGTATTCCAAATCCATCAGCTGCAGTTATTGACCCGACTCCTAATGTTATAGACGGAGCAGTTATTCTAGATAATCCTATTGATTCACAAGCTTCAAAAATCGGCGAAGCCGGTCTTCGTCGGTTGTGCACAATTCATGGAATCCCTTTCGACGACGTTTTAGTTCCATCGAGGCAAGATCGGCCTCACCTACCACCAGCTGGATATATAGCTTGCAATAAATTCATGTGCTAGGTTAGTAGCGTGCCACCTTTCAACTCCTTTCTCCGTGAAGTGTTACAGTATATCAGGATCGCCCTGGCACAACTACATCCCAATAGCCACACATTCATCTATGGCACTTGTATTCTCTTCATAAGCATCTTATTCAGGCTCCCCACTCCCGGCGATATCCGCTACATTTATCACTTCAAAAGATGGTCTGACAGTCCATCCTTCATATTCCTTGAGCCACACTCCAAGTGTCACATCCTGACGGGGGCATGGTGTAAATTCTCCCAATATAAGCAGGAATGGTTTTATGTACACTGCCCCCTGGCTTTGCGAGAAGATGGATGGAAGGGAGTAAGTTCTATTTTCGGACCAATATTTGTCTAAGGCACGAAGTGTATTCTTTCTAAACTTCTTTCAAATTTTACAGGCATCAGCCCACGTCCCGAAGGCACTGGGTATTTTGAGGCCGTCAAGGCCATTTGAGCTATTCCCGTAGAAGACCGGGAGATCAAATTCGTCAATTCCTATGAATCGCTTTTAAAGTTTGGATTGTTGGCGGAAGGTCGTCGAACTAGTCTCCCAACTAGCACTGCTACAACTGGATCTGCTGTAGAGAAAGGCAAAGAGTAGGCTGGATCTTCGGTGCCTCCTATAGAAGAAGCCCCCGATACAACAGAGGTAGGTGAAATTAAGGAGACTGGGATGCCAGAATCGACCGACGAGAATATAAGTCCCGACTCGGCACCAGTAATCGACGCACCCGGCATCGATGAACCTTCCCCTCCTTCAAAGAGGAAAAAGGCCTAGCCTACAAACTGAGAAAGAAATCAGTGGGCGGAACTTCAAAAGTTACAATTACTCCAGTAGAGAAAGAGTCGTCTCCTCAACATTTAGAGGGTTCACTAAAAGGTCTATCAGACCTGACCATCCCCGATGACTTGCTAAATTACGGCTTCAATGATCCAGGGGCTATAGGATTTAGTTCATTTGCAAGAGGCGATGACGGCGAACAAGCTCATCATCAAGGAGAAAAAACTACAATAAGTAAAGCTAAAGAAACTGGTCCGTCGGGGGGAAACACTAGGACACACACGAACACTCACACTTCACCCACACTTAAGTTTTAGCCATTGTATGATCCTCACTAACTTGTCTTCACTTGGTTTATATGCAGGTGATATGGGATGCTCACACGGCTTCAACCGCCTTCGCGGTTCCTCTATTATCCACCACTCCGATCGAGATTTTGGATCAGGTAGACGCCGATACAAGGATGACAACGGCGATAGGGAATACCGCCCCCGAGACTCGTCGTCTTCCCGAAGAAGAACTTACAGCCATTCTTCACATCCCAATGATCCTTCCCCTCATTCGGAGCACAGTAGAGAAAAATCTGCTTTGAAAGGACCTCAATTTCAAGCTCCTTGTGACCAACACTCTGGTTCGTCCAGCACCAAACAACCTTGTGAACCTCATAAAAAGTCTGTGACTCCGACTAGGCATACTCCTCCAATCCCTACACATGATCCATCGACAGCTGAAAAAATTATCTGAGCTTAAAGCCACATTTTCCAAAAATATGCTTCGACGGATTGAAATTTCTTCCAACTATTCATCCTATTCCAGGGCACGTCAAACAAAGCGCCATCGCCTGTAACAACGATGTCTATGTCCAACACGATGCGTTCGTTCATTTGGTAGAAAAAGTTTCAGAAGTTTCTATGGAACGCCAGCATGAAATCGATCGCCTAAAACTTGAATCCATTTATGATAAAGATATTATTAAAGTACAAGACGAAGAGCTTTCCTCATACAAATCTCAACTTGAGGCCGCTCAACAAAACACCAAAGATACAGCTGAGCCAGTCAGCCGTCTGGAAGCCACTCACAAAAAGGAAATCGATGAGGCAGTTCAACGTAGCGGTGCTCTAGCCTTAGAAAAAGATTTCATCTAGAAAGAAAAGGATGTCCTCGCTCGATGAGTTAAAGAACTGGAGGAGCTTTTGCTTAAAGAAAAAGAAGAGAAAACCGCTGCACAAGAAGAGTCGCAACGATATTGCAAGGAAATTGTCACAATACGGCTCTTAAAAACGAAGCTCGACGAGGAACTTTCTAAAGCCGAAGCGTTAAAGGATGCAGCCCATAAAGAGGGTAAAAGAATGGCATTGATAGAAATTGATTCTCGCCTAGAGGCACCTGCTGAAGCCGGGAGAGAAGAAATTAAATGCTTAATCGATCCACTTATTGCGGAATACAACGCTCGAGTTCTCATGAATCGAAATTTATCATTTCTAGGCGAAGGTTACCTCGAATCGTTAGCCGTAGCATGGGATACTCTAATAAAAGTTAAGCGAGTGGAGCTGGGCACCGAAGAGATTGATGAGGATTCTCTTGTGAACAAAGTGCTTCGAGTAAATGAGCCTTCCGACTTATCCGCGGCCAAAGCCCTCTACGGAAAGGATTCCTCTTCATCGAATGGGAAGGATGACGCTGCTGTCCCATCCGGGACCGAGTCTCCAGTTCCTTCTATCGCCCAGTCGGTTGGTTGCTCATCATTCGATCCTTTTGAGCAGCATGTCGGCTATGACCCAGAGAAATCCAGGCTTGATGTTCACGTTCTTTCGCCTATTCCAAAGGGCGAGACTCCTAAAACAGTTGAGAGTCAACCGGAAACCGGTATGCAATTTTTCTTTCTGAGGTTGAAAGGACCGTCGCTTTTGAGTAACAATAGATGTATTCTAACACTTATCCTTTTTTACTCCATGTAGGTCATTCTGATCCTGAACCAACTCCAAGGAGTGATGTCGCCACGGAGAAGGAAGAAAAAATAGTGGAAGAGCTTCACACTGGGGATACTCCCGGACCTGCTGCCCAAGTAATCGGAGTGCTCGATGTGGACAAGACCGAGGATCCCTCGCCGGTGGACGAACATGACGAGGTTGAAATCATGAACTCTTCTGAACCTACTTCAAAACTTAGCATGGGGGAACGAATCACGGAGGAAGAGAAAAGGAAAGTCGAAATTAAGATTAAGCCTCAGGTGATGGAACTCGATAACTCTTTAAACATGCCCTTGAAGATAATCCTCCCCGGGGGAACACACCTCTGGATGTCCCTCCTCCTACCCCGGATACCGCCTCACTAGGAAGCAGAGGGTCCAAGAAGCGCTTAGCTGAGGAGTCTTCAGAGAAACCGAAGAAAGAGAAGAAGTCAAAAAAGTAATTATCTTCTCGTCATACCTCGCTCCGCCTAAGTCATGTAGTTGTTTCTATTTATTTTTATAGTCGTTGTGAATAGGCTTTTTGCTCCAGTTTAGGAGAAGTTGTAATGGAACTGAATCTTCGATTAGTAAATAAATAAAATTTTGTTTCTTTGTTTTCGATGATTTTCGCTATTCAGCTTATCATCCAACTATTGTTTGACATTCAATGTCTTGTGGGCCATGTAAGCACCTATTCGCTTCCACATGACTTGGTGATTTCCAAATTGCTTATTGACGCAGCACAGAAGTAGACTGAACCAGCGGTCAAATCTATCCAGGATCCGATCACGAAGTGCGGAAAAATGAATCGATGAAACAAGATAAATTGATGAATTGATGATACCAAGTGCCTAAATCCGTTGATCTCTCGAGATACCGGATTCTAACTATCTTCAACACGTTGATCGTGCACGATACCGCGTTAAGATCTACGATTCTTCGACGTTGATCTCGCGCACGAGATTCCGTGAATCGGCTTCAAAATCGTTGATTCGAGTGCACTCGAATATCCGAAGAGGGAGAAAGGAGATCACACTCAACTTCCAATTTTAATGGAGGCACCAAGCTCTCAACAAATTTTATTCAAAATTCAACTCTCTTTACAAATGACAGCACACCCCTATTTATAGGAAATTACAACACACACATGCGACTCAACACATGCGACTCACGACTTAACATCATTCGAGTTACAACATCATACGACTTAACGACATAAGAAAAACGACACAACAATTACAACACAAACGACACATGACTTAACAAATGCGACACAACTAATACAGCACAAACGACTTAAGGAAAAGCGGCACAGCGACATAAGAAACAAGGCGGCATAGCAACAAAAGAAACAAGGCGGCATAGCTGAGCGACTTATAGAGATGCGACATAACTGAGCGACTTATAGAGATGAACGACTTATAGGCTGAGCGACTTATAGAGATGAACGACTTATAGGCTGAGCGACTTATAGAGATGAACAACCTATAGGATGAGCGACTCATAGGATGAGCGACTCAAGGCAGGCGACATAAGCTAGTTGGCATAACTCGCTATCTCGTGCTTGTCTCGCTCGCTTATCATGGTGCGCTGCATTATCCTCCCCTGGTTGAAAAGAATTCGACCCCGAATTCACACTTTCCTCTTCTTCGACATGCTTATTCTCATGATATGGAATCAAGTGTTTGACGTTGAAAACGTCAGCAGTATGGATATGATCCGGCAACCTTAACTGATAAGCATTCTAATTAATTTTCTTTACGATTTCCAAAGGGCCAATCTTTCTAGCATCCAGTTTGTTGTAAGTACTAATAGGAAATCGATCCTTAGTCAATACTGCATATACAAAATCTCCTTCTTTGAACTCAACACTTTGTCACTTAATATCCGCAGATTGCTTATATTTCTCATTCGCCTTAAGCAATCGTTCCTGCACAACCTTGTGGCACTCTTGCAATTCATTCACAAAATCACTAGCTCGTTTGATCAATCCTTTCTGCTGTGGTACTATAGATAAATCTAATGGTCCCTTAAGCATTGTTGAGTAAACGACCTGGAATGGACTGAACCCAGTGCTACGATTAACTGCATGGTTGTGTGCAAACTCAGCTTGACACAGCTTGGAATCCCAACTCTTTAAATTGTCATTCACGAGGCATCTCAATAGATTACCTAGGGATCTATTCACAACTTTTGTCTGTCCATCCGTCTATGGATGATAAGCTCTACTGAATTTCAGCTTTGTCCCGACCATTCTCCATAGACTCATCCAAAAATGACTCAGAAAACGAGTGTCTCTATCCGATGCAATAGATTCAGGCAACCCATGAAGACGATAGATCTCTCTAAAATATAACTGTGCGACATTAACTACATCTGCCGTCTTCTTGCATGCGATAAAATGTACCATTTTTGAAAAACGATCAACCACCACGTAGATAGAATCATTGCCACGTTGCGTTTTCGGCAATCCCAATACAAAGTCCATACTAACATCCACCCATGGTTTAGTAGATATAGGCAACGGCATATATAAACCTGCATTTGTTGCGGTCCGCTTTGAAACTTGACAAATATGGCACCTCTGAACGAACTTTTCAACCTCATTCCTCACTAATGGCCAAAAATAAGATTTTTTGATCAACTGCATAGTACGGTCACGACCCACGTGTCCTTCTTCATGTAATTCTTTGATGATTTTCATTCGCAGACTGCAATCTGGAATACACAACTGATTTCCTTTGAATAGAAAACCATCAACCAGCATATATCCATCCATGTTTCCCTGCTTGACTTTGTCTAAGATCTTGGAAAAATATGAATCTGAAGTAAGCAAACTTAGAAGTAAGTCAAAACCCATCACCTCTACTCGCATGGTTGTTAGTAAATTATTCCTCCAACGCAAAGCATTGGCGACGCGATTAGTTACTCCAGACTTGTGCTTTACGACGAATGTAAATTGCTGCAAATAAGCTATCCACGATGCATGCCTAGCTACAATTTTATTCTGCCCTTGTAAATGTTTCAATGCTTCATGATCCGTATACAAAACAAATTCTTGGTGGAACAAGTAATGTCTCCAATGCTTCACGACCTGCACAATAGCGTAAAACTCCACATCATAAGTATTGTATCTCATCTTTGCTCCAGAAAGTTTTTCACTGAAACAGGCAATTGGACGACCCTTCTGACTCAACACTCCTCCAATTCCAACTTTGGACGCATCTGTATGTAACTCAAATAGTAACTGAAAATTTGGCAACACTAGAATCGGTGCTGATGTTAAAAGTTCCTTGATTTGTTCAAAAACAGATCCTGCCTCTTTCGTCCATGAAAACTGCTTTCCTTTCATACAATCAGTAACAGGAGCCATCACACTACTAAAGTGCAGTATAAATCTTCGATAAAATGAAGCTAACCCATGGAAACTTCTGACTTCTGTTATAGTTTTGGGTTGTGGCCAATTTCTGATTGCGGCTACTTTACTCTGGTCCACTTGTATCCCTTCCTTGGACACGACATAACCCAGAAATAAAACACTTGGCGTCATGAACATGCATTTCTTTGTCGCTGCATAGAACTGTTCTTGATGAAGAATAATTAACACCTTTCGCAAGTGTTGAATGTGCTCCTCTGTGCTAGCACTATATATCAAGATATCATCAAAGTAGACTACAACAAACTTCCCGATGTAAGGTCCGAAAATTTGATTCATCGCCCTCATAAATGTACTTGGTGCATTAGATAGGCCAAATGGCATGACCAGCCATTCATATAATCCTTCCCGAGTCTTGAATGTTGTCTTCCATTTATCACCTGGTCTTATGCGAATCTGATGATAACCACTCTTAAGGTCGATCTTAGAAAAGATTACAGACCCACTGAGTTGATCCAATAGATCATCAAGTCTTGGCATAGGAAATCTGTATCTGACAGTTATTTTGTTGAGTGCCCTGCTGTCTGTACACATTCTCCACGAACCATCTTTCTTTGGCACCAACAGAGCTGGTACAGCACAAGGACTGAGACTCTCTCGAACACGCCCTTGCTTAAGCAACTCCTCAACCTGTCTCCTCAACTCTTCATGCTCTTTCGGACTCATACGATAATGTGGCCTATGCGGTAAGATGAGCTGGATGGCGAGACGTACTTCCATACTAGATTATTATTCCGTTGTGCAGTATAAGCTGTGTAGTCAGTTTTTGTGAGGACAGGTTATGATAACTGTCCAGTTGTGTGCTCTGAATTTTGTTGTACTTTGATGATGTAATGTATATAACAGATATAGTTCTTTTCATTAAAAGATCAGTTATTTATCTATTATATATTGTTCCGCTGCGATTGTGAGATTCTGATGTTGTTTTCTATTTTCTTCTTCTACCTCCTTCTTCTTTAACCCTAATGATTCGTTTTTCCGGCATTCGATTGTTCGGCAATTGATATAGTGGACATATTGATGTCGATTTTCGAGCGTTGAAAAATTGGGTTGTTATAGTTTGATACCAATTGTAATGACCAGGAATTTTCGACCTTGAAAATCGACACTAATACGTTCACTGTAAGAGTGCCGAGCAATCGAGTGCCGGAAATCCCAGACTGTTAGGGTTAATAAGAAAAAAGAGGTAGAAGACGAAACAGAAAAAAACAGAAGCACAGAATCTCACAATCGCAGTAGAACAAATATAATATCAAATAACAGCATTTATACAAGAAGTTGTAAATGTCAATTTACATACAATATATCAGAGTACAATCATTCACAAACAAACTAGACAGTTGTAATAACCTGTCCCAGACTAATATCAATACAATCTCAACTACACAGCGGAATATATATAGCTAGATACGCAGAAGCCTCTTGCTCCAAGCCTTCCTCCAAAATACGTCAAAGCTAACTGAAACACTTGGCTACTCATAAAAATTTGAGTACCCAAGAGTTTATGAAAACAGAAAATAAACTCCGGGTCAGACATGGGTCTGGTGTGAGTAAACGGTTTAAGTTGCTTAACTTTGAAAACGAAGGTATCTCGTAAGACTTCCCACATATAAACACGGATAAGTTTTTACCTTACGATAACCAAAACATTTGATAGGAAATACAGTGATATTATAATAATGTCTAGGGTTTTCAAGTTAAATAGGAAATAGCTGGAATGCTTACATCTCATGTTCCAACATAGTTGGGCACAATCAAAATGTACGGCACTTATTGGAGATTGGATTCCATACAATGGCAGGGCTACTGGGGTACCGCCCGTCACAGTACGTGGTCTAGATCACTGTACCGAGGATCCATCCTGATCCCCTGCAACACAAGACCGGAACTACCCCTTACTGGATAGTCCGAATAAGACAACCCCGCAGTTGGCGAGACCAACCGCCCACTAAGCCGAATAAAAAGGGACCTCTAGACAGGGGAAAATCTTATCCTACTTGGGTGCTATCCACTTAGCCTTGCGTGCACCTCCCCTATTTTAGCCATTCCCGGTTGATGAGGCTTGAGGCTATGATTACCTTTTTAGAACACATATCTTGGAATGCTCATCGTCCTAACAATGACGATGGTCTGATAGCATTCATCCATACAAGTATGTTCCGAATTCGAACGAAACCGAAGGCACTATCTCCGTTACACTCGTTTTGGAATCACCCTCAGAGTTAATGACAAATAGCCCTTGCACTCTGAATCTTCATCTCGATCTTCACTTGAGATTTCATGAACCATCGCTTAATTTGGATCGATGTGGTTTACGGATAACAAATTTGATATCCGATCCCAGTCTCATCGAAATCCAAACGCCATCTTAAAGTCCAAGTTGTTTTAAGTTTAAACAATTCAATTTATTTTCAGGATATCATATTCACACAGCGATTTTATCACAGATAGATAACTTACATTATCATAATTCATCCAAAGCATCTCATATCAGAGAGCATCACAATCACATATCAGGTATATCAAATAATCCAAGGAATTCAATATAATTCAATCACCCATAAGTAAGGTTAATTAGTTATACAATTCCTAATTAATTTAATTAAATTAACTACCTTTAATTCCTGCTTAATTAACATTAATTAATTACAAACCATTTATTATTACTTTAAATTAATTTATCATCCTATAACCATTCACATTAATTAATTAACCCTTAATTACTCACATTAATTAATGGTTCTTAATTAATCACATTAATTAATTATCCCATAATCACTTACATTAATTAATTATCTTTTAATTAATCACATTCATTAATTATCCTTAAATTACTTACATTAATCAACTAACCCTTTAATTAATTACCTTAATTAATTAATCCTTTAATTAATTACATTGAGTAATTATCCTTTTAATTACTTCCATAATTTAATTATCCTTTCATTAACCAAGACCTTAATTAATTTAAGATAACCCATTTATCTTAATTAATTACTTAATTCAATCATTATTAAATTCCATTTGAAAATACTTAAGGATTAATTTATTAATTAACCTAATATATAATTATTCAAAACCAAATCAATTAATATTAAAAACATTTAAGTTTAAAATTTTAATCTTTGAAACTTGCTTTATAACTTGATCAAAACTTTTTGCTTTGAAAACCTGTTTAATAATTTCTTTGAAACTCTGCTTAATAATTTGCTTTGAAACTTGCATTTTCTTTTGCTCTTAAACTTGGTTGATACACCAAAGAAAAACCCGAGCCCAAGACAAAAATACCCGAGCCAACTTCGATCCAACTTCGCATCTTCTTCCCTCGAGAAAACTCGCGTTCGACTTCGAGCAAAACCCTTGTCTTCTCCGAAGCTCCAAAACACAGAGCAACTACAGATACGAATGGACACATGTGCACGTGCACAACCGATCGGCACCCCTCCGATCAACGTCGCTACCACCAGCAAGTCAACGATGACCCTCACGATCGCCTCCAGTACCCAGAAACCCGATACAACATCAAAATTAAAATCAAGCTACACGCAACCCACTGGAACGAAACTGATCAACCAGAACCTCAACGTATCGCCACCTCTAGTCACCAGAAGCTTCGACACCCCTTCCAGAGATTCGCCATAGAGCTACTCTCCTATTCCCCTTTCTCCGATCAAGCCCGATGCTTCCTCGACGTCGCACTGACCTCCAAATCAATGTCGACCAAATCAGGGTTTTAAACTCTTAAAGTGAACTACAAATCCAATCACCATTTTTCCCAAGCATGTAACAGCCCTAGATTTTTGTATATATTTTATTTGACTTTATTATATTTTGAAAACTATTTTAAACTTGTTTTATTTCAAACATTTCATTTTTAAATATAAATGTTGATTATTATGTGAATTTTAATTTCAAACTGGTATTAATTGAACATTTTCCTGAAAAAGGGATTTCTGGTCAAACTGGTCAAACTTTGACTTTTAAAACTTCAAATTTAAAATTGTTTAAAATCTTAAATTTTATCTTTTATTATGAAAATAGACTTAATAACATTAATACTGCATTTTGTTTCGTTGAAAACGGAATTAAATTGTAAAAGTTATGTACATTTCAATTTTGAGTATAATTTGTTTTATTTTGCAATTTTTCCTATTTTAAATTTTATAAATCATATTTTCTTTGTCATATTTTATTTTAAAATGTGTTAATATGTTATTTTATGTATATTTTTGTCTTTTAATATTTTTGAAGTGATAATAAAACTTTTCCAAAATTTATTGCATTTATTAAAGACTAGTTCTATTTTTCTGCTATATTCTTCATTTAAATTATATTTAATTAAAAATTTATTTATTTATTTTTGTGAATGCATTTTTATTTTATGTTCTTATCTTTGTTTATAAACATTTTTCCAAGTCCATACAATTTTCCCTAAGTTTATTTCATTTATTTTCAAATTTTCTAGACTAGTTTTCATTTCCTGTACTATTTTCTTATTTTAACCATATATAATTAATATTTATTTATTTATTTATATTTTGTTTATCTGTTATATTTTCGAATTTTAACTGAATTTATAAGTACCTTCAGTTATTTAAATTTATATAATGAAATTAAAGAAATTTGAAAAGGTTATGACTTTTGATTTTCCTATGGCCTTTTATCTTCCACCTTTTCATATTTGTAACTTAACTTTTCATTCAATTGGCCATTACTTCTCACTTCTTTCAGCCGACTATCATTTTGTCATTCATGTAAAATTTTGTTTCTCATTTCCTGAAAGAAAATTTCGGCCATAGCTTGTGAAAGATTTTGGTAAAATTCTTTTTCATTTTGTTTACTTTTATTGATTTTTGATAATGATTTTTGCACTTGTTTTCTCACCTTCTATGCTCAGCTCCTCCTTCCTCCTCCACCTTGGCCTCCTCCACCACCACCACATCTGGTCAACACCTCCTCCAGCCAGCCCCAAGCCATGTCCATGCCCCTTGATGAAGAAGATCCACCTTAATGTTCATAGCCTAGCCTAACTTGTTCCACCACCTCTCTCCTCCACTTTGGCCGGCCAAACACCACCACCACTAGCCACAACCTGAGCCTTGGACCTCTGTATCACCTGTAGTTTATCCTTCTAGATCAGGCCATGCCCAATAGTCCCTTGGTCGAACCCATTTAGGCCTTGAAATCTATGTTGTTGCTTGTAGTTGTGTTGCCTTGTTTTGAAATTCAAGCACATATCCTTCATCTCCTCTTTATATTGCTATGGCGACCCCTATATGACCTGAACCTGATCCAAACCTGATCCAAAACAATCCCATTACAGTGTCTTTCCAGGCCATATCTAAAGTATAAGTGGTTAAATGCAAGTGCAAAAGCTCTAGCTTTGAATTGTGTAGTTATTCCTAGCATTGTTTGTAATATTTTGGTTTATAATTCATGTTTGTTTTTGTTTTGTTTGATATTTAACAAGGCAATTAGCCTTGGCTCTCCCACTCTCAAATCATTGTCGTGTTATCGTGCTTTTGAAGTTCCTTATTTGTACATTCGGTTGTCATCTCCAGCTTATACAGGTGAGTTATTCTCACCAGACAATATGTACATATATAACTATTGAATTGACCCCTTTTGAATCTGTAAAATGCATTATCATGTTACACCTGCTATGTTATGAGTTTATGATGTTCACCCATGCTTAAACACCTATTATATTATATGTTACTGTTATATTATGTTGTTCTATTATTTTTATCAGTTTATCACACTACAAGTTCCCTTTAGATTAGAATCACTATGGGTTGAAATGATACATACCCAAACGGACTTTAGAATAGGAGAAAATCGTTATGGGCTGAAATGATGTAAAGACCCAAAAGTTGGCCTTCGAAAATCGGCACCCGTACTCCACTTGTACTCAAAATGCCGTAGATTCAAATGCCAAATCTGGTTCTCCGGAGCTTATAACAACATTAAGTAAATAACACAGCGGAAAAAAAAGAATATAGATATACAACATCTGATACAATATCCAGATACAATGATGATACAATGAATATCTATATACATCAGAGATATGATACAACAAATAGCAGCGGAAAAGAAAAATAGATAACTAATATCAGCAGCGGAACAAATAACTCTAAGATAGTCTTCAAAAGAGAACTCCAGCAATAGCTCGAACTCCCAATAACGATACACCAAGAATAAGCAAGTGCAGTCCAATCCAAAGACTGAACTAGCTCCAGATAATCTACTAAATCTGAATATCTGAAAAACCAAACTCTAGACTGCTCGTGTAGAAAAATTTTGAGCATCCAGAGTTTAGGAAAGAAACAATAAACTCCGATCAGTCATGGGACTGGTGTGAGCCACAAAAACAGTTTATCTTTAAAACAAATAGCAGAGAATTTTAAAGTCAATTCGCAATGCTTTTGGAAAATGAAACTACCATAAGACCTCCCACCACACACACAATGCAAACGCAGAATTGGAGGAGATTTCTTCTTATGATAGTCAAAGATGCTTACTACGCAAAAATCAAATCATTTTTGATATTATTATTAGTGCATAGTGTAGAAATCATTTCGAAAGTATAATATTAATCTTAGCCAACATACGACCAGTATCGTATGCCTACTATAGCTACCATCTAAACAGTGGTGACCACCGTACGTAAATGGCAGGTTCTACAACTAAAACCGTACAAAGTTCGTATTGGAGTTTGGATTTCCAACAAATGGTCAGGCTAAGGAACTTCCTATCCACGATGGGTACGTCCCTGGAATAGACGACCCGAGAACCTAACCGGATCTCTGCCAACACAAGGCCGGGTTACCTCTGCAAAAATAGGTAACTACTGACACGCGTATGCCATCCCCCGATCGTCACCGATCTTCCCGAGGATCCCCGATTTCCAACAACCACAAAGTAATAAACTTGCAGCAACCACAGAGGTTAAGTATCTGGGCTCCATACCATGATACCACCTTTATCCAGAAGGAATGACATACACTAAGGGGCGCTACTCCCTAGAACCTTGCCGCATCTTTCCTGTTTTGACCATTTCCGGGGTGTGAGGCTCGATGAAGTCTCATCCACAAAGCTACGCTTTGTCACAAAGCCATGCTTCGGGTCAAACAAATGATCAACCTATGATCACAAAGATATAAAATCAAATAAATGATCATATCACAAATGATCAAACACTGATCATCACACAGCAACACTCAGCATGTCACATTACCAAATTGGGATATATCGCTGATAAATTTCAACAACATAACCTCTGAGCTCGTACGTCTCAGAGAAGGGTGTTAAACTAAGAGAATAAATTCTCCGCCACCAACAGATATGTATTTGAAAGAAATCGGCTTTATATCTCAAAGTGTAATGTCAGACATGTATCCATACAAGTCTGTTCCGGGTTCGAACAGAACCGAAGGCACTTCTTACGAAGCCCTTGCAATTCCGGGTATTCACAATCCCGTCCGGACTTCCCATCACAAAGGGTGATCAAATCTCTATACCAGGACCAGTCGGTGCAGAGACATTCGACGAGTTGTCCTTTCGTTTTCGTAAATATCCGGTCTTCAACACCGGTCTTCAAATGCGATCCATATACGACGTATCATTATTCGGAATGGGTTATACGACCCAAAGGTCCTTTCCCGGTTAACCCGAATAGTGAGCGCGATATTTAAAAACATATGGATATTGGGATTTCAATTAAGTCACAACTTATTTCCCCAAAACTTTTCTTTCAAATGGTTTAAACAAATCATCATTTTAAATCTGTTAAAAATAAACAGATTCAATTCCTAGCTTTCAAAACATTTCAATTTCATTTTAAATTTGAAACTTTTCAACACCAATTGGAAGTTCACTTCTTATATGAAAGCTGTTATTATTTGAAAACAAATAGTTTTCGTTTTCAGAAAAATCCAATTTTATTTGAATGAGTTAAAGCCCTTTAATTATATTCACATTCCAAAATCAATACTTTTAAAATAGTTTACCCCTTATATAACAAGTATAACATCTTTAAATCCCTAGTTTCAAATCATAGAATTCAATTTCAAACTTGAATTCAAATTTAAATCAAATGATTTAAATTTTCAAAACTCGATTAAGTTATTCAAAATAACTTTTATCTTTGAAATTCCATTTCAAAAGCTTTTCACTTTAAACCCCAATTTCCAATTTCAAAATCAATTGAAATTAAAAATTTCAATTTCAAAACATCAATTTTAAATTATCTGTGACTTAACCGATTTCCACGTGAAATCCATATTTGTGTGTGTAACAGTGTGGTCTAGGGGTTTTACACACAATAGTTCAACAGCAGTTATCACAGATATATCGATAAGCAGTATAATCGATAACGCTTATCTTTATTCACAAATTCATAGATAAAATAAATTTATCAGTCACAAAGATTAACTATTACAATTCGATGTGGGTTTCGGATAACCAACTGAAATCCGACTCCCTGTCGTATCGAAATTCAAGTGCCGTTCCACGGGCCAAGGGGTTTCATATTAATATAACAATATATCACAGAAACAGAAATCACAGATCATGACATAAATCAGGACGTATCACAAAGCATCATATATCAGGGATATCAAACAATTCATATCATTCAACAGAATCCAAACATTCATAAGTAAGGTCAAATTTATTATCTGATAAATTTAAATCAGATAAATTCCTTATGAATAAATTACTAATCCTGGTTAATTAACATCGATAAATTACAAATTAGTTTGATAAATTTTTCTTTAATCATTTATAAATTAATCAATCAATTTTTAGTCATAAATAATTATCCTTTAATTATTTAATTATCTTTTACTTTATTTATTTGATTAACCCTTAATTTATTACCATTTAATTAATTATCCTCAATTATAAATAAATTAGCTTTAAATTTATAAATAAATTGATCTTTAGTTAATTATGAATCATTTATCAATATAAAAATTAACTTAACTTTTAAGTTAACACATTAAAACTTTTAAATCAATTTCTTGATTACTTAATTTCCAGACAACAGACTCAGGTTTAACTTGTTTCAATATCTTTTGGTTTAAACTCATTTTACACTTTAAATTTATTTAAGTTTAAAAGCTTAAACACTGACATGTTTAAATAGAAACTCAAAACAACAATTCATTCGAGTCGGACATGATGACTTCGGGTAATTCGCTTAAAAACTTCGAGTAGAATGTCAGATTACCCGAGCCAATCAACAAGTTTATGAAAACAGGTTTTCTTTCTTCCTCACAACATAACCTCTGGCACACGCAAGTGCATGTGCACCTGCACCAATGAGTTCGTCCACTCCGATCATCAACGATGATCTCTTTGAGTCGGCTATCACACTTTAACTCAATCACAAACTTCAGATAATTGATTCAAACACAAATTCGAATTCGAGCCCATCATTCAAAACCTGGAAACGAGAACTGGAACTACACCCAAACCTGGAATTCACCATCGCTCTCGAGATTCCGACCATCAGAACACCTGCGATTCCGACCACACCATCACCTACCTTCATGCTTTCATCCCCTCGAGTTTAGTTACACTCGATCAAATAGAGCAGAAGCTACGATTCAGAGAAGTACACCCTGTTCAAACTAGGTTTAAAACCTAGATCGTCACGCCACCGTCACCACAGTGATCAGGGTCCCCACCTGACATTTTTGCCGTACCCCCAGATCCTTCCTCAACCTCCTGACCCAACGCCGATCACCAATGATTGCTCGCCTCGCCGTAATGGACCAAAAACCCACGTTCGTTCAACCCCTATTATCTCCTTCAATTTCTACTTAAAAATCACCCAACTATTTTTAAAAAACATCATTGTGAATCACAAACCCGTTCATGAAATCGATTGATTTAATTGTGCCATTCGAATTTTTTTCATTTCATACCTGTTTACAGTAGACATGAGTTTCCATCCTCTATGTCACATAATAACAAGTGAAACGAATTTCAGAAAAATCTACACTTTTAAACAAGCAACTTCTTTTCTTTGATCATAACCTAAAACCAATTGGATCGAGATATAGAGATTTTTAAAGTTCAATATTAGCTTTTTATTCTTTCAAGAACATGAGATTCCATTGGTTACTGGGTGAGAAAAAAAAATGATTATCATGTATCTATACAACATTAAACATTTTTCTATGCGATTACATGCCAAACTACAAGAGATTTTATCCAAATTCGTGGCATATACCTATGCAATCATAGTTTTCTAGATTCGTAAAGTTTGGGTTTACTCACTTTGTTTAACATATACTGTTGTTTTTATATCCCAGTGACACTCAGGCTTAAAATTTAACTTAATCAAGTTTTAAACATTAATCCATAATAAATCAACAACTTTTCTTTATAAACCAAGTCCTAACAACCATTGGTTGAATAGAATATGAATTTAAATCTAAAACAGGAGACTGAAAACTAAGATCAGAGAATTCTCATATGGGAATAAACATACACAAAGCATATTACATTTACATACATACATACTACCATATCTATCACAGAAAGACAGGCAACCATATTCAATTTTTAGATTTAAAAGTGATGTTACTCACATGATTTCAAGTATATATATGTATACCATCAGAGATTAAACAGATTTAATCTAAAAAAAGGTAGTTTTCTCACTTGTTATGCAGAAATAAACAGAGCCTTCTTCTCTGAACCAGGCTATTGAATTTGCATGCTTCCAGGTTGAAGACTTTTGAACTTTTCTGTTTTTTTGATTTTTTTTCATTTCTGGTTTTTGTTTAATGGTTGTTTTTGAACGATTAAAGAGAAGAGGAAGTTGTATTATTGTTTTGGGGTTTAGAGGGTATCACTTCAGTTTTACATAGCTTATGGACGAACTGATGTTGAGGAGTTGGTATATAGGAGAGAAGTTGACAGGGTATGGCTGAAGTTGCTTGGAGTTATGGGCTAGAGATGCTTGCTTGTACTTGCTTTATTTTGTTTATTTCATTTTGACTTCGGCTGAGGTGATTTTGGTATGGCAAATCTTTGTTTATATATGAATGTATATAATGTTGTTTAACTTTAAATATCATTTGTAGGTTTGCTTTCTTTTATAAGTGTTCATACTTATATTTGTTTGTTTTATCACTTGTTAATGTTTGAATGTATTCCTTTTGCAGCCTATATACTTTATTGTTTTATGTTTTGCTTATATGTAGTTATATTTGTTTTACAATGGTGGCTGCTAGTTTGTTTCATTTTTAATGTGTTTTTGTTTTGTTTACTTTGTTCTTGTTTTAATGTTGTTTATACTATTTATATTGCTTTATTACTTGTATTTGTTATTTTATTACTTTACAATATAAATGAATTTCTAATTTATTCTATTTCAAACATTTACTTCTATTTTAACTTAAATCTTTATTTTACTTTAATATTATCATCATCATTTATTTACACTTCAAATCAAAAATATATCTATATATTAACTATTTTCAAATTCACTCGTATATGCCCGAATACTTATATATTCAGATATATACAATATTTAAATTTAAATGATAAAATATATTTTAATTTGGATTCGGGGAAACTCGCTCCAATTTAATTACTCAATTTAATTCAAAAATTCATTAAATTATTAATTTAAATAAATTTAAATTTCGGGGTCGTTACAAATGATATGCCTGAATGATTTTCAATTAGTTTCATTTACTTGGGATTGCGGGTTGGAAATGATCAAACCCGGGTATCTTTGTAAATTACGGGTTGAAATGATAAATTACCCGTATCACTTTACCTAGGCTAGAAAATGAAATACATACCCATTGTTAAAATATGTTTTATAATTTTTTTTAAAATATTTTAGAAATGTAAATATTATAATATTTTGATTTAAACTAAATAAAAATGATTTTTGTAAAGCATTATTGATTTTCTGAAAATTTATAAGTGAAATAAATTAATGGTAAAATTAGAAAATTTGAAATGTAATTTATTTTGGGAAATTTTAATTTGGTGATAATTGGAATTTAAATTAAATATGAAATGTGATAAACTCATGATAATTTGGATTAAAGTGAATTTAAATGATTTTTATATTATATTAATGATTTTGAATAAAGTTAAAATGTGAAATGAATGAATATTTAAGTTGAAATTTTGAAATATAACTAAAATTGGAAATTTGTGAATTTGGCTTAAAAGTGAATTTTAAGTTAAGTCAATAAAAATGGAATTAAGTTATATTTGAAAATTTAAACTTAAGTGTTAAGTTAATTTAATTTAATTAATTTATAAATTAATATTGGAATTTAATATTGGAATTTAATAAGTGAATTATTATTAAATTTTGATTTTTGAATGGAGGTTTAACTTTATAAAATCATGAATATAAGGGTATTTGAATGATTGTTTTAAAAGTGAAATTATATGATTTTATAAGTTAAAAATGATTTATATAAAAATATAATTGTTTGTTAAATTATACTGAATATTTGAAGTTAATTAACTGCATTTCTGAAATGCTATAAATTCTAATGTAAATGATAATACAACATTTGTAAATGCTGTAGTTGATAATAATGAACCAAATGGCTAAATTTAACTAAAGGCTCTTATAGCATTTTTGTAATTGTTATAATGGTTGAATTTAACTAAGTTTATTTGAAACTAATGTAACCCTATTACAGCATTTTAAATGCTGTCTTTTGTTAAATTGAACAGTTTTAAATGTGACTTTCCGTAGCATTTTCTAAATGCTGCGAAAGTTGAATCTTCATTGTTTTAATTAATTTAAGTGAACGAATGAACTTTGAAAGATTAAAATTTTGGAAATTTAATAATTTAATTATTAAATACAATAACTTCATTTTTATGATTTAAAATAAAGTAATTTGTTTCGAAATATAAACTATTTTGAAATATGATATTTTGATATTTTGAAATGGATTTTTGAAGGATATTGAATTTTGAAATGATATTTGATTTCGAAGTATAAAATACCATTTTGAAATTTTAACCATGGGATGTATTTAATTTATAGTTTAACTGATCCTTAAAGGATAGGCGATCCCAAGCATCCTTTGAGTTATTGTGCATTTCTACTACAGTTCACTTGAGTTGGATTACATTATATAAGTATATATTGTCCTGACTCGAGTGTTTTGTGTTTTACTTTATGCTCGGGTCAGCCTGAGTATTTACAGCTTAGCTTTGGATTTCTTTCTGGAGCTAGGAATCACTGGAGATTCTGCTTGTCTAGTTATCTGTTCCTTTCAGTTCAGTTGTTCTATTTCAGTTCTGGTATTCATAAACTTCTATTTATTTGAGATGTCTATTGTATATGTTTTCAAGCAGATATTATGTATTATGTTTTAAGAGTTTGTTATAGTAGCTTCATGAACCACTATGGTTTTTATATTCCGCTGCGAGTTATTCTGATATGTTCTGTGTCTGTGATTCTGTGTATTTGATTTCATTTGCTCCAAATTTATTTACAATCTGTTATTTTGAATTATTCAAGCCAGACATGTGTGGATTATTGTCAATTTGAATGGTCCAAAATAGTGGGTCGTTACAGTTTGTATCAAAGCTTTGGTTTTAGGCAAACCTTAGCCTGCGGAGCAAAAACTCATTAGAGATAGGGTAGAAATACCCTAGAATGAGTGAAATCAATGTCAGAATTATTTCTTCGTGAGAGAACGTATTTTCGAAGTGTAAAATGATTTTCAAAGATTATTTTGATATAAATTTTCTCGCTTTGAAAGTAAATTTTTCTAAACTTCATTCTTTCCGTATCCACCTTGTTAGTAATTTCTTTGATTAGGATCCTCTAAAATTTTGAACTTCTCCCTTGATTGATCTAGATCCATTGTTGATAGGAATCTATTTTGGGTATGGCAAAATCAGTAGTTTGTTAGGTTGCTTTGAGTAAACTCTGTTGTATCTTTTGCTTAGCTAAAGTTGTCCAACTAAAGATATTTATGCTTCTGTTTTCGTATGTTATGAATTCGAGTCTTTCCAAATTTTGAATGGGAATTTTTCTGTATTGATATAGGTTATATATCTCTCATCTTCGTTTGGATTCTTATTGAATAAGATTCCTTTGAATTTTTGAACGCTCCCACTTGTTCTGAAATCCATTCCTGTCTCCCTTAATTGTATTCTTTTGATTTTGGAGCATTGCATCACTCCACTTTGTATGACCTTTATAGGGTGGCGATTCCGCCAATCTTTGAATGATTATAATTGGCATTGATTGACTGGAGATTTCTGTATCCTCGGTTTACGATGTTTTCTATCTTCTGCTATATTTAGATTCTATCTCTGGCAATCAAAGGTTGATTTGCCTTAGATTTTCGCATCGATTATATTCCTGAAGTCACGGTTGACCGGTTAAGGTCGCCCGCGATTCATTTAGCCTTATCCATCTTCTATTTGGTAATTTAATTATCTTATCTTCGTTTTAGCCTATCTTTGAATTAGAATTCTATTTGATTAGAGTCCTTCTAAATTTGAATCTTTTTTTTGCTTTGAAATCCATCCTTGAATCGTCCCTTGGAAAGTTTGTGTTTGATTGACTTTTGAAAATTGTGTATTCATCGTAGTTTTATTTTGATAAGGATGACCATATTTTTATATAAAGATGAAATGTTTTTGATAAGGATTATATACCTTTTAAAAAAATGAGAATTTGAAGTTTTGAAAGGATTTGAAATTGTGAAAATTTTATAAGAAATGGTTTCATATAAAATGATTTATAACTGAAGGTTTTGAATCTGAATTTAAGTGATTGAACTCCAGCATTTTGGAACTGGTTTTAAGATTTTGAAATAATAAATAATATGATTTGAAATTAGTTTTCCGAATAAGTAATGTTTCAATGATTTTAATGGGTTTTAATGATTTCGAAGGAATTTCAAAGAAGTTTTCAAAGTAAATGGAAGTCCAGAACTCACTTGTGTCGCTGGAAAATAATTTCGGTGATGAGTGCACGCATCATCGACATTGATTTTCGAGTTTCTGAGTGAGGCAGAGGCCACTTCGGTAGCTTTGCTATGCGATTGATTTGTGAAACCAATTTTGATTTCAAATTCCGAAGTGTGATGTGATATTCGAAAGATATATGTATATATATTTTTAAAATTTGAAATGAGCCGGTGTTCAGTCCTTGAGTTTTGGATTTGATTTGATATAACCCTATTTTTGGAATTGATTTACTGATATAATTGTGATTTCCAACTCTTGGATTGAAATATGATTTCTTCGACTATTTTGAAGGTTCGAGCACTTCCAAATCAAGGTTAACTTTTCAAAGCTAAGTAATTTTGAAAAGTATATAAGTTTGGTATGTATGTTTAAAGTATGTAGTAATATGATTTAAATAGGTTGAAACTGTTTTGTTAAGTAAATGAATAAAGCTATTTTGAATTTTTTCTAATATGAAATTTAGATTTGAAATGTTTTGAGAAGAATTTAGTCTTCAAAATATTTTGAATAAAATAAAGTTTAAATGTTTAACTTAGTAACATCTTTATGAAACTATATATTTAAAATGTTGGAATAGATACATAAGTTGTATGTATGTTGTTTTATTCGCATAATTAAATTGATCCAAGTTTGAGTACACAAGTTCGAGGTGAATTACACCATTTCGTGTTAGGATTTTTCATTTGATTCTTGATGGAGAATATTTGATATGGATTTTGGGCTTGATTCTAGAATTCTCTATCATAGTATATGGCTATGCAAGGAGACTGATGGTTTCTAGTCGAGAAACCATATCGAAATCCGCATTAGAGAAGTCGAATGAACAATACTAGCTCGAAAGCGAACTTGTGTGATCGAGCGAGCGATCGAATGTGACTTTGCGAAATGATGACATATGTACATCTTATATTCTAATATCATTGATATACTTGACGCTTAAATGGGAAGTTGTTGGGTTGGATATCTTTGTAATTTAATTGGAATTTTTCCTTTATGAAAAACTACTATCAATTTAAAACCAATTTTTTTCTTTTCTATTTTTCTTTTATTTTCTTAAACAAACTATTTTATTCTATTTTATATACAAAACTATTTTACAAAACTATTTTATGTACAAAACTATTTCACAAACTAATTTGTATACAAAACTATTCTAAACTCAAAACCTTTTAGTAAGCAAAGATGTTCAATCCCATATAGCTCTTCGTACAGTGAAATTTATTTTTGAAAATTTTGATCCTTATATAAGATGGACTTTATGTAAATATAAGATGATTTTGGAAATGAATTGTTTGACTTAAACTATATTAATTTGGAAATTTGGATTTATTTTCTAAATTTATTATTTTGGAAACTTTGGAACTGAAGATATTTGATTTGGGAGGATAATTTGGTGAAAGCATATATGATTTTGAAAATTATATTGAAATTGAAACAAAATTGAAATTTGAGAACCTTATGTTACTAAATACTTGATTTGGGAGTTATCGAACTTATATAAAATTTGGTTTGTATAAGTATGATGTTGATTCGAAAACTATGGATTTGAAAAGGTACTCAATTTGAAAAGTGAAATCTTATATAATTGAACTCTATATAAGTGTGATTTGATATACTATTGATTTTGGAAAGTATTTAATTTGAAATTGAAATCTTTTATATAATGGACTTTATATAAGTATGATATTTGAAAGTGATTTGAAAAGGTACTATATGATACATATTTTCGAAGTAAAGATATGGAAAGTGCTTTCTGCTTGATATCCGCTTTGTGGCCACATTGTGGATTCATTCTATCGATATTTCTCTGATTTTTGGTTTTCCGGATACGATACTCGAGTTTTCATCGAATTCCATGGCAATGTCCATGGTCTTACGAGCGCGACTTCATAGCGTAATCGCAAGGTTGGGGGCGGCCTACGGGTACGTATGTTTCCTGGGAGATCCAGGCGTAACCATTGTGTATCTGCGATCTATTGAGTCGCTTGGTAGCGTAATCAGCAGGGGCTGCGAGAGCCTATGGTACGGATGTTTCCTGGGAGATCCAGGCGTAACCATTGTGTATCTGCAGTACTACCAGTCTTCATGGCGTAATCGCAAGGTTGGGGGGCGGCCTAAGGGTACGGATGTTTCCTGGGGGATCCAGGTGAAACCATTGTGTATCCGCGATCCATGATCAACATGTTTTTTTTTGGATTGTACTTTCCATATCTATTTTTAAAAGTTTTCCAGTATTTTCACTGGATGTTCAAACAAGTCTACTAAGTACTTGGAGAATTCTAGCTTTGCGCCTGATCAACGCACTGCCAGAGTCTGCAGGAACGAGGATAAACTTGTTAAGACATCGAGTTATAAAAGTATTTTGATAAAATATTATATAAATGATACTTTGATAAGTTATTTCCTTTTTTAAAGGATTTTAAAGTGTTTTAAATATTTTACCTCTTTAACCAACAATTTTAAATAATGGTTCATTCTTCTCTTTCAACCTGCTTTTCCTCCTAGCTACTTTTCTTCCCTACCTTCTTTCGGGATGTCTTCCAACCTATTGTTCTTTCTAGTTGTTTCTCCGCTCCCTTCCTTTTCGAGGACGAAAAGATTTGAGTGGGGGAGAGTGTAACAGCCCTAGATTTTTGTATATATTTTATTTGACTTTATTATATTTTGAAAACTATTTTAAATTTGTTTTATTTCAAACATTTCATTTTTAAATATAAATGTTGATTATTATGTGAATTTTAATTTCAAACTGGTATAAATTGAACATTTTCCTAAAAAAGGGATTTCTGGTCAAACTGGTCAAACTTTGACTTTTAAAACTTCAAATTTAAAATTGTTTAAAATCTTAAATTTTATCTTTTATTATGAAAATAGACTTAATAACATGAATACTGCTTTTTGTTTCGTTGCAAACGGAATTAAATTGTAAAAGTTATGTACATTTCAATTTTGAGTATAATTTGTTTTATTTTGCAATTTTTCCTATTTTAAATTTTATAAATCATATTTTCTTTGTCATATTTTATTTTAAAATGTGTTAATATGTTATTTTATGTATATTTTTTTCTTTTAATATTTTTGAAGTGATAATAAAACTTTTCCAAAATTTATTGCATTTATTAAAGACTAGTTCTGTTTTTCTACTATATTCTTCATTTAAATTATATTTAATTAAAAATTTATTTATTTATTTTTGTGAATGCATTTTTATTTTATGTTCTTATCTTTATTTATAAATATTTTTCCAAGTCCATACAATTTTCCCTAAGTTTATTTCATTTATTTTCAAATTTTCTAGACTAGTTTTCATTTCCTGTACTATTTTCTTATTTTAATCATATATAATTAATATTTATTTATTTATATTTTGTTTATCTGTTATATTTTCGAATTTTAACTGAATTTATAAGTATCTTCAGTTATTTAAATTTATATAATGAAATTAAAGAAATTTGAAAAGGTTATGACTTTTGATTTTCCTATGGCCTTTTATCTTCCACCTTTTCATATTTGTAACTTAACTTTTCATTCAATTGGCCATTACTTCTCACTTCTTTCAGCCGACTATCATTTTGTCATTCATGTAAAATTTTGTTTCTCATTTCCTGAAAGAAAATTTCGGCCATAGCTTGTGAAAGATTTTGGTAAACTTCTTTTTCTTTTTGTTTACTTTTATTGATTTTTGATAATGATTTTTGCACTTGTTTTCTCACCTTCTATGCTCAGCTCCTCCTTCTTCCTCCACTTTGGCCTCCTCCACCACCACCACATATAGTCAACACCTCCTCCAGCCCAGCCCCAAGCTATGGCCATGCCCCTTGATGAAGAAGATCCACCTAAAAATAAACAAAACTCCACCTTAATGTTCATAGCCTAGCCTAACTTGTTCCACCACCTCTCTCCTCCACTTTGGCCAGCCAAACACCACCACCACCAGCCACAACCTCAGACTTGGACCTCTGTAGCACCTGTAGTTTATCCTTCCAGATCAGGCCATGCCCAATAGTCCCTTGGTCGAACCCATTTAGGCCTTGAAATCTATGTTGTTGCTTGTAGTTGTGTTGCCTTGTTTTGAAATTCAAGCACATATCCTTCATCTCCTCTTTATATTGCTATGGCGACCCCTATATGACCCAAACCTGATCCAAAACAATCCCATTACAGTGTCTTTCCAGGCCATAGCTGAAGTATAAGTGGTTAAATGCAAGTGCAAAAGCTCTAGCTTTGAATTGTGTACTTATTCCTAGCATTGTTTGTAATATTTTGGTTTGTAATTCATGTTTGTTTTTGTTTTGTTTGATATTTAACAAGGCAATTAGCCTTGGCTCTCCCACTCTCAAATCATTGTCGTGTTATCGTGCTTTTGAAGTTCCTTATTTGTACATTCGGTTGTCATCTCCAGCTTATACAGGTGAGTTATTCGCACCAGACAATATGTACATATATAACTAGTGAATTGACCCATTTTGAATCTGTAAAATGCATTATCATGTTACACCTGCTATGTTATGATTTTATGATGTTCACCCTGCTTAAACACCTATTATATTATATGTTACTGTTATATTATGCTGTTCTATTATTTTTACCAGTTTATCACACTACAAGGTCTCTTTATATTAGAATCACTATGGGTTGAAATGATACATACCCGAACGGACTTTAGAATAGGAGAAAATCGTTATGGGCTGAAATGATATGCCTGAATGATTTTCAATTAGTTTCATTTACTTGGGATTGCGGGTTGGAAATGATCAAACCCGGGTATCTTTGTAAATTACGGGTTGAAATGATAAATTACCCGTATCACTTTACCTAGGCTAGAAAATGAAATATAGACCTGTTGTTAAAATATGTTTTATAAATTTTTTTAAAATATTTTAGAAATGTAAATATTATAATAGTTTGATTTAAACTAAATAAAAATGATTTTTGTAAAGCATTATTGATTTTCTGAAAATTTATAAGTGAAATAAATTAATGGTAAAATTAGACAATTTGAAATGTAAGTTATTTTGGGAAATTTTAATTTGGTGATAATTGGAATTTAAATTAAATATGAAATGTGATAAACTCATGATAATTTGGATTAAAGTGAATTTAAATGATTTTTATATTATATTAATGATTTTGAATAAAGTTAAAATGTGAAATGAATGAATATTTAAGTTGAAATTTTGAAATATAACTAAAATTGGAAATTTGTGAATTTGGCTTAAAAGTGAATTTTAAGTTAAGTCAATAAAAATGGAATTAAGTTATATTTGAAAATTTAAACTTAAGTGTTAAGTTAATTTAATTTAATGAATTTATAATTTAATATTGGAATTTAATAAGTGAATTATTATTAAATTTTGATTTTTGAATGGAGGTTTAACTTTATAAAATCATGAATATAAGGGTATTTGAATGATTGTTTTAAAAGTGAAATTATATGATTTTATAAGTTAAAAATGATTTATATAAAAATATAATTGTTTGTGAAATTATACTGAATATTTGAAGTTAATTAATTGCATTTCTGAAATGCTATAAATTCTAATGTAAATGATAATACAACATTTGTAAATGTTGTAGTTGATAATAATGAACCAAATGGCTAAATTTAATTAAAGGCTATTATAGCATTTTTGTAATTGTTATAATGGTTGAATTTAACTAAGTTTATTTGAAACTAATGTAACCATATTACAGCATTTTAAATGCTGTCTTTTGTTAAATTGAACTGTTTTAAATGTGACTTTTGTAGCATTTTCTAAATGCTGCGAGAGTTGAATCTTCATTGTTTTAATTAATTTAAGTGAACGAATAACTTTGAAAGATTAAAATTTTGGAAATTTAATAATTTAATTATTAAATACAATAACTTCATTTTTATGATTTAAAATAAAGTAATTTGTTTTGAAATATAAACTATTTTGAAATATGATATTTTGATATTTTGAAATGGATTTTTGAAGGATATTGAATTTTTAAATGATATTTAATTTCGAAGTATAAAATACCATTTTGAAATTTTAACCACGGGATGTATTTAATTTATAGTTTAACTGATCTATAAAGGATGGGCGATCCCAAGCATCCTTTGAGTTATTGTGCATTTCTACTACAGTTCACTTGAGTTGGTTTACATTATATAAGTATATATTGTCCTGACTCGAGTGTTTTGTGTTTTACTTTACGCTCGGGTCAGCCTGAGTATTTACAGCTTAGCTTTGGATTTCTTTCTGGAGCTAGGAATCGCTGGAGATTCTGCTTGTCTAGTTATCTGTTCCTTTCAGTTCAGTTGTTCTATTTCAGTTCTGGTATTCATAAACTTCTATTTATTTGAGATGTCTATTGTATATGTTTTCAAGAAGATATTATGTATTATGTTTTGAGAGTTTGTTATAGTAGCTTCATGAACTACTATGGTTTTTATATTCCGCTGCGAGTTATTCTGATATGTTCTGTGTCTGTGATTCTGTGTATTTGATTTCATTTGCTCCAAATTTATTTACAATCTGTTATTTTGAATTATTCAAGCCAGACATGTGTGGATTATTGTCGATTTGAATGGTCCAAAATAGTGGGTCGTTACAAAGCGCCTCATCCCCCGAGCTACCTCCAGCAACGACTTCGACCATCCACGAACCTCCGATCGCTATAAATCGCCCAAAACATGGTTCCCGTTCAACCCAAAATGCCTCAACCAATACTTACTTAAAAATCTTTATATTATAATTAAAAATCATGATTTTAAAAGACGAATCAGATTATACAGGTGAAACTAGAAATCATGGAAGTCGAATTTCTAAGTTGTTTGATTTTTACTGTAAATTCTTCTTTCCAATTAAAACTACTAGCTAACTATACTTTAAAATATTTTTAAAAATAGTGTCTGGTTAATACAAACATATTTCTTTAAAGGTTTATAACCTAAAAGAGATTGGGGAAAAAAGAAATGAATTTTTGAACTTATCTTAGTTTGTTGAAATCAAAACAGAGACGGGTCTATCTATAAACAGACATGCACACACAATCAACTCATGCATATATACATGCAAGCATATTCATACATTCATGCAAACATTTCACAACATAACTACAAGGATTTATCACATGCATATGGTTATAAAACAGATTTAACTTTTTAAAGTGATGTTTACTCACCTGTAATAGTTTGAACAAAGAACAGAGAAAGATTTGAAGTCTGGAAACTTGGTTTAAATCTGCAACTTGATCTTGATCCTACTTGTTAAAGTTTGAATTTGATTTTTGACTTTGCTACAGATCTTTTTTAGTTGAATTGAATCCTGGATCTTGAATTGCTTAGCTTCAGGTTTGAAATTTAAAAGAAGTTTGATTTTTCTTTTTAGTTTTAGTTTTGGAAAAATGAAAAGAAGAAAGGATTGAGAAAGGAAAATGTGAAAAGTTTTTAACTGTATACAGCCTCCTCTCTAACATTTTGTTTATATTTCAAATTAAATTAAAAGAAACAATTGCCACTTGTATTTTGCATGATACACTAACTTACAAATGTCCAAATCTTTATTTATTTATGCTTTTATTATTATCACTTATTGGGGTTTTTGTTTTATATTTATATATATACAAACTATATCTATATCATGTAGTTTTAAAAGAAAGTATATTAATCTTTTATTAAATCCTATTTTAAACTTAAGCTATTATATTTTAAATTAATAAATATTTATCTTTAGTGTTTTAAAATATAGAATTTAACTTTAACTAGCTTTTGAAAATTTATTACATTGAATTCAAATCAATGCTTCCTAATCACAATACATATATATAATAAAATTAGAAATATCTTATGTTAATTTTTGATATATATATATATATATATCCACACTTTTACAAACTTCCATATATACTACTTCTCATGACATATATATACATATGTATATATACACACTTATATACTTGTATATGTATACACTTAAAATTTTCAACATTTATTATAGTTTCAAATCCATTTATATATCGAGATAATTTTAATTATCAGATTTTATTTGTTCGACTTGTAAATTGGTATTTCAAATGATTTTCCCAGTTAATTACCAATCAACAGACGTCTAAAAATCCGGGTTATCACATTCCTCCCCCCTTTAAATATTTTCGTCCTCGAAAAGGAACGAAGCAAGAATTTTAATAAAACGTTTATTATCAGTTAAATTATTCTTAAACATTTTAATTCTTAACTCTTTTTATTTAAATTTTTAAAATACTTTAAAAATCTACATACTATTGCCAAAAAAGTTTTATAAAAATACTTTTTATAACTCGATGTCTCAACAAGTCCATCCTTGTTCTCACAGAAATTCGGTCATACGTTGATCAGGCGTAGGACTGAAAATCTATAAGTACTTGGTAAACCTGTTTTCAACACTCAGTGAAAATACTTGGAAAATATTTTGGTGAAAATATAAAAAAACATATTATACTATACACATATAGTATCTTTCGAATCATACTCTTTATATGAATCACCTATAAATCTCCTTTACACAATATCGATATTTCAAAATCGAAAATTCTCAAACTGGCTTTCCAAATTCCCAAAATTGATTTTTCCAAAATCAAAAGCCTTTCAAAAAACAATGGGTTCCAAAAACCTTTTTCCTAAAATAATTCTCATAAAATCATTTATATATATAGATATATATAAGTTTATTCTTTTAACTAGAACAAAATATTTTTTTTAAAGATCACTTCCTACTTATATAAATTCCTTTTTATACTTCAAATATTTTTCAAAGATCTTTTCCTCTGGTTATAGATTTAACAAGGGGAGTTTATCATATATAACAAATATATATATATATATATATACACACATCTTTATTTATCCAAACCAAATATTCAAATTCGATTTCCTTTATAAAGTTACTTGCCACATTACTTACTTTCCATAAAGTGAATTTTAATTATAGAAATATCCAACTTCCATTTTTATTCATCATGTATTTCTCAAAATATACTTTTCCATTCAAAAATCATTTTTACTTTTCTTTTTAAAATTTCCAATATCAATATTATTCCAGCACGTACGATGTACATATATCATCCGTACGCAATATCAAATCTGATCGCTCACTCGATCACACAATTTCACTTCCGAACTAGTATCGTTCACTCGACTTCCTAGTGCGGACTCAGATCTGGTTTCTTGATCAGAAACCGTCATTCTCCTTGCATAGCCATAACTATGATAGAGAATTTCAAAATCAATCAAAAATCCATATCCAGGGTTCGCCGTCGAAAATCGATTGAAAAATCCCAACTCGGATCGATATACTATCTCGAAATTGTGTGCTCGAATCTTGATCAAATCACTATGCGAATAGAATAACGTACGTACATCCTACGTATTTATCTCCATTGATTATTAGCCAAATCAACTTTCTTTTTATTCACATTCATTTTGATTGTCATTCACTTATTCACAATTGCTATAATTTCCATTTGGGTTTCGCTTCAATTCTTATCTCACTTGGTGTTTAATTATAAACAGTTTGCACTTTGACTAGTTTGAGTTTAGAAAATAGCTTGAAAAGTTTAAAATAGATAAGTAGTTGTAAAATAGTTATTAGTTGTAAATAGCAGTAGAATAGTTAATTAATTATAAAATAGTTGTAAAATAGTAATTAGTTGTAAAATAGTGATTAGTTTGTGAAACAGATGTAAAATAATAATTAGTTTTCAAAATAGTTGTAAAATAGGTATACGATAGTTTGGGTTTTAAAAAGAAAGTTTGTATAGTAAATAGCTAGGAAAAATAGATTTAAAACAGTTAATATTAAAACAATTTATTTGAAAATAGTTTCAGAGTCAAATTGGTCCAATTTCCCAATCCCACTTCCAATCAATTTCCAATTTCCACTTGCTTTTAAATTGATTCAATTCCAATTCAATTTGAATTAACTTCAATTCCTATCCCAAATTCAAATCAATTTTCATTTGAATTTAAACTTATTCAACTTCAATTTCACTTCCAATTAATTCAATTCAATTTTCCATTTGAATTTATTTCAATTCCAATCTCAATTTTAAATTATCTCGAATTATATAAATTCGAGTTAATTTTCAAATGTTGATTTAATCCCCTTAAATCAAATTAACCTTTACTTTTAATTTAACAACCTAAGTTTTTAAACAATTTAATTCTGAGTCCAAATTTTAATATTCATTTAAATTACCTTTACTTAACTTATTTCAAGGTTCAAGTAAGAGTTCAAAACTTTTTAAACAATTTAATCTTTAGAATCCAATTTATTACCCAATTTTAACTTCTAACCTTGAAACCAATTCTTAACAATTTCAATTTGCAAGTTCATTCAAATCTTAAGTTCAAAGTGATTTCATTTTCATAAGTTAATCTTTATCTCAAAATCATTTAGATAATTTCAAATTAACGTTTTATTTTCATTTAATTTCAGTAATGGATATATATTATGTAACAACCCGCATATTTTACGATTTTATATTTAAATGTTTTATTTAAATATAACGTCGTTAGTCGGATTTAAGTCCGAAGTGTCACTTTTTGCAAATAGTCGAATTAGGACTCGGGACCACTTCCATTAAGTCCAAAATGGCGTTTGCGATCTTTTTGAGTATAAGTATCAATATGTTTGGAGTGAGTTTAATTTTGCTATTTTCTATTTGGGCTTTTGGGATTGGATTTCAGCCCACTAACCCTACTTATTACTCTAACTCACTAACTCTTCATCCATTCACTCATTTCATTTCTTATAACTCAAGCTCAACTGAAAATGGGGGAAGAGAATTGTAACGACCCAGAATTTTGACCAAATTAAATTGAGAATATTTAATTTATTTTAAATATTTGAACGACGATTTAATTTGAATCCCCGATATAACTTTGAATTTGGTGATTAAATTATAAAAATTTAATCTATTGAAACTGGATAAAAATTTGAATCTTCAATTTAAAGTTGAAGAAAAATATTTCGAAAGCTTTTAAAATTTATATTGATAATACTGAAGATAATAGAAGCTTCAGAATCGAGTTTGAAAGTGAATTGTTCAGTTTTGAAATTACATCGTTTAAATCGATATTTTAAAAATAGCCATCCGAGGCGCAGTCTCGGAATTCGACGAAACCAGTTCCATTGGGTCCGTAATATCGAATTATTATCGGATTTCAAATTTCGTATTTTTCGGTGTTGATACGTGAGCACACGGTGAGTAAACGCATTGAAGTTTTATTGAGATTCAATTTAAATTTAAAATTTAAATTTATCAACATACACACGTTATCTTCCCTTCCACCACGCCTACAATCACGCAGAAAATCCCGGAACAAAAAATCGTGTAGAGCATGCTTCGTTCAGTTTTAAATATCTCGTTCCCTTTTCTTCAAAATTTACGCAAGCATAAACGAAAAAAATTCTATCTCGTTCAACAAGAAATTTAAAAATGGCCGCAACTAAAAGAGAAAAAAATCGCGAAGCCTCTTCTTCAGTAATAAAAAAAAAGTCGAATCCCTCTTCACCTTCAACTCTCAGTAAACCAAAGTCGAGTTCATCTCGACTCGAAAAAAAAAACGAACGAATTGATTTTGTTCGTGATATCTTCGAAATCGAAGCAGGGAGACGCGGCGACTTAGGGTGGCATCGCGAGATCAACTGGGTGGGGCCGAAGCGTTTGGGGTTTTGGAGTGTCGAACTCGAAGTTCGAGCGCGTGGAAGGAGGCGCTCGTTTGGGGTCGCAAGTTGGATCAACTGGTGGTTTCAGGCGACGCGATGGCGATTGGCGTATGGATCGAAGGGTGGTCGAGCAGCAATGTAGATCATGGAGGCTGCAGCTTCGTGCTTAGGGTGGTTCTAGGGTTTTCACGTAAGCATCGATTTGGGGGAGCTCGGTGAGGGAAGTTGCAGCCGCGATTTCAATCGGCGATCCGGGATTGGGTATGGTTTCTATTGATTTACAGTTATCCTTCGGCAATGAAAAATAAATTGATATGTAAATTTACTTTTAAACAGATATATACACACATAGTTTGGAAAACAGTTAACATATATATATATTTAGTTTTAATATGTTTAATGAAGAGAAAATAATAATAATAATAGTAGTGATAATAGCATAGATAAATGATATTTTAAAGTTTGAGTTTTAAAATCTATATGGATTGTTACATAAGTGTATATATAAAAGAAAAATAGATAAACTGCTGTTGTTATATGAAAAATAAAATAAAATATAAAATACAGATTACTAATTAATTAACTTATGTAATTATTTTGGTAACTGGAAAATATTTTGTTAAAGGAGAAATTAGTTTTAAATTTAATTTCTTGTTAAATAATTCTATTGAAATAAATTGGTTTGAAATAAAAGCATTGAATAATTGAAATTACCAAATGAAAATTTGTTATTCGATTGATTCAAATATTAATAAATTGTGTAATGATTTTACAAGGTTAAAATCGAGAAAACAAAACTGGATGGAAAATGGATCTCAAATTAAAAGCTAAGGTGAGATCTTCTCACTCAAAATTTAAAGTGGAATTTTTGCAGTTATTGATGATTGCTATTTGGATGTGATATTAGATATAGTAGGATATATCTATATATATATATATAGCAATATATACATATTGGCATATGTATATATTGGATTGATTGATTTCCCGCCTCGTATAGCGGATGAGACCCTATTGCGCCGTTAGTAAGCGGATATTTT
The DNA here is from genome assembly GCA_030737815.1 of Allium fistulosum. Classification (NCBI taxonomy): domain Eukaryota; kingdom Viridiplantae; phylum Streptophyta; class Magnoliopsida; order Asparagales; family Amaryllidaceae; genus Allium; species Allium fistulosum. The sequence goes on along the minus strand of CM060904.1, from coordinate 1,217,780,212 downwards.
TATAAAATCCATATACCGCGATATTCCACCTCGAAGTGGAATTGGTATTGTACTAACGTCAGTGGATGCAGGGAAACAGGTTGGAGGGATCCAACTGGATTCCTCAACTGTATTTATTTATTTACAGATATTGATGTATATTCTGTTATCATATTGATATATGATGTTTGATGTTGTGATGGACTAATTGGTGCTGTTGCATCATCGGATTCAGTATTTGAAGCTTAAAAATAACGACTTTTACTATAAAAGGATTTTTAAAGTGATTTTTGAAAATAGACGTTTTATTGAATTTTTTAATTGATTTATTTCAAATGAATAAACGTTTAAAATCTTAAAGTTATAAAAGTTAAGATTTTTGGTGAAATTTAACCAAAGTGTGATTTTTGAAATAAATAGTTGATTTATTTATAAAATGGTTTAAGTGGGATTTTTGAATAACTATAAATGATTTGTATAAAAAGGTTTATAAATTTGATAATTTATAAATCAAAATATTGGACTTATAAAACGAATTTTTTTTATAAGTGTTAAAAAGAAGTATAAGTGAATGAAATAAATAGATTTATAACGTGAAGTTATAAAGTGAATAGATACCGTAGAATAAAGGATTTATAAGAAATTTACTTATAAATTTGACTTTTACACTTAGATGAGATATGAATAGAAATTGCTAAATGAAATGATTTTATAAGTTGAAATTGTTATAAAGTATAAATGCGATTGATAAACGTTGTTTATAAATCCGAAATCACTTATTTTGATAAGTAAATTATAGGAGTAAATAAAAGAAAATTTATAAGTCGAAGTTGTTATTCAAATAGACATAGAATTTATAAACGTGTTTATAAATTCAAAATCAGTTGAATTTGAGAAATTAAATATAGAAGATCTTTAAAGAAGATATATTCGCGATTTTGGATAGCGAATTTTTATTGAGATAAAAATGTGTAGAAATGATTGAAATTGGGTTAAGTGAATTATATTCACGATTTTGGACAGTGAATATATTATTAAATAAAATGGATTTATTTTTGAAGAAGTGATATTAAAAATGAAGTTAAACATTTTAAAGATGTTTTAAAATGTATTATGAATCGAAAGCATAGATTTCCGCAGTTCTTGTTGAAATAGACGTTTTCGAGAAATAAGGAAATGGTAGACTATAACACTGTTGTTATAGTAAATGATTTCCGAAAGGAAATATTTTTATCTAGTATTGGGATTTATATATCTATCTTAAAAATCCGAATCCCTATACTAGTAATTTTGAGTCGTCGTAACGATGTTTTACGTAACATTCGTTTTGACTTGAATAAATGATGTTATAGTAAAGTTTTCCTTAAAGAATGAAATTATACTTAATTTTGATTTTAAGTATATCGAATATTTTCAAATGTTGAAAATAAATAGATTTGTGAATTACTTATTATTAAATAAGTATGGAATTACTTTTCCAATATGATCTGAAATGTTTGTTAAGATTTTATCTTTGTAAAGATAAATTGAAAGTGAATATTGAAATCGATTTGAAAATCGTATATCAGAAGATATTTTGAAATATAAATTCAATAGGGAATTTATAAAAGAAAGGGAAGTTGTTTAAAAATAAATGTTGATTTATTTTTGAAGTGTGGAAATTTTATATCTAGTAAAGATATTTTGGAAGATAAAATAATTTGGAAAATTATTTGGAATCTGATGATGTTGCGCATCTTTATTGATAGTTAAATAACCGACTATCAATAATTACCTTTAGATAGGTATTTGTTGTGAATTGGATGAAATTGAATGCCACACTTATTTTTAAATAATCGCTCACTATTCGGGTTAGCCGGGAAAGGACCATGGGGTCGTATAACCCATTCTGAATATGTGATACGTCGTTATGAATTGCATTCGAAGACCGGTGTTGAAGACCGGATATTTTTGAAAACGGAAGGATTACCGTCGAGTTACTCTACATCGGCTGATCTCCGATTTAGAGGTTTTATCACCCTTAGTGACGGGAAGTCCGGACGTGATTAGAAATTTATCCGGATATGCAAGGGCTTCGTGAGAAGTGCCTTCGGTTCTGTTCGATCCCGGAACAGACTTGTATGGATTGTGTGTCTGACGTTACAATTTGAGATATAAAGTTGATTCCTTTCAAATACATTTCTGTTGGTGGCGGAGAATTTATTCTCTTAGCTTAACACCCTTCTCTGAGACGTACGAGCTCAGAGGTTATGTAGTTGAAATTTATCAACGATATATTCCCAATTTGGTAACGTGGCATACTGAGTGTTGCTGTGAAATGATCAGTGTTTGATCATTTGCGATATGATCATTTGTTTGATCTTATATCTTTGTGATCATAGGTTGATCATTTGTTTGACCCGAAGCATGGCTTTGTAGAAAGCGTAGCTTTGTGGACGAGACTTCATCGAGCCTCACACCCCGGAAATGGTCAAAACAGGAAGGATGCGGCAAGGTTCTAGGGAGTAGCGCCCCTTAGTGTATGTCATTCCTTCTGGATAGAGGTGGTATCATGGTATGGAGCCCAGATACTTAACCTATGTGGTTGCTGCATTATTATTATGTGGTTTGTTGGAAATCGGGGATCCTCGGGAAGATCGGTTACGATCGAGGGATGACATACGCGTGTCAGTAGTTACCTATTTTTGCAGAGGTAACCTGTAACGACCCCGGATTTCTTATAAAATTTAAATTGATAATTAAATTAATTTTTGAATAAAAAATTGATAAATCGATTCGAGTTTCCCCGCCAAATAGAAAATATATTAAGTCGTATGGATTTGAAAATTTGTATATATGTGAATATATATGTATATATTGGATTTGAAATAAAATCTTAAATAAATGGTTTGAAAAATAACTATAAAAATAATAAGTATTGAAGATAAAAAATAAACATTTAAAATAGAAATAAAAATGAAAGTGTTAACAAGACAAATTTTATAAAACAAGACAAAGACAAACAAAATACTTTTAAGAAAGTAAACAAATGTACATGAGAATAGCTTGTAAACAAAAATGGGAACACAAACATTAAATGCTTTCTTCTCTAGCACACAAAATACATATCTCTCAGCCACCATAACCTGTTTTATCAGCCGAGTTAGAGAGAATGCAGGCAAGTAAAAGAATCAATAAGTACAAACATGAAATATAATATGATACCCTGTACAAAATTGTATAACCAGTAAACACCTCCCCTCTGTAAACACTATCTCTCTTTGTATATACATCTATTTTAGTCTTTGTTCGTGTATAAACAACTAGGTACAAAGCATGGGCAGGCAAGCCACTAAAATCATCTCAGCCGAGTTTGAAAGCCAAGAAAGTATATATGGTACAAAGCAATAAATGCAACATGCCTCATGCATTTAATGCAAATGTCTTCAGCATGCTTTTTGTACAAATAATATACTGCATACTTTCTTTTTATATGCATCAATCCTCACTTCAGTTCGATAATCACAACTGAGTAAAAATGGAAACAAACGTTATCTTGAAAACTCAAAATATCATTCAAGTCAAGAAAACAAAACAGGTTTTAAAAGGAAATTAAATCTGCAGTTGCAAACAAGTTAAGGAAAAAATGAAGTGAATGTCATTCGTAAACAAAACAAGCAACTCAAACAAACCTGAAGCCTTAGAGATCTAAAATTTCAAAACTGGTTCAACAATAAAGGCTTTGTTCTTCCTCTATTCCCCTTGTCCTCTGTCTTTCTCAATGCCAGGTGAGCAACCTTCAACTCTGAATTTGCTTATTTTTGTTGTGAGCAAACTAGACCTGAACACACTTTTATGTCTTGACGTTGTGATTTATTCTTGAATTAGAATAGTGGATAATGTTTTGCTTGTATGAATTTGTGTATGCATGTGAGTGTCTGAGAAATGTTCGTGCACATGTTCTCCTCTGTTTAAAGTTGTAAATTCAAACTCAGTAGGAATAAAATTAGTATCTTCCCAATCCAATCAATCTTAGACTTTGATGTCTAAATGAAAGTTGCTTGTTATTGTATGATAATGGATTTAAAAATAGTTCCAGGGTTTTAAATTTAACTAATTATTTTTTTTTTAAATCTTAAATAACAGTGGAAGCCTTATATGGGTTAAAATCAACTCTTTTAATTTCTAAATTGGGATACAGGGATGAATTCGTGACTGGAAATCATGAATTTTAATACTCATTCCATGATTTTTAGTTCAATAATTCTTGGGCATTCTCGTGTTATCCATTTTTGGCATTTGGGTTGATTTCCGATGAACGATATGGTAGAGCGATTCGATTTTTGGACTAGAGGTGGTCTGATCGATGGGGAGTGCGGGAAAAATACGGGTGGATTTTATCGTTGGTCGAGGCGATGGATTTTTGGTGATTTAGGGTTCGGTGGTCGTTTGGGAACGAGGTGGTTTGCAGGGCAAATGGCGATGCCCATTAGGAATCGGAGTTGATCGCAATCATGGGGATGGCCGCTGGAGGGTTCGACGAAGCTTTTTCGATGATGGCAGGACTTCTCAAGGTCGGAGGCGATGGTGGGGTGCGAATTACTGGCAGCGATGGTTTCTGGACTTGGTCAAAAAAATGGGTTCGACTTCGTCTCGGAGATGTTGCTTTTGATCTGGGTTCTCGCTTGAGTTTGTAGGGGTTCGTATGGTCATTGAAGGTGGTCACGACGATCACCAGTGGTCGGCGATGCGGGTGTACGTGCACAGCGTGCACGTTTTGGTGTCAGGCGAAGAGGTTTGGTTTGGGAACGAAGAGGGGTTCGGGTAAAAGAAGGTTGGGCTCGAGTCGATCAGGGTGTGTTCGCGTGGGCATGAGAATTTCCAGATTTTAAACTTTTAAATTAAAACAAGTTTTTAATATATAAGAGGGGAAAGAACTCAGGTATTCTTTGTTTTGTCTCGGGTTGGAATTGTTTTTGATCGTGGTTTTGCCTAGGGGTAAGCTCAGGTAGAACGTGTTGTTGCTCGGGTTTTCTGATTTACAATTAATTCGTAATTAAAGAATAAGTAATTAAAGGGAAATTAATTATTAATTTAAGTTAATTACTTTATATTTAAAGATAAATCAATTAAGTGACCAATTATGTGTACTTGAGGTAATTAATTTATAGTAATAAATGGTTAAAATTTATCAAGTGATTAGGGATAATCACTTATTAATTAAGGATAATTAATTAAATGGTGATTAATTAATGGTAATTAACTAATGTAATTAATTGAGGATAGTTAATTTAAGAATGATTGAATAATTAAAGGTTAATTGTTTAATGATTAAATGTTAATTAAATTATTAATTTATTAATTAATAAATTTAAAGTTAATTAATTTATAATTGACTAAATAACTTGGATTAGTGATTAATCCGGTTTCAATTAATCAGGTGATCAATTTATCTTCCTTATGGATGTTTGTATTCTATTGAATGTTGTGTATTGGATTGATAACTCTGTTATGTGATTGTGATGCCTTGTAATATGAATTGCTTTGTGCTGAGCTGTTATACCTATGATGAATATACTGTTATATGAATATGAAAACCCTTGACCCGTAAACGACATTTGGAATTTCGATGCGACAGGGAGTCAGATTCCAGTTGAATATTCGAAACCCACATCGAATTGTATTGATGAATCTTTGTGACTGATAAATTTATTTTATCTATGAATCTGTGAATGAAGATAAGCGTTATGGGTTATACCGCTTATCGATATATCTGTGATGATTGATGTTGTGCACTATTGTGTGAAACCCCTGGACCATACTGTTACACACACAAATATGGATTTCACGTGGAAATCGGTTAAGTCACAGATAATTTAAATTTGATGTTTTTGAAATTGAAATTTTAATTTCAATTGATTTTGAAATTAGAAATTTGGGGTTTAAAGTGAAAAGCTTTTGAAATGGAATTTCAAATATAAAAGTTATTTTGAATAACTTAATCGAGTTTTGAAAATTTAAATAATTTGATTTAAATTTGAATTCAAGTTTGGAATTGAATCCTATGATTTGAAACTAGGGATTGAAAATGTTATAAATGTGTTTATCTGAATTTAAAACATTTAAAAGTATAATTTTGAGAATTTGGATTTCCACTCGTATGAATGAATCAGATTTTTCTGAAATGAAACTGTTGTTTTAAAAGAATAAAAGCTTTCAGATAAGAAATGAAATTCCAGTTTAATTAAAGGAATTTCAAGAATGAATTGAAAAATGGTTTTCCAAGTTATGAATGAATTCTTTTTGAAAGCTATGAATTGAATCTGTTTATTTTCAACAGATTTAAAATGATGTTTTGTTAAACCATTCGAAATGAAATTGTTTTGAAAGCTATTGGTTAAATCTTTGATTTAAAGATTTAACGAATTAATTAAACTGAAATGGAAATCGATTTGGAAAATCTGTGAAGGAATCTTTGTGAAATTAAGTGAACTTTGTGAATTGAATCTTTTTGTTTAAAAACATTAAAATGGTAACTTGTTTAAACCATTAGAAGAAAGATTTTTGGGTAATAAGTTGTGACTTAATTGAAATCCCAATATCCATATGTTTTGAATATTGCGCTCACTATTCGGGTTAGCCGGGAAAGGACCTTTGTGTCATATAACCCATTCCGAATAGTGATACGTCGTATATGGATGGCATTTGAAGACCGGTGTTGAAGACCGGATATTTTTCGAAAATGAAAGGACAACCTGTCGAATGTCTCTGCACTGAGTCGCGCCGGTATAGAGATTTATATCACTCTTTTGTGACGGGAAGTCCGGACGTGATTGAAAGTTATCCGGAATTGCAAGGGCTTCGTGAGAAGTGCCTTCGGTTCTGTTCGAACCCGGAATAGACTTATATGGATACATGTCTGACATTACACTTTGAGATATAAAGCCGATTTCTTTCAAATACATTTCTGTTTGGTGGCGGAGAATTTATTCTCTTAGCTTAACACCCTTCTCTGAGACGTACGAGCTCAGAGGTTATGTAGTTGAAGTTATCAGCGATATATCCCAATTTGGTAATGTGGCATGCTGAGTGTTGCTGTGTGATGATCAATGTTTGATCATTTGTGATATGATCTTTTGTTTGATCATTTATCTTTGTGATCATAGGTTGATCATCTGTTGACCCAAAGCGTGGCTTTTTGAAAAAGCGTAGCTTTGTGGACGAGACTTCGTCGAGCCTCACAACCCGGTAATGGTCGAAACAGGAATTGTGCGGCAAGGTTTTCAGGGGTAGCTCCCCTAGGGTATGACCATTCCTTCTGGAAAAGGGTAGTATCATGGTATGGAGCCCAGATACTTACTCATGTGGATACACTTTCTTTATGATGTGTGATGTTGGTTATCGAGCGCTCGGATAAAGGTCCCAAAGGACCGGGGGTGGCATATCTGAGGTTTCTTTTATCCCTTGGGAAAAGGGGTTGCCGGCCTTGTTTGGCAGAGAACAGTTGGTTCTCGGAACATCCCGCCAGAGGCGTTTCTTTCGTGGAATAGGAAGTTCCTTAGCCTGACCATTTGTTGGAAATCCAAACAAAACAATACGAGCCCTGTACGGTTTTAGTTGTATTACCTGCTATGGAATGTGGCGGTAACCTGCTATTGAACATAGTAGCTATAGTAGGCATAAGTGCGGAATGCCTATGCTGGCTAAGATTGATATTCTATTTTCGAAATTGTTTTCTACACTATGCACTAGTAATAATATCAAATGATTTGATTTTGCGTAGTAAGCATCTTTGACTATCATAAGAAGAAATCTCCTCCAATTCTGCGTTTGCATTGTGTGTGTGGTGGGAGGTCTTATGGTAGTTTCATTTTCCAAAAGCATTGCGAATTGACTTTAAAATTCTCTGCTATTTGTTTTAAAGATAAACTGTTTTTGTTGCTCACACCAGTCCCATGACTGATCCGGAGTTTATTGTTTCTTTCCTAAACTTTGGGTGCTCATAATTTTCTACACGAGCAGTCTAGAGTTTGGTTTTTTAGATATTCAGATTTAGTAGATTATCTGGAGCTAGTTCAGTCTTTGGATCAGACTGCACTTACTTATCTTTGTGCCTCGTTATTGGGAGTTCGAGCTATTTCTGGATTAGTGCTTTGAAGATGGAGATTATCCGCTGCTGATGTTATCATTTTCTTTTCCGCTGCTATTTGTTGTATCATATCTCTGATGTATATTGATATTCATTGTATCATTCTGTTGTATCAGATATTGTATATCAATGTATTATTCATTTCTTCCGCTGTGTTATTTACTTAACTGTGTTATAAGCTCCGGCGACTCGGATTTGAACGCTCGAATCTACGACATTCGAGTACGATGTAAAGTATGGATGTCGATTTTCGAACGCGAAAATCCGGGACCTTTACATTTGGTATCAGAGCTAAGGTTGAACTTTAGCTCAGGAGTATAACACGTTAAGTAGCTCATTAGAGATAGAGTGAAGTAAACTCTAGAATGAGTATTCTCAGATATTCGTCCGTACGTCTCAGTAAATTCTCTTACTATCCACTGATAGTAAGTATGAGTGCAAGAAGAGGACGAGATAGGAGACAGGGAAATACGACTACGAATGGTTAATACCCTGCAATAGTGGAAGTAATCTTTTCTCTATCAATCTCTTTTGTTCGTCATCTTTTCTCAATTTTTCGATAATTTCTGGTAGATCCAGGAAGAAGAAATTCGATATATTAATATGGGACATAAACTCCAAATGAGCCAAAATTGTTTGTATGGATGAATTGGTTGCTTTGTTTGCTATGGTTGATAGGTATACTTTAGTTCTAAACTAAAAAAAAAAAAATTTCGAAATCGTATCCATATATCTATCTATTCTTTGGGTCCCAGTATATTCTACGAATGGTTAGTTATTCCTTTGAACTAACCGATGCCACTGCATATTTCGTAGATCTGGATAACCCGAGTATCTTGTGAAGTGTTAAAACAGATTCGTTTTCGTATCTGTTATTGATATTCTGATTTGGTAAGCCAAATGCAGAATAAATGTTCAGTTTGATTTGATGAAATGTCTTTCATCTATCTTTGTGTCTCCCGTGTAATTTCGAGGACGAAATTATTTTAAGGGGGGAAGTCTGTAACGACCCCGGATTTCTTATAAAATTTAAATTGATAATTAAATTAATTTTTGAATAAAAAATTGATAAATCGATTCGAGTTTCCCCGCCAAATAGAAAATATATTAAGTCGTATGGATTTGAAAATTTGTATATATGTGAATATATATGTATATATTGGATTTGAAATAAAATCTTAAATAAATGGTTTGAAAAATAACTATAAAAATAATAAGTATTGAAGATAAAAAATAAACATTTAAAATAGAAATAAAAATGAAAGTGTTAACAAGACAAATTTTATAAAACAAGACAAAGACAAACAAAATACTTTTAAGAAAGTAAACAAATGTACATGAGAATAGCTTGTAAACAAAAATGGGAACACAAACATTAAATGCTTTCTTCTCTAGCACACAAAATACATATCTCTCAGCCACCATAACCTGTTTTATCAGCCGGGTTAGAGAGAATGCAGGCAAGTAAAAGAATCAATAAGTACAAACATGAAATATAATATGATACCCTGTACAAAATTGTATAACCAGTAAACACCTCCCCTCTGTAAACACTATCTCTCTTTGTATATACATCTATTTTAGTCTTTGTTCGTGTATAAACAACTAGGTACAAAGCATGGGCAGGCAAGCCACTAAAATCATCTCAGCCGAGTTTGAAAGCCAAGAAAGTATATATGGTACAAAGCAATAAATGCAACATGCCTCATGCATTTAATGCAAATGTCTTCAGCATGCTTTTTGTACAAATAATATACTGCATACTTTCTTTTTATATGCATCAATCCTCACTTCAGTTCGATAATCACAACTGAGTAAAAATGGAAACAAACGTTATCTTGAAAACTCAAAATATCATTCAAGTCAAGAAAACAAAACAGGTTTTAAAAGGAAATTAAATCTGCAGTTGCAAACAAGTTAAGGAAAAAATGAAGTGAATGTCATTCGTAAACAAAACAAGCAACTCAAACAAACCTGAAGCCTTAGAGATCTAAAATTTCAAAACTGGTTCAACAATAAAGGCTTTGTTCTTCCTCTATTCCCCTTGTCCTCTGTCTTTCTCAATGCCAGGTGAGCAACCTTCAACTCTGAATTTGCTTATTTTTGTTGTGAGCAAACTAGACCTGAACACACTTTTATGTCTTGACGTTGTGATTTATTCTTGAATTAGAATAGTGGATAATGTTTTGCTTGTATGAATTTGTGTATGCATGTGAGTGTCTGAGAAATGTTCGTGCACATGTTCTCCTCTGTTTAAAGTTGTAAATTCAAACTCAGTAGGAATAAAATTAGTATCTTCCCAATCCAATCAATCTTAGACTTTGATGTCTAAATGAAAGTTGCTTGTTATTGTATGATAATGGATTTAAAAATAGTTCCAGGGTTTTAAATTTAACTAACTATTTTTTTTTAAATCTTAAATAACAGTGGAAGCCTTATATGGGTTAAAATCAACTCTTTTAATTTCTAAATTGGGATACAGGGATGAATTCGTGACTGGAAATCATGAATTTTAATACTCATTCCATGATTTTTAGTTCAATAATTCTTGGGCATTCTCGTGTTATCCATTTTTGGCATTTGGGTTGATTTCCGATGAACGACATGGTAGAGCGATTCGATTTTTGGACTAGAGGTGGTCTGATCGATGGGGAGTGCGGGAAAAATATAGGTGGATTTTATCGTTGGTCGAGGCGATGGATTTTTGGTGATTTAGGGTTCGGTGGTCGTTTGGGAACGAGGTGGTTTGCAGGGCAAATGGCGATGCCCATTAGGAATCGGAGTTGATCGCAATCATGGGGATGGCCGCTGGAGGGTTCGACGAAGCTTTTTCGATGATGGCAGGACTTCTCAAGGTCGGAGGCGATGGTGGGGTGCGAATTACTGGCAGCGATGGTTTCTGGACTTGGTGAAAAAAATGGGTTCGACTTCGTCTCGGAGATGTTGCTTTTGATCTGGGTTCTCGCTTGAGTTTGTAGGGGTTCGTGTGGTCATTGAAGGTGGTCACGACGATCACCAGTGGTCGGCGATGCGGGTGTACGTGCACAGCGTGCACGTTTTGGTGTCAGGCGAAGAGGTTTGGTTTGGGAACGAAGAGGGGTTCGGGTAAAAGAAGGTTGGGCTCGAGTCGATCAGGGTGTGTTCGCGTGGGCATGAGAATTTCCAGATTTTAAACTTTTAAATTAAAACAAGTTTTTAATATATAAGAGGGGAAAGAACTCAGGTATTCTTTGTTTTGTCTCGGGTTGGAATTGTTTTTGATCGTGGTTTTGCCTAGGGGTAAGCTCGGGTAGAACGTGTTGTTGCTCGGGTTTTCTGATTTACAATTAATTCGTAATTAAAGAATAAGTAATTAAAGGGAAATTAATTATTAATTTAAGTTAATTACTTTATATTTAAAGATAAATCAATTAAGTGACCAATTATGTGTACTTGAGGTAATTAATTTATAGTAATAAATGGTTAAAATTGATCAAGTGATTAGGGATAATCACTTATTAATTAAGGATAATTAATTAAATGGTGATTAATTAATGGTAATTAACTAATGTAATTAATTGAGGATAGTTAATTTAAGAATGATTGAATAATTAAAGGTTAATTGTTTAATGATTAAATGTTAATTAAATTATTAATTTATTAATTAATAAATTTAAAGTTAATTAATTTATAATTGACTAAATAACTTGGATTAGTGATTAATCCGGTTTCAATTAATCAGGTGATCAATTTATCTTCCTTATGGATGTTTGTATTCTATTGAATGTTGTGTATTGGATTGATAACTCTGTTATGTGATTGTGATGCCTTGTAATATGAATTGCTTTGTGCTGAGCTGTTATACCTATGATGAATATACTGTTATATGAATATGAAAACCCTTGACCCGTAAACGACATTTGGAATTTCGATGCGACAGGGAGTCGGATTCCAGTTGAATATTCGAAACCCACATCGAATTGTATTGATGAATCTTTGTGACTGATAAATTTATTTTATCTATGAATTTGTGAATGAAGATAAGCGTTATGGGTTATACCGCTTATCGATATATCTGTGATGATTGATGTTGTGCACTATTGTGTGAAACCCCTGGACCACACTGTTACACACACAAATATGGATTTCACGTGGAAATCGGTTAAGTCACAGATAATTTAAATTTGATGTTTTTGAAATTGAAATTTTAATTTCAATTGATTTTGAAATTAGAAATTTGGGGTTTAAAGTGAAAAGCTTTTGAAATGGAATTTCAAATATAAAAGTTATTTTGAATAACTTAATCGAGTTTTGAAAATTTAAATAATTTGATTTAAATTTGAATTCAAGTTTGGAATTGAATCCTATGATTTGAAACTAGGGATTGAAAATGTTATAAATGTGTTTATCTGAATTTAAAACATTTAAAAGTATAATTTTGAGAATTTGGATTTCCACTCGTATGAATGAATCAGATTTTTCTGAAATGAAACTGTTGTTTTAAAAGAATAAAAGCTTTCAGATAAGAAATGAAATTCCAGTTTAATTAAAGGAATTTCAAGAATGAATTGAAAAATGGTTTTCCAAGTTATGAATGAATTCTTTTTGAAAGCTATGAATTGAATCTGTTTATTTTCAACAGATTTAAAATGATGTTTTGTTAAACCATTCGAAATGAAATTGTTTTGAAAGCTATTGGTTAAATCTTTGATTTAAAGATTTAACGAATTAATTAAACTGAAATGGAAATCGATTTGGAAAATCTGTGAAGGAATCTTTGTGAAATTAAGTGAACTTTGTGAATTGAATCTTTTTGTTTAAAAAGATTAAAATGGTAACTTGTTTAAACCATTTGAAGAAAGATTTTTGGGTAATAAGTTGTGACTTAATTGAAATCCCAATATCCATATGTTTTGAATATTGCGCTCACTATTCGGGTTAGCTGGGAAAGGACCTTTGTGTCATATAACCCATTCCGAATAGTGATACGTCGTATATGGATGGCATTTGAAGACCGGTGTTGAAGACCGGATATTTTTCGAAAATGAAAGGACAACCTGTCGAATGTCTCTGCACTGAGTCGCGCCGGTATAGAGATTTATATCACTCTTTTGTGACGGGAAGTCCGGACGTGATTGAAAGTTATCCGGAATTGCAAGGGCTTCGTGAGAAGTGCCTTCGGTTCTGTTCGAACCCGGAACAGACTTATATGGATACATGTCTGACATTACACTTTGAGATATAAAGCCGATTTCTTTCAAATACATTTCTGTTTGGTGGCGGAGAATTTATTCTCTTAGCTTAACACCCTTCTCTGAGACGTACGAGCTCAGAGGTTATGTAGTTGAAGTTATCAGCGATATATCCCAATTTGGTAATGTGGCATGCTGAGTGTTGCTGTGTGATGATCAATGTTTGATCATTTGTGATATGATCTTTTGTTTGATCATTTATCTTTGTGATCATAGGTTGATCATCTGTTGACCCAAAGCGTGGCTTTTTGAAAAAGCGTAGCTTTGTGGACGAGACTTCGTCGAGCCTCACAACCCGGTAATGGTCGAAACAGGAATTGTGCGGCAAGGTTTTCAGGGGTATCTCCCCTAGGGTATGACCATTCCTTCTGGAAAAGGGTAGTATCATGGTATGGAGCCCAGATACTTACTCATGTGGATACACTTTCTTTATGATGTGTGATGTTGGTTATCGAGCGCTCGGATAAAGGTCCCAAAGGACCGGGGGTGGCATATCTGAGGTTTCTTTTATCCCTTGGGAAAAGGGGTTGCCGGCCTTGTTTGGCAGAGAACAGTTGGTTCTCGGAACGTCTCGCCAGAGGCGTTTCTTTCGTGGAATAGGAAGTTCCTTAGCCTGACCATTTGTTGGAAATCCAAACAAAACAATACGAGCCCTGTACGGTTTTAGTTGTATTACCTGCTATGGAATGTGGCGGTAACCTGCTATTGAACATAGTAGCTATAGTAGGCATAAGTGCGGAATGCCTATGCTGGCTAAGATTGATATTCTATTTTCGAAATTGTTTTCTACACTATGCACTAGTAATAATATCAAATGATTTGATTTTGCGTAGTAAGCATCTTTGACTATCATAAGAAGAAATCTCCTCCAATTCTGCGTTTGCATTGTGTGTGTGGTGGGAGGTCTTATGGTAGTTTCATTTTCCAAAAGCATTGCGAATTGACTTTAAAATTCTCTGCTATTTGTTTTAAAGATAAACTGTTTTTGTTGCTCACACCAGTCCCATGACTGATCCGGAGTTTATTGTTTCTTTCCTAAACTCTGGGTGCTCATAATTTTCTACACGAGCAGTCTAGAGTTTGGTTTTTCAGATATTCAGATTTAGTAGAATATCTGGAGCTAGTTCAGTCTTTGGATCAGACTGCACTTACTTATCTTTGTGCCTCGTTATTGGGAGTTCGAGCTATTTCTGGATTAGTGCTTTGAAGATGGAGATTATCCGCTGCTGATGTTATCGTTTTCTTTTCCGCTGCTATTTGTTGTATCATATCTCTGATGTATATTGATATTCATTGTATCATTCTGTTGTATCAGATATTGTATATCAATGTATTATTCATTTCTTCCACTGTGTTATTTACTTAACTGTGTTATAAGCTCCGGTGACTCGGATTTGAACGCTCGAATCTACGACATTCGAGTACGATGTAAAGTATGGATGTCGATTTTCGAACGCGAAAATCCGGGACGTTACATAACCCGGCCTTGTGTTGGCAGAGATCTAACCGTAACGTTAGGTTCTCGGGTCGTCTATTCCAGGGACGTACCCATCGTGGAAAAGGAAGTTCCTTAGCCTGACCATTTGTTGGAAATCCAAAGAAACAATACGAGCCTTGTACGGTTTTAGTTGTAGAACCTGCCATTTAATATGGTAGCTATAGTAGGCATACTATAATGGTACCTATGTCGGCTAAGATTAATATTCTACTTTTGAAATGTTTTCTACACTATGCACTAATAATAATATCAAAAAGAATTTGATTTTTGCGTAGTAAGCATCTTTGACTATCATAAGAAGAAATCTCCTCCAAGTCTGCATTTGCATTGTGTGTGTGGCGGGAGGTCTTATGGTAGTTTCATTTTCCAAAAGCATTGCGAATTTGTTTTATTTTCTTTGTGAAAAATAACTGTTTTACGATCTCACACCAGTCACCATGACTGACTCGGAGTTTATTGTTTCCCTTCTAAACTCTGGGTGCCCACCAATTTCCACACGGGCAGTCTAGAGTTAGATTATCAGGATATTCTGGATATTCTGGAGCTTTGGAAGCAAGCTGGATGACGAGACGTAGTATTTGTATCTGATATTATTTATTCCGCTGTGTATTCTGTATGAGGACAAGTTATATAACTGTCCATTGTTGTATATTGACTCTGATGATTGATGTATGTATAAACTGATATAGCTCTTTGTTTTAAAAGACTAGTGTTTATTTATTATATATTGTTCCGCTGCGATGTGTAAGATTCTGATATTGTTTTCTGTTTCGGATCGTGTTATCTGTTGTTTTTCTTCTATCTTTTCTTCTATTTTCTTCTTCTTCTACATTTTTCTTCTTCTTAAACCATCATAGTTCGTATTCCCGTTCATTTTGAGTTAATCAATGGAGATTAGTGGTTAATCAAGAGGTACAGATTTGCGGGCCATGACAAGAATGGGAAATAGAAATTCCAAGCCCTAGTTTCCTTTTGCAAATTCAAATTCTTGCTCCAAAATCAAAGAGAAGCTTAGGTAAGCCTTCTTTTCACTTTCTCCATGTCAATCTCTCTCCAATTTCAGAAATTTCCTATAACCTAATTTAGGAAATACTTGTTTTGATCTTAGATTGGAGCTTGTAGAGTAGAAGTGAAGAGTGATTGATCTTTTCTTTGCATTTGAGCTTCTCATCTTTGTTTCTGAGTTAAAAAGGTGAATTTTGAACTCACATCTACTTCTCTAGATATCATTGATGTTGGGTATGAATTCCTAACACTTATTTATGTTCATTTGCTTTTGATTTGAATTGATTTGGTGAACATTTCAATTCTTGGTGTTTTGAAGTCAAAAACTCTAAAAATCCTAGCTTTGATGTATGAATATGCTTTTGTTGGTGTATCGAAGAGCCTATAGGGCAGGGTTGTCGATTGGCATAAACCCCTAACGCCCATTGCTCGTCCGATCGCAAATTGTGAGAGTTTTCTCTTCATTTTGATAGGCTGAAAAAAACAGTTCCAGTGCCAATCAGTTGACTGGTCTCTGCAGTCAGTCGATTGGCTGTAGAAACCGAGAGTTTTTGGGACCGACTGTAGAAACCGAAAGTCTCTGGTTTCTGGATCAGTCGACTGGCCTCTGCAGTCAATCGACTGACTGCAGAAACCGAAAGTTTCTGGTTTCTGGATCAGTCGACTGGCCTCTACAGTCAGTCGACTGACCTGCTTGTCTCAGCCCAAATTGTTTATTTTGCTTGGTTTCCAATTTTAATTGATTCGTGTCGATTCCAATTAGTTGTTATTGCATATTTGACTTTTATGATTCCTTTTTGATTTCGTACACGGATTTCTATAAAATGATCTTTTAAAATTGTGTTAAAAGCTCGTTTCTCCAATTTATAATTTCTATATAAAACACACACGATTTTGCACTTCGAGCGAAGAGGGAGGAGAATTAAATGATTAAATAAAACGCGTGCTATGAACACATGGGTTTATCTTTTCAGTTAATTCCTAATCTATTCATTTGACCGTTTTGACCTTTGGGTCTGGTTTACCGATGAGATGGGGTGTGTAACGACCTGCTATTTTTTGGACCATTCGCATCCATTATAAGTGTATAGGTAGACACTCGTGCCGGAATTGAATTGCTCAAAATACCGCGTTGTTAATTTAAATTTGGCAAAACTGAACATATACAGTAAATAAATAATCACAGATCATAGACACAGAGTAATAAATTGCAGCGGAAATAAAAGAGATAGTAGTTCATGAAGCTACTATATAAATGTATAAGATACATCAAAGTTTACAACAGAAGAGTAATACGATACATCAGAGTTAAACCAGATACAACGGAAGAGTAACACGATACATCATATACAAATCAGAATACATCACTGGAATCATCGAGTATTGAAAGCAGAATAGATGGCTGGATCTTCAAGCAAAGCTCCAACTCCAAAGGTGAGTCTCGAATACTGGTACACTCAGTCTGACCCGAGCGTAAAGCAAAAACACAAGACACTCGAGTCAGGATTAACATTCTTATATTAATAAATCCAACTCAAGTGAAATAGCAATTGAAATACAAGTAACTCAAAGGATGTTTGGAATAACCATCCTTTAAGGATCCGTTAAACTATCTACTATGTAGTAGTGTACGATAAGTAGATAATGTCTATCAGTAATATAAGGTATCAAAATAGTCTTAAGGCGTTACCATTATTCCCCTTAACACATTTTTATTCCCAAGAGCATATACAAGACCGTAGTTTCCCCAAAACCGGAAGTCACCAGAGGGCAATCCATATACTAAAGGTACAAAACAAATTCGTAGTGGTCGCGAATAAAGGAATACAAGTATGACAAGGCACATGAGGCAATACCCAAGGTAGTGACACTACCGTTTGCCTGATCCGGACTGGTGAGAATGCATCGCCGCAGCGATAGCAACACCGTGAAACAACACTCCCAAAATCAAGGGTGCACCAATCGACAACAAGTAATGAGTAGTTCGAAGAAGTGTGTTCACTTGAGGTAGCTGACCTCCATTGGCCCGGCACGACTCCTGTTTTAGTCATTTCCAATTTGACACAAGTGTCATGGCTATCCATCATCGTTCTCTTTCTTCAGTCACCACATACATCATTCCAACCACTTCATTCTGGATCACACTCCGCGTATAGTTATTAAAGTGGGTTTCGGTTTAGATAGAGAGTATATCCATAATCGATTCCGGTCTCTTTAATAACCTTCGAAATTATTTCACCGATTGGTCGTTTAATATATTTCAAAACCAAATCAATTACAATTCCAATTAGAATTTGCAAACCAACATTTCAATTGTCTTTCTAAACCAATTTCCATAATTTACGTTTCAAAACTTTCAAATAATAATTTCAAAATCTTATAATTCAATTTCAATTTCAATTTAAACAATTCAAATATTGATTCAAGTCCGTATATAAGTTTCATTCCGAAATCATTTAAATTAATTTAATTTAACATTCAAATCAATTTAACTTCATTTATCGATTGCATTCAATATTCGTTAAGTAAATTTGTCATTCAAAACAATTTCTATTAAATTTCCAATTCATTAAATCCGTTATTTAAATTCAACTTCCTTATTTCAAAACTTACAATTTGAATTAAATTAAATTCATCAAATCAAATTCTTTAAATTTCAAGTCTTGCATTAATTTCAATAAATCACATTTTATTTCTTGATAAAGAAATTCAATTTCACTTATTTACTTACTTAAATGATTTTCCAACTTAATTAATAAAGAATCTCAATTTCACTTATTAACGAAGTTCAAATTCACTTATTCAAAGTTCAATTTTTCTTATTAAAGAATTCAATTCAATTTAATCATTAAATAATTCAATCTTATTTAATTATTAAATAATTCAAAACTTAATTATTAAATAGTTTCAAAGTTAATAATTTCAAACTTAATTATAATTTCAAACTTAATTATTAAATCATTTCAAACTTAATTCAATCATTTCTCAAATTAAACAACGTTCTTTCATCAATTACATTGTTAATATTTTGTTGCAGATTATTTAATATTAACATTTTCCTTTCATTAAAAATTCAAATTTCAACTTCATTTCAAAACCATATTATTTATTCAAATAAAATCTTCGTTTATTTTAAATCAAATTATTTGACCAATCGGGTTTTATTTAATTCTCTATCCTAGGTCAAAGTTTAATTTGGGTATTTATCATTTCAACCTGATTCCAATTCAATTCAAAATCAAAGCATAGTAAAGGGAACTTGCAGTGTGATAACTGGGATGGTGTCAAAGTAAATAAACAAGCAATAACAACAACCAATATCAATCCAATAATCAATTCAAATAATCCCGAAATAATCGTATTAATTCGCATTGTTATTTGTACGAATTAATATAATTATCTCTAGAATCTACACTATCATTTCATGTAGATTAAAGATTATTACACTAATATTTATACGGTTCTTCAATTGTCATTCGATTTCAATTTTAACACTACAACAATTAATCAAATATACGTTCAACGGTTCAAAGTGTAATTATCACTATTCTACATGTCAATTAATTTAACAATTAAAAGGGTCATATTCAACTAATCAAATTTAACATATCAATCAGTTTTAAAATCGTTAACTATCCTATATCCATTTCAATTTGGCATACTATTTATCATTTAACACTAACAATTTAACGTCCAATATAAACATCAACAATCAATCAATTATCAGCCAAATTGTATTATCATCGCATCAATAATTAACAGATAATGGTGTCAGATGTCATAGGTGAACTAATACAGGTAATAGCATATATAACAGTGTAATTGACTAACAACAGTAAATTTCAATTGTCGTTTCAATTGAAATCAAAATTAATAAATAAAAGAACGTTAATCGTGAGTGATTGCTCACCTTTCGAGGCTAGAGAGAATAGACAACAAAACAAGCTACGAATTCCAAAGCAAAGCAAAGCGGGCACGAATTTGACGATCAAAGCTGATAATAGGAATAGACGAATTCAAATTAGAATTGGGTCGATGATCATAACGTTATAAGTAAAACGTGTATATATATAAGAATCAAAATATCTATATGTATATACAAGATCATTATTAAATTTTAAACCCATAAAATTTACCAATATAACCCAAACTAGTATGCATAAATTTATATATATAACATATTAAAATTTTAAACAAAAACCCATGAAAGTAGCTAGTTTACACATAAAGCATAATTATACATTGCAGTAAGGAAGAACAATAAAGCTATATATATTTGTATATAAATTTTTAGGTAAACCTTTAAGAATGAAAACATAATACAATGCATATCTAGCAAACATTTATATATTATACTAAATATACCAAAATATAAGCGAAATGTTATATTTAAACATTGATAACATGCAGCTTATAATATAAAGTAGACTATCATAACTTACACATTCAATACATAATTTACATATTTAAAAACATATATGATATACTGATCTATATTTATATACTATATTCGATAAAATATATACAAAATTTAGACTAATCCATACTTGAAATTTCGTAACAAACAATAGTATATATATGGTACTGTAAAGTTTCAGAAATCTGGTCAAAGCATCTATATAGATGTTCTTAAACGCACATTGTATTCAAATTTATTTCTTTCAAAATATAATACGTACAATGTCAAAAATCTATGAAAGTTATTGCCGCAATTTTATATAAAACAGATGTAGACAAAATTTGTATAACTTATCCTTTAAAAGGAATCGAACTAAAACTTATACACCGACACACATAAGCTAACTGGTTATAAACTATAACCATATATATATATATATATACTTAGGATATGAACAGCTGTTATACATGTGTGCATTGTGAAAAATGTAGTAGGCTTATATAATACACTGTCACACTACTTACTGTACCACAATAAACAAATACAAACTAAAACCATCTGCATATTTATAAGACTCACCGAATATATTTCAACCAATATATTTAAACAGGATTACGAATATATAATTTAAAATACTATATACTAACATATAAACTTTTATATACATTTTTATAACATGTCCTATACTGTCAAATATAAATACACTTTAAACCATAACAAACTATTTATAATAACAACACAGCCTATAAAATAATACATATAGCTAACGAACTCTAAATCGATATAAACTAATATAATCCAAACTATATATGTATGCAAAGTGAAAAACAATATAAATTTGAAACGCATGCATATAAAAATCAAAATCTTCGTACAAATAAAACTCGAAATGCCTGTATATATAAAAATCTATAGCAATTTGGAATCAAAACCTATATATGTACAACAAAACATAACTTATATATAAACAACGTGTTATACTAATACAAAGTCTCCAAACATGTACACTTTCAAAGGTAACTCAATATGTACCATATCAATACATATACACGTGTTATAAAATAGTATGCTTTTATGACTTACCTACTTTATAATATGTAAAACTGTTTCTAGCCAATGCCATGTACATATTAAAAATCCAACCACATATATAAACTATTATTTTATTAAAAACTATAACACCTATATATAAACAACATGACTTACGTTGAATTATAAATTCAATAGATCAAATGTACAACCGATACCTATAAAATTTAATATAGTCTGGTACGGTTTGCTAGGGACGAGCTGCTGTAGGCAGATGTAGAGAGGAGGCAAGTTGATCGGTGGCAGGTTTGGTGCTCAACCCATGCGTGAGTTGGCCGATGGGAAGATGGCGAAATTCTTGGGTTGATGGGATGTAGACGGAAGTGGCCATGGCGGAGAAGAGCTACGGTGGCCGGTGTGGGTTTGGTGGCAAACCTCAGGTTGTAATAAACCAAAATGGTAGAGGAAGTGATTTGTTGGTTGATAATGTTTTTTACAGATGGGGATGGAGATGAAGAGGTAGATGGTGATCTGGAGGGAGAAATGGAAAGTGACAGAGTCCAATGATATTTTCTTTACCAAGGACAAAAATTGAATATGAACGAATGGAAACAAAACTAAATAGGTGCAAAGTTTTAGGAATTTAATAGTTGAGAAAAAAAAGTCACATGCACGTTAGATTAAACGGTGGATATATGAATGGACATTGGAACCTAAAAGGCGTCGATACGGGTACCGATACGGTTACCGTTTACGCAGATTCCGCCGCGTACCGGATACCGAAATAAACAATCGAACATACCGCAGCGATCAGCAAGACGAGATGATCAAAACGGTATAAAGATATCAGTGGTTTGATTGAGTTATAAAAATTCGAAATTTCTAATAGCGGAAAATGCAAGAAAAACGCTGAAAAATACTATCGACGGAGCCAAAGATGTCCGAATTTGGAAAAACGACAAACAGACATCTTGCTCAGAAGATGGTTTAGAATTTTTCTATGTAGAAATATTTAGGTTTCGGAAACATTTTATTTTCATCGCTTTTTAACTGATTAAATTGAAGTGAATTTACGCGCGAAATAAACTTTCATATTTTCGGAAGAAAATTTACCAGTTGCTATGTTTAACTAAACGCATTCCAAATATTAAATTTATTTTTCGAAATTTTATCGTTTAAAATTTCACAAAATTTCAACTAATTACGTTATTTAAAACAGTTAAAATTTACGGGTCGTTACACTCTCCCCCACTCAAAACTTTTCGTCCCCGAAAAGGAACGAGGTAGGAGAATAGAAACAACCAGAAAGAAAAAACAGATTTGAAATACAAAATAACAATTAATTTAAACAATATAAATTAAAATTTAAATTAATTGGTATTCAATAATTGATTTAATCCATTTGATTTCACTAAAATCAATCTCAACTATTTCTAAATTCATTATCTTATTATCCCATTTTCTTCAATTTACAATTTCTAAAACCATAAATTTGAATAGTCTTTTATTATAATCCTATTTTTTCCAACAATTTAAATTCTTCCTTATTACAAATTATTGTTAAATTTATTCTACGTAATATATTTTATCACATATATTTAAACCATATAAATTAATTTAAACCATAAAAGTTTCGATTTAAATTAATTTATATTCACTAATTTCTTTTAAATTCAAGGTATTTCCATAAGTTGATCAAATTTCAATTTATTAATTCTTTCAGAACAAAATTTATTATATTCATCTCATTCAATTAACTTATTATTCTATCATCTTTATTAGCATTTTTTTTATTATAATTAAAATCTAAGTGTATAACATTTATAATAAACACTCAAATTTTATTTATAAAATCATTTTTATTGTATATTATCCAATTACATTTTAACTTATGAATAATTTAGGTAAGTTATATTGAAATGCAATTTAGTACTATACAAATAATATTTTCAAATTCAATTATTTCAAGTTTAAATATTTATCCAAAATTTAGCTTTTATTTATAATTGAAAACATCTTTTAACATAATTTTAAGAATTAAACTTCCGTTTAATTTCAAACTCTTTAGTGATAATTATGTATATACTATATATATTAAATTTAAAATAATATACCTATATAAATCAAGTCATACTTAAGAAATTCACATTTAAAATATATTTTTTCCCAAACAAAACCGTAGCAAAGCTACAGAATGGTTTCTCCACTTCGAAACTCGAAAATGAATGTCGATGATGCGGCCACCATCACCGAAATTATTTTCCAGCGACAAAGAGAAGAGCGCTGATTCAACATTTTAAATTTTTTTTTTGAAAACGGTTTCTATTTGAAAAATACTTTCAATAATATACATTTTAAATTTAAAAACCAAGCTTGAAATCACTGGAAATTAAATTCTCAAATTCTAAATTTTAAATTCATTTAAATTTCTAAATAATTCTATAAACCAACTTTTATAATTCCATTTATTTTTATGTTGGAATAATCAATGATTTACAAAACAAATAGTGAAAATCCAATATTACCTTTTTGACAACCAATTTAGTTAACAATTCAATTTCAGAAAATTTATACTTATATATAATATAATTTTACAAGATTATTTTATTTACCAAATTTTGAAAACAATATTGTGTCAGTTTGCTCTGTTCAAGTGTTTTGGAAATCCTATCGATAGCGTTGATCAGACGAATCGATCGGAAACCCAAATCAACATCAACAACTCAAACAACACAACATATATTAAAACATTTATATATTAGTTTACAAATACATTTCTTTGCTTGACGATACAGGAATGAATTTCCAAAATAAAGATAGGGTTTCAAATTTGATGGACTCAAATCAAAGAGAATTTTGATTCGAAAATAAGTTTGAAACAGAAGATAAGATAATTCAATTACTACAATCGGGAGATGGATGAGTTTATTTAATTCACGGGCAACCTTAACGTGGTCGTCCGTAACTTCAAGAATAAGATCGATGTTGAATTCCGAGGTAAATCAACACTCGATCTCAAGAGATGGAATTCAGGTATAGCAGGGAATAGATAGCATCGTAATCCGAGGATACAGAAATCTCCGGTAGATCGATGCCCATTATAAAAGAGTTTTGCTCCTTTACGAATCATTCGAAGATTGGCGAGACCGCCGATCTATTATAGATATCATTCAAAATGGAGTTATGGGGTGCTCTAGAATTGACAGAAGACGAATAGTGAAGGACACGAATGAATTTCGGAACCGAGGGAAACGTTCCAAAATTCAAAGGAATTGAGTCAAAGGAAGAGATTGAAACTCGAATGAGAGTGATTCTGTAAATGCATTTACCCTATATGCTAAGTTTTGCCTAGAGCTACCAAATCACTGATACCAACTGTAACGACCCGCTATTTTTTGGACCATTCGCATCCATTATAAGTGTATAGGTAGACACTCGTGCCGGAATTGAATTGCTCAAAATACCGCGTTGTTAATTTAAATTTGGCAAAACTGAACATATACAGTAAATAAATAATCAAAGATCACAGACACAGAGTAATAAATTGCAGCGGAAATAAAAGAGATAGTAGTTCATGAAGCTACTATATAAATGTATAAGATACATCAGAGTTTACAACAGAAGAGTAATACGATACATCAGAGTTAAACCAGATACAACGGAAGAGTAACACGATACATCAGATACAAATCAGAATACATCACTGGAATCATCGAGTACTGAAAGCAGAATAGATGGCTGGATCTTCAAGCAAAGCTCCAACTCCAAAGGTGAGTCTCGAATATTGGTACACTCAGTCTGACCCGAGCGTAAAGCAAAAACACAAGACACTCGAGTCAGGATTAACATTCTTATATTAATAAATCCAACTCAAGTGAAATAGCAATTGAAATACAAGTAACTCAAAGGATGTTTGGAATAACCATCCTTTAAGGATCCGTTAAACTATCTACTATGTAGTAGTGTACGATAAGTAGATAATGTCTATCAGTAATATAAGGTATCAAAATAGTCTTAAGGCGTTACCATTATTCCCCTTAACACATTTTTATTCCCAAGAGCATATACAAGACCGTAGTTTCCCCAAAACCGGAAGTCACCAGAGGGCAATCCATATACTAAAGGTACAAAACAAATTCGTAGTGGTCGCGAATAAAGGAATACAAGTATGACAAGGCACATGAGGCAATACCCAAGGTAGTGACACTACCGTTTGCCTGATCCGGACTGGTGAGAACGCATCGCCACAGCGATCGCAACACCATGAAACAACACTCCCAAAATCAAGGGTGCACCAATCGACAACAAGTAATGAGTAGTTCGAAGAAGTGTGTTCACTTGAGGTAGCTGACCTCCATTGGCCCGACACGGCTCCTGTTTTAGTCATTTCCAATTTGACACAAGTGTCATGGCTATCCATCATCGTTCTCTTTCTTCAGTCATCACGTACATCATTCCAACCACTTCATTCTGGATCACACTCCGCGTATAGTTATTAAAGTGGGTTTCGGTTTAGATAGAGAGTATATCCATAACCGATTCCGGTCTCTTTAATAACCTTCGAAATTATTTCACCGATTGGTCGTTTAATATATTTCAAAACCAAATAAATTACAATTCCAATTAGAATTTGCAAACCAACATTTCAATTGTCTTTCTAAACCAATTTCCATAATTTACGTTTCAAAACTTTCAAATCATATTTTCAAAATCTTATAATTCAATTTCAATTTCAATTTAAACAATTCAAATATTGATTCAAGTTCGTATATAAGTTTCATTCCGAAATCATTTGAATTAATTTAATTTAACATTCAAATCAATTTAACTTCATTTATCGATTGCATTCAATATTCGTTAAGTAAATTTGTCATTCAAAACAATTTCTATTAAATTTCCAATTCATTAAATCCATTATTTAAATTCAACTTCCTTATTTCAAAACTTACAATTTGAATTAAATTAAATTCATCAAATCAAATTCTTTAAATTTCAAGTCTTGCATTAATTTCAATAAATCACATTTTATTTCTTGATAAAGAAATTCAATTTCACTTATTTACTTACTTAAATGATTTTCCAACTTAATTAATAAAGAATCTCAATTTCACTTATTAACGAAGTTCAAATTCACTTATTCAAAGTTCAATTTTTCTTATTAAATAATTCAATTCAATTTAATCATTAAATAATTCAATCTTATTTAATTATTAAATAATTCAAAACTTAATTATTAAATAGTTTCAAAGTTAATAATTTCAAACTTAATTATAATTTCAAACTTAATTATTAAATCATTTCAAACTTAATTCAATCATTTCTCAAATTAAACAACATTCTTTCATCAATTACATTGTTAATATTTTGTTGCAGATTATTTAATATTAACATTTTCCTTTCATTAAAAATTCAAATTTCAACTTCATTTCAAAACCATATTATTTATTCAAATAAAATCTTCGTTTATTTTAAATCAAATTATTTGACCAATCGGGTTTTATTTAATTCTCTATCCTAGGTCAAAGTTTAATTTGGGTATTTATCATTTCAACCCGATTCCAATTCAATTCAAAATCAAAGCATAGTAAAGGGAACTTGCAATGTGATAACTGGGATGGTGTCAAAGTAAATAAACAAGCAATAACAACAACCAATATCAATCCAATAATCAATTCAAATAATCCCGAAATAATCGTATTAATTCGCATTGTTATTTGTACGAATTAATATAATTATCTCTAGAATCTACACTATCATTTCATGTAGATTAAAGATTATTACACTAATATTTATACGGTTCTTCAATTGTCATTCAATTTCAATTTTAACACTACAACAATTAATCAAATATACGTTCAACGGTTCAAAGTGTAATTATCACTATTCTACATGTCAATTAATTTGACAATTAAAAGGGTCATATTCAACTAATCAAATTTAACATATAAATCAGTTTTAAAATCGTTAACTATCCTATATCCATTTCAATTTGGCATACTATTTATCATTTAACACTAACAATTTAACATCCAATATAAACATCAACAATCAATCAATTATCAGCCAAATTGTATTATCATCGCATAAATAATTAACAGATAATGGTGTCAGATGTCACAGGTGAACTAATACAGGTAATAGCATATATAACAGTGTAATTAATTAACAACAGTAAATTTCAATTGTCGTTTCAATTGAAATCAAATTTAATAAATAAAAGAACGTTAATCGTGAGTGATTGCTCACCTTTCGAGGCTAGAGAGAATAGATAACAAAACAAGCTACGAATTCCAAAGCAAAGCAAAGCGGGCACGAATTTGACGATCAAAGCTGATAATAGGAATAGACGAATTCAAATTAGAATTGGGTCGATGATCATAACGTTATAAGTAAAACGTGTATATATATAAGAATCAAAATATCTATATGTATATACAAGATCATTATTAAATTTTAAACCCATAAAATTTACCAATATAACCCAAACTAGTATGCATAAATTTATATATATAACATATTAAATTTTTAAACAAAAACCCATGAAAGTAGCTAGTTTACACATAAAGCATAATTATACATTGCAGTAAGGTAGAACAATAAAGCTATATATATTTGTATATAAATTTTTAGGTAAACCTTTAAGAATGAAAACATAATACAATGCATATCTAGCAAACATTTATATATTATACTAAATATACCAAAATATTAGCGAACTGTTTTATTTAAACATTGATACCATGCAGCTTATAATATAAAGTAGACTATCATAACTTACACATTCAATACATAATTTACATATTTAAAAACATATATGATATACTGATCTATATTTATATACTATATTCGATAAAATATATACAAAATTTAGACTAATCCATACTTGAAATTTCGTAACAAACAATAGTATATATATGGTACTGTAAAGTTTCAGAAATCTGGTCAAAGCATCTATATAGATGTTCTTAAACGCACATTGTATTCAAATTTATTTCTGTCAAAATATAATACGTACAATGTCAAAAATCTATGAAAGTTATTGCCGCAATTTTATATAAAACAGATGTATACAAAATTTGTATAACTTATCCTTTAAAAGGAATCGAACTAAAACTTATACACCGACACACATAAGCTAACTGGTTATAAACTATAACCATATATATATATATATATATATATATATACTTAGGATATGAACAGCAGTTATACACGTGTGCATTGTAAAAAATGTAGTAGGCTTATATAATACACTGTCGCACTACTTACTGTACCACAATAAACAAATACAAACTAAAACCATCTGCATATTTATAAGACTCACCGAATATATTTCAACCAATATATTTAAACAGGATTACGAATATATAATTTAAAATACTATATACTAACATATAAACTTTTATATACATTTTTATAACATGTCCTATACTGTCAAATATAAATACACTTTAAACCATAACAAACTATTTATAATATCAACACAGCCTATAAAATAATACATATAGCTAACGAACTCTAAATCGACATAAACTAATATAATCCAAACTATATACGTATTCAAAGTGAAAAACAATATAAATTTGAAACGCATGCATATAAAAATCAAAATCTTCGTACAAATAAAACTCGAAATGCCTGTATATATAAAAATCTATAGCAATTTGGAATCAAAACCTATATATGTACAACAAAACATAACTTATATATAAACAACGTGTTATACTAATACAAAGTCTCCAAACATGTACACTTTCAAAGGTAACTCAATATGTACCATATCAATACATATACACGTGTTATAAAATAGTATGCTTTTATGACTTACCTACTTTATAATATGTAAAACTGTTTCAAGCCAATGCCATGTACATATTAAAAATTCAACCACATATATAAACTATTATTTTATTAAAAACTATAACACCTATATATAAACAACATGACTTACGTTGAATTATAAATTCAATAGATCAAATGTACAACCGATACCTATAAAATTTAATATAGTCTGGTACGGTTTGCTAGGGACGAGCTGCTGTAGGCAGATGTAGAGAGGAGGCAAGTTGATCGGTGGCAGGTTTGGTGCTCAACCCATGCGTGAGTTGGCCGATGGGAAGATGGCGAAATTCTTGGGTTGATGGGATGTAGACGGAAGTGGCCATGGTGGAGAAGAGCTACGGTGGCCGGTGTGGGTTTGGTGGCAAACCTCAGGTTGTATAAAACAAAATGGTAGAGGAAGTGATTTGTTGGTTGATAATGTTTTTTACAGATGGGGATGGAGATGAAGAGGTAGATGGTGATCTGGAGGGAGAAATGGAATGTGACAGAGTCCAATGATATTTTCTTTACCAAGGACAGAAATTGAATATGAACGAATGGAAACAAAACTAAATAGGTGCAAAGTTTTAGGAATTTAACAGTTGAGAAAAAAAAAGTCACATGCACGTTAGATTAAACGGTGGATATATGAATGGACATTGGAACCTAAAAGGCGTCGATACGGGTACCGATACGGTTACCGTTTACGCAGATTCCGCCGCGTACCGGATGCCGAAATAAACAAACGAATATACCGCAGCGATCAACAAGACGAGACGATCAAAACGGTATAAAGATATCAGTGGTTTGATTGAGTTATAAAAATTCGAAATTTCTAATAGTGGAAAATGCAAGAAAAACACTGAAAAATAAGATCGACGGAGCCAAAAATGTACGAATTTGGAAAAACGACAAACATACATCTTGCTCAGAAGATGGTTTAGAATTTTTCTATGTAGAAATATTTAGGTTTCGGAAACATTTTATTTTCATCGATTTCTAACTGATTAAATTGAAGTGAATTTATGCGCGAAATAAACTTTCATATTTTCGGACGAAAATTTACCAGTTGCTATGTTTAACTAAACGCATTCCAAATATCAAATTTATTTTTTGAAATTTTATCGTTTAAAATTTCACAAAATTTCAACTAATTACGTTATTTAAAACAGTTAAAATTTACGGGTCGTTACAAGGTGAACTTTGTACTGCTTTTAGTGTGAAATTGACTAACGGTTAGTAAACTGTTTAGTGCGAACGTGTGGTATGGGACTCACGTTAACATTTTTCGGGTTCCTTTTTGAGAGTTGTGACACATTCCGCCAGTTAGTGGTGTCCAGTACTGGGCCTTCGGACCTTCGCCACTACGGTTTGTTGCCCTATAGTATCACTTTTGGAGTTGGTCCATCGTCATCGCTCGAGTGATATTGGGTTTGTTGCCTTCGGGTATGTTGCCTTCGGGTTTGTGCCTTCAGGTTTGTTGCCCTATAGTATCACTTTTGGAGTTGGTCCATCGTCACCGCTCGAGTGATATTGGGTTTGTTGCCTTCGGGTTTATGGATCCTTGTTATACAGTACTGAGATTAAGCATCTTTTGTTTCTTTGACAATTACATTTCCCTAGTGTATCGCCCTTCGGTGTAGGTCCTTTGAACCACACGATATATAGCGATTACCTTGTGGAAACTTGTGTTACCTTTATTGGTATTTGTTATTTGCCTTTTTGGCTTGTTTTGGGATATTCATATCCTTTGTTTATTTGAGTTGTCGATGATATGAGGCTTGTTATGATTCATCTTTTGTTGGATGATCTGCTTATCTCTTTTGGAGATATTTGTGGTACTTTATGACCTTGTATGTTCATTATCAATTAGTTTATCTTACTGATTTGTTTAGCTAGACTGACCCGTGTATTTTATACTCGGGTCAGACCGAGATGTTTCACGTTAGGTACATTGGACTTAGCCTATTTTGCTTCCGCATGGACTATTTTGCTAGCTCCTTTTTGTTATAGCTTTTTGTGTAGTCCTTTTGGCTGTAACTCTGATATGTATTCTTTTGACTCGCCTGTATATTGTGGTTTGCTTTACCACTTGACATGTATCATTTTGTATACTGTAATGTATCCGTATATGTGTAAATGCATGTGATGATCCACTGTTCTGTGATGTGTATTACATTTGAGTTGTTATATTTCGTTCTGATAGATCCTTCAACCACCTATGGTTTTGTATTAAGTATTTATTGGATATGTCGATCCACTTGAGAAAGAAAGAAAAATGTATGGCAATTGTCGGCGTATTCAATAGATAATTAAGACAAAGCTATAGATGGTCGCTCCTATCCAGCTCTATTCTTCGTATTAGCAGACGATGTTACATAGTAATACTCTTTGCTATTGTGGGTCTCAGAGTGGGGCGTCACAGCTTGGTATCGAAGCTGAGTTCAGAACAAAATATGATAAACATAGAGTAGAGACACATATTACGGTACATCAAAGGGTAGTACGAATGTTACGAATCTTTGAATCATCGTGCCTTTGGGGTAGACAGAATTTTGGGAATACGTCTAGGAATGCATTTTATTACATAGTATTCCATATTTGAATTAATGATATCTTCCTTGTGAATAATCTTTTTCTTATCTTAACTTTCAGCTAATGGCCGAAAGAGGCAGACGACGACGCATGGATGCTGGGCAATCCAGTCGCTCGTATCCGGACGACGTTTATATCTCTGCCGATCAATTCTTGGAGTTATTTAGGGGCACTCAGCCTCCAGCTCCTATTCGTGCATCTCCTTCATGCAAGTCTGCCTTTGCATGCCTGTGCAGTGATTTTTCTCATCTTGGAGGAAAGCCATTCAAAGGCTCCGAGTCCGTTCTTGAGGTCCAAGCTTGGATTCGCACATGCGAGCGTATCTTTTCTCGTATGGATCTTTCTGACCACGATCGAGTTCTTGTAACTTCTAGCTTATTGCAAGAGCGTGCCCTTGATTGGTACGAGCTTCTTGTAGCCGAACATGATGAGTCTGTTCTTTCTTGGACTCAGTTCCGGGATCGATTCGAACTCAAATTCATTCCTGAATCTGAGAAAGTTTTATTAGCCCGTCACTTCCTTGAGTTGAAGCAAGGGAAGTCCTCCGTTTTTGAGAATGTTGCATCATTCGAGGCCTTATCTAAGTATGGTCATTAGCACCTCTTATAAGAAGAATATGAAGTTTGTCTCTGGTCTTAAGAAATATCTTAAGAAATCTTTAATGCTTCATCTTAAGCTTTCTTTTGAGGAGTTGGTTGACTCGGCACTTAATCTCGAAGCCATCGAGAAGGAGTGTTATAGTGGTGATGATGTTGAGGTTCGCAAGAACCCCAATAAGAAGAAGTTTCCATTTCATAAGCAGGGATTTCTCCCTTCCAAGAAGAAAAAGCCTGTTGAATCTGGTTCTAACTCTCAATCTGCTGGAACACCTTCCAATCGGAAGTGTTTCAATTTCAGTTCTCCTGATCATATGATTCGAGCTTGGACTAAGCCTCTCTTCTGCCGTTATTGCAAGAATGAAGGTCATCATGTTTCCTCCTGCCCTAATGTTCCTAATGCCAAGTCTGGCAAGCTTTATGTTGCTAAGGCATCTGGAGGTTCTTCTCAGCCCAGAGGTATATCTCCATCTATTTTGGAAGGTTCCATTTTATTTCATGACCGTAGTATTCGAGTTCTTTTCGATACGGGTGCTTCGCATTCTTTCATACTAAAAAAGCTCGTCGATGATTTGTCTTTAGATGTTTATTGTATGGCTACTTCGTTGAGGATCGCGAATCCTATTGGGGGGGTCCGCAACCCTTAACATGCTTTGTGATGATGTTGAGATTGTTTTATGTGGCTTTTCTTTTCGTGCGAATCTGCACGTTATTTCCTATCTGGAATTTGATATGATTTTGGGTATGGACTGGCTGGTGAGAAACGATGCCAGGATTATTTGTTCTGAAAGAATTTTATATATTCGACATCCGGATTCGTCTACTCAGCTATCACTTGTTCTTCAGAATGTAAATAATTCCGAAATGGCCTTATATTCTCTTGACTCACAAGATGATGATGATATATATCGTATTCCTATTGTTTGTGACTTCTCTGATGTTTTTGAGCCAGTTTCGGGTTTGCCACCCAAGCGGGCGATCGAGTTCCGCATTGATCTCATTCCAAGTGCGCAGCCAGTTGGCCGTCCTCCCACGAGGATGTCTACAAAAGAAAATGAGGAACTCAAGAAGCAGCTTTTAGAGCTTGAGTCCAAATAGTTGATTCAGTCCAGTTTTTCACCGTGGGGTGCCGCGGTTGTCTTCGTGAAGAAGTCCGATGGAACTCTTAGGCTTTGCATCGACTATCGCAAGCTTAACGAGTTGACCATCAAGAATAGGTATCCTTTGCCGAGGATCGATGATATGTTCGATCTATTGAGTGGCGCTAAGGTCTTCTCTCAGCTTGACCTTGCCACTGGTTTTCACCAGCTCCGAGTCGCAGAAGATAACATACCTCTTACAGCTTTCCGCACTCGATATGGTTCTTTCAAGTGGCTCGTTATGCCGTTTAGTTTGACGAACACTCCTGCTTTCTTTGTTGATCTTATGAATCGGGTATTCCGAGAATATCTCGATAGGTTCGTCCTTGTGTTCATTGACGACATTCTTGTTTATTCTAAGTCTGAAGCCGAGCATGCTAATCACTTGAGAATTGTCTTGAGTAGTCTTCATCACCATCAGCTTAAAGCTAAATTCTCCAAGTGCCATTTTTGGGAGAATAAGGTTAAGTTCTTCGGCCATGTTGTATCTTCCGACGGCATTTCTATCGATCCCTCAAAGATCGAAGCTATCCAGAATTGGAAGAGGCCTGAGAATGTTCATGAGATTCGTAGTTTCCTTGGATTGGCGGGTTATTACCGTCGGTTCATTAAGGATTTTTCCCGTGTTGTGCTTCCTCTCACCAGCCTTACTCGGAAAGGCATTCGTTATATTTGGTCCGATAAGTATGAAGCTTCCTTTCAGACATTAAAGGAACTTCTCACTAATGCTCCTATTCTTGTGGTTCCCGAGGGGAATCATGATCTTGTTGTCTACACCGATGCTTGTGGTAGTTGTCTCGGTGCCGTGCTTATGTAGAAGGATCGAGTAGTTGCTTTTTCTTCTACGCAACTGCATCCGAATGAAGTTCGCTATGCCACTCATGATCTTGAGCTAGCCGCCATTGTCTTCGCCTTGAAGATTTGGCGACACTATTTATTAGGCGAGCGCTTCATTCTCTATACCGATCATAAATCCTTGAAGTATTTGTTCACTCAAAAGGAACTCAATATGAGGCAACAGCGTTGGCTCGAGTTTCTTGCCTCCTATGACTTTGATATCCAATATACCGCTGGTAAGGGTAATCGTGTTGCTGATGTGCTTAGTCGCAGACATTCGGCTGTCGTTTCTATGATGCTTGCCGAATGGGATATTCTTGAGACTCTATCTTTTTGTGATATTCGTGATCGAGCTCCATCCTCCGATTCTCCGATAGTATTATTCAGTTTGGAAGCTCGTCCCTCTCTATTTGATCGTATTGCCAAAGCTCAGCGGCGTAATCTTGATCTTGTGCATCTTATTCAGCTTTGTGAGAGTGAATCCCATGATGAGGCGTTGTGGGATTTCAGCATTGATCTTCATGGGTGTCTTCACAAGAAGAACCGTCTTGTTGTGCCTTCTGATTCTGCACTTAGGCATGACGTTCTTGATGACTGTCATCGTTCTAAGTATACCATTCATCCTGGCAGTAGTAAGATGTATGCCGATATGCATCGCCTTTATTATTGGGAAGGCATGAAGCGCGATGTGGTGAGTTATGTGAGTAATTGCATGACTTGTCAACGTATTAAAGCCGAACATCAGCGCCTTTCTGGTCTCCTTCAGCCTCTAGAGATTCCATTGTGGAAATAGGATCAGATTTCGATGGATTTCATTGATGGCCTACCTCGTTCGAGATCGGGCCATTCTAGCATTTGGGTTATTGTGGATCGCCTCACCAAATCAGCTCATTTTGTTCCTATTAAATCTAATAGGACTGCTTCTTTTTTGGCTAAGTTATATATCAAGGAAATCGTGAGACTTCACGGTGTTCGTAGTTTGATTGTGAGTGACCGTGATCCTTTATTCACAAGTCATTTCTGGCAGAGTCTTCAGCATGCTTTGGGAACAAAGCTTAATTTCAGCACAGCTTATCATCCACAGTCTGATGGACAGACTGAACGGGTGAATCGTATTTTTGAGGAAATCCTCCGTATTTGTATTCTTGATTTCGGAGGTGGTTGGGGGGATTATCTACCCCTTGTAGAGTTCTCCTACAACAATAGTTTTCAGTCCAGTATCGGTATGGCTCCTTTCGAAGCCTTATACGGAAGGCTATGTTGATCGCCTTCATGTTGGTTGGAATCTGGGGAGAAGCTTATTCTTGGCCCGGAGTTTGTTCATGATTTTTCTGAGAAGATTGATCTTATTCGTCAGAGAATGAAAGAGGCTCAAAGCCGCCAGAAATCCTACGCGGATAACCGTAGGAAGCCTCTCGAGTTCTCGGTTGATGATCTCGTCTTTATTTGTGTTTCTCCTTTGAAAGGGGTTATGCGTTTAGTACGGCAGGGAAATTGGCTCCTCGCTTTGTAGGACCATTTCCTATTACTGAACGTGTTGGCCCTGTGGCTTATAGAGTTTCACTTCCAGCTCATCTTTCCGGTGTTCACAACATGTTTCACGTCTCTCAACTTCGGAAGTGTCTTCGAGAATCGGATTCTGTTATCGACTCTCCTGATTTGCAAGTGCTTGAGATCCCACCAGACTTATCTATTGTACAGCAGCCTATTCGCGTACTTGCCTCGGAGGTAAGACACCTTCGAAACAATGACGTGCAGCTCATTAAAGTTCAATGGTCCGCTAATCCCAATGACTGTACTTGGGAAACCAGAGAGTTTATCGAGCGATCCTATCCGAGTTTTCTATCTTTGCTTAGCAATGGTGAGAATATCTTTTTATCTCAAGCTTATTTTCTTTCCTTTTTGGATGTAAGTATGTAGTTGTTACAAATTCTTCTCTAGGAATTGCATGGATGCAATTTTGTTATGGAGGGGAGATCTGTAACAACCCGCATATTTTACGATTTTATATTTAAATGTTTTATTTAAATATAACGTCATTAGTCAGATTTAAGTCCGAAGTGTCACTTTTTGCAAACGGTTGAATTAGGACTCGGGACCACTTCCATTGAGTCAAAAATTGCGTTTGCAATCTTTTTGAGTATAACCATCGATATGTTTGGAGTGAGTTGAATTTTGCTATTTTCTATTTGGGCTTTTGGGTTTGGGTTTCAGCCCACTAACCCAACTTATTACCCTAACTCACTAACTCTTCATCCATTCACTCATTTCATTTCTTATAACTCAAGCTCAACTGAAAATGGGGGAAGAGAATGGGAAATAGAAATTCCAAGCCCTAGTTTCCTTTTGCAAACTCAAATTCTTGCTCCAAAATAAAAGAGAAGCTTAGGTAAGCCTTCTTTTCACTTTCTCCATCTCAATCTCTCTCCAATTTCAGAAATTTCCTATAACCTAATTTAGTAAATACTTGTTTTGATCTTAGATTGGAGCTTGTAGAGTAGAAGTGAAGAGTGGTTGATCTTTTCTTTGCATTTGAGCTTCTCATCTTTGTTTTTGAGTTAAAAAGGTGGAACTCACATCTACTTCTCTAGATATCATTGATGTTAGGTATGAATTCCTAACACTTATTTATGTTCATTTTCTTTTGATTTGAATTGATTTGTTGAACATTTCAATTCTTGGTGTTTTGAAGTCAAAAACTCTAAAAATCCTAGCTTTGATGTATGAATATGCTTTTGTTGGTGTATCGAAGAGCCTATAGGGCAGGGTTGTCGATTGGCATAAACCCCCAACGCCCATTGCTTGTGTGATCGAAAATTGTGAGAGTTTGCTCATCATTTTGATAGGCTGAAAAAATAGTTCCAGTGCCAGTCAGTCTACTGGCCTCTGCAGTCAGTCGACTGGCTGTAGAAACCGAGAGTTTCTGGGACTGACTGCAGAAACCGAAAGTCTCTGGTTTCTGGATGAGTCGACTGGCCTCTGCAGTCAGTCGACTGACTGCAGAAACCGAAAGTTTTAGGTTTTTGGATCAGTCGACTGGCCTTTGCAGTCAGTCGACTGACCTGCTTGTCTCAGCCCAAATTGTTTTTTTTGCTTGGTTTCCAATTTTAATCGATTCGTGTCGATTCCAATTAGTTGTTATTGCATATTTGACTTTGATGATTCCTTTTTGATTTCATACACGGATTTCTATAAAATGATCTTTTTAAATTGTGTTAAAAGCTCGTTTCTCCAATTTATAATTTCTATATAAAACACACACGATTTTGCACTTCAAGCGAAGAGGGAGGAGAATTAAATGATTAAATAAAACGCATGCTATGAACACATGGGTTTATCTTTTCAGTTAATTCCTAATCTATTCATTTGACCGTTTTGACCTTTGGGTCTGGTTTACCGATGAGATGAGGTGAACTTTGTACTGCTTTGAGTGTGAAATTGACTAACGGTTAGTAAACCGTTTAGTGAGAACGTGTGGTATGGGACTCACGTTAACATTTTTCGGGTTCCTTTCTGAGAGTTGTGACACATTCCGCCAGTTAGTGGTGTCCAGTACTGGGCCTTCGGACCTTCGCCACTATGGTTTGTTGCCCTATAGTATCACTTTTGGAGTTGGTCTGATGTAGCTCAGGCCAGAGGTGAAGGTCTAAGTCGCACACGACTTAAGGGTGAAGCTATAAGTCGTCCACGACCTATAGAGTCACGTGAGGGGGAGCTGCGACTTAATTCCAGGGGGTTACGACTTAACCAAGCTTGGGGAAAAGGGCTCCGACCTAACAAGGTTTTTAAGTCGTTGGAACGACTTAGTGAAGAACGGCGAGTTAACGAGGCTTTTAAGTCGTTGGAACGACTTAGTGAACATAGGCGAGTTAACGAGCAGTTAGGTCGTGTGGACAAGGTACGACCTACTGGTGATGCAGTAAAACAGGAGGTAGCGTCTGGGATATGCCATAGGTCGGTGACGAGTTACGACCTAACGAAGCCACGACCTACCATAGGTCGCTGAAGATTCTTAGCTCGTGAAGTCTTTAGGTCATAAGTCGCGAGAAGCTGGTTATCTCTTAAGTCGTCTTCATGGTAAGTCGTTGTATGTTTTAGGTCGTTACCGACCTAAGTTACGTCGCTGAAGATTGAAGCCGTGGATTCCTATGCGGCTTTACTCTATGCCGTTGATTGTTTTAAGTCGCGAAGAATGTTAGGTTGCCGCTGTTGAGTCGTTAGGCCTGTTAAGTCATAGGTCGCAGGTTATAGGTCAGAAACGACCTAAGTGTTGTAAATTCGTGATTTGTTTTATGTGTTGCTTTGTTAAGTCGCTATGTACTACTTGTTGTGTCTTTTAAGTCGTAAGTCGTCTGATTTTTAAGTCGTGGGTTGTTAGGTCGGAGACGACTTATGTGTTGTACAATTTTGTTTGTGGCGTGTGTTGTAGCCTATAAATAGGCAAGTTGAGTCATTTGTAAAAGTTTAGTTGATTTGAAATAAAAACTTTGTTTTGTTAGCTTTGTGCTTTCACCAAATTGGTAGTCGAGTGTAATCTCCTATCTCCTCTTTCAGTTAATCGAGTGCGCTCGATTCAACGACTGCAGAAGCCGATTCGCGGAATCAAGTGCACTTGATCAACGCTCGAAGAATTGAAGATCTCTTTTCACGGTATCGTGCGCGATCAACGTGTCAGAGATAGCTAGAATTCGGTATCTTCGGATCAACGAATTTAGGCATTTCAGTATTCATCAATCCACCGATTGCTACTTTCATCGAACTACATTGTTTTGTTTAATCCGCTGCGTCAGTTTGGTATCAGAGCTTGTTTAGCCAATCATAGCTAAATCGAGTCTTGGAGCCAATTATCTTGAAGAAGTTTGAAGATTTGAAGTGTTAGCCGAGCTTGAAGTGTAGAGCCGAGCTAAGTAGAAGTGTGGAGATCGAAGTTTGCATTATTTTTAGAAGTTGTGTTCATCGTGTTCATCATACTTTTGCAACAAAGTGGGAGTTTTTGATCCATTTCATCTTGGATCTAAATTCGAAAGGTGTTTGAAATTTGGAGTTGGAGCCGAAAGTCAAAGTTTGGGAAATATCAACCATGCCGCCGAGTAGAGCTAATCGACATCAAAACGTTGAAGCTTTGTATAGAAGAGAAGAAGCTGATGAGATGGAGCAAAGAATCAATGAAAACTTTAGTGAAAAGCTTAACGAAGGAATTGGTCGGTTAGAGAAGATGATGTTAGAGATGAATCAGAATTGGATAAGGGTATCACCTGAATCTAACCATGGGGGAAGTAGAGTCTCACCACATTACAATCGAGAAAGAAGTGTTGATGATGATCAAAGACGTGGGAGGAATGTGAATGATCGAGAACGGAGTAATGTAGATAGAAGGGATGTTGGTGGAAGACGCGAAGGGAGTAGAGATGTTGGTGGTCAGGATCGACATCGATATACATCCGATTTTGAAGAAGAGTATGATGGTGGTAGTGTTCATGGACAAGGACGAGGACAAGGCAGAAATCAGTCGGAGTATGATCACAAGTGGGAATCTGGGATGAAGACTGAAATACCAGAATTCAAAGGAGGGATGCAAGCTGAGGAGTTTTTGGATTGGTTGTCTAATGTGGAGGAGATTTTTGACTTCAAGGAAGTTCCAGAACATCGTAGAGTGAAGTTGGTTGCTACGAGGTTGAGGGGTAGAGCTTTGGCGTGGTGGCAGCAAACCAAACTTACACGTGAACGGATGGGAAAGTCAAAGGTTGAATCATGGGAGAAGATGAGGAAAATGATGAAAGCCACATTCTTACCTTATAACTATCAGTCGCTTATGTATCAAAGGTTGCAATACTTGAGACAAGGAACGAAATCTGTGAATGACTATGCTGACGAATTTTATCAACTGATTGCAAGGAATGATATTATGGAGACAGAGGAACAATTGACAACTAGATTTGTTGGAGGGCTACGAATGCAGATTCAGGATATGGTTAACATGTTTGATCCCAGATCTGTAGCAGAAGCACACCAGAAGGCGTTGGCTTGGGAGAAACAGGGAAGACGAGGAGGTGGTGTGTTTACAAATTCCAACAATCCAGTGAAGGGTGTCAGTGGAAGTTCTAATGTTTCAAAAGCTGTTGCAAAACCAGTTGTGAATGAGGTTGGGAAGATGAAAGTCAATAATGGTTTCAAGTGTTATAATTGCCAAGAAATGGGCCACAAAAGTAATGAATGTCCAAAGCCGAAGAAGAGAGCCATGATAGCGAAGATTGAGGATGAGGATGAAGAAGCTGAATGTTCCAATTCACCACCTGATGAGGAGGAAGAAGAAGTGTCGGGAGACGAAGGTTATAATCTAATGATGAAGAGGTCCTGTTTAACACCAAAGCAAGAGGAGGATTGTAGTTGTTGAGGAGCAATATTTTTCAGTCGACATGTACTATTCTGGGGAAAGTTTGCAAATTTGTTATTGATGCTGGAAGCTGTGATAATATAATTTCTTCAGAAGCTGTGAGGAAGTTGGCATTGAAGACTGAGAAACATCCGAAACCGTACAAGCTAGCTTGGTTGAGGAAAGGCGGGGAGGTGAAGGTTGGACGAAGGGCTTGTGTGAATTTTTCAATTGGAAAGAAATACAAGGATGAAATCTGGTGCGATGTGGTAGATATGGATGTCTGTCATTTGTTGCTGGGGAGACCATGGCAGTATGATAGGGCGGTGCAACATGATGGGCGTACCAACAGTTACAGTTTCATGTTTGAAGGCACGAAGATTACTCTAGTTCCAAAGAAGCGACAACAAGAAGAAAAAAAACTGGAGGAGATTGAAGAGCTGAAAACCTTATTATCTTTGAAGGAGTTTGTTAAGGAGGTTGAGGAAGAGCCAGAAGTATTCTTGTTAGTTGGACGTGAAAGCAGTGAAGAGGTTGAAATTCCAGAAGAAGTGAAACCAGTATTGAAAGAATTTGAGGATGTATTTCCAGAAGAGTTACCAAAGGAGTTACCGCCACTGAGAGACATTCAACATCAAATTGATCTTGTTCCGAGAGCAATGTTGCCACATAGACCACATTATCGAATGAGTCCGAAGGAACATGAAGAATTGAGGAGGCAAGTGGAAGAATTGCTTGAACAGGGGCGTGTGCAGGAAAGCTTGAGTCCGTGTGCGGTGCCAGCTTTGTTAGTACCGAAGTAGGACGAGACGTGGAGAATGTGCACTGACAGTCGAGAATTGAATAAGATTACTGTGAGATATAGATTTCCAATAACGAGGTTGGATGACTTGCTAGATCAATTGAACGGAGCTTCTATCTTTTCGAAGATTGATTTGAAGAGCGGATATCATCAAATTCATATCAGGCCAGGTGATGAGTGGAAGACTGCTTTTAAAACCAGGGAGGGTCTATACGAATGGTTGGTAATGCCATTTGGCTTATCAAATGCGCCGAGTACATTTATGCGAGTGATGAATCAAGTTTTTAGACCATTCATTGGGATGTTTGTGGTGGTGTATTTTGATGATATTCTGATATACAGTGGAAGTGCAGAGGAACACTTGCAACATCTGAGAGAAGTGTTGATGGTACTGCGACAAGAACAATTCTATGCTGCTACAAAGAAGTGTGTTTTTATGGCAAGGAGTGTTTTATTTCTGGGGTATGTTGTGTCGGAAGAAGGAATACAGGTTGACCAATGTAACGGCCCGGAAATTTCGAACCCGAAATTTCCAGATAGTTAGAAGAAAAAGAAAAGAGATAGAAGAAAGAACAGAGCAAGACACAGATTCTCACATTCGCAGCGGATAAAATATAATATCAAATAATATTCTTTTACACCAAGAAAATTGTATCAGTCAATTACAATTTAATACATCAGAGTTATAACCATTTACATGAGCTGGACAGTTATACAACTTGTTCCAGACTACAATCTATATAGACTACATAGTCTCATATACACAGCGGAATACACTCCATACGTTCCTGCCATCCAGCTCGCCTCCTGAGCTCCAGAACGTCCTTACCTGAAATCTGTAATACTCGGTCTGACCCGAGCATTACCATAAAGTAACACCCGAGTCAGGCTGGAAACCAGCGTGAGTAAACTCATCTAACATGAAATTTCAATCCATAGATCTTATATAAAATCAGGGTAACTCGTATCTTCTACGAGTTCTTACTTATTACATTCAAACAATTTATTTCACAAAATAATATCTAAGTATTGTTACTTAGTTCCAATGATCCAGATTACTCGATTTATTTCATTCCAGCCTTTTTGATTTACAAAACAAATCTATAAAGAATTATAGATTACAAATCGAAGTGGTTTCGGGTATATTTCTGATACCCGACCCCGG
This sequence comes from Allium fistulosum, assembly GCA_030737815.1. Taxonomy (NCBI): domain Eukaryota; kingdom Viridiplantae; phylum Streptophyta; class Magnoliopsida; order Asparagales; family Amaryllidaceae; genus Allium; species Allium fistulosum. Next base: position 1,217,737,615 of record CM060904.1, on the reverse strand, counting down.
TCTCTTCGAATCAAATGTTATCCTTTAAACCAAGATTTTTCAGTTAAACAATTTAATTTAAATTCAGGATATCATATTCATATAACAAATCTATCACAGATAGATAACTTACATTATCACAATTCATCCAAAACATCTCATATCACAATCACATATCAGATATATCAACTAATCCAAGGCATCTAATATCATTCAACCAATCCATAACAAGTCAATTCGTTCTTAATTAATTTAATTAATCTCTAATTAAATTAATTACTAACCTTTAATTACTTGGATTACCTTAATCCATCTTACTTAACATTAATTAATTATAAATTTATTTATCATTTCTTAATTATTTATCTTAATTAATCTTCCTTGATTAATTATTCCTTAATTACAATAAGTAATTATTCTTTACTTACCCCTTTTTATTAATCATTCTTGATTAATTTCTTTTTAATTACATTAAGTAATTAGCCTTTAATTAATTATATAAACTAATTAACCTTAATCATTTATAATAATTAAACTTTAATCAATCCCATTAAGTAATTAATAAATAAATAAATGATCCTTTAATTACTTCCATTAATTAATTATTCTTTAATTAATTACCTCAATTAATCCATATTTAAATAAATTACACTTAAGTAATTAATCCTTAATAACTTCCATTTAATTACTTCCAAAAAGTAAGTATCTTAATTAACTTCTTATTTATCATTAAAAATCATATTAAATAAACTTTCCAAAGTTATTTAATAAATTTTTAAACAAACCTCATTTATTAATACCCACTTATTTAACCTTTTTAAAACTTATCTACTTAATATAAAAACTTATTTAAACTTATATTCTTGAAAACAATTTAGTTTTACAGAAAAAAAAAACTTGTTTTACTTTTGTTTAAAACTTAGAAACACAACCATATAATTTCTTTGGTTTTTAAAACTTCAAAAACATTTCCTGTAAAATTCTTTAAGCCTGCTATTATTCAAACCCAAGCAAACCTTTAGAAAACCCGAAGCAACTCTCGAGTATCCCCACTACACTTCCTGCTTCGAGTAAAACACGAGCCATTCCCGAAGTAAAACCCGTGAAAACGCTTTCTTCCCCAAAACCCAAAATTCCCAGATGCACAAGAACTCGCTCGTGCACGTGCACGTCTATTCTGATCGACGACGATCTACGACCAGGCCTCCGACAAGTCATATCCTACCACGACATCACGATCGACCATCCAATCTTTCACGATTCATACGAGAATCAAAATCGAGCATTTAACCCACCACCTGGAAAACGACATCACCAGTAAAATCACCCTCCACGGCAATCAACGCTTCGAGACACCTCGCCACCTTTGCCGAAGCTACCCTACATCGCCTCGAACCCACCGAACCACGTGCGATCGCTTCCGGTTGTTTGTCGTCGCCGTGAAAACCCATCCTCCGACATCGATTTCAAACTAACAAAAACCCTATTTAGACTTCGAATGATTATCACAATGGATTATAAAATCCACGATCATTTTTCTGATGATCAGTAACCTTCAATCCTCCTCTGGCCACAACCCCGAGTTCCCTGACCTCCGCGATCACCAGTATTAGCCCAAATTGACATTTCCGTTCATCTCATCAATACTCAACCAATTTTAAACTAAAAATCATGATTTTAACATCAAAAATCATTATTCTTCACCACGAATCTATTTATATAATTTAAACATGAAATCTTGCTACTTGATTTTCTGATTTTAATTGATTTTTACTGTAATTTCCCATTCTTGAAATAAATATTCAACTTTAACACTTGAAATTATTTTTAAAACTTAGATCTTGATTATATAAACATATTTCATTTAAAGATCATCACCTAAATCTTATTGCATGAGGAGATATGGATTTATGAACAGGTTTTGAAACCTGTAAACTATGAACAGAGATATATGTTCTTGAACCCAGACATGCACACATCATTTACACTCAATTCTACTTAAAATAAACATGCAAGCATATTTTAACAGAGATTCATCACAACATTTAAGCATAAACATAAGTTTAAAACTGTTTTTAAATTCAAATGTTTACTCACCTTAAATTATGCAAACAGAGATCCTAAACCTGCTTTTGAAATGCCTTTGTCCATGCTTTTAAAAGCTTGAATGTTGCTTACTGAAAGATTGATATGCTAATGTCTTTAACTTGCTTTTGATTGTTGCATGTGGGTAGCTTAACTTCCAGTTTTAAGAAGAATGCAGGAAATAAATTCTCAGGTTGAAGAGAAATGATGAATGCAGGTTGAAGTTTTGATCTTGAAAAAAATTTTGAACTGAAGCTTTTATCTTATTTCCGGGTTTTAGATTTTTAACTTTGCTTTGATTTATTTCCTGGTTTGTATTTATTTTTCTCAGGTTTGAGAGGTTTTTAAAACTGAGAAAACTTTTGAACTAAAATGAGCAGCCTGGTTTAAACATTTTGATTTTATTTACATTATCATTTCAAGAGAAAACATCTTTGCCACGTGTTAATTTCATATTATCAAAACCTCACACTTGTTATAATGCATGATCTTATTTTACAAATGTCACAAACAAAGATTTTTGTGTTTTACACCCTTACTTCATTTTAATTTATAAATTTATGTTTATCCATTTATTTTATTTAATTTATAGATTTTTTTCTAAATCCTATATTAATTTGTTATATTCTTTATATAGATTATTTATTTTATATTTACATATGTCTTGTGTACTTTAAATTTTATACTTATAGTTTTAAAAGATATTCACATATCAAAGCTTTCTATTTATTTACATATATACTAACTATATCTATTCCCAAGTATATAAAAGAAAAGTATTTTTTAAATCTTTAATTAAATCTCACCTTATATATTTACAAACCAACCTTACATTACATATATAAATTTTAAAACATAACTTTCAATACAATATATATAAACCTATATATTATTATATTAGAAAATTATTCTTATTAACTTTAAAATATAGAGTTTTTTTTTAAAATCCAATTTATTTTTAAGATATTTATCAATTTGAATTTCAAATTCAAATTCAAACTCAATTTAGAATCAGCTCATAATAACACATATTTAATTTGCTCAACTTATAAATATAAATATTTTTTTGATCAGATTCGTTTGTTCAATCTATAATTCAGTATTTCTATTAATTTACCCAATTATTATATCAATTACAGATGTCCAGAAATCCGGGTTATCACATTCCTTCCCCCTTAAAATCTTTTCGTCCTCTAAAAGGAACGAAGACATAATTTTATTCAAAAATTTAAAATCAGATAAATTATTCTTTTGATCATTTTTTTAAAACACTTTCAAAATCTATATAATATTACAAAAATAGTTTTTATAAAAATACTTTTTATAACTTGATGTCTCAACAAATCCATCCTTGTTCTCACAGAAATTCGGTCATACGTTGATCAGACGTAGGACTGAAAATCTATAAGTACTTGGTAAACCCGTTTTCAACATCTAGTGAAAAGATTTGGAAAATAATTTATGAAATATAGAAAACAGTTTTGAAAATAGATGAAACATCTTTGGTGAGAATGCTCTGGAAATCATCACCCCCATCCATGGTCTCAGTTAACCCGATGGTTACGTTGCCGTCCCGGCAAAATCCACAGATAACTGTAGGTCTCCACGCTCCTCGATTACGCCATGGAACCCGCTACAGATCGCAGTTATACCCGGGCCTTACGTTGCTATCATAGCACAAACCCATATAACTGTAGGCATCAGCGCCACCGAATTTCGCTGCCAAATAATGAAACTTCTCCCACATAGGTCGCAGTCTACCAATATAAAATCAAACGCAGACTGTTGGCTCTCAGCGGCACAAACGACTTTCGCTATGTTACCATAGTGTCACAGTCTACCGATATAAAATCAAACGTAGACATTTGGCTCTCAGCGGCACACATGACTTTCGCTATGGTCTGCAGTAGATCGCAGTGACATCGAGTTAAACTGTTGTAACGACCCTGAAATTTAAATTTATTTAAATTGATAATTTAAATGAATTTTTGAATTAAATTGAGTAATTTAATAAATTTTTAAATAAAAATTGTGAAATTAAATTGATTAAATGGAGCGAGTTTCCCCGATATCCAAGTATATTCTGTATAAATCATTTGAGATTAAAATATTGTAAATAGTGTATATGTGTGTATATTGAATGTATATATATATTTAGGTATATACGAGCAAATTTAATATATATATTTGAATTGATGGTTAAAGATGGTTTGAGTTTATAAAATAAATATAAGACATTAAATATTAAGTAAATAATGATAATTTATATTTGAACTAGAAATTAAAATTAATATAAGGTAAATTTTAATAAAAATAAAAAGTAGAACATTTGCTTAATTTTAACAACATATTAGCTATAGGAATTTATATATATATTATCAAGTAATATTACAAAGTGTAAACAAATCAAGATAGTAATAAAAAGCAAAACAAAACTGTACATACTACATAATAACAAATAGTGGGTTGTTAACAAAAGTAGAGACACTTGCATTTAATGCCACATCTCCTCAGCATGTACAAGATCATTTCCAGCCGAGTAAAGTAGTATATGGGCAAATAGAAGAATAAACAAAGTTAAGTGAATATTTATTGTACAAGCTAATAACTGCAGCCACCATTTTAATAAGCAAAAGAAAACAAAGTATATACAAATGAAGAGTTTGCATAAGAAGACAGTAAGATATGTTAAGTAAAGTAGGTATGTAGGCTGAGAAACAAAGTATAAAAGGGAAAAGATATCTTCATAATGTTTGAACAGGAAGTATAAAATAATATGTACACCTGAAAAGAAATATATACAAAGGAAATTGATGTCTAAGTACTTACGAAATATAAATTAAAGGATGTATTTGTAGACATAAGGACATAAGCATTAAATGTTTGTATCTCTAGTACATTTTATATCTCATTTCAGCCTCCTCTATAGAAAAAATCTCTGACCTATGTTTATTAAATAAGAAATTGTACAAAAACATTACCCTGTAAACTCATATTTTTATCAAGTCTTCCTCATTTCCTTTCGTTCATCTTCCAAACTGAGCAAATACTATTTCATATTCAAACAAGCTTCATCTCAGTTCTTCCATCAAACTAAGTTAAAATCTGAAGTGAATATTAACTCAAACATAAACAAAAGTTTCAACTCAAACAAGCATTAAAGCCTGGAAATCAAAAGCAATGCAATCAACTAAATTCAACAAAACAATCAATGCAAACCAGAGATTAAAAGGCAGTGAAACTCAAAGCAGAGATCAAATTTTCAAATGCAAAGCTTGTTCAAGCTTCTCTGTTCTTCTCTGTTGCGAATACCCAGGTGAGCAACTTTATTTTTCTAGACTTCTTTGTTTTGACCAAGTAAGTAAACATTTAACTTTGAAATTTAAGTTAATGAATGCTGGAATCGATGCTTGAATGATTAGGAGGGTTTAGTGTTTGGTTTGCTTGCAAATATCTTGAGTATATGATTGGATTTTGGCCTGTGCATGTAGATCTCTGCAAGAATGTGATCCCTGTTTTAGTTTTAGGAAAACAAAAGTAAACCTGTTCAAATTTAAAGGCTCTGTTTATTTCTTCATAATCAAGTGAGTAACATCAACCTTTTAAAATTTTAACAAACTTGACTTGGTTGCATTTACATCTGGAAAACAAGTATAGTTATACATATTTGAATGCTCTGAGAGTATACATAAGTTTATAAACAGTTTTTATTTTGACCTGTGTAAATTCAAAATACTTTCATCCAACCATTGTTAGACTTAGAACTTAAACAAAATTAGTTGTTTTAAACAGAATCAAGATTTAAAAACCTGTTGCAAGCTAAACAGTGAGGTAATGTCTCTGTGAACTCAGATTTACAAATGAAAGGCTAAACATATGGTAAATTCGAACATTTCAAAACATTGATTCAATTACATAACTTGAATCCACTCTTCAAAATAGGATTTTTAAAATGAAAATTGAAATTTTTAGTTGCATATGTTATGTACAGTTCGAGATTGGTCGAAATTTGCATTTTGATCGATTCCCGATCATCAAATGAAATTCAGATGTTAAGATTTTCCTTGAAGTTTGTTTGGCCATAGACGATTTTAGGAAATTTGTTGGAAAAATATTCTATTGTGTAAACTGTTGAATCGAGGCCATTTTAGGGTTTTGGGGTAGGATGGGTTCGCTGTTATTCACAAGAGGGTTTCATCGTCGACGAAGCACTATCGTCGATCGGACCCGAGGGGATTAGTGTGTTATCGTGTTGACGTGCTGTGGCCGGAGGCGCTAGGACTCCGGTGGTCTGTGACGCGACGGCGAGGCGGTTCTTTCGAGTGAAATGCTGTTCCAGTTTTGATCGAATAGCTCGATCTCGATTTTGGGTTCGACTCGATGTTTGATTAGTCGAAATCGAGTAAGGAGGTCGGGGTGGACTCGCTAGCGCTGATGGGGTTGATCGGAGTCACTCCGATATCGTGTACATGTGCACATATATCTGGTTGTATCAGAAGGAAGGATTTGGGGAAGAAGAAGTTTCGCTCGGGTTTGGTTTGAATTTGTTTCGGGGTTGTCTCGAAGCAAGAGATAGGGGCAGATTACTCAAAGCGAGCTCGGGTGGAACAAGGGTTTGACTTGGGTTCAGGGTGATAGCTATAAAAGTTTAAAATTTAAAACCAGTTTTCAAACGTTTAAATCAGGTTTTAACAAATTTTGATTAACTTTTAAAGGCTAAGATAATTTATTTGTTAAAGAAATTTATTACTTGAAGTAAATTACTTAATGAAAGTAATTGATATAAAACTAATTAATAGTTCAAGTTAATTTATCAAGTAACTAATGAATGATTAGTTTAAGATGATTATTTAAATGGAAGTAATTGGAGTAAAATTACTTGAAATAAATCAGGGAATTGATTAAGTTCGTATTTGGGAAATAATTAACTAAGGAAGTTAATTACTGTATGATATTAATCAAAGGTGATTAATATATGTGATTTGAAGATCAAGTTTTCTTAATATAATTAATCAATAAAATAACTAATTAGAGATCATTAATTATTATAATTAATGATGTGGGTAGGAATCGATTAATTTGGAAATAATAAATAAATAAAGTGATTAAAATATTCAATATGAATGTAAATAATTATGAATAATTAATTTATGGATTTATTTAAAGGATAATTACTGAAATTAATTAAAAGGTAATTACTGGAATGTAAGTAAAAGTTGATTAATCAAAGATGATTAATTGGAAATAATAAATAACTGATGATTGATTAATTGATTGGTTTACTGGTCATGTAAGCAAGTTTATATTGATGAAGTAATTAATTTAATTCATTTTAAATTAATTATAGTATGATTGTTTAACTCTTGCTTATGTATGAATTAAATTATTTGATATCCCTGATATGTGATGTTTTGTGATATACCCTGACTTGAGTTGTGACCTGTGATGTAATTTATCATCTGTGATATTTATTTGTGATCTGTGAAAATACGATAAGCGTTATACTTTATATCGCTTATCAACTATAGTTTTGTATTCTGATCTGTGATGATTCATTGTGTTGCACTATTGTGTTAATGTGACGACCCGTAATTTCGAGTAGTTTAAGATGACAATAATCCACACATGTCAACGTAAATTACTCATAACTACGAATTATCAATGGAGTTTATAAATGAAAATCAACACATATCACAGACACAGAATAAGTTACAAAGTTCGCAGCGGAATACAAATAGTACATAAGTAGTTCATGAAGCTACTCAATAAGTTACAACAAAGTTCCAACTCAAAAGAGCTGAAATAGAAATACATAGATGTCTAATAATAGTACATGCAAACTGAAATAGGGAAATAATAGATAGATGGGGTCTTCAAAGTCTTCGGCTCCTCAAAATATGCTCCTCAAAATAGTGCAATCCTCAGGCTGACCCGAGCATACAGAAAGCAAACACTCGAGTCAGGACTAATGTTCTTATCAAGTCAAATAACTCAAGTGCAACAAGATACAATGTAACTCAAGGTAATTATGGTATTTCCTCCTTGAGGATCCGATAAATCATTCAAAAAAAGTATAATACGCTATATATGTAATGTCTATCAAGTAAAATAAATATTTTTCATAGTGTTAAGGCTTTACATTGATCCCCCTTAACACATTTTTTAAGCCCTAGTGTACAGTTTGCATATAACACACCAGTAAACCGTCGGTGGATAGTGACGCGCCGTGATACACTAACACTAAATCAAAATCGTAGTGGTCGCGCATAAGGTTAAAAGTATGACAAGGCACGTGAGGCAATGCCCAAGGTAGGATACTACCGTTTTGCGTCTCCGGCTGGTGGTAACGCATCGCTGCTACGATCGCCCACCGCATCACATCACTCCCAAATCAAGGGTGATCACCAATCGACAACAAAGTAGATATAGTATACGAAGGAGTGTGAATGCTAGAGGTAGCTAACCTCACTGGCACGGGTATGGCTCCTGTTTTAGTCATTTCAAATTTGACACGAGTGTCAAGGCATCCATTAACGTTCTCTTACTTCAAATCAGCAACGTACATCAAGTCCAACCACTTCGTTCTGGATCAACTCCACGAATATAGTTATTAAAGTGGTTCCGGTATCGACAGAGAGTATGTCCATATCCGACCCCGGTCTCTTTAATAACTAACGTTATTATTTCACCGATTGGTCATTTAATTTAACAAAATTTGTTTTCATTCGATATAATTTTTCACCCATTCACGAATAAAGAATCCATCATTCACTTTCAAAATATTATTTCATCCGAAATTTAGTTGACAAAATTCGAATTAGTAACGATTTCCAATTAGATTTAGTTTCAATCAATTATTTAATTTTACCAAATTAAATATTAGAACATAAGCCATTTATCAATTCACTTAGGTTTCAATTCAACTTAGTTTCAAGTCTAGTATCTACATTTCAAAACTCATTTATTTACCAATTTAATTAAATCAAAGTTTAATTAAATTATCAATTTATTAAGTTAGAAAAATTTCAATCTATCCCCTTTCATTATTTCATTATACTATTAAATTCCCAATTTAATTTATACAAATGTATTCCTATCACTTAATAATTTACCCACTTGAACAATTTATAAAATTTTATTATGACAAATCTTATAATTTCATTCTAAACAATTTCTTAATAAAATTCCCCTTTAAACAATTTCACAAATTTAGTTTTACACTAAATTAATTAAGATAAATTCTTGATATTTAAATTCTTAATTTTATCTTAACTTTATTATGATTCAAAACATCCCAAATTCCATTTTCCACAACGTTCATTTTTATTTAAATCAATTCAAGTGTTTTTAGAATCTATTCCATTCACTTTATTCCTAATCAATTTAAATAAATTCCAAAACCATTTTTTTTATTTATTTTGATTTTAAGAATACACTTAACAAATTTTCAAAATTTGTTCATTTGTTTTTGATTTCTAAAAATCCATTTACCATAATTTTAAAATCAATTCATTTGTTCGTTTTTAAATAATTGTTTCAAAAATCAATTTATTTGACCAAATCGGTGATTTTTATTTTAAATTTTCTAACCTAGGCCAAGTGATTTAAATTTTGGGTATATCATTTCAACCCTTATCCAAATTTGGATTTCAAGGTTTTTGGTTCACAATCATATAATATGGGAACTTGCAGTGTTATAACAGGGATGGTGTCAAAGTAAATTACATAAAGTAAATGCATAAATTAAATAAACAATCATCACAATATTCATATTGGTCAATATTATCAATTTCGTATAATTTCTAACACATATTACTATGTGAAGATGAGGTAAAATTTTGTGTACACAAATTTTAGTCAAAAATTTTATAGGTCAAAAATTTTCTAAGTGTTAACAACTACTAATATTAACATATTACTCTAGTTGTTACTTCATATAAAATAATTCAAATGTCAAACTTTTTAGTAAAATTTGTTATGCTATGAATTACTCAGAAAAAAAAGTGTCGGGTCAATCCGAGTAATATAGCTCGTCATTTCATGTGATTTACGACTCAATTTCTACAAATTTGAACTTGTTCGAATAGGTCTGGGTTCAACTTGGTGACAGTTTTTAGGTACTGTAATGGTGTCCAAATGTCATGAAATTTTACAGGCATAAAGTTCAAGATGTCTACTTTAAACTGAAAAAAGATTTACTTCATTTGGGTAAAAGACCAGAGAGTTATGACGTCTCAAAGTTGGACTCAGGCTCTGTTTTTACACTAAAGTTCAGAGTTTAAATTGGTTTCGGGTGCTACTTTCAGATATATTTTGCACAACCAAACGACAGTATTTTTCTGTAAAAATTTGCAGAATTAAACTATGAAACATTGTCTATTTTTCACAATTGGAATCGTCAAATTCAGGTGAGCCATTAGTGAGATACAAGGCCTTAAAGTTGGGGTTTTATCGCCGTTTCAGCACTTAGAAAAATTTACTGTTTTCACAATTTCAGTTATAACTAAATTTAACCAACAATTCACTACAACATTCATATACAAACATATTAACAAGCAAGAACATTAGTCGTGAACGATATTCACCTTTTCGTGTTTAGTGAAACTAGATCGACGAAGGCGAGAAGAGGCACGAATAGAAGCACGGTGATTCCTACTAGAACTCAACTTGAACACTCCAACTAATTTCGACGAACAAGGCTCGCTGCGATCAAATGAAAATGAACACAAATTTAGTATTATAACCAAATATACATATATTCATATGTATACAATTATGGGTATAGTACTTACACTACAACACGAGCAAGAGGGAGGCTAGTGTGATGTAGCACGAGCGATGAGTTGATGGAGTTGTTGTTGAGGTCAAGGCGGAGCAGTGGGAGGCGCTGCAGTGGGTTGCGGGAGGTGCAGCGTGGTGTTGGATGGCTGGGCGCGCGGAGGAGGGGATTGGGCAGAGCAGCAGGCGCGGGTGAAGGTGGAAAGGTTGGTGGCAAGGCGTGAGCTGGGCAGGGAAAGAGAGTTTGGGTTCTTCCTTTTTTTTTTTTTTTTTTTGTTTTAATTTTTTTTTCTTTTTGGAGTTATAATTTTTTCTGTTGAATGAAAAGAGAAGGGAGGGGAGGAAGTATACGGGTGTTGAAGGCAGGTTTATTTTTTGAGGAGATGAGTTGTACAGTGTATGGCAGAAGGCACCTCTTCTGCTGGCCAATAGGAGAAGTAGATGGGTAATCATGTTATGGGGAAGCCAAAAGGCTTAGATTTTGTTCTGAGGGGTGGAGATATTGTCTCAGGTGTGGACGGCTGATGTGGCAGTGACGGGGCAGCTGAGGTGGAAGGTGAGGTGGCTGCTGAGTTGGAAGAAGTGTGCACCGATACGGACGACGTTTTACTCATTTCGTCGCGAACCGGGTGTCAAAATACGCAAATGAATATACTGAAAAATTCGCCGCGACGAGACGGTCGCAATGGTATACAGATATTTGCATTTCGACAGACGGATCAAAATGGCGTTATGGACGCCGATTTCTCTGATTTGAATTTAAGTATATTTGCTCTATGTTTGAAGCTGAAACAAAATTAGCCATAACTTCTTCGTTTCTTTACCGAATTTGATAATTTTGGATGTTTTGGAAAGCTTAGAAACTTAGCTACAACTTTTGTTTTATTTATTTTGTCTGATTTCGGAGTTATCTATGTTAAAATTCCAATTATTCGTCGCTGTCCTCCAAATGCATAAGTTCAGTCTAAGTTTGACGTTTTCAGTAAAATGATCATAACTTTTGAACCAATGATCGGAATTCGATGATCTTGGTCATTCTGGAAACCTTGAATTATATGCAACAACTTTCATTCAGATTGTTTTAAACAATTTCAATGTTTGCTAGCTCAAAATAGCGGATTTTATCCGCTGTCCTGTGTTTTGTTCCATGTGTTAGTGCACTTATTGTTTTCGAACCACTTGAAAATTGTTTTGCATCGTTAAAATGAGCAAACGGAATCGGAATTGGACGAAACGAATTGCGTTATTTTTATTAGAAAACTTTCTACGACTTTTCTGTGAAAAAAAAATTTGGATTTTAAATTTGGACAAATTTCACTAAACGGCGTGCTAGTTGACGTACAAAATTTGTGAACGTACAAATTTTGTATATTTCAAAAATTAAAATTTTATTCAGGCGACTTCATTTAGACGTATTCACTATTTAAATTTTTAATTTCATATTCATGGTTTAAATTTTTAACTCATTAACGTTTATTTATTTATTTTTCATGAAAATTCAACTCAACTTTCATTAACTTTTTTTTTAAATTGGCTCCGAAATTCAGGTTGTTACAGTTAAACCCCTGGACCACACCATACACACACAAATATGGATTTCACGTGGAAATCGGTTAAGTCACAGATAATTTGAAATTGATATTTTTGAAATTGAAATTTTAATTTCAATTGATTTTGAAATTGGAAATTTGGGTTTAAAGTGAAAAGCTTTTTGAAATAGGATTTCAAAGATAAAAGTTATCTTGAATAACTTAAACGAGTTTTGAAGATTTAAATAATTTGATTTAAATTTGAATTCAAGTTTGAAATTAAATTCTATGATTCGAAACTAGGGATTAAAGATGATATAAATGTGTTTGTATGAATTAAACCATTTTAAAAGTATAAGTTGGGAATTTGAATTTAAACCAAGGATTTCCACTCGTATGGATAAATCAGATTTTCTGAAATAAAACTGTTTGTTTTCAAATGATAAAAGCTTTCAAATAGGAAATGAAATTCCAGTTTAATTAAAGGAATTTCAAGATTGAATTGAAGAAAAATAGTTTATCCAAGTTATGAATGAATTCTTTTTTAAAAAGCTATGAATTAAATCTGTTTATTTTTAACAGATTTAAAATGATGTTTTGTTTAACCCATTCGAAATGAAATTGTTTTGAAAGCTATGAGTAAAATCTTTGATTTAAAGATTTAACGAATTAATTAGATTCGTAATGGAAATTGTTTTGGAAAATCTGTGAATGAACTTTGTGAATTGAATCTTTTCGTTTAAAAAGATTAAAATGGTAATTTGTTTAAACCATTTGAAGCAAGATTTTGGGTAATAAGCTGTGACTTAATTGAAATCCCATATCCATATGCTTTTTAATTGCGCTCACTATTCGGGTTAGCCGGGAAAGGACCTTTGGGTCGTATAACCCATTCCGAATAGTGATACGTCGTATATGGATGGCATTTGAAGACCGGTGATGAAGACCGGATATTTTCGAAAATGAAAGGACAACCTGTCGAATGTCTCTGCACTGAGTTGCTCCGGTATAGAGATTTATATCACTCTTTTTGTGACGGGAAGTCCGGACGTGATTGGAAATTATCCGGATTTGCAAGGGCTTCGTGAGAAGTGCCTTCGGTTCTGTTCGAACCCGGAACAGACTTATATGGTTACATGTCTGACATTACACTTTGAGATATAAAGCCGATTTCTTTCAAATACATTTCTGTTGGTGGCGGAGAATTTATTCTCTTAGCTTAACACCCTTCTCTGAGACGTACGAGCTCAGAGGTTATGTAGTTGAAATTTATCAGCGATATATCCCAATTTGGTAATGTGGCATGCTGAGTGCTGCTGTGTGATGATCAGTGTTTGATCATTTGTGATATGATCATTTGTTTGATCATTTATCTTTGTGATCATAGGTTGATCATCTGTTGATCCAAAGCATGGCTTTTTGAAAAAGCGTAGCTTTGTGGACGAGACTTCGTCGAGCCTCACAACCCGGTAATGGTCGAAACAGGAATCGTGCGGCAAGGTTTTCAGGGGTAGCTCCCCTAGGGTATGACCATTCCTTTTGGAAAAGGGTAGTATCATGGTATGGAGCCCAGATACTTACTCATGTGGACACACTTTATTTATGACGTGTGATGTTGGATTCGAGGCGCCTCGGTTAAAGGTCCCAAAGGACCGGGGGTGGCATATCTGAGGTTTCTTTTATCCCTTGGGAAAAGGGGTTGCCGGCCTTGTTTGGCAGAGAACAGTTGGTTCTCGGAACGTCCCGCCAGAGGCGTTTCTTTCGTGGAATAGGAAGTTCCTTAGCCTGACCATTTGTTGGAAATCCAAACAAAACAATACGAGCCCTGTACGATTTTAGTTGTATTACCTGCCATGGAATGTGGTGGTAACCTGCTATTGAACATGGTAGCTATAGTAGGCATAAGTGCGAAATGTCTATGCTGGCTAAGATTTATATTCTACTTTCGAAATTGTTTTCTACACTATGCACTAGTAATAATATCAAAAATGATTTGATTTTGCGTAGTAAGCATCTTTGACTATCATAAGAAGAAATCTCCTCCAATTCTGCGTTTGCATTGTGTGTGTGGTGGGAGGTCTTATGGTAGTTTCATTTTCCAAAAGCATTGCGAATTGACTTTAAAATTCTCTGCTATTTGTTCTAAAGATAAACTATTTTTGTTGCTCACACCAGTCCCATGACTGATCCGGAGTTTATTGTTTCTTTCCTAAACTCTGGATGCTCAAAATTTTTCTACACGAGCAGTTTAGAGTTGGGGTTTTCAGATATTCAGGTTTAGTAGATTATCTGGAGCTAGTTCAGTCTTTGGATCGGACTGCACTTGCTTATCTTTGTGCCTCATTATTGGGAGTTCGAGCTATATCTGGATTGGTGCTTTGAAGATGGAGATTATCCGCTGCTGATGTTATCTATCGTTTTCTTTTCCGCTGCTATTTGTTGTATCATATCTCTGATGTATATTGATATTCTTTGTATCACTCTGTTGTATCAGATATTGTATATCAATGTATTATTCATTTATTCCGCTGTGTTATTTACTTAATGTTGTTATAAGCTCCGGCGACTCGGATTTGAACGGTCGAATCTACGGCATTCGAGTACGATGTAAAGTATGGATGTCGATTTTCGAGCGCAAAAAACCCGGATCGTTACATTTGGTATCAGAGCTAAGGTTGAACTTTAGCTCAGGAGTATAACATGTTAAGTAGCTCATTAGAGATAGAGTGAAGTAAACTCTAGAATGAGTAATCCCTAAGATATCTGTCTGAACGTCTCAGTAAATTCTCTTACTATCCACTGATAGTAAGTATGAGTACAAGAAGAGAACGAGATAGGGGACAGGGAAGTATGACTACAAATGTCAATACCCTGCAATAGTGGAAACAAACTTTCCTATCAATCTTCTTTGATTCGTCTTTCCAGATTCTTTTGACTGCTTCGTACCAGCTACAAGACGAAGTTGTAGAAGGTCGTTACTTCATATTTCATCGGTTTCTTATCAGCTTTTTGGATTTAAACCTTAATGAATTTGAATTGGAAAATTTTAAATTGAATTAAATTTGATTAATAGAATATGAAGATAAAATTGAATTAAATCAATAAAACGATATCGTTTGAAACCAAATTTTGAAATTCTATTCTAAATTCTTTTGAATACCAAAGTCCGAAGAGAGACAAATTGGTATGTATTTTGAGATATTCCGACCTGAATTGGGAATCCATATCTTGTGTTTGAGGAATTATAAGAGATCGAATCTGTCTATCTCTGTGTTGTTTTCGTGCCTGCGAATTTCGAGGACGAAATTCTTTTAAGGGGGGAAGTTTGTAACGACCCTGAAATTTAAATTTATTTAAATTGATAATTTAAATGAATTTTTGAATTAAATTGAGTAATTTAATAAATTTTTAAATAAAAATTGTGAAATTAAATTGATTAAATGGAGCGAGTTTCCCCGATATCCAAGTATATTCTGTATAAATCATTTGAGATTAAAATATTGTAAATAGTGTATATGTGTGTATATTGAATGTATATATATATTTAGGTATATACGAGCAAATTTAATATATATATTTGAATTGATGGTTAAAGATGGTTTGAGTTTATAAAATAAATATAAGACAATAAATATTAAGTAAATAATGATAATTTATATTTGAACTAGAAATTAAAATTAATATAAGGTAAATTTTAATAAAAATAAAAAGTAGAACATTTGCTTAATTTTAACAACATATTAACTATAGGAATTTATATATATATTATCAAGTAATATTACAAAGTGTAAACAAATCAAGATAGTAATAAAAAGCAAAACAAAACTGTACATACTACATAATAACAAATAGTGGGTTGTTAACAAAAGTAGAGACACTTGCATTTAATGCCACATCTCCTCAGCATGTACAAGATCATTTCCAGCCGAGTAAAGTAGTATATGGGCAAATAGAAGAATAAACAAAGTTAAGTGAATATTTATTGTACAAGCTAATAACTGCAGCCACCATTTTAATAAGCAAAAGAAAACAAAGTATATACAAATGAAGAGTTTGCATAAGAAGACAGTAAGATATGTTAAGTAAAGTAGGTATGTAGGCTGAGAAACAAAGTATAAAAGGGAAAAGATATCTTCATGATGTTTGAACAGGAAGTATAAAATAATATGTACACCTGAAAAGAAATATATACAAAGGAAATTGATGTCTAAGTACTTACGAAATATAAATTAAAGGATGTATTTGTAGACATAAGGACATAAGCATTAAATGTTTGTATCTCTAGTACATTTTATATCTCATTTCAGCCTCCTCTATAGAAAAAATCTCTGACCTATGTTTATTAAATAAGAAATTGTACAAAAACATTACCCTGTAAACTCATATTTTTATCAAGTCTTCCTCATTTCCTTTCGTTCATCTTCCAAACTGAGCAAATACTATTTCATATTCAAACAAGCTTCATCTCAGTTCTTCCATCAAACTAAGTTAAAATCTGAAGTGAATATTAACTCAAACATAAACAAAAGTTTCAACTCAAACAAGCATTAAAGCCTGGAAATCAAAAGCAATGCAATCAACTAAATTCAACAAAACAATCAATGCAAACCAGAGATTAAAAGGCAGTGAAACTCAAAGCAGAGATCAAATTTTCAAATGCAAAGCTTGTTCAAGCTTCTCTGTTCTTCTCTGTTGCGAATACCCAGGTGAGCAACTTTGTTTTTCTAGACTTCTTTGTTTTGACCAAGTAAGTAAACATTTAACTTTGAAATTTAAGTTAATGAATGCTGGAATCGATGCTTGAATGATTAGGAGGGTTTAGTGTTTGGTTTGCTTGCAAATATCTTGAGTATATGATTGGATTTTGGCCTGTGCATGTAGATCTCTGCAAGAATGTGATCCCTGTTTTAGTTTTAGGAAAACAAAAGTAAACCTTTTCAAATTTAAAGGCTCTGTTTATTTCTTCATAATCAAGTGAGTAACATCAACCTTTTAAAATTTTAACAAACTTGACTTGGTTGCATTTACATCTGGAAAACAAGTATAGTTATACATATTTGAATGCTCTGAGAGTATACATAAGTTTATAAACAGTTTTTATTTTGACCTGTGTAAATTCAAAATACTTTCATCCAACCATTGTTAGACTTAGAACTTAAACAAAATTAGTTGTTTTAAACATAATCAAGATTTAAAAACCTGTTGCAAGCTAAACAGTGAGGTAATGTCTCTGTGAACTCAGATTTACAAATGAAAGGCTAAACATATGGTAAATTCGAACATTTCAAAACATTGATTCAATTACATAACTTGAATCCACTCTTCAAAATAGGATTTTTAAAATGAAAATTGAAATTTTTAGTTGCATATGTTATGTACAGTTCGAGATTGGTCGAAATTTGCATTTTGATCGATTCCCGATCATCAAATGAAATTCAGATGTTAAGATTTTCCTTGAAGTTTGTTTGGCCATAGACGATTTTAGGAAATTTGTTGGAAAAATATTCTATTGTGTAAACTGTTGAATCGAGGCCATTTTAGGGTTTTGGGGTAGGATGGGTTCGCTGTTATTCACAAGAGGGTTTCATTGTCGACGAAGCACTATCGTCGATCGGACCCGAGGGGATTAGTGTGTTATCGTGTTGACGTGCTGTGGCCGGAGGCGCTAGGACTCCGGTGGTCTGTGACGCGACGGCGAGGCGGTTCTTTCGAGTGAAATGCTGTTCCAGTTTTGATCGAACAGCTCGATCTCGATTTTGGGTTCGACTCGATGTTTGATTAGTCGAAATCGAGTAAGGAGGTCGGGGTGGACTCGCTAGCGCTGATGGGGTTGATCGGAGTCACTCCGATATCGTGTACATGTGCACATATATCTGGTTGTATCAGAAGGTAGGATTTGGGGAAGAAGAAGTTTCGCTCGGGTTTGGTTTGAATTTGTTTCGGGGTTGTCTCGAAGCAAGAGATAGGGGCAGATTACTCGAAGCGAGCTCGGGTGGAACAAGGGTTTGACTTGGGTTCAGGGTGATAGCTATAAAAGTTTAAAATTTAAAACCAGTTTTCAAACGTTTAAATCAGGTTTTAACAAATTTTGATTAACTTTTAAAGGCTAAGATAATTTATTTGTTAAAGAAATTTATTACTTGAAGTAAATTACTTAATGAAAGTAATTGATATAAAACTAATTAATAGTTCAAGTTAATTTATCAAGTAACTAATGAATGATTAGTTTAAGATGATTATTTAAATGGAAGTAATTGGAGTAAAATTACTTGAAATAAATCAGGGAATTGATTAAGTTCGTATTTGGGAAATAATTAACTAAGGAAGTTAATTACTGTATGATATTAATCAAAGGTGATTAATATATGTGATTTGAAGATCAAGTTTTCTTAATATAATTAATCAATAAAATAACTAATTAGAGATCATTAATTATTATAATTAATGATGTGGGTAGGAATCGATTAATTTGGAAATAATAAATAAATAAAGTGATTAAAATATTCAATATGAATGTAAATAATTATGAATAATTAATTTATGGATTTATTTAAAGGATAATTACTGAAATTAATTAAAAGGTAATTACTGGAATGTAAGTAAAAGTTGATTAATCAAAGATGATTAATTGGAAATAATAAATAACTGATGATTGATTAATTGATTGGTTTACTGGTCATGTAAGCAAGTTTATATTGATGAAGTAATTAATTTAATTCATTTTAAATTAATTATAGTATGATTGTTTAACTCTTGCTTATGTATGAATTGAATTATTTGATATCCCTGATATGTGATGTTTTGTGATATACCCTGACTTGAGTTGTGACCTGTGATGTAATTTATCATCTGTGATATTTATTTGTGATCTGTGAAAATACGATAAGCGTTATACTTTATATCGCTTATCAACTATAGTTTTGTATTCTGATCTGTGATGATTCATTGTGTTGCACTATTGTGTTAAACCCCTGGACCACACCATACACACACAAATATGGATTTCACGTGGAAATCGGTTAAGTCACAGATAATTTGAAATTGATATTTTTGAAATTGAAATTTTAATTTCAATTGATTTTGAAATTGGAAATTTGGGTTTAAAGTGAAAAGCTTTTTGAAATAGGATTTCAAAGATAAAAGTTATCTTGAATAACTTAAACGAGTTTTGAAGATTTAAATAATTTGATTTAAATTTGAATTCAAGTTTGAAATTAAATTCTATGATTCGAAACTAGGGATTAAAGATGATATAAATGTGTTTGTATGAATTAAACCATTTTAAAAGTATAAGTTGGGAATTTGAATTTAAACCAAGGATTTCCACTCGTATGGATAAATCAGATTTTCTGAAATAAAACTGTTTGTTTTCAAATGATAAAAGCTTTCAGATAAGAAATGAAATTCCAGTTTAATTAAAGGAATTTTAAGATTGAATTGAAGAAAAATAGTTTATCCAAGTTATGAATGAATTCTTTTTTAAAAAGCTATGAATTAAATCTGTTTATTTTTAACAGATTTAAAATGATGTTTTGTTTAACCCATTCGAAATGAAATTGTTTTGAAAGCTATGAGTAAAATCTTTGATTTAAAGATTTAACGAATTAATTAGATTCGTAATGGAAATTGTTTTGGAAAATCTATGAATGAACTTTGTGAATTGAATCTTTTTGTTTAAAAAGATTAAAATGGTAATTTGTTTAAACCATTTGAAGCAAGATTTTGGGTAATAAGCTGTGACTTAATTGAAATCCCATATCCATATGCTTTTTAATTGCGCTCACTATTCGGGTTAGCCGGGAAAGGACCTTTGGGTCATATAACCCATTCCGAATAGTGATACGTCGTATATGGATGGCATTTGAAGACCGGTGATGAAGACCGGATATTTTCGAAAATGAAAGGACAACCTGTCGAATGTCTCTGCACTGAGTTGCTCCGGTATAGAGATTTATATCACTCTTTTTGTGACGGGAAGTCCGGACATGATTGGAAATTATC
Source organism: Allium fistulosum (assembly GCA_030737815.1). Lineage (NCBI taxonomy): Eukaryota > Viridiplantae > Streptophyta > Magnoliopsida > Asparagales > Amaryllidaceae > Allium > Allium fistulosum. The sequence goes on along the minus strand of CM060904.1, from coordinate 1,217,717,243 downwards.
CGGATTTGCAAGGGCTTCGTGAGAAGTGCCTTCGGTTCTGTTCGAACCCGGAACAGACTTATATGGTTACATGTCTGACATTACACTTTGAGATATAAAGCCGATTTCTTTCAAATACATTTCTGTTGGTGGCGGAGAATTTATTCTCTTAGCTTAACACCCTTCTCTGAGACGTACGAGCTCAGAGGTTATGTAGTTGAAATTTATCAGCGATATATCCCAATTTGGTAATGTGGCATGCTGAGTGCTGCTGTGTGATGATCAGTGTTTGATCATTTGTGATATGATCATTTGTTTGATCATTTATCTTTGTGATCATAGGTTGATCATCTGTTGACCCAAAGCGTGGCTTTTTGAAAAAGCGTAGCTTTGTGGACGAGACTTCGTCGAGCCTCACAACCCGGTAATGGTCGAAACAGGAATCGTGCGGCAAGGTTTTCAGGGGTAGCTCCACTAGGGTATGACCATTCCTTCTGGAAAAGGGTAGTATCATGGTATGGAGCCCAGATACTTACTCATGTGGACACACTTTATTTATGACGTGTGATGTTGGATTCGAGGCGCCTCGGTTAAAGGTCCCAAAGGACCGGGGGTGGCATATCTGAGGTTTCTTTTATCCCTTGGGAAAAGGGGTTGCCGGCCTTGTTTGGCAGAGAACAGTTGGTTCTCGGAACGTCCCGCCAGAGGCGTTTCTTTCGTGGAATAGGAAGTTCCTTAGCCTGACCATTTGTTGGAAATCCAAACAAAACAATACGAGCCCTGTACGATTTTAGTTGTATTATCTGCCATGGAATGTGGTGGTAACCTGCTATTGAACATGGTAGCTATAGTAGGCATAAGTGCGAAATGTCTATGCTGGCTAAGATTTATATTCTACTTTCGAAATTGTTTTCTACACTATGCACTAGTAATAATATCAAAAATGATTTGATTTTGCGTAGTAAGCATCTTTGACTATCATAAGAAGAAATCTCCTCCAATTCTGCGTTTGCATTGTGTGTGTGGTGGGAGGTCTTATGGTAGTTTCATTTTCCAAAAGCATTGCGAATTGACTTTAAAATTCTCTGCTATTTGTTTTAAAGATAAACTGTTTTTGTTGCTCACACCAGTCCCATGACTGATCCGGAGTTTATTGTTTCTTTCCTAAACTCTGGATGCTCAAAATTTTTCTACACGAGAAGTTTAGAGTTGGGGTTTTCAGATATTCAGGTTTAGTAGATTATCTGGAGCTAGTTCAGTCTTTGGATCGGACTGCACTTGCTTATCTTTGTGCCTCATTATTGGGAGTTCGAGCTATATCTGGATTGGTGCTTTGAAGATGGAGATTATCCGCTGCTGATGTTATCTATCGTTTTCTTTTCCGCTGCTATTTGTTGTATCATATCTCTGATGTATATTGATATTCTTTGTATCACTCTGTTGTATCAGATATTGTATATCAATGTATTATTCATTTATTCCGCTGTGTTATTTACTTAATGTTGTTATAAGCTCCGACGACTCGGATTTGAACGGTCGAATCTACGACATTCGAGTACGATGTAAAGTATGGATGTCGATTTTCGAGCGCGAAAAACCCGGATCGTTACATTTGGTATCAGAGCTAAGGTTGAACTTTAGCTCAGGGGTATAACACGTTAAGTAGCTCATTAGAGATAGAGTGAAGTAAACTCTAGAATGAGTAATCCCTAAGATATCTGTCTGAACGTCTCAGTAAATTCTCTTACTATCCACTGATAGTAAGTATGAGTACAAGAAGAGAACGAGATAGGGGACAGGGAAGTATGACTACAAATGTCAATACCCTGCAATAGTGGAAACAAACTTTCCTATCAATCTTCTTTGATTCGTCTTTCCAGATTCTTTTGACTGCTTCGTACCAGCTACAAGACGAAGTTGTAGAAGGTCGTTACTTCATATTTCATCGGTTTCTTATCAGCTTTTTGGATTTAAACCTTAATGAATTTGAATTGGAAAATTTTAAATTGAATTAAATTTGATTAATAGAATATGAAGATAAAATTGAATTAAATCAGTAAAACGATATCGTTTGAAACCAAATTTTGAAATTCTATTCTAAATTCTTTTGAATACCAAAGTCCGAAGAGAGACAAATTGGTATGTATTTTGAGATATTCCGACCTAAATTGGGAATCCATATCTTGTGTTTGAGGAATTATAAGAGATCGAATCTGTCTATCTCTGTGTTGTTTTCGTGCCTGCGAATTTCGAGGACGAAATTCTTTTAAGGGGGGAAGTTTGTAACGACCCTGAAATTTAAATTTATTTAAATTGATAATTTAAATGAATTTTTGAATTAAATTGAGTAATTTAATAAATTTTTAAATAAAAATTGTGAAATTAAATTGATTAAATGGAGCGAGTTTCCCCGATATCCAAGTATATTCTGTATAAATCATTTGAGATTAAAATATTGTAAATAGTGTATATGTGTGTATATTGAATGTATATATATATTTAGGTATATACGAGCAAATTTAATATATATATTTGAATTGATGGTTAAAGATGGTTTGAGTTTATAAAATAAATATAAGACAATAAATATTAAGTAAATAATGATAATTTATATTTGAACTAGAAATTAAAATTAATATAAGGTAAATTTTAATAAAAATAAAAAGTAAAACATTTGCTTAATTTTAACAACATATTAACTATAGGAATTTATATATATATTATCAAGTAATATTACAAAGTGTAAACAAATCAAGATAGTAATAAAAAGCAAAACAAAACTGTACATACTACATAATAACAAATAGTGGGTTGTTAACAAAAGTAGAGACACTTGCATTTAATGCCACATCTCCTCAGCATGTACAAGATCATTTCCAGCCGAGTAAAGTAGTATATGGGAAAATAGAAGAATAAACAAAGTTAAGTGAATATTTATTGTACAAGCTAATAACTGCAGCCACCATTTTAATAAGCAAAAGAAAACAAAGTATATACAAATGAAGAGTTTGCATAAGAAGACAGTAAGATATGTTAAGTAAAGTAGGTATGTAGGCTGAGAAACAAAGTATAAAAGGGAAAAGATATCTTCATGATGTTTGAACAGGAAGTATAAAATAATATGTACACCTGAAAAGAAATATATACAAAGGAAATTGATGTCTAAGTACTTACGAAATATAAATTAAAGGATGTATTTGTAGACATAAGGACATAAGCATTAAATGTTTGTATCTCTAGTACATTTTATATCTCATTTCAGCCTCCTCTATAGAAAAAATCTCTGACCTATGTTTATTAAATAAGAAATTGTACAAAAACATTACCCTGTAAACTCATATTTTTATCAAGTCTTCCTCATTTCCTTTCGTTCATCTTCCAAACTGAGCAAATACTATTTCATATTCAAACAAGCTTCATCTCAGTTCTTCCATCAAACTAAGTTAAAATCTGAAGTGAATATTAACTCAAACATAAACAAAAGTTTCAACTCAAACAAGCATTAAAGCCTGGAAATCAAAAGCAATGCAATCAACTAAATTCAACAAAACAATCAATGCAAACCAGAGATTAAAAGGCAGTGAAACTCAAAGCAGAGATCAAATTTTCAAATGCAAAGCTTGTTCAAGCTTCTCTGTTCTTCTCTGTTGCGAATACCCAGGTGAGCAACTTTGTTTTTCTAGACTTCTTTGTTTTGACCAAGTAAGTAAACATTTAACTTTGAAATTTAAGTTAATGAATGCTGGAATCGATGCTTGAATGATTAGGAGGGTTTAGTGTTTGGTTTGCTTGCAAATATCTTGAGTATATGATTGGATTTTGGCCTGTGCATGTAGATCTCTGCAAGAATGTGATCCCTGTTTTAGTTTTAGGAAAACAAAAGTAAACCTGTTCAAATTTAAAGGCTCTGTTTATTTCTTCATAATCAAGTGAGTAACATCAACCTTTTAAAATTTTAACAAACTTGACTTGGTTGCATTTACATCTGGAAAACAAGTATAGTTATACATATTTGAATGCTCTGAGAGTATACATAAGTTTATAAACAGTTTTTATTTTGACCTGTGTAAATTCAAAATACTTTCATCCAACCATTGTTAGACTTAGAACTTAAACAAAATTAGTTGTTTTAAACATAATCAAGATTTAAAAACCTGTTGCAAGCTAAACAGTGAGGTAATGTCTCTGTGAACTCAGATTTACAAATGAAAGGCTAAACATATGGTAAATTCGAACATTTCAAAACATTGATTCAATTACATAACTTGAATCCACTCTTCAAAATAGGATTTTTAAAATGAAAATTGAAATTTTTAGTTGCATATGTTATGTACAGTTCGAGATTGGTCGAAATTTGCATTTTGATCGATTCCCGATCATCAAATGAAATTCAGATGTTAAGATTTTCCTTGAAGTTTGTTTGGCCATAGACGATTTTAGGAAATTTGTTGGAAAAATATTCTATTGTGTAAACTGTTGAATCGAGGCCATTTTAGGGTTTTGGGGTAGGATGGGTTCGCTGTTATTCACAAGAGGGTTTCATCGTCGACGAAGCACTATCGTCGATCGGACCCGAGGGGATTAGTGTGTTATCGTGTTGACGTGCTGTGGCCGGAGGCGCTAGGACTCCGGTGGTCTGTGACGCGACGGCGAGGCGGTTCTTTCGAGTGAAATGTTGTTCCAGTTTTGATCGAACAGCTCGATCTCGATTTTGGGTTCGACTCGATGTTTGATTAGTCGAAATCGAGTAAGGAGGTCGGGGTGGACTCGCTAGCGCTGATGGGGTTGATCGGAGTCACTCCGATATCGTGTACATGTGCACATATATCTGGTTGTATCAGAAGGAAGGATTTGGGGAAGAAGAAGTTTCGCTCGGGTTTGGTTTGAATTTGTTTCGGGGTTGTCTCGAAGCAAGAGATAGGGGCAGATTACTCGAAGCGAGCTCGGGTGGAACAAGGGTTTGACTTGGGTTCAGGGTGATAGCTATAAAAGTTTAAAATTTAAAACCAGTTTTCAAACGTTTAAATCAGGTTTTAACAAATTTTGATTAACTTTTAAAGGCTAAGATAATTTATTTGTTAAAGAAATTTATTACTTGAAGTAAATTACTTAATGAAAGTAATTGATATAAAACTAATTAATAGTTCAAGTTAATTTATCAAGTAACTAATGAATGATTAGTTTAAGATGATTATTTAAATGGAAGTAATTGGAGTAAAATTACTTGAAATAAATCAGGGAATTGATTAAGTTCGTATTTGGGAAATAATTAACTAAGGAAGTTAATTACTGTATGATATTAATCAAAGGTGATTAATATATGTGATTTGAAGATCAAGTTTTCTTAATATAATTAATCAATAAAATAACTAATTAGAGATCATTAATTATTATAATTAATGATGTGGGTAGGAATCGATTAATTTGGAAATAATAAATAAATAAAGTGATTAAAATATTCAATATGAATGTAAATAATTATGAATAATTAATTTATGGATTTATTTAAAGGATAATTACTGAAATTAATTAAAAGGTAATTACTGGAATGTAAGTAAAAGTTGATTAATCAAAGATGATTAATTGGAAATAATAAATAACTGATGATTGATTAATTGATTGGTTTACTGGTCATGTAAGCAAGTTTATATTGATGAAGTAATTAATTTAATTCATTTTAAATTAATTATAGTATGATTGTTTAACTCTTGCTTATGTATGAATTGAATTATTTGATATCCCTGATATGTGATGTTTTGTGATATACCCTGACTTGAGTTGTGACCTGTGATGTAATTTATCATCTGTGATATTTATTTGTGATCTGTGAAAATACGATAAGCGTTATACTTTATATCGCTTATCAACTATAGTTTTGTATTCTGATCTGTGATGATTCATTGTGTTGCACTATTGTGTTAAACCCCTGGACCACACCATACACACACAAATATGGATTTCACGTGGAAATCGGTTAAGTCACAGATAATTTGAAATTGATATTTTTGAAATTGAAATTTTAATTTCAATTGATTTTGAAATTGGAAATTTGGGTTTAAAGTGAAAAGCTTTTTGAAATAGGATTTCAAAGATAAAAGTTATCTTGAATAACTTAAACGAGTTTTGAAGATTTAAATAATTTGATTTAAATTTGAATTCAAGTTTGAAATTAAATTCTATGATTCGAAACTAGGGATTAAAGATGATATAAATGTGTTTGTATGAATTAAACCATTTTAAAAGTATAAGTTGGGAATTTGAATTTAAACCAAGGATTTCCACTCGTATGGATAAATCAAATTTTCTGAAATAAAACTGTTTGTTTTCAAATGATAAAAGCTTTCATATAGGAAATGAAATTCCAGTTTAATTAAAGGAATTTCAAGATTGAATTGAAGAAAAATAGTTTATCCAAGTTATGAATGAATTCTTTTTTAAAAAGCTATGAATTAAATCTGTTTATTTTTAACAGATTTAAAATGATGTTTTGTTTAACCCATTCGAAATGAAATTGTTTTGAAAGCTATGAGTAAAATCTTTGATTTAAAGATTTAACGAATTAATTAGATTCGTAATGGAAATTGTTTTGGAAAATCTGTGAATGAACTTTGTGAATTGAATCTTTTTGTTTAAAAAGATTAAAATGGTAATTTGTTTAAACCATTTGAAGCAAGATTTTGGGTAATAAGTTGTGACTTAATTGAAATCCCATATCCATATGCTTTTTAATTGCGCTCACTATTCGGGTTAGCCGGGAAAGGACCTTTGGGTCGTATAACCCATTCCGAATAGTGATACGTCGTATATGGATGGCATTTGAAGACCGGTGACGAAGACCGGATATTTTCGAAAATGAAAGGACAACCTGTCGAATGTCTCTGCACTGAGTTGCTCCGGTATAGAGATTTATATCACTCTTTTTGTGACGGGAAGTCCGGACGTGATTGGAAATTATCCGGATTTGCAAGGGCTTCGTGAGAAGTGCCTTCGGTTCTGTTCGAACCCAGAACAGACTTATATGGTTACATGTCTGACATTACACTTTGAGATATAAAGCCGATTTCTTTCAAATACATTTCTGTTGGTGGTGGAGAATTTATTCTCTTAGCTTAACACCCTTCTCTGAGACGTACGAGCTCAGAGGTTATGTAGTTGAAATTTATCAGCGATATATCCCAATTTGGTAATGTGGCATGCTGAGTGCTGCTGTGTGATGATCAGTGTTTGATCATTTGTGATATGATCATTTGTTTGATCATTTATCTTTGTGATCATAGGTTGATCATCTGTTGACCCAAAGCGTGGCTTTTTGAAAAAGCGTAGCTTTGTGGACGAGACTTCGTCGAGCCTCACAACCCGGTAATGGTCGAAACAGGAATCGTGCGGCAAGGTTTTCAGGGGTAGCTCCCCTAGGGTATGACCATTCCTTCTGGAAAAGGGTAGTATCATGGTATGGAGCCCAGATACTTACTCATGTGGACACACTTTATTTATGACGTGTGATGTTGGATTCGAGGCGCCTCGGTTAAAGGTCCCAAAGGACCGGGGGTGGCATATCTGAGGTTTCTTTTATCCCTTGGGAAAAGGGGTTGCCGGCCTTGTTTGGCAGAGAACAGTTGGTTCTCGGAACGTCCCGCCAGAGGCGTTTCTTTCGTGGAATAGGAAGTTCCTTAGCCTGACCATTTGTTGGAAATCCAAACAAAACAATACGAGCCCTGTACGATTTTAGTTGTATTACCTGCCATGGAATGTGGTGGTAACCTGCTATTGAACATGGTAGCTATAGTAGGCATAAGTGCGAAATGTCTATGCTGGCTAAGATTTATATTCTACTTTCGAAATTGTTTTCTACACTATGCACTAGTAATAATATCAAAAATGATTTGATTTTGCGTAGTAAGCATCTTTGACTATCATAAGAAGAAATCTCCTCCAATTCTGCGTTTGCATTGTGTGTGTGGTGGGAGGTCTTATGGTAGTTTCATTTTCCAAAAGCATTGCGAATTGACTTTAAAATTCTCTGCTATTTGTTTTAAAGATAAACTATTTTTGTTGCTCACACCAGTCCCATGACTGATTCGGAGTTTATTGTTTCTTTCCTAAACTCTGGATGCTCAAAATTTTTCTACACGAGCAGTTTAGAGTTGGGGTTTTCAGATATTCAGGTTTAGTAGATTATCTGGAGCTAGTTCAGTCTTTGGATCGGACTGCACTTGCTTATCTTTGTGCCTCATTATTGGGAGTTCGAGCTATATCTGGATTGGTGCTTTGAAGATGGAGATTATCCGCTGCTGATGTTATCTATCGTTTTCTTTTCCGCTGCTATTTGTTGTATCATATCTCTTATGTATATTGATATTCTTTGTATCACTCTGTTGTATCAGATATTGTATATCAATGTATTATTCATTTATTCCGCTGTGTTATTTACTTAATGTTGTTATAAGCTCCGACGACTCGGATTTGAACGGTCGAATCTACGACATTCGAGTACGATGTAAAGTATGGATGTCGATTTTCGAGCGCGAAAAACCCGGATCGTTACAACTGTCGTCACAGCATAACCCAAATGCCTCTGTGGGCACCAGCCCCTCGACTTTCGCTACACAAATAATCCTCAGGAACTAGTTTGTCCGGACTCCTCACAGGATCAACTTTAGAAACCCCCCTTGGGGCTCAAGGCAGTACCACCCAGTGGCACTCCTGAGAAGTTCATTTCAAGGAAGCGCCTTTTTTCCCAGAGCTATTTCCAAAACACTTTGTACTATATACTTATAGTATCTTCAAATCATACCCTTTATGATTTATCAAAATCTCCTTTATACAAAATCGATTACCAAAATCGATAATTCTCAAACTAGGCTTTCCAAAATCCAAAATTGATTTTCCCAAAAATCAAAAGCCCTTTCCAAAATCCATAGGTTCCCAAAACCTTTTCCAAAATCATTCTCATAAGATCCTTTAGATATATATAGATATAGATATATATAACTTTGAAAATATTTGGATCATTTCAAACTTTGTATAAAACCTCTTTTATACTTCAAATATTTCAAAACCCTTTTCTTTTAGCAATAGATTCAACAAGGGAAGATTTACCTTATATAACAAGGATATATAACTTTATTTTATTCTAAATCAAATATTCACATTTGATAAATCTTTTATAAAGTTATTAACCATATTTCTTTTCAAAAACCATTTTACAGTTCTTATCCACAATTTTCAATATCAATTTCATTCAAATCCGTACGATGTACACATATCATCCGTACACAATATCAATCTGATCACTCAATCGATCACACAATTTCACTTCCGAACTAGTATCGTCCACCCGACTTCCTAGTGCGGACTCAGATCTGGTTTCTTGATTAGAAACCGTCATTCTCCTTGCATAGTCACAACTATGATAGAGAATATCCAGAACCAATCAAAAATCCATATCCAGGTTCGCCGTCAAAAATCGAGCGAAAAATCCCAACTCGGATCGATAATATTATCTCGAAATTCTGTGTTCGAATCTGGATCAAATCACTATGCGAATAGAATAATATACGTATATCCTACGTATTTATCTTTATTGGTTATTAGCCAAATCAATTTACTTTTCTATTCACATTTCCTTTAACTCCATTCACTTATTCTCAATTTCTTCCATTTCCAATTGAGTTATTACTTCAATTACAAACAGTTTGAACTCTGATCTTTTTAAATTAAAAAAATAGCTTGAAAAAGTTTAAAATAGATAAGTAGTTGAAAAATAGTTATTAGTTTATAAAATAGCTGTAAAATAGTTAAGTAGGTATAAAATAGTTAAATAATTGCAAAATAGTTTTTAAAATAGTGATTAGATATAAGTAACTGAAAAATAGTAATTGTTTTATAAGACAGTTTCAAAATAGTTAAATAGTTCCAAAATAATGGTAAAATAAGTATAAAATAGTTTGGGGTTTAAGAAGAAAGATTGTATAGTAAATAGTTTGGAAGAATATATTTGTATTAAAACAATTTATTTTGAAAATAATCCAGAGCCAAACTGTTTAATTTCCCAATCTCCATTTCCAATTAATTTCTCATCAATTCAATTTAAACTTCCACTTCCATTTAAATTGACTTAATACTTCAATTTCCATTGAAATTTATTAAATCCCAATTCAAGTTGAATTAACCTTAATTCCTTTCCAAATTCAAATCAAATTCCATTTGATTTTTAAACATATTCAACTTCAATCACAATTCCAAATTATTTCAAATCAATTTGAAATAATTTCAAATTGAACCAGTTTCAATTTTTATTTCAAATTATTTTAATTCAAAATTTCCATTTAAACTTATGCATATTCAATCACAATTCTAATTAATTCAAATCAAATTCAATTTGAACTAATTTTATTCAAATTTCAACTTAAAACCATCTCGAATTATATAAATTCGAGTTAAATATTTTAAAATGTTGATTTAATCCTTTAAATCAAATCATCCTTTACTTTTTAAATTAAATCAACCTTTATTTTTAATTTAACAACTTAAATTTTTAAACCATTTAATTCTGAATCCAAATTCCACAATTCCATTTTAAAATTATCTTTACTTAACTTATTACAAAGTTCAAATAAGAATTCAAAAATAATTTAATCTTCAGATTCTAATTTATTATCCATTTTCAATTTCCAGATCTCAAACCCATTTTTGAGATCACTCATAACTCCCATTTCAAATCAACCATTTAACTTCCCAAGTTAAATTTTAATTCCATCTTGAAATTTCTAATTCAAGTTGTTCATTCTAAACTCATTTAACTTTCCTTAAGTTAAATTCAATTTAATCCAACCAACTTTACCCAATTTGAATTCCCATTTCAAATTTTAAACTTTATATTAATAATCTTTCCACTTATAAGTTCAAAATCTTATCACTTTGGGTTTTCATATCACATTCCAAGGAAAAATTTAAAACTCAACACTTAGAATTTATTTCAAATCATCTTTGATATTATGTATATCCTCATTTATACATATTTATTTCATTTACTCACTAAGTTATACCTTAAATTTTTAAACCACCTTTGGTTTTAATTCAAAACAAATTTCTTTAAAACAATTTAAAGTTTTCTGGATTTAGATTTAAAATTTCACAATTGTAAATTATCTTCAATTCTAATTTATAAGTCATACTTACCTAAAAATTTATTCACTAAAATATTTCATTATTATCTTATTCTAAAATCACTTTGACTAATTCAGGATTTTATTTTCAGTTTGAATCTATTTCAAACTTATCTTTATTCAATTTCAATTTGGTTGTATTACTATTACAACTTAATTCTCATTATTTAATTTTATTCAATTAATACAACAACCAATTACCTTAATATTGAAAGAAATATCATTTTATATATCAAAATATATTCTTATATAAAATCATTTAAAATCCTTATATAAGAAAATAACAATTACGCTCTCATATATATATACACTCAACTCGTTCTAGGGTACCATTGACCCTATTCTTAACGAGTAATCCCAACAGAGCCAAGGTTCTCGCTTAAACTTCAGCTCTGATACCAAATGTAACGGCCCGGAAATTTCGAACCCGAAATTTCCAGATAGTTAGAAGAAAAAGAAAAGAGATAGAAGAAAGAACAGAGCAAGACACAGATTCTCACATTCGCAGCGGATAAAATATAATATCAAATAATATTCTTTTACACAAAGAAAATTGTATCAGTCAATTACAATTTAATACATCAGAGTTATAACCATTTACATGAGCTGGACAGTTATACAACTTGTTCCAGACTACAATCTATATAGACTACATAGTCTCATATACACAGCGGAATACACTCCATACGTTCCTGCCATCCAGCTCGCCTCCTGAGCTCCAGAACGTCCTTACCTGAAATCTGTAATACTCGGTCTGACCCGAGCATTACCATAAAGTAACACCCGAGTCAGGCTGGAAACCAGCGTGAGTAAACTCATCTAACATGAAATTTCAATCCATAGATCTTATATAAAATCAGGGTAACTCGTATCTTCTACGAGTTCTTACTTATTATATTCAAACAATTTATTTCACAAAATAATATCTAAGTATTGTTACTTAGTTCCAATGATCCAGATTACTCGATTTATTTCATTCCAGCCTTTTTGATTTACAAAACAAATCTATAAAGAATTATAGATTACAAATCGAAGTGGTTTCGGGTATATTTCTGATACCCGACCCCGGTCTCTTCGAATCAAATGTTATCCTTTAAACCAAGATTTTTCAGTTAAACAATTTAATTTAAATTCAGGATATCATATTCATATAACAAATCTATCACAGATAGATAACTTACATTATCACAATTCATCCAAAACATCTCATATCACAATCACATATCAGATATATCAACTAATCCAAGGCATCTAATATCATTCAACCAATCCATAACAAGTCAATTCGTTCTTAATTAATTTAATTAATCTCTAATTAAATTAATTACTAACCTTTAATTACTTGGATTACCTTAATCCATCTTACTTAACATTAATTAATTATAAATTTATTTATCATTTCTTAATTATTTATCTTAATTAATCTTCCTTGATTAATTATTCCTTAATTACAATAAGTAATTATTCTTTACTTACCCCTTTTTATTAATCATTCTTGATTAATTTCTTTTTAATTACATTAAGTAATTAGCCTTTAATTAATTATATAAACTAATTAACCTTAATCATTTATAATAATTAAACTTTAATCAATCCCATTAAGTAATTAATAAATAAATAAATGATCCTTTAATTACTTCCATTAATTAATTATTCTTTAATTAATTACCTCAATTAATCCATATTTAAATAAATTACACTTAAGTAATTAATCCTTAATAACTTCCATTTAATTACTTCCAAAAAGTAAGTATCTTAATTAACTTCTTATTTATCATTAAAAATCATATTAAATAAACTTTCCAAAGTTATTTAATAAATTTTTAAACAAACCTCATTTATTAATACCCACTTATTTAACCTTTTTAAAACTTATCTACTTAATATAAAAACTTATTTAAACTTATATTCTTGAAAACAATTTAGTTTTACAGAAAAAAAAAACTTGTTTTACTTTTGTTTAAAACTTAGAAACACAACCATATAATTTCTTTGGTTTTTAAAACTTCAAAAACATTTCCTGTAAAATTCTTTAAGCCTGCTATTATTCAAACCCGAGCAAACCTTTAGAAAACCCGAAGCAACTCTCGAGTATCCCCACTACACTTCCTGCTTCGAGTAAAACACGAGCCATTCCCGAAGTAAAACCCGTGAAAACGCTTTCTTTCCCAAAACCCAAAATTCCCAAATGCACAAGAACTCGCTCGTGCACGTGCACGTCTATTCTGATCGACGACGATCTACGACCAGGCCTCCGACAAGTCATATCCTACCACGGCATCACGATCGACCATCCAATCTTTCACGATTCATACGAGAATCAAAATCGAGCATTTAACCCACCACCTGGAAAACGACATCACCAGTAAAATCACCCTCCACGGCAATCAACGCTTCGAGACACCTCGCCACCTTTGCCGAAGCTACCCTACATCGCCTCGAACCCACCGAACCACGTGCGATCGCTTCCGGTTGTTTGTCGTCGCCGTGAAAACCCATCCTCCGACATCGATTTCAAACTAACAAAAACCCTATTTAGACTTCGAATGATTATCATAATGGATTATAAAATCCACGATCATTTTTCTGATGATCAGTAACCTTCAATCCTCCTCTGGCCACAACCCCGAGTTCCCTGACCTCCGCGATCACCAGTATTAGCCCAAATTGACATTTCCGTTCATCTCATCAATACTCAACCAATTTTAAACTAAAAATCATGATTTTAACATCAAAAATCATTATTCTTCACCACGAATCTATTTATATAATTAAAACATGAAATCTTGCTACTTGATTTTCTGATTTTAATTGATTTTTACTGTAATTTCCCATTCTTGAAATAAATATTCAACTTTAACACTTGAAATTATTTTTAAAACTTAGATCTTGATTATATAAACATATTTCATTTAAAGATCATCACCTAAATCTTATTGCATGAGGAGATATGGATTTATGAATAGGTTTTGAAACCTGTAAACTATGAACAGAGATATATGTTCTTGAACCCAGACATGCACACATCATTTACACTCAATTCTACTTAAAATAAACATGCAAGCATATTTTAACAGAGATTCATCACAACATTTAAGCATAAACATAAGTTTAAAACTGTTTTTAAATTCAAATGTTTACTCACCTTAAATTATGCAAACAGAGATCCTAAACCTGCTTTTAAAATGCCTTTGTCCATGCTTTTAAAAGCTTGAATGTTGCTTACTGAAAGATTGAGTTGCTAATGTCTTTAACTTGCTTTTGATTGTTGCATGTGGGTAGCTTAACTTCCAGTTTTAAGAAGAATGCAGGAAATAAATTCTCAGGTTGAAGAGAAATGATGAATGCAGGTTGAAGTTTTGATCTTGAAAAAAATTTTGAACTGAAGCTTTTATCTTATTTCCGGGTTTTAGATTTTTAACTTTGCTTTGATTTATTTCCTGGTTTGTATTTATTTTTCTCAGGTTTGAGAGGTTTTTAAAACTGAGAAAACTTTTGAACTAAAATGAGCAGCCTGGTTTAAACATTTTGATTTTATTTACATTATCATTTCAAGAGAAAACATCTTTGCCACGTGTTAATTTCATATTATCAAAACCTCACACTTGTTATAATGCATGATCTTATTTTACAAATGTCACAAACAAAGATTTTTGTGTTTTACACCCTTACTTCATTTTAATTTATAAATTTATGTTTATCCATTTATTTTATTTAATTTATAGATTTTGTTCTAAATCCTATATTAATTTGTTATATTCTTTATATAGATTATTTATTTTATATTTACATATGTCTTGTGTACTTTAAATTTTATACTTATAGTTTTAAAAGATATTCACATATCAAAGCTTTCTATTTATTTACATATATACTAACTATATCTATTCCCAAGTATATAAAAGAAAAGTATTTTTTAAATCTTTAATTAAATCTCACCTTATATATTTACAAACCAACCTTACATTACATATATAAATTTTAAAACATAACTTTCAATACAATATATATAAACCTATATATTATTATATTAGAAAATTATTCTTATTAACTTTAAAATATAGAGTTTTTTTTTTAAAATCCAATTTATTTTTAAGATATTTATCAATTTGAATTTCAAATTCAAATTCAAACTCAATTTAGAATCAGCTCATAATAACACATATTTAATTTGCTCAACTTATAAATATAAATATTTTTTTGATCAGATTCGTTTGTTCAATCTATAATTCAGTATTTCTATTAATTTACCCAATTATTATATCAATTACAGATGTCCAGAAATCCGGGTTATCACAACCAAAGTAAAGTCGAAGCTATCAGAGATTGGCCGCAGCCCAAGACGATAACGGAAGTTTGTAGTTTCCACGGGTTGGCTTCATTCTATCGAAGGTTCATTCCACACTTTAGTAGTGTGATGGCGCCTATGACTGATTGTAAGAAGGGTAAACAGTTTGCATGGACGGAGGAAGCAGGGGTTGCTTTTGAGCAAATCAAAGAACTCTCGACGTTAGCACCAATTCTAGTGCTATCATATTTTCAGCTAGTGTTTGAACTACATACTGATGCATCCAAGGTTGGGATTGGAGGAGTGTTGAGTCAGAGGGGATGTCCTATTGCATATTTTAGCGAGAAGCTATCGGGAGCGAAGATGAGATATAGTACTTATGATGTGGAATTTTATGATGTTGTACAAGCTATCAAACACTGGAGACACTATCTATTTCAGAAAGAGTTTGTTCTTTACACTGATCATGAGGCGTTGAAGCATTTGCAAAGGCAAGACAAGATTTCAGAAATACATGCATCATGGATTGCATATCTACAACAGTTTACATTTGTTGTGAAACACAAGTTGGGAGTGACGAATCGTGTTGCGGATGCGTTGAGCAGAAGGAATCATTTGTTAACTACCATGAAGGTCGAAGTGATAGGGTTTGATGTGCTACTAGAATTATTTGTTGAAGATCCATACTTTATGAAGTTTGTAGATAAAGTCAAGAAGGGAGAGACGTATGAGTTTTTGATGGTGGATGGTTTTCTGTTCAAAAGAAATCGATTGTGCATACCTGATTGTAGTTTGAGAATGAAGATTGTAAAAGAGCTACATGAAGAAGGACATGTTGGGAGAGACCGTACATTACAGTTGATTTCACAATCTTACTTTTGGCCATCGATGAGAAAAGAGGTTGAGCGATTTGTGGAACGATGTCATATCTGTCAGGTTTCGAAAGGAACTACGACCAATGCTGGATTATATATGCCGTTACCTGTACCAACTAAGCCTTGGGTTGATGTGAGTATGGACTTTGTGTTGGGGTTGCCGAGGACACAGCGTGGTAACGATTCCATTTATGTGGTGGTTGACCGATTTTCGAAAATGGCACATTTTATTGCTTGTAAGAAGACGGCGGATGCTGTTCATGTCGCTCAGTTATTTTTCAAAGAGATATATCGACTTCATGGATTGCCAGAATCTATTGTGTCGGATAGGGATACTCGTTTTCTGAGTCATTTTTGGCTAAGTTTGTGGAAGATGGTTGGAACGAGGCTGAAATTCAGTAGTGCTTTTCACCCTCAAACAGATGGGCAAACAGAAGTGGTAAATAGATCGTTGGGAAATTTATTGCGATGTCTTGTACAAGACAATTTGAAGAGCTGGGACTTAAAGTTGTGTCAGGCAGAGTTTGCTCATAATCATGCTATTAACCGAAGCACTGGTTATAGTCCATTTCAAGTTGTGTATTCAAGCTTGCCAAAGGGGCCGTTGGATTTGACAATAGTACCACAACCAAAGGGAACTGTTAAACGGGTTGTTGATGGATTGGCGGAATGTCATAAAATCGTTCAGGAACGATTGGAGAAAGAAAATGGAAAGTATAAATGATCTGCAGATCTGAAGCGAAGAAATGTTGAGTTTAATGAAGGGGATTTGGTATATGCTGTGTTAACAAGAGATCGTTTTCCAGTGGGCGCTTATAACAAGTTGAAGGCCAAGAAAATTGGTCCTGTGGAAGTTGTGAAACGGATTAATGAAAATGCTTATAAATTGAATCTACCGGAGGATGTGTACACTTCTGACGTGTTCAATGTTAAGCATCTCGTGCCATATTATGGGAATGAACAATATGATGTGGGAGAATTTACAAATTCGAGGACGAATTTTTCTCAACCTGTGGAGGATGATGCAACTAAGGCCAGAGGTGAAGGTCTAAGTCGCACACGACTTAAGGGTGAAGCTATAAGTCGTCCACGACCTATAGAGTCACGCGAGGGGGAGCTGCGACTTAATTCCAGGGGGTTACGACTTAACCAAGCTTGGGGAAAAGGGCTCCGACCTAACAAGGTTTTTAAGTCGTTGGAATGACTTAGTGAAGAACGGCGAATTAACGAGGCTTTTAAGTCGTTGGAACGACTTAGTGAAGATAGGCGAGTTAACGAGCAGTTAGGTCGTGTGGACAAGGTACGACCTACTGGTGATGCAGTAAAACAGGAGGTAGCATCTGGGATATGCCATAGGTCGGTGACGAGTTACGACCTAACGAAGCCACGACCTACCATAGGTCGTTGAAGATTCTTAGCTCGTGAAGTCTTTAGGTCATAAGTCGCGAGAAGCTGGTTATCTCTTAAGTCGTCTTCATGGTAAGTCGTTGTATGTTTTAGGTCGTTACCGACCTAAGTTACGTCGCTGAAGATTGAAGCCGTGGATTCCTATGCCGCTTTACTCTATGCCGTTGATTGTTTTAAGTCGCGAAGAATGTTAGGTCGCCGCTGTTGAGTCGTTGGGCCTGTTAAGTCATAGGTCGCAGGTTATAGGTCGAAAACGACCTAAGTGTTGTAAATTCGTGATGTGTTGTATGTGTTGCTTTGTTAAGTTGTTATGTACTACTTGTTGTGTCTTTTAAGTCGTAAGTCGTCTAATTTTTAAGTCGTGGGTTGTTAGGTCGAAGACGACTTATGTGTTGTACAATTTTGTTTGTGGCGTGAGTTTTAGCCTATAAATAGGCAAGTTGAGTCATTTGTAAAAGTTTAGTTGATTTGAAATAAAAACTTTGTTTTGTTAGCTTTGTGCTTTCACCAAATTGGTAGTCGAGTGTAATCTCCTATCTCCTCTTTCGGTAGCTTTGTGCTTTGTGCTTTGTGCTTTGTGCTTGATCAACGCTCGAAGAATTGAAGATCTCTTTTCACGGTATCGTGCGCGATCAACGTGTCAGAGATAGCTAGAATTCGGTATCTTCGAATCAACGAATTTGGGCATTTCAGTATTCATCAATCCACCGATTGCTACTTTCATCGAACTACATTGTTTTGTTTAATCCACTACGTCATGGTCCATCATCACCGCTCGAGTGATATTGGGTTTGTTGCCTTCGGGTTTGTGCCTTCGGGTTTGTGCCTTCGGGTTTGTTGCCCTATAGTATCACTTTTGGAGTTGGTCCATCGTCACCGCTCGAGTGATATTGGGTTTGTTGCCTTCGGGTTTGTGGATCCTTGTTATACAGTACTGAGATCGAGCATCTTTTGTTTCTTTGACAATTACATTTCCCTAGTGTATCGCCCTTCGGTGTAGGTCCTTTGAACCACACGATATATAGCGATTACCTTGTGGAAACTTGTGTTACCATTATTGGTATTTGTTATTTGCCTTTTGGCTTGTTTTGGGATAGTCATATCCTTTGTTTATTTGAGTTGTCGATGATATGAGGCTTGTTATGATTCATCTTTTGTTGGATGATCTACTTATCTCTTTTGGAGATATTTGTGGTACTTTATGACCTTGTATGTTCATTATCAATTAGTTTATCTAACTGATTTGTTTAGCTAGACTGACCCGTGTATTTTATACTCGGGTCAGACCGAGATGTTTCACGTTAGGTACATTGGACTTAGCCTATTTTGCTTCCGCATGGACTATTTTGCTAGCTCCTTTTTGTTATAGCTTTTTGTGTAGTCCTTTTGGCTGTAACTCTGATATGTATTCTTTTGACTCGCCTGTATATTGTGGTTTGCTTTACCACTTGACATGTATCATTTTGTATACTCTGTAATGTATCCATATATGTGTAAATGCATGTGATGATCCACTGTTCTGTGATGTGTATTACATTTGAGTTGTTATATTTTGTTCTGATAGATCCTTTAGCCACCTATGGTTTTGTATTAAGTATTTATTGGATATGTCGATCCACATGAGAAAGAAAGAAAAATGTATGGCAATTGTTGGCGTATTCAATAGATAATTAAGACAAGGCTATAGATGGTCGCTCCTATCCAGCTCTATTCTCTGTATTAGCAGACGGTGTTACCTAGTAATACTCTTTGCTAATGTTGGTCTCGGAGTGGGGCGTCACATATTATCTCAATCCACTTCTTAATTCATTTAAAATAATCCAATTCCCAGTTTCATAGTTTATTAATAACAATAGGATGATAGCAGGATATGTCAAAGTAAATAAACATCCAAATTTTTTAAAACATCTATTTCATGTAGTTTTAAAAGAAAGTTATACCGAGCTAGCCACGTGTGCATTTTTGTGTGTCTGGGTTTGTTGGAACGGGGAAGATGGTGGGAGCTCTGGTCGATCTCGAGTTGTTTGCGTGTGTGTCTCGAGGGAAAGAGAGGACGCGAGTGACTCAGGATCGAGCTCGGAGATTTTGTGTTTTGGCTCAGGTTAATTGTTATTTAACCCAGGTTTTAAAATTTCAAGAAGAAACATGTACATGTTTTATAAAGCAAAGAAACTCAAGTTTTTTTTTCAAGCAAAAGAAAAGGGTACAAAGTTTAAAAGCTAAACCGAAAACAAGTTTCCAAGAAAGGTATTTATTAAGTTTTCGAAAGCAAAATATTTAACAAGTTAAAGTTCATAAAAAAATGAATAAGTTTAAAAAGGAATGTAAACCAAAGTTCCAAAGTAAATTTATTTAAAATAAGTTTAAACAAGTTTTCAAAGATTAAAAATATTAAGTAAATGTTTAAAATTGTTTCTTTTAATTTAATTTGAAATATAAATAAAATGTTAGAGAGGAGGCTGTATACAGTTGAAAACCTTTTTACATTTTCCTTTTTCAATCCTTTCTTCTTTTCATTTTTTCCAAAACTAAAACTAAAAAGAAAAATCAAACTTCTTTTAAATTTCAAATCTTCAACATCAAGCAGATCATCTCAAAATCAAATTTCCAGATAAAAGAATAAAGCCATGTTCTCTGTTATCATCTTATATGGTGAGTAAACTTTTCTTTTAAAAACAGTCTGGGATTTCCAGCACTCGATTGCTCGGCACTCTTTACAGTGAACGTATTAGTTTTAGGGTAGAGCTGGTTTGGACTCGAAGAAGTGGGTTGGCGCGTGCGGTTGTCAGGACGAGGTGGCGATTTAGGGGTGGGTTGGCTTCGCAGTCGAAGGTGTTTGGGTTTGGATGTAGGTGAATAGATGCTGGCGGCCGCATAGTCTGGCAAGGGTCGCATGTCAGGGTTGTTAACGTGTTTCGAGGTCGAGATTTGAATAGCGCGATGGCGATGATGGTGGTCATATTGAAGTCGCGATCAAGTATCGCATGCTCGCGCGTGATTTGGGACGAGGCTGGGAGCTCGCGATCGAGTTTCGGGTCGAAAATTCGACGATTTTCATTGGTGGTTTGGTTCCAGAGAGGTGTCGATCAGCTCGATTTTGTTTTTTTGGCGAGATCGATGGATCTAGGTGTTCGTGACGATAGAGGAGAGGCGGCATTCGACTGTGCACGTGCACGAGTATCGTTTTGTATCTGATGTTTGTGGCTATGGTGTTGTATTATATATATTGGCTCAGATACCAACTGTAAAGACCCAAAATTTTCAACCCCGAAGATCGACACTAATACATTCACTGTATAGAGTGCCGAGCAATCGAGTGCCGGAAATCCTAGACTGTTAGGGTTAAGAAGAAAAAGAGATAGAAGAAGAAATAGAAAAAAAACAAAAGCACAGAATCTCACAATCGCAGCGGAACAAATATAATATCAAATAACAGCATTTACACAAAGAAGCTGTAAATGTCAATTTACATACAATATATCAGAGTACAACCATTCACAAACAAACTGGACAGTTGTAACAGCCTGTCCTAGACCACTATCAATACAATCACAACTACACAGCGGAATATATATGGCTAAGATTAATATTATACTTTCGAAATGTTTTCACACTATGCACTAATAATAATATCAAAAGGAGGCTTCTACGTATATTTATTATTTTAAAATATAATAGCTTAAGTTTAAAATAGGATTTAATAAAAGATTAATATACTTTCTTTTAAAACTTCATGAAATAGATATAGTTTGTATATATATAAATATAAAACATAAACATAAATAAATGATAATAATAAAAGCGTAAATAAATAAAGATTTGGACATTTGTAAGTACGTGTATGATCCATCACTGGATGTAGAACCAGTAGTTCATGAGGATTTGGAAGTTGAGCCGGACTTGACTGTGGTCAGACATCCTGTTCAGATTATAGATCGAGATAAGGAGGAGCTCAGGTTCAGATTGGTGAAGCTTTTTAGAATTCTGTGGAGTGAGGATCCCAGTGGTTGTACCTGGGAACCTCTAGATAATATTAGGAAGGCCTACCTTGAATTGTGTCAGGATAGTGAGGTTTGTTTGTTTGTTTGAATGAATTGGTTGCTATGGTTGTTAGATATGAATGATGTATGCTTTGTTGTTTGAATAAAAACCTTTGCTGGATTATTAAATTATCTTTGCTTTTAAAATTCGGGGACGAAATTCTTTTAAGGGGGAAGGAATGTGATAACCCAGAATTTTTGGCAATAGCAATTTGATAATCTTCATTTATAATTTGGCAAATTTTATCTTTTCAAAACTAATAAAAATATGTTTTCAAATTATAATATATATATGTATATATATATTTTGATTTGGAAGTTATGTTTTAAATTCAATATAATACTTTTCAAAGGTTATTTAAGGATAAATTCTATATTTTCAAAACATAAGATAAATATTTATTTAAAAATATGACAGCTTAAATAAGATTTAATAAAGGGTTTAAAATACTTTCTTTTAAATTATCCAAGAAATAAATATGGTTTGTATGTATATATAGATTTAATAAAAAAAGGTTAATATTCTTTCTTTTTAAATTACACATGAAATAAATTTAGTTTATATATATAACTTGATACATAAAACATATAAAAAACATAAGAAATATTAAAAAAAAGGGTTAAAACATTTGTAAGCTTTGTATTCATGCATTTAAGCATTTGTAACTTAGGATATCATGCAAATTAACAAGTGGCAATATTTTTCTTTAAAATTTAATCATATATAATAAGGTGTTTGAGAGAAACCTGTTTATTTTTTTTTCTCTTTTCAGTTCAAAACTTTCTCAATTCTTTCTTCTTTCATCTTTCAAAAATAAAAACCAGAAAAGAAATTTTATAACAACAACATCAGTATTTCAAGCCTTTAAATTTTCAACTTGAGCAAAGAGCAAAGAAAATTCAAAGATATAAGCATTTCAGTTTCAAGTTACAATTCAAATCAAACAACAACTGTTTCAAATCTTTAACATCAAGTAGATCATCTCAAAATCAAATTTCCAAATAAAAGAATAAAGCTCTGTTCTCTGTTATCATCTTATATGGTGAGTAAACTTTTCTTTTAAAAACAGTTTTAAATCTATGATTATACTTGGATGCATGTGATGAAATCTTATAGTAATATAGTTTATAATGTTTACATGAGTGTTTGGATGTGAATGCATTTATATGTATATGATATGTCTGTGTATATGTAGTTGTACACTACTCTGTTGTATTAAAGGGACAACTTCATCATAGAAAAAAAATTCATATCTTTCCCTGTAATCGATTTTAGGCTAAGATTTATAAATGAAAAATGAGTATAACAATGTAATATCAATTTTAAAAATAGTTTCAAGGGTTTAAATTTAGTAATTATTTCAAGAGTAGGAAATTACAGTAATAAACAAATATATGTCAAAAATCAATGATCATAATTCCATGATTCGATCTCATAAACATATTCGTATTGTAAATTGATGAATTTTAGTAATCGAATCATGATTTTTAAGACTGTATTTGATGAGAATTCCAGAGTTGAACGATATATGCTTTATTGTCGACTTTCGACGAACGGAGGAAGGATGGTTGTTGGGCTTTGGTCTGGAGGTAGGGGGTAGCCTGGTGGTCACAAGAAAAATGGTGAAGGAATTTTTAGATGGCCGTGGTGGCCAGGCGGCGTCAAACTAGGGTTTGATTGCCAGTTTTGGTTGATGGTTTTATCGAGGCGATTGCATCGCCATAAGGAAACTGGAGACGATCACTGATGCAGGCCAAGTACTAGGTCGTGACCGACCTAGCAAACTCGTAGGTCGTAACATGTTGATAGGTTGAATCCGACCTAAAGCTAACGAGTCAACATTTCGTGAAGAAGGATGGAAAGTTGAAGTCATAGGTCGCAACCGACCTAACGAAGCCTATAAGTCGCTCCAACGACTTAGTGAAGATCAACAACGATCTAGGGGAAAAGCGCTCAGACGACCTAACACGTTTTTAGGTCGTGTACGATCTAACGAATTGGAAGATAGGTCGCTAGAACGACTTACCGAGTTAAAAGTGCTACGGGTTAAAATGGAACGAACTATACTAAGTTGCAGGAAAATGTTTCGACCTAAGTTAGGTCACAAATACTTAGGTCGCATAAAGATGGTTCAGATGCCATGGTTCTTAGGTCGCGAGGTTTTAAGTCGTACAGACTTAGGTCGCGGAGTTATGTTTCTTAAGTCGCAAGGTCTTATATTTAAGTCGCAAAGCTCTGGATGCTGTTGAATCTTAAACCGTGTTAATCTCTACCGTTGATCTCTTTAGGTCGCTGATCTGGGATGCCGCATGTTCTTAAGTCGCTAAAGCTCACTACCGTTGATTCTTCTGCGAGTTAATCCCTGCCGTGGTTTGTTGAGTCGTAAAGTGTATAGGTCTGAGTAGTTAGGTCGTCTATGACCTAAGTGATGTAATCTGTTTGTATTTGTTAACTCGTAGTTCGTACCTGTTTTGTAAGTCGTATGTCGTCTGTTTCATAAGTCGTTCTGTTTGTTAAGTCGCTGAAGGCAAGTGTTGTAACTGTTTGTCTTAAGTCGTCGCCGACCTTAGATAGGTTGTAAGTCGTCATCCATAGGTCGCTTCCGACCTAAGTACTTGTAATTTTTGAAGTTTTTGTGTGTGTTGAGTTGTAACTACTATAAATAGTGCGTGAGTCTCATTTGTAAAAGGTTGTTGATTTTTGAATAAAATTCTCTTTTGTTAGCTCTGTGCTTTCAATTTCAATTGGTAGTCGAGTGTATCTCCTATCTCCACCTTCGACATTCGAGTGCGCTCGAATCTTCGATTGTTGAAGCCGATTCGCGGAATCAAGTGCGCCTGATCAACGCGTGAAGAATCACAGATCTTTGAACCCGGTATTGTGCGCGATCAACGAGTTCGAGATAGCTAGAATTTGGTATCTTCGGATCAAAGAGTTCGGGCATTTCAGTATCCATCAATCCACAGATTGCTACTTTCACCGATTGAAGTCTGTTTGATTAATCCGCT
The DNA here is from genome assembly GCA_030737815.1 of Allium fistulosum. Classification (NCBI taxonomy): domain Eukaryota; kingdom Viridiplantae; phylum Streptophyta; class Magnoliopsida; order Asparagales; family Amaryllidaceae; genus Allium; species Allium fistulosum. Next base: position 1,217,692,477 of record CM060904.1, on the reverse strand, counting down.
GCGTCAGTTTTGGTATCAGAGCTTATTCTAGCCAATCATAGCTAGATCGAGACTTGGAGCCTAATCATTTTGGAGTTTTGAAGTATTGATTTGATCACGGCCGAGAGCAAGTTGAAGTTGTTCGACCTTGTTTTGAAGATTGGAGATCGGATTTGTGATTGGGAGAAGTTGTGTTCATCGTGTTCATCGCGAAGTTGCAACAAAGTGGAAGTTTTTGATCCATTTCATTTTGGATCAAAGTTCGAATTGTGTTTGAATTTGAAGAGTTTGTGAAGTATCCAATCATGCCGCCACGTAGAGCTAATCGTCACCAAAATGTTGAAGATTTGTATAAGCGGGAAGATGCCGAGCAAATGGAGCAACGCATAAGCGACAAATTCAATGAAAAGTTGGACGAAGGCATTGGGCGATTAGAGAAGATAATGTTAGAAATGAATCAAAATCGGAGAAGGGTTTCACCTGACTCTAACCACGGAGGAAGTAGAGTCTCACTACAATCCAATCGAGAAAGAAGTATTGACAATGATCAAAGGCGTGGGAGGAACGTGAATGAACGTGAACGGAGGAATGTAGATAGAAGGGATGATGGTGGTAGACATGAAGGGAGTAGAGATGTGGGTGGACGAGATAGACAACGATATACATCTGATTTTGAAGAGGAGTATGAAGGTGGTAGTATTCGAGGACAAGGAAGAATTCACTCTGAGTATGATCACAAGTGGGAATCTGGGATGAAGATAGAAATTCCAGAATTCAAAGGTGGTATGCAAGCTGAAGAGTTTCTGGATTGGGTAGCTAATGTTGAAGAAATTTTTGATTTCAAAGAAGTTCCAGAACATCGTAGAGTGAAGTTGGTTGCTACAAGGCTGAGGGGTAGAGCTTTGGCATGATGGCAGCAAACCAAACTTACACGTGAACGAATGGGGAAGTCAAAAGTTGAATCTTGGGAGAAGATGAAGAAATTGATGAAAGCAACGTTCTTACCTTACAATTATCAGTCACTGATGTATCAATGTTTGAAGAATTTGAGGCAGGGCACAAAAACTGTTAATGATTATGCGGATGAGTTTTACCAGCTTATTGCGAGGAATGATATTATGGAAACGGAAGAGCAGCTAACATCTAGATTCATTAGGGGATTGAGAATGCAGATTCAGGATATGGTTAATATGTTCGATCCAATATCTGTGACGGAAGCACACCAGAAGGCGTTGGCTTGGGAGAAGCAAGGTAGACGAGGAGGTGGCGTGTTTACTAATTCCAACAATCAAGTGAAGGGTGTTAGTGGGAGTTCTAATGTTCCTAAACCTATCAGAAGACCAGTGGTGAAGGAGGCTGAGAAGGCGAAAGTTAACAATGGTTTCAAATGTTACAATTGCCAAGAACTGGGTCATAAGAGCAATGAGTGTCCAAAGCCAAAGAAGAGAACCATGATTGCAGAAGTTGAGGATGAGAATGTTGATGGAGGTTATTCAAGTCCAGTTGAGGAGGATGAGCAGGATATTGCGTCAGGAGATGAAGGTTGTAATCTAATGCTGAGGAGATCGTGTTTGACACCGAAGCAGGAGGAAGCTAGTTGGTTGAGGAGTAATATCTTTCAGTCGACATGTACTATTCTGGGGAAGGTGTGTAAATTCGTGATTGATGCAGGAAGCTGTGACAATATCGTTTCAACCGAGGCTGTGACAAAGTTGAAGTTAAAGACAAAGAAACATCCAAATCCATACAAGTTAGCATGGTTGAGAAAGGGAGGAGAAGTGAAAGTGGATAGACGAGTTCGAGTTCCATTCTCTATTGGGAAGAAATACAAAGACGAAATCTGGTGTGATGTAGTAGAGATGGATGTTTGCCACTTATTATTGGGAAGACCATGGCAGTATGATCGAGCAGTACAGCATGACGGTCGGACCAATAGCTACAGCATTATGTTTGAAGGTACGAAGATTATTTTAGTTCCGAAGAAGAGATCACAAGGAGAAAGTAAATCAGAAGAGATTGAGGAGCTGAAAACTTTATTATCTTTGAAGGAGTTTGTGAAGGAAGTAGAGGAGGAGCCTGAAGTATTTTTATTGATCGGACGGGAGAGTCAGGAAGTGGTTGAAGTTCCAGAAGAAGTAAAACCGGTACTGAAAGAATTTGACGATGTATTTCCAAAAGAGTTACCAACGGAGTTACCACCGTTGAGGGATATTCAACATCAGATAGATCTTGTTCCAGGTGCTGTGTTGCCACATAGACCACATTATCGGATGAGTCCGAAGGAACATGAAGAATTGAGAAGGCAAGTGGAAGAATTGCTTGAACAGGGGCGTGTGCAGGAGAGTCTGAGTCCTTGTGCTGTACCAACTTTATTGGTACCCAAGAAGGATGGGACGTTGAGGATGTGCACTGACAGTCGAGCATTGAATAAGATTACTGTGAGATATAGATTTCCAATGCCGAGGTTGGATGACTTGCTAGATCAATTAAGCGGAGCTACTATCTTTTCGAAGATTGATTTGAAGAGCGGATATCATCAAATTCGTATCAGACCAGGTGATGAGTGGAAGACTGCTTTTAAAACCAGGGAGGGTCTATACGAATGGTTGGTTATGCCATTTGGCTTATCAAATGCACCAAGTACTTTCATGAGGGTGATGAATCAAATTTTCCGACCATATATTGGGAAATTTGTGGTGGTTTACTTTGATGATATTCTGATTTATAGTGGAAGTCCAGAAGAACATTTGAATCACTTGAAGGAAGTGTTGATGGTACTGAGACAAGAACAATTCTATGCTGCTACGAAGAAATGCGTGTTCATGACGCATAGTGTTTTATTTCTGGGGTATGTTGTTTCGAAAGAAGGTATACAGGTTGACCAGAGTAAAGTCGAAGCAGTTAGAAATTTGCCGCAACCCAAGACGATAACGGAAGTTCGTAGTTTTCATGGGTTAGCTTCATTTTATCGGAGGTTTATTCCACACTTTAGTAGTATGATGGCGCCTGTTACAGATTGCATGAAAGGTAAACAGTTTGCATGGACAGAGGAAGCAGGGGATGCTTTTGGGAAGATCAAGAAGTTGCTGACATATACACCAATTCTAGTATTACCTGATTTTCAGCTAGTGTTTGAACTACACACTGATGCATCGAAGGTTGGGATTGGAGGAGTGTTGAGTCAGAAGGGACGTCCTATTGCATACTTTAGCAAGAAGTTATCAGGAGCAAAGATGAGATACAGTACATATGATGTAGAATTTTATGCTGTTGTGCAATCTATCAAACACTGGAGACATTATCTATTTCAGAAGGAGTTTGTTCTTTACACTGATCATGAGGCATTGAAGCACTTACAAGGACAAGACAAGATTTCAGCAAGACATGCATCGTGGATTGCATATCTGCAACAGTTTACATTTGTTGTGAAACACAAGTCGGGAGTGACGAATCGTGTTGCAGATGCGTTGAGTAGAAGAAATCACTTGTTAACTACAATGAAAGTTGAAGTGATGGGGTTCGATATGTTGCCTGAATTATTTGTCGATGGTCCTTATTTTGCGAAGTTTGTTGATAAAGTTAAGGAGGGAAAGACGGAAGAGTTCAAGATGGCAGATGGTTTTCTGTTCAAAGGAAATCGATTGTGCATACCTGATTGTAGTTTGAGAATGAAATTTGTTAAGGAGCTACATGAAGAAGGACATGTTGGGAGAGACCGTACATTACAGTTGATTTCACAGTCTTACTTTTGGCCATCGATGTGGAAAGAAGTGGAGAGATTTGTGGAGCGATGTCATATCTGTCAGGTTTCGAAAGGAACTGCGACTAATGCTGGGTTGTATATGCCGTTACCGGTACCAACTAAACCATGGGTTGATGTGAGTATCGATTTTGTTTTGGGTTTGCCTCGAACTCAAAGGGGAAACGATTCCATTTACGTGGTAGTTGATCGGTTTTCGAAAATGGCACATTTTATTGCTTGTAAAAAGACGGCGGATGCTGTTCATGTTGCTCAATTGTTTTTCAAAGAGATATATCGACTTCACGGATTGCCAGAATCGATTGTGTCGGACAGGGATACTCGTTTTCTAAGTCATTTTTGGCTAAGTTTGTGGAAGATGGTGGGAACGAAGTTGAACTTTAGTAGTGCTTATCATCCGCAAACAGATGGACAGACTGAGGTGGTTAACAGAACATTGGGAAATTTGTTGAGATGTCTTGTGCAAGACAATTTGAAGAGTTGGGATGTGAAGTTATGCCAGGCCGAGTTTGCTCATAATCATGCTGTAAATCGAAGTACTAGGTTCAGTCCATTCCAGATTGTTTATTCAAGCTTACCAAAGGGGCCGTTGGATTTAACAGTAATTTCACACTCGAAGGGGACAATTAAAAAAGCCGCTGATTTTGTCGAGGGGTTGACGGAATGTCATAAAATCGTTCAGGAACGATTGGAGAAAGCAAATAAGAAGTGTAAACGATCTGCAGATTTGAAACGAAGAAACGTTGAGTTTAATGAAGGAGACACGGTTTATGCAGTGTTAACAAAAGATCGTTTTCCAGTAGGCGCTTATAACAAGTTGAAAGCCAGGAAAATTGGTCCGGTGGAAGTTGTGAAACGAATCAATGAAAATGCTTATAAATTGAAGCTGCCAGATGATGTGTATACGTCTGACGTGTTCAATGTTAAACATCTCGTACCATATCATGGGGATGAACAAACTGAGGTGGCAGAATTTACAAATTCGAGGACGAATTTCTCTCAACTAGGGGAGGATGATGCAGGCCAAGTACTAGGTCGTGACCGACCTAGCAAACTCGTAGGTCGTAACATGTTGATATGTCGAATCCGACCTAAAGCTAACGAGTAAACATTTCGCGAAGAAGGATGGAAAGTTGAAGTCATAGGTCGCAACCGACCTAACGAAGCCTATAAGTCGCTCCAACGACTTAGTGAAGATCAACAACGATCTAGGGGAAAAGCGCTCAGATGACCTAACACGTTTTTAGGTCATGTACGACCTAACGAATTGGAAGATAGGTCGCTAGAACGACTTACCGAGTTAAAAGTGCTACGGGTTAAAATGGAACGACCTATACTAAGTCGCAGGAAAATGTTTCGACCTAAGTTAGGTCGCAAGAACTTAGGTCGCGTAAAGATGGTTCAGATGCTAGGGTTCTTAGGTCGCGAGGTTTTAAGTCGTACAGACTTAGGTCGCGGAGTTATGTTTCTTAAGTCGCAAGGTCTTATATTTAAGTCGCAAAGCTCTGGATGCTGTTGAATCTTAGACCGTGTTAATCTCTACCGTTGATCTCTTTAGGTCGCTGATCTGGGATGCCGCATGTTCTTAAGTCGCTGAAGCTCACTGCCGTTGATTCTTCTGCGAGTTAATCCCTGCCGTGGTTTGTTGAGTCGTAAAGTGTATAGGTCTTATGTCGTGAGTAGTTAGGTCGTCTACGACCTAAGTGATGTAATCTGTTTGTATTTGTTAACTCGTAGTTCGTACCTGTTTTGTAAGTCGTATGTCGTCTGTTTCATAAGTCGTTCTGTTTGTTAAGTCGCTGAAGGCAAGTGTTGTAACTGTTTGTCTTAAGTCGTCGCCGACCTTATATAGGTTGTAAGTCGTCATCCATAGGTCGCTTCCGACCTAAGTACTTGTAATTTTTGAGGTTTTTGTGTGTGTTGAGTTGTAACTACTATAAATAGTGCGTGTGTCTCATTTGTAAAAGGTTGTTGATTTTTGAATAAAATTCTCTTTTGTTAGCTCTGTGCTTTCAATTTCAATTGGTAGTCGAGTGTATCTCCTATCTCCACCTTCGACATTCGAGTGCGCTCGAATCTTCGATTGTTGAAGCCGATTCGCGGAATCAAGTGCGCTTGATCAACGTGTGAAGAATCGCAGATCTTTGAACCCGGTATCGTGCGCGATCAACGAGTTCGAGATAGCTAGAATTCGGTATCATCGAATCAACGAGTTCGGGCATTTCAGTATCCATCAATCCACAGATTGCTACTTTCACCGATTGAAGTCTGTTTGATTAATCCGCTGCGTCAATCACATATGGTTGGATCATAGAGTGGTGACGTGATGCTGCTCTGGACGAAGCGCCGTGGGTTCCGGTGGACGAGATCGTCGTCGGCGTTGAATTTTTGGTCGATGGGTTGGGTTCTAGAAGAGATCGATTGGCTCGTTTTTGATTTGCTGGCGAATTCTTCGAACTTGGAGGTCGGGTGAGTCGGGGAGATGATCGTCGACTTGTGGGTGGTCTCGGCGAGGGTCGAAGGCGATCAGGTGGCGTGTGCACGTGCACGTGTGCATTTTCGTGTGTTTGGGTTTGTTGGATCGGGGAAGATGGTGGGAGCTCGGGTTGATCTCGAGTTGTTTGCATGTGTGTCTCGAGGGAAAGAGAGGACTCGAGTGACTCAGGATCGAGCTCAGGGATTTTGTGTTTTGGCTCGGGTTGATTGTTATTTAACCCAGGTTCTAAAATTTCAAGAAGAAACATGTACGGGTCTTATAAAGCAAAGAAACTCAATTTTTTTTGTTCAAGCAAAAGAAAAGGGTACAAAGTTTAAAAGCTAAACCGAAAACAAGTTTCTAAGAAAGGTATTTATTAATTTTTCCAAAGCAAAATATTTTACCAAGTTTAAGTTCATAAAAAAATGAATAAGTTTAAAAAGGAATGTAAACCAAAGTTCCAAAGTAAATTTATTTACAATAAGTTTAAACAAGTTTTCAAAGATTTAAAATGTTAAGTAAATGTTTAAAATTGTTTGTTTAAAGGTAATTATATATTAGGTTATTATGTAATTAATTTCTAAATATTTTCAAATGAAATTTAATGACGAAATTAGGAAGTGATTAAGGAAGTGTATTTAACTTTAATTAATCAAAGAGTTCTCAAGTGATTTTTGAATAAATTAATTTCAAGCTTTTAATTTAATAAGATTTAATGATAAGTAAGTCATTAATTATGGTAATTAATTAAAGGATAATTACTTAATGGAAGTAATTGAGGATTAATTACTTAGTGAAATTAATTAAAGGATATTTAATTATAGTGTTTAATTAAGGTAAACGGTTTATCTTAATTAATTAAGGTCTTATTAATAAAAGTAATTAATGTATAATTGCTTAATTAATTAAAGATAATTAATAAATGTAATTAATTTAAGATAATTAATTGGGTTAATTAATTAAGGATAATCACTTAATGAAATTAATTAAGTATAATTAATTAATGTAATTAATTAAAGGTTAATTACTTATTGCAATTACTTAAAGGATAATTACTTAATGGAAGTAATTAAGGATTAATTACTTAGTGAAATTAATTAAAGGATATTTAATTATAGTGTTTTATTAAGGTAAATGGGTTATCTTAAATTAATTAAGGTCTTGATTAATGAAAGGATAATTAAATTATGGAAGTAATTAAAAGGATAATTACTCAATGTAATTAATTAATGGATTAATTAATTAAGGTAATTAATTAAGGGTTAGTTGATTAATGTAAGTAATTTAAGGATAATTAATGAATGTGATTAATTAAAAGATAATTAATTAATGTAAGTGATTATGGGATAATTAATTAATGTGATTAATTAAGGATCATTAATTAATGTGAGTAATTAAGGGTTAATTAATTAATGTGAATGGTTATAGGATGATAAATTAATTTAAAGTAATAATAAATGGTTTGTAATTAATTAATGTTAATTAAGCAGGAATTAAAAGTAATTAATTTAATTAAATTAATTAGGAATTGTATAACTAATTAACCTTGCTTATGGATGATTGAATGATATTGAATGCCTTGGATTATTTGATATCTCTGATATGTGATATGTGTTGCTATGTGATATGAGATGCTTTAGTTGAATTGTGATAATATGGATTATCTATCTGTGATAATGTGAATTATCTATCTGTGTGAATATGTTACTCTAAATATAAATTAAACTGTTTAAACTTAAATAACTTGGACTTTAAGACGGCGTTTGGATTTCGGTGAGACCGAGATCGGTTATCAAATTTGTTATTCGAAAACCACATCGATCCAAATTAAGCGATAGGTCATGAAATCTCAAGTGAAGATCGAGATGAAGATTCAGAGTGCAAGGGCTATTTGTCGTTAACTCTAAGGGTGATTCCAAAACGAGTGTAACGGAGATAGTGCCTTCGGTTTCGTTCGAACCAGGAACAGACTTGTATGGATGAATGCTATCAGACCATCGTCATTGGAGGACGATGAGCATTCCAAGATATGTGTTCTAAAAATTTAATCGTAGCCTCAAGCCTCATCAACCGGGAATGGCTAAAACAGGGGAGGTGCACGCAAGGCTAAGTGGGTAACACAGAAGTAGGATAAGATTTTCCTCTTTCTAGAGGTCCCTTTTTATTCGGCTTAGTGGGCGGTTGGTCGCGCCAACTACGGGGTTGTCTTATTCGGACTATCCAGTAAGGGGTAGCTCTGATCTTGTGTTGCAGGGGATCAGGGTGGATCCTCGGTACAGTGATCTAGACTATGTACTGTGACGGGCGGTACCCCAGTAGCCCTGCCATTGTATTGAATCCAATTTCCAATAAGTGCCGTACGTATTGATTGTGCCCAACTTTGTTGGAATGTGAGATGTAAGCATTCCAGCTATTTCCTATTTAATTGAAAACCCTAGACACTATTGTAATATAACTGGATTTCCTATCAAATGTTTTGGTTAACGTAACGGAAAAACTTATCCGTGTTTATGTGCGGGAAGTCTTACGAGATACCTTTGCTTTCAAATGATTTTCAAAGTTAAACAACTTTAAACCGTTTACTCACACCAGACCCATGTCTGACCCGGAGTTATTTTCTGTTTTCTTAAACTCTTGGGTACTCAAATTTTTATGAGTAGCCAAGTGTTTCAGGTAGCTTTGACGTATTTTGGAGGAAGGCTTGGAGCAGGAGGCTTCTGCGTATCTAGTTATATATATTCTGCTGTGTATTTGAGATTAAATTGATAGTAGTCTGGGACAGGTTATTACAACTGTCCAGTTTGTTTGTGAATGATTGTACTCTGATATATTGTATGTAAATTGACATTTACAGCTTCTTGCATAAATGCTGTTATTTGATATTATATTTGTTCCGCTGCGATTATGAGATTCCGTGCTTCTGTTTTTCTATTTCTTCTTCTATGTCTTTTTCTTCTTAACTGTGACGCCCCACCTCTATGCTCATAATAACAAAGAGTATTAAAAGAAATACTGTCTATTATTACGAAGAATAAGGCTGGATAGGAGCGACCATCCGTAATTGGCCTTACACTAATATTGGTTATCTCGATAGGAGTGGTATATACTTTTTATTTTTTTTCTTCTATTATTTATTTACTCCCATCGACATGTCCAATTATCAGTATAAAACAAACTACGACGGTTCATAATAGTTTAGGACATTAGATATAACAATAACACAGATAATATAAATGCGGAACACGGATAAAACAAAAGTCTCATATATATATAACTGATGTCAGTTAATACATAGTTGACACGATACATATGATACAACTACAACTGTCAACTCTAGAAGTTATATATACAAGTACATTATCGACTAATATACATGAATACATATCGTTCTATACAATGACACGACTACTACAAAATGACTGACAACTTCAGAAGATGTGAAAAGTCTTCAATCCCGAACAGCAACTCAAAGAAAGAAATCTACAACCTGAAATACTCGGGTCTGACCCGAGTATTACATTCAAAAGAAAATAATACCCAGGTCAGTCTAATTCAAACCAGTTTATTAGTACCTAGCAGCAATAATAATCAGATAGTCAAATAGACGACAGTCACAGAAATCTCGTATATCCAACTCTCGATACGAGAATTGGATAACGGCAGGTATAACACTAAATAGTGTTAAACAATAAATCAGCAGATTTAAAACATCAACAGAGATGAATAAACAATTTATCAAATCGACTAAATCAATTTAAGACAATTGAAATTGTCAATTTAAAAACAACAGTGCTGATTGGCTGCAGGACACGCTAACGTGTACTGCCTCTGTGACGACCCGCCCTTCTCGACCCTCGAAAATCGACACAAAATACTCAACAGTATAATATGCCGACGATCGAACGCCGGAAAAGACAGATTGTAGGAAAGAAAGAAAGTAGATAGAAGAAGAAAGAACTAAACAAAATCAGAACCTCACAGTCGCAGCGGATAAAATATAATATATAGAACAGATCTTTACACAAAATGAAACTATATATGTTTATATACAATACATCATCATCAGAGTATATCAATACAATCATCAATATCCAGTCAATCAGTCAATACAACAATCACAGCAGCGGAATAATACAAGTACGAGAAATACGTCTCGAACTCCAGCTCCTCTCCTGAGCTCCATAGCAACCTATCCTGAAAAATACTCGGTCTGACCCGAGCATTATAATAACATAACACCCGAGTCAGTCTGGAATACCAGCGCATCATAAATACATCCAAACTGATTATTAAAGTTTCAAAAATCCTTTGAAAACAAAAGCATCTCGTAAGACCACGCCACAAATAAACATGTCGGGTTTTTACCTTACGATAGCTAAAACACTTTTTATAAAAATCCTCTGATATTATAATAGTGTCTATTTACAAATACTTATAAAATAGCCGAAATTGTTACATCTATTAAATTCCGGCATACTAGCCACAACGTGGGTAATACAAACAAAACTCGTACAAGGCACGTAGGGAGAATGGATTTCCAACGAATGACTAGGCACTGGGGTACCACCTGTCACAGTACGTGGCCTAGATCATAGTACCGAGGAGTACGCCCGCTCCCCTGCGACACAAGACCGGAATCATCCCTTACTGGATAATTCCAAGTAAAATCACCCCACGGTTGTGATCAGCAACCGCACCACTAAGCCAAAAAAAAAGGGACATCTAGACAGGGATGACCTTACTCTCAAGTGGGGGCTACCCACGAAGCCTTGCTGCATAACCCCTGATTTTCAGTCATTCCCGATTGATGAGGCTTGAGGCTAAGCGATACCTTTATAGCACATATCCCTTAGAATGCCCACCGTCCACCTGACGATGTCACGAAAGCATTCGTCCATACAAGTCCGTCCCGGGTCCGAACGGAACCGAAGGCACTACTCCTACTACATCCATTTTGGAAATATCCTCAGGATTAGTAGCGACTAGCCCTTGCACTTCACTGCTCCATCTTCGACTCCGAAATCGTTTTCGCGAAATGTACAAACCGGATCGAAGTGGTTTTCGAGTCTCCAGACCTAGAATCCCGGTATACGGAAACTCGATCCCGGTCTCTTCGAAACGATCAGCGCATTTGGCCAATATTGATAGTCGGTGATTTAACTATCAATTAATGTTCACAAACATCCATACACATCTATCACACAATAAATAATCTCCATATTATTTATTTTCTTCTAATATCTTTCAAAGATATATTTTCACAATTTTCCAAAAATCGTTTGAAAACAATTTCCAAACTCTTCCTTTACAAGGTAAATCTCTTACCTTTCATTCCCATCGGGAATAACCAAGTATAAATAATTTGCATTTAAAACAGTTAAAAATACTTATACTGAAATATACTTTAAAATATGAAAATTACTTCTATTTATTTACTCAAAATATAAATTTAAAATATGTGAAGCAAACTAGTTATTAACACATAAACTTTGATTTAAAGATAAGGGTTTAGTTTAACTAAATTCAAAATAGCGTTATAAGAAGGAAAATGCTAATTTCAATAACTTAAGCTAAAACCAACTTTTAAATAATCCATTTGTAAAAATAATTGCTAACATATTCTCAAATTATTACGGTATTAAAAATTATTAATTTATTTCTTTAAAAATAACGATTTCTTAAAAATACTTTTTAAACGATTTAAAACTTAACCTTTATTTAAATAAAATCTTTTTATAAACATTTACTTGGTTTTCCCAGGGAAACACTTTCCCGTTTCTAAACATTCCAAAGTACTCTTTCATATAAATCCACTGATTTATTTCAAGTCAATTTATGATTTCAACATAAATTTCAATTCCATACTTATCTATAACTTCCTCCGAAGTTAAATTACAAATTTTCATTTCCGGAAATTCATTTTTAAATATAGTTTAAACATTTTTAAATAAACATTTTGGTGAATTTTCAATGGAAGCCAAATTTCCAATTCACTTAATTAAATTCCAATGAAATACGGCATTTCAAAACATTCTATTTTTCATTTGAACTTGTTTATTTATAGTCGGAAACTCCATTTTAACATATTTTTAATTTCCGGATAACATTAGTCATTATTAAAATAAACACCGTTATTTTAAACAATTTATAATTTCATAAATTTAATCTCCAGAAAACTATACTTTCCATTTACCCATTTCATAAACTTCCCATTATATTCAAAATCCCAATTTGGCCCAATTTACATTTTTCCTTTCAAATACGATTTCAAATTTTATTCTTTGAAATTCTAAATTTAACAATTCATTTTATTTCGTAAAAACACAATTTATCCATTTATAATTAAATTCTGTGATTACAATTTATACCACAATGTCACAGAACAACTAAATTTCCAGATTTATCAATCACATCATATAAACAGGTATCACTATCAATTATAAAATAATTGCTACATTGTGAGGAATCCAGTTGGATCCCTCCAACCTGTTTCTCCCTGCATCACAAATGTTAGCACATCACAATATAAATATCAATCCAGTCTGATAATCACAGATATAATCAACCATTCACACAGATATTTAAATATCAATTATTTATAATGTCTAGCATCCAGATGTGAGTGAGAAAAACTCACCTTGAGTTTTCGGCGAGCGTTCGAAATTTAAATTAAACCGGACGATGTCCGATTTAACCCAAATTCCTACTTGCCCGGAATGATTCCGGATCTGTGCCATTACGTAGTACGCTTTTCTGCGATTCCGGCGCTACCAAAATCGTCCGAATCTGAGATCGTATGAAATAGTTACGGATTATTAAAGTTTGAATAACATTTTAAAACAAATTTCTTTTTTTTTTCTTTATTTACCAAAACACGGCCCGCCTTCCTCTCTCCAGCTTCATCTTCCTTCACGCGAACATCTACAGGCAAGCACGAAGACAACCGAACCCATCATCACATACTAGGGTTGAAAATCGCACCCTCCATGACCATTGAGAACTCGATCAGGTCACGCCACTGCAGTCGCCACCACTGCCTCCATCTCCGCCCCAAACAGCTCCAAGTCCGGTCTCACCTCCAGCGCGCGAAATGAGTGCGAGCGGCGTCGGTCACGGCTTCGATCCTGGCCACCCCGATGCCTTCCATGCCATCCCACCGTACGGATGTGAAGCTCACTTCGCGATCTTCGATCTTCCAGTAGAAAACTTTTGACATAAATGCATGGATTTATCGTGATTTGGAGGGGAAGAATCGAAAATTCTCAGCCATTGAACGTAATAGGAGGCGGCCCGAGATTATGAGCTAGGGTTAGGGTAAAATAACGTTATATAATAAAATTTAATATTATTTAATTAATAAAATTTCTCGTTTTAACAATAAATGCAAACGACCTCCAATTCTCACGTTCTGACAGGCTATCCTGGGGTTTTTCTGCGTTCCGGACACAATGGAACAAGTTTCGTAAGCTAATTTGATCGTATGCACAAGATACGGAACTAAACGATCAATTGAAAATTTAATCGGTTAAATCGATTTCTAGGCGTTTCGAGCTGCCACGGTCAAACGACAACTCCGATTGCTACGAAAATTGAAATCCGATAATAATTAACTATTACGGATCCAATGGAACTGGTTTCGTCGAATTCCGAGACTGCGCCCCGGAAGGCTATTTTAACTCGTCTATTAAATCGTGTGATTTTCAAGATTAACGAATATGCTTAAAATTTCCCTTTTAAAATTTTAATAACTTAACAATAAATCATATAAAATTTATAAACACATTAAGAATCATCCTGGCTCATTCCGGACTAAAATCTGATTAATTTGCATTTTAATAATATTAAATTCATTTTTAAATTAATATAAAATCCCAAATAATAATTTATCGACTTTAAAATCCTTCTAAAATTCCAATAATATTATTTATAACCAATTGAGCTTAGAAATACATTTAAACACCATTTTATAGCTATTTACACCCAAATCCACCTTTTTATCCTAATCCCGAATATTTAATTATTATTTTTCCATTATTCAAATTCAACCAGAATTGCTATAATTAAAATTTATAGCTTATTTTCATGGATTAAACCCAAATCCATTCATTTCAAAAACAATTAAGGATCCACATTAAACATTTAAAACGAATTAAATGTTCAAATTCAATAGCTTAAAAATACGGGATGTTACATTCCTTCCCCCTTATAAAAATTTCGTCCCCGAAATTTGCTAAGGTAGAAAATACTCTCCAACCCATTTACTTACCCAATTTGCTTAGTTAAAAGCTTATATTCACTTTCCAAAAAGTTTCAGCTCCATTTCAAAACCCTTTGCTTTCTTTACTCTAAAGCCTTCATTTTAACACTCGCTTTCAAAATAACTTCACTTATTAATAAATTTTCCCAAAAACCCCAAAAATTTTCTAACTCCCAAATTTTCTGGAAAATTTTGGCGGAGTCTCCTTTGCACGGAGGAGCTTCTGCGATATCGCAGGATACACAAATATATATACATCGGCTCATACGGCCGGAAACCAAAATATATCACAATATATATATCATTTTCCCAATTATATTTACGTAGGCGTACCTTTTAAGCAAATTTAAATAGCGAGCGGCTAATATAACGCATATACGCGTTCCAACTCTCTCGAACGCCTCCCGTACCTGTACTATACTCATCAAACTCATCAAATTCAAGATATGAGCATTTTCATAACATTTCCAATACAAATGCAAACCAAACATATCCATTTCATAACCAAACCAAGCAAATTCATAATTTAACAATGTTAACCACCTTAATTATCAATTTCACAATTTCGACATCATTTTTAAGCCTCTTTACAAACCCAAACTTCATAGTTTAACAATATCAACCATATTTACCAACAATTCAAAGATTTAAGTCACCTTTCCAATTTCTTATTCAAGTCCAAACTTCATTCTTTTTCTCTTGAATGACTTGCATTCAAGTTTAATATTCTCAATTCATATTTACATCAGTTTGAATACATGCGTATCACTTGCATCAATTTACTTCAATTCAATTACAAATTGATTCACAATCAAATTCTTATTCTTAAATTTGATATACTTACATTTTCTTTATTTTAACTTACATTCCCAATTTGATTTGCAATCAAATTTTATTTTAAACTTGAATCATTTGCATTTCTATCCATATACAAAATTACTTAATAAAATATCAACTCATTCCAGTTGATTTAAAATCCATTCCATTTGCTACTTTACATCAATTTACTTGCATTCATTTACAAACTCTTTAAATTAGATTCCAATCCATATCAATTTATCCAAAAATCAATTTCAATTGTTTGTTACACAATTCAATTCCGAATACATGCCAATTTCATTTCATGCAAGCAAAATAATCACCACTTAAACTTATAAACATTAAAATTAATTTCCAACTTAGATTCATATAAATTTTATTCCATTTGCATGGTTCACAAACCAAATATTTTCTCTTTCCAATGTAATTGTTAAATTACATTTTCCTTACATCTTTATTTCCATTAACCAAATTCAAGTTTATATTAATACCATTCCATCCTGGGTTATATTCAACTCATACATTCTTAATTTACCACAATAATTAATGAATATCATTTCACTTTCAATTAAATTTTATTATCCAACAAATTCCATTCAAATTTCTTAATAAAGCTCATCCACAATCATTTGTTTCTTTCAATTTGCTTAAGTAGTTTCACAATATTACCATTATCTATTTAATTTTATTTCCATCTGATTCTCATTCAACCAATTTCAATTCATTTACAAAGTTTAATGCTCTTCGTTTATTTATCCAATCCATTTTAGATTTATTTTATCAACAAAGAGACCATTTAAATTATTTCTCACATTTGAATTTTACTTCAATTCAAATCATCATTATTATAAGCTAATTCCATTATTCATTCTCACTTCCAACACTTATTACCAACTTAAATCCCATCCCAAAACTGGATTTTATTAACCTTTCAAATTTTGACCAAGCTATCAAAATTCTATTCATTACAATACAAATTCCATTTAATTTAGCTAACACAAAACTCATTGCCAAACAATCATTTTAAATTTAATTTACTGAGCATTTACTTCATTCAACATCCCTTCAACTAAATTAAATTTCCATTTAATTAAATTCTTATCCAAATTTATTCCAAGTTCACTAAATTTTATTTAGCCGAATTAAATTTATCCCACTTCTTTTACCACTTCAATAAGAATTGAATTCCATTCAATATTGTTTATAATGCAACTGAATTTTGAATTTCACTTCAATCCAATTTATTTTTCCATAACTAAGTTCAAAACTTATTTACTATCTAAGTTCATTCACATCTTTTATATCTCACTTTACCTTATCTTACTTTACGTTCCATTTAGGATTAAGTTTGAATTCACCATACCATTCAACTATTTCCCATTTGTGAACTTCAATTTCACCTCTATTTAAGGGTTTAGATTGCTCATTCTCAAGTTCTTCAACTTATTTACTTAAAAGTTTATATTGCTCACTTGGATTATTTCCACCTTATAATCACAAATTTCAATTTCTATACACATGTATCTCTGAATTCCTAAGGATTCAATTTTTATTCCACATAATCCTTTGCAAATTTTAAATCTACAGTTTCAGGTTATAAGTATAACACTTAATAGTTTATGGGTACAATTTGTTACACAACGACCCATAATTACAAAGTTATTTTCTTTTCAACTTAACCCAAATCAATTTAATTCCAATTCCCAATTTTACTTAACTTATTCCAAGTTAAATTCAACTTCCCATTCATTTTAATAGTTCCATTTACTTCCATATATACTCAATTTAAATTTTAATTTCAGGATAAAATCTCATTCCCTTCTTACTTAAATCAACTTCACTTGCACGATTCTAGTTGATGTATTTCAATTTTTAACCCAAATTCTTAATTACATCAACTTTATCTTATAAGTTTATAGTTGATTCATTTCAACTTCCACATTTTTATTACAAAATAGAATTTCCAGAATTCAATTTACCCGGATTTATTTCAAAACCAATTCAAAATAAAAATCAACACATTTCTCTTTTGATATTCAAATCAAATACCAAATTCCAAAACAAATTGCTTTTACCAAACAATTTTCCTTTTGAAAATTTTAAAATTACTTGTTTCCCAAACAAGTCCAAACAAATACCATAACCAACTATTTTGGTAGCAATCCATCACTTTAGAAACTCGAAAATGAATTCTAATGATGTGGCCAGCATCATCAGGATTATTTTCCAGCGACTGAAGTGAGTTCAATGCTTTCCACTTCCAAAATCCACCTCAAAACAATTTCTATTCAAAAATATTTCCCCAAAATATACTCCATTCTTACAAATGCTTTTGAAAACATTTCTAACATTTCCACAAAGTCAAACTCCCAAAACTTTGTTTAATCCCATTTGAAATCCCTTTCAAAATTTCCGGGGTCAAAATTCTAGTTTAAATTAAATTTTAATTTTTACTTTTCTTATTTAAAACATATCCCGTCAATTCCATTTGGTTATAAACCATTTTAATATTTTAAATTCTTATTTGCTTAGAAATCATTTCAAATTTTAGAACATACTTCAATTTCTTATTTGCTTACTGTATTAACAACCAAACAAACATCCAATATATATAATAATTTAGAAAATTATTTCTTTATATCAAAATACAATTTTGGGTGAAATTATTTCATTTACCCACTTAAAAAATAATACTATGTCGGTTTATCTTGTTTAAGAGTTTAGAAACCCCTATCGACACGGTTGTACTTCCCGCACCGACCAGAATTCATAAACACTCAACCGATAAGTCAACACAGTACCAAAAACAATTTTATATCCACTAACAAATACGCTCTCATAGCTATTATTACACTCAGCTCATTATAGAGTACTATCGACTCTATTTAATGAGAAATTTTCCCACCAAAGCCTAGGTTGTCGCCAACCTAAGCTCTGATACCAACTGTGACGACCCGCCCTTCTCGACCCTCGAAAATCGACACAAAATACTCAACAGTATAATATGCCGACGATCGAACGCCGGAAAAGACAGATTGTAGGAAAGAAAGAAAGTAGATAGAAGAAGAAAGAACTAAACAAAATCAGAACCTCACAGTCGCAGCGGATAAAATATAATATATAGAACAGATCTTTACACAAAATGAAACTATATATGTTTATATACAATACATCATCATCAGAGTATATCAATACAATCATCAATATCCAGTCAATCAGTCAATACAACAATCACAGCAGCGGAATAATACAAGTACGAGAAATACGTCTCGAACTCCAGCTCCTCTCCTGAGCTCCATAGCAACCTATCCTGAAAAATACTCGGTCTGACCCGAGCATTATAATAACATAACACCCGAGTCAGTCTAGAATACCAGCGCATCATAAATACATCCAAACTGATTATTAAAGTTTCAAAAATCCTTTGAAAACAAAAGCATCTCGTAAGACCACGCCACAAATAAACATGTCGGGTTTTTACCTTACGATAGCTAAAACACTTTTTATAAAAATCCTCTGATATTATAATAGTGTCTATTTACAAATACTTATAAAATAGCCGAAATTGTTACATCTATTAAATTCCGGCATACTAGCCACAACGTGGGTAATACAAACAAAACTCGTACAAGGCACGTAGGGAGAATGGATTTCCAACGAATGACTAGGCACTGGGGTACCACCTGTCACAGTACGTGGCCTAGATCACAGTACCGAGGAGTACGCCCGCTCCCCTGCAACACAAGACCGGAATCATCCCTTACTGGATAATTCCAAGTAAAATCACCCCACGGTTGTGATCAGCAACCGCACCACTAAGCCAAAAAAAAAGGGACATCTAGACAGGGATGACCTTACTCTCAAGTGGGGGCTACCCACGAAGCCTTGCTGCATAACCCCTGATTTTCAGTCATTCCCGATTGATGAGGCTTGAGGCTAAGCGATACCTTTATAGCACATATCCCTTAGAATGCCCACCGTCCACCTGACGATGTCACGAAAGCATTCGTCCATACAAGTCCGTCCCGGGTCCGAACGGAACCGAAGGCACTACTCCTACTACATCCATTTTGGAAATATCCTCAGGATTAGTAGCGACTAGCCCTTGCACTTCACTGCTCCATCTTCGACTCCGAAATTGTTTTCGCGAAACGTACAAACCGGATCGAAGTGGTTTTCGAGTCTCCAGACCTAGAATCCCGGTATACGGAAACTCGATCCCGGTCTCTTCGAAACGATCAGCGCATTTGGCCAATATTGATAGTCGGTGATTTAACTATCAATTAATGTTCACAAACATCCATACACATCTATCACACAATAAATAATCTCCATATTATTTATTTTCTTCTAATATCTTTCAAAGATATATTTTCACAATTTTCCAAAAATCGTTTGAAAACAATTTCCAAACTCTTCCTTTACAAGGTAAATCTCTTACCTTTCATTCCCATCAGGAATAACCAAGTATAAATAATTTGCATTTAAAACAGTTAAAAATACTTATACTGAAATATACTTTAAAATATGAAAATTACTTCTATTTATTTACTCAAAATATAAATTTAAAATATGTGAAGCAAACTAGTTATTAACACATAAACTTTGATTTAAAGATAAGGGTTTAGTTTAACTAAATTCAAAATAGCGTTATAAGAAGGAAAATGCTAATTTCAATAACTTAAGCTAAAACCAACTTTTAAATAATCCATTTGTAAAAATAATTGCTAACATATTCTCAAATTATTACGGTATTAAAAATTATTAATTTATTTCTTTAAAAATAACGATTTCTTTAAAATACTTTTTAAACGATTTAAAACTTAACCTTTATTTAAATAAAATCTTTTTATAAACATTTACTTGGTTTTCCCAGGGAAACACTTTCCCGTTTCTAAACATTCCAAAGTACTCTTTCATATAAATCCACTGATTTATTTCAAGTCAATTTATGATTTCAACATAAATTTCAATTCCATACTTATCTATAACTTCCTCCGAAGTTAAATTACAAATTTTCATTTCCGGAAATTCATTTTTAAATATAGTTTAAACATTTTTAAATAAACATTTTGGTGAATTTTCAATGGAAGCCAAATTTCCAATTCACTTAATTAAATTCCAATGAAATACGGCATTTCAAAACATTCTATTTTTCATTTGAACTTGTTTATTTATAGTCGGAAACTCCATTTTAACATATTTTTAATTTCCGGATAACATTAGTCATTATTAAAATAAACACCGTTATTTTAAACAATTTATAATTTCATAAATTTAATCTCCAGAAAACTATACTTTCCATTTACCCATTTCATAAACTTCCCATTATATTCAAAATCCCAATTTGGCCCAATTTACATTTTTCCTTTCAAATACGATTTCAAATTTTATTCTTTGAAATTCTAAATTTAACAATTCATTTTATTTCGTAAAAACACAATTTATCCATTTATAATTAAATTCTGTGATTACAATTTATACCACAATGTCACAGAACAACTAAATTTCCAGATTTATCAATCACATCATATAAACAGGTATCACTATCAATTATAAAATAATTGCTACATTGTGAGGAATCCAGTTGGATCCCTCCAACCTGTTTCTCCCTGCATCACAAATGTTAGCACATCACAATATAAATATCAATCCAGTCTGATAATCACAGATATAATCAACCATTCACACAGATATTTAAATATCAATTATTTATAATGTCTAGCATCCAGATGTGAGTGAGAAAAACTCACCTTGAGTTTTCGGCGAGCGTTCGAAATTTAAATTAAACCGGACGATGTCCGATTTAACCCAAATTCCTACTTGCCCAGAATGATTCCGGATCTGTGCCATTACGTAGTACGCTTTTCTGCGATTCCGGCGCTACCAAAATCGTCCGAATCTGAGATCGTATGAAATAGTTACGGATTATTAAAGTTTGAATAACATTTTAAAACAAATTTCTTTTTTTTTTCTTTATTTACCAAAACACGGCCCGCCTTCCTCTCTCCAGCTTCATCTTCCTTCACGCGAACATCTACAGGCAAGCACGAAGACAACCGAACCCATCATCACATACTAGGGTTGAAAATCGCACCCTCCATGACCATTGAGAACTCGATCAGGTCACGCCACTGCAGTCGCCACCACTGCCTCCATCTCCGCCCCAAACAGCTCCAAGTCCGGTCTCACCTCCAGCGCGCGAAATGAGTGCGAGCGGCGTCGGTCACGGCTTCGATCCTGGCCACCCCGATGCCTTCCATGCCATCCCACCGTACGGATGTGAAGCTCACTTCGCGATCTTCGATCTTCCAGTAGAAAACTTTTGACATAAATGCATGGATTTATCGTGATTTGGAGGGGAAGAATCGAAAATTCTCAGCCATTGAACGTAATAGGAGGCGGCCCGAGATTATGAGCTAGGGTTAGGGTAAAATAACGTTATATAATAAAATTTAATATTATTTAATTAATAAAATTTCTCGTTTTAACAATAAATGCAAACGACCTCCAATTCTCACGTTCTGACAGGCTATCCTGGGGTTTTTCTGCGTTCCGGACACAATGGAACAAGTTTCGTAAGCTAATTTGATCGTATGCACAAGATACGGAACTAAACGATCAATTGAAAATTTAATCGGTTAAATCGATTTCTAGGCGTTTCGAGCTGCCACGGTCAAACGACAACTCCGATTGCTACGAAAATTGAAATCCGATAATAATTAACTATTACGGATCCAATGGAACTGGTTTCGTCGAATTCCGAGACTGCGCCCCGGAAGGCTATTTTAACTCGTCTATTAAATCGTGTGATTTTCAAGATTAACGAATATGCTTAAAATTTCCCTTTTAAAATTTTAATAACTTAACAATAAATCATATAAAATTTATAAACACATTAAGAATCATCCTGGCTCATTCCGGACTAAAATCTGATTAATTTGCATTTTAATAATATTAAATTCATTTTTAAATTAATATAAAATCCCAAATAATAATTTATCGACTTTAAAATCCTTCTAAAATTCCAATAATATTATTTATAACCAATTGAGCTTAGAAATACATTTAAACACCATTTTATAGCTATTTACACCCAAATCCACCTTTTTATCCTAATCCCGAATATTTAATTATTATTTTTCCATTATTCAAATTCAACCAGAATTGCTATAATTAAAATTTATAGCTTATTTTCATGGATTAAACCCAAATCCATTCATTTCAAAAACAATTAAGGATCCACATTAAACATTTAAAACGAATTAAATGTTCAAATTCAATAGCTTAAAAATACGGGATGTTACAGCCTCGCCAATACAGTCTATCAAACACTCAGAAGATCAATGAATCCAAAAGCCAACGGATACAACTCAAATCGAAATGAACCATTTCAAATACAGCTTCAAAATATTGAATTGAACCAATGCAATAATTTAACAATCGAATTATCAACCAAACCTGTCAATCCTGCTAGGGCTGCAGTACACGCACGCGTGTACTGCCTCGCCACTACGATAATGCAAGTGAAACTCAACCCCAAAAGTTAACAGTTCAAAAATGCATACGGTCAAGCAACAGTGAAATGGTGTGGGTGGTGTACTCAAGGCAACATGACGTGCAGCAGACTAAATTAGACACCAACAATTTGAATACCCACTGTGCAGCCACCTCACAACTACATGAAGTCAATGCAGACAAATGAACAATTGCCACGATGAGTGTCCAGTAAAATGAAGACAACAAGTAGATATACCAAGAAGTGATATCAGTGCAACGGTCAACGGTAAAGCCATGACTCCAACAACTTAACCAATTTCAATACATACCGGCCCAGACTTCAAATCATGAAACAGCAAAATACAAGTGAGTGTATCAAGTCACAATACGACAATGCCCAGACCATCCAACCCATTGTAAATGAATACGACAAAGCAACCTATGGATAACCAGACTACATGAAGCAGTCCATAGCAAAGAGCAAGTGATAGTGATGTACATCTATACAATGCTCATGACTGAAGCCACGATGAACAAAGTATAAAATCAAATGAATGCAGACACCAAAAATACGACATCACCGTAACAATTCCCAGTGAAGAAAATAAAATTCAAGACATCAAGCATGCATAAAGTCAACGCAGCCCAACTTTACTCGAAGCTGCAGCATGGGCAATTCAGATGTATCATACCCGAAAGCAAAAGAAAGTGGTACAACTCAAATGAAACAATCAAGTGACCTTATGAAGCAATGGGAAACCAAAAGTGCAAGCATACAAAATGCTCCCTGCAAACACAAATGTACAGACTACACTTCAAAAGAACCAGGTCCAAGTGACAACAATATGCACAAAGACTACAGGTATGCAATGTCGAGGAACAAGGTGACAAAGATCAGGAGGCAAGTTCGAATCCAATGCAGATGTTAAACAAGTTGAAGCTACACTCAGTTCAATATGCAATGTACCCCAATACAAGTGAAAACAACAGGTGATAAGACTCAAATGTAATGCATAGTGATCAAGCAAAACTATCTCTACACCAGGTCAAGATAAATGTAAATTTCCAGGCACCTTTCCAAATATACAAAGTCATATAACTCATCCGAATCGGCAAAATCGAACTGCCAAAATAAAGAGATTGGCGAATGAATTCAAAAGAACAAGTGCAGCCTCTACATGAAGTTCAAAAATCAACACCGAAACGAAATTTCCCAGAAAACGAACAACTCACAATCAACATCAAAACAAATCGAACTGTCGAGATAAACAAGAGACAAGAAATCGAACCACAGCCAAATCAAACTCAAGGCATCGTACTAAGTCAAATTAGATGTGAGTGAATTAAAAAGCACTCACCTTATATCCAAGAATCGATCGGAGAAAACTCTATGCACTAGTTCGAAGTGAAGATGAACTCGCCCCAAGCAGGAGGAGTCGCGAATGATCCAGCTACTCGCGTGTACTCGCCGAT
Source organism: Allium fistulosum (assembly GCA_030737815.1). NCBI lineage: Eukaryota > Viridiplantae > Streptophyta > Magnoliopsida > Asparagales > Amaryllidaceae > Allium > Allium fistulosum. The sequence continues at coordinate 1,217,668,213 of CM060904.1, read as the reverse complement.
CGACCAACGAGAAATCGTTCTTGAAATCGAGGCGTTTCAGAAACCCTAAGGAGCACGCAAAGCTAAGCCGAGCACAAAGGGGAATGAAGTCCCAAATCTCAGCAGAGAAGAAACCCTAATTCTTGGATTTGGGGACGATGATGAATAACTAGGCTGCCACCATTTTCTTTCGTTGTTTTGATCTAGGGTTCGAATGAAAGTCAATGCCAGGAAAGCGGGCATCCGCCTTAGATAATGCAGCTCCAAAATAAAATGGAACGTGGCCAAGATTGTCCTTAAAGCCCACACAAATTTTAACAATTTATTAAAAGGATTTTACAACTAAAAAGAATTTCGATTCGATCAAATTTCCTAATAGAAGTTTGTTATCAATTTCAATCGTCTAGTGACGATAGTAATCTTTTACAAAAAGGATTCCGAATCGACTCAAAACTGCACTAGAAATTAAGCACTGATTAAAATCCCAGTCATAATTAACAACCCATACGATCGTCATTAGACGATAATTAATTGGTGTAAAACTCTGGGTTGTTACAGACTCCCCTCCTTATAAAAATTGCGTCCACGCAATCATAGGGAATAAATGGACAAAAGGTAACAACCAAAAGAGCAAGGCAATGACGAGTGCATAAGCAAAGCAAATGTCAGCAGGGGAAGTACTAGATATGAAATCAAAAGGTTCGACTGCTTCAAATCAAAAGAATCAACATCGTGGGAATCAGGGATCAAAATCAGACGACTAACAAGAGCAAGAACAATCGAGTTCCAGCAACTAAAAGAGAAGGAAAAACAGAGCAGAAATCCCCTACCGAGCACGAATTGAATGTGAGTAAATCAAATTACTCACCTGAATCTCCAGAGAAAAAGACGAAACTCAAATCTCAAAAATCTCAAATATTTACTTATCTCAAACGATAGTCAGAAAACAAATATTCAATTATCAAAAACGATAATCAAATTTCAAATTCAGCAATTATTTAATTACCTCAAGCGATAATTAAATCTCAAATCAGCAAATATTTAATTATCTAAAGCGATAATTAAACCTCAAATCAGCAAATATTTAATTATCTAAAGCGATAATTAAACCTCAAATCAGCAAATATTTAATTATCTAAAGCGATAATTAAATCTCAAATCAGCAAATATTTAATTATCTAAAGCGATAATTAAACCTCAAATCAGCAAATATTTAATTATCTAAAGCGATAATTAAACCTCAAATCAGCAAATATTTAATTATCTAAAGCGATAATTAAATCTCAAATCAGCAAATATTTAATTATCTAAAGCGATAATTAAACCTCAAATCAGCAAATATTTAATTATCTAAAGCGATAATTAAATCTCAAATCAGCAAATATTTAATTATCTAAAGCGATAATTAAACCTCAAATCAGCAAATATTTAATTATCTAAAGCGATAATTAAACCTCAAATCAGCAAATATTTAATTATCTAAAGCGATAATTAAACCTAAAATCAGCAAATATTTAATTATCTAAAGCGATAATTAAATCTCAAATCAGCAAATATTTAATTATCTAAAGCGATAATTAAATCTCAAATCAGCAAATATTTAATTATCTAAAGCGATAATTAAACCTCAAATCAGCAAATATTTAATTATCTAAAGCGATAATTAAATCTCAAATCAGCAAATATTTAATTATCTAAAGCGATAATTAAACCTCAAATCAGCAGATATTTAATTATCTAAAGCGATAATTAAATCTCAAATCAGCAAATATTTAATTATCTAAAGCGATAATTAAATCTCAAATCAGCAAATATTTAATTATCTAAAGCGATAATTAAACCTCAAATCAGCAAATATTTAATTATCTAAAGCGATAATTAAATCTCAAATCAGCAAATATTTAATTATCTAAAGCGATAATTAAATCTCAAATCAGCAAATATTTAATTATCTAAAGCGATAATTAAACCTCAAATCAGCAAATATTTAATTATCTAAAGCGATAATTAAATCTCAAATCAGCAAATATTTAATTATCTAAAGCGATAATTAAATCTCAAATCAGCAAATATTTAATTATCTAAAGCGATAATTAAATCTCAAATCAGCAAATATTTAATTATCTAAAGCGATAATTAAACCTCAAATCAGCAAATATTTAATTATCTAAAGCGATAATTAAATCTCAAATCAGCAAATATTTAATTATCTAAAGCGATAATTAAATCTCAAATCAGCAAATATTTAATTATCTAAAGCGATAATTAAACCTCAAATCAGCAAATATTTAATTATCTAAAGCGATAATTAAATCTCAAATTAGCAAATATTTAATTATCTAAAGCGATAATTAAATCTCAAATCCGCAAATATTTAATTATCTAAAGCGATAATTAAATCTCAAATCAGCAAATATTTAATTATCTAAAGCGATAATTAAATGCAACAACTATCCGATTATCAAAAACGATAATCAGAACTCATATCAACAAATATCTAATTATCACAAGCGATAATTAGAAACAACAAATATCTGATTATCAAAAACGATAATCAGAACTCATATCAGAAAATATCTAATTATCACAAGCGATAATTAGAAACAACAAATATCTGATTATCAAAAACGATAATCAGAACTCATATCAGCAAATATCTAATTATCACAAGCGATAATTAGAAACAACAAATATCTGATTATCAAAAACGATAATCAGAACTCATATCAACAAATATCTAATTATCACAAGCGATGATTAGAAACAACAAATATCTGATTATCAAAAACGATAATCAGAACTCATATCAACAAATATCCAATTACCTGCAGATAATTGGAAGCAACAAATATCTAGAAATCAATTAAGAAGACTAGAAAATCAACATAAAAGCTTGGATCGATCCCATCAGATGGCGAGTTTTTAATTCGCCGCACGTGCATCTCAGAGTGGCCGAAGCCTACCAAGTACTCAACATAATTTTGGCGCCCATCAGATTGACCCGAAGGTCCGCAGAGTGACCCGAAGGTCTAGTACTGGTATTTGACCCGAAGGTCCATCATATGACCCGAAGGTCCATCATATGACCCGAAGGTCCATCATAGTGGCTCGAAAGCACACGAAAGCATCAAAATGTTTCAATTAACGAGTCCGGAATTAACCGAAATAGCAAACGCACATGTCCCATACCACGTGTTTTACTAAATCGTTTGATTCTCTTCATCGTTTCCTTGAAAGTGTGAAATCATCAAATTCATCAAAACAACAGATATTCAATTAACGAGTCTGGAATTAACCGAAATAGTAAAAGTGTGGTTCCATACTCCGCACTTTTGCTAAATCGTTTAAATCTCTTCATCGTTTCCTTGAAAGTGCAAAATTGTGTATTTTGTAAAAATACACTTTACATTCTCAAACGGACAAGTCCGGAATTAAGCGAATCAGTAAAAGAAAGGGGTCATAGTCCTCGATTTTGCTGAAACGTTTAAATCGCTTCCTCATTCTTTTGAAATCGCAAACTGTAAAATTTTTGAAAATAATTTTATTTATTTTGTAAAAATAACAATTCGCATTCTCAACTGAACAAGTCCGGAGTTAAGCGAAACAGTAAAAGAAAGGGGTCATAATCCTCGATTTTGCTGAATCGTTTAAGTCGCTTTCTCATTCTTTTGAAAACGCAAACTGCTAAAATTTTATAAAACAATTTTCATTTTTAAAAAGATTTTCCAATCACGTGATTAAACAGCAAATCAGTAACAATTTCGATAAGGAAATTGTACTTCTCAAAATACCGTAAAAATGGTTACACATCAGTATTGCGGAATAACCGCTTGAAAATCCACTTTTAAAAATTTGGCTGTTACTGAAGTCAAAGCGACAGAAATTTTAAAACGTCAACTATCTCATCAAAAGAATTCACATCAAAATGTGACATCAGTGAATTTTCATTCATTAAAATTGTCAACAAAACACCGTGCCTCAAAAATTCAGCATTGGTGTAAAAAGTCCGTTATAAAAATAACGGCAACAAAATACGTATCATAACCAAGCATCGGTTCAACGTAAAATAAATGCAATAACGTGCAATTCAAATTTTTTTTTGCACGTACTACAAAACGAACAAAGAAATCATTCAAATGTATCTTCAATGAAGATAATTCAAAACAGCAAAAATCTAATCACTAGATGATTAGTACAAAAGAAAGCCAGCGGAAATTTTAACAAGAATCACATAACTGTAATTTCTTCGAATCCTCAATTTGGATTCGAAATTTATAAAGGAACAAAATAATTACAGCTATGTAAACAACAGATGAAATTAATATCAATTTCGTAATTCGATTTTTAAATCAAAAAGATTATCAGTTGTACTCAGCGAAGACAGTTTCACTGTTTCCGCTGCGCACTCTGATAAATAGAACACAAATCAATCAAATCATCGAAACATAATTTCATCAAAACAATAAAACACAATTCCACTATTATTTTTAAATAAAGGTATTTAAAAATTTCATCAAAATTTCAAAACTTTAGTTTTGACTCAAATCACAGATAAAACATCGACCAATAGTTGTAACATATGTTCCATCCGAGTTAAGTTTTATATTATGTCCATAAACCCCAAGCTCTGATACCAACTGTGACGCCCCACCTCTATGCTCATAATAACAAAGAGTATTAAAAGAAATACTGTCTATTATTATGAAGAATAAGGCTGGATAGGAGCGACCATCCGTAATTGGCCTTACACTAATATTGGTTATCTCGATAGGAGTGGTATATACTTTTTATTTTTTTTCTTCTATTATTTATTTACTCCCATCGACATATCCAATTATCAGTATAAAACAAACTACGACGGTTCATAATAGTTTAGGACATTAGATATAACAATAACACAGATAATATAAATGCGGAACACGGATAAAACAAAAGTCTCATATATATATAACTGATGTCAGTTAATACATAGTTGACACGATACATATGATACAACTACAACTGTCAACTCTAGAAGTTATATATACAAGTACATTATCGACTAATATACATGAATACATATCGTTCTATACAATGACACGACTACTACAAAATGACTGACAACTTCAGAAGATGTGAAAAGTCTTCAATCCCGAACAGCAACTCAAAGAAAGAAATCTACAACCTGAAATACTCAGGTCTGACCCGAGTATTACATTCAAAAGAAAATAATACCCAGGTCAGTCTAATTCAAACCAGTTTATTAGTACCTAGCAGCAATAATAATCAGATAGTCAAATAGACGACAGTCACAGAAATCTCGTATATCCAACTCTCGATACGAGAATTGGATAACGGCAGGTATAACACTAAATAGTGTTAAACAATAAATCAGCAGATTTAAAACATCAACAGAGATGAATAAACAATTTATCAAATCGACTAAATCAATTTAAGACAATTGAAATTGTCAATTTAAAAACAACAGTGCTGATTGGCTGCAGTACACGCTAACGTGTACTGCCTCGCCAATACAGTCTATCAAACACTCAGAAGATCAATGAATCCAAAAGCCAACGGATACAACTCAAATCGAAATGAACCATTTCAAATACAGCTTCAAAATATTGAATTGAACCAATGCAATAATTTAACAATCGAATTATCAACCAAACCTGTCAATCCTGCTAGGGCTGCAGTACACGCACGCGTGTACTGCCTCGCCACTACGATAATGCAAGTGAAACTCAACCCCAAAAGTTAACAGTTCAAAAATGCATACGGTCAAGCAACAGTGAAATGGTGTGGGTGGTGTACTCAAGGCAACATGACGTGCAGCAGACTAAATTAGACACCAACAATTTGAATACCCACTGTGCAGCCACCTCACAACTACATGAAGTCAATGCAGACAAATGAACAATTGCCACGATGAGTGTCCAGTAAAATGAAGACAACAAGTAGATATACCAAGAAGTGATATCAGTGCAACAGTCAACGGTAAAGCCATGACTCCAACAACTTAACCAATTTCAATACATACCGGCCCAGACTTCAAATCATGAAACAGCAAAATACAAGTGAGTGTATCAAGTCACAATACGACAATGCCCAGACCATCCAACCCATTGTAAATGAATACGACAAAGCAACCTATGGATAACCAGACTACATGAAGCAGTCCATAGCAAAGAGCAAGTGATAGTGATGTACATCTATACAATGCTCATGACTGAAGCCACGATGAACAAAGTATAAAATCAAATGAATGCAGACACCAAAAATACGACATCACCGTAACAATTCCCAGTGAAGAAAATAAAATTCAAGACATCAAGCATGCATAAAGTCAACGCAGCCCAACTTTACTCGAAGCTGCAGCATGGGCAATTCAGATGTATCATACCCGAAAGCAAAAGAAAGTGGTACAACTCAAATGAAACAATCAAGTGACCTTATGAAGCAATGGGAAACCAAAAGTGCAAGCATACAAAATGCTCCCTGCAAACACAAATGTACAGACTACACTTCAAAAGAACCAGGTCCAAGTGACAACAATATGCACAAAGACTACAGGTATGCAATGTCGAGGAACAAGGTGACAAAGATCAGGAGGCAAGTTCGAATCCAATGCAGATGTTAAACAAGTTGAAGCTACACTCAGTTCAATATGCAATGTACCCCAATACAAGTGAAAACAACAGGTGATAAGACTCAAATGTAATGCATAGTGATCAAGCAAAACTATCTCTACACCAGGTCAAGATAAATGTAAATTTCCAGGCACCTTTCCAAATATACAAAGTCATATAACTCATCCGAATCGGCAAAATCGAACTGCCAAAATAAAGAGATTGGCGAATGAATTCAAAAGAACAAGTGCAGCCTCTACATGAAGTTCAAAAATCAACACCGAAACGAAATTTCCCAGAAAACGAACAACTCACAATCAACATCAAAACAAATCGAACTGTCGAGATAAACAAGAGACAAGAAATCGAACCACAGCCAAATCAAACTCAAGGCATCGTACTAAGTCAAATTAGATGTGAGTGAATTAAAAAGCACTCACCTCATATCCAAGAATCGATCGGAGAAAACTCTATGCACTAGTTCGAAGTGAAGATGAACTCGCCCCAAGCAGGAGGAGTCGCGAATGATCCAGCTACTCGCGTGTACTCGCCGATCGACCAACGAGAAATCGTTCTTGAAATCGAGGCGTTTCAGAAACCCTAAGGAGCACGCAAAGCTAAGCCGAGCACAAAGGGGAATGAAGTCCCAAATCTCAGCAGAGAAGAAACCCTAATTCTTGGATTTGGGGACGATGATGAATAACTAGGCTGCCACCATTTTCTTTCGTTGTTTTGATCTAGGGTTCGAATGAAAGTCAATGCCAGGAAAGCGGGCATCCGCCTTAGATAATGCAGCTCCAAAATAAAATGGAACGTGGCCAAGATTGTCCTTAAAGCCCACACAAATTTTAACAATTTATTAAAAGGATTTTACAACTAAAAAGAATTTCGATTCGATCAAATTTCCTAATAGAAGTTTGTTACCAATTTCAATCGTCTAGTGACGATAGTAATCTTTTACAAAAAGGATTCCGAATCGACTCAAAACTGCACTAGAAATTAAGCACTGATTAAAATCCCAGTCATAATTAACAACCCATACGATCGTCATTAGACGACAATTAATTGGTGTAAAACTCTGGGTTGTTACATTAACCCTAACAGTCTAGAATATCCGGCACTCGATTGCTCGGCACTCTATACAGTGAACGTATTAGTGTCGATTTTCGGGATCGAAAATTCCGGGTTGTTACACCGAGTATTTCAATTTAGCGAAGACACTTATTTCTGAAGACGAAGACGGAGTTGAGGACTATATCTACTACTATTATAGCATTTGTCTATTCTGCCTGTAAAAAAATATAAATTCTGATTTTGTTGTAAATAGCTTCATGAACTGTTTATGTATTTATTTTGTGTATCATATTTTATCCTTCCGCTGTGAGATTCTATATTTTGTTCTTTTGAATCTTATTTCATTAGAACAATCCCATTAACAATCTATCTTTTGAATAGTTTATGTTGGACATGTGTAGTTTATTGTCGAGTTAAACTGTCCAAAAAGGCAGGTTGTTACAGTTGGTATCAGAGCTTTGGTTTAGCGATAACCTTAGCTTTGTTGGAGTATTAACTCATTTAAGATAGGGTTACACCCTAGAATGAGTTTGAGTGTATATATATGAGAGAGCGTATTTTGGTGGTGTTATATAAAATGTTTTATATTGTGTTATTTGAATTGTTAAGTTTGAATTTTAGGTTTAGATCGGTACGTGGGACGCCATGTTATCGATAGGAATTCCAAAACCCTTGAACAAGGCAACCGACAAAATATTGTTTTCGAAATTTGGTAAATGAAATAACTTTACCTAGAATTATATTATATATAAAATAATAATTTTTTGAAATTTAGATATATATATATATATATAATATGTTGGTTGTTGGAAATCATAATATTCGTTTATTATCATTATTGTTTGATTTGTTAATAGTCTAAGCTATTAACTATTGAATGTTAATAAAAGAAATGAAATTCTATAAATATGATTTGATATATATATATATATATACAAGATATAAATATATATATATTATTTCAAAGTAATTTGAATTGAAACCGATATTAAATTCTTAAGTTTTATGTTAATAAATGATTTTCAATTATTGAAATAAAATGAAATCTGAAATAAAGATATTTAATCTAAGTGTTTAGTGAAATATAAAAAGTTGGAATTTTGTAACTATTAAATAAAAAGGTAATAGAAATGGAAACAAACTTCATATTGTTGAACATTATGGTTAATTTAAAATGAATAAGATTAAATTTGTATAATACTAACTTGCATTCCAAAAACACATATATAAAACTTACCAAGCATTTAAAGTTAAAAATGTTAATGAGCATGTAAGGGAATATTATATAGGTAAATCAAAACTTAATGAGAATGTTTCAAATGAAGTTGGGATTAAAGAAATAACTGTAAAGTAGAAAATCAAATTAGTAAAAAATAAATATTGTGTACTTAATAAATGTTTGGAATAAAAATAGTAACCTTTTTGAGATAATTATAAGCTTAAATAAGGTCATATATAAGAAGTTGAACTTTTATAAAATGATTATAAACTCAAGAGATAATTAATGAAATGTTTCACAAATGAATTAGTTATTAAATGAAATTGTGGAAATAAATGTGAAATATTTTGTTTTCTAAATTTTAGATTGTTATTAATAAGAAGCTATGTATGAGACCCTTTAGTATGAAATGAATGGATTATATAACCTATTAATTATGAAAAATCTTGATTCCTTTGAAATATCCAGTTAGATAAATGGGATTTTATGTAAATATAAGTATATGTAATGTTTTAATTAAATAATGATAACACTGAAAGAGAAAAATGAACTTGGATGTGAGATGATTTCCGGAAGGATTTGTAATAGATGAAATGAAAACTATGGAACTTTAGTTCACAAATTTTAAAATCTACATTGAAATGTTCAAGTAAAATGCTCAAATCTAAACAAACATCTACTTTGGAATGTTTTAGGTAAATGGTAATTCAAAATTGGAATGACGATAACAATAACTTGAGAATGATTTTGATTTGAATATTAAATAATAAGGCTAATCAAATTGAATATTCATAAAGTAAAGATATTGTTCTAAACATAAATGTTTAAATACATATGAGAAACATATATTGAAATGAATATTTGAATAGTATTATAAGCGAAAATTTAATTTACGAAATTGAGGAATTTTATAAATAAACTTTGTAAGTAATCAAACTCGAGGTTAATGATTTATTATAAATGGAATTCATACGAGATATTGAAATGTCTTCCGTTTTGAATTTATATGAAGAAACGTTCTTTGTGAGGTGTTGAAAATCAAGTACGAATGTTATACAAACATGAAATGAATCCAAACTATTAAATTCTGAAATTTGAGTGTGGAAATTTACGATCTTATATTTATTTAAGGGTGAAATTGAAAAGTATGGAATCCATTGATTATTTAAAATCTTTAGTTAGGATTTAATTTAGTTAAATTCATATTATATAAATTAATTTATATGTCCATTTTGACATACAAAATGACACATATTTGACACATATGGGACATGAAAAAATGACCCACCTATGTTTTACAAGTTAACATGATTTGTAAATGGTTGCTATGTAATTTGTTGTGACATATGCCATGTTATTTTATTGTCAATCACCTTGCAAGTTTCTTGTATATATGTCATGTTATATATTTATATGTTATGTAAGTATATGACATGTTAGAATTTGAAAATATTCAATTATGTTGTTTATGATATGTGACACATGTGATATGTTAGTTAGGCATGTGTGTGTGTATAAAAATATATTAAATTGTTAATTATGCACGTATGTTGGTCATTAACATGATATGTTATTTATGTTATTATTTTATTGTTCTCACACTACAAGTTCCCTGATAATTAGGAAATCACTTTGGGTTTAAATAAATTGGTTTAGATTTTAAATTGAAATATTGTAAGTTTAAATTAATGTTGAACTTGAAATTATGAAACTAAAATTTTATTAATTTAATGAAAAGTTTTAATGGGAATTTAGATTTAAACTTGTTGTTTGATTTTAACTTAATAGATTTTATGGAAACGTTTAATTTAATCCAAAATTCGATTCGATTCGATGAATTAATTTAAAATTAATGTAGAAATTGGTTGATTCAATTTAAAGATTAAATTAACATAATGGTATAAAATTTCAAGCTAAACTTTAAAAGGTTTAATTGATTTGTCAAAATTTGACTTATGAAAAGATATGAATTAGGAATTACCGAGTAATTTATTTTTTTAAGGTAAATGTTGAAGTTTAAAAGAATTGGATTTGAATGATCAAACTGGATAATTTGGATTAAATTGAGGTAAATAGTGTAAATGAGAAATTTAAACAGTTGAACTTTAAGTTAATGTGAAAGTTGAAATCTGAATTGATTTAAGTCGGGATTGGAAATGTTGATATATGGTTCGGATTGGATCATGGAATGTGATTAGTTCGGTTGGATTTCGTATTAAACTTAACTATTTATATTTTATAACTATTTTATTAAACTATTTTATATTTAACCATTTATATTTTATAACTATTTCTAAATAAACTATTTTATATTAACTTTAATTATTTGTATTTTATAACTATTTTTAATTAAACTATTTTGATATTAAATTTAACTATTTATATTTTATCAAACTATTTTAGATTAAATTTAATTAATTATATTCTACGACTATTTTAACTAATATGATAGATTAAAATTTAACTATTACATTCATATAATTCTTTTGAATAAAAGTTCATTTCCACCCGAATTCCTTAAGTTCAAATGATTTGAATATAAAGATTTCACTAAGATAATTTTGATATGGAAATCTATAATTGAAATTTGAAGTTATGATACTGAACTATCTTGTGATACAGGGATTTGAATTTGAAGTTGAATTTAATAATGAATTAATTGGAAACAAATATGAAAATCAGTATTTGAACTAAACCGATTTATAATATGAAAGATGATGTTTATTTAAACCTGAGCATTTCACTTATTGAGTTATATGTACATTTCACTTGAGTTGACTTACTTACATAAGAATGTTAGTCCTGACTCGAGTGTTTTGTTTTACTTTACGCTCGGGTCAGACTGAGTATTTCAGTTTAGCGAAGACACTTATTTCTGAAGACAAAGACGGAGTTGAGGACCGTATCTACTACTATTATAGCATTTGTCTATTCTGCCTGTAAAAAAATAATATAAATTCTGATTTTTTTGTAAATAGCTTCATGAACTGTTTATGTATTTATTTTGTGTATTATATTTTATCCTTCCACTGTGCGATTCTATATTTTGTTCTTTTGAATCTTATTTTATTAGAACAATCCCATTAATAATCTGTCTTTTGAACAGTTTATGTTGGACATATGTGGTTTATTGTCGACTTGAACTATCTAAAAAGGCAGGTTGTTACATAGGACTTAGAAAATTTTAGTGAAAATTGAGTTATTTTCAAAATTTTGTTAAACTTAAATATGGAAATTTATTGTTTGTAAATTTATTATTTTGAATAAAATATATCAAACCTCTTGATTCTTTCTTGTTCCTTTTCCAGGATGAAAAGTTTTGAGTGGGGGAGATTATAACGACCCGTATTTTTGAAAATTTAAAAATATTAAATTTAATAAGATTTTGGAATTTAATATTGTGAGAAATTAAAATTTATGATTTATAAATGGAGAAATAATTAGAATATAATTTTATTTTATTGTTTGAATGATATTGATAACCACTTTAATGTAATTTCAATCAATTGAAATAATTGGAAAGTTAATTCGGTAATAATTGTAAGGTAATAAGGAATTAAATTAAATGATTGAATTAATGGTGAAATTATATGTTTTAAATTGAGATTAGTTAATATAGAATATGAAATCAGTTTGGGTAAGTAATTTATAACCCTACTAACCTATAACAATTGATTTATTATCATCTTGCAATTTAATCTGTTATGAAATTAATTTGGAAATCAGTTGAAATTTAGTGTAATTGAAATATTGTAATTAATATGGTAAAAGATGTTAACAGTAGAATAATGAATGTAATAAGATGAAAACTTATGTTTAATTAATCCATAAGGTAATAGTTGATTAAATAAAAAGAATGTAAATCAAAATAATAGAAATTGTTGGAATTTAAAATATAATAAACTAGGATTTCATTACAGTTGTAATTGACCGCTAAAATTAGTGTAATAGTTAAATATTGGGATTAACATGGAAATTGTAACAACCCATGATAACTAATTTGTTAATTAATTAAATAATAAAATAACTTTGTGAAATTATCAGAATTGAGCCATGAGAGTTGCATCATTATGTCCATGGTAATTTTCTGCTCAATTTCCATATATAGAACGTCAGAAACCAAGCTAATATGAACAAGATAGGAATTAAACAAAATAAGCAGAAATAAAAGAAGTAATATATATATATTTATTTATTTATATATATATATATATATAAGGCAGGTCAACCCGTGCTGTTTTGGGGGCGAACGAACAATCGTTCGTTTGTTCGAATGATTGCACAATTTTCTTTTAACCGACTATGACGTGTTTTGCATTCTTCAAACCAATCCGGTCCCTCCATTCTTGCATCTGATGGCTGCTATTCAACCTATGACGTGGTTGCATCCTATTCAATTCCTAAGTCCAACGTCCTGAGATCCACTTCTACCCCTATAAATCGACCCCTAGACATAAAACTTTTTCTCATTCTAGGTTTTCTCCAATTGGGTTCACCTTTCTACGAAGGACCCTAAATGAAATATTTTTTCCAAGGAGAAAATCATTATAAATTAAATTATTTTACAACTCCAAGTGGATCCGGGAAGACCAAAGGAAGAGCTTAGGACCGTAGGTGAGTGATTGTAATTATTTTAAGATTTCTTTAAGTAATTTAAAATAATAGGGTTTCTAATAATTGTAGTTTTACTACGATTTTTGGAATAGCCTTTTTATCAGTTTTAGATCTATTTTCCAGTATATTCCTTTTTAGTTATTCTTTTCAGTTAATTATAATTTATTACTGTTAAGCATAGCTTTTTATTTATTTACAGTTTATTTACAGTATTTAAGTTTATTTACTGCTATTTATTTCTTATTCACATTTTTTCTACGTTTTGGATTTTATGCAAGTGTTTATTCTCTTCTTCCTCCTTTTCTTCACGTATGGATTATAATAAGTTAAACACGAATATGGATTATATAAGTAAGAATATTAAATGAAGAAAATAAGATGTAAATTATAAAGACTGTAATAAGTAATGGAATTGGACTGTAATATAAATGGAATTGGACTGAAATTATACCTAATTATGATTAGAATTGGACAAATTAATTAGCTTAGTTATAACGTAGAATTATAACTAAAAAAGAGTAAAAGATGAAAGAAGCTTATTTTCACACTTAGACCTTGGGTTAACTAATAAGCATGATTTTAACGTAGGTTATAATAAGAAAAAGAATAGAATGAGGCTTATTTTTAGACTTGGGATAAATTAATAAGAGTAGAAAGTAAAGATGATAATAAAGGCTTATTTAAATAATTTATCTAAGTTAATAAGAAAAGATGAAAGTAGAACATGTACCATATAGCATTCCCTATTAGACAAAATGGTGTCTCACATTTCCCTGAAGTGAGATGAGGGCACGCTTATGCTAAGAATAGTAGTAATTGGTCAAATAGAAATCCAAACCATGGGGGATTTGGATAAGGGGTGGAACTTGATATTGTTTGGATGACGGGCCAGTACCAACAACATTTCCCCTATAGTTTCTATGGACACACGGTGATCTCACATTAGCCTGAAGTGAGATGAGGGGCACGCTTATGCTATAGTTTGAGGTAATAAAAAGACCCACTAGGTGGAGCAAAAGGTAGCATAGGCATGGTGGCAGTTACACGTGCGACTTCCATTCTGGTGCTCAGTAATCGCTCTGAGTTCGAAGCGCTTAATATGGGTGTCTTTCGTAGACACCATTGCCTTCTGTGTAGGGAGCTATTTATGTCGTCCGGATCTACAGTGGGTTCTTTGTGCATCTTTCATAGATACCATTGGCTACTGTGTATGGAGTTATATAGCATTGAGTCCGCGGTAAGGTCTATGGAGTAGCAGGTCGATCAAAAAGGGTAGAATTAGGGTTACATCCTAATTACAGGATTAGGAATTCAGCCTAATCAAAGCAGAAATCAAGGACAAGTACAAGCAATCAAAGTTAACCTAACTTGAGCAACATTTAATCATACTTATTTCCAGTTTATCTCTTTCTTATTTCCTTTGTTATCCTTATTTATGCTAGAACTGTTGTAGAGTCTATTACTTTTATCTTGCTTAATGACTCTAGTAATTACTATCATTCACCAGACTTTTAGTCTGACCCACTCCTTTATTTTCCCCTTTTCCCTCCATAGGCAATCAAGGGAGAAGTCAATAGATTACTGTTGCTTGGAGTTTTCTTGGAGGAGATTTTACTATGTATTTCTTCTATTTTTAGCTTTTGTTCTTTCTATGTACTGGCTTATTATAAGGGATATTATGTACTCTGATTTTGAGACTATGAGTTTTTATTTCATAAGACATGATGTGTTTTGAGGTAAGGATGTTGTATTTGGTATTTGACTTATTTATGAAGCAATTATGAAGTTCTACTTTATATAAGTTATTATTATTTTAGTTCCGCTGTTTTTACCTATTCTTGTCTTGTGAATCATAGTCTCTGTTAGTTTCAGTTATACCTACAACGCACCATGTGTTATTTCAAAAGTAAAGTATTTTCCAAAATAACTTGTTTTAAAAGTATTTTTCAGAAAAACTTTTAGAAATAGTTTTTAAGTATAAAAGAGTTTTTATAAAAAAAACCCCTCAAAGTCAGTTCAACCTTCCTACGATTCTTCGAGCCTAAGTTTCCTTTTTTTACATAGTATAGCTGACTGGTTCCATAGAGCTACGATACCAGATGTGCAAGGATAAGAGCCTAATACAACACTGGTAGGTGGAAATCCCTTTAATCCTCCTACACCAGCCGATTTTTCTAAGCTATGCAAGGACTTTACTAGCATGGGGGCGGAACGTTTTCTAGCATGAAGGATTTCAAGGAGACACAAGCTAGGTTGGAAGATATGGAGTGAAAGTTTAGGCGGTTTGGCTTGGAGGACCGACAGCGAATTCAACCTACTTATAGGAAGCTTAAGGGAGAACTTAAGGAGGTTCCTACATGCTCTAAGAAACAATGGTGGAAGGACAATAAGGATAAGAGGAAAGAAAGGGGACCTCATAAGCGAATCAAGAAAAATGGGAAGTGTAAGCACTGTAGAATGAATGGTCATTATGCAAAAGACTGTAAGAAGGCAGGAATGGAGGGAATGTGTTTCAATTGTGGAGAGCTTGGTCACTTTAGTAAAGTATGTCCTTAGAAAGTAGGGCAGGCAGCAAGTGCACCTGCAGCACAGATTCAAACTTTGGATACAACACCTTCCAGTAGTAGACTAAATCAAGGTAGGAAAGTTTGATTTCTATTTCTAATTTTTTTCCCATTCGGACTCTATTCGATTCTAGAGCATCACACCATTTTCATCTCTAGTTCTTTAGTAGATTGTTTGCACTTAGACATTTCTTTAGTAGACCCCATTGTTGTTTCAAACCCCATAGGAGGATCGCCACACTTGACTATGGTTTGTGGGGGTTGAAATTTTTTATCCTAGGCATAGAATTTGACAGCGACGCCTATATATTGGATTTTCGGGGTATGGAATTATTTTGGGAATGGATTGGCTATCCACATATGGAGCTATATTAGACTGTGAAAGGAGAGTCGCTAGATTAGAGACTTGCAGTGGTAGGACTCTCGAGGTATCTTATGACCCACATGGGTCAGTCATGTTGAGTTTTCTCTATTCCCTCGATTCATCTTCATCAGAGTTGCATTCGGTTCCTGTCGTCAGAGATTTTGCAGACGTCTTTGAGGAGGTTAGGGGACTACCCTCTAAGAGAGAGATTGACTTCGGGATTTATTTTGACCGAGGATGCTAAGCCAGTATCGTTACTTGTGAGGCACATGGCACCTAGGGAGAGGAAAGAATTGTGCAAGCAGATTCGTGAGCTTTTGGAGAAGGGATTCATAAAAAGAAGCAAATCGGAGTGGAGAGCGCCAATCGACTTCGCCACTAAGGCGGATGGTTCCCTCCGACTTTACGAGGACTATAGAGAGTTAAGTAAGCTCCGAAAGAAGAACCAATATCCACTCCCTAGGATAGATGATCTTTTTGACGAGTTAGTTGGTTCTTTGGTATTCTCCCAGTTTGATTTAGCTACTGGATTTCATCAGCTTAGGGTCGTTGATGACAGCATTAATAAGACCGCATTTAGGACACCCGACGGACCTTTGAGTGGTTGGTTATGCCCTTTGGGCTAACCAAAACCCTAGCATATTTTGTAGATTTGATGAGCCATGTTTTTAGAGATGTCCTAAGTTAGTTTGCGGTGGTATTCATGGACAACATTTTGGTGTTTTCCAAGAAGTATGGAGGAGCATGTTATCATCTTAAGGAGGTTCTTCATACAGTTGAAGATAGAACTCTTGAAGTGACACTTTAGGCATTAGGAAGTGTGTTTTTAGGGCATAGAGAAGGTCTACACATGGTAGGAATGATTTTGTACACTTAGGATTTAGATTTTGGGAATCCAAAGAAAGGTAGGCTAAGGTTAGAGATGTACAATAAAATTTAGTAGATAAGAAAGCTCATGTGTAGATAATTGCATAAATTATAATTGTCTCAGACTAGTGGATTTAACGGTAATGCCTTAGAATAAATATGAGTATACAAGAGGAATATGAGTAAAAGACTTTAGTTTAGAAGAAACATTCCTAGGATAGTAAGTAGGAAAATTCACTTTATATATAACCCAATAAAATGAAATTATTAGAATTTAAAAAAAATGTCAATATTTTGAAAGTAAATATTGGGTTTTTGGAAATATGGTAAGAAATTTAAATTTGTTTTTATATGATGAAAATTTCATTAAAAAGAAATTCTTTTTGAAAAAAAAAATTATAGAGCATATATAACTCACTAGTTTCTTTGTAAGTAAACAAAGATCTTAAATATAAAAACATAGAGTCTATTAAGTATCAAAAAACATATGTTACAACATTTATTGTTGTAATAGATGTTTTCATGAAAAATAAAAGAACATAGACTATAAACCTATTGTTATAGTAAGTAACTCCTAAGAGAAATGTTTTTATATATTATATCAGATTTATTATTAATTAATAAATTCATACACTAGTACTTTTGGGTTGTAGTAATGGTGTTTTACGCAACATCTTCTTTAAACCCAAATAAAAATGTATTTTTAAAGATAATTTCTAAGAATAGAAATTAAAGTGATTTATGAATATACTTATTATTTAAATAAGTATAAGAAATTTTTTTTTGGCTATGGATACATTAAAGTAGTTTTGAAGATGAGTTTTTCTGAAAAGAAAATGTGTCAGTTAGATATTAGAAAATATTTACAATGGAAGAATATAAATTAAACATACTTTAATCTATTGGAATGAAAAGAATAATGGTATAACTCTCTATGAAACCAATAAAAATGTTTTGTGTAAGTCACAAGGAATACATGAAAGAGATGTACAAGATATGGGAAGCACCATATTTTTTATAGCCTATGAATAAATTCCTTGTAACTTCACAAAAACATGAAGTCCTCTTTTAAAAGGTTCATAGAAGACTTTAGCATTAGTAACTTCTCATAAGAGAAAGTAGTTCCAATACATTAAGATATGAGACTGTTAGGTGTAATAAGAAGCTGTTTTGAAAACACATAAAGGATATTTTAAAAATATTTTAAAAGAAAAAGGTTTGGTGAAAAGTAAATAAGTTTTTGAAATGAAAAACTTAATAAAGGTAAAATTTGAAAATTCAGATTTTTATAGAAAACTGTAAATGTCTTTAAAAGAAAGAGAGATATAAGTTTTAGACTTAAAAATTTGCAAGTTTTTCCCTCTAGGTTTGGGAAATAATATTAAGTGACCAAGTATTTTTAAAATTAATAAAAACTGAAAAGATAACACTTTTAAAGGCAAAGATTTTGGGATTCAATGTTATAAATTTTTTAGAAACCTTAGTTTTTAAAACAAGGTGACAAATACCAAACCAAACTCTTGAATGTGGAGTAGATAAGAATCATGTGCTAGAAGTAACAGAAAAGGTGCAAGGAAATAGCAGTAATTACTTTTAGAAGTAATAATGGAAGTTTCCGTAAAGTATATAAGACACCAGTAAGAACCTAGGAATGTTGATTCATGAAGAACAGTAAAATGAAATTAGTAGGATAGTAAGACAAGCATGGTTGAGAATGAGTATTCTTGATTTAGGAAGAACTTGGGAAAAGCATCTTTCTTTAGTGGAATTCATATGGTTTTATTTTTCAAGCTAGCATTGGAATGGCACCTTTTGAAGCTCTTTTTGGAAGGCCGTGTAAGACGTCTTCATGTTGGTTGGAGTCTATGGAAAGGTTGCTTCTTGGTTCCGATATGGTTAAAGAGATTTCGAAGAAGACTAATTTGATTAGGAGAAAATTCGTATCTAATATCCATGTCTCTTTGATAATAGGTTTTAGAATTTCCTTTTTTCATCTTTAGTTTTAAATAGGTTCTTTACTTTATTATCCTTTGGGAGGGTAGAACTTAGGATTTAACCTATGGATGGTAGGATTTGATGCAAACATGTTAATAGAACATGTTATGAATGATGTATGCTAGTGATTGCAAGTGTTTGCTAGTGGATGCTAATGTACGCATATAGGTACACTAGGCACTATTATTCTTTAGGGATCGGCCTAATTAGGACACTAGAGCATATGCATATGGATGTGTGCGCATTTTTACTTTATTTCCATGGATTCCATAAATGGATGTTTATCACATGATTGTTGCATTTGGATGATGGTTGTAGCACACATATAAAACTATCAGTTATCATTTGGAAATTTTTGCATTCATTTGGATACATGGCACGGGCATGATTGCATAAAAGGAGGTCAACTGAATCAGTGGACCGCCTAATCTTTTGCATTAGTTAGGAACATTTACACTACGCTAATTGCATAAGTATCATAAATTTCATTAGAAAAAATTAAGGACAATGGATGAATGGTTGGTGATTGAGTGGTTGGTTGTAGAACTTGGATGAAAAGATTTAGTCATTCTTTTATCCTTAGAGATTTCGGGGACGGAATCCTTTAAGAAAGGGAGAATGTAACAACCCAAAATGTAACCCATAATAATTAATCTGTTAATTAATTAAATAATAAAATAACTTTGTAAAATTATCAGAATTGAGCAATGAGAGTTGCACCATTGTGTCTGTGGTAATTTTTGGGTCAATTTCCATATATAGAAAGACAGAAACCGAGCTGATATGAACATGATAGGAATTAAACAAAATAAGCAAAAATAAAAGAAGAATATATATATATATATATAAGGCAGGTCGATCGGCTGGTCGACCTGGCACCAGGCAGTCGACCGCTCGGTCGATCCGCCTACTGTTTTGGGTGAGAACGAACAATCGTTCGTTCGTTCGAATGATGGCACGATTTTTTTTAATCGACTATGACGTGTTTGCATTCTTCAAACCAATCCGGTCCCTCCATTCTTGCATCCGATGGCTACTACTCAGCCTATGACGTGGTTGCATCCTATTTAATCCCCAAATCCAATGGTCTGAGATCCACTTCTACCCCTATAACTAGACGCCTAGACCTAACACTTTTTCTCATTCTAGGTTTTCTCCAATTAGGTTCACCTTTCTACGAAGGACCCTAAACGGAATAATTTTTCCAAGGAGAAAATCATTATAAATTAAATTATTTTACAACTCCAAGTGGATCCCGGAAGACCAAAGGAAGAGCTTAGGACCGGAGGTGAGTGATTGTAATTATTTTAAGATTTCTTTAAGTAATTTAAAATAATAGGGTTTCCAATAGTTGTAGTTTTACTATGATTTTTGGAATAGACTTTTTATCAGTTTTAGATCTATTTTCCAGTCTATTCCTTTTTAGTTATTCTTTTCAGTTAATTATAATTTATTACTGTTAAGCATAGCTTTTTATTTATTTACAGTTTATTTACAGTGTTTAAGTTTATTTACTGTTATTTATTTCTTATTTACATCTTTTTCTACGTTTTGGATTTTAAGCAAACGTCTATTCTCTTCTTCCTCCTTTTCTTCACGTATGAATTAGAGTAAGTTAAACGTGATTATGGATCATATAAGTGAGAATATTGAATGAAGAAAATAAGATGTAAATTATAAAGACTGTAATAAGTAATGGAATTGGATTGAAAATAATGGAATTGGACTGTAATATAAATGGAATTGGACTGAAACTATGCCTAATTATGATTAGAATTGGACTAATTAATTAGCTTAGTTATAATGTAGAATTATAACTAAAAAGAGTAAAAGATGAAAAAAGCTTATTTTCACACTTGGACCTTGGGTTAAGTAATAAGCATGATTATAACGTAGGTAATAATAAGAAAAAGAATAGATTGAGGCTTATTTTAAGACTTGGGATAAATTAATAAGCGTAGAAAGTAAAGATGATAATAATGGATTATTTAAATAATTTACCTAAGTTAATAAGCAAAAACGAAAGTAGAACGTGTACCATATAGCAATCCCTATTAGACAAAACGGTGTCTCACATTAGCCTGAAGTGAGATGAGGGCACGCTTATGCTAAGAATGGTAGTAATTGGTCAAATAGAAGTCCAAACCACAGGGGATCTGGATAAGGGGCGCAACTAGATATTATTCGAATGACGGGCCAATACCAACAACATTTCCCCTATAGTTTCTATGGAAACACGGTGATCTCACATTAACTTGAAGTGAGATGAGGGGCACGCTTATGCTGGAGTTTGAGGTAATAAGAAGACCCGATAGATGGAGCCAAAGGTAGCATGGGCATGGTGGCAGTTACGTGTGTGACTTCCATTCTGCTGCTTAGTAATCGCTATGAGTTCCATGCGCTTAGCATAGGTGTCTTTCGTAGACACCATTGCTTTTTGTGTAGGGAGCTATATATGTCATCCGGATCCACAGTGGATGCTTTGTGCATCTTTCATAGATACCATTGGCTGCTGTGTAGGGAGTTAAAGCATCTAGTCCGCCGTAAGGTCCATAGAGTAGTAGGCCGATCAAAAAGGGTAGAATTATGGTTCCATCCTAATTACAAGATTAGGAATTCAGCCTAATCAAAGCAGAAATCAAGGACAAGTGTAGACAATCAAAGTTTACCTATCTTATAAATTAAGCAATATTTAATCGTACTTATTTCCAATTTATCTCTTTCTTATTTCCTTTCTTATCCTTATTTATGCTAGAACTGTTGTAGAGTCTATTACTTTTATCTTGCTTAAAGACTTTAGTAATTACTATCATTCACCAGACTTTTAGTCTGACCCACTCCTTTATTTTTCCTTTTCCACCCATAGGAAATAAAGGGAGAAGTCAGTAGATTGTTGTTGCTTGGAGTTTTCTTGGAGGAAATTTCCACTATGTATTTCTTTTATTTTAAGCTTTTGTTCTTTCTATGTACTAGCTTATTATGAGGGATATTATGCACTCTGATTTTGAGACTATGAGTTTTTATTTCATAAGACATGATGAATTTTGAGGTATGGATGTTGTATTTGGTATTTGACTTATTTATGAAGCAATTATGAATTTTTACTTTAAATAAGTTATTATTATTTTAGTTTCCGCTGTTTTTACCTATTCTTGTCTTGTGAATCTTAGTCCCTGTTAGTTTCAGTTATACCTATAACGTACCACGCCTTTTAGTGTGTCCTTTTGGGTATATTAAGGGGTGTGGGGTGTTTCAGAAATTTTATTTTAAGAGATTATTAAATTCCTATTTAATCAGAAATGATGAAAATTGTTAACTTTTAATTTAGAATCTAAAAGTTATTAAATTAATTATAAAATAATAATTTCTTTAATTAACGTGATAAATTAGCCTTTTTGGAAACTGTCTCAGATTTCAACGAAACCAGTTTCATCGAATCCGTAACAGTGAATATTATATGATTTCAAGTTTCGTAGCGATCGGACTTATCATTTGATCGTGCGAGCTCGAAACGTGTTGAAATCAATTAAAAGAATTTGAAATAATATAATTTTATTTTGAAAGATAACTTTTTTATATAATAGAACTAGAGTTTGAAACTAGTTTCATTGAAGTTAAAAATAGCGAAAACCTATATTTCGATATATTGGATGACCTACTTTCGTTTCAGGAATGATACAGGCTTTTCGGGTCGTTGTTATCATTTTGACCCAATTCGATCTACTCCATCCATTCTTATCCATACCTGTCTATATAAATAGATATTTCCTAAAACCCTAGCAGCTTCTATTATGATTTCTATACGTACAAATTTCTTTCTCCTGTTCCTTCTCAAATGGCTGTCATCTCAAACCCTAAATTCCAAATTCCAAATCAAATCGAAAATTTAAACTCCTAAAAATCTATTGAATTATATGTCATTGCGAAGCTCTCAACGAACGTAATCTACTGCTGTAATTCTTTTTCTGATTGGAGGCTTCATTTGGCCAAAAATTTGCGAAGTACTCTCGGCGGTCCATTCTAGGTTTTCAATTTCAACGGTGGATCTTCATTCATTCATCGATCGGGAGGCACTGCGTCGTAGAGGGCGTTAAGGGCTTTCGATCCATGGGTTCATTCATGTTAGAAGTGCATCGATTTCACTAGAAACGAAAAACTATTACAGCGGTGGTGTGGAGCGCCTAGGTGGCTGGAGGGTGGCCGCGAGGCACTAGAGAGGTCGGTAGGAGGAGAGTGTTGCAGCAGCGAGCTTTAATCCGGCGATGGGCGAACGTGGTAGCGGCATTTTTAGCGTGGAGATGGCGACTGCTGTTCGTTATTGGGTTCGTTCTTGTGTTCGATTAGGGTTCTGGGAAGGTGACGAAATTACTCTTTTGCCCTTCAATTTTATTTAATATTTAATTTAAATTTCAACCTTTTAACTCGCATCACTTTTTCACACGAGTTCCATTTGACGCGCGGTTTCTTCCATTGGGTTCGTATCGAAATTCCGAACAGCATGGAACTAGTTTGGTTGAATTTTGAGAGTATTCAAATTCAGGTGTTCTTTTGGATTTTAATTCGACTAAAAATCAAAGGTGAGTGTTCAAACCACTCATGAAATACTAAAATATTTTGATGTCAGTTAGATTGAAATCATAAAGTGAATTAAATTTATTGATTGTTGTTTGATGGTTTAAAATTGACATTTATATTGAATTGCATCGATAGTGTAATTTAATTTGACAGTTAAATTGAAATTGACATTTAAATTGAAATTGGAATTTAATTTGCTAGTTAAACACCCGAGAATTTATAACTAGTAATCTGTTATGATATGTGACTGTTTTGGATGTTGATTGTGATGGATGCCTAATGATTGATATGTTAGATGTTTGGATGTTTGTTTATACTAGTCTATTCCTATTATTCACCCTAGATGTTTTATGCTGATTTATTCCTGTTATTCACCCTGGATGTTAAGGGCATCAAATAAATCTAAAATTAAATAAATTAAGAAATAGGTTGAAATGATATATACCGATGACACCAGATTTGGATTGAAATGATATATATCCATTCATGAAATTAAAAACTAAAATTAAATTTAACTAATCACTTGGCCATAGGATAGAAAATTATATACGGACACCGTTGGTCGATTTTAAATTATTTTCTAAAATTGTAAAGTATGTTTTGATTTAATAAATTTGATTTTAAAATTTAAATTAAGGAATTTATTTAAAATTTATATTTTAGTTAATATAAGTTTTAAAAATCTAAATTTTAAGATTTTAATTTATAATTTTATTAAGTTTTAAAATATATAATTTAAATAATGTAATATAATAAAAACACTTTAAAAATTTAATTTAATAAAATATTTAATATAGTTTTAAATATTTATTTAAAATTTAATAGATAAAGATTTTTGTAAAAGATTTTTGAATTTTTTTTAAAAGGTTTTGTAAGGAATTTATAAAAGTTTTGTAAGAGATTTTGTAATGGATTTTATAAAAGATTTTTATAAAGGATTTTATAATGGTTTGATAAAGGAGTTAAAGGATTTTATAAAGGGTTTTATAAAAGAACTTGTATAAAGGGATTTGGAAGCGTTTAAAGGAATTTTTGTGACGATCACTACAAGAAAATATACTTTTTGCAGCAAAAAGACATAGCGTTTTAATGAAAAGGCTATTATTATCTAGGTGGATTATTAAAGAAACAATTCTAAAACGCTGCGTAGAAGTTAACGCGGGGAAAATAAATATTTGCCGCGCCTCTCAGAATAACCATCTCCAAATGCAGGCATGTTAAAAACCTTTCCCCCCACCCAAATTTTCCTAACCCAAATTTAATTAAAAATCGAACTATTCCGAACGTCGCTCAACATCGACCTTCCACCATCGTTTGCACCGCCGTCTCCGCCAACTCTGCTGTCTCCGCCGTCTTCCCCATCTCCACTGTCTCCGCTGTCGATTTATCTTGTCCAGCAACCCTCCAGTTTCGAAACCCGATAGAAGGTATTATTTGATTTCCTCATTCTTGCTTTCAATATCTGATTTCTTGATTTTTGGAATGAATAAACCATTATTGGTATAAGTATATGATTTTGGAGCATCCATTTTGTGATTCTGGGTCTGTTATCATACCTGTGTCTTTTTTTGAATCAATAATATCATGTCCGTTTAAATGCCTTAGGTTTTTCAATCTCGGCTATGAATTTATAATTGAATGCCTTAGATGATTTCTGACTTTTCCTTTGTGATATATATCGCTGCTTTTATTCGTATATACTTAGAACTAATTTGACTCTTGATTTTGATATTTTTCGATGAACTCTATGCTCGAATGATATCCTGACCTTTTGATCTTGGCCTTGACTTTAGTCTTTCTGATGAACTGAATGCCTTTATTTGAATATTTCTGATTTTGTTCTTTGATGAATTATTGCACCCTATTTAGCTTCCTTTTATGTTCAATCCATTTCAGTTACCCTCGCCTGGCTGTTATATTGTCACTATTACATTAACATATATGTATACTTCTGTTCCGAGTGTATCTGGGTTGATATGAGCTTTGTGTGAAATTATTTTACTTTTCTGTTCAACTGATCTTAATTGACCATGGTTGTTTGTCTTAGATGCCTACATATATGCATATATGTACAAGTCAATGTGATTATGTTTGCAAGCTTGACCTGTGCATCCAAGCCAGTGGCTTTGATAATTTGGTTGATTTTTTTTGGTAATATGAAAGAGAGATGTTATTGCATCACATTCTATAATAGCTTTGTTTTGAAGGACTGATTATGTTGATACTGCACACATGTTGTATATAGGATAGAATGAGTCGTAAAGCTTATGCTCATTTTACCTACTTTAGAGCAAGAAAATGGTAACTGAATTGCTCGTTCATTTAGCATTTTGTTTTCGAAATTTACATGAAAGCTAACTCAGTGTTGCTTTAGCATTATCTTCAATTATACTTCAAGTTTTACCTAGCTTATAACATTTTCATTTTCCTTCATGCATTACTTAAATACAAAGTAGTTGATTTTATAGACACAGACAAATGAGCTAAGTAAGTTGTTGTTGTACAAACATGAATGATTCCATGTTTGCATCTCTTGCTTCATAGTTTGAATAAAAGTAAAGTAAAGTTTTTTTTAAATAGCATTTTAGACGTTGTCGTCTCATCATTATTGATTATTCACTTTGATTTTCCCATTCAACTATAGCCAAAGAAAAAATCATTGGCAAAGAAATTAATGTTAGGAGTTTTGTCATAGTTTGGTAATGGTGATCAGCTTCTTGACATATATCTCTTTCACACCTAAGGCTGAAGTCGTTGAGTGATGAATGTGTTGTTAGTATAAAATTTGTTCATTGGGAGGTTAATCCGATTTAAAAAATAAAATAAAATAAAAATAAACAACAGGGAATTAAGTTTAATACATCTATTAGCATAAAGACGACCAAAATAATCCTTTATATTTTGTTTTCAGTGATTCGGTCGCTCTAACTAATAATATTCTACCTTTAATGCACTTGTTATGAGCTATCAATTAAAGGAAATAAAAATAATAAAGTGGTGTACAAACAAACACACTTATATTTGAGTAGAACATAAGAGTATAACTAACCTTTTTCACATTTTCTGCAAGTGGCATCATTGTGAATTCACCTAAGCATACATAACGTCTTAGCATATAAGAATTTAATGTTATTCAAATAACTCTCGTAACTTTTTATACTATTTTAAAGGAAACCAACTTAATACACAAATTCTAAGAACCACATTACAATCTTAACAATTAGTGCTTCGTCCTAAGGAATTAGGACAAAAATGTAGGAAAATTCATTTGCTTAGGTACTCTATTATTCAACAAAGATCGGTTTCTGCAGATTTGCTCAACATAATTTTAGAACATTTTAAATAATTCAAATGTTTACCTAGACTCTAGATACTAATAGGGCTAGTGTTATCTACTTCCACTAAGTGAATGAGACCACTAGCCGTCACAAAATAAATGTATAGTTGTAAATACCACAATAAAAAATTATAGGGGATTCTAGTGCACATATAAACTACAAATATATAATATAAATACCATATTAGAAGCATAACAGAAACTCCTAATCTGGGTCCCAAGAGATTGGACTGTTAGAGGTTCACCACTAAACATCCACAAGAGCATTAATAAAGGTTAGGTAGTTTCCTTAACCATAGTATGTAGGCTGATGCGACATTACCTACAGCACAATGGAGGCACTACAAAAATGCTTTTCATGCTCTCCCAATGAAAGAGATATTGCACTTGGGAAAGGAGAAGGACCCACTGTTCTAAGGGCTAAGGCACTACAAAAAAACTACTGTATGCTTGCCTCATATGATCAGTGTCGAGCTTTTCCGATATTCACTTGGTTTTGGGGAAGTAAGTGTTGCAGTCGGTAAGTACCCATCTCTTTTGGCACCGTTCTTTGTTTTTTCCCCTTTAATTGTTTGGTCTGGTTACTGGAGGCTTGTTACATGGAAATATATCTAACTTAGTTTTGGAAAAATGATCAAGCTTCTTGTCAAAACATATATGTTTTACATTTTTTCCACAGTGATTATGAGCAGCAATTGATACTGCAGCATACAGCTTTGTTGGTTGTACCAAGGTTAAGACAACAATCAATGTCAAGTTATTTATGAATACTCTTTTTAGACAGCTTTGCACTGCTTTTCTAACTTGTTTCACTTTGGGTGAACTGGGGAGTACCATTTCTTGAACTAGTTTAGAATTAATGTTGTTTCATGTTTTCTTTATTTGCTGGAGCTAGTGCTGTTTCAGGGTTCATTGCAGCGGTGTGTAGTTTAAAGATGCAGCCAGATGCGATACGTAAATATCCTTTAAAATTAATAATATAAATATCCTTTAAAATTAATAATATTTCCTTTCTTTAAAAAAACTACAGTAACACTCCTTTGCACTTAAACTGCAATTGAAATGTTTATGGCCTTTCAATTGTATTTAAAGTGATTTTAATCTATGCAGATGACATGGATATTCTTGAGCCAAATCCAGAAGTTCTAGAAAAAATTCGGGCATCAATTTAATCAAGTAGGATCGTTATTTTGGTATGGTTAACAAAAATATGCTATCTTAATAATTATATAATGAGGTTGATTGACCCGATTTCAAGGAATTATGATGTCTATAAACGTTTATGGATTTTGTGTGAATTTGTAACATTTCATATTTTGTTAGGACCAATTGTGTGTGTCTATGAATGGTTATGAATTTTGTGTGAATTTGGTCATTTGATATGTAAACTTCTCCATGAATGGTTAGTACTAGAAGTGTTATATGTTATACTTCCACTAATTCTGCCGCTACTTAAATAACTTATAAATACGAAGTTTCGTGCAACCACTTATTACAAAAAAATTAACTGTCATACGTATATACATACAATAGTGCATTTGATATACTCTAATATATACAAACATCTAATATGTGAAACTTCTTTTGAACAACTTAATAAAATGAGATTATATTTAAAACAATATTAGGTTGGATTTAATAACTCTTTAGACTTCATAGGCCCAATAGATTTAAAATTGATATTTTTTTAAATCCACCAATTTCACCCGTTTTCGATTGGTTCGGTTCCTTCACTTTCATTGCAGCGCTATACAAAGTAGGCTTGTCAATGGTATGAGTTTTGGTTCAAGCCCGGTCCGAACCCGTCCTATTAATGCGGGTATCGATTTTTCCTTAACTACCCAGGCCCGACTCGGTTACTATTAGAGTCGGGTACGGTATTATGAAAACCTGACCCAGTTAGGTCCTGACCCGATTATTAATTTTCCTACGTATCAAAACATGAGTGTTATGAAACATAGTGCTTACCCTTAGAAGTTGTAATTTTTTTTCTTTTCATATCTTCGAGTAGTCCCGTCTTGGACAACCTTGTACTCTAAACAAAATGTTTGATAGGATTTCCAGAAATATGAGCTACCAGCCCAATAATTGAAGCCGACATCGAACTATTGGCAATGATTACTCGAAATAGTGTTTACATTGTTGGATGGGATCAATTGTCAGGCATATGCTTGACAATTGATTTATCCCTGGAACAAAACAATTAGACGGTAGAGCTTCATTGAGTAATGTAATAATGGGTTTTAAGAACATTCTTAGCTCGACTCATTCTATTACTATCCCTCCTATAACCCTCTACGCACTATTGTAAAAAATAGCTTTTCCTGGATAATATGGCCTTGGACAACATGGCCCTTTCGTTTTAAAATTATCTAAACTAGTGTAAATCTCAAGCCGATTTGATACATTTATTTGATGAAAAGGATGTATGGATGGATGTGTGTTATAAATGCAAAAGCTTTGTCAGTCACAACACGTTTATTTTACACAAATTAACAGTGAAATTTGGTTGATGGATGATTAACAAAGGAATGATAATGAAGGTTGTGAACCGTTGATGAAATTTCGTTGATGCACGAAACTTTCCAAATTTCAACATTGAATTATTATTATCAATTGCAGACATATGTATCTTGTACACTACTACGATCGTTTTCAGTTTTTGTTGTTTATGGAGCAAATATTTCAACCAAATATAAAGGATTAGTCAATCTATTAGTAAAAGCAAAGTCAAAGGAGGAAAGACTTCGACTCAAACCAGATAAATTGGAAGTATGACAGAGTGGAATGATTTTATCAATTTGAAAACAAGTTCAAAATTTAAGGTAAATTACATCTAATTGGTCATTTTTTCAATGAATGAGATAACTTTTTGACGTGTTCTATTTTTTTTAAATCCAGATAAAAAGTGACATATACAAGGCTCTCAGGCGCAAGCAAGTGCCACACACATGCAGCCGTAAAGGAATGGCTCGATTAGCTGCGGATATGGTGAGAATTTTTTGGTTAACAACTTGTGTTTGTCATGCCATCTATTTATATAGTTATAACAATTGTTCTATTCAATTTTTATTATTGTAGAAAAAAGAGAGTTCCAACCCCTCTTCCATTTCTAGAATTCATGTTTGGATTAGATCTCGCACTCGAAAAAATGGTGAACCAGTGAGCTTGGCTATTAAAGATACAATTGTATGTGCTTTTGTTTCTATTTGATTATTATCAAATCACTTTAGACAGATACTAAATGGATTATTATCAAATCACTTCTATTTTCAAAACACATTTAAACGGTTTCATTTGTTGCACGACAGAGCGCAAACTCGAAGACAGATACTAAATGCAAGTTGATCGGCGTTCATGGAGCCAAAGAAGTAATTGCTGAAGGGCGTGTGGCGTCAACTGACCCTAAAGCATTAGTCCATTTTGTTCCACTAGGGGAAAATGCAGTCAAAGTTTGGGTTGATGTTATAAAAGTTCCAAATGCGCCTTTGTGGAGACCTACTTCTTATTTTGAGATTATTGAAGATGCACTTGGTTCGACTATAGCTTGGCCTTCCACAAATATTATAACCGAATCAACTTCAAGTAAGTATGAATTATCTTTTTTTTTATGATGAAGAGTTTATTGATGAAGAACTGTATAGCATTATCTCTATATTGATATATATATATATATTGAGAAAAAGGAAAAAATAAATATGAGAAAAAGTACTAAACAAGAATTGTTTTCTTTTTTGGAAGCTTATACTAACAAGAGTTTGTAGTAAAAAAGTTAAAAAAAAAACTTATTCAGAAATTAAATGATCTCTTCCTTTTTTTGTACATTTTTTTTTCTTTTTTTTGTAAATGGACTTTAAATACAAAATGTAAAAACTAGATACAACACACAACACATATGCAAAACAAATTAAACAAAACAAGACAACACCAAAACAAATTAACATGCAACAGCAAAACACTAGTCAATAACACACACATAAATTAGCAAAGAAAAGAAGGGAGAAAAAAAGAAAATAACAAGTTTTTTTAAATCAATTTCTGCAAGCCCATCCAAAAACAATACAAACCAGAACTTAAAAAATAAAAATAAAATAAAAAAAAACTATGTTATGGATAGAAGTGGTATGAGTTGCTGAATTGGTAGAGTTATGAATGTTGTTTTGGTATGCTGTTTTGAGGATAGTCAAGAGGTATTGTGGTTGATCACTGTGTTGAGGGGTGGTTATCTGTAAATGGCTTGAGGCTGAGCAAGGCAGTAGTGTTGTGGTCAGGGGGAAGTGAGATGGTTGTGGGATTGCTGCTATTGAGGGAAGATGAAGGACTAGCTGCAGAAGTGTGTTTTTGGTTGATGGTCAGAGGAGATGACAATGACTGTGGTGGTTGGGTGATGACTGGGAGTTTGTGACTGGAGTGCTTGATAGGGTTGTGGTGCTGGACTCGGGTGAAGTGGTAAGTGCGGTAGTGGATTTGTTGGTGAGGAGATGTAGCAGTGACTTATATTTGGTGTGTGGTTTTCTCATTAAGTTCAGCTCTGGTTTTCTCATTAGGAATTCTCTGTGTTCAGACAGGAACTTATATTTAGCAAGTGTACTTAATTTTCATTGAATCGGTCAAAAAATTAATTAGTATGAGAATTGAAATTGCACCATGAGTTCTCCTCTTAAAGAAGACGTTGCCAGAGAGCCGCAATGCCTCGTTTTTCATCCCTTGCTGTCATGATAACCGTTAACCCTTGTACTGCAAGCTGTTGCACTATTGCCAATCCTATTCCTTTATTAGCTCCAGTCACCAGAGCACGGATGTTATTATTACACACTAATTTTTCTGAAATGCTTCCCATTTTCTTTTTCTTTTTCTGAAATGTGTACAAATGTACATGTTGTGTACAAATGTACATGCTTATCGCAGTGACAAGTTTTGATTGATGATGGTGGTCGCAGATTTGGTTGAAGTAATTGAGTTGAAAAGTTTGGTGTGTGGTTAGTAGAGGAGGAAGTGGGTTGTTTTGAAGTGGACACTGCAGTAGTTTGAAGTGGAAATGATGTGCAGCAGTTGATATATATGGTTTGATGGATTGTGGATGTTTACGGAGAAGAATTGTGTAGTAGTTGCAGTGCTTGGACTGCACAGTGGAAGGCACCGTGCTGAGGTAAATGGAGTCTGGTGGAGATGGACTGTACGAAGTTAAGGCAGCCAAATGGTGGAAATGAATGAGGGGGAACAGTGGTTTCTCTGATGAACAAAAGCACAGTTGCAAAGGTTGTGCACAGAGCAGCTGTTGCATAGTGAACAGTGCAGTGTTATATGCACAGTTTTAAATTCTATTCAATCATGATCACAAATTTGTATTAGAAAAATCGTTTGCACAACTTGAGCCACCACTTTTCTTGTTTTGCTTAATTGTCTAACTTTGCAAAATGTTGATCCACCACTTTAACTGTTTTCCAGAGTAAGGACTGGATCATCGACTCATTACCAAGCCAACCGACTTACTTAAAGAAATGGATGGAAGAAAGGAGTTTATTCAGTAAGAATATCAGTTTCCCTTACTCAGGTTTTATGTAGTTTAACATATGTTGATTTTATGTAGTAACATATATATGCTTCAGTTTTAGCCTTTTTTTAATTTCATGCACAATTACCTCAACCCTACCAAGCATTGTTGCTGATGTTTTTTTTACATCTTAGCAGTTTCAAAGTGGGCATTCTTATGTAATTTGGCTGACCTAGTTGAGGATGAATTGTTGAAGATGACGAGATTGGACTCTACACACTACTCATATTTTGCTTTATTTAATATGCTATTTTTGTAAAACAATGTTGCTATCATATTTGCTTTACTTAATATGCTATTTCTATAAAACAATGTATGAAATGTTGTATACGATTATCGTTTATTTTGCGTATGAAGATAGTGCATTTTTAATAATGTAATATAACATGCGAAGACTATATTTATGGTGTTTCAATTAACTAATGTTATACGATATAAAATTTTATAGTGGGCGGGAATGTTTGCAGATGTAGAAGAGTAAACTGAATTAAGAAGGCTGTGGAAAAGGGGATGAAATTTTGGTAATTTTTATATATAACAGCGTTTTATAAATGCTGACAAATGGAAATACGTATATGAAATAAACTGACCAAAACGCTGTGAAATTAAACTCAAATACAGCGTTTAATTTCTGCCAATAAATCTTCAGTTACAAGTGTTTATAAACGCTGCAACAAACCTATAGCAGCGTTTCTGGAATGGCTGTCCAAAAGAGGGGTGCATGGTGGGTGAGGACATGTTGCAGCGTTTATTTGAAGGCTGTGATAAATAAAACACTGCGATACACTATTTCTTTTACAGCGTTTGAAAAATGTTATGATACATCTTGACTCTATAACAGCTTGTCGTTAGACAGCGATCTTCGTAACGCTGTTAAATTATATAACAGCGTTTCTGAAACGCTGCGAAAGGTCATTTTTGTTGTAGTGGATCTAGATTTTCCATCGTTTGATTTTGAATATTTAAACGGTTTTAAATATTGAATTTGGAAAAGAAACTGATTTTTGAATATGAAGATTTTGGTGGAAATTATAGAATGAATTTAAATTTCAAATACAACGATTTATCATAATACAGAAATGGTGAGTAATTGGAATTGCAGTTGAATATTAATCGAAACGATTTCTAATGTCGATATAAAATTCTATTGGAATTAGAATTGAGTTAAGAAGTTTTTAAAACTGGAATTTCAAGTAATTTCGTTAATTGCTGGAATCGTCGATTTAATCGACGCGTTAAAATAGCGATCCGGGGTACAATCTCGAAATTCGACAAAACCGGTTCCATTGGATCCATAATAGCGTATTATTATCGTATTTCAATTTTCGTAGCAATTGGATTTACCATTTGATCGTAGAGTAGAAACGCGTTGAAATTAATATTGAAAATTTAATTTAATAATTAGGTTCAAAAAGCTTTCTTCTCCATACGATCAAATTAGGTTCTGAAACTTGTTCCATCGGGTTCAGAATAGTGGTATAATATTAGAAACGCCGGGCGGCACGCCTCGATAGGGATTCGAGATAAATATCTAGATATTTTGAAATAAAATAGAATATATTGATGTCGATTTAACCTTGTATCCATTTTCTTTCATTTCAAAGCCGCCCTACTGTACCTACGAGCCGCAACCTACATTCCCGTACCTACCTTATTCGTTTAAAACGTTCTTCCCTCTCTTCATTTTTATCTGTTTACATAGAAAGATGAAAACGAAATTAAATTTAATAAAATCACAGTTACCCTCTTCTTCCCTCTTTAGTTCATAACGCATTTAATTCGTTTAAAAAAAAGAAATCGACTCAATGGAAGGAAGAAAGAAAAAAAAAGAGGGGAACTTCGATTGCAGAACAAGTCGCATGCGATTGGGAGGGCATGGACAGAGGGAAGCTCGAGTTTAAGGTTAGGCGAGGTCGTGGTCGGTTTAGGGTGGAGTCATACTCATTTGGAGGAGGTGGAGGAGCGAAATCGGCGAGAGATGATGGTTGCGAATGGGAGTGAGGCTCGCGACCTGGGTTGAGTGATGGGGGAATGTGGAGTCGCTCGAGAGCACGGCGACGTTGGAGACGTAGGTGGTGGTGCAGTCGAATCTGGCGGAAGGGGATTCACAATTAGATTTTAAGCGGTTTTCCGCGTAGTAGAAAATGATGGAAGTAGGCGAGGC
Organism: Allium fistulosum; assembly: GCA_030737815.1. Classification (NCBI taxonomy): domain Eukaryota; kingdom Viridiplantae; phylum Streptophyta; class Magnoliopsida; order Asparagales; family Amaryllidaceae; genus Allium; species Allium fistulosum. The sequence continues at coordinate 1,217,633,296 of CM060904.1, read as the reverse complement.
TTGCGTCAAACTCAATCGCTGTCAAGTTCATGTGGAGTTCATTGGCAATGAGCGTAGGGAAGAATGGGCTGTCTTCGATGAACTTGTGATGGTCGATGGTGCGATTTCTTGCTGGAGGTCGTGAAAAAAGGTGATGTAATGTAGTTCTTGAGTTGTTTGGCAGTTCTGGAGTGCTATGATATTATTGGTTGTTCAAACAGTGGTCTATAGGGTGGAGTTATGGACGGAGAGAGGGGCGGTTATGGTGGAGTTGGTGAGCAGCAGGTTAACGGTGAGATTTGTTTTTTATATTGGTATTAGCTAATAAAATAATTAGTGTAACTTAATTTGTTAATAACTTATAATCTATATATCTAACCATACGAGGTCCGGTACACGTAACAAGTCACGCTGGATTCGCAACAGAAAATTCTACGTGATAAAACTGGTGTGGGAATTTCGGTGAGTAAATCTCACTCTTTTTAGAAGGTTAGGGTTAATTTAAATAATTAAATTTAATATTGGATGCTTGGTTGAATTTATAAAATTATTATCAGTTTGGATGATACACACACACACACACTAGTATATATTAGTAATTGGATATATACCCGCCGATTGGAGAGGATGAGACTCTATGTGCCCTGCATAATAGCGGATGACCATATATACCGCGATATCCCGCCTCGAAGAGGGATTGGTATTTTTATGTTGTATTAACACTTGTGGATGCAGGGAAACAGGTTGGAGGGAACCAACTGGATTCCTCAAATTTATATTATTTGTTTTCCATATATAGTAATATATGATGTGTTAGAATAATATGTTATAGATTACTATTGTGATTTGAATTATGGGATGCTACAGTAGTATTGGCCTGAATTTTGGTATTTTAAATACCATAAATTTAATTTTTGAATTTGAAAGAATTAATAGAAGATTTTGAATATAAAAATATGTATATCGAAGTTGGATTATTTTAAAAGAAATTGATTTGGATAAAACGATAAATTGATTTTTGGGTTATACTTAACTATTTGGAAAAGTATATTTGAAATAAAGATTTAAAAATAATTTATATAGAGGATTTTTAAACGATGGATTTTTAAACGATATCGTGAAAATATGGAAAGGAGTTGGAATCAATATTTTAGATAGATCTGCAAAATAAATGAAATTTATAAAAAAATGGATTTATAAAATGGAATTTTATAAATAAGATTAATTTTTATAAACAAGTAAAACCAAGAGAGTTTGTAAATTTATAAACGATGTTTATAAATAACGGAAATGATATCAGTGATAAATTGGGAGTATAGTTTTCATAATGTGAATTTATATCAAGATATGAAAATAGTTTCCGGGAAAAATAGTGGATACTATTTTTGAAAAGTGGAAATGGTTAAGGAGATCGGAATGAAAGTGTGGTGTTGGGAATCTAGAGGAATTTATAAACTTAATTGGTTATTGAGATTTTAAAAATATATTTTTAATTTTAAGAAGTTAAGTTGTTTTTTTAAAAGGGAAAATTTATTTATCCAATTATGAATATTTAAGCTGTTAGTAGTGAAATATTTCGGGAAGTAGATTATGAAAATATTTACTATTTATTGAAATGAATTCACATATTTATAATAAGCTTCGTAAATCAATTATTTATTTGAAAATGAAATAGGGAATAAATTATCAATGTTTATTAAAGTATTTTAAAATTTTAAATAATTACTTAAATGTGTTTTAAAAATAAATTATCATTCTTAAAAATACTTATTATACATATATAGAGTTTTGGAAATGATTTTAAATTATTTATAAACTCTCTCGAGGTGTGGAAACATATATGATTTTTAGAAGTTGTAAATGAATAGACAAGATTATAAGTGAGTATAATCGATTTTGGAAGATGTAAAAGAATTTAATATAAATTCCGGAAAATGTAGGAGATAAGATAAGAAAATTCCTAAGTATTGATATTTGAAATGATTTTGGGAAAATGGACTTATAATATTTTCCTAAGTGTGGAAATGAAAGGTTTTTGGAAATATTAGCGACGAAGGATTTATATCGAGATATTTTTCTAAGTAATGGATGATAAGTCGTAGTTGGAAATATTTCACTAAGTGTAGAAGTGAGATACAGATTGAAATATCCTATTATGGATAAGTTTTGAATTTGATTTAAAATATTGAAATACTGGAAGAGATTTGAATGTATAATCTTATAAAGATATTTTGAAAATAAATATTTTGGAGAATTTATATATGGCCTAGTGACTGCTTATGGATGTTATTTGATAGTTAAATAACTGACTATCAAATCTGGCCAAATTCGTTGATCGTTTCGAAGGGACCGGGATCAGATTTAATTATCTGAAAACCACTTCGATCCAGTTTGTGCGTTAAGAATAGTGATATCTCAAAGATAATGGAGATGGTGCTATTGAAGGAGATTCGGTTTGTCCAGACCCAGGGCAACTTGTGTGGATGAATGCTATCATTGCATCGTTGCCTAGAAGGCAGTGATTAGCATTCCAAGAATGAATGCTATTCTAAAAGATAATTGTAGCCTCAAGCCTCATCAACCGGGAATGACTAAAACATGGGAGATGCAGCAAGGCTAAGTGAGTCACACCCAATTAGGGTATGTTGTCACCTTTCTAGATACCCTCGGATATATAAAAATTATGGATATGGTTATGCATGGAAAAGAGAGTGCTCGATAAGGGTGGGAGCACCCGGGGTGATAACATATTCGGTACTATCCAGGTTAGGGGTAGGCCAATCTTGTGTTGGCAGGGGATCCCGGCGAGGTCCTCAGTACATTTTCTAGAGGTGTACTATGACCAGCGGTACCCCAGTAGCCCAGTCATTGTATGGAATCCAATATCCACCACGAGCCTGTACGGTTTTGATTGTGCCCAACTATGCAGATACGTGAGATGCAAGCATTTCAGCTATTTTCTAATTTATGTAATGACCCGTAATTTTCGATAATTAAAATATTGAATTCAATAAGATTTTGTAGATTAATATTTGAAGAAATTAAAATTTGTGGTTTATTAATAAGAAATAAGTAGAATGTAATGTTAAAAATGTTAATTCAAGACAACTGATAACTACTTTAATGTATGTCCAATTAATTGAAATGATTGTAAAGTTAAAATTGGTCATAGGTTGTAAATAAAGAAATAGGGTTTAATAATGTAAATTTAATATAATAAATGACTAACTGAATGAAATCTCAAATAATTGTAATAAATTGTAAAGTTACATCGATTAGAAATTGTAAATAAGAAGATAAAATCAATGTGAAGTTATTTGTTTTTGTTTGTTAACAATAAACTTGGAGATGTGTTTGAATTGGCCAACTGTAACAATGGTTAATTAATCCATTGAAATTTAATTAGTTATGGTTGGTAAATAAGGGAATAAATTAAATGTTATAATTAATTGGTGAAATAATATGTAATTCATTGTAATTGGGAAAAATCAGGGTGGTGTAAGTAGTTAAAACATTTATTTGAAGATAATAAACTTATAAGTGTAATTAAAGTAAGAAAATGTGACAATTGTTATATGTTACCTATTTAATCAATATGTTGAATTTAGTTTGGAATAAATTGCGACTAAGTGTAATTAAATATTACGTTAATGTAAATTAAGTTGAAATTGGAGAATTTTAATGTAATAAGATATAAACCAATGCTAACTATGCCCATAGGGTAATGATTGATTATAATAATAGATGTCAATATAAGAATGGAATAATTTAAGAAATAAATGTTGGAATATGAAATGAACAGTAAATAGGTGTGGTATAATGGGAATTCGTTTGAAATCTAATATTGAATATAAACTGCAATAATAGTTGTTGGAATCTTTTAATTGAAAAGAAAAGACAAGTGCATTGTAATTAATAAGTTCAATATAAGAACTTACATTTTAAATTAAATTAAGATAAAGATTTTAATGAAATTTAAGCTTTGACTTGAAAAGAATAAATTGTATGTTTGCTTCTAACCGGATTAACAAATGTTCAATCGGATGGAGTAAATGTTTTAATGAAAGAATAACATAATTTGTTATTTGAAATGCATCTTGGAGAAGTTGATTTTCAATAAGATAAAAACATTTACTTTGTAAATAGTGTATAAATTTTGTTGTATGTGAAATTTTATAAAACATGTTTGAATTGGTATAAATGAAAAAAAACAGTGTTTATAATTAAAATTTGTTGAAATTAGTAATGACATGAATTGGAACTAGATTAATTAAAATGTTTCAATTACACGGAAACATAAATGAAATTGTAATGAATGAGTTAATATAGAAACTTGCATTTTGTGTCAATATGGAATGAACATTTTAATTAAGATAATTGCATGTTTTGAGATGTATAAAAATAAAACTTTCATTTTGAATAAGTATGATTTTGGAAAAAAAATTGAATTTTAGGATAATATATATACACATACACATTAATATCCAAAATTTTAAATATATCAGAGGGTTCATGGTTGTGTAAATGTTGTGGAATCAATTAGAATTACCTTTAATTAACAATTGTACATTAATTACACATGTTCACGTATATTTATTTTTCCATTTCATATATGGTTAAAACTTGTAAATTTTTTGCATTAATGTGACCGTTATAGTAATTAAAAAAGTAAAGTAAATCATTTTATAATGCATGGATGGATATATATTCATTAATTAATAAAATTGGTTTAAGTAACATAAATAAATGAATAGATTGATTAGTTGATTAATTGATTGATTGATTGTTAATTGATTGATTGCGCTAATGGAGTGTGCACATATATTAACGTAAAACGAATGTTTTAATAAATAATTAAATGATAAATATGTGTATATTTGGGTTTGTTGGAGTGAATTAATAGGAGTAAATTTTGGAATTTGGATCCCAAAGGCCTTTGCATTCATTTAGTTGCATTAGTTCATGCATATTTAAAAAAAACAAAAAAATCCAAAATCCAAAAAAAATTGTAAATTTTACTTAATTTTATTTTTTGTATCTAGAAAAAAATCCTTTTAAACCCATTCCTTTGAAAATTTTCAATCAAAAACAGAAATTCAAAAAAAATATAAAATCTTTTAAAATAAAAAATTTGAAAATTCAAAAACAAAAACAAAAATCAAATTTCCATTTTCTAAAAAAAAAACAAAAATCCTTTTGGTAAATATTTGAAAATTCAAAAACAAAAAAAAAATTGGAAAGCCAAAAACAAAACAAAAAATCAAACTTCTCTTTTGAAAATAAATTTCACTTGGTAAATAATTTTTCTTCCTTTGAAAAAAAAAACAAATTTTCACTTCATTTTCCAAATCTTGTTTCATTCTCTAAACTCGTTTCTAACTTCTCTCTTCTCGACTTTCACTTGTGCATGAGTACTTGGACTCTTGACACAACAACAAATCGTTGGACTCGCGACTCAACAACTAATTGTTTAACTCGAACAGACGATCCTCCCGAAATGGCGAACAAGAACGCCCCTCGAACTCTTAAGGATAGAATCTTTCCCGATAGAGTTTCTATTCCATCTTGCATCATGTTACCCGCCCCTACGGGTAACTATTTCAAAATTCACTCGAACCATTTTGCCACACTTTCGAAATTTGGCCATTTCGAGCACGATGACCCATACATTTTCTTGACTAAATTCGAACAAGTTTGCGCAACCATTAAACTCCAACAACTTTCTGATGACGGAATCAAACTTCGATTAATCTCATTCACTCTTACGGATTACGTTAGAAAATGGTTATACAGCTTACCATCGAACTCAATTAAAACTTGGGAAGAATTCATAAAAGCTTTCTTAAAAAATTTCTACCCCTTGGAAAAGACGAGTAGAATCCGAAACGAAATTGTAAATTTTCATCAATTCAAGGAAGAACCATTCAGAAAATATTTTGAAAGATTCAAAGAGCTTTTGATAAAATGTCCACAGCATAATTTCGTAAAATGGACGATTTGCCAAATCTTATACGATGGACTCAAAACAGCTCATGAACCATGCTCGAATCAATGTGCCAAGGCAACTTTCTTGCCCAACATCACGACGATGCTTGGCAATTTCTTGAAAACCTCGCCGAAAAATCATCCCAATGGGAATGTTCGAATGAAAAATCAATTTACTCACGATCGAGTGCACACTCGATAGGATCTTCATTTGCTTTGGAAGCTAAGATCGACGCGATGATTAAAAAATTCGATAACATTTTCTCATCGAATCAAATGAACCAAGTTTCCCAACCGATGTGCTATAAATGCAACGATCTTAATCATATAGCCGATCAGTGTCCCATTTCTATCGAACAAATCAACACTTTCAATAAAGCCAAAAACGACCCGTTTTCTCCAACGTACAATCCTGGTTGGAGAAATCATCCGGATTTTGCTTGGAACCAAAATGATGCAGCCCAGCCTGAAATTCCAATTCAAGATTTGAAGCTGGAACAAGTTAACGACTCAACAAAGTCGTATGAACGAGTTAAAGGGGTGAAAAGGCGAGGAAATGATGATGCAGCGCGCTGTGCTAAGTCGCATACTTTAGGTCGCGAACGACCTAGCGACTTACGACCTAACGAGAAACAAGGGAGGGATGATGCAGCGCACTGTAATCAGTCGCGTGCCTTAAGTCGCCAGCGACCTAACGAGTTACGACCTAGAGGGTCGCTACCTAACACTACCGAGCTATTTCTATAAGGCGCTCAACTGAAGCGCATTTCCTTAGGTCGCTCAAGCGGGATAAGCGACCTAATGAGTTAAGTCGTAACTACTTTTTCCATTTTTCCTTAAGCTGTTACTGATGCCGCTTCCTTGAGTCGCTCCTATTAGGTCGCATGTTTCTTATGTCGCTCAAGCTGTTAAGTCGCTAAGTCGTTGCAGAAGCTGAGTTGCCTTATGTCGCATGAAGTTAGGTCGTGTGATATGTATATTGTTGTAATTTGTTAAGTCATATGTCGTTTGTAACTTTCTTATGTCGTTTGTATTTGTGTAGTTAAGTCGTGAGGTATGTTGAAGGTCATGTAACGACCTAGTGTTTGTATTTTCTTTGTTTGAGTCGTTAAGTCGTAAGTCGACTTATGTTAAGTCGTTAAGTCGCATACGACTTATGGGAGGCGTGAGTTGTATTTGCCTATAAATAGGCGGGTGTTGGTTCATTTGTAAGTAGTTGAATTTTAAATAAAATTTCGTTTGTGCTTCGTGCCTCCATTAAAATTGGTAGTTGAGTGTTATCTCCTATCTCCACCTTCGGCATTCGAGTGCGCTCGAATCAACGATTATTGAAGCCAATTCACGGAATCAAGTGCGCTTGATCAACGTTCGAAGAATTGTAGATCTTTTCTCAAGGCATCGTGCACGATTAACTTGTCGAAGATTGCTAGAATCCGATATCTTCATGATCAACAGATTTGGGCTCATTTGGGTATTCTTAATTTAACCGATTTATCATCGATTCACCGATTATTTCCGCTAATCGTGTGAGATCCTGGACGGATTCGATTTACATCATCGAATTCGCTTCCTTGGCTGCATCATTTTGGTATCAGAGCTTGGAGACGAACTTTTTCAAGTTCGTTGGGTGTGAAGATTCGAGATTTGAAGTTTTTGGGAATTTGAATTTGTTGAGATTTGACAATGCCTCCAAGAAGAGTTAATCGTCATCAGAATGTTGCAGATGTGTATCGAAGAGAAGATGCTGAACAAATGGAGCAACGAATTAGTGATAATTTCAATGAGAAGTTGAATTAGGGGATTGGACGATTAGAGAGAATGATGCTTGAAATGAATCAAAGTAGAAGAAGGGTTTCTCCTGAATCGAGCCTTGGGGGAAATAGAGTTTCACCACATTCAGATCGGGAGAGAAGAGAAGATCATGATCGTAGAAATGTTGACGATCGTGATAGGAATGTTGATGATCGTGATCGGAGGAATGTAGATCGAAGGGATGTTGGTGGTAGAAATGGTGGTGGTAGAGATGTTGGTGGTCATGATCGACATCGATATGCATCAGATATTGATGAGGAGTTTGATGGTGGTAGTGTTCATGGTCGAAATCGAAGCCAAGGTAGAAATCATTCAGAGTATGATCACAAATGGGATTCCAGAATGAAAATTGAAATTCTAGAGTTTAAGGGTGGTATGTAGGCTGAAGAATTTCTAGATTGGTTATCTAATGTTGAAGAGATCTTTGATTTCAAGGAGGTTCCGGAAGATCGTCGAGTGAAGTTGGTTGCTACTAGGTTGAGAGGGAGAGCTATGGCATGGTGGCAGCAAACCAAACTTACACGAGAACGGATGGGGAAGTCGAAGATTGTTGCTTGGGAGAAAATGAAGAAGATGATGAAAGCTACATTCTTGCCTTACAATTATCAATCACTCATATATCAGAGGTTGCAGAATCTGAGGCAAGGGACGAAGACTGTTAATGATTATGCTGATGAGTTTTATCAACTGATTGCTCGAAATGACATTATGGAGATGGATGAACAATTGACTGCTAGGTTTGTTGGGGGGTTGAGGATCAAGATCCAGGATATGGTAAATTTGTTTGACCCTAGGTCTGTGGCTGAAGCGCACCAGAAGGCGTTGGCTTGGGAGAAACAGGGAAGACGAGGAGGTGGTGTGTTTCCAAGTTCCAATACTCAGAGCAAGGGTGCTAGTGGGAGTTCAAATGTTTCTAAAGCTGTCAGTAAACCAGTTGTGAATGAAGTTGCGAAGGCGAAGGTCAACAACAGTTTCAAGTGTTATAATTGCCAGGAAGTGGGTCACAAGAGTAATGAATGCCCGAAACCGAAGAGGCGAGCTATGATTGCTGAAGTGGAAGGTGAGGATGTTGATGAAGGTTATTCTAGTCCAGTTGAGGAGGATGAACAGGATATCGCATCGGGAGATGAAGGGTGTAATCTAATGTTGAGGAGATCATGTTTGACACCAAAGCAGGAAGAGGAGGCTAGTTGGTTGAGGAGTAATATCTCAGTCGACATGCACTATACTGGGGAAGGTGTGTAAATTTGTGATTGATGCGGGAAGTTGTGACAATATCAATTCTACCGAAGCTGTGAGAAAGTTGAAGTTGAAGACGGAGAAGCATCCAAATCCTTACAAGTTAGCGTGGTTAAGGAAAGGAGGAGAGGTGAAGGTGGACAGGCGAGTTCATGTTCCATTTTCTATTGGGAAGAAGTATAAAGATGAGATCTGGTGTGATGTGGTGGAGATGGATGTTTGTCACTTGCTTATGGGAAGACCATGGCAGTATGACTGAGTAGTGCAGCATGATGGTCGAACCAATAGCTACAACTTTATGTTTGAGGGTACTAAGATCATTTTAGTTCCGAAGAAGAGACAACAAGGAGAGAGTAAGTCAGAAGAGATTGAGGAGCTGAAGACTTTGTTGACTTTGAAGGAGTTTGTTGAAGAAGTAGAGGAGAGTCCAGTGGTGTTCTTGTTGATTGGACATAAAGCTACTGAATCTGTTGAAGTTCCAGAGGAAGTAAAGCCAGTGTTGGAAGAATTCAGAGATGTGTTTCCTGAAAAGTTGCCAAAGGAGTTACCACCGTTGAGAGATATTCAGCATCGGATTGATCTTGTGCCAGGGGCGGTATTACCTCACAGGCCACATTACAGGATGAGTCCTAAGGAGCATGAGGAACTGAGAAGGCAGGCGGAGGAGTTGTTAGAACAAGAGCGTGTTCAGGAGAGCTTGAGTCCTTGTGCAGTGCCAGCCTTATTGGTACCGAAGAAGGATGGGACTTGGTGGATATGTACGGACAGTCGGGCTCTAAACAAGATCACTGTGAGATACAGGTTTCCTATGCCGAGGTTCGATGATTTGATTGATTAGTTGAGTGGGGCTGTTGTGTTCTCAAAGATTGACTTGAAGAGTGGATACCATCAGATTCATATTAGATCGGGTGATGAGAGGAAGACTGCTTTTAAAACTAGGGAAGGTCTATACGAATGGCTGGTTATGCCGTTTGGCTTGTCAAATGCTCCTAGTACTTTTATGAGAGTGATGAACCAGATTTTCAGACCTTTTATTAGGAAGTTCGTAGTAGTTTACTTTGACGATATTTTGATCTATAGTGGGAGTATGGAAGAGCATATCCAGCATTTGCGAGAAGTGCTGTTGATTCTACGACAGGAGCAATTCTATGCAGCAACGAAGAAGTGCGTGTTCATGACGCACAGTGTTTTGTTTCTGGGATATGTTCTGTTGAAGGAGGGTATTCAAGTGGATGAAAGCAAAGTGAAAGCTGTCAGGAGTTGGCCACAACCCAAGACAATTACTGAAGTGAGGAGTTTTCATGGGTTGGTATCTTTTTATCGAAGATTCATTCCACATTTTATCAGTGTGATGGCACCTGTAACCGATTGCATGAAAGGAAAGAAGTTCGTGTGGACAGAGGAAGCAGAGTTAGCTTTTGAGAAGATCAAGACACTTTTGACGACAACACCCATTCTGGTACTGCCGGATTTTCAGATATTGTTCGAGTTACACACTGATGCTTCGAAGGTTGGGATTGGTGGAGTATTGAGTCAGAATGGAAGACCAGTTGCTTATTTCAGTGAGAAGTTGTCTGGAGCCAAGTTGAGATATAGCACTTATGACACGGAGTTTTACGCAATTGTTCAAGCTGTGAAGCACTGGAGGCATTATCTGTTTCAGAAGAAGTTTGTTCTTTATACGGATCATGAAGCTTTGAAACATTTGCAAGGGCAGGACAAAATTTTAGCTAGACACGCTTCATGGTCGCGTATCTGCAGCAGTTTACTTTTGTTGTAAAGCACAAATCAGGGGTGACGAATCGTGTAGCTGATGCCTTGAGCAGGAGGAATCATTTGTTGACAACGATGAAGGTTGAAGTGATAGGATTTGAACTATTGCCAGAATTGTTTGAGGAAGATCCTTCTTTGCGAAGATTGTTGAGAAAGTCAAGGATGGGAGTACTGATGAGTTTGTGTTGGTAGATGGATTCTTATTCAAGGGGAATCGATTGTGCGTACCAGATTGCAGCTTGAGAATGAAAATTGTAAAACAGTTGCATGAAGAAGGACATGTTGGTCGGGATCGCACATTGCAGTTGATTTCTCAGTCTTATTATTGGCCCTCGATGAAGCGGGAAGTTGAAAAGTTTGTTCGAAGATGTCATGTTTGTCAAGTTTCGAAAGGGATAGCTACAAATGCGGGTTTGTATATGCCTTTACATGTTCCTACAAAACCTTGGGTTGATGTAAGCATGGATTTTGTGTTGGGCTTGCCGAGGACTCAACGGGGAAATGACTCTATATATGTTGTGGTGGACCGTTTCTCGAAGATGGTACATTTTGTTTCTTGTAAGAAGACGGCTGATGCAGTCCATGTGGCACAGTTGTTCTTTAGAGAGATCTATCGCTTGCATGGTTTACCAGAATCTATAGTTTCAAACAGGGATACCAGATTTCTGAGTCATTTTTGGCAGAGTTTGTGGAAGATGGTGGGAACAAAGCTGAATGTCAGTAGTGCTTATCATCCGCAGTCGACAAACCGAGATTGTGAACAGATCGCTGGGAAATTTGTTGCGGTGTCTTGTGAAGGATAATCTGAAGAGCTGGGATGTGAAGTTATGTCAAGCGGAGTTTGCTCATAATCATGCTATCAACCGTAGTACGGGTTTCAGTCCATTTCAGATTGTATATTCAAGCTTGCCAAAGGGGCCGTTGGATTTAACGATAGTGCCACAACCGAAGGGGACAGTTAAGCGGGCTGCTGATTTTGTTGATGGGTTGACAGAATGCCATAGAATCGTTCAAGAACGATTGGAGAAGATGAATGAGAAGTATAAACGATCTGCGGATCTGAAGCGAAGAAGTGCTGAATTTAATGAAGGAGATTTAGTATATGCTGTACTAACAAAGGATCGTTTTCCAGTGGGAGCATACAATAAACTTAAAGCTCGAAAGATTGGTCCTGTAAAGATTGTGAAACGGATCAATGAAAATGCTTATAGGTTGAAGCTGCCGGAGGATGTGTACACTTCTGACGTGTTTAATGTTAAACATCTTATACCTTATTATGGAAATGAACAACCCAATGGGGAAGAACTTTTAAATTCGAGGACGAATTTTTCTCAACCAGGGGAGGATGATGTAGCCCAGCCTGATATTCCAATTCAAGATTTGAAGCTGGAACAAGTTAACGACTCAACTAAGTCGTATGAACGAGTTAAAGGGGTGAAAAGGTGGAGAAATGATGATGCAGCGCGCTGTGCTAAGTCGCATACTTTAGGTCATGAACGACCTAGCGACTTACGACCTAACGAGAAATAAGGGAGGGATGATGCAGCGCACTGTGATCAGTCGCGTGCCTTAAGTCGCCAACGACCTAACGAGTTACGACCTAGAGGGTCGCGACCTAACACTACCGAGCTATTTCTATAAGGCGCTCAACTAAAGCGCATTTCCTTAGGTCGCTCAAGCGGGATAAGCGACCTAACGAGTTAAGTCGCAACTACTTTTGCCGTTTTACCTTAAGCTGTTACTGATGCTGCTTCCTTGAGTCGCTCCTATTAGGTCGCATGTTTCTTATGTCGCTCAAGCTGTTAAGTCGCTAAGTCGTTGCAGAAGCTGAGTTGCCTTATGTCGCATGAAGTTAGGTCGTGTGATATGTATATTGTTGTAATTTGTTAAGTCATATGTCGTTTGTAACTTTCTTATGTCGTTTGTATTTGTGTAGTTAAGACGTGAGGTATGTTGAAGGTCATGTAACGAACTAGTGTTTGTATTTTCTTTGTTTGAGTCGTTAAGTCTTAAGTCGACTTATGTTAAGTCGTTAAGTCGCATACGACTTATGGGAGGCATGAGTTGTATTTGCCTATAAATAGGCGGGTGTTGGTTCATTTGTAAGTAGTTGAATTTTAAATAAAATTTGGTTTGTGCTTCGTGCCTCCATTAAAATTGGTAGTTGAGTGTTATCTCATATCTCCACCTTCGGCATTCTAGTGCGCTCGAATCAACGATTGTTGAAGCCAATTCACGGAATCAAGTGCGCTTGATCAACGTTCGAAGAATTGTAGATCTTCTCTCATGGCATCGTGCGCGATCAACGTGTCGAAGATTGCTAGAATCCGGTATCTTCGTGATCAACGGATTTGGGCTCATTTGGGTATTCTTAAATTCACCGATTTATCATCGATTCACCGATTATTTTCGCTAATCGTGTGAGATCCTGGACGGATTCGATTTACATCATTGAATTCGCTTCCTTGGCTGCATCACAAAACAATCCCAACACGAATATGGTTCGTCCCAATTTTCAAGCATTTTCGAATAATGCTTCGAATCCTCCCTTTCAGCCCAACCATTTTTAACCAAACTTTGTGGGTCCGTCTCATAATAAACCACAACAGTCAAATTTTCAGCCAAATTCTACTCATCCTCCCCAAGACGATAAACGTTTAAGTTCACTTGAGAAAACTATTGAAACATTGGCTAAAGCAACTACTCAAAGCCTTCAATCAAACAGCAATTTGCAAAATCTATTGACCTCATATATGCAAAACACAAACAAATCAATTGCAAAACTTGAAATGCAAATGAGTCAATTAGCCACATCTGTGAGCGAACGTGAACGAGGAACATTCCCAAGCCAGCCCCTTCCAAATCCTAGAAATCAAAACGCAAATTCAAGTCAAGCCCATGTTGTTCAAGATAGAAACGTCACACAACTGAATGCTATCACAACTCTACGTTCTGGTAAACAAGTCAATAATCAAGTCGTTAATCTAAACAATTTACCACAAACCTCTCTCAACACTTCTAAAACAACAAACGAATCTAAATAGAATGTGGAGCCAAACGTTGAATCGAATGCCAATCAAAATTCTTCTTCTACTCGAGTAGACCTGCCTACCGAGTATCGTGTTCCATTTCCACATCGTTTTCGACCAAAGAAACACTCGGACCAAATGGAAAAGATGTTGGAAATTTTTAAACAAGTCAAAGTTAACATTCCGCTTCTTGACATCGTTCAGCAAGTCCCCACGTACGCAAATTTCTTAAGGACTTGTGCACCCAAAAGCGATACACTCAATTACCCAAAAAAGACTTCTTAGCCGCTAGTTTGAGTGAAGTCTTGTACTAATCCATGCCCGTTAAATACAAAGATCCTGGCTGCCCTACAATTTCGTGTACAATTGGAGACAAGACGATTAACAAATGTTTGATAGACTTAGGCGCGAGTGTCAACTTGATTTCATACTCCGTGTACGAACAATTAGGCTTAGGTGAGCTCAAACCCACAAAAAGTTACGCTTCAATTCACCGATCGTTCCATTAAGAAGCCCGTGGGAGAAATCGAGGACGTGCTCATTCGAGTAGGGCAATTCATATTCCCCGTTGATTTTATCGTTCTCGAAACATAACCCGTGACAAATCCCGCAAGTCAAATTCCATTGATTTTAGGCCGACCATTCTTAGCCACCTCAAATGCCTTAATCAATTGTCGTAACGGTTCGATGAAAATCTCTTTTGGAAACATGACTTTGGATCTTTATATTTTCAATCTTGAAAGCCAATCAAATGAACCTCATGACAAAACTTTGGAAGTTAGTGCCGTTTACGAAACTTCGAAAACGAGACACTTGACCTTAACGATGAACGCGAGGCTAAGTACGAAAAATTGTTTCATGAAATACCCAATGAGATTGAATACACTCTTCCATTTGAATCGCTTCCAGTTGAGTCCGAATCTCAACCCAATTTTTTAATCGAGCAACTCCCGAAGTTGGACCTCAAACCACTTCCCGATCACCTTAAGTATGCATACTTAGGTGATAACGAAACATTTCCTGTCATAATTTCTGCGACTCTCTCTCTCAATCAAGAAACTTCTTTACTTTCAATCCTTTCCAAAAACAAGGAAGCAATTGGATGGTCGATCTCCGATATAAAGGGAATTAGTCCTGCTCTTGTTCAACATTGCATCCATTTAATTGACAATACCAAGCCTGTTTGTGACGCAGAACGAAGGCTTCATACAAAAATGAAAGATGTGGTGCGTGATGAAATTCTAAAACTTCTCGACAACGGAATTATTTACCTAATCTTTGATAGTTCATGGGTTAGCCCGATTCACGTTGTATCGAAAAAGTCTGGGCTAACCGTTGTCAAGAACGATTCAAGCGAACTTATTCCAACTCGTACTCAAACGGGTTGGCATGTTTGCATTGACTATCGAAAAATAAATGCCGCAACACGTAAGGATCACTTCCATCTTCCTTTTATTGACCAAATGATCGAACGTTTAGCCGGCCATGAATTCTACTGCTTCCTTGATGGTTATTCCGACAATAACCAAATTCCAATCGCTCCCGAAGGTTAAGGGAAAACGACTTTCACGTGTCCATTCGGACTTTTTCACGCTCCTACTACTTTCCAACGATGCATGGTTGGCATTTTTTCCGACATGATTGAAAGCTTTCTAGAAGTTTTTATGGATGATTTCTCTATCTTTGGCGATTCTTTTTCCCGATGTTTACATCATCTCGAGTTGGTTCTAAATCGACGCAAAGAAAAACATTTGACTTTGAATTAGGAAAAATGCCACTTTATGGTCAAACAAGGCATAGTCCTTGGACATATCATCTCAAATAAAGGCATTGAGGTAGATAAAGCGAAAATGGATGTCATTGCAAATCTACCCATTCCTAAATCTGTTAAAGACATTCGATCATTTCTAGGACACGCTGGCTTTTACCGACACTTTGTGAAAGACTTTAGCAAAATCGCTCGTCCTTTGACGACTCTCCTCGGAAAAGATGTTCCATTCGATTTCAACTCTGAGAGTATCTCTTCTTTTGAACGCCTTAAGAACGAACTCATTTATGCTCCAATCATTTGCGCGCCCAATTGGGATCTCCCATTTGAAATAATGTTTGACGCCTTAAACTTTGCAGTTGGTGCTGTCTTAGGACAACGCATCAAAAAAATTCTTCATGTCATTTACTATGCAAGTATGACTTTGAACGATGCTCAACTCAACTACACAACAACCAAAAAAGAGCTTCTAGCTGTCGTTTTTGCGCTCGAAAAGTTTCGACCTTACTTGACAGGTTCACACATCACGGTCTACACTGACCATACTGCTCTTCGATACCCTTTTGCCAAAAAGGATGCTAAATCCCATTTGATTCGTTGGATCCTTTTACTTCAAGAATTTGACCTTACAATTAAAGAAAAAAAGGATCCGATAATGTCATAGTCGATCACTTGTCTCGTCTTCCGAATGCATCATCTTATTTGCTAGTCAATGAAAACTTCCCCGATGAACAACTTCTTTCGATTTCTATCGATCCATTGTACGATGATATAGTGAACTACTTAGTCAATAAAGGAACTCCCTCATCTTGGTCCAAACAGGACAAATGCAAATTCATGTCCTAAGTGAAATATTTCTATTGGGACGATCCATACTTGTTTAAATATTGTCCAGACCAAATCATCCGACGTTGCATTTCGGATAATGAGATCAGGAGTGTTCTTTCGTTTTGCCATCATCAAGCGTGCGGTGGACATTTCGGTCCTCCAAAAACTGCAGAAAAGGTGCTTCAGTGTGGTTTCTATTGGCCTTCTCTTTTAAAGACCCATTCGAATTTTGCAAAACTTGCGATCGATGTCAAATGCTTGGACGAATTTGTTGACGAGATATGATGCCTCTAAACCCCATTCTTACCATCGAAATCTTTGATGTTTGGGGTATCGAATTTATGGGACCTTTTCCCAATTCTTTTGGAAACTTGTATATCCTTCTCGCTATCGATTACGTCTCAAAATGGGTCGAAGCCATTCCGTGCAAAACCAATGACCATAGATTTATTGTGAAATTTCTCAAAGAAAACATCTTTTTGAGGTTCGGCACACCTCGCACAATAATCAGTGATAACGGAACCCATTTTTGTAGTAGATCTTTTGAAATATTAATGAAGAAATACTCGATAACCCACAAGTTATCCACTTCATATCATCTACAAACTTGTGGGCAAGTTGAAGTTTCAAATCGTCAAATAAAACAAATCTTGGAGAAAACTGTCAACAAAAATCGAAAAGATTGGTCTCAGAAATTGACTGACGCGCTTTGGGCTTATCGTACTGCTTTTAAAACTAACCTTGGGATGTCCCCATTTCGTTTAGTTTACGGTAAAGCTTGCCATTTATCAGTTGAAATCGAACAAAAAGTGTTGTGGGCAATAAAGAACTTAAACTTTGATTTCGATAAAGCTGGCAATAACCGAAAACTACAACTCAACGAACTAGAAGAACTTAGGAACGACGCGTTTGAAAACGAGAAAATTTACAAAGAAAGAACAAAATATTTTCATGACAAGTCAATCCTAAGGAAAACGTTTTCGCCTAACCAGAAAGTTCTTTTATATGACTCAAGACTTCATTTATTCCCTGGGAAACTTAAATCGAGATGGACCGGACCATTTGTGGGTATTTCCACATGGTGCCGTAGAAATAGAAAACCCCACGGATGGATCAATTTTCAAAGTCAACGGTCATCGTTCGAAACCTTTCTTGGAATTTCCCAATAACCAAGAGGAGGAGCTCATGATTCTTCATGAGCCAAGCTATGTCTAGTAAGAATGTTAACCCTCTTTTGTAAATATGTATATATTTTTCCCCGTTACACTCATTATATCGTGCATTGACTGTGGGGACACGGTCAAAATTAAATGTGGGGAGGGGAGGGTCTCATTTTCATTTTTTTTAAGCTTCATGGTATTTTTGAACTTTCATTTTCTTTTAACGTAAAAAAAAATCTCAAAATTTCTAAATCCCAAAAACATTTTCTTTTTAGCATTTTGATTTATTTTTGAAGAAACACTATAAGATAAGTATAAGTTTTGGTTAATAAATTGTAATTTTTGAAAATTTATTTGTCTTAACAAAAATAAAAATGAAGTTTGATTACAAATAACAATGGTTTAACTAATATATAGGAAGGTTTATATGTGTTAATTATGAAGTATATTCTAATTGAAAATATTTGTTTAAAAAAGTGGTAAATTTAAAGTAAAGGATATAACATTTTTATCTACTAAGTCAAATGGTGCTAAGATGATTTTGCAAAACTCTCCCTTTCTAAAATAAAAAATAGAAAAAAAAAACACAAATATATATATATATATATAAACATTTGTATATATATATATATTTTTAACACCTAGAGTCATGTGTTCACACTCGTGTGTTCACTCGCTATGCTCTGTACCCTTCTCACGTAAGCCCGAAGGCAGTGCACGATCGGTATATCTTGCATCAGTTTATCTGAGTTAGGTGTATGTATATAAAAATTCTTTTTAATAATGCCTACAGTCGATAATTGTTCACACTTGTGTGTTCACTCGCCACGCTCTGTATTCCCCTCACATCAGTCCGCAAGGCAGTGCACGGGTAATATATCTGGCCTCAGTTTATCTGAGTTAGGCATATGTCAATATTGTAAATATCAATAAAATTTTCAAAAGAACAGGGAGAGTAAGCAATTGAAATCTAAGCACTATTTTTACTTGTTTGATTTAACTTGTTATTGAAAAAAAATGAGAATATCACTTTGACAAACTTTGATAATCAACTAAGGATCCATTTCATAATTACATTTTGTTATCAACCAAAATAGCTAGCCAAACTATAGTCTATCTGTTATGACAACTTGATTTTTATTGGAAATTTTGATGAGTAAATGACTTAAATTTTGATGTTAATGACCAAAACTTATATTTAACTTATTTTTGCCGATTTAAAATTAAATCCTTCATTGTAAATATTTTCAAAAACTCGCATTCATCTCATTGTAAATAAATCTTGCATTTTGTAAATATTTTCACTTTGCATTCGGATTTTGTGGGTAGTATCCGCTGAAAACCCTCACGAGACAACACTCGTCCTACTGGGGACACCCAGAGGTTTAATGGCTTGTTGCATACGCTCAATGTAATCGTGCTCCCTACGAAAACAGATTTATCTTAGTTTTCCTTTATTCGAGGACGAATAAAAAGATAAGTGTGGGGGTATTTGATGTGCACGTTAATGTGCATATATTTACATCAATATTTTATCTATTTTTATTTAAATAAATTTCATATTTGGGCATTTTAACATGTTTAAAACCAAAATTCAATTATTTTCAAATCATCACATATTCATCTTCATACAGGGGTAAAATAGTCATTTTTGTGCATGTGTTAATTTGCGACTTTTTACTTGGACATTTTTCATAATTTTTATAGGAATTTGGATGCATATGGAAGAGGGTTTCATGAAGACATGTGCATGCACAAGGGAATACAAAGGAATGAAGAGGAAATAATTCAAGCTCATGATAATGGAGGACCCTACCCACTTACCTAAATCTACAATTAGAAGCTAATGGACAACTAAGTGGAGGTTAAAGCTTCATGCACATTTAATGATGGATTAATTAGTGGCTAATGGTTACTTGGTGGTCACACTTCCTAAAGGGCACTTTGGGAATCACCCTAAAAATTGAATTAGGGTTTTATGCATGTATAAATAGCCCTCTTATGTACATGTAAATATCTTCTACTCTTTCACATTAGTTAGGAAATTAAAAATGCAAGTTGTAAGCTCTATGTTTTATGAAATAAAAATGGCTTCCTAGCCTCTTTCCCTTCTCTTTTCTACTTGTTTTTCTTTACTTTTATGCTAATTTTTATTCTTATGCTCTCTTTCATTTCATGTTCATAGTTTAGATTTAAATTTATGCACTAGTTTAGTTCATTTCCTTCTAGTAGTTAATCTTCTTTTTCTTTGTTTCTTCTCTACTTTATTTTATTTTCAATGTTTAAATCTCTATGTAACGACCCAGAATTTTGAACAAATTAAAGTGAAAATATTTAATTAATTTTAAATATTTGAACGATGATTTAATTTGAATCCCCAATATAACTTTGAAATTGGCGATTAAATTTTAAAATTTAATCTATTGAATTGAATAAAAATTTGAATCTATAATTCTGAGCTGAAGAAAATTATTTCAAAAGCTTTTAAAATTCATATTGATAAAACTGAAGATAATAGAAGCTTCAGAATTGTACTTCAAACTGTTTCGTTCAGTTTTGAAATTATATCGTTCGTATCGATATTTAAAAATAGCGTTCCGAGGCGCAGTCTCGGAATTTGACGAAAACAGTTTCATTGGATCCGTAATATTGTATTATTATCGGGTTTCAAATTTCGTATTGATCGGAGTTGTTATGTAACCGTACAGAGAGTAAATGCATTTAAATTAAATCAAATTCAAATTTAAATTTAAATTTTAAAATTTGTCAACGCAGCAGAGATTCTTTCTTCAGTCTGCCTTCTTTCAACATCGATACTTTTTCTTTGCAATGTCGCGTACCCTTGTCTCCCCTTCATCTCGTTTATACCTCACGCGAGAAATCATTTCGTTCAAATTAAAGAAAATATCAGAACAAAGAAAAACAGAAATGGCTGAACTACCATTTTATTTTCATTCCTCTTCAAATCTATTTCCCTCGTTCATTTTCACATAAAATCGAAGTCGATAAGAAGTCGCGATTTCGATTTAGAAGGCCGGCAGTCGCGTTCGAGTAGGGGATGCCAAATCGATGGGTTTCGCGATGGTGGTTCGTGGAAGCTTGCAAGGGGATTAGGGTTCGTACGAGGTTTGCGAAGTTTGGGATTTACGAACGATAGTCTGGGGTCGTTTTCGTCACTGCTGGTATCGCGATGGTCGCGAGGCAGTCAAGGCGTGGGTTTTGATCGCGGCATCGTCGTGATTTATAGGGCGTCGCGATGGCTCGTTAGAGGGCAGTGGTTCTTGGGGTCAACTGGAGTTCGAAGTCGAATGGCTGGAGTGCGTTCGACTGTGAAGGTGGCTGAAGTCATAGAGGTCGATCTGGGGATGTTCGGCAGAGATGGTAAGGTTTTGCATTGTCCTCGATCTAAATTTATTCAATCTATATATATAGAAATGGAAGTAATTTTATAAGTTGAAATCGGGAATTTATTTACAGTGAAGTAAATTTCTAGCTATGTGATTTACAGAAAATGGAATATATATTATAAAAAGAAAATTTAGTTTTAAAAATTTAATTTTTGTTAAGCAAATTTTGTTACAAAGAATTTGTTAGTTAAAACAAAATCATTGGATAATTGAAATTACCAAACGAAAATTTATTATTCGGTTATTTCAAATATTGATGAATTGTATAAAATTGTTTATACAAGGTCTATAAAATCGAGAAACAAAAAGGATTGGAAATGGGATTGCGAATTGGAAACAAAGGTGAGATTTTTCTCACTCAAAATAAATTTGGATTACAGTTGATTGATTGCTATTGGATGTGATATTAGATATAGTAGGATATATCTATATATATAGCAATATATACATATTGGCATATGTATATATTGGATTGATTGATTTCCCGCCTCGTATAGCGGATGAGACTCTATTGCGCCGTTAGTAAGCGGATGATTTTTATAAAACCTATATACCGCGATATTCCACCTCGAAGTGGAATTGGTATTGTGCTAACGTCTGTGGATGCAGGGAAACAGGTTGGAGGTATCCAACTGGATTCCTCACCAATATTTATTTATTTACAGATATTGTGATGTATATTCTGTTATCATATGATGTTATATGATGTATGGTTGTCGTGATTGACGAATTGGTGCGTTGCATCGTTGGATTCATCTTTGAAATTTAAAAATAACGATGTTGATTTTTAAAAGAGATTTTTGAAGTGATCTTTGAAAATATACGTTGTATTTAAAATTGTTGAATTGATTTATTTTAAATAAACGTTAAAACTTTAAAGTTATAAAAGTTAAGATTTTTGTGAATTATGACCGTAAGGTGATTTTTGAAATAAATAGTTTAAACAATTTATAAAATGGTTTGAACTGAGATTTTTGAATTTTTGTAAACAGTTTATTTAAAAGATTTAAAAAGTTGATATTTATAAATTTAAAATATAGGAATTATAAAACGAGTTTATAAGTGTTAAAAATGAAATTTATAGAATTATAAATCGTGAAGATATGGAATTTATAGATTTATAAATTGTGAAGTTAAAAATGAATGAAGTTGTAGAATAAAGGATTTATAAGTAATTTACTTATAAATTGGATTTTTGCCTTTAAATGGAATATTGATCGAATTTGTTAATAAATGATTTTTTTTAAGTTGAAATCGTTATAAAGTATAAATATGATTTATAAACGATTGTTTTATAAATCCGAAATCGCTTATTTTGATAAGTGAATTATAGAAGTTAATAAAAAGAGATTTATTAAATCGAAGTTGTTAGAAAATAGAAATGGAATTTATAAACGTTGTTTTGTGAATTTGAAAATAAATAAAAATTGATGAATTTAATATAGAAGGATATTAAGGGAATTTTATCCATGATTTTGGATAGTGGATAATTCTTGAAATAAAATGTGTAGAAAAATATTGAAATTTGGTTAGTGAAGTATATTCACGATTTTGGACAGTGAAAATATTTTTAAGTAAAATGGATATGGTTTTGGGAAAGTGATATTTGAAATGAAGTTAATTCTTTCAAAATATGCTTTAAAACATGTTAAGTATCGAAAACATAGATTTCAACATTCATTGTTGAAATAGGCGTTTTCGAGGAAAGAAGGAAATGGTGGACTATAACACTGTTGTTATAGTAAATGGTTTCCAAAAGGAAGTATTTTATATAGTATTGGGATTTATATATCTATCTAGATTTCGAATCCCTATACTAGTGATTTTGGGTCGTCGTAACAATGTTTTACGCAACATTCGTTTTGACTCAAATAAAATTTGTGAAAGAGAATGATTTCCTTAAAGAATGAAATATATACTTAATTTTGATTTAAGTATATTGAACATTTTCAAATGTTGAAAATAAATAAGCTTTGTGAACTACTTATTATTATTTAATAAGTATGGGAAATGTTTTCCAATATGAAATGAATCGTTTTTGAGAATTTATCTGTGTAAAGATACATTGAAAGTGAATATTTGAAATCGATTGAAAATCGTATATAAGTAGATATTTGAAATATAAATTCACTAGGGAATTTATAAAGGAAAGGGAAATTGTTTAGAAAAATAAACGTTGATTTATTTTTAAAGTGTGTAAATTCTATATCTAGTAAAGATATTTTGGAAAATAAATAATTTGGAAAATTATTTGGAATCTAATGATGTTGCGCATCTTTATTGATAGTTAAATAACCGACTATCAATAATTACCTTGAATGGGTATTTGTTGTGAATTGGATGAATTTGAATGCCAAACTTATTTTTAAAATAAGCGCTCACTATTCGGGTTAGCCGGGAAAGGAACATGGGGTCGTATAACCCATTCCGAATATGTGATACGTCGTTATGAATCGCATTTGATGACCGGTGTTGAAGATCGGATATTTTTGAAAACGGAAGGATTACCGTCGAGTTACTCTACATCGGCTGATCTCCGGTTTAGAGGTTTTATAACCCTTAGTGACGGGAAGTCCGGACGTGATTAGAAAATTATCCGGATGTGCAAGGGCTTCGTGAGAAGTGCCTTCGGTTCTGTTCGATCCCGGAACAGACTTGTATGGATTGTGTGTCTGACGTTACAAATTGAGATATAAAGCTGATTTCTTTCAAATACATTTCTGTTGGTGGCGGAGAATTTATTCTCTTAGCTTAACACCCTTCTCTGAGACGTACGAGCTCAGAGGTTATGTAGTTGAAATTTATCAGCAATATATTCCCAATTTGGTAACGTGGCATGCTGAGTGTTGCAGTGCGATGATCAGTGTTTGATCATTTGCGATATGATCATTTGTTTGATCTTATATCTTTGTGATCATAGGTTGATCATTTGTTTGACCCGAAGCATGGCTTTTGAAAAGCGTAGCTTTGTGGACGAGACTTCGTCGGACCTCACACCCCGGAAATGGTCAAAACAGGAAGGATGCAGCAAGGTTCTAGGGAGTAGCGCCCCTTAGTGTATGTCATTTGTAACGACCCTAGATTTTTATTTAGTTTAAGTTAATAATTAAATAAATTTTTGGATAAAAAATAGTAAAATAAATCGATAAAATGGAGCGAGTTTCTCCAGATTCAAGTATATTCCGTATGAATCATTTCAATTTAAAATATTGTAAATATATAGATATATATTTTGACTTGAATTTAAAGTGTAAGTAAATGGTTTTAAAAATAAATATAATAGTATGGTTAAAACATAAGTATAATTACATAAGTCGAAAATTTATAACATAACTAGAACAACTTTTATAAAATATGTTTATAAAACAAAAGAAGGTCAAAATCAAAGCCCTGTTTTCAAGTGCAATCTGGAAATTTAAAAGCATCACAGAATTAAAGTTTTTTGAAGGCAAAGCAAATGAAGTTTGTAAAAGAAGCACATCAAGTCATCTCATGTTTTAGTACAGCCGAAACTAAAAGAAATATATGTAGACAAGAAAATGTGCAAAGCAATAAATACATACATAATAAAATAACAAGGGTTTGTAAACAAATTAGAAGACAAGTGGTTCGAATATGATGGGTATGCAGATTTGAGTACAACTAAATCAAAAGTTTTGTAGGCTATAAAGAAAACATACAATATTTAGTAAGAATGTAAGTGAAAATCTAGGCAGGCAAGCATAAGAAAAATAGGATAAGTATAAAAAAAATAACATAAGGTACAAATAGCATTTAATGTCTCCATTTATTAGCAGCAAACCAAGTCTATTCGAATTGTATAAAAGAATCCTTTCAGCCTCCAAAACTATGAACTATCTCTGATAATTTGTACAAAATGTACACTGTTTTGTAAAAGAAAATGATGCCCTGTTTTATATATCAGCCTGTAAGCATTTTCCCCATTCCAGTTTTCATTTTCCTTTCGAACTAAGTAAAACCAAAATAAAACTCCATTTCAAGACTTAAGCAAACATTCTCAAGCAAGCAACTCAATGCAAAACAGAGAAGCAAGATGATTTGGCAGGAAGATCAAAGTAAATACATTTTTCAATCCTTTCCAGTTTACAAAACGATCAATCTCTCTGCCTTTTCAAAAATCTGGTGAGTAACATCACAACTCAAATGGTTTAAGTAGATAATTATGTTGCACATTCATCTCTGAAACAAATGTGTTTGAATATATTTATAAGTATTGTTCTATGTTTATATATGAATGTATTAGTTGTATACTGGTCTCTGTTCTTCTTCTTTGATTTTAGTTCCAGGGTTAAATCACTTAGCAAATGCTCATCTGCTCTCAACCCAATCTTTGATAAAGCTTACGATTTGAACCTAAAAATGTTGTTATAACATGGACTTGAATCTAGAATTTGTTTAAGAAAAAAAAACAGTTGTATTAGTCTGGAAATTTCAAAAGAAAACAAATAACAACAGTGGAAGCCTAAGTAAGTAAAAACTCAATATCTATAAATCATGGGTTCAGGCACACAAATCAATTACTCGAACAAAAACTTGATTTTTAAAATTAAAATCCCTATTTTTAGATTAAGGGGTAAAGAGCAGTTCGTGCTTGACCATTTTGGGAGTTAGGGGTTGCCTCCGATGATCGGGGCGACTGGAAGGGTTCGGGTTCTTCCTACTGGTGGAGGAGCAATCAGCGAGTGTAGGAAAAATGGTGGAAGTAGAGGCAGATGGCCGTGGCGATGGTGGTTAGTCGATTGGGTTTGTAAACCTAGTTTTGGCTGGGTTTCGATCGGCATTGTTCCTCTAGTTGATCGAGTTCAACGAAACTCTGGGGGAAGGAAGCTTTGGTATAATCGAAGACGTGGCCGAGATTTCAAGGGTGATGGTGGTCGGAATTTCGTGAACGAAGATGATTTCCAGGCGAACGTGGAACCGGATTGTGGCTTTCAGGCTTCGAGTTGCACTCGTTTTCGATTTCGTGGTTATCTGATGGAACTGGGTGGTTGCGTGGCGTGAGGGGATCATCGGCGACCTGCCTGAGATCGTGGTGATGATCGGAGCAGAGCGGAGGAAGTGTGCACGTGCACACGAATGTCTGGGTTCAGGCCTTGTTCTTCTCGAAGGATTTGATGAGTGGGCTCGGGTATTACTCGAGTTATTCGAGTGTGATACTCGAAGTAGGGGAAGAGATGACTCGGAGCAGTTGGTTGATTTGAGTATGTTGTATTCCAGGCTTTAGTAAAAATATAGCCTGGCAGTTTCTTGATTTCAAAATACAATATAAAATCTGAAACAAATTTAAACCCAGTTTAAATTAAGATTTTAAGTCTAAATTCAAATTGAAATTTGAATCTTAAGTTTTGAAAATGGATTAAGTTTATAACTTTAAATAGTGTAAGTAAGTTTATAGGTAAAGCATACTTAATGATTTGAAAATTTAAAGAGGAATTTAGTTAAAATCTTTAAATTATAATTTAATGATTGGATTCATTTAAATTATTAAGTTACATTTAAAAACTTGAATTAATTAAATAATTAAAGGTTAATTAATTATTGATGGTTAATTTATAAATGATTAAAGAATAATTAATCAAGATAATTTGTAATTTATCGATGTTGATTAACCAGGATTAGTAATTCATAAGAAATTAATCCGATTTGAATAAATCAAACAATTAACTGACCTTACTTATGGATGTTTGGATTCTATTGGATGATTTGATTTGTTTGATATCCCTGATATATGATGCTTTGTGATACATTCTGATTTATGTTGTGATTTCTGTTTCCGTGATATATTACTATGTGAATATGAAAACCCTTGATCCGTAAACGACATTTGAATTTCGATGCGATAGGGAGTCGGATTACAGTTGGTGATCCGAAACCCACATCGAATTGTAATAGTGAATCTTTGTGACTGATAAATTTATTTTATCTATGAATCTGTGAATGAAGATAAGCGTTATGGGTTATACCGCTTATCGATATATCTGTGATGATTGATGTTGTGCACTATTGTGTGTGAAACCCCTGGACTACACCATACACACACAAATATGGATTTCACGTGGAAATCGGTTAAATCACAAATAAATTAAATTTGATGTTTTTGAATTGAAATTTTTAATTTCAATTGATTTTGAAATTTGAAATTTGGGTTTAATATGAAAAGCTTTTGAAATGGAATTTCAAAGATAAAAGTTATTTCGAATAACTTAATCGAGTCTTGAAATTTAAATAATTTGATTTAAATTTGAATTCAAGTTTGAAATTGAATTCTATGATTTGAAACTAGGGATTAAAGATGCTGTACAAGTTATATATGGGTTAAACCATTTTAAAGGTATTGATTTGGGAATTTGAATTTAATTCAAGGGTTTTAACTCGTGTTAATATAACTGGATTTTTTTCCGAAACGAAAACTACTTGTTTTCAAATAATAATAGCTTTCATTTTAAGAAAGGATTTCCAAATTGTGTTGAACGGTTTCAAGTTTGAAATGGAATTGAAATTTTTTGAAAACTATGAAATGAGTCTTTGATTTCAAAGACCGGATGAGTTAATCTAACTTGAAATGGAATTGTTTTGGAAGACTATGAATGAATCTTTGGAAACGAGTTTTGAAAGCTATAAGTTAAATCTTGATTTAAAGATTTAACGAGTTAATCCAATTGAAATGGAAATTGTTTTGAAAATCCATGAATGAATCTTTGTGAACGGGGTTAACTTTGTGAATTGAGTCTTCTTGTTTAAAAGATTAAAAGTGTGGAAATTGTTTAAACCATTGAGGGTTTTTGAAATGAATCTTTTTATTTAAAAGATTGGAAATGGTAAATTGTTTTAACCATTCGATTGAAAAGTTTTGGGCTTTAAGCTGTGATTTAACTGAGACCCCAGTATCCATATGATTTTTAATTGCGCTCGTTATTCGGTTTAGCCGGGAGAGGACCTTTGTGTCATATAACCCATTCCGAATAGTGATACGACGATATGGATAGCATTTGAAGACCGGTGGTGATGACCGGGTATTTGCGAGAGTGATAGGATGACCTATCGATTGTCTCTGCACTGAGTAGCTACGGTATAGAGATTTCCTAAGTGATGGGAAGTCCGATCAGGATTGTGAATACCCGGATTGCAAGGGCTTCTTTGGAAGTGCCTTCGGTTCTGTTCGAACCCGGAACAGACTTGTATGGATGTGTGTCTGACATTACACTTTGAGATGTAAAGCTGGTTTCTATCAAATACATTTCTGTTGGTGGCGGAGAATTTATTCTCTTAGCTTAACACCCTTCTCTGAGACGTACGAGCTCAGAGGTTATGTAGTTGATGGTTACTAGTGATACATTCCCAATTTGGTAATGTGGCATACGAAGTGCTGATGATCATTTGTTGGTCAAAGCGTTGCTTTGTGAAAAAGCGTGGCTTTGTGAAAAAGCATGGCTTTGTGAAAAAGCGTTGCTTTGTGGACGAGACTTCGTCGAGCCTCACAACCCGGTAATGGTCGAAACAGGAATGTTGCGGCAAAGGTTTGTAGGGGTAGCGACCCTAGGGTATGTCATTTCCTTCTGGATAAAAGGTGATATCATGGTATGGAGCCCAGATATTTTACCTATGTTTATTATACTTTGTGGCTGTTGCTTTGCGATTGAGGATCCTCGGATAAAGGTCGGTGACGACCGGGGAATGACATGACTCGTGTGTTAGTTACCTAGTTACAGCTGTACAGCGTGAGGTAGCGTCGGCCTTTTGTTTGTAGAGATCCGGTTAGGTTCTCGGGGCGTCTTTCCAGAGGCGTTTCTATTTTGGTAAGGAAGTTCCTTTGCCTGATCATTTGTTGGAAATCCAAAGAAACAATACGAACCCTGTACGGTTTTAGTTGTATAACCTGCCATGGGATGTGGCGGTAACCTGTTATTGAACATGGTAGCTATAGTAGGCATACGATGAAATGTTGTATGCTGGCTAAGATTTATATTATATTTTCGAAATGGTTTTCGACACTATGCACTAATGATAATAATATCGAATGATTTTGCGTAGTAAGCATTTTTGACTATCATAAGGATAAATCTCCTCCAATTCTGCAATTGCATTGTGTGTGTGGCGGGAGGCCTTATGGTAGTTTCATTTTCGAAAAGCATTGCGGATTTCAATGTTTAAAAGCCTTTTGTGTTTGTTTAAAGATAAACTGTTTTTGTTGCTCACACCAGTCCCATGACTGACCCGGAGTTTATTGTTCCATTCCTAAACTCTGGGTGCCCACCATTTTCCACACGGGCAGTCTA
Source organism: Allium fistulosum (assembly GCA_030737815.1). NCBI lineage: Eukaryota > Viridiplantae > Streptophyta > Magnoliopsida > Asparagales > Amaryllidaceae > Allium > Allium fistulosum. The sequence goes on along the minus strand of CM060904.1, from coordinate 1,217,604,019 downwards.
GAGTTGGGTTTTTCAGATATTCAGGTTTAGTAGATTATCTAGAGCCAGTTCAGTTCTTGGAGTCCATGGGCTGACGTTGCTTATCTTGGAGCATTCTATTGGAGACATTCTATCCGCTGCTGGTGTTATCTATTTTCTTTCCGCTGCTATTTCTTGTATCATATCTCTGATGTATATAGATATTCATTGTATCATCATTATATCTGGATATTGTATCAGATGTTGTATATCTATATTCTTTTTCTTTTCCGCTGTGTTGTTTACTTAATGTTGTTATAAGCTCCGGCGACTCGGATTTGAATGGTCGAATCTATGGCATATGAGTACGATGTAAAGTATGGATGTCGATTTTCGAACGTGAAAAATCCGGATCGTTACATCATTCCTTCTGGATAGAGGTGGTATCGTGGTATGGAGCCCAGATACTTAACCTATGTGGATACTACTTATTATGTGGTTGTTGCGAATCGAGGATCCTCGGGAAGATCGGTTACGATCGGGGGATGGCATACGCGTGTCAGTAGTTACCTATTTTGTAGAGGTAACCCGGCCTTGTGTTGGCAGAGATCCGGTTAGGTTCTCGGGATGTCATTCCAGAGGCGTTTCCATGTGGCAATGGGAAGTTCCTTGGCCTGACCATTTGTTGGAAATCCAAAGAAACAATACGAGCCTTGTACGGTTTTAGTTATAGAACCTGCCATTTAATATGGTAGCTATAGTAGGCATACTATAATGGTACCTATGCTGGATAAGATTTATATTCAACTTTCGAAATGTTTTCTACACTATGCACTAATAATAATATCAAAAAGGATTTGATTTTGCGTAGTAAGCATCTTTGACTATCATAAGAAGAAATCTCCTCCAATTCTACGTTTGCATTGTGTGTGTGGCGGGAGGTCTTATGGTAGTTTCATTTTCCAAAAGCATTGCGAATTTATTTTATTTTCCTTGTGAAAAATAACTGTTTTACGATCTCACACCAGTCACCATGACTGACTCGGAGTTTATTGTTTCCCTTCTAAACTCTGGGTGCCCACCAATTTCCACACGGGCAGCCTAGAGTTATGTTATCAGGATATTCTAGATATTCTGGAGCTTTGGGAGCAAGCTGGATGACGAGACGTAGTATTTGTATCCGATAGTATTTATTCCACTGTGTATTCTGTATGAGGACAGGTTTATATAACTGTCTATTGTTGTATATTGACTCTGATTGATGTATGTATAAACTGATATAGTTCTTTGTTTTAAAAGACTAGTATTTATCTATTATATGTTGTTCCGCTGCGAATGTGAGATTCTGATATTGTTATTGTTTCTGTTTTCGATGTTGTTCTGTTGTTCTTCCTTCTTTTCTTTCTTCTCTTTCTCTTCTATCTTTTCTCCTACCTCTTCTTTCTTAAAACCTCATGCTTCGTATTTCCGTGCATCTTGAGTTAATCAATGGAGATTAGTGTTAAATCAAGGAGTACGGATTTGCGGGTCTTGACAAGTGGTATCAGAGCATATGGTTAAGCGACAACCCTACTCTGTTGGGTGTTACTCATTAGAGATAGAGTCAGCAGTACTCTAGAATGAGTTGAGTGTAATATTAGATACGAGCGCGTATTTGTTAGTTAATATAAAATTGTTTTATATTGTGATGATTGATTTATTGAGTGGCATATGAACCTTCGTCGGCACAGTCTGCAAAACTGGATCGAAGGGGTTTCTAAACACTTGAATAGAACAATTCGGCACAGTATTGTTTTGAATAGGGTGAATGAGATAATTTTGCCCAAAACTATTTTTGTATAGAAAAGAAATAATTTTCTAGGAATTACTATAGTATATGGTTGCTTGGTTGTTAGGAAGTAATAACATTGAAATATTATCATTGTTATATTGAAATTGAATAAGAAATTAAAATAATAACCAAAGATTTGGAAATAAATTCATTTGATAAATGAAATTTATAAATATGAATTGGAAGTTAAGAAATAAATTCACATACAATTGAAATTTAAGAATGAAAATTATAATTGGAAATAGAATTCCAGAGAAGTATTTGGAAATGTTTTGAAAAGAATTTGAAAATTTTGGAGATTTGGAAAGTTTAAATCCTTTTTGATTTGAAAATGAATTTCAAAGGTTTTGAAAAATGTTTTGAAGAAATGAAAAGCTCTAAAATCTTTTTGGTCGCTGGAAAATAACTTCGGTAATGACTACAACATCATCGATGTTTATTTTCGGGTTTCCAAAAGAGGAATTGCTGCCAAATTGTTTTAAATAAAAGTTGTTTGGAAAATTTGGGTTTTGTTTTGGAAATTCAAAGGATAATTTGAATTGTTTTCAAAATGGTTTTGAAACGTTGGAAAGACTCTGGAATACTATATAAAAATATTTATGAAATATTATAAAGTTGATAACTTATACAATTTGAATTTTGATAGAATAAATCTAACTTAAAGAATGGAGTTAAATTAAAGTAAGTATAAGTGAATCAATTAAATAAAGTGAAATGATTACTTAAAGAGAATTTATTAAGTTGAAAATAAATTTGGAGTAGTAACCAATGAATTGGAATTGAGTATTGAATTATGGAAGTAAATTGTGAATGAATAAATAAATTTACAATTGTGATTTAATGAAAGTGAAATTGAAAGTTGAGATTCATTTTGAAGTTGTAAGTAATGAATTGAATTGAATAATTATAAATGAAAGATGAATTAAAAGAATTCAATAATAGAATGTGATTTGATTTGAATCACGTTGAATAGAAAATTCCTAACTTGAAAAGAAAAATGAATAAGGATTGAATCCAAATAAACTACTTTGATAATTAATTGATTCATGAAATGAAAGTTGAATTAGTTAGATTGAAACTTGAATTGTGAACTAAATAAAAGAATGGTTCGAAATTGCAAATAAATTCAAGTAAGTAGAAATAAAATTCAAATGAATGGAATTTACAATTGTAGGTGAATAAAATTGAAACTGAATGTTAAAAACAAATTTGAATTTGTAAGTGAATTAGAATTTGTGATGAATTAGTAAATGAAACTAATTTAAAATAGTGCAGTTATGAATGAAAGATGATTGATAAATTCAATATTCAGAAGTAAACTAAATCCAAATTAGATTGGAATTGTGAATTAAATTCGAATGAAATTGAAAGGTAAAATTGAATGAAAAGAATATGTAACTTCAATAGTGAAGTAAAGATGTATAAGTAGTTTATATTGAAAATTTTGTAATAGAATTTGCAAAATGGTTTGAATGTTGTAACTAGATATTATGGCTAGTAGGATATACAGGTATATTAAAGGAAAAGGAATTGGAAATTTTGATTTCAAAGATATAGTTTGAATTGCTCGACTAAAGGTAAGTATTTGAATTCCAATATGAGATTTGATGATTTTCTTGTCTAGCCGCTTGGCTTTTTCTTTTCTTTTTGAAATTTAAGAGTCCGTAGGGACGTTTTGTAGTCGTACCGTGTTAGCCGCGCAAAGGAGACGCTGGCGAAATTTTTCGAAAATTTCGAGTGTTAGAAAATTTTTGAGAAAGTTTTGAAAGTTTAAATTTGAATTTTGAAGTAAACAATGTTGTTTTGAACTTATAATTGAAGTTGGAAATTTAGTTGAAATGATAACGAATCTTTAGTAGAAAGATTTGTTTTGATAAATTGATAAAAACTATTGGATTGTGAAAACTAGTAGACGAGTTAAGGACCTTTATTCCTAACTTGTAATTTCGGGACGAAATTATTTTAAGGAGGGAAGTTTGTAACGACCCAGAATTTTGAACAAATTAAAGTGAAAATATTTAATTAATTTTAAATATTTGAACGATGATTTAATTTGAATCCCCAATATAACTTTGAAATTGGCGATTAAATTTTAAAATTTAATCTATTGAATTGAATAAAAATTTGAATCTTTAATTCTGAGCTGAAGAAAATTATTTCAAAAGCTTTTAAAATTCATATTGATAAAACTGAAGATAATAGAAGCTTCAGAATTGTACTTCAAACTGTTTCGTTCAGTTTTGAAATTATATCGTTCGTATCGATATTTAAAAATAGCGTTCCGAGGCGCAGTCTCGGAATTCGACGAAAACAGTTTCATTGGATCTGTAATATTGTATTATTACCGGGTTTCAAATTTCGTATTGATCGGAGTTGTTATATAACCGTACAGAGAGTAAATGCATTTAAATTAAATCAAATTCAAATTTAAATTTAAAATTTAAAATTTGTCAACGCAGCAGAGATTCTTTCTTCAGTCTGCCTTCTTTCAACATCGATACTTTTTCTTTGCAATGTCGCGTACCCTTGTCTCCCCTTCATCTCGTTTATACCTCACGTGAGAAATCATTTCGTTCAAATTAAAGCAAATATCAGAACAAAGAAAAACAGAAATGGCCGAACTACCATTTTATTTTCATTCCTCTTCAAATCTATTTCCCTCATTCATTTTCACAAAAAAATCAAAGTCGATAAGAAGTCGTGATTTCGATTTAGAAGGCCGGCAGTCGCGTTCGAGTAGGGGATGCCAAATCGATGGGTTTCGCGATGGTGGTTCGTGGAAGCTCGCAAGGGGATTAGGGTTCGTACGAGGTTCGCGAAGTTTGGGATTTACGAACGACAGTCTGGGGTCGTTTTCGTCACTGCTGGTATCGCGATGGTCGCGAGGCAGTCAAGGCGTGGGTTTTGATCGTGGCATCGTCCCGATTTCTAGGGCGTCGCGATGGCTCGTTAGAGGGAAGTGGTTCTTGGGGTCAACTGGAGTTCGAAGTCGAATGGCTGGAGTGCGTTCGACTGTGAAGGTGGCTGAAGTCATAGAGGTCGATCTGGGGATGTTCGGCAGAGATGGTAAGGTTTTGCAGTGTCCTCGATCTAAATTTATTCAATCTATATATATAGAAATGGAAGTAATTTTATAAGTTGAAATCGGGAATTTATTTACAGTGAAGTAAATTTCTGGCTATGTGATTTACAGAAAATGGAATATATATTATAAAAAGAAAATTTAGTTTTAAAAATTTAATTTTTGTTAAGCAAATTTTGTTACAAAGAATTTGTTAGTTAAAACAAAAATCATTGGATAATTGAAATTACCAAACGAAAATTTATTATTCGGTTATTTCAAATATTGATGAATTGTATAAAATTGTTTATACAAGGTCTATAAAATCGAGAAACAAAAAGGATTGGAAATGGGATTGCGAATTGGAAACAAAGGTGAGATTTTTCTCACTCAAAATAAATTTGGATTACAGTTGATTGATTGCTATTGGATGTGATATTAGATATAGTAGGATATATCTATATATATATATATAGCAATATATACATATTGGCATATGTATATATTGGATTAATTGATTTCCCGCCTCGTATAGCGGATGAGACCCTATTGCGCCGTTAGTAAGCGAATGATTTTTATAAAACCTATATACCGTGATATTCCACCTCGAAGTGGAATTGGTATTGTGCTAACGTCTGTGGATGCAGGGAAACAGGTTGGAGGGATCCAACTGGATTCCTCATCAGTATTTATTTATTTACAGATATTGTGATGTATATTCTGTTATCATATGATGTTATATGATGTATGGTTTTCGTGATTGACGAATTGGTGCGTTGCATCGTTGGATTCATCTTTGAAATTTAAAAATAACGATGTTGATTTTTAAAAGAGATTTTTGAAGTGATCTTTGAAAATATACGTTGTATTTAAAATTGTTGAATTGATTTATTTTAAATAAACGTTAAAACTTTAAAGTTATAAAAGTTAAGATTTTTGTGAATTATGACCGTAAGGTGATTTTTGAAATAAATAGTTTAAACAATTTATAAAATGGTTTGAACTGAGATTTTTGAATTTTTGTGAACAGTTTATTTAAAAGATTTAAAAAGTTGATATTTATAAATTTAAAATATAGGAATTATAAAACGAGTTTATAAGTGTTAAAAATGAAATTTATAGAATTATAAATCGTGAAGGTATGGAATTTATAGATTTATAAATTGTGAAGTTAAAAATGAATGAAGTTGTAGAATAAAGGATTTATAAGTAATTTACTTATAAATTGGATTTTTGCCTTTAAATGGAATATTGATCGAATTTGTTAATAAATGATTTTTTTTAAGTTGAAATCGTTATAAAGTATAAATATGATTTATAAACGATTGTTTTATAAATCCGAAATCGCTTATTTTGATAAGTGAATTATAGAAGTTAATAAAAGGAGATTTATTGAATCGAAGTTGTTAGAAAATAGAAATGGAATTTATAAACGTTGTTTTGTAAATTTGAAAATCAATCAAAATTAATGAATTTAATATAGAAGGATATTAAGGGAATTTTATCCACGATTTTGGATAGTGGATAATTCTTGAAATAAAATGTGTAGAAAAATATTGAAATTTGGTTAGTGAAGTATATTCACGATTTTGGACAGTGAATATATTTTTAAGTAAAATGGATATGGTTTTGGGAAAGTGATGTTTGAAATGAAGTTAATTATTTCAAAAGATGCTTTAAAACATGTTAAGTATCGAAAACATAGATTTCAACATTCATTGTTGAAATAGGCGTTTTCGAGAAAAGAAGGAAATGGTGGACTATAACACTGTTGTTATAGTAAATGGTTTCCAAAAGGAAGTATTTTATATAGTATTGGGATTTATATATCTATCTAGATTTCAAATCCCTATACTAGTGATTTTGGGTCGTCGTAACAATGTTTTACGCAACATTCGTTTTGACTCAAATAAAATTTGTGAAAGAGAATGATTTCCTTAAAGAATGAAATATATACTTAATTTTGATTTAAGTATATTGAACATTTTCAAATGTTGAAAATAAATAAGCTTTGTGAACTACTTATTATTATTTAATAAGTATGGGAAATGTTTTCCAATATGAAATGAATCGTTTTTGAGAATTTATCTGTGTAAAGATACATTGAAAGTGAATATTTGAAATCGATTGAAAATCGTATATCAGTAGATATTTGAAATATAAATTCACTAGGGAATTTATAAAGGAAAGGGAAATTGTTTAGAAAAATAAACGTTGATTTATTTTTAAAGTGTGGAAATTCTATATCTAGTAAAGATATTTTGGAAAATAAATAATTTGGAAAATTATTTGAAATCTGATGATGTTGCGCATCTTTATTGATAGTTAAATAACCGACTATCAATAATTACCTTGAATGGGTATTTGTTGTGAATTGGATGAATTTGAATGCCACACTTATTTTTAAAATAAGCGCTCACTATTCGGGTTAGCCGGGAAAGGAACATGGGGTCGTATAAATCATTCCGAATATGTGATACGTCGTTATGAATCGCATTTGATGACCGGTGTTGAAGACCGGATATTTTTGAAAACGGAAGGATTACCGTCGAGTTACTCTACATCGGCTGATCTCCGGTTTAGAGGTTTTATCACCCTTAGTGACGGGAAGTCCGGACGTGATTAGAAAATTATCCGGATGTGCAAGGGCTTCGTGAGAAGTGCCTTCGGTTCTGTTCGATCCCGGAACAGACTTGTATGGATTGTGTGTCTGACGTTACAAATTGAGATATAAAGCTGATTTCTTTCAAATACATTTCTGTTGGTGGCGGAGAATTTATTCTCTTAGCTTAACACCCTTCTCTGAGACGTACGAGCTCAGAGGTTATGTAGTTGAAATTTATCAGCAATATATTCCCAATTTGGTAACGTGGCATGCTGAGTGTTGCAGTGTGATGATCAGTGTTTGATCATTTGCGATATGATCATTTGTTTGATCTTATATCTTTGTGATCATAGGTTGATCATTTGTTTGACCCGAAGCATGGCTTTTGAAAAGCGTAGCTTTGTGGATGAGACTTCGTCGGACCTCACACCCCGGAAATGGTCAAAACAGGAAGGATGCAGCAAGGTTCTAGGGAGTAGCGCCCTTTAGTGTATGTCATTCCTTCTGGATAGAGGTGGTATCATGGTATGGAGCCCAGATACTTAACCTATGTGGATACTACTTATTATGTGGTTGTTGCGAATCGGGGATCCTCGGGAAGATCGGTTACGATCGGGGGATGGCATACGCGTGTCAGTAGATACCTATTTTTGCAGGGGTAACCCGGCCTTGTGTTGGCAGAGATCCGGTTAGGTTCTCGGGACGTCATTCCAGAGGCGTTTCCATGTGGCAATGGGAAGTTCCTTGGCCTGACCATTTTTTGGAAATCCAAAGAAACAATACGAGCCTTGTACGGTTTTAGTTGTAGAACCTGCCATTTAATATGGTAGCTATAGTAGGCATACTATAATGGTACCTATGCTGGCTAAGATTTATATTCTACTTTCGAAATGTTTTCTACACTATGCACTAATAATAATATCAAAAAGGATTTGATTTTGCGTAGTAAGCATCTTTGACTATCATAAGAAGAAATCTCCTCCAATTCTGCGTTTGCATTGTGTGTGTGGCGGGAGGTCTTATGGTAGTTTCATTTTCCAAAAGCATTGCGAATTTATTTTATTTTCTTTGTGAAAAATAACTGTTTTACGATCTCACACCAGTCACCATGACTGACTCGGAGTTTATTGTTTCCCTTCTAAACTCTGGGTGCCCACCAATTTCCACACGGGCAGCCTAGAGTTATGTTATCAGGATATTCTGGATATTCTGGAGCTTTGGGAGCAAGCTGGATGACGAGACGTAGTATTTGTATCTGATAGTATTTATTCCGCTGTGTATTCTGTATGAGGACAGGTTTATATAACTGTCCATTGTTGTATATTGACTCTGATTGATGTATGTATAAACTGATACAGTTCTTTGTTTTAAAAGACTAGTATTTATCTATTATATGTTGTTCCGCTGCGAATGTGAGATTCTGATATTGTTATTGTTTCTGTTTCTGATGTTGTTCTGTTGTTCTTCCTTCTTTTCTTTCTTCTCTTTCTCTTCTATCTTTTCTCCTACCTCTTCTTTCTTAAAACCTCATGCTTCGTATTTCCGTGCATCTTGAGTTAATCAATGGAGATTAGTGTTTAATCAAGGAGTACGGATTTGTGGGTCTTGACACTCTATGTGTTGAAATGATAACACAAATGAGAGGCTAAACCCCTACAATTTAGGGGTAATGAAGCTTTATTTTATCATGTAGATCCAACATATATTTTCTATGTATGATCTCTTTTGTGCTTTATGAGAAAATAGATGTTTATGTTTGTTTGTGTTTTATGTTGAATTTGATAGCCTACTTTGTTCATAACAAATAGGCTATGCTTATCTCATTAATCACAAATTGCCTCTTCATCTAAATATGATCCTGGCAATGAAGTGAAGTTTTAATCAAAATTTGATGATCTATGTTACTAATTAATAGTAAATAGTTCATGCTTAAACTTGATTTTGGTTTCATTTTCTATGCCATGTTTCATGAGATATGAAAAGAAGGACTAGAGTTGTATTATAGTTTGATGGTTTGATTTGTGTTAATTAATAACTCAAATAGGTCATGCTTATGATAAATACATCACTAATCCTACTTAGATTAAAAAGAGATCATCATTTGATTTTATGTTGATTTATGTGAAAAATATAAGAAAGTGGATTTGCCTCTAAATTGAATTTTAATCACATAGGTTTTAATCTCAACATTTGCTCAGCTTTCTAGTTTTCAAAACAATCTCCACTTTTGGGTTAATTTAATTGATTAGAAAATTTAAAAATCAAACAATTCCCTGCGGATCGACCCGTACTCGCCATGTACTAACTTTTGTACGCCATGCGCTTGCGGTTAAAATTAATTCAAAATTTATCGGCAATTTTCTAACTCAATAGAAACTTTGTCGTTAAACACTTCTCTCACGCGATACTCGGTCCAGGCCATACAGGTGACTCGCATAACCAATCATGCCTCACGTACATCAATGCGTGCGCGACCATGTACTACCTCCTCCTCGCTCCACCACGACGCTCCAGTGCCGCCAATCTCCACGCGCCACCGCCCATCATCACTGAACGAGAACCGAAACCCCAAGAACCTAAAACTGCAAAACCCTAATCGAACGTGACACCTATAGCCGTCGCTGCTTTCATTATCAACGGGTGCCGCTCCTTCCCCTCGCCATCGCGCTCGCTCGTGCGTCGACCCGATTGAATCGCGACTTCGTTTCTTTATTTTATTTCTTATTTCTTCGATCGGCTATGAATTGAAATAAGGGCGAAGGGAGAGTATGGGTAGACAAAAAGGCAGCGTGGTGTACGTATTATCGAGGAAAGAAAATATATAATATTATAATAAGGAGAATATCTAACTCGATTGGCCTGCGAAATTCCGAACTCCAAACGAAGCGTGTTTCTTGGCGTTTCTAATGTTTTACCCCCATTCTGAATAAAATGGAACTAGTCTCGAGGCCTAATTCGATCGTATGTAGAAGATAGCTTTTCAAAATCAATTTATTTTAAGCCAATTCCTTAAATTAGTTTCTACGTGTTTCAAGCTCGCATGGCCAAATGACAAGTCTGATCGCTACGAAACTTGAAATCCTATAATAATTTACTATTACGTATCCGATGACATTGGTTTCGTCAAAATCCGAGATAGTAGCCAAAATGGCTATTTTTACTCGTTAATTATAATATAAAATTTCCAATTTCTAATTATTCACTTTTAAATCCAATTTTAAATGTCAACAATCTTCATTCTTGTTTAAATAAAATTTAAATCAATTTCCGATACTATTTTCATTCACATTAATTCAAGATTCAATTATTTAAATAATTGCAATATTAAATTTAAATAATTTAATTATCTAATGAATCACCATATTTCAATATAAGTTATTTAACTTATAAAATTTAATTTTAAAATGAATTCAAATAGTAAAACAACTACTTTCATTTTACAGTCATTCAGTATTCACTATTCAATTCCAACTATTTATTATAACCATTCAATATATAGAATTCCATTTCAATATTTGTTATCGCCAAAATCTTTGGAATTGTTTATCTCAAAATTTTATTATTCAATAAACTACAATAATAAATCATTAAATTTTTATTTTTACCCATTTTTACCCAATAATCACATTACATTTAATAATTTAAAATAGATAAAAGTACGGATCATTACATATGTTCATACATATTAAACAATATATACTTCAAAAGCTGATATATTTAAAACTAGTATATGAAGCCGATATTTATTCAAGACCCAAGTATATCCAAATTTGTTATACCCATAATTCGAAAGCTTCACATATATTTTTGAAAGATGATGTTTATAAAACTTGTATATTTAGGAACTGAGATATATATACATGAAGCTCTATATGAACATCTTTCCTGTATGAAAATCCATGTATATGCATTTGAAATCTTATGTACAAAATTTCATAAATTCAAAACTAGCTACATATTTCAGAATTTCACTTCCAAACTCTGAATGCTTTCAAGATTTTAAACTTTGAAACTCTTATATTTATAAAATTTTGAAATTTAAATTTTGGAATTGTTAACTTCAAATTTTTGATAACCTCTATAATGAAACTATTAACCTTAGTGGGAAGCTCTAAAGTTAGAGCCCTCTATTTTGGAACGAATTATTATTCTTATGAAATGGAGCATAGTCACCTTTAAAATGATATTTGATTGCCTTCGAAGTAAGATTGGATTATCTTCTACATGAAATTGAATTTTGATATGAGGTGTGATGTCTCAGATCTATTAATTTCTGAAGTCATTGGTCCCAACACCCATCATTTTCAACTTTAGCCCTTGAATTTGGACATGAAGTTTGAATCATTTGAAATCATCGTTTCTGAAATGAAATCGTTGGAGCTCTGGCATCAATCAATTGTTCTTAGATCTTGAAACTTTCAACATAAAGCCGGGCTTCGACATGAGTTTCCCAACAACTTTATTTAACTTGCGACATTAGATAACCCCATGGCATTACTTAACTCTACAGCATTACTTAGCTCAGCGCATCATCGACTTGCGGCATTAAAAGCTTCGGCATTATTATCACAAATTTCGGCATCAATGGCTTTAGTATCAACATTGCTTTCTTCGGCATTAATTCTCAATACCATACACTTCAGCATCAATAGCATAATATCGCACAATTCAGCATCAATATCTTCAGCTTCATTAATTTTACGACATGAGTTACCCAGCGGCATGAATCTCCTTAAAAAATCAAATCCGTCAGTATCCATTTTCTTCATCAAATTTTGACCTTCGGGATGAATTTTCTAGTTTTAACATAGAGCTTCAACCTCGACATCATCAATCACTTTATCATCTGATGCTCACGAGGTCAAGATTAACTTTGAAATCCTTCAGATCTACTTCTAAATACCCAGATCTATAAATTCAATATCCATTGTAGGATCAGAAAATAATGAGATTGGTGATGGTTAGCTATCCGATTGGCTTGCGAATTGGGGATGGATTCGGCATTCTTTATTTTGATTTTGGATTAATATTGGACAAATGTAGACCGATTGTGACTGGGTAAGAATTGGAGCTGAGTTGCTAATAAATGGGAAATTTTATATTTTGGGAGAGAGGAGGATGAGATAAAAATTTAAAATTTTGTGTCGAAGATAACGGGATAAAAAATGAAGTGGCATTACTGTTCGCTTGCCTCCAGATCTATGTCATTTCAACCATACCTGTATAAGCGTTCAAACATTGACAATGTTAGCTTTCAAATTTTGAATTCAAAATCAATTCTAGACACGAGATTCAAAAATCCCTTCTAGGGTACTTTGGTCATTTTTCGAACATGTGGAGGTTTGAACCCTCCTTCTAGCGTCAAAATGTTAAACCAAAATTTGATTAAACGTTCAAGATGTGTATACAAGGGGGCATGTCCAAAAAAAATTTCAATAATACCCTTGGTTTTATAACAATTCACAAATTTATTTGAAATATTATTCATAAGTTCAAAAGATAAAATAGGCAAGTCAAACGGCTATAAACTCAATTTCTTTATTCAATCATGAACATGTTACAAACTATGCAAATATGCAGTTATCTAATTACATAGGTCATTGTTTACAAATATGTCATTTTCTCCCTCGTTATCCTTTATGTCATTAGTTTGTCTTCTAACTCTCAACGAAGAGAACTTGGAGAAGATCTTAATTGGAAAAAATGATTAGAGTGAGAAAGAGGTTCATGGCCCCTTTCCATGAAGGGGTGCATCTTTATTTATAGTGGTTGAAAGGAGGTAAGTATGCTTCCATTGACAATGTGGAACTTTGATTGCTATCTTGGTGATGGCTTCAACATGAATGCCTTTGAAGCTTTATGAAGGGAAATACACCAAATCCTCTTGAATTTGCTAATGTGAATAATTTTAATTTTTTTCTTTGTATTGTATGGCCTTTGACATTTCCACCGCATTTATGTTGTGTGTCATTGATAACATGTGATATTCAGGGATGCGGCATTGATTGATATGTGATGCCTATTATTATGTCGGCGACACGCTTCTTAATGAATTACCTTGGCCGATAAAGTACGATATCAATACGATGAGGCATTGATGATAGGTGGCTTTAAAGAGAGTCGACACTGCTTGATATGCGACATTGAAGAGATGCGATATTGAAGGGATGCGACATTGATAAGGTGCGAAATTAATAGAGCGCGACGTTGAAGAGAGGTGGTATTGATAAGCAAGGGAATAGGCTTCGTATGACATCATTCCCTACTGTTGTATGAAATCATTGCTACTCTAATGGCATGTAACATTGATGAATCAATGCTGCATTCACTAAGTGCGGCATGCAATCAGTACTGCATTGATTGAGTGCAGCATGGGATCAGTGCGGCATTGATTGAGTGCGGCATGAGATCAGTGCGGCGTTGATTGAGTGTAGCATAGGATTAGTGCAGCATCCCCTTTTACCTTGATGGCACACGACCTCTTCATAGCTGCAGGCTTTTGATCTCTTCTCACTTGCTAGTTGTTGACTTTCATGCTGATGAGGTGCGGCATTTCATGTCATATTGATGATAATCCATACCGCATTTGGATTCTATATCACTCCAGGTTCATTTTTTCTCCTTTGGAAAATATGTGGATAACTATATATATATATATATATATATATATATATATATTTCCTATTTTATATTATGGTCTATCAAAAAACTAAGAGTGTGAGAATAACTAAGTGTGTGAGGACACTTACATAAAGCTTTATGACATATATTCACATATATTTTAAAATATAATTACATATACATAAACATATAGCATTATAATTAGATATCTCTAGATATAATTCTGATAGGCTTTTATATATACACGTACATATACTCATTCGCCATAAATTTTAATACTGAGTTATGTAACTATGACTCATTTAATAAAGGGTTATAAATGAATATGACCCATTTAATAAATGATTATAAATATGCTGATCCAACTCATTTATAAAGAGAGTTAATGGGTTTGGCAAATGACTTAGATAATATTCTGATAAGTCTAGTTTTACTTAGGTCTTGTTGCCTTTTAATGAGGTGGTTTTGCTAGCTAATATGTCATTGTGTAACACTTTGATCATAGAAGAGTATTTCCTAAATTCCATTAAAACACTGTGGATCTAATATATTAAATTTCTACTGTTAATATTAAAGATTAAAGATAAATTAAGGTGTGTGTATGTGTGTATCTGTGTGAATGTATGTATGCATGCGTGCGTGTAGGGGATGGGTTGTTTGAATGTTAAATAGTTTTTATGTTTATTGTGAATTATAAACTGATAATATTTTGTATGATCACCTCACCTACATCAAATACTAAGATATCACTGAACTAAATTATACCAGACAGTAAAAAAACTTCTTAAAGCAAAGACTAAAAATCTGACATTGTCATGAATAATTTGTTAGTTGAGACTATTAGTTAAAATAATTCACTCTTTATTTTGGTTCCATTTCATCATTTGTAGTTCCAAACTATCTCAAAATGAAAATGAGTGAAAAAAATTGTGACAGAACCGATTAATAAAGCATCTAACACATATGTTTTCATCTTTAATCTGAATCAATAGGCTCAGTATATCACAGCCATTGGATCAAAGCAACGGCACACATTTCATCTCAGTTGGCACATGGATTGCAAGACTTTTAGCTGGGCCTTCCAGCCCATTTATATATTTTGTATAAATATAGCAGCTGTATGATATCTTATTCGTAATCTGAATATTATTGAACAAGCAATACAAAATAATTGAAAGTATTGTAACAGTTCTTTATGGTATCAGAGCGATCTGCCAAACGGCTATATCATCTCACTCATTTTTCCAAGCATTTCTCGTTTGAGAGATTAAGAGTTTGGATCATATTTGGCTCCCCTCAGAAAGGTGTCATCACCGGGGAGGCTTACCTTCTCGATATTTGTGCAGAGTTCTGATCTTATCAGTGTCATCTTACCCTCTGTGCCATCCAAGAAGGTGATCAGATTCAAGATCTTCATCTCTCCCTCTGGTTGCATCATTTTTCTCAGCCAAGATAGTACAGGGATCTCTGTTTGTTATGTGCACTACTGCTTTGCAATAAAACAGTAATACACATTACTTTTGTATCCTTTCTCCACCAAATTTGTGATCCAGTTAACCTGCATCACCAAAGATCTGCTTCTTGATCAAGAAATCAGGCAAATCAGGGTTCTTGAGTCATCATGGCCCACGAAGAAGATGAAGTCACATCAGCTAACACTGGCAACAAACTCAAGGATGATCAAAAACCCGACTGCATCCTGATCAGACCTAAAAATCAAGCAATAAGTACACCATTAGATGAGGATAATTACATCATATGGAAATATCAAGTTGAAATAGCATTAAGAGGGTATGATCTGCAAGATTATGTCAAGGGAACCAAGGTGATACCACCCATCAACACAACATATGACAAAGGTAACACTATTAGCAACCCAAATTACTCTTTATATCAAAAACAAGATAATTTGCTTGCATCATGGCTACTTTCATCAATTAGTCAAAGTCTCTTATCACAACTTGTTGGATGCTATACATCATATGAGATATGGTCATCAATTGAGAGAATTTTTAACTCACAATTAGCTGCAAGAATCATGCACTACAGAAGAGAATTGCAAAAATGCAAGAAAAAATGATATGAGCATGAGGGAATACCTTGCCAAGATTAAGAATCTTTGTGACAAATTAAAGGCAGTTGGTCATGAAATTTCTAATAGTGAACAGATTCTCATCATCACCAATGGTCTAGATCAAGATTACGAATCTTTAGTAACTTTCATTGCCACACAACAAATCCTACCCGACCTTAATTATGTCCACTCAGCCCTCCTTGCTCATGAAGGGAGAGTTGAACAAAGAAAACTCATGCAGGAAGATTATTCTGCAAATTATGTTTCTAACACAAAGAACAAAGGTCAGAGAAACATCCAGAACAGTCAAAAATCAAGGGGATGCAGCACTCAAAGAGGTAGAGGTAGGGGAAGATTTTTAAACAACAATAGAGTCAAATGCCAAATTTGTGAAAAATTTGGTCATATGGCAAACAAATGTTACTTTAGATTCAAGGAAGAGTACAATACAAATCAACAAGGTTAGTCTAGCAGGCAACCAACAACAAATATAGCACAGACCAGTAATCAAGCAAGGAACAATTCAGATAACTCAGGGGATGGTGATGACAAGACTGATGACATCAATACAGCTGAGTGGTTCCCAGACTCAGGAGCCACAAATCATATCACCAACAATTTGCAAAATCTCAATTTGGGGAACAAGAGCTACACAGGTAAAAATTTTGTTTTAATGGGTAATGGTGAAACTACAAATATATCTCACATAGGGGCAGGCACTATAAAAGGTACAAGGCTGCTCTACCTTAATAATTTACTAAGAGTGCCAAGTATCAAAAAGATTTTAATTAGTGTCTCTCAATTTGCTAGGGAAAACAATGTATATTTTGAGTTTCACCCCAAATTTTGTCTTGTTAGAGATTTGCTAAGCAAAAATATATTGTTACAGGGTAAACTGGAACAAGGCCTATACAAGTTATGCAATATGAGAAACAAAAACATTTGTAATAGTGTTGTATGGTGCAATAGTGCTAGTTTGAATCATAACAAACATGATGATATTTTTTTGTGGCATTGCAAACTAGGGCAGCCTAGTTATGATGTAGTTAAGCAAGTGTTGAATGATAATAAAATTTCTTTTTCATCCTCGAACAATTTATCTATATGCACACACTGTCAAATTGGTAAAAGTCACAAATTACCTTTTCAAAATTCTGAAACAATCTATGAAAAGCCACTAGAGCTGATTGCAGCAGACTTGTGGGGACCATCACCACCTAATTCAACCAAAGGAGACAGGTATTATCTATCCCTTGTTGATGCACATACAAGATATACATGGATTTACTTCTTAAAGGCCAAATTAGACACATGTAGTGCTATAAAACATTTCATTACTTGTGTTGAAAAACAACTCAATAGCATTGTGAAAGTTATACAAACTGATGGTGGGGGGGGGAATTCAAACCCTTAAAGGATTTCTTTGATACAAAAGGAATCATACATAGAATAACATGCCCCCACACATCAAAACAAAATGGGTTGGTAGAGAGAAAACACAGGCATGTGGTAGAAACTGGATTAACACTCTTGTCACAAGCAGGCCTGCCAATGAAATATTGGAGAGAGGCATTTGCCACAGCAGTTTATCTTATTAATAGAATGCCAACAAGAGTGTTAAACCATTTTTGTCCTTTTGAAAAATTATTTAGCATTAAACCAAATTATAAATTTTTAAGAACCTTTGGTTGCTTGTGTTTTCCCTACCTTAGACCCTATAACAAACACAAGTTGAGCCTAAGATCTAGCCAATGTACCTTTTTAGGGTATGCACATAATCAAAAGGGGTACATATGTCTAGATGATCAAGGCAGAATTTATATTTCTAGGTATGTTGTTTTTAATGAAGATGTTTTTCCTTTTGTAGGAAAGGAGAAACATAATCAAGGAACTAATACAAACCAAGCTATCACAAGTCATATATCTGATCTATCAGAGTGGTTTAGCACAGAAGTTCAAACTCAAAAAGGTACAGCAACAAGTGGACTTGATAATCATTCCAGACAGACCACTACAAGCAATCCACAACATGAAGAACAACAGCAAATAGATACACAGCAATTACAAAACTATGAACAACATGAAGTGGGTGCTCAACAAAGTCATAACAATGAAGACATGACAAATGAGACCAATGATGTTAATACTGAAGAACATCATGGGCCACAGTCAACTACTATTCAACATCCCATGATTACCAGATCAAAGAGTGGGATTTTTAAACCTAAAATATACAGCACTCAACTTGATGAGATAGATCCAACATCATATGACTCAGCAGTTAGAAATATAAAATGGAAAAGAGCTATGGATGAAGAATATAGTGCTCTAATTAAAAATCAAACATGGACTTTAGTTGACCTACCAAAGCATAAGAATGTTGTGGGAAGCAAATGGACATACAAAATCAAAAGAGATGCTAATGGTAATGTCATCAAGTATAAAGCTAGACTTGTGGCAAAGGGATACACCCAACAATTCGGGTTGGATTTCAAAGAGACCTTCTCTCCAGTCATCAAACCAGCTACCATCAGAATTATATTAACCATTGCTATGCATAAACAATGGAAGATAAGACAATTAGATGTGCACAATGCATTCTTAAATGGGGACTTGGTGGAAGAAGTATATGTGCAACAGCCTAAAGGTTACAACACTGAAGCCAACAGCAGTAAAGTATGCAAGTTACACAAGGCCATTTATGGTTTAAAGCAGGCACCAAAGGGTTGGTATGAAAAACTGAAGAGCATACTGGTCAAGTTAGGATTTACTTCTACTAAATCTAACAACTCCTTTTATACTAGAAGAAAAAAGGAAAATAACATCTACATTTTAGTTTATGTTGATGATATTCTTATCACAGGTGACAATCAACAGGAGATTGAGCTTGTTATAAAATACTTGGACATACAATTCGCCATAAAAGACATGGGTGATGCAACCTACTTTCTGGGCATAATAATTCAAAAACAAGCAGATTCAAGCATCATTTTATCACAAAAACGATACATGTTAGACATACTGGTTAGGGCTAACATGAATAAGGCAAAGGCACTTCCCACTCCTATGACCAGCAATCTTCAATTAAGAAAGAACAAAGGTGAACATATTGAAAATGTCAAACAATATAGGAGCATTGTTGGGGCTCTTCAGTACGCTACTATCACTAGACCCGACATCAGTTTTAGTGTTAACAAGGTGTGCCAATACATGCAAGCCCCAACAAGTGAACATTGGTGTGCGGTTAAACGTATTCTACGGTATATAAAGGGGACAATCGACTATGGGTTAAGATTAATACCTTGCAGAAATTTAAGTTTACAAGTTTACAGTGATTCAGATTGGGCTAACGACTTGGATGACAGAAGATCCATCACTGGGTACTGTGCGTTTCTCGGTAAAAATCTTATCTCATGGTGCACCAAAAAGAAGGCAACCGTTTCGAGATTGAGCACGGAAGCTAAATATCGCGCCATTGCAAGCACCACGGCTGAGGTTTTATGGATCAGCACCTTACTCAAAGTATTAGGGTTTGATCTTAATCAGAAGCCGATAATTTAGGTAGATAATATGAGCGCCATATTTTTATCCATGAACCCCATTCAGCACTCGAGAACGAAGCACTTAGAGGTTGATCTACACTTCGTTCGAGAACAGACAGGAAGTGGAAAGCTACAGATTCAACATGTTCCCTCCCTCTATCAATGCGCAGA
This sequence comes from Allium fistulosum, assembly GCA_030737815.1. NCBI lineage: Eukaryota > Viridiplantae > Streptophyta > Magnoliopsida > Asparagales > Amaryllidaceae > Allium > Allium fistulosum. The sequence continues at coordinate 1,217,584,156 of CM060904.1, read as the reverse complement.
TGTTTTGACTAAGGCTATTTCATCCAAAAATTTCACTCGCTTCAGGGATGAACTTAGAGTTTGCCCAACTGCCATGGAAGAGAAAGAGGAATGAAACCCTAGTTTCGTTTGAGGGAGCGTAATAAAGCATCTAACACATATGTTTTCATCTTTAATCCGAATCAATAGGCTCAGCATATCACAGCCATTGGATCATAGCAACAGCACATATTTCATCTCAGCCGACACATGGATTGCAAGACTTTTAGCTGGGCCTTCCAGCCCATTTATATATTCTGTATAAATATAGCAGCTGTATGATATCTTATTTGTAATCTAAATATTATTGAACAAGCAATACAAAATAATTGAAAGTATTGTAATAGTTCTTTACCGATATCGATAAAATAAAAGTATAAGTTTGTATTTTGTCATATTTAATGACCAAATATATTAATGGAAGATTAAACTTTTTTATTTCAAAGTAATGAAATTCTTATATTGAACCAAAGTAGTTCAAGAATCTGATATGACCTATTTATTGTTCAGTATTGTTGCAAATTCCTTTAGTACTTACAAGCTAAAAGAATATCACAAAATGCATGCATTTAATGTATACCATCGTATAAATGCAATAAAATTAACATATTAAATTAATGAGTACACGTGACCCGAAGATACACCACGTCAAATGGAAATAAATAACTTTTATTAAATCAATCAACCTATGTGCATAACATACATTACAGAGAGGAGGTGTGTATATGGGTTACCTTATTAATTGATGGTTCAATATGCATATGTATAGCCAAATTCAGCAGTCGCATATAGGGCAATTCTTAATGCACTCTTCTTTGGTCGACCAACATGTCTGTTGCAGTATGAATATGTGCTTTCCCTTCCCTCCAGGGCGACTGCAGTCAGCCCGCTTTGTGCAACAATCTGGTTTTATTTTTATTGCATTCTTCATGCTCAATCCCTATTCATCTATTTATCAAAAATACTTTAAAGTAACTAGCATTTGGTGTTTCATTACATTGTACTTCAATTGAAAATTTTTGTTCTTAAAGAAGGCAAAAGGTAATAGGAAGATTTGAGCTTACAAGATTTAATTATTGCATCTAAGCTTGAGAGGACCAGGAGGATAAAAACATCAGTTGTCTTCATGCTTAATGGAGGCTTTTTTTTACATGTATTTTTGGGGGTATTTATAGATTTGAAATTCATGAACTTCCATGTTCTAAGTATTACTACTTATTGATTACCAGCTATTGTGCATTAAACACCAAAGTTAGAGGCAATGTATTTTCATAAATAAATTTATATGTGTTAATACACACTTTCGTATGTGTGCACACAAATACATATGCACACACATACGCATTTATACACGTACATATAACAAATTGCTTTTGTATTTCTTGCTTAAAGGTTAGACACCTCCATGAATAAGTACAACAGATCTTTAGGCATACACACATATGTTTATGCATTATGCATATTATCAAACCCACTATAAATTTAGTATCCATATTGCTATATATAAAGGTACAAAGCTTTGATAAATAACTTTAGTATATCTACTCAAATATATAAATTTAGTATCCCTATGGATATACACAAAGCTTTTATTAATAACTCTATTTAAGATACACAAATGCGTACGCTAAAAATTTAGATATTTCTAAGTATTTATACGAGCAAAGGAACAAGTTATATACGTATGATAAATGTATGCAACAGTGCAGTATGTTTTTTTTTCTAGGTACAGGCAGTACAACAGTGCTTCGACCACTAATCTCCTCTGGATAGAGCTCGACATTCTCACTTCTTCATCTCCTCTTTACATAGCTCGACATTCTCACTTCTTCATCTCCTCTTTACAGAGCTCGACATTCTCACTTCTCCATGCAGTATAGTCGTGTTTCAGCATCCCCTCTACTGCAGCGCTTACAGACCTCTAGCTTTCCCCATTTCAGCATTGCCTCTTTCAACAACAAGTTCATTTTCGCATTGTATCAATTCATGTGGCCGAAGCTCATGCAAGCCTGTAGTTTCTCCCAGGCAACGTCCAGTACATGCATGCTTCAAGTATTCTTTCCCATCCACTAATTCACCCTAACATGCTAGCAGTCCATTTGTGCATTACAGACCTGTATCAATTCATTTTTGCATTGTTTCACCCCCAACATGCTTGCTTCACTGTAGAAGTACAACCATTTTCTTCGCACAAGCCACTGTCCTTCAGTTGATGTGTAGGCCATGCTAGCATGTCCCCTACTTTATTTGCAAGCCTGAAGTGATTCTTTATCCAGGCCATGCTCACAGTTCATTTGCATATACAGTTTCATGTCCCTTTCCTTCATGCAAGCCCCCTACTTCATTCACAGCCACAGTTTCATGTCCAGGCCATGCTCGTAATTCTCCTACATGTCCACTCTAAAGTCTGGAGTGATTCTCTATCTTCGACTGCTTGATCCACCTCAACATGCAGCATCTTCAATGCAGCAACAGTTACATCAATGCAGCAACATGCAGCATCAGCATTGGTTACCTTTAATGTAGCAGTAATTCCATTATTCATAAACTCATTTGCTATTCTTACATCCATTGCCGCTTTTGTCAATTCAATTGATTGTATAGTTATATTTCCAATCCTTTTTGTTTCATTTTCATTCTGTTGATCATCAGAGTGATGATCATACATAGTTGCAATAACTTAATCTCATCAAACTTTTATATGGATTTTGATGTTTATTTAATACTATTATGAGTACACTCTCCATACGAGAACCATTCGATCAAAAAAAAAATTTAGAGGCTACTCCCCAACATTTTCCAGATTCACATACATGTAATATTTAACCCTACAATTTTATGATCTACATTTAGGCATACCTGGAACACATCTACAAGTATATAGCTCCAACAACATATATTAAAAGATATACTTTCCTAGTTATGTCCACCAGGTCTACCCGTAACCTTTAGGGGAATAACACAATATCTAGACCGTTTGTACCATACAAGTATCCTATTCTCACCTATGTAGTATCGACCTTGCTGACATTGCGCCAAATCTACACCTATCGTTCCATTTAGATTACCTAATATAATCAAGGAATTGTCCATTTGTCACTTAACGCACCATACAAGGATCAAAGTAGAACCTATTTGGCCCTTTTACCCTTCAAACTAAAAAAACTTCTTGCATCCGCAGCATTCTTTGATATAATAAGACGTCTTGGCTTACTCTTTTCCTTATTCAGAAATTAATTTATCCAAATCATACTTTGGTAGAAAGACACAGGGTGGTGCTCACTCTTCACTATTACAGGAAGTTTGACCTAATACTATATCCTTCCAACTCAACCATTGATTGAAAAGGTCACTAAATTCTCATATTACTTATTATCTTTGTCCCAACCTTTTCAATGCTTTCAAATTCCACAGTTGATTTTATCCTAGTAGGCTGTTTAATTCTGTTCATCTAGCTCCAATCTATTTTTTCTTTTATGTTTAAGTGACAGTTGTAATATTTCCATTTTACCTTTTTAAAACAAAACCATCAATTTTAACATCATTTCTACAAAACTGGTAAGTTTTTAAACTGTAAAACCCTTCATTCATTTTTAACAAATGTTTCCTTCTTATTATGATCATGACATTTTTCTTTAAATTATTAAAAAGGGTTAAGCTTAACTTCGCAAAATGTACGTAAAACACTCCTCTCAAAATTTTCTTTTAAAAATAAGAAATTTTCTCAAAAGCATCTTTTTAATGATAATGTGGTATTTTCAACTTATTAGTATTATTATTTTAGAGTTTGATAGAAAATAAAAGAAACTTTCAAGTACTTACCATATCTTATTTATAAAATGAGTTCAAAAATTGGGTCTTGGATACTTCTCAAATTTTTTTATTTTTTTCAGATGTTCTGTTATTAAAAGCAAAACACACAATGATGTTAAGTGTAATAATGTTCCCACAAGACAAAACAAAAGCTTTAAAATAGTTATTAAAAAATTGCTTTTTATCAAATTCTCTAATTTCTCATTTATAAAAAAATTCCATAAAGTTTGTCTGATTATTTTATATAAAATCATAAACCCATATGCTTTTTCTATTCAAAATATCACAATTCTACTGTTTCTATCTTTTAAAAAACATTTTCATTGGTTTATCACTTAAATTGGATTAGGCAGTAGCAATTTAATTACCTAAGGCCATTTATACATGATCATGCTAACTACATAAGGTTTCCGTCCTTCTTTAAAGATGGTTAGTGTTTGTACCAAAAATGAACACAACACTCGTCGGATGTAATTGAAGAGATTAGAATGAAGAAGTAAAATGAAAAATGAGGCTAATCTAACAATCACACCAAGAAAATGTGCAGTAACAGAAAGAAAACAATAATTTATAGTGGTTCGGCGTTATAACCTACGTCCACTTTAAAGGATTTGATGTTTATTGCTGATTATAAACTGAATTACAATAGTACGACGACTAGCTAATACTCGAATTACAATGGAGTTCAAACCAAGCAGCAGCAAAAAAATCCACTTTTAGTTGCAACTGGGGTGTTATTTATAGGTGTGAAGCTAGAACTATCTGCCTTAAATCTCGGAATACCTTTTTTCATGCATAGGTGGGCCCACATGATCGATCTGGAGTTATTTGGGATCGATCCATATCGATTTCGTATCGATCAGGAATTGTTCCAATTGAGCTACGATCGATTATGGATGCTCCTAAGGTGATGTGCAATATGCTGTGAAAATCTCATTGCATTTGGATTTGTGGTTGTGGAGTTATTGATCAATCAAGGTTGCAAATATGGGCTGGCTGAGGCTTTCGTATCGACAACTTTCGTATTGATGACGTAGCACACGCGCTTTGTGGAGATCCATAATTCATGCGTAGGGACTGCTTCTTTTGGGTTGACCGCTTCTTTCATATCCATCATATACCTTGCTTCTCGTATCGATGTTTTGCCACTTTCTTCGTCTCGATCGTCCATCCTGCCCTTCGTATTGATCAGATAAGTGATCAGTACGAAATGTATGGTTGCTGGTCAAGTGAAGTGTAATCGATCCGGGAAGTGCTGAAGTCCATCGATATAGCTAGGTTTGAACCTTATGGATACGAATGATGGATGCCGATTGATGGAGTATGTTCATTTCGTATCGATGCCGATGGATACGAATGATGAATGGGATGGATGGATACGAAATGGGCATGTTTTACATGGATCTTGATCGTTCCATAACTTGAGCATATGAACTCCGATTGACTTGAAATTTGGAATGTTGCCTTGCATAGCTCTTCTAGTTATATCATGCTAATTGTGGCTCGATCTGGACTCGGACTAAGTTTGCCTGTATCCATCGTGAATCTCCAGATAATCGATTTCCGGAGCGAACTGTCTTCAGTCTCTAGTCAAGTCCTTGGTATCACGGCCTTGCCAAAAGGTGGGATAACAGTTAACTCAAGTTTATTTTCCAACACATTGTCCAACTTCAATATGAAAATACTTTAGCCATACCTTTAAATTAATGGGAGTCCTAGCGAATACTACCAACATGAGAATAGGTCTTCCAATTTATCTGGGGAAATTTACCTTAAGTTTGTAAAGTTCTCCTTCATGTTCCCTTTATGCTTTTGACATCATATTCTTATAATTGCTACTGCTAGTTGGTATAAAAAACTTCTACTAGCTTTTCTTTATTGGGTAAACCACATTAAACGTGAAAATTTTATTTTTCATCTCAACTGTCACAACCTTAACATTTATTCTAGCCCACAATTGTTTGCTTATATGAAGGATAAGCCAACAACTACCTTATGAGTCAAAATGTATAGGTTATTGTGTTTTACTACACATACCAGAAAATTATAATTATGCCCCTTTAGTCGGGTTAGGCTCATCTTGTCTCATCGATTGTAGATATCGGCGGAACCATTTAAGGATGTTCACGCTTGGAATCTTAGCTGCCTTACTAGAGCTATATCCCTTTAAAAATTAATCATTCTTACTATATATATTTGAGAATTATTTTCAATTTTCCCACATATAGTATTAACAGGGATGATTGATTGTAATCAATCTTTGAAAAACCATATACATACATACATGCATACATATATATATATATATATGTATGTATATATTCTCTTTGGAAACATTTTGAAAACTTATTGAAAAACCTTTTTCTAAAAAAAAATCAAGTATGTCACTCAATACGTGCCTAAATCCTAGGTAATCTTAAATCTAGCTCTAATACCAAATGTAATAACCCGCACATTCTAACGCACCGATCTAAGGCTTTAGGTGACTTTCGGAGTGTCATGCCAAGAAATACGAGATGTTGAGTTTTTAAAACTTTACCAACCATAATTATAAAGATAAATTCTAGGACATTCTACACTTGTAGATCTTATAAGGGACGGAAATAAAAATATAAGTACTGAAAATAGACATTTTAAAAAATAGTCTTTGGAATACTTAATTGTTATACATACCATTTTCAAGTACAATATAAGTTTGATATGCATTTAATACAATAAATAATGATACAAGGAACAGTGAAGAATAAGGAAACTCCAATGTTTAGCTCCCTTCTCCACGTATTACACTCAATCATCTGCTAACCTGTTATCTTACGTTAGAGGAAAATGAAAAGAAAGGAGTGGGTCGAACAAAAGTCTAGTGAATGAGCACATGTTTAATATATGGTGATCATGTGCTATTGACATTAATTCTATCCTTTATGACCTAGAGTGTTCTACAAGTGTCCGTGTATTCCTAGGGTCCTTTACCTAGGGTTTTTATTCTACACATACTAACACTATAAATTGTGTAGGCTCTATGAGGATCGAACTATGGATCGAACCTTAATAACTAATTATCGGCCGCCGCTCCTAGAGCTAGCCAATATGGAAACACCATGAGTAGAGCTACTCGAGAAGGAAATACCGCTACTGGAGCTACTCGATATAGAAACGCCACCACTAAGCTACATGATATAGAACACCGCCACTATACTACATAATAAAAAACTCCAACACTAGGCTGCATGAGATAGAACACCCCTATACTGCCACTAGGCTAAATGAAATAGAACACCGCCACTAGGCACCATGATATAGAAACACCCCCACTGTGCTACATGATATAGAACACCACCACTAGGCTACATGATATAGAAATACCGCCACTAGGCTGCATGATATAGAACATTGCCACTTGGCTATATGAGAATAAATTTCCCATAACCTATGACTCCACGTAACCTAACTACACATCGACCATAGTACATGCCACTTAAAGCATGCACTGGGATCCATCAACAACACCGTATCATGCCACGTCAGAATCATGAATACCAAGGAGTTCCATTGTGCGAGGCGCACATAATGGTTGGGTGAACCCCAGGGGTCGACCGTTGTATTATTAATTTTGGTAAGTTTTTATTTTTAAATATATTCTAGTTTCAAACGTCTGTATCTTCTCCCTACTAGCTTCAATTTTGAAGTGTTATATAAGAAAATTGTCTAAAAATTGCTACAAAGCAATGGTGCAAGTTTCATAGTCAAATTCAAACGTTTGTAAAAATTTCATTTTAATCCTTGTTTTATTTAAATTTTTTTTTTATTAAATGTTTCGCTAAATTTTAGATAATATGGTAAGACATGCTGATAGTGGATGGTGTCTCCACCCTAGTATTTTCTACCTAGCTCTTTTGATATTTCTCTATTTCACCTAAAAGAATCCAAATCTACCGATTTCTTAAATTGTTGAAAATAACATTGGCGATAATCACCTAAGTGGTATTTCGTCCGCATGCAATTGTTATGCAACGCAAAATATGTATTCTAAGTCATTCTTCCATGATTCCTTTAAGTGAATAATCATCTTTCAATCCGAGGGATGATTGAAAAGAATGCTCTTATACCTTCTTCCAAATCTGAACAAAAATTCCTGATCTTATTTTCTATGAAAATCACCTTCGCATTCTCAATGCGTTCAAATAACAATATCTATTTCTAGATAGAGACCCAAATCTTTGAATTAAACATCCCTTGCACAATCTCGACTATAGTTTATCTAGGACACCTTTTGTGATTTGAACTTTCAAAATTTTACCATTTTTTAATATCCTTCCATAAATGAGACCTTGCTACCAAACTTAACCTCTTAGCACTATATTCCATTTATTTTATGGTTGAGAAAGCTCGATATGGAATGGTAAATTGCCATTTTAATCCAATAGACATAACGACCAATGTTTTAGTTTATACTTAGGGATTTCTATATTTTAATGCTTTGGAATTACATTATTTCCCAAAAGGAATCGTGGACACCGTAACTTTGTATAAATTACATAAAAGATGATTTGTGTTATGTTTGGAATTATAAGGAATTATATTTTCTATTATTATTGAAATAGACAGTACAAATACTGCAAACATCCCTATTTTGTACATCTCTTTCATTTGGGTATATTCCTTGTTATTTCAAATGACACACTTTTATTTATAAATCTGAACTTGATAATCTATAGATATTTACATTGCAAATACTTATATTCCAATGAATTAAAATACTACTTAAATCCCCATAGTATAATTTGATAACTTAACCTACAATTTCCCTTGCAAAATCATTTAATTCTACAGATTTTGAACTATCACATAATTTTATAAGTTTCAAGGACTACTAATACCCAATACTAAATTCAGGAAGACATAAACACTAAATTCTTCCATCATATCGCTAATGCCCGAAGAAGTCAGAACACCATAAAATCTATCAAACTTAATGAAATAGAATATAAAAACAAAGTGAATTAAAAATATTTTTACCAACCATTATATAGAGATATACGACAATAGATGTAGTCATAGAATCCAAGCAAACTAGCAGGCTCTTTATCGGATCATGGACACCTCCCTAACCAATACAGACTCCTCGTTTTCGAAGGATGAAGTCTAATAATAATTAAGGGTTTGGCGAGCGAGAAAGCTCCAAGTCTTGATGGCTTCCAGATTATTTTCAATCAGAAATTCTGGACCCCCATCAAAAGAGATATTATGCATATTTTTTAAAGAATTCCAATATGGTACACTTTAGTCAGGTAGATTTAATCTAGCAAACGTGATTTTAATCCCCAAAACGGAGAATCTTTAAGACCCATCTGATTTCAGACCCATTTCTTAAATTAACCGTTCGATTAAAATTATTACTGAAGTTCTAGCTTACAGACTAAAAAATAAAATGAGTAACTTAATTGATGAAACATAAATAACCTTCATCCAAGGCAGATACATCATGGATGGGGTTGCCACGGGCCAACAATTCAACAACTAGTACCATAAAGAAAAAATTTGTTGTGCCCGGCTCAATTTAGATTTCGCTAAAGCATTTGACTCAATCAACTGGAGCTTCTTGCTTGACATCTTCAAAACCAGAGGATTCACAGACAAATGGATCTCCTGGATTAGCCTTATCCTGAAGTCTAGTGTATCTTCTACACTTGTGAATGGTATTAAAGGAAGCAAAATTCAATCGAAGAGAGGCCTTCAATAGGGCGGCCTTTTGTCACCCTTTCTATTCTACCCAGTGGTTGATGTTTTCCATAGGGTTTTATCCCTTGCAATTAGAAATAACATCCATCCTAACATAGGGAACAAAATTACTTTAGATGGTATATATGTTAATTCATAGGGTTTCTTAGATGTTATTTTATAGGAGATAGAAATTGATTTGGAGCATTGGATTTTGCCTAGGAAATCTTTAGTTTCATCGTGGACGCACGTGAATTAGTTGGCAATGAAGAAAAATAGTTGGTTCAATCGTTGCCATCCAAATTCACGCTCTAGTTCCATGAAAATTCATGTTAACGGTCGACCACCAATGGGGACCGGTAGACCCCTACCGGTCGACAGTTGAACCCCAAGGGTCGATCACTTGTAGTGTTAATTTTGGTAAGTTTTTATTTTTAAAAGCTATAAAACGTATTATATGATATGTTAAACACACCATTGATTATAGCTTATTTTATCCTAAAAATGATTCATTTGACTTAATATCTTACTGCGATGCTGATTATGCTGGTTGTAAATCAGACCGAAAAAGTACAAGTGGAACTTGTCACTTTTTAGGGCATTCTCTAATTTCCTGGTTTAGTAAAAAGCAAAACACGGTTTCTCTATCAACAACTGAAGTAGAGTATATTTCTGCTGCTTTGGCTTGTTCTCAAGTAATATATATGCAACAAACTTTAAAAGATTTTGGTTTAAATATCTCAAAATTACCAATTTATTGTGATAATACTAGTGCAATAAATTTATCCAAAAATACTACTCAACATGCTCGAACTAAACATATTGATATCAGACACCATTTTCACAGAGATAATATAAGTAGAGAAGTAATTACTCTCGACTATATTAATTCCGAAAATCAAATTGCTGATATCTTAACAAAACCCTTAAATGAATCTACATTTACTAAATTAAGAAGAGAATTAGGTATTTGTTCATTAACTGAAATATAAAATATAAATAACAAGTATAATTAAAAATTAATTCAAAATAAATTAAATAGGCAAAAATTCAAGAACCATGTCGACATCCTCCCTATACCCATGTCGACATATAACGTTTTTTAAATTTTAAATTTTTTCCACCAAAATTCAAATAAGTGGTTATAAATTTCTCCTATTTCGAAATTTTCTTCATTCTCTCTATTCTCTTTCTGTTTTATCTTCTGAAATCAATTTATCAATGGCCTCCTCTTCCAAATCAAACATAAAATCAACTTTTTCGTTCCCATCTTCTACTTCTGGTCCGTTTCAACAATCAGCGCTCGCTCCTGTGACGAAAATGGAGGATTCTTTGAAAGATACCCTTTAGTTAATGACTGAAATCCAAGTGATGCAACTTCGAATGGCCAAAGAACAAGAGAGGCAAGGAAAAATCCTTAGGAATTTGCAAAAATTTCTTATGGATAATCATGCTAACCTAATCTTGATTGATGAGGACTCTTCAGGAGATCATGAACAAGAGGAAAGTGAAGAAGAAGAAGAACCAATGGAAGAAGAGCACGCGGAAGACAACGACAAAGTCATTTGCATTGGCGAAGTATGTTTTGACAAGGATGGAAACTTGGTTGAACAACGTGGAAATTTCTGTTTCCATTATCCAAATTGTTCGATCCATAGATCTCCAATTGTCAAAGATACTCTGTAGTTTCTTCTCTTTCGTTTTTCATCGTTTTGTGTATACTTGTCACGTTTTACGAAAATGTAAATTTAAACAAATATATATAAAAATAAATAATGTGTGTTCTTATATATTTTCTATTAAAAAGTATTATTATATAGATTCTTAGTTAGGAGAGTTTGTAATTTAGGACTAAGTTTTAGGTTTACAAGTAAGTATTGATGATAACACTATCATCATATAAGATATTAGACTAAGAGTTATATAGTTTGGAGTTAGTTTGTTTTTGTTGGTGACAAAGGGGGAGAAATATAAAATAGGGTAGTTAGGCATAGATTAAGGGGGAGTTATTAGATTTAGGGGGAGTTATTAGGATAGAAGTAATATTTTATAAACAAAGGTTGTCATCATCAAAAAGGGGGAGATTGTTAGTCCATGAGTTGATGGTTTTGATGACAACAACCTTAAAGTAAGATTATAAAATATAAATACTAACATTATAGTTTAGATATATATGTATATGCAGGATTTAACCATGCAGGTACAAAGAATGAAGACTGTACAGTATAGAGATTCAAGATATCAAGATTGAAGACTCATGAGTATCAAGAATATCAAGATTATCAAGAGTTCAAGATTTCAAGATAATTATTGAGTCTAGAATTTTGTTAAAACTTCACAATAGCACTGAAATCTTCACTCCGTTTTTCTTTTGGGATGGAACCCATTTCTACCTTTTTAGTGGCTTACAAACCTCGTAGCCTTGAAACCGAGGGTGTACTTGGATTTCTTTTAGAGTGGATTGTACTTAGAGTAGAATTTTGTTTAAAATACTACGATGTACACCCTCGATTTCCTCTGGCTTACAACCTCGTAGCCTTGAAACCGAGGGTGTACCTCGTAGCCTTTAGTTTCAAGGCTACGAATCACAATCCTCTGGCTTACAATAAATACTAGAGTAGAATTTAGTTTCAAGGCTACGAGGCACAACTAAGTAGTATTTTTTACATAAAGCCTTGAAGCGACGAAGTACATTCCACTCTAAGTAGAAGTTTCTAGCTTATGGCTTGAACAAATATCAAAAAAGGTAGTTTAGGCACCAAAGAACTTTCTACTCTCTCAACATCCCAACTAAATTATATAAAAAGGCATATGAGCAAAAGCATATTGAAATGAAATAAATGATGAAGATAGTAGTATTATTATTAATAAAGAATTGCAAATGACTCACAAGCTTTGAAATTTTTTGTGAAGAGTAATTTTGTGGGTTCAAGAAAGAAAACGAAGCGGTATTTATATACCTATGCATTCAATAGCATGCATTGAACTCAAAAGGCAAAGAAGATCCTAGCCATTCGATAGAAATCAATATTAAGTCATGTCAAAACATGTGGGGAGATGTAACACATCCCTAGCACGTTTGGAAAATCAAATCATCACAACTAATTGCACAACGTTGCCTATAAGGCGCACTAAATGCGTTATAGAGCCGTCATTTGAAAAGATTTGTTTGATATTTATTCTAGCCCGCATTCGTCAATAGGTATGGACTTAGGGGAAAAATGTTGCCCATATTTTTTTAAAGCAACTAGAAAGCCCAATTAAATGCAATCATGCCCAATCAAAGCCAGACCAACAATCCTTGGCTAGCCCAGTCAAGGGCCGGCCCAGGCTCATGGTCTCAAACCAGCATTTCTACCCAGCAAGGCACCATGTTAAAGCCCCGCCTCTTTAAGAAACCTTCACACGATCAAGACCAACACGGGCCTAGATCAGTTCTCATAGATCCTCTACTTTGGACTTCCAACATCAGCTAAAGACGATATTGGTTCGCCTAACTCCACATCAGTTAGCACCATGCCTCTATCTATGGTCATTTCGGCATATAGCACATCAGGAGGGAACAACCCGCCCTTGGCCATGGCTTCCATACAACCAGTTCCAACTGATGCCTTGCCTCTCTCCTGGAGGCTCCATGCCTGGTCCATTGTCCGCCTTATCTATATGGTCCATAGCTAAATACCAAACCTTTTCCACGTTGCCGACACTCGGTCGGCAAACTAGGCCATGTGGGTACTCAAGTGGAGGACAAAGCCATCAATCTATATAATCAAAGCATCACCATTGGGGCGGCTGATCTGATAGGGCTTACCATCAACATTAAATCCACATTTAATGCAAGCCTATGCCTTGTATAGAGGGGTGATGAGTGCTTTCTCATCCACTGCCCATCTTTTGACCTGCTTTACAACTGTCGATCATCCACCTCTGTAGCAAGATCAATGGTCGATCCTCTTTCGCACCGTCTATACGGCTCGATCTCAACCGTTCACCACCCATTCCAACTGCTATAAGTAACCTCTACTTTGTAACTTCAAAGAGGTTAGTGGAATAAAATCTGACTAGGCACTAGTTGAGAAAACTCTGGTCGAAACATTTAAGAAACCCATTTACTATGCACAATCCAATTCTCTTACTACCACATAAGTACTTGGGATCACATGACTTTATTAGTCTTGAGTCATTCCCGTTTTCCTATAATTTTCTTATAATTTCTAGTAGTTGTAAGAGAAATATATAGTAAGAGAACTTCACATGGGACATAGGAAGCTTTGTCGAACCACTTTATATCTTGAGTTATTTAACTTTTAGTTGCGTATTTAACTCCTCATATTCCATTTTAAGCTAATGATTAGCAAGTAATCTTTGCTCTTAATAACGCATTAGTTTCTTTCCGAGGTTGGCTAGAAATCTAGTCAACAAAATGATATTGCATAACTTTTAGCCCTTGGACTTAGATGCATTACGTTCAAAGTAGCTTCTGGCCTAACGAGGTCAGTAAGATTCTTTGAGCTGAAGTACACCTCATGCTCGACGATGAACTAGAAGCCTTAGATCTCGCCTTGGTCTTGACCAAAGTAACGATCTAAGGGAGATGGTCAATCAAGCCTTTGTCTTACCTCTTAGCCTGGATAAAGCAACCACCCTAAGATTGGTAGTCAAACTAAGCCTTTTGTCTTGCTTTAGGGCCTGGCCAAAACAACTAGCTAAGGTAAATGATCGACCTACCCTTAAGTCCCGCTTTTAAGTCTGGCTAAAGTAACCACCTAAAGAGTGGTTGTCAAACTAAGCATTTGGTTCTGGTTTAAGGCTTAACCAAAGCATCCATCAAGCATAAATGGTCATTGAAGCCTTTGATCCCGCCTCCATGCCTAGCTATAGTAACCACCCAAAGACTGGCAATTAAACTAAAAGTTTGTTCATGCATGAGGGCTTGATCAAAGCAACCATATAAGGGATATGGCCAATCAAGCCATATGTCTAGCCTCCGAGGCTGGCTAAAGAGACCACGTAAAGAGTGGTGCAAAAATAAAGCTTTACCGATCACATCTTCAAGAGTGCTTGAGGTGTTAATTCGAGGGGTATTGACTAAAAAACCATTATAAAAGAAAATAGAGATATTTAGTTATAAGTTATATAAGAACTGCACCCATCAAAGAAAGAACAAAAAAAGGGCTAAAAATAGAAGTTAAGTTAAAGCATAGCAAACTTCTTTGGGGAGGGAAGTCCTACACCCTAAAATTTGTCAAAAAATTGAGCAGGAAAAACTATTGAGGGCCTAAAATCAACCAGCTATCGAGGGCTTAAAATTAACAAGCTATTAAGGGTTAAAATGTTAATAATGCCATTAAGTTATAAAATAGACGGTACTATTGAGTATCAAAATGGAATAAGCAATCGAGCACTAAAAATTCAAAGGAACTATCACAAATTAAAGGAACTAAAGCTATCGGGTTCAAGATGAAATAGGCTATCGCTTAACAGCTTTAAAATTGTCAAGTATCAAGTTGGAATGTGCATGAGGCTACCGAATTCTATGACCATAAAATCCATCGCATAAAATCTATCGAGTGTTAAGTTGCAAAGCTAAAGCACAATGAAGAAAGAAGCTATCGCATTACAAAAGATAAGAAATCGAGTACTAAGACAAGAAAACTATCGCATGCTATAGTAATAAGCTATCAAGTACTAAGACAAGAAAAGCTGTCACATGGTATAATAAGGATTTACAAGTACTAAGAAAAGAAAAGATATTGCATGCTAAGGGGTAAAGCTATCACATGATATAATGGGGAGTTGTCACATGACAACTTTAATTCTATTGAATACCAAGAAGTAGCAAGCTATCACATACTAACCATGATGCTATTAATTGTTAAAGGATAAAAACCATCGCATGTCTATGATGGTGTTATCGAGTGCTTAAAACTTTATGTTCTCAGATGATGAAACATCAAGCATAACAGGAACAAATGACCATGTGGAAACTCTTAGTTATGCCATGTCATCACAAAAGATCCAAAATATATCATGGCACATGTCGCCTTATGTAACGACCCAGAATTTCAAACACTCCATATTCAAAAATCTATATTATTTAAATATTTGAGTCTCGAATTTAAGGAATAAATATGTTTTTATAACCTTATTAACCCTATTTTAAATAATAACTAATGAAGAAAAAATTGTTTTTGAATTTTTTTTCGAACAGTTAATAGTTCGAAGAAATATTGATAATGTGACCGAAAATCATTTTGCCCATAAATGACATTTTACTAAACAAAAGTTGTTCAAACTCTTTGGCACTTATCTAATTAACACGTGTATATATACACGCCCATGAGGACTTGAATCGACATACTTGGATATTTGGACTTAATACATAACATATATACTGTTGTTTTTAATGAGCTTGTTGCTTTTTTTCCTTTTGTTACGATCAATTCGATGATTGCAATATTTGCCAAACTTGTCTCTACATAGCATGTTTTGGCTTCACTACAGAAAGTGTAACATCCCGTATCTGGAGGCCAAAAGCTAAGTGCTACAGATGCTGCAGTCATTCATAGTATTAACTTCTGGTGACAAAATACGGTAATGATAACGGTATTCATAATATCAGAAGCACATGAATATGAACAAAATCACAAATTTCAAAAAAAATCATTTTGGTGATTACATTTCAAAACAATAATTCATATTTATGTTATATAATCCCTTAATGTTTCCCAAGCAATGATTAAATATATCATTACAAAAATACGTCAAGAGCGACATATGATGATGCCCCCATAGTTGATCAAAGCAATATAGTCATAACTGACTTATATACACAGCGGAATCAAACAAAATGAAACGAAAAATCCTAATTAGCTATCCTTCAGCCACCTGCTCATCTTCGGATGCTTTATTCGACAATAGACAAAACTTGAAAACCTCAATCCTCAGCCCACTCAAATCAATTTTTAGTACCCAAGAGTTTAAGGGGAAACAAAAACTTCGAGTCAGACATAAAGCATGGTGTGAATAATTCTGTTACATCTCTGTTTGTTGATATTAAGTGACACTACGCCGCTTAGCGGAATGGGTTTTCTCTCACTAATATCCTCTTTAGAACATATATTTTGCAAATCCTTTCCTGCAACCAAACTAGTTAATCAAACTGATTGTACCAAAATAGCAATATCCTTTATGCTAATAAGTGGACTATCTGCTCGTAAAACAAGTAATATGTGAACTATCTTCCCACATATAATAGGAAGATCCGTTATGCTACAAATGGACTATATGTCCATACAACTGGGCTGACTGCCCACAAACTGGACTAACTGTCCGAAATCTAGGCTGCCTGCCTGCAAAATGGACTAACTATCTGAATTATTTTCTTAGGGTTAACCACCATTTAAATTTTCCTTGAAAACCTTTCCAAAATGATTTAGTCCTTCAAATCATATATTTGTATAAGGAAAATATATCTTTAGCTTTATTCTAAGCCATTTTGCCATGTTATATATACTTTACACAAACTAATGTTGATGAGATTTAATAAGGATTAACTATCCTTCTAAAACAAGTCAAAACCCTTTTTAACTTGAAAATACTTAGGCAACATGGCCTATTTATTACATTCGAAGCCTTTGTTTAAAACCTTTTAAACAACCCTTTCGAAACCCTTGAAGGTAGCCCCTTTCAAAACCAATAAATACTACCTTTCAAAAACATTGGAAAATGCTTTCCTTTCTTTTCTCTGAAAGCTTCAAAATAACAGACATCCCCCTTTAAAACCTTTTAAATATTGCCTTTCGAAAACATAGAAAAAACCTTCCTTTCAATCCTTTCGAAACCCTGGGAACCACCCCTTTCAAAACCATTTAAAAAAACCTTTCGAAACAATCAAAACAATCCTTCGGAAAGCACTTTGGGTTCAATTTAAAACTTCGAAACTGCTTTTAAAACGTTTCAATCGAAAACATTGGGATTATGCCATCAAGTAGAGCAAAAGGATCGAACACCCATTATAGTCAAAAGCGTTAGTTTCAAAACCTTTTAAAACTATCTCCTTCGAAACCATTTGGTTTTACTTTACTTATAGAAAAAGGGTCTTAAAAATATTTAATTCGAAAGCATCTACTTCGAAATCCATTTCCTAAGTAATGAAGTGATGGTGTCGAAACCATCCCTTCGAAAGCTTTGGAGAGGTAGCCAGGTTTTAGAAAACAAAACAATCCCTTCGAAACCTTCTGGGTCGAAAGGTAGAAAGGCAGCAGGAAAAAGGTTTCGTCTTAGTCGAAAGAAATTATTTAAAAATAGAGACGCAACTCAATCGAAACCATTTCCTTTAAATCATTTGACTTGGTCGAAAATTACTTAGTCGAAAGCTAGTAGGTCTATTTCTTTTATTTAAAAACAAAGGACAACCTCAACCCCTTCGAAACCCATTGTTTCGACTCCCTACCTTCTACCCTCATCCAATTCATTACGTACCAGTTGCCTGATACCATATGCATTGGTTTCGACTGTATCAGAGGTTGTAGTTATGGAGGCAGAACTTGGTGTCGAAAGAGACGAAACGGTGAAAAACTTGTAGCAAATAGTTCGATTCACCTAACCTGCCTTACGTGTATAATTATGATTGATTGCCTCTTTCTTTACCAATAAAAAGTACTGCACTTTGTCAAAAGTGCTGCTGACTTTTCCATATTATATAATTTAAATCTTTTACAAAAAGCCCATTCTCCTATTTTAATTATATAAAACATTTAAGTCCCATACCTTAAATAATTTTATATAACCATTAAAGCACTTAAGAAAAATCTAGAAAAATTCTAAAAAATCACATTATATATGTTTTACAACATATAAAAATTTCAGATCTAAATAAATAATTATTTACCCGTAATTAATTTATAACCCAAAATACCATTTTCTTTACTAGAAAATTCATATTAATTCCACGAAAATTCAAAAAAATCTAAAAATTGAAACCCTTCTCCAAAATAATATTTATGATCTTCATAAAAATTCACAAGCAAATTGGATGTCATTTTATAGGGTTTTCGTCTTAAAACATATCATAAATTCAATATGAATATCCATAATTCATCAACAAGTATATATATTCATTCCATCATTCAAAAACATGGCAAACCATTGCAAAATATTCGAAGTTCATATTAAAACTGAAAACATAATCAAAAATGAGATGTAAACATTATTCACCTTAGCTTTGGAGATTTTGGAGATTGAGATGTGAATAAATTTGGTTTGAATTTTGCTTCTACCTAGCTTTTCTTCTTCTCTTCCTTGTTAATGGTGGCCGGCCTTATTTTATAAAATTTTGAAATGAAATGAAAGTGTAGATTTTTCACAGCTATGGATAATAAATATAAGAATAGCCTTTTTCCAATTTTACCCCTCCTCTATTTCAAGTTAACTCTTATTTTAATTCATGGTTAAATGGCATGGCTACACCTTAATTAAATCAAATCTCAATCCCCTAATCAACACATTATTTTATTTAATTTAACTAATTAAATATCCTAAATAATGTTGCCAAAAATCTGGGGTGTTATATACTCCTCTCCTTAAAGAATTTCGTCCTCGAAATTACGATAAGGTACACAACAATCAAACAAGAAGGTATAACATACCATCAAAAAAGTCAGGATAAATACCTTTTATCCTGCTCTCAATCTCCCAAGTACAGTCCCTACCATCGTTGCTCCACTAGACTTTGCTAATCTGACCATCTTGGTTCTAAGCCTCTTCTCATCTCTCGCAACTATGTGAACTGGTTTCCTCATTATGGTCAAATCCGGCTCTACCACTAAATCATCTAGCACAGTCTATGCAATAGCAGTCTCCGGGTCCCTAACACAATTTCTAAGATGAGAAACATGAAAAACATCGTGGATTCCTACTAAACCGATTGGTAATTCCACTCTATATGCGAGTTTCCCGATCCTCTCAACAATAGGAAAAGGTCCAATGAATCTCGGAGTTAACTTTCCCGATTTCCCAAATCTTATTACACCCTTCATCAGTGACACTTTGACGAAAACCTGGTCTCCAACTGAGAACTCTAGATCTTTCCATTTCTTATATGCATAACTTTTCTTCTTAGATTCAGCCTCCTTCATTCTAGCCCGAATCACCTCAATCTTATCTGCAGCTTCTCTGACTAAATCTGGACCAAGAACCAACCTATCCCCAGTCTCTAGCCAACAAATGGGAGATTTGCATGGCCTTCCATAAAAAGCTTCAAATGGTGCCATCCCAATACTAGTCTGATAACTGTTGTTATACGAAAACTCGACTAAATGCAGGTGGTCTTCCCATGATCCCCTAAAATCCAGAACACAGCTCTTAACAAATCTTCCAAGATCTTGTTAACTCTTTCCATTTGCCCATCCGTCTGTGGATGGTAAGCGGTACTCATCTTGAGCTTGGTTCCCAAAACTTCCCATAGACTCTTCCAAAATTCACTAGTGAACAAAGAATCTCTATCACTAACTATGCTACTAGGAAATCCATGCGGTCTAACCACATTCTTCAGGCATAACCTCGCCAAAACAGGCATCATTCTGGTTGACCTAACTGGAATGAAATGGGTACTCTTAGTCAATCTGTCCACTATAACCTATATGCTATCATTTCCTCTATTCGATCTAGGCAACCCGTCAATAAAATCCATGGAGGTAGAGTCCCACTTCCATATTAGTGTTGAATATGCTAGTATATGATTTTTGTTTGATGATAATAAACATATATATTGATTTAAATGTATTTGTTATTGTACTATTTTATTTTTCACATATTTAAATAAATATGTGCTGAATAAAATAAATAACACAGAATTTAAATTCAAACAAATATTTTATTCAAACAAATATTTTATAACAATTTTGAATAGTACAAATTTGAGCTCTCACTATATATACACATTTTTCAATTACATTACAATTTCAAATTACAACACAATTTTTCACTATACAATTATCATTTACATTAGCACCTCATTACATATCACTCATTACACACTTATTTAATCTTCAACTCTATTCCAGATTGAATCCAACATCTGAGTTATCTGCAAATTAAACACTGACGCAGTAAAATTAAAAAAGAAATATTTTTTACAGTGTAAAATAAAATGTGTTTTTGAAAATATGATTTGCCTCAGTTATTTGAGTTGTTCGTCGTCATTTATTTTGAATTCATATACAAGAACAACTTGTGACATGCACAGTGTATCACTGTACATGCCACAAGGCCGTGCATACCGATATACACTTAATAAACTTGTAGGGATAGGCGAGCACAAGGTCAAACCCGAGCCGAGGCTGGATTCAACTCAGGTGCAATACAAATACATCACAAAATTTTCGAGTATAAGTTCTCATGAAACAAGAAGCCAAAACCAGACCATGCTAACAAGTGCATAAATGTGTACACATGAGAACAGACTCGACAATGGAGTCAAAGCAATATGAAAATTCAAGTGAAACCAGAAATATACAAACTACACATGAAACCAGTGGAATCAGACTCAAGTAATCACAAGAAAACAATGAACATGAGCATGCAACATAGTCTCGACCAAAACAACAAATCAGTTCAGGTCCAACCAGTACCAAAACAAAATGTACTTACATAAAGACTTCAAGATGAACCAGATCAAAACAAAACAATGGAGCAACAAATAAATAAGCAGTGCACAACATTTCAGTGCAGACTTCAAAGACAACACTGATGCACATACATATATACAGTGTTATATACACATGTATACATATATACATATATATGTATACATGTATACAGTTCAGAAAGCATCACACCAAATGTACAAGAATGCAAGTCCAAAAACAGCAACTAGCACATGTATATACATGGTGTATACATATGAAACCAGAATCCATGAACACACACATATATACATACATAAATGTATGTATAAAGTGGAGATGACTAGCAACAGACTACAAAATGTTCAGTTACAAAATGTATGTATACAACATGAAGACATCAAGAACCAAACATATGCAACAAGTTGACAGTGTAACCATGTGCACAAACCAAAGTGATTGTGATCAAGCAACAAGGAAACAAATGCTTTCAGACTTCAACAGAAAAGACTACAAGGACGTGAAAACCAATAGACCACATACATATATACATATGTTTGCACACATGTATACATATATACATGCTGTCAGACACATCATCCAGATAGTTTTTCGAAAGCAAACAGGTGCAGGTACACAACAACCATGTGAAGACTTCAAGAGGAACAAGTGAAGACATCACAAACATACATATATACATGTATTTATATGTAGTGACATGTATGCAACAGAGTGCATAAGCAGACTACATGACACAAACAGCCCAAATATGAACACAATACAAATGAACACAAGCCCAGACTCAACAAACTATACAAAGGTGCACTTAAAGCTCACATGAAATGCAACAACAATGATCATAGTAAAGACACAAGAAGTCTACAAGTTAAATGTTCAGTGACTCGAAGTTTATACCGGTGCACAAATCAAATACACATGACTCGAAGCAATGCAAATCAGACTCGAGTATATCACACCAGAGGCTACAGCAGATCAACAACACATATACACACACATACATATTTATGTATGTACATATATGGTGATACAACAAGTTCATATGGATATGCAAGCAGTGTAACCCGAAGAAAATGCAAAGCTATGCCATAGAATACAAAAGTGCAGACCACAAATTCAACTCAATGCAAAGACCATGTCAACATACTTCGATGAACAAAGTCAATGTCGCAAGGATTTCAAAATGGACATGTCAAATTTATTCAAGGCTATTAAGTTTGGAGCATCAACAACACAGCAAGTATGAATCAAAAACGGTCAAAAGCCGTGGGTCATCAAGGTACTGTTCGAATAAGAATCGAGCTAACAGTTAACATTGAGCCTCAACAAAATATACACATGAAGGTCATATGCAAACCAAACTAGACTCAAGTGAAACTATCGAACCAGTCAATACAAGAAACTGAACATGTCAAGTTAAAAGCCAAAGTCAAATCCAATTGAACAAGTCCAGGAAATTCAAATACCACAATCGACAGCCAGCAAATCGTGAACCGTTCAATTATCACGAAATTAGAAAATATTGTCTCTATTTCAAAGTGCCGAAATCAAAGATGTCACAAGAGAAAAGAATGGAACAAAATTCATAACAAACACAAGCCGTGATAATCAAGCAAATGAAAATATACGAATTGAAAAAGTCAAAAAACATCACCAACATTCAAGTTAAATATAACGGCCGAGCTGAAGTAATTGAAGAATTAAAACAATATTATACGAACGTTAATTTAGGGTTTTCAACCCTATAAAACCCAATCATCTTCGGCATTATTAGGCATCGAGTTCAAGCATATCTACGAAAGAAATAAAGCAAAATCACATACCAGTTCAATTCGAACTCGACTCGTTGAATCAGTCGTTTGCGAATCAAAGTGACAAATTGATTGATGAAGCAACTATAGATAGTTCATCATTCAATCAATAAATTGAATCGGCGTGCTCAAATTTCCAGAAGCTCTAAATAATGAAAGGGGAATGAAGGATTGAACGAAAGAGATACAGGCTGAAGAAATAAACAAAGAAAAGGGGACATTTGTTTTATCACTGCATTCTTTGGTTTGGGCCGGCTTATAATTTTCTTTTTGCTTCAAATTTTAAAATTAATTTAAGTTTTTTTTATATTTTGTAATTTACTTTTAAACTTTTATTAATTTCTAGTCGTGTGACTAGGGGATGAACTACGGTGGTGTAGTTCGAGAATTCGCAACTCAGTGGCTGAGTTGTGGTAGGGTTTTGAGCGTAGAGTTAGGTTAGTCGATAGCAGGTGTCGCGAGTTTACGTGTGTAAGCGTATGACTATTTAATTTCTAATAGAAACCTTGGGGGCAGCACGTAGGCAGGGTTTTGCCGAAGCTTGGTAAATCTATGTTGTTCTATTTCTGTTTTTAATATTATGGTATTATCAGTGCTGCAATTATTTTATATATTTCCGCATTAAATTTTTATTATTATTAGTATCACCCTATTCACCCCCGCTCTAGGGTGAAATCGATCCTACAAGTGGTATCAGAGCAAGGTTAGTAGCAAGGATATCTAACCCTAGTTGCAAATTTAGCGAAAGTCAGTCCAGTATTATTCCCCCTATTTTTGATGGAACATATTTTTAAAATTGGAAATTAAAAATGGAATTTTATTTAAAATCTATTAATTTTAAATGTTGGGATATTATTGAAAATGGGTGTGATATAGTAGATGAGAAAATTACTTCGATTAATGCTCTTGCTATGCACATACTATATTCTCATATTAATCGAGATAATTTTAACTATATCTCTCATTGTAAAAATGCACAGGAAATCTGGAATACGTTTGATGCAATATATGGTGCAAAAGTCAACAACGGTGAGAAATCCTTCACAATCGACTTAGTTGAAGAAACGTGCTTGACAGGATTTGCAAAAGACAGTAGTGATGAAGATTCAATAGCCGATGAGATAAGTGATCTTTCATTCAATGACTTAGTTCACTTGTGCCGAAAATTAATTGAAAATAATAAAGCCCTTGAGATGAAAAATAATAAGTTAAAAGGGAACAATCTAAACTGCTTCAGAAAAATAATGATTTGGAAAATGAGCTTAAAAATATTAATTCTAATTGCAAAAGGTGTTTGGACTATGAAAAAGAATTTGCATGTTTTCCAGAAAACTTTCAAAAGTTAGAAAATGAAATATTGATTCGGGAGAAAAATAAAACTGAGTTGATTTGTAAAAATAACATTTTGCAAAAAGAGTTGGATAGTTTTAAGAAGACAGAAAGTTCTAAATGTGCGATTTTTGAGAAGGAATTAAATGAAGTCAACGAAAATTTCAAAACCCTTGAAAAATAAAACATGATTTTGAGCAAATCTGAAATTATTCGATTAAACCACGAGTATGAAAAGGAGATTGAAAAAATCAAGGATTTTGGAAAAATTGAATTTAAAAAACTTCAACTCTTTGAAACTGAAATGCTAGAAATTGGGACTAAAATTAGAGAGTTTAAAAATGAAAATATGAACTTGAAAATGAAGAATTTTGAAAAGAGATAGTACCATTAGTTGTTGTTCGAAGCTAATAAATGAAAATAAACTTTTAAAATCCAAATTTAATAAACTTAAGTTGGTTACTTGGAAATTTTACACTAGAGATAAATCATTTAATATGCTCTTAGAAAATCACTCTTCGAGAATAAAAGGAAAGGATTTGGATTTGCAAAAGTGACAAAATATGAACAAACGACTAATAACGCTATTAAGGGGAAAAGTGTGATACCCAAATACGTAAAGTGTGGAAATATTGGACATGGCAAGAATAATTGTCGAAATATATACAAACACAAAACCATACCAATTTGGGTTCCAAAAGGCATGAATATAAAATCCCTTAAAGTCAAACAAATCTGGGTGCCAAAAGGAACAAATATAAATTGTTTTGGGTATACTCAAACTTGTTTTTCAAAATTATTTGCCACTAACAATCATGGACATATAAAAACAAATAGATCACAAAAATATTTCCTCGTGTAGGTGTGGTGGCAGGCTAAGGAACAACAACAGTGTTACCTGGATTCTGGCTGTTCCAGGCACACAACGGGCGACAAATCAAGTTCCTTAGCCTAGTATAAAGGTGACAGAATCACAATGGGCAACAACGAAAAATTATCGTAAAGGTAAAATAGGTAACGGTATATTTATCTTGAACAATTTATTAAATGTGAAATTCTGCACCATAATCTGATTTAATTCAGCCAGTTATGTAATAATGAAATAAATGTTGATTTTGATTTTTAAAAAAATGTTGACCAATCATCTTTGAACTATTTCATATAGATTTGCTTGGACTAATAATGTTGGTTGATGATTACTCAAGATACACATGGATATATTTGTTTATCTTACTCTGACACTATGTTCATAGTTTGTTTATCTACACGGTTTCTATTCAAATCCAAAAGAATTTCATTTAAAAGCTGTAAAATGATTTTAAGGTATTGGTTGCAACTTCACGGTCTGGTCTATAACATCCAACTAATGATAATCTTGAGTCAAAGGATGCAGATTACACTGGTAATCTAGTTGATAGAAAAATTACTAGTGGAACGTGATTTATGTTGAGACATTCAGTAGTTGCATCGTTTTCAA
Organism: Allium fistulosum; assembly: GCA_030737815.1. Taxonomy (NCBI): domain Eukaryota; kingdom Viridiplantae; phylum Streptophyta; class Magnoliopsida; order Asparagales; family Amaryllidaceae; genus Allium; species Allium fistulosum. Next base: position 1,217,558,345 of record CM060904.1, on the reverse strand, counting down.
AGAAAATATCTGCATATTTTTCATTTCAACTAATTTTCAATTAGCATACATTTTTTCTTATAAAACACCTTCCAGAAAATAGTTTTTGTTGACCTTGTTTCAGATTAGTCATTTTAGAAAATTTGATTTTATAATTATTTTTGGATTGGATCTTAAATAACTACATTAACTAATCTGACTCCCTAATGATTATCAAAAAGATAAATAGTGATTGAAAAAGTGACGAGTGTTGATATTGATCATATATTATAACTTGAGAAAGTATATTTAGTAAATTTCCTTAAAAATTTAAACAAGAGTTATAAAAACTTTTGTTGGTAAAAATTTCATGACCATCTCTATTTCTGACGACCCTGAATTTTGGACATTTGAAATTGAAATATTTAATTGATTTTAAATATTTGGAAGTTAGTTTAACTTGAAATTCAAATATCATTGTTTATTTGGTAATTAAATTTTTGAATTTAATAATATGAAATTGGGTAAAATATTGAATCTTGATTTTAAGCTTGTTAAAAATATTTCCAAGGCTTAGAAAATTTATATTGATAATACTAAAGATAATGGAAGCTTCAGAATTGAATTTGGAAATGCTTTGATCAGTTTTGAAATTATATCGTTTAAATCGATATTTAAAAATAGCCTTCCGAGGCACAGTCTTGGAATTCGACGAAACCAGTTCCATTGGATCCGTAATATTGTATTATTATTGGATTTCAATTTTTGTAGTGGTTGGAGAGTTCGTTTGGCTGTACGATAAGCAAATGCAATGAAAATTATATCAAAATATAATTTAATAGCTGGGTCCAAAAATCTATCTTCTCCATACGATCGAATTTGGACTCGGAACATTTTCCATTGTGTTCGGAATAGGGGTATAACCTTATGAACACCTGGCGGCATGCCTCGATTGGAGATTGAAATTTTGAGTTGTGTTTATCGAAGTGATTTGAATTTAAATATATATATATATATATATATATATATTCATGGGGCAAATGGACACGTTGAGTAAAATTCAAAACATGTGTCTCATTTTCTTTGATAATTTTAACACGCGTTCGTTTCTAAGAGAAAAAAAATAAAGTAAAAATCAAATTCAAATTGCAAACGAGACTATCTTCTTTCAAAATCTATAGAAACGAAAATGGTCGCATTCCTTTATTAATCTCGAAATTGAATTGAACAAAAAACAATGACTGCGTTATTTTTCATAAAATTCGAAATCGAAGAAAAAGAAAAAAAATGGCCGATGCTCGAAATCGAAAGAGAGAACAAATCGAAATTCAAGCTAGCGAGCATCGCGATTTGGGGAGGGTCGCCATCATCGGAAGACGATAACTTCGCGATGCATCATGACCGAAGGTGAGGCAAAGGAGGCGATTGATTTCAAGTCGCGATAGCAGTTTTCAAGCGACGTATTTCTTCTACCGCCAGTTCGAGCTCGAGATCGAGAAGCTCGATCGAGCTAGTGCATGGGTGCTGCCGCGTCAAATTCGTGCAGTAATGATGGATTTTGGGCCGATAGAAGCTCACGACTGGAAGGAGGACACTCGGCAGCAACGTGGTCGAGTTCGACTTCGATCGAAAGGGAAGCTCGGCGACGTTCGATCGAAGGGGGATGTTTTGTGGGTGGCTCTGCATTTTGGTGTTGAGGGATCGATCGGTGAGGTCAATATCTGAAAGAAATCAAGCTGGAATGAAAATGGATTGCATGCATAATAAAAGGTGAGATCTTCTCACTCACATTTGGATACAGTTAATTTAAATGGTTGAAATTTAAAAATATTGTTGATTGCTTGAATGGATGTGATAGTATATATGATAGTGTGTGTGTTTGTGTGTATATATATATATATATATATATATATATATATATATATTTGGAGTGACTGATTTCCCGCATTATATAGCGGATGAGACCCTATGCACCGCATAATAGCGGATGATATTATATAATCCCATATACCGCGATATTCCACCTCGAAGTGGAATTGTTATTTAATTGTTGTGCTAACATCTGTGGATGAAGGGAAAAAGGTTGGACGGATCCAACTGGATTCCTCACATTGTTGAATTTATTTGTATATGTTGTGATGTGATAATCTGTGAATGATTATATTGGTGTGAATGAATATTTTGAAAAATGGAATTTATTTGAAGGCTATAATTTAGCCGAATATATTTTTGGTATCGTAGGATACCAGAAATAAATATAATTGGATTTTTGAAAATTAAAGTAAATATTTATATTAAAAGGTAACAAATTTTTGGAAATCAATTTGGAATTTGATTTGGTGTTTGGAATAAATTTGGAAATAAATTTGGAATTTGATTTCGTGTTTGAAAGTGGATATTTGGAAATCGATTTGAAAATTATATATCAATGGATATTTGGAAATGTAAATTGAAATAAGTCAATAAGGATTTATTAATTGATTTAAAAGGACCATTTTGAAATGGAAAGTGTATTTTCATTGGAAAGCCGAGTATGTTTTCAAAGTAGCTGATAAATATAAATTGAAAGTTTTAAGGATGGTTTTAAAAAGGATACTTTGGAGAAATTATTTTCTTAAGTTGTTTTTAAATCATTAAAGTAAAGATTTATTTGGTTGATTATAGAAGTGATTATTTTAAAAATCAAATTGAGATTTTATTTAGAAAATGGAGATTTTAATAATTACACTTTGTCTAATAATTTTATTCTTAAAATTATTTAGACTTGAGTTTTATATGAGATATTGATATTAAATTTCATAACTAATGTTTTAAATAAAGTGTTTAAAAATAGTTTTTATTTTAATGTATCCAAGTACAAATATTTTTGGATAAGTGATTTGAATCATTTTGAAGTATTCGGACTCGGCAAAATTTTCAGTGGAAATAAATAACATTTGGAAATTTATTCCGCAAAAGAAAAGTGATTTGAAATTGGTTTTCAAAGTGTTGAAGTGTTAAAATATATCTTACAAAGATATTTTGAAAATAAATAATTGGGTAAAAAATTATTTAAAATCTGGTGATTGTTGTGAATAGTGATTGATAGTTAAATAACCGACTATCAGTATTGGCCTTTAAACGGCATTTGAATTTCGATGCGACATGGGGTCGGATTCCAGATGGTTATCCGAAACCCACATCGAACCTTAATAGTGAATCTTTGTGACTTGTGTATCCATGTGTTTTTAAAAATAAACGCTCATTATTCGGATTAGCCAGGGGAGGACTTTGTGTCATAAAACCCATTCCGAATAATGATACGACGAAATGGGATCGCATTTGAAGATGGTGTTGAAGACTGAGTATTTTCGAAAACGAAAGGATTACCTGTCGAATGTCTCTGCACCGATTTGCTCCGGTATAGACATTTTTACCACCCTTTGTGATGGGGAGTCCGGACGTGATTAGTGAATATCCGGATTTGAAAGGGCTTCTTTGAAGTGCCTTCGGTTCCATTCGAACCCGGAACGGACTTGTATGGATGTATGTCTGACATTACACTTTGAGATGTAAAGCTGGTTTCTATCAAATACATTTCTGTTGGTGGTGGAGAGTTTATTCTCTTAGCTTAACACCCTTCCCTGAGACGTATGAACTCAGAGGTTATGTAATTGATTGTTACTAGTGATATATTCCCAATTTAGTAATGTGGCATGTTAAGTGTTGCTGATCATTTGTTGATTGAAGCATGGCTTTTGTGAAAAGCATAGCTTTGTGGATGAAACTTCGTCGGACCTCACAACCCGAAATGGTCGAAACAAGAAGGATGCGGCAAGGTTGTTTGGGGGTAGCGCCCTCAGGGTATGTCCATTTCCTTTTGGAAAAAAGTGGTATCATGGTATGGAGCCCAGATACTTAACTTATGTGGCTGCTACAAATTTATTACTTTTTGGTTGTTGGTGTTGAGGATCCTCAGATAAAGGTCGGTAACGACCGGGAATGGCATAGCTCGTGGTAGTTACCTAGTTACAGCTGTAATTACAGCGTGAGGTAACTCGGCCTTGTGTTGGTAGAGATCCGGTTAGGTTCTCGGGGCGTCCCTTTAGCGGCGTACCCATGTGGTGTAGGAAGTTCCTTAGCCTGACCATTTGTTGGAAATCCAAAGAAACAATACGCGTCTTGTACGTTTTAGTTATATAACTTGCCATTTACTTATGGTAGTTTCATTTCCCAAAAACATAGAGGATTTCCTTTTATTCCTTTGTGCAAATAACTGTTTTAAGATCTCACACCAGTCCCATGACTGACTCGGAGTTTATTGTTCCCTTTCTAAACTCAGGGTGCCCATAATTTTCCACACGGGCAGCCTAGAGTCAGGTTTTCAGTAGAATCTGGATGGATTGCTATGGAGCTCAAGAGATGAGTTGGATGGCGAGACGTACTTCCGTATACTATTATCATTCCGCTGTGTATTCAATCATATGGGCAGATTATTATAACTGCCAGTGTTGTGTGTTGTTGTTGTAAACTCTGATGATGTATTGTATGAACTAATATAGTTCTTTTGTTTAAAGATTATTCATTTATCTATTGTATATTGTTCCGCTGTGAATGTGAGATTCTGTTATTGTTTCTATTTCTTCTTCTTCTACCTCTTTCTTCTTTAACCCTAATGATTCGGTTTTCCGGCATTCGATGGTTCGGCATTTGATACAGTGGGCGTATTGATGTCGACTTTCGGAAGTCGAAAAATTGGGTCGTTACAAAGTGGTATCAGAGCAATTGGTTAAGCGACAACCTTGGCTCTGGTGGGGATTACTCATTAGAGATAGAGTCAGTAGTACTCTAGAATGAGTGTGAGTGTAATAATAGATATGAGCGCGAATTTGTTAGTGAATAAAAATAATTTGTTTTTTATTGTGTTGACTTATCGATTGATTGTTTATAGATTCTGGTCGGTGCAGTTTGGCCAACTGTATCGATAGGGGTTTCTAAACTCTTAAACAAGATAAACCGACACAGTATTGTTTTAAAATAGGGTAAATGAAATAATTTTTTCCAAATTATTTTTGTGTATAAAAGAAATAATATTCCATAAATTATTGTAGTATATGGTTTCTTGGTTGTTAGGAAGTGATAATATTGAATTATTATCATTGTTGTATGGAAATTGAATAAGAAATTAAGGTAATAACCAAGGGATTTTGGATATAATTGATTTCAAAGATGATTTTGAAATGTTGAGTAATTGTTTAAAAGACTCTGGAATCTTATTTAAAATGATACGGAATATAAATAAGTTTGATAACTTATAAAAATTTGAAATTTGTTGGAATAAGATTCAACTTGAAAAGGGATAAACAAAAGTAAGTGTGAAACCCAAATACGTGGGAAGGTAAGCTAATTAATTGAGGTGAATCAAAAGAAATTAGCAAATGAAATTAAATTTGGGAAACTTATAGAAGTTTAAAATTTAAATTGAATTCGAGTATAATTAAATATAGTTAAGTAAAAGTGAATTGAAAGAAAGGTCTAAGGAGACTAAGTGAAATGATTAGTCAAATAAAATTTAAGGTGGAAATAAATTTCTGAATGAATAAATAAATTTACAATTGTAAGTAAATGAATTGAAACTGAATATTGGAAATTGAATTTGATCTTTGATAAACAAAGTGAAGTGGAAAATTTGTCAATTTGGATCAAATGAAGTAAAGTATTGAAATAAAAATTAGTAAATGAAACTAATTTAAACAATGAGATGAATTAGTCGTGAATGAAAGATAATTGATAAAATTCAATATTCGGAGTTTGAAGATAAAATGAATTCAAATGGATTTGAATGAAATGGATATTGAAAAGTTTGTAATTGAATTAAACAAAATGATTTTTGAATGTTGTAATAGGACATTGTTACTAAGTAGTATACAGGTGTTTCAAAAGGGAAAGGGAATTGGATTTTTGATTTCGAAGATAAAATTTAATTGCTCGACAAAAGGTATGAATTTAAATTTCAATATGAAATTTGATGATTTTCTGATCTAGCCACTTGGCCTTTTGTTTTCTTTTGAGATCTGGGGGCCCGTTGTGGCATTTTGTAGTAGTACCGAGCTAGCCGTGCAAAGGAGACGCTGGCGAAATTTTCAAAATTTTAAAGAGTTAGAAAAATTTTGAAAATTTAAAATTTGAATTTGAATTATAATTTGAATTGTTGAGAAAATAAAGTTGTTTGGAAACTATGGAAGATTTGGGGGAGTTAGTTGAAGTGATAATGGGTCTTTAATAAAATGATTTTTTTTGGAAAGTTGATAAAACTGTTTGGTTTTGAAAAAAAAACAATTAAACGGGTTATGGATCATTCTTCTTAACTTGTAATTTTGGGACAAAATTCTTTTAAGGGGGGAAGAATGTGACGACCCTGAATTTTGGACATTTGAAATTGAAATATTTAATTGATTTTAAATATTTGGAAGTTAGTTTAACTTGAAATTCAAATATCATTGTTTATTTGGTAATTAAAAATTTGAATTTAATAATATGAAATTGGGTAAAATATTGAATCTTGATTTTAAGCTTGTTAAAAATATTTTCAAGGCTTAGAAAATTTATATTGATAATACTAAAGATAATGGAAGCTTCAGAATTGAATTTGGAAATGCTTTGATCAGTTTGAAATTATATCGTTTAAATCGATATTTAAAAATAGCCTTCCGAGGCACAGTCTCGGAATTCGACGTAACTAGTTCCATTGGATCCGTAATATTGTATTATTAATGGATTTCAATTTTTGTACTGTTTGGAGTGTTCGTTTGGCCGTACGATAAGCAAATGCGCTGAAAATTATATCGAAATTTAATTTAATAGCTGGGTCCAAAAAGCTATCTTCTCTATACGATCGAATTTGGACTCGGAACCTTTTCCATTGCGTTTGGAATAGGGGTATAACCTTATGAACACCTGGCGGCATGCCTCGATTGGAAATCGAAATTTTGAGTTGCGTTTAACGAAGTGATTTGAATTTGAATTTAAATTTAAATATATATATTCATGGGGCAAATGGACACGTTGAGTAAAATTCAGAACATGTGTCTCGTTTTCTCTGATAATTTTAACACGCGTTCGTTTCTATGAGAAAAAAAATAAAGTAAAAATCAAATTCAAATTGCAAATGAGACTATCTTCTTTCAAAATCTACAGAAACGAAAATGGCTGCATTCCTTTATTAATCTCGAAATCGAATTGAACAGAAAACAATGGCTGCGTTATTTTTCATAAAATTCGAAATCGAAGAAAAAGAAAAAAATGGCCGATGCTCGAAATCGAAAGAGAGAACAAATCAAAATTCAAGCAAGCGAGCATCGCGATTTGGGGAGGGTCGGCATCATCGGAAGACGGTAACTTCGCGATGCATCGCGACCGAAGGTGAGGCAAAGGCGGCGATTGATTTCAAGTCGCGGTAGCAGTTTTTAAGTGACGTATTTCTTCTACCGCCAGTTCGAGCTCGAGACCGAGAAGCTCGATCGAGCTAGGGCATGGGTGCTGCCGCGTCAAATTCGTGCAGTAATGATGGATTTTGGGCCGATAGAAGCTCGCGACTGGAAAGAGGACACTCGGCAGCAACGTGGTCGAGTTCGACTTCGATCGAAAGGGAAGCTTAGCAATGTTCAATCGAAGGGGGGTGTTTTGTGGGTGGCTCTGCGTTTTGGTGTTGAGGGATCGATCGGTGAGGTCAATATCTGAAAGAAATCAAGCTAGAATGAAAATGGATTGCATGCATAATAAAAGGTGAGATCTTCTCACTCACATTTGGATATAGTTAATTTAAATGGTTGAAATTTAAAAATATTGTTGATTGCTTGAATGGATGTGATAGTATATATGATCGTGTGTATATATATATATATATATATATATTTGGAGTGATTGATTTCCCGCATTATATAGCGGATGAGACCCTATGCGCCGCATAATAGAGGATGATATTATATAATCCCATATACTGCGATATTCCACCTCAAAGTGGATTTGGAATTTAATTGTTGTGCTAACATCTGTGGATGCAGGGAAATAGGTTGGAGGGATCCAACTGGATTCCTCACATTGTTGAATTTATTTTTATATGTTGTGATGTGATAATCTGTGAATGATTATATTGGTGTGAATGATTATATTGATAAATGGAATTTATTTAAAGGCTATAATGTAGCCGAATATATTTTTGGTATCGTAGGATACCAGAAATAAATATAGTTGGATTTTTGAAAATTAAAGTAAATATCTATTTTAAAAGGTAACAAATTTTTGGAAATCAATTTGGGATTTGATTTGCTGTTTGAAATAAATTTGGAAATAAATTTGGAATTTGATTTAGTGTTTGAAATTGGATATTTGGAAATCGATTTGAAAATTCATATCAATGGATATTTGGAAATGTAAATTGAAATAAGTCAAGAAGGATTTATTAATTGATTTAAAAGGACCATTTTGAAATGGAAAGTGTATTTTCACTGGAAAGCCGAGTATGTTTTCAAAGTAGTTGATAAATATAAGTTGAAAGTTTTAAGGATGGTTTTAAAAAGGATACTTTAAAGAAATTATTTTCTTAAGTTGTTTTTAAATCTTTAAAGTAAAGATTTATTTGGTTGATTATAGAAGTGTTTATTTTAAAAATCAAATTGTGATATGATTTAGAAAATGGATATTTTAATAATTACACTTTATCTAATAATTTTATTCTTAAAATTATTTAGACTTGAGTTTTATATGAGATATTGATATTAAATTTCATAACTAATGTTTTAAATAAAGTGTTTAAAAATAGTTTTTATTTTATTGTATCCAAGTACATATATTTTTGGATAAGTGATTTAAATCATTTTGAAGTATTCAGACTCGGCAAAATTTTCAGTGGAAATAAAAAACATTTGGAAATTTATTCCGCAAAAAAAAGTGATTTGAAATTGGTTTTCAAAGTGTTGAAGTGTTAAAATATATCTTACAAAGCTATTTTGAAAATAAATAATTGGGTAAAAAATTGTTTAAAATCTGGTGATTGTTGTGAATAGTGATTGATAGTTAAATAATCGACTATCAATATTGGCCTTTAAACGGCATTTGAATTTCGATGCGACAGGGGGTCGGATTCCAGATGGTTATCCGAAACCCACATCGAATCTTAATAGTGAATCTTTGTGACTTATGTATCCATGTGTTTTTAAAAATAAACGCTCATTATTCGGATTAGCCGGGAGAGGACTTTGTGTCATAAAACCCATTCCGAAAAATGGTAAGACGAAATGCGATCGCATTTGAAGATGGTGTTGAAGACTGAGTATTTTCGAAAATGAAAGGATTACGTGTCGAATGTCTCTGCACCGATTTGCTCCGGTATAGAGATTTTTATCACCCTTTGTGATGGGGAGTCCGGACGTGATTAGTGAATATCCGGATTGTAGGGGCTTCTTTGAGGTGCCTTCGGTTCCGTTCGAACCCGGAACGGACTTGTATGGATGTATGTTTGACATTACACTTTGAGATGTAAAGCTGGTTTCTATCAAATACATTTTTGTTGGTGGCGGAGAAATTATTCTCTTAGCTTAACACCCTTCTCTAAGACGTATGAACTCAGAGGTTATGTAATTGATTGTTACTAGTGATATATTCCCAATTTGGTAATGTGGCATGTTAAGTGTTGCTGATCATTTGTTGATCGAAGCATGGCTTTTTTGAAAAGCATAGCTTTGTGGATGAAACTTCGTCGGACCTCACAACCGGAAATGGTCGAAACAGGAAGGATACGGCAAGGTTGTTTGGGGGTAGCGCCCTCAGGGTATGTCCATTTCCTTCTGGAAAAAAGTGGTATCATGGTATGGAGCCCAGATACTTAACTTATGTGGTTGCTGCAAATTTATTACTTTGTGGTTGTTGGTGTTGAGGATCCTCGGATAAAGGTCGGTAACGACCCGGAATGGCATAGCTCATGGTAGTTACCTAGTTACAGCTGTAATTACAGCGTGAGGTAACTCGGCCTTGTGTTGGTAGAGATCCGGTTAGGTTCTCGGAGCGTCCCTTCAAAGGCGTACCCATGTGGTGTAGGAAGTTCCTTAGCCTAACCATTTGTTGGAAATCCAAAGAAACAATACGCGTCCTGTACGTTTTAGTTATATAACTTGCCATTTACTTATGGTAGTTTCATTTCCCAAAAACATAGAGGATTTCCTTTTATTCCTTTGTGCAAATAACTATTTTAAGATCTCACACCAGTCCCATGACTGACTCGGAGTTTATTGTTCCCTTTCTAAACTCTGGGTGCCCATAATTTTCCACACGGGCAGCCTAGAGTCAGGTTTTCAGTAGAATCTGGATGGATTGCTGTGGAGCTCAAGAGACGAGCTGGATGGCGAGACGTACTTCCGTATACTATTATCATTCCGCTGTGTATTCAATCATATGGGCAAATTATTATAACTTCCAGTGTTGTGTGTTGTTGTTGTAAACTCTGATGATGTATTGTATGAACTGATATAGTTCTTTTGTTTAAAGATTATTCATTTATCTATTATATATTGTTCCACTGGGAATGTGAGATTCTGTTATTGTTTATGTTTCTTCTTCTTTCTTCTTCTAGCTCTTTCTTCTTTAACCCTAATGATTCGGTTTTCCGGCATTCGATGGTTCGGCATTTGATACAGTGGGCGTATTGATGTCGACTTTCGGAAGTCGAAAAATTGGGTCGTTACATCTATCATATTTCTATCGACCATCACTCATCAAAACCCAATATAGTATGTCAATATGTGGTATTTTAAACGGGAAATCATTCGTTTTTATTTTATTTTATTTTAGCAATAAAAAACATCCAAGGTATTCACTCTCATTTAAAAGTCCTCACGGTTATGCATGGGTGAATTACTTGGAATTTTTGACAATGTGCTTTCATGCTCATTTAAAAGTTCTCACGGTTATGCATGTATGGAACACATATCAAAATTGATTATTAAATAGACAAGTTGATTCTAATCCCATTTGAAAGTCCTCATGGTTATGCGTGGTTAGAAGATGCTTGAAATTCTTTTTTTTTTATAAAAATTGGGAATACTACTAATCTCATTTAAAAGTCCTAACGGTTATGCATGGTTAGTAGATATTCAAATTCCTGATATAAATATACCGCAAATAGACACAACTATATGGTTTTATATACCGACATCATCCCTATCATTCTAAAGTGTAATATGCGCCTAACAGAGTATTTATGATTTTTGTTTGATTTTTTATTGAAATTTAATATTTATACTCGATTGGGTATTATTGTTATATTAATGTCTATCACTTTATCTCTATTTTTCTAACACTATTACTCTTTTGCTGATAACAAAAGGGGAGAGAAAAGTTAAGATTTTGGCAAATAAAGGTTAAATATTTTATTTTTTATTTCCTATTTGCATCTAGGTTCATTTACATATTTTAATTTATTTTCATGCATATATGAAGGGGGAGCATTGTTGTAGAGAGGGAGCATTCAAATAGGGGGAGCAAATTGAATGATCAAATACATTTAATAAATTCAAAATCTTAAATATACATTTGTTATCATCAAAAGGGGGAGATTGTTGAATATGCTAATATATGATTTTTGTTTGATGATAATAAACATATATATATATATATATATATATATTCATTTAAATGTATTTGTTATCGTACTATTTTATTTTTCACATAATTAAATAAATATTTTCTGAATAAAATAAATAACATAGAATTTAAATTCAAACAAATATTTTATTACAATTTTGAACAGTACAAATTTAAGCTCTCGCTATATATACACATTTTTCAATTACATTACAATTTCAAATTACAACACAATTTTTCACTATACAATTATCATTTACATTAGCACCTCACTACATATCACTCATTACACTCGTATTTAATCTTCAACTCTATTCCAGATTAAATCCAGCATCTGAGTTATCTGCAAAATAAACACTGACGCGGTAAAATTGAAAAAGAAATATTTTTTGCAGTGTAAAATAAAATGTGTTTTTGAAAATATTATTTGCCTTAGTTATTTGGGTTGTTTATCATCATTTATTTTGAATTCATATACACGAACAACTTGTGACATGCACAGTGTATCACTGTACATGCCACAAGGCCGTGCACACCGATATACACTTGATAAAACTACAGGGACAGGTGAGCACAAGGTCAAACCTGAGCCGAGGCTTGATTCAACTCAGGTGCAATACAAATACATCACAAAATTGTCAAGTACAAGTTCTCATGCAACAAGATGCCAAAACCAGACCATGCTAACAAGTGCACAAATGTGTACACATGAGAACAGACTCGACAGTGAAGTCAAAGCAATATGAAAATTCAAGTGAAACCAAAAATATACAAACTACACATGAAAACAGTGGAATCAAACTCAAGTAATCACAAGAAATCAATGAACATGAGCATGCAACACAGTCTCGACCAAAACAACAAATCAGTTCAGGTCCAACCAGTACCAAAACAAAATGTACTTACATATAGACTTCAAGATGAACCAGATCAAAACAAAACAATCGAGCAACAAATAAATAAGTAGTGCACAGCATTTCAGTGCAGACTTCAAAGACAACAATGATGCACATACATATATACAGTGTTATATACACATGTATACATATATACATATATATGTATACATGTAATAAATTCAGAAAGCATCACACCAAATGTACAAGAATGCATGTCCAAAAACAACAACTAGCACATGTATATACACAGTGTATACATATGAAACCAGACTCCATGAACACACACATATATATACATACATAAATGTATGTATACAAGTGGAGATGACCAGCAACAGACTACAAAAAGTTCGGTTACAAAATGTATGTATACAACATGAAGACATCAAGAACCAAACATATGCAGCAAGTTGACAGTGCAACCATGTGCACAAACCAAATTGACTGTGATCAAGCAACAAGGAAACAAATGCTTTCAAACTTCAACAGAAAAGACTACAAGGACGTGAAAACCAATAGACCACATACATATATACATATGTTTGCACACATGTATACATATATACATGCAGTCAGACACATCATCCAGACAGTTTTTCTAAAGAAAACAGGTGCAGGTACACAACAACCATGTGAAGACTTCAAGAGGAACAAGTGAGACATCACAAACATACATATATACTGTGAGAAATGTGGATTAAGGATCTTAAGGCTAGAATTAACAGTAGAGGGGGGTGAATAGTGTTTTAAGAAATTTGTTAATCTTTTCGAGTTTTATCTTAATTTGTTAACAATGTATACACTAATTAGACACAGATATGAACACAGAATCAAACACAGATGCAAATATAAAGTAAAAGCAGTAAAGGAAAGAACACACCGGATTTTATACTGGTTCGGAGTTACCCTACATCCAGTCCCGCAACACAAGTACGGATTTCCTTTCAACAACAATTCAACAATTACAACCCTCGGTTTCAAGGCTACGAGGTACACCCTCCAGAATGACAATCCTCTGGGTAGAGATACTTGATTTTCGGGGCAACAAGTTCACCTAATTGATTTCCAGGGCTACAATCACACCTTTTCTGATGCAGCAGCGGATAACAAAAATGATGAAACGGTGAAAGTAGCAATCGGTGGATTGAAAATACCAAAGGCCCAAATCCGTTGATCCAAAGATACCGAATTCTAGCTATCTCAAACACGTTGATCGCGCACGATACCATGTTTAAAGATCTACGATTCTTCATACGTTGATCTAGCGCACTAGATTCCGTGAATCGGCTTCAGCAGTCGTTGATTCGAGCGCACTCGAATACCGAAAGTGGAGATAGGAGATCACACTCAACTACCAATTTGAGAAGTGGCACAAAGCACACAAACAAGTTTTATTCAAAATCAACTAACTCTTACAAATGACCCAACACCCATATTTATAGGCGGTTTACAACTCCACACTTACATCACAACACGTAGGTTGTGAACGACCTAACAGACGCGACCTAAAAGATCAAACAAATACAATACATCACATTATAGTAGTTACGACCTAACAGGCGGCCGACCTACGACCTAAGTACAAAACAGTTAACAAATACAACATAACATCAATACGCGGCCTAAGTACAACACACACGACCTAAGTCAAAACAGTATAAGCGGCATAAGGTCGTTAACTCGCTTGAGCGACCTAAAGAATCAGCGGCATAGAGTAAAGCAGCATAAGGAATCCACGGCTTCAAGCTTCAGGAGCGACCTATGCTTCGCGACTAATGGTAGGTCGTTCGCGACCTAAAGAAAACTGCATAAGATCAAGCGACCTTTCTTCTTGCGGCCTAAGATCGAGCGACCTGTCTTCCCGCGACCTATCTTCCCATATCTTCCCGCGACCTAACTTAGGTCGTAACTCGCATGAGCGATCCAAAGTAATGGGTTCTGGCATGCTTAACTCGCTAGGTCGTTCCAGCGACATATTCCCCTGATTTAGCTCGTTAGGTCGTTCCAGTGACCCATCACACAGTTTTAGCTCGTTATCTTCCTCGTTAGGTCGCACGCGACTTAACAGCACGTTAGGTCGCTCGCGACCTAAAACTTGGGCTGCATCATCCTCCCCCGGTTGGAAAAAATTCGTCCTCGAATTTGTGCCCTCTACTTCCACAACAAGTTCATTCCCATGATACAGAATCAAGTATTTGACGTTAAAAACGTCTGCAGTGTGAATATCGTCCGGCAATTTCAACAGATACGCATTATCATTGATCTTCTTCAAAATTTCCACTGGACCAATTTTTTGTGCTTTCAACTTGTTGTAAGTTCCCACAGGAAAATGATCTTTTGTCAACACAGCGTAAACCAAATCACCTTCTCTGAAGTTCACACTCCTTCGCTTTTTATCTTCCAGTTGTCTATACTTCTCATTTGATGTAAGCAATCATTCATAAACAGTTCTATGGCATTCTTGCAGCTCAGTCACAAAATCATCAGCTCGCTTAACAACTCCCTTCTGATATGGCACTGTCGTCAAATCCAACGGTCCATTTGGAATTGCTGAATATACAACTTGAAACGGACTAAACCCAGTACTTCGATTAACAGCATGATTATGTGCAAATTCCGCCTGACATAATTTCATATCCCAGCTCTTCAAATTATCTTTCACAAGACATCTCAATAAATTTCCCAACGATCTATTCACCACTTCCGTTTGCCCATCAGTTTGCGGATGATAGGCGCTACTAAAGTTCAGCTTTGTTCCAACCATCTTCCACAAACTTAACCAAAAATGGCTTAGAAATCTAGTATCTCGATCAGAAACAATAGATTCAGGTAGCCCATGTAATCGATACACCTCTTTAAAGAACAATTGAGCAACCCGGACTGCATCAGCGGTCTTTTTACATGCTATAAAATGTGCCATTTTCGAAAACCTGTCCACTACAACATATATTGAATCATTCCCCCTCTGAGTTCTCGGTAACCCCAAAACAAAATCCATACTGATATCAACCCATGGTCTAGTCGGCACAGGTAAGGGCATATACAATCCCGCATTCGTCACTGTCCCTTTGGAAACTTGGCAAATATGACATCTCTCCACAAACTTTTCGACTTCCCGCTTCAACGAAGGCCAATAATAAGATTGAGAAATCAATTGCAAAGTACGATCTCTACCCACATGACCTTCCTCATGCAACTCCTTCACAATCTTCATTCGTAAGCTGCACTCTGGTATGCATAATCGATTCCCCTTAAAAAGAAAACCATCCACCAATACAAAATCATCCGTCTTTCCCTCCTTGACTTCATCTACAAACTTCGCAAAGTAAGAATCATCAACAAACAATTCTGGCAATACATCAAACCCCGTCACTTCAACCTTCATTGTAGTCAACAAATGATTCCTTCGACTCAATGCATCTGCCACACGGTTTGTAATTCCCGACTTATGCTTCACCACAAATGTAAACTGTTGTAAGTATGCGTTACACGAAGCATGTCTAGCTGCAATTTTGTCATGTCCCTGCAAATGTTTCAGTGCTTCATGATCAGTATATAGAACAAATTCTTTATGGAACAAATAGTGTCTCCAGTGTTTTATAGCTTGAACAATAGCATAGAATTTCACATCATAAGTATTATATCTCATCTTGGCTCCTGATAGCTTCTCACTGAAATATGCAATAGGACGTCCTTTCTGACTTAACACCCCACCAATCCCAACCTTAGATGCATCAGTATGTAACTCACACAACAACTAAAAATCTGGTAATACTAGAATTGGTGCTGTCGTCAATAATTCCTTGATTCTCTCAAAAGCAAATCCTGCTTCCTCCGACCATGAAAACTGCTATCCCTTCATACAATCAGTAATTGGTGCCATCACGCTACTGAAGTGTGGAATAAATCTTCGGTAGAATGATGCTAAACCATGAAAACTTCTAACTTCTGTTATCGTACTGGGTTGTGGCCAATTTCTGATTGCTTCAACTTTATTCTGATCCACCTGTATGCCTCCTTCAGATATAATATATCCCAAAAATAAAACACTATGCGTCATGAACATGCATTTCTTCGTTGCAGCATAAAATTGTTCCTGCCGCAGTATCATTAACACTTCTCTCAGATGATGCAAGTGTTCTTCTGGACTTCCACTATATATCAGTATATCATCAAAATACACCACCACGAACTTCCTAATGAATGGTCTAAAAATCTGATTCATCACCCGCATAAATGTACTAGGTGCATTCGAAAGACCAAATGGCATGACCAGCCATTCATATAATCCTTCTCTCATCTTGAATGCTGTCTTCCATTCGTCCCCTGGTCTAATTCGAATTTGATGATAACCACTCTTCAAATCAATCTTCGAAAAGATAGTAGCCCCTCTCAACTGATCCAACAAATCATCAAGCCTCGGCATCGGAAATCTGTATCTGACAGTTATTTTATTGAGTGCTCTGCTATCCGTACACATCCTCCACGTTCCATCCTTCTTTGGTACTAACAAAGCTGGCACCGCACAAGGACTTAAACTTTCCTGTACACGCCCCTGTTCAAGCAACTCTTCCACTTGCCTTCTCAACTCCTCATGTTCCTTAGGACTCATTCTGTAATGTGGTCTATGAGGTAACACAGCTCCTGGAACAAGATCAATTTGATGTTGAATGTCTCTCAATGGCGGTAACTCCGTTGGTAGCTCCTCGGGAAATACATCGTCAAATTCTTTCAGCACTGGTTTTACTTCTTCAGGAATTTCAACCACTTCATTACTCTCACGTCCAATCAATAAAAATACTTCAGGCTCCTCTTCTACCTCCTTAACAAACTCCTTCAAAGATAGCAACGTTTTAAGTTCTTCAATCTCTCCTCCAACTTGCTTTCTTCTTGTTGTCGCTTCTTGGGAATTAAAGTAATTTTAGTACCTTCAAACATGAAACTGTAACTGTTAGTACGACCATCATGTTGCACATCCCTATCATATTGCCATGGTCTCCCCTACAACAGATGGCATACATCCATATCCACAACATCACACCAAATTTCATCTTTGTAGTTCTTCCCAATCGAAAAATTCACACAAGCTCTTCGTCCAACCTTCACCTCCCCACCTTTTCTCAACCAAGCTAACTTGTAAGGTTTCGGATGCTTCTCAGTCTTCAATGCTAACTTCTTCACAGCTTCTGTAGAGATAATATTGTCACAACTTCCTGCATCAATAACAAACTTGCAAACCCTTCCCAAGATAGTGCACGTTGACTGGAAAATGTTACTCCTCAACCAGCTAGTCTCTTCCTCCTGCTTTGGTGTTAAACAAGACCTCTTCATCATTAATGAATATCCTTCATCTCCCGA
Source organism: Allium fistulosum (assembly GCA_030737815.1). Taxonomy (NCBI): domain Eukaryota; kingdom Viridiplantae; phylum Streptophyta; class Magnoliopsida; order Asparagales; family Amaryllidaceae; genus Allium; species Allium fistulosum. The sequence goes on along the minus strand of CM060904.1, from coordinate 1,217,540,514 downwards.
AACATTTTCTTCCTCCTCATCATGTAGTGAATTAGAACATTCAGCTTATGTGTCCTCATCCTCTGCCTCAGCTACCATCACTTGTTTCTTTGGCTTTGGACATTCATTGCTTTTGTGACCAACCTCCTGACAATTGAAACATTTGATACCACTATTGATCCTGGCCTTAGCAACTTCATTAACAACCGGTTTTGTAACAGCCTTGGAAACATTCGCATTGCTACTAGCCCCTTTCATTGGATTGTTGGAATTTGTAAACACACCACCACCTCTCCTTCCTTGCTTCTCCCAAGCTAGAGCTTTTTGATGTGCTTCAGCAACAGATCTGGGATCAAACATATTCACCATATCTTGAATCTGCATTCTCAACCCTCCAACAAATCTAGCTGTCAACTGCTCCTCCGTCTCCATGATATCATTCCTGGCAATAAGTTGATAGAACTCATCGGCATAATCATTAACTGACTTTGTTCCCTGCCTCAAGTTCTGTAAACGTTGATACATAAGAGATTGATAATTGTAAGGTAAGAAAGTAGCTTTCATCAATTTCCTCATCTTCTCCCAAGATTCAATCTTTGACTTCCCCATTCTCTCCCGTGTAAGTTTAGTTTGCTACCACCATTCCATAGCTCTCCCTTTCAAACGTGTAGCAACCAATTTAACTCTTCGATGCTCAGGAACCTCCTTAAAGTCAAAAATTTCTTCCACATTAGACAACCAATCCAAAAATTCCTCCGCTATCATTCCACCATTGAATTCTGGAATTTTAGTTTTCATTCCCGACTCCCATCGTCGATCATCTTCAACATCCCGATATGCATTTCGTACTTGGTCTCGATCTCGCGAATGAACACTACATCTACCACCATCTTCATCAAAAACAGATGTACTTCGATAACGATCTCGACCACCCACATCTCTATGATCACGCATATCTCTTCGACTTTGTCTTTCATCATCACGGTATGGTTCATGTTCAAACTCACGTGGAGTTCTTCTCTCTTCATCTCTATACTCATGATGTTCTCTTCTCATTGAAATTGAAGATTCTCTCCTTTCTCGATAAGATTGTGGCGACACCGTCCTCGCTTCCGTAACCGATGGTGAAACTCTGTTTCCTCCATGGTTCGAGACTGGCGACCTTCTCCTTTGTCCTTGATTCATATCATTCATCAGTTTCTCTAACTTCCCAATGCCTTCATCAAACTTTTCATTGATGCGTTGTTCCATTTTCTCGGCTTCTTCTCTTCTATACAACGCTTCAACATTCTGATGGCGATTATCTCTTCTCGGCGGCATGATTGAATCTTCATAAACTTCAACTTTAACTCTCGGCCTTGATCAAAAAAATGAACTTCACACTTCACTTAGCTCGGCTTTGCTTGATGTAGCTCGGCTTCACTAACTCGGCACAAAGTCTAACACTTTCCTTGGCTCGGCTGAAACTCCTCAAACTCTTCAATAAGAATTGGTTCCAAGACTCGGCTTAGCTATGATTGGCTAAGTCTAGCTCCGATACCAAATGATGCAGCAGCGGATAACAAAAATGATGAAACGGTGAAAGTAGCAATCGGTGGATTGAAAAATACCAAAGGCCCAAATCCGTTGATCCAAAGATACCGGATTCTAGCTATCTCAAACACGTTGATCGCGCACGATACCGTGTTTAAAGATCTACGATTCTTCGTACGTTGATCTAGCGCACTAGATTCCATGAATCGGCTTCAGCAGTCGTTGATTCGAGTGCACTCAAATACCGAAAGTGGAGATAGGAGATGACACTCAACTACCAATTTGAGAAGTGGCACAAAGCACACAAATAAGTTTTTATTCAAAATCAACTAACTCTTACAAATCACCCAACACCCATATTTATAGGCGGTTTACAACTCCACACTTACATCACAACACGTAGGTCGTGAACGACCTAACAGACGCGACCTAAAAGATCTAACAAATACAATACATCACATTATAGTAGTTACGACCTAACAGGTGGCCAACCTACGACCTAAGTACAAAACAGTTAACAAATACAACATAACATCAATACGCGGCCTAAGTACAACACACGCGACCTAAGTCAAAACAGTATAAGCGGCATAAGGCCGTTAACTCGCTTGAGCGACCTAAAGAATCAGCGGCATAGAGTAAAGTGACATAAGGAATCCACGGCTTCAAGCTTCAGGAGCGACCTATGCTTCGCGACTTATGGTAGGTCATTCGCGACCTAAAGAAAACTACATAAGATCAAGCGACCTTTCTTCCCGCGACCTAAGATCGAGCGACCTGTCTTCCCGCGACCTATCTTCCCATATCTTCCCGCGACCTAACTTAGGTCGTAACTCGCATGAGCGATCCAAAGTAATGGGTTCTGGCATGCTTAACTCGCTAGGTCATTCCAGCGACCTATTCCCCTGATTTAGCTCGTTAGGTCGTTCCAGCGACCCATCACACAGTTTGAGCTCGTTATCTTCCTCGTTAGGTCGCACGCGACTTAACAGCACGTTAGGTCGCTCGCGACCTAAGACTTGGGCTGCATCATTTTCTCGCTTAATTGATTTCCAAGGCTACAATCACACCTTTTCTCGCTAATATATTACAAAGAAGTCTATAACTCTGAATAGCACTGAGAACCTTGTAGAGATAGTGATGGAGAATCAAACTAGAAGTAATCGAGTATGATTCGATGTTGATTTCGGCAGAGTAATGGTATGATTTTGTATTAAGAAATGTGGAAGAAGAAGAGGAGTGAAAACCAAAAAAAAGTGATTGAAAATTCGTTGAAACTGACCTTTATTTATAGAAGAACAACAATCATGTCCATTCGTGAAGAGTTATGGCGAATAGGCACTTCTTTTGAAATTTGAATTTTGAACTCAACTGACACTGTCGACATGGGGTATATAGGCATGTCGACATCCCAAAGGGATTTTTTGTGTTTTGATTTTCTTTGAAAATAATCTCTATTTTATATTAAAATTATTTTAAACTTTATAAATATACTTAACTATAGTTAAAATACATAAGTAAATATAAAGAACAATATATACATAATTTAACTATAATTTTATATTTAAATCTAAGTATAAATATTTACAAGTTAAATATATTATTTGAAAAGATAGTTTAAAATCAGGAGTAATTTGACTTTGAAATTAAAGATGTTTTGAGGCTAAAATTATTTAAAATCAGGATAGAGAGTTTGAATCTTTTAAAAGGAAAGTTTTGAAATCATTTTGAAAACAAGATAATTTTGTAAAATCATTTGAATTAAAATTAGTGGATACAAAACAATGTCCCACTAGATTTTCGTAGGTTCCATCCTACTTAGGGTTCCATCCCTTTAACGGGCTTGAAGTGGATTCCATTCCACGAATAAATTGGATATTAAGATGCCAGTGCTTTTCTATGAGTTTTAACAATTATTCCCAATAAAACAAACTTAACCTTGAACTCTTGATAATCTTGATACTCATGAGTCTTCTATCTCTATATCTTGAATCTCTATACTGTACAGTCTTCATTCTTGATACCTGCATGGTTAGATCCTGCATATACATATATATCTAAACTTGTAATGTTAGTATTTATATTTTAAAATCTATTCTAAGGTTGTTGTCATCAAAACCAACTCCTCAGGGACTAACATATACATGTATTTATATGCAGTGACTGGTATGTAACAGAGTGCATAAGCAGACTACATGACACAAACATCCCAAACATGAACACAATACAAATGATCACAAGCCCAGACTAAACAAACTATACAAAGGAGCACTTGAAGCTCACATGAAATATAACAGCAATGATCATAGTCAGGCTTTTAAATCTCCCCGAGATGGCCGAGATGAAAAATCCGAGATATCAGCCAAAATCCAAGATTTGGCAGCCTATTTAGTTATAAGTGTTTTAAATATCGCCCGAGATAGCCGAGATATTTTCCCGAGATATTGGCCAAAATCCGAGATTTAAAACACTGATCATAGTAAAAACACAAGAAATCTACAAGTTAAATGTTCGGTGACTCGAAGTTTATACGAGTGCACAAATCAAATACACATGACTCGAAGCAATACAAATCAGACTGGAATAAATCACAACCAGAGGCTACAGCAGATCAACAACACATACACACACACACACATAAATATGTATGTATGTACATATATGGTGATAGAGCAAGTTCATATGGATATGCAAGCAGTGCAACCCGAAGAAAATGCAAAGCTATGCCATAGAATACAAAAGTGCAGACCACAAATTCAACTCAATTCAAAGACCATGTCAACATACTTCGATGAACAAAGTCAATGTCGCAGGGATTTCAAAATGGACATGTCAAATTTATTTAAGGCTATTAAGTCTGGAGCATCATCAACACTGCAAGTATGAATCAAAAATGGTCAGAAGCCGTGGGTCATCAAGGTATAGTTCGAACAAGAATCGAGCTAACAGTTAACATGGAGCCTCAACAAAATATACCGATGAAGGTCATATAAAAACCAAACAAGACTCAAGTGAAACTATCGAACCAGTCAATACAAGAAACTAAACATGTCAAGTTAAATGCCAAAGTCAAATCCAATTGAACAAGTCCAGGAAATTCTAATACCACAATCGATTGCCAGAAAATCGTGAACCGTTCAATTATCATGAAATTAGAAAATATTATCTCTATTTCAAAGTGCTAAAATCAAAGATGTCACAAGAGAAAAGAACAGAACCAAATTCATATCAAACGCAAGCCGTTATAATCAAGCAAACGAAAATATACGAATTGAAAAAGTCAAAAAACATCACCAACATTCAAGTTAAATCGAACGGCTGAGCTAAAGTAACTGAAGAATTCAAACAATATTATACGAACGTTAATTTAGGGTTTTCAACCCTATAAAACCCAATCATCATGGCATTATCAGGCATCGAGTTCAAGCATATCAACGAAAGAAATAAGGCAAAATCACATACCAATTCAATTTGAACTCGACTCGTTGATGCAGCCGTTTGGGAATCAAATTGACAAATTGATTGACGAAGCAACTGTAGATAGTTCATCATTCAATCAATAAATTGAATCAGCGTGCTCAAATTTCCAAAAGCCCTAAATCTTGAAAAAGGAATGAAGGATTGAACGAAAGAGATACGGGCCGAAGAAATAAACAAAGAAAATGGGACATTTGTTTTATCATTGCATTCTTTGATTTTGGCCCGCTTATAATTTTCTTTGGGCTTCAAATTTTAAAATTAGGGTTTTATTGATTTTAGTTGCTTTTATATTTTGTAATTTACTTTTAAACTTTTATTAATTTCTAGTCGTGTGACTAGGGGACGAACTACGATGGTGTAGTTTGAGAATTCGCAACTCAGTGGCTGAGTTGTGGCAGGGTTTTGAGCGTAGAGTTAGGTTAGGCGATAGCGGGTGTCGTGAGTTTACGTGTGTAAGCGTCTGACTACTTAATTTCTTGTAGAAACCTTGGGGGCACCACGTATGCAAGGTTTTGCCGATGTTGGGTAAATCTGTGTTGTTCTATTTCTGCTTTTAATATTCTGCTATTATCTATGCTGCTATTATTCTGCTATTATTAGTGTTATTTTATATATTTCCGCATTAAATTTTTATTATTATTAGTATCACCCTATTCACCCCCCTCTAGGGTGAAATCGATCCTACAATTAGATATCTGACGGCTGAATCAACCCACTTGGTTTCTTGTGTTTGGCCTTTGCCTACTGGTAAATCATACACTGATTCACACATACCCCAATATACCACTTCATACCTTCCCAGAAGAAACTCCGCTTCTATCCTGATACATCTTAGTACCTCTTAGGTGAGTAGAGAACTTCGAATGATGGCATTCGTCTAGGACCTCTTTCCTTATGTTTCCTACACTCAGAACATATAATTTTCCATTCTTTCTTAACCTCCCATTATGGTCAAGACTGAAATATTTCAAGTCGTCGCTCTTAGTTCCATCTCTTAGTTTTCTGATCCGTTCAGCCAAAACCATATCCTCTATCTGTTTAGAAGCAATCTTTTCAGTCAACACTGGTTGAACTTCCAAACAAGATAATACAATCTCCACTAGACCCAGCCTCGGATCTCCACTGCACTCTGTAATCTACTAATTCTTCTAAATCCTTCCACTCAGCAATCATCGCTAATACTGCACTCAGATGTTTCCTGTTAAGTTCATCTGCAACTTTGTTGCCTTTCCCTAGTGTGTACTAAATTCTGAAATCATAAGCAGCGATAAAGTCTAACCACCTCTGCTGTCTCATGTTTAACTCCTTCTGAGAGAACAAATACTTCAGTGACTTATGATCTGTATATAGCTCAAACCTTTCTCTTAAAAGGTAATGTCTCCACACCTTCAAAGCAAAAATAACCGCAGCCAATTCTAAATCATGCGTTGGATATCCGACCTCATGTGGTCTAAGCTGTCTAGAAGCATAGGCAATCACTTTACCCATCTGCATCAGCATAGCTCCTAATCCTGTTCCACACACATCGATATAAACCACCAAATCCTGATTCCCTTCTGGAACAACCAACGCAGGTGCATGGGTCAATAAGTGTTTCAAACTCTGGAATGCTTCGTCGCACTTATCGGTCCACACAGACTTCACATCCTTTCTTGTCAGCTTGGTCATCGGTGCAGCTATCCGCGAGAAAACCTTAATGAACCTCCGATAATAACCAGCCAACCCAAGGAATCTCTTTATCTCGATTACTTTCTCGGGTCTCTTCCAACTATTTACTGCTTCAATCTTTGTCGGATTTACTGACAACCCTTCCTCTAAGACTGCATAACCAAGAAACTTCACTTCTTTCTTCCAGAAATGACACTTCGAAAACTCCCCCTTCAGCTGATGCTGCCTCAGCGTTTCAAGTACCACTCTAAGATGAACTTCATGTTCTCTTTAATCCTTAGAGTAAATCAAAATATCATCTATGAAAACCAATACGAACCTATCCAAGTGCTCTTGGAAAACCCGGTTCATCAAATCCACAAAGAAAGCTGGCACGTTAGTCAATCCAAACGGCATAACTAACCATTCGTGCGACCCATATCTGGTCCTAAACGCCGTCAAAGGAATACTATCCTCTGCTACCTTATGTTGATGGAAACCTGTCACTAAATCCAACTGCGAAAATACCTTGGCTCAACTCAACTGGTCGAATAAATCATCAATCCTAGGCAATGGATAATGATTCTTTATTGTCCTCTCATTCAACTTACGATAATCGATACATAGCCTTAACGATCCATCCGGCTTCGTAGCAAACACCGCAGCTGCTCCCCATGGTGAACTACTCGACCTGATAAAATTCTTGCCTTCTAAATCCACCAACTGCACCTTCAACTCCCTCATCTCTGAAGGGGTCATTTTGCTTTGCGGTCTACTCACTGGTTCTCCTCCCGGAACCAAATCTATCTGAAACTCAATGGCTCGTTTCGGCACCATTCTAACTACAGGCTCATATACATTTGTGAATTCTCTACCATGAAAACTCGACTCAACTCATCATCTAACTCCATAGCACCCAACAAGGCATACATCTCATCGCAAGAATCCTCTACGATATAATCTATTCGATCACCACAATCTAGGTGTCTAAGCGATATTTTCCTATCCTAGCAAAATATTCTAGCATCGTAATCACTTAACCAATCCATCTCGAGAATAATCCGGAACTCCACAAAATCAAACACATGCAAACTACAAACAAAAGTATGACCTAACAGGTCAAACCCTAACTGATCACACCTCATCCCCAGAGTTGCATACCCTCCTATTGGATTCGCAACCCATAAGGTAGTAACTAAATAAGTGGGTTCTAGGTTAAGCTTATCTATCAAACATCTAGATATAAAAGAATGCTATGCACCAGTATCAAATAGAATGCTAATAGTCATACCATGAATCTGAAGCGTACCTCCCAAAAGTGCCATTCCTTTTTCCTGAGCTGTCGGCTTAGAAACAGCAGGTTCCAATGCATACAACTTGCCCTTTCCATCCTTTGCGGGCTCCTTGCACTGGCTCTTATAATAGCCAATCTGGTCACAGTTGTAGCACCTGACACTCTTCCTCCCAGCCACTTCCTTAGCCTTCCCGGCACGACACTCATTAGTAAAGTGCCCCTTCTTGTCACACTTGAAACAGACAATTTCGGACTTCCCCTTCTTAGCTGCTCCACCCTTCTGAGCACCTTTCTTCAGAAAGAACTTCCTCTTCTGATTCTGCCCGGCCTGGACCTCTTTATCCTTACCCCACTCCAGAGAATCAAGCAACTCTTCATGCCTCAAGGCCATCTCCACGACAAAGTCAAAAGGACCTCTAATATAAGGTAATGTGGCCCTAGCTAACTCAGGCTTCAATCCCCTAATAAACTTCTCATTTCTCTTAATGACTGTGTCCACTGAAGCATACCCATACCGGGCCAACTCCTCGAACTTCTTTGGATACTCCATAACTGACATCTCCCCCTGCTCTAACTCAATAAACTTCCTGATCAGAGCTAACTGTGCCATTGCTGACATAAACCTCTCCTGGAACCTTCCCTTGAAATCTTCCCAGGTCATAGTTTCCTCATCCACTGCCACAATCGTGCTATTCCACCAGAATAGAGCTGCACGCTGAAGCTGTCTAGATGCCAACCTCCTTTACTTCTTTCCATATCTGTATTCAAACCTTATGAGATACAAAAAAATATCCTAACAAAGATAGGAGACTAGAGATAAAGCGTATACTTGTATATAGCAAATACAAGTACGTTACTATAGCGTTATCCTATACCCCAACCTTACTCTAATTCCTTAGGATTATGTTTTTAAAAACCATTTTTAATTTAAAGTATTTCATAAACCATGCTCTGATAACAAGTTGTAACATCCCGTATTTGGAGGCCAAAAGCTAAGCGCTACGGATGTTGCAGTCATCCATATATTAACTTCTGGCGACGAAAAATGGTAATGATAATGGTATTCACAATATCAGAAGCACATGAATATGAACAAAATCACAAATTTCAAAAACAACATTTTAGTGATTACATTTCAAAACAATAATTCATATCCATGTTACATAATCCCTTAATGTTTCCCAAGCAACGATTAAATATATCATTACAAAAATACGCCAAGAGCGACATATGACGATGCCCTTTTAATTGATCAAAGCAATATAGTCATATCTGACTTATATACACAGCGGAATCAAAACAAAATGAAACGACAAATCCTAATTATCTGTCCATCAGCCACCTACTCGTCTTCGGATGCTTTATTCGCCAAAAGACAAAACCTGAAAACCTCAACCCTCAGCCTACTCAAATCAATTTTGAGTACCCGAGAGTTTAAGGGGAAACAAAAACTTCGAGTCAGATATAAAGCTTGGTGTGAATAATTCTATTACATCTCTGTTTGCTGATATTAAGTGAGACCACGCCACTTAGCAGAACGGGTTTCCCCTCACTAATATCCTCTTTAAAACATATATTTTGCAAATCCTTTCCTGCAACCAAACTGGTTAATTAAACTGATTATGTCAAAATAGCAATATCCTTTATGCTAATAAGTGGACTATCTGTTCTTAAAACAAGTAATATGTGAACTATCTACCCACATATAATAGTAAGGTCCGTTATGCTACAAATGGACTATCTGTCCATACAACTGGGCTGACTGCCCGTAAACTGGACTAACTTTCTGAAATCTAGGCTGACTGCCTGCAAAATGGACTAACTATCTGAATTATTTTCTTAGGGTTAACTACCCTTTAAATTTTTCTTGAAAACCTTTTCAAAATGATTTAATCCTTCAAATCATATATATGTACAAGGAAAATATATCTTTAACTTTACTCTAAGCCATTTTGCTATGTTATATACACTTTACACAAAATAATGTTGATGAGATTTAATAAGGATTAACTATCCTTCTAAAACAAGTCAAGACCCTTTTTAACTTGAAAATACTTAGGCCACATTGCCTACTTATTACATTCGAAACCCTTGAAGGTAACCCCTTTCAAAACCATTAAATACTGCCTTTCGAAAACATTGGAAAATCCTTTCCTTTCTTTTCTTTGAAAGCTTCAAATTAACAGACATCCCTTTTTAAAACCTTTTAAATATTGCCTTTCGAAAACATAGGAAAAACCTTCCTTTCAATCCTTTCGAAACCTTGGGGAACCACCCCTTTCGAAACCATTCATAAAAACCTTTCGAAACAGTCAAAACAATCCTTTCGAAAGCAATTTGGGTTCAATTTAAAACATGTGGGTACTTTTCAAAACCAGTCGAAGTTAACTACTTCAAAACCCCTTTTAAAACGTTTTGATCAAAAACATTGGGATTATGCCTTCAAGTAGAGCAAAAGGATCTGAAACCCATTAAAGTCAAAAGCGTTAGTTTTAAATCCTTTTAAAACTAATCTCCTTCGAAACCATTTGGGTTTTACTTTACTTATAGAAAAAGGGTCTTAAAAACATTTATGTTGAAAGCATCTGCTTCGAAATCCATTTCCTAAGTAATGAAGTGATGGTGTCGAAACCATCCCATCGAATGCTTTGGATAGGTGGCTTGGTTTTAGAAAACAAAACAACCCCTTCAAAACTATCTATGCTGAAAGGTAGAAAGGCGGCAGCAAAAAGGTTTCGGCTTAGTCGAAAGAATTTATTTATAAACAGAGTTGCAACCCAGTCAAAATCATTTCCTTTAAATCATTTGCCTTGGTCGAAATCTACTTAGTCAAAAGCCATCAGGTGTATTTCTTTTACTTAAAAACAAAGGATTGCCTCAACCCCTTCGAAACCCATTGTTTCGACTCTCTACCTTCCACCCTCATCCAATTCATTACTTACCAGTTGCCTGATACCATATGCATTGGTTTCGACTGTGTCGGAGGTGATTGTTATGGAGGCAGAACCTGGTGTCTAAAGAGACGAAGGATTGAAAAACCTGTAGTAAATAGTTCTTTCCACCTAACCTGCCTTATGTGTCTAATTGTGATCAGTTACCTCTTTCTTTAAAAATAAAAAGTACCGCCTTTGTCAAAAGTGCTGCCGACTTTTCTAGATTTTATAATTTAAATCTTTTACAAAAAGCCCCTTCTCCTGTTTTAATTATATAAAACATTTAAGTCTCATACCTTAAATAATTTTATATAACCATTAAAGCACTTAGGAAAAATCTAGAAAAATTCCAAAAAATCACATTATATATGTTTTTCAACATATAAAAATTTTAGACCCAAATAATTAATTATTTACCCGTAATTAATTTATAACCCAAAATACCATTTTCCTTAGTAGAAAATTCATATTAATTCCACAAAAATTCAGAAAAATCTGAAAATTGAAACCCGTCTCCAAAATAATATTTACGATCTTTATAAAAATTCGCAAGGAAATTGGATGTCATTTTATAGGGTTTTCATCTTAATACATATCATAAATTCAATATGAATAACCAAAATTCATTAACAAGTATATATATTCATTCCATCATTCAAAAACATGGCAAAACATTGCAAAATATTCGGAATTCATATTATAACCGAAAACATAATCAAAAATGAGATGTAAACATTATTCACCTTAGCTTTAGAGATTATGGAGATTGAGATGTGAATAAATTTGGTTTGAATTTGCTTCTTCCTAGCTTTTCTTCTTCTCTTCCTTGTTAATGGTGGCCGGCCTTGTTTTATAAAATTTTGAAATGAAATGAATGTGTAGTTTTACACGACTATGGGTAATAAATATAGAAATGGCCTCTTTCCCATTTTCCCCTCCTATATTTCAAGTTAACTCTTATTTTAATTCATGGTAAATGGCATGGCTACACCTTAATTAAAATCAAATCTAATTCCCCTAATCAACACATTATTTTGTTTAATTCAACTAATTCAATATCCTAAATAATGTTACCAAAAATCTAGGGTGTTACAGAAAGTATACTCCTCTTATTAAACAAAATAATGTGGAATGAACAATTCCAATTTCCACTATGATGAATTTCTTTATTGTGATATGTTGAATAATTGGTTCCTTTAAGAGAAAGAAGAAAAATCATTGACTGATTAATACCCAATATATCATAGAATTCATTGGGCTCGGCTTATAGATAACCAAGCTACCATACTTCGTATATCATGCCCAACCAAGCACAATGATGGCATGTTTCCTATGGCAGCTCTACTTCCACCGCATTATAAATATTTGAGAAAAAGTTCTGGACCCATAATGTTTTGTAAATCTATTTGTAGGCCACATTTTTCTTTCTCCTTATTATTGTATTTTAATTTCTATCTATTTTAATACGCTTACTGCTAACTACTTATAGCGCATATGTATCATTGGCCATACATAAGTAAACACATTTTTCAGGAATGTTGAAACATCACTTAAAGGAGAAATGTTTTAATGGATTAGACAGAAATCTAAGGGGATTTAGTTATATTTCCATCAATATAATGTGGTCTTTGAGATAATAATGAAAATCGTTTACCTTATGCATATAGTTTCAAACTTGTTGTAGGTCAATTTTATACCTATCCATACTTGGTCCAAAACCTCATACTTTACTCCTTATGACTCTTTCTTACACTATGTCTTGAGCTCTTAGTTCTACCTTTAGGACCTAACTATCATCCACAATTTAAAGCAGGATTATAATAAATTATTGTACTTATATTGATTATGATGAAATGTAAGTTTCAGTCGTTCTAAAAGGTATTTGGTTCAACTCCCTAGATATCCAATAAAGCCAATTTTGAAAAAATCAAATAAATTAGTATATGATGTTCATCTTCTCAAACTTCACACTTAATGCCTCTCAATGACACATTTCTTTACAATTAATCTTTCCAATTTTATTATTACATCTTCTCTTAAGACACAAAATAAACCACAACTAACACAATATATAGTCACACACTTTATCACATCCTATTTACATATATGACTAACAAACGATAAAGATAATGTAAATTAACCATGACTCACATACTGATTTCATACTTAAGGATATTAATCTTAATCTCCTTATGAGGCAAAACCACACCTCCATTGATGTAAACCTCATCAGAAACATGCACATCCTTACCCAAAATAGTCATATTCACAATCCTCCCCCGCTGACCCACCGTAGAATGCCACCCAATGATGCTGCTCGACATGCATGAATTCTTCTTTACACGTGCACCTCGAAAACTCAACCCCCACTTCCACCACACAGTCCAGCCCAAAAGCCACATTCGACCCAATAAGGCATCCTTTCCCTATCGTTGCATTGTCGTGGACCAGAACATTTCCTACAATATGGGATACATTTGCTAACTTTAATAGGGAGTTTGTTCTTAGAGAGTCGAGTTAGTGTCTCAATCCTGTTATGTAGTCTCTTGGCTAACCTATAAGTATTAGAAAAACTAAGTTTCTGGTCAATTTGTCTAACCATCGCATAAAAGCCGTCTAGACATAGCACAATAAATATATATAAATCATAAGAATGTGTTTATGTGTACTGTAAAATCCAAGTTCAAAAAGATACTTTACTTCTTTCATTAAACTCGGTCAAGTCAAGTCAATTATACTTACATATTTGCATACATGCTAATGAAAATACCCGACCAAATTCCTCCCAACTAAAAATTGAACAACTTATTGATGTCTAAATCTAAGTAAAACAACTTTAGAAATAATTGGTATTCCAAAAGGGATTGGTGCATCAATGGCTGTTGTAAAAAGCTAACGAAAATTATAAAAATTTGAAGTAAAGCATGTGGAAAGTTAAAGAACATATTTTACCTTTCCAAAGCTTAGAGACACCAAACATCTATATGTCTTCCTAATCAAAACCGTAAATTAAAGAATCTAATTCTGCATTATGTACCATTTGAAGCTCTACCTAGACTTACACATAAATTCAACAAAAATATTTTTATTCTTGAAATTGATGGGGAAATGAAAGGGACATATATGCTAAATTTGTAAATCATAGTATATTGATTGAATTTATTTTATTAGTAGTAAAGATTAGTACTGGCTTCTATATGTCGCATGGAAACATAATATAAGACTGATTGTCGTTAACATATCCAGGTAAGCAATTTATCCTAAATCATTCATTGTGTTTCTGCTCTTGGAGGCTCCTGGTAACTATACCTTATAATTACTGAATCACATAATATCATTATTTAGCACGAAATTCTAAAAGACATAATGGTAGAAATAGTACATAATTTAACTTCACAAATCACTGTAATGCGGTTAATAATTGCTTTTTCAAAAATTAATAATATGCATAGTCTAATTAACTACTATTCAAAAATGAATCAAGTTAGTACGCACAATCGGTTTCATTACTAATCAAAAATCAATAATATACATTGTCTTAAAGAACACTCAAACCGATTCAGATTATATAGAGTATTAAGCTCAATTTTATTGAGTATTAGTTATGATTTAAAAGTATTCCAGTTTGTATTTATTGATCTATCAAATAAAATGGAGTATTGAAATTGGTACTTATACAGTGAATAACTTATATCTATGCAAATGTAAGTATATAATCTAAGAGAAAAATCAGATTTCGATACTTAGACAGCCTATACACATGACATGTAAGTAAAGGGGATGAAATATTTCAAAGAAGACAACTATTTTGTCCATTGAATGAATCTATTTTCAGCTAACAAATGTAGCAACACTTAGAGAAATGAAAAAAAAATATAACTCCAGGAAAATTATAAAAAAAAGCCCAAAGTTGTCATTCAATATCAAAAGCGATTGATATCAATAGAATAAGAAATAAAATTAACCTTGAATTTAATTATAAAAGATTAATCATTAAGGAACCCAAGTACTACTCCAAACTGGAATGAAGTAACGAAAATAAACAATACTTACCTTAGATTGAAAGTTAATGATCTTGCATGAAGGATGACTGAGCTTAATTCTCTATCGACGCTGAATCAAAAAATCGAAGTTAATTATGTGTTTAGTCCATAATCAAAGTTTCAAAAAATGTTATATTAGAAACCGTAATTTAATAGACAATAGTCGATAATCGACAATCGATGATCAATGATCGAATGGAAGGTGGACAGGATGGTAGATCTGGAAATTCGGTGAGCTAACCCTACTTTCTGGTTGTGGAACTGCAAAGTGATGAAATCAATAGTGATGAGGTTATTTTAATTCCGGGAAGGCTGCAAAAGCCGATAGAAGAGAGATACGGTGGACAAAATATGGAAAGGGTATAATGGGTATTTCAAAAAGACACGGTTGATTTTCCATTCATTGAATTCTTATTACTAAAATTAAAGATATAAGGACATTAGTAATTAAGAAATACACTTTGTTTCATGAAGAAAATGATTTGTTCTAGAAGCTCCTAGAGGAGAACAAAGGAGAGTTATTTGTGGAGTGATTTAAGGAGGGAATCATGGAAAGCATGTAGACAAAAGCATGGGAAGGATGGAGTCTTTCTTTGGCTGGTTGACTAAGGCATTAGGGGTTTGTGTGTGCTAAAGAATTGTGTCATGTTCCATTTAGTTCATAAATTTTATTGTAACGACCCCGAAATTTAATTTTATTTAAATTGATAATTAAATGAATTTTTGAATAAAAATTTGTAAAAGTTTATTTTAAATGGAAGCGAGTTTCCCCTACTGTCTTAGAATCTATATTAAGTCATTTGAATTTAAACGATTTGTATATATGTGAATATATATGTATGTACAATTGATTTGAAAATATAAAACAAAGAAAAGAAAACATCTATGTATAAAGCAAAGGAAATATATTCAAGTATATACACTTGCAAAAGAAAGGAGATAACAAATATATATTTGCAGGCTTGAAAATCACCTGAGTTCAAGGTAATAAGATAAGGCTAGAAAGGAAATCATTTCAATACATACGAATGTGCCTGGGTAAGTATGCTAAGTTAAAGTTAAACAAATAAAAATATGTAAGATTTGTAAGTACATACGAAATTTGGATTGTAAGATAAGTTTGTATACATAAAGTACATTAGCATTTAATGCTTGCCATCCTAGAACAAAACCAAGTCTATTCGAATTGTATAAAAGAATCCTCTCAGCCTCCAAACTAAAATTATCTCTGAAAATTTGTACATCTTGTACACTGTTTTGCATACAAAAAAAAAGATACCCTGTAACTTGTTGTATATATCAACCTGTAAGCTACTGTTTCCCATACCAGCTTTCATTTCCATTCGAACTAAATAAACCAAGATAAAAAACTTCTTTTAAAACCCTAAGGAAAACATTCTACAACATCAAGCAAATCAAACTGAGGATCAAAGAAAATCTTGTTTTCAGCCTGTATATTCAAGCCTGTTTCATCTGGAAGCCTCTGTTCTTCTTTGTCATAAAAACTGTGAGTAACATCCCATTTTTTTTAACTTAAGCATGGTTATGGTTTATGCAAATTCTCTGTGATAAATATCCTATTGTAATATGCTTATCTTCTGTGTATATGAATGTATATATATGAGTGTAAACTGTTGTTTATACCACTACAGTCTTTTGATTTCCAGGTTCCTAATTTAGTAAAAAAAAATTCAATATCTCATTATCTAATCTAAGTTAAGGTATAAGTTCCAAACGAAATCTGTTTGTTTGTCAATAATTAAAGCTTAAAAAATTTGTTTAAGTTAAAAACAAATTTGTATTGCCTTTAGAAATTAAAAACAACAAAGCAACCTTGAAATAAGTCAAAATTTAATTATCATGGATTAGAGATTCAGGTATATGAATCAAATACATGAATAAAAATATGATTTTTAACACTAGAATCATAATTTATAGTTTGGGATTAAGGGTGCAGTTCTAGTTTGAACAGAAAATGGTTATGTGAGGATTTCTGGCAATCTATGTGTCTGGAAAGGTTGGGGTTCTTCCTATTGATGGAGAAGCAATCAGGGATGCTAGTAAAAATGTGGGATGGCGATGAAATTCGCCGTGGAAGTTGCGGCAGAGAAATTCCTCCAGGAACCCTAGTTTTAACTTGGAGGAGTAAATTGATCACCACGGCGTGTAGACGTGATCGAGTTTAACGAGATGCTGGGAGGTGATAGCCTGAACGTAGACGCGTCGATGACCGGAGTTGCGTGGGTTCTCGTGGTCGGGGTCGTGGGTACGCGGCGTTGACAGGGATGGGGTTGTTTGGGTTTGGTTCCAGATTTGGCTCGTTCGAGTTCGAATTCGTTTTCGAGATCGATTTGAAGATCTGGGTGGACGAGGTAGATGTCGAAGTCGATGTCGTCTTGTTGAAGATCAGCAAGATGATCGGAGGGGACTGGAGTTGCCGTGCACGTGCACATGTGCATCGGCGTATCTGGTAGTTTGGGGAAGACGAACTGCTCGTGTGTAGTGCTCGAGTATCTGGAGAGTTTACTCGAAGTTGTCTCGAGTAATTCAAGCATTCGACTCGAAGTATTTTTGGGTAGCTCGGGTTTGCTAATCTGATTTCCAGGTTTCCAGTTTTATAACCTGATAGTGTTGAGTTTGCTTTTTAATCTAGATTTAAAATTCAAATTTAAAGCAAGATTTGAATTAAGTTTTAAATCAAGTACAAATACGGATTTAAGTTTACTATGGATCCAAATCTTGAATTTAAGTCAGCTTTTAAAAAATAAAAATAAATGTTGAACAAGTTAAATGTTTTAAAGTAGATTTTTAAAAGTGAAATTATTTTCAAATAAATGTCTAAATTTAATAAAATTCCTTACAAAGGGTTTCTTTAAGATTTGAATGAACCTTTACGAAGTGTTTAACTTAAATTTGGATAAATGTTAAATGGATAATCTTTTTTAATCTTAAATTCAAAATGAAATTTGAATCAAGATTTAGAAATGTAATATTTAAATACACTTGAAAGTTAATGAAGTCATTAATAAAGTAAATGAATTATCTTAGAAGTAATTAAGATAATAAAAGAATTTAATTCTTAAGAGAATTATGGAATGACTTATTTATTGATTTTAAAATTTATAATTTGGATTAATTTATAAATTGAGAATAATTAATTAATTCAAGAGTAATGAATTGGCGAAAGTAATTAAGGAATGATTATTAATTAAGAATGAATAAATTTTGTAGTTAATTTGAGGTTAATAAATTTGTAACCAATTCAGGGTGATTAATTAAACGGAAATCAATTAGGGGTTAATTAATGTAATTAATTAAAGATAATCAATTAAAGAATAATTAAATATTGGAAGTAAATTAATTAATGATTAATCAACCCGAATTAGAAATTCATAAGTAATTAATCTAATTTGAATAAATCAGATAATTAACTGACCTTACTTATGAATATTTAGATTTGATTGGATGATTGAATTGTTTGATATTTCCTGATCTGTGATGCTTTGTGATATATTCTGATTGGTGCGTAACCTTTACTGCAGTTTATTTATCTGAAATTTATATATATCTGTGATCTGTGCATGAACGATAAGCGTTGTAGTTTATATCGCTTATCATCTATATCCTGTATTTTGATCTGTGATGATTCATCGTGTTGCACTATTGTGTTAAACCCCTGGACCACACTTTTACACACACAAATATGGATTTCACGTGGAAATCGGTTAAGTCACAGATAATGTAAATTTGATGTTTTTGAAATTGAAATTTTAATTTCAATTGATTTTGAAATTGGAAATTTGGGTTTAAAGTGAAAAGCTTTTGAAATGGAATTTCAAAGATAAAAGTTATTTTGGATAACTTAATCGAGTTTTGAAAATTTAAATAATTTGATTTAAATTTGAATTCAATATTTGAAATTGAATTCTATGATTTGGGAACTAGGGTTTAAAAAGGCTGTTCAACTTATTAATGTGTTTATATGAATTTAAACCATTTTAAATGTAAATTTTTGAGAATTTGATTTTAACCCAAGAAGAACCTTAACTCGTATGAATGAATCAGATTTCCAAAATGAAAACTGTTCGTTTTAAAAGAATTAAAAGCTTTCAGATAAGAAATGAAATTTCAGTTTAATTAAAGGAATTTCAAGATTGAATTGAAAAATAGATTTTCCAAGTTATGAATGAATTCTTTTTGAAAGCTATGAATTAAATCTGTCTATTTTTAACAGATTTAAAAGTGATGTTTTGTTTAACCCATTCGAAATGAAATTGTTTTGAAAACTATGAGTTAAATCTTTGATTTAAAGATTTAACGAATTAATCAAATTGAAAGGGAAATTGATTTGGAAAATCTATGAATGAATCTTTGTGAAATTAAGTGAACTTTGTGAATTGAATCTTTTTGTTTAAAAGATTAAGATGGTAATTTGTTAAACCATTTGAAAAGAAAGTTTGGGTAATAAGTTGTGACTTAATTGAAATCCCATTATCCATTTGTTTTTAAATATTTCGCTCACTATTCGGGTTAGCCGGGAAAGGACCTTTGGGTCGTATAACTCATTCCGAATAGTGATACGTCGTATATGGATAGCATTTGAAGACCGGTGTTGAAGACCGGATATTTTCGAAAATGAAAGGACAACCTGTCGAATGTCTCTGCACTGAGTCGCGCCAGTATAGAGATTTATATCACTCTTTTGTGACGGGAAGTCCGGACGTGATTGGAAATTATCCGGAATTGCAAGGGCTTCGTGAGAAGTGCCTTCGGTTCTGTTCGAACCCGGAACAGACTTATATGGATACATGTCTGACATTACACTTTGAGATATAAAGCCGATTTCTTTCAAATACATTTCTGTTTGGTGGCGGAGAATTTATTCTCTTAGCTTAACACCCTTCTCTGAGACATACGAGCTCAGAGGTTATGTAGTTGAAGTTATCAGCGATATATCCCAATTTGGTAATGTGGCATGCTGAGTGTTGCTGTGTGATGATCAGTGTTTGATCATTTGTGATATGATCATTTGTTTGATCATTTATCTTTGTGATCATAGGTTGATCATATGTTGACCCAAAGCGTGGCTTTTTGAAAAAGCGTAGCTTTGTGGACGAGACTTCGTCGAGCCTCACAACCCGGTAATGGTCGAAACAGGAATTGTGCGGCAAGGTTTTCAGGGGTAGCTCCCCTAGGGTATGACCATTCCTTCTGGAAAAGGGTAGTATCATGGTATGGAGCCCAGATACTTACTCATGTGGATACACTTTCTTTATGATGTGTGATGTTGGTTATCGAGCGCTCGGATAAAGGTCCCAAAGGACCGGGGGTGGCATATCTGAGGTTTCTTTTATCCCTTGGGAAAAGGGGTTGCCGGCCTTGTTTGGCAGAGAACAGTTGGTTCTCGGAACGTCCCGCCAGAGGCGTTTCTTTCGTGGAATAGGAAGTTCCTTAGCCTGACCATTTGTTGGAAATCCAAACAAAACAATACGAGCCCTGTACGGTTTTAGTTGTATTACCTGCCATGGAATGTGGTGGTAACCTGCTATTGAACATGGTAGCTATAGTAGGCATAAGTGCGAAATGTCTATGCTGGCTAAGATTTATATTCTACTTTCGAAATTTTTTCTACACTATGCACTAATAATAATATCAAAAATGATTTGATTTTGCGTAGTAAGCATCTTTGACTATCATAAGAAGAAATCTCCTCCAATTCTGCGTTTGCATTGTGTGTGTGGTGGGAGGTCTTATGGTAGTTTCATTTTCCAAAAGCATTGCGAATTGACTTTAAAATTCTCTGCTATTTGTTTTAAAGATAAACTGTTTTTGTTGCTCACACCAGTCCCATGACTGATCCGGAGTTTATTGTTAATTTCCTAAACTCTGGGTGCTCATAATTTTCTACACGAGCAGTCTAGAGTTTGGTTTTTCAGATAGTCGGGTCTAGTAGATTTTCTGGAGTTAGTTCAGTCTTTGGATATGGACTGCACTTGCTTATCTTGGTGTATCGTTATTGGGAGTTCGAGCTACTGCTGGAGTTCTCTCTTGAAGACTATCTTAGAGTTATTTGTTCCGCTGCTGATATTTGTTATCTATTTTCTTTTCCACTGCTATTTGTTGTATCATATCTCTGATGTATATTGATATTCATTGTATCATTCTGTTGTATCAGATATTGTATATCAATGTATTATTCTGTTTTATTCCGCTGTGTTATTTACTTAACTGTGTTATAAGCTCCGGCGACTCGGATTTGAACGCTCGAATCTACGGCATTCGAGTACGATGTAAAGTATGGATGTCGATTTTCGAACGCGAAAATCTGGGACGTTACATTTGGTATCAGAGCTAAGGTTGAACTTTAGCTCAGGAGTATAACACGTTAAGTAGCTCATTAGAGATAGAGTGAAGTAAACTCTAGAATGAGTATCCTCAGATATCCGTTCGAATGCCTCAATAAATTCTCTTACTATCCATAGATAGTGAGTATGAGTGCAAGAAGAGGACGAGATAGGGGACAGGGAAATGCGACTATAAATGGTCAATACTCTGTAACAACAGGGAAGTAATCTTTTTTCTATCAATCTCTTTTGTTCAGCATCTTTTCTAAATTCTTCGATGATTTCTGGTAGATCCAGGAAGAAGATTCGATATGTATTAATATGGGACATAAACTCCAAAAAGACCAGAATTGTTTGTTTGGATGAATTGTTTGCTTTGATTGCTATGGTTGATAGGTATACTTTAGTTTTAAACTAAAAGTTCTGAAATTGTATCGATATATCTATCTATTTTTTGGGTCCCAGTATATTCTACGAATGGTTAGTTATCCTTTCGAACTGACCGATGCCACTCCACATTTCGTAGATCTGAATAACCCGAGTATCTTGTGAAGTTTTAAACAGATTCGTTCTTGTATCTATTCTTGATATTCGGATTTGGTAAGCCAAATGCAGAATAGATATTCAGTTGAATTGATGAAATATTCTTCATCTATCTTTTTGTCTCCTTGGTAATTTCGAGGACGAAATTCTTTTAAGGGGGGAAGTTTGTAACGACCCCGAAATTTAATTTTATTTAAATTGATAATTAAATGAATTTTTGAATAAAAATTTGTAAAAGTTTATGTTAAATGGAAGCGTGTTTCCCCTACTGTCTTAGAATCTATATTAAGTCATTTGAATTTAAACGATTTGTATATATGTGAATATATATGTATGTACAATTGATTTGAAAATATAAAACAAAGAAAAGAAAACATCTATGTATAAAGCAAAGGAACTATATTCAAGTATATACACTTGCAAAAGAAAGGAGATAACAAATATATATTTGCAGGCTTGAAAATCACCTGAGTTCAAGGTAATAAGATAAGGCTAGAAAGGAAATCATTTCAATACATACGAATGTGCCTGGGTAAGTATGCTAAGTTAAAGTTAAACAAATAAAAATATGTAAGATTTGTAAGTACATACGAAATTTGGATCGTAAGATAAGTTTGTATACATAAAGTACATTAGCATTTAATGCTTGCCATCCTAGAACAAAACCAAGTCTATTCGAATTGTATAAAAGAATCCTCTCAGCCTCCAAACTAAAATTATCTCTGAAAATTTGTACATGTTGTACACTGTTTTGCATACAAAAAAAAATGATACCCTGTAACTTGTTGTATATATCAAACTGTAAGCTACTTTTTCCCATACCTGCTTTCATTTCCATTCGAACTAAATAAACCAAGATAAAAAACTTATTTTAAAACCCTAAGGAAAACATTCTACAACATCAAGCAAATCAAACTGAGGATCAAAGAAAATCTTGTTTTCAGCCTGTATATTCAAGCCTGTTTCATCTGGAAGCCTCTGTTCTTCTTTGTCATAAAAACTGTGAGTAACATCCCATTTTTTTTAACTTAAGCATGGTTATGGTTTATGCAAATTCTCTGCGATAAATATCCTATTGTAATATGCTTATCTTCTGTGTATATGAATGTATATATATGAGTGTAAACTGTTGTTTATACCACTACAGTCTTTTGATTTCCAGGTTCCTAATTTAGTAAAAAAAAAATTCAATATCTCATTATCTAATCTAAGTTAAGGTATAAGTTCCAAACGAAATCTGTTTGTTTGTCAATAATTAAAGCTTAAAAAATTTGTTTAAGTTAAAAACAAATTTGTATTGCCTTTAGAAATTAAAAACAACAAAGCAACCTTGAAATAAGTCAAAATTTAATTATCATGGATTAGAGATTCAGGTATATGAATCAAATACATGAATAAAAATATGATTTTTAACACTAGAATCATAATTTATAGTTTGGGATTAAGGGTGCAGTTCTAGTTTGAACAGAAAATGGTTATGTGAGGATTTCTGGCGATCTATGTGTCTGGAAAGGTTGGGGTTCTTCCTATTGATGGAGAAGCAATCAGGGATGCTAGTAAAAATGTGGGATGGCGATGAAATTCGCCGTGGAAGTTGCGGCAGAGAAATTCCTCCAGGAACCCTAGTTTTAACTTGGAGGAGTAAATTGATCACCACGGCGTGTAGACGTGATCGAGTTTAACGAGATGCTGGGAGGTGATAGCCTGAACGTAGACGCGTCGATGACCGGAGTTGCGTGGGTTCTCGTGGTCGGGGTCGTGGGTATGCGGCGTTGACAGGGATGGGGTTGTTTGGGTTTGGTTCCAAATTTGGCTCGTTCGAGTTCGAATTCGTTTTCGAGATCGATTTGAAGATCTGGGTGGACGAGGTAGATGTCGAAGTCGATGTCGTCTTGTTGAAGATCAGCAAGATGATCGGAGGGGACTGGAGTTGCCGTGCACGTGCACATGTGCATCGGCGTATCTGGTAGTTTGGGGAAGACGAACTGCTCGTGTGTAGTGCTCGAGTATCTGGAGAGTTTACTCGAAGTTGTCTCGAGTAATTCAAGCATTCGACTCGAAGTATTTTTGGGTAGCTCGGGTTTGCTAATCTGATTTCCAAGTTTCCAGTTTTATAACCTGATAGTGTTGAGTTTGCTTTTTAATCTAGATTTAAAATTCAAATTTAAAGCAAGATTTGAATTAAGTTTTAAATCAAGTACAAATACGGATTTAAGTTTACTATGGATCCAAATCTTGAATTTAAGCCAGCTTTTAAAAAAAATGTTGAACAAGTTAAATGTTTTAAAGTAGATTTTTAAAAGTGAAATTATTTTCAAATAAATGTCTAAATTTAATAAAATTCCTTACAAAGGGTTTCTTTAAGATTTGAATGAACCTTTACGAAGTGTTTAACTTAAATTTGGATAAATGTTAAATGGATAATCATTTTTAATCTTAAATTCAAAATGAAATTTGAATCAAGATTTAGAAATGTAATATTTAAATACACTTGAAAGTTAATGAAGTCATTAATAAAGTAAATGAATTATCTTAGAAGTAATTAAGATAATAAAAGAATTTAATTCTTAAGAGAATTAAGGAATGACTTATTTATTGATTTTAAAATTTATAATTTGGATTAATTTATAAATTGAGAATAATTAATTAATTCAAGAGTAATGAATTGGCGAAAGTAATTAAGGAATGATTATTAATTAAGAATGAATAAATTTTGTAGTTAATTTGAGGTTAATAAATTTGTAACCAATTCAGGGTGATTAATTAAACGGAAATCAATTAGGGGTTAATTAATGTAATTAATTAAAGATAATCAATTAAAGAATAATTAAATATTGGAAGTAAATTAATTAATGATTAATCAACCCGAATTAGAAATTCATAAGTAATTAATCTAATTTGAATAAATCAGATAATTAACTAACCTTACTTATGAATATTTAGATTTGATTGGATGATTGAATTGTTTGATATTTCCTGATCTGTGATGCTTTGTGATATATTCTGATTGGTGCGTAACCTTTACTGTAGTTTATTTATCTGAAATTTATATATATCTGTGATCTGTGCATGAACGATAAGCATTGTAGTTTATATCGCTTATCATCTATATCCTGTATTTTGATCTGTGATGATTCATCGTGTTGCACTATTGTGTTAAACCCCTGGACCACACTTTTACACACACAAATATGGATTTCACGTGGAAATCGGTTAAGTCACAGATAATGTAAATTTGATGTTTTTGAAATTGAAATTTTAATTTCAATTGATTTTGAAATTGGAAATTTGGGTTTAAAGTGAAAAGCTTTTGAAATGGAATTTCAAAGATAAAAGTTATTTTGGATAACTTAATCGAGTTTTGAAAATTTAAATAATTTGATTTAAATTTGAATTCAATATTTGAAATTGAATTCTATGATTTGGGAACTAGGGTTTAAAAAGGCTGTTCAACTTATTAATGTGTTTATATGAATTTAAACCATTTTAAATGTAAATTTTTGAGAATTTGATTTTAACCCAAGAAGAACCTTAACTCGTATGAATGAATCAGATTTCCAAAATGAAAACTGTTCGTTTTAAAAGAATTAAAAGCTTTCAGATAAGAAATGAAATTTCAGTTTAATTAAAGGAATTTCAAGATTGAATTGAAAAATAGATTTTCCAAGTTATGAATGAATTCTTTTTGAAAGCTATGAATTAAATCTGTCTATTTTTAACAGATTTAAAAGTGATGTTTTGTTTAACCCATTCGAAATGAAATTGTTTTGAAAACTATGAGTTAAATCTTTGATTTAAAGATTTAAGGAATTAATCAAATTGAAAGGGAAATTGATTTGGAAAATCTATGAATGAATCTTTGTGAAATTAAGTGAACTTTGTGAATTGAATCTTTTTGTTTAAAAGATTAAGATGGTAATTTGTTAAACCATTTGAAAAGAAAGTTTGGGTAATAAGTTGTGACTTAATTGAAATCCCATTATCCATTTGTTTTTAAATATTTCGCTCACTATTCGGGTTAGCCGGGAAAGGACCTTTGGGTCGTATAACTCATTCCGAATAGTGATACGTCGTATATGGATAGCATTTGAAGACCGGTGTTGAAGACCGGATATTTTCGAAAATGAAAGGACAACCTGTCGAATGTCTCTGCACTGAGTCGCGCCGGTATAGAGATTTATATCACTCTTTTGTGACGGGAAGTCCGGACGTGATTGGAAATTATCCGGAATTGCAAGGGCTTCGTGAGAAGTGCCTTCGGTTCTGTTCGAACCCGGAACAGACTTATATGGATACATGTCTGACATTACACTTTGAGATATAAAGCCGATTTCTTTCAAATACATTTCTGTTTGGTGGCGGAGAATTTATTCTCTTAGCTTAACACCCTTCTCTGAGACATACGAGCTCAGAGGTTATGTAGTTGAAGTTATCAGCGATATATCCCAATTTGGTAATGTGGCATGCTGAGTGTTGCTGTGTGATGATCAGTGTTTGATCATTTGTGATATGATCATTTGTTTGATCATTTATCTTTGTGATCATAGGTTGATCATATGTTGACCCAAAGCGTGGCTTTTTGAAAAAGCGTAGCTTTGTGGACGAGACTTCGTCGAGCCTCACAACCCGGTAATGGTCGAAACAGGAATTGTGCGGCAAGGTTTTCAGGGGTAGCTCCCCTAGGGTATGACCATTCCTTCTGGAAAAGGGTAGTATCATGGTATGGAGCCCAGATACTTACTCATGTGGATACACTTTCTTTATGATGTGTGATGTTGGTTATCGAGCGCTCGGATAAAGGTCCCAAAGGACCGGGGGTGGCATATCTGAGGTTTCTTTTATCCCTTGGGAAAAGGGGTTGCCGGCCTTGTTTGGCAGAGAACAGTTGGTTCTCGGAACGTCCCGCCAGAGGCGTTTCTTTCGTGGAATAGGAAGTTCCTTAGCCTGACCATTTGTTGGAAATCCAAACAAAACAATACGAGCCCTGTACGGTTTTAGTTGTATTACCTGCCATGGAATGTGGTGGTAACCTGCTATTGAACATGGTAGCTATAGTAGGCATAAGTGCGAAATGTCTATGCTGGCTAAGATTTATATTCTACTTTCGAAAATTTTTCTACACTATGCACTAATAATAATATCAAAAATGATTTGATTTTGCGTAGTAAGCATCTTTGACTATCATAAGAAGTAATCTCCTCCAATTCTGCGTTTGCATTGTGTGTGTGGTGGGAGGTCTTATGGTAGTTTCATTTTCCAAAAGCATTGCGAATTGACTTTAAAATTCTCTGCTATTTGTTTTAAAGATAAACTGTTTTTGTTGCTCACACCAGTCCCATGACTGATCCGGAGTTTATTGTTAATTTCCTAAACTCTGGGTGCTCATAATTTTCTACACGAGCAGTCTAGAGTTTGGTTTTTCAGATAGTCGGGTCTAGTAGATTTTCTGGAGTTAGTTCAGTCTTTGGATATGGACTGCACTTGCTTATCTTGGTGTATCGTTATTGGGAGTTCGAGCTACTGCTGGAGTTCTCTCTTGAAGACTATCTTAGAGTTATTTGTTCCGCTGCTGATATTTATTATCTATTTTCTTTTCCGCTGCTATTTGTTGTATCATATCTCTGATGTATATTGATATTCATTGTATCATTCTGTTGTATCAGATATTGTATATCAATGTATTATTCTGTTTTATTCCGCTGTGTTATTTACTTAACTGTGTTATAAGCTCCGGCGACTCGGATTTGAACGCTCGAATCTACGGCATTCGAGTACGATGTAAAGTATGGATGTCGATTTTCGAACGCGAAAATCTGGGACGTTACATTTGGTATCAGAGCTAAGGTTGAACTTTAGCTCAGGAGTATAACACGTTAAGTAGCTCATTAGAGATAGAGTGAAGTAAACTCTAGAATGAGTATCCTCAGATATCCGTTCGAATGCCTCAATAAATTCTCTTACTATCCATAGATAGTGAGTATGAGTGCAAGAAGAGGACGAGATAGGGGACAGGGAAATGCGACTATAAATGGTCAATACTCTGTAACAACAGGGAAGTAATCTTTTTTCTATCAATCTCTTTTGTTCAGCATCTTTTCTAAATTCTTCGATGATTTCTGGTAGATCCAGGAAGAAGATTCGATATTTATTAATATGGGACATAAACTCCAAAAAGACCAGAATTGTTTGTTTGGATGAATTGTTTGCTTTGATTGCTATGGTTGATAGGTATACTTTAGTTTTAAACTAAAAGTTCTGAAATTGTATCGATATATCTATCTATTTTTTGGGTCCCAGTATATTCTACGAATGGTTAGTTATCCTTTCGAACTGACCGATGCCACTCCACATTTCGTAGATCTGAATAACCCGAGTATCTTGTGAAGTTTTAAACAGATTCGTTCTTGTATCTATTCTTGATATTCGGATTTGGTAAGCCAAATGCAAAATAGATATTCAGTTGAATTGATGAAATATTCTTCATCTATCTTTTTGTCTCCTTGGTAATTTCGAGGACGAAATTCTTTTAAGGGGGGAAGTTTGTAACGACCCCGAAATTTAATTTTATTTAAATTGATAATTAAATGAATTTTTGAATAAAAATTTGTAAAAGTTTATTTTAAATGGAAGCGAGTTTCCCCTACTGTCTTAGAATCTATATTAAGTCATTTGAATTTAAACGATTTGTATATATGTGAATATATATGTATGTACAATTGATTTGAAAATATAAAACAAAGAAAAGAAAACATCTATGTATAAAGCAAAGGAAATATATTCAAGTATATACACTTGCAAAAGAAAGGAGATAACAAATATATATTTGCAGGCTTGAAAATCACCTGAGTTCAAGGTAATAAGATAAGGCTAGAAAGGAAATCATTTCAATACATACGAATGTGCCTGGGTAAGTATGCTAAGTTAAAGTTAAACAAATAAAAATATGTAAGATTTGTAAGTACATACGAAATTTGGATTGTAAGATAAGTTTGTATACATAAAGTACATTAGCATTTAATGCTTGCCATCCTAGAACAAAACCAAGTCTATTCGAATTGTATAAAAGAATCCTCTCAGCCTCCAAACTAAAATTATCTCTGAAAATTTGTACATCTTGTACACTGTTTTGCATACAAAAAAAATGATACCTTGTAACTTGTTGTATATATCAACCTATAAGCTACTTTTTCCCATACCAGCTTTCATTTCCATTCGAACTAAATAAACCAAGATAAAAAACTTCTTTTAAAACCCTAAGGAAAAAATTCTACAACATCAAGCAAATCAAACTGAGGATCAAAGACAATCTTGTTTTCAGCCTGTATATTCAAGCCTGTTTCATCTGGAAGCCTCTGTTCTTCTTTGTCATAAAAACTGTGAGTAACATCCCATTTTTTTTAACTTAAGCATGGTTATGGTTTATGCAAATTCTCTGTGATAAATATCCTATTGTAATATGCTTATCTTCTGTGTATATGAATGTATATATATGAGTGTAAACTGTTGTTTATATCACTACAGTCTTTTGATTTCCAGGTTCCTAATTTAGTAAAAAAAAATTCAATATCTCATTATCTAATCTAAGTTAAGGTATAAGTTCCAAACGAAATCTGTTTGTTTGTCAATAATTAAAGCTTAAAAAATTTGTTTAAGTTAAAAACAAATTTGTATTGCCTTTAGAAATTAAAAACAACAAAGCAACCTTGAAATAAGTCAAAATTTAATTATCATGGATTAGAGATTCAGGTATATGAATCAAATACATGAATAAAAATATGATTTTTAACACTAGAATCATAATTTATAGTTTGGGATTAAGGGTGCAGTTCTAGTTTGAACAGAAAATGGTTATGTGAGGATTTCTGGCGATCTATGTGTTTGGAAAGGTTGGGGTTCTTCCTATTGATGGAGAAGCAATCAGGGATGCTAGTAAAAATGTGGGATGGCGATGAAATTCGCCGTGGAAGTTGCGGCAGAGAAATTCCTCCAGGAACCCTAGTTTTAACTTGGAGGAGTAAATTGATCACCACGGCGTGTAGACGTGATCGAGTTTAACGAGATGCTGGGAGGTGATAGCCTGAACGTAGACGCGTCGATGACCGGAGTTGCGTGGGTTATCGTGGTCGGGGTCGTCGGTATGCGGCGTTGACAGGGATGGGGTTGTTTGGGTTTGGTTCCAGATTTGGCTCGTTCGAGTTCGAATTCGTTTTCGAGATCGATTTGAAGATCTGGGTGGACGAGGTAGATGTCGAAGTCGATGTCATCTTGTTGAAGATCAGCAAGATGATCGGAGGGGACTGGAGTTGCCATGCACGTGCACATGTGCATCGGCGTATCTGGTAGTTTGGGGAAGACGAACTGCTCGTGTGTAGTGCTCGAGTATCTGGAGAGTTTACTCGAAGTTGTCTCGAGTAATTCAAGCATTCGACTCGAAGTATTTTTGGGTAGCTCGGGTTTGCTAATCTGATTTCCAGGTTTCCAGTTTTATAACCTGATAGTGTTGAGTTTGCTTTTTAATCTAGATTTAAAATTCAAATTTAAAGCAAGATTTGAATTAAGTTTTAAATCAAGTACAAATACGGATTTAAGTTTACTATGGATCCAAATCTTGAATTTAAGCCAGCTTTTAAAAAAAAATGTTGAACAAGTTAAATGTTTTAAAGTAGATTTTTAAAAGTGAAATTATTTTCAAATAAATGTCTAAATTTAATAAAATTCCTTACAAAGGGTTTCTTTAAGATTTGAATGAACCTTTACGAAGTGTTTAACTTAAATTTGGATAAATGTTAAATGGATAATCATTTTTAATCTTAAATTCAAAATGAAATTTGAATCAAGATTTAGAAATGTAATATTTAAATACACTTGAAAGTTAATGAAGTCATTAATAAAGTAAATGAATTATCTTAGAAGTAATTAAGATAATAAAAGAATTTAATTCTTAAGAGAATTAAGGAATGACTTATTTATTGATTTTAAAATTTATAATTTGGATTAATTTATAAATTGAGAATAATTAATTAATTCAAGAGTAATGAATTGGCGAAAGTAATTAAGGAATGATTATTAATTAAGAATGAATAAATTTTGTAGTTAATTTGAGGTTAATAAATTTGTAACCAATTCAGGGTGATTAATTAAACGGAAATCAATTAGGGGTTAATTAATGTAATTAATTAAAGATAATCAATTAAAGAATAATTAAATATTGGAAGTAAATTAATTAATGATTAATCAACCCGAATTAGAAATTCATAAGTAATTAATCTAATTTGAATAAATCAGATAATTAACTAACCTTACTTATGAATATTTAGATTTGATTGGATGATTGAATTGTTTGATATTTCCTGATCTGTGATGCTTTGTGATATATTCTGATTGGTGCGTAACCTTTACTGCAGTTTATTTATCTGAAATTTATATATATCTGTGATCTGTGCATGAACGATAAGCATTGTAGTTTATATCGCTTATCATCTATATCCTGTATTTTGATCTGTGATGATTCATCGTGTTGCACTATTGTGTTAAACCCCTGGACCACACTTTTACACACACAAATATGGATTTCACGTGGAAATCGGTTAAGTCACAGATAATGTAAATTTGATGTTTTTGAAATTGAAATTTTAATTTCAATTGATTTTGAAATTGGAAATTTGGGTTTAAAGTGAAAAGCTTTTGAAATGGAATTTCAAAGATAAAAGTTATTTTGGATAACTTAATCGAGTTTTGAAAATTTAAATAATTTGATTTAAATTTGAATTCAATATTTGAAATTGAATTCTATGATTTGGGAACTAGGGTTTAAAAAGGCTGTTCAACTTATTAATGTGTTTATATGAATTTAAACCATTTTAAATGTAAATTTTTGAGAATTTGATTTTAACCCAAGAAGAACCTTAACTCGTATGAATGAATCAGATTTCCAAAATGAAAACTGTTCGTTTTAAAAGAATTAAAAGCTTTCAGATAAGAAATGAAATTTCAGTTTAATTAAAGGAATTTCAAGATTGAATTGAAAAATAGATTTTCCAAGTTATGAATGAATTCTTTTTGAAAGCTATGAATTAAATCTGTCTATTTTTAACAGATTTAAAAGTGATGTTTTGTTTAACCCATTCGAAATGAAATTGTTTTGAAAACTATGAGTTAAATCTTTGATTTAAAGATTTAACGAATTAATCAAATTGAAAGGGAAATTGATTTGGAAAATCTATGAATGAATCTTTGTGAAATTAAGTGAACTTTGTGAATTGAATCTTTTTGTTTAAAAGATTAAGATGGTAATTTGTTAAACCATTTGAAAAGAAAGTTTGGGTAATAAGTTGTGACTTAATTGAAATCCCATTATCCATTTGTTTTTAAATATTTCGCTCACTATTCGGGTTAGCCGGGAAAGGACCTTTGGGTCGTATAACTCATTCCGAATAGTGATACGTCGTATATGGATAGCATTTGAAGACCGGTGTTGAAGACCGGATATTTTCGAAAATGAAAGGACAACCTGTCGAATGTCTCTGCACTGAGTCGCGCCGGTATAGAGATTTATATCACTCTTTTGTGACGGGAAGTCCGGACGTGATTGGAAATTATCCGGAATTGCAAGGGCTTCGTGAGAAGTGCCTTCGGTTCTGTTCGAACCCGGAACAGACTTATATGGATACATGTCTGACATTACACTTTGAGATATAAAGCCGATTTCTTTCAAATACATTTCTGTTTGGTGGCGGAGAATTTATTCTCTTAGCTTAACACCCTTCTCTGAGACATACGAGCTCAGAGGTTATGTAGTTGAAGTTATCAGCGATATATCCCAATTTGGTAATGTGGCATGCTGAGTGTTGCTGTGTGATGATCAGTGTTTGATCATTTGTGATATGATCATTTATCTTTGTGATCATAGGTTGATCATATGTTGACCCAAAGCGTGGCTTTTTGAAAAAGCGTAGCTTTGTGGACGAGACTTCGTCGAGCCTCACAACCCGGTAATGGTCGAAACAGGAATTGTGCGGCAAGGTTTTCAGGGGTAGCTCCCCTAGGGTATGACCATTCCTTCTGGAAAAGGGTAGTATCATGGTATGGAGCCCAGATACTTACTCATGTGGATACACTTTCTTTATGATGTGTGATGTTGGTTATCGAGCGCTCGGATAAAGGTCCCAAAGGACCGGGGGTGGCATATCTGAGGTTTCTTTTATCCCTTGGGAAAAGGGGTTACCGGCCTTGTTTGGCAGAGAACAGTTGGTTCTCGGAACGTCCCGCCAGAGGCGTTTCTTTCGTGGAATAGGAAGTTCCTTAGCCTGACCATTTGTTGGAAATCTAAACAAAACAATACGAGCCCTGTACGGTTTTAGTTGTATTACCTGCCATGGAATGTGGTGGTAACCTGCTATTGAACATGGTAGCTATAGTAGGCATAAGTGCGAAATGTCTATGCTGGCTAAGATTTATATTCTACTTTCGAAATTTTTTCTACACTATGCACTAATAATAATATCAAAAATGATTTGATTTTGCGTAGTAAGCATCTTTGACTATCATAAGAAGAAATCTCCTCCAATTCTGCGTTTGCATTGTGTGTGTGGTGGGAGGTCTTATGGTAGTTTCATTTTCCAAAAGCATTGCGAATTGACTTTAAAATTCTCTGCTATTTGTTTTAAAGATAAACTGTTTTTGTTGCTCACACCAGTCCCATGACTGATCCGGAGTTTATTGTTAATTTCCTAAACTCTAGGTGCTCATAATTTTCTACACGAGCAGTCTAGAGTTTGGTTTTTCAGATAGTCGGGTCTAGTAGATTTTCTGGAGTTAGTTCAGTCTTTGGATATGGACTGCACTTGCTTATCTTGGTGTATCGTTATTGGGAGTTCGAGCTACTGCTGGAGTTCTCTCTTGAAGACTATCTTAGAGTTATTTGTTCCGCTGCTGATATTTGTTATCTATTTTCTTTTCCGCTGCTATTTGTTGTATCATATCTCTGATGTATATTGATATTCATTGTATCATTCTGTTGTATCAGATATTGTATATCAATGTATTATTCTGTTTTATTCCGCTGTGTTATTTACTTAACTGTGTTATAAGCTCCGGCGACTCGGATTTGAACGCTCGAATCTACGGCATTCGAGTACGATGTAAAGTATGGATGTCGATTTTCGAACGCGAAAATCTGGGACGTTACATTTTTCAAAAGTTGAGGGAAAAACTCTTAAATTCCAACACTCATTTCTCCTCTTCATTCTTCGAAAACAATATCAAACCTTCTCCAATCCTCTTCAAACTTCACGAAAGTTCTTATATCATCATTAGAACACACAATAGCATCCAGAAATTGAAGAAAAGAAAAAGAAAAGGGGAACCATACCTGGGCCGTAAGCAATTTGTTGAATAGAGGCTTGGCTTTATGTTTTTGTGAAGCATGATGGTAGCTTTGGGCTTTAAGTGATGGTAGGAAGTGTTCCTTGATTTTGGAGGCTTGTGATGGTTTTTAACTTGGTTTTAAAGTGAGTTTACTCACCATCTTGCAAGTATATGTTGTGATATGAATGTTAAATGAAGAACAATGCAAGTTATTGCTTTTGGACCCCTTCTTGTTTGGAAAGCAGGTGATAACATTATATATAATATTATCTCTCTATAACCCTCTAAAATATTTAACTTGGCCATGACTTGTTTTTTTTTACATATTTGATACTGTTTTGTGAAAAGTCAAAAAAGTTGTGAGTGGTTGAACTGAAATGGTCACTATAAATGCACTTTGAAAATTGCTTCACTTTAATTTGTGCAACTTAATGATCTGTGAAAATATTTTGGTATAACTTGTTTTGGTTGTTCTCTACACATGTTTGTTGAAAGTTGTGGAAATAATAGAACAAAGTTATGAATGGTTGAAGCAAAAAAGTTTATGGATGCACTTTGAAATCGCTTTGTATTCAGTGATTCTTAAGTCAACTTAGGGAGACATCCTTTGGTGTTTCTTTATGGTTTTAATAAGCAAAATGCAAGTACTTACTAACATAAAAATATCAATTTTAAAATGGTTTAAGGATAGTCAAATAAAGTAGTAAGAGTTAGTAGCAAAATAGTTGCTATATCGACACTATTAAATGCCTTATTTTTAGGAATTAACGTTTATTTCAGTAAAGACTTCCTTAGGCGTTTCTTTACATTTTAACACGTAAATTATATTTTGTTCTTATTGCTAAATTTTGGAGTTTATATCATTTAGTAACTAGTTGAATGAAGTGGCAAAAGTTATAGCGAAAAAGTCGTTATATGAGCACTTCAGGAAAATACCTTATTTTCGGGAATTTTTATGAAGTAATTAAAAGTTATTCTTGTGGGCTTCTTTTCATGGTATTTAAGTACTCTAAATTTAATAAGTACTGTAAAAAAATTGGATCAAAAATCAATTGTTTAAGTACCAAAAACTAGTCCAAAAGTTGTAATAAAATCATGTTCAAATAGGCTTAGAACTTTGGGCATTTTTGGAATGTCGTCTTTGCTTTTGAAACGCTTTTTTCCAATTGCAAATACTTTAGATGGCATTTCAACAAATGTTGTCTTTACTATTTGAAACTTTAAATTGTGTAAAAACGAAATTTAAATTAAGTACTTTTCTTTAATCTTTTTAAGGGTTGTTTTCTAACTTATATTAGTGTATTCTAAAAGTGTTTTCAAGTTTAAATGTATTTTTAACAATTAATTATGAATTTTTAAAGTAAGGGGCTTTATAAAAACATATTTATTTTTTGTTTTTCTATTTATTTTTAATTTTTTTTTACATAATATTCTATATAGATAGTCATAATATATTTCTAAGTAGTTTAAAAGTGTTTTAACATATTGGTAAGTAATTTAAAAGAGTGTGTGTGTGTGTGTGTGTAAGTTTTAAGAAGTAGGTTAAGTATTTTATAAAAGTAGTAAAATAAGTTTTGAATTTTAATTCTTAAGCTAAAATAAATGGTTTTGTGAATTTAATTAAAAGTGTATTAGCTTAATTAATAAGTGTGGTTATGCTTTCATCTTGAAAATGAATGTCTTAAAATTAATGATAAGCATAAAAATGGTTTTGGATTGTAGTAAATAATGTTAAAGTAACATTTGTTTTTAACCCTTATTAATTATACTTAGGATTATAATTAAATATTTAATGGTGAATATTTTAAACATAACTATGAGTAAATGGTATTGGGTTTGTAGTGACAAATGTTGAAGTAACAATTATCTTTATCCCTTACATGTGTAACTAAATCTTTAAAAGCAGGTTTTAAAGAAAATGGTTAAGTGAGAAAGGAGTTTGGGTTTGTAGTAACAAATATTTAAGTAACAATTGTCTTTAACCCTTATGAATATACTTAGATCTTTAATAATGGATATTTTAAAGATAATAACAATTATGGAATCTTTTGTAAAAGGATAGAAAAAGTAAAAGTTCAACTTATAAAAGAGAAGGGGTTTATAGTAACAATGTTTAAGTAACATTTATTTTTAATCTCTCTAATTATATTTTAAAGTAAGTACGTCTTGTTAAGAATTTGTGAATATACTTATACCATTTGAGAGAAGTATATGAATACTTTTGATGTATAGAAAAGAATATAAGTGAATAGTAAAATAGGTGAATAGTAAATAGGTGAATAGTAAAATACGTAAATAGTAGAATACAAGTATATATCTTTTATAAAGGGAAGTTAAATATATATTTACAAGTTTAATAAGGAAAGTTTTAATTAATAAGAAGTTTAATTAAATAAGTGAATTTTTGATTAAGTAAGAAGTTTAATTAATAAAGGTGTTTAATTAATAGAGGAGTTTAGTTAATAAGAAGTTTAATTAAATAAGTGAAGTTTTGATTGAGTAAGACGTTTAATTAATAAAGGAGTTTAATTAATAAAGGAGTTAAATTAATAAGAAGATTAATTAAATAGGTGAAGTTTTAACTAAGTAAGTAGTTTAATTAACAAAGAAGTTTAATTAATAAGAAGTTTAAGTAAATAAGTGAAGTTTTAATTAAGTAAGAAGTTTGATCAATAAAGGAGTTTAATCAATAGTTGAATTTAATTAAATAAGTGAAGTTTTAATTAATGAAAGAAGTAGTATTTGATAAAAGGAGTCTTACTAATTGTTAACTGAGTTTTCACCAAAGCGGGAATCCAAATGAGTTAGAACATCTAGGCCAAGCCAAAACGACTTAAGAATTGACCAAAAGGACCAGAAGAATAGGCCAAGAAAAATTCAAGAAGAATTACCCAAAAATCCACTAAGAGGATGGATCGTTGGTGATCCATCACCCATGGATCGTTAACGATCTATAAGAAGCCCCATGGATCGTTCTAGCCTCTTGCATTATGAACCAATATCTTTTCTAGGGATGTTTGCCAAGTTTTATAGTATTCCAAGCAACCTAATTAAGAAGTGAACATTCATCTGGTTCAAGTTGTAGAACAATCTAACCATGTGTTAACCATCACCAAAACAAGGCAACAAGCTACGGAATTACATGGAGAGCACCTACATAAGGCAAGGAGTGCAACCCAAAGAAAGAAGCCCAAAAATTCCCTAAGTACAAGAGTCGCTAGCGATCCATCGGATTAGGTTGGGTTGTTATGAAATTTTTAGAGCACCTTCTTATCATTGAGTGTAGGCTTTTGGCAAAGCGGACTAGCCCAATAGCTCTCCAACCCTTATAAATACAATCCTACTTGCAACATAAAGGGGATCTTCTAGACTAGTTGCTGGAACTCTACAGAGATTATTCTTCACTCTTCTCCTCCTCCATAATAGTCATTTAGGGGTTCACTATGATTCTCCAGTGAACTTTTGTACTTGTGACTTAATCGAACTTAAAAGACTCAATCATATTGTAATCCGATTCCACTTCTAACAGCAGTCAGTTAAAGAAAGTTATAAAGTGGACGTAAGCTTCATTAACAACCGAACCACTATAAAAATCTTCTTGTCTCTTTACTATTTTTGCTCTTTTTACATTTATTTTCTATATTATTGTTCTGTAAGAACAAGGCTGGTGCTTTCACACTCTATTCAGGGTGTTAATCCATTTTTTGGGTTAACACGAATAAATGAATTTCTAATTAATAAAGGATTAATTAAATAAAAAAGGGATTAAAAGTCATTTATGTGACATGATCTTGCTTTTTGTGAGTTAATCGTGCTTTGTGTGTTACTTGTTTATGGAATGTATTTAGTCATGTGCTTAGCACTAAAAGCCGATAAAGTAAACTTGGTTATATCTGTGAAATTTAGGAATGATGATTTTAGTAGGGTATGAATGCAATATTGCTCTAACCTATCAGGCTTCACTCTTGACCGAGTGAGAGTAGAAGTTGAAAAGGTTGGAAATGTGATAAGTATACGAGACTTGGTTTCCATATGCGATCTTTTTCATTATTGTTCAATGTGACCAAATTAATTTATGAAATAGCTAGAATAAATAGGGAATTATATGGCACGGTTATTCACTCGGTGATGATATGACCAACGTATAAACGCATCTTGCTCTTCTAGGACAAATGATAACAAAATTCGTTCGGATAGTAGTTGATCTCCAACCTAAACATTGTTTGTTTATTTCTAAAAGAACCAAATTTAAGTTAACCAAAATTCGTTGATTTAGTCTTAAAAAGACTGAATCGGTGAGTGTTTTACTTATCAAAAACCAATTCAAGACCGAGATACGTGTTCTATCTCTTGAAAGTGGATCCGTTCAAGATATTGGAATCTATCTGGGGATTCGTGATCTATTTGAGTTATGGCTTGTGTATTGGGATGTTGAATGTGACTTCACCATCGTAAAATTACTAAAGACATAGTAGGATGCGCAATCTTAGGTTTAGCTAAGCCATGAGCGTATATCAACTCCAAATCTAGAGATGCTTTTTATTATTAGGCACGAGGAGTTGTTGAAACTAGGTTCTACATAATTCAAATGTTTAGGTGATGGGCCAGTTTTGTTTAACTTATGGTATATTCTATCTAGAGATATACAATTCTCGAAAGGTAGTTTCTGATCCTTGTGCATGAGATCGGATCCAGCTTGATCCGGAGAGATCTCAATGGAAAAATCCATTATAAGTGCATACCATAGCGGTTTTGATTGTATGCCTATTCAATATTGTTATGGTGTGGTTAATGTAAGTATCACAACTATTTTCTAATTTATATTATTCAACCTAGACATTATTTATTATATCGTAATATGTACTTATTATATGGGTTTAGTTTTATTGAGGGGATAATAGTTGCGGTGATTTGAACGGTCTCAAAAGTACTGTTATATGCTTGCTTCATATTTCTTGAGTTTCTCACACCAAACTGATGTCCAAGCCGTGGTTTTATCTTTTCCTTTTTTCCATAGGTGCTCTTTTGAGTAGTTTGAGAAATGCATGTTATCATTGATGTTCATTGGAGCACTTGGCGATGAGCTGCATGTTTTACCTACCGCAATATTTATTTCCATTGTATTACGTTATGTATATATATCAACAATTGTAAGGACATATTATTATAACCGTCTAGGCTTATGATAGTACTTTAATTACTAACTCTGAAATGCTATGTATATTGGAGTAACACTGTGGACTGTCTTTTGATATTATATGTTATCATTCCACATGTGAGATTCTGATGTTTTTGTTCTCCTCTTTCTTGTTCCTTTTGTTTTCTTATTTTTCTTTACCCTAACATTCTCTCTTTCCAGCACTTGAGTTTTGCATGTGAATACTGTGGACATATTAGTATTGAATTTCAAGGGTCGAAAAGGCCATTTGTTAAACCTTAATAATATACCACGTCAGAAAAATCTCAACAGTCAAAGCTTAGCCAATGCCATGTGTCAAAAATTCAAGGGAGAAATATCACTATAAATAGATATTACCACTAATTAAGAAGAGCGAATTACAAATTAATCTTCATTATCATTTTCATTTTATAGCTTTCAAAACTTGTAAACCTTGAATTTAGTACATTTATGGCTACTTAAATCAAATTGTAATCAGGACACCGTAATACAGAACCTTGACATTTGCCTATTTGCACATTTATTCTGTTGACTATTGAACTGTAATCAAGCTTTTCCAAGGACTTACTACCTTCCTAAGCATACTTGAACTTTTCCACTTGCGTATGACCTGAAGATAAGTTAGCCTGACACTTGGACTAACACCTCTATTTTCATTTTTACAATTTTCACTTTTTTGATTGATAGCAACATTACTTTGTGTGGCACTGCTCGGTGCAGTTTAAGTGTCAATGCCTAATCGTTCTTCTAGTTCTGCATCTTCCATGAGCTGAAATAGATTCACCTCACAATAAAAATCTTTCAAAGTGGATGGCTTCTTAATCCTTAGCCTTTTCCAAAGTCACTCTGAGTGTGGATTCCACTAACCAATGTCATTAGTACAATAAAATCTATCGGGTTTCTCACCACAGCCACAGTGACATTGAACCTCTTTAAAAAATCTTTAAGGTATCCCCGGACCTTTGATGAAAATTCACCAAAGACCTCGCATCCTTTGGCTACACAGAATGCACCCTAAACCATTCTAAGAACTTCTTAACTAAATTATAAAAAGATAATTCATGTTCCATCTCGAGAAAGATGGTAAAACATTTAAAGCTCACTACATCATCCACATATGCACCATCCATGTTCCATACATACATCTGATGTCGCTACGATCAGTCAGTCCATTGTAGCTCTACATTGACGGCATGACAAAATTTTCAAATACAAAGTAGCTCTAATATCGATAGTAGAATGGCTCTGACTAGCTACGGAACCCCATCCATTATCTTGTTTTTTAGTTCTGCTACAACAACCTCTTTAAATTTTCAATCAACAAATTGTTGTTGCCTAAGTTTTGCCCTTAGCGGCCATTATGATTATAGTAATTAGATAATTTTCCAATTTTTATGTTATGGAATAGACCAAAGTCTCCATCATGTGCATCACCACGTGTTAGTGTAGGAAAACGTTCATGATTAGCGTAATGAGATCTTTCTCTTCCAATCTCCAAGGAGTTTGTTTTCCCAAGTTATCTAGCAATGTCGAAGCTGACAACTTCCTCTTTTAGAATTTCCAACTGTTTTTTGCTTTGGCATCTCCATCCCGACGACTAGCTTTATGTCCATCGTCCTCAACACTAACATCTAACACATTACCTTCTATGTTACTCAAATCCAACTTTTCCTCCGATTGATCAGTATTGATCCTTCTAGATTAGTTGATAGCAACCAATTATTGATTTGGAGTAGTTTTCCCAACTCTTCCAGTCTACTTCCTTAATAGTTCTACGTCACTTTTACACATCTTATGCTTTCCTTTTCTTCGATTCAAGTCTGATGAACTTCCTTCATCTTAGTGTGAAAGAAGAAGAATCCCTTCATTCTTGCAATTATTGTTGTATCCTTTCTGTAGTAGGAGTTGCACCAACTTAGCAAACTACTTTTTTAGTTTCTTCCATGATGGACATCTGACTATCCATCATCTACATTAATCACTACTTGCAGCTTATAAGTCTTTCCTTGATCCTATTGATTCCTTTCAATAGCCTCATGATATGATCCATCATGCTCTTCAATTATAACTCCAGGTCTGATAGATGACTTCTTAGGAGCCACTCTCTTCAAATCTGGTTGGGTTTTTCTTTCAAATATAATGGAAAGCCAAAATTTGATATTGGTTCTTCATTCTTAGTGAAAGCATCAAATAATATCTGCACATAATATAGAGACACACTTTCAATCGATCAAAAATGAATTATAAAGGTAAGAAATTGAAAGAAAGAGAAGAACACATAAGTTTTTAAAGTGGTTTGGCCTAAATCAAGTGCTTAGGTCAACTATCTTCTTATTCACTGATTATATTTATAGCTATAATTGAATTACAACCCATATATGAGATTCAAGTTGATTGATTTTGAATTTGGCAGCAGCTTTGAGTAGAAACAAGTAAATGAACCCAAAAGCCTTTTTTTAGTTGTTTTAGGATGCCTATTTATAGGTGAATCTCGTTTTAGAATTATGGAATCATTGGTTGAATCATTCAAACATGTAGATCCCAGTTTATAGCACAAAGAACAAGTCAAAATTACACGTTTATCAATAATTAGATCGTTCGATATTGATCTTTATGGATTAGTATCGATCAATATGGTTGAATTTTCATCATTTTCTCTTTAAAATAGATTAAGTCTTCGAATCTTAGAATTTAATGATAGAAAAGCTAAAGGTAATCGATTGTTGTCAATCAAAGTCACATCACTTGTACTTGTTTTTTTCTCTAACCTCGATATTGAGTACATATAGAAGCAAAGTGGACCTTCAATAATAAGTATATCATTCAGTACCCAAGCATATCGGTCAGTACTGACCGACAACACTTCTCCTATACTTGACCAATTTTATTCGGTCTTTAGTATTACTATTTTCTAAGCTTCTTAATCAATACCTTCATCATTTTGTTGTCCAGATCCATCGAAATGTCACTTGGTTCGAATACCATATAATAAATACCTTTTAAATACTTATAAATACATTATTTTTAGATTAATAAATTTTGAAAATATTGATTTTAAAATATAAGTTGTCCTCCAACATTTACATTTAAATGGATACTAACATATATATAGTTTTTGGTACTCCTTAAGTTATATAATAAATTTAGTCATGTTTTAAATGTTTATAGACCGTAAAGTACGTTATATCCCCTTGTTGGCACTCCCCAAGGGGTATATGGTTCATGCTTAGGCCATTGCAAAATAATCGGTCAGAGTGAATGATGTACTACATGGCTTGTTGTTACTCCCTATGGTCACATAGGGATTAGAGAAAAAGATATGGTTAGAAATTATATATGATATAATTAGTAAAGTGTTACCTAGCATTTATATGGCTACGATTAGTTGGCACTCCATAAGGTAGTATGCAGTATATAAATGGATTATAACACCCATTAGAGGAACCAAAATGTTATGTAGGGGGGTGATAAATTAAATCTAATAGGTGTCTTATTTGCTAAAAGAAATGGATCTCATTTGAACAATCTAATAATTATAAGGACGTATGTAATATTATAATAATGTACTTTAACAAATTTTCACCATTAACATATTTGATAAAATTATTCATCAATTGAGTTGAACTAAATGAAACTAATTAAAGATCAAAAGAGAAATTTAAAAGTTTACTTCCCAATAAATTAACCTTTCGGCATGTTATTGCTTCAAGGCCCAAGGAAGGGCCGAATAATAAGATAAATAAAACTTTCGAGCCTTGGTAACTTAAGTATCGATTTGCTTAAGGTTGTGTATTGTTGGTTTTGAACTTGATATGATTAAAGAGTATGATATTCAATCCACACTAAACCAAAAAGTGTCTTTTATAGCGGCATATAGCCGCTATTAATCACAACCATAGCGGTTTGATAAGCGCTGTATATCGACATGTTATAAAAAACTGTTGAATATTTATAACACAAAATATGCCGCTATGGTTGACCTTAGTTTTATAACGCAAATTCGCCGCTATGGTACGTTAATTCAATAGCTCATTATAGCCACTATAATACAGCTAAATCTCAACGGAACTGGAAATCTTTATAAGACCATTTTGCCGCTATAAAATATTTATTCAATAGCTCATTATAGCCGCTATAATACAGCTAAATCTCAACGGAGTTGGAAATCTTTATAACACCATTTTGCCGCTATAAAATATTTATTCAATAACGGTCATTTCACGCTGTTAAATTAACATGTTATAGTAT
This sequence comes from Allium fistulosum, assembly GCA_030737815.1. Classification (NCBI taxonomy): domain Eukaryota; kingdom Viridiplantae; phylum Streptophyta; class Magnoliopsida; order Asparagales; family Amaryllidaceae; genus Allium; species Allium fistulosum. The sequence goes on along the minus strand of CM060904.1, from coordinate 1,217,496,925 downwards.
TGATAAATTCTTTTACAGCTCATATATGCCGCTATAAAAATCATTGATACACTTTTCAAGAGCTATGCCTATATATTACATTTTAATAATAGCAATCAAACTAAATCTTCATAAACAAATAAAGATTATAATCAACAAATATAACACAAGAGCATGCTCAGAAAGAAATGTGATATATTTTTCATTACAGTGTACAAACATTAAAGAAAGTGCATAACCATTGAATAAAACATAAGCCTGCAGCCAAGTTAACACAGAGAAAAAGAAAATAATGTCAATTTAATAAGTGTAAAAACATTACAGAGTGGAAACATTAAAGCAATCCTTCCAAATATTACAAAGTACAAACATTACAGAGTTCCAACATGCAAGATCTGATCTAGTTGCATACTAAGGACCTTGCTTCCTTCCAAATAAGCTTGCGAAGTTAACACAAAGAAACAGAAAATGTTAAAACAAGTGCATGCTCAGATAGAAATGTGATATATATTTTTCATTACAGTGTACAAACATTAAAGCAAGTGCATGAACTAGAAACTACAATTGATTATTTCTACTGATCTATTTTCCCAATATGGAAAATTGATTAAAGAAATGTTAACCTCACTTTTCTCAGTTGCAGCAACCATCTGTTGAAGCATTTCTAACACTCCAACATTTTGCCATACATTTCTCCAACCACTTGCTGCAGCAACCGCTCCAACAGCCATACATTTTGCCAAACATTTCTAATTGATTATTTACATATTACCGATCAAAATTATTCAACATGAAAGAACACTGTATCTGGGTGTTCCTCTATTCACTAGTAAACTAAAGCAAGAGATTTCTGGCCACTATTGGACAAAATAAATAGAAAAATTAACAATTGTAATAATAAGTTGTTAAATATAAGAGGGAAACAAGAAGGTAAGAGCTCTATTGCTCCATCCATACTCGACATCAATCTTAATTCTCATAAACAGATAAGCCTTACTTCGTTGGCTTCTAGTGTTAAGCACAGTTAATTACTTTTCAAATAAGTAATCACATAATTAAACACTTTGCCACTAAGCAATACTTAACCCTTTTTGAAAAAATTTATATATAATTTTAAAGTACTTGAAAATACTTATAATAGGTTTTGAAACATTTATACAAAATATTACATAAAAAAGTTTGTAAAATCTATAAAACTTGGAAAAGAACGTGTTTTATCATAAAAACCACTTCTTCAAAAATTCACAGTTAATTTTCAAAAACTCATAAATATCTCAAACCACTTTGAAAATGCTCTAACAATAGTTAGAAAACACTTATAAAAAGAATGAAATAAAATACTTAAATTTAGATACCTTTTCACTTTTTAAGTCCAAATATCAAGTCTAAATGGGGCAGTTTTGCACAAGTGAAGTTTTGGTCATTTTTGAAATGTTACTTAATTTTTTACAATGCAAGCTTTTAATAGCAACAAACATATATATAAACATTATAAATATAGTGAGAAACCCTGAGGATCTCTCTACAGTGTTCCATAGCAATCTCCAAAAACAAGGCAATTCCCAACTGCATCTATAGCGACTATCGCTATAAGTGCACTTCCAAATCCGAGTCCAATCTAAACCAAAGTCCATCATAACCTAGGTCCTTTGTTCAAGGTCTTGTGATAAGTCATACAAGTCCATTCCATGTTCGTTCAAGTCCATATACATGGATCACATGTGTCACTTACTTTCAAAGTAAGAATTCAAACCAATGTTTTAGCATATGTCAGCAACAATTCAAACAACTTAAACAAAATTAAACACAAACATATATATGTTATATCATTCAAAGTGAGGTGTTAACTCACCTTTAACTTCTCAAACAACAAAGATCCAATACCAAAGTTCAAACCTAATCTAGCAACCACCTTTTCTTCCTTCTTCTCTTTGCTTCACCTTGATTTTGTCTCAAAAGCACCCTAATAGCTCACGACCAATCCTCTTAGGGAGTGTGTGGCTTTTCTTCTTCAACTTTTGACATGGTGGAAGGGTTATAATATTGTACTAAGGCTTGTGGCAAAGTATGAAGTGATTTGGAGTTGATTTGCAATAATTTTCTTTTGAAGACAAAATAGGAAGAGGAAGAAGAAGCCATTGATTTCTTACTTTAAGCATTGTGAATTTATGATCATAACTCTAAGATACGCCTATCCTTATATAGGCACAAGAAAGATGTTTCCTAAGCTTGCATTTGCCACCCCCCCAACCGTGCCATGGAAGCTTCACCTCCCATCACTTCTCCTTTAAGTCACTTCTCCTTTATGATAATTACACTTATACCCCTCTCATGATAATATCTCTTATCTGTTAGAACATTCTAGAACCTTCCAAGCTTTATGAACAGGAGAGTGTGTCAATTAGTTGCTAATGTGTTCATTTGATCATTAGACAAGTGCACAAGAGTTTAAACAACTTATATCGATCGAAAAGTTGTTTACCGATAAATTGATTTTCGGTCACATTATCGATTTTTCTTCGAAGAATGTATTTGTGATGACCCGCCCTTTCAACCCTCGAAAATCGACATAAATATGCTCATTGTATAACATGTCGAATGATCGGGTGCCGGAAAGACAGATTATTGAGGGCAAAGAAAGTAGGTAGAACAAAGAAGAAACTAAAACAAAATAGAATCTCACAGCGGACTAAATAACATATAACATAAATAGTTCTTTATACAAATCAAAATTGTAATATACATATCTCACATCAGAGTACACAAATCAATAATTACCAGCCTAGATAGTTATAACAACCTGCCCTCACAATTGCTGGTAATTTCAATAAAACACTGTAGTGGAATAAACAAGTACGAGAGTATGTCCTGGTCTCCAGCTCATCTTCTGAGCTCCATAGCATCCTAACCTGAACCTGTAATACTCGGTCTGACCCGAGCATTATAATAAAATAACACCCGAGTCAGTCTGGAAAACCAGCGTGAGAAAATACACTCAATTTTTAATTATTAAAGTTTTCAAAATCCTTTGAAAATCAAAGGTATCTCGTAAGACCACGCCACACATAAACACGATAGGTTTTTACCTTACGATAACCAAAACATTTCATATATATTCCTCTGATATTATAATAGTGTCTAAGTACAAATACTTATTCAAATAGCTGAAATTGTTACATTAATAAATTCCAGCATACTAGGCACTACAATCAAAATCGTAAAGGCACGTATTGGAAAATGGATTTTATACGAATGACTAGGCACGGGGGTACCACCTCTAACTGTACACGTCTAGAAATAGCGTACCGAGGACCATGTCAGGATTCTCTGCAACACAAGACCAGACTATCCCTAACCTGGATAGACCGATATGCTGTCACCTCGGGTGTTCCCACCCTCTCTCGAGCTCCATCCATATACCGTAGTGATAAATAATATCCGAGGTTATCTAGAAAGGTGATAAACATATCGTAATTGGGTGTGACCCACTTAGCTTTGCTACATCTCCCCTGATTTTCAGTCATTCCCGATTGATGAGGCTAGAGGCTACGATTACCTTTTTAAGGAATTTTTTACTTAGAATGCTCATTGTCCTCCAATGATAATGGACTGATAGCATTCATCCATACAAGTCCGTTCTGGGTCCGAACGGAACCAAAGGCACTACTCCTACTACATCTATTTTGGAATAATCCTTAGGATTAGTAGCGATTAGCCCTTGCACTTCAATGCTCCATCTTCGACTCCATGCTCTTGTTTTCCTTTCGAAAACGTACTCGTTGGATCGAAGTGGTTTTCGAATAACTTATCCAACCCCGGTCTCTTCGAAACAACGTTCTATATTTTCCGGTAAACTCAACCCCGGTTCTTTAGAAAATAAACAGACGAAGATATAATCGGAGATCACCTCCACCCCATTAGTGGACGGATTTACTTATAAACATCCTAAAAGAACGAAACGAGTTTACACGTATGGTATAGCACCTCGAACGGCAACTGTACCATATAATTCCCGTATTCCACCTAGATATTCCTAAAGTTATATTTTATGTCCATATTTGATAGTCGGCTATTAACTATCAAATAAACAATCATTCAACCAAATATTCCATTTTCCACTGAAAAACTCCAAATCTCTTTTTAATTTAATTTTAATAAATTAAATCTCTTTATCCAAAATATGTGTACTTAGCTTATCGAATTCAATAAATTCACAAACTATCCTTCAAAATATTTGAAACCCTTTTCGAAAATAATATGGAAAGTACCACTTCGGTATCAACCATAGATTCACAGCTCAATGGTTAGGTCTCCATCCCAGAGAAATCCAAGACTTAACTACAAGCACTTAATGCCTCCGATTTCGCCATGCGGGTGTACCATTACTTCCTGAAAACTTTATTTAATAATTATCTCAAAATAATACTTATAGGTTTCTAAAATAAATTTTCAAATTTAATCTAGGCAAATATACTTCAATAAAAGTTATTATGCAAAGCCATGTTAATATTTAATAATTTATCTTTTAAAACAACAATGCTGACTAATTCTGAAATAATAATAATAATAAATCTTTAACAATTATTATAAGATAACTAATTTATGATTAAACATGCTTTAAACAAATTAAAATAATTAAATAACTAGTTTCTGGAATATTTTTAACAATTTTAAAGTTACCTAGTTAATGATTAAAAATCCTCTTTTTAAAACAAGCCCAATTCCTTGATTCTAATTTCATTTCGTAAATTCGAAAATCTTACTTGAGCTCAGTATAACCAATTTTATACTTATTTCCAAATTCACTTCTATCCTTTCAATCTATCAAAAATCTCGATTTTTAAACCTTTCTATTTAAACAAGCACCACATAAGAATTTAGTATTTAAAATCCTCTTATATACCTTATCCCAAAAATCTCTATTTACAATATCCCGAATTTTTTAAGTACAAATTTCAAACCATTATTTTATCAGATCAATTTACCCAATATTCTATATAAATATTTTACTTCAAAAATCCTTTTAAAATTCATTTTCAATTCAAACCATATATTACTGGTATTTAAAAATACCAAAACCTAGGCCAAAACTGCCACAGTATCCAATCAATTCAAACCACACCATAATCTACCATAGATTATTCAACAAACATATATCACCATATATGAAATTAAATTCAACATTTTTGAGTAATCCAGTTGGATCCCTCCAACCTGTTTCCATGCATCCACAGATGTTAATACAACATAAAAATACCAATTCCACTTCGAGGTGGAATATCGTGGTATATAGGGTCATTCGCTATTATGCGGGGCGCATAGGGTCTCATACGCTATATATATGCGGGAATATCAATCACTCCAATATATACTACTATATGTAATATCACATTTAACTGATTTAAAATGTATCAGTTCAACCAATCAATCATTAATTAATTTTAACTATTTAAAATTAATACCAGTAGTCCAAAATTGAGTGAGATTAACTCACCTTGAGTTTTAATTTCGCCAATCGCTCCGATTTTAAATTAAATCGAACAAGTTCGATTTAACCTAAAATTTTAGCTCACTCTAAACATCTCCAGATCTTTTCCAGAGTGTAGTGCTCGTCGCCACGATTCCGTCGCCACTTGTTTCGTCCGATTCCGACCTCGTATGACAAAGATACAGATTTTTAAAGTTTTGAGTATAAATTATTTTACAAATTTTCAATTTTATTTTTACCCTAGATCAGGGCCATCGATTTTGAGGTAATGGATCGTGGCCATTATTCTGCTTTCTTCCTTCATGCGTGCAGTTCGTACAAAGAACCCATGTTGTCGTTCTAGGGTTGATCGCCGCTCCTCCATCGGTTACCTATACGTCGGTCGGCCACCACCATGTGGTAGCTCGTCGCGAGCTCCATCTTCACCATGAGACCGGTTGAACTCGGCCGTGCCTAATCCTTGAAACCCGCTCACGAATGGTCGGCCTTTGGGCGACATTCGCCATCAATTTACTCAATTAAACTCGATCGCCACCGTTGGATAGGTAGATATCGAGGTGTTCGTCAATTTCCTAGTTGAAGGTTTTTCCTAAAAATCGATGGATTTGGAGAATTTGAGGGGGAAAGGTTGAAGAAATTCGGACATTAAACGTAAGGTGTCGGCTGTGTTCGTTTGCTTGGGCTTACTGTTTATTTACACGTGTTTAAAAATTATTTTAATAATATTATTTCGATATTTCACGCAAAATTTCGGACGAACTCCAATCGAGATGTGTCGCCTGGCATTTATAATGTTTTACCCCTATTCCGAACACAATGGAATGTGTTTTGAGGCCTAATTCGATCGTATGTGGAAGATAGCTTTTTGAATTGAATTAAAATATTAAATTTTCGATATTTATTTCAACGCGTTTCTATCCCGTACGACCAAACGGTAACTCCAAACGCTACGAAATTTGGAATCCGATAATAATACACCATTACAGATCCAATGTAACTAGTTTCGTCGAATTCCGAGACTGTGCCCCAGAAGGCTATTTAAACTCGTCGATTAAATCGAGCGATTTTCAAAATCGAAAAATTTACTTAAAATTCAAATTTTAAAAACTTACCAACTCAATTATAGTTCAAATAGAATTTATACCCACATTAGAAATCATTCCGATTTATATTAAATCAAAATTCCATTATTTACACTATTACCATATATTAATTTCCACTATTCAATTAACATATAAAATTCCAAATTTTAACTTATCAATTTATAATCCCATTAAAAAGGCCACTATCATCACCCAAATTTTAATAGTGTTTAAATCAACTTTAGAAATCATTCCTATTCACCTCTAACTCCAGATTCCCATATTTATCCAATTTCAAATATTAATTTACTATTTACTGAATACGTTAATCGCTATATTTGAAATTCTAAACCATTTTACTAATTCCATCAAAATCTCCATATTCAAAACCAATTAATATTTCAAGTTCAACATTAAAATTAAATTAACGTTCAAAATCAAACGACCAAAATTCTAGGTCGTTACATTCCTCCCCCTATAAGAATTTCGTCCCCGAAATTTGCTAAGGTAAGGAAAATGCTCCCAAACCCATTTACTTATCCAAAACCCACTTACTTAAAATCCTACATTCACTTCCCAAACCTTTTAGTTTTATCCAAAACAATTTGTTTCCATTTCTAACTCAAAAATCTTGATTTCTAATACAATTCAAAATCAACTTTTCTAGTTAACAAGAATTTCCCAAAAAATTTCAAAATTTTTCTAACACCCTAAATTTCTGAATTTTTTTGACAGAGTCTCCTTTGTACGAAAAGCCTTTTGCAATATGACAAGAGAGATAAAAATATATACATCGACCTACACGGTCAGAAAACACCATATATCTCAATATATTACCATTTCTTTATTTTATTGCGTAGGCGTACCTCATATTAGCGTTTTTAAGCGAGCGGCTCATTTTATATGCATTTACGCAACCAAAATATATCCCAATAGCTCCATGTACCTGTACTTACTCAAAATAAGCACATAAGTTTCAAAATCATGAAGTTTTATAACATTTCATTTATTTACTAGCTAACACATGAACTTTATAACCCGAACATGCTAATTATATTTACAAGCAGTTATAAGGTTCCAACACTAATTTAATTTCCTTTCATGGATCCATATATCATTTAATTCAATTCGAAATGAATTTACAACCAAATTTATTGCATTCAATTCATATTTACAACAAACAAACTCATATCCATTCCAAATTGATTTGTATGTGCTTCACTTACATAAATTCACTTCTATTCAATTTCAAATTAATTCAGAATCAATTTATTTGCATTCCATTTATATTCACTTCCATTATGTGCAAATCCATTTTATCAACTTCAATTTATTTCTTTTTAAATTGACTCTAAATCAATTTTTTTTATAATTTCCATTTGATTCCCATTTATGCTATTCACCAAACCTTGTTTGCTTTATGTTGCATTAATCAACATTCAAATCCATGTTAATTTTATTGATGAATTCATTTCATAAATAATCACTTAAGTTAAGTTTCCATGGCAATCAAATTCTAATCCATTTTAAATTGAATCTCATTTAATTTATTCACTTCCATTTACTTAGTATATCCAATTTATACTATATCACTTGGGGATCATTTCATAGAAATCAATTCTCGACAGTTCATTATATCACAATATGGTTATTGCACTTGCATTTCTATTAATTTTACTTCCAACTTATATTACATTTTTTCCATTCTCTTTCATTTAATTCACATAAGGTTATTCACTTCATTTTATAGTGAACGGCATTTCATTTCATGCTAATTTCATTTATAAACCATTTTGTAATATTACTTCTAAGGTTTATTATAAGCATTCCATATCGATACTTAAGTTCATATTTAGCTTTAAAACTTAGGTTCATACCCAATCTTATCAAATCCACATCCCAAATATCATATTCAATTCATTTATTCTTAAATTGAATTCATTCCTTGTTATCAATTGCTTAACCATTTAACTTGGTCATACTTTTCCACTTCCTCAGTTTAATAAATTACACCAACTTGTTTTATTTACAATTCCTTGAATTTCCACTTAAGTTAATTCACATTCTATATTTATAACATATAGTTATATAATCACTTCACCATTCATATTTATATTCAGTTTACTCCATTTTAATTCACCCTTCATTTCAAATTCAATTTTTATGAATTTCCATCCTTTTACAATAATATCAAACCGTTTTCATTTGGGTTTACTATTTCATTTTCAATTCATAAGTTCAAAAACATATTTACTTAAAATCTCAAATTGCTTACTTAAGTCTATTTACATCTTATTATCATAACTCTGGGTTCTATATATATCACTTAATAGCTTAAGTGTATCCATTTCATCCAATAATTATAACTTATAGTTACATAATCATTCTACATTTCAAAATTGATATTAAATTCAAATCAATCCCATACAATTTTATTTAACTTATCTTAAGTTAAATTTCAACCAATATTATTCATTTTAACTAACTCAAGTTAAACTTTTAATTCCAGGATTAAAATTCACACTTTATTTTTCTTATCTATATCAACTCCCATTATAAATTCAATAACTGATTTTCTTCTGACTTTACAAATCATTTAAATGGAATCCCAGAATTCAATCACCCGGTTTTATTTCAAATCATTTTGAAATCATATATATACATATATCCCCTTTATAGATCAAATTATACTTTCGGAATTCCTAAAACAACTTGGTTTTGCACAAAACAATTCCCTTTTGGAATTTCCAAAACAAACTTTTTTACCAAACAAATCCAAAGCAATTAATCATAGCTAATCACTATGGTAGCAATCCGTCACTCGGAAACTCGAAAATGAATACTGATGATGTAGCCGTCATCACCAGAATTATTTCCCAGCGACCAAAGTGAGTTCAGTGCTTCCTTATTCCTAAAATTCATTTAAAAACAATTTTCTATTCCAATATTTTTTTCAAATAATACTCCATTATTCCTCACAAACCATTTTGGAAAACATGTCCAAAAGCTCTAAGATTTAAAAATTCCAAACATTTATTTCAAACCCAATTTAAAACATTTCCCAAAATTCCCAAGATTTTAAATTCTAGATTGAATCCAATTTTAGTTGTACTATTTTTGTATAAATCATTATACAATTTTTTATTTGGTTATATATATAACCATTCCAAAATTTATAATCTTATTTGATTATAATATAAACAACCAAACATTCCAAACATATACACTATAATAATTTCAAAAAATTATTTCATTTATAACAAAATATAGTTTGGGTAAAATTATTCCATTCACCCACTTCAAAACAATACTATGTCGGTTTACCTTGTTTAAGAGTTTAGAAACCCCTATCGATATGGTTGTACTTCCCGTACCGACCAGAATTCATAAACGATCAACCGATAAGTCAGCACAATATAAAAACATTTTATATTCACTAACAATTACGTGCTTATATCTATTAATACACTCAACTCATTCTAGAGTGCTACTGACTCTATCTCTAATGAGTAATCCGCACCAAAGCCTAAGTATATCGCCAACCTAAGATCTGATACCAACTGTGACGACCCGCCCTTTCGACCCTCGAAAATCGACATAAATACGCTCATTATATAACATGCTGAATGATCGAGTGCCGGAAAGACAGATTGTTGAGGGGAAAGAAAGTAGGTAGAAGAAAGAAGAAACTAAAACGAAATAGAATCTCACAATGGACTGAATAACATATAAAATAAATAGTTCTTTACACAAATCAAAACTGTAATATACATATATCACATAAGAGTACACAAATCAATAATTACCAACCTGGATAGTTATAACAACCTGCCCTCACAATTGCTGGTAGTTTCAACAAAATACTGCAACGGAATAAACAAGTACGAGAATAATTCTCGGTCTCATGCTCATCTCCCAAGCTCCATAGCATCCTAACCTGAACCTGTAATACTCGATCTGACCCGAGCATTATAATAAAATAACACCCGAGTCAGTCTGGAAAACCAGCATGAGAAAACACACTCAATTTGAATTATTAAAGTTTTCAAAATCCTTTGAAAATCAAAGGTATCTCGTAAGACCACGCCACACATAAACACGACATGTTTTTACCTTATGATAACCAAAACATTTCATATCAAATCCTCTGATATCATAATAGTGTTTAAGTATAAATACTTATTCAAATAGCTAAAATTGTTACATTAATAAATTCTAGCATACTAGGCTCTACAATCAAAATCGTAAAGGAAGGTATTGGAGAATGGATTCTATATGAATGACTAGGCACTGGGTACCACCTATCACAATACACGTCTAAAAACAGCGTACCGAGGACCACATTAGGATCCCCTGCAACACAAGACCGGACTATCCCTAACATGGATAGACCGAATATGCTATCACCCCGGGTGTTCCCACCCTCTCTCGAGCTCCTTCCATATACCGTAGTGATAAATAATATCCGAGGTTATCTAGAAAGGTGATAAACATATCCTAATTGGGTGTGACCTACTTAACCTTGCTGCATCTTCCCTGATTTTCAGTTATTCCGGGTTGATGAGGCTAGAGGCTCTGATTACATTTTTAAGGAATTTTTCACTTAGAATACTCATTTTCCTCCAATGACAATGGACTGATAGCATTCATCCATACAAGTCCGTTCTGGGTCCGAACGGAACCGAAGGCACTACTCCTACTACATGCATTTTGGAATAATCCTCAGGATTAGTAGCGTTAGCCCTTGCACTTCACTGCTCCATCTTCGACTCCATGCTTTTGTTTTCCTTTCAAAAATGTACTTGTTGGATCGAAGTGGTTTTTGGATAACTTATCCGATCCCGGTCTCTTTGAAACAACGTTCGATATTTTTCGGTAAACTCAACTCCGGTTCTTTAGGAAATAAACAGACGAAGATAAGATCGGAGATCACCTCCCAACTGTTAGTGGACTGATTTCCTTATAAACGTCCTAGAAGAACGAAACGAGTTTACACGTACAGTATAGCACCTCGAACGGCAACTGTACTATATAATTCCCTTATTCCTCCTAGATATTCCCAAAGTTATATTTTGGGTCCAGATTTGATAGTCGGTTATTTAACTATCAAATAAACAATCATTCAACCAAATATTCCATTTTCCACTGAATAACCCCAAATCTCTTTTTAATTTAATTTTAATAAATTAAATCTCTTTACCCAAAATATGTGTACTTATCTTATCGAATTCAATAAATTCACAAACTATCCTTCAAAATATTTGAAACCCTTTTTGAAAATAATGTGGAAAGTACCACTTCGGTATCATCCATGGCTTCACAACTCAATGGTTACGTCTCTATCCTAGAGAAATCCAAGACTTAACTGCAGGCACTCACTACCTCCGATTTCGCCATGCGGGTGTACCATTACTTCCCGAAAACTTTATTTAATAATTATCTCAAAATAATACTTATAGGTTTCTAAAATAAACTTCCAAATTTAATCTAGGCAAATATACTTCAATAAATGTTTTATGCAAAGCCATATTAATATTTAATAATTTATCTTTTAAACAACAATGCTGACTAATTCTTAAATAATAATAATAATAAATCTTTAACAATCATTATAAGGTAATTAATTTATAATTAAATATCCTTTAAACAATTTAAAATAATTAAATAACTAGTTTCTGGAATATTATTAACAATTTTAAAGTTACTTAGTTAATAATTAAAAATCCTCTTTTTAAAACATGCCCAATTCCTCGATTCTATTTTCATTTCGTAAATTTGAAAACCTTACTTGAGCTCAGTATAACCAATTTTATACTTATTTCCAAATTCACTTCTATCCTTCCAATCTATCAAAAATCTCAATTTTTAAACCTTATATTTAAACAAGTACCACATAAGAATTTATAATTTAAAATCCTTTTATATACCTTATCCCAAAAGTCTCTATTTGCAATATCCCGAATTTGTTAAGTACAAATTTCAAACCATTATTTTATCAGATCAATTTACCCAATATTCTATATAAATATTTTACTTCAAAAATCCTTTTAAAATTCATTTTCAATTCAAACTATATAATACTGGTATTTAAAAATACCAAAACCTAGGCCAAAACTTCCAAAGTATCCAATCAATTCAAACCACACTATAATCTATCACATGTTATTCAACAAACATATATCACCATATATGAAATTAAATTCAACATTTTTGAGGAATCCAGTTGGATCCCTCCAACCTGTTTCCCTGCATCCACAGATGTTAATACAACATAAAAATACTAATTCCGCTTCGAGGTGGAATATCGTGGTATATAGGGTCATCCGCTATTTTGTGGGGTGCATAGGGTCTCATCCGCTATATATATGCGGGATTATCAATCACTCCAATATATATAATACTATATGTAATATCACATTTAACTGATTTAAAATGTATCAATTCAACCAATCAATCATTAATTAATTTTAACTATTTAAAATTAATACCAGTAGTCCAAAATTGAGTGAGATTAACTCACCTTGAGTTTTAATTTCACCAAACGCTCCAATTTTAAATTAAATCGAACACGTTCGATTTAACCTAAAATTTTAGCTCGCTCAAAACATCTCCGGATCTTTTCCAGAGCGTAGTGCTTATCGCCATGATTCCGTCACCGCTTGTTTCGTCCGATTCCGACCTCGTATGACAAAGATATAGATTTTTAAAGTTTTGAATATAAATTATTTTACAAATTTTCAATTTTATTTTTACCCTAGATCAGGACCGTTGATTTTGGGATAATGGATCATGGCCGTTCTTCTGCTTTCTTCCTTCGCGTGTCCAGTTTGAACAAAGAACCCATGTTGCCATTCTAGGGTTGATCGCCGCTCCTCCATCGATCACCTATACGTCGATCGGCCACCACTACGCGGAAGCTCGTCGCGAGCTCCATCTTCACCATGAGACCGGTCGAACTCGGCTATGCCTAAGCTTTGAAACCCGTGCACAAACGGCCGACCTTTGGGCGACGATCGCCATCAATTTACTCAATTAAACTCGATCGCCACTGTTGGATAGATAGATATCGAGCTGTTCGTCAATTTCCTAGTTGAAGGTTTTTCCTAAAAATCGATGGATTTGGAGAATTTGAGGGGGAAAAGTTGAAGAAATTCGGCCATTATACGAAAGGTGGTGGCTGCGTTCGTTTGCTATGGCTTACTATTTATTTATACGTGTATAAAAATTATTTTAATAATATTATTTCGATATTTCATGTGAAATTTTGGACGAACTCCAATCGAGATGTGCCACCTGGCGTTTATAATGTTTTACCCCTATTTCGAACACAATGGAACGTGTTTCGAGGTCTAATTCGATCATATGTGGAAGATAGCTTTTTGAATCGAATTAAAATATTAAATTTTCGATATTTATTTCAATGCGTTTCTATCCAGTACGACCAAATGGTAACTCCAAACGCTACAAAATTTGGAATCCGATAATAATACACTATTACGGATCCAATAAAACTAGTTTCGTCGAACTCTGAGACTGTGCCCCAGAAGGCTATTTTAACTCGTCGATTAAATCGAGCAATTTTCAAAATCGACAAAATTACTTGAAATTTAAATTTTAAAAACTTACCAACTCAATTATAGTTCAAATAGAATTTATACCCACATTAGAAATTATTCCGATTTATATTAAATCAAAATTCCATTATTTACACTATTACCATATATTAATTTCCACTATTAAATTAATATATAAAATTCCAAATTTTAACTTATCGATTTGTAATCCCATTAAAAAGGCCACTATCATCACCCTAATTCGAATAGAGTTTAAATCAACTTTAGAAATCATTCTTATTCACGACTAACTCCAGATTCCCATATTTACCCAATTTCAAATATTAATTTACTATTTACTGAATTAGTTAATCGCTATATTTGAAATTCTAAACCATTTTACTAATTCCACCAAAATCTCCATATTCAAAACCAATTAATATTTCAAATTCAACATTTAAAATTAAATTAACGTTCAAAATCAAACGACCAAAATTCTGGGTAGTTACAGTATTTTTGTAAACAAATTTCTAATAAAATTCTTGTTATTATTTATTAATTAAATGATGTCTAACATGGTTATAAAATCATATTTAGAATACTTAATTATATTTCAAAACATTTCGATATTCGAAGACGAAGTGTTTGAATTTCAGGTTCGTTGTATTATCTCCCACTTGGAATATTTCGTCGTTGAAATTCAAATAAGAACGATAATCAAAGAAGATAGAAGAACAAGGTATTTTTATAGCATACCGCTAAAATTGTATACAAGCTAAACTGCAAACAATAATGCATACTGGGTGACTCCGCCTCAAGCGGTGAGTACACCACAAAAGATATACGATACTAAGATAAGAAGAAATCCTTATTCTATAAGCAACTCTGGATGGATCTCCTTAAAACTGTCCTCTGTCTTCTTTATACCAATTCAAGCATCCTTGCCCCAGGAAACTTCTAACCTTAACAAAGGAATAAGCACACAAATACTCAAATAGCATTCACAACACTAGCAACCAATGCACATGGTTTGCTTAGATTCAAAACTCTCCCATCTTCCAAGGACGATAAATAATGTACTAAGCATACCTTATGCTCATCCGCCTCAGCTCATTACTTAGACAAATATTCATGCTACCTCATAAAAAATCGAAGAGTCATCCCAAAAAACTCTTCATAACCCAACAAACATAGTATACAAATGCACTAAAGCCGGTACGATGCACATGAACCATTCGTACGCAATATTCGATCTAATCACTTGTTCGATCACATAAATTCACTTCCCAACTAGTATAGATAACTTGACCTCTCTAATGTGATCTCTAATTTGGTTCCTTGATCAAAATCCTCTGTTCCCCTTGCATAGCTGTACTATGACAGAAAACATCGAGATCATATCAAAAATTCGTATCAAGTGTTCGTCGACAAGAATCGAGTGAAAAATCTTTGTCCGGACCAGAGTAAACCACCTCGAAAACATGTACTTGAATATTCGATCAAGACAATCTTGCGAATAAAACGATCTACGTACAACTTACATATTTATCCTATTGGTTTCTTAACTACAAAAATTCCATTTTAATCACATTCATTCATCCAAATAGTATGTCTATGAATACTAAATCATTTATGCATCATTTCATAAATCAAGACTTCAAGTTTATACACCTTTTAAAACTTAAGTTCATGCTTGTATAATACTCCACTACATCCTAAGATTATGTACCAAATCATCAAATTTTTAACAAGTATGGTTAACAAATTTAAACTTGTTTTAACTTGCTATATTCTTAATTAAGTGTTATATAAACTCAACTTTATATTTTCAACAACACTTAACTACAAGTTCTTTAATAGCTCGGACGTTCCTCACTATCCAAAATCATCAAATAATCCATTTCATTTTAACAGATGAAAACTACCAAACAACATATCATATTATGATACACATACCATACTATCCTAATGCATAGGCTACATGTGTACATGAATAACTTAACAAGAGAACTTTAGAACTAAACTTCGATTTTCATTTTAAACAATTCTAAAATAATATATACATACATTTTATATATCAAATAATACTCTCGAGATTCAAATCAAAATCCATTTTACCAAAAAAAATCTGTAACATCCCACATTTAGAAACCCAAAAATGAACGCCGATGGTGCTGAAGTCATCACCGAACTTATTTTCCAACATGGAAGTGAGTTCAGTAGATTTAAACCATTCCTTTGGTATTTTAACCAAATTCATTTCAAAGCGGTGTCAAATATTTTGTATAATAATACCGAGTAACAAGATCTTAATTTCCTAAATATTAAATTTCAAATAATACTATTATTATTTTCTCCAAAATCTTATAAAGCATTTTCAAAGATACCGGGATTTAAGTTCTCAAATTCTTTGTTTATATCCTTTTCGTTTATAAACCACATTTTATAAACCATACTTGTATAAAATTACTTCCTTATATAAACCTTTCTCATATATTTATTTCCAAAATATTCTATCTTTCCTTTGGATTGTTGTAAACAATTTTTACTAAATTTTAACTTCTAATCCAATATTATGACCGAGCGCCTTATAGTCAAACCGTGAAACTTAATTTATAAGGTGTTCGTCCAATGTACAAACAATTATTGTCTACCTAACCCCTGATGTAGAAAGATAAAATTGCTTATAAATTGGTTGAGCAAAAATCAACAACAAACAGTAGTCAATATTCATAACATACCGAGCATGACTAGAAAATCAAGGTTACAGGGTATTAAACTATGATAAGCACTAGAGTCAAACAAACGCGAATAGGAAAGGAAGATAGTATACCCTCAAGAATCTACTTCCCCTTCTCATCCGTAGAAATAGCAAAGCCCTAGGCTGTCCTTCTTTCTTCAGCATGGGACGACCTCTAACAAAATGGCCAGGCTGGCGGCAACTTTAGCAACTCTTCGGTGCAAAATGCGGTACCTCCCCTGTTGAGTCCTTTACCATCTGCCCTCCCCCTTCCTTCTTATAGTTTTTAGCAAAGTGGTCCTTCTGCCCGCACCAATGACAAACAAAGTTAGACATATACTTCAAGTGTTGAAACTTTTACTTATTGCTCCTAACTGGTATATAAGAAAGTGGATTTGGTGAAGAAACAACAGGCTTCGGTGCCAAAATCTCGAACCTCAAACCTATATTCACCAAATTAATAAAAGACACTAAAATGTGATTAGTCATATCCCTTTGGAACTCAAGACACATACCCACAATGAACATCTCATTCCTCTTCAGTGGCGTATCAACTAATCCTAACCCAAAACGAGATAATGCAATGAACTCGTTCTCATATTCTACCACAATCATGGCCCCCTGCTTCAGATCCAAGAAGCTCCTAAATAACAAAGTCTTTCTGGATTTTGGAAAAACCTTTATCTCAAACTCATCTTTAAATTGGGCCAAAGGGAAATTATTCTATTAGATGTCAGTTGTAATAGAACTCCACCAATCCATGGATGCATCCATCAAATGTCACGACACCAAACTGCGCTTCATTGCATAATCTAGCTCCATATCTCCAAATATTTGATCGCATAGTCTGTGTCAAGATCGTACTTCTATAATAGCCTCTATGCTATTAATCCTCTTGCCCCACAGCCTCTTATAATCATGCTAGAATGGAGAAAAACTCATCTCATTCTAGGGTGTAACTTACCCTATCTCTAATGAGCCATACCCAACCAAAGCCAAGGTGTTCGCTTGACCTTGTGTTTTGATACCAAATGTAACGACATGACCATTTGACCCTCGAATGTCAACATTAATACATCCACCGTATTCATGTGCTGAGCACCCAGGTGTTAGAAAGTCAGAAAGTTAGGGTAAAATAAAAGAAAAGGAGAATAGAACAAGAAAGAAGAACACAACAATAGAATCTCACAATGGAACGGTAATATATAATTCAAACGAAATAACAAAGGTTACTTTGAATATAGAAATATCAGAGTTACTAAAACATATAGACTATCATCAGCCTGGATAGTTCTAACAACCTATCCTCACAAATGCCGATATATATAATATAAAAATGCAATGGAAATAAGAATACCACGGAAGGTCATCATCCAACTCTTCTCTATAAGCTTCAAAGCATTCGTAGCTAAATCTAGAAACATACATGGCACTAACCTAAGCATTATATGAAAATAACACCCAAATCAGTCTGGTAAACCAGCGTGAAAAACTGAAGAAATAAGAGTGACATATATTCGCACCTTTTCGAGAACGTACGTATAATCGTAATGGTTTTCCCCTGAAATGAAACCAACCATTCATTAAGTTTAACATATAATGATATTATAGATAATGTCTAGTGTGTAGCATATAAATTATATCAAATAGCTGATGTGTGAGTGCTACAACAATAATAGGTTTTCAATCAATACTACTAAGGCACATTCACATAATGGATTTTCCACGGAGATCTGCTTTGTCTGACCGCATCAAACTCCATGATAAGGTTCAAAAACTACCTACCAAGCATCATATACCTCTAGATAGGATATAATCTAAGGTAAACATAACTGGATCACCCTCGATGTATAGTCCAAGCCATATCAACTCCCGCTAGCAACTATCGATAAGCATCTCTAGATATGGAGTTGATATAAACATGAGGTCAGCTAAACCCCTATGGCCATGCCCGTTCTCTATTGTTTATCATTTTCCTATTGTCGAGGCTACGTTCGGCATCTTTTACTCGAGTCTGCATCACTCGAGCAGAACACGAATCCCCAAATCGATACATCATCTCAAACAAATCATGAATCATCACATGGATTCGAGCATCACGAACAGATCTCAAACCTCTACATAGGTTCCACGCATAAGTCCCCCGACAAATGCTAACGTTGTTCTCTCTCTTGAAATACTTATCAAGATAGATAGTTCAACACTATAACATTCCACGTCATAACCGCTTCTAGAATATAGATCGCGTATATAGTTCTGAAGTGATTACGGGTTTGAGTCATCTCATATAAGTACACTCTTTCCGCTTACCAGACTCTTCCAAACCAATCGATGAATTCCCAACTAACTCAATTCCGGTTCTCTTAGAAGTAAGCAAAAGCTAGAGATGTTTCATACCAATACTCCTCCCCGTGGTTCTTATTGGTATGAATTGTAACGACCCCCTACACCTTAGATATATAGTGGCTTTCATAGGAAAGAAAAGAAATAAAGAAGAGGAAATAGAGGAGAGGAGAATGGAAAAGAAGAAGAATGAAACAACAAATCATCACATAACATGTCGTATATCTCATATCGCATCAGAGTAATTATAATAGTCAACACATATATAAAATAGCAGAAACAGTAATAACAATGTGAACTAATGAATATAAGATCCACCGAGTTATACAACATAGTAACAATGTTTATACCACTGGAAAATGAATTCAACTGGTACACTATCTCATATAATAATAAGTCAAACACTATCAGGGCTCCATAGTGTCACGCAGCAGAATGTACAATAATATATTCAAATACAAATATGAGTATACGTCACGTCCTACTAGTCCATTTACAGAACTCCATATGTCATCCATAGCTACTCTCAAATCTACTAATTTAAGAGTACCCGAGATAATAAGAGGCAAAGCATAAAACCTCGAGTCAGACAACAGTCTGGTGTGAGCAATAAAAAATCTCAAAATACTATAAAAGTCGGTATAGTGTATGGAATAGAGGGTACACAAATCATACCTAACCTATCCCTACAACCAAAGGGTCAGCACATAACATAGATAATATGCTACTCTACAACATCATAAAAATGGTACACCATACTCAGTATCTATCGGGGTGCCTAGGTATCTCCATCTACAATACCTACTCCATACTAAGTAAAAAGTCTAGGTGTCTAGGTATCTCCATCCCCAACACCTACGCCACACTAAGTTAAGTCGGGTGTCTAGGTATCCATATCTACCTCGTGTGACATTCCTAGGGTGACAGTTTGCTAGTGCAGCAACCATAACAATTATAACATCCATCAAACAATACTAGTCGTCATTCAGTGCGCTATAGATAAATGATAACTCGTGTGACCTTGATAATTTCAAGGACTAGTGAAAGGTCCCGGTTCTCCGTTGTACTCTCGTATCTCGCAGCCAAAAGTTGGATATGTGTCTCGTAGCCCAAAGCTAGACACCAGCCCAAAGCCATAGGTACATGGTATACGGATCAAATCATGATCCAAGGGCATCTACTATACAATACCTCTGCTTCGAGTACAACAAAAACAATCCGAGTCATCAACGATCCCTTAGCACATGCACGTCTATCTAAGCCCTACTTGCTCAATACAATTTCCATTATCTCGGAACCCACCATGTTCCTACACACCATGACTCCCGATATAAGCCCCTTCGGTACCCACTCCCTACACGAGTCACAAACTGAAAGTTATGCAATATCTAAACTACAACACCTGCTACCCCATGAGCCAAAAACTAAAGATGCAAGGCTTTTCCATTATGATGTATATCGCCATCCCCCATGATGCGAATAAGCCAACATCTCCAGCATGATCTACAGAGTCCTGACTATCTACCTCGGAACCTACTCCTAACATGATCCACTTCCGAAGTACCAACTCTTATGTCGAAGCATCACACCATTGCCTTGTCATCCCAATCGCTCGCCTTAGAGCAATAACATGAAGACTCTAAGTCGATCGCACAAACAAACCATCAAATCACACACCATAAATTCTCATCAATGTCCAAGCCAAAGATCGGAAAAATTGCCAACCAACAATAGTGATAGACATTAACCACTCTACAATGGTCAATACCAACCATCTTGGTTCCTGCACTTAACCAAACGGATAAGTACAAACCAAATGGAAATGTTCGGCATCCACACTGAAGTCCAAAGCCTCGTCATTTACCTCGGATCTGTCGGCATGTATCCTAACTCTAACCTACAACTTATCTCGTTCGTTAGGTTTCCATGTGTGCAAAACCCCAATGTACAAAATATTCCCCTAAAACCCGATCAACGCTAATCGTCATTTTCAACCAAAACAGCCAAGAAAGTCACACAACCAAACATGTATCCAACAACCATACATACATCCAAAATAGCATACATACAACTTGTATCATCCATCCATACCAACCAGTATGGGAAATTATATCAATAACAACTCAAATCTAATAATTCCCCAACTATGGCACATCAATTGAAAATATGTGATATTCTCAAAAAATCAATTTAAAATAATTTTATAATGTTTTATAAAAATCTACCAGGTATATAGGTATAGGAAAATCACATTTCAAAACCAAAATCATTTTCAAGCATCAATCCAATACTATACAACCAATCATAGCATGGTGAGAGAGAATATCACTTACCTCCATAAAATCTATCCAAACCAACACCAAAATGTAGATATTGCCATCACGAGCACAACACAAAAAACCCATCCAAAACGGACCTCGTATGCAAAAGATATGGATATAATAAGAATTGATATTATTTAAACAACTAATTAAAATAGTTAATTATGTAACTAGCACTAACCTTTCTTCCTTATTAAATACCCAGGTCGTGTACATATCGGTGTGCACACACCATTCCAGATTATTGTGCCAATGATCTCTTACTCGATAATCAAAAAACCTCGATTCGTCTTGGTCAACGAATTCCTTTGCTCGATCTCTTCGCCCTGGACCCATAAACTATGCACTCGACGCATACAAATACTCAAATAGCATTCACAACACTAGAAACCAATTCTCACGGTTTTCTTAGGTTCAAAACTCTCCCATCGTCCAAGGACGATAAATAATGTACTAAGCATACCTTACGCCCAATAGCCTCAAGTCTTACTTAGACGATTTTTCATGCTACCTCATAATAAATCGAAGATTCATTCCCCAAACTCTTTATAAGCCAAAAAACATAGTATACAAATGTACTAAGCCCGTACAATGCAAATGAACCATCCGTACGCAATATCCGGTCTAATCACTAGTTAGACCACATAAATTTTACTTGCTAACTTGTATAGATCACTTGAACTCTCTAGTGGGGTCTATGATCTAGTTCCTTGATTAGAAACCTCTGTTCACCTTGCATGGCCATATACTATGATATAAAACATCGGGATCATATCACAAATTCGTATCAAGTGTTCGTCGTCAAGAATCAAGTGAAAAATCCTTGTTCGAAACGGTGTAAATCACCTCGAAAACATGTACTCGAATACTTGACCAAGACAGCCTTGCGAATAAAACGATCTACCAACAACTTACATAGTTATCCTATTGGTTTCTTAACTACACCAATTCCTTTTTATCACTTTCATTCATCTAAATAGTATGTCAGTCCATACTAAATCATTTATCCATGATTTCATAAAACATAACTTCAAGTTTATACACCTTTTATAACATAATTTCATATTCGTACAATACTCTACTACATCCTAAGAGTATATACCAAAATATCAAATTTGTAACAAGTATGATTAACAAATTAAAACTTGTTTTAACTTTCTATCTTCTCAATTCAAGTGTTATATAAACTCAACTTCATATTTTCAAAAACACTTAACGACAAGTTCTATAACAACTCGGAAGTTCTCGGCAATCCGAAATCGTCGAAAATTACATTTTGTTTTAACAGATGAAAACTACTAAACAACATATTATATCATGACGCACATACCATACTGTCCTAACACATAGACTATATATGTCCATGAATTAACTGAACAAGAGAATTTTAGAACTAAATATCAGTTTTCATTTCTAACAATTTTGAAATAACATATACATATACCTTTTATATATCAAATCATATTTTTTAGATTTAAATCAAAATCTATTTTACCTAAAAAACATTGTAGCATCCTACACTTAAAAATCCAAAAATGAATGTCGATGCTGCATCAGACATCACCGAAATTATTTTCCACTAATAGAAGTGAGTTAAGTACATCCAAACCATACTTTTGGTATTTACCAAAAATCATTTCAAACCGGTATCAAATACTTCGTACAATAATACTAAGTATCATGATCTCAATTTCCTAAATTAATTTCCCGAATATTTACTTTCAAATAATAATATAATTAGTTTCTCCAAAGTCTTAAAAAACATTTTCAAAGATATCGGGATTTAAGTTCTCAAATTCTTTGTTTAAATCCTTCTTGTTTATAAACCACATTTTATAAATGATACTTATGTAAAATTACTTTCTTATATAAACGTTTTCACAAATATTTATTTCCAAAATATTCTATCTTTCCTATGGATTATAGTAAACATATTTTACTAAATTTTAACTTCTAACCCAACATTATCATTGAACGTCTTCTAGTCAAACCATGAAACTTAATTCACAATTTGTTCATTCAATGTACCTACAATTACTGTCCACCAAACCGCTGATGTCAAAAGGTGAAACTGCTCATAAACTGGTTGGCCACAAATCAATAACGAACAATAGTCAATGTTCCTAACATGCCCAGCATGACTTAACAATCAAGATTATAGGGCACTAAACTATGAGAAGAACTAGAGTCAAACAAACATGAATAAGAAAGCCAGATAGTGTACCCGTAAGAATCTGCATCCCCTTCTCAGCTGCTGAAATAGCAAAGACTGTAGGTTGTCACTCTTTCTTGAGCATGGGACTATCTTTAACAAAATGGCCAGGTTGATGACAACTATAGCAACTCTTTGGTGCAAACTATGGAACCTAAAATGTTGACGCTTTTTCCATCCACCCTCCCATCCCTTCTTAAAGTGTGGCCCAGCTGATGAAAAGGCAGAAAGTTAGGGTAAAATAAAAGAAAAGGAGAATAGAACAAGAAAAGAAGAACTTAACATTAAAATCTCATAGTGGAACAGTAATATATAATATCAAAGGATAGTACAAAGGGTTACTCTGAATACAAAAATATCATAGTAACTAAAGCCTTAGTACTATCATCAGCCTAGATAGTTATAACAACTTATCCTCGCATATGCTGATATATACAATATAGAAATGCAGTAGAAATAAGACTATTACTGAAGGTCATCATCCAACTCTTCTCCATAAGCTCCAAAGAATTCATAGCTAAATCTTGGAACATACAAGTGGTTGACCTGAGCATTATAAGAAAATAACACCCGGATCAGTTTGGTAAACCGTTGTTTGAAACTCAACAAATAAGAGTGACATATAATAGCACACCTTTCAAGACCATACAGATTACCATAATGGTTTTCTCTTCAAATGAAATGAACCATTCATTAAGTTTAACATATAGTGGTATGACAAATGATGTCTAGTGTGTAGCACATAAATCATATTAAATTGTTTTCGTGTGAACGCCACAACAATAATAGGTATACAATCAATATCGCTAAGGCATGTTCACATAATAGATTTTCCATCAAGATCTCCTCGGTCTGTCCATATCCAAACTCCCTGACAATGATTAGAAACTACCTTCCGAGCATCGTATACCTTTAGATAGGATATATTCTAAGTAAAAATAATTGGACCACCCTCGGTGTATGATCCGAGCCATATCTACTCCCGCTAGCAACAATCGATAAGCATCTCTAGATATGGAGTTAACAAATGCTTGAGGTCATCTAAACCCCCTAGCCATGCCCCTTCCCTAATTTTGTAATTTTCCCAATGTCATGGATACGTTCGGCATCTTTCACATGAGTGTTCATCACTCGAACAGATAACGAATCCGCAAACAGATTACATCATCTAAACATATCATGAATCACCACATGGATTCGAGCATCTCGAACAGATCTCGAGCATCCACATAGGTTCCCACATAAGTCCTTCGATGAATGCTAACTCTGCCCTCTCTCTTGGAATATTCCTTAAGATAAATAGTTTAATTCTATAACATTCAGCTTCACAACCGCTTCCAGAACATAGATTGCGTATATGGTTTTAAAGTTATTATGGATTTGAGTCGTCTCATATAAGCACGCTTTCTGCTTACCAGACTCTCCAAAACCAATCGATGAATTCCCGGCTAACTCAATTCCGGTTCTCTCAGAAGTAAGTGAAAGTTAGAGACGTTTCATACTAATACTCCTCCTCAGGGGTTCTTATTGCTATGAAATTCCAACGCCTTTCGATAACTCTTAAGTCAATATTTGGTCACATTCAACAATCGACTAATAGATTATCTAGTCATGACAATTGCTTATGCAAATCACGATTCATACGCTTAACTCATTTCTGACATTCCAACTTAACTATTCCTCATCCAAGAGTGAAGCCAGGTAAGTTAAAGCACTAGTTGCATTAAAGCCTTACCTAGACACTTCATTCTTGAATCTCACAAATAGATAAGTTTACCTCGTTGGCTTTTAGTGTTAAGTATAGCATTAATGATTTTCTTAAAAGAGAAATAAACACGATTAACACGTTTCCGACATTTTTTGACTTACCATACCTCAGCCAAGAGCGAAACTGGTAGGTTAAAGCTCTATTGCTCCATCCATATCAATCTTAAATCTCGTAAATAAATAAGCCTTACTTCCCTAGCTTTTAGTGTTAAGCATAGTTAATCAATTTTCAATCTAGTAATTAAATAATTAACCATTTAGGCACTAAGAAATACCTAACCCCTCTTTGAAAATATTTTTATATACTTTTAAAATGCTTGAAAATACTTATACTAGGTTTTAAAACATATCCAAAATCTTACATAAAAATAACAAGTTTGTCAAATCTATAAAACTTGGAAAAGAACATGTTTTTTCATAAAACCTCTTCTATAAAAATTCACAATTAATTCTTACAAATACATAAATATCTCAAAACACTTTTAGAATGCTCTAATAATAGTTTGTAAATACTAATAAAAAGAACGAAAAAATACTTAAAGTTTGATACCTTTTCAAACCTTTTATGTCCAAAAATCAACTCTAAACGGGAAGATTTGCACAAGCTAAGTTTTGGTCATTTTCGAGATGTTACTTAACCTTTTACCATCCAAGCTTTTAGTACAAAAAAATACAATTAAAACATTATAAACCTGGCAAGGAACCCTAAGGATCTCTCTACAAAGTTCTATAGCAATCGCCAAAAATAAGACAATTCCCAACTGCATCTATATCGACTATCGCTATAGGTGCATTACCAAATCCGAGTCCGATCTAAGCCAAAGTCCATTTATAACCTATGTTCTTTATTCAAGGTCTTGTCACAAGTCATAAAGTCCATTCAAGTCCATTTCAAGTTCATTCAAGTCCATATACATGGATCATATGTATCACTTACTTTCAAAGCAAGAATTTAAACCAATGTTTTAACATATGTCAACAACAATTTAAACAACTTAAACACAATAAATCACAAACATATATGTGTTATATTTTCATTCAAAGTGAGGTGTTAACTCACCTTTAACTTTTCAGACAACCAAGATCCAAGAACCAAAGTCCCCAACCTAGCAACCACCTTTCATTCCTCATTCTCTTTGCTTCACCTTGCTTTTCCTCCAAACCACCCTAATAGCTGACCGCCAATCCCTCTATGGAGTGCATGGTTTTTCTTCTTCAACTTTTGGCATGATGGAAGGTATTCTAATATTGTACTAAGGCTTGTGGCAAAGTTTGAAGTGATTTGGAGTTGATTTGTAATAATTTTCTATAAAACATAAAAGAGGAGAAGGAAGAAGAAGCTATTGATTTCTTATTTTAAGCTTTGCGAAATTGTGATTATAACTCTAAGGTATGCCTCTCCTTATATAGGCAAAAAAATGGTTTTGCCTAAGCTTGCATTCATCCCCCATTATGCTATGGAAGCTTCACCTCCTATCATTTCTCCTTTAAGTAACTTCTCATTTATGCTAATTACCATTATACCCCTCTCATGATAATATCTCTTATCTTTTAGAACATTTTAGAACCTTCCAAGTTTTTTGAAGAGAAGAGTTTGTTAACTAGTTGCTTATGTGTTTTTTTAATCATTAGACAAGTGCATAGGAGTTTGAACAACTTATATCGATTGAAAAGCTGTTTACCGATGAACCGATTTTTTGTCACCTTATCAATTTTTCTTCAAAGATTTTATTTTTGTAAACAATTTTCAAAAGCAAGATTCTTATCATTATTTATTGATTAAATGACGTCTAACATGGTTATAAATCATATTTATATTATTAAATTATATTTCAAAACATTTTGACATTCGAAGACGAAGTATTCGAATTTCAAGGTCGCTACATATATGAATTAATAATCGATTTTGGTTTTGACTGAAAATAGGTGCAGGATTGTTTTAACATTAGTATTATGAAGTTCATTATAAATAGACTATATATTTTGATATATTGATGAGGATATTAGTTTTCATAGAAATAGTGATGTGTTAGCTATAAAAATATAAAATCATCTAAAATATTTTACAAATACTTCCAAAATCATGGATTTAACTATATAATTAAAAAGTAATTATTTCATTATATGTTTGAACATCATATATTACTTGTGAATTATAGCTCAAAAGATTAACAGTAAAATTCCCATTCAGTGGGAGTAACAAAAGAGTTAATAAACTCTTAGGATTGATACATATATATATATACATATACATATACACACACACATATATTTATATATATATATATATGTATTCAGGGGTCTAATGGTACCAAAAGTAGATCCAACTACTTCATTGAAATCATCAATGAGTGCTGTTAGATATAAACATGTGTATTTGATACACAAGTTAGATTTCTATGATAAGGACGTAAATACAAAATGGAAGTAGAAAACCATAACATGCTAAAGAATTAAAACAAGTCAATTTGATAAAATATGTTAATATCTTTTATAAGAGTTCCAAGCACACCAAAACGAGAATATGATTCACACTTAAAGTCACTCCACTCTATGCCACATAATGATGTATCAATAAGGAGTAACTGTGGTATGTTGGAAAAAGTAGGGTTAACAATGAGTGAAGTTGAGTTACCCCTTTCTTTAAGGACGTGTACTAAAAAGTGAGAACATATGTTGAATTTTGTTTTATCTAAAGCAAAGATTATGATTCCATATAATATAAGAATTAGAAAGAGACCTCATTTTAAATAGTTTAAGATACATGGTTGTTTGACCTATGTTATGAACATAAGTTTTTTGAAATCAAAGCAAAATTTGTTTTATATATGTCTATAGGAAGTTCATAAAATGTTATGGATGCCTATTCCATCATAATAAGAAATAAATTTTTGTTTCAAGGCATGCTATCTTATTACTAAAGGAGCATATTGATAGAGTTAGGGTATGCTTAATGGCAATTATGTAATTTGCTACATATATATAACTTGATAACTAATCTTGTTCATAATAAAAGGTGTTTTTTTCTATTATATACTTGTTATGTTATGCTATGCTAATTAATTATTTAATTTAAGTATATTAAATATAAAATTATTAAATGATATATTATGTGATGGTAATTACAATGTGTTGTAATCATGAGAAATTTATCACTTTAAAACAATAGATTATTTTAAAAATTACAGTCGAGATGTTTTGAGAAAGGATATTGATTCATCTGTTAAGGCTAGAATATGCAGCACTCTCCAAATGTTAGATAGTGTATTACTCATGGCTACAGGGGGGAAAAAGGGGTGGATAATTATGGAATGACCTATTTGAGAGAATCTGTTATTTAATATTACTAAGGTAAATTAGAAATTTTCAAAATGACGACATTACTCCGTTCTCTCTACTTGAGAATACTATTTAACTCCATTATTATTATAGTTGAATCATGGCATGGTGTCCATCGAAAGTCTATAGTTTGGTCTAAGTTAAAGCATTAGAGGCGAAACACCATTCAGTAGAGAATTCGGCTTCGCGATTATTTAGGGTTGGTATCACTATCAACTATAGTCAACTCAAAGTCAAAGTCTCTGGATAGAGAAGTATGGTTAATAATTATTATTACGAGTGTCATGGCAGGCGCTTCGCGCGTGAATTATTTTCCTTACAAATTGTAAATGTTTAAATCAGTTAAAAAAATGATTTTTTATTTTCAAGTGATATTAAAATTTGTATATTTGTAAAAAAAGTATTTTAAATTTGTAAAGGAAGTTTAATTTTAGATCATATTTTTAGAATCATTTCGAATTTGTAAAGCATGTTTAATTATTGGATCCTACTTTTATGGGTGTTTGAATTTGTAAAAGAAGTTGTGATCCTAATTTTAAGTGATTAAGATTTGATAATATATAAAAGGGCATTGTGGGAAGTTCACGTTTACACCAAAAAAGTATGACACCAAAGGTATTACAACTATTATTAAAGATTATTAGTATTGAACCAAGGACTTTTTGTTTAGACTAATCAAATTGAATGTGGACAATGTTGGAACTTTAAGCAAAACAAAATTCCACAAGTCCTACCGTGATATAGTTTTGACGAAGAAAACCGGTGTAAATAATAGTTACTTCTACGTACCGCATATAATAGTAAAGTTGGATTTACATAAAAGAAGTATAAATGATAAATTAAGCCAACATGTCACACCACTAGCTAAGGTGACGTCTGAACGTTAACATTCGAATTGTTGGATATTAATCGCTAATTGGATTTAAATCTTGAACCGCATAAGTGTAATGATGAATACTCCAAAAAAATCATATGATTTAATTAATTTATAATCATTGCAAATTTTAATTTAATAATATTTATGATATATTAATTATTAATTTTAGTTGATTTTCTTGAATACCATTAGTATTTAATGAAGTGCGCATATAAAATTTATATAAGTGCGTATCGATATATGATATTTACAAAATATTTAAATTGGATTTAAATAGATTAATTACTAAGTGATATTTGGAAAATTTTGTAGCCCATTTTGCCTCTTTTATTTCCAGCCATGCATGATGAAGGGGTCAGAGGATTTGATGAGAGTTAATGAGGAATTAAGATAAAAGTTTTTAAAGGAGGGAATTGTAAGGTTTCAATGTTTTCTTTAAAACGGTTGTTTTTTCATTCATTGATTTTCTACATACAATTTTTTTTCTTCTACAATCCTCTCCCTCTCCTATCATGGCCAAAAATCCATGGCCTTCTAACCATGAAAATTTTCGAAACAAAATAAAATTAAACAAATACAAAGGTGATGCTTCAAGTCATAGCAACTTCTGGAGATTATTCAATTGAATCTAGGAACTTTATTCATAGTTCAAGGTGCGTTTTTTTGGCTATGTCTTAAGATAACATTTTAATTCTAATTATTCATTTGTTCATCATATTTACATAGGTTGTATCTTATACTTCCACATCTTATTTGTTCATATCTTTGTATAGTTTAGATCTGAACCTTTTAAAATGAAATTATATGTGCCTAAGTTGTTCTATCTATTTTGCAATTGTTTTAGTAATTATTATTTGGCAAAAATTAACAGTTTTTTATTGAAGATTGATATATAATTAATTGATATAATTTTATTACTTGTAATGCATATAAACATGAATAAACCATATATATTGTTTATTTTAAATCACTTTGAAATTGAATACATGTTTATATGTTATTTGCTTTGAATTTAATTCATTTGGCTATTGTTTAATTTTGTTTAACAATTGTTCTAATTATAAAGAAAATTTAAGTGGACTTTTGTGCAAAACATTATAAACATTTTGAATCACTCTTAAGTTAAAGTTTGATTTCAATTTATTACTTTAATTTCAAAACATATATGTGGTTATAAAACTAACACACACATAAGCTCACATACATATATATAATATGTGTGTCTATATTTTATTTTCTTAGTTTAAATCATAATCTGCAATTATCAATATATCCATGTGTGTATATGTGTATGTTATTTTAACTCAAAGTTCATAAAATGGACTTTTGTATAAAACTTTAAAAAAAATTTAAACCCTCCCTTAATAGAAACTTGGATTATAATTGTTAATTTTAGATTTTGAAACATATAAAGTAGTCTAAATTGATATATATATATATATATATATGTATATATATATCTGTGTGTGTGTGTGTGTGTGTGTCTATATATATACATATATATATATATATATATGTATATATACAGACACACACACACACATATATATATATATATATCTGTGTCTATGCGTGTGTGTGTATTAACTAAATAAAATTAGTAATAACTTCAAACATAAAGATCAGATTTAAAATTTAGCTAGATGCAATATTGTAACCTTTATTTATTATATATGGCAAGAATGAAACTCTCGCATCTTTGACAACCTTAAGCTTGATAAATTAGAGCTTACTAGAAGAATTACTATTAATGTTAATTATCAAGTAGCGACTTCAAATAGAAGAATAGGGAGCAATGTTTTCAATCATGCGATCTTAAGCAGGTGGGGTACCCACTTGAAAGATGTAGGTTAAATCTGTATGTCTTCCGCTACTAAACTCGGATCTATCTGAGATTGACGAGAATTTTTCAATTTAAAAATACCACTACTTTGTAACTCATTCTTGCATTTTTAAATACGGGGGAATGAATTTCTGATTTATAGCTAGTAAATGAACGTATTTTGAGACTTGGATAGCGGATCTATAGATTGTAGACGTTGGAAGATGAGAAAGATAAGACTTCTTTTCTAAGATAGTAGCATTGACCTTTGTATTTTCTTTTTATTTTATACTATCATATTCTGGTATATTTTATTGCTATGTAATGATGTAAATTTTTGTATAGCAATAAAGAAACCACACTCTTTTTCCTTGAACAATATTACACTGGTATTATTCGGGTTTTTAACGAGGCAATGTTACCAATTTTCAAAACACACACACACACACACACATATATATATATATATATATATATATATATATATAGTTAGAGGTACATATATAGTTCAAATAAGAACTTTGGAACATAAAGACATATAGAAATGGACAAATGGGTCCATTATAGTATAATCCAGCACTTACATACTATCACATTAGTCATATACACTTCATATTTGTGGTACGTGCACTACATACATATAAATGTATTTGATACACTTTTTAGTTAAAACTTACAAAAAAATCATTTTTTAAAATTAAATATAATATTTTATTTAAAATGTTATTAGATTGGATCTAACAAACTTTAGACATCTTGGGTCCAATAAAGATCTAAAATAGGAAAAAATTGAATTCCATCAGTTTCACCTACATCCTACTAGCACGGTTCCTTCAAATATTTCTAGAGAAATTATTTGTAGTGTGATAGACCCAGATGCGATCCAAGATTCAAAAAGAGAGACCGACTACATAAATGATATAGATTTAACTAGGAATGAAAAAGATATGACTCTTTAGAATGTCTAATAGGATACCTTATATATTTAAAAAAACTACGAGTTTCTTATTACAATCGAGGAAATGGATTATTCATAATGGCAATCTCCTCTATTGTCGATAAGCCATAAAGAGTATAGAATCAGCCACCGGTGTGGTGCTTTTAATCTGAAATGGATTCCAATTACAATGAAAAAATATGTTTCTAGAGAAAGTATCCAAGAGGAGATCCACTTACCGCAAGTGAGCCTTTGAGAAGAAGATCGATGCAGTTAGATGTGTATAAAGCATGGTTTATGAGAAAACGACCTCATCAATTTTAGATGTCAAAATAAATGAAGCAAATCTTGTTTATCAACGTGCTTAAGCCAATTTGGATTCAACTCACAATTATCGCATATGTAACAAGTAGTTTTTGCATATTTGTGTTGAAACAGAACTTTTAAATAATGATTTGGAGGTGATTATTTGCACCTTATAACAAAATATCTTACAATTGGTGGGAGCGATAAAAGTGGACCATTAAGATATGATCTTGTTAACTGGTTTTCTAACCATGAAGAAATCAATGAAAGCTAGAACATCAAAACAAAGACTAAATGACTTGAAGCCATGCAAACACACTTACATTGGGAATCGAAATAACTCAGAAAATTTCAACATGATTGGAGTTAAGGGGAGAAGTCGGTGCCGACTTCTTCATGTCGGTGGAGACATCCCATACTTCCATATTTTTCACTCAAACTTTGCAAAGACTCTACTTTACCTACTTTATGTGTACCCAAACAATATCAAAGGATTCCAAGAAGCTAAGCATCAAGGTTGAAGAGTTAGCAGTCAGAACGGCAGAATAACTATCATGGCCCATTTTTCTGTACCCTTTGAGCCAACAATAAACCACACATGTCCAACTCAAACTGAATGAAAAAACGGGCCATGAAATTTGGTATCAGAGTTGAAGGTTAAGCAAGAACCTTGGCTTTGGTGGGGGTAAAGACTCATCAGAGATAGGGTTAGTAATACCCTAGGATGAGTAACTCACTATAGATAGGGTTAGTAACACCCTAGAATGAGTTGAGAGTATTATATATGAGCGCGTATTTGTTAATGTTATATATAAAGGTATTGTTTTGAAAAATTGGTAAATGAAATAATTTTACCTAGGATTATATTTTGATTACAAAGTATATATTTTGAAAATTATAGAGTTAGAAATCAAGATAAGTGAAATTTAAATATGAACATCTTGTGATTAGAATTTCACATTTTGAGTATAAGGTGTTTGATAATAAGATTAGTTTAAGAAATGAACATATATGATAAAAATGTATTTAAAAAATAGAAAATGATTATGGAAAAGATAAATGTAAAAGGATTGAAAATTTAAATTCGAATTTAAAAGAATTTTGGAAATTTAAATGAAGTTAATTAATATAAGATGAATTTATAAAAAGAATTTATAAAATAGGTTTTATAAACAAAAGTAAGCTCTAAAGGATTTTAAAAAGAGATATTTTATGATAACCAGTTCGAATGGCTCAAAAATAAACTAAAAATGGGAAGCAGATGTGTTCAGATGGTAAACGATTCTCTTAAGTATTACTCTTCTTGTTAAGAGGATATATAATACTATCAGTAGTACCCAGTTCCTTGGTATTATTTTGGAGTTACTCGATCTATATAATTTTATTAAGTTAAAGAGATAATGTGAATCATTAATTGATTAGTAAAATTTATAAAAGTGTTTAAACCAAAGATAAATTTTGAATTGCTAATTGATAAGATAAAGTGGAATTCTCGCTGATTTAGGACGGTCGAAAATTTCTGAATCACACCAAACTCAGAGCTAAAGAATTTATGAAAACTTTTGGTAAAAGATAAACAATTGTGAAATGTTTTGAGTGAATGAAATTAGATAAGTATAATTTATAAATGTGATTATAAATAAAAAGAATTTAAAAGTGGAGAAATTTATAATAGCATTAAAATTAGAAATAAATTTTATAGTTATGAATTTGAAATGATAACAACCTACAACAAATCTTAAATCTGTAGTTCACCCGGATATAAACCGTTCGGGAATTTGGGATGTGTATATATACTGTTAGGATGTAAAAGGGTATTATACAAAAATAGATTTAAATCATGAACTATTAATACAGTTAAGTAAAATCATGACTCTTTAAAATGTAATTATAGCATAGAAATTGTTTTATTAATGAATTTTAGCATTAATTAAGGATTTGGACTTATTTTTTCAAAAGTGATGGATTTACATAGTTGTGTTCATAAGACATAATAAACTTAAGTAATAGTTTTACGAAATGATTCATAAGTAATATTAGTATTAAAGAAAATATAATAAAAAATGAATGTGAAAAATAAAGGATGTGAATAATGATAATTTGGTATAACTGAGAGAAACCAATAGGAATAAATATGTAACTTATACGTAAGTCATTTCATTACTTAAATTTTAATCTAATATCCGAGTATGGAACATTGAAGTGCTTACACCGATCCGAAAAAGAATTTATCACTCGATTTCTTGACGGTGAGCATTGATGATGTTTTGTGGTTAGTTACTCGAGTTTTCTATCATAGTTGAGAGCAATGCAAGGAAAGCAAGTGTATCTGATCTAGAAGCTTGATCAAAGTCCGCACTAGAGGATCGAGAGATCGATACTAGTTCGAAAATAAAGTTGTGAATTCGAATAGAGGATCAAATCAGATATTTTATACGGATGATTTGGGTACATCTTATGGGTTTAAGTTTGTGAAATAATGATCAGGTATAAAAATTATGGGTTTAGTTTCAGGGTAATTTCGGGGACGAAATTCTTTTAAGTAGGGGAGAATGTAACGGCCTGTAATTTTACCACTTTGAAAATGAAATATTTAATTTATTTAAATATTCAAATGTAGAGTTTTTAAAACTTAAGCAATCATGTTTTATATGATAAATAAGAATAGTAAAATTATTTTTGATATTGAATAAAGGTTTTTGATTTCCATTGTAAAATCGACAAAAGTTGGATTCCGATAAAGTAGGATAAATATTCAAGAAATTTGTTTAAAGGATAAATAATTCCTTTTAAATATATATATAATCGATATCAAAATCATTTGATAATAATACTAATTTAATTTATAATGGTTTGATAAATATATAAAACTCGTTCTATAAAAGTTGACAAATTGCGTCGCATTTCCATAAATCGATGTCGTATTTTTATAAATAGATTTGGATATTGTTTTTTATTATTTTATAATTCAAATATGCTTGTTTCAATTATTTAAAGATAATAACAAATCAATTTTGAAGTTTGGTTTACATGAATAAATAGTTTAACAAAAACGTCAAAATGTGACCGAAAAACGTTTTGTTGAAAATCAACGTTTTGTTCAAAATAAGTTGCCGCAACGTTGTCGCACATTTGTTAACATGTTTTAACATATTGTTACACATTTTATTAACTAAACATGTTTACTTTTACAAATTATGATTAGGAAACTTCTAGAACATCATTAAGAAAAGTAAGTAAGTTTAAGAAAAGTCAAAAGTGAACATCATATCCAAATCACATCAAAATTCAACAAAATAATTACTTTTCTTTACTTAATATTTAAGCGACTAAGACATAAAATAAGGATGTGAAATATGATGCTAAGTATTGAAAAATTGGAGATTGCTTTAGGTTAAAGTAAGGTTAGTTTGGTAATTTGGTAAGAGGTTATTTTGGTAAATTTATCACTTCTTTCTTTTTCTATAAATACCCACCTCCTTCTTCACTTTCATTCACATTTCTTCTTGCTTTTTTCTCAAGCTTCTTCACCTTCTTCCTCTCCTCTTTAATTGCTTCCATGCCATATAAAAAAAATTATAAAGAAATAATGTCAAAATATTTACAAAATATTCAAATAAATTCGATATCCATTCTCTTCAAAATCAAACTCTTCTTTTTTCATATTTTACCTCTTCTTCTTATGGCCATAACTTTCTCAAAACTAAGCCAAATCAAAAAAAAATTCATACTCAAGAGAATTAAGTTGGGTACAATTATCATCTACATCATTTATTCAAAATCTAAGAGTTACTATAGCAAAAATTCAATTCTTTCAAAGTCATTTTCGGCCCAGATTTTATGGCCGAAAATACCTCTATTTCTTATTATCATAACTTCTAACAAAATGACCCAAATAAAGAAAAAAATTTAGATCATATAATTTTCCAATGGCTAATACTTTCATTTTGAGAATTTTTTCCAGTTTTGAGTTTTGCTATACCTGAAACTTAATTCTTTGAAGTGCATTTTCGGGCTTCAGTTTTGTCAATCCGACAATACCTTTTCTTCATTCTATCATATCTCCCTCAAAACAACTTGGATTCAAATGATTCTTTTTTTAAATTTAAGTGAAAAGAATTTGAAACAACTTTTTAGTTAACAACTTTTCCAAATTTTGAGATTTAGAGGGCCTAAAATCAGATACAAGATAACCTATTTTTCGGATCAAAATCTTGTAAATTCAAGTTCAAAGCTCTACCGCTTCTTCTCTATACTTTCGGCAACCTCCATCTCAAGCCTTGACCAAGCTATTGGAAGGAAAAGGATGTTATTTTCTAGTGTTTAAATGGAGTATGGATTAATTAGTGATGTGTTGGTTTATTAGAATGTTGGTAGGAAGTTTATCGCTTTGGTTTATGGTGAGAAACTCTATTTAACATCTATATTTATATATATACATGTTTGATGATGTGTTATGATTTCTATGGATGCTTATATATGCTTTGATCATCAATTATTGATTGTTTGACATGATTGTTAAATTGTTTTACCAAGTCACGTTAATACGTGTCGATAAGCACAAAGGAAATCACTTTACTTTTGAAAATGAAATGGTGTATATGGAATGCTTAAACCTTTTGGAAATAGTTTTAAAATGAGTTAGAAATATTTTATAAACATTTAAATATTTTAAAGAAATAAAGAAGGAAAATCAAGATTTCAACTTGTATATTTTATATATGTCCAAAACAATTTTCCAAAAAAGTCGTGCTATTGCAGTAAAGTGACCAAAGTTTAAAATTGATGTTTAAAATATTTTAAAAATATGAAATAAATTCTAAAAATGTTTTAAAAGAGATTTAGATTGAAATGATGGATTTCTAAATGATATAAAAGTCGTTTTGAAGAATATAGCTTTTAAAACGCTATTTGCAACACTTTTCGCAACGCTTTTCGCAACAGTTTTAAAAAACTTTCGACATGTAGTTTTAAACTTAACAATTCTTTCCTAAATCTTTTGTGAATTATTTTAAAAGAATAATTAAGTAATTTAAAGATGATTTTGAAGTTTAAATAAGAGTTTGAATGGCTAAGATGAATTATTTATAACACTTAAACAATAATTGAAGAATATTGAATATAATAACAAATTGAGTATGCGGAAACGACTAGTACATTTGTCCCGCCTGTGAGAGCTAAACGGTAAAACAAGATGTGTAACTAAGGTTAGGAATGAAGCAACTAGTGCCCCGAACTTACCTGGCCTTTGCTTTATCTTTTAGACAAGGGGTGGAACAGATCGAAAGGAAAGCCCGGATGCTCTAAAAGATCATATTTAAAGTTTTTTTCCAAGATAAAAGAAAAGATCTTCATGATGTAGGATTACTTGCCACTAGTCCCTAGAGGTGAAATTTACCATAAGGTGGCAGTAATGCTCTGTTATGAAAATCTTCGATTTGCAAGAATATGATTTGAAATTAAGAAAAAAAAATTTAATTAAGATTTAATGAATGATTTGGGAATGTTTTCCGAAGTAAAAGATGAAATGATTTGAAATTATTGAAAGATAAAAGGAAAGGTAAATAAACCAAATAATTTGATAAATGAGGCTTAATGATTCCATATACTCATTGAAAAGAAAATGAAATAAATTGAAAAGAATATATCTAAGGAAGATATTTGATTAAATGGAAAAATAAAGTAATCGATTGATGATTGATAATCGTATATGAACTTAACATTTTTTAATCGATGATTGGATTCGAAGGAACCGGGGCTGGATTATGGTGATTCCCCTCCGAAAACCACTTCGAACCAGTTTACGTGTTCGAAGAATGAAGATATTTGAAGATGGAGATATTGAGACGAATAATAACGAGGGACTACTTGTTGATTAATTGGGGATAAACTCCCAATTTACTATATTGTATCATTGGTCTCTTTGTTATGAATAACCTCAAAACCACAAGGACTTCTCGCTTAGTAATGGCCGAGGAAAGTACCTTCGATTTTGTTCGGTCCCAGAACGAACTTGTATGGATGAATGTCTGACCTTGCATTCTAAATCACAATGAGTGATCTCTATAAATGTATATCTGTTTGGTGGCGGAGAAGACACCTTCTCTTAGCTTAACACCCTTTCCTGAGACGCATGAGCTCAGGAGTTATACGTTTGTAGAAATCAGTCATGTGAATGTGGAATGGAAATGTGGCATTCAAAGTGAAAGAAGATGTGCTATGTGAAAAGGTAATCATTGCCTCTAGCCTCATCATCCGGATATGACCGAAATAGGGTTAGATGCGGCAAGGCTAAGTGAGCCATTCCCAATTAGGGTATGATCATTCCCTTCTAGATATATTTCATTCCGCTATGACGTTCGAGATGTAAATTAACGTGGTTTGTATGCTAGAGTGCGCTCAGTTAAAGGTCGGTAACGACCGGGGGATGATATATTCGGTACTATCTAGTTACAGAGATAGGCCGGTCATGTGTTGGTAGAGGTTCCTTTGTGATGTTCCTCGGTACATTCCTCTACAGATGTACTATCGGAAGGTAGTCCCTTCACCTGGTCATTTGTATGGAATCCATACTCCAATAAGTACCTTCGGATTTGTTTGTAGAGCCTAGTATCGGGAATTTAATAATGGTAACAATTTCGGCTAAGATTAATAAGTTTATTTGCAATATTTTCAAAGATATGTCATTAGAAATAATATCAAATGGTTTGATATAAAAGTATTGTAGTTATCATAAGGTAAAAATCCGTCCGTGTTTATGTTTGGACGTGGTCTTATGAGATACTCTTTACTTTCAAAGGATTTTACTTAAAGGCTAATATATGACACTATCAATTATTATTGTGTTTATCTCATGCTAGTTTATCAAGCCTGATCCAAGTATTTTCAATACTAGGGTCAGATCCGAGTAGTTTCAGGTTTAGTCAAAGACGGTTGAAGTTTCCAGAGGAGAGCTAGAGAAATTCATCTACGTATGGACATATTCTATTATCCGCTGCTGTTGTTTGTTTTTGTTTAATGTTTGTCAGCAATTGTAAGGACATATGTTTATAATTGTCCAAGCGAATTTAGGTTAGACTCTGATATATCATATTTAAGTTTTCCGCTGTAAAGATATTTGTTCAATATTATATATTATTCCATTCGTGTGAGATTTTGTTCTGTCTTATTTTCATTTTACCCTTTGTGCTTCATCTTTTCATTCAATTTGAGTTGGACATGTGTGGTTTATTGTCGGTTCAAAGGGTATGGAAAAATGGGCCATTACAATAACCCAAGTGATGAAGGAATGCTGAACGATGGAAAATTCTATCGATTGGAAAACAACGAACTTAGCTGTTATAAACCGCAAGCGCACGGCGTACAATCGTAGTACGTATGCGAGTACGGATTGATCCACGGAGAAAAAAAATTCTAATATTACTCAATCAAATTAGCCTAGGGTTTTGAAATTGTTTAAACTAAGAAAATTGTAGAAAAACAAACTAGAGCAAAAGTGAATAAAACTATGAGATTAAGGAGCAATTTAGAGGTAAATTCACTTTCAATCATTTATATAAATCAAACACAAAATGTATCCATATCCTCTTATTTATATTTTAAGTAGAAATGAATTATGTGTTTATTATAAGCATGGCTTATTTGTGTTATTAATTAGCATAACTTAAACAATCAAATACTAACATCATATACAAGCCCAATTCTAAAATCTCATTACAGTGATCATGAAATTAAAATTAAAATCTATTTTAAGCATGATCTATTTACTACGAACTAGTAACATAGATCATCAAATTTTGAATCTAATTTAACTTTCATTATCAAAATTACTTAGGCAAATGATCAAATAGTTTATGTTTATATTGGATTAAGCATAGCCTATTTGAGTTGTCAAGATAGGCTATCAAATTCACTAAAAAAAGAAACATAAAATACCATCATTCTTAATTTCCATTAAACACAAAACAAGAGACTACAGATGCAACCATTTTATGCTGATTTAGTACGGTTCATGAGAGCTTCGTTACCTCTAAATTGAAGAGGCTCATAATTGAATTCATGTCAATACAAAATGATTTAAACATAAAAATCAAGGAAATGAGAGCTAATCAAAATAAAAGAGAGTTAACTACTTGCATGAAATGAAAGTAAACTAATTGCATAAATTAAAACTAACTACTAGCATAAAATAAAGAAGCATAAACTAAATAAAAGAGCATGAAATAAAATAGCAATAAAAGAAAACATGAAATGAAAGTGCATGAAAGTAAAGAACGAGGCTAAGAAGCCATTAAAGATGAATCACCCCACATCCCTTAGTATACCCAAGAAGAACACACCAAAGGATATGGTGCATTATAGGTATAGCTAAAGCATCACAGAGACTAAGGTTCACAAGACAAATAAGTAAAAACAATGGAAACATTTAAATTATAACTTGTCATTCAAAATTAAACTTCATTTCGAAATAAATCATAAAAACATGACATGTCTCAAAATAGCTCAAATTCATGTCTAATGAAAAATACATCTTAGTCTTACATAATCAGAGTGCAAAAGTAACAATAATAATAATCATAATCCCTCTCACAAGTGCCAAATCCATCATAAGCAAAACAAAAAAGATGAAAAGCAGAAGAATACATCTGAAAAGAGAAAGCTCCGGAAATGAATCTCCAAGCCACCTGAATCAACTCAACTCTGCTGGCCTACTAGTGGGAAAAGGGAAAATAGAGGAGTGGGTCAGACAATAAGTCTAGTGAGTGAAAGTATTACTAGCATTTCTAAGCAAGATAAAGATAATAGACTAAGCAATATTTCTAGCATGAAAGGAAAATACAGAAAAGATAAAACTGGGGTGAAATACTATTTCTGATTCTATTTGACTGTTTGCGTAGATTGTTTGATTTGATTGTTTGCACTTGTCTTAAGCTGTTGTGATTAGGCTGAAAACCCTAATCCTATCTCAACTTCTAACTTGATTATGCTAAAATCCTAATTATACCCGTTGATCGGCCTATTCTACACGGTAGCAAATTATTTACCCTAATCGATGCCGCACGCTCAGTCATCGTCGGTACACACTAACTATCGCCCCCTATTTGACCCTTTATTTACCCTAGTCAGCATAAGCATGCCAACCTTCACCTAACTGTTGTGAGACAATCAGTCCTAGATCTGAAAGGGAATGCTGCCCAGCCTCACCTAACTATTGTGTAACGATCCCGGATTTTATAAATATTTAAATTGATATTAAAATTAATTTTTGAATTAAAATTGTATATTGAAGCGAGTTTCCCCGA
This sequence comes from Allium fistulosum, assembly GCA_030737815.1. Taxonomy (NCBI): domain Eukaryota; kingdom Viridiplantae; phylum Streptophyta; class Magnoliopsida; order Asparagales; family Amaryllidaceae; genus Allium; species Allium fistulosum. The sequence goes on along the minus strand of CM060904.1, from coordinate 1,217,454,857 downwards.
ACTCAAATGAAATAGATGTTAAATCATTTAAAAATTTAAATATTGTATATATGTGAATATATGTATGTATATGTAATATATGAGTAAATTTGAAATTATATAATATATATATATATATATTGAATTTGACATTAAAATCTCAAGTAAATGGTTTAAAAATAATTATAAAAGTAAATAAATAAATAATTTAAATTAAGAATTGATGGTTTTTATAATAGAAATAAAAATAATAATAATATCTGAGTTAGAAATAGAAATGAATAAGAGATAAATTATGAAAATAAATAGATAAAAATAAATTACATACATATAAGATAAATTAACACTTAGATAGAATCTAAAGCAAAATTAAATGGAAATTTATTATATTTTAAAGGGATATTGCAAAAGAAAAGGAAAATAATATACATTCAAATACAAATAAAAATAAATAAGTAATTTTAAATTTAGAAGGATGGTTGATAATAATTTGAATTTATAAATTAAATATAAGACAATAAATATTAAAGTAAAATATAAATCTTAATATCATATTAATAAATCAATACAAAATAATACAAATAAAATAGATACAAAATATAATAAAATAAAATAGAAGTTCATTTACATTATAAAGTATGTAGGCTGGTAAAACAAGACTAAAGAAAATACAAGACAACAAATAAATATGAATGTGAAGTAGTTAGGAAGGCAAGTTGATGCAGCCCAGAATAACACCCAGAATGTTGAAGTGTTAGGTCATGGACGACCTAAGAATGTTGAAGTGTTAGGTCGCGGACGACCTAAGAATGTTGAAGTGTTAGGTCGCGGACGACCTAACGGGTCCTTTAAGTCGTACCAGGAAAATGCTGCTCAAGTGGGTAAAATGTTAGGTCGTGAACGACCTAACGGGGCCTTTAAGTCGCACCAACGACTTAGTGAAGCTCGGCAACGACCTAGCGAGCTACAACTGGGAAATAGGTCGCTGGAACGACCTAACGAGTTAGAGAACAAGGTGCTATGACCTAACGAGTCACGACCTATGTTAGGTCGCAGAGAAAGGGAACGACCTAAGTTAGGTCGCGGGGAGATGTGGAGAGATAGGTCGCTCACTATAAGTCACGAGGCCTTAGGTCGTGAAGACTTAAGTCGCGAAGATTTTCTGAAGCCGCTTCTTTTAGGTCGCTGATGGGGATGCCGTTCATTCTTAAGTCGCTCGCTCCAGATGTCATTCATTTTTAGGTCGTATGAGTTGTATAAGTCGCATATGTCGTACATTACTTAAGTCGTAGGTCGTGTTGTGGTGTAATCTGTTAAGTCGTGATGGTTTGTAACGTGTTGTGTTGTAATCTGTTAAGTCGTGATATTTTAGGTCGTGATGTTTTTTTAGGTCGTGATTTTTTAGGTCGTGGTCGACCTAAGTGTTGTACATTTTCTGTGGCGTGTGTTGTAACTTCTATAAATAGGCCGGTGGTGCCATTTGTAAGAGTTTAGTTGATTTGAATAAAATTTTGTTTTTGTTAGCTTTGTGCTTTCATCCAAATTGGTAGTCGAGTGTAATCTCCTATCTCCACCTTCGACATTCGAGTGCGCTCGAATCTTCGATCGTTGAAGCCAATTCACGGAATCAAGTGTGCTTGATCAACGCTCGAAGAATTGTAGATCTCTCCTCACGGTATCGTGCGCGATCAACGTGTCAGAGATAGCTAGAATTCGGTATCTTCGGATCAATGAATTTGGGCATTTCAGTATTCATCACTCCATCGATTGCTACTTTCATCGATCTACATTGTTTTTTGTGTAATCCGCTGCGTCAGTTTGGTATCAAAGCTTGTTTAGCCAATCATAGCTAAATCGAGTCTTGGAACCAATTCTTTTGAAGAAGTTTGAAGAGATCAAGTCGAGCCGAGTAGTATCATTCAAGGCCGAGAAGTTATGGTTCATCGTGTTCATCGCAAATTGCAACAAAGTGGGAGTTTTCGATCCATTTCATTTTGGATCTAAGTTCGAAAGGTGTTTGAAATTTGGAGTGGAGCTGAAAGTCAAAGTTTTGAAGAATCAACCATGCCGCCGAGAAGAGCTAATCGTCACCAAAACGTAGAAGCTTTGTACAGAAGAGAAGAAGCTGATGAGATGGAGCAACGAATTAATGAAAACTTTAGTGAAAAGCTTAATGAAGGGATTGGACGATTAGAGAAGATAATGTTGGAGATGAATCAAAATCGGAGAAGGGTTTCACCTGAATCCAACCATGGGGGAAGTAGAGTCTCACCACATTCCAATCGAGAAAGAAGTGTTGATGATGATCAAAGACGTGGGAGGAATGTGAATGATCGAGAACGGAGGAATGTAGATAGAAGGGATGTTGGTGGAAGACGTGATGGTAGTAGAGATGTTGGTGGTCAGGATCGACATCGATATACATCAAATTTTGAAGAAGAGTATGATGGTGGTAGTGTTCATGGACAAGGACGAGGACAAGGCAGAAATCAGTCGGAGTATGATCACAAGTGGGAGTCTGGAATGAAAACTGAAATACCAGAGTTCAAGGGTGGTATGCAAGCCGAGGAGTTTTTGGACTGGTTGTCTAATGTGGAGGAGATTTTTGATTTCAAGGAAGTTCCAGAACATCGTAGAGTGAAGTTGGTTGCTACAAGGTTGAGGGGTAGAGCTTTGGCATGGTGGCAGCAAACCAAACTTACACGTGAACGGATGGGGAAGTCAAAGGTTGAATCATGGGAAAAGATGAGGAAAATGATGAAAGCCACATTCTTACCTTATAATTATCAATCTCTTATGTATCAGAGGCTGCAAAACTTGAGACAGGGGACGAAATCTGTGAATGACTATGCTGACGAAATTTATCAACTGATTGCAAGGAACGATATTATGGAGACAGAGGAACAATTAACAGCTAGATTTGTTGGAGGGTTGCGAATGCAGATTCAAGATATGGTTAACATGTTTGATCCCAGATCTGTAGCGGAAGTACACCAGAAAGCGTTGGCTTGGGAGAAATAGGGAAGACGAGGAGGTGGTGTGTTTACAAGTTCCAACAATCCAGTGAAGGGTGTTAGTGGAAGTTCTAATGTTTCAAAAGTTGTTGCAAAACCAGTTGTGAATGAGGTTGGGAAGACGAAGGTCAATAATGGTTTCAAGTGTTATAATTGCCAAGAAATGGGCCACAAGAGTAATGAATGTCCAAAGCCGAAGAAGAGAGCTATGATAGCGGAGGTTGAGGATGAGGATGAAGAAGCTGAATGTTCCAATTCACCACCTGATGAGGAGGAAGAAGAAGTGACGGGAGGCGAAGGTTATAATCTAATGATGAGGAGTGACTGTTTAACACCAAAGCTAGAGGAGGATTGTAGTTGGTTGAGGAGGAATATTTTTCAGTCGACATGTACTATTCTGGGGAAAGTTTGCAAATTTTTTATTGATGCTGGAAGCTGTGATAATATAATTTCTTCAGAAGCGGTGAGGAAATTGGCATTGAAGACTGAGAAACATCCGAAACCGTACAAGTTGGCTTGGTTGAGAAAAGGCGGGGAGGTGAAGGTTGGACGAAGGACTTGTGTGAATTTTTCAATTGGGAAGAAATATAAAGACGAAATCTGGTGCGATGTGGTAGACATGGACGTATTTCATTTGTTGCTGGGGAGACCATGGCAGTATGATAGGGCGGTGCAACATGACGGGCATACCAACAGTTATAGCTTTATGTTTGAAGGCACAAAGATCACGTTAGTTCCCAAGAAGCGACAACAAGAAGAAAACAAAATGGAGGAGATTGAAGAGCTGAAAACTTTATTATCCTTAAAGAAGTTTGTTAAAGAAGATAAAGAGGAACCTGAGGTGTTTTTGTTGATTGGGCGAGAGAGCAGTGAAGAGGTTGAAATTCCAGAAGAAACGAAGCCAGTTTTGAAAGAATTTGAGGATGTATTTCCAGATGAGTTACCGAAGGAGTTACCGCCACTAAGAGACATTCAACATCAAATTGATCTTGTTCCGGGAGCAATATTTCCACATAGACCACATTATCGAATGAGTCCGAAGGAACATGAAGAATTGAGGAGGCAAGTGGAAGAATTGCTTGAACAGGGGCATGTGCAGGAAAGTTTGAGTCCGTGTGCTGTACCAGCTTTGTTAGTACCGAAGAAGGACGGGACGTGGAGAATGTGCACTGACAGTCGAGCATTGAATAAGATTACTGTGAGATATAGATTTCCAATGCCAAGGTTGGATGACTTGCTAGATCAATTGAGCGGGGCTACTATTTTTTCGAAGATTGATTTGAAGAGCGGATATCATCAAATTCATATCAGGCCAGGTGATGAGTGGAAGACTGCTTTTAAAACCAGGGAGGGTTTATACGAATGGCTGGTGATGCCATTTGGCTTATCAAATGCGCCGAGTACATTTATGCGGGTGATGAATCAGGTTTTTAGACCATTCATTGGGAAGTTTTTGGTGGTGTATTTTGATGATATTCTGATATACAGTGGAAGCGCAGAGGAACACTTGCAACATTTGAGAGAAGTATTGATTGTACTGCGACAAGAACAAATTTATGCTGCAACAATGAAATGCGTGTTCATGACGCATAGTGTTTTATTTCTAGGGTATGTTGTATCGGAGAGAGGAATACAGGTTGACCAGAGTAAAGTCGAAGCAATTAGAGATTGGCCACAGCCCAAGACGATAACAGAAGTTCGAAGTTTTCACGGGTTGGCTTCATTCTATAGAAGATTTATTCCACACTTTAGTAGTGTGATGGCGCCTGTTACAGATTGTATGAAGGGTAAACAGTTTTCATGGTCAGAGGAAGCAGGTGATGCTTTTGGGAAGATCAAGGAGTTGTTGACGTCTGCACCAATTCTAGTATTACCAGATTTTCAGTTAGTATTTGAACTACATACTGATGCATCCAAGGTTGGGATTGGAGGAGTGTTGAGTCAGAGGGGACGTCCTATAGCATATTTTAGTGAGAAGCTATCGGGAGCGAAGATGAGATATAGTACATATGATGTGGAATTCTATGATGTTGTGCAAGCTATTAAACACTGGAGACACTATCTATTTCAGAAAGAGTTTGTTCTTTACACTGATCATGAGGCGTTGAAACATTTACAAGGGCAAGACAAGATTTCAACCAGACATGCATCATGGATTGCATATCTGCAACAGTTTACGTTTGTTGTGAAACACAAATCGGGAGTGACGAATCGTGTTGCGGATGCATTGAGCAGAAGAAATCATTTGTTGACAACAATGAAGGTTGAAGTAACAGGGTTTGATGTGTTGCTAGAATTATTTGACGAAGATCCTTACTTTGCAAAGTTTGTTGATAAAGTCAAGGAGGGAGAGACGAATGAGTTTTTGATGGTAGATGGTTTTCTGTTCAAAGGAACTCGATTGTGCATACCTGACTGTAGTTTAAGAATGAAGATTGTGAAGGAGCTACATGAAGAGGGTCACGTGGGTAGAGATCGTACGCTACAGCTGATTTCTCAATCTTATTTTTGGCCATCAATGAGGAAAGAAGTGGAAAGGTTTGTGGAGCGATGTCATATCTGTCAGGTTTCAAAAGGAACTACGACCAATGCTGGATTATATATGCCATTACCTGTACCAACTAAGCCTTGGGTTGATTTGAGTATGGACTTTGTGTTGGGATTGCCGAGAACGCAGCGTGGTAATGATTCCATTTATGTGGTGGTTGACCGATTTTCGAAAATGGCACATTTTTTTGCTTGTAAGAAGATGGCGGATGCTGTTCATGTTGCTCAGTTATTTTTCAAAGAGATATATCGACTTCATGGATTGCCAGAATCTATTATGTCGGACAGGGATACTCGTTTTCTGAGTCATTTCTGGCTAAGCTTGTGGAAGATGGTCGGAACGAAGCTGAATTTTAGTAGCGCTTACCATCCACAAACTGATGGACAAACAGAGGTGGTTAACAGATTGCTGGGGAATTTATTGCGATGTATGGTGAACGATAATCTGAAGAATTGGGACATGAAGTTATGTCAAGCTGAGTTTGCTCATAATCATGTTGTGAACCGTAGTACGGGTTTCAGTCCATTTCAGATTGTATATTCTAGTTTGCCAAAGGGGCCATTGGAGTTAACGGTCATACCACAACCAAAGAAGACAGTCAAGCGAGCTGCTGATTTTGTTGAAGGATCGACAGAGTGTCATAGAATCGTTCAAGAACGATTGGAAAAGGCGAATGAGAAGTACAAACGATCTGTAGATATGAAGCGAAGGAGTGTTGAATTTAATGAAGGTGATTGGGTTTATGTAGTGTTAACAAAGTATCGTTTTCCGGTGGGAACATACAATAAATTGAAAGCACGGAAGATTGGTCCAGTAAAAATTTTGAAGAAAATCAATGAAAACGCTTATAAGTTGAGGCTGCCGAAAGATGTATACACTTTTGATGTTTTCAATGTTAAACATCTTATACCATATCATGGGGATGAGTTTGTTGTGGAAGAAGAGGGTGCAAATTCGGGGACGAATTTTTCTCAACCTGGGGAGGATGATGCAGCCCAGAATAACACCCAGAATGTTGAAGTGTTAGGTCATGGACGACCTAAGAATGTTGAAGTGTTAGGTCGCGGACGACGTAACGGGTCCTTTAAGTCGTACCAGGAAAATGCTGCTCAAGTGGGTAAAATGTTAGGTCGTGAATGACCTAACGGGGCCTTTAAGTCGCACCAACGACTTAGTGAATCTCGGCAACGACCTAGCGAGCTACAACTGGGAAATAGGTCGCTGGAACGACGTAACAGGTTACTACGACCTAACGAGTTGGAGAATAAGGTGCTACGACCTAACGAGTCACGACCTATGTTAGGTCGTAGAGAAAGGGAACGACCTAAGTTAGCTCGCGGGGAGATGTGGAGAGATAGGTCGCTCACTATAAGTCGCGAGGCCTTAGGTTGTGAAGACTTAGGTCGCGAAGATTTTTCTGAAGCTGCTTCTTTTAGGTCGCTGATGGGGATGCCGTTCATTCTTAAGTCGCTCGCTCCAGATGCCGTTCATTTTTATGTCGTATGAGTTGTATAAGTCGCATATGTCGTACTTTACTTAAGTCGTAGGTCATGTTGTGGTGTAATCTGTTAAGTCGTGATGGTTTGTAACGTGTTGTGTTGTAATTTGTTAAGTTGTGATATTTTAGGTCGTGATGTTTTTTTAGGTCGTGATGTTTTAGGTCGTGGCTGACCTAAGTGTTGTACATTTTCTGTGGCGTGTGTTGTAACTTCTATAAATAAGCCGGTGGTGCCATTTGTAAGAGTTTAGTTGATTTGAATAAAATTTCGTTTTTGTTGGCTTTGTGATTTCATCCAAATTGGTAGTCGAGTGTAATCTCCTATCTCCACCTTCGACATTCGAGTGCGCTCGAATCTTCGATCGTTGAAGCCAATTCGCGGAATCAAGTGCGCTTGATCAACGCTCGAAGAATTGTAGATCTCTCCTCACGGTATCGTGCGCGATCAACGTGTCAAAGATAGCTAGAATTCAGTATCTTCAGATCAACGAATTTGGGCATTTCAGTATTCATCACTCCATCGATTGCTACTTTCATCGATCTACATTGGTTTTTGTGTAATCCGCTGCGTCACAAGTGAAATATATATGTATGCAGCCTGTAGAGTTAGAAATGCAAGGAAAGAAAGTACAAAGTGAAAAGATAAAATATTCATGAACACTTGGAAAAAATAAAGAAACAAAATTATCTTCATGCATTGTACAAACAAAATGAAAGGAAATATAGTTTTGTACAAGGCAATTAATGCCCTATCTATCGGCCACCATAGAAAGAAAAATATCCCTGATTTTTTGTACAAACAAATTTTATCAATTGTACAAACATATTTTATCACCCAGTACATAACAAAATACATCAACCTGTGAACTTACTTTTATATATATCATCTTCTTATTTGTAGTTCGTTCCATAAAAGCTATGTAAAACTGAGATAAACATATCTTTCAAACATTAACAAAATTCAACTGAAAACATCAAACAACAAAACAAATCAAGCAATTCAATTTGAATCAGAGGATCAAAAGAAGGAAGAGACTCAAGCCTCTGCAAATGGAAGCTCTGTTCTCTTTTCTAAAAACTGTGAGCAAACTACTTTGTTAAAGCTTAAAATCTGATTGAATCTTGCAAGTATGCTGCTGTGAAAATCTCTGGTATAAATGTGAATATACTTGTATGTATATAAATTTAGGTGTGCATGTTTGATTACAGGCTATGATGGCCTCTGTTTGATTACAGGCTTTCAAACCATGTTCATAAAGCAAAACCTCCTCCTCAAATTTATTTTAGGCTTTAGGATCTTAATAAAATTTGTTATACAATCCAAATATAAGTTTTAAAAATATTTATAAATATATCAGTAAGGTATTTTTACTGAAAAATGAAAGATTTCAGTAAAATCAACTCAGGTCAAAATCTTGATTGTTAAAATTTTAAATTTTGATTGTATAATTGGATTTGCGTTAAGAAATCATGATTTTTAATATAAATATTACAAATTTTAAAATCATGGGTGATGAGAATTTAAGAGATAAACGGAAAATGTTCTTTAGTCGATTCTGGACGATAGGTGGAGATAGAGCTGTCGTGTTCGTGGCTGAAGGAAGTTTAAGGGTTGGAGATTATCAAAAAAATAACGAATGAATTTTTAGATCATCGATTTAGTTAGTCGGCGATGAAATAGGGTTTTAAGTACCCGATTTAAATAACGTTGATTCTCGAGTTCATATGGTGACGTGAGAGGATAGGGCTCAATCGCATAAGGGGGTGTTGAGGCAAGGGACTCTGGCGATAGTGTGTGTTCATCGGCGTTGGCTCTGATGGACTAGATCGGCGTGGCGAGGTGTTTTCGTCATCGATGTTGGGTTTCAGTAGGATGCTGGGTGGCTCTTTTTCAATTCTGAAGCGTATTGATGGATCTAAGTGTTCGTGGCAACTCTAGAGATGATCGGTGACCTTTCGACATCGGCGAAGTTGGTCGGAGCTTCGGCATTCAGTTGTACACATGAACGTGCACGAAGTATCGCATGTATCTGATGTTGGGAAGAAGAGGTGGTTCCCGGGGTTTGTCTCGAAGTCAGGTGATGAGTGTCTCGGGGAAAATGAAAGGGCCTCGAGTTGTTTTGTTTTGCTACAGGTTTTAATAAACCTTACAGTAAATAGAATTTAAAGCAAATTTAAATGGAATTTAAATTTTGAGATAGATCTAAAAATAAGTTTATATCTAGATGAAGTTAGATTCAAGATGGCTTTTAAAACTTAAAGTTTTAAAAATATTTAAAAGAGGGTTTTCAGGTTTTAAAAAAAAACAAACCTGACAGTTTTTCTAAATTTTAAAATTTAATTTAAAATCTGAAACCAGAATTTAAACTGGGTTTAAATTCAAAAGTTAAGTTAAGTTTTCAAATAAACTTTTGAATCTTAAGCTTTTAAAATGAATTGGGATTTTAAATCAAGAATTTAAAATCAAGGTTTTAAGAGCAAGTTTAAATCAAAAGTTTTAAATCAAAGTTTAAAGCCAAGTTTAAATCAAATAGCTTTCTAAAGTAATTTGTTTTCAAATAAATATTTGAATTGGATTTTGATTAAGTTCTTTTATAAAAAGGATTTTGAGTGAAAAGTTAAATAAATTGTTTAAACCTGAATTTCCAAATTAAAATGTAATGTATTTTAAAGCTTAAATTTTAAATAAAAATTTAAGTGATTTAGTTAGAACTTTCTTATATAGGTTTATAAGTGGATATTTAAATTTGGTAAATGTTTAAATATATATCATTTTAAATCTTAAATTAAAAAAAAGGAATTTGAATTTAAATTTAAAGTGTAATGTTTAAAATACACTTAAATGTTAATGAAATCATTAATAAAGAAATTAATTATCTTAGAGATAATTAAGGTAATAAAATGATTTAAATTAATAAGGTAATTAAAGAATGATTTATTTAATTTATAAATAAATAATTTAGATTAATTTATAATTAGAAATGATTAATGATGAATCAATCTAAGATAATTTCTTAAGAAAGTAATTAAAGAAATGTTATTAGTTAATGAAGATAATTAACTAGGAATTATTAAGTAATTAAATTAATGTGATTAATTTTGATAATTAATTAGATTAATTAATTAAGATAATCAAGTGTAAATTGTTAATTACTTACTAAAAGCAATTAAGGGGTTAATTAATTATGTAATTGGTTTAAAGGTTAATTTAATTAATATGATTAATTAAGAATAATTTAATCAATTAAGGTGATTGATAAATTAATTTATATCAAATGATTTGTAATTAATAAGTCAGGATTGGATAATTAATTCATAAGTAATTAATTTAATTGGAAATTAATTGAATTAATTAGGATTAAACAATTAATTCATCCTGCTTATAAATGATATTGAATGTTTGACCTTACCTGTGAATTGTTGATATTTCCTGATCTGTGATGCTGTATGATATATTCTGATTTTGTGTGTGACCTGTAATGTAGTTATTTATCTGGGATAAATGTAATATATTATCTGTAATTTATATATCTGTGATCTGTGAATAAAAGATAAGCGTTATAGTTATACCGCTTATCAACTATATTTCTGTATTTTGATCTATGATGATTTATTGATGTTGCACTATTGTGTTAAAACCCCTAGACCACACTCTTACACACACAAATATGGATTTCACGAGGAAATCGGTTAAGTCACAGATGATTTAAATTTAATGTTTTTGATATTGAAATTTTAATTTCAACTGATTTTGGAAATGAATTTGGGTTAAATGATAAAGCTCTTGAAAAGGAGTTTTTAAGATAAAGTTATTTTAAATAAATTGGTAAAGTTTTCCAATTTAAATAATTTAATTTGAATCGAATTCAATGATTGGAAATTATGGTTAAAGATGACATAAATGTGTTTATATGAATTCAAACCATTTTAAAAGTATAATTTTGAGAATTTGAATTTAACTCAAGGACTTTAACTCGTATAAATGAATCGGGTTTTCCGAAATGAAAACTATTTGTTTTCAAATAATAGAAGCTTTCATATAAGAAATGAAATTCCAATTTAATTAAAGGAATTTCAAGTTTGAATTGGAAATAGTTTTCCGAATTATGAATAAACCTTTATGAAAATTGCTGAACTTTGTTTTGAAATTGGAAAGGTGTACCTTTTGTATAAATATTGAAATGAAATTAATTTGAAAGCTATCAGTTAAATCTTTGATTTAAAGATTTAACGAGTTAATTCAATTGAAATGGAAATTGATTTGGAAAATCTATGAATGGATCTTTGTGAAACTGGGTGAATTTTGTGAAATGAATCTTTTTGTAAAAGATTAAAATGGTAATGTGTTTAAACCATTTGAAAGAAAAGTTGGGTAATAAGTTGTGACTTAATTGAAATCCCAATATCCATATGTTTTTAAATATTGCATCCATTATTCGGTTTAGCCGGGAGAGAACCTTTGTGTCACACAACCCATTCTGAATAAGTGATACGTTGTATATGGATAGCATTTGAAGGCCGGTATTGAAGACCGGGTATTTGCGAGAACTATAGGATAACCTATCGATTGTCTCTGCACCGAGTGGCCCCGGTATAGAGATTCCCTAAGTGATGGGAAGTCCGATCGGGATGGTGAATACCCGAATTGCAAGGGCTTCTTTGGAAGTGCCTTCGGTTTTGTTTGAACCCGGAACACACTTGTATGGTTACATGTCTGACACTACACTTTGAGATATAAAGCGGATATCTTTCAAATACATTTCTGTTTGGTGGCGGAGATTTATTCTCTTAGCTTAACACCCTTCTCTGAGACGTACGAGCTCAGAGGTTATGTAGTTGAAATTTATTAGTGATATACTCCCAATTTGGTAGTGTGGCATGCTGAGTGTTGCTGTGTGATGATCATTTATTGATCATTTGTGATTAAAGCGTGGCATTGTGAAAAAGCGTAGCTTTGTGAAAAAGCGTAGCTTTGTGGACGAGACCTCTTCATACCTCACAACCCGGAAATGATCGAAACAGGAATGATGCGGCAAGGTTATGCGGGTCGATCCCTTTAGGGTATGTCATTTCCTTCTGGAAAAGGGTGGTATCAGGTATGGAGCCCTGGTATTTAATCTATGTGAATACTCCAATCTCATTTACCGTGTGATTGTTGTTTGATCGAGTCGCCTCGGATAAAGGTCCCAAAGGACCGGGGGGTGGCATATTCGTGTAGTAGTTACCTGGTGTCAGAGGTAACCCGGCCTTGTGTTGGCAGAGAGCTAGTTAGTTCTCAGGACGTCCATCCAGAGGCGATCTTATGTGGCATAGGAAGTTCCTTAGCTTGACCTTTTGTTGGAAATCCAAAGAAACAATACGAACCTTGTACGGTTTTAGTTGTATAACCTGCTATGGAATATGGCAGTAAACTGCTATTGAACATAGTAGCTATATTAGGCATACAATACTGGTTGTATGTTGGCTAAGATTAATATTGTATTTTCGAAATGATTTTTGTACACTATGCACTAGTAATAATATCAAAAGAGTTTTCCTTTTGCGTAGTAAGCATGTTTGACTATCATAAGAAGAAATCTCCTCCAATTCTCCGTTTGCATTGTGTGTGTGACGGGAGGTCTTATGGTAGTTTCATTTTCCAAAAGCTTTGCAGATTCAATATTTAAAATTCTTTTGTGTTTGTTTTAAAGATAAACTGTTTTTGTTACTCACACCAGTCCCACGACTGACTCGGAGTTTATTGTTCCCTTCCTAAACTCTGGGTGCCCATAATTTTCCACACGAGCAGTCTAGAGTTGGGTTTCTTTTTTTCAGATAGTCAGGTTAGTGGATTATCTGGAGCTAGTTCAGTGTCTGGAGTTCACTCACTGAGTTTGCTTAGCTTTGTGGATGGTGATGGTGGTTCGAGCTAGATGTTGGAGTCGTTGGACTCATGCTCTTTTTCAGATCATTTGGAGTCATCTCTTCTACTGATATTTTTCCGCTGTAGTATTGTATCATATCTCTGATATTGTTGTATCATATTGATATCATTGTTGTATATCATATTCTGGATATTGTATTCATTGGTGTTGTATATGATATCATTTATTTCTTTCTTCCACTATGTTGTTATACTTAATGGTGTTATAAGCTCCGGCACGAGTCAAATTTCAACGATTGAATCTGCGGCATTCGAGTACAAGTGAAGTACGGGTGTCGATTTTCGAACGCTGAAATTTGGATCGTGACATATTGTGAGACCATCTCTAGACCTGAAAGGGAATGCTACCGGTACTGGTCCTAATAAACAATCTTCTATTTTTGCGCCCCTTGCCCAAATCCCCATATTTGAGCCTCTATTTATTGGCCACTTATTTACCGTAATCAGCATAAGCATGTCCCAGCCTCACCTACTATTGTGAGACCATTAGTCCTAGATCTGAAAGGGAATGCTATTGGTATGGGCCCTACTTCTATATTTGCTTATTAACTTAATCTAAGTTTTAAAATAAGCCTCTTCTATTATTTCTCTTCTTTCAAATTATAACCTACGTGTTATAATTGTTCTTGCAACTTTTACTCTTCTGTTTTCTCTTTTTAGTTATAACTACTAGTTATAATCATACTTGCAAATATCTTAAATTTTCCTATTTCAGTCTATCTCTACTTTATTTCGGTTTTTTCTTATTTTACATCTGATTTCTATAAATTTAGTGTTTTTCTATTTTAATCCATATTAGCGAATTCTTTTCTTTTTAATATTTTATTCGCGTCAAAAAGGAATTAAATATCTATAAAAAGAAACTAACATTTACAGATGCTAAATTCTAACTTAAAACAGATGTAAATAGCTGTAAATAGCTGTAAATAGCTGAATAAAATAGCTAAATAAAATAGCTGAATAAATTAGACTGAAAAGAACTTCTGAAATTTACTTAAAAACTAACTGTAAATAATTTATATAAAAACTGTCTCAAAATTGTAGAAAAACTACAACTATCGGGAACCCTATTATTTTAAATTGCTTAAAAATCTAAAATAATTAGAAAACACTCACCTGTGGTCCTTAGCTCTAATCCTTTGGCCTTTCTAGATCCACTTCTAGGGTGTAGAATATTTTTATTAAAAAGATCTTCTCCCGAGAAAATTTTTCTATTTAGGGCTCAGCCTTAGGCAATGTACCCAATTAGGAGAAAATCTGAATGAGAAATATAGCTAGACCTAGGGTTCTATTTATAGTGTGGCTTAGGGATCTCAGGCCGTCGGATTTGAAGATTAAATCTGGTGCAACCACGTCATAGGCTCACTAGGAACCGTTGGATGCAGCTACGGACTCACAGGATTGCTCAAAAATCGAATTATATGATTATCGGCTCGTACCTGGATGAAATAACATCCAGGAAATAAGGCGGGTCGACCACAAATGTATGTGGTTTGACCTAAGCACCTTGGGGGTCGACCTATAGGTTGAACTGACCAAAACAAAGGTCGACCCCTAAGGGTCTATTTATATTTTTTTTTCATTTTTGTTTATTAAATTTTGAATTCTTGTTTCTCTCATAACTTCTCCATAATGATTCGGATTTCGACAAGTTATATATGGAAATTGATCAGAAAATCGCCACGGACCCAATGGTGCAACTCCCATAGCTCGATTCTGACAATTTCATAAACTTATTTTATTGTTTAATTAATTCGTTAATTAATTATTATAGCTCAAATTTTTGGGTTGTTACAAAAGAGATTTTATTTAACATTGATTTGTGCTACAATTTTGCATAAAAGAGAAGAGTATCATTACATGAAACATAAAGGGTATTTGTACATGCCTAAAACCATAATTTTATTTTTAGGGGACTACAAAAAATTCTCTTGAGATTGTGTAACCACCAAGTAATCATTAGAGAATTAATTAATCCACACTAACATGTGCTTTGGTCTTTAAATCTCCATTAACATGTGCATGTGATTTTAATTATGGTCCATTACTTAGTGGGCATGTGGCCTCCTCCATTTGCATAAATTATTTTATTCCCTTCATTCTTTAGCTTTGAATATTTGTTCATACATATAACCATGAAGCTCCATCTAATTTGCATTCCAAATTCCTATAAAATAAAATAAAACGTGCATGTAAATTTTCTTCAAATTAATTTACAAACAAAATTACCATTTTGCCCACATGTGGATGCATGAATGATGATTTGAAAATCCCTTTCTATTTTGGTTTAAACATGTAAAAAAATGCTCTAATATGCCATTTTTTTAATAAAAAAAGATTAAATATGGGAGTAAAAATATACATATTTACATGCACATCAAATACACTCACACTTATCTTTTTATTCGTCCTCGAATTAACTAAAACTAGTATAAACCTGTTTTCATAGGAAACACGATTTCATTGAGCGTATGCAACAAGCGTCAACCTCTAGGTGTCCTTAGTAGGACAAGTGTTGTCTCGTGAGGGTTTTTAGCAGATACTACCCACAAAATCCAAATGCGATATGCAAATTCTACTGCGATTACATGATGCAAGTTTTCAAAAATATTTACAAATGAAGAATTTACTTTTAAATTGAAAACAGTTAGATATTAGTTTTGGTTATTATTAAGAAATTATAGTCTTTTTACTCAACAAAGCTTCCAAAAAAATTAAGTTATCATCACAATTGTACTCTAGTTTGGCTAGTTGTTTCGGTTGATAGCATGGTGCAACCACGAAATGAATCCTTTAGTTGATTATCAAAGTTTTGCAAAGTGGCATTTTTATTTCTTTTGAATAACAAGCCAAATCAATTAAGTGAAGATAGTGCTTGGGTTTAAAATTGCTTGCTCTCTCTATTTTGAAAAATATTAACATTATTATTGTTTACACACCTAACTTAGATATACTGAGGCCAGATATACCGATCATGCACTACCTTTCGGATTTACGTGAGAAGAAGATAGAGCGTGCAAGTGTACACACTTGCATATGAACACATGACTCTAGGTGTTTATTATTATTATTTTATTTTTATTTAAATACAAACTTAGATATACTGAGGCCAGATATACTGATCATGGACCGCCTTCCGGGCTTATGTGAGAAGGGTACAGAGCGTGGCGAGTGTACACACTTACATGTGAACACATGACTCTAGATGTTTCTTATTATTATGATTTTTTTTTGAAAAGAGAGAGTTATGAAAATTCATCTTAGCGCCACTTACTTAGAAGATCTATAATTTTATCGCCTTTACTTTAAATCAACCACTCTTTAAAACAAAGATTACAATTAGAATATACTTCATAATTATCACCTATGAACCTTCCTATATACTAGTATAGTTACTTGTAATCAAACATTTCTTTTTATTTTGTCGAGACAAGTAATTTTTATAAAATTTCAATTTAGTAACCAAAAACGTATACTTATTCTATCATGTTTTAAAAGTAAATCAATACACTAAAAAAATCAAATTTGTTTTTGTAGTTTTTGGAACGAAAATGCAAAAAATAAACCATGAAAAATCAAAATAAACATGAGACTCCCCCCTACACTTGATTTTGACTATGTCCCCACAGTGAATGCATGATACAATGAGTGTAACGGAGAAAAATATATACATATTTACAAGAGAGGGTTTAAATTTCTTACTAGACGTGGTGTGGCTCATGTAGAATCATGAGCTCCTCCTCTCGATCGCACGCCAACTCCAAGTAATGTTTTAAACGATGACCGTTGATTCAAAAATTGATCCATCCTTAGGGTTTTCTTTTTCTAAGGCACCATGTGGAAAAACAGTACGTACCACGTACGGTCCTGTCCACCTTGATTTTAATTTAATAGGGAACAAATGAGTCGAGAGTCATACAAAAGAACTCATTGATTTGGCAAAAATGTTTTCCTCGGGATTAACTTGTCATGAAAAAATTTTGTTCTTTCTTTGTAAATTTTATCATTTTCATACATGTCGTTCCTAATTTCCTCTAGTTCATTGAGCGGCAATTTTCCATTTTCGTTAGCTTTTCCAAGATCAAAATTTATGTTCTTAATTGCCCATAATTCTTTATGTTCAAGTTCGATAGGTAACTGGCATGCTTTACCATATACTAACCTAAAAGGAGACATCCTTGTATTAGTTCTATACGCAGTTCTATAAGCCTAAAACGCATCTGTCAATTTTTGTGATCAATCTTTTTGTTATTTACTTATAGTTCTCTCCAAAATTTGCTTGTTATAGCGATTTGAAACTTCAACCTGATCACAAGTTTGAGGATGATATGGAGTGGATAACCTGTGGGTTATCGAGTATTTCTTCATTAGATTTTCAAATGATCGACTACATAAATGGGTTCCATTATCGTTTATTATTGTGTGAGGTATTCCAAACCTCGAAAAGATGTTTTCTTTTTATGAATTTCATAACAACTTTATGGTTATTTGTTTTACATGGAATGGCTTCAACCAATTTTGAGATGTAATCAACAACAAGAAGAATCTACAGATTTTCGAATGAGCTGGGAAACGGTCCGATAAATTCAATACCACAAACTTCAAAGATTTCGATCGTAAGAATGGGGTTCAAAGGCATCATGTTTTGTTGACGGATTTTTACTAACATTTGGCAGCGATCACAAGTTTTATAGAATTCGAATGCATCTTTGAAAAGCATAGGCCAATAAAAACCACATTGGAGCACCTTTTCGCTGTTTTCTTAGGACTGAAGTGGACACCACAAGCTTGGTCATTACAAAACGAAAGAACACTCTTAACTTTGCAATTTGGGATGCAACATCGAATGATTTGGTCGGAACAGTACTTAAACAAGTATGGATCATCCCAATTGATATATTTCACTTGGGAAAGAAATTTGTATTTATCTTGTTTCGACCAAAATGAAGGAGTTTCCTTAGTCACTAAATAGTTCACTATATCGGCATACCATGGATCAATGGAAACGAAAAAGAGTTGTTCATCTGGAAAGTTCTTGCTGATCGGCAAGGAAGATGGTGTGTTTGGAAGACGTGAAAAATGATCAGCAATGATGTTGTCGGATCCTTTTTTGTCTTTGATCGTGACGTCAAATTCTTGGAGTAAAAGAATCCAATGGATCAAACGAGACTTAGCATCCTTTTTAGCGAAAAGGTACCTAAGAGTAGAGTGTTCAGTGTAAACTGTAATGCGTGAGCCAATCAAATAAGGTCGAAACTTTTCGAGCATAAAGACTACCACTAGAAGATCTTTCAGTGGTTGTGCAATTGAATTGAGCATCATTTAGAGTCATACTAGCATAGTAGATGACATGAAGTATTTTGTCGATGCGTTGTCCTAAGACAGCACCAACTGCAAATTTAGAAGCGTCACACATTATTCCGAAAGGAAGAACCTAATTGGGTGAACAAATGAATGGAGTGGAAATAAGTTCATTTTTAAGACGTCCGAAAGCAGAAACACAGTCAGAATTGAAATCGAAAGGAACATCTTTTACTAAAACAGTAGTCAAAGGTCGAGCAATTTACCTAAAGTATTTCACAAAGCATCGATAGAAACTAGCATGCCCAAGAAATTAACAAATGTCCTTGACAAATTTTGGAATGGGTAGATTCGCAATTACGTTAACTTTTGCATTATCTACCTCAATGGCTTTGTTTGAAATGAAATGTCCAAGGACAATGCCATGTTTGACCATGAAATGACATTTTTTCCAGTTTAACGTTAAGTGCTTGTCCTTGCGTCAATTAGAACTAACTCAAGATGATGTAAGCACTCAGAAAAGGAGTCTCCAAAGATAGAGAAATCGTCCATAAAAATTTCTAAAAAGCATTTGATCATGTCAGAAAAGATGCTGACAATGCATCTTTGGAATGTAGCAATAGCATTTTAAAGGCCAAATAGCATACGTCAATACGCAAAGGTCCCAAAGGGACACGTTAAAGTCATTTTCCCTTGAACTTGGGAGTGATCGGAAACGGTCCGATAAATTCAATACCACAAACTTCAAAGATTTCGATCGTAAGAATGGGGTTCAAAGGCATCATGTTTCGTCGATGGATTTTTACTAACATTTGGTAGCGATCACAAGTTTTATAGAATTCGAATGCATCTTTGAAAAGCATAGGCCAATAAAAACCACATTGGAGCACCTTTTCGTTGTTTTCTTAGGACTGAAGTGGACACCACAAGCTTGGTCATTACAAAAAGAAAGAACACTCTTAACTTCGCAATTTGGGATGCAACATCGAATGATTTGGTCGGAACAGTACTTAAATAAGTATGGATCATCCCAATAGATATATTTCACTTGGGAAAGAAATTTGTATTTATCTTGTTTCGACCAAAATGAAGGAGTTTCCTTAGTCACTAAATAGTTCACTATATCGACATACCATGGATCAATGGAAACGAAAAAGAGTTGTTCATCTGGAAAGTTCTTGCTGATCGGCAAGGAAGATGGTGTGTTTGGAAGACGTGAAAAATGATCAGCAATGATGTTGTCGGATCCTTTTTTGTCTTTGATCGTGACGTCAAATTCTTGGAGTAAAAGAATCCAATGGATCAAACGAGACTTAGCCTCCTTTTTAGCGAAAAGGTACCTAAGAGTAGAGTGTTCAGTGTAAACTGTAATGCGTGAGCCAATCAAATAAGGTCGAAACTTTTCGAGCATAAAGACTACCACTAGAAGCTCTTTCAGTGGTTGTGCAATTGAGTTGAGCATCGTTTAGTGTCATACTAGCATAGTAGATGACATGAAGTATTTTGTCGATGCGTTGTCCTAAGACAGCACCAACTGCAAATTTAGAAGCGTCACACATTATTCCGAAAGGAAGAACCTAATTGGGTGAACAAATGAATGGAGCGGAAATAAGTTCATTTTTAAGACGTCCGAAAGTAGAAACACGGTCAGAATTGAAATCAAAAGGAACATCTTTTACTAAAAGAGTAGTCAAAGATCGAGCAATTTACCTAAAGTCTTTCACAAAGCGTCGATAGAAACTAGCATGCCCAAGAAATGAACAAATGTCCTTGACAAATTTGGGAATGGGTAGATTCACAATTACGTTAACTTTTTCATTATCTACCTCAATGGCTTTGTTTGAAATGAAATGTCCGAGGACAATGCCATGTTTGACCATGAAATGACATTATTCCCAGTTTAACGTTAAGTGCTTGTCCTTGCGTCAATTAGAACTAACTCGAGATGATGTAAGCACTCAGAAAAGGAATCTCCAAAGATAGAGAAATCGTCCATAAAAATTTCTAAAAAGCATTTGATCATGTCAGAAAAGATGCTGACAATGCATCTTTGGAATGTAGCAATAGCATTGTAAAGGCCAAATAGCATACGTCAATACGCAAAGGTCCCAAAGGGACACGTTAAATTCATTTTCCCTTGAACTTGGGAGTGATCAGAATTTGGTTATAACCGGAAAAACCATCAAGAAACCAATAGAATTTATGGCCGGCTAATCGTTCAAGCATTTGTTTAATGAAAGGAAGAGGGAAGTAATCTTTATGCGTTGCAACATTTAATTTTCGATAATCAATGCAAACACACAAACCTTTTTGAGAACGAGTTGGAATGAGTTCATTAGCGTCATTTGTGATAACAGTAAGTCCAGACTTTTTAGGCAAGTCATGAATTAGGCTCACCCACAAACTATCAGAGATGGGATATGTCATGACCCGCCCATCTCGACTCTCGAAAATCGACACAAAATTCACCACAGTATAATATGCCGACGATCGAGTGCCGGAAAAGACAGATTGTTGAGGAAAAAGAAAGAAGATAGAAGAAAGAAGGAACTAAAACAACATCAGAATCTCACAATAGCAGCGGAACAAAATATAATAAATAATAACAGATCTTTACACAAAATGAAACGATATCTGTTATATACAATACATCATCAGAGTATATCACTAGTAAAGAACAATTACCAGCATGGCAGTTATATCAGTCTGCCTCACAACTTGCTGTCAATTTCAAACAACCATAGCAGCGGAATAAACAAGTACGAATAATACGTCTCGGACTCCAGCTCCACACCTGAGCTCCACAGCATCCTATCCTATATTCTATAATACTCGGCCTGACCTGAGCATTATAATAAAATAACACCCGAGTCAGTCTGGAATACCGGCGTGAGAAAAATACATCCAAACTGATTCTTAAAGTTTCAAAAATCCTTTGAAAATCCAAAGCGTCTCGTAAGACCACGCCACAAATAAACATGTCTGGTTTTTACCTTATGATAGCCAAAACTCTCTTTATCAAATCCGTCTAATATTATAATAGTGTCTATAGAAAGTAAAATAGAATCTAGCTGAAATGCTTGCATCTCACGTTTCAGCAATAGTTGGGCACAATCAAAACCGTACAGGCGCGTAGGGAAAATGGATTTCCAACTAATGACTAGGCACTGGGGTACCACCTGTCACGGTACCTGGTCTAGATCAGCGTACCGAGGACCACGCCCGATCCCCTGCAACACAAGGCCGGAACTACCCCTTATTGGATAATTCCGAGTAAGATCACCCCACGGTTGGGATCAGCAACCGCACCACTAAGCCGAATAAAAAGGGACATCTAGACAAAGATGACCTCACCCTAATGGGCGCGACCCACATAGCCTTGCTGCATAACCCCTGATTTTCAATAATTCCCGGTTGATGAGGCTCGAGACTAAGCGTTACCTTTTTACAACATATCCCTTGGAATGCTCATCGTCCTCCTGACGATGTTCTGAAAGCATTCATCCATACAAGTCTGTTCCGGGTTCGAACGGAACTGCAGGCACTACTCCTACTACATCCATTTTGGAATCACCCTCAAGATTAGTAGCGATTAGCCCTTGCACTTCACTGCTCCATCTTCGATTCCAAACTCGTTTTCCCCACGAAACGTACAAACTGGATCGAAGTGGTTTTCGAGAAATAAATCCCGATCCCGATCTCTTCGAAACGATCAGCGCATTGTCTAATATTGATAGTCAGTTATTTAACTATCAATTAACATTCACAAGCATCCATCAAACATAAATAATTTCCCAAATTTATGTTTTTCTGAAAATATCTTCGCAAGATATATTTCTATTTTCAACCCTTTGAAAACAGTTCCAAACCATCTTCCTTTTACGGAATAAATTCTCAAACAATTTTCTATTCCCTACTGAAATAACCAAGTCCAAATACTTTAGATTTTAAAATAATTTAAATCACTTTATTCTAATTTATACCTTAAATATTTAAATTAAACTACTTAAACACTTTATTCAAAATATATTTTAAGAATATTTAAGGTAAAACTATTTTATAAAATATAAAAACAAATTTTAAAATAAAAGTAAGTCAAACTAAATTTTAAAATAAGAGTTACAAAATTCTATACAAGTTTCAATAAAACTTTAACCGAACTAACTTTAAATAATTCCATTTTATAAATATAAATAATAATAATATTCTTTTAAAAACAAATTTAAAACTTTTAACTTTTACTTAAAAATCTGCTTTAAAACGTACTTGGCTTTTCAGGGAAATACACTTCCATTTCAGAATAAACCAAAGAATTCTTCTTATAAATCTTGCTTGATTTATCTCAATTCAAATTTACGTTTGAATCCCGTACATTTCTTCCAACACTTTAAAAATAAACACCTTTATTTATTTTTAACACACTTTCCATTCCTGGAAATCCACTTCCAAAATATATACTTGAATTATTTAAAATCAGTTACCAAATTCTTTAATCAAAATAAAATTTAGGAAATTTATAAATGTTTTCTTGCATAACTTAAATCAAAATTTCTTTTTAACATAAAGTTATCATATCAATACTTATAATAAAATTTCCCTTAGAAAACATAATACCAATTTATCTTTAAAATAAGTAAATACCATAATTAGTTAATAAATACTTATTTTTCACTTAAAGGAAATTAAAGATAATAATTTTCTTAAAATATTCTAAAAACACATTTTTAAACTTTCCAGTTTATACTTTGAAAGTCCTATTTTGAAACATACTTCATTCCCCAGGAAAAATACACTTTCCATCCTTTTAAAAATAATCTCACTATTATTTTTAAAACAATTTGCCCCTCTTATAGAAATTCCCACCGGAAATCTATCTTTTAAAATTTATCCACCGACAAATATTCCATTTCATTTATAAACCCCATTTATAAATTCTCATTCCTTATTTCCTTTTTAAAATACCATTTCAAAAACACTTCAAATTCCCAAACCAATTTCCTGAATTTAATTTCCTTAAATTCATAACTCAAAAATCCTTTTCCATTTCCCTTTTACATCCCCATTTCATTTTATTGATATTTTAAAATACCAAATTATATTAACCAACCATAACACAGCATAACAAAATTCCAAATCAATCTATCACAAGATATCAGTGAAATATATCACAAATCATGAATATAATTTCTATTTGTGAGGAATCCCGTTGGATCCCTCCAACCTGTTTCCCTGCATCCACAGATGTTAGCACAACACCAAATATCAATCCAGACTGATATTAATACTCATATCCAACCAATCATTCAATTATTTAAATATTAACTATTTAAATTAAATGGCATCCAGATGTGAGTGAGATTAACTCTCCTTGAATTCGTCGAGCGTTTAAATTTTAAATTAAATCAATCGCGATCGATTTAACCTAAAATTTCGCTAACTTCGATCGTCTCCAAACTTGTACTGCAGCGTAGATCGCGTCGCTGCGATTCCGGCACCACCAAATTCGTCGAATTCTGACCATGCATGAGATAGTTATAGAAATTTAAACTTTTGAATATAATTTATATAAACAACTTCTATATTTTATTATTAATTTACCCAACACGATCTGGGCCGCACATCTTCAATTCGAAATCAAGGCCGTCCCTATGTTCTTCTCCCCTCTCGTATACGATTGCCTTAGAACCGAAATACGCCACCTACTAGGGCACGACCGACGCCCCTCCTCGATCGACTAGGAGTCGATCCACCGAGCGCACGTCGAAGCCTCAAGCGACGCACACCCACGGCCAAGACACAGCTGAACTCGGCGGCTTCCTCATCTCGAAATTCGAACTCGAACGCAGCAGCTACCCGATCGATTTGCCGCCTCCTTAAGCCACCAAAGCCCAGATCCACCGTTGATCTGGTCGAGCTCGATGAGCACTACATCTTTCTAGTTGAAGATTCCCCCTAAAAATCGATGGATCAATAGAAAAACAAGGGAGAATATAATTTCTTTTCGGCCATTGAAGTTCTATGTGGCGGCCGCTGAAACAAAATAGGGTTTCTGTGACGACCGCCCATGACCCCTGCACTGGACATAGAAATGGTGCGCTGTAAAGTGTGCCAGGCAGCCATGGACGATGGCCAAGGTTAAGTTAAAACAACAGAATCTATCGTATAACTCACAGCGCATGGATAAGATACAATAGAAAGTATATATAGTGAAGCTTTACAGAACAGAATCTCTATTAAACCTCATAATAGTTTGGTACAACATCTGAATAGTCAATACATCAAGCCTCACTACATATCACTCAGAGAATATACAAGCAGCGGAATATCCATTACATATAGTAAGAAACTAATACGCAAGCCTCCAGCTCGTCTTCGTCATCAGTATCGTCGGTCACTAAGAACAGCACATGTCACCTGCTACCTAGTCTGCCCATCCCAAAATGGATGAACAGCCCAAGGTAATAAGAGTTGAACATAAAACCTTGAGTCAGACAACAGTCTTAGTGAGCGGTAAATTAACTAACAACATACCAAAAGAGCATAAAGGTAAAAGGAATAGGAATCCAACCCTCCCACTCCACCTCTTTCTACAGTGATAGCCCCTAGACACACAAAGCAGAAGTAAACATAGCAAAGCAAACATTTAAGTAAAGTAATTATCACTCGAGTCAAGGGCGGTGTTTTCTAAGCACAAACCCCCAATGCCTAAACCAAGATCAGATAAGCACCCAGAAAACACTGCTCTTGAGACCGAATGACGATACAACCAAACATCCATGACTCTGGCTATCACTGTTATCATTGCTTCGATACCACCGTTAATTGAATGACGGGCACATTCTTTCAGCCGTCCGTCAAGGGTTAATGGCAACCCCGGTTCTAGACATAACTCCGCACGTCGTCGCAGCCCGTGCCTAGGACTATCGAATCTGCCCAGAGTACTCGACTACAATCATAGTCTTTAGGGACTATCGAATCTGCCCAACGTACTCTTGCTTTGAGTCTGCTAGAAACTTCAACAACGATGAAACCTCAGCCTTCTAGTCATCCTCCTCGACGACTATTTCCATACTAGCTCAAGCGCATCTCGAGCCAACCATTATCCTCAAACCCGAACCATTTCACCGAGTTATCAACATGCTTGGAATGATCCCGTCTGGATTAAACCAAGGCTATCTCACATCATGCCTCGCTTCATCTCATCATAGCAAAGCCTCATCTCAACATCATCATCAAATCTATCCATATGAGCTTTAGCATCCACTTCATATGCCACGAGCAGCTTTCCTTATTCAAGAGCCTTTCCCTTAGCTTTTGAATCATCTTCAACCAACTTGTCCAAAACAAATCATCAATTAACTAATTTACAACAATCAATCAAGTCAAACATTAATCCAAGTAATCAAGCATTCAAACATGATCTAATAAACAATTATAACAATAATGGCAATTTTGTAAATAAAGAGTCCAAATCTAACAAGCATGAATTATGAGCAATATCTCTACAACTTGATGTATGAACTTGCATAGATTAACATGTAGTAAAATGGATGTCAAATCATCATGAACAATGGATCTACACTTAAGTTTACGAAAATGCATGGAAATCACTATTTTAACACCAAATCAAGCCATCAATCCGATATACTCCTTTGGATCCGTGTGAGAGGTAACTACCACTCACCAAATCACCTAAACACCTTAAAAGCAACACACTTCAGATCTGGATAGCGAAGGATCTAACTTTATTCTCCAAAATTCCGCTTCAAACGATGAAATCTCTCTTCGATGGTTGAAGATCTTCAATCTAAGCTCTTGGATCTTCAATTTGGATGGAAGGAATCACAAGATTAGAGTGGAGAAAAGAAGTGAAGAAGTGTAGAACTTGAGCTCTCAAAATAGCAGCACTTCGTTGCTTCAAAATCCGGATCCCAAAAATGAAGAAGAACCCGTGAATTTATAGGCAGAAATCCCCTTAGGTCGTCCGCCCCCTTAGGTCGTCCACGACCTAACAAATCCTCCGACCTAACACTCGCGCGACTTAACACATACGCGCGACCTATGACTTACGACTTAACAGACCTGCGACTTACGACTTTAGCACACACTCGACTCAACGACTTAACGGAAGCCACGACCTAACTTTAGCTCGCTCTTAGGTCGCTCACGACCTAACACTCAGCGACCTAACCCCTTAAGCCTTCACGCGACTTAATCACACACACATGCGCATGACCTAGCGACCTAAAAATGTCACGACCTAAGACTCAACACTAATGCACATCCTAACGACTCATCCAAGGTCGCGACCTAACTAAACACAGGGTCTCACGACCTAACACCTAAGTCGTCTGGATGACCTAACTAACTTAGGTCGCTTACGACCTAACTAAACACAGCACCCCATAGGTCGCTCACGACCTAACTACTACATTCCTTAAGTCGCTCGAATGACTCAAATCCCCCAGGTCGCCTACTGACTTAAGCCGTTAACTCCTTAGGTCGCCAAATCCTGTAGGTTGCTAACCCTTAGGTCGTCCACTACCTTAAGTCGTTCACTTCCTTAGGTCGCTCCATCCTCTTAAGTCGCTCATCCGACCTAACCTACCCCACGACCTAAGCCACCACACGACTCATCTCCCAAGCGACCTAAGCTACACACGGCTTAACTTCCACATGACTTAAGCCCTAGTCGACCTAAACTACGGACGACTTAACAACACTAACAACCTAACACAACTGTTATACGATCTTTCGATCCGTAAAAATACGGGTCGTTACATTCTCTCCCCCTTAGGAATTTCGCCCCCGAAATTCCAAACAAACAAGAGCAATCAAAAACTATTCTACATGCCTACCATCCATAGCAATCAACAAACCATGCATCCAATTCTAGCCTAGCATGCAGAATTCTAAAATTAGAACAAGTTACAATGTCGTGAGATGACACGACACCTTATGGCCATACCTTGAAGAGTTCAGGATGAGCTGCCTTCATCCTCTCTTCCACCACCCATGTACAGTCGTTAACATCATCACTCCATTGTACCTTGAGCAACCTAACTACCTTCCTCCTAAGCTGTTTCGTGTTAGTTTCCACAACACGAAGCGGCTTACGAGGTCTCTTATCGACTGGATCAATCTCAAAATCTTCACAGCTATCAGCAGAAACCATTGTACTCGAGTCGTGCACATACTTCCATAGATACGATACATGAAAAGCATTGTGCACACCTGACATCTTTTCTGGTAACTCCAATTTGTAGGCGAGCTTTCCAATTCTCTCGATGATCGGGAATGGTCCAACAAATCTCGAAGTCAATTTTCCTTTCTTCCCGAATCGAATAACATTCTTCAGTGGAGAAATCTTCACAAAAACCATATCACCTATGTCGAATTCCAAATCCTTACGACGCTTATCGGCATAACTTTTCTGACAGTCTTGGGCTGCCTTCGTTCATTGCCGAATGATTTCTATGAAATCTAAAGTCTGTCGAATCATTTTTGGCCCAAGTATCAGCTTTTCTCCTGTTTCTAACCAACATGTCGGAGAGTTACACGGTCTTCCATACAATGCTTCATACGGTGCCATACCAATGCTTGACTGGTAACTGTTATTATACGCAAATTCCACCAAATGAAGGTGATCTTCCCATGATCCTCCGAAATCTAAAACACAAGCTCTAAGAAGATCTTCCAAAACTCGGTTAACTCTCTCAGTCTTACCATCTGTTTGAGGGTGATAAGCTGTACTCAAACACAACTCGGTTCCCAAAACTTCCTGGATGCTCTTCCAAAATCCACTAGTGAACAATGGGTCTCGATCGCTCACTATACTCTTTGGAATACCATGGAATCGAACTATCCACTTAACATACAGCTCAGCCAACTTTGATGCAGTCCTGGTTGATCGAACAGGAATGAATCTTGCACTCTTAGTCAAACGATCTACAATGACCCAAATCCCTTCATTTCCCGCTCTGGTTCTTGGTAACCCATCGATAAAATCCATCGATATTTGCTCCCACTTCCATGTAGGAACTTCTAATGGCTGAAGCAATCCACTTGGCTTCTTCTGTTCGGCTTTTACCAACTGGCAGTTCATGCACTTGGAAATAAAATTTCCAACATCCTTCTTCATACCTTCCAAGTAATAGGTTCTCTTCATATCCCGATACATCTTATTTCCACTTGGATGAATTGTCAACTTCGAGTGATGACTTTCCTTCAGAACTTCATTTCTCAATTCATCTCTATCGGGAACAACTAGTCGTCCTTGCTTCCGAAGCCAACCCTCTCGATCGACCTCGAATCCTTTATCGTTTTCTGGGTCCAACCCAGATTCCAAATCACGGATAATCTTGACAAGCTTATCGTCTCGCTTTTGGCTCTCGCCAATTCTTTCCACAAGAGTAGGTCTTATCGATAAGTTTGCCAATATCTCAGGTTCCAATTCACATCTAGGCCTGAAGTCAAATCCAGCCAAATACTCGAGACTCTTCCATTCTGAAAACATGGCTCCCAATCCTGCATGTCTTCGACTTAACGCATCTGCCACTGCGTTATCCTTTCCCGGAGTATAGGCTATACTAAAATCATATGATGCCAAAAACTCTAGCCATCGTTGCTGTCTAAGATTCAAATCTTTTTGGGAGAAAAGATACTTCAACAACTTATGATCTGTAAACAACTCGAATCGAACTCCCAATAGATAATGTCTCCACATCTTCATAGCAAAAAAAATCGCCGCTAACTCCAAATCATGAGTCGGGTAATTCCTTTCATGCGGCTTCAGTTGTCGACTTGCATACGCAACAACTTTACCCTTCTGCATCAGCACTGCTCCAAGTCCAGTACCACATGCGTCGGTGTAAACTACCATCTCATTATTTCCACTTGGAATAGTCAAAACAGGAGCACTTGTCAGTCGCTCTTTCAGGATTCTGAAAGCTTGCTCACACTTAGCATCCCATCTGAATACTTGGTTCTTTTTCGTCAATCCTGTTAATGGTGCAGCTACCTTGGAAAAGTCCTTGATAAATCGACGATAGTATCCTGCTAATCCAAGAAAACTTCTCACATCAGATGCATTCTTAGGTCTAACCCAATCCTGGATTGCTGCCACTTTAGCGGGATCAACCGCTATTCCACTTCCAGAGATAATATGGCCTAAGAATCTCACTTCGCTCTTCCAGAAGTGACACTTTGAAAACTTAGCCTTCAGCTGATGTTTCCGTAAGATTTCCAAAACAATACGCAAGTGCGTCTTGTGCTCTTCTTCAGTTCTGAAATAAATCAAAATATCATCCACGAACACTAGTACGAACTTGTTCAACTGGTCCCTGAACACTCTATTCATAAGATCCACAAAATATGCTGGTGCATTGGTCAATCCAAACGGCGTTACCAGCCACTCAAAGAAACCGGATGGTGTCCTGAAAGTAGTCTTCGGCACACTATCCTTAGCCACTCTTAACTGGTGAAATCCCGTAGCTAAATCCATCTGAGAAAACACCTTAGCTTCGTGAAGCTGATCAAACAAGTCATCTATCCTCGGCAATGGATACTTGTTCTTCTTAGTCACTTTATTCAGCTCACGCACAACCTCAGCGATCCATCCGCTTTGGTTACAAACACAACTGGTGCACCCCATTCGGACACACTACGCCGAATGAATCCTTTCTGTAAAAGATCATCAACTTGCACCCTCAATTCTTGCTGTTCCCTAGGCGCCATTCGCCTAAGAGGCATCACAACAGGTCTTGCTCCTTCAACTAAATCGATACGAAACTCGATCTCCCTATGCGGCGGTAACCCTTTGACCTCATCAAAGACATCCTCAAATCCATTAGCGATTGGCACCAATGACAGTCCATCCCGTGGAACAACCAGCGAATACATGAAGCTCATGAAGACGCCTTCCTCATGCTTACATCGTATCACAACCTTTCGCCCCTCCACATTCTCGACTGTCACCTCCAACCTTTCACAATCAACCTTTGCCGCATACTTCCTAGCCAGTCCATACCCAAAATAATTCCGAACCCCGCAAAGTTCAGAACAAAACAATCACAAACAAAAGAGCAATCATGACTCGATACAATCAGACCACGACATAACATACACAGACAAGACGAACCCCCAACTGGATTAGTCACAACCAATGGCCTATCAACGATATCCGGTTCTAAACCCAACCGGCCTACAAGTTCATTACAAACAAAAGAATGTGACGCCCCAGTATCGAATAACACTCTAACTGGAACACCACATATGGAAAGATTACCTTGAACCACCACACTCTTTCCTTTCTCTTCAGCGGTAGGAGCTTTTGAAGATGATGGAACAGCCCCTAAAGCATAAACTTGCACAATCTGCTTGTCCTTCCACGGTTCTCGACAATTCTTCCTAATATGCCCCGGCTTGTCACAATTGTGACACTTCACCGGCACCTTTGGATTCTTGCAATCCCTGGAGAAATGGCCCTTCTGCTGACAATTGTAGCAGGTAACTTCGCCCTTCGGCTTCTTCTGGCCATCCTTACCCTTTTGCTGCTGCTGCTTCCTCTTCTTGTTTCCACCCTGCTGTGGTTTAGACTCTTCCTTGGTCACAGCAACAACAGATCCTTCTTTAGGAAACAGATTCTCGTGCCTGAGAGCTTTCTCCACAAGCTTCTCAAATGAATCGTCCAAATGATCCACCAACTGCCTCCCAAGATAACTGTCTAAGCCTGTCACAAACTTCTCGTTATTCTGATATAAAGATTCAATATACGACCGGGCATACTTGGACAAAGCTTCAAACTCAGAAACATACTCAAGAACTGGTCTTCCACCTTGCTTGAGCTCCACAAACTTCTTGAACAGAACAGATTTTTGAGCTGTAGAAATGAACTTAGCTTCAAATCTGGCTTGGAATTGCTCCCAAGTAATTTCTTCCTCCGGAGTATCAATGGTGATAGAGTTCCACCAATCAGAAGCTCTTCCATGAAGCTGTCTTGATGCTAGCTTCCTTTTGGTTGCATCCTCAATTCCCAAGTCACCAAAGATCCTTCTACAAGCATCTATCCATCTCTGAACTTCAATGGTTGACTCTGTTCCCAAGAAAACCTTTCCTCCAAGAGTAGTATAATCTTTACACAGCTTAGCAAAATCCACCGGTTTTGGAGTTTGAACTTGAACTCCAACATCTACTGATGGCCCCGGAGCTGGCATCCTTCTCATGATCGAAGTCATCATAGCTTCGAACATAGCAGCATAATCAACAGCCCCCTCAGTAGCACGGCCTTCCCTAGCAGCTGGTCTCCCTCTTCGACTCATCCTTAATATCTATAAAAAGGAATGATTAATACACCTTGAGAACAACTGCATAAGGGGTTCAAATCATTCTAAGCTACTATATTATATATAGTAATCATCCATCAAAAATACAATTACGTCTCTCATACGTAGTTACGTCAGCGAGCATTGGGTAAAATCGATTAACCAAAGCTCTAATACCAAATGTGACGACCGCCCATGACCCATGCACTGGACATAGAAATGGTGCGCTGTAAAGTGTGCCAGGCAGCCATGGACGATGGCCAAGGTTAAGTTAAAACAACAGAATCTATCGTATAACTCACAGCGCATGGATAAGATACAATAGAAAGTATATATAGTGAAGCTTTACAGAACAGAATCTCTATTAAACCTCATAATAGTTTGGTACAACATCTGAATAGTCAATACATCAAGCCTCACTACATATCACTCAGAGAATATACAAGCAGCGGAATATCCAGTACATATAGTAAGAAACTAATACGCAAGCCTCCAACTCGTCTTCGTCATCAGTATCGTCGGTCACTAAGAACAGCACCTGTCACCTGCTACCTAGTCTGCCCATCCCAAAATGGATGAATAGCCCAAGGTAATAAGAGTTGAACATAAAACCTTGAGTCAGACAACAGTCTTAGTGAGCGGTAATTTAACTAACAACATACCAAAAGAGCATAAAGGTAAAAGGAATAGGAATCCAACCCTCCCACTCCACCTCTTTCTACAGTGATAGCCCCCAGACACACTAAGCAGAAGTAAACATAGCAAATCAAACATTTAAAGTAAAGTAATTATCACTCGAGTCATGGGCGATGTTTTCTAAGCACAAACCCCCAAGGCCTAAACCAAGATCAGATAAGCACCCATAAAACACTGCTCTTGAGACCGAATGACGATACAACCAAACATCCATGACTCTGGCTATCACTGTTATCATTGCTTCGATACCACCGTTAATTGAATGACGGGCACATTCTTTCAGCCGTCCGTCAAGGGTTAATGTCAACCCCGGTTCAAGACATAACTCCGCACGTCGTCATAGCCCGTGCCTAGGACTATCGAATCTGCCCAGAGTACTCGACTACAATCATAGTCTTTAGGGACTATCGAATCTGCCCAACGTACTCTTGCTTTGAGTCTGTTAGAACCTTCAACAACGATGAAACCTCGGCCTTCTAGTCATCCTCCTCGACGACTATTTCCATACTAGCTCAAGCACATCTCGAGCCAACCATTATCCTCAAACCCGAACCATTTCACCGAGTTATCAACATGCTTGGAATGATCCCGTCTGGATTAAACCAAGGCTATCTCACATCATGCCTTGCTTCATCTCATCATAGCAAAGCCTCATCTCAACATCATCATCAAATCTATCCATATGAGCTTTAGCATCCACTTCATATGCCACGAGCAGCTTTCCTTATTCAAGAGCCTTTCCCTTGGCTTTTGAATCATCTTCAACCAACTTGTCCAAAACAAATCATCAATTAACTAATTTACAGCAATCAATCAAGTCAAACATTAATCCAAGTAATCAAGCATTCAAACATGATCTAATAAACAATTATAACAATAATGGCAATTTTGTAAATAAAGAGTCCAAATCTAAGAAGCATGAATTATGAACAATATCTCTACAACTTGATGAATGAACTTGCATAGATTAACATGTAGTAAAATGGATGTCAAATCATCATGAACAATGGATCTACACTTAAGTTTACGAAAATGCATGGAAATCACTATTTTAACACCAAATCAAGTCATCGATCCGATATACTCCTTTGGATCCGTGTGAGAGGTAACTACCACTCACCAAATCACCTAAACACCTTAAAAGCAACACACTTCAGATCTGGACAGCGAAGGATCTTACTCGATTCTCCAAAATTCCGCTTCAAACGATGAAATCTCTCTTCGATGGTTGAAGATCTTCAATCTAAGCTCTTGGATCTTTGATTTGGATGGAAGGAATCACAAGATTAGAGTGGAGAAACGAACTGAAGAAGTGTAGAACTCGAGCTCTCAAAATAGCAGCACTTTGTTGCTTCAAAATCCGGATCCTAAAAATGAAGAAGAACCCGTGTATTTATAGGTAGAAATCCCCTTAGTTCGTCCGCCCCCTTAGGTCGTCCACGACCTAACAAATCCTCCGACCTAACACTCGTGCGACTTAACACATACGCGCGACCTACGACTTACGACTTAATAGACCTGCGACTTACGACTTTAGCACACACTCGACTCAACGACTTAACGGAAGCCACGACCTAACTTTAGCTCGCTCCTAGGTCGCTCACGACCTAACACTCAGCGACCTAACCCCTTAAGCCTTCACGCGACTTAACCACACACACATGCGCACAACCTAGCGACCTAAAAATGTCACGACCTAAGACTCAACACTAATGCACGTCCTAACGACTCATCCAAGGTCGCGACCTAACTAAACACAGGGTCTCACGACCTAACACCTAAGTCGTCTAGACGACCTAACTAACTTAGGTCGCTTACGACCTAACTAAACACAGCACCCCATAGGTCGCTCACGACCTAACTACTACATTCCTTAAGTCGCTCGAACGACTCAAATCCCCCAGGTCGCCTACTGACTTAAGTCGTTAACTCCTTAGGTCGCCAAATCCTATAGGTTGCTAACCCTTAGGTCGTCCACTACCTTAAGTCGTTCACTTCCTTAGGTCGCTCCATCCTCTTAAGTCGCTCATCCGACCTAACCTACCCCACGACCTAAACCACCACACGACTCATCTCCCAAGCGACCTAAGCTACACACGGCTTAACTTCCACACGACTTAAGCCCTAGTCGACCTAAACTACGGACGACTTAACAACACTAACAACCTAACACAACTGTTATACGATCTTTCGATCCGTAAAAATACGGGTCGTTACAGTTTCGGCCTATTATACGTATATATATACGTTTAATAAATATTATTTTATTAATATTCTCAATTTCAACTGCTAATTCGAACCCCAGTACGCCGTTGCGGTTCGTTATTTGAGAATATTGGTTTCTATATGACTTTTCATATATC
Source organism: Allium fistulosum (assembly GCA_030737815.1). Classification (NCBI taxonomy): domain Eukaryota; kingdom Viridiplantae; phylum Streptophyta; class Magnoliopsida; order Asparagales; family Amaryllidaceae; genus Allium; species Allium fistulosum. The sequence goes on along the minus strand of CM060904.1, from coordinate 1,217,420,213 downwards.
TCTGTGTTAATCAAACAGTCACCAACAATTATTATTTCAGATTTTTGACCTTTTCTATTCTCTACATTCAGTGAATTGCTGTTCGTATCCAGCTGTTGAATATAATTACTATCCTTTCGTTCGTTCCAGCTTCATTTTTTCTTTCCTCCTCTGTCACTTATTTCCACACGGCCTTCTATCCATTCACGCATCTCCCCACCTTGGCACTGAGATCCGACCACCCTCCTCCACGTGAATCACCTTGCTCCGATCTCGCCGAGACCACCATCGGTTCTCACCCAGTCTGCCTCATCCGCCTTTCATTCCTCATCTTCTTTTCTTTCTTCTCAATTCACGTGCTCGTCTTCCTCTACCAACTTTCACCACCGGCCTTCCCACCCGAGCACGCAAGCAACCGAGGCCACCTTCCCAAGCACAGCCTCTCCTACCCGCGCCACATCAACAGCCAAGGATCCATCTTCTCCATCTCCTCACGCAACCAGCTTTGTCCCACTATAGCCGTGAGTCTTCTTCCCTTATCTTATATATTAAATTTTGTATACTTATGGGTTGTAGTATATTTCAGGGTATATTTATATAAATAGGTCGAGAGTCTTGTATGTAGTAGAGTTTATATGTTGTTATATGTGATTTGAAATAGGTTACAGTATGGTTTTAAAAAGTATACATATACTAACTGAGTCTGCTTGTTTTGTTATATACATATATATAGTTTATTTTGTTGGCTTTATATTGGTAGTTTATATAAGTTTACATAGCGCATATATTTTATATTAATAATTTTATACATATATAGGTATACAATGTTTTGTTATAGGTGTTTGAACCCATTTGTTTATATACAGACTTCTGTTTATAGTTTATATATCAAATCTATTTTGTTATATATATAAATAAGCTGTTGATCAAGTATTATATAATGAAGGAAGTGATTTATATATATTTGTTAGATAAGTTATGTCAGTAATAATATAATTGCTTGTTTAAATTTTGGTTTTCTGTATATACCGGATATATAAAGAAGTTTACATATATTGTAAAGTTTCAACGTTTACTAAATAATGTGTCAGTTTGCATATTATATACAAGTTATATATATGGTTTGAATATAAAGTCTATGAAGATTAGTTTGTATACATGTTTATGTGACCTGTTTGTATTATATTCGATATATAGATTTGTTTATAAGTATATATATATATATATATATATATATTGATCATATTCCAGAAACCTTTTCTATAGGTTTATGTAAGTCATGTTATCATTTCGGAATACATATATGACATTTTGATGGTAATAAAATGTCAAATTAAGTATTTTCATTTTAAGTATATATAAGTAGTTATTTTAAACTATATAATGTATGTTTGATTTTATATGTATAATTAGAAGTACATACATGTATATTTAATATATACTTAAATTTAGGATATGATTTTATGTATGTATATAGTTATATATATATATATATATTTGTTCATTTGTCCATTTAACTTCATCAATTCAATCTGATCTGTTTTTCATCGATTCCAACTATCAACTTTATTGTCGAAATTCATACCAACCCTGCCTTGCATTGGATTTGGTCTATTTCGTAATTCAAATCGTAGCTGGTTATGTTGTCTATCTTCTTGTGTTCTCTAGCCTCGAAAGGTGAGTAATCCCTCAAATTAACGTTCTTTTAGTTATTAAATTTGATTTTAATTGAAACGTCAATTGAAATATGCTGCTATTAGTTATTTACATTTATATATATGTTGTTATTTGTATCTATTCACCTATGACATCTGACACCATTATCTGTTATTTACATTGATGATATATGCCTGTTACTGTTGTTATATTATTATCATATCTGTTATCACTCTGCAAGTTCCCCTGTTAGTATAGAATTCACTATGGGTTGAAATGATACATACCCGAACGATCTTGTAGAATAGGAGAAAATCGTTATGGGTTGAAATGATAAACCCATGCGATTTTCATAATTGAATTTGGGATTGCGGGTTGAAATGATATATACCCATATATATTTAAATTGCGGATTGAAATGATAAATATCTGTATCACTTGACCATAGGATAGAAAATTATATACAGACACCGTTGGTCTATATATAAATGTTTTGAAAATGATTTCTATGGTTTTGAAAAGAAATATATGGTTTTGATAAATATAGATTTTAAAGATTTATCAAAGTTGATTTAATAAAGTTGATATATAATATGTTTAAGTATTTATTTAATATATATTTTTTCAAATATAGAGTTATAATGATTCAGGTTGAAAAGATAAATTTGAAATTGATTTGAAATTATAATTTTTTAAGAAATTTACTTAAATAAGTTTGATTTGAAATTTATTGAATTTGGAATTTTAAAGATATGTTTTATAACTTGAATTTGATTAAAAGCGACTTAAATGAAAATTTCAAACTTATATAAATTTAAATGGGATATTTTGTTTATTTAAATTTGTAAATTTAAGTTGTATTTAGATGTTATTGAAATGATTAATTAAATATTTCAGAAACTAAATGTAATGAAATTAATTTGAGATATAAATGGAATTATCAAATTGGTTTTGAAATATGGAATATTTAAAGCTTTGAAATATATTGAAATTGAAATGGTTTATTTGTGGTTCAAATCGGTATTTGAAATCGATATAACATGAAAATGTTTAATTGAATTGGAATTGAAATTGATGATTTAGATTTGATTAAATTTGAATTTGGAATTCGAATTGATTTGAATCGATTTGTGAAAGTCGAGGAAACTATTTTTTTATAAAGTAATTTTAAATTATATTTAAAACTATTGATATTTTACTTTATAAATTATTTTAATATAAACTATTTTAATATAAATCATTTTTAATATAAATTATTTTATTATAAACTATTTTAACTCATAACTATTTATATAAACTATTTTATTATATATACTAATTTTAATATCTAAACCGCTTAAGAGGGAAGTGTTATGATTTCCAAAATGCTATAATTTCAAAGTGTTATGATTTCCAAAATGCTATGATTTCAAAGCTGTAATTTCCAAAGTGTTTTGATTTTAAAAGACTATGATTTTGAAAGCGTTATAGCTTTGGAAAGTGATATGATTTTTGGAAATGGATATATTTGAAACAGAAATGATATCGTATTGATTTAGGTTTTTGAAATGGACATGATATTTTGGTTTTGAAGTATAAACTATTTTGAAATGACCACGGTGTTATAATAACGTTTGGTTGTTGAAGAGATCGGGATCAGAAGTTGTCATACTCTCTGCCAACTCCGAAAACCACTTTAACAACCGTGTACGCGATGGAGATTCCAGAATGAAGTAGGATGGTGGCGACGATCCTATTGAGGTATGAACGTGGACCCAACTCCCATGAGTTGGCATAAGGTGGCTAAAACAGGAGCGATCGACGCACCAATGAGGTAGCACCTCTGATCGGACGCATTTCTTCGATACCATTCTATTACTTTGTGATTGATTTGGTGGACACCCTTCGATTTTGATTGGGAGTGTGTTCCGAGGTGGGCGGTAGTGGCTGCTATGCGTTTCCACCAGCCCGGATGCGTAATTGGTATATCTACCCAGGCATTGCCTTGTTGTGTAGTGTCACCTACCATATCAAGCTTTACTATGAGTTTGGATTTCTCCCGTAGCATGTGGAGTATTGAGGGTAGCCCTCGATCTGGGAGTATGCTAATACTGGATAGACTACTAGGACTATTACGTGTTAAGGGGAATATTGGGTCACTCCTTAATGCTATTTTAAAGTAAGTTTATTTTATTATAGACAATATTATAATAGCGAATATTACTACATAGTAAATAGTTTAACGGATCCTTAGAGGATGATTATCCCGAACATCCTTTGAGTTACTTGTATTTCAGTTGATATTTCACTTGAGTTGGATTTATTGATATAAGAATGTTAATCCTGACTCGAGTGTTTTGTGTTTTGCTTTACGCTCGGGTCAGACTGAGTGATACAACATTTGAGACTCACCTTTGGAGTTGGATCTTCGCTTGGAGATCCAGCTATCTATCGATTCAACTATTAGTTATCCAGTTGATTCCAGTAATGTATTGAGATCTTGTATTTGACTATTGTATTGAGATATCTATGTATTTGAGACTTCTGTTGTATCTTGTTTAACTCTGTTATATATATAGTAGCTTCATGAACTACTATTCTTTTGTTTCCGCTGCATTATTGTTATATTACTCTGTGTCTGTGATCCATGATTATTTTATTTACTGTATATGTTGAGTTTTGCCAAATTTAAATTAACAATATGATATTTTGAGCAATTCAAATCTGACATGTATGGATGTGAATGGTTGAAAATTTCAGGTCGTTACATGTGGTATCAGAGCTTTAGCTTTAGGCAAACTTAGCATGTATGGTAAATTTATTTACAGAATCACTTTCGTTCGAGCTTAAAACTCTTCCTTTTGACTCGATTTCATTTGAATTTTGGAACGTTCCCGACGGTTCCAAAACCCATTCTTGTCTCTCCCTATTCGTCTTCTTTTGATTCTGGAGTATCTTATAACTCCACTTTGAATAATCTCTATAATAAATTGGTGGTCTCCCCAATCTTTGAATAATCTATAAAGGGGTGAACTTCTTTACAATCGGTATTGATTCACCGGAGGTTTCTGTATCCTCGTTTTAGATGCTGCTATCTTTTGCTATACCCGAATTCTATCACTGGCGATCAAGTGTCGATTTGTTCCAGAATTCTACCTCGATCTTATTTTGAAGTCATGGTTGACCGATTAAGGTTTCCCGCGATTTATATAAGTCTATCCACTCTTTCCTCTCTTTGAAATCTATTTATCTCCCTATCGAGCCTATCTTCTAGTTAAATTCTTTTGGTTAGGATCCCTCTATATTTGGATCTCTATCTTTGTTTTGAAATCCCATTTTGGAATTATCGAGTGAGGGAGTGTATTTGTAATTATTATTAAAATTAAAATTGTTTTATAGTGTGTTGTTTGAGTTGTTGATGTTGATTTGGGTTTCGATCGATTCGTCTGATCAACGCTATCGATAGAATTTTCAAAACACTTGAACAGAACAAACTGACACAATATTGTTTTCAAATTTGGTAAATAAAATTTATGATTATATTATATATATAAGTAAAAATTTCTGGAATTTAATAAGTTAATTAAATTGGTTGTTTGAAATGATAATATTTGATTATCATTTATTGTTCTATAAATGAATTTATAAAATAGTGGTTTATCAATTTATTTGGGATTGAAATGAATTTAAATCAGGAATTTGAGAATTTAATTTCCAGTGATTTCAAGCTTTGGTTTTAATTTTTTTTAAAATATATAGTATTGAAGGTATTTTCGAATAGAAACCGTTTTTAAAGAATTTTAAAATGGTGAAGTCAGTGCTCTTCTCTTTGTCGTTGGAAAATAATTTCGGTGATGGCGGCCACATCATCGACATTCATTTTCGAGTTTCGAAGTGGAGAGACCATTCCGTAGCTTTGCTACGGTTTTGTTTTGGAAAAACATTTTGATTTGAATGTCTTAAGTATGACTTGATTTATATATATTTATATGGGTATATTATTTTAAATTTGATTTGATTTAATATATATAGTATATACATAATTATCTCTAAAGGGTTTGAAATTAAACGGAAATTTAATTCTTAAAATTATGATTTAAGATGAAACTAAAATTTGGAATAAATATTTAAACTTGAATAATTGAATTGGGAAAATTTTATTTGTATATTATTCAACTACATTCTAATACAACTTACCTAAATTATTCAGAAATTAAAAATGTAATTGGATAATATACAATATAAAATGTTTTATAAAAAAATTTGAGTGTTATAATAAATGTTATACACTTAAATTTTATTATAAAGATGTTAATAGAGATAAATAGGATAATAAGTTAATTAAATAATTAATGAGATAAATATAATAAGATTTTGTTTTGAAGAAATTTATAAATTGAAATTAAGATCAACTTATGGAAATACCTTGAATTTAAAATCAATTATTGAATATAAATTAATTTAAATTGAAATTTATATGGTTTAAATTAATTTATATGGTTTACACATATGTAATAAGACATATTAAGTGGAATAAACTTAATAATAATTTGGAATAAAAGAATTAAATTTGTTGAATAAAATATGAGTATAATAAATGATTATACAAATTGATGATTTAGAAATTGTTAATTGAGGATGACTAGACAATAAGATAATGAATTTAGAAATAGATGGATTGATTTAACTTAAGTGAACTTAGGGATTTAACCAAAATGTTGGATATTAATTAGTTTAATTTGAAATTTATATGGTTTTAAAATTAGTTGTTTATTTTGTTTTCAAAGCTATTTTTCTTTCTGGTTGTTTCTATTCTCCTACCTCCTTCCTTTTCGGGGATGAAAAGTTTTGAGTGGGGGAGAGTGTAACGACCCGTAAATTTTAGATAATTTTATTTGTTTATTTATATATTTAATTGAAATTTTGTGAAACTTTAAAAACAATAAAATTTTGAAATTTAAATTTGATATTTGAAATGCGTCTATTTTAAAATAGCAACTGGTAAATTTTCATCAGATAATTTGGAAGTTTATTTTCTAGTGTAATTTTATTCCAATTTATATCAGTTAAATTTGATGATAATAAAAGTGTTCCGAAACCTAAATATATCAACATGAGAAAATTTATTTAGAACACTCTGAATAAGACTGCATAATTCGTTTCGCAAATTTTGGACGTTTCTAGCTCCGTTTGGATTTTTCCGTACCGAATAGCAGCGTTTATCGGTACCGATTATCGACTTTTGATAAAATGATCGTACCATTGATATCTGTATACCGTTTTGACTGCCTCGTCGTGCTGCTCTTAATGGTATATTCAGTTCTGTTTTCCGAACCCCGGTACGCCGCAGAATCTGTAAGTGGTTAGCCGTTGCGGTTCGTTATTTGAGAATATTGGTTTCTATATGACTTTTCATATATCTCCGTGTTAATCAAATAGTCACCAACAATTATTATTTCAGCTTTATGACCTTTTCTATTCTCTACATTCATTGAATTGCTATTCTTATCCAACTGTTGAATATAATTACTATCCTTTCGTTCGTTCCAGCTTCATTTTTTCTTTCCACCTCTGTCACTTATTTCCACACAGCCTTCCGTCCATTCACAAATCTCCCCACCTTGGCACTAAGATCCGACCACCCTCCTCCACGTGAATTACCTTGCTCCGATCTCGTCGAGACCACCATCGGTCCTCACCCAGTCTTCCTCATTCGCCTTTCATTCCTCATCTTCTTTTCTTTCTTCTCAATTCACGTGCTCGTCTTCCTCTGCCAACGTTCACCACCGGCCTTCCCACCCGAGCACGCAAGCAACCGAGGCCACCTTCCCAAGCACGGCCTCTCCTACCCGTGCCACATCAGCAGCCAAGGATCCATCTTCCCCATCTCCTCACGCAACCAGCTCTGTCCCATTGTAGCCGTGAGTCTTCTTCCCTTATCTTATATATTAAATTTTGTATATTTATGGGTTGTAGTATATTTCAGGGTATATTTATATATATAGGTCGAGAGTCTTGTATGTAGTAGAGTTTATATGTTGTTATATGAGATTTGAAATAGGTTACAGTATGGTTTTAAAAAGTATACATATACTAACTGAGTCTGCTTGTTTTGTTATATACATATATATAGTTTATTTTGTTGGCTTTAGATTGGTAGTTTATATAAGTTTACACAGTGTATATATTTTATATTAATAATTTTATACATATATAGGTATACAATGTTTTGTTATAGGTGTTTGAACCCATTTGTTTATTTCCAGACTTCTGTTTACAGTTTATATATCAAATCTATTTTGTTATATATATAAATAAGCTGTTGATCAAGTATTATATAATGAAGGAAGTGATTTATATATATTGGTTAGATAAGTTATGTCAGTAATAATATAATTGCTTTTTTAAATTTTGGTTTTCTGTATATACCGGATATATAAAGAAGTTTACATATATTGTAAAGTTTTAACGTTTACTAAATAATGTGTCAGCTTGCATATTATATACAAGATATATATATGATTTGAATATAAAGTCTATGAAGATTAGTTTGTATACATATGTTTATGTGACCTGTTTGTATTATATTCGATATATAGATTTGTTTATAAGTATATATATATATATATATATATATTGATCATATTCCAGAAACCTTTTCTGTAAGTTTATGTAAGTCATGTTATTATTTCGGAATATATATATGACATTTTGAAGGTAATAAAATGTCAAATTAAGTATTTTCATTTTAAGTATATATAAGTAGTTATTTTAAACTATATAATGTATGTTTGATTTTATATGTATATTTAGAAGTACATACATGTATATTTAATATATACTTAAATTTAGGATATGATTTTATGTATGTATATAGTTATATATATATATATATATATTTGTTCATTTTTCCATTTAACTTCATCAATTCAATCTGATCTGTTTTTCATCGATTCCAACTATCAGCTTTATTGTCGAAATTCGTGCCAACCCTGCCTTGCATTTGATTTGGTCTATTTCGTAATTCAAATCGTAGCCGGTTGTGTTGTCTATCTTCTTGTGTTCTCTAGCCTTGAAAGGTGAGTAATAACTCAGATTAACGTTCTTTTATTTATTAAATTTGATTTCAATTGAAACGTCAATTGAAATATGCTGCTGTTAGTTATTTACATTTGATAACATCTGACACCATTATCTGTTATTTACATTGATGATATATGCCTGTTACTGTTGTTATATTATTATCATATCTGTTATCACTCTACAAGTTCCCTGTTAGTATAGAATTCACTATGGGTTGAAATGATACATACTCGAACAATCTTGTAGAATAGTATGAAATCGTTATGGGTTGAAATGATAAACCCATGCGATTTTCATTTAATTGAATTTGGGATTGCAAGTTGAAATGATATATACCCGTATATATTTAAATTGCGTATTGAAATGATAAATATCTGTATCACTTGACCATAGGATAGAAAATTATATACAGACACCGTTGGTCTATATATAAATGTTTTGAAAATGATTTCTATGGTTTTGAAAAGAAATATATGGTTTTGATAAATATTGATTTTAAAGATTTATCAAAGTTGATTTAATAAAGTTGATATATAATATGTTTAAGTATTTATTTAATATATATATTTTCAAATATAGAGTTATAATGATTCAGGTTGAAAAGATAAATTTGAAATTGATTTGAAATTATAATTATTTAAGAAATTTACTTAAATAAGTTTTATTTGAAATTTATTGAATTTGGAATTTTAAAGATATGTTTTATAACTTGAATTTGATTAAAAGCGACTTAAATGAATATTTCAAACTTATATAAATTTAAATTGGATATTTTGTTTATTTAAATTTGTAAATTTAAGTTGTATTTAGATGTTATTGAAATGATTAATTAAATATTTCAGAAACAAAATGTAATGAAATTAATTTGAGATATAAATGGAATTATCAAATTGGTTTTGAAATATGGAATATTTAAAGCTTTGAAATATATTGAAATTGAAATGGTTTATTTGTGGTTCAAATCGGTATTTGAAATCGATATAACTTGAAAATGTTTAATTGAATTGGAATTGAAATTGATGATTTAGATTTGATTAAATTTGAATTTCGAATTCGAATTGATTTGAATCGATTTGTGAAAGTCGAGGAAACTATTTTATTTTATAAAGTAATTTTAAATTATATTTAAAACTATTGATATTTTACTTTATAAATTATTTTAATATAAACTATTTTAATATAAATCATTTTTAATATAAATTATTTTACTATAAATTATTTTAACTCCTAACTATTTATATAAACTATTTTATTTATAAACTATTTTATTATATATACTAATTTTAATATCTAAACTGTTTAAGAGGGAAGTGTTATGATTTCCAAAATGCTATAATTTCAATGTGTTATGATTTCCAAAATGCTATGATTTCAGAGCTGTGATTTCCAAAGTGTTTGATTTTAAAAGACTATGATTTTTAAAGTGTTATAACTTTGGAAAGTGATATGATTTTTGGAAATGGATATATTTGAAACGGAAATGATATCGTATTGATTTGGGTTTTTGAAATGGACATGATATTTTGGTTTTGAAGTATAAACTGTTTTGAAATGACCACGGTGTTATAATAACATTTGGTTGTTGAAGAGACCGGGATCGGAAGTTGTCATACTCTCTGCCAACTCCGAAAACCACTTTAACAACCGTGTACGCGGTGGAGATTCCAGAATGAAGTAGGATGGTGGCGATGATCCTATTGAGGTATGAACGTGGACCCGACTCCCATGAGTTGGCATAAGGTGGCTAAAACAGGAGCGATCGATGGGCCAATGAGGTAGCACCTCTGATCGGACGCATTTCTTCGATACCATTATATTACTTTGTGATTGATTTGGTGGCCACCCTTCGATTTTGATTGGGAGTGTATTCCGAGGTGGGCGGTAGTGGCTGCTATGCGTTTCCACCAGCCTGGATGCGTAATTGGTATATCTACCCTGGCATTGCCTTGTTGTGCCGTGTCACCTACCATATCGAGCTTTACTACGAGTTTGGATTTCTCCCGTAGCCTATGGAGTATTGAGGGTAGCCCCCGATCTGGGAGTATGCTAATGCTGGATAGACTACTGGGACTATTACGTGTTAACGGGAATATTGGGTCACTCCTTAATGCTATTTTAAAGTAAGTTTATTTTATTATAAACATTATTATAATAGCGAATATTACTACATAGTAAATAGTTTAACGGATCCTTAGAGGATGGTTATCCCAAACATCCTTTGAGTTACTTGTATTTCAGTTGATATTTCACTTGAGTTGGATTTATTGATATAAGAATGTTAATCCTGACTCGAGTGTTTTGTGTTTTGCTTTACACTCGGGTCAGACTGAGTGATACAGCATTTGAGACTCACCTTTGGAGTTGGAGCTTCGCTTGGAGATCCAGCTATCTATCGATTCTACTATCAGTTATCTAGTTGATTCTAGTAATGTTTTGAGATCTTGTATTTGACTATTGTATTGAGATATCTATGTATTCGAGACTTCTATTGTATCTTGTTTAACTCTGTTATATATATAGTAGCTTCATGAACTACTATTCTTTTGTTTCCACCGCATTATTGTCATATTACTCTATGTCTGTGATACATGATTATTTTATTTACTGTATATGTTGAGTTTTGCCAAATTTTAATTAACAATCTGATATTTTGAGCAATTCAAATCCGACATGTATGGATGCGAATGGTTGAAAATTTCAAGTCGTTACAGAAACCCCTTATAATCTCTTACAAAGACCAAATCAATAAGCAAAGTTATAAAGTGGACGTAGGCTTAGTTAACAGCCGAACCACTTATAAATCTCCGCTCTCTCTTATTTCTTTTACTTTATTGCTATTTTCTGTTATCTTTGCCCAACTCTATCAGGGCTGGTTCTTTCACATACAAATAATAGGGTGTTGATCCATTTTTTAGGTTAACATTTTGGTGCTTTGACTAAAAACTAGTAAACCCAATCTTAGATCTAGCTCTTCACTTTAGATCGAATAGGTCTAGAAAATTAGATCCACAAGTCATACTTTCAAAAGAATTTGAAGACTTGCCATTGAAGATCAATGGAAGGAAGAAAGAAAACAACTTCTGGAAGATCTACTGGTGCAACAGTTGGTAGTGATGGACCAAACCTCCAATAGATTGAAGTCAACACCACCACCAACATATCAACTAGAGTTAATACTGGAAATCAAGCGCTAGAATCTTCTACTCATCATGAAGTTGTGACAAAAGGAGAATTTAACCAGATGGTTGATCAACTTAACCAGAAGATGGTTGATAGCCAAAAAGCTATTATAGACAAAATACATGCTTTTCTAGTGCTGCAACCACCAATAGCTCTAAGTACTAGGCTGGAAACTGCAGAGGCTTTGGAATAGGAAAATTCCTCCTTCTCAAGCTTGAAATAGGAGGGATAGCAAGCAAAAGCAAAAGGAGATAATTGGTGGAGCGACTAAAATTGTCATTGAAGGTAATGAAAGTAACTCTCCCGCCGGAGGACAACCTGCCGCTAACCCCAACCTTGGAGTAAAATCTCAACAAGGGAACATTACAATGATTCTCGGTAACACCCCTAATCTTTGATAACATTATTCAGGAGATTTAATTAGATAAATTAAATAGAAGAATGTAAATAATTAGAGTGATAAGGGGATTGGGATTTGAAAATAGAACTAAGGGCCGAGCTTAATTAAATAAATGGGCTTAAGAACGGTTTGTAAGTTAATTAATTTACACAAGGGCATGTTGGGAAATAGCCGCACATAAACCATTACCCTTATGTATTCTCGTTCCTTATAGTTTCATTTCCAATTCATGTCATTTTGCAAAAAAAAATACAAACGCAAACATAAGAAGGGAAAGCTTGCAATGACTAGGAGAAAAAAGGCGAAATTAAAATCTAAAGCTAAGAATTAAAGCAAGAGGAATAAATCTTAATCTCAATCCAATTTCCTTATCCTAATCAAGGTGAATAATAATTTAAACCATCTCTTTTCTATTTATAATAATTTGTTTTCGGGTTTAAGATTAAATTTGTTTAATGATGATTTGGATGATGATATGCTTGGATTTATAATATGTTTGGTTTAAATCAAATTGTTCATATATGGATTTATTCGGTTTTTAAGGTAAAACCGATTCTAAATGATTTCGAATGCCATGAGAAAAAAAATTTGTTATGTATAACATGATTTTGAAGTTGGGTTTTAATTTTGATAATTTTCCTAGCTATGGAAAGATTAGTATGAATTTTTAAAGGAAAATATGGTTAATTGGGTTTAGAAATTTATTTTAGAAATTATATTGAGAATTTTGGCCTGAAATTTAAATATGTTAGATAACATATTAAAAGTGAATTTTTGTAATTTTTGGGGATTTTTTCTATGTGATTTACTATGAGAATTAAATTAATTTGAAAGGAGGACCTAAATGATTTAATTGTTTTACTTAGTGGAAGGGCTTATTTGTTAAATTAATCTTGGTTTACATCTGAAAATATGCTGTAGTTATTTTTGTAAAGAATTTGAAAAGTTGAGGCAACCAATCACATGTTTACAAGTATGAAGGTTAGTTAGAAAGTATTTGCTTTAATTAGAATTAATCAGTTTTTACCCAGAAAAGTGGGTTCCGCCTCTATTAGAAGTACCTTTCAACTTATAGGTTCTGCCTTCAATCAAGTCCAAACCCCACAAAGCCAAAACCAATACACAAGGTATAAATATTGGTACGTAGTGGATTGGAGGAAAGTGGAAGTCATGGTGTCGAAACCTAGCTTCCAATGGGAATGAAACCTTTGCTTTGCTTTTAAATGTTAAGCGTCTGCCTTTGTTTTACTAAAGCTTTCGAAGGAGTCAAAACATAAGCTATCGAAAGGGGTTTTCTAAATAGCTTTCGAAGAAGGTTGCCATCTTTCATTTTTAAGTATAAGCTTTCGAATAAGTTCCTTGTTTATAAAACAATGCTTTTGAAAATGGTGGTTCCAATCTAGTCAAATCCCCGTTGCCATTCTTTTGCCTTTCGTGAGTACTGTAGTCATCAATGCTTTCAAAGGGTAGCTTTTGTTTTAAAGATGTAATAAGCCACTTCCTAAATGCTTTCGAAAGAGTTCAAGGGTTCTGAAGGCAATGGCTTCGAAAGGGGGTTTCGATGCTAACCTTTAATGTTTTACTTAAATATTTTAAAGCTTTCGAAAGGATCGTGCCGACGCCATCAAGCTTTCCCCAAACAATTTTATAAGAAGTTTAAAGGTTTCGAAAGGGATACTTTCGTATATATTCACTTTGACCCCAAGATGTTTTGAGTAAACCCAATGGTTTCGAAAGGGGTACTTTCATTGGTTTCGAAGCTATATTTCTAAGGATTATTAAGTAATGTTTTGATACATTCGAATGGTATATTTTTGGTTTCGAAAGAGATTATGAAAAGAGCTTCGAAAGGTTTGTATGCAATGTTTTGAAAAGAAGTTTTCTATGCTTTCGAAGGAAGTTATCCAAGGGTTTCGAAAGTAACATTTTAAGGTTTTGAAAGCCTTAGTTTTCAAAACAAATAAACCAATCTCATTTTAAAAGAAAACCATAGCATAAATAAAGTGTTTTGAAATGGAGTATTGAAGAAGTTTTCCTTGATTAACGGATTAAAGGTATTAACCAAGTTTTATATAAAATGATTTCAAGGATATTAAACTGCAGGGGTTGGTATTATTATGTTTGCTTCTTCATATATGTATTTGAATATATTCATATTGTAATGGACCCATAACTGTAATTTGGGGAAGGGCGGAATAACCAGTTAGGTTGACCCAGTAGTGAATACAAATTAAATTAACTCCTGAGTGAGTAGAATTGCATCCAGGAGGTCGGGAAGACCAGAGTATAGGATGCTAACATATTAATTAAAGATACTGGTAGGGGTCAATAGGTTCAAAGTAAGCCCATGAAAACTATGTATAGGAAAAGATATTGGCAGTGGCCAATAGGTTCATAGTATGCCCATGAAAACTATGTGTAAACGAAGATGTCAGGAAGACGGGTTCATAGTTAGCCCATGAAAACTATGATTTGATATTGGCAGGGGCCAATAAGTTTGTAGTTAGCCCATGAAAACTATATCCGGGTTAAGCTAATGACAGAAGTCAATAGGTTCCTGGTCAACCCATGAAAACTAAAAGAAGAGGAAAGATATTGGAGTTACCAATAGGTTCAAGGAGAACCCATGAAATAGTAAAGATATTGGCAGGGGCTAATAAGTTTTTAGTGATCCGATGAAAATTATGAAATCGGGCAGGGAGTCCATATACACTAAATAGGTTATTAGTAAGCCCATGAAAACTAATAGGTTAATAGTAATCCTAGAAACTATAACTAAGATAGATAGTCAAAATGAATGGGGATGGTAATCCAGAATTGATTTACTTGTTTTGCGTATCATCATAATATTTTGAACTGTTATGTTTTAACCATTGTGGATGTAGGAGCACATTGTATGGTTTTATAAAGGTTTTAGGATACTAGTGAGGGGAAAACCCATTCCGCTAAGCATCGTGGTCTCACTAGATATCTATATAGTTTGAGATGGTAGATTATTATTCATACCAGGCTTTATGTCTGACTCGAAGTTTGTGTTTTACCTTAAAATCTTGGGTACTCAATTGATTTTGAGTAGTTTGAGAATTGAGCTTTTGTAGGTACCTCTTTAGACGAATAAGCTTCCGGAGACATGCAGGAGGCATGATAGCTACTTAGAGTTCTTTTTTATTTTGATTCCGCTGTGTTGCTATTGTAAAGGCAAAGTTGTTTAATTGCCTATATATACTCTGATCATCCAAGGGGGCATCTTCATATGTCACTCTTGGTGTGTGTTGTAATAAATATAGTTTCTCTGAACGTGGTACTCGTATTGGGATTATGTAACGAATTTGAAATATTTTGAAATGGAGTGAGAAAGTTGTTTGTTGATTCTAAATTTTTTCCATATCCGTATGTTTCTGCTATATCAATGTATCTAACATTACCGTATTTGGTCGCTGAGGATTAATAACTATGGATGACTGCAGCATCTGTAGCCGTTAGTTTTGGGCCTCCAAGTATGGGATGTTACAAGTTGATATCAGAGCATAGGTTTATGAAACTTCAAAGAAATTTAAACCTAAAAGATTTTCAAACTTAATTCAATGAATTAGAAAATAAGATCAGGGTTCGGGATAACACTATAGTAACGTACTTGTATTTGATATACATATATATAAGTACGTATTCCCCTCTCTATTAGACCATTCTTCTGTATCTTACAAAGGCTCATATGCAGATTTACAAGAAAGAAGATATGGAGGCAGGAACCGGAAGAGGAAATCTCGGAGGAGGAAGCACCACAACCAATGAAATGCTCGAGCCACCAGAAGGAGCCCGGGTCGATAGGCTAATGCTAACCAGAATGCAGATGCCAATGTGGGTGCTGGAAATCCACCTGTGGATATAGGGGTGATGTATCAGTTCTTCGTCAATATGATGCAAGCAGGAGTTGCTGAAAATGTTTGAGGAGCTAATCCTATGGCTCTAGTAGGGAATAATTATGCTAAGCTAAGTTGAGATTACACCAATCTTGGTGAAGTCATTTATGGGAACGGAGAATGCTATAGAGGTAGAGAATTGGATGTTGCATTGTGAGAGAATATTTGCTGATCTGGGTTTAGATGATGAGAAGAAGAGAAGGTTGGCCTTTAGGCAGTTGCAAGGGTCAGCACTTCATTGGTGGAACGGTGTTACTGTCGGATTTCCAAAGGAGGAGTTGACTTGGGCTGATTTTCGAAGGAGATTTGAACAGAGTTTTATGTCTGAGTTTGCTAAGTTAGAGTTGCGAAGGAAGTTTTTGGATCTGGAGCAGGTAGAGATGTCGGTTGTTGAGTATGCTGCTAAGTTTGATGAGTTGTCCTGTTATGGATATAATACTACAGACACCATCTTCAGGAGGAACGAGAAGTTCATTAGGGGACTGAGGCTCGAGATTGCTAGGGCGACCCTACCACATCTTTGCAATCCTAGTAATTTAGTTGTGAAGATGGCTAGTCGCAATGAGGAGATGCTTGCTATTTGTGCTAGAGAGAAGCCAGTAGAAATCCATGGTTCTCAGGGGAAGTAAGAAAGTTCTTTAAGAAGAAGGGAGCCCAAAAGGGAGATGCTACCAAGATGGCAAAGGCTGACTTAGTTTGTTTTAACTGCGATAAGAAGGGTCATTATGCGAATGAGTGTTGGTCGGGTAATGGGAAGAAAGCTGCAAATAAGAAGAATGTAAAGTGCTTAAACTGTGATCAGGTTGGGCATTATAAGAATCAATGTCCAGAGCCAGTCAGGGCGGATAAAGGGAAGGTTTTTGCTATTGGACCAGCATCAAGTAAGCCTACTGCAGCTGATAAAGGGAAGACTGTGATGGAAGGTATGCTTTTGATTCAGAGTATACCAGTTAGGGTACTATTTGCTACTGGTGCATCATATTCATTTATATCCCAGTATTTGGTTGATAGGTTATGCTTAGAACCCACATGCCTTATTACATCCTTAAGGATTGCAAATCCAATAGGAGGTGTTTAATCGGCTAATTCCCAATCGAATTAGAAAATATTCGACCAAATTTAAATTAAAAATTAATCGCAAGCGCATGGCGTACAATTCTAGTACATGGCGAGTACGGGTCGATCCACAGGGAATTGTTTAGATTTTAAAATTCTATTCAATCAAATTAAACCAAGAATTTGAGATTGTGTTAAACTAAAAAATGTAAAAACTAACAAAAGCTAGAATGGATAAAAATATGAGAGTTTGAAGGCAATTTAGAAGTAATTTCCTTCTCATGATCACAGAAATCAACGAAGTGAAATTATGATATTTCTTTTGGTCACACAACACCAAAAAGGTATATTTGTAACGAATATAGTCGTTATAAATGAAATTTATAACAGATATAGTCGTGAGCGGTACAGGCGTGAGGAATGTCGTTACAAATATTTATAACGGCCTCTACCCGTTATTAGATATATCACTTACCAACGGACTTTGTCGTTAGAAATCTAAATTTTTGTAACGAAATAGGTTGTTATTATTTGCATCGGTTTGTAACGGGTATTTTCCGTTACTTAGTTTCCCCTTTCATGGTGGAAGAAGGGGTTGTCATTCAAAATTATCATGACCTTTTCCGTTACAAATTTCATCATTAGTAACGCACCTGTTTGTTACAAATTTCTTCAATAGTAACGACTATGCTCATTATAAATTTCGTCTTTAGTAACGAATATGTTCGTTACAGCTACCAAACCATGTAGACCTGCATTTTTGCTAGCATTTACACTACAGAATTGTCTATTATAATACGGTAGGTACATACATATCAAAAATTACAGAATTTCAATAACAATAAGCAATTACGCATCCAAACATCCAACTTAAATTGCACAAATATTTGACAACATCCAACTTAAATTACAGAATTTCATTCAATACAACTCTATATAACCACATCACAGCCTTCTCCATTGTGCACTTCACCATGCACATTCATTCATTCCCCTCAAGCAACATCACTTCACATACAAACTTCATCTCATATCAGATCACTTCTCCATCACATTCAGTGAACAACAACCACACTGACATTATAACAGCCGCATACATCAACTATTACCCACCATACATCCCCACCGCCTACAAACTTCTTGCTGCTCCATCACTTCTCCAATCCACTACCATTTTCTTCATAAATCACAAACATTCACTGCCTTGTTACTTTTTTTTTCCTGACCCACAAACGTTTTTGCCATTCCATCAACATTCACCATACATTAGCACCATACCATCCTCTCACTATGCTCCACCACTGACTACCATTCCCTGCATCCACCTCCATAACCACCATCCGCCTCTCAATACGACAACAGCCACACCACACATAACTCCCTCAAACTGCTGCATCAATACATCACCTGACCATTAAACCATCTCACAACACAACCTTAATTTGAGTGAATGACATTATGAATGACACTACAGAGAACAAAATTTGCAAGTCCCCAAAAGAAAATGCATGTAAAACCATCTTTACAAGTTACCCAATTAACTAATTTTCAAGACCTGAATTCACCAATGTTGAAGCAGCCTCAAGGTCATCATGGAAATCAGAAGTTAAGCATTCAACTAATATCTCAGGCTTAAGTTCCTGCATATTTAAACAGATAACATAAGTGATCAGGGTTTATTAAATAAATAACATAAGAAAAAATGACCAATTAATTGATCCAATGTTTCAGATGGTTAACAAAATAGAAAACCACCACAATAAGATATTTTATTACTAAATCAGAATATATGATGATAACTGCTGTAAAATTCGTTAATGCCAAAATCATCTGCAGAAACATGCATACAGTGTCCAAAGAAATATACATCAAAGTACCACATGAATATTAACACTTCTATACTTCCTACAGACTATGGCGATACAAAGCATTAACAAATTTAAAGAAAAATAACACAAAACATGAATATAATTAACTAGTATAATAATAAATAAGGTAACATACCTCAAATTTGACAAGAGGACCATCTTTGAAAACCACATCATGTGTAAGGAGAGGAAGCTGGGGTAGTATCTACATGAGAAAAATTATTCGATCAAAAGAAACACAGTTAAGAAAGCATACACAGTTCATACAACCAAAGGAATACATTTCTTTAGAAAGGCAAAGCTTCTCTAGAAAGGCAAAGTTTGTAAAGTCCTCTAGGAAATTAAATGCAGAAGCAAAAAAAGGAAGGAATTAGTTTCAGAAACTGGAAGATCTTCCAGTAGATATCAAACTAATTTCCGTGTTAAATACATGAAATATGAAAGAGTAATGTGATAAATACATGCACACACAGGATGGTATATATAACATGAGATTTCCGTGTGCATCTCACCGACCTTTCATCACACATCATCTTTCTTAATCAAAAAAGGTTGCTTCTAGAAATATGTGGCTGTAGCATGCAAGGTAGCTTTAGGCATGTACACTACGCCATAAATGGCCTTCTACAACATTTTTGCAAGGTGTTGCCAACTAAAATGTTGCGATAGATATAAAATTTTAGTCCTACTGCAACGTTGTATTTATGGTGTTACCTTAGCCATAAAAATGTGTTGCTCTAGCTAAACAAGTGTAACACGATGCAACATTTTTATATAGTGTTGCTATAGATGTATATAATTAAAAAATTAATAAAATTAGCAATCCGCATGAATACGATCCAACGGTCTACATTTAATCTGATTGTTAAACTGGATCACCGTTACAATTTGCCCCAAATTTTCGTTTTCCCTCTTTACTTTTCATATCATTTTCGTTCTCACCCCCAATTTCCAAATCCCTAATCCCTAATCCCTAATTTCGTTTCGAAAGAGGCAATCTGATGCTATTACATTTCTATTCAATCTTCCACTCCAGTATTCAGAGGACACAACTTCGTTTTCTATTCAATTGGCAGTTGAAGTAGTTTCGTTTTCTATTTATACGCGGCGATTTCCAGCTCTGTTTTGTCGTATTTGTCGTTTGGTTTGTATTCAAATTTCCATTTTATGATTCCTATGACTTTGGGATATGCTTCCATGGTTTTGTGTCGGAAGTATTATGGGATCTTCACTTTCTTTGCTGGATTTGGATACTTAATTGGATGGTAATTTTTTGAATCTTTGTAATTTTGTTTAGCTTTTG
This sequence comes from Allium fistulosum, assembly GCA_030737815.1. Classification (NCBI taxonomy): domain Eukaryota; kingdom Viridiplantae; phylum Streptophyta; class Magnoliopsida; order Asparagales; family Amaryllidaceae; genus Allium; species Allium fistulosum. The sequence continues at coordinate 1,217,399,789 of CM060904.1, read as the reverse complement.
AGATATGAGCTGCATTTCTTAGGTGCTCTGTTAATAATTCCAATTTAGTTATTAAAAAGGAAGAATTTGTTTTTTAATTTGAGGGCCATGAACCATTTAATGTAGCGTCATGTGCGAGACGTCAAAATATCCCTTCCACTAAATTTGATTGAATATCTGAATGTATAATGCTCATAATTGTTAAGGAAGTTAATATCCCTTCCACTAAATTTCTTATTTTGTTGTACTTTACTTGTGTTACCTTCATTAGAAATCAGTCAGCTATACTGTTTTTTAACTGTTGACAAATTATTACAAAGTTGCTTACTGGAAATGAATATCAGGTTGTGGAATTTTTTAGTTCTTTGTTACTTTTGCATGTTATTTTTAACTTGACTATTAAATATGCCTACAGTTTTTGACTTGAATGCAACACCTTTGGGTACACAATCGAATATCTTAGTATTTTTTTTAAAAGCAAAGCACTTGATTATATTCTAAACAGGAATACAGACACAAACATACAGATGTTCATATCATAATCCTGATAGCACAAATTCAAGATTTGAGAAGAACCCTTATTAAGTAAGATAACAAAGACACGCATGATTAAGTATTCGGTAACCAAGCACAAAATATGACATTACAGATAATGGACATGATTGAGTATATGGTCACCAAACACAGAATCCGATACTGTATATAATAGACATGACAAGCTTAAGCATTAAGAACAACCATGTGCTGCTGAACCTTCTTTTCCAACTCTGCCTTGTTGGCACCAACGACTTCATCAACAACGACGCCATCCTTCAGGAATTTGAAGGTAGGCATTGCCTGTACTCCATACTCTGATGCAATATCATTAAGGTCATCCACATCGACCTTGAGAAACAGAACATTGGGGTATTTTTCAGACAGCTTAGTGAAGAATGGAGCAATAAACCTGCAGGGTGGGCACCATGTAGCAGTGAAGTCAACCACCATAAGCTTGTTGGATTGTTTAGCCTCAGCTAGCTTCTGAGTCCATTCACTTATGTTCTGAATTGCGTGCACCATTTTGAACTAAGATGAGTATTGGATAGGTAAAACTTCAATCTTTTTTGAGAAGAATCATATCTTAGTATTATTACCACTTCAACTTTGCATGTTAAGTTCATCAAGTACAAAAATGTGTATTACATTCTGGTCTTAATAATATCTTGTACTCGTGCACCTATTTTCATGGTGAATGTTTTGAAGTATTGAGTGCTATGGATTTCCTGTCCGACTTTTTTCTTCTTCTTTTTATGGGAAAGCTGCTTTTTTGGGGTAAGTTAATAGTTTCAGTTCTCCCGTACATTTCACCACGCACTCACACAATTAAATTTAATGATCCAACAGTTACATCATCTGTTCATTTCTGTTCCGCTTTGCTGTTTATTAATTGTACAGAGCTTTGGTTGGTTAAGTTATATATACTTCGGATTTCAGACATTTAATTTTTTTTGTGTTGCAGAAGGCCATTTATGGCTAATTGTACAATTATAATGTTGATTGTACAGAGCTTTGGTTGGTTAAGTCTAGTTGAAACCCAACTTCTCCATAACAAAAATATATTTCAGAGATAATATCTTTCATTATTTATAGCATCTTGAATGAAATATATGTACTTACAAATGCATGACAACTTTGGCAGAAAGTTTGATAGAACAAGTTGTGTGAATCTGACGCAGCGGAATAATTCAAATATGATGTAGATCGGTGAAAATAGTAGTCGATGGATTGATGAATGCTGAATTGCCCGAATTCGTTGATCCGAAGATACCGAACTCTAGCTATCTCGAACTCGTTGATCGCGCACGATACCGGGTTCAAAGATCTTCAATTCTTCAAGCGTTGATCAAGCGCACTTGATTCCGCGAATCGGCTTCTACAATCGTTGAATCGAGCGCACTCGATTATCCGAAAGAGGAGATAGGAGATTACACTCAACTACCAATTTGGAATGAAAGCACAAAGCAATCAAAAGAGAATTTTATTCAAAAATCAACAACCTTTACAAATGACTTCACTTGCCTATTTATAGGATACAACACACCAAAACAGAAAAAGTACAAGTCATAAGTCGGCAACCGACTTATCAACCTTGCCGACTTAACATAAGTCGCCTTATTTACAACACAGTTCAGAAAGCTTAAAAAAAATTACAAGTACTAAGTCGGTTCCGAGTTACATCTTACGACCTACGACTTAACAAAGACTCCGACTTAACAAACAGACAAAAACATCAAAGAAAATACAAGTACTTAAGTCGTTGCCGACTTAATAATGCTACGCGACTCAACTTAGTAGCGACTTAAGGAATCAACGGTCCAGCTTAACTCGGCAGCAGAAATCAACGGCAACAAGTCTTCGGCGACTTAAAACATGCGCATCTCAGATTAGTGGTTTAAAGAAATCAATGGTTGATATTAACTCGGTAGAGGAATCAACGGCACATGCTTCTGCAACTTAAGATGGTACGACTTACCCAAGTCGTAACTCGGTTCCGACTTATCGTTGGACTCGTTAAGTCGGTTCCGACCTATTACTTCATCTGTTTGCTTTGTTTTCTCTCTGAGTAACTCGATAACCCGTACCTCTGTACAAGTTAGGTCGTCCACTCTTCTAAGTCGGTCACGACTTATGTCTTTACTCCTGCTAAGTCGGTAACGACTTAAATCTCCCATCTGGTTAACTCGGTCACGACTTATAACTTTGGTCCTGTTATCTCGCAAGCATCCACTAAGTCGTTGCCGAGTCATACTAAGTCGGTGGTGCGACTCATAACCTTTGTTAGGTCGGTTGCGACCTACAATTTCAATATTCCGCCATTTCTCACCAAATCTTAACTCGTTAGCTTCATTCTTAGGTCGGTCTCGACCTACCATCATGTTAGGTCGTACACGACCTACGACTTCTTCTCTCTGGTCTGCATCATCCTCCCCTGGTTGAAAGAAATTCGTCCTCGAATTTGCACTCTCTTCTTCCACAACAAATTCATCCCCATGATACGGTACGAGATGCTTAACGTTGAATACATCAGACGTATACACATCATCTGGCAGCTTCAGTTTATAAGCATTTTCATTGATTCGTTTCACAACTTCCACCGGACCAATTTTCCTGGCTTTCAACTTGTTATAAGCGCCCACTGGAAAACGATCTTTTGTTAATACTGCATAAACCAAATCTCCTTCGTTAAACTCAACATTTCGTCGTTTCAAATCTGCAGCTCGTTTATATTTCTCATTTGCTTTCTCTAATCGTTCTTGAACGATTTTATGACACTCCGTCAGCCCTTCAACAAAATCAGCAGCTTTCTTAATTGTCCCCTTCGAGTGTGGTATCATCGTTAAATCTAACGGTCCCTTCGGTAAACTTGAATAAACAATCTGGAATGGACTGAACCTAGTACTTCGATTCACAGCATGATTATGGGCAAATTCTGCCTGACATAACTTCACATCCCAACTCTTCAGATTATCTTGAACAAGACACCTCAACAAGTTTCCCAAAGATCTGTTAACCACCTCAGTCTGTCCATCCGTTTGCGGGTGATAAGCACTACTAAACTTCAGCTTCGTTCCCACCATTTTCCACAAACTTAGCCAAAAATGACTCAGAAAACGAGTATCCCTGTCCGACACAATCGATTCTGGCAATCCATGAAGTCGATAGATCTCTCTGAAAAACAACTGAGCAACATGAACAGCATCCGCCGTCTTCTTACAAGCAATAAAATGTGCCATCTTCGAAAATCTGTCAACTACCACATAAATGGAATCATTACCACGCTGCGTTCTCGGCAATCCCAACACAAAGTCCATACTCACATCAACCCATGGTTTACTTGGTACAGGTAATGGCATATATAAACCAGCATTAGTCGCAGTTCCTTTCGAAACCTGACAAATATGACAACGCTCCACAAACCTCTCCACTTCTTTCCTCATCGATGGCCAAAAGTAGGATTGTGAAATTAACTGTAAGGTACGGTCTCTTCCAACATGCCCTTCTTCGTGTAACTCCTTGATAATCTTCATTCTCAGACTACCCTCCGGTATGCACAATCGACTTCCTTTAAAAAGAAAACCATCTACCATCACAAACTCATCCGTCTTTCCCTCCTTAACTTTATCAACAAACTTCATGAAGTAAGGATCTTCAACAAATAATTCCGGTAATAATTCAAATCCTGTCACTTCAACTTTCATTGTTGTCAACAAATGACTCCTCCTGCTTAAAGCATCAGCCACACGATTTGTCACCCCTGACTTGTGTTTAACAACAAAAGTAAACTGTTGTAGATAGGCAATCCACGATGCATGTCTTGCTGAAATCTTGTCTTGCCCTTGTAAATGCTTCAATGCTTCATGATCAGTATAAAGAACAAATTCCTTCTGAAATAGATAATGTCTCCAGTGTTTAATAGATTGCACAACAGCATAGAACTCCACGTCATATGTACTGTATCGCATCTTCGCTCCTGACAACTTCTCACTAAAATATGCAATTGGACACCCCTTCTGACTCAACACCCCTCCAATCCCAACCTTGGATGCATCAGTATGTAGTTCAAATACCAACTGAAAATCAGGTAATACTAGAATTGGTGCAGTCGTCAGCAATTCCTTGATCTTCCCAAAAGCACTCCCTGCTTCCTCTGTCCATGCAAACTGTTTACCTTTCATGCAATCTGTAACAGGCGCCATCACACTACTAAAGTGTGGAATAAACCTTCGATAAAATGAAGCCAACCCGTGAAAACTACGAACTTCCGTTATCGTCTTGGGTTGCGGCCAATTTCTGATCGCCTCAACTTTACTTTGGTCAACCTGTATTCCTTTCTCTGAAACAACATACCCCAGAAATAAAACACTGTGCGTCATGAACACGCATTTCTTCGTAGCAGCATAAAATTGTTCTTGTCTTAGTACCATCAGCACTTCTCTAAGATGATTCAGATGTTCCTCTGAACTCCCACTGTAAATAAGAATATCATCGAAATACACCACCACAAATTTCCCAATGAACGGTCGAAAAATCTGATTCATCACCCTCATGAAAGTACTTGGTGCATTGGATAAACCAAATGGCATGACCAACCACTCGTATAGACCCTCCCTGGTTTTAAAAGCAGTCTTCCACTCATCGCCTGGTCTGATACGAATTTGATGATATCCGCTCTTCAAATCAATCTTCGAAAAGATAATAGCTCCGCTTATTTGATCTAACAAGTCATCCAACCTCGGCATCGGAAATCTATATCTCACAGTAATCTTGTTCAATGCTCGGCTGTCAGTGCACATCCTCCACGTCCCATCCTTCTTGGGTACCAATAAAGCTGGTACAGCACAAGGACTCAGACTCTCCTGCACACGCCCCTGCTCAAGCAATTCCTCTACCTGCCTCCGCAATTCTTCATGTTCCTTCGGACTCATTCGATAATGTGGTCTGTGTGGCAACACAGCACCTGGAACAAGATCTATCTGATGTTGTATATCCCTCAACGGTGGCAACTCCGTAGGTAACTCCTCTTGAAATACATCGTCAAATTCTTTCAAGATTGGTTTAACTTCTTCAGGAATTTCAACTTCTTCACCGCTCTCACGCCCAATCAACAAGAATACTTCCGGTTCTTCCTCAACCTTCTTAACAAACTCTTTCAAAGATAATAAAGTTTTCAGCTCTTCGATTTCTTCTGACTTACTTTCTTCTTGTGATCTCTTCTTCGGAACTAAAATAATCTTCGTGCCTTTAAACATAAAACTGTAGCTATTGGTCCGACCGTCATGTAGTACTGCTCGATCATATTGCCATGGTCTTCCCAATAATAAGTGGCATACATCCATCTCTACGACATCACACCATATTTCATCTTTGTATTTCTTCCCAATAGAGAATGGTACACGAACTCGTCTATCCACTTTCACTTCTCCTCCTTTTCTCAACCATGCTAACTTGTATGGACTCGGATGTTTCTCTGTCTTCAATTTCAACTTCGTCACAGCTTCGGTTGAAATAATATTATCACAGCTTCCTGCGTCGATCACAAACTTACACACCTTCCCCAGAATAGTACATGTTGACTGAAAGATATTACTCCTCAACCAACTAGCTTCCTCCTGCTTCGGTGTTAAACACGATCTCCTCAGCATTAGGTTACAACCTTCGTCTCCTGACGCAATATCCTGCTCATCCTCCTCAACTGGATTAGAACAATCTTCATCAACATCCTCATCGTCAACTTCTGCAATCATGGTTCTCTTCTTTGGCTTTGGACACTCACTGCTTTTATGACCCAATTCTTGACAATTGTAACATTTGAAACCATTGTTAACTTTCGCCTTCTCAGCCTCCTTCACCACTGGTCTACTGATAGGTTTAGAAACATTAGAACTTCCTCCAACACCCTTTGCTTGATTGTTAGAATTAGTAAACACACCACTTCCTCGTCTCCCTTGTTTTTCCCAAGCCAACGCTTTCTGATGTGCTTCTGCTACAGATCTTGGATCGAACATATTCACCATATCCTGAATCTGCATTCTCAATCCTCCAATGAACCTAGATGTCAGCTGCTCTTCTGTTTCCATAATATCGTTCCTTGCAATGAGTTGATAAAATTCATCAGCATAGCCATTGACTGTCTTCGTGCCCTGCCTCAAGTTTTGCAAACGTTGATACATCAAAGATTGATAATTGTAAGTTAAGAACGTTGCTTTCATCAACTTCTTCATCTTCTCCCAAGATTCAACTTTTGACTTTCCCATACGTTCACGTGTAAGCTTGGTTTGCTGCCACCATGCCAAAGCTCTACCCCTCAGCCTTGTAGCAACCAACTTCACTCTACGATGTTCTGGAACTTCTTTGAAGTCAAAAATCTCCTCAACATTAGCCACCCAATCTAGAAACTCCTCCGCTTGCATACCACCCTTGAATTCAGGAATTTCTGTCTTCATCCCCGACTCCCATTTGTGATCATACTCAGAATAGTTTCTTCCTTGACCTCTTCCTTGAATACTACCACCATCATACTCCTCTTCAAAATCAGATGCATAACGATGTCGATTCTGACCACCAACATCTCTACTACCATTACGCCTTCCACCATCATCCCTTCTATCAACGTTCCTCCGTTCTCGATCATTCACGTTCCTCCCACGCCCTTGATCATTTTCAACACTTCGGTCTCGATGGGAATGTGGTGAGACTCTACTACCTCCATGATTAGATTCTGGTGAAACCCTCCTCCGATTTTGATTCATCTCTGTCATAAGCCTCTCTAACCGGCCAATTCCTTCATTAAGCTTCTCACTAAAATTCTCATTGATTCTTTGCTCCATCTCATCAGCTTCTTCTCTTCGATACAAAGCTTCTATGTTTTGGTGGCGATTAGCTCTTCTTGGCGGCATACTTGAAAACTTCACAAATTCTTCAACACTTCAAAATTCAAACACTTTCCGGATTTTGATCCAAAATGAAACGGATCGAAAACTTCCACTTTGTAGCAAATCGCGATGAACACGATGGACAAAGTTTGGGCCTCCCACTACAAATTCGATCAAACAATCTTCAATGCAAGGTCGAACAACTTCACTTGCTCACGGCTCACACCTCAAGCTCTCGGCTATCACTTCAAACTTCAAATCTCTTCAAATGATTAGGCTCCAAGTCTCGATCTAGCTATGATTGGCTAGAACAAGCTTTGATACCAAAACTGACGCAGCGGAATAATTCAAATATGATGTAGATCGGTGAAAATAGTAGTCGATGGATTGATGAATGCTGAATTGCCCGAATTCGTTGACCCGAAGATACCGAACTCTAGCTATCTCGAACTCGTTGATCGCGCACGATACCGGGTTCAAAGATCTTCAATTCTTCAAGCGTTGATCAAGCGCACTTGATTCCGCGAATCGGCTTCTACAATCGTTGAATCGAGCGCACTCGATTATCCGAAAGAGGAGATAGGAGATTACACTCAACTACCAATTTGGAATGAAAGCACAAAGCAATCAAAAGAGAATTTTATTCAAAAATCAACAACCTTTACAAATGACTTCACTTGCCTATTTATAGGCTACAACACACCAAAACAGAAAAAGTACAAGTCATAAGTCGGCAACCGACTTATCAACCTTGCCGACTTAACATAAGTCGCCTTATTTACAACACAGTTCAGAAAGCTTAAAAAAATTACAAGTACTAAGTCGGTTCCGAGTTAGAGCTTACGACCTACGACTTAACAAAGACTCCGACTTAACAAACAGACAAAAACATCAAAGAAAATACAAGTACTTAAGTCGTTGCCGACTTAATAATGCTACGCGACTCAACTTAGTAGCGACTTAAGGAATCAACGGTCCAGCTTAACTCGGCAGCAGAAATCAACGGCAACAAGTCTTCGGCGACTTAAAACATGCGCATCTCAGATTAGTGGTTTAAAGAAATCAATGGTTGATATTAACTCGGTAGAGGAATCAACGGCACATGCTTCTGCAACTTAAGATGGTACGACTTACCCAAGTCGTAACTCGGTTCCGACTTATCGTTGGACTCGTTAAGTCGGTTCCGACCTATTACTTCATCTGTTTGCTTTGTTTTCTCTCTGAGTAACTCGATAACCCGTACCTCTGTACAAGTTAGGTCGTCCACTCTTCTAAGTCGGTCACGACTTATGTCTTTACTCCTGCTAAGTCGGTAACGACTTAAATCTCCCATCTGGTTAACTCGGTCACGACTTATAACTTTGGTCCTGTTATCTCGCAAGCATCCACTAAGTCATTGCCGAGTCATACTAAGTCGGTGGTGCGACTCATAACCTTTGTTAGGTCGGTTGCGACCTACAATTTCAATATTCCGCCATTTCTCACCAAATCTTAACTCGTTAGCTTCATTCTTAGGTCGGTCTCGACCTACCATCATGTTAGGTCGTACACGACCTACGACTTCTTCTCTCTGGTCTGCATCAGAATCCTTCAAGCAGCGTTTTGTGAATCCTTCAAGCAACGTACTAAAACACTAAGCAAGGATAGGGATAGACAGGTTGACTCTACCTGCAATCCTTCAAGCAGCGTTTTGTGAATCAAAATTATATAACAGGCAGTGAAAATGCCCTTTAAATAGAACAACCACTACTTGGTTGTAAATTAAAAAAAAACAACGGTAAAACATATCCAAATTATATGAATTAACCCAAAAGTCTGTAAACCACAGCTAATAAATTGTTAGCATAACTAGGATATTTGCTCAGGATTTACATGAAAACTGGAAGCACATGAGTGGAATAACATAAACTAACCACCAATTTTTTCTCAATCCATGTGCGTTGTAGATGAACATAATCAGGTGGTCAATTTCGATTGTAAGGATATTACGTGAACATGTCTCTCTATTCAATTATTAACATATATTAACCATTGTAATTGTCAGTGGACAGCTTGTTCAATCCTTCATCACATTCAATTTTTTCTTCCTTCTCCTCATTTTTCAGTCACAGACCTCAAGGTTCTCCCAATATACGTGTTTAATGCCTGCCTAACCTTCAAGCTATGCTTGCTGAATGCTTGTCCTGGTATTAAAATTTTCTAAAGCCAAGCATACATTTCAAAAAAAAATCACTTACAAATAGATATTACTTGTTACAATATAGGCAATCATGATACGACAAGGTCAATGAAATTTCTTCTATTCCAGTTGATAAAAGGAAATCTGCTAAGCTAGCAAATTTTATTCCGTGACTATTACTATGGCCAGTACTATAATCAACCAACAGCCTCATCTTACAAACTTTACTGCTATGGTACCAAACTTCAAATGTTTCAATTAAATCCGAAAAATTTATTTTCTTACTCATCTTCATCCACTCATTCGATATATCACCTTAATAACTCAAAGGCAGTGCCCACCACTAACAAAACAGCCATCCCTTGATTATCATGACTGCCAGTGATAGTTTTGATTGTTACAACATTATAATACATTATAGGTAAAGAAAAGACAAACGTTTAGCTTAAGCATACAATGTTTAAAACCTGCAGCTCAAGCTTAATATATATAATAGAAAACTCACAAGAAAAGAACCTTAAAAGATACTATACTAAAATTTACCTGTGGACACATCAACAAATGCTAACTCAGTTGAAAATAAAAGCTAACAGCACCTGTATCAAAATGTCATTAAAACCACCTCTCTTTCTCTTGCTTTTGCATAGTGCAGATCGAAGATATCCAAAACTATACAAACTGAAGCATTAATTTAATGAAAAGTCATGAAGGAAAATAATAACAGGCCCGATATAGAAACATATATTTCAGGGAGTAAATTCCTAAGATATACATAAAAAGAGTTCAATATAGTAACTTGGATATAAAAATGGTTATTATAATTCATTAAACGATTGGTAGCTTTAATGAAGAAACATATCTGTATTTTTACATTTGCTGTGACTTGACATTTTTTATACAGACAATAGTAACTAAGAGGTTGTGTCAATTTCATACTAGCAATTTAGTGCCTATATATTATAGAAAGTTCCATCTGTAACCATAAAGTTTGAAATTTGTTGTTATTGTGAATAAAATTGTTGCATAATCTAGTAAGGAATTCAAAATTTTGGGTTAATATTGCCAAGAAATATTAATTCACCTATTACTACTGGATTGTATATTTCCAAGAAATTGTAAATCTAGGTAGCAATAAATCGGTTTATAGCAGAAAAAGGTGAAAAAAACAACCGATTTTTTTTCAGAGTTGCAAAACGTATGGTTTCAGAGTAAAATCATGCATATTCTAGAATAATGAATTGAAATCGAGCATAAACTTATAATGAAATTAAAGCTTAATTACCTCCACTAATTCGTCATCACTAAGTCAGTTGTTGATTAGTAATAAAGCAAGACTTTGAATAAGCTACATTTCATCATTAATCTGAAATGCATGATAACGGAAAAATAAATCAAATTTTCTTATCAAATTTTGTAGTAACAAAAGAATTGATATATACTTTGCTGAATCACTTAAGTAGCCATTGGCACTAAAGATTCTCCGTACTCGTGTATTAGAAAATCTAACGACCCTCTGCAAAATAAGTGAAGGCAAAAATCAGAATGCCTAGACCATAGAAAACAAAAGGTTTAGAAATATAACCTTAGAAAATATGAGTTAATTGTTGAGTTTGAAAAGGTTTCCACCATAGATTCCAACTATCAACGAAACAAAAAATAGAGTAAAAATATTCATGCCTGCAATTATGAGTAGAATAGTGAGCAAACCATTCAAAACCACCTGGTCGAATAATATGAAAACAACCCAGGATATCAAAATAGTTATACATTTCTTTGCTGAAAAGTATTTTTTAAAAGGATAAGATTTATGGCTCTGCTACCGTGTTATACATTTCTAGAATTTGTTAAACCTAAAATTGTTGAGAAACCCTAGATTGATATGAATTCGTATGTAAGAAATTTATATGAATTTGAAAAAAATGTTCATACCTGAGTAGACGGAGATGGAAAAACGGAACCCTAGATATGTAGTTTGCAGGCCTTCATTCATCTTCGTCGAGTTGATAGGACAAAGGGAGGAGGCGGTGGCAGAAGACGGCGATGGCGGTAGACGGTAGAGGCGGTGGCAGACAGTGGAGGCTGTACGAACGGAAGAGAAGTTGAGGCTGTATGAACGGAAGAGAAGTTGAGAGAGTGAGAAATGAACAATTATCGTTAAAAATGAGATAACAAACGAGAAGAAAATGAATTTACACTCATATCCATGTTGCTTTCAATTATTTACGAAATTACCATATTTACTAACGGTAATAACCGTTGTAAATGGTTGTAACGGATATAACCGTTATAAATTTGTAACGGTTATTAGCGTTGTAAATTGAAAGTGGAAAAGTGTTACAAAATGAGCTGTTTGGTGTAGTGTCATTAGTGAATTTAGTTGATATGTTTATCATAAGTATGGAATATTTGTGCTATTAATTAGCCCAACATAAACCATCAAACTTTAGCATACCCACTAAACCACTTCTTAAATATCATGAAAATTGCAATGAAATTAAACATAAAATCTATTTTAAGCATGGCTTATTTACTATTGAATTAGTAACATAAACCATCAAATTTTGATTTAAAATTCACTTCATTACCATAATCATATGTAGATGAAGAGGTAATTTGTGTTTATGTTTGTTTAAGCATAGCCTATTTGGTGTCAACAACATAGACTATCAAATTCAAAGCTAAAACAACAAAGTTAAACCACATCAAACATTGCCAGTAAGCTCAAAAGGAGATCAGAGCTAACAAAATGTTGAATCTACATGGTTAAGAGAGCTTCATTACCCCTAAATTAAAGGGGTTTAGCTTCTCATATTTGTTATCATGTCAACAAATGTAGAATTCAACATGAACATAAACAAGAGGAAAAGTGAGCTAATTAAAATAAAAAGAGAGCTAATCTACTTGCATAAAAATAAACTAAGCTACTAACACAAAAGTAAATAAACAACAAAAGAACATAAAAGAAGAGTGCATGAATTAAAATTGCATTAAAGAAAATTACAAAAGAGAAATGGCTAAGAAGCCGTGAAATAGAAAAGAGAGCTTTTGTTTATTTTTGAGCCTAGAACTAAACTAACTAAAGAGGAGGCTTAAAGGAGGCTAAGAGCTTAATTACATGAACATATGGGGTATTTATACAAGCCTAAAACCATAATGCATATTTTTTAGGACTACCCATAATACCCTTGAGCAAGTATGGCCACCAATTTATCATTAGCATGAGATAATCCTCCATTTAAATGTGTATGAAACTTTTAGCTCACTAACTTGTGCATTAGCTTCTAATTGTAGATTAAGGTAAGTGGGTAGGGGGGGTCCGCCATGATACATGAGTTTGAATTATTTCCTTCTTTATTCCTTTGTTTCCTCTTGTGCATGCTTATTTTCCATGAATCCTCTTGTAATTTCCATCCAATTTTCCTACAAATAAAAATAAAATGTGAAAATAAAATTCTCAAATTAATATGTGCACAAAAATGACCATTTTACCCCTATATGAAGATGAATAAATGATGGTTTGAAAATAATTGAAATATCGGTTTAAACGTGTTAAAATACCCTATATGCTCATTTATTTAATTAAATTCGATTAAATATGGAGGTAAAAATACACACATTTACGTGCACATCAAATACCTCCACACTTATCTTTTTATTCGTTCTCGAATAAAGAGAAAACTAAGATATATCCGTTTTCGTAGGAGCACGATGGCATTGAGTGTATGCAACAAGCCGTTAAACTTCTAGGTGTCCCTAGTAGGACGAGTGTTGTCTCGTAAGGGTTTTCAGCGGATACTACCAACAAAATATAAATGTAAAGTGAAAAATTCCTAAATGCAAGATTTATTTACAATGATATGAATGCAAATTTTTGAAAATATTTACAAATGAAGAATTACTTTCAAATTGACATGAATAAGTTGTATATAAGTTCTGGTCATTATCAAGAAGTTTAAGTCATTTTACTTGTCAAAATTTCCAATAAAAATTAAGTTATCATCATAACTAAAATCTAGTTTGGCTAGTTGTTTCGGTTGATAACACAATGTAACTATGAAATGGATCCTTAATTGATTATCAAAGTTTTTCAAAGTGGTATTTTCATTTCTTTTGAATAACAAGTCAAATCAAATAAGTAAAAACAGTGCTTGGATTTTAATTGCTTACTCTCTCTTATTTGAAAATTTTATTGATATTAACAATATTTACATATGCCTAACTCAGAAAACTGAGGCTAGATATATTACCCTTGCATTGCCTTGCGGGCTTACGTGGGGGAAATATAGAGCGTGGCGAGTGAACACACAAGTGTGTGCACCTATCAATTGTAGGCGTTATTAATAAAAAAAATTATATACATACACCTAACTCAGAAAAACTAAGGCCAGATATACCAATCATGCACTGCCTTTCGGGCTTATGTGAGAAGGGTATAGAGCATGGTGAGTGAACTAACTTGCGTGTGAACACATGACTCTAGGTGTTAATAAAAAATATATACATATATACAAAAAAATTCTTTTGTTTGTTTTTTATTTTATTTTTAAATATGTCTTTTTTTTCTTTTGTTTTTTTTGAAGAGAGAGTTTTGCAAGATCATCTTAGCACCATTTAACTTAGAAGATAAAAAATGTTATATCCTTTTCTTTTAAATCCACCACTTTTTTAAACAAAGATTTTCAGTTAGGATATACTTCATAATTAACACGTATGAACCTTCCTATATACTAGTTAAACCATAGTTACTTGTAATCAAACTTTATTTTTATTTTTGTTAAGACGCGTAAATTTTAAAAAATTTCATTTTAATAACCAAAATCCTATACTTATCCTATAGTGCCTCTTTAAACATAAATCAAAATGTTAAAGAAAATTTGTTTTTGGGATTTTTTTTTCTAATTTTTTAAGTTTTGGAAAGAAAATTCAAAAAAATAAACCATGAAAAATAAAAAATGAATATGAGACTCCCTCCACACTTGATTTTGACTATGTCCCCACAATCAACCCAAGTAAAAGGAGAAAATAAAATAAAAATAAAAATACGACCTATATTTACATCAAAATGAAATGGTTGTTATTTACACGACATCAGAAAATATACTGTTAAAGAGTAAATGACACGGTCTTCCAAAGACCAATTCATTCCTCTCGTCAAGTATGAGAGACACAGTTTAAGCTCGGAAAACTAAACCGTCAAAGATTTCAAATTTGAATGTTGATTTGGAAAAACGAATTTCGTTTTAAAAATCGTATAAGTTGTTTTATTTTCGATGATTTTTGGGGTAGATAGAACAATTGATTGAAGTTGTTAACGGTAAAAAGTGAACGCTAACACCCGGTGTGTGAAATAGAATTGTGAAAGCACCACCCGTTGGTACGGGAACAGAATATAAGCTGAAAATAGCAGAAAAGCAGTAAATGAACAACAGATTTATAGTGGTTCGGCCCATAATTGAGCCTACATCCACTTTATAGTCTTTTATTGCTGATTCGGTTACAATTTGATACAATATCCTTCAAAATACAATACAACTTGATCATGAAAGCACTCTTGACTACTAGCTCGATCTTTGATGATGAAACTCGACGAATCCGTGTTGGATGTTAGGAGCTCTTCTCGAAGATTGTTGTAGTGTCTCGAATGCTTAAAGATCTTTGATTGTTGAATGAGAGGAGGCTTCGACAACGTAACGGCGCTTGGAGAAATGAAAGGCCAAAAAGTCCTTTTCATGTTGGAAGTGGTGGCCTATTTATAGGAGCAGATTTCTGAGCTCTCGGTTTGGCCAAGTCATGATTCGTGACCGACTCATGGTAAGTCGTAACTCATATTCGACTTAAGATGTCTCGTGGGCGCCATATTTGGTCCATCCTGTGGCTTAGTTGGAAAACAAGTGCTGAGTCGTAGTCGACTCATCAGATCAAAGTAGCACAGGCAAGGGCTTTGGATTCCAGCTTGATAGCCTCTAAGTCGTATGCCTGATGAGTCGTAAGACCTCACGAGTTGCAAGTCCTCATGAGTCATAAGCCTTCATAAGTCATAAGCCTGATGAGTCGTACACCTCTTATCTCGTAAGACCATGAGTCGTAAGAAGCTTGTCTCGTTGAGTCATGAAGCTCTTAAGTTGCAGGCCACTTATAGCAAATCATGAGTCGCAGACGACTTATAGCTAAACATGAGTCGTAGACGACTTATAGCAACCATGAGTCGTAGACGACTTATAGCAAACCATGAGTCGTAGACGACTTATAGCAACCATGAGTCGTAGACGACTTATAGCAAATCATGAGTCGTAGACGACTTAAGGCCTTCCAGATAGTTAGGTCGCTAGGCAAGTTCAGTCGCTGTCTCTTAAGTCGTAGAAGAGTTAACTTGATGAGTCGTAGAAGAGTTAACTTGATGAGTCGTAGCATGTTAAGTCGAAACCTTCTTAAGTCGTAGAGACTTTAACTCGTTGAGTAGTTAAGTCGGAGAGTCTTCTTAACTCGGAGCATTTCATAGCTCGGTATTGTTAGGTCGGAGCAGAGTTAACTTGCAATCTTAAGTCGACCACTTGTTAGGTCGGTTGGCTTCTAGGTAGGCATACATCTCAAGTAGTTAGGTCGCAAGCTCCTTTAGGTAGTTGGGTCGTGGACTCCCTTAGGTCGTAAGTCGTTTAAGCCGTAGATTCCTTTTCAGCAACTAAGTCGTGAGTCGTTGAGTACACAGGTTTTAGGCTTTTTAACTCGTAAGTCGTTGCTAAAAGGGAGTTAACATTTGCCCCTCGAAGTATACGTCTTAAGTCGTAAGTCGTGTGCTTCGATTTCCTTAGCTCTCTTCTTGATGAGTGCGCTAGATCGCGATCGACTTAAGATGAGTCGTAGGTCGTGAACGACTTAGTATAAATCGTAAGTCGGATGTGTCGATTCATCTTTCACTGTCCCAGGGCATACATAGCTTCAGTCGTTCCTTTTCCTCCTTCACTTGTTCTTATCATCTTATTCTGCCATTTGTAAGCATTTGAGCTCTCTTAAGACGAATTCAAATACTCGATCGCCAGTTATCCCCATCGTTATATTGCGTAAGTGAACTTGATTATTCAATCCCCGACTATAACTGAATTATGACTCCCATTTTCGCCATCGACCCCCTTTTCTCATGCCGTACTTCTCTGCAATCCTTGTTTCAATCGATCATTGATGGATTCAAGATTATTTGTCTTAGCCTTGGACAGTTTTGTGTGAACAAGGCGATGGATTGCGGCGATTCAATTTGACCGATTTGTGATTTGTGATGGAATATCATTACACTAGGTGTATGGTGATTTCGAGATGATTGAATGCGTTGAGGGGACGAGAGTTTTAGTTGAAGGAGAGGCTAATGGGTTAACGGGTTAGGAGTTCGGCGAATCGATGTACTGGGGAGAATGAACATCTTAACACCTTTGAACAGAAATCGCGACTTAATTTTTGACGACCTTAAGTAGGTCGTAGGTCGTAGGTCGGTAACGACCTAGGACATTACATTTTTGCATTCAGACTTGAAACTTTTCCTTGCAGTGCGACTTAAGGACTGACGACTTGATTTAACTCATAGCTTGCCCCTTAGGTCGTGGACGAGTTAACACTTAAGGTTTAATCTTGCAAGCACATCTGAATGACTAGGTCGTGGATGAGATAGCCCTTAACTCGTAACTCGCGAACCCATCCGAACGATTTAATAACTTGAACTCTATGACTTCGAATTCTTGGACTTGAATGACCTGACTTAAGAGAACATGCCTTGAGCATCTTGACTTTAATGCTGATAACCTGCTTAACACAACATTCACAGAATACTGGGACGAATATATTGCCACTGACTGCCCACATCGAATGACAGATTAGTTGATAAAGAGAAAATTAAATTAAATGAACTGTATGAGTGAAATGCTACACAATAACCAACTCAAGTGAAGTATTAAAGCAAAATCGTAATGGTAAACTAAAACTGATTTGTCTACATCAACACTACACTTGAGTATTAACAAGTTCTAAAATCTCGTATTTGCCTGATTGTTAGTTAGTTTAATTCCAGTTATACTTGTTTTTTCTTGTTTTCATTAGTTTTGCTCAGCACTTCACACTTTTAGGAAACGTTCACCTTCACTTTTGAACATTCAGCTGATTGTGTAGAATGGCATCTCATCAAGAAGACTTGGAACCAAGTGGAGAAGCTTTTCCAATTGCCACTCCGTTGAATGATCCCCTGGAAAGGACTCCTACCACTCTGAGTCATAAAGTCTTCCGTCAACTATGCACCCAGTTTGGCATTGCTGAATCTGACGCTTTGCTCCCTGGAGTAAACGACACTGCTGATAGGCCGCCCCACGGCTTTGTCGCAGTGAACCGCCAAATGTGCTTGAGTGGAGCGATTCCCCCGTTTAATGACTGTCTTCGAGAACTTCTCCTTCGATTATCTATCTCCCCTTTTCAACTACATCCCAATGGCTACGCCATTCTACTGGGACTGTGTGTGCTTTTTAGGAGAATGCTGGACCGTTTTCCCAGTTTTGGAGAAATTTGCTTCCTGTGATCATTTACAAAGAACAAAGACCATCCCTCTATCACAGTTGTAAGGAGTGCCAGGAACCGTAAACTGATTATTGGTCTTCCTGAAAGCGTTCCTGGGTTTCTAAGCCAGTTTTTCTTTGTTCGCTGTCCCCCGGGATTTTACGCCATTTGGAGAGTGGGAAGTAAGACTATCTATCTTTTCCCAGTGTTTTCTAAAATTCTTTGAAGTCCAAATTGTCAAATGTTAACTTCTTTCTCTACTGTTTCAGCGCTCCCTCCCCCCTCTAGGGAAACTCGTCACAAAAATACCTTCGAGAGGCTTATGGCCGTGCCGGTCGAGGAGAGGAGTGTTCAATTTCTATTGAGAGATGAGTTCCTCCACGAATTTGGACTCTTACATCCTTCCCGTTCCACTCAGCCACATGAAGTCCCTGATTCTCCTGCTGAGGAGTCAGATGCCCCTGTTCCTGCTAAAGAACTTTTACCGCAAGAACTTACCGCTGAGACTTCATTGGTAAAGTGTTCTACTCCTACCGACATTGCTGGATCGTCCAGTAAGTTAGCACTCGCCCCGATTGTTGAAGAGGAGGAAAATCTTCACACTCTTGAAAAGACGGCTGAGGTGGAAGTTGAAAAAGATAATTCTCCCATGCACCATGGCGATGATACTTTTGATAGTCTGAGCGACATTATGATAACCTCTCAGGAGCTCTTTAAAGATGATGTTTCTAAAGTGGTCCCTCCTGTTATCGAAGCAACTTCTTCCTTGCAACAAACCACAACGCCTTCTATACAAGCCGTCACCATTTCCACACAAAAAAGTGGTTTGTAGTCCGACGCGCATAGCCCACACGCCACACACACTTAGGATTTTAGCACTTATATGCACTTAGCTCCTTTAATTTGAAAATTTCTAAGACTTGCCTTTCTTTTCCAATTTCAGGTTCTACAATGGGACGCTCCAGCTCATATTATGACTCATTTCAGCGTCATGGAGGACGTGGATCCTATGACTTCGGGAAATATCTTGGTGGCCAGAGAGAGACAGATGAGGAACGGGCCAAAAGGAAGGCTCAAGAAAAATGGGATTATGAGCAGCGGTAGAGAAGAAGAGATGTTGATCGATATGATTCTTCTTACAGAACTCACGATTCTCATAAGCGAAAGTCTTATGATGACAAAGGGAAGACTCAAATTACTGATGAATCGAGCAAACGATCTAAGCCAAGTGATGCGTCTGCTATTTCTGAGAAGACTAATGCTCCCATTTCTTCTGACATTCCGGCCGGTTCTCCTCCTCTAAAGGGATCTGATATTCAAACCATCATTAACAGGCCAAAATATCAAGCTAAAGACGGCCCTCCAACACTTCAGAGCCGATTTCCGAATTGGTGTCTAAGAGGAGTCCGTTTCGACTTAGATTTGGTTCCTATTGATAAGCAGGCAATGCTGAGAAATGTCGATGCTGTCAAGCTTGATATTGAAAGAATGTCTGGATGGCAGAAGTTGGTTGATGAACTTCAAAGGGTCAACCATATGAACCTTGAGGCAATGATGACCATGGAGAATGATAAATCTGAGTGGGACAAATGGCGTAAGCAGCATGACGCGGAGATGACGAGTATTGCAGACGACAATGCAAGGCTTTGCGTCTGAAGTTAAGCAGCTTAAGGAAAATCTCGCTTCTTCTTCTGCATCATATACTCAAAAAGAAGAAGTTTTTCAGAAGCAAGTGCGGGATGCACATGCTGCACAAAGAGACGTAGAAATGAAGCTTGCCGCCGAACAGCATGTTAATGAGAAGTATCGCGCAGAAAACGCCGAACTGCGGGAAAAAGTCACCTCCCAGAACGTGGAGATTGAGTTATTAAAGTCTCGACTCGCTAAAGCTGAGGCAGCTCGTGATGAGGCTATTACTGGTAGGGTTGCTGCCATTGCCGAAAAAGAAGCGGCTGAACAGTCACATGAGGCAACGAAAGCAAACATCAGTTCTACCTTATTCGACTTTTATTTACACTGCGTTCTGGGTCGTGGGAGCCTTGCTTTTCTGGGTCCAGATTATGAAATCACCCTGGTGGAAGTGTGGGAGGCCGCACTTGATATGTTTAAAGGTGTCGGCTATGATGAAGCAAAATTTGAGGAAGCAAAATTTGAGGCTCGCTATCTTGATGATGAGGCTCGCGCCGCTCTGGTTAGAGGGAAGGAGCAGCTTGCTAGAGCACGGGCTGAATCATTGGGAGAAGAGCTCTCAAAAGAGGAAGCTCTTTTAACTGCCCCTGTTCATGCTTCCACTTCGGCTGATGCAAACATTATGGATTCCAGCTCTCATCCTTCACATCCAGTTGTGACCACTCCTACAGAAGAGGAGGCAATGAAGGACTTTCAGGCTCGGGAATTTGAGATTGATCTCGCCAAACCGGCTTCTCCAGGTAACTTTGACGATTCACGGTCTTATTTTTTCTCGGGGAATACTGATTTTGATTTCTTTTATTATGCAGCAGTCGTGCCGGAAACTGCACCAATTCTTCCTTCTTCAGCTGCCGTTCCTTCTTCTCAAGTTACTCCTCTTCCAGCTTCTCAACCAGGTTCACAGGAAGAACCGATAGCAGCCCTTCAAGGTTTGGACGAACCATCTGCTTCCGAGGAACAGAAAGCAGAAGATCTGGAAGATAGCGAGAAGACCCCGGAGCGGTCTTTTGATTATGACACAAAGCTTTCTACATTTCTTGCTCCGGGGAGCGAGTCTTCTTCCAAGAAGAAGGGAAAGCGTGCGGTTTCGAAGAAAGGAAAGAAGAGTTCTTCTGCTGTTGGGGATGAAGCAGAGATTGATCCGGCTGAGTCTCTTTCTCCTTCTTCTCCGATACAGCCTACGAAGCTAATTACCAGGCCGGGTAAAAGCTCCAAGGGTGGGAAGAAGGGGAAATGAGTTTGATTTTGTCTTTTCTGCTTTTTGTATTGACCGGGGATTGTGCGGATACCGGTCTCCGCTTCTTTTTGTAACCTGTACAATGTTAAAAATTTCTCATAGTGTTGAAATAAATAGATATTTTTCTAGTACAAATCCTTGTGTATGTAGGAATACATCTGTTTTTCATTTGAAGTGTAGAGTAAACGATTCTTTCTATTTGTACAAACTTTTTGTCTGTGTTTCAAGAACGCATTTACTCCACATCTTTATTACGTGATATTGCAATGAACTTGTGGTATGTCGCTTGTATATTACTTTTATTACTGTAACTGAATTGTGAAATGCTGCCCCCATACCACAAGTATATTGTAATATTTCTTGCTTTCACAAGACCGATATTCTTATTTTAGAGAATAACTTTCCACTTTTTCAGGGAAGAATTATTCTGCTTTTTAATAGAGTATATCTTGTCTTTGGAGAAATTTTTATTTTCTTTTTCTTCCTGAAGAACATTTCGACTTCTGGGAATGATCACTTTTATTTGTTTGAAAGTGAATTTTCCTGTACAATGAAATGAGCTTCTGAAGAAGGTTTTGATTTTATGCCCCAGTAAAGGGTTTATTTTTGGTACTTCAAGCAAGGTGAAGTACGCCTCTGAAGAGGTCTTTTGGTCTCTGAAGAGAAGCAATTTTGGTCTCCGAAGAGAAGCAATTTTGGTCTCCGAAGAGAAGCAGTTTTGGTCTCCGAAGAGAAGCAGTTTTGGTCTCCGAAGAGAAGCAGTTTTGGTCTCCGAAGAGAAGCAGTTTTGGTCTCTGAAGAGAAGCAATTTTGGCATTTCAGCTCTGGTGAAGTGGGTCTCTGAAGAGAAGCAATTTTGGCATTTCAGCTCTGGTGAAGTGGGTCTCCGAAGAGAAGCATTTTGCACTTCTACACGGGTGAAATGTGCCTCTGAAAAGGGCTTTTGCCTCCGAAGATGGCTTGTGCCTCCGAAGAGGGCTTGTGCCTCCGAAGAGGGCTTGTGATTGCCTGGAAGTTACTTTCTCATGGTCGGAGGAGTCCACGGGACAGGCGCAAGTTGCTTGGTTGGATGTTTGTTTGTACAAACGATCGCAATCAATTAACAAGGTGCCCCATCGGTGGTCCTACCAATCTTTTTGATTGAGGAAAGCACTCCCATTTATTGGCGTGCCTCGTTAGAGGGCTTTGGTTGGTGTGCTAGGAAGGTTGCGTCTTAGGGGCAAGTAGATCCACGGGATGGACACAAGCTGCCTGATCGGATGCATCACAATCAGTTAGCGAGGGTCTTATTCCTTCTGCTTGGGAAGGTATCCCTTTAGTGGATCTACCTGCTTTCCTGTTGAGAGGCATACCTCCCTTTGGCTGCTTCCATGTTTGCCCGCTCATGCTGTATCATCATCCGCCAATCTGCGATCCTTTATCATCGTTTCCAAGCGCGTCTTCCTTTCTTTTGCAAGTAAATTGCTTTTATCCGAAGAAGTAGACTTCACTGTTGAATGACTCCACAAAGTAACCGCGAGTTATTTGGTTGGATGCCTTTTTATATCAACGATCGCAACCAGTTAACGAGGGTTTGACACAGTGGAGCCGTCAACTTTTTATGTGAAGTTCCTCTTGTATGGGATTTGAGTTTGGAATTTTTGTTGCTTGAATTTTGCTTTAATAAATGATTTGTAAGGCTCGCTTAGCTTTGCGATGGGTGAGCTTTGCTTTAATGACCTGCAGTATTAAATCGACATTTTAGCAATACATTTAGAGTATTTACACATCGAAATATAACAGGCATTTTATAATAGAAAACACAGAATGCATAGTTTTTCATTATTGAATCACGCTGTTTTCTCAGCGGTTTACAATGCAGAAGTTACACATCCATCATTATCTTTACAAATTCAAGCAATGCTGTTAAGTAAAAATGAATGCTAGTTATTGTTGTTTCAGAATCTCCAAGATGGATTTCCATTTGTGCTTGATTCATAGCTTTTGGATTTTTATGCCAGAGAAAGTGAGAGATGCCCCAGCCGCAGTTTTGTGGGTAATTAGTAGTCATCCCAACTTCTGCTTGCTGGGTATGGTCCCCCTGTGATAGCATTAATGACAAGCTTTTCTGAATCTTGCACTGCAGTGTTGTTGTGAGATTCGGATTGATGGGTAGGGTGTTGTTGATCCCGAGTGGATGAGGTTGGATCGACTCCGCTTCTCTTAACATATTGTTGGAGTTTACCTTGTTCCAGCAATTCTTCAATCACTTTCTTTAACTGGCGACATTGGTCAGTGTCATGGCCAGGTTGATTGTGAAATTGGCAGAATTTTCCATTACTCTTTGCACCTTTCGTCATCTAAGGTGGCTTAGGATACCGGACAACGTCTTTTGTTGCAAAAAAGATATTTCTTGGTGTATCAGTTAAAGGAGTATAATCCGAAGAATTAAAGCGGCGAGGTTTCTTTTCATTTCCTTGGCTCTTTCCTCCTTCATTCTCCCTTTTCTGACTTTCAGATTCTCTTTTCTTAGATGGGACACTGTTATTATTAGTTTGGACAGCAACCACTTTTGATGTCGTAGAAAGGCTCTCAAGGCGAATGAACTCGTCGGCCTTTTTATAAAATTTATCAAGTGAGTTCGGTTCCTTCATATTTAGCCATATCCCAAATTTACTCGATTTATCAATGGCTCGCATCAAATAAGTCAGGATCATGCGTGGTTCCGCATTTTCTACCTCGGCTAAAGCTATATTGAAATGGCTCAAGAAAGATTTGATTGATTCTCCGGGCGCCTGCTCAAGGTTAGACAGTGACATTATATCCTTAGCTTTTGAAGCATACAATATGAACTGTTCTTTAAACTTTTGTGTCAAGTCGGAGAACTTATCTACAGACCGAACTGGAAGCTTTGTGAACCAAAGTAAAGCCACACCTTCCAGATATACTGGAAAGTATCGACACTTGATCTCGTCTGATGCTCTTGCACCGGTCATATGCCAATCGTATTTGTATAGGAAATGATTAGGGTCACCGGTTCCCCTATAGGCTTGGATAGTAGGAGGTGCAAATTTCCTTGGAAACCCCGCTCTCAGGATCCTTTCAGTAAATGGAGTTCTGCTTGGTGCAAATCCCCAGTCGTTCTCATCCTCTTCCCTTTGCATGCTCTCTTTCATGATGCGGTTAACCATTTCAGACAGGTATTCTTTATTGTTCAAAGACACCTCCGGACAAGCATCAGTTCTTCCCTCGGAAGTTTGCCCGGGCATATGTTCATGACAAGTTGGTTGCGGCATAGAACCATCAGCCTGGAAAGGTGGCATTTCAGGAAGAGTAGTTTGACGGTTCTCTGGTTGACGATTTGCCCCGAGCAGAGCAGTTAACCTATCCATCATCAAAGCGTTTTGGGCTTCAATTTGTTGGTATAATCCAGAAACTGCATCATCCAATTCAGCCCTGGTGACTCCAACGGTTGGAGTTGCTTGGTCTGTTATTGGGGAAGCGGAAGTCCCTTCGTGAGCATTTCCGGATCTGATAGGTCTACCTCTTCTTCCAGGAGCCATTATTTCGGATCTGGTTTTTAAGAGAGGTTCTTTTTATGAGTCTTTGCGAAGCAACGGTGGATGATCCCCTGAGTTCAATTCTCAGTGAAAGCACCAAAATGTTAACGGTAAAAAGTGAACGCTAACACCCGGTGTGTGAAATAGAATTGTGAAAGCACCACCCGTTGGTACGGGAACAGAATATAAGCTGAAAATAGCAGAAAAGCAGTAAATGAACAACAGATTTATAGTGGTTCGGCCCGTAATTGAGCCTACATCCACTTTATAGTCTTTTATTGCTGATTCGGTTACAATTTGATACAATATCCTTCAAAATACAATACAACTTGATCATGAAAGCACTCTTGACTACTAGCTCGATCTTTGATGATGAAACTCGACGAATCCGTGTTGGATGTTAGGAGCTCTTCTCGAAGATTGTTGTAGTGTCTCGAATGCTTGAAGATCTTTGATTGCTGAATGAGAGGAGGCTTCGACAGCGTAACGGCGCTTGGAGAAATGAAAGGCCAAAAAGTCCTTTTCATGTTGGAAGTGGTGGCCTATTTATAGGAGCAGATTTCTGAGCTCTCGGTTTGGCCAAGTCATGAGTCGTGACCGACTCATGGTAAGTCGTAACTCATATTCGACTTAAGATGTCTCGTGGGCGCCATATTTGGTCCATCCTGTGGCTTAGTTGGAAAACAAGTGCTGAGTCGTAGTCGACTCATCAGATCAAAGTAGCACAGGAAAGGGCTTTGGATTCCAGCTTGATAGCCTCTAAGTCGTATGCCTGATGAGTCGTAAGACCTCACGAGTTGCAAGTCCTCATGAGTCATAAGCCTTCATAAGTCATAAGCCTGATGAGTCGTACACCTCTTATCTCGTAAGACCATGAGTCGTAAGAAGCTTGTCTCGTTGAGTCATGAAGCTCTTAAGTTGCAGGCCACTTATAGCAAATCATGAGTCGTAGACGACTTATAGCTAAACATGAGTCGTAGACGACTTATAGCAACCATGAGTCGTAGACGACTTATAGCAAACCATGAGTCGTAGACGACTTATAGCAACCATGAGTCGTAGACGACTTATAGCAAATCATGAGTCGTAGACGACTTAAGGCCTTCCAGATAGTTAGGTCGCTAGGCAAGTTCAGTCGCTGTCTCTTAAGTCGTAGAAGAGTTAACTTGATGAGTCGTAGCATGTTAAGTCGAAACCTTCTTAAGTCGTAGAGACTTTAACTCGTTGAGTAGTTAAGTCGGAGAGTCTTCTTAACTCGGAGCATTTCATAGCTCGGTATTGTTAGGTCGGAGCAGAGTTAACTTGCAATCTTAAGTCGACCACTTGTTAGGTCAGTTGGCTTCTAGGTAGGCATACATCTCAAGTAGTTAGGTCGCAAGCTCCTTTAGGTAGTTGGGTCGTGGACTCCCTTAGGTCGTAAGTCGTTCAAGCCGTAGATTCCTTTTCAGCAACTAAGTCGTGAGTCGTTGAGTACACAGGTTTTAGGCTTTTTAACTCGTAAGTCGTTGCTAAAAGGGAGTTAACAGAAGTTCAAGTTTATTTTTACCAAATTGAAATTCAAACTTATCATCGAGAAATTCTTCAAAATTATTGATTCAAAATCAATATGGTGTTTTAAATCTTCTCCTTCGGAATTTAACAACTCATCTATGAAAAGTCCATAAAATTTGCGTTCACAAAATTCGTCTTCCTTTGTTGAATTATTCACAACTTCATTGCATATATCATGTTCAAAGTCCAAAGTTGTTGTATTCAAATTTTCAAAATCGAAAAAAGGAAGATCGGATTTTAAATCGAGTGTCTCACCCTCAAAAAAATTGAAATCCAACTCAATTACCATATTTTCAACAACTTCATCAAGATTTTCGTTTTCAATTTCAAAAGTTGTTACTTGAAAATCGTCAATTTTGGTAAAATTTGGATTATCACTTGACTCATCACACGATGGAATTTGATTTTGTTGCTTACGTTGTTTTATGTATATTTCGAACAACAAATCCGTGTGATCATTGTAAATCTCTTCCATTTGCTCAACAAAGTCAAATTTATAATTATTAATTTGAAAATTTTCACTTGGAACTTGTTGAGAATGAAAATTGTACATTGTGCCATAATCGAGATTATTCTCATTGCCCAAATCATTTAAAAATTGGTTCACATTTTCATTTCGATTTTGAAATTCATTTTGGAGTTCGAAATTGAATTGGCATGAGTTATAATCAAAGTTATTTGAATTTTGAAGTGAATTCAAATTTTGATTATTTTTAAAATTTTGACTTGAATCATTGCATAAATATGAATTACACAAATTATTTGTCCTTTGATTTGGTTGTGTAGAGAGTTCAAGTAAAGACGAAATCATTTCAATGCTATTTTCAAGATTTGAGGGTAGGTCATCATTTTGAAAACTTTTTGGTTCAAAATTTGAATTGTTTATACAATAGTTGTTATTAAAATATCCATAAGAATTTTGTGTGAAATTATATGGATTATATTGATTTTCACAACTATCGTAAAATTCTTGAGAATAGGAAAATTTCGACATTTTCAAAATGTTTTATTTATAAAGGAAAAGAAAAAATATTTACCAAAGAAAATTTATTTAAAAAGGAAATTTTGATTTTTGTTTTGTTTTTTGGTTTTTCAATTATTTTTTGTTTTTGAAAAGATTATTATTATTTTTTGGATTTTTTTTTCTAAAAAAAACTAACTAAATTTCTTTTTTTGGATTTTTGATTTTGATTGAAAAAATTTCAAAGGATTTAAAAACTATGTTAAGAAATATTTACAAAATTTTTTACTTTTGGCATTTTGATTTTTTTTTTAAATATGCATGAACTAATGCAACTAAATAAATTCAAGGGTTTCATCCCAAATTTTCTATCCTAAGTAGCTCCTAACCAAAAATTGTGTAATCGCACTTTGTCTTAATTCAACAAAATAGTTCACAGCCAGGTAATGGCCAAGATTTATCGGTGCACCACGAATCACCATAGCAATGCAGCCGAAGGTTTAAGTACCTTCAAAGAAACAATCAGTATAATATTTACGAATCACCATAATATTTTTAACTAATTATTGCTCTGTCGTAGGCTAGACACCAAGAAATTAAATTGTCGAAAGAGGACAACTTGTCAATATACAATTAAGCCCTAAGTGAGCCCGTAACTCCCTTAAGTATGAAGTCTAACTGTTATTATTAGCAAATTTCTAAGATGAAATGGAAAACTGAAATTAATCGTGTATTAACAATCCAACTACGAATAAAATTTGTTTTAGTTTTTTTTTTGAATTTTTTTCTAAAATGCAAGCAACCAACAATGCAAGACAAATAAAAATAAGAGATAGGGGCACGATACCAGAATCTGTAGAATTATTAGCAATTTTTTTATAAGCAAGCAAAGTAATTTATTTTTGGCAAACGATTCTTCCTTTGAATTTTTGCTTTCGCAACCTGAAACTAAAAACAAGATACATACAAGTTTTTTGTATACCTTTTTTTTGACAAAGAAACTAAGAAAAATATGAAACCAAAACATTTTTTTGTAACAAACTAAAAACAAACGAATCTAACCAAAATGGCCTTTTTTCTTTTCTTTAAAAGGAAGAACTGAAACAAGTTAAAACAACGAAAATTAAAAAAATTCATTTTTTTGTATCCAAGAAGGCACTAAAGAAAATGAAACTAGAATAAAACAAATCAAACTAAAACTAATGAAAGAGGATTAAAACTTAAATGAACTTGGATAAGAATTTCTCTTTCTTTCGTGTTATATATATATATATATATATATCTGTGGGTGTCAAAGAAGAAACCAAAACAAATGAAGTTAAATCAATTGCAAACGCTTGTTGTTTTTTTTAATTATCACACCAAAAGAAAATTCAAAATAAAAAAATTTAAAAATATATATAAAGCACTCAGCCCACAAGCCCAATACGCAACCCATGTAATCAGAATAAAAAAATCAACTTGAGCCACAGTTACTCTCCCATCCTTTTTTCAACAAAAAACAAACAAAAAAAAAGAAGAAAAAAAGAAAATTGAAATCAGTCAAAACACGGGCGAACTTCAAAAAGAAAACCAACAGGAATAAATATATATATGAAATTGCAGATGTCTGGTTCACGATTTCAGGAGCTGTGATTTGGTGAATTGGGTGTTTTGTTCACGATGGTTGATGTCGATTGTGTTTGAATTAGTTGCATGTTTGGTTGAAGGTGAGGTTGCGGTTCAGACAGAGGCAGTTTTGGGAAGTGGCAATGATGTTGAGGGAAGGCAAATGGAAGTAGGTGGTTGCGGGCGTATATGCACGATGGTGATGGGCTTTGGGTTTAAGAAGTGATAGCAGTGAGCAGAGGTGATGGCAGTTCAGGGGAGTTTGCAGAGGTTGAAGGGGATATGTTGATGGTTATGAGAGTGTTTAGTAGCAGCTATGGGGGATGAAATGTTAGTTGATCACGAGAGTGGTGAATGTATGTGAAAGGCAAGGGTAATGTGTTAGAGGTTGGTTGTCAGACGAATATTGGTTTGTGTGGAGATGTACTATGGAGCACTGATATGGTTATAGTGAGTATTTGGCGTTTTGATGGCTGAAGGGGACTGCACTGGTATGTGCAGAAGTAGGGTTGTGCTTCTGAAAGAAGTGGGTGGTAGGGAGTTGATGTATGATAAGGTAGTATTGATGTATGAAGAAGGTATTGATGTATGATATGACAGAAGTGGGCTGCAGGGGAGGTTGATGATGGACAAGGCAGAAATTTGGTGAGATGGTCAGAGGCAGGATGTTTGGCCGAAGTTCGCACAGTGGAGTTTGAAATGTTTTTGGTTTGTGGAGGTAGGTGACTGAGGTAGATGATGATCCGACCAGTATGGCAGTGGGTTGACTGAAGTTTATTTGGGTTGATCAGGATTTGGGATGGGTGTGCATGTGATGTTACTAGATATGATAGCAAGCAAGTTAGTGGTTATTTGGGAGTTAATGAAGTGGATATAGTGGTGTTTGATGGTTGTTTGTGAGGAGTGTGGTTCAGAGAAGCAAGCAATTTAATGAGAAGTGTGAGTTGTGCAATAATGTGGCTGTTTGATGTTGTGACAGAGGAGAGGGTAAAGTGTGAGTTGTGACAGAGGAGTGGAGAAGGTAAAGTATTGGGAGGCAGAAGTATGGAAAGCCAGTGCACTGTATTTAGAGGCAGATGGTGATGGGGATGTTGGTGGTTAGACAGTGATGGGGCAAAGCAGTTTGTTGAAGGAAGGGTGGAAATGTTTGGGTTGATGGCTTGGACTGTGCACGGAGTGACAGTTATATGGCAGTGTCAGATGGAGGATGGTGATGTATTATGGTATGAGGTTGGTTGTGAATGTGCAATATGCAGCAGATATGAGATGAAAGCAAGTTGTTGTGATGGGGGTGGTCGAAGTATTGTGTGGTGTGGCACTGTGGTGATATAGCAATGGTGAGTTACAGTCAGGGAGGTTCAGGGGAATGGATGGCAAGTTTGAGTTAGATGAGATGTTGCGATGTATGTGTGATAGGGTTATGTTGAAGGATCGTGTGTTGTATGCAGAAGTTGTATGCAAGCTGTAGTGATGAAATGTTGTGAGTGGTATGGAAAAGTTAATGGCGGGGGTTGATGGGAATGTGTTGCTATCAGTGATGACCAGAAGTTGATGCACAACAATGAGTGGGCTATGATGTTGTGATGAGGATGTTCTTTTGATGTAGTATGTGAAGTAATGGTCTGATGTGCAATGTGATATGTGCACAAAGTTGCACAGTTGGGTTGTGATGTTTGTGGATGTGCAAAGCTGATGGGTGGTTTTGTGCAGATGTACTATTAGGCAGGGCAGTGATGAAAATGTGATGGATTGTATTTTGTAAAATGTGATGGATGAAAATGTGATGGGTAGTGATGAAAATGTGGTGGGTGGTTTTGTGCAGATGTGCTATTTGGTAGGGCAGTACTGTTCAAGGCAGAAGTGAAAGAGGAATTGATTTTGATGTGTAGTTTGAAGTGGAGGTTGCAAGACGAAGGCAACAATTTGCTTTCAGTTTATGTGTGCAGCAGTTCTGAAGATGGTGTGCAACTGAAATGATCAATAGAGTGGTTTGTAGATAAAGGCAGAACTGGGTACACAAAACAAAAGCAGTTTATGTGTAGTTTGAAATGAACTTGTTTGACAGTGAGTATGTGATTGCAGATTATATGTATGAATAGAGAAGTGTCTATATGATGTATGGAAAAAACAAAAGTAGAAATGAATTTCTTGTATATATATGAAATGTAAATTGCAAATGAAATAAATTTTTTTGTTTTGAAGTTTGATGTTTTTTTAAATATAGAAATGCAAATGGAACTAGAAAGGCAACAAGCACACAAACAAAATGCAAGCACAAATCACACAACAAACACTCAACACACAAAATTAACACACACTAAAAATTAAACAAAAATAATTCGAAAAATAGAAATTAAAATCAAATTAATTCCCCTGCAACGGCGCTGTTTAACTGGCTAATTTCCTATTCGATTAAAAAATAACCGATCAAATTTAAATTAAAAATTAACCGCAAGTGCACGACATACAATTCAAGTACGTGGCGAGTACGGGTCGATTCGTAGGGAATTGTTTAGATTTTAAAATTCTATTCAATCAAATTAAACCAAAAATTTGAGATTGTGTTAAGCTAAAAAATGTAAAAACTAACAAAAACTTAAATGGATAAAAATATGAGAGTTTGAAGGCAATTTAGAGGTAATTTCCTTTTCATGATCACATAAACCAACAAAATGAAATTATGATATCTCTTTTGGTCATTAGTGAATTTAGTTGATATGTTTATCATAAGTATGAAATATTTGTGCTATTAATTAGCCCAACATAAACCATCAAACTTTAACATACCCACTAAACCACTTCTTAACTCTCATGAAAATTTCAATGAAATTAAACATAAAATCTATTTTAAGCATGTCTTATTTACTATTGAATTAGTAACATAAACCATCAAATTTTGATTTTAAAATCCGCTTTATTACCATAATCATATGTAGATGAAGAAGTAATTTGTGTTTTTGTTTGTTTAAGCATAGCCTATTTGGTGTCAACAACATAGGCTATCAAATTCAAAAATAAAACAACAAAGTTAAACCACATCAAATATTTCCATTAAACACAAAAAGAGATCATAGCTAACAAACTATTGAATCTACATGATTAAGAGAGCTTCATTACCCCTAAATTGAAGGGGTTTAGCTTCTCATATTTGTTATCATGTCAACAAATGTAGAATTCAACATGAACATAAACAAGAGGAAAAGTGAGCTAAATAAAATGAAAAGAGAGCTAATCTACTTGCATAAAAATAAACTAAGCTACTAACATGAAAGGAAATAAACAACAAAAGAACATAAAAGAAGAGTGCATGAATTAAAATTGCATTAAAGAAAATTACATAAGAGAAATGTTTAAGAAACCATGAAATAGAAAAGAGAGCTTTTGTTTATTTTTAGCCTAAAACTAAACTAACTAAAGAGGAGGCTCAAAGGAGGCTAAGAGCTTAATTACATGAACATATGGGGTATTTATATAAGCCTAAAACCTTAATGCATATTTTTGGGGACTATCCAAAATACCCTTGAGCAAGTGTGACCACCAAGTTATCATTACCATGAGATAATCTTCCATTTAAATGTGCATGAAAATTATAGCTCACTAACTTGTGCATTAGCTTCTAATTATAGATTAAGGTATGTGGGTAGGAGGTCCCCCATGATACAAGAGTTTGAATTATTTCCATCTTCATTCCTTTGTTTCCTCTTGTGAGTGCATATTTTCCATGAAGTCTCTTGTAATTTCCATCCAATTTTCCTGCAAATAAAAATAAAATGTGAAAATAAATATTCCCAAATTAATATATGCACAAAAATGACCATTTTGCCCTTATATGAAGATGAATAAATGATGATTTGAAAATAATTGAAATATTGGTTTAAACATGTTAAAATACCCTATATGCTCATTTATTTAATTAAATTCGATTAAATATTGACGTAAAAATATGCACATTTACATGCACATTAGGAGGGTATGCAACTCTAGGGATGAGATGTGACCTGGTAGAACTTGATTTGTTAAGTCATAAGTTTGCATGCAGTCTGTATGTTTTTGATTTTGTAGATTTCTGAATCATTTTGGGTATGAATTGGTTGGGTAAGTATGAGGCCAGGATATTTTGGTAGGATGGGGATATATCACTAAGACACCTTGATAGTCATAACTGAATCATATCCTCAGTTGAGAATTCTGACCGGAGTAGTTGTGCTTTGTTAAGTGCAATGAAAGTGGGAGAAAAGCCAAGTCAGGTTAGGGTAGCAAGAGAGTTTGCAGATGTCTTTTAGCCGGTTACAGGACTACCGCCGAAACGTGCTATTGAGTTTCGGATAGATCTTGTGCCAGGAGCTGAACTTGTAAGTAGACCACCTAGCAGGATGACACCGACCGAGATGAAGGAATTGAAGGTGCAGCTAGTGGATCTAGAAGGAAGGAATTTTATCAGACCAAGCAATTCACCTTGGGGAGCAGCCGCGGTGTTTGTGAAGAAACCAGATGGGTCATTTAGGATATGTATCGACTATCGTAAGTTGAACGAGAGGACGATTAAGAATAAGTATCTTTTGCCAAGAATAGATGATCTATTTGATCGGTTGTGTGGAGCCAGAGTGTTTTCCTAGTTGGATTTGGCGATAGGTTTCCATCAGTTAAGAGTGGTAGAGGGCAGTATTCCTTTGATAGCATTTCAGACTAGGTATGATTCGTATGAGTTGTTAGTAATGCCACTCGGGTTAACGAATGCACCTACTTTCTTCGAAGATTTGATGAACCGAGTTTTCTGAAAGCACTTGGATAGGTTTGTGCTGGTGTTTATAGATGACATTTTAGTATACTTTAAGGATGAAAGGGAGCATGAGGATCATCTTAGAGTGGTACTTGAGACGCTGAGACAGAATCAGTTGAAAGTGAAGTTTTCCTAGTGTTATTTTTGGAAGAAAGAGGTTAAGTTTCTTGGTCATGTGGTTTCAAAGAAAGGCTTGTCAGTCGATCCAGATAAGATCGAAGCTTTGAACAATTGGAAGAGACCAGAGACAGTGACTGAGATTAGAAGTTTTCTTGGACTTGCTGGCTACTACCGGAGATTCATTAAGGATTTCTCATGGATAGCAGCACCTTTGACTAAGCTAAACAGGAAGGATTTGAGGTATGTCTGGTCCGAGAAATATGAGGAAGCATTCCTTAAGTTAAAGCATTTGTTGACCAATGCACCCATGTTAGTAGTTCCAGACGGAAACCAAGGGTTGGTTGTATATACCGATGCATGTAGGACTAGATTAGGACCTGTGTTGATGCAGAAGGGTAAAGTGATTGCCTACACTTCACGACAGCTTAGACTGCATGAAGTGAGATACCTTACCCATGATTTGGATTTGGCTGCAGTGATTTTCACATTGAAGATTTGGAGGCATTATACCTTAGGGGAGAGATTTGAACTATACACAGATCATAAGTCTTAGATGGACCTTGACTAGATTCTAGAAACTACAGAGGAAGAGGAATCATGGATAACACCGATCAAAGATTATCTGCTTAGAGGGACACTCCTCAGGGATCGGAGTGAGCAGAAGAAGCTTCTTCGAAAGGTGCCATGATTTGTACTAATGACAGAATGCTCTACAGGACAGGATTTTCCACCCCCTTACTCAGATGTGTAACCAGCAGCGAAGCTAAGAGGATTCTTCGGGAAGTTCATAAAGGCAGCTACAGAGACCACATTAAGGGCCAGACACTAGCAAAGAAGGTTTTGCATTATGGATATTTCTGACCATCAATTAACCGAGATGTTGCATACTACACTAGACATTGCAACTAGTGCTAGACATTTGCCAAAGTTACGAGAATCCCATCCACAGAGTTAACTCAAATGGTCAGCTCGTGGACGTTTACAATTTGGGGAATCGATCTAATTGGCCTATTACAAATAGCTAAAGGAGGAGCCAAATATGCTATCGTCGCTGTTGATTACTTTACCAAATAGGCCGAAGTGGAACTGCTGGCGGCCCTCACTACTAAGAAAGTAATTAACTTCGTTACTAAAAATATTGTCTACAGGTTCGGGGTACTACATAAAATCATCACAGACAATGGAACTCAGTTCGAGAGTGTCGAATTCAAGAACTTCTGTGAGCGTTTTCAGATCAAGAAGAGCTTCTCTATGGTGGCACACCCACAAGCAAACGAGCACGTGGAGGTAGTGAACAAAATAATCAAATCCACCATCAAGAAATAGCTGACAAAACCTAATAGAAATTGGGTTGATGAACTTCCGCTTGCACTATGGGCTTATAGAATGACTCATAAATCGGCTATTGGGCACTCACCCTTCGCCTTGGCATACGGTTTAGAAGAAATGATTCCAACAGAATTGGAAGTCCCCTCTCATCGGAGATGACACTTCAACCCCAAAGTGAGAATGAGTAGCTCATGCTCGAATCACTTGATCAAATCATTGAGAAGCGGGAAGAAGCTGAGCTAAGGACTACTGCTCATCAAAAGAGAGTGGCATGACACTTTAGTGCCAAAGTTTGAAACTGCACCTTCGATGTAAGTGATCTCGTCCTAAAATGAATCTACCCTGGTATGGAGGCACTTGGCCCAAACTGGAAAGGACCCTAAGTTATCGACTAGAAACTTAAAGATGGAACTTTCAAGCTCACAATGGTCGATGGAATTCAGATTCCCTGAGCTTGGAATAGCGATTCGCTACTTCACTATTTTATTTTAATTTCTATCTATGTATTTCCTATTTTCGCAAATAAGCCACTCAGGGATACTGGGGCATTGTAAATAGGCAAGATTTTGCTTTCTCTTTATTTTATCAATAAAGTTATTTCACTTCTTGAACCAATGTAACTACATTCATGTAAGCAACTACTGAGTTGGCGGGGTCAAATCGACTAGAAAACCATTCACTGACTAGTTGGACCAATGGAACCATGTCCAATTACGCTCCACCTACATGCTTCTTAAACTGATGGAACTGTGTTCAAGTAAGCAACCTCCAGAGTCGACGGAAGAAAATCGACTCAAACTGCTGGATCGACGGGAAAATCGATCCCTGGCCTTTGAGAACCGGTGTTGCTCCGGCAATATCTGGAAGTCACAAAACCTCACGCGCATCTATAAGCCGCGCCTTACGTCTTGAACTAATAAAACTGCATCCAAGTAAACATCCATTTCCTTAGCCACTCAAACCAATGGAACTGCATTCAAGTGCAGGCTGTTTCTCTCGCTTCTTAGACCAACGGAACCACGTCCTGGTAAGCTTTCATTCCTTAGCCACTTGAACTGACGGAACCACGTTTAAGTGTGCCCATCTCCTCCATTTCTTAGTCTAATGGAACAACATTAAGGAAAGCATCCACCCCCTATCACTTCAACCAATAGAACTGGGTTCAAACGTACTATGAATCATCGCTAATACCCTAGTAATATCATCATTTTGCCAAAACCTCCTAAGTACCGACGTTGCTCCGGTAGTATTAGGAAATTTATCAGTTGCAGGATTCATATAAATTAATCCCCACCACACAAAACTCAACATCGCCTAGATATCGACAACGTTAAAGGAAAGAGCTATCCACAAGTCTTATGAAATAAAGGCTGATGTATGGATAGAAGCTCAACACCAACTTCGAAGAAAATCGGTTGTGACCAAAGTACACACTGCTCGGAATCGAGCATTCAGATTGCATGTTCCCGGAGATAGGAGCTGTAATACATCCTTGACATGGTGTGTCTAGAGTGTAGCCCGTAACGCCCGGTCTTGCATCAATTTTTCGGAGTTACCAGTCCCATGGACTGGGCGGCACATAACAAACCAACACTTGGTCGGAATAAAAGTCACTCTATGGTTCTATTATGTCGAACAAAAATTCTTGCAGCTACAATAGAGCTAAGTAAAATAGTAAAACTAAA
This sequence comes from Allium fistulosum, assembly GCA_030737815.1. NCBI lineage: Eukaryota > Viridiplantae > Streptophyta > Magnoliopsida > Asparagales > Amaryllidaceae > Allium > Allium fistulosum. Next base: position 1,217,363,191 of record CM060904.1, on the reverse strand, counting down.
TAATCGCAGGTTACACTATTTACACCATTTACATGCATAGAATTATGGTAAATAAACATATCGTATATCATAAAGTACAATAGTGTATAATATGGAAATTGCGAGATGAGCAATCGTATTATACATACATGCTGTGGTAGATAAACAGGCACAGTATATAGAATGTAGAGAGGTACACATAAGAGATTACTGTAAAAATACTAATCTTTCATCGCTTATATCACTTTATCTACAATATCAAATAGCGGGAGCCATTCCCGCACAATGTTGGCCTATTTGGTCACCAAAAAGAAAAGGTACAGACTCTACTAACGCAACAATAAAAGAAAAGATGCTAAGTATAGACTCCGTACTTGTACAAAAAGACTCAAAAAATCAAAAGACACAAACTAAAAGAATCACTAAAATCCGGGTCCACTAATGCTCGAGCCCATCACTTCTTCTCGCTTCCACCTTTGCCACTCTTATCCGATCTAGTTAGGGTCTTCTTCTTCACCGCCACCTTGCTTGAGTCAGTTTCCTCGGACCTACCGACCGACTCACATGTGGACTTTGGTTTGCTAGTCTTGATGGTGAATAGGAGGATCATGGCCTTTGTAGCATCTGCTTTATGCTTTTCCTTCTCTCTTTCTTCTTCTTGAGTCTGCTCTGCCATCATCTTGTCCTCGTTCAGACCAGGAGCACTTACCATTTGAACATCCTCCTCCTGCGATACGGCAATGTCATCTAACCTTTCTAAGGCTGTGATCTGTTCGGTACCGGATCCAGGTCCGGAGGTGGAAAGTTGGAGCGTAGCAGTTGAACTTGTGGAAAAAGCAGTGGAGGTGGTGAAGATCGATATAGTTCATGCACTTTGAAAAGCAATAGGAAAAGGTGGAACGTTGAGTGGACCTATGAGTTCCTAGAGAGAATGGTACAGCTCAGTAACAGATTCAAGAGTTAGATCGACCTATTGGAGCATGGGAGAAACAGGAGAAATACCTAAAATAGGACTCCTTGGTATGATGTCAATCTCGTACTCTTCGGTTGCTGGGAACCGCCCAATTGCCGGAATAGGGAAGTAAGGCTCGTGCAGTGTGACTGACGAGGCATGATCATCACTTGTGTCCCCAGACTGCGAGACAGGCAGTTCACGCTGACCTAAAGAGCATGGGCCAACATGGGCAGCAGCAGCCTTGGCATCCTCCTCAGCAAGCATTGCCTTCCCTACGGCAAGCATATCTATCTCTTCGACACTCAAGTACTGCACCAGTAGCTTGGTCTTGGAGCGGTCACCTCTAGCTCGACGTAACACTTCTTCCCACATGTAAGCAAGGGTGGTAGGATAATCGTTTGCTAACCACTTAAGATCCCTGTGCATAATCACACTAGCGTAGAAATGTTGGAGATCATGGTTGAGGTCTTCCCTCTCTTTGCCCTTCTTCTCAATCTCGACATTCAAGGTTTTATCAAGATCAATCAACTTGCTCCGGCATACAACAAGCTTCATTTGAAAGCTTATTGGATGGCAGAGTGTCCAACTTCTAGCCAGCCCTTGGTTTTCCCCATGGAGTTTCTGCACTTCTTTGTGGAGGCGTTCAAGTTTGGATGCCTGTCCAGAAAGGGCTTAGTCCTTCGCCTTTATAATTTCAGCCTTCTCTTCAGCTTGTTTCTTATAGCTCTCAGTTTCAAGTTGAGCATCCCTAAGATTATTCCTTATCACTATCTATAGTGTTGGTATAGACACGCTTCATCTCTTCCATCAAACAGTCTACACTGGCTTTCTACTCTAGTGCAAGATCTCTTTCCCTGGTAACTTTGATCAAGTCAGCATCCCGTTCTTTAATTTCCTTTTCACGCTCTACGCTCTCTTTCTCGAGTGAATCAAGTTGTGTGAAGTTGATCTTATTGATCTCAGAAAGAGCTTTGCACAATCGCTGTCATTCGAAAATCAAGTCAACATCACTTTGCACCGCCTCTATGTTTTTGCCGCACTTTCTCTACTAAATATTTTAATATCATGATCAAATTTTAGTCCATGCAAGTATAATTATGGATAAGCAGCTTGGAGGTAGGATAAACTAGGCTGAAGCATAAGATTGGAGGTGCTTTGAGAAGGAGCGGAGGAAACAACAGTTATAATGGTATGTGATGGAGTGTCTTGGATAATAGCGGTTTGAGCTTCGAAACGTGGAGGAAGAATAGAAGTGGTAGCTCCATGGCACTCGAACGAATCTCTCTGGGGGTGTTTGTGAGTCTGACGGGAGAAATCTCCCCCAAAATCCCTCTTTCTCTTTTCTCTTTCTTCTTTAGCATCGAGGTGTTCTCTCTCAAATCTAGAAGCTTCATCACGCTCATGCTCTTTTCTCCTTCGCCTCTCTTCATCTATTTTGTAGCAATGAGGATGAGCATTAGGAGCGCTCCTTCTATAGTCACTCGAGCTACGGTAAAGTGCTTTGTATCTATCATTCACCATTGAACCTGAAACAAAGAAAAATGTATAAGTATCAAATTACGCAAATCGAGGTGTACGCGAAGATGAATGTTCATGATCCTAGAGTGAAGTGTATAATGCCAATAACCCCCTTTATAGTTTACAAACCGGTTGGGCATGGTTTTAGAGTTGGAGTGCTACCGCCTTTACCTATAAATGCCATAGAAGATTTGTTAACCTGTGAGCCGATTTCTTCTATCCTTTCAGTAATTGAGATGTCTTCATGCTCGTTCACATGGATGGAAACATCTCTCTTGAAGTCAGAAGTTGATGTAGGCTCAACAGAAGTCCCTACAACTTGATGTTCAGTAGAAAGTGGGGTCTTGATAGCTAGTCGTTCGAGAGAAGGAGAAGTACCAGGATCTGGACTTATTGTTTCATTGGCGAAAAAGTCCGGAGAAGAAAGGTCGGCAAATCTGAGGATCAATTCTAGAGATTCATCCTTAGATCCTCTTTCCCTTTACTCGGTGGCCTGAAGGTCATTATTGTTCTCATCATCGGAGATCTTTCCTTCCTCCACAACCATGGCCCATTTTCCTTTTCTTCTATTAGCAGTCAAATCCACCTTAGTGATGTTAGGCATTCCCCCACTATCGCTCTTACGATTGGAGGCAGCCACTTTCACGGGCTTATCCGCCCCAGCTTCAACATCCTCTCCTCCTTCGTTATCTCCTAGAGGCTCGTTAGTCTCCATATCAATAGCCTCCTCCTCATGATCATAACCAGACTCATGACCATCGACCGATCCACCTTCTTCCTCTTCCTCTTCAGGACCCTCATCAAAGCAATAAGTGGATGCAATGGAACGGGTTCACGACCTAGAGCCGCTCCATGAAGGAACTTCGATGTTAGATACTCTTCTCGAGCCGCTCAATGAAGGAACTTCGATGTTAGATACTCTTCTCGGGGAAAGCAAGCCATACTCTAACAAGTTTTCATTTGTCAAGAAGAAGCGGCCAGAGCATTCCCTCACTCTAATGGTCTTTAGATGTCTGAGCATCTTCTTGTCTCTGATCTCTTGCCTCTCATCAAGAAACCTATGAGAGACATGCATTAAGTTTGAAGTATAGAAATGTCACTGTAAAGAGGATTGATAGAACATAAATCACTTCCTTTTAACCAGAAGCAATTTAATCCTTTCGGACATCGGACGAAGAAATATTCTGTTTTGAACATCGAATGCTTATTATGAAGGTTCCTAACCACCTTGCACCTGGTCTAGGCTTCGATAATAACAATGGAGGGGCAATCTTTTTTCCTCTTGAATTTGAGCAAATACATGAGATCTTTGAAGTATGGAGGGCGCTCAAAGCATTGCACGAACTAAACGTAAAGTGAGCTTAATAAGGCAAACTCGTTCGGGGGAATCTAAAACAGTGCAAGCTCAATTTCTCCTAGGAAATCTCTCAAGAAAGAGTTAAAGGGCAGAAGGACACCATTGAGACACATGTACTAGCTACAAGTTGTGAAACCAGGAGGTGGACGATGTACAAGTTCATTTCTTGTCGATAAGCAAACATCTTCGGCAGGAATTCTGTGTTGTACACAGGCATTGAAAAACAACTTTTCAGTCATAATGGTGGGCACCTACACCAGTTGGTTTATTATAATTATCTCTGATGGAAAATAGGGTAGAGCAGTAGGATTTACTAGCATCATCTGCCTCTCAGACCCCAAAGACATAGGTTGGTTCGGTCCGGCTGGAATAGATAGAGAAACCGGAGTAGTGGTAAAGGCACCCTCAAAAGGAGTTGACGGTCCTTCACTTGATTTGCGAAGAGCCGACTGGCGAGTTATACTAGACAGGAGAACTTTGCATTGAACATAGTCAGGTGGAATTAACATGAAATAGAAATACCGGTGTGTCCAACACTTGGAATTTAGCGGAGATCGACGTGTGTCGACCCATCAAATTCTAAGTGTTGACCGGGGTCAGGTGTAGTGTGTTATCTAAATGAGATGAGTAGTGTCCCAAGCACTGTGAATGAACCATCCAGTGTAAATAGCTTGCTCGCATTTGAAAAACAATCTGCATCGATCTTGAAAATTATCTTTTCTACACTTACCCGTTATCAATCTACGATCGATAATAGATCCGATGTCCGAAGTGATATGGAAAGTCTTTCTTTTCAAGATCACTGGAAATGCCGTAACAAAGAAATAAAATGGTGAAGTCATTCGATATGCCCTAGTTCAAGATTAACTGTTGTATCGAAGTTTGTTCGATGATTAGACCAAATTGGTTTCATAAGGCAAACGATTAGAATTGGAAAACTAAGCCCTCATCCGGAATCTTACATGTTTGATCAAAGCAAACCCGAGTTCTTTGCTACATCACCAATCAAACTCATGCTATTGTGGTTGTTTTCTACCTTGTTCAAACAACAACCGAGGTCTAATCCACTCCATGACCATCCAAATCACGTCAAGATACCCACCTTGGAATCAAGTCGAATGAAATAGGGCCTAGGGTTTGATTTCGAATCAGGACTAAGAATTTTAGGTGGTGATTCATATGGTCGCAGTTCCAGGTGATGACGAGTAAATTGGTAAGTCAACGGCTGGTGGTGACGAAGCAGGAGAAGGTCAGTGGAGTACAAGATCGAGAATGTAGGCAAATTAGCACTTCAGGAAGTCGGGTGTAGGGTTTATGAGTTTGACCAGCAAATGAATGAAGTGAAGAGGGTTTGAAGGCATATAGCCATATGAAGGAAGAATGCGAAAATTTTCTCACATGCAAATGTCAAAACCGACATCAAAAGTGGGTACTGACATCCTATATAACACCAAATTATGTCAAACTTCCTACAATGGACTTACCTGACAACATGAAGTTGTATGAAAATTTCCATGCCTAAATGATATGGTCAACGTCGAGAATAAAAGTTATAATCCATGTTAAAGCAAACAACGAACAGAAATCGATCAACTGAAGCCAACTAAAAGCAGTATTTCAAGACAGCACTTGAACAGTTTACTGCAATTTATAGAAAACCATCTGGGACTTGCATCACTCTAGAGCACACTTTGTTTTCAATGAAAGCATACTCTGGGGGCAAATGTTAACTAGTTATTTAATCATGTAGAAATCAATATAAGCTAGAATGTCGAGATGAAAATGAAACGACTTGAAATCTTGCAAACACACATAGATTGGGAAGCGAAATAACTCAGGGAAATTTTAACATCATTGGAGTTAAGGGGAGAAGTCAGTGCTTAATTCATCATGTCGGTGGAGACATCCCATACTTTCATATTTCTCACTCAAACTTTGGAGAGACTGTACTTTACCTATTTTATGTGTGCCCAAACAATATCAAAGATTCTGAACGTCTAAGCATCAAGGTTGAAGAGTTAGCACTCAGAACGGCAGAATTAGCCAAGTGATGAAAGAACCATCAACGATATCAACCAAATAACCAAACAAACTACATGAATATCTCAAAATCAAGTAGCAAGACAAGTGTAAAGAGCTCGAACTCTCTTGAATTAACCACAGTGGTCGGTACCGACATCACTGGTTAATCCAGATGAAGTCGAGATTTCAGACACTCTTCTGGGCCGACTTCTAGACTCTGCTCCAACTTTCTGTTCGGCCCAATGCAAATGCTACCACTATAAATAAAATCCATAAAGCAACTCAGTTCGGATCCGAATTCTGCTAAAACTATGCGAGATCTCAATTAATTCTTCAACTCTTTTCTCTTCGCAATAGTCATCAGTGCAGCTCCTTTAGGCAATTCTAGGACTTAGAACTTGTCTAACCCTTGTACTTTTAATTCTTTCTCTCTCAAACCTCTTGTAATCTCATACAAACAAGATCAAATCAATATGCAAAGTTATAAAGTGGATGTAGGCTTGGTTAGCAGCAGAATCACTATAAAAATCTCTGTGTCTCTCTCTTATTTCTTTTACTTTATTGTTATTTTCTATTATCTTTGCCCTACTATATCAGGGCTAGTGCTTTCACATACTTATCTGGGGTGTTAATCCATTTTTTGGGTAAACGGATCTTAAACAAGCGTCTAGAGACAAAGCTAGTATTTTGGTAGAAAAATCAACTAGTTTGGTTTCGATCTAAATGCATCGTAAGAAAGAAAATAGATGGTACAAATACATTTCTTATACCAGAAGTAAACAACACGCTACTAGTTAGTAATGATATACTCATGTTAAAATTATTTAAAGCCTTGTTGTTCAATTCTCAATCATACAAGGATAATGGGATTGTCCCAATTGATGAAAATTAAAACCTAAAATGTTTAGTATGGAGCATATGAGATGGATTCCTTATGCATAATCAATATAAACCATCACATATGATGTGATATGTACGACCAAAATACACTTATGCACTTAGTGTATTAATTGGATATCCAATCTAAGTTAACATCATTGAATGGTAGTTAGAGTCTTAAGTATTTATGAAATACTAATGGACTATTTATGGACAACAAACTCTTTATGAAGGAATGTTTGAACTTGAACTTCATAATTGACATTTAAAACAGTAAGTCAATTTTAAATTAAAGTACACTTAATAGATGGACTTTAGACTGGAAAGGTTCCATATAACAGATTATGGTGGAGTAAGCACATCACTTGTCGTAATGAAAGCATCATATGTGTGAAAATTTATAATAAAGCTAGACGTGGTTCCCTTTATTGAGAACTGAATAACATAATGTGATAATATTGATGCAATGTCGGCTTTAAATCGAACTGATTACTCAACAAAGGTCAAGATATGCTCTCCGTAATTACCATGTGATAAAAAAATTATCAATGCTTGAGAGGTATAATGAAAAATAAGATATGAAATATGTTAAACAAAAAATGGTATAGCATTTAAATGCTAATCGTGGTGAGTTAGTCCTTAATTAAATCACGTGCGAAGACAAAATCAAGCATTAATTGATAACGTCACCATGGTTTTAACGGGTGCAGAGACATGGTCGAGCAACTTAACAATGCATCCTGGTCCAACTCATCTATTAGGACTAAGCATAAGATGGAATCATTAATGGATGGATGATAATTGGTATTTGAGGAATAATATATGGAAATTCATTTGTCACTTTATTCATTTTATTCGAAGTCCTCAAAGGCCATTAGGATTGCCATGCATATCTATCCGCATTAGTCATTGAATAAAATAGACCAAATAACTTATGTCATGTTATATGTTCAATAGGCGTAGAAGGCAAGTCATGGAGTCAACAGATAAAAATAAAGTTTCTAGCATATCTTTTGGAAAACCTTTTCCTGCAACCAAATCGGTTAAATACTGTAAAGCATCATTATGTAAACATACATAGATATCGGGTAATAAATGAACTATCTATTCAAACACATAAGTTTTGTTTGGCTAACTTTTAACCTTTGGATGACTCGGGCCTACCAGACAATAAAAAAAAATTAATCTAACATCTATTAGATACTCCTCTTCTGGACAATCTGTTCTTAACTATCTGTTAAATACTTCTCTTTTGGACGGTCTGTCCCTAACTTAATCATCTCCCGGGTCTTTCTGGTCCTAATGGTTTTTTGGGCTCACCAATAACCTATCTATATACAAACATATATACCTTTCGATGTGTAATCATAATTTTAGTCTACTTGTGACCAAGGCCTACACACTGGAATTTTGGACAACAATTAGCTGGGGCCAATAGCTAATGTATAGGGCGCGGCCCTATACCAGTCCCATCTGGTATTCTAATATCTGAGTCATTTTCACTTAGGGATCCCCTCCCATAATTTTCCTTGAAAACCTTTTTGAAATGATTTAGAACCTTTAAATCAAACTTAAACAAGGAAAAATAGATATATATAGTCTTTATGCTTTACTCAAAATCATCTTGCCATGTTATATGTATTCTTTACTCAAACTTTAGTTGATGAAAACATTTTAGCATTTGAAAGTACCCCTTTCGATTTCATTGGAAGCACCTCTTTCTAAACCTTTGAAAGCATCTCTTTTTAAACTAGGTAAAACCCTTCAATTATCTAGACCAAGAGGCCAAAACCTTACCTTTTGAAACCATACTTCAAACCTTTCGAAACCATTGAAATCATCCCTCTCGAAAGCAATAAAACTTTAGACATCCTACTTTGAAACACTCTAAAACATTACCTTAGAAAACCTTTGGAAAACCGTCCATTTTAAACCTTTCGAAACCATTCAGAAAACAGAACATTTCGACCTTATCGGAAGCTACCTTTCGACCCCTTCGAAACTACCTTTCGACCCCATCGAAAACTTGGCTTTCGACCCCTTCGATAGCTTTGCTTTCGACCTCATTGCAACCATTCAGGAAATAAAACCTTTCGAAAGCATTCAACCTTTAAAACAAAAACCTTTCGAAAACTCACTGGGTTCAATTTAAAACATGTGAGAAATCCCTTTTTAAAACCTTTCGACTTTGTCGAAAGTTTAGCTTTCAACCCCGAAAGCTTAAAAATTAACTTTTAAAACAATAGGCTTTAGACTTTAAAACATCTCTTTCAAAAGCTTGGGTTATACTTCTATTAGAAAAACAAGGTAAAGCATCTAAGTCGAAAGCTTCCTTTCGAAAGCATGGAAGAAGCAGTTGGTTTTAAAAACAAGTAAACCTTTCGACTTTGTCGAAAGCAACAACTTCAAAAGGTTGGAAAGCGGCAGTAACCTTTCAACCTCGTTGAAAGGTTTAAAACTTTATTTGAAATGTTTGACCTGGTCGAAAGCAACCAAGTCGATAGCTTTTATTCGAAAGCAAAGCAGGCGATCCTTTTAGCTTATAAAACAAACATACTCCAACGCCTTTGGCAACTAACCTTTCGACTAAGTACCCTTCGATCTTCTCCAATTCGTTACGTACCAAGGTACTTGATACAATACGCATCGGTCTTTGACCTTGTCGAAAGCTATAACCTTTCGACCTGGTCGAAAGGTTTGATGCCGTAAAGGTTGAAACATGCTAAAAGTATGTTTTTCTTGTTTTTAACTTAAAAAATATAACTTTTCAACTAACCTGCCTTTGTTTGTCAAATTCTTATTAGTTATCAAATACTTTTCAAAGAAGTGTTGCCATTAATTTCAAAATTAAATAATCATTTTATTTTATAAAATTCCTCTTCTCCTTAATTAAATATATAAAACATTTAACTCCCATACCTTAAATAATTTTATATATTCATCAAAACACATAAGAAAAATAGGGAAAAATTCCAGAAAATCTATTTTAGTATGTTTTCCAACATATAATATTTTTAAACCCAAAAAATCATTATTTTAGCTGTAATTAATTTATAACCCAATAAATCATTTTCTTCACTAGAAAATTAATATAAGATCCCCATTAATTTAGAAAATTATGAACATTGGAACCCATCTCTAATATATCATTTCTAACCTATATTTAAATTTTCAAGGCCTTTGGATGTCATCTAAGAGGGTTTTCATATCAAATATATCTTGAAAACTAATATGAAAATGTATAATTCATCAACAAGCATATATATAACTTTAATCATCAAAAACATAGCATAGACTTGCAAAAACATATTGGGTCTATCTTAAATCGAAGACTATAAGAAATGGGATGTAGTAATTATTCACCTTAGCTTTGAGATTAAAAGATGTGAGATTTGATGTTGAATGTGTTGATTAATCTTCTTTCTGTTGAATCCTAGCTTTATCTTCTCTTGATGACGCAGCGGATTACGCAAAAAACAATGTAGATCGATGAAAGTAGCAATCGATGGAGTGATGAATACTGAAATGCCCAAATTCGTTGATCAGAAGATACCGAATTCTAGCTATCTCTAACACGTTGATCGCGCACGATGCCGTGAGGAGAGATCTACAATTCTTCGAGCGTTGATCAAGCGCACTTGATTCCGCGAATTGGCTTCAACGATCGAAGATTTGAGCGCACTCGAATGTCGAAGGTGGAGATAGGAGATTACACTCGACTACCAATTTGGATGAAAGCACAAAGCTAACAAAAACGAAATTTTATTCAAATCAACTAAACTCTTACAAATGGCACCACCGGCCTATTTATAGAAGTTACAACACACGCCACAGAAAATGTACAACACTTAGGTCGGCCACGACCTAAAACATCACGACCTACAAAAACATTACGACCTAAATTATCACGACTTAACAGATTACAACACAACACGTTACAAACCATCACGACTTAACAAATTACACCACAACACGACCTACGACTTAAGTAATGTACGACATATGCGACTTATACAACTCATACGACCTAAAAATGAACGGCATCTGGAGCGAGCGACTTAAGAATGAACATCATTCCCATCAGCGACCTAAAAGAAGCGGCTTCAGAAAATCTTCGCGACCTAAGTCTTCACGACCTAAGGCCTCGCGACTTATAGTGAGCGACCTATCTCTCCACATCTCCCCGCGACCTAACTTAGGTCGTTCCCTTTCTCTGCGACCTAACATAGGTCGTGACTCGTTAGGTCGTAGCACCTTGTTCTCCAACTCGTTAGGTCGTAGTAACCTGTTAGGTCGTTCCAGCGACCTATTTCCCAGTTGTAGCTCGCTAGGTCGTTGCCGAGCTTCACTAAGTCGTTGTTGCGACTTAAAGGCCCCGTTAGGTCGTTCACGACCTAACATTTTACCCACTTGAGCAGCATTTTCCTGGTACGACTTAAAGGACCCGTTTGGTCATCCGCGACCTAACACTTCAACATTCTTAGGTCGTCCACGACCTAACACTTCAACATTCTGGGTGTTATTCTGGGCTGCATCATCCTCCCCAGGTTGAGAAAAATTCGTCCCCGAATTTGCACCCTCTTCTTCCACAACAAACTCATCCCCATGATATGGTATAAGATGTTTAACATTGAAAACATCAGAAGTGTATACATCTTTTAGCAGCCTCAACTTATAAGCGTTTTCATTGATTTTCTTCAAAATTTTTACTAGACCAATCTTTCGTGCTTTCAATTTATTGTATGTTCCCACCGGAAAACGATCCTTTGTTAACACTGCATAAACCCAATCACCTTCATTAAATTCAACACTCCTTCGCTTCAGATCTGCAGATCGTTTGTACTTCTCATTCGCCTTTTCCTATCGTTCTTGAACGATTCTATGACACTCTGTCAATCCTTCAACAAAATCAGCAGCTCGCTTGGCTGTCTTCTTTGGTTGTGTTATGACCGTTAACTCCAACGGCCCCTTTGGCAAACTAGAATATACAATCTGAAATGGACTGAAACCCGTACTACGGTTCACAGCATGATTATGAGCAAACTCAGCTTGACATAACTTCATGTCCCAACTCTTCAGATTATCGTTCACTAGACATCGCAATAAATTCCCCAGCGATCTGTTAACCACCTCTGTTTGTCCATCAGTTTGTGGATGGTAAGCGCTACTAAAATTCAGCTTCGTTCCGACTATCTTCCACAAGCTTAGCCAGAAATGACTCAGAAAACGAGTATCCCTATCCGACACAATAGATTCTGGCAATCCATGAAGTTGATATATCTCTTTGAAAAATAACTGAGCAACATGAACAGCATCCGCCGTCTTCTTACAAGCAATAAAATGTGCCATTTTCGAAAATCAGTCAACCACCACATAAATGGAATCATTACCACGCTTCGTTCTCGGCAATCCCAACACAAAGTCCATACTCACATCAACCCAAGGCTTAGTTGGTACAGGTAATGGCATATATAATCCAGCATTGGTCGCAGTTCCTTTCGAAACCTGACAGATATAACATCGCTCCACAAACCTTTCCACTTCTTTCCTCATTGATGGCCAAAAATAAGATTGAGAAATCAGCTGTAGCGTACGGTCTCTACCCACGTGGCCCTCTTCATGTAGCTCCTTCACAATCTTCATTTTTAAACTACAGTCAGGTATGCACAATCGAGTTCCATTGAACAGAAAACCATCTACCATCAAAAACTCATTCGTCTCTCCCTCCTTGACTTTATCAACAAACTTTGCAAAGTAAGGATCTTCATCAAATAATTCTTGCAACACATCAAACCCTGTTACTTCAACCTTCATTGTTGTCAACAAATGATTTCTTCTGCTCAATGCATCTGCAACACGATTCGTCACTCCCGATTTGTGTTTCACAACAAACGTAAACTGTTGCAGATATGCAATCCATGATGCATGTCTGGTTGAAATCTTGTCTTGCCCTTGTAAATGTTTCAACGCCTCATGATCAGTGTAAAGAACAAATTCTTTCTGAAATAGATAGTGTCTCCAGTGTTTAATAGCTTGCACAACAACATAGAATTCCACATGATATGTACTATATCTCATCTTCGATCCCGATAGCTTCTCACTAAAATATGCTATAGGACATCCCCTCTGATTCAACACTCCTCCAATCCCAACCTTGGATGCATCAGTATGTAGTTCAAATACTAACTGAAAATCTGGTAATACTAGAATTGGTGCAGACGTCAGCAACTCCTTGATCTTCCCAAAAGCATTACCTGCTTCCTCTGACCATGAAAACTGTTTACCCTTCATACAATCTGTAACAGGCGCCATCACACTACTAAAGTGTGGAATAAAACTTCTATAGAATGAAGCCAACCCGTGAAAACTTCGAACTTCTGTTATCGTCTTGGGCTGTGGCCAATCTCTAATTGCTTCGACTTTACTCTGGTCAACCTGTATTCCTCTCTCCGATACAACATACCCTAGAAATAAAACACTATGCGTCATGAACACGCATTTCTTTGTTGCAGCATAAAATTGTTCTTGTCGCAGTACCATCAATACTTCTCTCAGATGTTGCAAGTGTTCCTCTGCGCTTCCACTGTATATCAGAATATCATCAAAATATACCACCAAAAACTTCCCAATGAATGGTCTAAAAACCTGATTCATCACCCGCAAAAATGTACTCGGCGCATTTGATAAGCCAAATGGCATCACCATCCATTCGTATAAACCCTCCCTGGTTTTAAAAGCAGTCTTCCACTCATCACCTGGCCTGATACGAATTTGATGATATCCGCTCTTCAAATCAATCTTCGAAAAAATAGTAGCCCCGCTCAATTGATCAAGCAAGTCATCCAACCTTGGCATTGGAAATCTATATCTCACAGTAATCTTATTCAATGCTCGACTGTCAGTGCACATTCTCCACGTCCCGTCCTTCTTCGGTACTAACAAAGCTGGTACAACACACGGACTCAAACTTTCCTACACACGCCCTTGTTCAAGCAATTCTTCCACTTGCCTCCTCAATTCTTCATGTTCCTTCGGACTCATTCGATAATGTGGTCTATGTGGCAACATTGCTCCCAGAACAAGATCAATTTGATGTTGAATGTCTCTTAGTGAAGGTAACTCCTTCGGTAACTCATCTGGAAATACATCCTCAAATTCTTTCAAAACTGGCTTCGTTTCTTCTAGAATTTCAACCTCTTCACTGCTCTCTCGCCCAATCAACAAAAACACCTCAGGTTCCTCTTCAACTTCTTTAACAAACTCCTTTAAGGATAATAAAGTTTTCAGCTCTTCAATCTCCTCCAGTTTGTTTTCTTCTTGTTGTCGCTTCTTGGGAACTAACGTGATCTTTGTGCCTTCAAACATAAAGCTATAACTGTTGGTACGCCCGTCATGTTGCACCGCCCTATCATACTGCCACGGTCTCCCCAGCAACAAATGAAATACGTCCATGTCTACCACATCGCACCAGATTTCGTCTTTATATTTCTTTCCAATTGAAAAATTCACACAAGCCCTTCGTCCAACCTTCACCTCCCCGCCTTTTCTCAACCAAGCCAACTTGTACGGTTTCGGATGTTTCTCAGTCTTCAATGCCAATTTCCTCACCGCTTCTGAAGAAATTATATTATCACAGCTTCCAGCATCAATAACAAATTTGCAAACTTTCCCCAGAATAGTACATGTCGACTGAAAAATATTGCTCCTCAACCAACTACAATCCTCCTCTAGCTTTGGTGTTAAACAGGACCTCCTCATCATTAGATTATAACCTTCGTCTCCCGTCACTTCTTCTTCCTCCTCATCAGGTGGTGAATTTGAACATTCAGCTTCTTCATCCTCATCCTCAACCTATGCTATCATAGCTCTCTTCTTCGGCTTTGGACATTCATTACTCTTGTGGCCCATTTCTTGGCAATTATAACACTTGAAACCATTATTGACCTTCGTCTTCCCAACCTCATTCACAACTGGTTTTGCAACAACTTTTTAAACATTAAAACTTCCACTAACACCCTTCACTGGATTGTTGGAACTTGTAAACACACCACCTCCTCGTCTTCCCTGTTTCTCCCAAGCCAACGCTTTCTGGTGTGCTTCCGCTATAGATCTGGGATCAAACATGTTAACCATATCCTGAATCTGCATTCGCAACCCTCCAACAAATCTAGCTGTTAATTGTTCCTCTGTCTCCATAATATCGTTCCTTGCAATCAGGTGATAAAATTCGTCAGCAAAGTCATTCATAGATTTCGTCCCTTGTCTCAAGTTTTGCAGCCTCTGATACATAAGCGATTGATAATTATAAGGTAAGAATGTGGCTTTCATCATTTTCCTCATCTTTTCCCATGATTCAACCTTTGACTTCCCCATCCGTTCACGTGTAAGTTTGGTTTGTTGCCACCATGCCAAAGCTCTACCCCTCAACCTTGTAGCAAGCAACTTCACTCTACGATGTTCTGGAACTTCCTTGAAATCAAAAATCTCCTCCACATTAGACAACCAGTCCAAAAACTCCTCGGCTTGCATACCACCCTTGAACTCCGGTATTTCAGTTTTCATTCCAGACTCCCACTTGTGATCATACTCCGACTGATTTCTGCCTTGTCCTCGTCCTTGTCCATGAACACTACCACCATCATACTCTTCATCAAAATCTGATGTATATCGATGTCGATCCTGACCACCAACATCTCTACTACCATCACGTCTTCCACCAACATCCCTTCTATCTACATTCCTCCGTTCTCGATCATTCACATTCCTTCCACGTCTTTGATCATCATCAACACTTCTTTCTCGATTGGAATGTGGTGAGACTCTACTTCCCCCATGGTTGGATTCAGGTGAAACCCTTCTCCGATTTTGATTCATCTCCAACATTATCTTCTCCAATCCCTTCATTAAGCTTTTCACTAAAGTTTTCATTAATTCGTTGCTCCATCTCATCAGCTTCTTCTCTTCTATACAAAGCTTCTACGTTTTGGTGACGATTAGCTCTTCTCGACGGCATGGTTGATTCTTCAAAACTTTGACTTTCGGCTCCACTCCAAATTTCAAACACCTTTCGAACTTAGATCCAAAATGAAATGGATCGAAAACTCTCACTTTGTTGCAATTTGCGATGAACACGATGAACCATAACTTCTCGGCCTTGAATGATACTACTTGGCTCGACTTGATCTCTTCAAACTTCTTCAAAAGAATTGGCTCCAAGACTCGATTTAGCTATGATTGGCTAAACAAGCTCTGATACCAAACTGACGCAGCGGATTACACAAAAAACAATGTAGATCGATGAAAGTAGCAATCGATGGAGTGATGAATACTGAAATGCCCAAATTCATTGATCCGAAGATACCGAATTCTAGCTATCTCTAACACGTTGATCGCGCACGATACCGTAAGGAGAGATCTACAATTCTTCGAGCGTTGATCAAGCGCACTTGATTCCGCGAATTGGCTTCAATGATCGAAGATTCGAGCGCACTCGAATGTCGAAGGTGGAGATAGGAGATTACACTCGACTACCAATTTGGATGAAAGCACAAAGCTAACAAAAACGAAATTTTATTCAAATCAACTAAACTCTTACAAATGGCACCACCGGCCTATTTATAGAAGTTACAACACACGCCACAGAAAATGTACAACACTTAGGTCGGCCACGACCTAAAACATCATGACCTAAAAAAACATCACGACCTAAAATATCACGACTTAACAGATTACAACACAACACGTTACAAACCATCACGACTTAACAGATTACACCACAACACGACCTACGACTTAAGTAATGTACGACATATGCGACTTATACAACTCATACGACCTAAAAATGAACGGCATCTGGAGCGAGCGACTTAAGAATGAATGGCATTCCCATCAGCGACCTAAAAGAAGTGGCTTCAGAAAATCTTCGCGACCTAAGTCTTCACGACCTAAGGCCTCGCGACTTATAGTGAGCGACCTATCTCTCCACATCTCCCCGCGACCTAACTTAGGTCGTTCCCTTTCTCTGCGACCTAACATAGGTCGTGACTCGTTAGGTCGTAGCACCTTGTTCTCCAACTCGTTAGGTCGTAGTAACCTGATAGGTCGTTCCAGCGACCTATTTCCCAGTTGTAGCTCGCTAGGTCGTTGCCGAGCTTCACTAAGTCGTTGGTGCGACTTAAAGGCCCCGTTAGGTCGTTCACGACCTAACATTTTACCCACTTGAGCAGCATTTTCCTGGTACGACTTAAAGGACCCGTTAGGTCGTCCGCGACCTAACACTTCAACATTCTTAGGTCGTCCACGACCTAACACTTCAACATTCTGGGTGTTATTCTGGGCTGCATCACTTGAGAACAATAATGATGGTCGGCCTTAGATGTTTTTAGTTTGATAAAATGAAAGTGAACATGCATTTCATTCCTGAGGGTTTAGGGTATAAGCCTCTCTTATTTCCCATATTTCCCTTACTCGTTTCCTAAAACATTAGTTTATGTTATCTTATTTTAATTTGCACATTAACATGGCACGGCTACCCTTAGTTTAATCAAATCTTAACCTATTAATCTTCACATTATTTTATTTAATTTAACCAATTGAATATCCTAAATAAGGTTATAAAAATATGGGGTATTACCGACTCCCCACCTTAAAGAATTTCCTCCTTGAAATTACGATAAGGTACACAACCAAACAATCAAAGATAAAACATACCATCAAACAAATCAGGATAAGAACCTCTAATCCTACTCTTAGTCTCCCAAGTACAATCTCTAGCATCGTCACTCCACTGGACCTTTACTAATCTGACTGTCTTGTTCCTCTGCTTCTTCTCATCTCTCTCGACTATCCGAATCGGCTTTCTAACAATGGTCAAATCCGGTTCTACTACTAAATCCTCTGACATTGTAGGTGCTATAGTAGTCTCCGGGTCTCTAACACATTTTCTAAGATGAGAAATATGAAAAACATCATGGACTCCTGCCAAACTATTCGGTAACTCTATTATATAAGCAAGTTTCCTGATCCTCTCAACAATACGGAAAGGTCCAATGAATCAAGGCGCTAACTTTCCTGACTTTCCAAATCTAATCACACCTTTCATGGGTGAAACCTTAATAAACACATAGTCTCCAATAGAGAGTTCCAAGTCTTTCCTTCTTCTATCTGCATAAATTTTCTATCTAGACTGAGCTTCCTTCATCCTAGTTCAGAT
Organism: Allium fistulosum; assembly: GCA_030737815.1. Lineage (NCBI taxonomy): Eukaryota > Viridiplantae > Streptophyta > Magnoliopsida > Asparagales > Amaryllidaceae > Allium > Allium fistulosum. The sequence goes on along the minus strand of CM060904.1, from coordinate 1,217,345,269 downwards.
CAACTCAATCTTCTCTATGGCTTCTTTCACCAAATCCGGACCAAGAACCATTCTATCCCTAGTCTCTAACCAACACATGGGAGATTTACATGGTCTTCCATACAAAGTTTCAAACGGTGCCATCCCAATAATAGTCTGATAATAATTGTTAAATGAGAACTCGACTAAATGGAGATGGTCTTCACATGATCCCCCGAAATCCAATACACAAGCTCTTAACAAATCCTCAAAGACTTTGTTAACTCTTTCTGTTTACCCATCAGTCTATGGATGGTAAGCGGTACTCATGTTGAGCTTGATTCCTAAAGCTTCATGTAGACTCCTCCAAAACTCACTAGTAAACAAAGAATCTTTATCACTGACAATACTACTAGGAATTCCATGCAGTCTAACCACATTCTTCAAAAACAACTTCGCCAAAATAGGTGCCGTCCTAGTGGACTTTACAGGAACGAAATGGGCACTCTTAGTCAATCTATCCACTATGACTGATATGCCTTCATTTCCTCTACAGATTATGGCAACCCATCAATGAAATCCAGTGAGATAGAATCCCACTTCCACGTCGGAACATCCAACAGTTGAAGCAATCCACTTGGCTTCTGGTATTCAGCCTTTGCCAGTTAGCAATTCAAGCATTGCTTAACACATAAACCAATGTCCCATTTCATACCTTCCCAGAAGAAACTTCTCTTCATATCTTGATACTTCTTTGTTCCTCCTGGATAGATAGTGAACTTTGAACGATGGCATTCCTCCAAAACTTCTTTTCTCATGTCCCCTACATTCGGAACACACAACCTCCCTTTCTTCCTCAACCACTCATTCTGGTCAAGACTAAAATCCTTTAAGTCATTGCTCTCTGTTCCTTCCTTTAACTTTTTGATCCATTCAGCCAAAACTGGATCCTCCTCCTGTTTAGAAGTTATCTTCTCCACCATTATCGGTCGAATTACTAAACAAGACAATACAACACTTTCTGCACTAGAACCTAACTCGGATCTATACCGCACTCTACAAGCTGACAATGCTTCCAAGTCTTTCCACTCATCAATCGTAGCCAATACCGCATTCTGATGTTTCCTGCTAAGTGCATCCACTACCTTGTTTCCTTTTCCGGGTGTGTACTTAATTCCAAAATCATAAGCAGCAATAAACTCCAGCCATCTTTGTTGTCTCATGTTCAGCTCCTTTTGAAAAAACAAATACTTCGGTGACTTATGATCCGTATAAAGCTTGAATCGATCTCCCAAAAGATAATGCCTCCACACCTTCAAAGAAAATATAACGACAGCTAACTCCAAATCATGCGTTGGATACCTAACTTCATGCGGTCTGAGCTGTCTAGAAGCATAAGCAATCACTTTACCTCGTTGCATCAACACAGCTCCCAATCCAGTTCCACACGCATCAGTATAAACAACTAAATCCTGATTCCCCTCCGGAACCACCAACACCGGCGCATGGGTCAATAAGTGTTTTAAGCTCTAGAATGCTTCCTCACACTTATCAGTCTATACGAACTTCACATCTTTTCCTGTAAGCTTAGTCATCAATGTAGCTATTCGCAAAAATCCTTTATAAACCTTCGGTAATACCCACCCTATCCAAGAAAGTTCTTTATCTCAATCACCATCTTGGGTCTCTTCCAATTATTCAACGCCTCGATCTTAGTTGGATCTACAGACAACCCTTTTTATGAGACTACATGACCAAGGAACTTCACTTCCTTCTTCCAAAAATGACACTTCGAAAACTTAGCCTTCAACTGATGCTCCCTCAACGTCTCAAGCACAACTCTAAGATGAACTTCATGCTCCTTCTCATCCTTAGAGTATATCAGAATATCATCTATGAACACCAACACAAATCTATCTAAGTGCTCTCGGAAAATTCGATTCATCAAGTCCACATTGTGCTGGCGCATTTGTTAGTCCGAATGACATAACTAACCATTCGTATGATCCATACCTTATCCTAAACGCCATCGAAGGAATACTGTCTTCTACCACTCTAACCTGATCAAATCTCGTTGCCAAATCCAGCTAAGATAATACCTTGGCTCCACTTAACTGATCGAACAAATCGTCAATTCTCGGCAATGGATATCGGTTCTTTATCGTCTTCTCATTCAACAAATGATAATCAATACATAACCTTAACGATCTGTCCGACTTCTAAGCAAACACTGCGGCAACTCCCTAAGGTGAACTACTTGGTCGAATAAAACTCTTGCCTTCCACCTCCACCAACTGTACCTTCAACTCTTTCATCTCTGTAGGTGTCATTCTACTTGGCGGCCTACTCATCGGTTTTGTTCTGGCACCAGATCAATTCGAAACTCAATGGCTCATTTCGGTGGCAACCGAACTACCGGCTCAAACACATCAGCAAATTCTCTAACCACAAAGACTCGATGCAACTCGTCCTCCATTTCCATGATACCCGATAAAGCATTCACCTCACAACTAGGGTTTTCTACGGTATAAACTATCTGATCACTACAGCTCAGTTGTCTAAGTGATATCTTCCTATCATGGAAAAATATCATAGCATCATATTTACTTAACCAATCCATCCCAAGGATAATCCCAAACCCCGCAAATTCAAATACATGCAAACAGCAATCAAAAGTATAACCTAGCAAATCAAACTCTAAATGGTCACACCTCATCCCAAGTGTCGCATACCCTCCTATCGGATTTGCAACCCTTAAGGAAGTAACTAAATATGAGGATTCTAGGTTAAGCTTATCTACCAAACATCGAGAAATAAAAGAATGTAATGCACAAGTATCAAACAGAACGTTAACAGACATACCGTGAATCTGTAGCATACCTCCCAGAATAGCCTTTCCTTTCTCCTATGCCCCTGGTCTCGAAGCAATAGGCTCCACATCATACACTTGGCCCTTTCCATCCTTTGCAGGCTCTGGGCATTTGTTCTTATAATGACCGATCTGATCACAATTAAAGCATCAGATATTCATCTTTCCAACTGCCCCTTTCCCTTTTCCTTTTCTGGTACGATACTCATGAGCACAGTGTCCTTTCTTATCACATTTATAACAAACCACCTTATATTTTCCTTTCTTCTGTGCTACACCCTTCTGAGCATTCTTTTTCTGGAAAAACTTTCTTTTCTGTCCTTGTCCCACTTGGACTTCCATCTCTTTCTTCTTCTCCAAACAAGCTAACGCCTCTTCCTGCCTTAGCACCATTTCTACCACTACATCACATGGATCTCTCAAGTGCGGTAAGGTAGCTCTTGCCAACTACGGCTTCAAGCCTCTTATAAACTTCTTGTTCCTCTTTATCGCTATATCAACCATGGCATACCCATACCAGGCTAACTTTTCAAATCTTCTTGCATACTCTAGAACAAACATCTCACCTTGCTTCAATTCAGCAAACTTCTTAACCAATACCGACTATGCCATCACTGGCATAAATCTTTCTTGAAACCTTCTCTTAAACTCCCCCAAGTCATGGTTTCCTCATCAACACCAGCTACAACAATATTCCACCAGAATAGAGTAGCTCCCCGGAGCTGTCTTGAAGCTAATCTCTTTTTCTGCTCGTCATTTAATCCTAAGTTAGCGAAAATCCTCTCACAGTGCAACAGTCAGTTTTCTACCTCAATCGCATCTTCAGTTTCAATGAACGGCTTCCCTCTAAGCCTAACATAGTCTCTGCTTAGATTAACATAGTGGTTGACTATCGGAGCTTCCTGAACTGCTCCTCCAGCAGCGTTACCTCCGACAACTCCAGCTGCAATTCCAGATTGCATCATGTTTATGGAAAACTGATACATGGCTCCCATGTCCACTTGGGGAACCCCAGCACCAACAATTTCAACTTGAGCCTGACCTGGACCTTTCCAAGCATTTGGTCGGGCATTTCCATTAGTGGTGGTGCTCTCTCCTCTAAGATTAACTCTGCCTCTTCTTCCTTCCATATTTGTATTCAAGCCACGTGAGATATAGATGAATAGCCTAACTAGGATAGGAGTCTAGAGATATAACGTATACTTATATATAACAATACAAGTACGTTACCATAGCGTTACCCCATACCCCAATCTTAACTCTAATTACTAAGGATTATGTTTTCAAACCCACTTTTAGTTAAAGTATCTCATAAACCATGCTCTGATACCAAGCTGTAACATCCCCTATCCAGAGGCCCAAAACTAAGCACCACAGATGCTGTAGTCATCTATAGTATTAGCTTCCGGCGACTAAATACGGCTATGTTAATGGGATCTATAATATCAGAAGCACTTGAATATGAAACAAAACACAGATTTCAAAAAAACATTTTCTTTATTAAATTTCAAAATAGATGTTTCATATTCTCAATACATAATCCCAATACGTTCCAAGGCACAGATAAAATATACTTATTATAAAATATGCCAAGAGCGGTATATGAAGATACCACCTTGGATGATCAGAGTAATATAGTCATAATAGACTTAATACAAACACAGCGGAAATACAACAAAATATAAAACTGCAACTCTTAAATAGCTATCTGTTTGCCTCCTGCATGCCTCCGGTAGCCTTATTCGTCATCCTACTAAAAATTGAAAAATACCTTAACCCCTCAGCCTACTCAAATCAATTTTGAGCACCCGAGAGTTTAAGAGGAAAACATAAACTTTGAGTCAGACATAAAGCCTTGTGTGAATAATACTATACATCCCGGTTTAATAGGTTAAGTGAGACCACGCCGCTTAGCGGAGTGGGTTTCCCCTCACTAACATCCATTTAAAACATATCTTTTGCAAAACCTTTTCCTGCAACAAAACTGGTTAAATACGGTAAAGAATCATTATGTAAACATATATAGATATCAGGTAATAAATGAACTATCTGTTCAAACACATAAGTTTTGTTTGGCTAACTTTTAAGCTTTGGCTGACTCGGGCCTACCAGACAATATAAACAAAATTAATCTAACATTTATTAGATACACCTCTTCTGGACGATATGTTCTTAACTATCTGTTAAATACTTCTCTTCTGGATGGTCTGTCCCTAACTTAATCATCTTCCAGGTCATCCTGATCCTAAAAGTTTTTCGGGCTCACCAATAACATGTCTGTATACAAACATATATTCCTTTCGATGTGTAATCATAATTTTATTCTACCTGTGACCAAGCCCTACACACTAGAATTTTGTACAACAATTAGCTGGGGCCAATAGCTAATGTATAGGGCGTGACCCTATACCAGTCCCATCTGGTATTCTAATATCTGAGTCATTTTCACTTAGGGATCCCCTCCCATAATTTTCCTTGAAAACCTTTTTAAAATGATTTAGAACCTTTAAATCAAACTTACACAACGAATATATATATATATATAACTATATAATCTTTATGCTTTACTCAAAATCATCTTGCCATGTTATATGTATTCTTTACTCAAACTTTAGTTGATGAAAACATTTTAGCATTTGAAAGTACCCCTTTCGATTTCATTGGAAGCACCTCTTTCTAAACCTTTGAAAGAATCTCTTTTTAAACTAGGTAAAACACTTCAATTATCTAGACCAAGAGGCCAAAACCTTACCTTTCGAAACCATACTTCAAACCTTTCGAAACCATTGAAATCATCCCTCTCGAAAGAAATAAAACTTTAGACATCCTACTTTGAAACACTCTAAAACATTATCTTAGAAAACCTTTGGAAAACCTTCCATTTTAAACCTTTCGAAACCATTCAGAAAACAGAACATTTCGACCTTGTCGGAAGCTACCTTTCGACCCCTTCGAAACTACCATTCAACCCCATCGAAAACTTGGCTTTCGACCCCTTCGATAGCTTTGCTTTCGACCTCATTGCAACCATTCAGGAAATAAAACCTTTCGAAAGCATTCAACCTTTAAAACAAAAACCTTTCGAAAAATCACTGGGTTCAATTTAAAACATGTGGGAAATCCTCTTTTAAAACCTTTCGACTTTGTCGAGAGTTTAGCTTTCAACCCCGAAAGCTTAAAAATTAACTTTTAAAACAATAGGCTTCAGACTTTAAAACATCTCTTTCGAAACCTTGGGTTATACTTCTACTAGAAAAACAAGGGTAAAGCATCTAAGTCGAAAGCTTCCTTTCGAAAGCGTGGAAGAAGCAGCTGGTTTTAAAAACAAGTAAACCTTTCGACTTTGTCGAAAGCAACAACTTCGAAAGGTTGGAAAGCGGCAGTAACCTTTCGACCTCGTTGAAAGGTTTAAAACTTTATTTGAAATGTTTGACCTAGTCGAAAGCAACCAAGTCGATAGCATTTATTAGAAACCAAAGCAGGCGATCCTTTTGACTTATAAAACAAACATACTCCAACTCCTTTGGCAACTAACCTTTCGACTAAGTACCCTTCGATCTTCTCCAATTCGTTACGTACCAAGGTACTTGATACCATACGCATTGATCTTTGACCTTGTCGAAAGCTATAACCTTTCGACCTTGTCGGAAGGTTTGATGCCGTAAAGGCTAAAACATGCTAAAAGTATGTTTTTCTTGTTTTTAACTTAAAAAATATAACTTTTCAACTAACCTGCCTTTGTTTGTCAAATTCTTATTGGTTATCAAATACTTTTCAAAGAAGTGTTGCCATTAATTTCAGAATTAAATAATAATTTTATTTTATAAAATTCCTCCTCTCCTTAACTAAATATATAAAACATTTAAATCCCATACCTTAATAATTTTATATATTCATCAAAACACATAAGAAAAATAGGGAAAAATTCCAAAAAATCTATTTTAGTATGTTTTCCAACATATAAAATTTTCAAACCCAAATAATCATTATTTTAGCCGTAAATAATTTATAACCCAATAAATCATTTTCTTCACTAGAAAATTAATATAAGATCCCCATTAATTCAGAAAATTATGAACATTGGAACCCATCTCTAAAATATCATTTCTGACCTATATTTAAATTTTCAAGGCCTTTGGATGTCATCTAAGAGGGTTTTCATATCAAACATATCTTGAAAACTAATATGAAAATGTATAATTCATCAACAAGCATATATATAACTTTAATCATATAAAACATAGCATAGACTTGCAAAAACATATTGGATCTATCTTAAAACCAAAGACTATAAGAAATGCGATGTAGTAATTATTCACCTTAGCTTTGAGATTAAAAGATTTGAGATTTGATGTTGAATGTGTTGATTAATCTTCTTTCTGTTGAATCCTAGCTTTATCTTCTCTTGAGAACAATAATGATGGTCGGCCTTAGATGTTTTTGGTTTGATAAAATGAAAGTGAACATGCATTTCATTCCTGAGGGTTTAGGGTATAAGCCTCTCCTATTTCCCATATTGCCCTTACTCGTTTCCTAAAACATTAGTTTATGTTATCTTATTTTAATTTGCACATTAACATGGCACTGCTACCCTTAGTTTAATCAAATCTCAACCTATTAATCTTCACATTATTTTATTTAATTTAACTAATTGAATATCCTAAATAAAGTTATAAAAATATGGGTTATTACAGACTCCCCACCTTAAAGAATTTCCTCCTTGAAATTACGATAAGGTACACAACCAAACAATCAAAGATAAAACATACCATCAAACAAATCAGGATAAGAACCTCTAATCCTACTCTTAGTCTCCCAAGTACAATCTCTAGCATCGTCACTCCACTGGACCTTTACTAATCTGACTGTCTTGTTCCTCTGCTTCTTCTCATCTCTCTCGACTATCCGAATCGGCTTTCTAACAATGGTCGAATCCGGTTCTACTACTAAATCCTCTGACACTGTAGGTGCTATAGTAGTCTCCGGGTCTCTAAAACATTTTCTAAGATGAGAAATATGAAAAACATCGTGGACTCCTGCCAAACTATTTGGTAACTCTATTCTATAAGCAAGTTTCCTGATCCTCTCAACAATATGGAAAGGTCCAATGAATCTAGGTGCTAACTTTCCTGACATTCCAAATCTAATCGCAGCTTTCATTGGTGAAACCTTAATAAACACATAGTCTCCAATAGAGAGTTCCAAGTCTTTCCTTCTATCTGCATAAATTTTCTATCTAGACTGAGCTTCCTTCATCCTAGTTCGGATCAACTCAATCTTCTCTGCGGCTTCTTTCACCAAATCCGGACCAAGAACCATTCTATCCCTAGTCTCTAACCAACATATGTGAGATTTACATGGTCTTCCATACAAAGCTTCAAACGGTGCCATCCCAATACTAGTCTGATAATGATTGTTGTACGAGAACTCGACTAAATGGAGATGGTCTTCACATGATCCCCCGAAATCCAATACACAAGCTCTTAACAAATCCTCAAAGACTTTGTTAACTCTTTCCGTTCACCCATCAGTCTATGGATGGTAAGCGGTACTCATGTTGAGCTTGATTCCAAAAGCTTCCTGTAGACTCCTCCAGAACTCACTAGTAAACAAAGAATCTTTATCATTGACAATACTACTAGGAATCCCATGCAGTCTGATGAAGCAGCATACCTAGGTTCGAAGACCAGAGGCTCCGACCTAACTTCCACTCCAATTGCCGACCTAACTCCAATTGCCGACCTATCCCCAATTGCCGACCTAACTCCAATTGCCGACCTATTCCCCAATTGCCGACCTATTCCCCAATTGCCGACCTATCTCCAATTGCCGACCTTACTCCATTTCCGACCTAACACTCCACCGCGAACTAGCAAGCTCCAATTCAATAGCCTCCGACCTAATCACCTTGTTATCCATTTCCGACCTTTCCCTAACTCGCGAACGAGTTATCGTATCTCCGACCTAACCCTTTCTCCGATCAAACCCCATGTCGCGACCGACCTAATCCCTCTGAGTTTCCCTAAATCGCAGGCCACCTTCATTAAGTAGATGCCGAGATAAGTTGTAGCTGAAGAAGAAAACTCGTGAGATGCTTTAATTCGTGAAGATATTATTGTTTTAAGTCGGATGTACTGTTTGCATAAGTCGCGTGTTATAGGTCGGTTCCGACCTATGGTTGTAAGATGTTGTTAAGTCGGTTGCCGACTTAGGAGTTGTATTTTTTCTTTCTGCTTGCGTGTTGTAGCCTATAAATAGGCGAGTTGTTTCATTTGTAAGGGTTGTTGAATATTGAATAAAATTCTCTTTGTTAGCTTGTTGCTTTCAATTTCAATTGGTAGTCGAGTGTATCTCCTATCTCCACTAACGTCATTCGAGTGCGCTCGGATCATCGTTTGTTGAAGCCGATTCACGGTATCTTGTGCGCAAGATCAACGTCGAAGAATCGTAGATCTCTTTCCCGGTATCTTCGGATCAACGAGTCAGAGATAGCTAGAGTTCGGTATCTTCGGATCAACGAATTCGGGCATTTCAGTATCCATCAATCCACAGATTGCTACTTTCACCGATCTACATTGTTTTGAATTATCCGCTGCGTCAGTTTGGTATCAGAGCTTGTTTAGCCAATCATAGCTAAATCGAGTCTTGGAGCCGAGAATTTGAAGTGTTGAAGTTGTGTTCATCGTGTTCATCATATTTTTGCAACAAAGTTAGAGTTTCGATCCATTTCATTTTGGATCAAAGTTCGAAAGGTGTTTGAATCGTGAAGTGTGAATTTGTTGAAGTGTTTGGGAAGTATTCAATCATGCCGCCAAGACGAGTTCAACGTCATCGCAATATTAATGCTTTGTATGGAAGAGAAGAGGCCGATGAAATGGAGCAACGAATCAACGAGAATTTCAATGAGAAGCTTACGGAAGGGATTGGTCGATTAGAGAGGATGATGTTGGAAATGAGTCAAAATCAGAGAAGGGTTTCACCTGAATCGAGCCATGGAAGAAGTAGGATTTCACCACATTCAAATCGAGAGAGAAGTGTCGATAGTGATCATAGAAGCGTGGATCGAGATTGTGATCGAAATGTTGATGATCGAGGTCGTGATAGAAATGTGACTGATCGAGATCGGAGGAATGTAGATCGTAGGAATGTTGGTGGAAGACGTGATGGTGGTAGAGATGTTGGTGGTCAGGATCGACATCGATATACCTCGGATGGCGAAGAAGAGTATGATGGTGGTAGTGTTCATGGACGAGGACGTGGACGAGGAAGGAATCAATCGGAGTACGATCACAAGTGGGAATCGGGAATGAAAACTGAAATTCCTGAATTCAAAGGTGGTATGCAAGCCGAAGAGTTTTTGGATTGGATGGCTAATGTTGAAGAAATTTTTGATTTCAAAGAAGTTCCAGAACGTCGTAGAGTGAAGTTGGTTGCTACAAGGTTGAGGGGTAGAGCTTTGGCATGGTGGCAGCAAACTAAACTTACACGAGAGCGAATGGGGAAGTCAAAAGTTGAATCTTGGGAGAAGATGAAGAAATTGATGAAAGCAACATTCTTACCTTACATTTATCAATCTTTGATGTATCAACGTTTGCAGAACTTGAGGCAGGGCACAAAGACTGTTAATGATTATGCGGATGAGTTTTACCAGCTTATTGCGAGGAATGATATTATGGAAACGGAAGAGCAGCTGACATCTAGATTCATTGGGGGATTGAGAATGCAGATTCAGGATATGGTTAATATGTTCGATCCAAGATCTGTGGCGGAAGCACATCAGAAAGCGTTGGCTTGGGAGAAGCAGGGACGACGAGGAGGTGGTGTGTTTACGAATTCCAATAATCAAGTGAAAGGTGTTGGTGGAAGTTCTAATGTGTCTAAACCTATCAATAAACCAGTGGTGAAGGAAGTTGAGAAGGCAAAGGTTAACAACGGTTTCAAATGTTACAACTGTCAGGAGTTGGGTCATAAAAGCAATGAGTGTCCAAAGCCAAAGAAGAGAGCAATGATTGCTGAGGTTGAGGATGAGGATGAAGAAGCTGAATGCTCTAATTCTTTACCAGTTGAGGAGGAAGACTTACTGTCGGGAGATGACGGATACGCATTGATGATGAGGAGAAGTTGTTTAACACCGAAGCAAGAGGAAGAAAGTAGTTGGTTGAGGAACAATATCTTTCAATCTACATGCACTATTCTGGGAAGAGTTTGTAAATTTGTTATTGATGCTGGGAGTTGTGATAATATTATCTCTACAGAGGCAGTGAAGAAATTGGAGTTGAAAACCGAGAAACATCCTAAACCGTACAAGTTAGCTTGGTTGAGGAAGGGTGGTGAAGTGAAAGTTGGACGTAGAGCTTGTGTGAAGTTTTCAATTGGGAAGAAATACAAGGATGAGGTTTGGTGTGATGTAGTAGACATGGATGTGTGTCATCTGTTGTTGGGCAGGCCATGGCAGTTTGATAGAGCAGTACAACATGATGGACGGGCCAACAGTTACAGTTTCATGTTCGAAGGTACAAAGATTACTCTAGTTCCGAAGAAACAACAACAGAAGGAGAGTAAGATGGAGGAAATTGAAGAGCTTAAAACTTTGTTATCATTGAAGGAATTTGTGAAGGAAGTAGAGGAGGAACCTGAAGTATTTTTGTTGATTGGACGGGAGAGTCAGGAAGTGGTTGAAATTCCAGAAGAAATTAAACCAGTTTTGAAAGAATTTGACGATGTATTTCCAGAAGAGTTACCAACGGAGTTGCCACCGTTGAGAGATATACAACATCAGATAGATCTTGTTCCAGGTGCTGTGTTTCCACACAGACCACATTATCGAATGAGCCCGAAGGAACATGAAGAGTTGCGGAGGCAGGTAGAGGAATTGCTTGAGCAGGGGCGTGTGCAGGAGAGTCTGAGTCCTTGTGCTGTACCAGCTTTATTGGTACCCAAGAAGGATGGGACGTGGAGGATGTGCACTGACAATCGAGCATTGAATAAGATTACTGTGAGATATAGATTTCCAATGCCGAGGTTGGATGACTTGTTGGATCAAATAAGTGGAGCTACTATCTTTTCGAAGATTGATTTGAAGAGTGGATATCATCAAATTCGTATCAGACCAGGAGATGAGTGGAAGACTGCTTTTAAAACCAGGGAGGGTCTATACGAATGGTTAGTCATGCCATTTGGTTTATCCAATGCACCAAGTACTTTCATGAGGGTGATGAATCAGATTTTTCGACCGTTCATTGGGAAATTCGTGGTGGTGTATTTCGATGATATTCTTATTTACAGTGGGAGTCCAGAGGAACATTTGAATCATCTTAGAGAAGTGCTGATAGTATTGCGACAAGAACAATTCTATGCTGCAACGAAGAAGTGCGTGTTCATGACGCATAGCGTGTTATTTCTGGGGTATGTTGTTTCAGAGAAAGGAATACAGGTTGACCAAAGTAAAGTTGAGGCGATCAGAAATTGGCCGCAGCCCAAGACGATAACGGAAGTTCGTAGTTTTCATGGGTTGGCTTTATTCTATCGAAGGTTTATACCACACTTTAGTAGTGTGATGGCGCCTGTTACAGATTGCATGAAAGGTAAACAGTTTGCATGGACAGAGGAAGCAGGGAGTGCTTTTGGGAAGATCAAGGAATTGCTGACGTCTGCACCAATTCTAGTGTTACCAGATTTTCAGTTGGTGTTTGAACTACATACTGATGCATCCAAGGTTGGGATTGGAGGGGTGTTGAGTCAGAAGGGGCGTCCTATTGCATATTTCAGTGAGAAGTTGTCCGGAGCGAAGATGCGATACAGTACATATGATGTGGAGTTTTATGCTGTTGTACAATCTATTAAACACTGGAGACACTATCTATTTCAGAAGGAGTTCGTTCTTTACACTGATCATGAAGCATTGAGGCATTTGCAAGGGCAAGACAAGATTTCAGCAAGACATGCATCGTGGATTGCTTATTTACAGCAGTTTACTTTTGTCGTTAAGCACAAGTCAGGGGTAACCAATCGTGTGGCTGATGCTTTGAGCAGGAGGAGTCATTTGTCGACGACAATGAAAGTGGAAGTGACAGGTTTTGAATTATTGCCAGAATTGATTGAAGAAGATCCTTACTTTGTGAAATTTGTTGAAAAGGTAAAGGAAGGAAGCACTGATGAATTTGTGTTGGTGAATGGTTTTCTGTTTAAGGGAAATCGTTTGTGCATCCCAGACTGTAGCTTGAGAATGAAGATTGTTAATGAACTACATGAAGAAGGCCATGTGGGTAGAGATCGTACGTTGCAGTTAATTTCTCAATCTTATTATTGGCCGTCAATGAGGAAAGAGGTGGAAAGATTTGTTGAGAGATGCCATATCTGTCAAGTTTCGAAAGGAACTGCGACTAATGCGGGTTTATATATGCCGTTACCGGTACCAACTAAACCATGGGTTGATGTGAGTATGGACTTCGTGTTGGGATTACCGAGAACGCAGCATGGTAATGATTCCATTTATGTGGTGGTTGACAGATTTTCGAAGATGGCACACTTTATTGCTTGTAAGAAAACGGCAGATGCTGTTCATGTTGCTCAGTTGTTTTTCAAGGAGATCTATCGACTTCATGGATTGCCAGAATCTATTGTGTCAGATAGAGATACTCGATTTCTGAGTCATTTTTGGTTGAGTTTGTGGAAAATGGTGGGAACAAAGCTGAAGTTTAGTAGTGCTTATCATCCGCAAACTGATGGACAAACGGAGGTGGTTAATCGATCGTTGGGAAACTTGTTGAGGTGTCTTGTTCAAGATAACCTAAAGAGTTGGGATGTGAAGTTATGTCAGGCAGAATTTGCCCATAATCATGCTGTGAATCGAAGTACTGGGTTCAGTCCATTCCAGATTGTTTATTCGAGCTTACCGAAGGGACCTTTGGATTTAACGGTAATACCACAATCAAAGAAGACAGTTAAGAAAGCTGCTGATTTTGTTGAAGGGTTGACGGAGTGCCATAGAATCGTTCAGGAATGATTGGAAAAGACAAATGAGAAGTACAAACAAATGGCGGATAAGAAACGAAGGAGTGTAGTCTTCAAAGAGGGTGATTTTGTTTACGCGGTATTGACGAAAGATCGTTTTCCAGTTGGGACTTACAACAAGTTGAAAGCTCGAAAGATTGGACCAGTAGAAATCTTGAAGAAAATCAATGACAATGCTTATCAGTTAAAGTTGCCAGATCACATTCACACTGCTGACGTTTTCAACGTTAAGCATTTGATTCCGTACCATGGAGATGAGCTTGTTGAAAAAGAGAGAAGTACAAATTCGAGGTCGAATTTTTGTCAACAAGGGGAGGATGATGAAGCAGCATACCTAGGTTCGAAGACCAGAGGCTCCGACCTAACTTCCACTCCAATTGCCGACCTAACTCCAATTGCCGACCTATCCCCAATTGCCGACCTAACTCCAATTGCCGACCTATTCCCCAATTGCCGACCTATTCCCCAATTGCCGACCTATCTCCAATTGTCGACCTTACTCCATTTCCGACCTAACACTCCACCGCGAACTAGCAAGCTCCAATTCAATAGCCTCCGACCTAATCACCTTGTTACCCATTTCCGACCTTGCCCTAACTCGCGAACGAGTTATCGTATCTCCGACCTAACCCTTTCTCCGATCAAACCCCATGTCGCGACCGACCTAATCCCTCTGAGTTTCCCTAAATCGCAGGCCACCTTCATTAAGTAGATGCCGAGATAAGTTGTAGCTGAAGAAGAAAACTCGTGAGATGCTTTAATTCGTGAAGATATTATTGTTTTAAGTCGGATGTACTGTTTGCATAAGTCGCGTGTTATAGGTCGGTTCCGACCTATGGTTGTAAGATGTTGTTAAGTCGGTTGCCGACTTAGGAGTTGTATTTTTTCTTTCTGCTTGCGTGTTGTAGCCTATAAATAGGCGAGTTGTTTCATTTGTAAGGGTTGTTGAATATTGAATAAAATTCTCTTTGTTAGCTTGTTGCTTTCAATTTCAATTGGTAGTCGAGTGTATCTCCTATCTCCACTAACGTCATTCGAGTGCGCTCGGATCATCGTTTGTTGAAGCCGATTCACGGTATCTTGTGCGCAAGATCAACGTCGAAGAATCGTAGATCTCTTTCCCGGTATCTTCGGATCAACGAGTCAGAGATAGCTAGAGTTCGGTATCTTCGGATCAACGAATTCGGGCATTTCAGTATCCATCAATCCACAGATTGCTACTTTCACTGATCTACATTGTTTTGAATTATCCGCTGCGTCACAGTCTAACCACATTCTTCAAAAACAACTTCGCCAAAATAGGTGTCATCCTAGTGGACTTTACAGGAACGAAATGGGCACTCTTAGTCAATCTATCCACTAAGACCGATATGCCTTCATTTCCTCTACAGATTATGGAAACCCATCAATGAAATCCATTGAGATAGAATCCCACTTCCACGTCAGAAAATCCAACAGTTGAAGCAATCCACTTGGCTTCTGGTATTCAGCCTTTGCCAGTTGGCAATTCAAGAATTGCTTAACACATAAACCAATGTCCTATTTCATACCTTCCAGAAGAAACTTCTCTTCATATCATGATACATCTTCGTTCCTCCTGGATAGATAGTTAATTTTGAACGATGGCATTCGTCCAAAATTTCTTTTCTCATGTCCCCTACATTCGGAACACACAACCTCCCTTTCTTTCTCAACCACTCATTCTGATCAAGACTAAAATCCTTTAAGTCATCGCTCTCTGTTCCTTCCTTTAACTTTCTGATCCGTTCAGCCAAAACTGGATCCTCCTCCTGTTTAGAAGTTATCTTCTCCACTATTACCGGTCGAATTACTAAACAAGACAATACAGCACTTTCTGCACTAGAACCTAACTCGGATCTATACCGCACTCTACAAGCTGACAATGCTTCCAGGTCTTTCCACTCATCAATCGTAGCCAATACCGCATTCTGATGTTTCCTGCTAAGTGCATCCACTACCTTGTTTCCTTTTCCGGGTGTGTACTTAATTCCAAAATCATAAGCAGCAATAAACTCCAGCCATCTTTGTTGTCTCATGTTCAGCTCCTTTTGAAAGAACAAATACTTCGGTGACTTATGATCCGTATAAAGCTTGAATCAATCTCCCAAAAGATAATGCCTCCACACCTTCAAAGAAAATATAACGGCAGCTAACTCCAAATCATGCGTTGGATACCTAACTTCATGCGGTCTGAGCTATCTAGAAGCATAAGCAATCACTTTACCTCTTTGCATCAACACAGCTCCCAATCCAGTTCCACACGCATCAGTATAAACAAGTAAATCCTAATTCCCCTTCGGAATCACCAACACCGACGCATGGGTGAATAAGTGTTTTAAGCTCTAGAATGCTTCCTCACACTTATCAGTCTATACGAACTTCACATCTTTTCCTGTAAGCTTAGTCATCAATATATCTATTCGCAAAAAATCCTTTATAAACCTTCGGTGATACCCACCCTATCCAAGAAAGCTCTTTATCTCAATCACCGTCTCGGGTCTCTTCCAATTATTCAACGCCTCGATCTTAGTTGGATCTACAGACAACCCTTTTTATGAGACTACATGACCAAGGAACTTCACTTCCTTCTTCCAAAAATGACACTTCGAAAACTTAGCCTTCAACTGATGCGCTATGCATCCGCGCTCGTAAGACAGTTTCGCTATGCATCCACGCTCGTAAGACCATGGGTAACGCCATGGAATTCGATGGAAACTCGAGTATCATATCCAAAAAACCAAAAATCAGATAATATCGATAGAATGAATCCACAATGTGGCCACAAAGCGGATATCAAGCAGAAGGCACTTTCCATATCTTTACTTCGAAAATATGTATCATATAATACCTTTTCAAATCACTTTCAAATATCATACTTATATAAAGTCCATTATATATAAGATTTCATTTTTAAATCAAATACTTTCCAAAATCAATAGTATATCAAATCATACTTATATAGACTTCAATTATATAAGATTTCACTTTCAAATTGAGTACCTTTTCAAATCCATAGTTTTTGAATGAACATCATACTTATACAAACCAATTTAATATAAGTTCGATAACTCCCAAATCAAGTATTTAGAAAAATAAGGTTCTCAATTCAATTCGTTTCAATATCAGTTCAGTTTCAAAATTATATACAATTCCACCAAATTGTTTTTTCTCAATTTAAATATCTTTAGTTTCAGTTTCCAAAATAATAGGTTTGGAGAATAATCCAAGTTCCTAAATCAATATAATTTAAGTCAAACAATTCATTTCCAACATCAAATGTTTTCAAAATCATCTTATATTTGCATAAAGTCCATCTTATATCGGAATCAAAATTTTCCAAAATCAATTACGTTGTATGAAGAGCCATATGGGATTGAACATCTTTGCTTTATAAAAGGTTTTGAATTTAGACTAGTTTTGTATATAAAATAGTTTGTATGTAAAATAGAGTAAAACAGTTTATTTGAGAAGAATAAAAGAAAAATAGTTTTGAAAAATGGTTTTAAATTGATAGTAGTTTTTCATAAAAGAAAGAATTCCAATTAAATTACAAAGATATCCAACCCAACAACTTCCAATTTCAGCGTCAAGTATATCAATGATATTAGAATATAAGATGTACATATGTCATCATTTCGCAAAATCACATTCGATCACTCGCTCGATCACACAAGTTCGCTTTCGAACTAGTATTGTCCATTCGACTTCCCTAATGCAGATTTCGATACGGTTTCTCGACTAGAAACCATCAGTCTCCTTGCATAGCTATATACTATGATAGAGAATTCTAGAATCAAGCCCAAAATCCATATCAAATATTCGCCGTCAAGAATCGAATGAAAAATCCTAACACGAAATGGTGTATTTTACCTCGAACTTGTGTACTCAAACTTGGATCAATTTAATTATGCGAATAAAACAACATACGTACAACTTATGTATCTATTCCAACTTTTTTAAATATATAGTTTTATAAAGATGTTACCCAGTTAAAACATTTAAACTAAATTTTATTCAAAATATTTTGAAGACCAAATTCTTTTCAAAACATTTCAAATCTAAATTTCATATTAGAAATTCAAAATAGCCTTATTCGTTTACTTAACAAAACAGTTTCAACTTATTTAAATCATATTACTACATATTTTAAACATAAATACCAAACTTATATACTTTATACTTCAAAATTTCTTAGCTTTTGAAAAGTTAACCTTGATTTGGAAGTGCTCGAACCTACAAAATAGTCGAAGAAATCATATTTCAATCCAAGAGTTGAAATCACCAACAAATCAGTAAATCAATTCCAAAAGATAGGGTTATATCAAATCAGATCTAAAACTCGAGGACTGAACACCGGCTTACTTCAAATCATTTCAAATATATATATACATATATCTTTCGAATATCAAATCTTACTTCGGAATTTGAAATTAAAATGTTTTCACAAAATCACTCGCATAGCAAAGCTACTGAAGTGGCCTATCCCCCACTCTGAAAATCGAAAATCAATGTCGATGATGCGTGCACTCATCACCAAAATTATTTTCGAGCGACATAACTGAGTTCTGGACTTCTATTTTCTCAAACTTCTTTTGAAATTTCTTCGAAATCATTCGAAACTCATTAAAATCATTTGAAACATTTCTTATTCGGAAAATACTTTTAAATCATATTATTATTATATATTTCAAAATCTTAAAACCAATTTCAAAATATCGGAGTTCAATTCTCGAATTTCAAATTTAAAATCCTTCGGTTAAATCATTTTTAGATAAATCAAATTTCTTATATAATTTTTCAAAATTACAAATCCTTTACAAACCTCAAATTCTCATTTTAAAAAGGGTATATAATCTTTATCGAAAACATTTCACTTTTATATATAGAATATAATCATACTTATCAAAATAATAATTTCGATATATAAAGCACTTTCTAAAAATACAAACAAACCCGATTTTCAATGAATTTCAAAAAAAAAGATAGCGATTCCAATTTGAGGGACTCCAATCGGATAGAATTCTGACTCGAAGATAGGTTCAACCGAAGATGAGGTAGTTAAATTTCAAAATAGAAGATGGGTATACTTATATAAATCACGGGCGACTTAACCGGTCAACCGTGATTTCACAATAAGATCGGTATAGAATTCTGAGGCAAATCGACATTTCATCGCCAGAGATAGAATTCGCCACAATAAGAGATAGCAGCATCTGAACCGATGATATAGAAATCTTCGGTGAATCAATGCCAATCGTAAAGGAGTTCCACCCCTTTACAAATCATTCAAAGATTGGCGGGATCGCTTATTCTTATAGAGATCATTCGAAGTGGAGTTATGGGATACTCCAGAATCAAAAGAATACAAATAAGGAGAGACAATAATGCATTTTGAAACTGCAAGGAACGTTCCAAAGTTCAAAAGAAAACGAGTCAAAAGGAAGAGATTCAAACTCGAATGAAAGTGATTCTGTAAATAAATTTACTATATATGCTAAGTTTTGCCTAGAGCCAAAGCTCTGATACCAACTGTAACGACCCACTATTTTGGACCATTCAAATTGACAATAAATCAATACATGTCGGACTTGAATAATTCAAAACAATAGATTGTTAATTTAAATTTGGCAAACTCAGCATATACAGTAAATAAATCAATCCCAGAATCACAGACACAGAGTAATACAATAATACGCAGCGGAATAGATAAAATAGTAGTTCATGAAGCTACTATATAAACATCAGAGTTAAAAATAAAATACAACAGAATATCTCAAATACAGTGAAGTCTTCAGTACGAATAGATGACATCTCTAAACAAATCCACGGGAAAGCTGAAAGCTGAATCGATAGTTGGATCTCCAAACGAAGCTCCAAACTCCAAAGGTGAGTCTCAAATGTTGTATCACTCAGTCTGACCCGAGCGTAAAGCAAAACATAAAACACTCGAGTCAGGATTAACATTCTTATATCAATAAATCCAACTCAAGTGAAATATCAACTGAAATACAAGTAACTCAAAGGATGTTTGGGATAACCATCCTTTAACGATCCATGGAACGAAACGTCATTTTAACACCGTGGCCATTTCAAAATAATTTATACTTCAAAACCAAAATATCATTTCATTTCAAATATATCTATTTTCCAAAATAGTATATATAGGTTAAATAATTTAAAAGTAAAGTATTTAAAATTTCCTCAAGTCTCACAAATCGATTCACATCCACCCAAATTCCAAATTCAAATTTTTTCAAATCTCAATTCATCAATTTAATTCAGTTCTAAATATACCATTTAAATTTTCAATATATTTCAAAGCTTTAATATTCAACAATTTCAAAGTTAAATTTAACAGTTTCATATAGCTCTTGATTTAACTTTATTATTATTTAATTAGGGAATATTCACTTAATAAATTCAATATCATTTAACTAGCCTTAAATTTCATTTTTACTAAATATTTCCTTAAATTTATTTAAACACGAAATATTCATTAAATTATTTAAATCAAACCCAAGTTATAAATCATATCTTAAATCTCAATTTCAATAAGTTTCAAATCGGTTTAATTAAATAAAATTCTTTAATGAATACAATTTCAATTAAATTCAAATTATCTTCCCAACCTTAACTTATTCAAATTATTACTGAAATCTATTTTGAAACATAAATTTAAATACTTAACCATATTATATGTATTAAATCAATCTTAATTAAATTAAATATTATTATTAAATCTATATATATATATATATCATTACCATTTATATATACTAATTTAAGAATCAACATTTGTTGAAAACCATATATTCCTTCCCAAATCCATAGAATTTATTTTCAAAATATTTATATATATGGACCAACGGTGTCTATATATATATCTATCATATGGTTAAGTGATACGGATATTTATCATTTTAATCCGAAATTTAAATATATACGGGTAGATATCATTTCAACCCGTAATCCCAATTTTAATTCAAATGAAAATCGCTTGGGTTTATCATTTCCACCCATAACGATTTTCTCCTATTCTAAAGTTCGTTCGGGTATGTATCATTTCAACCCATAGTGAATTCTATTCTAATAGGGAACTTGCAGAGTGATAAAAGATAATAATATAAAATACAACGACAGGCATATATCATCAATAACAATATAATATAAACAACAGGATATGGTGTCATATCCCACAGGTGAACAGTTACAGATAATATCATATATAACAATTTAAATAACTATAGCAGCATATTTCAATTGTCGTTTCAATTGAAATAAAATCTAATAAATACAAGAACGTTAATCGTGAGTGATTGCTCACCTTTCGAGGCTAGATAGATTTGACCAGAATTGAGCTATGGATTGGGTCACGATCTAGACAATCGAAAAAATCCAAACAAAAATCTCAAAGCGAAGTAAGCTGAAAGTGGATTTGACGGGCAAAGCTGAAAGATAGAGATTGATGGAAACGAATCAGAATTGTCTTGATATAATCAAAACAAAATATATGTTATAAATTTCAAATCAAAATTTAACTTAAAACACTAAAATAAAATAAAATATATTATCATTTAAGGCCGCATATATTCTAAATCAAAGTATATATAAAATCAATAATAAGATTAAAAATGCAGACCATTCAAATGCCGTATGCAGACCAAGAATTATATACACATGCAAACTAAATTTTATACTTACGCAGTTACACAACAACATATGTATACTGTATATATAGCAATTTAACATATACCAAAATATTAACAACTGTATACTCGAATAAATAAAACTATATATTAATATATATATATATAGATATATATATATATAACGAATAGTTAAAATACCAACAATAGTTGTAACATGTTCATACTTTCAAAATAAAGTAATATATAACTGTATCCTTTCCTATATGTACAACCAACAGCCTATACCAGCCTGTATTTGCTAAACCCTTTTGTAATACTAATTTACGTTTTTTTTCCTTTCTTTTCTGCATTATGCGAAACTATATATACTTACTAACATATTTTATTAACTAGAACAACTTATATTATATACTTAAAATATAATGGACTCACGCATACTAACATTATAAAATATATATAACAGTGGACTAACTTTATACAAACTTTGGAAACATAAGTATATTATATATTCACTTAATAAACTGGCAAACCGATATTACTAGATAGATACTATAACGTGTGCAACAACTTATATACATATATAAAATAAAATATGCGTGCCTATATAACTGCATATTATTATGGAAGTGTATGACTCAATGTATGCGTGTAGACCCAACTCTATGCAGACCGAATATATGGCTTCATCATACTATATTTTATATGTAACTTATTTCAAGTATAAACCATATATGCGAAAGAATAAAGTGATACCAGGCAAATGTATGAAATCTAGACTGCCGAACCAATATATACAGACAGCAACATTACATATATATGCAACGAGCAAGTGGCTTAACTGTACGCTTATATTTTATAAATAAATATGTATATATAAACTAATATTTTTATTTAAACTATAACATATGTATTTATATTCAGACCATACCTATATATGCGAACATTGAACTATATGAAATATTTATGCAACTATATAAGTAAGAATATATATAAACTAAACACCTAACTTAATATT
Source organism: Allium fistulosum (assembly GCA_030737815.1). NCBI lineage: Eukaryota > Viridiplantae > Streptophyta > Magnoliopsida > Asparagales > Amaryllidaceae > Allium > Allium fistulosum. Next base: position 1,217,322,744 of record CM060904.1, on the reverse strand, counting down.
TACATACAACGTAGATAAGAGAATAGATCTAAAAGCATACTCACGCAATACAAAGGATGCGTATATATGTGAGCAAGCAAACGAGAAGAAGGAGGCACAGCTATTATGGCGGAGCACGACGAAGCTTGGTGGAGGTGATGCCGAAAGGAGGACAGAGAAGACTGTAACGACCCCGAAATTTAATTTTATTTAAATTGATTATTAAATGAATTTTTGAATAAAAATTGTAAAATTAATTTTTAAATGGATTAATTGATTGCGAGTTTCCCCATTATCGAAATATATTTTGTATAAATCAATTAAATATAATAATATTGTGTATATATATATATATATGAATATATATGTATGTGTGATATATGAATAAAAATTTAAATTTTTATATATATGTATATATTGAAATTGAGTTTAAAATCTTAAATAAATGGTTTAGAATATAAATAATAATTTTGAATTTATTATTGATGGTTTAATGAATATTTGGGTTAATAAAATATATATAGTAATACATGAAATAAAATAACAAATACAATATAAGATAATAAAAACAAAGTAAGAAAATAAGTGAATACATTAGCTAAAAATACAACAAACATTAACAAATGAAACCAAACAAACAAACATATATATCCAAGTATGTAGCCGAAGTCAACAAGTATATATTCAAACATGAAGTAAACAAAATGTCTTTATAAAATAGGACAAGTATGATACATGAAGGACATAAGCATGTACAAGAATCATCATCTCAGCCGAGAGCAAGGAAAATAATATTCATATATGTACACTTACCAAATAAACCAAGTACAAAACATATAAAAGCAAGATTCTTAGTACACTATCCTATATCTCATCAGCCAGCCTTTAATATAAATCTTCATAGTCAAAATTTTAGCCAAGCTTGAATAGATGTGCCAGCCCTAATGAAATCTGTTCGAATATGCATGCAAACTTAAAAAAAAAAAATGTGATACATCAAGTGAAACATGTTGTAGCTTGCTAAAAAAAGGCTCAGGCAAGTAGAAAAAGAAAGTAAGATAAGTATAAAATGGAAACACAAGTACAATGACATTTAATGCCTCATTTCCTTTCAACAAGCAAGATCTGTGCGAGTATATAAAAGGTGATTTCAGCCTCCATTTTATAATAAAAAAATCTCTGACATGAAGAAAAAAAAAATATAAACCCTGTGAATCATTTTAAAACTTAAACCTGAAAACTATTTCTCTTATCACCTGTCTGTTTTCTTTCATATATCATTCTTTTCAAACCAGTTCGAGCTAAGCAAAATGAAATGAAACTTTCATTTTAAATCTAAAACAAGAAACAACAAACAACAATCAAGATCAACTCAACCTTAGACCAAGAAGATTGAAGAAATGGTTCAGCAAGCAAAATCAAAACCTGTTTCATCTGGAAAGAAGGTTCTGTTCTTTGAAACTGTGAGTAACAAATTTCTTTAAAACTTAAAGTGTTTAAAATTTTGTTTATATGATTATCTGTATATATATGTATATGGAAGCTCGAAGTATGTGATGTTTGCTGTTGATTGAATTATCTCTGTTCTCAGACCATAAACTCAAAACTGTTAATATCAAAAGATCAAAGAAATCAATTACTCAGTTTCTAGTTAAGAGCTGAACTTGAAATTAGAACAAAGGTTGCTTGTATCATTATAAGCTAAGCTTTAAAAATTGGTTTAAGATTAAAACACTCAAAATTCTTCTCTGGAACCCAAAAGTTAGAACAAACTTAGAATTGGTCAAATCTCGAATGGCACCGATTGTTGATTCAGGTATATAGTTAGAACCTATATCAAAAACGATGATTTTTAAGATGAGATTCGTGATTTTTAGTGTAGTGATTTGGTAGCAGTTCGTAGTTGAACAGTTCTTGCATTTAAACCATTTCCTGATGATCAAATTGATTTTAAATGATAAGGTTATGCTGGAAGCAAGTTTGAACACTAAGGATATCAGAAAAATTGTTGAATAAATTTTCTAATACATGAATTGGTTGGACGAATCCAAATTAGGGTTTAAGGCTCGATTGTGATACGGTCGGAAAACGAGACGAGTTCGTCTCCACTGTTTGATCGAGCTTCGTGATGTTCAAGGGAATGGAAGAACGGTGTGTTGTCGTGGTGTGGACGGAGTTGGGGTAACTCCGGTGGACTGGGCTGCGAAGACGAGGCGTTGACAGGGATTTAAGTTGGTCGCGAAACGGTGTGCCAGGCTTCGTTTATTCGAATTCGAGTTCAAGAGGAATCGGAGGGGAACTGGAGGTTGGAATGGTGTGCGAGGCTGATAGTCGACTTGTCGACGCTAGGGGTGATGGCCGGAGCGTCGCCATGGTGGTGTACACGTACACGTACACGTTTGGGGTCGCGTGAATATCTGGGTAAATGGATTTGGGGAAGAAGAAGTTTCGCTCGGGAAATTCATGTTTTTGCTCGAAGCAAAATAAGGTCGCGTATAACTCGAAGCAGCTAAGGCGTTGTCTCGAAGTAAAATTCGAGTGGCTTGAGTATTGATGTTATTCCAGGTTTTAAATAAAAACAGAAACCTGTTTTGTTGTTTTTAAATTCAAAGTAAAGTTTAAATGCAAACTGGAAATTTAAACTAAGTTTAAAATCTGAAACGGAATATGAATTCAAAGTAGTTGAATCTGAGGTTTGAGATAATTTAAATTTTGAAATCTAAATTGGGTTTAAAACTTTTAAGTATAAAAGTATTTGAGTTTGAATTTAAACTGAAAGTTATAAATTTAAAAGTTGTAATTAAGTTTAAAAGATAAAGTATTTTTTTGTTTTTGTGGTTTTAAATAGTAATTAATTTTGGTAATATGATTAATTTAAGTTAATTTATTGATTAGTTTAATTAATCAATGATTAAGGATAGATAAATAAATAGTTAAGATTTTAAAATTTATTAATTAAAGGTTAATTACTTAATATAAGAAATCAAGGGAAAATCAATTAATGAAAGTAGTTAATGGATAATTACTCACTGAAATTAATTAAAGGATAATTAATTTAGGGATAATTAATTAATATAAGTAATTAAAGATAATCAATTACTTGAAGATAACTACTTAATTAAAGGTAATTAAATGATTTAAATTGATCAATTAAATGATTAAAGAATAATTAATCAAAATAATTTGTAAATTATTGAAGTTAATTAACTAGGATTAGTAATTTATTCATAAGAAATTAATTTGATTTAAAGTTATCAGATAATTAAATTATCTTACTTAGGGATGTTTGGATTCTATTGGATGACTTGATTGTTTGATATATGATGCTCTGTGATACATCCTGATGTATGCTGTGATCTGTAATTTACTTAGCTGTGATTTCTATTTCTGTGATATATTACTTTGTGAATATGAAACCCTTGACCCGAAAACGGCATTTGAATTTCGATGCGACAGGGAGTCGGATTCCAGTTGGTTATCCGAAACCCACATCGAATTGTAATAGTGAATCTGTGTGACTGATAAATTTATTTTATCTATGAATCTGTGAATGAAGATAAGCGTTATCGATTTTACCGCTTATCGATATATCTGTGATAATTGATGTTGCACTATTGTGTGTAAAACCCCTGGACTACACTTTTACACACACAAATATGGATTTCACGTGGAAGTCGGTTAAGTCATAGATAATTTAAATTTGATGTTTTTGAAATTGAAATTTTATTTTCAATTGATTTTGAAATTAGAAATTCGGGTTTAAAGTGAAAAGCTTTTGAAATAGAATTTCAAAGATAAAAGTTATTTTGAATAACTTAATTAAGTTTTGAAAATTTAAATAATTTGATTTAAATTTGAATTCAAGTTTGAAATTGAATCCTATGATTTGATACTAGGGATTAAAAAAATGTTATAAATGTGTTTATATAAAGTTAAACCATTTAAAAGTATAATTTTGAGAATTTGGATTTAACCCAAAGACTTTAACTCGTATGAATGAATCAGACTTTCTGAAATGAAACTATTTGTTTCAAAAGATAAAAGCTTTCAGATAAGAAATGAAATTCCAGTTTAATTAAAGGAATTTCAAGATTGAATTGAAAAATGGTTTTCCAAGTTATGAATAAATTGTTTGAAAAGCTATAATTTGAATCTGTTTATTTTTAACAGATTTAAATTGATGTTTTGTTTAAACCATTTGAAATGGAATTGTTTTGAAAGCTATAAGTTAAATCTTTGATTTGAAGATTTAACGAGTTAATCAAATTGAAATGGAAATTAATTTGGAAAATCTGTGAATGAATCTTTTGTTTAAAAAGATTTAAATGTGGAAATTGTTTAAACCGTTGAAGGTTGTTTAAAATAAATCTTCGTGTTGAAAAGATTTGAAATGGTAATCGATGGAAACCATTTAAAAAGAAGTTGAATTAATAAGTTGTGACTTAATTGAAATCCAATATCCATATGTTTTTAAATATTACGCTCACTATTCGGTTTAGCCGGGAGAGGACCTTTGGGTCGTATAACCCATTCCGAATATGTGATACGTCGTATATGGATAGCATTTGAAGACCGGTGTTAAAGACCGGATATTTTTGAAAACGGAAGGATTACCGTCGAGTTACTCTGCATCGGCTGATCCCCGATATAGAGGTTTTATCATCCTTAGTGACGGGAAGTCCGGACGTGATTGGAAATTATCCGGATTTGCAAGGGCTTCGTGAGAAGTGCCTTCGGTTCTGTTCGATCCCGGAACAGACTTGTATGGATTGTATGTCTGACATTACACTTTGAGATATAAAGCCGATTTCTTTCAAATACATATCTGTTGGTGGCGGAGAATTTATTCTCTTAGCTTAACACCCTTCTCTGAGACGTACGAGCTCAGAGGTTATGTAGTTGAAGGTTATCAGCGATATATCCCAATTTGGTAATGTGGCATGCTGAGTGCTGCTGTGAAATGATCAGTGTTTGATCATTTGCGATATGATCATTTGTTTGATCTCATATCTTTGTGATCATAGGTTGATCATTTGTTTGACCCGAAGCATGGCTTTTTGAAAAAGCGTAGCTTTGTGGACGAGACTTCGTTAGGACCTCACAACCCGGAAATGGTCGAAACAGGATCGTTGCGGCAAGGTTATGAGGGTCGCGCCCTTTAGGGTATGTCATTTCCTTCTGGAAAGGGGTGGTGTCATGGTATGGAGCCCAAATACTTACTCATGTGGATACACTTTATTATGTGTGATGTTGGTTTAGAGGCGCCTCGGATAAAGGTCCCAAAGGACCGGGTGATGACATATTCGTGAGTTACCTGTTACAGGGGTAACCCGGCCTTGTTTGCAGAGAGCAGTTTGTCTCTCGGGACGTCCCGCCAGAGGCGATCCCATGCGGCGGAAGGAAGTTCCTTAGCCTGACCATTTGTTGGAAATCCATTTCTCCAATACGGAACTTGTACGGTTTTAGTTGTAGAACCTGCCATTTACGTACGGTGGTCACCACTGTTTAGATGGTAGCTATAGTAGGCATACGATACTGGTCGTATGTTGGCTAAGATTAATATTATACTTTCGAAATGTTTTTCTTCACTATGCACTAATAATAATAATATCAAAAATGATTTGATTTGCGTAGTAAGCATCTTTGACTATCATAAGAAGAAATCTCCTCCAATTCTGCGTTTGCATTGTGTGTGTGGTGGGAGGTCTTATGGTAGTTTCATTTTCTAAAAAGCATTGCGGATTTCAATGTTTAAAATCTTTTGTTGATTGTTTAAAGATAAACTGTTTTTGTTGCTCACACCAGTCCCATGACTGATTCGGAGTTTATTGTTCCTTTCCTAAACTCTGGGTGCTCATAATTTTCCACACGAGCAGTCTAGAGTTGGGTTTCTTTTCAGATATTCAGGTTTAGTAGATTATCTGGAGCTAGTTCATTCATCGGAGTTGCTTATCTTGGAGTTGTGGATTCATTCTTGTCTGAAGATCATTTTGGAGTTATCACTTCTATTGATTTTGTTCCGCTGCTGATGTTATCTTTTCTTTTCCGCTGCTATTTGTTGTATCATATCTCTGATGTATATTGATATTCGTTGTATCACTCTGTTGTATCAGATATTATATATCAATGTATTATTCTTTTCTTCCGCTGTGTTGTTTTACTTAATTGTGTTATAGCTCCGGCGAATCGGATTTGAACGGTCGAATCTGCGGCATTCTAGTACAATGTGAAGTACGGATGTTGATTTTCGAGCGGGCAAAACCCGAGTCGTCACATGTGGTATCAGAGCTAAGGTTGAACTTTAGCTCAGGAGTATAACACGTTAAGTAGCTCATTAGAGATAGAGTGAAGTAAACTCTAGAATGAGTACTTCTCAGATATCCGTCCGAATGCCTCAGTAAATTCTCTTACTATCCACTGATAGTGAGTATGAGTGCAAGAAGAGGATGAGATAGGGGACAGAGGGAATACGACTAAAATGGTCAATACTCTATAACAATAGTGGAAACAAATTTTCTCTATCAATCTCTTTTGTTCAACATCTCTTTTCTCAATTCTTCCATGATTTCTGGTAGATCCAGAAATAAATTCGATATATAAAAATGGGACATAAACTCCAACTGAGCCAAAATTGTTTGTTTGGATGTATTGGTTGCTTTGATTGCTATGGTTGATAGATATGCTTTAATTTCTAAACTGAAAATTTTGAAATCGTATCCATATATCTATCTATTCTTTGGGTCCGGATATATTCTACGAATGGTTAGTTATCCTTTCAAACCGACCGATGCCACTGCATATTTCGTAGATCTGGATAACCCGAGTATCTTGTGAAGTTTTAAACAAATTCGTTCTTGTATCTGTTATTGATATTCTGATTTGGTAAGCCGAATGCAAAATAAATGTTCAGTTGATTTGATGAAATATTCTTCATCTATCTTTGTTTTCGTGCCTGTGAATTTCGAGGACGAAATTCTTTTAAGGGGGGAAGTTTGTAACGACCCCGAAATTTAATTTTATTTAAATTGATTATTAAATGAATTTTTGAATAAAAATTGTAAAATTAATTTTTAAATGGATTAATTGATTGCGAGTTTCCCCATTATCGAAATATATTTTGTATAAATCAATTAAATATAATAATATTGTGTATATATATATATATGAATATATATGTATGTGTGATATATGAATAAAAATTTAAAATTTTATATATATATGTATATATTGAAATTGAGTTTAAAATCTTAAATAAATGGTTTAGAATATAAATAATAATTTTGAATTTATTATTGATGGTTTAATGAATATTTGGGTTAATAAAATATATATAGTAATACATGAAATAAAATAACAAATACAATATAAGATAATAAAAACAAAGTAAGAAAATAAGTGAATACATTAGCTAAAAATACAACAAACATTAACAAATGAAACCAAACAAACAAACATATATATCCAAGTATGTAGCCGAAGTCAACAAGTATATATTCAAACATGAAGTAAACAAAATGTCTTTATAAAATAGGACAAGTATGATACATGAAGGACATAAGCATGTACAAGAATCATCATCTCAGCCGAGAGCAAGGAAAATAATATTCATATATGTACACTTACCAAATAAACCAAGTACAAAACATATAAAAGCAAGATTCTTAGTACACTATCCTATATCTCATCAGCCAGCCTTTAATATAAATCTTCATAGTCAAAATTTTAGCCAAGCTTGAATAGATGTGCCAGCCCTAATGAAATCTGTTCGAATATGCATGCAAACTTAAAAAAAAAAAAATGTGATACATCAAGTGAAACATGTTGTAGCTTGCTAAAAAAAGGCTCAGGCAAGTAGAAAAACAAAGTAAGATAAGTATAAAATGGAAACACAAGTACAATGACATTTAATGCCTCATTTCCTTTCAACAAGCAAGATCTGTGCGAGTATATAAAAGGTGATTTCAGCCTCCATTTTATAATAAAAAAATCTCTGACATGAAGAAAAAAAAAATATAAACCCTGTGAATCATTTTAAAACTTAAACCTGAAAACTATTTCTCTTATCACCTGTCTGTTTTCTTTCATATATCATTCTTTTCAAACCAGTTCGAGCTAAGCAAAATGAAATGAAACTTTCATTTTAAATCTAAAACAAGAAACAACAAACAACAATCAAGATCAACTCAACCTTAGACCAAGAAGATTGAAGAAATGGTTCAGCAAGCAAAATCAAAACCTGTTTCATCTGGAAAGAAGGTTCTGTTCTTTGAAACTGTGAGTAACAAATTTCTTTAAAACTTAAAGTGTTTAAAATTTTGTTTATATGATTATCTGTATATATATGTATATGGAAGCTCGAAGTATGTGATGTTTGCTGTTGATTGAATTATCTCTGTTCTCAGACCATAAACTCAAAACTGTTAATATCAAAAGATCAAAGAAATCAATTACTCAGTTTCTAGTTAAGAGCTGAACTTGAAATTAGAACAAAGGTTGCTTGTATCATTATAAGCTAAGCTTTAAAAATTGGTTTAAGATTAAAACACTCAAAATTCTTCTCTGGAACCCAAAAGTTAGAACAAACTTAGAATTGGTCAAATCTCGAATGGCACCGATTGTTGATTCAGGTATATAGTTAGAACCTATATCAAAAACGATGATTTTTAAGATGAGATTCGTGATTTTTAGTGTAGTGATTTGGTAGCAGTTCGTAGTTGAACAGTTCTTGCATTTAAACCATTTCCTGATGATCAAATTGATTTTAAATGATAAGGTTATGCTGGAAGCAAGTTTGAACACTAAGGATATCAGAAAAATTGTTGAATAAATTTTCTAATACATGAATTGGTTGGACGAATCCAAATTAGGGTTTAAGGCTCGATTGTGATACGGTCGGAAAACGAGACGAGTTCGTCTCCACTGTTTGATCGAGCTTCATGATGTTCAAGGGAATGGAAGAACGGTGTGTTGTCGTGGTGTGGACGTAGTTGGGGTAACTCCGGTGGACTGGGCTGCGAAGACGAGGCGTTGACAGGGATTTAAGTTGGTCGCGAAACGGTGTGCCAGGCTTCGTTTATTCGAATTCGAGTTCAAGAGGAATCGGAGGGGAACTGGAGGTTGGAATGGTGTGCGAGGCTGATAGTCGACTTGTCGACGCTAGGGGTGATGGCCGGAGCGTCGCCATGGTGGTGTACACGTACACGTACACGTTTGGGGTCGCGTGAATATCTGGGTAAATGGATTTGGGGAAGAAGAAGTTTCGCTCGGGAAATTCATGTTTTTGCTCGAAGCAAAATAAGGTCGCGTATAACTCGAAGCAGCTAAGGCGTTGTCTCGAAGTAAAATTCGAGTGGCTTGAGTATTGATGTTATTCCAGGTTTTAAATAAAAACAGAAACCTGTTTTGTTGTTTTTAAATTCAAAGTAAAGTTTAAATGCAAACTGGAAATTTAAACTAAGTTTAAAATCTGAAACGGAATATGAATTCAAAGTAGTTGAATCTGAGGTTTGAGATAATTTAAATTTTGAAATCTAAATTGGGTTTAAAACTTTTAAGTATAAAAGTATTTGAGTTTGAATTTAAACTGAAAGTTATAAATTTAAAAGTTGTAATTAAGTTTAAAAGATAAAGTATTTTTTTGTTTTTGTGGTTTTAAATAGTAATTAATTTTGGTAATATGATTAATTTAAGTTAATTTATTGATTAGTTTAATTAATCAATGATTAAGGATAGATAAATAAATAGTTAAGATTTTAAAATTTATTAATTAAAGGTTAATTACTTAATATAAGAAATCAAGGGAAAATCAATTAATGAAAGTAGTTAATGGATAATTACTCACTGAAATTAATTAAAGGATAATTAATTTAGGGATAATTAATTAATATAAGTAATTAAAGATAATCAATTACTTGAAGATAACTACTTAATTAAAGGTAATTAAATGATTTAAATTGATCAATTAAATGATTAAAGAATAATTAATCAAAATAATTTGTAAATTATTGAAGTTAATTAACCAGGATTAGTAATTTATTCATAAGAAATTAATTTGATTTAAAGTTATCAGATAATTAAATTATCTTACTTAGGGATGTTTGGATTCTATTGGATGACTTGATTGTTTGATATATGATGCTCTGTGATACATCCTGATGTATGCTGTGATCTGTAATTTACTTAGCTGTGATTTCTATTTCTGTGATATATTACTTTGTGAATATGAAACCCTTGACCCGAAAACGGCATTTGAATTTCGATGCGACAGGGAGTCGGATTCCAGTTGGTTATCCGAAACCCACATCGAATTGTAATAGTGAATCTGTGTGACTGATAAATTTATTTTATCTATGAATCTGTGAATGAAGATAAGCGTTATCGATTTTACCGCTTATCGATATATCTATGATAATTGATGTTGCACTATTGTGTGTAAAACCCCTGGACTACACTTTTACACACACAAATATGGATTTCACGTGGAAGTCGGTTAAGTCATAGTTAATTTAAATTTGATGTTTTTGAAATTGAAATTTTATTTTCAATTGATTTTGAAATTAGAAATTCGGGTTTAAAGTGAAAAGCTTTTGAAATAGAATTTCAAAGATAAAAGTTATTTTGAATAACTTAATTAAGTTTTGAAAATTTAAATAATTTGATTTAAATTTGAATTCAAGTTTGAAATTGAATCCTATGATTTGATACTAGGGATTAAAAAAATGTTATAAATGTGTTTATATAAAGTTAAACCATTTAAAAGTATAATTTTGAGAATTTGGATTTAACCCAAAGATTTTAACTCGTATGAATGAATCAGACTTTCTGAAATGAAACTATTTGTTTCAAAAGATAAAAGCTTTCAGATAAGAAATGAAATTCCAGTTTAATTAAAGGAATTTCAAGATTGAATTGAAAAATGGTTTTCCAAGTTATGAATAAATTGTTTGAAAAGCTATGATTTGAATCTGTTTATTTTTAACAGATTTAAATTGATGTTTTGTTTAAACCATTTGAAATGGAATTGTTTTGAAAGCTATAAGTTAAATCTTTGATTTGAAGATTTAACGAGTTAATCAAATTGAAATGGAAATTAATTTGGAAAATCTGTGAATGAATCTTTTGTTTAAAAAGATTTAAATGTGGAAATTGTTTAAACCGTTGAAGGTTGTTTAAAATAAATCTTCGTGTTGAAAAGATTTGAAATGGTAATCGATGGAAACCATTTAAAAAGAAGTTGAATTAATAAGTTGTGACTTAATTGAAATCCAATATCCATATGTTTTTAAATATTACGCTCACTATTCGGTTTAGCCGGGAGAGGACCTTTGGGTCGTATAACCCATTCCGAATATGTGATACGTCGTATATGGATAGCATTTGAAGACCGGTGTTGAAGACCGGATATTTTTGAAAACGGAAGGATTACCGTCGAGTTACTCTGCATCGGCTGATCCCCGATATAGAGGTTTTATCATCCTTAGTGACGGGAAGTCCGGACGTGATTGGAAATTATCCGGATTTGCAAGGGCTTCGTGAGAAGTGCCTTCGGTTCTGTTCGATCCCGGAACAGACTTGTATGGATTGTATGTCTGACATTACACTTTGAGATATAAAGTCGATTTCTTTCAAATACATATCTGTTGGTGGCGGAGAATTTATTCTCTTAGCTTAACACCCTTCTCTGAGACGTACGAGCTCCGAGGTTATGTAGTTGAAGGTTATCAGCGATATATCCCAATTTGGTAATGTGGCATGCTGAGTGCTGCTGTGAAATGATCAGTGTTTGATCATTTGCGATATGATCATTTGTTTGATCTCATATCTTTGTGATCATAGGTTGATCATTTGTTTGACCCGAAGCATGGCTTTTTGAAAAAGCGTAGCTTTGTGGACGAGACTTCGTCAGGACCTCACAACCCGGAAATGGTCGAAACAGGATCGTTGCGGCAAGGTTATGAGGGTCGCGCCCTTTAGGGTATGTCATTTCCTTCTGGAAAGGGGTGGTGTCATGGTATGGAGCCCAGATACTTACTCATGTGGATACACTTTATTATGTGTGATGTTGGTTTAGAGGCGCCTCGGATAAAGGTCCCAAAGGACAGGGTGATGACATATTCGTGAGTTACCTGTTACAGGGGTAACCCGGCCTTGTTTGCAGAGAGCAGTTTGTCTCTCGGGACGTCCCGCCAGAGGCGATCCCATGCGGCGGAAGGAAGTTCCTTTGCCTGACCATTTGTTGGAAATCCATTTCTCCAATACGGAACTTGTACGGTTTTAGTTGTAGAACCTGCCATTTACGTACGGTGGTCACCACTGTTTAGATGGTAGCTATAGTAGGCATACGATACTGGTCGTATGTTGGCTAAGATTAATATTATACTTTCGAAATGTTTTTCTTCACTATGCACTAATAATAATAATATCAAAAATGATTTGATTTGTGTAGTAAGCATCTTTGACTATCATAAGAAGAAATCTCCTCCAATTCTGCGTTTGCATTGTGTGTGTGGTGGGAGGTCTTATGGTAGTTTCATTTTCTAAAAAGCATTGCGGATTTCAATGTTTAAAATCTTTTGTTGATTGTTTAAAGATAAACTGTTTTTGTTGCTCACACCAGTCCCATGACTGATCCGGAGTTTATTGTTCCTTTCCTAAACTCTGGGTGCTCATAATTTTCCACACGAGCAGTCTAGAGTTGGGTTTCTTTTCAGATATTCAGGTTTAGTAGATTATCTGGAGCTAGTTCATTCATCGGAGTTGCTTATCTTGGAGTTGTGGATTCATTCTTGTCTGAAGATCATTTTGGAGTTATCACTTATATAGATTTTGTTCCGCTGCTGATGTTATCTTTTCTTTTCCGCTGCTATTTGTTGTATCATATCTCTGATGTATATTGATATTCGTTGTATCACTCTGTTGTATCAGATATTATATATCAATGTATTATTCTTTTCTTCCGCTGTGTTGTTTTACTTAATTGTGTTATAGCTCCGGCGAATCGGATTTGAACGGTCGAATCTGCGGCATTCTAGTACAATGTGAAGTACGGATGTTGATTTTCGAGCGGGCAAAACCTGAGTCGTCACAAAGACCGTGGGAGGTAGGGCAGAATCGGCTGCTCTTGGCGGCAATGCGGCAGCGGCTTGCACGGCTGGAGGAGGAGGAGGTTGGGTCGAGGTTGGTGGGGTTGAGTGCTTCGGGAGGGTGAAGCACGGCACGCTGTGCTGTGGTTGCTTGTAGAGATAGGTGGAAGAAGATGTGAAGGAAAAATGATGGGGTTCAGTGTATTTGTTTTAGAATGGAGAAAGTAGGGGAGGATAGGAAGAAAGTAGAGCGAAGGGGATAGTGGTGCTTCATTTGTAAAAAGAAAAGAAGAAGAACAGAAATTGCAAAAGAAAAAGGAGGAGAACAGGCTGTCACAATTGTACACCAAAATATATAAAAAGTAACAAAAGTAATAGCAACGGTCACGTGCTTTGATTCAGGTGAGAATTTAAGGCAATTAATATTTGTGTGCCCGGCACGTTTCAATATTTGAAACCGAAGAAAAGTTAACGGTCACAATTTAAAGTTGCCGTTACAATGAACAGTTTATTGCTTCCGTCGCGTACCGGATCTCAAAATACAAAAATAAATATACCACTGAGATCAGCACGACGAGGTGAACATAACGGTATACAGATATTGGTGGTACAATCATCCGATCAAAAATCGATATTGGTACGAAAATGTTGCTATTTCGTCGAAAAATAAGATCGACGGAGCAATAACAGTCCAAATTTTGAGAAACGAAATATGATGTCTTGCACAGAAGATGATTTACAAATTTTCCATGTAAAAATATTCAGGTTTGGAAAATATTTTGTTACCATCAATTTTTAACTGATTGAAACTGAAATAGAATTGCACAAAATTTTTTACGTGCATATTTTCTGATGAAAATTTACCATTTGCTATATTAAAATAGACGTATTCCAAATAATAAATTTTAATTCTCAAATATTATTATTTAAAATTTCTCAAAAATTCAGTTAATTATGTTATTAAAACCATTAAAAATTTTGGGTCGTTACACTCTCCCCACTCAAAACTTTTCGTCCCCGAAAAGGAAGAAGGTAGGAGAATAGGAACAACTAGGAAGAAAAATAGATTGAAAGACAAGCATTAACAATTAATTTAAAACTATATAAATTTCAATTTTAAATTAATTAATATTCAAAAATTTGGTTAAACCCATTTATTATATTCATAAATAGTCATTTATAAACTTTGCAAATCAAAATATTTCCATCTATATAATATCTTTATATTATACATTTAAGGAAACTTTTATAAATTTTACTTAAAATATTCATTTGAAACTTCATTTGCAAATAAATTATCTTCAATACTTTAGTACTTTTTCAAAACTCATTTGTAAAATTTCTTGCTTCCTTTATAAATACCATTTATATGTTTAAATAACACCTTTATATATATATATATATATATGAAAACTATTCGAAAACAATTACTTGTATCATTACTTATATTTACAAAGAAGCTATTGAAAACATTAAATCCATATTTCATAAATTTATTAATTTATCTCAAGATACTTTTCAAATATTATTAATAAATGTGTTTTATTTAAATAATAACTTCTAAAATATTTATAACACTAAAATTTTCTATTAAACCATGTAGTATATAAATAAACAATATTTAAAAAGGATATAGTCAACAAGTAAAAGAAGGAGGATTTGGAAAAGCATAATATAGGTGAATAAATAAAGCTGAGCAGATATGATAGATTAAGAAGAATAGAATCGGGCATGAATAATTAATTCAAACCATAAGAATTTAAATTTCAAATATTAATACAAAATTTCTTTGTTGGAAATACTTTTATAATAAAATACTTTTTATAACTCGATGTTTTAACAAGTTTATCCTCGTTCCTGCAGCCTCTGGCAGTGCGTTGATCAGGCGCAAAGCTAGAATTCTCCAGGTACTTAGTAGACTTGTTTCAACACCCAGTAAAAATACTGGAAAAACCTTTAAAAACAGATATGGAAAGTATAATCCAAACAAAACAACCAAAACCTTTGTCTAACCATGGTTCGCAGATACACAATGGTTATGCCTAGATCCCCCAGGAAACAATCCATATCCGTAATCTTTCTCAGCCCTGCGAGTTACGCCATGATGACTAGTAGAATGCAGGATACACAATGGTTACGCCCTGATCCCCCAGGAAACAATACGTACCCCCAGGCCATCTCAGCCAGGCGGTTTCGCTACTAATGCGACCTACATAGATGCAGGATACACAATGGTTACGCCTGGATCCCCCAAGAAACAATCCGTACCCCAGGCCATCTCAGTCGGGCAGTTGCGCTATGCATCCGCGCTCGTAAGACCATGGGTAACGCCATGGAATTCGATGGAAACTCGAGTATCATATCCGGAAAACCAAAAATCAGAGAATATCGATAGAATGAATCCACAATGTGGCCATAAAGCGGATATCAAGCAAAAGGCACTTTCCATATCTTTACTTCGAAAATATGTATCATATAATACCTTTTCAAATCACTTTCAAATATCATACTTATATAAAGTCCATTATATATAAGATTTCATTTTTAAATCAAATACTTTCCAAAATCAATAGTATATCAAATCATACTTATATAGACTTCAATTATATAAGATTTCACTTTCAAATTGAGTACCTTTTCAAATCCATAGTTTTCGAATCAACATCATACTTATATAAACCAATTTAATATAAGTTCGATAACTCCCAAATCAAGTATTTAGAAAAATAAGGTTCTCAATTCAATTCGTTTCAATATCAGTTCAGTTTCAAAATTATATACAATTCCACCAAATTATTTCTTCTCAATTTAAATATCTTTAGTTTCAAAGTTTCCAAAATAATAGGTTTGGAGAATAATCCAAGTTCCTAAATCAATATAATTTAAGTCAAACAATTCATTTCCAACATCAAATGTTTTCAAAATCATCTTATATTTGCATAAAGTCCATCTTATATCAGAATCAAAATTTTCCAAAATCAATTACGCTGTATGAAGAGCCATATAGGATTGAACATCTTTGCTTTATAAAAGGTTTTGAATTTAGACTAGTTTTGTATATAAAATAGTTTGTAAAATAGTTTGTATGTAAAATAGAGTAAAACAATTTGTTTGAGAAGAATAAAAGAAAAATAGTTTTGAAAAATGGTTTTAAATTGATAGTAGTTTTTCATAAATGAAAGAATTCCAATTAAATTACAAAGATATCCAACCCAACAACTTCCAATTTCAACGTCAAGTATATCAATGATATTAGAATATAAGATGTACATATGTCATCATTTCGCAAAATCACATTCGATCACTCGCTCGATCACACAAGTTCGCTTTCGAACTAGTATTGTCCATTCGACTTCCCTAATGCGGATTTCGATACGGTTTCTCGACTAGAAACCATCAGTCTCCTTGCATAGCCATATACTATGATAGAGAATTCTAGAATCAAGCCCAAAATCCATATCAAATATTCGCCGTCAAGAATCGAATGAAAAATCCTAACACGAAATGGTGTAGTTCACCTCGAACTTGTGTACTCAAACTTGGATCAATTTAATTATGCGAATAAAACAGCATACGTACAACTTACGTATCTATTCCAACTTTTTTAAATATATAGTTTTATAAAGATGTTACCCAATTAAAACATTTAAACTAAATTTTATTCAAAATATTTTGAAGACCAAATTCTTTTCAAAACATTTCAAATCTAAATTTCATATTAGAAATTCAAAATAGCCTTATTCGTTTACTTAAAAAAATAGTTTCAACTTATTTAAATCATATTACTACATATTTTAAACATAAATACCAAACTTATATACTTTATACTTCAAAATTTCTTAGCTTTTGAAAAGTTAACTTTGATTTGGAAGTGCTCGAACCTACAAAATAGTCGAAGAAATCATATTTCAATCCAAGAGTTGGAAATCACCAACAAATCAGTAAATCAATTCCAAAAGATAGGGTTATATCAAATCAGATCTAAAACTCGAGGACTGAACACCGGCTTACTTCAAATCATTTCAAATATATATATATATATACATATATCTTTCGAATATCAAATCTTACTTCGGAATTTGAAATCAAAATGGTTTCACAAAATCACTCGCATAGGAAAGCTACTGAAGTGGCCTATCCCCCACTCTGAAACTCGAAAATCAATGTCGATGATGCGTGCACTCATCACCAATATTATTTTCCAGCGACATAAGTGAGTTCTGGACTTCTATTTTCTCAAACTTCTTTTGAAATTTCTTCGAAATCATTCGAAACTCATTAAAATCATTTGAAACATTTCTTATTCGGAAAATACTTTTAAATCATATTATTATTATATATTTCAAAATCTTAAAAGCAATTTCAAAATACCGGAGTTCAATTCTCGAATTTCAAATTTAAAATCCTTCGGTTAAATCATTTTTAGATAAATCAAATTTCTTATATAATTTTTCAAAATTACAAATCCTTTCGAAACCTCAAATTCTCATTTTAAAAAGGGTATATAATCTTTATCGAAAACATTTCACTTTTATATATAGAATATAATCATACTTATCAAAATAATAATTTCGATATATAAAGCACTTTCTAAAAATACAAACAAACTCGATTTTCAATGGATTTCAAAAAAAAGATAGCGATTCCAATTTGAGGGACTCTAATCGGATTGAATTCTGACTCGAAGATAGGTTCAACCGAAGATGAGGTAGTTAAATTTCAAAATAAAGATGGATATACTTATATAAATTGCGGGCGACTTAACCGGTCAACCGTGATTTCACAACAAGATCGGTATAGAATTCTGAGGCAAATCGACATTTCATCGCCAGAGATAGAATTCGCCACAATAAGAGATAGCAGGCAAGCAGCATTTGAACCGATGATATAGAAATCTTCGGTGAATCAATGCCAATCGTAAAGGAGTTCCACCCCTTTACAAATCATTCAAAGATTGGCGGGATCGCCTATTCTTATAGAGATCATTCGAAGTGGAGTTATGGGATACTCTAGAATCAAAAGAATACAAATACGGAGAGACAAGAATGCATTTTGGAACCGCAAGGAACATTCCAAAGTTCAAAGGAAATCGAGTCAAAAGGAAGAGATTCAAACCCGAACGAAAGTTCTATAAATAAATTTACTATATATGCTAAGTTTTGCCTAGAGCCAAAGCTCTGATACCAACTGTAACAACCCACTATTTTGGACCATTCAAATCGACAATAAATCCACACATGTCGGACTTGAATAATTCAAAACAATAGATTGTTAATTTAAATTTGGCAAACTCAGCATATACGGTAAAAAATCAATCACAGAATCACAGACACAGAGTAATACAATAATACGCAGCGGAATAGATAAAATAGTAGTTCATGAAGCTACTATATAAACATCAGAGTTAAAAATAAAATACAACAGAATATCTCAAATACAGTAAAGTCTTCAGTACGAATAGATGACCTCTCTGAACAAATCCACGGGAAAGCTGAAAGATGAATCGATAGTTGGATCTCCAAACGAAGCTCCAAACTCCAAAGGTGAGTCTCAATTGTTGTATCACTCAGTCTGACCCGAGCGTAAAGCAAAACATAAAACACTCGAGTCAGGATTAACATTCTTATATCAATAAATCCAACTCAAGTGAAATATCAACTGAAATACAAGTAACTCAAAGGATGTTTGGGATAACCATCCTTTAACGATCCATGGAACGAAACGTCATTTTAACACCGTGGCCATTTCAAAATAATTTATACTTCAAAACCAAAATATCATTTCATTTCAAATATATCTATTTTCCAAAATAGTATATATAGGTTAAATAATTTAAAAGTAAAGTATTTAAAATTTCCTCAAGTCTCACAAATCGATTCACATCCACCCAAATTCCAAATTCCAATTTTTTCAAATCTCAATTCATCAATTTAATTCAGTTCTAAATATACCATTTAAATTTTCAATATATTTCAAAGCTTTAATATTCAACAATTTCAAAGTTAAATTTAATAGTTTCATATAGCTCTTAATTTAACTTTATTATTATTTAATTAGGGAATATTCACTTAATAAATTCAATATCATTTAACTAGCCTTAAATTTCATTTTTACTAAATATTTCCTTAAATTTATTTAAACAAGAAATATTCATTAAATTATTTAAATCAAACCCAAGTTATAAATCATATCTTAAATCTCAATTTCAATAAGTTTCAAATCGGTTTAATTAAATAAAATTCTTTAATGAATACAATTTCAACTAAATTCAAATTATCTTCCCAACCTTAACTTATTCAAATTATTACTGAAATCTATTTTGAAACATAAGTTTAAATACTTAACCATATTATATGTATTAAATCAATCTTAATTAAATTAAATATTATTATTAAATCTATATATATATATATATCATTACCATTTATATATACTAATTTAAGAATCAACATTTATTGAAAACCATATATTCCTTCCCAAATCCATAGAATTTATTTTCAAAATATTTATATATATGGACCAACGGTGTCTGTATATATATATCTATCATATGGTTAAGTGATACATATATTTATCATTTTAATCCGAAATTTAAATATATACGGGTAGATATCATTTCAACCCGTAATCCCAATTTTAATTCAAATGAAAATCGCTTGGGTTTATCATTTCAACCCATAACGATTTTCTCCTATTCTAAAGTCCGTTCGGGTATGTATCATTTCAACCCATAGTGAATTCTATTCTAATAGGGAACTTGCAGAGTGATAAAAGATAATAATATAAAATACAACGACAGGCATATATCATCAATAACAATATAATATAAACAACAGGATATGGTGTCATATCCCACAGGTGAACAGTTACATATAATAGCATAGGTAACAATTTAAATAACTATAGCAGCATATTTCAATTGTCGTTTCAATTGAAATCAAATCTAATAAATACAAGAACGTTAATCGTGAGTGATTGCTCACCTTTCGAGGCTAGATATTTTTGACCAGAATTGAGCTATGGATTGGGTCACGATCTAGACAATCGAAAAAATCCAAACAAAAATCTCAAAGCGAAGTAAGCTGAAAGTGGATTTGACGGTCAAAGCTGAAAGATAGAGATTGATGGAAACGAATCAGAATTGTCTTGATATAATCAAAACAAAATATATGTTATAAATTTCAAATCAAAATTTAACTTAAAACACTTAAAATAAAATAAAATATATTATCATTTAAGGCCGCATATATTCTAAATCAAAGTATATATAAAATCAATAATAAGATTAAAAATGCAGACCATTCAAATGCCGTATGCAGACCAAGATTTATATACACATGCAAACTAGATTTTATACTTACGCAGTTACACAACAACATATGTATACTGTATATATAGCAATTTAACATATACCAAAATATTAACAACTGTATACTCGAATAAATAAAACTACATATTAATATATATATATATATATATATATAACGAACAGTTAAAATACCAACAACAGTTGTAACATGTTCATACTTTCAAAATAAAGTAATATATAACTGTATCCTTTCCTACAAGTACAACCAACAGCATATACCAGCCTGTATTTGCTAAACCCTGTTGCAATACTAATTTACGTTTTTTTTTCTTTCTTTTCTGCATTATGCGAAACTATATATACTTACTAACATATTTTATTAACTAGAACAACTTATATTATATACTTAAAATATAATGGACTCACGCATACTAACATTATAAAATATATATAACAGTGGACTAACTTTATACAAACTTTGGAAACATAAGTATATTATATATTCACTTAATAAACTTGCAAACCGATATTACTAGATAGATACTATAACGTGTGCAGCAACTTATATACATATATAAAATAAAATATGCGTGCCTATATAACTGCATATTATTATGGAAGTGTATGACTCAATGTATGCGTGTAGACCAAACTCTATGCAGACCGAATATATGGCTTCATCATACTATATTTTGTATGTAACTTATTTCAAGTATAAACCATATATGCGAAAGAATAAAGTGATACCAGGAAAATGTATGAAATCTAGACTGCCAAACCAATATATACAGACATCAACATTACATATATATGCAACGAGCAAGTGGCTTAACTGTACGCTTATATTTTATAAATAAATATGTATATATAAACTAATATTTTTATTTAAACTATAAAATATGTATTTATATTCAGACCATACCTATATATGCGAACATTGAACTATATGAAATATTTATGCAACTGTATAAGTAAGAATATGACGCAGCGGATATTACAAAAACAATGTAGATCGTTGAATGTAGCAATCGATGGATTGATGGATACTGAAATGCCCGAATTCGTTGATCCAAAGATACCGAATTCTTAGCTATCTCTGACTCGTTGATCCGAAGATACCGGGAAAGAGATCTATGATTCTTCGACGTTGATCTTGGGCACAAGATACCGTGAATCGGCTTCAACAAACGATGATTCGAGCACACTCGAATGACGTAAGTGGAGATAGGAGATACACTCGACTACCAATTGAAATTGAAAGCACAAAACTAACAAAAGAGAATTTTATTCAATATTCAACAACCTTTTACAAATGACCATACATGCCTATTTATAGGCTACAACTCACGCAGTGCAAAAAAAAATTCACAACTCTTAGGTCGGAAACGACCTATAGATGACGACCTATGTACAACACAGCGACTTATCACATTAAAGTACAACACAACGACCTAAAATAGACAGGCTCAAAGACAAACGACTCACTTAGGTCGGTAACGACCTAATTACATTATTCAACGACTTAATAAATGAACGGCATCTGATAAAGCGGCATAACAATCTACGGCTACAATCTTCAGCGACTTAAGATCATACGGCATTCTAGATCAGCGAGTTAGGGAAATCAATGGCAGGGATTAACTCGCAGAAGAATCAACGATATCCAGAGCTTTGCGACCTAAGTCAAAAGCGGCATCAGAAATTTCACGACCTAAGCCTTGCGACCTAAGTCCTCGCGACTTAACTCTTCCTTAAGTCGTAGACGACTTATCACTTCCTTCTCAATTCGAACCTCTCCTTCCGTGGCCTTCTCCGTAAGTCGTAGACGACTTATCAACTCCGAGCGTCTTAAACCTTTGTTAAGTCGTAGCCCTTTTCCTCCTAATCCGTTAGGTCGTAGACAACCCAGAACCTTCTCCTTAAGTCGTAAACTCGAGTTAGCTCCTTCTCCTGGTTTCCAGTTAAGTCGTAGCTCCTGCTCACATGCCTCCTTAGGTTGTAACTCGGCACAGTTAGCTCGTTCTTCATCACTAGGTCGTATTCCATTAGATCGGAGCTCATCAGGTCGTGACTCGTTCATTACTTCTACCTTGTTAGGTCGAAGTTCATTAGGTTGGAACTTGTTAATGTGACTGGAACGACTTAAGGTAGCTTCTGTTATCTTGTTAACTCGTAGGTAGTTAGGTCGTTTTCGACCTAAGGAATGGAAGGTCGTTCGCGACCTAAAGAAACTGGCCAATAGCATTAGAATCTTATCCCGGTAAGTCGCTGGAATGATGTAGCTAGGTCGTAACGCGCCTGAATGACTTGCCAACTCGTTTTCCTGCATTTTCATCTCCTTAACTCGTTCATTCTTCCTCACATTAAGTCGGGCGCGACTTAGACTTAGCTTGTGATCATGGTTAGGTCGTAGGTCGTTTGAGCGACCTATAGTATCATGATGTTGGCCTGCATCATCTTCCCCTGGTTGGGAGAAATTCGTCCTCGAATTTAAAAGCTTCCTTCTTCGAGATGCTGTCTTCCATTCATTATCTAGTTTGACACAGCCCTGATGATAACCATTTTTGAGATTAAACTTGTTTTGTACTTTGGATGTTATGGTTCGAGCTAAATAATAAATGGAATAGAACAGACGTGGCATTAGGCAGGCGGCATAAGAAAGTGACCTGGGGGATATGGCATGTGGAAAAGTACGGACTAAACTCAGCACTAGATGCCAGATCCACTTCAGATAGCATAGAACTTCATAAGAATAGTGTCGTATACCATATTGCTTGTGCCAATAGGAAGACGTGATATAAAACCACAACGTGTCTAGAATGTAAGATGACATGAGGAAGTTTAAAATCATGGAACGACTTAGGAAGTCTTGTCCGAAGAAGTGTGAGGATTCATGCTCAGACTCTCGTCTTTCCTTGTCTCGCTCAGATCTGCCATCATTTAGAATCTTCCCTTGATGTGTGGTATCAATTTCCCCTAACTGAAATGAACTCCCACTCGCTTCTCCTTCATCATGTTTATTTTCATGAAATAATTCCAAGCAATTGACGTTAATAACGTCAGTAGTGCAGACATGATCAAGCAATTCCAACTGATCATCATTCTCTTCATCTCGTCCGTTCAAGCCTTCCTGTTCTTTCAAATTCACCAAATAATACGATCCTGGCCGTACAATAGCATCAGGTACGAGTTCAGTTTGCTGCAGAATGTCCTGTAGAGATGGTAACTCTTCGGAAAACTTCACAGAGTACCCGTCTTCAGTTTCATCGAATTCTGTTCCAACTTTCTCATAAACATCAAGATCTTCACTCGTTCCTGGCTTGTCGATTCAAGCAATTCATTAATACTTTCCACCTTTTCATTAGATTCTTCAAAGATTACAAGACTAGTTTCTTCAAGTAGTTCCTCAGACAACTCATCTTCGCATTCTTCAAATATTTCATTTTCCTCAGGATTCTCAAAATCATAATCTCTTCCAGGTCCAATCAACATTGACAACCCATCATCATCTTCCATTTCATTGTTGAACTCTTCCAAACATAATAAACTATCTGATTCTGTCTTCTCTTCTGCTTCATTCTCACTTTGTTCATGCTTCTCGGAAACTAAGGAATTTATATTTGGCCGACTCTCATCCGTAAGCTCAGGTGCTAAATAAGAATCCTCCATTGTCAAATGAATTTCCTCCATCCCGAACATAGCTTCTTCTTCTATACTATCTACATCAAACTGTGGCAATGAAGAGTAATCAACTTCTACCTCCACGTACTTTGACTCAACTTCTTCTTCATCATCAAATTTCGACGGTTCATAAAAGTCAATTTCAACAGTCCCCCACAACAAGTTACCTCCTTTCTCTATTGACAAAACTTCTACTCTCCCTGATAAAGATTCCTCAAATCCTGGCAAAAATTCTTCATCGTCGTCAAATTGTGGTGGTTGATAAAAGTTAACTTCATCAATCAAATTACATTCTTCGTTCTCCAACTCGACCTCTTCATCTTCGTTGTCAAACTTTAGTGGTAAGGTTGCGAATGATTCTGTATGTCCGACCACTTCAAATTCTTCTAACATTGGTTTAACCTCCTCGAGAGTTTTAAGCTCTTCACTTGCCTCATACCTAACCAAGGTTTCAGCACTACTTTTCGATTCTTCAGCACTTTCGCCGAAAGGTAATGGACTAGTTGATTCATCTTCCTCTTCTGTCTTGCTTTCAGTAGTATCATCCACATCCTCACTTTCACATTCTTCTACAACAAAGGGTTTCTTCTGGGACTTTGTACATTCAAAACTTCGATGGTCAAACTCCTGATAATGATATCGCTTAACTCGTTCATCAACACTTGCCTTCGTGATTCCATATACAACTGGTTCATTGACTCTCTTAATAACATTTCTACTGTAATGAACAGCATGATTTTGATTGCTGGAGTTTGGAACCACACCCTTTCCTCGACTCCCTTGACTCAACTTTTGCAATTGTTGATCAAGACGAGCTTGATAATTGTAAGGTAAGAAATTTGCCTTCATCATCCTTTTCATCTTATCCCACTTGACAACTTTAGACTTCTTCATCCTCTCTCTGGTTGACTTAGTTTGTTGCCACCAGTCCATGGCTTTTCCTTTCAAACTTGCAGCAACTAGCTTCACTTGACGATCCTCAGGAACGTAGTTGAGCTCAAAAACATTTTCAACCGTGGATAACCAGTCCAAGAATTCCTCTACTTGTAGTCCACCTCGGAATTCTGGAATCTCCGTATCCTTTCTTGATTTCCATGTATAACCATCTTCTTCAATATTCTTGTATCGATTTTGCCCTTGACCAGAATATCGAAAATGAACACGATCACCATAACTTTCCTCTTCAAAATTAGTTGAACTTCATCATCGATTCTGAACATCGACTCTTCTATGCCCATGCACGTCCTCTCTACTTCTTTTCTCATAATCATAACGTGGCGACACTCTCCGTTGATTTCGATTCATGTCAAACTTCATTCTCTCTACTTTCTCGAAATCCTTATTGAATCTTTCATCACTACGTTGCTTCTTCTGTTCAGGATCTTCTCTCTCATATAAATCTGCAACACTATGATGACGGTTAACATATCTCGGAGGCATGATCAAGCCTTCAAACTTTGACTTTCGGCTCCACTCCAAATTTCAAACACCTTTCGAACTTAGATCCAAAATGAAATGGATCGACAACTTCCACTTTGTAGCAAATCGCGATGAACACGATGGACAAAGTTTCGGCTTCCAATACAAATTCGATCAAACAACTTCGATCAATGATGAACACTTCACTCTCGAGCACGGCTTAACACTCCAAGCTCGGCTATTCACTTTCAAACTTCAAATTCTTGGCTCCAAGACTCGATCTAACTATGATTGGTTAGAACAAGCTCTGATACCAAATGACGCAGCGGATATTACAAAAACAATGTAGATCGTTGAATGTAGCAATCGATGGATTGATGGATACTGAAATGCCTGAATTCGTTGATCCGAAGATACCGAATTCTTAGCTATCTCTGACTCATTGATCCGAATATATCGGGAAAGAGATCTACGATTCTTCGACGTTGATCTTGCGCATAAGATACCGTGAATCGGCTTCAACAAACGATGATTCGAGCACACTCGAATGACGTAAGTGGAGATAGGAGATACACTCGACTACCAATTGAAATTGAAAGCACAAAGCTAACAAAAGAGAATTTTATTCAATATTCAACAACCTTTTACAAATGACCATACATGCCTATTTATAGGCTACAACTCACGCAGTGCAAAAAAAAATTCACAACTCCTAGGTCGGAAACGACCTATAGATGACGACCTATGTACAACACAGCGACTTATCACATTAAAGTACAACACAACGACCTAAAACAGACAGGCTCAAAGACAAACGACTCACTTAGGTCGGTAACGACCTAATTACATTATTCAACGACTTAATAAATGAACGACATCTGATAAAGCGGCATAACAATCTACGGCTACAATCTTCAGCGACTTAAGATCATATGGCATTCCAGATCAGCGAGTTAGGGAAATCAATGGCAGGGATTAATCGCAGAAGAATCAACGATATCCAGAGCTTTGTGACCTAAGTCAAAAGCGGCATCAGAAATTTCACGACCTAAGCCTTGCGACCTAAGTCCTCGCGACTTAACTCTTCCTTAAGTCGTAGACGACTTATCACTTCCTTCTCAATTCGAACCTCTCCTTCCGTGGCCTTCTCCGTAAGTCGTAGACGACTTATCAACTCCGAGCATCTTAAACCTTTGTTAAGTCATAGCCCTTTTCCTCCTAATCCGTTAGGTCGTAGACAACCCAGAACCTTCTCCTTAAGTCGTACACTCGAGTTAGCTCCTTCTCCTGGTTTCCAGTTAAGTCGTAGCTCCTGCTCACATGCCTCCTTAGGTTGTAACTCGGCACAGTTAGCTCGTTCTTCATCACTAGGTCGTATTCCATTAGATCGGAGCTCATCAGGTCGTGACTCGTTCATTACTTCTACCTTGTTAGGTCGAAGTTCATTAGGTTGGAACTTGTTAATGTGACTGGAACGACTTAAGGTAGCTTATGTTATCTTGTTAACTCGTAGGTCGTTAGGTCGTTTTCGACCTAAGGAATGGAAGGTCGTTCGCGACCTAAAGAAACTGGCCAATAGCATTAGAATCTTATCCCGGTAGGTCGCTGGAATGATGTAGCTAGGTCGTAACGCGCCTGAATGACTTGCCAACTCGTTTTCCTGCATTTTCATCTCCTTAACTCATTCATTCTTCCTCACATTAAGTCGGGTGCGACTTAGACTTAGCTTGTGATCATGGTTAGGTCGTAGGTCGTTTGAGCGACCTATAGTATCATGATGCTGGCCTGCATCAGAATATATATAAACTAAACACCTAACATAATATTTACATACAACGTAGATAAGAGAATAGATCTAAAAGCATACTCACGCAATACAAAGGATGCGTATATATGTGAGCAAGCAAACGAGAAGAAGGAGGCACGGCTATTATGGCGGAGCACGACGAAGCTTGGTGGAGGTGATGTCGAAAGGAGGACAGAGAAGACCGTGGGAGGTAGGGCAGAATCGGCTGCTCTTGGCGGCAATGCAGCAGCGGCTTGCACGGCTGGAGGAGGAGGAGGTTGGGTCGAGGTTGGTGGGGTTGAGTGCGTCGGGAGGGTGAAGCACGGCACGTTGTGCTGTGGTTGCTTGCGGAGACAGGTGGAAGAAGATGTGAAGGCAAAATGATGGGGTTAAGTGTATTTGTTTTAGAATGGAGAAAGTAGGGGAGCATAGGAAGAAAGTAGAGCGAAGGGGATAGTGGTGCTTCATCTGTAAAAAGAAAAGAAGAAGAACAGAAATTGCAAAAGAAAAAGGAGGAGACCAGGCTGTCACAATTGTACACCAAAATATATAAAAAGTAACAAAAGTAATAGCAACGGTCACGTGCTTTGATTCAGGTGAGAATTTAAGGCAATTAATATTTGTGTGCCCAGCACGTTTCAATATTTGAAACCGAAGAAAAGTTAACGGTCACAATTTAAAGTTGCCGTTACAATGAACAGTTTATTGCTTCCGTCGCGTACCGGATCTCAAAATACGAAAATAAATATACCGCTGAGATCAGCATGACGAGGCGAACAGAACGGTATACAGATATTGGTGGTACGATCATCCGATCAAAAATCGATATTGGTACGAAAATGCTGCTATTTCGTCGAAAAATAAGATCAACGGAGCAATAACAGTCCAAATTTTGAGAAACGAAATATGACGTCTTGCACAGAAGATGATTTACAAATTTTCCATGTAAAAATATTCAGGTTTGGAAAATATTTTGTTACCATCAATTTTTAACTGATTGAAACTGAAATAGAATTGCACAAAAAATTTTACGTGCATATTTTCTGATGAAAATTTACCATTTGCTATATTAAAATAGACGTATTCCAAATAATAAATTTTTATTCTCAAATATTATTATTTAAAATTTCTCAAAAATTCAGTTAATTACGTTATTAAAACCATTAAAATTTTTGGGTCGTTACACCTTTCGACCTCGTCGGAAGGTTTAAACCTTTATTTGAAATGTTTGACCTGGTCGAAAGCAACCAAGTCAAAGCTTTTATTCGAAAGCAAAGAAAGCGATTCTTTTGGCTTATAAAACAAACATACTCCAACCTCTTTGGCATCAAACCTTTCGACTAAGTACCCTTCGACCTTGTCCAATTCGTTATGTACCAAGATACTTGATACCATATGCATTGGTCTTTGGCCTTGTCGAAAGTTATAACCTTTCGACCTTATCGAAAGGTCTGGGTCGGAAGGTCTGATGCCGTAAAAGGCTGAAACATACTAAAAGTATGTTTTTCTTGTTTTTAACTTAAAAAGGATAACTTTTCAACTAACCTGCCTTTGTTTGTCAAATCTTATTGGTTAACAAATACTTTTCAGAAAAGTGCTGCCATTAATTTCAGAATTAAATAATCATTTTATTTTATAAAATGCCCCTTCTCCTTAATTTAATATATAAAACATTTAAGTCCCATACCTTAAATAATTTTATATATTCATCAAAACACTTTAAAAAAATCCGAAAAACTTCTAGAAAATCCATTTTAGTATGTTTACCAACATATAAAATTTTCAAATCCAAATAATCATTATTTTAGCTGTAAATAATTTATAACCCAAAAAATCATTTTCTTCACTAGAAAATTAATATTAGATACCCATTAGTTCATGAAATTATGAAAATTGGAACCCATCTCTAAAATATCATTTCTGACCTATATTTAAATTTTCAAGGACTTTGGATATCATCTAATAGGGTTTTCATATCAAACATATCATGAAAACTAATATGAACATGTATAATTCATCAACAAGCATATATATAACTTTAATCATAAAAAACATGGCATAAACTTGCAAAAATATTTCGGATCTATCTTGAAACCGAAAACCAAAAGAAATGGGATGTAGTAATTATTCACCTTAGCTTTAAGATTAAAAGATGTGAGATTTGATGTTGAATATATTGATTAATCTTCTTTCTCTTGAATCCTAGCTTTATCTTCTCTTGAGAACAATAATGGTGGCCGGCCTTAGATGTTTTTAGTTTGATAAAATGACAGTGAACGCGCATTTCATTCCTAAGGGTTTAGGGTATAAGCCTCTCATATTTCCCATATTGCCCTTACTCATTTCCTAACACATTAGTTTATGTTATCTCATTTTAATTTGCACATTAACATGGCATGTCTACCCGTAGTTTAATCAAATCTCAACCTATTAATCTTCACATTATTTTATTTAATTTAACCAATTGAATATCCTAAATAAGGTTATAAAAATAAGGGGTATTACAAGAAGTCCGAAGTAGGCGGAGGTGCTAGGGCTTCACCATGTGCTTGCATTGCGGGTCCTTCATTGGGGTTGAGTTCAGTCTGGCCTCTTGACCAAAGTTACCAGCAAAACCATATAAGCATGTTCACACCCGGAACCTCAGCTGCTTCATTAGAACTATTTCTTGTCCGATTTCTCATTCTCACTCATATGTAATAGGTATTATTAGCAACTTTCCTTAGATAATGTTAAACATTATTGGAATATGAGGGTGTTAGCATTATATTTATATACATATACATACATACATACATATATATATATATTTATAATAATTTTTGAAATACATAAGTACATTCTCTCAATATGCGCCTGGTCCCTAAAAGATCCCGAACCTAAGCTCTAATACCAATTGTAACAACCCATACCTTTTGGACACACTAATTCAAAGCCAAAAATGGTGTTTGAACTCTGTCGGGCTAATAAGTACAAGTCGTCGAGTTTTTAGAACATTACATGGTATATAGAAAAATAACATTTTAGCACCTTCTACATTTTCATTTCTCATAGTGGGAATATAAATACTAAAAATAATCCAGAACAATACAGTCTCTAAATAACAATGGTACATAGAATATCCGACATGGATAAAATCTCCAAATAACATCATAGTAAAAGTCTATCTAATATATATAATAGGATACATCAAAGAATGGCTAAATAAATGAATCTCCAAGTGTCATGTCACCATCTTCACGTACCTTCCTAGATCAACTCACTTGTCATTCTGTCCTCCTTTAATGGATATGAAAGGGAAGAAAGGAGTTGATCAGACAAAGCCAGTGAATGAATTGTATCATTAGTGTATGGTGTTCACAAATTATTAACTTCATTTAAAATCTATATGACTTAGGTTGTTCATTTGTATTTGTGGACCCTACACACACACATACATACATGCACTAAAGTGCTCCAACCTGATACCAGCTGTAATAATCACCCAAAGTGTAATTAACATAGAATAAACATCTTTAGTGGTGAACCACAAAATACCATGTTGAGTGGAAAATCTTCAATATGAATTCCAAGTATACGATCTAGTAATTAACGTATCATGTAGAGCATACTCCACAATGCCTAGGCCCACTTTCCCTAAAAGCATTGGGTAACCTACTAGCTATCATTTGTTATGCTATGCAAAACACCGGGCATACACATAATGTTTAGGCCCAATTTCCACCCAAAACATCGAGTAACCTCCTATTATTGCCCGATATCATATTTTTATGCACTACATCGGGCATACACACAATGTCTAAGCTCATTTGCCCCAAAAGAATCAAGTAACCTCCCATTAGTGCCAATAACTAAGCACAACACTGTGCATACACAAATGTCTAGGCCTAATTGCCCCAAAAACATTGATTAACCTCCAATTAGTGTTGCATGCTCTAAAGCATGCAATCGTGATAGAACCGCACAACACAATGAATGCCATGCCTTATAACTTCACGAGGTGTGGATTTGGTATGTCAACAAATCTGATATTTTTCCATCTTGTTGTATGACTCCATTCAGTTCCGTGGATGCCCCAAAGTCGAAGAAGTAGAAACGAGTCCCGCTATTCGCCATACTTGACATGTGCTAGAACCAGGTTTGACATCAGCATTTTTCCAGCCATTCAAACATATGAACTTTAATCTAAACTCCGAGCTCCAATAGAAAAATCTAGCTACATGTATTCAGATGTCTAACTCTATTTTCAGACGTCTAACTTTGATTTCAAATGTCTAAAAGTAAATCCAAACGTCTAAAATAGGATAGAAACAAACTGGTTCTTTTCTATTTTCTATTTTCTGAAATCTAGACATTTAAAATTTATTTCAGATGTCTGAATTAGGGTTTCCATGTCCAATTTCTCATTTATTTTGTCTTGTTTTTAATGCGGATTCGAATATAGATGCGCACACTCATTTTAACAGTATTTTGATTATGATTTCTATTTTTCTTCACATTCAACTTTAGCCAGTTAATTCAACGATTAAATATAACTTTTCAACAAAGCAATTATATACATTCAATCAAAAGTCTATGCATATTTCAGGTGGTATAATTGGTTCAAGGTAAATAAAAAAGGGTATTCAATTGCTTCCATTTATCCAAGTCAACCCAAGTTTATCATATACAGATTTATATCTATAGAATTTAAGATGAATTACACTAGTCAATCTTCTTTTCGTGTATAAACAATTATTTTTACTAAATTATCACCTATAGTTTTTCCATCATTTCTACCCTTTTTGATTCATGGCTAAAATCGTCAATGAAATGCAATTTAGGTTGAAATTATCACTCCAATTTCAAAAACCATAATTTTTTATTCAGGTAGAGTATAAAGGAATATAACTACATATGAATCATTATAACATCATAATCAATTCACTCACCTTGAAGAGTCATTAGTAGAACTTCCTCTTCTAATTTGATTTGAATCTGCTGCTTCTCCTCTTCACCTAGTTGTTTCTCCTTCCTTCAATTTGAGCCTTCCGTTCTTTAATTCTTTGCTTCTCCCTCCCTCTCTTTCTTTCCCTCATTTATTTGATTTTTTGTTTTTATTTTAAAATTTTGATTAGAGATTTAAGAAATTAGAGTATAGGTTAAGAAGTTTTGGAGGAGGAAGAGAAAGAAAAGTACGTATAGATTTACAGAGTTGGCAGCCAGGGTTTAGAATGAAGAGGAGTGAGGGTTGGGATCATATTTACAGTTGAAAACTAGGGTTATTAGGTTAAACCCCAAAATTAATAATTATAGAAAAGTCACAGGGTCTACTTTGCACTAATTTTGACCCGTTTTATCAAATTTAACAAATTATGTATGTTTCTTAAAGATAAATGACATTTTAGATGCAATAAAATAGATCTCGGAGCCTAATTCCAACATTTGTGAAAATCTACAATTATGTCCTCTTATGTAAAATTACATTTGTATACTTATTAGTATTCTAATTTATTATTTATTTAGGGTGTTGCAATTTTTGAATCTTGTCTCTTTTCCTATTCTTTCTTCCATTTTTAATATTAGCATTTTGTTTTTGAAAGAACAAAGTAACAATAATAGTACTTTAGAAAGGAGTGATGATTTTAGCGTATTTATTTAGGATATGATGTTTTTTTCTAAATAGTGTGGTGGAAAATGCAAAAGTTAGGCATGAATAGAATTGGTCATAAATGATTTAATTTTTGGAGAAGAAAAAAGTATCATGTGAAGCTTTTGGAATTACAAAATATTCATGCTAAATGAGTGTTCTAGGCTGGGGTTCTAAAGTCTTGGGTTTTAATCCAGAGATACCAAAATTTTTATGATACTAATTCCACCATTTATTACCAAAGTTTTCCTTTTTTTAAGTAGAAAAATAAGAAGTTTCTTTTTCTATGTACAAATACATCTTATATCCATAAATACCAATAGCACTAATAGTGTGATACTATTGGCACCTAAGAGAATGTTTCTGACTAACGTTAATGTTCACTACCTATCTATTTTTTTTCATATGTTTATGTTCATCAAAATCTGTTTTCTCATTCAGAGCTAAACCCCTATAGTCGCTTCATCTACCTTGGAAAAAATTAATATATTGTCTCAAAACATCATTGAAAAAATGTCAAACCCAAAATCCAACAGAATCTCTTTTTTTTCCTATTAGATGAAGCCAAATGAAGATTTAGTGGATAATACTAATTTTGGTGAACACAAAGAGTTTATTTTACTTTTTACTTTTTCAATTATATTTTTCTTCTACATATCAATCTTAGATTATTTTTTTAGGGCTATTTGATTGCTATTGTAGGATGAGTTTAATCATACTCTAGCTAACACAAATTTTGAAGATATAAATTTTGATGATGTTGTAATTGAAAATCTCAATGTAATTTATTGAATTGTAAAGTTTTATTAGAGAACGTTTATGTCATTTTTTTCCTTATATTTTTTTGGTTGTTAGATAGAGGATGTGTTTGATATGGAAGAAGACGATCGATCAAATGCTTCAAAAGGTATGCACGTTGATTTGAAAAAACATTTTTTAATCGATCAAATAAGCATTTATTTAAATTTTATCATGCTAAATGCAGAGGGAAAAATGAATTTTATTTTTTTATTTTTGACTTTTTATGTATGCTAAGTGGTTTTTGTTGTATTTTAAAAAAAAATTGGTTGCCCGAGACATTTTCTTTGGATGTAAATGTAGCACACTAATAATAATAATAATAATAACAACAACAATAACAATAATAATTCTCTATTTGGTTCCACATATCGTTTTATTTTTCTTTTAATATTTAGGGATTGATCACAAAACCTCTAAAGAAGAATCGATGTCTTGGTAAATGTATATGTATATGTGTGTGTATAGAGTGTGTATGTGTGTGTGTACACACACACATATACATATTCGCACTATAAATATCCTTTTACAATAGGCAATAACCATTGTAATAGGGGTTTCACAACTGGCCCGTGACCATTGTCTTATTCGATATTGTAATAGACCCAGAAGATTTTACAACGGTTTAAAACCATTGTACAAGCCCATTGTAATGAACATATTTACAACGGTCTAGAGCAGTTGCAATAGAGCCTTTTGCAACAGTTGATGCCTGTTGTAAATATGCAATATTTCTATAAAAAACATGATATTGCAATGCGCATTGGCTATTGTAGTACACTATAATATAACAAATCAAGCTCGTTGTAATAGTTTTGAACTACAACATGCATAGACCGTTCTAATAGAGCCTTTTACAACAGTTATTTTTCGATGTAATAGGCAGCAACTACAACAGGCATAGAAAGTTATAATATAGTCTTTTACAACAGTTAATGCCCATTGTAAATATATAACATTTATTTGAAAACATAATATTCCAACGTGCACTGGCTTTTGTAGTACATTATAATACAACTGGACAAGCCCGTTATAATTGGCCTCGACTACAACTGACATAAACTATTGTAGTAAGCTCCATCCATAACAAGCATTGCCCTTTGTCCTTTTGTCTTTTGCAACTGTTTTAAACAGTTGCAAAATAAATGCAAAAGAAAAACAATTTGCAAGATACACCTATACCAATATTTAATAACTAATAAATATTATCATAAGACAACCAAAATCACACACACAAAAAGACTAAATAAAGCTGCATTCATAAAATTCCAACACATTTCAAAAGGATAGATAAGTTTACATTCATAGAGTTCTAACGTACAACACACGTAATCCATAAATACATACATAAGAGCCAATTCTAGAAAGCACTAACACATACCAGCTAATCAAAAAATGCATATCAAATTCTAAGCACTAACACATACCAAAATGCACATACATAATAGGACAAGGAGATGAAGTCTTTGTGCCAAGTGACGGTTGATCTAATAGCCTCTTTAATAGTGGACATCTCTGAATTCGGCCTAAATAAAAAAGCTTCCGGTTCCACCGCTACATTCACGCATACCTTCCAACCATTTGGTCAAAGCTATACAAAGTGTAATAAAGCATCAAGATCAGTGCTTGCTATCGTCCCTTCCGCAACTACGTTCTTTTCCCAACTTAATTGCATGCTCTTTTCACCAAAACATCAGGAGTTTCCTAATTTTTTTGATCTTGATCCTGCATATTGTTACTATCATTGTGTGACTGCAAGCAAAGAAAAAACAGTTCATTGGTATATAAATAAGCCTAACCATTCATTGGCATATAAAACTTATGTCACCTTAAACTATCACTTTAAACAGAAGCATATATATGGACACTATATGCATTTGCTTTCATATGATAAGTATTGTTAGCACTTAACAAATATGCCAGAATGAATAGGTATTAAAGTGGAGAACTGGAATAACAAAGTTAATTAGTAAGCAACCTCTAACTCATACATCTTGACAACAACAATTAATTCTTAGCACTTTGATGGATTAAATGTTAGGTTATTGGATATGACTGGTGTATATTTACATTAGAATTATTATTTGAGGTTAGGTATATAAATTCTTTTATTCATAGGTTCAAAACTGTTTCAAAGATAAGGATTTAACACATTAAGTTCAAACTAGCATTATATTATTCTTATACATATACTAATTTATAAAAGGAAATTTAGGTTGTGTGAGTTACACTTTCTCAAAATAGAGGAAGCCAATTTAAATACTGATATTAAATTAATCATTTTGTGCTCAGTTATTGATTCAAGAACTTAGCTAACCGATTAGCCAATTCAGTGTAGCAAATATATTTTACTTCTGGTCCATCTATAAAATCAAATTATGTAAGAATTGATATTCATATTTCATATTTTATTAGACCTTAAATACTAAAGTATAATATAGTATATATAGTAGTCACTCTCTCCTTATCACAACTTGCAAATACAGAAAGTGAAAGGGTAGAAATAGAGTTTAAAGGAGTAAAATCGTCAATAGAGATTAACTAATCTATAACTTTATTTTGTTTCATTTTTCATTTCTTGTTTTGTACCTATATATGTGTATGAGCTCAATAGAACAATTAGTTTTCCACACTAATTTCTTAGATGAATTTCAATCCAGCAACCCAAAATCTGATCGATGGCTACCTCGACCTACTACTGTCGCTGCAAGCTACCAACAGACAAACTAAGACACCATTGTGCTTTACATTGTCATCCGAATTTATCTATGCTCAGAACTCCGAATTCGGTGCTCTCCGACTATAACCAATAACCATACCCGATAACATCAACCTCCAGCTGTAACCACCGCCTCGTCCAACTTCAGCTCATGTGACCACCACCAAAAGAATATACATCACCAGACACACCTAGTGTTTCCATCCATTACAGCTCCAGTGCGCGATCATTGCCAGATCTCGAAACTCATCTACTACTACCAGTCGTACATTCGCTGCTTCTGACCATCTCTAGCCACATAGTGGACTGGGAGTCTGCAACCAATATCAACAACCTATGCTAGTGACCACGATTTCAACCATGCCAAGTTTGCCTATTTTACTACTTATATGGGATGTTCTAAGGTGCTTGAAGAAAGGGTATTTAGATGAAGAAGGTGATGAGAAATGAACTCTTTATGGTGAAGAACTTTTCACACAATGAAGGAATCGAAGAGCTACTATACAAATTATTAGTAGACGAATTTGAGTTAATTATTAATTTTCTTCTTTCTTCTTCTTGCAGTATTCTTAGGAACTTTAAAGTTTTAAGTATGATTTTAATTTGGATTCTTCGTAATCAATATATACAGACTACTAACTGCAAATGATTAATATAAATTATAATGCTTTTGGGAAATTATTTTGATAATATTCCATGGCAGGATAATGGCTATTTAGGTATTGGGAGAAACTAAAGGTTCAATGCTACAAGCAACCCATTCAATCTACTTCTTGTTATTTTTTTCTAAATTGCTCAACTTTTCTAAGGTCAGTTGAAGATGAACTATATTTAATAGCCACTTCGTAAACTAAGTCATATATACAACCAAGTAAGCATTCGACTTGACATATATAATTAAAATACCAATGGACCAAATATTAGTGCATATCTGAATTGAGTCCCTACTAGTAAATGGATTTGATTTTGATTATTCTGTTCATTAATGGAACCGTATCAATTAATCTGTTGAATTAACAAAAGACAAAAAATATAGGTTACTCGAAAACACTGAATATTGTACTAACTTGTTTACAAACATATTGGAAATTTTCTATCAGTTATTAGTTAATTGCTGAAATCCTTCTAATGCAATTAAAAATTGCAACGGTGAGAATAGCAATAAATAACATGGCACGAACAAGCCATATGTGTGATACACTTCACAAGTATGGATCGCATCGTTATATTTTTGAGCAGCTTATACTCAGCACATATGAAGAGCTGCTTTATATATTAAACCATGGAATTTCATAGTAGTACCTCTTTTGTTAGAGGTCATCAATTTCTAGTTATTTCAGTATATTTCTTGGTGAGTTCATAAATTAAGCATGAAGTGTTCTAACCAGAGACATATAAGCATGAGGAATCTCCATATCCGCCACATTATCTTTTTGCCTTCTATTCACGCTTTGTAAAAAGTACAAGACATGCACTTAGTAATTCATAAGCAAATATCACATATTCATTAACAACAACTAATTAACTATAACAGACCGCCATGAACAAATCAGTCAGCTCTTCTACTCTAGCCTCCAAGCGAACAAATTGGTTTTCCAATGCACACACCTTTTGAATTTCTTGAATAAAAACTCATTTGAGATGGTACAACACCAAATCCCAGTCCTCTCACTCTTCCCTTATGTTCATTTCCAAAAACCTTTGACACTCCATCTCCACTTATCGATGTCATTCCCTGAGAGCTTTGAGCATTACTATTGTGCTCTTATATCTTAGCCTACAAATTAAAATAGATGTAATATTAAGAAATCAAAAATAAATACACATGTAACCATTTGGAGATACCATTTAATGCAGATATACAAATGGTAATTTAAGGTGTATAACAAATAGTACTTGTTTACCGAAATTAAAACATGTGATTATACTCAAAAGGCCCCAACCTTCATTTACACATGCATGTATTTGTCTATAGCCTAAACCAAATGATTAAAGAAGCTTCTTTGTGTTAGTTGCTATGCACATGATTGAAGATGACCAATAGTAATAAACAATGTAAATGCAGCGTAAACAGTAAAGTAGATCACACAATCGATTTTATACTGGTTCGGATGTCCAATCCTACTTCCAATCCCATAGCTCCCCTTTGGAATTCCTTTAACTAATTACTCTCACTTCACCCAGAGGAAAAGGTTTACAAACTTCGCCTAAACAACCGAACAGGACTTCAACAACAATTACAAGCGGTGTAACAAATGTTACTTTCTGACACAGTGTACCTTGATATACAGAATGTCACTTTGATGTACACTAACTCCTATAACCAAACCAAATGTTATTCATTGGAGGTGTAGAGGCTAATGAGTTTTTTCGACTAGAGCATGGGATAAGGAGATGAAGCAAACTAGTCGATATCTCTGAATTAGATGAATTTATTGGAACTCGGAGAATTGCTTTAGGAATTTAGAGTTTACGAGTGGAAATTAAAGCATAGAGTAGTGTTTCAATGTATATTGATTCAGGAATGGTTAGGTGATTATATAGTTGTTATAGGAATGTCAATGTATGGGTGCAACTTTCCAAATTCGCCATTGATGAAGAGAAGCAACTGCAGGAGCTAAGAGATGGAACTATAGACGAAGAGATGCGTCGATTTGCGGTTTTAAAATCCAGAAATGCCCGGTTCAGTCGACTGAGCTCTAATTTCAATCGACTGAAATAGGCATTTTTGGTTCCAGAACTTATAGTTTGTTTTAGTCTACTGAAAGAAGAATCGTAGTGAACTTAGGCTGGTTCGGTGGATTGAGCAAGAATTTCAGTCGACTGAATAAGCATAATTTCCAAAAGCTTACTTAGTTCAGTGGTAAAGGCATGCTTAACTCCAAGCCCACCAAGGTTCAAGTCCCAAGTTCACATATTTTAGCAAATTTATTTTTCAACTTTTCCGTCATCGTTATGACCTGAAATAACTTAATAAACATAT
This sequence comes from Allium fistulosum, assembly GCA_030737815.1. Lineage (NCBI taxonomy): Eukaryota > Viridiplantae > Streptophyta > Magnoliopsida > Asparagales > Amaryllidaceae > Allium > Allium fistulosum. The sequence continues at coordinate 1,217,283,359 of CM060904.1, read as the reverse complement.
TAGTAGTATTCTTATATGATTATCATCATCAGAAAACCATATATATTGTTCTTTCATTCTCCCATTTGTTGATGATGACAACCACACAACCTTATAATATAAAATAACAGTTCGTCCTAAATATATGTTATGTCTAATAAGTTTATTTTCCTTAATTTTATATAGAAGCTAATATAAAATATGTAAAGCACGCGTTCTTCTCCCCCTTTGTCATCAACTAAAAGAGATAAAAGCATTAGTGTACTATATGATAAAAAAACTCCCCCTAAATATAATGTTTCTCTTTAACTTTTATCTTTGTACTCCCCTATCAATATGCTCATTATTTCTCTCCATTTTGTAATTAACAAAAAGTATGAGAAAATTAAAAATAAATGGAGAATATCATATAAAAGTCAAAAATAAATAATTTTAACATTAATGCAAAGCGATGAGTATTCAATAGATATGTCAAATGTAAGCAAAATGATACTCATTTTACAATAGATATATGGTTTACGACTTAGGAAACCATATCCAGTTGGATGTGGTTGATCTCTTAAAATATAATTTTCACTATTAATTATAGTGTTGTAATAATTGGTTATGTATGATTGTATATCATAATCAGTTAGATTAGTAGGAACCCATATATCAACCTTAATTGTCATTGATTTAGTATTCAAATGACTTTTTCTATTTCTAAGCATAAAAATATTATGACATGGATTTGTTTTAGAACTATCGCTACTTTTAGTACTAGCATTAAAATTTGTATACAGGAATGCATATCTAGTACTTTTTCTACAATTATCTTGTTTATAATCTAAACCTGATCTATTATTGTGAGCTTTCTATTAGTAGTTAAGGAAGATAAATCATCTTTTTCACTATTAAAATTTGTGATTTTCTCATTTAATTTATCAAAAATAGCTTTGAAATCACAAATTTCTTTTTGCAGCATGATATTATTATCTTTTAAAAATTCACATTCTTTAATTAATTCTAGATTCTTATCATTTAAAGCCCTATTCTCTTTTTCAAGACACAAAAGTTTAGAATTAATCATTTAAATAATTTTTCAAAAATATATTTTTATCTTGCAAAAAATTCGATTTCCTTTAAAAGATCAGTATTTTTATCGTTTAAGTGCTCACTATCTTTGAATAGAAAATCTTTTTGTAAATAAGCCTTTCCAATGGGTTTTAAAAAAAATCAGTTTGTTTTATTAGAAACTTATTTTCTTCTATTAAAATACTAATTTTACGCTCACAATCATCTAATTTAGCTAAAACAATAGAATTGACCTTTTGTGATTCTTTAAAATCTTTTAATAACTTCTCATATGTTTGTAAAAGCTTACTATATATAGAATCTAAGCGTACAAATTTTGATCTGAGATTAGCAACACAACACATGTACGTTGATTCTAAAGATTGTTGCTCGCTTCCAAAAATTTGCTTTTTCTTGACTTCCTTTGAGATCTGATTGGATCTTCTCTTTCTGGCCATTATTCTATGATGTTGTGGCGGTCGATAGAATTCCAGCCTCTGATATCACTTGTTAGTCGCTGTGCGTAGGATCGAAGATGACCAATAGTAATAAACGATGTAAATGCAGCAGAAATAGTAAAGTAGATCACACAGTCGATTTTATACTAATTCAGACCTCCCGTTCTACGTCCAGTCCCGAAGCACCCTTTCGGAATTATCTTTAACTAATTACCCTCACTTCACCTAGAGGAACATGTTTACAAACTCTGCTTGAACAACCTAACAGGACTTCAACAACAATTAAAAGCAATGTAACAAATGTTACTTTCTAACACAGCGTATCTTGGTTTACAGAATGTCACTTTGATGTACAAGCAAACTAGTCGAAATCTCTTATTCGGATGAATATATTGGAACTCAGAGAATTGCTTTAGGAGTTGAGAGTTTAAGAGTGGAAATTAAAGCATAGATTTGTCTTTCAATGTATATTGATTCAAGAATGATTAGGGGATTATATAGTCGTTGTAGGGATGTCAATGTAGGGGTGCAACTTTCCAAATTCATCATTGATGAAGAGAAGCAATTGAAGGAGTGAAGAAATTCAGCTGTAGACGAAGAGATGCGTCGATTTGGGTATTTAAAAAAATAGAAATGCCCAGTTGAGTCGACCGAGCTCTAGACTGAAATAGCGTTTTTGGTTCCAGAACTTATAGCTTGTTTTAGCATACTGAAAGAAGAATTGTAGTCAACTTAGGCTGGTTCAATCGACTGAGCAAGAATTTCAATCGGCTGAATAAGTATAATTTCCAAAAGCTTGCTTAGTTTAGTGGTAAAGGCATGTGCTTATCTCTCAGCTAACAGGGTTTGAGCTCCAGCTTCGCATATTTTAGCCAATTTATTTTCCAACTTTTCCATCATCGTTTTGACCTGAAATAACTCGATAAACATATTAGTAGCATTGTTGTATGATTGTTATCATTAAATTACCATATATATAGTTTTTTCACTTTGTTGCATATGTCGAATCAGAAATATCGTAGCTGACAACTTTGTGTGGCCTGCACAACCAGGATACATAGGAATTTTTGCATTTTCCATCATCCCCTTAATCCCTACCCCATGTCTTACATTAGCATCATCTTCCAAACTTTCATTAATATTTGTGTGTCAAAGTACATTCTATATGTATCTGTCACTTCATCGTTTTGATTTTCTAAAGGGCATGCTTCCCTGTGAAAAATCCATACATCATATGTTGGGTCAATTCCAGATCAAATCAAGTGTGATACAACATCTCTTGACAAATGGCGAATAAGATTCCAACTTTTGAGCAAGGACAAATAAATTTTTCTGAATTTCCCTTCCTTTCTATATGCCCATATACAAAATTCCGAATGGCTTGCCTGTATTCTTCTGACATTCTATGAAAAATGAAGATATCAATAATCAAACTTAAATAGTTACAAGAATGAAACTACTAATCAAAATTGATGAAAACTTGGTAGATGGATCCATGCTTTGTCAATCTTGATAATCCTTTAATGTTTGAACCTAATTAAAAGACGTTATGCCCAACAAAAATATGAGTCTTTGTCATGATGAAATATCTCTTTAAGCATTTGTAACATCCCGCCTTTTTGTAAGTTTTAAGCAGACACACATGCCAACTCAAACCATACGGAAGGGCGGATTGTTATTGGGGTGAATAAAAAAAGTAGAGAAAGAAAAAACAAAACAGAATCTCGCAGTGGAATGACAAAATATAATAATCAAATAACAGTTCATGAAGCTGTATACAAAAGATTTGATTTTATTTATACAATACAAAATCGAAGTTACACACATCAGAGATAAATAAATAATGCATCGGAATAGTATGAATGCAGTGGAATAAATATAGTAAATAATAGTAGTACAAATCTTCGTCTTCGTCCTCCAGAAATAAGGTCTTCAAATCCTGAAATGCTCAGGGTGACCCGAGCGAATTGAAAAGACAAAACACTCGAGTCAGAACTAAAAGATCTTATGTAAGTTAAATCAACGGTAAATAAATATGAGTGTAAACGGTGTTGGAGATGTTTACGGGGTTTGACATCTCTTATCCAGTGTCTAACGTGAGTGCAGTAACTTACGAGATGTTCAGGATTCACATCTCCTAAGGATCCGTTAAACTATCTACTATGTAGTACAATACGCTATTACAATATGTCTACAGTAAGATAAACTATTAAAATAGTGTTAAGGCGTTACCCATATCCCCCTTAACACATTTTATACTGCCAATAGTCTATACAGTACCGTAACTCCCCGTAAACTGGGGCCGCCAAAGGATACCCCATAGGTACGACATAAAACAAACTCGTAGAAGGCGCGCTAGGGTAGGTGACACGGCACAACTAGGCAATGCCAGGGTAGATATACCAATTACACTTCCGGACCGGTGGTAACGCATAGTAGCTACTACCGCCCACCTCGGAACACACATCCAAATCAAAAATCGAGGGTGGCTACCAAATCAATCGCAAAGTCAGAATATAGTATCGAAGGAATGTGCCCGATCGGAGGAATGACCTCACTTAGCCCATCAATTGCTCCTGTTTTATCCACCTTAAGCTAATTTATGGGAGTCAGGTCCACGTATATACCTCATATAGGATCGTCGCCACCATCCAACTTCATTCTGGAATCTCCACCACGTACACAGTTGTCAAAGTGGTTTTCGGTATCGACAGAGAGTATGCCCATATCCGATCCCGGTCTCTTTAACAACCAAACGCTTATTTCACACCGGATGGTTCTTTTACATTTCAAAATTCAATTCACAATTTATATCAAAATATCATATTCTCAAAACCATCACTTTCGAAATCATATTCACTTGAAATCATATTCTCTTTCAAATCATATCGTTTCCAAAATCAAAATTTCCTCCAAAAATCATCTTCCCAAATAGGTTTAATCCTTACTTCAAAATCATCGTATTCAATTAATTATGTCATTTAAGTCTCAATTATAACATCATTTAGCGGTATTCGCTTTTAACCAGTGAATTGAATATAACACTTCCCCTTTTCCTTAGTTTGAAAATTTAGAAAATAGTTTAAATAGTTATAAATAGTTAAAATACTCTAAAATAGTTTAATGTAGATTAAAAATGTTTTCTTGCTTTAAGATAGTTATGTAGATTTTAAAAATAGATTAAATATAATTAAAATAGATCAAATAACTTTAAAATAGATTAATTAGATTTAAATTAAGTCAAATGGTTTAATTAGTTTAAAATTTGAAAATCTAAATAATTAAAGTCTTTTAAAATAATATATTTAAAACAGTTTATATGAAAAATATGAATTTGAAATTTATATCAATTTAAACTATTTATTTCATTCCAACACATTTTGACCATTACAATGTCCCAAAACCCAATTTCAAATTTTCCGATTCAGAATTCTAAATAAATATTAAATTCATTATCGCTTAAATCCATGTTAAAACATCGATTTAATTACTCCAATTTCAATATATTTCAAAGTTATACTTCAACGATTTTAATAACTCAATTTCGATAAACTTCACTTATATTTCAAATTCACTATAAAATTTCAATTTTATTCCTTTAACAAATCTTTCAAAACAATTCAATTTTTAATATAAAACTCAAAATTCGATTTATATAACCCAAATTTTATTTCAAAAATATCATTTAACTCTATGCAAAATTTAAGGATTCAAAATCATTTAAATTTAACCAATCCGGTGTCCGTATATAATTCTCTACCCTAGAGCCAAGTGATATGGATATTTATCATTTCAATCCGCGATTTTAAAAATTTTATATTTATGGATATATATCATTTCAATCCGCAATCCCGAAAATATCAAATCCATAAAATCGCTCGAGTCTATCATTTCAACCCATAACGATTTTTCCTTAATCTATTGATCATTCGGGTATGTATCATTTCAACTCATAGTGAACTTGCAGTTTATAACGATATAAAATAACAGGAAATTATTGTCAAGGACAAAAAATTTCAGCGTTTTTGCCTCAAGGACAGGCTTTTAATATTTTATCCTGAAGGACAACTTTCTTTAGGTATCAGTTTTTAGTCATTGATAGCAGTTTTTAGGTATCAGTTTGTAGTTATCGGTAGTAGTTTTTAGGTATCAGTTTTAGCTTGGTAGCAGTTTTGTTGTCCTTATGAATAATTTTGGAAAATATTTGTCCTTATGAATAATTTTTAGGAGAATGTTTGTCTTTATGGTAAAAATATTGAGGTTGTGTCCTTGAGGGAAAAAATATACAAATCTTTGTCCTTTAAATTAATTCCCCCATAAAATAAAACATCCATTCATCCAATATCAACAATCAACATTCATTGCAAACATCATCCAAATCAATCAATAATATCAATATATAACTGATAATCAATAACAGGTATTTAACTGGCAATTTATATTCAATAATAAATTAAATAACGATTTAATTCAAATAAATTCAAATTAACCGAGATGATGATTTAAAAGATACCAAACAGTCATAAATAAATTTCTAATCACATCATAAATTTAATTTAACTAACATAAGAAATTTTAGAAGTTGTGAGTGGGTTAAAACACTCACCTTTGAATTTAAATCGAATTTAAATCCAATTTAAGCCCAAAATTTGAACGGTCTCAGAATTCATCCAAACCAGCGTCAGAATGTCCGGAATTTCAATACGATCCTAGCGGAGAAAACCGCGCGTGAATTGGAGATTGTAAGCAAAAATTATATAAGTTAGAACGAACTCAAAATTAAAATTAATTAAAATAATAAAAAAAACAAAGCCCCCTACATACGGCCACGTCACCAACCTGCATTCATCTTCCCAACCGTTTGAAAGAACCCAACCTACCAAACATTCGCACGCATCCCATCAGGATGCCGCCTCGTCTAACACCCACGCTACGCCTGGCCAAAGCACCTAGGCCAGCCGACGTCGCCTACGACCTTGACGAGCCTCCTCCCTTGGCCATGTGAGCCGATGCGCCACCCACGCTCGTGAATCGAGCAGCCGCCGACCAAATACACACCCTAACGAATTATTGTCGTCGGCCTACCCATCAAAACGCCAAGCAACCCACGCCGATGAACTCCCCTCGGTCCACTCTACAAAACCCATAAATCAATTCGACGATCCGATGAAGTCGATCAACGCACGATGAACGGCCGCGGATTGTTCTTCAATTTTTGGACAACCAGTGATTCAAATTGGAAAAAGAATTACAGATCTGAGATGCGCTCGTCGAGAACTTCAAATCGATATATAATTCGATATATATTGAGGAGTTTGAAATTTTCGATTTGATTTTTAATTTGAAATTGCAATTGGGAATTAGGGTTTGTTTGCCATTGGAAAGAGAGAAACAGATGAAATTGTATGTACAGACAAACTGAGTTGAGGAACACTAGGGTTTATAACGGGATATTTATAGATGGATCAGAAATAGACAAATTGATTAGATCGATTTGGGTTTTGAACGATAAACGATCCGAAAAGCCCGTTTCGACTTCGGAACGAAAATGGGTCAACCCATATATCAAAATAGATGCTTTCAAATATTTTATACTCAATGGAACAGGTTTCAAGTCCTAATTCCATCGTATGAAGAAGTTATATTAAAATCAGCTTATTTCAAATTGATTTCAATTGATTTCAATTAAATTAATTTGTAGGCGTTTCGAGTCCGTATGATCAAACGACAAGTCCAATCACTACGAAACTTGAAATTCTACAATAATTCACCCTTGCAGATCCGATGAAACTGGTTTCGTCGAAATCCGAGTCAATGGCCAAAATGGCTATTTTCACATTAATTAAATTAATTAAATCACATTTTCAATTCTGATTCTATAATTAACAAATTTTATAACTTTTGGTTACTTAGACATTTATAACAATTTAAAACAAATTTTCAGGTTAATTCAATGTTAATTATTTCAATAATTACCATCTTTACTTCCAATTTCAATAAATTCAGTAATTATAAATTAAATGTCCAATAATTCCATTTAATTGACCTTTCATCCTATTATTCAATCCATTATTATCAAATGGGTGAGATTAACATTGGTTCATGATTTATTACACTAATATTCCCAAATTTCATCTTAATCTCGATTAACGTAATATTTAAATACTTAATTGCAATTAATCCAATTATTATAGTTTAAATTCCAATAAATTAATAAATCTTGATTTCATTTTTATTCAACTAATTGTCATATTATGAATAAAATTAACATTATTTCCAAATATTAATTTAATTTACCTTAACATAATATTAAATTATAATTATTGTAATTGATTTCCAATTTAAACTAACAGGCTAAATAAATAGGTAACATATAATAATTGTTACCGTTAACTTTTAATTATACTATAAGTTTATTACTTTCAAACAAAGGTTATAAATACTTACATAACACCAATTTTATTCAATTACCACTTAATATGTATTATTTCATTGGTTAATTCAATATTTCCAGTTGGTTTCCTCATATTCAATTTATAGCCATGTATAACTTATATATATTATTTCAATTAATTGGAATTCATTCAATTTATTAATAATTAACTTAAATTGACATTGTTACCGTTCATTCTAGATATTGTTTCATTCAAACTCACAAATTTTTTATTTATTTCAACATTAAATTGCAAAACTTAACTAAATTAACAATTTTTAATTATCGAAAATTACGGATCGTTACACATTCCTCTAACAATATGTATTTGTGAAATTTGAGATGTCGTCGGCCTATTTCTTTTAGAATGGCACTGACGTGGATAAAAGTGGCCTTTGTAAATAGTTCTAAAACTAGCCGAATTTTAAAACTTATCCCATGATTTAGTCATGTCTAGGTGTCAAAATCTACAATTACTTTCATTTTCAAAATGCATGCATATCAATTATAAATAAGTTGTCCTAGTCAATCTAACAAAATCTTATTTGTAAGAATAAATGAAAACGTAAGCAACACATTCTTTAAGTTTTCAAATCATTGCATTTAGACTTCACCGGTTTCCTTAAAGCACCGATTCAAAATAAAAATGAAGTGAATCTAAAAGTCCAAAGAAAAAAAAATTAAAGATCAGTAGAATCAAGTTTATGGATTATTTATTATTGAATATATGTTTAATTTGTTGTGGTGATGAATAAAAACATTAGTGTTTGATGCTTGATTGTTTGAATGAAAATCAAAGTTGAATGCTACCCTATTGCAATTAACTTGCTTTAACATGAATTCAACAACCTTGAATCATAGATTGTTCAAATGATATTCCACATCTCAATCCAAATGTCTAATGTATATTTCTGAAATGGAAAAATGCTAAATAAAGATCCAACAACAGTCCTTTTCCCTTTATTATTTGATAGCTACAAATGCAAGTGACTATATTGATGTGTACCAAATCTCACTGTACAACATCACTCTCCTGCACTTATAGCACAATGTCCTATGCAAAAAAAAACCTCAATTTAAAAGGAACAAGTGATTCAGTCTTCTTAGTTTTTTGAGCAGTGACACAGAAGCCCTTATTTGAACAAAGAGACAAAGTGTCTATATGCTTAAGATAATCATGTATGGAAGCGGTATCCTCCAAGCTTAAAAAGTCGCTCGTAATAAATTATCTAAATTATATGACAGATATACCCACTGCATCTAAAAGAAAAAAAAGAACAAATACAAGAATAATAACAGAAGTCCATATAAATATTATTTCAAATTAAGAAACCCAAAATCAAACAAATTTCCATTCGTTTTATCATATTCACTTCACCAAACACTAGCATTACATATTACCGTAAATAATAATCACTTAACATCTATATATAATAAAACGGAAATGAAAGGAAAATGCAAATAATACTTACAAGCGCCAAATAGGTTGAAGATAGCTTCTGAATGGCATTTGCTTTGCCTGTACTATGATACCTCTTCGCTTTTCACTACTTTCGCCTAAGCTTTTCAAACTAGAAGTCGATCCCTAATCTTTTCCCTGATTTAGTTGATTTTGCCGCCTTGGAGAACTGAAATTCGATTTGAATTTCGCATGCCCTAGGTAGGAGAAAGGAAACAAAACGTTTTATTTCTATGGAGGGTACGACGTGGTAAAAGGGGACAAGGATAGGAAGCGTTGGTCCTTGTGAAATTTTCAGCACATACTTAACCAAAATATTGCATGAACTCATGTTCGTGGAAACCAAAACATAGGTGAAATATTACTTAACCAAATATCTAGTATTACTTATTTAAATGCTACGTAAATTCATGTTTATGGCAAACAAATAAATGTGCAATATTACTAAACCAAATATTTGCAACCAAACATATGTGCAATATTACTTAACTAAATATCTAATAATTAATATAAAAAAATGATTTTGTAGCAACAAAATCATGTTGAAAAGTATAATAGGATAATTTCTGTCTAATTTTATTAAAATACTCATAAATATAAGAAAATATTTCTTTCAATACTTTAGCAAATACATTATCCTATTAAATAAAATTATTGTAAGGTGATTTAACAAAACTGCTTAAATTATTACGTAAACATAATGTTTAACAAAACATGAGTTTTTCAATTTTGAATTTTTTTTCCTTTCGAATATGTTAGTTTTTAACATGATTAATTGTTAAAACATTCTCATTGTATTTTATTTTGAAAACTTTGTATATAATTACTAATAATTGGAAAGTAAAGTTAAGTCTATTGGAATACTGATTAAATCTTCCTTACGACGTCTAAAATAATCAAAGATAACAATGGTCAATTAATAGTTATTGAGAATTGACATTTATTACAAGTGGTAACTAAAAAGGTTGTAATATGTATCATTTACAACTAGCAAAAAAAAGTTGTGAAAACTGACATCTATTACAACCAGCAAATGAAAAATGTTGTAATAGGTATCTATTACAACGGGCAAATGAAAAACGTTGTAATAGGCGGGCGTCTATTACAACGAGTAAAGTAAAAGAGTTTTGGAAAACTAGTGACTATTACAACAAACTAGACAAAGCCATTGTAATAGGTATCTATTACAAGAGGTTTTTTCGGATAGTTGAATTGCGTCATTGAGAACTAGCGTCTATTATTACAGACTAAACAAAACCATTGTAATAGATACCTATTAAAACGAGCTTTATTGGACCGTTATATTGTATTGTTGAAAATTGGCGTCTATTACAACACTCTAGAAAAACCGTTGTAATTATAAGTATCTATTACAACGGACATTTTTGGATCGTTTTACTGTGTTGTTGAAAACTGGCGTCTAAAACAATAGACAAGACAAAACCATTGTAATAGATACCTATTACAACGGGCTTTATTGGACCGTTGTATTGTGTTGTTGAAAACTGACATCCATTACAATAGACTAGAAGAAACCGTTGTTATAGATATTTATTACAACAGGCTTTTTTGGACCGTTGTAAAAGCATGGTTGTAATAGAATATTTTTGTTGTAGTGTTGAATGCATAATTCTTGTAAATTTTGGAAGTATTGCTGTGTGGAGATTGGCCAAAATTGAATTTTACGCAGATACCATGGGTAGTCATAGTAGATATAGTTGTAATCCCTTAAAAATTTAGGAATTCAAACTCAAAACCAATTTCATTCCAGAGTCGGAGAGAGTATATCTGACGCAGCGGAAATAACGGATGACGACGAAATGAAGATTTCGTGTCAAACTAATCGATGACACGATTAGATGAAGCAATATGAATCGGTGGATTGATGAATACTGAAATGCCCAAATTCGTTGATCCGAAGATACCGAATTTTAGCTATCTACGTCACGTTGATCGATCACGATACCGTGAAAGTAGATCTTCAATTCTTCGAGCGTTGATCAAGTGCACCTGATACCGCGAATTAGCTTCACGATCGTTGAATCGAGCGCGCTCGATTGACCGAAGGTGAAGCCAATTCGCGGTATCAAGTGCACTTGATCAACGCTCGAAGAATTGAAGATCTACTTTCACGGTATCGTGATCGATCAACGTGACGTAGATAGCTAAAATTCGGTATCTTCGGATCAACGAATTTGGGCATTTCAGTATTCATCAATCCACCGATTCATATTGCTTCATCTAATCGTGTCATCGATTAGTTTGACACGAAATCTTCATTTCGTCATCATCCGTTATTTCCGCTGCGTCATTTGGTATCAGAGCTAGAACGCAAGGAGTTTGCGTAGATTTTTGGAATTGTACGAGATTTACATCATTTGGAGAATTGGGTTCTCGAGATTTTGAAGATATTTGTTCGTTTAATCGAAGTGAAGTTTTGTTGGAGTTTGTTGAAGAGTAATCATGCCACCGAGACGAGTTCAACGTCATCGCAATATTAATGCTTTGTACGGAAGAGAGGAGGCCGATGAAATGGAGCAACGAATCAACGAGAATTTCAATGAGAAGCTTAATGAAGGGATTGGTCGATTAGAGAGGATGATGTTGGAGACGAGTCAAAATCAGAGAAAGGTATCACCTGAATCGAGCCATGGAAGAAGTAGAGTTTCACCACATTCAAATCGAGAGAGAAGTGTTGATAGTGATCATAGAAGCGTGGATCGAGATTGTGATAGAAATGTTGATGATCGAAGTCGTGATAGAAATGTGACTGATCGAGAGCGGAGGAATGTAGATCGTAGGAATGTTGGTGGAAGAAATGGTGGTGGTAGAGATGTTGGTGGTCAGGATCGACATCGATATACATCGGATTGTGAAGAAGAGTATGATGGTGGTAGTGTTCATGGGCGAGGACGTGGACAAGGAAGAAATCAGTCGGAGTACGATCACAAGTGGGAATCTGGGATGAAGACTGAAATTCCAGAATTCAAAGGTGGTATGCAAGCTGAGGAGTTTTTGGACTGGTTGTCTAATGTGGAGGAGATTTTTGACTTCAAAGAGGTTCTAGAACATCGTAGAGTGAAGTTGGTTGCTACAAGGTTGAGGGTTAGAGCTTTGGCATAGTGGCAGCAAACCAAACTTACACGTGAACGGATGGGGAAGTCAAAGGTTGAATCATGGGAAAAGATGAGGAAAATGATGAAAACCACATTCTTACCTTATAATTATCAATCGCTTATGTATCAGAGGCTGCAAAACTTGAGGCAAGGAACGAAGGCTATTAATGACTATGCTGATGAATTCTATCAACTGATTGCAAGGAACGATATCATGGAGACAGAGGAACAATTAACAGTTAGATTTGTTGGAGGATTGCGTATGCAGATTCAAGACATGGTAAATATGTTTGATCCCAGATCTGTAGCGGAAGCACACCAGAAAGCGTTGGCTTGGGAGAAACAGGGAAGACGAGGAGGTGGTGTGTTTACAAGTTCCAACAATCCAGTGAAGGGTGTTAGTGGAAGTTCTAATGTTTCAAAAGTTGTTGCAAAACCAGTTGTGAATGAGGTTGGGAAGACGAAGGTCAATAATGGTTTCAAGTGTTATAATTGCCAAGAAATGGGCCACAAGAGTAATGAATGTCCAAAGCCGAAGAAGAGAGCTATGATAGCGGAGGTTGAGGATGAGGATGAAGAAGCTGAATGTTCCAATTCACCACGTGATGAGGAGGAAGAAGAAGTGACGGAAGACGAAGGTTATAATCTAATGATGAGAAGGTCCTGTTTAACACCAAAGCTAGAGGAGGATTGTAGTTGGTTGAGGAGCAATATTTTTCAGTCGACATGTACTATTCTGGGGAAAGTTTGCAAATTTGTTATTGATGCTGGAAGCTGTGATAATATAATTTCTTCAGAAGCGGTGAGGAAATTGGCATTGAAGATTGAGAAACATCCGAAACCGTACAAGTTGGCTTGGTTGAGAAAAGGCGGGGAGGTGAAGGTTGGACGAAGGGCTTGTGTGAATTTTTCAATTGGGAAGAAATATAAAGACGAAATCTGGTGCGATGTGGTAGACATGGACGTATGTCATTTGTTGCTAGGGAGACCGTGGCAGTATGATAGGGCGGTGCAACATGACGGGCATACCAACAGTTATAGCTTTATGTTTGAAGGCACAAAGATCACGTTAGTTCCCAAGAAGCGACAACAAGAAGAAAACAAACTGGAGGAGATTGAAGAGCTGAAAACTTTATTATCCTTAAAGGAGTTTGTTAAAGAAGTTGAAGAGGAGCCTGAGGTGTTTTTGTTGATTGGGCGAGAGAGCAGTGAAGAGGTTGAAATTCCAAAAGAAGCGAAGCCAGTTTTGAAAGAATTTGAGGATGTATTTCCAGAGGAGTTACCAAAGGAGTTACCGCCACTGAGAGACATTCAACATCAAATTGATCTTGTTCCGGGAGCAATGTTGCCACATAGACCACATTATCGAATGAGTCCGAAGGAACATGAAGAATTGAGGAGGCAAGTGGAAGAATTGCTTGAACAGGGGCGTGTGCAGGAAAGCTTGAGTCCGTGTGCTGTGCCAGCTTTGTTAGTACCGAAGAAGGACGGGACGTGGAGAATGTGCACTGACAGTCGAGCCTTGAATAAGATTACTGTGAGATATAGATTTCCAATGCCGAGGTTGGATGACTTGCTAGATCAATTGAGCGGAGCTACTATCTTTTCGAAGATTGATTTGAAGAGCGGATATCATCAAATTCGTATCAGGCCAGGTGATGAGTGGAAGACTGCTTTTAAAACCAGGGAGGGTCTATACGAATGGTTGGTAATGCCATTTGGCTTATCAAATGCGCCAAGTACATTTATGCGGGTGATGAATCAGATTTTTAGACCATTCATTGGGAAATTTGTGGTGGTGTATTTTGATGATATTCTGATATACAGTGGAAGTGCAGAGGAACACTTGCAACATCTAAGAGAAGTGTTGATGGTACTGCGACAGGAACAGTTTTATGCTGCAACGAAGAAATGCGTGTTCATGACGCATGGTGTTTTATTTCTGGGGTATGTTGTATCAAAGGAAGGGATACAGGTGAATCGGAGTAAAGTAGAGGCGATTAAAGATTGGCCACAACCCAAGACGATAACAGAGGTTCGGAGTTTTCATGGGTTGGCTTCATTCTATAGAAGATTTATTCCACACTTTAGTAGTGTGATGACGCCTGTTACTGATTGTATGAAGGACAAACAGTTTTCATGGACGGAGGAAGTAGGAGTTGCTTTTGAACGAATCAAGGAGTGGTTGACGACAGCACCAATTCTAGCATTACCTGATTTTCAGTTGTTGTTTGAATTACATACTGACGCGTCGAAGGTTGGAATTGGAGGGGTGTTGAGTCAGAGGGGGCGTCCTATTGCATATTTCAGTGAGAAGCTATCGGGAGCAAAGATGAGATATTGTACATATGATGTGGAATTTTATGCTATTGTGCAAGCTATTAAACACTGGAGACACTATCTATTTCAGAAAGAGTTTGTTCTTTACACTAACCATGAGGCGTTGAAACATTTACAAGGGCAAGACAAGATTTCAGCGAGACATGCATCATGGATAGCATATCTGCAACAGTTTACGTTTGTTGTGAAACACAAATCGGGAGTGACGAATCGTGTTGCGGATGCATTGAGTAGAAGAAATCATGTGTTGACTACAATGAAGGTCGAAGTGACAGGGTTTGATGTGCTACCAGAGTTATTTGTTGAAGATCCTTACTTTATGAAGTTTGTAGATAAAGTGAAGAAAGGAGAGACGGATGAGTTTGTGATGGTAGATGGTTTTCTGTTCAAGAGAAATCGATTATGTATACCGGATTGCAGTTTACGGTTGAAGATTGTGAAGGAATTGCATGAAGAGGGTCACGTGGGCAGAGATCGTACATTGCAGTTGATTTCGCAATCATATTTTTGGCCTTCTATGAGAAAAGAAGTTGAAAGATTTGTGGAGAGATGTCATATTTGTCAAGTTTCCAAAGGGACAGCGACGAATGCGGGATTGTATATGCCATTACCCGTGCCTACTAGACCATGGGTTGATCTCAGCATGGATTTTGTTTTGGGATTGCCAAGAACTCAGCGAGGGAATGATTCAGTATATGTTGTAGTGGACAGGTTTTCGAAAATGGCTCATTTTATAGCCTGTAAAAAGACCGCCGATGCAGTCCGTGTTGCTCAGTTATTCTTTAAAGAAATATATCGTTTACATGGTTTACCGGAATCTATAGTTTCAGACAGGGATACCAGATTTCTAAGTCATTTTTGGCTGAGTTTGTGGAAGATGGTGGGAACGAAGCTGAAATTCAGTAGTGCTTATCATCCACAAACAGATGGGCAAACGGAAGTGGTGAATAGATCGTTGGGAAACTTGTTGCGATGTCTTGTGCAGGATAATTTGAAGAGTTGGGATATAAAGTTGTGTCAGGCGGAATTTGCACATAATCATGTTGTCAATCGAAGTACTGGATTCAGTCCATTTCAGATTGTATATTCAAGCTTGCCAAAGGGGCCGTTGGATTTAACGATAGTACCACAACCGAAGGGGACAGTTAAGCGAGCTGCTGATTTTGTTGATAAGTTGACAGAATGCCATAGAATCGTTCAGGAACGATTGGAGAAGACGAATGAGAAGTATAAACGATCTGCAGATAAGAAGCGAAGAAGTGTGGACTTCGAAGAGGGTGATTTTGTGTACGCGGTGTTGACGAAAGATCGTTTTCCAGTTGGAACGTACAACAAGTTGAAAGCTCGAAAGATTGGTCCGGTAGAAATTATAAAGAAGATCAATGATAATGCGTATCAGTTAAGGTTGCCGGGAAATATTCATACTTCTGATGTTTTCAATGTCAAACACTTAATTCCATATTATGGGGAGGAACTTGTCGAAGATGACGAGAGTGTGAATTCGAGGTCGAATTCCTTCCAACAAGGGGAGGATGATGTAGAACGTACATCGATAATTCGTGAAGAAGAAGAAGAAGACGAGCGACTTACCTCAGGACGCGATCGAAGTCAGGAAGAAGAAGAGCGCGCGCGATATGCCATAGGTCGCTCCGCCTTGCGACGCGAGGCAATCGCTAGGTCGCGAAAAAATAGATCGGTGCCGACCTTCTCTAGGTCACGAGCGACATATGGTCGTGGACGACCTATCCCAAGTCGCAAAGCGTCAATCGATCATCCCTCTGTTTTAGGTCGTGGACGACCTATACTAGCTCGCGAGATGCTCCAACGAGCTACGAAGTTAGGTCGCGAACGACCTTCACACTCCTCAGATTGAACAAATATTTCCAACGACCTAACATCATTTCTTTAGGTCGCAAGAAGAGAATCACGAAGCAGGGAAGAGTTAGGTCGCAAGATTATAAGTCGCGATTGTTTCTTTAGGTCGCGAGAAGAGAATCAGAAACAGGGAAGAGTTAGGTCGCAAGTTTTTTTAAGTCGCGTGTATTTTTATGTCGTTTCTTTTTTTAGGTCGCGTGAGTTGTTTTAGGTCGTGTGAATGTATTTTAGGTCGTGATGTTTTTAGCTCGCGTACGATCTATGTGATGTTGTATTGTGTTGTAATTTTTTCTTAAGTGAGTGTTGTGTTGTAACCCTATAAATAGGGATGTTGGTCATTTGTAAATGGTTGTTGATTTTGAATAAAATTTCCTTTGTTAGCTTTGTGCTTTCATCCAATTGGTAGTCGAGTGTGATCTCCTATCTCCACATTCGGTCAATCGAGCGCGCTCGATTCAACGATCGTGAAGCCAATTCGCGGTATCAAGTGCACTTGATCAACGCTCGAAGAATTGAAGATATACTTTCACGGTATCGTGATCGATCAACGTGACGTAGATAGCTAAAATTCGGTATCTTCGGATCAACGAATTTGGGCATTTCAGTATTCATCAATCCACCGATTCATATTGCTTCATCTAATCGTGTCATCGATTAGTTTGACACGAAATCTTCATTTCGTCGTCATCCGTTATTTCCGCTGCGTCAATATCCATTCATGTACAATCTCTTTCCTTGATATATGCGGTTACAGGTAAGTGATCACTAAACGTTTTATTTTTCATCCGGTTTTTATTTGTTAATTGATACTGTATTTGTTGTTTGTTGTAAGTTTGTCTGTTCCAATGCTGCTGAAGCGATGAGGGATTAATATTGTAGCCCACATTAACTTGTTCAGTTGCCTTCACAACATGTGGTAAGTCTTAACCAATCATTTGAGATAAATTTTACTGTCATACTTTCACTATCCCATATGTTCAAAGAATTAAAAGAAGAAATTTTCGTGAAAGGCGTTGATGTTGTACAAAGCCTTGATTATTCAGGACCTTTTTTTTAATGCTGATTATCAGATGTACAATTTTGTAATGTACCAATTTCCGTACTTCAATTTATGAAACTCTGTATATCAATCAGAAATCTAGGTTTTACTTGGACAGTGCTGTAAGATCAAAGAAGTCAGTTAAAATTTTCATTCATCACGGTACAAGTATCTTTGAGTTCTAGATGTGTTAAATAAAGGGAAAATATTTTGCTAGAAGAGCACAGGCACATGAATGGTTCTAATCTTCAGTAAATAGGCAGAGAAATATTTGATCGCCTGTTTTCATTTTCACTATTGTACATAAGTAGTAAGTTCTCAAATACCAGCAGTCCAGTGGTATATCTTGCAATGCTAAATTAAATGGCTTAAGGACCAGACGTTCTGATCATTCAATTACCAAATCCAAAATATAAGTAAGACACATATCATTATCATCTTAAAGTTTTGCCAACAAAGAGACATTGGGCAAACGTATTTACATATATTTATATGAAATAAAAAAATACTCAAGTACACCTCCCCTCACCATGTTCTTGCTAAGAAATATACCACTTACAAGAAGGAGGTACTCCATAATTATTTCATGGATAGAAACCATAGGATTCTTTGTTCTCCTTCTTATCGACTAAGTATCTTTCAATTCACTATAAACACGTTGAGGGGTCCTTTTAATCCCTTATATTTAAACAGATATCTCACTCAAACTCATTCTAAATCTTTTATCATTTTCTTCTAATGGGATGCAATGGCATGCCATCTTCGTTTTTCCCTCCGAAGTACTTGTACCAGATGCAACTATCTCCTATTGAAGAGAATCATCATTTACTTCCAACAATGCCACAAGACTTTAGAGGTAGATTTATATATTTTTTGTTTAGATGTTTCAAAATCGAATGATGTACTCAAATCTTTTATAGGTGTAGCATCAATACTTGGAAAAAGGTCAGGTATGACCTTTGATGATATGGGCGGTGAGGATGAGCTTTCAGACGATTCTCAAGCAGCGGAGAAGAAAAGAAGATTGAACCTTGAACAAGTAATTATCCCAGCGTTCACTTTTGACACTGTTTCATTGGTATATTGCAAGATTTTCATTATTTCTATACATATGTGTGTGTACTTACAGGTGAGGACACTAGAAAAGAATTTTGAGATTGGAAATAAGCTCGATCCGGAAAGAAAGATGCAGTTAGCTAGAGCGTTAGGAATGCAACCAAGGCAAATAGCGATTTGGTTTCAAAATAGAAGGGCTAGATGGAAAACTAAAAAATTGGAAAATGATTATGAGGGTTTGAAAAGGCAATTTGATATTGTTAAAGCAGAGAATAATGCACTTCATGAACACAACAAAAAATTACAGACTGAGGTAAAAACATTGTGAACTTTTGGTTTCATTGATTCAATCTTCTTTATTTATTTATTTTTCTATCATACATATCAAATGAATAAGTTTAATGCTGAGATAGTAAAACTTAACTCTTTACATAATGAATTACTTTTCAGACAATGCAATAATTGATTACGAATAAAGGAACTGACTTTGATTTTCTTCCTTGAATCGAGCATGATTCAAAGAAGAAAAATAAAAAAATAAAAATATTGGCATTATCCTACTGTTTGTTCTCTCTTCAAGATGAATCGCTGGACTCTAAAATGGAGATGCAATTTTTATATCACGAGTTAACGACTTAATCATCATCATGGAGAATTTCAAAAAAATAATACTATTTCATTCATAAAAGAGATACCTGAATTCACATTTGCATATCCACTCACTGTTATTGAGCAATGAAGGAAGCATCTTTGTTCGTTTTGCTTTCAAGGCATAAGTAAACGAACTATTGAACAGTGAAAAAAGTTCTTCATGGTTGATAATAAAGGGAAAAAAAAGTACTGATGAGTTATTAATTCTTGAAACATTCCCGTTTTCTAAACTCTAGTTATGATTCCATATATTTGACGATTAAGTAGTTTAAGACATAAATTTATTTACTGCATAGCCAAATAGATCTTAATATTTTATCATTTTACTGATTGTTAGTTTTTACAGTTATTTGCACTGAAAGGGAGAGAAACAATAGAACCTATCAATCTAAACAAAGAAACAGAAGGCTCTTCGAGTAATAGAACTGAAAATAGCTCAGACATCAACTTAGAAATTTCAAGAATGCAGCATGCCACCGATAGCCCTGGGCATGGCAATGTAAATCAAGGTATTGCATTTTTTCCTTCTTATAAACAACAAGCTATGACTCAACTCATTCAAAATTCTATGAAGAACGAGCATGGTTACGCTACCACTGTAGAAGAGAACTTATGCAACATTTATGGAGGAATGGATGATCAATCTTCGGCATTCTGGGCATGGTCAGAACAACATAATTTCCACTGAGAGTTTGAAGTAGCTTAAGACGGAGTTTGGAGTTCAACTTTTAAGAATAAAACATCCATAAAAGTATATTGTTATTATATATATTAATTATTGTTGTGTTGTATTTGGCTATAGAGTTGTTGTTTCAGGTAATATTGTTTATGTGATCAGAAGTAATTGAGTTTGTAGAAATCTTCTACTAAAATTGAAGTGTGTAAAATATCCCTTGCCCTTTGTGCATATTTCCGTTATGTTCACATGGAAATACACTCTCTACTTACACGAATAATACATCCATATGAAACTAATACAAAAGTGTAACATAAGAATGCAAGAAAGTAATGAATAAAGATCGTATAAGAGTACAACCTAAAGAACAAGAGGATCCAAACAAGGAATTTTGCTAAAGGGACCCTTTTGTGGGGATGTCTTGTCCTACTGACAACAGAAAGGAATCAGCAATGTACAACTTTTTTCTTTATTTCTTTCTTTCTTTAGCCTCTGTGAGTATGAAATTAACTTTGTAAACAAAGGAAAAGAGAGAGTGCCATGTGAGTGTGTGGGATGACCTACATTTTGTCATCCACTATGTATCATACAACTTCATAGCAAGTTATTTGGAAACTTATAATAATAAGCCGGTGTGTAATTTCTATGTACATTTTGTTTTTACTTCTTGAGGATAAGTAGCTTTCAGATGTTGGAATACGGGATTGAACTTTCTCTTTTACTCCAAATATCAAAATATGCATAGGTTCGAAGCAGATTGAATAGAGGAATTTTGTTTGAGTAATCTATCCATTGATGTAGCTGGTAAACATCCTTTTTTTAACGTCATAATCCTGTCATATTTATGTCATTTTCGGAAGGTTGATGCAAGCTAGATGATTGGACTTGTCGGAATCATACCATAATACCAAATGTGCATAAATTCCATTATTAACTAATGAATATATCTCAGGCTAATTGTATAAAAAAAATATGCTTCATTGACCATTAGTGTAGTTCTTAAATGCAAGTCAAAAAGGTTTTGCATTTGGTTATCCTTTGCTTGTATACTTATAACCAACTTGTTTAGAAAACATTGTCGGCATTCAAATGAAACTAGAAACATATGTTGATTCCCAATGCCCTGATCAACTGAAATATGTTAAATTTTGGCAGCACTATATGTGGAATTGAAGAGAATGGAAATAGCTTGATATCGATGAAGACGGTTCACGAATCGGATATCGGAGGCTTGAGATTTCGTAGTTTGAAGAAGCTGGAGTTGGCTATATGATGCAGCAGCGGATAACTGAAATGGGTAATTCTGTGAAAGTAGCAATCGATGGAATAGAAAATACTGAATGGCCCAAATCCGTTGATCCAAAGATACCGGATTCTAGCTATCCCAAACACGTTGATCGCGCACGATACCGTGTTTAAAAATCTACGATTCTTCGACGTTGATCTAGCGCACTAGATTCCGTGAATCGGCTTCTACGATCGTTGATCCGAGCGCACTCGAATGCCGAAAGAGGAGATAGGAGATCACACTCAACTACCAATTTAATGAAAGCACAAAGCTAACAAACAAAAGTTTTATTCAAAATCAACTCCCTTCAAAGTTACAACTCACCCACTATTTATAGCATTTTACAACACCCAGAACACTAGGTCGTTACGCGACCTACGACCTAACTTAGGTCGGCAGCGACTTAACAACAGTACAACACCAGCATTACATCACAAGATATCACCTATTTACAACACAACACCTAGGTCGGCAGCGACCTAACAATACAACTCACGCGACCTACGACTTAAAGAAAATACACACATTACAACATAGTATCACGACATACGACCTAGTAACACATGCGACCTAAAACCATGCGACTCAAGATATCCAGGCGGCATAAGCTTCGTACGCGACCTACATAGGTCGTAACTCTTTAAGGTCGAAACGACCTAAGAAGATGATAGCATGACCGACCTACTGGGAATGCATAGGTCGTTAGGTCGTTCCGATGTTTCATTGCGTAACTTTGCTACCCCGCTAGGTCGTTTGCGAGCTTCACTAAGTCGCTGGAGCGACTTAAAGGAATCGTTAGGTCGCTCGCGACCTAACACTTCACCAAATTCGGCTGCATCATCACTGCGTAACTCTACTACCTTGCTAGGTCGTTTGCATGTCTCACTGTTGAATCCAGTAACTCGCGAGCATCCTTCACTAGGTCGTGAGCGACCTTCACTAGGTTGGGAGCGACCTAAAATCTCTGAATGACTCAAATCTGAAAAGTTAGCAGATCGTGCTGCATCATCCTCCCCTGGTTGACAAAAATTCGACCTCTAATTTGCACCTTCCTCTTCCACAACCAGCTCCTCTCCATGATATGGAATCAAATATTTGACATTGAAAACATCGGAAGTATGAACATTATCCGGCAATCTCAACTGATATGCATTCTCATTGATTTTCTTCAAAATTTCCACTAGACCGATTTTTCGAGCTTTCAACTTATTGTACGTTCCCACAGAAAAACGATCTTTTGTCAACACGGCGTAAACCAAACCACCTACTCTGAAATTGACATTCCTTCGCTTCTTATCTGCCAGTTGTTTATACTTCTCGTTTGATACAAGCAATCATTCATGAACAGTTCTATGGCACTCCTGCAACTCAGTCACAAAATCACAAGCACGCTTAACAACTCCCTTCTGAAACGGCACTGTCGTCAGATCCAATGGACCCTTCGGACTTGCTGAGTGTAACGACCCGATATTTTGCACCATTCGCATCCGCACATGTCGGACTTGAATAATTTAAAATACCGAATTGTTAATTTAAATTTGGCAAAACTGAGCATATACAGTAAATAAATAATCACAGATCACAGACACAGAGTAATAATTACAACGGAAATAAAAGAGATAGTAGTTCATGAAGCTACTATGTAAATATATAAATTACATCAGAGTTAAACCAGATACAGTGGAAGAGTAATACGATACATCAGATACAAATCAGAATACATCACTGGAATCATCGAATACTGAAAGCAGAATAGATGGCTGGATCTTCAAGCAAAGCTCCAACTTCAAAGGTGAGTCTCGAATACTGGTACACTCAGTCTGACCCAAGCGTAAAGCAAAACACAAGACACTCGAGTCAGGATTAACATTCTTATATCAATAAATCCAACTCAAGTGAAATAACAATTGAAATACAAGTAACTCAAAGTATGTTTGGAATAACCATCCTTTAAGGATCCGTTAAACTATCTACTATGTAGTAGTGTACGATAAGTAGATAATGCCTATCAGTAATATAAGATATCAGAATAGTGTTAAGGCGTTACCATTATCCCCCTTAACACATTTTATATAAGCGTTATAGTCTATACAGCACTGTAAACTCCACCGTAAACTAGTGGGCTATCAGGGAGTACTCCATAGGTATAACACAAAACAAATCGTAGTGGTCGCGTATAGGGATACAAGTATGACAAGGCACATGAGGCAATACCCAAGGTAGTGAAACTACCGTTTGCCTGATCCGGACTGGTGAGAACGTATCGCCGCAGCGATCGCAACACCGCGAAACAACAATCCCAAATCAAGGGTGCACCAATCGACAACAAGTAATGAGTAGTTTTCGAAGAAGTGTGTTTGCTTGAGGTAGCTGACCTCCATTGGCCCGGCACGGCTCCTGTTTTAGTCATTTCCAATTTGACACAAATGTCAAGGCTATCCATTATCGTTCTCTTTCTTCAGTCATCACGTACATCATTCCAACCACTTCATTCTGGATCACACTCCGCGTATAGTTATTAAAGTGGTTTTCGGTTTAGACAGAGAGTATGTCTATAACCGATTCCGGTCTCTTTAATAACTTCCATAATTATTTCACCGATTGGTCGTTTATATATTTCAAAACCAAATCAAATTCAATTTCAATTAGAATTTGCAAATCAACATTTCATTTGTCTTTCGAAATCAATTTCCAAAATTTTCGTTTCAAAACTTCCAAATTACCATTTCAAAATCTTATAATTCAATTTCCATTTTTATTTAAAACAAATCAAATATTCATTTAGATTCGTATATAAGTTTCATTCCGAAATCATTTAAATTAATTTAATTTAACATCCAAATCAATTTAAATTCATTGATCGATTTTATTAAATATTCATTAAGTAAATTTATCATTCAAACAATTTTTATTAAATTTCCAATTCATTAAATCAGTTAATTAAGTTCAACTTCATTATACCAAACATCAAATTGAATTAAATTAGATTTGTCATATAAATTCTTTAAATTACAAGACTTACATTAATTTCAATAAATCACATTTTATTTCTTGTTAAAGAAATTCAATTTCACTTATTTATTTACTTAGTTACAATTTCAAAGCTTAATTAATAAAGAACTAAATTTCACTTTTTCAAGAAGTTCAATTTTACTTAATAAAGAATTCAATTCAATTTTAATCATTAAATAATTCAATCTTATTTAATTATTAAATAGTTCAAAACTTAATTATTAAATAGTTTCAAAGTTTAATAATTTCAAACTTAATTATAATTTCAAACTTAATTATTAAATCATTTCAAACTTAATTCAATCATTTCTCAAATTAAACAACGTTCTTTCATCAATTACATTGTTAAAATTTTGTTTCAGATTATTAAATATTAACATTTTCCTTTCATTAAAATTCAAATTTCAACTTCATTTCAAAACCATATTATTTATTCAAATAAAATCTTCGCTTATTTTTAAATCAAATTATTGACCAATCGGGTTTTATTTAATTCTCTATCCTAGGTCAAAGTTCAATTTGGGTATTTATCATTTCAACCCGATTCCAATTCAATTCAAAATCAAAACATAGCAAAGGGAACTTGCAGTGTGATAACTGGGATGGTGTCAAAGTAAATAAACAAGCAATAACAGCAATCAATATCAATCCAATAATCAATTCAAATAATCCCGAAATAACCGTATTAATTCGCATTGTTATTTGTACGAATTAATATAATTATCTTTAGAATCTACACTATCATTTCATGTAGATTAAAGATTATTACACTAATATTTATACGGTTCTTCAATTGTCATTCGATTTTAATTTTAACACTACAACAATTAATCAAATATACGTTCAATGGTTCAAAGTGTAATTATCACTATTCTACATGTCAATTAATTTAACAATTAAAAGGGGTCATATTCAACTAATCAAATTTAACATATAAATCAGTTTTAAAATCGTTAACTATCCTATATCCATTTCAATTTGGAATACTATTTATCATTTAACACTAACAATTTAACGTCCAATATAAACATCAACAATTAATCAATTATCAGCCAAACTGTACTATCATCGCATAAATAATTAACAGATAATGGTGTCAGATGTCACAGGTGAACTGATACAGGTAATAGCATATATAACAGTGTAATTAACTAACAACAGTAAATTTCAATTGTTGTTTCAATTGAAATCAAATTTAATAAATAAAAGAACATTAATCGTGAGTGATTGCTCACCTTTCGAG
This sequence comes from Allium fistulosum, assembly GCA_030737815.1. Lineage (NCBI taxonomy): Eukaryota > Viridiplantae > Streptophyta > Magnoliopsida > Asparagales > Amaryllidaceae > Allium > Allium fistulosum. Next base: position 1,217,257,681 of record CM060904.1, on the reverse strand, counting down.
GCTAGAGAAGTTTGACAACAAACAAGCTACGAATTCCAAAGCAAAGCAAAGTTGGCACGAATTTGGACGGAAAAAGCTGATAAATAGGAATAGGCGAAATCAAAAATCAGAACTGGATCGATGAAGATAAAGGTATAAGTGAACTTATATCTATACATACCTACATACATATATATATATAACTATATATAACTATTTATGAAATCATATTCTTAATTCAAACACATTTTAAATTTAAATATATATGTAATTCAAAATCATTGTTTTATAAAACACATAAACTTAATATTTAAATCTATATCCATTTCAAAATTAAAATAGCCATATATGCATACAGTTTAAGATCAATAGTTAAAACAAATACACTATGTAGACAAATGAAATATATATATATATATATATATGTAGATCATAAACAAAACTAAATAGATGAACAGGTTAAACAAATTACACCCACTATATATATGTTTAAACAATTATATGATCAAAATAATTCTTAACCCACAAGAATCTAACTTTAGTCATATCATAAACAGCGGAATAAACAAAGTATCGTATATATACAAAATGTCATGAATACTAACATATAAATATACTGTAACATCTATATATATGCTTTATCAAAAAACCCAGACCCAAAGGTACTTATATAAATTCATGTATATAAAATCAACCATTTATACAAATCAAAACATAGTTGACATAGATAATAAAATTTATATAAAATAACATATATAGGTATTAACATAACTTTTAACTGACTTGCATGTATATAGATAGACTGACATTAATGTAGTATATGAACAGATATTACAACAAAGATAGGAAGAGTATCTATATATATACATAACTTACCTCAATATATATATATATAGGTGTAAATACGTTAAACTTCACAGTAAAATAATTTACATACTCAATATAAATACACTGAGTAGATTCTTCACCATTTCATATATATATACACATAGCCTAAAATATACAACTTATACAGCCGATACTATATATTTTAATAGAATCAATAACAAAGATTTATATATTTACACATGCAGACGCTAAATATATTATACTATACTATATACAACAAACCTATACTTAAAACTAACAGATGCAGATCAAATATAACTCAAGCAGGTTATATAAACTTTTGTAGCATGTACTTCGAAACCAAATATATAGAAAACAAACTCATGTAAACTACTATGCAATTTATATAAACATAGACAATATATATATATAAACTATTTCATAGCTTGTTCACAAATAGAATATAAACAGATTTTATATCAAACTAATATATTGTTTAAATACTTTAACATATAAAAGCTGTCACATACTAACTATACATATAACCTTTATAACCAATATAAACTCCATAAACATGTATATATATAAATGCAAACCACAACTAAATATATATATACACACTACTGTAAAAGTTTACAAAATCAGAACAATATATATATATACTTCTTAAACACACACATATAAAACTTTCAACTTATATATATCAACGTATATTACCTAAAAATAAACGGAAGGCAAGTGGCAGCCGATCTGGGAGGAGCTGGACAAGTTGAATGCGATGAGCGAGTTCACTGGTGGTCGGGGAGGAGATCGTCGATGGTGCGGCTGTTCGCTAGGTGGGTGGCAGAGATAGATGGTGAAGGTTGAGCAAAGGGCGGGACCATGGTCGATGTGCAGAGATGGTGGCGGGTCATGGAGCAAGCGGTGGAGAGGATACTTGGAGGAAGTCAAGCTGCAGGTTGGCAGACTCGGGTTCGCATTGCTAACAAGGTGGAAGTCGAGATGTGGGTGGCCTTGGGTTGTTTAGCGGAGGTGAGAGGATTCAGGCGAGAGGAAGGGTTGCGGCCGAGCATTGGAAAAGGAGTGGGGAGAAAAGGCAAGCAGGCGAAGTTTGGGTGGAAGAGGGGAAAGCTATGCGTGCCAGGTAAGGGAAAGGAGGAGAGAAAAGAAGCGACTTCGGGGAAGGTGACGATTTAGCTTCGAGAAAAACATGGAAGTGCACGAGCGTGCTCTCGGAAATCAAAAGGGAAAACTTGCCTCAGGTATAATTTCTTTCAGGTTTATTTGTGCAGAAGATAAAACAATTCATAGGAGGAAGATAAGTGAACCGGTAATTGAACCAACACAAATTAATGAAAAAAATAAGGAATTCTAAAAGTCAAGATTGAAAATATTAAAGGCTAACGGATATTCAGGTTTATACGAAAAAATGAAAAGGCACAGGGAAACAAAAGACTGAAATGATTATCGGGTACGGCTACCGATCGCCGGTTTCATCGTGAACCGGACGCCGTTACATATACATGAATATATTAAGGAGATCAACACGACGAGATGATCAAAGCAGTATACAGATATCAACGGCATGACTGTCCTATCAAAAGTCGATAATCGGTATCGAAAAATGCCGCTAAACTGCTGGAATTAAGATGAACGGAGCCATAGCAGTCCAACTTTGGCAAAACAAAATATGACGTCTTGCTCAGAAGATGGTTTAGAATTTTTCTATGTAAAAATATTTAGGTTTTGAAAACATTTTATTTTCATCGCTTTTTAACTGAGTAAATTGAAGTAAATTTACGCGCGAAATAAACTTTCATATTTTCGGACGAAAATTTACCAGTTGCTATGTTTATTTGGATTGCATATTGAGTTTTGGTATTGGGATATTGATCTGTTGTTTTTGCACATCTTTCAACGATCTAGCTTGTTTTTCCGCTGCGTTGGGATTTGGATTTGAGTGTTCTCGAGTTCAAATTTCATAACATTCGGTATCAGAGCTTTGGTGTTAGTAAGGTGTTTGTGGAAATGATGTAATCGGACAATATCTAGGAAAGCCCATCAACGGTTGGTCTAAGTAATGAGCACCATATGTATGTGGATCGTATACAATTTCGGGTTCCCAATTGGTTATTGACAAGTGGAATGGTGATAATGATTTTAAAAAATGACAATTGAAGATGAAAGCAGTTCTTTGGCGGAATCGTGTACATCGGATCGTGTTTGATACACATTTGTTGTCGCGAACATCTCAGATGTTGAGAGAGAGAAAATGGAAGAGTGAGCATTCACTACACTCCAACTTGCTATGGGTGAGAATGTACTCTCCGAAATTAGTAGTGAGACTACTGCTAAAGGTATTTTGGATAAGTTTTGAAGGATAGTATATGAAGAAATCACTAACTAATTGTTTGATCTTGTTTCGAACATTCTTCACTTATAAGATGAAGGAGGGTATTTCACTAAAGGCGGATTTGAATACCTTCGATGGTTTGATAATGAAGATAAAGACGGTATGCTTAAAAATTGAGGGAGAGCAGACGACGATGATCTTGTTATATTCGTTATCGGACCGTTATACTGGTTTCTCAAATAGCTTGATGTATAGCCAAGATACTTTGACTCTTAGTGATGTTAAAGTGAGTCTTCTTAGTGAGAAGTTGCAGGATCAAATGAAAAGGTTTAGTGATAGTAGTAGTGAAAGTAGTGGCCATGGTTTGTTTGTGCAAAAGGAGAAAAATGAGAAGAAGGGGAATAATGGGCGTTCTAAATCAAGGAAGCCCAGTTGGAGGAAAGTCGAGGGATAGAAATAACTAGTGATATATTTGTAAGAAGCTCGGTCATTGGAAGAATGAGTGTCTGGACGAGGATAAGAAGAAGAAGAATGTACCATCTTCATCGGTGGTGATGGAGAGTGATGTTGGTAAGGTAAATGTAAATGTATCGACAGTAGTAGCATTAGATGTTTCGAGTGACGAATAGGTGCTCGATTCGGGTGCCTCTTATCATATAACACCAAATAAGAATTGTTTTTTTTTATCTTATGTCGACGAAGAGGGAAATTTAATTGTTATGTGTAATGGTGCTATTTGTACATCAATTGTTATTGGTTCCATACGAATTCGAATGTTTGATGGTGTAATTCGTATGCTTATTGATGTATGTTATGTTTCGGGACTTCGAAAATCTCTTATTTCCTTAGGGTAATTGGATTCTGTGGGATGTACAATCACCATTGAGAGTGATAGGCTGTGGGTTTCAAAGGGTGCAATCGTGGTGACGAATGTTATTAGAGCTCGTGGAGTTTATTTGCTTGAAGATGTGACTGTTAAAGGTGAAACTTATGTAGGTATTGATAGTCCTCGTGGCTTGGATGCGACAAGGTTGTGGCATTTGTGGTTGGGTCATCTCAGAGAGAAGGCTAGATATTCTTCGAAAAAGGTAGATGATCGATGGAGAGAGTTTCAACAAACTTGAGTTTTGCAAAGAATGTGTCATGGGAAAGCAAACTAAAGTATCATTTGGTAAAGAAAAGCATGATTCGAGAGATGTTCTTGAGTATGTTCACTCGGATGTTTGGGGGCCAGCACCGGTAGCCTCTTTGGGTGGAGCTCGCTATTACATTTCTTTTATTGATGATCTCGAAAAGTATGCATGTCTATAATGAAGGCTAAGTCGGAAGCATTTGCAAAGTTCAATGTTTGGAAGGCTCTTGCTGAAAATGAAAGTGGTAAATCTTTGAAGGTGTTGAGGTCCAACAATGGCGAGGAGTATGTTTTTGGAGAGTTTATGGATTTCTTCTAGCATTGTGGTTTTCAGATGCATTTTACTACACCAGGAGATCCGCAATCGAACAATGTTGGAGAAAGAATGAATCGTACTCTAATTGAGAAAGCTCAATGTTTGAGACTGACATCGAGATTGTCGAAGGGACTTTGGGCCGAAGCTTTGTCAACCGCGGTGCATATTTTAAATCGAATTTCATACTCGGCTATTGATAACAAAATTCCAAAGGAAGTGTTGAAGGGGAAGAGCACCGACTTGAGTTATCTTCGTGTGTTTGGTAGTTCGATTTATGTGCATGATCCGGGAATTGATAAGCTTGAGCATAGAGCTTTCAAAGGGATCTTGCTTGGTTATACGGATGGTGTAAAAGGCTACCATATTTGGAATCCGAAAATGAAGAAAGTTGTGAATTCTCGTCATGTTACTTTTGATTAGCAGGCCTTATTCAAGGAGAATAAGTGCTCATCGGATGTTCTGGTTTTGGTTCGTGATGAATCAAAAGAGAAGGAAGTTATTCCTATATTCCTTCCATAGAGTGAAGTTATTGGAGATGCTTGTGAGTGCGAAGCGGTTGATGTCACATCACATAGTCCATATATTCCTCTAGTAGTGTTGGTGATGTATATGACTCTAGAGATGATTCGGTTCAAGATGGAGCCAAAAAGAGTTTGGCTAATAATATTGCAAATCGGGTTGGTCGTCGTGTTATAAGACCACCTAATAGATATAGTAATTGGAACTATCTTAGCTTTTGTGATAATTTGGACTATTCCCTTCATTAGTCCAAGATGAGCCGATGGACCTTGATGACGTTATGGATTCGAGTGATAGCTCGAAATGGATTTTTGCCATGAAGGAAGAGATGCAATCTTTACTGAAGAATCAAACTCGGGATTTGGTTCCACTTCCCAAAGAAAACCGTGTTATTGGGTGCAAATGGATATACAAGGTAAAGGACAATGGAAGATACAAAGCTAGATTAGCGGCTGATGGGTTTGCACAAAGGAAGGGAAAGGAGTATGATGAAATTTTTGTACCGATTGTGTGCCATACCTCAATCCGAATTCATGACTTGGATTGGAGCATCTTGATATGAAAACTGCATTCTTGCATGGTGACTTAGATGAGACGTCTACATGGAGCAACTGGATGGTTTTGTCATAGATAGTAAGTCGAATTTAGTTTGCAAGTTGAAAAAATCACTATATGGTTTAAAGCAATCACCTATACAATGGTATAAGAGATTTGATCATTTTATGCTTGAAAATGGTTTTGATAGGAGCATCCAAGATGCTTGTGTATATTTCAAGAGGTCAAAAAATGATTGTTGAGTATATTTACTCTTGTATGTGGATGACATGCTCATTGCTTCTAAAGTAAAATTGAAATCAAGTTAAAAAATTACTTAAAATTGAAATTTGACATGAAAGATCTTGGAGAGGAAAATAAATTTTTAGGCATGGAAATAGAAAGAAATTGAACGAGTTTTGAGTTAAAATTGACTCAAAAAGAGTATATAAAGAAAGATCTTTGCCGATTTAGCATGGAGAACGCAAAGGCATCTAATACACTTTTACCATTGCATATGAAGCTTTTGATTAAGGGTTCACCTATCTTGGAGAAAGACAAGGCTTATATGGTAAGAGTGCCATATTCAAGTGCGGTTGGAAGTTTAATGTATGTCATGATGTGTACAAGGCCCGATATTGCAAATGCCATCGGGATGGTCAGCAGGTATATGGCTAATCGAGGAAAATTGCATTGGGAGGTTGTGAAGGTTATTTTAAGATACATGAGAGGTATTTTATCCCATAGCCTTGTTTTTGGCGGTAGTGATGAGATGAATTGCAAGTTGGTTGGTTATAGTAATTCGGAGTGCGCCAGTGATAAGGATCAGTGGAAATCAACTTATAGTTATGTTAACAAGAAAACTTATCAACATCCTCAATGCTATATAAGAGGTAAATAAGTTCATATAAAATAAGGCCGTCGAATAGATTGCTCCTTTCGAAACCCACCTTTCGATCATATTGACTTAGTTGAAACAGTTTTAGAAGTCAACATAGAAATGCGGGCAAAGAAAAGAGCATCTTACTCGAAACCCCTCTTTTATACAAGTTGAAGTCAACAATTTATCTTGGACTTTCATCCCTTCCGATCATGTCGAAAGGTTTATCCAAAATGTTAGCCATAAAATCCAATTAAGAACAGAAGTATGAAAGAAGGTTAATGAAAATATCAGGCTCTAGTAGAATTACAGGCATAGGATTCGACAAAGGTCACAAAAGAACGTTTCGAAGGCATTAAGAAGGATTTCAAAGGAGTCGCAGGCACCAGGCGCCCTAGAAAGTGATAAACAGTGAAAAAGCATTCAAAACAGATGAAAAAGAAAAGCGGAGCAATCTTTCCGCTATTTTCAACCTTTCGATGCAGATAGATTCGCGTATATAGGAAAAGCAAGGACAGGCTCAGAACCCCCTTTCGAAGGCAATGAACATTAACCTTTCATATGTGCGCCAAACCTTTCGAAACCAAAGGTTTCGCCTTCAATCAAACTGCTCCAAACAACCCTTCGAAAGCATAGTTAGGTCTTTCAAACCGGTCGAAGCCAGTAAAATCAAGAGAAGGTTCAACGTCAATCCTCAAACGTGCATTCGAAAGTTACCTACAACATCGAAACCATTGATGCTTCAACATCTTTGAAGCCTGAGTAAACAACTTATCGACAGAGTCGAAAACTCCTATCTTTAATTCTGATAACAATAAAGCAACATGAAGAGAAATGTGCATTTGTGGCCCTTCCGATGGCGTCGAAAGCAATTCAAGAGAAAGCAGGGAACAGGAACACAAAAAAACTTAACAAAGGCGAACGGACGATTAAAGACCCTTTCGACAAGGTCGAAAGGCCTGAAACAAGAAGAGGAGAAGCGCAAAGATGAGTTAGAGGACTCGAAAGAGAAGCCTTTTAACTGTATTGAAGGAAGGAGAGGCCTTTCGACCGCATCGAAAGGAAAGAGGCGGAAGATAAAAGGACCTTTCGACTAGATCAAAAGCATTGGCATGGAAGGGGGCCAACCTGCATCTATAAATAAGACCCAAGGGGTCCGATTTTGGGGACCGGATTGTGGAATCATAAACTCATCTCTTTCATTTATCTTCTTTGTTACCACAAGATCTTTGTAAACCATAAATCAATTTAGGGAAAAGCTCTTAAAATTGTAACTCATTTTGGATTAATGATAATGGAGAGATTTGTGGATTCATTAAGGATTTCGATTATAAGGAAGATCATTACAATCATTAGCTAGTCTAATGATCAATTGCACATGATGCTATCTTATTCTCTTAACATCTTTTTGTCTATGAAAATCAATAAGATTGACTTGGAAAACATACAGGTCGAAACGTATCATCATCATGACATATATTATATAATGACAAACAAGGATGATGATGATGTTTCGACACTGATAAGTTCATAGAACTTGCGGATATCCAAGCCGATCATATATCAAGTATTCTGAGTAAAGCTTAGGCAACTGCAAACTGAATCCGTTTCGAAAGGATATAATTCATTTTGACCTGGTCGAAAGGGATGTCCCGAAGGAAGTCTGGTCTATAGTTGGCAAGCATTCATATGAGGAGGAGTCCATTTGAAAGGATCCTACACTCAACTGTATCCACTACCCTTTCGAATGAATTCCTCAATAGAAGATACAAAACCAACAAGGTCAAAAGTGGCAATCCCATTTTAAGAGGCCAAGCAGACCTTCCGACATAGTCGAAAGGGCTAGAATAAACCTTCCGACATGATCAGAAGGGATGAAAGTTCAAGATAAATAGCTGACTTCAACTTATATAAAAGAGGGGTTTTTAATAAGATTCTCTTTTCCTTGCCTGCATTTCTAAGTTTACTTCTGAAACTATTTTGACTAAGTCAATCTGGTCGAAAGGTGGGTTTCAAAAGGAGCAATCTATTCGAAAACCTTATTTTATAAGAACTTATTTACTTCTCATATAGCTTTGAGGATGTTGACAATTTTTCTTGTTAACAAGGTATGTCTTCACTCTTGGTGGTACGGTCATAAGTTGGAGATCTAGATTGCAAACCATAGTTTCTTTATCACTATGGAGGTGAAGTTGATAGCCGCATTAGGGGCAGCAAAGGTAGCACTATACTGAGGCGATTGTTGTATGACTTGGGTGTTGAACACGACAGTATCAATGTTCAATGTGATAGCCAAAGTGCCATATATTTGGCGGAGAATTTGGCTTTTAGCTCTCAGACTAAGCATATAGAGGCAAGAAAGCCAATTTTGGTAGCCATGGATGAAGATGATCTTATTTACCTTTAGAAAGTGCACACAAAGGATAATGTAGTGGATATGTTTGCAAAAGCATTGCCAGTTAGGAAGTTCGAGTATTGCTCGAACTTGATTTGCTTGTTAAAGTGCTAGGTGCCCCGGGGTGGCACGGTGGAGGGAGAAGTTCGGTTATTGATGATGAAGGGTATCGGTGAGAGATTGTGGTTCTATTTTCTTGGTAAGTACTTGTTTGCACTCCTAAGTACATTTGTCTTTTGATTAAGATGTTTTTTTGGATTTGGATACTTTTAACATTTCACTAGGGGGCAGTGGCTTTGCTAGAGCTCGTTGGAGGAGTGTAATGGGCGGTGGCTTTGCTGGAGCTTGTTGGGAAAGTATTCTAGTTCATTGGCAGAAGGTAGAGGTAGTGATGGTTTGGTACCATTAGTTTTTGGTGTATGGAGATGGATATAGTGTCGAGGTGCAGTGTTAAATTTTATCGACACTATATGCGGAATTGAAGAGGATGGAAATAGCTGTATATTTGTGGAAATGGTTTGCGAATCGAAGCTCGGAGGCTTGATATTTCACAGTTTAAAAAAACTGGAGTTGGCTACAGCAAATGAGACGTCTCAATAGGCAATTCAGACGGTCGAAAATGAATTTCGACTTTTGAATAACCTATTCCGACTTCTGTGATTACAGGGATTTTTCCTGAAACTTTCATGTGTTAATTTATGATTTTTAACCATCTAGAGTTGATGGTCAGACATCTGATTTGGTAATTCAGACGGATGATTACCTAGGAACATATGCTTTTGTGCTCGTGTCAGTTTTGTTGATTGTGAAGGCTTCAAGGGGAAAATTTGTAAATTGGCAAATGGAAATTCTTCATATGTAAGCTGTTTTTCAGATCTCGAAGAGAAAAAAGTTTATTCAAAATAAAAGAAGAGTTCCCTCTAACTAATTTCTTCAATTCCTAATCTCTACAAAATCAAATTCTATTGAATTTTGAGTGATCATTGTATACAATCTCTTATACTCTTTTAATTGCGATAATAAAGGCCTCTCTCCAAAATGGATGTACACTAACACAACGTTAGTCGAACCACTATAAATCATGTGTGTGATTTACTTACGTTATTACTTATTTTGCTTGCTTGGGATTGAAGTTGGTTTATTTGCATTGGATATTGAGTTTTGGTATTGGGATATTGATCTTTTATTTTTGTACATTTTTCAACGGTCTAACTTGTTTTTCCATTGCATTTTGGGATTTGGATTTGATTGTTCTCGAGTTTAAATTTCATAACAAAATATTCATTCCAGTTCATAATAAAACTAAATGCATGGGGATAGTTTCGCCTTTCTGTACCCGAGATATCTCTCTCTTTCTCTTTTTCTTCCAAAAAGATGGATAAAACTACACAGTTGTATATATATTTGCTAAAATTTGTCATGCCTTATATTTAACAACCAGTAAAATTCTAGACCGGTGTCCAAACTGATTTCATTAAGAAAATAAGGAGTGTAAACAAAATAAAGTTGCAAATTTCACCGATGGCTGAAATAAAGTATACGATCATTCTTCAAAATTTATACAAATCATGGTTTCATCATTTAGTAAAGAATAAAAGATGTATTATTTTAGCTAGTTAGTAATTTATATGTTCTTATAGTTTATGGTTGGTTCTATTCTCACCCTGCTTTCCTCTTTTCACATCTTGTTCTGTTAAAAATAACTGTCACACGCTACTTTTTTCCTTTCACCCCCAATTCGTTTTGAAAATACCCTCATTTTTCTTAAACAACATTCAAATATGACATGGCTTGTTCATGAACCATTCTCAGCCCATAGTAGGTTATTATACGAACCTTGCTCGGCCAGAATTAGGTTATTACCCGAATCTCTGTCAGCTCGAACTAGGTTATTACACGAACCTCAGTTGGGCCGAGCGAGGTTTTCACATAAACCTCGCTCAATTGGAGCTTATACACATGATATTACTTTTAAACGTGAGATATTGTGGTGTGAAGATATGAGCAATTTTGGAAATTTTGAATATTATTAATGTAGTGGGATGTATAAAAATGAATGACGAGTGTGAATAGAATCAGCCATAATGTATTTATTGTATAAAATTGGCGATAAGATCTTATAATTTATTTAATGCATAAGAATAGAAGATGCATATGATGGACATTCCAGCAATATAAAATTGGCGGTGTGGTCTTATAACTTATTTACTGCATTTAATGTTCTATCTCAGCTAGATAGTAATTAATATTCTTAACCATTTTACACTATTGAACTTTCATTACGTATTAGATCACGGTTTTTCAAAACTTTTACATCCATCTTTGAAAATTTTATAACATGGCCCCAAGCAATTTTACAATAATTTTTAGAATGTCAATCCACTCTGCTTTCTACAAGGTCACATTATGATTATTGATCTACTACAATGAAGATTTATACGGAAGCTAACAAATTAGAAATCTGGGATGCTACTTAAACAAAGTATATAGCTCTCACTATCGATTTAAGTACATGGACAAATGTTCAAAAATCTACATCAACCAATAATCATAAGCAATGAGTATACTTTATTATGCATTAGTTAAAAATGAATTTACACGTGTTATGGTACACATTATTAGGGTTATTCCAATAATTATTATAAAATTACATTTGAGAAGAGTTGAGAAGTGAAGAAAAAACAATACATAAACAATTTCCTCTAAACGAACTTTATTAGTTCCTCCAAATGATTTCAAGAGAAAACCTTAAAATTGAGAAGAAATCTCAATCCTCCAAATCTTTGTACAACAACTATCTTTCTCTCTAATCACAATGAGCCATATACAATCTTATTCATAATATCCTTGATAAATGTCTTGTTTTTTTAGCATAGATAAATGTATTCTTTGATCAGTTGATTAAAGAATTATATTGATTACTTTAAGCTCATAGAATAATTCATTTTCAAGTAGATAATTGCTTGCATTTTCTTTAATGCAATAAATGAGGCAATTTATATTCATTAATCACTCCCCAAAATCTACAAATGCTTTAAAAAAAGAAATATATATGAGTCACAATTTCATCTTGACTCAAAATATCTTCAAAATCTACCTCAATTTAGAAATATTATATCATTAAAATCTAACACTCTCTACGTTGCTGCTATGTTATTATACAAGCCTGCAAACTGCACTTACATCCTCATACCCTAAACAATCTGTAATAGTACCTCGGAAACAAATATATTTATCCAAAAAAACTTAAACAACTTCCAAGCCACCTAATTATGCATGCTCGTCAATCAAACATACCCATCATCAATGCATTAGAAATGCTTGTAATACCACAAAGGCGTCCATGCAAACTTTGTTGCATTCTGTCATTGGCTCCACCTTAATTCATACAAATTTGCATCTCCAACACCATTTTAAGAACTCCGTTCATTCTCTACCATTTTTCCAAGAAATTTGTAGATATTATTGCTTTCTCAGTTTGCATGCAGTATCTCCCTATTACCCTTTCAAACCTTTATGACTCCACCTCGAATTGAAAAGTAGCAGCCTTTTATTTCCAACTTTCCTACTAAAATAAGATTCTTCTTAATTCCCAAGGCAGTCCTAACTCTCGTAAGCTTAAACTCCCTTCCATCATACATTTTCAAAATTACTTAACATGTGCCTTTATCACACAAATCTTCACCATTAGTAGATTCCACTTTGCTTTCTTGCTCCTTATAGTCAATGAATGCTCCCTTTTTGTTGCATATATGGGAACTTGCACCTAAATCAAGCATCCACTCGTTTTCTTTTCTTTCATCAACACATAGCACGTCATTGCTAATACTAAAATTTACCACATCCTCGTTGCTTCCTTGGTCTTATCTTTGCCTTCCTCCCATGTTGTCATATTCTCTTTATCCCATTTTAGCATGCTGTAAAATCTCAACTGATGACTTGGTTTTTCATGGTAATAGCGGATAAAATATCTTTCATGTTTGATCTATTTGATCACATTTCCATATTTAGTCGGTTGCCCCTTCATTCAAGTTGCACCACTTCAATCGAATCAACTTTTTTCCCTTTCTCCATTAACCTTTTCATTCATTAGGTTTATCCTCCGGATTTCCTCGTTAAGAAGGCTAGCTAACCTGATGGAACAACCCCTAGTCAATTCCACACTACATAATAACTATTTAAACTTACATTAATCATCTTCTTAGCCAAAAAGCAACCCAAATCTTACCTTTATTTAGCAAAATCAAGCAATTAAGAAGGGATTACCAAGGAGTTTATTAGTTGCTGTATAGGTTCCTTGGAATTCATGTCGACTTCTGTTCATCTAGAATCTACCTCGATTTTTGTACATTTGGACCCTTTAATGAGTGATTTGTGTCCCTTGCTATACTATGATTGCTAATATAGTACTAACATGTCTTTTTTAAATGATTTAAATTTAAAAACATGATTTTAATCAAATGTAAACTCATCCACATTTTAAAAACAAATTAAATGACTTAAAATGGATTTAGATCTAAATGTTTCATTTTTATTCTTATGGACGCACTATTTTGTGTTTTGGCTTAAATATGATGATTTGATGATTGTACTGTGCGTACGATAATGATGTGATGTTTGATTGGTAGTATTGGTATTTTTATTTACTTAGGTTTGCATCGGTTTTAGAGAGCTTGGAGTTGAATCAATGCAAAAAAATTGCATAGAGAGCTAAAGAATTTGGAGAAGATGGGAAACTAACTCACGAAATGTAGAAATTCAGCTAAGTTTATCATTCGACACAGAGTGATCTTGATCATTCGGCACCGACAGATAAAATTTGATTATTTTCAAGTGCGATCAATAAATGTAGGTTAATGATGGTCGAAGGATGCTAATTGATCGATCAAAAAAGATTTGGAGATGAAATAATGGAGTTATGGCCAAAATAATATGGTTTGGTTGTGTTGGAGTCGTGGATGTGTGCTTCGAGGTTTTGAAGTAGAGACTCTATACCTAGCAAAAAGGGACTTTAGGAAACATCTTGGAAACCGCGACATGAAGTGGAAGTGGATGGACTTAGCCAAAATTGGATAAGTCCCAAACCCAAATTTTTCGATGTCAAACATATGGTTCGGCACTGTTGATGGTGCATCAGATGTTTGAGTAAGAGGACTTCGTGGTTGTGCTTCGTAGAAGGTTGGGGGCTTACTTTGGACCCAAGGCTAGACAACTCCTGGCTAGATGAAGCAAAACACGAGGTTTGTTTTGGGGAGATGAACCACCTCGAACGATCGCCATTGTACTCCTATGGTGGTTCAAGATCTAGTGGGGACATGGCAGCATGGTAAGCATGTGATATTGATCGCATGAGGTGTTGGTGAGTGGATATTTAGTTATAGATCTTGGATGATAGATATATAATGTAGAAGATGATGCGAGAATTCACTAGACTAACTTCGAGTTTTGCTTAGAGAATGCGATAGGAGACTTCGAGTCTTACCTTAGGAAACTCCAAGGACTTTGTATAGCGTTCCAAGGGTTGACGAAATCGACAAAGTGAGTCGTTTGGGTGAAGTACATCAAGCGAGAGGTAAGTGTAGGACTTTGTGATTGTCTAAGGAGGCATGTTTGACGATGTGCGATGATAGAGATGGCATAATGTGTTGTACTATCGAGTCATGTGCTAAAGGGATCGTTGATAATTTTGGATGTGATGTGTGTTTGTGATAAAGTTAGGGGTATGTCCTAAGGGCAATTATGTATATATTACATATATCTAACTCGATAACCAATATTGTTTAAAATAGATGGTGTTTTCTTTCTATTATATAGTTTTTATATTGTGATACAATTAATTGAGTAATTAATTTGAAGTATATAAATAAGAAATTCTTTAGGTGAACTATTATGTGATTGTAGTTATAATGTGTGGTAATCCTCAGAAATTTATAACGTTAAAATTAACATATTATTTTAAATATTCCTAGTCCAGATGTTTCAAGATGGGATATCGATACAACCGTTGAGACTAGAGTGTGTGATGCTCTCTAAATGTTAGATAGTGTATTACTCATGACAGCCAAGGGAACCAAGGGGTTATGTACTGATAGTTATTAGATAACTATAGAATGACTCACTCGAGTGTTTTCTTTTCTTTAATATAATTAAGGCCAAAAAGAGAATCTCGAAGTGACGATGTTACATAGTTCCCTCGACTTGGGAATACCGTTAAACTTCAATGTGAACACTCCACTTTGATTATAGTTTACATTATCGATAGAATATTTAAGCTAGATTATATATATTAATTGCTAAGGGATTCTGTATATTTTTTAGGGCCCATGTGGCACCATCCATGGTCGGCCATGCATGCGTGAAGACTAGAGGACATGGTGATATTTAATAATGCATTATAGATGGAAGGTTTTAAAGGAGTAAATTGAAAAGGTTATAATGTTTCTTTAAAACAGATTTTCTTTTATTCATTCCAAGCTACACTCTCCTGATAAATCATTTTCTTTCTCTTCTTTCTCCCCTTCCGGTGGTTGAAATTTCATGGCTTCCATAAAAAGAATAACTGTATTTGTTGCATTGGCCACATAACACAAACGTGTCTAAAATTTTAACAATCATAATTAGGATTATGCACTAAGTGTAACGACCCGACAATCCGTACTATTCAAGATGACAATAAAACACACATTCCCAACCAAATTGAATGAAAAGACGGATAGTTATGGGAAAGAAAGAAGAAAGAAGAAAGAAGAAAGAAGAAAGAAGAAGAGAAGAGAAGAAGAAAGAAAAGAAACTAAAATAACACAAAATCTCACAATTGCAGCGGAACAATATAGAGTATAATAATAATGATCTTTACAAAGAGAAACTATTATATACATACATCCATCAGAGTTCAAAAATAAATCATAATCATCAGCCTGGACAGTTATAACAACCTATCCTCATAATTTGCTGATAATGTCGACAATAAAGCAGCGGAAAATAAACATATACGTGAATATGACTTGAAGACCTCCAACTTGTCTCCTGAGCTCCAATGCATCCAAAGCAATCTATAAATATGCCCGGTCTGACTCGAGCATTATAATAAAATAACACCCAACTGAATTTTAAAGTTCTACAAAATCATTTGAAATCAAAAGTATCTTGTAAGACCACGCCGCACATAAACACGGACGGGTTTTTACCTTATGATGACCAAAATATTTCTATGAAATTCTCTGATATTATAATAGTGTCTATATACAAACACCTATTAATCTTAGCCGAAATTGTTACATTAATTAAATTGCAACATAATAGGTATACAACTAAAACCGTAAAGGCTCGTATTGGAAAATGAATTCCATACAATGACTGGGCTATTGAGGTACCGCCCATCACGGTGCATCTCTGGATTAAATAACATCAAGGACCTCGCTTGGATCCTCTGCCAACACAGAACTGGCCTACCATTTGATCAGTAGTACCGAATATGATCACCCCGCTTTGGGCCCCGAAGCATACAATTTGAGAGATAATTGCAACTCTAGATAGGAATGATCATACCCTACTTGGGAGAAATCCACTTAGCCCTGCTTCATCTCCCATGTTTTAGTCATTCCCGGTTGATGAGCATTGAGGCTACGTTTTACCTTTATATAGAATTTCCCACTTGGAATGCTAATACTACCCTCCAGGCAACAATGCAATACCAGCATTCATCCATACAAGTTCGTTCGAGGACCGAACGAAACACTTAAGAGCTCCATCTCCAAATTCCATCATCTTCAAGATATCTTCACTTCGAAACACTTTTGTTAGATCGAAGTTGTTTTCGGATAACCCATCTGTTCCCCGTCTCTTCGAAACAACATTCGATAATTCCCGATAAACTCAACCCTGGTTCTTTAAGAAATAAATAGTCAAAGATAAGAGCGAAGATCAACTCATAACCGTTAGTGGACGGATTTCTTTATCATTGTCCTAGGAGAATGAAACGAGATTCATAAGCATAGTACAATATCATCGGAGATGACTGTGCCATATAACTCATGTGTTTCCCCTAGATATTTCCAAAGTTACGGTTTTAGGTCCAAATTGATAGTCGGTTATTTAACCATCGAATAAACAAACATTCAATGTTTGCAACCAAATTGGTCACAAACACCCGAGAATAGATTTGAGTGGTGAAATAAATGAAGAAATTAAATGGAAAATGAGGAGTAACACTATATATTACAAGAAAGAATAGCAAAAAGTTAAAACAATAGGATTTATAGTGGTTCGGCGTTGATTGCCTGCGTCCACTCTGAATGGTTTCTTTATTGCTTTATCAATCAATTGATTACAGTTGCAATTCACTAGGAATGCTTGAGTAAAAGTTAGAACAAAAGAAACCGATTACAAAAAATGGAAGAGTTTTTCCTTTGTAGCCGAAAAAAGGATCCCCAGAATGGCCCCCTGCCCTTGTATTTATAGACGTAGGCAGCCTTCAACCTAACCATTTGGGCCCACCATAAGAAAGGCTTAGCCCAACATACCATGCCAATCATACTGACCCAAGCCATCACACCATGCCATGCCGATCTCATTATAGTATGCCGACAGTTCTCAATGTGCCGACCTTTCCCATCACATACTTTACCAAGCCCTTCAGGTATGCCGACCTCTCTTGGATCACCGATCCAATCCACTCTATACACTATGCCGATCCGATGGATATAACGTATTATGCCGACCCGATGGATGTCACAGATCATGCCGACCCGATGGTCTTTATACTCTATGCCGACCCGAACATTGCCATCTGCTATGCCAACCCCATATTGTGCCGACCCGAGCTATTCCATACTCTATGCCGAGCCCACCATATTATCTTCAACTTATTAAACACCTATGCTGACCCAAATTATTCCTCATTCTTTGCCGACCATAGGTGTCGTTATGCCGACCCCTCCGAGTTTCATTGAATTGACCTAATTATCCACTCCGGTTCCCAAACCGACCAAACTAACTTCTAAGACTCTGACATCAAGTGCTATCCATTTGTCGATTTTATTTAGCCTAGGCTGGATATGGGTGTTCAAACATAAAACTCTGGTCATGCGGATACTGCCTCATGATCATGCTTTCCATCAATAGTCGAATTTGGACCTCATGATCAACCTCACGTAGTCGAGCCACGGTACCGGGTAACACTTGCCCCCCAAAGTACGTCCTATTAACATGGCGTGCTTTGAATCGTAGAAAACTAGGTTCCCGGAAATAGGCCTATCCAAGTCGCTAGGTTATTATTGTTCTCTCATCACCATTCGATGAAGCAGGTCTGATGTCCCGTCCCATCAAATTAATAGATTTGGTCATATGGAGTTTTTAAGCTTCTTTCTGATTTAACCTTTTAAAAAGGTCGAATTGATTAACTTCTCTCGTGCATGCTTATACACTTATTTCTGTTGTATCTTAGCCCTTATGGTTTCGGTTGCCACTTTGATTCTCCAAACATTTGTTGTTGCCTTTTGATCCTCTTCTTATCTCAAGTACATCCTCCGCCCTTCTCTTTCATTGTTTACCAAACATGCTGTTTTCTCTCTTCTTTTTTATACTTTATTACTACATTTTTTTTTCTTGAGGGATCGGCATCTTTCTATGCCGACCCCTAGTTACCATGCTCAGGTAGGGGTCGGTAAAACTCAAGGCTGACCCCTTTTTTAGCCTACGACCGAGTCACTTGGAGTGATCGGTTCGTATTCCCACATAGCCTATATAAACACCCACTCTTTTCCTTTCTTCTCTTTTACTTTACTTTTCTAAGTTTTATCCTCTCCTTAAACCTTCAATTCCCCTTCTACCGAACCACTGTCGCCATAGAAAAAAGCTCCCATTCCAATCTTAAAATCGAACGTGAATTCGTGCTTCCTCCTCATAATCGCTTCTTGTTAACCCTTAATCTCGAAACCCAAACACTCACTCTATTTGACCCGAAGCAACCATATTGGTTCGAATCCTCCTTTTATTTGCGTTGTTGGTTGTGATCTTTGAGCTTGGGCGAATTCGTATGTCATTTAGGTGCAAGTAGATGGGTTTTAGGAGAAGAGGAGAAGATGAGGGAATAGGAGGAAAGGAAAAGGGGAAGAAGGAGGAAAATGAGGGCTCGGATGTGATGGTGTTGGCTGGAGAGAACACGGCATAGGCTTGAGCGTAGGTGAGGGTTCGGTGTAGGAAATGTTGGAGATGGGGTCGGTGTAGGTTTAGGGATCGGTGCACATTATCTTAAACAAGGATTCAGCGTACACTAGGATTTTAGGATGGATCGGCATAGGGATTAGAGAGATATGGGGGTCGGCATTTTTCTTTAGGCATAGGAGTTATAGAAAAACAGGGTCGGCATATCCTAGGAAAGGAGGGATCAATATAGAGGTTGGAGGAAGGGATCAGTATAAAGGTTGGAGAAAGGGATCGGTATAGAGGTTGAAGAAAGGGATTGGCTATGAGTTTAGGACATGGGATCGGCAAAAATCGCGGGGTCGGTGTTGACTAATTAAAATCATCCTAACTCATGTTGTTCGAACATATGACTACATATTGCCTTGTCCAAGCATAAAGTGACTAACAACAACATGACTGGCATATATGGACCAATGAAGTTAAACTTGAACAAACAAATCCCAATTCACTCAACACGAGTTAAGTATAAAACTGGCCCAACATACTCGAACAAAACTTTAAAATTTTGAACGTCAACATCGAATCCCAAAGCTTTTGTCACCGATCACTTTCCACATTGTCCGAGACGGTCAGCGATGATGGTCTCTCGAACGAAACCTCTAAGCTTCGACGTTTTACTTTCGCTTTTCTGATTTTAAAATGTTCACATTCATTTCACACCGCATTGCTCTAGTTCAAACACAACACACGGGGACAGATTATTATTTCTAACACTGATTGTCTACTAAGTATAGCTGACACAGATCTCGAGTTATACAAAGCGTTCAGCTGCAATGTCTTCTAGATCGGATATGAGATCAAGCTCCGCTACTTTGTCTGACAAGCCTGTACCAAGCTAGCAAAGAGATGAAGTAAAGGCATTGGATCCGCATGCAGACCTTTTTTCCGATATCCCGACTCTTTCTGCAGAGGTTATAGGCCCAGCTCCCGATGCTGTGGAAGATGCCATCATCTTAAATAATCTGGCTGATTCGCAGGCTTTAAAAATTGGCGAAGCTGCTCTTCGTCGACTGTGCTCTATCCACGGATTCCCTTTGAAGATGTCCTAGTTCCATCGAGGCAAGATAGGCCTCATTTGCCCCTAGCTGGATATACCGCATGCAATAAGTTCATGCGGCTGGCCGGATGTGTGCCACCTTTCAATTCTTTTATTCGTCAAGTGCTGAAGTATATGGGAATCGCATCCACTCAACTGCACCCCAACAGCTACGCCTTTATCCATGGCACTTTTCTTCTTTCCATGAATGTCCTATTTCGTCCACCAACTCTTGAGGACATCCTGTACATTTATAACTTCAAAAGACGAACCGACAGTCCTTCGTATGTCTTCCTCGAGCCCATGCCCAAATGTCAAGTCTTAATATGTGCATGGAATAAACTCTCCTTGTTCAAGCATGAATGGTTCTACGTGCAATGTCCTCCCGGCTTCGTAAGAAGGTTGTTGGAAGGACGTAAGTACTATCCCTGCCTTTGCCTTTAATTCAAGAACTTAAATCACATCTTCTTTCTTAATCGTACGAATTCTTTCAACTCTTTCAAGTGCTCGCTCTCGGCTCGAAGGCGTTAGATATTCCAGGATAGTTGCAGTCATCCGTGCTACCCTGGTGGAGGATAAAGAGATCGAACTCCTCACCACTGATGAACTGCTCTCACTATTCAAGCTATTAGAAGACGGCCGTAGAATCGGTCTCCTAGGGAGTAGAGCAATCTCAAAGGTTATCGTCAAGAGAAGGGGCGAACTAGATGACCCCATGGCGCCCCCTGCTGAGGGAATCCATGAAGGCACCAAAGAAGGGGAGATAAAGAAACAGAAGACATAGGGCCAAAAAACGAAGATGCAGGCCTTGGACAAGCGTCGACAGCTGATGTGCCGCACACAAGCCGATCGCAATCTGCTCTGATAAGGGGAAAAGTCTGGCATATTGGATTAAGAAAAAGAAAACCGGGGAGACCCCAAAATTCATCATAACTCCAGTCGAAAAGGGTTTGTCTTCTCAACAAATGGAGATCGCATTGAAGGGACTTTCTGACATCTCTATTTCGGACGATTTTTAGAATTATGACTTCACCACCCTTGGCATTGATGGGCTTAACTCTCCACGAGAAGCGGTGAAGGCAGGCAGCCTTCCAACCAAGGAAAAGGAAGTCCTATGAGTAAAGCAAACATTACTGGTCTGTCGGGGGGATACACTAGGACACACACAAGCACTTGCACCGCACCATTCACTTGCACTTAACACTTGACATAGCGACTACTAATATGTTCTCGTCTGGTCCTTTTATAGGTGCAATGTCTTATTCACATGCCTTTGATCGCCTTCGTGGCTCTTCCATTTTCCATCGTTTGAGTCGGGATTCCAAGTTCGGAAGACGTCGAGATAGAGACGAAGGACGGGAAAAAGATTATCGTTCTCGAGAATCATCTTCATCATCCAGAAGGAAGCCCCAAGCACACACTTCGCGTTAGAGCGACCCAACTAACCCTCATGCATGTAGTGGAGATAAGTAAGCGCACCGAGGCTCTCAATATGATGCTCCTTGCGACCAACATTCTGGATCATCATGCACTAGGCAATCTTGTGAGCATCGTAAACAAATGATGGTCACGTTTGAACAAATTCCCCTAGTTCCTACCCATGATCCGACTACGACAAAGAAACTAGCTGAGCTTAAAGCTACCTTCCCAAAGATTTGTTTTGATGGACTCAAATTCCTCCCTTCTATACATCTATCCCTGGAACTGCCAAAGAGAGCTTACTGGCATGCATGAATGATGTATATGTACAACATGAAGCATTCATTCATTTAGTCGAAAAAGTCTCCGCGGTTTCTATTGAACGTCAACATGAGATTGATCGCCTTAAGTTGGAGGCCATTCACTATAAGGACATCATCAGGCACCAAGATACCGAGCTGCTCGCATTCAAAGCTGAACTTGATGAGGTGAAGAAGAATGCAAAGGAGACGGCTGAGGCAGTTAGTCGCCTGAAGGCTTCTCATAAAAAGGAACTGGATGATGCACTCCATCGCAACAGCACCTTAGCTTTGGAAAAGGACTCCTTACGAAAGGAGAAAGACATTTTAGCCCGCCGTGTGGAGGAGTTAGAAAAACTACTGTCCAAGGAGAGGGAGGAGAAAGTCGAGGCCCAAGAGGAGTCACAAAGGTATTGTGAGGAGATCGTCGAAACAAGAAACCTGAAAATGAAACTTGATGAGCAATTCTCCAAAATCAAAGCCTTGAAAGAAACTGCTCGCGAAGAGGGAAAGAAAGCGGTGCTTGCAGAAGCCAACTCCCGAATTGAGGCAGCGAATGAGTCCGGTAGGGAGGAAATCAAGTGCTTATTTGATCCACTCATCGTCGAGTTCAATGCACAAGTCCTCCTTCATCGCAACTTGACTTTTTTATGAGAGGGCTACCTTGAGTCGCTTACCAAAGCATGGGAGATCACCACAAGGATCAAGAAAGAGGAGTTGGGAGTGGCAGAGCTTGATGAGGGGGCACTTGTGCAAGAAGTGCTCCGAGGAAATGAGCCATCTGACTTAGCTACCGCTAAACTCCAATTTGGCAAGACCCCTGCACCGGTCCAAGAGAAAGAAGATGTTGCAGGGTCTCTCGGAACCGTTCCCAAGGGTCCTCCTCCTCATACACAGCTGGTTGGAACGTCATCTTCTCATCCCGTGGAGGTGGACGTCGGTTATGATCCAGATAAACCCAAACTTGGCCTACATGTGCTGTCTCCTACCATCGAAGGGAGTACTCCGATGACTACCGAGAGTGAACCAAATGCTGGTACCACATCGAGCCCTTTTTAATCTAAAAAGTAATTGTTCTCGATAAATAACATCTATAGTCTAATATTCACTTTTTACGAAACTCTGTAGGTCATCCTAGTCCTGAGTCAACTCCTAGGAGCGATGTCGCCACGGAGCAGGAAGGATAAATCGCCGAGGCTCCGGCTACCGCAGATATCCCAAGGCCCGATGCTCAGGTGATTGGAGCGCTTGATGAGGAAAAACTTGAAGACCCATCACCTACGGAGGAGCATGATGATGTCATAGTTATGAGCACTTCTGAGCACACTTCTGAGTTTAGCCTGAAAGAGCGGATTGAAAAAGAGGAGAAGTCAAAGCATGAAGTTATGGGTGAACCCGATTTGGTGGCGGTTGATGATCCTCTCTATAGGCCTTTACAATTCATCCCTCCCGGCGGGTCCACTTCTATTGCGGTTCCTCCTCCTTCCCCAAGTATTTCTACTCAAGGCGGCAAAGGGTCTTGAAAAAGACGCTCAACCGATTCGACCCCAGAAAAGCCAAAGATGGAAAGGAAGTCAAAGAAATAGTAGGGGTCTTGTATTATTATGCTTAGTCCAAATAAGTTAGACTTGCGTTGTTTTCCTTTTTTTCTTTTTCTTTTTGGTAGCACATGTACGGGCGTGGATCCCGGCCTCTCGAATGGTTTGTAAAGAATTACTGGGATTGTAAATAAAATTTTGTTCCTCGGTCAATCGTCGAGTGAATTATTATTTCATAGAGTAACTTTTCCCGTTCCAAGTGATTGTGATAATTTTTCCAAGTTTCGTTGATAATTCATTATCTTAATCTCAGAGCTCCTCTGTAGGCTCCATCTCAAGTAACAAACGATACCAAGCTGGAATCGTCACCAATGGTCATACTCCGCCGCTAACAGTTTGAGAATCTCCCGTCGATCTCGGACCGAAGTTTGTGGGATAGCAAACGGCTCTCTTGTTTATCCATTGGCTTGGATACTTAGGACTTTTTAGTCCACTTCATTGACTTAGAATTTTTTTTATGTAGTTTATACTCTAGTCCATGCTCCGGAGACTCAAAGTACTCCAATCCGCATTCCGAGGACTTAAAGATTTTTTCAAGTCGTTTATACTCTAGTCCGGGCTCCGGGGACTCAGAGTACTCTACTCCGCACTCTAGGGACTTAGAGATTTTTTCAAGTTGTTTATACTCTAGTCTACGCTCCGAGGACTCAGAGTACTCTATTCCGCAATCCGGGGACTTAGAGATTTTTTCAAGTCGTTTATACTCTAGTCCGTGCTCCAGGGACTCAGAGTACTCTAATCCGCACTCCGAGGACTTAGAGATTTTTTCAAGTCGTTTATACTCTAGTCCATGCTCCGGGGACTTAGAGTACTCTAATCCGCACTCTGGGGACTTAGAGATTTTTCAAGTCGTTTATACTCTATTCCACGCTCCGAGGACTCAGAGTACTCTAATCCGCACTCTGAGGTCTTAGAGATTTTTTCATTACACATCTGTTCATACATTGTATATATCGATATCAATCAGTTTCAGCACATATTTAACATAACATGCAATAACAGTAATTTACGCAAAGGGAGCCTCAAGCCTTTATTCATCACAAAAATAAGGACAGAATAACTTGCCTTATTACACATCAAAAGATCAAATACTAAAGCAAATATTGAAAACAGATTCTACTGAAATAAGAAAGAAATAGTCTAGGTGAAATAGCGTCGTAAATGCTCGTTATTCCATGCTCTTGGGAGCGTTATGCCATCAACGGTCGCTAGCTTGAAAGTTCCTTCTATAAGCCTCTGTTCAATGATGTATGTTCCTTCCCATGTCGGGTTCATGTGCGTTGGGACTGGAAAGATTCGTTTCAGGACAAGGTTGCCCACTTCGAAAGTTCTCGGTCGAACTTTAGTATTATAGTACCGAGCGACCTGGTGTCGATGATCTGCCGCTCTTAAATCGGCTTCCTCATGCTTTTCATCAATAAAGTCCAATGACTCCAATAAGAGATTTTGGTTTGTTCTGGGATCGTAGTATGTTACCCGATGAGAAGGGACTTCGAGTTCTATAGGAATAACTGCTTTGGTTCCATAAGCTAGGGCGAATGTGGTGTTGCCAGTCGTAGACTTATGAGTGGTCCTGTAGGCCCAGAGCACCGTAGGAAGTTCGTCCACCCACTTGCCTTTAGCCTTTTCCAAATGCTTTTTCAAGATGGACTTTATAATCTTGTTTACAACTTCAACCTGTCCATTCGCCTGAGGGTGAGCGACTACTGCAAACCTTTTCTCAATATGATACCTCCAACAAAACTCCTTGAACTCAGCACTATCAAATTGTGTTCTGTTATCAGTTACGATAGTTCGCGGAAGACCGAAACGACATACAATGTTTCGAACAACAAAGTTAATGACCTTCTTTGTTTTGATCGTAGCTAACGGCTCCGCTTCGGCCCATTTGGTGAAATAGTCAGCCGCGACAATCGCATATCTCGCACCACCCTTAGAAATTGGCAAAGAGCCTATGATATCAATTACCCAAACCGCAAATGGCCATGGACTAACCATTTGCGTGATTTCTGTCGGCGGCGCTCTTGGAACCTTTGCATAATCTGGCATTTGTCACATCGTCTCACATGATCTGTGGCATCCCAGTTCACAGTCGGCCAGTAGTACCTATAACGGAGTACCTTTTTAGCTAACACCTGCCACCAAGTATGGTCCACACACTCTCCTTCATGGACCTCTTTCAAGACCCGTTTTATCTCGTCATGGGCGATACACCTGAGCAAGGGAACAGAGAATCCCTTTCAATACATAATCCTGTCTTGTATAATATACCATGAGGCTTTATGAAGGACTTGTCGCTTTTCGTTCATTTTCTCAGGAAAGACTCCACGCAATAAGAACTCTTTAAAAGGGGACATTCATGACTCCTTCTCGAGCTCCGTTTCCGATACATGATGAACTTCCATCGCATTTATACTTGGGGTATGTAGGGTCTCGACCGGAACCATGCCCATCTGATGTGCATCGCCAGTGCTTGCGAACTTTGACAACGAGTCAGCTTCCCCTTTCTGCTCACGCGGGATATGTGAAATGTCATAGTACTCCATATCCGCCAACAACTCCCGAACTCGGGTAAGATATGAGGCAAGTCGTTGTCCCTTTGCCTGGTAGTCCCCTCTAACTTGGTACACCACCAGCTGCGAGTCACAAAAGATTTCGATATATTCCACCCCAAGCTCTCTAGCAAGCTTAAGTCCAGCAATTATTGCCTCATACTCGGCTTCGTTGTTCGTAGCAAGGAAATCAAGCTTCAGGGCATAGCAATTTGACAGGTTCTCGGGGGTTATAAGTACGATGCCTGCGCCGGAACAATGATCATTGGATGCTCCATCGGTATATAGCTTCCATCGTACAGTAGAGATTACACTACTCTCCAGGGGCTCATCCTGCATGGTAAACTCCGCTATGAAGTCGGCCAGTGCTTGTCTCGGACTGACAGATATGTGATGTCGAACTGACTGAGCTCGATGTTCCACTTAAGGAGCCTCCCAGATGTCTCAGGTCGTTGTAAGACCTGTCATAAAGGCCGATCAGTGTAGAAGTTGATTGGATGTGCCTGGAAATATGGGCGAAGTTTGCGTGATGCGATAACCAAGCAGTACACCAATTTCTCTATCTTCAGGTAGTTTCTCTCTACCCCTGTCAACCGTTTATTAACATAGTACACTGGTCTCTGGATCTGGTTATCCTCACGAATCAGTGCGGCACTTATGGCATGCGGCGATACTGCTATGTAAATGTACAACTCCTCATGATCTATCGGCTTTGACAAAACATGGGGTCTCTCCAAATGACTCACTAAAGCTTGGAACACACCATCACGGTCATGCGTCCACGCGAAATTCCTCTTCCCCTTGCTTATCAAATCGAAGAAAGGAATGCATTTATCGGTTGCCCTAGAAATGAAATGACTCAGTGCAGCGACCTTCACGTTCAAGCTCTACACTTGCTTAATAGTTATGAGTGCTTGTATATCCCTAATGGCTTGAATCTTCTCTGGATTCACTTCGATTCCTCGTGCATTGACAATAAAGCCCAGGAACTTCCTTGAGGCAACACCGAATGAGCACTTCAAAGGGTTGATTTTCATGTTATAAAAATGGAGGATATTGAACATCTCTTATAAGTCTCGAATGTGGTCGTTTGATTGCCGTGACTTCACGAGCATATCATCCACATAGACTTCCATTGTCCTCCCAATCTGATCTTTGAACATGCGATTAACCAAACGCTGATAGGTAGCTCTTGCATTCTTTAATCCGAACGACATTACTACATAATAGTATAGTCCAACATCCGTGACAAAATGGTATGCTCCTGATCTGGGATGTGCATCTGGATCTGGTTGTACCTCGAGTACGCATCCATAAATGACAACAATTCATGCCCCGCGGTCGAATCAACTAGCTAATCAATTCTAGGCAGAGGAAAACCATCCTTTGGGCATGCCTTATTTAGGTCCGAACAGTCAATACACATTCTCCACTTCCCATTTGTCTTCTTCACCAGCACCGGGTTAGATATCCATTCGGGATAGAGGGCGTCGCGAATAAACTTGTTGGCTTTTAGTTTAAATACCTCCTCTTTAAGAGCCATGGACCTCTTCGGACCCATACCTCGTCTCTTCTGCTTCACAGGGATAGACTTCAGATCAATATTCAATGCGTGGCTCGCGATAGCAGGCACGATCCCTCACATGTCCGAATGAGTCCAAGCGAATACACTAGATTCGCTCGGAGGAAATCGATAAGTTCTTTCTTCATCGTAGGGCTAAGTTGTGATCCAATCTTCAACACCCGTGATGGGTTGTCGCGGCTGACTGAGATATCAATCGTCAGTTTAGCCGGTGCTGCTTTGGCCTCCTTGGGTTCCTCCTCATCATCCCTCGGATCTATATCTCTGTAGAACCGACTATGGTGCCCAAGCTAAGGCTTAGGCGCTATTTGTCAATCTTCCGTGACCTGGATGCGGACAGACTTGTCCGCACCTTTTCCCTTTATTTTCCGCTGAGCCTCTCTTAACTCGGCCACATAACATGTACGGCCAGTTGCCTGATTTCCATGCACAACACCCACTCAATTATCAGTCGGGAATTTCAACATCAGACACCACGGGGCTAGGGCTGCCGAAAATTCGGCCAGGGCCGGACGGCCCAGAAATGCATTGTACGGTGAGTTAACATCCAGGACAGTGAACGGTAGGATCCGCACCCTCCTACGTTCACCTTCTCCCAACTCAACCGATAACTCAACATAACCTATCGCCTCAGTGGCCACTCCGTTGAAACCGTGTATACAAGCTTTAGACGGTTTCAAATCCTTAGCCTCCATCCTCATTTGATCATAAGCTTTCTTAAAGATGATGTTCACAGAACTGCCATAATCAATCAGAATTCTTCTCACCAGAGCGGGGCCAATCATGGCAAAGATAACCATTGGATCAATAGTCGGGGCCTCCACTCTATCATCATCTCTGCTTCTGAACACTATATCATCTGTCATTGTACGTTGTTGCTTAGCCGGAGTTCCATCCTCCGTATTCGAGCAACATTCAAAGTCCACATGTTTCATTGAACTAGCATAAAGCTCCATTTCCTGCCAACTCCTGTCCGTAGGATGCGTTCCACCAACTATTGTGTTTGTAACCAGCCTCCCCTTAGTTTGAGAGGGTTCCTCGGGCCGGCGTGGAGATTGTCCTCGATTGGGATCAGATGTTCCCTGTGCGCCATCCTGCGGATTCTTGATAAACTGCTGCAACTTTTTCTGGCGAATCAATTTCTCAATGGCATCATTAAGATGTCTGCATTCATCAATATTGTGCCTGTAGCATTCATGAAACTGACAGTATTTCCCGGTCTACTTTTGTTCCTCAATCGATTCTTTAGGACACGTCTTCCTATAGTGGAAAGTGTTACAGGTCGACAGATATATATTCTCTAGAGATGCATTTAGAGGTGTATAGTCGTTATAAGTAGGAATTCGTGGCTTCCACTTTTCGGACTCTCTCTTCCGATCAGAATTACCTTCTCTGCCCCTTTTCTGTTGACCCGGCTTGTTTTGAACGTTGACCTGAACCCTTCCAGGGCTCTCGCTAGATTGCTTTACTGCAATGTTGCTTTGTACCATTTCCCTGCTTGGTCTTATAGCATTGCTCCTTCTGAATAATCTAGCCTCCTGCTTTCTCATGAACTGGTTCGCCTTTGAGTAGAAATGCTCCAGGGTGGCTGGCGGTTTTCCAGCTAGCCAATCACCGAACTCGGATTCGGGGTCAATCCCCTTCGTTACAACCATAAGTATGGCATGATCATTCATATTACTAACCTTAGTAGCGGCAACATGAAATCTCTGCAGGTAATCCTTCAGTGATTCCCCCGGAGCCTGGATTATACTGGATAGCGACATCACGTCTTTGGGGCAAGTAGCATGAATCCGGAACTGCTCCACGAATCTCTTAGTCAGCTCGTCAAATATCGAAATTGATCGCGGGGGTAACCTTGCGATCCACATTGTAGCAATCCTAAACAGAGTTATAGGGAAGCATCTACACTTGGTTGCGTCATTCGCGCTGGTCGAGTCCATCAACCATTCGTACCTCATAACATGTTTCCGGGGGTCAATCTTCCCTTCCTGAGCGGGCATTGTATGCATGTTAAACATCCTGGGATATTCAGCCTGTAAAATATTGTCGGTGAATGGAGTATGACTCCTAGAGACTCCCCAATCATCAGTAGTCAAACACTAGTTCTCCCTCATCAACTGCCTGACCATTGTGGACAAGTCCGAAGTTTGGATAGGGGGTGCCAGGTTAGGCTCCATCTAGGGTGAATGTTCTGGCCTGTATCTCCGGGGCATCTCATGCCTTCTTTGCCAATTGTCCACCAGATGCGTGTCCTAAGGATTCACTTCATTATCATTATGGGGGGGTTATTGATCGACATTCAAGTGTGCTCCAGTGCCTAAGTTTCTAGTTCCAGGGTGAGCATGACCTCCTAGGTGCAGTCGAGGAGCCATCCTCATGGTTGAGGGATCGGTACCGACCCCTAAGGAGGGTTCGACACTGACCCGATTTTGTTGCCCGTGGTGGTCTGCCGCATGCTGCTCCATCGTTGCAACTCGTGTCGTTTCAATTCTACGGCCCCTTCTTCTATGGTGCTCGTCTGATGAGGTTGAGCTATCTGACGCCGAGTACGAAGCGAGACCTCCTCCGGTGCTTTGGTGTTGCTGTTGAGAAATCTTGTTCAACAGGTTGGCATTAGCCTAGATTTGCTCATTTAGCTGCCTACTCCATCTGCTCCCTCATCAAGTCATTAAATTCAGCTCTAGTAACGGAATCGGCGGGGTTCTGGGCAGCAGCAGGCTCCACATTAACATTAGTAGGCTGGTTGCTTAGACCCCCTTGTTGGACACTAGCAGTTTCGTTGGCATCAACATTATGGGGAGTAGATCCGGTGCGCCTTACCATCTTGAATTCCTTTTCTTAGATTTTGAACAATCTGAATAGTATCTGTAAGAATTTGAAAGTGAACCTGGATCTCCTTTGGGGGATTTCCTCAATCCGGTAGCAACAAAGGTGATCCTGATATCCTGAGAATCAGTTTCTCGGTGAAAGCACCAAAATATTTGCAACCAACTTGGTCACAAACACCCAAGAATAGATTTGATTGGCGAAATAAATGAAGAAATTAAATGGAAAATGAGGAGTAACACTATGTATTGCAAGAAAGAATAGCAAAAAGTAAAAACAACAGGATTTATAGTGGTTCGGCGTCGATTACCTACGTCCACTCTGAATTCTTTCTTTATTGCTTTATCAATCAATTGAGTACAACTGCAATTCACTAGGAATAGCTTGAGTACAAGTTAGACCAAAAGAAACTGATTACAAAAAATGGCAGAGTTTTTCCTTTGTAGTCGAAAAAGGATCCCCTAGAATGGCACCCTGCCACCGTATTTACAGACGTAGGCAGCCTTCAACCTAACCATTTAGGCCCACCATAAGAAAGGCTTAGCCCAACATACCATGACAATCGTACTGACCCGAGCCATAACACCATGCCATGCCGATCTCACTATAGTATGCCGACCATTCTCAACGTGCCGACCTATCCCATCACATACTTTGCCAAGCCCTTCAGGTATGCCGACCTTTCTTGGAACACCGATCCAATCCACTCTATACACTATGCCGATTCGATGGATATAACATACTATGTCGACCCGATGGATGTCACAAACCATGCTAACCCGATGGTCTTTATACTCTATGCCGACCCGAACACTGCCATTTACTGTGCCGACCCCATATTGTGCTGACCCGAGCTATTCCATACTCTATGCCAAGCCCACCATATTATCTTTAACTTATTAAACACCTTTGTCGACCCGAATTATTCCTCATGCTTTGCCGACCCGAGCTGTCATTATGCCGACCCCTTTGAGATTCATTGAATTGACCTAATTATCCACTCTAGTTCCCAAACCGACAAAACTAACTTCTAAGACTCTGACATCCAGTGCTATCCATTTGTCGATTTTATTTAGCCTGGGCTGGATATGGTTGTTCAAACATCACACTCTGGTCATGCGAATACTGCCTCATGATCATCCTTCCCATCAATAGTCGAATTTGGACCTCATGATCAACCTCACGTAGTCGGGCCACAGTACCGGGTAACATTCAATCAGGGATTTAATTCTATAGGAAAAATCAACATTGGTTAAGCACCAAGCAACACTAGGCCTTCTTAACAAATCCTTCCATTAACCCAAATCACTTTGTAAATATTTGTAACAAAATACTTTTACAAAGATTCATTCACCAACCCTTATATTTTCAATACTTGGAAAATCTCCATATACTTATCTCAATGGTAAAAGTATATTCACCAACACTGGGTACGATTCTCCTTCATACAATTCTAAATCATTTATAAACTCCGTTATAAATCCACAAAACCATTTAATAAACTCCTTCTATAAATATATAAACCCATTTCTAAAATTCTTTTGTTAATATTTGAAACCATTTATAGAACGCTTTTACCCTTTTCAAACAATCTTCCTTTACGTTTTCCCAACATATTTTACGATTCCTCCTATAATCCACAACTGTTTATATAAGCCTATTTATATATTTCGAAAACATTTAAAACATAATTTCTAATCATTTACTTAAAACACTATCATTATATAACAGTAAACATTATAAATAAATAAATACCAACTTTAAAACATTTAAAAAAAATAATTAATAAATTCAAAACATCCTAAATAAAACAATAATAATTTATCTTCAACCGTTTTATAAATACTAATAATTAATTTCCAAAACTTTATTTGTAAATAATAATATTTAATTTCAAACCATACTAATAATTTTAAATAACTAACCTTTTAAAATATTAAAATATGGATAAGTCACATTTTAATACAATATTAATACAAATTAACAACTTTTAAAACATAATTATATTTCCATGATAAAATTCCATACTTTATTTCCAACATGACCATTTCCATATTTGTAGACTATATTTATAAATCTCCTCTATTTTATGAAACTTCCTTTCATAAAATCCCTTTATTTATGAACCTTGTTTATAACTCCATTCCTTTATAAATCTCACTTATTTATAAAGTCCCAGTCAAAAACATAATTTCAACTGCTTCTAATCTTGCTCCCATACGTTGAATTTCTTTTATAAATTTCTTTCAATTTATAAAATATCATTTAACAATCCTAAATTTTCCCTCACCTTCAATTTCCAAAATAGAATCAACTATTTTCTAAAACATCGTTCCACATCTTAAAATAAATCCACCATTTGAATTATTTCTCCAATTTATTAAATACTAATGGTTTTCTTTTAATTTATAAAACACCGTTTATAAATCTATCCTTTTATAAATAAATACGAATTTACAAATCTTAACTCTAATTGTAAAATGTCACTTTATACATTATCACCTTTATAAATCTCCATATTTATAAATAAATCTTAATATTTGTAAATACTATATACATATTGCTCTATATAAAATAACTAATAATTATTTCTATCTCCTTTTTAAAACCATAATCCTTTTTTATAAAACATAGACTTATTTCCAAGATTTTAAAAATCTTTATTCATAGTTCAAAATCTCTATTTAAAATATTTTATAAAACTATAAATTTAAAATCTCTAAAATCATACTTTTACTTTAGAAAAATTATTAAATATATAAAATTTCTAAGATCACTTTGCAATTCCTTTTTAAATCAAATCACTATTTTATAGTATTTCAAAATACCAAAAATGAGGCCCGGTGCTACTAAAGCACTAATAAAGCAAAATCATATCCCTGTCATCAATATGGCATTCAACAAGTCATATATTACTATATATATGAAAATAAACCAACAGTGTGAGGAATCCCGTTGGATCCCTCTAACATGTCCCCCTGCATCACATACAATATATAATCATAAAAATATAAATCAACCGCTTCAAGGCGGGATTCGTATATAAGGGTCATCCACTCTGACTGGGGAACATAATGTAACGACCCGACTTTCTTTGCCCAGAAAGACGCATCGTTATGAAGAAAGAAAGGGATAGAAGAAGAAAAGAAAAGAAGAGAGAACAACAACACATCAGAAATCTCACAGCGGAACGAGAAATATATTATCACATAAGATATTACATAGTATCATATACATCAGAGTACACAATTTATACATCACAGAATAGACAGTTATAAACTTCTGTCTATTATACAACACAAGTACAATACAAGACTCTAACACAGATATCAACACAGCGGAATACTATATCTACGAACGCCGAAGCCTCCTGCTCCATTGCTCCTCCACAATTCGTCAAAGCTAAACCTGAATCCCTTGGCTACTCGTAAAAATTTAAGTACCCAAGAGTTTAATAAAACAGAAAATAAACACTTGGGTCAGACATGGGTCTGGTGTGAGTAAACGGTTAAATTGCTTAACTTTGAAAACCTTTGAAAACAAAAGTATCACGTAAGACTCCCCACAAATAAACATGGGTAAGTTTTTACCTTACGCTAACTAAAACATTTGATAGGAAATCCAGTTATATTATAATAGGGTCTAGGGTTTTCAAGTAAAATACAGAAATAGCTGAAATGCTTACATCTCACATTCCAACATAGTTGGGCACAACTAATACGTACGGCACATATTGGAGTTTGGATTCCATACAATGGCAGGGCTACTGGGGTACCGCCCGTCACAGTACGTGGCCTAGATCACCGTACCGAGGAGTATGCCCGCTCCCCTGCAACACAAAGCCGGAACCATCCCTTACTGGATAATTCCGAACAAGACAATCCCGTAGTTGGCGCGACCAACCACACACTAAGCCGAATAAAAGAAAAGGGGCCTCTAGACAGGGATCTATCTTGCTCTCAGTGGGTGCTACCCACGAAACCTTGCTGCACCTCCCCTGTTTTAGCCATTCCCGGTTGATGAGGCTTGAGGTTACGATTACCTTTAATCAGAACATATCACTTAGAATGCTCATCGTCCGCCTGACGATGTGCCGAAAGCATTCAATCCATATAAGTTCATTCCGGGTTCGAACGAAACCGAAGGCATTATCTCGTTACACTCGTTTTGGAATCACCCTCAGAGTTAACGACAATAACCCTTGCACTCTGAATCTTCATCTTCACTTGAGATTCACGACCTATCGTTAATTTGGATCGATGTGGTATTCGGGTCTCCAGACCTGGAATACCGGTATACGGAAACCCGATCCCGGTCTCATCGAAATCCAAAACGTATCTTTTAAGGCCAAGTTGTTTAAAGGTTTAAACCATTTGATTCAATTCAATACTTTGAATTCACACAGCATTTAACAAATAAATATCACACATTTATCATAGATATATCCAATATCATATTACAGAACATCACAGCATATCATCCAATAGATATCATCCAATTTAGATATTATACACAACAATCATCCATAAGCAAACAATTATTAACCCTATATTATAATTAATTTAATTAACTTAAATTAAATTAATTACTTAAGAATTAATTTCTAACTTTGCTTAACCAATCATTAATTAATTACACCTTTAATTAATTAATTACTCATTAAATATTAATCATCCTTGATTAATTATTCATTAATTACATAAAGTAATTATCCTTTAATTAATTTTACAAATTAATTATTCTTATTCATTAACAGTAATTAACCTTTAATTACTTTTATTAATTACATTAATTAATAATCCTTAATTAATTACTTCCATTAATTAATTAACTATAATTAATTACATTGACCCTTAATTAATTACATTAATTAATTAAACTTTAATTAATCACTTCTATTAATCCACCTTAATTAATCATAAACAGTAATTATCATCCTATAATTTACTTACCCTAATTAATTAACTCCTTAATTAATTACTTTAATCCTTTAATTAATTACACCAAATAATTAATCCTTAATTACTTCTCATTAAGTAATTATCCTTTAATTAATTACATCTTGTAATTATAAATTAATTACTTATACTAAGTAATTACACTTTTTAACCTTATTAAGTATTCATACTTAATTCTTTATCAAGTGATTATCTTTATTTAACTTAAATTAATCACATCCATTTATTATTTACAATTGAGTAATTCATTCCTTAATTACTCTTAAATAAATTAATTAACCTTAATTACAGGTTAATTATTCTTTAATTATTAATTAATAAACCTTAATTATCAATTAATAAAACTTAATAATAAGTTAATTAATCTTTAATTATTAGTTAATCAATTCTTAATAATAGTTAATTAACCTTTAATTAATCTTTATAGATTAATTATCTCTAACCTTATTAAATAATAAATTTAAGAAATAGTTTTAAAACTAGCTTTTATTTTTTTTCTTTAAAACCTACTTTATTTAAATTAAAACTTAGATTTAGTTAGAGTTAGATCTGAAACAGTTCACTCTTACAATCCCGAAGACAAACCCGAGCACAACCCCAATTTCCTCGAGTTTCCCTTCGAGTCGACTTCTACTTCGAGTCGCACTCCACTATTCTCGAGACCAACCCGAGTTCAACTGCTTCTTCCCCAGATTCAACGTTTCGCCTGAAACAAACGTGCACACGTGCACATGCACGATCGAATGACGCGATTCCGACCAACTTTCCGGTCTCCAACGTGTCGACAATGACTTCGCCATCCTCCTCGTCGTCTCAGTTCAACAATTTTGTCATCGAATCGAAAACGAACCCAAAGTCCAAAACTGGAACCAAACCACCTCGATGAAATCTCCTCGCACCACCATCCTAGATCACCAGAGAACTCGCCGACCAACCCAGACCTTCTCCACTGTCCAATGCTTCATTTCCCCCACCACTGGTCGAGTCCGATACATCCACGACCAAGAAATTTGCCTCGACATCACCATCGATTAAACAGTCGATAAACCCTAGATTGCCTATGCCAGACCACCATGGTGAACGAGAAATACTCTGACCATTTTTCCCTTAATCCCCGACCTTCATACTACCTTCAGACCCAAGCGTAACCCTCCTCCATCGCCGATCGCCAAGAAAACGAGCGAAGTTTGAATTCTGATCAACTTAGAAATTCCCAATAATCCCAATCTTAAAAATCATGAAATCATTATCTAAAATCATCATTCTTCTATACGAATTTGTTTCTATAATCAAAACTAGAAATTAAGATGATCAAATTTTCTGATTTGAAAAGATTATACTGTAATTTCCCATTTTCGAAATATTAACTCAATAATTTCACTTGAAATTATTTTTTAAAAATGATGTTACAGTTTTACCATCATTTCCTCTTTAGAGATCATAGCCTAAAAAGGTTTAGAGAGAAAGGAATCGATCTTTAAACTTGTTATTCCCCTTATGATCTAAAAACAGAGATATGTATCTGGGTAAACACAGACATGCGCATGTAAACATTTACATATATATATGTATACAGGCCTATTTACATCTATACAAACATTATTCACAGCATACTTCAAATATTTCTCACAAACACCAAGTTATATACTAAAGCTTTTGATAGTTTACTTACTGGAAATTAACAGAGAATAATGAACATTCATATGCATAACAACTCTTAGGTAAACATCCATTCATACCCAACATTCAAGTAAACATTGCATATCATTTTACTGTGACATTTATCAGGTATATCAAGACATAATAACAGATTTTAAAACTGTTTTTAAAATTAGATTTACTCACCTTAGAAAATGCAGATAAGGTTTGAAATAGCTTTGAACTTTTGGAGAAAGACTGAAATGCTGAGATGTTTGAAACTGGAATGAGATTTGCATGCATTTGTTTTTGATTCCAGAAAACTGAATTTCTTTGATTTGCTTTAATCAGTTTTGAAGTTTGAAGCAAAAACTTGAAAAACTGGAAACTTGAAAAATTTGAATTGCAGAGATGATTTAAGACTTTGATCTCTTTAAAACTGGAATTTGAAAACTGATATGCTGAAGCTTGAATTCGAATCTGAAGTTGATTAGAACTGAAGTTTGATTCTTGCTTTACTGGAACTTGAATGCTTTAAACTTTTGATTTCAGGTTTCCAGTCTTTCATTTATTTTTAGATTCGAATTATATTCTTTTGGTTGAAATGAAGAGAACAAGAGTTTTAGCTGAAAAGTGAAAATAGATTTCTTCTTTTGATTTTAATTTACTTATTTTAATTATCAAAAGGAGATGTGGACATTTGTCCTCTTAAGAGTTAATTAACTTACACCTAAACACTCCAAGCTTCCAAATGTTTACAAGTGTTTTAAATGCTTTATTATTGATTTACAAGTGTTAATTTCTTTTTATTTTGATTTATTTAAATCCTACATGTTTATTTATAAAATATCTATATGTATAAAAATGTATTTATCCTTTTATAATTTAAGCTTTAGATTTTAATAAATATACAAATGTGAAAACAATTATTTATAATAGCTTATGCTTTGATAAAATTAAATATAACATATTTTTATATGCTTGAGAAACTTATTTTAACTATATATATATTTTTACAAACCCATTTTGACTTATATTTGAAATTTTTAAAGAGAAAAGAATATTAAAACAAATGAATTTCTTAAATTAAATCTTAAATAAAACTTAAGCTTAAAATTTATCTTTAAAATAAATAAGAAATTATTCTTGTTATTTAAATCTCAAATATCATTTTCAAAAGTATTAAGTCAAATTACAAATTTCCAAATTACAAATTATATAAATATTAAAGTTTGAAAATACTTTATTAATTTCAAATTCAATATTATTTCCATTTTAATATATACAAATATATATATATATATTCTAAATGGAAAATATTTTTAACATTAGCTTTTATAATTACTATATTGAATTTTATAACATAATTCCAAATAACAATATATATATACATATATATTATAAATTTGAAAACTTATCCTTTTATTAAATTAAAGACTACCTATTTATAATATATATACCAATATATATACATTATAAATGTGAACACTTATATAAGTTTTTAGAAAGATAAATCTTCCTAATTTAAAATTGTTAGAAAAGATATTCCCAAATTAAAATGTTATTAGTTTTTCAAAAGAAATAAACTTTCCAATTAAAATGTTATTAACCTTTAAAAGAATTAAACTTGTCAATTTATAAAATAAATCAACAAATCAATTTAATTATTAATAAAGATTATTAAATTGATATTGCCAAATTTCCGGGATATCACATTCCTTCCCCCTTAAAATAATTTCGTCCCCGAAATTTAAAAGCAAAGATAATTTAATAACCCAGCAAAATTTTAATTTTAATTTCAAACAGCAACCATACATATCAATCATATTCTAACAATCATAGCAAACAATTTAATCAAACAAATTTAACTATCCAGTCAAAATCTGGATAGAATTTACTCGAGTTTCCCCAAGTATATATATATATACCGGGAGACTCGTTCTACAGGATCTAAACTAACTATCTACAATAATCTAGAAGTCCTTCCTTTCTAGATCACAAATCTGAACAAGATATCAGACTAACTCAAAACCATCCCAACTATCCTTCTGAACTGCTGATTCCATCACTCGATGAATCATACACATATTCCTCAGAGATATGTGAAATAAAATGAATTCCAGTTATCCGAACTGGCAACTCAATCCTGGGGATCAAAATCTAATCTCCAAAGAACACAGAAAATCTCATAATACTTCCGGAGCTTACTCTCCCGTCTTACCAAATCTTATATCTCCTTTGATCGAAGAAAAACTTAAACAATATCCAATTTCAACATCAATTTCCAAATTCCATCAATTCTTAACTGCATAACTCCTTTGACGATCCTGAGTCACTTCATTCTTCCTGATCATCTTAACCCTTGCTGATGCTTCTTGAAATAGATTAGACCAACATCAAACCAATTTCCGGATCCTACTCAACAAAATGGTTTCTCAAAAATATGCCGAAATCCAAAACACAACTCTACTCTACAAACATTAGAGAACTTCGAACTACCTCTCCTATCTGAAATAGTCAAAACAGTTGCACTTGACAACTTTACCTCCAAATCCCGAAAATTTCTTCACACTTAGAGATACACTTGAATTTCCTATAGAAATCCTCTACTCGAAGAAAATTACAACTCTCGGTTGCTTCCACTCTAGAATAGCTGCTATCTTGCTTTCGCTGCACAATTCTGATCTTGAACAGATGAGAATGCCATCGGAGAAACTCGAGCACAAACTTGATCATCCACAGTTCACCATATCTATAAAATCTTAGTGAACCATTCTACTTGGTTAAAACACCTTAACAGAATCCTCACCAGAAAATTAGGTGTGGTCAATCCCTCTCCAAAGAATCCTGAGCTGCTTCACCAAATTATTCTCTAGGAGACATCCTTCTACTAAGCTGAACTTCTGGTAACTCCACGAATCAAGTCGATACGGAATCTCAATCTCCAATAATCCCAAGAGAATACTTAAACAATCGCAAGTCACTTTTGCGATCAGCTCGGCCTAATTTCCAAAGATAACTGTTCTCTCTTCACTAATCAGAACAGCTTATATTTGACTAACCAATCCATCGAAGAAATGGATTCACTCTACTGCTTCTGAACTTCACCTTCAGAAAAACTGCTCAGCTAGAAACTTTCTGCCAACATAGAACACTCCGAGTCGCATTGCTGCCTCAAACCAAAGACTTCTTATCCGAAACTCCTCGAGAAACTCGGACCTCAAAGCAAATAGAAACACCCCACTGGACTCAGCCACAACACCGAAACAGACTCACTTCTTCAAACTTGTTCCAGAAGAAACATCTTTAGAAACGTCCATAGCCACCGTGTCTCATCACACAGCTACTACTTCCTGAGGTTACCAAAATACCATCACTCTCTTCAGCTCATCCAATAGATCTACTCTATTCATCCAACTTCAAAGATAAACTCTAAACCATAACTGGTTTCCTTCAAAGATCTGTGAAATCTTTACACCACAACAAAGTTTACTCGAGACGGTATTAGGTCTACAGTCTCGTCAGATATACTTCCAACCTCAACACTCAAATTCTAACTATTGGTAGTCGTGTTACTCACACTACCACCTTATCTACCTTTATAACTTATATTGGAAAACCCGAACAGGTAACCCAACAAATAGGTAGAAATACATAAATATATATATTTAAAATGATACTTTTTATATAGAAATTATTTCTGGGTAAAATTATTTCATTTACCTCTTTAAAACAATATTGTGTCCGTTGGCCTGGTTCAAGTGTTTAGAGATCCCTATCAATAACGTTAGCTACTCGTATTGACCAGAATCCATATACCACTTAACCGATCAATTAACACAATATAAAATCATTTTTATATAACTAACAATTACGCTCTCTCAAGATAGACACCACTTTAGAGCCTAGGTATTCACTCAACCTACTGCTCTGATACCAACTGTAACGGGACGAGCCAGTGGCGACTGGTAGGCTTTGCAACCATCCCAGACCCACCGTGGCATACAGTGATACCTCGAATTTGCTTTTACGGCCAGCCTCTCGACTCGCAACCAACCCCTCAATGGGACATGTAGGGGTAAGAGTCTCCCGTTCGCCACCAAACCGCGAAGCGAGAACCCCCTATCATGCTGTAATGTAGCAAACCCGATCCCGGTCTCATCGAAATCCAAAACGTATCTTTTAAGGCCAAGTTGTTTAAAGGTTTAAACCATTTGATTCAATTCAATACTTTGAATTCACACAGCATTTAACAGATAAATATCACACATTTATCATAGATATATCCAATATCATATTACAGAACATCACAGCATATCATCCAATAGATATCATCCAATTTAGATATTATACACAACAATCATCCATAAGCAAACAATTATTAACCCTATATTATAATTAATTTAATTAACTTAAATTAAATTAATTACTTAAGAATTAATTTCTAACTTTGCTTAACCAATCATTAATTAATTACACCTTTAATTAATTAATTACTCATTAAATATTAATCATCCTTGATTAATTATTCATTAATTACATAAAGTAATTATCCTTTAATTAATTTTACAAATTAATTATTCTTATTCATTAACAGTAATTAACCTTTAATTACTTTTATTAATTACATTAATTAATAATCCTTAATTAATTACTTCCATTAATTAATTAACTATAATTAATTACATTGACCCTTAATTAATTACATTAATTAATTAAACTTTAATTAATCACTTCTATTAATCCACCTTAATTAATCATAAACAGTAATTATCATCCTATAATTTACTTACCCTAATTAATTAACTCCTTAATTAATTACTTTAATCCTTTAATTAATTACACCAAATAATTAATCCTTAATTACTTCTCATTAAGTAATTATCCTTTAATTAATTACATCTTGTAATTATAAATTAATTACTTATACTAAGTAATTACACTTTTTAACCTTATTAAGTATTCATACTTAATTCTTTATCAAGTGATTATCTTTATTTAACTTAAATTAATCACATCCATTTATTATTTACAATTGAGTAATTCATTCCTTAATTACTCTTAAATAAATTAATTAACCTTAATTACAGATTAATTATTCTTTAATTATTAATTAATAAACCTTAATTATCAATTAATAAAACTTAATAATAAGTTAATTAATCTTTAATTATTAGTTAATCAATTCTTAATAACAGTTAATTAACCTTTAATTAATCTTTATAGATTAATTATCTCTAACCTTATTAAATAATAAATTTAAGAAATAGTTTTAAAACTAGCTTTTATTTTTTTTCTTTAAAACCTACTTTATTTAAATTAAAACTTAGATTTAGTTAGAGTTAGATCTGAAACAGTTCACTCTTACAATCCCGAAGACAAACCCGAGCACAACCCCAATTTCCTCGAGTTTCCCTTCGAGTCGACTTCTACTTCGAGTCGCACTCCACTATTCTCGAGACCAACCCGAGTTCAACTGCTTCTTCCCCAAATTCAACGTTTCGCCTGAAACAAACGTGCACACGTGCACATGCACGATCGAATGACGCGATTCCGACCAACTTTCCGGTCTCCAACATGTCGACAATGACTTCGCCATCCTCCTCGTCGTCTCAGTTCAACAATTTTGTCATCGAATCGAAAACGAACCCAATGTCCAAAACTAGAACCAAACCACCTCGATGAAATCTCCTCGCACCACCATCCTAGATCACCAGAGAACTCACCGACCAACCCAGACCTTCTCCACTGTCCAATGCTTCATTTCCCCCACCACTGGTCGAGTCCGATACATCCACGACCAAGAAATTTGCCTCGACATCACCATCGATTAAACAGTCGATAAACCCTAGATTGCCTATGCCAGACCACCATGGTGAACGAGAAATACTCTGACCATTTTTCCCTTAATCCCCGACCTTCATACTACCTTCAGACCCAAGCGTAACCCTCCTCCATCGCCGATCGCCAAGAAAACGAGCGAAGTTTGAATTCTGATCAACTTAGAAATTCCCAATAATCCCAATCTTAAAAATCATGAAATCATTATCTAAAATCATCATTCTTCTATACGAATTTGTTTCTATAATCAAAACTAGAAATTAAGATGATCAAATTTTCTGATTTGAAAAGATTATACTGTAATTTCCCATTTTCGAAATATTAACTCAATAATTTCACTTGAAATTATTTTTTAAAAATGATGTTACAGTTTTACCATCATTTCCTCTTTAGAGATCATAGCCTAAAAAGGTTTAGAGAGAAAGGAATCGATCTTTAAACTTGTTATTCCCCTTATGATCTAAAAACAGAGATATGTATCTGGGTAAACACAGACATGCACATGTAAACATTTACATATATATATATGTATACAGGCCTATTTACATCTATACAAACATTATTCACAGCATACTTCAAATATTTCTCACAAACACCAAGTTATATACTAAAGCTTTTGATAGTTTACTTACTGGAAATTAACAGAGAATAATGAACATTCATATGCATAACAACTCTTATGTAAACATCCATTCATACCCAACATTCAAGTAAACATTGCATATCATTTTACTGTGACATTTATCAGGTATATCAAGACATAATAACAGATTTTAAAACTGTTTTTAAAATTAGATTTACTCACCTTAGAAAATGCAGATAAGGTTTGAAATAGCTTTGAACTTTTAGAGAAAGACTGAAATGCTGAGATCTTTGAAACTGGAATGAGATTTGCATGCATTTGTTTTTGATTCCAGAAAACTGAATTTCTTTGATTTGCTTTAATCAGTTTTGAAGTTTGAAGCAGAAACTTGAAAAACTGGAAACTTGAAAAATTTGAATTGCAGAGATGATTTAAGACTTTGATCTCTTTAAAACTGGAATTTGAAAACTGATATGTTGATGCTTGAATTCGAATCTGAAGTTGATTAGAACTGAAGTTTGATTCTTGCTTTACTGGAACTTGAATGCTTTAAACTTTTGATTTCAGGTTTCCAGTCTTTCATTTATTTTTAGATTCGAATTATATTCTTTTGGTTGAAATGAAGAGAACAAGAGTTTTAGCTGAAAAGTGAAAATAGATTTCTTCTTTTGATTTTAATTTACTTATTTTAATTATCAAAAGGAGATGTGGACATTTGTCCTCTTAAGAGTTAATTAACTTACACCTAAACACTCCAAGCTTCCAAATGTTTACAAGTGTTTTAAATGCTTTATTATTGATTTACAAGTGTTAATT
This sequence comes from Allium fistulosum, assembly GCA_030737815.1. Taxonomy (NCBI): domain Eukaryota; kingdom Viridiplantae; phylum Streptophyta; class Magnoliopsida; order Asparagales; family Amaryllidaceae; genus Allium; species Allium fistulosum. The sequence goes on along the minus strand of CM060904.1, from coordinate 1,217,213,388 downwards.
TCTTTTTATTTTGATTTATTTAAATCCTACATGTTTATTTATAAAATATCTATATGTATAAAAATGTATTTATCCTTTTATAATTTAAGCTTTAGATTTTAATAAATATACAAATGTGAAAACAATTATTTATAATAGCTTATGCTTTGATAAAATTAAATATAACATATTTTTATATGCTTGAGAAACTTATTTTAACTATATATATATTTTTACAAACCCATTTTGACTTATATTTGAAATTTTTAAAGAGAAAAGAATATTAAAACAAATGAATTTCTTAAATTAAATCTTAAATAAAACTTAAGCTTAAAATTTATCTTTAAAATAAATAAGAAATTATTCTTGTTATTTAAATCTCAAATATCATTTTCAAAAGTATTAAGTCAAATTACAAATTTCCAAATTACAAATTATATAAATATTAAAGTTTGAAAATACTTTATTAATTTCAAATTCAATATTCTTTCCATTTTAATATATACAAATATATATATATATTCTAAATGGAAAATATTTTTAACATTAGCTTTTATAATTACTATATTGAATTTTATAACATAATTCCAAATAACAATATATATATACATATATATTATAAATTTGAAAACTTATCCTTTTATTAAATTAAAGACTACCTATTTATAATATATATACCAATATATATACATTATAAATGTAAACACTTATATAAGTTTTTAGAAAGATAAATCTTCCTAATTTAAAATTGTTAGAAAAGATATTCCCAAATTAAAATGTTATTAGTTTTTCAAAAGAAATAAACTTTCCAATTAAAATGTTATTAACCTTTAAAAGAATTAAACTTGTCAATTTATAAAATAAATCAACAAATCAATTTAATTATTAATAAAGATTATTAAATTGATATTGCCAAATTTCCGGGATATCACATTCCTTCCCCCTTAAAATAATTTCGTCCCCGAAATTTAAAAGCAAAGATAATTTAATAACCCAGCAAAATTTTAATTTTAATTTCAAACAGCAACCATACATATCAATCATATTCTAACAATCATAGCAAACAATTTAATCAAACAAATTTAACTATCCAGTCAAAATCTGGATAGAATTTACTCGAGTTTCCCCAAGTATATATATATACCGGGAGACTCGTTCTACAGGATCTAAACTAACTATCTACAATAATCTAGAAGTCCTTCCTTTCTAGATCACAAATCTGAACAAGATATCAGACTAACTCAAAACCATCCCAACTATCCTTCTGAACTGCTGATTCCATCACTCGATGAATCATACACATATTCCTCAGAGATATGTGAAATAAAATGAATTCCAGTTATCCGAACTGGCAACTCAATCCTGGGGATCAAAATCTAATCTCCAAAGAACACAGAAAATCTCATAATACTTCCGGAGCTTACTCTCCCGTCTTACCAAATCTTATATCTCCTTTGATCGGAGAAAAACTTAAACAATATCCAATTTCAACATCAATTTCCAATTTCCATCAATTCTTAACTGCATAACTCCTTTGACGATCCTGAGTCACTTCATTCTTCCTGATCATCTTAACCCTTGCTGATGCTTCTTGAAATAGATTAGACCAACATCAAACCAATTTCCGGATCCTACTCAACAAAATGGTTTCTCAAAAATATGCCGAAATCCAAAACACAACTCTACTCTACAAACATTAGAGAACTTCGAACTACCTCTCCTATCTGAAATAGTCAAAACAGTTGCACTTGACAACTTTACCTCCAAATCCCGAAAATTTCTTCACACTTAGAGATACACTTGAATTTCCTATAGAAATCCTCTACTCGAAGAAAATTACAACTCTCGGTTGCTTCCACTCTAGAATAGCTGCTATCTTGCTTTCGCTGCACAATTCTGATCTTGAACAGATGAGAATGCCATCGGAGAAACTCGAGCACAAACTTGATCATCCACAGTTCACCATATCTATAAAATCTTAGTGAACCATTCTACTTGGTTAAAACACCTTAACAGAATCCTCACCAGAAAATTAGGTGTGGTCAATCCCTCTCCAAAGAATCCTGAGCTGCTTCACCAAATTATTCTCTAGGAGACATCCTTCTACTAAGCTGAACTTCTGGTAACTCCACGAATCAAGTCGATACGGAATCTCAATCTCCAATAATCCCAAGAGAATACTTAAACAATCGCAAGTCACTTTTGCGATCAGCTCGGCCTAATTTCCAAAGATAACTGTTCTCTCTTCACTAATCAGAACAGCTTATATTTGACTAACCAATCCATCGAAGAAATGGATTCACTCTACTGCTTCTGAACTTCACCTTCAGAAAAACTGCTCAGCTAGAAACTTTCTGCCAACATAGAACACTCCGAGTCGCATTGCTGCCTCAAACCAAAGACTTCTTATCCGAAACTCCTTGAGAAACTCGGACCTCAAAGCAAATAGAAACACCCCACTGGACTCAGCCACAACACCGAAACAGACTCACTTCTTCAAACTTGTTCCAGAAGAAACATCTTCAGAAACGTCCATAGCCACCGTGTCCCATCACACAGCTACTACTTCCTGAGGTTACCAAAATACCATCACTCTCTTCAGCTCATCCAATAGATCTACTCTATTCATCCAACTTCAAAGATAAACTCTAAACCATAACTGGTTTCCTTCAAAGATCTGTGAAATCTTTACACCACAACAAAGTTTACTCGAGACGGTATTAGGTCTACAGTCTCGTCAGATATACTTCCAACCTCAACACTCAAATTCTAACTATTGGTAGTCGTGTTACTCACACTACCACCTTATCTACCTTTATAACTTATATTGGAAAACCCGAACAGGTAACCCAACAAATAGGTAGAAATACATAAATATATATATTTAAAATGATACTTTTTATATAGAAATTATTTCTGGGTAAAATTATTTCATTTACCTCTTTAAAACAATATTGTGTCCGTTGGCCTGGTTCAAGTGTTTAGAGATCCCTATCAATAACGTTAGCTACTCGTATTGACCAGAATCCATATACCACTTAACCGATCAATTAACACAATATAAAATCATTTTTATATAACTAACAATTACGCTCTCTCAAGATAGACACCACTTTAGAGCCTAGGTATTCACTCAACCTACTGCTCTGATACCAACTGTAACGGGACGAGCCAGTGGCGACTGGTAGGCTTTGCAACCATCCCAGACCCACCGTGGCATACAGTGATACCTCGAATTTGCTTTTACGGCCAGCCTCTCGACTCGCAACCAACCCCTCAATGGGACATGTAGGGGTAAGAGTCTCCCGTTCGCCACCAAACCGCGAAGCGAGAACCCCCTATCAGGCTGTAATGTAGCAAACCCGATCTCGGTCTCATCGAAATCCAAAACGTATCTTTTAAGGCCAAGTTGTTTAAAGGTTTAAACCATTTGATTCAATTCAATACTTTGAATTCACACAGCATTTAACAGATAAATATCACACATTTATCATAGATATATCCAATATCATATTACAGAACATCACAGCATATCATCCAATAGATATCATCCAATTTAGATATTATACACAACAATCATCCATAAGCAAACAATTATTAACCCTATATTATAATTAATTTAATTAACTTAAATTAAATTAATTACTTAAGAATTAATTTCTAACTTTGCTTAACCAATCATTAATTAATTACACCTTTAATTAATTAATTACTCATTAAATATTAATCATCCTTGATTAATTATTCATTAATTACATAAAGTAATTATCCTTTAATTAATTTTACAAATTAATTATTCTTATTCATTAACAGTAATTAACCTTTAATTACTTTTATTAATTACATTAATTAATAATCCTTAATTAATTACTTCCATTAATTAATTAACTATAATTAATTACATTGACCCTTAATTAATTACATTAATTAATTAAACTTTAATTAATCACTTCTATTAATCCACCTTAATTAATCATAAACAGTAATTATCATCCTATAATTTACTTACCCTAATTAATTAACTCCTTAATTAATTACTTTAATCCTTTAATTAATTACACCAAATAATTAATCCTTAATTACTTCTCATTAAGTAATTATCCTTTAATTAATTACATCTTGTAATTATAAATTAATTACTTATACTAAGTAATTACACTTTTTAACCTTATTAAGTATTCATACTTAATTCTTTATCAAGTGATTATCTTTATTTAACTTAAATTAATCACATCCATTTATTATTTACAATTGAGTAATTCATTCCTTAATTACTCTTAAATAAATTAATTAACCTTAATTACAGATTAATTATTCTTTAATTATTAATTAATAAACCTTAATTATCAATTAATAAAACTTAATAATAAGTTAATTAATCTTTAATTATTAGTTAATCAATTCTTAATAATAGTTAATTAACCTTTAATTAATCTTTATAGATTAATTATCTCTAACCTTATTAAATAATAAATTTAAGAAATAGTTTTAAAACTAGCTTTTATTTTTTTTCTTTAAAACCTACTTTATTTAAATTAAAACTTAGATTTAGTTAGAGTTAGATCTGAAACAGTTCACTCTTACAATCCCGAAGACAAACCCGAGCACAACCCCAATTTCCTCGAGTTTCCCTTCGAGTCGACTTCTACTTCGAGTCGCACTCCACTATTCTCGAGACCAACCCGAGTTCAACTGCTTCTTCCCCAGATTCAACGTTTCGCCTGAAACAAACGTGCACACGTGCACATGCACGATCGAATGACGCGATTCCGACCAACTTTCCGGTCTCCAACGTGTCGACAATGACTTCGCCATCCTCCTCGTCGTCTCAGTTCAACAATTTTGTCATCGAATCGAAAACGAACCCAAAGTCCAAAACTGGAACCAAACCACCTCGATGAAATCACCTCGCACCACCATCCGAGATCACCAGAGAACTCGCCGACCAACCCAGACCTTCTCCACTGTCCAATGCTTCATTTCCCCCACCACTGGTCGAGTCCGATACATCCACGACCAAGAAATTTGCCTCGACATCACCATCGATTAAACAGTCGATAAACCCTAGATTGCCTATGCCAGACCACCATGGTGAACGAGAAATACTCTGACCATTTTTCCCTTAATCCCCGACCTTTATACTACCTTCAGACCCAAGCGTAACCCTCCTCCATCGCCGATCGCCAAGAAAACGAGCGAAGTTTGAATTCTGATCAACTTAGAAATTCCCAATAATCCCAATCTTAAAAATCATGAAATCATTATCTAAAATCATCATTCTTCTATACGAATTTGTTTCTATAATCAAAACTAGAAATTAAGATGATCAAATTTTCTGATTTGAAAAGATTATACTGTAATTTCCCATTTTCGAAATATTAACTCAATAATTTCACTTGAAATTATTTTTTAAAAATGATGTTACAGTTTTACCATCATTTCCTCTTTAGAGATCATAGCCTAAAAAGGTTTAGAGAGAAAGGAATCGATCTTTAAACTTGTTATTCCCCTTATGATCTAAAAACAGAGATATGTATCTGGGTAAACACAGACATGCACATGTAAACATTTACATATATATATGTATACAGGCCTATTTACATCTATACAAACATTATTCACAGCATACTTCAAATATTTCTCACAAACACCAAGTTATATACTAAAGCTTTTGATAGTTTACTTACTGGAAATTAACAGAGAATAATGAACATTCATATGCATAACAACTCTTATGTAAACATCCATTCATACCCAACATTCAAGTAAACATTGCATATCATTTTACTGTGACATTTATCAGGTATATAAGACATAATAACAGATTTTAAAACTGTTTTTAAAATTAGATTTACTCACCTTAGAAAATGCAGATAAGGTTTGAAATAGCTTTGAACTTTTGGAGAAAGACTGAAATGCTGAGATCTTTGAAACTGGAATGAGATTTGCATGCATTTGTTTTTGATTCCAGAAAACTGAATTTCTTTGATTTGCTTTAATCAGTTTTGAAGTTTGAAGCAGAAACTTGAAAAACTGGAAACTTGAAAAATTTGAATTGTAGAGATGATTTAAGACTTTGATCTCTTTAAAACTGGAATTTGAAAACTGATATGCTGATGCTTGAATTCGAATCTGAAGTTGATTAGAACTGAAGTTTGATTCTTGCTTTACTGGAACTTGAATGCTTTAAACTTTTGATTTCAGGTTTCCAGTCTTTCATTTATTTTTAGATTCGAATTATATTCTTTTGGTTGAAATGAAGAGAACAAGAGTTTTAGCTGAAAAGTGAAAATAGATTTCTTCTTTTGATTTTAATTTACTTATTTTAATTATCAAAAGGAGATGTGGACATTTGTCCTCTTAAGAGTTAATTAACTTACACCTAAACACTCCAAGCTTCCAAATGTTTACAAGTGTTTTAAATGCTTTATTATTGATTTACAAGTGTTAATTTCTTTTTATTTTGATTTATTTAAATCCTACATGTTTATTTATAAAATATCTATATGTATAAAAATGTATTTATCCTTTTATAATTTAAGCTTTAGATTTTAATAAATATACAAATGTGAAAACAATTATTTATAATAGCTTATGCTTTGATAAAATTAAATATAACATATTTTTATATGCTTGAGAAACTTATTTTAACTATATATATATTTTTACAAACCCATTTTGACTTATATTTGAAATTTTTAAAGAGAAAAGAATATTAAAACAAATGAATTTCTTAAATTAAATCTTAAATAAAACTTAAGCTTAAAATTTATCTTTAAAATAAATAAGAAATTATTCTTGTTATTTAAATCTCAAATATCATTTTCAAAAGTATTAAGTCAAATTACAAATTTCCAAATTACAAATTATATAAATATTAAAGTTTGAAAATACTTTATTAATTTCAAATTCAATATTCTTTCCATTTTAATATATACAAATATATATATATATTCTAAATGGAAAATATTTTTAACATTAGCTTTTATAATTACTATATTGAATTTTATAACATAATTCCAAATAACAATATATATATACATATATATTATAAATTTAAAAACTTATCCTTTTATTAAATTAAAGACTACCTATTTATAATATATATACCAATATATATACATTATAAATGTAAACACTTATATAAGTTTTTAGAAAGATAAATCTTCCTAATTTAAAATTGTTAGAAAAGATATTCCCAAATTAAAATGTTATTAGTTTTTCAAAAGAAATAAACTTTCCAATTAAAATGTTATTAACCTTTAAAAGAATTAAACTTGTCAATTTATAAAATAAATCAACAAATCAATTTAATTATTAATAAAGATTATTAAATTGATATTGCCAAATTTCCGGGATATCACACATAATAGGGTCTTATCCTCTCCAATAGGCGGGAATATATCCAAACCAACTAATAATTATAGTAAATTATCCAAACAGTCAATAAAAATCAACAATAAAATATTCAGGCATCAAATAAATTATTTTATTGACTATATAATATTTTCTGATTAATCAAAGAAGTGAGGTTAACTCACATTGATTTTAATAGTTGTCAAAACGTTTCATTTTAAATTAAAATCGAATGAACATCAAATTTTAACCCAAAATTCTCACTAGCTTCAAATCTGTCCAATCCAATTCCATAGCGTAGCTTTCGTTGACACGATCACAACACGACTTGTCGCGTTCAATTTGGACCTCGTATGAGTTTAATAGGAATTAAATAACTTTTGAATTAATTAAGCATAACTAACTTTTAAAAAAAAATAAAAAATTTAAATTATATTACCCTTCTTCCCTCCCAATGTTCAAAACCAAAAGCCTTAACGCAGCACCATGGCCGATCCTTCACAACCCAATATCTCCTTCTCCGATCAACGAAAACGAGTATCGCTTCCTTTAACGAACTCTACATTCGACGAGCTTTGCGATGATCACCCCTAAGAAAACCACATTTTCACCTATAAATCGCGACCCAGGCCATTCGAGCACTGTAGCTAGACGTCGTGTGGTGCCCCACCTCTATACTCACACTAGCCAAGTACACTACGGGGTAATGCCGTCGACTAGCACGAAGAATAAGGCTGTTGAGGAGCGACCATTTGTGTAATTGCTTTGTGCGAGTACCAATATGTCAGATAGTAGGTCATGGATTTCATTTCAAGAAGGAATCTAACATATCAAATACAAACTCAAACTTACTACACAGTGGCTATGTGGCCTTCGCAAACAAATATAAAATAAGCATAACACAAAATCAGTCATAGATATTCATATCACTAAGGCGGAAACAGATATGAATATGACCCATAGAAGTGAACATCAAAGTAGTGGTCATACATGATCCACTACATCACAAAAGAATAGGTACAAGTTCTAGACAAAAGAATATGTATACATCAAGGAGTCCCTATCTCGAATGTATAAAAACAAAAACTACTGAGCTAAAGTAGTTAGCCAAAAGTCAGAAGATAGTCCCTGCTAAGAAGTCAAGTGGAAGCACTAGAAACACCTCGGTCTGACCCGAGTATTATTTAAGAAGAAAAATAATAAACGGATCGGTCTAGCAATAAATATCGTACAAGATGAAATAGGATAAGAGATATGACAAAAATATATGATAACAATAATGTCATACTGTGACAAGTATATATTTGATAACAATGAATATTATACAATATCTCAAATCTCCTCAACTATCCAAAAAGAATATCATATTCTTTAACTTATTCACCAAACCTCAGATATTGAAAAAAAATATCAATGCAAATCGCAAAATTGGTGAAACACAAATTCCAAAAATCAATGTTATAAATCCAGAAAACACAAAGGGGGAGGCCTATCTCAAACGAGAGCATGAAAACTCACCAACATGTGTATCATAAACGAGACGCTATCCCATGGGTCGCTAACCCATAGAGCCGATGCAACGATACGCCCAAGGAACCTGAAACTCAAATAAGCCGGAACAACGACGTAGTACAACGATACGCCCAATGAACCGATCTCCATAAAAAATGGTTAAAAAAACCCATAGGTCGCTAGCCTATAAAAATGAGATGAAGCTCAACAAAACAGGGTACAGTCCCCCATGCGGACAAAGAGACATCGCATATCGCTAGTCTAAACCTCAAAATGATCGTCATAGATCAATAAGTGTAAATTACATCAAGCGAGTAAATAGATGAGTTTAGCTTCATGTCCCATAACCACTGGCTTAACTTAAATATTTACGAACAAATTGTAGATTTCCACTCGAAAATTGTCACAAGATTTCAATCGAACAAGTCTAAGAATTAACCGACGAAGTAAACGCAAGCGTTTCATACCACTTGTTTTGCTAAGTCGTTTAATTGGATTTCTCGTACGAATGAGGTAAAGGTTTGTATATACCAATAGATTGGAAAACGGTTTTAAAAAATGAGCTTTGTATTAATAATATTGTTGAAATAATTTTTAGGAAAGAGTTTGAGTATTTACTACTAGTATAAAAACCTTTGTATTTTAAAGTGACAAATCATAGAAATGATTGTAAAAACAATCTATCACCAAAAATCCACATTCGACGACATGGATTAAAACCATGAAAATCGATAACAAATCCATCAAATGGATATTCCCAAAATTCCAGAAAAGAAGTCATCAAGGTCGATAATAAATGACAAGAACTAACCGAATCAACAAAAACCAATAAAACGGAAGCCCACATAAAAATAGGCAAATTGGCTGAATTTAACAGCGCCAGATGTCTGGTGGTTTTCCCAAATGTCTGAGTTGAAGGTCTGGAAATTTCTTCCAGATCGCATAGATGTCTGGGAATAACCTCAAATGTCTGAGCTGTAGGTCTGGAATTTTGATTCCTTTACCTCAGACGTCTGAGTGTTTTCCCAGACGTCTGCGCTGAAGCTCAGGGAAAAATTTGCCAAGACCATTGATGGCCAAATCAACTCGGAAGCAATCGATTGAGCGATGGTGGCTAGGAATTTTCATAGATTTTGACTTCAAAATACCAGAATTGGAAAATTCACCTAACCAATTCAATTCAAAAGCAATTGAACATGAAATAGATGTTAGGAATTCATACCTAACAATAACGAAAGCTATAGACATAGATGTGAGTTCAAGAACTCACCTTTAAACCCAAAATAGAAAAGACAAGCTCTAAAACAAGCTAAGATTGATTTCTCTTCAACTACACTTTAAAGATCTTCAACCTATTACTACATGCTAAAATTTTCCCTAAGTTAGGTTATAGGAAAAATCAAGAATTGAAGAGGAATTGAGATGGAAAAGATGAAGAGGATGCTTACCTAAGCTTCTCTTTGATTTTAGAACTTGAATTTGAATATCCTAAGAATATGGGGCTTAGGAATTTTGATTGCCCTTATTTTCCCCCAATTTTCCTTTTGATTGATGTTAGGGAATTATGAGTGGAATGAATGAAGAGGAGAGGAGTTAGAGTATTTGGTATAGGGGCTTGGGTTCTTTTATTGGGTTAATGGGCTAGAACACAACCCAAAGCCCAAATGAAAATACCAAAATCCTAATCAACTCCAAACATATCGATATTTATACTTAAACAAGTTGTAAACGTTGTTTTGAACTCAATGAAAGTGGTCTCGAGTCCGAATTCGAGTGTTTACAAAAAGTCACATTTCAGACTTTAGTTCAACTAACGATGCTATATTTAAATAAAACATTTAGATAAATCTTCATAAAATATGCGGGTTGTTACAGACTCCCCTCCTTAAAGAAATTGCGTCCTCGCAATACTTAAGACGAAAATAAAGAGTAACAACCACACTAAGGTATAATAACACAAAGTAAAAATTTAAAGTCAGAAGTTCACCTTGAAGAACACGAGAGAGTAAGTCCGGATGTGTTCGCTCGATGAATTCTCTAGATTCCCAAGAACAATCTTTAGGATTTGCAGACCATTGATCTTTCACAAGCGAAACATCTTTATTACGAAGGCGTTTAACCTCCGTAGCAATGATACGAATATGATGTTGCTCATAAGCCAAATTAGGTGAAACTTCAATTTCTTCAATAACACTGGGCTCAAGAATAGAATCAGAATCTCTAAGGCATTTCCATAGTTGAGAAACGTGGAATACGTCATGAATAGCAGAAAATTGAGCCGGTAATGAAAGGCGGTAAGCCACGGAACCAATGCATTCGGTGATGGGAATTGGGCCAATATATCGAGGTGCTAATTTTCCCGAACAACTGAAACGCACAACACCCTTCATAGGTGAAACACGAATGAATACCAAATCTCCCATAGAAAATTCTAAATTCCTCGTTCGGTTATCAACATAGGATTTTTGTCTACTTTGAGCTTCTTTCATCCCATGATGAATAAGGTCAATCTTTTTTGTAGCATCACGAATAAAATGTGGACCTAAAACCAGCTTCTCACCGGCTTCAAGCCAACACGAAGGAGATCGACATGGCCTTCCGTAGAGTGCCTCGAAAGGTACTGTTTAACGACAAATTTTCTATCGAGTTAGAAAACCACTGATAAATTTTGAATTAAATTTATACCACAAGCGAACGGTGTACTATCGTACTACGTAGTGAGTATGGGTCGATCCGTAGAGAATTGTAGATGTTAAATTTCTATTTAATTTAAACCAAGAAATTGAAGAGTGTGAAGCTAAAAATGTAGAAAAATGTCAAGAAGAAAGTGAGAAAAATATGAGAATAAATGACAATTTAGAGATAATTCCACTCTCTCTATCATATAGTTCAACAAAACATGAAATTATTATCTCTCTTTTTTAGTCATTAGTAAGTTTAATTGATGTGCTTATCATAAGTATGGCCCATTTGTCCTATTAATTAGCTCAACATAAGCCATCGAACTATAACACACCATTTAAACTACTTTTCAACTCTCGTGAAAAAAGACAATAAGTTGAAAGCAAAATCTATTTTAAGTATGGTCTATTAACTATTAATTAGAAATATAGACCATCAAATTTCAATTTCAACATTCACTTCTTTGCCATAATCATATTTAGATGAAGAGGCAATTTTTATTTGTGATTGTTTAAGCATAGCCTATTTGTTATGAACAACATAGACTATCAAATTCATCATTAAACTATAAATCACATCAACATTCATTTAAGCACAAAAGAGAGCAATAATTATCAAAATGTTGAAGCTACATGATTAGAGGCTTCATTACCCCTAAATTGAAGGGATTAGCCTCTCATTTGTGTTATCATATCAACACTTGCAGCTTGCAACATGAAATAAAACAAGAGTAAAAAGAGAGCAAAATGAAAAGAAAAGCTAAGTAAAAAGAAGTAAACACTAATCTACTTGCATGAATAATAAACTACACTATTAACATAAGAAGAGAAGCATGTAAATGAAAAGAAAGCACTAATTAACATTGCATAAAAAAAAGGAAAGTTACATGAAAGAAATGGCTAAGTAGCCATGAAAAGAAAAGAGAAGCTTGCTTTTATTTCTAAGCTAAAAACTAACTAAGGGGAAGAGGTTACATGAAGCATAAGGGGTATTTATACAAGTTAGAAACCCTAATCCATATTTTTAGGGAATGCCCAAACTGCCCCTTAGGAAGTGTGGTGGCCAAGTAACCATTAGCATACACTAATCATCCATTAAGTGTGCATGAAGATTTAATAGCCTTTTAGCATGTGCATTAGCTCCTAAGTGTACATTAAGGTAGGTGGGTAAGTGGGGTCCTCCATGATCATCACTTTGAATTATTTCCATCTTCATTTGTTCTCTTCACTCTTGTGCATGCATATATCATCATGAAACTACTTGTAAAATTCACTAAATTTCCTACAAAACAACATAGAAAATTCCAAGTAAATTTTCATAATAAATGTATAAAAATGACCATTTTGCCCCTATATGAAGATGAATATATGACAATTTTAAAATAATTTGATTTCTTTGGTTTAAACAAGTTAAAATACCCAATATGATCATTTATTTAATTTAAATAGGTTAAATATGGTGGAAAAAATATGCATATTTACGTGCACATCAAATACCCCCGCACTTATCTTTTTATTCGTTCTCGAATAAAGAAAAACTAAGATAAATCCGTTTTCGTAGGAAGCACGATTGCATTGAGCGTATGCAACAAGTCGTTAAACCTCTGGGTGTCCCCATTAGGACGAGTGTTGTCTCGTAAGGGTTTTCAGCGGATACTACCCACAAAATCCAAACACAAGATGAAAATATTTACAAAATGCAAAATTTATTTACAAAGAGATGAATGCGAGTTTTTGAAAGTATTTACAAATGAAGGATTTACTTTTAAATTAACATGAATAAGTTAAATATAGGCTTTGGTCATTATCTTGAAATTTAAGTCATTTACTCGTCAAAATTTCCAATAAAAACGAAGTAATCGTAACAAATGGGCTATAGTTTAACTCATTGTTTCGGTTGATAATACAATGTAACTATGAAATGGATCCTTAGTTGATTATCAAAGTTTATAAAAGTGGTATTTTCATTTCTGTTCAATAACAAGTCAAATCAAACAAGTTAAAATAGTGCTTGGATTTCAATTTCTTACTCTCTCTAATTTTTTATTTGAAAATTTTATTTATATTAACAATATTTACATATGCCTAACTCAGATAAATTGAGGCCAGATATATTACCCATGCACTGCCTTTCAGACTGATGTGAGGGGAATACAGAGCGTGGCGAGTGAACACACAAGTGTGAACCCTTATTGACTGTAGGTGTTATTAGTAAAATTATTTTTATATACACACATCTAACTCAGATAAACTGAGGCCAGATATACCGATCGTGAACTGCCTTTCGGGCTTACGTGAGAAGGGTATAGAGCATAGTGAGTGAACACACGAGTGTGAACACATGACTCTAGTTGTTTATTAAAAATATACATATATACAAGAAATATTTTTTTGTTTTTTTTGTTTGTTTTTTTAGAGAGAGAGTTTCGCAAAATCATCTTAGCACTTTAACTTAGAAGATAAAAAACATGTTATATCCTTTACTTTAAATTCACCACTTTTTAAAACAAAGATTTTTAATTAGGATGTATTTCATAATTAACACGTATAAATCTTCCTATATACTAGTTAAACCATTGTTATTTGTAATCAAACTTCAATTTTATTTTTGTTAAGACGAATAAGTTTTCAAAAATTTCAATTTAATAAACCAAAACCATATATTTATCTTATAGTATTTCTTTAAAAATAAATCAAAATGCTTAAAAAAAATTGTTTTTAATTTATATATATATATATATATATATATTATTGTGTTTTGGAGGGAAAATTAAAAATTAATCATGAAAAATCAAAAACAAGATGAGTCCCCCCCCCACACACTTGATTTTGACTATGTCCCCACAGTCAACCCAAGTGAAAGGAGAAAAATAAAAAGATGACCTATATTTACATGAAAATGAATGGTATTTACACGAGATCAGAAAGTATATCGTTAAAAAGTAAATGAAACGGTCTTCCAAAGAACGATTCATTTGTCTCGTCAAGTATGCGAGACACAGCTTAAGCTCGAAAAACCAAACCATAAAAGATTTCAAAATTGAATATTGATTTGGAAAAACAAATGTCATTTTATTAAAAATCGTATGAGTTGTTTTGTTTTCGATGATTTTTGGGGTTGACAAAACAATTGATTGAAATTCAAGTTTATTTTCACCAAATTGAAATTCAAATTTATCATTGAAAACTTCTTCAAAATTATTGATTTCAAAATAAGAATGGTGATGTAACTCTTCCCCATCGGAATTTGACAACTCGTTTTCAAAAAGTCCAAAGAAATCGTGTTCGTTAAATTCGTCTTCCTTTATTGGATTATCAACAACTTCATTGCGTATCTCAAGTTCAAAATCCAAATTTGTTGTATTCAAATTTTCGAAATCGAGAAAAGGAAAATCAAATTTTAAATCGGGTTTCACACCTTCAAAAGAATTGAAATCCAACTCAATTATCGAATTTTCAACAACTTCGTTAAGATTCTCATTTTCAATTTCAAAAGTTGTTATTTTAAAATCGTCATTTTTGGTAAAAGATGGATTATTACTTAACTCATCACACGTTGGA
Organism: Allium fistulosum; assembly: GCA_030737815.1. Lineage (NCBI taxonomy): Eukaryota > Viridiplantae > Streptophyta > Magnoliopsida > Asparagales > Amaryllidaceae > Allium > Allium fistulosum. Next base: position 1,217,198,299 of record CM060904.1, on the reverse strand, counting down.
ATTTGATTTTGTTTTTCACGTTGTTTCATATATGTTTCAAACAACGAATCCATGTGATCATTGTAAATTTCGTTCATTTGCTCAACAAAATCTAATATATAGTTATTAGCATAAGGATTTTCACTTTGAAATTGTTGAGGAGAAAAGTTTTCAATTATAACATGGTTAAGATTATTCCCATTGCCAAATTTGTTTGAAAAGTTGTTTCCATTTTCATTTTGAGTTTGAAATTCATTTTGGAGTTAGAAAGTGAATTGGCATGGGTTATAATCGAAATCATTTGAATTTTGAATTGAATTCAAATTTTGATTATTTTGAAGATTTTGACTTGAGTTATCACACAAATAAGAATTACACAAATCATTTATAATTTGATTTTGTTGTGTAGAGATTTCAAGAAAAGACGAAGTGTTATTTTCAAGATTTGAAAGTTGGTCATCATTTTGAAAATTTTGTGGTTCAAAATTTGAATCGTTTAAAAAATAGTTGTTGTTAAAATATCCATACGACTTTGGTGTGAAATTATATGGATTATATTGATTTTCACAACTATCGTAGAATTCATGTGAATATGGAAATTCGGACATTTTCAATAATGTTTTTGGGTTTTTTTTTTATATAAAGAAGAAGAAAAAATATTTACAAATAGAATTTAATTTTCAAAATGGAAAATTGATTTTATTTTGTTTTTTAGTTTTTCAAATTTTTTTTTTGTTTTTTAAAAGATTTTATATTTTTTTTTGGATTTTTGATTTGAAAATTTTCAAAGGAAAGGAAACATAATATTTACAACTTTTTTTAGTTTTGAATTTTGAAATTTTTGTTTTGTTTTTTTAAATATGCATGAACTAATGCAATTAAATGAATGCAAGGGTTAATTACAAATGATTTATCCTAAGTTAACCCAAAATTGTATAATCACACTATGTCTTCAATCAACAAGATAGTTCTCGGCCAGGTAACGAACAGGATTTATCGGTGCACCACGAATCACCATAGCAATGCAGCCGAAGGTTTAAGTACCTTTAGAGAAACAATTCAGTATAATATTTACGAATCACCATAATATTTATAACTGATTATTGCTCTGCAGTAGCCTAGACACCAAGAAATTAAATTGTTCAAAGAAGACAACTTGTCAATATACAATTAAATGCGTTATTATTAATCAAATTCTAAGATGAAATGCAAAGCAGAAATTAAACGTGTATTAACAATGCAACTAGGAATGGAATTTTTTTTATAAATTTTTAAAGTTTTTTTCTTTCTAAATGTATGCAAACAATAATGCAAAACCAATAAAAACAATAGATAGGGGTTAAAACCAGCAAAATTATTTATAAGCAAGCAATTTATTTTTGGCAGCAGTTCTTCTCCTTCTGAAATTCTGCTTTGGCAATCTGAAATAAAAACAAGGTATATACACTGTTTTTATATTTTTTTATATATTAAAATAAGAAAGTAAACAAAGGAAATTCGAAACAAATGAAAGAAAAATCAGAGAAATCAAAACAAAATAAATGAAACCAAAATCAATTTTTTCTGTTTTTTTAAGAGATGAAGAAAACAGAAAAGGTTCAAAATCAAACAACACAATTTAATCAACCTCAGCCCAAATTATTCTCGGCCCATTACCCCAAATGTTAAAATCTTTTTTTTTTGAATAAAGGTAAATAGGGCCCAGCCCAAATACATAAAGATATGGTGAAACAGAAATCAATCCCAAAACTTACCCTTCTAAAAAAACGAAATGGCGATCTTAAAAAAAATAAAGAAAAGAAAGAAAATTGTGAAATCGCGAGTGGAAGCAAAGCGGATTTGGAATTATGAGTGCAATTAGGTCTGTTGCGGCAATGGGCGAAGGGCGGTTGCGTGACTGGGTGGAGTTGCGATTTGTTGGCGAGGGATGGTCACAATTGGCTGAGGATTAACTGCAGTGATTGGGTCGCGAGTTTTTCGAGGCAGAATTGGTGGCTTTGCCGTGGGGAATTGGGATGGGTTTGATGGCGAGGAAGCGATGATCGGATTGGGTGAGTTGTGTCGCTGTGGAATCAGCGGCGTGTGGTTGAAGGCACTACTGAATGGTGGTGAAGAAGCAGTTTAGTATGGTCAGGGGTATGCTCGGTCAGGGGTGTGGTCGGTCAGGGGTGTGGTGCCATTGGTTGCAATTTGAAGTTGAAATGTAGGAATTTGTTGAGGCTGGGAGGTTGTGATTTGATGAGACGGTGGTGGGTTGAAAGCTGGTTGTGATTTCGTTTGCAGTTCGACTGGAGTGGAGCAGTTGTGTTGAGGCACAATTTTTTGCTTAGTGGATAAGAGGATGGTGGATAGTAATGTCAAGTGGCAAGCCTATTTCAGGTGGATGGTGGATGGAGGAAGAGTGGAGTGGCTGGTTGAACTTTGTTATTGATGGTTGTGAGTCAGGCTGCTGTTTCAAGAGGATGGTGGAGGGAAGTGCATTGGTAATTGGATGTTTGAGTAGCAGTTTTGAGATGGTTGAGTGTTGCAAGTCAAGGCAGGTTGTATCAGTAGGAATCAGAGGGGAATTTGATAGAAGAAGTCTGAGGTTTGTTTGCAGTTGCACTTGTATGAGTGTTTGGTTGCTGTCGGGTAGAAATGTGCACAAATGCTGATCTAGGATGGTGAAAGGGGAGGTTTGTGACCTGGCAGGCAGTAGAGTGGTGTGCTGATGGATAAGGCAGGGATTGGAGTGACAGTGAAGTGAAGTCTGTTTGGTTGGATGGTGTTCGGTGAAGGGTGACAGGCAGAGATGGGATCTTAGTGGAAGAAGGTGAAGTTGTTGTTACTTTTTTTTGGGCAGTAGTGGCTGTATTGCTGGTCAGGGGTGATTGCGGTTTGGCTGCAGTTGTGTTGTGGTAATAGATGAGTTCAGGTTAGTTGCTACGATTGAGGTTACAGTTGTGGTGAGTTTCAGGTGCAACAGTGCACAATGGTGAGTTTCTGCTTCGTAGTGGTGGGTTTGTGATGAAGTTGTATGGTTAGTGCACAATGGTGCACAGAGGAGTATATTGTTGTGTTGTGATTGAAGTTGTTTTTGATGGTTACTGGGTTTTGGGTATAGGATAATGTGAAGTGTTGGTTGAGTATAGGAAGGCGATGGAGTTTTGGGTGGTACTCTGGAGTTATAAGATAGTTGTAAGTTGGTTACTATTGAATTGCTAGGTGAACTTGCAAGTCAGAGGGGTAAATGGTTGGACCAGGAAGTGGTTGGTGATATATGACTGCAGCAGGATGTGTTTCTGGTGACAATGTTCTAAAGCGGCATAGTGGTGCAGGAATTAGAAGTGGAGTTGAGAAGAGGTGCAACAGTGCACAGTGCACTGTTATATGCACAGAATTTTTTTTTGTAAATGTAAATAAAAGGAGAAACTGAAATGTAAATGTAAAAGTGAAAATGCAATACGCTATTTTTATTTGAAATTGTTTATGCATTTTTTTCTTTTTTCCTTTTAAATGAAAATTGCAAATGCCAAATAGAAAAGCAACAAATTCAAACAAACACACAAACAAATGCAAGCAACAATCACACAAATACACAATTTTTTTTAATGCAAACACACAAAATAAACACACACTAAAATCAAACGACAATAATTCGAGGAATAGAAATCAAAAATCAAATCAATTCCCCAGCAACGACGCCAAAAAATTTTTTAACGGTAAATTTTCTATCGAGTTAGAAAACCGCCAATAAATTTTGAATTAAATTTATACCGCAAGCGCACGGCGTGCTATAGTACTACGTAGTGAGTACGGGTCGATCCGCAGGGAATTGTAGATTTTAAATTTCTATTCAATCAAATTAAACCAAGAATTTGAAGAGTGTGAAGCTAAAAATGTAGAAATATGTCAAAAAGGAAAGTGAGAAAAATATGAGAATAAATGACAATTTAGAGATAATTCCACTCTCTCTATCATATATTTCAACAAAACATGAAATTATTATCTCTCTTTTTTAGTTATTAGTAGTTTAATTGATGTGGTTATCATAAGTATGGCCATTTGTGTTATTAATTAGCTCAACATAGGCCATCGAACTATAACACACCATTTAAACTACTTTTCAACTCTCATGAAAAATGACAACAAGTTGAAAGCAAAATCTATTTTAAGTATGGTCTATTAACTATTATTGAGAAATATAGACCATCAAATTTCAATTTCAACATTCACTTCTTTGCCATAATCATATTTAAATAAAGAGGCAATTTTTATTTGTGATTGTTTAAGCATAGCCTATTTATTATGAACAACATAGACTATCAAATTCATCGTGAAACAATAAATCACATCAACATTCATTTAAGCACAAAAGAGAGCAATAATTATCAAAATATTGAAGCTACATGATTAGAGGCTTCATTACCCTTAAATTGAAGGGATTAGCCTCTCATTTGTGTTATCATATCAACACTTGTAGCTTGCAACATGAAATAAAAAAAGAGTAAAAAGAGAGCAAAATGAAAAGAAAATCTAAGTAAAAAGAAGTAAACACAAATTTACTTGCATGAATAATAAACTACACTACTAACATAAAAAGAGAAGCATGTAAATGAAAAGAAAGCACTAATTAACATTGCATAAAAAAAGGAAAGTTACATGAAAGAAATGGCTAAGTATCCATGAAAAGAAAAGAGAAGCTTTCTTTTATTTCTAAGCTAAAAACTAACTAAGAGGAAGAGGTTACATGAAGCATAAGAGGTATTTATACAAGTTAGAAACCCTAATCCATATTTTTGGGGAATGCCCAAACTACCCCTAAGGAAGTGTGGTGGCCAAGTAACCATTAGCATCCACTAATCATCCATTAAGTGTGCATGAAGATTTAATTGCCTTTTAGCATGTGCATTAGCTCCTAAGTGTACATTAAGGTAGGTGGGTAAGTGGGGTCCTCCATGATCATCACTTTGAATTATTTCCATCTTCATTTGTTCTCTTTACTCTTGTGTATGCATATATCATCATAAACCACTTGTAAAATTCACTAAATTTCCTACAAAACAACATAGAAAATTCCAAGTAAATTTTCACAATAAATGCATAAAAATGACCATTTTGCCCCTATATGAAGATGAATATGTGACAATTTAAAAATAATTTGATTTTTTTGGTTTAAACAAGTTAAAATACCCAATATTATCATTTATTTAATTTAAATAGATTAAATATGGTGGTAAAAATATGTCCATTTATGTGCACATCAAGTGCCATACCAATACTAGACTGGAAGCTATTATTATAAGGAAACTCAACAAGAGAAATATGATCTTCCCAACTTCCACCAAAATCAAGAACACAAGCACGAAGGAGATTTTCAAGAGTTTGATTCACACGCTCTGTTTGTCCATCGTACTGAGGATGATAAGCGGTGCTAAAATTATGCTTCGTTCCCAAAGCTTTTTGAAGACTCTTCCAAAATCCACTAGTAAATAATGGATCACAATCGCTAACAATAGAAGTAGGAAGCCTATGCAATTTAACAATTTCTTTGACATAGAGTTTGGCCAAAAGAGGTATGGTTTGATTGGACCGAACGGGAATAAAATGGGTGGATTTTGTAAGTCTATCTACTATCACCCATAGACTGTCATGACCCGAACGAGAACGGGGAAGACCGTCAATAAAGTCCATGGAAATTTGATCCCACTTCCAAACAGGAATGTCTATAGGTTGCAATAACCAACCGGGCCTTTGATTCTCGGCCTTAACGAGTTGGCAAGTTATGCAGCGCTTAGTGAAGTTAGCAATATTTGATTTCATTCCATCCCAATAATAAAGTCGCTTCATGTCCGCGTACATTTTACTACTACTGGGATGAATGGTTTATTTAGAACGATGAGAATCTTCTAAAATATCTTTACGAAGATCACTAATATTTGGCATGATAAGTCTATCAAATTTTCGAATGCCTCCACGAGCATCGATTTCAAAGTCTTTCAGACCATCAATATTTCTATCCCTACAACTTTGGCTAAGATGAGCCAATTCGGGATCATGCTTTTGAGCTTCAAGAATGCGGTCTAAAAGAGATGGATGAGCCTCAAGGCTACATAAAACAAGAGATGAACATGAATTAAATTCGCGATCTCAAATCTCACAAGTGGACAAAGTCTCGAGATCATTCCATTCAGATATCACCAAGGAAACAACCGCTTGTTGCTTACGACTAAGAGCATCGGCAAAACGATTTCCCTTTCCAGGAGTATGAAGATACCAAGATCATAAGATGCTAGAATTCAAGCCAACATTGTTGATGCAAAATAAGTTCCTTTTGAGAGAATAAATACTTCAAAGATTTATGATCGGTGTAGAGAAAAAAAATTTCTCCCAAAAGATAATAACGCCAAATTCTAAGGGCGAAAAATGGCCGTGAGCTCTAAATCATGAGTGCATATCTAGTCTCGGCAGGCTTTAATTGCCTAGAAGCATAAGCGATAACACGTTTCCTTTGCATGAGAATGGCTCCCAAACCAACACGACTAGCATCGGTATAAACAATCAAGTCTTGGTTCCCTTCAGGAATCACAAGAATATGAGCATCGAAAAGGAGTTCTTTTAATTTCTGAAAAGCAGCTTCACATTTGTCTAACCAAATGTACTTAACTCCCTTCTTTGTCAAACTAGTAAGAGGTACGAAAATTTTAGAAAAGTCTTTTATGAACCGACGGTAATAGCCCACTAATCCAAGAAAGCTACAAATTTCCATCACACTCTCCGGTCTCTTCCAATTTTGAATCACCTCAATATTTGAAGGATCCACTGAAATTCCGGATTCAGAAATAATATGTCCTAAAAATTTCACACGTGATTGTCAAAAGTGGCACATAGAAAATTTTGCTTTCAATTGATTGCTCCTAAGAGTTTCCAACACAATCCGAAGATGTTTTTCATGCTCTTCCTCGGTTTTAGAGTAAACAAGAATATCATCAATAAAGATGAGAACAAATCGATCGAGAAGTCTTTGAAAATTCGGTTCATAAGGTCAACGAAATAAGTTGGATCATTCGTTAAACCAAATGGCATAATAAGCCATTCATAAGTTCCATAACGAGTACGGAACGATGTCAAAGGAATGCTATCCTGTAGTACGAAGCTTATGAAAACTGGTTGCTAAGTCTAACTGTGAAAAGGCTCTAGCACCACTAAGTTAATCGAATAGATCATCAATCCGAGGCAAGGAATATTTATTCTTGATGGTGAGATCATTAAGCTTGCGGTAGTCAATGCAAAGCCTATGTGTACCATCGGATTTCTTCACAAAGATAGCTGAAGCTCCCCATGGAGAGGAAATAGATTGAATAAACAGTTTTGCTTCCAATTCAGGTAATTGTTTATGCATCTCCTCATTTTCCTTATTGGACATACGATAAGGGGGACGAGTGATAGGTAGAGCTCCAAGAATTAGATTAATCCTGAACTCAATTGCCCGCTTATGTGGTAATCCTAAAACGGGCTCAAAGATGTTAGGAAATTCACAAACAACATGAATGAGGGAAATGACATCTTCCTCATCATCATTATCATCATCATGCGGGTTTAGAGAATAAAAGGATGCTGCCGAATTAGAATCAGAATCTTTAAGAACAATAGAAATTTGCTTAACAGATTGAGGATGTCGAAGATAGATAGTCCTCTCAGGACATAGGATTTGGGCTTCGTAATGGTTAAGCCAATCCATTCCCAAAATCATTCCGAAACCTAGGTAACACAGAACATGCAAATCGGCACGGAAAGCATAATCACATAGAAAAATTTAAACATCCTTACAAAATAAACTGGGTGTTGCGGATCCACCAACTGGATTCGCAATTCTTAATAAAGTCATCAAGCCCATAACATTTAAAGACAAAGTATCAACAAGTTCTTTTGATATAAAAGAGTGAAATGCACTCGTATCAAAAAGAATTCGAATAGGATGATCATGAAACATAATAATGTCATCAAGGACAGAATAAGAAATACCTTGACCAAGAGAAGTGTTACTAGGGGCTTGCACACAGCTTTCCCTCTTTCCTACATTGAAGTTTGGGACATGAAGATATAAGATGACCCGAACTTTTGCAATAGCGACAATAAAGGGGTTTCAGACACCTATTTGCATAATGGTCTCTAGAACCACAATTGTAGCATTGTCCACGACTAGAGGTAGGAATCTTTGCTACCGAAGTTGCTTGCTTCCCTTTCTTGTTGGGATTAGGGCCTTTGAACTTACTGTCGAGATGCCTCTTCTTGTTGTTGTTGAAGTTCTTCTTGGCACCCACAACTTCAACATTACTTTCTTTATCGGCATCTTCAAGTCGAAGAGCGATATCTACAAGCTGATCGAAAGGAACTTCTAGTTTCTGAAGTAAAGCCTTTTTGAGGTTCTTATTCAAATCATAGATAAATCTTTGATTCTTCTTCAATGAGGTATTAATATACTCGTCCCCATATTTAGAGATGGATTCAAATGACGTGACATAATCTGTCACGGAAGATTCACCTTGAATAAGGTCAATAAAGCATCGAGCTAAAGTTACTTTTTCTGCTTCAGGTACAAACTTTAACTCGAACCTTTCTCGGATTGCTCCCAAGTAAGATCCGCTTCAACAATTTCTGAAATTAAAAGCTCATACCAATCTAATGCTCTCTCCTGGAGCATGCTAGAAGCCACTTGGACTCGATGTAGATCCACAAGATTCATGCGAGAAAAGATGCAATCGCATGTTCTAAGCCAAGCTTGGTCTTCTATAACGCTTTCAGAACCCTTGAATAGCCTTCCGCCCAAATTGGTATAATCACTGCACAAACGTGCAAACCGGATTTAGGATGCGTAGGCTCAGGAATGGGTCCGGCAGCTTGGGCATTCTTTACAAGATCCAAAAGATGTTGGGCAGACATGAATACGCCATCCTATGGAGTAGCACTAGATTGACCGGCGCTAGGATGACCAGGTCTAACCATTTCTATTCTTTAAGAAAGAAAGAAAGAAGAGGGAAAAAGGTTATTCTCAGAATGAATATCAAACAAACATGATTGATAAAACAAGGCATCATAAAAGAAAATAGGATAGAACGGGTCATATGACTCGGATTAAATCTTAAGGCACGATTCCTAAGAAAGACTTAGGATAATGATCCTTGTCATAATATCCTATATTGTTCCGAGGTTTGGCTCTGATACCAAGCTATGGCACCCCACCTCTATACTCACACTAGCGAAGGACACTACGGGCTAATGCCATTGACTAGCACGAAGAATAAGGATTTTGAGGAGCGACCATCTGTGTAATTTCTTTGTGCGAGTACCGATATGTCAGATAGTAGGTCATGAATTTCATTTCAAGAGGGAATCTGACATATCAAATACAAACTCAAAGCTACTAAACAGTGGCTACGTGGCCTTCGCAAACAAATATAAAATAAGCGTAACGCAAAATCAGTCGTAGATATTCATATCACTAAGGCAGAAACAAATATAATGTAACCCATAGAAGTGAACATCAAAGTAGTGGTCATACACGATCCACTACATCACAAAAGAATAGGTACCAGTGCTAGACAAAAGAATATGTATACATCAAGGAGTCTCTATTTCGAATGTACAAAAACAAAAACTACTGAGCTAAAGTAGATAGCCAAAAGTCAGAAGATAGTCCCTGCTAAGAAGTCAAGTGGAAGCACCAGAAACACATCGGTCTGACCCGAGTATTATTTAAAAAGAAAATTAATAAACGAATCAGTCTAGCTATAAATATCATACAAGATGAAATAGGATAAGAGATATAACAAAAATATATGATAACAATAATGTCATACTGTGACAAGTATATATTTGATAACAATGAAGATTATACAATATCTCAAATTTCCTCAAATATCCAAAAAGAATATCATATTCTTTAGCTTATTCACCAAACCTCAAAGATTGACAAAACATATCAATGCAAATCGCAAAAATTGGTGAAACGCAAATTCCAGAAATCAATAATTAGAAATCCAGAAAACAAAAAGGGGGAGGCCTATCACAAACGGGAGCATGAAAACTCACCAACTCATGTATCATAAACGAGATGCTATACCATGGGTTGCTAACCCATAGAGCCGGTGCAACGACGTAGTACAACGATACGCCCGAGGAACCTGAAACTCAAATATGCCGGAACAACAATGTAGTACAATGATACGCCCGATGAACCGAACTCCATAAAATGGTTAAAAAAACCCATAGGTTGCTAGCATATAAAAATGAGACGAAGCTCAACAGAACCGGGTAAAGTCCCCCACGTGGACAAAGATACATCGCATATCGCTAGTCTAAACCTCAAAAAGATTGCATAGATCAATAAGTGTAAATTACATCAAGCTAGTAAATAGATGAGTTTAGCTTCATGTCCCATAACCACTGGCTTAACTTAAATATTTACGAACAAATTTTAGATTTCCACTCGAAAATTGTCACAAAATTTCAATCGAACAAGTCTATGAATTAACCGACGAAGTAAACGCAAGCATTTCATACCACTTGTTTTCCTAAGTCGTTTAATTGGATTTCTCGTACGAATGAGGTAAAGGTTTGTATATACTAATAGATTGGAAAACGGTTTTGAAAAACGAGCTTTGTATTAATAATAATGTTGAAATCATTTTTAGGAAAGAGTTTGAGTATTTACTACTAGTATAAAACCTTTGTATTTTAAAGTGACAAATCACAGAAATAATTGTAAAAACAATCTATCACCAAAAATCCACATTCGACGACGTGGATTAAAACCATGAAAATCGATAACAAATCCATCAAGTGGATATTCCCAAAAATCAGAAAAGAAGTCATCAAGGTCGATAATAAATGACAAGAACTAACCGGATCAACAAAAACCGATATAACGGAAACCCGCATAAAAATAGGAAAATTGGCTGAATTTAACAGCGCCAGACGTCTGAGCTGAAGGTCTGGAAATTTCTTCCAGATCGCTCAAATGTTTGGGAATAACCTCAGATATCTGAGCTGTAGGTCTGGAATTTTTATTCCCTTGCCTCAGACGTCTGAGTGTTTTCCCAAACGTCTGAGCTGAAGCTCAGGGCAAAATTTGCCTAGAACATTAATGGCCAAATCAACTCGGAAGCAATCGAATGAGCGATGGTGGCTAGGGATTTAGGCCAAGCGACAACCCATCCCTATAGGCTCCTCAATTCACTCCAAACAAAATGTCCAAACATCCATGGTAGGATTTTCATTTATTTTGACTTCGAAATACCAAAATTGGAAAATTCATCAAAGCAATTCAATTCAAAAGCAATTGAACATGAAATAGATGTTAGGAATTCATACCTAACAATAATGAAAGCTATAGACATAGATGTGAGTTCAAGAACTGACCTTTAAACCCAAAATAGAAAAGACAAGCTCTAAAACAAGCTAAGATTGATTTCTCTTCAACTACACCCCAAAGATCTTCAACCTATTAGTACATGCAAAGATTTTCCTAAGTTAGGTTATAGGAATAATCAAGAATTGAAGAGGAATTGAGATGGAGAGGATGCTTACCTAAGCTTCTCTTTGATTTTAGAACTTGAATTTCCTAAGAATCTAGGGCTTAGGAATTTTGATTGCCCCTCTTTTCCCCTATTTTTCCTTTTGATTGAGTGTTAGGAAATTATGAGTGGAATGAATGAAGAGGAGAGGAGTTAGGGTATTTGGTAGAGGGGGTTGGTTCTTTTATTGGGTTAATGGGCTAGAACACAACCCAAAGCCCGAATGAAAATACCAAAATCCTAATCAACTCCAAACATATCGATATTTATACATAAACAAGTTGTAAATGTCGTTTTGTACTCAATGAAAGTGGTCTTGAGTCCGAATTCGACTGTTTACAAAAATTCACATTTCGGACTTTAATTCAACTAACGATGTTATATTTAAATAAAACATTTAAATATATATTCGTAAAATATGTGGGGTGTTACACATCGCACACCACTCTTTAGGGCCGATTCCTCCAAAAACTTGGCTGAAGAGGCCACACTCCACTAGAAACTTGAATCCATGCTTCGATTCACCTAACACCTCCTTAATTTCCATTTAATCCAAACCCTAGCCTAAAAATGCCACATGACTTCACTGCCGAGCTCAAGGAATTAAAGACGCACCCAACAACACCTACATCACTTCAAAGCTTAAGCCAAATCGACATCGAAGATCAAATTTTTATATTATTTTGATGCAAATTTGATTCGATTTGTAATTATTATTTTTTGAAATGCAGGTAGGCCTTCATTTTTAGTTCACTGGAATGAATAAAATAGGGGATGGAGGGAAAAATCAGGTGATGGGTGTGGTTGAAGGTATGGGGTAAATGTGAAGAGGTATGGTGAATAATGTAGTACATACACACACACATGTGTGTGTATATATATATATATATAATTTAAATTAGAAAATGTCTAACTTTAACATCCGAAATTCTCGAACTCTAACCGAGGTATGCCGCTTGGAGTTCTATATGTTATACCCCCATTTCGAATAAAATGTAACTAGTCTCGAGACCTAATTCGATTATATACAGAAGATAGCTTTTCAAACCTCTACTATTATATGAATTCCTTTAATTAATTTCTATGCATTTTGGTCTCGCATGTCCAAACGATACGTCCAATCATCATGAAATTCGACGGCATACTATAATATACAATTATGGATCCAATGGAACTGGTTTCGTCAAAATCCGAGACAATGCCCGGGAAAGCTATTTTTACCCGTTAATTAAAACGAATAATTCCCAAAATCAGTTTAATTACTTTTAAATCCAATTTAAAAGTTTACTATCTTCCTTCTTATTCAAATAGATTTTAAATCAACTTTAGAAATCGTTTTCATTCATACTAAATTCTAGATTCAATTATATAAACAAATTTTCAAATATTAAATTTAACAATTAAATTATCAAATAAATCGCTATATTTGAAATTTGAGTTGTTTAACTTATAAAATTAACTTTTCAACATTTAAAATCAATTAAATATTCTAAATTCAAAGGACTAAAATTCTGGGTCGTTACATTGTCCCCCCCCTTAAAAGAATTTCATCCCCGAAATTTCCGAGTAAGAAATATGCCCCAAATCCATTAACTTTTCAAAAACAATTAGTTGTAATAGACTTCCAAACCCTTTTAAGTCTTTCAAATCCATTCATAGTTACTAACTAATACCATTTAAGGTTATAAAACCAAAATCCAAATTTTAGTTATCAACATTACTTTCAAAGTTCTCAAAAAATTTCTAACACTTAAATTTACAGGAAATTTCGCCAACGTCTCCTTTGCGCGGCTCGATCGTACAAATTTACAATCACAAGTATACATCTCATCTTCGAGGATGAGGCATCCCATAGGAAAAAAATATAAAAATACGGTATGTAATCCGAGATGTGTACTTTATTTAGTATTAGCAAGCATATACAACCCATATAATTCGAAAGCGAGCTCCAAATGCAAAGCATACACCATCTGCACCTACTAATCACTCAATAAACCAATGAGAATATGTACATAGAAAATAATATCACTATATAACATAAACTATACCATAACTATATGCAATTTTAGTGAATGTAACAAGTGAACTTATTAAACAAATGACATCCATCCAATCTATTTGTCATCATGTAAATTTGCATTTTCAAATGTCAACATTAAACTTACACACTCTCATTTCTTATTAACATGCAATTGATTTACTTCCAATTTATTCACCTTTATTTTACTAACATTCAATTAATTAACATTCAGTCTATTTGCATTCAATTGATCTACATTCAATCTAAATCAAATTCAAATTCAATTATTCACATTAAATTTACTTGCACTCATTTATTCTCATTCACCTGAGTCTCATTCAGTTATTAACATTCTTATGTACATCCAATTTGTTCCTATCCAATTAATCATCATTCAATTCATTTACTTTCAATCGATTTGCATCCAATTAGTTAACATTCATTTTATTCTCATTTTCTTACATTCACCTTAAATTAAATTTAAGGTTAACAACAATTCTTTGCATACTAATTCATTTATGGACCATTTCCGTAAAACAATTACTTAAGTTTATTCCAAACATTTCACAATGCAAAACTCATGTTTATATTTCTTCATAACTTAAGTTCATATTTAATTTTATCAAACAACCTTCCAACAATATTTTCATTTTGCAACATAAATCAAATTTCATTTTACCTTTTCTTAAGTCAATTTCCCTTTTAAAACCCATTTTATTCAACTCAGCTTAAGTTAAATCCTATTTTAAATCAAATTCAATTTCATTACTCCGTTCATTTAACTTTACATAAGTAAAATTTAATTATCAATCTTCATTTATGATTTTCATTCCTTAACATATCCAACAAATTTAGAAATTTGTTTTCACTTATCCCTTTCAAATTCATAAGTTGTAAACTTATTTCTTGTCCATTCCATCTTCAAAGTTCAAAAACTTATTATCTTATGTTTTTCAAAACATTTAGATAGAATATTCAGGATTTTAAACACCCGTTTTTATTTCAAATCATTTTAAAATCAATATATATATATACATAACTCCTTTATATATCAAATTACACTTCTAGAATCTAAACAAATTTGTTTTACCAAAACAAAACTTCAATGGTAGCAATTCCTCACTTAGAAACTCGAAAATGAATGTCGATGATGTTGCAGTTATCATAAGAATTATATTCCAATGACTGAAGTGAGTTTAGCGCTTTCTATTTCTTTTAAATCCTATTTCAAATATTTCTAACAAAAATATTTTTAAAATAATACTATTATTATTTTCCCAAAACCCTTGAAAAACAGCTTCCAAAATCAATGGGGTTTAAATTCTCAAGTTCCTTGTTTTAAACCATTTCCATTTACAAAATCATATCTATAAATATATTTATGAAATTTTCATTTCCTTTCCATTTATAAGTCACAGTCATAAATCATATTTATAAATTCACTTTCTTATATAACTTATTTTGCAAATGTTTATCATTGTTTATATATTTTAATAATAACAACTTTTATTAGACAACAAGCAACAAATGATAGATATCAAATATTATCATTCACTAACAACCAAACATACCATATATAACTATAGTAATTTCTGAAAAATTATTCTCTTATATATAAAATATAATTTAGGTAAAATTATTTCATTTACCCGCTTTTAAAACATTACCGTATCGGTTTGCATTGTTTAAGCATTTAGAAATCCCTATCGATATTGTGGCGTCCTACGCACCGACCAGGATTCATAAGCCACTCAACAGATAAGTTAACATAATATAAACCATTTTTATATCACTAAGAATACGCGCATGTATATATACACTCAAACTAATCCTAGGGTCTCGCTTACCCTATCTGAAATGAGTAAATTCCTACCAAAGCAAAGGTGTTCGCTCAACTCACTTTGATACCAACTGTAACGACCCGACAATATGTACAGTACAAGCTGACAATAAACCACACATGTCCAACCCAAATTTGAATGAAAAGTTGGATAGTTATGGGAAAGAAAGAAGAAGAGAAGAAGAAAGAAAAGCAAAACATAGAATCTCACAATTGCAGCGGAATAATATATAGTATAATAACAATGATCTTTACAAAGAGAAACTATTATATACATACATCCATGATAGGTATAACAACATATCCCCACAATTTGCTGATAATGTCAACAATAAAGCAGCGAAAAATAAACATATATGTGAATACGACTTGAAGACTTCAAACTCATCTCTTGAGCTCTAATGCATCCAAAGAAATATGTAAATATGCTCAGTCTGACCCGAGCATTATAATAAAATAACACCCGAGTCAGTCTTGAAATCTAGCGTGAGAAAACCATGGTTTTAAATATCGGATTTCGGTCATGTTTCGTCTCGGAATTTTTACGCAAGTTATCTCGTATCGGGGGAGATCTCGGACGAGATGAGTACATATCGGGTGTACATCTCGGATTGACATCTCGGGTCTTATAATGCATCTCGGGAATATCTCGGATGTACTTATGTGTCTAAAATTAATGTGTCAAAAATTTATTTAACGGTTATAACATTCTTAGTAAAATAAAAATGGTAACATACTTGATTTACATGGAAAAAGGAATATTTTTAGAAGAGTAGTAGCTTGATTAGCTTAATTAATTTGGTAATGATTGAATAATATCCTTTTATTTGAACATAACAAAGAAGTGAAACCTTTCGCTATGACTCATTAAGATAAAAAGTAAATAATATGTCCAAGAAGTTGGTAGATTATAATTGGATTGAGTAGTTTCTTTTGAATCAATATGAAAATAAAAAATATTATGGAAAATAAGAAAAATGTATAATTTGGGTGAGATCTCGGATTGAGATTTTGATCCATATTTCGGGTGAGATTAGAATATCTCGGACGAGATGAGCGTTGAGGGAGATATGGAGGATATTTGATGTCTCGTCTCGTTTAAGCGTGAAATGGAGATCTCGGAGGAGATCTCGGGCGATATATAGTAGATTTAAAACCATGGAGAAAACACACCCAACCGAATTTTAAAGTTCTAGAAAACCATTTGAAACCAAAGTATCTCGTAAGACCACGCTGCATATAAACACGAATGGGTTTTTACCTTACATAACCAAAACATTTCTATGAAATTCTTTGATGTTATAATTGTGTCTAAATACAAATACTTATTAATCTTAGCCGAAATTGTTACATTAAATAAATTCCAGCATAATATGCATACAACTAAAACCGTAAGGGCTCGTATTGGAAAATGAATTCCATAAAATGACTCGGCTACTGGGGTACCGCTCGTCTCGGTGCATCTCTAGATAAAATAACACCGAGGACCTCGCCTGGATCCCCTACCAATACAGAACCGGCCTACTACTTGACTGGTAGTACCGAATATAATCACAACGCTTTGGACCTCGAAGCATACAATTTGAGAGATAACAGCGACTCTAGAGAGGAATGGTCATAACCTACTTGGGAGCGACCCACTTAGCCCTGTTGCATCTCACCTGTTTTAGTCATTCTCGGTTGATGAGGTTTGAGACTACGTTTTACCTTTATATAGCACTTCCCACTTGGAATGCTAATACTGTCCTCTAGGCAACAATGCAATACCAGCATTCATCCATACAAGTTCGTTCTAGAACTAAACGAAACACTTAAATGCTCCATCTCCAAATTCCATCATCTTCAAGATGTCTTCACTTCGAAAAACATTTGTTTGGATCGAAGTGGTTTTCAGATAACATATCTGATCCCGGTCTCTTCGAAATAACATTCGATAATTCCCAGTAAACTCAACCCCGGTTCTTTAGGAAATAAATAGTCAAAGATAAGAGCAGAGATGACCTCCTAACCGTTAGTGGACGGATTTCCTTATCATTGTCCTAAGAGAAGGAAACGAGATTTATACGCATAGTATATCATCATCGGAGATGACTATGCCTTATAACTCACGTGTTTCCACTAGCTATTTCCAAAGTTACGTTTTGGGTCCAAATCCGATAGTCGGTCATTTAACCATCGAATAAACAAACATTCAATCATGGATTTAATTCTATAGGGAAAACCAACATTGGTTAAGCACCAAGCAACACTAGGCCTTCTTCACAAATCCTTCCATTAACTCAAATCACTTTGTAAATATTTGTACCAAAATACTTTTACAAAGATTCATTCAAAAACCCTTATATTTTCAGTACTTGAAAAATCTCCATATACTTATCTTAACGATATAAGTATATTCACCAACACTAAGGACGATTCTCCTTCATACAATTCTAAACAATTTATAAACCCCGTTATAAACCCACAAAACCATTTAATGAACTCCTTTTATAAATCTATAAACCCATTTCTAAAATTCTTTTATAAATATTTGAAACCATTTATAAAGTGCTTTTACCCTTTTTAAGCAATCTTCCTTTACGTTTTCCAAACATATTATAAGATTCCTCTTATAATCCACATTTGCTTATAAAACCCTATTTATAACTTTCGAGAATATTTAAAACATAATTTCTAATCATTTACTTAAGACACTATCATTATATAATAGTAAACATTATAAATAAATAAATATCAACTTCAAAACATTTTAAAATAATAATTAATAAATTCCAAACATCCTAAATAAAACAATAATAATTTAACTTCAACCCATTTATAAATACTAATAATTAATTTCCAAAATTTAATTTATAAATAATTATATTTAATTTCAAACCATACTAATAATTTTAAATAACTAACCTTTCAAAATATGAAAATATTCATAAATCACTTTTAAAACAATATTAACATAAATTAAAAACTTTTAAAACATAATTATATTTCCATGATAAAAATCCATACTTAGTTTCAACATGACCATTTCCATATTTATAGACTATATTTATAAATCTCCTCTATTTTATGAAACTACTTTTCACAAAATCCCTTTATTTATGAACCCCATTTATAACACCATTCCTTTATAAATCTCACTTATTCATAAAGTCCCAGTCAAAAACATAATTTCAACCGCTTCTAATCTTGCTCCCATAGGTATATATTTCTTTTTTAAATTTCTTTCAATTTATAAAATATCATTTAACAATCCCAAATTTACCCTCACCTTCAATTTCCACAATAGAATCAACTATTTTCTAAAACATCATTCCACATCTTAAAATAAATCCATCCTTTGATTTATTTCTCCAGTCTATTAAATAATAATAGTTTTCTTTTAATTTATAAAACACCGTTTGTAATTCTATCCCTTTATAAATAAACACGAATTCACAAATCTTAACTTTAATTGTAAAATGTCACTTTATACATTATCACCTTTATAAATCTCCATATTTATAAATAAATCTTTATATATACTATATACATATCGCTCTATATAAAATAGCTAATAATTATTTTCGTCTTCTTTTTAAAACCGTAATCCTTTATTATAACACACAAAATTATTTCCAAGATTTTAAAAATCTTTATTCACAGTTCAAAATATCTATTTAAAATATTTTATAAAACCATAAATTTAAAATCTCTAAAATCATACTTTTACTTTAGAAAAATTATTAAACATATAAAATTCCCAACATCACTTTGAAATTCCTTTTTAAATCAAATCACTATTTTATAGTATTTTAAAATACCAAAATTGAGGCCCGGTGCTCTAAAGCAATAATTAAGCAAAATCATATCCATGTCATCAATATGGCATTCAACAAGTCATATATCACTATATATATGAAAATAAACCAACATAAACCAACAGTGTGAGGAATCCTGTTGGATCCCGCCAATCTGTCCCCTTGCATCATATACAATATATAATTATAAAAATATAAATCAACTGCTTCGAGGTGGGATTCGTATACATGGATCATCCGCTCTTACACGGGAACGTAATAGGGTCTCACCCGCTCCAATAGGCAGGAATATATCCAAACCAACTAATAATTATAGTAAATTTTCTAAACAGTCAATAACAATAAACAATAAAATATCCAAGCATCCAGTAAATAATTTTATTGACTATATAATATTTTCTGATTAACCAAAAAGGTGAGATTTACTCACATTGATTTTAGTAGTTGCCAAAACGTTTCGTTTTGAATTAAAATTGAACGAACGTCCAATTTTAACCCAAAATTCTCACTAGCTCTGAATCCTTCCTATCCAATTCCATAGCGTAGCTTTCATCGACAAGATCGCAACGCGACTCGTCGCGTTCAATTTGGACCTCGTATGAGTTTAATAGGAATTAATGAACTTTTGAGTTAATTAAACATAACTAGTTTTTTTAAAAAAAATATAAACATTTAAAATTATATTACTCTTCTTCCGTCCCAATGTTCAAAACCAAAAGCTTTAATGCAACGTCATGGCCGATCCTTCACAGCCCAATATCTCCTTCTCCGATCAACGAAAATGAGTGTTGCTTCCTTCAACGAACTCTACATCCGTTGAGCTTTGCGATGATCACCCCTAAGAAAACCCCGCCTTTATCAAAAAAGTGACCCAGGCCATTCAAGCACTGTAGCTCGACGTCGCACACCCCTCTTTAGCGCCACATCCTCCAAAAACTTGGCCGAAGAGACCACACTCCACCAGAAACTTGAATCCATGCTTCGATTAACCCAACACTTCCTGTAACGCCCCACCTCTATACCCACGCTAACCAAGAACACTACGATGTAGTGCTGTCAATTAGCACGGAGAATAAGGCTGTAGAGGAGCGACCATCCATGTAACTTCTTTGCGCGAGCACCGATATGTCAGATAGAATATAATGCATATCTTTTAAAGAGGAAATCCAACATACCGATACAAACACAAAGCTATCACACGGTGGCGATATATAATCTTCGGAAATAAATATAGAAATAAACATAACACAAATCAGTCACAGACAATTCATATCACAAAGGCGGAATAAGATATGAATATTACACCTAAAAGTGTACATCAGAGTAGTGGTCAAATAAGATCCACAATAACACAAAAGAATAGATACAAGTGCAAGACAATAGAATACGTATACATCAAGGAGTCTCATCACAAATTCATACAACAAAAACCTACTAAACTAGAGTAGTTAGCCAAAAGTCAGAAGATGGCTCCAGATAAGAAGTCATGATGAAGCACCTGTAAAAACTCAGTCTGACCCGAGTATTATTTAAGAAGAAAATAATAAACGGATCAGTCTAGCTATAATTATCAGATAAAATGAGATAGAATATGAGATATGATAATAGAACGTATGATAACAAAAAGGTGTCATACTATGAAAAGTATACATTAGAAATCCCACAAAAGTCATACAATATCTCAATAATCTCAAAACAGAGAAAAGAATGTCATATTCTTAATTTAATTCACCAAGCCACAATAAAATGACATACTCATCAATGTCAATGGTAAAAGCTGGTGAAACATAAATTTCCAGAAATCAATAATTAGAAATCCAGAAATCACAAGAAAAGGATGGCCAATCCCAAACAGGAGCATGAATGCCGGTACATTGACGCAGTGCAAACGGTACGTCCAATGAACCAGAAAGCCAAGACATCGATGTAGTACAAACGGTACATCAGATGAATCAAACATTGACGCAGTGCAAACGGTACGTCCAATGAATCGGAAAGACAGAGACATCGATGTAGTACAAACGGTACATCAGATGAATCGAACATTGACGCAGTGCAAACGGTATGTCCAATGAATTGAACAATGACGCAGTGCAAACGGTACGTCCAATGAATCAGAAAGACAATACAATTCAGAACATTGACGTAGTGCAAACGGTACGTCCAATGAATCAGAAAGCCAAGACATCGATGTAGTACAAACGGTACATCAGATGAATCAAACATTGACGCAGTGCAAACGGTACGTCCAATGAATCAGAAAGACAGAGACATCGATGTAGTACAAACGGTACATCAGATGAATCGAAACACATTAAAAGTACTTGGGTTGCCAGCCCACAAAGAAATGAGACGAAGCTCAATAAAATGAAGTACAGTCCTTCATATGGACAAAGAGACATCGCACAATTGCTAGTCTAAATCATAAAATGATCATCATGATCAGCGAGAAGTGTCAATCACACCAAGCTAGTAAATATATGAGTTTAGCTTCATGTCCCATAACCACTTGCTTAACTTAAATATTTACGAACAAGCTGTAAATCTTCACTAGGAAATTGTCACGAAAAGGGTTCAATCGAACAAGTCCAAGAGCTAACCGACGAAGTGAACGCAAGCGTTTCATACCACCCGTTTTACTAAGTCATTTAAGTCGATTTCTCGTTCGAGTGAAGTAAAGGCTTGTATATACTAGTAGATTGAAAATCGGTTTGAGAAAACGAACTTTTGATATTTAAAATAGTGTTGAAATCGCTTTGATGAAAGAGTTTTGATATTTACTATTAGTATTGAAACCTTCATATATCTTTAAAGTGACAAGTCATAAAACGATTGTAGAACAAAGCAATTCACGTTCGAAGACGTGAGTAAAGTCCAAAGAAGTCAATCCCAAAACCATTAAAGTAGAAATTCTGATAAATGCTTTGTCAGATAAGATTGCCTACGCAGAGTAATACGGGGTTCGACCTGCCCGGTCAGGTCGCGGGGGTCCAGGGGGCAGCGCCCACGGCGGGGTGCGGGGCAGCGCCCCGTCACGGTACGACCTAGTGAAGGCAAGCGGTCTCGAGAAGCCAAACCGGTCAAATGACCAAGTACTAACTCGCGAACGACCTAGGGGAAAAACAGGTCAAACGACCAAGTACTAACTCGCGAACGACTTACGACTTAAGGGAGGCAAGCGACTTACGACTTAAGGGATAAGGTCATACGACCTAAGTGGAGAATGCCACGCGACTTAGCAGAAGAACAGATCGAACGACCTAGGGGAAAAACAGGTCAAACGACCAAGTTCTAACTCGCGAACGACTTACGACTTAAGCCTTGAACGACTTAGTGGAACGAACGACTTAACGACTTAAGCTTCAATTCGAGCTACGAGCTAAGGCTGGAATGACCTAGTGGAGTTAGGTCGGGGACGACCTACGACTTAAGGTCATACGACTTAACAGTTGCGAGCTAGCGGAGTTGGCATGGCCTAGCGACTTAGTAGAAGCAGCGACCTACGACTTAACGATTTAAAAGCCAACGACCTAGGACTTAAGAGCCATACGAGCTACGACTTATCACTTAACTCGCGAACGACTTAGCACTTAACTCGCGAACGACTTAGCACTTAACTCGCGAACGACTTAGCAAAGGCAGAACACCCAGAACGACTCAGGCCTTTAACTCGTGAACGACTCAAGGAGTTAACTCGCGAACGACTCAAGGAGTTAACTCGCGAACGACTCAGGCCAGGCGAACAGAAATGCACGCGCGCGACTTAAGCCCTTAACTCGTGAACGACTCACGACTTAGGCTTAACTCGTGGACGACTCAGCGAAGGCCAGAACGACTTAAGGCCAGAAAAATCACCAAAACGCTGAAAATTGAAGTTTTTCGCCAATCCAATCCAAACCAAATGCAAGTGTTGATGCAAATACAATAGGGGATCATTCCCAACAGTCCAAGATAGATATAGGCAAGATGTGAGATCAAAAATCTCACCTTTTCACGGAATTTGATGAAGATGAAGCTCGGGGGCAAAGCAAAGATCAACCACAAGCTTGAATCAATGTCTTCACTTTGAATTTGGAGTTAGATGTTGAATTTGCTAAAGAATTTGAGCTTGGAATTTTAATTTCATACTCCCTCCACCATTGTTGCTAAAGCTTCAAAGTTGAAGAAGTGATGAAGAGAAGGAAGGGGTTGGGCTGAGGTAGAAGAGGTGCAGCCCAAACCAAAAGCTCAACACAAAAAGTGACGAAAATTTCACAATCTCCAAACATATCGAAGTTTACACTCAAAAAGATCGCAAACGTCATTTTGAACTCAATGGGGGTGGTCTCGAGTCCTAATTTGACCGTATGCAAAAAGTAGCTTTTCGGTCTAACATCCGACTAACAATAAAATATTTAAGTATAAAATCGATAAATATGCGGGTTGTTACACTTCCTTAATTGCCATTTAATCCAAACCCTTGCCTAAAACTGCCACTCAACTTCACTGTTGAGCTCGAGGAATTAAAGACGCACCCAACAACACCCACATCACTTCAAAGCATAAGCCAAAACGAGATCAAAGATCAAATTTTTAAATATTTTTGATGCGAATTTGATTCGATTTGAAATATTTTTTATTTTTTCGAAATGGAGGTCGGCCTTCGTTTTTAGTTCACTAGAACGAATTAAAAAGGGGATGGAGGGAAAATTAAGTGATGGTTATGGTTAAAGGTATAGAGTAAACGTGAATAGGTATGGTGAATAATGTAGTACATACATACATACATATATATATATACATATATATATAATTTAAATTAGAAAATGTCTGACTTTGAACGACCAAAATTCTCGAACTCCAAACGAGGCATGCTGCCTAGAGTTCTATATGTTATACCTCTATTTCAAATGAAATGAAACTAGTCTCGAGACCTAATTCGATCATATACAGAAGACACCTTTTCAAACCTCTATTATTATTATATAAATTCCTTTAATTAATTTTTATGCGTTTCGATCTCGCATGTCTAAATGATACACCCAATCATCATGAAATTCAACGGCATACTATAATATACAATTACACATCCAATGGAACTGGTTTTATCGAAATCCGAGACAGGGCCCCGGAAAGTAATTTTTACCCGTTAATTAAAACAAATAATTTCCAAAATTAGTTTAATCACTTTTAAATCCAATTTAAAAGTTTACTATCTTCCTTCTTATTCAAATATACTTTAAATCAACTTTAGAAATCGTTTTCATTCATATTAAATTCAAGATTTAATTATTTAAACAAATTTTCAAATATTAAATTTAAAAATTAAATTATTTAATAAATCGCTATATTTGAAATTCGAATTGTTTAACTTATAAAATTAACTTTTCAACATTTAAAATCAATTATATATTCTAAATTCATATGACTAAAATTCTGGGTTGTTACACTAAGCCATATATTGGAGGAATAATTCTGTAAGTCATATATTATGAATCATATAATACAGGTGAATCTATCTTAGAAGATTAAGGGTGAAGGACCCATTCAGTGGGAGCAATAAAAGAGTTAATGGACTCATAGGTTGACACATCCAAATTATATAATCATAGGTGTAATGATCCCAAAATGATTCCCCATACTTTGTTAAAATTAACCGAATAATCATCACAAACATGAACATGTGTATTTAATACACCTGTAGTATATCTATGATAAGTTCATAGAGTACAATTTGGAAGTAAATAACATGAGATGAAAAACAAAATAAGATGACTTGATTTGATTAAATATGTGAGTATATTGGAAAGGAGTTCCAAAATTATCTACAAACAAATACGATTTGACCTCAATAGTCACTCCTTCCTATGATATATAATGATATATCAATATGGAGTAATCAGACTTTGTTCGAAAAAGTACTATTAGTGATGAGTGAAGTTGAGTTTACTTCTTTCTTATAGGTCGTATACTTCTGTGTAAATACATAAGGTTAAATTTTAATTTCGTTTAAAGAATAGTTTACAAGGTCATAAAAGTTGAATTTGTAAGAAATCCCTACATATTCTAGGTCAATAGTTGATAGATTATGTGATTCGAGAGACTACACGTATTATTCGAAAGGGATCTTGTGTGGACCACCTGAAATGAGTTTAGGACCAATAAATATTGAATGACCAATCTATATTATGAACACAATTTCATAAACTTAAAAAACAAATAGTTTTATACATATCTATATATAATTTATGTAATGTGTTTGCGAAGACCTATTCCGTTGAACTAAGAAACAATTGTTATTTCAAGGAATGCCAACTTCATGATAAGTGAATTTATTTTAGAGTTCATTGGTAGTAAAATGAATTTGGATATGATCCAACGATAAAACTGATTACAAAGGATGAAACAAAATTAACCAAGCCTAAACAGACACAACTAATTAGAATGTCTAATAAAAAATCTCTTATATTAAAAAGAAACTATGATTTTCTTAACGATGTTGAGAAAGGAATTTACTCAGTTGCCAAAAAGCCATTAAGAGTATTTGTTTCCGCCAAAATTAGTCACAAACATCCAATTGTACGTGAAAGCACCAAATTCCCAAAACAATATCCAAATAGAAAGACAAGCACGTAGATCACAGAATCAATAGCACAAAAAGTAAAGGAACACATAAGTATTATAGTGGGGCAAACTCCGGATTACGTCCACTCCAATAATTTTTTATTAGTTTATACAGTTGATTACAGTTACAAATCCGTGAAATTCAAGAGTAAAAATTGACAGAGTATAGCCTAGGTAGAAGATAAAGAGAACCAAAAAGAAGATCTCCTTTTCTAATGCCATGCTTGTTGTATTTATAGGGAGAGATGAGGGGATATTTCGCTAAGGTTTCGGAAAAAGGCTTTCTAGGTCAATAGTGGTCCACCATAATGATCGACATGTTGAATATGACATTTAATAACGATCGGTCAACAT
This sequence comes from Allium fistulosum, assembly GCA_030737815.1. Classification (NCBI taxonomy): domain Eukaryota; kingdom Viridiplantae; phylum Streptophyta; class Magnoliopsida; order Asparagales; family Amaryllidaceae; genus Allium; species Allium fistulosum. The sequence continues at coordinate 1,217,172,151 of CM060904.1, read as the reverse complement.
ATCACCGATAGTTTTTCCCTCATCCAATCCAAGGCCGATCGTCTTTGGGGGGTTCTTCATGCCTCATGAAGTTTCTTCTGAAGTATGGAATCATTCTGACTTGTAGTTTGGGAGATATGGGTTGATCCTTGTTGAAACTGGATGGTTCATTGAACTATACTGATCATTATGATGGATCGATATGAACGATCGGTCAATAACGATTGATCAATGAGGATAAGCCATCTTCAAACCATCACTCCATGATATGTGATTGCTACAGTGGATTGGCAAGAACGATCGATCAATAACGATCAGCCATCCTCAAGTCTTTACTTCGTGATACGCGGTTCCTATGATGGATCGTTCTAGAACGTTCGGTCAAAACGATCGGCCATCTAAAGACCTTCACCTTTCGATGCGCGATCGTTTTTGTAGGCTCCCCTCTTCATTTTATTGATGCTTTGAAAGTTTCAAGCGAATTGGTCTTGTGGATTTTGAGATATTGATCGATCTCCAATGACTTGAACTATTTCATGGATCGTACTTGGTTGGTCCATACAAATACTTGCTTCATCCGAATTCATTCAACTATTGTCCATAGCTTTAACTATATTTGATTTCCTATCCATCCAATTGAGCCAAACCCATGATATCCTAGCCTTGATAATTGTGAAGCTTATCGGGTTAAATCCGCATGTGCACTACCTTGCCAAAAGATGGGTTAACACTTTGCTCCCCACAATATGCCTTGCGATAGGAAGGCGTGTTTTGAATTGCCATAAATCCAAATACCAAAGTCCATAATCCATCGATTGCCATATTATCCAATCCAAAATCCAATCCATTACCAATCCAATTCCTTGATCTCTTCGGATCATTAGCGAAATCCATGACTGTTCTAAGTCAATATCCAATTCCGAATCCAGTCCAAATTCATTAACCAAATCCACAATCTTTCTGGATCGTTTTATCCAAATTTGGGACCGCTCCGGGTCCATACCCAAATCCATAGACCTCTCCGGGTCGTTTTATCCAAATCCGGGACTGCTTTGGGTCCATATCCAAATCCGGGACCGCTTTGGGTCCATATCCAAATCTATAGACCTCTCCGGGTTGTTTTATCCAAATCAGAGACCGCTCCGGGTCCATGTCCAAATTCGAGACCGCTCCGGGTCCATATCCAAACCGATAGACCTCTCCAGGTCGTTTTATCCAAATCCGGGATCTCACCGGATCCTTACCGAGCACACTCCCTACTCGACGACTTGAGTAGGCCGATTATGTCGCTCTCTAGTGAAGCGGCCTACCCATTATCATGCATAGTCCATACCCGACGATCTATTGGGTTCTATTCTCCGGCCTTGACTCTTCGATCGAGGACTTAATCCGTGGGGTATCCTACTCCAACCTCGATCCCCAGTCGAGAACTTAATCCGTGGGGTATCCTACTCCGGCCTCAATCCCCAGTCGAGGACTTATCCATGCACAGGTCCATCCTGTCGCTCTCCGACGAAGGGACTTGTAATATCCCTGAAATTTGAGCAATATCAATTTAATAATCTGTTAAATAATTAAATTGATATTGATGGTCTTTGATAATGAAATCTGAATTTAATTTAATAATCTGATTTAAATAAGTATTTAATTGATGATTTAGTCTTTTAAAATAGTTAATAAGATATTTTCTATTTGAATATATATATTTATTTGTATATATTGTAAATAGAAAGCTTTGGGCAAACTGGAAATTTAGATTTAATTTAATATGACTTTTCAAAGATATTTAAATAAATAACTTTATAGTTTTAAATATACTTTAGGTAAATGTTTAAATTGGTTAAAATATATTTTAACTTAAGTTTAAATATAAATAAGATTAACAAAAAAAATGGTTTGTTTTATTTCTTTTTAAAATATTACTTGATAATATAATCTCTTATATAAATTAGTTAAATATCAAATATGTTAATTTCAAATAATAAGTATAATATATTATTTTTAATTTTGTATGAATAGATTTTAAAAGACTATAGAATTGTTATTTTTAAATTGATAAATAATTGTATATTTTAAATTGAATCTTAGGATTTAATTTGATTTGAATTTGAATTTAAGTTTTGAAATTCAAAGGAATAAATATTTAAATTGTTTTGGATTTTAGAATATTTGTATAAACTTTTATATAAAAATATAATTAGTTTATTTTATTAAAAAGTAATTTATATATATAGATAAGTATTTAATAAATAAAGAAAAGGGTTTTATTTACTTTTAAAAATAAGGTAAAAAAATATAAAAGACAAGTGTTATTTCCTAAAGCCCTTATTTTAACAAGTGTTAATGTTTAAAGCTTTGCATTAACATGTGTTAAGCAATGGATTAAACAAAATGACAAGTGTCCTTATTATTTCCATTTTCTTTTATTTTTATAAAATCATAAATTCACTTATATATACATTTGCATATCTTCACTTCATTTTCTTTTTAAATCTTCATTTCAAAACCAAGAAAACCCAAACCAATTCTCTAATCCAAAATCTGAAATCAGTAATCAAATTTGCCTCAAACCAAATTCAAACAACCTATAATTCATTTTCCAAATCAAAGATCAAATCTGTCTGCATTTCCTTTTCAATCTGGAATCATCTCAACCCAAGCAGTTTGCATTCTTCTCAAACCTGAAAACAACATGCTTTCTTTTCAAATGCCTGCCTGCAAACATCTTCATTTTTCAACCTGGAATCAACTGTAAAAAAATAAAAGAGCCTGCTTGCATTCGTTCTTCAATTTGGAAGCCAGCATGCATGTGGTTCAAAACAGTTTTAAGCTCAACAACTCAAGTTTTTAAATCAAAGAGGCATTCCAGTTTTAAAGTTCAAACCAGTTTCAAGCTTTTCAAAAATTCAAAGAGGCTGCCTCTGTTTAAATTAAGGTGAGTAACATTTTTAGATTTTAAATATAAGAATCTGTTGCATGTTAACTCTGAAAGAAGTATGTTCTTGTGTGTATATATGTGAGTTTTTATAGATAGATATATGGATGTATAGATATATATTTGCATGTCAGCTATTGTGTGATATCTCTGTTTTTATTTCTTTTAAGCCAGATCTTGATCAAAAATTCCTCATCTTCTTATCTAATCTCTGTTAGATCTTAGGCTTAAACAAATTAATTAGTTTCATCATAAACTAAAGTTTAAAAAGGTAATTAAGCTCAACTTAAACCTGGGTGTCTCTGTAAACCAAAATCAACAGAGCAAGATTTATATAGGTGAAAATTCAAACACTTTAATTCATCAATTCAGAAGCATAAACTAAATTCTTAACCCTAGGCATGAATTTTAAGAATGAAATTATGATTTTTAGTTTTATAATGAAAGAGCAGTTTTTGTTTTAACTAAAAAGGGGAAATTGGGAAGAACTGGTGATCTAGATGGTCTGGGGGATCGGGCTTCTATCTAAAGATAGTAGGGTGATCAGAGACTCGAGGAAAAATGTCAGGAGTATTTTTTTTAAGCATTAAGGAAGATTTGATTTAGGATTTAAATTCCTAACCCTAGTTTTAGCTGGTCTGGGTAAGGAGATCATCACGACTTCTCTGCTGGATCGGGTGCAGTGAGGTTTGGGGAAATGAAAGTATGGTCATTGAAGAGTTTATGGACGGAGTTTCAAGATCTCTGATGATCGGAGTGACGTGGGGGAAGCGTTGACAGGTTTGGTGATGGTTGGGTCTTTCTGTTCCAGGTTTCGAAATTCATCTCGATTTCGACTGCGTGAGTGGATTGAAGTTTGGATGATCGGGGTTGGGTTGGTAGTCGATCGTTGTCTTGTGGGGATGCTCGGCGGTGGTCAGAGTGGACGCTGGTGATCGTGCACGTGCACAGGGTCGTGATTGTGTTTGGGGAAGTCTGGGTGGTTGCAGAAGGTCTCGAGTTTCCTCGGGTTGTTTGATGAGATGCTCGAAGAAATTAGGGTTGGGGACTCGAAGTTTTTTTGGGGAGGTCTCGGGTAAAAGATGTGATACCAGGTTTTTCAAAAGCCTGTTGTTTAAATTTAAATCTAAATTTAAATTTGTGCAGTAAATTTAAACTGGGATTTTAATCAAAGTTTAAATATATAAACTCAAGTTTAGTTTTGAATCTTAGATTTAAGACAAATAAGTTTTATAAATTCAAATATTGTAATAAGTTTAAATGTTTGTTAAATTTAAATGTTTTGAATTTAAAAAGGGATTTGTTTAAATCTTGTAAAATTTCATTTACAAGGAAAATATTATTTATCACTTAAAGATTTTAAGTTGATTTTAAAACTTGTTGAAGTTAAATTATAAGTTAATGATTTATATGCATTTAATTATTAGGGAAATTAAATGGATAATTAATTTATCTAATAAATTAATGAAATAAGTAATTACTTAAAAGTAATTAAAGATTTAATATTAAAGGTTTAAGATTAATTATTTTAGAATAATTAACTTGTAATTAAGATTCATTAATTAAATAGGATTTGATTTTTAATTAATTAAATAGAATAATTAATTTAAGGATTCAAATTAATTTAATTAAGGTTTAAGATTAATTAATTAGGAATAATTAATTTATAATTATGGGTTATAAATTAAAGTATTAATTAATGATTAGGAATTAATTAATAAGGTAATTTAGAATTATTAAGTTATGATTAACCCTTAATTAATTAAATAATTAGAGATTAATTACTTGGTTATTAAGATTTATTAATTTGGAATTAATAATAATTAATCTAAGTTAATTACTTAAGAAAAGTAATTAAAGAGTTGTTAATAGTTAATGAAGGTCATTGACTATGGATTATTAGATAATTAATTAATGTGATTAATTTTAATAATTTATTAGATTAATTAATTTAAAGATAATCAATTATAGAATTTGTTTAAATAAATTACATAATGGAAGTAATTAAGAAATTAATTACTCATTGTAATTAATTAAGTTAATTTGATTAGTTAAGTTAATTAATTAAGTTTAATTAATTTAGAATAATCAAGAGATGATTTAATAATAATTACTTAATGTAATTATTAAAGTATGATTATTTAGGGAAGTAAATAATAGATAATTACTGAAAGTAATTAATTGAAGGAAAGTAATTTGAGTTAATTACTTTGAATAATTAATCAAGGGATTAATTAAGGAATTAATTAAGGACTAATTAATTTAGTTAATAAAAGTAATTAAGGGTAGTTAATTACTGATTGAAGATTAATCAAGGTGATTAATAAATGTTGTTTAAATTAAAGGTTAATTACTTAATGTAATTAATTTAATTAAGTAATTTGTAATTAAGGATCATTAATTAATATAATTAATGATGTAATTAAGAATTTATTAATTAAGAAATAATTAATAAATGAAGTGATTAATTAATGTAATTAATTAAGGATAAATGTAATTAATTATAGTTGATTAATTTAATTAATTATAGTTAATTAATTAATGAAGTAATTAATTTAATTCACTTTAAATTAATTTAAGATAGTATAAATCATTACTTATGGATGAATAAATAGTATTGAATGCTTTGCATTGTTTGATATCTCTAATGAGATATATGCTGATCCGTGATATGGATGTTTAGTTGAATTGTGATGATAATATGGATTATCTGTTTATATTGATAATGTTGATTATCTATTGTGATGTTGTGAATTATCTTTCTATATGAATAAAGATAATATATTGAATTGTTTTAACCTTAAAACAACTTGGCCTTAAAAGATACGCCTTGGATTTCGATGAGACCGGGATCGGGTTTGCTACATTACAGCGTGATAGGGGGTTCTCGCTTCGCGGTTTGGTGGCGAACGGGAGACTCTTACCCCTACATGTCCCATTGAGGGGTTGGTTGCGAGTCGAGAGGCTGGCCGTAAAAGCAAATTCGAGGTATCACTGTATGCCACGGTGGGTCTGGGATGGTTGCAAAGCCTACCGGTCGCCACTGCCTTTGGTCGTTACAGTGGTATCGGAGCATAGGTTGAGCGAATGCCTAAGCTTTTGGTTAAGTGAATATCAGAGCAGTAGGTAGAGTGAATACCTAGGCTCTGAAGTGGTGTCTATCTTGAGAGCGCGTAATTGTTAGTTATATAAAAATGATTTTATATTGTGTTAATTGGTCGGTTGAGTGGTATATGGATTCTGGTCAATACGAGTAGCTAACGTTATTGATAGGGATCTCTAAACACTTGAACCAGGCCAACGGACACAATATTGTTTTAAAGAGGTAAATGAAATAATTTTACCCAGAAATAATTTCTATATAAAAAGTACCATTTTAAATATATATATATATTTCTACCTATTTGTTGGGTTACCTGTTCGGGTTTTCCAATATAGGATATAAAGGTAGATAGGGTAGTGGTGTGTGTAACACGACTACCAATGGTTGGAGTCTGAGTATTGAGGTTGGAAGTGTATCTGTCGAGACTGTAGACCTAATACCGTCTCGAGTAAGCTTTGCTATGGTAAAGGATTTCATCGATCTCTGAAGGAAACCTTTTAAAGGTTCGGAGTTTATCTTTGAAGTTTGGATGAGTAAGGTTGGATCTGTTGGTTGAACAGAAGCGAGTGATGGTACCTTGATACCTCAGGTAATAGTAGCTGTATGATGAGATACAGTGACGATGGATGTTCCCGAAGATGTTTTCTTTGGAACAAGATTAAGGAAGTGTGTATGCTTCGGTGTTGTGGCTGAGTTCAGCATGGTGTTTCTGTTTGGTTTGGAGTTCGAGTTTCTCGAAGATCTTTGGAATAGGAAGTCCTTGGCATCAGTGTCAGCAGTGCAGCTCAGAGTATTCTGTGATGGCAGGAAGTTTTCTGGATGAGCAGTTTTTCTGAAGGTGAAGTTCAGAAGTAGTAAGAGTAAATCCATTTCTTCGATGGATTGGATAGTTAAGTATGAGCTGTTCGGATTGTGTAAAGAGGAACAGTTTTTCTTTGGAAATAGGTTGAGTTGATCGCAAAAGTGACTTGCGATTGTGTGAGTGCTCTCTTGGGTTATTGAAGTTTTTCTGGATGTCTTCAGGAAGTCGGAAGATTGTCCGCATCTGAAGATTGAGTTTTCTTATCGACTGAATTCCAGGAGTGATACCGGTGGTTCAGCCTAGTTGAAGGATGATTTCTAGAGATAGAGTTGGTGAAGCAGCTCAAGTTTGATGGAGTATCTGAGTTTCTTTTATGGATCTGTTGAACCATTTTCCGTGATGTGTTGTCCAGTTGTGCTTGTGTTCTTCATCAGCATTTTCATTCTACCTCAGATCAGCGTGGTGCAACAGAAGCAGTTTTGGAGTGTATCTCTGGATAGGAGAAGTAAGTTTGGAAATCTACTGAATTGTGGAGTAGAGTTGTGTTTTGGATCTCTTCTGTATTATGACTTGGATAAGTATTTGGACTTCTGAATTGAATTGTCAGTTTGGATAACTGGAATTCATTGTGTTTTACGTATCTCTGAGGGAGTACATGTTTGATCTATTTCTGGTTTTTGAAATCAGCAGTTCAGGAAGTTTGGTAGTTAAGTCAGACTCGTCTGTAGTCTGATATCCTGTTTAGTTCTATAGGTCTAGATGAGTAGGAACTCTGTAGCTTCGTAGTTTGGATTGTTTGTAGAGCGAGTATTCCGGTATATATATATACTTGGGGAAACTCGAGGAAATTCTATCCAGAATTTTATCTGGATAATTAAATTTGTTTGTTTGGATGATTGGTTGTTATGGTTGCTAGTATATGGTTGATAATATATGTTGTGATTTAAAACTAAAATCTTTAATAAGATTATTAAATTACCTTTGTTTAAATTTCGGGGACGAAATTATTTTAAGGGGGGAGGAATGTAATATCCCTGAAATTTGAGCAATATCAATTTAATAATCTGTTAAATAATTAAATTGATATTGATGGTCTTTGATAATGAAATCTGAATTTAATTTAATAATCTGATTTAAATAAGTATTTAATTGATGATTTAGTCTTTTAAAATAGTTAATAAGATATTTTCTATTTAAATAAATATATTTATTTGTATATATTGTAAATAGAAAGCTTTGGGCAAACTGGAAATTTAGATTTAATTTAATATGACTTTTCAAAGATATTTAAATAAATAACTTTATAGTTTTAAATATACTTTAGGTAAATGTTTAAATTGGTTAAAATATATTTTAACTTAAGTTTAAATATAAATAAGATTAACAAAAAAAATGGTTTGTTTTATTTCTTTTTAAAATATTACTTGATAATATAATCTCTTATATAAATTAGTTAAATATCAAATATGTTAATTTCAAATAATAAGTATAATATATTATTTTTAATTTTGTATGAATAGATTTTAAAAGACTATAGAATTGTTATTTTTAAATTGATAAATAATTGTATATTTTAAATTGAATCTTAGGATTTAATTTGATTTGAATTTGAATTTAAGTTTTGAAATTCAAAGGAATAAATATTTAAATTGTTTTGGATTTTAGAATATTTGTATAAACTTTTATATAAAAATATAATTAGTTTATTTTATTAAAAAGTAATTTATATATATAGATAAGTATTTAATAAATAAAGAAAAGGGTTTTATTTACTTTTAAAAATAAGGTAAAAAAATATAAAAGACAAGTGTTATTTCCTAAAGCCCTTATTTTAACAAGTGTTAATGTTTAAAGCTTTGCATTAACATGTGTTAAGCAATGGATTAAACAAAATGACAAGTGTCCTTATTATTTCCATTTTCTTTTATTTTTATAAAATCATAAATTCACTTATATATACATTTGCATATCTTCACTTCATTTTCTTTTTAAATCTTCATTTCAAAACCAAGAAAACCCAAACCAATTCTCTAATCCAAAATCTGAAATCAGTAATCAAATTTGCCTCAAACCAAATTCAAACAACCTATAATTCATTTTCCAAATCAAAGATCAAATCTGTCTGCATTTCCTTTTCAATCTGGAATCATCTCAACCCAAGCAGTTTGCATTCTTCTCAAACCTGAAAACAACATGCTTTCTTTTCAAATGCCTGCCTGCAAACATCTTCATTTTTCAACCTGGAATCAACTGTAAAAAAATAAAAGAGCCTGCTTGCATTCGTTCTTCAATTTGGAAGCCAGCATGCATGTGGTTCAAAACAGTTTTAAGCTCAACAACTCAAGTTTTTAAATCAAAGAGGCATTCCAGTTTTAAAGTTCAAACCAGTTTCAAGCTTTTCAAAAATTCAAAGAGGCTGCCTCTGTTTAAATTAAGGTGAGTAACATTTTTAGATTTTAAATATAAGAATCTGTTGCATGTTAACTCTGAAAGAAGTATGTTCTTGTGTGTATATATGTGAGTTTTTTTAGATAGATATATGGATGTATAGATATATATTTGCATGTCAGCTATTGTGTGATATCTCTGTTTTTATTTCTTTTAAGCCAGATCTTGATCAAAAATTCCTCATCTTCTTATCTAATCTCTGTTAGATCTTAGGCTTAAACAAATTAATTAGTTTCATCATAAACTAAAGTTTAAAAAGGTAATTAAGCTCAACTTAAACCTGGGTGTCTCTGTAAACCAAAATCAACAGAGCAAGATTTATATAGGTGAAAATTCAAACACTTTAATTCATCAATTCAGAAGCATAAACTAAATTCTTAACCCTAGGCATGAATTTTAAGAATGAAATTATGATTTTTAGTTTTATAATGAAAGAGCAGTTTTTGTTTTAACTAAAAAGGGGAAATTGGGAAGAACTGGTGATCTAGATGGTCTGGGGGATCGGGCTTCTATCTAAAGATAGTAGGGTGATCAGAGACTCGAGGAAAAATGTCAGGAGTATTTTTTTTAAGCATTAATGAAGATTTGATTTAGGATTTAAATTCCTAACCCTAGTTTTAGCTGGTCTGGGTAAGGAGATCATCACGACTTCTCTGCTGGATCGGGTGCAGTGAGGTTTGGGGAAATGAAAGTATGGTCATTGAAGAGTTTATGGACGGAGTTTCAAGATCTCTGATGATCGGAGTGACGTGGGGGAAGCGTTGACAGGTTTGGTGATGGTTGGGTCTTTCTGTTCCAGGTTTCGAAATTCATCTCGATTTCGACTGCGTGAGTGGATTGAAGTTTGGATGATCGGGGTTGGGTTGGTAGTCGATCGTTGTCTTGTGGGGATGCTCGGCGGTGGTCAGAGTGGACGCTGGTGATCGTGCACGTGCACAGGGTCGTGATTGTGTTTGGGGAAGTCTGGGTGGTTGCAGAAGGTCTCGAGTTTCCTTGGGTTGTTTGATGAGATGCTCGAAGAAATTAGGGTTGGGGACTCGAAGTTTTTTTGGGGAGGTCTCGGGTAAAAGATGTGATGCCAGGTTTTTCAAAAGCCTGTTGTTTAAATTTAAATCTAAATTTAAATTTGTGCAGTAAATTTAAACTGGGATTTTAATCAAAGTTTAAATATATAAACTCAAGTTTAGTTTTGAATCTTAGATTTAAGACAAATAAGTTTTATAAATTCAAATATTGTAATAAGTTTAAATGTTTGTTAAATTTAAATGTTTTGAATTTAAAAAGGGATTTGTTTAAATCTTGTAAAATTTCATTTACAAGGAAAATATTATTTATCACTTAAAGATTTTAAGTTGATTTTAAAACTTGTTGAAGTTAAATTATAAGTTAATGATTTATATGCATTTAATTATTAGGGAAATTAAATGGATAATTAATTTATCTAATAAATTAATGAAATAAGTAATTACTTAAAAGTAATTAAAGATTTAATATTAAAGGTTTAAGATTAATTATTTTAGAATAATTAACTTGTAATTAAGATTCATTAATTAAATAGGATTTGATTTTTAATTAATTAAATAGAATAATTAATTTAAGGATTCAAATTAATTTAATTAAGGTTTAAGATTAATTAATTAGGAATAATTAATTTATAATTATGGGTTATAAATTAAAGTATTAATTAATGATTAGGAATTAATTAATAAGGTAATTTAGAATTATTAAGTTATGATTAACCCTTAATTAATTAAATAATTAGAGATTAATTACTTGGTTATTAAGATTTATTAATTTGGAATTAATAATAATTAATCTAAGTTAATTACTTAAGAAAAGTAATTAAAGAGTTGTTAATAGTTAATGAAGGTCTTTGACTATGGATTATTAGATAATTAATTAATGTGATTAATTTTAATAATTTATTAGATTAATTAATTTAAAGATAATCAATTATAGAATTTGTTTAAATAAATTACATAATGGAAGTAATTAAGAAATTAATTACTCATTGTAATTAATTAAGTTAATTTGATTAGTTAAGTTAATTAATTAAGTTTAATTAATTTAGAATAATCAAGAGATGATTTAATAATAATTACTTAATGTAATTATTAAAGTATGATTATTTAGGGAAGTATATAATAGATAATTACTGAAAGTAATTAATTGAAGGAAAGTAATTTGAGTTAATTACTTTGAATAATTAATCAAGGGATTAATTAAGGAATTAATTAAGGACTAATTAATTTAGTTAATAAAAGTAATTAAGGGTAGTTAATTACTGATTGAAGATTAATCAAGGTGATTAATAAATGTTGTTTAAATTAAAGGTTAATTACTTAATATAATTAATTTAATTAAGTAATTTGTAATTAAGGATCATTAATTAATATAATTAATGATGTAATTAAGAATTTATTAATTAAGAAATAATTAATAAATGAAGTGATTAATTAATGTAATTAATTAAGGATAAATGTAATTAATTATAGTTGATTAATTTAATTAATTATAGTTAATTAATTAATGAAGTAATTAATTTAATTCACTTTAAATTAATTTAAGATAGTATAAATCATTACTTATGGATGAATAAATAGTATTGAATGCTTTGCATTGTTTGATATCTCTAATGAGATATATGCTGATCCGTGATATGGATGTTTAGTTGAATTGTGATGATAATATGGATTATCTGTTTATATTGATAATGTTGATTATCTATTGTGATGTTGTGAATTATCTTTCTATATGAATAAAGATAATATATTGAATTGTTTTAACCTTAAAACAACTTGGCCTTAAAAGATACGCCTTGGATTTCGATGAGACCGGGATCGGGTTTCCGTATACCGGATTTCCAGGTCTGGAGACCCGAATACCACATCGATCCAAATTAACGATAGGTCGTGAATCAAGTGAAGATGAAGATTCAGAGTGCAAGGGTTATTGTCGTTAACTTTGAGGGTGATTTCAAAACGAGTGTAACGAGATAATGCCTTCGGTTTCGTTTGAACCCGGAACGAACTTGTATGGATTGAATGCTTTCAGCACATCGTCAGGTGGACGATGAGCATTCTAAGTGATGTGTTCTTTTTTAAAGGTAATCGTGACCTCAAGCCTCACAAACCGGGAATGGCTAAAACAGGGGAGGTGCAGCAAGGTTAGTGGGTAGCACCCAAGTAGGACAAGATTACCTCTGTCTAGAAGTCCCTTCTTATTTCGGCTTAGTGTGTGCGGTTGCTGATCCCAACCGTGAGGTATCTTGTGCGGGAATTATCCAGTAAGGGATGTTCCGGCCTTGTGTTGCAGGGGATTGGGAGTGATCCTCGGTACGGTGATCTAGGCCACGTACTGTGACGGGCGGTACCCCGGTAGCCCTGCCATTGTATGGAATCCAAACTCCAATAAGTGCCGTACGTATTAGTTGTGCCCAACTATGTTGAAATGTGAGATGTAAGCATTTCAGCTATTTCTGTATTTTACTTGAAAACCCTAGACCCTATTATAATACAATCGAATTTCCTATCAAATGTTTTGGTTAGCGTAAGGTAAAAACTTACCCATGTTTATTTGTGGGAAGTCTTACGTGATACCTTTTCTTTCAAAAGGTTTTGAAGTTAAACAAGTTTAACCTGTTACTCACACCAGACCCATGTCTGACCCAAGTTGTTTATTTCTGTTTTATAAACTCTTGGGTACTCAAATTTTTACGAGTAGCCAAGGGATTCAGGTTAGCCTTGACGAATTGTGGAGGAGCAATGGAGCAGGAGGCTTCAGCGTTGTAGATATAGATAGTAGTTTCCGCTGTGTTGATCTTGTTTAGATCTTTGTTTGTATAGAGATGTAATAACTAGACAGATGTTTATAACTGTCTAGTATATGATGTGAATCTGTGTAACTCTGATAAGTGTTGTATATGATACTATGTAATATTTATGTGATATAATATATTTTGTTTCGTTTCGCTGTGAGATTCTGATATTGTTTAGTTCTTTCTTTCTCTTCTTTTCTCTTTCTATCCCTTTCTTTCTTATTAGCGATACGACTTTCTATGGAGAGAAAGTCTTGGTCGTTACAGGACTCGTGACTCACGGTTATTGCCCCGCCTCTCCGGTCGGGGCCATAACCTTGACCTGTGTTATTTATTACATTAATCCAAATTTAAGCATTCCAAAGTACTTTTTGTAAAAGATAAAATAAGAGTCTGTACAACCGAAAAAACTAAATAACCATAGTATCAAAAAAACCAGAGTTCGTAGTAAATAGGAAAAACCCAAATTTTACAAACCCGAGCACTACGATTCATCGTCATCTCAGAGCATGCCTAGGGACCGTCCTCGATCCCGTACATGTGTAAGTGACTTAGCCGTATTTCTGCAAGGTTTTGTTACTTATTCCATGCCAGAAATCCAATCAATTATTGATAAGTTGGCGATGATGCCTTGATCCAGTGCCATTTTCATTCGAGGTGGACGGTGGTTGCTTCTGTTCCACCGCCACAGCCCGAATTTTTATATATTTTTGTAACTGACCATTCCTCATATGTTCCTTAATGATATTCTTCAAATGCCTGTAGTCATTTGTAATGTGCCCATCCAGCTCATGGAATATGCAATGCTTTCCTGATGCCCGCTTGTGTTCGGTGGGTTCCCTCCTTGTCGGCCTTTGATATTGAAGGCGTTTCGAGTATCCCAATAAATCCTTTCCAGAGGTTTGGTCAAATCCATGTAAGATGATAATTTCGGTTCTCTCCATTGCCTTTTTGACATATTAATGCCATCATTCAATTTCTGTTTGCCTTTATCATTCTTGTTTCATCCCCTGATGATCCTCCACTTTGCATAGCATTCACCTCCGATTTGTTTGCTCATGCGTCTTCCTGTCGCAGGAACCTTTTTGCTTCATGGTAAAAATCCCCTAGATTCATAGGTGGATCCCATGCTAGTGAATCCTTAAACTTCGTGCCATCATCAATTCCGGATACAGCTTCCATTAAAACCATGGATGGATCTGGACGATCTATCGATGTTGTCGTGGCATTAAACCATGTTAGGAAACTCCTCAGGGACTCTCCGATCCTTTGTTTCAGTGTTGCCAAACTCATTACATTTTTGGGTCTCGAGATGTGAACCCTAAACTGCCTCATAAACCATTCAATCAATTCCGTTCATGTGCTGATAGAGCCGCTTTCCAACTGTTTGAATCATAGTGCAGCTATATCCGTCAGATACAAAGTGAACCACTATGCTATGACTTCCTCCGATGCCCAGTACTTTCATGTGTCTCATGTATCTCGTCAGATGAACAGTGGGATCTATCTTTCCATCATATGTCTCAAATGTTGGTAGCTTGAATTCCGGTTGAATCCTAGCTTGCTTGATACTAGGAGAAGGGGCTCCTATTCACATATTCCAGATCCTAATTTACCAATCCTCCTCTCATAGCACGTCTGATCATTTTGCGCCAACCTGTCGTTGTCATCCAGTGGTGGTCTTCGATCATTGTCTCCAACCTGCCCCCCGAGTCCACGGGCGAATCCCTAAATCTGCTCTTCTAGACGAGCATCCACATTCCGATCAATGCCAAATTGCACAGCACCACCCGATATGTTGCCTGGGATTGAGCTAACATGACCAGGAGGCATGCCCCAAGTATGGATCGATCGGCACCGATCGTTCGAGAACGATCGGTTAAAGTACCACCGATTGTTCTTGGTTGTTAGAACGATCAGCCAAAGTACCACCGATTGTTCTTGGTTGGTTGGGGGCTTCTCCCGGAGGTTCAACTCCATCCTGCATCCTGTTTGCTTCATTTTCTTGGTTCTGACTCTGTATTTCCTCAGCTCTTGTTGCTCCAACTCCGTGATCCATATTTCTAGTATTCCCTGCTACTCTATTTCCTTTTTTGCACTTCGGCTTGTCCAATCTATCAGAGTAGGTTCTGCATCATTTCCTCCTGTCTCTTCAGCATCCTTTCCTATAAAGCATCCATCATCATTTCCATCTCGTCTCCGGTAATGAAGATTGAGGTTTTATTAGCTTCTGAGGAAGCCTCCTGACTCCCTTCATGATGGCTCCTATCTGTTCTCTGTCTCCTTGTTGATTGCCTAGCCATTGCTTCCTAGGTCCAAGTATCCAAGCTTCTAAATCTGAGGTCCTAGCTTCCAAATCCGCAGGTGCAAGTCCTCCCGGTGAAGGCACCAAAATGTTTGCACCAAAATCGGTCACAAATGCCCAATTGTATGTGAAAGCACCAAATTCCCAAAAAAATATCCAAATAGAAAGACAAGCACGCAGATCATAGAATCAATAGTAGAAAAAGTAAAGGAACACACAAGTTTTACAGTGGTTCGGCAAACTACGGCCTACGTCCACTCCAATAATCTTTTATTAGTTTATATTGTTGATTACAGTTACAAATTCGTGAAATTCAAGATTAAAAATTGACAGAGTATAGCCTGGGTATAAGATGAAGAGAAGTAGAAAGAAGATCCCCTTTTCTAATGCCATGCCTTTTGTATTTATAGGGAGAAACGAGGGGATATTTCGCCAAGGTTTCGGTAGAAGGTTTTCTAGGTCCATAGGGGCCCACCATAACAATCAGCATGTTTAATTTGACATTTAATAATGATCGGCCAAAATATCACCGACCATTTTTCCTTTATCCAATCCAAGGCCGATCATTTATGGGGGGTTCTTCATGCCCCTTGAAGTTGCTTCTGAAGTATGGAATCATTCTGACTTGTAGTTTAGGAGATATGGGTTGATCTTGGTTGAAATTGAATAATTCATTGAACTATACCGATCGTTATGATGGATCGATATGAACGATCGGTAAATAACGGTCGATCAATAAGGATCGGCCGTCTTCAAACCATCACTCAATGATTTGAGATTACTACGGTGGCTCGGCAAGAATAATCGATCAATAACGATCAGCCATCCCCAAGTCTTTACTTTGTGATACGCGGTTGCTATGATGGATCATTCTAGAACGTTCGGTCAAAACGATCGGCCATCTTAAGACCTTCATCTTTCGATGCGCGATCGTTTTAGTATGCTCCCTTCTTGATTTTATTGATGCTCTAAAAGTTTCAAGCGAATTGGTCTAGTGGATTTTGAGATATTGATCGCTCTCTGATGACTTGAGCTGTTTCGTGGATCGTTCTTAGTCGGTCCATACAAATCCTTGCTTCATCCGAATCCATTCAACTATCATCCATAGCTTTAACTGTAATCGATTTCCCATCCATCCATTTGAGCCAAATCCATGATATCCCAACCATGGTAATTGTGAAGTTTATTGGGTTAAATCCTCCTATGCACTGCCTTGCCAAAAGGTGGGTAAACAGTATTGAATCTACCATATGGCATGATGCGCAAATTCAGAGTGGATTCCAAGTACATTATCAAAATATGATTTTGATGGTTATTCAAAGTATATGATCCACCAACCCCAAAAGTGTCTCCAAGAAGAACCATGCAATTGGAATATGGTAGGCTACTTTAATAGACTACCATCATAAAATTCAATTGTTGAAACTAACATAACTGATTCATTATTCAATGTACTTAAGTTAATTCAAATTTTACACACGAAATTATCGCTCTATATAATTTTGAGTTTTGGTATATGTATGTTGAAGTGTAAATTCTAAATAAAAAATTAGGATATGTTGTTTGCACTTAGTAACCAAGTGTCCCAAATTCAGTGGGAGCAATTCTGAGTTTGTGAATTATGGATATGATCCAAGAAATGAATGAAAGTATGATTTGATAAGCATCAGTGTAAAGCAAGCATTTTGAGAAAGAAATCAAATAGTTTGATTTTCGGTCAAAATGCAGAGGAAGCGTATCTATGTAAGGAAGAATATTAATAAGTACTAAAATACCTCTAAAACTATAACTAAATCAAAAACTTATGATTGTTAACGATGTACTCATGTTAAAATCATTTTATGTTGGTTGTTTAATTCTTGATATTAGACTTGAATTTACATATTTAATAATCAGTATAAAAGGATGTAATGAATGTCTCTAAATAATACACATAAACACCATATTAAATTGTTTAATCTAGAGCATGTAAGATAGATTCCTTATGCATTAGCACTATAAATTATCATACATGTTATATTGTCTACAGTATTGCATCACTTATGTATTTGATACATACAATAAGTATCAAATTCGAATTAAGATCACCAAATGATATATTAAAGTGTTCTTCAGTATTTATGAAATACTTGAGAATTGTTTGTACAAACAACAAACTCCTTATGAAGGAGTGCACAGACTTAACCTTCGTAAGTGATATTGAGTATAGTGTGCCAATGCTAAATCCATGTTCTATGTTATGTTAAAAACTTAGAGTTGGAAATGATCCAAACGATAAGTATTGGTTGGTTAAATCGAAGGCTTAGTACATCACTTTGAATAACACTGTAGTAAAAGAAGTATAAATAAATGTAAAAATTTATAACTGAGTAGGATGCGATTCTAAATGTTGAGAATCTCATGACATTGTTATATGTTAACAATAATGTGATACCATTCATAAAAGAAACTAAACATCACTAGAAATTGAAAAATATATATCGAAAAGTTCCATATGGTAAAGATAGTTTATCAACGTCATAGTGAGTAGATTGACGGAGTACATAATTAAATCAATATTGATTACTCATTCACTAAGGGACGAGCTCGATCAGTTTTAGAGAAAACCGATCGAAGGAGTTATAATAAGATTCTATAATTGACCTTAAGTGCAAGTGGAAGATTGATAGAGTTAGGGTATGTCATAAAGGCAATTATGTAATTTATTACATATATCTAACTTGGCAACCAATCTTGTTCAAAGTAAAAGGTGTTTTCTTTCTATTATATACTTGTTATATTATGATATAATTAATTATCTAATTAATTTAAAGTGTATTAAATAGAAAATCCTTAAATGATATGTTATGCGATAGAAATTACAATATGTTGTAGTCATAAAAAATTTATCATATTTAAAATAACATATTATTTTAAATATTTCTAGTCAAGATGTTTTAAGACGGGATATCGATATATCCGTTGAAACTAAAGTGCGTAATGCTCTTCAAATGTTGGGCAGTGTATTATTTATGACTACTAAGAGAACCAAGAGGTTATGTACTGATTGTGATTGGATAACTATGGAACGACCTACTCGAAAGTTTTGTATCAGTTAATATAACTAAGCTCAAATAGAGAATCTCGAAGTGACAATGTTACACAATTCCTTTAATTTTAGAATACTATGGAACTTCAATGTAGACACTCAACTTTGGTTATAATTAAATCGTGACATGGCATCCATCGAGCGGCTAAAGTTGGGTCTAAGTTAAAGCATTGGAAGTGAAATACTATTCAATAGAGAATTGTTCTCCTCGGTTATATGATGTTAGATCACGGTCAACTGCAGCCAACTCAAAGTTAAAAAATCTGGCCAGTGCAATATTGTTAATAATAAAAATTTATTATTGAACTGGAATTTGTGTTTGTATTAATCAAGTAGAAGGTGGACGACATTGGAATTTTGACTAAAACCAAATTCCATAAGTCCTAATGTGGTATAGTGTTAATGAAGGGAATTGATGTAAATAATCGTTACTACCGAGTACCGCTAATAGTAGTAAAATTAGATTTTACTAAAATGATGTTTAAGCAATAATTCACCCAGAATATCACAAAATTAGCTAAGGTGATATGTGAACATTAATATTCAATTTTTTCGATATTAACCACTGGTTGAATTTACGCCGTGAACAATCTAATGATGAATACTCTAAAAAAACCCTACGATTTACCTAAAGCCTAATCATTGTAAATTAATTAAAATTATCATAATTTATGATATAGTAATTATTAAATTATATTTGATTTGTTTGAATGCCATTGGTATTTAATAAAGTGCGCATATAAAATTTATACACGTGCGTATCTGTATGCGATATCGATGTAATATTTAAATTTGATCTAATTAGATTAATTACTAAATGGATTTGGAATTTTTTAAGGCCCATGTGGCACCATCTATAGAACGGCCATGCATGCATTAAGAGGAGCAGATTTGATGAGATTTAATAAAGGATTAATGAGCGAAGGTTTTAAAGGAGGAATTTGAAAAGGTGTCAATATTTCCTTAAAGCATATTTTCCTTTCTTCATTCCATGACTCACTCTCCTTTCAATTCATTTTCTTTCTCTTCTATCTCCCTCTCATAGCCAAAATTTCATGGTTTCCAATTCCTAATAACAAATTAATTAAAATCAAAATAAAATAAATACAAGTTTGTGTCGTAGATCCTTATAAAAATCTGGAGATGATTTAATCGAATCTAGGAGTTCTCTTCTTCATTGGAGGTGCAACTTTCTGCTACATCTTAAGGTGATATTTTAATATGGTTTAATCATTTGTTCATTATGATCACATGGTCTGGATTCTATAAATGCTACATCTCATCTATTTGTATGTTTATCTTGCTATTTAATTTAGATCCTTTTGTTCAACTCGCAATTGCCTATATGTCGATTATGTTGATATATTTTAGCCCTTCATCGCATTTGATCATTTGTTTATATTACTTATATAATATAGATCTAAATTTTTAAAAATGAATTTACTATGATACATATATGTAAACTCCACTTTTTTCAAAATGATCAAATGTCCAGGTTACATAGGTACATTTCAAACTCAAATTTACATTTTTAACAACGAATTTACTATGCTACATATATGTACATTTCAAAGCGGGTGTTGTGGTGTAAATTCCAACACCTATATACGACCACATTAGCCATGTAAACTGTTTGTATATTTCACTTACACATTTTACACTGGAGTATATTTGGATATACTCACTATATATGCCAAGTATAAATTTTGTCATATATATCATTTAATAAATCAATAAATTTAATTGGAGAGAGAGAAATGAAATGTCTCTTTAAATAAAAAATAAATTCTCCCAATTAATTGAATAAGTTTGAGAGAAAGAAACAAAAGGTTTCCTTTACTAAATTAAAATAAACAAGTAATTGTTTCGCACACATATGTATGGGTATATTTGATATACCTTATTTTATATTAATCATAATCAAATAAAATATAAATAATTAAAACGTCTTTTAAACAAAGTTAAATAAAATAAAGATTTTATTTAAAATATATTAAATTGTACTAATAATTCTTTAGACCTCATAGGCAAATAGATCCAAGATAGGATTTTTTTGAAATGTACCTGTTTCACCCGCTTCTAACTTGCCCACTTCTTTCAGTTCAATGGGGAAAGGGATGTGAGAATGCCCACCTATGTAACCTAGACCTTAGTGATAATCAAGCCCACCTTAGAGAGGGTAGTACCTTGGTGTTGGTATATTATCGAGCATCAAATCCAATTATGAAGTAATGTATCATTGATTTTGGTGATTGGTCGTACGAGTTATCATATATCTGAAGGAATCTTAGTGGTGATACGAAACCTTAGTGATGGTTGCTATGATTGTTATGTGTGATATGGTTGTTATGTGATTGTGATGAATGTCATTTGATGTAGGTATTAATGTGTAGATACCTCGACACCCAAATTGTACTTAGCGTTGTACGCCCATATGATGATAGTATAACATATATGGTGTTATGTGCTAACTTATTGCATACAGTGATAGGGGGATATGGCTTCTCATACTTAGTGTTCCACTTCAAATATATCAGCTTTAATAGTACCTTGAGGTTATTGATAGCTCATACCATACTGTTGTTTGGTTTGAAGTTTTATGATTTGCTTCTTATTACCTTGGGTACTATGAATTGAGTAGACTAGATAGTTGGTCTGAGATTAGCACATGGATTCGCTCAAAGGACGAGCCTGAGCCTGGCCCTTTCGTAACACCCCACCTTTGTACCCATATTATCTGTTGTTCGCATTTTCGCCCATAGCATGGAAAATATAAAAAGACATTAAGGAGCATAGAAATGATCAGAAGGTGCATATTAAAGGCACCTTTATGTAATCAACAGGGGAAGGCGAAGCACTAGGGGCAAATTTGGCATAGTCAGAAAATAAAGTCAAAGCACTTGTAAAATTTTCATAAGGTCAGGATATGCACCTAGGTCGAAACCACATCTCAATCTAAGCTACGGATTAGAAGATATAGTCATTCTAAAATTTATCCACCACCTAACTAACTCGGACCCTACTTTGGAAAGCTATAACATATTTCAAGCAAATGGAACATTTAGATGCATTGGAATGCTCTACTCAATGGTACAAAGCTACTGATCCAAGTTTCATTCAATTCTGACATGGAATGAAGGGGTTATGGCACAAAAGCATGTGTAGCACAGTGGTAAGCACTTGTGCCCTTCAGACAACCCACCTAGGTTTGAGTCCTAGCAAGCACATTGTTTATATGGAACAAGAGGAAAAGTTCGATAGGGAATCTAATTGCTGATTGCCTAGCAATTTCCAACGTAATAATGGAAGAGAGACTAGGCAGGAGAATGGCAAGAGCAAAGGATTGAAGAGAGTGGCCAGACTTCCCCTATCAGGTATCTATGGTAGCGAATGGATTATCCTGTTCAATACAGAACAAGAAACCCTATTCGATACCCTATGTACTGAACATGAGATCATATTCGGTACCCTCGGTACCGAATAAGAGATCCTGTTTGGTGCCCATGGGGCCAAATAAGATCATGTAAGGAAGGGAGAAGTTGGACAAGGTGGGGACACTAAATGACGACCGGACTGAGCCAAAACCAGAAGGGTTGAACCAATTAATAGGATGCATGAACTTACTATCAAGATGACCACTTACATTCCACTGAACCAACCTACCCCAGACTGAGCTCCTAGCCGAACCGAACGTACATATATGGAATGAAATCTACACATAGCGGGAAATTATTAGTTACATTTGGCATATTTAGGAATATTCCGTCTGGGCATGTTATACATGGAAACTTTTAGTCTGACCTTCATATACCTTCACTACTATAAATAACCAATAGTGATGGGGACAATTCTGGAGAGCCAAGCTTACAATAGTAATGGCAAACAGGTCAGAGGAAAGCAGGAACAGTTAGCTTTAATAGTCTAGCAGGAATAGCCTAGTAGGAACAGCTAGCAGGATCCGCCTAGCAGGAATAGTCTAGCAGGAATAGGCTAGCAGGAATCGCCTAGCAGGAAAAGCCTAGCAGGAAAAGCCTAGTAGGAAAAATCTAGCAGGAACTGCAAACTGGAGCTTCCTAACAAACACAGCTGAACAGGAATAGATAGGCAGGAATAGCCGGATAAGAATAGCCTGACAGACTCCCTTGAGGCTATATCTTACTATCTTTGAGCTACAGATCATTACATTTTGTATCCCTGGAATTATGTCAAAGATCTATAAAAAGAATAATGAAAATGGACATATGATGTGGGTACATTTTTGCCGAACCACTATAAGCCTTTGTGTTCTTTACTTTACTTTAATTTACTTTCTGCATGGCCTATATACGATCTGCTCTCTAAAAATTAATCATGATATAAATATAATAGCTTCGTTATACACCCCGTATTCACAGCTCCATAACAAATCAATTGGAGGTGCTTGCCCCTTTTGTTTTCAAACATTTTTTGTTGCTTTTATTGAGAGTTGATTCTCAAACATGCTTTCAAGATCAAACAACATGGTTAGTGCTACCACCGGTAATGCAGGGGACACCAGTGCACCAAAGTATACAGCTGTTAAACATGATAATCATTCAGCAAGCATTCCTATGCTAATAGATGTAATTACCAAAGGAAACCTGGATAGAGTTGTGGCCATGCTAAACGAATGTTTTGCTGCCAAACATCAGGCAATGGTTGGAGCTACTGCAAACTATTAGTAGCAACACTTGAACACAAGGGCGATCCCAATCTAGGGGATCTAAAAGGAAAAGAGGGTCGCAATCTGACAAGGAATCTGATCAAGAAAGCCAAAGAGATAGAAGAAGGTATGCTGGAGGGATGAAATAAGCAAAAGTTCAACTTGAAGCTAGACTGGGAAGCGGTTCGGCATCGAACCTAATAGGGATGATGCCGAATCGGGAGCTGTTGTAGAAAATTCTTCTCATTCCCTTATAAAAATGTGGTCAATGGAGGATAAAATAATCACTGGGATGGATCTAGGGCCATAAACATGCCCATAATAGAAGATCAAGTCATTGTAAGGAAGATGAAAGAAATCTTTCCCCTGAAGGGAAAGGTCATGCTATCATTGACTGTATCCAAACTGGAGGATATGATGGCTCGAATCATTAGACAATTTGTTCAAATGTGAATAAGTGGACCGAGGAATTGGAGCTTAGCTTAGCAGCACCTTCTCCCCGAAGATAGGACTACCAAGGACCCTATAGATTTCAAGACACATACTATGGAACCATATTAAGGACGTACTGACCCTGTGCAACATTTATGATGGTATAACCAACACATGCTGATGACTGGAGTATAATGGAAGTCTTGTGCAAGTGCTATCCCCAATTCTTGGTGGACTTAACCACTAAGTAGTTTTGTTGTTAACCCTAAGGATCAGTTCATTCCTAGGAGATGTTAAAAAAGAAGTTTATTAGTCAATTCCGAGTGCATATTAAACATCCAAAAGATGGATACTCATAATCAGATGTGAGGAAAAAGGTAGACGAGTCGCTGTGACACTACTTATCTCGGCTTAATGCCACAAACATCGAAAATTCAGAACAAAGATGAAAGGTTCACCCTGATGGCTCGTATAGTGGAGTACCCCTTGATACGAAGTTTATTAAGAGATCGAGATTGGAGAATTCATCCACGAAAAAGGAATTCGTCTATGATCCGGCAAAGTAGATGAGGTTAGAATGCGTTGCATTAGGATAGCAGCCCGATATAGCCACTATGGAAGAATCTAGTAGTGATTGCTATTGATGATGGAAATATGGTAGCTTCTTTCTTAGCTGAGTATTTAGAGATAATGAAACATTCCTTAGACCCTTGGTGCAAGCAGCACAAATCCAGGTCCTGAGAGACCATGTCTAGAATTTTGTTTGCAACCCATCAAGAATGGATGCAAGGGAGCAGACAAGGTAGGAAGGAGCCACAAAAATATTGACTTCCTCAAATCAAAATTTCTAGAGCTCAAACCAAATCAGACTGATGTAGGACTGATCGGTACTAGACCAACGATATAGCCTGGGCCGGACCAAGGAAGGATGTCTCACCTGAAGTAAATGCTGATGTTGCAACCATATTCTTGGCTACCGAAATGGCATCACCTGAGTTCATACCGCTTAGTACTCAAATGGTTGATTCGCTGCATGTGGGCATGACGATGCCCACCAAGCAAACTAAGGAAGCATTCCAGTAGCGGGATCAAGACATTGACTAATGTGTCGAATGTTAGGCAATTGGAGCAGGAAACTAGAGCTTGACAAATGAACCGCTATTAGTTCACTCCGAACATCAAATATGCAGTCAACCCCCAAATTTTATGACACCGATCATGGAACAATACGTTGGGAAAACCAACCCTTGAACACATTTCAGGCGCTACATTTAGCATATATAAGCAGTTGGAACTAAGAAGGGAGTGAATGTCATTGCTTTCCTCTTTTCATGTTATACTTAGAGACTATTTGGTTTAGTCATTTGGAACACTAATCCGTTAACACTTGGATATAAAGCAAAAGGATAGATAAAACTAACGGAACAATCATGCATGGTTCAACGCTAAAGCAACCGATGTGGGTCAACTCAATAAATGGATTGTCCCCGTGGTTATTGCTTGAGGAATTAATCGGAAAATGAAGTTCTATAGAGAACTTAAGAAGAATCCAACTGCCAACTTGGAGGACTTACATTACCCAACCTACACTTTTTTGCTCTTAAAGGATTTTGATATCTAGGAAGGACTGACAAATATCAACCAGTTTACAGACGAAAAGCGTCAGGATATGGGTGTGTGAAAGATGGATAATGGGACTAGAGAAAGGAAACACTTTAGGAGGTAGGGCAAGTCCATGTTCATAGCTTATAGAGACTCCTAGAAGAATCTATCTTGCTACGAGAGAAACTGTGGAATACCGTTAATCGAGAACTAAAGATTTAACTATGGAAGAGATGGGAACCGGTATGCTCCTAATTAGAACCTAAGGCAAATCCAGTGAGAGTGCTATAAACTATATACCGTAATCCCTTGACCGAACTGAGTCCTTGATGGGTATAAACCACGCTCGGGGGCACAGTGTCAGATTCCCCATGGACATCAGAGCATATCTTACCACTAGATAGCCGAAGATAGATGTGCATGAAAATTGTGAAGAAGAAGTAATTTGACATCAAAGCATAAACTTCCTAGTCCGCGAGATAGGGTTTCAACTCCCTCAAATGGAAGACTAGATTCAGCTCCTTCACAGATAGTGTAGTGTAATTCTGACCCATTCCATAGACCGCGTAGGACATCTCTAAAGACAGTGGAGCATCATCTTTTCAAAAGCCCTAGGGACAGTTTCAACTTCATATGAATACAAAATATGGTAGTAAGTAGACCGAATACCCTCATAGCATACGAGGACAATAATGCAAAGGTATGACTTACTTTAGTGAATAAATTTCAAATGATATTTAATAGAAATGATTATGGCATAATAACATCATGCCACATGAAAAGTGCAACACACGCGGAAGTTAGAGAACTATTATTGGCTAGGCAAGAACGAACGTTCTTGACCTCTATGGGTCTGATAGACCTCTTACCTTGTAGGCTAGACCGAACGAAAGGGTACAGTACACTAATAGCAGGATTGGAAGTAGCAAAAGAATTAGGAATTAGGACTCTATGTATCGGTAGCAACCTGCAACTGACTGTGAATCAAGCGTTTTGGGAGTTCTAAGTCAAAGGAGAATGGTTGGTGTGCTACTTAAGAAAAAGAGAAAAGGCTTTACTTGATGTGCTAGTATGCTATGCGATTAAGCACATTTCATGGGAGGAATATCGAGTTGCTAATAATTTGGAAAAATTGGCCCTCTTAGGAAATGGATCACCTTTAGGTGGGTTTTAGTAAATATTTTACCATTAAAATAGAATGAAGAAAAGAAGGTAACTTGCGAGGCAATTTGGTACACCATACAGGATGGCATCCCATACATATGGGTTTTCACTAACCCACTACTAAGATGCATGGCTATAAGAGAGGCTAACGAAATATTAGATAATGTTCATCAAGGCAGTTGAGTAGACCACACTGGGGGGCAAACCCTAGCAAAGAAAATATCATGGGCATCGATTCGAATGGAGAATTTCTAATAGGTATGAGTGGAGCTAAGTATGCAATAGAGGCTGTGGATTACTTTATCGAGTATGGGGTTTCACTCTAGACGATCTCGGACATTGGATAATAGTTTGATAGTCACGAATTCGCCAACTTCTACCATGACATGGAATTAGGAAAAGCTTTTCTTCTGCTCACTCGTAGGCTAAAGGATAGGTTGAAGAAATCAACAAGGTTCTCAAAACTCTCATAAAGGAGCATTCAGAAAATGATAAGGGAGCTCGGATGGATGAGCTGTCATTGGACTTTATGTGTATTGCACCTCTCGCGAAACTATAATGGGAGATACTACTTTTTCTTTGGCTTACGGATTTACCAAACTGCATGTACAAGGGGTGTGAAACCATGATAGAAGATCATAGTTAGCAAACAACTAAAAGAACAACCATCCCATGTCAAATAAAGTCCCTGATTTCTAGCACTATATCGGCAATGCCGCTGCATTTCGAGGTCACCCACCTATGGTGCGTCATGGAAAGCTTGGACAAACCTTTGGTCGGCAATAGCAAGCTAGATCGACCGATGGTCAGGACATCACTGCCAAATAGGTGCTCACCATTAACGATCGACCCCAAAATTTAGCTTGCAATGGCAAGTTAGATTAGCCCATGGTCAGGTCATGACCACAAAATGGGTGCTTGCCATTGAAAATCGGCTCGAAATCTTTGGCCGGTAATGGCTAGACAGATCCGCACATGGTCAGGACATGACCGCTAAATGGGTTCTCACCATTGATGATCAGTCCCAAACCTTTGGCCAGAAATGACAAGATAGATCGACCCATGGTCAGGACATGACCACAAAATGGGTGCTCGCCATTGACAGTCGGACACAAACCTTTGCACTACAAGAAAATCTGCTTTTAGTTAGGGGTGGACATAAACCGCACCGCTATATGGAAACCGCCCGCACCGAACCGCAAAAACGGTGCGGAAACCCGCACCGAATCGTCTAACCAAAGCAAATACTTCAAACCGGACCGACCCGCATCGATACGGTTCGGTTGCGGTTTAGACGATTGAACCAACCGCATTAAACCGGACCGAACCGAATATTTTCACTAGTAATCTTATGATAAAAATATAAGCAACTCCTATCTTATTTTAGATTCTAACGATGTATATTCTATTTTTAGCGTATGTTGTTATATTAATAATATTCGCTGTCATAAAGGAAGAAGTTCTAGTTTTGGTATAATATTTTTCATCTCGTTTTTTTTGAATAAATGCTAATTATAATCTTATTCTAGTCATTTTCCTTGATGATTATGCATTGATTAATGTTGACGTTTGGATAATCTACCAAAAAAATATCACTTATAGCTAAATGTCAAATTGAAATATTCATACAGTTAAAAACTAATCTTTCATTTCAGTATAACATTGTGTGTTTTAACCTTTAAGTGTAAAAGCTTCACACAGTTTCCTTCGTAAATTGATTGTTGATGGAAGTAATTCTCTTATTTCATATTTAATGCGGGTTCAAACCGGACCGGACCGAAACCGAACTGCGTTACATTCAAACCGAACCGAAACCAAACCGTTTAAAAGATTAGTATAATGGTTTGTATTTTTGATTAACCATTTGATGCGGTGCGGAAGCGGTTTGGACTCCAAACCGCACCAAACTGACCCGCGCCCACCCCTACCTTTAGTTGCAATAAGTGGTAGCGTTTATTGCTAAGTGCAACTAATAATATTTTATCCTACGTTACTTACGCAACCAAATATTTCACGTCCATCCCGCCTTGTAAAATTTTCACCGCTCCAAATTTTTTTCCCCTTTGTTCTGTCACGTTTCCCTCCATCATCAATACTTAGAAAAAAAATTTAACCCTTCCTTTATTCCTCTTCAATACTTCAAATTTTTTTTTCCTTTTCACTTCAGCAAATTTTACCTCGTGCTCTGATTCCTCCATCCTCATCGTCACGCTAATGCTCTCCATCCTCATCGTCGCGCTAGCCCTCTCCGTCTTCATCGACTATTTCAATCGGATACCACGTCTAATTGCTCGAGATTTCTACATAAACCCTAAATAGGTATGAATTTTATATTTCAACTTGATCGACTATTTCGATCTGATTTTGTGATTCTACCATTTGGGTTATGTTGATTTTGTGCAAATATCATTTCTATAGTGTAACGTTTTAAAGGTTTGAGTCAAAAGGGGATTTGAATTATAGATAAAATAGAAGCGAAAGGTTAAAGTACGTTCATAGTAGTATTCTTTTTATTTCTTCTATCATTGTATGTTTATCATTTCAAGAAGAAAACGAATTGAAATTGGTGTTGACTATGCAATAGTTTAAGATGTAAAAAGCTAAAATGGTAAAATTAATGTAAGATAAAATAGGAAAAGGGAGTAGAAACGAATAGCATAGTAGGCATGAAAAGTTTTATGAAAACATTAAATAGGAGACTGATTGGAAACTATAGAAAAATCCCATCAGGAATTAAATACGAGAGAGAACGTGATTTTTTTTTTGAAAATCGAGATATCCAAATCAATAAAAAGAAGAAAAAAAACTTAAAAGGGTGTTCTATTTCACAAGATAAGAATCTGTAAAAAGTTCAGAGTGTAGAAAAGTTGTGCCAATTGGTGCTCAGCATTGATGAGGGGCCCCAATCCTTTGGACGGCAATCGCAAGCCAGATCAGCCCATAGTCAAGACATGACCTCCAAATAGGTGCTAGCCATTGACGATCGGCCCTAAACCTTTAACTGGCAATGGCAAGCCAAATCAGCCCATGGTCAGAGCATGACCACCAGATAAGCACTTGTCATTGAAGATCGGCCCCAAACCTTTAGCCAACAATTGCAAGCCAAATCAGCCCATGGTGAGGACATGATTGCCAAATGGGTGCTTTCCATTGATGATCGGCCCCAAACCTTTAGCCGACAATGGCAAGCCAAGTCAGCCCATAGTTAGGACATGATCTCAAATGAGTGTTTTCTATTGACGATCGGCCTCAAACTTCTCACTAGCAATAGTGGCCAAAGAGAGATCCCTATTCAGGTATCCGTAGCTGATGATTGGCTCAAACTTCTCGCCATCGATGGCAAACCTAAGTGACCCTAACCGGTTGTCTACCATTAACAATCAGTTGCAAGTTTTTAGGATGTCCATAGAGAACCTAACTTACTGACAGTCAAGACATGACAGCCGCCTAGTTGGTTTACCCCCAACATTCAGCTTTGAATTTCTGCCAGCAACGGAAAACTATGCTTGCTCGTAAGAAAACATGACTATCGGTCATAAGGCTCAGTGCAAGCAGTTAATACTAGAATTTCCAATGAAGATTATCAACAGACCGACACTAGGAAAAACTTTTTTAAAGTATGCATGGAATAAGTATATGACAATAAGCAAACATGAATGCTGAAAGTGCATAAAGACAAACAAGGACACATATGACTGGAGTATAAAGACACTCCATGGTATGTCCACCTTGCCGAACTTATCAATGATTGATCCCATGCAAATATGCTAGGAGCAAAGGAAGAGTTGCTGGAAGAATTAGCAAAATAACATATAAGTATTTCACCAGTGTTCTCATCGTGTCGAACTTGTCAGTGATGGGCCCTGTACAAGTACGCGAGGAAGCAATAAATGATTACTAACAGGCTAAGAGCTAAGCAAGGATACTATACCAACATAATGCAATAACTAATCTTAATCAGGTATAATAATTTTATTCATAATTTCTATAAGGTAAATATGTGCTTGTGTAAGTGTTCATGCAGGAAGTATAAAGCATGGGGCAAGGGAAGCATCAGCCATAGAAACTACTTACCCTACCAAACTTATTAGTGATTGATCTTATACAAGTGTGCACGATAGAGGTGAGAAAGGTTACCGATGGAACAAGCAAACCAAG
The DNA here is from genome assembly GCA_030737815.1 of Allium fistulosum. Taxonomy (NCBI): domain Eukaryota; kingdom Viridiplantae; phylum Streptophyta; class Magnoliopsida; order Asparagales; family Amaryllidaceae; genus Allium; species Allium fistulosum. Next base: position 1,217,141,637 of record CM060904.1, on the reverse strand, counting down.
CAATCATGTGAAACAAACGTATCATGATCATTAACCAGGAAAAGGAGAATATGGACATGAATAAATATCAGATGCAACAATGCATAAACATCAAAAGAAGATTAGCTTCACAGCACAAGCGCATGATCAACCCCCGTTCAAAACTTCAGAAGAAATCACTTACCTAGCCAAATGTTTTAGCAGTTGACCTATATAAGTATGCTTGGTGGCGATGAAGGAATCACTAGTGGAATAACATGGCAATCATGTATGGAAATACATCGCAACCACTAGTCTTATTTGGCCAAACTATAATTAATGCAACAAAATACCCATTGTCAAATCCATGTGCCATGGAACCACTGTACATTATTTTCCTTAGGGCACCTCGACATTCTTGGAACATTCGTATGATAACACGTAACCCTCAGGACACGAGGGCAAGGAGGTTGAACCGGAGGGAGCAAAATCCTTCCGAACAGAGATGAAAATAAGTGGGAGATCATGCTATATGATTGCACTATCAAGAAAGAATGAACTGCAAATGTCACGCTAATAAAGGATGTCTTAGAATGATCAACAAGATTTACCTAAGTGAACATAGTTCTGCAACATATTAGCAGCGGGAAACCTACTAAAAGAATGGGAACAAGAATATAGATATTTGAGGTTCGGGTAACCCTCTCACAAAAAAGAAAGACGAGTTTGGATGAAACAAAGCACATTTTGTATTCTACGAAAGTATGTTTTGGGAGGTAGGTATTATGGGCATTCTCGCCCACAGAATGGTGAATATAAAAAGATGTTAAGAGCATGGAAATGGACGGAAGGTGCATAATAAATACGCCATTATGTAACTACAAGGAGAAGGCGAAGCGCTAGGGGCAAATTTGGCATAGTCAGAAAATATAATTAAACCACTTGTAAAATATTCCTAAGTGCAGGACATGCACCTATGTCAAAACCACATTCAATCTGAGCTACGGATTATGTGATATGGTCATTCTAAAATTTTTCCACCACCAATCTGGCTCGGGCCTCATCTTAGAGAGCTACCACCATAATTAGGCAAACGAAATATTCAGAGGCATTGGAATACTATATTCAATGATACGAAGCTACCGGTTCAAGTTTCATTCAATTCTGGCTTGAAATGAAGGAGTTATGGCACAAAAGCCTGTGTAGCACAATGGTAAAGACTTGTGCCCTTCAACCAACCCACCCAGGTTCAAGTCCTGGAAAGTACATTATTTTTATGGAACATGAGTATAGTCCGATAGATATTCTAACTGTTGAATTCCTAACCATTTCCAATCTAAGTAAGGAAGAGAGAATAGGCAGGAGAAAGGCAAGAGCAAAGGAAGAGAGAGGCTAGACTTCTCCTGTCCGGTACCCCATGGTACCGAACATAAAATCTTGTTCGATACCCTAGGGTACCGAAGAGTAAACCCTATTCGGTTCCCTTGGGTACCGAATAGGAGATCTTGTTCGGTGCCCATAGTATCAAACATGACCATGTAGGGAAGGGAGAAGCCGAACTAGGTAAGGACACCATACGACGACCGGACCGAGCCAAAGCCTGGAGGGTCGAACCAATAAAGGGGATGCATGAACTTAGCCGGTAAGATGACCACATACATTCCACAGAACCAGCCTACCCCAGGTAAAGCTTCTAGCCGAACCAAACAATGCATATATGGAATGAAATCCACACATATCATGAAATTATTAATTACATGTGGAATATTCATGAATATTTCATCTGGGTGCATAATACGGAGAAACTACCAGCCTGACCTAACTATACCTTCACAGCTATAAATATCCAAGCTTCTAACAACAATGGGGCAACTCTTAGGAGCCAAGCTTACAACAGTAATGGTAGACATGTTAGAGGAAAGTAGGAGTAGCTAGTAGGAACAACTGGCATTAACCGCCTAGCAGGAACAACTGGTAGGAATCGCCTAGCATGAATAGTCGGGCAGGAACTGCGTAACTAGAGCTGCTTAATAGAGACAGCCGAACCACTATAAATCTTTGTGTTCTTTACTTTACTGCAATTTACTTTCTACATAACTTGTATGAGATTTGCTCTCTAAAAATTAATCATAATATAAATACAATAGTTGCGTTATACATCTCGTATTCACAGCGCTGCAATAAATCAATTGGAGGTGTTTGCCGATTTTCTGTGCAAACACTTTCCTAAAGGTATTACAAAGTAACATTGCCAGATAATACGGGGAATGAGACTATATGGGGTACACACGTAAATATTCCCTTGGGCTAACACCAGTAAGTTTTTAAACATTGAATATAACTCACTACAAAACATATATAATATCAACACAAAGTAATAAGCATGTGTGCCTCCAAGATAGAACAATACAAATAATATACAATGAGTAACCGAGGTCACAGAGTCCATATCACAGTGGCAATACATAATATGGAACACACACACACACACACACATATATATATATGTGTATGTATGTATGTAAGTATATATGTATGTTTTTATATGTGATAGAGTAAATATAAAATATCATATGTCCACCATCTCTGAAATACTATGTAAAATCAATATAAAACACAATGATATATATATATATATATATATATCTATGTGTGTGTAATGAGTCTAGACCACACAAATACTATAGAAATTCCTAAATATATGCAGCCTCCCTTAAGCCTACTGAACTCAATCTTGTCACACCGTCCATGCACCAATAATGTCTCAGACTGACCCGAGTATTACGTAAATAATACACTGGTTAGACCATGTCTAAATCAAGGGTTAATATACTTTTATAACTTAATATGTGCTAGGTATATAATATGATAACATCATTGGGATAACTCAAGACAACATCTTTAATATCATTAGATATAGTAATATATTTATATATGGTTGTTATCCCGCCTTTTGGTCAAAGCCCGGATATCAACAAATTGGCTGGAAAGGATGGATATCAGGTTTGGAAACAAGGCTACGATTGATATCATCAAAATTTGACCGAGCTCCAATCGAGACAGAATCAATTAGGAATGATGAACAAGGCTAGGAAAGGCTACGCTTCGAATCTCAGGTCAATCGGAGGTCGTACGCACGAGTTATGGATGGATCAATGTTGAGGAGAAATGGTTAGCATCGATACGTTCAAATCGATATTGTTCGTATCGATCGGTGTGGATTACTTCGAGTCGATGTATGTCGTTCGAATCGGTACCGTTCGCATCAATCAAGGGGTGTCAGCAGATGAATGTGAATATGGATAACATATATGGATTTGGACCGATACTAGTTCGTATCAATCCAAAGATGGACTCGGTATCTATGGTTTCGTATCGATCACTACGAGGTTGAATAAGGGAAATGCAGTTGGGAATCAATCACGGTGCATATCAATCACATTCCTGATTGATACGAAATGCTACGCTTCGAATCGATACGAACAAGGGAACAACCGATGGATACAAAGAAGCAAAGTTCTGATCGATACGAATTAAAGAGCAGTTAGTGGATACGAAACACACCACTAAAAACGATCATAGCGAAGTGGAGTGCACAAAATTAATATGAAGTGAAGTACAATCAATCGAAACGAACAGTGTAACGATGATCGATACGAACAGTGCAACGATGATCGATGCGAACAAGGCAGAGGTGATCGATGCGAACAAGATACACTCCAATGAAAGACTCGATCGTTCGACATGGAATGTGGATCGATCCTAAAAGCAAGCGCCACATCAACCGTCAGGCACATGCCCGGATCGATAAGAACAGATCGACACGAAGAGGATCGATACGAAGAGGACAGTAGTCGAAAAACCCAAACTTGCATCGATCATAACTCACAATCTACAAGTCCAAATGCCATCAAATTTTCACAGGAGCTTGTGCGTACAACCCAAAGAATGTCCATGATTGATCTCAACTCGATTAGACAAGATCTTGATCGATACAAAATTCATTCGTATTGATCACAGATCGAGTCGAAATCACCTGGGATCGATCGCGTGGGCCCACGCACGTGCAAGAAGAAGTCTCCCGAGATCTGAGCGAGGTATTTATAGCCTACTCCTATAAATAGTAGTCCAAGAGCGTCAGAAAAGCGATCTTCTTCTGGTTCTTCTATGCAGCTACTCTGCAGAACCCCATTGTAACTCGATTACTATCAACTATATTCATTTAACCAGCGAGTGATTATCAATAAAATATCAACTCTTCAAAGTGGACGTAGGCTGGAGATAGCCGAACCACTATAAATCTTGTGTCTTTATTGCATTCCTTTTTAAATTTTGATTAATATCCGTGACCTGTGACTGTAAACGGGTGCTTTCATCGGCAATTGGATGTTTGTGACCAATTTTGGTGCCAACACTTTGGTGCTTTCACTGAGAACTGAACTCAGAAATTCCAAAGCTTGGATTTCAGATTTGAAAGCTTGAAGACTTGGATTTGGAAAGCTATGGCAAGGCAATCGGTAAGAAAACAAATGACTGAAAGGAGTCAGCATGAAGGGAGTCAGGAGGCTTCCTCGAGAGTGAATCAGGCGTTGATCTTCATCACCAGAGACGAGATGGTGACGATGCTCAAGAGACAAGAGGAGATGATGCAGAATCTACTTCGACAAGTTGGACAAGTTGTAGTACAGAATCAAGTTAACGCAACTACAGGAGATGCTAGAGATAGGGATCGGGAGCACGGAGCAACCAAAGTTTAGAATGGAGCAGGACCATCCAACGCAGCACCAGAACTAGGGGGCACTCACCCAGATCATGATCCAATCCCGGGCAGAGTACCAGGTGGAGCCGAGCAACATGGCACTGATAGAGGAATGAATGCTCGTCCAAGAGAGCAGATTCCAAGATTCCCTCGGGAACTCGGGGGGCATACCAGAGGCAATGGACGAGGACTGCAGCTTGGTGATAGCGATAGATTGGCAAAGATGTTTAGGTGAGCCATGAGAGGCGGATTGGTGAATAGAGACTTGGAGGATGTGAATAGGAGTCCTTTTGCTCCCATGATCAGGCATGCTAGGAACCCGCCAGATTTCAAATTGCTGACACTGGAGATGTATGAAGGGAGGACGGATCCCATTGTTCACTTGACAAGGTACATGAGGCATATGGAAGTGCTGGGGGCATCGGAGGAGGTCATGGCACGATGCTTCCCTTTGTATTTAACAAATATTTCAGCGTTATGGTTCAGACAGCTGGAAAGTATCTCTATTGGCACATGGATGGAGCTGATTGAAAGGTTTATGAGGCAATATATTTTGGGTCCACATAGTCCGACCCAAGAACGTGATGACTTTGACATCGATGAAACAATGGAAGGGAGACTCGCTCATGGACATCCTAACTAGATTCAATGCGGCAGTGGCTTCAGTGGATCGACGTGATCCTTCGATGGTTTTTGATGGCGGCCGTTTCAGGAATTGCAGAAAATTCAGATTTCAAGATATCATTGGAACAGGACCCACCGAGGGATCTCGGGGAGTTCTACCATGAGGCAGAAAGTTTTTTGAGGCAAGAAGATGCGCATGCTTAGAGAGAAGGGAGAGAGGCTGAAGATTATGCGGTAAGGGGTTGAGGTCCACCTAGGGAGGATCCGGTCAAAGATGATAAAGGAAAAAGGAAAATGAATGACGATGGTAGCACTCCGAAAAGGCCACGGAGGGAATCAAAGTTTTCTTCTTGTTATCCCGCCTTTTGGCAAGGCCGAGATATCAAGGAACTAACCGGAGCATAAAGGTCATACGTCCTCAGCATCGGGCCGCTACTGGATAGCCATGGATATCGATGAATTTTATCCGGGTTCGGATTAAGCTACGATTGATAAGATATGTCAAGCAAAGCCGTGAAAGCCAACATTCCAGATTTCAAGACGATCCGAGCTCGTATACTCAAGTTATCACCGATGAAAAGTGGAGGAAATATCCCTAGCTTCGAATCCATAAGCCAAGCCCTAGGTTCGAATCCATAAAGTGGGGATACCGTTCGGATCCATCAGAAGAAATTCCATTCGAATCCAACAGGTCGAATCCATATGATCCTCTTCGTACCGATGAGGCCATAATCATTCGAAACCCTCGAGATGAAGCACTTCGGATCCGCAAAGCCACCACACTTCGTATCCATCAAGTTTTCCCCACTTCGAATCCATCAAAGGGAAGGCCTTCGAATCCATGTAGTTGAAGAACTTCGACTCCATCCCACGACTATCCTCGAATCCATTCCCTCGAATCCAGTGATTAAAGGTGGCTAAAACCATGGATTCGACCCAGTCAACTCGGAGCAAAAGTCGGATCGATATGAAGAAGGCGCGCCACGTCAACATCTTCGCTCACCAAGTCATCGATTCGACCCTATCGATTCGAAGGGGATCGATTCGAATAGACCACATCAGCCAGAAATGAAATCTTGAATCGATCATATCTCGAGATCTACAAGTCCAAATGCTATGAAATTTGGACAGGTGCTAACTGGCAACCTAAGGAATGTCCATGCCAAATTTCAGCTCAATCGGAGCAAATCTTGATCGATTCGAAGCAAGGGTCGAATCGATCCCAAAGTGGGCCCGGATTTCCAAAGAGCGGGCATGTGGGCCCCCTCACTTGCCAGAACTGGTCTCCCCTCAATTTAGGCGAAATATCAGCCTCCTACACCTATAAATAGGACCCCTGGTCATTCAGAAAAGAGGATCTGGATTCTGAAACGCCCAGACTCTGCCGGATCGAGATCTGCATCTTATTCTTACTGTTGAATCTGAATTCCAAGCTATAATTCGCTGTTGTTCGCTGTAATCACTTGTAATCATTGAAAGAGAATCAATAAAATCATCAAAACTTCATAGTGGACGTAGGCGATACGCCGAACCACTCTAAATTGCTTGTCTACGTATTTACAATTCTGTTTATTGGAGTTTTTGTTAGATAATCTCTGTTTTACATTTACGTTCTTCATTTTATCTCTTCAAATAACTCCCGAAGAGTGTTGTGCCCATTTTTGGTACAAACACTTTGGTGCTTTCACTGAGAAAAAACCAAGTTTTTTCTCCTGCTCGTTGGATCTACTACCGTCGTTGGATTGCAAAAATCTAAGGAGGAGATCCAGATCTTCCATTCAGTGGTTTCTTCTATTCTATTCAGATTGCTCCAGATCTAAGAGGAACTGCATTCATCATGAATTCCGTACCCATATTTTCGAATCCAGAAAAAATGCAAATTTTCATATCCATGAAAATATGCTGTTTTTCGTATCCATAATCTTCGTATCCATGAGATGGATGCTCTACTTCATATCCATGAGATGGATGCTCTATTTCGTATCCATCAGGATGCGCTACTTCGTATCCATCACGATGTGCTTCTTCGTATCCATCAGGGTGCGTTGCTTCGTGTCCATCAGGGTGCGCTGCTTCGTATCCATCACGGTGCGCTACTTCGTATCCATCAGGGTGCGCTGCTTCGTATCCATCAGGGTGCGCTGCTTCGTATCCACCAAGGTGCGCTACTTCGTATCCATCACGATGCGCTTCTTCATATCCATCAGGGTGCGCTGCTTCATATCCATCAGGGTGCGCTACTTCGTATCCACCAAGGTGCGCTACTTCGTATCCATCACGATGCGCTTCTTCATATCCATCAGGGTGCACTGCTTCGTATCCATCAGGGTGCACTGCTTCGTATCCATCAGGGTGCACTGCTTCGTATCCATTAGGGTGCGCTACTTCGTATCCACCAGGGTGCGCTACTTCGTATCCATCCATTTACACCCAATTCGTATCGGTACTCAACTGCAATTCGAATCGATCCAATTGTGTCCAATTCGTATCGATACGAAATTTCAAAAAAAAATATTTTTCGGGTACGACCCAGATTTCCTAAAAAGAGCCTAAAAAAAATTCCGGGGGAAACCCCCCGAACCCTAGCCGCAGCGCAGGGCACCCGCATTGTCGATTCAATCACCAATTTAATGAAGGAACATTCCATCCATGCTTCTGATTGTTCCATGACTGAACAAGACATAGGAGATCACAACAACAAATGTTGAGTTGCAATCAAGGAATGGGTAAAGAAATACTACTCAACCGTACTCCCAAAGGCTGGAGAACCTAGTTAGTATGCCAAGAACTGGGGTTGATTAATATATCATGCTTTTAAGGTGGAATGCAACTTCCTCCAATTGACCAGCTTTCAAACTCCTGAGTTGACAACTATGGTACGATGGCTAATATGACGACTCCCCTACACTGTCTACTCTACCGACTCAAAGCATAGCTGGTCACCGCTGAACCATCTTCAAATGCCCGCATCTTAATCATTCTACGTCCACATGACTAAAAGCATGGCATACAACCTCAAGAAGACTTCCTTAATACCCTATATAGGTCCCCTATCTGGATGAAAGTTTGGGATAAACACCAATCTGTTAGCCCATTTTAACCAACTCACTGTCCTATCGGCATTGCAAACCACTCGAACGCAATCATGCATATGTCATTGACCAGTGTTACAAGACCCCTAGGCAATAAAATGAGCCTGATCATAATGCCGATTGGGGAATCTTTCCTAGTCGAGACCTATTCGTTGAAACCATCCTACATGCAGAACTTCTAGTGAAAATTCAACATGTTAACTATGTTGGTGTGTTATGGAAATACAACCCCCGGCACTACCTCATGAAGTGAGAATTGCGCATGGCTTACACCAAGAGTGATGACTGCCATCAAATGTAGCTGTCTTCCCCCATTCCTCAAAGAACATTGTCAATCATGGTTAGACATACCAGTTCTACTTCTTATGTTGTTAAAGTGAATAAAGAAGCTGGCAGCCAACGAATTTATCCAAAGCCCGCAGCCAGTTGCTGCCGATACCCATAAATGAATTCATCACCAGCGCTTATTTCCAGACTTTGACAAGAGAACTGGTGGACCACCGCCGACAACTACACCAACATGTCTAGGCAAATTTTGAGTTGATGAATCAGATGAAGGATCAACATAGCAAGACAAGGAGGGGACCTGCTCTACACTCTAAATCGGAAAACTCCTCTTCTCTAAACGGCTACCGTGAGCGCCAACTCCATAAGGCTTCTCCGGGAAGGATAGCTCCGACAATATGTGCAAGCCCCATAAAACGAAGGACCGTGAACATCCGACCCCTATCAATCGAGGACTTTGATCAAATTGAACCATTTGCGTTAGACTTCCAACTGAGAAGGGCTGGAATGAAGTGCAATAGCTAGCATACGACGCTGCCTCACTTATCAATGAGATTTGATTTGATCTCTTTTAAATTATTTCTAATTCAATTTCATTTACATTGCGAAATATGACCTACTTGAATTAAACTACTTGCAAATGATGCAGGTAACCGAGTACTTAAGATTAGGTGCAAAACAACCTCCGTGGACCATGATCAAATCATTGAGGTATCATCGTGATGAGCATGATTCGACCACTCATCGGCTACTATATGCCCCTGACTGGGGGCAAGGTATCAAAGCGGAAGAGACCGACAAGGTCAGAACTCTAGTACAAAGTGGATGCAACCGACCATCCACTCATCCGCCTATGCAATTTAATTAGGAGATGTAAGAAAGACTTGGAGTTATATGTCCCAACAATGCATTCTCCATCTCGTACTTGAAGCTTGCCAAAATACTTATGCTTCTTCTGATGCCCGATGAAATCGGAATCACATCAAAGGTGGACGCGATGTCACCATCCATGCATCCTATCCTACATTAGACATTTGGGATTATTTGAGGGAACACATGTTTAAAGGTCCAACCCTCAATTTAAAGTCATCAACGACTGACTGTCTACTCACTAACCATCATGAGCTGTCATTTCAACTCTCTTCCTTAGCTCGATCGAAAGAATGCAAAGTATAAATTGGATGTGACTCGACTGTCTGCTCTCCATTTCTTGCACCCGACTTAAGGGAAAATATACAACTCAAAGTGGATGTAGTTCGACCATCCTTTCCTATGCTCGAGCACAAAGCTTGCCAGAACACTAATCTTACTCCTTAGGCCTGGCAAAAGCGGAATCCAAATGAACATGGACGCGATCTAACCGTCCATACTCTAAACCTCATCCTTTGTTGAGGGGCCTATAAGTGGAAGTTAATCGGGATCCCACCGATCACTCGCTAAGCGAAACACCTAGCCCAGGGACAAGCCCTCACATTAGGGCAGAAACGGGCTGATACACGACAACTTTTTACTTAACTCCGTACTCCCAAAGTGCGAGGCGGAGTATAAACATTTTCCTAAAACCCCAGAGTACTCCGAGAGCGCGAGCTGGGTACAAACTTTTTACTTAACTCCGTACTCCCAGAGTGCGAGGCGGAGTATAAACATTTTCCTAAAATCCCAGAGTACTCTGAGAGCGCGAGCTGGGTACAAACTTTTTACTTAACTCCGTACTCCCAGAGTGCGAGGCGGAGTATAAACATTCCTTAACTCCGTACTCCCAGAGTGCGAGGCGGAGTATAAACATTCATTCAACTCCGTACTCCCAGAGCGCGAGACGGAGTATAAACATTCACAAAACCCCAGAGTACTCCGAGAGCGCGAGCTGGGTATAAATATCAACAAACTCCAGCTTCCGAGAGCGCGAACTGGAGTATAAACATTAACTAACTCCGGATTCCGAGAGCGCGAACCGGAGTATAAACATCAACAAACTCCAGCTTCCGAGAGCGCGAACTGGAGTATAAACATTAAACTAACTCCGGATTCCGAGAGCGCGAACCAGAGTATAAACATCAACAAACTCTAGCTTTCGAGAGCGCAAACTGGAGTATAAACATTAAACTAACTCCGGACTCCGAGAGCTCGAGCCGGAGTATAAACTACAACCAACTACGGCTTCGTGGAGGGTGGATCCATCAACCTAACGACTTCGACCGTATCTCCATTCAATGCAGCTTCGAGGAGGGTGGACCCGTCCACCTAACGACTTCGACTGCATCTCCATCAAGTACGGCCTCGAGGAGGGTGGACCCGTCCACCTAACGACTTCGACTGCATCTCCATCAAGTACGGCCACGAGGAGGGTGGACCCGTCCACCTAACAACTTCGACTGCATCTCAACCAAGTTACATCACTCATTCCCCGAGCATAGGCGCAGACTCAACACATGAAAATGAGTGATCAACAGCTATCATAAAGATACAAGTCCCCAGAGTGTGGATGTTAAAATTAAGCAGTGAACAATATTGCATAACGCCTATTACGGCTTATCCCCAAGACTGGGGGCAGAAGTACAAATTACTGAAAGAAGAGAAAGGTGACTTGCTGCCTCGCCGGCTTAGCGTCCATTAAAACTTAAGGCAAAGACTGCAAGGAGGCCTTAATGCCAACCAAACATAATGACGCCCAAAGTTACAAGCAACCAATCATATCATACCGCCGGATCGACGGGCAATGTCGATCTGCGCCTTTCATATCATACCATCGGATTGACAGGAAATGAGGTCCGAGCATTCTGCATCATGCCGTCGAATCGACGGTCAATATCAATCCTCTTCAACTACAAATCGATGTGACCCGAGCATGCATCGAATATCTTCGACCAGCATAGCACAGATAAAATAATAAACCACGAATGAGTGTGACTTGACCATTCGTCCTTCGTCGCCTTCCTTCGATCCGTCAGGAAGAGCATGAGACCAAATGAGCATGACATGACTGCATTTGAGCTGACTTTATCCCTAGATCTAACGGGAGAACATAAATCGAAATGGACATGGTTGATCAGCCAACTCCAAATGAATGCAACGCGACCATTCATTCATTGACTCTTACCATGATCCGGCTAAAAGAACGATTCGAAACAAGTGCAACCTAAACATCTGCACACTGATTCTTACCATAGATTCAACAAGGGAAGCACCAATCCTGCATTGGATCTGACTAGATGATTCACTCTTCAGTTTTTGCCCAAAGTATGGCGACATAAGCAGCAGAGCGAATGTCGTTGACCATCCAGAATCTAGCTTATGTCCGAATGTCGGCAAAGTAACGATGTATTCCGCCTAGAGGAAAGAACTAGAACATAATGCATGATAGGCACGACTCGGCCCTCCGTCCGTTAATTTGATCCTATGGTTCAATGGAATATAATACAAAATTGAAGTGGACATTGTCTACCTTGCCACTTATCGAGATACTCCCCAGACTTGGGGGCACGAGCAAGAAGATAAGATTAATATGATTCAACCATTCATCAATGAACTCTAATTCTAAAAGCTTGAACTACAGTATAAACACCGCTAGGACGAGACTAGACCGTCCGCGTAATGCATCCGCCAACCCGTCACTGGGGGCAAAAGAGTAATTATCCGAGAGTTAACTATGACAATTTCAACCTATGACCCATGCTTGATATTCGTAACAACTCTAGGTTGCGACCGAAAGGATGCCTAGAGATAGAATCATCAAATCAATACCCAAACTCATGGGCGATTGATCATTCAGAAACACAAGTAAATTCAATCTCAAAGCTGGAGCCAGCTATGTAGCAGCATGCAGTACGAGGCTAAATTCTACTAACCCTTTGATTTAACATCCTTATAAGCCTGATCATTTACCATTGAAAATAAACACATGAGGCACCTACAACCCTTCACGTGTATTGTGGATCAGATCACAACTCTGCGCAATGATGGTGCAAGAGTCGACTGCATTGCTTCAGGTGAATTTGATATGTTCGCTTGGACTCAATCTCATGTGTATATATGGACTCTCACCCACCATTAAGAACCCTGCACTAAGTGCCAACCCGATGCATGTCTCGGTGAATAAAAACAAAGCAACATGGATCCAGAAAGATCTGCTGCACTTAAGGAGGAGGCGAATCTACTCAAAACCAGTAGGTTTATCCGCGATGTCCTCTACCCAAAATGAGTATTCAATCCTTTGCTTATGAGAGAAACAAAAGGAGAGTGGCGAACATACACCGACTACCCAAATTTGCACGAGGCATGGCAAAGCATAGCTTCCACATCCAATGATCAATCAACTAATTGACTTAACCATCAGACATCAATTACTCTCATCCATGGATGCAAACTCTAGATGCAATCAGATACTGAAACATGTCCTAGACCAGGAATACTACTATTTTATCACAGATCCGGACCTGTAGTGCTATACTGCATTCTTTGGATTCAAACTTGAGAACGCTAGATCCAATGGGAACATTAGATGTTTGAAAGGATACTCGAATGGGATATCGAGCTAAGCCAATTTGATTTCACATATCTCCCTCAGAGAGCTCTCCATGATCAAACATTAGCATACTTCATATTTGAATCCACCACATCAGACGACTATCCGAAGAACAGTGGCGAACCGTCCAACCGATGAAGGACGTACACAGATGGAACTTCCAATAATCGGCTTTTTTAACGTCGAAATTGCGTTAATGACTCATGAGGAACAAACAATCTACTACGCCCTGGAACTCAACTACCTTGAAACAAATAACGAAGCTAAGTATGAAGCTTTGGCGCTCAAACTTGCAAGAAAACTACGAGTGGAAACTTTACATGTCTTATGTAATTACTAGTTAGTAGTACGCCAAGTCAGGGAAGATTGTCTGACTAGGGGCAATGTCTTGCACCTTATCTCAACCGGGTCCAAAAGCTACTAGCCGGCTTCGACTATTACACCAGTACATGAATCATTAGAGGACTAAATGAAAAAAGCTAAGTCACTGGCCAAGCTAGCCAGTTCTGGGGATGCGTGAAAAAAAGACTTTGTCCTAATTGAAATACTTATTATTCCAAGCATTGACATATGAAGATCAACTAGATCTCAGAGATGGATCTAGCAAAGGAGTCATGGATGACTCCTATCGAAGATTATCCACAATCAAGGATTCTTTGTGAATAAACGAATAAGAAATGGCGTATCCTCCATGAAGCATCACCGCATGATTATGTCTGGATCGTTTGACTCTATCGATACAAAGTATTACTTTTGTATCCATCGATCCGAGATCCAATATTACGTATCCACCGATATGAAGCATACATTCCAACCCTTCACATCGATTCAGGAGAGGATCGTTACGAAGGAGCATTCAAAAACAACCATCGAACGTTGTTACAACTTGAATTTCATTTCGATCCAGGAGAGGATCGATACGAAACTCAATCCAAACAAAAACTAAAGAACTTGACAACGACTCGTGAACGTGCAAATGTTAACGGGAGCCAGGTTAACATACGTACATGTATGACAGACTAACATTCAATTTTTAAAATTTACAGGAATTGAATGCTTACCTCATGGCAATTACAACAGTGAACAACAAATCGCTAGCACTCGACACTCAATTACAACAATGCACTACATAATCATAGACAATCATCAAAGCGATGTTTTAACTCGAATCTCATGTCGATTCAGGAGAGGATCGATGCAGACTTCGATAACAAACTGAACAGCAACGACTTGCAACCACGCAACGCTAACAAAAGTCAAGATGACACATATATGCATATATGTCTGACTAATATTTGATCTTTGACAGGGATCAAATGCTCATCTCGTCATGAATCCGACAGTAAGCAGCTGATCACGATTATACAACGGTCAATTACATTAATGCAGAGTATAGCTTTCAACGAAACATATGATGGTTATCAAATGAGAAGCTGCAGCTTTTCAAGGCACGTCATGATTACACAAGACGTACTTTGGGGGGCAAATTTTATCCCGCCTTTTGGCAAGGCCGAGATATCAAGGAACTAACCGGAGCATAAAGGTCATACGTCCTCAGTATCGGGCCGCTACTGGATAGCCACGGATATCGATGAATTTTATCCGGGTTCGGATTAAGCTACGATTGATAAGATATGTCAAGCAAAGCCGTGAAAGCCAACATTCCAGATTTCAAGACGATCCGAGCTCGTATACTCAAGTTATCACCGATGAAAAGTGGAGAAAATATCCCTAGCTTCGAATCCATAAGCCAAGCCCTAGGTTCGAATCCATAAAGTGGGGATGCCGTTCGGATCCATCAGAAGAAATTCCATTCGAATCCAACAGGTCGAATCCATATGATCCTCTTCGTACCGATGAGGCCATAATCGTTCGAAACCCTCGAGATGAAGCACTTCGGATCTGCAAAGCCACCACACTTCGTATCCATCAAGTTTTCCCCACTTCGAATCCATCAAAGGGAAGGCCTTCGAATCCATGTAGTTGAAGAACTTCGACTCCATCCCACGACTATCCTCGAATCCATTCCCTCGAATCCAGTGATTAAAGGTGGCTAAAACCATGGATTCGACCCAGTCAACTCGGAGCAAAAGTCGGATCGATACGAATAAGGCACGCCACGTCAACATCTTCGCTCACCAAGTCATCGATTCGACCCTATCGATTCGAACAGACCACATCAGCCAGAAATGAAATCTTGAATCGATCATATCTCGAGATCTACAAGACCAAATGCTATGAAATTTGGACAGTAGCTAACTGGCAACCTAAGAAATGTCCATGCCAAATTTCAGCTCAATCGGAGAAAATATTGATCGATTCGAAGCAAGGGTCGAATCGATCCCAAAGTGGGCCCGAATTTCCAAAGAGCGGGCATGTGGGCCCCCTCACTTGCCAGAACTGGTCTCCCCTCAATTTAGGCAAAATATCAGCCTCCTACACCTATAAATAGGACCCCTGGTCATTCATAAAAGAGGATCTGGATTCTGAAACGCCCAGACTCTGCCGGATCGAGATCTGTATCTTATTCTTACTGTTGAATCTGAATTCCAAGCTATAATTCGCTGTTGTTCGCTGTAATCACTTGTAATCATTGAAAGAGAATCAATAAAATCATCAAAACTTCATAGTGGACGTAGGCGATACGCCGAACCACTCTAAATTGCTTGTCTGCGTATTTACAATTCTGTTTATTGGAGTTTTTGTTAGATAATCTCTGTTTTACATTTACGTTCTTCATTTTATCTCTTCAAATAACTCTCGAAGAGTGTTGTGCCCATTTTTGGTACAAACACTTTTATCGATTCGAAGGGGATCGATTCGAACAGACCACATCAGCCAGAAATGAAATCTTGAATCGATCATATCTCGAGATCTACAAGTCCAAATGCTATGAAATTTGGACAGGAGCTAACTGGCAACCTAAGGAATGTCCATGCCAAATTTTAGCTCAATCGGAGCAAATCTTGATCGATTCGAAGCAAGGGTCGAATAAATCCCAAAGTGGGCCCGGATTTCCAAAGAGCGGGCATGTGGGCCCCCTCACGTGCCAGAACCGGTCTCCCCTCAATTTAGGCGAAATATCAGCCTCCTACACCTATAAATAGGACCCCTGGTCATTCAAAAAAGGGGATCTGGATTCTGAAATGCCCAGACTCTGCCGGATCGAGATCTGCATCCTATTCTTGCTGTTGAATTCGAATTCCAAGCTGTAATTCGTTGTTGCTCGCTTTAATCACTTGTAATCATTGAAAGAGAATCAATAAAATCATCAAAACTTCATAGTGAACGTAGGCGATACGCCGAACCACTCTAAATTGCTTGTCTGCGTATTTACAATTCTGTTTATTAGAGTTTTTGTTAGATAATCTCTGTTTTACATTTACGTTCTTCATTTTATCTCTTCAAATAACTCCCGAAGAGTGTTGTGCCCATTTTTGGTACAAACACTTCTTATGCGATCTAACTGAAACTCTAGAAAGGATTTACTTGGATACTCGAGGGCGCCTCCAGTATCGAAAGCCGGCAAGAAAGGAGCCTTCTGAATATGAGCGAGCATCGAGAAAGCATTGCATATTCCATGAGCTGAATGGGCAGAACACGAACGATTGCAGACATTTGAAGGATATCGTTGAGGAGCATGTAAGGAATGGTCATCTACAACAATATGTGAGGAATCGAGCTGTGGCAATGGAACAGGAGCGGCCACCACCCACCTCGAATAAGGACGGAACTGGATCTAGGAATCGTCGGCTTGTCATCAACTAAATGGATTTATGACTTTGAATAAGTAGTAGAACTCGAAGTAATACGGCTAAGTCACTTACACATGTACGGGATGGAGGACGTCCCTAGGCATGCTCTGAGACGATGATAAACCGTGTTTCTCCAAGTCTATGAAATCTTGTTCTTCCTTTTGTTTTTCTTAAAATTTTGATTTCTTCCTTGGATGTATAGACATTTATTTGGTTTTCCCTGGCTGTAAAAACTCTTATTTTTAATAATTGGATTTGAGTCAATGTAATAAATGATATAGGTCTCGTGATCACGGTCCCGATCGGAGAGACGGGGCAGTGATCGCAAGTTACAAGTCCCTTCGCCGAAGAGCGATGGAATGAACTCGAATATAATATAAAAATTCCTCGACCGAAGAGTCGAGGCCGGAGAATATAAAAAGTCCTCGACCGGAGAGTTGAGGCCGGAGAATATCAATTCCTCGACCGGAGAGTCAAGGCTGGAGAATATCTAGTCCTCGACCGGAAAGTCAAGGCCGAAGAAACATAATCACAGGTTAAGCCCTTGACTGGAGAGTCGAGGTCGGGATTGGACATGGACCTGGAGTAGTCTCGGATTCGGATATCGGCCTGGAAAGGTCAAGGATTTGGTTACTGGACTTTGAATCGGATATTGACTCGGAACAGTCACAGACTTGGATATGGCTATAGCACTTAGATAGGATGGTTTGGTAATAGGTTGGATTATGAATCAGATGGTATGGTTATAAAGGAATATGGACTTTGGATGTTGGATTTGGAGCTTTTCAAAACACGCCTTCTTACCACAAGGCATGTTTATGGGGGCAAATGATATCCCGCCATTTGGTCAAAGCCCGGATATCAACAAATTGGCTGGAAAGGATGGATATCAAGTTTGGAAACAAGGCTACAATCGATATCATCAAAATTTGACCGAGCTCCAATCGAGACAGAATCAATTGGGAATGATGAACGAGGCCAGGAAAGGCTACGCTTCAAATATCAGGTCAATCGGAGGTCGTACGCTCGAGTTATGGATGGATCAATGTTGAGGAGAAACGGTTAGCATCGATACGTTCGAATCGATATTGTTCGTATCGATCGGCGTGGATTACTTCGAGTCGATGTATGTCGTTCGAATCGGTACTGTTCGCATCAATCAAGGGGTGTCAGCAGATGAATGTGAATATGGATAACACATATGGATTTGGACCGATAGTAGTTCGTATCGATCCAAAGATGGACTCAGTATCGATGGTTTCGTATCGATCACTACAAGCTTGAATAAGGGAAATGCAGTTGGGACTCGGTCATGGTGCGTATCAATCACATTCCTGATCGATACAAAATGCTACGCTTCGAATCGATACGAACAAGGGAACAACCAATGGATACGAAGCAGCAAAGTTCTGATTGATGCGAATTAAAGAGCAGTTAGTGGATACGAAACACTCCACTAAAAACGATCGATACGAAGTGGAGTGCACAAAATTAATATGAAGTGAAATACAATCAATCGATATGAACAGTGCAACGATGATCGATACGAACAGTGCAACGATGATCGATGCGAACAAGGCAGAGGTGATCGATGCAAACAAGATACACTCCAATGAAAGACTCGATCGTTCGGCATGGAATGTGGATCGATCCTAAAAGCAAGCGCCACGTCAACCTTCAGGCACATGCCCGGGTCGATAAGAACAAATCGACATGAAGAGAATCGATACGAAGAGGACAACAGTCGAAAAACCCAAACTTGCATCGATCATAACTCACAATCTACAAGTCCAAATGCCCCCAAATTTTCACAGGAGCTTGCGTACAACCCAAAGAATTTCCATGATCGATCTCGACTCGATTGGACAAGATCTTAATTGATACGAAATTCATTCGTATCGATCATGGATCGAGTTGAAATCACCTGGGGTCGATCGCGTGGGCCTACGCACATGCAAGAAGAAGTCTCCCGAGATTTGAGCGAGATATTTACAGCATATGCCTATAAATTGTAGTCTAAGAGCTTCAGAAAAGGGATCTTCTTCTGGTTCTTCTACGCTGCTACTCTGCCGGACTCCATTGTAACTCGATTATTATCAACTATATTCTTGTAACCAGCGAGTGATTATCAATAAAATATCAACTCTTCAAAGTGGACGTAGGCCAGAGATAGCCGAACCACTATAAACCTTGTGTCTTCATTGCATTCCTTTTTAAATTTTGATTACTATCTGTGACCTATGATTGTAAACGGGTGCTTTCATCGGCAATTGGGTGTTTGTGGCCAATTTTGGCGCCAACAATGGTATATAACTATAATATCATAGACAACCACCAAAGCATAACATAACATCAAATATCACAAAACCATGTATAAAATGTCATCACCCATATAGAAAAACATCAAATTTGGAACCATAGAATCAACATAAAAATGAGTTAATCAACCATATCCAAAAATCATCATCAAAATCCAAAATTTACAAATAAATGAGATATACTCAAGCATAATTTGGCTAGCACAGGTTAATGCCAAAGTACATCTCTAAATCTCAATAGTAAGAACATCATCATCAATGTATAAGATATGATAGATTGCCTATCAGTATAATAAAATACATGGGAGCCCACTGTACTTTAGACACCTACCCAAATATAATCTCATCTTTTAACATCCCCCATTTAGAGGCCCAAAACTAACGGCTACAGATGCTGCACTCATCCATAGTTATTAATCCTCGGCAACCAAATGAGGTAATGTTAGACACATTGATACATAGAAACACATGAATATGGAAAAAATTAAAACATTAAACAAGTTCCACATTCCATTTCAAAACATTTCAAATTCATTACATAATCCCAATATGAGAACCACGTTCGGAGAAAATATATTTATTACAACATATGCCAAAAGCAACATATGAAGATGCCTCCTTGGATGATCGGAGTGTATATATAAGAAATTTTACAACTTTGCCTTTACAACAACATAGCGGAATCAAAATAAAAGGGAACTCTAGATAGCTATCTTGCCTCATGCACGTCTCTGGAAGCTTATTTTTCTAAAGAGGTACCTCAACTCTTAAACTACTCAAAATCAATTGAGTACCCGAGAGTTTAAGGGGAAATCATAAACTTTGAGTAAGACATAAAGCCTAGTATGAATAATAATCTACCATCTAAAACCATTTAGATATCTAGTGAGACTCGCCGCTTAGCGGAACGGATTTTCCCCTCACTAGTATCCTAAAACCTTTATAAACCATATACTGTGCTCCTGCATCCACAATGGTTAAAACAACTCATAATAATATGATGATATGCAAATAAGTAAAACAATTCTATATTTTCCATCCCTATTCATTTATGACTAACTGTCTCATTTATAGTTTTTAGGGTTACTATTAACCTATTAGTTTTCACGGGCTTACTAATAACCTGTTTAATGTTTATGGACTCCCTGCCCGGTTTCATAGTTTTCATGGGCTTACTACTAACCTGTTTAAATTTATGGACTCCCTGCCCTATTTCATAGTTTTCATGGGATCACTAAGAACCTATTGGCCCCTGCCAATAACATCATTGTTTCATGGGTTCTCCCTGAACCTATTGGTAACACCAATAACATTCCTCTTATCCTAGTTTTCATGGGTTGACTAGGAACCTATTGACATCTGTCAATATCTTAATTTGGATATAGTTTTCATGGGTTCACTACAAACCTATTGGCCCCTGCCAATATAAAATCATAGTTTTCATGGGCTAATTATGAACCTGTCTTCCTGACATTTTTGTTTATACATAGATTTCATGGGCTTACCATTAACCTATTGGCCCCTGCCAATATCTTTTCCACTACACAGTTTTCATGGGCTTACTGTGAACCTATTGGCCCCTGCCAATATCTTAAATTAATTTAATTTATATTCACTACTGGGTCAACCTAGCTGGTTATTCTGCCCTTCCCGAAATTACCGTTATGGGTTCATTATAATATGTCTATATTCAAATACATACACGAAGAAGCAAATATACCAACTGTTGTGGTTTAATGTCCTTGAAATCATTTTATATAAAACTTGGTTAATCCCTGTAACATCCCATAATTGGAGGCCAAAAGCTAAGCGTTATGGATGCTGCAGTCATCCATAGTATTAACTTCTGGTGACGAAATACGACAAGGTTAATGTATCCATAATATCAGAAGCACTTGAATATGAACAAAATCATAGATTTCCAAAAACAATAGTTTCAGTGATTTTATTTCAAAAATATCATATCCAAGTTACAAAAATCCCAAACGTAATCCAAGGCATTGATCAAATATAATTTACAACAATACGCCAAGAGCGACATATGAAAATGCCCCCTTGGATGATCAAAGAAATATAGATATAATTGTCTTAATACACAGTGGAAACAATTTTAAAATAGAATCCCTAAATTAGCTATCCGTCAGCCTTCTGCTCGTCTTTGGATGCTTTATTCGTCAAAATCTGCTAAAACCTGAAAACTTAAATCCTCGGCCTAATCAAATCAAATTTTAAGCACCCGAGAGTTTAAGGGGAAACAAAAACTTTGAGTCAGACTTAAAGCCTGGTATGAATAATATCTATTACATCTCAGTTTACTGATAACTAGTGAGACCATGCCGCTTAGCGGAATGGAACAGGTTTCCTCTCACTAATATCTCTTTTCAAAACATATATTTTGCAATCCATTCCTGCAACCAAACTGGTTAATCAACTGTTATAATAATAATATAGTAATATCCATTATGCTAAAACAGGAAATAAAAGAGACCATCTGTCTAAAATCTGAACTATCTGTTCAAAATTCTGAGCTATCTGCTCTTTTTTGGACTATCTGTCCTAAAATTGATTATAACAATATCTTTTATGCTAGTAATGGGCTATCTTCCCAAAATAGATTAAAAGGGTGGACTAACTGTCCTTAAAAATTTAGCAAGGTCCGTTATGCTAATAAATGAACTATATGTTCATATTAAAGCTGACTGTTCTTTATGGACTAACTGTCCTAGACTAATCGTCCTCTGAGCCGACTGCCCGTAAAATGGACTAACTGTCGAATTTAAATGAGCTGACTATCCGAATTTTCTTTTGGGTTAACTACCCTTCAAAATATCTAAGCTAACTGCTCTACAATATCTAAGCTAACCGCTCTTTAAATTTTCCTTGAAACCTTTTCAAAATGATTTAGTTCGTCAAATCATATATATAAAGGAAAATATATCTTTAGCTTTACTCTAAGCTATTTTTGCCATGTTATATATACTTTACTCAAAATAATGTTGATGATTTCAATAAGGATTGACTATCTTTTAAATAAGTTAATGTCCTTTATAACTTAAAGCACTTAGGCTATCTGCCTAATTCTTATATTTGAAACCTTTGTTTAAAACCCTTAAACAACCTTTCGAAAACATAGAAGGTAACTCCTTCAAAACCATTCATAAAACCCTTCGAAAGTATTGAAGGTAACTCCTTCATATCCTTTAATAAACCTTTCGAAATCATTGAAGGTAACTCCTTCTAAACCTTTTAAAAGCTTTCTTTTCATAAGCTTTAAAACATATGACATCCGCCTTTTAAATCCTTTAAACCTTAGCCTTTTGAAATCATTGCTAAAATATACCTTTTGGAATCAATGTACCTCAAAACCATTTGAAGACACTGGGTTCAATTTAAAACAGGTGGAAAAACTTTCGAAACCAATCAAAGTTAACTACTTTGAAACCTTTAAAATGTTTCCACTTAAAACATTTGGATTATGCGAAGGGATCAGAAAAACATTGGAGGCGAAAGCAACTGTTTCAAAACCTTTATAAAACCATTCGAAATGAAACCTTTCGAAATCAAAACCTTTCGAAATCAAACCTTTCGAAATCATAACCTTTCGAAATTAATGGAGAGAGGTGGAAAGTTTTAGAAAACAAAAGATAACCTTTGACTCCATCTGTGTCGAAAGGTTAGGAAGCGGCAAATATGCTTCCGACCTGGCCGAAAGCTATACCTTTCGACTTTGCCGAAAGGTTTCAATTAAAACAAGAAAGCTAACCAATCAAAACCTTTTCCTTTTAAACCTTTTGACAATTTTGAAAGCTCCTTGTCGAAAGCTATAACCCTTCATCCTCGACCTTTCGACTTCCTCCAATTCACTACGTACCAGTTTCCTGATACCATGTGCATTGGTATTTAATCGAAAGGTTTGATACCCTTCGACTTTGTCGGAAGGTTTGGAATGAAGGTGGAAGTTCTTGCCGAAAGAGTTGAAATAGTGAAAATACTGTTTGAAATAGTTCTTTTGTACCTCACCTGCCTTGTTTGTCTAAATTTGATTGGTTGCTATTTTTCAAAAGTGCTGCCGACATCCTTATTTGAAAATTTGAATAATTTTAAAAAAGCCCCTTTCTCCTTTATTATAATATAAAACATTTAAGTCTCATACCTTAAATAATTTTATATAATCATCAAAACACCTTGAAAAATTCTGGAAAAATTCCAAAAAGTAAATTAATATGTTCTCTTCAACATATAAAAATTTCGGATCTAAACAATAATTATTTTACTCGTAAATAATTTTTATAATCCAAACTAAACTTTTCTTCTTTAGAAAATTATAACAAATCCACGAAAATTCTGAAAATTGAAACCCATATCTAAAATAACTTTTTAGATCATCATAAAAATTCGCAAGGCTATTGGATGTCACTTAATAGGGTTTTCATCTTAAAACATGTCATAAAATCTATATGAACATACAAAAAATCATCAACTTGTATATATAATCTTTTATCGTTTAAAAACATGGCAAACATTTGCAAAATCATTCGGAATTAACCTTAAAACCGAAACCAAAAATATTTAGAGATGTAAACGTTATTCACCTTTTGCTTTAATGATTAAGAAGCTTGAGATTTGAACGAGTTTGATTTGAATTTGCTTTCCTTCAGCTTTTCTTTTGTTTCCTCTTATTCTTCCTTTGTTAATGGTGGCCAGCCGAGCTTTTTAATTTTTGAGAATGAGAATGAACGTGTGTTTTGAAATACACGGCCTAAGGAAGATGATATAGGAATGGCCTCTTTCCCATAATACCCCTCCTCTAATTCATTTTTAAACCCTCCATTTAATTTATTAGTTAAAAGGCACTGCTACCTTAATTAAACCAAATATATTTTCCCTTATCAACACATTATTTTATTTAGTTTATCTAACTAAATCTCCTAAATAAGGTTATCAAATATCTGGGGTGTTACGGACTCCCCTCCTTAAAGAATTTCATCCTCGAAATTACCATAAGACATAAAATAAACAAGAAGGTAAAACATACCATCAAAACAAGTCAGGATAAGTATCTCTAATCTTGCTCTCAACCTCCCAAGTACAGTCTGTGTCATCGTCACTCCACTGGACTTTGACTATTCTGACCGTCTTGGTTCTAAGCCTCTTCTCATCTCTCGCAACAATGCGAACTGGCTTCCTCACTATGGTCAAGTCCGGTTCTACCACTAAATCATCTAACACTGTCGGTGCAATAGCAGTCTCTGACACACTTTCTGAGATGAGAAATATGAAAAACATCATGGACACCGGCCAAACTGCTCGGTAACTCAAGTCTATACGCGGGCTTCCCGATCCTCTCAAGAATAGGAAAGGTCCTATGAACCTAGGAGATAACTTCCCCGATTTCCCAAATCTGAGTACACCCTTCATCGGTAATACTTTGACAAAAACTTGGTCCCCAACTGAGAACTCCAAATCTTTCCGTCTCTTATCTGCATAACTTTTCTGCCTAGACTGAGCTTCCTTCATCCTATCTCGAATGACCTCAATCTTTTCTGCAGCTTCTCCGACCAAATCTGGACCAAGAATCAATCAATCCCAGTCTCCAACAAACAAACGGGAGATTTGCATGGCCTTCCATACAAAGCTTCAAACGGTGCCATCCCAATACTAGTTTAATAACTGTTGTTATACAAAAACTCGACTAGATGCAGATGGTCCTCCCATGATCCCCCAAAGTCCATAACACAAGCTGTCAACAGATCTTCCAAGATCTTGTTAAATCTTTCTGTTTGCCGATCTGTCTGCGGATGGTAAGCGGTACTCATCATAAGCTTCGTTCTTAAAACTTTCTATAGACTCTTCCTAAACTTGCTAGTGAACAAGGAATCTCTATCACTAACTATACTGCTAGGAACTCCATCCAGTTTAATCACATTCTTCATGAACAACCTTGCTAAAATAGGTGTCGTCCTGGTTGACTTAACTGGAATGAAATGGGCACTCTTGGTCAATCTATCCACTATAACCCATATACTTTCATTTCCTCTGTTCGACCTTGGCAACCCGTCTATGAAGTCCATAGAAATAGAATCCCACTTCCACACTAGAATGTCAAACGGTTGAAGAAAACCACTCGGTTTCTAGTGTTCGGCCTTTGCTTGCTGGCAATTCAAGCACTGCCTTACACACAAACCAATATCCCACTTCATTCCTTCCCAAAATAAACTCTTCTTCATATCCTGATACATCTTGGTACCTCCGGGATGTATAGTGAACTTCGAACGATGGCATTCATCTAATACTTTCTTTCTTATGTTTCCTAAACTCAAAACACATAATCTTCCTTCCTTTTTCAACCACCCATTCTGGTCAAGAATGAAATCTTTCAAGTCATCGCCCTTGGTTCCTTCCTTTAGCTTACTGATCCGTTCAGCTAACACTATATCCTCCATCTACTTAGAAGCAATCTGTTCGATCAAAACTGGTCTATCTTCTAAACAAGACAATACAATTTTATCACCACTAGACCCTGCCTCGGATCTCCAGTGCACTCTGCAATCTGCTAATGCTTCTAAATCTTTACACTCACCTATCATTACCAACACTGCATTCTGATGTTTTCTGCTAATTGCATCTGCAACCCGGTTGCCTTTCCCTGGTGTGTACTCAATCCCAAAATCATAAGCAGCTATGAATTCTAACCATCTCTGCTGCCTCATGTTCAGCTCCTTCTGAGAGAACAAATACTTCAGCAACTTATGATCTATAAACAGTTCAAACCTTTCTCCCAAAAGGTAATGTCTCCACACCTTTAAAGCAAAAATCACAGCAGCCAACTCTAAATTATGCGTTGGATATCTGACCTTATGTGTTCTAAGCTGTATAGAACCGTAGGCAATCACTTTACCTCTCTACATCAGCACAGCTCCTAATCCTGTTCCACATGCATCGATATAAACTACCAAGTCCTGATTCCCCTCTTGAACTACCAACACAGGTGCATGGGTCAATAAGTGTTTCAAACTCTAGAATGCTTCCTCACACTTATCGGTCCACACAAACTTCACATCCTTCCTCGTTAACCTGGTCGTTGGTGCTGCTATATGCGAGAAATCCTTAATGAATCTCCGATAATAACCAGCCAACCCAAGGAAACTCTTAATCTCGGTTACTGTCTCGGGTCTCTTCCAACTATTCACTACGTCGATCTTAGTCGGATCTACTGATAACCCTTCCTCTGAGACTACATGACCAAGGAACTTCACCTCTTCTTCCAGAAGTGACACTTCGAAAACTTCGCTTTTTGCTGATGCTGCTTCTACGTCTCAAGCACTACTCTAAGATGAACTTCATGCTCTTTTTCATCCATAGAGTAAATCAAGATATCATCTATGAAAACTAGCACGAACCTATCCAAGTGCTCTCGGAAAATCTGGTTCATCAAATCCACAAAGAAAGCTGGAGCATTCGTCAGTCCGAACGACATAACTAACCATTCGTACGATCCATATCTGGTCCTGATTACTGTCAAAGGTATACTATCCTCTACTAATCTGAGCTGATGGAAACCCTTTGCCATATCCAACTGAGAAAATATCTTTGCTCCACTTAGCTGGTCGAACAAATCATCAATTCTGGGCAATGGATATCGATTCTTTATCGTCTTCTCATTCAACTTACAATAATCGATACATAACCTCAACGATCTATCCGGCTTCTTGGAAAACACTATCGCTGCATCCCATGGCGAACTGCTCGGCCTGACAAAACTCTTGCCTTCAAGATCCACCAACTGCACCTTCAACTCCCTCATTTCTGAAGGGGTCATCCTACTTGGCGGTCTACTCACTGGTTCTGCTCCCAAAACCAAATCTATTCGAAACTCAATGGCTCGTTTCGGCGGCAATCTAACTACAGGCTCAAACACATCTGCGAATTCTCTAACCCCAAAAACTCGGCTCAACTCATCATCTGAATCCAATGCACTCAACAAAGCAAAAACTGCACCGCTAGAACCTCCTATGGTGAAAACAATCTAATCGCTACAATCTAGGTAACAAAGGGATATCTTCCTACCTTGGCAAAATATCTTAGCATCGTACTCACTTAACCAATCCATACCTAAGATGATCCCAAACCCCACAAAATCAAACACATGCAAACTGCACTCAAAAGTATGACCTAACAGGTCAAACTCAAACTGGTCACACCTCAACCCTAGAGTTGCATACCCTCCTATTGGATTCGCAAACCGGAAGGAAGTAACTAAATATGTGGGTTCAAGGTTAAGCTTATCTATCAAACATCTAGATATAAAAGAATGCAATCCACCAGTATCAAATAAAACGCTAACAGACATACCATGAATCTGGAGCGTTCCTCCAAGAACTGACATTCCTTTCTCCTGGGCTGTTGGGTTGGAAGCGGCAGGCTCCAATGCATACACCTTGCCCTTACCATCTCCAATGGGCTCCTTGCACTGGTTCTTATAATGGCTTATCTGGTCACGGTTACAACACCTGACATTCTTCCCTTTACCCACATCCTTCGCTTTCCCTGAGCGACACTCGTTAGCAAAGTGCCCTTTCTTGTCGCATTGATAGCAGACAACTTCAGACTTCGCTTTCTTGGCTGCTCCACCCTTCTGAGCACCCTTCTTTGGAAAGAACTTCCTCTTTTGGCTCTGCCCAACCTGGACTACTTTTGCCTTGCTCTTCCCTAGAGACTCAAGGACTTCTTCCTGCCTCAAAGCCATCTCTATAACAATATCAGAAGGATCTCTAAGATGAGACAAAGTAGCACTAGCCAATTCTGGCTTCAATCCTCTAATAAACTTCTCATTCCGTTTCAACACGGTATCTACAGAAGCATACCCATACCGGGCTAACTCTTCGAACTTCCTAGCATACTCAGCAACAGACATCTCTCCCTGCACCAGCTCAGCAAACTGCCTAATCAAAGCTGACTGTGCCATTACTGACATAAACCTCTCCCAAAATCTCCCCTTGAAATCCTCCCAGGTTACTATCTCCTCATCAACTATCATTGTTACACTGTTCCACCAGAACAATGCAGTCCCCTGAAGCTGCCTGGACTCCAACCTCCTCTTCTGCTTGTCATTGAGCCCTAAATCTGCAAAAAATACTTTCGCAGTGCAACAACCAATTCTCCACTTCAATGGCATCCTCCGTTCCCATAAACGGTTTCCCTCCTAGCTTCACAAAATTGCCGCTCATCTTAGCGAAATGATTAACTACCGGAACTTCTAGAACCCCAACTCCTACGGCATTTCCTCCTACCACTCTGGCTGCAACTCATACCTGCATCATATTCCTGAAAAACTGATACATGGTTTCCATTCTGACCTGTAGGACTTCAGCACCAACATTCTCTGCCTGACCTTGGCCTCTCCCTGCATTAGGTCCGGTGTTCCTTTCGGTGCTTCCCCCTTCTTGGTTAAATCTGCTTCTTCTACCATCCATATCTATTTTCAAACCTAATGAGATACAGAAAGATAACCTAATCAAAGACAGATGGATGGAGATAAAATGCATACTTATATATAGCAAATACAAGTACGATACTATAGCGTTAACGCAACCCCAAAATATACTTTAATTTCTTTGGATTTTTGTTTTCAAAACCAATTTTTAGTTAAATATTTTTTTCATAAACCTATGCTCTGATACCAAGCTGTAACATCTCGTAACTGGAGGCCAAAAGCTAAGCGCTATGGATGCTGCAGTCATCTACAGTATTAACTTCTGGTGACGAAATACGACAAGGTTAATGGTATCCATAATATCAGAAGCACTTGAATATGAACAAAATAATAGATTTCCAAACACAATAGTTTCAGTGATTATTTTTCAAAAATATCATATCCAAGTTACAAAAATCCCAAACGTAATCCCATGCATTGATCAAATATAATTTACAACAATACGCCAAGAGCGACACATGAAGATGCCCCTTTGGATGATCAAAGCAATATAGACATAATTGTCTTAATACACAACGAAAATAATTTTAAAACAGAATCCCAAAATTAGCTATCTGTCAGCCTCCTGCTCGTCTTTGGATGCTTTATTCGCCAAAATCTGCTAACACTAGAAAACCTAAACCCTCAGCCTACTCAAATCAAATTTTGAGCACCCGAGAGTTTAAGGGGAAATGTTCGTCGACGGAAATTCTATCGGTTTAGAAAACCGTCGAACGAATTTAAATTAAAAATATAACCGCAAGCGCAGGGCGTACTATTGAAGTACGTGGCGAGTACGGGTCAATCCGCAAGGAATTACTGATTTTAAATTTCTGTTCAATCAAATTAACCAAAGTTGAAAATGTGATTTGCAAAAAAAGTAGAAAACTAGCAGAAGAAAATTGATAAAAATATGAGAGTGTGAAGGCAATTTAGAGGCAATTTCCACTCTCTAGATCACATAAATTAACGAAATGAAGTTATGATCTCTCTTTTCTTGTCAATAGTGTAATTAGTTGATGTGCTTATCATAAGTATGGTATATTTGTGCTATTAATTAGCACAATATAAACCATCAAACTATAACACAACCACTAATACACATTTAACTCTCATGAAATATGACAACAAAGTTGAAAGCAAAATCTATTTTAAGCATGACCTATTAACTGTTGTTTAGAAATATAGGCCATCAAATTTTAATTTCAACAATCACTTTATTAACATCATCATATGTAGATGAAGAGGTAATCATTGTTTATGATTGTTTAAGCATAGCCTATTTGGTGTCAACAATATAGGCTATCAAATTCACATCAAAAACAACAAGTTAGACCACTTCAAATGATTCATTAAGCACAAAAAGAGAGCATAAACATCAAAATGTTGCATCTACATACTAGAGAGCTTCATTACCCCTAAATTGTAGGGATTAGCCTCTCATATTTGTTATCATATGAAAAAATGTAGAAAGCAACATGAAACTAACAAGAGGAAAAAGAGAGCTAAATGAAAGAAGAGCTAATTAACAAGAAATAAAACAAATCTACTTGCATGGAAATAAATCTATACTAACATGAAAGGAAAACAAACAAGAGAAGAAAAGAGCAATGTATTAAAGTTGCATAAGAAAAAGAATTAAAAGAAATGGCTAAGTAGCCATGAAAAGAAAAGAGGAGCTTTCTTTTTATTTCTAAGCTAAAAACTAAACTAAGAGAGACAAAGAAGGGAGAATTACATGAAACATAAGGGATATTTATACATGTGGAAAACCCTAATTCATATTTTTGGGGAATGCCCAAATGGCCCTTTAGGTAGTGTGGTGGCCAAGTAATCATTAACATCCACTAATCCCCCACTTAAATGTACATGAAGCTTTAATGTACTTTTATCATATGCTTAGCTCCTAATTGAAAATCAAGGTAAGTGGGTGGGGTCCTCCATGATCATCACTATGAATTATTTCCATCCTCATTTGTTCTCTTCACTCTTGTGCATGCATATATTATCATGAAGCCACTTGTAAAATTCACCAAATTTCCTACAAAACAACATAGAAAATTTCAAGTAAATTTTCACAATCTAATAAATGCATAAAAATGACCATTTTACCCTTATATGAAGATGAATATGTGACAATTTGAAAATAATTTGAATTTTGGTTTAAACAAGTTACAATACCTGATATGATCATTTATTTAATTTAAATAGATTAAATATGGTGGTAAAAATATGCACATTTACGTACACATCAAATACCCCCACACTTATCTTTTTATTCATCCTCGAATAAAGAAAAACTAAGATAAATCTATTTTCGTAAGGAGCACGATTGCATTGAGCATATGCAACAAGCCGTTAAACCTCTGGGTGTCCCCAGTAGGACGAGTGATGTCTCGTGAGGGTTTTCAATGGATACTACCCACAAAATCCAAATGCAGAGTGAAAATATTTACAAAATGCAAGATTTATTTACAAAGATGTGAATGCAAGTTTTTGAAAATATTTACAATGAAGGATTTATTTTTAAATTGACACAACTAAGTTAAATAGAGGTTTTGGTCATTATCTTGAAAATTTAAGTCATTTACTCGTCAAAATTTCCAACAAAAATTAAGTTATCATAACAAATAGACTATAGTTTAACTCGTTGTTTCGGTTGATAACAAAGTGTAATTATAAAATGGATCCTTAGTTGATTATCAAAGTGGTAATTTTATTTCTTTTCAATAACAAGTCAAATCAAATAAGTTAAAATAGTGCTTGGATTTCAATTGCTTACTCTCTTCATTTTTTCTTTTGAAAATTTTGTTAATATTAGCAATATTTACATATGCCTAACTCAGATAAACTGAGGCCAGATATATTACCCATGCACTGCCTTGCGGACTGATGTGAGGGGAATACAGAGCGTGGCGAGTGAACACACAAGTGTGAACACTTATTGACTATAGGCGTTATTAGTAAAATAATTTTTATATACACACCTAACCTAGATAAACTGGGGCCAGATATATCGATCGTGCACTGCCTTTCGGGCTTACGTGAGAAGGGTACAGAGCATGGCGAGTGAACACACGAGTGTGAACACATGACTCTAGGTGTTTATTAAGAAAATATATACATATATACAAATGTTTTTTTTTCTTTTTCTTTTTTTTAGAAAGAGAGAGTATTGCAAAATCATCTTAGCATCATTTAACTTAGAAGACAAAAAAAATGTTATATCCTTTACTTTAAATCAACCACTTTTTAAAACAAAGATTTTCAATTAGGATATATTCATAATTATCACGTATGAATCTTCCTATATACTAGTTAAACCATTGTTATTTGTAATCAAACTTCATTTTTATTTTTGTTAAGACAAATAAATTTTCAAAAATTTCAATTTAATAAACCAAAACCATATATTTATCCTATAGTGTTTCTTTAAAAATAAATCGAAAGAAAATTTGTTTTTGGGATTTTTTTTGTTTTGTTTTTAAAAGAAAAAGCAAAAATAAACCATGAAAAAATAAAAAATGAAGACGAGTCCCAAAAATTTGTTCGTCGACGAAATTTCTATTGGTTTAGAAAACCGTCGAACGAATTTAAATTAAAATATAACCGCAAGCGCACGGCGTACACTTGTAGTACAGGGCGAATACGGGTCGATCTGCAGGGGATTGATGATTTTAAGAATCTATTCAATCAAATTAAACCAAAGTCGAGTGAAAGTTAAGCTAGAGAATTAGAAAATTAGCTAACTAACTAAAAGAAAAGAGATGCAAATATAAGGGTTAAATGACAATTTAGAGAATAAATCCACTCTCTAGATCAGGTAGTTCAACACATATAAAATCATAATCTCTCTTTTATGGTCATTAGTGCTTTAATTGATGTGCTTATCATAAGTATGGCATATTTGTGCTATTGACTAGCCAACATAAGCCATCAAACTATAACACACCCCTTAAACCACTTACTAACTTTCATGAAATTTGACAATGAAAATGAAATCTATTTTAAGTATGGCCTATTAACTATTGATTAGAAACATAGACCATCAAATTTTACTTTCAAATCACTTTCTTATGCCATAATCATATTTTGATGAAGATGCATTTATGTTAGTGATTGTTTAAGCATAGCCTATTTGGTGTCAACAATATAGGCTATCAAATTCAAAGCAAAAACAACAATTAAACCACTTCAATCATTCTTCATTAAGCACAAAAGGAGAGCATGAATTAACAAATAGTTGAAGCTACATAATTAGAGAGCTTCATTACCCCTAAATTGAAGGGGTTTAGCCTCTCATATTTGTCATTTGATTAACAAATGTAGCTAGCAACATGAAAGCAAAAAGAAAGGAAAATGAAAGCTAAAGGAAAATAAAACTATTCTAATTGCATAAAAGAAAATCTACACTACTAGCATGAAAGGAAATAAACAAGAAAGGGAAAAGATCATATATTAAATTGCATATAAAAAAGAAAAGAAAATTACATGAAAATAAAAATGGCTAAGTATCCATGAAAAGAGAAAGAGAAGAGTTTGTTTATTGGTGAGCCTAAACTAAACTAAAGAGAGACTAAGGGAGAGAATTACATGAAACATAAGGGGTATTTATACATGTGTTAAACCCTAATTCATATTTTTGAGGAATGCCCAAATTGCCCTTTAGGTAGTGTGGTGGCCAAGTAATCATTAACATCCACAAATCCCCCACTTAAATGTACATGAAGCTTTAATGTCCTTTTATCATGTGCTTAGCTCCGAATTGAAAATCAAGATAAGTGGGTGGGGTCCTCCATGATCATCACTTTGAATTATTCCCATCTTCATTTGTTCTCTTTACTCTTGTGCATGCATATATTATCATGAAGCCACTTGTAAAATTCACCAAATTTCCTACAAAACAACATAGAAAATTCCAAGTAAATTTTCACAATTTAATAAATGCATAAAAATGACCATTTTACCCCTATATGAAAATGAATATGTGACAATTTGAAAATAATTTGAATTTTGGTTTAAACAAGTTACAATACCCGATATGATCATTTATTTAATTTAAATAGATTAAATATGGTGGTAAAAATATGCACATTTACGTGCACATCAGGAAACAAAAACTTCAAGTCAGACTTAAAGCCTGGTACGAATAATATATGTTACATCTCAGTTTACTGGTAACTAGTGAGACCATGCCGCTTAGCAGAACCGGTTTCCTCTCACTAATATCTCTTTTCAAAACATATATTTTGCAAATCCTTTCCTGCAACCAAACTGGTTAATCAACTAATTATAATAATAATATAGCAATATCCATTATGCTAAAACAGGAAATGAAAGAGACTATCTGTCTAAAATTTGAACTATCTGTTCAAAATTCTGAGCTAACTTCTCTTTTCTGGACTATCTGTCCTAAAATTGATTATAGCAATATCTTTTATGCTAGATAATGGGCAATCTGCCCAAAACATGCAAAAAGGATGGACTAACTGTCCTTAAAAAATTAGCAAGGTCCGTTATGCTAATAAATGAACTATATGTTCATATCAGAGCTGACTGCTCTTTCTGGACTAACTGTCCTCTGGGATGACTGCCCATAAAATGGACTAACTGTCCGAATTTAAATGAGCTGACAACTCGAATTTTCTTTTGGGTTAACTACCCTTCAAAATATATGAGCTAACTGCTCTACAATATCTGAGCTAACTGCTCTTTTAATTTTCCTTGAAACCTTTTAAAAATGATTTAGTCCGTCAAATCATATACATACAAGGAAAATATATCTTTAGCTTTACTCTAAGCTATTTTTGCCATGTTATATATACTTTACTCAAAATAATGTTGATGATGTTCAATAAGGATTGACAATCCTTTAAATAAGTTAAGGTCCTTTATAAGTTAAAGCACTTACGCTATCTGCCTAATTCTTATATTCGAAACCTTTTTTTAAAACCCTTAAACAACCTTTCAAAAAAATAGAAGGTATCTCCTTCAAAATCACTCATAAAACCCTTCGAAAGTATTGAAGGTAACTCCTTCATATCCTTTAATAAACCTTTCGAAATCATTGAAGGTAACTCCTTCTAAACCTTTTAAAAGCTTTCTTTTCATAAGCTTTAAAACATATGACATCTGCCTTTTAAATCCTATAAACCTTAGCCTTTTGAAATCATTGCTAAAGTATACCTTTCAGAATCTATGTACCTCAAAATCTTTTGAAGACATTGGGTTCAATTTAAAACAGGTGGAAAACCTTTCGAAACCAATCAAAGTTAACTACTTTGAAACTTTTAAAATGTTTCGACTTAAAACATTTGGATTATGCGAAGGGATCAGAAAAACATTGTAGTCGAAAGCAACTGCTTAAAAACCTTCATAAAACCTTTCGAAATCAAACCTTTCAATCAAAACCTTTCGAAATCATTGGAGTGAGGCGGCAAGTTTTAGAAAACAAAAGATAACCTTTTACTCCATTTGTGTCGAAAGGTTAGGAAGCGGCAAATATGCTTCCGACCTAGCCAAAAGCTATACCTTTCGACTTTGCCGAAAGGTTTCAATTAAAACCAGAAAGAAAACTGATGTGCATGTAAATGTGCATATTTTTACCACCATATTTAATCTATTTAAATTAAATAAATGATCATATCGGGTATTTTAACTTGTTTAAACCAAAAATCAAATTATTTGAAATTGTCACATATTCATCTTCATATAGGGGCAAAATGGTCATTTTTATGCATTTATTAAATTGTGAAAATTTACTTGGAATTTTCTATGTTGTTTTGTAGAAAATTTGGTGAATTTTACAAGTGGTTACATGATGATATATGCATGCATAAGAGTGAAGAGAACAAATGAAAATGGAAATAATTCAAAGTGAAGATAATGGAGGACCCCACCTACCCACCTACCTTAATGTACAAATTAGAGGCTAATGCACATGCTTAAGGAATTAATGGCTTCATGTACACTTAAATGAGAATTATTTGAAGCTAATGATTACTTGGCCTCCACACTTCCTAAGAGGGTATTTTGGGCATTCCCCAAAAATATGAATTAGGGTTTAACACTTGTATAAATACCCCATATCTTCATGTAACCCTCTTCTCCCTTAGTCTCTCTTAGTTAGTTTTAGATCAAATAAAAGAAAGCTCTCTTCTCTTTTCCATGGCTACTTAGCCATTTTTATTTTCATGTAACTTCCATTTTTTATGCAATGTTAATTAGTGCTCTCTTCTTTTACATGCTTCTTTTGTTTATTTACTTTCATGTTGTAATGTAGATCTCTCTTATTTCATGCAAGTAGATTAGTTTTTCATTTCTTTTTTCTCTCTTTTTCCTCTTGTTTGTTTAATGTTGCTTTCTACATTTGTTGATTTGATAACAAAAATGAGAGGCTAATCCCTTCAATTCAGGGGTAATGAAGCTCTCTTGAATCATGTAGATGCAACATAATTTCTTTTATGTCTCTTTTGTGCTTAATGGAAAGTAGATGTTTGTGTGGTTTTGTGTTTAATATTGAGTTTGATAGCTTATATTGTTCAAAACAAATAGGCTATGCTTAGTCATATGAATCATTAATTACCTTTTCATCTACATATGATCATGGTAATAGAAGTGGATTTAGAATCAAAATTTGATGGTTTATGTTTCTAATTCAATAGTTAATAAACCATGCTTAAAATAGATTCTACTTTTGATTTCATATCATTTTCATTGAAGTTAGTAAGTGGGTTAGAGGGTGCATTAAAGTTTGATGGTTTAAGTGTGTTAATTAATAACATAATTAGGCCATGCTTATGATAAATGCATCAACTAAACTCACACATGACCAAAAAGAGATCATAATGTCATTATGTTGATTTATATGATCATGAGAGGGGATTTGCCTCTAAATTGCTCTTTAATCTCATCTTTTTATTCTCCTTAGTTTTAATTTGTTTTTACTTTCTTTTAGTTAGTTAACAATCACTCGACTTTGGTTTAATTTGATTGAATAGAATTTTAAAATCATCAATTCCCTACGGATCGACCCGTATTCGCCACGTGCTTCATTCGTACACCGTGCGCTTGCGGTTATTTTATTTCTAAATTCGTTCGACGGTTTTCTAAACCGATAGAATTTCCATCGACAAACAAAAACCAGTCGAAACCTATTCCTTTTAAACCTTTTGACAATTTCGAAAGCTCCTTGTCAAAAGCTAGCAGGTGTATTTTTCTTTAAAACCAAAACAAAACTTCATCTCTTCCGAAAGCTATAACCCTTCGTCCCCTACCTTTCGACATCCTCCAATTCACTACGTACTAGTTTCCTGATACCATGTGCATTGGTATTTAATCTCATCGAAAGGTTTGATACCCTTCGACTTTGTCGGAAGGTCTGGAATGAAGGTGGAAGTTCTCGTCGAAAGAGTTGAAATAGTGAAAATACTGTTTGAAATAGTTCTTTTGTACCCCACCTGCCTTGTTTGTCTAAATTTGATTGGTTGCTAGAATTTTATATTCAAAAGTGCTGCGACATCCTTATTTGGAAATTTGAATAATTTTAAAAAAGTCCCTTTCTCCTTTATAATTATATAAAACATTTAAGTCTCATACCTTAAATAATTTTACATAATCATCAAAACACCTTGAAATATTTTGGAAAAATTCCAGAAAGTAAATTAATATGTTCTCTTCAACATATAAAAATTTCGGATCCAGATAATAATTATTTTACCCGTAAATAATTTTTATAATCCAAACTAACCTTTTCTTCTTTAGAAAATTATAACAAATCCATGAAAATTCTGAAAATTGAAACTCATCTCTAAATTAACTTTTTAGATCATCATAAAAATTCGCAAGGCTAACGGATGTCACTAGGGTTTTCATCTTA
Organism: Allium fistulosum; assembly: GCA_030737815.1. NCBI lineage: Eukaryota > Viridiplantae > Streptophyta > Magnoliopsida > Asparagales > Amaryllidaceae > Allium > Allium fistulosum. The sequence continues at coordinate 1,217,103,974 of CM060904.1, read as the reverse complement.
AAACATGTCATAAAATCAATATGAACATATAAAAAATCATCAACATGTATATATAATTTTTTATAATTCGAAAACATGGCAAACATTTGCAAAATCTTTCGGAATTAACCTTAAAACTGAAACCAAAAATATTTAGAGATGTAAACATTATTCACCTTTTGCTTTAATGATTAAGGAGCTTGAGATTTGAACGAGTTTGATTTGAATTTGCTTTCCTTAAGATTTTCTTTTGTTTCCTCTTCTTCTTCCTTTGTTAATGGTGGTCGGCCAAGCCTTTTAATTTTTGAGAATGAGAATGAACGTGTGTTTTGAAATACACGGCCTAAGGAAGATGATATAGGAATGGCCTCTTTCCCATAATACCCCTCCTCTAATTCTTGTTTAAACCCTCTGTTTAATTTATTAGTTAAAAGGCATGGCTACCTTAATTAAACCAAATCTCAATCCCGTTATCAACACATTATTTTATTTAGTTTATCTAACTAAATATCCTAAATAATGTTATCAAAAATCTAGGGTGTTACAATCCCTTTAACCCATTAATCAAGGAAAACTTCTTCAAAACTCCATTTCAAAACACTTTATTTATGCCATGGTTTTCTTTCAAAATGAGATTGGGTTATTTATTTTAAAAACTAAGGCTTTCCAAAACTTAAAACATCATTTTCGGAACCCCTGGATAACGTTCTCGAAAGCATTGAAAACTTCTTTTCAAAACACAATATATATACCTTTCGAAGCTCTTTAAATCATCACTTTCGAAACCAAAATGTACCTTTCGAAAGTATCAAAACATTACTTAGTAATCCTTAGAAACATGGCTCCGAAACCAATGAAAGTACCCCTTTAGAAACCATTGGGTTTACTCAAAAACATCTTTTGGCTCAAAGTGAATATATACGAAAGTACCCGTTTCGAAACCTTTAAACTTCTTATAAAAATGTTTGGGGAAAGTTTGATGGCGTTGGCACCATCCTTTTGAAAGCTTCAAAACATTTAAGAAAAACTTTAAAGGATAGCATCGAAACTCTCTTTTGAAGCCATTGCCTTCGGAACCCTTTCGAAAGCATTTAGGAAGTGGATTAGTATAAGTCTAAAGCAAAGGCTACGCTTCGAAAGCATTGGTGACTTCAATACACTCGAAAGGCAAAACAATGACCGTAGTGTTTCGACTTGGTCGGAACCACCATTTTCGAAAGCATATTTTATAAACGAGGGACTCATTCGAAAGCTCATACTTTGAAAATGAAAGATGGCAACCTTCTTTGAAAGCTGTTTAGAAAACCCCTTTCGATAGCCTATGTTTTGACTCCTTCGAAAGCTTTAATAAAACAAAGGTAGCCCCTAACATGTAAAAGCAAAGCAAAGGTATCGATCCCATCGGAACCAATGCTTCGACACCATATCTTCTGCCTTTCTCCAATCCACTACGTACCAACATTGATACCTTGTGTATTGGTTTCGACTTTGTGGGGTTTCGACTTGATTAAAGGCGGAAGCTATGAGTCGAAAGGTGCTTCTAATAGAGGCGGAACCCACTTTTCTGGGTAAAAGCTGATTAATGTCAATTAAAGCAATTACTTTCTAACTAACTTGCCCATGTGTAAACATGTGATTGGTTGCCTCAACTTTTCAAATTCTTTACCAAAATAACTGCCGCATAATTTCAGATCTAAACCAAGACTAATTTAGCAAATAAGCCATTCCATTAAGCAAAACCAATAATGCTAATAAGTCCTTCTAAAATAATTTATTTTCCAAAGTAAATCTCTTAGGAAAAATCCCAAAAAATTATAGAAATTCACTTTCATCGTGTTATCTAACATACAAAAATTCCAGACCCAATTTCTTCCTGAATAATCGAAATTAAATTTAAACCCAATTTTATCATATTTTCCTTTGAAAATTCGTATCAAATTTTCCATAGCTTGGAAAATTATAAAAATTTAAACCCAACTCCAAAATCGTAATTCACATAACGTATAATTTTTCCATGGCATTTAAAAATCAATTTCAATCGGTTTTGCCCTTAAACTGCATAAATCCCCATTTAAACAATTTTGTTTAAATCAAACAAATTATAATTCAAGCATATCATCATCCAAATCATCATAAAAAGGGATTTAATCTTAAACCTGAAAACAAATGATTAGAAACAAAATGAAGATGTTATAAATTATTATTCACCTTGATTAAGATAAGGAGATTGGATTGAGATTAAGATTTATTCCCCTTGCTTTAATTCCTTAGCTTGATTTAAATTTCTCTTCTTTTTCTTCCTTTGTTAATTGCCAGCTCCTCTATAAGTTTGCGTTTCCATTGTTTTTGTGAAAATGAGAAAAAGGAACGTGAATGGTATAAGGAACGAGAATATATAGGGGTTATGGGATAGGGTGCGGCTATTTCCCAATATGCCCTTGTGCAAATTATTTATCCTATAAGCCATTCTTAAGCCAATCTAATTAATTAATTAAGCATGGCCTCTAAGTATTTTTTCAAATCTCAATCTCCTTATCATTTAATACTTACATTATTCTATTTAATTTATCTAATTAAATCTCATGAATAATATTATTAAAATTAGGGGTGTTACAAGCTCCCCTTCTTAAAGAATTTCATCCTCGAAATTCATTAAGGACTAAATAATAAACACGGCAATCATCCGTAACGACTCCTAACAACCATACTAGTCTACCTGACTAGCAACTATCTATATAAATCTAATATAGACATACCCTCAAAGCAGATCAGGATAAGTGTCTCTAATCCATTCTTCTGTCTCCCAAGTACGGTCCTTCTCGTTGTTGCTTCACTGAACTTTTACCAACTTAACTATCTTGTTCCTCAATCTTTTCTCATCTCTCGCTACAACCCGAACTGATTGTCGAACAAAAGTAAAATTAGGCTCAACTATCAAATCTTCCAACCTTGTAGAAGCAATAGTAGTCTCTGGATCATGCACACACCTGCCATACAGCTTGGCAACTCTACTCTGTATGTGAGCTTTCCAATCCTCTCTATAATCCAAATGGATCAACATATCTCGGGGCCAACATCCCTGACTTTCCAAATCGCACCACACCATCAATGATACCTTAATGAAAACCTTATCTCCAACTGAGAATTCTAGGTGTTTACGCCTCTTATCTGCGTAACTCTTCTGTCTGTACTGAGATTCCTTCATCCTTTCTCGGATCAACTCAATCTTCTCTGATGCCACTTTAACTAAATCTAGACCTAAGACTAATCTGTCTCTAGTCTCCAACCAACATGCTGGTGATTTGAATGACCTTCCATACAAAGCTTCAAAAGGCGCTATTCCTATACTAGTCTAGTAACTATTATTATAGGAAAACTCAACCAAATGTAGGTGATCTTCCCAAGATCTACCAAAGTCCAATACACAAGGTCTCAACAAATCCTTGAGTACTTTATTGACTCTCTCTATCTGCCCATCCTTCTGAGGGTGATATGTAGTACTCATGTGATAACCCGGATTTTTGAACATCGGATAATTGGATAATTAACTGATTTTAAACTATTAAGATACTGATTTTATTTAGTTGAACAAATAAAATATGTGTTTTCAAATTACTATTGTTTATATATATATATATATATATATATGTAGATTGTAAATAGAACTTGGATTTGAAATTCAAAGGTAAATATCTTTAAAATAAAGTTGATTTGAAAACTCTACATGCAAACACTAAGTATATATATAGTTATTAATTAATGTATAAATGGATTTTATATTATTTCTTTAAAAAGTTATATAACTATAAGCAAAAAAAATGTATAATATAAAATATAAAATATAATATAAAAACATATAAAAATATATTTATACATTTATACATGTAAATAAAGACAAGTGTAATCATCTTATCATCTTATCAAATATGTGTAAGCATAGTATTACTTGAGAATACAAGTGTAAGAATGATAATATCATGTAATAACAAGTGGCAAATCCTTTTTCTTTTAATTTGAAAATTTATAAACAATGTAGTATTAGAGAAACCAGGCTAATGCAAATTTCCTCAAATCTTTTCATCTTCATTTTCCAAAACTAAAACCTTGTAACAAAGAAAACAAATCAGATCAAAAGAAAAAGCAAAAGAAAAGAAAATCAAACTAAAACTTGCAACAACATCAACCTGATTCAACGGCAAAGTAAGATCAGATTCAACTCAAAATATCAAGAAAAGATTCAACTAAAACAAATCAAGTAGCAAGTTCAACTCAGTTTAAGTCAAACCAAATCATCCATATAAGCAGATCTGTTCAAAAACAAGTCCAGTTTCAAAGCTTATTCTCTGTCTTTCAAATGCCAAGTGAGCAAACTACCTTATTAAGGCTTAAAAATCTGTTGAATCTGGTTTTCATATGATGTTAATATTGTAAAAAGTATTTATATACATGTAAATAAGGTGTGCATGTCTGGTATAAGCTCTGTTTCAGGTTATAGGCTTCACAAATAAGTTCAAAAATCGATTCCTCTTCTTCTAATTCTTGTTAGACTTAAGCATGTAAACAAGATCTGTTATAAATAACAAGACATTAACTTTAAAAAAAATTAAGTTAAAATAAAGGAAAGTTTGTCTGGAAAGAAGAATATACAGTAAATTCAAATATGTGTTGAAATTCAAATATCTTAATTTCTTGATTCATTTATATAATATGATTTTCTTTCAGAAAATATGATTTTTAAAAGTAAAATCATGAATTTTAGTTTATTCAATCATGAGAAAATGTGAGTTGAACGGGATTGTCAATTTCGTCAATTTCTGGTGATCGACGACAATTTGTGGGTCGTGCTTTATGTCGAAGATAGCTTAGAGGATACAGATCGATGGCAAAATAGTGGTTGAATTTATAGTTTGTCATGGTGGCGGCATGGAAATGAATTAGGGTTTTATCGTGAAGTTTCGTCGACGTTGTTCATTGGGCTCGTGCGTCGTCAATGATGGATTGGAGGCAATCGCATGTGGGGGATTTGAAGCGTGGGTGAATGGAGATGGTCGGGTCATGATCGCGTGTTCACCAGTGGACGGTGGTGTCGGGGTGGAGGATATTTGATGATCAGGTTGTGTTTCTAGGTTAGAATCGAGATACTCGATTTTGAATTCCAGTCGAATTGATCGATCTGGGTGCTCGGGTTGATCGGCGATGATGTCGATGACTTGTTGAGGGGATCGGTGAGGGCCAGAGATGATCGGAATGCATGTACACGTGCACGCATGTATGTACGATGTTTGAATGTTTTGGGTGATCGGGGAAGACGAAGTTTCCTCGGGTCAGACTCGAAGTCGTTGTGGGTTTGACTCGAAGAAAGAAGGGAAAGTGGATGACTCAAAGGAGTACTCGGGGGGAAATGATGTTAGGTTCGGGTATTATTTCGAGTTCGTGGGTGTTTTAACGTAGCAGGTTTAAGTTAATTAATTAAAGATTAATTTAATTTGTAATCAAGGGTTGTTAATTAGATAATTAGAGATTATTAATTAATTGATTAGAGATTAATTAATTAAATAATTAAATTGTGATTAAGCATTATTTAATTAAGTAATTAAAGGTTAATCAATTGGTAATTAAGGATTGATTAACTTGTAATTAAGACTTAATTAATTTGTAATTAAGTTTTATTATTTAAAAATTAAGGTTTATTAATTAATAATTAAGGGGTAACTAATTAGGTAATTAAAGATTAATTAATTGAATTGTAAGGTAATCAAGTAATGATTGATTAATTAAATGGTTTATAGTTAATTAATGATTGATTAAGCAGGGTTAAGTGATTAATTCTTAAGTAATTATTTTAATTAAGTAATTAGAGAATCATTAATTAATGTGATTAATTAATTAAGGAGATTAATTAAAAGTTAATGTGAATGGTTAAGGCTAATTAATCTATGGGGTAATTAAGGGTTAATTACTTAATGTAATTAAAAGATAATTAATCAAGGATGATTAATTAAGATGGATGATTAAAGAATGAATTATTAATTGGGTTATAATTAATAAATTTTGAGTATGCAGGATTAAGGTAATCTAAATGATTAAAGTTGGTAATTAATTTAATTGGAGATTAATTAAATTAATTAGGAATTATATATCTAATAAATCTTGTTATGGATGGTTGAATGATATTGGATGACTTGGGTTGATTTTATCTCTGATGGGAGATTGAGATGTGTTGTGATATGAATGGGTTAAACTGTGATAATGTAGGTTACCTATCTGAGTTGAATTGTTGCATGATATCCTGGATTTGAATTGTATTGTTTAAAACTTAACAACTTGGATTAGAGATGACATTGAATTCGAAGAGACCGAGGTCGGGTATCAGTAAATACCCGAAACCACTTCGATTCTTTATAGATGTGAGTTTGGAAGCAAATAGGCTGGAATGAAATAAGTTAAGTATCATGGATATTTAAAACTGGATAACGATTCTTGGATATTGTTTTGAGATAAATAATTGACTTAAATAAGATTAGAACTCGTAGAAAAGTACGAGTTACCTTGGTAATTCACTTAAGTTATATAGCTTGGTATTTCATATTATGGGTTTACTCATGCTGGTTTCCTGCCTGACCCGGGTGTTACTTTGATGTAATGCTCGGGTCAGACCGAGTAATACAAATTTCCAGGTAAGGACGTTTTGGAGCTTAGGAGGCGAGCTGGATGGCAGGAACGTATGGAGTGTATTCCGTTATGATATATTGTAGTTGTTTGGGACATGTTAATTGTATATGTCCAGTGATTTGTGTATATGTTGTAACTCTGATGTATTAAAGTGTAATTTGACAAATACAGCTTCCTTTGTATAATAGTTATTATTTGATATTATATTTTTCCGCTGCGAATGTGAGAATCTGTGTTTTTGGTGCTTCTATTTCTTCTTCTTCTTCTTCTACCTCTTTTCTTCTTTTCCCTAACTATCTGGAATTTTCGGGATCAAAAATTCCAGGTCGTTACAGTTGGTATCAAAGCTGAAGGTTAAGCGAGAACCTTGGCTCTACTAGGGATTACTCATTAAGGAAAGGGTCAGTAGTACCCTAGAATGAGTTGAGTGTATATATATATGAGGGCGTACTTGTTCATTTCTTATATAAAGATTTTAAAACGGTTTTAAAAATGATTTTCATTTAAGCTTATATTTTGATATATAAAGCAATAGTTTTTCTAATTTTTATATATTAAGGTAATTGGTTGTTGAATTATTGGAATTAAATATAATAAATTTAAGGGGTAATGGAAATACAACCAAATAGGAACTGGATAATATGAACTATACAAATAAGATAAAACCAGAAATGGTTATTTTGTCTAATAATGGGATGTTTGTTTTCTAATGATAAAGCAAATGAAATGTTTTAAGGAAGTAACAATTTAGATAAGTATGACTTGTAAATTTGAATAGATTTAAATTGTGAAGTTTTAAATTTAAGTCCAGAAAATTTAAATTGTTTCATAGTGTTAAAAGAAATTTGTTTTGGATTAAAACCAAAGGTGGTTTAAAATTTAAAGTATAACATGGTGTGCAAATGAAATAAATATGTATATATAAGTAGATATACATAAGGTCAAAGTTGATTGGATTTTGAAGATTAAAAAAAAAATTTGAACTCTTACTTGAACTTTGAAATAAGTTAAGTAAAGGTAATTTAAAATGGAATTTAGAAATTTGGACTCAGAATTAAATTGTTTAAAAATTTAGGTTGTTGATTTAAAAGTAAAGGTTAATTTAACTTAAGGGATTAAATCAACATTTGAAAATTTAGCTCGAATTTATATAATTCGAGATGGTTTAAAGTTGAGATTGGAATTGAAATTAGTTCAAATTGAATTGTATTTGAATAATCGGGAAGTAAGCTTGAAGTTGAATAAGTTTAAATTCAAATGGGAATTGATTTGAATTTGGAATGGGAATCGAAGTTAATTCAAATTGAATTGAAAATTGAATCAATTTAATGAAAGTGGAAGATGGATATATTTATAATTGAAATTAACTTTATGAAGAGTAAGTAAGGTGGTAAATAACTTTATAAAAGCAGTCAAACTTGAATAATTGATTTGGAATAAACAAAGTTATATATCTTTGTTATATATGATAAACTCCCCTTGTTGAATCTATAGCCAGAAGAAAAGGGTTTTTGAAAGTATTTGAAGTATAAAAAGGGAATGTATACAAGTATGAAGTGATCCAAAGATTTTCAAAGTTATATATATCTATATCTATATATATAAAGGATTTTATGAGAATGATTTTGGAAAAGGTTTTGGAACCTATGGATTTTGGAAAGGCTTTTGATTTTTGAGAAAAATCAGTTTTGGGAATTTGGAAAGCCAAGTTTGGAACTATCGATTTGGGATATCGATTTTGTGTAAAGAAGATTTTGATATAAATCATAAAGGGTATGATTTTAAGATACTATAAGTGTATAGTATAAAGTGTTTTGAGAATGGCTTTGGGGGAAAAGGCGCTCCCTTGAAATGAACTTCTCAAGAGTGACACAGGGTGGTACTGCCTTGAACCCTAAGGGGGGTTCTAAAGTTGATCCTGTGAGGAATCCGGACAATGTAGTTCCTGAGGATTATGTGTAGTGGGTAGCGAAAGTCGAGGGCGCTGATGCCTACAGAGACATTGGATTATGATGTGACGATAGTGTAGCTCGATGTCACTGCGATCTACTGCGGACCATAGCGGAAGTTGTGTGTGCTGCTGAGAGCCAACGGTCTACGTTTGATTTTGCCGGGATGGCAACGTAACATCGGTAGACTGCGATCTATGAAGACATAGAGAAAGTTGAGAGGCCGTGAGAGCCTAAGGCTACATTGGGACTTGACTGATGTATTCTGCGACCTATGTGGGAGTGGAGAAATTTCATTCTTTTGGCAGCGAAATTCGAGGGCGCTGATGCCTACAGTTACATGGACTTTTGCTGTGATGGCAACGTAACCCAGGATGTAACTGCGATCTGTAGCGGGTTCCATGGTGTAATCGAGGGCCGTGGAGTGCCTACATTTATCTATGGATTTTGCCGGGATGGCAACGTAACCATCGGGTTAACTGCGACCATGGATGGGGGTGATGATTTCCAGAGCATTCTCACCAAAGATATTTCCTCTATTTTCAAAACTGTTTTCTATATTTTCATAAATTATTTTCCAAGTATTTTCACTGGGTGTTGAAAACGGGTTTACCAAGTACTTATAGATTTTCAGTCTTACGCCTGATTAATGAATGACCGAATTTCTGTGAGAACGAGGATGGATTTGTTGAGACATCGAGTTATAAAAAGTATTTTTAAAGCTATTTTGATAATATTATGTAGATTTTTAAAGTGTTTTAAAAATTTAAATGAAAAGAGTTAAGAGTTAAATATGTTCAAAGAGTAATTTAAATGATAATGAACATTTTAATAAAATTTTGGCTTCATTCCTTTTCGAGGACGAAAAGTTTTAAAGGGGGAAGGAATGTGATAACCCGGATTTTTGGACATCGGATAATTGGATAATTAACTGATTTTAAACTATTGAGATACTGATTTTATTTAGTTGAATAAATAAAATATGTGTTTTCAAATTACTATTGTTTATATATATATGTAGATTGTAAATAGAACTTGGATTTGAAAATCAAAGGTAAATATCTTAGAAATAAAGTTGATTTGAAAACTCTACATGCAAACACTAAGTATATATATAGTTATTAATTAATGTATAAATGGGTTTTATATTATTTCTTTAAAAAGTTATATAACTATAAGTAAAAAAAATGTATAATATAAAATATAATATAAAAACATATAAAAATATATTTAAACATTTATACATGTAAATAAAGACAAGTGTAATCATCTTATCATCTTATTAAATATGTGTAAGCATAGTATTACTTGAGAATACAAGAGTAAGAATGATAATATCATGTAATAACAAGTGGCAAATCCTTTTTCTTTTAATTTGAAAATTTATAAACAATGTAGTATTAGAGAAACCAGGCTAATGCAAATTTCCTCAAATCTTTTCATCTTCATTTTCCAAAACTAAACCTTGTAACAAAGAAAACAAATCAGATCAAAAGAAAAAGCAAAAGAAAAGAAAATCAAACTAAAACTAGCACCAACTTCAACCTGATTCAAGGGCAAAGTAAGATCAGATTCAACTCAAAATATCAAGCATAGATTCAACTAAAACAAATCAAGTACCAAGTTCAACTCAGTATAAGTCAAACCAAATCATCCATATAAGCAGATCTGTTCAAAAACAAGTCCAGTTTCAAAGCTTATTCTCTGTCTTTTAAATGCCAGGTGAGCAAACTACCTTATTAAGGCTTAAAAATCTGTTGAATCTGGTTTTCATATGATGTTAATATTGTAAAAAGTATTTATATACATGTAAATAAGGTGTGCATGTCTAGTATAAGCTCTGTTTCAGTATACAGGCTTCACAAATAAGTTCAAAAATCGATTCCTCTTCTTCTAATTCTTGTTAGACTTAAGCATGTAAACAAGATCTGTTAGAAATAATAAGACATTAACTTTAAAAAAAATTAAGTTAAAATAAAGGAAAGTTTGTCTGGAAAGAAGAATATACAGTAAATTCAAATATGTGTCGAAATTCAAATATCTTAATTTCTTGATTCATTTATATAATATGATTTGCTTTCAGAAAATATGAATTTTAAAAGTAAAATCATGAATTTTAGTTTTTTCAATCATGAGAAAATGTGAGTTGAATGGGATTGTCAATTTCGTCAATTTCTGGTGATCGACGATAATTCGTGGGTCGTGCTTTATGTCGAAGATAGCTTAGAGGATACAGATCGATGGAAAAATAGTGGTAGAATTTATAGTTTGTCATGGTGGCGGCAGGGAAATGAATTTGGGTTTTATCGTGAAGTTTCATCGACGTTGTTCATTGGGCTCGTGCGTCGTCAATGATGGATTGGAGGCAATCGCATGTTGGGGATTGGAAGCGTGGGTGAATGGAGATGGTCGGGTCATGATCGTGAATTCACCAGTGGACGGTGGCATCGGGGCGGAGGAGATTTGTTGATCAGGTTGTGTTTCTAGGTTAGAATCGAGATACTCGATTTTGAATTCCAGTCGAATTGATCGATCTAGGTGCTCGGGTTGATCGATGATGTTGTCGATGACTTGTTGAGGGGATCAGCGAGGGCCAGATATGATCGGAATGCCTGTACACGTGCATGCATGTATGTACGATGTTTGAATGTTTTGGGTGATCGGGGAAGATGAAGTTTCCTCGGGTCAGACTCGAAGTCGTTGTGGGTTTGACTCGAAGAAAGAAGGGAAAGTGGATGACTCGAAGGAGTACTCGGGGGGAAATGATGTTAGGTTCGGGTATTATTTCGAGTTCGTGAGTGTTTTAACGTAGCAGTTTTAAGTTAATTAATTAAAGATTAATTTAATTTGTAATCAAGGGTTGTTAATTAGATAATTAGAGATTATTAATTAATTGATTAGAGATTAATTAATTAAATAATTAAATTGTGATTAAGCATTATTTAATTAAGTAATTAAAGGTTAATCAATTGGTAATTAAGGATTGATTAACTTGTAATTAAGACTTAATTAATTTGTAATTAAGTTTTATTAATTAAAAATTAAGGTTTATTAATTAATAATTAAGGGGTAATTAATTAGGTAATTAAAGATTAATTAATTGATTTGTAAGGTAATCAAGGAATGATTAATTAATTAAATGGTTTATAGTTAATTAATGATTGATTAAGCAGTGTTAAGTGATTAATTCTTAAGTAATTACTTTAATTAAGTAATTAGAGAATCATTAATTAATGTGATTAATTAATTAAGGAGATTAATTAAAAGTTAATGTGAATGGTTAAGGCTAATTAATCTATGGGGTAATTAAGGGTTAATTACTTAAAGTAATTAAAGGATAATTAATCAAGGATGATTAATTAATATGGATGATTAAAGAATGATTTATTAATTGGGTTATAATTAATAAATGTTGAGTATGCAGGATTAAGGTAATCTAAATTATTAAAGTTGGTAATTAATTTAATTGGAGATTAATTAAATTAATTAGGAATTATATATCTAATAAATCTTGTTATGGATGGTTGAATGATATTGGATGACTTGGAATGATTTTATCTCTGATGGGCGATTGACATGTGCTGTGATATGAATGGGTTAAACTGTGATAATGTAGGTTACCTATTTGAGTTGAATTGTTGCATGATATCCTGGATTTGAATTGTATTCTTTAAAACATAACAACTTGGATTAGAGATGACATTGAATTCGAAGAGACCGGGGTCGGGTATCAGTAAATACCCGAAACCACTTCGATTCTTTATAAATGTGAGTTTGGAAGCAAACAGGCTGGAATGAAATAAGTTAAGTATCATGGATATTTAAAACTGGATAACGATTCTTGGATATTGTTTTGAGATAAATAATTGACTTAAGTAAGATTAGAACTCGTAGAAAAGTACGAGTTACCCTCGTAATTCACTTAATTATATAGCTTGGTATTTCATATTATGGGTTTACTACGCTGGTTTCCAACCTGACCCGGGTGTTACTTTGATGTAATGCTCGGGTCTGACCGAGTATTACAGATTTCCAGGTAAGGACGTTTTGGAGCTCAGGAGGCGAGCTGGATGGCAGGAACGTTTGGAGTGTATTCCGCTGTGATATATTGTAGTTGTTTGGGACATGTTAATTGTATATGTCCAGTGATTTGTGTATATGTTGTAACTCTGATGTAATAAAGTGTAATTTGACAAATACACCTTCCTTTGTATAACAGTTATTATTTGATATTATATTTTTCCGCTGCGAATGTGAGAATCTGTGTTTTTGGTGCTTCTGTTTCTTCTTCTTCTTCTACCTCTTTTCTTCTTTTCCCTAACTATCTGGAATTTTCGGGATCGAAAATTCCGAGTCGTTACAACTCATCTTGAGCTTAGTGCCTAACACATCCTGTAGACTCTTCTAGAATTCACCAGTGAACAAAGCATCTCGGTCACTGACTATACTACTAGGAACTCCATGAAGTCTAACTATGCTCTTCAAGAACAACTTAGCTAAAACAGGTGCCGTCCTGGTTGACTTAACTGGATTGAAATGGGCACTTTTGGTCAACCTATCCACTATGACCCATATACTTTCATTTCCTCTATTTGACCTTGGCAACCCGTCTATAAAATCCATGGATATCTAGCCCATTTCCAAACTGTAATCTCTGGAGGTTGAAGCGATCCACTCGGCTTTTGATGTTCGGCTTTCACTTGTTGACAGTTTGCACACTGCCTAACCCACAGGCCAACATCCCTCTTCATACCTTCCCAATAGAAGCTCCTATTCATATCTTGATACATCTTGGTCCCTCCAGGATGAATCGTAAACTTGGATCGATGACATTCTCCAAGAACTTCTCTCCTTAAGTCCTCAACATTCGAAACACACAACCGTACCTTCTTTCTCAACCATCCTCTCTAGTCAAGACTAAAATCCTTCAAATCTTCGATCTCGATTCTAACTTCAAACCTTCTAATCCTCTCGGCTAATAATGGATCCTCCTTCTGCTTAGAAGTAATCCTTTCGATTAACATAGGTCGAACATCTAAACAGGATAACATGGCAGTACTCTGACTACAGCTAGTTGTCGATCTTAACTGCACACTAAAAGAAGTCAAAGCTTCTAAATCTTTCCATTCTGCCAACATAGCTAACACTAGATTCTGATGTCTTCTGCTAAGAGCATCTGCTACCTTATTTCCTTTCCCAGGAGTATACTCTATACCAAAATCATAAGCAGCTAAAAATTCCAGCCACCTCTGCTGTCTCATATTCAGCTCCTTTTGAGAGAATAAATACCTTAAGGGCTTGTGATATGTGTATAGCTCAAATCTCTCACCTAAGAGATAATGCGGTCTAAGCTGTCATGAAGTGTAGGGAATCACATTACCCTTTTGCATCAACACAACTCCCAATCCAGTTCCACATACATCGGTATACACCACCAACCCTTGGTTTCTGTCTGGAACGACTAACATAGGTGCATTGGTCAACAAATGCTTTAACTTAAGGAATGCTTCCTCACATTTGTCAAACCAGAAAAACTTCAAATCCTTCATGGTTAGCTTAGTCAAAGGCGCTGCTATCCATGAGAAATCCTTGATGAATACCGATAATAGCCAGCAAGTCCAAGAATACTTCTAATCTCAATCACCGTCTCTGGTCCCTTCCAATTATTAACAGCTTCGATCTTATCTAGATCGATTGACAAGCCCTTCTTTGAAACTACGTGACCAAGAATTACAGAAATTCACTTTCATCATGTTATCTAACATACAAAAATTCCAGACCCAATTTCTTCCTGAAATAATTAAAATTAAATTTAAACCCAATTTTATCGTATTTTCCTTTAAAAATTCATATCAAATTTTCCATAGCTTGGAAAATTCTAAAAATTTAAACCCAACTCCAAAACCATAATTCACATAACATATAATTTTTTAATGGCATTTAAAAATCAATTTCAATCGATTTTCCCCTAAAATTGCATAAATTTTTTTTTAAAATCAAACAAATTATAATTCAAGCATATCATCATCCAAATCATCATAAAAAGGGATTTAATCTTAAACCTGAAAACAAATGATTAGAAACAAAATAGAGATGGTATAAATTATTATTCACCTTGATTAAGATAAGGAGATTGGATTGAGATTAAGATTTATTCCCCTTGCTTTAATTCCTTAGCTTGATTTGAATTTCTCTTCTTTTTCTTCCTTTGTTAAGGCCGGCTCCTCTATAAGTTTGCGTTTCCATTGTTTTTGTGAAAATGAGAAAAAGGAACATGAATGGTATAAAGAACGAGAATATATAACGGTAATGGGATAAAGGTGCGGCTATTTCCCTATATGCCCTTGTGCAAATTTTTTAGCCTATAATCCATTCTTAAGCCAATCTAATTTATTAATTAAGCATGACCACTAAGTATTTATTCAAATCTCAATCCCCTTATCACTTAATACATACATTATTCTATTTAATTTATCTAATTAAATCTTCTGAATAATATTATTAAAATTAGAGGGGTTACACATCTCCTCATATATGAATAAGTCATAATATATTATAACAATGAATGGTTGTATGATAAACATGAAGTTCCAAATAGAGTCATATATATATGCATCAATATGTGGGCCGCCTAACCCATATCTATTATTAAGTGAGTTGTATCAATAATATATGTCAATCTACTACTCCATTAAAACCAAAAGGGAGACTGATAACATGAAGTTAGTTCCACTTACGGACTTCCATTACCTCCATGGTATCACGACATGTATCCATCGATGTGCTCATCAATACGAGGACTTAAATTCACAACCCAACTCCTGCCTCTATAAGTAATAGACTGCTGGCTTAGGTGACACGGCGGAGAATGCACTAACTGAAAGCACACAGCTATGTAAGTATAGGGTGTTACAGATCCGGGGTGCGACCTCACGATCAGATCACTAGGGTGGATTCTTTCCATCCGGTCCTCTCGAACGCCAATAAAAGGAGTACATCACGACAATAGCATATAGTACCAATATATATAGATGTGAACCTTATTCATTGTTAGGAACAAAGCCTTACTCGTTGAACATAGGCACAATGCCTTACTAATCACTACGTTCCACCTCACACCCATATCACTATTCTCCTCATGTGAGCGTCATTTGTTTACTATGAGTAACCCAATAAATATCACATAGGCATCCATACCATAGTGTGATACTCAAATGTTTACTCAATGCTCATAAACTACACTCAATTCCCATAATATTCTATATAACAAGTCCAAAGAATAACTAGAGATATATTACTAAAAGTCCCATACCAGACGGTATTATAACTCCGTCTATACTGATTACTCATCACATAGAATAAAATATCATGAAACCATATAGAAGGATCTCATCACCGTATCATATCAAAACTACCGATCAAATCAATATCTAAGGCGAATCATTCATGTCAACCAAGGTCGATATAAAAGGAATGAGAATCCATCAATCAAATATATACACGAAATTATCTTATTTAAGCTTGTTAATTATAAAATATGCTTTAAGACTTTGAAAATATCATCCAAAAAAACATTCCTTATCTTTCAGAAATTATATTAAACATATAAATATTTATTAAATCTAGGACAATGTAAAAGAAATGAGAAATCGAGACAGTATAATAAAGAAAATTAATGAAATACACATACATACATACATACGTATGTAAACACACACACACACATATATATATATATATAATGATTAAATCAATATTTAATCTTAATATAACAGAGATGAGAATAGCAGAATCGCATAATAATCATTTTAGAATTAAATTGAAAATTTGAATAAACTTTAAATTATTATATACATATTTTCTTTAAACAAATATAAATATAATATACTTCTACCTAAACTTATTAATCACAAAATTCACTTTAAAATACTTAAATTATTACTTAGAATATATTCTAATCTATATAAATCTTTATATAATTATTTTAAACCGAAATTGGATTTTCTTTCAGTAAATCAGTAATTTAAATGTGTCTAAATACTAAATTTTTAAATAAAACTTTTCTCATAAAATTTTAATTTACTTTATTATATATCTCACTTTTTTAAAATTATTTTAGCAAAGCTAACTAGCTTTGAAGTGGCCATCTACTTTTATAAATGAATTCAGGAACGGGTGTTTGGCACATGCGCCAAACAACTAAACAATATAATCCCAGGAGATGGGCAAAATACAATTTCTATTAATACAAACCATAATAGTCCCACTTCACAGAGGAGTCACCACTTCAATCCCCAGAAGCGGAAGGGCTAATGGCATGCAAGTACCTAGAAAAAAGAGAAAATAAAGAAGGCACAAAATCCACCGAATAATTTCCATAAAGATACATCATATCCTAAGTGTCATCTGCCAACGTGGACTTACTACTATCACCAAGATCGCCTAGAACACATAGAGAAAGCACATCACCATCCACTTGATAGAAAAGTCATCTCTCCTTAACTTCATCTCATAAGTACTTGAATAAGTTTCCACTATATGGCTCGTATCTCATTTCCGAAGGCACATGGACCCAAGCTTGCTTAGGACGACTCTAGTAAAAAATCAAAAGGGGAAGGGACCATGATGCAGCGCACCAATGTCACGAGATCGAAGCTGCTCCAGAATTCATGAAATTCCATAAGTTGCGGAACTTAGGTCGCTCACGACCTAGTAAAGGTCGCTCGCAAGGTAACACTTTAAGCACCAAAGCATTGGATTTAGGTCGGCCACGACCTAGTATGATGGTAGGTCGACCAAGCGACCTAACAAATGGGGTTATACGACCTAACGAGGAACCAAGGGGAATTGAAGCGTGGCAAGGTACGAAGCGACCTAACATTACCGGACCAGACTTAAGTCGCAAGCGACCTACTTAGGTCGCTCAAGTTGATAGGTCGTTATTCCATAAGGTCGCGAGCAACTGCATTGAAATTCCTATGTCGCTGAAGCTATGTTAGGTCGTTACATGTTTAGGTTGCAAAGCTTGATAAGTCGCATTGATTATAAGTCACTCGATCTTATGCCGCGTCTCTTATTTGCAGCTACTGTATTTTAGGTCGCTCGACCATATGTCGCTCAAGTTCTAGGTCGCATGAAGCCTATATCGCATGGAGCTTGGATTTCTTAGGTCGCTGAGTCCTTAGGTAGCGTGAGTTGTATTCTTAGGTCGTTGTGTTTGTAACTCGTATATGTTGTTTTGTAAATATGTTAAGTTGTAAGTCGCTGTTTGTTTTAGGTCGTGAAGGCTTTGTGATGTGTTGTATTGTATCTGTTTGTTTCCTTTTAAGTCGCGTCTATTAGGTCGTTAACGACCTATGTTAGGTCGTAGGTCATCTGTTTTAGGTCGCAGGGTGTTAGGTCGTTCACGACCTATGTGTTGTAATGTGTTGAGTCGTGTAAGTGTGTTGTTGTAACCCTATAAATAGGGATGTTGAGTCATTTGTAATTCTTAGTTGATTTTGAATAAACTTTTGTTTGAGTGCTTTGTGCCTCTTCTCAAATTGGTAGTTGAGTGTGATCTCCTATCTCCACTTTCGGCATTCGAGTGCTGTTTCCTGGGGATTTGACCAGGCAACTAGTACTCGGCATCCAGTGGAACTCGGCGTCAGAGAGTACTCGGCATCTAGGAGTGTTCGGCGAAGTACACAGCATCTAGTGGAACTTGGCGTCAGAGAGTACTCGGCATCTAGGAGTGTTCGGCGAAGTACACAGCATCCATAGTGTCCGGCATCCGGTAATGTTCGGCGAAGTACCCAACAGTGCTCGGCGTCAACCAATGCTCGGCATCAAGACTGCTCGGCATACAAGAGTGCTCGGCATCAAGACTGCTCGGCATCAAGACTGCTCGGCATACGAGACTGCTCGGCATACGAGAGCACTCGACATCAAGGAGAACTCGGCAGCATCTGTGGTTTGGCATACAGGAGTACTCGGCATCAAGACTGCTCGGCATATGAGAGCACTCGACATCAAGGAGAACTCGGCAGCATTTGTGGTTCGGCATACAGGAGTACTCGGCGTAGTACCCGGTAGCATCAGAAGTACTCGGCACAAGAATACTCGGCGTCTAGAAGAGCGTTCGGCTTCGACTGACTAACATCCTGCACTTCCCAAACATCAACCACATCGTTCGGCATAGAAGGGACTGTTCGGCATCAGAGCGTTCGGCACACTTGGTTCGGCATACAGCGATCACTGTACTCGGGCTGGAGTGTTCGGCCATCAGCCCACTTGGGAAGTCCAGCCCATCTTTGTCTATAAATAGAGGGGCAGGGTCACGGTGAAAGGGATCCTTTTTTGGGAGAGAGAATACGGGGAGACTCTGCCATTTTCAAGACTCATCCTCTCTACTTAAACAACTTCATTCAAGCATTCGATTCACGAATTGTATTTGTAATCAACTATAAAGAAGATGAAAATAAAGTTTAACCTCAAAGTGGACGTAGGCAATTACGCTGAACCACTATAAATTTGGTGTTCTTACTTTCTGCATTTAAATTAGCATTGTCTTCTCTATTTAATTTACTTTCATCACTTGTATCTCTACACAATCTTTTTGAACGAGGTTAGTGACCAATTTTGGTGCTAACACTTTGGTGCTTTCACTGAGAATTGAATTCTCAGACCTCAAGGATCTGCTTTGAAGCTACTGGATTGAACAAATCCCCCAAGGAAGATCCGACTCACTGATAGGACATCCGTTTATTCTACTCAGAGTTCATACCAATAGCTCTACAATGGCAAGACCACGTACCAGGTCAGCTTCTCATAATGCGGATGCCCATGATACTGCTACTGTGCAACAAGCATGACCTAGCAATCAACCAGCGATTCCGAGTGCAGGAATTGCCGCTCAAGAACAGACTCCAGTTGTCACTAGAATAGAGTTCAATGACTTGATGAGAGAACTCAGGGAAAGCAGGAGACAACTTGGAGAGCAGATGCAAGCTAACGCCAACCTGATGGCACAACTCACTCAACAGCAGCAACAGAATGCTGGGGGCAATCCCGCTCCTTACTCTTCATCTGACAGCTCAACTTCCTCTAATGAACCTCCTAGGCGCAGACGACGTAAGACTGAAGCTGCACGAGCAGAAGCTGATGTTCAGACGACTGGAGACCGTAACCAAGCAAGAGCTGGGAACTTCAGGACCGGAGTACAAATGGAGGATGGAGGTCCAGATCATCAAAACGCTAACGATGTCGGACCTCAGGACGAACGATTGGCAGGTCGCCAGGAGAGGAGGCACCAGCATGGTCAGGCACGTAGAACAGACACTAACCTTCCGCCTTCCATACAGACACCAGATCTGACAGCTATGATCAGGCAGTTGATGAAAGAAAATCAGGGGTTATCGAATGATGATTGGGGAGTGTCAAGAAGTCATACTCCGTTCACAGATGTTGTGTTGCAAGCGGCATACCCCAGGATGTTTAGTATGCCTACTATCCCTGCGTATGAAGGGAAGACTGACCCCAGACAGCACGTCATGAGATATGAATGGATGATGGATTCAGCTAGAGCGAATGATGCCACCAAGTGTAGGTGCTTTCCGATCACTCTATCTGGGATCGCTATTATGTGGTTCACCCGACTTCCTCCACGATCCGTATCAAATTTCGAGGAGTTGGCAAAGAAGTTTATTGAGCAGTTCAAGATACACACTACGCGCCCAAAGGACGTGATGTCTCTGTCAAGTGTAACCCAAAATCCCGAGGAGTCGTTGAAGGAATATTTACAAAGGTTCCACATAGCAGCAACTGAAGTCAGTAATCCCAATGACCATGCAATTCTGATGGCTGTAATGAGAGGTGTGGATCCAGACTCTGAGTTTGGAGACTGGCTAGTAGGAAAACCTCCGGCTACGCTATAGCGTTTCTACTCTAAGGCACACTAGTTCATAAGAAGAGAGGAAGCTAGGTGGGTACGACGAGATAAGGCGCCAAGGCCTGTCCAGGAGTCAATAAAAAGCAACATTGCTGTGAAGCAGTCTGGAGACAGCTCGGGAAAGGTCCAACTCGGAGTATAAACATCTACTTAACTCCGTACTCCCAGAGTGCGAGACGGAGTATAAACATCTACTCAACTCCGTACTCCCAGAGTGTGAGACGGAGTATAAACATTAATCAACTCCGTACTCCCAGAGTGCGAGACGGAGTATAAACATTAATCAACTCCGTACTCCCAGAGTGCGAGACGGAGTATAAACATCTACTTAACTCCGTACTCCCAGAGTGCGAGACGGAGTATAAACGTTAACTAACTCCGTACTCCTAGTGTGCGAGATGGAGTATAAACATTAATCAACTCCGTATTCCCAGAGTGCGAGACGGAGTATAAACATCTACTCAACTCCGTACTCCCAGAGTGCGAGACGGAGTATAAACATACATCAACTCCATACTCATCCTCAGAACTGGGGGCAGAACCAAAGCAAAGCATGCTAGTTGAACATTTGTCTAAAAGAAGATTGCAACGAAACGATTGAGAGATGACTGTCAAGCAATCAACTGAACGGAAATATTCAGCATGAAAGACTGCGATTTTTCAAAGCACGTCATGTTTACACAAGACGTCCTTTGGGGGGCAAATGTTATCCCGCCTTTTGGCAAGGCCGTGACACCAAGAACTTGATTAGAAACCAGTGACAGTTCGTCTTGGAGATCGGTTACACAAAGGCTCACTATGGATGTCGATGGATTTTGTCCAAGTCTGGATCGAGCCACGATTAACAAGACATAACAATCAAAGCCAGGGAAGCCAAAGTTTCAAGACGATCTGAGTTCGTATGATCAACTTATGATCGATTCGAACAACCGACCATCCATCCATCAACCTCCACATTTGACTTGGAGACCTAAACTGCTTGGAATGAATATGGCCCGATCATCCACTCCAATTGAGTCATAGAACAAAGTTCGACAAAATACGGATACCCCTCATGAAGCTCAGTGACGCCGGGATCCGGCAAAAGTGGACGTGATTTGATCATCTACACATCAAATCCTACCCTGAACACGAAAGGTTGTTCGAAAGCCCAACTTGAAGTAGCTATGGTAGACTGCGTACTCGCTAACCATCACTGTCAATATATGGACACGAACATATGCAACTTACTTTGTCTACTCAACAATCTATTATCCTTATTTTCTAGAAGGAGATACGGAGCAAATTGTAAGAGATTTGGCTATCTAACCCAACATGGATGTGATTCAACCATCTGTCATATACCTCCTTCCTTGACTTGATTGGAAGAGCTATAATCACCATGCGGGCGAGAATCGATCGTCCATTTTTCAAATTTTGTCCCTCATCCTGGGGGGCAGAATCTCATTCCGTGAGCAAACGTGGTTCGATTGTTCATTCGACGACATTAGCCTCGATACAGTAGATGAATATCAATTAAAGAGTGGAAATACGACTGCTCTCAACTTAAACCTCCAAGTCCCCAGAGTGCGGACTGGAGTACTCTAAGTCCCCAGAGCGCGGACTAGAGTATAAACGATTCCAAATCTCCGAATCCCCAGAGCGCGGATCGGAGTACACTAAGTCCTCAGAGCGCGGACTAGAGTATAAACGATTCCAAATCTCCGAATCCCCAGAGCGCGGATCGGAGTACTCTAAGTCCCCAGAGCGCGGACTAGAGTATAAACAATTCCAAATCTCCGAATCCCCAGAGCGCGGATCGGAGTACTCTAAGTCCCCAGAGCGCGGACTAGAGTATAAACGATTCCCAAATCTCCGAATCCCCAGAGCGCGGAGCGGAGTACTCTAAGTCCCCAGAGCGCGGACTAGAGTATAAACGACTTCAAATCTCCGAATCCCTAGAGTGCGGAGCGGAGTACTCTAAGTCCCCAGAGCGCGGACTAGAGTATAAACAATTCCAAATCTCCGAATCCCCAGAGCGCGGATCGGAGTACTCTATGTCCCCAGAGCGCGAACTAGAGTATAAACGATTCCAAATCTCCGAATCCCCAGAGCGCGGACCGGAGTACTCTAAGTCCCCAGAGCGCGGACTAGAGTATAAACGATTCCAAATCTCCGAATCCCCAGAGCGCGGATCGGAGTACTCTAAGTCCCCAAAGCGCGGACTAGAGTATAAACGATTCCAAATCTCCGAATCCCTAGAGCGCGGATCGGAGTACTCTAAGTCCCCAGAGCGCGGAATAGAGTATAAACAATTCCAAATCTCCGAATCCCCAGAGCGCGGATCGGAGTACTCTAAGTCCCCAGAGCGTGGACTAGAGTATAAACAATTCCAAATCTCTGAATCCCCAGAGCGCGGATCGGAGTACTCTAAGTCCCCAGAGCGCGGACTAGAGTATAAACGATTCCAAATCTCTGAATCCCCAGAGCGCGGATCTGAGTACTCTAAGTCCCCAGAGCGCGGACTAGAGTATAAACGATTCCAAATCTCCGAATCCCCAAAGCGCGGATCGGAATACTCTAAGTCCCCAGAGCGCGGACTAGAGTATAAACGATTCCAAATCTCCGAATCCCCAGAGCGCGGATCGGAGTACTCTAAGTCCCCAGAGCGCGGACTAGAGTATAAACGATTCCAAATCTCCGAATCCCCAGAGCACAGAGCGGAGTACTCTAAGTCCCTAGAGCGCGGACTAGACTATAAACGACTTCAAATCTCCGGATCCCCAGAGTGCGGAGCGGAGTACTCTAAGTCCCCAGAGCGCGGACTATAGTATAAACGACTTCAAATCTCCGAATCCCCAAAGTGCGGAGCGGAGTACTCTAAGTCCCCAGAGCGCGGACTAGAGTATAAACAATTCCAAATCTCTGAATCCCCAGAGCGCGGATCGGAGTACTCTAAGTCCCCAGAGAGCGGACTAGAGTATAAACGATTCCAAATCTCTGAATCCCCAGAGCGCGGATCGGAGTACTCTAAGTCCCCAGAGCGCGGACTAGAGTATAAACGATTCCAAATCTCCGAATCCCCAGAGCGCGGATCGGAGTAATCTAAGTCCCCAGAGCACGGACTAGAGTATAAACGATTCCAAATCTCCGAATCCCCAGAGCGCGGATCGGAGTACTCTAAGTCCCCAGAGTGCGGACTAGAGTATAAACGATTCCAAATCTCCGAATCCCCAGAGCGCAGATCGGAGTACTCTAAGTCCCCAGAGCGCGGACTAGAGTATAAACGATTCCAAATCTCCGAATCCCCAGAGCGCGGATCGGAGTACTCTAAGTCCCCAGAGCGCGGACTAGAGTATAAACGATTCCAAATC
Organism: Allium fistulosum; assembly: GCA_030737815.1. Taxonomy (NCBI): domain Eukaryota; kingdom Viridiplantae; phylum Streptophyta; class Magnoliopsida; order Asparagales; family Amaryllidaceae; genus Allium; species Allium fistulosum. The sequence continues at coordinate 1,217,080,092 of CM060904.1, read as the reverse complement.
TCCGAATCCCCAGAGCGCGGATCGGAGTACTCTAAGTCCTCAGAGCGCGGACTAGAGTATAAACGATTCCAAATCTCCGAATCCCCAGAGCACGGATCGGAATACTCTAAGTCCCCAGAGCGTGGACTAGAGTATAAACGATTCCAAATCTCCGAATCCCCAGAGCGTGGATCGGAATACTCTAAGTCCCCAGAGCGCGGACTAGAGTATAAACGATTCCAAATCTCCGAATCCCCAGAGCGCGGATCGTAGTACTGTAAGTCCCCAGAGCGCGGACTAGAGTATAAACGATTCCAAATCTCCGAATCCCCAGAGCGCGGAGCGGATTACTCTAAGTCCCCAGAGCGCGGACTAGAGTATAAACGACTTCAAATCTCCGGATCCCCAGAGTGCGGAGCGGAGTACTCTAAGTCCCCAGAGCGCGGACTAGAGTATAAACGACTTCAAATCTCCGAATCCCCAGAGTGCGCAGCGGAGTACTCTAAGTCCCCAGAGTGCGGACTAGAGTATAAACGACTTCAAATCTCCGAATCCCCAGAGTGCGGAGCGGAGTACTCTAAGTCCCCAGAGCGCGGACTAGAGTCAGCGGAAGGTCGAAGTACTCGAGAGATGTGGTACGAGAAGCACGCCATGTCTAGAAAATGTTTGAACAACACGAGAATGGACCGGGAGATAATGCAACTCATAAGAACTTGAGTTATGGCTACAATTAGTCAGCAAACTAAGGAAAGACAAGAGAATCACTCAAGCGAAAAAGAAGCTAAAAACTTTATTCAATAAGTCCAAAATGGGGATACATGATCACTCCTACAAAATTCAGACCTCTCTATACAAACTACAAGTTGTAGAAGATAAAAACAATTACAAAAATTAAGCAGGAAACTTGTTGAACAAGTGCATCGATTATTTCTTCGACTTCTTCTTCTTGTCTTCCTTTGGTGTTTCCGACGACTCCTCTCCCTCATGCTTTTTCTTGGACTTTTTGCTTGCTAGAGAAACGGAGTCAGGAGTAGGAGACGGAACATCTAGCGGTTTGGACCTGCCCGGGAGAATGATTTTCAAAGGTCTGTTCTGAGGATCGGTGAGTTCCAGAATTTCAGGTTCAATTTTGACCTCGACCTTTTTCTTCTCCTCTTCGGCAAGACGGTCCTTCATGCTCATATGCGAGGTATGCTCAGTGGCGCCGGTGATTTCAATTTCATCGTCCCCTTCGGCAGGAGATGAAGCATCGAGCTTATCATCATCCAGCGCCCCGATCACCTGAGCATCAGGACCAGGGAGTACTTCCACGTTGACAGCATCACTTGTTTTCCTTGCCTCCTCCTTGGCGTCATCGCTCCTCGGAGTTTGCTCGGCGTCAGAACAACCTGCACGAAAACATAAAGAATGAGCGTTAGAACGAGTAGCCACTGCCGAAAAGAGACGGGATCTTTCAACTTCTAGAGAGAGAAGAATTTCCTACCAGTTTCTGGTTGGCTATCGGTGGCACGTGGGGTTTCACCCTCCAGGATAGGTGATAGCACGTGAGCACCGAGCCCGGGGTCTTCAGGGTCATAACCAACATGCTGCTCGAATGGATCAAGTGTCGGTCGACCGACCGATTGAGCGTCAGGTTGAGCAGCAGCATGAAGAGCAGTAATATTAACCCCAGACGGGCCAGCTTCATCATTCTTCTCTTTCAGAAGGGGAGAGCCTTTGCTGTAAAGTGACAATGCTGCGGATAAATCCGATAGCTCATTCCCCCTAAGGAACTCTTTCACCAAGGCCTCCTCATCAATCTCTTCGGAGCCCGACTTAATCTTCCTGATCCTTATCAAAGTTTCCCAGGCCTCAGCTAGGGACTCAAGGTAGCCGTCGCCCAAGAATGTTAAGTCGCGATGCATAAGGACGCGGGCTCCATATTCGGCAATCAGCGGGTCAAACATGTTTTTGACCTCTTCCCTGCCGGCTTCCGCGGCCACCTCGAGGCGAGAATCAATCTCCTCCGCAGCCTCTCTCTTTCCCTCCTCACGGGCCTCATCCTTCATTTTCTCGACCCCAGCGAGTTCGTCATCGAGCTTCGTCTTCAGAAGTCGGGTAGCAACGATCTCATCGCAGTATCGTTGTGATTCTTCTTGAGCAGCTACCCTATCCTCCTTCTCCTTGGAGAGTAATTCTTTCAGCTCTCTGACTTGGGTGGCGAGCGCGTCCCTTTCCTTTTGGACAGAGTCTTTTTCTAGGGCGAGGGCACCGCTGGGCTGGAATGCTTCGTCAAGCTCTTTTTTGTGAGCCGCCTCTAAGCGAGTAACTGCCTCGGTAGTATCTTTTGCGCTTTGTTCAGCGGCTTCTAGCTTCGACTTATACGAGGCAAGCTCTTCGTCTTGGAGCTTGATGATTTTCTTATCGCTGCCAGCCTCTAGGTTCAGGCGATCAATCTCGTGTTGACGCTCGACGGACACTTCCGAGATCTTCTCCACCAAGTGCACGAACGCGTCATGTTGAACATAGACGTCGTTGTTGCAGGCAATGGCACTTTTCTTCACGTGCCCTGGAATGTGATGGATAGCTGGGAGGAATTTCAAGCCGTTAAAACAGATTTTCGGAAACTTGGCCTTAAGGTCGACCATCTTTTCCGCAACAGTCGGGTCCACTGCAGGAGTAGGAGGAGGAGGCTTCGAGAATTCCGATCTTTTACGTTGCTCTCGAACTTGCCCCGTACTCGATGAACTGGAGTGTTGTTCTCGAGCAGCATCAGACTGATAACCCTTCTGCGAAGACTTCTCTTTATCCGGCTCAGTTGGAGGAGGAAGATCGCGGGACTAAGAAGATTGAGAATGTGCTTTCTTGCGGTGAGACGACTCGCGAGGACGATTGTCCCTATCTTCATAATCACCTCAGTCCCTGCGTCTGCCTGAACCGGAATCCCGTCCAGAGTGATGGAATATAAAAGACCCCTGAAGGCGATCAAGTCCGTGAGAGCGGCCCATATCACCTGCAAAGAATGGAGATAACAACGAGTTAAGGAGAATTCACGAATTAAAAAGACTTGAAGTATATTATGGAATGCGCATGTGCATGTGTGTCCTAGTGTTCCCCCCGACGGACCCGTTCATTTATCTTTGCTAATCGGAGTGTTGTCTCCTTGAGCCGCGAGTTGAACTCCTACATTGCCTCTAGCGGGTGAAGAAAATTTGAGAGCTTCAGGATCATCGAACCCGTAATTAAGTAAATCATCGGGGATGGATAGGTTGGACAGACCCCTCAGAGAACTTTCCAGATGCTGTGAGGAAGCCTCTTTCTCAGGCGGAATAAGTGTGACTTTTGAAGTGCCACCAACTTTCTCCTTTTGAACTGTATATTTCAACTTCTTCTTTCCCTTCGAAGGGGAGGATGATGTCTCAATATCCTGAACTTCGATTGCCGGATTCCAAGCGGGGCCAACGTTCTCGCCCTGAGTCTCAGGAGCTTCGTCTTCTTTGCGCTCGCCTTCTCCGTGCGTATCGGGAGTGCGGCGCGACGACGACCCAGCCTGTTTTTTCCCTTTACCAGACGGATGTTTGGGAATGGTGACACCCTCTGGAAGGCTGATCCGACGACCAGGGGCTAGCAAGACAAACCCCGACAGCGATTCATTTGAAATGATAGTCCGGATGTCTCGATCCTCAGCAGGAAGAGCTCTAATGGCTTCAGCAGCCGCAGAATATCCTCGGCCTTCCGGACGCGGGTTGATACCTGAAAAGATGAAATGAAGAGTTAGGAAAAGCATGACTCCGATCAAATACGAATAGTGACTCGGCAGAGAGACTTACTACCTTCAACCCATCTCCTAGCGAATCCAGAAGGGCAGCGCACATAGAACCATTCCTGTTTGTACAGGGCGAATTTGCTACATGCCCCTGTCAAGATCTGGCATTTGTGGTATGGCTCGAGGAACATAAAGGAAGGACTGTCTTTCCGTTTTTTGAACATATAAATGTATCTGATATCACCGGGGGTTGGAGGTCTGGAGAAGACAGCCATGAAAAGTAGATAAGTCCCATATAGAAATGCATGGCCGTTCGGGTGCAGCTGCGACGGAGCTATGTCTATGTACTGCAGTACATCCCGGAGAAATAAGTTTAATGGAGGCACACTGCCCATCCAACACATGAACTTGTTGCAGGTAGTGTACCCGACCGGGGGCAGATGAGGGCGATCGTGTCTTGAAGGAACTAACACGTCGGCAAAAGGAATCCCATGAATGGAGCATATCCGTCGCAGAGCGGCTTCGTTGATCTTCGAGGCTTGTGAATCGATCGGATTGTCTAGTAAGATTGTTGCCTCCAGAGCATCATGTGCCAAGTTATGAGTAGGAGAAGTCGACGGGTTAGAAGAATCAGCGGCTCCTTGCCTCGATGACGGCCCAGGCCTGTCGGATATGGTAGCGGAGCTAGATTTTCTCGACATCCCAAATAAATAACTAAGTGCTTGAGAGAACTATACTTAAAAAAAACGTTGAACGTTAGAATTAGCTACACGAGTTTTCCCCCCACGTGGTGTGTGAACTAGTGCAAGTAATTGTGTACAAGCGATAAGAATCTAAAGGTTTTTAAAGATATAATAATTAGCTTCGAATCATCGCCTTCGAAGACCGTCATCGCTGACCGTCTCAAAAAGCTTGCCTTGAGGCGATTACAGTTCCAGATTCAGAAAGCATATGATTTATAAAGTGACCGGCCTAAGTGTAGTCTGACATTTATACTGTTCGACATTGAAATTGTTCGACCTAAGTTACTGTCCAGCATTTGAATGTTGTTCGGCATTGAAATTGTTCGACCTAAGTTCTGTTCGGCATATATGTGTGTTCGGCATGTCTAAGTTCTATTCGGCATATATGTGTGTTCGGCATGTCTAAGTCTTGTTCGGCATATATGTGTGTTCGGCATGTCTAAGTCCTGTTCGGCATATATGTGTGTTCGGCATGTCTAATTCCTGTTCGGCATGTATGTGTTTGTTCGGCATGTCTAAGTTTTGTTCGGCACGTATGTGTTCGTTCGGCATGTCTAAGTACTGTTCGGCACGACAGTTGTTCGGCGATTATGTCGTTCGGCCTAAATGATATTCGGCGTATGTGTCTGTTCGGCATTAGGGTAGTGTTCGACCTAAGTTCGTTCGGCTAGAGTAGCGCTCCGCCTTCGATCATAACTCCACCCAGCTCCCTCTCCATTTACGCCGAACGACAAAGACAGATCGCCCGGCGCAGGTTACGCCGTTCGACTCCCCATCTTCCTTTTTTCTTCCAATCTTGATCAGCACAAAGGAGCCAGGCTTAACTACCATACACCGTTCGACGACTCCAAACGAGCGAACCACTTCCACTAGCCACGCATTTACAACTAAGGAAATACCCCGTTTCCATGTGATGAACCTAAAGTGGAAGTAATGCAATTGTGGAAGGAATGATACCTAATTCGACGATCGAAGTTGAGGATGGATTAATTAGACTTTATATCTGATAGGATGGCAAGAGTTGCAAATCTCTAGGAATAATAGAAAAGAAGGCGTAAAAGAAAAATGGTGGAAGGGCGCCTGGTTATATAGAGGGAGGTAGAAGTCGAAGAGGCTATACCTGGTAGAACAGGTCAATACCGGAGTGTTCGGCATCGTAGCGGAGAGACGTTCGGCACGCGAGGTACGTTCGGCTTCGAACGTATCGTTCGGCATCCTAACCTTGTTCGTCTTGCACCTCCTTTGCTAACATTCTCGAGAAGGTACCTCCGAGGTAAATTATACCAGATTCAAAGCGCATCACGTTCGGCCACGCGATACACTTTGGGGGGCAAGTGTTTCCTGGGGATTTGACCAGGCAACTAGTACTCGGCATCCAGTGGAACTCGGCGTCAGAGAGTACTCGGCATCTAGGAGTGTTCGGCGAAGTACACAACATCCAGTGGAACTCGGCGTCAGAGAGTACTCGGCATCTAGGAGTGTTCGGCGAAGTACACAGCATCCATAGTGTCCGGCATCCGGTAATGTTCGGCGAAGTACCCAGTAGTGCTCGGCGTCAACCAATGCTCGGTATCAAGACTGCTCGGCATACAAGAGTGCTCGGCATCAAGACTGCTCAGCATCAAGACTGCTCGGCATACGAGACTGCTCGGCATACGAGAGCACTCGACATCAAGGAGAACTCGGCAGCATCGTTGGTTCGGCATACAGGAGTACTCGGCATCAAGACTGCTCGGCATATGAGAGCACTCGACATCAAGGAGAACTCGGCAGCATCTGTGGTTCGGCATATAGGAGTACTCGGCGTAGTACCCGGTAGCATCAGAAGTACTCGGCACAAGAGTACTCGGCGTCTAGAAGAGCGTTCGGCTTCGACTGACTAACATCCTGCACTTCCCAAACATCAACCACATCGTTCGACATAGAAGGGACTGTTCGGCATCAGAGCGTTCGGCACAGTTGGTTCGGCATACAGCGATCACTGTACTCGGGCTGGAGTGTTCGGCCATCAGCCCACTTGGGAAGTCCAGCCCATCTTTGTCTATAAATAGAGGGGCAGGGTCACGGTGAAAGGGATCCTTTTTTGGGAGAGAGAATACGGGGAGACTCTGCCATTTTCAAGACTTATCCTCTCTACTTAAACAACTTCATTCAAGCATTCGATTCATGAATTGTATTTGTAATCAACTATAAAGAAGATGAAAATAAAGTTTAACCTCAAAGTGGACGTAGGCAATTACGCTGAACCACTATAAATTTGGTGTTCTTACTTTCTGCATTTAAATTAGCATTGTCTTCTCTGTTTAATTTACTTTCATCACTTATATCTCTACACAATCTTTCTGAACGAGGTTAGTGACCAATTTTGGTGCTAACAAGTACGCTCGAATCAACGACTGCTGAAGCCGATTCACGGAATCTAGTGCGCTAGATCAACGTAGAAGAATCGTAGATCTTTCAACACGGTATCGTGCGCGATCAACGTGTTTGGGATAGCTAGAATCCGGCATCTTTGGATCAACGGATTTGGGCGTTCAGTATTTTCAGTCCATCGATTGCTACTCTCACTGTTTCATACATTTTCATTTATCCGCTGCTGCATCATTTGGTATCAGAGCGAGACTTAGCCAATCATACCTAAGACGAGCCTGTTGGACCAAGGAGAAGTGTTTGTTCAATTTCAACCGAGCCAAGGAGAAGAGTAGAGCCAAGTGTTGGAGCTAGAAGCGAGCTTGTTCAAGTTTGTGTGAGATTTTGTTCAAGTCGTGAGCTAGGAGACGAACTTATCCAAGTTCGTTGGGCGTCAATTTTGAGATTTGAAGTTTTGGAGTTCAAATTAAGTTGTTTGTTTATTGGGGTGTTCATGATATTTCAAACAAGTGGGGAAGTTTGATTCGAGAATTTTTTTTGGATCAAAGAAAAGTTTGTGTTGGGATCTGTTGAAGATTTGATCATGCGTCCGAGATGTGTTAACCGTCATCATAATGTTTGCAGATTTGTATAGGAGTGAAGATCCTGAACAGATGGAATAACGTATCGATGAAAGGTTCAATAAGGGTTTCGAGAGAATGGAGAGAATGAAGTCTGACATGAATCGAAATCAAAGGAGAGTGTCGCCATGCTATGATAGAGAAAGAAGAGAATCATCTTTGTCGATAAATCGAGATCGTGGAGTTCGAGACAATCGTGATTATCAGAATGAAGAAAGAAGAGCTTATCGTGGTTACGAGCATGAACCATATTGTGATTATGAAAGAAGAAGTAGAGAGGACGTGCATGGTCATAGAAGAGTCAATGTTCAGAATCGACATCGAAGCTCATCTAAGTTTGAAGAAGATAGTTATGGTGATAGTGTTCACTTTCGATATCCAGGTCAAGGGCAAAATCGATATAGGAATGTTGAAGAGAATGGTCATACACGGAAATCAAGGAAGGATACGGAGATCCCAGAATTCCGAGGTGGTCTACAAGCAGAGGAATTCTTGGATTGGTTATCAAAGGTTGAAAAGATTTTTAAACTCAACAACGTGTCTGAGGATCGTCAAGTTAAGTTAGTTGCTACAAGATTGAAAGGACGAGCTATGGATTGGTGGCAACAAACTAAATCAACCAGAGAGAGAATGAGGAAATCCAAAGTTGTCACGTGGGATAAGATGAAAAGGATGATGAAGGCAAATTTCTTACCCTACAATTATCAAACTCGTGTGAACCAACAGTTGCAGAAGTTGAGTCAAGGGAGTCGAGGAAAGGGTGTGGTTACAAACCCCAGCAATCAGAATAAAGGCGTTAATTGCAATATAAATGTTTCTAAGAGAGTCAACGAACCAGTTGTACATGGAATCACTATGACAAATGTTGATGACCGAATTAAGCGCTATCATTATCAAGAGTCTGGCCATAGAAGTATTGAATGTACGGAGTCCAACATGAAAGCCTTAGTTGTCGAAGAATGTGAAAATGAGGATGTGGATGATTCTACTGAAAGCGATCCGGAAAAGGAAGAGGAACCGACTAGTCCATTATCTTTCAGCGAAATTGTTAAAGAAGCGGAAGGTAGTGCTGAATTGTTGGTTAGGTATGAGGCAAGTAAAGAGCTTAAAACTCCTGAGGAGGTTAGACCAATGTTAGAAGAGTTTGAAGAGGTCGGTCCTATAGAATTGTTCGAAGAATTACCACCGAAATTTGACAACGATGAAGGAGTTTTGTCAGGAGATGAAGGATGTAACTTGTTGAGGAGGACTGCTGAATTTGACTTTTATCAACCGCCGAAATTTGATGATGATGAAGAAATTGAGTCAAAATATGTGGATGTAGAAGTTGATTATTCTTCACCGCCGAAGATTGATGTTGATAGTATGGAAGAAGAAAGTGTGTTCAGAGTTGAGGAAAATAACTTAACGAAGGAGGATTCTTGCTTAACACCTGAGCTTATGGATGAGAGCCAGCCAAGAGTAAATTCCTTAGTTTTCGAGAAGCCCGAACAAAGTGAAACAGAAGAGAAGGCAGAACCAGATAGTTTATTATCTTTGGAAGAGTTCGTCAATAAAATGAAAGATAGTGATGAATTATCAACGTTGATTGAATCTGGAGAAGGTTCTGATTTTGAGAGTCCCGAAGAGATTGAAGCATTTGAGGAGTGTGAAGATGAGATTTCTGAGGAACTGCTTGAAGGGACTAATCTTGTATTTTTGGAAGAGTCCGTGAAAATTAGAAGTGAATTGCTTGTGTTGACCGAGCAAGGAACGAGTAAAGATCTTGAGATTTTTGAGGAAGTTGGGTCAGAATTCAATGAGTCTGAAGTCGAATATCCTGAGGAACTACCCGAAGAGTTACCACCACTACAGGACATTCAACCTCACACTGAACTAGTACCAGATGCTATTCTACTATAGGGATCGTATGATCTTCAGAATTTGAAAGAACAGGAAGAGTTGAAAAGACGGGATGAAGAGAATGATTGTTAGTTGGAATTGCCTGATCATGTCTGCACTGCTGACGTTATCAACGTCAATTGCTTGGAATCGTTTCATGAAAATAAACATGTTGAAGGAGAAGCTAGTAGGAATTCATTTCAGTCAGGGGAAATTGATGCAACACATCAAGGGAAGATTCAAAATGAGGACACACCTGAACGAGATAAGGAAAGACGAGAATCTGAGCATGAGTCCTCACACTTTTTCGGTCGTAATTTCCTAAGTCGTTCCGTGATTTTAAATTTCCTTATATCATCTCGCATTTTCATCACGATTTGGTTCTATATCACACCTTCCTATTGGCACAAGCATCATAAGGTCATCTCCCTCAGATCACTTCCTTATGCCGCTTGTCTAATGTCGCGTCTGCTTATTGCCATGCGTTCCTTAAGTCAAGCTATATCATCAAAGAGTCAAGACAAGATCAATCACCAGAGTGGTTATCACCAGAGCCACATTAGACCAGATAATGAATGGAAGATAGCGTCTCGAAGAAGGAAAGAAAATGAATTCGGGACGAATTCTTTTTCAATCAGGGGAGTATGATGCAGCGCACCAATGTCACGAGATCGAAGCTGCTCCAGAATTCATGAAATTCCGTAAGTTGCGGAACTTAGGTCGCTCACGACCTAGTAAAGGTCGCTCGCAAGGTAACACTTTAAGCACCAAAGCATTGGATTTAGGTCGGCCACGACCTAGTATGATGGTAGGTCGACCAAGCGACCTAACAAGTGGGGTTATACGACCTAACGAGGAACCAAGGGGAATTGAAGCGTGTCAAGGTACGAAGCGACCTAACATTACCGGACCAGACTTAAGTCGCAAGCGACCTACTTAGGTCGCTCAAGTTGATAGGTCATTATTCCATAAGGTCGCGAGCAACTGCATTGAAATTCCTATGTCGCTGAAGCTATGTTAGGTCGTTACATGTTTAGGTCGCAAGGCTTGATAAGTCGTATTGATTATAAGTCGCTCGATCTTATGTCGCGTCTCTTCTTTGCAGCTACTGTATTTTAGGTCACTCGACCATATGTCGCTCAAGTTCTAGGTCGCATGAAGCCTATATCGCATGGAGCTTGGATTTCTTAAGTCGATGAGTCCTTAGGTTGCCTGAGTTTTATTCTTAGGTCGTTGTGTTTGTAACTCGTATATGTTGTGTTGTAAATATGTTAAGTCGTAAGTCGCTGTTTGTTTTAGGTCGTGAAGGCTTTGTGATGTGTTGTATTGTATTTGTTTGTTTCCTTTTAAGTCGCGTCCGTTAGGTCGTTAACGACCTATGTTAGGTCGTAGGTCATCTGTTTTAGGTTGCAGGGTGTTAGGTCGTTCACGACCTATGTGTTGTAATGTGTTGAGTCGTGTAAGTGTGTTGTTGTAACCCTATAAATAGGGATGTTGAGTCATTTGTAATTCTTAGTTGATTTTGAATAAACTTTTGTTTGAGTGCTTTGTGCCTCTTCTAAAATTGGTAGTTGAGTGTGATCTCCTATCTCCACTTTCGGCATTCGAGTGTGCTCGAATCAACGACTGCTGAAGCCGATTCATGGAATCTAGTGCGCTAGATCAACGTAGAAGAATCGTAGATCTTTAAACACGGTATCGTGCGCGATCAACGTGTTTGGGATAGCTAGAATCCAGCATCTTTGGATCAACGGATTTGGGCGTTTAGTATTTTCAGTCCATCGATTGCTACTCTCACCATTTCATACATTTTCATTTATCCACTGCTGCATCAGACCACCATTGGATCCACCAAGGTTTGAGCAACATCATCACTGGCAGGTAGAACAGAAAAGACCAATGAAGGAGTAATAATGGACAATGCCACATGCACCTTAGGATCAACCACCTCAACAGATCTATGCTTTGGAACCAACTTTCTAATCGCGGGACGAGGAAGTGAGGCCTTAGAAATAAATGAAAGAGGTGTGTCAACAACCAGAGGAGAATTATTAGAAGAACCATGCTTACAGGCATCAACCATATGGCCAAAGGAGCAACACATCATGCAAATATCAGGCTTCCAACTATAGTGAACATCAACTAATGCCACATGGCCAAGAGCAGGGCATATTCTAAGCTTAGAAGGCAAAGGCCTATCTGGAGAAATTTCAATTAATGCCTTGGCATAAATAAGATTCTTCCTAGCAATATGCTGACATAAAAACACTTCAGTTTTCCCACAGGATCGCTAGCCAGTCTAAACCAATCATCGGTTGCAAAACAGAAGAAATCTGAGATAAATGAGCCCAGATAGGAACAGATAATACTTGCTCCCTGGCACTATCAATAGACATACCCTAAGTGGTAATAATAAAAGGGTTTTCGTCAATGAAAAATGGGCCAGCTTCGAGAACAAGAAGCCTCTCCTTGGGCTTAGAGAACTTGAAATAAAACATTGAGTTGTTGAAGTGCACTTGAAAACCACCCCTAAGCTTCCAAAATTGTGGAAAATGGTCTTTAACGACATGATAAGCGGGGTTGGAATTTAGAAAAAAACTAACCAAATAGTCTGATCAGAAATCAATACCTGTCTGAATAACCTCCGGAGGGGGAACCATCACACCATCAAATTCAGTAACAAAAAAATAGAGAAGACGATGTATTACTCTTGGCGAGGAAGCATTAGCACTATTGATATTCTTATTTGATAGGCCTATGCATAGGTATGCACATTAGCAACATGTTTCAAAATATTGGAAGCACTTAAATTTTTGGATTGCTCACTTCCAAAAACATCAAGCATGCACAAACCACTTCCAACCTTACCTAGCCCCTCTTCTAAAACCGCTACATCCAACTCATCACCAACAACTATAATATCAGTTTCTTACCATGCATCTGCCCCACATCCAGCAACGAACAAAGGATTCTCATCATCAGGTGTTAAGCCTAGTAATGGAGACGTGGTCATTTTTTTATGTTGCAGAGATGTTTCTGAAGTACTGAAGGGATTTGCAGTTAACAACAACAAAACATTTGAAGGAGGACCGTGGCCGTCATAGGTAAGGTTGGAATAGAACCCAAATCGAAAATACTACCGGATCTCGAAGATGCCTGTGACACCTCAGATAGAACAAGTGTATTGCTGGATAATATGTTATGCATGAAGGGAGGTGGAGGGAGGGTGAGAGAAGTGGATCGACAGAAGTAAAATAAAGAACATTTAAACTTATTTATTAATATTTCTAAACTAAAATAATGATCTTTTACTAAACCAATTTCTCAAATAAATATTTCCATCTAATATCTTAAACTTTATATTCTTCTAAACTCTTTATCCTAAAAATTTCCTTTCCATCAAAAAGAATATTATCAAAGTTCATCATTATTCAATTTCAAAATCAAAATCAGACAAATTCTGTCTTCTTATAGTAAGTAATACAAATATCCAAAAAGGAAATTTTCTTTTCCTTTAAATATTCTATTATAACAAACTTCAAATTAAATACATTCCTAAAATTCCTCTTTATATTAACTTCTCAAATTTATTTTTAGTATTGCACATACAACACACACACACACACATACATACATACATACATATAACTTCAGTCTAATTTAACTAACACATATCAATACAATAATAGCACACAATTCGTTATAAAGCTTTTCTTAATTCCAAGATATCAAATTCAGAAAATTATACTTTTTTAACTATGACAAATAAAAAAATTTAAAGTACTTGGACTATATAGAATATTTCATATTCATGTAAATTGAATATCCCAAGAAGCCAATTCAAGTCATAAACTTCCATAAATTATACAAAATTAATTTCAACACACCACATATATATTTATACTTACAAAATATCTTTTATAATCCATTTCTATATCGAAATAATAAATATATTTTCATGTCAAAATATTCACCAAAATATTTTCCCCAAGTAGTTTATATTTTCTCAACCATTTCTAAAACCTCAAAATTTCTTACATATTTTCATATTACATACTTTTTTAAAACATAATTTCAAAATCATATTCTTCTTAACAAAATATTTTATATCCTTTCTTAAACCATCACTTATCATTTTCAAAATATATTTCAAATTGCTTCTCTAGAAAATTGTTTTCCTTTCAAAACATTTACCCAGATTATTTCATATACTTTTCACATTTACTATTTTTATAGTATTTACATAAATTTTTAAACCTTTCAAAATATTGAAATCTTAACAAAATATTTAAACATTTCATAAAGATGTGTACATATGCCTCATTCCAGTGTTTAGGAATCCTTATCAGTAACATCGACCAAAATTCTTAAACTATTAAACTGACAAATTAACACGAATTTTATTTCAAAATTCTTGTAAATTTTAGATATACAAATCCTTTAGTTTTATAGAATATTTATTAATTTATACTAGATCATAATCAAATACCATATTTACAACATATTCTTTATCGAAAGATCTTTAAAACATTCACTTAGTTGCACAAATACGTTTTCAAATAAACTATATTTATAAACTAAACATCTTCATTCATAACAAGTACTTACCAATTTCAAATCATTTTCAAACACTTTTTAAATATTTATTAAAACAACAATCCATTTCAATAACACAAACATCAAAACACAAACTCACTTATTCATAACAATAAGTAAACATCAAGAATTAAATTAATTTCACAACTTCAATTAATTCTTACAAATAATTCATCAATCAAATAATAATAAATTTTAAATTAAATATTGTAGTAAGTTTTCAATCTTCAAATAATAATTCATACTCAATATTATTCTTGACAACAATCACAAACCTGATTAAAACAATCAGCTAAACAACAAATATAAGAAACAAAAATTCAATGCACTTAGTGGTAAACTATTCACTAGTTTCCACTATGCAATTTGGTTAATATCATACCCAAATATAGAAATTCAAAATTATGCCACCAAAGGTCTAATATTCAACACCAACTCCAACTCTACTATTCGACCAACTCTTCCCTCTTCACCTCCACAAATTCTAATTATTCTGAAAAGTTAAAGTGAAAATATGATATATATATATATAGGAAATAACAAATACACTGCAGATGCTTACTCCAGTAGTCACACACACAAATACACGCACACACGCACACACATAAAACTACTATCCCCTTATTATATGGTAGTTACGCAACACGTCCAAAGGAATATGGACTCAAATTCTGATCGAAGGTCTTGTCTCGTGCCTCAAATATACAATGAATTATATTGAACCTGCCTTAATACCAACTGTAATACCCCACCTCTATACCCATACTATCCAAGGGTATTACTAAGCAATATTGTAAGATACTACGAAGAATAAGGCTATATGGGTACAAATGTGAATATTCTATTGGGCTAATACTAGTACGTTTCTAAATATCGAATATAACTTACCATAAAATGTACACAGTATCGACATAAAGTAATAAACACGTATGCCTCTAGAATAAAACAATACAAAATCTACCATTAGTAATAGAGAACACAGGGTCCATATCGTAGCTACAATATATAATATGAAACACAAACACACACACACACACAATTACATACATACATATATAAAGTATATGTGACAAAGAAAATAAAAAATATCATGTCTACTATCTCAAAGTGAAATAACATGTAAAATCAATAGACAAAGCAAATAAAAAATATCATGTCTACTATCTCAATGTGAAATACCATGTAAAATCAATATAAAACATAGTGTCATATATATACAATGAGTCTAGATCACACAAATACCATGTAAAATCAATATAAAACATAGTGTCATATATATACAATGAGTCTAGATCACACAAATATTATACAACAATCCAAAATATATATAGCCACCACTAAGCCCACTAAATTCAAGCTGGTCACATCGTCCCTGTACATGAAATGCCTTGGATTAACCCAACTTTTACGTAACATACAGTCCAGACTATGTCTAAATCAAGGGTTAATATACTTATATAACTTAATATGTGCGAGGTATATAATATGATAATATCATAGGTATAACTAAAGACAACATCCATAATATCAATATATACATAGTATTGTATACATGGTATATAATTATAATATCACGGACAATCACCAATGCATCACATAACGTCAAATATAACAAAACCATGTATAAAGATATCATCATCCATATATAAGCACATCAAATCTGAAACCACAGAATCACCATAAAATTGGTAAATTATCCATATCCAGAAATCATTATCAAAATCCAAAAATTAACAATAAATGAGATACCCTCAACTATAATTAGGCTAGCATATAGTAATGCCAAAGTATATCTCTCAATCTTAATAAGAACATCCTCATCAATGTATAAGATAGGTTAGGTTGCCTATCAATATGATAAAAGATATGAAAATCCACTATACTCTGGACACCTATCCAGATATAATTTCATCTCCTCATATATGAATATGTAAAAATATATCGTGACGGGGAATGACTGTACAATAGACATGAAGTCCTAAGTAGAGCCCTATACACACACATACATTAATGTAAGGGTCACCTAACCCATATCTATAATTAAGTGAGGTGTATCAATGGTATATGTCAATCTACCACTCCGTTAGAATCAAAAAGGAGACTAATAGCATGAAGCTAGCTCTACAATCATATGGACTCTATAGTCTACATTTACCTCCACAGTACCATGACATGTTTCCACTAGTTTGCTCATCAACACGAGGACATAAACTCATAACCCAACTCCCGTGCCTATAGGCAACACTCTTCTAGCCTAGCTGACACATGAGTAAACACACAAAGCGAAATCACACAACTATGTAAATATAGGGTGCCACAGATCTAAGGCACAACCCCACGATCAGGCTATTAGTGTGGATTCTAGCCATCTGCTCCTCTCCAATGCCAATAAAAGGAGTGCATTATGATAGTAGCATATTGTACTAATAAATATAGATACGAGGCGTTGCTCATCGTTTGGCACAAAGCTTTACTCGCTTAATATAGGCATGAATCCTTACTCATCACTATGTGTTTCACCTCATACCCATATCACTATTCTTGTCACATGAGTGTCACCTATTAAAAATGAATAACTAAAAAATATCGCACCAGCGCCACATACCACCATGTGATACTCAATCGTTTATTCAATGCTCATAAACTATACTCAATCCCCTAATATTTTATATAACGAGTCCAAAGAACAATTGGAGAAATATTACTGAAAGTCGAACACCAGACGGTTTTATAACTCCGTTCGTACCGATTCCTTGTCTCAGAGGATTAAATATCATGAAACCAGATAGAAAGATGTCATCACCATATCATATCAAAACTATCAGTCAAATCAATATCAAGGTGAATCATTCATGTCAACCAAGGTTAGTATAAAGGGAATTAGAAGTCCGAAAAGTAGGATAAAACTCTATCAATCAAATATATAGGAAATTCTCTTATTTAAGCTTACTAACTATAAAATATACTTTTAAACTTTTAAACATCATCTAGAAAACATTATTTATCTTTCAAAAGTTATGTAAAATGTATAAATAATTATTAAATCTAGGTTAATGAAAAAGGAATGAGCAATCAAGAAAGTATAATAAAGCAAATTAATCAAATATATATATTTATATATAACAATTAAATCAATATTTATTAGTAAATTATTCACAATATACAATCTGAATATAAAAAAGATGAAAACATCAGAATCACATAATAATTATTCTAGAACTAAATTGAACACTTAAATAAACTTTAATTTAGTAGATCCATATTTTCTTTGACCAAATATAAATATAAACATAATATACTTCTATTTAAACTTATTAATCACAAAATTCACTTTAAATTACTCAAATTATTGATTAGAAAATATTCTAATTTATATAAATCTTTAAATAATTATTTTAAACCCCAATTGGATCTTCTTTCAATAAATCGGCAATTTAAACATAGCTAGATACCAAATTTTTAAATAAAGAACACATGTGGATTGGTAAAAGAGCACAAGCCCTTACCACCAGACCACACCTCCTTTGTGTAACCGATTGCATCATCGGTCGGTATGTAGTCGACCGGTTGAAGCTTGGGAGGTCGATCAGTAGACTTACTGGTCACATTTCCAATCAATCATTTTGATCAACTTCCAATCTTCCTCCTCATCCTTCTTGCCGTTATCTCCACTAATTCAATGCATACATCAATATTTACCCAAACAAAATTTCAATTCCAATGCATATATATACAATTATGTGATCTAAACATAGGTTCGTGAGCAAATTAAACTCACCTTGCTTTGTGCTTTCCTTCTTACTTCAACTCCTTCTATTTCTCATTCCAGAATTCCAAAACATGATTGATCATCATTCTCTCCTTAGCTTTTGATGTTGAGTGATATCCAATAGCATATACTTGAGTTTGATAATATATTATAATTCATTGAATTTGATCTTAATTTTTAGAAGAGGAGGATTGAAGAAGAAGCATCAGGATGTTTTTGTTTTTAGCATAGAGGGAGATATCCAGAATGAGAAAACTTTGGAGTCAAAAAAATCAGGATAAGGGATGTAGAGTTTGGCTTATGTTGAATGAATTTGGGCTTGAGTACTTAAAATTGGACTTGATTATATATACATATCAATTATTTATTTTCTTCTTACTTCTTTTCTTTTATAAAAGTATTTTCCATTCAACTTGAATATCTATTAACTTACAAATAAAAATCATATTAGTACTCCTCAAGAAATTAATCAACATTATAAATTTTTTATAGAAATTACTTTCCATAAAAAAAATTTAATTATCTATTCAAAAGTATTCCACTTAACCTACTTAACTAAAATTCATTTCAATAACCTAAATTAATTCAAATTTTTGCTTTAAAATTATTTCATACTAAAATCAAATTATTTATTTAAAATATAATTTTTTTTACAAAAATATTATCTCCATATATTAAGTTATTTTAATTTATAAATTACCACATTTTATATTTTTAACCCCATTTATTAAATCAATTCAAAATTATTCTCCTTTATTCTTTAAAAATCAGTTTTAATTAATCAAATCATCATTGATAATTTTTAACTAATTACTACTCAAAACCAATTATTAAACCCTTATCTATACTTTTACTTTAGTGCCTATCGTTATTCCAGTATGCATCATTGTTAAGCTTCTATCAATACTTGGAGTTTATTTTGATGATATATAAACTTTACTTATGTTATATAACTACTGCGAACCTAGTACTCTTATATTCTTGTGGTTCATTTCAATTATGCATATTTGTCTCACCTATTTTATATCTATGTTGGTTATTATACTTTATTCACTTCACTATAAGATATACGATTGGTTTTTATTTAGAGTTTACTACTTCACTCTTGACTATCGCTCTACATTGACCGAGTATTGTGGCAACACACTTTAGAAGTATATAGGGTACCAAAGTTGTAAGGCGATCATCAAATTTGTATAAGCAGTTTGAGATATGACCTAAGTGGATATAAAATCCATTAGAGATCAAGAGGAATGGATCGAGTGATATATGGGAGAGTGTACTTGTAATATATTTTGGTTTTCAAAATTATTTAGTGGTATGTATCGTATAATTTGCATTACATACCTGAGTGCCACTTATGCATCTTTCCTTTTTTAGAGACTGGTCATTCTTACTACATATTGTATGATGAGCTGGTAAACAAGAAATGCTACAACAACTTATGCTTTTGGACTAGACGATTGAGTAGGTTTTGAGTGTTATTAACCTTGATATGCAGACCATATTCACTATGATGATGAGAAACATGTTGTAGAATGCCCAATTGGGTGCTTCATTTGTTGTTCGTGGTGGTGCTCAAGTGCAGGCGTCAAGGGCTGACTTTGCTAAATTGAATAAGGACTATACTATCATTAGATGCAAGCCATTTCTTTAAACATAATTAGCTTTGGAAGTGCATGATTGGTTAGACAGCTATGAGCATACCTTCGAGGACTTAGATTTTGAAGACACAATGAAGAAGAAGTTAGCCACTAGGTAGCTTTAAGGGAGGGCAATGAACTAGTGGAATGATGTAAAGAATGCTTCTCCCAAGGATTAGTTTACATAGCAGCAGTTCAGGGCCTAATTTAAGGAGAATTTTATTTCGGCTACTTAAACGTTATTGCGGTTTAGGAAATTTGCCAATTGGAACAAGGAAATATCACTATTTTATAGTACTTGGCCATATTTGACATTTTTGTCAAATTATGGGCTGTCTTTTATCGGTATGCCACTAAAAAGAATAAGATGTTCATTATGAGCTTAGACAATTATCTTCGGGAAAGGTTAGTGGGCCAAATCGATGAATCCTTCGAGAAGCTTGTTAAGAAGGCTCTACGACATGATATTTTCTATCAAAAGTCCAGATCTACTATTGTTTCCATGGAAGAGACTAAGCCACAAGTGAGCGGGGGTTGCAAGAGAAAATTGAGCTGCAACAAGGGAAGAAGCTACTCCTAGGAAAGAAAGGATGGTAGGAGCCTGTCTGCTTTAACTACAAAACAAAGGGCCACCTCAGCAAGAAGTACATAAACCTAAAACTTGCTACGAGGAAACGCTTCAATTGCAACAAGCTAGGCATTTGAATAAGGACTGTCCCATGCCATTGAAGAATAAGCTAGCGATGACTACTTATGTTCTTAACATTATTCCTACTTTGTTGAGTGCTCCACCGACGAGGACAAAGGGAAGGGCGTCGTTATTTAAGATATGTTTTTTGTTTATGGTATACCTAGTTGTGTTCTATTTAATACTATTGCATTTCATTCTTTTATATCCAATGACCTAATGAATATACTAGGATTGAGACTTAACTTACTGGACAAACCTCTGGTAATGATGAAGCCCGTAGGTGGTTTAACTAGTTTGTGTATGTTTTGTCGTGGCTTAGTACTATCGTGTCATGGACGTGCGTTTTCTCATATGATTACTTCGTACATAGTTTTTCAACGTTTGGTATCATATTGGGGATGGACTGGCTGAAGAAATATGGAGTCATAGTGGACTATGAAAGATTGTTAATGATAATCAGGATAGATGAAGAATGTAGGCTAGAGTTGATCTCCTTGCCCAAGGATGTAGTAACGGTTAGCTTCTTATATTCACCTAAGGTCCCTTGTGAGGAATTGTCATTAGTACCTATACTGAGGGAATTTCAAGAGAATATCCAGACATATTCGAGGAGGTGGCTAGATTACCTTCACAATGTGAATTTGAGTTCCATATTGATTTAGTGAAGGAAGTGAGGATAGTAGTTACGTACTTAAGGCATATGTCACCTAGAGAGAAATGTGAACTCGAGGTATAGGTGAATGACTGTTGGGGAAAGGGTTTATTAGAAGAAGTATATCTAAGTGAGAAGTGCCCATAGTGTTCTCCATAAAGGCGGATGGCTCCCTCAGATTGTATTGATTAGCATAACCTGAACAAAGCGACGAACAAAAACAAGTATCCACTACCACATTTTAATGACATTTTCTATTAACTCTATGATGCTAAAAGTGTTTTCTCAATTGGACTTGGTGATGGGGTCCCATCAATTGAGAGTAGCGAAGGAGAGTGTGTCAATAACCACGGTTCATGCACCATCGGGATTTATAAGTGTTTGATTATGCCGTTTGGGCTAACTAATGCACCGATATACATCATCAATCTTGTGAATCATGTTATCAGCTATGCAAGTTTGTGTTTGTATTTGTTGATGGTATTCTTGTCTTCTCCCAAACGGAGGAGGAATATAAGACAAACTTGATGAATGAGCTCAGTATTGATGAAGCATCAATTAAGAGTGAAGTTTTCTAAGTGTCACTTTTAGAGGAGAGAAGTATGATCGTTGGGTCAAGTTTTTTCTGGGTAGGTCATCGCTATAGATCCTGCCAAGGTAGTAGTAGTCAAGGATTGGAATCAATACTAGAATGCCATAGAGGTGAGAAGCTTCCTTGGATTAGCCAGATATTATAAATGATTCGTAAAGGGCTTCTCAAAGGTAGAAGCACCGTTAACTAACTTGAGGAAGAAGAATCAGACCCTTACTTAGGACGTGCGATGTGACCATGCATTTGTGACTCTGACGGAAAGATTTATGAATGCATTAGACTGGTCAATCCAAGTGGGAATGAGCAATTAATGGTATACACAGATGCTTATGGTACCAAACTGGGCATGGTATTGATGCAGAAGGAAAAGTTGTCACATATGCTAATCGACAGCTGAAACCATATGAGAGGAAGTACCTGACCCATGATTTGGAGTTGGCAATGATCGTGTTTGTATTGAATATTTGGCGGCATTATCTATCAAGGGAGAGGTTTGAATTGTTTGCTGACCACAAATCGTTGAAGTACCTCTTCATATAGAAGGACCTTAATCTTCATCAGGCGTGATGGTTAAAGTTCTTGGCCTTCTAAGAATTTGAGATTTCATACATCCTAGAAAGGGAAATGCAGTAATCGATGCTTTGAGTAGGAGACATGCCGACTTAGGTGTGATATTACTAGAGTGGAAGCGGCTTGAGTATAGTGCTGGATACGATTTCTGCATTCAATCCGAGCTAGAGCCAAATATGTTGGTGAGATTAACCATCATACCCACTCTAATAAAGAAGGTCGATACTAGCCAGGGACACAATGTAGACTATTAGATATTATAGCTATGGTAAAAGAAGGAGCAAATTATGAGGAGATGAAGCAGTAAGGACTCCATAGTGGTGGTTGGATCCATATGGATGGAAGATTGTTTGTACATGATGTTGATCGGTTGAGGGATGAGATACTACACATGTGCCATCATTCGAGATTGACTATACATCCCCGAGGCTGTAATATGTATCATGAAAGGAAGTAGACCTTTAATTGGGAATGGATGAAGAAGGAGTCGGGGCATTTATCTCAAAGTGCATGAACCGTCATTAGCGAAGGCTGAACAGAAGAAACCAAGTGGGTTGAATCAACCACGCTTGAAGTTTTCGAGTGGAAGTAGGAATAGATATTAATAGATTTCATCAATAGACTACCGAGAGCAAGAGTAGAGTATAATAGCATCGACGTCATAGTTGATAGATTGATGAAAAATGATTGACTCATAACCATAAAGTCTAATACGACGACATATGTTCGTCGGTGGAATTTCTATCGGTTTAGAAAACCGTCGAACGAATTTAGAAATAAAATTTACCGCAAGCGCACGGCGTACACTTGTAGTACGTGGCGAATACAGGTCGATTCGCAGGGAATTGATGATTTTAAAAATCTATGCAATCAAATTAAACCAAAGTTGAGTGATTGTTAACTAACTAAAAGAAAGTAAAAACAAGCTAAAAGAAAATAGATAAAAATATGAGAATGTTAAGACAATTTAGGGGCAACTTCCACTCTCTAGATCACATAAATCAACAAAATGAAGTTATGATCTCTCTTTTCTTTGTCATTAGTTAGCTAAATTGATGTGCTTATCATAAGTATGGCTCATTTGTGCTATTAATTAGCTCAACATAAGCCATCAAACTATAACACAACCTTTAAACCAGTTTTAATTCTCATGAAAATGACAACAAAGTTAAAAATGAAAATCTATTTTAAGCATGGCCTATTAACTATTATTTAGAAATATAGGGCATCAAATTTTGATTTAAACATTCACTTCTTTGCCATAATCATATATAGATGAAGAGGCAATTTGTGATTCATATGACTAAGCATAGCCTATTTGTTTTGAACAACATAAGCTATCAAACTCAATAATAAGCATAAAATTACATAAACATCATTTTCCATGAAGCACAAAAAGAGAGCATAACATTTATCAAAATGTTGAAGCTATATAATTAGAGAACTTCATTACCCCTAAATTGAAGGGGTTTAGCTTCTCATATTTGTTATCATATCAACAAATATAGCTTGCAACATAGAACAAAACAAAGAGGAAAAGAGAGCTAAATGAAAGAAAAACTAATCTACTTGCATAAAAGAAAATCTACACTACTAGCATGAAAGGAAATGAACATGTAAGTAAAAGGGGACAATAATTAACATTGCATAAAAAGAAAAGAAGATTACATAAAATAAAAATGGCTAAGTAGCCATGAAAAGAGAAAGAGAGCTTTCTTTTTATTTTCCTAAGAGAAGAGACTAAGAGAAGAGGGCCTAAAAGAGAGACTAAGAAGAAGGGTTACATGAAGATATGGGGTATTTATACAAGTGTTAAACCCTAATTCATATTTTTGGGGAATGCCCAAATTACCCTTGTAGGAAGTGTGGTGGCCAAGTAATCATTAACATCCACTAATCATCATTTAAGTGTACATGAAGCCATTAATTACTTAAGCATGTGCATTAGCCTCTAATTTGTACATGAAGAAAGGTGGGTAGGTGGGGTCCTCCATTATCTTCACTTTGAATTATTTCCATCTTCATTTGTTCTCTTCACTCTTGTGCATGCATATATCATCATGAAACCACTTGTATATGAATTCAAATTCCTACAAAACAATATAGAAATTTTCAATTAAATTTTAGAAAATTAATATATGCACAAAATGACCATTTTGCCCTTGGATGAAGTTGAATATGTGACAATTTGAAATAATTTGAATTTTGGTTTAAACAAGTTAAAATACTCGATATGATCATTTATATAATTTAAATAGATTAAATATGGTGGTAAAAATATGCACATTTACGTGCACATCAAATACCCCCACACTTATCTCTTTATTCATCCTCGAATAAAGAAAAACTAAGATAAATCCGTTTTTGTAGGGAGCACGATTGCATTGAACGTATGCAACAATCTGTTAAACCTCTAGGTGTCCCCAGTAGGACGAGTGTTGTCTCGTGAGGGTTTTCAGCGGATACTACCTACAAAATCCAAATACAGGATGAAAATATTTAAAAAATGCAAGATTTATTTACAAAGAGGTGAATGCGAGTTTTTGGAAATATTTACGAATGAAGGATTTACTTTTAAATTAACACAAATATGTTAAATATAGGTTTGGTTATTATCTTGAAAATTTAAGTCATTTACTTGTCAAAATTTCCAACGAAAATGAAGTTATCAAAGCAAATATACTATAGTTTATCTTGTTGTTTCGGTTGATAACACAGTGTAACTATGAAATGGATCCTTAGTTGATTATCAAAGTTTATCAAAGTGGTATTTCATTTCATTTCCATAACAAATCAAATCAAATAAGTTAAAATAGTGCTTGGATTTCATTTGCTTACTCTCTCCATTTTTTCTTTTAAAAATTTGGTTGATATTAACAATATTTACATATGCCTAACTCAGATAAACTGAGGCCAGATATATTACCCATGCACTGTCTTGCGGACTGATGTGAGGGGAATACAGAGCGTGGTGAGTGAACACACGAGTGTGAACGCCTATTGACTGTAGGCGTTATTAAATTTTTTTTATATATATACACCTAACTCAGATAAAGTGAGGCTAGATATACCGATTGTGCACTGCCTTTCAGGCTTAGGTGAGAAGGGTACAGAGCATGGCGAGTGAACACACGAGTGTGAACACATGACTCTACGTGTTTATTAAAAAAATATATATATAAGAAATATTTTTTTGTTTTTGTGTTTTTTTTTGTGTTTTTTATTTGAAAGAGAGAGTTTCGCAAAATTATCTTAGCGCTATTTAACTTAGAAGACAAAAAAATGTTATATTTTTACTTTAAATCAACCACTTTTTAAAACAAAGATTTTCAACTAAGATGTATTTCATAATTAACACGTATGAATCTTCCTATATACTAGTTAAACCATTGTTATTTGTAATCAAACTTCATTTTTATTTTTTCTAAGACAAATAAATTTTCAAAAATTTCAATTTAATAAACCAAAGCCATATATTTATCCTATAGTGTTTCTTTAAAAATAAATCAAAATGCTTAAAAAAATTTTGTGATTGTTTTTTTTTCTATGTTTTGGAAAGAAAATGTAAAAATAAACCCTGAAAAATTAAAAAGAAGACGAGACTCCCTCCACGCTTGATTTTGACTGTGTCCCCATAGTTAACCCAAGTGAAAGGAGAAAAATAAATATAAAAAATGACCTATATTTACACGAAAATGAGCGGTATTTACACGAGATCAGAAAGTATATCGTCAAAAAGTAAATGAAACGGTCTTCTAAAGACCGATTCATTTGTCTCGTCAAGTATACGAGACACAGCTTAAGCTCGAAAAACCAAATTGTAAAAGATTTCAAAGTTGAACTTTGATTTGGAAAAACGAATGTCGTTTTATTGAAAATTGAATTGGTTGTTTTGTTTTCGATGATTTTTGGGGTTGATAAAACAATTGATTGAAATTCAAGTTTATTTTCACCAAGTTGAAGTTCAAACTTATCAGTGAAAACTTCTTCAAAATTATCGATTTCAAAATCAAAATGGCGATGTAAATCTTCCCCTTCAGAATTTAACAACTCATTTTAGAAAATTCCAAAGAAATCGTGTTCATTGAATTCGTCTTCCTTTATTGGATTATCAACAACTTCATTGCGTATCTCAAGTTCAAAATCCAAAGTCGTTGTATTTAAATTTTCGAAATCAAGAAAAGGAAGATCGAATTTTAACTTTGGTTCGACACCCTCAAAAGAATTGAAATCCAACTCAATTACCGTGTTTTCAACAACTTCGTTAAGATTTTGGTTTTCAATTTCAAAAGTTGTTATTTGAAAATCGTCGATTTGGGTAAAAGGTGGATTATTGTTTGACTCATCACACGTTGGAATTTGATTACGTTGTTTCATATATGTTTCAAACAACGAATCCATGTGATCATCGTAAATTTCGTTCATTTGTTCAACAAAATCCAATTTATAATTATTAGCTTGAGGATTTTCGATTTGGATTTGTTGAGAACAAAAATTTTCACTTGCATCATAGTCGAGATTATTCCCATTGCCAAAATTATTTGAAAAGTGGATCACATTTTCGTTTTGATTTTGAAATTCATTTTGGAGTTCAAAATTGAATTGGCATGGGTTATACTTGAAATCGTTTGAATTTTGAAGTGAATTCAAATTTTGATTATTTTGAAAACTTTGATTTGAATCATTGCCCAAATATGAATTACACAAATCATTTATCATTTGATTTTGTTGTGTAGAGACTTCAAGTAAAGACGAAATGCTCTTTTCAAGACTTGAGGATTGGTCATCGTTTTGAAAATTTTGTGGTTCAAAATTTGAATCATTTAAGCAATAGTTGTGGTTAAAATATCCATACGAGTTTGGAGTGAAATCATATGGGTTATATTGATTTTCACAACTATTTTAAAATTCACGTAAGTGGGGAAACTCGGACATTTTCAAGAATGTTTTTGTTTTTTTAAAGGAAAAATATTTACAAATAGAATTTATTTTTCAAAAGGGAAATTGATTTTTGTTTTGTTTTTTGGTTTTTCAATTTTTTCTTTGTTTTTGAGAAGGTTTTAATTTTTTTTTATTTTGGTTTTTTCTAAATTTTTTGGATTTTTAAAATTTCAAAGAAAAAGGATTTTTAAAATTTTAAAGGAAAAGGAATATATACAATTTTTTTAGTTTTGGATTTTGAATTTTTTTTTAAAATATGCATGAACTAATGCAACTAAATGAATGCAAGGATTAATTACAAATGATTTATCCTAAGTTAACCCAAAATTGTATAATTACACATTGTCTTAGTTCAACAAGATAGTTCTCAGCCAGGTAACGGACAGGATTTATCGGTGCACCACGAAAATCACCGTAGCAATGCAGCCGAAGGCTTAAGTACCTTCAGAGGAACAACCACTATAATATTTACGAATCACCGTAATAATTGTAAATGGTTATTACTCTATCGTAGCCTAGACACCAAGAAATTTTATTGTTCAAAGAAGACAACTTGTAAATACACAATTTAGTGTTATCGATGACTAAACGTTATTATTAATCAAAAATGAGATGCAAAACTGAAATTAAATGTGTATTAACAATGCAACTACGAATGAATTTTTGTTTTTGGTTTTTTGAAATTTTTTGATTTTTTTTAAATGCAAGCAATCAATAATGCAAAGCAATAAAATAATAGAAAAGGGTGCAAAAAAATTTTATAAGCAAGCAAATAGTTTTTTTTTGAAAAGGAAACTTAAAAGTAAAGTTTTACTTAAAAAAAAATTACAAGCTATGCAGAGCGGTTTATTTCGCAAGTAGTTCCTTGTCCTTGTGATTTTCTGCTTTGGCACCTTGAAATTTCAAATATATATACACATGTGATATTTTTTTAATGGAAGAGATACTAAATCCAAACAAATCAAAACAAAACAAATGAGGACAACACCAAACAAAACAAATTAGAGTTGAAACAAATATATACAATTGAATTTATTTATTTTTGAAACAACACAAAACAAAGTTTTTCTATCTTTTTTTTAAATAAAAATAAAACAAATGAAAGAAGAAGAAAACCTTAGGTAAAAGGAAAACTAAAACAAAACTACTTGTTAGAAGAAATTTTTTTTATTAAAAACCTAACTAGGCCCAGCCCAAACACTCTTGTACCCAAATTCAATTAAAAATGAATGCACAAAATCCTCTCTGATCAAAGTTTACAAACCGCACTTCCCCAATTGAATTCTAAAAACAAAATCACAACTCAATTTGATTTTTTATTTTTATTATTTTTCAAACCTAACTTCACAGTGACGCGATGGCAAATCGATTCTGGAATTTGAAGATTGGGTTGTGCGCAGGGAGATTTGGTCGTGGATTCGAGTTCGTGGTTTAAGGCGATTGACAGAGAGGCGATTGCTAGTGGTTGCTGCTCGAGGTTGGGTTGGCAAGTTGATTGATATGAAGGTAGTTCGATTTGGGGTTTTCGGTGAGGTTGTTGTTCGAGGATGTTGCAGCAGCTTTGAGTTGAAGGGGTGAGGTTGGCGATTGGGTTGGGTTCGCGGTGTCATTCAGGTAAATTCTGGTCGAGGCAAGGATTATTTATATGTGGTTCGAGGCAAGGTTATGGATGCCCTAACAGACGCCGAGGCGATTGTTGTGGGGTTCAACGTGTTGTTTGGGCGGCAGGAAGGCGATTTGAAGTCGGTTTGGGATGTTGTAATGGTGATGATTGCAGCAGTTTGGGACAGAGAAGTTCAAGGGATGTAGGAGATGACTGGTGGCAAGTGTGGTTAAAGGAAATGTTTATTTGATGAAAATGTGCAGTAAATGGAACGGGTGTTGTAATGAGGCAGTGGCTGTGGGGAACTGTGGGGAAGATGCTTCAATATTTATTGAAAGTGTGGAGTGACAGCAAGGTAATGGCGTGGTGGATAGGAAGTTATGTGAAGTGGATAGCCGAGTTTTTATAGGATATGTGGTTTGATGATTGTATGCAGTGGTGAAGTACTGTAGTGATGCTGAGTTGTTGGTGGTAGCAAGGCAGATTAGTGAAGTGTTGTAGGGATGGTCAGGTGAAAGTTTGATGGAAAAAGTAATGTTGAAGTGGAGGAAGATATGTATGAAATGTTGTGGCTGCTATTGTTTTGGATGGTACAAGAATGTTTATGGTATGATAATGTTTTGAATTGGTTATGTGAAGTGATGAACAGGCAACAGTTTGTAATGTGTTATTATGGAGATATGAAGCAAGGTAATGGTGTTATGATGGGGTAGTGTGAAGTGGGAATAATAGCAGGGGTGGTCAGTTGCAATGCAGTGGTATGCAGGTTGAGTTGTTGAAATGAGGAGAATTTGGCAATATGACAGTGTGAAGTTGATACTGTGACAGGGGAGTTGATGTTTGGTTGAAGCAGTAATGTTACCTTGTTTGTGGCCAGTTTTATGATAGTTGCAGTGTGATCAGGATGTGCACAGACTTGATGCATGGTTTGGTTGGTTAAGCAGCAGCAAGGTGAAAGTTGTGATGGGTATTTGAAAGTGGTAGATGGTGGCACTGGTCACCAGAGATGAGGCAGATTTGTAAGGCAGCAGTTTTGTAAGGTGGTGGTCAGTTTTGGCAAAGGAATATGTGAGTGTGGTATGGTGTTTTGAGAATGTGTTGATAGTGGACAGTGTGTTTTGTAGAGGAGTTGAAGACACAGTGAACAGACACAGTGAACAGTTTAGACAGAGTGTAATATATATATATATATATATATATATATATATATTGTAACAAAAAGAAGATTTAAATGCAAATGTAAAAAAAATGATGTAAAAGCAAATGCAGAGAATAAAAATATTTTTGTTTTTAAAATTGAGTGTTTATTTTTTATTTTTAATAGAGATTGCAAATGCAATTAGAAATAGAAAACGAAAACACAAACAAAAATCACACAAACAAACAATTTTTTTTAACACAACACATACAAAACAAACACACACACTAAAATCAAACATAAATAATTCGAAGAACAGAAAATAAAATCAAAACAAACTCCCGGGCAACAACGCCAAAAACTTATTCGTCGACGGAATTTCTATCGGTTTAGAAAACCGTCGAACGAATTTAGAAATAAAATTTACCGCAAGCGCACGGCGTACACTTGTAGTACGTGGCGAATACGGGTCGATCCGTAGGGAATTGATGATTTTAAAATTTTATTCAATCAAATTAAACCAAAGTCGAGTGATTGTTAACTAACTAAAAGAAAGTAAAAACAAGCTAAAAGAAAATAGATAAAATATGAGAGTGTTAAGACAATTTAGGGGCAAATTCCACTCTCTAGATCACATAAATCAACAAAATGAAGTTATGATCTCTCTTTTCTTTGTCATTAGTTAGCTTAATTGATGTGCTTATCATAAGTATGGCTCATTTGTGCAATTAATTAGCTCAACATAAGCCATCAAACTATAACACAACCTTTAAACCACTTTTAATTCTCATGAAAATGACAATAAAGTTGAAAATGAAAATCTATTTTAAGCATGGCAATATAGGCTATCAAATTTTGATTTAAACATTCACTTTTTTGCCATAATCATATATAGATGAAGAGGCAATTTGTGATTCATATGACTAAGCATAGCCTATTTGTTTTGAACAACATAAGCTATCAAACTCGATAATAAGCAAAAAATTACATAAACATCATTTTCCATGAAGCACAAAAAGAGAGCATAACATTTATCAAAATGTTGAAGCTATATAATTAGAGAGCTTCATTACCCCTAAATTGAAGGAGTTTAGCTTCTCATATTTGTTATCATATCAACAAATATAGCTTGCAACATAGAACAAAACAAAGAGGAAAAGAGAGCTAAATGAAAGAAAAACTAATCTACTTGCATAAAAGAAAATCTACACTACTAGCATGAAAGGAAATGAACATGTAAGTAAAAGGGAACAATAATTAACATTGCATAAAAAGAAAATAAGATTACATAAAATAAAAATGGCTAAGTAGCCATGAAAAGAGAAAGAGAGCTTTCTTTTTATTTTCCCAAGAGAAGAGACGAAGAGAAGAGGGCCTAAAAGAGAGACTAAGAAGAAGGTTACATGAAAATATGAGGTATTTATACAAGTGTTAAACCCTAATTCATATTTTTGGGGAATGCCCAAATTGCCCTTGTAGGAAGTGCGGTGGCCAAGTAATCATTAACATCCACTAATCATCATTTAAGTGTACATGAAGCCATTAATTACATAAGCATGTGCATTAGCCTCTAATTTGTAAATGAAGAAAGGTGGGTAGGTGGGGTCCTCCATTATCTTCACTTTGAATTATTTCCATCTTCATTTGTTCTCTTCACTCTTGTGCATGCATATATCATTATGAAACCACTTGTATATGAATTCAAATTCCTACAAAACAATATAGAAATTTTCAATTAAATTTTAGAAAATTAATATATCCACAAAAATGACCATTTTGCCCTTGGATGAAGATGTGAAATAATTTGAATTTTGATTTAAACAAGTTAAAATACCCGATATGATCATTTATTTAATTTAAATAGATTAAATATGGTGGCAAAAATATGCACATTTACGTGCACATCAACATATAAATTAGCCAAGTTGTATATGAGTGATAGTGTGATTCCACGTTGTTTTGAAGGGCAATATAAGCAATCGAGACTCATTATTCACTAATGGATTTCGGAAGAGGTTACAGATGGCATTAGGGACGAAGCTTTATTTGAGTACAGCTTACCATCCTCAAACTGATGGGAAGACTGAGATGGTGAATTATAACTTAAAGGATCTCTTATGAGCTTGAATTCTTGTCATTAGAGGCTCATAGGATGACCATTTGCATCTTGTTCAGTTTGCATAGAACAAAAGTATGGCACCATTTGAGGCATTATATGACCAACCATGGAAGGCCTCTTAGTGTTAGTAGGAAGTGGAAGAGAAGCTGATAGTCAGGCCAGATATGTTTAGAGAGACTTTAGAGAAGATTGTGATTATTCGACAACGAATGAAAGCTACATAAGATAGACATACAAGCTACACTGATAAGAGACGTAGATATTTGTCAAGATCTTTTTGTTAAATAATGTAGTTCAATTTGGTACTAAGAGGAAGTTGGCACTGAGATTCATAGGTCCTTTTTCAATACTCGAGAGGATTGAGAACCAAGCTTACATGGTCGACTTACCTCAAAAGACGGCATGTGTGCATAATATATTCCATGTTTCTTATTTTTTAAAGTTTATGCATGAATCAAGCATAGTAGTAACACTGGATCAACTGGATGTTATTGAGATGGAACCAAAAGCTTTGAAATCTAATCGGCCTATTTGTACAATCGGACATGAAATGAAGCAACAAAGGAGGAAAATACCGAAGTTAGTGAAGGTTCAATAGGGTGAAAACGAGAGCGATTGCATTTGGGAGACCGAGGAGAGCACGATGACTGCTTATTCGGAGCTCTTTACCTAGGAAGACTTTTTTTTGCATTTCTTTTACTTTTAATATCTTGTGGAGTAGTCTAGTACGTTGCATGCTAGTGTAGGCATAAATTGTATTTGCTTGCCTCTGCGTGAATCTGTGATGAATGATATACTTCCTTATTTTTGCTAGGCATGCAAGGTAACTATATTATTTGACCTTACCTTGTTTAATGGAGTTTCGAAGGTGAAATTCTTAAAGGTGGGTGGGAGGATGAATGTAACAGCCTATATTTTACGTACTTAATGATCGTACAATACTATGTTAAAAATTCGAATTGTATCTTATAAGCCTATAACTTAGGGAAATGTTATGTATTGCAATTTTGACCCTTAAAAATTATATCGGATGGTTTTAACCCTCAAATTTGTAAGGGCTACAACTTTTGGCATTAGATAAATTAATGTTTGAAACCACTTTCAAGTGAAAGATGTGATGGTTTCTCTTTTTGTAGAGTGGTCATAATAGATTGTTGAACTTACGGTTTAGAAGATATGGCTGTTTGAAGTTAGACAGTTTTTGGATAGATTAGTGGGTAATTAACTTAAGACCAAATTAGGCCCATTAATGAATTTTGAAATTTGTGCCTATCTTACCTGATGGGACATGCCCTATTCATTTCCACACTTCCAAAAAACTATTCTAGCTTCCATTAATCATCTTTTTAGCAAAAAAGCAACCTAAATCCCTACTTTATTAGTCAAAATCAAGCAATTAATAACATATTAGCAAGAGGATTAGAAAAGAGTTTATTTATTACAATTTGGATTCCTTGGAATTCCTGTTAGCTCTTTTCATCTTGGATTTACCTTATTTTGTGCATTTGGACCCTTTGTTGCGTTACTTTTGTCTCCCACTATACCATGATTGCTAATATAGTGTTAAGAGGTGTTTTTGAGATGATTTTAAAGTTAAAATACTCGATTTTATCTAATCTAAACTCACCCACCAAATAATTAGGGGTATGCACAAAGGGCAATTCTATAATTTATCGTAAATTATTAACTCTATAATAAAATCTTGCTCGTAATAAAATGTGTTTGTTTTCTATATATATAGTTGTCATATTGTTATACATTAATTAAATAATTAGTTTAAGTATACTAAATAGAAATCCTTAAATGATATATTATGTGATAATAATTACACGGAGTTGTAATTATAAGAAACTTTTATAATATTAAATAACATATTATTTTAAATATTCCCAGTCATAATGTTTCGACAAATGATGTCGATACATCTACTTATACCAGAGTACTTAACTCTCTCCTAATGTTGGGAAGTGTATTACTCATGACTACTAGGGGCACCAAGGGATACATACTCATAGTTATTGGATAACCATGGAATAACTCATACGAGAGTTTCAAGTTAGTTAATAACAACTAAGTCAAATGGGAAATCGCAAAGTGATAATGTTACACAGCTCTCTCGACTTAAGAACGATGTTGAACTTCAATATGGAAACTCCACTTTTGACTATAGTTAAATCATGGTATAGTTATCATCAAGCGATTATAGTTGGGTTTGAGTTGAAGCATTGAAAGTAAAATGCAATTCAATAGAGAATTAGTCTCCTTGGTTGTAGAACATTAGTATCATGGTCAACTGTAGTCAGCTCAAAGTCAAAATCTCTAGTCAAAGTAGTGTGATTAATGATAAATGTATATTGAACCAAGGACTTTGTTTATGCACTAACCAAGTTGAATATGGACGAAACTAGGATTCTGATCAAAACTAAATTCCATATATCCTAATGTGATATAATGTTAACGAAGAGAATTGGTGCAAATAGTTGTCACTAAAAGGAACCGCTTAAATTTGTAAAATTAGATTTTAATGATGAGATTTGTAAGCAATGAATTAAGTCAAAATGTCGCACCACTAGTTAAAGTGGCGCGTGAACATTGGTATTTGAAATGTTCGAATACTAATCGCTTGCTAGATTCACACCCGTGAGTCGTACAACAGAATCTATTTAGTCTACAAAACACCGCTTTATTTTTAATTGTTATAAATTAGCTAGATTAATTAATATTTGCACAACATTAATTTTTTTAATAGGGTTTATAAATGGAGTTGCGTTTAGATTTGTTCTTGTTGCTGTTAGTATTATTTAGCGTGTGTATAAATATAATATATGTGTGTAATGATATATAATATCGATAAGAATTTATAAAGGACTTAAATTAAATAAACTAATGGGTTTGGTGGGGTTTTCGGTCCATCTTAGACTCTTTCTAGGTCGGTCAAGAAAGGGAAGAAAGGTGAGGTACTTGTGTTTGAATTGGTAGGAGACAAATGTGTAGATTCTTTCTCTAAACCTCCCTATAAATTTGAACATAAGCCCCAACTATATTTTTTACTTTTTGGCTTCTCCCTTTTCTTGGCCGTAAATCCTACACTCCCAAACCCATATTTTTTTCAACTTCATTTATATTTATTCAATCAAATACACCTTGATTTGGTGTTGGCATGCCATTTGTTTGCAGTAGTGGGTGTAGATCTGATAGATCAAGGAGATAGACTAGATTAAGATCTGTGTAACATCCCTTATTCCGAGACCCGCATATGAAACTCCAATGTGTTGCATTCTCCTTGGAATTATCTTTTGGCGACGGTGATAGATCAATTATAGATTAAACTATGTTAAGTAAATAAAGAAGATACGCATTAAAATCAAGAAATACATCATTACAATTCAAGTTTAAAAAATTAGTTCTTGATGTTCATGCCCACGTATGGGTCAAAAATATAAAGTAACATAAATAAATAATAATGTTATGACTTACATATGAAGATGTCGAGATAAACCCCTAGTACAGTGGAATCGAAATAACAACGAATACTCCCAAGCCTCCTACTTTGTCTTGGGCTTCTTTATTCGTCCACCCCCATAATGCGCTCTGTTTAAACCCATAAACTTGACCTACTCAAACGAGTACCCAAGATTTTATAGATAAAAATTTGGGTCAGACATAAAGTCTGGCATGAGCAATATATTACCTTAGATTTAAAAATTATGAGACAAAACCGCTAAAGCATGGAATAGTTTTCCCTCCACTATAACAAAACATTCATTCAAAACAATGTAGTACACAAATAAGATCACAGTTTTCTTAATTGGGATGAACTGTCATTTCATGTAATCTTCCATTAGTTATCATACATATCCTAACCAAAACATGAAAAATGCTTCATTCTAAGCTGCCAGCAAGGCTTATGCCTTCTACAATGCTACTTAAATTTTACTAAACTCGTTTTTGGTTTGGTTGCTACTTAGGCCTTACACCTTCGCTTTCGTATTTCAGCTACCATACCCGGCCATATGCCTATTTGTTTTTGATTTTGTTTGCCTATTTAGGTCTTACACTTATGCTTTCATATTTCAGTTACCACTTAGGTCATAAACCAACTCTGCTCTTAGTAATTGACTGCCACATCAGTCTTATGTCTCCTACCAGTTCTTTGGTTGCTACAGCAGGCCTTACATCAACTGCTTTTGTGTTTCAGATGCCACCTTAGGCCATAATCCATACTTCCGAATACGGTTTTCACCTTTGGCCTTAAGCCAACGCTTTGTATTTCGGTTGCCGCATTTTCATTCATGTTCATAGATTTAGTTGCCACCAAGGCCTTACACCTATGCTTTCATTTGCAGATGCATTAAGGCCTTACAACTTTTCCATTCGATCCCTTGACTGCCACTACAGGCTAACGTCAACTATCGAATACACTACATAACCATTCGGTATTAGGATTTTCTCTTAGCTATTCATTAAGCAAAGTTA
This sequence comes from Allium fistulosum, assembly GCA_030737815.1. Lineage (NCBI taxonomy): Eukaryota > Viridiplantae > Streptophyta > Magnoliopsida > Asparagales > Amaryllidaceae > Allium > Allium fistulosum. The sequence continues at coordinate 1,217,043,964 of CM060904.1, read as the reverse complement.
TCACATTATCATGAAACTAGTATTAGTTTCGGCCATCTTAAGCCTTAGCATACATTTCTTCCCTTGGAATTCACTAGGTATGGTTTCAATAATTTACCACAAGCTGCACTATTTTCGGTAACCACTACTCTCGGTCCTGTCGGCGGAAGCCTATCTTAGATTAGCTTTGTTGACTTACGATATTTAAATCCTTCGATTTTCACAATCACCTCCTCTACCCATAATTCCTCCTTGGCCTTCGATCGCCTTCGGCCCTTATGATTAACATTCCTTAGCTTCTTACTGAAGTGTCTATAATTAAGGTTTTGGTTTTTTTTCTTTAGTTCAACGCCGAATCTTTTAGCATTGCCTCTCAGTATACGTTCGGAACCGTTCTCGGCACATCAGATACTAGCATTACAAGTGTCGACTTCTGATTTGTTTGACTCGGTCCTTTCTTACCGTTATTTACTAATTTACTGACACGTTCAACATAAAAGGTGGTTCTAATCTATTGACCCATTCTTAAATATTTAATTTAATTAAGTTATCTCCTGAACAACATGTGTTACCTTCTGACACCGAATATAACCCTTCGTCCAAGCCTAAGTTATGCTTGAAAATTACTTATTTATTTCTAGAAATCATAGAATTTTTTTATGTGTTTTCCTCCATATAATACCCTAAACTCCCCATTTTCTTTCATTTTCAAAATATATGACAAATCAATTAATTCATATAAATTTATGTACTTATGGGAAAATTCTATAAATCAAAACCCATCTTTAATAATTGGTTCCTAAAATTATATTAAATTATCAAATCTTAAAGATTATAGGATGTATGAGAAATATTCAATATTAATTTTTCCATAAGGGATTTATGCAGTAAAAATGAACAAGAGAATATATTACTCACCCATATTTCATAGTTGATTTATATGAGTAGTTGATCTTCTTCTTTCCTTTTCTTTCCTGTTTAGGATACAATAGCCATTAAAGAGCTTCGAAGATTCCACCTTATTTTTTAGGGTAGAATGAAACGGAAAGGGGAAAGTGGTTTTATTGCAATGAACAATTGGGGTGGCTGGCCCATTCCCCTCTTTTCGATATAATTCTTTTTAATTAAACCTAACTAAAGAATAATCTTGATAAGTAAATGTATACCTAAATACTTATTTTTCCGTAATAAAATCATTTAAAGCCTTATTCACATAATTAATCCGGTAAATTATACATACATACATATTTACATACATACATATACACAAATAAATTTATATATATAAATTGTTGTATTGTTACAGGCTTCCTTTATATGAATTTCGTCCTTGAAATTCTAGTCGAATATTAGACGTTCATTTTATTTAATATCGTGTTTCTAAAAACAACATATGCTCTTTACAAATGTATATCTATCCAATCACAAAAAACCATAAAAAACCATAATATTATAAATATACATGTTTTAGAACAAATCATAACAAGCATATGCTAATCTAAAAAACAACTCGGGATAAATCCACTTGACCACATCCTCTATTTCCCATATGCAATCATCCTACTCCTTACTCCATTAGGCCTGAACAAGCCTCACTTCCTTTTTTTGAAGCTTCTTCATATCTCCATCTACAATCTGAATAGGCTCCTTAACATAGCTCATATTTGGCTCAATAACTATTTTTTTTCATTGCCCTTGGAATAACAACAAACTTAGGGTCTCGGACACACTTCCTTATATGTGATACATGAAACACATTATGGAATTTGGCAAAAGCACTTGACAATTCAACTTTATAACATACTTTATTGATACTCTTAGGTATAGGAAATGGGCCAAATATCTCGGCCCTAACTTTTTTTCCTCTCTAAACCTCAAATGCTTTACATTGGCGACACTTTAACAAATAAATAATCCTTTAGATCAAATCTGTGTCCTTCCACGTTCTATCAACATGGAACTTCTACCTTGTTTGAGCATCCTTTATCTTTTGTCAAATGAACAGAACTTTCTATGAAAGCTTCTCTTACAAGTTACGGCCGTAGAATAAGTCTATATCCTATCTTGCACCAATTCAATGGTAACTTACAATGTCTTCTATACAACAGCACAAAAGGTGTCATCCCGATACTGGACTAGTAACTATTATTGTATGAAAACTCCACCAAGTGCAAATGTTCTTCTTAATATCACCCAAGTCTAATATACATGCTCACAACAAATCTTCCATCTTTTGGTTTACACTCTCGGTCTGGCCATCTGTCTAGGGATGGTAAGAAGTAGTCATACACAATTTCAAACCCAATGCGCTTTGTAGGCTCTGCCAAGAATCATTAGCAAATAATGGGTCTCGGTCACTAACCATAATACTTGGAGTTCTACAATGCCATACTACAGTCTTAACCTACATCTCAACCAATTTGGCTACTATCCTTGTAGACTTTACCAGAATGAAATCGGCACTTCCGATCAATCTATTTACCTTAAGCCATCTACTTCCGTTCCCTACTTTAGTCCTCGGCAAACTATCAACAAAGTCTATGGAAACTGAATCCCGCCTCCACAATGGAACTTCCAAAGCTGTAAACATCCACTTGGCTTCTTGAATTCTGCCTTAACATGTTGGCATGTGAAAAATCTCTTCATAACATCTCTCTTCATCCCTTCCTAGTAGAAGCTCTGCTTCATATCTCGATACATCTTAGTGGCCCCTAGATCAATAACAATCCTTGAACGATGGCATCCGCCCAAAACCAACTTTTGAATGTCTCCACCGATCAGAAAATATGACCCTCCCATCTTTCAAAGCCAACCCCTCTTATCGATACCGGAGTCCTTCAGTTCTTCGGTCTTGGAATCACTCTTCAAGCAATTAATCACTTAGGCACATTATAGATCTCCCTTTTGTCCTTTGAAAATCTTTTTAACGAGGGCTAGGTGAGCTTCCAAGTGTGATAATGCCCTTGGAGCTTCAGTTAGACCAGCGCTCGACTGAAAATGTACATTACAAGTAGCCAAAGTCTCAAAGAATTTTAATTCCTTAATCATAGCCAAGATAAAACTAAACTACTTCTGGCTCAAAGCATTAGCAAATTTGTTTCTCTTCACTAGGTATCTATATCCTAGAATTACATGTAGCTAAGAACTCTATCTATATTTGTTGCCTCATGTCCAAATCTTTTTGGGAGAACAAATATCTTAAAGAATTATGGTTAGAAAAAGCTCAAACCTTTCTCCACAAAGGTAATTCTTCCAAATATTTAGCATAAAAATAACTGCTGCTAACTCTAAATCATGAGTTGGATACCGAACCTCATGGGGTGTCAACTGCCTAGATGCAAGTTATAACCTTTTCCTTCTACATCAATACCACCCTTAACCTTGATCCCGAAGCATCATTTTACACCACCATATCTCTAATCCCCTTCAGCATTACCAAAACCGAAGCTTCTATCTAGTCGAAGCTTCAACTCTCGGAATCCTACCTCACACTACCTCGTCCAAACATACCTTTCATTTTTTGGTAAGACTAGTCAATTGCACTGCTATCCTAGAGAAGTCCTTAATAAATCTCTTATAATATCCGACCAACCCTAAGAAATTTCTTATCTCAGTTATAGTCTCTGGTCTTTTATAACCATTCATGGCTTCAATCTTTGAAGGGTTTATAGGTAATCGCCTATTCGAAATCACATGGCCTAGGAGCTTAAATTCCAAATTTTAGAAATGATACTTGGAAAACTTCGCCTTTAACTTGTCCTATCTTAAGGTTTCTAACGCTTATCTAAGATGAATTGCAGGTCACACTCATTTTTAGAATATACCAATATATCATCTAAAAGGCCAACACAAATCCGCCCAACTAGTTGTGAAAGACTTGGTTCATAAGATCTAGAAAGAAAGCTAGAGAATTGGTTAGCCCAAAGGTTAACCAACCACTCATATAAACCATACCTTATACTAAATTTGATCAATGGAATACTCTCTTCACCATCCTCATCATTGATGGAACATAGTAGCCAAGTATTACTACAGGAATACTCTAGCTCCACTCATTTAATCAAAAATATCATTTATCATTAGCAATGGATAATGATTCTTCACGGTTAGCCCATTCAATGCACATCCGTAGTGATCCATCCGACTTCTTTGCAAATATATCATAAGCTCCCCATGGTGAACTATTTAGTATAATGAAGCTCCCACGCTCAAGTTCCCCTAGTTTTTTCTTCTAGTCTTCAATTTCATTATGGGGAATTCTGCTTGGTGGCCTACTAATAGGTTATGCCCCTAATACCAAATCTGTGTGAAACTCAACCGCTCTTCTCGGAGATATCCCACTATTGGTTTGAAGAAATCAATAAATTTTCAAATGACAAAAACTCTATCAATTTCCTCTTATAAACTTTACATCGCACATAACGAAACCCTAGACCTTTCCTTCATCCCATCCAAGGATACTAAGATCTATCTCCTCCTTTAGGGTTTTGTAACACAATGATTTTCTCAGCATGACAAATTTTGGCACTATTCTTTATTAAGCCAACCATACCAAAAATTACCTTGTATCCTACGAAGTCAAACACAAAAGGGTCACAAGAAAGAAATTGGTCAACAGAAAAAAATCTATTTTAGTGCACTTTAACCTAACCATGGAAAATCCACTAATCTGATTAACCACTCGTAAAGAAGTAACTAGATGATAGGTAACATCTAACACCACACTATCAACCACATCTTTCAAAATGAAAGAATACGCAGCTCCATTATCAAACATGACTCTAAATGGAAATCAGAAACATACCATCCAGCATAACATTCTTGCCTTTCTCTTCAGCATAAGGTACTCCTCTCAGTCCTTCTAAGGAAAACAGCCTTGCCAGCTTCTACTCTAGACAATCCTCTTCTTATGGTCTGACTTATCACAATTGAAACACTTAACCTTAACTGCTCCAGCTGGTTGTAGGCACTTCGATGCCGGTGCCCCTTTTCCCGTAGTTGTAATAAGTTATCTCTGAAATATCCTATCAACCCCATCGCACTTGGGTATTCCTGTTCGGCTGCTATCCCTTCTTTACTTTCTGGTATAGAGGGATCCTCTTCTTTTGTTCCACTTTCAGCTTTACATTCATTATTCTCCTCTTGATACATACTATCATACCTTTGAGTCATGTCCACTACAAACTCAAAAGGAGATGCTAATTGTGCCATCACCTTATGATTCAACCTTTGCTTCATCCCTCAGATAAACTTCTCTAAGACTCAAAGTCTAATTGAGCCGCAAAGCTCTCGTTGAAGTGCTCCTAAGTAATCACCTCTTTAGGAGTCTTTGCAATCATCGTTACCCACCAATCCAAAGCGTCATGCAATTTTCTTGAAGCCAGCTTTCACTTTTACGCATCATTCAGACCCAAATCCCTAAAGATATGCTTACTCGTCTTCAACCAATTCAGTACTTCTATGACGTCTCTCTCCCAGTAAATATTTTACCTCCTAGGTTCCGGTAATCTTAGTTCAACTTCAAATAATCCTCTCTTACAATCGTCCATGACTCTGCTACTTCTAGCATATTTTCTCGTATCATCTACATCATTAAATGCAAGAACAACACATTCACATTCATTCCAACAATAGTTAGGACAGCCTCATTCTTAGCTGCCAAGGCACCTCCCTATCATTGCCTTTGACAGTTTTAATGCTATCATTCTCCCTTATAGTATTAGCTCCACCTACTGTAATTCTTCCACTCCTCCAATCCATTTTTGCTAAAAAAGTATTCATCAAAAGCGAAAGAAACAAAGTGATTTAACTATAAAAATTCTCTGCTAAACTCATGTGTACATATATATATATACAGCAAATATGGATACATCGTACAATAGCATATATTCTCTCCCAAAGGTGCTTCTTTTCTACTATCCGACTTTAGTTAGACTTTTTTTAACTCCATTTTATTTACACATCCCCTAATCTAAGCTCTGATATCAACTATAACATCCCTCATTCTAAGACCCAAAGATTGAACCCCAGTGTGACATAGTCACTTTGGAATAATCTTTCGGCGACAAAGATGAGACCAGTTATATATTAAATAGTCTTAAGTAAATAATTAAGTGACGCACTAAAATAAAGAAACGCATCATTACAATTCAAGTTTAACAACTTAGTTACTAATATTCATGTCCATGTAGGGATAAAAAATATAATACAACATAAATAATGGCGTTATTTCCAACATATGAAGATGTTGACATAAACATTTGGAATAATGGAATCAAAATAACAACCAATACTCCCAAGCCTCCTTCTTCGTCTTAGGCACCTTTATTTGCCCACCTTGAAAAGTCACCTTGTTTATATCTATGAACTCAACCTACTAGAATGAGTACCTATGGGTTTACAGCGAAACAATGATAAAAAAACATGTCCAACATAAAGTCTGTTATAAGTAATATATTACCCTAGATATAAAAGATAGTGAGACCATGTGGCTATAGCATAGAACAGGCTTTCCTCTGACTATAACAAAACATTCATTCAGAATAATATAGTACACGAATAAGATCACGGTTGTCTTAATTAGGCTAAATAACCATTTCATGCTATCCTTCCATTAGTTATCATGCACGTCCTAACCAAAACTTGAAATGCCCAGTTCTAGGCTGCTGCTAAGGCCTTATGCCTTCTATAATGGATATAAAGTTTTAATTTAAGCAATCGGCTATGACTAAGGCCTTATGCTTTCACTACATCCAAAATTTCATTAAACTCATTTTTGGTTTCGATTGCCACTTAGGCTTTACACCTTCAGTTTTTGTATTTTGGCTACCATGCCAAGCCTTACACCTCCTTCGTTTTTTCTTTTGGTTACGACTTCAGGTCTTACACCTATTATAACGATCCACCAATTTATCACTTTGATAAACTATATTTATATTTGAAATATTCAAATACAAGATTTTATTACACAAATTATAATGTTTTGAACCATAAATAATGATGGTAAACTTTTTTTAAAGGTATATATACAAATATGGATATTTGAGGGTGTTCACCAGAATAATGATGAAATCAGTTTTCGAAAAAATTGAGATTTTCTCAATATTAGCATGCATGGAACTGGATACATAAACTTATTTATCCATTTAAGCAAGAATTTGAAATAAAAATTATTTATTTTATTTTTGGAAATAAAATATATTTATGACATCCTCAGAGATATCACGACTTATATAAATTTTCTAGAATTTTAAATTAAGTTTAAATAATCAAATGATTGTTTTAAAATGATAATAATTCATTTTAATCAGTTATATAGTGATAATAAATCATTTATAATTGTTTTATAAAGAAATATACTGGTTTAAAAAATATAAGAAAACTCATAACGCTTTATCGATATAATAACACTTTTTGTAAACACTTATTTAATATTGATTTATATGGTTTTATAATTCAAATGAGATAATTTTAGTTAATTAATAATGTTGAGAAATTAGTTTTCAAATTTTGTTTACATTTACATGTAATCTAATTAATAAGTGAAAATGTGATCGGAAATTGGCCTTAGATTTTCAACGGTTTAACAAACTGAAGTTATTCAAAGTGATTGCAATGTTGTTTATATGCCTTATGCACATGTGACATATGCATGCATGTCCTAACATATACATATACACAAGTATATATACCAAATACATACATACATATACATATATAAATATCACAGAATATCTAAGATATTTTGGTAAACACTTCCCATCTCATAAATGCTAGCATATGGGCTTGTACCATGATCATTATGTAAGGCACGGCTTTGTCATATGAAGTGACCTTTGATGATAAGGGGGGAGGCGTGTGTATGCATGGGAATATGGGAGGGTGTTTGTGTCATTAACCTTGGATGAAGCCTATTTATGAGCACCCATACTCTTCACATTTTATCATCCAAGCTTCAAGCTTTCATCTTCTTCTTCCTTACACTCTAATGGCTTCCAATGAGCCTTTTTCTTGAGAAAAATATCATAAATTATTTATATACAAAGTATATCACTTCACTTCAAAAAGAGTGCCAAACTCCACAGCTTCCTATATAAATCCACGGCCACCCTTGCTTAGGCCGAGCCACCACACCCAAACATCATGGTCGAGCTTCCATATGTGAAGGAGGAGTTCCAGGAAGTTCTTGAGTAAAGAAAAGAGAAGGAAGTGCTGAAAGAGTATCGTCGGTTTTATTAAAAGAAGCTTCGAAAAAGATTGGGATGGACAAGGAAGTGATGATGTAAAGTGTGGTGGTATGTGCTTGAATGTTGGTAGGAAGAGGATAGAGTTTGGATTGGTGAAAGTAAGTTAATTTCACTTTGAATCACTTGATAATCATTTATTAATATGTTTTATTAATCACTTAAATATTGCTTGCTATTAGTGATAATAATAGACATTAACTACATAAAGTTATAACCTTGATCATATGCTAAAAGTATTGCTTATGGTTGTTTAATATGTTTGGATGATGATTGGTTGATTATATGCTTGCTTGATGCGGAAATAATTCACGTTAAATACACGTCGAATTTACACCAAGGAATCACTTTCCTTAATAAAATCAAATGGTATATATGGCATTGTTAAACCTCTTTAAAATAGTTAAAATGATTTATAAGTGGTTTATAAACATTAAACTCATTTCGGCAAAGCTTGAAAATGGAGCAAAAATAAGCCGTCACGTTTGGGCAGTTCGCGGTTTTACGACCTGAAAAGTTAAACGGACGTGTAGAATGGAATAGGAGTAGGAATTCTTTTCAATAAGAATTTTTCGGACCATGATGAATATAGTTTTCAAACAAAAGAATAAAATCAAGATTTTATTCAAGTTTGAGATATGTCCAAATCAAGTTTTCAAAAACGCCGCGTTTTGGCAGTTCGGAAACCAAACTGGTAAAATCTTGGAAATAGATATTTTTAAATCTTTAAAAATATGAAATAAATTCCACAAAAATATTAAAATATTTTTAAAAAGGATTTGAGTTATTAAAATGAACATATATGGAATGAAATTAGCATTTTGATCGAACAAGCTTTAAAAACACTATTCGCAACACTTTTTGCAGTAGTTTTTAGTAATCCTTGAAATTAAGGTTTAAACTTGAGTTTTCTTCCCAAATCTTTTGTGAATGTTTTTCAAATAATAAATTATGTATTTTAATGAGTTTACAGTTGATGAAATAACTTACTGCCTTATGGGTGACAAAGAGATAGACTCTAGACCTGAGCTTGGACAACTAGTGTTTGGGTTCCACTCTAGCTATCCGGACTTGTCCGACGGAGGGGATAGCTAATTTGATTTCAACGGACTGAATTTTCTTAAGATAAAAGAAAAGAGATTTGGGGCTTTCTTGAAGTTCAAAATGATTTAAAATAGGATTTTGGTTGCTAAAGAAAGCATTCTAGTTAAACTCTGTATTAAATTCTGAGGAGGGAACTCGTACTGTCCATATGAATTTAAAAGGCGATTTCACCATTATTCAACAAATAGTATGGGTTGAATACGGAAATTAGTATTGGGTATAAGTAGTCTAAAATTTATGGATCTCTTTTATTCAATAATAACTAGTTTGGGTTACAGTAAACGATGTCTTAAATAACATTGTTTTTGACCCATTAAAGATATGTTTTGGAAATGTGAATTTTTTATTAAGATTTGAATTATACCTTTTTTAAGTAATTAAAGATGAATTTTTTTGGTATTTCCACAGTTAAAAAGAGGTTTTAATTAATAAAGGATTTGATAAAAGAGGTTTGATTATGCCGTATATGCTGAAAAGAAATATGATTTAAAGATGTATATCTCTAAAGAGATATTTTACTTGGATAAAAGATATTGATAAATTGAATAATAATCACATATACACTTGACATCTTTTATCGATAATTGGTTCGGAGAAACCGATGTCAGATTTGGGTGATTCTCATCCAAAAACCACTTCGAACCAATATACATTCGAAAGTGATAACATGTTGAAGATAACGATTTTGAAGACAGAGATCTTCATAATGTAGGGCTGCTTACCATTAGCCTCGCGATTCCATATTATATATTTTGTGGCAATAATGCTTCGTTCTGAAAATCTTTGATGCAAGGGCCGCTCGCTACTAATCGTAGGGTTGATTCCCGATAGAATGCGGTAGGAGAGAGCCTGTGGTTTGTCCTATGCCTTGACAACATGTATGGATGAGTGTTTGACATTGCATTTCTAAGGCCACGTACATTGGTTTTTACAAACGTACAACTGTTTGGTGTGTTGAAGGTAACCCCTCAAATACATAACACCCTTCTCCGTGACGTATGAGCTCAGAGGTTATACTTTTGTGGAAATCAATTAGTTTGTTGTTGGAAATGACAATATGACATTAAAAGTGGGATTTGTTCTATGAAAGATAAAACATTACCTTAAGCCTCGCACATTAGGAATGATAAAAACAGGGTAGATGCAGCTTGGCTAAATGGGTCGCTCCCATTAGGATATAGTCATCACCTTTCAATATTACCCTTTATATATCGGGTTTGTTGTATATGGTACGAGACATTTCAGATAGGTCAGGAATGATCGAGGTGATGGCGTATTCGGTACTATCCATGGTAAAGGTAGGCCGGTTCTGTGTTGGTAGAGGTTGGAGCCTTAGGTGCATCCCTCTAGAGATGTATCGTTGGAAGGTAGTCCCTTACCTTGTCATTGTATGGAATCCATTCTCCAATATGAGCCTTTAAGGTTTTAGTTGTAAACCTATTATGCTAGAATTTAGTAAATGTAAAGTTTTGTCTATGATTAATATATTTATTTGAAAAGTGCTTTCAAACCCATGTCATTAGAAATAATATAAAATAATTTGATTGAAATATTTTAGTTATCATAAGGTAAAAACCCGTCGTGTTGATGTACAGCGTGGTCTTATGAGATTGTCTTCTTTTCAAAGGTTTTGTTTGACATCAAAGTTGATCCATGACACTATCATATATATTTATTATTTTCGTTTCTCACGCTGGTCTGCCAGACCGATCCAGGTATTTTAATACTCAGGTCAAATCAGAGTAGTTTCAGGATTAGCTGGAGAAGCTTGGAGTCCAAAGGGGAGCTAGAGATCTTCAACAATGTATGGTCGTAGTTTACCTTTATGTTGTGTTTGTCGTTTTTCAGCATTGGTAAGACAGGTATTTATAACTGCCTAGGCTGAGCTTAGGATAGACTCTGATGTATGTATTTAATAATTTCCACTGTAAAGATTATATATTGAAATAATATATGTTATTCCATTCGTGTAAGATTCTGTTCTGTCTTTATTTTCTTTTTACCCTTAATGGTTCGCCTTTTCGTTAAATTTGAGTTGGACATGTATGGTTTATTGTTAACTTAAAATGTACGAAAAAGTGGGTTGTTACACTTATGATTTCATATTTTGATTGTCACCATGGCCTTATACTTACTATGTTCTTGGTACATGACTGCCACATCAAGCAGTATGTCTCCAATAAGATATTTGGTTGCTATAGTGGACCATACACCAATTTCTTTCATGTTTTAGACACTATGTCAAAAAATGCATCAGATGATGGATATGCCGCGTTGTTTGAAAGCATATCTAACTGTCATTAAATCCGGTGCCATCTCATTCACATCAGACCATAAACATGCCCCGTCGTCTGATATGCACTAACATAATAGGAAAAAGATCGTATGTTGTTTGATGTTATAAAATTATTCCCAGAATTACGTATTAGACAACATATAAATATTGACCGATATTGTAGAGTATGACAGTTTATGATTTTTGTTTGATGATAATAAATATTTTCTTAAGAATTTCATATTTTATTCAAAATATTTTTTATTTCATTTCAATTTCAAATAGTACACATTGAGCTTCCACTTTATTTCACACTTTCATACATAACATTATTTTCATACTCTCATATACAACATTTTTTTACTCTCACTCACACACTCGAATTTGATATCTTCTTGGTTCTGTTCCAGTCTTCTACATTGCCTGTCAAACAAAAAACAACGTAGTAAAAAGCAAAAAGGATCAGACCGATATTTGCAAAAATAAGAATATGATTTAATATGATACTTCCTTGGTTATTTGGGTTGCTTATTTTCATACATTAAAACTGGAATCAAAGTGCATAAACAACGTATGACATGTACAGTGTATCACTGTACATGTCATAAGGCCATACACACAAACTCACTGTGTCAATAAATTTCAGGGACAAATGAAAAGGTCAATTCGAAAGGATCAATGTAGTGTAAGTGTGCATAAGGTTAAGCCCAAGCAAGCCTGGGCTTAACTCAAGTGCATCACGCAGTGTACAAGAGTCATGACCATGTTTAGAAAGAAAGATGCACAAATAAGTCCAGAAACAAGGACATGCATCAATACAGAAAGTAAGTGCATATGGTAGAGCAAGGCTAGGCAGTAGACCAACAATTGATATGATGTTAGGGATCAACATATGCAAGTACAAGGCAGTTCAACACAAATCAAGGCAGCCATTATTAGTGCATAATCACTACAAGAAGCTAAACAATACAGAACAGTGTGCATCTTGGAAATGCAAACAAGGTAACTTAATAACAAAATATGAAATGGTGCAACTTCACAAAAACAATGGAGACTCGCTCAAAACAAGCACACAGTTCAAAAAAAACAAGTACATGGTCTAGCAAAGTCACACCTAGACAAGCACGATAACATAGATATATAAATATATGTATGTATATGTATACATGTGCAAAGTGGCCACTTCAAACTCTAGATAGCACTTTCATCTCAGTAAAAACAACTCTACAAGTAAAACCAGTCAAGGCAGTGCACCCAATAAAAACAACTATACAAGTAAAATACTTATCTCAGTAAAAACAACTCCAGAAAGACATGACCAGACATAGTTCGAGCCATTCAAGGTTCAGGTATAATCAGATCGACATGTACAAACCCAACTGAACAGCAAGCAATGAACATAAAGCTAGCACACACAAGCTATTTTAGAGTCACACAATAGCAACTCAGTGCACAATCACATAATCAACCAAATAGGTAATTTCTCTAACAAGTACATATATACACATATATGTGTATATGTATACATATACTTGAGACAACAAGGGAAGGAACCACACCAGACCAGACATGGAAAAGCAGTGTACAACAATGAGACGCATACACAGTTTCAAGTGCAACTGGATTACAACAAGGGGCAACAACACTCAAAATGCTACATGCATGCATATATGTATTAAATACAAGCAAGTTTGATTTAAACAAGATTGTTTAAATGGGGATTTATGCGGTTTTAGGGCAAAACTGATTGAAATCGATTCTTAAATGCCATGGAAAATTTTTATATTAAGTAAAACATGATTTTGGAGTTGGCTTTTAATTTTGATAATTTTTCAAGCTATGGAAAGATTATTATGAGTTTTCAAAGAAAAATATGATAAAATTGGGTTTTAAATTAATTTCGATTATTTCAGGAAGAAATTGGGTCTGAAATTTTTGTATGTTAGATAACATGATTAAAGTGAATTTCTGTAATTTTTAGGGATTTTTCCTAAGAGATTTACTTTGGAAAATAGATTATTTTGGAAGGACTTATTTGGTTTTGCTTAATGGAAGGGCTTATTTGCTAATTAACCTTGGTTTAGATCTGAAATTAAGTGGTAGTTATTTTGAAAAAAGAATTTGAAAAGTTGTGGCAACCAATCACATTTTTACACATGGGCAGGTTAGTTAGATAAAATTTGCTTTAGTTGGCATTAATCAGCTTTTACTCAAAAAAGCAGGTTCCGCCTCTATTAGAAGTACCTTTCGACTCCATTGCTTCCGCTCCATCTCAGTCGAAACCAACCCAGGCCGAAACCAATACACAAGGTATCACTTAGATGGTACGTAGTGGATTGGAGAAAGGCGGAAGACACATGGTGTCAAACGCATTGCTTCCAATGGGATTAATACCATTGTTTGTTTTAAAAAGTTAAGCGCCTGCCTATGTTTTATCAAAACTTTCGAGGGAGTCGAAACATATTCTTTCGAGAGGGGTTTTCTAATAGCTTTCGAAGGGGTTGTCATCTTACGTTTTAAAGTATAAGCTTTCGAATGGGTTTCTTTATGTATAAAATGATGCTTTCGAAAGTAGTGGTTCTAACTAAGTGGAAACCCAACCGCTGTTCTTTGCCTTTCAAGAGTATTGAAGTCATCAATGCTTCCAAAGGGTTGTCTTTGTTTTAAACTTAGGATAAGCCACTTCCTAAATGTTTTCGAAAGGGTCCAAGGGTTTCGATGGCAATGGCTTCGAAAGGGGGTTTCGATGTTATCCTTCAGTGTTTTGCTTAAATGATTTGAAGCTTTCGAAAGGAATAGTGTCGTTGCCATCAAGTTTTCCCAATACTTTTACATGATAAAGAATGGTTTTAAAAGAGATACTTTCATTTATATTTACTTTGACCCAAATGATATTTTTAAATATAAACCCAATTGTTTTGAAAGAGGGACTTTCAATGGTTTCAGAAGGATACTTCAGAAGGTTTTGAAAGGGGTACTTTCAAAGATTTCAAAAGGGTTACTTTCAATGGTTTTAAAGCTATGCTTCTAAGAGATAATAAGTCATACTTTATTACACTCAAAAGGTTTTGAAAGAGAGGTTTTAAAGTGTTTTGAAAGGCAGGGGCCTAATGTTTTGAAAAGAGATTTATGTGCTTTCGAAGAAGGTTATCCAGTGAGGTCGAAAGCAAAGTTTTGAAGGTTTCAAAAGCCTTAGTTTTCAAAACAAATAACCCAATCTCATTTTTAAAAGAAAACCATGGCATAAATAAATTATTTTAAAATGGAGTTTTTGAAGAAGTTTTCCTTGACTAATAGGTTAAAGGGATTAACCATGTTATTATGTTTGCTTCTTCATATATGTATATATTCACATTGTAATGGACCCCAAATGTATTTTGGGGAAGGGCAGAATAACCAGCTAGGTTGACCCAGTAGTGAATATAAATTAAGTTAACTCCTGAATGGGTATAATTGCATCCAGGAGGTCAGGAAGACCAGAATATAGGATGCTAAAATATTAAAGGAAGATATTGGCAGGGGCCAATAGGTTCACAGTAAGCCCATGAAAACTATGTATAGGAAAAGATATTGTTAGGGGCCAATAGGTTCATAGTAAGCCCATGAAAACTATGTATAAATGAAGATGTCAGGATGGCAGGTTCATAGTTAGCCCATGAAAACTATGATTTGATATTGGCAAGAGCCAATAGGTTTGTAGTTAGCCTATGAAAACTATATCTGGATTAAGATATTGACAAATGTTAATAGGTTTCTAGTCAACCCATGAAAACTAGGATAAGAGAAGGATAATGGAGTTACCAATAGGTTCAGGGAGAACCCATGAAACAATAAAGATATTAGCAGAGACCAATATGTTCTTAGTGATTCCATGAAAACTATAAAATGGGACAGGGAGTCCATAAACATTTAACCGGTTATTAGTCAGTCTATGAAAACTATTAGGTTAATAGTAACCTTAGAAACTATAACTGAGATAGATAGTCAAAATGAATGGGGATGGATAATCCAGAATTGATTCATTTGTTTTGCATATCATCATATCATATTGTTTTGGATTATTTTAACGATTGGAGGATTATGTAATGAATTTGAAATGTTTGGAACTGGAATGTGGAACTTGTTTGATGTTTTAAAAAATTTCTATATTCATGTATTTTTGTGTATCAATATATCTAATATTACCATATTTGGTTGCCGAGGATTAATAACTGTGGATGACTGCAGCATCCGTAGCCGTTGGTTTTGGGCCTCCAAGTAGGGGATGTTACAGTTCTCTTCCTCCTTGTCATTATCTCCTCCAATTCAATGCATACACAACCATTTACATCCAATCAAACATACATACAATCACATGCATTTAATATCTATTCGTGAGTAAGAATACTCACTTGGAAGTAGTAGTAGATAGAATCCTGGTCCTTCTCCTCTCCCTACTTTACTGTGAATTCCCCCATGCTCCAATCCTTGGTCAAAACTTGAACTTCAACATAGCTTTTGGTGTAGATTGGTCTCAAGAAGCTTGTATTTAAACTTGAGAATTTATGAAATTAATTTCATTTTATTTTTATTTTTGAAGGAAGGAGAAGAAGTGGGTTTTTACAATTTCCTAAAGCTTCAAGATAGAAAATGATAGAAGGAAAGTATACGTTCATTGAAATGTGAAGGACGGATGTTTCTAGAAATAGAGAAGTCTAGATAATTAAAATTGGGT
This sequence comes from Allium fistulosum, assembly GCA_030737815.1. Lineage (NCBI taxonomy): Eukaryota > Viridiplantae > Streptophyta > Magnoliopsida > Asparagales > Amaryllidaceae > Allium > Allium fistulosum. The sequence continues at coordinate 1,217,027,649 of CM060904.1, read as the reverse complement.
TTGGGTTTAGTGTTTGGCTTTGGGCTTCATGAAATTATTAAAAAAATTATTTCCTTCTTCTCTTCTTTTCTTCTTCTTCTAATTTTTACTTAACAAAATTCAATATCAGACTCTCAAATGAAAATAATAAAAAACATATTTTCATTTCTTATTCATCATGTAATTTTATAAAAGTATTATTTTCCATATTTCAACTTATTTTACTAAAATAACTTATTAATTACATTTTGAATACATTTTTTAAATAAATTCCAAAACTCCTTATTTAATTAAAATAAGTTTTTTCTTTTAAGAATAAACTTCTAATCCCATTCAGAATCATCGTTTAATATTTCAATCACTTTTAATAAAAATTAGTATAATTTCAACTTCAAAATATTAATATTTCCATAACACTATTTATTAGTAATTCACAACTTTTAAATATTTATCTGAAAGATGATTTATCACCAAGTTCCTATTATTTCCAATCAAATTCCAAAATCATTCACATTAAACCTTTAAAACTCGTTTTTATTTAATTAAGTCACTATTATTTATATTAATTAATTATTTTTCAACACCGGGTTATTAAATATATGTAATAAGTTAAATGATTGCCCCTAGCATACACCACTAACTTTTTCAACTGATTAATCCAAGACCTTTGCTCGTTCAGTACTTTGCACAAAATAACATCTATTGAGCCTTCTAGAATGTTGCTCCAAATGTTGTGCCATTTTTGTGCCTACTTGACAATTGTTTTCACTTGCAAACAAAGGAGAGTAGTCCATCGAATTCGGTCCATTACTAGGACTTGAATCCTGTGTGGCTAAAGCCCCGCAAAATCCTAGTTATAGCACATAGTGCTCTTCCACCGGTACAACATTTCAATTTATCACTATTAAATAATATGTCCGCTTTAAGCTCCACTATTTTCTTCTACATCCGCTAAATCAAGGCTTTTCACCACCCACTGTAGCAAAATTAATATACAAAAGTTGATTTGACTAGTTCTATGTTTAACCAAATCAATAAAGTTATGGTAAAGACCTAATTTTAAGGCATAAATGCTCATTATATGCTAGAAATCTATTTCGGTAACCAAATTTAGTTTGCATAAGTCATGAAATTCTTCGAGTTTGTTATATAAGATTAGATAATATTTCTTTTTCCTACATAAATCATCTAAGAGAATAAACTAATTTTAAATAGTTTTTTCATATCTAATGAAACTTTTTACACTTTTGCTATTTTCTGCTATATCTACACTTTATCCTTACTATAACTTTTTGCACATCCACCGCTATAGAACCGCTAAGCGCTTTAACTACACAACTCAAACCAAAGTTTATTTCTCTTACCCTGCATTATTGCTCGTATATATAGTTGTCCAGATTCTTTTGCTTTGGATTATAAACCAAAGCATTGAACTGCTTTAGAAATGGAAGTGTTTTTCTGTCTGCTCATAATACATCTATGCTTAGGCTAGCAGTAAATTTGAATTTAAAATTATAATACTTTTTTATATTTAAATACTAAAAGAGAATAAACTATAAGTTACATAGTTTTTCCAACCTATGTTCAATCGATTTAAACTTGAAACGATTGCAAGCATCTTTGACAAGCGGTATTGATGATTCGATATCCTCCTTTACATGAACCTCGTGTCAAAGTGTAATAAAAGCCATTGATTACTAAAATTTAGAACCTTTCATATTTGTGCTAGATACATTATCATTTGAAACTCAAACCTAGGCGCATGCAAGAGATAAATATATATTGAGATGAAGTAACCTTTGTTGCTTCTTTTCTCTCTCTCCTGCTTCTTCTATAGGACCAATATCTTCAAGGCCCATATTACTATCAACAACAATCGGTTTCTTTCCAGTTTTCTTTTTACGATTGTTAAAATTCTAGGCTAAGTGGCACTTGGGTTTCCTGAACCTCCTCCACTTCCTCTATAGAATCTTCAAATCCTTATGTTCCTTCTTCTTCCTCTCCATCATCGCTATCTTCATCATAAGAATCATTTTGTGCCAGATTAGTATATCATGCGATACAAAATTGTCACATCAAATTTCTTTTAACATATTTATCTCATGCCGCTATTTATTGAGCACTAAATGTTGTTGCATGAGGAAGGTTGTTTTGAATTAATAGCTCACTCAACGAAGCTTAATTATGGTATTTTGGTTGATGAACGAGGATGACTAGTAGTAATATTGTGGCACCGTATTATAGTATTCATGTAGCAAATAAGGATTTTGGAAATTTTGATGTTGCAAAGGTGGATTTCGAAGAGGCAGATACGGTTGGGTTAGATGAGATGGAACGTATCCATATTGGTGATGGGGTAGTAAATTTTATTATTGTTGTAAATGGCATAATTGTGCTTATTTGGTAGAAGCATAAGCTAAGTTTTGTGTTGGAATATAGAGGTTGTGTTGTTGATTTTGTTCCTTTCCGACAATATTTTTACTTAATCTTCTTCCCATATCCATTGTCCATTTTTTATTTTGAATGTAGAATGAAGTAGAACTTGAGGAGATAGAAGAGAATATGGTGTTGTGGAATTGTGATGGAGAAAGTATAAATATAGAGAAGTAAAAGTAGTTGTTTATAACTGTTTTAGATGGTCATTGGCCAAATTAGCCGTTGTAATTACAATGCCAATCTCTTTGCTTTTTTAATAAGTGGTCCTTCAAATCAGTTCACCAATCATGGAGACTGTTTATGGTCCGATTTTTGAAGTAAGGAAGGCAAGCCTAGCTGCATTGTAGCTTGTTTAGTCGTTTTCTTTAAGTGAACAAGCCACTATCGGTTATGCCCTTAATGCAGGTTGCGTTGAAATGTCAAAGAGATTGTCGTTATAATGCACGTTGATTTATTTATTTATCATCTTTATTGCATGACAATTTATTTTAAAAACTGGTTCTATGGTTGGCTTGTGTGCTTTTAGATGTAGGGGTTGTTTTGTTCGGTTTCTTTTGTACAAAAGGTATGAAATGAACAAAACAACCATTGGAAATTGTCTAACAGATCGATTTCAAACAAACTCAAAATGATTAGATTGTTACTAATTTGAAGATTTTAATCTATTGCTTTAGTTCATTTAAAGCATATGAATTAACTATTGATCACACAAATAGTAAAATTTAAATATACTAAGATGAATATGGTTAATTTTCTCAAAAAGTAATCTACACATTGAAAGAGCTCATCATAGGATATTTGACTCGATATCACATATTTTTGAAATATTCCTTGCTATAAAATGTTGACTCATTTAAACTTTTATAATAAAAACTTGATCCAACCCACTTAAACATAGGTAAGTGGGTAAGTGTTGAAATTCAAGATCCGTCTGCACATCCTCCGTAGGAGCAACATAGAGATTGGTCAACTCCACTTCTATTATTTTTCATGATGTGGGACTATTCTTCTTTGCAATATGTGTGCCCATCACCTACATATAATGCCAAACATCCTAATAAATCTTCATCTTGGCTCGCATTCATCCATGCGTCTTCTGTTATGCCAACATGATGTCTGCATCATAACAGGACTTTGTTCACGTGTCATTCTACCAAACCCTACGTACCATGGTATAGCTCTACCTTAAGTCTAACTACTTAAGCTTATACTGAATCTGGTCTGCACAACCCTCCATGGGAGCAACACAGAGTTTGGTCCATACCTTTTAACAAAAGGAATCTCTTGTTGTTATAGGTGACCAAACTCATACATATATATACCACTTCATTTCCATTTATTTTTTACGATGTGTGACTATTCTTTATTCCTATATACGCCCATTATCCACATACAATGTGAGACACCTCATTAAATCTCCACCTTGACTAGCATCAATCCATGCGCCTTCCACTACGCCAATATAATTCCTACACCATATCGAGAGTTTGTTTACGTCACATTCTACCAGACCCTACGTACCATGGTCAAGCTCTACCTTAAGTCCGACTACATAAGCATACACTACTAACCAGCACATTTTCCAGGTCTCTTGCACATTGTTTATTGTCCTAGGCGTTACCATCGGCTTCGATACTATGTTGAGCTTCTAGGATCCATCCGCACATCCTTCGTAGAGGCAACATAGAGATTGGTCAACACCTTTTAATAAAAGAAATCTCTTTTTGTTACATGCGATCAAACTCATATATATACCACTCCACTTTCATTATTTTTTATGATGTGAGACTATTCTTCTTTCCAATATATGTGTCATCATTCATATACAATGTGAGACACCCTGACAATAAGGTAATTGAGTCCACCTAAGTTTTTCCTAAAGTACTTTTATTGTTTTTGTAGGAGATATGAGTATGTTAGTTTTTGGTCTTGATGGTCAACTAATTACCAACATTTCAACTTTTTCTTATAGTGCCTTTACAATGAGAGACAAATAGATTTAAATGGATAGAAGAGCTTCAGGGACAAGCTCAAGCTCATAAATATAAAAAGTTATGGTGCTAATGTTTATAGTTAGTATAATGAAATTGGTTGTTGATTTAGTCCTTTGTTTGATCTTGTTTTTAGGAGCTTATAGTGCAAAGCTTGCTTACTCTTTTAGAGTAAGCCAAGGAGAAATTCATGCACCTAGTGGGCAGTATGAATCGCTATAAATAAAAACTCTATAGGTCAAGTTTTATATGTTCAAATAAGATTTGTATCTTCTGTTTTCATCTAATCTTTATTAATAGTTGGAATAAGAAAACAATTACATTCGTGAAGTTTCAAAAATGCCCTTGCATACAAAATAAAAGTTAAGAGTTCGAATTCCACTGAGAATAAAAATTTATATCTATTTTTAAATGAAAATTTTGGAACGCAATTAAATTTACAAGTTCAAAACGCTGTACTAGCGAGAATAAAACTACAATTTTATTCTTCATAGTTTTCAACTTATTTTTATTAATAATACGTAGAAATTTTAAATTTAATACTTTTACAAGAGTTTTTATATATGCACGTGTGATGCACGTCCCATAAAATCTTGTGATAATAATTAAAACTTTATTTTATTGTCTCATTTTGTTATAATGAAGTCATAATCAAACCAAACGTTGGAAAGGTTTGCCTACTGTAAGCTTACAAAACTGAATTGTGTGAAGCCAAAAAAACATAGAACGTGATGCAGCGCGATCTGCTAACTGTTCAGATTTGAGTCGTTCCAGGAGTTTAGGTCGCTCACGACCTAGTGAAGTTTTAGGTCGCTCACGACCTAGTGAAGTTTTAGGTCGTTCACGACCTACTGAAGGTCGCTTCCGAGCTAATGAGATCAGTGTTAAGGAAGGCAAGCAACTAAATGAGCTAAGTGAACAAGCATTAGGTCGCTTCGATCTTTCAAGTATGGACTGGAACGAGATACGACCTAAGTTAGGTCGCGAGGAGAATGAACGACCTAACGAAGCTCTCATTCCTTTAGGTCACTCCGATATTTCGAGTGAAGACTGTCTCGGGCTACGACCTAAGTTAGGTCGCGTAAACGCATTACAACCTAAGTTAGGTCGCCAGGAGAATTAGGTCGTGTGAAGAATCCCAGAAGCTAACTTGTTAGGTCGCGTACGAAGCCTATGCCGCCTGAATACCTTGAGTCGCATTGTTTTAGGTCGCATGTGTTACTAGGTCGTATGTCGTGATACTATGTTGTAATGTATTTGTATTTTCTTTAAGTCGTAGGTCGCGTGAGTTTTATTGTTAGGTCGTGGCCGACCTATGTGTTGTGTTGTAAATAAGTGATATCCTGTGATGTACTGCAGGTGTTGTAATGTTGTTAGGTCGCTGCCGACCTAAGTTAGGTCGTAGGTCGCGTAAAGACCTAGTGTTCTGGGTGTTGTAAAAGGCTATAAATAGTGGGTGAGTTGTAACTTTGAAAGTTAGTTGATTTTGAATAAAACTTTTGTTTGTTAGCTTTGTGCTTTCATTAAATTGGTAGTTGAGTGTAATCTCCTATCTCCACTTTCGGTTATTCGAGTGCGCTCGAATCAACGATCGTTGAAGCCGATTCGCGGAATCAAGTGCGCTTGATCAACGTCGAAGAATCGTAGATCTTTAAACACGGTATCGTGAGCGATCAACGTGTTTGGGATAGCTAGATTCCGGCATCTTTGGATCAACGGAGTTGGGCATTTGGTATTCTTCAATCCACCGATTCCTACTTTCACAGATTTATCATTTTTGTTATCCGCTGCTGCATCATTTGGTATCAGAGCCAGACTTAGCCAATAATAGCTAAGCCGAGTCTTGGAGCCAATTCTTATTCAAGTGTTTGAGCCGTGCATAGAAGTTCATTTTTTGATCAAGACCGAAAGTTAAAGTTGAAGTTTGTGAAGTTTCAATTATGCCGCCAAGGAGAGCTAATCGTCATCAAAATGTTGAAGATTTGTATAAACGAGAAGATGCTGAACAAATGGAACAACGCATAAGTAACAAATTCAATGAGAAGTTGGATGAAGGTATTGGGAGGTTAGAGAAGCTCATGATGGATATGAATCAACCTCGAAGAAGAACATCGCCAATTTCAAACCAAGGTGGAAACAGGGTTTCGCCATCGGTTTCGGGTGAAAGGAGAATATCGCCACAATCTCATTAAGGTAGAAGAAGTCATAGAGAATTCGAAGATGAACCATATCGAGATGATGAAAGACAAAGTAGAAGGGATATGCATGATCATAGAGATGTGGGTGGACGGGATCGTTATCGAAGTACATCTGTTGTTGATAAAGATGGTGATAGAGGGAGTTTTCATTATCGATATCATGGCCAAGGACGGAATCGAGATAGAGATTTTGAGGATGATCGACGATGGGAGTCGGGGATGAAAACTGAAATGCCAGAATTCAAGGGTGGAATGGTGGCTGAAGAGTTTTTGGATTGGTTGTCTAATGTGGAAGAAATTTTTGAATTTAAGGAGGTTCCTGAGCATCGAAGAGTTAAGTTGGTTGCTACACGCTTGAAAGGGAGAGCTATGGCATGGTGGCAGCAAACTAAACTAACACGGGAGAGAATGGGGAAGTCAAAGATTGAATCATGGGATAAGATGAAGAAATTGATGAAGGCTACGTTTTTACCTTACAATTATCAATCTCTTATGTATCAACGTTTGCAGAACTTGAGACAAGGAACGAAGTCAGTGAATGATTATGCAGACGAGTTCTATCAGCTGATTGCAAGGAATGATATCATGGAGACGGAGGAGCAGTTGACAGCTAGATTTTTTGGAGGGTTGAGAATGCAGATTCAAGATATGGTGAATATGTTTGATCCCAGATCTGTCGCTGAAGCACATCAGAAAGCACTTGCTTGGGAGAAACAAGGGAGACGAGGTGGTGGTGTGTTTACAAATTCTAACAATCCAACGAAAGGGGCTAGTAGCAATGTGAATGTTTCGAAGGCTGTTGCAAAACCAATTGTTAATGAAGTTACTAAGACCAGGATCAATAGTGGTATCAAATGTTTCAATTGTCAGGAGCTTGGTCACAAAAGCAATGAATGTCCAAAGCCAAAGAAGCGAACGATGATTGCTGAGGTTGATGATGAAGAAGTAGAAGCTGAATGTTCTAATTCACTACATGAAGAGGAGGAAGAAAATGTGTCGGGAGACGAAGGGTATTCATTGATGGTGAAGAGGTCGTGTTTGACACCAAAGCAAGAGGATGAGACTAACTGGTTGAGAAGTAACATCTTTCAGTCAACATGCACTATCTTGGGAAGGGTTTGCAAGTTTGTTATTGATGCAGGAAGCTGTGATAATATTATCTCTACAGAAGCTGTGAAGAAGTTGTCATTGAAAACTGAGAAGCATCTGAAACCTTACAAGTTAGCTTGGTTGAGGAAAGGTGGGGAGGTGAAAGTTGGACGAAGAACTTGTGTCAATTTTTCAATTGGGAAGAAATACAAAGATGAAATTTAGTGTGATGTTGTGGATATGGACGTATGCCATCTGTTGTTGGGGAGACCATGGCAGTATGATAGAGCTGTGCAACATGATGGACGTGCTAATTATTACAGTTTCATGTTTGAGGGTACAAAGATTACTTTAATTCCTAAGAAGCGACAACACGAAGAAAGCAAGTTGGAGGAGATTGAAGAGTTGAAAACTTTGTTATCTTTGAAGGAGTTTGTTAAGGAGGTAGAAGAGGAGCCTGAAGTATTCTTGTTGATTGGACGTGAGAGTCATGAAGTGGTTGAGATCCCTGAAGAAGTGAAACCAGTGCTGGGAGAGTTTGACGATGTATTTCCTGAGGAGCTACCAACGGAGTTACCGCCGTTGAGAGACATTCAATATCAAATTGATCTTGTTCCAGGAACTGTGTTACCTCATAGACCACACTACAGAATGAGTCCAAAAGAACATGAGGAGTTGAGAAGGCAAGTGGAAGAATTTCTTGAACAGGGGCGTGTACAAGAAAGTTTAAGTCCATGTGTTGTGCCAGCATTGTTAGTACCGAAGAAGGATGGGACGTGGAGGATGTGCACTGATAGTCGAGCACTGAATAAGATTACAGTGAGATATAGATTCCCTATGCCTAGATTGGATGATTTGTTGGATCAACTTAGTGGAGCTACTATCTTTTCGAAAATTGATTTGAAAAGTGGTTATCATCAAATTCGAATTAGACCAGGGGACGAATGGAAGACAGCATTCAAGACGAGAGAAGGGTTGTACGAATGGCTGGTTATGCCGTTTGGTCTTTCGAATGCACCGAGTACATTTATGAGGGTGATGAATCAAATCTTTAGACCTTTTATTGGGAAGTTTGTGGTGGTGTATTTTGATGATATACTGATCTATAGTGGAAGTCCCGAAGAACACTTGCAACATCTGAGAGAAGTGTTGATGGTACTGCGACAGGAACAATTTTATGCTCCAACGAAGAAATGCGTGTTCATGACGCATAGTGTTTTATTTTTGGGATATGTTATATCGGGAGGAGGTATACAGGTGGATCAGAATAAAGTTGAAGCAATCAAAAATTGGCCACAACCCAAGACGATAACAGAAGTTGGAAGTTTTCACGGTTTGGCATCATTCTACCGAAGGTTCATTCCATACTTCAGTAGCGTGATGGCTCCAGTTACTGATTGTATGAAAGGGAAGCAATTTTCATGGTCGGAGGAAGCAGGATTTGCCTTTGAAAGAACCAAGGAACTATTGACGACAGCACCGATTCTAGTGTTGCCGGATTTTTAGTTGTTGTTTGAATTACATACTGATGCATCGAAGGTTGGAATTGGAAGGGTGTTGAGTCAGAAAGGACGTCCTATTGCATATTTCAGTGAGAAGTTATCAGGAGCAAAGATGAGATATAATACTTACGATGTGGAATTTTATGCTATTGTGCAAGCTGTGAAACATTGGAGGCATTATTTGTTTCATAAAAAATTTGTTTTATATACTGATCATGAGGCGTTGAAGCATATGCAGGGACAGGACAAGATAGCGGCAAGGCATGCTTCGTGGATTGCCTACTTACAACAATTTACATTTGTGGTGAAGCATAAATCGGGAATTACGAATAGAGTGGCAGATGCATTAAGTCGAAGGAATCATGTGTTGACTACGATGAAGGTAGAGGTGACAGGGTTTGACGTGTTGCCAGACTTGTTTGTTGATGATCCTTACTTTGCTAAGATCATGGTTGAAGTCAATGAAGGAAAGACTGATGAGTATGTGTGGTTTTATATTCAAGGGTAACAAGTTATGTATACCAGAGGGCAGTTTACGAATGAAGATTGTGAAAGAGTTACATGAGGAAGGTCATGTGGGGAGAGACCGTACATTACAGTTGATTTCGCAATCATATTTTTGGCCTACTATAAGAAAGGAGGTTGAACGATTTGTGGAGAGATGTCATGTTTGTTAAGTGTCTAAAGGGACAGCGACGAATGCGGGATTGTATATGCCATTACCTGTACCTATTAGACCGTGGGTTGATATCAGCATGGATTTTGTTTTGGGTCTGCCTAGAACTCAGAGAGGAAATGATTCTATATTTGTGGTGGTAGACAGATTTTCCAAGATGGCGCATTTTATCGCTTGTAAGCAGACAGCTGATGCCGTCCGTGTTGCTCAGTTATTCTTTAGAGAGGTATATCGATTACATGGGCTACCTGAATCTATCGTTTCAGATCGGGATACTAGATTCCTAAGCCATTTTTGGTTAAGCTTGTGGAAGATGGTTGGAACGAAGCTGAATTTTAGTAGCGCTTATCATCCGCAAACAGATGGGCAAACGGAAGTGGTAAATAGATCATTGGGAAATTTGTTGTGATGTCTTGTACAGGATAATTTGAAGAGCTGGGATATGAAATTATGTCAAGCAGAGTTTGCACATAATCACGCTGTTAACCGTAGTACGGGTTTCAGTCCGTTTCAAGTTGTATACTCAGCAAGTCCGAAGGGTCCATTGGATCTGACGACAGTGCCGTATCAGAAGGGAGTTGTTAAGCGTGCTAGTGATTTTGTGACTGAATTGCAGGAGTGCCATAGAACTGTTCATGAACGATTGCTTACATCAAACGAGAAGTATAAACAACTGGCGGATAAGAAGCGAAGGAATGTGACTTTCAGAGAAGGTGATTTGGTTTACGCCGTGTTGACAAAAGATCGTTTTTCAGTGGGAACGTACAATAAGTTGAAAGCTCGAAAAATCGGTCCAGTGGAAATTTTGAAGAAAATCAATGAGAATGCATATCAGTTGAGATTGCCAGATGATGTTCATACTTATGATGTTTTCAATGTCAAATATTTGATTCCGTATCATGGAGATGAGATTGTTGTGGCAGAGGAAAGTGCAAATTCGAGGTCGAATTTTTGTCAACAGGGGAGGATGATGCAGCGCGATCTCCTAACTGTTCAGATTTGAGTCGTTCCAGGAGTTTAGGTCGCTCACGACCTAGTGAAGTTTTAGGTCGTTCACGACCTAGTGAAGGTCGCTTCCGAGCTAATGAGATCAGTTTTAAAGAAGGCAAGCAACTAAACGAGCTAAGTGAACAAGCATTAGGTCGCTCCGATCTATCAAGTATGGACTGGAACGAGGTACGACCTAAGTTGGGTCGCGAGGAGAACGAACGACCTAACGAAGCTCTCATTCCTTTAGGTCGCTCCGATATTTCGAGTGAAGACTGTCTCGGGCTACGACCTAAGTTAGGTCGCGTAAACGCGTTACGATCTAAGTTAGGTCGCCAGGAGAATTAGGTCGTGTGAAGAATCCCAGAAGCTAACTTGTTAGGTCGCGTACGAAGCCTATGCCGCCTGAATACCTTGAGTCGCATTGTTTTAAGTCGCATGTGTTACTAGGTCGTATGTCGTGATACTATGTTGTAATGTGTTTGTATTTTCTTTAAGTCGTAGGTCGCGTGAGTTGTATTGTTAGGTCGCGGCCGACCTATGTGTTGTGTTGTAAATAAGTGATATCTTGTGATGTACTGCAGGTGTTGTAATGTTGTTAGGTTGCTGCCGACCTAAGTTAGGTCGTAGGTCGCGTAACGACCTAGTGTTCTCGGTGTTGTAAAAGGCTATAAATAGTGGGTGAGTTGTAACTTTGAAAGTTAGTTGATTTTGAATAAAACTTTTGTTTGTTAGCTTTGTGCTTTCATTAAATTGGTAGTTGAGTGTAATCTCCTATCTCCACTTTCGGTTATTCGAGTGCACTCGAATCAACGATCGTTGAAGCCGATTCGCGGAATCAAGTGCGTTTGATCAACGTCGAAGAATTGTAGATTTTTAAACACGGTATCGTGCGCGATCAACGTGTTTGGGATAGCTAGATTCCGGCATCTTTGGATCAACGGAGTTGGGCATTTGGTATTCTTCAATCCACCGATTTCTACTTTCACAGATTTATCATTTTTGTTATCCGCTGCTGCATCAGAACGTGTTTTTAACGTATCTTCTCAAATTTCTCTAGTTCTATTTATTCTGTTTTCTCCCCAAATATTTTCACAAATATATCAGATTTGGAATTTTTCGAACATATTATTGGTTGATGTTTAATTAAAATTAATGAAAATTATTTTAAATCTTTTCTTTTTCGAAATTGTATAATCGGGTTCTCCATCATTATGCGGTTGTCTTAGCCAGCGTTGAAAGAGATGAATGTAAATACAGCTCACGGAAACAAGATCTCGTGCCATTTTCAGAGATAAATTTAGAAGATTAGGTGGGTCTGTTTCTTCATATGCTAATATCAACTTGTTTGTCTTATTTTCCTTTCTTTTTTATTACAAATACTTGAAAAATTTTCCTACTACATAATGTTTGTAATTGTAAAATGCTTGAGATAATGACATTATGACAATGAAAAGTAGGGTAATTAATTAAGGACTGTCCACTGTCCAGAAGCTGCATCAAGTTGCAAAGAAATAGGTGCACAGCAGGAGCTAATACATTATATGATTTATATAATTCATTTCATGGTGCCTAAAGTAACTAATACAGCTTTATATGATTCATTTCATGGTGCCTAAAGTAACTAAATTAAATGAATAATGATAAATTTAGGTACGAGTATGCAAAAAGGTTGCAGAAGAGCTTCAATTTCCATGTAACTTCTTGCTAATTTACAGAGGAACAGATCCAGGAATATGTTTTCTTCCGAATGTCAATCAAAAGATAAAAATCTGTACTTCGTTATATAATGCAGTTAACTAGCAATTCATGATAGATCTTCTTACATTTTTTTTGTACTACTGCATGCATACACGAACAACTTTGTATTATAATCCTTTGTAGCATCTATTTCACTTGGGATACCAACGAATCAATAATTCAGCAGCTGTGTAAGAAACTGAGTATTTTTCATGCAATGATCTGTCCTTTGATCTGCGTACCATCACTGCAAACATATCAGGACTGTTGAATGACATTAAAGTTTATATGAAATGTTTGATTATATGAAGCTGTATTTCAATATTATTGTGGTAGGACGATATAATTTATTGATTTTGTCTACATGGTTGATGTTGAAATTCATGTCCATGTGTTTTACTGTAACAACGTGCAATTAGTGATTTTTTTTTTTTTTTATTATTCGTGTCTTAAAACCAAAAAGAAAAAGTTCCTTTAACAGATGCATTAAATTGAAAATGGTATATAGCATTAATGACTGAACCATCTGTAAATTTTGATAAGCCCGACAACAAAGCTTGGAATATTTGAAATATAATCAAGCCTAACGTTGTATATTTATTAAGTGGAGTTCTGTTTACATATAAATTTTGAGTTTTATAGAGTTGATCATAAGTAGAGCACGATATGTCTCTCCATATTATATTTATGGGTCAACATTGACTGCATAGAACTAACTGTATTTTTACAAGTAATGAACTGATATTTGAGCTACTGGGCTTCATTCTAGTTTGCGATGTTGATTTATCCCCCTTCTACGATGACACTTCAGGTTAAATGAAGCTTATTTAATGAACCTAGTCTCTATCCATTTTCATAATCGAGAGTTTCCAGTAATCCAACCTAGAAATCCAAATTTCTATTGCAAATTAAATAAGATTTTTAATTGAAAGTGAATCTGTACGTGATATCGGTCATCATGATTGCGATATATGTAATTATTTTAAAGTTTTCTAGTGTAGTCTCTTTTATTTGTTTCCATCTCTCCTCTTGTATTCTTGTTGATTGGGATAATAAATGGTAGTTGATTGTGGTTCAGTCCAATCAACATTGTATCTGAAGTTTCTGTTTTCAATTGTTGATTGTGTATAGTGATTGAAGTAGTTCATATTGTTCCAAGTCGATTTGTTAGTATTTAATCAACGAGGTAGATCTTCAGTATTTGCATAATAGTATGATATCAAAGTTGATTGTCTTGCTTCTAGATTGGTTAGTAATGCCTGCCCAGTGCATAAAAGTTTAGAGTTAGAAATTCAAATAATTAAGCATCACTCGATTTGATGGGAAGAGAGATTTTGGAACTTGAAAATTTAAGTTGGAGTCAGATATTGAAGAAAGCGAAGAGATTCAAATTTGCGTAGATTGAATTATTTGAATCCTGCTGTGGTCGAGTAGTAGGACGAAGAAACACTTACCTATCAACTATGCCTATCAAAACAAGCACTTTGGGAATTCTCTCGCTTGAAGACAACTAAGAAACGTTGATAACGATACAGACAGCCTATCAAGATAAGCCTCTCGTGAAACACGTTGTCTTACAACAACTGTATGCATGTAGAAGGAGTCGAAGATCTCATTCAACGCTTGATGCATTAAATAGTTGGCTAAGTCTATTTAAACTCACAAAAAATGCTGAGTTTCACTTCTAATTTTTTTTAAAAAAAAAATATATATATCCTATATTTTGCTGAGTCCCCCCCCCCCCCCTCTTTTTTCAGTTTTGTTTCTACCCTTTATTTCCTCCTACATCACTCATTAACTTTTGGACGCAGTAATAAAAAATAAAAAAAACTAACTCACGCACGTACACTCTAAAGCTCTAGGAGGAGAAGCGCGGGTGAAGGAGGAGGAGGAGCGGCACCGAAATCATGTAATAGAGCAGCGCGGCGGCGGAAGGAGGAGCAACAGTGTTAAAACCCTAACTTACGTATAAAAAAACATTAAAAAAAAAACATGCAATATCAGTACGGGATACTGTGAAACAACCATACATACAGACTGCATGGTAGTCCTCATAAACCACGAAGTGCCACAATGTAGTTGTTTCACACAACCACGCATATTCGATGTGTGACTATATGAAACAATCACGCAGTAGCACTTCCGCGACGTCTTTAATTGCAAATATATATATATATATAAGAAGCATGGATTTGAACGTTTACTACATCTGCAAACTCTGCACTATCCGTAAAATCGTCGAACTCCGTCACTTTGAAGAAAAAAATTTGAAAATGCTGGATTCAATGGATGGGGATTTCAGGTTTAGAAGGAGAAGTAAAAAGTGTAGAGGAGTAAAAAAGAAGAGCATGGTAAAAAGAAGAGGAGGATATTTTTGTCTTGTTTTTTTTAAATAAAGAGGCAACTCGGCATTTTTGTGAGTTTAAATAGAATTTGCCTAAATAGTTTATTATGAATCGGAGGACGGTGTATGTTAATACTGTAGATGAATGCCAAGCAATGATTCATTTATATTTCCTACCAAAGAAGTATATTGCTTTAGTCAATTCGATGATTTATGGAAGAAATAAGATTAATTTGTTTGATGTGAAGACAAACTTTTGAGTTTCGTTTCCTTAGCTGCAAAGCCCTCTCCAATTTCTTGACGAAATATATTTTCGTCACACCACGTGTATTTTGGAACTCAAGTGTCTGCATTATGTTATCCTCCCGCTCGTGAAGACCATTCCCCTTCCTCTCTTTTCATCCAAACCTTAAATATTTATTTCCTCTAATTTGGAGATATACTCGCGGAATCACGTCGCCATTGATTGTTTCTTCTACCAACGTCGCTAAGTCTCATCGAATCTGTAACTCCAGCTTTATCTCTTATAACACTATCACTACTAGAACAACAGTGAATAGCGACAGAGAATTCCGACGGCCGCCGACGACGGCTTCCGATGGCTAGCGATGGCTGTCGAACTCCGTGGCGTTTCCGTAAATAAAATATACTAGTCGTCGCTAGCCGTCGAAAATCGAGAAAACAAAACCGTCAGCGGTCGTCACTAGCCGTTGAAAATTATCGTGTATAAAGGCCTCCTGGCCGAGAGCTGAAACATTATTTGCAATCTCTCTATTCCAGCCAAAACCCTACCACCACCACCTCCTTCCCGTCGTCAGCTAGCCGCTGTGCCTCCTCGAGCTTCTCCAGCTTCATCATTCTTCAATTTCAATAAGCCTAGCCCCTTCATCAATCTCTAATCAAGTTTTATTCGTAAATCCTAATTAATTTTGATTTGTTAAATTAGGGTTAATTTGTTTTTATAGTTGTACAATACCTTATTGATTGTTTGGTATACCCTATTGAATGCTAATTATGTTGTTATTATAATTGTTTATCATTGAAATGTTGAGAGAGAAAATTTGTTTAATGTATATGTGCATTGGTGTATATGCATTGATTAATTAGTGCATACGCGCATTATGGCTACTTTGGATTGATTAGAATCGATGCTAAGAATTTTGTGTATGCGTTTTCACGATGACGAAAACGACGATTTGGTGTATGCGTTTCTTAGAATGTAAATAAATTATTGTAAAAATTGTTGTATAATACGCTTTACTTTTTATAAATCCCTTAGAGAGTTTTTGGCATAATCCTATATGCGGAATCAATGTTATTATCTTTAGATCTCTTTGAATCATCAAACCCGTAATAATTGCTTGATCACTAATTTAAGTGATTTGGATCTTTTAGTTAATATGTTAATCAATATAACAATAATTTACAGACTAGTAGGTACTGTTTTGGTTGAAGCCATTAAAAGCTGTTTTGAATATAACTTCATTTTTATCAAGATAGCTAACAAAGGGATAAACCATAAAAAAACAGCGTATCATATTTACGATTAGTTAATACAAAAAAACATCCAAACGATTTTGATCATCTGCTTAGGTAAAATTTCAGTGCCTTGACCTAGATTTCTTGGACTGTTTTTATTATGTGAACCTGAAAAATACAAATCCATGAAAGGACAAAAAAAAGTTAATTACACACAATTGATCATCATAAGTAATACAAACACCAATGCAACTATATATACCTTAAATCGAGCTGATCTAGTTAACTCAAACACCAACACATCTCCAATTTCTAAACGTAGTGGCTTAGCGAAATTCACCCATCCACCAGAAAAACCATTCCTCTTACTGAGATAGTTGACTGCATATTTCACCACATCCTCACATTCTAGTATCATTTCTGTATCATTGTCAGGGAAGTGGTTATCCGTTCAAAATTCCCTCGTAAGTGTCTGCAAATGCATTCATTTTCGTTATTTACTTTGTTACATAATGTTTATTTAATGCAAACTGGGTATTTATATCTTGATAAGATACATATATACATTTACAAACCAATAAGCACCAAAGACATAAGAAAGAGTCATAGGTCTAACAAACGAGTGATTTTTTATGCTTCTCTGAAGTTGTTCTGCTCTCTGTTGTAATGCCCCACCTCTATGCTCATAATAACAAAGAGTATTAAAAAAAATACTGTCTATTATTACGAAGAATAAGGCTGGATAGGAGCGACCATCCATAATTGGCCTTACACTAATATTGGTTATCTCGATAGGAGTGATATATACTTTTTATTTTTCATCTATTATTTATTTACTCCCATCGACATATCCAATTATCAGTATAAAACAAACTACGATAGTTCATAATAGTTTAGGACATTAGATATAACAATAACACGGATAATATAAATGCGGAATACAAATTAACAAAAATCTCATATATATATAACCGATATCAATTACAATGTAGTTGACACGATACATATGATACAACTACAACTGTCGACTCTAGAAGTTATATATACAAGTACATTATCGACTAATATACATGAATACATATCGTTCTATACAATGACACGACTACTACAAAATGACACTGACAACTTCAGAAGATGTGAAAAGTCTTCAAATCCCGAACAGCAACTCAAAGAAGGAAATCTACAACCTGAAATAACTCGGGTCTGACCCGAGTATTACATTCAAAAGAAAATAATACACGGGTCAGTCTAATTCAAACTCAGTTATTAATGCACAGAAGCAATAATAATCAATATCAAATAGACGACAGTCTCGGAAATCTCGTATATCCAACTCTCGATACGAGAATTGGATAACGACAAATATAACACTAAACAGTGTTAAACGACAAATCAGCAATCCAAAAGCCAACAAATCCAACTCAAATCAAAATGAATCAAATACAATTCCCAAATATTGAATTGAACACAAAACAATTCAAACAATTGAAATAACAATTAAAACATCAATACCGTGTGGCTGCAGTACGCGCATGCGTGCACTGCCTCGCCACTAGTATAAAATAGGGATCAACACAAGGTCAAATCCGAGCGGCCAGCTGGATTCAACTCAAGTGATTTCAAAAACAATCTAATTTCATCAATGCGATGCAAGTCCAAAAGGAGCAACTGCAAAACGAATACGAGGGTAAACTGCAACCAAAAACTGCAGCCACCACAAGATCCTACATGAAACCACTTAAAACTGTCGAGCATAAATTCACATACAACCGAATGGTGCAGTGATGGGTATGCCACCAAATACCACCAAGAGTATGATAATACGACCCATTAATTGAAACATCAATTATGAAATGAATATAATAAAATGTATGCAACTGCACCAAGTAATGGCACATGTATGCTACAGGTCTGAACCCGCAAGGGCAGTGACAACATAGAAAAATGACCAGGCAGCATGAATTATGCAAACTAAACGCCTCAGTGACTACAATGACCAAGTGCGCAACGGCGTTGGTACAAACTACGTGAAGACAGCCGAGTGGAGGTGAGAGCACCAAAAGTATGGCACCACAGCACACGACAATAATGAGTCGAGTGGATGCAATATGAACCAAAAATGTGAAAAAGGCTCGAACACATGTTAGTACACAAAACAAACTATAATGAACAGGCAAACTGAATGTGAAGATGACAGAGTCCACAAGACCCAACCCAGTGAACAACCTGATGCATCCCTGAGACATGAATGCATGGAGAAGGCATCACTCAACAGTGAAGACATCTAAATATACTATAAAGAGCAGTGCAACTACAATGATGAACCAACATCAAATATACTTAAGTCAAGTTCAAATAACATGGTACAGCAGTCAAGTGAACTGCCGAGATACTGTCCGAAGTCGAGTGCGTAAAGCAAATGCAAAGTCAATTAAGTTTTCATCAAAAATATTTTCACAATTCAAGTGATATAGATGCAACAACCAAAGTTAAAGCAAAGTGAAATCATCATCACAGTAAGGTCAATAGAAATATGGTCAGAGCCAAGACAGCTCAAGAATCAAATTGCACACACTAAAGAACTGCATATACTACTCAACAGTGCACAGTGAACTCAATTGTACAAGTTTAAACCATCGAAAGATATAAATACAAGCAAAACTGGTCAATGTAACATGAAGTTACAGACCAACAAATAACTTGTACACCCAATAGGCAGTGATGAAAATGCAGTGGTATGTAGTAGTAAACAACACAGTGAAGCAAACAGGACACGTGCAATTATAAACCGTAAAGCAACAAGAATACCATACTTCACTACGAACAGCAATAAAAATACAACTAGAGCATAAATCGAACAACATCAACATTGAAACAAAATTGAATGACTGAGACGAAGTCGAATTCCTCTCGATCGAACACAATGATCAGTAAATTCGAATTGAACAAAAGCAGGGATTTCAATTAGATGTGAGTGAATAATTCACTCACCTTATCGACGAAATCTGAAGTCGTGGCATCACTAAGTGTTTGGCGCCCTCGATTTGACACAGCCCTTCATTCCCAAACCATAGATCGACGAAGCTCTCGATCGAGATAATCCTAGCAGCCATAGCTTTCTCGCGAACCCACTGTGTCGATCAACTAATAGGCGCTGCTTCAATTTCTATAATGCCTTAATTTTTGAACTTGGGGACGAGGATGAATGAACTCGGTCGGCATTTATTTTATTTCGTAAGCTTATTCTTAGGGTTTAAAAATGAGAAAAAGAATTTTGGGGAAACAGGTATTAGCCTTGTGATTTTCACGGCGTCCATTAAAACATGGGCTACTATTTAGTTCAAAGCCCCTAAACCCTTTAACAAATTTCAAAAGAATTTCTACTAGATATAAAAACTCCAAGAACCATTTTATAAAAGAATTTACACTGATAAAAGCACTTAACAATTTTTACAAACGAATTTCAACCCGAATAAAATTCCAATTGCAATTGTCTTACAAATTAAATCGTCATTTGACGATAATCATCTGTTATGAAACCCCGGGTTGTTACATCTATAGTGAGCGATGTTTTTGTTCTGAAAATGGTATTCTACCGATATGTCTACTTCCTAGACATTCTGATTTTGAGTTACTATGTGACCGTGTATAGCCATTTCCGGACTGGGCATGGTTTTCTTTTTTAGAAACCTGATATTGTGGACACCTTTGAAATTATTAATCATGCTACTGATGTAATTTGTATTACTTTCAGCTTATATAATCCACGCTAGTGATGCAAAAGTAGATGAAAAAAGCAGAAGCAGAGTTTAACCTTTGATTAGAAATCGTATATAATTCTTGATGTCAAAGCACATATATAGGAATCCGCTTAACAACTTATACCAAATCTCTTTGGAAAAGTTGTGAATAAAAACTTATAAGTAGTTTGTAAGCTAATTTTGCTACTTGTCAAACATCCTCCAATCATGTGTGATGATACGGCTATTTTTTGTATAATAATGTTGCGGTTGGGATTATATTTTGTTGTGAACATAACAAACATTTTCAGCACAAAATGATATGAAATTTTTATCCAATACCATTCAAGGGACTCATTTATTTGTCAAACGATCTTGATTTTTAAAAATAAAAAAGGTATTCTATGATCTATAATCTAATGATTTTTATAAGAAAAAATAATAAGATCTGAAGGGTGAAACCATACCTTTATTTGAGGTGTTCTATATTATTTCACACAAACTAAAAATTGTAAGCTTAATCAAATACATATATGTAGATCTTATCAAATATATATATATCTTTTTTTTATAAGCTGATAAGCATACAAGCTTATGGAGCATCTCAGACTACGATAAGACCAACAATATTAACAAATAACAAGGTATGTTGATACTACTACTTTTACAGTTATAAATGTATTGTATAGAATATATACTTACACAACTGTCGACTGGGATAAAATCAGATGATGATTTGAACTTTTTTACTGGTGTTTTGCAACTATTTATCTACAGAAGTACACCATTTTGAAAACTTTCCTTGTTTGCATTAATACCATAAATATTATGTAATTTATATGTTAATACATATGAAGAAAATATAGCAAAATGTACCAGGATAAGCGAGTCTTCTGATTCCAATGTTGGACTATGTTTCATGCCATCATCATCCGAATCAGTGTCTGAATCAGAAAACGACGAGGATTAATTTAATAGTATACATGTTGAAAAAAGGTAATTTATGGGAGTATTGATGTTACACTATTTTTGTATGTTACATGCGATTATTGATGTTAAATCTTTATATGTTTACTCATAATTGAATGATATATTCTACCATAATAAAATACTATGTATTTGACAGGTATTACAGATGTCCTTCTTTAGGCGGCGGAGTTCTTCACAGTCTGGTTCCCCCTCTGTGTCTCAAAAAGGGTCGCAGCGGTGGTGATGGCAGCGGCCCTTCGCAGGAGGCGCTGCATACGGTAGCTAGATTGCTACCAAAAGCTGATGGCTCGTAAGTATTAAATTTGCTTCAGCATTGTGAATATTTTGTATGATCTATTAGTCATGATTTGTCTGTATCATATTTAATGTAGAGATTTTAAGCTTGAGGCTTCTAACATTGTGCTCAGCATATCGAAGCAGGATACATGAGCCGTATGATTGCATGCTGGCCGAAGTGGAGCAGGATCCCGAACCATGTATGGGAGAGCATATGGCAGGACTTCCTGGTAAGTGTAAAATTATATACCATAATATATAGTCACTTTACAATTTACCGACTAAGTGTAAATGCATAACTTATATTTTTTCAATATATATACAGGGACAGTAGACTTACAAGAGGAGGACGTGTCTCTTTGCCAGCGCCACTGGAACCCAAAAGTGGTAAAGAATATAAGATATGATGTCTACCATAAGGAAAACTAGGAAGAACCCATAATGGATGGGCGCCAGCGTCTGGGATGCTTGGATCGCATGGTGGAGTAGCGACGAATTCAAGGTAAGTCTATCAGATATGACCTTAATTTATTCAGTACAGAATACATAATTTATACCTGTAAAATATAATCTTAATTTTTAATTTGCAGGCGGAGTTGGACAAGAACTCTACGAACAGGCAGAAAAATCCTGTCACACACCGTGGTGGCTCAAAATTATTTCAGCAGCATCGCGAGGACCTGGTAAATTAACTAATTGCAATTACAAACAGTTATTACATTTTTAGTATAAATTTGTATGAACAACAATAATATACACCAATTATTGCAGGAAAGAGTGCGTGGGGGTCTCATCTCGTATATGGACGTGTTTGAGCATACCCATGCCGTCAGACAGACAGACGACGAGGGATCAGTGTCGTATGCTTGGCATGAGGATGATAGAGCGTACGCCGCATATGTAAGTATATTTTAAGTTATAAGTTATTAATAATATTTGTATTTAATTTTGCGTTCCAGGAAAAATTTATGCAGGCACATGCATAAATGCTTGAGCATTCTAGACGGGAACAGTTGGCCACCGACGAGGAGGACACGATCTTTGACTCTGTTATGGACCCGACCTAGAGAAACAGTCGCTACGGCTACGGCAACCAATCGGTATGTAACGACCCGCTATTTCGAACCATTCACATCCGCACTTGTCGGACTTGAATTGCTCAAAACAACAGATTGTTAATTTATATTTGGCAAAACTCAACGTATACAGTAAATAAATAAATCATAGAATCATAAACACAGAGTAATATAACAATAAGCAGCGGAATAGATAAATTGTAGTTCATGAAGCTACTATATAAACATCAGAGTTTGAAATAAAATACAACAGAATATCTCAAATACAAATGAATCTCTAATACATAAGCAACTGACAAGTCTGAACATAAATGACTGGAATAAACTGAAATAACTGAATGCTGGATAGATATAGATGGACCTCCAAGTGAAGCTCCAATCTCCAAAGGTGAGTCGCAAATGCTGTGACACTCGGTCTGACCCGAGCATAAAGCAAAATACAAAACACTCGAGTCAGGATTAACATTCTTATATTAATAAATTCAACTCAAGTGAAATGTCAACTGAAATACAAGTAACTTAAAGGATGCTTGGGATTTCCATCCTTTAAGGATCCGTGGAACTATCTACTATGTAGTAATATACGCTATTATAATATGTCTATAGTAAAGTAAACTATTAAAATAGCGTTAAGGCGTTACCCATATCCCCCTTAACACATTTTTATATATTTCGTAGTGTATACAGATACTGTAAGCCCTGCCAAACCGGTGGGATACTCAGGGAGCACTCCATAGGTATGGTACAAAACAAACTAGTAGAAGGCGCAATAGGGCATATGACAAGGCATGCGAGGCAATGCCAGGGTAGATATACCGTTTGCGGATCCAGACTGGTGGTAACGCATAGCAGCTACTACCGCCCAACTCGAGACACACTCCCAAATCAAAGGTGCAACCAATCAAATCACAAAGTAAAAGAATGGTATCGAAGAAGTGTAACAACCCGTATATTTGGACCATTTAAATTGACAATAATCCACACATGTCAACTTAAATAGTACAAAACACGAATCATTAATGGAGTGTATGTATATAAATGAGAATCATCACAGAATCACAGAAAATATAACATAACAGAATAGTGCAGCGGAAATACAACATAGTCATAAGAGTAGTTCATGAAGCTACCCATAAATACAACAATGTCTCAAATAAAGAAATACAACAACATAGATGTCCCAATAGTCCAAATGGAAAGAACAATACTGATAAAGATAAGATAGTAATAGTCTTCGGTCTTCAGCTCCAGGTAAGCAGCAACAGCAATCCTCAGTCTGATCCGAGCATATGCACAAACAAACACTCGAATCAGGACATATATTCTTATACAGATAATATGGTTCAAAATTTGAAATAACAATAACTCAAAGATGATTGGAATAAGCATCTTTCAGGATCCGATAAACTATCTATACATAGTAGAGTACGATAAATAGATAATGTCTATCAGTAATAATAAAGATATCAAAATAGCGTTAAGTCATGGCCCATTCCATTCTTAACACATTTTTATTCCCAAAAGCATATACAAGACCGTAGTTTCCCTAAAACCAGAAGTCACCAGAGGGCAATCCATATACTAAAGGTACAAATCAAAATCGTAGTGGTCGCGCATAAATGGAATACAAGTATGACAAGGCACATGAGGCAATACCCAAGGTAGTGACACTACCGTTCGCCTGATCCGGACTGGTGAGAACGCAACGCCGTAGCGCCCGCAACACCATGAAACAACACTCCAAATCAAGGGTGCGCACCAATCAATCACAAAGTAAAGTAAACTATTAAAATAGCGTTAAGGTGTTACCCATATCCCCCTTAACACATTTTTATATATTTCGTAGTGTATACAGATACTGTAAGCCCTGCCAAACCGGTGGGATACTCAGGGAGCACTCCATAGGTATGGTACAAAACAAACTCGTAGAAGGCGCAATAGGGCATGTGACAAGGCATGCGAGGCAATGCCAGGGTAGATATACCGTTTGCGGATCCAGACTAGTGGTAACGCATAGCAGCTACTACCGCCCAACTCGAGACACACTCCCAAATCAAAGGTGCAACCAATCAAATCACAAAGTAAAAGAATGGTATCGAAGAAGTGTGCCCTACCGGCGGAATGACCTCACTTGGCCCGGCGTGGCTCCTGTTTTAGCCACATCAAGCTGACTCACGGGAGTCGGGGCTACGTAAATACCTTATACAGAATCGTCACCAAACCATCCTACTTCATTTTTGGAATCTCCACCACATACACAGTTGTTAGAGTGGTTTTCGGTATTGGCAGAGAGTATGAAAATATCCAAACCCGGTCTCTTTAACAACCAAACACTTATTTCACACCGTGGTCATTTCATTTCAAATAGTTCATACTTCATATCAAAATATCATATTCATTTTAAAACCATATCAAATTAATATCATTATTCACTTAAAAAATATATTCATTTCCAGAATCGTAGCAATTTTAAAATTTTAACACTTTCGAAATCATAACACTTTTGAAATCATAACACTTTGGAAATCATAACACTTTCAACGTAGGCAGTTTAAATATTGAAATAGTATATATATATATATATATATTAAAATAGTTATAAATTAGAATAGTTTCTATATTAAAATAATTTATATAGTAAAATAGTTGTAAATTAAAAATAGTTTATATTTATTTAAAGAGATTATACTGAAATAGTTTTCCAATTAGAATTTGTTTCATCCAGTTCCACAAATCGATTCAAATCAACTTAAATTCCAAAATTCAATTTATATCAATCCCTGTTCAACACTTTCAATTTAAAAGGTTAAAGATTTAATTCAAATTCTCAATAAACCATTTCAATTTTTATCGATTTCTAATCCAGGTTTGAACTATCATTTCAATTCCAATAAGATTCAAAGTTTAAATATTCAAACATTTTCAATATAAGTTTCATTTATATTTCAACGTTTAACTTTAATTTTATTCAAATTGGACAATATTCACTTAATCATTTTAATAACAATTAAATAAAATCTTAATTTATAAATTTAAATCAATATTAAATATTGAGTCTCAACTTTTATTTAAAGTTGAGAATATTCATTTAATCACTTTTCATCAAACCAAGTTATATATCATACTTTTTAAATCTCAAAATCAATAAGTTCAAATAAATTCTTATTTAAATTCAATTATTAACCAAATTAAATTTCAAGTCAATTTTACTTTATTTTCCAACCTCTATTTATTTAAAGTCATTACAAAAATCTATTTAAAAATATTAATGTAAATTTTCAAATAAATATTTAAACAATATATATATATTAATTAAATTAAATTTTATTTAAATAAATTATATCAAATTAAATCCTATTAAAAAATCTATTTTAAATCTTATTTTATATATATTTAAAAATTATAAAATTATAAAATCTTAAAATTTATATTTTAAAAATTAACTTATAAATTTAAAATTTCCAAACATATAATTAAAAATCTAATTTTACAAAATAAAATATCTTTATAATATATTTAAAAATCAATATTTACTAAAATCCTTTCTTCCAAAACTTTGAAAATCATTTCAAAATATAGACCAACAGTGTCCGTATATAATTTTCTATCCTATGGTCAAGTGATACAGATATTTATCATTTCAATCCGCAAATTAAATATTTACGGGTGTATATCATTTCAACCCGCAATCCTAAAATTTAAAATTAATGAAAATCGCTTGGGTTTATCATTTCAACCCATAACGATTTTCCCCTAATCTATAATATCGTTCGGGTATAGATCATTTCAACCCATAGGGAATTTTAAACTAATAGGGAACTTCTAGAGTGAGAATAAATATGATAATAATATAACATATCAACAATAGTCATATATCATTAGTGATAAATTAAATTAAATATATACAACAGGATATGGTGTCATATATCATAGGTGAGCAATTGCAGATGATGGCATATCATCTTTAGATATTAAATAACTAATAATTCAAATTTAATAGCATATTTCACTTGTCGTTTCAAGTGAAATCAAATTTACTAAATATAAGAATGTTAATCATGAGTGATTGCTCACTTTTCGAGGCTAGAGAAGATAGCGAGAACAAGATGCGACATTCCAAACATACATTCCAAAGCATAGCACGATGAGCACGAATTTGACAAACAAAGTAGAGCACGACGGAGTTGGATTGATGAAACAAAATATATAATATTTGCATGAAATATATATATATATATATATAACAATATAAATTTTATATAAAAATCAATATTTTATTCAAACACTTATTAAAATCAAAAGTCTCTATATATAATATATTTAAAAATCAATACTAAAATCAAATAGCTTCTCAACAATGAAAACAAACCTATATATTATAAAGATCAAAATATTTATATATTATATTTTAAAACTCTCTCTCTATATATATTATTTTTATTTTAATCAAAATATCAATATATATATAGTTATACATAAATAAACACGTCGAGATTTATATTTTATACTTAAAAATCAAACAAGACCTTTATATAATAAAATCCAAAATCAATAAACAAATCAATATATATAACTTACAGACTTATATACATATCTACAATTTTATATAGACTTGCGTATAAACAAGAAGATTTTATACTTATATCTAAATGAACAGGTTATATACATAACTTATACATATTATAATTTTTAAACAATACTTAAACATCAAAATAAAATTTACAATATAAATATACTTTAAACATAGTACTGCGAACATATGAACGAGCAAGGATATATATATATATATTGAACAACAAAGGCTGTTGCAAGGTAGAAGGCGGCACGACAAAGCTCGGCGAGGAGAAGGGTTGCTAGGCGATGAGGCAGAGGAGGGCTTTGTGGGTGATACAGGCAGTCGCTGGTCATGGGAAGGAATTTCTCATCTATAGGCTTCAGGGCAAGGTGAGGGAGGACAGTGGAGATAGCGGCACAAGGCAGTGCAGGCGGAGGGATGTGAAATGGGTTTGAGGCTGTGTTGCTTACTATGGCTATGCGGAGGAGGCCTGGTTATGGAGTTTGGGTGGGTTCTGTTGGAGGAAAAAGGTGGCGAGCTGACAGGCTGGTGGTTGGCTAGAGTGGATCGTGCATGTTGATGAAGCTATGGTGGATGTAGGAGGTGCTCGGTTTAGGCAGTGGTGGGTTGAGAGCGGCGATGGTGGCTGTGGAGTGGAAGCTCATGGAAGCGGTTCAAGGGCACGACGAGCAAGGTGATGGACATGGTTTCGATTAAAGGATGCGCAGTAATCTCAATATGGAAGGGAGAATGTAAACTTGTCAGACAAAATAAAGCTATACATATATTATATTCTCTTTGTTTTTTTATATAATAAGCTATGTAATATAAGAAAACGAACCAGAAAGAAAGCAGGAAAATCATAATGTATAAGCAAACCTTTTTATATAATAAGCTATGTATTATATTTTCAAAAGAAAGAAGATTTATAAATATTTCTTTCGAATGAAAGCACATAATGCAAATGAAGGAAAGAGGAAAGTGGCGAGGAGAGAAATGCAAGCAACGAACCGGAAATATATTGAACAGTTGGGGAAAGCAAGAGTCAAATTATTAAATTCAGAGAATACTAAAAGATGACGGCTATTGGATTGACACGGTGAAAAATGAAAGGACAAGGAAATCAAAACGCTCAAATATGGATACCAACACGGCTAACCATTTTACTGATTTCGTGGCGTACCGGATATCGAAATGCACAAATGAACATACTACGGAGATCATCACGGCGAGACGAATAGAATGGAACACAAATATCAACGATACGATCATCCTATCAAAAGTCGATATTTCACTGCTAAACTGCTGCAAATTCGTTGAAAATAAGATAAACAGGGCTAGAGAAGTTCAAATTTGACGAAATGAAATATGACGTCTCACTCAGAAAATAAGAGACATTTTTATTATGTAAAATATTAAGGTTTCGAAAATATTTTATTTACATCAATTTTAACTGATTTAAATTGAAATTTAAATTACACAACAGAACCAACATTAATATTTACCATTGAAAATCTACCATTTGCTATATTTAAATAGACGCATTCCAAATATCAAATTTTCATTGCTAAATTTTACAATAGAATTTCAAGCAAAATTTCAGTTAATTATGTTACAAAACTGTTAAAATTTACGGGTCGTTACACTCTCCCTCACTCAAAACTTTTCGTCCCCGAAAAGAAACGAGGTAGGAGAATATGAACAACCAGAAAGAAAAGATAAATTGAAATACATATTATCAGATACACAACAAATTCAAAACCATATAAATTTTATTAGTTCAAATTGATTAATATTCAGCAAATTTTGGTTTCAATCTAATTTATTCAATCGGTAAATGTTCAACAAATTTGGTTGATTTCAATTCAATATACTTTCAATCAATAGGTTTTATTTCAATTTTATTAACATTTGTTACAAAATTTTCTTTCAAAACAGATTTTATTTTATTTACCTCTTTTATTAAATCCATTTAACTTCGCTTAAGTTAATTCCACATCAAAAATTAAATTTCAACTGTTCTTGGTAATTTACTTTTGTATCACTAGAAGTTTACCAAAAATAATCAAAAAAAAATTTCCAATTTATTTTCTTAAGTTCATATTCTTTTACTTAAATAACATCTTCTTTTTATTATTCAGTTTATTCCTCTTAAAAAATTCTTATAACATAAATAAACTGTATAAGCTTTTATTATATCCATTCAATCTTCTATTTAAAATTTCCTTAATAATATTTCATTTCGACAATCTTATTGCTTACATTTATTATCGTATATTATTCAATTACATTCAAATCATTTCCAGGTAAATTTTATTAATGTTTTTGAATGTAATCGAACACTATACAAATTTTCAGTCATTTACAACATTTTATTAAGCAAAATTAGGTTTGGATATTTTATTACTTAAATTTCTCTTGTATAACCTTTAATTACATTTTCACACTAACATTTTAACTTTTTGAAAATTTCAGGTAAATTATATATGTTAGAAAGCAATCTATTACTTAAATAGGAAAGGAGAAACCACTCTCTAAATTTATTCCATGTGTCAAATTAAGACACCGTTTAATTTTCAAGTAAAATCAAGTGAATCTGCCAACAGGGTTGGCGCAGTTGGTTGATGGTCCGGACTGCGAGATCGAAGGTCACCAGTTCGAACCCCGAAACTGACAACCTTGTAACAAGTACCCGAAGTATGTGTTTGGCAGGCACATACTTCCTTAGAGTTTACAAGCGAAGCTTGGTTCTCTAGGTAATTCAAAAAAAATATCAAGTGAATCTGGCAACCTTACTTCCCCAAAATTATAAAGACGGTTGCAGTTTCACAAATCCCCCATTTCTCCTATGCTCAAATCAATTTTTGCAATAATTTTACTGCCTTTCCATCATTCAACAAATGTACTACAGATTTCTCTTATTATCTTTCTTAACTGAACAAAGGAATCAATGTTTCAATTTGACAGATCTTGGATGCTATGTGGATTTTATTTACTTTCTCAGGCATAGATTTGTTATATAGGTTTGTCATCAATGTTTTGATCCTTGATTTTTTTCCTAACCGACATCGTCAATTCGTCATCAATGTTAATTGCAGAAAATTCACGAATATTTACAACTGTAGGAATTTGCAATTACAACTAACTTCTAGACGCGGTATTGATGATATTTACTGTCTCAAACATAGATTTGATTAAATACTCTATCATTGTCTTTGGAATATCATTGCTTTCAAAAGGTACTGTCTTGATCACATGATTTTAAATTTGTGCCAAAAATCGGAAATTCTGAATCAATTGTTAAATTTCTATTACTTTGTAATCTTTTCAGTTTGTTACAGAGGTTTGAATCAAACACAATATTTTATTTGTTTCACTTGACTGGTTGTTGAATAATTGCAAGTGTAGGAAGTTGGATAATAATGAATTGTTATGGTAAAACCATTAAACGAAAGAGGGAAAAAAGTTCCTCCTTCTTTAATGGTGATGACGTGTTCTAAGACAACAAGTGGGTTTACTTTCTCCTATTACCAATTCTAAAAAGTTTGCAACAGCTTCCATATCATCTCCCCCAAACCGGTAACATAAATTTTGAATGCTCAGTTACATTAGTTATTCCTTGCATTTCCAAACCGATGCAGCAGTTTTTCTTTTAAGCACTACTTTTGAAATCAAAGAGAAAGCTGTTTAAATATTTCTACGGAATCTAAGGTTCCCTTCCATGATCGATTCCATGTCCTCAGTTCAGGGTATTTAAACGGCCAATTTTAATCGTGTTGTTTTCCCATTAGATCCTTATTCTCTTATGAAAAACTGCTTCTATTACAATGGGTTTCATCTGTTCCTTATTTTGATTAGAATCAGCACAAATTTGTTAGCATTTTTCATCTATTTATTTATTTCACTTTTTTGTTGTTCTTTTTTGTTGGAATTTGGGTGATTGTAGGATGATAAGATTGACCGAGTTTGAAACCACAATCCAGTAATATATAACTACTAACTAGATGATTTATTGTTGGAATTCAATGCTGATGTTGATAGGATGTCCTAAGAACCAACTCTTATGCAAATAGGTGTAAAACTACGAATAATTTTATATCTCATTTATTATTTGATTCTATATCCATAAATTTATTCTACGTGCTGATTAGTTACCTTTTTAAATGTTGTATATATAATTTTGTTTAGATAGTAATGTTTTTGAAAATTATCACAGTTTCATTGTAGGAATAACTTAGTGTTGCAGTACAGGTTCATGAAGTATTTAGCACGAAGGGCCTCATAGTCGGTAGTTTTCTTACAATAAGGTTAGAATTTTCATTTATTACTCTTTCTATGTACAAATGTATGACTGATATGATATAGTAATGGCAAAAAAACTGACTTGCGGACCTAAAATGTTCCTGGAAGCTCACGGATCAAAACAACGGTGGACGGATGACAATCCGTTGTTTACAATATAAGCTTATCCATAAGCAACTATGGTCATTGCATTATCTCCTACTTCTCAAAGTGCAGCAGAGAAAGGACTGTTAACTCCATACCACATTTTTTATTTTATTAACAGTGTTATGTTAATTAGATCAGCCAATGTTCTATTGATTTGTAGTGAGATTTTAGATTGTAATTTTTAGAGCTGTAGTTGACTAAAATTAAATTCTAAGGTTACTGTAAATGGAAGTTAAATAATTTCTGCAATTTTGAAATCATGTACACAAACCTTACACATAACTTCCAATATTGTTGTTTATAATATTGGTTTTTTCTGAAGAAAACGTCTTAATGATTTCTTTACCTATAACATGTACATGATTTTAGTAATAACTTAAGTTTTTGTGCTCTCAGACCAGTGATGACATTAAAATTTTGATATGGCTAAGAAGGTTGCTTCTCTTGAAGAAGAAGATATAGGATTCACATACTCCGATCCTGAATTTTTTACCATAGATATTACAGTAACATTAACTTTAATTCCTTTCATTAATAAACTCAAATTAACTTTAGGTTGTGGACCCTTTAAAGTTGAGGGGTCCCATCTCTGCTTCCTCTTTGATGTGGAGGAGACTTTAATTATCCGAGGATTAAGAACTCAATCTCTTGGGCGATCCCCATTAAGATTTTGAAATTTTTACTTAAAAAAAGGTGTATTCCAATTTCAACAACAAGAATAAATGTTGAATTTTGATTAGTCTCATGTAAGTTATTTGAAATAAGATCATTATGAATTTGTTTGTGCATATAAAATGCGTTAAGAAATTCTCAATTTTAAAAGGCATTTGATACTTAATATGTCTAATTAATATCAGACCAAATAAGCATAATTTATGGCTTTATGCACGTTCTAGCAAGGAATGAGAATAGTCATTTTTCTAGCTTATTATGAAATTGTATGCATTAAGAACTTCACCATTAAAAAAGGCATTTAATGCATAATAAGTGTAATTAATATTGAAACATATAAGCATTTGGCTGCACTAAGCACGTTTTAAGAAGAAAAAAAGGGGCTTTGCACTGAAGGTCCCTATTCTTGAT
This sequence comes from Allium fistulosum, assembly GCA_030737815.1. Classification (NCBI taxonomy): domain Eukaryota; kingdom Viridiplantae; phylum Streptophyta; class Magnoliopsida; order Asparagales; family Amaryllidaceae; genus Allium; species Allium fistulosum. Next base: position 1,216,995,059 of record CM060904.1, on the reverse strand, counting down.
GTTGTTGTAAGAAAAGTCCCTATGATAATGAGTATGTAAATTAAGTCTCTGGTTTTTTTTTCTAAATCAAAAAGTGCAAACTATCTTGCGCTTTCCTTATAGAAAGTGCAAGTAAACTTGCACTTTTCAAAAATTTAAATTTTTCTGAAAATTTCAAAATTTTCAAAAAAAAATTCAAAATCAAAAAACGCAAACTAGCTTGCGCTTTACTGATAAAAAGTGCAAGTTAACTTGCGCTTTTCAAACATTTTAAAATTTTTGAAAATTTTAAAAATTTCAAAATCAGAAAGCTTTAACTTGCATTTTTGAAAAAATTTAAAATTTTCAAAAAATTTCAAAATTTCAAAAAATTTCAAAATAAAAGCGCAAACTAGATTGCGCTTTCCTGATAGAAAGCGCAAGTTAACTTGCGTTTTTTCAATTTTTCAAAAGTTTTAAAATTTTCAAAAAAAAAAATTCATAGTCGAAAAGTTGCAAGATAGCTTGCATTTTCTGTCAGAAAAATGCAAAACACCTTGTCTTTTCTATTTTTCAAAAAACAGGGACTAAATTTACATATTCTTATCTACGGGGACTTTTCTTATAACAACATCAAAAACAGGGACCTGTGACACTTTTCTTGAGAAAAAAATGCCAATTTTAACTTTTACTGTGAGATTCTTCACGTGGCTCTCCTCTATGTTGGAACAATTTTTTTCCTTTCAAAACAACAATGAATAATGTTTTGCTTATACGTATTTTAATCCATGTTTTATTTGTATTTGACAATCTAATTCCATTAGGTTGAAGATGATAGTTTGGGAAAAAATAGTAGACAAACCAACATAGAAAAATTCATATAACTTTTACTATACAATAGTACAACTACTTATTTTATGAAATGTTGATGCATTTTTTTCCATTATGTTCATCCAAACGCAGAAATCGGAATTTTTTTAAATCCTATTTCTCTTTATAAGAATAATATATATAATCAAAAACATATTTTAATTTTATTTCCTATTTTCCCCCATTTATTGAGTTACCATTAACTATACACATAAGCTTCCGGCACTTATGGTATAAACGTTACATTCACAATATTACATATAAATGAAACCGTAAAACTTGCTACATTAAACAGATCACCAACAAGTACACACAAAATGCTTACATATCTATTCAAATCTCATTTCTTCCTTCTATAACCCAATAAATTATGTTCATTCATTTTATACTTATTTATTCCTAACTACTTAACAATTGAACAAATCTGATTAGTGCAGCACACAAGGAAATCAAATTTTATAATAGAGAATTGAACTCAGATATTTGCAAATACACACTATAATAAATTGTCAATCTATGTTCTTCTACTACATTAATTTCTCTATTTCCAAAACTTATATTCATAACAACTTTCCATCCAAATATTAATGTTAACGCTGCTCATGTGCATAACATGGATCAAATCGGGATTGTACTATATTACCGTGTGTGTGTATCTATATATGTATATGTATATATATGTGTGTGTGTGTGTATCTGTGCGTGTGCGTGTGCGTGCGTGTATGTATATGTATATATGTATATGTATATGTATATGTATATGTATATGTATATGTATGGCCTAAATGATAGACAACAACACGTGGATATGTATTTTGATAAATGACAAACAAATGATTTATTCTTAGAGAACTAAATCACGTGTAAGCTCATTTGAAAACACTAGCTTTGAAATGTTGTTGATAACTTTTGTTAATCTTTTGTTTTTTGCCAAAAAATATGAAGACCGCGTGATAATCATGTAGGAGAAAAATGGCAGAACATAAGAGAAGGAAGACCGAGTGTTAATCTTTTTTTTTTCCAGAAAAAATGGAGATCGGGTGATAATCATGTAGGGAAAAATGATAGAAAGTAAGAGAAGCAAGACACAAAAAGGTAATTTAAGTTTGATTATTCTTAATCTATTGAGTTAATATTCTCAATTTAACTCTTTAGCATAGTTTTATTAGTTAATTACATACATTTTATTTGTCATTGTATTCTTATGGTTACTCATGTATATTAATTAGCAATACTTGGTTGATTCTTCTTCCAACTTTATTTGAGTGTTAGTTCAATCATTTTTTTAAATGTTTCAAAAGTTGGATCAGAGTTTTTGATAAATATGACTAGGGAACAAATTTAAAAAAGGCCTAAGATAACAATCATAAAATAGAATATGCAGATTTTCAAGTGAAACTACATGCACTAACTTAGCCTATGTTAACAATAGATATGTATGATTTTTTTTAAACTTAATTAATCTGGGTGAGTTTATAAGTTTTCTTTCGGATATATTGTTAACTTTTATACTATAATAAAGTTTACATAAACTTAACAACATTTTCCCTCCACACGTTGTACTTTGAGTTTATAAATTTCCTTATAAAATTATTCGTAGGCAAATTAACTTTATTAATATGGGAGAGATTATAAGTTTTTGTTTAAACTTATTCAAAGGCCCGTTAACTTTTCTTTTATACTTTAGAACGAGTCATATTTCTTCTCACAGTGGAAAGCTGTGAATAAAGTCAGAATGCAACGTGTAGGAGACCTTATTTTAGACATAAGAAAATTCAGATCTTTATTTGCACTAAGGAAAAGATGTCTTAAGAGGACTCATTAATCAAAAGCTGATTTATTGCACATTACTGTTAATAAGGTACTAATTTTTAGTTTGCACAAATATTCATGTCTCAACATTTTCTAAAGACTTCCTCGCTGGTAGATTTTTGGTTCTCTGTAGCTATTTAATATTGAACTAATAAGGAACAAGTTATTCTTGCTATCTTAAAAGCAAAAATATTGTTTTACATGTTTGTATTAATTTTTTTCTTCTGTTATTCAAAAAATTATGTTCTACTACCAATATATCTCATTATGGATGTAGGATATGTATACTGTTCAACATAAAATGTGGGAAACGTGGAATACGAATAGTTTCCATTTTGCACAACTTTGTTTAAATAATTTGAAAGAGTGGTATACATCATCCACATCAAAAATAGAATGGAATGATATACATTTGCAATTTTAGTTTGCTGCATTCAAGATGCACAAGCAAATGAAGTGGCATTAATGTTTAATATCTCTCAAATAGGGAAGGCCAAATTTGCAAAGGATAAAAATCGTTCAAATCTATGGAATTACTTTGAACTTCGGCATAAATTTACTTTTGGATAGATGCATGGACATTGGTTTCATGGTAACGTTTTTGGATCCAAAGTACCTAATGTGGTATCATAGTATCCATCTTCAGTGTTCATAAAAACAAACCAAGTACCAAGAAAGAAAAATATATGCAAAAAGGTAGACCGGATTAACCTATTAATAGTAATAAAATAAATCACCACACTACTCTGTTTTTTATGTATCATGCATACTGGAAAACATAGACACTAGACAGTTTGCATGCACTTTTAAGATGTAACTAAGCCCCATTATACATTGGCTTTTTGTTTTCATAATCTATCTTTATGTCTTCATGTACACAGAGAAAAAAAAGCAGAAAATATATTAACTTTTGTGAATAACCAGAAAAACATCCTCTTTAGATTGATGAGGTCGTTGGAAAAAATAAATCCAAATACAAAATCTTAATGTTCGGTAGTTATATGGGTATAACCCTTAAAAAAAGTACAGTTGCACTATAATCTGATGGATAGGATTAATTATCATATAAACCTTTGTCATATTAATTCGCTAAAAAGTTACATATTTCATAACAGGTATTGAATATTTTATTTCGTTTATACATGTCATATAATCCTTCCGTCTGTAGTAGTTAGTTTTGTGTTCTTACAGTGAGATTATTTATTCTGCCATCTATAAGCATAGTTCATTCTACTATATAAGCATACATTCACATTATTGATATGTTTTGTAGTTAAGTGTCAGTTCAATCTTTTGAAGGTTAATCACTATTTTGTTAACTAGAACCTATGAATTTTGTGTGTGAATTCGATGAATTTTTTATGGTGCAAATCAGTCAATTTTTAATATATAGTATATATATGTACTTTTGCCCATACATGTTTGTAGATTTTTGCATAGAAAACTCAACTTGCCTATTTGACTCGGTAATTGGAATGTGAAAATCTTCATCTGTTTATGCAAATTTATGGCGATTGCTCAAATTCTACAACTGTATAGCCAAAACTTTGTTAATGTGTGTACTCAACTGCATGATTATTGTTGGCAATATACACTACGCCATAAATGGCCTTTTGCAACACAAAAAAAATGTTGGGTCAGGCCCAAAAAATGTTGCCATAGGTCTATGGCAACACTTTTCGGGTGATGTAATTTTTGCCGTTGCCTTAGACCTCAAAGGCAACATTTTGACTATCTAAGGCAACATAAGTAATATTTTTGCAATAGAACCCTATTTGGGTCTATAGCAACATCCATAGGTGTCTGTAGCAACATTCCAAAATGTTGCTATAGATATTAACTGAATTTGTGGGGCCCACAATGTAGAGCATATTTGATTTTTTAATAGAAATAAATATTTATTTAATAAAATGCTATTGCATAGAATTTGATATTCAAACAGTAATTTATTTAAATAAATATTTTATTTCAACATTTGAAATAGTACAAATACCTGACTCCACTATTTTACAATTCAATGATATATAACACTGATATTCACATATACAGATATTCCTCACTACATCACTCAGTTCACTCATTACATATGCAGTTTCAATTTATACAGACACCGACACTGACAAATATATGACGAGCCGAGTGCCGAGCCAAAGGAGAGCCGAGTAGCGGGTCCGGGCGCAGCGCCGGTGGGGGTCCGAGGCCCCGCAGTCCCAGTGGGGATCGACCTTCTTTGAAATGACGTAAAATGATGCACAAATGAATACTGGACTTAGCAAACCCGCAAACCCCATCCTCAGCAACTTCATCACCCATCGGAACTACTGCCCATCTACTTGCATTGCTTTCTACTCCTTTAATTCCTATCCTCCATCTCCTCGCCTAAATCTGCTTGAATCCCCTACGGCCAAACACCAAAACTCTACTGCAAACTCTTTTCAATTTCCAATCACCACATTAGCTTCTCTCCTTAACCAATACACAGCAGCACTGATGCAGCCCAGGCCAGAGTCGAAGCAGTGCAAACTACGAATTCACAAGGCCTAGGTCGTCCACGGTCTAAGGAAGGGATAGCTTTAGGTCGTCCACGACCTAACAAAGCAAGCGGTAAAGGGTTACGACCTAATAATGCAACCCAGGCTACGAATTCTGTGGAGAAGCTAAGTCGTGGCAAAATCTTAGGTCGTTCACGACTCAACTCAAGCGGGTCACGACCTAAGGAAGGAGATTTAAGTCGTCCACGACTTAAGGGAAAGGGGCTACGACTTAAGACTACAGGAGGAGCGCCACGAGACAACGAAGTAGCACCACGAGTTGAGAACGCACAAGACTTAAGTCGGCTACGACTTAAGGGCAATGATTTAGGTCGTCTACGACCTAACGAGGATGCTGAAGAAGGGAGTTCACGACTTAAGAACTGGGTTAAGTCGCTTGTTGTTGAGTCGTGAGTCGCGGCACCTACTAACTCGCAAGCATTGTTAAGTCGTTATGTATAAGTCATATGTGTTTTGCACTATGTTGTAATTGTTGAGTCGTGATATGGTGTTGTAATGTGTTGTATGTTTTTATGTCGTGAGTAGTTAGGTCGTATAAGACCTAAGTGTTGTAAATGTCTGTGGTGTAACTGTTTGAGTCGGAGCTATTGATAAGTCGTCGCCGACCTATAGTAAGTCGTAAGTCGTAGGTGAGTCGCAGATTGTACAAAGTCGCAGGGTTTAAGTCGGAAACGACTTAAGTGTTGTAAATTTGTAATGTTGTGTGGGTTGTAATACAGGTGCTTGAGTCGTGATGGTTGAGTCATTGCCGACCTAGTTGAGTCGTAAGTCGTGAACGACTTAAGGATCTGGTTTGTAAAATGCTATAAATAGGCATGAGTTGTACATTTGAAAGTTAAGTTGATTTGAATAAAATTTCATTTTGTTAGCTTTGTGCTTTCATCCAAATTGGTAGTCGAGTGTAATCTCCTATCTCCACCTTCGACATTCGAGTGCGCTCGAATCTTCGATCGTTGAAGCCAATTTGCGGAATCAAGTGCGCTTGATCAACGCTTGAATAATTGTAGATCTCTCTTCACAGTATCGTGCGCGATCAACATGTCAGAGATAGCTAGAATTCGGTATCTTCGGATCAACGAATTTGGGCATTTCGGTATCTTCCATTCCATCGATCGTTACTTTCTCAGAATCATCGTTTTGTCATTCCGCTGCTGCACCAGTTTGGTATCAGAGCTTGTTTTAGCCAATCATAGCTAAATCGAGTCTTGCAGCCAATTCTTTGAAGAATTTCGAAGTTGAAGTGTTAGCCGAGCTTGAAGTGTTCAGCCGAGCTAAGTAGAAGTGTGAGAGATTGAAAGTGTATCATTTGTCATTTGATCATTTGTTTGTCCAAGGCTGAAAGTCAAAGTTTTGAAGAATCAACCGTGCCGCCGAGAAGAGCTAATCGTCACCAAAACGTAGAAGCTTTGTATAGAAGAGAAGAAGCTGATGAGATGGAGCAAAGAATTAATGAAAACTTTAATGAGAAACTTAATGAAGGGATTGGACGATTAGAGAAGATAATGTTGGAGATGAATCAGAATCGGAGAAGGGTTTCGCCTGAATCCAACCATGGGGGAAGTAGAGTCTCACCACATTCCAATCGAGAAAGAAGTGTTGATGATGATCAAAGACGTGGGAGGAATGTGAATGATCGAGAACGGAGGAATGTAGATAGAAGGGATGTTGGTGGAAGACGTGATGGTAGTAGAGATGTTGGTGGTCAGGATCGACATCGATATACATCAGATTTTGAAGAAGAGTATGATGGTGGTAGTGTTCATAGACGAGGACGTGGACAAGGAAGAAATCAGTCAGAGTATGATCACAAGTGGGAATCTGGGATGAAGACTGAAATTCCAGAATTCAAAGGAGGTATGCAAGCTGAAGAGTTTTTGGACTGGTTGTCGAATGTAGAGGAGATTTTTGATTTCAAGGAAGTTCCAGAACATCGTAGAGTGAAGTTGGTTGCCACAAGGTTGAGGGGTAGAGCTTTGGCATGGTGGTAGTAAACCAAACTTACACGTGAACGGATGGGGAAGTCAAAGGTTGAATCATGGGAAAAGATGAGGAAAATGATGAAAGCCACATTCTTACCTTATAATTATCAATCACTTATGTATCAGAGGTTGCAAAACTTGAGGCAAGGAACGAAGTCTGTTAATGACTATGATGATGAATTCTATCAACTAATTGCAAGGAACGATATCATGGAGACAGAGGAACAATTAATAGCTAGATTTGTTGGAGGATTGCGTATGCAGATTCAAGACATGGTAAATATGTTTGATCCGAGATCTGTAGCGGAAGCACACCAGAAAGCGTTGGCTTGGGAAAAACAGGGAAGACGAGGAGGTGGTGTGTTTACAAATTCCAACAATCAAGTGAAGGGTGTTAGTGGAAGTTCTAATGTTTCAAAAGCTGTTGCAAAATCAGTTGTGAATGAGGTTGGAAAGTCGAAAGTCAATAATGGGTTCAAATGCTATAATTGCCAGGAAATGGGTCATAAGAGCAGCGAATGTCCAAAACCGAAGAAGAGAACTATGATTGTTGAAGTGGAAGATGAGGATGTCGAATAAGATCACAATTCACAGCGTGATGAGGAAGAAGAAGTGTCGGGAGACGAAGGATGTAATCTGATGCTACGAAGATCTTGTTTAACCCCGAAGCAGGAGGAAGAGTCGAGTTGGTTGAGGAGTAACATCTTTCAGTCAACATGCACTATTTTGGGGAAGGTCTGTAAATTTGTCATTGATGATGGGAGTTGTGATAATATCATTTCAACGGAAGCTGTGAGAAAGTTGAAACTAAAAATGGAGAAACATCATAGTCCATATAAACTTGCTTGGTTGAGGAAAGGAGGAGAAGTAAAGGTAGAGAGGCGAGCTCATGTTCCATTTTCCATTGGAAAGAAATACAAGGATGAGATTTGGTGTGACGTAGTTGACATGGATGTTTGCCATTTGCTGTTGGGAAGGCCGTGGCAGTACGATCGTGAAGTACAGCATAATGGTCGAACGAATAGTTACAGTTTCTTGTTCGAAGGCACGAAGATCACATTAGTTCCAAAAAAGCAACAGCAGAATGAGAATAAGCTGGTGGAGATCGAGGAATTGAAAACTTTGTTGTCATTGAAGGAGTTTGTGGAAGAGATAGATGAGAGTCCTGAAGTTTTTATGTTGATTGGGCATGAAAGCAGTGAAGTTTCTGAAGTTCCAGAGGAAGTGAAACCAGTTTTGGAGGAATTCAATGATGTGTTCCCAGAGGAGTTACCGAAGGAGTTACCACCGCTTAGAGACATACAGCATCAGATTGACTTGGTGCCAGGTGCTGCATTGCCTCATAGACCACACTATCGGATGAGTCCAAGGGAACATGAAGAGTTAAGGAGACAGGTGGAGGAATTATTGGAACAAGGGCGAGTTCAGTAGAGTATGAGCCCTTGTGCAGTGCCAGCTTTGTTGGTACCCAAAAAGGATGGAACGTGGAGGATGTGCACAGATAGTAGAGCATTGAACAAGATAACAATCAGATACAGATTTCCGATGCCGAGGCTTGATGATCTGTTAGATCAAATCAGTGGGTCTGTGATCTTTTCAAAGATTGATCTTAAAAGTGGTTATCATCAGATTCGCATTAGACCAGGGGACGAATGGAAGACAACATTCAAGACGAGGGAAGGATTGTATGAATGGCTGGTGATGCCGTTTGGTCTATCGAATGCACCGATTACATTCATGAGGGTGATGAACCAAATTTTCAGGCCGTACATTGGGAAATTTGTGTTGGTTTACTTTGATGATATTATGATCTACAGTGCTAGTACGGAGGAGCATGTTCAGCATTTGAGGAAAGTGTTAATTATCCTTCGTGAAGAACAATTCTACGCTGCTACGAAGAAGTGTGTTTTTATGGCGAGGAGTGTTTTATTTCTGGGGTATGTTGTATCGAAAGAAGGAATACAGGTGGACCAAAGTAAAGTTGAAGCTATCAGAGATTGGCCGCAACCCAAGACGATAACGGAAGTTCGTAGTTTTCACGGGTTGGCTTTATTTTATCGAAGGTTTATTCCGCACTTTAGTAGTGTGATGGCGCCTGTTACAGATTGTATGAAGGGTAAACAGTTTGCATGGACGGAGGGAGTAGGGGTTGCTTTTGAGCGAATCAAAGAACTCTTGACGTCAGCACCAATTCTAGTATTACCAGATTTTCAGTTAGTATTTGAACTACATACTGATGCATCCAAGGTTGGGATTGGAGGAGTGTTGAGTCAGAGGGGACGTCCGATTGCATATTTTAGTGAGAAGTTATCAGGAGCAAAGATGAGATATAGTACGTATGATGTGGAATTTTATGTTGTTGTACAATCTATTAAACACTGGAGACACTATCTATTTCAGAAAGAGTTTGTTCTTTACACTGATCATGAGGCGTTGAAGCATTTACAAGGGCAAGACAAGATTTCAGTGAGACATGCATCGTGGAATGCGTACCTACAACAGTTTACGTTTGTGGTGAAGCATAAATCTAGAGTTACAAACCGTGTGGCAAATGCGTTGAGCCGAAGGAATCATTTGTTGACTACAATGAAAGTTGAGGTGACAGGGTTTGATGTGTTGCCAGAATTATTTGTCGATGATCCTTACTTTGCAAAGTTTGTTGATAAAGTCAAGGAGGGAGAGACGGATGAGTTTATGATGGTAGATGGTTTTCTGTTCAAAGGAAATCGATTGTGCATACCTGATTGTAGTTTAAGAATGAAGATTGTGAAGGAGCTACATGAAGAAGGCCACGTGGGTAGAGACCGTATGCTACAGCTGATTTCTCAATCTTAATTTTGGCCATCAATGAGGAAAGAAGTGGAAAGATTTGTGGAACGATGTCATATCTGTCAAGTGTCGAAAGGAACTGTGACCAATGCTGGATTATATATGCCGTTACCTGTACCAAATAAGCCTTGGGTTGATGTGAGTATGGATTTTGTTTTGGGGTTACCGCGAACTCAAAGGGGGAACGATTCCATTTATGTGGTGGTTGACCGATTTTCGAAAATGGCACATTTTATTGCTTGCAAGAAGACGGCAGATGCTGTTCATGTTGCTCAGTTATTTTTCAAAGAGATATATCGACTTCATGGATTGCCAGAATCTATTGTGTCGGATAGGGATACTCGTTTTCTAAGTCATTTTTGGCTAAGTTTGTGGAAGATGGTCGGAACGAAGCTGAAATTTAGTACCGCTTACCATCCACAAACTGATGGACAAACGGAGGTGGTTAACAGATTGCTGGGGAATTTATTGCGATGTCTGGTGAAAGATAATCTGAAGAGTTAGGACATGAAGTTATGCCAGGCAGAGTTCGCTCATAATCATGCGGTAAATCGTAGCACAGAGTTCAGTCCATTCCAAGTTGTGTATTCAAACTTGCCAAAGGGACCGTTGGACTTAACGGTAGTACCACAACCGAAGGGGACGGTAAAACGAGCTGTAGATTTTGTTGATGGATTGACTGAGTGTCATAAAATCGTTCAGGAACGATTGGAGAAGGCAAACGAGAAGTATAAACGATCCGCAGATCTGAAGCGAAGAAATGTTGAGTTTAATGAAGGAGATATGGTATATGCTGTGTTAACAAAGGACCGTTTTCCAGTCGGTGCTTATAACAAGTTGAAAGCCAGAAAAATTGGTCCTATAGAAGTCGTGAAACGGATTAATGAAAATGCTTATAAGTTGAAGCTGCCGGAGAATGTGTACACTTCTGACGTGTTCAATGTTAAGCATCTCGTACCATATTATGGGGATGAACGTTCCGATGTGGAAGAATTTACAAATTCGAGGACGAATTTTTTTCAACCTGGGGAGGATGATGCAGCCCAGGCCAGAGTCGAAGCAGTGCAAACTACGAATTCACAAGGCCTAGGTCGTCCACGGTCTAAGGAAGGGATAGCTTTAGGTCGTCCACGACCTAACAAAGCAAGCGGTAAAGGGTTACGACCTAATAATGCAACCCAGGCTACGAATTCTGTGGAGAAGCTAAGTCGTGGCAAAATCTTAGGTCATTCACGACTCAACTCAAGCGGGTCACGACCTAAGAAAGGAGATTTAAGTCGTCCACGACTTAAGGGAAAGGGGCTACGACTTAAGACTACAGGAGGAGTGCCACGAGACAACGAAGTAGCAGCACGAGTTGAGAACGCACAAAACTTAAGTCGGCTACGACTTAAGGGCAATGATTTAGGTCGTCTACGACCTGACGAGAATGCTGAAGAAGGGAGTTCACGACTTAAGAACTGGGTTAAGTCACTTGTTGTTGAGTCGTGAGTCGCGGCACCTGCTAACTCGCAAGCATTGTTAAGTCGTTATGTATAAGTCGTATGTGTTTTGCACTATGTTGTAATTGTTGAGTCGTGATATGGTGTTGTAATGTGTTGTATGTTTTTATGTCGTGAGTAGTTAGGTCGTATACGACCTAAGTGTTGTAAATGTCTATGGTGTAACTGTTTGAGTCGGAGCTGTTGATAAGTCGTCGCCGACCTATAGTAAGTCGTAAGTCGCAGGTGAGTCGCAGATTGTACTAAGTCGTAGGGTATAAGTCGGAAACGACTTAAGTGTTGTAAATTTGTAATGTTGTGTGGGTTGTAATACAGGTGCTTGAGTCATGATGGTTGAGTCGTTGCCGACCTAGTTGAGTCGTAAGTCGTGAACGACTTAAGGATTTGGTTTGTAAAATGCTATAAATAGGCGTGAGTTGTACATTTGAAAGTTAAGTTGATTTGAATAAAATTTCGTTTTGTTAGCTTTGTGCTTTCATCCAAATTGGTAGTCGAGTGTAATCTCCTATCTCCACCTTCGACATTCGAGTGCGCTCGAATCTTCGATCGTTGAAGCCAATTCGCGGAATCAAGTGCGCTTGATCAACGCTCGAAGAATTGTAGATCTCTCTTCACGGTATCGTGCGCGATCAACGTGTCAGAGATAGCTAGAATTCGGTATCTTTAGATCAACGAATTTGGGCATTTCGGTATCTTCCATTCCATCGATCGTTACTTTCTCAGAATCATCGTTTTGTCATTCCGCTGCTGCACCAAGCACTCTACCATTGTCAATACAAACAATCTCCAAAGCCTCACAATTGCATGCTCCTCCATCCCCCTGTTTCACCAACATCACTTCTTCAAACAAGCAAAACAGCAACTCACTATCAAAAAACTGCAATTGCAACCACCTTTCACCATATTACAACTTTCCCAAACTTCCCAAATTTCACCAACCTTCAATACTCTATAAACACCATGAAACTCACCATCATTCAATCCACACTTCATCAACATCCCACCAATATCCTAAAACCTACCACCTCTTACAACTTACCTTTAATCCTCCACTTTCACACTCTTGCAATATCAAACTCCAAACTCCGTCTACATCTCTCTGCCAACATTCAGGCATCACACTGCCAACTGAAACTCCTCTGCATCACCTACTTCCACCATCACTTCCATAACTTACCAAACCAACCAACCTTCAACCAATACAACTACATCCAGATTCAATGGTGAACCAACCAACCTTAATGCTTGGATGAGATCACTCTGCACTCAGTCCGAGTTATGAACTTGCGATGGAGGCACAGGGCATCCAGAAGCAGTAGATACCCAGCCAGATTCTGAAACATTAACAAGTTCCAAAGGAGCATTTGCACAAACATATAGGAGGCGTACTACCTTATTGAAATTACCAGTACCATTCCCATGCTTATCCTTAATAATGTCATCATCTTGTAATCTATTACCATTAGCAGATAAGTTTTCAACAAATAAATCATAATTTTCCGAACATCACACCAAAGGCCTTCAGTACTAAGTGAAGCAACCGCAATCATAGGGGAAAGTACGAAGAGATCAGCCTGGCATGTACCTGATATAGGAGCCGTGGACGGATTAATTGTTGCGAGAATGACAGCTAAATCTCGAGGGCAGTTCGGGTTTTGGGAGAAATTAAGGCGCTAGAAGGGTTTTCAGGTGAAGTAGGCTAAAGGAGAAAGGTAGAGGGGTTGGTGGCGAGCAAGTCTTCTGTTGGAGGTGAGAGTTGATGGCGACGACAGCGGTGGCAAAAGGGGTTTGAACGGAAAACTTTGTTTGGCTTCGGGTTTTCGTGTCGTGATGGGGCTCTGGTTGGAGCTAGATGGTCGCGATGGGTCAGGGGGTAGCTGGGGGTGAGGGGGACAATTTGGTGGCGGAGGTGAATGAGGAAGTAGAAGAAGAGGAGGGTGAAAATTTGGTGGCGGAGGCGAATGGGAGGAAGCGAATTGAAATGAAAACCAAAAGGGGATCTACTCTGAACTAGTTCAGGCGGGAAAACGAAATTTTGGGGCAAATTGCAGTGGTGATCCATTTTAACAACCAGATTAAATGTACATCGTTGGATCGTATTCACGTGGATTGCTAATTTTATTAATTTTTTAATTTGAATACATCTATAGCAACACTATATAAAAATGTTGCATCGTGTTACACTTGTTTAGCTAGAGCAACACATTTTTATGGCTAAGGTAACACCAAAAATACAACGTTGCAGTAGGACCAAAATTTTATAGTTGTCGCAACATTTTAGCTAGCAACACCTTGCAAAAATGTTGCAGAAGGTCATCTATGGCGTAGTGATATTTTTTAGCATCTAATATCGATTTCTATGATCCTAAGTAATTTACAATTGAGGCTTTTTCTATTATGTAGGATATAACAAGCTTTTGTGATGACTGCTTATATCTCTGCTAATTGCTTCTACTCAAGCTTAGGTAAATTTACTTAAATAACCGAGTTTATATTATTATATTTAGGTGACTTAGTTTTGTATGTCATTATCCTGAATTTTTTTTATCATTAGTCAGTGTATAGATGACAGTATTCAAACTTTTTTAACATCAGTCGGTTTATATTCATAATTTACTACCTTCTGCGATTACTTTGGAATAATGATATTATTTCTCCTCTATATGTCAAATATAAATTTACCATTCTCATACTGATTAAAATTTATGTAAATTGGTACCATTTATATCATAGTAATGTATTTTGTCATTAATTTCAACATAAATCAATGAAAAGGGTTGAAGAATAGTGATGAAAGTTATTAATGAATAAGACAAAATGATGTGCAGTATATAGTTTTAAATCCAAATGTAATTATATTTATCAAGTTTGTCTATTTTTAATGTCAAATATGTGATTTAATCATATTATGAAGTGATCTTTAAAATTTATCCAATTTCAACTACTCTAATCTATGAGGATGATGGAGATTTTGAATGGGAGAACAGGAACTGTACCAAGATACGATGATTTTGGCATATCGTTGCCCACCTTACTTTAGTTTGTATATAAAGTGGTCTGCACCGGAGTCATGTATTTCCTTGCCTCTCTATGTGTCCTCTATGTTTGAGGTACTTCTATGTTGGCTTTAGGTCCATAAAATGTATGTGTTTATAATTATGTTGTAGTGACACTATTTATTTCTACTATTTATTAATTCTCTTCTTCCTAATTTATTCTTAGTTCCAATCTTATTTTCCCATTATTATGTGTTCTTTCCATCTAATAAAATCGTCTTTGTAGCAAAGCAGAAAAAGTTGGTGAATGGGGTCTTTGAAATGAATGGAAAAAAAGAGCTTGGAGAAAAGCAAGTCGATTTTTGTGTGTTGAGGAGAACATGGACAAAAATGATTATTTGTTTGTATTATGTTTATTTTGTAATTGCAATAATGTAATCATACTTTTAATTTTTAATAGTTTTTTTATCGTAGATGTTTGTTTTATTGGAATTTGTTTTTTAAAATTATAGTTAATTGCTAATTAGAATATTATTATTAATAATATTATTTGAATTTTTTATTACGGTAATATTATTAACGTTGATTTCCAGGATGGGATGTTTTATGTTTTATTTTGTAAATAACAACCTATGGAAATATTCTATATAGGTTTCTATTTTAGCCTTTTGAAGCATAGGAAAGTTTGACCGGCGTTGAAAAAAAATTGTTAATAAATAATATATTGTAAAAATGTTGCTTGGAAGGTCAATCTATAAGTGTATAAATTATTATCACTCTTTCAATTTTACATTAATTTAATAATAATTAATTTGGAAACTAATTAACAGATGTTTCTTCCACTTGACATTTTTGCATCATGGAAAAAAGATTACTACTTTATGGAAAAAGAAAACATCCACTCCTTCCTCCATTTCCACACGTGTTCTAATATGGGAACTTGAGTACAAAATTCACACGAAGGCATCCTTATTACCAACAAGTTAGACTTTCTATCTTAAACAATATCAAATTTTATCAGTTGCACATTACATTGCTACTATTTCATACTTGACGTCATATGACGTCTAACCCTATATTTACGAAGGTTCAAAGGTTTGGTTTTAAAACTGAACAAGGAGCGACAATCAATTTACATTAAGTGTTACAACTTCAACATTACTTCAATGATGTAACTATTTGGACACAAAATTTCACTTTTTACGTACATATATAATTCATCCATTCAATATTCCATACATTATTTACATAGTCCAAATCTCTTATTATTTGTTGCTTATTACTCTAAATCTTCTACTTAAGCTTTATACACAAACCCACTTATTGTGTTAAACATCATCGATTAGAGATATAAATTTTTACCAATACGTTGAAATTTGAAGTTGATTATAGATCATTAATAGAGCTAACAATTTGTTGAACTACTTTTGCAGATTGATGAAGCTACACTAAATGTTTTGGTTTGATAATAATTTATTGTTTTAGTTACGAAGTTTAATGCACAAAACAATCGATATCATGCAGCGTTTTTGTTCAAAATAAATTACCTATAGCATTAAATATGAACCACAATATTTTGTTATTGAAAAATACATAAACTATATATTATAGGATATTCATACCGCCCAACACTTCCAAGTTATACAACTGCCCGTGTGCGTAGCACAGGCTACACACTAGTTAAGTATTATACAAATAATTTTTTTCTCATATTTCAACTGTTTCAAGGTGTTTTAAATTCTAATTTAAAATTTAAACACTTCAAATATTTCAAATTTTTTTATTCATTTCAAATAATTGAAAACTCTAACTTAACATAGAATTTAAGAATCAAATTTCCAGTTTCACTTCCCCCCATTTTGAAATAAATATATACATATATATATTATATAAATCTAATCATATTTAAGAAATTCAAATCAAATCTATTTTCCAAAACAAAAGTGTAACAAAGCTACTAAATGGTCTCTCCACTATGAAACTCAAAAATGAACGTCGATGATGATGCAGTCATCATTGAAATTATTTTCCAGTGACAAATAGGAAAGTACTGACTTACTTCTTTAAAAATTCTGGAAAAATAATTTCCATTCGAAAATACTTACAAATAATATACTCTTTCAAACTATGAAAACCAAAATTTGAAAAGCACCGGAAATTAAATTCTTAAATCCTTAATTTAAATTTATTTCATTTTCAAATCAAATAAACCATGTTTATAAAATTTCAACACCTTATAACATATAATAATAGAAAATGATTTAGTAGTGTAACGACCCGTTATTTTGGACCATTCAAATCGACAATAAATCCACACATGTCAGACTTGAATAATTCAAAACAATAGATTGTTAATTTAAATTTGGCAAAACTCAGCATATACAGTAAATAAATCAATCACAGTATCTACAAATAGCAAAACCCGTACATAAATCATTATTTCTATATTATAACTCAATATAGACCAAGTTTACATTCTATTAAAAATCAATTTAGACCAAATCAGAACATTATATATAAACTAAACTATATATAATATACTTATCCCCAACATTGAAATATATATACTAGTTTAATATATTGACAATAATATATAGCTTATATTTGTGAATGTAACAGAATATACAATACAACAATTTATAAACTTGTAAAGCCACATATGCCACAACGGTTTCCATATAACTTATATAAATAAACTTATACAACATATAACCCATACTTAAAATATTAACAATAGTTACATACAATTAATTACATAAATTAACATAACAACCAATATATTATAAAACTTAGTAAGCTAATATATATATATATATATATATATATAAAATCTTATACTGTCAAAATACATAACTTATTCAATAGAGCTGGCAAATGTATTCATCTTAATAAACCTATATATAACTTATAACTTACGGTACAACAACATAGACTTTATATACAAATTTAATATAAAAATATATAATAGCCTATATATACAAATAGCTTACATAATTGATTAAATATATATAAATTACATAACCATACGTATACGTATCTATATATTATAGCAACAACACATATAGATCTAACATAGACCCTATTATATAATAACAGATCTCAGTTGAAAAGATTTAGATAACCATATGTACATATAACTTACAGATGTATAAAAGTTGCAAATACTAAATACTGGAAACATGCAACTATTATATGGATCCAACAAAAACAAAATATACACGTATATAAATATACTCTAACCTATTTACATTGAAATTCGGTTATAACAAGTTATGCAAATCAATATATAATAGTGGTCAAATATATTTATATGTATAATATAAACACAAAACCAACTCTTTTATTTATACGTTTTAGACCAATTGTTTGTAAAACTGACTGCACTTTTATAACAAGTTAACTTTGAGATATTCAAACTGAGACCATTTTAACTCTTATATACCACTGTGACCCATATACAAAGTAAGTAGGTACATATATACTAACCTTTTATAATAATCAATATATTATAACTCAACAGATATAAGTATTGGTTTAAACTATCAGAGAAAAAAAACAAACCTATATACTAACGAACAGATGGGATAATGATGGCAAAGCTCGGGCAACAAGGTGAAGGTGGGAGTGTTCGGGTTTTGTGGTGGTGGTGCTGCCGAGTGCTGACGTGGCTGAGGTTGTGGGAGGCTGGGCGAAGCTGGCAGAGGTGTGGCAGGTCGGGAGAAAGAGAGGGGTGAGTGGTTGGAGGCTTCGGATGCTTGAAGGGCGGCAAGGCTAAGGTAGAGGAACTGGGTAGGGTGACCGAACGTGGAGGGGATGGGCGTAGTTTGGATCGGGTTAAGTGTTGATGACAAGGGAAAGGAGAGGGTTGCCGCAAGTTTTGATCGGCTGTGTGAAGAGAAATGGGTTTGCTACAGATAATTTTTTTTTATATCTTTATTTCAAACGGTAGAATGAAAAAAATCAGGGAGAATTTGAAAGGGACAAACGTGAAAATACGCGAAAGTTAATGCAAAGGCAAACGTTACTCAAGCAAGGATCGGGTAAATAATTTAAAGCAATTTATTAGTGTGCAGAACGTTTCAATATTTGAAACCGAAGGAGAATTAACGGTCATAATTAAAGGTACCGTTACAATGAACAGTTTATTCTTTCCAGTGCATACCGAACCTTCAAATACAGAAATTTATATACCACAGAGATCAGCACGATGAGACGATCAAAATGGTATACAGATATTAGTGGTACGATCATCCGATCAAAAGTCGATAATCGGTACCGAAAATGCTGCTATTTTGCCAGAATTAAGATAAACGGAGCAATAGAAGTCCAAATTTTGAAAAATGAATGATGACGTCTTGCTCAGAAGATGATTTACAATTTTTCTATAGGAAAATATTCAAGTTTGGAAAACATTTTATTACCATCAAATTTTAACTGATTAAATTGAAATAAAATTATACAATAAAATAAACCTTCATATTATCTGATGAAAATTTACCATTTGCTATATTAAAATAGACGTATTCCAAATATAAAAAAAATTATTTCAAAATTCAATTATTTAAAATTTCACAAAATTCAGTTAACTACGTTATTAAAACCAATCAAAATTTATGGGTCGTTACACTCTCCCCCACTCAAAAGTTTTCGTCCCCGAAAAGGAAGGAGGTAGGAGAATAGAAACAACCAGACAGAAAAGATAGATTTAAAGACAAGGATAAACAATCAATTTAAACTATATAAATTTTACTTGAAATATTCATTTGAAAACTTCATTTGCAATTCAATTATCTTTAATGCTTTAAAACTTTTCAAAAACCCATTTGTAAAATTTCTTGCTTCCTTGTTTAAATACCATTTATATGTTTAAATAACACTTTTATAAATATATGAAAACTATTTGAAAACAATTATTTACATCATTACTTATATTTACAAAGAGGTTATTGAAAACATTTAAATCCATAATTCATAAATTTATTAATTTTTATCTCAAGACACTACAACAAAACAACCATTTTACAACAATTCCTTTACAACTTGCACAAATGGACGGTTGTAATAGGTGTTCTATAACAACTGTTTATTTTTAGCAGTTGTAAAAAATGCACTTTCAACAAAAAAAATTTGTAGCAGTTGTAATATATTGTTTGTAACAACTACTTGCTTGCGCCAGTTGTAATTATTTATCTATAACAACTCTTTTGGCCAGTTGTCTCCCTAAATTAGGTTTCTACAACTGCCAAAATTTACGTTTCCCTCCCATGTTTCATTCGCCCGCTAAACGTTCCAAAATAAGAAAAATGACCCGCAAAATATTCTTATTCCAAGCCCTAAAAAAATCGTGATTTCTCTCTGCCATTGCCCTCTTCTGTCGAATCTTGCAAACCCTAACCCAAAGCTGCTCGTCTCCTTTGCGCGCGCCTCCAGTTCTACCTACGTCATCCTCATCCTCGTTGTTGCTCGCCTCTTTTTTCGCTCGTCGCCGTTGTACTCGCCGTCGTTGCTTTGCCGTCGATGAAATTGTAGGTATTTTTGCTCGTCGTTGTTGTACTCACTTCAAAGAAATTTTGTTACCGATGAATTTGCTTTGATTTGATTACTGCATTTGTTAATTACTGTACTTGTAATAAGTGTTTTGTTGAACTTGAAATCGATTCAATGCTATACTTGTAATAAGTATAATATGCTAATTAAAAAGTATTTGATGACGCTTGAAATCGATTCAATGCTGGATTGTATGACGTCTCACTTTATTGATGTTCACTTTGAAGAATCTTATTTTTTTTCTTAATTGTTTAATTCCTAAATCCTGTGGAAGAACCGGATTTTTTTGAAAAAAATATATAGAATTTTTAGAGAATTTTTAGAAAGAAATGAATTATTTTACGCGGATTTTTTTAAAACTTTGAATGTATTGGAAATTCTTTGACTTTTCATAGGAAAAAATATATTTTTTAAAATAGAACGTTGCTTTTTGGAGAAATGGTATATATTTATTTGTGTATTCAACATCTTTGACATTTTTTTACAAATATTTTAGAATTGGTTAAGAAGCTTTCACATAAGTTTTGTAATAAAGCAAAAAGGTTTGTTGAAAAGAAACCAATAAAAAAGGGAAAATAAAGTGCTAAATCTGTGCCAATCTACAATGCATTTGCAAGTTATATGTCATAATGTTTTTGGTGCCGCTGAATTTATTATTGATATGTTATCAAAATAAATTAAAAAGGATTAATAGTGATATGTTAGCAAAAAGGTTTCTTTGCTTATACCTCGTTTCTTACTGTGAAGCTCTTAATGCCATTGTTCAATCATGATGAAGAGCAAACAGATTTGTATTTTTTTTCTTTGTAGTTTCACTTGACACTTAATCATAACATGCTACATGTTATATGCACTAGTCATTCAGATACATAATATATATGTTATAATGAACACTAATGGTTTTGATATTCCTGTCATGTGATAGAGAAACATGGCATGAGATCTCATGTGACAGAGAAACATGGCATGAGATCTCATGTGCAATTTCTTATATTCGGCAAGTTATTGCCTTTAGCCTAACTCGGGTTTAACAGCCATTTTTCTATCCCATTATTCTATTTTCCTCATTGATGTTATAATAAACACATATGTTCCCAAGGGAATTTTCATTCATTCATTCAAAACCTGATTTGAATAAGGAAGTTGGCTCAAGTTCAAATAAAAAAAATTCATGTATTGCTATTTATTACGTTGCTATTTTTTGCACTAAAACCATTTAATGGATGTAACTTCTCATGCACAAGCATGCATGTGAACATTTCTACCTTTTGCATTTTAATCTACTTGTAACTTGATATTTATTTGGGAACTATGTTAAAAGTTTAAATCACTAAAAATGAATATACGAAAAATATGTCTGCAGCATTTCTGTTTAAACACGCTAGTTATACATAAATATGATTGCATGAAATAAAAAAAAGGAATTATGAAATTCAGAAAGTAAAGTGCATAATGATTGATTTTCTGAGATGATGAATACTTTAAAATCCTCTTCAAAGTCGTTATCATCATCTTTTCCAAAGGTCCTTTTCTTTTGCTCAATTTGTTTTTCTTGATGAATTTTTTTAGTTCATATTTGTATTTGTTTGGTTTCACTAGCAGTAGATTTTATTCCAGCAAACAAACTATATATGTCACATTTGTTTTACATAGTTTGGTAAGAAAAGTATAACATATGACCTAACATGGATATAGAAACCATATGGTCCATATCCACTCTTCGAAATATGACATGTTCATCTACATTGCTGAGGTCCCAATTGCTGAGATGTCCATTGCTGGTGTTTAGCAATGCTACCTGAAGAGTCCAGTCTTTTCACATTGTATATACGTTCCACTTTTAACAGTATGTATAATCATATTCAAAAAATGTGCCCAGTTCATAATATATATTCTTTAAAGACGAAGATGAATAAGTAGTACAAAAATTATGTCAATTATAATATTTAACTCTTCGGCTTTCTCATCTGCCACTACTTGAGCTTTTACCAATGTATTTACTTAATTGTTATTGTAAATGACATGTTTGTTATCCAAAAGAATTGTTAGGTTATTTTTTTTCTTTCCTTTTTTAGTTTATCACCAAAAAAATATCCAAATTCAGAGTATTTATAAACATAATAATAAATGTTTTGCATTCATTAATCAAATTTTCGACTTAGTTTGCTTAAAACTAGTGTAATGTATTTTCTTACTGGAAAGGTATCCAAGATATCACCATTTATACAAACCTAACTACAAATTTAAAATAGATAAACTAGTAAGAAAATATATACATTTTCGTACATGCGCATTCTGAAAGATTGACATGTTCTGTATTGTCGATTGCGTCACTTAAGCTAGGCATGAACCATTTCGTTCTTGTGGTTTATAGAAATGTTGTTGCTGCTGCTGTCATTGCTCCTTTTGCTTTGTGGTTTGAAAAGTTCGTACCTCCTACTTATTTAACTTTACTGTTCGTTAGATGCACAGTGGATTTTATAGTAATTATTCAAAAAACATTAGTAGTAATATAACACCTGACAGAACTGTCAATGTTTCATGCATCTTCATGATTTCCACAGTGAACCATGTATAGTTAGTTCATTTTCCGTGCTAGGAAATAAATTTGTGTTGTAAGTTGTAACGCACATTCATTGCTCTTGCTAATTGATGCTCTAGAAGTCAAGAAATAGGATCCAAAATTTTCTCTGCATGCATTATTAGTTAAGAAATTTACACTGATTATTGTGCAAGAAGTAGCAGCGTTTTTCATGTTATTTAATATGTGTTCTTTGAATTTCTTTTTGTCTTTATGTCTTCAAATAAAATATATGGTTATCATCTTTGATATCATCCTATCTACATTAGTTGTCAATCATGAAACACTCAGATTCCACTAAACTATAAACTAATTTGTTCTTTTTAATAATGAAAACAATAATATACTAGCATTGTCTCTTAAATTTATACTTATCATATCATGTAAAATTCAACAATAATACATGTAAAAATATTACTATATATGCTAATTCTCTGAATAAATTGCAGCAAAAAAGTGCGACCAAAGATGACTCTCTGCGTCTTCTTCAAAATAATGCTAATGGGACTACTAGAGTAAGTAAAAAATATTAATATAATTCATCTCTAATTATAGCTTTCTATGCATAAAATAAAATTTAGTGACTAATAACACATATTAAACAAATTTCAGACCAGTGCTTGATCAAAACTTATACTACATGGGAAATAACGCAACATCAGCAAGTTTTACTTCTGCGCTCTACAACATACTTCCCGCAGTCACCTTCATACTTGCCATCTTACTCAGGTAGATTTTCCGGTAAAACCCTGTAAGCAATTTCGTAACTCTAAGGAGTTATAGGTTTAAAATTTGAAACTTAATTCAACAACCAGAATGGAGAAGGTGAAAATAAAGAGCATACGTGGGAAATCCAAAGTTGCAGGAACAATAATAACAGTACTGGGAGCACTGCTGATGATTGTGTACAAAGGCCCAGTAGTCGAATTTATTTGGTCTAAAGGGAAAAGTCACCAGGAGGCGGCTGCAAGTACAGATCATAGCCATTTTCTTGCTGGCACTTTCATGATCCTCATAAGTTGCTTTTGTTGGGCTCTCTTCTTCATTGTTCAGGTAAGTCTTTTTTGCTCAGACAAATCAGACAATGTCCATGTAAGCCTTTTTGTTTACTGATTCATTGGTGTAAACAGGCAAGTACACTAAAAGAATACCCATCAGAGCTAACATTGACGACATTAATATGCACGCTGGGTGCAGTGCAAAGTGGGGCAGTTGCTGCTGTAATGACTAGAAGTATAGAACCGTGGATTATTGGTTTCGACACTAGACTATTCACCATTGTTTACTCGGTATATATAATATGTCAATCTTTCAGACTTTTTTTAAAATAATGATAACAATACATACATACATATATCAGAATACAGATACACCCTTTAGAAGTATTACTAGTGATTCTCGACAACTTTTTGACCATTTAGAAATATATACATTTTCGTACAAATTAGGTTTTAAAGAAAAACTTATTTCAACAATGGGTTCAGTTTGAAAAAATTGTTATATATACACTCATGTTCTGTTTTTGTAAAATAATCGCACTAATGTGATATGCTGAGCTCCATTTTTTTTTGCGAATGTAGCCTGTTACTCCTTTCTAAGGCGAATACCCTAAATTAGACACTCTCTTTGTTGGAAATTCATCTTTTAATGGTTGAAGGGACGATATGTATGTGGTCTCCAAACATGTATCGTCACTGATTGTCTAATTATTTTACTCCACTTTCTTGTTAATTTTTTTTTCATGTTATCAAACCTGAGTTTTTTAATAAGGCTGGGGAAGTTGTTGGTGTTCGAATGGTTTCAGATCAACAAGGCAATTTTGAAGCCATGTCAGTTATACAAGTTGGTTTTGACATGTGCAAGTTGTTCAAATGGCTATTGCACACCTATTTAAAATTAACTTAGGTCCTTCTTATGATATGCCCATCAATTTTAGGCAATGGCTAGCTTGAATGGTGTTGAGCTTATGGGATGAGGTGTGAGGCTAGATTGTGTACATCCGAAGTGTTCATCAATCACACTTCAATCTGGGTATGCATTGAATCTAATCACATTTGACAAAATTGTAGTGCTCCTGATGATTTTTTTTCTCCAGTCATTATGATACTCTTCTCACTTCCATACAAATTTATATTTTTTTATTAAGGTTTCTTCCTCTGTAATGTTTTGCTTTAATATTGCAGGAGGGACGATTACTCTAATCAAATGGGAGGACAGAGTCAGGGTTAGAAAACTTTTTGTTAAAGGCTTTAATAGTTCCAAAGACGAGCATTCGGTAACATTTCTTTTCTTTATTCTGGTAGTTAATTATTTTGCTGGCACATATTTTTAATCTTTTCTCCTTATTGCCGAATCTAGAATCTGACAAAAAGCATTTTGGATCATGCGAACATATTACCTGTTGTACAATTCCTAAAGACTATGAAACATGCAGTTCAAAAGGATCAGTACGTTTACATTTACAATTTTGTATAATATAGTAGCAATGTTTTATCTAAAACATTTAAATCTACTTATGAAACCAATGACTGTTGATCTAGTTATAAGGCTCCAAAAAACATCAAAAAACAACAACCTGCAATATCACTATTTTTATCAATTCGTTTCTCTTCACATATATTTCAAATGAATGAAAATAACAAAATTGCAATAATAGACCAAAGGTAGAGGAAAAAATGCATATTTTTGCAGAAAAAACTGCAATTTTGTCTTCAAGTCTTTGCAAAAATGAAAACGATAAATATTTGCAGTTTTTATGAACAAAAAATCACAAGGAAAAAAGTTCAAATTTTTTTGGTTTGTGTTCAGTAATAATCACAAATTTTAGAAGATTTCAATGAGGAGAAAAAATGGAAATAATTTTAGCTATTATTACCCGATAGAGTCCTTGACACACATTGTAAAACCACTGCAGCTGTTGCTTGTCGCCCTCTTTTCCTGATAATAACTTATATGTGTTTCTGTAATGGATGAACCAATTTTAGAAAACATATTAGAATTTTCAAAATGTAATGATTCTGCAGTACTATACTGATCAAAATCTTCATCCACTTCCCATAACTATTAAGCACTATACAATGTCGTATCTAACACAGATTCCATGCTTGATGGTTCTTATCAAACAGATCATTTTGGACATGTTTCAATTCAAGAAATCCAAAATGGTTTGATAATAATATATCTCCTTACATAGTAGAGTTTGCAGCATTCACTATGGCTGATCCAGTCACTTTGCCGTTTCTCCTTCAAAGTTGATTGTCTGTATGTCGCTTGGAAGGCTTGGGTTGATTTGGTGGTGGATTCTTAAGCTATTCCATATAGGCCTACTTCATACGTTTGGATAAGCGGTTGGGAGGATTGTTGCTTGGCACGGGGAATTTATCTCTTTTGATTAGTATGTATCTGTATTTATATTGACGTATGTTATGGATTTAGTTATGTTTTGTAATAGAATTATGAATTCAATAATGGTGTAAAATTGAATTGTTTTAGCTTTTATTAAATGTGAATGGTTCGTGTTATTTCAAATAATGTTAACGATTGTGGTTATTATTAGTGAAATATAGGTTTTAATTATAGTGTTGTGAAATTTATGGTTAATGGCAGTTGTCGGAAGATGAATTGCAATTGTTGGTAGCAGTTGTAAAAAGATTTATTGCAACTGTCAATAACAGTTGTAAATGAATCTATTACAACTACCAAAAGCAGTTGTAAAGGGTAAATGAATCTATTACAACTGCCAAAAGCAGTTGCAAAAGGTATTATTGCAACTGCTATAGCAGTTGCAAAAGAGACCCATAACAACTGTCAATGCAACAGTTACGATAGAGTTTACCACAACTATCAAAAGCAGTTGTAAAATGTTTTTTACAACTGCTCCTGCAACTGTCGGTGACAGTTGTAAAAATCTCCAACTCTATTACAACTCTTGATATTAAGACTGGTGGCCGCCCGTTGTAATAGACCTATTACAACTGTTTTTGACAGTTGCAAAAAGGTATTTTTGTTGTAGTGAGATACTTTCAAATATTATTAATAAACAAATAATAATTTACTTTAAAAATGTTTTATTTAATTAATAACTTCTAAAATATTTATAACTCTAAAATTTCTATTAAACCATGTGGTATCTAAATAAACAATATTTAAAAAGGATATAGTCAACAAGGAAAAGAAGGAGGATTCGAAAAACAGAATATAGGTGAATAAATAAGCTGAGCAGATAAGATAGATTCAAAAGAATAGTATCGGGCACGAATAATTGATTCAAACCATAAGAATTTCAATTCCAAATATTGATACAAAATTTTCTTTGTTGGAAATACTTTTATAATAAAATACCTTTATAACGAAACAAATTTTCTTTTGAAAATACTTTTATAACTCGATGTTTCAACAAGTTTATCCTCGTTCCTGCAGACTCTGGCAGTGCGTTGATCAGGCGCAAAGATAGAATTCTCCAGGTACTTAGTAGACTTGTTTCAACACCCAGTGAAAATACTGGAAAACTTCTAAAAACAGATGTGGAAAGTACAATCCAAACAAAAAAACAACAAAACCTTTGTCTAACCATGGTTCGTAGATACACTGTTACACCTGGATCCCTCAGGAAACAATCCATATCCGTAAGCTTTCTCAGCCCTGCGAGTTACGCCATGATGACTAGTAGAATGCAGGATACACAATGGTTACTCCTGGATCCCCCAGGAAACAATCCGTACCCCCAGGCCATCTCAGCCAGGCAGTTTCGCTACTAATGCGACCTACATAGATGCAGGATACACAATGGTTACGCCTGGATCCCCCAGGAAACAATCTGTACCCCTAGGCCATCTCAGCCAGGCAGTTGCGCTATGCATCCGCGCTCGTAGGACCATGGGTAACGCCATGGAATTCGATGGAAACTCGAGTATCATATCCGGAAAACCAAAAATCAGAGAATATCGATAGAATGAATCCACAATGTGGCCACAAAGCGGATATCAAGTAGAAGGCACTTTCCATATCTTTACTTCGAAAATATGTATCATATAGTACCTTTTCAAATCACTTTCAAATATCATACTTATATAAAGTCCATTATATATAAGATTTCATTTTCAAATCAAATACTTTCCAAAATCAATAGTATATCAAATCACACTTATATAGACTTCAATTATATAAGATTTCACTTTTCAAATTGATTACCTTTTCAAATCCATAGTTTTCGAATCAACATCATACTTATACAAACCAAATTTTATATAAGTCGATAACTCCCAAATCAAGTATTTAGTAACATAAGGTTCTCAAATTTCAATTTGTTTCAATATCAATATAATTTTCAAAATCATATATGATTTCACCAAATTATTCTTCCAAATCAAATATCTTCAGTTCCAAAGTTTCCAAAATAATAAATTTAGAAAAATAAATCCAAATTTCCAAATCAATATAATTTAAGTCAAACAATTCATTTCCAAAATCATGTTATATTTACATAAAGTCCATCTTATATAAGAATCAAAATTTTACAAAATAAATTTCACTGTATGAAGAGCCATATGGGATTGAATATCTTTTGCTTTTATGGGTTATATATCTTTGTAATTTTAAATTGGAAATTTTCTTTTAGTAAGCAAAGATATTCTAACCCGACAGCTTTCAACTTCAGCGTCAAAATATATCACTGATATTAGAATATAAGATGTACATACGTCATCATTTCGCAAAATCACATTTGATCGCTCGCTCGATCACACAAGTTCGCTTTCGAACTAGTATTGTCCATTCGACTTCCCTAATGCGGATTTCGATATGGTTTCTCGACTAGAAGCCATCAGTCTCCTTGCATAGCCATATACTATGATAGAGAATTCTAGAATCAAGCCCAAAATCCATATCAAATATTCGCCATCAAGAATCGAATGAAAAATCCTAACACGTAATGGTGTAATTCACCTCGAACTTGTGTACTCAAACCTGGATCAAATTAATTATGTGAATAAAACAGCATACGTACAACTTATATATTTATTCCAACCTATTAAATATATAGTTTCATAAAGATGTTACCCAGTTAAAACATTTAAACTAAATTTTATTCAAAATATTTTGAAGACCAAATTCTTTTCAAATCTAAATTTCATATTAGAAAAATTCAAAATAGCCTTATTCATTTACTTAACAAAACAGTTTCAGCTTATTTAAATCATATTACTACATACTTTAAACATACATACCAAACTTATATACTTTATACTTCAAAATTTCTTAGCTTTTGAAAAGTTAACCTTGATTTGGAAGTGCTCGAACCTTCAAAATAGTCGAAGAAATCAAATTTAAATCCAAGAGTTGGAAATCAACAACAAATCAGTAAATCAATTTCAATAGGTAGTGTTATATCAAATCAGATCCAAAACCCAAGGACTGAACACCGGCTTACTTCAAATCATTTCAAATATATATATATATATATATATATATCGAATATCAAATCTTACTTCGGAATTTGAAGTCAAAATGGTTTCACAAAATCACTCGCATAGCAATGCTACTAAAGTGGCCTCTCCCCCACTATGAAACTCGAAAATCAATGTCGATGATGCGTGCACTCATCACCGAAATTATTTTCCAGCGACATAAGTGAGTTCTGGACTTCTATTTTCTCAAACTTCTTTTGAAGTTTCTTCGAAATCATTCGAAACTCATTAAAATCATTTGAAACATTTCTTATTCGGAAAAATATTTTTAAATCATATTATTATTATATATTTCAAAATCTTATAACCAATTTCAAAATACCGGAGTTCAATTCTCGAATTTCAAATTTAAAATCCTTCAGTTGTAAATCATTTTTAGATAAATCAAATTCTTATATAACTTTCAAAATTTCAAATCCTTTCAAACTTCAAAATCTCATTTTTAAAAGGTATATATAATCCTTATCGAGAACATTTTCACTTTTATATATATAGAATAAAATCATATTTATCAAGATAATACTTTCGATATACAAAACAATTTCTAAAGTACAAACAAGCCCGATTTTCAAAGGATGATTCAAGAATAGATTTCAAAAGAAAGGTAGAGATTCAGATTAGAGAGACTCTAATCAAATGGAATTCTGATTCGAAGATAGGCTCAATCGACGATTAGGTAATTAAATTACAAAATACAAGATAGATGTATTTTTATAAATCACGAATGACCCTAGGGTCAACCGTGACTTCAAAATAAGATTGGTGCAAAATTCTGAGGCAAATCGACATTCGATTTCCAGAGATAGAATTCGGCATAACAAGAGATAGCAGCATCTAAACCGAGGGATATATAAATCTCCGGTGAATCAA
Organism: Allium fistulosum; assembly: GCA_030737815.1. Classification (NCBI taxonomy): domain Eukaryota; kingdom Viridiplantae; phylum Streptophyta; class Magnoliopsida; order Asparagales; family Amaryllidaceae; genus Allium; species Allium fistulosum. Next base: position 1,216,965,099 of record CM060904.1, on the reverse strand, counting down.
TGCCAATTGTAAAGGAGTTCCACCCCTTTACAAATCATTCAAAGATTGGCGGGATCGCCTATTCTTATAGAGATCATTCGAAGTGGAGTTATAGGATACTCCAGAATCAAAAGAATACAAATAGGGAGAGACAAGAATGAATTTTGGAACCGCAAAGAACGTTCCAAAGTTCAAAGGGAATCGAGTCTAAAGTAAGAGATTCAAACTCGAACGAAAGTGATTCTGTAAATAAATTTACTATAAATGCGAAGTTTCGCCTAGAGCCAAAGCTCTGATACCAACTGTAACGACCCGTTATTTTGGACCATTCAAATCGACAATAAATCCACACATGTCAGACTTGAATAATTCAAAACAATAGATTGTTAATTTAAATTTGGCAAAACTCAGCATATACAGTAAATAAATCAATCATAGTATCTACAAATAGCAAAACCCATACATAAATCCTTATTTCTATATTATAACTCAATATAGACCAAGTTTACATTCTATTAAAAATCAATTTAGACCAAATCAGAACATTATATATAAACTAAACTATATATAATATACTTATCCCCAGCATTGAAATATATATACTAGTTTAATGTATTGACAATAATATATAGCTTATATATGTGAATGTAACAGAATATACAATACAACAATTTATAAACTTGTAAAGCCACATATGCCACAACGGTTTCCATATAACTTATATAAATAAACTTATACAACATATAACCCATACTTAAAATATTAACAATAGTTACGTACAATTAATTACATAAATTAACATAACAACCAATATATTATAAAACTTAGTAAGCTAATATATATATATATATATATATATATATATAAAATCTTATACTATCAAAATACATAACTTATTCAATAGAGCTGGCAAATGTATTCATCTTAATAAACCTATATATAACTTATAACTTACGGTACAACAACATAGACTTTATATACAAATTTAATATAAAAATATATAATAGCCTATATATACAAATAACTTACATACTTGATTAAATATATATAAATTACATAACCATACGTATACGTATCTATATATTATAGCAACAACACATATAGATCTAACATAGACCCTATTATATAATAACAGATCTCAGTTGAAAAGATTTAGATAACCATATGTACATATAACTTACAGATGTATAAACGTTGCAAATACTAAATACTGGAAACATGCAACTATTATATGGATCCAACAAAAACAAAATATACACGTATATAAATATACTCTAACCTATTTACATTGAAATCCGGTTATAACAAGTTATGCAAATCAATATATAATAGTGGTAAAATATATTTATATGTATAATATAAACACAAAACCAACTCTTTTATTTATACGTTTTAGACCAATTGTCTGTAAAACTGACTGCACTTTTATAACAAGTTAACTTTGAGATATTCAAACTGAGACCATTTTAACTCTTATATACCACTGTGACCCATTTGCAAAGTAAGTAGGTACATATATACTAACCTTTTATAATAATCAATATATTATAACTCAACAGATATAAGTATTGGTTTAAACTATCAGAGAAAAAAAAACAAACCTATATACTAACGAACAGAGGGGATAATGATGGCAAAGCTCGGGCAACAAGGTGAAGGTGGGAGTTTTCGGGTTTTGTGGTGGTGGTGCTGCCGAGTGCTGACGTGGCGGAGGTTGTGGGAGGCTGGGCAAAGCTGGCAGAGGTGTGGCAGGTCGGGAGAAAGAGAGGGGTGAGTGGTTGGAGGCTTCGGAGGCTTGAAGAGCGGCAAGGCTAAGGAGGAGGAACTGGGTAGGGCGGCCGAACGTGGAGGGGATGGGCGTAGTTTGGATCGGGTTAAGTGTTGATGACGAGGGAAAGGAGAGGATTGCCGCAAGTTTTGATCGGCTGTGTGAAGAGAAATGGGTTTGCTACAGATAATTTTTTTTATATCTTTATTTCAAACGGTAGAATGAAAAAATCAGGGAGAATTTGAAAGGGACAAACGTGAAAATACTCGAAAGTTAATGCAAAGGCAAACGTTACTCAAGCAAGGATCGGGTAAATAATTTAAAGCAATTTATTAGTGTGCAGAACGTTTCAATATTTGAAACCGAAGGAGAATTAACGGTCATAATTAAAGGTACCGTTACAATGAACAGTTTATTCTTTCCAGTGCGTACCAAACCTTCAAATACAGAAATGAATATACCACAAAGATCAACACGACGAGACGATCAAAACGGTATACAGATATTAGTGGTACGATCATCCGATCAAAAGTCGATAATCGGTACCGAAAATGCTACTATTTTGCCAGAATTAAGATAAACGGAGCATTAGAAGTCCAAATTTTGTAAAACGAATGATGACGTCTTGCTCAGAAGATGATTTACAATTTTTCTATAGGAAAATATTCAAGTTTGGAAAATATTTTATTACCATCAAATTTTAACTGATTAAATTGAAATAAAATTATACAATAAAATAAACCTTCATATTATCTGAAAAATTTACCATTTGCTATATTAAAATAGACGTATTCCAAATTTAAAAAAAAATTATTTCAAAATTCAATTATTTAAAATTTCACAAAATTCAGTTAACTACGTTATTAAAACCAATCAAAATTTATGGGTCGTTACAAGTAGTGTTGACAAAATATTAAATGATAATCCTGTTTTATCATTCCTAACAACCAATTTAATTAACTATCCAATTTCATAAAATTATACTTTATATATAAAATATAATCATACATAAATTATTTCATTTTCCAATTTCGAAAACAATATTGTGTCAGTTTGCTCTGTTCAAGTGTTTTGGAATTCCAATCGATAACGTTTGCTAGACGAATCGATCGAAACCCAAAATTCAAACTTAACAACTCAAACAACACAATATAAAACATTTTTATATCAATTACAAATACACTCCCTCTCACGATGATTCAAGGAAGGATTTCAAAACAAGGATAGAGATTCAAATTTAGAGGGACCCTAATCAGAGAGAATTCAACTATGAATATAACTAGAAAGGAAGATAAGATAATTAAGACACAAAGAAAAAGGATTGATAGACTAATATTAATCGCGGGCGACCTTAACCGGGTCAACCGAGATTCCAGGAGTAAGATCAATGCGAATTTCAATTTCCCGCATAGGAGGAGGAGAAATGACTTCACCAAAACATTAGGATAATCCCTGACTATCGGGGAAGTCAAGATTATTAGGCTGGAAAGATAAAACTGCCTGCAAAAAAATCTTGAGACAATCGACATTGGGTGATAAGAGAATTACTCGGGTAGTCTACTAAAGAACGGTTCGGGCTTAGCAAGAGATAACATCATCAAAACCGAGGACGTAGAAATCCCTAGTGGATCAATGCCTATTGTAAAGGAGTTTCACCCCTTTACAAATCATATTTAGGTTGGCGAGACCGCCGATGGGATTAGTCACACAAAAGATGAAGTTGACAGTTGAGGTTGGAGCTATGAGATGATCCAATATCAAAAGAACACGAACATGAGAAGACAAGAATGAATTTTCAGAACGAAGGGGAAGGTTCCAAAATTCAAGGGGAATCCGAATCAAAGAGGAGAAATTCAAGCTCGAACGAAGGTGATTCTGTAATTAATTTTTTTACTCCATATGTTAAGTTTTTCCTAAACCAGAGCTCTGATACCAACTGTAATGACCTGCTATTTCGAACCATTCACATCCGCACATGTCGGACTTGAATTGCTCAAAACAACATATTGTTAATTTATATTTGGCAAAACTCAGCAAATATAGTAAGTAAATAAATCACAGAATCACAGACACAGAGTAATATAACAATAAGCAGCGGAATAGATATATAGTAGTTCGTGAAGATACTATATAAACATCAGAGTTTGAAATAAAATACAACAGAATATCTCAAATACAAATGAATCTCTAATACATAAGCAACTGACAAGTGTGAACATAAATGACTGGAATAAACTGAAATAACTAAATGCTGGATAGATATAGATGGATCTCCAAGCAAAGCTCCAATCTCCAAAGGTGAGTCGCAAATGCTGTGACACTCAGTCTGAACCTTGCATAAAGCAAAACAAAAATCACTCGAGTTATGATTAACATTCTTATATTAATAAATTCAACTCAAGTGAAATGTCAACTGAAATACAAGTAACTTAAAGGATGCTTGGGATTTCCATCCTCTAAGGATCCGTGGAGCTATCTACTATGTAGTAATATACACTATTATAATATGTCTATAGTAAAGTAAACTATTAAAATAGCGTTAAGGCATTACCCATATCCCTCTTAACACATTTTTATATATTCCCGTAGCCTATACAGATACTGTAATCTCCACTAATCCAGTAGGATACTCAGGGAGCACTCCATAGGTACGGTACAAAACAAACTCGTAGAAGGCGCGATAGGGCATGTGACAAGGCACGCGAGGAAATGATAGGGTAGATATACCATTTACGGATCCGGACTGGTGATAACGCATAGCAGCTACTACCGCCCACCTCGACACACACTCCCAAATCAAAGCTACACCTAGTCAAATCACAAAGTAAAAGAATGGTATCGAAGAAGTGTGCCCGATCGGAGGAATGACCTCACTTGGCCCGGCATGGCTCCTGTTTTAGCCACATCAAGCTGACTCATGGGAGTTAGGGCTACGTAAATACCTCATACAGAATCGTCACCAAACCATCCTACTTCATTTCTGGAATCTCCACCACGTACACAGTTGTTAAAGTGGTTTTCGGTATTGGTAGAGAGTATGACAATATCCGATCTCGGTCTCTTTAAGAACCAAACGCTTATTTCACACCGTGATCATTTCATTTCAAATAGTTCATACTTCATGTCAAAATATCATATTCATTTTAAAACCATATCAAATTGATATCATTATTCACTTAAAAAAATATTCATTTTCAGAATCATAGCACTTTCAAAATTTTAACACTTTCGAAATCATAACACTTTTGAAACCATAACACTTTCAACTTAGGCAGTTTAAATATTGAAATAGTATATATATATATATATTAAATAGTTATAAATTAGAATAGTTTATATATTAAAATAATTTATATAGTAAAATAGTTGTAAATTAAAAATAGTTTATATTTATTTAAAGAGATTATACTGAAATAGTTTCCCAATTAGAATTTGTTTCATCTAGTTCCACAAATCGATTCAAATCAACTTAAATTCCAAAATTCAATTTATATCAATCCCTGTTCAACACTTTCAATTTAAAAGGTTAAAGAATCAATTCAAATTCTCAATAAACCATTTCAATTTTTATCGATTTCTAATCTAGGTTTGAACTATCATTTCAATTCCAATAAGATTCAAAGTTTAAATATTCAAACATTTTCAATATAAGTTTCATTTATATTCAACGTTTAACTTTAATTTTATTCAAATTGGACAATATTCACTTAATCATTTTAATAACAATTAAATAAAATCTTAATTTATAAATTTAAATCAATATTAAATATTCAGTCTCAATTTTTATATAAAGTTGATAATTTTCATTTAATCACTTTTCAACAAATCAAGTTATAAATCATACCTTTTAAATCTCAAAATCAATAAGTTCAAATAAATTCTTATTTAAATTCAATTGTTAACCAAATTAAATTTCAAGTCAATTTTACTTTATTTTCCAACCTCTATTTATTTAAAGTCGTTAGAAAAATCTATTTAAAAAAATTAATGTAAATTTTTAAATAAATATTTAAACAATATATAAATTAATTAAATTTTATTTTATTTAAATTAATTATATCAAATTAAATCCTATTAATAAATCTATTTTAAATCTTATTTTATATATATTTAAAAATAATAAAATTATAAGTAAAATCTTAAAATTTATATTTTAAAAACTAACTTATAAATTTAAATTTTCCAAACATATAATTTAAAATCTAATTTTACAAAATAATATATCTTTATAATATATTTAAAAATCAATATTTAATAAAATCCTTTCTTCCAAAACTTTGGAAATCATTTCAAAATATAGACTAACGGTGTCCGTATATAATTTTCTACCCTATGGTCAAGTGATACAGATATTTATCATTTCAATCCGCAAATTAAATATTTACGAGTGTATATCATTTCACCGCAATCCCAAAATTTAAAATCAATGAAAATCGCTTGGGTTTATCATTTCAACCCATAACGATTTTCCCCAAATCTATAATATCGTTCGGGTATGTATCATATATCATCAGTGATAAATTAAATTAAATATATACAACAGGATATGGTGTCATATATCATAAGTGAGCAATTGCAGATAATGGCATATCATCTTTAACAATTAAATTACTAACAATTCAAATTTAACAGCATATTTCACTTGTCGTTTCAAGTGAATTCAAATTTACTAAATATAAGAATGTTAATCGTGAGTGATTGCTCACTTTTCGAGGCCAGAGAAGATAGCGAGAACAAGATGCGACATTCCAAACACACATTCCAAAGCACAACACGATGAACACGAATTTGACAAACATAGTAGAGCACGACGAACTTGGATTGATGAAACAAAATATATAATATGTTAACGTTAAAAAGTGAACGATAACACCCAGTGTGTGTAATAGAATCGTGAAAGCACCACCCGCGTGACGGGAACAGAATTTAAGCAGTAAGATAGCAGAAAAGCAGTAAAAGACAGCAATTTATAGTGGTTCGGCTTGAGATTAAGCCTACGTCCACTTTGAATCTCTTTACTATTGAATCCAGTTATAAATAGATACAAATCTCTTATGAAAACAGTACAATTTGATCACAAGAAACAATCTTGACTACTAGCTCAATCTTCGACGATAAAACTCGATGAATCCATGTTGGATGTAAGGAATTCCTCTCGAAGCTTGTTGTAGCGTCTCGAATGTTTGAAGATCTTTGATTGCTGAATGAATGGAGATTTCGACAGAGTAACGGCGCTTGAAAAAATGAATGGCCAAAAGTCCTCCTCTCGTTGGAGTTGGAGCCCTATTTATAGGATTGGTTCTGGGTGAGATTCTGTTCGTCAAGTCCTAGGTCGGTGCCGACTTATAGCAAGTCATAGGTCTTAGGTCGGCGACGAGATAGGAGCTCTTATCTTTTAGTTACTCCTGAATACGAGCTATTCAACTGAAGTCATAGGTCGGCAGCGACTTATCATAAGTTGTAGGTCGGAGATCCTTAAGTCATCAAGTTGGCAACAGTCTTAAGTCGTAGGTTTCTTAACTCTGAACTCTCCTTAACTTGGAGCATTCCTTAACCCAGAGTGTTTCTTAGGTCGGTACCCTTCTTAACTCGGCAGCTCTTCTCAGTAGTTAGATCGGCAACTGTTGGGTCAGAGCTTCCCCAGGTCGTAGCCATCCTTAGCTCGTAAACTATTAAGTCGGAGCTTTCTTAGATCGGTCACTGCTCTTAAGTCGGTATGTGTTTAGGTCGGAGGCTACTTTAGCTCGTACACTGTTAGGTCGAACTGTTCCTTAAGTCGTCTCCTATTAAGTCGCGAATAAGAGGATTAACATTTGCCCCTCGAAGTGTGTGCCTAGGTCGTAGGTCATATACTTCGATTTTCTTAACTTGTTTTTTGGTTAGGTCGGAGACGACTTATCATAAGTCTTAGGTCGTACACCATGTGAGTCGACTCACCTTCCAGCGTATAAATAGTTAAGCCATTCTCCCTCTTCCTCACTTATTGTTTTTCTCGAATCAGCCATTGACGCAATTTAGAGCTTCCAGAGATAAATTCCAACCATCCAATCACCGATCATATTCCTGTTATACTCCGTAAGTCGATCCGATCCTCGTTCACCCATGTCCATTGTCGAATCGATAACCTCTCAATTTTCGACTTCCACTTGTTTTTAGGCGCCACGATTCATTATGAACAACCCTTCGATTGTCCTGCAATTGCCATCGACCATGTTGTAGCTGTGATAGGATAATAGTACATCGGATTCGCAGCAAATCTGAGGTGATTCGAATTGGCTTTTTGGGTGATCTGATGGCGTGATGGAATGAGGATCGCCATTGACAGTGAGGCTATTGGGTTAATGGGTTGGGGAGGAAAATTGGTTGAGGTATTGGCCCGGTCATTACTTAGTGATTCCGTGGTTTAAGTCGGAACCGACTTAGCAGTTTCGAGCGACCTAAGTTTTGAGTTGCTTCCGAGTTAGGACTTTGAGGATTTCTTGTTGCCTTGAATTAGGGCCTTTTCTTCTTTCTCCGTCTTAAGACTCGGGGACCGCTGACCTGATATGCCAACGACTTATAGTATAAACGACTTACCCTAGCTCGCCTCATAACCTTTAAGTCATGGACGAGTTAGCACATGCGTTGTCTCGAATCGAAGCTTCATAGCTTTATAAGTGTTATGGCTGATGACCCAAAAAACTAGAAGACCAACGACTTAACTTAACCCATAGGAAATTTTTCTTAAGTCGTCACCGAGTTAGTACTTGAGTCTTCGGCGACTTAGCACTTGACTTTTAAACTTTGCCTGGACTTCGAACTGTTGAATTATGAATTTTGTTGCATGTATTTCTTTTTACAGATTGCTTCAATTTGCAAGTTAACAATCCTGCTTAATACAACATTCACAGAATACTGGGACAAATATACTGTCACTGACTGCCCATATCGAATGACAGATTAGTTGATAAAGAGAAAATTAAATTGAATGAATATGAATGAGATGCTGTACAATAACCAATTCAAATGAAGTATTAAAACAAAATCGTAATAGTCAAATGAAACTGATTTGTCTGCATTAACACTGCACTTGAACATTAACAAGTTCTGAAATTTTGTAATCGATTGATTGTCAACCAATTTAATTCCAGTTATGCTTGCCTTTTATTTTCATTAGTTTTGCACAGCACTCCACACTTTTTAGGAAACGTGCACCTTCACATTTGAACATTCAGCTGATTGTGTAGAATGTCTTCCCCACAAGAAGGAATAGAGCAAGTTGAAGATACATTTCCAGTTGCTGTCCCGCTGAATGATCCTCCAGAAAGGACTCCTACCACTCTGAGCCATAAAGTCTTTCATCAATTATGCATCCAGTTTGGCATCGCCGAAGCTGATGCTTTGCTCCCTGGAATAAATGATACTGCTGATAGGCCGACCCATGGCTTTGTCGCAGTTAACCGCCAAATGTGTTTGAGTGGAGCTATCCCCCCATTCAACGACTGTCTTCGAGAACTTCTCCTCCGACTATCTATTTCCCCTTTTCAACTACACCCCAACGGCTACTCCATCTTGCTGGGACTGTGTGTGCTTTTTAGGAGAACGCTGGATCGTTTTCCCAGTTTTGCAGAAATTCGCTATCTGTGCACTTTCGCCAAAAACAAAGATCATCCTTCTATCACAGTCGTGAGGAGTGCTAGAAATCGTAAGTTGATCACCGGTCTCCCTGAGAGCGTTCATAGTTTCCTAAGCCCGTTTTTCTATGTTCGCTGTCCTCCGGGGTTTTACGCTATTTGGAGAGTAGGAAATAAGATCACTTGCCTCTATTTCTTATGTTCTTTCAAACTTACCGAAATCCGAGTTATCAAGTGCTAACTTTGCCTTTTTTCTTTTCAGCACTTCCTCCTCCTTCTAGAGATCCCAGTCACAAAGTGACTTTTGAGAGGCTTATGGTGGTGCCGGTTGAGGAGAGGAGTATCCAGTTTCTATTGACAGACGAATTTTTACATCAATTCGGCCTTTTACACTCTTCTCACTTTACCCAGCCTCGTGAAGTTTCTAATCCTCCAGCACAGACATCAGATGCCCCAGCTTCAACGGAAGAGATGGCTACAAAGGAGTCAACTGTAGACACTGCATTAGTAAAGTGTTCTACTTCTATTGGTGTTGCGGGAACGTCCAGCAAATCGACACTTGCTCCAATTATTGAAGAGGAAGAAAACCCTCGAATTTCTGAAAAATCTGTCGATGTGGAAGTTGAGAAGGAGAATTCTGCTGAGTATCATAATGATGACACCTTCGATGACTTGAGTGACATAATGATAACTTCTCAAGAGCTTTTCAAGGATAATATTCCAAAAGCGAACTCTCCTGTCGTTGAAGCGACTTCCTCTTTGAAACAAACCTCGACGCCTTCTACACCTGTCGTCTCCGTTCTCGCACTAAAGCGTGGTTTGTAGTTTGACGCACGTAGTTCGCACGCCGCACACACTTAGGATTTTTCAGCACTTATAAGCATTTATCCTCTTTTTCTGGAAATTTCTAAACTTTACTTCTTTTTCGGTTTCCAGATTCTCCGATGGGGCGTACCGGCTCATACTATGACTCATTTCAGCGCCATGGAGGTCGTGGATCCTATGACTTTAGGAAATATCTTGGTGACCAGAGAGAGACAGATGAGGAACGGGCCCAAAGGAAGGCTCAAGAAAAATGGGATTATGAACAGCGGCAGAGAAGAAGAGACACTGATCGATATGAATCTTCTCACAGAAGTTACGATTCCCATAAGCGAAAGTCTTATGATGACAAGGGGAAGACTCATATTACTGACGAATCGAGCAAACGGTCCAAGCCAAGTGACGCGTCTGTAATTTCTAGGAAGACTGATGCTCCTATCCCCTCTGATATTCCGGCCGGCTCTCCTCCTTTAAAGAAAACCGACATCTAAACGATCATCAGCAGGCCCTAATATCAGGTTAAAGATGGCCCTCCAACACTTCAAAGCCGGTTTCCGAACTGGTGCTTAAAAGGAGTGCGTTTTGACCTGGATTTGGTCCCAATCGATAAGCAAGACATGCTTAAAAGTCTCGATGCAGTTAGGCTTAACATTGAGAGGATGTCGCAATGGCAGAAACTTGTTGATGAACTCCAGAGAGTCAACCATATGAATCTTGAAAACATGCTGACTCTGGAGAATGATAAAGCTGAATGGGATAAATGGTGCAAGCAGCATGACGCGGAGATGACGAACATCGCGAATGACAACGCAAGGCTTGAACCTGAAGTTAAGCAGCTTAAGGAAAATCTTGCCTCTTCTGCATCACATACTCAAAAAGAAGAAGTCTTTCAGAAGCAAGTGCGGGATGCACATGCTGCACAAAGAGATGTCGAAATGAAGCTTGCCGCTGAACAGCACATTGCTGAGAAATATCGCACATAAAATGCTGAATTGCGGGAAAAAGTCACCTCCCAGAACGTGGAGATTAAGTTACTAAAGTCTCGACTCGCTAAAGCTGAGACAGAGCGTGATGAGGCTATTACTGGTCGGGTTTCTGCCGTTGCCGAAAAAGAAGCGGCTGAGCAATCACATGAGGCAACGAAAGCAAACATCAGCTCTACCTTATTCGACTTTTATTTACACAGCGTTCTGGGTCGTGGGAGCCTTGCTTTTCTGGGTCCTGATTATGAAATCACTCTGGCTGAAGTGTGGGAAGCCGCAATTGATATGTTTAAAGGTGCCGGCTATGATGAAGCAGAACTCGAGGCTCGTTATCTTGATGATGAGGCTCGCGCCGCTCTTGTTAAAGGGAAGGAGCAGCTTGCTAAAGCACGGGCTGAATCACCGGGAGAAGAGCTTTCAAAGGAGGAAGCTCCATTAACTGCCCCTGTTCATACTTCCACTTCGGCCGATGTAAACATTATGGATTCCGACTCCCATTCTTCACTCCCAGCTAAAATTGCACAAGAAACTGCGACCACTCCCACTGAGGATGAGGCACCGGACGATATTGAAGCCGAGAAATTTGAGATTGACCTTGCGAAGCCAACTCCTCCAGGTAATTTTGGCGTCGTCCCGGGCTCAATGAACCAGTTATTTGATTTAACCGAGTTTGATGACCTTCTTACTTGTTACTTAAACTTTGGTGAACCGATACCTTCTCTATTTTCGGGAGATGTTGATTTTAACTTCTTTTCTTCTACAGCGGAGGCACCAAACACTGCACAAGTTTCCACTCCTTCAGTTGCTGTCCCTCCATCTTCACAGATTACTCCTCCTTCTGCTTCCCAATCGGGATCGCAGGCAGAAAAAATCAAAGCTCTTCAAGGCCTGGACGATCCGGCTGTTTCGCAGGAGCAGAAGGCGGAGGATCTTGAAGACATCGAGAAGACCCCGGAGCGGTCTCTAGATGATGACCTGAAGCTTTCAACATTGCTTGCTACTCCGGGGAGCGAATCTTCTTCGAAGAGGAAGGGGAAGCGTGCCATAAGGAAGAAGAAGAGAAGTGCTTCGACTGGAGAAGACAAAACAGAAGAAGACCCAACCACTCCTCCTTCTCCGTCCCGTCCACATCGGATTCCGAAATTAACTATTAGGCCAAGCAAAGGCTCCAAGGGTGGCGGAAAGAAGGAGTGACAAGCTGGACTTTCTACTTCTTATTTTGCTTTTTACATGTATAGACCGGAGATTGTGCAGGTACCGGTCCCTGCTTTTGCTTTTTTGAGATATCTGCACATGTAAAGAATTTTCATAGAACTAAATAAAACAGTAATTTTACTTGTACAAATTCTTGTGTATGTGAGAACGCATCTGTTTCTCTTTTTTAGTGTAGAATAAACAATTCCTTTTACTTGTACAAACTTTTTGTCTGTGTTTGGGAATACATTTATTCCACATCTATTTTTCGTGATATTGCAATGAACTTGTGGCATGTTGCTTTTATTAATATAATTGAATTGTATAGTATTGCCCCCATACCGTAAGTGCATTGCAATATTCCTAGCTTTTTCAAGACTAATACTCTTATTTCAGAGAATAATTACTCCGCTTTTAAGGGAAGAATCATTCTACTTTTAATAGAGTATATCTAGTCTTTAGAGGAGTTTTTATTTTTTCTTTCTGAAGAACGCTTCAACTTTCGGGGATGATCACTTTTATTTGTTAAAAAGTGAATTTTCCTATGCAGTGAAATGAACTTTTCTGAAAGAATTTTGTAGTATTTCAACTTTTTTAGGAGGAACTTTTTGAGATGAACAAGTTAATCCTTCCTTTGAGAGTTGAACTGTGCTTCCGGAGAAGGCTTTTCGTTCGAGTATTCTATTTTGGGACATGCCTCCGGAGAGGGATCCTCTTAAAGAGTTGTGCCTCCGAAGACGTCTTGTGCCTCCGAAAAGGGCTTGTGCCTCCGAAGAGGGCTTGCGGTGCCTTGGGAAAGGGCTTTTGCCTCTGAAGAGGTCATGTGCCTCCGAAGAGGGCTTGTGGTGCCTTGGGAAAGGGCTTTTGCCTCCGAAGAGGTCATGTGCCTCCGAAGAGGGCTTGTAGTGCCTTGGGAAAGGGCTTTTGCCTCCGAAGAGGTCATGTGCCTCCGAAGAGGGCTTGTGGTGCCTTCGAAAAGGGCTTGTGCCTCCGAAGTGGGCTTTTTGATTGCCTGGAAGTTACTTTCTCATGGTTGAGTGGATCCACGGGGCGGACGCAAGTTGCTTGATTGGATGTTCGTTTGCACAAACGATCGCAATTAACTAACAAGGGCCCTGTTCCTTCATCTTGGGAAGGTGCCCCTCCGGTGGTTCCACCAATCTTTTTTGATTGAGGAAAGCACTTTCGTTTTTTGGTGTGCCTCGTTAGAGGGCTTTATTGACCTTTGAGAAGGAGCATTGGTTGGTTGGTGTGCCAGGAAGATTGCGTCTCAGGGGCGAGTAGATCCACGGGACGGACGCAAGCTGCCTGATCGGATGCATCACGATGAGTTAGCAAGGGCCCTGTTCCTTCTACTTGGGGAGGTGTCCCGTCGGTGGTTCTTACCGGCCCTTTTATTGAGAAGCATACCTCCTTTTGGCTGCTTCTTTGTTTGCTTGGCAATGTTCTCTCATCATCTGCTCATTAGCGATCTTTCAGTATCGTTTCCAAGCGCATCTTCTTTCCTTTTACAAGTAAATTGCCTCATCCGAAGAAGTGGACTTCACTGTTGAACGACTTCACGGGACAAACGCAAGTTATCTAGTTGGATGTCTGTTCATATCAACAATCTTAACCAGTTAACAAAGGTTTGCCACAGTGGAGTCGCCAACTTTTTATGTGAAGTTCTCCTTGTATAAGATTTGAATTTGGAATTTTTCGTCGCTTGGTTTTATGACGAGCAAGCCTTGTTTTAATGTCCTGCAATTTTGAATCGACATTTTAGCAATACATTTAAAGTATTTACATATCGAAATAAAACAGGCATTATGAAATAGTAAAGAACACAAGATTTATAGTGGTTCGGCCAAGAATCGGGCCTACATCCACTTTATAGCTTTCATTCATTCACACTGATTTACAATGTTTTACAATACAACTGATACATTCATCACTATTTTACAATTTTGAGCAAAGCTTTTTCTTTCAAGTAAAATAAGGACGTAAGTGGTTGCTGTTCCAGGCTCTTGGAATTAGATCTCCTTCAACAGTTATGAGTTTGAAAGTGCCATCAAGAAGTTTACTGCCAATGGCATATGGTCCTTCCCAGTTTGGTCCAAACACACCAGTTGCAGTCATGATCCTTTTCAAAACTAAATCTCCGACCTCAAAGCTGCGCTGGCGAACTTTAGAGTTGAAGTGCCTGGCTATCCTTTGCTGATAAGCTGAAACTCTGAGCCTAGCTTCTTCTCTTTTATCATCAAGAAAATCAAGTGCTTCAAGTTGCAGCTTTTCATTTTCAGCTTCGTTGAAATGAACTCTTCTATGTGAAGGAACTTCTACTTCCACTGGAATCATTGCTTCTGATCCGTATGCCAGTGAAAATGGAGTGTGCCCAGTCGCAGTTTTGTGAGTGGTCCTGTATGCCCATAGTGCTAATGGAAGCTTATCAACCCAACCACCTTTGGCTCTTTCGAGTTGCTTTTTGATGGTTGACTTGATGATTTTATTTACTGCTTCCACTTGCCCGTTTGCCTGCGGATGAGCCACTGCTGAGAAGCTTTTCCGAATTCTGAACCGTTTGCAAAAATCCTGGAACTCTTCACTTTCAAACTGAGTACCGTTGTCTGTGATTATTTTCTGTGGCACACCATATCTGCAAATGATATTTTTCGTTACAAAATTTATCATCTTTTTAGAAGTAATGGTGGCCAAAGGTTCAGCTTCAGCCCATTTGGTGAAATAATCAACGGCTACAATAGCATATTTGATTCCTGATTTGGCAACTGGTAATGGTCCGATTAGATCTATCCCCCAAATGGCGAATGGCCATGGGCTGACCATCTGTGTGAGTTCGGTGGAAGGTGCTTTTGGGATTTTTGCAAATCTTTGACATTTGTCGCACTTTCTAGAGTAAATAGCACCATCTCGGTTAATGTCAGGCCAGAAATACCCATATCGGAGAACTTTCTTGGCTAAAGTTTGACCAGCTGAATGATCTCCACATTCTCCTCCATGTATCTCGGCTAGAATTGTCTTGCCTTCTTCCTTAGTTACACATCGGAGCAGAGGCATTGAAAATCCCTGTCTGTATAATCGGCCATCTTGAATTATATACCTTGACGCTTTCCTCAATAGTTTTCGACGTTCCTTAGAACTTTCTGACAGGGAACCACTGAGTAGGTATTCTTTGATTGAAGTCATCCATGATTCATGCTCTTGAGACGTAGCCATAATCCAATCAACATCCATTTCATCAATGCTTGGAGCTGACAGAACTTCTACAGGAACTAATCCCAGTAATTGAGCTTCTCCGGAACTTGAGTACTTTGCTAGAGAATCTGCCTTCATATTTTCCTCTCGAGGTATGTGGCTTATTGAATAGTGGTCGAAATCATTGAGGAGTTCGGAAGTTTTTGTCAAATATGCAGGCAAATTTCCTCCTTTGGCTTGAAATTCTTTCTTCACCTGGCAAACAATAAGTTGAGAATCGCTGAAAATCTGTAACACTTTGATGTTTAGTTCCTTGGCGATTTTTAAACCGGCAATAAGTGCTTCATATTCTGCTTCATTGTTTGTTGAAGGAAATTCCAGTCTCAATGCATAACATAATGATCGTCCTTCGGGGGTTTCAAGTACAACCCCTGCCCCAGAACAATAATCATTTCTTGAGCCGTACACATATAACTTCCACTGTATTGGAATGCAGTCAGCTGTTTCTTCCTTATTGTCTCCTTTGTCAGTAGATTCCATAATGAAATCTGCTAAAGCTTGTCCGTTGATTGCTCTTCGGGGGTGGTAAGTGATGTCATACTGGCTAAGTTCAATGTTCCATTTCAAAAGACGACCCAAAGTTTCAGGACGAAATAGGACTTGCTTTAGAGGTTGATCAGTAAGAACCTTGATAGGATGAGCTTGAAAGTATGGTCTCAACTTCCTGGAAGCAATTAGCAAGCAATAGGCGAGCTTTTCTATCTTCGAATAATTCATCTCCGCCCAAGTGAACCGTTTACTGATGTAATAGACTGGACGTTGTACTTTCATATCTTCCCGTACAAGTGCTGCACTGAGGGCGTGAGATGAAATTGCTAAATAGATGAAAAGGTCTTCACCGTCAGTAGGCTTGGAAAGAACCGGAGGTGTTTCCATATGATGAATTAGTTCATCGAAAGCATTCTGGCATTCGGGAGTCCATTCAAAAAATTTCTTTCCTTTCTTTAGAGCGTCAAAGAAGGGAATGCATTTGTCTGTGGCTTTGGAAATGAAGCGACTCAGAGCAGCGACTTTTCCATTGAGACTTTGCATTTCTTTCTTTGTTTTAGGGGCTTTGACCTCCCTTAGAGCTGTGATTTGAGTAGGATTGGCTTCAATGCCCCTGGCGCTCACAATGAAACCCAAGAATTTCCCCGATTCTACTCCGAACGAACACTTCAATGGATTGAGCTTCATTCCGTACTTTCGAAGAATTGCGAACATTTCCTCCAAGTGTCCCATGTGATCTACAGCTTTCTTTGATTTTACCAACATATCGTCGACATAAACTTCCATGGTTCTACCAATCTGAGGCTTGAACATTGCATTGACGAGCCTTTGGTAGGTTGCCCCAGCATTTTTCAATCCGAAAGGCATAACTTTGTAGCAGTAGAGACCCACATCTGTAATAAAGCTTGTGTCTTCCTGATCCGGCTCATGCATCATAATCTGATTGTATCCGGAGTAAGCATCCATAAACGATAACAACTCATGCCCAGCTGTTCCATCCACCAATTGATCAATTCTGGGCAGCGGGAAGCAATCTTTAGGGCATGCTTTGTTTAGATCTGAGAAATCTATGCATACTCTCCACTTTCCATTTGCCTTCTTGACCAATACTGGATTTGAAACCCAATTTGGATAAGTGGAGTTTCTGATAAAGCCGTTTTCCATGAGCCGGTCGACTTCTTCCTTTAGTGCTGTCGACCTTTCTGGGCCTTGAGTTCTTCTTTTCTGTTTTACTGGTGGGAATTTCAGATCAATGTTCAAAGCATGTACGGCAATTTCCGGGGAGATCCCACACATATCAGCATGACACCAGGCGAATACATCCAGATTGGCTTTTAAGAAAGATATCAGTGTGTTTTGAACTGCTATGCTCAGCTGTGAACCCACATTGAGTACTTTGTTCGGGTCTTTTGAATCAACAGATATTGGTACCGTTACTTCCACAGGTACCACCCTATTCTCCCCTGTACTGGCCTTTCTGGGGTCCATTTCTTTCCTTACATTGCTGTGTTCGCCAGTACAGGGGCCACTCCGTAGTTGCTACAAGGTTGGTTCTTTGATGCGGAGCGGAGCTGCCGCATCTTTTCCCATCTCTCTTTTTCGGGCCTCACAGAGCTCTACAAGATAACATTCTCGCCCCGCGTTCTGATCGCCCTTAATGACAGCAACCCCATTATCAGTGGGAAATTTCATTGTTAAGCACCACGGAGCGAGGACGGCCCTGAAAGCAGCAAGAGTAGGCCGACCCAAGAAAGCATTATAGGCAGAGAATCCATCAACAATTACAAAGGTTTGCTTTCGAACCAACTTCTTATGCCCTTCGCCCATTTCAACAAACAAATCCACCGTTCCAATTGGCTGTTTCAGCTCTCCTGTAAATCCGGCAATCTTGTGCGAAGAGGCTTGTACGTCTGTCATTGGAATTTTCATTTGGTCAAATGTCTTTTTAAAGAGTATGTTGCAAGAAGCACCACTATCAACCAGAACTCTTCTGACAATAGCCGGCCCAATACCGACAGAAACAACCAAAGGGTCCTCAGTAGGAGCTTCCACATCAATAGAATCCCTGGTTCTGAACATAATATCATCATGAAAAGTCTTCCGCTGCTTTAGAGGTGCAACATCTTCCAAGATCAAGACACTTTCTTCAGTTGGAGCATACTTCAAAGCTCTAGCATACCTTTCCATCTCACCCCAACTCCTGCCAGCTGGATGAGGTCCTCATGTGATCACATTGATAACAGGTCTTTCTTTTTCAGCAAGCCTCTCTCCTGAACCAGATGAATGAGCTGGGGGTAGTTGCCCCTGGTTAGATGAAGACGGGTCTTTTCTATTTCTTTTCACATACTGCTGCAACTTATTCTCTCTCAACAATTCTTCAATTAGGCTTTTCAAGTGGCGGCATTCGTTGGTATCGTGGCCTGGTTGATTATGAAATTTGCAAAATCTTCCGCTTTGAACAGCATTTTTCCCAACTTTTACTGCTGATGGTTTTGGAAAATCAACAGCATCCTTAGTGGCGATGAAAATATTCTCCGGGGTATCAGTCAGAGGAGTAAAATCCGAAGGTTTGAGGAAGCGAGGCTTTTTGAGATCTTTCTGCTTCTTTCCACCATTATTCTCCCTTTTCTGATTTGCGGGTTCTTTCTTGTTCTGAACTGTAGCATTATTTTCCACCACTGTTGTCACAACTTTAGCTGACGCGGAGAGATTCTCTAAGCGCATGAACTCATCAGCCTTTTTGTAGAATTTTTCGAGCGAATTTGGTTCTTTCATTTTTAACCATTTTCCAAACTCGCTAGACTTGTCAATAGCCCGCATCAAGTAGGTTAAGATCATTCGCGGTTCCGCGTTATCAACTTCTGCTAGGGCTAAATTAAAGCGATTCAAGAAGGATTTAATGGGCTCTCTAGGATTCTGTTCAAGACTTGAGAGAGACATTATATCCTTTGCCCTTGAGATGTATAATCTGAATTGCTCCTTGAACTTTCGGGTCAATCAGAAAATTGGTCGACAGATCGCACGGGAAGCTTGGTGAACCAAAGTAACGCCACTCCTTCTAAGTATACCGGGAAATACCGGTATTTAATCTCGTCAGTTGCTCTGGCACCAGTCATGTGCCAATCATATTTGTATAGGAATTGATTTGGATCACTCGTTCCTCGATAAGAAGGAATGGTGGGAGGAACGAATTTTCTCGGAAACTCAGCTTTCAGGATCCTTTCTGTGAATGGAGTTTTACTCGGGGCGAATCCCCAATCATTCTCATCCTCGTTTCTTTGCATGCTTTCCTTCATTATCTGCCGAACCATGCTAGAAAGATATTCCTCATTGTTTAGAGATTTCGCAGAATAGACCTCGGCCATCTTTTCGGAGGTTTGTCCAAGTAAATGCTCACGGAGAACTGGTGACGGCCTGGATCCTTCAGCCGGGAGGGGTGCCCCTTCAGCAGCACCTGATCCCCCTTGAGGAATATTTCTCCCTTCGGAATTGGGAGCAGCATTAGCAAAGTTTTCCTCATTACTTACTGGTTTTTGATTAGCCCCAAATAGAGCATTCAGCTTTTCCATCATCAGATTATTCTGAGTTTCAATCTGCTGGTACAGTCCGGATACAACAACATCTAACTCTTGTCGCGTCACACCGACGCTTGGAGCTGCCTGATTTGGAGAAAGAGAAGTGGCAGTATTGTCACGGTCATCATCAGTTCTGACAGACTTTCGTTTCCTTCCAAGAGCCATTATGTTTGATAGACTTCTGGTTTTGTAGGAAATTCTTTCAGCAAACTTCTGTGAAGCAATGGTGAGTAGTAGCCTGAGTTGGGTTCTCAGTGAAAGCACCAAAATGTTAACGTTAAAAAGTGAACGCTAACACCCAGTGTGTGTAATAGAATCGTGAAAGCACCACCCGCGTGACGGGAATAGAATTTAAGCAGTAAGATAGCAGAAAAGCAGTAAAAGACAGCAATTTATAGTGGTTCGGCTTGAGATTAATCCTACGTCCACTTTGAATCTCTTTACTATTGAATCCGGTTACAAATCGATCCAAATCTCTTATGAAAATAGTACAATTTGATCACAAGAAACAATCTTGACTACTAGCTCAATCTTCGACGATAAAACTCGATGAATCCGTGTTGGATGTAAGGAATTCCTCTCGAAGCTTGTTGTAGCGTCTCGAATGTTTGAAGATCTTTGATTGCTGAATGAATGGAGATTTCGACAGAGTAACGGCGCTTGAAAAAATGAATGGCCAAAAGTCCTCCTCTCGTTGGAGTTGGAGCCCTATTTATAGGATTGGTTCTGGGTGAGATTCTGTTCGTCAAGTCCTAGGTCGGTGCCGACTTATAGCAAGTCATAGGTCTTAGGTCGGCGACGAGATAGGAGCTCTTATCTTTTAGTTACTCCTGAATACGAGCTATTCAACTGAAGTCATAGGTCGGCAGCGACTTATCATAAGTTGTAGGTCGGAGATCCTTAAGTCATCAAGTTGGCAACAGTCTTAAGTCGTAGGTTTCTTAACTCGGAACTCTCCTTAACTCGGAGCATTCCTTAACCCGGAGTGTTTCTTAGGTCGGCACCCTTCTTAACTCGGCAGATCTTCTCAGTAGTTAGATCGGCAACTGTTGGGTCAGAGCTTCCCTATGTCGTAGCCATCCTTAGCTCGTAAACTATTAAGTCGGAGCTTTCTTAGATCGGTCACTGCTCTTAAGTCGGTATGTGTTTAGGTCGGAGGCTACTTTAGCTCGTACACTGTTAGGTCGGACTGTTCCTTAAGTCGTCTCCTGTTAAGTCGTGAATAAGAGGATTAACATAATATTTGTATGAAATATATATATATATAACTATATAAATTTTATATAAAAATCAATATTTTATTCAAACACTTATTAAAATCAAAAGCCTCTATGTATAATATATTTAAAAATCAATACTGAAATCAAACAACTTCTCAACAATGAAAACAAACCTATATATTATAAAGATCAAAATATTTATATATTATATTTTAAAACTCTATATATATATTATTATTATTTTTAATCAAAATATCAATATATATATATAGTTTATACATAAATAAATAGTCGAGATTTATATTTTATACTTAAAAATCAAATAAGACCTTTATATAATAAAATTCATAATCAATAAACAGATCAATATATATAACTTACAGACTTATATACATATCTACAATTTTATATAGACTTACGTATAAACAAGCAGATTTTATACTTATATCTAAATGAGCAGGTTATATACATAACTTATACATATTATAATTTTTAAAACAATACTTAAACATCAAAATAAAATTTACAATATAAATATACTTTAAACGTAGTACTGCGAACATATGAACGAGCAAGGATATGTATGTATGTATATATATATATATATGTATATGTATATATATATGTATATCTATATGTATATATATAGATGTATATATATGTATATCTATATGTATGTATATATATATGTATATATATATATATGTATATCTATATATATATATATATATATATTTAACAATAAAGGTTGCTGCAAGGTAGAAGGCGGCACGGCAAAGCTCGGTGAGGAGAAGGGTTGCTAGGCGATGAGGCGGAGGTGGACTTTGTGGGTGATGCATGCAGTCGCTGGTCATGGGAAGGAATTTCTCGGTAATAGGCTTCTGGGCAAGGTGATGGAGGACAGTGGAGATAGCGGCAGAAGGCAGTGCAGTCGGAGGGATGTGAAATGGGTTGGAGGCTGTTTTGCTTGCTTTGGCTATGCGGAGGAGGGGTGATGAGGCGGAGGTCTAGTTATGGAGTTTGGGTGGGTTCTGTTGGAGGAAAAAGTTGGCGAGCCGACAGGCTGGTGGTTGGCTGGAGTGGATGGTGCGTGTTGATGAAGCTATGGCGGATGCAGGAGGCGCTCGGTTCAGGTAGTGGTGGGTTGAGAGCGGCGATGGTGGCTATGGAGTGGAAGCAGGTGGAAGCGGTTCAAGGGCACAGCGAGCAAGGTGATGGCCATGGTTTCTATTAAAGGATGCGCAGTAATCTCAAGATGGAAGGGAGAATGTAAACTTGTAAGACAAAATAAAGCCATACATATATTATATTCTCTTTGTTTTTTTATAATAAACTGTGTAATATAAGAAAACGAACGAGAAAGAAAGCAGGAAAATCTCAATGTATAAGCAAACCTTTTTATATAATAAGCTATGTATTATATTTTCAAAAGAAAGAAGACTTATAAATATTTCTTTCGAATGAAAGCAAAAAATGCAAATGAAGGAAAGAGGAAGAGGGCGAGGAGAGAAATGCAAGCAACGAACCGGAAATATATTGAATAGTTAGGGAAAGCAAGAGTCAAATTATTAAATTCAGAGAATACTAAAATCTGACGACAATTGGATTGACACGGTGGAAAATGAAAGGACAAGGAAATCAAAAGGCTCAAATATGGGTACCAACACGGCTAACCATTTTACAGATTTCGTGGCGTACCAGAAATCGAAATGTACAAATGAATATACTGCGGGGATTAGCACGGCGAGATGAACAGAACGGTACACAGATATCAGCGATACGATCATCCTATCAAAAGTCGATATTTTGCTACTAAACTGCTGCAAATTCGGCGAAAATAAGATAAACGGGGCTAGAGAAGTTCAAATTTGACTAAATGAAATATGACGTCTCACTCAGAAAATAAGAGACATTTTTATTACGTAAAATATTCAGGTTTCGAAAATATTTTATTTACATCAATTTTAACTGATTTAAATTGAAATTGAAATTACACAACAGAACTAACATTCATATTTACGAGTGAAAATCTACCATTTGCTATGTTTAAATAGATGCATTCCAAATATCAAATTTTCATTGCTAAATTTCATAATAGAATTTCAAGCAAAATTTCAGTTAATTATGTTATAAAACCGTTAAAATTTACGGGTCGTTACACGGTAATTTATAAAAATTAACTATGTTGTAAAATTTGCTTAATTTTTATAAAAGTTACGTAATAACTTAAACATATTTCGACTTGTTTTGTAGGCTCGGACATCACAAAGGGCTTACCGAAGGGCTCAGGACAACACAGAGATTAATGAGCTTCGACAGCAGATTGCACAGCTCCAGGAGCAGGGCCGCCTCTGAGCAGTGCAAATAGAGTAGCTCAACCAGCGTTTGGCCAAGTATGTGGAGCATCATGGAACATTCCCTTCATCCGGTGGTTCCGGAGCCGATGATGAGTCTTGAGGTACAATTTGCAGTTTTTTTTTAAACTGGTGTATATAAACATTGAGTGATGGTGAGGCTAATTTATGGACATGTGGTGTTTAAATTGATTTGTGTGGTTGATTGGTGGTTGATTTGTGGAGTTGACATGAGGAATTTGATGTTAGATGTATATATTGTACATTGATGTTGGATGTAAATATTAGAGTTGGATAGGTGAGACTGATGATGGAAGGTTTGTTTTGTATTGATTGAATATGTTTGCGTTTGATATGATGATGTTTGAGTTTTATATTGATATTGATTTCAGCTTATATATCTGACTTATATATTGATTTTGATGAGTTGTGTTATATATTGGTGTGGAAGTGATGCTGTGCTGCATGAAAAAAAATTTACCCAGATTTCCGACGGCTTTCTAGACGAAATTTGCGACGGCTTTCGATGGCGTGCGACGGCTTAATGGAAAATTTTCATGCCACGTAGTCGTATTTGCCGTCGAAAAAGCCATCGAAAGTGCCGTCGGAAGAGCCGTCGCTTGCCGTCGCAATACCTTTGTCGAAGCCGTCGGAAGTGGACGAAATGCGTGGTCCGTATTCCGACGGCAATTCCAACAGCTCGCGACGGCCACCGACGGCTGCGAGTTATCGAAAATTGCCCTTGTTCTTGTAGTGTATCCCTAAGTTCTATTAGCTAAATACTTATTGAATTGCCGCCTCTTTATTTGTCGTACCCATAGTCGACGTTTACCTTCCCTTCAACCCGCATCTCAAATCTTCGTCCAGTTTGAAACTTTATCGACATTTTGTTCTTATTAGATGATTTTTTTTGTTCTTGAAGGATGATTTGATGGGCACATGGTTGTGTTTGATGTGTATATTTAATTTAAAGAAATTTGATACTTATAGCATGGTACATAGTTGATAATTCCATATTGTTATCACCGTAATTGACTTCGAAGACAAAAATAGAATGCCACTCTTCAAGATAGAAGTAGTGTTGCGCTCTATCCATCCGAGTCAATGCCGCTTGTGATCGAAGACGCACGATTGATGAAGCCGCTTTCTCTGAGATCCACTCTCATCCAAATCACACCACATCGACACCACACGTCAGTACCTATGCCCTTTATTATCAATGCCACTAATAATCTACGACGACATCGCCACTCAAATAGTATCATATATCAAGAAAGTTAAGATTGATAATGGGCTTAATCACTGTCACCACCTATCATCATCAGTCATCGTTGATATAGCATGCAGTCGATACTGATAAGTAATGATAACATAGCTTATCAACGATGTCACCAAGGATCAACATCTCATCTCTCATATTCACATCTCATCGACATTCATAAGAACGTTGCCTGTTCATTCATGCAATGTTGAAGCTAACATCGTCAACATCCATAGAGGCTATCAACATCGCCTATCATCAATAATATACATTAGTAATGTCACGCTTCTCTCATGTGGCACTCAGTTATAGTCGCTTCTTCTCAAATGTCGACTTTATCCCTAACTACCGCTCTCCAATAGTGAAACTCAAGTAATGTTGTATTAATTGGAATTGCACTTCAACAATACTTGGGGAGCATCATTGAATGATGATCCCCGAAGTCAAGAATGACGACACCAAGAGCGTCAAAGCCAGCTAACTGGCCGCATTTCTACCCTTATAAATACGGGCATATGGGCTTGTTAGAAGGGGCAAACATTCTCATCTCTACTCTTTCATTTTACACTTTGTGACCATTTGTAACCTTAAATCAATTTGGGGATTTAGAGCCAATTGTAACACTCAAACTATGCACACATAAGGAATCGAATATTGAACAATTCATAGTATGTTGACTTGATTTGAACTCATGATTTGCATATCAAGCTGACTTGAAATTGTGACTTGAACATTGATGTGCTTACTGGCTTGCATATTACCTTACATATTGACATTCAAAGTGTATTAAGTACTTGACTCCTGAATTGAGGCTTGCATATTACATTGCATACCGACTTTGACTGTACATGACATTCGACGTGACTATAATGACTATGCAAAGACTCATTATGGACTTAGCATCATACATGTTTCATCCCAATGACTTCGACTAGCTTTGACAAAGCATCAACTTGATTGGTCTTTTTTCCTACACACTTTTAGGGTTAACGAATTTATTCGTTGACATTTTGATGCTAAAAGGAGGGCATGAACCTATGACTTTGTTAAAACCTTAAGTTGAACTACCCTAGCCTACATATTTAGGGCTTAAAGTGTAAGACTGTGGAATAGGGATCTTAAGGCTAAATTAACATTAGAGGGGGGTGATTAGTGTTTTCTAATTTATATGAATCTTTTTGAAATCTTTTGAAATTATACTTAGAATAACGAGATTAACAATCACATAATCAAAAAACAGATAAACAGTAAATGCAGTAAGAGTAAAAGGAAAGAACATACCATGATTTTATACAAGTTCGGAGTTACCCTACATCCAGTCACGTAAAATTCCTTATACGAGTTTCTTTTCAACTAGTAAATGCAAATACAATTTCGATTTCAAGGCTACGACACACAACCTCCAGAAATTGGGCTCTTGGTATAGCCGCTTGATTTCTGGGCTACAAGCACACCCACTAGGTTTATGGGCTACTAAGCATACCCAATTGATTTCACGGGCTACAATCACACCCAAAAGTATATCGATTTGATTTTATAAAGATTTACAAACTCAGAACTTCAATCTTGATTACAAATGATCTCATAATCCTTGAATAGCACTTAGACCTTGATTGAAGTGAGAGAGATGATAAAAATCAGAGAGAAAATGATAAAGGATCAAACTAATCGCAATGGAGGTTGATTTAGGTTGAAATTCGGCAGAGTATGGTTATAATTTGTTTTAGAAAATGAGAGAGAAGAAGGAGGAGAGAAGAACAATGGAAAGTGATTGATAACTTCGTTGGAAACACGGGTATTTATAGAGGAATAATGGTCATGTCTATTCGTGAAGAGATACGATGAATAAACACTTCTTTTGGAAATTGAATTTTGAAATTCACGACCGGTATATCGACATATAGGATTAGAGTATGTCGACATACTCTTTGTAATTTTGAAAAACACTATAAAACATTATTTTGAAAATATATTGTTTTATGAAATAATTTTATACTTTGTAAGTATGTTTAAATATGATATATATACAGTATAATCATAATAAAACTTAAGTAAAACTGTCTTATAAGAATTTTGAAAAATAATCTAATATAAATCAAAATCTAATAAAAACAATAACTTGGTAAAATATTAAAAACTAAAACAATAAGTATAAGAATTTTAAAAACTATTAAAAGCCATTTTGAAAAGAATATTTAAAAACCAAAACATTTTAAAACTATTTTATAACTTAAAATAGGGGGAGAGAGAGATCAAGTGCTTTCAGAATTTTAACAAACAATCTAGACTCTATAAATTATCTGGAATATCTTGGAATCTTGAACTCTTGAGTACTCATAAGTCCTCATTCTTGAGTTTCTATATCAACATCTTTAACTCTTCAATCTTTACTTGATACTGTACAGTCTTCTTATATCAACACCTGTCTAATATCCTGCACTATATAGTATATACCTTCATAAAACATTAGTATTTATATTTTATATGATTTCCTAAAGTTGTTTTCATCAAAACCAAATCTTAGGTACTAATAGTCTCCCCCATTTTGATAATGACAACTTTGTATATAAAATATAATATAACTCTCCCTTAATATGTGCCTAGTATTTTATACATTTCTCCTCCTTTGGCATCAATAAAAAATAACTAACTATAACTATAATTCTAACCTTAAATCTTAATACTAATTCTAACTACCTTTTAAATAAAAACTATATACTTATAATGATATAAATATATATAGAAACAATAAGTGATATGATCATGAAATGCAAAATGACAAGAGTGATATATAAGAAATGATAAGTGAAGCACAAATCATTAATAGTAACCAAATCATACTATATATTCATTCAGTTATTATATTTACAAACAACTCAATCCATACACACAATAAAGTAAAAAGTTTAAATACACACTATTCCTAAATTAAACGAAGAAGAAGTCTTATTTAACAAGAATTCTTAATGATATGACACTTATGAATGGGACAATGAGGATAAAGAAGACAAAAGTTTCTCTTTTGTTCGATGAGATTCCCATCTCGGTCGTAAAAAAGTTCTCCAATGCACTGAACCTCTTCATCCTTCTCTATATACTATTCCTCTTCCACTTCTTCTTCTTCCTCTTCTTCTTCTTCTTCCTCTTCTTCTTCACTACTTTGTAGAGGACTATGAATGGCTAAATTCGCGGAATCATTTTCAGTAATTATTAGATTCGTAGGGTTATCCAATAGATATTTCTGAAGATTACGCAGAATCCAACTTTGTTTCTCTTGTTCCTTCGACATACGAAGTTGTACGACTTGAATTTCAGTCAACATCTATAGAACATTCTTTATATCTACTTCTAATTTTATAACTTTTTCCATATTAGCATTTTGGAAGGGTCCGACGGTAGGAGAATGGTAGGAGAATGTTGAATTATGATTTGGATTTGAAGAGGATGTCATGATTTATTTATTTCAGAAGTAAAGAACAGTGAAAAGGCAGAAAATGAAGAAGAAAGTCGAATTTGATGTTTATATAACCACTAAATTAAATTTTAGAGGGAAAAATTTAAAAAATGAATTTTGCCGTTATATGTCGACATATAGTGGTCGTGTTACATTAACATACATTGGAAAATTTTGTTTATTTTATTTTTCATATTAATTATGTAAATTTACATTATAATTTTTTAAATTTTTGGTAGAGAACAAATACCTAATTCTCTTCTTAACTTAGTAAAGGATGTTTGATTCAACGGTTTTGTCAAAACATCAGCTACTCAATTTTCAGTGTTTATAAATTCAAGTGATATAACTTCTTTATTTATAGTATCTCTTAGAAAATGTTGTCTTATATCAATATGTTTAGTTCTAACTTGATGAGTTGGATTTTTAAACAGATTAATCGCATAGTATATTGGTGATTTAGTAAAATTTAAACCAAAATCTCTTAGAGTTTGTTGCATATAGATAACCTATGAACATGCTAATGTTGCTGAAATATATTCTACTTCTGTCGTAGACAGGGAGACAGTATTTTACTTTTTACTAAACCAGAAAACCAGAGAGTATGCCAAAATGTGATAAGTTCCACTTGTACTTTTTCGGTCTGATTTAAAACCGGCATAATCAGCATCACTATATGAAATTAATTTAAATGAATCATCTTTTGGATAAAAGAGTCCATAGTCTACTGTGTTATTAACATATTTTAAAATTCGTTTTACATATTTTAAATGAGTTTCTTTAGGTTGAGATTGATATCTTGCACAGAGACAAATACTATGCATTATATCAAGTCTACTAGTAGTTATACAGAGTAGTGATCCAATCATTCCTTTGTATAGTTTTTGATCTATGTCGTTTGAATTTTTTCCTTTGTTTAATTTTTCATTAGTTGCCATAGGAGTTGGTTTACCGCTTGTATTTGCCATGAAAAAAAATTAACTGAGAATTTAGCTTATTTTTCTTGACTAATAAAAATTCCATTACATAGCTGTTTAATTGTAATCCTAGAAAATAATTTAGTTCTCTCATATGACTCATTTCAAATTCCTTAATCATTAATTCTGAAAATTATGTATTTAGATTTTCATTAGTAGATCCGAAAATAATATCATCTACAAATATTTGTTTTAGTTGGATATCATTTTTATTTCTTTTAATAAAGAGAGTGCTATCTACTTTGCCCATCTCAAAATTTGATTATAATAAATAGGATTTAAGTTTATCATACCAAGCTGTGGGAGCTGTTTTAGACTATATAAAGCTTTCTTTAATTTGAAAACATGATTTGGTAATTTTTCATCTTCGAAAAGTGGAGGTTGTTCTACATATACATCTTCTTTAATGAATCCATTTTAAAATGCACTTTTAACGTCCATTTGATATAATTTGAAATTATTATGGTTAGCGAAAGCAAGTAAG
Source organism: Allium fistulosum (assembly GCA_030737815.1). Taxonomy (NCBI): domain Eukaryota; kingdom Viridiplantae; phylum Streptophyta; class Magnoliopsida; order Asparagales; family Amaryllidaceae; genus Allium; species Allium fistulosum. The sequence goes on along the minus strand of CM060904.1, from coordinate 1,216,935,674 downwards.
ATTCTTATATCATCTAATCTTGTTACAAGTGGAAAGGTTTCAACAAAGTCTATACCCTCCTCTTGACAATAACCTTGTGCAACTAATCGAGCTTTATTTCTTACGACCTCTACCTGTTCATTCATTTTATTTCTATACACCCATTTATTGAGGTCTTGGAAGTAATTCCCGTACATCATTTCTAGTGAATTGATTCAATTTTTCCTGCATAGAAAGAATCCATGAATCATCAGTTGATGCTTCCTTTGTATTTTTTAGGTAAAATAGTTGAAATAAAAGCTACATTACTCATTTTGTTTAATTGATTTCTAGTTTTAACAACAGATTCAATATTACCAAGTATATTTTCTATAGGATGATCTCTTAAGTATCTAGTTCTTTTATTTGGATATAATTTTCATTATTATTATAAGTTTCAGTGTTCTTATTACTTTCAATTTCATTATCAATGTTTCTTCTTCATCAACATTTTGATTGTGAATTTTGAAATTTTCATCAGATGAGACATGTAGTATCTTCTCAATAGTATTAGTTCTAGTATTAAAAACTCTATAAGCTTTACTACTATTTGAATATCCAATAAAAATTCCTTTATCTGATTTAGCATAAAATTTATCTAAATTATCTTTACTATTTAAAATAAAACATTTACTACCAAAAACTCTAAAATATGATACTTTTGGTTTCTTAATATAAAATAGTTCATAAGGAGTTTACTTAGTTAACGGTTATATTAAAATTCTGTTTAGTATATAACATGCAGTTCCAACTACCTCGGCCTAAAAATTCTTTGGTTAATTATTATCAATTAGCATAGTTCTAGCGCACTCTTGAATCATTCTATCTTTATGTTCTACTTGTAGGTTATCTAGGAAATGAAAAATTGTAGGTTAAACCTTCCTTTTTATAGAAATTCTCAAATATTTCATTTTTGAATTCTCCACCATGATCACTTTGAATAGTTTTAATTTCTCTAAATTTTTCTGGACATTTGATTTTGAGTTTGTTTAACAAAGATCTTAAAATTTTCAAAAGCATCACTTTTAAGTTTTAAGAAAATCATCCACGTAAACCTAGAATAGTCATCTACGATTATAAATACATATCTACTATGATTTATAGATTGTATTTGAGAGAGACCAAAAAGATTTAAGTGAAGAAGTTCAAAGGGATGAGAAGTAGAAATCATATCTTTTGAACTTTTTTTAAGTTTACCTAATTGACACGCATCGCATAGATTATTAACTTTGAAGTTCATTTTAGGAATACCTCTAATTATATCATTTTTAGCAATTTTAGAAATAATTTTGAAATTCAAATGCCCAAATCTTTTATGCCAAATCCAAGGGTCACTTGTTTCAGCCAAAAGCTATAAGTTATCATTTGAGATTTTCATATTTAATATATAAATGTTTCATTTCCTAATACCTTCAAAGATAATGTTTCACTCATTATCTTTAATGTGACATTTATCTTTTACGAATTTAATTTTAAAACCTTTATCAAACAACTGATTAATACTTAATAGATTATGTTTTAAATTCCTAACTAACAAAACATTGGAAATAGTAGGAGTTTTAGAATTACCGACATTGTCGATGCTAATCACATATCCTTTAGAATTATCATCAAAATTGAATGATCCTAAATCTTTGTAAACTATATCTTTCAAAATCTCTGGATTTCTAGTCATGTGTCTTGAACAACAATTATCTAATATCCATTTATCCTTTTTGATCTGTGTTGTCCGATTATCAGATGTTTATTCATCAAAAGCCATGTAACACGTCTGTTCCTGCACTTTATTCCTTTTCAATAGATCGCGTGACTTTTCATAACGAATAGATGCAAATCTACGAAACATTGTAATGATGATTTAAAAAATCATCCTTTCGAACATAGTGTTAAAAATATCACTAAAGAATGTCATTAAAACTTCACAAAAATCAGTTTATGAAAACTTTGAAAACCAAGCTCTGATACAAATATAAGATTGCGGAATAGGGATCTTAAGGCTAAATTAACACTAGAGGGGGTGGATAGCGTTTTCTAATTTATATGAATCTTTTTGAAATCTTTTGAAATTATACTTAGAATAATGAGATTAACAATCACAGAATCAAGACACGTATAAGCGGTAAATGTAGTAAGAGTAAAAGGAAAGAACACGCTAGAATTTTATACTGGTTCGGAGTTACCCTACATCCAGTTACATACAATTTCTTATATGGATTTCTTTTAAACTAGTAAATGCAAATACAATCTCAATTTCAAGGCTACGAGACACACCCTCCAGAATCCCGGCCTCTAGGTAGAGCCGCTTGATTTCTATGCTACAAGCACACCCACTAGATTTACGAGCTACTAAGCGTACATAATTGATATCACGGGCTACATTCACACCCACAAATATATTGGTTTGATTTTATAAAGGTTTACAAACTCAGAACTTCAATCTTGATTACAAATGATCCTATAATCCTTGAATAGCACTTAGATCTTGATTGGAGTGAGAGAGATGATAGAAATCAGAGAGCAAATGATAGAGAATTAAACTAATCACAATGGAGTTTGATTCTAGTTGAAATTTTATAGAGTATGGCTATAATTTGTTTTAGAAATTGAGAGAGAAGAAGAAGGAGAGAAGAACAATGAAAACTGATTGAAAAATTCGTTGGAAACACAGGTATTTATAGAGGAATAACAGTCATGTCTATTCGTGAAGAGATACGGCGAATAAACACTTCTTTTAAAAATTGAATTTTAAAATTCACGGCTAGTATGTCGACATATAGGGTTAAAGTATGTCGACATACTCTTTGTAATTTTAAAAAACACTTTAAAACATTATTTTGAAAATATATTTTTTTGTGAAATAATTTTATACTTTGTAAGTATGTTTAAATATAATATATATATATATATATATATTATAATCATAATAAAACTTAAGTAAAATATATGATAAGAATTTTGAAAAATAAACTAATATAAGTCAATATCTAATAAAACAATAACTTGGTAAAATATTAAAAACTAAAATAATAAGTATAATAATTTTTAAAACTATTAAAAGCTATTTTGAAAAGAATATTTAAAATCAAAAGCATTTTAAAACTATTTTAAACTTAAAATAGAGAGAGACAGAGAGATCAAGTGCTTTCAGAATTTTAACAAATATTCTAGACTCTATTACTTAGCTGTAATATCTTAGAATCTTGAACTCTTAAATACTCATGAGTCTTTATTCTTGAATCTCTATATCAACATCTTTAACTCTTCAATCTTTACTTGATATTGTACAGTCTTCTTATATCAACACCTGTCTAATATCCTGCACTATATATTATATCCTTGATAAGACATTAGTATTTATATTTAATACGATTTCCTAAAGTTTTTGTCATCTAAACCAGATCCTTAGTTACTAACATAAAGAACTACCCAAATAATAATTTCCCATTCAAACCAACCTACATTTGAATGCATCAATTATGTTTTACTTAGTCATGAAAATTAACCGTGTTAAAATATCCGAACAAGAATCCTCCGACCCTCGAACAACTAGGCCCACTTACCCAGTCACTAATGATCCCTAGCTTCATGAAGAATAAGTATTAAGAGTCAAAGCCTTGCAAATCATGGAAAATTAAAGAAGACAAGTAGCATCTTATAACCTAGATAAATGGGCTTGAATCCGTTCTATCTAGGGTCATCATCGATTTTCGCCCTAAGAAAATAGTGCAAGAGGGATAATGTAACATCTCGTAAAATGAACCATAAATAAATAAAGTAAATTGAATTAAATATGATAGGGGTTGGATATGGAATTTTATAAAAGTTTGAATTTGACCACGAAAGTTTCCATTGTGTTCGTGGTAAAATTCTGATCATTTTCAATATATAATATGCTAAAAACGGAGCTTAAGCAATAAAGTTATGAGCATTTAAAGTTCTCAGATTAAAATTAATTTTGTTTGAATTCAAATTCAGATGAGAAATCAAATTTAGGGTTTAGATTTCAAAAATTAGCTTGGAGGCTGAGTAAATGTTTAATTAATGTTTAACGTTAAAAAGTTAATTAGGGAATAAAATAATCGTGCAACAGAATTAAGTAAACGTTCCCTGAAATAGAGGAGCGGTCGACCTATATAGGTCAACGGGTCGACCATAGCGATCGATCGGTTACCCAAAGATGGTCGACCGCTTAGCAATAGAAGTTCCCAGTGGCGGCTAGGGTTTGAAGCTATATTTTATTCGGTTGTACACTCCAAATTTACCTATTTCTTACCTACTTCCTTCCTACGGTTCTGGTGCATTTCAAATCCAATAAATAGACCCTATCCTCTCCACTTTTCTTTATACTATTTTAGGGAATATGAAGAAATTCTGCCATTGCTATCTCTCTAATAAGATTTAGAACTCAATAGAGAATTCAGGTAAGAACTCGACTTATTCCTGTTTGTTTCTTCTTCCACCAATCTATTCTTATCCTATTCTACTCCAATTATCCTGAATCTAATAAATATATTTACCACTTCCATATTGTGTTTATTTATAACAAAAGAGAGGGATTCTAGAAGTGATCGAAAGGCTACAAATCCATTTGAGTGAAACTAAGGCTAATCTGCGAGTGAAAACCTTAGAATGTTTTTCAACAATTGTTTAGTGCATTTCTATTTGGATTTGAATATGCCTTAGGGATTTTGGGGTTTCAAAAATATGATAGATAAAATCCTCTAAAATTCTTTTTTAATTCAATACGTCAATTCTATGCTATGATTCTCAATTATTTACGTACATTTGATGGGATTTGTTTCGTTTATACAATTTTTTATAATTTCATAGTCTATTCCACTCTCCTCTTCTTTGGGTCAAATTGTGATCCTTCAATATAATAAGGGGTTTAAATTACGAATTATATTAATAGTTTACACCACTTATTCTTATCTATTTCTTTGTAAAAGGGGAAGAGTATGGGATTTAGATTGCAGTTCTTATTGTTTAAGATATTCCATTGAATTTCTGTAATAAATTGAGTTTCTATTTTATTTACAAGTCTGTTATTGCAGTTTGTCTATGAATATGTGTTCTTTGTTTTGGACATTAAAATCTCATGAAACTTTGAGAATTTGAAGAAAAAGAACTTGTAATAATAATTGGTTAGGGAATTAACATTTAAGCTAGTTTAAAGCGTAAAAACCATACGCTTAGAACTCATTAGGCATGAATACTTATTTATCTCTATTTACGTAATTAACGTATAATTATTGCGTACATGGCGTAGTTAATTTGGCATTTATTTACCTTTATATCTTCTATTACGAAGGTAATTGATTTTGAGGTGAAAATAAAAGGAAACTCTTATATAGCCTAATTATCAATTTAAGGCATAATAAAGAAGACTCCTTATAAGGCCTTATTTATGAAACGGTGAGATGAATGTGTGTGTGTGGAGAATAATTAATTTGTGGCTAAGTCATAGGGATGCGAGGTCAATACAGTTACATGATGGAAGAGTATACCCTTCACTTTGAGGCTACCAGTAGTTGTGTATATTTTTATTAATGTGAGATACCCTTATGATAAATATTTTTAATGATGCGAGGTTAGATCCAAATTTTGTAGGGGAAATCTGCCCAGCTAATTTTCTTACCAATTCCTACGAATAGCAGAATAATGTGAGATGACTGATGTGCACGTAAATGTGCACATTTTTACCACCATATTTAATCTATTTAAATTAAATAAATGATCATATCGGGTATTTTAACTTGTTTAAATCCAAATTCAAATAATTCCAAATTGTCACATATTCATCTTTATCCAAGGGCAAAATAGACATTTTTGTGCATAAATTAACTTGAGAAAATTTAATTATAAATTTCCATACTATTTTGTAGGAATTTGATTTCAATTACAAGTGGTTTGATGAAGAAGATATGCATGCACAAATAGAACACAAAGGAATGAAGATGGAAATAATTCAAAGTGAAGATCATGGAGGACCCCACCCACTTACCTTGATTTTCAAATTAGGAGCTAAGCACATGATAAAAGGACATTAAAGCTTCATGTACATTTAAGTGGGGGATTAGTGGATGTTAATGATTACTTGGCCATAACACTACCTCAAGGGCAATTTGGGTATTCCCCAAAAATATGAATTAGGGTTTAACACTTATATAAATACTCCATATCTTCATGTAACCCCTCTCCCTCCCTTAGTCTCTCTTACTTAGTTTTTAGCTTAGGAAATAAATCAAAGCTTTTCTCTCTTCTTTTTCCATGGCTACTTAGCCATTTTATTTCATGTAATTTTTCTTTCTTTTATGCAATGTTAATTCTCTTTTATTTACATGCTTCTTCTCTTCTTATGTTAGTAGTGTAGTTTACATTCATGCAAAGTAGATTAGTTTTAATTCTTGTTAATTAGCTTCTCTTTTCCATTAGCTTTCATTTTCCTTTCTTTTTGCTTTCATGTTACTAGCTACATTTGTTCATATGATAACAAAAATGAGAGCTTAACCCCTTCAATTTAGGGGTAATGAAGCCTCTAATCATGTAGTTTCAACATTTTGATAATTTTGATCTCTTTTTTGCTTAAAGAAATGTTGATGTGATTTATTGTTTCATGTTGAATTTGATAGTCTATGTTGTTCATAACAAATAGGCTATGCTTAAACAATCACAAGCAATAATTACATCTTCATCTACATACGATGATGGTAATGAAATGAATGTGAAATTAAAATTTGATGGCCTATATTTCTAAACAATAGTTAATAGGTCGTGCTTAAAATATATTTCATTTTCAACTTTGTTGTTGTTTTCATGAGAGTTAGTAAGTGATTTAAGGGGTGTGTTATAGTTTGATGGCTTATATTGAGCTAATTAATAGCACAAATAAGCCATACTTATGATAAACACATCATTTAAACTCACTTATGACCAAAAAAGAGATCATAATTTCATTAATTGTTGAATTATATGATCTAGAGAGTGGATTTATCTCTAAATTGTCATTTAACTCTCATATTTTTATCTATTTTTCTTTAGCTAGTTTTTTGTTAGTTTCTTACATTTTTAGCTAATCACACTTTCAACTTTGGTTAATTTGATTGAATAGAATTTTAAAATCATCAATTCCCTGCGGATCGATCCGTATTCGCCACGTACTACAAGTGTACGCCGTGCGCTTGCGGTTATTTTTATTTCTAAATTCGTTTGACGGTTTTCTAAACCGATAGAAATTCCGTCGTCGAATAAGTTTTTGGCGCCGTTGCCGGGGAATTTGCTTTGATTTTAATTTTCTATTCTTCAGATTAGTGTTGTTTGATTTTATTGTGTGTATTTTGTGTGTTTCTTTTCATATTTAAAAAAAAATTGTTCGATTTTTGTGTGCATTTTGTTGTGTGCTTGTCTTTCTTGTTTATTTTGCATTTGCAATTCTACAAAAATAAAATTCAACATACACAATTTAAAAAAAAACAATTTTATTCCATTTCCTTTTCAATTACATTTTCAATTTACAATTTACAAAAAAACAACTATTTTGTTCAATTACTGTTGTTGCCTTCAACAGTTTCCCTCTTCTCTATACACCTCCCTGACACTTCGTCCCCTTCATACAAACTTCTAACGTCCACTCCAAAACTCGTCACAGCCTCTCTTCACCATAATCTACAAACCAGTCCCCTACTGTCTGCTGCCTTCCTACTTCAAACCCACTCGAACAGTGCATATCACTGTGTACATACCCTGCACAGTGTACACCATCTGCTCCTCAAACATTCAAACTGCCTGCAAACCATATATTCTGTGCACACCTGCACCACAAACCTCTCACTTCCTCTTATTTTTACATACATCTACATTTTCCACCCTACCACACTTTCTAATTCACCAATACTCTCGATACTCCACTGACTCATACTTCATCAAATCTGCTACCACTCACTTCTACAAATCGAACTGCCCTCTACCTCACTTCAACACATCCAATCCGAACAATTCAACAGAAACCAAAGACCCACCTTGCTACTACCATCATATACCTGGCAACAGAAGTGGATCATCACAATTAACAGACAGCACTTCACCTGACAACTTCCTCTAATCACTATACAACCACTCCATTCACTGCAAACAACCACACAGTACCAAACAACAATACTACATCATAGCATTAGCACAGTGATATTATTCACCAACCTGAACCAATATTTTGCATGTTTCACCTTCCTAATCAAACTCCACCATTCAAAACTACTACCCACCATCTCTGTTCCCTGTCATAACCCATATCACTGCCTTGCCAAAACTCTCTATCATCCATACTGATGAAGCACTTACCCTCTTGAGTCGCGGCCGACCTACCCAAGGTCGTAGATGACCTAACTCTGCCGATCTACCCCTTCCCATTGCCGACCTACGACTTATCACCTCCGACCCAATTACCTCCGACCTAATTCCCTCCGACCCACGACCTATCCCCTTCTTAAGTCGCCGCTCCACCTTAAATCAAGCTTTGCCTAAATCGCGTGCCGCCATTCTTAAGTCGCTGCCGACTTATCTAGGGCACAAACAAAGAAAGTCGCTGCCGACTTATCCTTGAGTCGCGAAGCGGTGGTGCGCGCGCCATTTTAAGTCGCGATTTGTCGTTGCCGAGATAACATGAGTCGTCGCCGAGTTATCTGTAGATCGCAAAATTTGTTGCCGAGATAAGCTTCCATTAAATCGTTGCCGAGTTACCCTTAAGTCGCGAAAAGGAAGATTAAGTCGTTGCCGAGTTAAATACTTGTATTTTTCTTTGAAGCTTTTGTATGTGTTTTGTAACTGTTTGGGCTTAAGTCGTGTACGATTTATGTTAAGTCGGAGACGTTGTTAAGTCGGTTGCCGACTTAGGAGTTGTATTTTTTTTCTACTTGCGTGTTGTAGCCTATAAATAGGCGAGTTGTTTCATTTGTAAAGGTTGTTGAATATTGAATAAAATTCTCTTTTGTTAGCTTGTTGCTTTCAATTTCAATTGGTAGTCGAGTGTATCTCCTATCTCCACTAACGTCATTCGAGTGCGCTCGGATCATCGTTTGTTGAAGCCGATTCACGGTATCTTGTGCACAAGATCAACGTCGAAGAATCGTAGATCTCTTTCCCGGTATCTTCGGATCAACGAGTCAGAGATAGCTAGAGTTCGGTATCTTCGGATCAACGAATTCGAGCATTTCAGTATTCATCAATCCACAGATTGCTATTTACGTCGATTGAAGACCGTTTTGAATTATCCGCTGCGTCAGTTTGGTATCAGAGCTTGTTTTAGCCAATCATAGCTAAATCGAGTCTTGGAGCCGAGAATTTGAAGTGTTGAAGTTGTGTTCATCGTGTTCGTCATATTTTGCAACAAAGTTGGAGTTTTCGATCCATTTCATTTTGGATCAAAGTTCGAAAGGTGTTTGAAACTTGAAGTGTGAATTTGTTGAAGTGTTTGGGAAGTATTCAATCATGCCGCCAAGACGAGTTCAACGTCATCGCAATATTAATGCTTTGTACGGAAGAGAAGAGGCTGATGAAATGGAGCAACGAATCAACGAGAATTTCAATGAGAAGCTTACTGAAGGGATTGGTCGATTAGAGAGGATGATGTTGGAAATGAGTCAAAATCAGAGAAGGGTTTCACCTGAATCGAGCCATGGAAGAAGTAGGATTTCACCACATTCAAATCGAGAGAGAAGTATCGATAGTGATCATAGAAGCGTGGATCGAGATTGTGATCGAAATGTTGATGATCGAGGTCGTGATAGAAATGTGACTGATCGAGATCGGAGGAATGTAGATCGTAGGAATGTTGGTGGAAGGAATGGTGGTGGTAGAGATGTTGGAGGTCAGGATCGACATCGATATACATCGGATGGTGAAGAAGAGTATGATGGTGGTAGTGTTCATGGACGAGGACGTGGACGAGGAAGGAATCAGTCGGAGTACGATCACAAGTGGGAATCTGGGATGAAGACTGAAATTCCAGAATTCAAAGGTGGTATGCAGGCTGAGGAGTTTTTGGATTGGATGGCTAATGTTGAAGAAATTTTTGATTTCAAAGAAGTTCCAGAACGTCGTAGAGTGAAGTTGGTTGCTACAAGGTTGAGGGGTAGAGCTTTGGCATGGTGGCAGCAAACTAAACTTACACGAGAACGAATGGGGAAGTCAAAAGTTGAATCTTGGAAGAAAATGAAGAAAATGATGAAAGCAACGTTCTTACCTTACAATTATCAATCTTTGATGTATCAACGTTTGCAGAACTTGAGGCAGGGCACAAAGACTGTTAATGATTATGCGGATGAGTTTTACCAGCTTATTGCGAGGAATGATATTATGGAAACGGAAGAGCAACTGACATCTAGATTCATTGGGGGATTGAGAATGCAGATTCAGGATATGGTTAATATGTTCGATCCAAGATCTGTGGCGGAAGCACATCAGAAAGCGTTGGCTTGGGAGAAGCAGGGACGACGAGGAGGTGGTGTGTTTACGAATTCCAATAATCAAGTGAAGGGTGTTGGTGGAAGTTCTAATGTGTCTAAACCTATCAGTAAACCAGTGGTGAAGGAGGTTGAGAAGGCAAGGGTTAACAACGGTTTCAAATGTTACAACTGTCAGGAGTTGGGTCATAAAAGCAATGAGTGTCCAAAGCCAAAGAAGAGAGCAATGATTGCTGAGGTTGAGGATGAGGATGAAGAAGCTGAATGTTCTAATTCTTTACCAGTTGAGGAGGAAGACTTACTGTCGGGAGATGACGGGTATGCATTGATGATGAGGAGAAGTTGTTTAACACCGAAGCAAGAGGAGGAAAGTAGTTGGTTGAGAAACAATATCTTTCAATCTACATGCACTATTCTGGGAAGAGTTTGTAAATTTGTTATTGATGCTGGAAGTTGTGATAATATTATCTCTACAGAAGCAGTGAAGAAGTTGGAGTTGAAAACTGAGAAACATCCTAAACCGTACAAGTTAGCTTGGTTGAGGAAGGGTGGTGAAGTGAAAGTTGGACGTAGAGCTTGTGTGAAGTTTTCAATTGGGAAGAAATACAAGGATGAGGTTTGGTGTGACGTAGTAGACATGGATGTGTGTCATCTGTTGTTGGGCTGGCCATGGCAGTTTGATCGAGCAGTACAACATGATGGACGGACCAACAGTTACAGTTTCATGTTCGAAGGTACAAAGATTACTCTGGTTCCGAAGAAACGCCAACAGGAAGAAAACAAAGTGGAGGAAATCGAAGAGCTGAAAACTTTATTGACTTTGAAGGAGTTTGTTAAAGAAGTTGAAGAAGAGCTGGAAGTATTCTTGTTGATTGGACGAGAAAACAGTGAAGATGTTGAAATTCCAGAAGAAGTTAAACCAGTTCTGAAAGAATTTGACGATGTATTTCCAGAGGAGTTACCAACGGAGTTGCCACCGTTGAGGGATATACAACATCAGATAGATCTTGTTCCCGGTGCTGTATTGCCACACAGACCACATTATCGAATGAGTCCGAAGGAACATGAAGAATTACGGAGGCAGGTAGAGGAATTGCTTGAACAGGGGCGTGTGCAGGAGAGTCTGAGTCCTTGTGCTGTACCAGCTTTATTGGTACCCAAGAAGGATGGGACATGGAGAATGTGCACTGACAGTCGAGCATTGAATAAGATTACCGTGAGATATAGATTTCCAATGCCGAGGTTGGATGACTTGTTGGATCAGATAAGCGGAGCTACTATCTTTTCTAAGATCGATTTGAAGAGCGGATATCATCAAATTCGTATCAGACCAGGAGATGAATGGAAGACTGCTTTTAAAACCAGGGAGGGTCTATACGAATGGTTGGTTATGCCATTTGGTTTATCCAATGCACCAAGTACGTTCATGAGGGTGATGAATCAGATTTTTCGACCGTTCATTGGGAAATTCGTGGTGGTGTATTTCGATGATATTCTTATTTACAGTGGGAGTCCAGAGGAACATTTGAATCATCTTAGAGAAGTGCTGATGGTATTGCGACAAGAACAATTCTATGCTGCAACGAAGAAATGCGTGTTCATGACGCATAGTGTTTTATTTCTGGGGTATATTGTTTCGGAGAAGGGCATCCAGGTAGATCAGAATAAAGTTGAAGCAGTCAGGAATTGGCCACAGCCGAAGACAATTACAGAAGTGAGAAGTTTTCATGGGCTAGCATTATTCTACCGAAGATTCATTCCACACTTCAGTAGCGTGATGGCACCGGTGACTGATTGCATGAAGGGGAAACAATTTTCTTGGACGGAGGAAGCTGGGATTGCTTTTGGGAAGATCAAGGAATTGCTGACGTCTGCACCAATTCTAGTGTTACCAGATTTTCAGTTAGTGTTTGAACTACATACTGATGCATCCAAGGTTGGGATTGGAGGGGTGTTGAGTCAGAAGGGGCGTCCTATTGCAAATTTCAGTGAGAAGTTGTCCGGAGCGAAGATGCGATACAGTACATATGATGTGGAGTTTTATGCTGTTGTGCAATCTATTAAACACTGGAGACACTATCTATTTCAGAAGGAGTTTGTTCTTTACACTGATCATGAAGCATTGAAGCATTTGCAAGGGCAAGACAAGATTTCAACGAGACATGCATCGTGGATTGCTTATTTACAGCAGTTTACTTTTGTCGTTAAGCACACGTCAGGGGTAACCAATCGTGTGGCTGATGCTTTGAGCAGAAGGAGTCATTTGTTGACGACAATGAAAGTTGAAGTGACAGGTTTTGAAATGTTGCCGGAATTATTTGTTGAAGATCCTTACTTCATGAAGTTTGTTGATAAAGTTAAGGAGGGAAAGACGGATGAGTTTTTGATGGTAGATGGTTTTCTTTTTAAAGGAAGTCGATTGTGCATCCCGGAGGGTAGTCTGAGAATGAAGATTATCAAGGAGTTACACGAAGAGGGACACGTTGGGAGAGACCGTACCTTACAGTTAATTTCTCAATCTTATTTTTGGCCGTCAATGAGGAAAGAGGTGGAAAGATTTGTTGAGAGATGTCATATTTGTCAGGTTTCGAAAGGAACTGCGACTAATGCTGGTTTATATATGCCATTACCTGTACCAATTAAACCATGGGTTGATGTGAGTATGGACTTCGTGTTGGGATTACCGAGGACACAACGAGGTAACGATTCCATATATGTGGTGGTGGACAGATTCTCGAAAATGGCACACTTTATTGCTTGTAAGAAAACGGCAGATGCTGTTCATGTTGCTCAGTTGTTTTTCAAGGAGATCTATCGACTTCATGGATTGCCAGAATCTATTGTGACAGATAGAGATACTCGTTTTCTGAGTCATTTTTGGTTGAGTTTGTGGAAAATGGTGGGACCAAAGCTGAAGTTTAGTAGTGCTTATCATCCGCAAACTGATGGACAAACGGAGGTGGTTAATCGATCGTTGGGAAACTTGTTGAGGTGTCTTGTTCAAGATAATCTAAAGAGTTGGGATGTGAAGTTATGTCAGGCAGAATTTGCCCATAATCATGCTGTGAATCGAAGTACGGGGTTCAGTCCATTCCAGATTGTTTATTCGAGCTTACCGAAGGGACCTTTGGATTTAACGGTAATACCACAATCAAAGAAGACAGTTAAGAAAGCTGCTGATTTTGTTGAAGGGTTGACGGAGTGCCATAGAATCGTTCAGGAACGATTGGAAAAGACAAATGAGAAGTACAAACAAATGGCGGATAAGAAACGAAGGAGTGTGGTCTTCAAAGAGGATGATTTTGTTTACGCGGTATTGACGAAAGATCGTTTTCCAGTTGGGACTTACAACAAGTTGAAAGCACGAAAGATTGGACCAGTAGAAATCTTGAAGAAAATCAATGACAATGCTTATCAGTTAAAGTTGCCAGATCATATTCACACTGCAGACGTTTTCAACGTTAAACATTTGGTTCCATATTATGGGGAGGAATTTGTCGAAGGTGACAAGGGTGTGAATTCGAGGACGAATTCTTTCCAACAAGGGGAGGATGATGAAGCACTTACCCTCTTGAGTCGCGGCCGACCTACCCAAGGTCGTAGACGACCTAACTCTGCCGATCTACCCCTTCCCATTGCCGACCTACGACTTATCACCTCCGACCCAATTACCTCCGACCTAATTCCCTCCGACCCACGACCTATCCCCTTCTTAAGTCGCCGCTCCACCTTAAATCAAGCTTTGCCTAAATCGCGTGCCGCCATTCTTAAGTCGCTGCCGACTTATCTAGGGCACAAACAAAGAAAGTCGCTGCCGACTTATCCTTGAGTCGCGAAGCGGTGGTGCGCACGCCATTTTAAGTCGCGATTTGTCGTTGCCGAGATAACATGAGTCGTCGCCGAGTTATCTGTAGATCGCGAAATTTGTTGCCGAGATAAGCTTCCATTAAATCGTTGCCGAGTTACCCTTAAGTCGCGAAAAGGAAGATTAAGTCGTTGCCGAGTTAAATACTTGTATTTTTCTTTGAAGCTTTTGTATGTGTTTTGTAACTGTTTGGGCTTAAGTCGTGTACGACTTATGTTAAGTCGGAGACGTTGTTAAGTCGGTTGCCGACTTAGGAGTTGTATTTTTTTTCTACTTGCGTGTTGTAGCCTATAAATAGGCGAGTTGTTTCATTTGTAAAGGTTGTTGAATATTGAATAAAATTCTCTTTTGTTAGCTTGTTGCTTTCAATTTCAATTGGTAGTCGAGTGTATCTCCTATCTCCACTAACGTCATTCGAGTGCGCTCGGATCATCGTTTGTTGAAGCCGATTCACGGTATCTTGTGCACAAGATCAACGTCGAAGAATCGTAGATCTCTTTCCCGGTATCTTCGGATCAACGAGTCAGAGATAGCTAGAGTTCGGTATCTTCGGATCAACGAATTCGAGCATTTCAGTATTCATCAATCCACAGATTGCTAATTACGTTGATTGAAGACCGTTTTGAATTATCCGCTGCGTCACATACTCTCCGACAATCCGAAAATACATCAATAACAAAACCAAGTCTGCACTTCTCCACACAACCCCACTGTGACCGTAGACTCCACCATTGTACATCAGCATTCACCGACATTCCACCAAACTACACCCTCTGACTGCAAAACTGTTTATCATCACAAACCACCAATAACATCAAATACCATATCATCACAAACTGTTTATCACAAACAGCAATAGCACTACATTTCAACTCCTTCAACTAGTTCAACCAAAAACACTCAACCACCACCTTCTCCCCACCACTGCCATTACTGCCTTGTGATTCTGCATTCCTACAACAGTAACTTCATTCACAAACATTTCAAACATCGCTGAAAAGAACCACTACGTTGCCTTGCATCTCCTCCTCCAGTACAAACCACCTTCCCCTTCATTGCTACCCCCAATTCACCACGGCAATTGCATATCACCACCAACTTCACAAGCCACTGCAGCAATTCAAACCACCACTCATTCAATACAATACACCGCAACAACTCATGACAAAGCCATTCATCCCAAACCATAGCCAAAACGAAAAAAAAACAATTTCAAACCTGCTGCTTAACAACTCGCTGCCCCACGAACTCGGCCAATTCGCAACCCCCTGCAACACCTCAACAGTCGACCTTCATCAAGCTCCTCCATCTCACAGCAAGCCAAAATTGCCACCGCCTTCGAATCAATTCTCCAACCTCGCCCAATCGGCACGCCAGTCTACACCGCAAATCAAAACTGCAGCTCCACCTTCAACCGAAGCTGCGGCCTTCACCAAATCAACACTTGCGAAACACGCATCGCCCAAACCAAGCTCCACCATCCATACTCAATTTTCCCAAAATCGCCGTGAAAATCACAACGTCTGAAGCCTTGCCAATCTCCCGAACCAACCGCGGTATCAAACTCAGACTTAAAGAAAAAAAATTTGAAAATTGTAGTTTCAGTGATTTTGGTTTTGGGGAGATCATAGAATTCGACTTCGGTTTTGAGCAAACGATTTTGATTTTGAGTGATTGATTTAATTTTTTTTAGGAAGATGATTCTCTTCTGCGTATAATCAATATTAGTTATTAGTTTGGGCCAGGCTTAGTTGTTTTGTGAATATTGTTTTGAAATTTGCTTTGAGAATTTTGTCTTGTGTTAATTTGGTTTGTTTTCATTTTGTTTTGTTTTATTCAAAAAATAATAATTTTTTTTATAAGTAAAACGTTACTTTTAAGTTTCCTTTTCAAAAAAAAAATTAAAAAAAAAACTGTGTATATATCTTTGTTTTATCATTCAGGTTGCAGAAGGGGAAATTCAAGAGAAGAATTGCCGCAAAAAAAAAACTACTTGCCTGCTTATAAAAATATTGCTGCTTTAAATCCCTATCTATTGTGCTTTCATCTCTTGTTTTTCCTTGCATTGTTGATTGCTTGCATTTGCAATTGTATATAAAAAAATTTCAAAAATCCAAAAAAAAAAACAAAAACACATTCGTAGTTGCATTGTTAATACACGTTTATTTCTGCTTTGCATTTCATCCTAGATTTTGATTAATAATAAAGATTAGACATCGATAACTTTTAATTGTATATTGACAAGTTGTATTCTTTGAACAATTTAATTTCTTGGTGTCTAGTCTACGGCAGAGCAATAATCAGTTATAAATATTACGGTGATTCGTAAATATTATACTGAATTGTTTCTCTGAAGGTACTTAAACCTTCGGCTGCATTGCTACGGTGATTCGTGGTGCACCGATAACTCCTGCCCATTACTTGGCTGAGAACTATCTTGTTTATCTAAGACAATTTGTGATTATACAATTTTGGGTTAACTTAGGATAAATCATTTGTAATTAATCCTTGCATTCATTTAGTTGCATTAGTTCATGCATATTAAAAAAAATTCAAAAATTGAAAACTAAAAAAATTGTAAATATTCCCTTTCTTTTTCTTTGAAATTTTTTACTTTTCCTTTGAAATTTCAAAAATCCACAGAAAAAAAATTGAAAAACAAAAAACAAAAAAAATCAATTTCCATTTTGAAAAATAAATTCCTTTTGTAAATATTTTTCCTTTAAAAAAAAATTTCAAAAATATTGTGACGCCCCACCTCTATGCTCACAATAACAAAGGGTATTAAAAGAAATACTGTCTGTTATTACGAAGAATAAGGCTGGATAGGAGCGGCCATCCGTAGTTGGGCCTTACACTAGTATTGGTTACCTCGATAGGAGTGGTATATATTTTTATTTTTCATCTCTTATTTATTCACTCCCATCGACATACCCAATTCCAGTATAAAACGAACTACGATGGTTCATAATAGTTTAGGACAATATATATAATAATAACACAGATAAGCTAAATGCGGAACACAGATAATAAAAGTCTCATATATATATATATATATATAACTGATGTCAGTTACAATATATTTGACACAATACATATGATACAACTACAACTGTCGACTCTGGAAGTTATATATACAAGTACATTATCGATTAATATACATGAATACATATCAACCTAGATCCGATACACAGACCACTACAAAATGACGACGACTACTCCAAAAGATATGAAGAGACTTCATAGCTCAAGCAGCAACCCAAAGCAAGATATCAATAACCTGAAATAACTCGGTCTGACCCGAGTATTAAATTCAAATGAAAATAATACACGGGTCAGTCTAATTCAAACTCAGTTATTAATGCATAGAAGCAATAATAATTAAATAATCAATAGGCGACAGTCACAAAAATCTCGTATATCCAACTCTTCGATAGGAGAATCGGATAACGGCAGATATAACACTAAATAGTGTTAAACAACAAATCAGCAAATTCAAATCATCAACAAAGATAAAAGAAAGGATTATCCATGAAGATAATATGAAAACCACAGAATTGCCTAAACAGCAATTAACAACAAAATCCAATTATTAAATAATAATTAGAAACTCAGAATTTAATTATCTATAGATAATTAGAAAATCACAAAATGATCAAATCAAACCAAATCAGAATACAATTTCAAAATATTGAATTGAACACACAAAACAATTCAAACGATTGAAATGTCACTCAAAACGACAATTCTGTGTGGCTGCAGCACACACACGCATGTACTGCCTCGCCACCACCGTGATGAAATACACAAAAGTTCAATGAAAGTTCATAAACAAGCACAAGGTCAAACCCAAAAATCGGGTTCAAGTTAAGTCACGGTGCAGACTCGAATAAACAAGCAGACAAAGCTCGAGGCCACAAACCAGCAAAACAAAATGAAACAAAAGAAATATACAATGTGCACAGCAACTAGCACATACATACATATATATGTATGTATACATGTGTGACGACCCGACTTTCTTAGCCACAGAAAGTCGCATCATCTTGAAGAAAGAAAGGGATAGAAAAGAGAAAAGATAGAGAAAGAAAGAAAGAACAACATCAGAATCTCAACAGCGGAACGAATAAATTATATTAATCACATAAGTATTACATAATATACAACGACTATCAGAGTTACACAGCTTATACAACACATACTAGACAGTTACAAACACCTGTCTAGTTATTACAACTTCAAATACACTCAAAAAAAAGATGTAGAGATCAACACAGCGGAACCACTTAAATATCTACAAACGCTGAAGCCTCCTGCGCCATTGCTCCTTCAGAATTCGTCAAAGCAAACCTGAATCCCTTGGCTACTTGTAAAAATTTGAGTACCCAAGAGTTTATAAAACAGAAAATAAACACTTGGGTCAGACATGGGTCTGGTGTGAGTAAACGGTTAAAATGGCTTAACTTCAAACCTTTTGAAAACAAAGGTATCACGTAAGACTTCCCACACATAAACATGGAAAAGTTTTTACCTTACGCTAACCAAAACTTTGATAGGAAATCGAGTTATATTATAATAATGTCTAGGGTTTTCAAATAAATACTCATATAGCTGAAATTGTTACATTATTAAATTCCAGCATACTAGCCACAAAGTGGGTTATACAATCAAGTCCGATGGCACTTATTGGAAGTTGGATTTCCATACAATGGCAGGGCTACTGGGGTACCGCCCGTCACAGTACGTGGCCTAGATCAACGTACCGAGGATCACTCCCAATCCCCTGCAACACAAGGCCGGAACCATCCCTTACTGGATAATTCCCGCATAAGAAACCCCAACGGTTGTAGCTATTCAACCGCCCACTCAGCCGAATAAAAAGGGTCTCTAGATAGGGGAAATCTTATCCTACTTGGGCGCTACCCACTAACCTTGCTGCACCTCCCCTGTTTTAGCCATTCCCGGTTGATGAGGCTTGAGGTTACGATTACCGTTAGAGAACACCTCACTTAGCATCGTCCACCTGACGATGTGCTGAAAGCATTCAATCCATACAAGCTCGTTCCGGGTTCGAACGAAACCGAAGGCATTATCTCGTTACACTCATTTTGGAATCACCCTCAGAGTTAACGATAATAACCCTTGCACTCTGAATCTTCATCTTCACTTGAGATTCACGACCTAACGTTTAATTTGGATCGATGTGGTATTCAGATATCCAAATCTGGAAACCCGATCCCAGTCTCATCGAAATCCAAAACGTATCTTAAAGGCCAAATTTGTTTAAAGGTTTAAACAATTCAATTCAATACTTGAATTCACACAGCATTTAACATAGATAAATATCACACATTTATCACAGATATATCCAATATCATATCACAGAATATCACAACATATCATCCAATATATATCAATCAAATCAGATATTCTACACAACAATCATATATAAGCAACAATTATTAACCCTATGTTATAATTAATTTAATGATCTTAAATTAAATTAATTACTTAAGAATTAATTATCTAACCTTGCTTAATCAATCATTAATTAATTACAAACCTTTAATTAATTAATTACTCATTAAATATTAATCATCCTTGATTTATTATTCATTAATTACATTAAGTAATTATCCTTTAATTAATTTCACAAATTAATTATTCTTAACCATTAACAGTAATTAACCTTTAATTACTCTCATTAATTACATTAATTAATGATCCTTAATTAATTACTTCCATTAATTAATTAACTATAATTAATTACATTGACCCTTAATTAATTACATTAATTAATTAAACTTTAATTATTCATTTCTATTAATCCACCTTAGTAAATCATAGACAGTAATTATCATCCTATAATTACTTACCTTAATTAATTAACTCCTTAATTAATTATATTAATCCTTTAATTAATTACACCAAGTAATAAATCCTTAATTACTTCTCCTAAGTAATTATCCTTTAATTACTTCTCATTAAGTAATTTCTTTTAATTAATTACATTTTGTAATTATACATTAATTACTTACAGTAATTACACTTATTAATTTCATTAAGTATTTATACTTAATCAACATCAAGTGATTATCTTTAATTAATTTACGAATTTTAATTAACTAAAATTAATCACATTCATTAATTACAATTGGGTAATTCATCCTTTAATTACCTTTAAACAAATTAATTAATCTTTAATTACAGATTAATTATTCTTTTAATTATTAATTAATAAACCTTAATTATCAATTAATAAAGCTTAATAATAAATTAATTAATCCTTAATTATGAGTTAATTAATCTCTGATTACTTAATTAATTAATGCTTAATTACAACTTAATTAATTAATCACTAATTTCAACTTTATTACTTAATTAATTAATCATTAATTATTAATTAATTATCCTTAATTATCTTATTAACAATTCTTAATACACATTAATTAACCTCTTAATTAATTAATACTTATCCTTAACCATTAATTAATTAATTTCTTAATCAATAATTAATATAATTAATAACACTTTAATTACTTCATTAAATTATTAAAATCTTAATTACCGATCAATTAATTAAATAAATGGTAAATCATTTATCTTAACTATCTTCTTAATTATCATTTAAATCTTACTTAATAATCTTGGATTTAAATTATCATTAACTAAAAAGCTTTGAGTTTAAATATAAAAATTAAAATACTTTTTCTTTTTAATTAACTACTTAATTACCCGATCATTTTTTTTATATAACATCTTAGTTTAAAATTTTAAAACTGTTGTTACACTCTCATGCGAGCACGAGCTCAACCCCGAGTCAATCGACTTCCCGCTCGAGTACCCTTCGAGTCGCTCACAAACCCAAACACCCAGACACGAAACATTGCCGTGCACGTGCACAACCGATCACAAGAGCTCCGGCCTCCGATCATCCCTCCGACACATCACGCATCATCGCTGCAATCCATTCTGACCACCAATCCACAAGCATAAGCCCCTGATCGAAATCGAGCATTCCAAACAAGCCTGGAACCTAAAACTATCACCAGAAAACTCCTCGTCCAAGCTTTTCCGACCACAAGAAACCCTATAACCCCGTCCAGAGCAACGTTACAATCACGAGCTTCGATCCCCCTTGGACCGATCAACTCCGATAAACTATCAACGACACAGTAGCCTCGAAAAACCCCTCGACCAAAACTAGTGATCGAACCCTAATTTGACATCGCCGAACCTCCACGATGATCTGAAACCTCTACCACTATTTTTCCAGTGACCATCGAACCTCCAGCCATCTCCACCTCAAGCCCGACCAAAATCTCTTTGCCAATCATCGGCAATTGACAAAAATATGAATATTGATCAACTCAAAATTCCTCTTTGTTCCCAAGCCTAAAAATCATGAAATTACTACTTAAAATCATAATTTCCTGCTACAGATCAAATTATGAAATCCAAACTTGATTTCGTGATTATTGATTTTTCTGTTTCAAACATACTTTACTATAATTCCTATTTTCCATATGAATTACTTAATATTTATATTTGTTTTTATTTTTAAAAATAATATTACACCTTTACAATTCTTTTTCATTCAGAAATTATAACCTAATAATGTTTATTTGGGGAGATATAGATTTATATGTGCTGTCCTTAGCCTGTGAATGTTTAAACAGAGATATAAATACTTGTAAACAGACATGCATACAACAATATATATATATACACACACACTGTTTGTACCAAAAATGGGCACAACACTCTTCGGAAGTTTTTGAAGAGATAAAAGTGAAGAAAGAAAATTAAACTGAGGATTATCTAACAAAAACTCCAAATAACAGAAAGTAAATTGCACAGAAGGCAGTGATTTAGAGTGGTTCGGCGCTTCGCCTACGTCCACTATGAAAGTTGATGATTTTATTACTCAATACTTGAAGATTATAATTTCTTATTACGTAGTGCAACTGATTTTATAAGCTAAGTTTGAAAATAAGGCAGCGGTGGTGATTTGGAGTAAATCTGGCAGAGTCTGGGCGCTCTTTAGCTCTTAAAATTGTCCGACCCCTTTTCTGAATGACCAGGGGCTCTATTTATAGGTGTAGGAGGCAGATATTTCGCCTAAAATTCGGGGAGACCAATTCTGGTACGTGATGGGGCCCACATGCCCGCTCTCAGGAAATCCGGGCCCATTTTGGGATCGATTCGAAGCCCATTCGAATCGATCAAGAAATCATCCAATCGAGCTGAAATTTGGTGTGGGCATTCTTCAACATGTGTGCAAGCTTCTGTGAAAATTTCATAGCATTTGGAACTGTAGATCTCGAGTTATGATCGATTCAAGGTTGCATTTCCGGTTGATGTGCTCTGTTCGAATCGATCCCTTCGAATCGATAGGGTCTAATCGATGCTCAGTGCATGTGCATGGTGATGTGGTGCGCGTGCTTCTCGGGTTGATCCATCTTTTTCTCCGAGTTTACTGGGTCGAATCCATGGTTTTAGCCGCTTTGACTTGGTGGATTCGAGGTAACGAATTCAAAAGTATGCTCCTTCGAATCGATCGAATGGATGTTTCCTTCGTATCGATCAAGGTAGGCCATAGTTGATCGATACAAAGGCTTCTCAGCTGAATGGATTCGAAGATAGTCGTGGGATGGAGTCGAAGTTCTTTCACTATATGGATTCGAAGACCTTCCCTCTGATGTATTCGAAGTAGGGAATGGTTCAATGGGTTCGAACCATGGCTTGCTCGATGGATTCGAAGCAGGGTTATGCCCCGTGGATTCGAACCAATGCATGGCCCATGGATTCGATCGTAGGACTAGTCTTATGGATCCGATCCTAAGGCTACTTCAGATGGATTCGAACCAAGGCATGTTCTGATGGATTCGAACCTAAGGCTGCTTCCTCCACTTTTCATTAGTGATAACTCGAGCATACGAACTCGGATTGTCTTGAAATTCAGAACGTTGACTTTCACAGCTTTGCTTGACGTGTCTTATCAATTGCAGCCCGATCTGGACTTGGACAAAATTCATCGACATCCATAGTAGACCTATGTATAACCGGTTTTCAAGACGAACTGTCCTTGGTTTCTAGTCGAGTTCTTGGTGTCATGGCCTTGCCAAAAGGTGGGATAACATTTTCCCCCCAAAGTACGTCTTGTGTAATCATTACGTGCTTTGAAAAGCTACAGTTCCTGTTTGATAATCATCACATGTTTCGCTGAAAACTGTATCCTGTATTGCTGTAATTGACCGTTGTATGATTGTGATTATCTGTATGCTGTCGGATTCACGATAGGACGAGCACTTGATTCCTGTGAATGTCAAAGATTAAGCATTAGTCGAACATATGTGCATATATGTGTGTCATCTTGACTTTTTTTAACGTTGCGTGTTTGCACGTCATTGCCAGTTTAGTTAGTTATCGAAGTCTGCATCGATCCTCTTCTGAATCGATTTGAGATTTGAGTTAAAACATCGTTTTGATGATTGTCTATGATTATCCTCTTGTATCGATCCTCTCCTGAATCGATGTAAAAGGTAGACCAGTAATCTTTTCATGTCGAAGTGATGCGTTCATTTTCATCGACGGTTTTTGATGGATTCGAAGTGATCGTTCGAATCGATAGCCTTCGAACTGCTGTGAGTCGATGGCCATGAAGTTGGTACTCCGAATCGATGGGTATATGGTGAGTCTGATTTAGCTTTTGTTGACTGCCTCGAATCGATGAAGCTTCGAATCGATGAGGCCTCGTATCGATGTTGCCTTGACGGATTCGAAGCATTGATGGATTCGAACGTGATGGGTTCGAACGTGGTTGTTCGAATCGATTGGTTTACGACCGGTGGCAATCGGTCAGGTCGACCAGGAGGCGAAGCGTCCCGTTTCCTATCTGGGATCCATATAAATACGCGAGGTCACTTTCACTTTCACTTTTCACTTTTACTGTTACTCTGCCCCTTCTTCGTATCAATCCCCCAAAACCTCTAGAGAAAAACTCCTTCGACTCGATCGAAATCTTTGATCTTTCGACCACAATTGAAGTTAATCAGGTAATTAATGGATGAACACCGAGTTAAGGATGATGAAACTGGAAATTTGCCATCACTCTTGAATTTTCTTGAGATTTAATTTCGGAAGGTTGTGAGATCTGAATGAAATGGGTCGAATCGATGAACGAAGCATTACAAAGTGCTGGAGTTCTCTTGGAGCAGCAGATATTTTGAGGGGTTTCGCCCTTCTTCGCCTCGTATCGATCCAGACTGGAGCAATTCGAATCGATTCTGATTATGGGGCTTCGAATCGATTCTTGCGAAGGGAAGTGGCTCGTATCGATCGATTCGAAGTGATGATTCTACGATCGATTCGAAGGCATTGAGTTTGATCGATACAAAGTCTTTCTCCTGATGGGCTCGAAGCATTCTTTCACTTGATGCTACGGGTATCGTTCCAAGGACCTTCGTTGACACGAAGTGCATCGAGTCGAATTTTTATCGATTCGAAGCACATCGATTCGACTTGATTCGAACGTCTTCAGTTCAGGGAATGCAACTCTTCTGACTTGCTCAATGGATTCGAACTATGACCAATTTTCAGTCGAAATTTGACGAACTTAATGAACTTTAGCACACTTGACTCCGACGAGCTTCGACCTTGCCTAATTGAACTTGACTGTAGGACTATACTTGACTTCCTTTTGAAGCTCGTCGATGGAACCATGACTTAACCAAAAACATAACAGATTTATACTTGAATCGGTCGGTAGCATTTGGATGGCGTGGATATGACGGTCAGCGATGACGGTCTTTTCCAGTCTTGATTTCCAGAGTTTCGTCATTCGCACATTTTGTTTTATTCCGTAAAATTTGCTTAAGTAATGCATAGCATTTGCACTACACGGCACATTCATACACACTACACTGGGGAATGCACGGGCTTTTTATGAACTTAACGTTGCTTTCTGATAAGTTAGTCAGTTATGGAATCTTCGAGCTCGCAACAGCAGGAGATTCAGAGTTCTCCTCCTCCGGTCCTTGTACTTCCAGATATCCCAGCGGATATAGTAGATCCAGCTCCCGACGAGCTACAAGACGCAATATTTATCGAGGATCCGATAGATTCCGTTCAATCTAACATCTCCAAAAACTTGTTGGGTAGGATATGCATAAGAAATCATATTTCTTTAGACGATGTGTTATTGCCAAGTTCTAGCGACAGACCTCACTGTCCGCCCGAAGGGTATACTGCATTTTACCGACATGCTTGTGCGGCCGGAACACTCCCTCCATTCAATCAATATATTAGGGAGATGTTATCGTTTCTTGGACTCGCTCCCTCTCAATTACACCCCAACGGGCACGCGCTACTGAACAGTGCGTTTATTGTATTTATGGACCACCTCTTCCGTCCTCCAAGGCCGACGGAAATCAGATATCTATTTAACTTCAAGAGCAGAGGCGATAGTCCGTCTTTTACCTTTTTGGAGGCAGTGAGAAACTGTCAAGTTATTACAGGAGCCTGGACCAGACTTAGTTATTTCAAGAATGAATGGTTTTATGTCCGGTGTCCTCCCAGTTTTGCTAGGCGATGGTTGTCTCGACGTAAGTGTCGTAACCTGTTGACGATTTATTTGGCTAATAGCTTTTTGGCATTGGTATTGACATCCTGTTTTTCTTATAGCCATTATCTCCAGACCCGATGGCGGGTATTACAAGGGCATAGTTCAGAGCCTTCAAGGGATCCTGAGCGACTTGTGACACATCAACTCGGTGTTGAATGACTACAACTTAAGAGCTCTTGGCTTGATTGAAATGAAGCAGAGCATAGTCATCGAAGGGATGCTGAAGCCCATTTCAAAGAAGAAGAAGAACAAGAAGAAGAAAAAGAAGAAGATGGCGAAAAAGACGCTCGGGGTTGTGATAACCGAAGTGAGCGATGAAGTAAGAACTCACACGGACATAGAGCTGATGGCAGATCTCTTGGGAAATTTTGAAGAGTTGGGAGAAAGATGGAAAAGCAAGACCGCCATTTCTAAAAAACTTAAATCTAAGGGGTGGAAGTCTGTAGATGTGTCTCCTCCCACCTCCGGAGCTATAATTTCTAAGGTCGTCCCTTCTCATTCGAGAGATACTTTTAAAGGGCTTGATGACATTCCCATCCTTGATTATATATCGATTCCTCATAATTTCGGGTTGGAGGAATTCCAAGATGTTTTAAATATGAGCGAGCCCTTTCCTTTGAATGCGGTCAACACTTCCGGTTGGTCTGGGGGTTTACACATTTACACACACTTCCACAACACTACATGATTTCCGCATATTGAACGTCACTTTTGTAGGATTCTAAACTGTAGTTTCTTCTTATCGCAGGTGAGATGTCAGGTCGCGGATCTACTCTGGATAGGCTCCGTAATGTACGCTGATCTTCCTCATATTATGAGTCCCGCTGGAGGGAATCAGATAGGGATCAGGGACGAGGCTATTCCAATCAGGATCGCTATGATAGAGATCGAGATTATTGGCGTAGCCACTCTGGCCAAGATCGTACTGACAGAGATAGGAGCTATCAGTACTGTTTCCTGGAGATTTGACCAGGCAACTAGTACTCGGCATCCAGTGGAACTCGGCATCAGCGAGTGTACTCGGCATCAGAGAGTGTACTCGGCATCCAGTGGAACTCGGCATCAGAGAGTGACCGGCATCCAGGAGTGTTCGGCGAAGCGCTTGACATCCAGGAGTACTCGGCGTAGCACTCGGCATCCCAGTGGAACTCGGCGTCATAGAATGTCCGGCTAGGAGTACTCGGCGAAGTACACAGCACCCTTGATGTTCGGCATACGAGAGTGCTCGGCATCAAGACTGCTCGGCAGCAAGAGCGCTCGGCATCAAGACTGCTCAGCATACAAGACTGCTCGGCATACAAGAGCACTCGACATCGAGGAGAACTCGGCAGCATCTGGAGTTCGGCATACAGGAGTACTCGGCGTAGTACTCGGTAGCATCAGGAGTACTCGGCGACAAGAGTACTCGGCATCTAGAAGAGCGTTCGGCTTCGACTGACAAACATCCTGCACTTCCCAAACATCAACCACATCGTTCGGCATAGAAAGGACTGTTCGGCATCAGAGCGTTCGGCACACCTGGTTCGGCATACAGCGACCACTGTACTGGGGCTAGAGCGTTCGGCTATCCAGCCCACTTGGGAAGTCCAGCCCATATTTGCCTATAAATAGAGGGGCAGGGTCATAGTGAAAGGGATCCTTTTTTGGGAGAAGAGAACACTGGGGAGACTCTGCCATTTTCGAGACTCATCTTCTCTACTTCATAACTTCATTCAAGTGTTTGATTCACGAATTGTATTTGTAATCAACCATAAAGGAAATCAATAAAGTTTAACAAAGTGGACGTAGGCAATTACGCTGAACCACTATAAATTTGGTGTTCTTACTTTCTGCAGTTAGATTAATATTGTTTCCTCTGTTTAATTTACTTTCATCACTTGTATCACTTCACAATCTTTCTCAACGAGGTTAGTGACCAATTTTGGTGCTAACACTTTGGTGCTTTCACTGAGAATTGAATTCTCAGACCTCAAGGATCTGCTTTGAAGCTACTGGATTGAACAAATCCCCCAAAGAAGATCCGATTCACTGATAGGACATCCGTTGATTCTACTCTGAGTTCATACCGATAACTCTACAATGGCAGGACCACGTACCAGGTCAGCTTCTCATAATGCGGATGCCCGCGAGACTGCTAGCGTGCAACAAGCAGGACCTAGCAATCAACCAGCAATTCCGGATGAAGGAATTGCCGCACAGGACCAAACTCAAGTTGTCACCAGAATAGAGTTCAACGACTTGATGAGAGAACTCAGGGAAAGCAGGAGACAACTAGGAGAGCAGATGCAAGCTAATGCCAACCTGATGGCACAACTTACCCAACAGCAGCAACAGAATGCTGGGGGCAATCCCGCTGCTTATTCCTCATCTGACAGCTCTACTTCCTCTGATGAACCTCCCAGGCACAGACGCCGTAAGACTGATGCTGCGCGAGCGGATGCTGCTGTTCGAACAGCTGGAGACCACGACCAAGCAAGAGCTGGAAGCTTCAGGACCGGAGTACAAATGGAGGATGGAGGCCCAGATCATCAAAATGCGAACGATGTCGAACCTCAAGACGCACGATTGGTAGATCGCCAGGAGAGGAGGCATCAGCATGGACAGGCGCGTAGAACAGACTCCAACCTTCCGCCTTCCATACAGACACCCGATTTGACAGCCATGATCATGCAACTGATGAAAGAGAATCAGGGCTTATCAAATGATGACTGGGGAGTGTCAAGAAGTCATACTCCGTTCACGGATGTTGTGTTGCAAGCGGCGTACCCCAGGAAGTTTAGTATGCCTACTATTCCTGCATATGAAGGAAAGACTGACCCCCGACAACATGTCATGAGGTACGAATGGATGATGGATTCAGCCAGAGCGAATGATGCAACCAAGTGTAGGTGCTTTCCGATTACTCTATCTGGGATCGCTACTATGTGGTTCACCCGACTTCCTCCGCGATCCGTATCAAATTTCGAGGAGTTGGCAAAGAAGTTTATTGAGCAGTTCAGGATACACACTACGCGCCCAAAGGACGTGATGTCTCTGTCAAGTGTAATCCAAAATCCAGGGGAGTCGTTGAAGGAATATTTACAAAGATTCCACGTTGCAGCAACTGAAGTCAGTAATCCCAATGACCACGCAATCCTGATGGCTGTAATGAGAGGTGTGGATCTAGATTCTGAGTTCGGAAACTGGCTGGCAGGAAAACCTCCGGCTACGCTAGAGCGTTTCTACTCTAAGGCACACCAGTTCATAAGAAGAGAGGAAGCTAGGTGGGTACGACGAGATAAGGCCCCAGGACCTTTCCAAGAGTCAATAAAGAGAAACATTGTTGTGAAGCAGTCTGGAGACAGCTTGGGAAAGGTCCAACTCAATGTCCAGAATAAGCCAGGGCAGTCTAAGGAGTCCGGAGGAAGGAATCAAGGAAAGAAGAGAGAAGCGGGGAAGTGGAAGTCGAGAATTCCAAGCTACAGCGAGTATACTCCGCTGAACGCGCCACTTGAGAACATCTACCTATCCACCTGCAATACTTTTCAATACAGAAAGCCACGTCCGAAAGAATCAACCGAAGAGCAGAAGCGGACCGGGAAATATTGTCGCTTCCATGAGACTTATGGGCACCACACGGAGGAGTGCAGACACCTGTACGATGCTATCGAGAAGCTGATCAGGCAGAAGAAATTGCAAGAATTTGTGAAGGATCCACAGGAAGGAGGACAGGGAACGTCCAACCCAGGTCGAGCACCAACTCCGCGTCATCCCGAGGAGCCTGCCCGGACCGTAGGTAGACTAGTCATAAATACAATTATCGGCAGACCTCACCCCGCGGATAAGAATTAGCAAGAGATGGAGCGATATGCGAGTTCCCTGAAGCATGCAGATTTTGAGTGCTGTTCGAACGTGGAGGACGGGGCCCCTGCTAAGCAACAGCGCGTAATGACAGACGATATTGTGTTCAGAAGCAGAGACGCTGATCAGGTAGAGGCTCCGACCTTCGACCCCATGGTCATATCTGCAACGATCGGACCAGCATATGTAAAAAGGATTCTGATTGATTGTGGAAGTTCAGTCAACATCATCTTCAAGAAGGCCTACGATCAAATGAAGCTAGAAACAAAAGACTTGAAACCATCCAAAGCTCGTATTCACGGCTTTAACGGCGCTGCGACTGATGCAGTGGGATATGTCGAGTTACAAGTTGAACTGGGACAAGGCGAGCGTCGGAAAGTGCGAATTCTACCCTTTGTAGTTTTAGATGTGGACTCTCCATATAACGTTTTCTTGGGTCGACCGGCCCTGGCTGAGTTTAGGGCAGCATTAGCCCCGTGGTGTTTAACTCTGAAGTTCCCGACTGACAAAGGAGTAGGCATTGTTCATGGCGATCAAGCAGCTGGTCGTTCCTGTTATGTGGCCGAGCTCCGAGAGGCCCATCGGAGGGAGAAGGGAAAGGTTGCGGACAATCCCGTCCGCATCCTCAATACGGATAATTAACAAGTAGTGCCCGAGCCCTAGCTCGGGCATAGTTCTCGGATCTTTGGAGATATAGATCCGAGAGACGACGATCAGAAACCCAGGGAAGAGAAGGCGGCACCGGCTGAATTAACAATTGACATTTCAGTTAGTCGTGACGACCCTTCGTGAATACTGAAGATCGGATCACAGCTTGACCCCGCAATGACTGAAGACCTTAGCGACTTCCTCCGGGCGAATCTTGATGTTTTCGCCTGGACGCATTCTGGTATGTGTGGGATTTCTCCCGCCATCACGAGTCATATGTTGAACATAGACCCGAAATACGTCCCAGTTAAGCAAAAGAGGAGAGGAATGGATCCGAAGAGATCCGCCGCTCTTGGAGAGGAGGTGGATAAACTCAAAGTGAATGGGTTCGTCCATGACGCCCTCTACCCTGAATGGGTATCCAACCCCGTGCTAGTAAAGAAGGCGAATGGGAAATGGAGGACTTGTGTAGATTATTCCAACTTGAACAATGCATGCCCTAAGGACAGTTTCCCGTTGCCTAGGATCGATCAGTTGGTCGACTCCACCGCAGGACACGAGCTGTTGTCATTCATGGATGCGTACTCAGGATACAACCAAATCCCAATGCATATTCCAGACCAAGAACACACCAGCTTCGTTACAAATGTCGGACTGTACTGCTATGTAGTGATGCCCTTTGGATTGAAGAATGTTGGAGCAACTTACCAACGTCTGGTGAATCGAATGTTCAAGGACCAGCTGGGTAAAACCATGGAAGTCTATGTGGATGACATGCTCGTGAAGTCACGACGGTCAAACGACCACATTCAAGACTTGCTGAAATGTTCGACATACTCAGGTTTTATGGGATGAAGATCAACCCTTCGAAGTGTTCCTTCTGCGTTGCATCAGGGAAGTTTTTGGGATTCATCGTCAACGCTAGGGGAATCGAAGCCAACCCAGAAAAGATCCAAGCTATTCGAGATGCACAAGCGCCCAGGACTATAAAGCAAGTACAGAGCTTGAACGGAAAAGTAGCTGCGCTGAGTCGATTTATATCCAAGGTAACTGACAAGTGCATCCCATTCTTTGATATAATAAAGAAAGGGAAGAGAAATTTTGAATGGACTACTAGTTGTGAGGAAGCAATCCGGAGTCTGGTGAGGCATCTGGAGAGTCCACCGATGCTATCAAAACCAGTTGACCATGAGATGTTGTACGTATACTTGGCTGTATCCCCACATGCGATAAGTGCGGCTTTGGTTCGAGAGGAGGATCGAGTCCAAAAGCCGGTGTATTATGTTAGCAAGCGTTTAACAGGGGCCGAGAGGAATTACCCTAAAATCGAGAAATTGGCTTATTGCTTGGTGATTGCATCACGTAAGCTGCGCCTATACTTTCAAGCACATTCAATCGGTGTCTATACCGACCAACCTCTAAGGCAGGTACTCCAACGGCCGGAAACTTCTGGAAGATTACTAAGATGGAGCATCGAGTTGAGCCAATTCGATATCGCGTACTTACCACGGAGAGCCATCCGAGGGCAAGCATTAGCAGACTTCATCGCTGAGTTTAACATACCCATCAGACCGGATGATAACGACATCATTCCCCCCGTTCGATGGAAATTATACACTGACGGTGCATCAAACGACCGTTGTTCCGGCGCAGGCGTAGTTCTTATAACTCCGGAAAACCGATCAATCTGTTATGCCCTAAGCTCGATTTCCCAGCTACGAATAACGAAGCTGAATATGAAGCACTAATCGCTGGCTTGAAGCTCATCAAAGAACTCGGGATCGAATCAGTCGAAATCTTTTGTGACTCACAGTTGGTGGTTTACTAAGTACGGGGAGATTATCAAGCAAAGGGACGAAAGCTTGCTCCGTACCTCGTTCAGGTCTAAGAACTACTATCAAATCTCGAGCGTTATGACATTTCACATATCCCGCGCGAACAGAACAAAGAGGCCGACTTATTGGCTAAGTTTGCAAGTACCGGCGACGCGCAGCAAATGGGATTGTATCCCGTCGAAGTCTTGCATGCCCCGAGCATAGACGAGATGAAAGTCGATCACGTGTTGGAAACAGAAATCGAGGAGGAATCGTGGATAACCCCATTCAAACTGTACCTGACGACTGGGGCTTTACCAGAGAAAAGAAGCGAAAGACGGCAGGTCCTTCGAAAGGCCGCGTGATACATATTGCAGGATGGATCAATGTATCGAAAGGGATTCTCAGTACCATTATTACGATGCATCGCTCATGATGAAACAAAGCGGGTCTTGAGAGAGGTTCACGAAGGGGAATGTGGCGACCATACTGGGGGGCAAACGCTAGCAAAGAAGATCCTCCGCTATGGATATTACTGGCCAACCATAAACCGGGATGCCGCAGACTACGCGAGAAAGTGTGACAAGTGTCAAAGATATGCGAAAATCCCGAGGGCTCCCAACGGAACTCACACAAATGATTAGTCCCTGGCCATTTGCGATCTGGGGAATCGACATAATCGGCTCTTTGCCTCTATCCAAAGGTGGTGCGAAATACGCGATAGTTGCAGTCGACTATTTCACGAAATGGGCCGAGGCAGAGCCTTTGGCCACTATCACCTCTAAGAAGGTCATTAACTTCGTTGTGCGAAACATTGTATGCCGCTTTGGCCTTCTGCGCACCATCATTACAGACAACGAAACACAGTTTGAAAGTAGAGAGTTCAAAGAGTTCTGTTTAAAGTACGGCATCGAGAAAAAGTTCGCCGCCGTTGCACACCCAAAAGCTAACGGACAAGTCGAGGCCGTTAACAAAATAATCAAGTCCATATTGAAGAAGCGTCTGGAGAAGGTTGGAGGCAAGTGGGTAGATGAACTCCCGATAGCATTATGGGCGTATAGAACTACCCACAAGTCCGCGACCGGCCATACTCCATTCGCCTTGGCATACGGCTCTGAAGCCGTTATACCCATGGAACTTGAAGTTCCATCGCACCGAGTGACATACTATGACCCCAAGACAAACCAGAACCTCTTGTTGGAATCACTGGACTGCATCGACGAAAAGCGTGAAGAAGCTGAATTAAGGGCGACAGCGCACAGACATCGAGTCAAGCGTTACTACGACGGCAGAGTCCGCCCAAGAATCTTTGATGTGGGTGATCTCGTTCTGAAACGAGTCTTCCCGGTACCATCACGCATGAATCCCAGCTGGGAAGGTCCGTACGCCATTGAACGGAAGCTTGGAAAGGAACATTCAAGCTAGCGACCGTTGATGGCGCGACACTCCCCCGAGCATGGAACAGTGAACATTTGCGGCACTATTACATTTAGCATGTTTCCTTTCTTGTTTTAGGCACTGTTATTTCCTGCATGTTTCCATTCAGTAATGACTTAGTTTCTTTTTAAAGTTGTAATCAAACAGTCTAGTTGATTTTCGTTAATAAAGGCTTGAAGCTGTCTTTCCTACGAATCACTAACGTTTCTAT
This sequence comes from Allium fistulosum, assembly GCA_030737815.1. Taxonomy (NCBI): domain Eukaryota; kingdom Viridiplantae; phylum Streptophyta; class Magnoliopsida; order Asparagales; family Amaryllidaceae; genus Allium; species Allium fistulosum. The sequence goes on along the minus strand of CM060904.1, from coordinate 1,216,901,758 downwards.
ATCTCATAATTGGGTGACAAATTACATTATCCTGTACGACGTACGGACTCGTGCAAACGACTTCAAATCTCCGAATCCCCAGAGCACGGAGCGGAGTACTCTAAGTCCCCAGAGCACGGACTAGAGTATAAACGATTTCAAATCTCCAAATCCCCAGAGTGCGGAGCGGAGTACTCTAAATCCCCAGAGCGCGGACTAGAGTATAAACGATTTCAAATCTCCGAATCCCCAGATCGCGGAGCGGAGTACTCTAAGTCCCCAGAGCACGGACTAGAGTATAAACGATTTCAAATCTCCAAATCCCCAGAGTGCGGAGCGGAGTACTCTAAATCCCCAGAGCGCGGACTAGAGTATAAAAGATTTCAAATCTCCAAATCCCCAGAGTGCGGAGCGGAGTACTCTAAATCCCCAGAGCGCGGACTAGAGTATAAACGATTTCAAATCTCCGAATCCCCAGAGCGCGGAGCGGAGTACTCTAAGTCCCCAGAGCACGGACTAGAGTATAAACGATTTCAAATCTCCAAATCCCCAGAGCGCGGAGCGGAGTACTCTAAGTCCCCAGAGCCTGGACTAGAGTATAAACGATTTCAAATCTCCAAATCCCCAGAGTGCGGAGTGGAGTACTCTAAATCCCCAGAGCGCGGACTAGAGTATAAACGATTTCAAATCTCCAAATCCCCAGAGTGCGGAGCGGAGTACTCTAAGTCCCCAGAGCGCGGACTAGAGTATAAACGATTTCAAATCTCCGAATCCCCAGAGCGCGGAGCGGAGTACTCTAAGTCCCCAGAGCGCGGACTAGAGTATAAAACGATTTCAAATCTCCGAATCCCCAGAGCGAGGAGCGGAGTACTCTAAGTCCCCGGAGCGTGGACTAGAGTATAAACGATTTCAAATCTCCGAATCCCCAAAGTGCGGAGCGGAGTACTCTAAATCCCCAGAGCGCGGACTAGAGTATAAACGACTTAAAATCTCCGAATCCCCAGAGTGCGGAGCGGAGTACTCTAAGTCCCCAGAGCGCGGACTAGAGTATAAACGACTTCAAATCTCCGAATCCCCAGAGTGCGGAGCGGAGTACTCTAAGTCCCCAGAGCACGGACTAGAGTATAAACGATTTCAAATCTCCAAATCCCCAGAGTGCGGAACGGAGTACTCTAAGTCCCCAGAGCGCAGACTAGAGTATAAACGAGTTCAAATCTTCGGATCCCCGGAGCGCGGAGCAGAATACTCTAAGTCCTCAGAGCACGGACTAGAGTGTGAACGATTTCAAATCTCCGAGTCCCCGGAGCACAGAGTCAGCAAAAAGTCCAAGTACTCGAGAGATGTGGTGCGAGAAGCGCACCATGTCTAAACAATGTCTGAACAACACGAGAATGGACCGGGAGATAATGCAACTCATAAGAACTCGAGTTATGGCTACAATTAGTCAGCAAATCAAAGAAAGACAAGAGAATCATTCAAGCAAAAAAGAAACTAAAAATTTTATTCGATAAGTCCAAAATGGGGATCCCATGAATGGAGCATATCCGTCGCAGAGCAGCTTCGTTGATCTTCGAGGCTTGTGAATCGATCGGATTGTCTAGTAAGATTGTTGCCTCCAGAGCATCAGGTGCCAAGTTATGAAGTCGACGGGTTAGAAGAATCAGCGGCTCCTTGCCTCGATGACGGCCCAGGCTTGTCGGATATAGTAGCGGAGCTAGATTTTCTCGACATCCAGAATAAATAACGAACCTGGCTAAGTGCTTGAGAGAACTATACTTAAAAAAAACGTTGAACATTAGAATTAGCAACATGAGTTTCCCCCCCACGTGGTGTGTGAACTAGTGCAAGCAATTGTGTACAAGCAATAAGATTTCAAGGATATAAAAATGAGCTTCGAATCGTTGCCTTCGAAGACCGTCATCGCTGACCGTCTCAAAAAGCTTGCCTTGAGGCGATTACAGTTCCAGATCTAGAGAACATATAAATTATGAAGTCTCCGGCTTAAGTCTAATTTGACATTTATAAGCGTTCGACATCTAAATGTTGTTCGGCAATTGCATTGTTCATCCTAAGAATAGGTCGGCATGTATGTTTGTTCGGTTAAGTCATTGTCAAGTGTTCGGCTAAAGGCCTTGTTCGGCTAAGTCTATGGTCGGCTAAAGGCCTCGTTCGGTTAAGTCATCGTCCAGTTAAAAGTTCTGTTCGGCATGTATGTGTTTGTTCGGCATGTCTAAGTTTTGTCCGGCACGAACGTGTTCGTTCGGCATGTCTAAGTTCTGTTCGGCAGGTATGTAACTGTTCGGCATGACAGTTGTTCGGAAATTATGTCGTTCGGTCTAAATGCTATTCGGCGTATATGTCTGTTCGGCATTAGGGTAGTGTTCGGCCTTAGTTCGTTCGGCTAAAGTAGCGCTCCGCCCTCGATCATAACTCCACCCTGCTCCTTCTCCATTTACGCCGAACGACAGAGACAGATCGCCCGGCGAAGGTTACGCCGTTCGACACCCCATCTTCCTTTTTCTTCCAATCTTGATCAGCACAAAGGAGCTAGGTCTAACTACCATGCACCGTTCGGCGACTCCAAACGTGCAAACCACTTCTACTAGCCACACATTGTACAACCATAGAAATACCCCGTTCCCATGTGACGAACCTAAAGTTGAAGTAATGTAATCGTGGAGGGAATGATACCTAGTTCGACGATCGAAGTTGAGGAAGGATCGATTAGACTTTATATCTGATAGGGTGGCAAGAATTGCAAGTCTCTAGGAATGACAGAAAAGAAGGCGTAAAAGGAAAATGGTGGAAGGGCGCCTGGTTATATAGAGGGAGGTAGAAGTCGAAAAGGCCATAACCGGTAGAACCGGTCAAGGTCATTGCGTTCGGCATCGGCGCATAATGGTTCGGCACTGAAGCATCGTTCGACAAGGAAGCACCGTTCGAACGCGAATGTCTCGTTCAGCATTTGGAACACGCTCGGCACACATCGGTCCCGCTGGAATTCACAAAAGGGGCATCTCCGTTCGAGGTTAGCCAAGGGTTTAAGATGTGACAAAAAGGTTGCATGATTCAAAGCATACCACGTTCGGCCACGCGATACACTTTGGGGGGCAAGTGTTTCCTGGAGATTTGACCAGGCAACTAGTACTCGGCATCCAGTGGAACTCGGCATCAGAGAGTGTACTCGGCATCCAGTGGAACTCGGCATCAGAGAGTGACCGGCATCTAGGAGTGTTCGGCGAAGCGCTTGACATCCAGGAGTACTCGGCGTAGCACTCGGCATCCCAGTGGAACTCGGCGTCATAGAATGTCCGGCTAGGAGTACTCGGCGAAGTACACAGCACCCATAATGTTCGGCATACGAGAGTGCTCGGCATCAAGACTACTCGGCAGCAAGAGCGCTCGGCATCAAGACTGCTCAGCATACAAGACTGCTCGGCATACAAGAGCACTCGGCATCGAGGAGAACTCGGCAGCATCTGGAGTTCGGCATATAGGAGTACTCGGCGTAGTACTCGGTAGCATCAGGAGTACTCGGCGACAAGAGTACTCGGCATCTAGAAGAGCGTTCGGCTTCGACTGACAAACATCCTGCACTTCCCAAACATCAACCACATCGTTCGGCATAGAAAGGACTGTTCGGCATCAGAGCGTTCGGCACACCTGGTTCGGCATACAGCGACCACTGTACTGGGGCTAGAGCGTTCGGCTATCCAGCCCACTTGGGAAGTCCAGCCCATATTTGCCTATAAATAGAGGGGCAGGGTCACAGTGAAAGGGATCCTTTTTTGGGAGAAGAGAACACTGGGCAGACTCTGCCATTTTCGAGACTCATCTTCTCTACTTCATAACTTCATTCAAGTGTTTGATTCACGAATTGTATTTGTAATCAACCATAAAGGAATTCAATAAAGTTTAACAAAGTGGACGTAGGCAATTACGCTGAACCACTATAAATTTGGTGTTCTTACTTTCTGCAGTTAGATTAATATTGTCTCCTCTGTTTAATTTACTTTCATCACTTGTATCTCTTCACAATCTTTCTCAACGAGGTTAGTGACCAATTTTGGTGCTAACAAGTACCGACCGCGATCTCGTTCTCCTCCGCCTCCTAGGGTCCCTATAGATCCTCCCGAGTCTTCTCATCAACAACCACCTTCTCAATCTTCCAGGCCCGAAACTCAGCGGCAAAGGGTTGAACCGCCGGCAGCTGAAATTGTTGAACAGGCTCCGGCTGAATTGACAAGTGAAGGAGCCATCCAGCTTACCCAAATGAAAAAGGACTTTCCAGAAATCTGTCTGGATGCTTATGTCTTTCCTCCCCATCTCAAGAGGATCCCTCTGGATGCCGAAAATATTGCGCATAGCTATATCCACGACTTTTATGCCCAATACAAGGAATGGTACAAAGCAGCCATGAAAGCTTCAAAGGTATCTTTTGACCGGGCAAAGGTTATTCAGGAGCGTGACGCTGAGATTGTCAAGAAAGATCGCATCATCCAGGTTCTTCAATCTGAGATGGAGTCATCTCGAAACTCTGAACTCCAAGCGCTTAAAAAGCATGATGATGCTGTGGCGAAGATGGTAAGGATGCAGCAGGCACATTGTGCGTTGGTAGAAGGGATGGGCCACCGTTATACCACTATCGTAGCTAAGCGAGACACAGCCGTTAAAGAGCTGAATGAGCTCAAGGCCAAATTTGCAGAGGTGGTGAAAGAAAAAGACGCTGCTAATACCACCGCTCAGGAGGCATGTGACCAAGCTGTGTCACTTCGAGCCGAACTTGTTGCGGCGGTGGCCAAGACCAAGTCTGCGGAGGCAGAAATCCAGGAAAAGATTATGGCGGAGCAGTCCAGGATGGACGCTGATTTCGACGATCTCCTGGTTACATACAACGCCAACGTGCTGGAGCACAGAAATTTATCATGGCTGGGAGATGACTCTATGATTCTGTATAATGCCTGGACTAGGTTGGTGGAGGAGAAGAAAGCAGCGCATCCGGATGAAACGCTGGATGATTTCGAGCATGAGATGCGCTTGGTTACTGAGGAAGAGAGGAAAGTTCTTCATGAGGCGGTGATTTTCGTGGCGAAAGAGAGGCTTGGTGCTCAACAGATAGAGACGGGCGAGGGCTCGGGGATTGATCATCACGAAACAAGTGTTGGAGCTGTAATTCCAACATTGCCTGAAACCATTGATGCGGTCGATCCCCAGTCCGTCCCCGCTTATAATCCTGACCAGCCGCAATTTTTTTTCCGCTGATGCTCCTGCCTCTATATCTGCCCATACTCCGGGTCAGGCTAAGGAAGGTACTTGAACACTTCTCGTATACACTTAGTGTGGTGAATCTGAAGCAATACTCTTAGCTAACAATCTTCGTTTTTTTTACATTTCAGTGACTGAAGCCGTTATCTCTGCGCCTCCTACATCTCAAGCCTTTTATCAAGCGTAGGGGGCTATCGTCACCGAAGCTATTATGACATCTACCGTGGTCGGCGAAGAAGGGGAAGCGAACATGTTATCTTTCGACGCTCAGATGATTGAGAAACTCCTCAGTCAACCCAACGATCCCTTCGTCGATCCATCCTTTTCTATGAGCGGGACCACTCCGGCTGTTAGTTCTTTTATGCCAGTCACTAGCATATCCAGCGCGGCCCAAGCACCTCGTGAAGATGAGATTTTGGCTGAGATTGATGCTGAGATGACAGCAGTGACTGCCTGCATGAATCCTTCTGGCCCTGCCCCGCTAATGATGATATCGCCGGGCGGTACTGTGGTCATTGTGAGTGCTCCGGTCCCACTTCCTGTTACGCCCCTATGCCTCCAGTTCAACCCTCCCAGAGAATCTCCGTCGCCTCAAGCTCCGAGGAAGATGTTGATATTATGTCGCCATCGGAGGACAAACCGGAGAAGAGTAAGAGTGTGAGGAGGAAGTCAGGTGGCGGATCCAATGGGACTACCCCGAAGAAGAAACCGAGGAAGAAGAAAGATTGATCTCTTCCTTTAGTTTGTCGTCACGTTCGAGGATAGTGTTTCATTTTGTTGGTTTTTCTATAGCCGTGTATAGATGTGGACTCGGCTCCCACTAGTAGGGATTTTTTGAACCATCTTGTAATCGTATTCTTTTTGTTGATAATGGAAATGAAAGTATATTCTCTTTCGTCTTCAGTTCGATATCTGTTTTGGTTCTGTCCCCAGTCTTGGGGATAAATATGGAGTTGATGTATGTTTATACTCCGTCTCGCACTCTGGGAGTACGGAGTTAAGTAATGTTTATACTCCGTCTCGCACTCTGGGAGTACGGAGTTAAGTGAATGTTTATACTCCGTCTCGCACTCTGGGAGTACGGAGTTAAGTCAATGTTTATACTCCGTCTCGCACTCTGGGAGTACGGAGTTTAAGTGAATGTTTATACTCCGTCTCGCACTATGGGAGTACGGAGTTAAGTGAATGTTTATACTCTGTCTCGCACTCTGGGAGTACGGAGTTAAGTAATGTTTATACTTTGTCTCGCACTCTGGGAGTACGAAGTTAAGTGAATGTTTATACTCCGTCTCGCACTCTGGGAGTACGGAGTTAAGTGAATGTTTATACTCCGTCTCGCACTCTGGGAGTACGGAGTTAAGTAATGTTTATACTCCGTCTCGCACTCTGGGAGTACGGAGTTAAGTGAATGTTTATACTCCGTCTCGCACTCTGGGAGTACGGAGTTAAGTAAATGTTTATACTCCGTCTCGCACTCTGAGAGTACAGAGTTTAAGTGAATGTTTAAACTCCGTCTCGCACTTTGGGAGTACGGAGTTAAGTGAATGTTTATACTCCGTCTCGCACTCTGGGAGTACGGAGTTAAGTGAATGTTTATACTCCGTCTCACACTCTGGGAGTACGGAGTTAAGTAATGTTTATACTCCGTCTCGCACTCTGGGAGTACGAAGTTAAGTGAATGTTTATACTCCGTCTCGCACTCTGGGAGTATGGAGTTAAGTGAATGTTTATACTCCGTCTCGCACTCTGGGAGTACGGAGTTAAGTGAATGTTTATACTCCGTCTCGCACTCTGGGAGTACGGAGTTTAAGTGAATGTTTATACTCCGTCTCGCACTCTGGGAGTACGGAGTTTAAGTGAATGTTTATACTCCGTCTCGCACTCTGGGAGTACGGAGTTTAAGTGAATGTTTATACTCCGTCTCGCACTCTGGGAGTACGGAGTTAAGTGAATGTTTATACTCCGTCTCGCACTTTGGGAGTATGGAGTTAAGTGAATGTTTATACTCCGTCTCGCACTCTGGGAATACGGAGTTTAAGTGAATGTTTATACTCCGTCTTGCACTCTGGGAGTACGGAGTTAAGTGAATGTTTATACTCCGTCTCGCACTCTGGGAGTACGAAGTTAAGTAATGTTTATACTCCGTCTCGCACTCTGGGAGTACGGAGTTAAGTAATGTTTATACTAAGTCTCGCACTTTGGGAGTACGGAGTTTAGTGAAGGATCGTCGTGTATAACCCCATTTTTAGCCTGACGTGATGGCTTGCCCCCGAGCTTGGGTTTTATTTAGCGAGTGGCTGATCGTATCATGGCCATTCCCTACTTGAATAAATTCCACTGCGTGATGGAATTTAGCTTTTCGTGCATCGTGATGTTGTACATTGTATTTAATGAATCACAGCTATGGCTCGAAGAAATGGCATTTTATTGCTGAAATAAGAAAACATGGCAAAGTTAGTTGCCTTATTTAAGTTCTAATTTCGAAATGCAGAAACAATTTTTAAAATAGAATTCAAACTAAATAGATAAACATAGCCTGTTATTTGCAGTAACGATGAAGATTTTCGCTACTCCAGGCCCTTGGTAAAGTCGGACCATCAACGGTTGCTAACTTAAATTTGCCATCCCCCAGCTTTTGCTGAATTTTGTGTGACCCTCTCCATGTTGATCTCATGTGTGGGAGTGCCGGATAATCTTTTTTGGTGACAAGCTCATCGAGTTCGAAAGCTTCAAGTCGGTTCTTGGCATTGCGTAATTGGGCGACTCGATTCTGGCGTATGATTGTTCTCAAGTCAACCTGGTCACCCTGGACAACCCCAACCCCGTTGATGGTAGGGAACTTTAAAGTTAAGCACCACGGGGCAATTATGGCCCTGAACTCAGCAAGGGCAGGTCGTCCTAAGAAAGCGTTGTATGGCGAGACTATATTCAACACAACGAACTGCAATGTCCGAACTCTCCTATGTTCTTCGGATCCCAACTTAACTGGTAACTCCACCACCCCAATAGGTATGGTAGCGCTATCGTTGAATCCATGGAGGTGAGTTTGGCAAGGTTTCAAATCCCTGGCTTTCATCCTCATTTGATTGTAAGCATGTATAAACAGGATATTCACAGAGCTCCCGCAGTCAATCAGGATCCTCTTCATCCACATCGGACCTACTTGGGTCGATATCACAAGTGGGTCAGTAGTCGGGCTTCCGACGTAGTCAACATTGCTGTCTTGGAAAGTGATGTCGTTAGTCATCGCTCTCTTTCGCTTGGTTGAAGGTTTATCGTCCAAGTTATCATCATACTCGAAGTTTGTACGTCTAGCTAAGTTGTTATATGATTCCTTTTCCTCCCAGCTTCGAACCGCTGGATGAGGACTACCACTACATCATTAATTACCAGTCTTCCTCCGACACGACTTGGTTCTTCCTGTCTTTCTTGATTCTGTGCATGATTTTGATTTGAGGGGCCCGCTCCACCAGACTGCGGTGCCCACACAAACTGGTCTAACTTTCTCTCCCTGATCAACTTTTCGATGAGGTCTTGCAAATGTCGACACTCATTGGTATTGTGGCCGTAACTTTCGTGAAATCTACAAAACTTCCCTATTTGAATCTGTCTCTCCGATGATTGCTTCGGAGCAGGTTTATTATATTGCACAGTGTTGCAAGTTTGTAGATACACATTTTCCAGCGATGTATTCAATGGCGTGTAATTATCAAACATTGGAGTCCTACGTTGTGGGCCTCGATTCTGGTCTCTTTTCTTATCCTGACCACTGTTGCCTCGCGGCTGAGTCTGTTTGTTCTGTATGTTCAACTAAACTTTTCCGGAACTCTCACCGGACTGCTTAACTGCCACATTACTTTGTATTCCCTCAATATTGGGCTTCACATCATCCTGCTTCCTAGACTGTTTCGCGTCCTCTTGCCGCAAGAATTGAGCAGCTTTGGAGTAGAAACGGTCCAACGATGCGGGCGGTTTTCCGGCTAACCAATTTCCGAACTCAGAATCGGGGGCGATCCCTTTGGTTAATGCCATCAAGATCGAGTTATCATTGGGATTACTGATCTCAACACATGCTTCATGGAACCTCTCTAAATAACGCCTGAGTGTCTCTCCATGAGCTTGGGTGACACTAGACAGGGTGTTAACGTCTTTCGGTCTAGCAACATGCATACGAAACTGTTCCACAAATCTCTTAGCCAGTTGATCAAACGAAGAGATAGACCTGGGTGGCAACCTTGTAAACCACATTATCGCGATTCCCCCCAAAGAGATGGGGAAACTTTGACACTTCACTGCATCATCAGCTCTTGCGGTGCTCATTGACCATTCATATTTCAAAATATGTTGATTGGGATCGGAATTTCCTTCGTACATAGGGAGAGTTGGCATTCTGAATTGCCGAGGAGGATCAGCGTATAATATTTCGTTTGTGAAAGGAGTATGACTACGGGAGATTCCCCAGTCATCATTGGTAAGCCCTTGGCTTTCGCAAATTATCTGACGTATCATGGTTGAAATATCGGGCATAGCCACATTTTGTGCATGCTGAGCTAAGGTGTGGTCGGGTTCCACAGTGCGAGTTTGGACCGGACGCTGTCGACGGCCTATGTCTTGCCTCCTTGGCTCCACATCTTCTGGGACGTATGGTTCAGGAGTACGCCCACGTTGTTGATTATTCGGATCTGAGAGATTTCGAGTATCAACCCTTGTTTCTACTGCGGCGGTCGTAGTGCGATTGTCTGTGGTATGCTATGGAACAGTACCTCCTCGTGACGAGGGCCCAGCCTAGAAGCTAGTTGACGGTCTGACCCTCAATTGTCCTACAGTCAAGGCAGGTTGATGTCCGGTAGCTTGTGTATGACTTGCGTCCAATCGGGGACGGGTAGATCTGCCATGATAGTCAGATGAAGCAGAACTTTCAGTGGACAAGTGGGAAGCTTCATCCCTCCTGGTCCTCCTGTGCCTTCGGCGGTTTAGTTGGTTGGTCAATTCAATATTAGCATGCAACTGTTCGGCCAACTGTTGCCGACTTTGAGTCAATTCCTGGAGCAACACATGGAATTCTTGTCTGGTGACTGGCCCAGACGGATCTGAGTGAGCAGTGTTGTCTTGATTGGATTGTAACTGCTGTGTAGGATTTTGTCTATCCCGACCTTCTTGATCAGCAGCAGTAGAGGTAGTTCTTGTACTAACCATCTTATGTAGTGGATTCCTTTCCTAGATTTTATGCAAATCTGAATAGAATGGAAGGATTCTGGATTAGATATCTGGATCTTCCTCTTGGATTTATGCAACCCGGTATCGATGGTAGATCCAAGGAGCAGGAGAAAAAGCTAGTTTTTCTCAGTGAAAGCACCAAAGTGTTTGTACCAAAAATGGGCACAACACTCTTCGGAAGTTTTTGAAGAGATAAAAGTGAAGAAAGAAAATTAAACTGAGGATTATCTAACAAAAACTCCAAATAACAGAAAGTAAATTGCATAGAAGACAGTGATTTAGAGTGGTTCGGCGCTTTGCCTATGTCCACTATGAAAGTTAATGATTTTATTACTCGATACTTGAAGATTACAATTTCTTATTACGTAGTGCAACTAATTTTATAAGCTAAGTCTGAAAATAAGGCAACGGTGGTGATTTGGAGTAAATCTGGCAGAGTCTGGGTGCTCTTTAGCTCTTAAAATTGTGCGACCCCTTTTCTGAATGACCAGGGGCTCTATTTATAGGTGTAGGAGGCTGATATTTCGCCTAAAATTCGGGGAGACCAGTTCTGGTACGTGAGGGGGCCTACATGCCCGCTCTCAGGAAATCCGGGCCCACTTTGGGATCGATTCGAAGTCCATTCGAATCGGTCAAGAAATCATCCAATCGAGTTAAAATTTGGTGTGGGCATTCTTCAACATGTGTGCAAGCTTCTGTGAAAATTTCATAGCATTTGGAACTGTAGATCTCGAGTTTTGATCGATTCAAAGTTGCATTTTCGGTTGATGTGCTCTGTTCGAATCGATCCCTTCGAATCGATAGGGTCGAATCGATGCTCAGTGCATGTGCGTGGTGATGTGGCGCGCATGCTTCTCGGGTTGATCCATCTTTTTCTCCGAGTTTACTGGGTCGAATCCATGGTTTTAGCCGCTTTGACTTGGTGGATTCGAGGTAACGGATTCGAAAGTATGCTCCTTCGAATCGATCGAATGGATGTTTCCTTCGTATCGATCAAGGTAGGCCATAGTTGATCGATACGAAGGCTTCTCAGCTGAATAGATTCGAAGATAGTCGTGGGATGGAGTCGAAGTTCTTTCACTATATGGATTCGAAGACCTTCCCTCTGATGGATTCGAAGTAGGGAATGGTTCAATGGGTTCGAACCATGGCTTGCTCAATGGATTCGAAGTAGGGTTATGCCCCATGGATTCGAACCAATGCATGGCCCATGGATTCGATCGTAGGACTAGTCTTATGGATCCGATCCTAAGGCTACTTCAGATGGATTCGAACCAAGGCATGTTCTGATGGGTTCGAACCTAAGGTTGCTTCCTCCACTTTTCATTAGTGATAACTCGAGCATACGAACTCGGATTGTCTTGAAATTCGGAACGTTGACTTTCACAGCTTTGCTTGACGTGTCTTATCAATTGCAGCCCAATTTGGACTTGGACAAAATTCATCGACATCCATAGTAGACCTATGTATAACCGGTTTTCAAGGCGAACTGTCCTTGGTTTCTAGTCGAGTTCTTGGTGTCACGGCCTTGCCAAAAGGCGGGATAACACACACACACACAGACATGCAGGCATATTAACATTCATACAAACAAAAACTTTAAATATATAGCATCAAGATACCATGGCAGATTCAAGGTTAGTTTGCTCACTGGAAAAATAGAACAGAGGAGCAGTTTATATATATACAGATATATTCACATATAATCAAAGCAATTCATATATATCCAGATAAAATCAATCATTCAAACAACTTCTTCATATAGGATCATCACATGCAATAAAGCTAACAACCATATTACTGTTTTTAAACGTTTTGTTTACTCACCAGATAAAATTGATAAACAGAGCTTTATATTTAAAACTGGAAAGCTTGATTTTTGAAAACTTGAATTGCTTAGTTGTTGCCGAGAAGGTTTAATCTTTGAAACAGATCATTGATCTTGTCTTTAAAACTGAATTGAAGTTGTTGCTTTGATCTCTTTGAAAACTTGAAGCTTTGATGATACAAGATGAAGATGATTACATGCTACAGGTTTTGGTTTTTTTTTCTTCAGGTTTGTAAAATGTTTGCAGGCTTGTTCTTTTAGTTTTTGAAAAGAAGATAGAAAAAGGAAATGAAGAGGAAAGTATATGTTTATATAAGTTTAAATTAGGTTATTAAAAATAAAAGAAAATTAAAAAAAATTGACACTTGTCTTAACCTTACTTAGTTTGCTAACACATGGTATTTAAGAGGTTTATAGATTAACACATGTAACTTTACATGCATAATTAAATTTTAAATGTTTTATAAAGCTTTTATAAATTAATTTCCAAATAAATAAATACATATCTTATTTTATGAATGCTTTTCTCAATTTATAAAAATAAAACCTTTAAAAGAAAATAAAATAAAAACCAATCATATCTTAAATAAAATTATATATAGTATTTTTAGTCCATTTTTAAATGATAATATAAAACTTTTGTATTTATTAATATTTAATAAACACTATCTTAATTTATATAAATAAAACTCTTTAAGGAAAATAATATAAGACAAATCTTATTTTAAATAAAAACTTTATTCATATATTTTATCCAAAATATTTTTAAGATATATATATCCTTTAAATTCAAAATTTAAATCCAAATTCAAATGCAATTTTAAAAATCCAATTTAAAATCAACTCAAACATATATATAATTAAATAAACACATTATTAGATTTGTAAATAATTATTCTATTTAAAATCAATTTAAATACATATATATACATTTAAACAACACTTATTAAATTTGAAATATTATGTCTATTTAAAATCTATTTCTAAATAACACAAATTAAATTTTTAACTAATTATTCCATTTAAGAATCTATTTATAACTATATTTAAAAACAACTCATTATTAAATTGTTTGAAAATATCACACTTTACAAATTTTAAATAATTAATTTAAGAGATTATCACATTTTAAATTCCTTGAAATTCCGGGATATCACATTCCTTCCCCCTTAAAAGAATTTCGTCCTCGAAATTTAAAACAAAAGATAATCCAAAGTTTTTATTTCAAACAATCTAAGCATACCTATCAGCCATACACAACCAAACAAACAATTTCATCCAAACAACCAATTCAATTAAACAATCAACACTAGCTATCTAGACACAGATCCGGATAAGCTTCCTAAAATTTATCCCCGAGTTTCCCAGGTATAGACACCGGAATACTCGCTCTACTGAATCCAAAACTAGCTACACTACTAAGCTACTGAGCTCCTACTCACCTAGATCTATAATCTACACAAGAGATCTGACCACAGTCAAGATCAACTCAACTACCAAATCCTCCTGAACTACTGGTTCCAAAATCAATGATGGACCATACACGTACTCCCTCAGAGATACGTGAACTACATCGAATTCCAGTCTTCCAAATTGGCAATTCAAACCTTAAAAGCCAAACACTTATTCCTTACAAAAACTCAGAAGAATCCAATATACAACGGAGCTAACTTCCTAGTCTTACCCAATCTTATTGCTCCCTTTTTACCGGAGAAAACCTCAACAACAACAAAGTCTCCAACTTCGAATTCCAAATTCCTCCGTTTCTTATCCACAGAACTCTTCTGACGATCCTGGGCTACCTACATCCTTTCCGATCAGCTTAACCTTCGCGGATGCTTCTTGAAACAAACTGGACCAAAAACAACCCATCTAAATGATCCTCTCAAGATCTACCCAAAAATCCAAAACACAAACTCTACTCCACCATTATCAGTAGACTACAACTTACTTCTCCTATCCGGGAAAAGACATAGAATTTCCTGTAGAAACTCTCTAATCCAAACATTGCAACTTCCGGTTGCTTCCACTCTAGACTAGCTACCATCATGCTTCGGTTGTGCAACTCTGATCTGGAGCAGATAAGAATGCCGAAGAACACGAGCACAAACTAGACAACACATCCTGGAAATATGGTTCAACAGATCCATAAAAAGAAAACTCGGTAGTTCCCTGAAATACTGAGCTGCTTCACCAAATCCTTTCTCTAGGAGACATCCTTCTACCTAGCTGAACTACCGGTACCACTTCTGGAATCTTAGTCAATACGGAAACTCAATCTCTAATGCTAACAAACTTCTAACTTCCCTGAAGACCTCCGAAAAATCTCAGATAACTCAAGAGAACACTCAACTATCGCAAGTCACTTTTGCGATCAACCCATCCTAATTCCAAAGATACTATTCTCTCTTAACCAATCAGAACAGCTTATGCTATTTAACCAATCCATCAAAGAAATGGATCCATTTTACTGCTTCTGAACTCCACCTCTAGAAAACTGCTAAGCCAAACGATCTTCCTGCTAGAACACAAAACACTTCCGAGATGCACCGCTGACACAGATGCCAAGACTTCCTATCCAAAGCTTCTTGAGAAACTCGTACCCCAAACCAAACAGAAAAGACCCTGCTGAACTCAGCCACAACACCGAAGCAGACACGCTTCCTTAAACTTGCTCCAAAAGAAAACATTTTTGGAGACATCCATAGTCACTGCGTCTCATCACACAGCTACTACTTCCTGAGGTTGCCAAGATACCATCACTTCCATCAACTCTTCCGATAGATCCAAACTCTCAAAAATCTGCTCACACGAGCGCGATCAAACTTACACTTCAATGATGGACTCCGAACCTTAACATGTTTCCTTCAGAGATCAATGAAATACTTACACCATAGCAAAGCTCACTCGAGACGGTATTAGGTCTACAGTCTCGATAGATACACTTCCAACCTCAAACATTCAAACTCCAACCATTGGTAGTCGTGTTACACACACCACTATCTCATCTACCTTTATAACTTATATTGGAAAACCCGAACAGGTAACCAACAAATAGGTAGAATAAATAAATATATATATATATATATAGTTATATAAAAATTACAAATACGCTCTCTCAAGATAGACACCACTCCAGAGCCTAGGTATTTACTTAACCAAGTGCTCTAATACCAACTGTGACGACCCGACTTTCTTAGCCACAGAAAGTCGCATCATCTTGAAGAAAGAAAGGGATAGAAAAGAGAAAAGATAGAGAAAGAAAGAAAGAACAACATCAGAATCTCAATAGCGGAACGAATAAATTATATTAATCACATAAGTATTACATAATATACAACGACTATCAGAGTTACACAGCTTATACAACACATACTAGACAGTTATAAACACCTGTCTAGTTATTACAACTTCAAATACACTCAAACAAAAGACTCAGAGATCAACACAGCGGAACCACTTAAATATCTACAAACGCTGAAGCCTCCTGCTCCATTGCTCCTTCAGAATTCATCAAAGAAAATCTGAATCCCTTGGCTACTCGTAAAAATTTGAGTACCCAAGAGTTTATAAAACAGAAAATAAACACTTGGGTCAGACATGGGTCTGGTGTGAGTAAACGGTTAAAATTGCTTAACTTCAAACCTTTTGAAAACAAAGGTATCACGTAAGACTTCCGACACATAAACATGGAAAAGTTTTTACCTTATGCTAACCAAAACTTTGATAGGAAATCGAGTTATATTATAATAGTGTCTAGGGTTTTCAAATAAATACTCATATAGCTGAAATTGTTACATTATTAAATTCTAGTATACTAGCCACAAAGTGGGTTATACAATCAAGTCCGATGGCACTTATTGGAAGTCGGATTTCCATACAATGGCAGGGCTACTGGGGTACCGCCCGTCACAGTACGTGGCCTAGATCAACGTACCGAGGATAACTCCAATCCCCTGCAACACAAGGCCGGAACCATCCCTTACTAGATATATCCCGCATAAGAAACCCTAGTGGTTGTAGCTATTCAACCGCCCACTCAGCCGAATAAAAAGGGACTCTAGACAGGGGAAATCTTATCCTACTTGGGCGCTATCCACTAACCTTGCTGCACCTCCCCTGTTTTAGCCATTCCCGGTTGATGAGGCTTGAGGTTACGATTACCTTTAGAGAACACCTCACTTAGAATGCTCATCATCCACCTGACGATGTGCTGAAAGCATTCAATCCATACAAGTTCGTTCTGGGTTCGAACGAAACCGAAGGCATTATCTCGTTACACTCATTTTGGAATCACCCTCAGAGTTAACGACAATAACCCTTGCACTTTGAATCTTCATCTTCACTTGAGATTCACGACCTAACGTTTAATTTGGATCGATGTGGTATTCGGATATCCAAATCTGGAAACCCGATCCCGGTCTCATCGAAATCCAAAACGTATCTTAAAGGCCAAATTTGTTTAAAGGTTTAAACAATTCAATTCAATACTTGAATTCACACAGCATTTAACATAGATAAATATCACACATTTATCACAAATATATCCAATATCATATTACAGAATATCACAGCATATCATCCAATAGATATCAATCAAATCAGATATTCTACACAACAATCATATATAAGCAACAATTATTAACCCTATGTTATAATTAATTTAATTATCTTAAATTAAATTAATTACTTAAGAATTAATTATCTAACCTTGCTTAATCAATCATTAATTAATTACAAACCTTTAATTAATTAATTACTCATTAAATATTAATCATCCTTGATTTATTATTCATTAATTACATTAAGTAATTATCCTTTAATTAATTTCACAAATTAATTATTCTTAACCATTAACAGTAATTAACCTTTAATTACTCTCATTAATTACATTAATTAATGATCCTTAATTAATTACTTCCATTAATTAATTAACTATAATTAATTACATTGACCCTTAATTAATTACATTAATTAATTAAACTTTAATTAATCATTTCTATTAATCCACCTTAGTTAATCATAAACAGTAATTATCATCCTATAATTACTTACCCTAATTAATTAACTCCTTAATTAGTTATATTAATCCTATAATTAATTACACCAAGTAATAAATCCTTAATTACTTCTCCTAAGTAATTATCCTTTAATTACTTCTCATTAAGTAATTTCTTTTAATTAATTACATTTTGTAATTATACATTAATTACTTACAGTAATTACACTTATTAATTTCATTAAGTATTTATACTTAATCAACATCAAGTGATTATCTTTAATTAATTTATGAATTTTAATTAACTAAAATTAATCACATTCATTAATTACAATTGGGTAATTCATCCTTTAATTACCTTTAAACAAATTAATTAATCTTTAATTACAGATTAATTATTCTTTTAATTATTAATTAATAAACCTTAATTATCAATTAATAAAACTTAATAACAAATTAATTAATCCTTAATTATGAGTTAATTAATCTCTGATTACTTAATTAATTAATGCTTAATTACAACTTAATTAATTAATAACTAATTTCAACTTTATTACTTAATTAATTAATCATTAATTATTAATTAATTATCCTTAATTATCTTATTAACAATTCTTAATACACATTAATTAACCTCTTAATTAATTAATACTTATCCTTAACCATTAATTAATTAATTTCTTAATCAATAATTAATATAATTAATAACACTTTAATTACTTCATTAAATTATTAAAATCTTAATTACCAATCAATTAATTAAATAAATGGCAAATCATTTATCTTAACTATCTTCTTAATTATTATTTAAATCTTACTTAATAATCTTGGATTTAAATTATCATTAACTAAAAAGCATTGAGTTTAAATATAAAAATTAAAACACTTTTTCTTTTTAATTAACTACTTAATTACCCGATCAATTTAGTTTTTTTTATATAACATCTTAGATTAAATTTTTAAAACTGCTGTTACACTCTCATGCGAGCACGAGCTCAACCCCGAGTCAATCGACTTCCCGCTCGAGTACCCTTCGAGTCGCTCACAAACCCAAACACCCAGACACGAAACATTGCCGTGCACAGCCGATCACCAGAGCTCCGGCCTCCGATCATCCCTCCGACATGTCACGCATCATCGCTGCAATCCATTCCGACCACCAATCCACAAGCATAAGCCCCTGATCGAAATCGAGCATTCCAAACAAGCCTGGAACCTAAAACTATCACCAGAAAACTCCTCGTCCAAGCTTTTCCGACCACCAGAAACCCTGTAACCCCATCCAGAGCAACGTTACAATCACGAGCTTCGATCCCCCTTGGACCGATCATGTACTTTATTTATTTATGGTTCATTTTACGGGGTGTTACATTCTCCCCCCTTAAAAAGGATTTCATCCCGAAATCTTCCAACGGATGAACAACGTAACTTGAAATAACATCCATGTTAGATAACTAAGTTCTCTACCCAACCATCTACTCAACAAATAGTGAAATGTGATTATGTACTGCAACATGCTAAAATGAGCTCAATCCTAGCATAAGTGTGTAATCGTGTCATGTAAGTATGTATGCAAATATCCTAAATATGTATAAAAGTCCCAACATGAGTGTAGAGTGATTGTGAAAAAGTTGAACAACCATCTCCTACCATCCAATCTAGCAATCCCGATGCAACAAAATCCTAATTTTGGAAAGAGAAATTACCAGTGAAATGTTCTGGCCGAGTGTTTTTCATCTTCTCCTCGGTCTCCCATATGCTTACCGCCGGATTATCCCCCACTATACTCGAACCAACTTAATTATTTTATTGCGGTGTCTCCTAGTACCGTGCTCCACAATGCATGCGGTGGCACAAGGCACTGTCGGTTCCATCTTGAAATCCCCCAATTGATCAGGCTCTATTCTGCTAGCGGTGTCATGAAGATATTTCCTAAGCTGGGAAACGTGGAAAATTTGTGGACTCCTGCCAACTTGTTAGGAAACTCTACACGATATGCCAATTTTAATATTCTTTCAAGAATTCTAAATGACCCAACAAAACTAGGCACCAATTTTCCAGACTTGCCAAACCTAACCACTTTTCTAAGAGGGGAGATTTTAACGACTGTCATATCTCCAACCTCAAATTCGGGCTCTTTCCTTCTTTTATCCGCATTATATTTCTGATGGTCTTGCGCTACCTTCATCCTTTGCTTGATCAACTCTACTTTTTCTATGGTATCACGGATCAAATCGGGTCCTAGCAATACTTTATCGGTGGTTTTCCACCAATGACTAGGCAATTTGCATGGCTGCCAATACAGTGCTTCAAAAGGGGCCATATCAATCATCATTTGATAGATATTAACATATGCAAACTCAAACAAAGGCTGATGCTGCTCCCAATGTCGACACAATCTCTCAACATGTCCTTCAAAATCCTACTCACCCTTTCTGTTTGTTCGTTAGTTTATGGGTGATATGCCGTGCTAAGGTTCAAAGAAGTTCCCAAAGCTGTTTATTGGCTCCTCCAAAACTCGATAGTGAACAAGGGGTCCCTATCACCGACTATGCTTATAGGATTTCCATGTGGACGAACTACCTCCTTAACATAATTCTGAGCGAGAGAGATATTAGTCCTATTTCTCCTAATCGGAACAAAATGAGCACTCTTAGTGATTCTATCTACAACAACCCAAATAGTCTCATTGTCCTTCTGACTTTTAGGCAATCCTTCCACAAAATCCATCGAAATCTGTTCCCACTTCCAAGTTAGAATTTCCAAAGGTAATAATAATCCATCAGGCTTCCATTGCTCAGCTTTTATCTTTTGACATGTCAAACACCTAACAACAAACTCAGCTACGCTCCACTTCATTCCATTCCAAAAGAAAATTCTCTTCATGTCCTTGTACATCTTATCTCTTTCAAGATGAATGGTCATCCTTGAGTGTTGAAACTCCATAAGCACATCTCTCATCAAATCATCAATCGTTAGGTCGCAAAGACATCCATCTCTTCTCAAACATCCCTTTTCATCAACTGAATACCTCCTAGAATGGGGAAAATGCACTCCTTGTCTTAATTTTTCTATAATCTTTACTAGCTTCTCATCTTTCACTTGCTCATGCCCTACACTATCCATCAAGGCTGGTCTAATCTCCATAACTGCTAGAAAATCTTGGATGGGTTCTGTTGAAGGTTGGAGGTTAAAATTGGAGAGAAACTCCAACCGTCTCCATTCATATATAGCACCAAGGGTAGCGTGTCTCCGACTAAGGGCGTCGTTGACTATGTTCCCTTTTTCAAGGTAACATTGAATACTAAAGTCAAAAAATGCTACATACTCCATCTACCTCTACTGCCTAAGATTCAGAACTTTTTGGGAAAATAGGTATTTGAGTTATTTATGATTAGTGAATAACTCAAACCTTTCCCCCAAGAGATAATGCCTCCACATCTTTAAGGCAAAAACAATGGCTCCAATTCTAAATCATGCACTGGATACCTCTTCTCATGGTCCTTAGTTGTCTACTAGCATAGGCAACTACCTTCCCTTATTGCGTAAGAACTGCCCCTAATCCCGCACCATGTACATCTGTGAAAACCGTGAACGGCTTGGTTCCATCTGGAATAGTGAGCACAGGTGCTCTAGTCAATGACTCCTTAAGCTTCTCAAATGCCTTGGTGCATGTATAATCCCAAACAAAAACTAGATTCTTCTTTGTCAATCGGGTTAAAGGGGCTGCTAGTTATGCAAAGCCATTGCTGAACATCTTATAGTAGCCTGCCAACCCTAGAAAACTTCTAACCTCTGATGCATTACTAGGAGTTTTCCATCCTTGGACAACTTCCACTTTAACAGGGTCCATCGCCAATCCTTGTTTCGAAACTATATGCCCAAGGAACTTAACTTTATTTTTCCAAAAGTGCCATTTGGAAAACTTGGCTTTGAGTTGGTTTCTCTTCAAGTTCTCCAATATATCCCTAAGGTGGTCCTCATGCTCCTTCTTGCCTTTGGAGAAAACCAAGATATCATTAACAAACACCATGACAAATTTATTAAGATGCTCTCTAAATATTCTACTCATCAAATCCATAAAGTATGCTGGGGCATTTGTCAGTTCAAAAGGCATTACTTCCCACTTATAGAGCCCATCTGGAGTATGGAATGCAGTCTTTAGCTTAGTTTCCTCTGCAATCCTCAAATGATGGAATCCCAATGCTAAGTCTAATTGGAAAAAACTTTATCCCCTACAAGTTGGTCGAATAAGTCATCTATTCTAGGTAGAGGGTGCGTATTCTTCCTTGTCAACTTGTTCAACTCCCTATAATCGACACAAAGTATCAAAGAAATGTCTGCCTTAGCAGCAAAAACAGCAGAGGCACCCCGCTCAGAAGTACTCCTACGGATGAATCCTTTCTTCAATAGCTCTGAGAATTGCTTATCCAATTCCCTTCTTTCTTTAGGGGCCATATGTCTCAAAGGAATAGTGATGGGTCTTGTATCCTTCTCTAAACCGATTCAGAACTCAATGTGGGAGATCCGAGACCTCCTCGAAGACATCAAGAAATTCACAAACTACAGGTACAGATGATGGCTCTCGAACAAGAGATAGGTTTAGCGAGTATAAATGGCTTGACTCAACTAAAGCTTTGGGTGTACAAAGAACTTCTAAGTCAGGACCTCCACAACTCCTTAATCGTACTACCCTTTTATTACTGTCAAGAATGGCTCCATAATATGATAACCAATCCATACCCAAGTTAAGCCCATGCCCCTCGAAATTTAGAACGTACGTAGCACATATGAAATCAACATAGCATATGTCTAACATTAGGTCTTTGCAAATAAGAGAAAGATGGGTCGAACCCCCAATGGGATTAGAAACCTTTATTGGACTGTTGACCATCTAGGTTTGAAGGTTTAAGCAATTTACTACATTCCAAACAATAAAGTAATGTGATGCCCCCGAATAAAATAGGGTACGAATAGTAACCCCAAAAATAAGAGTTATACCTTCTAAAGATGCTTTTTCTTTGTCTCTTGGTGGCTTACTGGCAGTAGGGACAGCTTCAATAGCGTAGGCATGTCCACTTGAACCTTCCTTAGCCATCTTGGGACATTAATTCTTGCGATGCTCATCCTCGTGACAGTTAAAGCACTTTCCTTTGGTGGCTTCCTTTATCATGCTCACCCTATAATCTTTAGCTTCATGACCCTTCCTTTGGCATTCTTACACACCTTCACATCCTTCTTAAACATCTCCTTCGATTTCTTATTGGCACAAAAGCTCCCCTTCTTGGACCCTCCTTGCTTTTGGGTCAGTGCAGACTTCTCCTTCTTTCTCCCTTTATCTTCCTCATTGGTCATGTGTAGCATCACCATTTCTACCAACATCTCATACGTGGCCCCCATAGGTACTTGGGTCAAAACATTACTCTTAGGGGGGAATTTAATCCCTTCATAAACTTCATGGCTTTTTTCATAGGTGTGTCTATCAGGCTCATCCCGAATTTAGCCAATTCAGTAAACTTAGCTATGTACTCCTTAAGGGTAAAATCTCCATGTCTTAACTAAATGAACTTTTCCAATTGCAAGCAAACCTCTGATCTTGACATGAATCTCATCTCAAATCGGTCCTTGAATTCATCCCAATAGAATATCCTTTCCGGGTGCTCATTGGTCACGAAGTTACACCAATTGAAGGCTTCTTTCCTGAGGTACCAAGCTGTTATTCTTCTTCTTAGTTGATCATCCCAACCAAACTCTTTAAATATCTTATCATAGTTACTAATTCAAGCTTTAGCTTTTAAATATTCTTTAGTTTTGGAGTATGTCTTCCCTCCTATATTGAGAAAGTCCATACACAACTTAGGAAAGTCGATGGGATGGGGTGCAACATCGGCGGCTGGGGCAGTGTGTAACACCCCTAATTTTTAATAACATTATTCAGGAAATTTAATTAGAATAAATTAAATAGAATAATGCAGAATGATAAGGGGATTGAGATTGGTAAATGAATTTAGTGGTCGTGCTTAATTAAAATGAATGGGATATAAATGGTTAAATGTTAACTAATTAATAACATATGGGCTTTAGGGTAATCACCGCCAATATTTCTACCCTTATACTATTATCCCTATATCATTCACGTTTGTTTTATCATAAGCAAAACAAATGAAAGAAAGAAAAAATCAGGCCGACCATTAGGAGGAAGAAGAGAAGAGGAAATTCAAATTTTAAGCTAAGGATTCAAGCTAGAAGAATCAACCTCAAACAATCTGCAATTTCCTTATCCAATCTAAGGTGAATAATAATCACTACATCTCTATTTTGGTTTTTACATGATCATTGATTTTTGGATTTAAGGATAAATCTAATATGACGATTTTTGATGATATGCTTGGATTCATAATATGATTGATTTAATCCAATGGTTTAAATTATGAGTATATACGGTTTTAGGGCAAAACATAGGTTAAATGATTTTTAAATGCTATGGAAAAATTATATATTGTGAAGAACATGATTTTCGAGTTGGGTTTCAATTTTTATAATTTTCCAAGGCATGGAGGATTAATTATGAATTTTTAAAGGAAAATAAGGTTAATTGGGTTTATAAATTCATTTCGAAAATTATGTTAAGAATTTGGGTCTGAAATTTTGATATGTCAGATAAAATGATTAAAGTGAATTTCTGGAATTTTTGGGGATTTTTACTAAGAGATTTATTATGGAAATTAAATTATTTTGAAAGGAGGACCTAAATGAATTAATTGAAGTTTTATGGCAAGTAATTCAAGGACATTAAACCCACAAGAGTGGTATTGTTTTGTTATTAAGTTTGCTTCTTCAAGTATAAATATATTCACTTTATAATGGACCCATAACTGCATTTTAGTGATAAAAGGTAGAAGATCCAACTAGGTTAACCCAGTAATGAATATAAATTGATTAAAAGCCTGAATGAGTAGAATTGCATCCAGGAAGTCAGGATGACCAGAATATAGGATGCTTAAACCTTGAAGTTGTATGGGAGATGAAAGTGTACGTGCAGTACTAAGGATCGTGTAATATGATATATAAATGCGGAAACTATTAATAGCAGTAAAATAAAAATTAAAGTAAGCACACCAGGTTTTTTTATACTGGTTCGAACTTCCCGTTCTACGTCCAGTCCCAGAATACCCTATGGATTTAAACTAAAACCCCCACTTAACCCGGAGGAATAGGTATCCGACACCTAAGCAGCCGAACAGGAATTTTTCCGCCTCAACAACCGAAGAGGACTTCAACTTAATACAAATAACTTGTTGATGAATGTGTTCTGAATAACACGGATTGTCTTTTGATAGTACAATTCTCCTATAATCAAATCCTTAAGAATATATAGTGTGTGTGAAGATTTAGAAGGAGGATAATCGCGTAGAATTGAAGTGTATGAATTAATTCAGGGATTCTAGTGATATTGAATGAGAATGAATGCTTTTATTTACAGAAATAAATAGAGAATAGATTATAGAATTATAAACAAGAATCAGTGATTGTAGAAGTGAATTAAACATGTTTATATAGTCGTAGAATAGTTACAATATTTCATGAAGAGTTTCAATCAAAAGTTGTGACCATATCTCTTGGATTGAAGGTAATTCCTCTTCACGAACGATCGCAACTCTTCAGAAAACTAGCCGTTATTTCCAGGTCGGTTGACTAAAAATTCTGGCCGGTCAGCTGAGTTTAAAATCGTGCACAAAACAGTGCATATTTGTGCACTAACACAGGTTCGGTCAGCCGAGCTTACTGGTCGGTCGACCGACCTGATGTTATGTGCACAGATCACATTTTTTAAAGTATAAAACAATATATAACTATTTGTATGTGTGTGTGACTACTTGAGGAATGATTTTAACAATATTCTAAGACCCAATATAATAAAATATTCATACTAATCTCTGGATTGTAGTCTTGTCTCCTTTGTAGTGCACAATATATATTTATTCTCTTTTTGTCGCCTTTGTATAGTATTCTCTTTGTAGTTCGTCTTATGATCTCTGAAGCTTGTGTCATGAATCAAAACCCATATATCAACAGGAGACAGGTTCATAGTAAAACCATGAAAACTATGATTTGGAAGTTAATGGGGTAACCAATAGGTTCATAGTGATCCCATGAAAAGTATGCACTAACGATGGTTGGCAAGGGGACAATTAGTTTATAGTGAACCTATGAAAACTATATCCGGATTAAGTATTGACATAAGTCAATAGGTTCCTAGTCAACCCATGAAAACTAGGGTAAGAAAGAAGTTATTGGAGGCATCAATATGTTCCTAGTCAACCCATGAAAACTAGGATAAGAGGGGAGTTATTGAAATCACCAATAGGTTTAGGGGAACCCATGAATTAATTAAGTTGATTGGCAGGGTCCAACAGGTTCTTACTGAACCCATGCAAAATATGAAATAGGACAGGGAGTCCATGAAATATAAATTAGGTTATTAGTAATCCCATGAAAACTAATAGGTTCGAATAGCAAAAGAGTTTGTAGATGTCTTTGAGCTAGTCATAGGATTACCACTGAAACGAGCTATTGAGTTTCAGATAGATCTTGTGCCAGGAGCTGAACCTGTGAGTAGACCACCTAGCAGGATGACACTAACAAAGATGAAGGAATTGAAGGTGTGGCTAGTGGATCTTGAAGGAAGGAATTTTATTAAGCAAAGCAGTTCGCCTTGGGGAGCGGACGTGGTGTTCGTGAAGAAACCAGATGGGTCGTTAAGGATGTACATCGACTATCGTAAGTTGAACGAAAGGACGATCAAGAATAGGTGCCCTCTGCCGAGGATAGATGATCTATTTGATCAGTTAAGTGGAGCCTGAGTGTTTTCCCAATTGGATTTGGCGACAGGGTTCCATCAATTAAGAGTGGCGGAGGACAGCATTCCTTTGACAGCATTTCGGACTAGGTATGGTTCGTATGAGTGGTTGGTGATGCCATTTGGATTGACGAATGCACCTGCTCTCTTCGTAGATTTGATGAACCGAGTTTTCCGAGAGCACTTGGATAGGTTCGTGTTGGTATTCATAGATGACATTTTAGTGTACTCGAAAGATGAAAGAGAGCATGAAATTCATCTTAGAGTGGTGCTTGAAATGTTGAGGTAGAATCAGCTGAAGGCGAAGTTTTCCAAGTGTCATTTTTGGTAGAAAGAGGTTTAGTTTCTTGGTCATGTGGTTTCGGAGGAGAGTTTTTCAGTCAATCCAATTAAGGTCGAAGCTGTCAATAATTGGAAGAGACCAGAGACGGTAACCGAGATCATGAGTTTTCTTGGATTTGTTGGCTATTACCGGAGATTCATTAAGGACTTCTCACGGATAGCAGCGCCTTTGACTAAGTTGATCAGGAAGGATGTGAAGTTTATTTGGTCCGACAAATGTGAGGAAGGGTTCCTTAAGTTAAAGCATTTGTTGACTAATGCACCAATGTTGGTAGTTCTAGATGGAAACCAAGGGTTGGTAGTGTATACCGATGCATGTGGAACTGGATTGGGAGCAGTATTGATGCAGAAGGGTAAAGTTATTACCTACGCATCCAGGCAGCTTAGACTGCATGAAGTAAGATATCCTACTCATGATTTAGAGTTAGCTGTGGTGATTTTTGCCTTGAAGATTTGGAGGCATTATCTTTTGCGGGAGAGATTTGAGTTGTATACCAATCATAAGTCTTTAAGATATTTATTCCCTCGGAAGGAGTTGAATATAAGGCAGGAGAGGTGGCTGGAGTTTTTGGCTGCTTATGATTTCGGTATAGAGTATACTCCTGGGAAAGGAAATAAGGTAGCAGATGCTCTTAGTAGAAAACATTAGAATGTGGTGTTAGCTATGTTGGCCGAATGGAAGGATCTAGAAGTGTTGGCTAGTTGCGGTGTGCAGTTAAGATCAGCTGCTAGTTCTAGTCAGGGTACTGCCATGATGTCTTGTTTAGAAGTTCGACCAGTGTTGATCGAGAGGATGACTTGTAAAAAGAGAGATGATCCAAATTTGGCTGAGAAGATTAGAAGGCTTGAGGTAGGATCAGAAATCGATGATCAAAAAGATTTTAGTCTTGACCAAAGGGGATGGTTGAGAAAGAAGGAAAGTTTATGTGTTTCGAATGTAGAGAACTTAAGGGGTCATGTTCTGGAAGAGTGTCATAGATCCAAGTTTACTATTCATCTTGGAGGGACCAAGATGCATCAGGATATGAAGAGGAACTTCTATTGGGAAGGCATGAAGAGGGATGTTGACTTGTGGGTTAGGCAGTGTGTGAACTGTCAACAAGTGAAGGCCAAACATCAGAAGCCGAGTGGATTGCTTCAGCCTTTAGAGATTCTAGTATGGAAATGGGATTCGATATCTATGGATTTTATAGACGGGTTGCCAAGGTCGAATAGGGAAAATGAAAGCATGTGGGTTATAGTGGACAGGTTAACCAAGAGTACCCATTTCATTCCAATCAAGTCAACTAGGACGACACCTGTTTTGGAGAAGCAATTCATGAAGAACATAGTTAGACTTCATGGGATTCCTAGTAGCATAGTCAGCGACAAAGATGCATTATTCACTTTCAAATTTTGAAAGAGTCTACAAGAGGTGTTGGGTACCAAGCTCAAGATGGGTACATCGTATCACCCATAGACGGATGGGCAGACAGAGAGAGTGAATAAGGTACTCGAGGATTTATTGAGAGCTTGTGTATTAGACTTTGGTGGATCTTGGGAGGATCACCCACATTAGATTGAGTTTTCCTATAACAACAGTTACCAGACTAGTATAGGAATGGCGCCTTTTGAAGCTTTGTATGGAAGGTCATGCAAATCACCAGTATGTTAGTTGGAGACTGGAGATAGATTGGTCTTAGGTCTAGATTTGGTCAGAGAGGCGTCAGAGAAGATTGAGCTGATCCATGAATGGATAAAGGAAGCTCAATCCAGGTAGAAGAGTTACGCGGATAAGAGGCGTAAAGACCTAGAGTTCTCAGTTGGAGACAGGGTTTTCATTAAGGTATTACCGATGAAGGGTGTGATACGATTTGGAAAGTCGGGGAAATTAGCCCCGAGATATGTTTGTCCATTCCAGATTTTAGAAAGGATTGGAAAGCTCGCATACAGAGTAGAGTTGTCGAGCAGTTTGGCAGGTGTCCATAATGTATTCCATGTGTCTCATCTTCGCAAGTATGTGCATGATCCAAAGACTACTATTCCTCCGACAAGGTTGGAAGACTTGGTAGTAGAGCCTGATTTGACTTTTGTTAGACACCTAGTTCGGGTTGTAGCGAGAGATGAGAAAAGATTGAGATCCAAGACAGTCAAGTTGGTGAAAGTTCAGTGGAGCAACAACGAGAAGGACTGTACTTGGGAGTAAGAGGAAAGGATTCGAGGTGCTTATCCTGATCTGCTTTAATGGTATGTCTATATTAGATTTATATAGAATAGTATCTAGTCGGGTAGGCTAGTATGGATGTTAGGAGTCGTTACAGATGATTTCTATGTTTACTATTCAGTACTTACTGAATTTCAAGGACAAAATTATTTAAGGATTAGAGCTTGTAACACGGCTAAATTTTAATAACATTATTCAGGAGATTTAATTAGAATAAATTAAATAGAATAATGCAGAATGATAAGGGGATTGAGATTGGTAAATGAATTTAGTGGTCGTGCTTAATTAAAATGAAT
Organism: Allium fistulosum; assembly: GCA_030737815.1. Lineage (NCBI taxonomy): Eukaryota > Viridiplantae > Streptophyta > Magnoliopsida > Asparagales > Amaryllidaceae > Allium > Allium fistulosum. Next base: position 1,216,872,769 of record CM060904.1, on the reverse strand, counting down.
GGGATATAAATGGTTAAATGTTAACTAATTAATAACATATGGGCTTTAGGGTAATCACCGCCAATATTTCTACCCTTATACTATTATCCCTATATCATTCACGTTTGTTTTATCATAAGAAAAACAAATGAAAGAAAGAAAAAATTAGGCCGGCCATTAGGAGGAAGAAGAGAAGAGGAAATTCAAATTTTAAGCTAAGGATTCAAGCTAGAAGAATCAACCTCAAACAATCTGCAATTTCCTTATCCAATCTAAGGTGAATAATAATCACTACATCTCTATTTTGGTTTTTACATGATCATTGATTTTTGGATTTAAGGATAAATCTAATATGACGATTTTTGATGATATGCTTGGATTCATAATATGATTGATTTAATCCAATGGTTTAAATTATGAGTATATAGGGTTTTAGGGCAAAACATAGGTTAAATGATTTTTAAATGCCATGAAAAAATTATATATTGTGAAGAACATGATTTTCGAGTTGGGTTTCAAGTTTTATAATTTTCTAAGGCATGGAGGATTAATTATGAATTTTTAAAGGAAAATAAGGTTAATTGGGTTTATAAATTTATTTCAAAAATTATATTAAGAATTTGGGTCTGAAATTTTGATATGTCAGATAACATGATTGAAGTGAATTTTTGGAATTTTTGGGGATTTTTACTAAGAGATTTATTATGGAAATTAAATTATTTTGAAAGGAGGACCTAAATGATTTAATAGAAGTTTTATGGCAAGTAATTCAAGGACATTAAACCCACAAGAGTGGTATTGTTTTGTTATTAAGTTTGCTTTTTCAAGTATAAATATATTCACTTTATAATGGACCCATAACTGCGTTTTAGTGATAAAAGGTAGAAGAACCAGCTAGGTTAACCCGGTAATGAATATAAATTGATTAAAAGCCTGAATGAGTAGAATTGCATCCAGGAAGTCAGGATGACCAGAATATAGGATGCTTAAACCTTGAAGTTGTATGGGAGATGAAAGTGTACGTGCAGTACTAAGGATCGTGTAATATGGTATATAAATGCGGAAACTGATAATAGCAGTAAAACAAAAATTAAAGTAAGCACACCAGGTTTTTTTATACTGGTTCGAACTTCCCGTTCTACGTCCAGTCCCAGAATACCCTCTGGATTTAAACTAAAACCCCCACTTAACCCGGAAGAATAGGTATACGATACCTGAGCAGCCGAACAGGAATTTTTCCGCCTCAACAGCCGAAGAGGACTTCAACTTAATACAAATAACTTGTTGATGAATGTGTTCTGAATAACACAGATTGTCTTTTGATAGTACAATTCTCTTATAATCAAATCCTCAAGAATATATAGTGTGTATGAAGATTTAGAAGGAGGATAATCGCGTAGAATCGAAGTATATGAATTAATTCAGGGATTCTAGCGATATTGAATGAGAATGAATGCTTTTATTTGCAGAAATAAATAGAGAATAGATTACAGAATTATAAACAAGAATCGGTGATTGTAGAAGTGAATTAAACATGTTTATATAGTTGTAGAATAGTTACAATCTTTCATGAAGAGTTTCAATCAAAAGTTGTGACCATATCTCTTGGATTGAAGGTGATTCCTCTTCATGAACGATCGCAACTCTTTAGAAAACTAGCCGTTATTTCCAGGTCGGTTGATTGAAAATTCTGGCCGGTCAGTTGAGTTTAAAATCGTGCACAAAACAGAGCATATTTGTGCACTAACACAGGTTCGGTCAGCCGAGCTTACTGGTCGGTCGACCGACCTGATGTTATGTGCACAGATCACATTTTTAAAGTATAAAACAATATATAACTATTTGTATGTGTGTGTGACTACTTGAGGAATGATTTTAACAATATTCTAAGACCCAATATAATAAAATATTCATACTAATCTCTGGATTGTAGTCTTGTCTCCTTTGTAGTGCACAATATATATTTATTCTCTTTTTGTCGCCTTTGTATAGTATTCTCTTTGTAGTTCGTCTTATGATCTCTGAAGCTTGTGTAATGAATCAAAACCCATGAATCAACAGGAGACAGGTTCATAGTAAAACCATGAAAACTATGATTTGGAAGTTAATGGGGTAACCAATAGGTTCATAGTGATCCCATGAAAACTATGCACTAAGGATGGTTGGCAGGGGCCAATTAGTTTATAGTGAACCTATGAAAACTATATCTGGATTAAGTATTGACATAAGTCAATAGGTTCCTAGTCAACCCATGAAAACTAGGGTAAGAAAGAAGTTATTGGAGGCATCAATATGTTCCTAGTCAACCCATGAAAACTAGGATAAGAGGGGAGTTATTGAAATCACCAATAGGTTTAGGGGAACCCATGAATTAATTAAGTTAATTGGCAGGGTCCAACAGGTTCTTACTGAACCCATGCAAAATATGAAATAGGACAGGGAGTCCACGAAATATGAATTAGGTTATTAGTAAGCCCATGAAAACTAATAGGTTAATAGTGACCCTAGAAACTATAAATATGACAAAGAGTCAATTAAACTGGGGATGGGAAATCCAAATTGTTTATATATATGCATATCATCATAATGTTTTGAAATGCTATGTTTTTAACCATAGTGGATGTAGGAGCACAGTATATGCTTTTATAATGATTTTAGGATATTAGTGAGGGGAAAAACCGTTCCGCTAAGCGGCATGGTCTCACTAGATATCTAAATGGTTGAGATGTTAGATTATTATTCATACCAGGCTTTATGTCTGGCTCGAAGATTTTGTTTTCCCCTTAAACTCTCGGGTAATTAATTGATTTTGAGTAGTTTGAGGTTTAAGGTTTCCAGGTTCCCTTCTTAGACGAATAAAGCTTTCGGAGACATGGAGGAGGCATTCTAGTTATTTAGAGTTATCTTTTCCGCTGTGTATTTTTGATGTAAAGGTAGATTTGTTTTATTGCCTTACTATATACTCTGATCAACCAAGGGAGCATCTTCATATGTCGGTATTGGCGTATGTGTAATAATTTTATTTTTATGAACGTGGTCAACGTTTGTGGGATTATGCAATGAACATGAAATGTTTTGAATGGAATGTGGAAATGTGTTTTGATTCGTTAATTTTTTTCCATATTCTTGTGATCTGTGTATCAATGTATCTAGCACTGCCGTATTTGGTCGCCAAGAATTAATAACCATGGATGACTGCAGCATCCGTAGCCGTTAGTTTTGGACCTCTAACTAGGAGGATGTTACAAGTTGGTATCAGAGCATAGGTTTATGAAACATTGAAAGAAAAGTTAAACCTAAAAGTTTTTTGAAACTTAATCCAATGAATTAGATAATATGATCGGGGTTTGCTTTAACGCTATAGTAACGTACTTGTATTTGATATATATATATATATGTACATGTTCCCCTCTCTCTTAGACCATTCTTCTGTATCTTACTAAGGCTCGTGTGAAGATTTACGAGAATGAGTGTATAGCAGTAGGAAACGGAAGAGGAAATCTAGGTAGAGGAAGCACCACAACCAATGGAAATGATCGACCTAATACAGGGAGGAACCAAGGTCGGCAGGCTAATGCTAACCCAAATGATTAAGCCAATGTGGGTGCTGGAAATCCGCCAGTAGGTGCAGGGATGGTGTATCAGTTGTTAGCCAATCTTTTGCAAGTTGGACCTACTGGTAATGTTGGAGGAGCTAATCATGTAGTTCCAGTTGGATATAACTATGTTAGACTAAGAAGAGACTACACCGGTTTGGGTGGAAAACCATTTGTTGGTACAGAGGATGCTGTTGAGGTTGAGAATTGGCTATTACATTGTTAGAGGATCTTCACTGATCTAGGTTTAGATGATGAGCAAAAGAGGAGGCTGCCCTCTAGTCAATTGCAAGGGGCAGCGCTTCACTGGTGGAATAGTGTTACTGTCGGAGTTCCGGAGGAAGTGCTGACATGGGCTGAATTCAGAAGGAGGTTTGAGCAGAGGTTTCTATCTGAGGTTGCTAAGTCGGCGTTGATGAGGAAGTTTATGGATCTAGTTCAAGGGGAGATGTCATTAGTCGTGTATGCTGCTAAGTTTGATGAGTTGTCTCGATATGGATATGCTATGGTTGACATTGACATCAGAAGGAATGAGAGGTTCATTCGAGGAGTAAGACCTGAGCTTAGTAGAATGATCATGACCCATATCCGAGAACCTTGTAATGTGGTGGTGGAGATGGTCATTCGCCATGAAGAGATGCTTGCTGGTTGTGCTAGAGTGAAGCCGGTTGAATCCCAGGGTCCTCAAGGAAAGAAGAGGAAATTATTTAAGAAGAAGGGAGCCCAAAACGGGGATGCTACGAAGAAGGAAAATGCTAATTTTGTGTGCTTCAAGTTTGACAAGAAAGGTCATTATGCTCACAAGTGCCGAACATGCAAAGGGAAGAAGCCTGCAGAAAAGAAGAATGTAAAATGCTTCAACTGCGATCAAGTTGAGAATTATAAGAACAAGTGTCTAGAGCCAGTCAAGGCGGACAGAGGGAAGGTTTTTTCTATTGGACCACCATCTTCTTCTAGGCCTACTGCAGTAGATAAAGGGAAAACTGTGATGGAAGGTATGCTTTTGATTCAGAGTATACCAGTTAGGGTACTATTTGATACAGGTGCATCACATTCATTTATATTACAGTATTTGGTTGATAGGTTATGTATAGAACCCACATACCTTGTTACTTCCTTAAGGGTTGTGAATCCAATAGGAGGGTATGCAATTGTAAGGATGAGATGTGACCAGTTAGAATTGATTTGTTAGGTCATAAGTTTGCATGCAGTCTGTATGTTTTTAATTTCGTAGATTTCGAGAACATTTTGGGTATAGATTGGTTGGGTAAGTATGAGGTTAGGATATTTTGCCAGGATAGGGAAATATCATTGAGACATCGTGATAGTCATAACCGAATTATATTCTCAGTTGAGAATTCTGACTGGTGTAGTTATGCTTTTTTTAAGTGCAATGGAAGTGGGAGAAGATTTAAGTCAGGTTCGAAAAGCAAAAGAGTTTGTAGATGTCTTTGAGCTAGTCATAGGATTACCACTGAAACGAGCTGTTGAGTTTCAGATAGATCTTGTGCCAGGAGCTGAACCTGTGAGTAGACCACCTAGCAGGATGACACCAACAAAGATGAAGGAATTGAAGGTGTAGCTAGTGGATCTTGAAGGAAGGAATTTTATTAAGCCAAGCAGTTCGCCTTGGGGAGCGGCCGCGGAGTTCGTGAAGAAACCAGATGGGTCGTTAAGGATGTGCATCGACTATCGTAAGTTGAACAAAAGGATGATCAAGAATAGGTGCCCTCTGCCGAGGATAGATGATCTATTTGATCAGTTAAGTGGAGCCTGAGTGTTTTCCCAATTGGATTTGGCGACAGGGTTCCATCAATTAAGAGTGGCGGAGGACATCATTCCTTTGACAGCATTTCAGACTAGGTATGGTTCGTATGAGTGGTTGGTGATGCCATTTGGATTGACGAATGCACCCGCTCTCTTCGTAGATTTGATGAACCGAGTTTTCCGAGAGCACTTGGATAGGTTCGTGTTGGTATTCATATATGACATTTTAGTGTACTCGAAAGATGAAAGAGAGCATGAAATTCATCTTAGAGTGATGCTTGAAACGTTGAGGTAGAATCAGCTGAAGGCGAAGTTTTCCAAGTGTCATTTTTGGAAGAAAGAGGTTTAGTTTCTTGGTCATGTGGTTTCGGAGGAGAGTTTGTCAGTCGATCCAATTAAGGTCGAAGCTGTCAATAATTGGAAGAGACCAGAGACGATAACCGAGATCAGGAGTTTTCTTGGACTTGCTGGCTATTACCGGAGATTCATTAAGGACTTCTCACGGATAGCAGCGCCTTTGACTAAGTTGATCAGGAAGGATGTGAAGTTTATTTGGTCCGACAAATGTGAGGAAGGGTTCCTTAAGTTAAAGCATTTGTTGACTAATGCACCAATGTTGGTAGTTCTAGATGGAAACCAAGGGTTGGTAGTGTATACCGATGCATGTGGAACTGGATTGGGAGCAGTATTGATGCAGAAGGGTAAAGCTATTACCTACGCATCCAGGCAACTTAGACTGCATGAAGTAAGATATCCTACTCATGATTTAGAGTTAGCTGTGGCGATTTTTGCCTTGATGATTTGGAGGCATTATCTTTTGGGGGAGTGATTTGAGATGTATACCGATCATAAGTCTTTAAGATAGTTATTCCCTCGGAAGGAGTTGAATATAAGGCAGGAGAGGTGGCTGGAGGTTTTGGCTGCTTATGATTTCGGTATAGAGTATACTCCTGGGAAAGGAAATAAGGTAGCAGATGCTCTTAGTAGAAAACATTAGAATGTGGTGTTAGCTATGTTGACCGAATGGAAGGATCTAGAAGTGTTGGCTAGTTGCGGTGTGCAGTTAAGATCAGCTGCTAGTTCTAGTCAGGGTACTGCCATGATGTCTTGTTTAGAAGTTCGACCAGTGTTGATCGAGAGGATGACTTCTAAACAGAGAGAAGATCCAAATTTGGCTGAGAAGATTAGAAGGCTTGAGGTAGGATCAGAAATCGATGATCTAAAAGATTTCAGTCTTGACCAAAGGGGATGGTTGAGAAAGAAGGGAAGTTTATGTGTTCCGAATGTAGAGAACTTAAGGAGAGATGTTCTGGAAGAGTGTCATAGATCCAAGTTTACTATTCATCCTGGAGGGACCAAGATGCATCAGGATATGAAGAGGAACTTCTATTGGGAAGGCATGAAGAGGGATGTTGGCTTGTGGGTTAGGCAGTGTGTGAACTGTCAACAAGTGAAGGCCAAACATCAGAAGCCGAGTGGATTGGTTCAGCCTTTAGAGATTCTTGTATGGAAATGGGATTCGCTATCTATGGGTTTTATTGACGGGTTGCCAAGGTCGAATAGGGAAAATGAAAGCATGTGGGTAATAGTGGACAGGTTAACCAAGAGTACCCATTTCATTCCAGTCAAGTCAACTAGGACGACACCTGTTTTGGAGAAGCTATTCATGAAGAACATAGTTAGACTTCATGGGATTCCTCGTAGCATAGTTAGCGACAGAGATGCATTATTCACTAGCAAATTTTGAAAGAGTCTACAAGAGGTGTTGGGTACCAAGCTCAAGATGGGTACAGCGTATCACCCACAGACGGATGGGCAGACAGAGAGAGTCAATAAGGTACTCGAGGATTTATTGAGAGCTTGTGTATTAGACTTTGGTGGATCTTGGGAGAATCACCCACATTAGATTGAGTTTTCCTATAGCAACAGTTACCAGACTAGTATAGGAATGGCGCCTTTTGAAGCTTTGTATGGAAGGTCATGCAAATCACCAGTATGTTAGTTGGAGACTGGAGATAGATTGGTCTTAGGTCTAGATTTGGTCAGAGAGGCGTCAGAGAAGATTGAGCTGATCCAAGAATGGATGAAGGAAGCTCTATCTAGGTAGAAGAGTAACGCGGATAAGAGGCGTAAAGACCTAGAGTTCTCAGTTGGAGACAGGGTTTTCATTAAGGTATCACCGATGAAGGGTGTCGATTTGGAAAGTTGGGGAAATTAGCCCCGAGATATGTTTGTCCATTCCATATTTTAGAAAGGATTGGAAAGCTCGCACATAGAGTAGAGTTGTCGAGCAGTTTGGCAGGTGTCCATAATGTATTCCATGTGTCTCATCTTCGCAAGTATGTGCATGATCCAGAGACTACTATTCCTCCGACAAGGTTGGAAGACTTGGTAGTAGAGCCTGATTTGACTTTTGTTAGACACCCAGTTCGGGTTGTAGCGAGAGATGAGAAAAGATTGAGATCCAAGACAGTCAAGTTGGTGAAAGTTCAGTGGAGCAACAACGAGAAGGATTGTACTTGGGAGACAGAGGAAAGGATTCGAGGTGCTTATCTTGATCTGCTTTAATGGTATGTCTATATTAGATTTATATTGAATAGTAGCTAGTAGGGTAGGCTAGTATGGATGTTAGGAGTCGTTACAGATGATTTCTATGTTTACTATTCAGTACTTACTGAATTTCAAGGACAAAATTATTTAAGGATTAGAGCTTGTAACACGGCTAAATTTTAATAACATTATTCAAGAGATTTAATTAGAATAAATTAAATAGAATAATGCAGAATGATAAGGGGATTGAGATTGGTAAATGAACTTAGTGGTCATGCTTAATTAAAATGAATGGGATATAAATGGTTAAATGTTAACTAATTAATAACATATGGGCTTTAGGGTAATCACCGCCAATATTTCTACCCTTATACTATTATCCCTATATCATTCACGTTTGTTTTATCATAAGCAAAACAAATGAAAGAAAGAAAAACTCAGGCCGGCCATTAGGAGGAAGAAGAGAAGAGGAAATTCAAATTTTAAGCTAAGGATTCAAGCTAGAAGAATCAACCTCAAACAATCTGCAATTTCCTTATCCAATCTAAGGTGAATAATAATCACTACATCTCTATTTTAGTTTTTACATGATCATGGATTTTTGGATTTAAGGATAAATCTAATATGACGATTTTTGATGATATGCTTGGATTCATAATATGATTGATTTAATCCAATGGTTTAAATTATGAGTATATACGGTTTTAGGGCAAAACATAGGTTAAATGATTTTTAAATGCCATGGAAAAATTATATATTGTGAAGAACATGATTTTCGGGTTGGGTTTCAATTCTTATAATTTTCCAAGGCATGGAGGATTAATTATGATTTTTTAAAGGAAAATAAGGTTAACTGGGTTTATAAATTTGTTTCGAAAATTATATTAAGAATTTGGGTCTGAAATTTTGATATGTCAGATAACATGATTAAAGTGAATTTCTGGAATTTTTTGGGATTTTTACTAAGAGATTTATTATGGAAATTAAATTATTTTGAAAGGAGGACCTAAATGATTTAATTGAAGTTTTATGGCAAGTAATTCAAGGACATTAAATCCACAAGAGTGGTATTGTTTTGTTATTAAGTTTGCTTCTTAAAGTATAAATATATTCACTTTATAATGGACCCATAACTGCATTTTAGTGATAAAAGGTAGAAGAACCAGCTAGGTTAACCCAGTAATGAATATAAATTGATTAAAAGCCTGAATGAGTAGAATTGCATCCAGGAAGTCAGGATGACCAGAATATAGGATGCTTAAACCTTGAAGTTGTATGGGAGATGAAAGTGTACGTGCAGTATTAAGGATCGTGTAATATGGTATATAAATTCGGAAACTGATAATAGCAGTAAAACAAAAATTAAAGTAAGCACACCAGGTTTTTTTATACTGGTTCGAACTTCCCGTTCTACGTCCAGTCCCAGAATACCCTCTGGATTTAAACTAAAACCCCCACTTAACCCGGAAGAATAGGTATACGACACCTGAGCAGCCGAACATGAATTTTTCCGCCTCAACAGCCGAAGAGGACTTCAACTTAATACAAATAACTTGTTGATGAATGTGTTCTGAATAACACGGATTGTCTTTTGATAGTACAATTCTCCTATAATCAAATCCTCAAGAATATATAGTGTGTGTGAAGATTTAGAAGGAGGATAATCGCGTAGAATCGAAGTATATGAATTAATTCAGGGATTCTAGCGATATTGAATGAGAATGAATGCTTTTATTTGCAGAAATAAATAGAGAATAGATTACAGAATTATAAACAAGAATCGGTGATTGTAGAAGTGAATTAAACATGTATATATAGTTGTAGAATAGTTACAATCTTTCATGAAGAGTTTCAATCAAAAGTTGTGACCATATCTCTTGGATTGTAGGTGATTCCTCTTCACGAACGATTGCAACTCTTCAGAAAACTAGCCGTTATTACCAGGTCGGTTGACTGAAATTTCTGGCCGGTCAGTTGAGTTTAAAATCGTGCACAAAACAGTGCATATTTGTGCACTAACACAGGTTCGGTCAGCCGAGCTTACTGGTCGGTCGACCGACCTGATGTTATGTGCACAGATCACATTTTTTAAAGTATAAAACAATATATAACTATTTGTATGTGTGTGTGACTACTTGAGGAATGATTTTAACAATATTCTAAGACCCAATATAATAAAATATTCATACTAATCTCTAGATTGTAGTCTTGTCTCCTTTGTAGTGCACAATATATATTTATTCTCTTTTTGTCGCCTTTGTATAGTATTCTCTTTGTAGTTCGTCTTATGATCTCTGAAGCTTGTGTCATGAATCAAAACCCATGAATCAACAGGAGACAGGTTCATAGTAAAACCATGAAAACTATGATTTGGAAGTTAATGGGGTAACCAATAGGTTCATAGTGATCCCATGAAAACTATGCACTAAGGATGGTTGGCAGGGGCCAATTAGTTTATAGTGAACCTATGAAAACTATATCCGGATTAAGTATTGACATAAGTCAATAGGTTCCTAGTCAATCCATGAAAACTAGGGTAAGAAAGAAGTTATTGGAGGCATCAATATATTCCTAGTCAACCCATGAAAACTAGGATAAGAGGGGAGTTATTGAAATCACCAATAGGTTTAGGGGAACCCATGAATTAATTAAGTTAATTGGCAGGGTCCAACAGGTTCTTACTGAACCCATGCAAAATATGAAATAGGACAGGGAGTCCACGAAATATGAATTAGGTTATTAGTAAGCCCATGAAAACTAATAGGTTAATAGTGACCCTAGAAACTATAAATATGACAAAGAGTCAATTAAACTGGGGATGGGAAATCCAAATTGTTTATATCTATGCATATCATCATAATGTTTTGAAATGCTATGTTTTTAACCATTGTGGATGTAGGAGCACAGTATATGCTTTTATAATGATTTTAGGATATTAGTGAGGGGAAAAACCGTTCCGCTAAGCGGCGTGGTCTCACTAGATATCTAAATGGTTGAGATGTTAGATTATTATTCATACCTGGCTTTATGTCTGGCTCGAAGATTTTGTTTTCCCCTTAAACTCTCGGGTAATTAATTGATTTTGAGTAGTTTGAGGTTTAAGGTTTCCAGGTTCCCTTCTTAGACGAATAAAGCTTTCGGAGACATGGAGGAGGCATTCTAGTTATTTAGAGTTATCTTTTCCGCTGTGTATTTTTGATGTAAAGGGAGATTTTTTTATTGCCTTACTATATACTCTGATCAACCAAGGGAGCATCTTCATATGTCGGTATTGGCGTATGTGTAATAATTTTATTTTTATGAACGTGGTCAACGTTTGTGGGATTATGTAATGAACATGAAATGTTTTGAATGGAATGTGGAAATGTGTTTTGATTCGTTAATTTTTTTCCATATTCTTGTGATATGTGTATCAATGTATCTAGCACCGCCGTATTTGGTCGCCAAGAATTAATAACCATGGATGACTGCAGCATCCGTAGCCGTTAGTTTTGGACCTCTAACTAGGAGGATGTTACAAGTTGGTATCAGAGCATAGGTTTATGAAACTTTAAAAGAAAAGTTAAACCTAAAAGTTTTTTGAAACTTAATCCAATGAATTAGATAATATGATCGGGGTTTGCGTTAACGCTATAGTAACGTACTTGTATTATATATATATATATATATATGTACATGTTCCCCTCTCTCTTAGACCATTCTTCTGTATCTTACTAAGGCTCGTATGAAGATTTACGAGAATGAGGGTATAGCAGTAGGAAACGGAAGAGGAAATCTTGGTAGAGGAAGCACCACAACCAATGGAAATGATCGACCTAATACAGGGAGGAACCAAGGTCGGCAGGCTAATGCTAACCCAAATGATTAAGCCAATGTGGGTGCGGGAAATCCGCCAGTAGGTGCAGGGATGGTGTATCAGTTGTTAGCCAATCTTTTGCAAGTTGGACCTGCTGGTAATGTTGGAGGAGCTAATCCTGTAGTTCCAGTTGGATATAACTATGTTAGACTAAGCAGAGACTACACCGGTTTGGGTGGAAAACCATTTGTTGGTACAGAGGATGCTGTTGAGGTTGAGAATTGGCTTTTACATTGTTAGAGGATCTTCACTGATCTAGGTTTAGATGATGAGCAAAAGAGGAGGCTGCCCTCTAGGCAATTGCAAGGGGCAGCGCTTCACTGGTGGAATAGGGTTACTATCGGAGTTCCGGAGGAAGTGCTGACATAGGCTGAATTCAGAAGGAGGTTTGAGCAGAGATTTCTATCTGAGGTTGCTAAGTCAGCGTTGATGAGGAAGTTTATGGATCTAGTTCAAGTGGAGATGTCATTAGTCGTGTATGCTGCTAAGTTTGATGAGTTGTCTCGATATGGATATGCTATGGTTGACATTGACATCAGAAGGAATGAGAGGTTCATTCGAGGACTAAGACCTGAACTTAGTAGAATGATCATGACCCATATCCGAGAACCTTGTAATGTGGTGGTGGAGATGGTCATTCGCCATGAAGAGATGCTTGTTGGTTGTGCTAGAGTGAAACCGGTTGAATCCCAGGGTCCTCAAGGAAAGAAGAGGAAATTATTTAATAAGAAGGGAGCCCAAAACGGGGATGCTACGAAGAAGGAAAATGCTAATTTTGTGTGCTTCAAGTTTGACAAGAAAGGTCATTATGCTCACAAGTGCCGAACATGCAAAGGGAAGAAGCCTGCAGAAAAGAAGAATGTAAAATGCTTCAACTGCGATCAAGTTGAGAATTATAAGAACCAGTGTCTAGAGCCAGTCAAGGCGGACAGAGGGAAGGTTTTTTCTATTGGACCACCATCTTCTACTAGGCCTACTGCAGTAGATAAAGGGAAAACTGTGATGGAAGGTATGCTTTTGATTCAGAGTATACCAGTTAGGGTACTATTTGATACAGGTGCATCACATTCATTTATATTACAGTATTTGGTTGATAGGTTATGTATAGAACCCACATACCTTGTTACTTCCTTAAGGGTTGTGAATCCAATAGGAGGGTATGCAATTGTAAGGATGAGATGTGACCAGTTAGAATTGATTTGTTAGGTCATAAGTTTGCATGCAGTCTGTATGTTTTTAATTTCGTAGATTTCGAGAACATTTTGGGTATAGATTGGTTGGGTAAGTATGAGGTTAGGATATTTTGCCAGGATAGGGAAATATCATTGAGACATCGTGATAGTCATAACCGAATTATATTCTCAGTTGAGAATTCTGACTGGTATAGTTGTGCTTTTTTTAAGTGCAATGGAAGTGGGAGAAGATTTAAGTCAGGTTCGAAAAGCAAAAGAGTTTGTAGATGTCTTTGAGCTAGTCATAGGATTACCACTGAAACGAGCTGTTGAGTTTCAGATAGATCTTGTGCCAGGAGCTGAACATATGAGTAGACCACCTAGAAGGATGACACCAACAAAGATGAAGGAAGTGAAGGTGCAGCTAGTGGATCTTGAAGGAAGGAATTTTATTAAGCCAAGCAGTTTGCCTTGGGGAGCGGCCGCGGTGTTCGTGAAGAAACCAGATGGGTCGTTAAGGATGTGCATCGACTATCGTAAGTTGAACGAAAGGACGATCAAGAATAGGTGCCCTCTGCCGAGGATAGATGATCTATTTGATCAGTTAAGTGGAGCCTGAGTGTTTTCCCAATTGGATTTGGCGACAGGGTTCCATCAATTAAGAGTGGCGGAGGACAGCATTCCTTTGACAGCATTTCGGACTAGGTATGGTTCGTATGAGTGGTTGGTGAAGCCATTTGGATTGACGAATGCACCTGCTCTCTTCGTAGATTTGATGAACCGAGTTTTCCGAGAGCACTTGGATAGGTTCGTGTTGGTATTCATAGATGACATTTTAGTGTACTCGAAAGATGAAAGAGAGCATGAAATTCATCTTAGAGTGGTGCTTGAAACTTTGAGGCAGAATCAGCTGAAGGCGAAGTTTTCCATGTGTCATTTTTGGAAGAATGAGGTTTAGTTTCTTGGTCATGTGGTTTCGGAGGAGAGTTTGTCAGTCGATCCAATTAAGGTCGAAGCTGTCAATATTTGGAAGAGACCAGAGACGGTAACCGAGATCAGGAGTTTTCTTGGACTTGCTGGCTATTACCGGAGATTCATTAAGGACTTCTCACGGATAGCAGCGCCTTTGACAAGTTTATCAAGAAGGATGTGAAGTTTATTTGGTCCGACAAATGTGAGAAAGGGTTCCTTAAGTTAAAGCATTTGTTGACTAATGCACCAATGTTGGTAGTTCTAGATGGAAACCAAGGGTTGGTAGTGTATACCGATGCATGTGGAACTGGATTGGGAGCAGTATTGATGTAGAAGGGTAAAGTTATTACCTACGCATCCAGGCAGCTTAGACTGCATGAAGTAAGATATCCTACTCATGATTTAGAGTTAGCTGTGGTGATTTTTGCCTTGAAGATTTGGAGGCATTATCTTTTGGGGGAGAGATTTGAGTTGTATACCGATCATAAGTCATTAAGATATTTATTCCCTCGGAAGGAGTTGAATATAAGGCAGGAGAGGTGGCTGGAGTTTTTGGCTGCTTATGATTTCGGTATAGAGTATACTCCTGGGAAAGGAAATAAGTTAGCAGATGCTCTTAGTAGAAAACATTAGAATGTGGTGTTAGCTATGTTGGCCGAATGGAAGGATCTAGAAGTGTTGACTAGTTGCGGTGTGCAGTTAAGATCAGCTGCTAGTTCTAGTCAGGGTACTGCCATGATGTCTTGTTTAGAAGTTCGACCAGTGTTGATCGAGAGGATGACTTCTAAACAGAGAGAAGATCCAAATTTGGCTGAGAAGATTAGAAGGCTTGAGGTAGGATCAGAAATCGATGATCTAAAAGATTTTAGTCTTGACCAAAGGGGATGGTTGAGAAAGAAGGGAAGTTTATGTGTTCCGAATGTAGAGAACTTAAGGAGAGATGTTCTGGAAGAGTGTCATAGATCCAAGTTTACTATTCATCCTGGAGGGACCAAGATGCATCAGGATATGAAGAGGAACTTCTATTGGGAAGGCATGAAGAGGGATGTTGGCTTGTGGGTTAGGCAGTGTGTGAACTGTCAACAAGTGAAGGCCAAACATCAGAAGCCGAGTGGATTGCTTTAGCCTTTAGAGATTCTAGTATGGAAATGGGATTCGATATCTATGGATTTTATAGACGGGTTGCCAAGGTCGAATAGGGAAAATGAAAGCATGTGGGTTATAGTGGACAGGTTAACCAAGAGTACCCATTTCATTCCAGTCAAGTCAACTAGGACGACACCTGTTTTGGAGAAGCTATTCATGAAGAACATAGTTAGACTTCATGGAATTCCTAGTAGCATAGTCAGCGACAGAGATGCATTATTCACTAGCAAATTTTGAAAGAGTCTACAAGAGGTGTTGGGTACCAAGCTCAAGATGGGTACAGCGTATCACCCACAGACGGATGGGCAGACAGAGAGAGTCAATAAGGTACTCGAGGATTTATTGAGAGCTTGTGTATTAGACTTTGGTGGATCTTGGGAGGATCACCCACATTAGATTGAGTTTTCCTATAACAACAGTTACCAGACTAGTATAGGAATGGCGCCTTTTGAAGCTTTGTATGGAAGGTCATGCAAATCACCAGTATGTTAGTTGGAGACTGGAGATAGATTGGTCTTAGGTCTAGATTTGGTCAGAGAGGCGTCAGAGAAGATTGAGCTGATCCAAGAATGGATGAAGGAAGCTCTATCTAGGTAGAAGAGTAACGCAGATAAGAGGCGTAAAGACCTAGAGTTCTCAGTTGGAGACAGGGTTTTCATTAACGTATCACCGATGAAGGGTGTCGATTTGGAAAGTTGGGGAAATTAGCCCCGAGATATGTTTGTCCATTCCATATTTTAGAAAGGATTGGAAAGCTTGCATACAGAGTAGAGTTGTCGAGCAGTTTGGCAGGTGTCCATAATGTATTCCATGTGTCTCATCTTCGCAAGTATGTGCATGATCCAGAGACTACTATTCCTCCGACAAGGTTGGAAGACTTGGTAGTAGAGCTTGATTTGACTTTTGTTAGACACCCAGTTTGGGTTGTAGCGAGAGATGAGAAAAGATTGAGATCCAAGATAGTCAAGTTGGTGAAAGTTCAGTGGAGCAACAACGAGAAGGACTGTACTTGGGAGACAGAGGAAAGGAATCGAGGTGCTTATCCTGATCTGCTTTAATGGTATGTCTATATTAGATTTATATAGAATAGTAGCTAGTCGGGTAGGCTAGTATGGATGTTAGGAGTCGTTACAAATGATTTCTATGTTTACTATTCAGTACTTACTGAATTTCAAGGACAAAATTATTTAAGGATTAGAGCTTGTAACATGGCTAAATTTATTAACATTATCCAAGAGATTTAATTAGAATAAATTAAATAGAATAATGCAGAATGATAAGGGGATTGAGATTGGTAAATGAATTTAGTGGTCGTGCTTAATTAAAATGAATGGGATATAAATGGTTAAATGTTAACTAATTAATAACATATGGGCTTTAGGGTAATCACCGCCAATATTTCTACCCTTATACTATTATCCCTATATCATTCACGTTTGTTTTATCATAAGCAAAACAAATGAAAGAAAGAAAAAATCAGGCCGACCATTAGGAGGAAGAAGAGAAGAGGAAATTCAAATTTTAAGCTAAGGATTCAAGCTAGAAGAATCAACCTCAAACAATCTGCAATTTCCTTATCCAATCTAAGGTGAATAATAATCACTACATCTCTATTTTGGTTTTTACATGATCATTGATTTTTGGATTTAAGGATAAATCTAATATGACGATTTTTGATGATATGCTTGGATTCATAATATGATTGATTTAATCCAATGGTTTAAATTATGAGTATATACGGTTTTAGGGAAAAACATAGGTTAAATGATTTTTAAATGCCATGGAAAAATTATATATTGTGAAGAACATGATTTTCGAGTTGGGTTTCAATTTTTATAATTTTCCAAGGCATGGAGGATTAATTATGAATTTTTAAAGGAAAATAAGGTTAATTGGGTTTATAAATTTGTTTCGAAAATTATATTAAGAATTTGGGTCTGAAATTTTGATATGTCAGATAACATGATTAAAGTGAATTTCTGGAATTTTTGGGGATTTTTACTAAGAGATTTATTATGGAAATTAAATTATTATGAAAGGAGGACCTAAATGATTTAATTGAAGTTTTATGGCAAGTAATTCAAGGACATTCAACCCACAAGAGTGGTATTGTTTTGTTATTAAGTTTGCTTCTTCAAGTATAAATATATTCACTTTATAATGGACCCATAACTGCATTTTAGTGATAAAAGGTAGAAGAACCAGCTAGGTTAACCCAGTAATGAATATAAATTGATTAAAAGCCTGAATGAGTAGAATTGCATCCAGGAAGTCAGGATGACCAGAATATAGGATGCTTAAACCTTGAAGTTGTATGGGAGATGAAAGTGTACGTGCATTACTAAGGATCGTGTAATATGGTATATAAATGCGGAAACTGATAATAGCAGTAAAACAAAAATTAAAGTAAGCACACCAGGTTTTTATATACTGGTTCGAACTTCCCGTTCTACGTCCAGTCCCAGAATACCCTCTGGATTTAAACTAAAACCCCCACTTAACCCAGAGGAATAGGTATACGACACTTGAGCAGCCGAACAGGAATTTTTCCACCTCAACAGCCGAAGAGGACTTCAACTTAATACAAATAACTTGTTGATGAATGTGTTCTGAATAACACGGATTGTCTTTTGATAGTACAATTCTCCTATAATCAAATCCTCAAGAATATATAGTGTGTGTGAAGATTTAGAAGGAGGATAATCGCGTAGAATCGAAGTATATGAACTAATTCAGGGATTCTAGCGATATTGAATGAGAATGAATGCTTTTATTTGCAGAAATAAATAGAGAATAGATTACAGAATTATAAACAAGAATCAGTGATTGTAGAAGTGAATTAAACATGTTTATATAGTTGTTGAATAGTTACAATCTTTCATGAAGAGTTTCAATCAAAAGTTGTGACCATATCTCTTGGATTGAAGGTGATTCCTCTTCACGAACGATCGCAACTCTTCAGAAAACTAGCCGTTATTTCCAGGTCGGTTGACTAAAAATTCTGGCCGGTCAGCTGAGTTTAAAATCGTGCACAAAACAGTGCATATTTGTGCACTAACACAGGTTCGGTCAGCCGAGCTTACTGGTCGGTCGACCGACCTGATGTTATGTGCACAGATCACATATTTTAAAGTATAAAACAATATATAACTATTTGTATGTGTGTGTGACTACTTGAGGAATGATTTTAACAATATTCTAAGACCCAATATAATAAAATATTCATACTAATCTCTGGATTGTAGTCTTGTCTCCTTTGTAGTGCACAATATATATTTATTCTCTTTTTGTCGCCTTTGTATAGTATTCTCTTTGTAGTTCGTCTTATGATCTCTGAAGCTTGTGTCATGAATCAAAACCCATGAATCAACAGGAGACAGGTTCATAGTAAAACCATGAAAACTATGATTTGGAAGTTAATGGGGTAACCAATAGGTTCATAGTGATCCCATGAAAACTATGCACAAAGGATGGTTGGCAGGGGCCAATTAGTTTATAGTGAACCTATGAAAACTATATCCGGATTAAGTATTGACATAATTCAATAGGTTCCTAGTCAACCCATGAAAACTAGGGTAAGAAAGAAGTTATTGGAGGCATCAATATGTTCCTAGTCAACCCATGAAAACTAGGATAAGAGGGGAGTTATTGAAATCACCAATAGGTTTAGGGGAACCCATGAATTAATTAAGTTAATTGGCAGGGTCCAACAGGTTCTTACTGAACCCATGCAAAATATGAAATAGGACAGGGAGTCCACGAAATCTGAATTAGGTTATTAGTAAGCCCATGAAAACTAATAGGTTAATAGTGACCCTAGAAACTATAAATATGACAAAGAGTCAATTAAACTGGGGATGGGAAATCCAAATTGTTTATATCTATGCATATCATCATAATGTTTTGAAATGCTATGTTTTTAACCATTGTGGATGTAGGAGCACAGTATATGCTTTTATAATGATTTTAGGATATTAGTGAGGGGAAAAACCGTTCCGCTAAGCGGCGTGGTCTCACTAGATATCTAAATGGTTGAGATGTTAGATTATTATTCATACCAGGCTTTATGTTTGGCTCGAAGATTTTGTTTTCCCCTTAAACTCTTGGGTAATTAATTGATTTTGAGTTGTTTGAGGTTTAAGGTTTCCAGGTTCCCTTCTTAGACGAATAAATCTTTCGGAGACATGGAGGAGGCATTCTAGTTATTTAGAATTATCTTTTCCGCTGTGTATTTTTGATGTAAAGGCAGATTTGTTTTATTGCCTTACTATATACTCTGATCAACCAAGGGAGCATCTTCATATGTCGGTATTTGCGTATGTGTAATAATTTTATTTTTATGAACGTGGTCAACGTTTGTGGGATTATGTAATGAACATGAAATATTTTGAATGGAATGTGGAAATGTGTTTTGATTCGTTAATTTTTTTCCATATTCTTTTGATCTGTGTATTAATGTATCTAGCACCGCCGTATTTGGTCGCCAAGAATTAATAACTATGGATGACTGCAACATCCGTAGCCGTTAGTTTTGGACCTCTAACTAGGAGGATGTTACAAGTTGGTATCAGAGCATAGGTTTATGAAACTTTAAAAGAAAAGTTAAACCTAAAAGTTTTTTGAAACTTAATCCAATGAATTAGATAATATGATCGGGGTTTGCGTTAACGCTATAGTAACGTACTTGTATTTGATATATATATATATATAAATATATATATATATGTACATGTTCCCCTCTCTCTCTTAGACCATTCTTCTGTATATTACTAAGGCTCGTATGAAGATTTACGAGAATGAGGTTATAGCAGTAGGAAACGGAAGAGGAAATCTAGGTAGAGGAAGCACCACAACCAATGGAAATGATCGACCTAATACAAGGAGGAACCAAGGTCGGCAGGCTAATGCTAACCCAAATGATTAAGCCAATGTGGGTGTTGGAAATCCGCCAGTAGGTGCAGGGATGGTGTATCAGTAGTTAGCCAATCTTTTGCAAGCTGTACCTGCTGGTAATGTTGGAGGAGCTAATCTTGTAGCTCCAGTTGGATATAACTATGTTAGACTAAGCAGAGACTACACCGGTTTGGGTGGAAAACCATTTGTTGGTAAGAGGATGCTGTTGAGGTTGAGAATTGGCTTTTACATTGTTAGAGGATCTTCACTGATCTAGGTGTAACGACCCGAAAAATTTAATGGTTTTAAAAGTATATTTAACTGGAAATTTGTGAAATTTTAAACAATAAAATTTGAAATTAAAAATTTATTATTTGGAATACGTCTATTGTAATATAGCAACTGGTAAATTTTCATCTGATAATATTGAAGTTTATTTTCCTGTGAAATTTTATCTCAAATCAAACCGGTTAATAACAGTGAATTTAAAAGTTTTCCGAAACCAAAATATGTCAACGGGAGGAAATTTATTCAGATCATTCTGAATCAGACTGCGAAATCCGTTTTTCCAAATTTGGACTTCTACTGCTCCGTTTATCTTAATTCTGACAAAATAGCAGCATTTTTGGTACCGATTATCGACTTTTGATCGGATGATCGTACCACTAATATCTGTATATCGTTTTGATAGTCTTGTCGTGCTGATCTCTGCGGTATATTTTTTTGTATTTTTGGGATCCGATACGCGACGAAAATGTGGATAACAGCACGTTGTAACGGTACCACTTTTTAACTTTTCGCCTTCCTTTACCTTTCAAAATTAGAAACGGGTACCGGGACCACAATAATAATTTGCTCTAATTATTATTTCCGGAATCAAAGCACGCGTGACCGTTGCTATTACTTTTGTTACCTTTTATATTTATATTCGTTCCAGCTTTTTCTTTTTTCCTTTGCTATACCTTTCATTTATATGCAACGTTTACTGTGCCTATTCTTCATCCTCATCACGAAAATCTCGGATCCACTTGAAATGAAACCACTGCTCTTCCCTTACCTCTTCCACTTCCATGCCGAACTTGTAACCGCTTCCTCCCCTCCACACCGTGCTTCCTATCCGCCACTTGAGATCGTCCCTCTTCCCCTCGCTCATCCTCTCTTCGGCCTGCAGCCTCACATCCCATCCACTTGACCCGGCCTACCCGCGTTTTCCACGCAAGCTTGGACCTCACCTCCTTCCTTCTAACCGACCCTTCCTTCACCGTAGAATAGAACCCAAAAACCCAAGCTGCTCGATCTGCCTCCCCTTCAACTTCGAAGCCACCACCACAACCGGAAGCTCAACCAATCACCACAGCCGTTCCCTCTTTGCTCGGCCTCATCTCAGACCCGCAGCTACGTTCACGCGTGCCTTCCGCCTCCACGTGATCGACCATTGCCTCCCACCACAGCCTTCCACTCGTTATATCAGGTCCTATGTATATATTATATGTTATTATGTTATTGTTATATTGGTTTATATAAGATAATATACATATATTCGTTGGTCGAGTATCTTATTTGCAAGTCTTCATATACTGTTATATATATATTATGTAAATTTATTTACTTAAGATGTGTAGTATCTTTAAACAGTTTTGATAATGATACAATGTTTTATATATATGATATTCAAGCTATATTATTTTCTAGTAGGATATCTTCAGTTTGTGTGTGTGTGTGTTGTATAAGAATTTTTGTATCTGTGTTTAATGTATAAATTATATTAGTTTATAAAGGATATGTGTTATTGGATTTATGTTATGCTGGTTATTTAAAAGTATGAAGGTATATATTGCTGTTACAGTATGTACCGATAGAAATTGCTTTCATGTGTTTTGTATATTATTAAGTTTATATTTATTGCTGTTTATATAAATATTGTATGTATATTTTACATTTAAACTTACACCTTCTACCTGCACAAGTTTACAGTATTATATATTTTGGTTTCTAGAAGCTTATCTATATGTGTTTCGGCAGTTATAAAGCCTCACAGTATTTTACATATCAAGATGTTCTTTGATTTATACAGCTTTGAAGTTATAAAAGTTTTCATATGAACGGTACTAATTTTATAATATCAAAAAGTATAGATATATATATGGGTGTCGGTCTTCATTTTACCGAGATATTTATGTTGTTATGATCTTCGCATCAGTATACATATAATTATTTGTTATATACTTTACTGTTATATATAGCTATAAGCTATAGTTATATATTGGTTTATATATATATAATTTTATACACATTGCCTAGTTTATGGTTTTATATCTTTCAGTCTAGTTTACAATATTTTAGTATAAAATGCTTTAAATATGCAAGTATAGTTGCTATATAGTAGTTCATTTGAATCTGTTATTTTATATGGTCAGTACTAGTTGTAACAAAGTTGTATACGGGTGTATTGTATAAACCTATGTTTGTATATGCATAATAGTTCACGTGAGCTATGTGTGGGTTTTTATATATTTAAAGTGACAGTTATATATTTGACTTGAATTATATATATTGATATAGTAATAGTATATAATTTATGTTAACTATATATATTATTTTAAAATTTTGCCTTAGATTTAAATATTAATTTTAATAAAATAACAAATCTTTGTGTATATATCAAACTGATTCTGAGTTAGTTCATCAATTCATGATTATCAGCCTTGTCCGTCCAATTCACGTTCAATCTTGCCTCGCTTTGAGATTTATGTCGGGATTCGTAACCCATTTCTTTTGTTGAACCTCTCTAGCCTCGAAAGGTGAGCAATCACTCACGATTAACGTTCTTTTATTATTTAAATTTGATTTCAATTGAAATAGCAATTGAAATATGCTGCTGAAGTTATATACATTGTTATATATGCTATTATCTATAACTGTTCACCCGTGACATCTGACACCAGTATCTAGTATTATATGCATGTTATTACTATTATTGTATCTGTTCACCTGTGACATCTGACACCGGTATCTAGTATTATATGCCTGTTATTACTATTATTTGTATCTGTTCACCTGTGACATCTGACACCCGTATCTGTTATTTATACTGATGATATATGCCTGTTGTTATATATTTTTTTTTGTATCTGTTATCACTCCGCAAGTTCCCTGTTAGTATAGAATTCACTATGGGTTGAAATGATACATACCCGAACGGACTTTAGAATAGGAGAATTTCGTTATGGGTTGAAATGATAAACCCAAGCGATTTTCATTTGAATTGAAATTGGGATTACGGGTCGAAATGATATCTACCCGTATATATTTAAATTTCGAATTTAAATGATAAATATCCGTATCACTTAACCATATGATAAATATATATACAGACACCGTTAGTCCATATATATAAATATATTAAAATGAATTCTATGGTTTTGGAAAGAAATATATGGTTTTAATAAATGTTGAGCCTTAAATTTTTATATAAATGGGAATGATTTATTTAAATACATATAATATGTTGAGTATTTAAATTATATTTCAAAATAGATTTTGGTAATAATTTGAATAAGTTAAGGATAGAAAGATAATTCGAATTTAGTTGAAATTGGATTCATTAAAGAATTTTATCTAATTAAACCGATTTAAAACTTATTGAAATTTAAGATATGATTTATAACTTGAGTTTGATTTAAATAATTTAATGAATATTTCTTGATTAAATAAATTTAAGGAAATATTTAGAAAAAAGGAAATTTAAGGCTAGTTAAATGATATTGAATCTATTAAGTGAATATTCCCTGATTAAATAATAATGAAGTTAAATCAAGAGCTATATGAGACTGTTAAATCTAACTTTGAAAATGTTGAATACTAAAGCTTTGAAATATATTGAAAATAAAGGGTATATTTAGAACTGAATTAAATTGAAGAATTGAGCTTTGAATAAATTTGAATTTGGAATTTGAAGTTGATTTGAATCGATTTGCGAGACTTGAGGAAATTATAAATACTTTAATTTTTAAATCATTTAATATATATACTATTTTGGAAAATAGATATATTTGAAATGAAATGATATTTGGGTTTTGAAGTATAAATTTAATTGAAATGAACACGGTGTTAAAATGTATATTTCCACCTTGTAGATAGTTCTGAAGATCCTTAGAGGACGGTTATCCCAAACATCCTTTAAGTTACTCGTATTTCAGTTGATATTTCACTTGAGTTGGATTTATTCATATAAGAATGTTAATCCTGACTCGAGTGTTTTGTGTTTTGCTTTACGCTCGGGTCAGACCGAGTGATACAGCATTTGAGACTCACCCTTGGAGTTTGGAGCTTCTTTTGGAGATCCAACTATCGCCTCAGCTTTCAGCTCTTCTAGTTGATTCGTTCAGAGAAGTCATCTGTTGTACTGGAGACTTCATTACATTTGAGATATTCTGTTGTATTTTATTTAACTCTGATGTTTATATAGTAGCTTCATGAACTACTATTTTATCTATTCCGCTGCGTATTATTGTATTAATCTGTGTCTGTGATTCTGTGATTGATTTATTTACTGCACATGTTGAGTTTTGCCAAATTTTTATTACAATCTGTTATTTTGAATTATTCAAGTCAGACATGTGTGGATTTATTGTCGATTTGAATGGTCCAAAATAGCGGGTCGTTACAGTTGGTATCAGAGCTTTGGCTCTAGGCAAAACTTAGCATATATAGTAAATTTATTACAGAATTGCTTTCGTTCGAGTTTAATCTCTTCCTTTTGACTCGATTTCCTTTGAACTTTGGAACGTTCCCTACGGTTTCAAAAATTCATTCTTGTCCCTCTCTATTGGTATTCTTTTGATCCTGGAGTATCCCATAACTCCACGTCGAATGATCTCTATAAGAATAGGCGATCCCGCCGATCTTTGAATGTTTTGTAAAGGGGTGAAACTCCTTTACAATTGGCATTGATTCACCGGAGATTTATATATCCCTCGGTTTTGATGTTGCCATCTCTTGTTATGCCGAATTCTATCTCTGGCGATCGAATGTCGATTTGCCTCAGAATTCTGAACCAATCTTATTTTGAAGTCACGGTTGACCGGTTAAAGTTGCCCGCGATTTATAAGGGTATCCGACTACTGTTTTGTAACTTATTATCTCATCTTCGTTCGAGCCTATCTTCGAATCAGAATCCTATTTGATTAGAGTCCCTCTAAGTTGAATTTCTATCTTTGTTCTGAAATCCATTCTTGAACCATCCTTTGAAAAATCAGGCTTGTTTATATTTTAGAAATTGTTTTATATATTGAAATCATTATATTCTATATATAAAAGTGAAATGTTTTCGATAAAGATTATAAACCCTTTTAAAATAAGAATTTGAGGTTTCGAAAGGATTTTGTAATTTTGAAAAACTATATAAGAAATTTGATTTATAACTGAATGATTTTAAATTTGAGATTCGAGAATTGAACTTCGGTATTTTGAAATTGGTTTCAAGATTTTGAAAAATATAATAATAATATGATTTAAAAGTATTTTCTGAAAAGAAATGTTCCAATGATTTTACTGAGTTTCGAACGATTTTGAAGAAATTCCAAAAGAAGTTTGAGAAAATAGAAGTCCAGAACTCACTTATGTCGCTGGAAAATAATTTCGGTGATGAGTGCACGCATCATCGACATTGATTTTCGAGTTTCAGAGTGAGGGATATGCCACTTTAGTAGCATCGCTACGCGAGTGATTTTGCGAAACCAATTTTGATTTCAAAATTTTGAAGTATGATTTGATATTTGAAAGATATATGTAAATGTATTTGAAACGATTTAAAATGAGCCGGTGTTCAGCCCTCGAGTTTTGGATTTGATATAACCCTATCTATTAAAATTGATTTACTGATTTGTTGCTGATTTCCAACTCTTGAATTTTAAAATGATTTCTTCAACTATTTTGAAGGTTCGAGCACTTTCAAATCAAGGTTAACTTTTCAAAGCTAAGAAATTTTGAAAAGTATTTTGATAAAGTATATAAGTTTGTTTTGAATGTTTAAGTATGAAGTAATATGATTTAAATAAGTTGAAACTGTTTGGTTAAGTAAATGAATAAGGAAATTTTAAATTTTCTAATATGAAATTTAGATTTGAAATGTCTTGAGAAGAATTTGGTCTTCAAAATATTTTGAATAAAATTTAGTTTAAATGTTTTAACTTAGTAACATCTTTATGAAACTATATATTTAACAAGTTGGAATAAATATATAAGTTGTACGTATGCTGTTTTATTCACATAATTAATTTGATCCAAGTTTGAGTACACAAGTTCGAGGTGGATTACACCATTTCGTGTTAGGATTTTTCATTCGATTCTTGATGGCGAATATTTGATATGGATTTTGGGCTTGATTTTAGAATTCTCTATCGTAGTATATGGCTATGCAAGGAGACCGATGGCTTCTAGTTGAGAAACCATATCGAAGTCCGCATTAGGGAAGTCGAATGGACAATACTAGTTCGAAAGCGAACTTGTGTGATCGAGCAAGCGATCAAATGAGATTCTGCGAAATGATGATGTATGTACATCTTATATTCTAATATCATTAATATTTTTTTTGACGCTGAAATTGAAAGCTGTCGGGTTAGAATATCTTTGCTTACTAAAAGAAAATTTCCAATTTAAATTACAAAGATATATAACCCATAAAAGCATAGATATTCAATCCCATATGGCCCTTCATACAGCGAATTTTTTTTTATAAAAATTTGATCCTTATATAAGATGGACCTTACGTAAGTATAAGATGATTTTGAAAACATTTTGATTTTGGAAATGAATTGGTTGACTTAAATTATATTAATTTGGAAATTTGGATTTATTTTCTAAATCTATTATTTTGGAAACTTTGAAACTAAAGATATCTAATTTGAGAAGAAATAATTTGGTGAAATTGTATATGATTTTGAAATTGAACTGATATTGAAACAAATTGAAATTTGAGGACCTTGTGTTACTAAATACTTGATTTGGGAGTTGTCGAACTTATATAAAATTGATTTGTATGAATATGAAATTGATTCGAAAACTATAGATTTGAAAGGGTACTCAATTTGAAAGTGAAATCTTATATAATTGAAGTCTACATAAATGTGATTTGATATACTTTTGATTTTGGAAAAGTATTTGATTTGAAAATTAAATCTTATATATAATGGATTTTATATAAGTACGATATTTGAAAGTGATTTGAAAAGGTACTATATGATACATATTTTCGAAGTAAAGATATGGAAAGTGCCTTCTGCTTGATATCCGATTTGTGGCCACATCTTGGATTCATTCTATCGATATTATTCTCTCTGATTTTGGTTTTCCGGATATGATACTCGAGTGTCCTTCGAATTCCATGGCGTTACCCATGGTCTTATTTTTCTCTCGTGACTGCATAGCGCAACTGCCTGGCTGAGTCTTGCCTAGGGGTACGGATTGTTTCCTGGGGGATCCAGGCATAATCATTGTGTATCCTGCAATCTGTGTAGGTCGCGAATAGTAGCGCAAATGCTTGGCTGAGTCTTGCCTGGGGGTACGGATTGTTTCCTGGGGGATCCAGGCGTAACCATTGTGTATCCTGCATTTTACTAGTCATCATGGCGTAACTCGCAGGGCTGAGAAAGCCTACGGATATGGATTGTTTTCTGGGGGAACCAGGCGTAACCATTGTGTATCTGCGAACCATGGTTAGACAAAGGTTTTGTTCGTTTTGATTGGATTGTACTTTCCATATCTGTTTTTAAAAAGTTTTTCCAGTATTTTCACTGGGTGTTGAAACAAGTCTACTAAGTACCTGGAGAATTCTAGCTTTGCGCCTGATCAACGCACTGCCAGAGTCTACAGGAACGAGGATAAACTTGTTAAGACATCGAGTTATAAAAGTATTTTCGGAAGGAAAATTTGTTTCGATGTAAACGTATTTTATTATAAAGGTATTTTATTATAAAAGTATTTCCAACAAAGAAATTTTGTATTAATATTTGACATTGAAATTCTTATGGTTTGAATTGATTATTCGTGCCCGATATTATTCCTTGAATCTACCTTATCTGCTCAGCTTTATTTATTCATCTATATTCTGCTTTTCTAAATCCTCCTTCTTCTCCTTGTTGACTATATCCTTTTCAAGTATTGTTTATTATATACTATATGGTTTAATATATAAAATAAAAATAGTGTTATAAATAGAAAATTTTAGTGTTAAATATTTTAGAAGTTATTTATTTAATAATACATATTTAAAGTAAATGATTATTGATTATTAATAATATTTGAAAAGTATCTTGAGAAAAAAAAATTATGAATTATGAATTTAATGTTTTCAAATAGCTTCTTTGTAAATATAAGTAATAATGTAAATAACTGTTTTCAAATAGTTTTCATATATTTATAAAGTTGTTATTTAAGCATGTAAATGGTAATTGTAAGGAAGCAAGAAATTTTGCAAATGGATCTTGAAAAAGTTTTAAAGTATATAAGACAATTGAATTGCAAATGAAGTTTTAAAATTTAAGTAAAATTTATATAGTTCAAATTAATTGTTTAATTTGGACTTTCAATCTACTTTTATTTCTGATTGTTCTATTCTCCTACCTCCTTCCTTTTCGGGGACGAAAAGTTTTGAGTGGGGGAGAGTGTAACGACCCGTAAAATTTAATGGTTTTAAAAGTATATTTAACTGGAAATTTGTGAAATTTTAAACAATAAAATTTGAAATTAAAAATTTATTATTTGGAATACGTCTATTGTAATATAGCAACTGGTAAATTTTCATCTGATAATATTTAAGTTTATTTTCCTGTGAAATTTTATCTCAAATCAAACCGGTTAATAACAGTGAATTTAAAAGTTTTCCGAAACCAAAATATGTCAACGGGAGGAAATTTATTCAGATCATTCTGAATCAGACTGCGAAATCCGTTTTTCCAAATTTGGACTTCTACTGCTCCGTTTATCTTAATTCTGACAAAATAGCAGCATTTTTGGTACCGATTATCGACTTTTGATCGGATGATCGTACCACTAATATCTGTATATCGTTTTGATAGTCTTGTCGTGCTGATCTCTGCGGTATATTTTTTTGTATTTTTGGGATCCGATACGCGACGAAAATGTGGATAACAGCACGTTGTAACGGTACCACTTTTTAACTTTTCGCCTTCCTTTACCTTTCAAAATTAGAAACGGGTACCGGGACCACAATAATAATTTGCTCTAATTATTATTTCCGGAATCAAAGCACGCGTGACCGTTGCTATTACTTTTGTTACCTTTTATATTTATATTCGTTCCAGCTTTTTCTTTTTTCCTTTGCTATACCTTTCATTTATATGCAACGTTTACTGTGCCTATTCTTCATCCTCATCACGAAAATCTCGGATCCACTTGAAATGAAACCACTGCTCTTCCCTTACCTCTTCCACTTCCATGCCGAACTTGTAACCGCTTCCTCCCCTCCACACCGTGCTTCCTATCCGCCACTTGAGATCGTCCCTCTTCCCCTCGCTCATCCTCTCTTCGGCCTGCAGCCTCACATCCCATCCACTCGACCCGGCCTACCCGCGTTTTCCACGCAAGCTTGGACCTCACCTCCTTCCTTCTAACCGACCCTTCCTTCACCGTAGAATAGAACCCAAAAACCCAAGCTGCTCGATCTGCCTCCCCTTCAACTTCGAAGCCACCACCACAACCGGAAGCTCAACCAATCACCAAAGCCGTTCCCTCTTTGCTCGGCCTCATCTCAGACCCGCAGCTACGTTCACGCGTGCCTTCCGCCTCCACGTGATCGACCATTGCCTCCCACCACAGCCTTCCACTCGTTATATCAGGTCCTATGTATATATTATATGTTATTATGTTATTGTTATATTGGTTTATATAAGATAATATACATATATTCGTTGGTCGAGTATCTTATTTGCAAGTCTTCATATACTGTTATATATATATTATGTAAATTTATTTACTTAAGATGTGTAGTATCTTTAAACAGTTTTGATAATGATACAATGTTTTATATATATGATATTCAAGCTATATTATTTTCTAGTAGGATATCTTCAGTTTGTGTGTGTGTGTGTTGTATAAGAATTTTTGTATCTGTGTTTAATGTATAAATTATATTAGTTTATAAAGGATATGTGTTATTGGATTTATGCTATGCTGGTTATTTAAAAGTATGAAGGTATATATTGCTGTTACAGTATGTACCGATAGAAATTGCTTTCATGTGTTTTGTATATTATTAAGTTTATATTTATTGCTGTTTATATAAATATTGTATGTATATTTTACATTTAAACTTACACCTTCTACCTGCACAAGTTTACAGTATTATATATTTTGGTTTCTAGAAGCTTATCTATATGTGTTTCGGCAGTTATAAAGCCTCACAGTATTTTACATATCAAGATGTTCTTTGATTTATACAGCTTTGAAGTTATAAAAGTTTTCATATGAACGGTACTAATTTTATAATATCAAAAAGTATAGATATATATATGGGTGTCGGTCTTCATTTTACCGAGATATTTATGTTGTTATGATCTTCGCATCAGTATACATATAAATATTTGTTATATACTTTACTGTTATATATAGCTATAAGCTATAGTTATATATTGGTTTATATATATATAATTTTATACACATTGCCTAGTTTATGGTTTTATATCTTTCAGTCTAGTTTACAATATTTTAGTATAAAATGCTTTAAATATGCAAGTATAGTTGCTATATAGTAGTTCATTTGAATCTGTTATTTTATATGGTCAGTACTAGTTGTAACAAAGTTGTATACGGGTGTATTGTATAAACCTATGTTTGTATATGCATAATAGTTCACGTGAGCTATGTGTGGGTTTTTATATATTTAAAGTGACAGTTATATATTTGACTTGAATTATATATATTGATATAGTAATAGTATATAATTTATGTTAACTATATATATTATTTTAAAATTTTGCCTTAGATTTAAATATTAATTTTAATAAAATAACAAATCTTTGTGTATATATCAAACTGATTCTGAGTTAGTTCATCAATTCATGATTATCAGCCTTGTCCGTCCAATTCACGTTCAATCTTGCCTCGCTTTGAGATTTATGTCGGGATTCGTAACCCATTTCTTTTGTTGAACCTCTCTAGCCTCGAAAGGTGAGCAATCACTCACGATTAACGTTCTTTTATTATTTAAATTTGATTTCAATTGAAATAGCAATTGAAATATGCTGCTGAAGTTATGTACATTGTTATATATGCTATTATCTATAACTGTTCACCCGTGACATCTGACACCAGTATCTAGTATTATATGCATGTTATTACTATTATTGTATCTGTTCACCTGTGACATCTGACACCGGTATCTAGTATTATATGCCTGTTATTACTATTATTTGTATCTGTTCACCTGTGACATCTGACACCCGTATCTGTTATTTATACTGATGATATATGCCTGTTGTTATATATATTTTTTTGTATCTGTTATCACTCTGCAAGTTCCCTGTTAGTATAGAATTCACTATGGGTTGAAATGATACATACCCGAACGGACTTTAGAATAGGAGAATTTCGTTATGGGTTGAAATGATAAACCCAAGCGATTTTCATTTGAATTGAAATTGGGATTACGGGTCGAAATGATATCTACCCGTATATATTTAAATTTCGAATTTAAATGATAAATATCCGTATCACTTAACCATATGATAAATATATATACAGACACCGTTGGTCCATATATATAAATATATTAAAATGAATTCTATGGTTTTGGAAAGAAATATATGGTTTTAATAAATGTTGAGCCTTAAATTTTTATATAAATGGGAATGATTTATTTAAATACATATAATATGTTGAGTATTTAAATTATATTTCAAAATAGATTTTGGTAATAATTTGAATAAGTTAAGGATAGAAAGATAATTCGAATTTAGTTGAAATTGGATTCATTAAAGAATTTTATCTAATTAAACCGATTTAAAACTTATTGAAATTTAAGATATGATTTATAACTTGAGTTTGATTTAAATAATTTAATGAATATTTCTTATTTAAATAAATTTAAGGAAATATTTAGAAAAAAGGAAATTTAAGGCTAGTTAAATGATATTGAATCTATTAAGTGAATATTCCCTGATTAAATAATAATGAAGTTAAATCAAGAGCTATATGAGACTGTTAAATCTAACTTTGAAAATGTTAAATACTAAAGCTTTGAAATATATTGAAAATAAAGGGTATATTTAGAACTGAATTAAATTGAAGAATTGAGCTTTGAATAAATTTGAATTTGGAATTTGAAGTTGATTTGAATCGATTTGCGAGACTTGAGGAAATTATAAATACTTTACTTTTTAAATCATTTAATATATATACTATTTTGGAAAATAGATATATTTGAAATGAAATGATATTTGGGTTTTGAAGTATAAATTTAATTGAAATGACCACGGTGTTAAAATGTATATTTCCACCTTGTAGATAGTTCTGAAGATCCTTAGAGGACGGTTATCCCAAACATCCTTTAAGTTACTCGTATTTCAGTTGATATTTCACTTGAGTTGGATTTATTTATATAAGAATGTTAATCCTGACTCGAGTGTTTTGTGTTTTGCTTTACGCTCGGGTCAGACCGAGTGATACAGCATTTGAGACTCACCCTTGGAGTTTGGAGCTTCCTTTGGAGATCCAACTATCGCCTCAGCTTTCAGCTCTTCTAGTTGATTCGTTCAGAGAAGTCATCTGTTGTACTGGAGACTTCATTACATTTGAGATATTCTGTTGTATTTTATTTAACTCTGATGTTTATATAGTAGCTTCATGAACTACTATTTTATCTATTCCGCTGCGTATTATTGTATTAATCTGTGTCTGTGATTCTGTGATTGATTTATTTACTGCACATGCTGAGTTTTGCCAAATTTTTATTACAATCTATTATTTTGAATTATTCAAGTCAGACATGTGTGGATTTATTGTCGATTTGAATGGTCCAAAATAGCGGGTCGTTACACTAGGTTTAGATGATGAGCAAAAGAGGAGGCTGCCCTCTAGGCAATTGCAAGGGGCAGCGCTTCACTGGTGAAATAGTGTTACTGTCGGAGTTCCGAAGGAAGTGCTGACATGGGCTGAATTCAGAAGGAGGTTTGAGCAGAGGTTTCTATCTGAGGTTGCTAAGTCGGCGTTGATGAGGAAGTTTATGGATCTAGTTCAAAGGGAGATGTCATTAGTCATGTATGCTGCTAAGTTTGATGAGTTGTCTCGATATGGATATGCTATGGTTGACATTGACATCAGAAGGAATGAGAGGTTCATTCGAGGACCAAGACTTGAGCTTAGTAGAATGATCATGACCCATATCCGAGAACCTTGTAATGTGGTGGTGGAGATGGTCATTCGCCATGAATAGATGCTTGCTGGTTGTGCTAGAGTGAAGCCGGTTGAATCCCAGGGTCCTCAAGGAAAGAAGAGGAAATTATTTAAGAAGAAGGGAGCCCAAAACGGGGATGCTACCAAGAAGGAAAATGCTAATTTTGTGTGCTTCAAGTTTGACAAGAAAGGTCATTATGCTCACAAGTGCCGGACATGCAAAGGGAAGAAGCCTGCAGAAAAGTAGAATGTAAAATGCTTCAACTGCGATCAAGTTGGGAATTATAAGAACCAGTGTCTAGAGCCAGTCAAGGCGGACAGAGGGAAGGTTTTTTCTATTGGACCACCATCTTCTTCTAGGCGTACTGCAGTAGATAAAGGGAAAACTGTGATGGAAGGTATGCTTTTGATTCAGAGTATACCAGTTAGGGTACTATTTGATATAGGTGCATCACATTCATTTATATTACAGTATTTGTTTGATAGGTTATGTATAGAACCCACATACCTTGTTACTTCCTTAAGGGTTGTGAATCCAATAGGAGGGTATGCAACTGTAATGATGAGATGTGACCAGTTAGAATTGATTTGTTAGGTCATAAGTTTGCATGCAGTCTGTATGTTTTTAATTTCGTAGATTTCGAGAACATTTTGGGTATAGATTGGTTGGGTAAGTATGAGGTTAGGATATTTTGCCAGGATAGGGAAATATCATTGAGACATCGTGATAGTCATAACCGAATTATATTCTCAGTTGAGAATTCTGACCGGAGTAGTTGTGCTTTTTTAAGTGCAATGGAAGTGGGAGAAGATTTAAGTCAGGTTCGAATAGCAAAAGAGTTTGTAGATGTCTTTGAGCTAGTCATAGGATTACCACTGAAACGAGCTGTTGAGTTTCAGATAGATCTTGTGCCAGGAGCTGAACCTGTGAGTAGACCACCTAGCAGGATGACACCAACAAAGATAAAGGAATTGAAGGTGCAGCTAGTGGATCTTGAAGGAAGGAATTTTAATAAGCCAAGCAGTTCGCCTTGGGGAGCGGTCGCGGTGTTCGTGAAGAAACCAGATGGGTCGCTAAGGATGTGCATCGACTATCGTAAGTTGAACGAAAGGACGATCAAGAATAGGTGCCCTCTGCCAAGGATAGATGATCTATTTGATCAGTCAAGTGGAGCCTGAGTGTTTTCCCAATTGGATTTGGTGGCAGGGTTCCATAAATTAAGAGTGGCGGAGGACAGCATTCCTTTGACAGCATTTCGGACTAGGTATGGTTCGTATGAGTGGTTGGTGATGCCATTTGGATTGACGAATGCACCTGCTCTCTTCGTAAATTTGATGAACCGAGTTTTCCGAGAGCACTTGGATAGGTTCGTGTTGGTATTCATAGATGACATTTTAGTGTACTCGAAAGATGAAAGAGAGCATGAAATTCATCTTAGAGTGGTGCTTGAAACGTTGAGGCAGAATCAGCTGAAGGTGAAGTTTTCCAAGTGTCATTTTTGGAAGAAAGAGGTTTAGTTTCTTGGTCATGTGGTTTCGGAGGAGAGTTTGTCAGTCGATCCAATTAAGGTCAAAGCTGTAAATAATTGGAAGAGACCAGAGACGGTAACCGAGATCAGGATTTTTCTTGGACTTGCTGGCTATTACCGGAGATTCATTAAGGACTTCTCACGGATAGCAGCGCCTTTGACTAAGTTGATCAGGAAGGATGTGAAGTTTATTTGGTCCGACAAATGTGAGGAAGGGTTCCTTAAGTTAAAGCATTTGTTGACTAATGCACCAATATTGGTAGTTCTAGATGGAAACCAAGGGTTGGTAGTGTATACCGATGCATGTGGAACTGGATTGGGAGCAGTATTGATGTAGAAGGGTAAAGTTATTACCTACGCATCCAGGCAGCTTAGACTGCATGAAGTAAGATATCCTACTCATGATTTAGAGTTAGCTGTGGTGATTTTTTCCTTGAAGATTTGGAGGCATTATCTTTTGGGGGAGAGATTTGAGTTGTATACCGATCATAAGTCTTTAAGATATTTATTCCCTCGGAAGGAGTTGAATATAAGGCAGGAGAGGTGGCTGGAGTTTTTGGCTGCTTATGATTTCGGTATAGAGTATACTCCTGGGAAAGGAAATAAGGTAGCAGATGCTCTTAGTAGAAAACATTAGAATGTGGTGTTAGCTATGTTGGCCGAATGGAAGGATCTAGAAGTGTTGGCTAGTTGCGGTGTGCAGTTAAGATCAGCTGCTAGTTCTAGTCAGGGTACTTCCATGATGTCTTGTTTAGAAGTTCGACCAGTGTTGATCGAGAGGATGACTTGTAAAAAGAGAGAAGATCCAAATTTGGCTGAGAAGATTAGAAGGCTTGAGGTAGGATCAGAAATCGATGATCTAAAAGATTTTAGTCTTGACCAAAGGGGATGGTTGAGAAAGAAGGGAAGTTTATGTGTTCTGAATGTAGAGAACTTAAGGAGAGATGTTCTGGAAGAGTGTCATAGATCCAAGTTTACTATTCATCCTGGAGGGACCAAGATGCATCAGGATATGAAGAGGAACTTCTATTGGGAAGGCATGAAGAGGGATGTTGGCTTGTGGGTTAGGCAGTGTGTGAACTGTCAACAAGTGAAGGCCAAACATCAGAAGCCGAGTGGATTGCTTCAGCCTTTAGAGATTCTTGTATGGAAATGGGATTCGATATCTATGGATTTTATAGACGGGTTGCCAAGGTCGAATAGGGAAAATGAAAGCATGTGGGTTATAGTGGACAGGTTAACCAAGAGTACCCATTTCATTCCAGTCAAGTCAACTAGGACGACACCTGTTTTGGAGAAGCTATTCATGAAGAACATAGTTGGACTTCATGGGATTCCTAGTAGCATAGTCAGCGACAGAGATGCATTATTCACTAGCAAATTTTGAAAGAGTCTACAAGAGGTGTTGGGTACCAAGCTCAAGATGGGTATAGCGTATCACACACAGATGGATGGGCAGACAGAGAGAGTCAATAAGGTACTCGAGGATTTATTGAGAGCTTGTGTATTAGACTTTGGTGGATCTTGGGAGGATCACCCACATTAGATTGAGTTTTTCTATAACAACAGTTACCAGACTAGTATAGGAATGGCGCCTTTTGAAGCTTTGTATGGAAGGTCATGCAAATCACCAGTATGTTAGTTGGAGACTGGAGATAGATTGGTCTTAGGTCTAGATTTGGTCAGAGAGGCGTCAGAGAAGATTGAGCTGATCCAAGAATGGATGAAGGAAGCTCAATCCAGGTAGAAGAGTTACGCGGATAAGAGGCGTAAAGACCTAGAGTTCTCAGTTGGAGATAGGTTTTTCATTAAGGTATCACCGATGAAGGGTGTGATACGATTTGGAAAGTCGGGGAAATTAGCCCCGAGATATGTTTGTCCATTCCAGATTTTAGAAAGGATTGGAAAGCTCGCATATAAAGTAGAGTTGTCGAGCAGTTTGGCAGGTGTCCATAATGTATTCCATGTGTCTCATCTTCGCAAGTATGTGCATGATCCAGAGACTACTATTCCTCCGACAAGGTTGGAAGACTTGGTAGTAGAGCCTGATTTGACTTTTGTTAGACACCCAGTTCGGGTTGTAGCGAGAGATGAGAAAAGATTGAGATCCAAGACCGTCAAGTTGGTGAAAGTTCAGTGGAGCAACAACGAGAAGGACTGTACTTGGGAGACAGAGGAAAGGATTCGAGGTGCTTATCCTGATCTGCTTTAATGGTATGTCTATATTAGATTTGTATAGAATAGTAGCTAGTCGGGTAGGCTAGTATGGATGTTAGGAGTCATTACAGATGATTTCTATGTTTACTATTCAGTACTTACTGAATTTCAAGGACAAAATTATTTAAGGATTAGAGCTTGTAACACAGCTAAATTTTAATAACATTATTCAGCAGATTTAATTAGAATAAATTAAATAGAATAATGCAGAATGATAAGGGGATTGAGATTGGTAAATG
This sequence comes from Allium fistulosum, assembly GCA_030737815.1. Lineage (NCBI taxonomy): Eukaryota > Viridiplantae > Streptophyta > Magnoliopsida > Asparagales > Amaryllidaceae > Allium > Allium fistulosum. The sequence goes on along the minus strand of CM060904.1, from coordinate 1,216,835,443 downwards.
AATTTAGTGGTCGTGCTTAATTAAAATGAATGGGTAATAAATTGTTAAATGTTAACTAATTAATAACATAGGGGTTAGGGTAATCGCCGCCAATATTTCTACCCTTATACTATTATCCCTATATTGTTCACGTTCGTTTTATCATAAACAAAACAAACGAAAGAAAGATAAAATTAGGCCAGCCATTAGGAGGAAATAGAGAAGAGGAAATTCAAATTTTAAGCTTAGGATTCAAGCTAGGAGAATCAATCTCAAACAATCTCCAATTTCCTTATCCAATCTAAGGTGAATAATAATCACTACATCTCTATTTTGGTTTTTACATGATCATTGGTTTTCGGATTTAAGGACAAATCTAATATGACGACTTTTGATGATATACTTGGATTCATAATATGTTTGATTTTATCCAATGGTTTAAATTATGAGTATATACGGTTTTAGGGAAAACCTGAGGTTAAATGATTTTTAAATGCTATGGAAAAATTATATATTGTGAAGAACATGATTTTCGAGTTGGGTTTCAATTTTTATAATTTTCCAAGCCATGGAGGATTTAATTATGAATTTTTAAAGGAAAATATGGTTAATTGGGTTTATAATTTTGTTTCGGAAATTATATTAAGAATTTGGGTCTGAAATTTTGATATGTTAGATAACATGATTAAAGTGAATTTCTAGAATTTTTGGGGATTTTTACTAAGAGATTTATTATGGAAATTAAATTATTTTGAAAGGAGGACCTAAATGATTTAATTGAAGTTTAATGGGAAGGGCTTATTTGTAAATGTATTCAGGGTTTTAGATCTGAGAAAATGCAGCAAATATTTGTAAAGTAATTTGAAATTTTAAGGCAAACAATCAAGTATTTACAAGTGGGCAAGTTAGTTGCAAAAAGGTTACTACATTTGGTAAAAACAGCCTTTTTACTTAGAAAAGTAGGTTCCGCAACTTTCGAAAGGACCTTTCGACTCAGACCTTCCACCACCAATCAGGTCAAAACCAATGAAGCCGAAACCAATACACAAGGTATCACCTAGTTGGTACGCAGTGGCTGGAGAAAGGCGGAAGGTTGGATGTCGAATCATAGCTTCCGAAGGGGTCGATACCTATGTTTTGTTTGGTTTCTAAAGAAAAGTGCTTGCCTGTATACAAATAGGTTTCGAAGGAGTCGAAACCAATGCTTGCAGAAAGGGTATTTTAAAACAAGCTTTCGAAGGAGAGCTGTCGCCTTTTTAAAGAAGTAGATTTCGAAGGAGTTACTTAGTTTTTGAATTGAAGCTTTCGAACGGGGTAGTTTCGACCAAGTCGAAACCCTTCTGTAACTATAAACCTTTCGATGGTATTGAAGATATCAATGTTGTCGAAAGGTACTTTGTGTTTTTATAAATATAAGCCACTTCCTATAGCTTTCGAAAGGGGTTAGCGATTTCAAAGCCAACCTCCAATTGTTTTACCCAAATGTTTTATGCTTTCTAAAGGATGGTTTCGACACCGTCATGTTTTCCTCAATACTTTTATGAGATAGAGAATGGTTTCAAAAGTGATGCTTTCGCTTTTATTCACTTGACCCAAGATGATGCTTTAAATATAAACCCAATGGTTTTGAAAGGGTAACCTTCAATGGTTTCGAAAGGCGACTTTCAATGGTTTCGAAAGGGGTACTTTCAAATGGTTTCAAAGATATGCTTCTAAAGTTAAATGTTAATATTTTAATACATTCGAAAGGTTTTGAAAGAAAGGTTTTAAAATATTCATAAGGCAGGAGCCTAATGTTTTAAAGATAAATTATTAAGCTTTCGAAGGAGTCATCCAATAAGGTCGAAAGCAAGGTTTCAAAGGTTTCGAAAGGCTTTATAACCCAAACTCATTTTAAAGGATAAACCCATGGCTAAATAAAAGAGTTCTGAAAAGATTTTAAGTATGTAAATTTGAAGAAGTGTTTCCTTTATAAAATTATAGGATAAAGGGATTAACCATGTTTTATGGAAAGTAATTCAAGGACATTAAACCCACAAGAGTGGTATTGTTTTGTTATTAAGTTTGCTTCTTCAAGTATAAATATATTCACTTTATAATGGACCCATAACTGCATTTTAGTGATAAAGGGTAGAAGAACCAGCTAGGTTATCCCAGTAATGAATATAAATTGATTAAACGCCTGAATGAGTAGAATTGCATCTAGGAAGTAAGGATGACCAGAATATAGGATGCTTAAACCTTGAAGTTGTCTGGGAGATAGGTTCAAAGTAAACCCATGAAAACTATGATTTGGAAGTTAATGGGGGTAACCAATAGGTTCATAGTAATCCCATGAAAACAATGCACTAAGGATGGTTGGCAGGAGCCAATTGGTTTATAGTGAACCTATGAAAACTATATATGTATTAAGTATTGACATAAGTCAATAGGTTCCTAGTCAACCCATAAAAACTAGGGTAAGAAAGAAGTAATTGGAGGCATCAATATGTTCCTCATCAACCCATGAAAACTAGGATAAGAGGGGAGTTATTGGAATCACCAATAGGTTTAGGGGAACCCATGAATTAATTAAGTTAATTGGCAGGGTCCAATAGGTTCTTACTGAACCCATGAAAACTATGAAATAGGACAGGGAGTCCATGAAATTTGAATTAGGTTATTAGTAAGCCCATGAAAACTAATAGGTTAATAGTGACCCTAGAAACTATAAATATGACAGAGAGTCAATTAAACTGCGGATGGGAAATCCAAATTGTTTATATCTATGCATATCATCATAATGTTTTGAAATGCTATGTTTTTAACCATTGTGGATGCAGGAGCACAATATATGGTTTTATAATGGTTTTAGGATACTAGTGATGGGAAAAACCATTCCGCTAATCGGCATGGTCTCACTAGATATCTAAATGGTTGAGATGCTAGATTATTATTCATACCAGGCTTTATGTATGGCTCGATGTTTTTGTTTTCCCCTTAAACTCTCGGGTAATTAATTGATTTTGAGTAGTTTGAGGTTTCTAGGTTCCCTTCTTAGATGAATAAAGCTTCCGGAGATGTGGAGGAGGCATTCTAGTTATTTAGAGTTATCTTTTCCGCTGTGTATTTTTGATGTTAAGGAAGATTTGTTTTATTGCCTTACTATATAATCTTATCAACCAAGGGGGCATCTTCATATGTCGGTATTGGCATATGTGTAATAATTTTATTTTTATGAACGTGGTCAACGTTTGTGGGATTATGTAATGAACATGAAATGTTTTGAATGGAATGTGGAAATGTGTTTTTATTCATTAATTTTTTTCCATTTTCTTGTGATCTGTGTATCAATGTATCTAGCATCGCCATATTTGGTCGCCAATGAATTTGTTAATTGGGTTTATAAATTTGTTTCGAAAATTATATTGAGAATTTGGGTCTGAAATTTTGATATGTTAGATAGCATGATTAAAGTGAATTTTTGGAATTTTTGGGGATTTTTACTAAGAGATTTATTATGGAAATTAAATTATTTTGAAAGGAGGACCTAAATGATTTAGTTGAAGTTTAATGGGAAGGGCTTATTTGTAAATATATTCAACCAATCAAGTGTTTACAAGTGGTCAAGTTAGTTAGAAAAAGATTACTTTATTTGGTAAAAACAACCTTTTTACTCAGAAAAGTAGGTTCCGCCACTTTCGGAAAGACCTTTCGACCCAGACCTTCCGCCACCAATCAGGTTGAAACTTATCAGGTCGAAACTAATGAAGCCGAAACTAATACACAAGGTATCAATTAGTTGGTATGCAGTGGATTGGAGAAAGGCGTAAGGTAGTGTGTTGAAACATAGCTTCCGAAGGGGTCGATACCTCTGTTTTGTTTGGTTTATAAAGAAAATCTCTTACCGGTTTACAAAGAGGTTTTCGAAGTAATCGAAACCAATGCTTGCGAAAAGGGTATTTTAAAACATGTTTTCGAAGGAGAGCTGCCGCCTTTTTAAAGAAGTAGCTTCCGAAGGAGTTACTTAGTTCTTGAATTGAAGCTTTCGGAAGGGGTAGTTTCCACCAAGTCGAAACCCTTATGTAACTATAAACCTTTCAATGGTATTGAAGATATCAATTTTGTCGCAAGGTACTTTGTGTTTTTATAAATATAAGCCACTTCCTATAGCTTTCAAAAGGGGTTAGGCGTTTCGAAGCCAACCTTCAATTGTTTTTCCCGAATGTTTTATGCTTTCGATAGGATGGTTTCGACACCACCATGTTTTCCCCCATACTTTTATGAGATAGAATGGTTTCGAAAGAGCTGCTTTCGCTTTTATTCACTTGACCCAAGATGATGTTTTAAATATAAACCTAATGGTTTCGAAAGGGTAACCTTCAATGGTTTGGAAAGGTGACTTTCAATTGTTTCGAAGGGGGTACTTTCAAATGGTTTTGAAGCTATGCTTCTAAAGTTAAATGTTAATACTTTAATACAGTTGAAAGTTTTCAAAACAAAGGTTTTAAAGTATTCGTAAGACAGGAGCCTAATGTTTTAAAGATAAATTATTAAGCTTTCGAAGGAGTTGTCCACTAAGGTCGAAAGCAAGGTTTCGAAAGGCTTTCTAACCCAAACTCATTTTTAAAGGAAAAACCCATGGCTAAACAAAGGAGTTTTTAAAAGATTTTTAAGTATGTAAATTTGAAGAAGTGTTTCCTTGATAAAATTATAAGTTAAAGGGATTAACCATGTTTTATGAAAAGTATTTCAAGGACATTAAACCCACAAGAGTGGTATTGTTTTGTTATTAAGTTTGCTTCTTCAAGTATAAATATATTCACATTATAATGGACCCATAACTGCATTTTGGAGATAAAGGGTAGAAGAACCAGATAGGTTAACCCAGTAGTGAATATAATAAATTGAATAAATTCCTTAATGAGTAGAATGCATCAAGGAAGTTAGGAAGATCAGAATATAAGATGCTTAAACCTTGAAGTTGTTTGGAAGACAGGTTCATAGTAAACCCATGGAAACTATGATTTGGAAGTTATTGGGGTAACCAATAGGTTCATAGTGATCACATGAAAACTATGCACTAAGGATGGTTGGCAGGGGCAATTGGTTTATAGTGAACCCATGAAAACTATATCCGGATTAAGTATTGACATCAGTCAATAGGTTCCTAGTCAACCCATGAAAACTAGGAAAAGAAAGAAGTTATTGGAGGCATAAATAGGTTCATAGTCAGCCCATGAAAACTAGGATAAGAGGGGAGTTATTGGAATCACCAATAGGTTCTGGGGAATCCATGAATTAATTAAGTTAATTGGCAGGGGCCAATAGGTTCTTAGTGAACCCATGAAAATTATGAAATAGGACAGGGAGTCCATGAAATATGAATTAGGTTATTAGTAAGCTCATGAAAACTAATAGGTTAATAGTGACCCTAGAAACTATAAATATGACAGGGAGTCAATTAAAACGGGGATGGGAAATCTAAATTGTTTATATGTATGCATATCATCATAATATTTTGAAATGTTATGTTTTTAACCATTGTAGGTGCAGGAGCATAGTATATGGTTTTATAAAGGTTTTAGGATACTAGTGAGTGGAAAACCCGTTCCGCTAAGCGGTGTGGTCTCACTAGATATCTAAATGGTTAAGATGTTAGATTATTATTCATACCAAGCTTTATGTCTGACTCGAAGTTTTTTTTCCCTTAAACTCTCGAGTACTCAATTAATTTTGATTAGTTTGAGGTTTAAGGTTTCCAGGTTGCCTTCTTAGACGAATAAAGCTTCCGATGACATGGAGGAGGCATTCTAGTTATTTAGAGTTATCTTTTCTGTTGTGTATTTTTGATGCAAAGGCAGATTTGTTTTATTGCCTTACTATATACTCTAACGAACCAAGGGGGCATCTTAATATGTCGCTCTTGGCATATGTGTAATAATTATATTTTTCTGAACATGGTCAACGTAGGATTATGTAATGAATATGAAATGTTTTGAATGGAATGTGGAAATGTGTCTTGATTTGTTAAATTTTTTCCATATTCTTGTGATTTGTGTATCAATGTATCTAGCACCGCCGCATTTGGTCGCCGAGGATTAATAACTATGGATGACTGCAATATCCATAGCCATTAGTTTTGGGCCTCCAAGTAGGGGGATGATACACAGTGGGTGCTCCCGATATAGCTGGAGGAATAAAAATCTTCTCGAAAGTCCTAAGATATTGTTTAAACCATTCAAGCATTCACCGAATGGGTGGCATTCCGTGGGTAGGGTTCCCTTGTCCGAAAGTAGATTGATCATTGGCCATATCAACTATCTTTAGGTTAAACCTTCAGTGACGATTGCCTAAGATAGTATTTACATGCTTAAAAAAGAAAATGTTGCCTAGTGTGCGCTAACAAGTTCAAGAAGAGAGGCTATGTGTGTATTAATAAGAATTCTTTGAAAATTCTTTTTGAAAAAACCTTTTTCAAAATAACAAATACGTCTCTTATACGTATAGGTTTTCCCCGTTGATCACGTAACCTAGACTCTGATACCAAATGCATAATGTCTTCTTAAAAATAAGAAAAGAGATTCAAATTAAAGCCTAGGGGACCATTTTCAAAAAAGAAATGACAAAGGATTTTGATCGATTCACTGGAAGGTAGGAAAGTATTCTTAACCACTCTCAAGGACTAAATGAAACTCGAGATTCTTTGAAAAGAAAGCTTGTTATGGAAGCTAAGGAGCCTATTCTGCATAAGAGAGCCAAAGGGAATTATGAAGAATCAACTTCCAAAAGGTCATGGCTTTCAAAAACTACACTCTTATCACTTTTTATGAGAACATTTATCTCTAACTAAAGAAGAACTCAACTATTAGCCTTCACAAAAGAGGAAACCCAAGTTTATACGGAATCATGGAAGATCATATTGTAATCATCTTGCAAACGACCATGACACCAACCAATGCAAGAGCTTGGAAGCTGCTGAATATGTTGCTACTTTCGAATCTTTATCTAAGTATGGCATCGATATAATCAACACACCATCGCAATTTATTGATCTAAAATAAGCTCGCATGTCAGCTGCTGAATATGTTGCTATTTTTATATCTTTATCTAATTATGGCATCGATATAATCAACACACCACTAAAGAAAAACCAAAAGTTTGTTTATGGCCTGAATAAAGCATTGAGGATAGCTCTTCTTCCATAATTAGATGCCACCTTTGAAAAGTTGGTTGATACGGCGCTTAGACTTGAGGAAGAAGAGAAAGAAATGGAAGAGGAGGAACCCAAGAGTAAAGCTAGCTATGGTCCGAAGCGGAAGTTTCCATTCAAGAAATAAAGACCAAAGTTCTTTGGCAAGAAGCCAGCACAGGGTACAATAGTTGGAGCATGTGATAAGATGCATCTTAAAGGTCATCGACTGTGCTACAATTATGGAGAAAAAGGGCACTATTCTAGGGAATGTTACAATCCACGACATCAAAATGGGGCATTATTGAAATATGTGTCCAAAGAAGACTAGTAAGCCGAATGTCCTTGGTACTGTTAGTGATCAGTCGCAGGCTAAGGGGAAGGTACCTGCTATTCTGGAAGGTATGATTTTATTTAGAAATGTGCCTATTAAGATTTTATTTGATTTTGGAGCATCTCATTCTTTTATCTTTAAGGAATTGGTTGATAAATTTAATTTGGATGTTGTATGTAACAACCCCGGATTTTATATAAATTTAAATTGATAATTAATTAAATTTTTGAATTTAAATTGTAAAATTAATTGGTAAATGGATGCGAGTTTCCCCGAATTCAAATAAATTCTAGGTTAAATCATTTAAAATTTAAATATTATATATATATATATATATGTATATATGTGAATATATATGTATACGGGCATATATGAGTAAATTTTGAATATATATGTATATATTTGATTTGAATTTAAATCTTCGACAAATGGTTTAAAAATAAATATAACAGTAAATATTTGACACAAGTATAAGAATAAATAATTTTTAAATTTAGGATTGATGGTTAATAATAATTTGAATTTATAAAATAAAAATATATATAAGATAAACTAGAAAGGAAAATAAAAATACAAATTAGATAAGATAAATTATAAAAATGAAGTAACACTTGAATAAAACCTAATAACATATTAAAATAGAAATTTATTTATATTATAAAGTAATATACATTCAAGTAAGATAAACAAATAAATATATACATGAATTAGCTTACGAAAGGAACACTAATATATATTCAAGTGTAAACAAATCAAAGTTTGTGTAAATAATAAAATGAAACAAGTAGATATATATGTGAATAGCTTGCATAAGGAGACAACATCATATGCTCAAGAATGAAACCAGACAACACAAAGAGAAAAGAAAAAAAGATGAGCAAGCTTATATAAGAAGACACTAGTACATATATAATTTTATATATAAATTTGTACAGGGCAATTAATGAAGCCATCACGTTCAATTATCCATCAGCCATCGAGAGATAAGAAAAATCACTGATATGTTGTACTAAAAGAAATATCACCTGTACAAATTTATACTTATATCATGTAACCTGTTTCTATCTATCTATCATCCTCATTTCAGTTCGTTCCATTCAAAACTTAGAAGAATCTAAAGTAAACATCAACTTAAACTTAAACAAACTTCAACTAAACAACAATTTAAATGGCAATACAAATCAGAGAATCAAAGGAAAAAGATTTTAGCTTGCAAATGTTCAAAGCCTGGTTCAAAAAAGAGACTCTGTTCTTTCTTCTGGAAAATCAATGTGAGTAACATCCTTTTTAAAACTTAAAAACCTGTTGAATATTCATCTGTGAATGATTCATGTTTAATATGTATGCTTGGGTATTTTCTTTGTTTCAACTTTGTGTGTATATATCTTTATCTTTGATAGTGCTGAAGTATTCAACTTTCTCTCTGTTTAGCTCATAGGGTATAAGATAACCAAGAAAATTCAATTTCCTACCATCTAATTAGTATTAGGTTTTGATTTTAAAAGCAAATATGTGTATATAGGTAGGAACTATAATTTAAAAATAGTTTCAAGAAAATATATATACAATATGAACAAATTTGGTTTTTATAGTGCAAATCAAAATTTTGAAATAACTCGACCATGATAAATTGAAGATTCAATTACATACCTGGAATCTTTGCTTAAAAATATGATTTTTGAGATTTATATGGTGATTTTTAGCTGCGTAGTTTGAGAGCAGTTTGGGATGATCGAAAAATTAGATTTCGATCGATTTCAGGCGGCCGGAGAAGTTTTGGGAGTCGGGGTTTCGTGTGGAGGTGGAGGAGCCTACGGTGGTGTTGGGAAAAATAGCCGGAGATATTCTCGATCGTCGAGGTGGCGGTGGCGTGGAGTTTTTGATTTTAAACCTAATTTTCGAGATAGTTGGAAAAATGATCACCGCGACCTCGTACGTGCATCGAGTTGCACGTGCTCTAGGGAGGTGGTAGTTAGGTGGTTTACGGAGTTGTGGACGGAGGCGCTGGATCTTTGGTGGTCGTTGTCATGATCGCGAGTCATTTCTTTGGTAGCTGTCTGGGTCGTGATGGCTCGAGCTATGCTCGATTTTGATTGAGGGGCTGTTCGAGCTTGTAGACGATCGGGAATTGTTGTCAAAGGGATACTCGATGGGTCAAGATCGTCGAAGTTGGTCGGAGGTCACCGGAGGGGCTGTGCACATGCACGATTGCACGTTTGTGTCAGTGTTGATTGTTGGAGAGTTACTCGAGTCGTTACTCGAGTTAAGGAGTCGATTGCTTCGGGTTTGTGATCGAGTGCGTGAGAGGGTTTCCTGATGCTTAAACCTATACTTAAGTTTAAACTAACTTACTGGAAAAAAAAGGGAAGAAGAAGGAGTACGAGAGGTGACTCGAGGAAAGTTAGTGGGAAATCGAAGTGTTACTCGAGTTAAATCAGGGGAAGTCTCGGGTTAAAATTTGGTTCCAGGCTTTGGAACCTGAACTTGTTTTCTGGGAATTAAAAATAAATTTAAATTTCAAACTAAGGTTTTAAAACTGAGTTTAAATTAAAATGTAAACATAAATTCAAGTTTGCATTGAAATTTAGTTAGAAAATAAATAAAGTTTCAAATTCAATTTGTTTCAATAATTTAAAAACAATTAAATGTATGGGGGAAATTTGAATTCAAAATGGAATTGAATTTGAAAATGAAAACTTAAACAAGTTAAAATTAAAAGTTTAGAACCTGAAATAATTTTTAAACCAGATTTCCAGATTTTGAAATTAATTTAAAATTTGTAACTTAAGTGTTTAAAGAAATTTTTAAAATGTTAAATTTAAAAAGAAAATTGATTTTAAACTCTTTAAAATTTCTTAAGTATAATTCAGAATAATCATTTGATAATTTGGAAAATATAATTACTTAGAGAAGTAATTAATAGATAATTACTGAATGTAATTAATTGAATGATGATTGAAATTTGAGTATAATTATTTGGGAAAAATTAAAGGATTAATTAATAATGGTGATTAATTAAGATTTATTTAATAATTGAAGATTAATTGATTCGTTAATTAAGATTGATTTATTAATAATCAAAGGTTAACTAATAAATGATGAAAGGAAAATTATTTCAAATAATTTGTAATTAACTTATGATAATTAACCTGGATTAATAATAAATACATCTGATTTAAATTAATCAATTGATTAATAAATTTTACTTGTGAATGTTTGGACCTGACTGAATGATTGAATTGTTGATATTCCCTGATCTGTGATGTTGTGTGATATATTTTGATTTGCATGTGATCTGTACTGTAGTTTATTTATCTGGGATGAATGTAATATATTATCTGTAATTTATATATCTGTGGATCTGTTAATGAAAGATGAGCGTTATAGTTTATACCGCTTATCAAATATATTGTTGCATTTGTATCTGTGATGATTGAATGATGTCGCACTATTGTGTGAAACCCCTGGACCACACCATACACATACAAATATGGATTTCACGTGGAAATCGGTTAAGTTACAGATGATTTGAAATTAATATTTTTGAAATTGAAATTTTAATTTCAATTGATTTTGGAAATGGATTTGGGTTAAATGTTAAAGCTTTTGGAAAGAAGTTTTAGATAAAAGTTATTTTGAATAACTTGGTAAAGTTTCCAATTTGAATAATTTAATCTGAATTTGAATTCAAAATTTGGAATTGAATTCTATGATTGGAAATTATGGTTAAAGATGTTATAAATATGTTTATATGAATTTAAACCATTTTAAAGGTATGGTTTTGAGAATTTGAATTTAACCCAAGGACTTTAACTCGTATAAATGAATCAGATTTTCCGAAATGAAAACTGTTTGTTTTCAAATGATAAAAGCTTTCATATAAGAAATGAAATTCCAATTTAAGTTAAAGGAATTTCAAGTTTGAATTGAAAAATGGTTTTCCAAGTATAAGTGAATTCTTTTTGAAAGCTATGAGTTAAATCTTGATTTAAAGATTTAATGAGTTAATCCAATTGAAATGGAAATCGATTTGGAAATCTATGAATGAACCTTTGTGAAACTGGGTGAACTTTGTGAAATGAATCTTTTTGTGTAAAAGATTAAAATGGTAATTTGTTTAAACCATTTAAAAGAGAAATCTGGGTAATAAGTTGTGACTTAACTGAAATCCCATTATCCATATGTTTTTAAATACTACGCTCATTATTCGGTTTAGCCGGGAGAGGACTTTGTGTCATATAACCCATTCCGAATAGTGATACGACGTAAATGGATAGCATTTGAAGACCGGTGTTGAAGACCGGGTATTTGCGAGAACGATAGGGTAACCTATCGATTGTCTCTGCACTGGGTAGCGCCCGGTATAGAGATTCCCTAAGTGATGGGAAGTTCGATCGGGATTGTGAATACCCGGATTGCAAGGGCTTCTTCGGAAGTGCCTTCGGTTCTGTTCGAACCCGAAACAGACTTGTATGGTTGTATGTCTGACGCTACACTTTGAGATATAAAGCTGATTTCTTTCAAATACATTTTTGTTTGGTGGCGGTGAATTTATTCTCTTAGCTTAACACCCTTCTCTGAGACGTATGAGCTCAGAGGTTATGTAGTTGAAGGTTATCAGTGATATACTCCCAATTTGGTAGTGTGGCATGCTGAGTGTTGCTGTGTGTTGATGGTCATTTGCTGATCATTTGTTGATCAAAGCATGGCTTTGTGAAAAAGCGTAGCTTTGTGGACGAGACCTCATCGGACCTCACAAACCGGAAATGGTCGAAACAGGAAAGATGCGGCAAGGTTATGAGGGTCGCTCCCTTTAGGGTATGTCATTTCCTTCTGGAAAAAGGTGATATCATGGTATGGAGCCCAGATATTTACCTATGTGGTTGCTCCAATCTCATTTACTATGTGATTGTTGCTGTGTGATCGAGGTGCCTCGGATAAAGGTCCCAAAGGACCGGGGGTGGCATATTCGTGTAGTAGTTACCTAGTGTAAGAGGTAACCCAACCTTGTGTTGGCAGAGAGCTAGTTAGTTCTCGGGACGTCCATCCAGAGGCGTACCCATGTGGAAGTAGGAAGTTCCTTAGCCTGACCATTTGTTGGAAATCCAATTCCCAATACGAACCATGTACGGTTTTAGTTGTAGAACTTGCCATTTACTTATGGTGGTCACCACTGTTTAGATGGTAGCTATAGTAGGCATAGTTCGAAATGTCTATGCTGTCTAAGATTAATATTATACTTTCGAAATGTTTTCCACTATGCACTAATAATAATAATCCAATGATTTTGCGTAGTAAGCATGTTTGACTATCATAAGAAGAAATCTCCTCCAATTCTGCGTTTGCATTGTGTGTGTGGCGGGAGGTCTTATGGTAGTTTCATTTTCCAAAAGCATTGTGGATTTCAATGTTTAATATTCCTTTGTTGTTTGTTTAAAGATAAACTATTTTTGTTACTCACACCAGTCCCATGACTGACTCGGAGTTTATTTTTCCCTTCCTAAACTCTGGGTGCCCACAATTTTCCACACGGGCAGTCTAGAGTTGGGGTTTTCAGATATTCAAGGTTAGTAGATTATCGGGAGCTAGTTCAGTTTTGGAGTCCACGATCGACGTTGCTTATCTTGGTGGAACGTGATGATGGTTCGAGCTTGATGTTGGAGTTGTTGGACTCATTCTCTTTTGAGGATCATTTGAAGTTATCACTTCTGTTTTCCGCTGTAGCATTGTATCATATCTCTGATATTGCTGTGTATTATTGATATCATTGTTGTATATCATTCTGGATATTGTATTTATTGGAGTTGTATATGATATCATCTATTTCTTTCTTCCGCTGTGTTGTTATACTTAATGGTGTTATAAGCTTCGGTGAGCCAGATTCGGCGTTTGAATCTGCGGCATTTTGAGTACAAGTGAAGTACGGGTGCCGATTTTCGAAGGCCGAGTTCAGGATCACTACATTTGGTATCAGAGCTAAGGTTGAACTTTAGCTCAGGAGTATAACACATTAAGTAGCTCATTAGAGATAGGGTGAAGTATACCCTAGAATGAGTAATCCCTCAGATATCTGTCCGTATACCTCTGTAAATTCTCTTACTATCCACTGATAGTAAGTATGAGTGCAAGTAGAGGATGAGATAGGGGACAGGGGAATACGACTATGAATTGGTCAATACCCTGTAACAACAAGGAAACGATCTTTTCTCTATCAATCTCTTTTGTTCGTCATATTTTCTCAATTCTTTGATAGTTCCTGGTAGATCTAGGAAGCAGATTTGATATATTTGTATGGGACATAAACTCCAAATAGGTCAGAATTATTTGCTTGGATGTATTGGTTGCCTTGTTCGCTTTGGTTGCTATGATCGATAGGTATACTTTAGTTTCTAAATTTAAAAGTTTTGAAGTTGTATCTATATATCTATACAATTTGGGTCCGGATATGTTCTACGAATGGTTAGTTATCCTTTTGAACTAACCGATGCCCCTGCATATTTCGTAGATCTGGATAACCCGAGTATCTTGTGAAGTGTTAAAACAGATTCGTTCTTGTATCTATTATTGATATTCTGATTTGGTAAGCCAAATGCAGAATAGATGTTCAGTTTGATTTGATGAAACATTCTTCATCTATCTTTGTGTCTCCCTGGCAAATTTCGAGGACGAAATTCTTTTAAGGGGGGAAGGTTGTAACGACCCCGGATTTTATATAAATTTAAATTGATAATTAATTGAATTTTTGAATTAAAATTGTAAAATTAATTGGTAAATGGATGCGAGTTTCCCCGAATTCAAATAAATTCTAGGTTAAATCATTTAAAATTTAAATATTGTATATATATATATATATGTATATATGTGAATATATATGTATACGGGCATATATAAGTAAATTTGAATATATATGTATATATTTGATTTGAATTTAAATCTTTGACAAATGGTTTAAAAATAAATATAACAGTAAATATTTGACACAAGTATAAGAATAAATAATTTTTAAATGTAGGATTGATGGTTAATAATAATTTGAATTTATAAAATATATATATATATATAAGATAAACTAGAAAGGAAAATAAAAATACAAATTAGATAAGATAAATTATAAAAATGAAGTAACACTTGAATAAAACCTAATAACATATTAAAATATAAATTTATTTATATTATAAAATAATATACATTCAAGTAAGATAAAAAAATAAATATATACATGAATTAGCTTACGAAAGGAACACTAATATATATTCAAGTGTAAACAAATCAAAGTTTGTGTAAATAATAAAATGAAACAAGTAGATATATATGTGAATGGCTTGCATAAGGAGACAACATCATATGCTCAAGAATGAAACCAGACAACACAAAGAGAAAAGAAAAAAAGATGAGCAATCTTATATAAGAAGACACTAGTACATAGATAATTTTATATATAAATTTGTACAAGGAAATTAATGAAGCCATCACGTTCAATTATCCATCAGCCACCAAGAGATAAGAAAAATCTCTGATATGTTGTACTAAAAGAAATATCACTTGTACAAATTTATACTTATATCCTGTAACCTGTTTCTATCTATCTATCATCCTCATTTCAGTTCGTTCCATTCAAAACTGAGGAGAATCTGAAGTAAACATCAACTTAAACTTAAACAAACTTCAACTAAACAACAATTTAAATGGCAATACAAATCAGAGAATCAAAGGAAAAAGATTTCAGCTTGCAAATGTTCAAAGCCTGGTTCAAAAAAGAGACTCTGTTCTTTCTTCTGGAAAATCAATGTGAGTAACATCCTTTTTAAAACTTAAAAACCTTTTGAATATTCATCTGTGAATGATTCATGTTTAATATGTATGGTTGGGTATTTTCTTTGTTTCAACTCTGTGTGTATATATCTTTATCTTTGATAGTGCTAAAGTATTCAACTTTCTCTCTATTTAGCTCACAGGGTATAAGATAACCAAGAAAATTCAATTTCTTACCATCTAATTAGTATTAGGTTTTGATTTTAAAAGCAAATATGTGTATATAGGTAGGAACTATAATTTAAAAATAGTTTCAAGAAAATATATATATATACAGTATGAACAAATTTGGTTTTTACAGTGCAAATCAAAAGTTCGAAATAACTCGACCATGATAAATTGAAGATTCAATTACATACCTGGAATCTTTGCTTAAAATATGATTTTTGAGATTTGTATGGTGATTTTTAGCTGCGTAGTTTGAGAGCAGTTTGGGATGATCGAAAAATTAGATTTCAATCGATTTCAGGCAGCCGGAGAAGTTTTGGGAGTCGGGGTTTCGCGTGGAGGTGGAGGGGCCTACGGTGGTGTTGAGAAAAATAGCCGGAGATATTCTCGATCGTCGAGGTGGCGGCGGCGTGGAGTTTTTGATTTTAAACCTAATTTTCGAGATAGTTGGAAAAATGATCACCGCGACCTCGTACGTGCATCGAGTTGCACGTGCTCTGGAGAGGTGGTAGTTTGGCGGTTGATGGAGTTGTGGCCGGAGGCGCTGGATCTCTGGTGGTCGTTGTCGTGATCGCGAGTCATTTCTTTGGTCGCTGTCTAGGTCGTGATGGCTCGAGCTATGCTCGATTTTGATTGAGGGGCTGTTCGAGCTTGTAGACGATCGGGAATTGTTGTCAAAGGGATACTCGATGGGTCAAGATCGTCGAAGTTGGTCGGAGGTCACCGGAGGGGCTGTGCACATGCACGATTGCACGTTTGTGTCAGTGTTGATTGTTGGAGAGTTACTCGAGTCGTTACTCGAGTTAAGGAGTCGATTGCTTCGGGTTTGTGATCGAGTGCGTGAGAGGGTTTCCTGATGCTTAAACCTATACTTAAGTTTAAACTAACTTACTGGAAAAAAAAGGGAAGAAGAAGAAGGAGTACGAGGGGTGACTCGGGGAAAGTTGGTGAGAACTCGAAGTGTTACTCGAGTTAAATCAGGGGAAGTCTCGGGTTAAAATTTGGTTCCAGGCTTTGGAACCTGAACTTGTTTCTGGGAATTAAAAATAAATTTAAATTTCAAACTAAAGTTTTAAAACTGAGTTTAAATTAAAATGTAAACATAAATGCAAGTTTGAATTGAAATTTAGTTTCAAAATAAATAAAGTTTCAAATTCAATTTGTTTCAATAATTTTAAAACAATTAAATGTATGAGGGAAATTTGAATTCAAAATGGAATTGAATTTGAAAATGAAAACTTAAACAAGTTAAAATTAAAAGTTTAGAACCTGAAATAATTTTTAAACCAGATTTCCAGATTTTGAAATTAATTTAAAATTTGTAACTTAAGTGTTTAAAGAAAATTTTAAAATGATAAAGTTAAAAAGAAAATTGATTTTAAACTCTTTAAAATTTCTTAAGTATAATTCAGAATAATCATTTGATAATTTGGGAAAATATAATTACTTAGAGAAGTAATTAATAGATAATTATTGAATGTAATTAATTGAATGGTTATTGAAATTTGAGTATAATTATTTGTGAAAAATTAAAGGATTAATTAATAATGGTGATTAATTAAGATTTATTTAATAATTGAAGATTAATTGATTCGTTAATTAAGATTGATTTATCAATAATCAAAGGTTAACTAATAAATGATGAAAGGAAAATTATTTCAAATAATTTGTAATTAACTTATGATAATCAACCCGGATTAATAATTAATACATCTGATTTAAATTAATCAATTGATTAATAAATTTTACTTGTGAATGTTTGGACCTGACTGAATGATTGAATTGTTGATATTCCCTGATCTGTGATGCTGTTTGATATATTCTGATTTGTGTGTGATCTGTACTGTAGTTTATTTATCTGGGATGAATGTAATATATTGTTTGTAATTTATATATCTGTGGATCTGTGAATGAAAGATGAGCGTTATAGTTTATACCGCTTATCAAATATATTGTTGTATTTGTATCTGTGATGATTGAATGATGTCGCACTATTGTGTGAAACCCTAGGACCACACCATACACACACAAATATGGATTTCACGTGGAAATCGGTTAAGTCATAGATGATTTGAAATTAATATTTTTGAAATTGAAATTTTAATTTCAATTGATTTTGGAAATGGATTTGGGTTAAATGTTAAAGCTTTTGGAAAGAAGTTTTAGATAAAAGTTATTTTGAATAACTTGGTAAAGTTTCCAATTTGAATAATTTAATCTAAATTTGAATTCAAAATTTGGAATTGAATTCCATGATTGGAAATTAGGGTTAAAGATGTTATAAATATGTTTATATGAATTTAAACCATTTTACAGGTATGGTTTTGAGAATTTGAATTTAACCCAAGGACTTTAACTCGTATAAATGAATCAGATTTTCCGAAATGAAAACTATTTGTTTTCAAATGATAAAAGCTTTCATATAAGAAATGAAATTCCAATTTAAGTTAAAGGAATTTCAAGTTTGAATTGAAAAATGGTTTTCCAAGTATAAGTGAATTCTTTTTGAAAGCTATGAGTTATATCTTGATTTATAGATTTAATGAGTTAATCCAATTGAAATGGAAATCGATTTGGAAATCTATGAATGAACCTTTATGAAACTGGGTGAACTTTGTGAAATGAATCTTTTTGTGTAAAAGATTAAAATGGTAATTTGTTTAAACCATTTAAAAGAGAAATCTGGGTAATAAGTTGTGACTTAACTGAAATCCCATTATCCATATGTTTTTAAATACTACGCTCATTATTCGGTTTAGCCGGGAGAGGACTTTGTGTCATATAACCCATTCCAAATAGTGATACGACGTAAATGGATAGCATTTGAAGACCGGTGTTGAAGACCAGGTATTTGCAAGAACGATAGGGTAACCTATCGATTGTCTCTGCACTGGGTAGCGCCCGGTATAGAGATTCCCTAAGTGATGGGAAGTTCGATCGGGATTGTAAATACCCGGATTGCAAGGGCTTCTTCGGAAGTGCCTTCGGTTCTGTTCGAACCCGGAACAGACTTGTATGGTTGTATGTCTGACGCTACACTTTGAGATATAAAGCTGATTTCTTTCAAATACATTTCTGTTTGGTAGCGGATAATTTATTCTCTTAGCTTAACACCCTTCTCTGTGACGTACGAGCTCAGAGGTTATGTAGTTGAAGGTTATCAGTGATATACTCCCAATTTGGTAGTGTGGCATGCTGACTGTTGTTGTGTGTTGATGGTCATTTGCTGATCATTTGTTGATCAAAGCATGGCTTTGTGGATGAGACCTCATCGGACCTCACAAACCGGAAATGGTCGAAACAGGAAAGATGCGGCAAGGTTATGAGGGTCGCTCCCTTTAGGGTATGTCATTTCCTTCTGGAAAAAGGTGATATCATGGTATGGAGCCCAGATATTTACCTGTGTGGTTGCTCCAATCTCATTTACTGTGTGATTGTTGCTGTGTGATCGAGGTGCCTCGGATAAAGGTCCCAAAGGACCGGGGGGTGGCATATTCGTGTAGTAGTTACCTAGTGTAAGAGGTAACCCAACCTTGTGTTGGCAGAGAGCTAGTTAGTTCTCGGGACGTCCATCCAGAGGCGTACCCATGTGGAAGTAGGAAGTTCCTTAGCCTGACCATTTGTTGGAAATCCAATTCCCAATACGAACCATGTACGGTTTTAGTTGTAGAACTTGCCATTTACTTATGGTGGTCACCACTGTTTAGATGGTAGCTATAGTAGGCATAGTTCGAAATGTCTATGCTGTCTAAGATTAATATTATAGTTTCGAAATGTTTTCCACTATGCACTAATAATAATAATCCAATGATTTTGCGTAGTAAGCATGTTTGACTATCATAAGAAGAAATCTCCTCCAATTCTGCGTTTGCATTGTGTGTGTGGCGGGAGGTCTTATGGTAGTTTCATTTTCCAAAAGCATTACGGATTTCAATGTTTAATATTCCTTTGTTGTTTGTTTAAAGATAAACTGTTTTTGTTACTCACACCAGTCCCATGACTGACTCGGAGTTTATTGTTCCCTTCCTAAACTCTGGGTGCCCACAATTTTCCACACGGGCAGTCTAGAGTTGGGGTTTTCAGATATTCAGGGTTAGTATATTATTGGGAGCTAGTTCAGTTTTGGAGTCCACGACCGACGTTGCTTATCTTGGTGCAACGTGATGGTGGTTCGAGCTTGATGTTGGAGTTGTTGGACTCATTCTCTTTTGAGGATCATTTGAAGTTATCACTTCTGTTTTCCGCTGTAGCATTGTATCATATCTCTGATATTGCTTTGTATTATTGATATCATTGTTGTATATCATTCTGGATATTGTATTTATTGGAGTTTTATATGATATCATCTATTTCTTTCTTCCGTTGTGTTGTTATACTTAATGGTGTTATAAGCTCTGGTGAGCCAGATTCGGCGTTTGAATCTACGGCATTTTGAGTACAAGTGAAGTACGGGTGCCAATTTTCGAAGGCCGAGTTCAGGATCACTACATTGTATATCTAATTACTTCTTTGAGGATTGCTAATCCCATTAGAGGATACGCAACCCTCGGGATAATGTGTAAGGATGACGAGTTAGTATTATATGACTTATCATTCTATTGACTTATACGTATTCGAATATTTGGGATTCGATATCATCCTTGGTATGGACTGGCTGAATCGTTACGAGGCCCATTTGTTATGTTTCAAAAGAATTGTAACACTCAGCCATCCTAAATTAGTTGATCGGGTTAATTTAGCTCTTAGGAATATCAGTGAGAACTCAAGTGGATCTTTATTTGTTCTCAAAGCTTGATATTAAGATGAGATTGCTCAAATACTAGTAGTAAGAGAATATCCACACATTTTTTAAACCTATTATTGTTCTTCCCCTTAAGCGAGAGATTGCGTTTAGAATTGATCTAATACCGGGAGCTAAACAAGTTAGTCGTCCACCAACCAGAATGTCTACAAAGGAAAATAAAGAACTTAAGATGCAATTGTCAGATTTGAAGTCTAAGCACTTTATCAAGTCGAGTAGTTCTCCCTGGGGTGCAGCTGCTCATTTGTAAAAAAGCAAATGGATCACTAAGGTTGTGTGTGGACCATCGTAAGGTGAATGAACCAATGATTAAGAATAAGTACCCCTTCCGTTGATTGATGGTATGTTTGATCAATTGAGTGGGGCAAAGATCTTCTCACAACTTGATTTAGCAACAGGTTTTCATCAGCTTAGGATTGCAGAAGTTTGTATTCCTCTTATCGCATTTCGATCCTAGATGTGGATCTTATGAATGGCTAGTATTGCCATTGGGACTAACAAATGCTCTTGTATACTCTATTGACTTGATGAATCGAGTCCTATGAGAGTTTATTGATATATTTTCCTTGTATTTATAGATGATATCTTAATGTATTCCAAGACCGAGGAAGAACATGAAAAGCATCTAAAGATTGTATTAGAGACACTGAGGAAGAATAAGTTGAAAGCCAAGTTTTCTAAGTGTCATTTTTGGCAGAAGCAATAGGCTATATTGTTTTAGAAGCTGGAATTTCTATAGATCCAACCAAAGTTGAAGTTATTCAGAACTGGAAATGGCCTGAGACAGTTTCAGAGATAAGTAGTTTCCTAGGATTAGCCGGTTATTATCAGTGGTTTATTAAAGACTTTTCAAAGATTGGTCAACCACTTAAAAATCTCACACGAAAAGTTGTTAAATTCCAAAGGACAGCTAAGTGTAAGAATGCATATCAGATATTGAAGGATTTACTCATGAATGCACCTGTGCTCATTGTCCCAGAAGGAAACCAGGACCTAGAAGTTTACACTAATGCCTATGGTACTGGATTACATGTTGTGATTATGCAAAAAGGAAGAGTTGTGGTGTATGCATCATGGCAATTAAGACTAATGAAACTCGATATGCTACTTATGATATGGAATTAGCTGCTATAGTCTTTGCACTAAATATGTGGCGACATTATTTACTTAGGGAACGGTTTGTATTGTAAACATATCATAAATCATTGAAGTATCTTTTTACGCAGAAGGATCTTAATATGAGACAACAGCGATGGCTGGAATTTCTGGCAGCCTATGACTTTGAGATCCAATATACACTTGGAAAAGGAAATCATATGGATGATGCATTAAGCAGAAAGCACCAAGCAGTAGTCTCGATGATGATTGCTAAATGGAAAGATCTCGAGACACTTTCTGTGTGAAATTCGAGCTAAAGATTCTAGGACATATTCTGAAGCAAGGTTGGCAAGTCTTGGAGCTAAACCAACTTTGGTTGATTAGGTTGTTAAAGCTCAAAAAAAGGATCAAGCCATTTTAGAATTAATCCAAAGGTTAGAAAGTGGTGATGACGCCGAAGATCTAAAGAAATATTCCATTGATTCATGAGGTTGTCTTAAGAGAGGAGATAGATTAGTTGCTCATGATATAGATGGACTCCGTAGAGAAGTAATGGATGATTGTCATCGATCACTTTATACCATTCACTTAGGTGGAAGTAAAATGTAAATGGATATGAAGCATTAATATTATCTGGATAGTATGAAGCATACTACATGTTAGCTAGTGAAAGATGAGCATTAAAAACTAAGTAGCTTACTTCAACCATTAGAGGTTCCTCAATGAAAATGGGACCAGGTGCGAGTGAACTCTGTATTAAATATTATTGATTTGTTTTATAAGTTCTATGAAACATTACTAATCTAGTATAGGTATCCATGGACTTCATTGAGGATTACCTCGTTCATAAAGAGGACATGATAATATATGGGTAATAGTTGATCGTTTAACTAAATCGACTCATTTCATACCAGTAAAGTCAAATAGAACAACGCCATATTTTTTAAGGTTGTATATGAATGAAGTGGTCAAGCTTCATGGAGTACCCAGTTCTACGTTTGTGATCGTGATCCGTTATTTACTAATAGATTTTGGACAAGTCTTCAATCAGCTTTGGGAACAAAGCTGAATTTCAGTACATCCTATCATCCCTATATAGATGGTCAAATAGAGCAGGTAAATCAAATACTTGAAGACTTACTTCGATCTTGTGTGCTTGACTTCGGTGGAAATTGGGAAGATCACCTTTATTTAGTTGAGTTTGCTTATAACAATAGCTACCGGTCAAGTAATGGAATGGCTCCATTTGAAGCTTTGTATGGAAGCCAATGTCAATCATCTTCTTATTGGTAAGAAATCAGTGATAAGTTTTTTGGGGTCCTGATTCGATCAGAGGAGCATTAGAAAAGACTGAGATAATTAAGTAGAGAATGAAGGAAGCTCAAGATCGTTAGAAATCTTATGATGATCGAAGAAGGAAGGAGTTAACAATAGAAGTTGGAGACATGGTGTATGTGAAGATATCACTCTCAAAGGATTTATGAGGTTTAGCAAATCTGGAAAACTAGCACCTTATTATATGGTCCCTATCTAATTACCGAACGTGTAGGATGAGTTGCTTATAGGGTAGCACTTCGAGATCAATTTGCTGGAATACATGATGTTTTTGATGTGTCTCAATTAAGGAAGTGTCTATGGGCTACTGAGATTGTTGTAGAGTTGAGAGAAATACAAGGACTCGAAATCTCCATACTTGACTTATGTGCAACATCCTATTTGGATAATTGATTCAGAAATCTATCAGCTCAAGATCAAAAGAGTTTCCCTAGTAAGAGTGCAGTAGTATGATAATCCATTCGATTGTACTTGAAAGACTCAAGAGCATATGAAGCAAGCTTATCTTGAGTTGTTTACCGAAGCATATGGGTCAGGTATGTATCTAGTTCATTGTTAAATAACAATAAGTGATGTAGATAAGTTGATATTATTTAATTTGTTATGGATTTTCCCTACAAGTGATTGCGAGGACGTAATTTTCTTAAGGGCAAAAGTATGTAATAGCTCGGCGTCAAAAGGCAACTAATTATGAATAAATAATAACAAATTTGAATAATTAAATAAGATTAAAATGATAATAAGTGGAATGGTGAATAAGTTTGAAAATTCTATATGATGTTTTTGATATAGTAAAAAGAATAGTATTTTAATATGTATTTGGTGTTAATAAATTAATTTGATCATTTTATGATATTAATGGTAATTTCAAGAATTTAAATAGGAAGTTAAATAAAATAGTTAACTATACAGTAAATAAAGTGTGTAGATATAAGAAAATTAGAAAATTATTTATGATTAAGAAATTTTGTTTAGTTAAAGAAGATTTGGAAATTAGTATATATTAGAATAAATTTAAATACTAAACACTACGCCATAGATGACCTATCGCAACAAAAATACAAGGTGTTGCTAACTACAATGTAACGATAGGTATGCTGATTATTGTCTATTACAACACACGCTTCAAGGTGTTAGCATAGGTATCAACAAGATGTTGCAGTAGCTATAGTTGTATTCAAATTAAAAAATTAATAAAATTAGCAATCCACGTGAATACGATCCAACGGTCTACATTTAATCCAATTGTTAAAATGGATCACCGATCCAAAGGTCTATTGCAACATTAGCTTCAGGATGTTAGTATAGATATCAACATATGTTGCAGTAGCTATAGACTTATAAAAATATTATAAAAAATGAGCGGGCTGAAAAAAGAACGCGGGAAGCAGGAAGAAAGCGGCAAAACTTAACAAAAAATATCAAGGGTTTCAGTTAAACACTTAACAAAATAACACTCCGCCACTCAACCTCTCAAACACTCAACCTCACAAACGCTCAAACACTCTCAATCGCTGTTTCAATTAGGGCTAAAAGTTCAAGTTTCCAAGCTTAATCGGGGTTCGATTAGGGCAAGTTCGAGTTCAAGTTCAATTAGGGCTTTGGTGTTTCAATTAGGTCTTCAATTAGGGTTCGTTTGGGATTCAAATTTCAGTTAGGGCTTCGATTTAATCTTCTGCTTAAGGTATCACTCTATATATATTTCAAGTTTTTCCTGATTTGATTGTTGTGTTGCCTAATTTACTGATTTACTTGTGAGTTAAGGTGTAATCATATTCCTGATTAGTTCAAAATTTACCGATTTATATATCTCATTAAGATGCTTCTGAGTTGTATCAGTGATGCTGCATATTCTTGTAGGTATAGATATTGTACAACGCCTGTAATTAATGTTGGATTCGTGAGGTATCAAGGGTGGAAAGTGATGTGTCTATGGATCCAAGCTGTCAACTACAACTAGTAAGCTTTTAATTCGTTTTCCCTTTAATTTCATGAAAATACTATGTGATTAAAAGAAAAGTTCTATGTCTAGTTTCTTCCAGATTAGCAATCTTTTAAGTGAAGAGCCACTATATTTGACATTTTCTTTTTATTGAGGGAGAATAAAATAAACTTAATAGTAAGCCCAAAGCTAATCATTGGCATTGTATATGATTATAATCAAGTGTGAAGTTTTATGACACACTTTTATAAGAGTTTATTATGAACAATATATGGTCTCTTTAGGTGTCAAAAGTTATATATTGATATACTTGTAAGCAAGCAATCTCATGTATCAAGAAACAAAACAAGCTAATCTACAAATAATGTTGAAATAAAATTCGATATCACACTACAACATAATAAAAAACTATACCGACTTGGACTTGCCAATAATAAGATCACTCTGTCCACATGCTGCATCTTGCTATCCAAATCCAATATGACGGAAGCATCAACAGGTGATGGACAAGTAGTTGATATCCTTGTGAAATATGGGATCAATAAGCTGACATAGTGTGAGTAGGTGTATCCAAGACATCATCATTTAAAGCATGGCATTTAACACTTACGTTCTAGGTAATCTATTACACAAGTCGCGCTGAATTCATCAGCCATATATGATGAAATTGTTGAGAAATAGGGATGGAATTTGATAAGAACATAGTGGATTTCAGCATAACTTAGGAAAATAAAAAGGACAGACCCGTGAAATCCAAGGATTTCTAAAGGGAAGGCGAGGCATGGTTTCGAGTGTGTACTGACAAATCAACTAAAATAAGTCCAATTTTTTATCATGTATATTAACCCTCTATGAACAACATTATACATGCAAGTATACACGTCTCTTCATAATTAATGTATAACTCATTTCACATAAAGAATGATTAAACGTTAATCCTAAAAGGGTCCAGGACTAGCTGTGAATCACAACCACTGAAGGCAAAGTGGTTACATGACGTTGTTTTATCGAACAAAATCTAATCAGCCTTGACTACGGTGTTGCTTGGTATGCTCTGTACCAAGGGAGATCAACTATGTCTACAGGAGATTTGAATATTGCTAACATGGACTGGGGACATCATTTCCAATGAAAATTGTTTATTCTGTTGAAGTAATAAGTGAACAATTGGTATCAAAACTATAGTGAACAAAAAGAACTATTATGGCAATATACCTTAAAAAGTAAACATGTTGTTTATAACCAAGCTAATTTTATTCTATAGTGCAGTGTGATGAACTATCATAAAAAATTACAAACGACGAAATGACATATAAAGATATCATATTGTAGCTGAAATCAATAATGGTAAGTATCATGTAAGATGGTCCGGTCTAGCCTGTTGAAGGCACATATGTCATTGTTAATAAAGCCATTGCTATTTACATGAATTTTATGAAAATAGAGATTGTAAAGCACTAGCTAAAGAATTAATGGTTCCCTTTCAGGGCTTATCGGAATACAAGATCATTGGGATCATTTTTTGTACATTAAAATAGGAGTATTGTGAATTTAAGGATTAATTGCACTCATTTGTATTGCTAATTTAAGAACTAATAGCACATATTCCTCTTTGATCCTTGACAACGTGGTTACAACGTTCCATGATAGTTGTTATAATTAAGACATGTATTAATCCACAAAGTAGCTCTGCTTTGTAAATGTTTTTATTGATCATTATGTGAATATAACCATGATGGTAATAATTGCTCAGTTACACATAAGTTTGATTGTCAATTTGACAAACGTATGCAACAATTTATATTAAAATTCCTTCAAACCTGGGCATACAAGATCCTGAAAATCCATTGATATGATGATAGACAATGATATGGTTGGTCTGCCTTGCAATATTGCAACAGCTCCTGCACATGCCTTTACATTATAACGACTTTAGAAGTTAATACTGGTAGTAGATGCATGTGTTATAATCTCTTGCCTTTTAATTTTTTTAACCATATTACAAACCTACCATGTTAGTAAAATATATACTAATCATGAGCTAATCCGTTACTTTCAGGAGTTCTAATATCTAAATGACCAATTATATAACTGGACAAACTAGCAATAGACATTGAGTCATGGGCATTTTCATTTGCCATGTTGAATTTGACTTACCTAATTGAAGTTTCTTTAGCAAAATTATCATATAGGACTAGGACACATAAGCTATAAATTAAATACTATACAAGATTCATTTCAGTATACTAATGCTAGAGTGCATAACTGATATGACATGGCATTGTAGTTTCTATAAAATCGAGAATTAATTAGTTGTATTCTCAGGTACATGTAGAAGTTGTGGCCATCTAGTTAAAAAATCTATGTTCTTGGTAACTCTGCCTCTAATTATTATGTGTGATTGAGTTGGTCCTCACCATCTTCATTTTTTGTCTGTAAGTTGGGCTTTGAACTATAGTCGGAATTTTGCATGGGCTATGCAGTTTTTGTGATTTGATTCTATGGTACCTCATCCGTATTTGGAGAAAATTACATTTTGTGATATTATTTTTAATTTTACTTGAAAAAGGATAAATTTTTAACTAAATTAGCAAATGTATTGACATATACAGTTTTCAGAAAGGTTGTGTAGGAGAAATATTTCTCCTTATCTGAGATTTGTTTGTAGCATTATGTCTGTTACTCATAATGATAAACTATCATGGTTATATTCTCGTTAACTAACTGGATGTATTGATATGTGAATTCTTCATTCTTGCCGCATTAAAAATTATCAAAAATGACAGGTTTGATAAATCCCTATTTTTTACAAGATTTTCTTCTGAAGTAATTTTGTCATACTAGCATGCTTAGATGTTTATGCTTACATATCTCTTTTGCTCGCATCTTATCACAGTATCTTTACTTTGTTTAGCAAAACGAAGCATAAAAATGCTTAGTACAAGGAACTTCTGATGAGGTAAGTCCACAAGTATAGTTAAATAACACGCATTATTTTTTTTCTGCATGTGATATTGTTTCTTCTCGTATTTATCTTTTTCTATTATTTATCTTTAGACATTTTAGATCTACAGTGTTTATTTATAGAACTACATATGCCTATTTCCAGTTTTGAAGATTGACTAATCCAATCTATAAGGTTTTTACTCTAAATTTTGCCTTTATGGTTAATTAAAATGTTTACTTTCAGTTTTAATTGATAACTTACCTCTGTTTACTATATAGATTTGTTACTGGAATGCAGGTAGTAGATTTACATAAAGAAGATTTATTGCCCAATCCTTTGAGACACTTTAACAAAGTAAGTATTAGATCTCCTTCGGTAGTCCAATGCATGTATTATGAAAAATCTGTTCTCTCTATGCAAGCATATATAAAATACAACCTACCTGATTTGGTGCAGATGTCAGTTATTATGGAGTATACTAGGTGATGCAAGTGGGTAAGACTTTTGTAAACAAGTGATATGAACCTAAGGTTATTAATTATTGATATAAGATCGTCAAAGCCATATGACCTGTACACGACTGGTAATTTGATTATGAAGATGAATTGGGTTCTTACTATGGAGGAGTGCATGTTGACGGTTGGAATTGGAGCAAGTTCAAGGTCGGTTTTTGTAGTGGAGACCCTATGCACCTAAAATAAGGTTAGTATTTTATTTCTTTAAATTACATATTATCTTTTATTTACCTGTAGCATGAAACATATATATGAAGTTCGCTGTATCAGCAAAAAATATTACTTTACATACGCACGCACATGTGCTCGTCTACGAACAAACTTACTAATGGAAATAGCTTATCTTTGATTAAATGTAGTCTACGAACTACTGCCTCCAATAGTTTTGAGCTATGTTAAGGTAATTTGCAAACTTAGCTGAATTTTAATTAAATATATGTAACTTGTCACAAAAGTAGCATGACTGTTCTTTTTAATGTTTGATTTGTATTTAAGCAACGGTATATTATTCCGGATGAATGTGACTATTGGGTTTTGAAGTCAATTCGTGACTCTTGGAGGGGGTACAAGAGTCGTATTAAAAAGGCACATTATATGGCCTATGAAACTGATGAAGAGAGGCTTGAAAATAGGCCGGACGAAATTCCACTTGCGGATTTCCAAGTACTCTTGATGTATTGGGGAGATGAAAAAATTCAGGTATAATTTTAAATTTTATCACAGAATTTATTTCCCTTTCTATTCATTCAAATCAGGCAGATAAACATCTTTATTTTATGTTTTCATAGAACAAGGCCCTTACAAATTGTGCAAGTCGGAAATTGTATACAGACACACACACTGCTGGTCCAAAACTTTTTTCTCAAATTCGGCATAAGATGGTATGTATTTTGCTTATTTTTATGGTTGGCTGGGTATGCATTTTCACATTAATTTACGACTCAATAGCTATTATTACCATTTGCTAAAAAAATACATAAAATCTATAAAAATATAAATGAGCCTTTCTTTGCCCTTGTTTGGGATAGAAAACTCAGTTCTTTTCCAAACCAGTGTCCGTCATGCTCATGCATTTGTACACATTTGGTCAATATATGTCAGCAAGTTAGATGCATATTAAACATTAAATATGAGTCCAATCCGTCTCTGTGGAAATTATTAATACAGTGTTTAAGGTATTTGGCAAATTTAGTGATGGTTAAGGTATTGCACCCATCTTAGGGTACTGCAAACTCGAATGCAGTATCCTTGTTTGTATAATTTCTGAAACTTAGTGATGGGTTGGTTTGGGACAGTCGAGAAAATGTTTGGGACAGCAAAAGTATCCTTGTTTGGGACAGTCGAGAAAATGTTAGTGATATTGTTGCTACATATGTTGTGATTTTATACTTGCCGTTTCTTTATTTTTGCACTTGTAAGCTGCTGTTGCTCCATTTTTGCATCTGTGAGTTGCTGTCTAACCTTTTAAATAAAATTAACAACAGCAGCTTTCATTGGTGCATCTGTGAACAGTTTCATCTGTGAGTTGTTGTTTCAAAATGTGACATTAAATAAAATTAACAAATATAACATCTGAATTGAATAGTGATATATGTTCTGGAAAAATTGGTTTGATATTCTTTTGCTGTCTAACTTTTTTCATTTAATTTGTATCAGTCCAACGAATCAGATGGAGAGCTTTTTGTTAGAACTCGCAAGCGGAAAGAAGGAAAGGTGTACAAGACCGATACTTCAGTAATGAAGTATAGAGTTGTAAGAATTTTAATTTCTCTTCATTCAGATGTCAAAAAAATGCTTCATTTTGCGCATCAACATTTTGAAACTGCTTCAGATGTTATATTTGTTAATTTTATTTAATGTCACATTTTGAAACTGCTTTATTTTGCAGGATAAGATTCAAAAAGCAATAGGTGAAGGAGGAAGTGATGAAGTTGTTCAAGAACTGATTTCTGATGGAAAGCGGCACGGTCCAACTTGGCTTATAGGACGGCACACAAAGTCTGTAGAAGTTTCAAAAGATGCCCCAACAACAAGCACATACATACAGGAGCTGGCAGCGAAGATAAAGGAAAATATAGTTGAAGAAGTCGAAGCAAAGGTGAACAAGAGGGTCAAAGATGAATTTGATGCAACGGTGAACCCGAAAAGTTCAGGAGAACTTGTCATGGGTGCTTAAGAAATTAGGCGAAGCTATCCCTGACATGCAAATTGATGTTGCGGGTCTTTGTGCGACCGTCTGCAGTGATGAAACTGGCACTGGAGCCACTAGAGGCACTGATGGTACTGGTGGCTCGGAAGCATGAAATTTGGAGGCTCGCAAAGATGAATTCACGTGTAGTATGTAGAATTTAATTAGTATGTACTGGCTGTTAATATGAATGCACTGGCTATGTTTGTTATTTTGTACTTGACTAAAACTTGTGTTGATGGCTGTTATGTTTTAAGTATGTTTGTTATTTTGTACTTGACTAAAACTTGTGTTGCTGGCTGTTATGAAACGACTTGTTGTTTGGCTGTTATGAAATGAATAGCTCTTTGGCTACTATGAAATGCAGTGTAATGTTGCAGTAGTATGATGTTGCAGTACATTTCCAATTTAAATTGCAAAAAGTGTTGCCGTAGATATGATATAATGTTGCAGTATGTGATGTTAAATGTGGTAATAAACTGGAAAAGTGTTGCCATTTTATTGGTAAAAGTGTTACCATAGATTAATGAATGTGGGCCCCACAAAACGGTTCCGTTAAGTTGGTTAACAGAATTAGTGGGCCCCACATGTTGGGGCCCAGATTGTGGGACCCACTTTTTAGTAAATTTAGTACCTGTGGCAACAACAGAACCGATGTTGCCTTAGGATCACAAAGATGTTGCATTTGAGTCTGCGGCAACGCGGCAAAATGCAACACCGAGAAAGTGTTGCCTTAGCTCGTTTTTGGCCTCCAGCAACATTATTTGGCACTTTCTGCATCACTTCTTGTGTGTTGCAGTATGCAATCTATGGCGTAGTGAAAGAAAATGAACATTAAAAAGTAAAAGAGAATATAATTAATAATAAAACTTAGAATAGTCTTCCATTATAAACTAATAAACCTAAACAAGATATTATATTTTGTAATTCTAGAAATATATAATCTTTGGAGGTTCCATTTGTATTTATAAATATAACATCACTGTAACTTAAAACCCTGATGTATCTTCCTCTACAAACAAAAACCCTACCATCTTCTTACTTCAAGAATTCCAAATAATTAAAAAAAATTGCTAAAAATTCTCAAACTCGAGGGTGAGCTTTCTGACATGCGTCTACATCATTTCACAAGAAGAAATCCTAGTTTTGATAATTGATTTTGAGTATTGGAAATTTACAGTAAGGGAAAAAGCAAGGAGAAGAAGAAGTCGATGCAAATAGTTGGAGTTTTTCTTCTTCAGGTGATTTGTTATCTCACATCTATGTCTAATTGAAACTTGAATTGTATACAAGTCTATAAATTAGCAGAGCGATGATTAAATTTTGGTTACGGTCACTAAAAACTATTTTGATTTTGATCACTTTTTATTCATACTTGATGTTTAGATGCATATATGTTTATGTAATGGAAGGTTGATTGTGTATGGTAGAGTATAATGCAATTAAGGTCAGAGGTTAGCCATAGATGGCATGAATTTGTTCAAAAAATTCACAAATATGCAGCGACAGTTAACAGGCACTGGTCGACCGTGACCGGTCGATCTATGCCTGCTACAATTTTAAATATATATATATATATTAAAATAAAAATTATATAAATTATATAAAATATAAATCAAATAATATAAGAGAAGTGGTATATATATTATAAATTCATACATGAAAATGCTATATATATGTATATGATAAATTTATATATATAAATATTAATTAATAAAGTACATGTAAATAGATAAATATTTTAATCAAATAGTTTTATTAACAATTACATTTAGAATATGTATAACAAAAACTATAATGTAAAAATATTAAGTTAGTTATAAAGAGAAGATTTATATTTAAGAAGAATTTAATTCAAATTAAATAAATAAATAAATAATGAAAATTTTTAGGATTTATTAATTGGGGATTTAAAGAATTAACCGAAATAAACTAAAATGAAATATATTTTCTATTCCAAACAGATAAATATTATAAATCACTTATATAAAAAAGAAATTGAGATATTCTGTGCTACAAGGATATTGTAATAAACAGAGTTATAATACCGTTTGGGATGGGGCATTCGGTAATATTTCTTCGATTATACATAGGACTTGTAGCATAGATACGGGAGATCTGAGTGTGGTATGGGACACTGTAGTGAAATTTATTCGGTTATTCCTTGCAAGTAAATGACACTAAAGTGACGGGTTAGTGGAATTGTGTAAAAGTCTACGTAAAGGACTCGTAGAATCCTTAAGCTTTGTGCTAGTAGTTATGAGTTGGGCTACGTGCTTATCATATAGATACTATGTGTTATCTATCACGATGTACTCATTTTATGGTGTTGGAGAGAACTAGATTAGGCTAGCTTCTACCATAGTGGCCTGATCGTGGGGTCTTGCCTTAGATCTATGACACCATATATACATTTAGCTTTGTGCTTTAGCTTCATGTAGTAGCTCCTGTGTCACTTAGGCTAAAAGTGTCACGTACCGAAATTTTCGACTTTCGAAAATTCGACATCGATACTCACTTTATCGACTGCCGAGCAATCGAGTGCCGGAAATTCCAATAGTGAGGGTTTTAAGAAAGAAGAAAAGGTAAAAGAAGAGGTAGAAGAAAAAGAGAAAGAAGAACAACAACAGAACAAGAGCAGAAACAGAAACAGAAAACAATATCAGAATCTCACATATCGCAGCGGAACAATATATAATAGATAAATGAATATCATTTAAAAACAAAAGAATTATATCTGTTATTACATTACATTACATCATATCATCAGAGTCAATATACAACCATGGACAGTTATATAAACTCGTCCTCATACAGAATACACAGCGGAATAAAATAATATCAGATACAAATACTACGTCTCGAACTCCAGCTTATCTCCAAGCTCCAGAATATCCAGAATATCCTGATAATATAACTCTAGGCTGCCCGTGTGGAAATTTGTGGGCACCCAGAGTTTAGAAGGGAACAATAAACTCCGAGTCAGTCATGGTGACTGGTGTGAGATCGTAAAACAGTTATTCTTTATAACAACAAAATAAATTTTTAATTCAATTCGCAATGCTTTTGGAAAATGAAACTACCATAAGACCTCCCACCACACACACAATGCAAACGCAGACTTGGAGGAGATTTCTTCTTATGATAGTCAAAGATGCTTACTACGCAAAATCAAATCATTTTTGATATTATTATTAGTGCATAGTGGAAAACATTTCGAAAGTAGAATATAAATCTTAGCCAGCATAGGTACCATTATATTATGCCTGCTATAGCTGCCTCTTGAGGAGACAGGTTATACAATTGAAATCGTAAAGGCTCGTATTGTTTCTTTGGATTTCCAACAAATGGTCAGG
Organism: Allium fistulosum; assembly: GCA_030737815.1. Taxonomy (NCBI): domain Eukaryota; kingdom Viridiplantae; phylum Streptophyta; class Magnoliopsida; order Asparagales; family Amaryllidaceae; genus Allium; species Allium fistulosum. The sequence goes on along the minus strand of CM060904.1, from coordinate 1,216,801,797 downwards.
CTAAGGAACTTCCTATCCACGATGGGTACGTCCCTGGAATAGACGACCCGAGAAATAACCTAACATTACGGTTAGATCTCTGCCAACACAAGGCCGGGTTACCTCTGCAAAAGTAGGTAACTACTGACACGCGTATGCCATCCCCCGATCGTCACCGATCTTCCCGAGGATCCCCGATTTCCAACAAACCACATAGATAATAATAATGCAGTAACCACAGAGGTTAAGTATCTGGGCTCCATACCATGATACCACCTTTATCCAGAAGGAATGACATACACTAAGGGGCGCTACTCCCTAGAACCTTGCTGCATCCTTCCTGTTTCGACCATTTCCGGGGTGTGAGGCTCGACGAAGTCTCGTCCACAAAGCTACGCTTTCTCAAAAAGCCCTGCTTCGGGTCAAACAAAATGATCAACCTATGATCACAAAGATATAAGATCAAACAAATGATCATATCACAAATGATCAAACACTGATCATTGCACAGCAACACTCAGTATGCCACGTTACCAAATTGGGATATATCGCTGATAAATTTCAACTACATAACCTCTGAGCTCGTACGTCTCAGAGAAGGGTGTTAAGCTAAGAGAATAAATTCTCCGCCACCAACAGAAATGTATTTGAAAGAAATCAGCTTTATATCTCAAATTGTAACGTCAGACACACAATCCATACAAGTCTGTTCCGGGATCGAACAGAACCGAAGGCACTTCTCACGAAGCCCTTGCATTTCCGGATAATTTTCTAATCACGTCCGGACTTCCCGTCACTAAGGGTGATAAAACCTCTAAATCGAAGATCAGTCGATGTAGAGTAACTCGACGGTAATCCTTCCGTTTTCAAAAATATCCGGTCTTCAACACCGGTCTTCAAATGCGATTCATAACGACGTATCACATATTCGGAATGGGTTATACGACCCCATGGTCCTTTCCCGGCTAACCCGAATAGTGAGCGATTCTTTAAAAATAAGTGTGGCACTCAAATTCATCCAATTCACAACAAATACCTATCTAAAGATAATTATTGATAGTCGGTTATTTAACTATCAATAAAGATGCGCAACATCATCAGATTCCAAATAATTTTCCAAATTATTTCATCGTCAAAAATATCTTTACTAGATATAAAATTTCCACACTTAACCATTTGAAAACAATTTCAAATCAAATTTCCACACTTCAAAAATAAATCAATATTTGTTTTTAAACAACTTCGCTTTCTTTTATAAATTCCATAGTGAATTTATATCTTTCAAAATATCTACTGATATACGATTTTCAATCGTTTCAAATATTCAATTTCAATTTATCTTTAAAAAGATAAATTCTCAAAACGTTCGTTTCATATTGGAAAAGCAATTCCATACTTATTTAAAGATAAGTATTTCACAAATCTATTTATTTTCAACACTTGGAAAATATTCGATATACTTAAATCCAATTAAGTATATTTTTCATTCTTTAAGGAAATCCATTTTCTATAACAACATCAATTTGAGTCAAAACGAATGTTGCGTAAAACATCGTTACGACGACTCGAAATCACTAGTATAGGGATTCGAAAATTAAGATATGTATATAAATCCCAATACTAGATAAAACATTTCCTTTCGGAAATCATTTACTATAACAGCAGTGTTATAGTCCACCATTTCCTTAAGTTTCTCGAAAACGTCTATTTCAACAATAAATGTTGAAATCTATGGTTTCGATTCGTAATACATTTTAAAACATCTTTAAAATGTTTAACTTCATCTTTAATATCACTTCTTCAAAAATGAATCCATTTATTTTAGAATTATATTCGCTGTCCAAAATCGTGAATATAATTCACTTAACCCAATTTCAATCTTTTCTACACATTTTTATTTTAATAAAAATTCGCTATCCAAAATCGCGAATATATCTTCTTTAACATTTTAATTTATCAAATCCAATTGATTTCGAATTTATAAAACAACGTTTATAAATCCTATTTCTATTTCCTAACGACTTCAATTTAATAAATCTCCTTTATTACCAATTTGATCTATAAATCTTCTTTAACGACCTATTCAATTCACAATTCAATTTTTCTACCACAATCCATATTATAAGTTAAATACTTATAATTTCATTTATTCCACAAAAATCATTTTCCATTTATAAGTTCACAAATTATAAATTTCATTTATTTATAAATTCTTAAAAATTCATTTTAACACTTATAAAAACTCGTTTTATAATACCAACATTTTTAATTTATAAAGTGTCAACCTTATAAACCTTTTAAATAAACCGTTTATAATATTTTTAAAAATCTCAACTTAAACCATTTTATAAATCAATCAACTGTTTATTCCAAAAATCACTTTTCGGTTAGATTTCACAAAGGTCTTGACTTTTATAACTTTAAAATTTGAACGTTTATTTATTTAAAATAAATCACTTCAAAAATTTAATAAAACGTATAATTTCAAAGATCACTTTAAAAGTCCTTTTAAATTAAAAGTTGTTATTTTTAAAACTTGAATCCGATGATGCTACAGCATCAAACAATCAATCACAACAATCAAATATCATATATCATCATATGATAACAGAATATATCACAATATCTGTAAATAAATAAATACAGTTGAGGAATCCAGTTGGATCCCTCCAACCTGTTTCCCTGCATCCAAAGATGTTAGCACAATACCAATTCCGCTCCAGTACTGTAACGACCCGTAAATTTCAACTGTTTTAATAACATAGTTAGTTGAAATTTTGCAAAATTTCAAACGATAAAATTTTGAAATAAAAATTTAATATTTGAAATACGTCTAGTTAAACATAGCAACTGGTAAATTTTCGTCCGAAAATATGAAAATTTATTTCGCGCGTAAATTCACTTCAATTTAATCAGTTAAAAAGCAGTGAAAATAAAATGTTTCCGAAACCTAAATATTTTTACATAGAAAAATTCTAAACCATCTTCTGAGCAGGATTTCAGTTTGTCGTTTTTCCAAATTCGGACATCTTTGGCTCCGTCGTTCTTATTTTCTGCAAAATAGCAGTATTCTGGTACCGATATCGATTTCTATCGGATGATCGTATCACTGATTTCTATATACCGTTTTGATCGTCTCGTCGTGCCGATCTCTACGATATATTCGATTGTCAAATTCGGAATCCGATGAGCGGTGAAATCTGCGAAATGCCAACCGTATCGGTACCGGATCAGTGACCTTTTGGTTTCTCTTGCGTTCAAAAATTCGAACCGTGACCGCCAAGAAAATAAATCAATTGCTTTAAATTTTGTACCTAATTTGACTGTGACCTTTATTTTTCCCATACGTTTCAATTTACAGCTGTTCACTTGTACCTTTTCGTGCTCCCTAGACTAATTTCATTCGGTTCAAAATATAAGAATACAGAAACGAAGTGCCTGCTCATTTATTGTTTTCTAATTTTAGCCACCTCCTTTCCTACTTTTTCTCACACCTGCTCCACTTCTCATCTCCTTTCTCTGATTTCCATTCCCCTTCTTCAATATATCATTTCATGAAAAGAAAAAAAATAGTAAGCTTCTATGCACGCCTGCATCTCCACCTTGTTACCGAGCTATGAAATCTCAACACCCGCCTCCACCTCCTGTCGATGCAGCAGCAGCCAATGGCCACCCAAAGCCTTCACCCACCGCCTACAAACACCGAGAAACCCACACGTCCTTGTCACCGACCAACCGACGCGCCTCAACTTCTTCCTCCTCTTTTTCCGGTCACCTCAGACCGAGCTCAGCGCCTCCAACCACCACGTCTTCCATACTTCCACCTACCCTCCGACCCGCCATCTCCACCTCCAAATCAAAGCAAGGCCAAACCTCCACCCTTCCTCACGCATAGCATAGGAGCCCGCACCCCACCCACCATCACTGCCCACGGTCCACCTTTTTCCCACCACCGAAGTGCTTCGCCCACTGCACGCCTAACCTCGGCAACCACCTCATCCTAGCCGCACGTCCCTCCTCCCCAAGCGACCATGTGAAACCCTGCATCTGGCCGCAGCCGCCACGTGAACCGACCTGACCACACATGCAGCCTCGTCGAGAAGCCACCGACCTCTGTCCAGACATAACCTACGCGCCACGGCTATCCACCCAGGCCATGCTCGAGCACTGCTCCACCACCAGATTGCCCCGCCTTGCCAGATCTTTCCTTACCGACCACCGTATGCCTCTTTACCCATATTTGTTTTCGTTGTATATATATAGATATAGTTCTAATACATTTATAGGTACTGTAAATATTTTCAGTGTATATATTTTACTTTAGGATAGTGTATAAATATATGGTTTAGTTTGCATTCACGGTGTATTTTATTTGAAATACTGTTATAATGCAAAAGCCGTATCTTATATATATGTTATAGTATATATATTATATAATAGAGGGGTATAGACTACGTTTGACAATTTATAAAAGTTATAAGTTTGTAAATTTTTATCATCTGTGCATGTTGGTTTAAAGCGTACATATATTCTATGTTATATATAGTATAATAGATATATATTGGCTCGTATGTTATCCTTTGTGTTTATATAAAACTATTTTTTTTGTTTTATTTGATTGTTTCATAAAGGTGATGGACCTATTTTGTTATGTAAACCTATATAATATTTAAAAGTTCAGTGTGTACAATGCAACATGACATAGCTGTCCAAATGTACCAGATAAAGTAGCTATTATATATATTATTTGGTACTAAAGGTTTATACAGTATAGAAGTTGTAGCCTGGTATTGTTCGCACATTTCAAATTATATGTCGGGCCGTTATGTTGTAAAGATTTATAATGGTTATTTTAAATACAAGTTTTGTAAATATGCATATAACCTGTCGAGTTATAAAATATATTGATTTCAATAAAACGGATTTAAATGCGATATGTATATATATGGTATAATAATGTATATATCTTCGGTTTATATCTAAACTGATTATCCGTTCTTCATCGATTCTGATCTATCAGCTTTGTCGTCAATCCGTGCCAGCTTGGTTTGCCTTGAGATTCGTGCTTGCATTTCGTAACTCAACTTCTTTATATCTAGCCTCGAAAGGTGAGCACTCACTCACGATTAACGTTCTTTTATTTATTAAATTTGATTTCAACTGAAACGACAATTGAAATAGGCTGCTGTTAGATATTTACACTGTTATTACCTGTATCAGTTCACCTGTAACATCTGACACCATTATCTGTTAATTATTTATGCGATAAAAATACAGTTTGGCTGATAATTGATTTATTGTTGATGTTTATATTGGACGTTAAATTGTTAATGTAAAATGATAAATAGTGTGAAATTGAACTTGATATAGGATAATTAAATGTTAAATTTGATTAACTGACATTTGTATAATATGACCCCTTTAATGTTAAATTAATTGACACGTAGGATTTGTTTAATTACATCTTGAACCACTGAATGTATGTTGTTAAATTGATGATGGATGAAAGTGTAAATAGTTGACAAGTGAAAAACCGTTATGTATTAATCTTTAATCTACATGAAATGATAGTGTAGATTCTAGAAATAATTATATTAATTCGTACAAATAACAATGCGAATTAATACGGTTATTTCGGGATTATTTGAATTGATTATTGGATTGATATTGATTGTTGTTATTGCTTGTTTATTTACTTTGACACCATCCCAGTTATCACACTGCAAGTTCCCTTTGATATGTTTTGATTTTGAATTGAATTGGAATCGGGTTGAAATGATAAATACCCAAATTTAAATTTTGACCTAGGATAGGAAATTAAATAAAAACCCGATTGGTCAAATAATTTGATTTAAAAATAAAATGAAGATTTTATTTGAATAAACAATATGGTTTTGAAATGAAGTTGAAATTTGAATTTTAATGAAAGGAAAATGTTAATATTTAAAATAATATGAAACAAGATATTAACAATGTAATTGATGAAAGAATGTTGTTAAATTTGAGAAATGATTGAATTAAGTTTGAAACTATAATTAAGTTTGAAATTATAATTAAGTTTGAAATTATAATTAAGTTTGAAATTATAATTAAGTTGAAATTATTAAACTTTGAAATTATTTAATAATTAAGTTTTGAATTATTCAATAATTAAATAAGATTGAATTATTTAATGATTAAATTGAATTGGATTTTTAATAATAGAAATTGAACTTTTGAATAAGTGAATTTTACTTCGTAAATAATTGAAATTGAGTTTTCTTTATTAATTAAGTTTTGGAAAATTATTTAAGAAGTAAATAAGTGAAATTGAAATTCTTTAACAAGAAATGAAATGTGATAATTTTGGAATTAATATAAGACTTGAAATTTAAAGAATTGGATTTGATGAATTTAATTTAATTAAATTTATAAGTTGAACTTAAGAAATTGATTTAATGATTTGGAAATTTAATAGAAATTGTTTTGAATGATAAATTTACTTTACGAATATTGAATGAAATCGATAAATGAGTTTAAATTGATTTGGAAGTTAAGTAAAATTTATTTAAATGTTTTCGGAATGAAATTTATATATGAACTTGAATCAAAATTTGAATTGTTTCAAATAGATATTGAAATTGAATTATAAGATTTTGAAATTGTGAATTTGGAAGTTTTGAAACGTAAATTATTGGAAATTGGTTTAGAAAGACAAATGAAATGTTGGTTTACGAATTCTATTTGAAATTGAAATTGATTTGGTTTTTGAAATATATAAACGACCAATCGGTGTAATAATTACGAAAGTTATTAAAGAGACCGGAATTCGGTTATGGGTATACTCTCTATCTAAACCGAAAACCACTTTAATAACTATGCGCGGAGTGATGATCCAGAATGAAGTGGTTGGAATGATGTACGTGTTGACTGAAGAAAGAGAACGATGATGGATAGCCTTGACACTTGTGTCAAATTGGAAATGACTAAAACAGGAGCTGTGCCGGGCCAATGGAGGATTGATACCTCAAGTGGACACACTTCTTCGAACTACTTATACTTGTTGTCGATTGGTGCACCCTTGATTTTGGGAGTGTTGTCTCACGGTGTTGCGGGCGCTGCGGCGTTGCGTTCTCACCAGCCCGGATCAGGCGAACGGTAGTATCACTACCTTGGGTATAGCCTCATGTGCCTTGTCATACTTGTATTCCATTTATGCGCAACCACTACGAATTTGTTTTGTACCTTGAGTATATGGATTGCCCTCTGGTGACTTCCGGTTTTGGGGAAACTACGGTCTTGTATATGCTTGTGGGAATAAAAATGTGTTAAGGGTGGAATGGGCCATGACTTAACGCTATTTTGATATCTTTATATTACTGATAGACATTATCTACTTATCGTACACTACTACATAGTAGATAGTTTAACGGATCCTTAAAGGATGGTTATTCCAACATCCTTTGAGTTACTTGTATTTCAATTGCTATTTCACTTGAGTTGGATTTATTAATATAAGAATGTTAATCCTGACTCGAGTGTTTTGTGTTTTGCTTTACGCTCGGGTCAGACTGAGTAGTTCAGCTTTCGAGACTCACCTTTGGAGTTGGAGCTTTGCTTGAAGATCCAGCCATCTATTCTGCTTTCAGTATTTGATGATTCTAGTGATGTATTCTGATTTAACTCTGATGTATCGTATTTCCCTTCTGTTGTAAACTTTGATGTATCTTATACATTTATATAGTAGCTTCATGAACTACTATCTCTTTTATTTCCGCTGCATTTATTACTCTGTGTCTGTGATATGTGATTATTATTTACTGTATATGTTCAGTTTTGCCAAATTTAAATTAACAACGCGGTATTTTGAGCAATTCAACTCCGGCATGAGTGTCTACCTATACACTTATAATGGATGCGAATGGTCCAAAATAGCGGGTCGTTACAGTTGGTATCAGAGCTTTGGTAGCTCTAGGCAAAACTTAACATATAGGGTAAATGTATTTACAAAATCTCTCTCATTCGAGTTTCAATCTCTTCCTTTGACTCAATTCCTTTGAATTTTGAAACGTTCCCTGCGGTTCCAAAAATTCATTCGTGTCCCTCACTATTCGTCTTCTTTCAATTCTGGAGCACCCCATAACTCCATTTTGAATTATATCTATAATAGATCGGCGGTCTCGCCAATCTTCGAATGATTCGTAAAGGAGCAAAACTCCTTTACAATAGACATTGATTTACCGTAGATTTCCTCGGTTTACGATGCTATTTATCTCCTGCTATACCTGAATTCTATTTCTTGAGATCGAATGCTGATTTACCTCGGAATTCTACATCGATCTTATTTTTGAAGTCACGGTCGACCCGGTTAAGGTTGCCCGCGATTTATATAAACTTATCCATCACCTTATTTTGTTATTTAATTATCTTGTCTTTGTTCAAACCTATTTTCGAATCAAAATTCACTTTGATTTGAGTCAACAAAAATTTGAAACCCTATCCTTATTTTGAAAATTCATTCCTGTATCGTCGAGCAAAGAAATGTATTTGTAAACTAATATATATAAATGTTTTAATATATGCTGTGTTGTTTGAGTTGTTGATGTTGATTTGGGTTTCCGATCGATTCGTCTGATCAATGCTATCGATAGGATTTCCAAAACACTTGAACAGAGCAAACTGACACAATATTATTTTCAAATTTGGAAAACGGAATAAATTTGTATGAATATATTATCAATATATATAAGTAAAATTTTCTAAATTTCAATAAGTTAATTTAATTGGTTGTTGAAATGACAATAATTGATTATCACTAAATTGTTCTATAAATGAATTTTTAAACACGGGTTATAAACTGATTTGAAATTTAAATGAATTTAAAATTTAGAATTTGAGAATTTAATTTCCTAAAATTTCAAGCTTTGTTTTTAAATTTTAAAATGTATATTATTGGAAGTATTTTCGAATATAAATGATTTTCAAAGAATTTTAAAATGTTGAAATCAGTGCTCTTCTCTTTGTCGCTGGAAAATAATTTCGGTGATGGCGGCCGCATCATCGACATTCATTTTCGAGTTTCGAAGTGGAGATACTATTCTGTAGCTTTGCTACGGTTTTGTTTTGAAAAATATTTTGATTTGAATTTCTTCAGTATATTTTGATTTACATATATATAAGTATCTTATTTTAAAAAAATTTAAATTGATTGATATAAATATATGATATATATCTCTAAATTGTTTAAAGTCAATCGGAAATCTAATTCTTAAATTTTGTTAAAAGATGATTTTAATTATAAATAAAAACTAAAATTTGGAATAAATATTTAAACTTGAATAATTGAATTGGGAAAATTTTATTTGTATATTGTTCAACTGCATTCTAATACAACTTACCTAAATCATTCAGAAGTTGAATATGAAATTGGATAATATATAAGATAAATTGAATTTATAAATAAAATTTGAGTGTTTATAATAAATGTTATACACTAAATTTTGATTATAAAGATGTTAATAGAGTTAGATAGGATAATAGGTAAAACTTAGTTACTAATGTAATAAATTTGTTTTGAAAGAATTAATAAATTTGTTGGAAAGAATTAATAAATTGAAATTTGATCAACATATGAAAATACCTTGAATTTAAAAGAAATTAATAAATGTAAATTAATTTAAATCGAAACTTTTATGTTTTAAATTAATTTATATGGGTTAAATATATGTGAGTAGATATATTAAGTGGAATAAATTTAACAATAAATTGAAATAAAGAAGAATTTAAATTGTTGAAAAAATATGATTGTAATAAAAGACTATTCAAATTTATGGTTTTAGAAATTGTAAATTGAGGATAATTGGATAATAAGATAATGAATTTAGAAATAGTTGAGATTGATTTTAGTGAAATCAAATGGATTAAATCAATTATTGAATATCAATTAATTTAAATTTGAATTTATATGGTTTAAATTAGTTGTTATTTGGTATTTCAAATCTGTTTTTCTTTCGGGTTGTTTCTATTCTCCTACCTCGTTCCTTTTCGGGGACGAAAAGTTTTGAGTGGGGGAGAATGTAACGACCCGTAAATTTCAACTGTTTTAATAACATAGTTAGTTGAAATTTTGCGAAATTTCAAACGATAAAATTTTGAAATAAAAATTTAATATTTGAAATACGTCTAGTTAAACATAGCAACTGGTAAATTTTCGTCCGAAAATATGAAAATTTATTTCGCGCGTAAATTCACTTCAATTTAATCAGTTAAAAAGCAGTGAAAATAAAATGTTTCCGAAACCTAAATATTTTTACATAGAAAAATTCTAAACCATCTTCTAAGCAGGATTTCAGTTTGTCGTTTTTCCAAATTCGGACATCTTTGGATCCGTCGTTCTTATTTTCTGCAAAATAGCAGTATTCTGGTACCGATATCGATTTCTATCGGATGATCGTATCACTGATTTCTATATACCGTTTTGATCGTCTCGTCGTGCCGATCTCTACGATATATTCGATTGTCAAATTCGGAATCCGATGAGCGGTGAAATCTGCGAAATGCCAACCGTATCGGTACCGGATCAGTGACCTTTTGGTTTCTCTTGCGTTCAAAAATTCGAACCGTGACCGCCAAGAAAATAAATCAATTGCTTTAAATTTTGTACCTAATTTGACTGTGACCTTTATTTTTCCCATACGTTTCAATTTACAGCTGTTCACTTGTACCTTTTCGTGCTCCCTAGACTAATTTCATTCGGTTCAAAATATAAGAATACAAAAACGAAGTGCCTGCTCATTTATTGTTTTCTAATTTTAGCCACCTCCTTTCCTACTTTTTCTCACACCTGCTCCACTTCTCATCTCCTTTCTCTGATTTCCATTCCCCTTCTTCAATATATCATTTCATGAAAAGAAAAAAAATAGTAAGCTTCTATGCACGCCTGCATCTCCACCTTGTTACCGAGCTATGAAATCTCAACACCCGCCTCCACCTCCTGTCGATGCAGCAGCAGCCAATGGCCACCCAAAGCCTTCACCCACCGCCTACAAACGCCGAGAAACCCACACGTCCTTGTCACCGACCAACCGACGCGCCTCAACTTCTTCCTCCTCTTTTTCCGGTCACCTCAGACCGAGCTCAGCGCCTCCAACCACCACGTCTTCCATACTTCCACCTACCCTCCGACCCGCCATCTCCACCTCCAAATCAAAGCAAGGCCAAACCTCCACCCTTCCTCACGCATAGCATAGGAGCCCGCACCCCACCCACCATCACTGCCCACGGTCCACCTTTTTCCCACCACCGAAGTGCTTCGCCCACTGCACGCCTAACCTCGGCAACCACCTCATCCTAGCCGCACGTCCCTCCTCCCCAAGCGACCATGTGAAACCCTGCATCTGGCCGCAGCCGCCACGTGAACCGACCTGACCACACATGCAGCCTCGTCGAGAAGCCACCGACCTCTGTCCAGACATAACCTACGCGCCACGGCTATCCACCCAGGCCATGCTCGAGCACTGCTCCACCACCAGATTGCCCCGCCTTGCCAGATCTTTCCTTACCGACCACCGTATGCCTCTTTACCCATATTTGTTTTCGTTGTATATATATAGATATAGTTCTAATACATTTATAGGTACTGTAAATATTTTCAGTGTATATATTTTACTTTAGGATAGTGTATAAATATATGGTTTAGTTTGCATTCACGGTGTATTTTATTTGAAATACTGTTATAATGCAAAAGCCGTATCTTATATATATGTTATAGTATATATATTATATAATAGAGGGGTATAGACTACGTTTGACAATTTATAAAAGTTATAAGTTTGTAAATTTTTATCATCTGTGCATGTTGGTTTAAAGCGTACATATATTCTATGTTATATATAGTATAATAGATATATATTGGCTCGTATGTTATCCTTTGTGTTTATATAAAACTATTTTTTTTGTTTTATTTGATTGTTTCATAAAGGTGATGGACCTATTTTGTTATGTAAACCTATATAATATTTAAAAGTTCAGTGTGTACAATGCAACATGACATAGCTGTCCAAATGTACCAGATAAAGTAGCTATTATATATATTATTTGGTACTAAAGGTTTATACAGTATAGAAGTTGTAGCCTGGTATTGTTCGCACATTTCAAATTATATGTCGGGCCGTTATGTTGTAAAGATTTATAATGGTTATTTTAAATACAAGTTTTGTAAATATGCATATAACCTGTCGAGTTATAAAATATATTGATTTCAATAAAACGGATTTAAATGCGATATGTATATATATGGTATAATAATGTATATATCTTCGGTTTATATCTAAACTGATTATCCGTTCTTCATCGATTCTGATCTATCAGCTTTGTCGTCAATCCGTGCCAGCTTGGTTTGCCTTGAGATTCGTGCTTGCATTTCGTAACTCAACTTCTTTATATCTAGCCTCGAAAGGTGAGCACTCACTCACGATTAACGTTCTTTTATTTATTAAATTTGATTTCAACTGAAACGACAATTGAAATAGGCTGCTGTTAGATATTTACACTGTTATTACCTGTATCAGTTCACCTGTAACATCTGACACCATTATCTGTTAATTATTTATGCGATAAAAATACAGTTTGGCTGATAATTGATTTATTGTTGATGTTTATATTGGACGTTAAATTGTTAATGTAAAATGATAAATAGTGTGAAATTGAACTTGATATAGGATAATTAAATGTTAAATTTGATTAACTGACATTTGTATAATATGACCCCTTTAATGTTAAATTAATTGACACGTAGGATTTGTTTAATTACATCTTGAACCACTGAATGTATGTTGTTAAATTGATGATGGATGAAAGTGTAAATAGTTGACAAGTGAAAAACCGTTATGTATTAATCTTTAATCTACATGAAACGATAGTGTAGATTCTAGAAATAATTATATTAATTCGTACAAATAACAATGCGAATTAATACGGTTATTTCGGGATTATTTGAATTGATTATTGGATTGATATTGATTGTTGTTATTGCTTGTTTATTTACTTTGACACCATCCCAGTTATCACACTGCAAGTTCCCTTTGATATGTTTTGATTTTGAATTGAATTGGAATCGGGTTGAAATGATAAATACCCAAATTTAAATTTGGACCTAGGATAGGAAATTAAATAAAAACCCGATTGGTCAAATAATTTGATTTAAAAATAAAATGAAGATTTTATTTGAATAAACAATATGGTTTTGAAATGAAGTTGAAATTTGAATTTTAATGAAAGGAAAATGTTAATATTTAAAATAATATGAAACAAGATATTAACAATGTAATTGATGAAAGAATGTTGTTAAATTTGAGAAATGATTGAATTAAGTTTGAAACTATAATTAAGTTTGAAATTATAATTAAGTTTGAAATTATAATTAAGTTTGAAATTATAATTAAGTTGAAATTATTAAACTTTGAAATTATTTAATAATTAAGTTTTGAATTATTCAATAATTAAATAAGATTAAATTATTTAATGATAAAATTGAATTGGATTTTTAATAATAGAAATTGAACTTTTGAATAAGTGAATTTTACTTCGTAAATAATTGAAATTGAGTTTTCTTTATTAATTAAGTTTTGGAAAATTATTTAAGAAGTAAATAAGTGAAATTGAAATTCTTTAACAAGAAATGAAATGTGATAATTTTGGAATTAATATAAGACTTGAAATTTAAAGAATTGGATTTGATGAATTTAATTTAATTAAATTTATAAGTTGAACTTAAGAAATTGATTTAATGATTTGGAAATTTAATAGAAATTGTTTTGAATGATAAATTTACTTTACGAATATTGAATGAAATCGATAAATGAGTTTAAATTGATTTGGAAGTTAAGTAAAATTTATTTAAATTTTTTCGGAATGAAATTTATATATGAACTTGAATCAAAATTTGAATTGTTTCAAATAGATATTGAAATTGAATTATAAGATTTTGAAATTGTGAATTTGGAAGTTTTGAAACGTAAATTATTGGAAATTGGTTTAGAAAGACAAATGAAATGTTGGTTTACGAATTCTATTTGAAATTGAAATTGATTTGGTTTTTGAAATATATAAACGACCAATCGGTGTAATAATTACGAAAGTTATTAAAGAGACCGGAATTCGGTTATGGGTATACTCTCTATCTAAACCGAAAACCACTTTAATAACTATGCGCGGAGTGATGATCCAGAATGAAGTGGTTGGAATGATGTACGTGTTGACTGAAGAAAGAGAACGATGATGGATAGTCTTGACACTTGTGTCAAATTGGAAATGACTAAAACAGGAGCTGTGCCGGGCCAATGGAGGATTGATACCTCAAGTGGACACACTTCTTCGAACTACTTATACTTGTTGTCGATTGGTGCACCCTTGATTTTGGGAGTGTTGTCTCACGGTGTTGCGGGCGCTGCGGCGTTGCGTTCTCACCAGCCCGGATCAGGCGAACGGTAGTATCACTACCTTGGGTATAGCCTCATGTGCCTTGTCATACTTGTATTCCATTTATGCGCAACCACTACGAATTTGTTTTGTACCTTGAGTATATGGATTGCCCTCTGGTGACTTCCGGTTTTGGGGAAACTACGGTCTTGTATATGCTTGTGGGAATAAAAATGTGTTAAGGGTGGAATGGGCCATGACTTAACGCTATTTTGATATCTTTATATTACTGATAGACATTATCTACTTATCGTACACTACTACATAGTAGATAGTTTAACGGATCCTTAAAGGATGGTTATTCCAACATCCTTTGAGTTACTTGTATTTCAATTGCTATTTCACTTGAGTTGGATTTATTAATATAAGAATGTTAATCCTGACTCGAGTGTTTTGTGTTTTGCTTTACGCTCGGGTCAGACTGAGTAGTTCAGCTTTCGAGACTCACCTTTGGAGTTGGAGCTTTGCTTGAAGATCCAGCCATCTATTCTGCTTTCAGTATTCGATGATTCCAGTGATGTATTCTGATTTAACTCTGATGTATCGTATTTCCCTTCTGTTGTAAACTTTGATGTATCTTATACATTTATATAGTAGCTTCATGAACTACTATCTCTTTTATTTCCGCTGCATTTATTACTCTGTGTCTGTGATATGTGATTATTATTTACTGTATATGTTCAGTTTTGCCAAATTTAAATTAACAACGCGGTATTTTGAGCAATTCAACTCCGGCATGAGTGTCTACCTATACACTTATAATGGATGCGAATGGTCCAAAATAGCGGATCGTTACAAGTACGGAATTATCGCGGTATATAGGTTTTTATAAATCCGCTTACTAACGGCGCAATAGGGTCTCATCCGCTATACGAGGCGGGAAATCAATCAATCCAATATATACATATGCCAATATGTATATACTGCTATATATATAGATATATCCTATCATATCTAATAGCACATTCAAACAGAAATCAAACAGTCAATAACTGCAATCAATTTATAAATCTGAGTGAGGAGATCTCACCTTAGATTTTAAATTTTCCATCCACTTTCCATTTCAGTTTTGTTTTCTCGATTTTAACCTGGTATAAACAATTTATATAAAGTTCATTAATATTCGAAATAAATCGAATAATCAATTTTCATTTAGTATTTTGTTTTATCTAATAAATTAAATTTTTAAAAATTCCCTTTAACAAATCTAATTGTCTAACTATTTGGCAATTTTAATTTACTAACAAAATAAATTTAAATGAATGATTTTATTTCAAACTAATTCTCTTTAACAAATTTATTCAACTAAGGTTTTTAGTTTTAAAAATTAAATTTTCTTCTTTACATTTCTTCTTGATAAACTTCTGCATACCTATATTTTAAATAAATTTAGAAGTAAAAGAAAAACTGCCTTATTAACATTTTAATTAAAATATCTGTTTATACCTTACTGTGCTTACCGATATCGAGCACTCGATCGCCCAATGCCTGACCCCGATGTTGCTGCTTGCCAGACTCCGATCGAGTCGCCTCCACAGTAAACTCGAGCGCCGAGCATCACTTCCTTCATCCCCAATTCACGCGACCTGCTGCTACCCCGCGTTGCCATCACCATCGCAACCGTCCCAACCTCATACGAGCACACGCACGCACGCCTGCGCCTCCACTAATGGCCACGCGAATCCTCCTCCTCCTTCACTGTCCTCGGCCCCACATCGCGACTTCGACCTCACGATAATGTCGCCTCCCCAAATCGAGTTGCCGCCTGCTTGTCGCTGCTCGAATCGCCACTACGGCCCCGCGAAACACCCCAACGCCGAAACCCTAGTTGCCGCCTGCCACCATCCATCGCGACCTGTAGCACGCGCGCTTCCACTCAACAATTTCATCTCCTCAGCTCGAACTCGAGCTCGCCGATTTGAATTTGAGCAGGGGAGATTTAAACGTTTCGAACGAAAATAGGTTTCGTTCGCTTTTATCTGCTTTGATTCCTTTTTGAAATGAAAAGGAACTGAGGGGGAAGACGCGAATTTTATACGAATTCAATTTCTTTTGATGATAAAGGAGGTCTTCGGCCATTATTTGATTTTGAGCGAGACATTGTTTTCTTTGAACTGGGGATGGGGCTTTCGTTCGAATGAATTGGGAAGAGTAAGAGGAAAATGAAGAGCGTTCATTTTATTTTATTTTCTTTCGTCAGTTTTGAGCTGAACGGAGGGAGAGTAGTATTTGAAACGAAAGAGTATGGGTAACACGATTTTTGTTCGTGATTCTCTGCGTGATTGAAGGAGATGAACGTGTGGTGATGTTGACCATTTTAAATTTAAATTCAAATTTAAATTCGATAAAGATTTTTAATGCGTTTACACGCCGTACGATCACGTATTGACTCCGAAAAATACGAAAATTGAAATCCGACAATTGTTCAAAATTACGGACCCAATGGAACTGGTTTCGTCGAATTCCGAGACTGTTTGAAAAATGACTATTTTTAAATATCGGTTAAACGATATAAATTTTCAAAACCGATCAAATCAATTCGAAATTGGGTTCTGAAGCTTCAATCATCTTCAGAATTATCAATACAAATTTTAAAAGCTTTCGAAATATTTTTCTTCAGCTTAAAATTGTAGATTCAAATTTTTATTTAACTTCAATCGATTAAATTTTATAGTTTAATCGCAAATTTTCAAAGTTATATCGGGGATTCAAATTAAATTACCGTTCAAATATTTAAAATTAATTAAATATCCTCAATTAAATTCGTTCAAAATTCCGGGTCGTTACAGACTTCCCCTCTTAAAAGAATTTCGTCCTCGAAATTACAAGTCAGGAAGAAAGAGTCCTTAACACGTCTACTATTTTTCACAATCTAATAGTTTTATCAATTTATCAAAACAAATCTTTCTACTAAAGATTCGTTATCATTCAACTAAATTTCCAATTTCATTTATAAATTTTAAACAACATTGTTTACTTCAAAATTCGAATTCGAGTTTAAATTCAAATTTAAACTTCCAAATTTTCTCAAAAATTTTCTAACACTCGGAATTTTCAAAAAATTTCACCAGCGTCTCCTTTGCGCGGCTAATACGGTACAACTACAAAACGTCCCTACGGACTCTCAGATTTCAAAAAGAAACAGAAAAAGCCAAGCGGCTAGACCAGAAATCATCAAAAACTCATATTATAATTCAAATACATACCTTTTTCGAGCAATTCGAATTATCTGTGAAATAACTTTTCCAATCCCTTTATACACCTGTATATCTACTAGCCATTATATCTAGTTACAGATTCAAACCATTTGCAAATTCTATTACAAAAATTTTCCAATATAAACTACTTATCTCATCTTTAGTTCACTATTGAAGTTATACCCATTATCTTCAATTTTACATTTCAAATTTTATTTGAATTCAATTTCACATTTCAATTTCTCATTTGAATTTACTTTACCATTTTAATTCAATTTGGATTCAATTTATCTTCAATTTCATTTACAATTGCAAATTATCCATTCATCCACTAATTCATTCATTTTCAATTTGAATCTCATTTCTATCCAATTACCAAATATTCTATAAGTTATTAACTTATTTACATTCCATTATGAATTTTATCTTTTATTCATCTTTCATTTATAATTATTCAATTCAATTCATTTCTTACAAATTTGAAACGAATTTCAATTTTCAATCTCATTTTATTTAATTGATTCACTTGCAAATTTATTCGTTCATTCACAATTTTCATTTATTTTCATAATTCAGTACTCAATTCCAGAGTCTTTTCAACCTTTTCAAAACCATTTTGAAAACAATTCCAATTATCCTTTGAATTTCCAAAACAAAACCCAAATTTTTCAAACAACTTCTATTTAAAACAATTTGGCAGCAATTCCTCTTCCAGAAACCCGAAAATGAACACCAATGATGCCGCGGTCATCATCGAAGTTATTTTCCAGCGACCGAAAAGAGTTTAGAGCTTTCATCTCTCTAAAACAATTTTCCACAATATCAAATCCTTTGAAAAATCATTTTCAAACCAAAAAGGAATTTAAACTTTCCAAATCTCCAAAATTTTCAAATTCTTTTCAAAACATTTCCAAAAACTTCTCTGGAATTCTACTTCCAATTATAAGTCACATTTATAATTTACATTCTTTAAATTCATTTGTATGTGAATTCATTTCTTAAATTTGGAGTTATAATTCCAATTTCTCATTTAATTTCAATGATAATAGTTTAATATTATTACTACTAGCAACCATGCAACCATATACTGTAATAATTTACAGAAAATCATTTCTTTTCTATACAAAAATAGTTTTGGGTAAAATTATTTCATTTACCCTATTCAAAACAATACTGTGCCGAATTGTTCTATTCGAGTGTTTAGAAACCCCTTCGATACAGTTTTGCAAGACTGTGCCGACGAAGGTTCATATGCCACTCAATAAACCAATCATCACAATACAAAACAATTTTATATTAACTAACAAATACGCGCTCATATCTATTATTACACTCAACTCATTATAGAGTACTACTGACTCTATCTCTAATGAGTAACACCCAACAGAGCAGGGTTGTCGCTTAACCATATGCTCTAATACCACTTTGTCACGTACCGAAATTTTCGACTTTCGAAAATTCGACATCGATACTCACTTTATCGACTGCCGAGCAATCGAGTGCCGGAAATTCCAATAGTGAGGGTTTTAAGAAATAAGAAAAGGTAAAAGAAGAGGTAGAAGAAAAAGAGAAAGAAGAACAACAACAGAACAAGAGCAGAAACAGAAAACAATATCAGAATCTCACATATCGCAGCGGAACAATATATAATAGATAAATGAATATCATTTAAAAACAAAAGAATTATATCTGTTATTACATTACATTACATCATATCATCAGAGTCAATATACAACCATGGACAGTTATATAAACTCGTCCTCATACAGAATACACAGCGGAATAAAATAATATCAGATACAAATACTACGTCTCGAACTCCAGCTCATCTCCAAGCTCCAGAATATCCAGAATATCCTGATAATATAACTCTAGGCTGCCCGTGTGGAAATTTGTGGGCACCCAGAGTTTAGAAGGGAACAATAAACTCCGAGTCAGTCATGGTGACTGGTGTGAGATCGTAAAACAGTTATTCTTTATAACAACAAAATAAATTTTTAATTCAATTCGCAATGCTTTTGGAAAATGAAACTACCATAAGACCTCCCACCACACACACAATGCAAACGCAGACTTGGAGGAGATTTCTTCTTATGATAGTCAAAGATGCTTACTACGCAAAATCAAATCATTTTTGATATTATTATTAGTGCATAGTGGAAAACATTTCGAAAGTAGAATATAAGTCTTAGCCAGCATAGGTACCATTATATTATGCCTGCTATAGCTGCCTCCTGAGGAGACAGGTTATACAATTGAAATCGTAAAGGCTCGTATTGTTTCTTTGGATTTCCAACAAATGGTCAGGCTAAGGAACTTCCTATCCACGATGGGTACGTCCCTGGAATAGACGACCCGAGAAATAACCTAACATTACGGTTAGATCTCTGCCAACACAAGGCCGGGTTACCTCTGCAAAAGTAGGTAACTACTGACACGCGTATGCCATCCCCCGATCGTCACCGATCTTCCCGAGGATCCCCGATTTCCAACAAACCACATAGATAATAATAATGCAGTAACCACAGAGGTTAAGTATCTGGGCTCCATACCATGATACCACCTTTATCCAGAAGGAATGACATACACTAAGGGGCGCTACTCCCTAGAACCTTGCTGCATCCTTCCTGTTTCGACCATTTCCGGGGTGTGAGGCTCGACGAAGTCTCGTCCACAAAGCTACGCTTTCTCAAAAAGCCCTGCTTCGGGTCAAACAAAATGATCAACCTATGATCACAAAGATATAAGATCAAACAAATGATCATATCACAAATGATCAAACACTGATCATTTCACAGCAACACTCAGTATGCCACGTTACCAAATTGGGATATATCGCTGATAAATTTCAACTACATAACCTCTGAGCTCGTACGTCTCAGAGAAGGGTGTTAAGCTAAGAGAATAAATTCTCCACCACCAACAGAAATGTATTTGAAAGAAATCAGCTTTATATCTCAAATTGTAACGTCAGACACACAATCCATACAAGTCTGTTCCGGGATCGAACAGAACCGAAGGCACTTCTCACAAAGCCCTTGCATTTCCGGATAATTTTCTAATCACGTCCGGACTTCCCGTCACTAAGGGTGATAAAACCTCTAAATCGAAGATCAGTCGATGTAGAGTAACTCGATGGTAATCCTTCCATTTTCAAAAATATCCGGTCTTCAACACCGGTCTTCAAATGCGATTCATAACGACGTATCACATATTCGGAATGGGTTATACGACCCCATGGTCCTTTCCCGGCTAACCCGAATAGTGAGCGATTCTTTAAAAATAAGTGTGGCACTCAAATTCATCCAATTCACAACAAATACCTATCTAAAGGTAATTATTGATAGTCGGTTATTTAACTATCAATAAAGATGCGCAACATCATCAGATTCCAAATAATTTTCCAAATTATTTCATCGTCAAAAATATCTTTACTAGATATAAAATTTCCACACTTAACCATTTGAAAACAATTTCAAATCAAATTTCCACACTTCAAAAATAAATCAATATTTGTTTTTAAACAACTTCGCTTTCTTTTATAAATTCCATAGTGAATTTATATCTTTCAAAATATCTACTGATATACGATTTTCAATCGTTTCAAATATTCAATTTCAATTTATCTTTAAAAAGATAAATTCTCAAAACGTTCGTTTCATATTGGAAAAGCAATTCCATACTTATTTAAAGATAAGTATTTCACAAATCTATTTATTTTCAACACTTGGAAAATATTCGATATACTTAAATCCAATTAAGTATATTTTTCATTCTTTAAGGAAATCCATTTTCTATAACAACATCAATTTGAGTCAAAACGAATGTTGCGTAAAACATCGTTACGATGACTCGAAATCACTAGTATAGGGATTCGAAAATTAAGATATGTATATAAATCCCAATACTAGATAAAACATTTCCTTTCGGAAATCATTTACTATAACAGCAGTGTTATAGTCCACCATTTCCTTAAGTTTCTCGAAAACGTCTATTTCAACAATAAATGTTGAAATCTATGGTTTCGATTCGTAATACATTTTAAAACATCTTTAAAATGTTTAACTTCATCTTTAATATCACTTCTTCAAAAATGAATCCATTTATTTTAGAATTATATTCGCTGTCCAAAATCGTGAATATAATTCACTTAACCCAATTTCAATCTTTTCTACACATTTTTATTTTAATAAAAATTCGCTATCCAAAATCGCGAATATATCTTCTTTAACATTTTAATTTATCAAATCCAATTGATTTCGAATTTATAAAACAACGTTTATAAATCCTATTTCTATTTCCTAACGACTTCAATTTAATAAATCTCCTTTATTACCAATTTGATCTATAAATCTTCTTTAACGACCTATTCAATTCACAATTCAATTTTTCTACCACAATCCATATTATAAGTTAAATACTTATAATTTCATTTATTCCACAAAAATCATTTTCCATTTATAAGTTCACAAATTATAAATTTCATTTATTTATAAATTCTTAAAAATTCATTTTAACACTTATAAAAACTCGTTTTATAATACCAACATTTTTAATTTATAAAGTGTCAACCTTATAAACCTTTTAAATAAACCGTTTATAATATTTTTAAAAATCTCAACTTAAACCATTTTATAAATCAATCAACTGTTTATTCCAAAAATCACTTTTCGGTTAGATTTCACAAAGGTCTTGACTTTTATAACTTTAAAATTTGAACGTTTATTTATTTAAAATAAATCAATTCAAAAATTTAATAAAACGTATAATATCAAAGATCACTTTAAAAGTCCTTTTAAATTAAAAGTCGTTATTTTTAAAACTTGAATCCGATGATGCTACAGCATCAAACAATCAATCACAACAATCAAATATCATATATCATCATATGATAACAGAATATATCACAATATCTGTAAATAAATAAATACAGTTGAGGAATCCAGTTGGATCCCTCCAACCTGTTTCCCTGCATCCAAAGATGTTAGCACAATACCAATTCCGCTCCAGTACGGAATTATCGCGGTATATAGGTTTTTATAAATCCGCTTACTAACGGCGCAATAGGGTCTCATCCGCTATACGAGGCGGGAAATCAATCAATCCAATATATACATATGCCAATATGTATATACTGCTATATATATATATATATCCTATCATATCTAATAGCACATTCAAACAGAAATCAAACAGTCAATAACTGCAATCAATTTATAAATCTGAGTGAGGAGATCTCACCTTAGATTTTAAATTTTCCATCCACTTTCCATTTCAGTTTTGTTTTCTCGATTTTAACCTGGTATAAACAATTTATATAAAGTTCATTAATATTCGAAATAAATCGAATAATCAATTTTCATTTAGTATTTTGTTTTATCTAATAAATTAAATTTTTAAAAATTCCCTTTAACAAATCTAATTGTCTAACTATTTGGCAATTTTAATTTACTAACAAAATAAATTTAAATGAATGATTTTATTTCAAACTAATTCTCTTTAACAAATTTATTCAACTAAGGTTTTTAGTTTTAAAAATTAAATTTTCTTCTTTACATTTCTTCTTGATAAACTTCTGCATACCTATATTTTAAATAAATTTAGAAGTAAAAGAAAAACTGCCTTATTAACATTTTAATTAAAATATCTGTTTATACCTTACTGTGCTTACCGATATCGAGCACTCGATCGCCCAATGCCTGACCCCGATGTTGCTGCTTGCCAGACTCCGATCGAGTCGCCTCCACAGTAAACTCGAGCGCCGAGCATCACTGCCTTCATCCCCAATTCACGCGACCTGCTGCTACCCCGCGTTGCCATCACCATCGCAACCGTCCCAACCTCATACGAGCACACGCACGCACGCCTGCGCCTCCACTAATGGCCACGCGAATCCTCCTCCTCCTTCACTGTCCTCGGCCCCACATCGCGACTTCGACCTCACGATAATGTCGCCTCCCCAAATCGAGTTGCCGCCTGCTTGTCGCTGCTCGAATCGCCACTACGGCCCCGCGAAACACCCCAACGCCGAAACCCTAGTTGCCGCCTGCCACCATCCATCGCGACCTGGAGCACGCGCGCTTCCACTCAACAATTTCGTCTCCTCAGCTCGAACTCGAGCTCGCCGATTTGAATTTGAGCAGGGGAGATTTAAACGTTTCGAACGAAAATAGGTTTCATTCGCTTTTATCTGCTTTGATTCCTTTTTGAAATGAAAAGGAACTGAGGGGGAAGACGCGAATTTTATACGAATTCAATTTCTTTTGATGATAAAGGAGGTCTTCGGCCATTATTTGATTTTGAGCGAGACATTGTTTTCTTTGAACTGGGGATGGGGCTTTCGTTCGAATGAATTGGGAAGAGTAAGAGGAAAATGAAGAGCGTTCATTTTATTTTATTTTCTTTCGTCAGTTTTGAGCTGAACGGAGGGAGAGTAGTATTTGAAACGAAAGAGTATGGGTAACACGATTTTTGTTCGTGATTCTCTGCGTGATTGAAGGAGATGAACGTGTGGTGATGTTGACCATTTTAAATTTAAATTCAAATTTAAATTCGATAAAGATTTTTAATGCGTTTACACGCCGTACGATCACGTATTGACTCCGAAAAATACGAAAATTGAAATCCGACAATTGTTCAAAATTACGGACCCAATGGAACTGGTTTCGTCGAATTCCGAGACTGTTTGAAAAATGACTATTTTTAAATATCGGTTAAACGATATAAATTTTCAAAACCGATCAAATCAATTCGAAATTGGGTTCTGAAGCTTCAATCATCTTCAGAATTATCAATACGAATTTTAAAAGCTTTCGAAATATTTTTCTTCAGCTTAAAATTGTAGATTCAAATTTTTATTTAACTTCAATCGATTAAATTTTATAGTTTAATCGCAAATTTTCAAAGTTATATCGGGGATTCAAATTAAATTACCGTTCAAATATTTAAAATTAATTAAATATCCTCAATTAAATTCGTTCAAAATTCCGGGTCGTTACAAACAGTATGTTACCTATAAGGGAAAGTGCAAGATCACAACTTAGAATTCGCATAGACGAGTAACTGGTGAATAGTCACGATGGTCGTCGAGGTAACTGAAGGCTGTAGACTCTACGTGACTCTGGAGCTGGCTTTGCGCTATTAGGCCCCCATCTAGTACTAATAGAGTGATATATAGACATATACTATTTATACTCTCACTAGATGTAGTTATGATTTAAGAAGCCGATACATTTATAAATATGACTCTACTTCGGACCTACTGTATATCGTACAGTCATCGCCCGTCACTAGTTGTTATGTAAATATTGATAAATATACACACACATATATACTTAATATGTAACATGTAATGTGTGAATAATAGTTTACTATATCATTATTTCTCCATAATTCTAATTATTACTGATATATAGTATGGACATAGACTAACCCATGTGTTTATTATACTCAGGTCAGTATCCCAAGATGTGGCAGGTACACGTACACATTAACATCTTCAGACTCATGGACATTTGGGAGGCCTGTAGTAGCTTTAGGATGATACATTCCTTAGAGCCTTTTGTAGCCTTGTTATAGATATATGTATATCTACTGACCGTTATGTTGTGTGATGTGATGTATGTATATTGTGGACCTGAGAGTGTCATTTTGTAACCCACTAGACTATGTATTTGATACGTATATTATATTTTTCTACTGCATTCTTACTTTGTGTACTCTATGTATGTTCTATGATTGCGTATTATTCTACCTTGGATGCACAAATGTGAAGGGATCGGGCCAGCCCACAGCGAAAGAAATAAATGAATTTCGAAAAAAATTACCATTTTGGATCGTTATTGGGCCTATGTAGTCTAAATTAGTTTAGAACTTTTCTAAGTTTTCCTTTTAAGATTTTCTTCAGTTTATTATAATTGTTTTAAGTTAGTTTAATTTAATTTTAATTAATTATAAATTATGATAAGTACGTCAAATGCAACCATGTTTATAGTGTAAGTGCAACATATGAAAAGTGTACATAGTTAACATATACGTTTTTAAGTGTTGGGATTTGCACCGCAACGGACACATTTCCGCTCTATATATTCTTTTGTCATCTAAAACATGAAAGTTTTTATAAATAAAAATATCCATGTGTATATATATACATACATATATAAATAAATATACATAGATAATAAATATTTTGCATTGCAGTTTAAAAGTTATTTAAAAGTTTACTATTACATGCAATAAATATTTTAAATCGAAATAGACTTTATTTATATTACATGAAATAAATCAATGAATTCAACGTTTTGTTAACGTTGTTTAAAATTTTACTATTATATCTTACACAAAACACCCTTTTGAAATTTTGAGTTAAATATAAATACACATACACATAAATGGTACTACATAAATATATAAACTTATGAAGACATACAAATCAGAACAAAATTTAAAACAAAATAAAATAATATAAAAGTAGCTTCTGAAATAGAATGTTTCCTTCTAAACAAAAATTCAGTAATAGAATAGATAAAATTGTAAAATAAGGAATAAATCATTAATTTAATGTTTTCTTTTTTTGTCTTAATTAGAACATTTTGTTTTAAAACATAACGCAATTAAGTCAACATATTATGTTATCAATAAATATTAATTGATGCAATTATTTCAAACTTTTATTCACATAGCAAAACATTCAAATCAAAATCTTTTATTATAAAAACTGGCTTATTAACAGGAGTATATCAAAAGTTAATTTCTTTTGTTTCCCCTATTTTATTAAATAACAATAATAAAATCAGACGTCATAGGCATATACAGATTCGTGATAAGAAGGTCTAGATCTAGATTAAACAAACTAGATAAATAAACATATATAATAAAGATAAATGAAATTATGATTAGTAAATATGGTAATATGTTTTTCTCAAAATGATAAGAGTATACAGTTAATTTAAGAAGGGGTTTTGAGACATTCAAATCAAAATTCAAATCCACACATATAAACAGAAGGTAAAGATAGAGAATTAAGGAGATGAAAACAAACTTAAAGATATGTAAATATATAGAATTACCTTAACATGAAGCCTGAAGAAACACTCCGAATGATAGAACAAATCCTAGATCTAATAGACCACACTCTAGACCTAAAATGAAACCTAAGCTTTGCATCTTGAATGAAGAATAAAACTCTGATTCGATTGAATCAACCTCTAGATTTCGCAAGGATCTAGAGCTAATCACCACCAAGAATGTTATTGATTTATATTTGAATTTGTTTTAGGGAATTTTTTCCATAAAGGCCATTTAGTCAGAGGAACAGAGCAAGAGAAAGAAGATAAGATGTTTTTGTCAGGAAAATAATAATGATCGATCGAATAAGAGAGAATATATTTTAAAAGAAACATTGAAACCTTCAATTTTCCCTTTTAAAACCTTCCTATTTAATTCCTAATTAAATCCAATCAAACTCCTATCCCTCCTCTTCATATTTTCGCAGATGAAATAGAAATAAAGAGAAAAGGACAAAAATCATTTCATAAATGAGATTTAAGTGAGTTATAAAGAGGAGTAAGGGAAGAAGATTTAATTCCTCCTTTTAATTGCTCCTTTCGATTTTCAAACCGTATTTGAAAACTCTTCCCTTTTACACATGCATGTGGGCCTTAGAAAAATTCCCAAAACAACTTAGCAATTAATCTATTTAAACCCAATTTAAATATTTTATCGATATCGTATATCAATACGCGCTTTTATAACTTTTATATATGCACTTTATTAAATGCTAACGATATTCAGACAAATCAAATAAAGTTCAATAATTAATATTCCATGAATATCAATTAATTTAATTAATTTATAACAATTTATAAATTAATTAAATCATGTGGTTTATTCAGAGTATTCATCATTACGGCCATGCAAATCAATGGTGTAAATTAAATCAGCGATTAATATCGAACAATTTGAAAATTAACGTTCACACATCACATTAGCTAGTGGTGTGGCATTTTAGCTAAATTATCGCTTACAGGTCGTTTATATAAAATCCAATTTTACTTATTATAAGCCGTACCTATTAGTGACAATTATTTACATAAATTCTCTTCCTCAAAACTATATCACTTTGGACTTGTGGAATTTGGTTATGGTCAAAATTCTAGTATCGTCCATATTCAACTCTATCATCCAAACATAAAGTACTTGGTTCAATAATAATAAATATTAATAACCGAATTGCTCTGGTCAGAGACTTTGACTTTGAGTTGAGATCAGTTGAATGAGATAATAACCTCATATAATCGAGGTTCCTCTCTTGAATAGTGTTTCAATTCTAATGCTTCCGCTTGACCCAACTCTAGTCATTCGATGGACACCATGCCATGATTTAACTATAGTCAGAGCGGAGATTCCAGATCGAAGATCAACAGTATTCTAAAGTCAAGAGAACTGTGTGAATTAGTCACATTGATATTTTATGTTTGACCTTAGTTATATTAACCAATAGAGACTATCGAGTGAGTCATTCCATAATTATCCAATAAACATCAGTATGTACCCCTTTGGTGCCCCCAGCATCCATGAGGAATACACTGCTAACCATTTGGAGATCCTTACGTACTCTAGTATTAATAGGTATATCGATATCCAATCTCGATGCATCTTGATTAGGAATATTTAAAATGGTATACTTATTTTCATTATGATAAATTAGTCACAGGTACAACGCTTTATAACTACTATCACAAAACTTACCATTTATGGATTTCTTATTAAATATATTAATCAATTAATTAATATAACACATTATACCAAGTATATAATACAAACAAAAACACCTTTTATTTCGAAAAAAGTTGGTAATCGAGTTAGATATACACATAATTGCCTCTAGGGTATACCCCTAACTCTATCAATATTGCACTTGCACTTGGGGTCAATTATGGAATCTTATTCCAACTTCTCCAATCAGTTTCCTCCAAACCAATTGGATCAGTCCCTCAATGAATGGATATGCTATTATGTTTTAATTATCTGTTTTGTTAATCGACTCTCTCTGACATTGATAAACTACCTTTCTCATGTGGAATAATTCGAAGTCTGTCTCTCGACTTTCAATGAGCTATAAGTTCTGTTATGATCAATATTGTGACATTGTTATCATATAACAATGTTATGAGAATCTCAAAATTAGAACTACCTTCAGCTCAGTTATAAATTTGTGCATTTATATATTTACGTACATTATTTTTATTGCGGCGCTATTCAGAGCGATGTACTTAGCCTTTTTGATTGAATCAACAACAACCTTTCATTTGGAATATTTTCAACTTAAAGATTTTTATGAATTTATTATTGGCATGTTACACTCAATATCACTTATGAAGGTTTGAGTTTGAATGCTCCTTCATAAGGAGTATGTTTCTTCTGTAAACAATTTTGTAGTATTTTCATAAATACACGAGAACACCAAAAACAACCATTTAGTGATATCAATTTTGATTTGATATTTGCTTCATGTATCGAATACATATAGACAACATAACATGCATGATAATTCCTATTGTCAGTGCATAAGTAATTCATATTACATGTTCCGCATTAAACATTTTAATAAGGTGTCCCTGCATATTGTTTGGGACATTCCCTATATCGTTTATACTAAATATAAAAGACATTATTTAAAAACCCTTCATGAAGTATTAAAACAACAGAAGCTGATTTTAACACAAGTACGTCATTAACAATAAGCAGTGTGTTGTTTACCTACGGTTTAGAAATACCTATGTACCATTTATGTTATTTCTTATGAGCACATGCTTCCTACACATTTTGATTGACAATCAAACAATTTGATATTTCTATCAAAACACTTGTTCAATTTTGATGTTCGTCAATGTCACGACCCGCATTCTCAAACCCTAGAAGTCGACACTAATGCATCCACAGTGTTCACGTCGAACAACTAAGTGCCAGAAAGTTAGATTGTTAGGGGAAAGAAAGAAGATAGAAGATAAGGAGAAACTAAACAATCATAGAATCTCACAACGCAATGGAATAACATATATTAATCAACATAATACATTACAAAATCATTTCAAAAATGATACATCAGAAATTCTACCCTTGGACAGTTAAAACAGCCTGTCCCTACCTATCTGATACAAGATATGTAACGACCCGTAAATTTCAACTGTTTTAATAACGTAATTAGTTGAAATTTTGTGAAATTTAAACGATAAAATTTTGAAATATAAATTTGATATTTGGAATGCGTTTAGTTAAACATAGCAACTGGTAAATTTTCGTCCGAAAATATGAAAGTTTATTTCGCGCGTAAATTCACTTCAATTTAATCAGTTAAAAAGCGATGAAAATAAAATGTTTTCGAAACCTAAATATTTTTACATAGAAAAATTCCAAACCATCTTCTGAGCAAGATGTCAGTTTGTCGTTTTTCCAAACTCGGACATCTTTGGCTCCATCGATCTTATTTTTCAGTGTTTTTCTTGCATTTTTCCGTATTAGAAAATTCGAATTTTTATAATTAAATCATACTGCTAATATCTGTATACCGTTTTGATCGTCTCGTCGTGCTGATCTCTACGGTATATTTATTTCTGTGTTTTGGGGTCCGATGCACCGCGGAAACCACGAAACGGTTAACCGGGTCGGTACCAGATTTGTGCCCGTTGGTTTTTGTGACTTTTCATTTTCAATGTACAATCCTAACAGCTATCAAGGTCTGGATATTAATTATACCTTGAGTTTAAGAACGTGACTTTTGCTTTTCTATTGGTTCACTTTTAAATTATAGTTCGGTTCCCTATCCTTGGTTCTCTGTGCAATCTTAAAAGAATAAGTAAAACTTAAAATGGAAGGTCACATTTTCTTTTGCTTGGATCCTTCTTCTTTCTTTTTTATTTTTTTGCCTGGAGACCATCAAACCCACGCCTCCTTCATCTCCCCGCCTCGGCCACAGCACTGCAACCGCCTTCCACCTCCACCTTGCTCACCCACCATCGCTTCCGCATTACATCCCTCCGACGCCGTCTGAGCTACCCAAAACCCGGGAACCCGCATCCATCACCCAAGCGCCTGCCGCACCACGTGACAACCCACCACCCTCAACCTCTCCACCTACCCACGCACTGACCATCTCCACCTTCACAGCCGCAACCACCGTCGAGATCCACCAGCACCGGACACCACACACGCGCCTTCCCCTCCGGCCTTCTTCCTGACGCCGTGCCACGTCAGCAACCTGAGCTCGTCCATCGCCAGATCCCATTGCCAATCCAGCCACATCTCCTCTTCTTTATATTTTGAAAAATTTGGTAAGCAAGTTTTTTTTTTGTATATATGTTTAGCATGTAGCCTGTTTGCTGTCTACATACTATAGTTGTTTGGCAAATTTTGGTTTTTGGTTGTTATATAAATATATATATAAAGTAGTTTGGCTGTATTGTGTTTGCGTTTTAAAAGTTTATGAATTTAGTCAGTGTATACATATTTGTTAATATATATCTTTATTTTACCGTGTTCTGTACACTATGCTATTTCATATATAAAGATTTGTAACCGCATATATTTTTAAATCTAAATGCTGCTTTGTTTTTTTTTGTTGTATATCTCATAGTTCACATATACGAATATAGATAAGATTGTGTATAGATTTCATTGTATAAGTGTTGTACTTTGTTGTTTCTTCTGTCGCAGATACGGGCATATATTATATGCTGTTTATATACGCATGTTGCTGTTAATATAATTTGATAATTGAGTTTATATATATACAGTTTTAATGCTTGCTTTGAGTTGTTTTAATTGTATAGATATTTGGTTTATATTTGTAAGTGTTGTTCATATAAGAGTGATTTGGGTTACAGCTTATATATAGTTACGGAAATGGTTAAAAGTTGATGAACATAAGCAGTGTTTTCGCATGTATATATTATTTATATTTATAATATGTCTCAAATGTTATATTTTATGAGATATATATTTTATGATAGGCGCGAGTACAAAATGTTGTATATATAGGTGTTAAACGCGTAAATTTTTAAATGTATCGATTAAAAATTTCATTTTTTTTATATATGAATTTATAATTTATTATGCAAGTTTTAGTTTAAAATGTTGATTCTAGAAACACACACATCTAGTTATTTTATGTAATGAGAATGTGATCTTGTATATATATATATACACAATTTTATATGTTTATGAGTATTGTTCCAAAGGTTTATTTTATTTTGGGATTTCGGTTAGCGGATATGTTGACAAAATAATAATAATAATATGTTAGCGTTGCTGTTCTATCAAATCTACTCTGATTTGTTTTATCGCTTCTGTTACCAGCCTTGTCCGTCGTGCCTGTTCTCCCCGTCGAATCATGTCCAATTTGCTTTGTTTCGAAGTTCGTGTTCAGTTTCGTAACTTACTTCATTGTCCGTCTTCTCTAACCTCGAAAGGTGAGCACTCACTCACGATTAACGTTCTTTTATTTATTAGATTTGATTTCAATTGAAACGACAATTGAAATATGCTGCTGTTAGTTAATTACACTATTATATATGCTATTGCCTGTATCAGTTCACCTATGACATCTGACACCATTATCTGTTATATATGCAATGATAATCCAGTTTGGTTGTTAAATGATTGATTGTTTGATGTTTATATTGGACGTTAAATTGTTAATGTTAAAATGATAATAGTATGCAATTGAACTTGATATAGGATAGTTAAATATTAAATTTGATTAACTGACATTTGTATAATATGACCCCTTTAACTGTTGAATCTATTGACACGTATGATTTGTTTAATTACATTTTGAATCACTGAATGTATGTTGTTAAATTGATGATGTATGAAATTGTAAATAGATGACAAGTGAAAAACCATAATGTAATAATCTTTAATCTACATGAAATGATAGTGTAGATTCTAGAAATAATTATATTAATTCGTACAAATAACAATGCGAATTAATACAGTTATTTCGGGATTATTTGAATTGATTATTGGATTGATATTGGTTGTTGTTATTGTTTGTTTATTTACTTTGACACCATCCCAGTTATCACACTACAAGTTCCCTTTGTTATGCTTTGATTTTGAATTGAATTGGAATCGGGTTGAAATGATAAATACCCAAAATTGAATTTTGACCTAGGATAGAAAATTAAATAAAACCCGATTGGTCAATAATTTGATAAAAAAAAATAAAACGAAGATTTTATTTGAATAAATAATATAGTTTTGAAATGAAGTTGAAATTTGAATTTTTTATTGGAAGGAAATTGTAATATTTAATAATCTGAAACAAAATATTTACAATGTAATCGATGAAAGAATGTTGTTTAATTTGAGAAATAATTGAATTAAGTTTGAAAGGATTTAATAATTAAGTTTGAAATTTAATTAAGTTTGAAATTATTAAACTTTGAAATTATTTAATAATTAAGTTTTGAATTATTTAATAATTAAATAAGATTGAATTATTTAATGATTAAATTGAATTGAACTCTTTAATAAGTAAAATTGAATTTTTGAATAAGTGAATTTTATTTCGTAAATAATTGAAATTGAATTTCTTTATTAATTAAGTTTTGGAAAATTATTTAAGTAAGTAAATAATTGAAATTGAATTTTCTTTAACAAGAAATGAAAAGGTGATATTTTGGAATTAATGTAAGACTTGAAAATTAAAGGATTTGATTTGACGAATTTAATTTAATTCAAAATTTGTAAGTTTTGATATAAGGAAGTTGAATTTAAATAATGGATTTAATGAATTGGAAATTTAATAGAAATTACTTTGAATGATAAAGTAACTTAATGAATATTGAATGAAATTGATAAATGAATTCAAATTTATTTGAATGTTGAAATTAAGTTAATTTAAATGATTTCGAATTGAAACTTATATACGAACTTGGATCAATATTTGAATTGTTTTGAATAAAGGTTGGAATTGAACTATAAGATTTGGAAACGGTAAATTGGAAGTTTTGAAACGAAAATTTGGAAATTGTTTTAGAAAGACAAATGAAATGTTGATTTACAAATTCTATTTGAAATTGAAATTGATTTGGTTTTTGAAATATATAAACGACCAATCGGTGTAATAATTACGAAAGTTATTAAAGAGACCGGGATCGGTAATGGATATACTCTCTATCTGAACCGAAACCACTTTAATAACTATACGCGGAGTGTTGATCCAGAACGAAGTGGATGGTTTTGATGAACGCGTCGACTGAAGAAAGAGAACGATTTTGGATGACCCTTGACATGACTAAAACAGGAGCCGCGCCGGGCCATTGAGGATCGCCATCTCTAGCGGACACACTTCTTCGATACCATATCTATTACTTTTGTGATTCGATTTGGGTGCACCCCTTGATTTGGGAGTGTTGTTTCGCGGTGTTGGGGTAGTAGCTGCTATGCCCAACATCAGTCCGGATCAGGCAACTACTAGTATCCTAGTTGGTATCGCCTCATGTACCTTGTCATACTGATTATCCTATTCGCGACCACTACGATTTTGATTTGTACCTTTAGTATATGGATTGCCCTCTGGTGACTTCCGGTTTTGGGGAAACTACGGTCTTGTATATGCTTTTGGGAATAAAAATGTGTTAAGGGTGGAATGGGCCATGACTTAACGCTATTTTGATACCTTATATTACTGATAGACATTATCTACTTAGCGTACATTACTACATAGTAGATAGTTTGACGGATCCTTAAAGGATGGTTATTCCAAACATCCTTTGAGTTACTTGTATTTCAACTGCTATTTCACTTGAGTTGGATTTATTAATATAAGAATGTTAATCCTGACTCGAGTGTTTTGTCTTTTCCTTACGCTCGGGTCAGACTGAGTGGTTCAGCTTTCGAGACTCACCTTTGAAGTTGGAGCTTTGCTTGAAGATCTAGCCATCTATTCTGCTTTCTGTATTCGATGATTCCAGTGATGTATTCTGACTTGTATCTGGTTTAACTCTGATGTATCGTATTACTCTTCTGTTGTAAACTCTGATGTATTTATATATTCATATAGTAGCTTCATGAACTACTATCTCTTTATTTCCGCTGCACTCATTACTCTGTGTCTGTGATCTGTGATTATTTATTTACTGTATATATTCAGTTTTGCCAAATTTAAATTAACAACGCGGTATTTTGAGCAATTCAACTCCGGCATGAGTGTCTACCTATACACTTATAATGGATGCGAATGGTCCAAAAATATCGGGTCGTTAAAGTTGGTATCAGAGCTTTGGTAGCTCTAGGGAAAACTTAATATATAGGGTAAATGTATTTACAGAATCACTCTCCTTCGAGTTTCAATCTCTTCCTTTGACTCAATTCCTTTAAATTTTGGAACGTTCTCCTCGGTTCCGAAATTCATTCGTGTCCTTCACTATTCGTCTTCTTTCAAATTCTGGAGCACCCCATAACTCCATTCTGAATGTTATCTATAATAGATCGGCGGTCTCGCCAATATTCGAATGATTCGTAAAGGAGCAAAACTCCTTTATAATAGGCATTGTTTTACCGGAGATTTCTGTATCCTCGGTTTACGATGCTATCTATTCCCTGCTATACCTGAATTCTATTTCTTGAGATCGAATGTTGATTTACCTCGGAATTCTACAACGATCTTATTCTTGAATTCACGGTCGATCCGGTTAAGGTTGCCCGCGATTTATATAAACTTATCAATCTTCCTACTTTGCTATTAATCATCATATCTTGTTTCGAACTTATCTTCGAATCAAATTTCTCTTTGATTTAAGTCCATCAAATTTGAAACCCTATCCTTATTTTGAAAATTCATTCATGTATCGTCGAGCAAAGAAATGTATTTGTAAATTAATATTTAAAACGTTTTAAAATATATTGTGTTGTTTGAGTTGTTGATGTTGATTTGGGTTTCCGATCGATTCGTTTGATCAACGCTATCGATAGGATTTCCAAAACACTTGAACAGAGCAAACTGACACAATATTATTTCCAAATTTGGAAAATGAAATAAATCTGTTTGATTATGTTGTGAAAATATTAGTAAAATTTCCTGGAATTTAATAGGTTAATTAAATTGTTTGTTTGAAATGATAATATTTGATTATCATTTATTGTTCTAAATAAATTTATTAATACGATTTATAAATTGATTTTGAATTTGAAATGAATCTAATTCAGAAATTTGAGAATTTAGTTTCCGGTGATTTCGAACTTTGGTTTTTTTAAAATTTTAAAGTATATATTATTGAAAGTATTTTCGAATAGAAATCGTTTTCAAAGAATTTTAAAATGTTGAAATCAGTGCTCTTCTCTTTGTCGCTGGAAAATAATTTCGGTGATGGCGGCCGCATCATCGACATTCATTTTCGAGTTTCGAAGTGGAGAAACCATTCTGTAGCTTTGCTACGGTATTGTTTTGTGAAAAAAAAATATTTTGATTTGAATTTCTTCAGTATATTTTGATTTACATATATATAGGTATCTTATTTTAAAAATTTAATTTGATTTGATATAGATATATTATATATATCTCTAAATTGTTTAAAGTTAATCGGAAATCTAATTCTTAAATTTTGTTAAAAGATGATTTTAATTATAAATAAAACCAAAATTCGGATAAATATTTAAACTTGAATAATTGAATTGGGAAATTTTATCTATATATTGTTCAACTGCATTTTAATACAACTTACCTAAATCACTCAAAAGTTGAATATGTAATTGGATAATATATAAGATAAATTGAAATTATAAATAAAATTTGAGTGTTTATAAAAATGTTATACACTAAATTTTGATTATTAAGATGTTAAATAAGTTAGATAGGATAATAAATAAAACCAGTTAATAATGAAATAAATTTGTTTTGAAAGAATTAATAAATTTGTTTTGAAAGAATTAATAAATTGAAATTTGACAACTTATGAAAATACCTTGAATTTAAAAGCAATTAGTGAATATTAATTAATTTAAATCGAAACTTTTATGGTTTAAATTAATTCATATGGTTTAATATATGTGATAAAATATATTAAGTAGAATAAATTTAAGAATAATTTGGAATAAAAGAAGAATTTAAAATTGTTAAAAAATATGATTATAATAAAAGACTATTCAAATTTATGGTTTTATAAATTGTAAATCTAAGAAAATGGGATAATAAGATAATGAATTTAGAAATAGTTGAGACTGTTTTTATTAAAATCAAATGGATTAAATAAATTATTGAATATTAGTTAATTTAAAATTTGAATTTATATGGTTTAAATTAATTATTATTTGTATTTTAAATTTGTTTTTCTTTCTGGTTGTATCTATTCTCCTACCTCGTTCCTTTTCGGGGACGAAAAGTTTTGAGTGGGGGAGAGTGTAACGACCCGTAAATTTCAACTGTTTTAATAACGTAATTAGTTGAAATTTTGTGAAATTTAAACGATAAAATTTTGAAATATAAATTTGATATTTGGAATGCGTTTAGTTAAACATAGCAACTGGTAAATTTTCGTCCGAAAATATGAAAGTTTATTTCGCGCGTAAATTCACTTCAATTTAATCAGTTAAAAAGCGATGAAAATAAAATGTTTTCGAAACCTAAATATTTTTACATAGAAAAATTCCAAACCATCTTCTGAGCAAGATGTCAGTTTGTCGTTTTTCCAAACTCGGACATCTTTGGCTCCGTCGATCTTATTTTTCAGTGTTTTTCTTGCATTTTTCCGTATTAGAAAATTCGAATTTTTATAATTAAATCATACTGCTAATATCTGTATACCGTTTTGATCGTCTCGTCGTGCTGATCTCTACGGTATATTTATTTCTGTGTTTTGGGGTCCGATGTACCACGGAAACCACGAAACGGTTAACCGGGTCGGTACCAGATTTGTGCCCGTTGGTTTTTGTGACTTTTCATTTTCAATGTACAATCCTAACAGCTATCAAGGTCTGGATATTAATTATACCTTGAGTTTAAGAACGTGACTTTTGCTTTTCTATTGGTTCACTTTTAAATTATAGTTCGGTTCCCTATCCTTGGTTCTCTGTGCAATCTTAAAAGAATAAGTAAAACTTAAAATGGAAGGTCACATTTTCTTTTGCTTGGATCCTTCTTCTTTCTTTTTTATTTTTTTGCCTGGAGACCATCAAACCCACGCCTCCTTCATCTCCCCGCCTCGGCCACAGCACTGCAACCGCCTTCCACCTCCACCTTGCTCACCCACCATCGCTTCCGCATTACATCCCTCCGACGCCGTCTGAGCTACCCAAAACCCGGGAACCCGCATCCATCACCCAAGCGCCTGCCGCACCACGTGACAACCCACCACCCTCAACCTCTCCACCTACCCACGCACTGACCATCTCCACCTTCACAGCCGCAACCACCGTCGAGATCCACCAGCACCGGACACCACACACGCGCCTTCCCCTCCGGCCTTCTTCCTGACGCCGTGCCACGTCAGCAACCTGAGCTCGTCCATCGCCAGATCCCATTGCCAATCCAGCCACATCTCCTCTTCTTTATATTTTGAAAATTTTGGTAAGCAAGTTTTTTTTTTGTATATATATTTAGCATGTAGCCTGTTTGCTGTCTACATACTATAGTTGTTTGGCAAATTTTGGTTTTTGGTTGTTATATAAATATATATATAAAGTAGTTTGGCTGTATTGTGTTTGCGTTTTAAAAGTTTATGAATTTAGTCAGTGTATACATATTTGTTAATATATATCTTTATTTTACCGTGTTCTGTACACTATGCTATTTCATATATAAAGATTTGTAACCGCATATATTTTTAAATCTAAATGCTGCTTTGTTTTTTTTTGTTGTATATCTCATAGTTCACATATACGAATATAGATAAGATTTTGTATAGATTTCATTGTATAAGTGTTGTACTTTGT
Organism: Allium fistulosum; assembly: GCA_030737815.1. Taxonomy (NCBI): domain Eukaryota; kingdom Viridiplantae; phylum Streptophyta; class Magnoliopsida; order Asparagales; family Amaryllidaceae; genus Allium; species Allium fistulosum. Next base: position 1,216,763,230 of record CM060904.1, on the reverse strand, counting down.
TGTTTCTTCTGTCGCAGATACGGGCATATATTATATGCTGTTTATATACGCATGTTGCTGTTAATATAATTTGATAATTGAGTTTATATATATACAGTTTTAATGCTTGCTTTGAGTTGTTTTAATTGTATAGATATTTGGTTTATATTTGTAAGTGTTGTTCATATAAGAGTGATTTGGGTTACAGCTTATATATAGTTACGGAAATGGTTAAAAGTTGATGAACATAAGCATGTTGTTTTCGCATGTATATATTATTTATATTTATAATATGTCTCAAATGTTATATTTTATGAGATATATATTTTATGATAGGCGCGAGTACAAAATGTTGTATATATAGGTGTTAAACGCGTAAATTTTTAAATGTATCGATTAAAAATTTCATTTTTTTTATATATGAATTTATAATTTATTATGCAAGTTTTAGTTTAAAATGTTGATTCTAGAAACACACACATCTAGTTATTTTATGTAATGAGAATGTGATCTTGTATATATATATACACAATTTTATATGTTTATGAGTATTGTTCCAAAGGTTTATTTTATTTTGGGATTTCGGTTAGCGGATATGTTGACAAAATAATAATAATAATATGTTAGCGTTGCTGTTCTATCAAATCTACTCTGATTTGTTTTATCGCTTCTGTTACCAGCCTTGTCCGTCGTGCCTGTTCTCCCCGTCGAATCATGTCCAATTTGCTTTGTTTCGAAGTTCGTGTTCAGTTTCGTAACTTACTTCATTGTCCGTCTTCTCTAACCTCGAAAGGTGAGCACTCACTCACGATTAACGTTCTTTTATTTATTAGATTTGATTTCAATTGAAACGACAATTGAAATATGCTGCTGTTAGTTAATTACACTATTATATATGCTATTGCCTGTATCAGTTCACCTATGACATCTGACACCATTATCTGTTATATATGCAATGATAATCCAGTTTGGTTGTTAAATGATTGATTGTTTGATGTTTATATTGGACGTTAAATTGTTAATGTTAAAATGATAATAGTATGCAATTGAACTTGATATAGGATAGTTAAATATTAAATTTGATTAACTGACATTTGTATAATATGACCCCTTTAACTGTTGAATCTATTGACACGTATGATTTGTTTAATTACATTTTGAATCACTGAATGTATGTTGTTAAATTGATGATGTATGAAATTGTAAATAGATGACAAGTGAAAAACCGTAATGTAATAATCTTTAATCTACATGAAATGATAGTGTAGATTCTAGAAATAATTATATTAATTCGTACAAATAACAATGCGAATTAATACAGTTATTTCGGGATTATTTGAATTGATTATTGGATTGATATTGGTTGTTGTTATTGTTTGTTTATTTACTTTGACACCATCCCAGTTATCACACTGCAAGTTCCCTTTGTTATGCTTTGATTTTGAATTGAATTGGAATCGGGTTGAAATGATAAATACCCAAAATTGAATTTTGACCTAGGATAGAAAATTAAATAAAACCCAATTGGTCAATAATTTGATAAAAAAAAATAAAACGAAGATTTTATTTGAATAAATAATATAGTTTTGAAATGAAGTTGAAATTTGAATTTTTTATTGGAAGGAAATTGTAATATTTAATAATCTGAAACAAAATATTTACAATGTAATCGATGAAAGAATGTTGTTTAATTTGAGAAATAATTGAATTAAGTTTGAAAGGATTTAATAATTAAGTTTGAAATTTAATTAAGTTTGAAATTATTAAACTTTGAAATTATTTAATAATTAAGTTTTGAATTATTTAATAATTAAATAAGATTGAATTATTTAATGATTAAATTGAATTGAACTCTTTAATAAGTAAAATTGAATTTTTGAATAAGTGAATTTTATTTCGTAAATAATTGAAATTGAATTTCTTTATTAATTAAGTTTTGGAAAATTATTTAAGTAAGTAAATAATTGAAATTGAATTTTCTTTAACAAGAAATGAAAAGGTGATATTTTGGAATTAATGTAAGACTTGAAAATTAAAGGATTTGATTTGACGAATTTAATTTAATTCAAAATTTGTAAGTTTTGATATAAGGAAGTTGAATTTAAATAATGGATTTAATGAATTGGAAATTTAATAGAAATTACTTTGAATGATAAAGTAACTTAATGAATATTGAATGAAATCGATAAATGAATTCAAATTGATTTGAATGTTGAAATTAAGTTAATTTAAATGATTTCGAATTGAAACTTATATACGAACTTGGATCAATATTTGAATTGTTTTGAATAAAGGTTGGAATTGAACTATAAGATTTGGAAACGGTAAATTGGAAGTTTTGAAACGAAAATTTGGAAATTGTTTTAGAAAGACAAATGAAATGTTGATTTACGAATTCTATTTGAAATTGAAATTGATTTGGTTTTTGAAATATATAAACGACCAATCGGTGTAATAATTACGAAAGTTATTAAAGAGACCGGGATCGGTAATGGATATACTCTCTATCTGAACCGAAACCACTTTAATAACTATACGCGGAGTGTTGATCCAGAACGAAGTGGATGGTTTTGATGAACGCGTCGACTGAAGAAAGAGAACGATTTTGGATGACCCTTGACATGACTAAAACAGGAGCCGCGCCGGGCCATTGAGGATCGCCATCTCTAGCGGACACACTTCTTCGATACCATATCTATTACTTTTGTGATTCGATTTGGGTGCACCCCTTGATTTGGGAGTGTTGTTTCGCGGTGTTGGGGTAGTAGCTGCTATGCCCAACATCAGTCCGGATCAGGCAACTACTAGTATCCTAGTTGGTATCGCCTCATGTACCTTGTCATACTGATTATCCTATTCGCGACCACTACGATTTTGATTTGTACCTTTAGTATATGGATTGCCCTCTGGTGACTTCCGGTTTTGGGGAAACTACGGTCTTGTATATGCTTTTGGGAATAAAAATGTGTTAAGGGTGGAATGGGCCATGACTTAACGCTATTTTGATACCTTATATTACTGATAGACATTATCTACTTAGCGTACATTACTACATAGTAGATAGTTTGACGGATCCTTAAAGGATGGTTATTCCAAACATCCTTTGAGTTACTTGTATTTCAACTGCTATTTCACTTGAGTTGGATTTATTAATATAAGAATGTTAATCCTGACTCGAGTGTTTTGTCTTTTCCTTACGCTCGGGTCAGACTGAGTGGTTCAGCTTTCGAGACTCACCTTTGAAGTTGGAGCTTTGCTTGAAGATCTAGCCATCTATTCTGCTTTCTGTATTCGATGATTCCAGTAATGTATTCTGACTTGTATCTGGTTTAACTCTGATGTATCGTATTACTCTTCTGTTGTAAACTCTGATGTATTTATATATTCATATAGTAGCTTCATGAACTACTATCTCTTTATTTCCGCTGCACTCATTACTCTGTGTCTGTGATCTGTGATTATTTATTTACTGTATATATTCAGTTTTGCCAAATTTAAATTAACAACGCGGTATTTTGAGCAATTCAACTCCGGCATGAGTGTCTACCTATACACTTATAATGGATGCGAATGGTCCAAAAATATCGGGTCGTTACAAGATATATATAATACAACGAAATCAAGATAATAACTAGCTATCGATGAAGCCTCCTACTTCAATCTCCTCCAAAATGCATCCATGAGAAAACCTGAACTACTTGGATGCCCATATAAAATTGAGCACCAAAGAGTTTTAGGGAGACAAAATAAAACTCTAGGTCAGACATGGGTCTGGTGTGAGTAAACTCAAACAACTGAATTATTATGTTTAAGACCCTTTTAAAATCAAAGGTATCATGTAAGACCACGCCGCATATAAACACGGACGGGTTTTTACCTTACGATAACCAAAACACTTTTTATAAAAAATCCAGTGATATTATAATAATGTCTAGAGTACAAATACTTACTAATCATAGCCAAAATTGTTAATTTAATTAAATTCTAGCATATTAGGTTTTATAATCAAAACCGTAAAAGCACGTATTGGAGATTGGATTCCATACTATGACAAGGTAAGGAACTACCTTCCGATGGTACATCTCTAGATAAAATGCACCAGGGTCAGACAAGAACATCTTGTACCACTACCACACAGGACTGGCCTACCACTTGACTAGAGTAATGAATATGATCACCCCACTTTAGGCCCCGAAGCATGCATGAGTAGATAGTAATCAATCTAGATTTGGAATGACCATACCCTAATGGGAGCGACCCACTTGGCCCTACTATGTGCCCTTTTTTTGTCATTTCCCAATTGATGAGGCTTGAGGCAACATTTTACCTTTATTTAGCACATCCCACTTAGAATGCTACACTGCCCTCCAAGCATTAATGTAATGTTAGCGTTCATCCATACAAGTTCATTCTGGGACATAACGAAACCGAAGGCACTACCTCCAATACGCCTATTTTAGAGTCACTCTCAAGGTTAGTAGCAAATAAGCCTTGCACTTCAAAACTCCATCTTCGATTCCATACTCTTCAAGTTGTCTTCAGTTTCAAATGCTTAAGTTGGATCGAATTGGTTTTCGGATAACATATCTGATCCCGGTCCCTTCGTAACAACTTTCGATAATTTTCGGTAAACTCAACCCCGGTACATTAGGAAATAAACAGACAAGGTAAGAGCGGATGTAACGACCCAAAATTTTAGTCATTCGAATTTTCAATATTTAATTGATTTTAAATATTCAAAAGTTAATTTTATAAGCTGAATAACTTATATTTCGAATATAGTGATTTATTTGATAATTAAATTGTTGAATTTAATATTTGAAATTATGGAAATAATTGGATCTTGAATTTAATTTAAATGAAAATGATTTAGACAATTAATTTAAAATCTATTTAAATTAGAATGGAGTTAGTGAACTTCTAAAAATTGATTTAAAAATGAATAAGTAGAAATTGGAAATTTATTAATTTAACTAACATGTAAAAATTCTCATTTTCACACTATCTTGGATTTCCATGAAACCAGTTTCATTGGATCCGTAATAGTGAGTTATTATAGGATTCCAAATTTCGTGTCGATTGGACTTACCGTTTGATCGTGCGAGCTTGAAACGCACAGAAATTAATTAAAGGAAATTTAATTAAAATTACTCGATTTGAAAACCTATCTTCTGTATATATGATGGAATTGGCCTCCGATACATATTCCATTGTGTTCGGAATAAGGGTAGAACATTAGGAGTTCTAGGTGGCACTCTTCGTTTGGAGTTCAAAATATTTTCGGATAAATAGAGCACGTTGAGGTCCACCTATCCAACGGCTATGATCATCAATGGCGATCGACAGCGAACTAAAAGCATCTCCGTTCATATGACATTCAAGCATGATTTTCGAGGTGTAGAGATGGCCTAGTTCGACTGGTCTCTGGCTGTGGGTGGCGCGCGTGTAGGCGGAGGCAGTGGTGGTCTACGATCGTCTTCTAGTGGCTCGTGGGTGGTGCGACGATCAAATGTATGCGTGCGTATATGGGTTCGTGGTTTACCTGGACGTGAACGAAGAAGGGGAAGAATTAAAATGGTAATGAAGGTAATTAACTTAGGCTAATGACGTTAATAATTATTTTATAAAATCGTGTAAGTTATAAAATACATAACTATTTCATACGAGGTCAGATTCGCACGAAACAAGCGGCGTTGGATTCGTATCGTCGAACACTACATTATAGAGTTGGATTAGATCGATTTGAAGCTTGCAGGGTTTTTGGTTAAAATTAAACGTTCGTTTAATTTTAATCGAAACGAAACACTACAACGACGATTGGAAGCAAGTGAGTAAAACTCACTCTCTCTATCCCACTTATATTATTATATAAGTGGGAACAAATTCATTCTACGCTATGTGATGATTGTTTGGATGTTATGCTATATTATTAGTAGTTGGATATATTCATGCCTATTGGAGAAGATGAGACCCTATACGTTCCCATGTATGAGCGGATGACCCTTTATACGCACTTCTGCCTCGAAGCAGACATTGTACATATTTTCTCATATGTATATTAGTTGCAGGTTACAGGTTGGAGGGATCCAACTCGATTCCTCACCATTATTGATTCTATTTACACATATTGTTATATATGTTGTATTATGTGATGTTTGATGTGATGGATGCCATGTTTGCTATTATTGATGTGAATCCCCTTATTTAGTACTTCTGCTGCATTGGGCCAGATTTTTGAAAATTAAATATTAAAATGATGATTTCAATTTAAAATGGATTTCAAAATGATTTTGAAAATATATATGTTTTAATAATTTTTGAATTATTAAAGAAATGAATTTATTTTAAATAAATAAAAAGTTATAATTTTTATGTTATTATGGCTTTGTGAAATATGCTTAAATATAGATTTTTAAACTATTAATGAAATGGATTTTTAAACAGTGTTTTATAAGTATTAGAAAATGAAATTGTAATCAAATTTGTAAATGGATTTGTAATTGAAATTTAGAAATGAATTTATAATGGACTTTATAAATAATAAGATTAGAAAAGAACGAATTTGTAAATAAAGAGATTTATAAGTAAATAAACTTATAATGGGATTTTGACATATAAATGAGATACAAATGGAAATTGTTAATAAATGAATTTTATATATGGAAGTTTTCATAAACTATAAATGGAATTTATAAACATTGTTTTATAAATCCGAAATCAATTTAATTTGACAAGTTAAATATGAAAGTTTATAAAGAAAATATATTCACGTTTTTAAAGTGAAAAATCCTTAAAATGAATGTTTTGGAAAGTGATATTTTAAAATGGAGTTTAAATAGTTTGGAAATACAATAAGTTGTGAATTCACTTATTATTAAAATAATTTTATGAAATGTTTTCCAAATATTGAAATATTGAAATGGTTTTGAGAATATATCTTTTTAAAGATAATTTGAAGTAATAAATTTGGAGAAGTGATCATTAATAAAAGATTAATAAATCAGGCATAGTGACTGTTTAAGTGTTAAATTATATTTTGGCCATTTTAGTTATCGACTTGATGTGGAAACTATTTAGTCATACACTTAGTATGTAGCCATCTGTGTAGGCCTTATTATCATTGGGTGTAAAGGATGTTGATTCGAGTACTGCGGAGCGAACACTCCTATCTACCGAGCTTCCTTCTTGGCCGAAGGATAGCAAGTTGAAAGTTGGAAACGTGATAAGTCTACAAGACTTGGTTTATGTATGAGGTTGAGTAATGCTTTTTCATTGTTGGTGCGAAGAGACCGGGATCGTTTTATCCAAAAACCACTACGGACCAACCTATATGCGACGATTGTGCAAATTTATTGATGATATTGATATTTAGGATTTTCATAGTAAAGGACTACTTGTTGATCATTTAGGGTTAAAATCACAATATACAAATAATAGCAGTAGTCTCTTCGTTATGAAATATCCAATGCAAAGACTATTTGCTACTAATCCTAGGGATTTCCCGATAGGATGTGGTAGGAAAGTACCTTCGGTTTGTCCTGTTCCTCGACAACTTGTATGGATGGATGTCTGATAGTACATTTTCTGATATTACGTACATTGGTTTTTACAGACATACATCTGTAGTGGCGGAGTAGGCAACTTCTCTTTGCTTAACACCCTCCTAGAGACATACGAGTTCAAGGGTTGTATTTTTGTGGAAGGCAGTTAGTAGTCAACGGAAATGGCAATGTGGCATTCAAAGATGATGTGATATGTGAAAGGTATTCGATACCTCTTTTGGCCTCACACCCTAGGAAATGACTAAAATAGGGTAGAAGCAGCAAGGCTAAGTGGGTAGCTCCCATTAGGAGATGTCATCATCCTTGTAGATTTACTCTACACATGTCTACGTATGTGGTGAATGTATGACTAGGGTGCCCATTAAAAATCGGTAACGACCGGGGTGATGACATATTCGGTACTATGCAGGAAGGGTTAGGTCGGTCTTATGTTGGTTTAGGTGGGCAATATCTGCTCCTTAGGTGCATTTCTCTAGAGGTGTACTGTACGGAAGGTAGTCCCTTACCTTGTCATTTATATGGAATCCAATATCCACTACGTGCCTGCCATTTTGTTTGTAAATCTATTATGCTGGAATTTAATAATGGAACAATTTCAGCTATGGTTAAGTATTATTTATGCAATAGACACTACTATAATATAAGAGAATTTGATATGAAATGTTTTGGTTATCATAAGGTTAAAACCCATCCGTGTTTATGTGTGGGCATGGTCTTACAATATACCCTTTGTTTTGATAAAGAAAGTTTGGTAAAACTTAAAACTTTAAAATTTAGTTGAGATGTGTTTTTCTCACGCTAGTTTACCAGACTAATCCAGACGTTCTTCCGTTTCAATGCTCGGGTCAGACCGAGTATATTTACAGGTTTAGGTTTGGTGCTTTTGGAGCTTCAGCAGACGAGCTGTAGATCTTCATGTCGTCTACACATATTTCTTTATTTTCCACTGCATTGTTGTTGTAAATTATCAGCATTCGTGAGGATAGGTTGTTATAACTGTCCAGGTTGATAATTATTATTTGTGTACTCTAATTGATGTATGTATATTAAGTTTCTCTTTTGTAAAGATTATTCATCTATATTATATGTTATTCCGCTGCGATGTGAGATTCTTTATTATTATGGTTCTGTTTCTCTCTTCTTCTCCTCTTCTCTTCTTCTCTCTTCTTTCTTTCTTCTCACCCTCTCTCTTCTTTCTCATGATTTTCCGTCATTCTATGCTTTTTGGTCGGACATGTGTGGTTTATTATCGATTCAAAAGGTACGAATTTGCGGGTCGTCACAGCGTGGTATCAGAGCTTAGGATTTTGTCAACACCTCGGCTTTGATGGGTACTCAGTATGGATAGGGTTAGTAGCACCCTAGATCGAGTTTGAGTGTATTATATATATGAGTGTGTGTTTGTTAGTGATTATAACCTGTTTTATATTGTGTTTTATCCGTTGAGTTGTTTATGAATTCTGGTCAGTGCGTGGGACGCTATATGATCGATAGGGGTTTCTAAACGCTTAAACAAGGCAAGTTGACATAATATTATTTTAAAATGAGGTAAATGAAATAATTTTACCTAAATTATAGTTATATATAAAGGAATAATTTTTTTTCAGAAACTATTATAGTTATATATGGATTGTTTGGTTGTTTATGCAATGATAATATTCATAAGTAAAACAAAAGTTGTTATAAACATAATCTAAGCAAAGATAAACGAAATTGAAATGAACTTATATAAGAAAAGTGAAATAAAGTGAATTTACATAAGTATAAATTTATAAATGTAATTTGTAAATAGAAGATTTAAAAGAAATAAAAAGCACTGAATTCACTACAGTCGCTGGGAAATAATTCGGATGGTGACTGCAGCATCATCAGTATTCATTTTTGAGTTTTTAAGTGATGAATTTGCTACCTTAGTAATTTACTAATGAAGTTTAGATTTTTTTCGATAAAAAAAGTTTTGATTTTAAAATCCAAAGTATAATTTGATAAAAGCATAAGAAAATAAGTTTTTGAACTTATAAATTGAAAATGGTATGTATCAGAAAAAGAAAATTTAAATTGAGATATGAAATTAAAAATTTAACTTTAGTGAAGTTAAATATATCGAGTTAGTAAAATGAATTATATGAAATTGAAGTTTAACCAAAGAAAATTTAAATAAATTGAATTTAATTTGAAATGAATTAGATAGATATTTGAAATGAATCAAATAAAAGTGAATATAAACTTAAGTTGTAAAGTGATTATATAACCATGAATTGAAATTATAGAATGGAAGTAAACTTATGTAAATTTTCATGAACTTTTTGGTAACTAAGTTTGCATAACTTATGAATTTGAGGATAGTAAGTTAAAACAAATTTTCTATTGGTTGAATATGAATGTTAAGAAATAAAATTTGAATTTGAATTATAACTTGAATTTTAAGTTAAGTCAAATAGAACGAAATATTGTGAAGGAATTTAACTTAAGTAAAATTAAATAAAGTTTATTTTGATATTCAAAATGAATCAATGAAATGAAGTAATAAAATGAATAATGATCTTGAGTTATAAAATAAAATTCAACTTATGTTGCAAAATGAATTGAATTGAACTAATGAAAATAAATTAGTTAATTGAATATGATTTGGAATGTTATTTGTTAAAATTGAATATAACATAAGTTAAGAAGTGATAATAAACATTAGAAGTGTTGTATAAAATTGTTTAAATTGATCATGAACTTAAGTAAAGAATTTATGTAATGGTTGTTAAGTGTTATTAGTTTTAAATAAAATATACTAAGTAAATTAAATATGGAATGAGATGTTGCTAAACATGAATTGAATTTAAGTGAAAATTAATAAGTGGAAGTTAACGAATGTAACTTGATAAAATGAGAATTAATTGAATGTGAACATAATGAATTTGAATTGAATGTAAATCAACCGAATATTGATAGAATGAATGTTAATCAATTTGAAAGTGAACGTGAATAAAATTGAATGTTAATGATTTGGATGAAAATGAAAGGAATGTAAATTGGTTGAATGAAAACTAATTGAATATGAATAATTGAATGTTAATTAAACGAATGTGAATAAGTTGAAAACAAATCAAATGAATGTTAGTAAGAAGGAAAGTTAATAAAAATTAAAACCATTAACATTGAAATGTATATTAACTTAGTTATGACATTAGATGGATGTTAGTTGTTGGATGGTTTCTTCTGTTGCATGTGTTTCATTTGCATATGATTGTTGTATTAGTATATGTTATATATTGATATTACATTATATATACTTGTTCTCATTTGTTTGTTGAGTGTTTAGTAGGTGCAGATGGCGTATGCTTCACATTTGGAGCTCGCTTTTGCGCTATATTAGCCGTATATGCTCGCTAAATAATATACAAGGTACATATCTCGGATTATATATCGTACTTTTATATTTTTTCCCTATGGGATGCCTCATCCTCAAAGGTGAGATGTATATTTGTGAGATATGTATATATATATATATATATATTGTGATTCTACCACGATCGAACCGTGCAAAGGAGACGCTGGCGAAATTTTTCGTAAATTTAAGGCGTCAGAAATTTTTTGAAAATTTTGGAAATTTTTATAACTAAAATTTTGATTTTGAGTTATAAGTTGAAATAATATTAGTTGATTTTTGAAAGAGTATTAGTTAATAACTATGAATGAAACGATATTAGTTGGTTTTGAAAAGATAACTATGAATGAATTTGAAAACTTAGAAGAGTTTTTATGAGAAGTTTAACTAATGGATTTGGAAAAAGTTAAAAGGTTTGAAGAATTTGGTAATCCATTTGAACAAATTGTTTTGAAAAGTTAATGGATTTTGTGGCATTTTCTTACTTGGTAATTTTGGGGATGAAATTCTTTTAAGTAGGGAGAATGTAACCACCCAGAATTTCAGTCATTCGAATTTGGAATATTTAATTGATTTTAAATATTCAAAAGTTAATTTTATAAGCTGAATAACTTATATTTCGAATATAGTGATTTATTTGATAATTAAATTGTTGAATTTAATATTTGAAATTGTGGAAATAATTGGATCTTGAATTTTATTTAAATGAAAATGATTTATATAGTTAATTTAAAATCTATTTAAATTAGAATGGAGTTAGTGAAATTTTAAAAATTGATTTAAAAACGAATAAGTAGAAATTGGAAATTTATTAATTTAATTAACGTGTAAAAATTGTCATTTTTGACACTGCCTCGGATTTTGACGAAACTAGTTTCATTGGATCCATAATAGTGAGTTATTATAGATTCCAAATTTCGTGCCGATTGGACTTACTGTTTGACCGTGCAAGCTTGAAACGCACAGAAATTAATTAAAGAAAATTTAATTAAAATAACTCGATTTGAAAACCTATCTTCTTGTATATGATGAAATTGGCCTCCGATACATATTCCATTGTGTTCGGAATAGGGGTAAACATTAGGAATGCCAGGCAGCACGCTTCATTTGGAGTTCGAAATATTTTCGGTTGAATAGTGCGCGAAAATTTTCTATAAAAGCACCTCATTTTTCCCATTTTACCTCAAACCCTAGGGTTTCCTACCCTAGCCGCCATATTATCATGAATGGCCAGAAATGGAGCGTTTTCTTCCTCCAATAACTCACAATCCATCGACATTTAGCAAAAACCTTCAACATGAAAATTGTAGAGCACGTTGAGCTCCACATATCCAACGGCTATGATCATCAACGGCGATCGACAGCGACCTAGAAGCATCTCCGTTCATCTGACATTCAAGCACGATTTTCGAGGCGTAGGGGTGGCCGAGTTCGATCGGTCTCTGGTCGTGGGTGGCGCGCGTGTAGGCGGAGGAAATAGTGGTCTCTGATCATCTTCTAGTGGCTCGTGGGTGGTGCGGCGATTGAATGTATGCATGCGTATATGGGTTCGTGGTTTACCTGGATGTAAATGAAGAAAGGGAAGGATTAAAACGTTAATGAAGGTAATTAACTTAGGCTAATGACGTTAATAATTATTTTTATAAAATCTCGTAACTTATAAAATGCATAACTATTTCATACGATGTCGGATTCGCACGAAACAAGCAATGTTGGATTCGTATCGTCGAACAATACATTATAGATTTGGATTTGATCGATTTGGAGCTCGTAGGATTTTTGGTTAAAATTAAACGTCCGTTTAATTTTAATCGAAATGGAACACTACAACGATGACTGGAAGCAAGTGAGTAAAACTCACTCTCTTTGTCCCGCTTATATTTTTATATTAGTGGGATTAAATTCATTTTATGCTGGGTGATGATTATTTGGATGTTATCCTATATTTTTAGTACTTGGATATATTCCTGCCTATTGGAGCAGATGAGATCCTATACGTTCCCGTGTATGAGCGGATGACCCTTTGTACGCGCGTCTGCCTCGATGCAGAAATTTTACATATTTTCTCTTATGTATATTTGTTGTAGGTTACAGGTTAGAGGGATCCAACTGGATTCCTCACCATTGTTGATTTTTATTTACACATATTGTTATATATGCTGTATTATGTGATGTTTGATGTGATGGATGCCATGTTTGCTATTATTGATGTGCAGCATTTGGCCATATTTTTGGAAATTTAAAATATTAAAATGATGATTTCAATTTAAAAAGGATTTCAAAGTGATTTTGAAACTATATATGTTTTAATAATTTTTGAATTGTTAAAGAAATGAATTTAATTTAAATAAATAAAAAGTTATAATTTTTATGTTATAAAAAAATTATGGCTATGTGAAATATGCTTAAATATAGATTTTTGAACTGTTAATGAAATGGATTTTTAAACGGCGTTTTATAAGTATTAGAAAATGAAATTGTAATCAAATTTGTAAATGGATTTGCAATTGAAATTTAGAAATGAATTTATAATGGATTGTATAAATAATAAATTAGAAAATAATGAATTTGTAAATAAAGAGATTTATAAGTAAATAAACTTATAATGGGATTTTGACATATAGATGAGATACAAATGGAAATTGTTAATAAAGGAATTATATATATGGAAGTTTATATAAACTATAAATGGAATTTATAAACATTATTTTATAAATCCAAAATCAATTTAATTTGACAAGTTAAATATGAAAGTTTATAAAGGAAATATATTCACGTTTTTAAAGTGAAAAATTCTTAAAATGAATGTTTTGGAAAGTGATATTTTAAAATGGAGTTTAAATGGTTTGAAATTCACTTATTATTAAAATAATTTTATGAAATGTTTTCCAAATATTGAAATATTGAAATGGTTTTGAGAATATATCTTTTTAAAGATAATTTGAAGTAATAAATTCGGAAAAGTGATTTAATTAATAAAAGATTAATAAATCAGGCCTAGTGACTGTTTAAGTGTTAAATTAAATTTTTGCCATTTTAGTTTCTCAACTTGATGTGGAAACTATTTAGTCGTACACTTAGTACGTAGCCATCTTTGTAGGCTTGATTATCATTTGGTGTAAAGGATGTTGATTCCAGTAGTGCGGATTTATTACTCATATCTACCAAGCTTCCTTCTTGGCCGAAGGATAGCAAGTTGAAAGTTGGAAACGTGATAAGTCTACAAGACTTGGTTTCTATATGAGGTTGAGTAAAGTATTTGCGTTGTTGGTGTGAAGAGACCAGGATCGGTTTATCCAAAATCCACTTCGGACCAACCTATATGTGACGATTGTGCAGGTTTATTGATGATATTGATATTTAGGATTTTCATATTGAAGGGCTTCTTGTTGATCATTTGGAGTTAAAATCCCAATATACATATACTAGCAGTAGACTCTTCGTTATGATATATCCAATGTAAGGACTATTCGCTACGAATCCTAGGGATTTTCCGATAGGATGTGGTAGGAAAGTACCTTCGATTTCTCCTGTTCCTGAATAACTTGTATGGATAGATGTCTGACAGTGCATTTTCGGAGATTACATACATTGGTTTTTTACAGACATACATCTGTGGTGGCGGAGAAGGCAACTTCTCTTAGCTTAACACCCTCCTTGAGACGTACGAGCTCATGGGTTGTATTTTTGTGGAAGGCAATTAGTAGTCAACGGAAATGGAAATGTGGCATTCAAAGATGATGTGATATGTGAAAGGTATTCGATACCTCTTTTGACCTTACACCCCAAGAAATGACTAAAACAGGGTAGAAGCAGCAAGGCTAAGTCGGTCACTCCCATTAGGATATGTCATCATCCTTCTAGCTTTACTCTACACATGTCTAAGTATGTGGTGAATGTATGACTCGGGTACCCGTTAAAGGTCGGTAACGACCGGGGTGATGACATATTCTGTACTATCCAGGAAAGGGTAAGCCGGTCTTGTGTTGGTTTAGGCGGGCAGTATATGCTCCCTAGGTGCATTCCTCTAGAGGTGTATTGTACAGAAGGTAGTCCTTTGCCTTGTTATTTGTATGCAATCCAATATCCACTACGTGCGTGCCATTTTGTTTGTAAACCTATTATGATGGAATTTACTAATGCAGTAATCTCAACTATGATTAATTATTATTAGTGCAATAGACACTATTATAATATAAGAGAATTTGGTATGAAATGTTTTGGTTATCGTAAGGGAAAAACACATTTGTGTTTATGTATGGGCGTGGTCTTACGAGATACCCTTTGTTTTGATAAAGAAAGTTTGGTAATCTTAAAACTTTAAAATTCAGTTAAGATGTGTTTTTCTCACGCTGGTTTACCAAACTGATCCGGGCGTTCTTCCCTTTCAATGCTCGAGTCAGACCGAGTATATTTACAAGTTCAAATTTGGCGCTTTTGGAGCTTCAGCAGACGAGCTGGAGATCTTCATGTCGTGTACATGTATCTTTTTATTTTCCGCTGCATTGTTGTCGTAAATTATCATCATTCATGAGGACGGGTTGTTATAACTATCGAGGCTGAAAATTATTTATTTGTGTACTCTAATTGATGTATGTATATTACAGTTTCTCTTTTGTAAAGATTATTCATCTATATTATATGTTATTCCGCTACGATGTGAGATTCTGTATAGTTATGGTTCTGTTTCTCTCTTCGTCTTCTCTTCTCTTCTTCTCTCTTCTTTCTTTCTTCTCACCCTCTCCCTTCTTTCTCGTGACTTTCCGTCATTCTGTGCTTTTTGGGTCAGACATGTGTGGTTTATTATAGGTTCAAAGGGTACGGATTTGTGGGTCATCACAGTGGAGATCACCTCCTAACCGTTAGTGGATGGATTTCCTTATTATTTATCCTAGAAGAACAAAACGAGATTTATACGCATAGTATAACATCATTGGGGATGACCGTGCCATATAAATCACATGTTTCTCCTAGATATTTCCAAAGTTACATTTTGGTCCAGATTTTGATAGGCGGTTATTTAAATATCAAATAAACAATCATTCAAACAATGATTTAATTCCATATGGGATCCACTTAGCCTTTATTAATTAGTCTTTAATTAATTAAAATCACTTTATAAACATTTGATCAAAAGATCTTTTCAAAACATTATTCCTAAACCCCTTACATCCCTTTTATACTTAGGAAAACATTTGTATACTTATCTTAATGTTATAAGTATATTTACTGAACTTTACAAAAGTTTCCTTCTTTTCAAATTCCATATTAAATGGCCAAACAGATTCCATTTAAAAACATTTCTTCCTGTAAAAATCAGTCCACTTATCCTTTATAAAACGTTTCCTTTTTAAAAGCTCACTTCATATTTCAAATAACTTATAAATTTTCCAAATAAATTTATAACTCACTTTTAAAATTCTCCAGGTTAAATTATAAAACCACTTTATAAATCTCTAAAATCATTTCCCTATTTCACAAAATCTTTTTATAAATCTTCCTAAAGAAAAATCCATTACAAAATATCATTTATAAAACATCCTTTGAAAATCACTTTAAATAAACCCTTTTATTTAGTAATACCCTTTTTTTATAAACAAAATATTATGTATAAATACCTTTATAAAATAATTATATAACTTGAAAATCATTTATAAACTTTAAACCCCAAAATTGATTAAAGAATTGAAGCAAATTCAAAAACATAATTTATAATTCCAAAAGGAGGCTTAGTAAACCCAATGGTACAAATTTAAGTTACCATTTAATTTCAATTTCAGTTTCAAGTCATTCAAAATTTATTTACATAAGTCAACATATATGTAAATACACTTCATATCCAAATCAGGAAATACCATATCACTGCAAACTAATTGGCATATACATGTCTAAATAATACAAAAGCAGGATGGTGAATTGTCCTACTTGGTTGATGTCCAAACAATTCACTACTTATAGTAAAAAGGAAATTTATTCTACTAAACATATATTCATGTAATAAACTATTACATTATAGTGGAATGGGAATTTATTCTACTATCAGATGTCCAAATAATCAAACAATCAGCTTATAGCAGAATGGAGATTTATTCTGCTAACACATGTCCACACAATCAAACCATTTACATAACTCATTCATAATTATTTGTCTACCTAATGGTATCAACATTTGAATCCCTTATGTTCAAAATCATCCTTGGAAAAGAAGTACCTCTAAAACAATTTAATTCTCGAAAACAAAAGATTTTATATTCAAACTCCATTTTAAAATGTTTAATCACAAGTTAAACTCTTCATAAATATAATTAATCTGTATTAAATTTAAACTTCATTTAATTATAAATTAATAAATAATTAAACCTTAATAAATAATTTATTTATAAATTAAACCCTTAATTAATCCTTTATTAATTATTAAATAAAAATTTAAAACCTTCATTAATAATTAATATTAATTAAGATCAATTAATTAAATAATTAATCTTTTACTTAAAACTTAAATAATAAATTAAACCTTTAATAAATAATTATTTTAAACTAAAACCTTAATTAATTTATAATTAAAAATAATTAAACACTTTATTAATAACCAACTAATAATTAACCCTATATTTAAATAACAATTTATTAAAAATTAATTATATACTTAAATCATAACTTTATAAAATTTATCTAGCTTAATTAATAATTAATTTAAATTTAATCTTACTTTAAAATATAATTAATTAAGAACTAATCTCCACTTAATTATAATTATTAGACATATCTTAATACTTAATTAATCATTAATTATTTAAAAAAACTTAATTAATTAAAATTAATTATTAAATTCTTAATTAACTTTTTAAAACATCATTATTGGGTTTATAAAACATTTACATAACTTTCAAAGGAGAAAAAACTCAAACTTTCAAAATTTGGATTTTTATCGAAACTACATCCATATCGACTATCGCTATAGATGGCATTTCTTGGAATTGTGTCCTTACTTCCTTCTTTGATAACTTATTCCTTTAAAGCTTTCTAATTTTTTGGAAACACAAAGTAAGTGTTTTTAAACTAAACAAAGTTTCTAATTTTTAAAAAAATGGGTTTTGAATTTTAAAACCAAAGCTCGTATTTTCACACAAGGATTCTTCATCGATAGACTAATCAAATTGCAAACTTTTCTTAGTAACTAACATATAATTATGTCATAACAATGTTCACATGAAACAAACCAAAATATAAGCAAGATCACAACATATTACCAAAATTTATAACTTTCCGAACAACGCCATATTTAACTTCAATCTCAAGTCTAACTTTTCAACTCATAACAACAACCTATAAGCACATTCAACCGCAACATATCTAACCAACTCAAGTCACAAATCATAAACAACTCATATAACACACAAAAGCTAAAACTTGAATTTTTAAAGAGCTAAAAGTTTACTCGTCAAATATTTTAAAAACTTTTGTGAACTTGAGGCTGAAAATCCAAACTTCACTTTAAACACATACGAGCACCCATATGCCTGTCATAGCCACATTGATCTCAGCCTAAGGCTCTTTGGGTTTGTCCATAACATGGTATGGCTGGCCATGGTGCTTACAAAGGATGGCCTTAGATGGTGAGGGGTGTGTGTGGTGTTGTTTTGAAGTGGAGGAGGTAGAAATGGAAAAGGAGGAGTTTAAAGCTATTTTGAAAACTTTTTATGTGAAATAAACTTTTGAATCTAACTTTTAAAATTTAAAGAGAAGCCATGGAAGTTGCTTTCGAGCTAAGGAAATTTGTGAAGTGAACAAAGAATGAGAAAGGTGAAAAAGAAATTAGAAAAACTAGTTTTTATATTATGTGAATATGCAAATTTACCAAAATGACTGTAACGACCCGCTATTTCGAACCATTCGCATCCGCACATGTCGGACTTGAATTGCACAAAATATCAGATTGTTAATTTATATTTGGCGAAACTTAACATATACAGTAAATAAATCAATCACATAATCACAAACATAGAGTATTACAACCATAAGCAGCGGAATAGATAAGTAGTAGTTCATGAAGCTACAATAACATCAGAGTCTGAAACAAATTACAACAGAATCTCAAATACAAATGAATCTTTAATACATAAACAACTAACGAGTCTAAACATAAATGACTAGAATAAACTAAAATAACTGAAAGCTGGATAGATAGATCTTCAAACAAAGCTCCAATCTCCAAAGGTAAGTCTCAAATGTTGTGACACTCAGTCTGACCCGAGCATAAAGCAAAATACAAAACACTCGAGTCAGGATTAACATTCTTATATTAATAAATTCAACTTAAGTGAAATGTCAACTGAAATACAAGTAACTTAAAGGATGTTTGGGATTTCCATCCTCTAAGGATCCGTGGAACTATCTACTATGTAGTAATATACGCTATTATAATAATGTCTATAGTAAAGTAAAGTATTAAAATAGCATTAAGGCATTACCCATATCCCCCTTAACACATTTTATATAATGTCGTAGTCTATACAGATACTGTAAACTCCACCCGCAGGTGGGCTATCAGGGAGCACTCCATAGGTACGACACAAAACAAACTCGTAGAAGGCGCGATTAAGCATGTGACAAGGCACGCGAGGCAATGCCAGGGTAGATATACCATTTGCACGCCCAGACTGGTGGTAACGCATAGCAGCTACAACTGCCCACCTCGTGACACACTCCCAAATCAAAGGGTGCACCCCATCAAATCACAAAAGCAATAGAATGGTATCGAATAAATGTGCCCGATCGGAGGAATGGGCCCACTTGGCCCAGTATAGCTCCTGTTTTAGCCACATCAAGCTAACTCACGGGAGTCAGGGCTACGTAATCCATATAGAATCGTCGTCAAACCATTCTACTACGTTTTGGAATCTCCACCATGTACACAGTTGTTAAAGTGGTTTTCGGTACTGGTAGAGAGTATGACAATATCTGATCCCGGTCTCTTTAACAACCAAACGCTTATTTCACACCGTGGTCATTTCATTTCAAATAGTTCATACTTCTTATCAAAATATCATATTCATTTCGAAACCATATCAATTCGATATCATTATTCACTTTATATAATATTCATTTTCAGAATAGTAACACTTTCAAATTTATAACACTTTGAAAATCATAACTCTTTCGAGATCATAACACTTTGGAAATCATAACACTTTGGAAATCATAACACTTTTGAAATTACAACAGTTCCAACTTAAACAGTTTAGATATTGAAAATAGTATATATATTAAAATAGTTATAAATTAAAATAGTTTATATATATTAAAATAATTTATATATTAAAATAGTTTATATATATTAAAAATAGTTTATATATATTAAAAATATTTTATATAATAAAAATAGTTTCCTCCAATTTCGCAAATCGATTCAAATTATCTTAAATTCCAAAATTTAACTTAAATCAATTCCAGTTTAACCATTTCAATTTAAAGTTCAAAGATTCAAGTTTAAATATTCAAACATTTACGATATAAATTTCATTTATATTGCAATATTTTAATTTTATTCAAATTGGAAAATATTCACTTGATCATTTTAATAACAATTAAATAAAATCTCAATTTATAAATTTAAATCAATATTAAATATTCAGTCTTAAATTTATTTAAAGTTGAGAATATTCATTTAATCATTTTTCATCAAATCAAGTTATAGATCATACCTTTCAAATCTCAAGGTTAATAAGTTCAAACAAATTCTTATTTAAATTCAATTATTAACCAATTTAAATTTCAAGTCAATTTTACTTTATTTTCCAACTTCAATTTATTCAAAGTTATTACAAAAATCTATTTAAAATATTAATGTAAAATTTAAGTAAATATTTAAACATAATATATATATATATATATACTAATTAAATTAAATTTTATTTAAATAATTTATATTAAATTAAATCTTGTTAATAAATCTATTTTAAATTTTATTTTATATATTTAAAAATAATAAAATTATAAGTAAAAATTTTAAAATATCAAAACTAACTTGTAAAATTAAAATTTCCAAACATATAATTTAAAAATCTAATTTTACAAAATAAAATATCTTTTTATTTTATTTAAAAATCAATATTTAATAAAATCCATATATTTCCTTCCAAAACTATAAAAATTATTTTTCAAAATAGACCAACGGTGTCCGTATATAATTTTCTATCATATGGTCAAGTGATACGGACATTTATCATTTCAATCCGCAATTTAAATATCTACGGGTATATATCATTTCAACTTGCAATCCCAAAAATTCAAAATAAATGAAAATTGCTTGGGTTTATCATTTCAACCCATAACGATTTTCCTTATTCTACAAGATCGTTTGGGTATGTATCATTTCAACCCATAGGAAATTCTAAACTAACAGGGAACTTGCAGAGTGAGAACAAATATGATAATAATATAACATATCAACAACAGGCATATATCATCAATAATAAATTTAAATATAATATATACAACAGGGTTATGGTGTCATATATCATAGGTGAACAATTACAGATAATAGCATATCAGATTTAACAATTAAATAAATATCAATTTAATATTTAACAACAAATTTCAATCGCAATTTCATGTGAATTTAATCTACTAAATATAAGAATGTTAATCGTGAGTGATTGCTCACCTTTCGAGGCTAGAGAAATTAAATACACAACAAGCTAAGAATTAAATCACGAACTCAACAATCGACCAATCCAAACGATAAATCTCAAAGCAAAGCAAAGCAAGGTGAACACGGATTAGACGAACAAAGCTGATAATTATGAATCGATGAAAACTAATAAAATCAACTTGATATAAATTGAAACAAAATACATATTATATAACATTTTCTTCTAAAAATCAATATACAATTTTAAAACTCATATATAAAAACGTTAGATGTATTTTCAAATCAACATTTAATTTATATAAATTAATATATATATATATTTCACAAATCATTACATCATAAATGCATATCAAACTTTGAAAATAGAACTCTCATATTATCTTTGTAAATCAAAACACATATAGTAAAACACTTAAAATAATTAATTCCTAAACTACATTTATTTCCATTTCCTATCAAAATATATATGCAACTACTATATACACTCAAATATACTTATATATATATATCTTTTCAAACTAAAATTATAAAACCCATATATTTCTTATCAAAATTTCCAAAGGAATAATTAAACAATATACATACTAAAGCTATTTCAAAAATTATTTAAAATATAATATTTACATATATAATTTGAACAAAATAATTATTGTTTGCGCCAAAATTGGTCACAAACCCCAAATGTTGTGAAAGCACCAGTGTATGAATATAAATCAACAATATTCACACACAAATCTCAAATCTAAGCAAACAGAGTATCACAATTTAGAAATAATGAACAGAAACACGAGATTTATAGTGGTTCGGCGATCTTGCTTACGTCCACTCTGAAGTTGATGATTTTATTGATATTCGCTTGATGATTACAATTTCTTCTGATGTAATACAACTGATTTTATGATTATAATCTGAATCTAAGGAAGCAGTGGTGATTCTGAGTAAATCTGGCAAAGTCTGGGCGCTCTTTAGCTCTTAGAATTGTCCGACCCCTTTTCTGAATGAGCAGGGGCTCTATTTATAGGTGTAGGAAGCTGATATTTCGCCTAAAATTTGGGGAGACCAGTTCCGGTATGCAAAGGGGCCCGCATGGCCGAAATCTGGAGATCCGGGCCCACTTTGGGATCGATTCGACCCTTGGTTCAAATCGATCAAGAAAGTGTCCAATCGAGCTGAAATTTGGTGTGAACATCCTTCATCATGTGCTCAAGCTTCTGTGAAAATTTCATAGCATTTGGACTTGTGAATCTCGAGTTATGATCGATTCAAGGTTAGATACTCGGCTGAAACGTCTCTTCGAATCGATCCTTTTCGACTCGAGTACTTCGAATCGATTGCCTCGACTCGATTCAGTGTGTCTTCGCGATGACGTGGCGTGCCTTCTTCGTATCGATCCGACTTGTGCTCCGAGTTGTCTGGGTCAAACCCATCGTTTCAGGCGCTTCAACTTAGTGGATTCGAGGTGATGGGTTTGAAGGAATGCTCCTTCGAATCGATCGAATAGGCGCCCTTCGAATCGATTCGACTGGTGGATACAAAGTTATCTTGACGGAGTGGGTTCGAAGTAACTTATGGGATGGAGTCGAAGGGTATTGGTTGCATGGATTCGAGGTGGAGGAAAACCTGAGGGGTTCGAAGTGTTGGATTCGAACGTAGCCTGTTTGGATGGATTCGAAGCAGGGAGAACTCGATGGTTTCGAACGACTAAGACCTCATCGATTCGAACTAGATCATATGAGTTTGATGTGGTGGATTCGAATGGAACTTGCTCTGATGGATTCGAACGCAGGGTCCACTTATGGATTCGAAAACAAGGCTGTTTGCTCCATCTTCCGTTGGTGATACCTTGAGCGTATGAATTCGGATCGCCTCGAAATTTGGAATGTTGGTTTCTACGACTTTGCTTGACGTGTCTTATCAATTGTAGCCCGATTCGGACTCGGACAAAATTCATTGATATCCATGGTGAAACAGTGTATAACGAACTTTTACGACGAACTGTCTTTAGTTTTCCAGTCAACTTTTTGGTGTCACGGCCTTGCCAAAAGGCGGGATAACATATCCCCCCCCCCCAAAACATGCCTTGCGATAGGAAGGTGTGTTTTGTAATGCCATAAGCTGGATGTTCGTATCCTGTTGATGACCTGCAAAGAAATTGATAGTCTTTCCTGACCATGAATGACGATCTTTCCCGACCGTATGTCATTTGAGATGATATGTGACCGTTCGAGGTCAGTTGCCGTTCATGGAAAATAATGAAATGGGACCGTTCATGGTCGGATGCCGTTCGCGGCAAATAGAGAAATGGGACTGTCAGCGGTCGGATGTCGTTCTAGACGAGTTGCGACCGTTCGTGATCGTGTGTCGTTCTAGGCGAACTATGACCGTTCGCGGTCAAGTGACGTGGAAAGAGGAATGTGATCGTTCGCGATCGAATGTCATATTAAGTGAATTGTGACCGTTTGTGGTCGAGTGCCGTTCGTGGCGAAGTGTGATCGTTCGCGATCGAATTGTGACCGTTCGCGGTCGGGTGCCGTTCCTGGCGAATTGTGACCGTTCGTGGTCGGGTGCCGTTCGAGGCGAATTGAGTGTGCCCGGGGAGGGACTTAGTATCATCAATACCAGGTTTCACGTTCGGGTGAATTCCCGGATTGTTTGTTTCAACGGTTTATCGCCATCTCAAAGCATGCCTAGGGAGCGTTTGTGATCCCGTACATGTGTAAGTGGCTTAGCCGTTATGAAATCACAAGTAGCATTTTTTCATTGAAAATAAGTCTTTAGCAGAAATGTTAAACAAAATCAAGTTCAAATATTCAAATCAAGATGAAACAAAAGCAAAGCAAGGATGTCAAAGTGTAAACTCCCACAACGATAGGGTTAGTAGTCATTTAGAGCATGCCTATGGACCGTTCATGATCTCGCACATGTGTAAATGACTTACCCATGTTGGTGAGAGGTTTACGACTTGTTCATCGTTATTTTCAATTAATTGATAATCATACGGTGTCCCGGCTCGGGGGCACCCCTAGCTGATGTAGATGGTGGTCGCTCTGGCTCCACTGCTGGAGCTCGCCTTCTCACATACTGGAGTAGCATACCATTCCTGATGTGCCCTTCCACCTCATCCTTCAGATGTCTACAGTCGTTAGTGTTATGACCATTCAGTTCGTGGAATAAGCAATATCTGTCTGATTTCCTCTCGTCAACAGTGGGATCCCTTCGTATTGGCCTATGGTAGGGAACTTGCTCTCGTGTATCTTGGTAGATTCGCTCCAAACTCTCATTCAGCTCTGAATAAGTGGTGAATCGTGGCTCTCTCTGCAGTCGCTTTGACCTGTCACCATTGTCCTCAGCCTTTCGTTGTCTTTTATCCTGGTCTGAATCCTTTTCAAAAGGCTTTTTGTGTTTAAGTGCATAAACTTCTATCCCCTCTCCTTCTTCTCTTTCAGCATTAGCGTCTTCCAATCGCAAAAACTTTTCTGCCTCGTGATAGAATTCTCCCAGATCCATAGGCGGATCCTTAGTTAATGAATTTTTGAATTCTGTGCCGTCAGCTATTCCGGACACAGCTGCCATCATAACCATGGATGGATCTGGCCGATACACCGATGCTGCTGCCGCATTGAACCGCGTCAGGAAATTCCTCAGAGACTCCCCAGCTTTCTGTTTTAGCGTTGCCAAACTCATCACATTCTTAGGTCTTGAAATGTGAACCCTGAATTGCCTCATAAATTTCTCAATCAAATCGGTCCATGTCCCAATGGAGCCGCTCTCTAGCTGTCTGAACCATAAAGCTACTATGTCTATCAAATACAATGGGAAGCACCGGGCCATGACTTCCTGTGATGCCCCCAGCACTTCCATGTGCCTTGTTAACAGTAAAAAGTGAACGCTAACACCCGGTGTGTGTAATAGGATTGTGAAAGCACCACCCGTGTGACGGGAACAGAAATCAAGCAGGAAAATAGCATAAATGCAGTAAATGAACAACAGATTTATAGTGGTTCGGCCCGTAATTGGGCCTACATCCACTTTATAGTCTCTTATTGCTGATTCGGTTACAATTTGATACAAATCTCTTCAAGAAACAGTACAATTCGATCACAAGAAACAATCTTGACTACTAGCTCAATCTTCGACGGTGAAACTCGATGAATCCATGTCGGATGTAAGGAATTTCTCTCGAAGCTTGTTGTAGTGTCACGAATGCTTGAAGGATCCTTGATTGCTGAATGAATGAAGAGTTCGACGGAGTAACAACGCTGTAGAAATGATTTGCCAAAAGTCCTCCTCATGTTGGAAGTGGTGGCCTATTTATAAGAGCAGATTTCTGAGCTTTCGATTTGGCCAAGTCATGAGTCGTGACCGACTCATGGTAAGTCGTGACACGTATTCGACTTATGATGTCTCGCGGGTGCCATATTTGGTTCATCTTGTGGCTTAGTTGGAAGACAAGTGCTAACTCGTAGCCGACTCATCAGATCAAAGTGGCTCAGGCACGGGCTTTGGATTTTAGCTTGATAGCCTTTAAGTCGTAAGCCTGATGAGTCGTAATACCTTATGAGTCGTAAGTCTTCATGAGTCATAAACCTGATGAGTCATTGATCCAATGAGTCGTAAGACCTTGTGATTCGTAAACCCCATGAGTCGTAAGACCTCATGGGTCGTAAATCCCCATGAGTCGTAATACTCCATGAGTCGTATAGACCTTGACTCGTTGAACCGTCTGGACCATGAGTCGTAGCAAGCTTATCTCGTAAGACCATGAGTCGTATACTCCTTATCTCGTAAGACCATGAGTCGTATACTCCTTATCTCGTAAGACCATGAGTCGTATACTCCTTATCTCGTAAGACCATGAGTCGAAGAAACTTAAAGGTTAACATTTGCCCCTCGAAGTACACGCCTAAGTCGTAGGTCGTGTGCTTCGACTCATCTTATCCCGTGTATGCCTTTTCGTGTTCCACTGCCCAAAGGTATAAAATGCTTGAGTCGTCCCTTCTACCCATTACCTATCTCCTGAGTCGTATCCGCCATTACTATTCCTCCAAGCTTTCTCGAGGCAATACCTTCCTTTTCCAACAATCTACCAATTCGATTCTCCATTCTTTATTGCGTAAGTGTTTCTGATCCATCCTCGACCTTTAATCATCATTGATTCGTGAACTCTCCCCCCATACTTAATCCATCCCCTCGTACAACGCTTTGTTGTGAATTCCACCGTACCGGTAGTTCGTGAGCCCGATTTTGCTCGATTTCAACTTTAGATGAATGGGGCGATGGAGATGTAGGGTTACTGCGCTTCAGGCTTTAATTGATTAGGTTGACGAGGCTTTAGTGATCTGAACTTAACTCTTTGGATGGTTCAATGGTGTCGTGGAATTAGGATGGGGATCGTAATTTGATTGAGAGGTTACCGGGTTTGGAAGATAACGGGTTAGAAGAAAAGTCAATGGGTTCAAATCGAGTGAAATGCTAGCAGGGCCATGGTTCAGTAGCTTTGTACGACCCACGAGTCAAGCCTCCTATAACATAATTCTTGAGTCGTAGACGACTCAGGACTTAGGATTTTATGCCGCTTTGGACTGTAGCCTCTTTTTGAGTCGTAGACGACTTAGATTTTTACGACAGAATTCTTGAGTCGTAGACGACTTAGGACTTGGGTTATATGCCGCTTTGGACTGGAGTCTCTTATTTTCACGACTTAAGACCTAAAGTACGACCGACTTGCCTTGTAACCCTTAAGTCGTGGATGAGTCAGAACATCAGTCGTGGACGAGTCAATACATAAGTCGTTGGCGACTCATGACTTGGGCTTTGAACGAACTTTGAACTGCTGCATTTTGAACTGCTGAACTATGAACTGCTGCATTTCCCCACAGATCACTCTAACTTGCAGACTAATAACCTGTCTAATAAAATATCCACAAAGAAATTGGGACGAATATACTGTCACCGACTGCCCATATCAAATGACAGATTAGTTAATAACAGATAATCAACATAAACAGATTGTGTGTATGAAGTCCT
Source organism: Allium fistulosum (assembly GCA_030737815.1). Classification (NCBI taxonomy): domain Eukaryota; kingdom Viridiplantae; phylum Streptophyta; class Magnoliopsida; order Asparagales; family Amaryllidaceae; genus Allium; species Allium fistulosum. The sequence continues at coordinate 1,216,735,629 of CM060904.1, read as the reverse complement.
TTAAACCAACAAGTTCAAGCAAAGTATTAAAACAACATTGAAATAGTCAACTGAAAATATCCGGTTTGCATTTAATACTGTACCTGAACTTTTAAATTAACAAGTCCTGAAATTTGATAATCGATCGGTTACCGACTAGCTTAATTCCAGTTTGTATTTATTTGTTATCTTTGTTAATTTTGCACAACACTTCACACTATTTAGGAAACGTACACCTTCATATTTGAATATCCAGTTGCTTGTGTAGAATGGCTTCTCAACAAGGAGATGTAACAGTTCGGACCGGAGAGTCCATTTTCATTCCAGCTCCTTTAGTCAACCCCCCAGAGAAAGCCCCTTCCACTTTATTGTACAAAACTTTTCGGCAATTGTGTACTCAATTTGGCATTGCTGAGGATGATGCTATCCTTCCTGAAAAGAACAACACTGCTGATGTAGCACCTCATGGCTTTGTGGCGGTCAACCGACAAATGTGCTCGAGCGGAGCCATTCCTCCTTTCAACAATTTTCTTCAACATCTTCTCCGCCAACTGGCAATCGCTCCATTCCAATTACATCCCAATGGTTATGCTGTTCTAATGGGGCTATGCGTATTATTCAGCAGAACGCTTAACCGTCTCCCCAGTGTTGACGAAATCTGTTACCTGTGCTCTTTTGTCAGAATCAAAGATCATCCTTCGATCATTGTTATAAGAAGTGCCAGGAATTGCAAACTGGTTGTCGGCCTCCCTGATACTGCTCATGGGTTTTTGACTCAGTATTTTTATGTTCGCTGTCCCCCTGGTTTTTATGCCGTGTGGAGAGAAGGAAGTAAGAATGCCTATCCTTTCTTCTCCTTGTTCTCTGAGTATCTTACAGTCCGAATCACTAAGTGTTTAACTTTGCTTTCTCATTTCAGCGCTCCTCTCTCCCTCTAGGGATCCCAGTCATAAGCAAACTCTGGAGAAGCTCATGGCTGTTCCGATTGAAGAACGAGATGTGAAATTTCTGTTGAAAGATGAGTTTCTCCACCAGTTTGGACTTTTACATCCTTCTAGATCGACTCAAATTCATGAAATCTCGAGTTCTGATGCGGATACGTTAGCTGCTTCAGATTCTCGAGCAGAGACCTCGAATGCCCCAGCTTCTGTAGAAGAAGTTGCATCGGAAGCACCCGTTGCTGAAGTTGCCTTGATAAAATGTTCCGCATTTACTGATCTTGTAGGGTCAGCCAGTAAGTCGGCACTTGCCCCAATTATTGAGGAGGAAGAGAATCCCCGAGTTTCTGAGAAATCAATCGATACGGAAGTTGGAAAAGAGAAGTCTGCTGAGTTCCAGGGTGATGACACTTTTGATGGCTTGAGCGATATCATGATAACTTCTCAAGAGCTTTTCGGGGATAATAATCCGAAAGTGACTTCTCCTGCTGTTGAAGCGACTTCCACCCTAAAACAAACCCTGACGCCTACTACGCCAGTCGTCTCTGTTTCCACACTAAAGCGTGGTCTGTAGTTTGACGCATGTAGCTTGCACGCCACACACACTTAGGATTTTTCAGCACTTATAAGCATTTATCCTCTTTTTCTGGAAATCTCTAAACTTTACTTCTTTTCCGTTTTTCAGATTCTCCGATGGGACGCTCCGGCTCATACTTCGACAACTTCCGGCGCTACGGAGGGCGCGATTCTTACGATTATGGACGTTATCTTCCCTCCCGCAAAGAATCTGATGAAGAGCGTGCAGCTAGAAAAGCTCAAGAAAGGCGTGCTTATGAAGAGCAGCAAAGAAGGAGAGACGATGACTCTCATAAAAGAAAATATCACGATGACAAAGGGAAGAAGCATGCTACTGATGACCCAAGTAAACGGGTTAAACTTGATGAGAAGAACGCGTCTGAAATTTCTGAAAAGGCTGACGCTCCTATCTCTTCTAATACTCCGGCCAGCTCTCCTCCTCTAAAGAAGTCTGATATTCAAACAATCATTAACAGGCCACAATATCAAGTTAAAGATGGCCCTCCAATGCTTTAGAGCCGATTTCCAAATTGGTGCCTAAAAGGAGTGCGCTTTGATTTGGATCTGGTTCCGATTGATAAGCAAGACATGCTTAAAGGTCTTGACGCAGTCAGGCTTAATATCGAGAGGATGTCGCAATGGCAGAAACTTGTCGACGAACTCCAAAGGGTTAATCACATGAATCTTGAGGCGATGATGACCATGGAGAACGATAAATCAGAATGGGACAAATGGCGCAGGCAGCATGATGCGGAGATGACGAGTATCGCAGACGACAACGCAAAGCTTGCATCTGAAGTCAAGCAACTTAAGGAAGATCTCGCATCGTCTTCTGCATCGCATTCCCAAAAGGAAGAAGTCTTTCAGAAGCAGGTGCGGGATGCACATGCTACACAAAGAGACGCCGAAATGAAACTCGCAGCTGAGCAGCACATTACTGAGAAATATCGCACAAAAAATGCTGAGCTACGGGGAACAATTGTGTCCCAAAATGCAGAGATTGAGATGCTGAAAGCTAAGCTTCTTAAAGTTGAGAAGGAGCGTGATGACGCGGTCGCCGGTCAAGTTGCGGCCGAAGAGTCTCACGATGCCACTAGAGCTAGCATCGATTTACTCTATTTGACTTCTATATGCACAGCGTTTTGGGCCGTGGCAGCCTTTCCTTCTTGGGTCCCAAATATGAGATTACACTTGCTGAAGTCTGAGAGACTATACTTGACACATTTTCTAGCTATGCGGAAGCAGACCTTGCAGCGCTTTATCTAGACGATGAAGCACGTGATGCGCTTATTAGAGGCAAAGAGCAACTTGCCGGAGCTAGAGCCGGGGCAGCGGTAGAAGAATACCCAGAAAAGACAACATCACTACCTGCCCTTGTCCATACTTCAACTTTGACTGATGTTGATATCATCGGTTCTAGCTCTCAATCTCCACTTGCTGCAAAAGATGCTGAAGCTAAACTCGATACTTCCGAGACTCCTCTTTCCCAAATTGAAGAGAAGAGCCAGGAAGAAACTGAAGCTGATAAATATGAAATCGAGCTTGCGAAACCAACTCCTCCAGGTAACTTTGGCGAAGTTCCGGGTCTAATGGACCAGCTACTTGATTTAACCGAGTTTGATGACCTTCTTACTTGTTACTTAAACTTTGGTGAACCGATGCCTTCTTTATTTTCGGGGGATGTTGATTTTAACTTCTTTTCTTCTACAGCGGAGGTACCAAGCAATACACAAGCTTTCACTCCTTCGGTTGCCGTTCCTTCATCTACCTAAATTACTCCTCCTTCTGCTTCCCAATCGGGATCACAGGCAGTGAAAATCGAAGCTCTTCAAAGCTTGGATGATCCGGCTGCTTCTTAGGAGCAGAAGGCGGAGGATTTTGAAGACATTGAGAAGACCCCGGAGCGGTCTCTTGATGACGATACGAAGCTTTCAACATTGCTTGCTACTCCGGGGAGCGAGTCTTCTTCAAAGAGGAAGGGGAAGCGTGCTGTAAGGAAAAAGAAGAAGACTTCCACTGAAGAGGAAGCAGTAGTTGATCTGGCCGTACCGCTTTCTCCTTCTGCCCCTACCCGTTCACAACGACTTCAAAAGCTAATCATTAGGCCGGGAAAGGGCTCCAAAGGTGTTGAGAAGAAGGAATAATCAAGCTGGATTTTCTACTTATTATTTTTGCTCTTTGCATGTATTGACCGGGGATTGTGCGGGTACTGGTCCCCGCTTTTGCTTGTTCGAGATATCTGCACATGTAAAGAATTTTCATAGTACTGAATAAAACAATTATTTTACTTGTACAAACTCTTGTGTATGTGAGAATGCATTTGTTTTTTATTTTTAGTATAGAACAAACGATTCTTTTCACTTGTACAAACTCTTTGTTTGTGTTTAAGAATGCATCTGTCCCACAGCTTTTTCGTGTGATATTGTTATGTGCTTGTGGTATGTTGCTTGAATACTGCTTTTTATTGTTGTAGCCGTATCATATGATATTGCCCCTATACCACAAGTGCATTACAATATCTTTTGCTTTTAGCGAGAACTGTACTCTTATTTTTTGTATTGTTGCTTTGTGGAGTATTGTTGTGCCCCCGGAGAGGTCTTGTGCTTCCAAAGAAGTCTTGATTTTGGTCTCCGAAGAAAAACAACGTTGGTCTCTGAAGAGAAGCAATTTTTTTTGTATTTCTACTCGGGTGAAGTGGGTCTCCGAAGAGAAGCATTTTGCACTTTTACCCTGGTGAAATGTGCCTCCGAAAAGGGCTTTTACCTCCGAAGATGGCTTGTGCCTCCGAAGAGGGCTTGTGCCTCCGAAGAGGGCTTGTGCCTCCGAAGAGGGCTTGTGCCTCCGAAAAGGGCTTTTGCCTCCGAAGATGGCTTGTGCCTCCAAAAAGGGCTTTTGCCTCCGAAGATGGCTTGTGCCTCCGAAGAGGGCTTGTGCCTCCGAAGAGGGCTTGTGATTGCCTGGAAGTTACTTTCTCATGGTCAGAGGTCTACGGGGCGAACGCAAGTTGCTTGATTGGATGTTTGCTTGCACAAACGATCGCAATTAACTAACAAGGTGCCCCTTTGGTAGTCCCACCGATCTTTTTGATTGAGTAAAGCACTCCCATTTATTGGCGTGCCTCGTTAGAGGGCTTTGGTTGGTTGGTGTGCCAGGTAGGTTGCGTCTCAGGGGCGAGTGGATCCATGGGACGGACATACGCTATCTGGTCGGATGCATCACGACCAGTTAGCGAGGGTCTTGTTCCTTCCGATTGGGAAGGCGTCCCTTTAGTGGATTTCCCGGCCTTCCTGTTGAGAGGCATACCTCCCTTTGTCTGCTTCTTTGTTTGCTTGGCAACTTTCTCTCATCATCTGCCCATTAGCGATCTCTTATCATCATTTCCAAGCACATCTTTTTTCCTTTTGCGAGTAAATTGCCTCATCCGAAGGAGTGTACTTCACTGTTGAATGACTTCACGAGACAAACGCGAGTTATCTAGTTGGATGCCCGTTCATAACGACAATCTCAACTAGTGAACAAAGGTTTGTCCCAGTGAAGTCGCCAACTTTTTATGTGAAGTTTTCCTTGCGTAGGATTTGAGTTTGGAATTTTTGTTGTTTGGTTTTTGTGCAATAGCTGACTTATAGAGGTCGCTTAGCTTTGTGATGAGCAAGCCTTGTTATAATGTCCTGCAATTTTGAATCGATATTTTAGCGATACATTTAAAGTATTTACATATCGAAATAAAACAGGCATTATGAAATAGTAAAGAACACAAGATTTATAGTGGTTCGGCCAAGAAACGGGCCTACGTCCACTTTATAGCTTTCATTCATTTACACTGATTTACAATGTTTCACAATACAACTGATACATTCATCATCATTTTACAATTTTGAGCAGAGCTCTTTTCAAGTAAAATAAGGGCGCAAATGGTTGCTGTTCCAGGCCCTTGGAATTGGATCTCCTTCAACAGTTATGAGTTTGAAAGTGCCATCAAGATGTTTAGTGCCTATGACATATGGCCCTTCCCAGTTTGGCCCAAACACACCAGTTGCTGTCATGATCCTTTTCAAAACCAAGTCTCCGATTTCAAAGCTGCGTTGGCGAACTTTGGAGTTGAAATGCCTGGCTATTTTCTGCTGATGAGCTGAAACTCTGAGCCTAGCTTCCTCTCTTTTCTCATCAAGAAAATCAAGCGCTTCAAGTTGCAGTTTTTCATTTTCGGTTTCATTGAAATGAACTCTTCTATGTGAAGGAACCTCTACTTCTACTGGAATCATTGCCTCAGATCCGTATGCCAGTGAAAATGGAGTGTGCCCAGTTGCAGTTTTGTGAGTAGTTCTGTACGCCCATAGTGCTAATGGAAGCTTATCAACCCAACCACCTTTTGCTTTTTCAAGTTGCTTTTTGATAGTTGACTTGATGATCTTGTTAACTGCTTCCACTTGCCCGTTTGCCTACGGATGAGCCACTGCTGAGAAGCTTTTTCGAATTCTAAACCGTTTGCAAAATTCCTGGAATTCTTCACTTTCAAATTGAGTGCCATTGTCGGTGATTATCTTCTGTGGCACACCATATCTGCAAATGATATTCTTCGTTACAAAATTTATCATCTTTTTAGAAGTGATGGTGGCCAAAGGTTCAGCTTCGGCCCATTTGGTGAAATAGTCAACGGCGACAATAGCATATTTAATTCCTGATTTAGCGATCGGTAATGGTCCAATTAGGTCTATTCCCCAAATGGCAAATGGCCATGGGCTGACCATTTGTGTGAGTTCGGTGGAAGGTGCTCTTGGGATTTTTGCAAATCTTTGGCATTTGTCACACTTCCTGGAGTAAGCTGCAGCATCTCGATTAATATCCGGACAGAAATACCCGTATCGGAGAATTTTCTTTGCAAGTGTTTGACCACCTGAATGGTCTCCACATTCTCCTCCGTGCACCTCTGCTAAGATTGTCTTGGCTTCATCTTTAGTTACACATCGGAGTAGTGGGATTGAAAATCCCCGCCTGTATAATCGGCCATCTTGAATTATATACCTTGACGCTTTTCTCAATAATTTTCGACGTTCCTTAGAACTTTTTGGCAGAGAACTACTGAGTAAGTATTCTTTGATTGGAGTCATCCATGATTCATGCTCTTGAGACGTAGTCATAATCCAATCAATATCCATTTCATCAATGCTTGGAGCTGACAGAACTTCTACAGGAACTAATCCCAGCAATTGAGCTTCTCCGGAACTTGAGTACTTTGCTAAAGAATCCACCTTCATATTTTCCTCTCGGGGTATGTGGCTTATTGAGTAGTGATCTAAATCATTGAGGAGTTCGGAAGTTTTTGTCAAATATGCAGGAAAATTCCCTCCTTTGGCTTGAAATTCCTTCTTCACCTGGCAGACAATAAGCTGAGAATCACTGAAAATCTGTATCACTTTGATATTCAATTCCTTGGCGATTTTCAATCCGGCAATAAGGGCTTCATATTCTGCTTCATTGTTTGTCGAAGGAAATTCCAGTCTCAATGCATAACATAGTGATCGTCCTTCGGGAGTTTCGAGCACAACTCCTGCCCCAGAACAATAGTCATTTCTCGAGCCATCAACATACAACTTCCACTGTATCGGAATGCAGTCAGTTGTTTCTTCCTTACTGTCACCTTTGTCAGTGGATTCTGCAATGAAATCTGCTAAAGCTTGTCCGTTAATTGCTCTTCGGGGATGGTAAGTGATGTCATATTGGCTGAGTTCTATGTTCCACTTCAAGAGACGACCCGAAGTTTCAGGACGATACAGGACTTGCTTCAAAGGTTGATCAGTCAGGACCTTGATAGGATGAGATTGAAAATAGGGCCTCAACTTCCTGGAAGCGATTAGCAGACAATAAGCAAGTTTTTCTATCTTTGAATAATTCATTTCAGCCCCAGCGAACCGTTTGCTGATGTAGTAAACTGGACGTTGTATTTTCATATCTTCTCGTACGAGTGCTGCACTTAAAGCATGGGATGAAATTGCTAAATAGATGAAGAGGTCTTCACCATCACTAGGCTTGGAGAGGTCCGGAGGAGTTCTCATATGATGAATCAGTTGATCGAAAGCATTCTGACATTCAGGAGTCCATTCGAAATTTTTCTTTCCTTTCTTTAGAGCATCAAAGAAGGGAATGCATTTGTCTATGGCCTTGGAAATGAAGCGACTAAGAGCGGCAACCTTTCCATTGAGACTTTGCAGTTCTTTCTTTGTTCTAGGGGCTTTAACTTCTCTTAGAGCTGTGATTTGAGCAGGATTGGCCTTGATGCCCCTAGCGCTCACGATGAAACCCAGGAATTTCCCAGACTCTACTCCGAATGAACATTTCAATGGATTGAGCTTCATTCCGTACTTCCGAAGAATTGAGAACATCTCTGCCAAGTGATCCATGTGGTCCACTGCTTTCTTTGACTTTACTAACATATCATCAACATAGACTTCCATTGTTTTGCCAATCTGTGGCTTGAACATAGCGTTGACAAGTCTTTGGTATGTTGCCCCTGCATTCTTTAACCCGAATGGCATGACTTTGTAACAGTAGAGTCCCACATCTGTAATAAAGCTTGTGTCCTCCTGATCTGGTTCATTCATCATAATCTGATTGTATCCGGAATAGGCATCCATAAAAGATAACAACTCATGTCCAGCCGTCCCATCTACTAGTTGATCGATTCTAGGCAACGGGAAGCAGTCTTTGGGGCAAGCTTTGTTCAGATCTGAGAAATCAATGCATACCCTCCACTTTCCATTTGCCTTCTTAACCAGTACTGGATTTGAAACCCAATTTGGATAAGTGGATTCTTTGATGAAATTATTCTCTAAGAGGCGATCTACCTCTTCCTTTAAAGCTGCTGACCTTTCTGGACCTTGAGTTCTTCTTTTCTGTTTTACTGGTGTGAATTTCGGATCGACATTCAGAGTGTGAACAGCAATTGTTGGAGAGATTCCGCACATATCAGCATGACACCAAGCAAACACGTCCAGATTTGCTTTTAGAAATGATATCAGTGTATTTTGAACTGTTGTACTTAGTTGCGAACCAACATTAAGTACTTTATTTGGGTCTTTGGAGTCGACAGGTATTGGTACCGTAACTTCCACAGGCACCACTCTATTTTCCTCTGCACTGGATTTTCTGGGGTCCATTTCTCGCCTTGCACCACTATGCTCACCAGTGCAGGGGCCACCCTGTATTTGCTATAAGGTTGGGTTTTTGATGCGGAGGGGAGCTGCCGCATCTTTACCCATCTCTCTCTTTCTGGCTTCTTGAAGCTCTATAAGATAACATTCACGTCCAGCATTTTGATCTCCCTTGATGACACCAACACCATTTTCTGTAGGAAACTTCATAGTTAGGCACCACGGGGCCAAAATGGCCTTGAATGCAGCCAGAGCTGGCCTGCCTAGGAAAGCATTGTAGGCAGAAAATCCATCAACAATCACAAAGGTTTGTTTTCGAGCTACCCTTTTCTGCCCTTCACCAAGTTCCACGAACAAATCGACAGTTCCGATTGGTTGCTGTGGTTCCCCAGTGAAACCAACGATCTTTTGTGATGAAGCCTGAACGTCGGTCATTGGGATCTTCATCTGGTCAAATGTTTTCTTGAAAAGTATATTGCAGGAAGCACCGCAATCAATGAGTACTCGTCTTACTATTGCTGGCCCAATTCCTGCAGAGATAACTAAGGGATCTATGGTGGGAGCTTCAATACCAATAGAATCCCTAGTCTTGAACAAAATATCATTATCTGAAATCTTTTGCTGTTTTAGGGGTGCTGTATTTTCTACAGCAAAAACATCTTCTTCTGCCGGGATATACTTCAAAGCATGAGCATATCGTTCCATCTCACCCCAGCTTTTGCCTGCTGGGTGTGGGCCCCCTGAAATGACGTTGATAACGGGCCTCTCAGATTCTTGTGTCGCAGCACCTTTACTTGAGCCTGACGGCTGATTAGAGGGTTGTTGTCTCTGAGTAGACGAAGATGGATCACTTCTGTTTTTCTTGACATATTGTTGCAGCTTGTTTTCCCTCAATAATTCTTCAATTAAGCTCTTTAAGTGGCGACAGTCATTGGTATCATGACCGGGTTGGTTGTGAAAACGGCAGAACTTTCCATTTCTCATAGCGCCCTTTCCCGGTTTTATCTCAGCCGGTTTGGGATAATCCACAGCATCTTTGGTGGCGAAGAAGATATTTTCCAGAGTGTCGGTCAATGGAGTGAAATCTGAGGGTTTGAAGAAGCGAGGTTTCTTTGTATCCTTTTGTTTCTTCCCCTCGTGATTTTCCCTTTTCTGACCTCCGGAATCTTTCTTTTCCGAAGCGGCAGTATTATTTTCCACCTTTGTTGCCACCACCTTCATTGATGCTGGAAGATTTTCCAAGCGTATGAATTCATCAGCTTTCTTGTAGAATTTCTCGAGAGAATTTGGCTCTTTCATCTTCAGCCATTTTCCAAATTCGCTCGATTTGTCGATAGCACACATCAAATAGGTCAAGATCATCCGTGGCTCTGCGTTATCAACTTCTGCCAGAGCTATATTGAAACGGTTCAGGAATGATTTAATAGGTTCTCCCGGATTCTGTTCAAGACTGGATAGTGACATTATGTCCTTTGCCTTTGAAGCGTATAGCCTGAATTGCACTTTAAACTTTCTAGTCAGATCGGAAAACTGATCTACTGATCGGACAGGAAGTTTGGTGAACCAGAGAAGTGCCACTCCTTCCAAATATACTGGGAAATACCAGCACTTGATTTCATCAGTTGCTCTCGCACCGGTCATGTGCCAGTCATACTTATACAAGAATTGGTTTGGATCACTTGTTCCCCGATAAGCAGGAATGGTGGGGGGAACAAATTTTCTAGGAAATTCAGCCTTTAGAATCTTCTCGGTAAATGGAGTCTTGCTTGGCGCGAATCCCCATTCACTCTCATCTTCACCTCTCTGCATGCTCTCTTTCATTATTTGCTTGATCATGCCAGAAAGATATTCCTCGTTGTTCAAAGATTTTGCGGAGTAGACTTCTGCCATTTTCTCAGATGTTTGCCCGGGCAGATTTTCGTGGAAAATTGGTGATGGTCTAGATCCTTCAGCTCGGAGGGGAGCCCCTTCGGCAGCACCTGATCCCCCCTGAGGAATATTCCTCCCTTCGGAGTTGCGAAGAGCATCAGCGGTATTTTCTTCATTACCCACTGGTCTTTGGTTGGCACCAAGCAGAGCATTCAGTTTTTCCATCATCAGATTGTTTTGAGTCTCAATCTGTTGGTATAGTCCGGATACAGCAGCGTCTAGTTCCTCTCGCGTCACCCCGACGCTTGGAGCTGCTTGATTTGGTGAAGCAGAGGTGGCGGTATCATCATGAACATTTTCAGATCTGACAACCTTTCGTTTCCTTCCAGGAGCCATTATGTCTGATAGACTTCTGGTTCTGTAGGAAATCTTTTCAACAAACTTGTGTGAAGCAATGATGGATGGTAGCCTGAGTTGATTTATCAGTGAAAGCACCAAAATGTTAACGGTAAAAAGTGAACGCTAACACCCGGTGTGTGTAATAGGATTGTGAAAGCACCACCCGTGTGACGGGAACAGAAATCAAGCATGAAAATAGCAGAAATGCAGTAAATGAACAACAGATTTATAGTGGTTCGGCCCGTAATTGAGCCTACATCCACTTTATAGTCTCTTATTGCTGATTCGGTTACAATTTGATACAAATCTCTTCAAGAAACAGTACAATTCGATCACAAGAAACAATCTTGACTACTAGCTCAATCTTCGACGGTGAAACTCGATGAATCCATGTCGGATGTAAGGAATTTCTCTCGAAGCTTGTTGTAGTGTCACGAATGCTTGAAGGATCCTTGATTGCTGAATGAATGAAGAGTTCGACGGAGTAACAACGCTGTAGAAATGATTTGCCAAAAGTCCTCCTCATGTTGGAAGTGGTGGCCTATTTATAAGAGCAGATTTCTGAGCTTTCGATTTGGCCAAGTCATGAGTCGTGACCGACTCATGGTAAGTCGTGACTCGTATTCGACTTATGATGTCTCGCGGGCGCCATATTTGGTTCATCTTGTGGCTTAGTTGGAAGACAAGTGCTAACTCGTAGCCGACTCATCAGATCAAAGTGGCTCAGGCACGGGCTTTGGATTTTAGCTTGATAGCCTTTAAGTCGTAAGCCTGATGAGTCGTAATACCTCATGAGTCGTAATTCTTCATGAGTCATAAACCTGATGAGTCATAGATCCAATGAGTCGTAAGACCTTGTGATTCGTAAACCCCATGAGTCATAAGACCTCATGGGTCGTAAATTCCATGAGTCGTAATACTCCATGAGTCGTATAGACCTTGACTCGCTGAACCGTCTGGACCATGAGTCTTAGCAAGCTTATCTCGTAAGACCATGAGTCGTATACTCTTTATCTCGTAAGACCATGAGTCGTATACTCCTTATCTCGTAAGACCATGAGTCGAAGAAACTTAAAGGTTAACATGCCTTATATACCTCGTTAGATGGACCACAGTGTCCATCCTCCCATCATACCTTTCTACTGTTGGCAGTTTGAATTCTGGTGGGTTCCTAGCCAACCTAATCGCAGGAGAAAAGGGACTCCTGTTCACGTCTTCAAGATCTATGTTTACTAATCCTCCTCTCATGGCTCGCCTGACCATCTCTGCCAATCTATCATTGTCTCCAAGCTGTAGTCCTCGTTCACTACCTTCGATCTACCCCCCGAGTCCTTGTGAGCTTTCGGGTGTCTGCCCCCCTGGCTGAGCGTTCATCCCTCTATCGCTGCCAGGTTGCTCGGATGTCCTTGTCTCTCTTCCCGGGTTCGGATCAACATGTCCTAAGTGTGTGCCCCCAGCTCCGGCACTGCGTTGGATGGTCCTGCTTCGTTCTGGACTCTGGTTGTTCCTTGATTTTGCGCTCCAAGTTACCCAATCTGTTGAAGCAAGTTCTGTATCATTTCTTCTTGTCTTCTCATCATTGCCTCTATCTCGTCCCTGGTTACGAAGGCTGAAGCTTGGTTTGCTCCTGAGGAAGCCTCTTGACTTCCTTCGTGCTGACTTCTCTCAGCTCTTTGCCTTCTACTTGTTTGTCGAGTCATTGTCTTTCAAATTTTCAAATCTTGTGTAGCGGGTGCTAGTCCTTCTCAGTGAAAGCACCAAAGTGTTTGCGCCAAAATTGGTCACAAACCCCAAATGTTGTGAAAGCACTAGTGTATGAATATAAATCAACAATATTCACACACAAATCTCAAATCTAAGCAAACAGAGTATCACAATTCAGAAATAATGAACAGAAACACGAGATTTAATTTATAGTGGTTCGGCGATCTTGCCTACGTCCACTCTGAAGTTGATGATTTTATTGATATTCGCTTGATGATTACAATTTCTTCTGATGTAATACAACTGATTTTATGATTATAATCTGAATCTAAGGAAGCAGTGGTGATTCTGAGTAAATCTGGCAAAGTCTGGGCGCTCTTTAGCTCTTAGAATTGTCCGACCCCTTTTCTGAATGAGCAGGGGCTCTATTTATAGGTGTAGGAGGCTGATATTTCGCCTAAAATTTGGGGAGACCAGTTCCGGTACGCGAGGGGGCCCGCATGGCCGAAATCTGGAGATCCACGCCCACGTTGGGATCGATTCGACCCTTGGTTCGAATCGATCAAGAAAGTGTCCAATCGAGCTGAAATTTGGTGTGAACATCCTTCATCATGTGCTCAAGCTTCTGTGAAAATTTCATATCATTTGGACTTGTGCATCTCGAGTTATGATCGATTCAAGGTTAGATACTCGGTTGAAACGTCTCTTCGAATCGATCATTTTCGACTCAAGTACTTCGAATCGATTGCCTCGACTCGATTCAGTGTGTCTTCACGATGACGTGGCGCGCCTTCTTCGTATCGATCCGACTTGTGCTCCGAGTTGTCTGGGTCAAACCCATCGTTTCAGGCGCTTCGACTTAGTGGATTCGAGGTGATGGGTTTGAAGGAATGCTCCTTCGAATCGATCGAATAGGCGCCCTTCGAATCGATTCGATTGGTGGATACAAAGTTATCTCGACGGAGTGGGTTCGAAGTAACTTATGGGATGGAGTCGAAGGGTACTGGTTGCATGGATTCGAGGTGGAGGAAAACCTGAGGGGTTCGAAGTGTTGGATTCGAACGTAGCCTGTTTGGATGGATTCAAAGCAGGGAGAACTCGATGGTTTCGAACGACTAAGACCTCATCGATTCGAACTAGATCATATGAGTTTGACGTGGTAGATTCGAATGGAACTTGCTCTGATGGATTCGAACGCAGGGTCCACCTATGGATTCGAAAACAAGGCTGTCTGCTCCATCTTCCGTTGGTGATACCTTGAGCGTATCAATTCGGATCGCCTCAAAATTTGGAATGTTAGTTTCTACGACTTTGCTTGACGTGTCTTATCAATTGTAGCCCGATCCGGACTCGGACAAAATTCATTGATATCCATGGTGAAACAGTGTATAACGAACTTTTACGACGAACTGTCTTTAGTTTTCCAGTCAACTTTTTGGTGTCACGGCCTTGCCAAAAGGCGGGATAACAATTATATATATATATATTTGAAAATAGTTAAATAATATCTTTAAACAATAGTTATATACAACTAATAGGTGGTTGTTTAACCCTTGTACGCATGTACTACACATATACTAACGAAAACAAGTATTTGGAAAAATCAAGTATATATACAGTACACTTATATATACATATTATAAATATAAATGGAAACAAGGAGGTGGCGTTGGCTTTGGTAAGTGGGTGACGTGGAGGAGGTCGGTGTGGGCTGCGTGTGTGTGGGATCGGCGCTTGGTCGGGGCTATCGATGTGTGGCCGAACTGCTGCGCGCTCGGGGAGGAGGAGGTTGATGCAAGGCGACAGGCAGGTGAAGGCAATGTTGAGAAGGTAGGAGATGGAGATGGTTGCGTGCGGCACAGCTATGGGAGAGGACGAGAGTGGTGGGTTTTGTGGTGATGAGGTGGGTCCGGTGACAGTCTCTGGTGGTCAGGCCGTTTGGAGTTGGTTTCAGTGGCAAAGGCGCTGTCATGTGTAGATGGGGAAGGAAAGGCGCAGGCCGCTGATGTGGTGATGGGAAGAATGGTGACAAGGGTCGCTGATGGTGGTCGGCGTGGGTTAGGCGGTGAGGCGCTGACGTGGGCAGGCATTCGGTGGCAGATGGACGTGTTTTATGGTGAGAAGTTGGGGATGGCCGAAGTCTGCGGCCATGGGTGGTGTTGCTCGGCAGTTTGGTGGGAAGGAGGAACTGAATCGGTGGAGGGAAGGAAAGGTGATGTGGGGTTTCGTGGCATGGCTGTTTGCATGGGGAAGGAGAGAGATGGCGGAGGGGAAAAAGGAGGGTGAAGCTTCAGGTAATAGAAATATAAGCAAGCTTTTTTTTTTCACAAAAGCAATGTCATAACGAAAAGAGAGAGAGGTAATAGGAAACGGACAAGCTAAAAAGGACGCTAATAATGAACAGGCAATATATATATATATATAAGCTTTTCATCCGATGCTATATTTTTTTTTCCAGAAATCTAGAAACAAGTAAGAAAAGGAATGCAAGAGGACGAACCGGAAAAAATATATAAAATAGTGGGAATAGTGACAGCCATCTATTGAATTCAAGGAATAGTAAAAGCCAAATATTAATTTCTGGGAATACTAATAGTTATGGCTGTTGGATTAATACACGGTGGAAAAGAATGGACAAAGAAAACCAAAAGTCCCAAAACGGATACCGATACAGTTACCGTTTTTGTAGATTTCGCCGCTTACCGGACTCCAAAACACACAAACGAATATACTACGGAAATCAGCAAGACGAGACGCTCAAAACGGTACACAAATATCAGCGATACGACCATCCTATCAAAAATCGGTATTTCGCTGCTAAACAGCTGCAAATTCGTCGAAAATAAGATGAACGGGGCTAGAGCAGTCCAAATTTGGCGAAACGAAATATGACGTCTCACTCGGAAAATGATAAACATTTTTATTATATAAAAATATTCAGATTTTGGAAACATTTAATTTCCATCAATTTCAACTAATTTAAACTTAAAATTGAAAAATTACACAACAGAACTAACTTCCATATTTTCCAATGAAAATTTACTAATTGCTATGTTGAAATAGACGCATTATAAATATCAAATTTTCATTGCCAAATTATATAATTAAATTTCGAGCAAAATTTCGGTTAATTATGTTATAAAACCGTTAAAATTTACGGGTCGTTACACTCTCCCCCACTCAAAACTTTTCGTCCTCGAAAAGGAACGAGGTAGGAGAATAGAAGTAACAGAAAGGAAAATAGATTCAAAATAAAAAAAAAGCAATTGATTCAAAACCATATAAATTTCATTAGCTTTTAAATTGATTTATATTCAATTAATTTGGTTTAAATCCATTTTTATTTAATCAATGAAATTCAATATATTCACATTTGATTGATTTCAATTCAATTGAGTTGTTTTAAATTTATTAACATTTATTACAAAAATTTCACAACAAAATTTGTCTTATTTAACTCATTTATTAAATCTATTTGATCAACTATAGTTATTTCCATCCCGACATTCAACTTCACCCTTTCTTAAGTTCCTTTTTTTAGATAGCATTTCCCTTTTATTATTCGATTTATTTCACTGACATATCTTGCAATATAGGTTAAGTTTATAACTTTTATTATAATTACCCAAATTTTTATTTATAAATTCCCTAACAAAATTCATTTTGGACATCTTATTTATTATTGTATATTATTCAATTACATTCAAACCCTTCCAGGCAAGTTTTATTAATGTCTTTGAATATAATTGAACACTATACAAATTTACCTTTTATTTAAAACATTTTTATTAAGCAAGATTTTAGTTTGAACAATTTATTACTTAAGTTTCTCTTGTATAACCTTCAATTTTATATATTCACCCTAACATTTTAACTTTTTTAATAATTAGGTAAGTTATATATTAGAATGCAATTGACTATTATACAAATAAATTTTTATCCTATTTCTACTATTTAAGTTGTTAAATTTCCATTTCTCTTTTAGATTCTCCAATTTTTTCAAAATTTTGCAAAATTCTAATAATTGAAAATTATCATTTAACAAAAATTTAAGAGTTAAATTTTCGCATTCGCTTTAACCATTTTGAAATAAATATACATATATATTTTTTGTGTATCAAATCATATTCAAGAAATTCAAATCAAATCCATTTTCCAAACAAAAGTGTAGCAAAGCAACTAAGTGGTCTCTCCACTTTGAGACTCGAAAATTAATGTCGATAAAGCTGCAGTCATCATCGAAATTATTTTTCAGCGACAAAAGAGGAGAGCACAGAATTATTTCAAAAAAAATTATTTGAAACAATTTCCATTTGCAAATATTTTTCAAATATATATATTTCTCAAACTTTGAAAACCGAATTTGGAAAAGTACCGGAAATTTAATTCTCAAATCCTTAATTTAATTTCATTTCATTTGAAATCAAATTTATAAACCGTATTTTAAATTTTCATTTCTTATAACATACAACAATAATTAATGGTTTAGAAATGTTGACAAAATAATAAATGATAATCTAGTATTATCGTTTCTAACAACCAATTCATTTAACTATCAAATTCCAGAAAAATTATACCTTTATATATATAATATAATCATACACAAAATTATATCATTTACCAATTTTGAAAACAGTATTGTGTCAGTTTGCTCTGTTCAAGTGTTTTGGAATTTCTATCGATAGTGTGGGACAGACGAATCGATCGAAACCCCAAATCAACCTTAACAACTCGAACAACACAATATAAAACATTTTTATATCAATTACAAATACGTTCTCTCATAGGATGATTCAAGAATGGATTTCAAAACAAGGATAGAGATTTTAAATTTAGATGAACCCTAGTCAAAGAGAATTATGACAACGAAGATAGGCTCGGAAGGAAGATAAGATAATTAAATTACAAAAGAGGAAAGATGGATAGACTTATATTAATCGCAGCGACCTTAACCGATCAACCGAGATTCGAGGAATAAGATCGATGCGAAAATTCAATTTCCTGCTTGAAGGGAAGAGAAGTGACTTCACCCAATATTAGGATAATCTCTGATTATCGGAGTGGATTCAAGGTTACTAGATGGAGAATCAAACGAATAGATAGAACTGCCTGCATAATTCTGAGGCAATTGACATTCGATCATGAGAGAATTTACCCGGTCGTCTACTAGAGAAACGATTCAGGCATTGCAAGAGATAACCGCATCAAAACCGAGGACTTGGAAATCTCTGGTTAGTCGACGCTTGCTGTGAAGGAGCTGCACCCCTTTCAAATCAAAATAAGATTGGCGGGACTGCCAATGGAATGAATCACACACACCAGGATGAAATTGCCAATTGAGGTGGCAAGATGTTCTCAAATTCAATATAGAGATCAACCGAAGTGGAGCTATGGGATGCTCCAGAATCAAGAAGAATACAAACAGGAAGGGACCATAATGGATTTTAGAATAAAGGGGAGAGTTCCAAAATTCAAAGGAAACCCAAGTCACAGAGGAAGAAACTCAAGCTCGAGCGAAGGTGATTCTGTAACTAAATTTTACTCTATATGCTAAGTTTGCCTAAACCTGGCTCTGAAACCAACTGTAACGACCCGCTATTTCGAACCATTCGCATCCGCACATGTCGGACTTGAATTGCTCAAAATATCATATTGTTAATTTATATTTGGCAAAACTTAACATAAATAGTAAATAAATCAATTACATAATCACAGACACAGAGTATTACAACCATAAGCAGCGGAATAGATAAGTACTAGTTCATGAAGCTACTATAACATCAGAGTCTGAAACAAATTACAACAGAATCTCAAATACAAATGAATCTTTAATACATAAACAACTAACGAGTCTGAAAATAAATGACTGGAATAAACTGAAATAACTGAAAGCTGGATAGATAGATCTTCAAACAAAGCTCCAATCTCCAAAGGCGAGTCTCAAATGTTGTGACACTCAGTCTGACCCGAGAATAAAGCAAAATACAAAACACTCGAGTCGGGATTAACATTCTTATATTAATAAATTCAACTCAAGTGAAATGTCAACTGAAATACAAGTAACTTAAAGGATGTTTGGGGTATCCATCCTCTAAGGATCCGTGGAACTATCTACTATGTAGTAATATACGCTATTATAATAATGTCTATAGTAAAGTAAAGTATTAAAATAGCGTTCAGGCGTTACCCATATCCCCCTTAACACATTTTATATAATGCCATAGTCTATACAGATACTGTAAACTCCACCCGTAGGTGGGCTATCAGGGAGCACTCCATAGGTACGACACAAAACAAACTCGTAGAAGGCGCGATAGGGCATGTGACAAGGCACGCGAGGCAATGCCAGGGTAGATATACCATTTGCACTCCCGGACTGGTGGTAACGCATAGCAGCTACTACCGCCCACCTCGTGACACACTCCCAAATCAAAGGGTGCACCCAATCAAATCACAAAAGCAATAGAATGGTATCGAAGAATTGTGCCCGATTGGGGGAATGACCCCACCTGGCCCAGTATAGCTCCTGTTTTAGCCACATCAAGCTGACTCACGGGAGTCAGCGCTACATAAATACCATATCGAATCGTAGTCAAACCATCCTACTTCGTTCTAGAATCTCCACCATGTACACAGTTGTTAAAGTGGTCTTCGATATTGGCAGAGAGTATGACAATATCCGATCCCGGTCTCTTTAACAACCAAACGCTTATTTCACACCATGGTCATTTCAGTTCAAATAGTTCATACTTCATATCAAAATATCATATTCATTTCGAAACCATATCAATTCGATATCATTATTCACTTTATATAATATTCATTTCCAGAATAGTAACACTTTCAAATTTATAACACTTTCGAAATCATAACACTTTCGAGATCATAACACTTTGGAAATCATAACACTTTTGAAATTACAATAGTTCCAACTTAAATAGTTTAGATATTGAAAATAGTATATATATTAAAATAGTTACAAATTAAAATAGTTTATACATATTAAAATAATTTATTTATTAAAATAGTTTATATATATTAAAAATAGTTTATATATATTAAAAATACTTTATATAATAAAAATAGTTTCCTCCAATTTCGCAAATCAATTCAAATTATCTGAAATTCCAAAATTCAACTTAAATCAATTCCAGATTAACTATTTCAATTTAAAGTTCAAAGATTCAAGTTTAAATATTCAAACATTTACAATATAAATTTCATTTATATTTCAATATTTAAGTTTAATTTTATTCAAATTGGAAAATATTCACTTGATCATTTTAATAACAATTAATAAAATCTCAATTTATAAATTTAAATCAATATTAAATATTCAGTCTCAATTTTATTTAAAGTTGAGAATATTCATTTAATCATTTTTCATCAAATCAAGTTATAGATCATACCTTTCAAATCTCAAAATTAATAAGTTCAAACAAATTCTTATTTAAATTCAATTATTAACCAATTTAAATTTCAAGTCAATTTTACTTTATTTTCCAACCACTATTTATTCAAAGTTATTACAAAAACCTATTTAAAATATTAAAGTAAAATTTTAAATAAATATTTAAACATAATATATATACTAACTAAATTATATTTTAATTTAAATAAATTATATTAAATTAAATCTTGTTAATAAATCTATTTTTAATCTTATTTTATATATTTAAAAATAATAAAATTATAAGTAAAAAATTTTAAAATTTCAAAACTAACTTGTAAATTTAAAATTTCCAAACATATAATTTAAAAATCTAATTTTACAAAATAAAATATATTTTTATTTTATTTAGAAATCAATATTTAATAAAATCCATATATTTCCTTCTAAAACTATAAAAATCATTTTTCAAAATAGACCAACATTGTCCGTATATAATTTTCTATCCTATTGTTAAGTGATACGAATATTTATCATTTCAATCCGCAATTTAAATATCTACGGGTATATATCATTTCAACCCACAATCCCAAAAATTCAAAATAAATGAAAATCGCTTAGGTTTATCATTTCAACCTATAACGATTTTCCCCTATTCTACAAGATCGTTTGGGTATGTATCATTTCAACCCATAGGGAATTCTAAACTAACAGGGAACTTGCAGAGTGAGAACAAATATGATAATAATATAACATATCAACAACAGGCATATATCATCAATAACAAATTTAAATATAACATATACAACAGGGTTATGGTGTCATATGTCATAGGTGAACAATTACAGATAATAGCATATCAGATTTACTACTAGAAAAGGCTCAAAAACCGGCAGGGTAGGGCGACGGCTCCCGACGGCTTATTTCCGACGGCTTCCGACGGGCCATCGGCGGCCGTCGGAAGCCGTCGGAAAATCGCGAATATCTGGCTCCAGCCGAGCCTTCTTCTTCTCCATTTTCATACGAAAAAATTAGGTTTACTTCCCCCAATTCTCTTCCCCAGCCCTCCAATCAGCAATTTCGAGATTTCAGGTTCTTCTCGGCTGTGCAAATAACTTCCACTGCTCTCTAGAACAGGTATAATCTCTTATTTTAGCCAAAAATTCAATTTTTATCCTAATTCTTGATTTGCATAATTTGATAAATTAGGGGTAATTGTTGATTGAAATTGTTTACAATAGTGTTATAATAGTTTCTAGCATTCCATGGTATTCCTATTTCATCTGTTATCGTGAAATTGCGAAAAACATGTATAATTTATATTGATTATATATGTGTGTAGCACTGCTATCATTGTATTGTGTTAGTTGAAATAAGATAAAATGAACGTACGAGCTAGAAATATTATATTGTGCACGTATTGATTTATGCAACAAAAAAATACGTCGAACGAGCCTTAAGTTGATGCGTAATACGTCGAATAAATGTGTTAAATTAATATATATTTTTGTAAATGTGAACAGTGAGTGAAACTGTATTTTTTCGTAAAATGCGCGCATGTAACTGACAAATGTTCCTTAGAGAGTTTTTGGCCCCGTCTGACGAGTGTTGTACATGATCGTTGTATAAATAGTCGTTCTTTTTGAAAAACGACCATTTATATTCATCTGGTACAATGTTTGTCGGATTTGTCCCTGTATTGGACAAGTTATGAACACAGTAAGCATTTACATTTTGTATACTATTTTGTCTCAAACGGTTCATAAAATTTCGGCCTAACTTTTCTTTTTTGTTTCCTGCATACACGCATTTGTGTACAATGCAGGGAACAAAAGGGAAATGCTGTCGAAATTTTGTTGAATCATTTGAGACGAAGTAATATACGAAATGTAAATGCTTACTGTGTTTGTAATGGGAAGTAGGATGCCTGACCAATGAAAAAAAAAATTATATATATTTTTAAATCGTTACGTTAAAAAATAAAATGTGCCATATTTGAAAATATATAAATTTTAAATAGGAACTTCTCATTTTGTCAAATAGGAATTTTGAAGTATTTGTCAAATAGGAAATTTTGAAGTATTTGTCAAATAGGAAATTTTAAATATAAATTTTAAATTCAAAATAAATATTAAATTTTGAACTTCTCATTTTGTCAAATAGGAAAAATGATTGATTATTTTGTTGATCGGAGGAGATGGATGTACCAAAGAAAAGGACTGAGGGGCTCAATAAAAGAAGATTTTTGTAATGGTATAAATGTGTTTGTTGAATTCGCTTTAAGTAATAACGGAAACGATCCAGAAATTCGTTGTCCATGTAGTAGGTGTAGACATTTGAAGTATTTGTTACCAGATATTGTGAAAGTTCATTTGTGCAAACACGGTTTCGCACCCGAATATTATGTTTGGGATCGGCATGGAGAAGTTGTAGCAAATACTTCTGTAGAGTCTGAAAGTGTCGTTAACGAAATAGTTTCAACGACCCGTATAGAAAATATGGTCGAAGATGCAGCACGATCAATGTTTCCTATGGTTGAAGTTGATGACGATGATGGAAATGTTGAAGAACCAAATATTGAAGCTAAAAAAATTTATGATTTACTAGATGCAGCTAAGAAACCTATTTGGGATGGTTGTAAAAGCGGCACTCAGCTGTCAGTAATCGCAGAATACATTGCGATGAAGTCAAAATACAACATCACTGAAGCTGGGTTTACGGCTGTTGTACAAGCTGCAAAAAGACATATGCCGCCCGATAATCAAATGTGTGAAAATCACTACGAAGTTAAAAAACTTATGTCGGCTTTTGGTTTACCGTATCAGAAAATAGATGCACGTTTAAAAGGATGCATGTTGTTTTGGAAAGAAGACGCAAACCTTAGAAATTGTAAGGTTTGTAACCAGGAGAGATACAAACCAAGAAAAAAGAAGGGGAAGGAAGTTCCGTACAAGCGTATGCACTACTTACCCATAACTCCAAGACTTCAAAGATTATATGCATCTTCTGTAACTGCGTCTAATATGAGGTGGCATAGCGTGAGAACAGAGGAAGAGGGTACGTTGACACATCCGGCTGATGGAGAAGCATGGAAGCATTTCGATAAAACGTATCCAAATTTTGCAGCGGAGAGTCGAAATGTTAGATTAGGATTATGTACGGACGGTTTTTCTCCATTTTCTCAATTTGGTTCTAAATATTCATCCTGGCCCATTATCGTCACACCGTATAATTTACCTCCATGGATGTGTATGAAAACACAATATATGTTTCTTACTGTTATCGTTCCTGGCCCCGACGATCCGACACAAGGAATCGATGTATATTTACAACTGTTGATTGAGGATTTAAAAATACTGTGGAACGAAGGAGTAGAAACATACGATGTGTCCAAGAAGAAAAATTTTCGTATGTTTGCTTCTTTGTTGTGGACTATAAGTGATTTTCCTGTCTATGCAATTCTTTCGGGATGGAGTAGTGCCGGTCATCTAGCATGTCCATATTGCATGGATGAAACACGAGTGTTTTCTTTACCTCATGGTAAGAAAATTTCATGGTTTTACTGTCATCGATATTTTCTCCATGTAAATCATCCCTTCAGAGGAGACAAGAAAAACTTTTTAGCTAATAGAGTAGAAACCAGACAACCACCGACGATATGGTCAAGGGAAGACATATATGAACTTGTTAAGGACTATCCAAAGATATATGAAACTGGCGAGCAAACAGAAATTCAAGGCAAATCAGTTGTTCATAACTGGTGCAAACAAACTATTTTTTGGGAGTTGCCGTATTGGAAACATCTTCTGCTTCGCCATAACATAGATGTGATGCACAATGAGAAAAATGTATTTGATAATGTTTTTAACACAATTTTGAATGTGAAAGGGAAGACGAAGGATGCTTTGAAATCAAGACGTGATATAGAAGAATTATGCAAACGTCCTGAGCTTCATATGAAACCAAATGACAGTAAAAAAACCCAAAGTGTAACGACCCGATATTTTGGACCATTCGCATCCGCACATGTCGAACTTGAATAATTCAAAATACTGAATTGTTAATTATATTTGGAAAAACTGAGCATATACAGTAAATAAATAATCACAGATCAGAGACACAGAGTAATAATTGCAGCGGAAACAAAAGATAGTAGTTCATGAAGCTACTATATACATATCAGAATCAAATAAGGTACAACAGATGTCTCGAATACAATAATCAAATACAATATTACAATACATCACTGGAATCAACTGAATATCTGAAAGTTGGATCTCCAAGCGAAGCTCCAACTCCAAAGGTGAGTCTCGAATACTGGTACACTTAGTCTGACCTGAGCGTAAAGCAAAACACAAAACACTCTAGTCAGGATTAACATTCTTATATTAATAAATCCAACTCAAGTGAAATAGCAACTGAAATACAAGTAACTCAAAGGATGTTTGGAATAACCATCCTTTAAGGATCCGTTAAACTATCTACTATGTAGTAGTGTACGATAAATAGATAATGCCTATCAGTAATATAAAATATCAAAATAGTGTTAAGGCGTTACCATTATTCCCCGTAACACATTTTATATAAGCGTTATAGTCTATACAGCACTGTAAACACCACCGTAAACTAGTGGGATATTAGGGAGTACTCCATAGGTATAACACAAAACAAATCGTAGTGGTCGCGTATAAAGGGATACAAGTATGACAAGGCACATGAGGCAATACCCAAGGTAGTGAAACTACCATTTGCCTGATCTGGACTGGTGAGAACGCATCGCCGCAGCAATCGCAACACCGCGAAACAACACTCCCAAATCAAGGGTGCACCAATCGACAACAAGTAATGAGTAGTTTTCGAAGGAGTGTGTTCGCTCGAGGTAGCTAACCCCCATTTGGCCCAGCACGGCTCCTGTTTTAGTCATTTCCAATTTGACACAAGTGTCAAGGCTATCCATTATCGTTCTCTTTCTTAAGTCATCACGTACATCATTCCAACCACTTCATTCTGGATCACACTCCGCGTGTAGTTATTAAAGTGGTTTTCGGTTTAGACAGTGAGTATGTCCCTAACCGATTCCCGTCTCTTTAATAACTTTCGTAATTATTATACCGATTGGTCGTTAATATATTTCAAAACCAAATCAATTACAATTTCGATTAGAATTTGTAAACCAACATTTCATTTGTCTTTCTAAAACAATTTCCATAATTTACGTTTCAAAACTTCCAAATTACCATTTCAAAATCTTATAATTCAATTTCAATCTTTATTTAAAACAATTCAAATATTGATTTAAATTCGTATATAAGATTCATTCCGAAATCATTTAAATCAATTTAATTTAACATTCAAAAAAAAATTAAAATCATTGATCGACTTCATTCAATATTCGTTAAGTTAATTTATCATTCAAAACAATTCTTTTTAACTTCCAATTCATTAAATCAATTACTTAAGCTCAACTTTATTATATCAAAACTTCAAATTGAATTAAATTAAATTTGTCAAATCAAATTCTTTAATTTACAAGTCTTATATTTATCTCAACACATAAATCACATTTTTATTTCTTGTTAAAGAAATTCAATTTCACTGATTTATTTTCTTAGTTACAAATCTCAAAAATCAATTTATAAAGAAATTTGATTTCGTTTATTAAAGAAGTTAAATTTCACTCATCAAAGAAGTCCAATTTCACTTATCAAAGAAGTCCAATTTCACTTATCAAAGAATTCAATTTTATTTCATTATTAAATAATTTCAAACTTAATTCAATCATTTCTCACATTTAACAACGTTCTTTCATCAATTACATTGTTAATATTTTGTTTCAGGTTATTAAATATTAACATTTTCCTTTCATTAAAAATTCAAATTTCAACTTCATTTCAAAACCATATTATTTATTAAAATAAAATCTTCATTTCATTTTTAAATCAAAGTATTGACCAATCGGTTTTTATTTAATTCTCTATCCTAGGTCAAAGTTCAATTTGGGTATTTATCATTTCAACCCGATTCCAATTCAATTCAAAATCAAAGCATAGCAAAGTGAACTTGCAGTGTGATAACTGGGATGGTGTCAAAGTAAATAAACAAGCAATAACAACAATCAATATCAATCCAATAATCAATCCAAATAATCCCTAAATAATCGTATTAATTTACATTTGTTGTTTATGCAAATTAATGTAATTATTTCTAGAATCTACACTATCATTTCATGTAGATTAAAGATTATTACACTAATTATTCTATGTAATTCTACACTTGACATCAATTATTCAATTTCATACTTCATCAATTAATACAACATAAATTCAAATGGTTCAAGGGTAATTAACTATCTTTTTCTATGTGTCAATTGATTTAAACATTTAAAGGGGTCATATTATACAAACTTGTCTAATTAAATTCAACATATATATCAGTTTCAAGTCGCTAACAATTCTACGTCAAATTCAATTTCATATTTTTATCACTTCCTACATTAACAATTTTAACATCCAATATCAATATCAAACAATCAATCGTCTATCAACCAAACTTGATTATCATCATATAAGTAACAGATAAGGGTGTCAGATGTCACAGGTGAACTAATACAGGTAATAACATATATAACAGTGTAACAACTAACGGTAGCATATTTCAATTGTCGTTTCAATTGAAATCAAATTTAATAAATAAAAGAACGTTAATCGTGAGTGATTGCTCACCTTTCGAGGCTAGAGAGAATAGGAGAAGACACTGATACGAACATAGATACAGACACTGAGATTGAGTTACGAATCCAAGTGCGAATTCCAAAGCAAAGCTAGATTGGCATGAATTCGATGGACAAAACTGATAAATAGAAATGGACGAAATCAAATCAGAACTGGATTGATGACGATAAACAACTTATATAAATAACTGTATATTACTAAAAAAATCATATTCTAAATTCAAACACGTTTTGATTTAAATATATGTATCAACGTTCTATATAATATATAAAAAACCTTATATAACATATTATATAAACAATCATATATATAATCCCCTTTAAAAATGCAACAGACCAATTTCATACATCTTATAAATAAATATAAAACTAACATGCTATTAACAAATATATTATTAACCAATTATTTATACTGACCGGACATAAACAATTTTTCAGTATATATATAAAGTAAAAGAACAAGTACAGTAGTCTATACCTATATATAAATTTCTGTAAACTTTGATAATTTTGTATACTTCTAAACTTCTACAGCAACATACGAAATCTATAAAACTTTTATAAATAAACCTTTAAACTGAAAAATACAAAACAAAGGACATATCCCTTTATATATATAGACAGGTGTCTATAGATTTGTAAAACATATAACATATATAAAATTGTATATAAGTCAATAGACAAAATAAATATGCTAAAAAATGGGGAATGCCAAAAAAAAATTATTTTAAAAATCAACGCATACTCACTAGTACAGACTACACACATATGCGACGACATAATTGTTTACAACTCAAACAAACTTTACCAACTTGAATATAAACTTATACTTGTTACCTACCCACCATAACATACTGTAAAGTGAAATAACGATGATGTTATTATTTTTCTTCGCATAACACAAACTATATATATACTTTACCATAAACCAAAAATAAAATAAAATTTTATATACAAGTATGTACAACCCTTATATACAGCAATATAGCTTCGGCGAAATATATATAACAACAATATATATATACTAGCATACTATTTATATTACTAACTCGAATATATTACCTTAATAATTAAGCATTGGCCATGGAACAGAGTGCTTGGCAAAGCATTGGAGAGGAGGAAGAAGAAGGCGGATTCGAGAAGCCCGGTCAGGTTGGCGACTGGTCATAGCATTATCAGGGCGAAGCACGAGTGGCAGGGACGAGGAGGAAAACCAAACATCGGTGCTGCCTAGAGGGTTGGAGGTGAGGACTGCTTTGTTCGGAGCGGCACACGTGCACGTGGCTGCGGGTCAGAGATGAGACCGAGCAAGGTGAGAATGGCGGTGGTGATTGATGGTGGGTTTCGTGTTAGGCGATGGTGGCTACAGGGTTGCTCGGCTAAGGTGGGCTGGTAGCAGCGCTCGCTGGGGAAGTTGTGGCCAACGGCAGGCGCACAGTGTTCACGGGTTCACGTGGGGTGGTGGAAGTTTGTTGTGAAAGTCGTTGTTATATGGAGAAGCGGGAATGGCCGTGGAACATTCAAGAGGAGGACGAGGTTGGTAACCGGAAGGTCGGTGCTTGCTGGAAGGAGGGGTGCTAGTTGATGCGCACGCATGCATTGAGGCAGGGCGGCATCAGGAGTTGGTTGCGCGTTGGGTGAGGCTACGTGCATGGATTTGCTTGAGTGCTTGAGAGACTTGAATATATTTCTCTGTAACAACTAAAAGAAAAGAAAGAGGGGAGAGGAATGAACAGAAGATATGGGTGGTTACTAAGAGATAACTAATGCAATAGTATATGTTTCTTTTATTAAAAGCGACGAACGAACATATTGGAAATATGGAAACGTTATGAACGGACAGGTCACAAATGATGATTACTGGAAATATTAAATGCGGTGACCGTTGGAATTAACTCGAACACAGCACCGGTACTGTTAGTCGTTTCGTAGATAGACAATCCAAATGTTATATGCATGTCAGTGGTACGATTGAATTTTAAAAATTCGAATTTTCTACTAACGGAAAATGCAGCAAAAACGTTGAAAAATAAGATCGACGGAGCTAAAAATGTTTGAATTTTGAAAAACGAAAAATGACGCCTTGCTCAGAAGATGATTTAGAATTTTTCTATGTAAAAATATTTAGGTTTCGAAAACGTTTTATTTTCATCGTTTTTTAACTGATTAAATTGAAGTAAATTTACACGCGAAATAAACTTCCATATTTTCGGACGAAAATTTACCGGTTGCTATGTTTAACTAGACGCATTCAAAATATCAAATTTATATTTCAAAACTTTATCGTTTTTAAAATTTCTAAAAATTTCAATTAATAACGTTATTAAAACCAGTTAAATTTACAGGTCGTTACACCCTCCCCCACTCAAAACTTTTCATCCTCGAAAAGGAAGGAGGTAGGAGAATAGAAATAACTAGATAGAAAATAGACTTGAATTACAAAATAAACAATTAATTTAAACCATATAAATTTCAATTTAAATTAATTTATATTCAACAATTGACTTTAAACCATTTGATTTTCTTAAGTTAAATCAAGCTTTAACTATTTCAAGTTCATTATTTTTTTTTCTAATTATCCTAAATCAACAACTTCTAATCATTAATTTGTATAATCATTTATCATACTCATATTTTATTCAACAAATTTAATTCTTTTATTCCAAATTATTATTAACTTTATTCCACTTAATATATTTTATTACATATATTTAAACCATATAAATTAATTTAAACCATATAAATTTAAATTTAAATTAATTTATATTCAATAATTGGTTTTAAATTAAGGTATTCATTAAGTTGATTAAACTTCACATTTTTAAATGTCAGATACATAAAGGTTTATTTTGAAACACAATTCAATTTAAATTCAATTAATTCAAGATATTTCATTGAATCGATTTTATTTCAATTTATTAATTCTCTCAAAACAGAATTTATTTATTTATCTCTTTTATTGTTCTATTAACTTATCATTCTATTCATTCCTATTATCATTTTATAATTAAATTAAGCGTAGAACATTTATTACAAACACTCAAATTTATTTATAAAATCATTTTATATTGTATACTATCCAATTACATAGTTAACTTTTTGAGCAATTTAGGTAAGTTATATTGAATGCAATTGAGTATTATACAAGTAAATTTCTAATTCAATTTTCTCAAGTTTAAATATTAATTCAAAATTTTGGTTTCATTTATAATTGAAATCATCCTTTACCCAAATTTTAAGAATTAAATTCCTGATTAACTTCAAACAATTCAAAGATAAATATATACTATATATCAAATCATATTAATAATATACCTATATATATAAATCAAATCATACTTAAGAAATTTAAACAATTTAATTTCCAAAACAAAGCTGTAGCAAAGCTACGAATTGGTCTCTTCATTTCGAAACTTGAAAATGAATGTCGATGATGCGGCCGTCATCACCGAAATTATTTTCCAACGACAAAGAGAAGAGCACTTGATTAAACATCTAAAATTTCTATGAAATGATTTTTATTCGATAATACTTAAGATATACATTTTAAAACCTTTAAAACCAAGGTTTAAAATTTCAGAAATTAAATTCTCAAATTCTTGATTTAAATTCATTTCAGATTCTAAATCAAATTATATCCAAGTTTTATAAATTCATTTATTTATATTACGCAATAGTCAATGGTTCGCAAAACTATAAATGAAAATTAAATATTATCATTCTGACAACAAATTCATTAACAATTTAATTTCAGAAACTTATATTTATATATAATATAATCATACAAAACGATTTTTTTTGTTTACCAAATTTGAAAACAATATTGTGTCAGTTTGCTTTGTTCAAGTGTTTTGGAAATCCTATCGATAGCGTTGATCAGACGAATCGATCGAAAACCCAAATCAACAATAACAACTCAAACAACACAATATCTAAAACATTTAAATATAGATTTACAAATACTCTATACAAGAATAAATTTTCAAAGCAAGGACAGAGATTCAAATTTGATTAATTAAATCTAAGAAAATTCTGATTTGAGAATAAGTTTGAACGAAAGATAAGATGATTATTTAACCGAATAAGGAATTAGATAATCTTATATAAATTGCGGGCAACCATAACCGGGTCGACCGTGACTTCAAGAATAAGATCGATGTGGAATTCCGGGGTAAATCAACATTCGATCTCAAGAAATAGAATTTAGGTATAGCAGGAGATAGATAGCATCGTAAACCGAGGATGCAGAAATCTCCGGTAAATCATTTCCTACTGTAAAGGAGTTTCACCCCTTTACAAATCATTCGAAGTTTGGCGTGACCGCCGATTCATTATAAAGATCATTCAAGGTGGAGTTATGGGATACTCCGGAATGAGAAGGCGAATTGTGAGGGACACGAATGGATTTTGGAACCGCAGGGAACGTTCCAAAATGCAAAGGAATTGAGTCAAAAGGAAGAGATTGAAACTCGAATGAGAGTGATTCTGTAAATACATTTACCCTATATGCTAAGTTTTTCCTAGAGCTACCAAAGCTCTGATACCAACTCTAACGACCCGATATTTTGGACCATTCGCATCCGCACATGTCGAACTTGAATAATTCAAAATACCGAATTGTTAATTATATTTGGCAAAACTGAGCATATACAGTAAATAAATAATCACAGACACAGAGTAATAATTGCAGCGGAAACAAAAGATAGTAGTTCATGAAGCTACTATATACATATCAGAGTCAAATAAGGTACAACAGATGTCTCGAATACAATAATCAAATACAATATCACAATACATCACTGGAATCAACTGAATATCTGAAAGCTGGATCTCCAAGCGAAGCTCCAACTCCAAAGGTGAGTCTTGAATACTAGTACACTCAGTCTGACCCGAGCGTAAAGCAAAACACAAAACACTCGAGTCAGGATTAACATTCTTATATTAATAAATCCAACTCAAGTGAAATAGCAACTGAAATACAAGTAACTCAAAGGATGTTTGGAATAACCATCCTTTAAGGATCCGTTAAACTATCTACTATGTAGTAGTGTACGATAAATAGATAATGCCTATCAGTAATATAAAATATCAAAATAGTGTTAAGGCGTTATCATTATTCCCCTTAACACATTTTATATAAGCGTTATAGTCTATACAGCACTGTAAACTTCACCGTAAACTAGTGGGATATCAGGGAGTACTCCATAGGTATAACACAAAACAAATCGTAGTGGTCGCGTATAAAGGGACACAAGTATGACAAGGCACATGAGGCAATAACCAAGGTAGTGAAACTACCGTTTGCCTGATCCGGACTGGTGAGAACGCATCGCCGCAGCGATCGCAACACCGCGAAACAACACTCCCAAATCAAGGGTGCACCAATCGACAACAAGTAATGAGTAGTTTTCGAAGGAGTGTGTTCGCTCGAGGTAGCTAACCCCCATTTGGCCCGGCACGGCTCCTGTTTTAGTCATTTCCAATTTGACACAAGTGTCAAGGTTATCCATTATCGTTCTCTTTCTTCAGTCATCACGTACATCATTCCAACCACTTCATTCTGGATCACACTCCGTGTTAAGTTATTAAAGTTGTTTTCGATTTAGACAGTGAGTATGTCCCTAACCGATTCCGGTCTCTTTAATAACTTTCGTAATTATTATACCGATTGGTCGTTAATATATTTCAAAACCAAATCAATTACAATTTCGATTAGAATTTGTAAACCAACATTTCATTTGTCTTTCTAAAACAATTTCCAGAATTTACGTTTCAAAACTTCCAAATTACCATTTCAAAATCTTATAATTAAATTTCAATCTTTATTTAAAACAATTCAAATATTGATTTAAATTCATATATAAGTTTCATTCCGAAATCATTTAAATCAATTTAATTTAACATTCAAAAAAAAATTAAAATCATTGATCGACTTCATTCAATATTCGTTAAGTTAATTTATCATTCAAAACAATTCTTTTTAACTTCCAATTCATTAAATCAATTACTTAAGCTCAACTTTATTATATCAAAACTTGAAATTGAATTAAATTAAATTTGTCAAATCAAATTCTTTAATTTACAAGTCTTATATTTATTTCAACATATAAATCACATTTTTATTTCTTGTTAAAGAAATTCAATTTCATTGATTTATTTTCTTAGTTACAAATCTCAAAAATCAATTTATAAAGAAATTTGATTTCATTTATTAAAGAAGTTCAATTTCACTCATCAAAGAAGTCCAATTTCACTTATCAAAGAAGTCCAATTTCACTTATCAAAGAAGTCCAATTTCACTTATCAAAGAATTCAATTTTATTTCATTATTAAATAATTTCAAACTTAATTCAATCATTTCTCACATTTAACAACGTTCTTTCATCAATTACATTGTTAATATTTTGTTTCAGGTTATTAAATATTAACATTTTCCTTTCATTAAAAATTCAAATTTCAACTTCATTTCAAAACCATATTATTTATTAAAATAAAATCTTCATTTCATTTTTAAATCAAAGTATTGACCAATCGGTTTTTATTTAATTCTCTATCTTAGGTCAAAGTTCAATTTGGGTATTTATCATTTCAACCCGATTCCAATTCAATTCAAAATCAAAGCATAGCAAAGGGAACTTGCAGTGTGATAACTGGGATGGTGTCAAAGTAAATAAACAAGCAATAACAACAATCAATATCCATCCAATAATCAATCCAAATAATCCCGAAATAATCGTATTAATTTACATTTGTTGTTTATGCAAATTAATGTAATTATTTCTAGAATCTACACTATCATTTCATGTAGATTAAAGATTATTACACTAATTATTCTATGTAATTCTACACTTGACATCAATTATTCAATTTCATACTTCATCAATTAATACAACATAAATTCAAATGGTTCAAGGGTAATTAACTATTTTTTTCTATGTGTCAATTGATTTAAACATTTAAAGGGGTCATATTATACAAACTTGTCTAATTAAATTCAACATATATATCAGTTTCAAGTCGCTAACAATTCTACGTCAAATTCAATTTCATATTTTTATCACTTCCTACATTAACAATTTTAACATCCAATATCAATATCAAACAATCAATCGTCTATCAACCAAACTTGATTATCATCATATAAGTAACAGATAAGGGTGTCAGATGTCACAGGTGAACTAATACAGGTAATAACATATATAACAGTGTAACAACTAACGGTAGCATATTTCAATTGTCGTTTCAATTGAAATCAAATTTAATAAATAAAAGAACGTTAATCGTGAGTGATTGCTCACCTTTCGAGGCTAGAGAGAACAGGAGAAGACACTGATACGAACACAGATACGGACACTGAGATTGAGTTACGAATCCAAGCGCGAATTCCAAAGCAAAGCTAGATTGGCATGAATTCGATGGACAAAACTGATAAATAGAAATGGACGAAATCAAATCAGAACTAGATTGATGACGATAAACAACTTATATAAATAACTGTATATTACTAAAAAAATCATATTCTAAATTCAAACACGTTTTGATTTAAATATATGTATCAACGTTCTATATAATATATATAAAACCTTATATAACATATTATATAAACAATCATATATATAATCCCCTTTAAAAATGCAACAGACCAATTCCATACATCTTATAAATAAATATAAAACTAACATGCTATTAACAAATATATTATTAACCAATTATTTATACTGACCGGACATAAACAATTTTTCAGTATATATATATAAAGTAAAAGAACAAGTACAGTAGTCTATACCTATATATAAATTTCTATAAACTTTGATAATTTTGTATACTTCTAAACTTCTACAGCAACATACGAAATCTATAAAACTTTTATAAATAAACCTTTAAACTGAAAAATGCAAAACAAAGGACATAGCCCTTTATATATATAGACAGGTGTCTATAGATTTGTAAAACATATAACATATATAAAATTGTATATAAGTCAATAGACAAAATAAATATGCTAAAAATGGGGAATGCCAAAAAAAATTTATTTTAAAATTCAACGCATACTCACTAGTACAGACTACACACATATGCGACGACATAATTGTCTACAACTCAAACAAACTTTACCAACTTGAATATAAACTTATACTTGTTACCTACCCACCGTAACATACTGTAAAGTGGAATAACGATGATGTTATTATTTTTCTTCGCATAACACAAACTATATATATACTTTACCATAAACCAAAAAAAAATTATATACAAGTATGTACAACCCTTATATACAGCAATATAGCTTCGGCGAAATATATATAACAACAATATATATATACTAGCATACTATTTATATTACTAACTCGAATAAATTACCTTAATAATTAAGCATTGGCCATGGAACAGAGTGCTTGGCAAAGCATGGGAGAGGAGGAAGAAGAAGGCGGATTCGAGAAGCCCGGTCAGGTTGGCGGCTGGTCATAGCATTATCAGGGCGAAGCACGAGTAGCAGGGACGAGGAGGAAAACCAAACATCGGTGCTGCCTAGAGGGTTGGAGGTGAGGACTGCTTCGTTCGGAGCGGCACACGTGCACGTGGCTGCGGGTCAGAGATGAGACCGAGCAAGGTGAGAATGGCGGTGGTGATTGATGGTGGGTTTCATGTTAGGCGATGGTGGCTACAGGGTTGCTCGGCTAAGGTGGGGTGGTGGCAGCGCTCGCTGGGGTAGTTGTGGCCAACGGCAGGCGCACAGTGTTCACGGGTTCACGTGGGGTGGTGGAAGTTTGTTGTGAAAGTCGTTGTTATATGGAGAAGCGGGAATGGCCGCGGAACATTCGAGAGTAGGACGAGGTTGGTAACCGGAAGGTCGGTGCTTGCTGGAAGGAGGGGTGCTAGTTGATGCACACGCATGCATTGAGGCAGGGCGGCATCAGGAGTTGGTTGCGCGTTGGGTGAGGCTACGTGCATGGATTTGCTTGAGTGCTCGAGAGACTTGAATATATTTCTCTATAACAACTAAAAGAAAAGAAAGAGGGGAGAGGAATGAACAGAAGATATGGGTGGTTACTGAGAGATAACTAATGCAATAGTATATGTTTCTTTTATTAAAAGCGACGAACGAACATATTGGAAATATGGAAACGTTATGAACGGACAGGTCACAAATGATGATTACTGGAAATATTAAATGCGGTGACCGTTGGAATTAACTCGAACACAGCACCGGTACTGTTAGTCGTTTCGTAGATAGACGATCCAAATGGTATATGCATGTCAGTGGTACGATTGAATTTTAAAAATTCGAATTTTCTACTAACGGAAAATGCAGCAAAAACGTTGAAAAATAAGATCGACGGAGCTAAAAATGTCTGAATTTTGAAAAACGAAAAATGATGCCTTGCTCAGAAGATGATTTAGAATTTTTCTATGTAAAAATATTTAGGTTTCGAAAACGTTTTATTTTCATCGTTTTTTAACTGATTAAATTGAAGTAAATTTACGCGCGAAATAAACTTCCATATTTTTGGACGAAAATTTACCGGTTGCTATGTTTAACTAGACGCATTCAAAATATCAAATTTATATTTCAAAACTTTATCGTTTTTAAAATTTCTCAAAATTTCAATTAATAACGTTATTAAAACCAGTTAAATTTACGGGTCGTTACAAATAACGTTATTAAACCAGACAACCACCGACGATATGGTCAAGCGAAGACATATATGAACTTGTTAAGGACTATCCAAAGATATATGAAACTGGCGAGCAAACAGAAATTCAAGGCAAATCAGTTGTTCATAACTGGTGCAAACAAACTATTTTTTGGGAGTTGCCGTATTGGAAACATCTTCTGCTTCGCCATAACATAGATGTGATGCACAATGAGAAAAATGTATTTGATAATGTTTTTAACACAATTTTGAATGTGAAAGGGAAGACGAATGATGATTTGAAATCAAGACGTGATATAGAAGAATTATGCAAACGTCCTGAGCTTCATATGAAACCAAATGACAGTAAAAAACCCAAAGCATGTTACGAATTAGATAATAATCAAGTTAAAACTGTGTTAAAATGGGTGGAAGGGTTCAGATTTCCTGATGGGATATCATCAAATCTTCGTAGATGTGTTGACTTTAAAAATGGTAGATTGAGCGGAATGAAAAGTCATGACTGTCACATAATGATAGAAAATTTATTTCCTGTAATGTTCAAAGAACTACTGCAGTTAAAAGTTTAGAAGGTAGTAACGGAGCTTAGTATGTTTTACAAAGAGCTTTGTTCGACTACTTTAAAAGTGCAACGTTTACGTAAACTTGAAGTGGACATTCCTATATTGCTTTGCAAATTAGAGAAAATATTTCCGCCAGGTTTTTTTAATGTGATGGAACATTTACCTGTTCATCTCCCATCTGAAGCACGACTTCGAGGTCCTGTCCAATATGGATGGATGTATCCATTTGAGAGGTATGTAATATGTTATAACGTAATTTAATTGCATTTGAAAGATGAAGTTAATATAAATTAATTTTGCATAGATATTAGAATCATCTGAAGAAAAAAGTGAGGCAAAAAGCACGAGTTGAAGGTTCGATATGTAAATCTTACATCGAAGAAGAAGCTTCGTTCTTTTTCTCTCACTATTTCAGTGACCATGTGAATATTTCATTTCAAAGTGTTCCTCGTAATGACGAAGGCGATGAACAAGAGTCCTCTCAAGCAATGTTATCTATTTTTAGACAATATGGTCGGCCTTCTGGAAAATGTGTAGAAATATGGTTAGACGATAGAGATCTTCATGTAGCACACACTTATATTCTTCTAAATTGTGCCGAGGTTGCACCGTTTGTTAGGTAATCTGAAATAATAATTTGTGTTTTATTCTTTTCTATAATGCATGCGCGTGTATAACCTAATGTAATAATTTGTTTATATAAACAGTGTTTATGAAAGTGAACATCCGAACGGAGATCTCAGTAAAGAATTTTCCGGTTGGTTTTCAAATTACGTTTATGAGCCGAGAAATTGTGTTGTTGACGAAGGGTTGAAACATCTAGCGATGGGACCAAAAAGAGTGGTCAAGACATATCCAATATATTTCGTCAATGGATATAAATTTAACACCAAAGAATACGGTGCAGAAAAATTAACAAATAATACTGGTGTATTTGTTAAAGGTAGCGACGATCCAGAAAATCATTTAAATGATTTTTATGGCGTTCTGACACAAATTTTGCAACTGACATATTTCTCACGACCTGCGTAGGAGGTGTTTCTATTTAGATGCAATTGGTTTAGCAATGTTTCAGGTTCTGGAATTAATGTGCACAAGGATTATAATCTTATCGAAATAAAGCATACATCGGACTATCACAAGTATGATCCTTTTGTACTAGCCAAACAAGCTTTGCAAGTTTATTACGCTCCTTATCCGTCTCTAAAAAGAGATAAAGCAGATTGGTCTGCAGTATTTAAAACAAAGGCCAGATTCACATTCGATGGGAAGAATATTCCGGATGAACAAGCTTATCAGGCAGATCTTGATAAAAATAACGAAATAATAATTACAGACGATCATACAGATTTTGGTCCTTTGATCGATGAATCAAATGTTTTGGTAGAAGCGTTTTACAGTGCGGAGGAAAATATCGTCGAAAACGAGACCGAATCTGAATCAGAAGACGATGATGACTGATATAAATCTGAATCTGTTTTTTGCAATTGATGTAACTATGTTGAATTCTTGATGTATTATGAAATTGATGTAACTATGAAACCAAATTCGTTTACTATTGTTTGCATGTTTTATATTATTTCCATTTGTCATTTATTTAGCAATTTTTATTGAAAATGCAATGAACTCTGCTTATCGTTGGAATAGTACACCTATTATGAATCAGGTATAACACACTTTCATTTCTATTTCCATTTCAGTCATTAATTAAGCAATTTATACCGTTGATGTCATTTTCATATGAAATATATTAATTATCATGTTTTTATTCTCTTATATAATGATGTGTATATGTCACAGGTTTATCAATATGTCATGTAGAGGTAGGAGCTCTTCCCGATCGTCAGGAAGCGATGGCAGTGGCCCATCGCAAGAGCCACAGCGTGCAGTTGTATCGTTAGTCCCTAAAGCAGATGGGTAAGAATTAAATTTTATTCAGCATCTTATTTTTTCTTTGATATATGTGCGTACTTATCTATATCGTACTTAAAAACAGGGGGTTCGACCTACTTCCCTCTAAGGTTGTGTTGGACGCCTCTAGAGCTGCCTATCGCAGTAGGATGAGTGCTTGCTGGCCGAAGTGGGATAACATCCCTCCTCACATCATAGAGTGCATATGGCAAGATGTCCTAGTATGGATATTTTTTTGTTTTTCATTTTTAATTCGTTTTTGTCGTTTTTCTACTGTTTATATCATTTAAAGTGTAACCTTTTTTTTAACACAGGCTGAGATAGACATCCAGACAGACGATATGATGCTGGCACGAGCATACTGGATGAAGAAGATGCGCAAGAACTACAGGGATACGATATCTGAGATTAAGAAATCTGGTAAGAAACCACGGTGGATGGGAGAGAGCGTGTGGCAAGCTTGGTTGAGATACTGGGAGACGGACGAGGCGAAGGCAAGTATACTAATTTTTTTTTGAATTATTAATTTGACGTGATCGAAAAATAATGTATCAAATTTTGAATGTACAGCAGAGTCGGATAAAAACTCTGCAAATAGAAATAAGAATCCCATCACTCATCGCGGAGGATCGAAGTCGTTTCAGCAATATCGGCAGGAGTTGGTAAATTTACTGAATAATAAATGTAAATAGTTTATACTATATGATTTTAAATGTATAATAATTGTATGTAACAATCAACTTTAGGAAGTCGAGTCACATGGTCCTGCCAGCTATATGGACGTGTTCACCCGTACGCATGCTGTCGAGCATGTTAATCCAGACGGGATTGTTTCGTACACATGGCAGGATGCAAAATCCAGCAAAAGCCATGTAAGCACATTTCATTTTATTCAGTATTAATAATTGTTTTAATTGTTAAACTATGATGACATAAGATATGATATTATTAATTTGTTAATGCAGGAGAAGTTTATGGAGCAGCGGCAGAAACTCCTTGCTGACACGGGTCGAGATCAGCTGACGACCAATGAGGAAGACGTTATTTTTGAGTCCGTTATGGATCCAGCAGAGCATGGTCGACGATACGGATTTGGCAATTTAGCGGAAAATAATTTACTTTTTCTTAAAATACTTAATTTTCACCTTTTCAAAACAATAAAATTAGATTTTATTTATTTTTCAATTATTGCAGTCCAGTAGTCAGAGTAGGGGACGACGGAGTAGACCTCAGAGCGATCTTGCAGATATAGAAGAATTGCGGACTAGAGTTGCCCAGTTGGAGGAGCAGAACCGCCAACAGGCCATGCACACCGCACAGTGGTTAGAGTACATGCAGGAGATTGATTCATTACTTGCTTTCTTGTTCGTTCAGGTATGTTTTGTTTTAATTTAGAATGATTTGGTAGACGGCGTAGGTAATTGTTGATTTATGTATAATTATGTTTGACACATTTGATTCTATGGTTGTATGAGGACGTGTATGAGAATATTGAAGAATTTGTGTATTAGCAACATGGTAGAACAGTTATTGTTAGGATTATTGTTAATGTTGGAATGGTTATTTATATTTTGATGTAATTTTATTTATTTGTGTGTTTATTAAACGGTTTTATAGTTTGGGTTTGGATATTTGGTTGGATTATTGTATATTGGATTGTGCAGTATTAATATTATAGTGTTTGGAAGAGAAATGTGGTTGGAAGGCTAAATTTGCAGCAAAATAAAAAAAAACAGCAGATTTCCGACGGCTTCCGACAGCTCATTGGTCAAAATTTCTGGCGGCTCACGACGGATAATGGCGGCATGTAAGTTACCATATCCGACGGTTTCCAACGGGCGTCGGAAACCGTCGGAAATCGTCGAGATCCGTCGGAACAGAATACGACAGCTTCCGTCGGAAGCCGTCGGAAATACTGCTTCCCGACAAAGCCATTTCCGACGGCTTTTTCCGACGGCGGCCGACGGTTTCCGACGGCCGCCGACGGCTTCTGGCCGTCGGAAAACATGTTTCCCCTTGTAGTAATATTCATTTAATCATTTTTCATCAAATCAAGTTATAGATCATACCTTTCAAATCTCAAGGTTAAAAAGTTCAAACAAATTCTTATTTAAATTCAATTATTAACCAATTTAAATTTCAAGTCAATTTTACTTTATTTTCCAACCTCAATTTATTCAAAGTTATTACAAAAATCTATTTAAAATATTAATGTAAAATTTTAAGTAAATATTTAAACATAATATATATATATATACTAATTAAATTAAATGTTATTTAAATAATTTATATTAAATTAAATCCTGTTAATAAATCTATTTTAAATCTTATTTTATATATTTAAAAATAATAAAATTATAAGTAAAAATTTTAAAATATCAAAACTAACTTGTAAAATTAAAATTTCCAAACATATAATATAAAAATCTAATTTTACAAAATAAAATATCTTTTTATTTTATTTAAAAATCAATATTTAATAAAAATCCATATATTTCCTTCCAAAACTATAAAAATTATTTTTCAAAATAGACCAACGGTGTCCGTATATAATTTTCTATCCTATGGTCAAGTGATACGGATATTTATCATTTCAATCCGCAATTTAAATATCTACGGGTATATATCATTTTAACCCGCAATCCCAAAAATTCAAAATAAATGAAAATCGCTTGGGTTTATCATTTCAACCCATAACGATTTTCCCCTATTTTACAAGATCGTTTGGGTATGTATCATTTCAACCCATAGGGAATTCTAATCTAACAGGGAACTTGTAGAGTGAGAACAAATATGATAATAATATAACATATCAACAACAGGCATATATCATCAATAATAAATTTAAATATAATTTATACAACAAGGTTATGGTGTCATATATTATAGGTGAACAATTACAAATAATAGCATATCAGATTTAACAATTAAATAAATATCAATTTAATATTTAACAACATATTTCAATCGCAATTTCATGTGAATTTAATCTACTAAATATAAGAATGTTAATCGTGAGTGATTGCTCACCTTTCGAGGCTAGAGAAATTAGATACACAACAAGCTAAGAATTAAATCACGAACTCAACAATCGACCAATCCAAACGATAAATCTCAAAGCAAAGCAAGGTGAACACGGATTAGACGAACAAAGCTGATAATTATGAATCGATGAAAACTAATAAAATCAACTTGATATAAATTGAAACAAAATACATATTATATAACATTTTCTTCTAAAAATCAATATACAATTTTAAAACTCATATATAAAAACGTTAGATCTATTTTCAAATCAACATTTAATTTATATAAAATAATATATATATATTTCACAAATCATTACATCATAAATGCATATCAAACTTTGAAAATAAAACTCTCATATTATCTTTGTAAATCAAAACACATATAGTAAAACACTTAAAATAATTAATTCCTAAACTACATTTATTTCCATTTCCTATCAAAATATATACGCAACTACTATATACACTCAGATATACTTATCTATATATATATATATATATATATATATATCTTTTCAAACTAAAATTATAAAACCCATATATTTCTTATCAAAATTTCCAAAGGAATAATTAAACAATATACATACTAAAGCTATTTCAAAAATTATTTAAAATATAAGATTTACATATATAATTTGAACAAAGTAATTATATATATATATATATATATATTTGACAATAGTTAAATAATATCTTTAAACAATAGTTATGTACAACTAATAGGTGGCTGTTTAACCCTTGTATGCATGTACTACACATACACTAACGAAAACAAGTATTTGGAAAAATCAAGTATATATACAGTACACTTATATATACATATTATAAATATAAATGGAAACAAGGAGGTGGCGTTGGCTTTGGTAAGTGGGTGACGTGGAGGAGGTCGGTGTGGGCTGCGTGTGTGTGGGATCGGCGCTTGGTCGGGGCTATCGATGTGTGGCCGAACTGCTGCACGCTCGGGGAGGAGGAGGTTGATGCAAGGCGATAGGCAGGTGAAGGCAATGTTGAGAAGGTAGGAGATGGAGATGGTTGCGTGCGGCACAGCTATGGGAGAGGACGAGAGTGGTGTGTTTTGTGGTGATGAGGTGGGTCCGGTGACAGTCTCTGGTGGTCAGGCCGTTTGGAGTTGGTTTCGGTGGCAAAGGCGTTGTCAAGTGTAGATGGGGAAGGAAAGGCGCAGGCCGCTGATGTGGTGATGGGAAGAATGGTGACAGGGGTCGCTGATGGTGGTCGGCGTGGGTTAGGCGCTGAGGCGCTGACGTGGGCAGGCATTCGGTGGCAGATGGATGTGTTTTATGGTGAGAAGTAGGGGATGGCCGAAGTCTGCGGCCATTGGTGGTGTTGCTCGGCAGTTTGGTGGGAAGGAGGAACTGAATCGGTGGAGGGAAGGAAAGGTGATGCGGGGTTTCGTGGCATGGCTGTTTGCATGGGGAAGGAGAGAGATGGCGGAGGGGAAAAAGGAGGGTGAAGCTTCAGGTAATAGAAATATAAGCAAGATTTTTTTTTCACAAAAGCAATGTCAGAACGAAAAGATAGAGAGGTGATAGGAAACAGACAAGCTAAAAAGGACGCTAATAATGAACAGGCAATATATATATATAAGCTTTTCATCCGATGCTATATTTTTTTTCCAGAAAGCTAGAAACAAGTAAGAAAAGGAATGCAAGAGGACGAACCGGAAAAAATATATAAAATAGTGGGAATAGTGACAGGCATCTATTGAATTCAAGGAATAGTAAAAGCCAAATATTAATTTCTGGGAATACTAATAGTTATGGCTGTTAGATTAATACACGGTGGAAAAGAATGGACAAAGAAAACCAAAATTCCCAAAACGGATACCGATACAATTATCGTTTTTGTAGATTTCGCCGCTTACCGGACTCCAAAACACACAAACGAATATACTACGGAAATCAGCATGATGAGACGCTCAAAACGGTACACAGGTATCAGCGATACGACCATCCTATCAAAAATCGGTATTTCGCTGCTAAACAGCTGCAAATTCGTCGAAAATAAGATGAACGGGGCTAAAGCATTCCAAATTTGGCGAAACGAAATATGACGTCTCACTCGGAAAATGATAAACATTTTTATTATATAAAAATATTCAGATTTTGGAAACATTTAATTTCCATCAATTTCAACTAATTTAAACTTAAAATTGAAAAATTACACAACAGAACTAACTTCCATATTTTCCAATGAAAATTTACTAATTGCTATGTTGAAATAGACGCATTCTAAATATCAAATTTTTATTGCCAAATTATATAATTAAATTTCGAGCAAAATTTCGGTTAATTATGTTATAAACCCGTTAAAATTTACGGGTCGTTACACTCTCCCCCACTCAAAACTTTTCGTCCTGGAAAAGGAACGAGGTAGGAGAATAGAAGTAACAGAAAGGAAAATAGATTCAAAATACAAAAACAGCAATTGGTTCAAAACCATATAAATTTCATTAGCTTTTAAATTGATTTATATTCAATTAATTTGGTTTAAATCCATTTTTATTTAATCAGTAAAATTCAATATATTCACATTTGATTGATTTCAATTCAATTGAGTTGTTTTAAATTTATTAACATTTATTACAAAAATTTCACAACAAAATTTGTCTTATTTAACTCATTTATTAAATCTATTTGATCAACTATAGTTATTTCCATCTCGACATTCAACTTCACCCATTCCTAAGTTCCTTTTTTTAGATAGCATTTCCCTTTTATTATTCGATTTATTT
This sequence comes from Allium fistulosum, assembly GCA_030737815.1. Taxonomy (NCBI): domain Eukaryota; kingdom Viridiplantae; phylum Streptophyta; class Magnoliopsida; order Asparagales; family Amaryllidaceae; genus Allium; species Allium fistulosum. The sequence goes on along the minus strand of CM060904.1, from coordinate 1,216,690,985 downwards.
CACTGACATATCTTGCAATATAGGTTAAGTTTATAACTTTTATTATAATTACCCAAATTTTTATTTATAAATTCCCTAACAAAATTCATTTTGGACATCTTATTTATTATTGTATATTATTCAATTACATTCAAACCCTTCCAGGCAAGTTTTATTAATGTCTTTGAATATAATTGAACACTATACAAATTTACCTTTTATTTACAACATTTTTATTAAGCAAGATTTTAGTTTGAACAATTTATTACTTAAGTTTCTCTTGTATAACCTTCAATTTTATATATTCACCCTAACATTTTAACTTTTTTAATAATTAGGTAAGTTATATATTAGAATGCAATTGACTATTATAAAAATATATTTTTATCCTATTTCTACTATTTAAGTTGTTAAATTTCCATTTCTCTTTTAGATTCTCCAATTTTTTCAAAATTTTGCAAAATTCTAATAATTGAAAATTATCATTTAACAAAAATTTAAGAGTTAAATTTTCGCATTCGCTTTAACCATTTTGAAATAAATATACATATATATATTTTGTGAATCAAATCATATTCAAGAAATTCAAATCAAATCCATTTTCCAAACAAAAGTGTAGCAAGGCAACTAAGTGGTCTCTCCACTTTGAGACTCGAAAATTAATGTCGATAAAGCTGCAGTCATCATCGAAATTATTTTTCAGCGACAAAAGAGGAGAGCACAGAATTATTTCAAAAAAAATTATTTGAAATAATTTCCATTTGCAAATATTTTTCAAATATATATATTTCTCAAACTTTGAAAACTGAATTTGGAAAAGTACCGGAAATTTAATTCTCAAATCCTTAATTTCATTTCATTTCATTTGAAATCAAATTTATAACCCGTATTTTAAATTTTCATTTCTTGTAACATACAAAAATAATTAATGGTTTAGAAATGTTGACAAAATAATAAATGATAATCTAGTATTATCGTTTCTAACAACCAATTCATTTAACTATCAAATTCCAGAAAAATTATACCTATATATATATAATATAATCATACACAAAATTATATCATTTACCAATTTTGAAAACAGTATTGTGTCAGTTTGCTCTGTTCAAGTGTTTTGGAATTTCTATCGATAGTGTGGGCCAGACGAATCGATCGAAACCTTAAATCAACCTTAACAACTCGAAAAACACAATATAAAACATTTTTATATCAATTACAAATACGTTCTCTCATAGGATGATTCTAGAATGGATTTCAAAACAAGGATAGAGATTTTAAATTTAGATGAACCCTAGTCAAAGAGAATTATGACAACGAAGATAGGCTCGGAAGGAAGATAAGATAATTAAATTACAAAAGAGGAAAGATGGATAGACTTATATTAATCGCAGCGACCTTAACCGATCAACCGAGATTCGAGGAATAAGATCGATGCGAAAATTCAATTTTCCGCTTGAAGGGAAGAGAAGTGACTTCACTCAATATTAGGATAATCTCTGATTATCGGAGTGGATTCAAGGTTACTAGACGGAGAATCAAACGAATAGATAGAACTGCCTGCATAATTCTAAGGCAATTGACATTCGATCACGAGAGAATTTACCCAGCCGTCTACTAGAGAAACGATTCAGGCATTGCAAGAGATAACCGCATCAAAACCGAGGACTTGGAAATCTCCGGTTAGTCGACGCTTGCTGTGAAGGAGCTGCACCCCTTTCAAATCAAAATAAGATTGGCGGGACTGCCAATGGAATGAATCACACACACCAGGATGAAATTGCCAATTGAGGTGGCAAGATGTTCTCAAATTCAATATAGAGATCAACCGAAGTGGAGCTATGGGATGCTCCAGAATCAAGAAGAATACAAACAGGAAGGGACCATAATGGATTTTAGAATAAAGGGGAGAGTTCCAAAATTCAAAGGAAACCCGAGTCACAGAGGAAGAAACTCAAGCTCGAGCGAAGGTGATTCTGTAACTAAATTTTACTCTATATGCTAAGTTTGCCTAAACCTGGCTCTGAAACCAACTGTAACGACCTGCTATTTCGAACCATTCGCATCCGCACATGTCGGACTTGAATTGCTCAAAATATCATATTGTTAATTTATATTTGGCAAAACTTAACATATACAGTAAATAAATCAATTACATAATCACAGACACAGAGTATTACAACCATAAGCAGCAGAATAGATAAGTACTAGTTCATGAAGCTACTATAACATCAGAGTCTGAAACAAATTACAACAGAATCTCAAATACAAATGAATCTTTAATATTTAAACAACTAACGAGTCTGAAAATAAATGACTGGAATAAACTGAAATAACTGAAAGCTGGATAGATAGATCTTCAAACAAAGCTCCAATCTCCAAAGGTGAGTCTCAAATGCTGTGACACTCAGTCTGACCCGAGCATAAAGCAAAATACAAAACACTCGAGTCGGGATTAACATTCTTATATTAATAAATTCAACTCAAGTGAAATGTCAACTGAAATACAAGTAACTTAAAGGATGTTTGGGATATCCATCCTCTAAGGATCCGTGGAACTATCTACTATGTAGTAATATACGCTATTATAATAATGTCTATAGTAAAGTAAAGTATTAAAATAGCGTTCAGGCGTTACCCATATCCCCCTTAACACATTTTATATAATGTCATAGTCTATACAGATACTGTAAACTCCACCCGTAGGTGGGCTATCAGGGAGCACTCCATAGGTACGACACAAAACAAACTCGTAGAAGGCACGATAGGGCATGTGACAAGGCACGCGAGGCAATGCCAGGGTAGATATACCATTTGCACTCCTGGACTCGTGGTAACGCATAGCAGCTACTACCGCCCACCTCGTGACACACTCCCAAATCAAAGGGTGCACCCAATCAAATCACAAAAGCAATAGAATGGTATCGAAGAATTGTGCCCGATTGGGGGAATGACCTCACCTGGCCCAGTATAGCTCCTGTTTTAGCCACATCAAGCTGACTCACGGGAGTCAGGGCTACATAAATACCATATCGAATCGTAGTCAAACCATCCTACTTCGTTCTAGAATCTCCACCATGTACATAGTTGTTAAAGTGGTCTTCGATATTGGCAGAGAGTATGACAATATCCGATCCCGGTCTCTTTAACAACCAAACGCTTATTTCACACCATGGTCATTTCAGTTCAAATAGTTCATACTTCATATCAAAATATCATATTCATTTCGAAACCATATCAATTCGATATCATTATTCACTTTATATAATATTCATTTCCAGAATAGTAACACTTTCAAATTTATAACACTTTCGAAATCATAACACTTTCGAGATCATAACACTTTGGAAATCATAACACTTTTGAAATTACAACAGTTCCAACTTAAATAGTTTAGATATTGAAAATAGTATATATATTAAAATAGTTACAAATTAAAATAGTTTATACATATTAAAATAATTTATATATTAAAATAGTTTATATATATTAAAAATAGTTTATATATATTAAAAATACTTTATATAATAAAAATAGTTTCCTCCAATTTTGCAAATCAATTCAAATTATCTGAAATTCCAAAATTCAACTTAAATCAATTCCAGTTTAACTATTTCAATTTAAAGTTCAAAGATTCAAGTTTAAATATTCAAACATTTACAATATAAATTTCATTTATATTTCAATATTTAAGTTTAATTTTATTCAAATTGGAAAATATTCACTTGATCATTTTAATAACAATTAATTAAATCTCAATTTATAAATTTAAATCAATATTAAATATTCAGTCTCAATTTTATTTAAAGTTGAGAATATTCATTTAATCATTTTTCATCAAATCAAGTTATAGATCATACCTTTCAAATCTCAAAATTAATAAGTTCAAACAAATTCTTATTTAAATTCAATTATTAACCAATTTAAATTTCAAGTCAATTTTACTTTATTTTCCAACCTCTATTTATTCAAAGTTATTACAAAAATCTATTTAAAATTTTAAAGTAAAATTTTAAATAAATATTTAAACATAATATATATACTAACTAAATTATATTTTAATTTAAATAATTTATATTAAATTAAATCTTGTTAATAAATCTATTTTTAATCTTATTTTATATATTTAAAAATAATAAAATTATAAGTAAAAAATTTTAAAATTTCAAAACTAACTTGTAAATTTAAAATTTCCAAACATATAATTTAAAAATCTAATTTTACAAAATAAAATATATTTTTATTTTATTTAGAAATCAATATTTAATAAAATCCATATATTTCCTTCCAAAACTATAAAAATCATTTTTCAAAATAGACCAACGTTGTCTGTATATAATTTTCTATCCTATTGTCAAGTGATACGAATATTTATCATTTCAATCCGCAATTTGAATATCTACGGGTATATATCATTTCAACTTACAATCCCAAAAATTCAAAATAAATGAAAATCGCTTGGGTTTAACATTTCAACCTATAACGATTTTCCCCTATTCTACAAGATCGTTTGGGTATGTATCATTTCAACCCATAGGGAATTCTAAACTAACAGGGAACTTGCAGAGTGAGAACAAATATGATAATAATATAACATATCAACAACAGGCATATATCATCAATAACAAATTTAAATATAACATATACAACAGGGTTATGGTGTCATATGTCATAGGTGAACAATTACAGATAATAGCATATCAAATTTAACAATTAAATAAATATCAATTAATATTTAACAACATATTTCAATCGCCATTTCATATGAATTGAATCTACTAAATATGAGAATGTTAATCGTGAGTGATTGCTCACCTTTCGAGGCTAGAGAAATTAGATACACAACAAGCTATGAATTGAATTAAGAACTCAACAATCGACCAATCCAAACGATGAATCTCAAAGAAAAGCAAGGTGAGCATGGATTAGACGAACAAAGCTAATAATTATGAATCGATGAAAACTAATAAAATCAACTTAATATAAATTGAAACAAAATACATAGTATATAACATTTTCTTATAAAAATCAATATCCAATTTTAAAACTCATATATAAAAACATTAGATGTATATTCAAATCAATATTTAATTTATATAAAATAATATATATTTTTTTCAAATCATTACATCATAATCGCATATCAAACTTTGAAATAGAACTCTCATGTTATCTTTGTAAATCAAAACACATATAATAAAACACTTAAAATCATTGATTCCTAAACCACATTTATTTTCATTTCCTATCAAAATATATACGCAACTACTATATACACTCAGATATACTTATATATATATATATATCTTTTCAAATTAAAATTATAAAATCCGTATATTTCTTATCAAAATTTCCAAAGGAATAATTAAACAATATACATACTAAAGCTATTTCAAAAATTATTTAAAATATAAGATTTACATATATAATTCGAACAAAATAATTTTATATATATTTTTATTTGATAATAGTTAAATAATATCTTTAAACCATAGTTATATACAATTAATAGGTGGTTGTTTAACCTTTGTACGTATGAACTGCACATACACTAACGAAAACAAGCATTTGGAAAAATCAAGTATATATACAGTACACTTATATATACATATTATGTATATAAACGGAAACAAGGAGGTGGCGTTGGCTTTGGTAAGTGGGTGACGTGGAGCAGGTCAGTGTAGGTTGCGTGTGTGTGGGATCGTGCTTGGTCGAGGCTGTCGATGTGTGGCCGAACTGCTACGCGCTCGGGGAGGAGGTGGTTGATGCAAGGCGACAGGCAGGTGAAGGCAATGTTGAGAAGGTAGGAGCTGGAGATGGTTGCGTGCGGCACAGCTATGGGAGAGGACGAGAGTGGTGGGTTTTGTGGTGATGAGGTGGGTCCGGTGACAGTCTCTGGTGGTCAGGCCGTTTGGAGTTGGTTTTGGTGGAAAAGGTGCTGTCAAGTGTAGATAGGGAAGGAAAGGCGCAGGCCGCTGATGTGGTGATGGGAAGAATGGTGACAGGGGTCGCTGATGGTGGTCGGCGTCGGTTAGGTACTGACGTGGGCAGGCATTCGGTGGCGGATGGACGTGTTTTATGGTGAGAAGTAGGGGATGGCCGAAGTCTGCGGCTATTGGTGGTGTTGCTCGGCAGTTTGGTGGGAAGGAGGAACTGAATCAGTGGAGGAAAGGAAAGGTGATGCGGGGTTTCGTGGCATGGCTGTTTGCATGGGGAAGGAGAGAGATGGTGGAGGGGAAAACGGAGGGTGAAGCTTCAGGTAATAGAATTATAAGCAAGCTTTTTTTTTCACAAAAGCAATGTCAGAAGGAAAAGAGAGAGAGGTGATAGGAAATGGACAAGCTAAAAAGGACGCTAATAATGAACAGGCAATATATATAAGCTTTTCATCCGATGCTATATTTTTTCTTCTTCAGAAAGCTAGAAACAAGTAAGAAAAGGAATGCAAGAGGACGAACTGGAATAAATATAAAATAGTGGGAATAGTGACAGCCATCTATTGAATTCAAGGAATAGTAAAAGCCAAATATTAATTTCTGGGAATACTAATAGTTATGGCTATTAGATTAATACATGGTGGAAAAGAATGGATAAAGAAAACCAAAAGTCCCAAAACGGATACCGATACAGTTACCGTTTTTGTAGATTTCGCCGCTTACCAGACTCCGAAACACACAAACGAATATGCTGCGGAGATTAGCACGACGAGTCGATCGAAACGGTACACAGATACCAGCGATACGACCATCCTATCAAAAATCGATATTTCGCTGCTAAACAGCTTCAAATTCGTCGAAAATAAGATGAACGGGGCTAGAGCAGTCCAAATTTGGCGAAACGAAATATGACGTCTCACTCGGAAAATGATAAACATTTTTATTATATAAAAATATTCAGATTTTGAAAACATTTAATTTCCATCAATTTCAACTAATTTAAACTTAAAATTGAAAAATTACACAACAGAACTAACTTCCATATTTTCCAATGAAAATTTACTAATTGCTATGTTGAAATAGACGCATTCCAAATATCAAATTTTCATTGCCAAATTATATAATTAAATTTCGTGCAAAATTTTGGTTAATTACGTTATAAAGCCGTTAAAATTTACGGGTCGTTACAATGACCTTGTACTTTGCCCTCCTTTCTCCTTAGGCCAGCTCGCCACCTCCTTTCCACCTCACCTAAATCCACCTCCCTCTTAGCCACCCTCCCATCAAGTCAATGCAAATATCCATTAATCTCATGCGCACTTATGTTGGAAAAAGAATCTTTATATTATATATATACTTTTTTTAAAATAAAAATCATATCTTATTTCTATATATACATACTTAAGTTTACATGGATATTCATATGCATTCAAACATGTCAAACTAATTTGTAAATGTGTGTACGTGTGTATACCAAAGTGTCATGACATTTTTAACAACTTTTAGTCCACGAAAAAACAAAAATTTGAAGAAGAAAAATTCGGTCACTATTTCGATTTTTCTTCGAACTAAATAATTTTGTAAACCAAATTTGAAAAATAATTCACTATCATTATTTATTATTTAGAAGAGTTTTATTTTCATTATAAAACATATATATTGAATATTTAAATTAATTAAATATTCGTATATCAAAGTAGTGAAATTCTGGGTCGTTACATTCTTTCCTCCTAAAAGAATTTCGGCCATGAAATTACACCTCAACCTAACCTAGAAAACCCTTAAAACTATACATTAGTTTGTATGATGTACATAGATCATTCTTATGCAAAATTTGATTTGATCTCTACTCAAATACATAACTTCATTTCCGAACTAGTATCGCTCATCCGATTTTCTAGTGTGGACTTCGATCACGCTCCCTGATTTGGAACCTCTGTACTCCTTACGTAGTTGTAACTATGATAGAAAACACTAGTCCCATACCAAAAATCCTCATCAAGTGCTCACCGTCAAAAATCGAGTAATGGATCCTTATTTGGAATGGTGTAAAACACCTCAAAGCCGTGGACTTAAATCTTAGATCAAAACTATATGGAAGGAGAAATGATCTACGTCTACATAACACACTTACTTAGTTGATTCTCTCTAATTCCAATTCTATTCAACTAAAATATTAATGAAAACATTTCGTAAACTAAACTTAGGTTCGACTCATATAATATTCTATTACATCCTACGGGTATATACCACTATTTGATTCAACTATTCCATTTTACATTTATTTTCCTAAGAAAACTCAAGATCCAAATACCAGGTCTTATTTCAAAAACTTTTTGAATTGAAACGTTATATTTTAATCATAGAATATATATATAGATATATCCCGAGTAACTACAAAATGATATTAAGGAACTGGGTACTACCAAATAGTATCATACACTCCGTCCTAGGAAGCATAATACTCAAGAGAAGTGCTTACCATCTGAACACCTCTTCCCTAAATTTAAGTTATTTTCGAGCCACTCGAACTAGTTAACTTAAGAATATTGTTTTTATTTCAAAATCCCATTTTTGAATCTTGTAGTTTCAACAAAACATTTATCACCAACTTGCTTTGGGTTCGTTTGGGTTTGAACTTGTTTCGATTGTACAATGATAAAGAGAATAATTTACTAAGTGCACCACAATATTCGCCTAGACAAACATCTGATTGTCACTTAGAAGATTATTAGGATCGTCATAAAACAAGCAAGACTCGTTTTCCCCAACCAATCCAAAGAAAATACTTCTTGCTTAACATTTTCATCCTAAAATTTTTATTCTTGAATCAACATTGCTTTCAAATGACTATTATTATCTTTCAAAACCTTGATATTTTCCAAAAGCCCCGGGATTTAAGTTCTCAAGTTTTCAACTTAAATTCTTTTTAATTAAAAGACACCTTCTTATAAATTCATTTTATAAATCAACTTTTATAAAATCATTTTTCAAATATTTATTTCAAAATAATCTAACTTTTAAATAAACATCTTTCATTAAATCAATTTTTACCCTAACATTAACATCGAACGCCTTATAGTCAAATTGTGAAACTTAATTCACAAGGTGTTCATTTTAATGTTTTCCCTATTCTATTTACCTACCCAAAATCTTAAAGTGTGAAGTTACCTACACACATTAACAACAGGAAATGCTTAACTGGACAAGCATGACTAATAAAATCCTAATTTATAAAAACAGAATATTATTATCTCCTAACAAATAACACCTCAGCTAACTATAGCATGCTATACTATACTATTTTGAAAATCATTCTTTATATACAAAATATATCTTGGCTAAAATTATTTCATTTACCCAGTTTCAGAACAATACTATGTCAGATGCCTTGTTTAAGTGTTTAGAGATCCCTATCAATAACGTTAGCTACTCGTATTAGCCATAATCTGTAAGCCCTCAACAAATCAATCAACACAATAGAAAACATTTTTATATAATTAACAAATACGTGCTCTTATATATGTACACTCAAAATCATAATAAGGCATTTCATTACCTTATCTCTTATTGATTTGCCCCATCAAAGCCGAGGTTCTCGCTTAACCTTGTGCTCTGATCCCACGCTGTAATGACCCGCCTTTTCAAACACCAGAAGTATATACTAATACATCCATGGTATTTACGTGCCGAACAACTAAGTGCCAGAAAGACAGATTGTTAGGAGAAAGAAAGGAGATAGAAGATAAGAAGAAACTAAACAATCATAGAATCTCACAATGCAATGGAATAACATAAATTAATCAACATAATACTTTACAAAATCATTTCAAAAATGATACATCAGAGTCATACTAATACAATTCTACCCTGGAATAGTTATAACAGTCTGTCCCTACCCATCTGATACAAGATACATATAATACAGTGGAAGCAAGGTAATAACTAGCTATCGATGAAGCCTCCTGCTCCAAGCTCTTTCAAAATGCATCCGTGGGAAAACCTGAACTACATGGCTGCCCATAAAAAATTGAGCACCCAAGAGTTTTAGGGAAAGAAAATAAAACTCCGGATCAGACAAGGGTCTGGTGTGAGTAAACCCAAACAACAGAATTATTATGTTTAAAACCCTTTTAAAATCAATGGAATCTTGTAAGACCACGTCGCATATAAACACAGATGGGTTTTTACCTTACGATAACTAAAACACTTTTTATAGAAAATCCAGTGATATTATAATAATGTCTAGAGTACAAATACTTATTAATCATAGCCGGAATTGTTACATTAATTAAATTCCAGCATACTAGGTTCTACAATCAAAACCTTAAAAGCACGTATTGGAGATTGGATTCCATGCTATGACAAGGTAAGGAACAACCTTCCTGTGGTACATCTCTAGATAAAATGCACCGAGGGTCTGACAAGAACATCTTATACCCTTGCAACACAGGACTGGCCTACCACTTGACTAGTAGTACCGAATATGATCAACCCACTTTAGACCCCGAAGCACACATGAGTAGATAGTAACCGATCTAGATATGGAATGACAATACCCTGATGGGAGCAACCCACTTGGCCTTGCTGCATGCCCAATTTTTATCATTTCTCGGTTGATGAGGCTTAAGGCTATGTTTTACCTTTATTTAGCACTTCCCACTTAGAATGCTACATTGCCCTCCAAGTATAAATTCAATGCTAGCATTCATCCATACAAGTTCGTTCTGGGACTGAACGAAACCGAAGGCACTACGTCCATTACACCCTTTGGAATCATCCTCAGGGTTAGTTGCAAATAGCTCTTGCACTTCAAAACTCCATCTTCGATTCCATACTCTTCAAGTTGTCTATAGTTCGAAACGCTTGAGTTGGATCGAAGTGATTTTTGGATAACATATCCGATCCCGGTCTCTTCGAAACAACTTTCGATAATTTTCGGTAAACTCAACCCCGGTTCTTTAGGAAATAAACAAACAAGATAAGGGCAAAGATCGCCTCCTAACCGTTAGTGCACGAATTTCCTTATCATTTACCCTAGAAGAATGAAAAGAGATTTATACGCATAGTACAACATCATTGGGGATGACTGTGTCATATAACTCACGTGTTTATCCTAAATATTTTCAAAGTTACATTTTGGTCCAGATTTTGATAGTCGGTTATTTAACTATCAAATAAACAATCATTCAAACATTGATTTAATTCCATAGGGATCCAGTAAGCCTTTATTATTTAGTCTTTAATTAATTAAAATCGCTTTATAAATATTTGATCAAAAGATCTTTACAAAACACTATTCCCAAACCCCTTACATCCTATTTATACTTGGGAAAACATTTATATACTTATCTCCATGGTATAAGTATATTTACCAAACTTTACAAATGTTTCCTTCATTTCAAATTCCATATTAAATGGCCAAACAAATTCCATTTAAAAACATTTCTTCCTATAAAATCAATACACTTATCCTTTATAAAAGAATTCCTTTTTAAAAGCTCACTTTATATTTCAAATAACTTATAAATTATCCAAATAAATTTATAACTGACTTTTAAAATTCTCCAAGTTAAATTATAAAACCTCTTTACGAATCTCTAAAGTCATTTCTCTATTTCAAAAACTCTTTTTATAAATCTTCTTAAAGAAAATCAATTACAAAATATCATTTACAAAACATCATTTGAAAATCACTTTAAATAAACCTTTTTATTTAGTAATACCCTTTTTTTATAAACAAATTATTATTTATAAATACCTTTATAAAATAATTATATAACTTGAAAATCATTTATAAACTTTAAACCTAAAAATTGATTAAAGATTGAAGTAAATTCAAAATCATACTTTATAAATTCAAAAAGAAGCTTAGTAAACCCAATGGTACAAATTTAAGTTACATTTAATTTCAACTTCACTTTCAAGTCATTCAACAATTTATTTACATAAGTCAACATATATGTAAATACACTTCATATCAAAATCAGTAAATAACATGTCAATGCAAACTAACTGGCATATACATATCAAAATAACACAATAGCAGGATGGTGATTTGTCCTGCTAGGTAGATGTCCAAACAATTCAATACTTATAGCAAAACGGGAATTTATTCTACTAAACATATATTCATATAATAAACAATTACATTATAGCAAAACAAGAATTTATTCTACTATCAGATATCCAAACGATCAAACAATCAACTTATAGAAGAATAGAGATTTATTCTGCTAACACATGTCCACACAATCAAACCATTTACTTAACTCATTCATAGTTGTTTGTCTACCTAATAGTATCGACATTTGAATCCCATATGATCAAAATCATCCTTGGAAAAGTAGTACCTCTAAAACAACTTGATTCTCAAAAACAAAAGATTTTAAATTAAAACTCCATTTCAAAATGATTAATAACAAGTTAAACTCTTTATAAAATCATAATTAATCTTTATTATATTTGAACTTAATTTAATTATAAGTTAATAAATAGTTAAACCTTTAATAATTAATTTATTTATAAATTAAACCCTTAATTAATTATTTATTAATTATTAAATAATAATTTAAACCTTTATTAATAATTAACTATTAATTAATCTCAATTAATTAAATAATTAATCTTTTAATTAAAAATTAAATGATAAATTAAACCTTCAATAAATAATTATTTTAAATTAAAACCTTAATCAATTTATATTTAAACACTTGATAATAATCAACTTATAATTAACCCTATATTTAAATAACATTTATTTAAAAATTAATTATATACTTAGGTCATAATTAAAAAAATCTCTAGCTTAATTTATAATTAATTTAAAATTAATCTTACTTTAAAATATAATTAATTAATAACTAATCTCCACTTAATTATAATTATTAAGCCTTACTTAATACTTAATTAATCATTAACTATTTAAAATAACTTAATTAACTAAAAATAATTCTTAAATTCTTAATTAACTTTTTAAAACATCATTATTGGGTTTATAAAACATTTCCAAAACTTTCAAAGGAGAAAAGAACTCAAACTTTCAAAAATTGGATTTTTATCGAAACTGCATCAATAGCGACTATCGCTATGGATGCCATTTCTTGGAATTGTTACTTTACTTCCTTCTTTGATAACCTATCACTTGAAAGCTTTCTAACCTCTTGAAAACACAAAGTAAGTGTTTTGAAACTAAACAAAGTTTCAAACCTTAACTAAATGGATTTTGATTTTTAAAACCAAAGCTCGTATTTTAACACAAGGATTCTTCGTCGATAAACTAACACCTAATCATATCATTACAATGTACACATGAAAAAATCAAAACATAACCAAGATCATAACATATAACCAAATTTTAGAACTTTCCAAACAACACCATACTTATCTTCAATCTCAAGTCTAACTTTTTAACTCATAACAACCTATAAGCATATTCAACCACAATATATCTAACCAATTCAAGTCACAGATCATACAGAATTCATACAACACATAGAAACTAAAACTTGAATTTTTAATGAGCTAAAATTTTACTCACTAAATATTTTAGAAACTTTTTAGAACTTGAGCTTGAAAATCCAAACTTCACTTTAAACACATACGAGCACCCATAGGCTTGTCATAGCCACTTTTGGCTCAGCCTAGGGCTCTTTGGGTTTAACCATTACATGGTATGGTCGGCCATGAAGCTTACAAAGCACGGCCTTAGACGGTGAGGGGCGTGTGTGGTGTTGTTTTGAAGAGGAAGAGGTAGAAATGGAAAAGTAAGAGTTTAAAGCTATTTAAAAAAAATTACACGAAATAAACTTTTGAATCTAACTATTAAAATTTAAAGAGAAGCCAAGAATATGCTTTCAAGCTTAGAAAATTTTGCAAAGTGAACGAAGAATGAGAAAAATGTAAAAGAAATTAGGAAGATTAGTTTTTATGTTATGTGAATATAAAAATTTACCAAAATGGCTTTGTACTTTGCCCTCCTCTCTCCTTATGCCACCTCACCATCTCCTTTCCACCTCAACTAAAACCGCCCACCTCTTAGCTACCCTCCTATCAAGTCAATGCAGGCATCCATTAATCTCATGTGTACTTATATTGGAAAAAGAATCTGTATATTATATATATTTTAACTTTTTAAAATAAAAACCTTATCTTATTTCTATATATACATACTTAAGTGTAAATGGATATTCATATGAATTCAGACATGTCAAACTAATTTGTAAATGTGTGTATGTGTGTATATCAAAGTGTCATGACATTTCCGACAACTTGTAGCTGACGAAAAATCAAAAATTCGAAAAACGAATTTCTGTCACAATTTCGATTTTTCTTCGACCTAAATATTTTTGTAAACCAAATTTGACAACTAATTCACCATCATTATTTATTATTTAAAAGAGTTTTATTTTCTTTATAAAACCTATATATTGAATATTTAAAATTAATTAAATATTCGTACATTAAAGCAATGAAATTCTGGGTTGTTACAGTCGGATGACATTTTCATATCTATTCTTGGATCGTATCCAAAAACTCACAAACCAAATATTGTTTCCATTGACTTCAAGATACTTTGGTCAATATGTGTAAATAGTTTACTCTAAATCATTGATTAGAATTTTCTGTTTCAACACACACGTAACAAAACATAAAGTCATACCATGCGATGATTTTATGAGTATATCCAAATTAACTTGAGCACATTGAATAACGAACCTATTACGCTAATTTTTTACAAATGAAATTTACGATTTTACTTTTATCAATTTTGCTCATTTTATTCCAACTGCATTAGTCTAATACTTGAAGACACATTTGTAGTCGATGGATCATATCAATTGAGATGCATAATGTACTTCAAATCCATTTTAGGTTTGTGCATGGTACCATATCGTAGAATCGATACTCTAAATGGTTTACTAACAGTTGAGGATCATCTTTCTTGAGTTGATAAGAAACTCATAGGTTCTCTTCAGTATATGAGAATATTTATTAGACATTCTAATATATTTTATTTGTTTAGGTTTGGTTAATTTCACTTCATCCATCGTAGTCAGTTTTATCCTTGGATCGTATTCAAAACCCATTTTATTACCAATAATTTTTGAGAGAAATTTCTTCACTGTGAAATTGGTATTTCTTGAAAGAACAGTTGTTTCTTAGTGCAACAGAACATTCATCATAGACATTCTATGATTTACCTTATATAAAACTAATTTAGTGTTAGTCTGCCACATTTATGTTCACAGCATAAATTTGCTATCCAATGATTATTATACCCAAACTTCTTTTGGTGTAATTCATACAAGATCCCTTATGTATAATTATTAGGTGCAGTATTTCGACTCACACAACCTGCCAACTCCTTGGCCTAGGCTGTGTAGGGGTTTCTTATAAACGCTCATCTCCTGTGGTTTTGTAAACCATTCTTTGGATGATATTAGTTTTAACCTTGGTGCGCTACTCTTTAACACGCACTTTATAAAAAGAGTTTAACACAACTTCACTCATCATTAATAATGCTTTGTCCAACAAATTTCGATAACTCCTTATCAATGCACCAATATGTATTGTAAGGATGAGTGACCTTTGAGGTTGAACCTTTATTTATTTAGGTACATTCAGACTCTTTCGAATATACTTACATGTTCGATCAAATCGAATCATTTTTGCCGCATGTTATATTATTTACTTCTGTTTTATATTCTACGAGCTTACATAGACTTATAAATGCATATCATATACACATGTCCATATCTATGATAATTCATCGGTGAATCTGACAAAGTACGTTGAATCGTTTTGGTATTCATAGACTTACGATTGTATTCATCTATATGTATTAATCTAAAGAGTTCGTCAACTCTTATGATGCTTCCACTAAACGAGTGCATTGCCTTTAATTGTTTGAGATATAATTAATTGTATCACGTAATTCATAATGATTATATATTCTCAAAACTACAGCTTAGTCTATACTTCCAAAATAATTGTAAATAATTCTGATATTCATTATTTTCCAATGCATCATTTTGTTATGAAAACAAATACCACATTGTAGTTTTATTTCACAACGAATATTCATAATATTCACTTTGAAATATAACCATGTCTATTTTTCAATTGACATCGAAAAATAGTCATTATTTCACAAATATTGTTTGTTATGTTTTACGAAAATAATTTTCATAACTTGATGCAATCAACAAGTATTATATGGTATGCTCCCACTATTTCCGCCATTACTATAATAGCGTTTTGAATTTGGAGGTCCATTATTCGCTAAATATAGACAATTTATTTCATATATCGTAACTAGTCTACAGTGGAGAGTTCTGTTATCAAATGTATTGAACTCATATGAATAAATCTCATAGAAAATAATTTCTATACAAAATTACGTTTGGAAGTAGAAATCATATTTCTTATTCCAATGTTAAGTATCATATCATTATCATTACAGTTCTCATTTTCTATGTTCCTTTATGAAGCATAAGTGCCAATTCATTCCCTTCACCTCTACTATACCTTAAATCACATCTACTCTTATACATTCGTTTTCCTTTCTAAATGGTCAAACCATTCAAAAGAAAACACTCACTACAATATCATAACGAACTCTTTACAAAAGCGCATTTCACTATTATTAACATTTAAGGACATCAAATATGTTGCACTTTGCATAAACCGATCAAACTGACATTTCAATGATTGAGTTCTTAGATCTATCTTCTAGTTTTGGTCTAGTTTTATATTTAATACAGGATGATCTTTATTGTAATCAATTAAATTGAATACTCGATCTCGTAATACCTATATTTGTTTGCTTCGAATGAACTAATTTCATCGAAGTATCACACATAAAAACCGTGACCGTTCACCATATAACACTTACATGTGAGTATATGGATTAAATATGGATAGTCATATATTTCCTTTGAGTTCGGAACTCATAGAATGTAATGCACAGTCTCGACCAAATAAACATATGAGCGATCGAATTATGGATGTATTAAGTAGTTGTAAAGTTAGGCACTTGCATGGGTATAAAAGACATTAACATGCAAGAAGTATTTAATAGTAAGTATGTGTGTGTATATAAATATTATATTTCTATTTTTCAACCTTTCAATTCATTTCATTTGTATATCTTAATTGATAAATGTTCTATCAGTCACTTTAAATGCACAAATTTATCAATATAGATTATTATAATACATTATATAACATATGTTCTTACAATATTAGAAAGGTTAAATGTTATCATTTCATTTTTTTAATAATTCTCCCACTATTCTTTTATGTTTTAGCAAACTTCAAATCGAAACATAGAAGTCTTTCGACTTCATTAGTGGGTGTTAGGACCCATATGCCTTAGGATTCTAACCTTGAGGTTGCTCAACAAATCATAGCCCCACAAATGATGGATAACTCCTTATCAGATGTCCATTGGTGTGAGGCAATGGAAAAGGAGTGACTAGGCCTGGTAATAGACCCAAGTTCGAGCCCTACCTTGTACATAATCTCGCATAAAATAGTACCCGGGGGTTATAGGCACCATGAGTTGAAGCTGACGGGCACAACTTAATTACCCTCGGGAGTTTACCGGTCCTTCGGTTCTCCTGAGTAAATTCAAGAAAAATCTCCTTATCAGTTGTATCACATACAATAGCTAACCCATGGTTCCTTGTCCTAATCTCATTTCAACCTTGAGTTTGCTCAACAAATCGAAAGAGATTATTCGGTCATACCTACCATATCACGACGACCAAAGTATAGTATATGTACCTTGAGTTTGCTCAACAAACACATATATTTATCTTACCTGGTCTATTTAATATATTAATAATACTACACATAACATCCATAGTTTGAGTTTTCTTAACTAAGGAGTATGCAAGTAATTTATTAATATATATATATATATATATATATCTGTGTGGTAGAGGACAATATTATATTGAAGATTCATAATCTTCAGTATATTATATTGAGTGATATTGACTTATGGAATAATGTATTTCTTGAAATACCATCGTGATTCAAGTGTCAAACACATTAGAAATCACTGTATAAGTACATTTACGTATGTATTTATCCCTTAAGTCTGTTTGGGTTCCTTTAATATTCCACCGTTAATTTATACATTCATATGACATATGTTTTACTATTATATAACTTTTATATTTCATATTACTTATATAATAGTCTTATATATAATATTCTATTGATTAAATATTATTTAATTAATTAACTCTTTAATTAATTTTATATTAGTATTCCAGTACAACTTTTATATTGGACATGTCTACTATAACTTTTATAGTATATACTATAACCTTTATTGTAATACCTATATATCATATACACACACATATGTTATAACATTTATAGTGTAACACATATATATTATATATGTGTGTTTTTATTAATTAATTAATTTAATTGATTAACCTTTAATTAATTTATTTATTTAAACAATTTTAATTAAATTATATTAACTTTGAAAATTTATCTTATATACATACATGTATAGTTATGTTATCTTAAACACTTTAAAATAACATAACATATAGCAATATATATAATACATGCATATAAGTATTAATTAATTAACTTATTTACTTAAATTTTTTATTAATCTCATTAATAAATTTTAAATTTCGAAACTAAAATTTAAATATTTTCAAACATTTTGAAAATTTCATTACCTTTTCAAACATTTTGAAAATTTATGCGATATTATAACCTTTTATAATAGACATGTTTTTATTTTAAATTTAACTTTTAAATTTTAAATCTTGTCTTAAGTTTCAAAACTATTTTTAAAATTAGCCCAATGTCCAACTCAAATTGGGCATTTTCTATAAGAGGCAAACTTTGGCTCACATCACCTTTAAGGCCAAGCCGGTAATGACTTTTGTGACGCCTCACCTCTATACCCACGCTAACCAAGAACACTACGATGTAGTGCTGTCAATTAGCACGGAGAATAAGGCTGTGGAGGAGCGACCATCCATGTAACTTCTTTGTGTGAGCACTGATATGTCAGATAGAATAGAGTGCATATCATTTAAGGAGGAAATCCGACATACCGATACAAACTCAAAGCTGTCACACGGTGGCTATATAAAATCTTCGGAAACAAACATAGAAATAATCATAACATAAATCAGTCACAGACATCCATATCACAAAGGCGGAAGAAGATATGAATAAATATATAACACATGAAAGTGTTCATCAGAGTAGTGGTCAGAAAGATCCACGATAATACAAAAGAATAGCAACACGTGCTATACAAAAGAATAAGTACACAACATAGAATCTATATCTCAAAGGTGTACATCCAAAAACTACTAATCTATGTAGTTAGTCAAAAGTTAGAATAATCCTGAAGAGAAGTCAAGCAGAAGCATCTGTAACATCTCGGTCTGACCCGAGTATTATTTATAAGAAAATAATAAACGGATCAGTCTAGCTATAAATATCAGATGATATGGTATAAAGTACAAGGCATGACATGAACATGTAATAACCATCGTGGCATACTACTATAAGTAGATAACTGAAAATCAACAAGAGATAAATCAATATCACAAGAATCTTCTCAAAGATAAAATAGGGTATCATACCCTAAACTTGTATTCATAACAAGTCAATAACACATGAATTCACCAATGCACAAAAATTGATATCATATCAATGAAAATCACGAAAATTGGTGAAGCACAAAATTCCAGAAATCATCACAAGAAATCCAGAAAATACATAAAAAAGGGGGAGGCCTAACACATGAACGGGAGCATGAAAACTCACCAACGCGTATAACACATGAACGAGAAGCTATCTCATGGAAGCTATCCATTAAATTTTAACACATGAACGGCCCGAAGACCATGGGGTGCTACCCCATATATGTGATGGCGAAACATCACAAAAGCGGGGTCTAGTATCCCTCGCAGACAAAGAGACATCGCTCAATCGCTAGTCTAAATCACAAAAATGATCGTCATGATCATAAGGAAGTGTCAATTACACTAAGCCAGTAAATATATGAGTTTAGCTTCATGTCCCATAACCACTAGCTTAACTTAAATATTTACGAACAAACTGTAGATCTTCACTAGGAAATTGTCACAAAAGGTCAATCGAACAAGTCCAAGAGCTAACCGACGAAGTGAACGCAAGCGTTTCATACCACTCGTTTTACTAAGTCGTTTAATTCGATTTCTCATCCGAGTGAAGCAAAGGCTTGTATATACTAGTAGATTGAAAAACGTTTTGAGAGAACGTGTTTTATATTTAAAATAGTGTTGAAAACGTTTTGATGAAAGAGTTTTGATATTTACTACTAGTATTGAAACCTTCATATCTTTAGAGTGACAAGTCACAAAACGATTGCTGAAACAAATCGAATCACATAAATTCATGTTCGAAGACGTGAGAAAAAAATCCATGGAAATCAGCTCAAATGCATCCAAGTAGAAAATAGGAGGTGCGGCCTAACATGCGAGCGACCTAAGGAAATATAGGTCGAACGACCTATAAGTGATGCAACCTAAGCTGTTGCGCGACTTAACAGGGTGTCACGACCTAACAAAACCAAGCTAAAAAGGTGCGCGACCTAACAGTCTCGAGCTAAGGAATTGCAAGCAGGTCAAACGACCTAGCGACCTAAAGGTGTTCGCGAGTTAGCATTAAACAAAGCCAAACGACTTAGTAGAAAACAAGGTCTAACGACCTAACACCAAAGTGCCGAGCGACCTAACGAGATACCATCCCGAGCGACCTATCAACCTAAAGTGTCGAGCGACCTAGCGGAACAATGCCAGGCGACCTAGCAACTTAAATACTCGCGACCTAGCACGTGAATCGGCCGAGCGACCTAAGAGTTTAACATGCAAGCGACTTAAGGTTTTAGCACGCGAGCGACCTAAGGCTTTAACGCGCGAGCGACCTAAGGTTTTATCACGCGAGCGACCTAAGGGTTTAACACGCGAGCGATCTAACAAGAGAAGGCCTAGCGACCTAAAGTGATGCGTCGAGCGACCTAGAGCCGCCTTGTGATATAAGGTCGGAAACGACCTAAGGAGATGCGGCCTATAGCCAGCGTGACCTTTCCACGCGAACGACCTATCGAGACCAGAGTGACCTAGCACGCCCAGAACGACCTAAGTGCAGGAATTTTCCAAAAACGCTGAAAATTAGAGTTTTTCGCCAACCCAATCCAAACCAAATGCAAATATGCATGCTAAAGTGATGGGGAACCATTCCCAACAACCCAATGACAGTTATAGGCAAGATGTGAGATTAAAAATCTCACCTTTTCACTAGAATGGATGAAGATGAAGCTTGAAAGCAAGGAGAAGCAATCCAAAGCTTGAATCCAATATCTTCTACTTGAATTTGGAGTTGAATGTTGGATTTGCAATTGAATTTGAGTTTGGAGTTTTAATTCCCCATTCCCTCCACAATTTTTGAAGAAGCTTTAATGTTTTAGTGAAGAGATGAAGTAATGAAGGGAAGAGGGTTGGGCTGAGCTAAAGAAGGTGCAGTCCAAACCAAAGTCACAAGCGGGAAAAAGTAGCGAGAATTTCACTAACTCCAAACATATCGAAGTTTACACTCAAAAAGATCGCAAATGTCATTTTGAACTCAATGAAGGTGGTCTCGAGTCCTAATTTGACCGTATGTAAAAAGTAGCTTTTCGGACTAACATCCGACTAACGATATAATGTTTAAATAAAATATTTAAATATAAAATCGACAAATATGCGGGTTGTTACAACTTTAGACAGGCTACTTGATTAACCAATTCCAAAACTAGGCATTACCTTTCTAGACATCGTACTAAGCAAGCAAGCTTAATTAGTTAGCCCTAACATGACTAATTTAGACCGCATAGGCTATTGAGCTTTGATACCATTGAAGGAATTAAACCAGCCCACATCGAAAACATAAATGAATTTCAATTTTTTTGTGAGGCCCTACCCCGAGACCCACATTAACAAAGAGTATTACTAGGTAATACTATCTGCTAATGTGGAGAATAGGGCTGGTTAAGAGCGACCATCTATAGCTTCGTCTTAAACATCTACTGAATACGTCGATTAATGCTCTAATTTTTTTTTCATCTCAAGTGGATCGACATATTCGATAAATGCTTAACACAAAACTATAGGTGACTAACAGATCTATCGGAACAAAATACAACAACCAAATACACATCACATCACAAAACAGCAGATAAACATATATATACATATATATACAGATACATCCCAGAACGGTAAAAAATGGTACATCATAATTGGTTCGAAGACCATAATATATACAACAAGTCAAAAATATACATCAAAGTCAAAAAAAGACTACAACAACAAAACGGTGATAACAGATATCCAAGTGGAAGCATCAAAGCGAAGCCCAAAAGCAGGAATCTAACCTGAAACAACTCG
Organism: Allium fistulosum; assembly: GCA_030737815.1. Lineage (NCBI taxonomy): Eukaryota > Viridiplantae > Streptophyta > Magnoliopsida > Asparagales > Amaryllidaceae > Allium > Allium fistulosum. The sequence goes on along the minus strand of CM060904.1, from coordinate 1,216,668,610 downwards.
GTCTGACCCGAGTATAAAATACACTGGTCAGTCTAGCTAAAAAAATCAATTTAATAAGGATAAAAGGTAATATGAAGCATAAGGAAAAGGGTGATAATTCTTCTCAAATGAGAAGAAATAGTTCTAAGTACATGTGGTTACTACAAATGATGAAGTGGTATCACTAAACAATTATATAATCTCAAAAGAGATAAACTTCATAACAAAAGAACTAAGCATAGCATGCCTCATATCATCGGCATATCCCAAAACAACAATAATGGTTTAGAGAAACCATAACTCCTAAATAGGAGGAATCTAAAAACCCGCCATAACGACAATCTCAAATGCATTCCTAAAAGAGAAATCTCAATCTCAAAAATATGCCATAAAGGCAATTACATATATCTCCAAAATAGGAGAATATAAATCCCAAATAAACGCCAAGAATGGCAAATCTCAAATAAACGCCAAGTGTTGGCAACTCAAATCCCAAATATAGAGCTCAAAGGAGTTCAAATTTTAAAAGATGTAATCGCCATATATATGATATCTCAAACGGCTCAAATGGCCAATAACGTAAAAACGCGATACACTTGGAAAATCACAAATAATCAATGAAATCATCTAAAAGATATAGCACGTGCTTATGGCCAAAGCCTGCCAAGTACTGTTCTCTCAAAATAAGGCGCCACGTCTGGAAGACAAACGTCCCGAAGGACAAATATGTCGCAATGACAAACATCTCGAAGGACAAATACGTCGCAATGACAAACATCCCAAAGGACAAATGACCCGAAGGTCCAGTACTGGCAAATACGTCTCTTAGACAAATGTGTCACAAACTCTCAGATAGGAACCCAAAAGTGTTAACGTGTGTCTCATACCACACGTCTGCACCTAACGGTTTACTAACCGCTAGTCAATGCCACACCAGAAAGCAGTAAAAATATTTGCCTCATCTCATCGGCAAATACGACCTGAAGGTCAAAACGATCAAACGAACAAGTCAGGAATTAACCGAAAAGATAAACGCATGTGTCCCATACCACGTGTTTTACTCAATCGTTTAATTCTCCTTCTCATTCGCTCGAAAAGTGCAAAAATGTGTATTTTATATATAAAATAATTTATTTGAGAAAACAAGCTTTTAAAACCATTTTCCGAAATCGATTTTGAAAAACAAACTTTAAAATTCCCTTATTATAGAGAATATACAGTTTTTATATCTTTGAAAATAACTCAAAAATATTATATAATAATTATTTCAAAAGCCAATTTATTTTAAAAACCATTTCAAAATGATTTGTAAAAACCCGTGCTCGAAATCAAAGAAACACATCGAAAAATACTCCAAATCGATACTCGAATTCATCTAAAAAACGATTCATTTTAAATTCCAAATTCACCAAAATCTTGGCTAGCCTATTGATAGGCATCATAGCCATCAAACACATTCGAAAATATCATAATATCAAGCAAAAATGCAAGACAAACAAGCTAGAAGTAACACAGAACAAGTCAGAACAAGGTAGAACATAGGAGGCTAAAATACCTCTCTAGGTCGACCTTATGGTCGACCATACTATCCCTATGTGGTCATAGGGTCGACCCCTAGGTCGACCTGCTGGTCGACCTAGGCTACGTGAATACTGTAAGTGAATTTCTCAGCTACGACTTGATTTTCCATTGAAAAATTCAAGCATCAAACGAATGCTTCAGGCTATGAAATTTTGCAGGCATATACTGTTAACGCTAAAAAGTGAACGCTAACACCCGGTGTGTGTGTAATAGAATCGTGAAAGCACCAACCGTTGGTACGGGAACAGAATATAAGCTGAAAATAGCAGAAAAGCAGTAAATGAACAACAGGTTTATAGTGGTTCGGCCCGTAATTGAACCTACGTCCACTTTATAATCTTTTATTGCTGATTCGGTTACAATTTGATACAATATCCTTCAAAATACAATACAACTTGATCACGAAAGCACTCTTGACTACTAGCTCGATCTTTGATGATGAAACTCGACAAATCCGTGTTGGATATAAGGAGTTCTTCTCGAAGCTTGTTGTAGTGTCTCGAATGCTTGAAGATCTTTGATTGCTGAATGAGAGGAGACTTCGACAGCGTAACGGCGCTTGAAGAAATGAATGGCCAAAAGTCCTTTCCAAGTTGGAAGTGGTGGGGTATTTATAGGAGCAGCTCTGGATTCTGGGCAGAGAAAATGCTAAGTCTTAGGTCGCGTACGACTTAAGCTAGGTCGTAGGTCGCAAGCGACCTAAGATAGGTCGTACTCCATACACGACTTAAGAAGTGCAGTGATGAAGTTGTCTGGAAATTTTCCTAAGTCATAAGTCGTGGAGGACTTAAGGTAAGTCGGTGACGAGTTAAGGGATTGGTTTGTTCTGGGCTCTCTTCGACAAGCGTTAAGTCGTAGCCGACTTATCAGACAGGTAGTATAGGTATGGGCTCTGGACTTTAACCTCGTAGCCTTTAAGTCGTAAGACCCTTAAGTCGTAAGACCTTAACTCGCTGAGTCGTTAAGTCGGAACCCCCTTTTAACTCTTTAAGTTGTAGATAGCTTAACTCGTTGAGTCGTTTGGACCATGAGTCGTAGGCTGTGAAGCTCTTAAGTCGTACACCCACTAAGTCGTAAACTGTTAAGTCGCTAGATCACTTCAGGCTTTAGGTTGCAAGCATCTTCAGTAGTTAGGTCGCAAGCTTCTTTAGGTCGCAACACTGCTAGGTCGCGAAGTTCTTGAGATAGTTAGGTCGTAGACTTCCTTAGGTCGCAGAGCCTCCTTCAACAGTTAGGTCGCGGCATTCTTTAGGTCGCTATGTTCTTAGGTCGTAGGTCGTCAACCTTTTAACTCGCAAACTGTTAAGTCGGAACTCTTCTTAAGTCGTAGTCTCTAGGTCGCAACATTGCTAGGTCGCAATGTTCCCTGTAGCTTTGGGTCGCAACATTGCTAGGTCGCAGTATCCCCTAAGTCGTAGGTCGCTGGGCTACTTCAAGAGTTAGGTTGTGACATTCTTAGGTCGCGTCTTTCTTAGGTCGTGACATTCCTGTAGCTTAGGTTGTAGCTTCACTAAGTCGCGGAATTCCCTAAGTCGTGACTTCGTTAGGTCGCAAAGCTTCTCTTAGGTCGCAAAGTTTTAGGTCGCTTAAAGGAATTAACATTTGCCCCTCGAGGTATATGACTATGCCATAGGTCGTATACTTCGATTCAACCTTGCTAAGTCGTGGACGACCTAAAACTTTGTGCCTATTCGCCTTCCATTCTCAGCCCATATAAACTGTTAAGTCGCTTTCTTCCTCCTAATCCTTCTGCTCTAATTTCCCGTTGCTATTGGCAAATCTTTGAACCCCCAAGAGAGAATTCAACTTGTTTAAACGATGATTCATCCTTTCTAACAAACTACGTAAGTGAGTTTCGATCTCTATCCCACCATAATCGCCGCCCAATCACGCGTTCATGTTCTCTAACCCAAGTTTAATTCCATGCATTTATGTTTCGTTTTTTGATTGATTGTCACAATCGACATGTTAACATGATTCGTGAATGCACGGTAATGTTCGTAATGAGTCGAAGAACTTGAAATTGATTTACTGGGCGATTCGGTTGGTATGTAGAGATGAATGGGATTCAAGAAGAGGATGAATCGTTTTCTTTATACTAGCAGTATCGGGTTATTGGATCAGTAAGATTGTTTGGGGAAGAAGCCAACGACCTAGCAGATCCGGATGACTTTAAAAGTTAGGTCGTAAGGTTCTTGGCGACCTAAGCCTTGCGATCTAAAAAACATCTGCAACCAAAACAAAGCTGACCAACCTCTTTTGCGACCTAAGAATTCTCAACCTATGCTAAGTCGTATGCGACCTAGGACATGAGTAAATTGCATTGCCTTGATCCACAGTTACATTGTGCGACCTAAATATGCCCCGACCTATGATAGGTCGCTGAACGACCTAGCACTTGAAACAAATTTGCAAAGCCCTGAACGCTTCAAATTGGACAGCACGACTTAAAATTGCTCCGACTTATGTTAGGTCGTGAACGAGCTAGGACTTAGAAATTTAGGCAGAATTTGGCTGATTTTTGAATTTGAATTGTTTTTAGACTTCGTTGTACTTCTTTTCAGATTGCCTTAACTTTAATGCTGATAACCTGTTTAGAAGCAACATTCACAGAAAAAATGGGACGAATATACTGCCATTGATTGTCCACATCAAATGGCAGATTAGTCGACAAAGAATATCAAACTTAAATGAACTTCGCAAATGAAATGCTGTGAACTAACAAATCTAAGTGAAGTATTAAAGCAAAATTGAAATGATCAACTAAAGCTGATTTATTTGCATCAACACAACACTGTTCTTGGACTTAAGATATTAAGCCCCGAAACTTTATAATCGACAAGTATCAACTAATTTAGTTTCATTTATATTTGCTTGTTATTGCGTTAGTTTTGCACAACACTTCACTCTTTTTTAGGAAACGTGCACCTTAATATTTGATCGTCCAGTTCCTTGTGTAGAATGGCATCTCAACAGGAAGACTTGGAAATAGCTGGAGAAGCTTTTCCAATTGCTACTCCACTGAACGACCCTCCGGAACGGACTTCTACTACTCTGAGCCACAAGGTCTTCAGACAATTGTGCATCCAGTTCGGCATTGCCGAAGCAGATGCTTTACTTCCTGGGTCAAGCGACACTGCTAACAGAACGCCTCTTGGCTTTGTTGCTGTGAATCGTCAGATGTGCTTGAGCGGAGCTATTCCGCCCTTTAATGATTGTCTTCGAGAACTTCTCCTTCGGCTATCTATCTCCCCTTTTCAACTGCACCCTAATGGATACTCCATCCTGCTGGGACTGTGTGTGCTTTTCAGGAGAACGTTGGGCCGTTTTCCCAGTTTTGCCGAAATTCGTTTCTTGTGCACATTTGCAAAGAACAAAGATCATCCCTCTATTACACTTGTGAGGAGTGCCAGGAACCATAAACTAATTTTGGACTTGCCCGAAAGTGCCCATGGGTTCTTGACTCAATTCTTTTATGTCCGCTGTCCTCCGGGATTTTATGCCATCTGGAGAGTCGGAAGTAAGATTGTCTCTTTCTGACTTGTTTTTAAGACTTTTCAGAACTCGAACTGTCAAATGCTTAACTTCATTCTTTCTTTTTGCAGCACTTCCTCCTCCACTCCGAGATACCAGTCACAAGTTAATTTTAGATACTTTGAGTGCCGTTGATGTTGAAGAGAGGAGTGCCAAATTCTTGCTGAAAGATGAATTTTTGCACCAATTTGGTCTTTTACATCCTTCTAGATCGACCCAGATTCATGAAATTTCTAGTTCTGATGCAGAAATGTTAGCTGCTTCGGGCTCTCAAGCAGAGGCATCGAATGCCCCAGTTTCTGCAGAAGAAGTTGCATCAGAAACACCTGTCGTAGAGGCTGCCTTGATAAAGTGTTCCGCATCCACTAATGTTGTAGGGTCAGTCAGCAAGTCGGCACTTGCCCCAATTATCGAAGAGGAAGAAAATCGTCGAGTTTCTGAAAAATCAATTGATGTGGAAGTTGAGAAGGAGAATTCTGCTGAGCATCATAATGATGACACCTTCGATGACTTGAGTGACATAATGCTAACTTCTCAAGAGCTTTTCAAGGATAATATTCCAAAGGCGAACTCTCCTGTCATTGAAGCAACTTCCTCTTTGAAACAGACCTCGACGCCTTCTACACCCGTCGTCCCCGTTCCCGCACTAAAGCGTGGTTTGTAGTTTGACGCACGTAGTTCGCTCGCCGCACACACTTAGAATTTTTCTGCACTTATAAGCATTTACTCTTTCTTTCTGGAAATTTCTAAGCTTTACTTATTTTCCGTTTTTCAGATTCTCCGATGGGACGCTCCGGCTCATACTATGACTCATTTCAGCGCCATGGAGGTCGTGGATCCTATGACTTTAGGAAATATCTTGGTGACCAGAGAGAGACAGATGAGGAATGGGCCCAAAGGAAGGCTCAAGAAAAATGGGATTATGAGCAGCGGTAGAGAAGAAGAGATGCTGATCGATATGATTCTTCTTACACAACTTACGATTCTCATAAGCGAAAGTCTTATGATGACAAAGGGAAGACTCATATTACTGATGAATCGAGCAAACGGTCTAAGCCAAGTGACCCGTCTGCTATTTCTGAGAACACTAACGCTCCCATTTCTTCTGACATTCCGGCCGGTTCTCCTCCTCTAATGGAATCTGATATTCAAACCATCATTAACAGGCCACAATATCAAGTTAAAGACGGCCCTCCAACGCTTCAGAGCCGATTTCCGAATTGGTGTCTAAGAGGAGTCCGTTTTGACTTAGATTTGGTTCCCATTGATAAGCAGGCAATGCTGAGAAATGTCGATGCTGTCAAGCTTGATATTGAAAGAATGTCTGGATGGCAGAAGTTGGTTGATGAACTTCAAAGGGTCAACCATATTAACCTTGAGGCGATGATGACCATGGAGAACGATAAATCAGAATGGGACAAATGGCGTAAGCAGCATGATGCGGAGATGACGAGCATTGCAGACGACAACGCAAAGCTTGCGTCTGAAGTTAAGCAGCTTAAGGAAAATCTTGCTTCTTCTTCTGCATCATATACTCAAAAAGAAGAAGTTTTTCAGAAGCAAGTGTGGGATGCGCATGCTGCACAAAGAGATGTAGAAATGAAGCTTGCCGCCGAACAGCACGTTAATGAGAAATATCGCACAGAAAACGCCGAACTGCTGGAAAAAGTCACCTCCCAGAACATGGAGATTGAGTTACTAAAGTCTCGACTCGCTAAAGCTGAGACAGCGCGTGATGAGGCTATTACTGGTAGGGTTGCTGCCATTGCCGAAAAAGAAGCGGCTGAGCAATCACATGAAGCAACGAAAGCAAACATCAGTTCTACCTTATTCGACTTTTATTTACACTGCGTTCTGGGTCGTGGGAGCCTTGCTTTTCTGGGTCCAGATTATGAAATCACTCTGGCTGAAGTGTGGGAAGCCGCACTTGATATGTTTAAAGGTGCCGGCTATGATGAAGCAAAATTTAAGGAAGCAAAATTTGAGGCTCGCTATCTTGATGATGAGGCTCGCGCCGCTCTTGTTAGAGGGAAGGAGCAGCTTGCTAAAGCGCGGGCTGAATCACTGGGAGAAGAGCTTTCAAAAGAAGAAGCTCCTTTAACTGCCCCTGTTCATACTTCCACTTCGGCTGATGCAAACATTATGGATTCCAGCTCTCATCCTTCACATCCAGTTGTGACCACTCCTACAGAAGAAGAGGCAATGAAAGACTTTCAGGCTCGTGAATTTGAGATTGATCTCGCTAAACCGGCTTCTCCAGGTAACTTTGATGAGACGAATTCAGTGAATTGCTTATTCGATTCAACCGAGTTCGATGAACTTCTTACTTATTACTTAAGCTTTGACGATCCACTGTCTTCTTTTTCCTCGGAGAATACTGATTTTGATTTCTTTTATTATGCAGCGGACGTGTCGGAAACTGCACCAATTTCTCCTTCTTCAGCTGTCATTCCTCCTCCTTCTCAAGTTACTCCTCTTCCAGCTTCTCAACCAGGTCCACAGGAAGAACAGATAGCAGCCCTTCAAGGCTTGGACGAACCACCTGCTTCCGAGGAGCAGAAAGCAGAAGATCTAGAAGATAGCGAGAAGACCCCGGAGCAGTCTTTTGACTACGACACAAAGCTTTCTACGTTTCTTACTCCGGGGAGTGAGTCTTCTTCCAAGAAGAAGGGGAAACGTGTGGTTTCGAAGAAAGGAAAGAAGAGTTCTTCTGTTGCTGGAGATGAAGCAGAAGTCGATCCGGCTGAGTCTCTTTCTCCTTCTTCTCCGATACGGCCTTCGAAACTAATTACCAGGCCGGGTAAAGGCTCCAAGGGTGGGAAGAAGGAGAAATGAGTTTGATTTTGACTTTTCTGCTTTTTGCATGTGTTGACCGGAGATTGTGCGGATACCGGTCTCCGCTCCTTTTTGTAATCTGCACAATGTAAAAAGTTTCCATAGTATTGAATAAAATAACTATTTTACTTGTACAAATTCTTGTGTATGTAGGAATATATCTGTTTTTCATTTGAAGTGTAGAGTAAACGATTCTTTTTATTTGTACAAACTTTTGTCTGTGTTTCAAGAATGCATTTATTCCACATCTTCTTTATGTGATATTGCAATGAACTTGTGGTGTGTCGCTTGTATATTACTTTTATTAATGTAACTGAATTGTATAATGTTGCCCCCATACCACCAGTGCATTGCAATATTTCTCACTTTTACAAGACTGATACTCTTATATTAGAGAATAACTATTCCATTTTTGAGGAAGGAATCATTCTGCTTTTAATAGAGTATATCTCGTTTCTGGAGAAATTTTTACTTTCTCTTTCTGTCAGAAGAACACTTCGACTTTTGGGAATGATCACTTTTATTTGTTTAAAAATGAATTTTCCTGCACAATGAAATGAGCTTCTGAAGAAGGTTTTGATTGTTGTGCCCCAGTAAAGGGTTTATTTTTGGTACTTCAAGCAAGGTGAAGTATGCCTCTGCAGAGGTCTTTTGGTCTCTGAAGAGAAGCAATTTTGGTCTCCGAAGAGAAGCAATTTTGGTCTCCGAAGAGAAGCAATTTTGGTCTCCGAAGAGAAGCAATTTTGGTCTCCGAAGAGAAGCAATTTTGGTCTCCGAAGAGAAGCGATTTTGGCATTTCAGCTCTGGTGAAGTGGGTCTCCGAAGAGAAGCATTTTGCACTTCTACACGGGTGAAATGTGCCTCCGAAAAGGGCTTTTTAGCATTTCATCACTGGTGAAGTGGGTCTCCGAAGAGAAGCAATTTTGGTCTCCGAAGAGAAGCAATTTTGGTCTCCGAAGAGAAGCAATTTTGGTCTCCGAAGAGAAGCGATTTTGGCATTTCAACTCTGGTGAAGTGGGTCTCCGAAGAGAAGCATTTTGCACTTCTACACGGGTGAAATGTGCCTCCAAAAAGGGCTTTTTAGCATTTCATCACTGGTGAAGTGGGTCTCCGAAGAGAAGCATTTTGCACTTCTTCACGGGTGAAATGTGCCTCCGAAGAGGGCTTTTGCCTCCGAAAAGGTCTTGAAATTGCCTGGAAGTTACTTTCTCATGGTTGAGCGGATCCACAGGGCGGACGCAAGTTGCTTGATTGGATGTTCGTTTGCACAAACGATCGCAATCAATCAACAAGGGCCCTGTTCCTTCAGCTTGGGAAGGTGCCCCTCCGGTGGTTCCACCAATCTTGTTATTGAGAGAAGCACTTTCATTTATTGGCGTGCCTCGTTAGAGGGCTTTGTTGACCTTTGGGAAGGAGCATCGGTTGGTTGGTGTGCCAGGAAGGTTGCTTCTCAGGGGCGAGCAGATCCACGGGACGGACGCAAGCTGCCTGATCGGATGCATCACGATCAGTTAGCAAGGGCCCTGTTCCTTCTGCTTGGGAAGGTGTCCTTACGGTGGTTCTACCGGCCCTATTATTGAGGAGCAAAATTCCTTTTGGTTGCTTCCGTGCTTGCTTGGCCATGTTCTCCCATCATCTGCCCATTAGCGATCTTTTGTTATCATTTCCAAGCGTATCTTCGTTCCTTTTGTAAGTAAATTGCCTTATCCGAAGAAGTGGACTTCACTGTTGAATAACTTCATGGGACAATCGCGAGTTACCTAGCTGGATGTCAGTTCATATTGACAATCACAACTGGTTAACGAAGGCTTGCCCCAGTGAAGTTGCCAACTTTTTATGTGAGGTTCTTCTTGTATAGGATTTGAATATGGGATTTTTTGTTGCTTGGTATTTGCTTTAATAAATGAGTTGTAAGGCTCGCTTAGCTTTGCGATGGGTGAGCTTTGCTTTAATGACCTGCAATATTAGATCGACATTTTAGCAATACATTTAGAGTATTTACACGTCGAAATATAACAGGCATTTTATAATAGAAAACACATAATGCATAGTTTTTCATTATTCAATCACGCTGATTTCTCAGCGGTTTACAATGCAGAAGTTACACATCCATCATCATTTTTTACAAATTTAAGCAACGCTGTTTAAGCAAAAAATGGATGCTAGTGATTGTTGTTTCAGAATCTCCGGACTGATTTTCCATTTGCACTAGATTTGCAGCTTCGGATTTATATGCCAGAGAAAGTGAAAGATGCCCCAGTTGCAGTTTTGTGGACAATTAGCAGTCGTCCCAACTTCTGCCTGCTGGGTATGGACCTCCTGTGACAACATTAATGACAAGCTTTTATGAATCTTGCACTGCAGTGTTGTTGAGAGAATCGGATTGATGGGTAGGACGTTGTTGATCCCGAGTGGATGAGGTTGGAGCAACTCCGCTTCTCTTAACGTATTGTTGGAGTTTACCCTGCTCCAGCAATTCTTCAATCACATTCTTTAATTGGCGACATTGGTCAGTGTCATGGCCAGGTTGATTGTGAAATTGGCAGAATTTTCCATTACGCTTTGCACCTCTCGTCATCTCAGGTGGCTTAGGATACCTGACAACGTCCTTTGTTGCAAAAAAGATATTTCTTGGTGTATCAGTTAAAGGAGTAAAATCCGAAGGATTAAAGCGGCGAGGTTTCTTTTCATTTCCCTGGCTCTTTCCTCCTTCATTCTCCCTTTTCTGACTTTCAGATTCTCTTTTATTAGATAGGACATTGTTATTATTAGTTTGGGCAGCAACCACTTTTGATGCCGTAGAAAGGCTTTCAAGGCGAATGAACTCGTCGGCTTTTTTATAAAAAATTTCAAGTGAGTTCGGTTCCTTCATCTTTAGCCATATCCAAAATTTGCTCGATTTATCAATGGCTCGCATCAAATAAGTCAGGATCATGCGTGGTTCCGCATTTTCTACTTCGGCTAAAGCTATATTGAAACGGCTCAAGAAAGATTTGATTGATTCTCCGGGCGCTTGTTCAAGGTTAGACAGCGACATTATGTCCTTAGCTTTTGAAGCATACAATCTGAACTGTTCTTTAAAATTTTGCGTTAAGTCGGAGAACTTATCTACGGACCGAACTGGAAGCTTTGTGAACCAAAGTAAAGCCACACCTTCCAGGTATACTGGAAAGTACCGACACTTGATCTCGTCTGATGCTCTTGCCCCGGTCATATGCCAATCGTATTTGTATAGGAAATGATTAGGGTCACTCTTTCCCCTATAGGCTTGGATAGTAGGAGGTGCAAATTTCCTTGGAAACTCCGCTTTCAGGATCCTTTCAGTAAACGGAGTTCTGCTTGGCGCGAATCCCTAGTCAGCCTCATCCTCTTCCCTTTGCATGCTCTCTTTCATGATGCGGCCAACCATTTCAGACAGGTACTCTTTATTGTTCAAAGACACCTCCGGGCAAGCATCAGTTCTTCCCTCGGAAGTTTGCCCGGGCATATGTTCATGACAAGTTGGTTGCGGCATAGAACCATCAGCTTGGAAAGGTGGCATTTCAGGAAGAGTAGTTTGATGTTTTTCTGGTTGACGATTTGCCCCGAGCAGAGCAGTTAACCTATCCATCATCAAAGCGTTTTGGGTTTCAATCTGTTGGTATAATCCAGAAACTGCATCATCCAATTCAGCCCTGGTGACTCCAACGGTTGGAGTTGCTTGGTCTGTTGTTGGGGAAGCGGAAGTCCCTTCGTGAGCATTTCCGGATCCGATAGGTCTACCTCTTCTTCCAGGAGCCATTATTTCGGATCTGGTTTTTAAGAGAGGTTCTTTTTATGAATCTTTGCGAAGCAACGGTGGATGATCGCCTGAGTTGGGCTCTCAATGAAAGCACCAAAATGTTAACGCTAAAAAGTGAACGCTAACACCCGGTGTGTGTAATAGAATCGTGAAAGCACCACCCGTTGGTACGGGAACAGAATATAAGCTGAAAATAGCAGAAAAGCAGTAAATGAACAACAGGTTTATAGTGGTTCGGCCCGTAATTGAACCTACGTCCACTTTATAATCTTTTATTGCTGATTCGGTTACAATTTGATACAATATCCTTCAAAATACAATACAACTTGATCACGAAAGCACTCTTGACTACTAGCTCGATCTTTGATGATGAAACTCGACGAATCCGTGTTGGATATAAGGAGTTCTTCTCGAAGCTTGTTGTAGTGTCTCGAATGCTTGAAGATCTTTGATTGCTGAATGAGAGGAGACTTCGACAGCGTAACGGCGCTTGAAGAAATGAATGGCCAAAAGTCCTTTCCAAGTTGGAAGTGGTGGGGTATTTATAGGAGCAGCTCTGGATTCTGGGCAAAGAAAATGCTAAGTCTTAGGTCGCGTACGACTTAAGCTAGGTCGTAGGTCGCAAGCGACCTAAGATAGGTCGTACTCCATACACGACTTAAGAAGTGCAGTGATGAAGTTGTCTGGAAATTTTCCTAAGTCATAAGTCGTGGAGGACTTAAGGTAAGTCGGTGACGAGTTAAGGGATTGGGTTGTTCTGGGCTCTCTTCGACAAGCGTTAAGTCGTAGCCGACTTATCAGATAGGTAGTATAGGTATGGGCTCTGGACTTTAACCTCGTAGCCTTTAAGTCGTAAGACCTTAACTCGCTGAGTCGTTAAGTCGGAACCCCCTTTTAACTCTTTAAGTTGTAGATAGCTTAACTCGTTGAATCGTTTGGACCATGAGTCGTAGGCTGTGAAGCTCTTAAGTCGTACACCCACTAAGTCGTAAACTGTTAAGTCGCTAGATCACTTCAGGCTTTAGGTCGCAAGCATCTTCAGTAGTTAGGTCGCAAGCTTCTTTAGGTCGCAACACTGCTAGGTCGTGAAGTTCTTTAGATAGTTAGGTCGTAGACTTCCTTAGGTCGCAGAGCCTCCTTCAACAGTTAGGTCGCGGCATTCTTTAGGTCGCTATGTTCTTAGGTCGTAGGTCGTCAACCTTTTAACTCGCAAACTGTTAAGTCGGAACTCTTCTTAAGTCGTAGTCTCTAGGTCGCAACATTGCTAGGTCGCAATGTTCCCTGTAGCTTTGGGTCGCAACATTGCTAGGTCGCAGTATCCCATAAGTCGTAGGTCGCTGGGCTACTTCAAGAGTTAGGTTGTGACATTCTTAGGTCGCGTCTTTCTTAGGTCGTGACATTCCTGTAGCTTAGGTTGTAGCTTCACTAAGTCGCGGAATTCCCTAAGTCGTGACTTCGTTAGGTCGCAAAGCTTCTCTTAGGTCGCAAAGTTTTAGGTCGCTTAAAGGAATTAACATATACCACAGCACATGAACTAACAACAGAAGAAAATTCGGCAGCATTTCTTTGCCGAAATTGTAAGAAATTGACACCTAAACACAGATTTTCACAGAAACAAAAATGAGTACAGAAACAATATACAAAAGTCAAATTTTTCTCAGATTTTGGCAATTGAAGCTTTTCCTCAGCTAGGTTTGTGAGTTTTGATACTCACCTTGCAATTGCAAAGAAAATGCTCGGATTTATAACATAGAGATGGAAGCTTAGAGATGAATTTGACTTCAAGAACCCGTAAAAGCTTAAAACAGAAACATGCAGAAGAAGAAATACAGTTAACAGACAACCCATTACACAAATTTAGATTTTGATGAAATAATTTAGTTTTTGAATAGATTACCTGTTGAATTCTCTTGAGATTTGATTAAAACAACAATTAAATTGAAGAAAGATAGCAATTTGGCTTAGATTTGAGAAGAGGAGTGATTTTTTTTTTCTGACTTTGTGGTTTACAGGAGATGAAATGAACGTACAGGGAGAAGTTTTCTCACTACTGTACTTCTAGCTTAATTTGCTAAGTGGGTTAAGAACCAAAATAAGAAATTAGCCTAAGGAAAGAAAGAAAATCAATTTTTATCACTAAATACCAATATACACCTATGTAATTAACCAAACTATCTTATTTCACAAAGTTCCTTCAAATAAATTACACAAACATGTTTCCATGTTAAATAAAATATTTTACATCTAATAAAAAGAAAATTTTGGATATAAAAATATTTTAATTATTAAAAACCCTATTTTTAAATAAATAACCAAATTACACAAATAAATACATAAATCACCATTTTTAACTCCAAAAATTGTATAAAAATCATTTTCTTGAGTAATAAAATACAACAAACCATTTTCCATCAATTTTATGATCAAAACTTATTTTTTAAATCAAATTTAACCTTTTTATTTATAATAAACACATATTAAAACAAATAATTCTTTTAAAATTTATTACAAGAAGCACTTGGCAATAATTACAATAATTATTGCATTTTCCCTAAATAAAATCATATTTCATTCATTTTTAACACAAACAAACTAGATAAAGTTTTCAAAACTTTATTTTCACATTTTATTTCCTAAAACCATTGTTTATTTAAAATAAACAATTTAAATCTCAAATTTAATTTTATTTTCACAATATTAAATTATAACCACCGTATAATTTAATATTTACAGGTATTCACCAAAACCAAGGTTGTTACAAACTCCCCCCTTATAAAAATTGCGTCCTCGCAATTTCTAGAGAAGAGCTGTATTTAACACAAATTATTTCCTCAAGCAAAGGAAGATAAATAAACTCGAAGTTAAAATTTCTCACCCCAAAACAAGATGATAGAAAAACAAGATAATATTTTTCGATTAATTCTATTGTTTCCCAAGTGCTAATTTTTGGGATTAGTGGACCATTGAATTTTCTTCAAGCAATACATCATGATTTCGAAGGCGTCCCACCTTCGAAACAAGAACACAGACAGGGTGCTACACAAAAGATCAATCGAGTGAGATTGATTTCTCAGAAGCTTCTCGAATAGAGTTGGGATTTAGTACAACTTTATCTCGGACTCCAATCAACAAGATCATGACCTTTCGTATGACACTACGAAAGGAACCACGCCAATATAAGACTAACAACAATAGAGGTAAGAAAAATCAACAAGAGGTAGGTGGTTTCTTCAATACCACCAACCCAAACGACCGCGTAAATGCAAGTTGCTAGATAATTGCAAAATGGCAAGACCAACTCAAGAAATGGATTTTTATAATCCTATTTTACTAAACAAATATTTTCAAGGTTATTAAAATCCATTTACTACATAATCAAATTCTCAAATTTCAACATTTTGAAAATTTTCAAAACCTCTTACAAAAATCCAATTTTAATTTTCCAAATTCTTCATTTAAAGTGAAAAAAAGGTTTCACCCTTAAGTTCTACCAAATTATATTTCATCTTGAAACATATATTTATACCAAACATTAATTCAATTACATCCACAAAATAGGTAGAATATATATGACCACAAAGAAAACAAGTAAATTTCAATTTCAAACCTGCTGTAAAGAAACGAAATTTTGACATAGCATACAACAAAATCAGAGAACTCTTATAAAATAAAAGTTATTCTACTAAGTCTAAGCTTTCCAGCGATGTAAAGATCATTAAAATCGAACTCACGGTTTGAAAGTTATTCAAAATTTATTTTCAGCCCAAAATTTAGAAACTTATAAAACAGAAATGTTTATTCACTTTCAAACCTATTTTTGACATGATAAAAAGAAAAATCTCCAAAGTGGTAAAAAGAAAATTTATAGCTTTCTAATAGCTCTTTTATTTGAAAAACGTTTGAACTCATTCGGAGTTATAAATCTCAAGTTATTGTTGTTTTAGCAAAGCACTTTTTCAAACCAAATTTAATCTTTCAAACCAATTTAAATTTTGAAATTTTCCCAAACCATTTAATTTCAAATTATATTTTCAAACTAGCTTTTGCTAAATCATTTATTAAATGATTCTCCTTTTCCTTGGAAAGCTAAAACACACAAAATTATGGTAAACTCTATGTAATCAACATAAAAGAAACAATTCGGTAGTTGGAAAAAAATTCATTATTTTCCAAAATCTAACTTTAAAAACAATTAACTAAGAAAACTCATTTTGAAGGAGATAACTAACCTCTTTCATTATCAAGAAATGATTATTGATTATCCATAAAATAAATTCTGGGATATATATATAAATTTTTAAAAATTATTCTCAAAATTAAAATGATTATACTACAAAATGGTTCATTTATCAAAACAATTCAAATTCACATTTCCTCTTTGTCACAAAAATTAAATTTCCAAACTTT
Organism: Allium fistulosum; assembly: GCA_030737815.1. Lineage (NCBI taxonomy): Eukaryota > Viridiplantae > Streptophyta > Magnoliopsida > Asparagales > Amaryllidaceae > Allium > Allium fistulosum. The sequence goes on along the minus strand of CM060904.1, from coordinate 1,216,652,493 downwards.
TCTTATTAAAACTCTATTTACCATGTCTGACTGTCTCATCATAGTGTTTAGGAAATTCCTATCGATAATGTTGATCAGGTGCATCGACCGGAATTCTTAAAGCACTCGATGGACAACCCAACACAAAAATCATTTTCTATAAAAGAACTGCCTCATATATAATTTTACAAAATATGCTTTGCTTATCTCAATAAACAAAAATCCAATTTCACTTAAAAACATAACTTCTATTTGAAAGATATGAAAATTCAAATTGTTGCTTACACTCAAAATTAAAGAACAAAAGAAGAACTCATCGAGATATTTCCAGAATACTCGATTCACAAGTTTGACGACTAAGCTAGAGTGTTCACCAAACCGAACGGTATAATGAGCCACTTACAAGAACCATACGAGTGTGGAATGCGGTTAAAGGAATGCTATCATCTGCAACTCGTAGCTGATGAAAATCGGTGCAAGGTCAAGCTGAGGAAAGATCCTAGCACCACTCAATAAAGCAAATATATCCACAATCATAAGCAATAGATACTCGTTCAAATGGTTAACTTGTTAGGCTTGCGAAGATGGATGCAAAGCCTAAGAATACCATCAGATTTATAAGCAAAGATGACCGTGGTACCTCATGGTAAAGGCTGGACTGAATGAATTGCTTGGCTTCACGCTTCCACAATTACTTCTAGGGTTTCTCATTTCCTTAGTGCACACTCTCTAGGAGGGATGGCTAATAGGCTAAGAACCAGGAATGAGGTCAACACAAAACTCAATTGCCCGATTAGGTAGCAAACCCGAAACGGACTCACATATATCAACAAAATTGCAATCAACTAGAATTCGAGATACATCGTCATCATCTCGATACTCAAGAACAAATAAAGATACGTCAGAATTATCATCAACATTCCAAAGAACAAGAGATAACTAATCAGCCGAATTAAGATGCCCAAAATATAGGATCCTTCCAAAACATAAGATTGGACTTGATAACAAGAAAGTCAATCCATCTCCAAAATCATATTAAACTCAAGGTGATGACTAATGTGCAGATTTGCACCGAAAGGAAAACTACAAATATCAACCCTAATATTGTCACACGACAAGCCAAGTATTGCGGATCCCCTCAATAGGATACGCAATCCTCAAAGGAGTAACAAGATAAGAAACATCCAACGATATCACAAGCTCCTTCGATACGAATGTGTCAAACACCCATATCGAAGAAAAGTAGAATAAAATAATCATAATAAGGATTATTCATAAGATAAGGTATATTTAATTCAATTATGGAATAATACGGAATAAAATATATTCCTAGACATATTCCAAACTTATATCTACCCCAAAGGACACGAAAAGGTCAAGGACAAGATGATTAAGGGATTTGTAACACTTGTACTATACTTGGATGTACCTTAATACATGTTTCTATTCTGTGTTTATCATATTTTGTTCTGAACTCAGCTCTGATACCAAGCAATGATGCCCCACCCCGAGACCCACATTAAAAAGAGTATTACTACGTAATACTGTCTACTAATGCGGAGAATAGGGCTGATTAGGAGCGACCATCTATAGCTTCATCTTAAACATCTACAGAATACGTTGATTAATGCTCTAATTGTTTTTTCATCTCAAATGGATCGACATATTCAATAAATGCTTAACACAAAATTATAGGTGGCTAACGGATCTATCAGAACAAAATACAACAACCAAATGCACATCACATCATAAAATAGCAGATAAACATATATATACATATATACAGATACATCCCAAGTACGGTACAAAATGGTACATCATAAGTGGTTCGAAGACCACAAATAATACAACGAGTCAAAAATATACATCGGAGTCAAACAAAAATACTACAACAACAAAAAGGTGATAATAGATATCCAAGCGGAAGCATCAAAGCAAAGCTAAGTCAAAAAGCAGGTATCTAATCTGAAACAACTCAGTCTGACCCGAGTATAAAATACACGGGTCAGTCTAACTAAAACAATCGGTTTAATAAGGATAAAAGATAATATGAAGCATAAAAAAAGGGTGACAATTCTTCTCAAATGAGAAGAAATAGTTCTAAGTACATGTGGTTACTTCAAATGATGAAGTGGCATCACTAAACAATTATATAATCTCAAAAGAGATAAACTTCATAACAAAAGCACTAAGCATAGCATGCCTTATATCATTGGCATATCCTAAAACAACAATAATGGTTTAGAGAAACCATAACTCCTAAATAGGAGGAATCTCAAAACCCGCCATAACGGCAATCTCAGATGCATTCCCAAAAGAGAAATCTCAATCTCAAAAATATGCCATAAAGGCAATTACATATATCTCCAAACTAGGAGAATATAAATCCCAAATAAATGCCAAGAATGGCAAATCTCAAATCTTAAATAAACGCCAAGTGTTGGAAACTCAAATCCCAAATATAGAACTCAAAGGAGTTCAAATTTCCAAAGATGTAATCGCCATATATATGATATCTCAAATGGCCAATATTGTAAAAAGGCGATACACTTGGAAAATCACAAATAATCAATGAAATCATCTCAAAGATATAGCTTGTGCTTATGGTCGAAGCCTGCCAAGTACTATTCTCTCAATATAAGGCGCCACGTCTCGAAGACAAACGTCTCGAAGGACAAATACGTCGCAATGACAAACTTTCCAAAGGACAAATGACCCGAAGGTCCAGTACTGGCAAATACATCACTCAGACAAATGTGTCACAAACTCCCAGATAGGAACCCGAAAAGTGTTAACGTGCATCCCATACCACACATTTGCACTTAACGGTTTACTAACCGCTAGCCAATGCCACACTAGAAAGCAGTAAAAATATTTGCCTCATCTCATCGGCAAATACGACCCGAAGGTCAAAACGATCAAACGTACAAGTCAGGAATTAACCGAAAAGATAAACGCACGTGTCCCATACAACATGTTTTACCCAATCGTTTAATTCTCCTTCTCATTCGCTCGAAAAGTGCAAAAATGTGTATTTTATATATAAAATAATTTATTGGAGAAAACAAGCTTTTAAAACCATTTTCCGAAATCGATTTTAGAAAACAAACTTCAAAATTCCCTTATTATTGAGAATATATAGTTTTTATATCTTTGAAAATAACTCAAAAATATTATATAATAATTATTTTAAAAGCCAATTTATTTTAAAAACCATTTCAAAATGATTTGTAAAAACCCGTGCTCGAAATCAAAGAAACACATCGAAAAATACTCCAAACCGATACTCGAATTCATCTAAAAAACGATTCATTTTGAATTCCAAATTCACCAAAATCTTAGCTAGCGTATTGATAGGCATCATAGCCATCAACCACATTCAAAAATATCATAATATCAAGCAACAAATGCAAGAGAAACAAGCTAGAAGTAACACAGAACAAGTCAGAACAAGGCAGAACACAAGAGGCTAAAATGCCTCTCTAGGTCGACCATACTATCCCATAGGTCAACCATACGGTCGACCTATGTGGTCATAGGGTCGACCCCTAGGTCGACCTACTGGTCGACCTAGGCTACGTGAATACTGTAAGTGAATTTCTCAGCTACGACTTGATTTTCCAGTGATAAATTCAAGCATCAAACGAATGCTTCAAGCTATGAAATTTTGCAGGCTTATACTACAACACATGAACTAACAACAGAAGAAAATTCGGCAGCATTTCTTTGCCGAAATTGTAAGAAATTGACATGCAAAGTGACACCCAAACATAGATTTTCACAGAAACAAAACTGAGTACAGAAACAATATACAAAAGTCAAATTTTTCACAGATTTTGGCAAATGAGCTTTGCTTCAGCTAAATTTGTGAGTTTTCATACTCACCTTGCAATTGCAGAGAAAATACTCGGATTTATAGCTGAAAGATGGAAGCTTAGAGATGAATTTGACTTCAAGAACCTATAAAAGCTTAAAACAGAAACATGCAGAAGAAGAAATACAGTTAACAGACAACCCATTACACAAATTTAGATATTGATGAAAGAGTTTAGTTTTGGAATAGATTACCTGTTGAATTCTCTTTAGATTTGATTAAAACAACAATTAAATTGAAGAAAGATGGGAATTTGGCTTAGATTTTAGAAGAGGAGTGATTTTCTTTCTTTTTCTTTCTGACTTTGTGGTTTACAGGAGATGAAATGAACGTACAGGGAGAAGTCTTCTCACTACTGTACTTCTGGCTTAATTTGCTAAGTGGGCTAAGACCCAAAAAAAGAAATTAGCCTAAGGAAAGAAAGAAAACCAATTTTTATCACTAAATGCCAATATACACCTATGTAATTAACCAAAGTATCTTATTTCACAAAGTTCCTTCAAAATAAATTACACAAACATGTTTCCATGTTAAATAACATATTTTACAATTAATAATAAAAAGAAAATTTTGGATATAAAAAAATTTATTATTAAAAACCCTATTTTTAATATATAACCAAATTACACAAATAAATACATAAATCACCATTTTTAACTCCAAAAATTGTATAAAAATCATTTTCTTGAGTAATAAATACAACAAACCATTTTCCATCAATTTTATGATCAAAACTTTTTTTTTAAATCAAATTTCACCTTTTTATTTATAATAAACACATATTAAAACAAATAATTCTTTTAAAATTTATTACAAGAAGCACTTGGCAATAATTACAAGAATTATTGCATTTTCTCTAAATAAAATCATATTTCATTCATTTTTAACACAAACGACCAAGATAAAGTTTTCAAAACTTTATTTTCACATTTTATTTCCAAAAACCATTATTTATTTAAAATAAACAATTTAAATCTCCAATTTTTTTCACAATATTAAATTATAACCATCGTTATAATTTAATATTTACAAGTAATCGCCAAAACCAGGGTTGTTACATTTTTTTTACCATTTTGGATCTTTATTAGGCATATGTAGTCCAAATTCATTTAGAACTTTTCTAAATTTTCCTTCTATGATTTTATCATTTTATTATAATTGTATAAAACCAGTTTAGCACATTAAATGCACCCATGTGTATAGTGTAAGTGTAACATGAAAAGTGTACATAGTTAACGTGGATGTAGTTTAGGTGTTGGGATTGCAATAGACACATTTCCCCTCTATATATGTCTTTGTCGTCTAAAACATAAAAGTTTTTTCTTAAATAAATATATCCCAGTAAATATATGTGTGTGTTTACATATAAATACACATACACACACATACATAATAAATATTTTTGCATAGTAGTTTAAAAGTTGTTTAAAAGTTTACTATTACATGTAATAAATATTTTAAACTGAAGTAGACTTTATTTATATTACATGCAATAAATCAATGAATTTAACATCAAATTAAAGTTGTTTAAAAGTTTGCTATTATATCTTACACAAAACACCCTTTTGAAATTTTGAGTAAATATGAATACACACATACACAAAAGGTATTACATAAATATGTTGACTTATGAACAAATACAAACCAGAACAAAATTTGAAACAAAATAAAATAATAAACAAGTAGCTTGTGAAATGGAATGTTTTCCTTCTAAACAAAGATTCAGTACTAGAATAGATACAATTATACAAAAAAGGAATAAATCATTAATTTAATGTTTCTTTTTTATGTTTTAATTAGAAAATTTTGTTTTAGAATGATTTAAAACATAACACAATTAAGTCAACATATTATGTTGCCAACAATATTAATTAATGTAATTATGTGTAAACATTCAAATCTAAATCTTTTAATATAAAAACTAACATATCAACAAGAATATTCAAAAATTTAATTTGATTTGTTTCCTTCCTATTTTTAAATAACAACAACAAAATCAGATGATATAGGCATATACATATTCATAATAAGAAAGTCTAAATCTAGATCAATAAACTAGGTAAATAAACATACATAACAGAGATAAATGAAATTATTAGTAGTGAACATAGCAAGGGGATGTTTTATCATGATAAGAATATATAGTTGATTTAAGAAGGCATTTTGGGACATTCAAATTCAAATTCACACATATGCATAGAAGGGAGAGATAGACAATTAAGTGGATTAAAACAAATTAAAAGATACGTAAATATACAGAATTCCAATAGGATGAAGCCTGAAGAAACATCACGAATGATAGAACAAATCCTAGATCTGATAAATCACTCTCTAGATATAAAATAAAGCCTAAGGTTTGTACCTTGAATGAAGAATAAAACTTTAATTCTGAATCAACCTCTGGATTTTCAAGGATCTAGAAGTAATCACCACCATTAATGTTATTGATTTATATTTGAATTTTTTTAGGGAATTTTTTTTTCATGGAGGCCACTAATAGAGAGGAGGAGAGCAAGAGAAAGAAGATGAGATTTTTTTGCCAAAAAAATAATGATGATGATCGATTAAATAATAGAGAATATGTTTTAAAAGAAACATTGAAACCTTTCAATTTTCCATTTTAAAACTTCCCTATATAATTCCTAATTAAATCCAATCAAAATCCGTTCCTTAGAAAGAATAGAAATAAAGACAAAATGACAAAAATCATTTAATAAATGAGATTTAAGTGAGTCATAAAGAGGAGTAAAGGATAGAGCTTTAATTCCTTCTTTTAATTGCTCCTTTGGAATTTCAAATTGCATTTGAAAACTCTTTCCTTTTTTACCAATTATGTGGGCCTCGATTAAATTTCTAAAACCACTAGGAAATTAATCTACTTAAACCTAGTTTAAATATTTTATCGATATCATATATCAATACGCATTTTTATACTTTTATATATGCACTTTATTAAATGCTAATAATATTCAAACAAATAAATAAAGTTTAATAATTAATATTTTATAAATATTAATTAATTTAATTAATTTACAATAGTTTATAAATTAATTAAATCGTGTGGTTTATTCAAAGTTTTCATCATTACGGCTGTACAACTCAAAAATGTAATTCAATGAGCGAGTAATATTGAACATTTCGAAAATTAACGTTCACATGTCACCTTAGCTAGTAGTGTGACATCTTAGTTGAATTTATCACTTACGCATCTTTTTTTGTAAAATTCAATTTTACTTATTAAAATTTTACTTATTATAAGCGGTACCAGATAGTGACAATTATTTACACCAATTCTCTTCATCAAAACTATATCACTTTGGACTTATGTAATTTAGTAATGGTCAAAATTCCAATATCATTTAACTATATAGTCCAAACACAAAGTCGTTGGTTTAATAATAATTATTATTACTAACCGAACTGCTTTGGCCAAAGGCTTTGACTTTAAGTTGACACTAGTTGACCGTGATACTAACCTCATATAACTTAGGAGACGAATCCTCTCTTGAATAGTAATTCAGTTCCAATGCTTGCACTTGACCGAACTATAGTCATTCGATGACACCATGCCACGATTTAACTATAGTCAAAGCGGAGCTTCCACATTGAAGATCAGCAGTATTCTTTAGTCTCAAAGGATATATCGATATCCAATCTCGATACATCTTGCCTAGGAATGCTTAAAATGGTATACTTATTTTCATTATAATAAATTACTCAAGGTTACAACACATTGTAACTACTATCATAAAACTTACCATTTATTGATTTTCTATTAAATATACTTTTAATTAAAACAATTAATTAATTTAACACATTATATCAAGTATATAATAGAAAGAAGAATACCTTTTATTTCGGACAAGGTTGGTTATCGAGTTAGATATATGTTACAAATTACATAATTACCCCTAAGGTATACCCCAAACCCTATCAACATGGTTATTGCATTGAAATGAGACAGTGTGCATTTATGGTAAGTATACTATTACTTGAGAATAGTACCGATGTTAGTCCAAAAGAATATTCACTTATGTCACCATATAACCTCATTCCATGTATTATTCATAGTAGTACGTAGTAAAACACTTGAATAGTATAGGTATAGAGGTGGGGTGTTCACATTGGTCCATGAGGCCACATGTTCAAATCCTGCATATAGTACGTGATTCAAATCACTAGACATAAAGTATATCAATTTTAAAATTGCATAGGAATAATATTCAATATTATCCTTCATATTTAAAAATAATTCTCTTATAATCACTATAATTAACTTCAACTCCAATATATAGAAATTTATATCACCTAATTACTCAATTAAAAAAACTACTTCTGAAGGATACACATAAAATATATTAATTTTAAGGAATTTCTTGCGGAAATAATTAGAAGGAATCAATTGATTGTATTTTAAGTCTATAATTGATTAGCATTAAAGAGAATAAGTATGCAATTATTTTTCTCATTAATTGAATTGTATTTAAAATAGAATTAATTATGATTAATTCCTTATTACTTTGAATTTAAACAGGTAAAAGTTATAAGCAACTAATTCATTTTAACAAATGCATGGTAATAATATTCAATATTATCATACTTGATTAAAAATAGTTCGCTTATAATCACTATAATTAACTTCATCTCCAATGTATAGTTATCTATAAAAAATTTCCATCTAGATAAAAATTACCGTAACATAAAATACTTCATAAAAACACAGATAATTACCTCATTGCTTCATAATAGCACTAAGAATTTGGTTGAAACCATGAATGCGAGTTTTTTATGAATATTTCATAATATATTAAACAACACAATAGAAAATATATAAAGTGCAGATTGGTTAAGAAGGGTAATACCCAAATTCAAAAAATATAAGTTTAAGTGGATAAGATTACAAAATGAATTTAAAATATTGAGTTCGTAGTTTATGTTTTTGAAACTAAACTTTTCACTAAATTTAAAAGATAGACCAAAAATGTTTTTTTGTACATTTTTTTCCTATACTATTTTATTATAAATTATTTTTTATATATACTTTTACTTTAGATATTTTTTTTCCCCAACTTGATTGTTCATATATATTTATGTTTGAGAATGAAAATAAGACAACTTTATCTCTATTTAATTATATAGAACAACTTAAGGTTTCTTCGTATCTATATGTTAATAAACACAATAATTTTCCGCTGAATAAGTGAAGAAACCAAATTTGTAATCTTTAAAAATAATTCTCCACAGAAAATATTATCGTTGCATAAATTGTCATGTTTTGTTGACACATATAGTATAACATAACATGAGAAATATGCGTAGAACACAAACCTTGTGAAGTCTAATTTTTGGAATAACTATATAATGTTTGCCTTTACTTCAAATATAAATGCAGATATTATAATCGAAATAGTACAAAAATTAACATAATTCAAAACAAAATAATGTACCACCATAAAATTTCCAGCACCACTGTCTCAGTGGTTTTTCCTCTGGCTTTAGCCCATGATGTCTGCAACGACTCATAAATTCGTCACTTAGAAATATGTGATTTTATTTAAGATTTTTCAAAGATAAGGTTTTATGACACAAATGTGATGTTCTAAACCAAAATAAATAATGTTAATTTTATTTTGAATAAGTATTTCCAAAAAAATATCTTCTTCGGACAAATATCAGTAAAATGACTGAAAACTATTTTATCGATATAATTATTTTTTAAAAAAAGGGAATCGTGCACGACTCTGGATACATACACTCATTTACATATATTAACAAGAATATGCAATAAAATGATTTATTTTATTTTTTGAAATAAATTACCTTTGTGACATCATCAGTAATATCAACATTTTTGAATAATTAACTTTTGAATTTAAATTTAGTTTAAATAATTTAATTTGTTTTTAAATTAAATGAAGCCCTTTTTATTAATAAATAATAATGAAAATGTTATTTTCAAACTTTGTTTACAAATATATGTATATTAACTAAGAAGTGCAAATGTGCCCGGGAATCGGAATCGGAAATCGTAACGGTTTAACATAGAAAAGTTATACAATGTTCTAGGCTATAAGTGACATACATATATACATTTATACACACATAAACATCTACATCCATGAACATTCAAATAGATATAAGAATTGCCATATATATTTACAAATTCACTTATGGTAAAAAGAAATATCAAGGTATTTCTCACCAAATATCAAATCAACTTACCATCCAAAGGAGGCACATGGCCATGCACATGGAGGGGTCATTTCGATAGAACATGATGTAAGGGGGAGAGGTGTGGTGTTGATGAAATGGTTATGTGTTTGTGTGGAAATATCATTATATTTGCATCCTTACATTTGCCTATAAATAGCACCCACCTCTCTTCACTTCATTCACGCTTCTTCTTCATAAAATTCCTAAGCTCTTCATCCTCTTCCTCTCTACATTAATGGCTTCCATAATCTAAGAAAAAAATATTACAAAATAAAAACAAAGTTATACCAAAATCAATCAAAATCTATACCACTTTAAACCAAAGTTAAAGCTAGTGATCTCTTCCTTCTCCTCCACCAAATCCGTGTGCAACCAAGCCCTCCAGCATCACGTACCAAGCAAGGTCGAGCCCTTCCAAGCCTCCAAGACAAAGGCCAAACCCCCTAAGAGCATTTGTGTTGGTAGTCGTGGGCTTCGATTTCGAGATAGCAGAGCTATAGCCGTTTTAAAGTTAGTCCGATCGAAAATCAAGTGAGAAACTCTATTTATACACACACACACATGTATGTATGTATGTATATAAGGATGAAGTGATATGTTGCTATGGGTATTTACTATGCTTTGATAATCAAGTATTGGTTGTTTTAATATGTGTTTAATTATGTAAACAAGTCACGTTAAATACACGTCGATATTACACAAAGAAATCACTTTTCGAATCAAGTTATAAAAGTGATATGGAATCATTAAACCCCTTTGAAATGATTTGAAATGATTTATAAATGGTTTATAAATATTTAAACTTGTCCCAACAAGATTTGAATAGAAAATAATAATCAAGTCAAAACTAGGCACGTCGCATAACAGCAGTTCACAATTTCATGCCGTGAAAGTTAAATGAGTATATATAAAGGAATATAGCTCAGAATTCTTCGTGATAAGAATTTTCTGAGCTATTATATCCATAGTTTTCAAACAAATAAAGAAAGTCAATATTTCATCTAGTATATTTTCAAATAAGTCCAAAACAAGTTTTTAAAAATATCGCGGTTTAGCAGTTTAAAACCAAAGTTTGAAATTGATTTAAATGGGTATTTTTAAGTGTTTAAAAATATGAATTAAATTCCATAAATATATTAAAATGGTTTAAAAGATATTTAAGATATAAAATGGAAATTTATGAAATAAAATTGGTGTTTGGTTCAATATATTCTTAAAACACTATTCGTAGCATTTTCTGCAACAGTTTGCTATAACTTCTACAAATCATGTTTTAACTCAAGTATTCTTCCCCAATCTTTTTACAAATCTTTTTAAATATATAATTAAGTGTTTTAAAGATGATTTTGAAGTATTAATAAAAAGTTAAAAGAAATTTTGTTATAAAACTGATTTTAAATGAATGATTTAATCTTGGCTCTATAAGCCAATGAGTAAACCTGATTTTTTTTATTCGTGAGATCCGGATATGAGGTGCTTAAACTAAGGAGATTTTCAGGAGCTACCAATGCCCTGGCTCACCTGGCCTCTTCCCTGGGCGAGGGATAGATAAGGTCAAATTGTCGGAAACGAGACAAGTATAAAAGATTTAATTAGCATTATTAATTTAATTTAACTTAGGTTGAATAGAGATAATCTTCTTATACTTGGTATTAAATTCTGATGAGAGAACTTGTCCTATTCATGTCAATTTAAAAGGTGATTTTACCGGTATTCGATGAATATCACAAGTTAAATACGGAAATTAGTACGAAGTATAATTATTATAATTTATGTGGACCTTTCTTTTCAAAAACTAGAGAGAGGTTTAATGAGGCTGTATATACTGAAAAAGAAATGGTTTTGAAAATATATATCTCTGTGAGATATTTTGGATTAAAAATAGATACCAATAAGTAGAATAATAATCACCCACCTACTTAGCATCATTTTATCGATAATTAGTTCTTAGAAACCGGGATCGGATTTGCTTTGGCATGTAGTACAGAATGTAGGGGGTTCTCGCTTTGTGTTTGGTGGCGAGCAGGAGACTCTTGCTCCTACATGTCCTTGGGATTGGTGTAGTTGAGAGGCTGGCTATAAAACCAAATGGCGAGGTACCAATGCGAGCCACGGTGGTTGTACCCACTACTGGAGGGCCGAAGGCCCGGTCGCCACTGTTGGTATCGGAGCTTAGGTTGAGCAAACACCTAAGTCTTGATAGGGTCAACTCATTAGAGATAGGGTTAATGATACCCTAGAATATTTTATGCTTAATACCCATTTCCTAAAATAATCTCATCTATGTATTCTAAATTGATATCTTACTATATTCAGGTAGCAAGAGATGAGTATAAGAAGAGGACGAGGAAGGGGAGGCAGCACTATGACAACCACTAAATTGATTCCTGAGCAACCCCAAATTAACTTTTCAACTCTTTGCAAGAATCACACTAGCTTGGGAGGGAAACCATTCCAAGGAACCGAGTCTACTGTTGAAGTTCAAGCATAGCTCCGCTCGTGTGAAAGAATATTCAAAGGATTGAATATTGAGGATGATCAAAAGAGGTTCATAGCTTCCTGAAAATTGCAGGAAAAAGCTCTAGCATGGTGGGAATCCACCACTTTGAACGATTCTGAAGACGAATTCTCATAGACTAGATTTAAAGAAGTATTCGAAGGACGGTATATACCTACAACTGGAAAAACCTTTCTTTATAGAAATTTTATGGACTTGAAACAAGAAGATATGCCTATGGAAGAATGTTCAAATAAGTTTACTTAGTTATCTCGTTTTAGGCCAGGACTAATAGACATGCCCTTAAAGAATAATGAGATGTTTATTGGGCAATGAAAGAGCAATATCAGGATTGAATAACCGCACACGTGAAGGGAACTTTTATGGACCTATTAGATTTGGGTCTCCAATATGAAGTATTGGATAAAAGGAATCTGGTGGTTGCGTAAGGAAATAGCAACAATCAGAACAAGAGAAAGAACCCGTTGCAGGGAAAGAATGGTGGAGGATCTCAAGAGAACCATTATAAGGATGTTGTTTTTTTATAATTGCTAGAAGAAAAGACATCTTGCAATGTCCCAAGGTGCAGAAGCACCAGCAAGGAACCGTCTCTCCTATGATTTAGAAGAGTATTTGTTACAATTTCCATCAGCCGGGACATTGGAAAAACAAGTGCTCGTTAATGAAGAAAGGAAAATAGATCAAGGTTTATGCAATAAAGAATGAGGCTTCAACCTCTAAAGATGTGAAGGGTAAGGGAGTTCCAGAAGGTAATTTATGTGTTAATGATATTTCAATTAGAGTATTATTTAATGTTGGGGCTTCCTATAGTTTTATTGCTAAGAAATTGGTTGATAAGTTAAACCTTACCCCAGATATAGTAGAAACCCCTATCCACATATCTAATCCCATAGGCGGTATGACCAATCTTTGTATTATCTGTGTAAATGTACAAGTTACCTACCAAACCCACCAATTCTTATGCGACTTATTTGTCCTTGATTTCATTGGGTTTGATATTTTACTCAAAATGGATTGGTTATCCAAATATAGAGCTATTCTAGACTTCAATAATCAAATGATTATATTAAAAGCCGTGACCAGAAGGGTGTTAGACAGAATAATATGTGAAAGACCTAGCCTGGTAAGAGACAGCTTCATGTATGAATTAGATTCATCTCAAATGAACTTGGAAAGATCGATTGTTAAAGAATTTCAAGATGTTTTCGAGGAAGTTAAAAGTTTGCCCCCGTGTCGGGAAATTGAATTCCGTATTGACTTAACTCTGGTGCCAGATCCATTATTCACCCTATTCGTCGGATGGCTCCAAAAGAAAAGATCGAGTTGGCAAAACAAACTGAGGAATTACTAAAAAAAGGGTTAATTAGACCAAGTCGCTCAAGTTGGGGCGTTGTTGTGGTTTTTGTGGCAATTTACGATGGCTCCCTTAGATTGTATGTAGACAACCGTGACCTAAATAAGCAAACGATTAAAAACAAGTATCTTCTATTCCATATAGACGACTTGTTTGATCAATTACATGGTGCTCGGGTATTCTCAAAAATGGATCTAGCTACCGGATTCCATCAGTTGAGAACAGCAGAAGACTGCATCCCCTTAACTGCACTTCGAGGGCCAGATACTTTCTTTGAATGGTTGGTTATGTCATTTTGGCTAACAATGCACCTGCCTATTTTGTGGACCTTATGAATAGAGTATTGAGAGACGTACTCAACAAATTCATGTTGGTCTTTATCGATGATATTATCATATATTCAAAGACTGAAGAAGAGCACGAAAGGCATTTAGAGATTGTGTTAGAGATATTGAGAAGGAATGCGCTGAAAGCAAAATTTTCAAAATGCCATTTCTGGGAAAAGGAGTTCAGACTCTTGGGACATATTGTATCAAGGAATGGAGTTTCAATAGACCCAGGAAATATCTCATACTATGCAGTATTGGAGACAACAACAGACTCCGAAGGACATCCGTAGCTTCTTGGCATTAGCCGGATATTGCCGGAGGTTTAGTCAAGACTCCTCCAAAATTTCCTCTCACTTAACGAAGCTGGCAATGAAGGATGCTAAGTTTGAGTGGATGCAAAAATGTGAAGAAGCATTTTAGGAACTCACGAAGAGGTTAAGTACTGCTTCCATATTAGCTAATGCCAATGAAAGCGGCGGTTTAACCGTGTATACTAATGCTTGTGAGGAAGGAGTAGGTGCAGTTCTGATGCAGTGTGGGAAAGTCATCGCATATGCGAGCAGACAACTGAAGATCCATGAAAGGAATTATGCGACACACGACTTTGGAGCTATTAACCGTGGCATTTGCATTAAAAATGTGGAAACGTTATTTACTGGGTAAGAATTCTTTAGGGTTTATTTTAATAAACTTTAATTTACCTTGGTAAATAATATTCCTTCTTTAAATAGGTGAAAAGTTAGATCTCTTCACGGACCATAAACCTTTGAAATATCTTTTCACTCAGAAGGACTTGAATATGAGGCAGCAACGTTGGTTAGAATTCCTTACATCGTATGACTTGGATATTTTATATACACCGAGAAAAGCTAATGTTGTCGCAGATGCACTAAGCAGAAAGCATGCCATTATAGCTAATTTAGTGGTGCGTCCCGCATTGATTTGTCGTTTAAAGATGAATCAGCTCAAGGATCCAATTATTGCAAGGATAGCCAAGGAAGTAGAGGAGAATGTGATACCAGGAAGATGGATACTATTCAAAGTGGATAAGCAGGAATTCTAAGAATGAATGGAAGGATATGTGTTTCCATTGTTGATAGGACTTGACATGAAGCTTTGATCGAATGTCACAATTCTTCGCTCGTAATACATCCCGGAGTTAACAAGATGTATAAAGATATAATAAAGACTTTCTAGTGGGGTGGTATAAAGAGAGACATTTCCATCCATGTGAGTAGATATGAAAATTGTCAGCAAATCAAGAGTGATCAGCAAAAGGTTGTCGGATTACTGCAACCACTCGAGATTCCAAAGTGAAAATGGGATCAAATATCCATGGATTTCATCGATGGCTTGCCTCAGTCAAGGAAAGGGAATGAAGTTGTATGGGTTATCATTGATAGATTGACTAAAAGTGCACACTTCATCCCAGTAAAGCTCACAAGAACAGCCTCAAGCTTAGTTGAGATATATATGTGGAAGATTGTTTGACTACATGGAGTTCCAACCAGCATCATAAGCGATCGAGATCCAATCTTTACCGGTTAGTTCTGGGAAGCCTTACAATGGCTTTGGGAACGTAGACAGATATAAGCACTGCATATCATCCTCATAATGATGGGCAAACCGAAAGAGTAAACAGGATATTGGAGGATCTTCTGAGAGCATGTGTATTAGACTTTGGAGGTTCATAGGAAAGCCAGCTTCATTTGGTAGAGTTCTCTAATAATACTAGCTATTAGATCAGCATTGATATGGCACTTTTTAAAGCCTTGTATTGTCGCCCATGTAGATCCCCAGCATGTTGGATCAAAATGGAGATCAGTTAGTACTTGGTCCTGATATGATCTGAGAAGCTTCAGAGAAAGTGGACATGATCAGAAAGAAACTAAAAGAAGTACAAAGTAGACAGAAGAGTTACGCCAATCAAAGGCGTAGAAATTTAGAACTCTCAATTAAAGACAAGGAATTCCTAAAGATCTCTCGATGAAGGGAGTAATGAGATTTGGAAGAACTGGCAAGCTAGCTTCTTGATATATTGGACCTTTTCCCATTCTAGAGTGGATTGACCCATTAGCCTATCGACTAGAACTACCAAAGAGGTTGTCATGTGTACACAAGTGTTTCGCGTATCTCATTTAGGTAAGTACGTGTATGATCCAGAACAAACCATAGAAACAGCTTCCTAAGAGGATTTAGAAGTAGATCCCAATTTAACAGTTATTAGACAACCTAATAAAATCGTGGATCATGATGAGAAGCGATTAAGGATAAAAGTTATGCAATTAGTTAAATTTCAATGGAGTGGTGATGCTAATGACTATACATGGGAGACAAAGGATAGGATGAAGAAGGCATATCCAGAGTTTAGGATGGATATATAAATTGTATATATTATATCGAGATATAGTAGTCACGGCCCGTAATGTAGTCACTTATCATAGCTTTGTATATATTTCATCATATATGATATATTACTTTTGAGTTATCTTCTTCTCATCTTTTATTTTGAGGACGAAATTATTTTAAGGAGGAAAGTCTATAAGGACCCATAAATTCGTCACATAGAAAAATGTGATTTAATTTAAGATTTTCAAAGATAAGGTTTTATAACACAGATGTGATGTTCTAAACCAAAATAAATAATGGTAATCGTATTTTGAATAAGTATTTACAAAAATATCTTCTTCGGATAAATATTAGTAAAATGACTGAAAACTGTTTTATCAATAAAACTAATTTTTTTTAAAAAAAGGGAATCATGCACGACTCTGGATACATACACTCACATATATTAACAAGAATATGTAATGATTTATTTCATTTTTTGAAATAAAATACTTTATGACATCATTAGTGAAATCAACATTTTTGATTGATTAACTTTTAAATCTAAATTTAGTTTAAATAATTTAATAATTATTTTTAAATCAAATAAATCCCTTTTTATTAATAAATAATAATGAAAATATTAATTTCAAACTTTGTTTACATATATATGTACATTAACTAAGAAGTGAAAATGTGATCGAGAATCGGAATCGGAAATCATAACGGTTTAACGTAAAAAATTTATACAACGTTCCAAGCTAAAAGTGACATACATATATACACTTATACACATATACACATCTGCATCCATGCACATTCAAATACATATAAGAATTACCATATATATTTACAAATTCACTTATGGTAAAAAGAAATAAATATCAAGATATTTCTCATCAAAAATCAAATCAACTTGCCATCCAAAGGAGGCACATGGCCATGCACATGGAGGGGGTCATTTCGGAAGGACATGATGTAGGGGGAGAGGTGTGGTGGTAATGAAATGGTGATGTGTTTGTATGGAAATATCATGATATTTGCATCCTTACATTTGCCTATAAACAGCACCGACTACCCTTCACTTAATTGATGCTTCTTCTTCATAAAATTCCTAAGCTCTTCATCCTCTTCTTCCTTACATTAATGGCTTCCATAACCTAAGAAAGAAAATATTACAAAATCAAAACAAAGTTATACCAAAATCAATCAAAATCTATACCACTTTAAACCAAAGTTAAAGCTAGTGATCTCTTCCTTCTCCTCCACAAAGGCCGTGTGCAACCAAGCATGCCAGCATCAAGTGCCAAGCAAGGCTGAGCCCTTCCAAGCCTCAAAGACAAATGCCGAACCCCCTAGGAGCATTTATGCTAGTAGTGGTGGGCTCCGATATCGAGATAGGGGAGCTATAGCCGTTTTAAAGTTAGTCTGATCGACTATATTTGTGTGTGTGTGTGTAATGATGATGTGATATGATTGTTATGGATGTTTACTATGCTTTGATAATCAAATATAGGATGTTTTAATATACTGTTTAATTGTGTAAACAAGTCACGTTAAATACATCGATATTACACAAGGAAATCACTTTCTGAATCAAGTTATAAAAGTAAAATGGAATCACTAATCCCCTTTGAAATGATTTGAAATGATTTACAAATGTTTTATAAACCTTAAAACTTGTTCCGACAAGACTTTAATAGAAAATAATAATCAAGTTAAAACTAGGCGCGTCGTGTAATGGTAGTTCGCAATTTCACGCCGTGGAAATTAAATGAGTATATATAATGGAATATAGCTTGGATTCTTCGTGATAAGACTTTTCCAAACTATTATATCTATAGGTTTCAAACAAAGAAAGAAAATCAAGACTTCATGTAGTAGATTTTCAAATAAGTCCAAAACAAGTTTTCAAAAATATCACGGTTCAGTAGTTTAAAACAAAATTTGAAATTGAATTAAATGGATATTTTTAAATGTCTAAAAATATGAAATAAATGCCATACATTAAAATGGTTTAAAAGAGATTTAAGATATAAAAATGGACATTTATAAAATAAAATTGGTGTTTGATTCAATATTCTTAAAACATTATTTACAGCATTTTCTGCAGCAGTTTTCTATAACTTCTACAAATCATGTTTTAACTCAATTATTCTTCCCTAATCTTTTTAAATAGATAATTAAGTGTTTTAAAGATGATTTGGAGTATTAATAAAAAGTTAAAAGAAATTTTGTTTATAAAACAGATTTTAAATGAATGATATAATCTTGGCTCTAAAAGCCAATGAGTAGACTTGATTTTTTTATTCATGAGATCCAGATGTGAGATGCTAAAACTAAGGAGACGTTCAGGAGTAACCAATGCCTTGGATCACCTGGCTTTTTCCCTGGATGAGAGATAGATAAGGTCGAAATGTCGGAAACAAGACAAGTATAAAAGATTTAATTACCATCATTAATTTTGTTCAACTTGGGTCGAATAGAGATATCTTCTTATACTTGGTATTAAATTCTGAGGAGGGAACTCGTCCTATTCATGTGAATTTAAAAGCTGATTCCATCGTTATTCGATGAATACCACAAGTTGAATACGGAAATTAGTACAAAGTATAATTAGTATAATTTCTATGGACCTTTCTTTTCCAAAATTAGAGAGAGGTTTAATGATCTCGTATATACTGAAAAAGAAATGGTTTTGAAAATATATATCTATAGGAGATATTTTGGATAAAAGAAAGATAACAATAAATGGAATAATAATCACCCACATACTTAACATCATTTTATCGATTATTGGTTCAGAGAAAACGGGATCAGATTTGGGTGATTCCTATCTGAAATTCACTTTGAACCAATTTACGAGTTCGAAAGACATATTAAAGACAATGAAGTTGAAGGCGGGGATCTTCATAACGGAAGGACTACTTGTTGATAATTTTGGAGTAGCTCCCAAGATAAATAAATACTAGTGGTCCCTTCCTTCCGGGACCTTCGTATGCAAGGACTATTTGCTACTAATCCAAGGTGTCATGCCGACAGAATATGGTACGAGAGTGCCTTCGGTTTGTCATGTTCCTAGACAACTTGTACGGATGAATGTCTAACATTGCATTTCTAAGAACACGGTACATTGATCTCTACAAACGTACATTTGTTTGGTGGTGTAGGAGGTAATCTCTCTTATACCTAACACCTTCTCTGAGACATATGAGCTCAGTGGTTGTACTTTGTTTAAATCAATAGTGTGTTGTTGGAAATGGAAAATATGGCATTTTAAGTGAAAATGTTCTAAGAAAGGTAAACGTTACCTCAAGCCTTACACCTAGGAAATTATGAAATAGGGGTTGCTTTAAGGCTAAGTGGTTCGCAACTATTAGGGTATGATATCACCTTTCTAGATCTATTTTTTTCTACCTACTATGACGTTGAGTTTAAATTTTGTGATGTACACTATGGGATCCCGGATAGGTTGGTAACGGCTAGGGTGACATCATATTTGGTGCTATCTGTTCCATTTGTTGGTCTCGGGTAGGCTAGTCTTAATTCGCAGAGGTTTAGAAGATGTCGATCCTCTTTACATTCCTCTAGAAATGTATTGTATGAGAGGTAATCTCTTACCTCGCTATTCATTAGAAATCAAAATCTCCAATAAGTGCCTTCGGTTTTAGTTGTAAAACTATTATGCTGTCAAATTTAACCTATGTGACAATTTCGGCTATTTGAATATGTTTATTTAAAAGGTTTTCAAAGAATGTCATTAAAGATAATACCACTGAATTTTACGTAGGAATGATTTGGTTATCATAAGGTAAAAATCCACTCCGCGTTTATGTGCGGCGTGGTCTTATGAGATACCCTTTTGTTTTCCAAATACTCGTATTTTGAGTTTCTCACGACAATCTCATGACTGACTCGAAATTTTCCTTTTTTCCTTAAACTCTGGGTGCCCTATTTTTTCGGACAGCCAAGTAGTCAGGTAGCTTGGAGCATTTTGGAAGGAGTATAGAGCATGAAGACTGGAGGGTCCTTTTGTCAATAGTGATCTGTTTCAAATTTCTGTTGTATCATGTAGTATGTATTTAGTATCTACTAGCCTCTATAAGGATAGACAGTTATAGCTGTCCCTGACTGGGTTTGCACTTATCATAACTCTGATGAATCACTTACAATGGTTGTATGTACTTTCCATATGTATAATTAATGAAAATATGAGATTCTATTGTTATTCTATCTTCTATCTTTATTTCTTTTAAAAACTCCTGATTATCTGCCTCTCCGACACTTGAATTTGTGGCACGTGGATACCGAGGATGTATTAATATCGATCTTCGAGAGTCGAAAAGACGAGCCGTCACAGTGTCACATGTTCAAATCCTATGTAGCACGTGATTCGAACCACTGGACCTATATTGACTTATAGTATGTTATATACTACCCGAGACATGTAGTACAACTATGCACTACCATTTAAGTACCCAATTAAGAAAAATCTATTTGTAGACACACATAAAAAATATTAATTATAAGGAATTCCTTATGCAAATATCCGGACTTCGTGAAATCAATCCCCAAATATAAGGGGCTTATTTAAAAAGAATCAACTGATTGAAGTTTTATTCTATAATTGACTAGTATTAAAGTTAATTAGTATGTGATTATTTTTCTCATTAATTGAACTACAATTAAAATAGAATTAACTGTAATTAATTTATTAGTTATTTTGAATACAAATAGATTAAAATCAAAAGAAAATAATTCATTTTAACAATTGTATAGTAATAATATTTCATATAAACATACTTATTCAAAAACAATTTGCTTATCATCATTATAAATAAATTACATCTCCAATGTATAGTTATCTATGAACATTTCTATCTTTATAAAAGGGTATTGTTATTGACACTCCAATTTTGAATATGTGGAAACTAAATTTTATTTGCACTTCATACAAAATAAAATTACTATCGGGGGTACACATCTAATTAATAAAACATATATTTTTACCTCTTCCACCCTTAGTTAAAACATCAAAATCTTAAATGCTTTCGTTTACTCTTTCCTTTCCTTTTATTTTTGAAAAAGAAAATAATGGTGAGAACAAAAAATTCATTTTGGTCTCCACAATCAGATCCAAACTTTGCTGAGAAAGTGACGAAAATGAAATTATTTAACTCAATTTATTGTGTGGTTTTTTAACAGTGGTTAAAAATTAGGTTTAAAATTACCGTGTTGAATGCTTTTTTGAGTAAGGATAAACCTTTTCTCCTTTTCATTTGTAATACCATCAGGAGGAGAGTTTGAAATCTCCATTATATGATTAATGATTTTGGATTAAACCTTAATGATGATTAAGGAAAAATTAGGACAAATAAAAAAGGGCAATTAGGTCAATTTAATTGTAATTTTATGAGGGGCTAGTTTGATTGGTACCACTCATAGTAAAAAAACTTTCTAAAAGAAAATAACCCATCATATCCAAAACTGGAGTTTCAATAATAATACTCGCATAAAAATTCGGGACATTGTGAAATAAAATAAAATTTCATAAAAAATGACTATTATTTATCTCATTATTTCATAATATCACTAAGAATTTAGGAGAAACCATGAATGTGAGTTTTTATGAAAATTTCATGATATAGTAAACAATAGAATAGAAAAATATATAAAATGTAGACTGATTAAGAAGGATAATACCCAAATTTATTTATAAAATATAAGTTGAGGTGAGTAAGACAACAAAAAGAATTTACAAAATTAAGTCTGTAATATGCGCATTTAAAACTAAACTTTTCACAAAATTTTAAAGTTGTTGTCTTGTGCATTTATATTTTTTTCCGTTCACTATTTTGTTACAAATTAATTTTTGTGTATTCCTTTACTTTAGATATGATTTTTCTCTTCTAATTTTTTTTATAGAATAGTGTGGTCTTTATCCAAGCAGATCAATTATTTTGATGTTTGAGGGCTTGAACTCATGACCTATAAAACCTTAGTTTAAAGCATCGTACGTCTTGCCACTTGAGCTTGAGGTTCTTAACTTGATTTTTCTTATATACTTATGTTTAAGAGTGAAAAAATACCAACTTTACCTCTATTCAATTGTATAGTACTTGAGGTTTTTCGTACCTATATATGTTAATTAACACAATAATTCTCTAAGTGAAAGAAATTAAATTCATAATCGTTAGAAAGACATAACTAAATTGAAAATTATTTTTTATATAAAACGTGAAGACTAAAAAATAGTCCAACTTTACACATAATTTTTTTTTCAAAATAACTGAAGTGTCTAAGATGCTTATGCATAAATCCAATCGACTCCCATAAAATAAATGAAAAAAACCAACTTCATAAGCATTATACTCAAAAAAAATATAAAAGTTAAATAGAAGTTGGGCATAAAATTTGAATCAGAGACTTTAGTCAGAAATCTATTACAAAAAACAACAAATTTAAACTTTAATTAAATTAAGTAATGCAATATAAACATAACCTTTAATTTGAGTTTATCATGCATAAGCCAAGGTTATTGCCCGCTTTCAGATAATTTCTCCATAAAAATATGGAACCTAAATGCACCAAGTAGAAAAATACTTTTCAAAAGTGAATATATTCAAAAATAATTAAGGAGAATACAAAGGTGAAGAAAAGAACAGAATTTTTAATATAAGAAATTGGAGATGTGGAAGAAACAATTGTTAGAGGGGGAAGAAGAAAGTGAAGACGTAAAAGGAAAATAAAATATATGTTTTTTCTTAGATTGAACTTGTGGAAATGAGGAAGAGGAACAAAATATCACTTGGATTATTTAAGAAAAATGAATACCAGAAGTGAGGTAGATGTGAAACTTAAACCAAGTTATAATACGTATTAGAGAAATAATAATCTTATAATGGATAAATTTGGTTTTAAATGAGTATATTTAATTTAATGAATTTCCATAAATTGATGAGAGATAATATTTTGAGTGAGAGTGAATAAAAGACGAGAATGTAAATAGTCTAATATTCTCTTTTTATATAATATAATAGATAAAATAGATAGTAACTTGTATTCTATATAAAAACAAAGGAATAAGAAGTGGAAAAGACACGAAGCAATCAAAAAGCTCATAAAGGAACTAAGTTTTAACATTATAGTATAGATTTAAGACTATTTGTAAAAGATTGTAAATATAATAGATGTCATATGTTAATTTTACCCTTCTTTGTGGAAAAATGTTCGCTGCATTTGCTTGATTGGGATAATGACATAGCTATTTGTGTTGAAAACATTATTAAATTATATATTTGTGTCTAAACTCATGATTATTTTGTCAATAGTTTAGCAAATATCATACCATTTTTGCCATCACCAAGCGTCTCAAATTTCAGTCCTCAAATGAGTCAAATCCAATCTAAAAACAATCTAAAAATGTTTTCTCATTTTGATTTTGGAACAAGGCTCTTGATTCTTTATTACTGCACTTGTAAAACTATTTAGAAAATAATATACTACATACAATTTGAGGGCAACATTATCAGTCCAGCATTAACCCATGAAAACGTAACCTTACGTACAACACCTCATCCCATGATCCTTTGACCCATCCACCATGCTTCCACCTTTATTTCAACTCCTAGATCTCAAAATTTTCATTTTATGGAAAATAATGGCATTTCTCCCTATCATCTACCTTCCAAAATAAAACCCAAATTTGAAATTCCACCTAACCACGTCATAAAACATTCCAATTAGTTATCACAGTTGTAGCGATCCTGAACTCGGCCTTCGAAAATCGGCACCCGTACTTCACTTGTACTCAAATGCCGCAGATTCAAACGCCGAATCTGGCTCACCGGAGCTTATAACACAGTAAGTATAACAACACAGCGGAATAAAGAAATGGATAATATCATATACAACTCCAATGAATACAATATCCAGAATGATATACAACAATGATATCAATATGGTACAAGAATATTAGAGATAAATAAAGATGCTACAGCGGAAACAACAGAAGTGATACTCCAAGTGATCTGAAAAAGAGAATGAGTCCAACAACTCCAATATCAAGCTCGAACCACCATCACGTTTCACAAAGATAAGCAAGGTCAGTCGTCAGTGAACTCCTAACACTGAACTAGCTCCAACTAGTCTTCTAAACCTGACTATCTGAAAACCCCAACTCTAGACTGCCCGTGTGGAAAATTGTGGGCACCCAGAGTTTAGGAAGGGAACAATAAACTCCGGGTCAGTCATGGGACTGGTGTGAGTAACAAAAACAGTTGCTTTAAAACAAACAACAAAAGAATTTTAAACATTGAAATCCGTAATGCTTTTTGGAAAATGAAACTACCATATGGCCTCCCGCCACACACACAATGCAAACGCAGAATTGGAGGAGATTTCTCCTTATGATAGTCAAACATGCTTGATACGCAAATCTTTTTAATATTATCATTTGTGCCTACTGTGGAAAACATTTCGAAAGTATAATATTAATCTTAGTCAGCATACAACCATTATTGTATGCCTACTATAGCTACTATGTTCAATAGCAGGTTACCCCCACATTCCATAGCAGGTTATACAACTAAAACCGTACAAGGTTCGTATTGTTTCTTTGGATTTTCCAACAAATGGTCAGGCTAAGGAACTTCCTACTGCCACATGGGTATGCCTCTGGAGGGATGTCCCGAGAACTAACTAGCTCTCTGCCAACACAAGGCCGGTTACCCCCTTCCCGGGTAGTAAACCTGAGATATGCCACCCACGGTCGTTTGCGACCTTTATCCGAGGGCCCTCGATCACAAAGCAACAATCACACAGTAAATGAGATTGGAGCAACCACATAGGTAAAATATCTGGGCTCCATACCATGATACCACCTTTTTCCAGAAGGAATGGACATACCCTAGGGGAGCTACCCCTGAAACCTTGCCGCATCTTTCCATTTTCGACCATTTCCGGGGTGTGAGGCTCGATGAGGTCTCGTCCACAAAGCTACGCTTCTCCCAAAGCCGTGCTTTGATCAACAAATGATCAGCAACACACAGCAACACTTAGCATGCCACACTACCAAATTGGGAGTATATCACTGATAACCTTCAACTACATAACCTCTGAGCTCGTACGTCTCAGAGAAGGGTGTTAAGCTAAGAGAATAAATCTCCGCCACCAAACAGAAATGTATTTGAAAGAAATCAGCTTTATATCTCAAAGTGTAATGTCAGACATACGGCCATACAAGTCTGTTCCGGGTTCGAACATAACCGAAGGCACTTCTAAAGAAGCCCTTGCAATCCGGGTATTCACAATCCCGATCGGATTTACCATCACTTAGGAAATATCTATACCGGCGCGACTCAGTGCAGAGACAATCGACGGGTTATCCTTTCGTTTTCACAAATACTCGGTCTTCAACACCGGTCTTCAAATGCAATCCATATACGACGTATCACTATTCGGAATGGGTTATCTGACACAAAGTCCTCTCCCGGCTAAACCGAATAATGAGCGCAATATTTAAAAACATATGGACATTGGGGTATCAGTTAAGTCATAACTTATTACCCAAAACCTTTCTTTCAAATGGTTCAAACAAATTACCATTTTCAATCTTTTACAAAAAAAGATTCATTTCACAAAGTTCACCCAGTTTCACAAAGATCTATTCACAAAATTTCAAATCGATTTCCATTTCAATTGGATTAACTCGTTAAATCTTTAAATCAAAGATTTAATTCATAGCTTTCAAAACAATTCCATTTCGACCTTTTACACAAAGGGTACACCTTTCCAATTTCAAAACAAAGTTCAACAATCTTTCACAAAGATTTATTCATAACTCGGAAAACCATTTTCATTTCAATCTTGAAATTCTTTTGACACAAATTGGAAATTCATTCCTTATATGAAAGCTTCTATTATTTGAAAAAAAATAGTTTTCATTTCGGAAAATCTGATTCATTTATACGAGTTAAAGTCCTTGGGTTAAATTCAAATTCTCAAAACCATACTTTCAAAATGGTTTAAATTCATATAAACACATTTATAACATCTTTAACCATAATTTCCAAACATGGAATTCAATTCCAAATTTTTGAATTCAAATTCAAATTAAATTATTTAAATTGGAAACTTTACCAAGTTATTCAAAATAACTTTTCTCTTAAAAACTCCTTTTCAAAAGCTTTAACATTTAACCCAAATTCATTTCCAAAATCAATTGAAATTAAAATTTCAATTTCAAAAACATTAAATTTAAATCATCTGTGACTTAACCGATTTCCACGTGAAATCCATATTTGTGTGTGTATAGTGTAGTCCAGGGGTTTTACACACAATAGTGCAACATCATCATCAAACATTACAGATTCAAAATACAGAGATATAATTGATAAGCGGTATGAACTATAACGCTTATCTTTTCATTCACAGATCACAAATTATAGATATATATATATAAAAAAAATTACAGATAATAAATTGCATTCATCCCAGAGAAACAGATCACAACACAAATCAGGATATATCACAAAGCATCACATATCGGGGATATCAAACAATTCAACCATTCAGTCAAGTCCAAACATTCACAAGTAAATTTTTATTAACGACTGAATAATTTAAATCAGATGTATTTCTTATGAACAAATTATCAGATCCGGGTTAATTATCATAAGTTAATCACCAATTATCCAAAATAAATTTCCCTTTCATCATTGATTAGTTAATCT
Organism: Allium fistulosum; assembly: GCA_030737815.1. Classification (NCBI taxonomy): domain Eukaryota; kingdom Viridiplantae; phylum Streptophyta; class Magnoliopsida; order Asparagales; family Amaryllidaceae; genus Allium; species Allium fistulosum. Next base: position 1,216,625,165 of record CM060904.1, on the reverse strand, counting down.
TTAATTAACCTTTAATTATTTAAATAAATCTTAATAAATCACCATTCTTAATTAATCCTTAGTTAACAAATTTAATTTACCCCTTGGTTAATAACAAATAATTATACTCAAATTACTGATTATCATTTAATTAATTACATCTAGTAATTATCTATTAATTACTTCTCTAAGTGATTATATTTTCCAAATTGTCAACTGATTATTCTGAATTAATTCAAACTTAAGTAATTAACTTGAACAAATTCAATTAACTCAATTAATTACACTAAATAATTAATTCCTTAATTACTGTCATTTAGTAATTATTTTTAAAAATCCCACAAATGATTGTTATTAAATTAATTAATCTAAATTTATTGTTAAAATTTATCACATTAATTATTCAAAAAATCTTGGTTAATGACCTTTATCAACTATTAAATTTCTTTAATTACATTTCTAAAGAAATTTACTTATATTAATCATTGTTGATTATAAATTGATTTACCATTAAGAACTCATTAATCTTCATTATTTAAAGTCAACTCATTCATATTCATGATTTAATTGTTATTTACCATATATTGAAACATTGTTTCAAATTTCCTTTTTAATTCCAATTTAGATTTAAAATTTGAAATAAATCCTTATTTACTTTTAATAAATTTTAAAGCAAATTTTCTTAACACTTTAAATTTACATGTTAAAATAACAATTGGTCATAAAGGAAATCTTAAAGAGTTTAAAATTAATTTCTTTTTTAAATTACAATTTATTTAATTTATTTTAAACACTAGAGTTATAAAACTTAATTAATTTCAAAATCTTGAAATCAGATTTTAGAATTAATCCCAGGTTTAACTTTTAAATTTCAACTTGTTTAAATTTTCATTTACAAATTTCAAATCCATTTTAAATTCAAATTTTCCTATACATTTAATTGCTTTTAAATTAATAAAACAAATTGAATTTAAAACTTTATTTATCTTCAACTAAATTTTAATTCAAACTAGAATCTATATTTACATTTTGATTTAAACTCAGTTTTAAAACCTTGATTTAAAATTTAAATTTAGTTTTAATTTTCAGAAAATAGGTTTCTAGTTCAAAACCTGGAACAAGAATTTTCTGACCCGAGCCCTCCTTTTTTTACTTCGAGTCGAACGCAATAGCACTTCGAGCCCAACACAAAATTGCTCGAGAATTACTCGAGACAAATCTCGCGAACAACCCAGCTCTATTCCCCCTACACAACATTTCCAGACCATCAACATATGTGCTCCGTGTACGTGTACGGCTCCGACCATCATCTCTAACCGATGCCGCATCATCGAGCAAGTCGACTACCCTCAGCACACCAATCTCCGATCATCTAAACTACGTCATCCACTCGAAAACGAAAACGAGCTCAACAATGGAAACCTGGAAACAATACTGACCTCACCACTCAAAACCTGAAATCACATCGCCTCCGCCATCTCAACCACCGGAACTCCTGAAACTTCGGCCACACGATCGCCAACGTCTCCTCTACCACCTCCCAGAGCCTCGCAACACTCGATCACCTCCAAACGACGAACGAGATCGAATACCAAACCATGGTAAAACTAGGTTTACAAGCTAAAACTCGTCACCCCCACTTCCACGTTCAACTGCTCACCACTCCAGTATTTTTCCCATTAACATTGATCACTCCTCCACCTCCAGGAGGAAACTCGTCCTCTTCGAACAACGAGATCACCCGCGGTGACCAAAAATGCAAAATACAGTCGAACCCAAACTGCTCTTCATTCTTTGATCTAAAAATTGTGAATCTTGCTTTAAAAATCATGTTTTTGTATGAGGATTCAGCTTAGATACCTGAATTCGAGAATTAAAAGTTTTGAATTTTAGATTTTTAATAGCTTTGCTCAGTTATGTCGATTTCCAGAAGCATAGATAAGTTGTTTCAATTTAAAATGATTTTAAACACTTAGTTCATGAGCAAACAAACAATTTTTTGTTTTGATCTTAAGTCCAAATAGTTAATAGGTTAAGAGAAATTGATTTTTTTGAGCGACTTGCGTTCAGAGTTTAAATAGAGAATATACATATGAACAAAGCCTGCACACAATTCATTTTCTAGAAAACTCATACATATATATATCTATATATATATAAATACCACCATACTTATTCACTGATATGCAAGCAACAGATTATATTTTTAAATTTCAAAAGATGAGGTTACTCACTTATTTTCCAGAAGAAGACAGAGTTGTTTTTCTTTTGAACCAAGCTTTGAACTTCCAGTTGAAATCTTCTTGTTTGTATTGATTTGTATTGTAGTTTTGTTTGATTTTTGGAAAAAATACTTGCTTCAGATTTTCTTAGTCTCTGGTGGACGAAATGAGATAAGGAAGTTGATACATATAAAATTGAGTTTACTGTGTGATATGTATAAACTAGTACAAGATTTTTTTTTTATTGGTCAGAGATTTTTCTATCTCTTGGTGGCTGAAGTGATTTGTTGTAGTGTACTAAGGTTTCATGCATTTATTATCTTGTACAAATATATATTTATCTATACGCTATATCTTCCTTTGCAAGCCATTTCACTTGTTTACATTTCTTTCCTTTACAAGTTGATTCATACTTATCCAATTTGTTTTTCAAGTCTACACTTATCTTTTATTTGTTCATATTTGAATGTATTTCTTTCTTTTCTTTTTCTTTAGTAATATTGCTAAATAAATTTCTATTTTAATTTTGTTGTTAGAATTTTGCTAATGCTTTTCTTTCTATTTTTATAACTTATCTTATATACATCTATTTTCATTTTTGTAGTCTATTTTGTTTGTATTAATACATATTATTTAAAAGAGAATGTTTTGAAATCAAATACATACTAAATGAATCACATAGATATATTTTATAAATTAAAATTATTTTTAAACAATTTACTTAAAATTTAAATTCAAATGATTTAACACATATTTTATTTGAATTTGGAGAAACTCAAATCGATTTACCAATTAATTTCACAATTTTTATTCAAAAATTAAATTAATTATCAATTTAAATTTAATTAAAATCCGGGATCATTACAACAGTACAATCTAAAGTATGCAGTAAAGAAGATTGAAACAGAAATGTATTTGTATTGATAAAACTGAATAAAATATACAACAGATAGCTTTGTACAGTATTTATATCAAAAAGAACTGAGTGGGCTAGGCCCATATAACTAGCTATCCGCATCACTATCTAAATATAACCATAGCCACAGGATTATCAAAGATCTGATGGCCGAGACTTATCTGTTGTCTAAACCTATTTACTTCTGATTGCCGCCTTCAGTTTGACCTAGGGTTTCATTCTTTTCTTCCTTTACCCCAAATTTGCTCCCGATATCATCAATCATCAAATTGGCTTTGAATCTTTCAAAGTTGTGCTTCGATAGAGCTTTAGTCATGATATCAGCGATTTGATGACTTGCTGGAATATGATTAACGACAAGTTCTCTTTTGATAACTTGTTCTCGAACGAAATACAAGTCGATTTCTATGTGTTTCGTTCGAGAATGAAGGGCATGATTCGCTGAGATAGAAACAGCTCCGGAATTATCACACCATATCACTGGTTGATTAAAGGAGTTGACTTTGATTTCCTTGAGATGAGATCTGAGCCAAATGATTTCAGCTGCAGTGCTTGCCACACTTCGATATTCAGCTTCGGTGCTGGAGCGAGATACAGTGGGCTGCTTCTTTGAGCACCACGACATTGGGTTGCTTCCAAGATAGATGCAGTAACCCGTCGTTGATCTTCAGTCGTTAGAGTCTGATGCCCAGTCAGCGTCAGCAAACCCTTTGATAGATAAGTCTTTACATGTTTGTAGCTTTAGACCCTGATTGATAGATCCTTTTAAATATCTTAGGATATGTTTAACTGCTTTCCAGTGAAGATCTAAAGGTTTCTGCATAAATTGGCAAACTTTATTAATAACGAATGATAGATCAGGTCTAGTAATTGTGATATACTGCAAAGCCCCTACAATACTTCTGTAAAGTTTTTCATTATCAAAGTTTTCCCCTTTGTCCTTAGACAAGTGTAAATTACTAGACATTGGGGTAGGCATGGGCTTTGCAGCACTCATTTTAGCTCTATTTAAAACTTCAGATATGTATTTTCTTTGACAAAGAACAAGTTCATGTTCAGATTTTCTTATGACTTCAATGCCTAGAAAATATTTTAAATTGCCTAAGTCTTTTAAGGAAAATTTGTTGTTTAAATGATCAGTGACATACCTGATTTCCTTCATGCAGTTTCCTGTGATTATAATATCATCCACATAAACAAGTATGAATACAGTAATATTGTTATACTTTTTAACATACAAGGAATTATCAGATTTAATGGGATGATAGTTGAGATTAATAAGAGTAGATTTAAGCTTTTCATACCAGACACGTGGAGCTTGTTTAAGCCCATATATAGCTTTGCTAAGTTTGCATACCCAGTCCTTCTTGTCACTCTGAGTATACCCTGATGGTTGTTGCATATAAACTTCTTCATGAAGTTCACCATTTAAAAAAGCATTATTGACATCTAGTTGTTTTATTTGCCACTTATTGTGAAGAGCAATGGTGAGGATGACTCTTATAGTTGTGGGTTTAACAACTGGTGAAAAGGTTTCACTGAAATCTATCCCATATTGTTGAGAGTAACCCTTAGCCACAAGTCTGGCTTTATATTTGTCAATATTGCCTTCAGAATTTCTTTTGACTTTATATGTCCATCTACATCCAATGATATTTTTATTTTTTGGTGCAGGGACAAGATTCCATGTTTCATTTTTGATGAGGGCATTGTATTCATCATCCATTGCAGCTTTCCATTTTTCATCCTGTAGGGCTTCATTGAAGCAAACAGGTTCAGATGAGCTGTTGATGACATGATATGCTTTAGGTTTGAATATGCCATGTTTAGATCTGGTCATCATGTGATGACCTGTTCCCTCCTCATTAAGATTGTCTTGATGAGGAGTGGTATTGCTTTGATTTTCTTGAACAGAGATATTTTCTGTGATGGACTCATTATTGTTGTCGCAGTCATTATTGGAGTTATTTGAATCTTGACCTGATTCTTCACCTGATACTGTGAGTTGAGGTTCAAGTAGACTCTGATTTGTAGCTTCAACTATTTTATTATGAGACAGAATGGGTAATTCAGGTATAACATTTTTTGTACTATAAACCTTTGCAGTTGTTTTGATTTCTGTACTAGCAAATGGAAATATAGATTCATTAAATCCAACATGTCGAGATATTATAATTTTTCCATCACTAGTCAAGCATTTATATCCTTTCTGATTGGTAGTGTAACCAATAAAGGTACAAGATGTTGATCTATTACTTAGCTTATGAGAATTATAAGGTCTCATATAGGGAAAACAGAGACAACCATATGTTTTGAGAGTATTATAATTTGGTACAATATTAAATAGTGATTCTAAAGGAGTTTTATTATGTAGTACCTTTGTTGGCATTCTGTTGATGATATGAACAGCTGAGTTGAATGCATCAGGCCAGAACTTGAGTGGCATTGAAGCATGTGCCAAAAGAGTGATGCCAGTATCAACAATATGCCTATGCTTTCTCTCAACTAACCCATTTTGCTCAGAGGTATATGGACAGGTAGTTCTATGTATTATTCCTTTTTCTAAGAAATAATTTTTTAATGGTTTGAATTCGGCTCCTCCATCAGTTTGAATTATTTTTAGCTGATGATTTAGTTGCCTTTCTACTTGAGTAATAAATTGAATAACTGCCCTATGTGTTTCTGCTTTAGTTTTTAGAAAATATATCCAAGAAAATCTTGAAAAGGAATCAACAAAAGAAATGTAATATTTGAATCCAAAGTAAGAATTTATTGGGGCTGGTCCCCATAAATCTGTAGCTACCATATCTAATGGTTTGGTATATTTAGTTGATGAGTCAAGAAAGGGTAATTTGTGATTCTTTCCTATTTGACATGCAGAACATATATAGGGTAGAGATATATCATTAACATTGATTTTATTACTCTTTAATACAGATTTTACAGTATTAATACTTGGATGACCCAATTTACAATGCCAATGATCAAAGACTTTGTTATTTTTGATATCATTTTCAACATTGTTGCACTATTTTCCAGAATTGATTACCCTATTATGCTGCCTCAAATTGAATGAGTATAGGGCATTTTGCACATTACCCTGCAGTAAAATTTCTCTAGTTGATATATCTCTAACTAAACAAAGTTTTGGATAAAATTCCAAGTATACTTGGTTATCTTTGGCAAATTGAGAAACACTTATGAGATTTTTCTTAATTTGAGGAACTCTAAGTAAGTTATTTAAGTGCAATTCTCTTTTGCCAAAAATTTTTGCATTTCCAGTGTGTGTGATTCCTATGGATTTACCATTACCTAAAATAATTGATTGTGTACCTTTGTATTTTTTGTTTCCTAGATTCAGATTTTCCAAATTGTTGGTAATGTGATTTATGGCTCCTGAATCTGGGTACCATTCTTCATATGCTGCATCCTCATTCTTTGAGTGTTGTGCAGTATTTTGATTGCTGGTATCCACTCCTGTGTGTGCTATGTTGACATTTGGAGTGATTGATCTCTGACTGTTGTTGTTATTGTTGTTGAGGGAGTAGTTCTGATCAAATCTGAAATAACATTTTGATGTTGTATGCCCTATTCTTTCACAAATCTGACACTTTGGTCTATTGAAGTTGTTCCATCTGCCTCTTCCTCTACCTCTGCTATTTTGATTTCCTCCTCTAGAGCCTCCGGTCTGATTTCTGTTTGAGTTTTGAGGTGTATCTTGACTCTTCTTTTTATTGACAGGGGCATAGTTGATAGAGTAGTCAGAATTTTGTGTTTTCTTTTGATCAATTCTTCCTTCATGAGCAAGAAGAGTTGCATGTACATATTGAATGTTTGGTAGATTCTTTTTAGCTGAGATGACAGCCACTATGGATTCGTAGTCTTCATCTAATCCACTTAGGATTGTGAGTATCTGCTCAGTTTCAGATACTTTATATCCTGCTGAGCTGAGGAGGTCACAGTAATTCTTGGCCTTTGTTAAGTATTCTCTCATTGACATATCATTCTTTCTTAAGTTCTGTAGTTGTCTTTTATAATGTATAATTCTTGCAGAAGATTGAAAATTGAAGAATTGTTCGATGGCTTCCCAGATTTCTTGTGAAGTTTTGCATCCAACAATATGAGATAAGATGTTTGTGCTAATAGATGACATTAGCCAAGTTGCAAGAAGATTATCTTGTCTCTGATAGAATATGAATTCTTGATTAGGAATTACTTTTTCTTGACTATCAGTCATCATTTTGGGTGGGATGGTCAGAGTACCATTAACATATTCTTCTAATCCATGGCCTTTTATGGCTGTTTCAGTTTGATATTTCCACATGATATAGTTGCTTTCATCTAATTGTACTGCTGTCTGACCTTTTAACTTTATTATTCCAGAGAAGATAGCAGCATTATTGGGTTTGAATCCTGATGTAGCAACAGTTGCACTTTCTTCAGTCATGATGAGATGAATAACAAGAACTGGCGTGGCAGATTTTTATTTGCAGCCAGATGTAGATCCAAGAAAATGAATCTTGAAAAGAAAATAAGAACAGATACAAGAGAGGGAATAAAAGCAGGAATCAAATGATGAGATGCTCTGTAAAACTGAGAGCAACCGAAAGATGGATTTATGAATCTTTCTTTCCGGATGGCTTAATGATGATCACAGAGCTAATTCTGATGATCAGTCGTTTGACAAATTGGCTCTGATACCATAAAGAAGATTGAAACAGAAATGTATTTCTATTGATAAAACTGAATAAAATATACAACATATAGCTTTGTACAGTATTTATATCAAAAAGAACTGAGTGGGCTAGGCCCATATAACTAGCTATCCGCATCACTATCTAAATACAACCATAGCCACAGGATTATCAAAGATCTGATGGCTGAGACTTATCTGTTGTCTAAACCTATTTACTTCTGATTTGCAGATTATACAGATCTGTAGATCTGAAGTAAAAACGTAGCAGCACAAACATGTATTCAAATTGGGTTATAAGCTTAGGACAGTCGTCTCCTATTGGTAATTTCCATGCTTCGCAAGACATGAGTTAGCTTAGTGTCATGCAGTACGTCAGATCTGAAGTTAGATCGGTTGCAGACAAGCTTACCTCGAGCTTAAAAGCTAAGCACACAGTTATTCCCTTACTTAATTCCATACTCGTCTGAACGGTGATTAATTTTGGTGTGATATTGTGATTTGGAGTAAAAGAAAGCATAGGTTCGGGTGCGCAGCTGCTACTTGTTCTAGATCAAACTCCATTTTTTTATCTTAGATGTATTATTCATTCGATCTCTGTAATATTGAATGTAAAAGCAAATGTACAGTAAAATAGGAAAAGGTTGAGAGAGATACCAGAGTTGGGCTTTAGAACCGAAGACAAGGGCATGCATGACCAATCTAACACCATTAACCATTCACTTAGGGTGTTTGATAAGCTTGCTAGACCCATTCATTACATATTTGATCTTGTTGATTATTTGCTTAAACCTCGTATTTGGATCCTATTGCTCTGATGCTTACAAATTCTGCAATTTATTTACAAACATTTAACTCTGAATTGTGCTTCTTCCCAAAGACGCAACAATTCCTTTCTGTCCATATGCTTATGGATAATTTTATATAAGCACACGACCATTTTTGGGATATGCATTTTATGCCACACAAAGCTTGACCATGATACTAGATTGTGTGTGATGCGTATGTTATTCCAAATAGATTTAAAACTGTACTTATCCGTTTTGCTACAAACCCAAGCCCAGTAATCCCCTTACTTGTCGTTAAATACTTTAATTTCGACCACTTCTTGCCTTACTTGACCGAGAAAATTGAATCTCTTTATTCTTTATTCACTGCTGTCGGTATCCTTTACCAGCATTGCTCCACCTCTAAAACTTACCATAGTCTCAATCCCAAGTTCATTCACTAACCTCCTCCCACAAATCCAAGGGTTAAACCACGTTGAAGTAGTTTTTCCATCAAATATTCTTCTTTCTAAACAATTTTAATGCATCATTTCTGTTACGAGTTAAGTTTTTCGACACTCCTAAGTCATCCTACTTAATGCTTATCTCCTAAGAAGTCTGATTTTTTAAATGCTCGTCCCTCATCCATTTAGCCCAAATACCATTACCATTGAATATTTTCCATATATGCTTGATATTCATAACAATATTAATTTTTTTCTAGTTGTCAAAGACCAAGACCTCCTTCCTCTTTGCACTTACCTACTACTTTTCATGGACTGTTTGCTCGGCCATTACTTTTTTTTTCTCGGCCATTACTTTTTTCTTTGCTCGGCCATTTCATAACTCGTGGCTCCATATTCGAACAGCTTCGATTTGAATGAAAACAAACGGAGGAGGGAGACGCGATTTTAAAGGAATGTTTGCTCGGCCATTACTTTTTTTTTTGATCTGATTTTGAATGCCTCGGTTGAAAATAAAAGGGAGGGGACGTGATGTTTTGAAAAGGAGATGGCATGCAAAAGAAGGCTACAGTGATTTGAAGTATTAAAAAGTTTTGAAAAGGTCCTGATGTGAAAAGAAATGAAAAGCTCTGATGTGAACAATTGATCAGTCAACTGTGTATAAATTATTTAAATTTTAAATCATCTCAAAAACGAAGCCCAAAATCTCGATCTCCTATCGAGGCATACCACTAGGCATTCATAATGTTATACCCCTATTTTGAATGCAATGGAAAAGGTTTCGAGTCCTAATTCGATCGTATGGAGAAGATAGCTTTTTGGACCCAGTTATTATATTAAATTTTCGATATAAATTTTAGCGCGTTTATATACCGTACGATCACACGACAACTCCAGATACTACGAAAATTGAAATCCGGTAATAATACAATATTACGGATCCAATGAAACTGGTTTCGTCGAAATCCGAGACTGTGCCTCGGAAGGCTGTTTTTAAGTGTCCATTTAAATGATATATTTTTAAAACTGAACAAACCACTTTTAAATTCAATTTTGACAGTTCTATTACCTTCAGTATTATCAATATAAATTTTACAAGCTTCTAAATTATTTTTAATAGCTCGAAACTCCAGATTCAATATTTTACCCAGTTAAAATTATTTAATTCAATAATTAAATTATCCAATAAAGATTGATATTTGAAATTCAAGTTAAAACTAACTTTTTCAAATATTTAAATTCAATTAAATATTCAAGTTTCAAATATCAAAAATTCTGGGTCGTTACATTCCTCCCCCCTTAAAAGAATTTCGTCCCTGAAATTACTAGTTAAGAAGAATGGTCCAATACCCGTCAACTATTTTCCCAAACCCAACACTTCCAAACAACTTTCCAATTATTAAAGACACGCTATCACTCTAACTAACTTCTCAAACCCACTATAAGTACCAAAATATATTACTTACTCAACAATTCAAATTATAATTTAAATTCAAATTTAAACTTATCAAAACATTTCTCAAAATTTTTCTAACTCTCTAAATTTTCGAAAAATTTCGCCAACGTCTCCTTTGCGCGGCTAGATCGGAACAACTACAAAACGCCTCCACGGGCCCCCAAATTTCAAAAGAAAACAAAAGTCAAGTGGCTAGATTAAAAAAATCATCAAATTTCATACGACAATTTAAATACATACCTTTTTTTTTGAAAGGCAAGAGCATAAACTCATTTTATTGACTTAAGTATCATTACAAATAGTTACAATACCACAAACTTATAACCAGTTACAACATTATCTTGACAGTTTTCTATGACAATAATACCGCCAAATACACAACTTTCAACAACAATCACAAAATAAAACTAAAAACAACCATGAATCACTGCAAACTAAACTACATTCTATAGCAGATAATCATCAAATGGTCCTGAGTTCTTATGCAGTAAGGTATATCAGATTATCCATTAGATAAGCCATTTGCCAGCATTGATTGTTTCCTACAAACTTCAAATACTATCAGTCTTTAAGTCTCTGAGTATATTACCATGAATCAAGTTATACAGCTGAGAAGAATTCTTGCTTCCAATACCAAAAATTCTATTGTTCCTTTCAGACCACACAGCATAAATCAATTTCTTAAGAAGCTTTAGCAAAAGCCTTGTCATACGAGTCTTCCATCTAGTAGCTTTGAATACATTAAACCATTCAATTGAACTAATAGGTGAAGGCTTGTAAAATCCACCATTAGATAATAGCCTATACCATATTTGATATACAAAAGGACACTCAAAAAATAAATGAGTATTGCTTTCAGTTTCTGATTTGCAAAAAACACATAAATCCTCTGAAATAATACCCATTCTACAAAGCTTATCCTTGGTGTTTAAAGCATTTGCCATCACTTTCCACAGCAACAAGTTTTCTTTTGCATTACATCCAGTTTTCCAAATTCTTGAGTGCCAGGGAAACTCAGAACCATTTTGACAGAGATAATTGTAAACAAGCCTAATAGAATGATTTTTACTCTTCTCTGACCAGATTAGAACATTGTCATTATTTTTAATAGGATTATTAGTAATGAGATTCCATAAATTCCTTAGTTGAAAGGAGCTGGAATATGGTAAAACTATACAATCATCATGTATAAACTCATCAACTCTTGCCTCCTCTGAAATTCCTGAATTTCTTCTCAGATTATAATCAACTAAAGTACTTAAGATCAGTCCCTGTTTAGCCCATGGAGAATGCCAGAAAGACAATCCTTTAATCAATACATAATTACATTGTATGAAAGGAATAAAAGTTTCCCTAAGCTTAAGAATACACCTCCAGCTCCAACTACAGTTTTGTTGTATTGCCATAGTCCAAAAATTCCTCTTGCCAATAAGATTGTGATTAACCCATTGAGACCATAAGTTCTTATCAGTTGCAAAGATCTTATTGAAATATATTGAAATAGCAGCTTTATTCCATTGAAAAATATTAGTAATACCAAGTCCTCCATACTTTTTAGCATCAAACAGCTTATAGAAAGAAATAGGAATAAGCTTTCTAGAAAAAGGGTCACCATGCCAGAGGAATTTATTTAGCGCACTAGAAATCATATTAATTAGCTTAATTGGAAGACTGTAATGTCTAGTCCAATAAGTTGACATAGCCACAGCAATTGATTGTATAATTGTTAGCCTACCAACTTGTGACAGTTTATCAGTAGGCCATATCTAGAGCCTTTCAATAATCTTTTCAAATAGTGGCAAACAATTTTGTTTGGTAATTCTAGAGCTAATGATAGGCAAGCCTAAATAGTAAGAATTTTTAGATAATTCTTAAAGACCCGAGTATTTAATAATATCATTCTTCTGTAAAGTAATCAAACCAGCAACCAAAATATTTGATTTTGAAAGATTTATTTGAAGGCCAGTGATGGAATAGAAGAATTGCAGAGAGGAAATAATACACTGAATATTATTATAAGTAGGCTTTGTAAAAATGATCAGATCATCAGCAAAGAGAAGATGAGTAATAAGAGGTTGTTTACATTTGGGATGAAGCCGAAGGGCTTTTTTACCAACAAGATCCATCAAAATGGAATTTAGAAGCTCCATGACAATTATGAATAAGTATGGAGAAATAGGATCACCTTGCCTAACACCCTGTACACCTTTAAAATATCCATACAGTCCACCCTCTCTCGAAATAGAGTACATATGTGATGATATACATGTATAAATCCAAGCTAAAAAAGGCTTAGGAAAGTTCATCCTAGACATAATAGCTAAAATAGAATTCCAATCAATAGAGTCAAATGCCTTCTTAATATCCAGCTTTAACATGCATCTTGGTGAAATGTTTTTCCTCTCATAACCAAACAATAATTCTTGAGTCAAGAGAATATTATAACTAATTGATCTTCCACTAATATACGCAGCTTGATTATTGGAGATGATGGATGGTAAGACTAATTGCAATCTATTAGCTAAAACCTTTGTGATGATTTTATAGATGATATTACAACATGAAATTGGCCTAAAATCAGCAACTGATGTTGGATTAACAATCTTGGGAATTAAGGTAATGGCAGTAGCAGATAGCCCAACAGGAAACTTGTTGTTAAGAAAAAAGTGTTGTATGGCTTTAACAATATCAAATCCAATTATATTCCAACTCTGCTGTATAAAGTGTGCATTATAACCATCTGGGCCTCCACAACTATTACTATCCAAACTAAAAACTGCAGTTCTGATTTCATTAGCAGATATTTTACATATCAAAGAATTAGACTGAGGGTTGGACAAAGTTGGAAGAGTAATATCATAAAGCTTTTTTATATCAGGAATGAATGATTTTGATGGAGCTAAGATAGATTTAAAATATTGAACAAAAGCCTCATTAATACCATCAAAAGAGTTCACCAAATTACCATTCATATCCTTTATCTGAAAAATGCATTCTCAATTCCTCTTAACTTTTAGAAAGTTATGGAAATACTTAGTATTCCTATCTGCCTCTTTCTCCATTCTCATATGAATCTTCTGTTTGAGTGATGACACTTCCTTTTCAATAACTTGTTCAAGATCATTCTTTAATTGCAATTCAACATGTTGTAAAATAGAATCAAATGGCCTAGAACTCAAGACTTCCTGTATCCTAATAAGCTCATTCCTAATCTGAGAAGAATGTTTAGATTCCTTACCAAAATTAGCTACAGACCAAACCTTTAGATGAAATTTAAGTGCTTTCATCTTGAGAGTAATATTTGCTAGAGGATCCTTGCCAAATTGCATATTCCAAACCTGTTTAAGAATAACATAATAGTCCACCTGCGTAGTCCAAAAATTAAAAAGAGTATTTCCTTCCACAAAAATCATCAACTCCCCAATGAAATATTAATGGACAGTGATCAGATAAAGAAGGCTGTAGTATGTGATAAAATGATTTTGGCCAAAAGTGAAGAAAAGGAAGATTTATGAAAATATGATCAAGTTTACAAAGAGTTGGATTACCACTCCTATTACAGTTCGACCAGGTAAAATCTGAACCAAAATATTTAACAGGGATAAGGTTAGCTTGATTTATAGCACTGTTTAAAGGAGAAATATCCTTAAGAGATAAAGGACAACCACCATATTTCTGATTACATGCAAACATACAATTAAAATCACCACCTACCAGCCAAGGAATAGAAGAAGAATTTAAAGATGGAAGTTGATCCAAAAGAACCTGTCTCAAAGATAAAGTATTTTGAGCATAAACTGGAGTTAGAAGGAAACTCATATTAGATGGCAAATGAATACAATTATAGTGAATGTATTGATCAGAGGCACTAATTTTAGAAAGTTTGAAAAATTGAGGATTCCATAAAGTTAGTAATCTACCATAATTAGATTCAAAAAAGTTATGATCATGTAACCAAGAAGGAGATATCAAGCGAATAGCCTTGAGCGTAGAATGAATATCTAGCTTAGTTTCAGAAATACACATCAAATGTATATCCTTGTCCTTTATAAGGTTCTTAATCTCAATCTGTTTAGAGGGTAAATTAGCCCCTCTTATATTCCAAAAATCAATATTATTCATTTAATAGGAAGTGGAGGAAGCAAAGGTGAAGGATTCTTCCTTGTATGTCTTGAGCGAGAGTTATTTTTTGATGAAGATAGAGGTAGAACCTCCTGAGCCTTAAAATCTTTTCCTTTATTCAAATCACCAGTTTCCAAAGTACTAATAATACCAGTATTAGTCATGACTTCTGTACTTTTACTTGATTTAGAAGAAGGAGGAAGTATAATGTGATTAGGAGGAGAAAAATGTAGATAAGGTGAAGAAGTATTGGAAACAAACATGGATGGAGACTGAGAACTAAATTGTGAACTACATGATGATGAAACAGAGGTAGTGTTATTAGAGAAAACAGATGATACAACTTTGGCAGCAGACTCTAACGAAGAATTGGAAAGATTGTCAACTGAAGGAGATGTAAATGATGGAATAGCATCACTACAAACACCAGGTATACTATCCCGAGATGTGTCAAGAGAAAAGTTTGATAGAACTGAAAATGAATTAGAAGTGACTGTTGAGCAAGAACTATTAACATTATGTACTTCAGTATCTTTTCCTATGCCTTTTCCTATGCTACTAATAGGATCAACATTTGATTGAATCTTCTCTTTAACCACCGACTCTTTCCTCTTCCATACTCCTTTATTTCTCCTCTTTACATCTTTCCAGCTATGATCAATTAAGTTGGTATTAGCAATATCATGATCACACTGATTCTTATCTACATTCTCCACCAAATCATGCATTTTACTTACACCAATATCTTTGGCCTTATTTACAAACTCACAACTGACAGTATCATTACCAAAGATTTTACAATGTGAACAGATTCTTGGCTTCCAATCATATGACAGTTGTACATCTGGACAATTATTTCCCAACTTAGGAATAGGAATAGATTTAGGTAGCTCAAAATCAGGCGAGATCTCCACTAATGCCTTTGCATACTTAAATCTCTGCAGTTTTTCAGTACTACTATCAAAACAGATTAGTCTACCAACATGACAAGCTAACCAGTTAATCCTTACCAACGTCCAAAGAATAATAGGAATCCTATGAAAATGAATCCACACAGGCACTTTTTTAACTTGAGCTTGAGAAATACCAATAGACGGATCCCATTTTGTGATTATGAACATTCTTCCCCTTATAAAAATAGGATCCGAGTTAAGAACATGTTCCTTATCTTCTTGATTGGAAAAATTGAAATAGAAATTATACCCATCGTATTTAAATTCAACTTCACCTTTAAGCTTCCAATATCTTTTCAAGAAATTAACAACAGTCAAGAAAGAAAGCGTACCATCCAAAAAGAAACCAACCAAATGATTATTCCAGTACTTCAATCCTTCCTCCCTTACAAGATCGGGTAAATCAATTGTAGACTTATGTCGAGGTATATCAAAATGAATAGGTTTATAAGATCCAGCATTACGAGGTAAAGATTTGAAGAGAGAGGACCAATTAGAATTCAAAGAAGGAGTATCCTTCTTGATGGAAGATTCCAAATATTCTGACTGGAGGGAGGCAGAAGAAGAATGGAGAGATGATGATAGAACAGATGATGAGGTAGAAGAAGAGGAGGAAAAAAGAGGTGGAAAAGAAACAGAGTCAAGAGAGAAAGAAGACGAAGAAAAGGAAGACGACGAAGACGCCATTAAAATTTCAAAAACGAGCTGAAAAACATCGTGGAGGGAAAAAAAGTGAATTAAATACATACCTTTTTGTCAAGCAATTCAAATTTATATTCTGAAATCAAAACACCAATTTTCTTTTGCTTTTAAACACCTGTATCCTACTTAGCAATAATACCCAATCACAGAATTCAAAATCATTTTATTCATTTCTTTTCAAAATTTTCAATATCGGCTTTACTTAGCCCCGTACGATGTACATATACCATCCGTACGCAATATCAAATCTGGTTGCTCACTCGATCACACAATTTCATTTCCGAACTAGTATCGTCCACCCGACTCTCTAGTGCGCACTCAGATTTGGCTTCTTGATCAGAAACCGTCATTCTCCTTGCATAGCCATATACTATGATAGAGAATTTTCAAAATCAATCAAAAGTCCATATACCGGGTTCGCCGTCGAAAATCGAGTGAAAAATCCCAACTTGGATCGATATAAATATCTCAAAATTATATGCCCGAATTTGGATCAATTCGCTATGCGGATAAAATAATATACGTACATCCTACATCTTAATTTCCAATTGATTATTATTTATACCAATTCTCTCTTCTTTTTTCACATTTATTTTGATTTTTATTCACTTATTCACAATTTCCCTTTTCACCATTTTTATTAAACCTTCATTCAAATATCAACTTAGTATATTTCTCAACTCCAAATTTACTTAAGAATTTCACCATCCATGTCTTAAGTTTAATATAAATATTTTATATACTTCTTATATTTATTTTCACTTTACCACTAAAGCTTTTATATCTATTTTCATTTAACTTAAATTTCCAATTCTATTTGAATTCCATTTACCTTTCATTTTTATTCATCACCAAAACTATCTTTATAAAAATACTTTTTATAAC
The DNA here is from genome assembly GCA_030737815.1 of Allium fistulosum. Lineage (NCBI taxonomy): Eukaryota > Viridiplantae > Streptophyta > Magnoliopsida > Asparagales > Amaryllidaceae > Allium > Allium fistulosum. The sequence continues at coordinate 1,216,608,006 of CM060904.1, read as the reverse complement.
TCGGTGTCTCAACAATTCCATCCTTGTTCTCACAGAAATTCAGTCAAACGTTGATCAGGCGCAGGACTGAAAATCTATAAGTACTTAGTAAACCCGTTTTCAACACCCAGTGAAAATACTTGGAAAACATTTTTTCTCCTTTTTGTGAGAATGCCCTGGAAATCATCACCCCCTCCATGGATCACAGTTAGCCCGATGATTACGTCGCCATCCCAGCGAAAACCATAGAAAACTGTAGGCATCCGCACCCCTCGATTACACCATGGAACCACCAAAGATCGCAGCTACACCCAGGGTTACGTTGCCATCACGGCAAAAACCATGTAACTGTAGGCATCAGCGCCCTCGAATTTCGTTGCCAAATGAAACTTCACCACATAGATCGCAGACTACATCAGTCGAGTCCCAATGTAGCCTGTAGGCACTCACTACCACACGACTTTCGCTATGGACCACATAGATCGCAATCTACCGATGTTACGTCGCTCTCCCAGCGAAATCAAATGTAGACTTTAGGCAATCGTTGCCCCTCGACTTACACTATGGAAACGCAGTAGATCGTAGTTACACCAGAGTTACACTTCCATCACAGCATACCCTAATGTCTCTGTAGGAATCAGCGCCCTCGACTTTCGCTACCCCAATCATAATCCACAGGAACTACAGTTTAGTCCGGACGTCCTCTGGGATCAAAATTTAGAACCCCCCTTAGGGCTCAAGGCAGAACCACCCAGTGGATCTCCTACTATAAGTTTCAACTCTAAATGGGAGCGCCTTTTTCCTCATAGCATTCTCAAAACATTTTATACTATACACATATAGTATCTTTCAAAACATACTCTTTATATGTATCACATATAAACTTCAAAATCGATATCTCAAAAATCGATAGTTCTCAAACTTAGCTTCCCAAGTTCCAAAAATTGATTTTTCCCAAAATCAAAAGCCTTTAAAATCAATTGGTTCCACTCTGACCAGTTTGAAATTTAGAAAATAGTTTGAATAGTTTAAAATAGTTAAGTAGTGGTAAAATAGTTAAATAGTTGTAAAATAGTTAAATAGCTAATATAAGATAGTTTGAGTTTTAAAAAGAAAGGTTGTGTAGTAAATAGCTTGGAAAAATATATTTAAGACAGTTTATATTAAAACAATTTATTTGAAAATAATTTCAGAGTCAAACTGGTTCAATTTCCCAATCTCCAATTCAATCAATTTTCAATTTAAATCTCCACTTCCATTTAAATTGATTCAATTCCAATTCAATTTTAATTAACTTCGATTCCAATACTAATTTAAATCAATTCCCATTTGAATTTAAACTTATTCAACTTTGATTACAAATCCAATTAGTTCAATTCAATTTCAAATTAATCTCAATTTCCAACCATCTAGATTTATATAAATTCAGGTTCGATTTCAAAATACCGATTTAATTACTTAAATCAGGTTAGCCCTTAACATTTAATTTAACACCCCAAGTCTTTAAACAATTTAATTTCGAGTCCAAATTTCAAATATTCATTTTAAATTTCCTTTACTTAAACTTATTTGAGGTTCGAGTGAGAGTTAAAATCTTCTTAAGAAAATAAATTCTCAGAATTCAATTGATTTCCCAATTATACTCCAAATTTTTAAACCCAATCCCTTTAAACAATTCCGGTTAATAAGTCCATTTTTAACATTTCCATCTTAAGTCCAACGTGATTCTATTTTCCTAAGTTCAATTTTTATATCTAAAAATCAAAATCATTTAAGTAGTTTCAAAATAAAGTTTTAATTCCATTTAATTTCAGCAATGGACGTATATCATTTCAATCCACTTCTTAATTCATTCAAAACAATCCAATTTATAGAATTTAAAACCCGTTTGAGACCATACATAACTCTCCTTTCAATTTGACCCATTTAACTTCCTTAAGTTATATCCCAATTTCATCTTGAAATTTCCCTGTTTCAGATTATAGGTCCAAATTATTTAACTTTCCTAAGTTAAATCTCAATCCATTCAATTCTTTTTAGCCTACTCAATTTAAATTTCTCGTTCCAAATTTAAATTTTCTACCAATATCACTTCCCACTTATAAGTTAAAAACTTATTTCTCTTTGGGGTTATACTCTCACTTCAAGGGAAATTCAGAATTCAACACCTAGTGTTTATTTCAAATCAACTTTGATATCATATATATATTTACCTACACATGTTCATCCCTTTATTAAGACCCAACAACCAATTTATGGTTATTATCATATCAAGAAATCAAACACACCATACATTCCATCATAATTCACTATAAAATATAATAAGGGTAGCTTATTTGAAACACTTTGAAAATTCCTTTGAATTTTCCAGGATTTAATTTCAGGGTTTGAATCCATTTTTACTTAGCTTATTTTACCCAAATTTCTATTTGGTTATATATGTTTTAACCACTTAAATATTATAATCTTATTTAATTTTAATAATCAACAACCAATTATCTTAATATACTATAATAATTAGAAAAACCACTTCTTTATATATCAAAATTTAAGCTTATAAAAAAATCATTTTTAAAACCGTTTTTAAAATCATTATATAAGAAAATAACAAGTATGCTCTCATATAATACACTCAACTCATTCTAGGGTACTACTGGCCCTATCTCTAATGAGTAATCCCCACCAGAGCTAAGGTTCTCGCTTAACCTTCGGCTCTGATACCACTGTGACAGCCCGAAAGATTTTCGACCCCGAAAATCGATACAAATACGTTCACTGTATAGAGTGCCGAGCCATCGAGTGCCGGAAACACCAGGCTGTTAGGGTTAAGAAGAAAAGGAGGTAGAAGAAGAACAGAAACAACAGCACAGAATCTCACAATCGTAGTGGAACAAATATAATATACAAATAACAGCATTTTTATACAATGAAAAGCTGTAACTGTCAATATATACACAAGATATCATAGTACAACAAAAACTGGACAATTGTAACAACTTGTCCTCAACTGCTGTCTATACAGAATGTAAAGCGGAATATAATCTGTACATCTCTGCCATCCAGCTCGTCTCCTGAGCTCCAAACATCCCAACCTGAAAATCTGTAATACTCGGTCTGAACCGAGCATTACAATAAAGTAACACCCGAGTCAGGCTGGAAACCAGCGTGAGTAAACCCATTTAATTTGAAATACTAAGTTGTAAAAAACGTCTTTGAAAATTACGGTAACTCGTCCAACATTATGAGTTTATCTTGTTATAACCAACACTTGTTACTAAATCCATTATTTAAAACAATATCTAAGTGCAGTTACTTATTCCAAATAGTTGGATTTACTTAGTTTATTTAATTCCAGCCCATCAGATTCTACAAATCGAACCCGTAGAGATTAAAGTAGTTATTAAATCGAAGTGGTTCCAGATATCGCTGATATCCGATCCCGATCTCTTCGAATCCAAACGCCATCTTTTAAACCAAGTTGTTTCCAATAAAACAATACAATTTCGGAATTTCAATCTTCACATAAAAATCCTATCATCATATCTATTCAATAAAACATCTCACATTTATGTTTAACTGTTCACTTCAGGTTACTCCTATTTAAACTATTCATAGCCTAGATTAACTAGTCACACAAATCATTAATTTACTTTAGACAGAATTAATTAATTATTTCCAAAACATGTTTAATTATCATTAAACTAATTACAAACCATTTTATTTTATTCTAATTAAATGTTTGGAATTGACTAATAATCAACAAGTATAATTAACTTAAGACTTTCAATAAATTAAAGGTTTAGATCATTTTATTTTATCATTAACTACTAGCTAGTTACAACTATTTATTCGCTTTATTAAACCTTAGAAATTAATAAATAATTACCATATATATGATTTACTTGACTTGATTAAATTTAAGTTTAAATTACTTTATTTATCCTAGCCATTACTAATCCTAAGGTTTCAAGTTAACTTAAGGTTTTAAATTTCTTAATTTATATAACTATAAACTGTGAGGAATGCGGATTACGGATTTTAAGGCTAGGAATAACACTAGAGGGGGGTGAATAGTGTTTATAAGAAATTACTAAATCTTTTTTGAGTTTATGTTAATTTGTACACAGATGTATGTAATATTCAGACACAGATATAATCACAGAATCAAACACAGATGCAGAATAAAGCAAATGCAGTAAAGGAAAGAACACACCGGATTTTATACTGGTTTGGAGTTACCCTACATCCAGTCCCGCACAACTAAGTATGGATTTCCTTTCAAAAGCAATTCAACAATTACAACCCTCGGTTTCAAGGCTACGAGGTACACCCTCCAGAATCACAATCCTATGGGTAGAGATACTTGATTTCCGGGGCAACAAGTTCACCCAATTGATTACCAAGGCTACAATCACACATTTTCTCGCTTGATTGATTTCCAAGGCTACAATCACACCTTTTCTCGCTAGATAGGTTACAAAGAAGCCTATAACTCTGAATAGCACTGGGATCTTGTTGAGATAGTGATAGAGAATCAAACTAGAGATGATCTAGTTAGATTCAATGTTGATTTCGGTAGAGTGATGATAGGATTTTGAATAAGAAAATGTGGAAGAAGAAGAGAAGTGAAAAACCAGAAAATCTCATATAAAATTCGTTGAAACCAACCCCTATTTATAGAAGAACAACAGCCATGTCCATTCGTGAAAGGTTATGACGAATAGACACTTCTTTTGAAATTCAAATTTTTGAATCTAACCGTCACTATGTCGACATGGGGTACTAGGGCATGTCGACATCCCAAAGCAATTTTTGATGATTTGATTTTCTTTGAAAATAACCTTTATCTTATATTAAAAGCTATTTAAACTTTATAAATATACTTGACTATAGATAAAATACATAGATGAATATAGAGAATATTATATATAAAATTTTACTATAATTTTATATTTAAATCTAAGTATAAATATATTATAATCAAAAGATAGTTTAAAACAAACGAAGTTTAAAAATAAGAGTTTATTAGAAACAAAAACGAAGAATATTTTAAGGCTAAAACATCTTTTTAAAAATCATTTGAAAAGATAATTTTAAGGCTAAAACATTTTGAAAAGCAGTTTTGAAAATCATTCTGAAGTAGTTTTGAAAATCATTTTGAAGTAGTTTAGCAAGCTTCTTCCTGTAGAATATCTCATCATATCAGGACTCGAGAACTTGTACAAAACCAGGATGTTTGTTGGTTTGTAAGCCACTTGTCGTAGGTTTGTAAGCTACTTGTCGTGGGTTTGTAAGCCACTAAAAAGGTAGAAATGGGTTCCATCCCAAATGAAAATACGGAATGAAGATTTCAGTGCTATTGTGAAGTTTTAACATAATTCTAGACTCGATACTTATCTTGAAATCTTGAACTCTTGATAATCTTGATATTCTTGATACTCGTGAGTCTTTAATCTTGATATCTTGAATCTCTATACTGTACAGTCTTCATTCTTGGTACCTGCATGGTTAAATCCTGCATATACATATATATCTAAACTATAATGTTAGTATTTATATTTTATAATCTTATTCTAAGTTTGTTGTCATCAAAACCATCATCTCAAGGACTAACAATCTCCCCCTTTTTGATGATGACAACCTTTGTTTATAAAATATTACTTCTATCCTAATAACTCCCCCTAAATCTAATAACTCCCCCTTAATATATGCCTAACTCTTCTATTTTATATTTCTCCCCCTTTGTCATCAACAAAAACAAACTAACTCCAAACTATATAACTCCCTCTCATTCTTGTACTTAAGTACCTGCATTAAACTATATAATAGAGTATATAATAGATAGATTAAGAAATAACTATACTTATAGACATGATATTCAATCGACGATTATAAATATATCAATGTATATTTATACATTCATCAATCCACACCAAGTGTCAATCAAATCAATCAAAACAAACAATTTCAATCAAAGCAATCAATTCAAACAAAGTAATAAAATTAAATAAAGCAATCAAATTAAATGTTACGAGGAACTTCCACCCATCCTTCCTCTCCGAAAATAGGGTCTGCTTTGATGGCATCCCAATTTTCATTGTCATTTATGAGAGAGACAGAAGGATGTGCTTCGTTATCATCCTTGTGCAGTGAAGAAATCATCCATCGAATTGCCTCTAAATGCCTTTCTTGCTCCTTGATCATCTGCATTTGACTCAACTCTAAGTGTAGCTGGTTACGAAGAATGAACGAAAGAATATTCTTGAACGAATTAAGAGTCTCTTCAAGATTCTCGGATAAATTATGAATTGGATTAGCCATTTTTGAAATTGTGAGAAGAATGAGAGATAGAATAGATAAGAAATAATATTCAGTAATGAATTTTGGAAGAAATGGGTATATGTAAGTGTAGAAATTCGTTTGAAATGAATAGACATATGGTAGTTATTCAAATTTCAAATTCAAAATGATGTGTCATTTTTGACCAGTACATGTCGACATGGTCAAGGGGGGATGTCGACATGGTCCAGTAAATTTTGATCACTTTTTTTGATTTTGTGAATAATTGTGTGTATATATATATATTTATATAATATACTAACATTTATTCAGGAGATAAGATAAGGTAGATAACAGAAAAAGGAAATCAATTTCATTGCATAATAGGATAATACAATGATTAACCATAAAGAACTACATAAACATTCAAACTAAAGCAAACTAGAGTAATACATTATGAAATGAAAAGATACAACTAGTTAGAGGATGATGAAGATGAAGATAATCCAAGTTTCTTGCTGACTTTGGAGAAAAACTTGGTCAACTTGGATGATATTTTGTCCAACTTCTTACTAACGGATCGTTTAAGAATTCGTTGATTCTTAACAATTATCTTTTGGTTTTTCAGAAGGGTTTTGTTGGTAGGATTGGAGGGATATTCAATACTTTCTAGGGATGTTTCACCTTCTTCTTCTTCTTCTATTTCCATTTCATCCCTTTCTTCTTCTTCTTCCTCTTCCTCCTCTTCCATTTCTTCATGAGCCAAACGCTCTTCCTTTTCGGCAAGAGTCTCATAAGGTTGAAAAACATATGGGATTTTCATGAGAGAAATGTTTGGGATATTAAAAACTTTTCTTGAAATAAATTCTTCTCCTTTGAAATTTACTCCAAAATAGTTGAAAATCCGAGTAAGGTAAATTCCAAGATATAAAGTGTTTTCTCCCATTTCAAAATTTTTACGACGAAGTTCATCCAAAATAACTTGCGCCCAATTGATATCATAATTTCCGAAAATAGCAAAAAGTGCTTTACACACTTTTGAAGTAGGATTGTTAAAATTTCCCGATCTTGGGGTCAAAGTATGTTGTAAAAGAAGATTGACAATTCTTGCTTTAGGACGAAAGTTTCGATTTTTAAATTCAAAGTTTTCTTCTCCTTCAAAAATATGATGAAATGTATCACAATCATGTTCATCGATTTGAAAACTAGAAAGATCCATTTCCGTGCTTTTGTAATTGAGAATGGTACCCAAAAGATCACAATTCAAAACAATTTTAGTGCCTTTGACACTACTCCAAATTTCATTATCATTTCTTTCATAAAATTCTCGATTGAGATTTGCATAGAAAATTTTAACAAGATTTGGGTAACAAACAAAATCATTTTGGGAAGAATCAACAAGACTAAGAATTTGATTGTTTGCAAAAAGAGTATCAATTTCATAAGAAGCAAAATCTTGAAAAATAGCAAACTTTCCGGGATGGACTTTTCCATAATTAGCATAATTGATGTATGCTTTTATTGCCTCCGGATTATTGAGGAGTTGCTCTTTCAAGTTTCTGGAAAGTCTCATGGTAGAGGGGTTGCTTGAAGAAGCCATTAAAGTAGAAAGTAGAGAGCTTGGAGTTTTGAAGAGAGAGTTTGAATTTGAAAATGAAAGTGAAAAGTTGTGATAAAAGATAGTGAATATATAGATTTTTAAAAGACATGTTCTCTAGTCAAAAGATGCCTTTTCAGAGTATTGAATGAAGTGAAAAGGTGGAGGGTAATTCAAGCATTTGAATTCAAATTTTGAATTTCAAAATTTGTACCCATGTCGACATCATGGTAGGGACCATGTCGACATGTGCTTGTGAATTTCTATAATTTATTTTTCCTAAGTATTCTAATATATATATATACTTATTATTTTAATGTCTATATATATATATCTGGAATATTATTAGAATTATAGTATATTCCTGAAAATATTATTATATTATTAAAAAATAATAAAAATAAAATAATAATAAAATTATAATAATAATAATAAAATAAAAAATAAATTTAAAATTCAATCAACACACCAATTTCAAAATCAATCAATCAAGCAATCAATCATCTAATTCTAAGCATGTAATTTCAATCAATTGTATTGTAAATGTGTACCTTTTTCTGAGTCTGTTTCCTTGAATTTGTTGAAGTTGTGAACTGCCGTGAAACACAAATTTGAGTTATCTGTCTTCTGATCATCATCGCTTGAGGACGAGTCTGAGTCATCTAGAGTAGCAGTAAATGCACGCTTCTGTTTCTTTACTGAATCATTGTTTATAGGAGGATTCTGCCTTTCTGGATACGGACAGCCTCTTTTGATATGGCCTGGTTCATCACAGTTGAAACATTTGACATTATTTGGCACTGCATTCTGATTTCCAGAATTCTTATAGTTGTTTCTCTTGAGATTATTCATCTTTCTGTATTTTAGGAATTTCCAAAAATTCCTGGTCATAAATGCTATCTCTTCATCATTATCACTGTTTGAGTCTGATCGTCGGTTAATGCATTGAATGCCATTGATTTCTTTTCAAATGCTATGCTTTCTGTCACATACCGAAATTTTCGACTTTCGAAAATTCGACATCGATACTCACTTTATCGACTGCCGAGCAATCGAGTGCCGGAAACTCCAATAGTGAGGGTTTTAAGAAAAAGAAAAAGTAGAAGAAGAAGAAGATAGAAGAAAAAGAGAAGAAAGAAAGAAGAAGAACAACATCAGAAACAGAAAAACAATATCAAAATCTTACACATCGCAGCGGAACAATATATAATAGATAAACACTAGTCTTTTAAAACAAAGAACTATATCAGTTTATACATACATCAATCAGAGTCAATATACAACTCAATACAACACAGCACATCAATGGACAGTTATATAAACTTGTCCTCATACAGAATTCACAGCGGAATAAATACTATCAGATACAAATACTACGTCTCGTCATCCAGCTTATCTCCAAGCTCCAGAATATCCAGAATATCCTGATAATATAACTCTAGGCTGCCCGTGTGGAAAATGGTGGGCACCCAGAGTTTAGAAGGGAACAATAAACTCCGAGTCAGTCATGGTGACTGGTGTGAGATCGTAAAACAGTTTATCTTTAAAATAAAGAACAGAATTTAAAGTAAATTTCGCAATGCTTTTGGAAAATGAAACTACCATAAGACCTCCCACCACACACACAATGCAAACGCAGACTTGGAGGAGATTTCTTCTTATGTTAGTCAAAGATGCTTACTACGCAAAAAATCAAATCCTTTTTGATATTATTATTAGTGCATAGTGGAAAACATTTCGAAAGTATAATATAAATCTTAGCCAGCATAGGTACCATTATATTATGCCAGCTATAGCTGCCTCCTGAGGAGACAGGTTATACAATTGAAATCGTAAAGGCTCGTATTGTTTCTTTGGATTTCCAACAAATGGTCAGGCTAAGGAACTTCCTTTTCCACGATGGGTACGTCCCTGGAATAGACGACCCGAGAACCTAACCGGATCTCTGCCAACACAAGGCCAGGTTACCTCTGCAAAAATAGGTAACTACTGACACGCGTATGCCATCCCCCGATCGTAACCGATCTTCCCGAGGATCCCCGATTTCCAACAAACCACATAGTAAAAATGCAGCAACCACATAGGTTAAGTATCTGGGCTCCATACCATGATACCACCTCTATCCAGAAGGAATGACATACACTAAGGGGCGCTACTCCCTAGAACCTTGCTGCATTCTTCCTGTTTCGACCATTTCCGGGGTGTGAGGCTCGACGAAGTCTCGTCCACAAAGCTACGCTTTCTACAAAGCCATGCTTCGGGTCAAACAAATGATCAACCTATGATCACAAAGATATAAGATCAAACAAATGATCATATCACAAATGATCAAACACTGATCATTTCACAGCAACACTCAGTACGTCTCAGAGAAGGGTGTTAAGCTAAGAGAATAAATTCTCCGCCACCAACAGATATGTATTTGAAAGAAATCAGCTTTATATCTCAAATTGTAACGTCAGACACACAATCCATACAAGTCTGTTCCGGGATCGAACAGAACCGAAGGCACTTCTCACGAAGCCCTTGCATATCCAGATAATTTTCTAATCACGTCCGGACTTCCCGTCACTAAGGGTGATAAAACCTCTAAATCGGAGATCAGCCGATGTAGAGTAACTCGACGGTAATCCTTCCGTTTTCAAAAATATCCGGTCTTCAACACCGGTCTTCAAATGCAATTCATAACGACGTATCACATATTCGGAATGGGTTATACGACCCCATGGTCCTTTCCCGGCTACCCCGAATAGTGAGCGATTATTCAAAAATAAGTGTGGCATTCAAATTCATCCAATTCTCAACAAAACATCCATTCAGGGTAATTATTGATAGTCGGTTATTTAACTATCAATAAAGATGCGCAACATCATCAGATTCCAAATAATTTTCCAAATTATTTCATCTTCCAAAATATCTTTTACTAGATATAAAATTTCCACACTTAATCATTTGAAAACAAATTTCAAATATCCACACTTCAATTTATCTTTGAAGATAAAATCTCAAAACAGTTCATTTCATATTGGAAAAAACATTTCCATACTTATTTAAAAATAAGTATTTCACAAATCTATTTATTTTCAACATTTGAAAATATTCAATATACTTAAATCAATATTAAGTATACATTTCATTCTTTAAGGAAATCATAAATTTTAACATCTATTTGAGTCAAAACGAATGTTGCGTAAAACATCGTTACGACGACTCGAAATCAATAGTATAGGGATTCGGAATTAAAATAGATATGTAAATCCCAATACTATATAAAAACATTTCCTTTCGGAAATCATTTACTATAACAACAGTGTTATAGTCCACCATTTCCTTATATTTCTCGAAAACGTCTATTTCAACAATAAATGTTGAAATCTATGTATTCGATACTTAACACGTTTTAAAACATCTTTTAAAACAATTACTTCATTTCGTAATATCACTTTTCCAAAACATATCCATTTTATTTAATAATATATTCACTGTCCAAAATCGTGAATATACTTCGTTATCCAAATTCCACATTTCTACACATTTTATTTAAAAGCTTATCCACTGTCCAAAATCGTGGATATAATTCCTTTAATTAACTTCTACAATTCACTTATCAAAATAAGTGATTTCGGATTTATAAACAACGTTTATAAATCACAATTTTATATTTTATAACAACTTCAAGTTATGAAATCCCTTTATTCAAACAATTCCATTTGACTCATTTATATAACAAAAATTCAAATCATAAGTTGATAACTTATAATTCATTTAGTTTCAAAGTCCTTCATCTTATAACTTCACAAATCGTATATCTATCAATATTACTTACTTATAAAATCTGTTTATAAGTTCATTTTAACATTTATAGAACTCCTAAATAATCTCCTTATTTTTATTTATAAAATAACAATTTTATACATCTTCTATAAATATAATCCATTTATAATAAGTCGAAAATTTCAATCTAAACCAATTACAATTTAATCAACTTATATTTCAAAAACCACTTTTCGCTTATATTTCACAAATCTCATAATTTTTATAACACGAAAATTATAACATTTATTTATTTAAAATGAATTAATTCCAAAATTCAATAAAACGTATACTTTCGAATAATCACTTTGAAATCCTTTTTAAAAATAATATCGTTATTTTTAACTTCAAAAATGGATCCGATGATGCTACAGCATCAAACAATCAATCACAACAATCAAATATCATATATCATCATATGATAACAGAATATATCACAATATCTGTAAATAATCAATACGGTGAGGAATCCAGTTGGATCCCTCCAACCTGTTTCCCTGCATCCACAGATGTTAGCACAATACCAATTCCGCTCCAGTACGGAATTATCGCGGTATATGGGTTTAATAAATATTATCCGCTTACTAACGGCGCAATAGGGTCTCATCCGCTATACGAGGCGGGAAATCATCAATCCAATATATACATATGCCAATATGTATATATTGCTATATATATAGATGGATATATCCTACTATATCTAATATCACATCCAAACAGTCAATCAATCAATCAATAACTGTAAAAGAAAATCCACTTTCATTTGAGTGAGAAGATCTCACCTTGATTTTAAATTCTGTTCCAGCGTTTATTTCGAATAAAATTAAACGCGCGTTTAATTTTACCCAAAATTCAAACTAGCTCCAAACGACTCCAAATCAGTTGCATAGCGAAGTACACGTCGAGACGATTCCAACGCATTTTGTTTCGTCAAATTCTGATCACGCAGCAAAAAGATATTACATTTTAAAGTTTACACGATTTATATAAATAAATTTACATCTTTTATTTAATTATTTTCCAAACCCACATCACAGCCGTTGATTATTTCTTGAACGCATCAGGGCCGCATCCTTCATCTCCCTCACCAACGTGATTCCCAGGCTACAAACGAACGAACGAACCCAAACTAGCCGGCCCTAGGGTTTTGAACGCCTCCTTCCTCATCAACCAAAACCCCATCATCTCGTCGCCGATCGAAGCGCCATCACTAGAGCCCCCCACGCTGGCCGACCGCACTCCCCTAGCGCCTCCACCTCGTTGAAAAACATGCTTGAACGCGAAGCATTCTCGGCCAAAACGCGACCAACCCGATGACCAAGCGATGATCATCACCGTATAGATCTGTATATCTCACGGTCCTCTTCCACTTTGCAGTTGATCGCTCCTTGAATTGATGAATGGATTAGAAGAAATTAAGGGAGGAAGAAAATTGCTTTCTGGCCGTAGGTTTTGAGAATGGCGGCTGAAGCTTGAGAGGATTAGGGTTTTAGTTTTCTTTTGCAAATGAAAATATGTAGGTGCTTTTATAGAAAATTTCTCAATTTACTATTCATCCGAAATTTTTCGAACTCCAAATCGAGGGTGTCGGTTGACGTTCGTAAGGTTTACCCCGCGTTCCGAACACAATGGAACAGGTTTCGGAAGCTAATTTGATCGTATGTGTGAGATATGACAATAAACGATCAATTTAAATTAAACCGATTTAAATCGATTTCGAGGCGTTTTGATTCGTACCGGACAAACGGTACATCCAAAAATTATGAAATTTGAAACCATGCAATAATTTCACATTACGGATCTGATGAAACTGGTTTCGTCGAAATCCGACACTGTTTTGAAAAATGACTATTTTTAACTCGACGATTTAAAATTAAAATGATATCGATGCGTTTCGAGCTGCCACGGTCAAACGACAACTCCGATTGATACGAAAATTGAAATCCGATAATAACTAACTATTACGGATCCAATGGAACTGGTTTCGTTCAATTCTGAGACTGTTCGAAAAATGGCTAATTTTCAGTCGATAATTAAATATTAAAATATTAAATTTTTACAGATTAACTTTAAATTCTGTTTTAAAAGTTCTATAACCTTTCTATAACTCCAGTATGATTAAATAAAATTTACAAATCATTTTCAATCATTTTAAACTCGATTTTCAATTATCTCTGGAATTTCACTATTTAATTTATCGATTTAATTATCAAATATAATCCAACATTCGAAAAATAAATCATTCGACTTCTAAATTCCATTTATTTATATTTACAATCAATTAAATATTCGAATTTTAATTATCAAAAATTCTGGGTCGTTACACTTTCTCTTCTCCCGATCATTTGGACTTCAAACGACATTAGATTTCCAATCAATTCTTCTATATTTAAGGTACTGATGTCATTTGCCTCTTCAATTGCAAGTGTCTTTTGATCCCATTCTGGAGTGAGAGATTTAAAAAATTTCTGACTTCATCTTCTTCCGAAAATTCCTTTCCCAAGGATATTAAAGAATGCACAATATCTTGAAATCGACTATACATATCTGAAATAGACTCATTAGTATTCATTTTAAACAACTGAAACTGATTTGTGAGCATGGAAATTTTGGTCTGTTTAACTTTGCTTGTTCCTTCGTGAGTCACTTGCAAAGTTTTCCAGATTTCATATGCAGACTTACAAACTGACACTCTATTAAATTCATTCCTATCAAGTGAACAAAACAGAATATTCATTGCTTTAGAATTATTTTGTGCAACAGTCTTTTGCTCAGTGGTCCACTGTACAAAATTAGTTGTGGGTTCAGAATATTCAGTTTGTGTGATATTCCAAGTATCTAATCCTACAAATTGTAAATATATTTTCATCCTACATGCCCAATATGCATAGTTACTGCCATTAAAAAGTGGTGGTCTGGCAGTAGACTGACCTTCTACAAATGAACTAGTGTTAGAAATAGTACCAGTGTTGGTAGCCATTTAGAAAACTTTTCAAAATTCAGATTATGAAACTTTTGAAAACCTTGCTCTGATACCAAATGTGAGGAATGCAGATTATGGATCTTAAGGCTAGGAATAACACTAGAGGGGGGTAATAGTGTTTATAAGAAATTACTAAATCTTTTTTGAGTTTATGTTAATTTGTACATAGATGTATGTAATATTCAGACACAGATATAATCACAGAATCAAACACAGATGCAGAAATAAAGCAAATGCAGTAAAGGAAAGAACACACTGGATTTTATACTGGTTCGGAGTTACCCTACATCCAGTCCTGCACAACTAAGTATGGATTTCCTTTCAAAAGAAATTCAACAATTACAACCGTCGGTTTCAAGGCTACGAGGTACACCCTCCAGAATCACAATCCTCTGGGTATAGATACTTGATTTCCGGGGCAACAAGTTCACCCAATTGATTTCCAAGGCTACAATCACACCTTTTCTCGCTAGATAGGTTACAAAGAAGCCTATAACTCTGAATAGCACTGGGATCTTGTTGAGATAGTGATAGAGAATCAAACTAGAGATGATCTAGTTAGATTCAATGTTGATTTCGGCAGAGTGATGATAGGATTTTGAATAAGAAAATATGGAAGAAGAAGAGAAGTGAAAAACCAGAAAATCTCATATAAAATTCGTTGAAACCAACCCCTATTTATAGAAGAACAACAGCCATGTCCATTCTAGAAAGGTTATGACGAATAGACACTTCTTTTGAAATTCAAATTTTTGAATCTAACTGTCACTATGTCGACATGGGGTACTAGGGCATGTCGATATCCCAAAGCAATTTTTGATGATTTGATTTTCTTTGAAAATAACCTTTATCTTATATTAAAAGCTATTTAAACTTTATAAATATACTTGACTATAGATAAAATACATAGATGAATATAGAGAATACTATATATCAAATTTTACTATAATTTTATATTTAAATCTAAGTATAAATATATTATAATTAAAAGATAGTTTAAAACAAACGAAGTTTAAAAACAAGAGTTTATTAGAAACAAAAACAAAGAATATTTTAAGGCTAAAACATCTTTTTGAAAATCATTTGAAAAGATAATTTTTAAGGCTAAAACATTTTGAAAAGCAGTTTTGAAAATCATTCTGAAGTAGTTTTGAAAATCATTTTGAAGTAGTTTTGCAAGCTTCTTCCTGTAGAATATCTCATCATATCAGGACTCGAGAACTTGTACAAAACCAAGATGTTCGTGGGTTTGTAAGCCACTTGTCGTAGGTTTGTAAGCTACTTGTCGTGGGTTTGTAAGCCACTAAAAGGTAGAAATGGGTTCCATCCCAAATGAAAATACGGAATGAAGATTTCAGTGCTATTGTGAAGTTTTAACATAATTCTAGACTCGATACTTATCTTGAAATCTTGAACTCTTGATAATCTTGATATTCTTGATACTCATGAGTCTTCAATCTTGATATCTTGGATCTCTATACTGTACAGTCTTCATTCTTGGTACCTGCATGGTTAAATCCTGCATATACATATATATCTAAACTATAATGTTAGTATTTATATTTTATAATCTTATTCTAAGGTTGTTGTCATCAAAACCATCATCTCAAGGACTAACGTAAACTAATTACTTTGAAAACCATTTTCTTTTCATTTTCTTTCCCTTTTCTTTCTTTCCAAAAATCCAATACTTTTACTTTTGATGTCTCAAATTATCCAAAATATATTCAGCCAAATCATAGCATTCAATAGCTTAAAATTTAAGAATAATCTATCACAGATTATCAAATAAATCACAATCATAGACTATGAAATAACTTTCAATATTTTCGAGGAATCCAGTTGGATCCCTCCAACCTGTTTTCCTGCATCAACAGATGTTAGCACCATATAAAAATACCAATCCCACTTCGAGGTGGGATATCGCGGTATAAAGAGTCATCCGCTATTATGCGGGGCGCATAGGGTCTCATCCGCAATATAACGCGGGAAAAGCAATCACTCCAATATATATATATACTACTATATATACTATCACATCCAGACAGATAATAAATTATCAATTCAAGCAATCAACCAATAATTTAATTTAACTAATTAAATTAATCAGTAATCCAATTTGAGTGAGATTAACTCACCTTTGATTTTTGATTTGCAATCCGACCTAAACCGGCTTGTTTTCTTCACGATTTTAGACCTTGTACAAACATTGTATGGTTTATTAATATTTGAACTAATCTAAAAATACATTACCATTTAATAAATTTAATTAGTTAATTTGTTCGATTTATAATTAGCTTTAGATTTTTAAAGTGTTTTAACCAAATAAATTCCTCTTTTGAAACCACCTTCATTTACAAGAATCATTTATATAAGTTTCCAAAAATCTAAATTTTAAATAATTTTTTTCCAAGTCAAGACATTTCCAAAAATCCCAGCTTTAAAAATCCTACCTCATTCTTTAAACTTCAGTAATTATCAAATTTTATTGTGTTAATAAAATTTCCAGATTTACTTTACTGTCAATAATTTTCCTCTTCTGCCTTTTCTGTATATATATGTTTCTCTGACTAACAAAGAGTTTCTGTTTTTTTAAAACCTTATATAATTTAATTTCTTTTATCTATATATATATATATATATATATTAAGTCAAAATTGAAAATGAAAAATAAAATAAACTGCAGAATGCTTATACCTTACTGCTTCTATCCACACCCCTCGCTTCGACAGGTCGTCGATCCTCACTCAGCTAGCGCCGCCTTCACCTAATGTGCACGCGACCAGATGCGTCCTCGACCCGAGCTGCTAAACTTCACTATCCACTCGGAAATGACCACTGCAAATCCCATCTCCACCTCGATCAACCGCAAGCTGAAACCCTAGTCCGAACCCCCTTGAACGCGATCACCCCAAGCAACTGCCGCACCCTACCCAGCCCTCTAATACGTGCGCCATCGCGATACTTCAACGTGGCCTAGACTCGAATCGAATTCGATCACGACAGATTTTGATTTCGAACGAGTAATTTTTTTTGACTGAGGCGGAATTCGAATTTAGAAAGAGGAGGACTTTTGCTTGGTTTTCGAACAGGAAGAGAAGAGGAAAACTCGCGGCTCCATATTCGAACAGCTTCGATTTGAATGAAAACAAATGGAGGAGGGAGACGCGATTTTAAAGGAATGTTTGCTCGGCCATTACTTTTTTTTTCGATCTGATTTTGAATGCCTCGGCTGAAAATAAGAGGGAGGGGACGTGATGTTTTGAAAAGGAGATGGCATGCAAAAGAAGGCTATAGTGATTTGAAGTAATAAAAAGTTTTGAAAAGGTCCCGATGTGAAAAGAAATGAAAAGCTCTGATGTGAACAATTGACCAGTCAACTGTATATAAATTATTTAAATTTTAAATCGTCTCAAAAACGAAGCCCAAAATCTCGACTATCAACCGTGCCACTAGGTGTTCATAATGTTATACCCCTATTTCGAATGCAATGGAAAAGGTTTCGAGTCCTAATTCGATCGTATGGACAAGATAGCTTTTTGGACCCAGTTATTATATTAAATTTTCGATATAAATTTTAGCGCGTTTATATACCGTATAATCACACGACAACTCCAAACACTAGGAAAATTGAAATCCGGTAATAATACAATATTACGGATCCAATGAAACTGGTTTCGTCGAAATCCGAGACTGTGCCTCGGAAGGCTGTTTTTAAATGTCCATTTAATTGATATATTTTTAAAACTGAACAAACCACTTTTAAATTCAATTTTGACAGTTCTATTACCTTCAGTATTATCAATATAAATTTTACAAGCTTCCAAATTATTTTTAACAAGCTCGAAACTCCAGATTCAATATTTTACCCAGTTAAAATTATTTAATTCAATAATTAAATTATCCAATAAAGATTGATATTTGAAATTCAAGTTAAAACTAACTTTTTCAAATATTTAAAATCAATTAAATATTCAAGTTTCAAATATCAAAAATTCTGGGTCGTTACACCCGAGCTTGGGGTTTCACCTAGCGAGTGACTGGTCGTATCATAGTTACTCCCTTTTTGTAAGTCCCACCGTAGGATGGAACTTAGCTCTTCGTGCATTATGATGGTCGCATGACGCATTTCAAGAATCGTCGCCCTGGCTCGACGAGTTTGCATTTTATTGCTGAAATAAGAAAGTACGGCAAAGTCAATTGCCTTATTTCAAGTTCAAATTTCGAAATGCATAAACAAATTACAAATGAAAAACAGACTAAATGAATAAACAAAGCATGTCATGTGTAATAGCACCGGAGACTCTCGCTGTTCCAAGCTCTCGGCAAAGTGAGACCATCAACAGTTGATAATTTGAATGTGCCATCTCCGAGTCTCCGTTCAATAACATATAGTCCTTCCCATGTCGGTTTTATATGTGAAGGGACCAGATAAATTCTCTTGAGTACGGGATCACCAATTTCAAAGGTTCTGGGTCGAACCTTGGCATTGTATAATTGGGCAACCCGACTTCGTTACGCGGCTGCCCTCAAATCAGCCTCTTCATGCTTCTCATCCAATAAATCCAGGGATTCACCAAGTAAAATGGAGTTCGTCTTTGGATCGTAATATGTCACACGATGAGAAGGTACTTCCAATTCAACTGGAATAATGGCTTCAGAGCCGTAGGAAAGTGAAAATAGAGTGTGGCCGGTTGGGAACTAGTGGGTAGTTCGATATGCCCATAGGGCAATGGGAAGTTCATCAACCCATCTGCCTCCAGTCTTCTCCAATCGTTTCTTCAGAATGGACTTAATAACTTTATTAATAGCTTCGACCTGTCCATTCGCTTGAGGGTGAGCAACTACCGAGAACTTCTTCTAGATGTGAAAACATTGACAGAAATTCTTGAACTCGACACTATCGAATTGGGCTCCGTTGTCAGTGATAATTGTATGCGGGAAGCCAAAACGATAGATAATGTTGCGTACAACATAGTTGATTACTTTATTCGTCGTAATAGTAGCAGGGGGCTCGGCTTCCGCCCATTTTGTAAAGTAGTCAACTGCAACGATGGCGTACTTCGCACCACCTTTAGCCAGAGATAGAGACCCAATTATATCAATTCCCCATATGGCAAATGGCCATGGACTGACCATCTGGGTGATTTCGGTAGGAGGGCTCTTGGAATTCGGGCATGTTTCTGGCACTTGTCACATCTCTTGGCATAGTCCAATGCATCTCGATTCACTGTCGGTCAATAGTACCCATATCAGAGTATCTTCTTAGCAAGGGCTTGCCCCCTAGTGTGATCGCTGCATTCTCCCTCGTGCACATCATGCAACACTCGTTTGATCTTGTCATGGGTGATACACCGGAGTAAGGAACAGAGTATCCTCTCCTGTACATATCTCCATTCTGGATAATGAATCGTGAAGCTTTCCGGAGAACATGTCTTTTCTCACTTCTACGCTCAGGCAAAGCTCCATGTTCAATATAGTTTTTGAGTGGGGTCATCCATGACTCCTTCTCGGGAGTTGCTTCATGCACCCAGTCCGCCTCCATCTGATCGATACTCGGAGAGGTAAGTGTCTCAACGGGGATGAGTCCCATTTGTTGTGCTTGACCAAGGCTGGCCAGTTTTGCTAAAGAATCGGCCTTCTTATTGTGCTCCCGGGGTATACAGAGGATGGCATAGCAGTCGAATCGATTCAACACTTCCTAGACCCGGGCAAGATAAGTGGCCAATCTCTGGTCTCTTGCTTGGTATTCTCCCCGAACTTGGCATACGACCAACTGCATGTCGCAATAGATCTCCACAGCAATAATTCTCAAGTCTTTGGCAAGTCTGAGTTCAGCGAGTAAAGCTTCATATTTGGCCTCGTTGTTAGTCGTGCAAAAGTCAAACTTCAAAGCATAGCATATGAATCGACCTTCTGGGGTTTCGAGTACAACTCCAGCGCTTGAGCAACGGTCGTTTGATGCACCGTTAGTGTAAAGTTTCCATATGTATTTAGGAGATTCACTGGTTTTAGGCAGGTCCTCCAGTATAGTAAATTCAGCTATAAAGTCCGCCCGAACTTGTCCTTGGATGGTTCATCTTGGTGTATAAGCGATATCAAATTGACTCAACTCGATGTTCCACTTGAGTAACCTACCAGACGTCTCAGGCCGCGTAAGGACCTGTCGTAAAGGCTGGTCAGTGTAGACTATGATCGGATGAGCTTGGAAATATGGACGGAGCTTCCACTATCTACCAAGATCCTCTTCATCCAAGCAGGACCTACTTGAGCCGATATGAATAGTGGATTGATAGTGGGGGCTTCGACTCTATCAGCGTCTCTGTTCCGGAAAACAATGTCGTTTGTCATCATCTTTTGTTGTTTCGTCGGAGCCCCATCATTAACATTACTGCAACATTTGAAGTCCACATGCTTAATCGAACTGGCATACGACTCCATTTCCCTCCAGCTCCGACCAGCTGGATGAGGACCATCACTAACCGTATTAATAACCAATCTCCCGCCAGTACGTGCGGGTTCTTCCGGTCTAGCATGACTTTGACCTTGATTCTGGTTTGATGGGCCCGCACCTCTAGCTTGCGGTGCCCAAACAAATTGTTCCAACTTTCTCTCTCGGATTAACTTCTCAATGATGTCTTGCAAATGATGACACTCATTAGTATTGTGGCCATAGCAATCATGGAATCTACAAAATTTCCTAGTTTAAATTTGCCTTTCATATGACTGTTTCGGACCAGGCTTCTTATACCGTCCAATATTATAGGTTTGCAAATAAACATTCTCCAGGGATGTATTCAGTGGGGTATATTGGTCAAACATAGGAGCTCTGAGTCGCGGTCCACGATTTTGATCTCGCTTCTTACCCTGACCTCCATCGCCTTTCTGCTGATTCTACTGATTCTGTATATTCAATTGCACTTTACCGGAACTCTCACCGGTTTGTTTCATAGCAACGTTACTTTAAATGCCTTCGGCACTTGGACCCACATCATCCTGCTTCCTAGATCGTCTAGCGTCTTCTCTTCTCAAGAACTGGGCTGCCTTAGCATAGAAATGATCCTATGATGCGGGTGGCTTCCAAGCCAACCAATTGCCAAATTCGAATTTGGGATCGATTCCCTTAGTCAATGCCATCAAGATTGAATTGTCATTTGGATTGCTAACCTCAGCACAGGTAGCGTGAAACCTTTCCAGATAATGTCTGAGTGTCTCTCCTGGAGCTTGGGTAACGCTGGATAAGGTGTTAATATCCTTCGGCCTCGTGACGTGCATACGAAACCGTTCAACAAACTTGGTAGCTAACTAATCAAAGCATGAAATGGATCGAGGTGGTAAACGAGTAAACCACATGGTTGCGATGCCCCCTAGAGAGATAGGAAAGCTTCTACACTTGACCGCGTTGTCAGCTCGAGCGCCGTTCATGAGCCATTCATACTTTAGGATGTGCTGATTGGGATATGAGCTTCCTTCGCAAACATGAAAAGTTAGCATCCTGAATCAGCGAGGTGGTTCAGCATAGAGGATGTCATCAGTGAATGACGTATGACTCCGGGAGATTCCCAATCGTCATTGGTGAGGGCTTGACTTTCGCAGATCATTTGACGGATCATGGTTGGAATGTCTGGCATTTGGACATTCTGGGCCAAGGCGTGGTCGGGTTCCACGTTGCAAGGATGGTTCGGGCACGGTCGACGGTCCATGCCTCGCCTCCTTGGCTCCAGATCTTCGGGCACATAGGGTTCAAGAGCATGATTGTGTTGATGAAAGGCTGGGTTTGGTTAATTCTGAAATTGAGCTTCCATATTTGTTGCGGCAGCAGTTGCATGGCTATTAGCAGTGTGATAAGGAAGTGCCCCTCTTCGGGAGGAGGGCCCAGCCTGGTGCCCCGTAGAGGGACCAGCTCCAGCTTGCCCGAGATTCAAAACACGCTAATGCCCGGAGGCTTGCGCGTAGCTTCCATCCAGCCGCGGACGTGTGGATCTACGGTTGAAATCAGAAGAAGTTGAGCTTTCAGTGGATGAATAGGAAGCACGATCCCTTTTGGATCTCCTTTGTCTCTCCTTGTTCGGTTGGTGGGCTAGCTCCGTGTTGGCACGGATCTGTTGCGTGAGCTCCTGACAGCTTTGGGTAAGCTCGTGCATAAGGATTTGGAACTCCTCCCTTGTGATGGGGCCTTGTGGATCTGAGGGTCCAGCCGAATTCTAACCTGTAGCAAGCAGTTGTGCGGGGTTTTGTCTATCCCGTCCTTCTGGATTAGCAACGGTTGAAGCAGTCCTTGTGTTAACCACGGCTGTTGCAGTTCCTTCCTAGATCTAATGCAATCTGAATAGTATAGAATGAACTCCTGGATGGTAGATCTGGATCTTCTCCTTAGATTTACGCAATCCAATAACGACAGTAGATCCAATGGAGCGGAGAAAAGCTGGGTTTTCGCAGTGAAAGCACCAAAGTGTTTGTACCAAAATTGGGCACAACACTCTTCGGGCGTATTTGAAGAGATTAAAATGAAAAATATAAATGAAAAATGAGGTTAATCTAACAAACACGCCAAAAACAGACAAATGGAAATGCAAGAACACAGGAATTTAGAGTGGTTCGACGTTGTAGCCTACGTCCACTATAGAAAGTTTGCTATTTTATTGAAGTTTATAATCTGATTACAACAGTACATTCTCAAACACACGAGTTACAATGAGTCTCCGGTAGAGTATCGGCGTGGAAAAAATCGAAAAGTCCCTTTTCTAGAGGCATTGGGCTGCTATTTATAGGTGTAGGCTGGAAAAATCTGACTAAGATCTTGGAATACTCCTTCTCTCACATGGGTGGGCCTACCAGAACGATCCAAGGTCACTTGGGATCGATCCCTGATCGATCCCTATCTAGTTTGTATCGATCGAAATTGGCTCTATTTGGGCTGAGATCGATCATGGACCTTCTTGAGATGGTACGCAAGCTCCTGTGAAAATTTGGTAGCATTTGGACTTGTAAATTTTGAGTTATGATCGATCCAAGTTTGGATTTGAAAAAGCCTGCCGAGTTCGTATCGATGGATTCGTATCCATGGTTCGTGTTGATGCTATACATATCGATAAAGGTGATGTGGCACTATATTCCAGGATCGATCCACTTTTCATGCCGAGTAACTATTTCTTCCATTTGAATCATGCTTTGTTCGTATCCACCCAATGTAACTCCATTCGTATCGTTCCTTTGAAGTTGCTTCGTATCGATAGCCTCCTTTCCAATTCGTATTGATGATCAAAAGAATCCTTCGTATCGATGCTTATGGGATCCTTTTGTATTGATCGTTGGTGTTGATTTCGTATCGATGTAACATGCATTTCATATCGATCATGGTTGGTATGTTTCGTAACGATCACTTGCCGATCGATACGAACTGCATGAATAGGAGGATCGATATGAAGTGTGTAAAAACTCGATTGATACGAAATAACGACTACTGATGGATATGAACGAAGCTGACTCTGATGGATACGAAAGAGGTTAGCCTGTGATGGATACAAACACTATGGATCCGAATGAAATTGTCTTCCTCGATTTTGATCGATCCATATTTTGAGCATGTGAACCCCGATCGACTTGAAATTTGAAATGTTGGCTTCCATAGCTTTGCTTGTCATACCATGTTAATTGTAGCTCGATCCGGACTCGGACAAAATTTCCAGTATCCATAGAGAACCTGTGTATAACTAGCCGTCGGAACAAGTTGTCTTGGGTTTCCAATCAACTCCTTGGTGTCACGGCCTTACCAAAAGGAGGGATAACAACACATAAGTGGAACTCGTTTAAAATTTAGACCATAATCTTGCAACGTTTGTATCATCCATAAGATTTGAGCAGAGCAACCGCTTAGAGCAATATACTCTACCTCAGTGGTAGATAATGCAATACAATTCTGTTTTCGACTTGACCATGCAACTAACGAATGTCCTAACATAAAACACGTTCCACCAGTACTTTTTCTATCAACTAGACTTCTAGCATAGTCTGTATCTGAATACCCTTTTAACTCAAAGTTATCATTAGTTGGATACTATAGACCAAACTATGGGGTGTGCAACAGATACCTTATAAACCTTTTTACAGCTTTTAAGATTCTTTTGGATTTGACTGAAACCGTGCACATAAACAAACAGAGAACATAATGCCTGGTCTAGAAGCAGTAAGATAAAGAAGTGATCCAATCATACCTCGATATTTCTTTTGATCAACTACTTTACCTTTTTCATTCTTATCAAGTTTAATTGTTGTGCTCATGGAAGTTTTTACAGGTTTAGCATCTTTCAATCCAAATTTGTTGACAAGCTCTCTAATATATTTTGTTTGAGAGATGAATGTACCTTTTTCGCTTTGTTTGATTTGAAATCCCAAAAAGAATTTTAACTCTCACACCAAGCTCGTTTCAAACTTTTCCTACGGTAGGACCAACTCTGGAGGATGATCTGCTTTGAATTTCAATCTCTTTGGTTCTAGATTTCTTTGGACTTCTTCCATGGTTTCAGTTTCTTTTTCGTTCTCCTCTTCGACATTGCTTTTGATTGTTCCTTGCTTTGATTATCGATGCCTTCATCAAATTTCACATTGATTGACACCACGATTGTTCTCGTCCTTTTATTGTATACTTTATAAGCTTTGCTTCTGGCATTACCAATAATTTTACATTTATCATTGTTGCCCATTGTGACTCTGCCCCCTCTGTGCTTCTCTAGGCTAAGGAACTTTGATTTGTTGCCCGTCATATGCCTAGAACAGCCAGAATCCAAGTACCACTTTTGCTATTCCTTAGCCTACCAACACACCTACACGAGGAAAGATTTTTGTGACCAATTTGTTTTCATAGGTCCATGATTGTTAGTAACAAAGAATTTTGAAAAACAAGTAGAACCAAAACAATCTATGTTTGTTTCTTTTGGCACTTAAAATTTGTTTGATTTTAAGGAATTTTACATTCGTGCCTTTCGCAACCCAAATTGGTATGGTTTTCGTGTGTTTGGGTCTATACTAGCAATTGTTGTGATTGTGTCCAATTTTTCCACAAATCGTGCACTTGGAGTTAACATGATTAGTTTCACTTCTACCCTTTTCTGATTAAGTATACCCAAGTCCTTGTCTAATAGTATTAACAGTTTGTTTCCCTAATAACATATTTAGTGACTTTTCTCCTTTGGAGAATTTTCCTAAAGTTGTAGATAATTGTTGGACTTGTGATTTGAGAGATTCATTTTCATTCAATAACAAAGTGTATTTTTTAATAGAATTTTCTGTCCTAGTATTTTCACTTTCTTTCAAAATCAGAATTTCATTTTCAAGCGATTTAATTTTAGTTTTTGATTTTTTTATTTACTCTTCTAATGATCGACACTTATCACACTTAGGACTCTTATTTCTATAGTTTTGAACCATTTGATCAAGCTGCTTATTTAGTTCTACCAAACTATCTTTTTGTGATTCAATTTTAGCGTACTTCCCCCTAAGTCTTTCAAAACAGCCATTTACTTCATGAAAAAATATAAGTAATTGAAAGTGAGTAAGTTTTGATACCTCGTTTGGCTCGTCATCATCGTTGTCACTTGTTTCTCCTGCAAAACGAGGATATGCTCTTTCACTCTCACTGCTAGTGCTTTCATCATTATTTTCATCACTTTCATCCCAAGTTGCTGCAAAACTTCTCCTTTTCGGTTTCTTTCCTTTGCTGGATCAATTTTGAGGACAATTTGGCTTGATATGACTAAGTTTATTGCACTTGTGACAAATGATCTACTGCTTTTCTGAGTTGTCTAGAGCTTCAACGATTCTGCTCTTTAGTTGCTGATTTATGGCTGAATTTCCGTATTTGCGGTTCAACCTTTTGAATCTCTTTATTATCAGTGCCATTTCAACTGCTTCTTCATCATCACCATCATCTTCACTTTCCATTGTTCCTTAGAGAGCTGTTGATTTCTTTTGCGTATATCCTTCTTCACGCTCTTCCTTAAATTTGATTTCTAGCTCATAAGTGGTGAGGTTTTCGATAAGTTCTTCAACTTAACCTGTTTCAGATCATTTGATTCTTGAATGACAGTCACTTTTGCTTCAAAATTTCGTGGAAGAATTCTAAAGATCTTTCGGACTATTTCCAGTTTGTATATACAAGATTAGAAAGTCGTCCATACATTCACTAGAAAATTCTCCTCCCCACCATACTTTGCAGTAATTCTCAGCGTTTTAACAAGTAATGCGGTAAAAGTTATTTTAAAAGAAAAACATCACGTACAAATGCTGTATTTATTCTAAGGCAAATTCTATTTCAACCCATATTTTCAATTAGTAGCCCCCCAAAATATAAAAAAGATTGTAAACCCCCAAACTTGCTTAGTAGCCCCCCGTTTGTTCCAAAATTACCCCTAAACTTATCTGTACTTTTTTTTTTGAGTTTCTGTGTTCACCACGCACTGACAAGACGTGGTTAGATACCTAACCACGTAGAGACTATGCGTGGTTTATCATATAACCACGTAGTGACACTACGTGGTTTATCATATAACCACGTAGTGGCACTACGTGGTTATATTACCAACCACATTTGTTCGCTCCGTACTGGAACGACATTCATGTTTTAACCCAGCGTGGTACTTTCAAAACAATAAAAAAATTATGTAAAAGTTGGAAAGTAGAGTTTTGGAGTTTCGGTGTTTTAGAACAGTGAAAAATTACGTAAAAGTTGAAAGAATTGAGAAAAAAGCTTTTTAAGGGTATTTTTGTCTTCAGAAATTTATTTTTTGAAGGGGGCTACTAAGTAAAATTATGGGTTGAAATAGAATTTGCCTTTTATTCTAAATGTAAAATTTTAAGGCAGCTTTAATAAAGTTATGTGGCGGGTTTTCCTTCCATTTTTATGGCCGAATCTTTCTACTATTATATTATATCTCTTCTTTCTCCCTTCTCTCGTATTCAAATGCGAAATGTGGATGAAACCCTAGAAAATTCTCCTCCTCACCAACCTCCTGAAGCAAACGTTTGGCTCCTACTCCGCACTGGAACTCCTTTCTTCGCTCGATCAAGACTTCCATCTAAGACCGTCACAATAGTCACCACTCACCAAGGTTAGTGATCCATCATTAGTGATTTATTTCATCACTCCGTGCAGATCTACTCCGAGAAACCAATATTTTAGGTTAATGTTTTGTTTTTCCAATCCATCATGATTTATCATTTCTGTAGTTATCAGGTTTTACTCATTATGTTTTTATTAAAATTATGATGAATAGAGTTCTTTTAGACATCATTCCCGTTATATTATGTATTAAGAAGGTTTAAATATTTCTGCAACAGGTTTTATTGTTGCATTTAGCTGACATAACTAGAAACGCCGTGGCATCTCAGCTAGTTTATAAAACTAATTACATTTTATCAACGTGCTACTAATATCTCTATCGAGTAGTTTCTATTTTTTATATTAGTATGCCAATGCTATTTAGTTTGTATATGGATAAAAAATTTCATTTTTTTTATTGTTCATATGACATTTGAGCTGATAAATACCCTAATAAATAGTTCTGCCTAATAAATACCCAAATATAACAAAATGGAATGTATATGAGATGGGAAGAGTTGAAGCATTTGGAGTTGACTAATATTAGTGGCTACGAGCAAAAGTCTGATGTACTGCAATTGAATTGGACTTGGATGGGTAGCGCTGAATCATTGAGGGATGAATAGTATTGCAAAAATGGGGTACTGAGGGAATTCTGGCAAGACAGTAAGCCATTGAACCATTGAACCACCACGAGTAAATGATAAAAGTATACATTCAAACTTATGAGCAAGGTTTTCATATAACTGGATCTCATGAAGGAAGAAGGGTTGGGTGCTTCAACCATTGAACCACCACGAGTAAATGATAAAAGTACAAGTATCTTTAGTGCTATAATTTGTAGTTTTAAGAAATTTTGATTTTAAATTATATGTCACTATATTTTTTTTAGTGTAGTAGTTTGTGATTTAAGACTTTTTATCATTATAATGCCTAATATAAGAACTGAATTTCAATTTCTACTTTCTTTCTAGTTTGTGATTTCCAAAGTATCCCTTTTAAGAAAATATCATAAATCCATGGCGTATACACACACGCATGTGTGTGTGTGTGTTTTCTTTGAACAAATTATATGTATATGTATTATTTCAATTGTGCTTTGTTAATTATCTTAACATAATGGGCATATATATATGTATATATATGTATATGTAGATATATTTATATAATTTGAACAAATTATATATATCCTACAGTAATCTTGCCTTTCTGCTCTGATGATTTCACTGGAAATGCCATCATCGTTGACTGCCTTTGCTTCTTCTACTTCATTTCCTATGCCAACATACAGTGCATGAAACATGGTCACAATTGATAGGTTGAATGATTCATTAAAAAATATCTCATCTCAGTTAGTTACCTTGAAGATAAAATTTGTAAATGAGAGGGAGATGGATATCATACCGGGAGCAAGGATCAGTTGCTTTGTTCATGGGTAGTAAGCTTAGGCTGCTTCTCTGCTTGGATCGTATTATTCTCCCCCTCTGATCCTCGTTTGGCAGGCATTACATTCCCACTCATTTTTGACATTTAACAATTCAAAAAAATACACTTATATAATCATTAGTCCTAAGAGTAAAATGAATATGCATACAATTATGTAATGCTAAGAAAATATCTAACAACCGTATCTTAAACTGTTCTCTTTAATGTTCATGACAGTATTATACGTACACTACATGGTCTTAGCATACTCCAGTCCCCTCAAACATCGAATAAGCCATTGGATGGGCTGGTACAAGCCCAACCATAGGGGTTGTGATGTATACTTTGGGAAAGCATGGAGAAACATATAGGGCAAGTATTGAAGGAGATGTTGGAGTTTAGGGTAGCAGGTTTGGGTTCGGGGTGAACAATATATATGGATCCACGGTGGTGAGTTGATGCTTATGCCTAGGAGCAGTGGCATGTTGAAGTAGAGATGGGCATTTAGAAGTTGTGCATGCATGTTTGACTTTGTTGTAAGTTGACACATGGTGGAGAACTGCTTAGTACCATACATCACATGCATCTGCTGTTGTTCAACTTTTGTTGTCTCATTTTTTTTGTGTGTAATCATCTGCCGTAGTGCCTCTTCTTTTAGGAAGTATGGTTCAAGAGGAACTTGATCCAGTTACAAACAAAGAAAAACATCAAAGATTTTCTTTCACCACTACTTTCTTTACTGGAGTCACACAAGCAGCTCTTGCATTTTTTAAGGTTTGCATAAATGCATTGAAGTATCTACGAGAAGTGGAGTTAATATTTCTGCTAAATATCTAGATTATGTTTTAGTACGTATGATGCATATTTAGAAGTTTGCTGATAGTATCCAGTTTACTTGAGTATCAAAAAATACAAGATATATGCAGGCTGGGATTTTTTATAGAGTTTTCTATCCATAATACCATAATTGGATTTATGGTAAGAGCAGCAATTCGATTGCCCCGCAGCAACTCAAAGGACTGCTTAGTATTCAGAAATTCACAAAGAAGACTGATATTGTATCCTTTATGAAATCGGTTTTTCAAGCAGCTCGTCATGGAGTAGGTTGTTTAATCAAAATTTCACAACTGTTTTTAAGTGATTGATAAATTTTTATAATTTTTTTTAGATTTTATAAAACTAAACTGAATTTTATATAAATTAACTAAGTTGTCTAAATTTTATAAGCTTTTAATAACTTTATAAAAATAATTAAGTTTATAAAAATTAATTAAGTTTTAGAAAAGTAACCAAGGTTATAAAGTTAACTAACTGTTATAAAAGTTAACTAAGTTTTATAACATTCAACCAATTTGACAAGGTTTGTAAAATTTAATCATTATGACAAAATTCACTTTTGACAATAATTTTTGCAACATTTCAACAACAAACGCAGTTGATGGTAGTTTAAAAGAATAATATTTATCGACAAACACCGACATTTTAGGGTTAGGTCTAAAATTTTAATGAGGGCGATAAAAATTCATCTAACCTGCCTTTCCTTCTTACTCTCATACTTCATCCCCAAAAAATTTCAAGTATCTTCTTCACAAAAATCTGCTGCATTTCATTCTTCGTCCTGATTTCTTCAAATCTAATCTTAGTTCCCTCATTCATACTTTATTTGTTCCTTTATTCATGTTCATTCATTCATTTTACACCCGATATCCCCAAATACAAATCTTAATCCTAAATCGGCATCGCCAGCATTGTCCAACCACCGCTTCAATTCTACTACCACAACATACGAATGGCTGCTTGAATCGCCATTAGGAGCACCAGTGTATCAAACGTTATCAAGATCTGGATGATGATTCGGTAGTTTATACATCTAATATAATACTTATCACAATCACGGATTTGATAGTTTATATATCCTCTAAAATTTGATTGTTTCAGTGAGTGTAGTTTGAATTGAGCTACAAATCTATGAAGCCTTTATAGTTTATATATCCAATATAATACTAAACAAAGCAACACGTGCTCAACAACTATGTAGTCTTAGGCAGTAAGTATCCCAATCAAGAAATGAAGCAAATCTATGTAGAAAGCACAAAAAGTAGTAGTTCCAACCAAAGAGCGGTTGAGCAGCAAAAACAAAACACCAAAAGAAATGCTAGTCTGTATCGCTTGTCCAAGCTTTCATAGTTCAGGAATAATTTTTTGTGACAAACAAGTGCTTGTGTTCTATTAAGCTTGCTGATAATTTGCTGCATGGGTATATTAGCAGAATCCTGGCAATGCAGTCATTTATAAAGTCCAAATTGGACCTAGAAGTCTGTAGCAAGTGTACACTAAGTGCAAGAGGTAGAATTTGATGGATACAAGATTGCAAGGGCTACAAACTAATGGCAAAATGGTACAAAATAGAACTGCATAGAAGCTAGAACAATATAGTTGAACAACACAGGCAGATCATGAAGTGTAAGAGAGCGCGAGAGGGAGCTGCTGGAGCTGTCGGGTGCTTACAAGGTAGGGATCAAATGGTCAGATGGGTTGGAAAGAAATGTTGGTTCACAGGGAATACTTGTATAAATACTTTCAGTTAACATTCATATAAAAATTTGACGCTATATTTGTTATATATACTACTTTGCTGACTTATATCATGGTCTTTTGCTATATATACTTGTTTAAATATTCTCTTTGATACTGCAGGGAGCCACCAAAGATGAATTACTATCAAGATTCACTTATGGTGGTGAATCAAATTTATAGATTAAACTTAAGAAATTCCTTAGCTTTCATGTAACACCACATGCGTTTGCTAGATTTCGTCATAAATCAATCCTACATTAGAGAGGCTAGATAAAACTAGATCCAAGAAAGAAATAAAATGTGTCACGTTTGGTTAGTGGCAAAGTCAAAAATAGTATTTTACTTTTTATCCATGAAGACTAGGGTTAACGATTGGAATTTCTATTATTTATACAAGCGTTACGGTACGCGCTTCGCGCGTGATAATGACATGTGCTTTGCGCGTGATTTTTTTTTTACAATTTATATATGATTAACACATTCAAGAGAAAAGGATTTGCAGACAAGCACCATTGTCTAAGTGATTCGACTTTGGTGCGAGAGATCACAAGTTTGAAACTTACGTAGCGTGATTCGAACATATATTGACATGTGAATTGTGTTGTATTGTCCCAGTGACATGTTGTATCTAAGTACCATTTCAAAAAAAATGATTTGCAAAAATATTTAGTCATGTTTTTACGTTGAAATCATGTGTAGTTAATTTTTATTTTTATTTCTAAGTTGTAACGTTTAATTTTTTGTTAGTTTTAATTTTATTTATATTATTAATTAATAAACAGTGAATTCGTAAATGATGTTTATTTGTTTAAATGATATTCATTTGTTAGATCCTATTCTTAAGCGTAGATGGATAGTTTGAATTTATAAAGAAATTTAACTGTTTTAACTTAGTTTGAATAATTCCAGTGTAGCCTAGAAATAATAGGCTAAAAATAATAGAAATAACATCTGCATTTGATTGTGATTTTACCGATTCTTTTTAGGTATTTGTACGTGGAATAATAGATAATAATTAAATTATATATGAGCAAAGGGTATTTTGGAAAGTTCACGGTCAGACCAAAAGTTTGCGCTTCTAAACCAACTATTAGTAAAGATGTATATGCACTTTATCATACTAATTATATATAGAAGGGATTGGTTACATCATATTCTCTACCAACCTTCTCAATGTATTTTTTTCAAACAATGATGTTTCATTTTTTCCCCTCAATTATTAGGCTTACAACATGCAGTTGCATATACCTGAAAAGAATTGTCAACAAAATTATATTGTTCTCTTAACAACGCAAGCAACTGCCTTAAATCATCTTTAAAAACAATAAAAAAATATCTTTCGGGA
Source organism: Allium fistulosum (assembly GCA_030737815.1). NCBI lineage: Eukaryota > Viridiplantae > Streptophyta > Magnoliopsida > Asparagales > Amaryllidaceae > Allium > Allium fistulosum. Next base: position 1,216,574,912 of record CM060904.1, on the reverse strand, counting down.
TTAGTAGGTCAGTTGAATAGACTTGAACAATTTTCACACAAACAGTATAAAAATATGTGAGTTGTTTAATAAGATCTAGTTCTATCCATTATCATATTTTACATTTGTTTCTTACCTAAATACAACCATGGTGCCAAAATGTCAAAACCTACCATTTTTTCATTTTTCTCCCCTTTCGTTCATCCCATTTTAAAGCTATATTCAGTTAGATAGAAATACAATTCAAATGTATTTAGGAAAGAACATTTTAGTGTATTATTGAGCATCACACTTGCACTATCGTATGTTCAGCATATAACTTATATTATTAATATAATAATTTATAAAGAGTGATAAAACAGTAGATCAAATAAATAAGATATCAGCTTAGAAATAGAACAACTCACTAAAGCTTTAAACATAATTCTATGGAAATCAAAATTAAATAATAATTAAACTGGGGTATTACTAAACAAACATTTAAGTGTAGCTATTTAATGAAAATTAATATATATTTTTTGTGGGCAAGTATAATAACTAATGTAAAAATATGTTCATTTAGTTATAACTGTCTCAAAAAAGATATATAAAATCATGAATTATTTTATTTCACAGACGATAAGGATTAGCTTGCCTATAGGCTTGAACAATTTTCTCAAATAACATAGTAACAACACACTTTGAGTTTGATAAGCTCTAGTTGTTTTCGTTATCATAGCAGACATTTATTTCCTACCTTAATACAATATCATAAACCATATGATCAAAATGTTAAGACTTAACATTATCTATGTTTTTCCCTTTTATCTTCTCTTATACACGATAAGGATACAAAAACAATAAAAATACCTAAGTTGAAATCGATAGAATACCTAAAAATGCAGAGGACTTGAACATATCTGAGCGATAAGCTCCAGTCAACATCAAAGGAAGCGAACATTACGTGGCGTTGAGCTCCAATTGATGATACTGAAACACCCATCGACGCGATGGGCGAAGGTGAGGAATCTCCGCGATGCAGTAAGGTAACCCTAGTCCACAAAATCATTCAATTGCAAACCGAAACCCGATGGAGTGAGCATAAGGTCCGGTATCTCTTTGGTTGTCGCTTGCGATGGTGGATGATTGGCATGGATCGTTTTATTTGGGGTGATTAGGGTTTTTTAGGCTCGTATGAAATGAAGTGAAACGAAAGGCGTACTTAGGTGTAAGGGGTATTTTAGGAAGTTCAAAAAGACACGGTTGATTGTAGTTCAATGAATTCTTATTATTAATAGTAGAGATGATGATGTCAGTTTGGTATTGAAATTTGGAGCTTCATACATATAATTTTGTACAGAAATTTGAGTTAATTTGAAGAGAATATTGGAAAACGTGATTTTTTCTTGGTTGCTCTCTAGTAATGGCAAGTTTATGAAAATATGTCTTAGTTTATTGTCTAAACCGATCCTTGCCATGATGAAAAGTAATAGAACTAGGTGTACGTTTGTAAATGAAATATATTGTTTTAAAGCTTTTATTTTCTGAAAGTGCTTAATTTACATTTTCATTGACGAGATTTATCGTAAAATCAACTATCAGGGAGCTTTCCTTCATGGGTCAGCAATAAAAATCTCAAATTGTATGTTAGAAATAGCTGATTATCTTACTATGATTAAAACATGTCCTATAAATAAGCTAATGAAGCATGAAATGATACTCAAATAACAATAAGCTTGTATGTTATCTTCCTTTCTACAGGAATTTTATTGCCAGTAACTTCATCATTGATGATTCTAGTATAAAGTACGCCAACTTTTTCCATACTAACATTCTAGTAGCTGTCTTACTTTTTCTTGCTAACCTCTGAGGTTTAGTGTTAGTTTACAAATTATTCCGTTCGTTCATTTAGAACATATATTAACTTGTTCTTCCAGTCTATAACTTTTATTAATCTATAAATACAATAAAGAGAAAATTTACTGTTTAATTCCAAATGCAAATTTCGTATCCAGTGTTTCACCTTCAGGACTAAACTGCCTTCAAAGAAACATACCATGCAACTGTGATTCTCCAATATGTTAGTTATTTTCTTCTTCCAACATTTGTATGATGTATACATGATCAAAATCTTACAAGCAACAGCTAATCTTTTTTCTTATATATGAGTTACAAACTCAAATTTTGTAGTAAAATGTGGGGGCAATAAAGTAATTACAGATTATAGTGGAATAGTATATGATATCGACAATGCCATTCTTAGAATTGCATCATATTGTGTGAATGGCCAGAACAAATAGGGTGCTAGCAGTGTGAATTTTTTTGCAAAAGACACTACTGGTGTAAATTACATTATTACAAGTTCTGCATAGTTTTTGAAAACTATAGCACCGAATGAAGATTTGTGATTTTGAGTTTTTTCAGAGTTATTTCATACGGCAAGAATGTCACCATCTCCATTATGATATTTCGGACTTGGGCTTGAAAATGGAAACTATAGCACCGAACTACAATTTTCGAAGATAGCTTTTCCTGAATCACCTACATGGCAAAGTACCGAGAGAAAGGTGTTCGATGTTTTAATTAAAGTAAGAAAAAAATATTGTTTTAATTTTTTTTATAACATCACATTTATTTTGTGCTTTTAATATTTCAAGGAAATTTAGCAGAAAAAGTCTTTAACATAGAAAAGGCAGTTGGTGGCAAACCTTTTAGAGTTGTAATAAAGAAATATGTAGCCCCTGTCACGAATAATTTTCTGGATTACATTTCTTTTGGCCAGGAATGGCACTTGTTGTGTTCCTACTTAAGGGTATTATGGTCTATCCATTTCTGCCATTAGTATAACTCCTTATGGTATAAACATTTGAAACGATACTCATGCGTAAGATGTGGGAACACTATTCATACAAACCAAGTAGAGCACTGGTATTATCGTTGGTGTTGTAGTTGCAATCGACGTTTTAGGATTTCTTGCAGCACTTGGATTTTTTTGTTTTCAAACAGAAGCAAAGAAAAAGAAGACTTAGTCAGGAGGATGAAGAAGGTAAGCAGTTTAGAAAATATTGTATGTGTCTATGCACATTTTTTTTTTTACCTTGCTGTTGGTTATTTAGTTCAAAAATTATATTGTTTTTTCAGAATGGGTTGAAATGACTAATTGACCTAACACTTTCAGTTATGCTGACTAAGTCACATTATTAAAGAATTTTTTTTTTTCCTTTTCATTACAGGTGATTAAAGATTTTTGGAGCAAAAGCTAGCTAGTTGTCGCATTATTCAAGTGTTTGGGGTATTTTTTTTGTGTAGTAAGCATTTTTTTTTGTTTTAGCTTATTTTGTTGTAGTATTGTTTGGTGTATGTATGTTATAAATACTAAACTTTTGATATTGCCTACTCTTGGGTTTTGGATGTTGGGTAAATTTGGATATGTTCAATTATATAAATTGCTTTGAATCATTTAAATGTGTTTATATTATTGTTATTTAATGTTGATTTGAATATCTTAATGAAGCAAGTATTATATTAGTATGTAAATATTTTTTCAGTGATGGTACAACATTAGATAATTGCTGTAAAAAACAACTGTAATAAAAGAGAGCCTTTTTAAGTTTGTTAAAAATCACATGATAAAATTAACAGTGGGCAATAAGTGGTGTTAAAACCTACAACCGCACGAATATATCGCTATAAAAATCATATAGAGGAGTTAACTCAGCGTAAAGCAAACGCTGTTATTTATAAAAATACAGATGATGAATAAAAATATCACAGCGTTTGCTTATTGTTGTTAAAAAATATTTCTATAGGGGTTAATTAATGCTGCGATTACTCTGTTTTAACAGCGTTTATTTTGTGATGTTAAATTTTTAGGATCTATAACAGCATGTCGTTAAACATCGTTCATAATAACGCTGTTAACAAATATGACAGCGTTTTTTCGTCCCTGTTAAAAGTCTTTTTTCTTATAGTGATTTCTTTGACACTTTCATCCTTTGCCATTGTGAAGTTTTCATACTCGCTACTGAGCATGGCAAGGCGAGATTCTTTAACCTGGGAGGTTCCTTTATGAGTCACTTCAAACGTGTGCCAGATTTTCTGCGCAGTTAAACAATGTGAAACACAATTAAATTCAATTTGATCTAATGAGCAGATAATAGAATTCATAGCCTTAGCGTTAGCAGTTTGCAGTTTATTTTCAAGATCGGTCCATTGATCCATATGTTTTTCAACTTCTTGATTACCTACCATTGCTGTTGGCGTGCTATATCATGTTTCAACAATATTCCATGCATCTATGGTTTTCAAAAAAAATTTCATTCTAGTTTTCCAATATGCATATTCACCATTGAACATGGGTGGTCTAGCTATGGACCGACCTTTAGCAAAATCATTATTAAAAGAAGCCATTGAAAGAAAAAATCAAATTTTAAAAAAAAAATGGTTTTTGTTCCTAGCTCTGATACCACTTGTGGGATCGTTTTCACCCTAGAGGGGGAGGGGAGGGGGGGGGTTGAATATGGTGATACTAAAAACTAATGCAGAAATAAAAATAAAAACAGAAAGTAATGCAGTAAAGATCACACACAGTTTTACTCAGCTTCGGCAATAACCTGCCTACGTGCTGCCCTCAAGGTTTCTACTAGAAATCAGGTAATCACACACTTACAAAAACACGTAAACTCGCGATACCTGCTAACTCGATTAACCTAACTCTAAGCTCAAAACCCTACCACAACTCAACCACTGAGTTGCGAATTCTCAAACTACGCTTTGTAGTTTGTACATAGTTACACAACTAGAAATTTACAGAATCTTAAAATAGAAAATTACAAATAAACTAAAAGCTAAAACAAAACCCTATATTTTTAACTTAAGCCCAATACACATAAAAGCACCGGCCCATATAATTAACAAAAAGACAGTTCTTCCCTTTTTCTGTTTATGAAATGGCTTCAGCCGACTCTTTTGTTTGCTCTTAAAAATTAGGGTTTTGATTTACTTCATGCGACCGCTTGGAATTAGAAGTTCAAATCGATTGATGCTTTCGTTCCTCAATTTGCTTCGCTGCTTCTTCAATCAATGTTCTTCGATTTGCTTCGGCTGCTTCAAGGTCGAGTTCGAATGGTATATAAAATCGGTATGTGATTTTGTACTTTATTTGCTCTGTTGTTTTGCTTGAATTCGAACTCGATGGTCTTTTTTGCCAATGATGATTTTGGTATTTATAGGGATCGAAATCCTATAATCTCGTTCGTATATTTTGGTTTGAATTTGTCAGTGAGTTTGGTGCTCGCATTGATTCCTGATCGAACGATTGTGTGATTTTTTGACTTGTTCATTGATTGAATTTACTTGAGTTGATTGAGTCGGTTCCATTCTTTGCTGCCTTTGTTGCTCCTGTCCATGTCTTGTTTTGATTTGAAGTCTGGTTCCTTGTGCACAGTTGTGTTCTCGTCTGGGTTCTGAACTTCTGTGTTCATTCATGTATACATATCCTTGTATGCACATATTCATGTTAACCCATTTAAATTGAGCATGTTTGAAGCTTTGTTTGGTTGGAGTCTGGTTGCATTGTAGTCTGGACTGGTACCACTTGAAGTTTTGCATTGTGACTTGCTTCGAGTTAAACTGGCCATGTTTGTGTGCATGCTTGCTGTCATGTTGTACATATATGTGTGTGTACTTCATGTTGTTATAATCCCTGTACTTATGCCTGAATTCTGATTTTGCTTCAAGTTAAATGCATTACTTCGAGTCAGTTCATTGACATGCTCTTGTTAGCCTTAGTTATGATAGTCTGGTTTGGTTTTGGTTGAGGCTTAATGTGTACATTGATTTACATGTTGAAATTGAAATCTGGTATGGTTCCTTTTGAAGTCTTGTTCCATTGGCTTGTTGAGTTCATTTGGAGTCTGGTTTGGTGCACTCTGAACATTTTGTATAGTTGGTGGTATGGTTCATGAGTTACTGTTATGTTGAGTTGCATTGCATTGCATTGCCTGAATAATGTCTAGTCTGGTTGCTTGTTTAAACGTCTTGCCTTAAACTTGTGAGCATGTCATGTTGTTATTTGAAGTCTGCTTGTCATTTGTTTGCATGCTCCATTGCTCCATTTTCATGCCTGTATTTTGTGTGCACCTGAGTTGAATCCAGTTTGGGTTTGACCTTGTGCTCACTTGTCCCTGCAATTTTAACAAGCAAGTGTATATCGGTGTGCACGACTTTGTGGCATGTACAGTGATACACTGTGCATGTCACAAGTTGTTCGCGTAAGATGAATTAAAAGAATGATGGCGAACAACCCAAATAACCGAGGCAAATAATATTTTCAAACACACACTTCATTGTGCACTGCAAAATATTTCTTTTTCAATTTTACTACGTCAGTGTTTATTTTGCAGATAGTTCAGATGCTGGATACAGGCTGGAACGGAGTTGAAGATCAAATACGAGTGATGAGTGAATTATGTAGTGAGGTGTAAAATGTATGTAAAAATTGTATAGTGAAAATTGTGTTGTAATTGAAGTTGTATCGTAATTGAAAATGTATAAATGTAGTGAGAGCTCAAACTTGTACTATTTGAATTTGTAATAAAATATTTGTTTGAATAAAATATTTGTTTAAATAAGAATTTCGAGTTATTTATTTTATTCAACAAATATTTATTTAATTTTGTGGAAAAATAAAATAGTACAATAACAAATACATTTAAATGAATATATATATATGTTTATTATCATCAAACAAAAATCATAGGCTATTGTATTCTACAGCACTAGCTGAAAGCGAAGTTTTTGAAGTGTCACTTCTGGAAGAAAGAAGTGAAGTTTCTTGGTCATTTAGTCTCAGAGGAAGGGTTGTCAGTAGATCTGACTAAGATTGAGGCAGTAAATAGTTGGAAGAGACCCGAGACAGTAACCGAGATAAAGAGTTTCCTTGGGTTGGATGGTATTATCGAAGGTTCATTAAGGATTTTTCGTGGATAGCAGTACCGATGACCAAGCTAATAAGAAAGGATGTGAAGTTTGTGTGAACCAATAAGTGTGAGGAAGCACTCCAGAATTTGAAATACTTATTGACCCATGCACCTGTGTTGGTTGTTCCGAAAGGGAATCAGGATTTAGTGGTTTATACCGATGCATGTGGAACATGATTAGGAGCTATGCTGATGCAAATGGGTAAAGTGATTGCCTATGCTTCTAAACAGCTTAGACCGCATGAGGTCAGGTATCTGACGCATGATTTAGAATTGGCTGCAGTTATTTTTGCTTTGAAGGTGCAGAGACATTACCTTTTGGGAGAAAGGTTTGAGTTATATACAGATCATAAGTCGCTGAAATATTTGTTCTCTCAGAAGGAGTTGGACATAAGACATCAAAGGTGGTTAGAGTTTATTGCCGCTTATGATTTTGGGATTGAGTATACACCGGAGAAAGGCAACAAGGTTGCAGATGCACTTAGCAGGAAACATCAGAATGCAGTTTTGGCGATGATTGCTGAGTGGAAGGGTTTGGAAGCATTAGCATATTGCATAGTGCAGTGGAGATCCGGTGCTGGGTCTAGTGGAGATACAGTTGTATTATCTTGTTTGGAAGTTCGATCAGTGTTGATCGAAAAGATTGCTTATAGACAGATGGAGGATCCGGTGTTAGCCGAACGGATCAAGAAGCTAAGAGGAACGGATCAAGAAGCTAAGAGAAGGAATTGAGAGCGATGACTTAAAAGATTTTACTCTTGACCAGAATGGGCGGTTGCAAAAGAAAGGAAGATTATGTGTTCTGAGTGTAGGAAACATAAGGAAAGAAGTCTTAGAGGAATGCCATCGTTCGAGGTTCACCATTCATCCAGGAGGTACTAAGATGTATCAGGATATGAAGAGAAGTTTCTTCTGGGATGGTATGAAGCGAGATATTGGTTTGTGTGTGAAGCAGTGCATGGTTTGCCAGTAGGCAAAGGAAGAACACCAGAAGCCAAGTGGGTTGCTTCAGCCGTTAGATATTCCGGTATGGAAGTTGTATTCTATATCCATGGATTTTATTGATGGGTTGCCAAGGTCGGACAGAGGAAATGATAGTATATGAGTCATAGTGGACAGGTTGGCCAAGAGTGCCTATTTCATTCCAGTTAGGTCAACCAGAACGGCACCTTTTTTGGCAATGTTGTTTATGAGGAATGTAGTTAGAATGCATGGAATTCCTAGTAGCGTAGTTAGTGATAGAGATCCTTTGTTCACTAATGAAATCTGGAAGAGTCTGTAGGAAGTTTTGGGAACCAAGCTCAAGATGAGATGGGCTTACCATCCGTGGACAGATGGGCTTACCATCCGTAGACAGATGGGCAAACGGAAAGGGTTAACACAATCTTAGAGTATTTGTTAAGAGCTTATGTTCTAGAGTTCAGGAGATCATGGAAAGACCATTTATATTTAGTCGAGTTTTCATATAACAACAGTTATCAGACTAGTATTGGGATGGCACCGTTTGAAGCTTTGTATGGAAGGCCTTGCAAATCTCCCATATGTTGACTAGAGACCGGGGATAGGTTGGTTCTTGGCCCAAACTTAGTCAAAGAAGATGCAGAAAAGATTGAGATCATTCGGGCTAAAATGAAGGAGGCTCAGTCTAGGCAGAAAAGTTATGCAGATAAGAGACAGAAAGGTCTAGAATTCTTAGTTGGAGATCAGGTTTTCGTCAAAGTATCACCGATGAAGGGGGTGATTAGGTTTGGAAAATCGGGGAAGTTATCACCGAGATTCATTGGACCTTTTCCTATTGTTGAGAGGATTGGGAAACTCGCATATAGGTTGAGTTATCGAGCAGTTTAGCAGGAATCCACGATGTTTTTCATGTTTCTCATCTCAGAAAGTGTGTTAGAGACCTAGAGACTACTATTGCACCGACTGTGCTAGATGATTTAGTGGTAGAAATAGACTTGACCATAGTGAGGAAGCCAGTTTGCATTGTTACGAGAGATGAGAAGAGGCTTAGAACCAAGACGGTCTGATTAGTTAAAGTCCAGTGGAGTGACGATGACATGGACTATACTTGGGAGGTTGAGAGCAGGATTAGAGACACTTATCTTGACTTGTTTGATGGTATGTTTTTCCTTCTTTTTTTGATTTGCTGTGTAACAACCCGCATATTTTACGATTTAATATTTCACTACAAGAAAAAATATATTTTACAACACTAAATTTACCACTCTTCATAAAACCGTTGTAGAAAATGTGGGTGTATTACAACATTTGCTTTAAAAACATCGTGAAAAAACATCTGGCGGCAACATTTTTTCACTAAATGTTGGATAGTTTTTTTTTACAACGTTTCCCAAAATCATTGTAAATAATTATTTTCAACAACATTTTAACAACATCATGATATGTAATTTTTTTCACAATGTTTATTACATATTGTTAAAGTGCTTAAACAATGTTGTAAAAAATTTGTAAACTTCTTTGGAGCGTTTATTACAGATTACATATTGTAAACTTCCAACATCGTAAAAATATCGTATTTAGTAATAATTTTTAGATACTGCGAACTTCTTTGCTTGGACAATAAATTTTAAATATTGTAAAAATTTGTTTGTTTCACAACGTTAACATATTATTGTATAAGTCTGTAATTATGACATTATCTTTTTTATTATTGTAAATATATATATATAATAATTAGAAAAATTAGAAACTTTTGTAAAACATTGAAGATTATTATCTTTTTTATCGCTATAAAATAATTCTTTATTAATATTATTTATTCAATGATGTTGAAGTGCTTAAATTTGACCTCATACTTCAAAACATTCAAATAAATCAAAAATATTCAAAGCATTCATCAAATTTCAAAACGAAAGACCTAGGAATTATACGTAAGGAACATATGTCCGCCCTTAATATATACACGGAAGGGTTCCTTTTGAAAAGCAATAAAAAACAAGCTAATTTATAAAATATCCAAATTACTCAAAAACTCGAAAACGTTAAAAAAGTTATACAAGTAAAATTCAAAATTTTCCAACAAAATCAAAAAAAATAAACGATCAAATTCATAGAACTCCAAGAAAAAAAATAAAACAAACTCTAAATGTTTCAAAAGGTTCTAAATTTCTAAAATATTCTAATTTTCAATTTTTTAAAATAATCACTGATTTTACAAGTTTTTCCAAATTATTAATAAAAAAACCCACGAATATCTTTAGAAATATTCAAATACCCAAAAGACAATAAACATTCAGTGTGTGTGCATATATATATTCTAAAAGTAATTTAATTACTAGTAGATTTTAATAGTTTTCTGAAATGCGAAAAACCGTTAGAATTTAGATTTTTTTTACTAAATAATAAAAATAAATTTTCTATAGATATATAATATATATTTCTAAAATAGCATGCAAAGTACTTTTTGTCCAATAATGGCCATTGTGTTAGTTATCGATCCATTTACTCAAATGTCTTGACCATTAAAAAGATCACTAATCCATCTATCTAGTTTTAATTTTGTATTCCCAATGTGAATTGAATCACTTCACCAAATTTTGGCTCTAAATTGGAAAATTTTGGCTCCGATGGTCATTTGGGAAGCCCGCTTCACTCGAATATTTTATGATATTGTCTTCCCAAAATTAAACACTATTTTATTTTTTCCCTCCCCTCTAATCCAAGATTAATCCCTAATTTCTACCCTCACCATCAATCGCCACAATCACTCTCAACCTACTTAGGAATCACTTCACCTCTATCCCTCTATATAGAATCTCGCATATGCTGCTCCCAATCCACATCTCCATTTGCCCTCTTTCCAACCAAATTGCAGTTACTTGCAACTCCAACTGCGCCTCCTCTTAACAGCCACATCACCAATCGCCGCAAGCCTCTCATTTCCTGTCATGTGAACCGAGATTCCTCCACATATTATCAGCCCTTCCGTAAGAACCTCCATGATTGAGGCATGAAACTCCATGATTTTTGTATTGTTTTTATTTGGCAGCTGCCAAGGATACGGGCCAGAATCTTATGGTTCATTTCCAGGTATGCAGTTTGAGTTGAAGAATTCTTTTTATTTTTTGTAGTTCACATGCTATATAGTTCTGTTCGTTTGTTTAACACAAAATAATACCGTGGGTGAATAAGCACATGCAATATGTCTTTATAATATTATGGATTTGTTTGAGATATGATTAATGGAAATTTTGGTATTCTGTGCTACATGTAGATATAAAAGTAAGATAAAGATATTTGATTTCAAAGTATTTTGAATTATTGGAATTTTAATAAATAAATGTGAATGTGTACTACATTTAGCTTTGTTTTATCATCAAGTATAGCTCATGAACGTGTTCGTACTGATTCCTTCTTTCCTTCATTTTTTGACCTCGTTGCTGTGGAGCTAATTTTTTTCAAGTCATCATTTATTTTATAAGTGTTATTTGAGTTATGTACATTATATTCATAGATAGCACATGTTTCATTAAAAACATTAAGAGTGCAATTTTATATTAGTGTGGACTATGTATAGCATTGTTGAATATGTTGTCGACAATGTAATTTTTGTTTCATCATTTACCAAAGGCTGTTGATATTAATGTTAACCAAGTAAATTATTTAATGTTTATTAAACTCTTATATGTTTTATTACTGTTATGAATGAAATCAAGTTCTGTATTTCCTAACTAAATGAAAAGGAAGGGATCTATCCTCTTGATAAGCAGGTCTCTCGTGAACTTTAAGGAAATTATATTTGTTGTTGATGGGTGAATCTGAGTAGACATGTTCATGACACAATATTCAATCAACAATGGGATAGGAAAAGATTTGTTCTATTTGTTATCTTAACCTATAGTAAAAACATAGAGGATTATTATCCTTATCATGAATTCATTCATAAACTATAGTGTATAAGTTATATTGTTAATAGCTAAGCCTACGTAGACATTGTCAAGGGCAGAAAGTACAATTACCAATGGTACACTTGAAAAGTCCTCATAAGCATCTTTTTGACTATATATAGACTATAATTTTAGATTTATTAATGCTTAGACCTAATTAACAGGGCATAATTCACCGAATTAATAGGTGATGAAGCAGCATACCTAAGCTCCAAGTCAATAGCCTCCGACCTAACTCCCACTTCCATTACCGACCTAACTCCCACTCCAATCGCCGACCTAACTCCATTTGCCGACCCATCCCCAATTGCCGACCTAACTTCCACCTTCATGCCGAGCTACGACCTAACACTTTTTCCCAAAGTCGCGACAGCCCACGACCTATCCCCAGCCTTCCATGCCGAGCTACGACCTAACCCTAAATCGTTGCCGAGCTATCCCTTAAGTCACGAAAAGAAGATGCCGAGCTATCCCTTAAGTCGCGAAAAGAAGATGCCGAGCTATCCCTTAAGTCGCGAAAAGAAGTTGCCGAGCTATCACTAAGTCGCGAAGCAGATGTTGTTAACTCGGAACCGAGTTAGGACTTAAAGTAATTTCGTTGTTTTTTTGGGTGTAAATTGTAATGTGCCTATAAATAGGCGTGTATGGTCATTTTGTAAGGGTTGTTGAATATTGAATAAAATTTCTCTTTTGTTAGCTTGTTGCTTTCAATTTCAATTGGTAGTCGAGTGTATCTCCTATCTCCACTAACGTCATTCGAGTGCGCTCGGATCATCGTTTGTTGAAGCCGATTCACGGTATCTTGTGCGCAAGATCAACGTCGAAGAATCGTAGATCTCTTTCCGGTATCTTCGGATCAACGAGTCAGAGATAGCTAGAGTTCGGTATCTTCGGATCAACGAATTCGGGCAATTCAGCATTCATCAATCCATCGACTGCTACTTTCAACGATTGAAGATCGTTTTGAATTATCCGCTGCGTCAGTTTTTGGTATCAGAGCTTGTTTTAGCCAATCATAGCTAAATCGAGTCTTGGAGCCGAGAATTTGAAGTGTCGAAGTTGTGTTCATCGTGTTCATCATATTTTTGCAACAAAGTTGGAGTTTTCGATCCATTTCATTTTGGATCAAAGTTCGAAAGGTGTTTGAAACTTGAAGTGTGAATTTGTTGAAGTGTTTGTGAAGTATTCAATCATGCCGCCAAGACGAGTTCAACGTCATCGCAATATTAATGCTTTATACGGAAGAGAAGAGGCCGATGAAATGGAGCAACGAATCAACGAGAATTTCAATGAGAAGCTTACGGAAGAGATTGGTCGATTAGAGAGGATGATGTTGGAAATGAGTCAAAATCAGAGAAGGGTTTCACCTGAGTCGAGCCATGGAAGAAGTAGAATTTCACCACATTCAAATCGAGAGAGAAGTGTCGATAGTGATCATAGAAGCGTGGATCGAGATTGTGAAAGAAATGTTGATGATCGAAGACGCGAAAGGAATGTGAATGATCGAGAACGGAGGAATGTAGAGAGAAGGGATGTTGGTGGAAGACGTGATGGTGGTAGAGATGTTGGTGGTCAGGATCGACATCGATATACATCGGATGGTGAAGAAGAGTATGATGGTGGTAGTGTTCATGGACGAGGACGTGGACGAGGAAGGAATCAATCGGAGTACGATTACAAGTGGGAATCGGGAATGAAGATAGAAATTCCAGAATTCAAAGGTGGTATGCAGGCTGAGGAGTTTTTGGATTGGATGGCTAATGTTGAAGAAATTTTTGATTTCAAAGAAGTTCCAGAACGTCGTAGAGTGAAGTTGGTTGCTACAAGGTTGAGGGGTAGAGCTTTGGCATGGTGGCAGCAAACTAAACTTACACGAGAACGAATGGGGAAGTCAAAAGTTGAATCTTGGGAGAAGATGAAGAAATTGATGAAAGCAACGTTCTTACCTTACAATTATCAATCTTTGATGTATCAACGTTTGCAGAACTTGAGGCAGGGCACAAAGACTGTTAATGATTATGCGGATGAGTTTTACCAGCTTATTGCGAGAAATGATATTATGGAAACAGAAGAGCAGCTGACATCTAGATTCATTGGGGGATTGAGAATGCAGATTCAGGATATGGTTAATATGTTCGATCCAAGATCTGTGGCGGAAGCACATCAGAAAGCGTTGGCTTGGGAGAAGCAGGGACGACGAGGAGGTGGTGTGTTTACGAATTCCAATAATCAAGTGAAGGGTGTTGGTGGAAGTTCTAATGTGTCTAAACCTATCAGTAAACCAATGGTGAAGGAGGTTGAGAAGGCAAAGGTTAACAACGGTTTCAAATGTTACAACTGTCAGGAGTTGGGTCATAAAAGCAATGAGTGTCCAAAGCCAAAGAAGAGAGCAATGATTGTTGAGGTTGAGGATGAGGATGAAGAAGCTGAATGTTCTAATTCTTTACCAGTTGAGGAGGAAGACTTACTGTCGGGAGATGACGGGTATGCATTGATGATGAGGAGAAGTTGTTTAACACCGAAGCAAGAGGAGGAAAGTAGTTGGTTGAGGAACAATATCTTTCAATCTACATGCACTATTCTGGGAAGAGTTTGTAAATTTGTTATTGATGCTGGAAGTTGTGATAATATTATCTCTACAGAAGCGGTGAAGAAGTTGGAGTTGAAAACCGAGAAACATCCTAAACCGTACAAGTTAGCTTGGTTGAGGAAGGGTGGTGAAGTGAAAGTTGGACGTAGAGCTTGTGTGAAGTTTTCAATTGGGAAGAAATACAAAGTTGAAATCTGGTGTGATGTCGTAGATATGGACGTTTGTCATTTGTTGCTGGGGAGACCATGGCAGTTTGATAGAGCAGTACAACATGATGGACGGACCAACAGTTACAGTTTCATGTTCGAAGGTACAAAGATTACTCTGGTTCCGAAGAAACGCCAACAGGAAGAAAACAAAGTGGAGGAAATCGAAGAGCTGAAAACTTTATTGACTTTGAAGGAGTTTGTTAAAGAAGTTGAAGAAGAGCCGGAAGTATTCTTGTTGATTGGACGAGAAAGCAGTGAAGAGATTGAAATTCCAGAAGAAGTTAAACCAGTTCTGAAAGAATTTGACGATGTATTTCCAGAGGAGTTACCAACGGAGTTGCCACCGTTGAGGGATATACAACATCAGATAGATCTTGTTCCCGGTGCGGTATTGCCACACAGACCACATTATCGAATGAGTCCGAAGGAACATGAAGAATTGCGGAGGCAGGTAGAGGAATTGCTTGAACAGGGGCGTGTGCAGGAGAGTCTGAGTCCTTGTGCTGTACCAGCTTTATTGGTACCCAAGAAGGATGGGACATGGAGAATGTGCACTGACAGTCGAGCATTGAATAAGATTACCGTGAGATATAGATTTCCAATGCCGAGGTTAGATGACTTATTGGATCAAATAAGTGGAGCTACTATCTTTTCGAAGATTGATTTGAAGAGTGGATATCATCAAATTCGTATCAGACCAGGAGATGAGTGGAAGACTGCTTTTAAAACCAGGGAGGGTCTATACGAATGGTTGGTCATGCCATTTGGTTTATCCAATGCACCAAGTACTTTCATGAGGGTGATGAATCAGATTTTTCGACCGTTCATTGGGAAATTCGTGGTGGTGTATTTCGATGATATTCTTATTTACAGTGGGAGTCCAGAGGAACATTTGAATCATCTTAGAGAAGTGCTGATGGTATTGCGACAAGAACAATTCTATGCTGCAACGAAGAAATGCGTGTTCATGACGCATAGTGTTTTATTTCTGGGGTATGTTGTTTTAGAGAAAGGAATACAGGTTGACCAAAGTAAAGTTGAGGCGATCAGAAATTGGCCGCAGCCCAAGACGATAACGGAAGTTCGTAGTTTTCATGGGTTGGCTTCATTTTATCGAAGGTTTATCCCACACTTTAGTAGTGTGATGGCGCCTGTTACAGATTGTATGAAAGGCAAACAGTTTTCATGGTCAGAGGAAGCAGGGATTGCTTTTGGAAAAATCAAGGAATTGCTGACGTCCGCACCAATCCTAGTGCTACCTGATTTTCAGTTGGTGTTTGAACTACATACTGATGCATCCAAGGTTGGGATTGGAGGGGTGTTGAGTCAGAAGGGGCGTCCAATTGCCTATTTCAGTGAGAAGTTGTCAGGAGCAAAGATGCGATACAGTACATATGATGTGGAGTTTTATGCTGTTGTACAATCTATTAAACACTGGAGACACTATCTATTTCAGAAGGAGTTCGTTCTGTATACTGATCATGAAGCATTAAAGCATTTGCAAGGGCAAGATAAGATTTCAGCAAGACATGCATCGTGGATTGCTTATTTACAGCAGTTTACTTTTGTCGTTAAGCACAAGTCAGGGGTAACCAATCGTGTGGCTGATGCTTTGAGCAGGAGGAGTCATTTGTTGACGACAATGAAAGTTGAAGTGACAGGGTTTGAATTATTGCCAGAATTGATTGAAGAATATCCTTACTTTGTGAAATTTGTTGAAAAAGTAAAGGAAGGAAATACGGATGAATTTGTGTTGGTGGATGGTTTTCTGTTTAAGGGAAATCGTTTGTGCATTCCAGACTGTAGCTTGAGAATGAAGATTGTTAAAGAACTACATGAAGAAGGCCATGTGGGTAGAGATCGTACGTTGCAGTTAATTTCTCAATCTTATTTTTGGCCGTCAATGAGGAAAGAGGTGGAAAGATTTGTTGAGAGATGTCATATTTGTCAGGTTTCGAAAGGAACTGCGACTAATGCTGGTTTATATATGCCATTACCTGTACCAATTAAACCATGGGTTGATGTGAGTATGGACTTCGTGTTGGGATTACCGAGGACACAGTGAGGTAACGATTCCATATATGTGGTGGTGGACAGGTTCTCGAAGATGGCACACTTTATTGCTTGTAAGAAAACGGCAGATGCTGTTCATGTTGCTCAGTTGTTTTTCAAGGAGATCTATCGACTTCATGGATTGCCAGAATCTATTGTGTCAGATAGAGATACTCGATTTTTGAGTCACTTTTGGTTGAGTTTGTGGAAAATGGTGGGAACGAAGCTGAAATTTAGTAGTGCTTATCATCCGCAAACGGATGGACAGACTGAGGTGGTTAATCGATCGTTGGGAAACTTGTTGAGGTGTCTTGTTCAAGATAATCTAAAGAGTTGGGATGTGAAGTTATGTCAGGCAGAATTTGCCCATAATCATGCTGTGAATCGAAGTACTGGGTTCAGTCCATTCCAGATTGTTTATTCGAGCTTACCGAAGGGCCCGTTGGATTTAACGGTAATACCACAATCAAAGAAGACAGTTAAGAAAGCTGCTGATTTTGTTGAAGGGTTGACGGAGTGCCATAGAATCGTTCAGGAACGATTGGAAAAGACAAATGAGAAGTACAAACAAATGGCGGATAAGAAACGAAGGAGTGTAGTCTTCAAAGAGGGTGATTTTGTTTACGCGGTATTGACGAAAGATCGTTTTCCAGTTGGGACTTACAACAAGTTGAAAGCTCGAAAGATTGGACCAGTAGAAATCTTGAAGAAAATCAATGACAATGCTTATCAGTTAAAGTTGCCAGATCACATTCACACTGCTGACGTTTTCAACGTTAAACATTTGATTCCGTACCATGGAGATGAGCTTGTTGAAAACGAGAGAAATACAAATTCGAGGTCGAATTTTTGTCAACAAGGGGAGGATGATGAAGCAGCATACCTAAGCTCCAAGTCAATAGCCTCCGACCTAACTCCCACTTCCATTACCGACCTAACTCCCACTCCAATCGCCGACCTAACTCCATTTGTCGACCCATCCCCAATTGCCGACCTAACTTCCACCTTCATGCCGAGCTACGACCTAACACTTCTTCCCAAAGTCGCGACCGCCCACGACCTATCCCCAGCCTTCCATGCCGAGCTACGACCTAACCCTAAATCGTTGCCGAGCTATCCCTTAAGTCGCAGTCGTTGCCGAGCTATCCCTTAAGTCGCGAAAAGAAGATGCCGAGCTATCCCTTAAGTCGCGAAAAGAAGATGCCGAGCTATCCCTTAAGTCGCGAAAAGAAGTTGCCGAGCTATCACTAAGTCGCGAAGCAGATGTTGTTAACTCGGAACCGAGTTAGGACTTAAAGTAATTTCGTTGTTTTTTTTGGTGTAAATTGTAATGTGCCTATAAATAGGCGTGTATGGTCATTTTGTAAGGGTTGTTGAATATTGAATAAAATTTCTCTTTTGTTAGCTTGTTGCTTTCAATTTCAATTGGTAGTCGAGTGTATCTCCTATCTCCACTAACGTCATTCGAGTGCGCTCGGATCATCGTTTGTTGAAGCCGATTCACGGTATCTTGTGCGCAAGATCAACGTCGAAGAATCGTAGATCTCTTTCCGGTATCTTCGGATCAACGAGTCAGAGATAGCTAGAGTTCGGTATCTTCGGATCAACGAATTCGGGCAATTCAGCATTCATCAATCCATCGACTGCTACTTTCAACGATTGAAGATCGTTTTGAATTATCCGCTGCGTCAATAGGCATAAGTCAGATGAGTTGAGTATGCTCGACAGCTTCAACATTTGCAAACCGACTTCCAATTATATGTGGAGCCAATCCAAATTTTAACAAAGTTGGCACTGTTTTGAGCAACTGGATATAGAGAGAGTTCAGTCGATTCAGTTTTCAACCGATCATATTCTTGAGCTGTTTGAATACTTGATGGAATTTCCGACTCGGTTGATTCAATGTTTTTCTTATATCTCAGTAGAAGATGATGAATGATCAGTTAGCTCTATGCCTTGGTCAGATACGGATACAATCTTGAAGTAGACTCTTGAATGTTCTCCACGATGTCCTTGGTAAGCTCAATAAATTCAGTATCATCTTCCATGCTTTCTAGATTTTTTACCATACTGGAAATTAGAAGAAAGATTGCATTAAAACTTCCAAAACTTAGCCTAGTTCTTTTAGATCCTAACATTTGTAGGTGATTAGGAATAATATCCTGTCTGGTGTCTAAAAATTGTAGTGCCTCTAGTCTGGTTTGTAACTTTGATGAAGGCTCATTGGAAGATGAGAAAACTAAAAGAAGCCCTAGTGTTTAATGTGCTATGCCACTATCTTCAACCTTTTCAGACATTGGAGAAGGTTAGACCATAGCTTTGGTTTCCACTCCTTTTGAGGGCCCCAACTGGAACTAATTTCCAAATAATTGCTTCAGTTTCCTTCTTCCATTGTAATCGGTATTATTGCTACATGCCTATAACCTGAAATCAAAGGAGTCCAAGCAAAAGCATGAAAATCAGATCAATCAAGCAGCTCTCACTTTCAGAAAGCGACTTTAGAACTATTTCTCCTGGGTATGCAAGGAACATAATCCTACATGAAGAAGGACATAATCCAAAGCATACAAGAAACAAGATGCAGAAAAAGGTCAGTAGCAGAGCGATTAGTTCTCGACATGAAGATGAGACTCTATACATGAGTACATAACAACAAAGTAGCATGAAGATGATTCTCAAAACATGAGCATACAACATACAAGTAACGTGGGCATACGAGAGCATATAGCAGTAGGTGAAAAGAAGCTATGTGCATTTATAAAAATAGCAAGCACAACATGTGTACCACCTTAACTGTACATGAAGGGAAGATGAGAGACAAGAAACAGCTGGGGCAGATCATATGCCGCTCTGATCATAAATGAAAAGTTCACTTTTGAAGAAGACAATGCAAATGCAATTTTATAGTGGTCTGAATTCTGATGCACCAAAAGAGAGAACAAAGCAAAAGTAAATGTGGATTACATAAATTTTCTTTGGTTTAGTGGCGGAAGTACATTACTATGAGGATCGTCTTTTAGGAACTTTGAGATATCATGGCTATTTGCAAATTTGCTATATACAATAATGTTCCTAAGATAATTTTTTGTTATTGAGAGCATGAATTGTACCCACAAGCGAATATCAAATTTTCTAATGTGTAATTTCTATTCATATTTTGAGTCTTCTTGTGATTTAGCATATTAATATAGTTTGATTTCATTTTTGTTTTGTAAAGTGGATACTTTTTTTAATGCACAGTACACACAAAATGATGTTAATATTTCCATTGCTAGTTAAAAAAAATGTTGTTAAAAGCTATATTTACAACGTTCAAAAATCATTAAAATAGTACGACTAACATTGCTTATAAATTTTTCTACTATAATATTTTACAAATGTTGTAATAAAGGTTTTCAAATATTTTTAGTAACTTCAAAAACGCTTGAACAATGTTATAAAATATATATTTACAACATTATATGCAACATTCATTGAAACATTGTGAAAAATAACCCCTTTTGACAACAATGGATAACACAACGTTAACATAAATGTTGTTGAAATACTTCAACGACATTTATCCAACGTTGTAATAGGGGTATTTTTTTGTAGTGTTTAGATATTTTTATTTAAATATTTCATCATTAGTCGGATTATAGTCCAAAAAGTTACTTTTTGCAAACAGTCGAATTAGGACTCGAGACCACCCCCATTAAGTTCAAAATGCCATTTGCGACCTTTTTGAGTATAAACATTGATATGTTTGGGGTTAGTGGAATTTCGCTACTTTTCCACTTAGGGCTTTGGTTTGTGTTTCAGCTCATTTAACCCAAGTCTCACCCCATCTCCTCTTCATTACTTCATAATTTCCTAATACATTCAAGCTTCATCAAAAATGGGGGAGGAGAAAAGGAAATAGAAATTCCAAGCCCTAGCTTCTTTGCAAATTCAAGCTTCTAACTCCAACATCAAAGAGAAGCTTAGGTAAGCATCTCCTTCTTCTTCTCTAACTCATTCTCCTTCCAATTTCAGAAATTGCTAAAACCTAACTTTGGGAATGTTCTTCTTTTAGAGCTTGGATTCAAGCTTCTTGAGTTGAGATTGAGGAGGAATTGATCTATCCTTTGTTTCAAAGCTTCTCTCTTGTGTTTTCGTGTATAAAGGTGAGATTTTTATCTCACATCTTTGTCTATAACTATCTTTGATGTTAGGTATGAATTCCTAACTCTTGTTCATGATCATTTGCTTTTGGTTTGAATTGATTTGGTGAACATTTCAATTTTCGGTGTTTTGAAGCCAAATCTTTAAAAATCATAACTTTGATGTTTGATCATGCTTTTTGTGGTGCACCGAAGAGCCTATAGGGCTGGGTTGCCGATTGGCATAAACCCTCAGCACCGTTGCTCGTCCGGTTACAATTGGGAAGAGTTTTGCTCTTCTCTTAGATAGGTTTGGAAGTGCTGGAAACAGGTTCCGGTCGACCGAAGCTCTGGTCCGGCCGACCGACCTGCTACCAGAACACATCTCTGGTTCTGGTCCAGTCGACGGGCATACTGAGTCCGGTCGACTGACCAGCATCCCAAGGATTTTTCCTGTCTGGGTTCGGTCAACCGAACTCAGTGGGCCAATCGACCGACCTGCTCCTATTTTGCCTATTATGCCTATTTTGCTTGATTTCCAAATTTTATCGATTCATGTTGATTCCCATTTATTGTTATCATCTATTATTGACATTGATGACTTCTTTTTTCGGGATTTTTGAGAATGTCCATTTTAATGGAATTGGTATCGATTTCTTTAGATTTGATTCACGTCTTCGAACGTGGATTTTGGTGATTGATTGTTTCTACAATCATTTTTTGTGATTTGTCACTTTAAAATATAAAGGTTTCCTATACTAGTAGTAAATATTCAAACTCTTACAAAAATGATTTCAACTCTATTTTAAATATAAAGCTTGTTTTCAAAACCATTTTCCAATCTATTAGTATACACAAACCTTTACCTCATTCGTATGAGAAAATATAATTAAACGGCTTAGCAAAACAAGTGGTATGAAACGCTTGCGTTTACTTCGTCGGTTAATTTTTGGACTTGTTCGATTGAAAATCTTGTGACAATTTTCGAGTGGAAATCTACAATTTGTTCGTAAATATTTAAGTTAAGCTAGTGGTTATGGGACATGAAGCTAAACTCTTATATTTACTGGCTTAGTGTAATCGACACTTTTTATGGATCGATGATGATCATTTTGTGATTTAGACTAGCGATGTGCGATGTCTATTTGTCTACGAGGGAGACTAAACCCCGTTTCTGTGGAACTTCGGTTCAATTTGGCGGGGTAGCGACCCGTGGTCTTCGGACCGTTTATGGAGCTTCGGCTCAATTTTTAATGGTTAGCGACCATGGAATAGCGTTCCATTTGTGATATACGTGTTGGTGAGTTTTCATGCTCCCGTTTATGATAGGCCCCCCCTTTTGTGATTTCTGGATTTCTGATTGATGATTTCTAGAATTTGTGTTTCTCCAACTTTTTTGATTGGCATTATTATGTTTTTCAATATTTGTAGTTGGTGAATAAAATAAAGAATATGATATTCTTTTTGGTGCTTTGAGATATTATATGGTTTTGTTGTTGATTAAATCATATTTGTTCTAGTATGAAATTATTGTTATCATACGTTCTAATATCATCTCTGCTTATATCTCATTCCTTTACCTGATATTTATAGCTAGACTGATCCGTTTATTATTTTCTTATTAAATAATACTCGGGTCAGACCGAGATGTTACAGGTGCTTCAGCTTGACTCCTTATCTGGATCATCTTCTGACTTTTGTCTAACTACAGAATATTTGTAGTTTTTGTTGTTATACATTCGAGATATAGACTCTATGATGTATACATATTCTTTTGTCTAGCACTTGTATCTATTCTTTTGTGATATTGTGGATCTTGTTTGACCACTACTCTGATGTACACTTTTATGTGTAATATTCATATCTGTTTCCGCCTTTGAGATATGAACTTCTGTGACTGATTTGTGTTATATTTATTTCTATATTTGTTTTCTAAGATATTATAGCCACCATGTAGTAGTTTTGAGTTTGTGTCGATGTGTCGGACTTCCTCTTGAGATGAAAAGTTATATTTTTATCTGGCATATCGGTACTCGCACAAAGCAATTACATGGATGGTCGCTCCTCAACAGCCTTATTCTTCGCGCTAGTCGACAGCATTACCACGTAGTGTCCTTGGCTAGCGTGGGTATAGAGGTGGGGCATCACAATCTATATTTAGTCGAGTTTTCGTATAACAACAGTTATCAGACTAGTATTGGGATGGCACCGTTTGAAGCTTTGTATGGAAGGCCATGCAAATCTCCCATATGTTGGCTAGAGACCGGGATAGGTTGGTTCTTGGCCCAAACTTAGTCAAAGAAGATGCAGAAAAGATTGAGCTCATTTGGGCTAAAATGAAGGAGGCTCAGTTTAGGCAGAAAAGTTATGCAGATAAGAGACGGAAAGGTCTAGAGTTCTTAGTTGGAGATCAGGTTTTCGTCAAAGTATCACCGATGAAGGGGGTGATTAGGTTTGGAAAATCGGGGAAGTTATCACCGAGATTCATTGGACCTTTTCCTATTGTTGAGAGGATTGGGAAACTCGCATATAGGTTGAGTTACCGAGCAGTTTAGCAGGAATCCATGATGTTTTTCATGTTTCTCATCGTAGAAAGTGTGTTAGAGACCCAGAGACTACTATTGCACCGACTGTGCTAGATGATTTAGTGGTAGAAATGGACTTGACCATAGTGAGGAAGCCAGTTTGCATTGTTACGAGAGATGAGAAGAGGCTTAGAACCAAGACGATTAGATTAGTTAAAGTCCAGTGGAGTGACGATGACATGGACTATACTTGGGAGGTTGAGAGCAGGATTAGAGACACTTATCTTGACTTGTTTGATGGTATGTTTTTCCTTCTTTTTTTGATTTGCTGTGTAACTTATCGTAATTTCGAGGACGAAATTCTTGAAGGAGGGGATTCTGTAGCACCCTAGATTTTTGGTAACATTATTTAGAATATTTAATTAGCTAAATTAAATAGAATAATGTGTTGATTAGGGGATTGAGATTTGATTTTATTAAAGGGGTAGCCGTGCCATTTAAAATGAATTAAAGAGGGGTTTAAAATGAAATAGAGGAGGCGTAAAATAGGAAAGATGTCATTCCTATATCCTCCAAACCTTGGCCATGTAAAATTTTATACGTTCATTTCACTTCTAAATTTTTATAACTCAAGGCCGACCACCATTAACAAGGAAAAAGGGAAAAAGGAAGAAGATAAGCTAGGAAGAAGCTTAAGCTAATCAAATCTACTCATATCTCAATCTCTTTAATCACAAAGGCTAAGGTGAATAATGTTTACATCTCATTTTTGATTATGCTTTTGGTTTTAAGATGAATTCCAAATATTTTGCAAAGATTTGCCATGCTTTTGAATGATGGAATGTTTATATATACTTGTTGATGATTTATACATGTTCATATCGATTTTATGATATGTTTTAAGGTAAAAACCTTATTAAATGACATCTTTATGCCTTGCAAATTTTTATGAAGATCAGAAATAATATTTTGGAGATGGATTTCAATTTTAGAATTTTTGGAATTAATGTGGATTTTATATGAATTTTCTAGTAAAGAAAATGATAATTTAGGTTATAAATTATTTACGGGTAAATAATATATGGTTTGGGTCTGAAATTTTTATATGTTAGAAAACATATTAAAAGAGATTTACTAGAATTTTTCTAGATTTTTCCTAAGAGTTTTGATAGGTATATAAAATTATTTAAGGTATGGGACTTAAATATTTTATATATTTTAAAATGGAGAAGGGGCTTTTTGTAAATAATTTGAACTTTTTAATTTTGAATTATGGCAGCACTTTTGAAAAGGTAATATGAAAACCAATCAGATTTAGACAAACAAGGCAGGTTAGGTACAAAAGAAATACTTTAAAAGTACAAATAAATAGGTTTTTCACTGTTTCATCTCTTTCGGCACCAGGTTCTGCCTCCCTACTATCGCGTCCGACACAGTCGAAACCAATGCATATGGTATCAAGCAACTGGTACGTAATGAATTGGATAAGGGAAAAAGGTATAGGGTCGAAACCATAGGGTTTCGAAAGGGTAGAAGATTTTCTTTGTGTTTTAAAGAAAAATGCGCCTACTTGCTTTCGACTAAGACGCTATCGACTTGGTTGGGTTTCGACTAGGTCAAATGGTTTAGATTGGGTAGCATCTTTGTCTTAAATGAATGCTTTTGACTAAGTCGAAACACCTAGCTGCCGTCGTTTTACCTTTCGATCCAGTAGGTTTCGAAGGGGTGTTTTTGTTTTAGAAAATTTGCCCATCTCTACAATGCTTTCGAAGGGATGGTTTAGACACCATCACTTCATTACTTAGGAAGTGGTTTCGAAGCATTTGCTTTCGACTTAAATGTTTTAGACCCTTTTTCTATAAGTGAAGTAAAACCCAAATTGGTTTCAAAAGAGATAATTTGAACGATTTCAAAAGGAAGTGCTTTCGACCTTAATGGGGTTATGTCCTTTTGCTCTACTTGAAGACATAATCCAATGGTTTTGACCGAGACGTTTTCAAAAGGTTTCGAAGGAGTTAACTTTGAATGGTTTCGAAAGGTTTCCACGTGTTTTAAATTGAACCCAAATGCTTTCAAAAGGTTTCCACATGTTTTAAATTGAACCCAAATGCTTTTAAAAGGTTTAGGTTTAATGCTTTCGAAAGGTTTTAAAGAGGTTTCGAATGGGTGATTCCCCAGAAGTTTCGAAGAAGTCGAAAGGTGTTGTTTTCTGATGGTACTGAATTGTTTTAAAAGGAAAGGGTTTTCAATGGTTTCGAAAGGCAATGTTTAAAGGTTTTTAAAAGAAAGATGTCTATGGTTTTTAGAGCTTTCGAAAGGGTCACTTTCAATGGTTTCGAAGGGGTTACCTTCAAGGGTTTCGAAAGAGTGTTTAAAGGTTTTAAACAAAGGTTTCGAATATATGGGATAGGCAGTATAGCCTAAGTACTTTCAAGTTAAAAAGGGTTTTAACTTGTTTTGGAAGGATAGTTAATCCTCATTAAAATTGATCAACATTATTTTGAGTAACGTAGATATATCATGTAAAAATGGCTTAAAGTAAAGCTAAAGATATATTTTCCTTATATATATATATAATTTTAAGGACAAAATCATTTTGAAAAGGTTTTCAAGGAAAATTTAAAGGGTAGTTAACCCTAAGAAAAAAATTCGGACAGTTAGTCCCTTTTGATTCGGATAGTTAGTCCAGTTTGTGGCAGTCGGCCCAATTTTATGGACAGTTAGTCCATTTTTGCATAACGGACCTTGTTATTGTTTTTTGGACAAATGGTCCATTTATTAGCATAACGGACCTTGCTATTATGTTCTGGACCGATAGCTCACATATTACTTGTTTTACAGATAGTTAGTCCATTTATTAGCATAAAGGATATTGCTATTTTGATATAATCAGTTTGATTAACCAGTTTGGTTACAGGAAAGGATTTGCAAAATATATATGTTTTGAAAAGGATATTAGTGAGGGGAAACCCGTTCCGCTAAGCGGCGTGGTCTCACTTAATATCAGTAAACGAAGATGTAACGGGATTATTCACACTAGGCTTTATGTCCGACTCGAAGTTTTTGTTTTCCCTTAAACTCTTGGGTACTCAAAATTGACTTGAGTAGGCTGAGGGTTGAGGCTTTCAGGTTTTAGTCTTTTGGCGAATAAAGCTTCCAAAGACGAGCAAGTGGCTGACGGATAGCTAGTTAGGATTTGACGTTTCATTTTTTAATTCCGTTGTGTATATTAAGTCAGATATGACTATATTACTTTGATCAACTAAGGGAGCATCATAGTATGTCGCACTTGGTGTATTTTTGTAATGATATATTTAATCATTGCCTGGGAAACATTAAGGGATTATGTAACATGGATATAATTATTGTTTTGAAATGTAATCAGCAAAATGTTGTTTTTGAAATCTGTGATTTTGTTCATATTCATGTGCTTATGATATTATGGATACCATTATCATTACCGTATTTTATCACCAGAAGTTAATACTATGGATGACTGCAGCATTGTAGCACTTAACTTTTGTCCTCTAGATACGGGATGTTACAACCTGAATACCCTAGACCAGTAGCTTTGGGTTTAGTGTCCAGGTTTGGTCAGCAAGACACGTATCTAGCTTTGGGCTATGTGATATGAGAGTACACTGAAAAGACGGATTTCCATTAGTCCCTGGTAGTAAGAAGACCATACGAATTATCATATGTTAAGGACACATGGGGTGATAGTGGGGATTGCTTAATGGATGCTATGGTTGTTTCAGTTGCTTTCTAGGCTATTGCTTGGAGATATCATTGGGAGTAGTTATTGGAGATAGGAATACCTAAAGAGCTGATATCCTTATTTTAAGTAGATTACCTTTATGTTATTTGTAGAGTAACGTATTATAATGTTGTGTGCTAATTCTTTGGTAGTAGGGAAAGGTCAGGTATATTTCGTGTACCTCTGTTCCTTACCATATTTACCTGCATAGTGCTTTAAGATTTATTTACCGCTCACACCAGACTGTTGTTTGACCCAAGGTTTTATGCTTTGTTTCTTATTATCTTGGATACTCTTAAATGAGTAGACTAGATAACATGTCTATGTGATGCAGTAGCTGTGCGGAGGACGAGTTAGATGGAGCTATCTTATATTATATAATTATATGGATTTCTACGCTTATTCCACTATGCAGCGTCGGGGAGCCTTAGTAATGACTGCTTATTTTCTTGTTATGAGACAGTTGTTTGGTTTATTTCCATTGTATGAACTCTACTATGTTTGTATGTAACTTCGTGGATCTGTGTTCTAATGTTTTGTTCATATAGTTATTACTGTCTCTCTCGCTATATCAATGATATTATATTTTATACATGCGTTGTGAGATATTTGACATATTATATCTGTATTTGTTTCATTTTCAACCCTGATGATTGTCTTATATCAACCGGGCGTGACTGCAACGCACTGCTTTGATATTATAAGTGCCAGTGATATAGGGCAATCGTCACAAGATATGTTTAATCTTGTTTAAAGTATTGTAGGTAAGCTAAATCACTGTAGCCAATACCGGACCATTGGGTAAATTGTTGATTAGATGAGTTCAATTCTCCCCGCAAGTCTCAGCTTCCTTGATTCCCTCCCCAATCTTACCTTTGATCTAGTTAATAAGAATATTACAGGTATTATCTTTAAGGTTAATACTTGATAGAGGTATCCCAAGATAAGTTATTAGTAGTTTTCCAATCCCCACTTTTAACACTGAGAAAATCTCCTCCCTATTCACAACTCCACCACCCTTGTCACTTATCATTATTGATTATCAACCCCAAGATTTCATGCATGCTCTTAAAGACTTCATTAATATCTTTAGCATGTGTTACACTTGCTTTCGATAATATAAAAATATCATCTACATATATAATATGTGTTACATTTTTGGTCGTCCCCAAAATTGGAATAATCTTCCCTTCTCTTAGTTTTTCCTCTATTAGTAGTGTGAAAAGTTCTATTGTGATAGTGAATAGGAAAGGTGAAAGAGGGTGTCCTTGTAAGCTTGTAAAGCTTGGGAAGAAACCGTACGGACTGCCTAGAGACTAGAGTGTTGATCATCTTGTCTATAATCTTTATCCACTTTGTTGTGAAATTCATCTCTTTATTATGTGGTAATGAACTTCCTATTAATAGAATCATACGCTTTCCGAAAGTCAACTTTAATACACATATTCTTATTATTTATTTTACCTAATCCTCTTGGCAATTCATGGGCCAAAAGAATCATATCACCAATAGAACTATCGTGTATAAGTGCACATTGCTTGTCAGATATCAGGTCTTCTATAAACATTTTCAATCTATTATGCAACACCTTAGCAAGAATTTTATATTGCATGTTGCAATAAGATTCTGTTTGTAATGTTGAACATCTGAAGAGTCTTTGTTTTGGGAATGATATGTATAAGAATTTTATATAGCATGTTGCAATAAGATTCGGCTTAAAATGTTGAACAACTGAAGAGTCTTTGTTTTGGGAATGATATGTAGTAGAGAGTGATTACATTCCCTAGTCAGTTTTTTCTTATATAAATGATATATGATCTGAAGATCATATAGCTATACTATATGTATATACTTATTTAAGCGAAGAAAAAGAGAGTACAAGGGAGCAAGGCCTAAAGGCCCATGCCACAAAATAACCACTTATATGCCTGGCAGTGTAGCAAAATACCCAGAATAAAAGAAGCCAACATGCCCGGCCGAATGACATAATAAAGGAGTATCAACATAATAATGCACATGACAGACCAATCAACAAGATAAGATTCCAATAAAGGGATATCTAAATCCTAGCACAATGTCTGAACCAACCAATAATCTCTGGACAGAGTGAGGTGAGAAGTTGAACTTTTTATCCCAGTCTTTAGCGGCTAAGACTTCCTCATCATTGGCTCTGAACTCGCTGTCAATGCATAGTACCAACTCATTACCCATAAGCCTGTATAATAATTCTCATTTGACTTTCTCATCGTCCAAAACTCATATTGAAATATTTTTTTCCAACAAGTCTGTAACAAAGACTACTGCTTTGATGCGTCCAGGTCCGAGCCTTCTGGGACCAAATTAGTGAAATTCCTTTTGAAAGCTTATCAGCTAGCTCAATATCAATATGTTCAGCACTAGGAGGGTCACAATGAATGGCATCACCAAGGCACTTGCTGAGGGAAGAAATAGAGGAGTCACAAAGGAGCATTCGGGGATGGAATTGGGAGAGGATGGAGCTTAGAGAGGCGATGATGCCACTACAGTGGAGGATGATGGAGAATTTATAGTATGGGCAGAAGATGAGGCAAGGATTCGCGGGAAAGCCGACTGGGAAGGCCTAAGAGGAGAGCTGCTGGCCTGGGCAGGCTTTGCCCACCACTGTATAACAGGCGGTTTAGGGAGTGGTATTTTCTACGGCAGGAAAAAGGGCGGGAAGGAAGAATGAGGATAACCCAAACTAATATGCCTAAAGGAATGGATGACATCGCATATAGGAGGTTTCCATTGGTATTACATTCATGGCTTGGTTTTAAGTTAGAAGGATGGGAATAGCCAAAGGAAGCTGACGGGATGGAGTGATTTCAATTAGGGCTTTAGCATACTCAAGACGGTTTCTCGTTTCCTTGGAGATGTCAAAACAGATCAATCGAGCAATATGATTCGTAATCAAATTTTTACCTTCTAAAGATTGAAACACTGAAGGAATATTTGATAGGTGCATCCAAACAGGAATAAACATAACTTGCTCATGAGCTAGATCAACAAAAGGATACCATTAGGTAATAATTAACACTTTCCAATCAATAATTACAGTGTCAGCTTCCATAATTCGGGCCCTTCCCAAGATGCATGGGAATTTGAAAAAAATACATAGATTTGTCACATTTAACATTCAAAGATTCGTGAATGTTCCAAGTCCTATTGACATGCCGCTTAACAGTGGAAAATGAGGGAGGGTCATCTAAGAAAAAGCCAAGAAGATGATCCTCTCAAAAAGAGACGTTGGCATTAATGATCTCTTTTAGGAGGAGGGACAGGTTTATCGACAAAATCAACAACAAATTGCTTGGGTGCATATGAGCCCGCATTCCTCGGCTTATTCTCAAACAAAGAGGATCCACCTAATATGGGGTCATTGTTAATAACATTTGCATGGCCAGAGACTTTCAGTTACTGCAATCCAAATCAATTTGCTGTTTAAAATATAGGTACCTGATTACATGGTTCCACTGAAACAGTGGGAGCCACTAGCTTTACACGAGGAGCCGAGAGCCAAGATCTAAGCCGCGACCCTACAAAGACAGCGATGGTTCCAAAGGAGCACCCAAATCCTGAATAGGATGAAGTAAAATCATAGATTTCACAACATCCTCAAAACGCCCTGCACTAGAGCTTGAGGTCGGTGAAAGACAAGATGATGAGAGGGGAGGGAACTCAATCGGATCCAAAATAAGCTATCTAATAACCACAATAGCCATTGAAGGAATGATGCAAGACCAACACAGGAGATGAACTGGCACAAAAAAACAAGTGTTATCCTAAAATCTGAAGAGCACGAATTGAGAAGAGGCAGAATCGATCGATCTAAGAATAAATGAAGAGAGAGAATCAGATTTGAAGTCGCCTATTTTCAAAAATTGAAGTCGCCATTCTATTGAGAACTTTCGGTCACAAAATGGCATATGAATTTTAGAGAGAGAATCAGATTTGAAGTCGCCTATTTTCAAAAATTAAAGTCGCCATTCTATTGAGAACTTTCGGTCACGAAATGGTATATGAATTTTTTTGAAAAAGCTTCATTCAAGGCAGTAATTATTAAGTCATCCATATGATTCCAGTGTTCCTTATAAAATTTAGCATTAAATTCGTCCACTACAAGCGAAGTTCCATCACTTACACTGAAAAATGTTTCCTTAACTTCATAGTCATCGGTCAGGTCATTGATAATGTTGCATCCATATTCAAATATGATTTTCTTACACTATTTTCGTAAAATAAGTTACTTCGAGGATTATTAAAATTTTATATAAAATTCGATTGCTTTACCAAATAATTCCTCCTCACCATAATTTTTCTCCCATCTCCCAAGATTCTACCTATCCAATTCTAGTGACACTTCTTCTCTGACATTTTTGCATAGAAGAATGATTTCACCTTATCCCCTAGAAGAAGCCAGTCGCATTTGGATTTTTGTCTAATATCAATGTATTCCCTTTTCAGATCTCTTTCCAGTTGTTCTTTACATTCCTATAGTTCTATAGCTATGCTCTCCTCTCTATTTTGTTCCAGACGTTGTTGTAAAGCCCCACACCTTGTACTGCACCTCCATTTTAGTATCCTTTTTTTCTCCACTCCAATTCTTCAAGGCTTCCTTCACACTTTTATGTTACACAACAGCTTCTACAAGGCCTTATCTTCTACTTCAACATTCCATCCCTCTTCAAATTTGCCCACATAGTCCTCGTATAAACACCATGGTTCATATAACTAAATGATCGACTGCAATTCACTAAACTTGCTTCACCAACATAACTAATATAGCGTGTGGTCGTCACCCCCATTGGAAGTAAAGCAGCTGTCGATGAAGGGAATAATCCTTTCCACTCTATATTCACTAACATTCTACCAAGTTCAGTCAAGATATTTTTTTTGGGTCCAGACCATCAGGTGAACTAAAATCCCTTTACCTCCAATTCACATTGACTAGTTCTATACATGATTAAGTTAAGTTCATTCATTTTACTAAAAGGCATGTGTACTCCCTCGACTTCTCTTTGACTATACAAATATAATTAAAAACACCTAGTAAAAATCCAAGGTCTAAATATTTGAAATAATTTTCTTTCAAACTACATCATAATTTACTTTTTTGGTAATCAATGTTTTGAGCATAAATGAACAAGCAATTAAATCTAATCCCACCCCTGTTTACCAACTCCAAAGTTATGTGCTGTTCACTCATATTAATCATCATAATTATTCTATATTTGAAATAACACGAAATGTTACTAACTAGCTGCCACATTCTCTTCAAAAATTTCCTAGATTTTTCAATTTCAAATCTCTCAATTTGTTCTCTAAAATCCCTGAATAATTAACTTTGTAATAATTTATAAGCTTACTTGTCTTCAATGCTCTATTGGGATTATGAAACCCTCTATTGTTCCGGCTCATTATTGTCATTCAAGAGGTTTGGTTTTGCTTATTTAATTTTTGCCATGCCGTATGGAACATTTGTTCTTCTCTTTTCTGTACTTATTTTCCTCAGTCCATTCAAGATTTTTCTTCAACAAAAGTTCTTTTTACCGTCTCTTTTTAGTGCCATTTCTAGCGAGGCTCCTGGGAAATTCTGCGAGATTCTACTTATCAGCTCCTGATTGGTCATGCGTACTAACATATTTAGGCTCCTTATTAGCCTTATCACTCCTCTCCTTTTCCTTAATCTGTGATAAAAATAAAATTTGTCAAATTACACATATTATCATTAGAAGGAGTGAAAAATTACCATGAGATAAAGATATGTTTTGGTTAATTTCTTCGGAATGAATAATGCAATTCGATGATGCCTCATTCATAGGGTGCCCAGGGGTTGCTGACGGTAATGAATACGTCTGGATGAATCCAGTAGCCCTTTTTACCTTTTGCTGCAGATGAGTAAAAGTTGCTGTGATATGGATTTGTTCGACTTGATCCTTTGTTGTCCTTCCTCACTGACCGAGGACTCATTCTCCAAATCCCTTTACCCATAGTCACATCTTGTCTGGGGTTGACTTCAATTCGTCCCTCCTTACATTAGCCTTCTTGATTCTTCACTTTTATCCATTTTGGAATCACCTCTTTTACAAGACACATTTGCTTAATCACCTCCTCTACTTCATTTAAAGCTACTTAAGGATCCTACTCTTCAATTTTCTCTCAATTCAATTTTGAATCTTCCTTCCCCGCGTCTCCCTATTAAACTTTTCGATATCTTTCGTATTCCCATATGCATTGTTTACCCCCATTCTCATCACCTAAATATTGCCTCCTACCCCCGCATTATAATCTTCCTTCTCCCTACACTACTTCTCCCACTTTCCCTTCTTCCTTAAGTCTGCCATCCTTTCTTTGTGTATTGTTTCAAAAACATTCATCACCCATACTTTTCTCAGCAGGTTTAGGTACCCATGTCTTGCTCGCTTGACATTGCTTTTTGATATGTGCAAAGTATAAACAATTATCACATCTAGATGGTGAATTTTTATGTATCATTTCTAGTTTGAACACCTCCTCATCTTCTTCTATTGCTTCTAACATATAGGGAAACCAAACTCCACCTTAATATCTACTAGCACCCTCATGAAAGATATTCTAGATTTACTTAGAGTAGCTTCAT
This sequence comes from Allium fistulosum, assembly GCA_030737815.1. Taxonomy (NCBI): domain Eukaryota; kingdom Viridiplantae; phylum Streptophyta; class Magnoliopsida; order Asparagales; family Amaryllidaceae; genus Allium; species Allium fistulosum. The sequence goes on along the minus strand of CM060904.1, from coordinate 1,216,541,176 downwards.
CCATCTTGACTAGGGTTCCGATAGAGCTTACCATGGCCCCAATTGCTTTAGGACCTCATAGCCAGAAACTTAGCCACGGTAATCAGATCCAAACCGATATGCTTGTAAAAAGATTATTCATTTAATTTCGAGGCTTAGCTTCTTCATAATAATAAGATTTTTATCCAAAAAAACATGGTACTTCTTCTATGATCTTATTACAATCATCTTCTTCTCCAAATCTAACAACAAAGAAGCCGTTTTCTCTAGACCAGATAGTAAAAGGGGATATGGTCTTCCATATACGTTTTGTATAAGCCTTCAATGCCTTAAAGTATGGTCTCGGGCCCACCACATACATCATCATGCAAATGTTCCTTTAACATCCCCCTACTTGGAGGCCCAAAACTAATGGCTACGGATACTGCAGTCATCCATAGTTAGTAATCCTTAGTGACCAAATACGACAATGTTAGATACATTGATATAAAGAAACACATGAATATGGAAAAAAAATCTTAAAACAACAAACAAAGTCCACATTCCATTTCAAACTATTTCAAATTCATTACATAATCCTAAAGCGCAGACCACGTTCAAACAAAATATAGATATTATAAAATACGCCAAGAACGACATATGAAGATGCCCCCTTGGATGATCAGCATATACAATATGGCAATAAAACAAGTTTGCCTTTACAACCAAACACGGCGGAAATAAAAGAACTCTAAGTAGCCAACATGCCTCCTGCACGTTACCAGAAGTATTATGTCTAAAAGAACAGCTGAAAACATTAATTCTCAACCTACTCAAAATCAATTGAGTACCCGAGAGTTTAAGGGGAAACAAAAACTTCGAGTCGGACATAAGCCTGGTATGAATAACAACCTACCATTTCAAACCATTTAGATATCTAGTGAGACCACACTGCTTAGCGAAACGGGTTTTCCCCTCACCAGTATCCTAAAACATTTATAAAACCTTATACTGTGCTCTTGCATCCACAATGGTTAAAACATAGTGTTTCAAAACAATATGATGATATGCAAAACAAGTAAATCAAATCTAGATTACCCATCCCCTTTCATTCTAACTATCTGTCTCAATTATGGTTTTTTTGGTTACTATTAACCAGTTAAATATTTACATACTATCCGTCCAATTTCATAGTTTTCATGGGATCACTAAGAACTTATTGGTAACTCCAATATATTTTCTATTATCTTAGTTTTCATGGGATAACTAGGAACTTATTGACTAGCTACTAATATCTTAATCCGCATATAGTTTCCATAGGCTAACTATAAATCTATTGGCCCCTGCCAATATCAAATCATAGTTTTCATGGGCTGACTATGAACTTAATGGCCTCTGCCAATAGCTTTCCCTTTATACAGTTTTCATGGGCTTACTGTGAACCTATTGGCCCCTACCAATATCTTTAATTAAGATATTGGCATTTCATAAGTTATATTCACTACTGGGTCAACCTAGCCGGTTATTCTGCCTTCCCCAAAATACCGTTATGGGTTAATTACAATGTAAATAAATATACGAAGAAGTAATACTCTCAAAAATCTTTATTTATGCCATGGTACTTCCTTTTAAAATGAGAATGGGTTATTTGTTTTGAAACCATAAAACATCACTTCCGAAACCACCAGATGACCTCCTCCGAAAGCATAGGAAACCTCTTTTCAAAACTCTAAGTATATACCTTTTAAAGATCTATAAATCAATCCTTTCGAAACCAAATCATACCTTTTGAAGTATATACCAAAACTCTAAGCTTAATAGTCTTTAGGAAAATAGATTCGAAACCAATAAAAGTACGCCTTTCAAAAACATTGGGTTTTACTCTTTAAAAAAATCTTTTGGGTCGTAGTGGTTATATACGAAAGTATCTCTTTCGAAACCTTTATAGAATTGTTTGGGGAAAAGTAGATGGTGTCGGAACCACCTATTCGAAAGCCCAAAACCTTTAAGTTAAAACTTCAAAGGGTAGTGTCGAAACCCCATTTCGACCCCACTGCCTTTAGAACCCTCAACCCTTTTCGAAAGCATTTAAGAAGTGGCTTAGCTTAGGTTAAAACAGAGATAACCCTTCGAAAGCACTGATGGCTTCAATACACTTGGAAGGAAATATAGCGGCTAGGTTTCAACTTGGTCGAAACCATTACTTTCGAAAGCACTTAAAACAAAGGGAACCCATTCGAAAGCTAATACTTTAAACATAATACGACAACCTTCTTCAAAAGCTATTTATAAACTACTTTCGAAAACATACGCTTTCGTCTGGATCGAAAGCTCTAAGAAAAACAAAGAAAATACTTAACTTTTGAAAACCAAAAAGTGTTTCGACCCGATCGGAAGCATTCCTTTCGACACCATAGCCTCCGCCTTTCCTCCAATCTACTACGTACCAACTGAGTGATACCATGTGTATTGGTTTCGAATATGTAGGTTTCGGCTGGGTTGGTTATGACTGAGTTGGATCAGAAGCAATGGTGTCGAAAGGTATTACTAAAGGAGGCGGAACCCTCTTTTCTGATTGAAGGCCGAAATCATGCACATTTTTAGTAATTGCTTTAACTAACCTGCCTACGTGGACTCTTTTAATTGGTTGTCTAAAAACTTTTCAAATACTTTAAAAAATAACCGCTGCAATTATCAGATCTAAATCAAAGGAAGATTAACGTTTAAGACCTTCCATTAAGAAAAACCAATATTTACAAAAAAGTCCCTCTTTTAAAATAATTTATTTATCCTAGTAAATCAATTGGGAAAAATCCATAAAAATCACAGAAAATATCTTTCACCATGCTCAAACGTATTAAAATTTCTGACCCAATTTCTTTCTGAAATACTCGAAATAAATTTTAAACCCAAATATATCATATTTTCCTTTAGAAAATCATAATAAATTTCCCATAGCTTGGAAAATTATGAAAATTTAAACCATCTCTAAATTCATGTTTTACCTAATATATAATTTTTCCATTGCATTCTAAATTCAATAACAATCGGTTTTGCCCTAAAACCATGCAATTTCATATGTAAATGCATAGATTTAAATCAAACATAATATAGCTCAAGCGTATCATCATCCATAACATCATAAAAACGGGTTTAATCTTAAATCCGAAAATATATGAATATAAAACAAAATAAAGATGGAATGAACTATAATTCACCTTAGATATGATAAGGAATTTGAGATTTGTTGTTGATTAATCCTTGCTAGCTTTAGATTGAAATTTTCTATTTTCCTCCTTGTTTATGGCCGACTCTAATTTAGGTTTTTGATTTGCATTTGAGAAAAATGAGAAGTGAAACGTGAATGGGTAATTACAAAAGTGTATAGCCGTGAGTATGAGGAGGTGCGGCTATTTACTAATATTCCCACGTGTATATTAATTAGCTTATAAACCAAATTAAGCTCATTTATTTTATTATTAAGCACGACCCTACATGTTTTATCCAAATCTCAATCCCCTTATCATCATTATTTAATTTAATTTATCTAATTAAATTTCTTGAATAATGTTATTAAAAAAATTAGGGATGTTACAAGATCCCCCCCTTAAAGAATTTCGTCCTCAAAATTCAGTAAGGACTAAATACTAAACATAGAAATTATTTATAACAAATCCTAACAAACATACTAGCCTATCTGACGAGTAACTATCTATATAAATCTAATATAGACATACCATCAAAGTAGTTCAGGATAAGTATTTCTAGTCATGTCCTCTGTCTCCTAAGTACAGTCCTTCTCGTTGTCGCTCCATTGAACTTTCACCAACCAGACTGTCTTGTTCCTCAATCTTTTCTCATCTCGCGCTATAGCTCGAACTGGTTGTCTAACAAATGTCAAATTAGGCTCTACTACCAAGTCTTCCAACCTCGTCGGAGGAATAGTAGTCTCTGGATCATGTACATACTTGCGAAGATGAGACACATGAAATACATTTTGGACACGTGCCATACCACTCGGCAACTCTACTCTATATGCGAGCTTCCCAATCCTCTCTATAATTTGGAATGGTCCATCATATCTTGGGGCTGACTTCCTTGACTTTCCAAATCGTACCACACCCTTCATCGGTGACACCTTAATAAAAACCTTATCTCCAACTGAGAACTCTAGGTCCTTACGCCTCTTATCTGCGTAGCTTTTCTGCCTGGATTGAGCTTCCTTCATCCTTCCTCGGATTAACTCAATCTTCTCGAACGCCTCCCTAACCAAATCTAGACCTAAGACTAATCTGTCTCCAGGCTCCAACCAACATGCTGGTGATTTGCATGGCCTTCCATACAAAGCTTCAAAAGGCGCCATTCCTATGCTAATCTGGTAGCTATTATTATAGGAAAACTCAACTAAATGTAGGTGATCCTCCCAAGATCCATCAAAGTCCAATACACAAGCTCTCAATAAATCCTCGAGTACCTTATTGACTCTCTCCGTCTGCCCATTTGTCTGAGGGTGGTATGCAGTACTCATATTAAGCTTGGTACCCAATACTTCCTGTAGACTCTTCCAGAATTCACTAGTGAACAAGGCATCTTTGTCATTGACTATACTACTAGGAACTCTATTTAGTCTAACTATGTTCTTCATGAACAACTTAGCTAAAACAGGTGCCGTCCTGGTTGACTTAACTGGAATGAAATGGGCACTCACGGTCAATCTGTCCACTATGACCCATATACTTTCATTTACCGTATTTGACCTTGGCAACCCATCTATAAAATCCATGGATATCGAATCCCATTTCCAAACTAGAATCTCCAAGCAATCCACTCGGCTTCTGATGTCGGCCTTCGCTTGTTGACAGTTTGCACACTGCCTAACCCACAAGCCAACATCCCTCTTCATACCTTCCCAATAGAAGCTCCTCTTTATATCCTGATACATCTTGGTTCCTCTAGGATGAATCGTAAACTTGGACCGATGACATTCTCCAAGAACTTCCTTCTTCAAGTCCTCCATATTCGTAACACACAACCTTCCCTTCTTTCTCAACTATCCTCTTTAGTCAAGACTAAAGTGTTTTAGATCATCGATCTCATCTCCTATCTCGAGCCTCATAATCCTCTCGACTAACACTGGATCATCTTTTTGCTTAGAAGTAATCCTCTCAATCAACATTGGTCGGACTTCTAAGCAAGACAACATGGCGGTACTCAGACTAGAACAGCAGTCGATCCAAACTGTACTCCACAACTGGCTAAAGCTTCTAAATCCGTCCATTCCGCCAACATAGCTAACACTACATTTTGATGTTTTCTGCTAAGAGCATCTGCTACTTTATTACCTTTCCCTAGTGTATATCTATACCAAAATCATAAGCAGCCAAAAACTCTAGCCACCTCTGCTGTCTCATATTCAACTTCTTTTGAGAAAATAAATACCGTAAAGACTTATGGTCGGTATAAAGCTCAAACCTCTCCCCTAAGAGATAATGTCTACAAATCTTCAATGCAAAGATCACTACAGCCAACTCCAAATCATGAGTAGAATATCTCACTTCATGCGGTCTAAGCTGTTTGAATGCGTAGACAATAACTTTACCCTTTTACATTAATATAGCTCCCAATTCAGTGCCACATGCATCAGTATACACTACTAACCCTTGGTTTTCATCTAGAACTACTAGAACTGGTGCATCGGTCAAAAAATGCTTTAACTTAAGGAATGCTTCCTCACATTTATCAGACCAAATGAACTTCACATCCTTCCTGATCAACTTAGTCAAAGGTGCTGCTATCTATGATAAATCCTTAATGAATCACTGGCAATAGCCAGCAAGTCCAAGAAAACTTCTAATCTCGGTTGTCGTCTCTAGTCTCTTCCAATTATTCAGAGCTTCGATATTATCTGGATCGACTGATAAGCCTTTCTATGAAACCACATGACCAAGAAACTTAACTTATTTCTTCCAAAAACGACACTTGGTAAACTTCGCCTTTAGCTGTTCTGCCTCAGCGTCTCAAGCACCACTCTAAGATGAACTTCATGCTCCCTTTCTTCCTTAGAGTATACTAAAATGTCGTCTATAAACACCAAAACAAACCTATCCAAGTACTTTTGGAAAACTCGGTTCATCAAATCCACGAAGAAAGCAAGTGCATTTGTTAATCCAAATGGCATCACCAACCCCTCATAAGAACCATATCTAGTTCGAAATACTATCAAAGGAACACTATCCTCCGCCACTCTTAACTGATGGAAACCTATCGCCAAATCCAACTGAGAAAACACTCTGGCTCCATTCAACTAATCAAATAGATCATCTATCCTCGGCAAAGGATAGTTATTTTTAATCGTCCTCTCGTTCAACTTACGATAGTCGATACACATCCTCAATGACCCATCTGGTTTCTTTACAAACACCGCGGCCGCTCCCAAAGGCGAACTGCTTGGCCTGATAAAATTCCTTCCTTCATGATCCACTAGTTGCACCTTCAATTCCTTTATCTCAGTAGGTGTCATCTTGCTAGGTGGTCTACTCACAGGTTCGGCTCCGGGCACAAGATCTATTCTAAATTCCATAACTTGTTTCGGTGGCAGTCCTGTGACTGGCTCAAAGACATCTGCAAACTCTCTTGCTACCCGAACCTTACTTAAATCATCCCCTATCTCCATAGCATTAAGCAAAGTACTAACACTCCAGTCAGAATTTTCCACTGGAAACATTATTCGGTTATGACTATTAGGTTGTCTCGGTGATATCTCCCTATCTTGGCAAAATATTCTAGCCTCATACCTACCAAACCAATCATACCCAAAATGATTCCAAAATCTATGAAATCGATAATATATAAACTGCATGCAAACTTATGACCTAATAAGTCAAGTTCTAACTAGTCACATCTCAACCCTAGAGTTGCATACCCTCCTATTGGATTCGCAACCCTAAAGAAAGTAACAAGATAGGTGTGTTCTAAGCATAACTTATCAACTAAACACTGATATATAAATGAATGTGATGTACCGGTATCAAAAAGTACCCTAATTGGTATACTTTAAATAAAAAACATACGTTCCATCACAGTCTTTCCTTTATCAGCTGCAGTAGGCCTAGCTGGTTCAATAGCAAAAAACTTTCCTTTGTCCTCCCTAACTGGCACTGGACACTGATTCTTGTAATGCCCAACTTGATCACAGTTGAAGCACTTCACATTCTTCTTACTTGTAGCTTTCTTCCCATTTCTTGACTGGCACTCATTCGCAGAGTGACCCTTCTTGTCACACTTATAGCAAACTATCTCAGCCCTTAACTTTTTAGCAGTATCTCCCTTCTGGGCTCCCTTTTAAAAACTTTCTCTTCTTCCCCCGAGAACCCTGATGTGACAACCCACATTTTGGAATGTTTAAATCGACAATAATCCACACATGTCCAACTTAAACAATCCGGAACGTAGATAATCAATGGGGTTAAATAAGAAAAATAAGAAAAGAAGAAGAAAACAAACACATAATCTCACAGCGGAAACGATAAAATATAATAATCAAATAACAGTTCATGAAACTGTTTACTATACATTTGATTATAATCTATACACATTTATAAGAGTTATATATATACACATCAGGGATAAGTGATCAATATACAAGATGAATAAGGGAATAATATAATAGTAATATACCAAAATCTTTGTCTTCGTCCTCCAAAGAATAATCTTCAATACGCTGAAAAACTCAGGACTGACTCGAGCATAATGAAAAGACAAAACACTCGAGTCAAGACTAAAATACTCTTATGTAAGTCAAATCAATATCACAAATATGAGTGCAATAACTTAAGAGATGTTATGGGATTTTCCATCTCCTAAGGATCCGTTTAACTATTCATATATAATAGTATACGCTATAATAGATAATGTCTATCAGTAAAATAAATATCAAAACAACATTAAGGCTTTACATTGATCCACCTTAACACATTTGTATAGTTTTAAACCAAAGTCGTAATGGGCTCGTATAGCGATAAATATGACAAGGCACGTGAGGCAATGCCAAAGTTAGGATTCTACCAGTTTACCCTTTCTGGTTGGTCGAAACCCATCCATGGCCGACCGCGACAATCAATCCAACCGACAAAAGGTGCACCCATCAAATACGAAATCACAATAGTAATACAGGATCAACGTCGCTAGAGGTAGCTAACCTCAATGGCCAAACATAGGCTCCTGTTTTAGTCATTTTAATTACGACATGAGTGTCAAGGCTATCCATCATCGTTCTCTTACTTCATTCCAGTAAACATCGCCAATTCAACCACTACATTCTGGATAGCATCCACTGCGTACACGGTTGTCGAAGTGGTTCCAATATTGACAGAGAGTATGCCAATAAGAGGCCCCGATCTCTTTAACAACCAAACGTCGTTTTACACACTGGTGGTGCTTTTATATTTCGAAAACAATTCATACTTGATATCAAAATATCCTATTCCTTTCAAAATCAAATCCATTTCGAAATCATCATATTCGCTTCAAAAATCGTATTTTTCTTCAAAATGTCAATTCAGATCGATATATCGATTTCACTTTAAAATTTTGATCTGACTTACAATTTTGGTTATAATTTACTTTGACCCAATTCGCATTTAAATCCAAGATTTAAATATAAACATTCCACCCATTGACCAGCTTAAACTTTTAGAAATAGTTTAAATAATTTTAAAATAGTTTAATAGAAAATAATTTGAGTATTAAAAACAGTTTATATAGTAACATAGTTGGGAAAATTAAAATAGTTTCGATTTAATTCCAAAATTTCCAATTCAAATCAATTTCCATTTCCATTTCGATTTACTCGATTCAATTCCGATTTCAAGTCGAATTTTAATTTCAATTCCAAATTAATTTAAATTCCAAATTAATTTAAATTCCAATTTCAAATTAATTTAAATTTCAATTTCAAATTAATTTAAATTCCAATTTCAAATTAATTTCAGTTCCAATCCCAAATTAATTTAAATTCCAATTTCAAATTAAACCATTTTGATTTATATCAATTCCGAGTCCATTTCCAAAATATCGATTCAAAACCCTTAAATCAAATTTTCATTCAATATCAAATTTAAAATCCAAATTTTAAATATAACTCAAATCCGAGCTCAATTTCAAAGTATCATTTTATATCACCTATTCTTAGCCATATTCAAAGTTCGAATAAAAAGTCCAATCCTTTAAACAAATAAATTTATAAAATTCACATCGTATTTCGATTATAGCTTAAAAATCTCAACTTCGATTAATTAAACAATTCATGTTTCAAATTTAAATTTCAACATCCCGAGTTCAATTAAAAAATAATTCAATTTCCATAAATTCAATTTTTATTTCTTAAAACCAAATCATTTAAATAATTTCAAATCAAAATTTTAAAATCATTTAATTTATCCAATCCGGTGTCCGTATATAATTCTCTATCCTATGGCCAAGTGAATCAATTATTTCGATTTAATTTCAGGGATGGATATATATCATTTCAATCCAAAATAAATGCCATAGGTATATATCATTTCAACCTATTTCTTAATTTATTCGAAATAACTCAATTTACAGTTTTATATACTATAAATAATATACAGGGTGATAACAGGATATATTAAACATAAATAACATCCAAACATCCAATATATCAATCAAATTTCATCAATCACCATCCATCATCCAAACTGTCAGTAATCACACAATCAACCAATTATCGATAAACTAAGGATTTTACTAGCAGTTAAATTCTGATTCAATTTTAACTGTCAATTTAAATTCTATCAATTAATTCAGATGTCAATTAAATGTCAATTAAATTTATCAAACAACTATCAATAAATTCATTCGCTTCACGAACTAAATTTAACTAACATAAAAATTATTTCAGTACTTGTGAGCGTATAAACACTCACCTTCCTATTCCAAACTGAATGTAATTCCAGCTTCAAACAAAAATCCAACTCGACTCCGAGCCGTAGACAACGTCGATACGATTTCACTGAAATTGATTTCATCCATAATGGACCTCATATGCGCAAATTACGTGCTAATTAATATCAATATAATTAAAAACTTAATTAACATAATAATATAATTTAATTTTTATAAAAAAAATTCTAACCCATACCTTAACACGCTTAGTCCAGACTCGCCTTCTTCTTAAACTCGATTTTTTTTAATCGAACGAAGCCTGCCACATCGCAAATGCCGATCAACTCCCCGATAGATGCTAAACCCAAGGTCACAGCCCATAGTCGCCTGCTACCGTATCCTCTACTTGCCATTGCCACATCTCCTCTCTGATCGCGCGAACGAAGTCGACTCCCTAAAACCCTAACAGTGAATGAGACTCGCCTCCACCTATCGTCGCCTCTCTCGCTTGCGCCTGTGTCATGCCGATGGGCTTGAATCACTTGACGATTCTCTCTTTTTTCATCGAGATCTCATTCTTTTCTTAATTCGATCGGTATATATATATTTTTTAAATCTGGGCTGCTGAAACAAAAAGGGGAAGAGACAAGAGGGTGAAGTGGATACGAGTGTAGTGGCAAAACGGGTTTGAACAAGTACTGATATTTTTTTAATATATATTATAATAATTTGAAAGGATCTGATTCTATCGACCCGCGAAGTCACAAACTCCAAATGAAGTATGCCGCCTAGCGTTTATAATGTTTTACCCCCATTCCGAACACAATGGAACTAGTCAGGAGGCCTAATCCGATCGTATGTGGAAGATAGCTTTTCAAAGCCAGTTTATTTTATCGGATTCCGAAATAAATTTCTACGCGTTTCAAGCTCGCACGTTAAAACGACAAGTATGATCGCTACAAAATTTGAAATCCTATAATAATTCACTATTACGGATCCCATGAAACTAGTTTCGTCGAAATCCGAGATAGTTACCAAAATGACTAGTTTATACTCGTTGATTAAAATCAAAAATTTCTAATTATAATTATCACGTTTAAATCTAATTTTAAATGTTAACCAACTTCATTCATATTTAAAAGAATAATTACACCAATTGCCGATGTTATTTTAATTCTTATTAAATTCAGAATTCCATTATTCAAATAGTTTCTAATAATAAATTTAACAATTAAATCATCCCATATTAAATTTAAACAATTTAACTATCCAATAAATTACACTAATAAGTCATTAATTTTTTTATCCCTAACAATTATACTCAATAATTATATCAAATTCTAAAATTTTAAATAGTTAAAAATACGGGTTGTTACATACTCCTCCACTTAAAACTTTTAGTCCTCGAAAAGGCGTTAAGTAAAGAATTTAACACTTGATATATTTTCTCGAAATAATTTACTTATAAAACATCACAACCTTATTTACAAAACCATTACTACGCTCCTACTACGCCACTCCGATATTGGTTTTACGGAAAATATAACTTATGTATAGAAACAAGTTAAAAATTTTAAAACCTCAAAAAAATTTCTAACTCCAGGATTTACGGAAAATATCGGCAGAGTCTCCTTTGCGCGGCTCGATCGGAAAAAATTTGCAATTCAATATATAACCCAAATATAACCAATATATATCAAATATACATCTCATCTCAATGATGAGGCATCTCGAAGGGCAAAAATATAAAATCACGGTATGTAATCCAAGATACGTACCTTATTATTAATAATACGAGCGAGTTCACTCGTATTAAGCAAGCAAAAACATATAAATCCTCGTATACGCCCAAACGGTCTTCGTATGTACCTATCTCAACTCAATTTAAGATATTAGTTGCATATAACGATGTAGAAGCATGTATAAGTCCAATATAACCATATAACATGGATTTTGAATCCAAACAATAAATACAAGCACAAATACGCAACATACAACAATCATACGCAATCAAAACTGTAATAACAATGGTTTGCAACAAAAGAAACCATCCAACCATCAAGATCCGTCCAACTAATCCAATTAATTCATAACCATGTGAATTTTCGTTTTCCAATGTAAATTTTTAATTTATACTCTTCATTTCTTATTAACATTCATTTCATTAACATTTTAATTGATTCATTTCAATTTTATTTGCATTCAACCAACTTTTATTCAATTAGATTTACGTTCAATTGATTTTTCATTCATTCTATTTACTTCTAATTTATTTGCATGCACTTATAACCATTAATGAATTCACATTCTATTTATTTATACTCATTTATAGTTACATTCATTTTTTTTCACTTCTATTATTTCATTTCAATAATTCATATAATTAATTACACTTAAGTAATTTAATTCCGTACCACATTTCATATATTTTAAATTGATTCACATTCACTCATTAATATTCATTTCGTTAATCATACAATGGATTTATATTCAATTCATTCGCTTTTAATTGATTTGCATTCAACTAACTTGGTTCCAATTCATTTTTATTCAATCATCCAATATTCATTGCATTCACATTTGATTGATTACAATCCAATGTATTTACATTAAATCAATTTGTTTCAATTATTTACATTTGTTTCATCCACATTTAATTTGGTTTACATTCCATTGATTTCTTTCAATTTATTAACATTCGTTACAAATTCATTATATTCAATTTTATTCTCTTTTTTTACTAACATCTTTTATAAATTATAAGTTTATTATAAATATTTTATACAACACAACTCACGTTTATTATTATTACTTCATATCTTAAGTTATTATTAATTCATCGATTCACTTCATTTATTCAAATTCATATTATTGATTTACTAAAATAAATTTTTACTTTATAACTCAATTCATATTAATAAATTTTTCATAGTTTATTAAATTTTCTTAAGTTACTTCCATCCTTTAATTTGTTTCATTAACTTATTTCGTATGTAATTAGCTAACATGAAATTTATTAAAACTCATTTCATTTGTATTTAACATATTTTCATCAATTTTAAATTAAATCCAATTACTCAAATTTATTTTTTCTTACACTCGTTTATTTTTATTCAATTTCTTACACACTTAAATTACATTTCATTTTTAAAAATTTAAGTTCATATTCATTTTAAATACATTTTATAGCTTAAATGAAATAAATCCACTTTACTAATTTATCCAGTTTCATTTAATATCCAATTCAATTTATTTAATATTAAGTTAAACTTAATTTCATTTTAATCTATTACTCATTTTATTTAACCTTTTTTCAAGTTAAATTTTCTTTTCATTCCCATTTTACTAATTTTAAAATTTGTTTTTAGCTTAATATTCTCAAATCTATAAGTTATAAAAATTAACTTATAAAAATTTCATTTCGTTATTTTATCTACTTCATTTCAAATGCAATTTATTTTTGTTTAAGCTTTCATGAGTTAAATGTTTTATTTACTTCATTTCACTAACTCAATTAATTTAACATTTCTTAAGTTAATTATTTTATTTCATTTCTCGAATTCAAATTTCTTTTATCTACTTAATTAAAAATATTCACCAGTTCAAATTTTAATTTTACTTTCCTTTTCAAATTTACAAGTTATAACTATTTTTTTTCATATTCAAATTTATAAGTCACAAAGTCATTTCTTATATACTATTTTCAATTATAAGTTCCAAACTATTTTCACATATTTATTAAGTCATATTTAGAATATTTTCTTTTCAAAATCAAAACTTGTTTTAATCGAAAATAAATTTCTTTCGATAGCAATTCTCACTCAGAAACTCGAAAATGAATACTGGCGATGCTGCAGTCATCCCTAGAATTATTTCCCAGCGATCAAAGCGAATTTAATGCTTTATTTCCTTCCGAAATATTTCAAAATATTTTTCTAGTCAAAACTCTTTCAAATAATATTAATATTAATTTTAAAATCTTCGAAAAAATTTTTTGAAAACAAAAGGATTTTAAATTCTAAAATTCTCAAAAATCATTTCTATATACAAGCTATATTATAAATATACGTATACAAATTTCCTTACCTTATTACCAAACTATTTCATTAATTTACAACTCGGTCATTTTAACCAATTCTTATTTTAATTGATTTCAATTTAATTTAATTATAGAATGTTTCATAAAATAAATTTACAAAGTATCCATTTTGTTTTAATTCAATCAATAATCGATGATAACTAAATATTATCATCTCGTAATAACAATTTCATTAAAAATTTCTCATTTTATATATAAAATATAATTTAGGTAAAATTATTCCATTTACCCGATTTTAAAACAATATTATGTCGACTTGCCTCATTTAAGTGTTTAGAAACCCCTATCGATAACACGACGTCCTGCGCACCGACCAAAATTCATAAACAACTCAATGGATAAGTAAACACAATATAAAACATTTATAACACTAACAAGTACGCTCTCTCATATATATACGCTCAAACAGACTCATTCTAGGGTATTACTACCCTATCTCTAATGAGTCAAACCCCCACAAAGTGAGGTTATCGCTAAATCTGGCTCTGATACCAACTGTGACGACCCACATTTCGGAAGGTTTAATTCGACAATAATCCACACATGTCCAACTTAAACAATCTGGAACGTAGATAATCAATGGAGATAAATAAGAAAAATAAGAAAAGAAGAAGAAAACAAACACAAAATCTCACAGCGGAAACAATAAAATATAATAATCAAATAATAGTTCATGAAACTGTTTACTATACATTTGATTATAATCTATACGCATTTATCAGAGTTATATACATACACATCAGGGATAAGTGATCAATATACATGATGAATAAGGGAATAATAATAATAGTAATATACCAAAATCTTCGTCTTCGTCCTCCAGAGAATAATCTTCAATACGCTGAAAAACTCAGGACTGACCCGAGCGTAATAAAAAGACAAACCACTCGAGTCGGGACTAAAATACTCTTACGTGAGTCAAATAAATATAAAAAATATGAGTGCAATAACTTAAGAGATGTTACGGGATTTTCCATCTCCTAAGGATCTGTTTAACTATTTATATATAATAGTATACACTATAATAGATAATGTCTACCAGTAAAATAAATATCAAAATAGTGTTAAGGCTTTACATCGATCCACCTTAACACATTTGTACAGTTTTAAACCAAAGTCGTAATGGGCTCGTATATGGATAAATATGACAAGGCACATGAGGCAATGCCCAAGGTAGGATTCTACCAGTTTACCCTTTCTGGCTGGTCGTAACCCATCCGTTGCCGACTGCGACAATCAATCCAACTGACAAAAGGTGCACCCATCGAATACGAAATCACAATAGTAATACGAGGGATCAACGTCACTAGAGGTAGCTAACCTCAATGGCCAGACAAAGGCTCCTGTTTTAGTCATTTAAATTATGACACGAGTGTCAAGGTTATCCATCATCGTTCTCTTACTTCATTCCAGTAAACGTCGCCAATTCAACCACTACATTCTGGATATCATCCACCGCGTACACGGTTGTCGAAGTGGTTCCAATATTGACAGAGAGTATGCCAATAAGAGGCCCTAATCTCTTTAACAACCAAACGTCGTTTTACACACCGGTTGATGCTTTTATATTTCGAAAACAATTCATACTTGATATCAAAATATCTTATTCGTTTCAAAATAAAATCCATTTCGAAATCATCATATTCGCTTCAAAAATCATATTTTTCTTCAAAATGTCAATTCAGATCGATATATCGATTTCACTTCAAAATTATGATCCAAATTACAATTTTGGTTATAATTTACTTTGACCCAATTCGCATATAAATCCAAGATTTAAATATAAACATTCCACCCTTTGACCAGCTTAAACTTTTAGAAATAGTTTAAATAGTTTTAAAATAGTTAAATAGTTAAAATAGTTTAATAGAAAATAATTTGAGTATTAAAAACGGTTTATATAGTAAAATAGTTGGGACAATTAAAATAGTTTGAATATTTAAAGAAAATAGATTTGAAATTGTTTATACTGAAATAATTTATTTAAAACTGTTTCCAAGCCAGACTGATTCAATTCCAAAATTTCCAATTCAAATCAATTTCCATTTCCATTTTGATTTACTCGATTCAATTATGATTTCAAGTCGAATTTTAATTTCAATTTCAAATTAATTTAAATTCCAATTTCAAATTAATTTCAACTCTAATCCCAAATTAATTTAAATTCCAATTTCAAAGTTAAACCATTTTGATTTATATTAATTCCGAGTCCATTTCCAAAATATCGATTCAAAACACTTAAATCAAATTTTCCTTCAATATCCAATTTAAAATCCAAATCTTTAAATATAATTCAAATCTGAGCTCAATTTCAAAATATCGTTTTATATCACCTTTTCTTAGCAATATTCAAAGTTCAAATAAAAAGTCCAATCCTTTAAACAAATAAATTTCTAAAATTCACATCATATTTCGATTATAGCTTAGAAATCTAAACTTTGATTAATTAAACAATTCATGTTTCAAATTTAAAATTCAACATCCCGAGTTCAATTCGAAAATAATTCAATTTCCATAAATTCGATTTTTATTTCTTAAAACCAAATCATTTAAATAATTTCAAATCAAAATTTTAAAATTATTTAATATAACCAATCCGGTGTCCGTATATAATTCTCTATCCTATGGCCAAGTGAATCAATTATCTCAATTTAATTTCAGGGATGGATATATATCATTTCAATCCAAAATAAATGCCATAGGTATATATTATTTCAACCTATTTCTTAATTTTTTCAAAATAATTCAATTTACAGTTTTATATACTATAAATTATATACATTGTGAAAACATGATATATTAAACATAAATAAACATCCAAACATCCAGAATATCAATCAAATTTCATCCATCACCATCCATCGTCCAAATAGTCAATAATCACACAGTCAACCAATTATCGATAAATTAAGGATTTTACTAGTAGTTAAATTATAATTCAATTTTAACTGTCAATTTAAATTCTATCAATTAATTCAGATGTCAATTAAATTTATCAAACAACTATCAATAAATTCAATCGCTTCATGAACTAAATTTAACTAACATAAAAATTATTTCAGTAATTGTGAGCGTATAAACACTCACCTTCCTATTCCAAACTGAATGTAATTCCAGCTTCAAAGAAAAATCCAACTCGACTCCGAGCCGTAGACGACATCGATACGATTTCACTGAAATTGATTTCATCCGAAACGGACCTCATATGCGAAATTTACGTGCCAATTAATATCAATATAATTAAAAACTTAATTAACATTATAATAAAATTAAATTTTATAAAACAATTTCTAACCCATACCTTAACCCGCTTACTCCAGACTCGCCTTCTTCTCAAACTCGATTTTTTTTAGTCGAACGAAGCCTGCCACAGCACAAACGCCGACCAACTCCCCGATAGATGCTAAACCCTAAGTCACAGCCCATAGCCGCTTGCTACCGTATCCTCCACTTGCTATCGCCACCTCTTCTCTCTGACCGCTCGCACAAAGTCAACCCACTAAAACCCTAACAGCAAATGAGACTCGCCTCCACCTTGTCGCCGCCTCTCTCTCTTGCGCTTGTGTCATGGCGATGGGCTTGAATCCCTTGTCGGTTCTCTTTTTTTTCCATCGAGATCTCATTCTTTTCTTAATTCGATCGGTATATATATATATATATATATATATTAAATATGGGCAGTTGAAACAAAAAGGGGAAGAGACAAGACGGTGAAGTGGATATGGTTGTAGTGGGAAAACGGGTTTGAACGAGTATTGATTTTTTATATATTATAATAAATTAAAAGGATCTGATTCGATCGACCCGCGAAGTCACGAACTCCAAATGAAGTATGCCGCCTAGCGTTTATAATGTTTTACCCCCATTCCGAACAGAATGGAACTAGTCCGAAGGCCTAATCCGATCGTAGCGAAAGATAGCTTTTCAAACCCAGTTTATTTTATCGAATTCCGAAATAAATTTCTACGCGTTTCAAGCTCACATGTCTAAACGTCAAGTCCGATCGCTATGAAATTTGAAATCCTACAATAATTCACTATTACGGGTCCTATAAAACTGGTTTCGTTGAAATCTGAGATAGTTGCCAAAATGGCTAGTTTATACTCGTTAATTAAAATATAAAATTTCTAATTATAATTATTCATATTTAAATCCAATTTTAAATGCTAACCATCTTCATTCATATTTAAAAAACAATTAAACCAATTTTCGATGTTATTTTCATTTTTATTAAATCCAGAATTCCATTATTCAAATAATTTCCAATAATAAATTTAACAATTAAATCATCCCATATTAAATTTGAACAATTTAACTATCCGATAAATTACACTAATAAGTCATTACTTTTTTTTATCCCTAACAATTATATTCAATAATTATATCAAATTCTAAAATTTGAAAATAGTTAAAAATATGGGTCGTTACACCTGAGTTTCCATTAACTTCTCCTTAGCATAATTAGCAAGTAACTCTTCATGGCGAATGGCCATATCCAACACCACATTACAAGGATCACGGACATGTGCCATGGTTGCCTTAGCGAGCTCGGGCCATAATCCCCGAATGAACCTCTCATTTCTTCTGATGTCAGTATCTATGGTAGCATACCATATTGAGACAGCTCTTCAAACTTAGTAGCGTACTCAACTACTGACATCTCTCCCTGAACTTCCTCATTAGCTCCGATTTAGCAAATTCAGACATAAACTTCTGCTCAAATCTCCTTTTAAAATCAGCCCAAGTCAACTGCTCTTCCAGAACTCCGGTAGAAACGTTATTCCACCAGTGTAGCACTGACCCCTATAACTGTCTAGATGCCAACCTTCTCTTTTTCCTATCATTCAGACCCAAGTCAGTAAATATACGTTCATAGTGCAACAGCAATTCTCAACCTCTATGGCACTCTCCTTCCCCAAGAATGGCTTCCCACCCAAACTGGTGTAGTCTCTATTCAGCAAGGCATAATTATTCTCAACTGGAGCCACATGATTAGCTCCTCCTATATTTCTAGCCATTCCAGCAGCAACTCCTTCTTGCATCAAACCGATGAAGAACTAATACATCGCCCCCATATCTACTGGTGGATTTCCAACACCCACATTGATATCAGCATTGTGATTATTAGCATTTGTCGATCAACCTAGGTTCCTCCTGGCAGTGGGTCGAGCATTTTCATTAGTTATGGTGCTTCCTCCACCGAGATGCCCTCTTTCATTTCCTGCTTCCATATCTCCCTTCTCGTAAATCTGCATACAAGCCTGAGTAAGGTACAGAAGAACGGTCTAAGAGAGTAGGGAATACATACTTATTTATATAAAACTATATATCAAATACAAGTACGTTACTATAACGTTAACCCAAACCCCAATCATGTTGTATGATTCATTCGATTATGTTTGAAAAATCTTTTAGGTTTAAGTTTCTTTTAAAGTTTCATAAACCTATGCTCTGATACCAACTTGTAACATCACCCTAATTGGAGCCCAAAACTAACGGCTACGGATGCTTCAGCCATACATAGTGTAGCGACCCGCCCTTCTCGTCTCTCGAAAATCGACACAAAATACTCCACAGTATAATATGCCGACGATCGAGTGCCGAAAAAGACAGATTGTTGAGGAAAAAGAAGATGATAGAAGAAAGAAGGAACTAAACAACATCAGAATATCACAATCGCAGCGGAATAAAATATAATAAATAATAATAGCTCTTTACACAAAATGGAACCATATCTGTTTTATTTAATACACATCAGAGTATATCACAAACAAACAACAATTACCAGCCTGGCAGTTATATCAGCCTGCCTCACAACTTGCTGGAAATTTCAAACAACCATAGCAACGGAATAAACAAGTACGAATAATACATCTCGAACTCCAGCTCCTCTCCTGAGCTCTAAAGTATCCAATCCTAAACCTGAAATACTCGGTCTGACCCGAGCATTATAATGAAATAACACCCGAGTCAGTCTGGAATACCAGCGTGAGAGAAATACATCCAAACTGATTATTAAAGTTTCAAAAAAATCCTTTGAAATCAAAAGCATCTCGTAAGACCACGCCACAAATAAACATGTCGGGTTTTTACCTTACGATAGCCAAAACACTTTCTTATCAAATCCTCTGATATTATAATAGTGTCTATATACAAATACTTATTCAAATAGCTGAAACTGTTACATCTATTAAATTCCAGCATACTAGCCACAATCGTGGGTAATACAAACAAAAACCCGTAAAGGCACGTAGGGAGAATGGATTTCCAACTAATGACTAGGCATTGGGGTACCACCTGTCACAGTACCTGGTCTAGATTAGCGTACCAAGGACCACGCCCGATCCCCTGCAACACAAGACCGGAACCATCCCTTACTGGATAATTCCGAGTAAAATCACCCCACGGTTGTGATTAGCAACCGCACCACTAAGCCGAAATAAAAAGGGACATCTAGACAGGGATGACCTTACTCTCAAGTGGGGGCTACTTACGAAGCCTCGTTGCATATCCCCTGATTTTCAGTCATTCTCGGTTGATGAGGCTTGAGGCTAAGCGTTACCTTTATAGAACGTTTCACTTGGAATGCCCATCATCCACCTGACGATGTTCCGAAAGCATTCATCCATACAAGTCCATTCCGGGTTCGAACGGAACCGAAGTCACTACTCCATCTTCGATTTCAAACTCGTTATCCCACGAAAACGTACAAATTGAATCGAAGTGGTTTTCGAGAAATTAATCTCGATCCCGGTCTCTTCGAAACGATCAGCGCATTGGCCCATATTGATAGTCGGTTATTTAACTATCAATTACCATTCACAAACATCCATCAAACATAAATAATTCCTCAAATTTATGTTTTCCTCAAAATATCTTCGCAAGATATATTTCTATTTTCAATTCCTTTGAAAACAGTTAAAACCCACTTCCTTTTACGGAAATAAATTTCCCAACATTTACTATTTCCCCACTGAAATCACCAAGTACAAACACTTAAGATTTTAAAATCATTTAAATCACTTTATCCAAATATATTTTAAGAATATATAAGGTAAAACTATTTTTATAAAATATAAAAACTAATTTTAAAATAAAAGTTAAGTCGAACTAAATTTTAAAATAAGAGTTACAAACTTCTATATAAGTTTCAAATAAAACTTTAAACCAAACTATCTTTAAATAAATCCATTTTATAAAATATCAATATTAATAATATTTCTTTAAAACATAATACCAATTAATCCTTTTAAAGAATTACTACTATAACTAATTTTGTAAATATTTAATTTAAAATTCTTACAACTTAAATAATAATTTCTTAAAAACATCCTTTTTAAGAACAAATTTAAAGCTTTTAACTTTTATTTAAAAATCTGCTTTAAAACGTACTTGGCTTTTCAAGGAAATACACTTCCATTTCAGAATACCAAAGAATTCTTTTTATAAATTTCACTGGATTTATCTCAATTCAAATTTACGTCTCAACCCGTAAATTTCTTCCAACACACTAAAAATAAAACTCCCCTTTTATTTTTAAGCACACTTCCCATTTCTTGGAAATCACTTCCAAAATATATGCTTTAATTATTTAAAATAAGTTTCCAAATTCTTTATTCAAAATATACTTTTGAAAATCTATAAAAGTTCTATTGGGTAACTTAAATCAAAGATTTCTTTTTAATATAAAGATATTATATCAAATACTTAATGAAATTCCCTTTTGAAATCAAAATACTAATTTATCTTTAAATTAATTAATTACCATATTTTCTTAATAAATACTTATTTTTCCACTTAAAATAATTAAAGATAAAATTTTTCTAAAATATTCTAAAAACACATTTTTTAAACTTTCAAGTTTATACTTTGAAAGTTCTCTTTTGAAACATACTTCATTTACCAGGAAAATTTCACTTTCCATCCTTTTTAAAATAATCTCACTATTAATTTAAAAACAATTTGCACCTTCTTATAGAAATTCCCACCGGAAATCTATACCTTTAAATCTATCCTCCGATAAATATTCCACTTCAGCTGTACACCTAGTTTATAATTTTTTATTCCTCATTCCCTTTTAAATCACAATTTCAAAATAAACACTTCAATTTCCAATCCAATTTCTTGAATTTAATTTCCTTAAATTCATATCTCAAAAATCCTTTTTCATTTCCCTTTAATATTCCTATTTCATTTTATTGATATTTTAAAATACCAAATTTTATTATCCAACCATAACACAGCATAACAAAATTCCAAATTAATCTATCAGATGACATCAATGAAATATATCACAGATTATGAATATAATTTCTATATTGTGAGGAATCTAGTTGGATCCCTCCAACCTGTTTCCCTGCATCCACAGATGTTAGCACAACAACAAATATCAATCCAAACTGATATTATTATTCATATTCAACCAATCACACAATTATTTAAATATTAACTATTTAAATTAATTGGCATCCAGATGTGAGTGAGATTTACTCACCTTGAGTTTTGAAACGCCGAGTGTTTAAATTCTAAATTAAATCGAGCCCATTCGATTTAATTGAAAATTTCTGCTAACTTTGATCATCTCCAAACTTATACTGCAGCGTAGATCGCGTCTCAGCGATTCCGGCGCCCGTTGTTTCATCGAATTCTGATAACGTACGCAAGAGATATTCAGTTTTAAAAATTTGTATATATAATTTATAAACAATTTTCTTTATTATACAAGAGCCAATCAAAACCGTTGATTCCCAGACCAAAGATCCAGGCCGCACTTGACTTCATCTTCTTCATCACGTTCCCAGTTGCGAACGAACCCAACAGCCGCTACCCATAACAAAAATCGCGACCGTCCCTGGTGCTTTTCGTCTTGATCAGAGAATACCACAAGGAAGCCCAACTCGTCTCCTACCTTCGCCCAGAAAATAGCAGAGCTCGATCGCCTCCTCTGTCGAGAAAACGAGCTCGAACTAAAACCCTAGATCACCGAATCGAGGACAATCCAAGGCCCTAGAACGAAAACCCACCGTTGGATCTCTATAGCTTGTCGAGCTCTACCATTTTCGTGATGGAAGTTTTTGAAATTATTGAGTGGATGGGAGGAAAATCGAGGAAGAAGTGGAGAGCACACCGGCCATTGAATGTTTTTGTGGCGGCCACGAGATTAGATCTAGGGTTTTCGGCCAATGAACGTATATATATATACGTATAACCCAATTATTTTATTACTAAATTCACTTTCTCGAACGATCTCCAAACAACGCGTGCCGACATGCGATTATAATGTTTTACCCGCGTTTCGAACCCAATGGAATGTGTTTCGGAAGCTAATTTGGTCGTATGTGGAAGATAACTTTTTGAATCGATTTAAAATATTTAATTATTGATTTAAATTTCAATGCGTTTCCCACCCATACGAATAAACGGTAACTCCAAACGCTACGTAAATTGAAATCCGATAATAATACACTATTACAGATCCAATAGAACTGGTTTCGTCGAATTCCGAGACTGTGCCCCGGAAGGCTATTTTAACTCGTCGATTAATTCGACAAATTTCCAAAATCGTCGAAATCTTTTAAAATTCCACTTTTAACATCTTACTAACATAATTATAAATCATATAGAATTTATAATCACATTAGAAATCATTCTGATTCATTCCAAATCAAAATCTGATTATTGCATTATTATTATACATTAAATCCCAATTTTAAATTAATATAAAAATCCAAATTCAACTTGTCGACTTTTGATTCCATCCAAAAGTCCAACAACAGTATTTAATTCCAAATAGACTTAAAATAAATTTTAGTGTAACATTCCCCCTTTCTGACCGCCCCCAATCGGTAATTAAACCAACTCGAAACGTTCAAAAAGACGGATTGTTATTTAGTTTATGTAATTTAAACAGAATCAGCCACAGAAACACAGAATAATAATAATATTTCATTACTATAAATCTTTTTACATACATACATCAGAGTTTATACAATGTATTTAACTGATACAGCGGAATATCTTAAAATACAATTTTCTTGAAAACTTAAGTGATTCTTTACTCTCTCTCTCTAACTTTGCTGCTCGAAAATCTTCAAGCTGTAAAAATACTCGGTCTGACCCGAGTATTACATTCAAAAGAAAATAATACACAGGTCAGTCTAATTCAAACCAGTTACTAGTGCATATAGGCAGTAATAATCAAATAGACGACAGTCACAATAATTCCCGTATATCCAATCCTTTTAACAAAGAAATCGGATAACGAAAATTTTAACACTAAACAGTGTTAAACAATAAATCAGCAGATTTAAAACATCAACAGAGATAGATGAGAAGATTTCTAAATGAAGATGATTTAGAAACGAATGGAATTGCCGAAAACGGCAATTAACAACAAGAATTATCAATTTAAACCAAATCAAAATATGATTCAAAATATTTTGAATTTTCAACATAAAACAATTTTAGAAATATCAAAACATCAAGTTTGGATTGGCTGCCGTACACGCTAATGTGTACGGCCTCGCCAATACGACATACGAAATATGAAACGAATCAATGAATCATAACAAAAGAAACATCAATTTAAAAATCTGTACTGTGTGGCTGCAGTGCACACGTACATACATGTGCACTGCCTCGCCAACTCGAGTGAATACTAACAGCAATCCAAGCTGCAGAGGTCAAGTCAGTAAACTGCAAGTATCAAAGAGGCAAGAAACAGTTCAATACCCAAGCAAACTCAAGAACAAGTTTCCAGACAACTCATTACTGCACATTTCATCAAATGCAAATTTTTTTATAAAAATGAACTGCAGCCCCACTTTGAATTCAAGGGCAAACTGCAACAATAACTGCAGCCACCGCATGGAAATTTGGGTGAAGGCAACAAAAATAAACAAGGATGAATGAAACTGAGCAAGCAAGTGCAGCAGGTACAAAGGCCCAATGACCAAGTGCACAAAACAATTTCAAGTGAAGGCAAATGAAATCAAGTACACATGAACCTAATGAAATAATCAGAGAACAAGTCACAGCCGAAATGATCCATCGCAGTGCAAACTAATATGACAACAAGTATGACTGGGATGCATACATAAACAAGAGGTCAAGTTATAGCATGGCAAGTGCAGACTCAATTGAAATTATACACTACAGGTGCTATACTCAAATACAACAAGACTGGTTCAATTACGATATGAATACAATGCAACTGGCAACTATGTAATGCAACTGATGATAGTGAATGAGACAACACTTTAAACTCAAATAAACAGCAGCCTCAACATCAACAAAGAAAAATGGATGCAAATCCAAGTCAACATGAAACTAAAAAAACTGCAAAACATGACACAGCGAACAAGAATGTCATAATGCAGACAACAACTCATGGACCAACTAAAATGGAGAGACCTTTGCAAGTATACAAGTTCAGAATGACATGTGCAAACCACGCTGGAACAAAATGACAATATCAACATGGATGCAAATACAAGACTGTCAGCAAGCAAATTCAAAGTGACAGTAACCAATGTGCAAAATATATATTCAAATATGATCGAGTGCAACAGGTCGCAATGATGCAGACCAAAAGGCATGGAACTGGAGATTGCAACCTGAATAGAAATGCACATGAATGTGATGGCAACAGTTCAAGGCAACAGTGACAACCCAAATGCAAAATATGTCGTACATATATAATGACAAATTGCATAAACAAGTTCAAGTGTGCTAATGCATATAAACATGAAGAGATGCAACATGACAGTAAACAGGGCCACAAGACCACCAAGTTCAACAGTCGAATATCATATCAATAATACAACATGGCAATGCAGACTCTAGTATACTGCAGTCAGTGAACATATATGCAAGCAAAGATTTACTTGTATAACAGCTTCAAAAATAAAATAGCCACGTTCAAAACTTGATACAAGAAACTACATAATTAACAAGCATGTAAGTGAATGCAACGTGAACCAACAGTGCACTAGTCAGGTTAATAGGATTCGGCAGGTACATGAAGACGACGAAACAAGTGCAACATAATATAACAGTGGACAAAGTCGTGGCTACAACACACAACCATATGTAATTTGAAACAGGCAGCGGCAATTGATGGTACAGTTCGAACCAAATAAGTCAAAACTCAAGAAACTTTATCACAGTATCCAGATCAACAAATTCCCAAATTCAAAACCGCGTGAATTGAAAAAGGTTAAAGAAATCATTTTTGAAACCGAGGCCAACATTATCACATTTTAAAGAAAGCGAAATAGCAGTTTTCACAAAATCAACTTAAGTGCAACTAGCCGACAGAGAGTCCAAAAATGAACGAAATCAAGAAGAACGACATCAACATCGTCAATTCAAGTAAGCGAAATTATTTAACATGAACAAAACAGAAATCGCCAACTTCAAACAAAAGCAATATCACGAACCGAAGCCCAAAAAAACGAAGTCAAAGAAAATCAACACAGTAATGGCCGAGAATATTTGAACAGCTCAAATTCAAAATTAAGAGCATCAGGTATAATCGAGTGGAATTAGATGTGAGTGAGAGACTCACATATTTTCACATAATAAAGCGACCGAGGTCGGAGCCAGAAAGCCAACAAGAACGTACGAAATCAACATCAAACAAAGAAATCAAATCGAAGCCAAAGATCACGAAAACAAACTAGCAAACGAATTCGAACAGTTCGAATAAGATGTGAGTAACATAAATTACTCATCTTCGCCATCAGAGCAGTCGCGAGAAAATAGGAAGACGAAGCCCTAAATTTCCAAAGCTCCAAGGAGCAGCTGCGAACGAGAAACGAAAGTCGAAGCCCCAATTCGCCAGCAAAACGAACAAGGCAAAGCCCTAAATTTGAAGACGAGGAAGAACGAAAACGAAGGCCGCCATTTATTTTCTTTTCGTCGTTTGTTTTTTTTTTCTTCTGATTGAGGAGAGTGGGAGAGTTTCGTGTAATATAAGAGAGAAGGGTGCGATTTGTTTATACAATAGGGTGATTTTTTTCTTCCTTGTAGGGTGGCTAGCAACAGAGAGAGGGTGGCTGATAGGTACGCGACTTTGCAGAGATATTTACTTTGGTTGGAGGCTGGTTTGTGTACTAAAGAGGCTGAGGATAGATAGGGGTTAGTACAAATGCTTCTTCTTTAGTGTACATGAATCATTTCACTTGATATTTTTTTTTCTTATTGCAAATGCATATATATAAAGTCTTGTTGTCAATACATATATATTTGTCATGTTTTTGTTCCTCCTCCAGGTCTTTGTTTTGCTTGGCTGCAACTTTGTTTTATTTTCTCTTTTTATTTTTAACTTATGTTATTAAATTTTTTAGATAAAATTTATCCCTTTTTAAACATCTTTATCTATATTACATTCATTTACATATATCATTTAAATGTCAAAAATGTAGAGTTTTAATTTAATCGAATAAGATGAATTTGATTTTAAAATCCAAAGATTTTATACTTTAAAATTTCAAAGCAAATTTCCTTTACATTTTTATAAATCCCGATTCAAATTATTATTCAATTTATATTTCCCATTTTAAACTTGAAAAATTCAAACACATTCACAATTTAAATCAAAATTTAATTCAATTTTCAATTCAAATAGTTTAAAATTTTGGGATCGTTACATTTAGAAACTATTTCCATGGCCATTTACATCCAGATTCACAAATTATTCCCAATTCCAAATATTAATTATTATTGTTCAAATCCAATTAAATTGCCATATATGAAATTTAACAAATTTCATTAATTTAACCAAAATCTTCTTATTCAAAATCAAATTATAATTCACATTCAACATTTAATGAATTAAAGGTTCAAAATCTAACGACCGAAATTCTGGGTCGTTACATTCCTCCCCCCTTATAAAAATTTCGTCCCCGAAATTTGCTAAGGTTTGAAAATGCTACTAAACTCAATAACTTATCCAAAACCCACTCAATTTCAACTTACATTCACTTCCCAAAACCTTTTTAGTTCAATTCCAAACCCATTTGCTTTATTTTAACTCAAAAGCTCTGTTTTCAACATCATTTCAAAAAGAACTTTCCTTGTTAACCAAAATTCCCAAAATTCCCAAAAATTTTCTACCTGCCAAAATTTTGACAGCGTCTCCTTTGTACGGAGAGCCTTTTACAATATCACAATAGATATAAATATATATACATCGACCCACACAGTCGGAAAACACAAAAACGGTTCATATTTCCTATTTGTATTGTGTAGGCGTACCTTATTTAAGCATTTTATAAGCAAGCGGCTAATATATTATGCATTTACGTGCTCCAACTCTATCGATTTCCTCCCACGCCTGTACTTACTCAACAAACACATCAGTTTCCAATAATATGAGAATTTTTAACAACATTTCATCCATAACTCTTAATCCAACATAACAATTACATAACCCATCCAACCAATTTCCATAATTCTACATGCTAACCATCTTTATAAGCAATCACAAGGGTTAACCATTATTTTAATCTCCTTTACAAATTCCATATTTCATTTTATTTCACTCGAATGATTTACATTCAAGTTACTACATACAATGTATATTCACTACAACCAATTCATTTTTCACGTTAATATGATTAGCATATGCTTTACCTACATCAATTTATTTCAATTCAATTCCAAATTGATTCAAAATCAAATTTTTTTATTTTCAATTGGATACATTTGCACTTCTTTTAATTCATTTGCTTTCCTTTATGTCCAACGACAAATTTCTATGCACATTTTGATATTATTCATGCAAATAACCATGTCTTAAGCTTAAAGTCATTTTAAATTAATTCCAACTCAAATTATATTAATTTTATTCCATCCGGAATTATTCACAACCATACATTCTCACTACAATTATTAAGTTAAATCTCTTCAGTTGCATTTTATTTAATTATCCATCGGGTTCATTCAAGACCCTTCCTTAAGCTCGTCAACAACCATTTTCCAATTTGCTTAAGTTATTTCAATTTCACAATATTTCCATTTCTTCTTGTATCAATTTTATTTCCATTTTAATTTGATTCTTATTCAATCAAATTTCAATCCTTTTACAAATTTTAATTCAATTGGTTTACTTACTCAATCCCTTTTAACTTTAATTCTCCTTCTCAATTCATTTCTGAATTTTATTTTATTAATAACATAACCATTTTCAATTATCTTATATCCAAACTGAATTTATTTGCAATTTGGTCCATAACCATTTTAACCCAACCTCCTTTCATTCGACAATATTCACATCATAATTAAGTCATTTACCGTATATGTCGAATTTCATTAAATTTAGCTTATGCTAAATTCATCTTCAAACCATACTCTTTGAATTTAGTTGAGTGAGAATTTTAATCCATTCAATATCATTCCGACTAAAACAAATTTTCTTTCAATTTAATTCTTACCCAAATTTAATTCAAGTCCCACTAAATTTTTATTTAGCCAATTTAAATTCATTCCATTTCCTCACAAATTTAAGTAAGAATTTAATTACCTTCAATACTATTTATAACCCAACTAAATCTCGATTTCAATTCAGTCCAAATTCAACTCAATTACTTTAATTTAAATTAAATCCAATTCGAATAAATTTTATTTCTCCATATATAAGTTCGAACTTATTTACAAACTTAAGTCCATTCACATTCTGTATTCTCCTTCAACTTATTCCAATTATATTTCATTTAGGATTAAGTTTTGAATTTCCCGTAAAGTATCAATCATTTTATTTTGGTTTTACAATTCATTTCTCTATTCATAAGTTTACCAACTTATTCACTTAAAATCTTATATTGCTCATATGAGTCATTTTCACCTTATAATTACAATTTCCGATTATAACACCTAATAGCTTAAGGATATAAAATTTCATTTCACAATTATAATCATTTTACATTTCAACTTCAACTATATCCAAATCAAATCAATTCCAATTTCAATTTTATTTAACTTATCTCGAGTTAAATTCAAATATATCTTATTAGATCAACTTCACTTTATAAGCTCAATAATTGATTCACCTTAACCTTTCACATTATTTAAATAGAATTTCCAGAATTCCATTGCCCGGATTTATTTCAAAACCATTTTGAAATAATAATCAACACATACCCTCTTGGTATATCAAATCAAATCCCCTGATTCCAAAATACTTGGTTTTACCAAACAAATTCCCCTTTGAAATTTCTAAAACAACTTGTATACTCGACAAGTCCAACAAATATCATAACCAATCATCACAGTAACAATCCATCACTTAGAAACTCGAAAATGAATTCTGATGATGTGGCCATCATCACCAGGATTATTTTCCAGCGACTAAAGTGAGTTCAGTGCTTCCTTACTTCTATAAATTCCTTTCAAAACAATTTCCATTCAAAAATAATTCCCAAAATAATACTTCATTATTGCCTTCAAATGTTTGGAAAACATTTCAAACATTCCCAAGATTTTAGATTCCCAAACCCTTTGTTTAAATTCATTCAAAACACTTTTCAAAATTTTCGGGATTTAAATTCTGGTTTAAATCAAATTTTAGTTATACTTCTTTTGGATAAGTCATACTTATAGAATTTATTTGGTTATAAACCATTTCAAAATTCAGATTCTTGTTTGATTAAGATATCTACAACCAAACACCCTAATATATATAATAATTTCAGAAAATTATTTCTTTTATATCAAAATATAATTTTGGGTAAAATTATTTCATTTACCCCTATCTAAAACAATACTATGTCGGTTTATCTTGTTTAAGAGTTTAGAAACCCCTATCGATATGGTTGTACTTTCCGTACCGACCAGAATTCATAAACATCACCGATAAGTCAACACAGTATAAAAACAATTTTATATTCACTAACAAGTACGCTCTCATATCTATTATTACTCTCAACTCATTCTAGAGTACCATTGACTTTATTTCTAGTGAGTAATTTCCCCAACAAAGCCTAGGTTATCGCTAACCTACACTCTGATACCAAATGTAGCGACCCGCCCTTCTCGTCTCTCGAAAATCGACACAAAATACTCCACAGTATAATATGCCGACGATCGAGTGCCGGAAAAGACAGATTGTTGAGGAAAAAGAAGATGATAGAAGAAAGAAGGAACTAAACAACATCAGAATCTCACAATCGCAGTGGAATAAAATATAATAAATAATAACAGCTCTTTACACAAAATGGAACCATATCTGTTTTATATAATACACATCAGAGTATATCACAAACAAACAACAATTACCAGCCTGGCAGTTATATCAGCCTGCCTCACAACATGCTGGCAATTTCAAACAACCATAGCAACGGAATAAACAAGTACGAATAATACGTCTCGAACTCCAGCTCCTCTCCTGAGCTCTAAAGTATCCAATCCTGAACCTGAAATACTCGGTCTGACCCAAGCATTATAATGAAATAACACCCGAGTCGGTCTGGAATACCAGCTTTGGAGAAATACATCCAAACTGATTATTAAAGTTTCAAAAAAATCCTTTGAAATCAAAAGCATCTCGTAAGACCACGCCACAAATAAACATGTCGGGTTTTTACCTTACGATAGCCAAAACACTTTCTTATCAAATCCTCTGATATTATAATAGTGTCTATATACAAGTACTTATTCAAATAGCTGAAATTGTTACATCTATTAAATTCCAGCATACTAGCCACAATCGTGAGTAATACAAACAAAAACCCGTAAAGGCACGTAGGGAGAATGTGTGACGACCCACCTCAATAACCACGCTAGCCAAGAACACTACGGAGTAATGCCGTCAACTAGCGCGGAGAATAAGGCTGTTGAGGAGCGACCATCCGTGTAATTGCTTTGTGCGAGTACCGATATGTCAGATAGTATAACATGCATTTCAT
Source organism: Allium fistulosum (assembly GCA_030737815.1). Classification (NCBI taxonomy): domain Eukaryota; kingdom Viridiplantae; phylum Streptophyta; class Magnoliopsida; order Asparagales; family Amaryllidaceae; genus Allium; species Allium fistulosum. Next base: position 1,216,509,310 of record CM060904.1, on the reverse strand, counting down.
TTCAAGAGGAAATCCGACATATCAAATACAAACTCAAAGCTACCACACAGTGGCTATGAGGCCTTCGGAAACAAATATAGAAATAAACGTAACATAAATCAGTCATAGACATTCATATCACAAAGGCAGAAACATATATGAATATATAACACAAAAAGGTGTACATCAGAGTTGTGGTGAAAAAGATCCACAATATCACAGAAGAATAGATACAAGTGCTAGACAAAAGAATATGTATACATCATAGAGTCAATATCTCGAATGTATAACAACAAAAACTACAAATGTAATGTAGTTAGACAAAAGTCAGAAGATGATCCCAGACAAGGAGTCAAGCAGATGCACCTGTAACATCTCGGTCTGACCCGAGTATTATTTAATAAGAAAATAATAAACGGATTAGTCTAGCTATAAATATCAGATAAAATGATATAGGAAGAGAGATATGACTAAAAATCGTATGATAACAAAAATGACGTACAATGACAAGTGTACTTTAAACATCAACAAAATCATACAATATCTCTAAAATCTCAAAGCACCAAAAAGAATATCACATTCTTTATTTTATTCACCAAACATCAAATATTGACAAACATATCATTGCCAATCACAAAAAGAGGTGAAACACAAATTCCAAAAATCACAACAAGAAATCCAGAAATCACAAAGGGGGGAGGCCTATCACAAATGGGAGCATGAAAACTCACCAACACGTGTATCACAAACGGAACGCTATTCCATGGTCGCTAACCATAAATATTGAGTCGAAGCTCCACAAACGGTTCGAAGACCACGGGTCTCTATCCCGCCAAATTGAACCGAAGTTCCACAGAAACGGGGTTTAGTCTCCCTCGCAGACAAATAGACATCGCACATCGCTAGTCTAAATCACAAAATGATCGCCATCGATCAATAAATGTGTGAATTACACTAAGCTAGTAAATATATGAGTTTAGCTTCATGTCCCATAACCACTAGCTTAACTTAAATATTTACGAACAAATTGTAGATTTCCACTCGAAAATTGTCACAAGATTTTCAATCGAACAAGTCCATAAATTAACCGGCGAAGTAAACGCAAGCGTTTCATACCACTTGTTTTGCTAAGCCGTTTAATTAGATTTTCTCATACGAATGAGGTAAAGGTTTGTATATACTAATAGATTAGAAAACGGTTTTATAAAAGAGCTTTGTATTAAAAATAGAGTTGAAATCATCTTTGTAAAAGAGTTTGAATATTTACTACTAGTATAGAAACCTTTGTATTTAGAAGTGACAAATCACAAAATGATTGTAGAAACAATCAATCACAAAAATCCACATTCGAAGACGTGAATTAAATTCAAAGAAATCGATACCGAATCCATCAAAAAAATGAATATTCCCGAAAATCCCGATATAAAAGTCACCATATTCGATAATAAATGATAATCAACTAATCGGATAATCACGAATCGATAAGATGGGAATTCTTAAGCAAAATAGGCAAATAGAGCCTAAACAGCAGATTCAGACGTTTGAAACCAAGGATTCAGACGTCTGAAACCAAGGATTCAGACGTCTGAATCTGGAAAATTAGATGTTTTCCAGAACAGTTATTCTAACGTCTGAACCATAGATCTCAGACGTCTGAAAATGGCTTTTTAAGCCTATTTTCTTTCTGGTTGCATTCGAGCCAATTCAGACGTCTGGAAGTTTGGATTCAGACGTCTGAATACTGGAGAATAAAAATTCCCAGTATAATATTCAGACGTTTGAACCCTACATTTCAGACGTCTGAAACTGGAGTTCAGGGCATTCCCTGAACCTAGGCCAAAAATGGCCAAACGATTATCGGAAGCGATCAGACGAGCAACGACGACTAAGGATTTACGCCAAGCAACAACCCAGTCCTAATTGGCCCTTCGATACGCCTCGAATATCAATGCCCAAATATCCATAATAGGATTTCAAAGGTTTTGATTTCAAAACACCAAAAATTGGAATATACACCAAATCAATCCAAACCAAAATCAAATGCACATGAATAGGTGTTAGGAATTCATTCCTAAAAATCGAAGATAATTATAGACTAAGATGTGAGATAAAAATCTCACCTTTTACACAAAAACAAGGAAGAAGAAGCTTGAAAACAAAGGAGAATCAACCACTCTTCAACCTCAACTCTAGGAGCTTGAATCTAAGCTCAAAAGAAGAACATTTCCAAAGTTAGGTTTAGGAAAATTCTGAATTTAAAGAGAGGTTGAGTTGGAGAAGAAGATGGAGATACTTACCAATAGCTTCTCTTTGAATTTGGAGCTAAACTTGGATTTGCAAATGAAAACTAGGGCTTGGAGTTTTAATTTCCCATTCCTCTCCCCATTTTCAGTTTTGCTTAAGTGTTTGAGAAAAATAGAAATGAAGTGAAGAGGAGAGGGGAGGGCTGAACTAGGTTATAGAGTTAGTTGGGTGAAACCCAAACCCAAAGCCCAATAGAAAATAGCAAAATTCAACTTACTCCAAATATATGGATGTTTATACTTAAAAGAGTCGCAAATGCCATTTTGGACTCAATGGAAGTGGTCTCGAGTCCCAACTCGACTGTTTGCAAAAAGTAGCTTTTCGGACTAAAATCCGACTAATGAAACCATATTAAATAAAACATTTAAATAGGTAATTGTAAAATACGCGGGTTGTTACAGACTCCCCTCCTTAAAGAAATTGCATCCTCGCAATCATAAGAAATATTTGAACAAAAAGTAACAACCATAAAAGCATATCAACACAAAAGAAGAAATTTAAAATAAGAAGTTCACCACAAAGAGCTCAAGAGAGTAAGTCCGGATGTGTTCGCTCGATGAATTCTCTAGATTCCCAAGAGAAATCCTTAGGATTTGAGGACCATTGAACTTTCACAAGAGGAACGTCTTTATGTCGAAGGCATTTAACCTCCGAAGCAATGATTCAGATAGGATGTTGTTCATAAGTCAAATTAGGCGAAACTTCAATCTCTTCAATCACACCGGGCTCAAGAATAGAATCAGAATCTCGAAGGCATTTCCGTAGTTGAGAGACGTGGAACACGTCATGAATAGCAGAAAACTAAGCCGGTAACAAAAGCCGATAAGCCACGGAACCAATGCATTCGGTGATGGGAAATGGGCCAATATATCTAGTGCTAATTTTCCCGATCGACTGAAACGCACAACACCCTTCATAGGTGAAACACGAATAAACACAAAATCTCCCATAGAAAATTCTAATCTCCTTCTTCGATTATCGGCATAGGATTTTTGTCGACTTTGAGCTTCTTTCATTCTATGTCGAATAAGGTTGATCTTTTCTATGGCATCACGAATAAAATCTGGACCTAAAACCAGCTTCTCACCGGCTTCAAGCCAACACGAAGGAGATCGGCATGGTCTTCCATAAAGTGCCTCGAAAGGTGCCATACCGATACTAGATTGGAAGCTATTGTTATAGGAAAACTCAACAAGAGAAATATGATCTTCCCAACTTCCACCAAAATCAAGAACACCTGCACGAAGAAGATCTTCAAGAGTCTGATTCACACGCTCGGTTTGTCCATCGGACTGAGGATGATAAGCGGTGCTAAAATTAAGCTTCGTTCCCAAAGCTTTTTGAAGACCTTTCCAGAATCCACTAGTAAACAATGGATCATGATCACTAACAATAGAGGTAGGAACTCCATGCAATTTAACAATCTCCTTGACAAAAAGTTTAGCCAAAATAGGTACGGTCCGATTGGACCAAACGGGAATAAAATGGGCGGACTTTGTAAGTCTATCTACTATCACCCATAGGCTATCATGGCCCGAACGAGAACGGGGAAGACCGTCAATAAAGTCCATGGAAATTTGATCCCACTTCCATATTGGAATTTCCAAAGGTTGCAATAACCCACCGAGCCTTTGGTGCTCGGCCTTAACAAGTTGGCAAGTCATGCAACGCTTAACAAAGTTAGCAATATCGGATTTCATTCCCTCCCAATAATAAAGTCGCTTCATATCCGCGTACATTTTACTACTACCGGGATGAATGGAAAATTTAGAACGATGAGAATCTTCTAAAATATCTTTACGAAGATCAATAATATTTGGTACAATAAGTCTACCAAATTTTCGAATACCACCACGAACATCAATATCAAAGTCTTTCAAATCTTCAATATAAATTTTATCCCTACAACTTTGGTTAAGAAGAACCAATTCGAGATCATGTTTTTGAGCTTCAAGAATGTGGTCTAAAAGAGAAGGATGAGCCTCGAGGCTACATAAAATAAGAGATGAGCATAAATCGGATTCACGATCTCGAATCTCACAAACTGATAAAGTCGCGAGATCGTTCCATTCGGATATCATCATGGAAACAACCGCTTGTTGCTTATGACTAAGGGCATCGGCAACACGATTTCCTTTTCCAGGAGTATAAAGAATATCAAGATCATAAGATGCGAGAAACTCGAGCCAACATTGTTGACGCAAGTTAAGTTCCTTTTGAGAAAATAAATACTTCAATGATTTATGATCGGTGTAGAGAACAAATTTCTCTCCTAAAAGATAATGACGCCAAATTCTAAGAGCGAAAATAATAGCCGCGAGCTCTAAATCATGAGTGGCATATCTAGTCTCGGCAGGCTTTAATTGCTTAGAAGCATAAGCGATAACACGTTCCTTTTGCATGAGAACGGCTCCCAAACCAACACGACTAGCATCGGTATAAACAATAAAATCTTGGTTCCCATCGGGAACCACAAGAATAGGAGCATCAGAAAGGAGTTCTTTTAATTTTTGAAATGAAGCTTCACATTTGTCTAACCAAATGTATTTAATTCCCTTCTTTGTCAAATTAGTAAGAGGTACGGAAATCATAGAAAAATCTTTTATGAACCGACGGTAATACCCCGCCAATCCGAGAAAGCTACGAATTTCCGTCACACTCTCCGGTCTCTTCCAGTTTTGAATCGCTTCAATCTTTGAAGGATCCACGGAAATTCCGGATTCAAAAATGATATGTCCCAAAAATTTCACACGAGATTGCCAAAAGTGGCATTTAGAAAATTTTGCTTTTAATTGGTTGCTCCTAAGAGTTTCCAAGATGCTCTTTATGTTCTTCCTCGGTTTTAGAATAAATAAGAATGTCATCTATAAAGATGAGAACAAATCGATCGAGGAAGTCTTTAAAAACTCGATTCATAAGGTCGACGAAATAAGCTGGAGTGTTCGTCAAACCAAATAGCATAACAAGCCATTCATAAGATCCATAACGTGTACGGAACGATGTCAAAGGGATGCTATCCTCTGCAATATGGAGCTGATGAAAACCGGTTGCTAAGTCTAACTGTGAAAAGACTTTAGCACCACTAAGCTGATCGAACAAATCATCAATCCACGATAAGGGATATTTATTCTTGATGGTGAGATCGTTAAGCTTGCGGTAGTCAACACAAAGCCTAAGCATACCATCAGATTTCTTCACAAAAATAGCTGAAGCTCCCCATTGAGAGGAACTAGATTGAATAAATTGCTTCGCTTCCAATTCGGATAATTGTTTGCGCATCTCCTCATTTTCTTTATTGGACATACGATAAGGAGGACGAGTAATAGGGAGAGCTCCGGGGATTAGATTAATTCTGAACTCAATTGCTCGCTTAGGTGGTAATCCTAGAACGGGCTCAAATATGTCGGGAAATTCACAAACAATGTGAATGAGAGAAATAAAATCTTCCTCATCATCATTATCGTCGTCATGAGGATTGAGAGAATATAAGGATGCTTTCAAATTGGAATCTGAATCTTTAAGAATAAGAGAAATCTGCTTAACAGATTGAGGATGCCATAGATATATAGTCCGCTCAGGACATAGGATATGGGCTTCATAACGGTTAAGCCAATCCATTCCCAAAATCATTCTGAAACCAAGGTAACACATAACATGCAAATCGGCACGGAAAGAGTAATCACACAAAATAATTTTGACGTCTTTACATAATAAACTGAGTGTTGCGGATCCACCCATTAGATTCGCAATCCTCAAAGAAGTCATCAAGCCAATAATATTCAAAGACAAAGCATCAACAAGTTCTTCTGATATAAAAGAGTGAGATGCACCCGTATCAAAAAGAACTCGAATAGGAAATTCACGAAATATAATAGTGCCATCAAGGATAGAATGAGAAATACCTTGATCACGAGAAGTGTTAGCAGGGGCTTGTACAACATTTAGCTTGCCTTCCTTCTTGCCTTGAAGTTTGGGACACAAAGATAAAGTATGACCCGAACTCTTGCAATAGCGGTAGAAAAGAGGCTTCGGGCACTTGTTTGCATAATGGTCCTTAGAACCACAATTGTAACATTCTCCCAGATGAGGTGTAGGGGTATTTGCTACCGAGGTTGCTTGCTTTCCCTTCTTGTTGGGATTAGGCTTGAATTTAAAAGGTCTCTTCTTGTTGATGTTTGGTTTGACCTCAGCATCGCTATCTTTATCAGCCTCTTCGAGACGAAGAGCAATATCAACAAGCTGATCAAAAGAAACTTCTAATTTCAGAAGTAATGGCTTTTTGAGACTTTTGTTCAAGCCATAAACAAATCTCTAGTTTTTCTTCAATGGGGTATTAATATATTCGACCCCATATTTAGACAAAGATTCGAAAGAAGCGACATTGTCGGTCACGGAAGATTCACCTTGAACAAGGTCAATGAAGCGTCGAGCTAGAGACACTTTTTCAGCTTTCGGCACAAATTTTAATTCGAACCTTTCCCGAAATTGCTCCCAAGTAAGGTCCGCTTCAATAATTTCGGAGAATAGAAGCTCGTACCAGTCCAATGCTCTTTCTTGGAGCATACTAGAGGCCACTTGGACTCGATGGAGATCAATAAGATTCATGCGAGAAAAGATGCGGTCGCATGTTTGAAGCCAAGCCTGGACTTCTATAACACTCTCGGAACCTTTAAATGGCTTTCCACCCAAGTTGGTGTAATCACTACACAGGCGTGCAAACCCAGATTTAGGATAGGTGGGCTCTGGAATAGGTCCGACAGCTTGAGCATTTCTCATAAGGTCAAGAAGTTGCTGAGCAGACATAAATACTCCATCCTGAGGAGTAGTACTAGATTGACCGGCGCTGGGACGGCCAGGTCTAACCATTTCTTTTCTTTAAGAAAGAAAGAAAAGAGAAAAAGGTTAATCTTAGAATGAATATCAAAAAAACTTGATTGATAAAACAAGGCATCACAAAAGAAAAATAAGATAGAACGGTACGAAGACTCGAATCAAATCCTATGGCACGATTCCTAAGAAAGACTTAGGACAATGATCCTTGCTAGATTATTCTACATTGTTCCGAAGTTTGGCTTTGATACCAAGGTGTAACGCCCCACCTCTATACCCACGCTAGCAAAGAACACTACGGAGTAATGCCGTCAACTAGCGTGGAGAATAAGGCTGTTGAGGAGCGACCATCCGTGTAATTTCTTTGTGTGAGTACCGGTATGTCAGATAGTATAACATGCATTTCATTTCAAGAGGAATTCCGACATATCAAATACAAACTCAAAGCTACCACACAGTGGCTATGAGGCCTTCGGAAACAAATATAGAAATAAACGTAACATAAATCAGTCACAGACATTCATATCACAAAGGCGGAAACAGATATGAATATATAACACAAAAAGGTGTACATCAGAGTAGTGGTCAAAAAGATCCACAATATCATAAAAGAATAGATACAAGTGCTAGACAAAAGAATATGTATACATCATAGAGTCAATATCTCGAATGTATAACAACAAAAACTACAAATGTAATGTAGTTAGACAAAAGTCAGAAGATGATCCCAGACAAGGAGTCAAGCAGATGCACCTGTAACATCTCGGTCTGACCCGAGTATTATTTAATAAGAAAATAATAAACCGATCAGTCTAGCTACAATATCAGATACAATGATATAGCAAGAGAGATATGACTAAAAATCGTATGATAACAAAAATGACGTACAATGACAAGTGTACTTTAAACATCAACAAAATCATACAATATCTCTAAAATCTCAAAGCACCAAAAAGAATATCACATTCTTTATTTTATTCACCAAACATCAAATATTGACAAACATATCATTGCCAATCACAAAAAGAGGTGAAACACAAATTCCAGAAATCACAACAAGAAATCCAGAAATCACAAAGGGGGGAGGCCTATCACAAATGGGAGCATGAAAACTCACCAACACGTGTATCACAAACGGAATGCTATTCCATGGTCGCTAACCATAAATATTGAGCCGAAGCTCCACAAACGGTCCGAAGACCACGGGTCGCTATCCCGCCAAATTGAACCAAAGTTCCACAGAAACGGGGTTTAGTCTCCCTCGCAGGCAAATAGACATCGCACATCGCTAGTCTAAATCACAAAATGATCGCCATCGATCAATAAAAGTGTGAATTACACTAAGCTAGTAAATATATGAGTTTAGCTTCATGTCCCATAACCACTAGCTTAACTTAAATATTTACGAACAAATTGTAGATTTCCACTCGAAAATTGTCACAAGATTTTCAATCGAACAAGTCCATAAATTAACCGGCGAAGTAAACGCAAGCGTTTCATACCACTTGTTTTGCTAAGCCGTTTAATTAGATTTTCTCATACGAATGAGGTAAAGGTTTGTATATACTAATAGATTAGAAAACGGTTTTATAAAAGAGCTTTGTATTAAAAATAGAGTTGAAATCATCTTTGTAAAAGAGTTTGAATATTTACTACTAGTATAGAAACCTTTGTATTTAGAAGTGACAAATCACAAAATGATTGTAGAAACAATCAATCACAAAAATCCACATTCGAAGACGTGAATTAAATTCAAAGAAATCGATACCGAATCCATCAAAAAATGAATATTCCCGAAAATCCCGATATAAAAGTCACCATAGTCGATAATAAATGATAATCAATTAATCGGATAATCACGAATCGATAAGATGGGAATTCTCAAGCAAAATAGGCAAATAGAGCCTAAACAGCAGATTTAGACGTCTGAAACCAAGGATTCAGACGTCTGAATCTGGAAAATTAAATGTTTTCCAGAACAGTTATTCTAACGTCTGAACCATAGATCTCAGACGTCTGAAAATGGCTTTTTAAGCCTATTTTCTTTCTGGTTCCATTCGAGCCAATTCAGACGTCTGGAAGTTTGGATTCAGACGTCTGAATACTGGAGAATAAAAATTCCCAGTATAATATTCAGACGTCTGAACCCTATGTTTCAGACGTCTGAAACTGGAGTTCAGGGCATTCCCTGAACCTAGGTCAAAAATGGCCAAACGATTATCGGAAGCGATCAGACGAGCAACGACGACTAAGGATTTACGCCAAGCGACAACCCAGTCCTAATTGGCCTTTCGATACGCCTCGAATATCAATGCCCAAATATCCATAATAGGATTTTCAAAGGTTTTTATTTCAAAACACCAAAATTGGAATATACACCAAATCAATCCAAACCAAAATCAAATGCACATGAATAGGTGTTAGGAATTCATTCCTAAAAATCAAAGATAATTATAGACTAAGATGTGAGATAAAAATCTCACCTTTTACACAAAAACAAGGAAGAAGAAGCTTGAAAACAAAGGAGAATCAACCACTCTTCAACCTCAACTCTAGGAGCTTGAATCTAAGCTCAAAAGAAGAACATTTCCAAAGTTAGGTTTAGGAAATTTCTGAATTTAAAGAGAGGTTGAGTTGGAGAAGAAGATGGAGATACTTACCAATAGCTTCTCTTTGAATTTGGAGCTAAACTTGGATTTGCAAATGAAAACTAGGGCTTGGAGTTTTAATTTCCCATTCCTCTCCCCATTTTCAGTTTTGCTTAAGTGTTTGAGAAAAATAGAAATGAAGTGAAGAGGAGAGGGGAGGGCTGAACTAGGTTATAGAGTTAGTTGGGTGAAACCCAAACCCAAAGCCCAATAGAAAATAGCAAAATTCAACTTACTCCAAATATATCGATGTTTATACTTAAAAGAGTCGCAAACGCATTTTGGACTCAATGGAAGTAGTCTCGAGTCCAACCTCGACTATTTGCAAAAAGTAGCTTTTCGGACTAAAATCTGACTAACGATACCATATTTAAATAAAAATTTTAAACAGATAATTGTAAAATATGCGGGTTGTTACAGAATGAATTTCCAACTAATGACTAGGCACTGGATGTGAGTAGCTTTTCGGACTATTTAAATTAATTGGCATCCAGATGTGAGTGAGATTTACTCACCTTGAGTTTCGAAACGCCGAGCGTTTAAATTCTAAATTAAATCGAGTCCGTTCGATTTAATTCAAAATTTCTGCTAACTTTGATCGTCTCCAAACTTATACTGCAGTGTAGATCGCGTCTCTGCGATTCCGGCGCCCCTTGTTTCGTCGAATTCTGATAACGTACGCAAGAGATATTCAGTTTTAAAAATTTGTATATAAAATTTATAAACAATTTTCTTTATTATACCAGAGCCAATCAAAATTCCCATACCAAAGATCCAGGCCGCACTTGATTTCATCTTCTTCATCACGTTCCAAGTTGCGAACGACCCAACAGCCGCTACCCATATCGAAAATCGCTACCATCCCTGGTGCTTTTCGTCTCGATCCGAGAATACCACGAGGAAGCCCAACTCGTCTCCTACCTTCGCCCAGTAAATAGCAGAGCTCGGTCGCCTCCTCTGTCGAGAAAACGAGCTCGAACTAAAACCCTAGATCACCGAATCGAGGACAATCCAAGGCCCTAGAACGAAAACCCACCGTTGGATCTCTAGAGCTTGTCGAGCTCTACCATTTTCGTGATGGAAGTTTTTGAAATTATTGAGTGGATGTGAGGAAAATCGAGGAAGAAGTGGAGAGCACACCGGCCATTGAATGTTTTCGTGGCGGCCACGAGATTAGATCTAGGGTTTTCGGCCAATGAACGTATATATATATACGTATAACCCAATTATTTTATTATTAAATTAACTTTCTCGAATGATCTCCAATTTACGCGTGCCGACAGGTGATTATAATGTTTTACCCACGTTCTGAACCCAATGGAACGTGTTTCAGAAGCTAATTTGGTCGTATGTGGAAGATAGCTTTTTGAATCGATTTTGAAATATTTAATTATCGATTTAAATTTCAACGCGTTTCCCACCCATACGAATAAACGGTAACTCCAAATGCTACGAAAATTGAAATCCGATAATAATACACTATTACGGATCCAATAGAACTGGTTTCGTCGAATTTCGAGACTGTGCCCCTGAAGGCTATTTTAACTCGTCGATTAATTCGACAAATTTCCAAAATCGTCGAAATCTTTTAAAATTCCACTTTTAACATCTTACTAACTTAATTATAAATCATATAGAATTTATAATCACATTAGAAATCATTCTCATTCATTCCGAATCAAAATCTGATTATTTGCATTATTATTATATATTAAATCCCAATTTTAAATTAATATAAAAATCTAAATTCAACTTGTCGACTTTTGATTCAATCCAAAAGTCCAACAACATTATTTAAATCCAAATAGACTTAAAATAAATTTTAGAAACTATTTCCATGGCCATTTACATCCAGATTCACAAATTATTCCCAATTCCAAATATTAATTATTATTGTTCAAATCCAATTAAATTGCCATATATGAAATTTAACAAATTTCATTAATTTAACCAAAATATTCTTATTCAAAATCAAATTATAATTCACATTCAACATTTAAAATGAATTAAAGGTTCAAAATCTAACGACCAAAATTCCGGGTCGTTACACATAGTTATTAATCCTTGGTGACCAAATACTGCAATGTTAGATACATTGATACATGAATACACATGAATATGGAAAACAATTTTAAAATAGCAAATAAAGTCCACATTCCATTTCAAACTATTTCAAATTCATTACATAATCGCAGAGCGCAGACCACGTTCAAACAAAATATACATATTACAAAATACGCCAAGAGCGACATATGAAGATGCCCCATTGGATGATAAGAATATACAATATGGAAAAACAAGTTTTCCTTTACAACCAAACACAGCGGAATTAAAAGAACTCTAAGTAGCTAACATGCATACTGCACGTCACCGGAAGCTTTATTCGTCTAAAAGAACAGCTGAAAACCTTTACTCTCAACCTACTCAAAATCAATTGAGTACCCGAGAGTTTTGCGAGAAAAACAAAAACTTCGAGTCAGACATAAGCCTGGTATGAATAATAACCTACCATCTCAAACCATTTAGATATCTAGTGAGATCACACCGCTTAGCGGAACGGGTTTTCCCTTTACCAGTAACCTAAAACATTTATAAAACCATATACCGTGCTGCTGCATCCACAATGGTTAAAACATAGTGTTTCAAAACATTATGATGATATGCAAAACAAGTAAATCAAATCTGGATTACCCATCCCCTTTCATTCTGACTATCTGTCACAATTATGGTTTCCAGGGTTACTATTAACCTGTTAAATATTTATGGACTATCTGTCCAATTTCATGTTTTTCATGGGATCACTAAGAACCTATTGGTAACTCTAATATATTTTCTATTATCCCAGTTTTCATGGGAAAACTAGGAACCTATTGACTAACTGTCAATATCTTAATCCGGATATAGTTTCATGGGAAAACTATAAACCATTGGCCCCTGCCAATATCAAATCATAGTTTTCATGGGCTGACTATGAACTATTGGCCCCTACCAATACCTTTTCCTTTACATGGTTTTCATGGGGTTACTGTGAACCTATTAGCCCTTGCCAATATCTTTAATTAAGATTTTGTAATTTCATAAGTTTTATTCACTATTGGGTCAACCTAGCTGGTTATTCTGCCCTTCCACAAAGTACCGTTATGGTTAATTACAATGCGAATAAATATACGAAGAAGTAATACTCTCAAAAATCTTTATTTATGCCATGGTATTTCCTTTTAAAACGAGAATGGGTTATTTGTTTTGAAACTTTAAAACATCACTTTTGATACCACTGGATGACCTCCTTCGAAAGCATAGAAAACCGCTTTTATATATACCTTTTAAAGCTCTATTAATCAATCCTTTCGAAACTAAATAATACCTTTCGAATGTATCCAAACCTTGCTTAATAGTCTTTAGCAAAATAGCTTCGAAACTAATGAAAGTACTCCTTTCGAGAATATTGGGTTTTATTCTTTAAAAACATCTTTTGGGTCAAAGTGGTTATATACGAAAGTATCTCTTTCGAAACCTTTATAGAATTGTTTGAAAAAAGTAGATGGTGTCGGAACCACCTATTCGAAAGCTCAAAACCTTTAAGTTAAACTTCGAAGGGTAGCGTCGAAACCCCCTTTAGACCCCATTGCCATCGGAACCCTCATCCCCATTCGAAAGCATTTAGGAAGTGGCTTAGCTTAGGTTAAAATAGAGATAACCCTTCGAAAGCATTGATGGCTTCAATACACTTGGAAGGGAAAATAGCGGCTGGGTTTCGACTTGGTCGAAACCATTACTTTCGAAAGCACTTAAAACTAAAGGAACCCATCCGGAAGCTAATACTTTAAACATAATATGACAACCTTCTTCAAAAGCTATTTATAAACTCCTTTCGAAAACAAACACTTTCGACTGGGTCAAAAGCTCTAAGCAAAACAATGCAAATACTTAACTTTTGAAAACCAAACAGGGTTTCACCCTATCGAAAGCATTCCTTTCGACACCATAGCTTCTGCCTTTCCTCCAATCCACTACGTGCCAACTGAGTGATACCATGTATTGGTTTTGACTAGGTGGGTTTCGACTGGGTTGGTTTCGACTCAGTTGGAGCGAAAGCAATGCAGTCGAAAGGTCTAAAGGAGGCAGAACCCTCTTTTCTGATTAAAGGCTGAAATCATGCACATTTTTAGTAATTGCTTTAACTAACCTGCCTATGTGTACTCTTTTAATTGGTTGTCTAAAAACTTTTCAAATACTTTACAAAATAACAGCCGCATTTATCAGATCTAAATTAGAGGAAGATTAACGTTTAAGCCCTTCCATTAAGCAAAACCAATATTTACATAAAAGTCCCTCTTCTAAAATAATTTATTTTTCCTAGTAAATCAATTGGGAAAATCCCTAAAAATCATAGAAAATCTCTTTCACCATGCGATCAAACATATTAAAATTTCTAACCCAATTTCTTCCTGAAAAACTCGAAATAAATTTTAAACCCAAATATATCATATTTTCCTTTAGAAAATCCTAATAAATTTCCCATAGCTTGGAATTAATGAAAATTTAAACCCATCTCTGAATTCATGTTTTACCTAACATATAATTTTTCCATGGCATTCTAAATTCAATAACACTCGGTTTTTCCCTAAAACCGTGCAATTTCATATGTAAGTGATTTGATTTAAATCAAACATAATATAGCTCAAGTATATCATCATCCATAACATTATAAAAATGGGTTTAAAATTAAATCTGAAAATATATGAATATACAACAAAATAGAGATGGAATGAACAATTATTCACCTTAGATATGATAAGGAATTTGAGATTTATTGTTGATTAATCCTTCCTAGCTTTAGATTGAATTTTCCTCCTTTCCTCCTTGTTAATGATCGACTCTAATTTAGGTTTTTGATTTGCGTTTGAGAAAAATGAGAAGTGAAACGTAAATGGGCAACTATAAAAGTATATAGCCGTGAGTATGAGGAGGTGCGGCTATTTACTAATATGCCCGTGCATATATTAATTAGCTTACAAACCAAATTAAGCCCATTTATTTTATTATTAAGCACAGTCCTATATGTTTTATCCAAATCTCAATCCCCTTGTCATCATTATTCTATTTAATTTATCTACTTAAATTTCTTGAATAATGTTATCAAAAAAATTAAGGATGTTAAAGTTCCACCCATTTTCCACTTCTCTAATAGCCTCCGTCGAAATAATCTCCTTTCTCATTTTCCATTGAGTGAAATAGGTTCAACTGATACACTATTTTCCACCAATTTGTGGACTATGGTTCACCACAGATCTACTCAGTTCGAAAGGATTCTGACGTGAAACCTACCACCTACATCCTTTGAGGATTCCCCTTTCTCCACTACACCCTTCCCTTTCCATAGGACTATTTTCCACCCATACTTCTCCTTGTTGTCCACCCACCCCTCTGGCTTTGATCCCATGCTTTGATTCGAAGAATAAATATGGAGATAATAGATAGGAATAAGAGATTTCGAGAAGAAAAATGAAAAAGAGGAAGAAGTAGAATAAAGAAGGGGAGAAGATCTAGGGTTTCAAAATCCTTGATTTGGAAAAGCAGGTAGTCACCAGTAACATTTGGGGTACTTTCTTTTCTTATTTATTAACTTATGCATAATTTAGTTTTTTAAATAATCATAGGATTTTCATTTTAGGATATGGACCATGCTAACAGTATTAAAATATAACTAAAGCTAATTAGACATAATGTATTACTTCAAACAGAAGTCAGACATTGCCTTTGAAAACTTTTTTTGCACATGAGAGACATCAACTTTGAAGATCTCTTTTTTATACTTGGAACAAGTGAATGAATATTCATGAATTTCTCTAGATCCATGCCAGTAATAGTAAGCCATCACAATCATCTATGGGCTTTTATAAAGAAACAATATCATGCAAATTTGCTAGCATTTGAATAGAATAAAGGTAGGTGAACCGTTGAAGATTCTCCATGAGAAAGCCGAGTATATTAGACATTTAAAAAAGAAAAACAGTTCATCTCTTTCCATATATAATTTCATAGCATTTCATAAATTTATAAAACCTATATTTATAACCCTTTAATATTATACGTATTTCAATAACTTTGTACTTGCTTTGTAACAACTAGATGTGTGTAGGTGCAATAATCTTTTTTTCAATTCTAATTTATTACCCATATATGAAGCATTCATATGGTAAGTAACAAGCAAAAACTTTTTCACATGCATCTTTTTGTTAGGATTATCATGTATTTAAGTAAGAACATGAAACCATCTATTTATCGAATAGACGTTAACTCATAATGAACAATTGAATGTCGCATGTGGTGTATGAACTTTATTTTAATTTAAGACTGGTTGTATGGGTCTTTCTACCTTTTCTTATTCTAAGGGATGGTCTATGATTACTGTGATTCTCTTGTGTTTTTTTTAGGTTTAATACTACTACATGCTTCATTATTAAACAAGTGATATGCAATAATTTATGAATACTAATCATATAGACAAAAAATACAAAGAAAGCATGCTAAGCCGAAAAATTAAATAATGAATTATATAACAATTATTGGAGAAGTCCATGTACATAACATGGGTTCGCCCTAGTATAATGAAGTATTGAGATGCAAGATGCCTAGTGATAGTGTAGAAAATAATTCAAATTGTTTAGTTATCCAGAAGGAAGAGAGGGAGAAGTTGGAGCTAGCCTCTTCATGATGTAGCAAGGAATAAGTCAAGGTTTTTAGTCTAGGAGACCTACAAAATGAGTGTGTTGTTATTACAAGATATAAGGGCACTATAAGGAAAATTGTTCATAACACTAAGGAAAGAAGGATTAACCCTAATGATTTAATTAGAGCTAGGAAAATAAAACCATCAAAGAAATGGAGGTCTAGAACCACACATTTACATATAAGGTCAATCATCCTATTTTTTAGATAGTGGTCGGTCCTAATTCCCTATTTCTAAAGGGTTGTTCAACATTAAGATGAATACTAAACCATTTATATTCTTCATACTATAACTCTGATGGGCCTTTACTTTTGTCCATTAGGAAGATATCAATCTCATTTTTGCCATTATATATAGTTTAACATATACCCGAGTCAAACAATTTCAATGACCAATCTCGATTTAGGGCATTGTTAGATCAGATGTATCTAGTAGAAGCGTGAAAATAGGGAATTTTGAAAAATCTTTTATTTTAAGTATGCATGATAAATTGGAAATGTATTATCATGAATAATGTTTAAGATATTAAACCATGTTTAATATTTAATGGTATATGGGGAAAAGTTTTTTAGTTTGTTAATAGAAATTTGTGTGATTTATTTAATTAATTAAATAGAAGTATATAACGTATGAATACACATGCAACACACATCATATGTTCTATGTTTATGAGTATAACAATGAATATATATAATGTACATACAAGTATACTTAATTATAGTTATTTAGATTTATAACCATAATACCATGTATAGATGTATACATATTAAACAAATACATATGCGTGTGTATGCAGTTTTGCATATATGTGTGTGTTTAGGAACTCTCTACATATAGTAGGAACTCAAAAAATATACAAAAATAGGGAACTACATTTAAATTCGGGACATGCTATATCTTATCTTCTGGTTAGAAGTTCAGATCTACCAAAAATTACTCCATTTGGACGAGATTAAAGTTCTGATTTGTCATTTTATCAAATTTATCTATAGGAAGGGGAAATCTTAGTTATGAATCGGTCTAGAATATACGTTACTTATATTTGCAAATTCTTTTGCTCAATGCAAGTACGATAGTCAAATCTCATCACAATGCAAGGAACTAGAGGCAAAGTCCTTTAATTCTCAACGGATCAAAGATTTCCAAAATCGCAGTGGCATTCTAATAGCCTAAAATTTATTTTTTATGAACCCTATTCCACATCCATTGCTATAGTCATGAGTCACTCATCTTTGTACAAGATCATGGTGACGACTTTGGACTTCGTTGCAATTTGTGATAGCGTGATGTCACGATATGACATGGCGATTCAACTTTTTGGAGCGATGAATGAGGAAATCAAAAATGACTTTCAGTTAATGGTGGTTCTAGATCTGAACCATGGCAGTTTCTATGCCAACGATTTCAAAAGTGTGGATATAGCTGTTTTCGGAATGGTTATCTGAAAATCGATTGAAAAACGTGGTGCATAGGCCTAAGATATGATTGTCCTACCTTAGTATGATTGGTTTTTTTAATGCTATTGGAAACTAAATCCGGGCTAGGTTTTTTTAATGCTAGTGGAAAATGAATTCGGGCCAGATAAAACAAAGAAAGATCCAAAAGGCCTAGTGTAAAGAATGGACCACTGTTAGATACTCTTAAAACAAGTTGGATAGTTCACTCAGTGATTTTTATGCTATTATTTGTTTGCAAATGTTATTGTTCATTGTGTAGTTGCACACTTAGTGTAGTGTGATGTACTTTGTATTTTCCTATTTGGAAATTAATAGAGAACCAAGTTTATAAATATATATAAATATATCTGTGTGCGTTTTATTGATGATTTTTGTTGGAAAGTATGGGTATATGTAATGAAAGCTAAGTCGAGGGCATTTGAGAAATTGTAAGTGTAGACGAGTCTTTTTGAGAATGAGGGTGACAAATCTTTAAAGGTGTTGAGATCCGACAATGGTAGAGAGTGTGTTTCTAGAAAATTATTAGCCTATTGCAAACAACAAGGTGTTCATAGGCATTTTACTACATCGGGTTGGCCTAAATCAAACAAGGTTGTGAAGAGGATAAATGGTACTTTATTGGAGAAATCTCGATGCTTGAGACTGACATCAGGTTTGCCAAAGGGATTTTGAGCCGAAGCTTTGCCAACCACAGTTAATATTGTGAATTAAATTCCATGCTTGGATACTGATGGAAAAATTCCCAAAAAATGTGGAAAGGAAAGTGTTTTGACTTGAGTTATCTTCGTATCTTCGGTTGTTCAATTTCCATGTATGTTTTGGAAAATTATAAGCTTACGCTAAGGAATTTCTATATGGATGGGGTGAAATGTTATCTTATTTGAAACTCAAAAATGAAGAAGGTGATTAACTCACGTCATGTTACTTTTGATGAGTCTTCATTGTTTAAAAGAAGTATAGCTCATCGGATGTTCCGAACTTAATTGTCAACAAATCAATGGAGATGGAAATTATTCCCAATTTTCAACCAAGTAGTAGAGTAGATGACATTGTTGGTGGTATGGTGCTTGATGAAACATTGCATGGTTGTCACATGTTTAATCTAGAGATTTTAGTAATGTACATGATTCTAGAGGAACTACGGTTCAAGGTGGAGCCGGATATGAAACGGTTAAAGATGAAGCTGAAGTGAGCTTAGAAGATGAAATTGCCAAGCGGGCTGGTTGTCATCCTATAAGGCCACCTATTGGGTATGGTATTTGAAATAATCTTAATTTTGATGAACTTTCAGAGTTTTCTCTTAATGTAGTTCAAGTTAAGCCGATGGACCTTGATGATGTCATGAAATAAAATGACAACTCGAAATGGATTTATGTCATGGAGGAAAAGATGTAACCTTAATACAAGAATGGAACTTGGGATTTGGTTCCACTTTCTAATGGAAATCATGCTATTGGGTGCAAATGGATATATAAGGTTAAGGATGATGGGAGATAAATGGTAGATTGGTGGCTAAAGAGCTTGCAAAATGGAAGGGAAAGGTTGATGATGAGATTTTTGCATCCATGTTGTAGCATACTTCAATTTCGATCTTATTGGCTATAGTTGCAAGTAATTATCTGGAGTTAGAGCAACCAGATGTGATAACAGCTTTTTTGCATGGAGACTTGGATGAGGATATCCACATGAAGCAAACATATGGGTTTGTTGTATAGGGAAGTCAAATTTGATGTGCAAGTTAAAGAAGTCGTTGTATATCTAAAGTAATTGCATATGCAATGGTACAAGAAATTTGATTATCTCATGCTTGATATTGATTTTGATAGAAGCATCAAGAATGCTTATGTTCATTTCAAGCGCTTGAAAAATGGTTGTTAGATGTACTTTCCCTTGTATGTGGATGATGTGCTCGTAGCTACTAAAGATAAGGATGAAATCGTTAAGTTAAAATCTCATTTAAAATTGGAATTTGA
Source organism: Allium fistulosum (assembly GCA_030737815.1). Taxonomy (NCBI): domain Eukaryota; kingdom Viridiplantae; phylum Streptophyta; class Magnoliopsida; order Asparagales; family Amaryllidaceae; genus Allium; species Allium fistulosum. The sequence goes on along the minus strand of CM060904.1, from coordinate 1,216,489,386 downwards.
TATAAAAAATCTCGGTGATGCAAGGAAAATTATGGACATGGAAATTATTAGGGATCGAAAGTAGTGTGAGTTGAAATTAACTCAAATGGCATATATTAAGAAAGTAATTTCTTGGTTTAGCATAGACAATGCAAAAGTGGCTAGTACACCAATACCTTTGTATATAAAGCTTTTATCAAAGAATTCATAGGTTTCGAAGGAGGACAAGGCCTACATGGTAAGAGTTCCATATGCAAGTGCAATTTGTAGTTTAATGTACACCATGGTGTGTACAAGGCCTGATAGTGCAAGCACACTTAAGGTGATTTGTCTCTATATGGATAATCTGGGTAAATTGCATTGTGATGTCGTGAAAGTTATCTTGAGATTTCTTATAGGGACTTCTAGTCACGGTCTTATGTTTGGTAGTAGTGTTTGTATGGATTGCAAGTTGATAAATGATTGTTATTTGAACTTTTTAGAACTAGGCTAATCAACTGGGGTGAAATGAGTGAATTTCAAAAGAATTCTCTAATTAGATTTTAGTGGGACTATGAAGTATAATGTCTGTACCAGATCCAATCCAGTTAGTTTAGATAAAATCATATTTTATTTAATATTCTTGATTAAATTAATTAATATATGTTAATTAATTTAACACACACACACTCACACACACATATACGCATATATATATATACACACACACACACGTGTATGTATGTAAGTATGTATGTTTTGAGTATATCAATATATACTTATGTGTGTATATAAGTATAACGTGCAACATAGAAAGGTATACATGGTTAATTATTGCACAAGTAGATATTGGGATTTATATCCACTATGTAAACATTGGCGATTTACATATGTGTTAATTGTCGTAAAATATTGTTTAATATATATATAAAATACATAAATATACATATAAATTTTCAAAAATATTTATATATAGTAAAATATAAAAGAAGGAACTAGGACAAACTTTGATAAAAAAAATTAGACTGAAGGATGCTAAGTTTCATTTTTGGACTGAAGGACAAACTTTAAAAAAAATTAAGCAGAAGGACAATGCTAGTTATAACTAGCATTATATTCAGTTTTTACACTGTAAAAAATTATTCAGTTTTACACTGTACAAAATGCTAGCTATAATTAACATTGTCCTTAAGTCTAATTTTTTTCAAAGTTTGTCCTTCAGTCTAAAAATGAATCTTGTTGTCCTTCAGCCTAATATTTTTCAAAGACTATCCTTGTGTCTATTTTCCATAATATAAAATATCTAATCTAATTTTTACGGAATCAATAAATTTTTATTCAAATCTGGTATTTAAAATATCAAAATTAAAACCTAGCAGTAAAATATTTTAAAATTTAGAACTAGATCTTAATAACATTGTTAAAATATATTTAATTAAATCAAAATATGCGTATTTATATAAAATAATTATTACAACCGAAAATAATATATATTTTTTATCAATCTAAAATACACAACACCATTTTAATATTTATAAACAATATATATATATATGTGTGTGTGTGTGTGTGTGTGTATGTATATTATGAAATAAATATTTTAAAGTTATATATATGTAAAACATCTAGGCCACTAAGAAAAAACATATTCTTATTTTTATTTATGTATTTAAAATTAGAAATTTTAAAAAAATTCGTTATAAATAAATAAATATACATAAAATAGAAGTAAACACTGTATTAAATAATAATTAATATATACACATATATATTAATAATAATTAGATAAAATTATGCTTTCGGTAAGAGAATATAATTTTTTAATTTCAATAGCCAATTTTTTTAAATAATTTGATTATATATATGTAGTTTTGAAACAGGTTTAAAGTATTTTAGGATTTAGAATAAATAAATAATCATTTAAAATTAAAAATAAATATTTATAATATTTAGAAAATTAATACATACATACATACATACACATATATCTACACATACGAATATATATTAGAATACAAACATAGCTTAATTTAAAATATGCACATATTTTCAATTCTAAACTTTGAATTGAAATTAACAGTTTCATATATATATATATAATTTAATATAATTGACTATATATTAATATCTATGGGGTGACAAATCACATATATAAAAGTGTTATAATGATATGAATAACATATAATGAACAATATATATAATACAAAGGAATATACCCAAGAGAAGTAGCCTTTTATTCACACATTGATTAAAATCATCTCCTAGATCTCTCTCCAAAGATGCAAACTTCGGAGTGCCACCACTTGAAAGAGTTTCATATGTGATTTGGGCTATTATAGAGCTTAGCTACCAGATAGAGTACATGGGGTTATGATGGCCAAGGAGTAGGACGGATGGAGCAAAAAGTAAACTAAAAAGTGGAGGCTTAGGTTCACTTAAATAGAGGATCTAGTAGAAATATCTTTTCATCATCTCCTCTTACCAATTCATGCCTAAAGACCACATCTCCCTCCTTGTTTTTGGCCAGCCTAAACTTGGTCAATGATGGAATAAATGGATCACAAAATTCAATAGCAATTAATTCCGTTTAAATCCAATTTAAATTCCTTTGGATATCATATATTGATATGCACATATATAACTTTTATATATGCATCCAATTAATTGCTAGTAGCATCTAGAACATTTTTAGAGGCTACCCCATTTACTAAATACACCCAAATACTAAATACAATGATAACTAATATTACTTTAAATATTAATTAATTTACAACACTTTGTTAACTAATTAAATCGAGTGGTGATTCAGAGAATGAAATGAATTCAATTATACGACTCACATGTGTGAATTCAGTCGGTGAACTCATCGCTTACAAATCCCATTAGTAAAATCCAATTTTAGAAACACCAATTCTCTTCGTCAACACTAAACACTTTAGGATTAAGGAATTTGGTTTTGCTTAAAATTACAATATCATCCACATTCAACTTAGTTAGTTCATAAACAAAGTCCTTAGTACAATAATAATATTTATCATTAACCGTACTACTATAGCTAGAGATCTTGACTTCAAGTTGACTACAGTTGATCGTGATACTAACCTCATACAACGAGAAGACAAATTCTCTATATTTCACTTCCAATGCTTCATCTCAGACCGAACTATAGTAACTCGATGGTTGCTATGCCATGATTTAACAATGACCAAAGTGTAGTATTTACATTAAAGCTCAACAGTATTCTCAAATCGAGAGAATTGTGTGATATCATCACTCCGATATTTCCTGTTTGGCCTAGTTGTTATTGATTAACTAGCAAAAAACTCTCGAATGCGTCATTCAATAGTTATCCAACTATCAGTTCAGAATCCCTTGGTGCCTCTAACTGCCATGAATAATATACCACCTAACATATGGAAAGCACTATGTAATCTGGCTACAATGGATGTATCAATATCCTTTCTCGAACTTCTTGACCAAAAATATTTAAAATAATATTTTAGTTTATTTTTTGATAATTTTCTCATGATTACAACTCCTTATAATTATAATCACATAACATATCATTTAATGAGTTTCTATTTAATATACTTTAAATTAATTAATTAATTAATTATATCATTATATAATAAAGTATATAATAGAAATCAATTAACTTTGTACAATAAATTGGTTATAGAGTTAGATATATGTAGCAAATTACATAGTTGCCCCTAAAGCATACCGCTAACACCTTCAACCTTCCATTTGCATTTTATGGTCAATTATGGAAACTTAATCCCATCATTTCGATCAATTTCTCAAAATTAATAGAGTTAGTTCCTTAGTGAATGAGTCTTTTATATTCTTTTAATTTTTTACTCTATCAAGCAACTCTCTTTGATACCGATAAACTGCCTTTGTCATGTGGAATTTTTTGGAGTATGTTTCTTGACTTCTAGTGAGCTCTAGGCTATTCTCGGACTACATTACGACATTGTTATTATATAATAATGTCATAGGATTCTCAACATTTGGAATCAACCTTAACCTAGTTATAAATTTATACACACAAACACACACACACACACACACACATTTCTTATATTTTTGCGCTTATTCAAGGCGATGCACATAGCCTAATTGCTAAATTGGCCACAGCCTCTTATTTGGAATATTTCCAACTTAAAGGTCCTTAACAAGGTTCGAACATGAATATAGGATTAACATATTACGCTCAATATCGCTTTGAAATTTGACCCCAAATACTCCTTTATAAGAAGTTCGTTGTTTCCATAAACAATTCTCCTATTCTTCTTAAATACTCAAGAACACTCTTAACTACCATTTATGGTCTTAATCTCGATTTGATATTCACTTAATGTACCTAGTAAATAAACGAAATGTGATATAGTAAAAAAAGGCATCATATATGATAATTCCTATTGCCAATGCATAAGGAATTCATTTCATATGATCCACATTAAACATTTTAATATAGAGGTCTATTTATATTGTTTGGGTAAATCCCAACATTCATTTATACCAACTATAAAATATGAATTTTTCTAATCTAATATCGAGGGTTAAACAACCAAAAGTAAAACTGACTTTAACATAGGTACACCGTTAACAATTAATAATATCTTCTTCACTTATGGTTTAGAAAATCTCAGTACCTTTCAATATTCTTTCTTACAGACACACACACTCCCTTTGCATTTTAACTTAAAATCTAATGTTTGATTTCTCTTTCAAAATACTTTCTCAATTCTTATGCTTGTTGAACTACTCTTTCATATTAGTTCTTGCATCCATCCGAAGCCCACAAACTTAGTATCGCTTCCATTGACTTCGAGTCATTTTCTTATTATGTGGAAACGATCCATTCTAAATTATTATTTAGAACTTATGCTTTGACATATATGTAACAAACTTAGAATCATATTAGTGATAATTTTGTGAGTAAAATCTAAACTAACTTAGGCATATTGAATAAAAATTTATTACATTAATTTAAGCAACTAAAATTATGATGTAATTCTTATTAAATTTTCTTACAATATTTAAACCGCATTTGTCTTCTTCTCGAAGTCAAATTTGGGGACGATGGATCGTAACTTTTCATGTATAACTATCAAAGTCATATTTTGATACTATACTTGGAATCCATTCATGATTTGCACATTATGCCATATGGAAAGTTGATACTCTTAAAGGCTTATTGGCAACCAGGGAAATTCTTTTCCCGATATTGATATGAAACTCATTGTTTCCTTTAATGTGCCAGTGTTTTACTAGATACTCTAGTGAGTAGTGTCTATTTTGGCTTGGTTCTTTTCATTTCATCCTTCGTAATCAGTTTTATCTTGGATAGTATACAAACTCATTTTACTACCAATAATTTCTAAATTAAACTCCATCATGAAGATAGTATTTCTTGATACAACGATTGTTTCTTAGTATAACAAATATGCATTTAGAAACATTTTATGAACTGCCTTATTATAAAACCAATTTAATTATGAGTTTATAGAACTTATGCATAACATAAATTACTCTACCAATGTTGGTTTTTTCCAAACTCCGTTAAGGTTTTTCACACAAGATACCTCATGAGCAAATATTACATGCACTCGACTCGCACAACCTGTCAACTCCTTGACCTAGGATCTGTAGGGGTTTTGAATCAAAGCTTATCTTATATGATGTAACACCTCATATTTTGGAGCAACATGATATGTGAAATTAAATTAATAAGAAGAAACAATTATTAAAAGTGTAAATAAAGTAATTTAATTATAGGAATTGCTTAAAAGTCGATTAAATGGACCAAGGGTAATTAAAGCAACTAAAGTTGGCCTTGTTAATGAGAATAAATAAATTAAACTTTAGAATGAGAAGATTTTGGTATATGAGAAATATATTAGAGAGATTAGGCAAGTAGGGATATTTGCCTACGCAAAAATCACTAGCATACTTAACCATATTCCCTCATTCCACTTCATTTTCATTTACAAAACAAGTCCTTAAAAATTGACAAGGTCGGGCCACCATTTTCAAAGCTAAGGAAGAGGAAATCACAAGCTAGAAGACTCATGCTTTCACTTTAAGAAGGAAAAGATTAAACCTAGGTTTTCTTAATCAAGGTGAGTAAAATTTTCCCCAAAACACTTTCTAAATCATTTGGGTTTGGATTTAATTATGAATGAATGACTTTGATGTTGATAAATGTGTTTGAGTCATTAAATCTTTACTTGGAAAGTGATTTGAAATTTAAATGGAAGGAGTCTGTTCATTAGGGTAAAACATAATCTAGTCATATTTATATGCTTCAAAAATCTAACATAATGTTTCCAATGATAAATAAAAGATGAGTTTTTAATTTTATGGTTTATGGAATTTACTTAGAGGTGCCATGAATTTGGTAAGTTGAGAAAAGGATTAAGTTGGGAAAAATTCATTATTAAAAGTAATAAAAAAAATTGATTTGACCAAAATTTTTGATATGAGGTAAAATATGATAAGCGAATTTTGGTGAATTTTTGGGATTTTCCCCATTAATATCAAATTAATTAGCAAAGGGTAGAATTAATAATTAAAGATAATTAATTAATTAATAGTAAGTAAAATTAATGAATTATGAGAAAAACTATAAAGGTGAATATTAACCAATGAGAATTAGACACCAAATAGGATTTGGTGTAAAGTATTTCCATAACAAGGTAATAAAATAGTTTTTAAGATATTTACAGAAACACCACTTCAACTAAAGATAACCTCTATAAATAATCAAGTTTCGATAAGATTAAAGCTATCAAATTGCGATAGCTAATGGGACGTCAACTTGCGACAACTATTGGATGCTAATATGTGATAGCTCTTGAGAGTTCAACCTGTGACAGCTATCAACTTGTGATAGTTATACGTTACTCAACATGCGATGGCTATAAGGAAGACTAACTTGCGAAGGTTGTTGGAAGTCAATGGGCGGTAGCTACTAAGAGATCGATGTGTGATAGCTAGGGAAGTTATCGACTTACAAGATCTTATAGAGCTTAACTTTCAATGGCAAACTAAACTATCAACCAATGATAATTAGTTTAAGGTCAACGAGGATAGCCTATAAAGTCAACATGCGATGGCTTAGGTAGAAGCCAACTTGCGGTACCTAGGCTTGACTTACGATGGATTTAGGAAAGCCAATATGTGACAACTAGGTTCGATTTGCGATAGCTTGGAAAGCTATATTTTTCTAAGTAATATAAGAAATACTTAGTGCATTTTGGAAGACAATTTCCAAGTATTGATTGACTATTTCATAGGGATGGAATAAAAAAATTATTAATAAAATTGTGTTAACTTATTTTTGAAATGAAAGAAACCTTGGAGAAGCTAATAAGTGATAGGGTATCATTAAAATCATAAATAAAAATGTTTATCCAAAGAATGTGTAAGGTACACATTGAAACAATGAAAGAAAGAGGTTGAACCATGATCGTAAAGATATATCGGCTCATAGAGTTGTTGGATGGTAAGGTGCCAAGGCTATTAAGTCTAAAGTCCAATGGTATGTGGCAAGGTGCAATGATAGGGTTCAATCCAAAATACTTAAACTATAAAAGAGGAGTTATGGTAGGGTGTCACAACAGGATGACAAAATATCAGGGTGGTGCTGTAAATAAAATGAATTGGCAATGTGAACAATGATGGTTTGGGACTAAGAGTACACTACAACAAAAAGGACCTTTCGCAGCGTTTTAAAGTGCTGCCATAATCATTAGCAACATTTAGTTGAATGCTGCCTAATATCATAATGCAATAGAGTTAGAAAATTCTGCAGTGTTTTTGAAATGTTGCTAAATAAATGGCTAATGATGCATTTAAAAACATTGTAGTAAATTAATTTTGCAGCGTTAATTAAAAGCTGCAAACTCATTTACAAGCGTTTTGGCAACGCATTCAGAACCAGTAATATAGCAGTAGTTTTGAAACGCTGCAAAAGTAAGTTATGCAGCTTTTTTGAAACGCTGTGGTATATCAACATTTTTTTCAACATTTTACAACTACTGCGGCAGTTTTAAAACAATTATATAAACCATGAATATATTCAAAACAGCTCAATTTAAAAAACATTAATATATATAATCCAATATTATAAGCAGTTATAATGATTAAACATAATCAGAGCTACATCAATTTCATACACCATAAAATTTAGTCATATACAACGTTTCGTGAACAATGTTTTAAGAACAAATGTTAACGACATAAAATCTTACAAAAAGAGCTTGCTAAAAGAGAAAATATAAATCATGGAAAGTCCAAGCCCGTCTCCTTCAAAAGACCAATATGTCTATAGGGATAAAAAGGCAATAAAGATCAGCAGTAGAAGAGAACAAATATGAATTTATTATATAAAAGCCAAAAAGGAAATGAGATATAGACAGTGATCCATTTTCATGTCAATTTTCACATATTCCGTTATCATTTCTCTTTCTACTTTTCATTTACTACTAACTCAAAAAACCCAAGCATTTGATCCGATTAAAAAGAAAGTTGACTTAAAAAACTCAAATTCAAGTGTAAAATAGTGTGCAATCAGTTAAAAAGACGGGATTATCATTCACTTCACTCTGTATTACCAATATAACATTCCAGATTCAAAAAGTTCTTATCCAAAGCAAAATACCCTAAATTTAGTTCGAGTTCATCAAGAGGCCCAAGTGGATATGGCTTAGCAAACTATAATGGCAGAAATTCTCTAGTAGTGTAGATGTATTCTATGTTCAAAAAATAGTTGATGTAAATATTCATCACGGTGTGACTATGTACAAGATAATTGTAATATTAAACATGTTGATAATATTAATTAAGTTTATCTATCTAATTTTTATGTGTCATGGCTTATCTATAGATTAAATAATACATTTTCATAAAATATAGTTAAGATTACATCTATAATTATCCTTAACATACTATATATTATTTATAATCATGACTGAAATATATTTTATCATATATCAATGTAATAAACATTTTATTATTTTCATAAGAAAATAGTTCCACATCGAGTAAACTAATTCTTATATGAAGGAAAAAACGTTCAAATGCTTTAACCAAATTGAAATTATTGTCATAAACTTGTAATTGTTGCTGTTCTTTTTATAAACTCATATACCTATAAAATTTAGTTAATTTATTATTATTATTATTATTTATAAAACTTAGTTAAATTATTATTCTTATTATTATAAATTTAGTTAATTTTTATAAAACTTAGTAAACTTGGCTAATATTTTATAATTTATTATTATTATAAACTTAGTTAATTTTTTTAAAACTTAGTTAACTTATTATTATTATTATTTATAGAAGTTGGTTAACTTAGTTTTACTATTATTATTATTATTATAAATTTAGTAAATTTTTATAAAACTTAGTTAACTTTGTTGATATTTTATAATTTATTGTTGTTGTTATTATTATTAACTTAGCTAATTTATTATTATTATTATTTATAAAACTTAATTAAGTTAGTTAAATATTATTATCATTATTACAAATTTAGTTAATTTTTATAAAACTTAGTTAACATGGTTAATATTTTATAATTTATTATTAATAATAATAACTTAGTTAATTTTTTATTATTATTATCTATAAAATTTAATTAACTTAGTTAAATTATTATTATCATTATTATAGTTTAGTTAATTTCTACAAAACTTAATTAACATTATTAATGTTTTGTAATTTATTATTATTATTATTAACAACTTAGTTAATTTTTTATTATTATAATTTATAAAACTTAATGGACTTAGTTAAATTATTATTATCATTATTATAAATTTAGTTAATTTTTATAAAACTTAGTTAACTTAGTTAATGTTCTATAATTTATTATTATTATTTATAAAACTTAATTGACTTAGTTAAATTATTATTATCATTATTATAAATTTAGTTAATTTTTAGAAAACTTAGTTAACTTCAGTAATATTTTATAATTTATTACTATTATTATTATTCAAAATCTGACAGCACCTCCTTTGCGCGATTAGTGCTTTCCCGCACACCCCAATTCAGTATATATAGTTATCAAAACAAGATCGGATTCATATCGTATATCACAATATATACTCCAAGGTATCATACACACACACACATTTTAAAGCATAAAAACATACCTTTTAATAGCAAATGTTAGTGAGCAATCTTCTAGATGCTTTGTGCATATTCAGCTTTCCTACCTCCCAGCACTAGGCTTTATCATGTTTCAACTGTTTCAATATTCTTTTACATGTTCGGCTTTTCCATGTCTATGTTTCAGCATACTCAAAATTTAGCGCGCCTTACACTGATTTTCAGCATATTCATTCACCTTGCAGCAGTAAAGTCTATGACTGTTTCAACATGTTCATTCACCATGCAACAGTCTGCTTGTAGCAGCCTGGTCAATAACTGTATCACTCATTCACCATGCAGTAGTCAGCTCATTAGCAATGCTTGAGCTCAATTGCAAGCTATGCTTCAGTTCATTATCAATGCAATACACATCAGCTTTTTCAAACAACCACCATTATCAAAATCTCATTCAGTATAAAGAAAACTATTAGCATTTAGTTTTTCTATATGGATTTTTTTAGTATATTTGTAAAGACAAAAATGATGATGTTTAACAAGTAAACATTTCTTAAATGCCTTTTTAAATAGCTTTATTGATAAATGCAAAAACTGCATGATTCAGTTATATTGTATTAATTTATATTCACACAATAAAAGAATGATTTTGATAGTATGGTGCTCCAAACCAATTATAACTACTTCTTGAGACTTTTAGCCTCATTTTAAAGTGAATTTCCAGTTGAATGAATCATATACAACCATTTATATACGTCATTGCAGGCCAAACAGTCCCTACTTAAGCTCAAACATATACATTTACTTGGAACTTTATATAAAACTTTAAACATAAATAACGAAAATAATACACTACTTCATAATCAAATCAAAATATTAGCATCCTCAGTTCTAATTTATTTACCAGGAATAAATGAATAATGCAGGGAAATGGGTATAAACAAGAAGATTAGCAATGACTAATAAAATTTTCAATTGATTGAAAATAAGTTCACCTATTATTATCATCAAGAGTCTGAAAAAAGTTAGGCTTTGATCTGACTTCATATACTTCATTGTAGTGGTTTAAAATCCTTCAATTTCAGTTTCTCCTTTAACCTAAAAGTTAAATCCCAAAGACTTTAGTATAATTTTGGACATGGTGAAAAAGCAGCATATATATTCTCATATAACTATAAGAGTCTTATGAGTAAAAGATAAAAGAATGACAGCTTTTAAGCTAGAAGGCAACATGAGCAAATTCACCTCAAAATAAGTAAATAGTAAACAATAGAAACACAATACAAGCACTAACTTATTAATACAGCAAAGTATCCATTTTCCTGTAAATCTCGAGCATACTGAAAATGAATTCCAACATGAAATTTCTTTCTGATGCTTGTTCAATCAGTGCTTTGATAACTTGCGGCATAATACCATGATCTTCTAGCCTACCTTCCTATGAATATTAAGAAATGTCAGAGAGTAATGGTTATTGTTAAAAAATCTTGGTCTTAAAGAAGAAAACTTTATGTTGTAGAGTTTCTCACCATAGTATATGTTTTACCGGTGCCTGTTTGCCCATATGCAAATATTATATCCGTCAACAACAGATTTGATAACTGGCTCTATCTCAGTAAATACTTCCTCTCTAAAGCATTCTTAGTTCATGATTACAATGTGTTTTAGCGCTGAAATTTAGTGATTATAACATAGATACAAACATAATTTTTGCTACCTTGTGTGGAGCTTGGATGAAAAACCTTGTCAAAGAAATACCGTTTACTCTTAGATTTGGCAGTCTTCAATATCACTTTGCTGGAATCGGAAGTAACAATAGGTGATTCATGCCTATGTATCTCGTCTTGTAGAGGACGTATCGACAAAATACACAGATGTTTCCTGTAGAAAATAGAAAACAAAAAATGATAATCCTTTTGCATACGGTCAACTTCTGTGGTAGACATTTTATGACTCTTACCTTTCAAGTCCAGGTAATCATTTAGGACTACTCTTCTTTCTATACTCAGATTGTTAAACCGGTCATTCCACCAACTGAGTTCACCCGTCATATGAAAAAAATACTAGATATCATAAGTTTACAGTACCAAAGTTGGCTTGACAAAAAAGAAAGAAAGCAAATTACTGTGTACCTTGAATCTTTGCTATGTCTTATTGCCTTTCAGGTTTGCCTTGCTCCATTGCTCCTATATCGAAATATGGCATCCATTTAGTATCGATAAACAAATTCAGTCTTGCTTCGAGTCAAGTTTGTTATAAAACCTCAAAGTAATATATGGACATTTTTCCATCTGAAATTATTCAATCTCTGAGGTATTTCTCTTTTTACCAATATATATTGCATAGTTGTTTTTTTCAAAACTCATCGTTTATTCGATATATTGAGTTTTTTTAATTCAAAATGCTATATAGAAGATACCGAATACTATCAGCTTGCAATAATTCATAGCAATATTTCCAATGGTAATAACTAAGTTAGTTATGGTTACAACTTTTTATATAAGATTCAGAATGATCAAATTTTGTAGAGTTGAAAAAAAAACCTTACCTGAAATTTGATGCAGAACAGAAATAGACGATTGAAGTTAATCACATTTAGAGCTGTATGGAAAAGTTTTGCACTATTGCAATGCAATCAACTATTACATCTTTTATTTATCTCAGTCAACGTTAAACATGAGAATATTAGACTAGTCAGAGGCTCTAAATAGAAACAGGGACAAATTCTGAATGACCTCAAATGAAGAGAAGTTTAAAATATAAACTGAAGTTGGATATTTTGATATTGATAGATGGTATCTAACAGTAATTTAAAGATGATGCAACAGAGACATGGTTGTACAATTTTAACTTCATCTCTATATTTGATATCTTCATATGAATCTAAAAGTTGTTTGCTAATATTTAGCACTTGAAATTTTAGTTGGACCGCAAAAATCTCCATTTTTGATCGTTTACTTCAAAACTCATTCATAGTATATCCTTGCTTATTATATGAATTTTTTTACGACAATTAACTTTTTGAATGAATTTATAATTGTTTAGGAGATAATAATACAATTTAGTAAACTTTTTCCCATATTCCCATATTCATATTGGGTAAAATAAAATATTACTCAAAAATAAACTTTTTCATTATATATTTATGGTTTTTTAGTAAATAATACATTTTAGTATTAAAGCATGAAAAAGTGATATAAGTATTTTTTTCATTATCAAAGAAGGTGCAGATCACTAATCTTAAGTCCCATTGCAAGTATGCATATTTAACTGTATCCAACACCAAAATAATAATAAAAAATTCAGGACATTACAAGAAGTTCAAATAGATAAACAAGTTCGGCTTTTATAAATTATGTCAAACGTGTACCTTGGTAAAATACTTCTTCTGGTGCTTGGAGGTGTTGAAATTTGGCGACACAATATATAGGAGAGTTGAAGAGGATGGAAGTAGCTTGCTTGGCGTAGGAGAAGACGGATTGCGAATCGGAGTCCGGAGGAGCAAACTGGAGGGGAGTTTGATGTGCTGGCTGCCTGCAGCCTGCTGCCAGACGTCTGCAGGCATGGGCCAGACGTCTGGCCCTACAAGGTCCAGTTGCCCGAAAGTTCGGTTAGACGTCTGGAGCCCTGTCCCAGACGTCTGAGCCGGCGAGTTGTGTTTTCTGGGCTGGGTTTTTGTGTTGTTTCGCTCAGGGGCAAAGTGGTCTTTCGCCAGTGTTTTCTCTATTAGTATATAATCTCTCTTCAGGTCTGAAAAGAAGTAGAACCTAATCTAATTCCAAATCAAGGGTTTTTATCCTCCAAATCTAGGTTTTAGGCAAATCCTATTTCTTTAATTCTAATCTCCACAAAATTATATTCTTGCTAGAATATTGTGATCATTGTTAACAATCTCTTGTACTCTTCTATTGGTGATATAATAAAAGCTCTCTCAAGTGGATGTACACTAACACAACGTTGGTGGAACCACTATAAAATGGTGTGTGATTTACTTATTGTTATTGCATTCATATATTGCTTGTATTGGTGTTGTGATCTTGTGTTGGGCTATTTGGTATTGGTTGGAGTTTGGTTGAGTTAGATAATTGTTTGTTTTTACACTAGCTATCACGATTTGGCTTTTCCGCGTTGCGCGTTGCGATTGTATTCGAGTGGTCTTGGGTGTAGTCGTAACAACATTTGGTATCAGAGCTTTGGTGTTGCTAGGTGGTTGTAGAAATGCCGGAATCGGATAACTCTAATAGTCCATCAATGATTGGTCCAAGTGGTATTGCGCCTTATGTACGTGGATCGTATGTGGCTTCGGGATCTCAATTGGTAATCAACAAGTGGAATGGCGATAATGATTTTGAAAAGTGGCAATGGAAGATGAAAGCGGTTTTAAGAAGAAATCGTATTCATAGGGTAGTGTTTGATACACATTTGTTGCCGGCGAACATCTCGGATGTCGATAGAGAGGAAATGGAAGAGTGGGCATTTACTACACTTCAACTTGCTATGGAAGAGAATGTGATCTCCGAAATTAGTGGTGAGACCACCGCTAAAGGAATTTGGGACAAGTTGGAAGAATTGTATATGAAGAAGTCTCTAACTAATCGTTTGATCTTGTTGCGAACGTTTTTCACCTATAAGATGAAAGAAGGAACTTCGCTAAAGGCACATTTGAATGTGTTTGATGATTTGCTAATGAAGATTAAGGCGGTAGATTTGAAGATTGAGGAAGAGCAAAAGGCGATGATATTGTTATGTTCGTTGCCGGACCGTTAAACGGGTTTCTCGAATAGCTTGATCTATAGCCGGGATACATTGACGTTAGATGATGTCAAGACGGGTCTTCTTAGTGAGGAGTTGAGAGATTAAATGAAGGAGTTGAGTGTTGGTGGTAGTAGTGCCGGAAATGGTCAAGGTTTGTTTATGGAGAAGGAGAGATATGCGAAGTGGAGGAAAGTCAAAGGAAAAGAAAGGCAAGTGCTATATTTGTAAGAAGCCCGGTCATTGGAAGAATGAATGTCCGGACAAGGAGAAGGCCAAGAAGGAAGTAGCATCTTCATCGGTCGCGGTGGAGAGAGGTGTTGGTGAGGGAGACATGGATGTATTGACGGCGGTAGCATCAAATGTTTCGGGTAGCGAGTGGGTTCTCGATTCGGGGGCGTCTTATCATATAACGCCGAATAGGAATTGTTTTTCTTCTTTCGAAGCTAGAGAGGGAAATTCGATTGTTATGGGAAATGGTGCTATTTGTAAGTCGAAGGGCATTGGTTCCGTGCAAATTAGGATGTTTGACGGAGTAGTTCGTACTCTCACTAATGTGCGCTATGTTCCGGGACTTAGGGAGTCCCTTATCTCTTTGGGGCAATTAGATTCTTTGGGATGCAAGATCACTATTGAGAGAGATGGCTTGAGGGTTTCGAAGGAGGCGCTTTTGGTTATGAAAGGTGCTAGGGCTCATGGTATATATTTGCTTCAAGGTGTGACCATAGAAGGTGAAGCTAGCATTGGGGTTGATAGTTCTCGCGACTTAGATGCAACTAGATTGTGGCATTTGAGGTTAGGACATGTCTCGGAGAGGAGTTTGGATATTCTTCGGAAAAGGGAGATGATTGGTGGTGAGAGTTTCAACAAGCTAGAGTTTTGCGAAGAGTGTGTCATGGGGAAGCAAACAAAAGTATCATTCGGTGAAGGAAAACATGATTCAAGAAATGTTCTTGAGTATGTGCACACGGATGTATGGGGACCGGCACCGGTAGCTTCTTTGGGAGGAGCAAGGTATTATATTTCTTTTATTGATGATTTTTCTCGTAAAGTTTGGGTGTATGTAATGAAGGCTAAGTCGGAGGCATTTGCTAAGTTCAAAGTATGGAAGGCTCTTGTTGAGAATGAGAGTGGTAAGTCTTTGAAGGTTCTTAGGTCCGACAATGGCGGAGAATATGTTTCCGGAGAATTCTTGGAGTATTGCAAGCATCATGGCATTGGGAGACATTTTACTACACCGGGAGATCCGCAATCAAATGGTGTTGCGGAGAGGATGAATCGTACTCTACTAGAGAAAGCTCGATGCTTGAGATTGACATCGGGTTTGTCTAAGGGATTTTGGGCCGAAGCTTTGTCAACCGTGGTGCATATTATTAATCGAATTCCATGCTCGGCTATTGACAACAAAATCCCAAGGAAGTGTGGAAGGGAAAGAGTATTGACTTGAGCTATCTTCATGTCTTTGGAAGTCCGGTTTATGTGCATGATCCGGGAAATGATAAGCTTGAACCTAGAGCTTTCAAAGGGGTTTTGCTTGGCTATACGGATGGAGTGAAAGGCTATCGGATTTGGAATCCGGAAACGAAGAAGGTAATCAACTCTCATCATGTTACTTTTGATGAGTCGGCTATGTTCAAGGAGAATGAAAGCTCATCGGATATTCCGGTCTTAATTCGTGATGAATCGAAGGGGAAGGAAGTTATTACCACATTTTGTCCAAGTAGTAGAGAGAGTAGATTAGTTGAAGATGCTTGTGAGGAGAAAGTAGTTGATGATACATCACATAGTCCACAAGGTGCCTCTAGTAGTGTTGGTGATGTACACGAACCTAGAGAAGTTTCGGTTCAAAGTGGAGCCGAAAGGGGTTTGGGTGATAATATTGCTACTCGGGTTGGTCGTCGTGCTATAAGGCCACCCGAAAGATATGGTGATTGGAACTATCTTAGCTTTTGTGATAGGTTGGACTATGCTCTCAATGTAGTCCAAGATGAGCCTATGGACCTTGAAGACGTCATGAATTCGAGCGATAGCTCGAAGTGGATTTGTGCCATGGAGGAAGAGATGCAATCATTGATGAAGAATCAAACTTGGAGTTTGGTTCCACTTCCTAAAGGAAACCGTGCTATTGGGTGCAAATGGATTTACAAGGTGAAGGACGATGGAAGATACAAAGCTAGGTTAGTGGCTAAGGGGTTTGCACAAAGGAAAGGAAAGGAGTATGATGAGATATTCGCACCGGTTGTGCGCCATACTTCTATCCGGATATTACTTGCCATAGTTGCTATTCACAACTTGGAGTTGGAGCAACTTGATGTGAAGACCGCCTTCTTGCATGGTGACTTGGATGAAGACATTTACATGGAGCAACCGCAAGGGTTTGTTGTAAATGGTAAGTCAAATATGGTGTGCAAGTTGAAGTAATCGCTATATGGGTTGAAGCAATCACCTAGGCAATGGTACAAGAGATTTGATCATTTTATGCTTGAAAGTGGCTTTGATAGGAGCATCAAAGATGCTTGTGTTTATTTCAAGAAGTTGGGAAATGATTATTGGGTGTACTTGCTCTTGTATGTGGACGACATGCTCATTGCTTCGAAGGACAAGAATGAAATCAACAAGTTGAAATTGAAATTAAAGTCGGAATTCGAAATGAAAGACCTTGGAGAAGCAAAGAGGATATTGGACATGGAGATTGAAAGGGACCGAAAGCGTTTTGAGTTGAAATTGACTCAAAAGGAGTACATAAAGAAGGTGCTTTGCCGGTTTAGCATGGAGAATGCAAAGGTGTCAAATACACCATTACCTTTGCACGTGAAGCTTTCGAGTAAGGATTCACCTATCTTGGAGAAAGACAAGGCTTATATGGCAAAGGTGCCATATGCAAGTGCGGTTGGTAGTTTGATGTATGCTATGGTGTGTACAAGACCCGATATTGCAAATGCCGTCGGGGTGGTTAGTCGTTTTATGTCTAACCCGGGAAAATCGCATTGGGAAGCCGTGAAGCTTATATTGAGATACCTTAGGGGTACGTCATCTCATGGTCTTGTTTTTGGCGGTAGTGGGAAAAGGAGTTGCAACTTAGTTGGTTATTGTGATTCGGACTACGCCGGTGATAGAGATAGGAGAAAATCAACTTCCGGATATGCCTTCACACTAGGTGGTACGGCCATAAGTTGGAGATCGAGATTGTAAACCGTAGTAGCTTTATCCACTACGGAAGCGGAGTTGATAGCCGGGTTGGAGGCGGCTAAGGAGGCACTCTATTTGAAGCGTTTGTTGTGTGACTTGGGTATTGAACACAATAGCATCGATGTTCAATGTGATAGCCAAAGTGCTATTCACTTGGCGGAGAATTTGGCGTTTAGCTCACGGATGAAGCACATTGAAGTGAGGGAGTCATTCTTGGTAGCCATGGATGAGGATAAGCAAGTAAGTCTTCGGAAAGTGCACACAAAGGATAATGCGGCGAATATGTTCATGAAGACATTGCCGTTTGGGAAGTTCGAGCATTGCTCGAACTTGATTCGCTTGGAGAAGTGCTAGGTGCCACTAGGTGGCACGGGTGAGAGAGTAGCTTGGTTGTAGATGTGGAAGAGTATTGGTATGAGTTTGTGGTTCTATCTATTGGTGAGCACTAGTTTACACTCCTATGTGTTCAAGTCTTTGGTAAGACGGTTTTGGATTTGGATGTTTTCAACACTTTGTTGGCGGGTGGGGGCGTAGCCTGAACTCGTTGATGAAGTGCAATGGGGGGTGGCCTTGCCGGAACCCACTGGGGAAGCATTCATGTTTGGTAAAGGTAGAAGTGATGGTTTGGTACCATTGGCGATGGAGATGGATATAGTGTCGAGGTGGAGTGTGACGCCCCACCTCTATGCTCATAATAACAAAGAGTATTAAAGGAAATACTGTCTATTATTACGAAGAATAAGGCTGGATGGGAGCGACCATCCGTAATTGGCCTTACACTAACATTGGTTATCTCGATAGGAGTGGTACATTCTTTTTATTTTTCTTCTATTATTTATTTACTCCCATCGACACACCCAATAATAGTATAAAACGAACTACGACGGTTCATAATAGTTTAGGACATTAGATATAACAATAACACAGATAATATAAAAGCGGAACACAAATAAAAACAAAAGTCTCAGATATATATAACTGATGTCAGTTAATACATAGTTGACACTATACACATGATACAACTACAACTGTCGACTCTAGAAGTTATATATACAAGTACATTATCGACTAATATACATGAATACATATCATTCTATACAATGACACGATTACTACAAAATGACTGACAACTTCAGAAGATGTGAAAAGTCTTCAATCCCGAACAGCAACTCAAAGAAAGAAATCTACAACCTGAAATACTCGGGTCTGACCCGAGTATTACATTCAAAAGAAAATAATACCCAGGTCAGTCTAATTCAAACCAGTTTATTAGTGCATATAGGCAGTAATAATTTAAATATACGACAGTCACAATAATTCCCGTCTATCCGATTCTTTAAACAAAGAAACCGGATAACGGTCAATATAACACTTAACAGTGTTAAATGATAAATCAACAATCCAAATCAGAATACAACTCCAAAACATTGAAATTCACCAACGAAACAATTCAACAAATCGAAACATCAATTTAAAACTGTCAAAACTGATAGGGCTGCAGTACACGCACGCGTGTACTGCCTCGCCACTATCGCAGGAGATACACTAAAGCTCAAGGAATCAGAACAGATGGCATCAAACGAAATAAGATCCCGATGTGGCTGCAGTACACGCACGCGTGTACTGCCTCGCCACTACCGTAAGTCGAATCTACCAGGGTCAAGACACCGATTTAGCTCGAATGCAGAACACAGAGGCTTGAATGACCCAGTGCACGAAGGCAATGGTACAAACTACCAAAAAGGAACCAGACCACATAATCAAGCAGTGACCAGGAAATACAAGCATAAGCAACCGTCTCAAATGGTACAAGCAAAAAAAACTGCAAGTCCAAATCAACATAAAAACTCTTAATTCAAAATGTCAGGAACATCACCGACCAGTGCCAACAGACTCAAATAGTACATGCACCCACAACAAGATCAAAGGCAATGCAAAACTCACTGAAGACTACAAGCCAAGTGCCAGCAAAGTGTGCAACTCCAATACAATTGCAAATGTACCAGACTCAAATGCATTCAAGCATGTGCAGACAGGCTAGCAACTCAATACAACATGACAGTAAGATGGCCCAGTGACGACATGAATGATCCAGACCACAGAGTCAAGTTGTGGACAGGAATGAAGCAACATGAATGCAACAGTGGACCAAGCTATCCCATAACGAAACAAACAATAGTATAACAACCCTGATATGCAACTCACTAAAACACGGACAAGGGAGTACATAGCTACATGAAGATCAGACTTCAAGATCAGCAAGCATGCAGATGGTAGCAGTGGACACAGCAGAACCAACCAATACATGCAACTAAAAATCAACAAAGGCAGTACTAATAAAGAGTGTGCCAAATGAGCTTCAACTAAATATCAATGCAGACCCACATATACATGACTTGAGAACACTAGCATGAAGACATCAAACAATACAAAGCTGTCAAATATACATGAAGGAAGATCTCATGGCTGAAGTCCATTTTTTTTAAAGCCAATAAAACTCAACTTTAAAATTCACTATGAATACTGCCTAAGTCATGAATGGTAAGGCAACTATGCTCTAGAAATTATCAAAGCAGCAATGTTCGCAATCGATGTTATAGGGATGAACAAAATCAACAACGACACAAATTAAATAGAAACTGAAGACAACTAAAACAAAGTCGACTCCTTGGCAATCAAATTAACAATGTCAGAGAGACAAAATAACCAAAATACAAGGAATCGAGCCATAATTAAAACAAGTCAGAAGTCATAAAGTCACTGTAACTAGGAAATGCAATGTGTACAGAGCTGTAAATCGATGACCTCAGACCATCAAGTTCAACGGTCGAACGTCATCAACCTAGTAATTCCACAGTTAAAACAAAATGTCCAAAGTCATAAAGCAGCAGTAAAACGAACAAGAGCGGAAGTACCACTAGAGGCAGTAAGAACATAATGGCCTCAACAGCAAGTGTTATACGAACTAGATCAACACCCAAAAGTCAGGTGACCAAGGTCAAAAGCAAATCAAACAGTGGTGAACACGGTATCACAACGGTGCCATGATGACCGGACTACATGAATACATGGAGCTCGGCAACAGTCGACAGTGGAGACTGACAACCGAGGCATTGCCCCAGTCAATTGAAATTTCAAAATAATCATCGAAGTCAACTTAAATCAATTGCCAGAAATTCGAAATAGTTGAACATGGAAATCGACATCACAACAAAGCAATCTACAGAATCAAAGATCGACTATGAGTCGAAGCCGAAGCCAACAAGGGATGAAACAAAGTCGAAAAATCAACACTGTCAACCAAAATCGAAGCTGTAATGCTTGCAAAAGAATGACAGTTCGAATCAATATCGAAATCAACAAAAACGAAAACAGACTTGACAAAGTCAAGTAAGCCTCACGTGAACAACATAAATCGAATCGGCAAGTAATCGACCAACTCGACAATTGAATACAACTAAATCACAGAATTCCATCCCTAATTCAACTAGAGGCAAGAATTAGATGTGAGTGGGAACTCACCATTTCTCGACGAGGCAGCGAAGCTAAATCCTTAGCGATCGAAGTGAAGGTGGCTCGATAAATCGAGGAGCAGCGTTCGAATTGGAGAAGGGTCGATGCCGTGGCCCTCAAGAAGACAAGCGCGATCGAGTTCCATCAACCCTAATTTGAAACGAACGATTGAATGAAGGAATTTGAAGCCGCCATTTTTTTCTCTTTCGTTTTGTTTAGGGTTGAAGTCGAAAAATGAATGGGTCGGGTTTCCTTTTTCCAATCAATAAGAAGAGGAATGGGTATGTAAGGTTATCACGGCAACAAACAAGTGGATAATTAAATTTTACAAAAATCCCGGTTGTTACAGACTCCCCTCCTTATAAAAATTGCGTCCCCGCAATTTTCATAATTAAGGTCGTCATTAACAATAAATTTTCTAACATAAACTAGTTAAGCTAGAAAATAAAAGGTAGAGGATATAAACACCCAAGAAATCTTTTAATTTCATAAAAGAGATTCACAAATTCTCAACAAAATCTAATTACCAAATAGATAATTAGAAAACAATCAAAACTGAATTCAAAACCGAATAAATACAATCATCAGCAATATTCAATTATCAACTAGACAATTAGAATTCAGAAATCACAAAACAGCAATATCTAATCATCAACAAAGATAATTAGAAAACACAAATCACAAATCGCAAATATCTAGTTATTCAACAAATAACTAGAAAATACGAACTTCATAATCAACAAATTCAAAATATTAACAGAGATAGAGATAGATAGAAAACAGCAATTCAATAAAATCAACATAATCTAGATTCAATTAGAGACTAGAAAATCTCTTATCAACAAAATCAACAAACATCAATTATCTAATTATCTCAAACGATAATCAGAAGACAAATCAAATATCTAATTATCTAAAACGGTAATCAAAATTTCAAATCAACAAATATTCGATTATCAAAAACGATAATCAAATTTCTCAAATCAACAAATATTCGATTATCAAAATCGATAATCAAATTTCAAATTCAACAAATATTCGATTATCAAAATGATAATCAAATTTCAAATCACAAATATTCGATTATCAAAACCGATAATCAAATTTCAAATTCAACAAATATTCGATTATCACAAACGATAATCAAATTTCAAAATCAACAAATATTTAATTGTCTCAAGCGATAATTAAATCTCAAATCTCAAATATTTAATTATCTAAAGCGATAATTAAATCTTAAATCACAAATATTTAATTATCTCAGGTGATAATTAAATCTAAAATCAACAAATATTTAATTATCTCAAGCGATAATTAAATCTCAAATCACAAATATTTAATTATCTCAAGCGATAATTAAATCTTAAATCACAAATATTTAATTATCTTAGGTGATAATTAAATCTAAAATCAACAAATATTTAATTATCTCAAGCGATAATTAAATCTCAAATCACAAATATTTAATTATCTCAGGCGATAATTAAATCTTAAATCACAATTATTTAATTATCTCAGGTGATAATTAAATCTAAAATCAACAAATATTTAATTATCTCAAGCGATAATTAAATGCAATAAATATCCGATTATTGAAAACGATAATCAGAACTCATATCAACAAATATCTAATTATCACAAGCGATAATTAGAAACAACAAATATCTGATTATCAAAAACGATAATCAGAACTCATATCAACAAATATCTAATTATCACAAGCGATAATTAGAAACAACAAATATCTGATTATCAAAAACGATAATCAGGACTCATATCAACAAATATCCAATTACCTGCAGATAATTGGAAGCAACAAATATCTAGAAATCAATTAAGAAGACTAGAAAATCAACATAAAAGCTTGGATCGATCCCATCAGATGGCGAGTTTTTAATTCGCCGCACGTGCATCAACAAATGGCCGAAGCCTACCAAGTACTCAACATAATTTTGGCGCCCAACAAATGACCCGAAGGTCCAACAAATGACCCGAAGGTCTAGTACTGGTATTTGACCCGAAGGTCCAACAAATGACCCGAAGGTCCAACAAAGTGGCTCGAAAGCACACGAAAGCATCAAAATGTTTCAATTAACGAGTCCGGAATTAACCGAAATAGCAAACGCACATGTCCCATACCACGTGTTTTACTAAATCGTTTGATTCTCTTCATCGTTTCCTTGAAAGTGTGAAATCATCAAATTCATCAAAACAACAGATATTCAATTAACGAGTTCGGAATTAACCGAAATAGTAAAAGTGTGGTTCCATACACCGCACTTTTGCTAAATCGTTTAAATCACTTCATCGTTTCCTTGAAAGTGCAAAATTGTGTATTTTGTAAAAATACACTTTACATTCTCAAACGGACAAGTCCGGAATTAAGCGAATCAGTAAAAGAAAGGGGTCATAGTCCTCGATTTTGCTGAAACGTTTAAATCGCTTCCTCATTCTTTTGAAAGCGTAAACTGTTAAATTTCTGAAAACAATTTTTATTTATTTTATAAAAATAACAATTCACCTTCTCAACTGGACAAGTCCGGAGTTAAGCGAAACAGTAAAAGAAAGGGGTCATAATCCTCGATTTTGCTGAATCGTTTAAGTCGCTTTCTCATCCTTTTGAAAACGCAAACCGTTAAAAATTTATAAAACAATTTTCATTTTTAAAACGAGTTTCCAATCACGTGATTAAAGCAGCAATATTAGTAACAATTTCGATAAGGAAATTGTACTTCTCAAAATACCGTAAAAACGGTCACAATCAATATTGCGGAATAACTGCTTGAAAATCCATTTTTAAAATTTGACGGTTACTGAAGCCAAAGCGACAGTAATTTTAAAACGTCAAAATCACATCAAAACAATTTACATCAAAATGTAATATCAGAGAATTTTCATTCATCAAAATGCCATAAAACACCGTGCTTCAAGAATTTAGCATTGGTGTAAAAATCCCGTTACAAAAATAACGGCAACAAAATACGTTTCATAACCTAGCATCGGTTCGACGTAAAATAAATGCAGTAACGTGCAATTCAAATTTTTTTTTTTACACGTACTACAAAATAAACAAAGAATCATTCAAATGTATCTTCAATGAAGATAATTTAAAACAGCAAAAATCTAATCAATAGATGATAGTACAAAAGAAAGCCAGCGGAAATTTCAACAAAAATCACATATCTGCAATTTCTTCGAATCCTCAGTTCGGATTCGAAGTTCTCAAAGAAACAAAATAGTTACAGCTATGTAAACAACAATTGGAATTCATATCAATTTCGTATTTTGATTCTTAAATCAAAAAGATTATCAGTTGTACTCAGCGAAGACAGTTTCACTGTTTCCGCTGCGCACTCTGATAAATAGAACACAAATCAATCAAATCATCAGAACACAATTTCATCCAAACAACAAAACACAATTCCACTTTTATTTTTAAATAACGATATTTAAAAATTTCATCAAAATTTCCAAACTTTAGTTTTGATTCAAATCACAGATAAAACGTCGACTAATAGTTGTAACATATGTTCCATCCAAGTTATGTTTTATATTATGTCCATAAACCCCAAGCTCCGATACCAACTGTGACGCCCCACCTCTATGCTCATAATAACAAAGAGTATTAAAGGAAATACTGTCTATTATTACGAAGAATAAGGCTGGATGGGAGCGACCATCCGTAATTGGCCTTACACTAACATTGGTTATCTCGATAGGAGTGGTACATTCTTTTTATTTTTCTTCTATTATTTATTTACTCCCATCGACACACCCAATAATAGTATAAAACGAACTGCGACGGTTCATAATAGTTTAGGACATTAGATATAACAATAACACAGATAATATAAAAGCGGAACACAAATAAAAACAAAAGTCTCAGATATATATAACTGATGTCAGTTAATACATAGTTGACACTATACACATGATACAACTACAACTGTCGACTCTAGAAGTTATATATACAAGTACATTATCGACTAATATACATGAATACATATCATTCTATACAATGACACGATTACTACAAAATGACTGACAACTTCAGAAGATGTGAAAACTCTTCAATCCCGAACAGCAACTCAAAGAAAGAAATCTACAACCTGAAATACTCGGGTCTGACCCGAGTATTACATTCAAAAGAAAATAATACCCAGGTCAGTCTAATTCAAACCAGTTTATTAGTGCATATAGGCAGTAATAATTTAAATATACGACAGTCACAATAATTCCCGTCTATCTGATTCTTTAAACAAAGAAACCGGATAACGGTCAATATAACACTTAACAGTGTTAAATGATAAATCAACAATCCAAATCAGAATACAACTCCAAAACATTGAAATTCACCAACGAAACAATTCAACAAATCGAAACATCAATTTAAAACTGTCAAAACTGATAGGGCTGCAGTACACGCACGCGTGTACTGCCTCGCAACTATCGCAGGAGATACACTAAAGCTCAAGGAATCAGAACAGATGGCATCAAACGAAATAAGATCCCGATGTGGCTACAGTACACGCACGCGTGTACTGCCTCGCCACTACCGTAAGTCGAATCTACCAGGGTCAAGACACTGATTTAGCTCGAATGCAGAACACAGAGGCTTGAATGACCCAGTGCACGAAGGCAATGGTACAAACTACCAAAAAGGAACCAGACCACATAATCAAGCAGTGACCAGGAAATACAAGCATAAGCAACCGTCTCAAATGGTACAAGCAAAAAAAACTGCAAGTCCAAATCAACATAAAAACTCTTAATTCAAAATGTTAGGAACATCACCGACCAGTGCCAACAGACTCAAATAGTACATGCACCCACAACAAGATCAAAGGCAATGCAATACTCACTGAAGACTACAAGCCAAGTGCCAGCAAAGTGTGCAACTCCAATACAATTGCAAATGTACCAGACTCAAATGCATTCAAGCATGTGCAGACAGGCTAGCAACTCAATACAACATGACAGTAAGATGGCCCAGTGACGACATGAATGATCCAGACCACAGAGTCAAGTTGTGGACAGGAATGAAGCAACATGAATGCAACAGTGGACCAAGCTATCCCATAACGAAACAAACAATAGTATAACAGCCCTGATATGCAACTCACTAAAACACGGACAAGGGAGTACATAGCTACATGAAGATCAGACTTCAAGATCAGCAAGCATGCAGATGGTAGCAGTGGACACAGCAGAACCAACCAATACATGCAACTAAAAAACCAACAAAGGCAGTACTAATAAAGAGTGTGCCAAATGAGCTTCAACTAAATATCAATGCAGACCCACATATACATGACTTGAGAACACTAGCATGAAGACATCAAACAATACAAAGCTGTCAAATATACAGGAAGGAAGATCTCATGGCTGAAGTCCATTTTTTTTAAAGCCAATAAAACTCAACTTTAAAATTCACTATGAATACTGCCTAAGTCATGAATGGTAAGGCAACTATGCTCTAGAAATTATCAAAGCAGCAATGTTCGCAATCGATGTTATAGGGATGAACAAAATCAACAACGACACAAATTAAATAGAAACTGAAGACAACTAAAACAAAGTCGACTCCTTGGCAATCAAATTAACAATGTCAGAGAGACAAAATAACCAAAATACAAGGAATCGAGCCATAATTAAAACAAGTCAGAAGTCATAAAGTCACTGTAACTAGGAAATGCAATGTGTACAGAGCTGTAAATCGATGACCTCAGACCATCAAGTTCAACGGTCGAACGTCATCAACCTAGTGATTCCACAGTTAAAACAAAATGTCCAAAGTCATAAAGCAGCAGTAAAACGAACAAGAGCGGAAGTACCACTAGAGGCAGTAAGAACATAATGGCCTCAACAGCAAGTGTTATACGAACTAGATCAACACCCAAAAGTCAGGTGACCAAGGTCAAAAGCAAATCAAACAGTGGTGAACACGGTATCACAACGGTGCCATGATGACCGGACTACATGAATACATGGAGCTCGGCAACAGTCGACAGTGGGGACTGACAACCGAGGCATTGCCCCAGTCAATTGAAATTTCAAAATAATCATCGAAGTCAACTTAAATCAATTGCCAGAAATTCGAAATAGTTGAACATGGAAATCGACATCACAACAAAGCAATCTACAGAATCAAATATCGACTATGAGTCGAAACCGAAGCCAACAAGGGATGAAACAAAGTCGAAAAATCAACACTGTCAACCAAAATCGAAGCTGTAATGCTTGCAAAAGAATGACAGTTCGAATCAATATCGAAATCAACAAAAACGAAAACAGACTTGACAAAGTCAAGTAAGCCTCACGTGAACAACATAAATCGAATCGGCAAGTAATCGACCAACTCGACAATTGAATACAACTAAATCACAGAATTCCATCCCTAATTCAACTAGAGGCAAGAATTAGATGTGAGTGGGAACTCACCATTTCTCGACGAGGCAGCGAAGCTAAATCCTTAGCGATCGAAGTGAAGGTGGCTCGATAAATCGAGGAGCAGCGTTCGAATTGGAGAAGGGTCGATGTCGTGGCCCTCAAGAAGACAAGCGCGATCGAGTTCCATCAGCCCTAATTTGAAACGAACGATTGAATGAAGGAATTTGAAGCCGCCATTTTTTTCTCTTTCGTTTTGTTTAGGGTTGAAGTCGAAAAATGAATGGGTCGGGTTTCCTTTTTCCAATCAATAAGAAGAGGAATGGGTATGTAAGGTTATCACGGCAACAAACAAGTGGATAATTAAATTTTACAAAAATCCCGGTTGTTACATGGAGTGTTGAAATTTGGCGACACAATATATAGGAGAGTTGAAGAGGATGGAAGTAGCTTGGCGTAGGAGAAGACGGATTGCGAATCGGAGTCCGGAGGAGCAAACTGGAGGGGAGTTTGATGTGCTGGCTGCCTGCAGCCTGCTTCCAAACGTCTGCAGGCATGGGCCAGACGTCTGGCCCTACAGGATCCAGTTGCCCGAAAGTTCGGTCAGACGTCTGGAGCCCTGTCCCAGATGTCTGAGTCGGCGAGTTGTGTTTTCTGGGCTGGGTTTTTGTGTTGTTTCGCTAAGGGGCAAAGTGGTCTTTCGCCAGCGTTTTGTCTATTAGTATATAATCTCTCTTCAGGTCTGAAAAGAAGTAGAACCTAATCTAATTCCAAATTAAGGGTTTTTATCCTCCAAATCTAGGGTTTAGGCAAATCCTATTTCTTCAATTCTAATCTCCACAAAATTATATTCTTGCTAGAATATTGTGATCATTGTTAACAATCTCTTGTACTCTTCTATTGGTGATATAATAAAAGCTCTCTCAAGTGGATGTACACTAACACAACGTTGGTGGAACCACTATAAAATCGTGTGTGATTTACTTATTGTTATTGCATTCATATATTGCTTGTATTGGTGTTGTGATCTTGTGTTGGGCTATTTGGTATTGGTTGGAGTTTGGTTGAGTTAGATAATCGGTTGTTTTTACACTAGCTATCACGATTTGGCTTTTCCGCGTTGCGCGTTGCGATTGTATTCGAGTGGCCTTGGATGTAGTCGTAACAACAGGAGGAGACTGTCTAAATAGTTCTTGATGAGAGCTTGAAATGTTGTCACATTGAATTAAGAAAATTGAATTTTGTCCGAATATTTTACATTCTCAAAAACCAGAAAGGTTAAAGTCTGCTTACCTTGATAATGATATCAGCACAAACTATAACATCAGTTTGAAAGTCAACTTCTCAGGCCATTTCTTGCTACATGAAATAAATTTCAATCATAAAATCGATGTTACAATGTACAACGAAAATAATAAAAAAAGCAACCCACCTCTCAAAAGAAATGGCAAAAGGTAACATGAATATTCAAGTAGCTAACCACCCGAAGATAATTAAAAAGAGAGGATTAACCCCTGCTTTCAAGAATTGGAGTCAATGCAACCATGTGTATGGCACTACTAACTTGAAAAGCTACCAACCCAAATATGATAAGAAACTCTTGAAGAAATATAGCAGTTTATGTAGTTGGCATTTTTGATGCATCGGATTCGGGTGCTGCTTCTTTCTGACCCGAACCCTGTCGCCTTTTTAAGACCATGGTGGTCCCGATTGCTCCTCCGCCGGTGGGGGACCTTGTGAAGGATGGGTAGGATATAAATGTTTTTATTGTCATGTTTTTGCTGAGAGGGTATTTTTAACTTTTTTTGTTTTGCTTCTTCAAACATTCTTAGTGCAGTGAATTTTCGTAAGGCCAAAATTTATATTAAAGTTCAATGTAAAAACTCGATTTAACTACATAAAAACCAAATTCAAACAAAAAGGCAGAATTACGAAAAAATATACTAATAAAAAGAAATCATATATTAAATATTTTAAGTAACTATTGAAGATGATTTTTTAGGAATGATATATCTATTAATTAATTGCAAGTATCAATCAAGTTCAATAGAAATTTTCTGCTTGCTAAATACATGTATCTTAGGAATTCCGAAAGAAAATGACAGATCTTATTTGCTAAATGCATAAAAAATTTGAGGTCTCTATGATCTTATTTACTAAATTAGATTTAACTCACAGGAAGAACAAAGTGGAAATCATATTGTACAAAGCAAACAAAATATTGAGTAATTTAAGCATCATTGAAACACATATGAAAAAAAAATCACTATGGAATTGCAAATCAGAGTATTTCAAAGCAACTTAAATCTGAATGGCACTTCAGAGCATAACTACAATCCAAATGCAATGCAAAACCAAATGCAATGCAAAACCAAATGCAATGCAAAACCAAATGCAATGCAAAGCCATGACAGAAGCTAATATTTTATGTATTTCAAAACCAAAATCAACAAAATTGCACTTTAGGCCACATTTCAAGTAATTCCAAAAGGCGAAAAGCAATGTAATGATAGGAAGTTTTGTGTATGAGAAGGAAAATACAGAAGTGCCTAAACATGAAGCTTTGAAGAAGACGTCCGAACAAACTTTAGGGACTTGGATGCTTTGCTCGACAATAAATAATGACAGGAAGAACTTGAAATCAAAATAGAAACATCAGATGCACTAGCTATCATGCTTCACAAGTGTTTCAAGCATTCAATTTCATCCATGAGGACTGTTGCACACAACTTTTCTGAAGGTTAGTAACTTTTCCTAATGTTCATAAAATGGAGAATGCAAACTATTAACATAGTAATATTTATGTTTTGGTTTTGATTTAATTTTATTGAAAAATGTACCGTTCAACCATTGCAAGTAGAGGTAAGTGAACTTAAAGGAAGACTTCTTTTTTTTTGAAATGGTACTTTATATACAACATGTCACTGGGACAACATATCACATGTCAATAAACGTTCGAATCACGCTATGCAAGTTTCGAACTTGTGACCTCTCACACCAAAGCCGAATCACTTAACCAGTTGGACAATGGTGCTTGTCTCTTAAAGGCAGACTACGGACATCAATCAAGCCATTTTCTCGTATACATCAACCAAACAAAAATAACAAGTGACCACATCAACATCAACCAAACAAAAATAATTATGGCTAAAATGAGTTTGTGCATGCCTAAGTTCACATGTACATAAATTTCATTGACAAGAATATAACTAGCAAAGAAACATATTCATATATGAACGAGAAATATGCATATAACCGCATCCTTTTAAATCCCTATTTATCCCTGGATTCCGCAAGATGTATAAATAACATGGCAGACTAAACTATGTGTAAATAGTATAACAATATTAAAAAAAGAGCTTCTTTTATACTCAAAATAACTGTTGTGCTGCCATAGCATTACTTGTGATGGTAAATCAAGAACGTAGCGATGATTATGCAAGGGACGTGGATTGTAAAACTCCAACTTCCATGGAGTTCAATTCAAGATACCAGATCAAGTTGCCTCCTTCCCTCCTCGTCCAAAGAAGCAGAGAAGTACTTCTATGTTTGAAAGCATTACCACCAAAAGGTTCTTTAATCCCGAGGCTCATTTTACTTTGCATCAGCTTTGTTGATTAATGCATTAACATGTATAATTTATATATTTATATTTAATTACTATTTTGGTGTGAACATAGGGATATTCAATTTTCACCCTTTTTTATTTATGGGCTGTAGTGTTGAATTTGTACTTCATTGATCATTTCTTTTGCTTACTAATTTCTCAAATGCAATTCATAATTAATTAGATGTTGTAAGCTATTACTAATAATTAGAAGTAACACAGTTTAATATCTCTTTCTGAGATTACTTCCTGACCTTCAGATCAATAAAGATCCTTCGGTTGATATTTGTTCATGTTTGTGTTGCGGATTGCCAGCCTAGCTGGGCCTAGCCCACTTATCAAATGTTTGTATAAATATACCGTGTTATTCAGTTTTACTATGTATTGAAATACAAGTCGATAATAAGAATTTCTTTATTACAAAATCTCTACACTGTCTCAATCTCTAAATATCTGTTTCAATTTCTAATATGGTATCAGAGCCAACGTCAAACGACTGATCATCAGATTCAGCTTCATGATCATCATCGAACCATCCAGAAAGAAAGATTTATAATCTAAACTTTCGGTTGCTCTTAGATCTTTTATGAAGCATCTCATCATTTGATTCTGTTATCTTTTCTCTAATACCTGTTAAAACCTAAATCAAGTTTCTCATATCTGATCTTATCAATCTTTCTGTTCAAGATCTACTTTCTTGATTCAATATCTGGCTGCAAGATAAACATCTGCCTCGCCAGTTTCTTTTAATTTCATCATGACTGAAGAAAGTGCAACTGTTGCCACATCAGAATTCAGAGCCAACAAAGCTGCCATTTTTTCTGAAATAATAAAGTTAAAAAGTCAGACTGCAGTACAACTTGATGAAAGCAACTATATCATGTGGAAATATCAAACTGAAACAGCAATAAAGGGACATGGATTAGAAGAATATGTCAATGGTACTCTGGCCATTCCACCCAAAATGATAACTGATAATCAAGAAAAGGCAATCCCCAATCAAGATTTCATATTTTATCAGAGACAAGATAATCTTCTTGCAACATGGCTAATGTCCTCTATTAGCACAAGCATTCTATCTCATATTGTAGGATGCAAGACTTCACAAGAAATCTGGGAAGCCATTGAACAATTCTTCAATTCTCAATCTTCTGCAAGAATTATACACTACAAGAGGCAACTGCAGAACTTAAGAAAGAATGATATGTCAATAAAGGAATATCTAACAAAGGCCAAGAATTACTGTGATCTCCTCAGTACAGCAGGATACAAAGTATCTGAAACAGAACAGATTCTCACAATCTTGAGCGGTTTAGATGAGGACTATGAATCTATAGTGGCTGTCATCTCAGCTAAAAAGAAACTACCCAACATTCAATATGTTCATGCAACCCTTCTAGCACATGAAGGGAGAATTGATCAAAAGAAAACTCAAAACTTTGACTACTCTATCAATTATGCTTCTGTCAATAAAAAGAAAAATCAAGACACCTCTCAAAACTCAAACAGAAATCAATCTGGAAATTTCAGAGGAGGAAATCAAAATAACAGAGGTAGAGGAAGAGGTAGATGGAACAATTCTAATAGACCAAAGTGTCAGATTTGTGAAAGGATGGGACATACAGCATCAAAATGCTACTTCAGATTTGATCAGAACTACTCTCTCAACAACAATAACAACAACAGTCAGAGATCAATCAATCCAACTGCTAACATAGCACATACAGAAGCAGATACCAGCAATCAAAACTCTGCACAACACTCAAAGAATGAAGATGCAACATATGAAGAATCTCATAAGTGTTTCTCAATTTGCCAAAGATAATCAAGTATACTTTGAATTTTATCCAAAACTCTGTTTAGTTAGAGATGCATCAACTAGAGAAATGTTACTGCAGGGTAATGTGCAAAATGGCCTATACTCATTCAATCCGAGGCAGCATAATAGGGTATTCAATTCAGGAAAATGGTGCAACAATGTTGAAAACAATATCAAAAATAGCAAAATCTTTGATCTTTGGCATTGTAAATTGGGTCATCCCAGTATTAATACTGTAAAAACTGTGTTGAAGAGTAATAAAATTGCCATTGATGATATATCACTACCCTATATATGCTCTGCATGTCAAATAGGAAAGAATCACAAATTACCCTTTATTAATTCATCAACTAAATATACCAAACCATTAGAAATGGTTGCTACAGACTTATGGGGTCCTGCCCCAATAAATTCAGACTTTGGTTTCAAATACTATATATCTTTTGTTGATTCATTTTCAAGACATACTTGGATATATTTTCTAAAAACCAAAGCTGAAACACATAGAGCAGTCATTCAGTTTATTACTCAAGTAGAAAGGCAACTAAATCATCAACTTAAAATCATTCAAACTGATGGAGGAGCAGAATTCAAACCATTAAAAAATTATTTCTTAGAAAAAGGAATAATACATAGAACTACCTGCCCCTATACTTCTGAGCAAAATGGGTTAGCAGAGAGGAAACATAGGCATATAGTTGATACTGGTATCACTCTATTGGCACATGCTTCTATGCCATTCAAGTTCTGGCCAGATGCATTCAACTCAGCTGTTCATCTAATCAACAGAATGCCAACAAAGGTACTACAAAATAAAACTCCTTTAGAATTACTATTTAATATTGTACCAGATTACAATAGCCTAAAAACATATGGTTGCTTATGCTTTCCCTATATGAGACCATATAATTCTCATAAAACTAAGTAACAGATCTACATCCTGCACCTTTATTGGTTACTCTTCTAATCATAAAGGTTATAAATGCTTAACTAGTAATGGAAAAATTATAATATCTCTACATGTTGGATTTAATGAATCTATATTTCCATTTGCAAGTACAGAAATCAAAACAACTGAAAAAGTGTATAACACAAAAAATGTCATACCTGAAATACCCATCCTCTCTAGCAACAAAATAGATGAAACTGCTCATCAGAATCAGCCTGAACCTCAACTCACAGTATCAAGTGAAGGATCAGGTCAAGATTCAAGTGGTTCCAGTAATGACTGGAACAACAATAATGAGTCTAGTACAGAGACTATCCTTGCTCCTGAAGATCAAAGCAACGACACTCCTCATCAAGATGATCTTAATGAGGAGGAAACAGGTCATCACATGATAACCAGATCAAAGCATGGAATATTCAAGCCCAAAGCTTATCATGTCATCAGCAACTTATCTGAGCCTGTTTGCTTCAATGAAGCCATACAGGATGAGAAATGGAAAGCTGCTATGAATGATGAGTATAATGCCCTCATCAAAAATAAAACCTGGACCCTTGTTCCTGCACCAAAGAATAAAAACATTATTGGATGTAGATGGACATACAAGATTAAGAGAAACTCTGATGGCTGCATTGACAAATATAAAGCCAGGCTTGTGGCCAAGGGCTACTCACAACAATATAGGATAGACTTCTGTGAAACTTTTTCACCAGTCATAAAACCCACTACTATAAGAGTTATTCTCACCATTGCTCTTCACAATAAATGGCAAATAAAGCAACTAGATGTCAATAATGCCTTCCTAAATGGTGAACTTCATGAGGAAGTTTATATGCAACAACCATCAGGATACATTCAGAGTAACAAGAAGAACTGGGTATGCAAACTTGACAAAGCCATTTATGGGCTCAAACAAGCTCCACGTGTCTGGTATGAAAAGCTTAAATCTACTCTTATTAATCTCAATTATCATCCTACTAAGTCTGACAACTCGTTATATGTCAAAAATTATAACAATATCAGTGTATTCATACTTGTTTATGTGGATGATATCATAATTACAGGAAACTGCATAAAAGAAATCAGGTATGTTACTGATTACTTAAACAACAAATTCTCCCTGAAAGACTTAGGAGACTTAAAATATTTCCTAGGCATTGAAGTCATAAGAAAATCTGAACATGAACTTATTCTGTGTCAAAGAAAATATATATCTGAAGTTCTAGACAGAGCCAAAATGAGTGCTGCAAAGCCCATGCCTACCCCAATGTCAAGTAATCTACATTTATCTAAAAACAAAGGAGAAACCTTTGATAATGAAAAACTTTACAGGAGTATCGTAGGGGCTTTGCAGTATATCACTATTACCAAACCTGAACTATCATTTTCTGTAAATAAAGTTTGTCAATTTATGCAGAAACCATTAGATCCTCACTGGAAGGCAGTTAAGCATATTCTAAGGTACTTAAAAGGATCTATCAATCAAGGTCTAAAGTTAAGAGCATGTAAAGACTTATCTATCAAAGGGTTTGCTGACGCCGATTGGGCTTCAGATTCCGATGATAGAAGATCTACCTCAGGTTACTGCATCTACCTTGGAAGCAACCCAGTATCATGGAGTTCCAAAAAGCAACCCACCGTGTCTCGCTCC
The DNA here is from genome assembly GCA_030737815.1 of Allium fistulosum. Classification (NCBI taxonomy): domain Eukaryota; kingdom Viridiplantae; phylum Streptophyta; class Magnoliopsida; order Asparagales; family Amaryllidaceae; genus Allium; species Allium fistulosum. The sequence goes on along the minus strand of CM060904.1, from coordinate 1,216,453,439 downwards.
AGCACCGAGGCTGAATATCGTAGCGTGGCAAGCACTACAGCTGAAATCACTTGGCTCAGATCTCTTCTCAACGAAATCAAAATCATTTCATCTAATCAACCAGTAATATGGTGCGACAACTCTGGAGCTGTTTCTATCTCAGCAAATCCAGTCCTTCATTCTCGAACGAAACACATCGAAATCGACTTGTATTTCGTTCGAGAAAAGGTTATCAAAAAGGAACTCGCTGTTAATCACATTCCTGCAAGCCATCAGATCGCTGATATTATGACAAAAGCCCTCTCAAAACATAACTTTGAGAGATTCAAAGCCAACTTAATGATTGAAGATGCTGGAAGCAGATCTGAGATAAAGAAGGAAGAAAATGAAACCCTAGATCGAAATGAGGGAGGCAATTAGAAGTAACACAGTTTAATATCTCTTTCTGAGATTACTTCCTGACCTTCAGATCAATAAAGATCCTTCGGTTGATATTTGTTCATGTTTGTGTTGCGGATTGCCATCCTAGCTGGGCCTAGCCCACTTATCAAATGTTTGTATAAATATACCGTGTTATTCAGTTTTACTATGTATTGAAATACAAGTCGATAATAAGAATTTCTTTATTACAAAATCTCTACACTGTCTCAATCTCTAAATATCTGTTTCAATTTCTAATACTAATTACTCAAGTGACAAAGTTCAGATATCATCATCATCCTTGATCTCAGATGATTGGACTAACAAAAGTGATTCTACATAAGAATTTATGTTTGCATTCTTTAGCTACAACTCCTAATTTCCTGGCTGAGACTGGAATATACTTGCAAGAAGCATACTGATCACGTGCAAGATACCACTCTATTACAAAATATCTTAAAATAATTAGTTCAAATTTGTCCTAAAATTTCAATTAAATTGTACGATTTATGCAAAATGTTTTCTCACTTCTAATAGAACTGTCAGGTTAGCATTTGTCTTGGAGAAAATATATTATGTCAATCAGTATCTACAAATAAATAATCGAAAAAAGGTAGAAGAACATGAAGATTGGTGTAATCATTTGCTTTGATTATTTCTAACTAATAATTTAATGATCTATTGATATGATTGGTGTAATGTAAATACAAATTTACGTTCAAATATTTTCCTAAAACTAGTTTACACATCAAAGAATCCTAATATTTTGGTTTTTATACCTGGTACTTTGTTCTCCAGATACATATTTATTGCTGCAAGAAAAACGCGCTAGTCACAATCATAGGCTCTTAACACAAATCTGACTCGGTGTAAATAACTTTTGTCTTAGCAGATATCAGCTTTGTGGACTTTATACTGTATACCACGATGCATAATCTTAGGGACATAGGTTAAATTACATAAATATGATAACAAGTAGTAGCATACCTCATATTTACCTCATGTTAACTTTAACCCCAATTTGAGTCTGAAAATTCATCGGTTGCATCTTTGGTACACAGGTTCTTTTTCTTCTGTTGTTAAAAAGTCATGTTCTCTATTACAGAAATTCCGAGATGGATATAAAAGTTATATTAATTTATTAGTTTTTATTATATTTAGAGGACCTTTAAATTGTTTATTTGAATATACAAATGTTATTTAAATGTGCTAAAATAATAGGTTAAATCATGAAAACTGCAATTAATAAAAATGAAAATTTCATGCAGTTTCACAAAAAAAGGCTGCCAATATAATGAAGTTTAGAGGCAAAAATATTTTTTAGCCGCATAATCACTAATTGTATAACAAAATCTACATATTTTTTTAAACTATGATTGAACAATTCATTTTTATTATTTTTCCTTCTCATTGTGTACTCGTTCACGTTTCTCATAGAAAACTTCAATGTGCATTATCTTACTAACATAAATAGCAGTAACCGATGTTCTACACAACTAAATACATTAACCTAATTTTTGGTCAATAATTACCAAAAGTATACTTCTGCTAAAATATTTATAACTATAATAATGTTGCTCCAGTTACCAAGTACAGTTATACATATATATAACTTAGTTATATTCTACATTGCTTGATTTCAATCATACAATAATGCAATCAGAAATAAGTATCTTACAATATAACAAATTTCTACAAAGTGAAATGGTTTGCTCATCCGTTACGACCCTTGACCCAAACAACTCATCCATTAGGAGATCAGGAAAAAGTAGGTTTTGTGTTTATCTGGCCTTCATTTCAATTCTTTATATGCATGTGAAATTATATCCATTAAATGTTAGATCTACTTTTATATTTTTGGACTAGCTTTTTTTTTTTTTCCAAAAACCGGAATATTATAAAAGAATGGAGAAACAAGTCTTTCTCCAACGGCTCACAAAATACGGCAAGACATACAAAGTATGCGACCCACATACCCGATAAACAAAGTATCAGAAAAAAGAAGAAAAAGCTAAGCTGACAGTAGCAACATAATACAAAGCTAAAAGGACTAAATAAACAGCCGCTCAACCAACAATCCCGCTACACCTAAACGTGTAGGCCAGTCCACCAGAAAGAAAACCATCCACCGACATAGAGAGCAAGAACCACATAGAACCGCCAGCCAACACACGCTAACCATTGAGAACCATAAAAGCTGGCCTCAAACAAACCCAACCAGCGAAACAGCAATACCAGATGAGCTCTGGATACCAACATCCGACTAGAATAACGGAAAGCTGAAGTGCAACCAATGGAATCAATCCTAGGAGAAGATAAAACTCCCTACAAAACCTGGACCTGAAAAACTAGCGACCACATCAAAACAAACAAAAAGGGGGGGGGGGGGGGGGAGGGAGAGTCAGGATCGTTGGATGAAGACCAACGCCATGACAGGAACACTCAACCGACTCCAGTTCTAGCGGAACTCATCGCACAAGTAATAGAAAGAAGACCCACAAGAGGATGGATACCGGGACTTAAGCGTCCCCTGGAAGGCCGACCTCGAAAAGCAAGGAATACATCATTCCTGACTCGGCTAATAATGGTCACGGGCTCCATAGGAGTACTATCAGCCTTGTTCCGAGCACACCAAATGTGCCAGCAAAGGATATTTTTGAACTAGCTACTCCAAATACTACTCTACTCATGTAGATGAAAATGAAAGTGGAATTAATCGTAGCTATGCTGGTGCGCTTATGCTATTTCTTTTTTACATGGTCATAAAGAGAAAATAAAGGTGAAAGCCAAGATTATTTGTTATGCGGTAAATTTTTTCCTTTTATACCATAAGCTATAATCTTGAAAAGATAACTTTTTTGCAAATACTAATGAGCAAACCAAACTGATGTTGCAACAACAAGTATTGAATTTATGAGTAGTTGATGGTTCTGTAAATCAATCGAGCAACGTAATATGTGACACATTGTTACATTTGCCTAACATTGAATTAAACTATAATGCCTCAAGCTTTAAGGTTTTAACAGCTTAATTGGTCGAAGTGTCAAACTGTTGGAAGTGCATAATATTTTTTTCCAGATGATTTATAATTTAAAATTTAAATTATAACATAACAACACCTATAAAATCTTCATAATTTCCAGTTGTTCTACTAAGAATGTGCAAAGGCTAATAGAATATGTTCAATTAAGCTTTGGGTTCATCCTAGCAGAATCACAGTTTATCATCTTTTTACCCAGTTTACTAGAAACTTCTGAGAATAAAGACAATCAGATAGTTGATGCTAGGCCTTAAAACTAACTCTGTAATTTTGAAAAACACCTAATTCATATTTGGATCTAGTCCTGGTTACCCACATTATACAATTGATTTCATCTTACCCAGAGATGGAAAGTAATAGTTGGGAAATTTTTAATAAACAGTAGTATGCACTGTACATATAATATCACAAGGAAAAATCTACCGATGCTTAAAAAATGATGATAATCAAAATGGTAGAAGATTTGAAAATAAGGTTCTAATTTTAAAACCATACAATCCAGATTAAAGAAACTGGCAAGCCACATCAAAGGATAAAACCACAGTTTCATTTCAACAGTCTACAATGAAATACATGGTTTCATTTCCACTCTAAACTCTACTGTTCCGAAAGATTCAAAAAAGACACGGACATGATAACAGACCCAGAATCACAAAATGGATGCTCCAAAATCACGTACTCATACTAGTAATGGTTTATTCATACCACAAATAAAGAAATCAGATATTGAAAGCAAAATGAAGAAATCAAATATTACCTTCAATTATGGTTTCAAAACTAGAGGGTTGCTGGATAGGTTAAATCAACGGTGGAGATGGAAAAGATGATAGAGATGGTGGAGATGGCAGTGCATGCGATGGTCGATGTTGAGTGATGGTCGATATTGAGCGATGTTTGGAATAGTTTGATTCTAAAATAAATTTGGGTTAGAGAAAGAGGATTTTAACGACAAAGCTACTCTACCCGAAAATTATTTTGTCAAAAATTGAAGTTTCAATCCCGACCTTTAAATTGTTTAGCCCCCCCTAATATCCACCCGTCCATTCCTTAATTTCAACCGTTTAAATCTAGATTCGCGCAATCTGACTAATTATTTTCGGTCATTCTAGCATTGTTCGGATTTTAATTTCCTTGCGTTTAGGAAGAAGTATTCAGGAGAGGCGGCAACATTTTTTTTCCCCGCCTTCACCATACCATGCAGCGTTTTAGCGTTCACACGAACAACTTCTACTTCGAGGCAACGTTTTAGAATTGATTTTTCTTTTTCTAAATAGTCCATCTAGATAATCGCAGCATTTTAATTAAAACGCTGTGCATTTATGCTACGAAAAATATATTTTCTTGTAGTGAGTGAGTATTGATGCTAAGTAAGGATATTTCCTGGAATGTATTCAGGGTGCTTTCATTCAACCTCTTAGGAGAGTCGGAGTGGTTCTTGTCAAGGTAGCTCCCATGGTGGAATGAGTGCCCATTTCATCAGATAACATTGTTTTAGAAAAGATAAATTAGTGATAGATAGGCCTTGGGAGGTAATCACTGAAATAAATCAATGATAACATAAAGATGAACACCTAAAACAAGGTATTATGTGATGTTTGTATGGATGAATGATTGTATGACTTGGTTTATTATTGAATATTGAGTACATGGAATACTTAATTTGAATTGATAATTGTTAGTCCTTGAGATGATGGTTTTGATGACAACAACCTTAGAATAGATTATAAAATATAAATACTAACATTACAAGTTTAGATATATATGTATTTGCAGGATCTAACCATGCATGTATCAAGAATGAAGACTGTACAGTATAGAGATTCAAGATACAGAGATAGAAGACTCATGAGTATCAAGATTATCAAGAGTTCAAGATTTCAAGATAAGTATCGAGTCTAGAATTTTGTTAAAACTTCATAATAGCACTGAAATCTTCACTCCATTTTTCTTTTGGGATGGAACCCATTTCTACCTTTTTAGTGGCTTACAAACCCACGACAAGTAGCTTACAAACCTACGACAAGTGGCTTACAAACCCACGAACATCCGGTTTTGTACAAGTTCTCGAGTCTTGACATGATGAGATATTCTGCAGGAAGAAGCTTGCAAAACTACTTCAAAATGATTTTCAAAACTACTTCGGAATGATTTTCAAAATTGTTTTTCAAAATGTTTTAGCCTTAAAAATTATCTTTTCAAATGATTTTCAAAAAGATGTTTTAGCCTTAAATATTCTAGTTTTTAAACTTCGTCCGTTTTAAATTATTTTTTAAATATAATATATTTATACTTAGATTTAAATATAAAATTATAGTTAAATTATGTATATATTGTTCTTTACATTTACTTATGAATTTCAACTATATTCAAGTAAATTTATAAAGTTTTAAATAGTTTTTATATAAGATAAATATTGTTTTTATAGAAATTCAAATTATCATTTTTGGCTGAGGGATGTCGACATGCCCCTAGGTAGTATGTCGACATAGTGACAGTTGAAGTTCAAATTCAAATTTCAAAAGAAGTGTCTATTCGCCATAACTCTTCATGAATGGTCATGGCTGTTGGTTTTCTATAAATAGGGGTCAGTTTCAACGAATTTTCAATCATATTTTTCTGATTTTCACTCCTCTTCATCTTCCACATTTCTTATTACAAAATCATACCATTACTTTGCCGAAATCAACATCGAATCATACTCGATTACTTCTAGTTTGATTCTACATCACTATCTCTACAAGGTTCTCAGTGCTATTTAGAGTTATAGACTTCTTTGTAATATATTAGCGAGAAAAGGTGTTGATGCAGCCCAGCCTAAAGAAGTTCTAGGTCGCTCACGACCTAACGGGCTAACACTTGAGAATAAGTCATTGGAAGATGAAGTCCTAGGTCGCTCACGACCTAACGAAATTTTAGGTCGCTCACGACCTAGTGAAGGCAGCACGCGAGTCAATGGATTCAGCATGATGGCATGCGAACGAGCTAAAAGGTTCCGACCTAAGTTAGGTCGTGAGATTGAAGTACGACCTACTTTATGTCGCGGAGATATGAGTCGACCTATGTTAGGTCGCTGGAAGTTAAGACGAGTGAAGTTAGGTTGCCAAGAAGAGATACGACCTAAGTTAGGTCGCGGAGAGGAGTTACGACCTATGCTAGGTCGTGGGAAGATCTGGGCAGATAAGCCGTTCACTATAAGTCGCGAGGCTTTAAGTCGTGAAGCCTTAGGTCGTGAAGTTAGGTCGCTCGCCTTAAGTCGCCGAGAAGATAGGTCGCTGCCTCCTGTTTGTAAGTCATTCACTGCTGCATCTTTAAGTCGCTCAAGGATAGGTCGTTGTTGCCATGTATTTTAGGTCGTTGCCGACCTATGTGTTGTAAAGTGTTGTTGTTGATTTTGAAATAAAATTCCTTTGTTAGCTTTGTGCTTACATCCAATTGGTAGTCGAGTGTGATCTCCTATCTCCACCTTCGGTCAATCGAGTGCGCTCGATTCAACGATTGTGAAGCCAATTCGCGGTATCAAGTGCGCTTGATCAACGCTCGAAGAATTGAAGATCTACTTTCACGGTATCGTGATCGATCAACGTGACGTAGATAGCTAAAATTCGGCATCTTCGGATCAACGAATTTGGGCATTTCAGTATTCATCAATCCACCGATTGCTACGTTCATCGATCTATCTTGTTTTGTTTAATCCGCTTCGTCAGTTTGGTATCAGAGCTTGTTTTAGCCAATCATAGCTAAATCGAGTCTTGGAGCCGAGAATTTCGAAGTTGAAGTGTTAGCCGAGCTTCAAGTGTAGAGCCGAGCTAAGTAGAAGTGTTGGAGATTGAAAGTTGCATTATTTGGAGAAGTTGTGTTCATCGTGTTCATCATATTTTTGCAACAAAGTGGGAGTTTTCGATCCATATCACTTTGGATCAAAGTTCGAAAGGTGTTTGAATTTTGAAGTGTTTGTGAAGTTTTCAAGCATGCCGCCAAGAAGAGCTAATCGACATCAAAACGTTGAAGCATTGTATCGAAGAGAAGAAGCTGATGAAATGGAGCAAAGAATAAACGAAAACTTTAGTGAGAAGCTTAACGAAGGGATTGGTCGATTGGAGAAGATGATGTTGGAGATGAATCAGAATCGGAGGAGGGTTTCACCTGAATCTAACCATGGGGGAAGTAGAGTCTCACCACATTCCAATCGAGAAAGAAGTGTTGATGATGATCGAAGACGTGATAGGAATGTGAATGATCGAGAACGGAGGAATGTAGATAGAAGGGATGTTGGTGGAAGACGGGATGGTAGTAGAGATGTTGGTGGTCAGGATAGACATCGATATACATCTGATTTTGAAGAAGAGTATGATGGTGGTAGTGTTCATGGACAAGGACGAGGACAAGGCAGAAATCAGTCGGAGTATGATCACAAGTGGGAATTTGGGATGAAAACTGAAATACCAGAATTCAAAGGTGGTATGCAAGCTGAAGAGTTTTTGGACTGGTTGTCTAATGTGGAGGAGATTTTTGACTTCAAGGAAGTTCCTGAACATCGTAGAGTGAAGTTGGTTGCTACAAGGTTGAGGGGTAGAGCTTTGGCATGGTGGCAGCAAACCAAACTTACATGTGAACGGATGGGGAAGTCAAAGGTTGAATCATGGGAAAAGAAGAGGAAAATGATGAAAGCCACATTCTTACCTTATAATTATCAATCGCTTATGTATCAAAGGCTGCAAAATTTGAGGCAAGGAACGAAGTCTGTTAATGACTATGCTGATGAATTCTATCAACTGATTGCAAGGAACGATATCATGGAGACAGAGAAACAATTAACAGCTAGATTTGTTGGAGGGTTGCGTATGCAGATTCAAGACATGGTTAACATGTTTGATCCCAGATCTGTAGCGGAAGCACACCAGAAGGCGTTGGCTTGGGAGAAACAGGGAATGCGAGGAGGTGGTGTGTTTACAAATTCCAACAATCCAGTGAAGGGTCTTAGTGGAAGTTCTAATGTTTCAAAAGCCGTTGTAAAACCAGTTGTAAATGAGGTTGGGAAGATGAAAGTCAATAATGGTTTCGAGTGCTATAATTGTTAAGAAATGGGCCACAAAAGTAATGAATGTCCAAAGCCGAAGAAGAGAGCTATGATAGCGGAGGTTGAGGATGAGGATGAAGAAGCTGAATGTTCTAATTCACCACCTGATGAGGCGGAGGAAGAAGTGTCGGGAGACGAAGGTTGTAATCTGATGATGAGGAGGTCTTGTTTGACACCAAAGCAAGATGAGGATTGTAGTTGGTTGAGGAGCAATATATTTCAGTCAACGTGTACTATTCTGGGGAAAGTTTGCAAATTTGTTATTGATGTTGGAAGCTGTGATAATATAATTTCTTCAGAAGCTGTGAGGAAGTTGGCATTGAAGACTGAGAAACATCCGAAACCATACAAGTTGGCTTGGTTGAGAAAAGGCGGGGAGGTGAAGGTTGGACGAAGGGCTTGTGTTAAATTTTCGATTGGGAAGAAATACAAAGATGAAATTTGGTGCGATGTTGTAGATATGGATGTCTGTCATTTGTTGCTGGGGAGACCGTGGCAATATGATAGGGCGGTGCAACATGATGGGTGAAACAATAGTTATAGTTTCATGTTTGAAGGTACTAAAATCACTTTGGTTCCTAAGAAGCGACAACAAGAAGAAAACAAACTGGAGGAGATTGAAGAGCTGAAAACTTTATTATCTTTGAAGGAGTTTGTTAAGGAGGTTGAGGAAGAGCCGGAAGTATTCTTGTTATTTGGGCGTGAGAGCAGTGAAGAGGTTGAAATTCCAGAAGAAGTGAAACCAGTATTGAAAGAATTTGAGGATGTATTTCCAGAGGAGTTACCAAAGGAGTTACCGCCACTGAGAGACATTCAACATCAAATTGATCTTGTTCCGGGAGCAATGTTGCCACATAGACCACATTATCGAATGAGTCCGAAGGAACATGAAGAATTGAGGAGGCATGTGGAAGAGTTGCTTGAACAGGGGCGTGTGCAGGAAATCTTGAGTCCATGTGGTGTGCCAGCTTTGTTAGTACCAAAGAAGGACGGGACATGGAGAATGTGCACTGACAGTCGAGCATTGAGTAAGATTACTGTGAGATATAGATTTCCAATGCCGAGGTTGGATGACTTGCTAGATCAATTGAGTGGAGCTACTATCTTTTCGAAGATTGATTTGAAGAGCGGATATCATCAAATTCGTATCAGGCCAGGTGATGAGTGGAAGACTGCTTTTAAAACCAGGGAGGGTCTATACGAATGGTTGGTAATGCCATTTGGCTTATTAAATGCGCCAAGTACATTTATGCGGGTGATGAATCAGATTTTTAGACCATTCATTGGGAAGTTTGTGGTGGTGTATTTCGATGATATTCTGATATATAGTGGAAGTCCAGAGGAACATTTGAATCATCTGAGAGAAGTGTTGATGGTACTGCGACAAGAACAATTTTATACTGCAACGAAGAAATGCGTGTTCATGATGCATAGTGTTTTATTTCTAGTGTATGTTGTATCAGAGGAAGGGATACAGGTGGATCGAAGTAAAGTAGAGGCTATTAGAGATTGGCCACAGCCCAAGACGATAATAGAGGTTCGGAGTTTTCATGGGTTGGCTTCATTTTATAGAAGATTTATTCCACACTTTAGTAGTGTGATGGCACCTGTTACAGATTGTATGAAGGGTAAACAGTTTTCATGGTCAGAGGAAGCAGGGGATGCTTTTGGGAAGGTCAAGGAGTTGCTGACGTCTGCACCAATTCTAATATTACCGGATTTTCAGTTAGTATTTGAACTACATACTGATGCATCCAAGGTTGGGATTGGAGGAGTGTTGAGTCAGAGGGGACGTCCTATTGCATATTTTAGTGAGAAGCTATTGGGAGCGAAGATGAGATATAGTACATATGATGTGGAATTTTATGCTGTTGTGCAAGCTATTAAACACTGGAGACACTATCTATTTCAGAAAGAGTTTGTTCTATACACTGATCATGAGGCGTTGAAGCATTTACAAGGGCAAGACAAGATTTCAGCAAGACATGCATCATGGATTGCCTATTTGCAACAGTTTACGTTTGCTGTCAAACATAAGTCAGGAGTGACGAATCGTGTGGCTGATGCTTTGAGTAGGAGGAGTCATTTATTGGCAACAATGAAGGTTGAAGTGACGGGGTTTGATGTGTTGCCAGAATTATTTGTCGATGATCCTTACTTTGCAAAGTTTGTTGATGAAGTCAAGGAGGGGAAGACGGATGAGTTTGTAATGGTGGATAGTTTTCTGTTTAAAGGAAATCGATTATGCGTACCGGATTGTAGTTTGAGAATGAAGATTGTGAAGGAGCTACATGAAGAAGGCCACGTGGGTAGAGACCGTACATTACAGTTGATTTCACAATCTTATTTTTGGCCATCGATGAGGAAAGAGGTTGAGAAATTTGTGGAACGATGTCATATCTGTCAAGTGTCAAAGGGAACCGCTACAAACGCAGGATTATATATGCCGTTACCTGTGCCTACTAAACCATGGGTTAATGTGAGTATGGATTTTGTTTTGGGGTTACCGCGAACTCAAAGGGGAAACGATTCCATTTATGTGGTGGTTGACCGATTTTCGAAAATGGCACATTTTATTGCTTGTAAGAAGACGGCGGATGCTGTTCATGTTGCTCAGTTATTTTTCAAAGAGAAATATCGACTTTATGGATTGCCAGAATCTATTGTGTCGGATAGGGATACTCGTTTTCTGAGTCATTTTTGGCTAAGTTTGTGGAAGATGGTGGGAACAAAGCTGAAATTCAGTAGTGCTTATCATCCTCAAACAGATGGGCAAACAGAAGTGGTAAATAGATCGTTGGGAAACTTATTGCGATGTCTTGTACAAGACAATTTGAAGAGTTGGGACTTAAAGTTGTGTCAGGCAGAGTTTGCTCATAATCATGCTGTTAACCGAAGCACTGGTTATAGTCCGTTTCAAGTTGTGTATTCAAGCTTGCCAAAGGGGCCGTTGGATTTAACGGTAGTACCACAACCGAAAGGAGTGATTAAATTGGCGTCAGATTTCGTTGATGAGTTGAAAGATTGTCATAGAATCATTCAAGAACGATTGGGAAAGGCGAATGAGAAGTACAAACGATCTGCAGATTTGAAGCGAAGAAGCGTCGAGTTTAATGAAGGAGATCTAGTATATGCTGTGTTAACAAAAGATCGTTTTCTAGTGGGAGCATACAATAAACTTAAAGCACGAAAGATTGGTCCTGTAATGATTGTGAAACGGATCAATGAAAACGCTTATAGGTTAAAGCTGCCAGAGGATGTGTACACTTCTGACGTGTTTAATGTTAAACATCTTATACCGTATCATGGGAATGAATTTATTGTGGAAGAGGAGGGCGCAAATTCGAGGACGAATTTTTCTCAACCTGGGGAGGATGATGCAGCCCAGCCTGAAGAAGTTCTAGGTCGCTCACGACCTAACGGGCTAACACTTGAGAATAAGTCATTGGAAGATGAAGTCCTAGGTCGCTCACGACCTAACGAAATTTTAGGTCGCTCACGACCTAGTGAAGGCAGCACGCGAGTCAATGGATTCAGCATTATGGCATGCGAGCGAGCTAAAAGGTTACGACCTAAGTAAGGTCGCGAGATTGAAGTACGACCTACTTTATGTCGCGGAGATATGAGTCGACCTATGTTAGGTCGCTGGAAGTTAAGACGAGTGAAGTTAGGTCGCCAAGATGAGATACAACCTAAGTTAGGTCGCGGAGAGGAGTTACGACCTATGCTAGGTCGTGGGAAGATCTGGGGAGATAAGCCGTTCACTATAAGTCGCGAGGCTTTAAGTCGTGAAGCCTTAGGTCATGAAGTTAGGTCGCTCGCCTTAAGTCGCCGAGAAGATAGGTCGCTGCCTCCTGTTTGTAAGTCATTCACTGCTGCATCTTTAAGTCGCTCAAGGATAGGTCGTTGTTGCCATGTATTTTAGGTCGTGTTGTTTAGGTCGTTGCCGACCTATGTGTTGTAAAGTGTTGTTGTTGATTTTGAAATAAAATTCCTTTGTTAGCTTTGTGCTTACATCCAATTGGTAGTCGAGTGTGATCTCCTATCTCCACCTTCGGTCAATCGAGTGCGCTCGATTCAACGATTGTAAAGCCAATTCGCGGTATCAAGTGCGCTTGATCAACGCTCGAAGAATTAAAGATCTACTTTCACGGTATCGTGATCGATCAACGTGACGTAGATAGCTAAAATTCGGCATCTTCGGATCAACGAATTTGCTGTAACGCCCCACCCCGAGAACCACCTTAGTAAAGAGAATTAACGAGTAATTCCGTCTACTAAAGCGGAGAATAGGGCTGGTTAAGGGCGACCATCTATAACTTTGTCTTAAACATCTACTGAATACGTCGATAAATGCAATATGATTTTTCTTTTCTATCTCAATGGATCGACATACCCAGTAAATGTTTAATCCAAAACTATAGGTGGCTAATGGATCTATCAGAACAAAATACAATAACTAAATGTAAAGCACATCACAGAACAGTAATCAACATCATATATATACATATACACTGATACATGTTTAGTACAATACAATATGAATACAATAAATGTGGTACTCGACCACACCATATACATTGAATCAAATATAAATACATCAGAGTATGCGGAAGAAATCAACTACTCAAGCGATAGATAAGCTAATGTCCAACATCAACTTCAAGCTAAGTCCAATAGATGATACCTGAAACAACTCGGTCTGACCCGAGTGAAAAACACACGGGTCAGGCAGGCTAGAACTTATTAGTAGTAAGGATCTCAGTAATAAGCGAAAGGGGTGAGAATCACTCCGTTGTTGCCAACGGAACGACATGTTATTCATCATATCATTTATAAGACAGGGGACATCGGGGATTTATCTATCTATTTCAAAGAAATTCAATAAGTAGCATGCATATGGTTTCTCTTAAGGACATCTCTAAGTAAAGTGGATAAGGGATGAGAACCATATAATAACTTCATAAGGAAACATCAAATCATCATAATCTATCATAAGAACTCATTAAGAGTTAAAGGAAATCATAATCGAAATCACCATATAGAATAATATGAATGTAGCTATATCATACTCAAGGCCATATTCAAATAACACATCATAAAATGGTGAAATCGAACATAGAAAACTTCATAGAAAATTGCACGTTCTTTTCATCTTGATTACTACTACTATTATTTGGTACCATATGTCGTGATGACTTGGGGTCATTAACATCTTAGCATCGTGATCATCTTGATTGACTATAGTCGAATATCGCGATGACACCCAAATCATAAAATCCGAGCAAAACATAATGATGATTGGAATCTAGTAATAACATCAAGAACATCGTAATGATTCCAATCTTATACTCGGTTTGTAGTACTAATAACATCTTGAATGTGTCACAACATCTCGAATAGGAACCCAATGGGTGTTAATGTACGTCCCATACCATACATTCGCACCTATTGGTTTACTAATCGTCAGTCGTTGCCACATTAGAAAACATTCATAAAAATCCAAATCAAACATACACCACCTCATCTCATTGGCGAGTGTAAAGCACCCAACTCATCGTGTCTCATACTTCGATGAGTTTAAAGTGACATCAAGACTTGTCTCATTTCATCGACAAGTAAAAGTCCATCTTAAACATAACAACCATCATCAATTCATCATAAAAATCTAGATTTCAGCCAAATTTTGTGGCTTTAAACCATGACATAAAAACTATAACGTATCCAAAATTTGGAGCAATTCGCTGCAAAGCGAAAGAGTTATGATTTTTTTTTTTGAACATTGCACTTTTCAGCAAACACAAAGAAAACAAGATTTTTTGGCTGTTTTGAACCAGTGATTTTCTATATCAAAGCAACTCAAAATTTCATGAAAATTTTCGGTAACATTTCACAGTCCAAGTACTACAACATATCAGAGATTGAGAACAAATGGCTCTAAAATGAAGAAGATATGATTTTTATAAAATGATGTATTTTCGGCCTATAAACAGAGAGAGATTTTTGGCCATTTTCAACTAATAATTTTATATATCAAAACAACATATAATGCAATTTTCTATGAAGTTTTCTATGTTCGATTTCACCTTTTTATGATGTGTTATTTGAATATGGCCTTGAGTATGATATAGGCTACATTCATATTATTCTATATGGTGATTTCGGTTATGATTTCCTTTAACTCTTAATGAGTTCTTATGATAGATTATGATGATTTGATGTTTCTTTATGAAGTTATTATATGGTTCTCATCCCTTATCCACTTTACTTAGAGATGTCCTTAAGAGAAACCATATGCATGTTACTTATTGAATTCCTTTGAAATAGATAGATAAATCCCCGATGTCCCCTGTCTTATAAATGATATGATGAATAACATGTCATTCCGTTGGCAACAACGGAGTGATTCTCACCCCTTTCGCTTATTATTGAGATCCTTACTACTAATAAGTTCTAGCCTGCCTGACCCGTGTGTTTTTCACTCGGGTCAGACCGAGTTGTTTCAGGTATCATCTATTGGACTTAGCATGAAGTTGATGTTGGATATTAGCTTATCTATCGCTTGAGTAGTTGATTTCTTCCGCATAATCTGATGTATTTATATTTGATTCAATGTATATGGTGTGGTCGAGTACCACATTTATTGTATTCATATTGTATTGTACTAAACATGTATCAGTGTATATGTATATATATGATGTTGATTACTGTTCTGTGATGTGCTTTACATTTAGTTATTGTATTTGTTTTGATAGATCCGTTAGCCACCTATAGTTTTGGATTAAGCATTTACTGTCTATGTCGACCCATTGAGATAGAAAAGAAAAATCATATTGCATTTATCGACGTATTCAGTAGATGTTTAAGACAAAGTTATAGATGGTCGCCCTTAACCAGCCCTATTATCTGCTTTAGTAGACGGAATTACTCGTTAATTCTCTTTACTAAGGTGGGTCTCGGGGTAGGGCGTTACAGCAGTATTCATCAATCCACCGATTGCTACGTTCATCGATCTATCTTGTTTTGTTTAATCCGCTGCATTAGGTGTGATTGTAGCCTTTGAAATCAATCAAGCGAGAAAAGGTGTGATTGTAGCCTTGGAAATCAATTGGGTGAACTTGTTGCCCCGGAAATCAAGTATCTCTACCCAGAGGATTGGTATTCTGGAGGGTGTACCTCGTAGCCTTGAAATCGAGGGTTGTAATTATTGAATTGCTTTTGAAAGGAAATCCGTACTTAGTTGTACGGGACTGGATGTAGGGTAACTCCGAACCAGTATAAAATCCGGTGTGTTCTTTCCTTTACTGCTTTTACTTTATATTTGCATCTGTGTTTGATTCTGTGTTCATATCTGTGTCTAATTAGTGTATACATTGTTAATAAAGTTAGATAAACTCAAAAAGATTAACAAATTTCTTAAAACACTATTCACCCCCCCTCTAGTGTTAATTCTAGCCTTAAGATCCTTAATCTGCATTTCTCACATTTGGTATCAGAGCTTTGTTTTCAAAAGTTTCATTATCTGAATTTTGAAAATTTTGAAAATGGCTACTAACACTAGTACTGCTATTACCACCAACACTAGTTCATTTGTAGAAGGTCAGTCTACTGCCAAACCACCACTTTTTAATGGCAGTAACTATGCATATTGGGCATGTAGAATGAGAATATATTTACAATCTGTAGGATTAGAAACTTGGAATATCACACAAACTGAATATTCTGAACCCACAACTAATTTTGCACAGTGGACCACTGAGCAAAAGACTGTTGCACAAAATAACTCTAAGGCAATGAATATTCTGTTTTGTTCACTTGAAAGAAATGAATTTAATAGAGTGTCAGTTTGTAAGTCTGCATATGAAATCTGGAAAACTTTGCAAGTAACTCACGAAGGAACAAGCAAAGTTAAACAGACCAAAATTTCCATGCTCACAAATCAGTTTCAGTTATTTAAAATGAATACTAATGAGTCTATTTCAGATATGTATAGTCGATTTCAAGATATTGTGCATTCTTTAATATCTTTGGGAAAGAACTTTTCGGAAGAAGATCAAGTCAGAAAAATTTTAAATTCTCTCACTCCAGAATGGGATCAAAAGACACTTGCAATTGAAGAGGCAAATGACATCAATACTTTAAAGATAGAAGAATTGATTGGAAATCTAATGTCGTTTGAAGTTCAAATGATCAGGAGAAGAGAAAGCAAAGCATCTGAAAAGAAATCAATGGCATTCAATGCATTGACCGATGGATCAGACTCAAACAGTGACAATGATGAAGAGATAGCATTTATGACCAAAAATTTTAAGAAATTTCTGAAGTACAGAAAATTGAATAGTTCCAAGAGAAACAACTTTAAGAATTCTGGTAATAAGACTACAGTACCAAACTTTATCAAATGCTTCAATTGTGACGAACCAGGTCATATCAAAAAGAACTGTCCGTATCCAGAAAGGCAGAATCCTTTTATGAACAATGAACCAGCAAAGAAACGGAAGCATGCATTTACTGCTACTCTAGATGACTCAGACTCATCCTCAAGTGATGATGATCAGAAAACGGATAACTCGAATTTGTGTTTCACTGTAGTTCACGACTCCGATGAGTTCAAAGAAACGGACTCAGAAAAGGTACACGTTTACAATATAATTGTTTGAAATTGCTTGCATAGAATTAGTTGCTTGATTGTTTGATTGATTGATTTTGAATTGATATGCTGTTTGAATTTTAAAATTTATTTTCTATTTTTACTATTATTTTATTATTATTTTTATTATTTTTGAACATTCTGAAATATATTATAAGTAAAATAATATTTCAGAAATATAGACATTAATAATAATATTTATATATATGTATATTAGATATCTTAGGAAAATCATATCATGAAAATTCACAGGCACATGTCGACATGGCCCATACCACGATGTCGACATGCCTACCTGAATTTGAATTTCAAATTTTGAATTTAAATGTTTGAATTTCCCTCCACCTTTTCACTTCATTTATCTCTCTGAAAAGATACCTTTTGACCAGAGAATATGTCCTTTGAAAGTCTATTTATCCACTATCTTATATCATATCTTTTCACTTTCATTTTCAAATTCAAACTCTCTCTTCATATCTTCAAACACTCTACTCTTTACTCTAATGGCTTCTTCAAGTAATCCCTCAACCATGAGAATTTCCAAAAAAATCAAAGAGCAATTATTCAATGTTCCGGAGGCAATTAAAGCATACATCAATTATGCTAATTATGCCAAAGTCCATCCCGGAAAATTTGCTATTTTTCAAGATTTTACTTCTTATGAAATTGATTCTCTTTTTGCAAACAATGGTGTTTTAAGTCTTATTGACTCTTCTCAAAACAATTTTGTTTGCTATCCTAATCTTGTCAAAATCTTTTATGATAATCTAAACCGTGCTTTTTATAATGGAAATGAGAATGAGATTTGGAGTAGTGTCAAAGGGACTCAAATTGTTTTAAATTGTGATCTCTTGGGTACCATTCTTAATTGCAAAAGCACGGGAATGGATCTTTCTAGTTTTAAAATCGATGAAGATGATCGTGAGACATTTCATCATATTTTTGAAGGAGATGAAAACTTGGAATTTGAAAACCGAAACTTTTGTCCTAAAGCAAGGATTGTCAATTTCTTTTACAACATACTTTGACCCCAAGATCGGGTAATTTTAACAATCCTACTTCAAAAGTGTGCAAAGCAATTTTTGGTATTTTCGGAAATTATGACATCAATTGGGCGCAAGTTATTTTGGATGAACTTCGTCCTAAAAATTTTGAAATGGGAGAAAACACTTTATATCATGGAATTTACCTTACTCGGATTTTTAACTATTTTGGAGTGGATTTTAAAGGTGAAGAATTTGTCTCTAGAAAAGTTTTTAATATCTCAAACATTTTTCTCATGAAAATCCCATATGTTTTTCAACCTTATGAGACTCTTACCGAAAAGGAAGAGCGTTTGGCTCATGAAGAAATGGAAGAGGAAGAAGAAGAAGAAGAAGAAAGGGATGAAATGGAAATAGAAGAAGAAGAAGAAGGTGAAACTTCCTTAGAAAGTATTGAATACCCTTCCAATCCATCCAACAAAACCCTTCTCAAAACCAAAAGATAATTGTGAAGAATCAACGGATTTTAAAACGATCCGTTAGTAAGAAGTTGGATAACATGTCTTCGAAGATGAACAAGTTCTTTTCAAAAGTCAGCAAGAAACTTGGACTATCTTCATCATCTTCATCTTCTAACTAGTTTTATCTTTTAGTATCTTATTGTATTTGTCTTAGTTTGTTTCGAATGTTCGTGTAGTTCCTTATGTTTAATCATTGTATTATCCAATTATGCAATGAAATTAAATTTCCTTCATGTCATCTAGCTTATTTTATATCTAGAATAAATGTTAGTATATTATAGAAATATATATACATCATTATTCACAAAATAAAATTATCATCAATTTTCACTGAAGTATGTCGACATACCCCCCTTGACCATGTCGACATGTACTGGTTAGAAGTGACTATTGATTTTAAATTTGAAATTTGAACAACTACCAAATGTCTATTCATTTCAAACGAATTTCTACACCTATATATACCTTTGTCTTCCAGAAATCTTCACTGAAATTTATTTCTCATTATCTATATCCTTCATTTCTTTCTCTAATTCAATTATGGCCAATCCTATTCATAATCTATCTGAAAATCTTAAAGAAACACTCAATTCATTCAAGAATATTCTCTCTATCATCCTTCGTAATTAGCATCACTTAGAATTAAGTCAAATGCAGATGATCAAGGAAGAAGAGAGACACTTCGATGCAATTCGATGGATGATCACCTCCCTGCACAAGGATGATAACGAAGCATATCCTCCCGTTTCTCTATCTGTTGATAATGAAAATTGGGATGCCATCAAACAAGACCCTATCTTTGGAGAAGAAGGATGGGTTGATGTTCCTCGTAACGTTTAATTTTCTTTGATTGATTTGTTTGAATTAATTTGTTTGATTTGAATTGGTTTGGATTGATACTTTGTGTGGTTTGGATTGATACTTTGTGTGGATTGATTTGAATTTCTTGAGATGATGGTTTTGATGACAACAACCTTAGAATAGATTATAAAATATAAATACTAACATTACAAGTTTAGATATATATGTATTTGCAGGATCTAACCATGCAGGTATCAAGAATGAAGACTGTACAGTATAGAGATTCAAGATACAGAGATAGAAGACTCATGAGTATCAAGATTATCAAGAGTTAAAGATTTCAAGATAAGTATCGAGTCTAGAATTTTGTTAAAACTTCATAATAGCACTGAAATCTTCACTCCATTTTTCTTTTGGGATGGAACCCATTTCTACCTTTTTAGTGGCTTACAAACCCACGACAAGTAGCTTACAAACCTACGACAAGTGGCTTACAAACCCACGAACATCCGGTTTTGTACAAGTTCTCGAGTCCTGACATGATGAGATATTCTGCAGGAAGAAGCTTGCAAAACTACTTCAAAATGATTTTCAAAACTACTTCGGAATGATTTTCAAAATTCTTTTTCAAAATGTTTTAGCCTTAAAAATTATCTTTTCAAATGATTTTCAAAAAGATGTTTTAGCCTTAAATATTCTAGTTTTTAAACTTCGTTTGTTTTAAATTATTTTTTAAATATAATATATTTATACTTAGATTTAAATATAAAATTATAGTTAAATTATGTATATATTGTTCTTTACATTTACTTATGAATTTCAACTATATTCAAGTATATTTATAAAGTTTTAAATAGTTTTAATATAAGATAAATATTGTTTTTATAGAAATTCATATTATCATTTTTGGCTGAGGGATGTCGACATGCCCCTAGGTAGTATGTCGACATAGTGACAGTTGAAGTTCAAATTCAAATTTCAAAAGAAGTGTCTATTCGCCATAACTCTTCATGAATGGTCATGGCTGTTGGTTTTCTATAAATAGGGGTCAGTTTCAACGAATTTTCAATCATATTTTTCTGATTTTCACTCCTCTTCATCTTCCACATTTCTTATTACAAAATCATACCATTACTCTGCCGAAATCAACATCGAATCATACTCGATTACTTCTAGTTTGATTCTACATCACTATCTCTACAAGGTTCTCAGTGTTATTCAGAGTTATAGACTTCTTTGTAATATTTAACGAGAAAAGGTGTGATTATAGCCTTTGAAATCAATCAAGCGAGAATAGATGTGATTGTAGCCTTGGAAATCAATTGGGTGAACTTGTTACCCCGGAAATCAAGTATCTCTACCCAGAGGACTGGTATTCTGGAGGGTGTACCTCATAGCCTTGAAATCGAGGGTTGTAATTGTTGAATTGCTTTGAAAGGAAATCCGTACTTAGTTGTACGGGACTGGATGTAGGGTAACTCCGAACCAGTATAAAATCCGGTGTGTTCTTTCCTTTACTGCTTTTACTTTATATTTTCATCTGTGTTTGATTCTATGTCTAATTAGTGTATACATTGTTAATAAAGTTAGATAAACTCAAAAAGATTAACAAATTTCTTAAAACACAATTCACCCCCCCTCTAGTGTTAATTCTAGCCTTAAGATCCTTAATCCGCATTTCTCACAATAATATGACATGGTACATAATTGCATGACAAGGATAGGGTACACATATGAATCGAATGTAATGCAAATATATGCTCATGATGTAATGCTTGTTTACATGTATGGTGCAATTTTTATGATGACAAAGAGCGGGGAAGAATCCGTTCTATGATATAGCATCATGGTCTCACTGTGGATGTTTAAGGTGAGGATTTATGCATATCAGGTTTTGTGTCTGACCCATGTTTTTATTATTTGCCATAATTAAATAGTTACTCATTCAAGTGGGCTAATTTTATAGCTTAGATGGGTACCTTTTGGAAGGACGAATAAGGACTTCGAAGTCATAGCAGGAGGCATATCTAGAAAATAAAAGTTATTTTGAAAATTTCTCTTTGTAAAACCAGGAATCAAAATTGGTAAAATGTTATGTCGGCATCTTCATATGTTGGGCATAACACTATATTTATTTTTTATTATATTTACCTCTACATGGAAACGAGATAGGTTAATGATGGTGTAATGGATCAAGTAAAACAATCTAATGCAATAAAAATTCATTTAGCTACTCTTTTTACTTAATGTTGTGCAAAATAAACACTAAAGTCACTTTGTCATTAGAAAATGATTACATTGATGACTGTAGCATCACCGACGTCTATTTTTGGGTTTCGAAGTGGGCAATGTTATAGCGTGGTATCAGAACTTAGGTTTAGGGAACACTTAAGTAAAGCAGAGCTAAGTTAATAAATTAAGTAGTAGAAGAAGAACATTTTCGGGAAGGGTATATGCTATATGTAACATATTTGTATTTCGATATGGATATATAAAAGGATATATCTACCCCTCTACTATTGCTCTCACTCTATTTGCTTTCGTTTCTTACAAACCCTTAGTTATGCAAAAGGCTAGAATGGACCTACGTAGCAGACATTTGACCTTAGGAAGTACAAGAGCCGATCCTAGTAGGGGAACTGAAAGTACGCAAACTAAGGGCCAAGGAGTGGAGGTAGCCCATAAAATTCACGGTGAAGCCAATACTCAAATGCCTGCCCCGACTGAAGGAGGAATGGATATGAATGCATTGTTTCTCTAGTTTTGACGGAAATGATGAGGTAATAGTTAGTGGAAGTTGTTGAGCCAGGACTAGTGGTTGTTTGAGGAGTGGACTATTCTAAGATGACATAGGATTACAAGAACTATGGAGGAAAAGTATTTATGGGGAAGGAGTCTACTCTGGAAGTGTTGAACTGGCTAATGGTTTGCGCGCGCGCATATTTGGGGATTTAGGGTATGATAATGCTAAGAAAATGAGGTTGGCATTTTCTAAATATAGGAAGATGCGTTAGACTGGTGGATAGTTGTGATTGCTGAGGTCCTAGAGGAGGAGATAACCTGGGAACAGTTTATGGAGCGATTATAGACTCAATTAATTCTTGAATCGTGGAAGACTGTGTTGTGCAGGGAGTTTCTTGAGTTGAAGCAAGGAGAGATGACTTGGGTAGAGTATATTCAACGCTTTGATGCTTTGTCAAAATATGGAACGTAGTATATTAATACTCCACTAAAGAAGAATGAGAATTCCATAGAAAGTCTTAGGAAGAGGCCGAATGACAAAGTGATGGCACATCTATTGTCTCCATTTGAGATGGTGGTGGAAATTACGTGAAGTTATGATTTTTTTCAGAAGGACAGAAAGGTTGATGTTAAGCCTAAGAGAGGGCAGGATTCAACACATACCAGAAGGGCACCGAGAATCAGAAGGG
Source organism: Allium fistulosum (assembly GCA_030737815.1). Lineage (NCBI taxonomy): Eukaryota > Viridiplantae > Streptophyta > Magnoliopsida > Asparagales > Amaryllidaceae > Allium > Allium fistulosum. The sequence continues at coordinate 1,216,430,537 of CM060904.1, read as the reverse complement.
ACAAAAGGCCTTGGAAGGAGGAGCTCAAAGGCCAAATGTGGCAGATGTTACTTGATTTAATTACGGATAGAAGGGAACAATTCCACTAAGTGTACCCAGCCAGAGAACATGGACATGACCAAGTGCTTCATCTATAATAGACATGGCCATAAGAAGAGGGATCGCCTAAAAGTAAAGCAGGCCAAGGTTTATGCTGTGGAAGGACCTTCTTTTTGATCAACCGGCAAGGAGAAAGGAAAAGGTGTGCTTGGAGGTATGATTTTGACTTTCATTATGTCAGTTAGAGTTCTGTTTGATACTAGTTCTACTCACTCTTTCATTCTAAGAGATTTGGTTTATATGTTAGAATCAAATATTTCCTATTTGATTATGTTCTTGGGTGTGGTTAATCTGATCGATGGGTATGCCACTCTCGGGTTAAGGTGCACTTACCATGAATTTGATTTATGTAGGCATTTGTTTGTTTACGACCCATATGTGTTTGGTACGAGGTAATTTTGGGTAAGGATTGGTTGGTTCATAATCAAGCTAGGATCTATTGCGTGGATAGAATTGTCGTCTTAACGATTCCAAGGGGAAGAGAAATAATTATGGTAGCATTGGATATAATGAAAGAGAATTCAAACTTGTTGTTATCTGTTATGGAAAATGATGAATAGAGTAGGGTGGTTAGGGAATTTGCGGATGTATTTGAATCTGTAATGGGATTACCACTGTAACACCCCCACCTTTATGTCCATACTATCTAAGAGTATTACTGAGTATTACTGTTGGATAATATGGAGAATAAGGCGATATAGGGAATACACATGAATATTCCTTTGGACTAACACCGGCATGTATTGAAACATCATATATAAAACTTATCTATACGCACACAGTATCGGTACAAAGCAATAAACGCGTGTGTCTCTAGGGTAGAACAATACATAATATATAATGAATAATAGAGAACACAGAGTCAGTCACAACGATAACGTATAATACACAATACAATAATATTATATGAACACAATACAACTCAAATTTCAATTATATATATAGAAACACATACAGCGAATCGATATCATACAACTATTAGGTAATCATCCTCATATAATACTCCTCTAAGCCAAAGTAAGCAAATGCTGGTCGTATCGTCCCTATACCTAAAATGTCTCGGACCGACCCGAGTAGTATGAAATAACGCATGGGTCAGACTATGCCTAAACAAGAATAATAAAGAAGTATAATAGTGTACAAGAAATAACAATATAATATCAAAATAAAGGATATACAAATCATCAAATAGCATGCCAAGATAGATAAATGAATATATAGATATATATCTGAAATATATATATATATATAATAGATATTTATCAAGGCATCATGCCTTACAAATAACTCGATTTCATATAGATCAATCAACACTAATATCGAAACATGTCATCACCCATACAGAAATACATCGAATTGGAAAATCACAGAATCAATACAAATGGATGAATCATACATCTCTAGAAGTCATCATCAAATCCAGAATAATTAGTAAGGAGACATCCACAAGTGAAGTCTAGCAGTTATGAAGCAATGCCCACTTTCTCTCTCAATCTCATATTGTAAAATACCAATATCAAATCAATAAAATCAATAAGAAAGATTTGAGCTAGCTCATAACAATGCCGCAATGTGCAAAATCATATATCTCGACCCACAGCCCTTGGAGAGGCGAACCTCTCGACTGAAAGGTTCTAAGAGATAGAAACAACAAATCAATAATAAGTAAGATGTCTGCCTAAGAAGGATACGAGGTTGATCATACTCTGGACACAGTCTCAGGTGTAATCTTATTCATACATAATGCATGTCAATCTACTACCTACAAACTTACCCATACACCACATATACCGAAACCATAAGGGAGTCAGAAGGCATGTCTGCTTGCTCTAGGAGTCCAACGTGGTCCATATGACACGACTCATACAGTCATCGATTACCATTACCTCTCCCTCTCGGTATCATGACACCGATCCACCATAGGCTCAACAATCGGTAGCCTTTTTGGCTACGACTACCAACATGAGCCCCTATATGGTAACTAACTGCTGACCTATGCGATACAAGGGCAATCAACTACCAATCTCGTGATGTGCATCGATATCGTAAATAACAATGATGTCGCGGATCTAGGGCGCTACCCCACGATTAGGCTGCTAGGGTGGATATTGGCCAATCTGGTTCACTCTCGAAACATAAAGGGAGCTAGACAAAGGTAGATAGACACATAATATACACAAACTATGTGGCTAACAAGTAGCCTCCATAAATACTCATCATAGCGAGTCACACACAACATACCCCGTATTGAGTGTCATCCATGAGCAAAGAATAACTAAATAAATAACACAACTGTAACCCATACCAGCACGTGTTACTTGTCTATTTATTCAGTGCTCGTACTCGCTCCTTCCATATTCAATATAACGAGTCCAAAGAATAACCGGAAAAGTGCTACCGAAAGACCCATACCAGATGGTAACACTAAACCATTTATTCAAATTTCTCGTTACAGAAATGAAATCTCACAAATCAAGTATAAGGATATCATCACCGTATCTATTAAAATCACCGATCAAATCCATCTCAATCTTGAATCATTCATTTCATGAAAATTAGTATATGAATATGAAAGATCAAAAAACATAGAATAGCAATATAAGAGATATTATTCAAAAATAAACGATTATATATATCATTATTCAATCAACAAGAAAAGAATGATTAGAAAACTATTATAAGAGTATATTATTCCAGTAAATATGAAATAAAAAAATCAATATTCAATAAAAAATCCTTCACAACATATAATTTCATATAGCAAAATAAATGCTAAGAAATAGATAATAAACACATATTCTAGAAGTAATTAAATAATTGTCCAAACTTCAAATTATATTACAATGTCAATTATCATGGGAGAAGGTAATTTGTTTGATGTTATCGTAGTATTGATGAATTAATTAGAAAATATAAACTTAAGTCATCAATAGTACATGTATGCATTTACCCTGCTATACCAATTGCTAATATAATATATTATGCATTCAGCTACTCTATTTTAACATTCTTTGTGCCATGTTATTTTATTCGCTGATGCCAAGAATTTAGTTGCATGAATCGATTAGGAAGCCTATCTTGTTGATTAAATCATTGTTAAGTGTTTACTTGCCTCACTCTCATGTTTTCAGATTGAAATGATAAGCAAGATAAGTTATTAATGAGAACGCTACTTGATTACGTTCTCTTGAATTTGATATAACTTTTAAAGTAGGAAAAAAAATCCAAGATATCAACATTTATGTATATTATTTTATGCATATTATTTTAGTTTATTATATTTAACAAACATACTTTCAATTTTTTTATAAGAAGCCTGGCTATCAAATATGTGTGCAAAGGCACACATGGAAACATGCGAAAATGAGTTGAACAAAATCAATGACCGACATTATTTGGGTTAACCAAAATCAGCTAAACAAATAAACTGATATATATATATATATATCGCTAAACAAATAAACTGATATATATACATTAAATATGCAAAAAATTGAACTGAACCCAAATTCGTACTGTAAAAAGAACTTGATAATTCTTTTAAGCATTGAATATAATAGGAAGTATGTAGCTCTAAATGAAAAAAAGCAAGTGATCAACAGACATAACACACTCAGGCATTACTGAATAAAAATTACCGAAGCTTGTCCATGCATGCATTCAGCCACAGAATGGAACCGATATATATTCTGATATTTTAGCTTGCGAACATGTAATTTACAAGTAACAAAATAAATATTATACAAAAGCTAGACCATGATAAAACATGGAATCTCATAAGCTACAAAAGGAAGTAAAATAGCACATGGAAACATACAAAGTTTAAAAGCAGTTCTTGTTAATGAAGGCTCATAATATAAACAAGGCATAAGTATATAAAAATTGATAGTGCAAAGAAGATGCACCCATATAAATTGTTTACACACGCACATTACAAAACCATGTATTCGAGGATCTGCTAAGGGCACGTGTTCTGGATTTTAGAGAATCTTGATAAGATCATTTGCATCTGGTAGAGTTTGCCTACAGTAGTAGTCAGGATGGCACCGTTTGATTTGCCTTATGTCAGACTATGTAAATCACATGTTTATTGGTTAGACATAGGAGACAGACTTATATTGGGACCTGATTGCTAAGAGAAGCTTACCGAGAAAGTAGAATTGGTCCACGTCATAATGAAAGCAGTCAGGAAAGAAGAGTTATGCCGACAAGAAGAGGAAAGAGCTCAAGTTCGTAGTAGGTGTTTATGTGTTCGTGAAAGCTACTCTGATGTAAGGAGTTATGCACTTTGGAAAGGCGGGAAAACTGGCACATAGATATGTAGCACCATTTCCTATGACGAAGAGGATAGGAAAACTTGCCTATCGGATCGAATTACCAAGTAGTTTAGCGGGTGTGTATAATGTTTTTCGCTTATCACATTTGAGGAAATGTGTGCATGACCCAAATTCGGTAGTGGAACCAAGGGTAGTAAAGGACTTATCTGTGGAGCAAAATTTTACATATACGAGACGATCGAAGGGGATAACAGGTCATGATACAAAAGAGTTAACGAACAAGATTTTCAGACTTGTTTTTGTCCAGAGGGGTGTAACAACCCGCATATTTTTCGATTTTATATTTAAATATTTTATCGTTAATCGGATTTTGGTCCAAAAAGCTACTTTTTGCATACGGTCAAATTAGGACTCGAGACCACCTCCATTGAGTTCAAAATGACGTTTGCGATCTTTTTGAGTGTAAACTTCGATATGTTTGGAGATAGTGGAATTTTCATCACTTTTTGCTTTGGGCTTTTGGTTTGGGCTGAACCATCTAAGTCAGTCCCAACCCCTTCTCCTCTTCATTAATTCCTTCTTCATTTTCCTAACACTTAAAGCTTCTTCAAAAATGGTAGAGGGAATGGGAAATTAAAACTCCAAAGTCTTAATCTTCATTGCTAATCCAACATCTACTCCAAATTCAAGTGAAGACATTGATTCTAGCTAGTGGTTGATTCTTGCTTTGCTTTTAAGCTTATCCATCATCAATTTCGTGGAAAAGGTGAGATTTTTATCTCACATCTTACCTATAACTGTCATTGGAATGTTGGGAATGATTCCCTATCACTTGTGCACATGCATTTGCATTTGGTTTGGATTGAATTGGTGGAAAACCCAATTTTTAGTGTTGTGGCAAAATTCTGGGCTTAGGTCACTCGGCTTTGGAGAAGACAGGCCTGCAAATTGCTCGTCTGGGCTTAGGTCGCTCGCCTGCAAGTTAGGTCGTTCGGCAGTAAGGTCGTAACCCCTAGGTCGCTCAGCCTTGTTTATAACTTTAGGTCGCTGGACCTTAGGTCGCTCTGGCGTGGGAATGTTGTTTACGGCACTTAGGTCGTTGGACCTTATATTCTTTAGGTCGCATGACCTTATCACCCTTAGGTCGCATGACCTTGTCACCCTTAGGTCGCTGGACCTTACATCCCTTAGGTCGCTCGACCTCACATCTACTTAGGTCGTAAGACCTTGTTTCCCTTAGGTCGTAAGGCCTTAGGTCGCGCCACATTAGGTCGTGCCACATAGGTCGTAGACCCTTAGGTCGCTCGACCATTCACCTACTTTAGGTCGCTTGACCCCAGTCTACCTTAAGGTCGCTCGACCCTGTTGGCATTTTAGGTCGAGACCATTAGGTCGTTTGACCTATTCTACTTTAGGTCGCAACCCATTAGGTCGTTCGGCCTGTTTACCTTTTTAGGTCGCTTGGACCTATCTCCCTTAGGTCGTAGACCTTATTTTCCTTTAGGTCGCCTGACCACTGAATTCGTTCGACTACTAGGTCATATCGCGTTAGGTCACCCAGCCTTGTTAAGACGCAAGGTCGCTCGTCTTTTTACACTTAGGTCGTTCGACCTGTTTTTCAATAGGTCGCTCGTCATGTTTAGTCGCACCACCTACTTCTGCTTTGATGCATTTTGGGCTGATTTCCTTGGCTTTCATTCACGTCTTCGAATGTGAAATTTTGTGATTCGATTTTCTTCAAGAATTTTTTTGTGACTTGTCACTTTAAAAATGTGAAGGCTTCAATACTAGTAGTGAATATCAAAACTCTTCCATCAAAGCGATTTCAACTCTATTTTATTACAAAGCTCTTTTTCCTAAACCGTTTTCCAATCTATTAGTATATACAAGCCTTTACTTCACTCGGATGAGAAATCTAATTAAACGACTTAGCAAAACAGGTGGTATGAAATGCTTGCGTTTACTTCGTTGGTTAATTCTTGGACTTGTTCGACTGAACCTTTTGTGACAACTTTCTAGTGAAGATCTACAGTTTGTTCGTAAATATTTAAGTTAAGCAAGTGGTTATGGGACATGAAGCTAAACTCATATATTTACTAGCTTGGTGTGATCGACACTTCCTTATGATCATGACGATCATTTTTGTGATTTAGACTAGCGATTGAGCGATGTCTCTTTGTCTACGAGGGAGACTAGACCCCGCTTGTGTGATGTTTCTACTCACATATATGGGGTAGCACCCCATGGTCTTCGGGCCGTTCGTGTGTCAAAGGCCTTCGGGCCATTCGTGTGTTCGAAAAATTAAATGGATAGCTTCCATGAGATAGCTTCTCGTCCGTGTGATCGGACTTCCCCCTTTTTGTGATTTCTGGATTTCGTGTGTTGATTTCTGGGATTTGTTCTGGATTTCGTGTGTTGATTTCTGGGATTTGTTCTAGATTTCATGTGTTGATTTCTGGATTTTGTGCTTCACCAATTTTCGTGATTTTCATTGATGTGTTTTATCAATTCTTGTGTATTAGTGAATTTGTGTGTCATTACCTTTTTATGGGTTTGGATCTTTGAGAAGATTCTTGTGATATTGATTAATCTCTTGTTGATTATCATTTACATACTTATAGTAGTATGCCATTATGGTTTTTATATGTTTATGCCACATCCCTTATTATATATCATGTCATTTGATACTTATAGCTAGACTGATCCGTTTATTATTTTCTTATAAATAATACTCGGGTCAGACCGAGATGTTACAGGTGCTTCTGCTTGACTTCTCTCCTGGGGTTATTCTGACTTTTGGCTAACTACTTAGATTAGTAGTTTTTGGATGTACACATTTGAGATATAGACTCTATGTTGTGTATTTATTCTTTTGTATAGCACGTGTTGCTATTCTTTTGTATTATCGTGGATCTTTCGGACCACTACTCTGATGTACACTTTCATGTGTTATACATATATTCATATCTTTTTCCTCCTTTATGATATGGATGTCAGTGACTGATTTATGTTATGTTTATTTCTATGTTTGTTTCCGAAGATTATTTATAGCCACTGTGTGATAGCTTTGGGTTTGTATCGGTATGTCGGACTTCCTCCTTAAATGAAGTCCATGCTATACTATCTGACATACCGGTGCTCGCACAAAGAAGTCACATGGATGGTCGCTCCTCAACAGCCTTATTCTCCGCGCTAGTTGATAGCATTACACCGTAGTGTTCTTGGCTAGCGTGGGTATAGAGGTGGGGCGTCACAAGGGGTGACGATAAAGAAGATTATACCTAGAAGTAAAGGACGGGATGAGGAATATATATCCCGGATCATTGTAGACATTCATGGGTATAGAATGGTGCTTTGTTTGTCTATTATATGGACTGAAAGTGTACTAATGTATTCATTTGCGATATGATTATGTGTTAGTAGTTGCACTGTTTGCGCCAAAATTGGTCACAAACCCCAGAAGTAGTGAAAGCAATAGTGTTTACACACAAATCCTCGGTATCTTAACACAGATCTCAGATCCAGATAATGTAGAGAATAAAAATGAAGAAATAACCAAATTAAAATGAAAGAAAATAGGAAAAGACACGGGATTTATAGTGGTTCAGCTATCTTCGGCCTACGTCCACTTTGAATTGATCCTTTTATTCCATTTATATTGAGATTACAGTTACAAGCCTTTTAAATCAGTAAGCAAAATGGCAGATTTTCGCCTAGAAAAGCAGAAGAAGATCCATTTTTAGTTGCCGTAGAGCTGCTATTTATAGGTGGAGATCTGAAAATATCCGCCCCAAAACCTAAAATACCTCTTCTCATGTGCAGGTGGCCCAACAAATCGATCTGGAGTCGTTTGGGATCGATCCTGATCGATCCCAAACATAATTCATATCAATCCAAAAATAGTACAATGAAGCTGAGATCGATCATGGATGTTCTTGAGTGAATAAGCAAGATCCTGTGAAAATTTCATATCATTTGGACTTGTAGAATGAGAGTTATGATCGATCAAAGTTTGTATTTCTCAATGTAGGCTGGTAGCTTCGTATCCATCAATGCTTCATATCCATCACATTCCATTGCCTCATGTCCATCATTTCATATCGATCCCTGAACGCTCGCTGCCCTTCGTATCCATCCCTTCTTTGTATCGATCCCCTGCTTTGTATTCCATCTTGACCGCTTCGTATCGATCGATACGAACACGATTGATACAAAGTGTGCTTCCATATCAACCAATTGTCGCCTTTCGTGTCCATCTCCCACTCTCTTCTTCGTATCGATCCCTAACTTGGATCGATACGTACTATGATCGATCTGAAGCAAAGTGCATTTTCCATATCCATACCAATGCTAACCGATACGAAAGCATCAATCTGAAGTAAATAGCCGAGCCCATGTTGATCGATACGAACCATATCGATACGAACTAATTTCCCATGAATATTGATCCATCCATATCTTGAGCATACGACATCCCTTTGACCTGAAATTTGAAATGCAGCCTTTCCTAGCCTTGTTCATCATTCCCTATCGATCTCACCTTGATCGGAGCTTGGTCCAATTTTGACGGTTTCGATCATAGCCTTGTTTCCAATCGATCACCAATCCGGATATCCATCCTTTTTAGCCAATTTGTTGATATCCCGGCCTTGACCAAAAGGCGGGGTAACATTTGCCCCCCAAAACATGCCTTTCGATAGGAAGGTGTGTTTTGAATAGCTTTAAATCCGTCATCCGAAATCCATATTCCATCCATAGCCATACCATCTGATCCATAATCTAATCCATTACCAAGCTATTTCTACCCAAGTGCAATAGCCATATCCTTGTCCAAATCCGCGATTGCACCGAGTCGTATCCGATTCTGAATCCAGTAACCAATCCTTAGCCAATTCCATATCCATCCGAACCTATCAACTGAGTTTTAATCCATTCATATCCAGAATCTAATTGCCAAATCCATGACCCCTCCAGGTTGCTTTATCCAAGTCCGGGACCTCGTCGGCTCCAAATCCAAAGCCGGGACCTCTCCGGGTCCAAATCCAAATCGTAGACCTTACTGGGTCATTTTATCCTGCTCTAACCTCGACTTTCCTATCGGGGGCTCTTATATTCTCCGGCCTCGACTCTCCGGTCAGGGACTTTTATATTCTCCGGCCTCGACTCTTCGGTCGAGGACTTTTATATTCTCCGGCCTCGACTCTCCGGTCGAGGACTTTTGTATTGCGTTCGAGTCCATTCCACCGCTCTCCAGCGAAGGTACTTGTAACTTACGATTACTGCCCTGTCTCTCCGATCGGGATTGTAATCGCGTGACCTGTATTATTTATTACATTAATCCAAATCCAATCAACACAAAGTCCAATTGATAAAATAAAAGTCCATACAACCAAGAAAATCAAATGCCCATAGTACCAAGTAAGAAACCAGAGTCCACAGAAAATAGAAAGAAAACAAGATTTCATAAACCCGAGCATCACGGTTTATCATCGTCTCAGAGCATGCCTAAGGACCGTCCTCAATCCCATACATGTGTAAGTGACTTAGTCACATCACTTTGGGGTTTATTACTTATACAAAGCCATAAATCCATTCAGTTTATAATAAGCTGATGATGCTTAGATCCAGTACCATCTTCATCTGAGGTGGGCGGTGGCTACTCTTGTGCCACTGCCATAACTCGATTCCTTACGTACTATTGTAGATGACCATTCCTTACATGCTCCTCAATGATATCCTTCAAATGCCTACAATCGTTCGTGCTATGCCCATCCATGTCATGGAATAGGCAATGCTTTCCCGATACCCGTTCGTATTCAGAGGGTTTCTCTTTTTACCAACCTTTGATACTAGAGGCGCCCTCGAGTATCCAAGTAAATCCTTTCTCGAGTTTCAGTTAAATCCGTGTAAGAAGAGAATTTAGATTCCCTCCGTTGCCTTTTCGATGTGCTACCATTGTCGTTCATTTTCCTTTTGCCTCTATCGTTCTTGTTTTAATCCTCCCTAGGCGGACCTCGACCTTTTACCGCATAAACTTCAGCCTCTCTTACCTTTCATTCAGCCTTCGCATCTTCCTGTCGTAAAAACCTTTCTGCTTCGTGATAAAACTCTCCAAGATCCATCGGTGGATCCCGTTCTAATGATACCTTAAAATATGAATCATCTGCAATTCCTGAGACTGCTGCCATCAAAACCATCGACGGATTGGATCGATCCACTAAAGCTACTGCTGCATTGAATCTAGTTAAGAAATCCCTAAGTGATTCTCCCATCCATTGTTTCATCGATGTTAAATTCATCACATTCTTGGGTCTCACAATGTGGACCCGAAATTACCTCATAAATCTCTCAATCAACTAAGTCCAAGTGCCAATTGAGCCGCTCTCCAGTTGTCTAAACCATAGTGCTGCTATATCCGTCAGATACAAAGGGAAGCACCGAGCCATAACTCCCTCTGATGCCCCCATTACTTCCATATGCCTCGTGTACCTCGTCAAGTGAACAGCGGGATCCATTCTCCCATCTTACATCTCCAGCGTTGGTAGTTTGAAATCCGGTGGATTCCTAGCCTGCCTGATCACAGGAGCGAAGGGACTCCTGTTCACGTCCTCCAAATCTCTATTCAGTAGTCCTCCCCTCATTGCCCGTATGATCATGTCCGCTAACCTTTCGTTGTCATCAAGTGGTAGCCTATGTCTGCGATCTCCAACCTGCCCCCTGAGTCCACGAGGGAATCCTAAAACCTGTCCTTCTGGATGAGCATCCATATCCCGATCAACGCCAAACTACACACCGTCGCCTGGTACCCTTCTTGGAATTGATCCAACATGATTTGGGGGCGTGCCCCCTAGTTCAGGGACTATTCCTGATGGTCCCACTCTATCTTGAATCCCGGTTGCCCCATGCTCTTGATCCTGATTCTGAATTGTCTCTACTCCTACTCCTACTGCTCCAGCTTCACCATCCCTATTTCCAGCATTTCCTGCAGCTACGTTCTCTTGATTTTGCACTCTAGCTTGTCCAACTTGTCGGAGTAGGTTCTGCATCATCTCTTCCTGCCTTTTCAACATCCCTTCCTGCATAGCATCCATCATCATCTCCATCTCATCTCTAGTGATGAAAACTAAGGTCTGATTAGCTCCTGAAGAGGCCTCCTGACTTCCTTCATGTTGACTCCTTTCCGTTCTCTGTCTTCTTGTTGATTTCTTAGCTATTGCTTCCCAAAATCTGATCCTCCAACTTTTCAAATTTGAACTCCAAATCTGGTATAGCGGGTGCTAATTCAATTCTCATTGAAAGCACCAAAGTGTTTGCGCCAAAATTGGTCACAAACCCTAAAAGTAGTGAAAGCACCAGTGTTTACACACAAATCCTTGGTATCTTAACACAGATCTCAGATCCAGATAATGTAGAGAATAAAAATGAAGAAATAACCAAATTAAAATTCCTTATTTCATATATTAATTCTTGATTTAGTCCTACATTTAACACAATAACATCCTTATCGTAATCAATCATATTAAATACATGATCTAGAATTATGGTTTACTTACTCACTTGCGTTTTCATATATTAAGAATCACGATAGTTCGTTATATAAAATTTATATGTGATCGAATATGGATCAAATATCCATACTCTTGTATCTCTTAAAAGTTCAAAAATCTTAGAAGATAATGCATATCTCGGACAAATAAAGACTTAAGATCGAAGCACTAATGTTTTAGCGGTTATATAATTTGTCTTTGCATGGGTCTTGAAGCGACAACATGCTAAAAGGTTTATTGGTAAGTATATTTTATAATTCTATATCAATCTAAATCTAGTTCATTTGTATAATTTAACTAATAAACATTTTGTTAATTATATTAGCTGCACAAATTTATCGAAGTGAAATATTTAACTTTTATAGCATATGTACTTACAATATTAATAATGTTAAATGTTCTCATTTTATTTTTCTAATAAGACACCCACTAGATTTTTATATTCCTAAAAATCCTAAGAGAAATATAGAAATCTTGTGATTTGTTATTGAGTGCAAGGATTCATTTAGCTTGGAATTCCGACCCTGAGTTTGCTCAACAAATCATAGGGCGCAAGCGATGGATAACTCTTTATTGGTTGTATCATATACAACTCCTAACCGTTATCCTTGTCCTAATCTCGACCTCGACCTCGAGTTTGTTCAATACATCAAGAGGGATTATTCACTCATATTTACCATTTTGCGACGGCCTGGTATAAAGCATGTACCTTTAGTTTGCTTAATAAATACATGTATGTATCTTACATCGTCAAGTTAATATATTGATAGTACTACATATAACATCCGCAGCTTGAGTTTGCTCAACAATTAAAGAGTACGCAAGTAATTATTTAATATATAATGGTAAAAGATAACTTATATATTAAGGGTTTACAATCTATAACACACACACACATTGAGTGATATTGATTTAAGGAATAATGCATTTCTTATAAAATACCATCATGATTCAAGTGTCGAACACATTTGAAACTGGGTATACGTACTTTACATATGTACTTATTCCAAAAATATGTATTGGATTTATTTCAGTTCCACTTACATTATTTTATACATAAATAGTTATATGATTTTAATTTGTTTATAATTGTTATAGTTTAATTAACTTATACAATGTACATATGTATTTTATTAATTAAATCATACTCAATTAATTTTATTTCTTATCATATAAGTAATATTTAATTAATTTTAATTTATTAATTAAATCATATTTGATTAATTTAATCTATATAAATTATCTAAAATTTTATATCATTCATCCTATACTACTTTAGATGAATAATTAACTATAACATTTATATTTTGTATACACACACGCATATCATAGGAATACATTTTAATTAATTTTATTTAAGAAATTCATTTATTTAATTTAATTAACTATTAAATTAATTTAAAAAAATAAATATAAGTAATCTTAAACAAATATAAGATAAATATTTTTTTGATAATAATAAAAAAAATTATATAACTATAAAAATTATAGTTGCATATATATATATATATATTAATTATAATTATTTTATTTTATTTAATTAATTAAATATATATATTAAAAATTCAAAACTAAAAATTTAATTTAATCTTTTAACCGTTATAAAATTTCAATTTGTATTTCAAATTTAACATTTAAAATTTAAAATATATTTTGAAATTTCAAACTAAATTTTGAAAATTTATCCAAGGCCCAAATCAATTTGGATTTTTACAATTGAGGCAACCTTTTGGACTTACTCCACCCATTGGGCCATGTCAATAGCTATGGAGGGAAGAATACTATATTATTTAATCCTAAGCCTAAACACTAGTATTTTAGACACCCATTAGGTAAGTAAGCTTTGTTAGTTGGCCTTAAAGTTTTGCTAATTAAACCGCATAGACCATTTGGACTTTAATATCATGGTTGGAACTAGGCCTCAGTAGCAGGAGAAATGAATGGATTTCAAAAAATTCCTTAATTGAATTTTAGAGGGCCTATGAAGTATAATGGTTGTAATAGATCCAATCTAGTTAGTTTAAATAAAATCACATTTTATTTAATCTTCTTGATTTAATTAATTAATGTATGTTAATTAATTTAACATTTATATGTTTTGAGTATATCAATATATGCTCAAGTGTATATATAAGTGTGTTTGGAACGTAACAAGGTGTACGTGGTTAATGATTACACATGTAGATAATGGAATTTATAAGATTTAGTTTGGTCAAAATTCCAACTACATTCAACTCGATTAGTCCGTAAAATGATTCTTGGGTCATTAATACATTTATTATTAACTATACTACTTTGGCTAGATATTTTGACATTGACTTGACTTTAGTTGATCGTGATATTAACTTCACAAAATTAAGGTGATGAATTCTCAACTGAATAGTGTTTCACTTTCAATGCTTCAACTCAGACACATTATTGTCGTTCAATGGTCCCCATGCCATGATTTAACTATAATCGAAGTGGAGTAGCCACATTGAAGCTCAAATATATTTTCAAATCGAGAGAATTGTCGTCACTTTGAGAATTCCTATTTGACATAGTTGTTATCAATCAATAGAAAACTCTCGGGTAAATCATTCTATATCCAATAACTATCAATACGTAACATCTTAGTGCTTCCAACAACTATGAGTAATACGCCATCTAACATTTGGTTTACTTACTCATTTCGAATGAACTAATTTCATTGCAGTTTCATATATTATGAATCACGAAGGTTCACTATATAAAATTTATATGTGATCGAATATGGATCAAATATCCATACTCTTGTATCTCTTAAGAGTTCAAAAATCTTAGAAGATAATGCATATCTCAGACAAATAAAGACTTAAGATCGAAGCACTAATGTTTTAGTAGTTATATAATTTGTCGTTTGCATGGGTCTTGAAGCGACAACATGCTAAAAGGTTTATTGGTAAGTATATTTTATAATTCTATATCAATCTAAATCTAGTTCATTTGTATAATTTAACTAATAAACATTTTGTCAATTATATTAGCTGCACAAATTTATCGAAGTGAAATATTTAACTTTTATAGCATATGTACTTACAATATTAATAATGTTAAATGTTCTCATTTTATTTTTCTAATAAGACACCCACTAGATTTTTATATTCCTAAAAATCCTAAGAGAAATATAGAAATCTTGTGATTTGTTATTGAGTGCAAGGATTCACTTAGCTTGGAATTCTGACCCTGAGTTTGCTCAACAAATCATAGGTGCGCAAGCGATGGATAACTCTTTATTGGTTGTATCATATACAACTCCTAACCGTTATCCTTGTCCTAATCTCAATCTCGACCTTGAGTTTGCTCAATATATCAAGAGAGATTATTCACTCATATTTACCATTTTGTGATGGCCTGGTATAAGGCATGTACCTTTAGTTTGCTTAATAAATAAATGCATGTATCTTACATCGTCAAGTTAATATATTGATAGTACTACATATAACATCCATAGCTTGAGTTTGCTCAACAATTAAAGAGTACGCAAGTAATTATTTAATATATAATGGTAAAAGATAACTTATATATTAAGGATTTACAATCTATAATACACACACACACATTGAGTGATATCGATTTAAGGAATAATGCATTTCTCATAAAATACCATCATGATTCAAGTATCGAAAACATTTGAAACCGGGTATACGTACTTTACGTATGTACTTATTCCAAAAATCTGTTTTGGATTTATTTCAATTCCACTTATATTATTTTATACATAAATAGTTATATAATTTTAATTTGTTTATAACTGTTATAGTTTAATTAACTTATACAATGTACATATGTATTTTATTAATTAAATCATATTCAATTAATTTTATTTCTTATTATATAAGTCATATTTAATTAATTTTAATTTATTAATTAAATCATATTTGATTAATTTAATCTATATAAATTTTCTAAAATTTTATACAAATCATCTTTAACTATTTAAGATGAATAATTAACTATAACATTTATGTTTTGTATATACACACATGCATATCATATGCATACATTTTAATTAATTAATTTTATTTAAGAAATTCATTTATTTAGTTATTCAATTTAATTAAATATTAAATTAATTAAAAAAATATAAGTAATCTTAAACAAATATAAGATAAATATTTTTTGATAATAATATAAAAATATTATAACTATAACAATTATAGTTGCGTGTATATATATTATTTTAATTAATTAATTAATATTTTATTTAATTATTTTATTTTATTTAATTAATTAAATAAATATATTAAAAATTCAAAACTAAAAATTTAATGTAATCTTTTAACCTTTATAAAATTTAATTTTGTATTTCAAATTTAACATTTAAAATTTAAAATATGTTTTTAAAATTTCAAACTGAATTTTAAAAATTTGCCCAAGGCCTAGATTAGTTTGTATTTTTACAATTGAGGGAACCTTTTGGACTTACTCCACCCATTGAGCCATGTCAGTAGCTAAGGAGGGGAGAATATGTGATGCCTCACTCTGAGACCCATATTAACAAAGAGTATTACGAGGTAATACCGTCTACTAATGCGGAGAATAGAGAGTTGGATAGGAGCGACCATCTATAGCCTTGTCTTAACTATCTACTGAATACGTCGATAAGTGCTATCTTTTTTTTTCTTCTCAAGTGGATCGACGTATCCAATAAATATTTAATACAAAACTATAATGGCTAACGGATCTATCAGAACAAAACATAACAACTCAAATGTAAATAACATCACAGAACAGCAGAAATGCATACATATGCATAAGTACAGATAAATCACTAGTACAATCCAAAATGATACATCAAAGTGGTATGACGACCACAACCCAAACATGGGTCAAAATAATATACATCAGAGTGCCAACAAAAAGGACTACACAAAAAGCTATAATAAAAAGAGCTAGCAGAATAGTCCATGCGGAAGCAGAATAAGCTAAGTCCAAATGTACCTAACCTGAAACACCTTGGTCTGACCCGAGTATAAAATACACGGGTCAGTCTTGTTGATACGCTATATTTTGATCAATGACAATGTGCTTCAACAAAAAGGAAGAGATATGTGCAAAGCTAAAGGGAGAACTATGAAGACCAAAGATACCATAAGTATGATTTAAATATAGGTCTTAGTTTAGATTCATTGTTAAAATCTATCCTCAAGAGGCTTGCACAAAACACTAGAACACGTTTCATAACTTCATTTTTTAGAAAAACATTCACTGTGCAAAAAATAATAGTTCAGTCGACTGAACAGGTATTCCCAGTCAACTGAACCTGTTACAGAATTACAACATGCACAGTTTCAGTCGACTGAAATTCCCTGTTCAGTTGACTGAATTCGAACCTGCGAATTTTTAATGAAAAGACACCTTCTTCTTCCCAAGAGTTGCAACCATTCTTCAATGGTAATGGATGCATCTCTTGCCTGAATCTTTTGCAAATAGATACACCTCTTCTACACATATAAATACATGTTTCTATCATTTGCAAATCACCAATTATATATGCTTTAATCTCTCTATTTTCTTGAACATACTTTCAGATTTTCTAAAGTTTTCAAAGCAATCACTTCAATTGCTTGAATCCCTGTTTTGTCTATAACACTCATTTGATTCATAGCAATTCACATTTCCTAAATCTTCACAAACACTTTGCATATTCTTGAGGGTAAGATTATAGGAAAGTTGTACTCAATTAGACTCATTAGTGTTATCAAGAACACAACAAGTCAGAAATACTCTTTGTATCTAGTTGAAGTCCTATTAGGTAGTTGAGGCAGGAAATCCCGTTCGGTTGTTCGGGTAAGTTGTAAACCTATTCCTCCGGGTTAAGTGAGGGTTGTTGGTTAGTTGAATTCCTAAGAGGAGCTTAGGGACTGGACGAAGGACAAGAGGTCCGAACCAGTATAAAGTCTTGGTGTCTACTTTACTTACTGCTTATTGCTATCTACCTAGACCATTCCACTATTCCATATTATACGATCCTACCACATACCCCTCTTTCAATTGGTATCAGAGCAAGGCCGTCCTATAACCATAACACAGTTATTAGACATATTAATAATATGGAAAATAACACAAGCACAAGCACAACAACTGCCTATAGTTCTACATTTGCGAAAGGACAATCTACCGAAAGACCCCCCTATTCAATGGACTAAACTATAACTATTGGGCTACAAGGATGAGAACTTATATGCAAGCAACAAGTTTCGAAGCTTGGAATGCTACCCAAGCAGAGTTCGTTGTACCCACAACTGATTACCCTACATGGACACAAACTCAGAAGAATGAAGCTAGTGCAAATGCCAAAGCTATGAATATGCTATTTTGCGCTTTGGATAGAAATGAGTTCAATCGTGTTAGCATTTGTACTACTGCACATCAGATATGGGATACACTTAGAACCATACATGAAGGCACAAACAAGGTCAAACAAACAAAGATCTCCATGCTAAAGAACCAGTTCCAAAACTTTAGAATGCGACAGAATGAATCCATCAATGACATGTACTCGAGATTTCAAGACATTCATCATGCCTTAATAGGATTAGGAGAAAAGTATACGGATTTTGATATTGTATCTAAGGTCCTAAATTCACTCACTGATGAATGGGAGAGAAAAGTCTTAGCAATCGAGGAAGCAAACAATCTATCTACAATGAAACCAGAAGAATTAATTGGAAACCTTATGTCTTATGAAGTTAACATGCAAGCTAAGAAAGATCAAGCATAGGAAAGAAAAAATGTGGCTTTTCACGCAGAAAAGGAAGGATCGGAGTCTGAAGATGAGGATCTAGCATTTATTGCCAAAATTTTCAAGAAATTCTTAAAATATAGAAAAGGAAATGAAAACGGTTTCAAAAAGAATTTCTTGAACAAACCTTCATCCTCAAATATGGAATGTTTTAATTGTCACAAGAAAGGTCATATGATAAAAGACTGTCCGAAGCTAAAGAAGGAGAATCAGAAAAACTTCAACGGCAAGAATAAGAAAGACAAATTTAAAAAGAAGGCTTTTTCTATCACATGGGACGATTCTGATTCAGATTCATCAGATAGTGATAGTGATAGCAATATTGAACAAGCAAATGTGTGCTTCATGGCTCAAGAATCCGAGGTTAGTGATTTATCTTATGATGATTTAATTGAAGTAAACACTAAATTTTTAAATACTATAAAAATTCTCAAAAAGAAACTTAAAGAGACACGTGAAAATCAGAACAAAGCTGAATTTGAAAGAGATATGTTAAAAGACGAGAAAAAAATATTAGAAGAAGAACTTGAAAAAGTTCAAGAATCTCTCTCAAACTCAAATAGTCAACTTTTACTTTTGAGCCAAGAAATTGAAACTCAAAAGACAAAGAATGATGAAATTATTTCTGAAAATCACAATTTAAAAATAAACTAAAACAAGTTGAATTAGAAAATACTAGTCTTCAAATTAAATTAGATAACATTACTAAAAATGTTTCTAATTTTAATAAGGGAAGAGAAAATTTATCTAAAATTCTCGAAAATTCTCAATCCTCTTCAAATAAAAATGGATTAGGTTTTAAAAAGGAATCAAAAATTCTTCCAAAGAAAAATGCTAATTTTAAGAAGGAAGATAATTCAAAACATAGTATAGTATTGAAAAATAACATACCAAGACACACTAAAAAGAAAAAGGAAATCAAAATATGGGTTCCGAAAACAAACAATAATTTAATTCGGAATAAATATATAAATTCCTTTTTAGAAACAGTTCACAAAAATAGTAATTATCTTTATAAAAGGGATACTAAACCCACTTGGGTTTGGTTTCCTAAGATCTAACTCTTAGGACCCTATTAAAAAGTGGGTACCAATATATTTATTAATATTTTTTGCAGGTCCTACTCAAGAAAAGAAAATGGATTTTGGATAGTGGTTGCTTTGTTTGACAATTATATACTTCTACAAATTATTACTTCCTTTTTGTCGATGACAAAGGGGGAGAAATCTATGTTACTAACCTTGTTTTGTAGGAAAGACAGTGCATATATTCAGGGGGAGGAAATAATTACACACATAAGTATTGTCATCAATCAAAAAGGGGGAGAATGTTGATACGCTATATTTTGATCAATGACAATGTGCTTCAACAAAAAGGAAGAGATATGTGCAAAGCTAAAGGGAGAACTATGAAGACCAAAGATACCATAAGTATGATTTAAATATAGGTCTTAGTTTAGATTCATTGTTAAAATCTATCCTCAAGAGGCTTGCACAAAACACTAGAACACGTTTCATAACTTCATTTTTTTGAAAAACATTCACTGTGCAAAAACTAATAGTTCAGTCGGCTGAATAGGTATTCCCAGTCGACTGAACCTGTTATAGAATTACAACATGCACAGTTTCAGTCGATTGAAATTCCCTGTTCAGTTGACTGAATTCGAACGTGCGAATTTTTAATGAAAAGACACCTTCTTCTTCCCAAGAGTTGCAACCATTCTCAAATGAGAAGTAAACAAAGAGAGTCTATATGGATATCGTAAAAGAGAATACATCTCATAGTAACAATAAAATCTATAAAAGAGATAACTCAAGATCCAATAAACTCAAATAACAAGCCTCATATCATCGGCAACTCAAAATATACAAAGGATATGAATATCCCAAATCAAGCCAAAAAGGCAAACACAAATGCCAATGAAGGCATCACAAGTTTTCCACAAGGTAATCGCTATGTATCGAGTGGTTCAAAGGACCGACTACGAAAGGCGATACTCTAGGGAAATATAAATATCAATGAAACAAAAGATGCACATGCTCAGTACTGTATAAACAAGGATCCACAAGTCCGAAGGCGACAAACCCAAGTATCTCTCGAGCGGTGACGAAAGACCAACTCCAAAAGCGATACTATAGGGCAACAAAACCGAAGGCAACAAACCCGAAGGCACAAACCCGAAGGTAATAAACCCGAAGGCACAAACCCGAAGGCAATAAACCCGAAGGCACAAACCCGAAGGCACAAACCCGAAGGCAACAAACCGTAGTGGCGAAGGTCCGGAGGCCTAGTACTGGACGCCATTAACTAGCAATATGTGTCACAAACTCTCGGAAAGAAACCCGAAAAGTGTTAACGTGTGTTCCATACCACCCGTTTGCACTAAACGGTTTACTAAACGCTAGAAAATTTCACACTCAAAGCAGTAAAAGGTTCACCTCATATCATCGGTAAACTAGACCCGTAGGCCAAAACGATCAAACGAATAGATTAGGAATTAACTGAAAAGATAAAAGCACGTGTTCATAGCACGCGTTTTGTCCAATCATTTAATTATCCTCCCTCTTCACTCTAAGTGCAAAATTGTGTGTTTTATATAGAAATTAAGTTGAAGAAAATGATTTTTAGGAACGCTTCGAAATCGCTTTAGAAATTGCCTTTGAAATTCTCTTATTATAGAGTATATAATTTTTATGCTTAAAAAAAAAAATTTCAAAAGCCCATTTATTTGAAAAACATTTTTAAAACACATTATAAACCCCATGTATGAAATCCAGAAAGAAATATCAAGAGAACATCGAAATAACGGAAATTACACTATGTATTATCCGTTTAAAACAAGGTGCGACTCAATATTCGACAGCAGGTTTGAACAAGTTAACAGTGTCAAAATGACTTAAAATTCTGCAGGAATGTAGTTCAACATTCCTACTTCAATTTTCAAAAATAATCATTCAAATCCGATTTGAAAAGAAGAATCTGCGTCGTTTCCAAAATTGGACTAAAACAAGGTTAAATCGCTGAATTCCAGCATGATGCGGGTTCAAGTTCGACAGCAAATATATACAAGTTAACATGGTCGGAATGACCTAACAATTTTTAGAAATAAAGTTCAACATTTTTAATTTAAACTGCAAAAAAATCGCTGAGTTTCGATAAGAGACGAAGAAACTGTGACGTCTCAAAGTCGGACTCATGCCAGGAAGTGAATACATAGGAAAAACAAAGGCCAACGGCTTGTTTAGCCAGTTCGCCCCTATTCAACCCAAAATTTGGGAAAGTACGAAAATGAAAGTTATAGAGGATATTATAAGCTTTCCAGAACATCAAAAATTACCGAATTCCGATAAGAAATGAAAACGTTATGACCAAAACAATTTTCAGATCTGAAGTTCACTACGTCTGTCATTTTAGTCTCGGGACAGTGACACTAGAATAAACTTTTGACCATGTAAACTTCAAAAGTTAACAAAACCCAAAACAAAAAAGTTATAATAGACAATCTATGCTTTCCAGAACATCAAGAATCATCAAATTTGGACATCAAACGAGAAAGATATGCTCAAATTACCAATGACATTTAGCACAGAAAATTACGGTTATACAGTGATAGGGCAGAAAGTTTACATCAGGTTTTTCGACCCACTATGCTCAGTGTTTACGAAAGTGTTTAACATGAAAGTTGTCACACTCTTTCTAAGATTTCGGGAACATTAAAAATCATCTAAATCCGATAAGAAATGAGAAAGATATGTCTAAAACAATTTCTGTGTTTTAAAGCTAAGTTTAAAACACAGGAAAGAAAGGTTACATCTTCTTCAAACCCAAATTACTCTTAGTAAACTGCTTAATCACAAAACTCAATGAACATAAAAGTTGTTCTTTATAAAAATACCTTCCAACTGATTAAAACCTCACTAAATTTTGATCTACCATTTAAAATTTATGGTGATTTTAATATTAGGTTTCAACAAAAATATTGCACAGAGCAGAGCTGTGTACATCAGTTTCAAACTAAATTTCGTCCCTCTAAACCATATAATTTCTTAAAGTGATTAAAAGTCAACTTGTAGCTAATAGAAAGTTCTTTCAACTGCAAAACGATTGTGCTAATTTGGATAAAATTGCACTAAGATATCGCTGTTTTACTGCAGTAATATTTTTACAAACAATTTTCAGCAAACTACAACCAAACAATCATTCAAATTCAAACAACCAATTCACAACCAATTTGAAAGCAATTCAATAAATAAACCATCCAATTCAATTCAAATATCAACTAAAAATTATTCTCATAGATTAAAGGTAGTAGTATGAGTGATTAACTCACTTTTTTACTCCAATTTGACAAAGATGCAATGCCTAGATCAACATATGTGCACTCTTCTTCTTCTACAACTCCTATGCTATACATGCCACAAGAATCACCCAAAAGCCCTCTCATCCAAAAATTTCAGAAATTAGAAATCAAATTAAACTGAAATTAAATGCTAGATTCGGATAGAGAAGAGGATTTAGAGACTTACCCGTATCTTCTTTTACTTTCTAGATTTTTTCCTTGATTTCTAGTGATTTTTCAATGAGCTAGGTTTATGAGTTTCTTAGTTTTGAAAAACTTAGTTTTTACTTTGTGCCTAGTTAAAATGAATGTACCATTCATTTTCCAATACAAAAGAGATAAAAATTCTCCTTTATTTTCACAAAAGGGCTAAATTTTATTAAGCCCAAACTCAAGTTTTAATACAAAGAATTAAAACTTTATGTCACCTCTTTACTTAGTCTAATAAAAAGATTAGATCATTTTTTTCGATTATTTTATCCTCTTTTTCTAATTAATCACTAGTTTAATTAAAATCACATTTTAATTTATTAACAGGTAATCACAAAACCGCGGGTTGTTACAGAATACTATATTATTTAATCCTAAGCCTAAACGCTAGTATTTTAGATATCCATTAGATAAGTAAGCTTTATTAGTTAGCCCTAAAGTTTTGCTAATTAAACCATATAGACCATTTGGACTTTAATATCATTGTTGGAACTAGACCTCAGTAGTAGAAGAAATGAATATATTTCAAAAAATTCCTTAATTGAATTTTAGAGGGCCTATGAAGTATAATGGTTGTAATAGATCCAATCTAGTTAGTTTAAATAAAATCACATTTTATTTAATCTTCTTGATTTAATTAATTAATGTATGTTAATTAATTTAACATTTATATGTTTTGAGTATATCAATACATGCTCAAGTGTATATATAAGTGTGTGTGCAACACAGCAAGGTGTACGTGGTTAATGATTACATATGTAGATACAAGGATTTATAAAATTTAGTTTTGGTCAAAATTCCAACTACATTCAACTTGATTAGTCTGTAAAATGATTCCTTGGTTCATTAATACATTTATTATTAACTATACTGCTTTGGCCAGATATTTTGACTTTGATTTGACTGTAGTTGACCATGATATTAAGCTCATACAATTAAAGTGATGCATTCTCAACTAAATAGTGTTTCACTTTCAATGCTTTAACTCAGACACATTACTGTCGTTCAATGGTCTCCATGCTATGATTTAACTATAATCAAAGTGGAGTAGCCACATTGAAGCTCAAATATATTTTCAAATCGAGAGAATTGTTGTCACTTCGAGAATTCCTATTTGACATAGTTGTTATCAATCAATAGAAAACTCTTGGATAAATCATTCTATATCCAATAACTATCAGTACGTAACATCTTAGTGCTTCCAACAGCTATGAGTAATACGCCATCTAACATTTGGAGAGCTTTACGTACTCTAGTCTTAACGGATGCAACACTGTCTTGAAACATCATGACTAAAATTATTTAAAATAATTTGTTATTTTATGATAATTTTCTCATAATTACAGTTCCTTGAATTTATTATCCAATAACACATCGTTTAAGGATTTTCTATTTAATATATTTTAAGTTAATTACATAATTACCAACAAAGTATATAATTGAAATCAAATACCTTTATTACAAATAAGGTTGGCTATATAGTTAAATATATGTAATAAATTATATAATTGCCTCTAGGGTATAACCTTAATTCTCTCAGGACTATACCAGGGATAAAGATCGAAGAAAATTAATTTTTGAGTAAGTATTTATTTTTGGGGGTCGACCATCGGTTAGAGGGCTACATTGCAAACTATGTTTGTTTTATCAACTATAGAGGTGGAGTTGATTATCATGGTTGATGCGATAAAGGAGGCAGTTTGTTTGCAATGTTTGGTGTATAAAGTAAGCTTTGTGCATGATAGTGTTGATGCGCTTTTTGTGATAGCAAAAGTGCTATCTATTTGATGGAAAACTTGACGTTTAACTGTCGACGAAGTACATTTATGTAAGAAAGTGTTTCCTAATTGCTATATATGAAGATAAGCTTGTTTATCTTTGAAAAGTACGTGAAAAAGGTGGAAGTTGATATAATGGCATGGTGTCGATTAGCATATCGAGTTGAGATGGAGCTGTGGACATAATATCGAGGTGGATGTTGAATTTCGATGGTACTACATATAACAACCCGCATATTTATCGATTGTATATTTAAATATTTTATTTAAATATTTCATCGTTAGTCGGATTTTAGTCTGAAAAGTTACTTTTTGCAAATAGTCGAATTGGGACTCGGGACCCCTTCCATTGAGTTCAAAATGCTGTTTGCAACCTTTTTGAGTATAAACATTGATATGTTTGGAGCTAGCTAAAAATTTGACCTTTTTCACTTTGGGTTTGGGTTCAACCCACTAGCCAACTTAATACCCAAAACTGAACCACCTCTCTTCATTCATCCCATCTTCCTTATCTTTTCAGTTCTATAGAGAATAATGGGGGAAGAGAAAAAGAATTAGAATTCCTAAGCCCTAGTTTCCAATTTGCAAATCAAGTTCTTGCTCCAAATTCAAGAAGAAGCTTTGGTAAGCCTTCTCTTCTTCTTCCCCAACTTGTTTTCCTTTCAATTTCAGAAATTCCTAAACCTAACTTAGGAAATGTTTCTCTTTTAAGCTTAAATTCAAGCTTCTTGAGTTGGGATTGAAGAGTGGTTGATCCTCCTTTGTTTTCAAGCTTCTCCTTCCTTGTTCTTGTGTAAAAAGGTGAGATTTTTATCTCACATCTTAGTCTATAATTATCTTCGATTTTTAGGTATGAATTCCTAACACCTATTCATGTGCATTTGATTTTGGTTTGGATTGATTTGGTGTATATTCCAATTTTTGGTGTTTTGAAATCAAAATCTTTGAAAATCCTATTATGGATATTTGGGCATTGATATTCGAGGCGTATCGAAGGGCCAATTAGGACTAGGTTGTCGCTTGGCATAAATCCTTAGTCGTCGTTGCTCGTCCGATCGCTTCCGATAATCGTTTGGCCATTTTTGGCCTAGGTTCAGGGAATGCCCTGAACTCCAGTTTCAGATGTCTGAAACGTAGGGTTCAAACGTCTGAATATTATACTGGGAATTTTTATTCTCCAGTATTCAGACGTCTGAATCCAAACTTCCAGACGTCTGAATTGGCTCGAATGCAACCAGAAAGAAAATAGGCTTAAAAAGCCATTTTCAGACGTTTGAGATCTATGGTTCAGACGTCTGAATAACTGTTCTGGAAAACATTTAATTTTCCAGATTCAGACGTCTGAATCCTTGGTTTCAGACGTCTGAATCCTTGGTTTCAGACGTCTGAATCTGCTGTTTAGGCTCTATTTGCCTATTTTGATTGAGAATTCCCATCTTATCGATTCGTGATTATCCGATTAGTTGATTATCATTTATTATCGACTTTGGTGACTTTTATATCGGGATTTTCGGGAATATTCATTTTTTTGAAGGATTCGGTATCGATTTCTTTGAATTTAATTCACGTCTTCGAATGTGGATTTTTGTGATTGATTGTTTCTACAATCATTTTGTGATTTGTCACTTCTAAATACAAAGGTTTCTATACTAGTAGTAAATATTCAAACTCTTTTACAAAGATGATTTCAACTCTATTTTTAATACAAAGCTCTTTTATAAAACCGTTTTCTAATCTATTAGTATATACAAACCTTTACCTCATTCGTATGAGAAAATCTAATTAAATAGCTTAACAAAACAAGTGGTATGAAACGCTTGCGTTTACTTCGCCGATTAATTTATGGACTTGTTCGATTGAAAATCTTGTGACAATTTTCGAGTGGAAATCTACAATTTGTTCGTAAATATTTAAGTTAAGCTAGTGGTTATGGGACATGAAGCTAAACTCATATATTTACTAGCTTAGTGTAATTCACACTTTTATTGATCGATGGCGATCATTTTGTGATTTAGACTAGCGATGTGCGATGTCTATTTGTCTGCGAGGGAGACTAAACCCCATTTCTGTGGAAATTCTATTCAATTTGGCGGGATAGCGACCCGTGGTCTTCGGACCGTTTGTGGAGCTTCGGCTCAATTTTTATGGTTAGCAACTATGGAATAGTGTTCCATTTGTGATACACGTGTTGGTGAGTTTTCATGCTCCCGTTTGTGATAGGCCTCCCCCTCTTTGTGATTTCTGGATTTCTATTTGATGATTTCTAGAATTTGTGTGTTTCACCTCTTTATGTGATTGGCAATTATATGTTTGTCAATATTTGTGGCTTGGTGAATAAAATAAAGAATATGACATTCTTTTTGATGCTTTGAGATTCTTGAGATATTGTATGATTTTGTTGTTGTTTAAAACATACTTGTCACAGCTTGACATTATTGTTATCAAACGTTTTTGTTATATCTCTACCCTTATCTCATTCCTTTATCTGATATTTATAGCTAGACTGATCCGTTTATTATTTTCTTATTAAATAATACTCGGGTCAGACCGAGATGTTACAGGTGCTTCTACTTGACTCCTTATCTGGGATCATCTTTTGACTTTTGCCTAACTACATTACACTTGTAGTTTTTGTCGTTATACATTTGAGATATAGACTCCTTGATGTAAACTTATTCTTTTGTCTAGCACTTGTAACTATTCTTTTGTGATATTGCGTATCTTGTTCGACCACAACTCTGATGTACACTTCTTTGTGTTATATATTCATATATGTTTCCGCCTTTGTGATATGAACGTCTGCGACTGATTTATGTTATGCTTATTTCTATACTTGTTTTCCGAGGTCCACTTAGCCACTGTGTGGTAGCTTTGAGTTTGCATCGGTATGTCGGACTTCCTCTTGAAACGAAATGCATGATTATATTATCTGACATATTGGTACTCGCACAAGGCAATTGCAGAGATGGTCGCCCCTCAACAGCCTTATTCTTCGCGCTAGTCGACGGCATTACTCCATAGTGTTCTTGGCTAGCGTGGGCATAGAGGTGGGGCGTCACAGCATGGTATCAGAGCCAAACTTCGGAACAATGTAGAATAATCTAGCAAGGATAATTGTCCTAAGTCTTTCTTAAGAATCGTGCCTTAGGATTAATTCGAGTCATTGAACCCATTCTATCCTATTTCTTTTTGTGATTCCTTGTTTTATCAATCAAATTTGTTTGATATTCATACTGAGATTAACCTTTTTCTCTTTTTCTTTCTTTCTTAAAGAAAAGAAATGGTTAGACCTGGCCGTCCCAGTGCCGGTCAATCTAGTGCTACTCCCCAGGATGGAGTATTTATGTTTGCTCAGCAACTTCTTGATCTTGTAAGAAATGCTCAAGCTGTCGGTCCTATTCCTAAGCCCACACATCCTAAATCTGGGTTTGCACGCTTGTGCAGTGATTACACCAATTTGGGTGGAAGGCCATTCAAAGGTTCCGAGAGCGTTATAGAAGTTCAGGCTTGGCTTCGAACATGCGACCGCATATTTTCTCGCATGAATCTTATTGATCTTCATAGAGTACAAGTAGCTTCTAACATGCTCCAAGAAAGAGCATTAGACTGGTACGAGCTTCCGATCTCCGAAATAATTGAATCGGACCTTACTTGGGAGCAATTTCGGGAAAGGTTCGAGTTGAAATTCGTGCCGGAAGCTGAGAAAGTGTCTTTAGCTCGACGCTTCATTGACCTTGTTCAAGGTGAATCTTCCGTGACCGACTATGTCGCTTCTTTCGAATCTTTGTCTAAATATGGGGTCGAGTGTATTAATACCCCATTGAAGAAAAACTAGAGATTTGTGTATGGCTTGAACAAGAGCCTCAAAAAGCCATTACTTCTGAAATTAGAAGTTTCTTTTGATCAGCTTGTTGATATTGCTCTTCGACTCGAAGAGGCTGATAAAGATAGTGATGTTGAGGTCAAACAAAATATCAACAAGAAGAGACCTTTTAAATTCAAACCTAATCCCAATAAGAAGGGAAAGCAAGCAACACCGGTAGCAAATACTCCTAACACTCGTCGTGGAGAATGTTACAATTGTGGTTCTAAGGACCATTATGCAAACAAGTGCCCGGAGCCTCTTTTCTGCCGCTATTGCAAGAGTTCGGCCATACTTTATCCTTGTGTCCCAAACTTCAAGGCAAGAAGGAGGGCAAGCTAAATATTGTACAAACCCCTTCTAACACTTCTCATGGTCAAGGTATTTCTCATTCTATCCTTGATGGCGTTATTATATTTCTTGATTTTCATATTCGAGTTCTTTTTTATACGGGTGCATCTCACTCTTTTATATCAAAAGAACTTGTTGATGCTTTATCTTTGGATGTTATTGGCTTGATGACTTCTTTGAGGATTGCGAATCCGGTTGGCGGATCCGCAACACTTAGTTTATTATGTAAAGATGTCAAAATAATTTTATGTGATTACTCTTTCCATGCCGATTTGCATGTCATGCGTTATTTAGGTTTCGGAATGATTTTGGGGATGGATTGGCTTAACCGTTATAAAGCCCATATCCTATGTCCTGAGCGGACTATATATCTTCGACATCCGCAATCTATTAAGCATATTTCTCTCGTTCTTAAAGATTCGGATTCTAACTTAACAGCATCTTTATATTCTTTAAATCCTCGTGATAACGATAATGATGATGAGGAAGATGTCATTTCTCTCATTCACATTGTTCGTGAATTTCCCGACGTATTCGAGCCCGTTCTAGGATTACCACCTAAGCGAGCAATTGAGTTCCGAATTAATCTAATCCCTGGAGCTCTACCTATTACTCGTCCTCCTTATCGTATGTCCAATAAAAAAAATGAGGAGATGCGCAAACAATTATCCGAATTGGAAGCGAAGCAATTTATTCAATCTAGTTCCTCTCCATGGGAAGCTTCGGCTATTTTTGTGAAGAAATCTGATGGTACACTTAGGCTTTGCGTTGACTACCGCAAGCTTAACGATCTCACCATCAAGAATAAATATCCCTTGCCTCGGATTGATGATTTATTCGATCAACTAAGTGGTGCTAAAGTCTTTTCACAGTTAGACTTAGCAACCGGTTTTCATCAGCTCCGTATTGCAGAGGATAGCATTCCTTTGACATCGTTCCGTACTCGTTATGGATCTTATGAATGGCTTGTTATGCCATTTGGCTTGACGAATGCTCCAGCTTATTTCGTCGACCTTATGAATCGAGTTTTCAAAGACTTCCTCGATCGATTTGTTCTCATCTATATAGATGACATTCTTATTTATTCTAAAACCGAGGAGGAGTATGAAAATCATCTTCGGATTGTATTGGAAACTCTTAGGAGCAACCAATTAAAAGCAAAATTTTCTAAATGCCACTTTTGGCAATCTCGTGTGAAATTTTTGGGGCATATTATTTCTGAATCCGGAATATCCGTGGATCCTTCAAAGATTAAAGCGATTCAAAATTGGAAGAGACTGGAGAGTGTGACGGAAATTCGTATCTTTCTCGGATTGGCGGGCTATTACCGTCGGTTCATAAAAGATTTTTCTAAGATTTCCGTACCTCTTACTAATTTGACAAAGAAGGGAATTAAATACATTTGGTCAGACAAATGTGAAGCTTCATTTCAAAAATTAAAAGAACTCCTTTTTGATGCTCCTATTCTTGTGATTCCCGATGGGAACCAAGATTTTGTTGTTTACCGATGCTAGTCATGTTGGTTTGGGAGACATTCTGATGCAAAAGGAATGTGTTATTGCTTATGCTTCTAGGCAATTAAAGCCTGCCGAGACTAGATATGTCACTCATGATTTAGAGCTCGCGGCTATTGTTTTCACCCTTAGAATTTGGCGCCATTATCTTTTGAGAGAGAAATTTGTTCTCTACACCGATCACAAATCTTTGAAGTATTTATTTTCTCAAAAGAAACTTAATTTGCGTCAACAACGTTGGCTCGAGTTCCTGGCATCTTATGATCTTGATATTCTTTATACTCCCGGAAAGGGAAATCGTGTTGCCGACGCCCTTAGCCGAAAGCAACAAGCGGTTGTTTCTATGATGATATCTGAATGGAACGATCTCGAGACTTTGTCTACTTGTGAGATTCGAGATCATGTATCCGATTTATGTTCATCTCTTGTTTTATGTATCCTTGAGGCTCATCCTTCTCTTTTTGACCGCATTCTTGAAGCTCAAAAGCATGATCCCAAATTGGTTCTTCTTAGCCAAAGTTGTAGGGATAAAATTGATATTGAAGGTTTAAAAGACTTTGATATTGATGTTCGTGGCGGTATTCGAAAATTTGGTAGACTTATTGTACCAAATATTATTGATCTTCGTAAAGATATTTTAGAAGATTCTCATCGTTCTAAATTTTCCATTCATCCCGGTAGTAGTAAAATGTACACGGATATGAAGCGACTTTATTATTGGGAGGGAATGAAATCCGATATTTCTAACTTTGTTAAGCGTTGCATGACTTGCCAACTTGTTAAGGCCGAGCACCAAAGGCCCGATGGGTTATTGCAACCTTTGGAAATTCCAATATGGAAGTGGGATCAAATTTCCATGGACTTTATTGACAGTCTTCCCCATTCTCGTTCGGGCCATGATAGCCTATGAGTGATAGTAGATAGACTTACAAAGTCCGCTCATTTTATTCCCGTTCGGTCCAATCAGACCGTACCTATTTTGGCTAAACTTTTTGTCAAGGAGATTGTTAAATTGCATGGAGTTCCTACCTCTATTGTTAGTGATTGTGATCCATTGTTTACTAGTGGATTCTGGAAAGGTCTTCAAAAAGCTTTGGGAACGAAGCTTAATTTTAGCACTGCTTATCATCCTCAGTCCGATGGACAAACCGAGCGTGTGAATCAGACTCTTGAAGATCTTCTTCGTGCATGTGTTCTTGATTTTGGTGGAAGTTGGGAAGATCATATTTCTCTTGTTGAGTTTTCCTATAACAATAGCTTCCATTCTAGTATCGATATGGCACCTTTCGAGGCACTTTATGGAAGGCCATGTCGATCTCCTTCGCGTTGGCTTGAAGCCGGTGAGAAGCTGGTTTTAGGTCTAGAATTTATTCGTGATGCCATAGAAAAGATCGACCATATTCAACATAGAATGAAAGAAGCTCAAAGTCGACAAAAATCCTATGCCGATAATCGAAGAAGGAAATTAGAATTTTCTGTGGGAGATTTTGTGTTTATTCGTATTTCACCGATGAAAGGTGTTATGCATTTCAGTCGATCGGGAAAATTAGCACCTCGATATATTGGCCCATTTCCCATCACCGAACGCATTGGTTCCGTGGCTTATCGCCTTTCGTTACCGGCTCAGTTTTCTACTATTCATGACGTGTTTCACGTCTCTCAACTACGGAAATGACTTCAAGATTCCGACACTATTTGTAACGACCCGCTATTTTGGACCATTCGCATCCGCACATGTCGGACTTGAATAATTCAAAATACCGCGTTGTTAATTTAAATTTGGCAAAACTGAACATATACAGTAAATAAATAATCACAGATCACAGACACAGAGTAATAAATGCAGCGGAAGCAAAAGATAGTAGTTCATGAAGCTACTCTATACATATCAGAGTTAAATAAGGTACAACAGATGTCTCGAATACATAATCAAATACAATATCAGAATACATCACTAGAATCAACTGGATATCTGAAAGCTGGGTAGGTAGCTGGATCTCCAAGCGAAGCTCCAACTCCAAAGGTGAGTCTCGAATACTGGTACACTCAGTTTGACCCGAGCGTAAAGCAAAACACAAAACACTCTAGTCAGGATTAACTTTCTTATATCAATAAATCCAACTTAATTGAAATAGCAATTGAAATACAAGTAACTCAAAGGATGTTTGGAATAACCATCCTTTAAGGATCCGTTAAACTATCTACTACGTAGTAGTGTACGATAAGTAGATAATGCCTACCAGTAATAATAGATATCAAAATAGTGTTAAGGCATTACCATTATCCCCCTTAACACATTTTATATAGTCTATACAGCACTGTAAACTCCACCGTAAACTAGTGGGCTATCAGGGAGTACTCCATAGGTATAACACAAAACAAATCGTAGTGGTCGCGTATATAGGGATACGACACATGAGGCAATACCCAAGGTAGTGAAACTACCGTTTGCCTGATCCGGGCTGGTGAGAATGCATCGCCGCAGCGATCGCAACACCGCGAAACAACACTCCCAAATCAAGGGTGCACCAATCGACAACAAGTAATAAGTAGTTTTCGAAGAAGTGTGTTCGCCCGAGGTAGCTAACCCCCATTTGGCCCGGCACGGCTCCTGTTTTAGTCATTTCCAATTTGACACAAGTGTCAAGGCTATCCATTATCGTTCTCTTTCTTCAGTCATCACGTACATCATTCCAACCACTTCATTCTGGATCACACTCCGCGTATAGTTATTAAAGTGGTTTTCGGTTTAGACAGAGAGTATGTCCCTAACCGATTCCGGTCTCTTTAATAACTTTCGTCATTATTACACCGATTGGTCGTTTATATATTTCAAAACCAAATCAATTACAATTTCAATTAAAATTTGTAAATCAACATTTCATTTGTCTTTCTAAACCAATTTCCCAAAAATTTACGTTTCAAAACATCCAAATTACCATTTCAAAATCTTATAATACAATTTCAATTTTTATTTAAAAACCATTCCAATATTCATTTAAATTCGTATATAAGTTTCATTCCGAAATCATTTAAAATGATTTAATCTACATTCAAATCAATTTAAGTTCATTTATCGATTTTATTCAATATTCGTTAAGTAAATTTTCATTTAAAATAATTTCTATTTAATTTCCAATTCATTAAAACAATTATTTAAGTTCAACGCTATTATATCAAACTTACAAATTGCATTAAATTAAATTCATCAAATCAAATTCTTTACATTTCAAGTCTTATATTTATTCCAATAAATCATATTTTTATTTCTTGTTAAAGAAATTCAATTTCACTTGTTTACTTATTTAATTTAAACAAATTTCAAAACTTAATTATTAAAGAAACCCAATTTCACTTATTAAAGAAGTTCAATTTCACTTATCAAAGAATTCAATTTTATTTAATTATTGAATAATTCAATCTCATTAAATTATTAAATAATTTCAAAACTTAATTATTAGATAATTCCAAAACTCAATTATTAAATAATTCCAAACTTAATTATTAATTAAATTCAAAACAACGTTCTTTCGTCACTACTGTGTTAATATTTTGTTTCAGATTATTAAATATTAACATTTTCCTTTGATAAAAATTCAAATTTGAACTTCATTTCAAAACCATATTATTTATTCAAATAAAATCTTTATTTTATTTTTAAATCAAATTATTGACCAATCGGGTTTTATTTAATTCTCTATCCTAAGTCAAGTTCATTTGGGTATTTATCATTTCAACCCGATTCCATTTCAATTCAAAAATCAAAGTATAACAAAGGGAACTTGCAGTGTGATAACTAGGATGGTGTCAAAGTAAATAAACAAGCAATAACCACAATCAATAACAATCCAATAATCAATTCAAATAATCCCGAAATAACCGTATTAATTCACATTGTTGTTTGTGCGAATTAATATAATTATTTCTAGAATCTACACTATCATTTCATGTAGATTAAAGATTATTATACTAATATTTATACGGTTCTTCAATTGATATCTATTATCCAATTTCATACTACATCAATTTTACAACATACATTCAATTGTTCAAGGTGTACTTAACCAAATTTCTACGTGTCAATTAATCTAACATTTAAAGGGGGTCATATTATACAAAATTTAACTAATCAAATTCAACATATAGATTCAACTTAAATGGTTAACTATCATATATCAATTCAATTGCATATTATTTATCACTTTAACATTTAACAATTTAACGTCCAATATAAACATCAACAATCAATCAATTATCAACCAAACTGTATTATCATCGCATAAATGACAGATAATTGTGTCAGATGTCATAGGTGAACAGATACAGGTAATAGCATATATAACAGTGTAAATAACTAATAGCAGCATATTTCAATTATCGTTTCAATTGAAATCAAATTTAATAAATAAAAGAACATTAATCGTGAGTGATTACTCACCTTTCGAGGCTAGAAAGATATGGACAACACAACAGGCTACGATTAGAATTGCGAAATTGACCAATCCAAATGATGATTTCCAAAGCAAAGAAAGATTAGTGCGAATTCGGCGAACAGAGCAAGGCTGAAAATAACGAATACGAATCAAAACTAGTTTTGCATAACTGGAACCAGATGCACTCATATAATAAAATTTTTCTCTAAAATCAATTTGGAAACATAAGATTAAAATAAACTTTATATCATAAAGTAAAATCAATATCCAAAATAAAATCTTATAATTCTGAAATCAATAATTCGCAACGGTGTTACAACTTTGAATTTAATTAATCTTTAAAACAACCAAACTGGTGTATAGAGAACCATATACTTTTATAACTTCAAAACTGTAAAACAGAGAACCTATATGTATACTTAGCTTATAAAATCAAAATATATACATAAACTTTGATTTATAAACAAATATAGAAAATACTTATATACAAAAACACTTGGGCAAATTATAATTTACTCTAAAATCACATATAAGCTTTTATGTACTGGCAACACAAAATTTGTTGAAACCGAGCTCACCCCATATATATATATATAAGACAACACTGTATACTTTCATAGAACAACATATATATATATATATATATATATATATTTTCCGCACGTCATACAAAATATCTATAAGCAAAATACGCTAAATACTTGATAATATATACGTATCAGGTATAAGCCGAGTAAGTTTGGTTAAAGTACAGAAGCAAGGCGACAGCTTTTAGAATTCAAACCATATATAAACTATATATACATCATGCTAAATCTATGTATTTATAAGCATCGAAATATACGTGATTAACAGAACTTCAATATACATATAAAGTCTGTAAAGTTTCAAAGGAGAAGAAATTTGTATACTTATATAAATGTTGACATAACAGTTGAGTATAAGCTTTTATAACTATATAAATATAACAAATTTTGTACCAGCGATTCATACACCTTTTCATAAAACAGTCTTATACAAAACCAGCATTATTTTTGGTAATTATTAAAACTACGGACATAAGAGTTTGAAATATATTATTATTATGGGTTTGTGGTATGTAACCTTCTGCTGAAAATCATATACAAGCTTGGGCTTAATACAAATAGTACTTCTACCTACAAACATATAGCATAAATAAGTATAGTTTTAGATGAGTAAGAACCTGCTCTGAATGCAACAACGCATATCAATTGGAAAATTAAATAAAATGATACGCTACCTATAATACATGCATTCACGGCATGGAGGAATAGGAGATGAAAGCTGTGTGGTTGACAAGGGTCTCAGCAGCGATGAAGGGGAAAAAGATGAGGCCGTAGGCTTTGGTGAATCAAAAGGTGGATCTGTGCACGAGCAAGGGAAAGATGGCTTGCGCTCCAGGTCACGGCTATGGGTTGCGAGATGTGGGCGAAAGGCGAGCATGGGATGAATGCGAACAGAGGGGAGGCGGTTGCACGATTGGCTGGAGGTTGCTCGCTTGGCGTGAAGGAGATACGGGTTGTGGGGGTGCTGCCTTCGGCGAGCCTGGGGTGCGGTAGGTCGGCGTTTGAATGGGGAGGCCATTGGCGGCGGAGGTTGAGACGTGGTTTGTTGGTGGTGGAGTGGATCGGGACGTGTGGAGTGTGGGTTTGATGAAGGGAAGAGTGAAAAAGAAAGTGGAAGTGGATCTGCATGTAGAGGAAGGAAGGAGACACGCCTCCTACTCAGTAGAAATATGATATTCTTTGAAAAGCATGAATAACCAGAGAAGAGGAAGAGAATATGGGTAGGGTGAAAGACGTGAACCAATAATAAATGAAATACAAAATAAAATCGAGAACTTGGGAATAGCAATGGTCTTTTGGGTTGAATTCAAGAAAATTAAAGGCAAATGCCTATTCGTTATCATGGTGGCAGATTTGAAAGGTTTCTGGAAATCAACAGTCAAAAATGCTGAACCGATATGGAAATTGTTTCGCAGATTTCGACGCGCACCGGATCCCAAAATTCAAAAACAATATACGATAAAGATCAACGCGATGAGACGATCAAAACAATATACGAATATCAGTGGTATGATTGAATTATAAAAATTCGAATTTTTATACTAGCGGAAAATGCAGCCAAAAACGCAGAAAATTTAGATCGACGGAGCTAAAGAAGTCCGAATTTTGAAAAACGAAAAATGACGTTTGCTCAGAAGATGGTTTAGAATTTTTCCATGTAAAAATATTTAGGTTCCGAAAACATTTTATTTTCATCGCTTTTTAACTGATTAAATTGAAGTAAATTTTACACGTGAAATAAACTTTCATATTTTCGAACGAAAATTTACCACCTGCTATGTTTAACTAGATGCATTCCAAATATCAAATTTATATTTCAAAATTTTATCGTTTAAAAATCCCACAAAATTCCAATTAATAACGTTATTAAAACCGGTTAAATCTGCGGGTTGTTACACTCTCCCCCACTCAAAACTTTTCGTCCCCGAAAATAAAGGAGGTAGGAGAATAGAACCTACTAGTAGAAAATAGATTGAAAACAAAATAAAACAATTCATTTAACATATAAATTTCAACTTAAATAAATTTATATTCAACAATTTGTTTTTAAATTCAAGGTTTTCATTAAATTGATTTGATTTCACATTTATTAATGTTAGGTACAAAAGGTTTCTTCCAAATGAAATTCAATTAATCCAAGATACTCCCTTAAGTTGATTTAATTCAATCTATTAACTTTCAATACCAATTTTCTTCTATTAATCATACCTATTATTTATTTAACTTATTATTCTATTTATCTCCATAAACATTTTATAGTTTAAAATTTAAGTGAATAACATTTATTATACGCACTCACATTTTATTTATAAAGACAATTTATTGTATATTCTCCAATTTTCTTAAATTAACAATTTCAAAAGTCCTAAATTTTAATAGTCATTTATTATATAATCACACTTTATTCGACAAATTTAATTCTTCTTCATACTAAATTATTATTAAATTTATTCTACTTAATATATCCTATCACATATATATTAAGTATATTTACATTTATTTTAACTACTCAAATTTATTTAAAATTTCTTTTGATATCATTTTCTGCTGTATAATATTCAATTACATAGTTAACTTTTGAAAATTTAGGTAAGTTATATTGAATGCAATTGAGTATTATACAAGTAAATTTTCTAATTCAATTCTCTCAAGTTAAATATTTATTCAGAATTTTGGCTTCATTTAATAATTGAAATCATCCTTAAAGAAAAATTAAGAATTTAAATCTCCGATTGAATTCAAACAATTTAGAGATAAATATGTTTATTTATTTTACATGTATCAAATAATCATTTGCCAATATATGTATTATAAATCAAGCCATACTTTAAAATTTAAAATCAATTTAATTTCCAACAAAGTGTAGCAAAGCTACAGAATGGTCTCTCCACTTCGAAACTCGAAAATGAATGTCGATGATGCGGCCGTCATCACCGAAATTATTTTCCAGCGACAAGATAGGAGAGCACTGATTTAAACATTTAAAATTTCTTTGGAAATAATTTCTATTCGAAAATACTTTAGATAATACAATTTAAAACCTTAAAAACCAAATTTGAAATTTTCGAAAATTAAATTCTCAAATTCCCACTTTAAATTCATTCAAATTTTCAAATCAAATTATAACCAAGGTTTATAAATTCATTTGTTTATATGGTGGTAAATCAAGGGTTTACAAAACAATAAATTAAAATCAAATATTTTCATTTCTGACAACAAATTTATTAACAGTTTAATTTCAGAAAACTTATATTTATATATAATATAATCATACAAAACTATTTTGTTTACCAAATTGAAAACAATATTGTGTCAGCTTGCTCTGCTCAAGTGTTTTGGAAATCCTATCGATAGCGTTGATCAGACGAATCGATCGGAAATCCAAATCAACATCAACAACTCAAACAACACAGCATATATTAAACATTTATATATTAGTTTACAAATACATTTCTTTGCTCGACGATACAGGAATGAATATTCAAAATAAGGATAGGGTTTCAAATTTGATGGACTCAAATCAAAGAGAAATTTGATTCGAAGATAAGTTTGAAACAAAGATATGATGATTAAATAACAAAGTAGGAAGATTGATAAGTTTATATAAATTGCGGGCAACCTTAACCAGGTCGACCGTGACTTCAAGAATAAGATCGATGCAGAATTTCGAGGCAAATCTACATTGATCTCAAGAGATAGAATTCAGGTATAACAGGAGATAGATAGCACCGTAAACCGAGGATACAGAAATCTCCGATAAATCGATGCTTATTGTAAAGGAGTTTCGTCCCTTTACAAATCATTCGAAGTTTGGCGAGACCACCGATTCATTATAAGGATCATTCAAAGTTGAATTATGGGATACTCCGGAATTAGAAGACGAATAATGAGGGACACGAATGGATTTTGGAACCTAGGGAACGTTCCAAAAATTCAAAGGAATCGAGTCAAAAGTAAGAGATTGAAACTCGAATGAGAGTGATTTTGTAATTACATTTACCATACATGTTGAGTTTTGCCTAGAGCTACCAAGGCTCTGATACCAACTGTAACGACCCGCTATTTTGGACCATTCGCATCCGCACATGTCGGACTTGAATAATTCAAAATACCGCGTTGTTAATTTAAATTTGGCAAAACTGAACATATACAGTAAATAAATAATCATAGATCACAGACACAGAGTAATAAATGCAGCGGAAGCAAAAGATAGTAGTTCATAAAGCTACTCTATACATATCAGAGTTAAATAAGGTACAACAGATGTCTCGAATACATAATCAAATACAATATCAGAATACATCACTAGAATCAACTGGATATCTGAAAGCTGGGTAGATAGCTGGATCTCCAAGCGAAGCTCCAACTTCAAAGGTGAGTCTCAAATACTGGTACACTCAGTCTGAACCGAGCGTAAAGCAAAACACAAAACACTCTAGTCAGGATTAACTTTCTTATATTAATAAATCCAACTCAACTGAAATAGCAATTGAAATACAAGTAACTCAAAGGATGTTTGGAATAACCATCCTTTAAGGATCCATTAAACTATCTACTATGTAGTAGTGTACGATAAGTAGATAATGCCTATCAGTAATAATAGATATCAAAATAGTGTTAAGGCATTACCATTATCCTCCTTAACACATTTTATATAAGCGTCATAGTCTATACAGCACTGTAAACTCCACCGTAAACTAGTGGGCTATCAGGGAGTACTCCATAGGTATAACACAAAACAAATCGTAGTGGTCGCGTATATAGGGATACGACACATGAGGCAATACCCAAGGTAGTGAAACTACCGTTTGCCTAATCCGGACTTGTGAGAATGCATCGCCGCAGCGATCGCAACACCGCGAAACAACACTCCCAAATCAAGGTGCACCAATCGACAACAAGTAATGAGTAGTTTTCGAAGAAGTGTGTTCGCTCGAGGTAGCTAACCCCCATTTGGCCCGGCACGGCTCCTATTTTAGTCATTTCCAATTTGACACAAGTGTCAAGGCTATCCATTATCATTCTCTTTCTTCAGTCATCACGTACATCATTCCAACCACTTCATTCTGGATCACACTCCGCGTATAGTTATTAAAGTGGTTTTCGGTTTAGACAGAGAGTATGTCCCTAACCGATTCCGGTCTCTTTAATAACTTTCGTCATTATTACACCGATTGGTCGTTTATATATTTCAAAACCAAATCAATTACAATTTCAATTAAAATTTGTAAATCAACATTTCATTTGTCTTTCTAAACCAATTTCCCAAAAATTTATGTTTCAAAACATCCAAATTACCATTTCAAAATCTTATAATACAATTTCAATTTTTATTTAAAAACCATTCCAATATTCATTTAAATTCGTATATAAGTTTCATTCTGAAATCATTTAAAATGATTTAATCTACATTCAAATCAATTTAAGTTCACTTATCAATTTTATTCAATATTTGTTAAGTAAATTTTCATTTAAAACAATTTCTATTTAATTTCCAATTCATTAAAACAATTACTTAAGTTCAAAATCTATTATATCAAACTTACAAATTGCATTAAATTAAATTCATCAAATCAAATTCTTTACATTTCAAGTCTTATATTTATTCCAATAAATCACATTTTTATTTCTTGTTAAAGAAATTCAATTTCACTTGTTTACTTATTTAATTTAAACAAATTTCAAAACTTAATTATTAAAGAAACCCAATTTCACTTATTAAAGAAGTTCAATTTCACTTATCAAAGAATTCAATTTTATTTAATTATTGAATAATTCAATCTCATTAAATTAATAAATAATTTCAAGACTTAATTATTAGATAATTCCAAAACTCAATTATTAAATAATTCCAAACTTAATTATTAATTAAATTCAAAACAACGTTCTTTCATCACTACTGTGTTAATATTTTGTTTCAGATTATTAAATATTAACATTTTCCTTTGATAAAAATTCAAATTTCAACTTCATTTCAAAACCATATTATTTATTCAAATAAAATCTTTATTTTATTTTTAAATCAAATTATTGACCAATCGGGTTTTATTTAATTCTCTATCCTAAGTCAAGTTCATTTGGGTATTTATCATTTCAACCCGATTCCATTTCAATTCAAAAATCAAAGCATAACAAAGGGAACTTGTAGTGTGATAACTGGGATGGTGTCAAAGTAAATAAACAAGCAATAACCACAATCAATAACAATCCAATAATCAATTCAAATAATCCCTAAATAACCGTATTAATTCACATTGTTGTTTGTGCGAATTAATATAATTATTTCTAGAATCTACACTATCATTTCATGTAGATTAAAGATTATTATACTAATATTTATACGGTTCTTCAATTGATATCTATTATCCAATTTCATACTACATCAATTTTACAACATACATTCAATGGTTCAAGGTGTACTTAACCAAATTTCTACGTGTCAATTAATCTAACATTTAAAGGGGGTCATATTATACAAAATTTAACTAATCAAATTCAACATATAGATTCAATTTAAATGGTTAACTATCATATATCAATTCAATTGCATATTATTTATCACTTTAACATTTAACAATTTAACGTCCAATATAAACATCAACAATCAATCAATTATCAACCAAACTGTATTATCATCGCATAAATGACAGATAATGGTGTCATGTCATAGGTGAACAGATACAGGTAATAGCATATATAACAGTGTAAATAACAAATAGCAGCATATTTCAATTGTCGTTTCAATTGAAATAAAATTTAATAAATAAAAGAACATTAATCGTGAGTGATTACTCACCTTTCGAGGCTAGAGAGATATGGACAACACAACAGGCTACGATTAGAATTGCGAAATTGACCAATCCAAATGATGATTTCCAAAGCAAAGAAAGATTAGCGCGAATTCGGCGAACAGAGCAAGGCTGAAAATAACGAATACGAATCAAAACTAGTTTTGCATAACTAGAACCAGATGCACTCATATGATAAAAAATTTCTCTAAAATCAATTCGGAAACATAAGATTAAAATAAACTTTATATCATAAAGTAAAATCAATATCCAAAATAAAATCTTATAATTCTGAAATCAATAATTTGCAACGGTGTTACAACTTTGAATTTAATTAATCTTTAAAACAACCAAACTGGTGTACAGAGAACCTTATACTTTTATAACTTCAAAACTATATAACAGAGAACCTATATGTATACTTAGCTTATAAAATCAAACTATATACATAAACTTTGATTTATAAACAAATATAGAAAATACTTATATACAAAAACACTTGGGCAAATTATAATTTACTCTAAAATCACATATAAGCTTTTATGTACTGGCAACACAAAATTTAGTTGAAACCGAGCTCACCCCATATATATATAGATAAGCCAACACTGTATACTTTCATAGAACAACATATATATAAATATATATATATATATATATTTTCCGCACGTCATACAAAATATCTATAAGCAAAATACGCTAAATACTTGATAATATATTCGTATCAGGTAGAAGCCGAGTAAGTTTGGTTAAAGTACAGAAGCAAGGCGGCAGCTTTTAGAATTCAAACCATATATAAACTATATATACATCATGCTAAATCTATGTATATATATAAGCATTGAAATATACGTGATTAACAGAACTTCAATATACATATAAAGTCTGTAAAGTTTCAGAGGAGAAGAAATTTGTATACTTATATAAATGTTGACATAATAGTTGAGTATAAGCTTTTATAACTATATAAATATAACAAATTTTGTACTAGCGATTCATACACCTTTTCATAAAACAGTCTTATACAAAACCAACATTATTTTTGGTAATTATTAAAACTACGGACATAAGAGTTTGAAATAT
Source organism: Allium fistulosum (assembly GCA_030737815.1). NCBI lineage: Eukaryota > Viridiplantae > Streptophyta > Magnoliopsida > Asparagales > Amaryllidaceae > Allium > Allium fistulosum. The sequence continues at coordinate 1,216,386,903 of CM060904.1, read as the reverse complement.
ATTATTATTATGGGTTTGTGGTATGTAACCTTCACCTGAAAATCATATACAAGCTTGGGCTTAATACAAATAGTACTTCTATCTACAAACATATAGCATAAATAAGTATAGTTTTAGATGAGTAAGAACCTGCTCTGAATGCAACAACGCATATCAATTAGAATATTAAATAAAATGATACGCTACCTATAATACATGCATTCACGGCATGGAGGAATTGGAGATGAAAGCTGTGTGGTTGACAAGGGTCTCAGCAGCGATGAAGGGGAAAAAGATGAGGCCGCAGGCTTTGGTGAATCAAAAGGTGGATCTGTGCACGAGCAAGGGAAAGATTGCTTGCGCTCCAGGTCACGGCTATGGGTTGCGTGATGTGGGCGGAAGGCGAGCACGGGATGAATGCGAACAGAGGGGAGGCAGTTGCACGATTGGCTGGAGGTTGCTCGCTTGGCGTGAGGGAGATACGGGTTGTGGGGGTGCTGCCTTCGGCGAGCCTGGGGTGCGGTAGGTCGGCGTTTGAATGGGGAGTCCGTTGGCGGCGGTGGTTGAGACGTGGTTTGTTGGTGGTGGAGTGGATCGGGACGTGTGGAGTTTGGGTTTGATGAAGGAAAGAGTGAAAAAGAAAGTGGAGAAGTGGATCTGCATGTAGAGGAAGGAAGGAGACACGCCTCCTATTCAGTAGAAATATGATATTCTTTGAAAAGCATGAATAACCAGAGAAGAGGAAGAGAATATGGGTAGGGTGAAAGACGTGAACCGATAATAAATGAAATACAAAATAAAATCGAGAACTTGGGAATAGCAATGGTCTTTTGAGTTGAATTCAATAAAATTAAAGGCAAATGCCTATTCTGTATCATGGTGGAAGATTTGAAAGGTTTCTGGAAATCAACAGTCAAAAATGCTGAACCGATACGGAAATTGTTCCGCAGATTTCGACGCGCACCGGATTTCAAAATTCACAAACAATATACGATAAAGATCAGCGCGACGAGACGATCAAAACAGTATACAGATATCAGTGGTATGATTGAATTATAAAAATTCTAATTTTTATACTAGCGGAAAATGCAGAAAATTTAGATCGACGGAGCTAAAGAAGTCCGAATTTTGAAAAACGAAAAATGATGTTTGCTCAGAAGATGGTTTATAATTTTTCCATGTAAAAATATTTAGGTTCTGAAAATATTTTATTTTCATCGCTTTTTAACTGATTAAATTGAAGTAAATTTTACGCGTGAAATAAACTTTCATATTTTCGAACGAAAATTTACCAGCTGCTATGTTTAACTAGACGCATTCCAAATATCAAATTTATATTTCAAAATTTTATCGTTTAAAAATCCCACAAAATTCCAATTAATAACGTTATTAAAACTGGTTAAATCTGCGGGTTGTTACACTATTCTTGAGCCCGGTGTTGTTGAAGAAATTGAAGTTTCGCCTAATTTAACATATGAGCAACATCCTATTCGTGTTATTGCTTCGGAGGTTAAACGCCTTCGAAATAAAGATGTCCCGCTTGTGAAAGTTCAATGGTCCTCAAATCCTAAGGATTGCTCTTGGGAATCTAAAGAATTCATCGAGCGAACACATCCGGACATACTCTCCTGAGCTCTTTGAGGTGAACTTCTTATTTCAAATTTCTTCTTTTGTGTTGATATGCTTTTATGGTTGTTACTTTTTGTTCAAATATCTCTTATGATTGCGAGGACGCAATTTTTTAAGGAAGGGAGTCTGTAACAACCCGCATATTTATCGATTGTATATTTAAATATTTTATTTAAATATTTCATCGTTAGTCGGATTTTAGTCCGAAAAGTTACTTTTTGCAAACAATCGAATTGGGACTCAGGACCCCTTCCATTGAGTTCAAAATGTCGTTTGCAACCTTTTTGAGTATAAACATTGATATGTTTGGAGCTAGCTAAAAATTTGACCTTTTTCACTTTGGGTTTGGGTTGGGTTCAGCCCACTAGCCAACTTAATACCCAAAACTGAACCACCTCTCTTCATTCATCCCCTCTTCCGTATCTTTTCAGTTCTATAGAGAATATGGGGGAAGAGAAAAAGAATTAGAATTCCTAAGCCCTAGTTTCCAATTTGCAAATCAAGTTCTTGCTCCAAATTCAAGAAGAAGCTTTGGTAAGCCTTCTCTTCTTCTTCCCTAACTCGTTTTCCTTTCAATTTCAGAAATTCCTAAACCTAACTTAGGAAATGTTTCTCTTTTAAGCTTAAATTCAAGCTTCTTGAGTTGGGATTGAAGAGTGGTTGATCCTCCTTTGTTTTCAAGCTTCTCCTTCCTTGTTCTTGTGTAAAAAGGTGAGATTTTTATCTCACATCTTAGTCTATAATTATCTTCGATTTTTAGGTATGAATTCCTAACACCTATTCATGTGCATTTGATTTTGGTTTGGATTGATTTGGTGTATATTCCAATTTTTGGTGTTTTGAAATCAAAATCTTTGAAAATCCTATTATGGATATTTGGGCATTGATATTCGAGGCGTATCGAAGGGCCAATTAGGACTAGGTTGTCGCTTGGCATAAATCCTTAGTCGTCGTTGCTCGTCCGATCGCTTCCGATAATCGTTTGGCCATTTTTGGCCTAGGTTCAGGGAATGCCCTGAACTCCAGTTTCAGATGTCTGAAACGTAGGGTTCAAATGTCTGAATATTATACTGGGAATTTTTATTCTCCAGTATTCAGACGTCTGAATCCAAACTTCCAGACGTCTGAATTGGCTCGAATGCAACCAGAAAGAAAATAGGCTTAAAAAGCCATTTTCAGACGTCTGAGATATATGGTTCAGACGTCTGAATAACTGTTCTGGAAAACATTTAATTTTCCAGATTCAGACGTCGGAATCCTTGGTTTCAGACGTCTGAATCTGCTGTTTAGGCTCTATTTGCCTATTTTGCTTGAGACTTCTCATCTTATCGATTCATGATTATCCGATTAGTTGATTATCATTTATTATCGACTTTGGTGACTTTTATATCGGGATTTTCGGAAATATTCATTTTTTTGATGGATTCGGTATCGATTTCTTTGAATTTAATTCACGTCTTCGAATGTGGATTTTTTTTGATTGATTGTTTCTACAATCATTTTGTGATTTGTCACTTCTAAATACAAAGGTTTCTATACTAGTAGTAAATATTCAAACTCTTTTACAAAGATGATTTCAACTCTATTTTTAATACAAAGCTCTTTTATAAAACCGTTTTCTAATCTATTAGTATATACAAACCTTTACCTCATTCGTATGAGAAAATCTAATTAAACAGCTTAGCAAAACAAGTGGTATGAAACGCTTGCGTTTACTTCGCCGGTTAATTTATGGACTTGTTCGATTGAAAATATTGTGACAATTTTCGAGTGGAAATCTATAATTTGTTCGTAAATATTTAAGTTAAGCTAGTGGTTATGAGACATGAAGCTAAACTCATATATTTACTAGCTTAGTGTAATTAACACTTTTATTGATCGATGGCGATCATTTTGTGATTTAGACTAGCGATGTGCGATGTCTATTTGTCTGCGAGGGAGACTAAACCTCGTTTCTGTGGAACTTTGGTTCAATTTGGCGAGATAGCGACCCGTGGTCTTCGGACCGTTTGTGGAGCTTCGGCTCAATTTTTATGGTTAGCGGCCATGGAATACCGTTCCATTTGTGATACACGTGTTGGTGTGTTTTCATGCTCCCATTTGTGATAGGCCTCCCCCTCTTTGTGATTTCTGGATTTCTATTTGATGATTTCTAAAATTTGTGTGTTTCACCTCTTTATGTGATTGGCAATTATATGTTTGTCAATATTTGTGGCTTGGTGAATAAAATAAAGAATATGACATTCTTTTTTATGCTTTGAGATTCTTGAGATATTGTATGATTTTGTTGTTGTTTAAAACATACTTGTCACAGCTTGACATTATTGTTATCAAACGTTTTTGTTATATCTCTACCCTTATCTCATTCCTTTATCTGATATTTATAGCTAGACTGATCCGTTTATTATTTTCTTATTAAATAATACTCGGGTCAGACCGAGATGTTACAGGTACTTCTGCTTGACTCCTTAGCTGGGATCATCTTCTAACTTTTGCCTAACTACATTACACTTGTAGTTTTTGTCGTTATACATTTGAGATATAGACTCCTTGATGTAAACTTATTCTTTTGTCTAGCACTTGTAACTATTCTTTTGCGATATTTCGTATCTTGTTCGACCACAACTCTGATGTACACTTCTTTGTGTTATATATTCATATCTGTTTCTGCCTTTGTGATATGAACGTCTGCGACTGATTTATGTTATGCTTATTTCTATACTTGTTTTCCGAGGTCCACTTAGCCACTGTGTGGTAGCTTTGAGTTTGCATCGGTATGTCGGACTTCCTCTTGAAACGAAATGCATGATTATATTATCTGACATATCGGTACTCGCACAAGGCAATTGCACAGATGGTCGCCCCTCAACAGCCTTATTCTTCGCGCTAGTCGACGACATTACTCCGTAGTGTTCTTGGCTAGCGTGGGCATAGAGATCGGGCGTCACACTACATATGAAAATGCAGATGGTAGAATAAGTCTAACTATTCAAATGGTTCATGATTTGAAGCTCTTAAGCAAAAGATATTGCAATTTAAATGGAAAAAGTTTGTTATAGGTTCACAATACTGCAAAATAGGCAGGAATAAACTTTGATACAATATACCAGTTGACTGGTAGAACTTGAATAATCGATTGATTGAAGGAAACAGTAGACTAGGTCCGAGCAACCATTAGATTGTTTGAAGGAAATAGACGATTGGTTCCCCTCAACAATCGACTAATTGCTTGATGCGAGAATTTTATAGGTAGATTCTGAAGCAACATTTTCAGAGGCAATTCCAACATTTTGGTTGTAATTCTCTTGTGTTATAATAGACACACTGAAAATAGATTGAAGTAGAGAGGGTTTTATGCCATTGCTCTAGGGTTTTTTGTCTTTACAACTTCTTCATCTCTTATCTCCACAAAATCATTCTTTCAAGAAAAATAATAGTAATCAATTTCACTCTCTTCGGTATTAACAAAAGTTACCCCCAAAGTGGATGTACACTTATAAGACGTTAGTGGAACCACTATAAATCTTAGTGCCATTTATTTATTATTATTTATTATTGTTCTCTCTCTATTATTGTAATTGGTTGGTTAAGTTAGAATGAGATATTGTTCGACTGATTATTTTGCATCATCTGTGCTGAACCGTTTATGACTTCCGTTGACTTTGGCGTTTATTTGTGTTTGAAGATAAGATTTAATTGTTTATTGATTATTTCCATAAGTCCATTTACATATTTCACTTATGGAGAAAAACAAGAAAAACAATATCATAGACTAAACCTTGTGTAGTTAAAGCACTTAGTGGTTCTGTAGCGGTGAAGGTGCAAAAAGTTATAGCGGAATAAAACAAGTATATAGCCAAAAATTATGGAGGGGCAAAAGGCTTTCTTGTAAATTAAATTAAATCTCCGAAGTTGATTTATTCTCATTTTCACAGTATTTGTGCAAGAAAATGAAATATTCTTTAAAGTTATATAACCATATGGAGAATATCTCATTTAATCCCGACTTGGTTGCTAAAATAGATTTTTAATTTATGTTGAGAACTTAGACCTTAAACTTAGGTCATTACCCTGATTTTGTTTATTTGGTTTAAAAGAGAACTGGTCAAATTTTTTTTTTTTTATTAACGGTGTTAAAACGGGTGCTAAAATCCATTGATTTAGTAGGTGTAGCGGAAAATAACAGGACTTTAAATGAATCTATTATTTAATAGCATTAAATTGGAAAAGTATAACGGTCGAACAACGCTACGCGCTTTAGCATGGGTTTAGTGAGGCCTACGTGGAGTTTTAACTGCGTAGGCTAAACCATTTTGCAAATCAATCATTTTCATTCGTTTTCTTCTTATTTGTGCATTTCAAACCAGAATATAATACTCTCAAGTTTATCAAATTCCAAACATTCCAAAATGTTACCATTTATGGTTAATTTTTGTAATAGTGAGGAAAAAATGTCGTTATTTAGCAATGTTGGGAAGAGTTTTCATTTTGAAGAAACAATACAACATATTGTTTATATTTGAAGGAGTTGCAACTTTTTGATCCGACCAAGAAGTTACAAAAATACCCTTTTATACAAACAGGAGAATAGGCGTTCGAATCTCACTCAAACTAAAAATAACATCTATTTCTTAATGAAAATCTTGATACATAGATATGATCACTTCCCAATGCTAATCTGGACAGTTACTTATGTCCAAATAATAACATCTATTCCCTCCTTTGGATAGTAGTTTAGACCCGTGTGTCTAACCCCTATACTTTTCTTTTGTTGATGATTTAGCTGATTCGGAGCATGTTTGGATCACTTGTTCTTTCATGCTTTGAGTAATAACAGTGGATGATACACTTAAAACGCAGGCTAGCCTAGTTTAAAAAAAAAATACTAACCTTGACGAATTGTTCATAATATTTTTCTTCATCCATAATTTTCCGTTACAGTTGCTAAGGTTATATAAAAAGCTAATTTACCGATTTTATATTAGTATATAAAGGGCTTTTTATATTGGTATTGCACGTGCCAATAATTCTTACTATATAAGTAGATTATGTACAGATTTACGAACAAGTAATTTGCAATTTAGTTTACATTGCAGTCGCCTATATGGGTGGATATGTTTTTTCTTCCACGCCACATCTCTGTGCATATTTGGCACTGTATGGAACACAGTACAAATAACAGTTATGAGTCAATTACTTTGTCAGTAATATAAAAATAGTGCATGCATTACATTAGATATATAATATAGAAACCCATAACTGTAATTTGGTAGCAACCGTTAATTTTGTATATTTGGATTGGGTGTTGAAATGAACAAAGATCAATGAATTAAGCTTAAATGTTAATTCAGTCATAAATCAGCGGTGACAATTTACTCATGTAAATAAGACATTTAGAACCTAGATTCCATAAGTTTATGTTTTTTGATTGAATCTCTCGCATGATCTTTACGATACTTTTCATTACTCAAAACTCAACTCCAAAGATTCAAATCTATTGGATTTGAGTCTTCTTACATTGATTTGGTTCGGATTTCTCAGTCTCGATTCCACGTTGAAAACTAAACGGATCGCACCGATGGCTAAAAGTGTGTGTGTTTTTTGTTGGAGTGGGTAACAAGTTGTTTATTGATACGTATGCTTTGCATTATTGTTTGATCAATTCTGTTCCACATATCTTTTAAAAAATTTAGCAACATTCAAGAATCAAATGCAGTGAGAATAATAGCAACATTTGAATGCTGAATTAATTTGGGTGTTTTCCAACGGATACATATAGATAATATAGGTAGAAAAGGATGTGCTAAATTAAATAGACAAACAAATACAGCACATTTGTAACTTGTTAACTCTTCTTGACTAAGACCGTTAGGTTTTTCTTCCTTTGCAAGATACAGGAGCTATTGAAACTGTTAAATTTTGTTGATACAAAATCACAAATAAAAGAAAAGAAATATGCAAAAGAAAGAAAGAGAAGATTTTGTTTCTCCTAATTAATAGGCATATTGACTATGTTTATTTCTTTCTTTAATTGGCTAATCAAATTATATTTTGTCATCTAATGTTAACTTGGGCATTAAGTAATTGATTATATAAATAGAGACTAGAAGAGAGGGTAAAGTATGGTGGAAAATCTATTTGCTAATTTTCTCTTCTTCATTTTTGTTTTTCTTCTCCAACAATTTTAGCCATATAGATATTTGCTCTCTTTCTCAATTTGGTTATTGATTTAATGGTATTTTGTTTATTTTAGCTTTGTTCTATTAATTGTAAACAAAAATTTTGGTGAATCAATAAAGTGGGTGGTTGGGTGGAATATTCCGTGTTATTGTGTTTTGATTTTAATTCCGTCTTGTTTTCAATCCAAGTTATCTCTTTGTGATTTGGGTGACAAAGATCCGTTGATATAAGCTTCCGCAAAGCGCTACCATTTTTTGTACAACAGTTTGGTATCAGAGCACAGATCATCGCAAAGCTTAGAGTAATTTCGGATTGAAAAATTATTGATGTCTGATATGATTTCATTTTCGAAGATGGCTATTTTGGATGGGAAAAATTGGGGTATTTGGAAGCCTAAGATGGAGGATGTTGTGTACCTCAATGATCTTCACGATCCGATTGATGGAGATGGAAAGAAGCCCTCTGATGTAGATGAGGGAAAATGGAAGAAGATGGATAAGAAAGCGATTGCTTTGATTTGCCAGTATCTTGATGATTCAGTTTTCCATCATGTGGCTAGTTGTGAATCCGCGAAGGCTTTGTGGGACAAGTTGGTATCTTTGTATGAGTCAAAAAGTGCTACTAGTAAGGCTTTTCTGGTTCGAAAGTTGGTACAACTGAGATTAGATGAAGAGAAGCCTGTTGCGGAGCATTTGAATGAATTTCAGGATGTAATAAATCAATTGGCAAATATGAAGGTCAATTTTGATGATGAGTTACAAGCTCTTTTATTGATGAGTTCGCTTTCAGAAAGTTGGGAAACTTTGGTTGTTTCATTGAGTAATTCCAATGCTAATGGAACTATCTCTTTGGAAACTGTTCGAAGCAGTCTTTTGAATGAGGAGCTTAGAAGAAAATGGTCAGGTATGAAATCAATTCAAAGTGAGGCTATGGTGGCAAGGGACTCGAAGAAAGATACAATTTGGAAGAAGAAGAATGCTAATGGTAAAGGTGTTATCACTTGTCATTATTGTAATAAGAAAGGTCACATACATAGAAAGTGTTATGCTTATAAAAGAGATCAAAAAAAGGCTGCGCATGGTGATACTAGTAGTGATGCACATGCAGGTTTTGCTGAAGGTACCGATAGTGATGTTAGGAAATCAATTCCTTGGTTTCGATGATCACAACTATGCAATGGAAAACAAATGTACATATACAGGAAGTTGATATAGTAATATCACCAAAGAGACAAGAACAAGACTCAAAAGAAGTATCAAGAGGCTACAAGTCGAGAGAATCGAAAAAGAAATGATAAAGGCTCAAGAAAAGCAACATGCACTAATCCAGACGTCTGAGTGCACTGACCAGACGTCTGGTTAAGTTCTCTGGTTCACAAACTTAGAAGAAACCAGACGTCTGATCCTGAACTCAGACGTCTGAAATACATCCAGACATAAAACAGAAATAAAGACCAGACGTCTGGTTTATAAACACAGACGTCTGAAATGCTACCAGACACAAAAAAATATATGAAGGCCAGACGTCTGAGGTCACTTTCCAGACGTCTGATTATTGGCTCGACTGTGTATTTTCAAACTCCAACTGTCACATCCGAAAAGACACATCCGCTCCTCTTCACTGCAACTCTTCATCACCAACAGAAGAAACTATACAACGATTGTTAATGAAGGCAACTACACATAGAAACTCTTCACCACTATAAATAGCATCAGGAATTCAAGAGAAACATTTACCTTACTCACTTACGCTCTTATCTCTTATACTCTGATTTATACCTAATCTCTAAGCAATCAACTACCTGTATTTAACTCTTCCATATATACAGAACTCCTCATTCAAATATTCTCTAGATAAATATATATATTGGAAGCATTTGTACTCAATAGTCAACATCCGTGTTATAGAACACATTCTTGACAAAGAAACTCTACTATTGTAAACCTGTTCCTCCGGGTCAAGTGAGGGTTAGTTGAAAGGAAATTCCGAAGAGGAGCTTCGGGACTGGACGTAGGACGGGAGGTCTGAACCAGTATAAAATCCTGGTGTGATCATTTTCATTTACTTTGCTACTATCATTTATCAAGTTATATTATATAGTTAGCTGTTTATACTTGCATATATATATATATATCCTATACGATCCACTCATATAGACTTTCAATTGGTATCAGAGCAAGCTTTGTTTAAAAGAACAGTAACACGTTTTTTAATCATTCTAATATGGCAAGTATTTTTCAAGAAGGACAATCCACAGCACGACCCCCACTTTTTAATGGTTCTAATTATTCATATTGGTCAACACGTATGAGAATTTTTATGGAAGCTAATGGTTTAGAAATTTGGTCAGCCACTCAAGATAAATATGAAGCTCCAACTACTGCTATGAACACATGGACCGATGCACAAAAGACCTTAGCATCAAATAATGCTAAAGCTATGAATGTTTTGTTTTTCTCACTAGACAAAAATGAATTTTCACGTGTCATGTTATGTACAACTGCATTTGATATTTGGCGTACCTTACAAATTACACATGAAGGTACAACAAAGGTCAAACAAACTAAAATTTCAATTTTGCAAAACCAATTTTCATCATTTAAAATGAAACAAAATGAAACTATAATAGACATGTATTCTAGATTTCAAACTATTCAACATGATCATATGGCATTAGGAGTTAAGTTTACTGATTTTGATTTAGTTTCTCGAATACTCAACTCTTTAACACCTGATTGGGAAAGAAAGGTATTAGCTATTGAAGAAGCTAATGATCTCTCTACTCTCAAAGTTGAAGAGTTGATAGGAAATTTGATGTCCTATGAAGCTAATTTGCAGGCACATAAAGAATTAAATTCGGAGAAGAAGAACATAGCATTTCCATCAATAAAGAATGATGACTCAGATTTAGATGAAGATGAGATAGTATTTATTACCAAAAACTATAATAGATTCAAGAAATTTAGAAAGATGACCAAGTTTCAAAAAGAAGGAAAGACCAACTCAACAAATCTATCTCAAATTAAGTGTTATGAATGTGATCAATACGGACACATGAAAAAGGATTGCCCAAAACTTAACAATGATAAAAAGAAGAGCAAATTTGAAAAATTCAAAAAGAAGAAAGCCTTCAAAGTAACATGGGATGACACCGATTCTTCATCTTCAGAAAGTGATAGCGATAGTGACGGAGAACAAGCTAATGTATGTTTTATTGCACAAAAAGATGAGGTATGTCCGGAACTTAGCTATGAAGAATTATTTGAACTTAGCATGGAATTAGATGATAAATTTAGACAAATTAAAAAATTGAACAAAGAATATATAGTAAAAATAAATAGATTAGAACTTGAAGTAGGAATGTTGAAAGATGAAAAAACTATTTTAGAAGAAGAACTTGAAATATCTCAAGAAAAATTAAGAAATAATGTGATAGAAAGTGAGAACATTACTCTAGAAAAAGAAAATTTGCTAAAAGAAAATGTTGATTTTAAAAATAGTATTGAATTGTTGAAAACAGAAAATAGAGAATTATAAGAAAAATTAGATAAAATTACCAATAATGTGTCAAAATTCAACAAAGGAAAACAAGATTTGGAAAATCTTATTAAAACATCAAAACCATCAGGTAATAGAAATGGAATAGGATTTAAAAAATGTTCTAAACAAAAAGAAAATAATGCTAAAAATATTATTTATATAAAAACTAGAAGTTTATCTAAACAAAAATTGAATACCAAAAATATGAAAATTTGGGTTCCTAAAACAAATAATAATTTGATTAGACAAAAGCATATCAGTAATTACTTAGAAAATGTAGTCTATAATAAAAACTATATTTATAAAGGTACCAAACCATCTTGGGTGTGGCTACCTTCTTCTAACAATTGGGACCCTAATCAAATATATGGGTACCAATTAAAACATTTTTTATCTTGCAGGTACCCAAAATAAAAAATAAGGAGAAATGGATACTAGATAGCGGTTGCTCCAAACATATGATCAGAAATTCAAAAATATTATCAAATATAACATACATCGATGGTGGAACGGTAACATTTGGAGACAATTCAAAGGGATTTGTCATAGGCATTGGAAAAGTCATCAACTCTGGTATATCTAACTCTCCTATTATTACAAATGTTTTATTAGTAGAAAATTTAAAACACAACTTGTTAAGCATTAGTCAATTATGTGATAAAGGTTTTCAAATAAATTTTGAAAAAGATAGATGTAATATTTTAGATAATAACAAACAACTCATTTTTGAAGGTTTTAGAAACAAAAATATTTATGTGTTAAACATGAATATTAATAAAAATTCAAACTTATGCTTAACCGTCAAACATGATGATCCATGGTTATGGCATAAACGATTTTGTCATATTAATTTTAAGAATATTAATAAGTTAGCTAAATATGAGTTAGTAAGAGGGTTACCTAAAATAAGTTACAAAGTAGAAAATTTATGTGACGATTGCCAAATTGGTAAACTAAAGAAAAGCTCGTTTAAATCTAAAAATAATATTTCTACAAAACAACCATTAGAATTATTACATTTAGATTTATTTGGTCCAACACAAATAAGATCTATTAATCACAACAAATATGTTTTTGTAATAGTCGATGATTTTTCGAGATATACATGGACTTTATTTCTAAAACATAAAAGCGATACTTTTGGTATGTTTAAAATATTTGCGAAACGAATTAAAACTCAAATGAATTTGAAAATTAAAAATATTAGAAGTGATCATGGATGAGAATTCGAAAATGATCTTTTTTCAAATTTTTGCAATAAAAAAGGAATAACTCATAATTTTTCTTTTCCTCGTACACCCCAACAAAATGGCGTCGTAGAAAGAAAAAATCGTACATTACAAGAATGCGCACGAACATTATTAAATAGTAGCGGATTACCAAAACACTTTTGGGCCGAAGCTATTGCTACATCTTGTTATGTATTAAATCGAGTAACTATTCGCCCAATGACTAAACAAACTTGTTTTGAAATATTTTTTGGTAAAAAACCTAAAGTGTCATACTTTAAAACTTTTGGTTCAAAATGTTTTATATTAAATACAAAAGATAAATTAGGAAAATTTGATCTAAAAGCTGATGAGGGTATCTTTGTTGGGTATTCGGATCATAGCAAGGCATATAGAATTTTTAATAAAAGAAATAATACTATAGAAGAGAGCTTACATGTCTCATTCGACGAAAATCCTTTCAAACATCAGACTAATGATGAAGAAGAAATTATTCCACTAACAAATTCAACAAATTCTATTAATAATGAAGCCAATATACAAAATAACACTATTGTATCATCTCCTAGAATTCTTAAGAATCATCCAATAGATAATATTATTGGAGATCTTAATTCAAGAGTTACTAGAAATCAACTCAATCAAATAAGTCATATAGCGTTTGTATCAAACTTTGAACCAAAAAATTATAAAGAAGCCTCAAATGATAATTTTTGGATAATAGCTATGCAAGAAGAATTACATCAATTTGAACGTAATAACGTATGGGAATTAGTACCAAGACCTGAAGATCAATCGGTAATAGGAACAAAATGGGTATTTAAAAACAAGGCGGACGAAAATGGAAATATTGTTAGAAATAAAGCACGATTAGTTGCTCAGGGCTACAATCAAGAAGAAGGCATAGATTATGATGAAACTTTTGCTCCGGTAGCAAGATTAGAAGCCATTCGTACTTTACTCTCCTTTGCAACTCATAACAATATCAAACTATTTCAAATGGATGTCAAAAGTGCCTTTTTGAATGGTTTTATTAAAGAAAATGTATACGTCGAATAACCACCACTTTTTGTTCATGAAAAATATCCCGATCATGTTTTTAAATTACATAAAGCACTATATGGATTAAAACAAGCACCTCGTGCATGGTACGAACGCCTTAAAAATCACCTAATAACATCCGGTTTTCATATAGGAAAAATAGATACAACTTTATTTATTAAAAGAGAAAATAACGATATTTTGGTTTTACAAATTTATGTAGATGATATCATCTTTGGTTCAATCAACGAAAATCTATGTAATAATTTTTCAAATATTATGAAAAATGAATTTGAAATGTCACACATGGGAGAATTAAATTTCTTCTTAGGATTACAAATAAAACAACTTGAAAATGGAATTTTTATTCACCAACAAAAATATTGTAACGATTTATTACATCGATTTAAAATGGATAAAACTTCAAGCAAACCAACACCAATGAGTACCACTATTCACTTAGAAAAAGATGAAAATGGGAAAGATTTTGATGAAAAGTTATATCGAAGCATGATTGGTTCTTTACTATATTTAACAGCTAGTCGACCAGATATTATGATGAGTGTATGTCTTTGTGCTCGATTTCAAGCAAAACCAAAAGAATCACATCTACGAGCTGTTAAGCGCATTTTACGTTATTTATCTAGTACTACAGATTATGGTTTGTTCTATCCTAAAGGATCATCTTTTGAACTTGTCTCATATAGCGATGCGGATTTTGGTGGTTGTAGAACAGACCGTAAGAGTACTAGTGGAACATGTCATTTTATCGGACAATCTTTAGTTTCATGGTTTAGCAAAAAACAAAATTGTGTTTCTTTATCTACTTGTGAAGCCGAATACATCTCCGCAGCTCTAGCATGTGCGCAAGTAATATACATGCAACAAACACTAATGGACTTTGGAAAAATTATCAAAAAATCTCCAATATATTGTGATAACACAAGCGCTATAAATTTATCAAAAAATCCTGTTAATCACTCACGAACCAAACATATAGATATACGACATCATTTTTTGCGAGACAATGTTAAAAAAGGAACTATCTCTTTAGAATACGTAAGTACCGAAAATCAAGTAGCCGACATATTTACAAAACCATTAAACGAACAAACTTTCATTAAACTCAGACGAAGTTTGGGGATTTGTTCACTTTAAGATCTTAACTAAAATTGAATTAAAAACTAAATTTAGTTCACCTCTTCATTACCACAAATTGATGAATTTCTGAACCATTAAAAATTTAGAAAATTAGTTTGTCTATAAATAACGTTTTCATCATATATATATACACACATGTTTACATCACAAATATATACAAAATATCAAATTCTTAAAATTTAGAAAAACAATGTCTTCTGGGAGTTCCTATATATCTATTTCCATCTCCACACCATCGACAGACAGCTCAGTAGACACACCACAATGCCTTCCGACATCTACACCAAAGCAAGAACCAACAAATAAGTGGTCCTCGTATCATACGGGTTTTACTCTAGAGAATAAGAAAACTAAAAGATCCTTGTTTATTTCTCCTAATACAAAGGAGAAAATTGATGAAATTCATCATTACCAAAAACAACATATGGATCTTCAACGAGAGCTTTATTTCGAACAGAAAGTTACTGCACGAAGGCTAAGTTTTCTAGAACAAGTGGCGATGAAGTTTTGCTCGTCACGAAAGAAAGATGTACATGAACCACTACCAAAACCTTGTAGTTCATTAGATCCATCTTCTTCGTATCGCACTCCTTCAGATCCTTCCCCAAGACGATATTCTGGCTCCCCACGGACCCACGAACGTAGGAATATATGGTCTCCACTTAAACCATGGAAGGATAACGACTCAGGAAATCCTAAAACTCCATTGCCTACTAAATAAATAAATCAATTTAATTATTGTATGTATTTATTATATGTTATTATATTTTCCAATAATAAAGATCTCTATTATCAACATTTGATAAATAAATATAACCATCAATTTTAGACTATTTTTAGCAAAACTGCTCCTTTCAGACGTCTGACTATGATCTTCAGACGTCTGATCCACTGATATATGTCGCAATTTTAAGCAATGTGCATATGTCAGACGTCTGATATACCCCTCAGACGTCTGGAATGAAGCTCTGCCTTCTCCAAAATTACATTTAGAGTATTTCAGACGTCTGAAATAATATCTAGACGTCTGACTTAGTTCTCTGTTTCACATTTAAACCAAAACAGACGTTTGTGTTTAATTCCAAACGTCTGATAAATCTCTCTGCCTCTAAAATTTTAAAAATGTGTCAAACCAGACGTCTAACACATAACAAACAGACGTTTGTTTGAATCTTCTGTATAATTTTTAGGGCAAACCAGACGTCTGCTTTCAAATTCAGACGTCTGGAATTCAATCGACCTTTATTATACCTCCAAAATAATGTCATTTTTCACTTTTCAAACTCAAATCAAGTTTCATCCCTGCCGATTTGCAATTCAATTTCAAATTCCACATTATTTCAAACCGAAATCACAATGCCTCCTCGTACAAAGAACATCAAAGCTCCAAAACGCAAACAAGATCAACCTACGTCATCTTCAAACCCTCAGGTGTGTTCAGATGATCAAATCGAACAATGGATGCACAAGGCACCTCATTCGATTAAAAGGTATCAAGATATTCAAAAGAAAAAACTTCATATAGGACCTTTCTATAATCTACTTAAGTTTCCTATGTATGATCTCGATGAACTTTGTGAGAATGCTGGATTGGACACTTTAATTTCTTTTACATCCAATGATGTTCAAATAGATCAACTGGCTATATTTTTATTCTACGCCAATCTAGATAGCACTGCAGTTTGGAATACCGAAAACAAAGACAACTGGCTATGGTCAAGCGTTTATGGAAATACTATTCGTTTAACTCCGGGAATAATAGGAAGAACTTCGGGATGCTTCGACACCGGCGAGGATCTACACAACATCCCGGATATGCGCTTTAAACCCAGGAACAATATCACTCATCAAATATGGGAGGACGAAATGCCAAAATTTTCTTCAAAACACTTACGTCCAAAAGCTCGACTCTTGACAAGAATGATAATCAATACAATTGTTCCACGCATGGGTAGTCACGAACAAATCACCGAATTGGAACACAAAGCTCTCTATGCCCTTTTTAGTGGAACTCGAGTTAATTGGGCCAAATTCATATTCGATGAACTCAAGCAATTTTGGAATCGATCGCGGCCATCGATCATTTACCCAACTTATATTATGAAACTTCTTCGTGCAAACAATATTCCGTCTTATCTATCAACCTTCGAAGAAATTTCACCTAAGTATGCCTTCACCAAATTCTTCTCCTTGATGCACTTACCCGAAATTCCACTGGAATTCGTGTCCTTCGACGATTGGACTCATCATCAACAATCTAGAAGGGTTGAGCCTCCTCCTCAAACCCATATTGGTCCATCTCAAGAAGAAGAACAAAATCGGGAAATCACTCCCCCACCTCCCGCTTCATTTGAATATCCGGGACAAGATGACATTTTGGAAACTCGAATGGAAACAAATCAAAATGAAAGCATTCGCGATCTAACGCTTCGAAATCAACAAATCTTGTCTCAGAATCAAAAAATTCTTGCAAAACGAATCAACAGCTTTGAGATGTATTTTGCTACAAGACTAGCCACAGTCGAAGAATCTCTTTCGACTGTTTTATCAGTTCTCAAGGAGGTACTTCAAAAAGTACGTGGTCCATCTCCACCCTCAGAAGATTGGACAACTCCTGTGCCTTCTCCTCCTGCAAAAAATTCCAAACTATTTGACGATGAACCATCCAAAGAAGCTTTGACATCTCCTTCAAAGACTAGCACTTCTGACAAAATAGAACCAAAGGAAGATGATCCAAAACAAGCTTCTCCTAAGCAACTCTAGAATTTAGGTTTTGTTGTCTTTCTGATCTATGAATGTAACTCCTTCGTATTATTAATGCAAATTTCTTTTTTGGCTTGAACTTTTATATATTCTTTTTGATAATGTCAAAGGGGGAGAAATATAGAAATAAACTTAAAACAAAACTAAGCACATATTCAGAGGGAGATTTAGAATATATATATAAGTACATTGAATAGTTGTCATCATCAAAAAGGGGGAGATTGTTAGGAAATCAATTCCTTGGTTTCGATGATCACAACTATGCAATGGAAAACAAATGTACATATATAGGAAGTTGATATAGTAACATCACCAAAGAGACAAGAACAAGACTCAAAAAAAGTATCAAGAGGCTACAAGTCGAGAGAATCGGAAAAGAAATGATAAAGGCATAAGAAAAGCAACATGCACTAATCCAGACGTCTGAGTGCACTGACCAGACGTCTGGTTAAGTTCTCTGGTTCACAAACTCAGAAGAAACCAGACGTCTGATCCTAAACTCAGACGTCTGAAATACATCCAGACATAAAACAGAAATAAAGACCAGACGTCTGGTTTATAAACACAGACGTCTGAAATGCTACCAGACACAAAAAAATATATGAAGGCCAGACGTCTGAGGTCACTTTCCAGACGTCTGATTATTGGCTCGACTGTGTATTTTCAAACTCCAACTGTCACATCCGAAAAGACACATCCGCTCCTCTTCACTGCAACTCTTCATCACCAACAGAAGAAACTATACAACGATTGTTAATGAAGGCAACTACACATAGAAACTCTTCACCACTATAAATAGCATCAGGAATTCAAGAGAAACCTTTACCTTACTCACTTACGCTCTTATCTCTTATACTCTGATTTATACCTGATCTCTAAGCAATCAACTACCTGTATTTAACTCTTCCATATATACAGAACTCCTCATTCAAATATTCTCTAGATAGATATATATATTGGAAGCATTTGTACTCAATAGTCAACATCCGTGTTATAGAACACATTCTTGACAAAGAAACTCTACTATTGTAAACCTGTTCCTCCGGGTCAAGTGAGGGTTGGTTGAAAGGAAATTCCGAAGAGGAGCTTCGGGACTAGACGTAGGACGGGAGGTTCGAACTAGTATAAAATCCTGGTGTGATCATTTTCATTTACTTTGCTACTATCATTTATCAAGTTATATTATATAGTTAGCTGTTTATACTTGCATATATATATATATATATATATATATATATATCCTATACGATCCACTCATATAGACTTTCAAGTGATGCTTCTTATGATGTCCTCTTTAGTGAAAATAAGCCTTGGAAGATGGATTCGGGAGCCAGTTTTCACATTTGTAGAGATGTGAATTATTTTTCTTCTCATGAGAAGAGTGTCGGCATGATTAGGACAACCAATGGAGAAGAGCTACCAATTTGTGGTATTGGATCTATCAGGTTTCGTATGCATGACGGTGTGGTTAGAGAAGTCTCTGGAGTGAGACATGTACCCACTTGTTCGCATAATCATATTTCTCTCCGTCAGTTGGATCGCCGTGGTTGCACTTATGAGACTCAAGGTGGAGTTTTGAGAGTGAAGAAAGGTGGTCGTGTAAGGATGAGAGGAGTACTGGAAGAAGGAAACCTTTATAGCTTGGTTGGTTCTGTAGTCGACAATGGAAAGTGAGTGACGGTTGAAGGACCTAGTCCACAGCAAGGTGCAGAGGTTAATGTGGTCATTGCTTATGATTCTAGCATTGAGGATCATATTTTAGACAGGTGTCTTCATTTTGATGATGCTCGAGGGATCGATAGTGATCAAGTAATGAGCTCAGATCGAGTGATAGACGGGTGTCGAGTTGTAAAATCCACAAAGACAAGACGGAGATCTTTGTGGTATTAAAACATTTTTGAGACCGGATTTGTGTGGTGCACCTCATGTGGGAGATGCATCACTTGCAGACGGTGGTTGAGGTTTATAATTTAGTGTGGTTGAGATATGTGGATTTGTGATAGATCTAGATATGGTATGCTCGATATGTTGGAGATATGTGATTTTGCATCAAGGTGGAGTGTTAAATTTTGGTGATACAAAATCACAATTAGAGGGAAAGAAATATGCAAAAGAAAGAAAGAGAAGATTTTGTTTCCCCTAATTAATAGGCATATTGACTATGTTTATTTCTTTCTCTAATTGGCTAATCAAATTATTTTTTGCCATCTAATGTTAACTTGGGCATTAAGTAATTGATTATATAAATAGAGACTAGAAGAGAGGGTAAAAGTATGGTGGAAAATCTATTTGCTAATTTTCTCTTCTTCATTTTTGTTCTTATTCTCCAACAATTTTAGCCATATAGATATTTGCTCCCTTTCTCAATTTGGTTATTGATTTAATGGTATTTTGTTTATTTTAGCTTTGTTCTATTAATTGAAAACAAAAATTTTGGAGAATCAATAAAGTGGGTGGTTGGGTGGAATATCCCGTGTTATTGTGTTTTGATTTCAATTCCGTTTTGTTTTCAATCCAAGTTATCTCTTTGTGATTTGGGTGACAAAGATCCGTTGATATAAGCTTCCGCAAAGCGCTACCATTTTTTGCACAATAGAAATAGGGTCCGCCTAACTGTTGTTAACAGCTCTGACGAATTATATTTAAATTAAGCTGACTTTTATTATTTTTTTAGGTTCAAATGGTTTTTATATGGGTTGGATGTTAATTTATAAGTGTTTCCTAGAAATTTGTCGAGTGAAAACATCATATATTCTGATCGGTTTAGGCTGGTAAGTGGAAGAAACCTATTGATTTGATAAGTTAGTGTATCAAATATGTTTTCGGATTAAAATATACTAGTCTGATGGCAATGAGTGGTTATATGGTCAAAAGAAGATTGATAAGATAATTAACCAAGGAATAGGCATGAGGACAATGTATGAAAAAAAATTAAACGGAAAGACACCAAGTTCCATTTTTGGTTGAATGACAAATTTTGAAAGAAAATTAGACCGAAGGACAATACTAGTTATAACTAACATTATATTCAGTTTTTACCCCATACGTATAAAATGGTAGTTATAACTAACATTATATTCAGTTTTTTATACTGTACAAAATGCTAGCTATATTTATAATGTCAAAAAAAATTGTCCTTCAATCTAAAAGTGAAGCTCGTACCGCGTAATTAAGTACATCTATAATTTGAATTAGGTTTACAAAAAAGCTCTGCAGCCATGACTGCCTATACAAAACTTCTTAACAATCCTATCTTCTGCCTTGATCAGAATGATAGGTCTTCTAATTCTTCTACACCTCACTCTCATCCACCTCTACTGAGTCCATTACCGCAAGAACCACCACAATCAGAAAAGGCGCTGGATATTGATTCGGAAGGTTTTCAGATCGTACAAAGCAGAAAATCTAAACAGCTAAGTAAAGATTCTGCTCTGCAATATATAGATAATGGTTCTCTTCAATCCAACCTGAAACAACACCCTAATCAGAATCACAGAAATGCAAAACAAGGCTTCTCCAATTCAAGAAATGCAGTAAATTGAGGAATTCTTGCAAGAAACGGGACAAGAACCAATCAGCATGTGACAAATCCAGAAAATCAATTCAGAAATACAAGGTTCATGCAAGAAACATTCAAAATAATGGAATAGCATCTAATTCTAACCTGATCAAACCCTCCTCATGGGCAGAAATGATCAAAAAAGGAGGTTCAAATTCTGACTTTGACCTGAAATATGTGGCACCTTTATCCATCAATGAGAAGAAAATAGTGGTTGTTAGCACGGAGGCCAGTAGAAGGGCTGAGAGTAAGTGGAGTTTCTCTGTTCTTGCCTATGTATTCGTCAATAGACCTGCTTATCATCATTTCAAGGCAGTTATTGTAAGATCATGTAACCCCACTGGAAATTTTGACATCTTCACCCACAATAATGGTTTCTTCCTAATCAGATTCTCTAATGCTACAGACTGTAACAATGCAATTAATGGAGGTCCATTCTTCATTAATGGAAAGCTCATTATCATGAAAAAATGGAGCAGTAAAATCAATCTTGAAAGGGATTTACTCTCTACCATGCCTATATGGATTAAATTGCCTGGATTAAATCTCAAATTGTGGGACAGCGAAATTCTAAGTGCTATTTCCAGTGTGGTGGGTGCTCCTCTCAAATTGGATGAACACACAGCAAGAGAATCTAGACTTTCTTTTGCTAGAATACTGGTTGAAATTAATGCAGACACAGTGCTACCAAATGATGTTACTATTTCTATGCACGATGGAGAAAATTTAGTTCAAAATATTGAGTATGAATGGGTTCCCCCCAGATGTAAAAATGCTCTTGCTTTGGACATACAATAAAAAGTTATGAAACTAATCTGGTTTGGAAAGCAAAGCAAAGCAATCAAGTAAATAATGAAGCCAACTGCATTGCAGTGGAGGGAAATATTACTACTGGAAATCCATTAGCAGATCTTTTCAACAAAAAGAATTCAGTTGTTAATATAGGGGAAAATATAAATATTGAAGATTCCCTTAACATTCAAAACTCCCCCCCCCCCCCCGCAAATGGTTCACAAGAAGGCTTCAAAGTTCTGACAAATAAAGGCAAAGAAACTGAAATCATTTCTGAAACATATGTTACTCCATAGAAAAGCATTGAAATTTCCCAAGTTAAAACCACAAATTTGCAAGCAAAGGAGAATTCAACTGCTACTGAGGTTATGATTATAGATGATGGTCCTTCCATTAATAGCATCTTAAATAAAGAACCATCTGATAACCCCAATATCAGTCATCTTTCCTCACATCTATCCCCAGTTATCAAAAATCCAAATCCAAATTCAGAAGGCAATATACAAAAGGCAGTTAGTCTGATTGCAAATTTGGTCTCAGTCTCAAGGAAGAACAAAAAATACAGCAAGGGTAAGAAGAAAGGCAAAATGAAAAGTATCAAAGAAATAGTTGACAATGGAAATCCTGAAAACTCAGAAGACAGTGAATTCAGAAAGAAATACATCTCCAAAAATCTCAAATGGGAAGATCAATTAAAAGCAATCAGTAAAATCACATACAAGAAGAAAGGGAAAGGGTTAGAAACCTTTGAAGAAGAGAGCAGCCACAGTGCTTAACTACTGCTGCTTCAAGTATCCTTTATGTATCCTTATACTTTGTAATGTCTATAATCTCTTGGAATATCAGAGGTCTCAATTCTTCTGAAAGAAGATTGGACCTGTCTTATCTTCTTAAAACTGAAAACCCAAGTATGGTTGGTTTACTTGAACATAAATTAGATGATCATAAGATAAAAGACTATCATATCAAAAGCTTAAATAATTGGAATATTGTTAATAATAATCAGATGGGGGGAAATGGTAGAATAATGGTCATGTGGGATCCCAATATTTGGGATATCACCCAACATTTTGTTAATTTCCAGTTTATACACTGCAAATGTACAAATAAAGGTGGTTTTCAAATTGAGATTACCTTTGTATATGCATCAAATAGTGAGCTTGAAAGGTTTAATCTTTGGAAAAATCTTGATCAAATTAATTCCAATATGCATTCCCCTTGGATTATTATAGGTGATTTTAATACTATTATGCATGCTCATGAAAAAAGAGGAGGATACCCTTCTCTTCAAAAAAACTGGATTTCTTAAATAATTTCCTACTTAAAACTGGTCTATATGAACCTTTTATTATTGGTAACAAATATACTTGGAAATCTGGAAAATTCAGAAACATTCACTGCAAACTAGATAGAATTTTGCTTAATCTTAGCTTCACTAATTGTTTTAAAGACTTTAAATGTTACACTCTTCCTCA
Source organism: Allium fistulosum (assembly GCA_030737815.1). NCBI lineage: Eukaryota > Viridiplantae > Streptophyta > Magnoliopsida > Asparagales > Amaryllidaceae > Allium > Allium fistulosum. The sequence continues at coordinate 1,216,363,555 of CM060904.1, read as the reverse complement.
AGCCTCTAGTGATCACACCCCAATTCAAATTTTTCTCACTCAAAACAATTTTTCAAAGAAAAATTCCCCTTTCAGATTTATTAATGGGTGGGTATATGAAAACAATTACAAAGATATCATTAAAAATAGTATGTCTTTTACGGTACAGGGCACTGCCCAGTACAAATTTAGTAATTTCCTTCAAATTGCTAAGGAAACTTGAAAAACTGGAACAAACTTAGAAATAAAAATGATGTATCTCATTTTAGAGAGGAATGTAAGTTAAGGCAGAATCTCTTGGACATTGATTGCTCAGACATTGAAAATGTCAACAATTTTTTTGAAGCCCAAAACAATTTAATCATGTCCTTACAAGTGCAGTCTATAAATTTGAGGCAGAAAGCTAAAGTAGACTGGCTCACTTAAGGTGACGAAGCCAGTAAATTTTTTTATGCCAAGATGTCTAGCAGAAAATTTAGAAATGATATTGGTAAAATTATAGATATTAATGGCAATGTAATTAATGGAGTATCTAGCATTGAGAATGAAGCTATTAACTATTTTACTAATCTATACAATACTAATAGCTACTCTAAGAATTTTCCTATCATTGAAACTAAATATAATCTGAATTCTAATAGTCAAGACATTCTTCTTGCCCCTATCTGCTTAGAGGATATTAAAACCATTATCTTTCAAGTTATAATGATAAAAGCCCTGACCCTGATGGGTTTGGTGCAAAATTTTATAAAACTCACTGGGAAGATATAAAGTGTTTTTTATTTGATTCTATTTCTGAATTTTTTAGAACTGGTAAGCTTTTAAAAAAAATTCAATCACACATTTATCACTTTAATTCCAAAAGTCCAAATTCCAAATAGCCTGGATGATTACAGACCTATTGCCTGCTGTAACTTTATTTATAAAATCATTGCTAACATTTTATGCAATAGAATTAAAATATTATTAAAATTCTTAATTTCTGAAAATCAATGCGCTTTCATCCCTGGCAGGCTTATTATGGATAATACTCTCCTTGCTCATGAGCTTATTAGAAACTTTAATACTAATAATAGAAATCTAATGTGTGTCAAGATTGATTTACACAAAGCCTTTGATAAAATTAATAGGCATTTTATTATTTATATGATGCAACAAATGGGTTTTGATAAAAAATTCTGTGCTCTTATTCTAGAATGTATCAACAATGTCTCCTACTCAATTCTGGTTAATGGTTCTCCTAAGGGTTTTATTCATAGTAATAGGGGTATAAGACAAGGGGATCCTCTCTCTCCCTATTTATTCACTATTGCTATTGAATATTTCTCTATTCTTATGGAAACTGAGTCCATTAAGGGAAATATAAAACCCATTAATAGAATCAAACCAGCTATTACTCATCTGCTTTTATGCAGATGATCTTCTATTATTTTTACATGCAGACACTAATAGTGCTAAAGCTATCTCTAAGATTTTTATGAATTTAGAAGAGCATCCGGGTCTGAAAGTTAATGACTTTAAAAGTAAAATTTATTTCAGTAAAGGTTGTAACAAAAAAACCGAAATTCTTAATATCCTTAAATTTAAAGAGGGCAATCTACCAGTAAAATACTTGGGCCTGCCTTTGAGTGTTAATCAAATCAATGATACAGACTGCACTAGACTTTTGGACATTATTCAAAAGAAATTTGATGGATGGGCTTATAAGCTTCTGTCCTTAGCTGGTAGGGTTGAATTAACTCATACTGTCATCATAGCAATCATAATGTATTGGATTCAAGCCTACAATATCCCAGTTAAGGCTACACATAAATTAGAAAAAGCATGTGCTAATTTCATTTGGAAAGGAAAACAACATAAAATAGCATGGGATATGGTCTGTAAACCAAAGAAATCTGGAGGCCTTGGTCTTAGGAATATTAATGATCTGAGAGAAGTCTGTAAGCTTAAACTTTTTTGGAAATTTGTTAATGGGAATTCATTATGGGCTAGATGGATGAAAGCAAAATACCTTAAAAATAAGAATTTTTGGACTGCAAAAGCTGAAAAGCATCACTCTTTCTCTTGGAAAAACATTCTGGGTTGCAGGGACATTGGTCTAAAACTTTTGGATAGGAAATTTAAGAATGGTAACCAGACCAGCTTATGGTTTGACCCATGGATTTATGGGAAATCTCTGGTTAGTCTTGTGGGTTGGGAAAATTTACTTAGGTTTGGTGGGACATTTGATAAAGTTAGCACCATTATTCAAAATAATTCTTGGAATACATTTAATCACCCAGCTACTTCCATTTTTAATGAAGCCATTAAAAAAATTACTATTAACTCAAATTTGCATAATGACATATGGGAATGGAGGCTTACAAAAAAGGGAATTTTTCTTTTAAAAAAACTTGAAAGTTTATTCGAGGACATGAAAGCGATGTAGAGTGGTACAATGTTATCTGGAATAAATCGAATTGCCCAAAAATGTCACATTGTGCTTTCTTTGCTGTTATTAACAGATTACCTACTAAGGACAGGTGCTTGAAATGAAATAAAAATGGGGAAACAATCTGTCTACTTTGCAATCAGGAGGCTGAAAGCATAAACCATTTATTCTTTGATTGTGTCTTTTCAAAGCATATTTGGTTCATAGCCAAGACAAAACTTAAAATAAATCAGCATCAAGCTGTGCAAAGCATCAAAGTGAGCATCAAATACATACACAATAATTTCAAAGAAAAATCAAAAGATTTCAGATATGCTAGCATCATACTCACTGCAATCATATTTCACATTTGGAAAGAAAGAAATCAAAGACTCCATACTCAAAAGGAAACAGAAAGCATTCAATTATGGAAAACAATAGATATGGAGAGTCAAATTCTCCTCAAAAAATTCGAAAGTAGGCATAAATACTCTGATAATCTCAATCATAAACTCTGGAGAACAGATAGCTATGAGAAAGAGTTAGAATCTTTCTTACAAAACGAGAAGCAGGACTCAGCCTTTCCTGGAGGCAAAATTCTTCACCACAGTGGCTATCACTGGATGAAGAATTCTAGTAGCCTAAATAGTTTCAATTCGAAGCTTGTGCATAATGATGGCGGCCACCTCTACCATCAAACCAATTCCTACAATAGGCATGGAAAGTGAAGTAAAATTATCAATAACCAAGATATTCACAATTATAATAATATTCATACTGATGGTTTTTCTTACTTACCCGGTAGGGGCGGAGGTTACCGCACACTCAAGCACAAGGAAAAATCCGAGCATCTCCTGCATAAAGATAGGTCATTGCAACTGGACATGAATAATCAGAATGTCTCGATAGAATTCCGCAAAAGCAAGACCAATAATCATGACTATCACTTATTTGATTGGGACAAAGTAAATCGTGATTCACTCGACATCAATGGAAGCGGCCATCCCAGAGCTGCTAACAATCTTAATATCTGCAAGGGAAGTGTACACAATTTTATTAGTAATATTAACATTAATTCATACTGTATTATGAATAATGATACTGGGCATTTACCTGTCTCAGCTCAGAGAAGCGACCGCGCATCCAGCATCGTACCTAAGGAGACTCTGTTGCGGTCCAAGGAAGATTACATTAATTCAAAAATCAGGGACAACCAAAGTAATTGCATATATTACAAAAACATGCTAAACAACAAAGTTTATCACTTATCTTGCTGGTGTAAAGGGGAAAGTAGCAAGACTGCAGATGAAATTGCTCAATTCGATCGCAATCCTCCCAATCGCTGTTATTCAACAGATAAACTGGAAAATAACAACGAAATCTTGAAGAAAAGTAAGGAATTGGAGAAAAGTAGCAAGCTTTGGAAGAGAGAGAGAGACATATCATCTCTATCTCTCAACCCTGCAGTAAAAAACTTCATAATAGCAACGTGAATGAAGACAATAGAGAGATCGTAAGGCTCTGGAAGCCTCCATGAGGAGCTCGATTGATATTTTGGGAAGATCGATTGTTGATTTGGGAGGAAAGGTCTGGAGATGGTCGTCATTTTTTATCGAGAAGGAAGCTTTGTTGTGTTTCTGTGATATGTCGGCAATCCTAGATAGGGTTTGTATTGTAATTGGTTTGTATCGGGTGCAACATATTTACATACCCGAGTTATATGTTCTTGGGCTTGGCCCGTTTAACCATTTTCAAAAAAAAAAAGTGAAGCTCGTTGTCCTTCAGTTTAAATATTCTTTAAAGTTTGTCTTCGTGGTTATTTTCCATCTAATAAAAAGCAGAAAAGTTTTGTTTCGTTAATAAAACTCTTTGGTAGAATTCCAAAGTGATGAGATTTTGTTTAACATTATTCAATCACGAGTTGCGAATCCTGATGGTTTGGTAAATAAATAAATGAAAGTGACGGCAAAACTCTATTCTGGTTTCATTTGCAGTTAGTAGTCGACCAGCGGAATAAATATGTCACAAAACAGACGGCAAAGGAAGAGACGACGAACATACAAAGCAAGCAACTGTTTATAATACGAACATACAAAGCAAACAACTGTTTATAATTATATCCATTATCTGTTGTTATACTACTATCCAAAGACATCTCTTCAAATTCATCAAACATTTCTTTCTTTCTTACTCTTTTTATTTTATTTATTTATTTGTGAGAAAAATAATTGCTTTTTCTGTTTCAAACACCATTCTCTTTCTTGTGATCAACTGGACAAAAAACTTTCCAACTAACAAGGAATAATCGTATATATCCTCTTAATCCCAGCATTATACTTGTAAATAAACTAATTCATCAAACCAATTAAATTCCTTGTTTTCTTATGATGAACGTTAACATTGATGCATCACTCTAGAGAAAAGTTACAAAGCGTACGCATTATCTTAAAGTTTCACCGTAGAAGCGTTTAAAGTAATGTACCTGATACGTTCGTCAAAATGTGCTAACGAAATTCTTATGCTTAATGTAAAAAAGGGAATTTGCACAAAATGTGGTTATTTTTTGTGGTGTTACAAGAAAAGTCCCTGTTAAAAAACGCAACTTAACTTGCACTTTTCAAAATTTTTAAACATTTCAAAATAAATTCAAAGTCAGAAAGCGCAAACTAGCTTGTGCTTTCTTGATAAAAAACGCAAGTTAGCTTGCGCCTTTCAAAATTTTCAAAAAAATATTTCAAAATCAAAAAATTGCAAGTTAGCTTGCATTTTTTGTCAGAAAAGTTAAAGGCAACTTGCGTTTTCTATTTTCAAAAATAGGGACCAAATTTACATATTAATTTCTACATGGACTTTTCTTATAACAATATAAAAAACAACAGAGATCTATGGTTCTTTTCTTGTATAAAAAAAACCGGTGCTTCGGAATGAAGCTAAATTTCAGAGTTGAGAAAATTTTAATTACGAGGAAGCTGAGACAGAGTGTTGTTCTGTGTTCTTTTATGGGTGTTAGCAGCACTATAAACGTAACACAATTAAACAAAAATTGGGATTTTTTTTAATCTTTTAGAGCATCTCCAACTGTTGCAATATTCTCAGACCTGTACCCTCAAAGCTCTCCAACAGGGTTCGAGAAAATGCAATAGTGCAGAAAGAAAGGGCCAAAGTGTGAAAAAGAAAGATCAGACGAGGCGCCTGTTAGACAGACGCTTGGATACCAGGCGCCTGTTGAACAGACGCCTAACAATGAGGCGTCCGTTCAACAGGCGCTTGGTATCCAAGCGCGTGTATAACAGACGCCCAATGTACTATAAATTAATTGTGTACGTTAAACTCGTGTACTTTAATTCTTAAATTTATGCTCTGTTTGTTTTAAAAACACGGACGCCTGTTGAACAAGCGGCTGAAACTCGGACGTCTGTTCAACAAGCGTCTGGCCTCATTTCTGTTGCAGAAATGAAGCCTCCAACATTTCGGAGTGCGGAAAATCCAATTTTCGGACTCCGAACTGTTGTACACGAACATGTATGTTATTGGACACATTGATATGCAGAATATCAACATATTTCATATTATGATATAAATATACAAAGGATAAACCAAAAAAAAGCTCTTATAACAGAAAGAAAAGAAAATACATGTACACAAAAATTAAATAGTAATTAAATTAATACGTATTAACATGCCATGAATGTCCTAATTAATTACGTATGATCTTCTCACTAACCATTCAGGATTTCAAATTCCCTTGCTAATATAAACAAAGCTACCACATCACATGTACGCATCCAACTTCATCTTCTGAGACTCCAAATCTCCATTGCTCCCCTCATCATCCAAAGCAACATACTTCCCTTCATCACCAAACCTCTTCACAAAAAACAAGTAAAAACACATGCTAAAAGCAACCAGACCCACCAAAACCCAACTGAACTCAATATTAACCAAGGACTTAGCCCTATGTAAAGACTCGTCGTCCTTGCATCTAACAACATAATGCCCATCTTCCATGTTCATAAAACACCCTTTCGGAATCAAACTCGGCGTCCACAAAGCATACCCCATTATAATGAACCAAACCCCCTGAAACACAATGCTCGCAGACCGTACAAAGCTCACTATAAAGCTCCTTTCTTTCCACACTCCAATAATCGTAGTTGCTAACGACACCGCTATAACAAGCTGCAGCAGCCAATGGTACTGTCCTTCAACCCCCATATGATCGCTGGAATGCAAATGAAACATCAGCAACTGCTGTGCGAATGCGATGGCGGCTATTACTTGGGTCAGGCCGTGCTTCAGCCCAGTATCTTTTATTGGGCTTCGGTCCAATATGACGGCGAAAGTTGCGTAGAGAAGGAAGGTCAAGGAGATGGAGGAGTGCTCGAAGTTGTGAAGGTGGTAGGATGGGATGGTCCAGTCAGTGTCTAGAGGTTGGTGCTTTGCAGGGCCGATGAAGAGCTCCATGGCTATGGAGAGAAGGCTGCCTATGATGATGAGGGCTGGTTCGGCATATCGAAAAGTCTGCGAAGGAAACCAGGGTGGAGACCTGTAGTTTTTAGGGTTGGTAGTGTGGAGTTTAATATGGTGGTAGAGGTGCCATAGGCCTATGATAAGGAAGCCGAACCCTGGTGCTACATGCCCTACTAATGTACCCATATTGAATTATTTATATTTATATTTATATATTGTAGCGCTTTTTGGATGACTTTTGGATGGGAGGGAATGAAGGTTTTGAGGGTTTATATATAAGGAGAGATCATTAGAAGCTTGATCAAGCAATTGACTTGCTAAATAAGTACATGGGTCTGGAGAGTTCTTCGATGGAAATTGGTAGTTCATGGTGTTTGAAAACAAAAAGGAAATGAAAGGTTTGGCTGATGGAATTAAATGGGGTGCATTGACTCAGGTGTGGCTGTTTTGTTTGAAAATATGAAAGGGAGGTGTCAGGCAGAGATTAGTTATAACTTATATATGTAGCTTAATTAATCTTCTAGATATGGGGTTTTGCTTGTCATGTTTGACAACCTTGCATTTTAATGCAAAAATTGCTGGGTATCTTTTTCTTGCGTGATACAATGCACATCCCAATTTAACGTGCAAAACGATTTGCTGGCATCTTTTAGCCAGGTTTCTAGATTATCTGAGTTTTATTATTTTTTCTATTTCATTTTCTGGTTATTTTCCCTGTATGTCACGTGAGTTTCAACATGTTATCAACAAAATCATCCAAAATAACATATTCAATTAAACGATCATAGGTAGATGTTCATAAGTGAACACATGTTAAAAAGACGTTCATTAAGAATGCTCGTTAAACATGGATTAAAAGTTGAACGTCCCTTTGACAGGCTTTGGCTCTTTACAAATTTTAAAGTTTAATTTTATTTTGAAGCAATGATTTTAGGTATTTTAATTTTAGTTTTAATCAACAATTTTAAGTAATATAATTTTGTTTTTATTTTTAAAATTTAATTTTAATTTCACTATCTTTTTTTAATATTTTAATATTAGTTTTGTATTTGCCATTAACATGACATGATCTGCCACTTTAAGGTTCTTGGTATCAAGTAATTGATTCATCATTCATTTTTTAACAACATCAGCATGTTTTTCTTCCGTAATCAGCTCATATTTCTCATGAGCCTTATATAAATGAATCCGCTTTAGACCGCAAGCTTTACTTCTTTTTAGCCGTTCTCATGCCATCCAAAACCATATCATCACTTTATAATTAATGATTCACCACGACTTGAAGTGCAGGTTTTTCTTTCCTTTATGTTTGCCTTTTTTGTTTTATAATGTTCGCAGGATTTTTAAACTTAACGATCTCCAATCCTGATGTCGAGTTAGTAAGGCGTAGATAAAAATTCTTCTATGATCAATTTTATGGAAAGAAGACATGATTTACAGAATTATTCTCTTGTTTTACCTTTCTAGATAATTATTTAGAAGATTATATGAAGTAAAATAGAATAATATCATAATAGTAAAAGTGGAGTAAAGTAAAGATCGAACTAAAATTTGTACTGGTTCGGACACCTGTCCTACATCCAGCCTCGAAGCTTCCCTTTCTAATTTTTCTACAACCCTCACTTTACCCGGAATAATAAGTATCCTACTGATTCCGCCTAAACTTCCCGAACAGGACTTCGACTCTGCCTATGATGCAGCACAAGACTTCCCTATGCAAATAACAGTTACAACTCTAACTTAGCATATTCTTCAACAATACAAATTTGCAAATTTATGCCTTTTACAAATTTTTACAACCACTTAAATAAATATGGAAGATAAGTATATGTTATGAAAATTGGATCTTGCAGTAGGATAAGGAGTTTGAGATTTGTTGCAAGAGGTAAGAGATTCAAAATTTATGAGAAAGTGTAGATTAGAGAAGATTGTATTTGATGTTTCAATGTTTTTCATTCTGATCTCCGGGATGAGAAGGTTTTGTATTGATGGAGAGATAGATCTATAGAGGAAAGTTACAACAGTCGTATCTTGAATTTGAAAGACAAAATATATTTCAATTAGAAAGAGGTAATAATCATGTTTTGAAAAAGAGGAATATGAGGAAGTCTTTGTATGTAATTTTCTCCAAATGTTCTGCTTTGTCGAGAAATATCAAATAAATGCGCTTGCGGGTAATCAAACTCTTAACTACTCGTTAAAAGTTTGACGCACAATCACGTGAGCTACATATGTTTTTTTGTTGGTTGTCATTACTTTTCCTTGCTTTAATTCCAACATAGCTTGTCCTCTATTTGATTGTTTCTTCGCTATGTATCTTCGATTGACATTATAAGCATGATATAACTTTTTAATAGTTTGTATTTATGTTTTATTTGCTATTTAACTTGAGTTAGTTTGTCTCTTGTACAAGTGTATTTCAGCATTGTTGTCTTTTACCTAGAGACATGTATATAACTTGATAGAAACTGTCAATAGCATTGTTATATGGTTGCTATCATCAAAATTTACAGACAGATTTCTTCACAATCTACCTTTTTTTAATGATGACAACCACTAATTAAAATGGAGGCATAACAAATAAGGAGGTGACGAGTGGAAAGACGTTATGGATGTGTTTAAAATTGTAGCTATGGACAGTTAGTTATGCAGGTTTTATTACGTGCACTGCAGTGAAAGACTAGTCGAAGGTGTTATGTCAGTGGTATGATACCCAAAACCATACTCGAACTAAGAAATAATATGGAAAAAGTTTCAAGTAAATGAACTAATTAAGAGCATAGTTGGAAGCGATGGCCGAAGGAGGTTCTAGAGAAAAGCGATCGCCGAGGAAGGCTACCAAAGGTGTTCCAAATGAGAGTCCGTAAATAAGGCTTCCCTAGGATGATACCCAAGAGTAGTGATTCGATAGCCCAAAGCTATTGACTTTCGAGGGGAGTCAATACCGAGACCTGTTTGCTTTTGAAAGAAAGCTAATACCAAAAAGGCAAAAAAATGACCGAATCAAGATGTTGCCTAATTTTCTCATAGGTAATATGGGTCGGCCTGCATCTTGGCCCACGTCTTAGACTGTGTGATTTCAACAACTAATGCCTTGGCCCACTCTCAGTTTGTGTCCTTGCCCACATAGTTTGAACTATCGGCATGTTGGCCCACATGATTCTGGAGGCTCGCATGCCCAACGCACAACATCAGCTACAAAAAATAACTTGCTCGACATTGGTACATGCACGAGCCATACAAAGCCAGCGATATCATTAACAGACAAGAACAAATAATGGCCTGCCACATGAATGACAATCCATAGACGAGCGACCGAAGCAGCATGCCTCATTATACTTCAATCAACCCAGATAGTGACATCTCCTCCTTAACAAAGTCCCCCGCCCGTCTTCCACCTCAACTGCCCACACCTTTTGTGTTCTCTTTTTTTAACGTGGCTAGCTGCGGCCGTAGGTGCTTGACCACCCTTTCATAAAGAAACTTCACATGCACTGTTTCTCTAGAGAGACTAACACATACAGCGCTGCACATTTGACACAAGCGGTAATGTGGTGCCTACTCCTTGACCTTTTTACCAACCTGGTAAAGTGCCTCTATGCAACCTTTCCTAATCACATGTCACCTGTCTCTAGTGTAACACCGCAGGTTTTTTGGTAACGTTATTTAGGATATTTAATTAGCTAAATAAAATAAAATAATATGTTGATTAGGGGATTGAGATTTTATTTAACCAAGGAGTAGCCGTGCTATTTAAATAATAAATTAAAATAAGAGTTAAATTGAAATAGAGGAGGGGTAATATAGGAAAGATGCCATTCTTATACCCTAAACCCTTGGCCATGTACCCCCTACACGTCCATTTCATTTTATCAAAAAAAATTTAAAAGAGACCAACCACCATTAACAAGAGAAAGAGGAAGAAGATAGAGAAAAACCAAGGAAGAAGCTAATTCAAATCAAATCCATTAACATCTCAATCTCTAAAGCTAAGATGATTAATGTTTACATCTCAAATTTTTATTGCTTTTGGTTTTAAGATGAACTTCGAATATTTTGCATTGATTTGCCATGTTTTTGAATGATGGAATGATTATATATACTTGTTGATGAATTATAGTTGTTCATATGGAGTTAATGACATGTTTTAAAGTGAAAACCCTCTAAAATGACATCCAAATGCCTTGTGAATTTTTAGGAAGATCCTAAATGATATTTTAAAGATGGGATTTAATTTTCAGAATTTTCTGAATAATTGTGGAATTTATATGAATTTTCTAGTAAAGAAAATGTTAATTTGGGTAAATAATTATTTACGGTTAAATAATAAAAGATTTGGGTCTGAGATTTTTATATTTTGAAAAACATATTAAAAGAGATTTTTTGGAATTTTTATAGATTTTTCCTAAGTGTTTTAATGGATATATAAAATTATTTAATGTATGAGACTTAAATGTTTTATATAATTATAAAAGAAGAAGGGGCTTTTGCAAATGATCCAAAAAGATTAGTTTTGAAATTGTAGTACTTTTCATTGGTAAAGAAAGAGGCAACCAATCAAAATTAGACACGTAAAGCAGGTTAGGTGAAAAGAACTATTTGCTACATCTTTTTCACTGTTTCGATGCTTTCGGCACCAGGTTCCGCCTCCTCATCTTATTTTCTGACACAGTCGAAACCAATGCACATGGTATCAGGGAACTAGTATGTAGTGAATTGGATGTAGGTGGAAAGTATGGAGCTGAAACCAAGGGTTCTGAAGGGGTTGAGGCATTACATTGTTTTTAAATTAAAAATGTGACTGCTTGCTTTCCACTAAAATAGCTTTCGACCGAGTAGCTTTCGACTCTGTTAGCTTTCAACTGGGTTTGATGGATTTAAAGAAATGGTTTCGATTGGGTTGCGCTTTTGTTTTAAATGAGTGCTTTCGACTAAGTCGAAGCCTTTTTACTACTACTTTCTACCTTTCGACCAAGATGGTTTCGAAAGGGTTGTTTACTTTATTTTCTAAAATCTTGGCCACTTTTTCAATACTTTCGAAAGGATGGTTTCGATAACATCACTCTTTTACTTAGAAAATGGTTTCAAAACAGATGCTTTCGACTTAAATGTTTTTAAGACCCTTTGTCTATGATTGAAGTAAAACCCTAATGGTTTCGAAAGAGATAGTTTTAAATGATTTCAGAACAGATGCTTTTGACTTTAATGGGTTTCTAATCCTTTTGCTCTACTTGAAGGCAAAATCCAAATGGTTTCGACCAAGACGATTTTCAAAGGCTTTGAAGGGGTGAAATTTTGAATGGTTTCGAAAGGTTTCCACATATTTTAAATTGAACCCAAAGTGCTTTCGAAAGGTTTTAATGAATGGTTTCGAAAGGGGTTGTTCCCCAGGGTTTCGAAAGGGTTGAAAGGAAGGGTTTTTCCTATGTTTTCGAAAGGAAATATTTAAAGGTTTTAAAGGATGATGTCTAATGTTTTGAAGCTTTCTAAGAAAAGAAAGGAAAGGTTTTTCCAATGTTTTCAAAAGGCTTTTAATGGTTTCGAAAGGGTCACTTTCAATGGTTTCGAAGGGGTTACCTTCAATGGTTTCGAAAGGGTTGTTTAAAGGTTTTAAACAAAGATTTCGAATGTATTAAATAGGTAATATAACCTAAGTATTTTCAAGTTAAAAAGAGTTTTAACTTGTTTTGGAAGGATAGTTAATCCTCATTAAAATTCATCAACATTATTTTGAGTAAAGTATATATATCATGGCGATATAGCTTAGAGTAAAGCTAAGAATATATTTTCCTTGTATAAGTATGATTTGAAAGGTTAAATCATTTTGAAAAGGTTTTCAAGGAAAAGATGTAGGATAGTTAACCCTAAGAAAATGATTCGGACAGTTAGTCCATTTAGATTCGGACAGTTAGTCCAGTTTGCGGGGAGTCAGCCCAGTTTTATGGACAAATAGTCCATTTGTTAACATAACGGACCTTGCTATTATGTTGTGGACAGATAGTCCACTTATTACTTGTTTTATGGACAGATAGTTCATTTATTAGCATAATGGATATTGCTATTTTGATATAATCAGTTTGATTAACCAGTTTGGTTGCAGGAAAGGATTTACAGAATATATGTTTTAAAGTGGATATTAGTGAGGGGAAACCTGTTCCGCTAAACGGCGTGGTCTCACTTAATATCAATAAACCAAGATGTAACAGAATTATTCACACTAGGCTTTATGTCTGACTCGAAGTTTTTGTATCCCTTTAAACTCTCGGGTGCTCAAAATTGATTTGAGTAGGCTGAGGGTTAAAGTTTTTAGGTTTTAGTCTTTTTGGTTAATAAAGCTTCCGGAGACGAGCAGATGGCTGACGGATAACTAATTAGGAGTTAAGTTCTGTTTTTGATTCCATTGTGTATATTAAGTCAGATATGACTATATTGCTTTGATCAACCAAGGGGGCATCGTCATATGTCGCTCTTGGCATATTTTGTAATGATTATAATTAATCTTTACTTGAGAAACGATATGGGATTATGTAACTTGGATATGAATTTGTTTTGAAATGTAATCAGTAAAATGTTGTTTTTGAAAATATGTGATTTTGTTCATATTCAAGTGCTTCTTGTATTATGGATACTATTATCATTACCGTATTTCATCACCAGAACTTAATATTATGGATGATTGCAGCATCTGTAGTGCTTAGATTTTGGCCTCCAAATACGAGATGTTACAACTTGGATTTTGATATAATCAGTTTGATTAACCAGTTTGGTTGCAGGAAAGGATTTGCAAAATATATATTTTAAAGAGATATTAGTGAGGGGAAACCCGTTCCGCTAAGCGGCGTGGTCTCACTTAATATCAGTAAACCGAGATGTAACAGAATTATTCACAACAGACTTTATATCCGACTCAAAGTTTTTGTTCCCCCTTAAACTCTCGGGTGCTCAAAATTGATTTGAGTAGGCTGAGGTTTAAGTTTTTCAGGTTTTAGTCTTTTTTGGCGATTAAAGCTTCCGGAGATGAGCATATGGATGTTGGATAGCTAATCAGGATTATAGTTCTATCTTGATTCCGCTGTGTATATTAAATCCGATATGACTATGTTGCTTTGATCAACCAAAGGGGCATCGTCATATGTCGCTCTTGACGTATTTTGTAGTGATTATAATTAATCTTTACCTGGGAAACGATATGAGATTATGTAACTTGGATATGAATTTGTTTTGAATTGTAATCAGTAAAATGTTGTTTTTGAAAATCTATGATTTTGTTCATAATCAAGTGCTTTTGATATTATAGATACCATTATCATTACCGTATTTTTCACCAGAAGTTAATACTATGAACGACTGCAGCATCTGTAGCGCTTAGCCTTTGGCCTCCAGATACGGTATGTTACATCTGGCTAGGCAATGCATGTGTTCAAATGGCCAACTGGTAAACATATGATCTGTATAAATCAACGGACATCTTAGTTGGCACCAATCTCTGCCCCATGACTCCATCTATGGCCCAAAGTGAATTTTGGATCATAACTACACCATCTCAGCCATTCATCACGTATTCCAACATCTATAAATACTTTAAGACATGCGTTTGAACAAGGATTGAAGATCTTAAGCTCTTAAATATTGTATTTATTATTATCTCTTGTAATCACAACACTTGAAAGAAAAGCAAAGTAATAAGAAAATCCTCACAGTAGATGTAGATCAACTTAGATCAAACCACTCTAAATCTTGTTTATTTTCTACCTTTGCAGTTTATTTTCTTATTTTCCATTTATAAATCAAGGTTTTAGTGAGTTACCTTCACTAATACCAAGACCTTAATTATGATTCCGAGGTTGGCTTAATTTTTAGACAACATTTTAGCGTTAGAAGAAGGGCCTCTCCTAAAAACTCTCATTTTCTTCACTTTTATTTTATACAAATTCCACACAAGTTCACACCATGCATAATCATGGAGAAAACTGAAGAAACCGGGCCAGTCAAAACTGGGTGAAATGGGTAGATTTCAAAAAAAAATTCCATTTTGGATATATTGGGCATATGAAGTCTAAAGAGAATTTAGATCCAATCTAAAGTTTATTTTAAATAAAAACTTATTTTATTTAATTTTGTTTAAAAGAAGTTTTGATTATTTATATTATAATCAATACGAGATTTGTATAAAATAGAGTATATAAAATATACTCTTGTTTGTATGTGTAAATAATAATTATTTGTTTAGTTTGATTTATCGAAGAAAACATTTCATTTCTCTCTCTTACATTCCTTCAATTAATTGAGCAAAAATTTTGTTTAATTTAGAGAGAGAAACCTTTCATTTTCCTCTCTTTAATTAAATTGATTGATTTATTAAATGACATTGATGACCAAATTTATACTCCAAATATGCTCTAGTTTATATTGCATAGGTGCAACATATCATATTATGTACATGACTAATGTAAACGTACATATGTGTGGGATTTACATCGCAACAGACCCATTTATTACTTTATATACGTCTTTGTTATCCATGGTTTTATTTTGAAATATATACTAGTAACAATAACATATATAAACACATATGTATTAAAATTAAATTAAACTAATTTATATGTTTTGAAATATAAAGTTAACACTTTTAAACCTAGTTTTAACTTAGGAAGGGTTTTAAAATTTAAATTTATGATTTTACACAAAAGTCTATTTTATAAACTTTGAGGTAAAATAACATACACATGCACACACATATGTATACATATAAATAGTGCAAACTATATTTTAAAATTTAAAATAACATATATATGTAAAGTTTATAGTTTAATATATGCGTTAGGATTTAAAACAAATTGAAACAATATGTAACACCCCGCATTTTTATATAATTAAAAATAAATTTAATTGAAACTATGAAAACAGTGAAAAATGAATTTATGCTAATGTTGGAATTTGATAATGAAACTTATACCATTATGTTCGTGGCAATTTTCTAATCAACTTCCATATACAATGTTTTCTGAATGGACTTCAAACGGAGAAGTTATAGCCGTTTGAAGTTTTAGCACCAGAAACAATTACATATGCAAACATGGATATTTTATCAATTATAAACATTTGCAATTAATTCATAGGATATTTATAAAAGTAGCAACAAATTTATTATGTTTGTAATGAATGTAAATTATTAAGAGAATTAGATGTAAGAGGAAAAAAATAAGGGGAATAATTAACATTGCAAACAGAATCAGCTAAAAAGTGCAATTAATTAATATGTGAATTAATATTGGAGATTAATATATAAAGTGTGTGTATATATATCAGTTCCCTCAATTTAAAGAGGTTTACATCTAAATGTAACAAATAAATGTTCAAATTCAAATCTGGATAATAAAAAGTATGCATATTAAATACATATGTTAATTGAATGGTGGAATTAATTAACATGCCAATTAATGAAACGTTACAATGTGTAAAATATTAATTAAGGAAATTAACTAATAGTGGTGACATGTTAATCTACTAATGTGGCTATTAATTAGGGTTGTAATAATCAGTAGAAAATGTCGATTAATAAGGAAAAGAAATAATAGTTGACCTAAATTTGAATGTGTACATATAGGCAGTATATTGCTGCACATAAAAATTAATTAAAGGATCAATTAAGTAGAGGATTAATTAGATAATTGGTGGGCTGCATCTATTTAAAAGAGAATGTAATGTAATTCGTTCCATCAGCCGTCACTTTCTTCATCCCTCTCTTACAGTAAACAATGGCTTCTTTCTTCATTCTTTTCACCTATTTCTCACAAATCTTCATCAAATAAATCCAAATAAAATATATGTGAACAAAATAGACGAATTGCAACAAATTAAAGGAGAGAAGTTGTAGAACGACATAGTAATTTTAGAAGATAGAGATTTAAAGCTAAGGACGGCAGGTGAGTGGATTTAATTATATATCTTTTACGTTTATGATATATTATCGTTAGATTCCCGTTAAATAATTTTATTTAGTATTTATTTCAATAATTAATTCTGTTAATTAGTTATGCTGAGACTGTAAATTGTATAAGAAAGCTTATATTTCATTAATATTAGGCTTGACAGTTAGAGAAAGGCATAAGCCTAAAAGTAAGAAATTTACAGTTATTTACATCTATTTTAAAAGTTGAAATTTAGCTTGTAAATATTAGCTTCTTTTTATTCCTTTTTACACGAATAAATTAGTTAAAGAGAAAAATTCACAAATACGGACTAAAATAGACATAACACTAGATTTACATAAATTAGATGTAAAATAAGAAAAACTGAAATAAAAAGAGAAAAATAGAAATTTGCAGTAAATTATGCTAAAACGGAGAAAAATAAATAAAAAGTGAAAAATCTAATAACTTGATTTGGAAGTAAGTGATGGATTAATTGGTTGGTCTATAAAAGAGAATACATTTCTATAGTTTAATATTTAAAAGATAACGATAAACGTAATTGCAAGAATAAAAGAATGAAAAAGGGAATTAGTGTAAAATAGAGAAACTACTGTATTTTACACTACCCAAAAAGTAAAGCTACCATAAAAGAGATATCTTGCAGTTACGGATTATTGTTTATAACATTATTTGGTATTAAAATATGGAAATGGATTTTTAGCACAGTTTTTGTAACCAACCAAATAGAATAGAACTGCTTCCTAGAATATAAGAAGTTAAGTGAAGAATTAAAGAAGAATCAAGTTAATTATTAGACAAGACTAGAAGCTCTGCATTTACTATGCAGATAATAGAATAAAAGTAAAGTAGTTATTATGATAAGTAAATTTGTGACAATCGGACGTAGTCCCAAGCCAAGATGGTCATATAACATAAGAGAATTAAAGAGAATTCAATATCATAATAAAAGAAGACGGACTATAATATAAAAGAGACACTTGTAATTATATTTATAATATATAGATTATAAAAGAGAATAAAAGAGACAATTACAAGTAAAATTATAACATAGGTTATAATTAAGTAGAAAGAACAGAAAAGACTTATTTTAAGTTTTAAATGAAGTTAATAAGCAAATAGAGCAGAAATAATAGAAGAAGCTTATTTTAATAAACTTAGATCTTGTATTAAGTTAATAAGCAAGATAATAGAAGTGGCTCATACCAACAGCATTCCCTTTCAGTCAGGAACCGATGGTCTCACAATAGTTAGGTGAGGCTGGGACGAGATTATGCTAATTAGGGAAAATAAGTAGCCAACAGAATAAGAAAAGTAAACTAAACGAAAAATAAAATATTAGACTTAGGTTCTAATAAAAGAGTAAGATGCATTTGGAGCAGCCCAAAGGATGAAGAGCCTAATGAAGCAGTTCATCACATATTTCAACATAGAAGGAGCATGTCCAACTTAGATATTTTAGGCTAGAGGAAGTACGAGACTTCGACGGGACGTGAGGGTAATCTAGGATGGTCCTCTGGGGTAGGCATAATGAAGCAGTCCTCTAGAGGCAGGTCTGTAGGTGTTCCATCAAAAGAGTATGCCTTGACTGCTTTTTGCATGGCAGGACCATTGTAGGCAGTCAAAAGGGGTTGGTGTTTGGAGTAGGATATTCGTATGTCCTGGTACTTGCAAGTAAGTTTTAGTGGGTAGGACCCAAAAGGATAGTTACATGTGGATATTGAGCCAGCATCAAAACCAAGAAGCGGGTTCGGGAAAGACTAGAATTAAACCATCAGTCCAATGATTCTTTCACTATCGAGACATTGGATGAGGGGCGCAGCCAATTGGATGTTTAGATTGTTTGTAGTAGGGCACAACCACTTAGCTCTTTAGAGGTATTTCGATTAGTTGAGGGGTGGTTGTGTGGGGCCATAGCCACGATAAGAAAAGAGACAGACCAAATAGAATATCTGTATTGTAGGCCTGATAGGGCAGTCCTTTACAGACATTGAAAATCCCCGACTGAGTCCTAAACAAGGTAGACCTTGTTAAGCGGGATTTAGGGAGTAGACAGAACGATTACGTATAGTCCTCAAGGTACGCACTGGGTGGTACATTGTGGATGTCCAAGCATTAGTATAGACTAGTGAGGACACAGTTTTACGTTTTCATAGTAGATGATGGAACATCTGTATTGTAGGCCTTATGAGGCAGTCCTTTATAGATGAGTCACAGAACACCACAGAAGCAAGACGATGGAGTCCTTTGCGAGGAGGATATGGAAGGTACTATGGGTAGTATCTAGGACCGATGCGGTCATCGGGCATATAGCTACATATATATATATATATATATATATATCAGTTATTAGGTTTTAATCTACTAGGGAGTAGATGGGCACGATTCACGCATAGAGGCGAGAGTATTATAAACTCAGTGAACCTAATATAACAGTAAATGGAAATAAAACGGTATATGTAGAATTAAGCTTAATTTTTCCATTCACCAGAACTTTAGTTCTGACCCCTTCCTCATAACATCCTACAGGTTAGGTAGATGGCAGAGACTTTCCTACTTTGAGACACTTGTTTGGAAAGTGTTATTATATTGGTGAGTATTTATTTACATCTATTTTATTCAGTTCCGCTGTGAGATATTTATTGAGCTCTGATATATTTGTCTTTACCTATTTGCAGGATACCAGATACCCAACTCGGGCTTTAGTGGGCTTGGATTTTAGCATTTTTACGAAAAATCCAAACCCACTAGAATTCGGGTTGTTACACAATAATAATAATTTAGGAAGGATTTAAAAATTTATGATTTTGCACAGAAGACACTTATTCCTTTTAAATGGAAATAACTTTTATTCATATGTAAACAATAACCAAAAGGAGTTATGTTCGAAACAACAAACTTGTAGCTTTTCCAAGTAATTTTAAATAATCAACATATAAAGCTTGTTTATGTCTATATATATAACAAGTAACAAAATTTTGTCAATTAATTAAAAGTTAGTTTTAAATCAAAATTGGTTTTTTATTAAACAAAAACTTCTAAGACAATAAAATTAGATAGTACAACCTAGGCACACATAAATTCATTGTAAAAGGTTTAGATCTAAATTATACAAACAATATGAATAAATAATTAAAAGAGATATAGTATAAAAATGATCTAAGATAGACTAAAATGATAAACATATAATAAAACTGAGGTGTATCAAAAAAGGGATCCACACTATATTACAAGACAAACGAATAAACGGATGAGGTGTGGCATGAATGGATCTAAACTTTATATACATGAAAATCATATGGTTAAGTTAAATTTGAATTTTACCTTAAGATGAAGCCAAAAGTTACATCTTGAACGATGAATGAATCTCCTAAATTTGGAATCGATCTCTGGATCTTATAAGGATAAAGAGACAATAATCACCTTTATAATTTGTTTTTTAAATTTTTTTGGAAATTTTACGCCATGGAGGTATCTAATTTCGGTCATGAAAGGATTGAGAGAGGAGATAAAGAAAAGTAAATTATCAACAAGAATTATGGAATGAACAAAAGAGAATTTATTTTAAAGGAAATATTGAAACCGCAAGGCAAGCTATCTCACTTTTATCCTTCGACCAAACCCAAGCAAAGCTCCCATTTTCATCCTTCTGCCTACAACAACAAAAGCAACCACCTTCCTTCACTTTGGCTCAACCTAGGCTCTCCTACTACCCAAAAGTACTCGGCTATACCCATCCCCCTTAAAATCCATGTATTAAAATATAATAATAAGCAGCATATAAATTATTTCAACATTTTATACACAAAAATAATATATAGCTTAAAGTTAAGATCCTCACTTAAAATTTCAACCCAAGCCTTGAAAAAGCTTGCTACTCCTTGCAACTACCAAGAAAACTATCAAAACGCGACACGACACATGCACAAACAATAAAAATGGCTCAGGAATCCACCTAGGGTGCAAGACTACGATTAAGGGAGGAGCTTGGTGGGCTCAATCTAGGTTAAGAAGGAAAGGTTTGGGTTTAAATCTTGTAATTTCGAGATGTCGAAGGTGGTAGAAATATGGTTCAAGGCTTGTGTAATTATTTAGACGAGAGATTGAAGTATTTTTAAGGAAGATTTCTTTTTAGAAACTTTAAAGGACGAATAGTAAAAAAGACATGGAAAAGAGAGAGCAAAAAGTTTGAAGATGAAAGTGGAAAATGTAACATAAAAAGTGAAAACAAGATGCCACTTCTATAGAATTTGACATGGTGCATTTTAAGCTAAAGTTCACCCCCTTCCTAATGATGATGTTTTTCCACCAATAATCAACCCCCCTCCTCACATGCCATGTACTCGCTCACTCAGGTGCTAGTACAATTCTCTTAGTACTTGTGCATGAGGTCAAAGCAAAGGCAAAAGTCTTCGTTTTACTAATCCTTTATTTAATTCTTTCTAGAAACATTCTAATGATAATTAAAGTTTATAAATCCTTTGTGAGCAAATAGGGAATGTTATAAATATGTTTACATGAGACTAGAGTGTGCACCACAAGTTTCAAAAACTTTTGTTCGACGAAAAACGATTTTCGTCACATTTTCGAATTTTCTCCGAACTATCTATTTTTGTAAAAGAAATTACAAAATAAGTTTACTATCATTAGCTATTAATTAAAATAGGTTTATTTGAGTTATAAAATCCATTATTTAAATATTTAAAAATATATTAAATACATATACATAAGGAGATTAAATTAAAGGTCTTTACAAAATCTCATAGAGGATAATACACGGTTTTGGACAAATTCACACTTGAGTGATCAAGATTCAAAGTTTTTAATGGTTGTATTATTCACCTCTTTTATAGGTATTAAAGTGACAACATGAAAGATTTATTGGTATGTGTATTTTACATTTCTTCATCAATTTTTAGCTTTGTTCATTTAGTATATTTTAATTGGTAAACTATTTTGTTTGTTATATTAACTGTGTAAATTAATTCTAATAGATTATTATAACATTGCATATGTTCTTATACTTATTAGAATGGTTTATTATATATTTCTAATAAGGCTCTCACCAGATTTTACATTTTTTAAATTTTTTTAAGGAGATGCAAAAATTTCATAAATTCTTATACCAAGTATTAGGATCCATACGTCATGTAACTACAACTTTGAAGGTGCTTAACATATTATAGTCCCCATAAATGGTAAATAACACATTTTCAGTTATATCTTATACATAATTTCCAACCATATTTTTTTCTTCTCTTAATTATCTTTAAGATCTTGAGGGTGTTAAAAAAAGCATAAAATATATTAAATACTCATAATCCACCTTTTCATGATAGCCTAAGTAAAATTTTGTAACCCTTGAGAGTGTTCGACAAATTTACAAAATGTTCTTACCAATCAAGAGATAGTATAACATCACCATAAATATTTTATTGCTTGAGGGTACTCAACAATCGTAAGTATGTACACTACTCTATTTATATTATAAATGATGAGAGAGCAACATTATTTCAGATTTGTAATCCCAGGAATAATGAGTATTCACACACTCAGTGACTGCATTTTTAATTAAATACACTTTTTGTAACAACCCGCATATCTATCGATTTTATATTTAAATATTTTATCGTTAGTCGGATGTTAGTCCGAAAAGCTACTTTTTGCATACGGTCAAATTAGGACTCGAGACCACCCCCATTGAGTTCAAAATGACGTTTGCGATCTTTTTGAGTGTAAACTTCGATATGTTTGGAGATAGTGAAATTTTCGTCACTTTTCCCACTTGTGACTTTGGTTGGGACTGCACCTTCTTAACTCAGCCCAACTCCCTCTTCTCTTCATCACTTCATCAAATACTTCAAGCTTCTTCAAAAATGGTGGAGGGAAAGAGAAATTAAAATTCCAAGCTCGAGATCTTTAGTGAATTCAGCATCAAACTCCGACTTCAAGGTGAAGAACATAGATTCAAGCTAGGGGTTGATTCTTGCTTTGCTCTTAAGCTCTCCAACATCAATTTCGTGGAAAAGGTGAGATTTTTGATCTCACATCTTGCCTATGATTGTCATTGGACTGTTGGGAATGATTCCCTATCACCCTAGCATCAACATTTGCATTTGGTTTGGATTGGATTGGCGAAAAACTCCAAAATTTAGTGATTTTGGTGAAAAACTGCTACTAGGTCGTTCTGGCCATTTTTAGCTCGTTCGGAGTTAGGTCGTTCTGGCCCTTAAGTCGTAGGTCGTTGCCGACCTATAATCTCCAGGCAAAATGTTAAGTCGTTCACGAGCTAAAGGCATAAGTCGTTCAGGAGTTAAAGGCATAAGTCCTTCACGAGTTAAAGGCTTAAGTCGTTTGCAGTTAGCTCGCTCGCCCTGGCTTAAGTCGTAGGTCGTCCCCGACCTAATTTCACTAGGTCGTTCCAGGCCTTAAGTCGTAGGTCGTCCTCGACCTAACTTCACTAGGTCGTTCCAACTTTAGCTCGTAGCTTGTATTTGAGCTTAAGTCGTTAAGTCGTTCAAGGCTTAAGTCGTTAAGTCGTTCAAGGCTTAGGTCGTTAAGTCGTTCGTTCCACTAAGTCGTTCAAGGCTTAGGTCGTTAAGACATTCGTTTGCTAGGTCGTGAACAACTTGGAGCCGGGCCTTCTTTTCGCGTAGGTCGCTCGACTCTGTTAAGCCGTAGGTCGTTGGACCTTAAGTCGCTCGCCTCCCTTAACTCCACTTAGGTCGTATGACCTTATCCCTTAAGTCGTAAGTCGCTTGCCTCCCTTAAGTCGTAAGTCTCTTGCCTCCCTTAAGTCGTAAGTCTCTTGCCTCCCTTAAGTCGTAAGTCGCTTGCCTTCCTTAAGTCATTCATCTGGTTGAGTCGCACCATTCCTTAGCTCGGTCATGCTACCACTGGACCAGCTTGCCTTCACTAAGTCGTACCGTGACGGGGCGCTGCCCCCTGGACCCCCGCGACCTGACCGGGCAGGTCGAACCCCGTATTACTCTGCGTAGGCAATCTCTTCTGAAAAACATTTATCAGAATTTCTACTTTGATGGTTTTGGGATTGACTTCTTTGGACTTTACTCACGTCTTTGAATGTGAATTGATTTGTTTCTACAATCGTTTTATGACTTGTCACTTTAAAGATATATGAAGGTTTCAATACTAATAGTAAATATCAAAACTCTTTCATCAAAGCGATTTCAACACTATTTTAAATATCAAACGTTCGTTTTCTCAAACCGATTTTAAATCTACTAGTATATACAAGCCTTTACTTCACTCGAATGAGAAATCGACTTAAACGACTTAGTAAAACGAGTGGTATGAAACGCTTGCGTTCACTTCGTCGGTTAGCTCTTGGACTTGTTCGATTGAACCCTTTTGTGACAATTTCCTAGTGAAGATCTACAGTTTGTTCGTAAATATTTAAGTTAAGCAAGTGGTTATGGGACATGAAGCTAAACTCATATATTTACTAGCTTAGTGTGATTGACACTTCCTTATGATCATGACGATCATTCTTGTGATTTAGACTAGCGATTGAGCGATGTCTCTTCGTCCGTGTGTTCGGACTTGCCTTCGGGCCATCCGTGTGTTCGGAAAAATTAAATGGATAGCTTCCATGAGATAGCTTCTCGTCCGTGTGTTCGGACTTCCCCCTTTTAGTGATTTCTGGATTTCGTGTGTTGATTTCTGGGATTTGTTCTGGATTTCGTGTGTTGATTTCTGGATTTAGTGCTTCACCAACTTTTGTGGTTTTCACTGATATGATATCAGTTTTTGTGTATTGGTGAATTTGTGTGTCATTACCTTTTTATGTGTTTGGATCTTTGAGAAGATTCTTGTGACATTGATTAATCCCTTGTTGATTATCATTTACATACTTATAGTAGTATGCCATCATGGTTATTATATGTTTATGCCATACCCCTTATCCTATATCATGTCATCTGATATTTATAGTTAGACTGATCCGTTTATTATTTTCTTATAAATAATACTCGGGTCAGACCGAGATGTTACAGGTGCTTCTGCTTGACTTCTCTTCTGGATTACTCTGACTTTTGGCTAACTACATAGATTAGTAGTTTTTGGATGTACACCTTTGAGATATAGACTCTATGTTATGTACTTATTCTTTTGTATAGCACGTGATGCTATTCTTTTGTATTATAGTGGATCTTTCTGACCACTACTCTGATGTACACTTTCATGTGTTATATATTTATTCATATCTTCTTCCGCCTTTGTGATATGGATGTCTGTGACTGATTTATGTTATGATTATTTCTATGTTTGTTTCCGAAGATTATATATAGCCACCGTGTGATAGCTTTGTGTTTGTATCGGTATGTCGGATTTCCTCCTTAAAAGATATGGATTCTATTCTATCTGACGTATTGGTGCTCGCACAAAGAAGTTACATGGAGGGTCGCTCCTCCACAGCCTTATTCTTCGTGCTAATTGACAGCACTACATCGTAGTGTTCTTGGTTAGCGTGGGTATAGAGGTGGGGCGTCACACTTTTCGTTTAATACACACACATATAATTATATACATACGTATTTGTTTCTTAAAACTATTATGAGTTTTGTTTCGATTTTAACATTTAAAGTTGTATTACAAATTCAATTTGTATATACATTATATAAGATTCACTTATTTAATTGTAACATTTATAATATATTATTAATCTTATATTTAAGTATATATTATTAATAATTAAAAATTAATTGATATTACAACTTTATTGTATCCTTTTATGAACTATAACGTTTATAACTCATATTTATTTTAAAATTATTTTTAATTTATTTGTATATAACTTTTATAATTTTAAATCAAAAGAACTTCAAAATTATTTATTTATAGCTTTTTTAAATTCAAATTTAAATAATTTTAAACTTGTCCATTTATAAATTTAAATTTTAACATAAAGCAATTTTAAATTAGTTTATTTATAACCTTTATGAATACAAATTAGAAACAAAATTTAAATTTCTTCTTAATCTTTATAAATTTAATTTAAACTAATTTTAAATTCAAATTTTATATATTATTTATAACAATACAATGTGGGCTCTGATTCCATTGTTGGATCAAGTGCATCGAGTAGGAGGGTAAAAGGGGAAAAATTCAAAAAATCCATTTCTAATTCATTATGCGCTAGGTCATTTATAGTGTTAACATCAAATCATATTTAATGTTTTGGATGATTTTGATTTGAATTTCAGGTTATCATATATTATTATTATATTATTATTAATGTGATTTGCAATTTTTATATTTGTTCAAAATGCTTAACTAGATTATTCATTTTCAGATTAAATGACATTTATTCAAAGGTAAATTCAAAAATAAAATATTTTATGTTTATAGTGATACACACACACTCTCGTGCACACACACATATAATTTATTTATTTTGTAACTGATATTTGAATGATAATAATTAATTAAATAATTTGAATATAGCAATTTTATATTCAATGTTTATAGAATTGATATTAAAAATTTAAATGATTATAATTAATCTTGGTTCAATTTCAAATATTTGAATGAAAGAACGTTGTCTTAATTGACTAACAGTGTTAATTTATAAATGTCCTAATAGCTAATATATATGTAAGATATATAATGGGTAAAAGTTTTATTAGGCTTACTCAGCTCAGTGTGCTTGGCCTAAATAATTGCCACATACAAATTACACAAGACAAAAAATTACACTTTATAAAATAAGGAACATTCAATTCGAACTCCCTACTTTCTAGATCTAACTTCATCTTCTTCAGTACATCTCTCCTTCTTTGTATCTCATTTAAGGAAGCCAAAATGATGTACTTTGGATTTCTGCCTCATCTAGCTGTGAATCCACTTCTACAAACAACATTCGTGCTAATTCCAACTCTCTAGCAAGTATTTTGCTGTTTATTCTCTTCAAAACCAACTACATGTCAATCTTGGAAAGCTAATTAACTTCCTCCTTGCTTTTCTTCATGTTCCAAAATGCTCTATGGTTTCGCTCCGTCCAAATACTCCAAAGCAACAATTTTCAAAGCACTATAGTTTATTTTGACTTCCAAGTTTATACCTTTCCTTCTTTCAGCAAGGTAGTCAGCTATCTCTTGAAGTTTGTACTCTAGATCTTGAAGTCTTTACGTCGATTTGCAATTTTCTCATACTTTACTGGAATATTTGCATTCAAAAATATATATTTATGCATTTCTTCATATATATTTCGCACAAAGCACATCTATTTTCTTTAGTGATTCCTCATTTTGACAGTCTATCCGTTGTTGGTAGGCTTCCCATGATGGCTTTGTATGTAGTCAGAGCCATTTTAGGGTTCTTATCTCTATCCCAAATGATTTTGCTCCATTTCTTGCTCTGGTTTTTTCTTCAAATTTCTTCCCATTCCGATTTTGTTGTAATGTCCCCTGCAGTAGGCTTCCAAGTCCATATGTTTGTTTCTCTTACCAAAAGTAAAGGCATGTACTTTATATGTTGTCTTTATTCACTTCTGATAGGTATTGTTTCATGGCTTCATTCGTTATCTTGAATTAGCTCTTATACTTTTTATTTGGGCAGTCATAAGCAGAAAAGGTATCCAAACCCAAGCTTTCAATTAGTGATTTCCCATCAGTCTAGGGATCTTTTCATAAATCTGTATTTATCGCATGTGCTATCTCTCTAGAACAGCAAACATCCACCTTTCCACTTATTTTCAAAATTGCATTCCAAGTGGAGGCATTATTGTTAATAGCCATTTGCCAGAAATTATCCATATTATTTCTCTGCCTCATCCATCTAGCTAAAAGGCCTTTAGAATTAATTATTTTCCATGCCTGCTTTAAAGTGAAGATATCTCTCGTATCTTTTAACCTTCTAAGTCCCACTCCTCCTTCATTCTCAGACTTGCATAAATCTTCGTATTTTATTTATGTAGCTTGATTTCCAAATGAAATTGGCACATACCCTCTCTATCTTATCTACTGATGCATCAGATAACTGAAAGTCTGAAGCCAAAAATTGACTTTTGCATGGATTACTATGTGCACTAATTTAATCCTTCCAACAAAAAACAATACTCTCAAACTCTAACCTTGTATTTTTCCCATATATTTTCCTAGCTTAGAACATTCTTTATATGTTATTTTATTATATGACAATGGGACACCCAAATATTTTATTGGTAGCTCTCCTTCTTTTACATTTAATATATCCAACACTTTAGCCTTATTTCTATAAAATTTATTAAAATACAATTTGGGTTTAAGCCCATTCATTTTTTAATCCCACTTTCTCTTCCTATCTCTAAAATATGCATTTGATAGTAATAACCACTTCAAAAATCACCTTTATGTAAATGATCCGGTTATCAGCATATAAGAGATGGCTCACTCTAGGTTGAAACCTATGAATTATCTTAATAAACTTGTTGTGGCTAGCCAACTCCGTTTGGAGGGTGAAAAATTCCACATCTATTATGAACATGTAAGGAGACAGTAGATCTCCTTGCCTAGTCCCTCTATTAATGTTAATAAATCCTTTGGAAATGTTATTCACCAAGATAGAAAAGGTAGGAGTGGTAACACATTCACTAATCAAATCAACAAATTTGGTTGGAAACCCTATATATCTTCGCATATGTAAAATAAAAAGTATGCTAACTATATCATATGCTTTTTGGAGGTCGACCTTTAAATAAAACTTGTCCGCTCCTTTTTTTATTAAAGTTTCTAATCAATTCATGTGCTGATAGTGAATTTTAAGATGTGCTTCTACCCTTAATAAATGCACTTTGACATTTACCTATGATATCGGGTAAGATCTTCTTCGTTCCATTGCATATTATTTTGCTCAAAATTCTGTATATAACATTATAGCAGGCAACAGGTCTTTAGTCCTCAAATCTTGTTGGTTTGTTAATTTTGGGAATCAAATAAATGAAAGTATGATTAATTTCTTTTAAAATTTTACGTATGTGAAAATTTTCTTGCATGGATAATACAATCATACTTTTCAAGTTCCCCCAATGTAGTTTGAAGAAGTTAGACCTCTGACCATCAGTGCCTAGACTGGCATCAAAATGAATGGAATCTGGAGCTTCGTAGACTTCACTTTCCAACACCTGCTTGCTCGGCAATTTCCTGCTTTTAGCATTCACCATTCTTCTACAGTGAGTTTCATGTAAGTCTACCTCACACTGCCCATTATATAATTCACTGAAGTATTTAATAACCTCCTATTTTATTTTTGCAAAGTTAGTAGTTGATTTTCCATCATGTTCAAAGCACTGGAAATTGTTAAAATTTCTCTGAACCAACATTTTGATATAGAAGAATTTAGTGCATTCATCCCCTTTCGTAATCCATTTTCCTTTTACTTCTTGTTTAAGTTCAATAGCTTTAACTTCAAATCATATTTAAGTTTTTTTTGTTCTTAGCATTGTTTCCATACGTCATCATATGTAGGAACACTATCTATTTTGTTCAGAAGTTCCTAACACTGGTTCTATACTGTTTTGATAGTGTCACTGTCCTTATGTCTACATTTATTCCATTCTTTCAACCTACTTTTCACTGCTTTTAGAACAAGCACTAGTTTGAAGAATTGACACCATCCACTTGTTCACATATGTCAAAAATTAACTACACTATTATACCCATCGTATGTATGCCAATCATTAGCATATCTAAATGGCTTCCCTTTGTCATTCTTATCCTTTTGCATTAAAGAAATACGAAGTGGACTGTGGTCACTTGTAGAGTTTGCCAGTATATTCACCTTGATATCCATAATCATATTTATGCAATAGCTAGCAATGTATATGTTTGCATGCTATTTCCTTCCAATCCTCACCTCTCCATGTATATCTCAAGCCGACATGAGCAGGCTCTACAAGTCTAGTGTAACTACATAGTTGTTGAACTCGATGAGCTGTGATACTCTTAATGTAAGTCACCCTTTTTTCTCTTCTTTATTTAAAACTATATTAAAATCTCTCATCATAATCCAAGAACTATTTATGATAATTAATAGGTGTTTAATTTTCTTCCATAAATTAGTCATGGTGTAGCAACCCGGAAATTCGAACACTTCGTCTTCGAATATTGATACATTTTAAAATATAACTAAATGTTATAAATATGATTTTATAACCTTGTCTCGCATCATTTAATTAATAAATAATGATAAGAAACTTGTTTTTGAAAAGTGTTTACAAAAATATATATTCTTCAAAGAAAAATAAAAAATGTGACCGAACATCGGTTTATCGATAAACAGCTTTTCGATCGATATAAGTTGTTCAAACTATCGTGCACTTAAGTAATGATCAAATGAACATATTGTAGGATCGATTTCACCCTAAAGGGGGGATGAATAGGGTGATACAATTAATTATAAAAATTATTGCGGAAGTATATAAAATAATTTCAGCACTGATAATAACAGAATAATAGCAACACAGATAATAGCAGAATATAAAAGACAGAAACAGAACAACACAAATTTAGCCAGCTTCGGCAAAACCCTGCCTACATGCTGCCCCTAAGGTTTCTACTATAAATTAAGTAGTCATACGCTTACACACGTAAACTCGCGACACCCGCTATCGACTAACCTAACTCTACGCTCAAAACCCTGCCACAACTTAGCCACTGAGTTGCGAATTCTCGAACTACACCACCGTAGTTCGTCCCCTAGTCACACGACTAGAAATTACAAAAGTTTAATAGGAAAATACAAATTAAAAACAATTTTAAAAACAATGAAACCCTAAATTAAAATTTAAAGCCCAATGTAAATCATAAAACCGGCCCAAATAACTAAGTGATAAAAAATATCCCTTTCTCCTTTTATATTGTTCGGCCTGCATTTGTATCCTTTGCGTTAAAAAAATATGGCTGCGCCTTTCTTCTTTCGTTCCTCTTTCTGATTTAGGGTTTCTAGGATTTGAAAACCACCGATACTTGTTGATCAATTGAATGACTGTTTTGAGTTGATTGCTTCGTCAATCGATCGGTCCTTTGATTCGCACACGGCTGCTTCAATTCTTCGAGTTCGATTAAAATGGTATGTGATTTATGCTTTTCTGGTTAGCTTTGCTTGAACTCGATTGATATTTTAGGCCGATGATGATTTGGGTTAAATAGGGTTTAATTCCCTTGATTATCATTCGAATATTTGTTTGAATTCGGCTGTTACTTTTTGCTCAGCCATTCGATTATACATGAATGCTTGAGATTTCTCTGACTTGTTCAATTTGTATAATGCCTTGCTTGATTATCACGACTTTGAATTGCTTTGACGATGTTTTCTTGGTTATCATGGCTTTGAATTTGTTAATAATCTGGAAGTTTTGATTTTTATTATTTTCTGTTTTTGAGTCTAACTTGATCGAACTCTTCCTTGATTGACTTACGACTTGATTTGTTGTATCGTGACTCAAGTAAATACTTGTTCGATTGAAATTGTCCTTGGTTTAAAACTGCTACTTTGATTTTGAACTTGTACACTGTGTTATTCTCTGGTCTACCTGATTCTGTTAGCTTGTATTCATTATGTAGTCTGGTTATTCTCTGTTGCATTTTGTGTCACTTCTGCTCATCACATCCATGCTTATACTTGCTGAGGCTGCTTCACCACTATTGTCACATTGGTTCATTATTGACTTCATTGTTGTTTTACTATGTACATTTGCTTGAGTCTGGTTCCGTTGTTACAGTACTAGTTTTGGTTACATGTGTACTGCCTATATATGTGTACATGTGCCTTTGCATTGACTTCATGTAGTCTTCACTTTTGCCTTTTGATCTGGTTCATTATCTGTTGGTCTGGTCTGGAGCATTTGTTTGTTGGACTGGGTTCATGAACATATTGCAGTTGTAACGACCCGTAAATTTTCGATAATTGAAATAGTTAATTTAATAAGATTTCGTGATTTAATGTTAGAAGAATTAAAAATTTGTAATTTATTTATGATTATAATAACTAGAATGAATTGCAACAATATTTATCTAAGTAAATTATTAATGAATTGAATGAAATTCCAATCAATTGAAATGACTTAAATGTTATAACTTGGTTATGAAGGGAATCAAATTGGTATTGTATAGGTAATTGTGACACTTGTTGTAAATAATAAACTTATAAGTGTGATTAAAAGTAAATGGTGATAATTATTATAAGTTACTTGTTTATTTAGTCGGTCGAATTGAATTTGGAAACCAATTGCAACTGAAATGAAATTTTGTATATTAGCTGAGTTCATGATCAATAACTGAAGTTAAATAATAATGTGGAATTCATTGGATGTAATAAAGTAATTGATTGATGATGAGAATTCATTTAAAATCCAATATTGAAATTTGTCGAATATTGAACGATTGTTTAAATTTAATATTTGGAATTAACTGAATAATTGAATAACGGGAGTTGAATAACAGTATAATGGAAATAGTTATTCTATAATTTGAATTCGTTTTTAAAGTTAAATCTTATAAGTTCATTTTCAAATATTTCAAGATAGTGAATTGTGGATAATCAAAATTGTTTAAAATTAAAAATTGCAAATATTTGAATAATTGAATGCTGAATATAATATGATTGAAAATGAAACCGAAAGTTGATGTAAAGTTTATTTAAACAATAATGAAATTTGTTAACATTTAAAAATTGGATTTTTAAGTGAATAACTACAAATTGACAATTTTATATTATAATCGAGACGTTAAAATAGCGATCCGGGGCACAGGCTCGGAATTCGACGAAACTAGTTCTATTGGATCTGAAATAGCGTGTTATTATCAGATTTCAAATTTCGTAGCGTTTGGAGTTATCGTTTGGTTGTACGGGTTAGAAACGCGTTGAAATAAATATCGAAAATTTAACAATTTAATTCGATTCAAAAAGCTAACTTCCGCAGACGATCGAATTAGGTCCCGGAACCTGTTCCATTACGTTCGGAATAAGGGTAAAACATTATAAACGCCAGGCGGCATGCTTCGTTTGGAGTTCGTTTGAAAAGGTGCATTAAAATTGAAAATATTTATAAAATAATGTTGTATACGTATATATATACTGTGCCTACAGTGAACCCTAAGCCAACAACGTAGCCGCCATTTCTTCTCTTATCAGTGGCCGAAATGTCCTCTCCTTCTTCCTCGTTTTTCTTCAAATCCGTAGATCTATAGCAAAATCTTCCAGCTAGAAAATCGTAGAGCACTCCGAGCTCTACGATATCAACGGTAGAGATTGAGTTTCATGTTGTGAGGAGAGAGATATCTGGCCATGTTTATCCCGAGTTCTTGCACGAATTTCGAAGCGACGGGGGCACATGGCGATGCCGCTCGTGGCACGGGGATCGAGAGGGTGTAGACATGTCGGTTGCGCTCGATGGATCGGGGTCTGACCATCAGGGGTGGATCGGCAATCGATTTTTTTAAATCGGCGATGGGTTCTTAGATGTTGAGAGGTGCGAGAGGGAAGAAGAAGAATTGGACGGCCTTGATCTGGAGATTTGAAATGTACGGCCGTGATTTCTTGGGTTTGTAAATAAATGAAAAAGAAATTTTTATATATAAATATATATGCAATCTTGTAAAAATTCATATCTCATGTATACGAGGTCGGAATCGGACGAAACTGGCGACGCCGGAATCGCAGCGATGAGAGCTACGCTGCAGTGCAGATTCGGAGATGTTTGGAGCTCGTTAAAATTTTAGGTTAAATCGAACGTACTCGGTTTAATTTAAAATTTGAACGTTTGGCATCGTAAACTCAAGGTGAGTGTTTTATAACGCTCACAACGTACTAGAATATTCTCATGCAAGTTAAATTGGTTTTTATGAAGTGGTAAGATTTTGAGTGGTCGTTGTTGATAAATTAACTGTCATTGAATTTACCGTTAAAAATTGAAATTGACAGTAAAATTGAAATTTGAATTTTATTGCAATTAAATTTACCGAATATTAATATCTATGAAATTTCCGTGAATTTATTGTCTGTTGGGTGATTGGTTGCGATGGATGCTATTGATCGATATTTGAATGTTTGGATGTTTATTTGTTTGTATATATCCTATCATCACCTTGTGTATTATTTACAGTTGTAAATTGAATCATTTCGAATAAATTGAGAAATATGTTGAAATGATATATACCTATAACACCATGATTTGGATTGAATTGATATATATCTATCCCTGAAATTTAGTGAAATAACTGATCAATTGGCCATAGGATTGAAAATTATTTACAGACACCAGATTGGTTAAATTAATAACTTTTTTTTAAAAATCTTTGATTTGAAGTTATTTAAATGTTTTGATTTAAATGAAATAAAAATCAATTTATAGAAATCGAATTTATCGCAGATTTGAGTTTGAAAGGTTGAAATAAATGTTGGTTAAAAGAAATTGTTAAACAATTAAAGTTGAGACTTGAAAATTTAAAATTGTGATATGATTGAATTTCGTAAATTGATTTAATTTTAAAAGGATTGAAATTTTATTCGAACTTTGAATATTACTAAATAACAGTGATATAAAAATGACTTTTCGAAATTTAGCTCGGAATTGAATTTTATTGAAGATTGGTATTTTAAATTGAATATTAAAGGATAATTTGATTTAACTGTTTTGAATTGATATTTTGAAAATCGAGCTCAAAAATTGTTATAAATTGAAATCGGAATTGAATCGACTTAATGGAAATTGGGATTTGACTCGGATTGGGAAGTTGGAATTGAAATGTTTTGACTTTGAAGCCATTTCATTTTGGTTTTACCAAATTATTCTGCTATATAAACCATTAAATACTTAAACTATTTTATATTAAACCATTTTTAACCTATATTAACTATATTAAATTATTTCAACCTATCTTAAACTATGTTAACTTATTTTAATCTATTTTAAATCTACTTAACCTAATCTAATTTATTTTAAACCAATTAACCTATTTTAATTTATTTTAAATCTACTTAATCTATTTTAAAGCTATTTGACCGATTTAATTATATTTAATCTATTTTAAATCTATTTAACTATATTAAATTAATTTAAACTATTTTTGAATCTATTTTTTAAATATTTTAAAGCATTTTACCTATTTTAATTATTTAAACTATTTTTTTAACTATTCAAACTATTTTCTAAAATTCAAGCGGGTCAATAGGGTGAAATGTTTATATTTAAATCTTGGATTTAAATATGAATTGGGTTAAATGAAGTATAACCTAAATTGAAATTCGAAACGATTTTGAAATTGAAATGAGATATTGAGGCGGAAATGATTTTGAAATGGAGTTGTATATTTCGAGTAGATATGATGATTTCGAAATGGATTTGATTTTTGAAGCGAATATGATATTTTGATATCAATTATGAATTGATTTTGAAAATGTAAAAGAACCATCCGGTGTGTAATAAGCGTTTGGTTGTTAAAGAGACCGGGATCAGATATGGGCATACTCACTGTCGATACTGAAAACCACTTTAACAACTATGTACGTGGTGGAGATTCCAAAAATGAAGTAGGATGGTTTGGTGAACGATTCTATATGGTATGACGTGACCCTGACTCCCTTGAGTCAGCTTAGATGTGACTAAAACCAAGAGCCACGCCGGGCCAAGTGAGGCCATTCCTCCTATCGGGCACATTTCTTCGATACCATTATATTGCTTTTGTGATTGTTTTGGTGGCCACCCCTCTATTTTTGATATGGGAGTGTGTCCGAGGTGGGCGGTAGTAGCTGGTATGCGTTACCACCAGTCCGGATCCGCAAACGGTATATCTACCCTGGCATTTCCTCATGTGCCATGTTCACATGCCCTAGAGCGCCTTCTACGAGTTTGTTTTGTACCATACCTATGGAGTGCCCTCTGATAGCCCTCCAGTTTACGGGGGGAGTTACGGTACTGTATAGACTATGGGAATATATAAAAATGTGTTAAGGGGGATATGGGTAACACGTTAATGCTATTTTAATAGTTTACTTTACTATAGACATATTATAATAGCGTATTGTACTACATAGTAGATAGTTTAACGGATCCTTAAGAGATGGAAAATCCCGTAACATCTCTTGAGTTATTGCACGCACGTCGACACTAGATAGGAGATGTCAAACCCCGTAAACATCTCTGACGCCGTTACACCCATATTTATTTATGATTGATTTAACTTACATAAGGATATTTAGTCCCGACTCGAGTGTTTTGTCCTTTCATTACGCTCGGGTCAGTCTTGAGTTTTCAGCTTATTGAAGATCTATTCTGGAGGACGAAGACGAAGATTTGGTATACTATTACTATTATTATCTCTGCATCATGCTGTCTGCTGCATTATTTTATTTGTTCTATTGTATATGTATAACTCTGATAAATATTGAATAAATGATAATCAAAAGTATATTAAACAGATTCATGAACTGTTTATTTGATTATTATATTTTATCGTTCCGCTGCGAGATTCTGTGGTTGTTTCTTCTTCCTTTCTCTTATTTTCTCATTTACCCCATTAACAATCCTCTCTTTTGAATGGTTTGGAATCGGCATGTGTGTCTGCTTGTCGTTTTAAACTGTCCAAAAAGGTGAGTCGTTACAGTTGGTATCAGAGCCAGGTTTAGCGATAAAACATGGCTTTGTGGGGTCTGACTCTTTATTAATAAGGTAGTAATACCCTATGATGAGTCGCTGAGTGTACATATATATTTGAGAGAGCATATTTGTTAGTGATATAAAATTGTTTTATATTGCATTGGCTGTATTTTTGAGTGGCTTATAGATTCTGGTCAATACGAGTAATTAAGGTCATTGATAGGGATCTCTAAACACTTGAACAGAACAATTCGATATAGTATTGTTTTGAAATTGGGTAAATGAAATAATTTTGCCCTAATCATATTTTTATATAAAGAAATAATTTTCAAAAATTATTATGGTTTCTGTAGCTTGTTTGGTTGTTAGGAATTATAATATTGATTGTTATCATTGATTGGATGTTGTATTTTAATAAATAAGAGTAATTACAAAATAAATAATGATAAAACAACTTGTGGAATGTTTTAAGAAAGTAAAATTTTGTAAGAATAATTTATAAATGTGACTTATAAATCAAGATAGATTTAAATTGAGAAATATTGAATTTAAGACCCGGGGATTTTGAAATGGTTTTGAAAGCTTTGAAGAGAAATGTAGAGTGATATGAGTGAAAAATATTAATGGAAATATTTTGAAAGGATTTTTTTTTAAAAAAAGGAATGAATTTAGTACTCTCCTCTTCTATCGCTGGAAAATAATTTCGGTGATGACTGCGCAGCATCATCGACGTTCATTTTCGAGTCTCAAAGTGGGGAGACTTCTGAGAAGCTTTGCTTCGAAATTGTTTGGTAAATGGCTTTTGGTTTAAACTCCAAAGGTATGATTTGAGATATTAAAGATATAAGTGTATATATTTATTTCAAATGATTTGAATGAATCGGGCATTTAAATTTTCTAAGAAATATTAACTAACAGAACTTAGAAAATAGGAGGATTAAGAAACACTAAGCTAAATGTTTGAGAAAATTTTAGAGTTGAAGTGTAACTCTTAAAAATTGAAAAGTAAAGAAAATTTAAGCAAGTGAAATTATGAACATTCTAATTAAGTAAAATGAGTCCTATTAATTTGTATAATACCAAATTGCATTCTAATAACATATAATACAACTTACCAAATGTTAAAAGTTAAAATGATGATTTGGATATGTAATGGGATATTATAAAAATAAGCAAAATCTAAAAGTAATTGAAATATACAAGTAAGCAAAACTTAAAAGTAATTAAAATGTATATAAATGGAAATTTGGTTGTGATAAATGTTTTATACTTAAGTATAATATGAAATGATGAATGGCTAAATGGAATAAGTAAGTAGAACTTAAGAAAGCAGACAAATGAATCAAATAATATCTTTGTAAATTTGTTATAGAATTAAATATACATTTGCAAAGAAATTATGAAATTGAATTTATGACTTTTGAGATAATTATAAACTTAGATAAAGTCCAACTTCTTATATATGACCTTTATAGAATAATTATAAACTAAAGTGATGATTAATAAAATGTTCCACAAATAAATCTGTTATTAAATGAAATTTATGAAAATGGAGTAAATGCAAACAAAAGAATTTGGTATAGCTAAGAATCAATGGAAAATGAAATTGAATTTAATTAAATTATATAGAATGTTTAAAATGGATATACTAAGTATATAAGGGATATGAACGTTGCATTGTGAATAATAAATTGTAAATGAAATGAAGGTAAGTAAAGAAATTTAATATAGATGAATTGTATAGAAATCTATTGAAAGTTAATACGTAAGTTGTACGTATATTATTTTATTCGCACCACGATTTGATTTAGATTCGAGCACAGAATTTCGAAATAATTCATATCGATCTGAGTTAGGATTTTTCACTCGATTCTCGACGGCGAACCCTGGATATGGATTTTTGATTTGATTTTGGAATTCTCTATCATAGTATATGGCTATGCAAGGAGAATAACAGTTTCCGATCAAGGAACCAAATTTGAGTCCGCACTAGAGAGTCGTGTGAACAATACTAGTTTGGAAGTGAAATTGTGTGATCGAATGAGTGATAAGATTTGATACTGCGTATGGATGATATATATACATCGTACAGGCTTAAATAAAGCCAATATTGGAAATTGAAAATGCAAAATATAAAATGATTTTAAATTATATGATTGGATATCATTGATAAATAAGATGTAGGTATTTAAAATCAAGGGAATTTGGATTGCCCGACAAAGAGGTACGTGTTTATTTTGTCAATTGATTTGATGGTTTTATGATGGAGCCACTTGGCTTTTGGTTTCTTTGTTGGTTTGGGGCCCGTAGAGGCGTTTTGTAGCTGTACCGATCGAGCCGCGCAAAGCAGACTCTACCGAAATTTTTTCGAAAATTCGGGTGTTAGAAAATTTTCAAGTTTTAAAATTTTATAACTTGTTTGGATATCTAATTTGTAAATTTTGTAAGCCGATCGGAGTAGCGTAGTGGAAGCGTTGTAACGACTTTATAAATAAAATTTCATTGTTTAATAAATTGATAATTTTGAATAAAATATATCAAATGTTGAATTCTTTACTTAGTTCCTTTTCGAGGACGAAAAGTTTTGAGTGGGGGAGAGTGTAACGACCCGTAAATTTTCGATAATTGAAATAGTTAATTTAATAAGATTTCGTGATTTAATGTTGGATGAATTAAAAATTTGTAATTTATTTATGATTATAATAACTAGAATGAATTGCAACAATATTTGTCTAAGTAAATTATTAATGTATTAAATGAAATTCCAATCAATTGAAATGACTTAAATGTTATAACTTGGTTATGAAGGGAATCAAATTGGTATTGTATAGGTAATTGTGACACTTGTTGTAAACAATAAACTTATAAGTGTGATTAAAAGTAAATGGTGATAATTATTATAAGTTACTTGTTTATTTAGTCGGTCGAATTGAATTTGGAAACCAATTGCAACTGAAATGAAATTTTTTGTATTAGCTGAGTTCATGATCAATAACTGAAGTTAAATAATAATGTGGAATTCATTGGATGTAATAAATTAATCGATTGATGATGAGAATTCATTTAAAATCCAATATTGAAATTTGTCGAATATTGAACGATTAAATTGTTTAAATTTAATATTTGGAATTAACTGAATAATTGAATAACGGGATTTGAATAACTGTATAATGGAAATAGTTGTTCTATAATTTGAATTCGTTTTTAAAGTTAAATCTTATAAGTTCATTTTCAAATATTTCAAGATAGTGAATTGTAGATAATCAAAATTGTTTAAAATTTAAAATTGCAAATATTTGAATAATTGAATGCTGAATATAATATGATTGAAAATGAAACCGGAAGTTGATGTAAAGTTTATTTGAACAACAATGAAATTTTTTAACATTTAAAAATTTGATTTTTAAGTGAATAACAAGAAATTGACAATTTTATATTATAATCGAGACGTTAAAATAGCGATCCGGAGCACATGCTCGGAATTCGACGAAACAAGTTCTATTGGATCCGTAATAGCGTGTTAATATCGGATTTCAAATTTCGTAGCGTATGGAGCTATCGTTTGGTCGTACGGGTTAGAAACGAGTTGAAATAAATATCGAAAATTTAATATTTTAATTCGATTCAAAAAGCTAACTTCCGCATACGATTGAATTAGGTCCCAGAACCTGTTCCATTGCGTTCGGAATAAGGGTAAACATTATAAACGCCAGGCGGTAAGCTTCATTTGGAGTTCGTTTGAATAGGTGCATTAAAATTGAAAATATTTATAAAATAATGCTATATACGTATATATATACTGTGCCTACAGTGAAACCCTAAGAAAAAAACGTAGCCGCCATTTCTTCTCTTATCAATGGCCGAAATGTCCTCTCCTTCTTCCTCGTTTTTCTTCAAATCTTTAGATCTATAGCAAAATCTTCCAGCTAGGAAATCGTAGAGCATTCCGAGCTCTACGATATCAACGGTAGAGATTGCGTTTCATGTTGTGAGGAGAGAGATATCTGGCCACGTTTATCCCGAGTTATTGCATGAATTTCGAAGTGACGGGGGTGCGTGGCGATGCCGCTCGTGGCACGGGGGTCAAGAGGGTGTAGACGTGTCGGTTGGGCTCGATGGATCGGGGTCCGGCCATCAGGGGTAGGATCGGTAATCGATTTTTTTAAATCGGCGATGGGTTCTTAGATGCTGGGAGGTGCGAGAGGGAAGAAGAATAATTGGACGGCCCTGATCTGGAGATTTGAAATGTACGGCCGTGAGTTCTAGGGTTTGTAAATAAATTAAAAAGAAATTTTTATATATAAATATATATGCAATCTTGTAAAAATTCATATCTCATGTATACGAGGTCAGAATCGGACGAAATTGGCGACGCCGGAATCGCAGCGACGAGAGCTACGCTGTAGTGCAGATCCGGAGATGTTTAGAGCTCGTTAAAATTTTAGGTTAAATCGAACGTGCTCGGTTTAATTTAAAATTTGAACGTTTGGCATCGTAAACTCAAGGTGAGTGTTTTATAACGCTCACAATGTACTAGAATATTCTCACGCTAGTTAAATTGGTTTTTATGAAGTGGTATGATTTTGATTGGTCGTTGTTGATAAATTAATTGTCATCTAGATTGTCATTGAATTTACCGTTAAAAATTGAAATTGACAGTCAAATTGAAATTTGAATTTTATTGCAATTAAATTTACCGAATATTAATATCTATGAAATTTCGGTGAATTATATTGTCGGTTGGGTGATTGGTTGCGATGGATGCTATTGATTGATATTTGAATGTTTGGATGTTTATTTGTTTGTATATGTGACGCCCCACCTCTATACCCACGCTAACCAAGAACACTACGGGGTAGTGCTGTCAATTAGCACGGAGAATAAGGCTGTTGAGGAGCGACCATCCA
The DNA here is from genome assembly GCA_030737815.1 of Allium fistulosum. Lineage (NCBI taxonomy): Eukaryota > Viridiplantae > Streptophyta > Magnoliopsida > Asparagales > Amaryllidaceae > Allium > Allium fistulosum. The sequence goes on along the minus strand of CM060904.1, from coordinate 1,216,322,263 downwards.
TGAAATTTCTTTGTGCGAGAACCGATATGTCAGATAGTATAGAATGCATATCTTTTAAGGAGGAAATCCGACATACCGATACAAACACAAAGCTATCACACGGTGGCTATATATAATCTTCGGAAACAAATATAGAAGTATGCATAACATAAATCAGTCACAGACATCCATATCACAAAGGCGGAAGAAGATATGAATAAATATATATATCACATGAAAGTGTACATCAGAGTAGTGGTCGGAAAGATCCACGATAATACAAAAGAATAGCATCACGTGCTATACAAAAGAATAAGTACACAACATAGAGTCTATATCTCCAAGGTGTACATCCAAAAACTACTAATCTAGGTAGTTAGCCAAAAGTCAGAATAATCCTGAAGAGAAGTCAAGCAGAAGCACCTGTAACATCTCGGTCTGACCCGAGTATTATTTATAAGAAAATAATAAACGGATCAGTCTAACTATAAATATCAGATGATATGGTATACAGTAAAAGGCATGACATGAACATGTAATAACCATAGCGACATACTACTATAAGTATGTAAATGATAATCAACAAAAGATTAATAAATATCACAAGAATCTTCTCAAAGATAAAATAGGGTATCATACCCTAAGCTTGTATTCATAACAAGTCAATAACACATGAATTCACCAATGCACAAAAACTGATATCATATCAATGAAAATCATGAAAATTGGTGAAGCACAAAATTCCAGAAATCATCATCAGAAATCCAGAAAACACATAAAGGGGGGGAGGCCTAACACATGAATGGGAGCATGAAAACTCACCTACGCGTAAACACATGACGAGAAGCTATCTCATGGAAGCTATCCATTAAATTTTCACACAGGAATGGCCCGAAGACCGTAGGGTGCTACCCTAGAAATGTGATGGCGAAACATCACATGATCGGGGTATAGTCTCCCACGTAGACAAAGAGACATCGCTCAATCGCTAGTCTAAATCACAAAAATGATCGTCATGATCATAAGGAAGTGTCAATCACACCAAGCTAGTAAATATATGAGTTTAGCTTCATGTCCCATAACCACTTGCTTAACTTAAATATTTACGAACAAGCTGTAAATCTTCACTAGGAAATTGTCACAAAAAGGGTTCAATCGAACAAGTCCAAGAGCTAACCGACGAAGTGAACGCAAGCGTTTCATACCACTCGTTTTACTAAGTCGTTTAAGTCGATTTCTCATCCGAGTGAAGTAAAGGCTTGTATATACTAGTAGATTGAAAATCGATTTGAGAAAACGAACTTTTGATATTTAAAATAGTGTTGAAATCGCTTTGATGAAAGAGTTTTGATATTTACTATTAGTATTGAAACCTTCATATATCTTTAAAGTGACAAGTCATAAAACGATTGTAGAAACAAATCAATTCACGTTCGAAGACGTGAGTAAAGTCCAAAGAAGTCAATCCCAAATCCATCAAAGTAGAAATTCTGATAAATGCTTTGTCGGATAAGATTGCCTACGCAGAGTAATTCGGGGTTCGACCTAGTGAAGGCAAGCTGGTCCAACGACCTAAGGAGAAGTAGGTCATACGACCTAAGGGAAGACTGCCGTGCGACCTAGCTGAAGAACAGGTAAAATGACCTAAGTGCTAACTCGCGAGCGACCTAAGGTCTGCGACCTAAATGCGAGCGACCTAACGAAGTGCGCGACCTAACAGTGAGGCGCGACCTAAGGATGTGCGCGACCTATCAGTGAGGCGCGACCTAAGGTGATTCGCGACCTAAGGGTACGCGACCTAACATGGTTCGCGACCTAAGACTCGCGACTTAAAGTTTGCCTGGGGAATTATAGGTCGGCAACGACCTACGACTTAACAAAAGTCGAGCGACTTAAGAGGCATGGGAACCAGCGACCTAAAACTGGCGACCTAAGGATACGCGACCTAAAGGCTTGCGACCTAAAGGCACGCGACCTAGAGGTGAACGACCTAACGAGGTCCAGGGGAAGCGACCTAAAATGCTTCGACCTAAGGATACGCGACCTAAAGGCTTGCGACCTAAAGGCACGCGACCTAGGGGTGAACGACCTAACGAGGTCCAGGGGAAGCGACCTAAAATGCTTCGACCTACGACTTATTTCTCTGCGACCTAAGCCAGAACGACCTAAGCACGCAAGCGACCTAGGCCTTAACTCGCGAACGACCTAAGAAAGGGGTGACTTTTCAACGCGCGACCTAAGGCTTAGCGACCTAACGAAGCCAGAGCGACCTAAGTGCAGGAATTTCCCAAAAACGCTGAAAGTTGGAGTTTTTCGTCGATTCGATCCAAACCAAAAGCAAATATTCATACAAATGCAATAGGGGATCATTCCCAACAGCCCAATGACATCTATAGGCAAGATGTGAGATCAAAAATCTCACCTTTTCCACGAAATTGATGTTGGAGAGCTTAAGAGCAAAGCAAGAATCAACCCCTAGCTTGAATCTATGTTCTTCACCTTGAAGTCGGAGTTTGATGCTGAATTCACTAAAGATCTCGAGCTTGGAATTTTAATTTCTCTTTCCCTCCACCATTTTTGAAGAAGCTTGAAGTATTTGATGAAGTGATGAAGAGAAGAGGGAGTTGGGCTGAGTTAAGAAGGTGCAGTCCCAACCAAAGTCACAAGTGGGAAAAGTGACGAAAATTTCACTATCTCCAAACATATCGAAGTTTACACTCAAAAAGATCGCAAACGTCATTTTGAACTCAATGGGGGTGGTCTCGAGTCCTAATTTGACCGTATGCAAAAAGTAGCTTTTCGGACTAACATCCGACTAACGATAAAATATTTAAATATAAAATCGATAGATATGCGGGTTGTTACAGTATATATCCTGTCATCACCCTGTGTATTATTTACAGTTGTAAATTGAATCATTTCGAATAAATTGAGAAATAGGTTGAAATGATATATACCTATGACACTATGATTTGGATTGAATTGATATATATCTATCGCTGAAATTTAGTGAAATAACTGATCAATTGGCCATAGGATAGAAAATTATATATGGACACCGGATTGGTTAGATTAATAATTTTTTTTAAAACAAAATCCGTGATCTGAAATTATTTAAATGTTTTGATTTAAATGAGATAAAAATCAATTTATAGAAATCGAATTTATTGCAGATTTGAGTTTGAAGGTTGAAATAAATGTTGGTTAAAAGAAATTGTTAAATAATTAAATTTGAGACTTGAAAATTTAAAATTGTGATATGAATGAATTTCGTAAATTGATTTGCTTTTAAAAAGATTGAACTTTTATTCGAACTATGAATATTACTAAGTAACAGTGATATAAAAACGACTTTTCGAAATTTAGCTCGGAATTGAATTTTATTGAAGATTGGTATTTTAAATTGAATATTAAAGGATAATTTGATTTAAATGTTTTGAATTGATATTTTGAAAATTGAGCTCAAATTTTTTTATAAATTGAAATCGGAATTGAATCGACTTAATGGAAATTGGGATTTGACTCGGATTAGGAAGTTGGAATTGAAATGTTTTGACTTTGAAGCCATTTCATTTTGGTTTTCCCAAATTATTCTGCTATATAAACCATTAAATACTTAAACTATTTTATATTAAACTATTTTAACCTATATTAACTATATTAAATTATTTCAACCTATCTTAAACCATGTTAACTTATTTTAATCTATTTTAAATCTACTTAACCTAATCTAATTTATTTTAAACCAATTAACCTATTTTAATTTATTTTAAATCTACTTAATCTATTTTAAAGCTATTTGACTGATTTAATTATATTTAATCTATTTTAAATCTATTTAACTATATTAAATCAATTTAAACTATTTTTGAATCTATTTTTTAATATTTTAAAGTATTTTACCTATTTTAATTATTTAAACTATTTTTTAACTATTCAAACTATTTTCTAAAATTCAAGCGGGTCAATAGGGTGAAATGTTTATATTTAAATCTTGGATTTAAATACGAATTGGGTTAAATGAAGTATAACCTAAACTGAAATTCGAAACGATTTTGAAATTGAAATGAGATATTGAGGCGGAAATGATTTTGAAATGGAGTTGTATATTTCGAGTAGATATGATGATTTTGAAATGGATTTGATTTTTGAAGCAAATATGATATTTTGATATCAATTATGAATTGATTTTGAAAATGTAAAAGAACTATCCGGTGTGTAATAAGCGTTTGGTTGTTAAAGAAACCGGGATCGGATATGGGCGTACTCTCTGTCGATACCGAAAACCACTTTAACAACTGTGTACGTGGTGGAGATTCCAGAAATGAAGTAGGATGGTTTGGTGAACGATTCTATATGGTATGACGTGACCCTGACTCCCGTGAGTCAGCTTAGATGTGACTAAAACCAGGAGCCACGCCGGGCCAAGTGCGGTCATTCCTCCTATCGGGCACATTTCTTCGATACCATTCTATTGCTTTTGTGATTGTTTTGGTGGCCACCCCTCGATTTTTGATATGGGAGTGTGTCCGAGGTGGGCGGTAGTAGCTGCTATGCGTTACCACCAGTCCGGATCCGCAAACGGTTTATCTACCCTGCCATTTCCTCGTGTGCCATGTTCACATGCCCTAGAGCGCCTTCTACGAGTTTGTTTTGTACAATACCTTTGGAGTGCCCTCTGATAGCCCTCCAGTTTACGGGGGGGAGGGTTACGGTACTGTATAGACTATGGGAATATATAAAAATGTGTTAAGGGGGATATGGGTAATGCCTTAACGCTATTTTAATAGTTTACTTTACTATATACATATTATAATAGCGTATTGTACTACATAGTAGATAGTTTAACGGATCCTTAAGAGATGGAAAATCCCGTAACATCTCTTGAGTTATTGCACGCACGTCGACACTAGATAGGAGATGTCAAACCCCGTAAACATCTCTAACGCCGTTACACCCATATTTATTTATGATTGATTTAACTTACATATGGATACTTAGTCCTGACTCGAGTGTTTTGTCCTTTCATTACGCTCGGGTCAGTCCTGAGTTTTCAGCTTATTGAAGATCTATTCTGTTGGACGAAGACGAAGATTTGGTATACTATTACTATTATTATCCCTGCATCATGCTGTCTGCTGCATTATTTTATTTGTTCTGTTGTATATGTATAACTCTGATAAATGTTGTATAAATGATAATCAAAAATATATTAAACAGCTTCATGAACTGTTTATTTGATTATTATATTTTATCGTTCCGCTGCGAGATTCTGTGGTTGTTTCTTCTTCCTTTCTCTTATTTTCTCATTTACCCCATTAACAATCCTCCCTTTTGAATGGTTTGGAATCGGCATGTGTGTCTGCTTGTCGTTTTAAACTGTCCAAAAAGGTGGGTCGTTACAGCAGTCATGAGTCATGTGCATGTTGCCAGTTGAGCTTCACTAGTTGTCTTGATGCCATTTTAGCTGATGTTGTTTTTGGTTTTCTGGCATTGTGCTTTTGTGTGCACTGTCAACTACTTGTACTGGTTCAAATGGAAGTCTTTTTGAACTGTATGTAAGTTGGTGACACTATTTTCATTTGAAGCTGCAGTGTCATTTCTAAGTCTGGTTTGGACATATCATTACTCTGATGCATTCCGTTTTCACTATGCCTGATTATTTTTGTGTGTCTTTGCCTTGTCTGGTTCATCTTTGTAGCATTGACTCATGTGTTCATTGTGTAGTCTGGTTTTGGTTGAAGCTTTGCATTCAGAAGTTTTGTGTCACTTGTGTTCATTATGCTTATATGTATACATGTTGTTTCACACATGTATATATGTATGGTTGTTCTGTCCATTTCCTGACATCACCCTTTGTACATGTTGAAGTCTGGTTTGGAGCTTGTAGTCTTTTAAAACTGTCTTTGAGTTGTTGAGCCACTTGGTTGAGCATGTGCTCTTTTTTCCTGACCCATTTCCATGTGTTGTTGCGGTTTGATTGTGTAGTATGCTTGGAGACTTGATACATTGATTTGTGATCTGGTGTTGTGTTTGTTGTGCATTTGCACTTTGATTGTTTTCTCTGGTTCACTTGAATCTGGTTGGACTGTCTATTCTCCTCAGTTTTGTATTGTTCACTACTTTTTGTACTTGTTCATTTTTGATTTTGAACTGGTCGACTTGTTTTAGTTGTCTTGACCATTTTATTGAACTTGTACATTTGGATTTGCACCTGTGTTGAATCCAGCTTATGGCTCGGGTTTGACCTTGTGCTCGTGTCATGACTTTATTTGTATTGCACTTAAGGTGAACCCGGCTTTTGATTGGGTTTGATCTTGTGCTCACCTGTCCCTGTAATTTTATCAAGTGTATATCGGTGTGCACGGCCTTGTGGCATGTAAAGTGATACACTGTGCATGTCACAAGTTGTTCGTGTTTGATGAATTCAAAATTAAATGATGACGTACAACACAAATAACCGAGGCAAATAATATTTTCAAAATACACATTTTATTTTACACTGCAGAAAATATTTCTTTTCAATTTTACTGCGTCAGTGTGTATTTTGTAGATAACTCAGATGCTGGGTTCAATCTGGAATACAGTTGAAGATCAAATACGAGTGAATGAGTGAAATGTAGTGAGGTGCAAATGTATGTATAGTGAAAAATGTGATTTGATTGAAATTGTAATGTAACTGAAATTTGTATATATATAGTGAGAGCTGAAATTTGTACTATTCAAAATTGTAATAAATATTTGTTTGAATAAAATATTTGTTTGAATTTAAATTCTGTGTTATTTATTTTATTCAGTAAATATGTATTTAATTATGTGAAAAATAAAATAGTACATTAACAAATACATTTAATTGAATATATATGTTTATTATCATCAAACAAAAATCATATACTAGCATATTCAACAATCTCCCCCTTTTGATGATAACAAATATATATTTAAGATTTTGAATTTATTGAATGTATTTGAGCATTCAATTTGCTCTCCCTATTTGAATGCTCCCTCTCTACAACAAAGCTCCTCCTTCATATATGCATGAAAATAAATAAAAATATGCAAATGAACCTATACGCAAATAAAAAATACAAAATAAAATATTTGACCTTTATTTGCCAAAATCTTAACTTTTCTCTCCCCCTTTTGTTATCAGCAAAAGAGTAATAGTGTTTACAACATTAATACCCAATCGAGTATAAATATTAAATTTCAATAAAAAATCAAACAAAAATCATAAATACTCTGTTAGGTGCATATTCCACTTTAGAATGATAGGAATGATGTCATCATATAAAATCATATAGTTGTGTCTATTTGTGGTATATTTATATCAGGAATTTGAATATCTTCTAACCATGCATAACCGTTAAGACTTTTAAATGAGATTAGTAGTATTCCAAAAAATAAAAAAAAGATGAATTCAAGTATCTTCTAACTACGCATAACCGTGAGGACTTTTAAATGGGATTAGAATCAACTTGTCTATTTAATCAATCCATTTTGATATGTGTTCCATACATGCATAACCTTGAGGACTTTTAAATGAGCATGGAAGCACATAATCAAAAATTCCAAGTAATTCACCCATGCATAACCATGAGGACTGTTAAATGAGAGTGAATACTTTTGATTTTTTATTGCTTAAAAATATAATAAATTGATAAACGAATGATTTCCCGTTTAAAATACCACATATTGACATACTATATTGGATTTTGATGAGTGATGGTCGTTAGAAATAGAGATGGTCATTGTAACATCCCAAAATTTTCGACTTTCGAAAATTCGACATCGATACTCACTTTATCGACTGTCGAGAAATCAAGTGCCGGAAACTCCAATAGTGATGGTTTAAGAAAGAAGAAAAAGGCAGAAGAAGAAGAAGATAGAAGAAAAGAACAACATCAGAAACAGAAACAATTTCAGAATCTCACATATCGCAGCGGAACAATATACAATAGATAATTACTAGTCTTTTAAAACAAAGAACTATATCATTTTATACATACATCAATCATCAGAGTCAATATACAACAATGGACAGTTTTATAAACTTGTCCTCATACAGAATATACAGCGGAATAAATACTATCAGATACAAATACTACGTCTCGTCATCCAGCTTACTCCAAAGCTCCAGAATGTCCAGAATATCCTGATAACATAACTCTAGGCTGCCCGTGTGGAAATTGGTGGGCACCCATAGTTTAGAAGGGAAACAATAAACTCCGAGTCAGTCATGGTGACTGGTGTGAGATCGTAAAACAGTTATTTTTCACAAAGAAAATAAAACAAATTCGCAATGCTTTTGGAAAATGAAACTACCATAAGACCTCCCACCACACACACAATGCAAACGCAGAATTGGAGGAGATTTCTTCTTATGATAGTCAAAGATGCTTACTACGCAAAATCAAATCATTTTTGATATTATTATTAGTGCATAGTGTAGAAATCATTTCGAAAGTATAATATTAATCTTAGCCAACATAGACATTTCGAACTATGCCTACTATAGCTACCATCACTACTACAAAACAGGTCATTTGCATCGGTTGTTTACCCCCCTTTTGCATCAGTTCAACAACCGATGCATATGCAACCGATGCAACAGGCTTAACAGTTTTGCATCAGTTCTAAAACCGATGCAAAAAGATCCTTTTTGCATCGGTTGTTACTAACAACTGATGCAAATACGGTTGGTTTCTTGGACACAACCCTCTTTTTTGCATCGGTTTTTTTATAACAACCGATGCAAACTAATCCGTCTATTGCATCATTTTATTGTGTGTTTTCTGTTTTTCTATTTGCATCTGCAATTGCCTTTGCATTTTTAGTATAAAAAAACATTCCATTTCATTTCATCTTCAATTTTGTTTACATTTCATTTATAGATATTCATTTACATTTGCATTTCTATACATTTGCATTTCTAAGTTTGGGAGTTCTGTACAGTGCATTTACATTTACAATTCCCATTTTCATTTTCATTTTACAAATTCTGTTTTGATCTTTACACTGTTCATTTTCATTTACAATTGTTGTTACTTTTTCCCTTACTATCAACAAACCCACTGCTTACAGCACAACTATGCTCCACTGCCACAACATCAACTCACTTCACAAACACAAACCTGTCCATAAACCTACACTCCAAATTCATCAATCGACTCACCTCAATTTTCTCTGTCCATTTATGCCTTGCTGCTTTGACAAACAACCAATTCACAGCATAACTTCCCACAAGCATCTACAAAACTACCACCATTGCCTACACACTTGCTACCTCCACAATCCATTCATACAAGTGCTAATCCTCTAACAACTTTCAATGGTTCTGCCTACATACAAGCATACATCTCTTCACCCATCATCAGAGACCCGCAACAGTTCCCCTTTAACGGTTCAACAGTGCAACCGAGCACTTCACTCACCAAAATACGCCACTCCACTACCATTTAACTTCACTGACTTACATCTACTACCCATCACAATGCATGCATCACCCCTGAATATCAACACATACCACCATACAATATTCTACATAACCCATTGTTGATCAAACCCAAACAAAAAAACTGCACATACCTCATCACCACATCCCAATACAACAGCACCTCATCCTTACTTTAGTGCGCATACATACATATCGACCACTTCATTGCACACATACTCCAACTTCACAAACTTCACAGCACCTCATCCTTACTTCAGTGCACATACATACATATCGACCACTTCATTGCCTTATTGCCTTTCACCCACCTGAAAACTTCAACCAGCTATTCTGCACATGAAACAAATGTTGAAGTTAATGATACATCAGATACAAAACTGCAGAAAATCATGATTTTCAAGAAGTGAACATAGTTCTTAAGGTTTATGACGGAAACTTTGTTTTCTAGACTTAACAAAAAGGAACAGAAAAGGTATACTAAGCATAGCCAAGAACTTGATAAGGTTAAAGTGCTATAGAAAAACAGAGCCACTTGGACTATCAGCAAAGATCAATAAAAAATCAACTTCCAAATAAATAGTATATCATTCAAATTCGATATTATTCAAGATGAAATTGCATACATTGATTGTCTACGTCAAATGAGTTGGCCATGATTGCATACTAAGTGGTATATGTAGATGCATGTAGAGTAGTTGCAGGTTCAGTTTATTCAATATGAATTTGAATTAAGCAATGTTTTACATGGGGAAATATTGCACTGTCCAACTCCTTACTAAGACACTATTACTGACAATACCATCAGATGTTCTAGACCATTTTAATATCTGTAGTACATGACTTAACTCAGACAGTGTTCGTTGTTTGAACACGAAAGATTGAATTAAGAAGTAAAACAAACATTTATTTGTCTATACAAGTCACATGAAGTAAGAAGTAAGACAGTACCCAAACTTAGAGCATTAAATATAGTATCCATATGATGCTAGCAGATTAAGACGATACCATTTCATTTATTCACCAATATTAAGTTCAACATTTTAATACAGAAGCAGAAAGAAAGAAAGAACATGGCTTTTAATATCTACTTTTATACCTTTTCAATAAATACAAAAGCACATCTATTTTTAGTCGGTAAAGTAGTTATCAACGGTTCAAAACTTCTTATTCGATTACAGCATCCATTCTATGTACACATATAAGAACGTGGAAATTTCCAGTTTTTAGTTTCATCGATCGAGTGAGTTGCATAATGAAATAGATATAATATCAGGACTTACTAACAACCTCAGTTCAATAATTTCCCATATATGTACTTGGTATGTGTGTTTGTGCTCAAATCAAATAAACAGTACACCATTTCTAAAATAAAGTTTTTACTATTTTACTCCAACTAAACAATTCAATTCATTCACCAATTTATCCAAGACAGTAATTTTGTTTAGAGAAATCAGTAATTATAGATATAGGTGCGTGAGATTATTATCTCACCTCGACGAAAAGAAGTATGCCACCTGCCATCGCTGTTGAGCACCTCCATCGCACCCAGATTCACACCTCCATAACTCGCACCACCAGAACGTACCTCGAAGCGCATGCGACCTTCCTTATCGCCTTAAGATGTTGATGCCGTTCGACCTCGCCTTGCCCTAACATGCTTGAAACACACCTCCTCACAATAGCCGCTGACGACGTACGCAAGGCTTATTGTCTGTATTTTATTTGAGTTTGGAATTAATACTGAAGGTGGAGATGAAAAGAAGATCTGGTTTAAGGGGGACTATAAAATTATTTGGCGACGGAATGAAAATTTGATGGAGGAACGAAAATTTGAGAACAAAAATTTTAGCGGCAAACAAAAATGATTCGGCGGCAAACAAAATTTACCGTAGTTGCATCGGTTGAATTTATAACCGATGCGACTAAAACTATTTGCACGTCCCAATTGCATCGGTTGTGGGTGACAACTGATGCAAATTTGATTTTTTATTACCTATTGCTTTCCACGTACCAATTGCATCAGTTATTAAGATAGAATTGATGCAAATAGTTCTATTTGCATCAGTTTTTACTTCAACTGATGCAAATGAGGTGAAGCAATATGCACTTTTTGTACTAGTGCATCCAAACAGTGGGGCGCCACCATAAGTGAATGATAGGTTCTACAACTAAAACCGTACAAGGCTCGTATTGTTTCTTTGGATTTCCAACAAATGGTCAGGCTAAGGAACTTCCTATTCCACGATGGGTACGTCCCTGGAATAGACGACCCGAGAACCTAACCGGATCTCTGCCAACACAAGGCCGGGTTACCTCTGCAAAAATAGGTAACTACTGACACGCGTATGCCATCCCTCGATCATCACCGATCTTCCCGAGGATCCCCAATTTGCAACAAACCACATAGTAAAAATGCAGCAACCACATAGGTTAAGTATCTGGGCTCCATACCATGATACCACCTTTATCCAGAAGGAATGACATACACTAAGGGGCGCTACTCCTTAGAACCTTGCCGCATCCTTCCTGTTTTGACCATTTCCGGGGTGTGAGGCTCGATGAAGTCTCGTCCACAAAGCTACGCTTTCTACAAAGCCATGCTTCGGGTCAAACAAAATGATCAACCTATGATCACAAAGATATAAGATCAAACAAATGATCATATCACAAATGATCAAACACTGATCATTTCATAGCAACACTCAGTATGCCACGTTACCAAATTGGGAGTATATCGCTGATAAATTTCAACTACATAACCTCTGAGCTCGTACGTCTCAGAGAAGGGTGTTAAGCTAAGAGAATAAATTCTCCGCCACCAATAGAAATGTATTTGAAAGAAATCAGCTTTATATCTCAAATTGTAACGTCAGACACACAATCCATACAAGTCTGTTCCAGGATCGAACAGAACTGAAGGCACTTCTCACGAAGCCCTTGCACATCCGGATAATCTTCTAATCACGTCCGGACTTCCCGTCACTAAGGGTGATAAAACCTCTAAATCGGAGATCAGCCGATGTAGAGTAACTCGACGGTAATCCTTCCGTTTTCAAAAATATCCGGTCTTCAACACCGGTCTTCAAATGCAATTCATTACGACGTATCACATATTCGGAATGGGTTATACGACCCCATGGTCCTTTCCCGGCTAACCCGAATAGTGAGCGCTTATTTAAAAATAAGTGTGGCATTCAAATTCATCCAATTCACAACAAATACCTATCTAAGGTAATTATTGATAGTCGGTTATTTAACTATCAATAAAGATGCGCAACATCATCAGATTCCAAATAATTTTCCCAAATTATTTAATTTCCAAAAATATCTTTACTAGATATATTATTTCCACACTTAACCGTTTGAAAACAAATTTCAAATATTCACTTTCGATTTATCTTTAAAAGATAAATTTTCAAACCCTTCGTTTCATATTGGAAAAGCAATTCCATACTTATTTAAAATAAGTAATTCACAAAACTATTTATTTTCAACATTTGAAAATATTCAATATACTTAAATCAAAACTAAGTATATGTTTCATTCTTTAAGGAAATCATTTGAGTCAAAACGAATGTTACGTAAAACATCGTTACGACGACTCAAAATCACTAGTATAGGGATTCGAAAATTAAGATAGATATATAAATCCCAATACTACATCAAAACATTTCCTTTCGGAAATCATTTACTATAACAACAATGTTATAGCCCACCATTTCCTTATATTCCTTGAAAACGTCTATTTCAACAATAAATGTTGAAATCTATGCTTTCGATTCATAATACATTTTAAAACATCTTTAAAATGTTTAACTTCATTTTTAATATCACTTCTCCAAAAATAAATCCATTTTATTTAATAATATATTCACTGTCCAAAATCGTGAATATAATTCACTTAACCAAATTTCAATCATTTCTACACATTTTATTTCAAGAATTACCCACTATCCAAAATCGTGGATAAAATTCCCTTAATAACTTCTATATTAAATTCATCAAATTGATTGATTTCGAATTTATAAAACAACGTTTATAAATTCACCTTTATATTTTATAACAACCTTGATTTATAAAATTCTCCTTTTATTAACTTCTAAAATTACTTATCAAAATAAGTGATTTCGGATTTATAAACAACGTTTGTAAATCACATTTATACTTCATAACAATTTCAACTTATAAAAATCATTTTATTAGCAAATTCTGTTCAAATCTCATCTAAGTGCAAAAATCTAATTTATAAGCAAATTCCTTATAAATCTTCTATCCTACAACTTCTATACAATTTATACTTCACAATTTATAAATCTATAAATCTCGTTCACATATGATTTTTATTATCACTTCATTTTTTAACACTTATAAAAACTCGTTTTATAATTCCAATATCTTAATTTATAAAATGTCAACTTTATAAACCTTTTAAGTAAACCGTTTATAATATTTTAAAAATCTCAATTTAAACCATTTTATAAATCAATCAACTATTTATTCCAAAAATCACTTTTCGGTTATATTTCACAAAGATCTTAACTTTTATAACTTTAAAATTTGAACGTTTATTTATTTAAAATAAATCACTTCAAAAATTTAATAAAACGTATAATTTCAAAGATCGCTTTAAAAATCCTTTTAAATTAAAAGTCGTTATTTTTAAAACTTGAATCCGATGATGCAACGCACCAATTAGTCAATCACAACAACAAACATCATATATCAATATGATAACAGAATATACATCAATATCTGTAAATAAATAAATACTGGTGAGGAATCCAGTTGGATCCCTCCAACCTGTTTCCCTGCATCCACAGACGTTAGCACAATACCCATTCCACTTCGAGGTGGAATATCGCGGTATATGGGTTTTATAAAAATCATCCGCTTACTAACGGCGCAATAGGGTCTCATCCGCTATACGAGGCGGGAAATCAATCAATCCAATATATACATATGCCAATATGTATATATTGCTATATATATATAGATATATCCTACTATATCTAATATCACAAATCCAAGCAAATCAAACAGTCAATAACAGTAGAAATCCATTTCATTCGAGTGAGAAAAATCTCACCTTTGCTTTCTATTCGCAATCCATTTCCATTTTGACCATTTCTTCGTTGTATTAGACCTTGTATAACATTATACAATTTATTAAAATTCGAAATAAATCGAACATCTAAATTCTCATTTGATAAATTTAATTAACTTTAGTCAATTTCCATATAAATAAATTTGTTTGATTTAACTTAAATCCTTATATCCTCCTATTTGATAAATAAAATTAACTAACTATTTTATTCAAAACGATACTTCCCCTTTTAAAATCATTTTGCAACATAAATAAATTAAATCAGTTTAGTTTAACACACTAACCACATTAATCACTAATTACCATATTAAAATAAACTGGTAGATTTCTATTTTTCTAACTGTAAAAAGAAAATTCCACTTCAGTCTATATTTCAACTGAAAACAGAAATTTTTATTTCTAACTTTATTGTTTATATATATTTTTTTCCTGGTTTTACTATATATATATGTATCTATCTCACTGTTTATAAAGCTACTGTTTTACATTTATTATATTTCCTTTTTGACTTATATTCATATATTGAAATAAAAATAGAATTATTTTACCTTACAGGAACTCCTATAGCAACTCGCGACTACGCTGCTACATAGTACGAAAACGATCATGCACTGCCTTAACAAATCGCGAGTTCGAACAGATCGAAGCTTCCCTGCTTCCTCCAACAGGATGCCATCGAAATCCCCCGCCAATCCCCGAGCTCGCGATATCACTTCATTTCATGGCAACAAGGCAATACACGAACCCTAAATCACCCCGAACGAGCTATGCCTGCAGCCTCGTACACAATCACGCACGACCACGCGCTACTCGATCGCGACCCACGAACCCTAGCTTCGACTGCGGCCACCACATGAGCACGACCCTCCTCTGATTCGATTCGCAACTTGATTTAAATCGACGCAGCATTCCACTCGATTCAACGAACCCCATCGAACGATCCATGATCGATTCGTTTGCCATTTGAAGCTTGAAATCATGGGAAGAAGCTCGGAATTTGATTTGAAGAGGAACGCGCGAATTTTTTTTCGTTTTGGAGCTCTGTATAATTTCTGAGTTAAAGAGGGGAAAGAACAAAGAACGCGGCCATTTATTTATCTTCGAATTTGAAGAGGGGAGAGATTTGTTCTATTTTGAACGAGAGAATGTCTTCGGCCATTTTTTTCCCTTCGTTCGATTTGGAACTGAGGAGGGAGAGGAACATTTTAAAATTGAAAGGAGGATGGTTGGCACGATTATTTCGTGATCCTCGGCGTGTTTTAAGGCGTGAGTTAAGGGAAGATAATGTGTATGTCGGCAACAACTTAAAATTTAAAATTTAAATTGAATTCGATTTAAAATCCAACACGTTTACTCACCGTACGGTCACATATCAACTCCGAAAAATACGAAATTTGAAACCCGACAATAATTCAATATTACGGACCCAATGGGACTGGTTTCGTCGAATTCCGAGACTGTGCCTCGGAAGGCTATTTTTTTAAATATCGATTCGAGCGATATAAATTCGAAACTGAACAAAGCAGTTTCAAATTCGATTCTGAAGCTTCAATTATCTCCAGTATTATCAATATAAATTTTAAAAGCTTTCGAAATATTTTTCTTCAACTTTAAAATTGAATGTTCAAATTTTTATCAAACTTTCAATCGATTAAATTCTATAATTAAATTGCCAAATTCAAAGTTAAATTGGGAATTCAAATTAAATTATCGTTCAAATATTTAAAATTAATTAAATATTCTCAATTTAATTTGTTCAAAATTCTGGGTCGTTACAAACTTCCCCCCTTAAAAGAATTTCGTCCCGAAATTACAAGTTAGAAAGAAAGGTCCTTAACTCGTATACTATTTTTCAACATCTAATAGTTTTATCAAATTCATCAAAACAAATCTTCCTACTAAAGATTCATTATCATTCAACTAGCTTTTTCCAACTTCAATTATAAGTTTCAAAACAACTTTGTTTTACTACTCTATTCAAATTTAAATTCAAATTCACATTTTGAACTTTCAAATTTTCTCAAAATTTTTCTAACGCCCTAAATTTCCGAAAATTTTTGCCAGCGTCTCCTTTGCGCGGCTAACACGGCACTACTACAAAACGTCCCTACGGACTCTCAGATTTCAAAAAGAAAAAGAAATAGCCAAGCGGCTAGACAAGAAATCAGCAAATCTCATATTGAAATTTAAATACTTACCTTTTGTCGAGCAATTCAATTTTTATCTTTGAAATCAAAATTTCCAATTCCTTTACACATGTATATCCTACTAGCCATAATATCTAGTTACATATTCAAACCATTTTGCAAATTCTATTACAAAATTTTTTGATACTTACTTCTTATACATTTTTAGCTTACTATTGAAGTTACATATTCAATTTCGTTTAATTTTGCATTTCAAATTCATTTGAATTCAATTCACAATTTTAATTCTATTGGAATTCAATTTTGTCTTCTATTCTGAATATTGAATTTTTTTATCGATTATCTTTAGTTCACTTCATTTGCAATTGATTCCATTCAATTTATTCATTCACCTATTCATGTACTTGCAATTGCAAATTGATTCATTCATTCACAATTTTATTTTCATAATTCAATACACAATTCCAGAGTCTTTTCAACCTTTTCTAAACCACTTTGAAAACAATTCAAATCATCCTTTGAATTTTCTAAAACAAAATCCAAATTTTTCAAACAACTTCCATTTAAAACGATTAGGCACCAATTCCTCTTTTGGAAACCCGAAAATGAACACCGGTGATGTCGCGATCATCATCGGAATTATTTTCCAGCGACCGAAAAGAGTTTAGAGCTTTCATCTCTCAAAATACTTTTCAAAACCTTTGAAATTCATTTTCAACTCCAAAAAGATTTAAACTTTCCAAATCTACAAAATTTTCAAATTCTTTTCAAAACCTTTCCAAAAACTTCTCTGGAATTCCGTTTCAGATTACAAATCACTTTTACAATTTGCATTCTTAAATTTCATTTGTATATGAATTTATTTCTTAACTTTGGAGTTATGATTTCAATTTCTTATTCAATTTCAGTGATGATAATAATTCAATGTTATTACTTTCCTAACAACCATGCAACCATCTACTGTAGTAATTTACAGAAAATCATTTCTTTTATGTACAAAATAGTTTTGGGCAAAATTATTTCATTTACCCTATTTAAAACAATATTGTGCCGAATTGTTCTATATAAGTGTTTAGAGATCCCTATCGATAGAGTTGTACAGACAATACCGACCAGAATCCATATACCACTCAACAAACCAATCATCACAATATAAAACAACTTTATATTAACTAACAAATACGCACTCGTATCTATTATTACACTCAACTCATTCTAGAGTACTACTGACTCTATCTCTAATGAGTAACACCCAACAGAGCAGGGTTGTCGCTTAACCATATGCTCTGATACCACTTGTAACATCCCCAAGTAAGCGGCCACCGGTAGGCTTTGCAACCATCCCAGTCCCACCGTGGCTGACAATGGTACCCCAAACTTGCTTTTACGGCCAGCCTCTCGACTGTCACGGCCTCTGCCTAACCAACCCATCCCTCTCAGGGACATGTAGGGGTAAGAGTCTCCCGTTCGCCACCAAACTGCGAAGCGAGAATCCCCTATCATGCTGTAATATAGCAAGACTGGTGTGAGATCGTAAAACAGTTATTTTTCACAAAGAAAATAAAACAAATTCGCAATGCTTTTGGAAAATGAAACTACCATAAGACCTCCCACCACACACACAATGCAAACGCAGAATTGGAGGAGATTTCTTCTTATGATAGTCAAAGATGCTTACTACGCAAAATCAAATCATTTTTGATATTATTATTAGTGCATAGTGTAGAAATCATTTCGAAAGTATAATATTAATCTTAGCCAACATAGACATTTCGAACTATGCCTACTATAGCTACCATCCAAACAGTGGGGCGCCACCATAAGTGAATGATAGGTTCTACAACTAAAACCGTACAAGGCTCGTATTGTTTCTTTGGATTTCCAACAAATGGTCAGGCTAAGGAACTTCCTATTCCACGATGGGTACGTCCCTGGAATAGACGACCCGAGAACCTAACCGGATCGATGCCAACACAAGGCCGGGTTACCTCTGCAAAAATAGGTAACTACTGACACGCGTATGCCATCCCCCGATCGTCACCGATCTTCCCGAGGATCGCCGATTCGCAACAAACCACATAGTAAAAATGCAGCAACCACATAGGTTAAGTATCTGGGCTCCATACCATGATACCACCTTTATCCAGAAGGAATGACATACACTAAGGGGCGCTACTCCCTAGAACCTTGCCGCATCCTTCCTGTTTTGACCATTTCCGGGGTGTGAGGCTCGATGAAGTCTCGTCCACAAAGCTACGCTTTCTACAAAGCCATGCTTCGGGTCAAACAAAATGATCAACCTATGATCACAAAGATATAAGATCAAACAAATGATCATATCACAAATGATCAAACACTGATCATTTCACAGCAACACTCAGTATGCCACGTTACCAAATTGGGAGTATATCGCTGATAAATTTCAACTACATAACCTCTGAGCTCGTACGTCTCAGAGAAGGGTGTTAAGCTAAGAGAATAAATTCTCCGCCACCAACAGAAATGTATTTGAAAGAAATCAGCTTTATATCTCAAATTGTAACGTCAGATACACAATCCATACAAGTCTGTTCTGGGATCGAACAGAACCAAAGGCACTTCTCACGAAGCCCTTGCACATCCGGATAAATTTCTAATCACGTCCGGACTTCCCGTCACTAAGGGTGATAAAACCTCTAAATCGGAGATCAGCCGATGTAGAGTAACTCGACGGTAATCCTTCCGTTTTCAAAAATATCCGGTCTTCAACACCGGTCTTCAAATGCAATTCATTACGACGTATCACATATTCGGAATGGGTTATACGACCCCATGGTCCTTTCCCGGCTAACCCGAATAGTGAGCGCTTATTTAAAAATAAGTGTGGCATTCAAATTCATCCAATTCACAACAAATACCTATCTAAGGTAATTATTGATAGTCGGTTATTTAACTATCAATAAAGATGCGCAACATCATCAGATTCCAAATAATTTTCCCAAATTATTTAATTTCCAAAAATATCTTTACTAGATATATTATTTCCACACTTAACCGTTTGAAAACAAATTTCAAATATTCACTTTCGATTTATCTTTAAAAGATAAATTTTCAAACCCTTCGTTTCATATTGGAAAAGCAATTCCATACTTATTTAAAATAAGTAATTCACAAAACTATTTATTTTCAACATTTGAAAATATTCAATATACTTAAATCAAAACTAAGTATATGTTTCATTCTTTAAGGAAATCATTTGAGTCAAAACGAATGTTACGTAAAACATCGTTACGACGACTCAAAATCACTAGTATAGGGATTCGAAAATTAAGATAGATATATAAATCCCAATACTACATCAAAACATTTCCTTTCGGAAATCATTTACTATAACAACAATGTTATAGCCCACCATTTCCTTATATTCCTCGAAAACGTCTATTTCAACAATAAATGTTGAAATCTATGCTTTCGATTCATAATACATTTTAAAACATCTTTAAAATGTTTAACTTCATTTTTAATATCACTTCTCCAAAAATAAATCCATTTTATTTAATAATATATTCACTGTCCAAAATCGTGAATATAATTCACTTAACCAAATTTCAATCATTTCTACACATTTTATTTCAAGAATTACCCACTATCCAAAATCGTGGATAAAATTCCCTTAATAACTTCTATATTAAATTCATCAAATTGATTGATTTCGAATTTATAAAACAACGTTTATAAATTCACCTTTATATTTTATAACAACCTTGATTTATAAAATTCTCCTTTTATTAACTTCTAAAATTACTTATCAAAATAAGTGATTTCGGATTTATAAACAACGTTTGTAAATCACATTTATACTTCATAACAATTTCAACTTATAAAAATCATTTTATTAGCAAATTCTGTTCAAATCTCATCTAAGTGCAAAAATCTAATTTATAAGCAAATTCCTTATAAATCTTCTATCCTACAACTTCTATACAATTTATACTTCACAATTTATAAATCTATAAATCTCGTTCACATATGATTTTTATTATCACTTCATTTTTTAACACTTATAAAAACTCGTTTTATAATTCCAATATCTTAATTTATAAAATGTCAACTTTATAAACCTTTTAAGTAAACCGTTTATAATATTTTAAAAATCTCAATTTAAACCATTTTATAAATCAATCAACTATTTATTCCAAAAATCACTTTTCGGTTATATTTCACAAAGATCTTAACTTTTATAACTTTAAAATTTGAACGTTTATTTATTTAAAATAAATCACTTCAAAAATTTAATAAAACGTATAATTTCAAAGATCGCTTTAAAAATCCTTTTAAATTAAAAGTCGTTATTTTTAAAACTTGAATCCGATGATGCAACGCACCAATTAGTCAATCACAACAACAAACATCATATATCAATATGATAACAGAATATACATCAATATCTGTAAATAAATAAATACTGGTGAGGAATCCAGTTGGATCCCTCCAACCTGTTTCCCTGCATCCACAGACGTTAGCACAATACCCATTCCACTTCGAGGTGGAATATCGTGGTATATGGGTTTTATAAAAATCATCCGCTTACTAACGGCGCAATAGGGTCTCATCCGCTATACGAGGCGGGAAATCAATCAATCCAATATATACATATGCCAATATGTATATATTGCTATATATATAGATATATCCTACTATATCTAATATCACAAATCCAAGCAAATCAAACAGTCAATAACAGTAGAAATCCATTTCATTCGAGTGAGAAAAATCTCACCTTTGCTTTCTATTCGCAATCCATTTCCATTTTGACCATTTCTTCGTTGTATTAGACCTTGTATAACATTATACAATTTATTAAAATTCGAAATAAATCGAACATCTAAATTCTCATTTGATAAATTTAATTAACTTTAGTCAATTTCCATATAAATAAATTTGTTTGATTTAACTTAAATCCTTATATCCTCCTATTTGATAAATAAAATTAACTAACTATTTTATTCAAAACGATACTTCCCCTTTTAAAATCATTTTGCAACATAAATAAATTAAATCAGTTTAGTTTAACACACTAACCACATTAATCACTAATTACCATATTAAAATAAACTGGTAGATTTCTATTTTTCTAACTGTAAAAAGAAAATTCCACTTCAGTCTATATTTCAACTGAAAACAGAAATTTTTATTTCTAACTTTATTGTTTATATATATTTTTTTCCTGGTTTTACTATATATATATGTATCTATCTCACTGTTTATAAAGCTACTGTTTTACATTTATTATATTTCCTTTTTGACTTATATTCATATATTTAAATAAAAATAGAATTATTTTACCTTACAGGAACTCCTATAGCAACTCGCGACTACGCTGCTACATAGTACGAAAACGATCATGCACTGCCTTAACAAATCGCGAGTTCGAACAGATCGAAGCTTCCCTGCTTCCTCCAACAGGATGCCATCGAAATCCCCCGCCAATCCCCGAGCTCGCGATATCACTTCATTTCATGGCAACAAGGCAATACACGAACCCTAAATCACCCCGAACGAGCTATGCCTGCAGCCTCGTACACAATCACGCACGACCACGCGCTACTCGATCGCGACCCACGAACCCTAGCTTCGACTGCGGCCACCACATGAGCACGACCCTCCTCTGATTCGATTCGCAACTTGATTTAAATCGACGCAGCATTCCACTCGATTCAACGAACCCCATCGAACGATCCATGATCGATTCGTTTGCCATTTGAAGCTTGAAATCATGGGAAGAAGCTCGGAATTTGATTTGAAGAGGAACGCGCGAATTTTTTTTCGTTTTGGAGCTCTGTATAATTTCTGAGTTAAAGAGGGGAAAGAACAAAGAACGCGGCCATTTATTTATCTTCGAATTTGAAGAGGGGAGAGATTTGTTCTATTTTGAACGAGAGAATGTCTTCGGCCATTTTTTCCCTTCGTTCGATTTGGAACTGAGGAGGGAGAGGAACATTTTAAAATTGAAAGGAGGATGGTTGGCACGATTATTTCGTGATCCTCGGCGTGTTTTAAGGCGTGAGTTAAGGGAAGATAATGTGTATGTCGGCAACAACTTAAAATTTAAAATTTAAATTGAATTCGATTTAAAATCCAACACGTTTACTCACCGTACGGTCACATATCAACTCCGAAAAATACGAAATTTGAAACCCGACAATAATTCAATATTACGGACCCAATGGGACTGGTTTCGTCGAATTCCGAGACTGTGCCTCGGAAGGCTATTTTTTTAAATATCGATTCGAGCGATATAAATTCGAAACTGAACAAAGCAGTTTCAAATTCGATTCTGAAGCTTCAATTATCTCCAGTATTATCAATATAAATTTTAAAAGCTTTCGAAATATTTTTCTTCAACTTTAAAATTGAATGTTCAAATTTTTATCAAACTTTCAATCGATTAAATTCTATAATTAAATTGCCATTTTCAAAGTTATATTGGGAATTCAAATTAAATTATCGTTCAAATATTTAAAATTAATTAAATATTCTCAATTTAATTTGTTCAAAATTCTGGGTCGTTACAGTCATGGAGTTTTTACCCATCAAAAGTTATTATAAATCTTGTTTAAATTTCTAAAGAAATTTAATAAATATACTGTCTCAAGTTATAATATATGATTAATATCAACACTCATCACTTTTTCAATCACTATTTATCCTTTTGATAATTAGTAGGGAGTCAGATTAGTTAATGTAGTCATTTAAATCAAATCCAAAAATAACTATAAAATCAAAATTTCCAAAATGACTAATCTGAAACAAGGTCAACAAAAATGATTTTCTGGAAGGGGTTTTATAAGAAAAATGTCTGCTATTTGAAAATTATTTGAAATGAAAAATATGCACATATTTTCTTTGAAAACGATGCAACTACTGAATGTCTCAACATAAATCACGTTCCACTAGTAATTTTTCTATCAACTAGATTACCAGTGTAATCTGCATCTGAATTTCTCTTAGACTCAAGATTATCATTAGTTGAATGTTATAGACCGGACCGTGAAGTTGCAACAAATCATTTTTACAACATTTAAATGGAATTGAATTGAAGCCATGCAAATAGTGAACATAGTATCAGATCCAGAATAAGTAAATTTATCCACGCGTATCAAGAGTAATCATCAAAACATCATCATTAATCCAAACAAATATATATGAAGTAGTTCAAAGTCTCTAGAGATTTTTAAAGTGTTCTCGGCATAAAAAATAATTTGGCCAACAATTTTCATAATTCAGAATCAAAATCAACATTCATTATTTCTTTATCACAAAACTGGCTGATTTAAATTCAGATTATGGTGCAGATTATTACATTTAATATATCATTCAAGATGAATATACCATTACCTGTTTTACCTTTACCGATAATATTTCGTTGTAGCCCATTGTGATTTTGCCACCTTTATACTAGACTAAGGAACTTTGATTTGTAGCCCATCATGTGCCTGGAACAGCCAGAATCCAGGTAACACTATTGTTGTTTCTTAACCTGCCACCACACCTACACGAGAAAAGATTTTTGTGACCTATTTGTTTTTATAGGTCCATGGTTGTTAGTTGTGACGACCCTGAATTTTTGACATTGGAAATCAGAATATTTAATTGATTTTAAATATCTGGAAGTTAGTTTAATTTGAAATTCAAATATCAGAATGAATTTGGCAATTTAATTATTGAATTTAATTTATTGAAAGTTGGGTAAATTATTGAATCTTCAGTTTTAAGCCTGCTAAAAATAATTTGAAGGCTTGGAAAATTTACATTGATAATACTGAAGGTGATAGAAATTTTGAAATTGAATTTAACAGTGTTTTGTTCAGTTTTGAAATTTTATCGTTTAAATCGATATTTAAAAATAGCCTTCCGGGGCACAGTCTCGGAATTCGACGAAACTAGTTCCATTGGATCTGTAATATTGTATTATTATCGGATTTCAATTTTCGTAGCGATTGGAGTTGTTGTGTGAGCGTACGATAGATAAACGCGTTGAAATTTATATCGAATTCGATATTTTAACTGGGTTCAAAAGCTATCTTCTCCATACGATCGAGTTAGGACTCGAAACCTTTTCCATTGCGTTCGGAATAGGGGTATAACATTATGAACGCCTAGCGGCATGCCTCGTTAATGATTCGAGATTTGAAGTTGCATTCATTGAGATAATTTGAATTCAATTTAAAATTTTATATGTATATTCCCATACAAGCAACCTTCTCCAGCCGACATTCCTTCACATCTGCGTTTTTTTCCTTTTCAATTCACATCACTGTTCAAACAATATAGTCGACCTAACCTTTCTTTTCGTTCAAATCAAGTAATGGCGATACTTCGATAAGCTTCCTTTCCCTTCAGTTTTTTTTCCAAAATCAAAAAATAATACAATGGCCGATCAATTCAAAACTTAAGAGAAAAAAAAATTACAGTAGCTTCAAAATTCAATGGCTGGCGAAATTTGTTTCTCCCCTCCTTTCAATTCCAATTTGTGAAAATCAAATCGAAAAAAAAAATTAGACGAGAAGAAATCATCGAGCTGTGGCTCGATTCCAGTAGACATCGGAGGGAGTCGCGACCCTGTCTCGAGATCATTCTCTAGCTCGACGCATCGTGCGCCATGATCTGGAGGGAGGCGGCGAGGTGTAGAAATTTCGTAGGGATGTCGCATTGCTTGGTGAGTTTGGCTTCGCTGGCGGTGGCCCTCGTTGATCGAAGTGATGGAAGCGGCTTTCGTGATGAAGTCTAGGTGCGTGGTGGCTGTAGTCGGGGTCGCGACAGCAGATGCTTGCGGGGGGGGGGGGGGGGGGGGAGATCGCGAGGGCGACTCTGAGCAGTGAAGGGCCGGGGTCGGCAGCGCAGTCGATGATGGTGGTCAGGTGGGGTGTTGAGAGCTTGGATATCTTGAATCGATCGACTCCGTGAGGTATTCGATTTGTTTATTTCGATTAAACTTGGCTAAATATACATAGAAAGTATAACTCAACATTTATTTTACAGTGAGGAAAAAGGGAAATGTTTAAACAGAAAATTACTTTTGCAGGGTATAAAATAATTTTTGTTTTTAATTTAATAATATATATATATATATATATATATATATATATATATATATATCCTCATACCTGTTTTGGTAGATAGAAGTTAACAGGAGTTTTAAAATATGTAGAATTTATATAAATTGGATTTTTAAATATATATGGATTTTTTATAAGTATATATATATATATATATAATTTCAAAAGAAAAATAAATATAAATTTTTAATGTACTAGTTTGGTTTAAATTAACCCATTTAATTATTTGGTTTCTAAAAGATTTTCAAAGGAGAATTTGTAGTTAAATTAAGTCATTAGTTAATTGAATTAATTTAATAGTAATTGATCATTCGATTTGTTCGAACATTAATAAATCATCTAATATTTATACAAGGTCTATAAATCGAGAAAACAAACTGGAATGGAATTGGATTACAAAACAAAAGCAAAGGTGAGATCTTCTCACTCAAATTTGTTGCTTAGTTAATTTAAATTGTTGGATGTGCTTGGATGAATTTAATAATTTATCTGTTAGATGATAGTATATATGATAGTAGTATATATATATATATTGGAGTGATTGATTTCCCGCATTATATAGCGGATGAGACCCTATGCGCCGCATAATAGCGGATAATATTTTATAAATCCCATATACCGTGATATTCCACCTCGAAGTGGAATGGGTATTTAATTGTTGTTCTAACATCTATGGATGCAGGGAAACAGGTTGGAGGGATCCAACTGGATTCCTCAAATTGTATGAATTTGTTTCATGTGTTGTGTGATGATTTATTGATAATCTATGAATGATTATATTGATGATTCAATTTGTTCAAGGCTATAATTTAGCCGAATGTATTTTTGGTATCGTTGGATACCAGAAATAAATAAAATTGGATTTTTGAAATTAAAGTAGGGAATTTTAAGTAAATTCCTTTTGAAAGAATTGGGTGAATTTAAAAGAAGGAATTTAAAAGCATAAAGTTGATTTTTGTAATCTTATCGAATTATTTCCAAAATATGGGAAAAAGATATTAATAAATGGGTTTTGAATATTATTGTTTAAAATTTGAAGATTTTATTGAAAATGGAATTTTAAATAACTTGGAAAGGATAAAGGGATTCATTTAAAAGGTGATAAATCTTTTTGAAATCCATTTGATAATTGATTTGGTATTGGAAAATAAATCTTTGGAAAATCAATATGAAAATTGATTTGGTGTTTGAATGAAAAATTGATTTTGTGTTGAAAATTAATTTGGAAATCGATTTGAAAATATTTCCAAGTATATTTTGGATAAGTGATTTAAATTACTTTAAAGTATTCGGACTTGGCAGATTTCCAGTGGAAATAAATAATATCGAGAATTTTATTCCGCGAGTGAAAAGTGATTTGAAATTGGTTTTCAAAGTGGTGAAGTGTGGAAAATATATATCTTGCAAAGATATTTTGAAATTTAATAATTTGGAAAAATTATTTAGATTGGATGATTTTTGTGAATATTGTTTGATAGTAAAATATCCAACTATCAGTATAAACAATTTGGGGAAATTATTGAGGCTTGATTGTTGTGAATGTTGTTTCATAGTTAAATAACCGACTTTCAATATTTGCCTTAGAAATGGCACTTGAATTTGTTTTTAAAACAAGCGCTCATTATTCAGTTAAGTCGGGAGAGGACTTTGTGACATATAACCCATTCCGAATAATGATACGACGTTATGGATTGCAATTGAAGACGGTGATGAAGACCGGGTGTCTTCGAAAACGATAGGATAACCTATTGAATGTCTCTGCACTGAGTTGCTCCGGTATAGATATCTCCATATGTGATGGGGAGTCCGATCGGGATTGTGGATACCCTTATTTGCAAGGGCTTCTTCCTTTATTGGACGAAGTGCCTTCGATTCTGTTCGAACCCGGAACAGACTTGTATGGTCGTATGTCTGACATTACACTTTGAGATATAAAGAAGATTTCTTTCAAATACATTTCTGTTTGGTGGCGGAGATTTATTCTCTTAGCTTAACACCTTTCTCTGAGACGTACGAGCTCAGAGGTTATGTAGTTGAAGGTTATCAGTGATATACTCCCAATTTGGTAATGTGGCATATTGAGTGCTATTGTGTGTTGTTGATCATTTGTTGATCAAAGCAAGGCTTTCGTGTAAAGCGTGGCTTTGTGGACGAGACCTCATCGGACCTCGCACCCCGGAAATGGTCGAAACAGGAAAGATGCGGCAAGGTTATGAGGGTCGCACCCTTTAGGGTATGTCATTTCCTTCTGGAAAAAGGTGGTGTCATGGTATGGAGCCCAGATACTTTACCTATGTGGTTGCTTCAATCTCATTTACTGTGTGGTTGTTGCTTTGTGATCGAGGGCCCTCGGATAAAGGTCGCAAACGACCGGGGGGTGGCATACTCGAGTAGTAGTTACCTAAGTACAGAGGTAACCCGGCCTTGTGTTGGCAAAGAGCTGGTTAAGTTCTCGGGACGTCCCTCCAGAGGCGTACCCATGAGGCATAGGAAGTTCCTTAGCCTGACCATTTGTTGGAAAATCCAAAGAAACAATATGAACCTTGTAAGGTTTTAGTTGTATAACCTGCCATGGAATGTGGTGGTAACCTGCTATTGAACATGGTAGCAATAGTAGGCATACAATAATGCTTGTATGCTGGCTAAGATTTATATTATACTTTTGAAATGTTTTCCACACTAGGCACTAATGATAATATTAAAAAGATTTTGCGTATCAAGCATGTTTGACTATCATAAGGAGAAATTTCCTCCAATTCTGCGTTTGCATTGTGTGTGTGGTGGGAGGCCTTATGGTAGTTTCATTTTTCAAAGGCATTGCGAATTTCTTTTATTTTCTTTGTGAAAATAACTGTTTTTAAGATCTTACACCAGTCCCATGACTGACCTGGAGTTTATTGTTTCCTTTCTAAACTCTGGGTGCCCATAGTTTTCCACACGGGCAGCCTAGAATCAGGTTATCAATTGGATCTGGATGCATTGCTGTGGAGATCTGGAGGCGAGCTGGATGGTGAGACGTATCACTTATACTAGTATTATTCCGCTGTGTATTATGTTATGTGGACAAGTTTATATAACTGTCCAGTGATATGTGTTGTTGTTGTAAACTCTGATGATGTATTGTATAAACTGATATAGTTCTTTGTTATAAAGATTATTCATTCATCTATTATATATTGTTCCGCTGCGAATGTGAGATTCTGATATTGTTTCTGTTTCTTGTTTCTATTTTCTTCTTCTTCCTCTTTCTTCTTTAACCTAAAGACTCGTACTTTTGTTCCACTTTGAGCTGAATTGTTGTGGAATTTTGTCAGCTCAAAGGGGTATGGATTTCCGGGCCTTCACATTAGTGGAAAATGATTTTGAAAAATATGTTTGTGTAGACCCAAAACTATTTATATATGTTCCTTTTGGCACCCAGATTTGTTTGACTTTGAGGAATTTTGTATTCATGCCTTTCGAAACCCAAATTGGAATAGTTTTCTCGTGTTTGGGTCTATACCAGCAAATATTGTGATTATGTCCAGTTTTTCCACAAATCGTGCACTTTGAATTGACTTGATTAGTTTTGTTTCTAACATGTTCAGTTTGATTATATCCAAGTCCTTGTCTAACAGTATTAACAGTTTGTTTCCCTAATAGCATATTTAATGATCTTTCACTTTTTGAAAATTTTCCTAAAGTCGTAGACAGTTGTTGGACTTGTGTTTTGAGAGATTCATTTTCATTTAATAATTGTGTGCACTTTTTAATAGAATTTTCTCTCCTCGTATTTTCACTTTCTTTCAAAATCAGAATATCATTTTCAAGCGATTTAATTTTAATTTCCGATTTTTTAATTTCTTCTTCAAATGTTGGACACTTATCACACTTAGGGCTCTTGCTTTGATAGTTTTTAACTAATTGATCAAGCTATTTATTTAAATCTATCAAAGTATCTCTTTGTGATTCAAGTTTAGCATATTTCTCCCTAAGTCATTCAAAACAGCCATTTACTTTGTGGAAATATATAAGTAATTCTGAGTAAGTAAGTTTTGATACCTCGCTTGGCTCGTCATCATCGCTATCAGTTATATCACCTCGAAGGCACAGATCTACATTTTCACTCTCACTGCTAGTGCTTTTATCATCATCACTTTTATTCCATATAGCTACAAAACTTCTCCTTTTCTTTTTCTTTCCTTGGCTGAGTTGATTCTGTGGACAATTGGGCTTGATATGACCGGGTTTGTTGCACTTGTGACATATGATCTCTTTCTCCTCTGAGTTGTCTAGTGCTTTGACTATTCTGCTTTCCAATTTTTGATTTAGAGCTGGATTTCCGTATTTGCGGTTCCAATTTTTAAATCCTTTTATTAGTAGTGCCAGCTCAGCTACTCCATCATCATCATAATCACTTTCCGTTGTTCCTTTAAGAGCTATTGATTTCTTTCGAGTATCACCTCCTTCTCTTTCTTCCTTGAATTTCATTTCTAGCTCATAAGTGGTGAGATTTCCGATGAGTTCTTCAACTTTGATTTGTTTCAAATCTTTTGATTCTTGAATTGCAGTAACTTTTGCTTCAAAATTCCATGGAAGGACTCTGAGGATTTTTCGGACTATTTCCAACTCTTTGTATGGTTTTCCGAGAGCTTTTGATTTGTATATGATATTGGAAAGTCATCCATACATCTCTTTGACATTTTCTTCTTTGGCCATTGTGAAATTCTCGTATTTGCTACTAAGCATGGCAAGACGGAATTCTTTGACTTAAGATGTTCCTTCGTGAGTCACTTCGAGTGTATGCCATATTTCCTGCACAGTTAGACAATGTGAGACACGATTAAATTCAATTTGATCTAATGAACAAATAATAGAATTCATAGCTTTAACATTAGAATTCCATAGTGTATTTTCTAGATTTGTCCATTGATCCATCAGTTTTTCTATTTCTTGATTATCTACAACTATAGTTGGTGCTCTATAACCTGTCTCAACTATATTCCAAGCATCAATGGTTTTCAAAAAAAATTTCATTCTATTTTTCCAGTAAGCGTATTCACCATTGAACATTGGTGGTATTACTATGGACTGACCTCTGCAAAAGCATTATTAAAAGAAGCCATTTTAAAAATTCAAATTTTTAAAACAAAAATTGGTTTTTAAAAATCAATATTTTAAAACAATAATGGCTTTTGTTCCTAGCTCTGATACCACTTGTAGGATCGATTTCACCCTAGAGGGGGGGTGAATAGGGTGATACTATTAATTATAAAAATTATTGCGGAAGTATATAAAATAATTGCAGCACTGATAATAACAGAATAATAGCAACACAGATAATAGCAAAATATAAAAGACAGAAATAGAACAACACAGATTTACCCAGCTTCGGCAAAACCCTGCCTACGTGCTGCCCCCAAGGTTTCTACTAGAAATTAAGTAGTCATACGCTTACACACATAAACTCGCGACATCCGCTATCGACTTACCTAACTCCACGCTCAAAACTCTGCCACAACTCAGCCACTAAGTTGCGAATTCTCGAACTCCACCACCGTAGATCGTCCCCTAGTCACACGACTAGAAAATTACAAAAGTTTAAAATGAAAATACAAATTAAAAACAATTTTAAAAACAATGAAACCCTAAATTAAAATTTAAAGCCTAATGTAAATTATGAAACCGGCCCAAATAACTAAGTGATAAAAAATATACCTTTCTCCTTTTATATTGTTCAGCCTGGCCTTATATCCTTTGCGTTAAAAAAATATGGCTGCGCCTTTCTTCTTTCATTCCTCTTTCTGATTTAGGGTTTCTGAGTATTGAAAACCGCCGATACTAATTGATCAATTGAATGACTGTTTTGAGTTGATTGCTTCGTCAATCGATTGTTCCTTTGATTCGCACATGGCTGCTTCAATTCTTCGAGTTCGATTAAAATGGTATGTGATTTATGCTTTTTGCTTTTCTAGTTAGCTTTGCCTGAACTCGATTGATTTTTAGGCCGATGATGATTTGGGTTAAATAGGGTTTAATTCCCTTGATTATCGTTCGAATATTTGTTTGAATTCGTCTGTTACTTTTTGCTCGACCATTCGATTATACATGAATGCTTGAGATTTCTCTGACTTGTTCAATTCGTATAATGCGTTGCTTGATTATTACGGCTTTGAATTGATTTGACGATGTTTTCTTGGTTATCACGGCTTTGAATTTGCCAATAATCTGGAAGTTTTGATTTTTATTATTGTCTGTTTTTGAGTCTAACTTGATCGAACTCTACCTTAATTGACTTGCGACTTGATTTGTTGTTGTATCGTGACTCAAGTAAATACTTGTTCGATTGAAATTATCCTTGGCTTAAAACGCTACTTTGATTTTGAACTCATACACTATGTTTTTCTCTGGTCTACCTGATTCTGTTAGCTTGTATTCATTATGTAGTCTGGTTATTCTTTGTTGCATTTTATGTCACTTCTGCTTATCACATCCATGCTTATACTTGTTGAGGCTGCTTCACAACTGTTGTCACACTTGTTCATTATTGACTTCATTGTTGTTTTACTGTGTACATTTGCTTGAGTATGGTTCCATTGTTACAGTACTAGTTCTGACATATGTACTGCCTATATATGTGTACATGTGCGTTTGCATTGACTTCATGTAGTCTTCACTTTTGCCTTTTGATCTGGTTCATTATCTGTTGGTCTGGACTGGAGCATTTGTTTGTTGGACTGGGTTCATGAACATATTGCAGTCATGAGTCATGTGCATGTTGCCAGTTGAGCTTCTCTGGTTATCTTGATGCCATTTTAGCTGATGTTGTTTTTGATTTTTTGGCATTGTGCTTTTGTGTGCACTGTCAACTACTTGTACTGGTTCAAATGGAAGTCTTTTTGAACTGTATGTAAGTTGGTGACACTATTTTCATTTGAAGTTGTAGTGTCATTTCTAAGTCTGGTTTGGACATATCATTACTCTAATGCATTCCGTTTTCACTATGCCTGATTATTTTTGTGTGTCTTTGCCTTGTCTGGTTCATCTTTGTAGCATTGGCTCATGTGTTCATTGTGTAGTCTGGTTTTGGTTGAAGCTTTGCATTCAAAAGTTTTGAGTCACTTGTGTTCATTATGCTTATATGTATACATGTTGTTTCACACATGTATATATGTATGGTTGTTCTGTCCATTTCCTAACATCACCCTTTGTACATGTTGAAGTCTGGTTTGGAGCTTGTAGTCTTTTAAAACTGTCTTTGAGTTGTTGAGCCATTTGGTTGAACATGTGCTCTTTTTGCCTGACCCATTTAAATGTGTTGTTGCAGTTCGACTGTGCAGTATGCTTGGAGTCTTGATACATTGATTTGTGATCTGGTGTTGTGTTTGATGTGCATTTGTACTTTGATTGTTTTCTCTGGTTCACTTGATTCTGGTTGGACTATCTAGTCTCCTCAGTTTTGTATTGTTCACTACGTTTTGTACTTGTTCATTTTTGATTTTGGACTGGTCGAGTTGTTTTAGTTGTCTTGACCATTTTATTGAACTTGTACATTTGGATTTGCACCTGTTTTGAATCCAGCTTATGACTCAGGTTTGAACTTGTGCTCGTGTCATGACTTTATTTTTATTGCACTTGAGCTGAACCCGGCTTTTGATCGGGTTTGACCTTGTGCTCACCTATCCCTGTTATTTTATCAAGTGTATATCGGTGTGCATGGCCTTGTGGCATGTATAGTGATACACTGTGCATGTCACAAGTTGTTATTGTTTGATGAATTCAAAATTAAATGATGACGAACAACCCAAATAACTAAGGCAAATAATATTTTCAAAATACACGGTTTATTTTACACTGCGGAAAATATTTCCTTTTCAATTTTACTACGTCAGTGTGTATTTTGCAGATAACTCAGATGCTAGATTCAATTTGGAATACAGTTGAAGATCAAATACGAGTGAATGAGTGAAATGTAGTGAGGTGCAAATGTATGTATAGTGAAAAATGTGATGTAATTGAAATTGTAATGTAATTGAAATTTGTATATATATAGTGAGAGCTGAAATTTGTACTATTCAAAATTGCAATAAATATTTATTTGAATAAAATATCTGTTTGAATTTAAATTCTATGTTATTTATTTTATTCAGCAAATATTTATTTAATTATGTGAAAAATAAATAGTACATTACAAATACATTTAATTGAATATATATATATATATATGTTTATTTTCATCAAACAAAAATCATATACTAGCATATTCAATACATATTATCAAATAATTAAAACACTCTACTCTTTATAAAGCATGGAATATTCTAGAAAGTTCTATTTGGATATGAGATGATATTATGAGAATGGTATAAGAGTAATTAGCCAAAAGGAGAAGTGACACAAAGGAGAAGAGACATAAAGGAGAAATGATGGAAGGTGAGCCTTCCATGGCATGGTGGGGGGTTGAAGGAAAACTTAAAGAGAACCATTCCTAAGCCTATAAATAGAGGGGAGGGATTCATTCATAAATCACAAATAAATTCCTAATATTTGAGCTAATTTTAATGGCTTCTTCATCTTCTTCTTTCCTCTCTAACTTTCCCAAATCATATTCAAATCAACTCCCAACTCAATCAAAATTTGCCAAAAATCTTAAAACATCATTAGAACATGGTTTACCATCTAAGAAGTTGAATAGTGATGAAGGGGAAGGGGGAACCTCTCTAGGCCGTGAGCAAATTGTTGAAGGAGGAGGAAGAAAGCAAGAAGGAGGAGAAAGGAAGGTGGTGATTGCAAGTGAGGTTAGGCTTGGGTTCTTGGATCTTGGTTATTGTTGGACTAAAGGTGAGTTAAG
Source organism: Allium fistulosum (assembly GCA_030737815.1). Classification (NCBI taxonomy): domain Eukaryota; kingdom Viridiplantae; phylum Streptophyta; class Magnoliopsida; order Asparagales; family Amaryllidaceae; genus Allium; species Allium fistulosum. Next base: position 1,216,287,648 of record CM060904.1, on the reverse strand, counting down.
ACCCCACTTTGATTGTAAAATATAACATATATATGTTGTATTTGATTGTGTTAATGTTGTTTGTATTGTTAAGTAACATAGGTGAAAACATTGATTTTGATCCTTGTTTTGAGAACAAGTGGCACATAGGATCCATATATAGATTTGAATGGAGTTATATGACATTTGACTATACCTTGAACAAAGCACATAGGTTGTAGTTGAACATAGGTTGAGATATGATTTGGATTTAGAAGTGCACTTATAGCGATAGTTGCTATAGAAGCAGTTTGGAATTGTCTAGTTTTTGACAATTGTCATGGAACTTTATAGAGAGGGATTTCTCACAATATTTGCATTATTATATATGTATCTTTTTTGCTATAAAAAGCTTGAATAGTATAAATTTAAGTAACATCTTGAAAACAGCCAAAACATCACTAGTGCAAAACTGCCCCGTTTAGCCTTGATTTTTGGACTTTAAATGTTTCAAAAAGGACTTTAAGTTTGAGCGATTTATTTCATTCTTTTAAAAGGTATTGCCTAACTATTTTTAGAGTATTTTAAAATTAGTTTGAGATATTTATGGATTTTTAAGAATTAGTTATGAATTCTTTAATCGAGTAATTTTAGAATAAAACATGTTCTTTTTCCAAATTTTGTGGATTTTTCAAACTTGTTATTTTTAAATAATATTTAGGATAAATGTTTTAAAACCTATTATAAGCATTTGCTAGTAATTTAAATGTTTTTGAAAAGGGGTTAGAATTGCTAAATGGCCAAATAGTTGATTATTTATTTGAAAAGTAATTGATTATGCTTGACACTAATAAGTCGACGAAGTAATCTTATCTATTAGTGATAGTTAAGATTGATGTCGAGCAGGGACAGAGAAATAGAGCTCTAACCTACCGGGCTTCCCTCTTAATCAAGGAATAGATAAGTGGAAAATGTCGGAAACGTGTTAATCGAGTTGATTCCTTATTGTTTATGGAAATCATGAACACTATACTTAACACTAAAACCGACGAGGTAGACTTATCTATTTGTGAGATGTAAGAATGAAGTGTCTAGGCAAGGCTTGGAGCAGCCAATGCCCAAACTTACTTGGCTTCGCTCTTAGGCGAGGAATAGTTAAGTTGGAATGTCAGAAACGAGTTAAGCATACGAATCTTGAATTGTATAAGCAATTGTTTTGACTAGATAATCAATTTGTCGATAATCGAACTTGACCAAATTTTAACTTAATAAGTTATCGAAAGGCTTTGCAATTTCATACCAATATGAACCCCAGAGGAGGAGTATTGTTACGAAACGTCTTTAGCTTTAATTTACATCTGAGGGAACCCGAATTGAGTTAACTGGTAACTCATCGATTTGTTATGGAGAGTCCGGTAAGTGGGAAGAGTGTACTTATATGAGATGACTCAAACCCGAAACCACTTCAAAGCCATATATGCTATCTATGTTCTAGAAGCAGTTGAGAAGTGGAATGTTATAGAGTTGAACTGCCAGTCCTAAGGTTAAGTACCAAGGAAAGGTCAACGTTAATATTTCAAACGATGCTATCGTATTTGACTGTCTATCTTGAGGAATACTCTAAGAGAGAGGACAATGTTAGCATTCATCAGAGGACTTATGCGGGGAACCTATGTGGAGGTTAGAGATATGTTCGAGATGCTCGAATCCATGTTATGGTTCGTGATCTGTTCCAGAGAAAGGAATCCATTTATTGATTCATGTTTTGTTCAAGTGATGAAGACTTGAGTGAGAGATGGTGAACGTAGCCTTGACATCAGGAAAAATGACAGAAAATAGATAAGGGACATGGCCAGGGGGTTTAGCAACCTCAAAGGTATATAAACTCCATGTCTAGAGATGCCTATCGATATGTTGGTACCAGGAGTTGGTATGGCTCGGATCACACACAGAGTGTGGTCAAGTTATGTTTACCTTATAGTGTATCCCATCTAGAGATATACTTTGCTTGGAAGTTAGTTTCAGATCCTTGTCATGGAGTTTGGATTCAACTAGATCCGAGAAGATCTCTATGGGAAAATCCATTATGCAAACGTGCCTTAGCAGTATTGATTGTATACCTATTATTGTTGTGGCATTTACACAACAACTATTTGATATGATTTATGTGTTATGCTTTAGACATTATCTATCATATCACCATATATTAAACTTAATGAATGGTTGGTTTCTTTGAGGGGAAAACTGTTACGGAAATCCGTACGGTCTCAATGGTTATTATTACTTATCACATATGATTTGAGTTTCTCATGTTGGTTTACCAAACTGATCCGGGTGATATTTTCTTATAATGCTCGGGTCAGCCCCATGTATGTTTCTAGATTTAGATTTGGATGCTTTGGAGCTTATGGAGAAGAGATGAAGGGTTATCAACCGTAGTATTCTAATTTCCATTGATTTCTGTATATCAGCATTGCGAGGACATAATGTTATAACTGTCCAGGCTGATGATAGTACTATGGCTTTAGTAAGTCTGATATCTCTATACTTAGAGTGATCCTTTGTACTGTCCATTTGATATTATATATTATCATTCCGTTGTGAGATTCTGATATTGTGTTATTCTTTTCTTGTTCTATTCATTTTCTTTTATTTTACCTAACAATTCGCCTTTCCGGCACTTGGGTGCTCGGCACATGAATACCGTGGGTGTATTAATGTCGACATTTGGGGGTCGAAAGGTTGGGTCGTTACATTTGGTATCATAGCACAAGATTGAGCGAACATATTGGCTTTGGTTGGGTATGGCTCATTAGGTATAGGGTAAGCGACACCCAGAATGAGTCAAGTGTATTATACATATGAGAGCGTAATTGTATTTTGAAAAATAGACTTTTAAAATATTCTGTAGGGATATCTCTTTCTTCGTAATCCTCTCTTAGTAACTTTCCCTTGAATAACTCTATCCTTTCGTATCCTAAGAAGTTTCTGCTTTGATTAGGTAGTAATAACTATGGATGCTAAGGCTTCTAATGCTGAGAGGAATGTAGTAGAAGAAGTGGTGCAGGTTCGGCCATAGAAAGACTTTGCTTCAATCTGGCAAGAGTTTGAGGTGTTGGGCAAAAAGAGGTTCAACGACACTGAGACTATCATCGAAGTCCAGGCTTGGATTAGTTTATGCAACATGGTATGTAAGGTTATGATAGATCATATCCAAGGAGCATTCAAGGATATTATAAGTACGGCTTTTCGGTTCGAGAGTTCAGCTCCAAGGCCGTTTATATCTGCACTAAATGGAGGCAACAAGTGGAAGTTTCAACCGCCAAGAGATATTTTTGGTTTAACTTGCCATAAGTGTGGGAAAAGGGTCATTTGATAGGAAGTGTAGGTTGGGTGGAAAAGGGCAGACGGTTAAAGCACTAACAGTGAAGGTTCCAAAGATTGAGCCACAAATATTAAAAGAGTATTTTGCACTGAGGACTTGCTACAACTGTCACCATCATGGTCATTTTGTTAGAGATTGTCCTATGCTTTAGATAGGACAACAGCCTAAAGCTTTTGCACTTGCTTCAGCACCTACAACTGAGAAGGGGAAGCAGATTCTTGAGGGTATACTATCTGCTTATAGTTTACCTATTCATGTTTGGTTTGATATTAGTACTTCTCTTTGTTTAATATCCCATAACCTTGATTGCTTAGTCATGCTTAGGATGTTAAGAACGTTGACTATTGTTCGTTGATTATTGATTTGTGCTTGACCAATTTATAAGTAGTTTTACCTTTCTACATCATGGGTATGGTAAACAGAAATTGTGAGTACATTGAACGAACACCTTGTGAATTAAGTTTCACAGTTTGACTATAAGCGTTCGGTGAATATGTTGGGTTAACGGTTAAAAATTTAGTAAAAGATGTTTACTATAATCTAAAGGAAAGATAGAATATTTTGGAGATAAATATTTGTCAAAAGATTTATATAAGAAAGTAATTCTATATAAGAATGGTTTATGAAATGTGGTTTATAAACGAAGAGGATTTAAATAGAGAATTTGGGAACTTAAATCCCGGTGTCTTTGGAAATGTTTGTCAAGATTTTGTAGAAAATAATGATAGTATTATTTGAAAGTAAATAATTAAGATTATTGAGACCATGATACTTAGTAACATATACGAAGTATTTAATACCGCTTTAAAATGATTTTGGTTAACTAAAAGTATGGTTCGGATGTATTGAACTCACTCCTGTCGCTTGAAAATAATTCCGGTGAAGACTTCAACATCACCGGCATTCATTTTCGGGTTTCTAAATGTGGATGCTATAAAGTTGTTTTGGTAAAATAGATTTTGATTTAATCCCAAAGTAAGATTTGATATACAAAAGTTATATGTATTTATTATTTCAAAATGATTTGAAATGAAAATCGATGTTTAGTTCTAAAAGTTCTCTTGTAAAGATATTTCATGGACACTTGTAGCCTATTAGGAAAGTATGGTATGTGCATCATAATATGTTATGTTGTTTGATAGTTTCATTTTTAAAATGTAATGGAATTTTCAGTGGTTTTGGATAGTCGGGAACTTCTAAGTAGTTATAAAATTTGCAGTTAAGTGTTTTTTTTTATAAAGTTGAGTTTATATAACACTTGAATTGAGAAGATAGCAAGTTAAAACCAGTATGTAATGGAGTATTAAATGAGTATGAACTTAAGTTATAAAATGATTATAAACTTGAAGTTATGTTTCTATGAAATGATTCATAAATAATTTTAATATTGAAGAGGTATACTATTTGGACAAACGAAAGTGATAAAAGATATTGGTATAGTTAAGAGACCAATAGGATAAGTATGTAAGTTGTGCGTAGATCATTTTATTCACATAATTATTCTTGATCCAGTATTTGAATACATGATTTATAGGTGGTTTACACTGGTCCGAACAAGGATTTTTCACTCGATCCTTGATGGCAAACACTTGATAGGGATTTGTGATAAGATCCTAATGTTTTCTATCATATTATATAGCCATGCAAGGAAAACGGAGGTTTCTAATCATGGAACCAAATTAGAGTCTGCACTAGAGAGGTCAAGTGATCTATACTAGTTGGGAAGTGAGATCTATGTGATTGAATAAGTGATCGGAATTAATATTGCGTATGGATGGTCCATGTATATCATGCGGGTTTTAGTATGTTTGTATACTATGTTTTGATTGGCTTATGGAGAGGTTAGGTGATAACACTTCAATTTGCTATGAGGTATTGTAAATCATCGACTAAGTAATAACCGGAGGCTGTTAAGCGTAAGGTATGCTTAGTAGATCATTTATCCTCCTTGTACGATGAGATGGTTTTGAACTTGAGTGAACTGTAAGTATTGATTGCTAGTAATTATGAATGCTATTTGAGTGTTTGTGTACCTATTCTTTTATTAAGGTTAGAAGCGCCATGGAGCAAGGATGCTCGAGGTGGTACAAGAAGGAAGAAAAGCAGTTTGAAGAAGATCCATTCAGTGTTGCTTATAGGCTAGGGTTTCCTTCTTATCTTAGTATCGTATATCTATTGTAGTGTACTCACCGCTTGAGGTGGAGTCGCTTGGTATGAATTCAGTTGCAGTTAGTTTGTATATAGTTTCATCAGTGATATATATATCTTGTGATACTATCTTCTTTAATTATCATTCTTGTTTGAATTTTGAGGATGAAATGTTTTAAGTGGGAGAGAATGTAGCAACCCGGAAATTCGAACACTTCGTCTTCGAATATCGATACATTTTGAAATATAACTAAGTGTTATAAATATGATTTTATAACCTTGTTTAGCATCATTTAATTAATAAATAATGATAAGAAACTTGTTTTTGAAAAGTGTTTACAAAAATATATTCTTCGAAGATAAATCGATAACGTGACCAAAAATCAGTTTATCGATAAACAGCTTTTCGATCGATATAAGTTGTTCGAACTATCATGCACTTAAGTAATGATCAAACGAACACATTTGCAAATAATCAACACACTCTCCTATTCATAAGGCATGGAATGTTCCAGAAAGTTCTATTAGGATATGAGATGATATTATGAGAAGGGTATAAGAGTAATTAGCCAAAAGGAGAAGTGGCATAAAGGAGAAGAGACATAAAGGAGAAGTGATGGAAGGTGAGTCTTCAATGGCATGATGCCGAGGGGGGGGGGGGTTGGAGGGGGGCGGTGAAGGTAAGCTTAAAGAGCACCATTCCAAAGCCTATAAATAGAGGGGAGGGGTTCATTCATAAATCACAAATAAATTCCTAAGCTTTGAGATATATTTAATGGCTTCTTCATCTTCTTCTCTACCTCTCTAACTTTCCCAAATCATATTCAAATCAACTCCAATCTCAACCAAACTTTGCCAAAGATCTTAAAACATCATTAGAACATGGTTTACCATCTAAGAAGTGGAAGAGTGATGGAGGGCAAGGGGGAACCCCTCTAGGCCGTGAGCAAATTGTTGAAGGAGGAGGAAGAAAGCAAGGCAAAAGCAAGAAGAAGGAGAAAGGAAGGTGGTGATTGCAAGTGAGGTTAGGCTTGGGTTCTTGGATCTTGATTATAGTTGGATTAAAGGTGAGTTAAGACCTTACTTTGAATGGAAAATATAACATATATATGTTGTATTTGATTATTGAAATGACCCTCCTATTTCCACCCTAATTTCATAAGGATTTTTTTTTTGCTAAGAGATGATATATAGATATATCATTCATTGCAAATATCTTTTCCAAGGTCATTTTCTTTTTTTCCAATAAACAAAATATATCCAGGATCAAAATAACTTACCAATATAAATATATCAGTGTATATCTAATAACATACACATACATATGAAGATGTATGTGATCTTCTTATCTAAGTTCAGAGTGTATACTTCATTTTTGTACAAGAACATTCTGTTTGATTTAGATTTTTGGCAATTCAGATAAATTATTGTATTCAGATTTTTGGCCATAATATCCACTAGAAACATGTACTTTAGTCTGTCATTAGGATTAAGAAATGATCAAGTAATAATCAGTGGTAAACAAGCTTTTAATATAGATGATTATGTTAAAGTCTGGATAATATCAAATTCAGTATAAAAGTAAGTGGATCCTAAGTGAACACAAGCAACATCTAGGCGTAATGGAAACGCGCCTAACTTATACATGAAAGGTCACGAGTTCGAGTGCTATGCTGGTCGGTTCAAACACGATTTTTGGTTTTTCTTTTTATTTTTCTCCTGTATGGTTGAAATCTGATACCTACCTATAATTGTGCATATATATTTGATTTTGCCTATAACCTAACATACAAAACAATTCTTTTTACATAACTATTTTTAAAACCCATTCCTACAACTGTTTTAAGAATTTAAATTTATATTTTTGCCCAATTTATCAACATGTACACAGGTATTTATGTACATGTCATTACCTTTGCCCAGTTTCCAGAAAACTGAGTGAAACAATTGCTAAATGTACTATGCTTTGAAATGCATCTATATTTTCAAGATACAGTCTATCATGATCAACCAATACTTCATTTAGTTGAGGCTGGTTAACTCATGAGTCTTGTATATGCTATACACTAGTTCAAAAACAAGGGAGATACCTTTCATTTCATTCTATCTGAAGCTTTTAGAAAAACATTTTACTTTTCCTAATTCAATTCAGAAATGAATTCAGATTTATTTACAAAGCATTTCAGTAAAAAGAAAATAAAATCCTTTAAGTTACTTCTTGCTAAATCCAGATTTTAGTTCTAAAACTCAGTGCTCTGTTATGTCTCAAGGTTAACTAATACATAATATAAATTATACAAAACAGTAGCTCAACTACATGTGCATATTTCTCTTCCAAACATTCATATCAATAATTAAAATCATTTCATTGTTTCCCAGTCAGATTTTTCCTTTGAGATTTTAAACCTTAGTGCATAACAATATATTTAACATGATACAACTAGTTCATCTAACCATAATAGAATTCATTACATGACTGGAAGTCTTAGAAACATAATATTTTTCCTGAATACATGCAGATATAATCAATTTAAACTCTTATTGAGACTAGCTAGCATGTTCATTCACTCCTCCATAAAAGCCATAACTTCATTTTTACTTAGTGCCTGGGTTACCTGAAAGAACATAAGTGGCTGCCTCATTTTAAAATGAGACACCCCAGATGCCATGAGCAAACAAGGGTCAGATCTATGATCTGGTATGAATAACATCAATTCATTCATGATATTAAGCAATAGAGAATATAAGGGTACTAACTTGTTATTTAAGCAAATTTCTGCAATCAAATATTTTAACATAGTATAATTAAGTTGATTCAGGTATGATATATTCACTTATCATTCCTTCACTTGCATACATAATCATGCAAACATGATTATCTATTGGCATCAATTTCATTTACTAGAATCATCTTGGTTCCATACCATTCAACCTAAGAAATATCCACATTCCTATTTCTTCATTTACAGGTTGTAATATTCAATTTAAATCCCTGCCTCATCTGCTATTAAGGAATCACTGGGACACATTGCAATGAACTAATTCACATCATTGCACAAAGATCTCAGGGCTTAAACAAACCATGTGCCAACTTGCATACTTCAAATATGACAAGCATTCCAGCAGTCATCTTGGCCTTCCCTTCCCTAGTTTATTTGCTAGTGTATTGTCTTAAATCCTAACATCAAATATGCTAAGTGAACATGTCACTGCAAACATGGAAACATCCATAATTTCTTCTAGCATAATTTCCCTTCAGAAATAATCAGACAGTCATTTCCTAAATGGGGTCAATATGTCTTGATCTTAGTAAATATAAGAACATTTTCAACTGTAAAAGAGGCATGGCATGTTATACTGATCTGCAAGCCTTTATGATTGATTCAGATTCAAGATCTGGTTCAATCATAATTTTAGCTTGTGGGTTTTTTTTTTTGATTAAGGGCTCAGCACTTAGAAAATTTCTATTGCACCCTTAACATTTTTCTTTTCAAGCCTCAGCACTTATACCAAGTATAATGCAGCTCCAATCATTTTTATAAGGTTTCCATGCCATAGATCTATAACAGTTGAGAGCATTCTCTATATAATTTTTAAGATCCTAAACTTTAACATTTATGAGTATAAATAAAACAGTATGATACTCATCCAAAGACAAATGTCTCAACCAATCAAAGATCATCAAAATCATCCATATTAAATCATATCAGATTTAAAATAAAACATCCAAAAAGCATTGATGAAATCATATACATCAAAACCAGAAATACATAAATGGCAATATAAAAAGTGGCTGCCTCAACTCAGGTCTTAATGCCATGAACTCAGTGAGATTACTCACCTAAATGTTTCTTCTTATTAATCCAGAAAATTCTTGTTTGAGTGTTTTCTCCTTCCTTTCAATATTTTCTTCTTCTTTTCTTATTTTTATGCAGCTCGGGGTAAAATAATTCTACTGGCTAAACTGCCTATTTATAAGCATTTTTCCTCTAGGGTTTTATTGAAACAGAATTCCATTTCTGTCCTGGCTTAGCATCATGCATTTTTCATTCATATTACCCCGGCCATATTAACCAATTTAAAGGCTGCATTTTCTTTCTTTTACTTTTTCAGAAAATGGCCACTCACTTAGTCATGTCAAAAGTTTGACTATTCTATTTATTTTAATTATTTCTGAAAATCCCCTTTGCTATTTTTGCCTACACAAGCATATTGACTTGTATCACATTTCATGTCATTTTAATGTTATGGTTTCACTTGCTAATATATATATATGTACTTTTCAGTATTTAAAAATGTATATTTGTATACATATCTTATCTAGGCTTATTTTAATTCCTCTTTTAAATTCAGAAACATATGCACCTATATGTATACAAGTTTACAAATATATATATATATATTATTTTCTTTTCTGGGTTTTAAATAAATTTGTTTACTGATCTAAAGTAAAACTTACTTTTCTTATTTTCTAAGATGACCCATAAAATCTCAGAAATCAAATAACCATGTTGCAAAATCATGTTTGTATTGCTCTTTAATTCTTGTTTTAAATCCAAGAAATCTGGAGTTCTTTCTTGTGCCATTTCAGTGTGCACGTGCACACATATACTTGCACACTATTTATTCCAGAAATTTCACCATATTTAAATCTAAATATTTCAAAATTAAATCATTTTACAAAAATGATTTTTCACAAAATTTTGGGGTATTACATTCACCCCTCCTTTTAGGAATTGTGTCCTCACAATTTTTCTAACATTTAGTAAGCATCATTTTTCTTTTCTGAAAACTTATCAAATATATGCATAAGCAAACAAATTCAACCATATCAACCATGCATAACAAATAATTTTTCCAGAAAAAAAAAAAATTACCTTTTAATTTGCAAAAAGCTTAGGATAATCCATTCTAATCTTATCCTCTAACTCCCATGTGCAGTCATTAGGATCACTACTCCACTGGATCTTAACTAGTTTCAAGGTTTTGCTCCTTAATTTCTTTTCTTCCTTGGCTATAATCCCCACTGGTTCTTTTTCATAAACCAAGTCAGGATTTATTTGAATTTTGGTAGGCTCTTCCAAAATGTCTTCCTTATCATGTACCCATTTTCTAAGTTGGGACACATGAAAAACATTATGCATTGCTTTCATCTCCTCTGGTAGTTCTAATTTGTAAGCCAATGAACCAATTCTTTCCAGAATTTTATAGGGTCCAACATACCTTGGTGTAAGCTTACCTTGCTTGCCAAATCTCATGACTTTCTTCATAGGTGAAATCTTGATGAAAACAAAGTCTCCCACTTCATATTCCACTTGCTTTCTCTTCCTATCTGCAAATTTCTTTTGCCTATCTTGAGCTGCTGCTATTCTTTTTCTTATTAACCCAATTTTCTCTGTGGTTTCTTTAACATATTCAGGTCCAAGAATAGCCCTTTCTCCAGCCTCTACCCAGCATATAGGTGATAAACATGGCTTGCCATATAAGGCTTCAAATGGTGCCATCCCTATGGTGCTTTGGTAACTGTTATTGTAGGTGAATTCAGCTAGATGGAGGTGGTCTTCCCAGTTGCCTCCAAAGTCCAGTGTACATGCTCTCAACAAATCCTCTAAGACTTTGTTCACCACCTCAGTTTGACCATCTGATTGTGGATGGTAGGCAGTGCTTAAGCACAATTCACTCCCCATAGCCTCTTGAAAACTTTTCCAAAATCTTGAGGTGAAGATGGTATCCCTATCACTCACAATGGTTTTGGGTATGCCATGCAACCTTACTACCTCTTTCATGAATATTTGAGCCAATTTTGGAGCATTTCTTTCTGTTTTAACTGGGATAAAATGTGCTACCTTAGTTAGCCTATCCACTATTACCCATATACTTGTGTTTCCCTTCTTAGATCTAGGAAGACCATCTATGAAATCCATAGATATATCCTCCCACTTCCACTGTGGTATACTAAGGGGTTGCAATAGTCCTGATGGCCTTTGTGTCTCTGCCTTGACTTGTTGGCAAGTCATGCACCTTGCAACATATCTGGCCACATCTGACTTTTTCCCCTTCCACCAAAGATTTCTTTTCAAATTTTGATACATCTTGGTGCTACCTGGGTGTATGGAGTACTTACTCCTATGGTACCCATTTAATATTTCCTCTTTCAATTCTATATTTTCTGGAACACATATCCTATTTTTATTCCTTAAATAACCATTTTTATCAATTTGATAATTTATTACTTCCTCCCCTTTTGATATGAGCATTTTCTTTTCCATCATGTTTAAGTCTTGTTCCTGCATTTGTCCAATCTTAAGAAGTAAATCTGATTGCAGAGATATCATACTTAATTTTCCTTTACCTTTACCTTCTTCAATAGGCATCATTTGTTCCTCACTGTTTTCCTCAATTTCCAAATCAGTAAGTATAGACAAATCCCTAAACTCTTCCATCATCAACATGGCTACCTTGGCATGTTGTCTACTCAAGGCATCTGCAACTTTATTTGCCTTGCCTGGTGTATACAGTATATCTAGGTCATAGGCAGCTAGGAACTCTACCCATCTATGTTGCCTCATGTTCAAATCTTTTTGTGAGAATAAATATTTCAGTGCCTTATGATCAGTGTACAAAATGAATTTGGCACCTAACAAATAATGTCTCCAAAGTTTCAAAGCATACACAACTGCTGCTAGTTCAAGATCATGGGTTGCATACCTGGTTTCATGTGGCTTTAATTGCCTAGATGCATAGGCTACCACCTGGTCTTGCTGCATCAACACAGCCCCTAACCCAGAGCCACTTGCATCAGTGTACACAACCAAATTTTCATTTCCTTCTGGCACTCTCAATACTGGTGCATCAATCAGGGCTTCTTTTATTTTGATAAAAGCTTGCTCACATTTTTCTGTCCATACAAAGGCTTGGTTCTTTCTAGTTAAATTGGTAAGTGGTGATGATATTTTTGAGAAATCTTTTATGAATCTCCTATAATATCCTGCCATCCCCATAAATGATCTAATCTCACTGATGGTGCTAGGCCTTTTCCATGCTTGGATTGCCACTACTTTGTTAGGGTTTACTGATATTCCTTTGGCAGAGATGACATGCCCAAGGAAATGCACTTCTTCTTTCCAAAATGCACATTTTGAAAATTTTGCCTTTAAATCATTTTCCCTTAGTCTTGACAAAACTAAATGCAAATGATTTTTATGCTCTTCCACTGTCTTAGAATAAATCAAAATGTCATCAATAAAAATCAGTACAAACTTGTCTAGATAATCTCTAAATATTCTATTCATCAAATCAACAAAATATGAAGGAGCATTTGTCAAACCAAATGGCATGACCAAAAATTCATATAAGCCATATCTTGTGTTAAATGCAGTATACTTAACACTTGAGTCTTCAACCTTCATTTGATGGAATCCTGATGCTAAGTCTAGCCTAGAAAATATTTTAGCTTCACTGAGTTGGTCAAAGAGATCATCTATTCTAGGCAATGGGTATTTATTCTTGATGGTTACTTTATTTAGTTCTCTGTAATCTATGCACATTCTCAAGGTACCATCATGTTTTCTTACAAACACTACTGGAGAACCCCAGCAAGAATTGCTTGGCCTTATAAATCCCTTGCCTTCTAATTCTTCCAACTGATTTTTCAATTCTTTCAGTTCACTTGGCTCCATTCTATAAGGTTTCTTGATTATTGGACTTGCTCCTGGAATGAGATTAATTTGGAACTCAACTGGTCTGTGGTGTGGAACACCCTTAACTTCCCCAAACACATCCAAGTATTCATTAACTATGGGAATTTCTTCAATGGTTAGTTCACTCAGATCTTTTTCTAAGTCAACTAAATGATACAATTTCCCTTCCTTAGCTATTTCACATAGAACTGTGATTCTCTGGCCTCTAGAATCTTGCAATGATATGGTGGATGAGTCTAAATTAATTATGGCTTTAAATTGCCTTAACCAATCTACCCCCAATATAACTCCTATATTTGGGTAATTTAAAACATATAAATTGGAAATAAAAATATTTCCTCCTATGTTTAACTCCACATCCACACAATTCATGTTCAAAACACTAGAACTCCCTAGGGGACTTTGTACAAGCAATGGGGTTTCAACCAATTTGCAGTTTAATTTTAACACTTTAACTAATTCATAGGAAATCAAAGAGTGTGTTGCTCCAGTATCATATACTACTGGTATGGGTATGGCACAAATGAGTAATGTACCTTCCACTTGGCCATGATTTTCAGCATCAATTTTCACTGCAGATTTGCCTTTTCCTTCCAAAGTTGCCAATTTCCCTTGCTGTTTATTCTCAGGACAGTTCCTCTTCATATGCCCCTCTTTCCCACATAGGTAGCATTTGAAGGCTCCTCCTTTTAACTCTGGGCACCTTGGTTTGATGTGTCCTTCTTTTCCACAATGATGGCAAACCAATTTCTTCTTAGTATCATTGGCTTTAGTATCTTTACTCTTCCTGTTGTCTGCCTCCTCCTTCTTTTTATCATAAGGGTGATATCTTCCCTTATCCTTCTTGTTGTTGCTCTTAAAATTCCTATATTTCTCTCTTTCTTTGTCATGTTGTTCCAGTTTCAAAGCCAGATCAATTACTTGATCAAATGTTCTATCTGCATATGGTAGCATAGCTCTGCTAAGTCCTGGGTTCAGCCCTTTTATATACCTATCATTCTTGGATGCTTCATCTGCCACTAGCATTGCTCCATAATTAGATAGCCCCTCAAACTTTTGAGTGTATTCAGTGACATTCAAAGTTCCCTGCCTAAGTTTGATAAATTCTTCAAGCAAAATGGTCTTGGCTGATGCTGGTACAAATCTTGCCTCCAACATCTCCTTGAACTGATTCCAAGTGATTTCATTTTCATTTCTTCCAGCTATGATCACCTCCCACCAGCTTAAAGCTACCCCTTTCAGTTGTCTAGAAGCTACTTGCCTCTTTCTTTGGTCATCCAACTGCATGTCATTGAAAATCCTATCAAGTGTTCTCAACCATGCTTGAATTTCCATCACACTCTCTGTTCCTTCAAAACTCTTGCCTCCCAAATTGGAATAAGTCTTCAGTAGTTTTGAAAGCTCTTCATGTGGGTTCTCAGGCCTATGCCCAATTCCATCTCTTAAAACCCTCACAAATTCTTGCATATCAAGCATTTGAGGTGCACTGGTTCCTGCATTGTGATGAGATCCTCTTCCTACCATGTTCTGCTAACTAAATTCTGGGTAAATGGTATTAGTATATTATGAGTGCTTCTATAATTTCTAATTTCTTATCTAAATTATTTCATCCAAAACAAACAGACATTATACATTTCTATAATACTTAACAATCAATGCAACCAAGTGCTCTGATACCAACTGAAATGACCCTCCTATTTCCACCCTAATTTCATAAGGATTTTTTTTTGCTAAGAGATGATATATAGATATATCATTCATTGCAAATATCTTTTCCAAGGTCATTTTCTTTTTTTCCAATAAACAAAATATATCCAGGATCAAAATAACTTACCAATATAAATATATCAGTGTATATCTAATAACATACACATACATATGAAGATGTATGTGATCTTCTTATCTAAGTTCAGAGTGTATACTTCATTTTTGTACAAGAACATTCTGTTTGATTTAGATTTTTGGCAATTCAGATAAATTATTGTATTCAGATTTTTGGCCATAATATCCACTAGAAACATGTACTTTAGTCTGTCATTAGGATTAAGAAATGATCAAGTAATAATCAGTGGTAAACAAGCTTTTAATATAGATGATTATGTTAAAGTCTGGATAATATCAAATTCAGTATAAAAGTAAGTGGATCCTAAGTGAACACAAGCAACATCTAGGCGTAATGGAAACGCGCCTAACTTATACATGAAAGGTCACGAGTTCGAGTGCTATGCTGGTCGGTTCAAACACGATTTTTGGTTTTTCTTTTTATTTTTCTCCTGTATGGTTGAAATCTGATACCTACCTATAATTGTGCATATATATTTGATTTTGCCTATAACCTAACATACAAAACAATTCTTTTTACATAACTATTTTTAAAACCCATTCCTACAACTGTTTTAAGAATTTAAATTTATATTTTTGCCCAATTTATCAACATGTACACAGGTATTTATGTACATGTCATTACCTTTGCCCAGTTTCCAGAAAACTGAGTGAAACAATTGCTAAATGTACTATGCTTTGAAATGCATCTATATTTTCAAGATACAGTCTATCATGATCAACCAATACTTCATTTAGTTGAGGCTGGTTAACTCATGAGTCTTGTATATGCTATACACTAGTTCAAAAACAAGGGAGATACCTTTCATTTCATTCTATCTGAAGCTTTTAGAAAAACATTTTACTTTTCCTAATTCAATTCAGAAATGAATTCAGATTTATTTACAAAGCATTTCAGTAAAAAGAAAATAAAATCCTTTAAGTTACTTCTTGCTAAATCCAGATTTTAGTTCTAAAACTCAGTGCTCTGTTATGTCTCAAGGTTAACTAATACATAATATAAATTATACAAAACAGTAGCTCAACTACATGTGCATATTTCTCTTCCAAACATTCATATCAATAATTAAAATCATTTCATTGTTTCCCAGTCAGATTTTTCCTTTGAGATTTTAAACCTTAGTGCATAACAATATATTTAACATGATACAACTAGTTCATCTAACCATAATAGAATTCATTACATGACTGGAAGTCTTAGAAACATAATATTTTTCCTGAATACATGCAGATATAATCAATTTAAACTCTTATTGAGACTAGCTAGCATGTTCATTCACTCCTCCATAAAAGCCAAAACTTCATTTTTACTTAGTGCCTGGGTTACCTAAAAGAACATAAGTGGCTGCCTCATTTTAAAATGAGACACCCCAGATGCCATGAGCAAACAAGGGTCAGATCTATGATCTGGTATGAATAACATCAATTCATTCATGATATTAAGCAATAGAGAATATAAGGGTACTAACTTGTTATTTAAGCAAATTTCTGCAATCAAATATTTTAACATAGTATAATTAAGTTGATTCAGGTATGATATATTCACTTATCATTCCTTCACTTGCATACATAATCATGCAAACATGATTATCTATTGGCATCAATTTCATTTACTAGAATCATCTTGGTTCCATACCATTCAACCTAAGAAATATCCACATTCCTATTTCTTCATTTACAGGTTGTAATATTCAATTTAAATCCCTGCCTCATCTGCTATTAAGGAATCACTGGGACACATTGCAATGAACTAATTCACATCATTGCACAAAGATCTCAGGGCTTAAACAAACCATGTGCCAACTTGCATACTTCAAATATGACAAGCATTCCAGCAGTCATCTTGGCCTTCCCTTCCCTAGTTTATTTGCTAGTGTATTGTCTTAAATCCTAACATCAAATATGCTAAGTGAACATGTCACTGCAAACATGGAAACATCCATAATTTCTTCTAGCATAATTTCCCTTCAGAAATAATCAGACAGTCATTTCCTAAATGGGGTCAATATGTCTTGATCTTAGTAAATATAAGAACATTTTCAACTGTAAAAGAGGCATGGCATGTTATACTGATCTGCAAGCCTTTATGATTGATTCAGATTCAAGATCTGGTTCAATCATAATTTTAGCTTGTGGGTTTTTTTTTTTTGATTAAGGGCTCAGCACTTAGAAAATTTCTATTGCACCCTTAACATTTTTCTTTTCAAGCCTCAGCACTTATACCAAGTATAATGCAGCTCCAATCATTTTTATAAGGTTTCCATGCCATAGATCTATAACAGTTGAGAGCATTCTCTATATAATTTTTAAGATCCTAAACTTTAACATTTATGAGTATAAATAAAACAGTATGATACTCATCCAAAGACAAATGTCTCAACCAATCAAAGATCATCAAAATCATCCATATTAAATCATATCAGATTTAAAATAAAACATCCAAAAAGCATTGATGAAATCATATACATCAAAACCAGAAATACATAAATGGCAATATAAAAAGTGGCTGCCTCAACTCAGGTCTTAATGCCATGAACTCAGTGAGATTACTCACCTAAATGTTTCTTCTTATTAATCCAGAAAATTCTTGTTTGAGTGTTTTCTCCTTCCTTTCAATATTTTCTTCTTCTTTTCTTATTTTTATGCAGCTCGGGGTAAAATAATTCTACTGGCTAAACTGCCTATTTATAAGCATTTTTCCTCTAGGGTTTTATTGAAACAGAATTCCATTTCTGTCCTGGCTTAGCATCATGCATTTTTCATTCATATTACCCCGGCCATATTAACCAATTTAAAGGCTGCATTTTCTTTCTTTTACTTTTTTAGAAAATGGCCACTCACTTAGTCATGTCAAAAGTGTGACTATTCTATTTATTTTAATTATTTCTGAAAATCCCCTTTGCTATTTTTGCCTACACAAGCATATTGACTTGTATCACATTTCATGTCATTTTAATGTTATGGTTTCACTTGCTAATATATATATGTACTTTTCAGTATTTAAAAATGTATATTTGTATACATATCTTATCTAGGCTTATTTTAATTCCTCTTTTAAATTCAGAAACATATGCACCTATATGTATACAAGTTTACAAATATATATATATATATATATATATATATTATTTTCTTTTCTGGGTTTTAAATAAATTTGTTTACTGATCTAAAGTAAAACTTACTTTTCTTATTTTCTAAGATGACCCATAAAATCTCAGAAATCAAATAACCATGTTGCAAAATCATGTTTGTATTGCTCTTTAATTCTTGTTTTAAATCCAAGAAATCTGGAGTTCTTTCTTGTGCCATTTCAGTGTGCACGTGCACACATATACTTGCACACTATTTATTCCAGAAATTTCACCATATTTAAATCTAAATATTTCAAAATTAAATCATTTTACAAAAATGATTTTTCACAAAATTTTGGGGTATTACAATTATGTTTATGTTGTTTGAATTGTTAAGTAACATACGTGAAAACATTGATTTTGATCCTTGTTTTGAGAACAAGCGGCACATAGGATCCATATACGGAGTTGAATGGACTTATATGACATGTGACTAGACCTTGAACAAAGCATATAGTTTGTAGTTGAACATAGGTTGAGATATGACTTGGATTTAGAAGTGCACTTATTGCGATTGTAACGACCCGCTATTTTGGACCATTCAAATCGACAATAAATCCACACATGTCGGACTTGAATAATTCAAAATATCAGATTGTTATTTAAATATGGCAAAACTCAGCATATGCAGTAAATAAATCAATCACAGAATCACAGACACAGAGTAATACAATAATACGCAGCGGAATAGATAAAATAGTAGTTCATGAAGCTACTATATACAACATCAGAGTTAAATAAAATACAACAGAATATCTCAAATGCAGTGAAGTCTTCAGTACAACAGATGACTTCTCTGAACAAATCAACTAGAAGAGCTGAAAGCTAAGGCGATAGTTGGATCTCCAAAGGAAGCTCCAAACTCCAAAGGTGAGTCTCAAATGCTGTATCACTCGGTCTGACCCGAGCGTAAAGCAAAACACAAAACACTCGAGTCAGTATTAACATTCTTATACTAATAAATCCAACTCAAGTGAAATATCAACTGAAATACAAGTAACTTAAAGGATGTTGGGATAACCATCCTCTAAGGATCCGTGAAACTATATACAATGTAGAGATATACACTATAACACCGTGGTCATTTAAATTAAATTTATACTTCAAAACCCAACTATCATTTCATTTCAAATATATCTATTTTACAAATAGTATATATATAGGTTAAATAATTTATAAAGTAAAGTATTTATAATTTCCTCAAGTCTCACAAATCGATTCATATTAACTCAAATTCCAAATTCAATTTATTCAAAGTTCAATTCATCAATTCAATTCAGTTCTAAATATACCATTTAAATTTTCAATATATTTCAAAGCTTTAATATTCAACATTTCAAAGTTAAATTTAACAGTTTCATATAGCACTTGTTTTAACTTTATTATTATTTGATCAGGGAATATTCACTTAATAAATTCAATATCATTTAACTAGCCTTAAATTTCATTTTTACTAAATATTTCCTTAAATTTATTTAAACAAGAAATATTCATTAAATTATTTAAATCAAACTCAAGTTATAAATGATATCTTAAATTCCAATTTCAATAAGCTTTATATTGGTTTAAATAAATAAAATTCTTTACTAAATTCAAATTTATCATCCCTACCTTAACTTATTCAAATTTTTACCAAAATCTATTTTGAAATATAAATTTTATACTTAACATATTATATGTATTAAATCCATCTTAATTAAATTAAATATCATTATTAAATCTATATATATCATTTCCATTTATATATAAAAATTTAAGAATCAACATTTGTTAAAACCATATATTTCTTTCCAAAATCATAGAATTCAATTTCAAAATATTTATATATATATGGACCAACGGTGTTTGTATATATATTTATCATATGGTTAAGTGATACGGATATTTATCATTTCAATCCGAAATTTAAATATATACGGGTAGATATCATTTCGACCCGTAATCCCAATTTCAATTCAAATGAAAATCGCTTGGGTTTATCATTTCAACCCATAACGATTTTCTCCTATTCTAAAGTCCGTTCGGGTATGTATCATTTCAACCCATAGTGAATTCTATACTAACAGGGAACTTGCAGAGTGATAACAGATAATATAAAATATAACAACAGGCATATATCATCAATATAAATAACAGATACTGGTGTCAGATGTCATAGGTGAACATATACAGATAATAGTAATAACAGGCATATAAATACTAGATACTGGTGTCAGATGTCACAGGTGAACATATACAGATAATAGCATATATAACAATTTAAATAACTACAATATCATATTTCAATTGTCGTTTCAATTGAAATCAAATTTAATAAATACAAGAATGTTAATCGTGAGTGATTGCTCACCTTTCGAGGCTAGATATATTGGACACTGAAATGAGTTTCGAATCCAAGCACGAATTCCAAAGTAACGCTAGATTGGCACGAATTTGACGATCAAAGCTGATGACAAAGAATTGACGACATCAAATCAGAATTGGGTCGATGAAGATAGATGGGTATAAGTGGACTTATAGATAAATATATATATATATATAAATTATATTCAAAATCTAACCAATTGTTAAATTAAATATGTATATTTCAGAAATCCATTGTTTAAATAAACACATAAAATAAAACAACCTTATCTACATATTAAAATTTGAAATTATATATATATATATGAACTTACCTAAGACGGCACTTTAAATAGAAAAATGTATACCTCATATATTGTTAAAAGAAAATGTAAACAAACACAAATAGACGCACATCACTTATATACTAAATATACAATGCATAAATATATAGACCCAAGCTGGTAAAAAAGCAACCAAAAATCTACACTAGGAAACATCGAATATGCCTTATAATGTGTATATAACTTCTGACAAAATAATTATAACAGCATACAGGCTCAAATATATGAATACACTACTTCTCTTCGAGAAATCATATAAAAATATAGATTAATATACTTATAAAATAGTCAGAGATATTGATAACTTTGAATTCTCATATACTTATAGAAAAATGAAGAATATATATATATATATATATATTGTATTTACTTTAAAACAAACATACTACAACTTTGAATTTTTAAACCAATATGATGCAATCAGACAAGATAATGAGGTTGTAAACAATATATGTAAAGCCCAACCGACCCTAAATATAATTGAATATATATGCAGACACTAGCATATATTCAAAGTGCAAAATGTATATCCATAGACATATAAACGAATGGGTGCAGACCATATAGGAACTTGTGTAAGCTTAGATAATATATACTATCGACACGTTGTTAAATAGGACCCTTACCTTTATAATAAAACTCAACTATGTTCTCAAATATAAACCAACAGCTCATATATAACTTAGATGTCCTACTTTTATACCGAACCTATTACATGTATAACCCATTGAAACCCATATATGTACATAAACAACAAGTTTCGTATAATCATATGAAATGTATAACTCATATCTTATAATATATAAAAGACATACATATTATTCTTTATGTCAATATTGGTTATAAAACAGCACAAATCTTCTATATTGTAATATAATTATAGGTCAACAGATCGTATATTTATGACTAACAAATAATATAACTTTTATAACTGATATCTCTGTTAAAAATAAATACATAACTATATAAAACTGTACCTATTTTATAACATGCGAACGAAGCAAAGGAGTGAGGAGCTGCTATGGTGAGATGTTGTTCGGCGTTGTCAGGTGATGGAAAGCGGGTTTGGTCGGGCTGCAGATTGCTGCGTGGGTGTTTGTTGCCTGGGTGGGGATGTAGAGGCTTAGAGCTGCCGCTTGTGGCCGGAGGGGAGATGGAAGGAGAACGTTTGGGGTGCGAAGCCGAGCTTGGCAGCAGGCCGAGGGCAGGCTGAGTGGATTGGTGGTTGGCTGCCGAGTTTGGGAAGTGGTGATAGGAAGGTGGACTGCGGGTCAGTGGTTGGTCGAAGGGGCGCCTAGAAGGTGGGGAGATGCGTGGAGATGATGCAAGATGAGGAGAGGAAAGGCGGCTGTGGTGTGGGTGATTATGGATCGGTTGCTCGGCTATTGTGAAGGATGGCAAAAGCGGTGGTATGAGGGAATGAAGGGCGGATCTGGGCTGAGGCGTGAGGATATCAATTGGCTGAGAAACGAAAAGGTGGGAGGAGAAAAAGGAAATTCAAAAGTGAATGAACAGACTTGGTAAAATGAAAACGTACATAAATATAAGGTGAATTGAATTTTTCAACGGTGCCTCCAATTGAGCTGACTCATTAAAGCAAAGTAATAATGTGGTCCAGCCTTTACGTTTTAAATTTTGAAACCGAAGGAAGAAATAAAGTCAAAATTTAGGGCACCGATACGACGAACAGTTTATTGTTTCTGTCGCGTACCGGACCTCAAAATACAGAAATAAATATACCATTGAGATCGGTACGACGATAGAATCAAAACGGTATGCAGATATTAGTGGTACGATCATCCGACCAAAAGTCGATAATCGGTACCGAAAATGCTGCTATTTCGTACGGTAAAATCCAAACGGAGCTAGAAACGTCTGAATTTCACGAAACAAATTTCGCAGTCTGCTTCAGAATGATCTGAACAAATTTTCTCCTGTTGACATATTTTGGTTTTGGAAAACTTTTAAATTCACTGTTATTAACCGGTTTTTTTTTTTTTTTGAAATGAAATTTCACAGGAAAATAAACTTCAATATTATCAGATGAAAATTTTCCAGTTGCTATGTTTTTAAATACGTATCCCAAATATAACATTTTTATTTCAAAATTTATTGTTTAAAATTTCACAAAAATTCAATAAATTACGTTATCAAATTTTTTTAAAATTTACGGGTCGTTACACTCTCCCCCACTCAAAACTTTTCGTCCCCGAAAAGGAAGGAGGTAGGAGAAAAGACACAACTAGATAAAGGTGTTTGGTTGGTTGCTGAGCTAGTAATGCTAGCTTGTAACCCAAATGGGGCTATGAAGTGTTTGGTTAGTTGAAGGGCACTAATTGGATTCAGAAAATAGGATAAAGGTGAATAAATAAAGCTGAACGGATAAGGTAGATTCAAAAGCATAGAATCGGGCACGAGTAATTAATTTAAACCATGAGAATTTCAATTTCAAATATTAATACATAATTTCTTTGTTGGAAATACTTTTATAATAAAATACTTTTATAACTCGATGTTTTAACAAGTTTATCCTTGTTCCTGTAGACTCTGGCAGTGCGTTGATCAGGCGCAAAACTAGAATTCTCCAGGTACTTAGTAGACCTGTTTCAACACCCAGTGAAAATACTGGAAAAACTTTTAAAACAGATATGGAAAGTACAATCCAATCAAAAACAAACAAACCAAAACCTTTGTCCAACCATGGTTCGCAGATACACAATGGTTACGCCTGGGTCCCCCAAGAAACAATCCATATCCGTAAGCTTTCTTAGCCCTGCGAGTTACGCCATGATGACTAGTAGAATGCAGGATACACAATGGTTACGCCTGGATCCCCCAGGAAACAATCCGTACCCCCAGGCAAGACTCAGCCAAGCATTTGCGCTACTATTCGCGACCTACACAGATGGTAGGATACACAATGGTTACGCTTGGATCCCCCAGGAAACAATCCGTACCCCTAGGCAAGACTCAGCCAGGCAGTTGCGCTATGCAGTCACGAGAGAACAATAAGACCATGGGTAACGCCATGGAATTCGAAGGACACTCGAGTATCATATCCGGAAAACCAAAATCAGAGAAAATAATATCGATAGAATGAATCCAAGATGTGGCCACAAATCGGATATCAAGCAGAAGGCACTTTCCATATCTTTACTTCGAAAATATGTATCATATAGTACCTTTCAAATCACTTTCAAATATCGTACTTATATAAAATCCATTATATATAAGGTTTAATTTTCAAATCAAATACTTTCCAAAATCAATAGTATATCAAATCATACTTATATAGACTTCAATTATATAAGATTTCACTTTCAAATTGAGTACCTTTTCAAATCTATAGTTTTCGAATCAATTTCATACTCATACAAATCAATTTTATATGAGTTCGACAACTCCCAAATCAGGTATTTAGTAACACAAGGTTCTCAAATTTCAATTTGTTTCAATATCAGTTCAATTTCAAAATCATATACAATTTCACCAAATTATTTCTTCTCCAATTAATTATCTTTAGTTTCAAAGTTTCCAAAATAATAGATTTAGAAAATAAATCCAAATTTCCAATCAATAATTTAAGTCAACCAATTCATTTCCAAAATCAAATGTTTTCAAAATCATCTTATACTTACGTAAGGTCTATCTTATATAAGGATCAAATTTTTCAAAATAAATTTCGCTGTATGAAGAGCCATATGGGATTGAATATCTTTGCTTTTATGGGTTATATATCTTTGTAATTTAAATTGGAAGTTTTCTTTTAGTAAGCAAAGATATTCTAACATGACAGCTTTCAATTTCAGCGTCAAAATATCAATGATATTAGAATATAAGATGTACATATGTCATCATTTCGCAGAATCACATTTGATCGCTCGATTGATCACACAAGTTCGCTTTCGAACTAGTGTTGTCCATTCGACTTCCCAATGTGGATTTCGATATGGTTTCTCGACTAGAAGCCATCAGTCTCCTTGCATAGCCATATACTACGATAGAGAATTCTAGAATCAAGCCCAAAATCCATATCAAATATTCGCCCTCAAGAATCGAATGAAAAATCCTAACACGAAATGGTGTAATTCACCTCGAACTTGTGTACTCAAACCTGGATCAAATTAATTATGCGAATAAAACAGCATACGTACAAATTATATATTTATTCCAACTTGTTAAATATATAGTTTCATAAAGATGTTACTAAATTAAAACATTTAGCTAAATTTTATTCACAATATATTGAAGCCCAAATTCTTTCAAAACATTTCAAATCTAAATTCCATATTTAGAAAAATTCAAAATTGCCTTATTCATTTACTTAACAAAACAGTTTCAACCTATTTAAATCATATTACTACATATTTTAACATTCAAACAAATTTATATACTATATACTTTTCAAAATTTCTTAGCTTTGAAAAGTTAACCTTGATTTGGAAGTGCTCGAACCTTCAAAATAGTTGAAGAAATCATTTTCAAATTCAAGAGTTGGAAATCAGCAACAAATCAGTAAATCAATTTTTTTAATAGATAGGCTTATATCAAATCCGAAACTCGAGGAATGAACACCGGTTTACTTCAAATTATTTCAAATATATATACATATATCTTTCGAATATCAAATCTTACTTCGAAATCTGAAATCAAAATGGTTTCACAAAATCACTCGAATAGCAAAGCTACTGAAGTGGCCTATCCCCCACTTTGAAACTCGAAAATCAATGTCGATGATGCGTGCACTCATCACCGAAATTATTTTCCAGCGACATAAGTGAGTTCTGGACTTCTATTTTCTCAAACTTCTTTTGAAATTTCTTCGAAATCATTCGAAACTCATTAAAATCATTTGAAACATTTCTTATTCGGAAAATACTTTTAAATCATATTATTATTATATATTTCAAAATCTTAAAACCAATTTCAAAATACCGGAGTTCAATTCTCGAATCTCAATTTTAAAATCCTTTAGTTATAAATCATTTTTTTTATAAATCAATTTCTTATATAACTTCAAAATTTCAAATCCTTTCAAAAATTCAAATTCTTATTTTTAAAAGGTATATAATCTTTATTGAAAACATTTCACTTTTATATATAGAATATAGTCATACTTATCAAAATAATAATTTCGATATATAAAACACTTTCTAAAAATACAAACAAGCCCGATTTTTCAAAAGGTGATTCAAGAATGGATTTCAAAACAAGATAGAGATTCAAATTAAAGGAACTCAAATCAAATAGAATTCTAATTCGAAGATAGGCTCGATAAAAGATGAGATAATTATATTTCAAAATAGAAGATGAATATACTTATATAAACCGCGGGCGACCATAACCGGGTCAACCGTGACTTCAAGAACAAGATTGATGCAGAATTCCAAGAAAAATCAACATTCGATCGCAAGTGATAGCAACATCTAAACCAAAGATATAAATATCTCCGGTGAATCAACGCCAATTGTGAAGGAGTTTCACCCATTCACACTCATTCAAAGATTAGTGGGATCCTATTCTTATAGAGATCATTCGAAGTGGAGTTATGGGATACTCCAGAATCAAAAGAATACAAATAGGAAGAGATAAGAATGAGTTTTGGAACCGTAGGGAACGTTCCAAAGTTCAAAGAAATCCTAATCGAAGCAAATCCCCACCAAGATTAGAGATATATAACCTATATCGATACAAAAGAATTTCCATTCAAAATTTGGAAAGACTCGAATTCATAACATACGAAAACAGAAGCATAAATGTCTCCAGTTTGACAACTTCAGCTAAGCAAAAGATACAATAGAGTTCGCTTAAAGCAACCTAACATACAATAGATAACAAAAGGCCCACAGATTTACCACTTCTACATAAACAAGGCATCAGTATTAATTCTTCCAGGTGGTACATCAACGGGTCCAGAACACTCCCCCTCAATGTGCCCCCAACATCTGCATTTCTGGCATAGGTGCACTACACTACCATCTTCCTTCATGAACTGCGGGTACGCCACCTTCTTTCCATACTTTCGCACAGAACAATTTCTGGCTATATGCCCAGGCCTCTTACAGTGATAGCAAATGGTTGATTGGTCGACTGAGGTAGTGGGTGCAGATTTCACTTTCTTCACCTTCTGGCAGCGACTGGGAAAGTGCCCCTCACTACGGCATCTAAAACAGAAGATCTTGGATCGAAAACGCTTGCCCTCCTTCTTCTTTCCTGCATTCCTTTTCCCGCACATGGCTGCATAGTGTCCCTTTTCCTAACACCGATAACAAATGACATGGTCATAAGGACCCGGTTCTGCTCTTTCTCTCCACAGCCTCTCTTGTTCCTCGATTGCTTCCTCCCGTTCCTTACGGGCCAGTGCTCTTCGTGCCCGACGGGCTGCTTTCTGCTCTTCTGATTTTGCCATTACAAAATAGTTTCCTATCATTCAAATATTCAATGAGTCCAAAATCAACAAGATAGAAGTTCAAAATTTAAGGGGAAATTAAATCAAAGGGAGTTTCAAAACAAAAGGGAAAGGACTCGAACGAAGATGAGATAATTAAAATTCAAAAAGAGAAGATGGATATACTCAAATAAGAATATAATTAGGGAGAGGCCAGAACGATAGTGATTCCGCAAATCAATTTACCATATATGTTAAGTTTGCCTAGAACCTGGCTCTGATACCAACTGTAACGACCCGCTATTTTGGACCATTCAAATCGATAATAAATCCACACATGCCGGACTTGAATAATTCAAAATATCAGATTGTTATTTAAATATGGCAAAACTCAGCATATGCAGTAAATAAATCAATCACCGAATCACAGACACAGAGTAATACAATAATACGCAGCGGAATAGATAAAATAGTAGTTCATGAAGCTACTATATACAACATCAGAGTTAAATAAAATACAACAGAATATCTCAAATGCAGTGAAGTCTTCAGTACAACAGATGACTTCTCTGAACAAATCAACTAGAAGAGCTGAAAGCTAAGGCGATAGTTGGATCTCCAAAGGAAGCTCCAAACTCCAAAGGTGAGTCTCAAATGCTGTATCACTTGGTCTGACCCGAGCGTAAAGCAAAACACAAAACACTCGAGTCAGGATTAACATTCTTATACTAATAAATCCAACTCAAGTGAAATATCAACTGAAATACAAGTAACTTAAAGGATGTTGGGATAACCATCCTCTAAGGATCCGTGAAACTATATACAATGTAGAGATATACACTATAACACCGTGGTCATTTAAATTAAATTTATACTTCAAAACCCAACTATCATTTCATTTCAAATATATCTATTTTACAAATAGTATATATATAGGTTAAATAATTTATAAAGTAAAGTATTTATAATTTCCTCAAGTCTCACAAATCGATTCATATTAACTCAAATTCCAAATTCAATTTATTCAAAGTTCAATTCATCAATTCAATTCAGTTCTAAATATACCATTTAAATTTTCAATATATTTCAAAGCTTTAATATTCAACATTTCAAAGTTAAATTTAACAGTTTCATATAGCACTTGTTTTAACTTTATTATTATTTGATCAGGGAATATTCACTTAATAAATTCAATATCATTTAACTAGCCTTAAATTTCATTTTTACTAAATATTTTCTTAAATTTATTTAAACAAGAAATATTCATTAAATTATTTAAATCAAACTCAAGTTATAAATCATATCTTAAATTCCAATTTCAATAAGCTTTATATTGGTTTAAATAAATAAAATTCTTTACTAAATTCAAATTTATCATCCCTACCTTAACTTATTCAAATTTTTACCAAAATCTATTTTGAAATATAAATTTTATACTTAACATATTATATGTATTAAATCCATCTTAATTAAATTAAATATCATTATTAAATCTATATATATCATTTCCATTTATATATAAAAATTTAAGAATCAACATTTGTTAAAACCATATATTTCTTTCCAAAATCATAGAATTCAATTTCAAAATATTTATATATATATGGACCAACGGTGTTTGTATATATATTTATCATATGGTTAAGTGATACAGATATTTATCATTTCAATCCGAAATTTAAATATATACGAGTAGATATCATTTCGACCCGTAATCCCAATTTCAATTCAAATGAAAATCGCTTGGGTTTATCATTTCAACCCATAACGATTTTCTCCTACTCTAAAGTCCGTTCGGGTATGTATCATTTCAACCCATAGTGAATTCTATACTAACAGGGAACTTGCAGAGTGATAACAGATAATATAAAATATAACAACAGGCATATATCATCAATATAAATAACAGATACTGGTGTCAGATGTCATAGGTGAACATATACAGATAATAGTAATAACAGGCATATAAATACTAGATACTGGTGTCAGATGTCACAGGTGAACATATACAGATAATAGCATATATAACAATTTAAATAACTACAATATCATATTTCAATTGTCGTTTCAATTGAAATCAAATTTAATAAATACAAGAATGTCAATCGTGAGTGATTGCTCACCTTTCGAGGCTAGAGATATTGGACACTGAAATGAGTTTCGAATCCAAGCACGAATTCCAAAGTAACGCTAGATTGGCACGAATTTGACGATCAAAGCTGATGACAAAGAATTGACGACATCAAATCAGAATTGGGTCGATGAAGATAGATGGGTATAAGTGGACTTATAGATAAATATATATATATATATAAATTATATTCAAAATCTAACCAATTGTTAAATTAAATATGTATATTTCAGAAATCCATTGTTTAAATAAACACATAAAATAAAACAACCTTATCTACATATTAAAATTTGAAATTATATATATATATATATATATGAACTTACCTAAGACGGCACTTTAAATAGAAAAATGTATACCTCATATATTGTTAAAAGAAAATGTAAACAAACACAAATAGACGCACATCACTTATATACTAAATATACAATGCATAAATATATAGACCCAAGCTGGTAAAAAAGCAACCAAAAATCTACACTAGGAAACAGCGAATATGCCTTATAATGTGTATATAACTTCTGACAAAATAATTATAACAGCATACAGGCTCAAATATATGAATACACTACTTCTCTTCGAGAAATCATATAAAAATATATATTAATATACTTATAAAATAGTCAGAGATATTGATAACTTTGAATTCTCATATACTTACAGAAAAATGAAGAATATATATATATTGTATTTACTTTAAAACAAACATACTACAACTTTGAATTTTTAAACCAATATGATGCAATCAGACAAGATAATGAGGTTGTAAACAATATATGTAAAGCCCAACCGACCCTAAATATAATTGAATATATATGCAGACACTAGCATATATTCAAAGTGCAAAATGTATATCCATAGACATATAAACGAATGGGTGCAGACCATATAGGAACTTGTGTAAGCTTAGATAATATATACTATCGACACGTTGTTAAATAGGACCCTTACCTTTATAATAAAACTCAACTATGTTCTCAAATATAAACCAACAGCTCATATATAACTTAGATGTCCTACTTTTATACCGAACCTATTACATGTATAACCCGTTGAAACCCATATATGTACATAAACAACAAGTTTCGTATAATCATATGAAATGTATAACTCATATCTTATAATATATAAAAGACAAACATATTATTCTTTATGTCAATATTGGTTATAAAACAGCACAAATCTTCTATATTGTAATATAATTATAGGTCAACAGATCGTATATTTATGACTAACAAATAATATAACTTTTATAACTGATATCTCTGTTAAAAATAAATACATAACTATATAAAACTGTACCTATTTTATAACATGCGAACGAAGCAAAGGAGTGAGGAGCTGCTATGGTGAGATGTTGTTCGGCGTTGTCAGGTGATGGAAAGCGGGTTTGGTCGGGCTGCAGATTGCTGCGTGGGTGTTTGTTGCCTGGGTGGGGATGTAGAGGCTTAGAGCTGCCGCTTATGGCCGGAGGGGAGATGGAAGGAGAACGTTTGGGGTGCGAAGCCGAGCTTGGCAGCAGGCCGAGGGCAGGCTGAGTGGATTGGTGGTTGGCTGCCGAGTTTGGGAAGTGGTGATAGGAAGGTGGACTGCGGGTCAGTGGTTGGTCGAAGGGGCGCCTAGAAGGTGGGGAGATGCGTGGAGATGATGCAAGATGAGGAGAGGAAAGGCGGCTGTGGTGTGGGTGATTATGGATCGGTTGCTCGGCTATTGTGAAGGATGGCAAAAGCGGTGGTATGAGGGAATGAAGGGCGGATCTGGGCTGAGGCGTGAGGATATCAATTGGCTGAGAAACGAAAAGGTGGGAGGAGAAAAAGGAAATTCAAAAGTGAATGAACAGACTTGGTAAAATGAAAACGTACATAAATATAAGGTGAATTGAATTTTTCAACGGTGCCTCCAATTGAGCTGACTCATTAAAGCAAAGTAATAATGTGGTCCAGCCTTTACGTTTTAAATTTTGAAACCGAAGGAAGAAATAAAGTCAAAATTTAGGGTACCGATACGACGAACAGTTTATTGTTTCTGTCGCGTACCGGACCTCAAAATACAGAAATAAATATACCATTGAGATCGGTACGACGATAGAATCAAAACGGTATGCAGATATTAGTGGTACGATCATCCGACCAAAAGTCGATAATCGGTACCGAAAATGCTGCTATTTCGTACGGTAAAATCCAAACGGAGCTAGAAACGTCTGAATTTCGCGAAACAAATTTCGCAGTCTGCTTCAGAATGATCTGAACAAATTTTCTCCTGTTGACATATTTTGGTTTTGGAAAACTTTTAAATTCACTGTTATTAACCGGTTTTTTTTTTTTTTTTGAAATGAAATTTCACAGGAAAATAAACTTCAATATTATCAGATGAAAATTTTCCAGTTGCTATGTTTTTAAATACGTATCCCAAATATAACATTTTTATTTCAAAATTTATTGTTTAAAATTTCACAAAAATTCAATAAATTACATTATCAAAATTTTTTAAAATTTACGGGTCGTTACAGCGATAGTCGCTATAGAAGCAATTTGGAATTGTCTTGTTTTTGACAGTTGTTATGGAACTTTATAGAGAGATACATACGGATTTTTCGCCATATTTGCATTATTATATATGTATATTTGTTGCTATTAAAATCTTGAATCGTAAAAAATTAAGCAACATCTTGAAAACGGCCAAAACATCACTAGTGCAAAACTATCCCGTTTAACCTTAATTTTTGGACTTCAAATGTTTCAAAAAGGACTTTAAGTTTGAGCGATTTGTTTCATTCTTTTAAAAAGTATTGCCTAACTATTTTTAGAATATTTTAAAAGTAGTTTGAGATATTTATGAATTTTTGAGAATTAGTGATGGATTCTTAAATTGATTAATTTTAGAATAAAACATGTTCTTTTTCAAAATTTTGTTGATTTATCAAACTTGTTATTTCTATGTAATATTTTGGATAAATTTTTAAAAACCTATTATAAGTATTTCCTAGTAATTTAAATTTTTTCAAAAAGGGGTTAGAATTGCTAAATGGCCAAATAGTTGATTATTTAATTACTTATTTGAGAAGTAATTGATTATGCTTAACATTAATAAGCCGACAAAGTAATCTTATCTAATAGTGAGAGTTAAGATTGATGTCAAGTAGGGACAGAGCAATAGAGCTCTAACCTACCGGACTTCTCTCTTAACCGAGGAATAGGTAAGTGGAAAATGTCAAAAACGTGTTAATCGAGTTGATTCCTTATTGTTTATGGAAATCATGAATACTATACTTAACACTAAAAGCCGACGAGGTAGACTCATCTATTTGTGAGATTTAAGAATGAAGTGTCCAGGTAAGGCTTGGAGCAACCAGTTCCCAAACTTACCGGGCTTCGCTCTTGGGTGAGGAATAGTTGAGTTGGAATATCAGAAATGATTTAAGCATACGAATCGTGATTTGTATAAGCAATTGTTTTGACTAGATAATCGATTAGTTGATTATCGATCTTGACCAAATATTGACTTAAGAAGTTTTCGAAAGGCTTCACGATTTCATACCAATAAGAACCTCCGGGGAGGAGTATTGGTACGAAACATCTCTAGCTTTCGCTTACTTCTGAGAGAACCGGAATTGAGTTAATCGGAAATTCATCGATTGGTTTTGCAAGGTCTGGTGCGTGGGAAGAGTGCATTTTTATGAGATGACTCAAACCCAAAACCACTTCAAAACCATATACGTGATCTATGTTCTAGAAGCAATTGAGAAGTGGAATGTTATAAAGTTGAACTGCCAATTCTAAGGTTATGTCCAAAGGAAAGGTCAACGTTAACATTTCGAACAATGCTATCATCTGAGACTGTCTATCCTGAGGAGTACTCCAAGAGAGAGGATAGTGTTAGCATTCGTCAAAGGACTTATGCGGGGAACCTATGTTGAGGTCCGAGATGCTCGAATCCATGTTGTGGTTCGTGATCTGTTCCAGAGAAAGGAATCCATTTATGGATTCATGTTCTGTTTGAGTGATGAAGACTCGAGTGAGGGATGCCAAACACAGCCTCGACATCGAGAAAAATGTCAGAAAATAGATAAGGGAGATAACCAAGGGTATTTAGCAACCTCAAGGGTATATCAACTCCATGTCTAGAGATGCTTATCGATATGTTGGTACCAGAAGTTGGTATGGCTTGGATCACACACCGAAGGTGGTCAAGTTATGTTTACCTTAGAGCGTATCCCATCTAGAGATATACGTTGCTCGAAAGGTAGTTTCTAATCCTTGTCGTGGAGTTTGGATTCAGCTAGATTCGATGATATCTCTATGGGAATCCATTATGCAAACGTGCCTTAGCGGTATTGATTATATACCTATTATTGTTGTGGCGTTCACACAACAACTATTTGATATGATTTATGTGCTACACTCTAGACATTATCTATCATATCACTATATATTAAACTTAATGAATGGTTGGTTTCTTTAAAGGAAAAACTATTATGGAAATCCGTACGGTCTCAATGGTTATTGTTACTTATCACATATGATTTGAGTTTCTCACGCTTGTTTACCAGACTAATCCGGGTGTTATTTTCTTATAATGCTCGAGTTAGTCCCGTGTACGTTTCCAGATTTAGATTTGGATGCTTTGGAGCTATGGAGAAGAGCTGAAGGGTTATCAATCGAAGTATTCTAATTTCCGCTGCATTTCTTTATATCAGCATTGTGAGGACATGATGTTATAGCTGTCCAACCTGATGATAGTACTTAGGCTTTAGTACCTCTAATATCTCTGTACTTAGAGTGATCCTTTGTACTGTTCCTTTGATATTATATATTATCATTCCATTGTGAGATTCTGATATTGTGTTCTTCTTTTCTTGTTTTATCCATTTTCTTTTATTTTTACCCTAACAATTCGTCTTTTGGGCACTTGGGTGCTCGGCACATGAATATCGTGGATGTATAAGTGTCGACATTCGGGGGTCGAAAAATCGGGTCGTTACACATGGTAAAAGCTAGGTTACTTTCATACACATGTGAAATGTATAATTAAACCTCCTATGTTAGTGGCTATGATTGATATTTGTTGTTCATCCTTATCCACAACAACCACATGCCAAATAGTCTTACTCCTCATAAGCCAAATTCTGCCTATTCTCCACAGATCATTATTATGGCATAGTCCCATTCCATCCCATCATTTCAGCAAAAAAAATTCAATTTTGCATCATTGAACTTATTTTTTTAAAATACCCAAGATGGAAGGTCCATGGCTCCTCCTATAATTGTAGAGGTCTAACTTGCGGGTATCATTGTTAAGACGTCTAGTATTCCAGCAAATTATTAACGTTTAGAAGATAGAGGCCTACTCTCATTTTCCTAGGAGAGCCCCCTCGTGTATTAATCGCCTTACCTTTTGTCACTTTATTCTTGAAATGCTTCTCATAAATAATTCGGGCTTAGCGTGTACATTCATGTTGTGCTTCTAGTTCCTTGTAACAATCCCTATCTAGAGGCCAAAAGCTAAACGCTACAGATGCTGCAGTTATCCATAGTATCAACTTCCGATGACTAAATACGGCTATGTTAATGGTATCTATAATATCAGAAGCACTTGAATATGGAACAAAGCACAAATTTCAAAACAACATTTTTTCCATTTCATTTCAAAAAAATGTTCTATATTCAAATTACATAATCCCAAAACGTTTCCCAAGCAACGTTAAAATATACTTATTACAAAATACGCCAAGAGTGATATATGAAAATGCCCCCTTGGATGATCAGAGTCATATAGTCATAATTGACTTAATACACACACAGCGGAAATAAACACAAAACAAAGTACTGCAACTCCTGTATAGCTATCCGTTAGCCTCCTACTCTCCTCCAGTAGCTTATTTGTCATCTTACTAAAACCTAAAAGAACCTCAACACTCAGCCTACTCAAATTAATTTTGAGCACCCAAGAGTTTAAAGGGAAAACATAAATTTCGAGACAGACATAAAGCCTGGTGTGAATAATACTATACATCACGGTTGTTAATGTTAAGTGAGACCATGCCGCTTAGCGGAATGGGTTTCCCCTCACTAAAATTCTTTTAAAATTATCTTTTGAAAACATTTATCCTGCAACCAAAACTGGTTAAAACTGTAAAGCATTATTATGTAAACATATATATCAGGTAACAAATGGACTATCTGTCTGAACATTATAGTTTTGTTTGGCTTACTATTAACCTTTGGCTGACTCAGGCCTAACGGACAATACAACAAAATAATCTAACATTTGTTAGATACACCTCTTCTGGACAGTTTTCCCATAACTTAACATCTCCCAGGGTCACGTGATACTAATGGTTTTGCGGGCTCACCAATAACCTATATGTATACAAACATATATTCCCTTCTGTGTGTAATCATAATTTTAGTCTTACCTATGACAAAGCTCTACACACTAGAATTTTGGACTAAATTAGCTGAGGCCAATAGCTAATGTATAGGGCGTGACCCTATACCAGTCCTATAAGGTATTCTAATATCTAAGTCATTTTCACTTAGGGATACCTTCCCATAATTTTCCTTGAAAACATTTTCATCTAACATTGAATTAAAACCTTTTAAACCAAACTTAAATAAGGAAAACATTTATACTCTATGCTTTACTCAAAATCACCTTGCCATGTTATATATATACTTTACTCAAATCTTTGTTGATGAAAACCTTTAAACATTTGAAAGTACCCCTTTCGATCTTATTGAAAGTACCCCTTTCGGTCCTATTGAAAGTACCCCTTTCAAAACTATTCGTATAAACCTTTCGAAATTATTGAAATTCCTTTTCCTTCGAAAGTTAAAAACCTTAGACATCCCTCTTTAAAACCAATAAACATTGCCTTTCGAAACCATAGGAAAAACGTTTCCTTTAAACCATTCAGAACCATTAGAAAACCTTTCTTTTAAACCTATAGAAACCATTGGGGAACCTCCACTTCGAAACCTTCTTTAAAACCTTTCGAAGGTATTAAAACCTCAAACCCTTCGAAAGCATTTGAGTTCAATTTAAAGCATGTGGAAAAACACCTTTCGAAACCATTTAAGTCGAAACCATTCTCTTTCAAAACCATCGGGTTATTCTTTAGAAATCACTAAGGGTCACAAGCAACAGGGTCGAAAGCTTACCCCATTCGAAAGCTATTACTAAGTTAGGAAGTGATGGTGTCGAAACACCACTTCCGAAAGCATTGGAGAAGCGGTAGAGTTTTCGTAAAACAAAAGAACCCCTTCAAAAGCTTTGTTTCGAAAGGTAAAAGGCGATAGTAAAGGCTTCAACATAGTCGAAAGCTATTATTTAAAAACAAGGGTGCAACTATTTCAAAACCAACCTTTAAAACCATTGACTTAGTCGAAAGCACTAAGTCGAAAGCTATTACTTATAAGCAAGGCGCAACCTTAAAAACCTTTCTTTAAATCAATTGACCTAGTCGGAAGCCGACTAAGTCGAAAGCATCTTAGTCGAAAGCAAGCAGGCGCTTATATCTTTTAAAACATAAAGGCACTTCAGCTCTTTTGGAATCCCTTGGTTTCGACTCTTACCTTCCACGTTTTTCCAATTCACTATGTATCGAAATTGATACTATGTGAATTGGTTTGAGGATGGAGGCGGAGGGTCATAGTCGAAAGTAACCTGGGCGAAACCAAAAGAGGCGAAACATGCTTTTAGCATGAATTTCTGATTTAAACCCTTTTTAATTAAAACCTTTTAGCTAACCTGCCTTGTTTGTCAAACTCTTATTGGTTGCTAATTTTTCTTTTCTAAAAGTACTGCCATAATTTTAGAATTAATTTTATTTATATCATTTGCAAAATACCCCTTCTCCTTAATTAAATATATAAAACATTTAAGTCCTATACGTTAGATAATTTTATATATTCATCAAAACACTTTGGAAAATTCTACAAAAATTCCAGAAAATCGTTTTCAATATGTTTTCTAACATATATAAATTTCAGACCCAAATAATTATTTACTATGCCGTAAATAATTTATAACCCAATAAATCATTTTCTTCACTAGAAAAATAATATAAAATCCACATTAATTCAGAAAATTATGAAAATTGAAACCCATCTCTAAAATAACATTTCTGGTCTATATCTAAAATCGCAATGCATTTGGATGTCATTAAATAGGGTTTTCACATCAAAACATATCATAAAAATCAATATGAACATGCATAAATCACCAACAAGTATATAAACATTTAATTATCCAAAACATGGCATTATCATGCAAAATCATTTCGGGTTAACCTTAAAACCGAAAACTACAAGAAAAATGGGATGTAGTAATCATTCACCTTAGCTTTGTGATTAAGGATGTGAGATTTGATGTTGAACAAGTTGATTTACTTCTTCCTCTTGAAAATCCTAGCTTTATCTTCTCTTGAGATTGAAAATGGTGGCCTGCCTTAAAATATTTTACCTGAGAATGAAATGAACATGCGTTTAATTTCCTAAGGGTTTAGGGTATAAGTTCCTCCTATTTCCATTTTGCCCTCGCTTATTCCCGAACACTTTTATTCATTTTATTTTCTTAGTTCATTACACACATAGGCACGGCTACCCTTGGTTAAATCAAATCTCAATCTATTAATCATCTTACATTATTTTATTTTATTTAGCTAATTAAATATTCAAAATAATGTTACTAAAAATATGTGGTGTTACAATCTCCCCTCCTTAAAGAATTTCATCCTCGAAATTACGGAACACATCAAAACAATTTAAGGTAAAACATACCGTCAAACAAATCAGGATAAGCGTCTCTAATCCTACTCTCAGTCTCTCAAGTATAGGCTTTAGCATCGTCACTCCACTGGACTTTCACTAATCTGACTATCTTATTCCTTAAGTTCTTCTCATCTCTTTCGACAATTCAGATAGGCTTCCTAACTATAGTCATATCTGGTTCCACTACTAAATCTTCTAACACATTCAATGCTATAGTAGTGTTTGGATCCCTAACACATTTCCTCAGATGAGATACATGAAAAACATCGTGGAATCCTGTTAAACTACTCGATAACTCTACTCTATATGCAAGTTTCCCAATCCTTTCTAAAATAGGAAATGGTCCAACGAACCTCGCTGCTAACTTCCTCATCTTCCCGAACCTGATAGCACCTTTCATCAGCGATACTTTGACGAAAACATGGTCTCCAACAGAGAACTCTAAATATTTTCGTCTTCTATCTACATAGCTTTTCTGCCTGGACTGAGCTTCCTTCATTCTTTCCCTTATCAACTCAATATTTTCTGCTGCTTCTTCACCAAATCAGGACCAAGAATCAATCTATCCCCGGTCTCTAACCAACATGCAAGGGATTTGCATGGTCACAAAGTCTCAAACGGTGCCATTCCTATACTAGTCTGATAAATATTGTTATACGAAAACTCGACTAGATGTAGGCGGTCTTCCCATGATTCCCCAAAGTCCAATACATAAGGTCGCAACAAGTCCTCCAAGATCTTGTTAACTCTTTCCATCTGCCCATCTGTCTATGGATGGTAAGCGGTACTCATCTTGAGCTTGGTTCCCAAATCTTCCTGAAGACTCTTCCAGAACTCGCTAGTAAACAAAGAATCTCTATCACTAACGATATTACTTGGAATTCCATGCAGTTTAACCACATTCTTCATAAATAACTTAGCCAATACAGGTGCCGTCCTATTTGCCTTAACTGGAATGAAATGGCCGCTCTTGGTCAATCTATCTAGTATGATCCATATACTTTCATTCTCTCTATTAGATCTTGGCAACCCATCAATGAAATCCATAGAAATGGAATCCCACTTCCATACCAGGATATCCAATGGTTGAAGCAATCCACTCGGCTTCTGATGTTCGACTTTCACTTGTTGACAGTTCAAACACTGTTTTACACATAAGCCAACATCCTTCTTCATCCCTTCCTAGAAGAAACTTTTCTTCATATCCTGATACATTTTCATTCCTCCTGGATGGATAGTGAACTTTGAGGCATTCCTCCAAAATTTCCTTCCTTATGTCTCCACATTTGGAACACATAATCTGCCTTTCTTTCTCAACCATCCGCTTTGGTCAAGACGGAAATCCTTTAAGTCATCGCTCTTCATTCCTTCCCTTAAATTTCTGATCCATTCAACCAAAACTAGATCCTCTCCTGTTTAGAAGCTATCTTCTCAATCAATATCGGTTGGACTTCCAAACAAGACAACCCAGTAGATCCTTCACTAGACTCAGCATCGGATCTCCACAGTATACTACAAGCTGACAATGCTTCTAAGTCTTTCCATTCTGCTATCATAGCTAATACTGCATTCTGATGCCTTCTACTAAGTGCATCTGCAACCTTGTTTCCTTTTTCGGGTGTGTACTCTATTCCAAAATCGTAGCCGGCTAGAAAATCGAACCATCGTTGCTGTCTCATGTTCAGCTCCTTCTGAGAGAACAAGTACTTCAATGACTTATGATCGGTATAAAGTTCAAACCTCTCTCTCAAAAGGTAATGCCTTCACACCCTCAACGCAAATATAACTGCAGTTAACTCCAAGTTATGTGTTGGATACCTAACCTCATTTGGTCTAAGCTGTCTAGAAGCATAGGCAATCACTTTACCCCTCTGCATTAGTACAGCTGTCAACCCAGTACCACATGCATCAGTATGAATAACTAAATCTTGATTTCCGTCCGGAACCACCAACACAGGTGCATGGATCAACAAGTGCTTCAAGCTTTGAAATGCTTCCTCACACTTATCGGTCCATACAAACTTTACATCCTTTCGTGTTAGCTTAGTCATCGGTGCTACAATCCGTGAGAAATCCTTTATAAACCTTCGATAATGTCCCGCTAATCCATGGAAACTTCTTATCTCAGTTACCATTTCTGGTCTTTTCCAATTATTAACAGCTTCGATCTTTTTCGGATCAACTGACAATCCTTTCTCCGAAACCATGTGACCAGGAAACTTTACTTCTCTCTTCCAAAAATAGCACTTCGAAAACTTTGCTTTTAGCTGATATTGCCTCAGCGTTTCAAGCACAATTCTGAGATAAACTTCATGCTCCTTCTTGTCCTTAGAGTATATCAGTATATCATCTAAAAAACCAACATGAATCTATCCAAGTCCTCTCGGAAAATTTGGTTCATCAAATCTACAAAGAATGCCGGCGCATTAGTGAGTCCAAACGGCATAACTAACCATTCGTATGACCCATATATTGTTCTGAACGCCGTCAAAGGTATACTAGCTTTCGCTACTCTAAGCCGATGAAATCCTATTGCCAAATCTAACTAAGAGAATATCTTGGCCCCGTTCAACTGGTCGAATAAATCGTCAATCATCGGCAGTGGGTATCGGTTCTTTATCGTCTTCTCATTTAACTTACGATAATCGATACTTAGTCTTAACGATCTGTCCGGCTTCTTAGCAAATATAGCGGTTGCTCCCCAAGACGAACTACTTGGTCTGATAAAACTCTTGCCTTCTAAGTCTACTAACTGAGATTTCAACTCTTTCATCTCCGTAGGTGTCATCTTGCTTGGCGGCCTACTCACCGATTCTACACCAGGCACTAAATCAATTCGAAACTCAATGGCTAGCTTTGGTGGTAATCCAACTACAGGTTCAAACACATCCACGAATTCTCTAACTATAAAAACGTGATTCAATTCTTCTTCCCACTCCATAACACCCAATAAAGCATTCACCTCACAGCAAGGGTTTTCTATGGTATAAATTATCTGATCATTACAATCTGGGCGTCTAAATGATATTTTCCAATCTAGGCTAAATATCCTAGCATCATAATTACTTAACTAATCCATACCCAATATAATTCCAAACCCAAAAAAATCGAATAAATGCAAACTGCAAACAAAGGTGTAACCTAGCAAGTCAAACTCTAAGTGGTCACGCTTCATCCCAAGCGTCGCATACCCTCCTATCGAATTTACAACTCTTAAGGAAGTAACTAAATATGTGGGGTTCTAGGTTATGTTTATCTACCAAACATCTAGATATAAACGAATGAGATGCACCAGTATCAAATAAAACGCTAACAGATGTATCATGGATCTGAAGCGTACCTCCTAACACAGCCTTTCCCTTCTCCTGCACTGTCGACTTTGACGTAGCAGGCTCCAATGCAAACACTTGGCCTTTATCCCCTTTTGCTGGCTCATTACACTAGTTCTTATAGTGCTCAATTTGATCACAGTAAAAACATCTCATCCCTTTCTTCTCCGCAGCCTTCTTTCCTTTCCCTGTCCGGCACTCATGAGCATAATGGCCTTTCTTATCACACTTGTAGCAGACCACCTCAGAATTTCCTTTCTTTGCTGCACCTCTTTTTTGAGTATTCTTTTTGTGGAAAAACTTTCTCTTTTGGCCATGTCCGACCTGAACCTCTTTCTCATTCTTCTTCTCCAAGCAGGCTAACATCTCTTCATGTCTCAATGCCATTCCCACGACCACATTACACAGATCTATGATGTGCGGTAAAGTAGCCCTAGCCAACACCGGCTTCAGACTTCTAATAAACTTTTCATTTCTTTTCAATACCATGTCAACAGTGGCATACCCATACCGGGCTAACTCTTCGAATCTACTATCATATTCCAGAACTGACATTTCACTTTGTTCCAGCTCAGCAAACTTCCTAACCAAGACAGACTGCGCCATTACTGATATGAACCTTTCTTGAAACCTCCTCCTGAACTCCGCCCACATCATAGTCTCTTTATCTACGCTAGCAGTTACCGTATTCCACCAAAACAAAGCAGCTCTTTGAAGCTGCCTTAAAGCAAGTCTTCTTTTCTGCTCGTCATTGAGCCCTAGGTCAGCAAAAATCCTCCCGCAATGTAGTAGCCAGTTTCTACTTCAATAGAATACTCTGTTCCGATAAACGGTTTTCCTCCAAGCCTGGTATAGTCTCTTCTCATGTTAGCATACTGATTGACCATCAAAGCAACCTGAACTCCTCCTCTAGCAGCATTTCCTCCAACAAATCCAGATGTGATTCCAGCTTGCATCATGTTTACGAAAAGCTGATACATGGCTCTCATGTTTGCTTGGAGAACCCCAGCACCAACATTCTCAGCCTGAGTTTGACCTCTTCTAGCATTTGGTTTGCCATTTCCATTTGTAGTGGTCTTGTCTCCTCCTAGATTGACTCTGCCTCTTCTTCTATCCATATCTGTATTTAAGCCTCGTGAGATATAGAAGAATAGCCTAACAAAGATAGGAGTTTAGAAATAAAGCATATACTTATATATAGCAAATACAAGTACGTTTCTATACCGTTATCCCATACCCCAATCCTAACTCTAATTCCTAAGGATTATGTTTTCAAAAATCATTTTTAGTTAAATTATTTCATAAACCTATGCTTTGAAACCAAGTTATAACATCACCTATCTAGAAGCCCAAAGCTAAGCGCTACAGATGCTGTAGTCATCCATAGTATTAACTTCCGGTGACTAAATACGGCTATGCTAATGGTATCTATAATATCAGAAGCACTTGAATATGAAACAAAGCACATATTTCATAACA
The DNA here is from genome assembly GCA_030737815.1 of Allium fistulosum. Lineage (NCBI taxonomy): Eukaryota > Viridiplantae > Streptophyta > Magnoliopsida > Asparagales > Amaryllidaceae > Allium > Allium fistulosum. The sequence continues at coordinate 1,216,244,699 of CM060904.1, read as the reverse complement.
ATATTTTTTTCCATTTCATTTCAAAATAGATGTTCCATATTCAAATTACGTAATCCCAAAACATTTCCCAGGCAACGATAAAATATACTTATTACAAAATACGCCAAGAGGGACATATGAAGATGCCTCCTTGGATGATCAGAGTCATATAGTCATAATTGACTTAATACATACATAACGAAAATAAACACAAAACAAAGTACTACAACTCCTATATAGCTATCTGTTAGCCTCCCGCTCTCCTCCGGTAGCTTTATTCATCATCTTACAAAAAACCTGAAAGAACCTCAACCCTTAGCCTACTCAAATCAATTTTTAGCACCCGAGAGTTTAAGGGAAAAACATAAACTTCGAGTTAGACATAAATCCTGGTGTGAATAATACTATACATCTCGGTTATTTATGTTAAGTGAGACCACGCCGCTTAGCGGAACCGGTTTCCCCTCACTAACATTCTTTTAAAACATATCTTTTGCAAAACTTTATCCTGCAACCAAAACTGGTTAAAACTGTAAAGCATTATTATGTAAACATATATATCAGGTAATAAATGGACTATCTGTCCGAACATTATAGTTTTGTATGGCTTACTATTAACCTTTGGCTGACTTGGGCCTACCGAAAAATACAACAAAATAATCTAACATCTATTAGACATACCTCTTCTGGACGGTTTGTCCTTAACTTAACATCTCTTAGGGTCACCTGATCCTAATGGTTTTACGGGCTCACCAATAACCTATCTGTATACAAACATATATTCCCTACCGTGTGTAATCATAATTTTAGTCTTACATGTGACAAAGCCCCACACACTGGAATTTTAGACTAAATTAGGTGGGGCCAATAGCTAATTTATAAGGCACGACCCTATACCAATCACATCTGGTATTCTAATATCTGAGTAATTTTCACTTAGGGATACCTTCCCATAATTTTCCTTGATAACCTTTTCATCTGAAATTGATTTAAAACCTTTTAAACCAAACTTAAATAAGGAAAACATTTATACTCTATGCTTAACTCAAAATCACCTTGCTACATTATATATATACTTTACTCAAATCTTTGTTGATGAAAACCATTTCGATCTTATTGAAAGTACCCCTTTTGGTCCTATTGAAAGTACCCCTTTCAAAACAATTCATATAAACCTTTCGAAATCATTGAAATTCCTTTTCCATCGAAAGCTAAAAACCTCAGACATCCCTCTTTAAAATCAATAAACATTGCATTTCGAAACCATAGGAAAAAATTTCTTTTAAACCGTTCAAAACCATTGGAAACCTTTTCTTTAGACCTTTAGAAACCATTGGGGAACCTCCCTTCGAAACCTTCTTTAAAACCTTTTGAAGGTATTAAAACCTCAAACCCTTCGAAAGCATTTGGGTTCAATTTAAAGCATGTGGAAAAATACCTTTCGAAACCATTTAAGCCGAAACCGTTCTCTTTCAAAACCATTGGGTTATTCTTTAGAAATCACTAAGAGTCACAAGCAACAGGGTCGAAAGCTTACCCCTTTCAAAAGCTATTACTAAGTTAGGAAGTGATGGTGTTGAAACACCCCTTTTGAAAGCATTGGAGAAGCTGTAGGGTTTACGTAAAACAAAACAATCCCTTCGAAAGCTCACTACGCCATAGATGACCTTCTGCAACATTTTTGCAAGGTTTTGCTAGCTAAAATGTTGCGACAGCTATAAAATTTTGGTCCTACTGCAACGTTGTATTTTTGGTGTTACCTTAGCCATAAAAATGTGTTGCTCTAGCTAAACAAGTGTAACACGATGCAACATTTTTATATAGTGTTGCCATAGATATATTCTAATTAAAAAAATTAAAAAAAAATTTTTACACCTCAGCGATCCACACCACCATTTAAAACAAAATCTCAACCGTCGATTCACACCATCGATCCACACCTTACCAATTTCCATTTCCCGCTTTACTTTTCACTCACCCTCTTTCGTTTCTCACCCCCAATTTTCCAATCCCTAATTTTTATTCCGCCGACTTTAAAAAAAATGATGCCGCTCCTTCTTGTTTCTTCGATCTGGAGAATAGCTGGCTTTGCTTTTATCCCTTGTCGGCCATATCAATTTCCGTTATTTTCTTTCGCCTCGCGTCAGTTTTCGTCACTACTTCCGGGTTTTCTTCCCACATCAACAGTACACTATTAGTTATATTGAGATTTGGTTGTTCAGGCGTTCGATTTCACAATCCAATATCACAAACCCAAATTCTTTAGTTGGGCGTTTCAGTCGATTGGGTGGCAGTGGATTTGCGATTTTGTTCAGGTTTTTGGCGATTCTGGTGATTCGAGGTAAGGTTGTGGGATTGTGATGGTTCAGGGAGTTGCTGATTTGGTCGCAATTTCGTGGTTGGGGCCTGATGTCAGAGTGGCAGGGGTAGTCGAATTGGTTTCGATGAAGTTCTGGTTATTGGCAGGCAGGTGGAAGTAGTCGAATTGGTTTGGATACAGTTCAAAATTAGAGTGATGATATTGTAGTGTCATCAGTTTCTGATATCTCGAAAGATAGTGGAATGGTTTTGGATATTGTCTCATATTGTAGACATGAGGGATTGAATGATTTATTGGAGCACAATGGATCAGTTTCAGTTGTTTGTTTAAATGGTAAGGGTATGTTTTGTTTAGGTAATGGTGATCAAGTGTGTCTCTTTTATGTAAATGATAAGGAGAATGTGCAAGTTTTATCTTTAAACATGCATAGAGTTATCAGGAATTGCATAAAGCTTTGGGCTTGTGGCGTGAATAGTAATAATGGTCAGTTTGTTAATGCGCTCGTTGAAAGGGATATTTGCAGGCCTGTTTGTTTGAGTTTTGAGGCTAATTGTGCAGAAGTTGCATTAAATGGTAAGAAGGTTAGCGTTTCAGCTCTTGGTTTGAACTCGGTTAATGTTCCAGTTTTCTTGAAGGCCTGTAGTGAGTTGAATTTGAATATAAAATGCACAGTTGAAATGATACGGCTATAGGAAAATGGAAGTATGGGCATTATTATTGATAGAATAGAGAAGGACACAAATTTAGACAATAAGCAAATTATTATTTTCATGGATGTGAAGGAATTGCTGAAGCATATTATTCACTGTGTTGTGATACTGTCAAGGTGTGCAGGGTCAGACATCATGGCTTATTCTTTTGTTGATCCAAACAAGGTCATTTATTTTTATATTGACTCTTTAAAATTTATTTTGTACTTCTGTCTTGCATCTTTAAGAAGATCTACACCTCCTCCTATTTATGCTTGTGATTCTACTCATGTTTCCAAACTGGTAAAAGAAAATGTAGGAGTTATTCAGTAGTTAATATCAGAAGAAATGCTAGATTGTTAAAATTTAAAGCTTCTAGTTCCTATACATGTGGGCTGATGAAATGCAATATATGCTTATAGTTTAGTAGTTTGTCTGTTCCAAATATTGATTCAATATATGCTGGCTACTATTGATTCAATATTTGTTTGTATGTCTGTGTGTGTTATAATTTCAAAATTTCTTAATATGCAAAAAAGAATAAATGTAATTTTTTTATTCAGTAGAAGCAACTTCAATGCTAAATTACTATAATAGAATGTTTGAGTTTGGTAATTGGATATTGAGGTCCCAGCAAAATATATGAAATAAATAAACTCAGTATGTTGACCAAAGAGGCATATAACCTACGTATCCATATTACTAATCGGACTCCTATATGTCTTCTCTATAGGATTGCAATGGGCTTCAGTCCAAAAATTCATCAAATTTCAATGGTGGCCAACATATGAAATTGTCGAATGGTACTTTGCATCTTCATAATCAGGTTTGTCATGCTTCTCTATCATTTGGTCTTTTATTATTATTGTTATTATTTTATTTTTGGGTGAAATTCTATGCTTATCAACCTAACGTAAAGTTACAGGAGCAAAATGGGATTAAACACTTTCAAATACCATCTTTTTCCATGGGGCCAGAATCTGCTTTGAATAATTCGCCTGTATTTCATGCTTACCAATAGGTTTGTAGCTCGTAACCATCAAATTTTGTTTTCTTTGTGACGTGGCTGTGGTTTTAGGCTGTCATATCCTAGTCCACATTTGATTGTGACTAATTTCCCTCATCTTATCGATTTTTTTTTTCACGTTGAAGTTGCCACGATCTATTGAAGGAAATATTCTACAGCATCAAGTGGATGATTCAGCTCAAGCTAATAATACTATTGCTTCTAATGGTTCTGCAAAACCACGTGTCCGTGCACGACGTGGCCAGGCAACTGGTCCTCACAGCATTGCTGAACGGGTTAGTGCATGTCTATATTCGTCAGTGCCGGTGTCTGTATAAATTGAAACTGCATATGTAATGAGTGAACTGAGTGATGTAGCGAGGAATATCTGTATATGTGAATATCAGTGTTATATATCATTGAATTGTAAAATAATGGAGTCGGGAATTTGTACTATTTCAAATGAAATATTTATTTAAATAAATTACTGTTTGAATATCAAATTCTATGCAATAGCATTTTATTAAATAAATATTTATTTCTATTAAAAAATCAAATATGCTCTACATTGCGGGCCCCACAAATTCAGAAAGTTAATATCTATAGCAACATTTTGGAATGTTGCTACAGACACCTATGGATGTTGCTATAGACCCAAATAGGGTTCTATTGCAACAATATTATTTATGTTGCCTTAGATAGTCAAAATGTTGCCTTTGAGGTCTAAGGCAACGGCAAAAATTGCATCACCCGAAAAGTGTTGCCATAGACCTATGGCAACATTTTTTGGGCCTGACCCAACATTTTTTTTATTGCAGAAGGCCATTTATGGCGTAGTGGCTCTATTTTGAAAGGTAAAAGGCGACAGTAAATGTCTCAACATAGTCGGAAGCTATTATTTAAAAACAAGGGTGCAACTATTTTGAAACCAACCTTTAAAACCAATGACTTAGTCGAAAGCACTAAGTCGAAAACTATTACTTAGAACAAAGGCGCAACCTTAAAAACCTTTCTTTAAATCAATTGACCCAGTCGGAAGCCGACTAAGTAGAAAGCATCTTAGTCGAAAGCAAGCAAGCACTTATCTCTTTTAAAACATAAAGGCGCTTCAACCCTTTTGGAACCACTACGTTTGAGGATGTTGGCGGAGGGTCATAGTCGAAAGCAACCTGAGCGAAACCAAAAGAGGCGAAACATGCTTTTAGAATGAATTTCTGATTTAAACCCTTTTTAAGTAAAACTTTTTAGCTAATCTTCCTTGTTTGTCAAACTCTTATTAGTTGCTAATTTTTCTTTTCTAAAAGTACTGCCATAATTTTAGAATTAATTTTATTTAAATCTTTTCCAAAATACCCCTTTTTCTTAATTAAATATATAAAAGATTTAAGTCCCATACCTTAAATAATTTTATATATTCATCAAAACACTTTGGAAAATTCTACAAAAATTATAGAAAATCCTTTTCAATATGTTTTCGAACACATATATATTTTAGATCTAAATAATTATTTACTATGCCGTAAATAATTTGTAACCCAATAAATCGTTTTCTTCACTAGAAAATTAATATAAAATCCACATTAATTCAGAAAATTATGAAAGTTGAAACCCATCTCTAAAATAACATTTTTGTTCTAAATCTAAAATTGCAAGACATTTGGATGTCATTAAATAGGATTTTCACATCAAAACATATCATAAAAATCAATATGAACATGCATAAATCACTAACAAGTATATATAAACATTTAATCATCCAAAACATGGCGTTATCATGCAAAATCATTTTGGGTTTACCTTAAAACCGAAAACTCTAAGAAAAATGGGATGTAGTGATCGTCCACCTTAGCTTTGTGATTAAAGATGTGAGATTTGATGTTGAACAAGTTGATTTACTTCTTCCTCTTAAAAATCCTAGCTTTATCTTCTCTTGAGATTGAAAATGGTGGTTGGCCTTAAAATATTGTACTTGAGAATGAAATGAACGTGTGTTTGATTTCCTAAGGGTTTAGGTTATAAGTTCCTCCTATTTCCCATTTTTCCCTCCCTTATTCCCTAAAACTTTTATTCATGTTATTTTCTTAGTTCATTACACACATAGGCACAACAACCCTTGGTTAAACCAAATCTCAATCTGTTAATCATCTTACGTTATTTTATTTTATTTAGCTAATTAAATATTGTAAATAATGTTACTAAAAATATGGGGTGTTACATTCCTATTCCACTGAATCATGCATGCCAATATTTAATTTACTTATCTCTTCTATTGTTTCAGTTATCTACACTTCTGGCTCTACAACAAGGACTTGGTATGCTAGCTCCTCCTGGATTTCCCCAACTATCATGTCCAGTCCCTATTGTCCCTTACCCTTCCCCTTCAATTCCATGTTCTCATGGTTACTTTTCACATCCTCTTAGATAATAGTATTACTATTTTTATTTAGTTCTTATTTATCTAACTAGGTAGCTTTTTTGGATGTCTCCAGAATCGAATTCATGTGTTCATCTGAAGTACCGGATGAATGCATATTTTTGCTACAACTTAAACGATCTAGGTAAATAACACCTTTTATGTTGTATGTTTCTTTCTTTCTCCACACATGTCTGATTGAGGGAACGGTAGTGGCATATTGTGCATTAGTATGCGAAAAACGCTTATAGCTACTACACATAAGTGGGACATATTCATATTCCATCTCTAGCATATATATGTTACCTTTACCATCTTTGGCTCTCAACTATTTTTTCCAATTCAAACCCAGCTTTCGCATCAATTAACACTCTAGCATATTTCTATCTTTTACCATTTCTAGTGCTATCATCCATGGCTAATGGAGTTCCAATCAAGCTACCTTACTAATTCCCCAAGCATTCCATAATGTTAAATTAAGTTTTAACATTTTAACCCAAATTGGGTATGATTCTAACATATCTCTCTCTAAACTCAGATTTGGCTCCTATCTTTTAGTTAAAATAAATCAACTAACCATAAACCAAGGAACCCCTTCTGGGACCCTTTTGCAATCTTCTTCAATTTTGAATGTTATAAGATAAAATCCATTTTTTCTAGCAAAAATATCCCATGTGCCACAGGCATCCATTCTCTTCTAATATATGCATTCAAGTAAACATAGTACGACCTTCCTCCTACCAATACTTATGTGTGTGTGTATCAACATCCAAATAACAATGTCATATAAATGAGTAGGATATATAGTTGAATAATACCAGTGTGTTTAGAATTTCAGTACGAACCTAACGTCGCAAGATGTAAATGAAATGGAGTTCGGAAAGTTATGATGTTTAAAAATTACATGAGTCATTGTGTAAATATTTTAATTAACATGGAATGAATAATAATAAAATTACCTTTTCAAAATTCTTAAACCCTAGTCATCTATCCTCCACAGTGCTATAATTAGATGCTACCGATGCAAGCCATTTGACATTGTCAACATCACCTCAATGATCACCTTTAGGACTAGCTTCGATCTACCCTATGATATTCCAGTCTAAATGTCTCCTCTATCAACTAAAACCTTAATTCGTGATGTTTAATTGCTTGTTGCCCCACTATGTGGCCTAAACTAGCATCGTGTCCATTTCCACATCCACTATGATCGACATCGTTGAAGCCCCTCCGCCCTTTGTAATAGCAGAAGGTGTGCTTCGTTTGGGTGCACAATGCATGCACAAGCAAATTCTTATTTTTATTATGAAATTAAAAATCTATTTTCTTTATAAAATTATTTACATAAAATCAATTCTAATTTTAAAGGAATTTTTTTATTTAAGAAAATAAATTTAATTTTTTTATGACAATCTAGTCGAACGATTACACCTTTAACCATCAACTTTTCCTTTGGGAGATCTTATATCTAACTCAATGGTGTAGTAGCAAAGTCCACTATTAATATGTATTTATTTTTTAAGGAGAAAGAGTGAATATTTGTCTTTGAGAATGGTGACATCTAGGTATATTTACAGAAGAGCTAATGTTATCTTACGCAGAACCATCATTCAAGATATGGCCCATTATAAATGTGATCTTATTTCATTTAATTAAGTCATACCCACATATATTTTGGCCCACCTAGTGTTAAAATAATTTTAAAATTTTTGGCTACTAAAACAAAATACATACGCACATACAAATATAAATGTATCTATGTATGTATGTATGTTTGTGTATATGTATGTGTGTGTGTATATATGTATACGTATGTATATACTATTTATTATATTGAAATTATTATATTAGCCCAAAACATTAAATAAATGTATAATAATTATATATTTATTAATTCACTTAAAACCCTTTAATAATAATTAATAATACTAACAGATGAATCAATATAACCGTTATATTAATTTTTCCATAATAATAATTTATAACTTTTATAAATTATTTCAATAAATTATTTTCATTTGAAAACCGAAAGTCTCGTTTGTGTGACTCATAGGTGTTAACTTAGCCATCAATAATATTTAAACAATTTAAATCATAAAGCCTATAAAAACATTGTTGAAGCATGGTAATTTGACATGAGTTCATTTGCTTACATATTATATATGTGAAATCTAATTTCTTATATATTAAAATGACACCTTTAAGCAACGATATATTGTGCATGTTTCTCTTTGTCATTACTATATCATCTAGTATCTAGAGCTTGGTCAATGGCTAAACCTCTATTAATCTCTGTAGTTAACTATGAAGTCTAAAATCCATGGTGCAATCCGATAACAATTATCGATTTGCCGATTTGCTTTAGGCAAAAATTTTGACTTTATTTTGACTACCATTTAAGGTGATACTAACCTTTTATTCAAAGGTGACAAATCCTCTCTTGAATAGTGTTTCACTTCAAACGATTGGACTTACATCCAATTATGGCCTTAATAGGATCATCACTGTCATGTGATTGATCATAAGTGTAATTAATTAAAAGTAATTAATTAAGGATTATTTGTTAAATTAAAATTGATTAATAATACTTAATGAAGTAATTAAAGATTAACTAATTAGATTTATTAATCAAGGTTAATATAATTAATTAAGAAGTAATTAATTAAGATAAGTAATTACAAATTGTTAATTACTGTTTATGATTAATTAAGTCTAATTAATTAATGAAGTGGTATCAAAGCATAGGTTGAGCGAATGCCTAAGCTTTTGGTTAAGTGAATATCAGAACACTAGGTTGAGTGAATACCTAGGTTCGGAAGGATTGTTCATTAGAGATAGGATCTGTAGCAACCTGTTGAGTCTGAGTATATATATACGAGAGCGCGTATTTGTTTAGTTCTTTCTTTCTCTTCTTTTCTCTTTTCTATCCCTTTCTTTCTTATTAACGATACGACTTTCTGTGGAGAGAAAGCCGTGGTCGTTACAGTACAATGCATAAATTATACACTTAAAATTCACAGTATTCTGAAGTCAAAAGGCTGCTACACATCATCATGGAGATCTTCTAATTGACTTTTAACCTATAAAAGACTCTCAGTAAGTTGTTCTGTTATAGTTCCAAACAACTACACATGCATAACATCTTGGTGGCCCTATAGGTCATGAGTAATTTGCCATACATCATATGGAAAACATCGCATGTATTAGTCTCAACGGATATATTGATATCCAGTTCTCGATACATCTTGTTTAGGAATATTTAAGGACATGCATTTATTTGATTTGATGCACTACTCATGGTTACTAACACATTCATAAACGCAACTGATCAAATACTTTTACTTGCGATTTATAAAATCATTTATATCTCAATAGAACATTATATAAAATAGAAAATAAAACCAAAGGCTTATTTATTTCGAACAAGATTCTCAATAAGAGTTAATATATAATTGCCCATATGGCACTCCCTTAACTCTATCAGTCTCCGCTTGCACTTGGGGCTAACTATAGTGAATCATAACCATACTCTCAATCAATTTTCCTATACAAGTTAACAAAGGGCCTTAGTGGATCTATAGTATTATTATTTCATATCTACTTATAAATTATACTTCTTTATCACTGATAAATAGTATTGTCACGTGTTAACTACAGAGAAGTTATCTCAACCTCTATCCAGCTGTCGATTCCTATTTGCAATCATTATTGCATCATTGATATCATAATAAAATTTTGGATTCTTAACGGTGGGAACCATCCCTAGCTTTCTTATAAATTGGCACACATATACTGTGTTCATTGAGGCACTATTCAAGGCTATGTACTTAGTCTTTATAGTTAAATCTGCCACTACCTATCATTTGGAACATTTCCAACTTAAAGCCCCTTTATTAAGGGTAAACATGCATTTATGATTGACTTACTATATTCAATGTCATTAATGAAGTTTAAGTTCGAATACACCATCAATAAGAGTTCGTTACTTTAATATTAAATTAGATTGGAATTCGCTTATACTGTGACGACCCAGATTTTAACGTCTGTTAATTGGGAAATTAACTTATTCAAACTATTGGGATATTAATTTTGATTAGTCGGATAGATAAATTTATGATGGTTAAAATATCTGGATATATAAGTTAAATTACTGGATATAATAAATATTATAGCAGTGCGAATATAAATTCCACCATTTAAAATTTAGATATAATATTCAGTGATGTATATACAAATATGTACAAAGTTTTATGATGCTAGACAATATATATATATATAAGTATATAAATATGCAAGTATTTGAATGTATACCGTATGAAGTAATATATATGAAAATTTGTATAATTGTGAATATATATATAATATCTAAAAAAATACATAAGCAATTTTCATTTTTTTTAAAAAGCTTTAAATATGTTTTAAATCTCAAGGCGTGCAATAAATTGTTGAAGTAAAGTATGATGAGTGTGAGCATGATGGTTTAGTATGATAATATGTGTATATATATGTATAATCATGTCTATTTATAAATAGGAGAGTCTCTGTTTGGATGATAGCAGGCTGAACCAAGTTTCAAAAATCAAAGGGGATAAGTATGAAAATATAAAACAAGACAATTGCATTAAATGCTATCATTTCTAGCACAAACCAGGTCACTTCAAATTGCTAATAAAAAAAATCATTTTAGCCTCCACAAGAAAAAATCTCTGACCAAAAGAAAATAAAGTAAAAATAAAAAGGGGAAGCTTGCTGTGTACAAAACAACGCAGCCTATCTCTTCTCTCATATATACCTCTACTGTCTTCTTTTATTTCAGTCATTCGAATAAGATAAGAAAATGGAATACAAACTACCATTACAAACTTAAAGAAGATATAAGCATTCAACTGCAGGAATCAAAACTTGGAAGAATAAAGATTGCTCTGTTCAAAAAACATCACTGTGAGTAAACATTTTAATTTAAAAGTTTAAGTAGGTAAATGATTGTTGCTTGTGAAGTTTCTGTGATGATGATTGCTCTGCATGTGTATATATAAGTGATAGCTCTATGTATATGAGTGGATTTAAGTTTGCATGTCTGATATGTCTAAGCTTCTCTGTTTCAAATCAAAGCCATTTTAACTCTCTGTTCAACATTCAAAATGGTGAGTAAATTAAACATAAAACACCTTTAGATTTGATGCATGTGATAAATGTTTGAAGTGAACTTGAGATGTATGTTTGAAATATGTATGCATGTTTGTTTTTAATCTGAATACATGTATATATAAATGATTGAAACCTGGGTGCATGTGTGATTCATCTCTGTATCTCTGTTCATGTTACAGAGTGTAAATTTGGTTTAAAATTTCAAATCTTTTTATCTATTCACTGTTATGTTTTGGATTTCAAACAAAATAGTTTATTTTAAACATAATCTAAGTGCTAAAAATATGTACAAGTATTTTAAGTTTGAAAATATGCTTGCATCTGGAAAATACAGTAGAAATCTTAATAACATGATAAAATCAAATGTTGAATTTTATTGATTCAAGTTTATATCTTGAATCGTCTCTAAAAGATAAGATTTTTAAAAAGAAAATTAGGATTTGTAATGTTTTATTGAGTATGCATTTTGGTGATATCTGGAAAATGGTTTTTGGGCTATCTCTGGCGATCGATGGGTAGTGAAGTCTCGGGGATTTGACTGGAGGTGGAAGGAAGTACGGCGAGCTTAGGAAAAATATCCGATGGAGTTCCAGATCACTGTGGCATCGGCGGTGTGATGATTTAGATTTAAAACCCTAAATAGGTCGAGCCTGGTAACTTGATCGATGTTTCCTCTCTGTGATTTCAAGTTCGATGGGACCAAGGGGGATGACTTCGTGGATGGTCGGAGATTGAGTGGCCGTGGTTGTGCGTCGTCTGGTGGTCGGAGGCACGAGTTCGAGGGGGTTTTTGGCCATGGTGTTTGGTTCCAGTTTCAACTGGACTATTCGATTTTGATTGGAGGCTTGTGCGAGTGATTGGAAGGTCGGGCTCGAGGGTCTGGGTGATTGTCGAGGTGCCGGAAGGTTCGTCAGAGGTTGGAGGTGATTCTGGCAACGGTGCATGTGCACGGTGATGGTTCGAGTGTCAGTTGTTTGGGTTTGGATGTTGACTCGAAGGGAAGCTCGGGAATTTGGGGCAGTGACTCGAGTAAAAACTCGAGTAGATGTGAGTGTATTTGTGAACAGTTTTTAAACTTAAAAATTAATCTAAGTTTTTTTGTAAAAGGGAAAGAAGAGGGGAAAACTCGGGCGTGACCCGAGTAATCTTCGGGTTCGACCCGAAGTAGGGAATTTTAAACAGTTTTTAAAGTTTATAAGTTTTTGAAATTTAAAAATAAATTTAGTTTAAGTTTCTTGTATAAATTGCTTTATATAAATAATGATGCGTCTTTCTATGGACTGAGAGACGGGTCGTTTCATTTGGTTAATAGTTAAAGAATAATTAATCTGTAATTAAAGATTAATTAATTTGTTAAGGGTAATTAAGGGATGAATTACTCAATTGAAATTTATAAATAGATTGTGGTTAATTTAAGTTAATAAATTTGTAAACTAATTAAAGATAATCACTTGATGATGGATTAAGTATGAATACTTAATGAGATTGATAAGTGTAATTACTTAGTGTAAGAAATTAATGGATAAATTACTAGCTGAAATTAATAAGAAGGGGAATTACTTAATGGGAAGTAATTAAAGGATAATTACTTAGTAGAAGTAATTAATGGATATTTACTTGGTGTAATTAATTAAGGATCATTAATTACTAGAAGTGATTAAGGATCATTAATGAATTTCATTAATTAATTAAAGATTAATTAATGTGAATGGTTAAGAATAATTAATCTATGTGATTAATTAAAGATTAATTACTTAATGCAATTAAAGAATAATTAATCAAGGAGGATTAATTAAGATGGATGATTATTGTATGATAAATTAATTGGTTTGTAATTAATTAAATAAGCAAGATTTAAAAGTAATTAAAGTAATTGATTTAATTCAATTATGGTTAATTAAATTAATTAGAGATGGTATGGTTGATTAACCTTGCTTATGAATGATTGAATGATATTGTGTGCCTTAGATTAGTTGATATCTCTGGTATGTGATGTGTGATGCTATGTGGTATAATTTATTGGGTTAAAACAGTGATATCCTGTATTTAAAGTTTGAATTGTATTTCATTTGAATAACTTGGGTTAAGATGACATGGATTCGAAGAGACCGGAGTCAGGTATTTGTAAATACCCGAAACCACTTCGATTAGAAATTTGCAATAATTCTTTATATGTGATATCATAGGCTGGAATGGAATGATTTAAGTGAATTGGACCATTTAATCTAAGTTTTGGTACTTAGAAATTGATGTGTAAAAGAAGTGATGTCTCTAACAAATTGTGAATTTGTAAATTGACACGAGTTACCCCGGGTTTTATGTAAGTTTTATGCTATTGTATTTCATGTTAGATGGGTTTACTCACGCTGGTTTCCAGCCTGACCCGGGTGTTACTTTGATGTAATGCTCGGGTAAGACCGAGTATTACAGATTTTCAGGTAAGGACGTTCTGGAGCTCAGGAGACGAGCTAGATGGCAGGAACGTATGGAGTGTTTCCACTGTGATATTATTTCTGTTTATCTGAGACATGCGATTTGTATATGTCCAGTGTTTGTGTATGAGTGTAACTCTGATGTAAAAATATAATTGACAAATACAGGTATTCTTTTGTAAACTATTATTATTTAATATTATATTTTGATCCGCTGCGATTTGTGAGAATCAGTGCTGTGTTTCTGTTTCTTCTTCTTCTATATCTTTCTTCTTTTCCTAACTATCTGGGATTTCCGCGATCGGAAACCCCGGGTCGTTACATTTACACTAGGTTTAGTGAGCGAATATCTAATCCAAATTAAAATCGCTAAATGATAGTTTAAAATATTCTGGATTATTTATGAAATACTATAGAATTGTTTATGGAAATAACGAACTCCTTATAAAGGGTTGTTCGAATTTGAACATCATAAGTCACATCGAAAGTAATAAGTCAATCTTAAATTCATATTTACCCTCAACAAAGGGACTTTAGGTTGGAAAGGTTTGAATAAGAGGATGTAGCTAATTCAATTACAAAAGCTGGGTACATCATCTTAAGCAGTGTCACAATGGAAGCAGTATATATGTGCAAATTTATAAGAAACCTAGGAACGATCCATACCATTGAGAATCAAATAATGTATTATGGTACCAGCGATGCAATATAAATTTCAAAAGGAATCGATGGCTCAATAAGAGATCGAGATATGTTCTTCGAAATTACCATATACGAAAATTTATCAATGATCAAAAAGTGTAATCGAAAAGTAGATAGAAAATAATAATATTTTGAATTTACTCACTAAATCCCTTTCATAGTTTAGTGCATGAAAAACAATCGAGCATAAGGTTGAGTTGCCATAATTGCCCCGAGTGCAAGTCGGAAATTGATAGAGTTAAGCGTGTGCCCAAAGGGCAATCATGTAATTTGATTGTATAACTTAACACTAATAGCGAATCTTATTCGAAATAAAATAAGCTTTTGGTTTTATTTTTCAATTATATATATTTTTATAGTAGGATATGAATAATGTTTTAAATATATTAAATATATACAAGTGGAAAATTCTTAGGAAAAATAATTAATCGATTGCAATTACAAATGTGTTTGTAACCCTAGGTATGGTATCGTATAAAATAAACGTTTATCCCTTAATGTTCCTAGTCAATATATATATATATATATAAAACAAAATATTGAAATATCCACAGAGATTAGTATACGTAATGCTCTCTACATGATAGATGGATAATTGCTCATGACCATCGGGGGGCAGTAAGGGGTTACATACATGTGGTTGTTTGGAATTATTATAGAATTACTCACCAAGATTCTTCTATAGGTTAAAACTCAAATAAAAGATCTCAAGTAATGATGTGCAGTTGTCATTTAACTTGAGATTACTATGAACCTTACGTTTATACTCTATACTTTGATTATGGTAAATCAGACAATGATGATTAAGTTAAGTCCATAATTGGGTATAAATTGAACCACTCAAAGTGAAACACTATTTAAGAGATGATTCATCTCCCTCGCATAGAAGATTAGTGTCATCGTAATTGGTAGTCGACTTAAAGTCAAAGTATTTGGCTAAGGCAAATCGGTTAATCGATAAATGTTATCGAATTGGAGCATGGACTTTAGTGTGTGCTATGCAATTAACTACGAACATTATTAAAGTTTTCAACATTGACCGAGCTTTGAATATCTAAGTGATATTTTAACGATGAATTAAAACGTGCATAATATATCATTTTAAGGGTAATGCCTTAAAAGACAAGAAATTGGAATTCAACGTGATTATCAGTAAACAATCGTACTCGAGTCGATTACTATCCTTTGGAAAAGTCTGTATCATTAAATTTTGGTAAACATATAGTCAATTATGCTTCTACGATATGGTTTTTAGCCTAATCCTAGGGATAATTCTGAATTAAATATGATAAATTATTATTTAGATGATCTTTAGTCAATGAGTAAGCAAATGAATATGTGTGTGTATTATATAAATGAAATATTTGAAGTATGACACAAACTAATGAGTTTTGTTGATTAAAATGACGATATTTGAATTTACATAAGGGGATTTAATACATAAATAATAGTATAAAATATAAGGAACATTAAATATAGTCATTTCAGAATTTGCAATAAAATGATAATATATAGGTAAGAAAGAATGATAATATCAAGAGTTTCGAAATATATTGATTAATGACACTAAACTTTTATATAAACAATATTGGTAATGTAAACGATTATATATAAGGATGTAGTGACATGTGGAAATGAAGTATAAAAGATTAAAATTGGAAAGCAAGAGGAGAAGAAGAAATTAGAACTAAATCAAACAAAAACTGGCTACTGCATATTTGAAAGTACATAGCCAATGGTTAATTGTTGGGGTTGACGGCGGTTGACCGCTAGTTGTAACCTAGGCCAAAATCAACTTGGATCTAGTGGGGCCAATCTAAATGAGTGCAAGTGTATTTGGACTAAGTTTGTATGGTTGTCTGTCTATATCAAAGATGAATAATTTAATATGACCTTGGTATAACAAGATGTGTATGGTATTGGATGTATGGATGAAAATGATTGTTATTAAATGATCATATCGTACAATTGTTTGATGTTAGTTGCATCTATGGCATTACCGTGGCATCAAAAGTTGCACATATCCAGTATGTGGATAATGATACATGAAGACGTTCATATGCAGGTTTATACAACCTTCGATGGATGTTCCTATGACTAACGTCCATCGGTTGAACGAATAGTGAGCATAGGACACAGTTTACCATGTCATTTTTATAATTCGTATAGTTGAATGTGACATGACCTTGATTAAGTAGTCAACCGTATATATATTATGCTAATCTGACTCTATGGATGTTGGTGACATAGGTTAAGATATGTTTACATACTATTAGACATTTACTATGTTATATTAGTATATTTGTAGTATATGTTAAATAGTTTGTTTCAATAACTTAGACCGTTGTATGTCTAATCCCTCTCCATATTTTTCTATGTGTATACCATTGTTAGGTTGATGGAGTGTGGAGATGTGCTATTATAAGTGACATTTGAAGGTGCATATAATAACTATTTTAATTATATATATGTTGTATATATTGACATCTAACATTGAGTGTGATAGTTTCTGAATAGTTGGATTGGTATAGTTAGAATAGATAACTATGGATATATGACCATGGTTTGGTTTGAATATGTGGATATTTTGTATAATATATAGTTCCTTCCTCCATGAGTTCTAAATCATGTAGTTGGATTATTTTTTGGTTACTATGATTATAACCCAATGATCGGTTATTTTCTGCTTTCATGGTTTTTGATGCAATGCAGAAAGTTAAAGGCTTAGGTCGCTCACGACCTAAGGAGAGTGTAGGTCGTTCACGACCTAAGGAGTTAGAGGGGGGAGCAAGTGATGCTGAGAAAAGTGGCTGCCCAGTCCAATTTGGTGAAGTATTAGGTCGCATACGAACTAACAAGGCCTTTAGGTCGCTCCAACGACCTAACAAGATACTGGAACGACCTAACTTGTTTTTAGGTCGCATACGAGCTAACGAGCTAGGGCATAAGTCGTGGGAACGACCTACCGTGTCACCAGGGAAAGAGCTACGACCTAACTGGTTTGGGGATAGCGAGCTAAAACTAAGAGATAGGTCGCTGGTACGACCTAACATACTTTTAGGTCGCGTACGACCTAGCGAGATAGGAAAGAAGGTGCTGGAACGAGCTAGCGGGGTGCTCCGACCTAACAATCTGAAGAGAAAGGTGATACAACCTAACGAGTTACGACCCATGTTAGGTCGTAAGGAAACGGAACAAGCTAAGTTAGGTCGCGAAGGCGTAGGTCGCAAAGTCTTAGGTCGTGGAGACTTAGGTCGCGAAGAATTTCTGAAGCCGCTTCTGTTAGGTCGCAAATGAAGGGATGCCGTTCATTCTTAGGTCGCAAAGCTCTGGATGCCATTGATTTCCTTAACCCGCTGATCTGGAATGCTGTATGGTCTTAAGTCGCGGAAGATTGTAGCCGTAGATTGTTATGCCGCTTTATCAGATGCCGCTCATTTGTTAAGTCGTTGAATAATGTAATTAGGTCGTTACCGACCTAAGTGAGTCGTTTGTCTTTAAGCTTGTTTGTTTTTTAGGTTGTTGTGTTGTACTTTAATGTGATAAGTCGTTGTGTTGTACATAGGTCGTCACCGACCTTAGATAGGTCGTAAGTCGTCGTCTATAGGTCGTTTCCGACCTAGGAGTTGTGAATTTTTCTGCACCGCGTGAGTTGTAGCCTATAAATAGGCATGTATGGTCATTTGTAAAGGTTGTTGAATATGGAATAAAATTCTCTTTTGTTAGCTTTGTGCTTTCAATTTCAATTGGTAGTCGAGTGTATCTCTTATCTCCACTTACGTCATTCGAGTGCGCTCGAATCATCGTTTGCTGAAGCCGATTCACGGAATCTTGTGCGCAAGATCAACGTTGAAGAATCGTAGATCTCTTTCTCGGTATCTTCGGATCAACGAGACAGAGATAGCTAGAGTTCGGCATCTTCGGATCAACGAATTCGGGCATTTCAGTATCCATCAATCCACAGATTGCTACTTTCACCGATCGAAGTTTGTTTTGATATATCCGCTGCGTCAGTTTGGTATCGGAGCTTGTTCTAGCCAATCATAGCTAGATCGAGACTTGGAGCCTATTCAATTGGAAGTTTAAAGAGAAGCCGAGCTTGAAGTGTTGAGCCATGGCCGAGTAGAAGAAGTGTTCATCATTGTTTGAAGTTGGAAGATCGGATTTGTATTGGAGGCCGAAACTTTGTCCATCGTGTTCATCGCGATTTGCTACAAAGTGGAAGTTTTCGATCCGTTTCATTTTGGATCAAAGTCCGAAAAGTGTTTGAATTTTGAAGTATTGAAGAAATTGTGAAGTTTTCAAGTATGCCGCCAAGGAGAGCTAATCGCCACCAAAACGTAGAAGCTTTGTATCGAAGAGAAGAAGCTGATGAGATGGAGCAAAGAATCAATGAGAATTTTAGTGAAAAGCTTAACGAAGGAATTGGTCGGTTAGAGAAGCTTATGACAGAAATGAATCAAAATCGGGGAAGGGTTTCACCTGAATCTAACCATGGGGGTAGTAGAGTCTCGCCACATTCCAATCGAGACCGAAGTGTTAAAAATGATCAAGGGCGTGGGAGGAACGTGAATGATCGTGAACGGAGGAACGTAGATAGAAGGGATGATGGTGGTAGACGAGAAGGTAGTAGAGATGTGGGTGGACGAGATAGACAACGATATACATCTGATTTTGAAGAGGAGTATGAAGGTGGTAGTGTTAGAGGACAAGGACGAGGACAAGGAAGAAATTACTCTGAGTATGATCAAAAGTGGGAGTCGGGGATGAAGACTGAAATTCCTGAATTCAAAGGTGGTATGCAAGCGGAGGAGTTTCTAGATTGGATGGCTAATGTTGAGGAGATTTTTGACTTCAAAGAAGTTCCAGAACATCGTAGAGTGAAGTTGGTTGCTACAAGGCTGAGGGGTAGAGCTTTGGCATGGTGGCAGCAGACCAAACTTACACGTGATCGGATGGGAAAGTCAAAAGTTGAATCTTGGGAGAAGATGAAGAAATTGATGAAAGCAACGTTCTTACCTTACAATTATCAATCTTTGATGTATCAACGTTTGCAAAACTTGAGGCAGGGCACAAAGACAGTTAATGACTATGCTGATGAATTCTATCAACTTATTGCAAGGAATGATATTATGGAAACAAAAGAGCAGCTGACATCTAGATTCATTGGGGGATTGAGAATACAGATCCAGGATATGGTTAATATGTTCGATCCAAGATCTGTAGCGGAAGCACATCAGAAAGCGTTGGCTTGGGAGAAACAGGGACGACGAGGAAGTGGTGTGTTTACTAATTCTAACAATCAAGCGAAGGGTGTTGGTGGAAGTTCTAATGTTTCTAAACCTATCAGTAGACCAGTAGTAAAAGAAGCTGAGAAGGCGAAGGTTAACAACAGTTTCAAATGTTACAATTGTTCGGAAATGGGTCATAAAAGCAACGAATGTCCGAAGCCGAAGAAGAGAACCATGGTGACAGAAGTTGAGGAGGAAGATGAGGAAGAAGCTGAATGCTCTAATTCTTTACCAGTTGAGGAGGAAGATTTACTGTCGGGAGATGACGGGTACGCATTGATGATGAGAAGAAGTTGTTTAACACCGAAGCAAGAGGAGGAAAGTAGTTGGTTGAGGAACAATATCTTTCAATCTACATGCACTATTCTGGGGAGAGTTTGTAAATTTGTTATTGATGCTGGAAGCTGTGACAATATTGTTTCAACCGAAGCTGTGACAAAATTGAAGTTGAAGATAGAGAAACATCCGAATCCATACAAGTTAGCTTGGTTGAGGAAAGGAGGAGAAGTGAAAGTGGATAGACGAGTTTGTGTTCCATTCTCTATTGGGAAGAAATACAAAGATGAAATATGGTGTGATGTAGTAGAGATGGATGTTTGTCATTTATTATTGGGAAGACCATGGCAGTATGATCGAGCAGTACAACATGACGGTCGGACCAATAGTTACAGTTTTATGTTTGAAGGCACGAAGATTATCCTAGTTCCAAAGAAGAGACCACAAGGAGAAAGTAAGTCAGAAGAAATCGAAGAGCTAAAAACCTTATTATCTTTGAAGGAGTTTGTTAAGGAGGTTGAGACAGAGCCTGAAGTATTTTTATTGATTGGGCATGAGAGCAAAGAAGAGGTTGAAATTCCAGAAGAAGTAAAACCAGTTTTGAAAGACTTTGACGATGTATTCCCAGATGAGTTACCAAAGGAGTTACCACCTTTGAGAGACATACAACATCAAATTGATCTTGTTCCGGGAGCAGTTTTGCCACACAGACCACATTATCGAATGAGTCCGAGGGAACATGAAGAGTTGCGGAGGCAGGTAGAGGAATTGCTTGAACATGGGCGTGTACAGGAGAGTTTAAGTCCTTGTGCTGTACCAGCTTTATTGGTACCCAAAAAGGATGGAACGTGGAGGATGTGCACAGATAGTAGAGCATTGAATAAGATCACAGTTAGATACAGATTTCCGATGCCAAGGCTTGATGATTTATTGGATCAGATCAGTGGGTCCGTAATCTTTTCTAAGATTGACTTGAAGAGCGGTTATCATCAGATTCGCATTAGACCAGGGGATGAATGGAAGACAGCATTCAAGACGAGGAAGGCTTGTATGAATGGCTGGTAATGCCGTTTGGTCTATCGAATGCACTGAGTACATTCATGAGGGTGATGAACCAAATTTTCAGACCGTACATTGGGAAATTTATGGTGGTTTACTTTGACGATATTCTGATCTACAGTGCTAGTACAGAAGAGCATGTTCAGCATTTGAAGAAAGTGTTAATTATTCTTCGAGAAGAACAACTCTATGCTGCTACGAAGAAATGTGTTTTTATGATGAGGAGTGTTTTGTTTTTGGGGTATGTTGTGTCAAAAGAAGGAATACAGGTTGACCAAAGTAAAATCGAAGCTATCAGAGATTGGCCGCAGCCCAAGACGATAACGGAAGTTCGTAGTTTTCACGGGTTGGCTTCATTCTATCGAAGGTTTATACCGCACTTTAGTAGTGTGATGGCACCTGTTACAGATTGCATGAAAGGTAAACAGTTTGCATGGACAGAGGAAGCAGGGAGTGCTTTTGGGAAGATCAAGGAATTGCTGACGTCTGCACCAATTCTAGTGCTACCTGATTTTCAGCTAGTGTTTGAACTGCACACTGATGCATCCAAGGTTGGGATTGGAGGGGTGTTGAGTCAGAAAGGACGTCCAATTGCCTATTTCAGTGAAAAGTTGTCAGGAGCAAAGATGCGATACAGTACATATGATGTGGAGTTTTATGCTGTTGTGCAATCTATTAAACACTGAAGACACTATCTATTTCAGAAGGAGTTTGTTCTTTACACTGATCATGAAGCATTGAAGCATTTGCAAGGGCAAGACAAGATTTCAGCGAGACATGCATCGTGGATTACATATCTGCAACAGTTTACTTTTGTTGTTAAACACAAGTCAGGGGTGACAAATCGTGTGGCTGATGCTTTGAGTAGGAGGAGTCATTTGTTGACTACACTAAAGGTTGAAGTGACGGGGTTTGAAATATTGCCAGAATTATTCACTGATGATCCTTACTTTGCAAAATTTGTTGATAAAGTCAAGGAGGGAGAGACGGATGATTTCGTGATGGTAGATGGTTTTCTGTTCAAAGGAAATAGATTGTGCATACCAGAGGGTAGTCTGAGAATGAAAATTATCAAGGAGTTACACGAAGAGGGACATGTTGGGAGAGACCGTACCTTACAGTTGATTTCACAATCCTACTTTTGGCCATCAATGAGGAAAGAGGTGGAAAAGTTTGTGGAGCGTTGTCATATTTGTCAGGTTTCGAAAGGAACTGCGACTAATACTGGTTTATATATGCCGTTACCCGTGCCTGTAAAACCATGGGTGGATATCAGTATGGACTTCGTGTTGGGATTACCGAGGACACAACGTGGTAACGATTCCATTTATGTGGTGGTTGACAGATTTTCGAAAATGGCACATTTTATTGCTTGTAAGAAGACGGCAGATGCTATTCATGTTGCTCAGTTGTTTTTCAAGGAGATCTATCGACTTCATGGATTGCCAGAATCTATTGTGTCGGATAGAGATACTTGATTTCCGAGTCATTTTTGGTTGAGTTTGTGGAAAATGGTCGGAACGAAGTTGAAGTTTAGTAGTGCCTATCATCCGCAAATTGATGGACAAACAGAGGTGGTTAATAGATCATTGGGAAACTTGTTGAGGTGTCTTGTTCAAGATAATCTGAAGAGTTGGGATATGAAGTTATGCCAGGCAGAATTTGCTCATAATCATGCTATGAATCGAAGTACTGGGTTCAGTCCATTTCATATTGTTTATTCGAGCTTACCGAAGGGACCATTGGATTTGACGGTAGTGCCACAATCAAAGAAGACAGTTAAGAAAGCTGCTGATTTTGTTGAGGGGTTAGCGGAATGTCATAAAATCGTTCAGGAACAATTGGAGAAAGCAAATGAAAAGTATAAACAATCTGCAGATTTGAAACGAAGGAGTGTTGAATTTCATGAAGGTGATTTGGTTTATGCAGTGTTAACGAAAGACCGTTTTCCAGTAGGCACTTATAACAAGTTGACAGCCAGGAAAATTGGTCCGGTGGAAGTTGTGAAACGAATCAATGAAAATGCTTATAAATTGAAGCTGCCAGATGATGTGTATACGTCTGACGTATTCAATGTCAAACATCTCGTACCATATCACGGGGTTGAACGAGCTGATGTGGAAGAATTTACAAATTCGAGGACGAATTTCTCTCAACCAGGGGAGGATGATGCAGTGCAGAAAGTTAAAGGCTTAGGTCGCTCACGACCTAAGGAGAGTGTAGGTCGTTCACGACCTAAGGAGTTAGAGGGGGGAGCAAGTGATGCTGAGAAAAGTGGCTGCCCAGTCCAATTTGGTGAAGTATTAGGTCGCATACGAACTAACAAGGCCTTTAGGTCGCTCCAACGACCTAACAAGATACTGGAACGACCTAACTTGTTTTTAGGTCGCATACGAGCTAACGAGCTAGGGCATAAGTCGTGGGAACGACCTACCGTGTCACCAGGGAAAGAGCTACGACCTAACTGGTTTGGGGATAGCGAGCTAAAACTAAGAGATAGGTCGCTGGTACGACCTAACATACTTTTAGGTCGCGTACGACCTAGCGAGATAGGAAAGAAGGTGCTGGAACGAGCTAACGGGGTGCTCCGACCTAACAGTCTGAAGAGAAAGGTGCTACAACCTAACGAGTTACGACCTATGTTAGGTCGTAAGGAAACGGAACAAGCTAAATTAGGTCGCGAAGGCGTAGGTCGCAAAGTCTTAGGTCGTGGAGACTTAGGTCGCGAAGAATTTCTGAAGCCGC
Organism: Allium fistulosum; assembly: GCA_030737815.1. Taxonomy (NCBI): domain Eukaryota; kingdom Viridiplantae; phylum Streptophyta; class Magnoliopsida; order Asparagales; family Amaryllidaceae; genus Allium; species Allium fistulosum. Next base: position 1,216,220,639 of record CM060904.1, on the reverse strand, counting down.
TTCTGTTAGGTCGCAAATGAAGGGATGCCGTTCATTCTTAGGTCGCAAAGCTCTGGATGCCATTGATTTCCTTAACTCGCTGATCTGGAATGCTGTATGGTCTTAAGTCGCGGAAGATTGTAGCCGTAGATTGTTATGCCGCTTTATCAGATGCCGCTCATTTGTTAAGTCGTTGAATAATGTAATTAGGTCGTTACCGACCTAAGTGAGTCGTTTGTCTTTAAGCCTGTTTGTTTTTTAGGTCGTTGTGTTGTACTTTAATGTGATAAGTCGCTGTGTTGTACATAGGTCGTCACCGACCTTAGATAGGTCGTAAGTCGTCGTCTATAGGTCGTTTCCGACCTAGGAGTTGTGAATTTTTCTGCACCGCGTGAGTTGTAGCCTATAAATAGGCATGTATGGTCATTTGTAAAGGTTGTTGAATATGGAATAAAATTCTCTTTTGTTAGCTTTGTGCTTTCAATTTCAATTGGTAGTCGAGTGTATCTCCTATCTCCACTTACGTCATTCGAGTGCGCTCGAATCATCGTTTGCTGAAGCCGATTCACGGAATCTTGTGCGCAAGATCAACGTTGAAGAATCGTAGATCTCTTTCCCGGTATCTTCGGATCAACGAGACAGAGATAGCTAGAGTTCGGCATCTTCGGATCAACGAATTCGGGCATTTCAGTATCCATCAATCCACAGATTTCTACTTTCACCGATCGAAGTTTGTTTTGATATATCCGCTGCGTCAGTTTTTGATTTGATTTGGGCATTAAATCAAAGGGACGAAAATAGTGGGTTATTACATGATGAGTTCACACTAGGAGTCACATAACCATAACTTTCAGTATTTGCCCAAAATTAACTTAAATAAAATAATCTATAAATGTCATATTGATTTAATTATTATTTTGTTAATAGTATAGAGGTTTAAGAAAATTAGTTGATGAAATATGTAATTGTTATATATTTATTTAATTATTTTTAAAGATTGAAAATAATATTTATTAAATAATAAATATTGTATGATATTTGAAATTATTAACATTGATTAATTATTATAGGTCACGCCATATTAATAATAGCTAAATAGTTTGTTGTTATTTAATTGGGTAAATGGACCTAATTAATAAATTTTGGCATGTTGAAATATATTGTGGTGCTAATGCTATAAACAGACCCATAAAGCCTCCATTTAGTGATAAAAAATTATTCCACTACTGAGTTAAAACTTTAATTAATTGTTTTGCACACTATTAATCGAATTGGAGAAGTTCTTTGAGAGCTTATGTTTAGAGGTCAACATGTAAACAACCGACATGACCCAACAGGTAATCTTAAACTAATTAATATGACACAAATATCAACATTGTCAAAAATAGAAAAATATGGTGTCAAAACGTTCTTTTCAACAAGGCGATCAAACTACGAGTGATAGCAACATGATACGACAGATGAGTCACTAGAAAATGGATTGGTTAAAGTTGTTGGCCCATCAATGCAATCATTGTTATTTATCTCCTCCAACTGCCCACGCATTGTACATGCTGGTCATTTAACCATGATTGGGGATGATATGAAATATGTTAGCAACATCGGCTAGTTGTAGGGGACCTATGGACAATTATGAACACTCAGTCAAACCAAAGCAATGATGACGATCAAAAAATGTCGATAGTGAAATTAGTGTTATAGGTTTTCACGGTCGGAGGAGGAAAAAAGGTATGAGATGATAGATTTCAATGAGAGCAATAACATTATGACGATGGTGATGTTTCCAAATGACTGAGGCAACAATGAAAATTCACTAATAAAGACTATTAACCCAAAAAATGGATCAATACCCTGGATTAAGTATGAAAGCACCATCCTTATTTACCAAGGAAAATAAAATAGAAAAAGCAATAGTAAGTCATAGAAACAGTAAATGAACAAGAGATTTTTATAATGGTTCGGCTGTTAACGAAACCTACGTCCACTCTATAACTTTTATTATTGACTGACTGCAATTACAAGTTGAATCTGATTATAATGCGAATCAATCTTGTAAGTTAGATCAAGTCACCAATGTTAGAGTTCACTGGAGAATCACATTGAACTCTGTAGATAATTGTTGTGTGGGAGGGGAAGAGTAGTTTCTGTAGACTTTCAACAGCTAGTCTAGAAGATCCAGTTTATGTTGCAGTGAGGATTGTATTTATAGGGGTTAGAGAACTTATTAGGCTAGACCGCTTTACTAAAAGCCTCTATATGATGACACGAAGAAGTCTAAAGAGTTTCATGATGACCCGAGCCAACCTGATGGATCGCTAGCGATCCATAGGTGATGGATCGCTAGCGGTCCATAGGTTTTGGATTGCTAACGATCCAATTATTTAGGTATTTTTCATTCATCCTTTCTGAAAACTTTAAAATGATTTAGCATGATCCTACGGATCGCTAGCATTCCATAGTGCATGGATCGCTAGCGATCCATGTACTTAGATAGTTTTTGGAATTATTCTTTTGAATTGCACTTGTTGTCTTATGTAGGCGTTCTTCATGTCATTTCGTAGCTAGTCGCCTTGTTTTGATGAAGATTCATACACTGTTTGCATTGAACTGCTAATGGAATCAGATGAATGCTCACTTCTTGATCTAACTAGCTTTGAATTCCATTAAACTGAGCAACCATTCCTAGAATATCTATTGGATTATGCTGCAAGAGGGTTAGAGGATCCACGAACGACCCATACTAATCGCTAGCGATCCATCACCTTAGCATATTTTATCCTTCTTTTCCTTTAACCTTTCTTGGTTGGTTCTTCTACTCCTTTTGATTGGTTCTTGAAATGCTCTGACTTGACGTAGATGTTCCAACTTCCTTTGAATCACGTTGGGTTAAAATCCCTCATAACATTTGCCCCTCAAAGTATGCCTTCGTTGGAACAACATGTGCTCTGAAAGTAACTGTTTTTGAGTTCCCGCTTGGTGAACTTCGATTGGTCGCGTTTAGGCTATTATGCGAATTTGGTTCTGGTCATTCAGCCGTTTATTTAATTCTGATGTGGAATCATCATTGCTTATAACAATGAATCAATTTCAATCTGACAACTTTCAAGAGGCTTGCAAAAGAAACCTAGATCGTGCTTGGAGAATGTGAAAAATTTAGCAGCAATTGCATGGATCGCTAGCGATCCAAGGACTTAGCATATTTTTCTTTCTACTATGCCCTACTTAATCTATTCGAGCCGACCCTATCTAATTCATGCTTTCTTACGTGATTCGACTCTTTTCCTCTATGACACGATCAAAAAACTCCAAAACCTAAATCTTCCTTTGCCATTACCGCCGCCGTTCTTCGCCATTGGGTCTCCTCGCCTTCGACCATCTTTGACTTTGTCGCCGCCTTAACCTAGCTATGCGTCCTTATTGCTCCGCCTTTTTGGATCGCCACCGACCCTTCTTGCCATGGGACGCTAACATTCCAAGACCATATGTGTTCTCTTCTTGACTTTTTTATAACGGTAGAATAATATAACATTCTAATTTCAGAAGTCTAATAATCTTAAAATGATCAGATAATCATATACATCACTTTGTTTGGATTGATATTGGAATTGGAATTCTTCAGAGTTTTGCAAAAATAGGGTTTCTAAATTTATTTGTTCTATGTTTAATGATAATGGACCTAGCTTAATATTTCACATAGAATTTGATTTTTCAAATTTAGTTGAATTCTTCATCAAAATGTATTGATTTAGTAATTTTTATTTATTTAGTTTATAAGACAACGCTTAAAAATACAAGTAGGAACTTGAATAGTTTAATTAAAGATTTTCTTAGGAAAATAATGATGAATTTATTTTTGATGTATGAATCCAGTTTGCTTTTGAAATTTATGTTCAAAATTAAAAAACTGCCTTCTTAGGTGCAAATATTGGCTCTAAATTTTCATTCTCATATGCTATATTTGGTCACAACTAAAAGAAAAAATTAATTCCGTTCATACACCACTGACCACTTATCATACACGGTGAATATACCGAATTACACAAATATTTACTTAACATGCACCTTATTTTCTACAAAAATGCCATTGGCTAACCGTCGTTATCTTCGCTTTCGATCTTTTCAACATTTTAGCACAAAAAATAAAATTTTCTAGCAATAGAATAAGTTAATATTTTAAGATTGATTTTCTTACTTTTTAAATTTATCAATTTCACCAATATCAAATATAATCTTTTTCGAAAAATAATTATTTCGAAATTAGAGCAATCATTCAAATATGCCGATTTGACCAAATTTCATTAATCGTAAGCTTATGAATTAATCAGCTAAGTATGCGAGATTAAAGATGTAATAATGAAGAAGGTGTAACGGCCCATAAATTTTAATAGTTTTAATAATATATTTAACTGGAATTTTGTGAAATTTTAAATAATAAAATTTTGAAATAAAATTTTATTATTTGGAATACGTCTATTTAAACATAGCAAATGGTAAATTTTCATAAGATAATTTGGAAGTTTATTTTATTTTGTAAATTTTTTAAATTCAAATCAGTTAATATTTGATGATAATAAAATGTTTTTCAAACTTGAATATTTTTATATAATAAATTTTTAAATCATCTTCTGAGTGAGACGTCATATTTTGTTTCCTCAAATTTGGACTGCTATTGCTCCGTTTATCTTATTTTCGGCGTATTAGCAGCATTTTTGGTACCGATTATCAACTGTTGATAGGATGATCATACCACTAATATCTGTAAACTATTTTGATCGTCTTGTTGTACTGATCTTTGCGGTATATTCAATTCTGTGTTTCGAGGTATGGTACGCAGCGAATCAGTGAAAAACGATTTCGTATCGGTACTAGTTTTAAAACCTTTTGTGTGACGACCCGACTTTCATCGACCATAAAGTCGCATCATCATGAAGAAAGAAAGGGATAAAAAAAGAAAAGATATAGAAGAAGAACGAAACAACAACAGAATCTCAACAGCGGAACGAATAGATTATATTAATCACATAAGCTATTACATAATATACAACATCCATCAGAGTTATACAGCTTATACATCACAAACTAGACAGTTATAAATATCTGTCTAGACATTACAACTCAAATGCAACTTAGAGAAACCAACACAGCGGAACACTATATATCTACGAACGCTGAAGTCTCCTGCTCCATTGCTCCTCCAGAAAACTCGTCAAAGCTAACCTGAATCCCTTTGCTACTCGTAAAATTTGAGTACCCAAGAGTTTAATAAAACAGAAAATAAACTCTGGATCAAACATGGGTCTGGTGTGAGTAAACGGGTTAAAGTTGCTTAACTTTGAAAAACCTTTGAAAACAAAAGGTATCTCGTAAGACTCCCAGCACATAAACACGGAAAAGTTTTTACTTTACGATAACCAAAACATTGATAGAAAATCCAGTTATATTATAATAGGGTCTAGGGTTTTCAAATACTCATATAGCTGAAATTGTTACATTATTAAATTCCAGCATACTAGCCACAAATTGGGTTATACAATCAAGTCCGAGATCACTTATTGGAAGTTGGATTTCCATACAATGGCAGAGCTACTGGGGTACCGCCCATCACAGTACGTGGCCTAGATCAACGTACCGAGGATCACTCCCGAACCCTTGCAACACAAAGTCGGAACCATCCCTTACTGGATAGTCCCGAACAAGACAACCCCAGCAGTTGTCGCGAATCAACTGCCCACTAAGCCGAATAAAAAGAAGGGACCTCTAGACAGGGGAAATCTTGTCCTACTTGAGCGCGACTCACTTAGCCTTGCTGCACCTCCCCTGTTTTAGCCATTCTCGGTTGATGAGGCTTGAGGCTACGATTACCTTTTAATAGAACACGTCTATCTTAGAATGCTCATCGTCCACCTGACGATGTTCTGAAAGCATTCAATCCATACAAGTTCGTTCCGGGTTCGAACGAAACCGAAGGCATTATCTCGTTACACTCATTTTGGAATCACCCTAAGAGTTAACGACAATAACCCTTGCACTCTGAATCTTCATCCTCACTTGAGATTCACGACCTATCGTTAATTTGGATCGATGTGGTTTTCGGATATCCAAATCTGGAAACCTGATCCCGGTCTCATCGAAATCCAAAACGCCGTCTTTTAAGTCCAAGTTGTTTTGAAGTTAAAACAATTCAATTCATTATTTATATTCACACAGATAGATAATTCACAATATCACAATAGATAATTTACATTATCATCACCAATAGATAATTCACATTATCATCACAATTCAACCAAAGCATCTATATCACAGATCAATCATACCTCATATCAGAAGTATCAAACAATGCAAAGCATTCAATATTATTTAGCATCCATAAGCAATGATTTATTAGTCACCATCTATAATTAATTTAAAAGGAATTATATTAATTACTTCATCTATAATTAATTTAAAATAAATTAAATTAATTATTTTCATCACTATAGACCTTGCTTACTTAACTATTAATTAATTTCAACCCAATTAATTAATCATCCTCTAATTATTTATCTTAATTAATTACCCTTGATTATTACATTAAGTAATTATCCTTTAATTAATTACAGAAATTAATTATCCTTAACCATTTATATTGATTAATCTTTAATTAATCACATTAATTAGTCTTTAATCAATTTTATTAATTAATTATGTTATAATTAATTACATCAATTCATTATCCTTAATTTATTACAGAAATCAATTAACTATTAATCACTTACCTTTAATTAATTAAACCTTAATTAATTAATTAATTAGTTATACTAAGTAATTATTCCTTAATTACTCCCATTAATTAACCTCAAATCATTTCCATTAAGTAATTATCCACAAATTACTTTATTAATTATCCACTAATTACTTTTAAATTAAGCAATTATCTCTTAAATTAACCACCTTCATTAATTACCCATTAATTAATCACATTCATTAATTTAACTTTAATTAATCACATTAATTAACCTTAATTAATTATCCAAGTAATTAATCCTTAATTACCTTTCATTAATTCCTTCCAAAAAGTAATTATTTTTTTTAATTAATTATATTTAGTAATTACACCTTAATTACTTATACTAAGTAATTCACTTAATTAATTTAATTAATTATATTAAGTAATTAACACTTAATCAAATTCAAAGTTTATCCTTAATTAATTACCTTAATTAATTAACTTAATTTAATTACCTAAATTAATCACTTCTTAATCACTAGTTAATGTTCCATTATTAACCACCCACTAATTACTTACTCTAAGTAATATTTTTAATTAATCTCATCTTTAATTAATTATACTAATAAATTTTATTAAGTGATAAATATTTTAACTAATTCACTAATTAATTATTCTTAATTAATCACAACTTAAATAATTTAAAGACAAATTCATTATCTTTATTCAAAACTTAGTTATATCTTTATACTTCCATTTGAAAACGTTTTGCAAATCAATTATATAATAGAAGATATAAAATTTCATTTAAACAAAATAAATCTTAAAAATTATTAAGTCCTTGAAACTTATTCAAACTTGTTTAATAAATTTCCTATGCTTAAATTAAACATTTCTTTAAAACATATTCATTTTAAATATACTTTTAAACTTGGCTAAACATTCCTTTGAAAACTAATCATTTTAATAACTTTAAAAACTGTAATAACTTTAGAACTCGTTTAAACATTTTCCTTTAAACTTGAACATTCTTATACCTTTACCTGGTTATATATATTGAAAACTTGATTAACAAATTTACCTTTGCTTTAAAACCTGGTACAAGTTCCCTTTTAAAAACCAGATAACTTAAAAACCCAAGCCCATCACTAGAAAACTCGACCAAGCACCCGAGCAAAACACGAGTCACTCGCGTACCATCACTACTTCGAGACAAACACGCTTCGACTTCGAGTCACGACCCGAGCTCATCCCTTCTTCCCAAAACTATCGAACTACAACAGAAACGAACGTACACCGTGCACGTGCACGTTGACCAGGACGTTGCTGCCACCTCGCCGACGACACTCTCAAGTCGACGACGACCTCCACGTGAGCTACAACCATCTAGCTTCGTCGAACCACCTAAGATTCGAAATCGAGACACTCGATCCAAAATAGGACACAAACCCGATCAGAAAATCGCCACCAGCCATCACCTCCGACCACTGGAACACACGCCGACCAACCCGGAGCCACGCCACACTCCGACGAACCATTTTCCCCCTCGCGATCCACTCCGGCCACTCCACGACGACGAATTAGCCTCGAGGAAACCATCGACAAAACTGGTGACTAAACCCTACATCGTCTCTGACTGGCCACCTCGATCACCAGAAAAATCCACAACCATTTTTCCATCAATCCCTATCCTCCACACTACCTCCAGCCTAAAACTCGATCGACTCCAACACGTCGATCGCCAGAATTCGACGATCAACCCAATTTTGAACAAACCCGATTATCTCCCCAATTTCTATATTAAAAATTATGATTTTCACATTAAAATTCATTGTTTCACAATACGATTCTATTTATATAATCAAATTCAGAAATTATGATGATTGATTTCTGACCATTTTAAATCATATCTGTAAATTTTATGTATTCTGAAATAATTACCCAATAAAAATTCTTAAAACTATTTTAAAATCTTCATTATACATCAACAAACAAATTTCATTTATATATCAATGTCTAATATTGGTTGGATTGAGATATTTGAATTTTTGAAAGCAAAAATCACAGACTGGAACAACAGAGAACAGAAAATATATATAATCAGACATCTCACATACATATATATGCAAATCCAGATAAATTCGAACTGAAGAATTCAATACAATCCAATATCATCACATGCATTTTAGTTAAAACCAGATAAACTGTTTTTAAAATTGTTTACTCACCTGTTTGAAAATGAGGAACAGAGCTTCCATTTTGATTTTGAAAAAGCTTGGAACTTTTAAACTTTAATTACTGGAAAAATGCTTTGATCTTTTAAAAACTAGAAACTGGAATGCTTTAATCCCAAGAAACTTTGCATGCTACTGAAACTTGATTACAAACAGAATTGAAGAACAAATGCAGGCTTCCAGATTGAAAAGAAAATGCTCAAGCTTTGATTCCATTTTTGATTTTGATAGTGGATTACAGGTTTGAGGAAGATGTTTACTGATTTTGGTTTGCTTGCTGATTTGAGTAATGAATTACAGGGATTTTGTTTGGGTTTTGAAAAATAAATTACAGGTTGAAGATTTACATTTTGGTTTCTGGTTTTGAGGGAGTGTTCTCAGATTTGTTTTTATCTTTTGAAAAAGAAGATGATAGAAAAAGAATGAAAGGAAGAGAACAAATAGTTATATATAGGCTAAAATGATTTTTAATAAAAATAAAAGAAAAACTAAATTTAAAAATGCCACTTGTCTAATATTACAAGTTTACAACATTTGTCAAATTCCTTGTCTATTAACTTAACACATGTTAAATGAAGCTTTTATATGCTTACACTTGTCTTGTAAGTAATTTAGTATTTATTTTAAATGTAAATAAAAGCTTTTTAACTTAATTAATTAGTTTACAAATACTTAGTTATATATATATAACTTTAAAGAATAAAACCAATCATATTTATATATAAAAACAATACATATATCTATTATTTGAAGAAAAACTAAATTTAAAAATGCCACTTGTCTAATATTACAAGTTTACAACATTTGTCAAATTCCTTGTCTATTAACTTAACACATGTTAAATGAAGCTTTTATATGCTTACACTTGTCTTGTAAGTAATTTAGTATTTATTTTAAATGTAAATAAAAGCTTTTTAACTTAATTAATTAGTTTACAAATACTTAGTTATATATATATATATAACTTTAAAGAATAAAACCAATCATATTTATATATAAAAACAATACATATATCTATTGACAGATATGAAATGTTAGAAGGAATGACATGGTCTTATGGACAGATATGAAATGCAGTATACACAAGCAACTGAAGCACTGTGCTAGTAGCATCCCGCTGTCTATGTTACAAGCTTGGGCATGATTTTGTAGTTTCTCTTCCTTGTGTTTTCTTCCACTTTTTTTATTTTTCAGTTTTCTTCCTCTTTGTTTTCTCTCTGTATCTCTTTTTTATTGTTTGTTGCAATAAAACTGGTAGGGGCCCAGTTAACCCCGCTGGCTTTGCCAAAAAAAAAATACATATATCTATTATTTGAAAATAACACATTTGACCATTTTAAATAATTTATAAAAGAGATTATAAATTACTTATTACTTAAATGAATTAATGTTTCATATATTAATTATATTTTAAACTTTCATATCTAATTACAAATCATATAGTTTTAAAATATTTAAAGAAATTGTTTAATTGTTTGAAACATATCTTAGCTTTAGTTTAAATTTAAATAAGATTAGCAAAAAGATCTTTATCTTCATCTTATAAAAAAACCTGGAAAATGAAAATCAGAAACAAAATCCTCAACCTGGGATTCCAACATCTGAAACAAGAACAAACATTTAAGCTCAAATTCAAATTCAAGTCAAGAAGCAAGCTTACAAATTTCCAAAGATCAACTCAGTTTCAAAATTTAAAGGGCTAGCAGCAAAATCAACCTGAAGCAAATTCATCACAAGCAAATTCAAAATCAGTTTCACATTTAAAATCTGGTTTGAGAACAATCTGGTTCTCTGTTTTCAAAGGTGAGTAAACTAAAGCTTTTTACAGTTTAATACCTGGTGCATGTTGTTAATTCTTGAAGAAATTTGTGATGAATGTTTGTATAAATGTTTGCATGATTGTTTTAAGATGAATGCATGTGTATATGTATATAGAAAATTGTGTGCATTGTTTGTACATGAGTATATCTTCTCTATTCTTCAAATACAGGCTTCTAATATGTTCAAAAATCAAATTGAAATTCCCCTAATCATTTTTAGGCTTTAAGGTATAAACAAAATATGTTTGTATAATCAAGATCTAAGTTTAAAAAAATATTTTGAGTAAAATTAGTAAGAGTTTTTCTGGAAATTAGAATATACAGTAAGAAAATTCAAAAGCATGTCAAAAATTCGAACACCATGATTTATTGTTTCATTTCCATAATCTAATTTTTTTTCGAAAACCATGATTTTTAAAAACAAAATCAAGATTTTTAGTTTAGTATTGATTGAGAATTCTTGGGTTGAACGGAATTCATGTTTGGAGTGAATTCTGGCGATCGGCGAGGAGTGAGAGGTCGTGATCATGGCTGGAGGTAGCTTGGAGGTCAACGATCTCGGGAAAAATGATCGGAGGATTCTCTGATCATCGTTGGGGCAGCACGGTGATGTTTTACGGTTTAGTTGCCTGTTTTGGTCGCAGGTGGATTTTGGGTTGCTGCATCGTCTCTAGAGCACCGGAATTCACCGGAGGTAGGGGAAAGTGTGCGAAGTTGGTCAGCTAACCTATGGACGAAGTCTCGGAGGTGCTGGTAGTCGGAGGCATCAGGTCGAGGTGAGTTTTTGGGCGATGGTTTCTGTTCCAGTTGACCTTGCATGCTCGATTTCGATTGAGTGTATATATTGAAGTTTGGGCGGTCGGGATCAAAGGTGGAGTTGGTCGATGACTTGCCGGCGGAGGCTTTGGTGGTCGAAACGATGCCGACAATCTGTGCACATGTACGTGGTTCAATGTGTATCAGTGATGTTTTCGTGAGGATGAAAAGAAGCATTCTGAGGAGGGAACTCGGGGAAAAGGAAGTTTTTCTTGGGGTTTGTTTTGGATACATGAGTGTTGATAATTATAACAGTTTTTAAATTTAAAGCAAGGCAAAGGGATGGGAGGCTCGGGTTTTGGTTCGGGTAAGTTCTGGTGTGACTCGGGTAAGATTAGAATGTTGTTAACATAATCAAGTTTTAATAATTCTCTTAATCCTTCTTTTAAATAATAAGTGGTTATTCAAATGTTTAATTAATTAAGTTGTAAAATCTATTTTAACTTAAGTTAATTAAGATAAATGACTTATCTTTTAATTAATTAAGGTTTGGGTGATTAAGATTTATTAATTAATAAAAGTAATTAAATATTAATTAATTAATAATTAAAGGTTAATTAATTAATAACTAAAGGATAATTAATTATTGTGATAAATTAATTAATTAAGGATAATTAATCAATGGAATTAATTAAGGATTAATTAATTAAGTAAGGATAACTCATTAATTATTAAAGTAATTAAAGAAAAGTTAATTAATGGAAGTAATTAAAGCTTGTTAATTAATTAATGTTAATTAAACTGGGTTAAGTAATAAATTCATAAGTAATTAATTTAATTAGCTAAATTTAATTAATTATAATTATGTGATAAATTAATCTGGCTTAGGGATGATGAATTGAATTGAATAGAATGTTTGGATTGGTTAATATATATATGGTATGTTAATCTGTGATGATCTTTGATGTGTAATACTTTGGATATAGCTGTGATAAATATAAGTTATTTATCTGTGATTGAGTTGCTTTGTGATTACAGTGTTATGAATTGAATTAAATTTTTAACTTAAACATCTTGGCTTAAAAAGGATGACATTTGAATTCGAAGAGACCGGAATCGAGTATCAGCAATACCCGAACCCACTTCGATTAGAAATCTAAGTTCTATATAATTGGGTGTGTGGAATTTAACAGGCTGGAATTGGAATAAATTAAGTAACTTAGCCTTTAAACTGAGTAATAGTTATTGAATATTTATAAGTGATGGACTTTGAGAACTCGTAGGAAGGTACGAGTTATCTTGGTTTGCAAATAAGTTTTATAACTTAGTATTTCATGATATATGGGTTTACTCACGCTGGTTTCCAGCCTGACTCGGGTGTTACTTTAATGTAATGCTCGGGTCAGACCGAGTATTACAGATTTCAGGTAAGGACGTTCTGAAGCTCAGGAGGCGAGCTGGATGGCAGGAACGTATGGAGTGTATTCCGCTGTGATATATTATAGTTGTCTGAGACATGTTAATTCTAACTGTCTAGTATATTTGTGAATGTTGTAACTCTGATGTATTAAAATGTAATTAACAAATACAGTTTTCTTTGTATAACTGATATTATTATTTGATATTGTATTTTGATCCGCTGCGAATGTGAGAATCTGTGTCTTGTTCTGTTTCTTCTTCTATCTCTTTTCTTTTTCTCCTAACTATCTGGAATTTTCGGGTTCGAAAATTCCGGATCGTTACATTTTGGTTTTCCTTACTTTTTATATTCCACCGTCTTTTAACCACTGGTCAATAGCCTTTCATAATTACTGAATATAATGTACTACTGGCCTTTCCTATTCCCAATATTCATTTATTTTCTTTGAATTCAGCTGACATCTTCATTTGAAAAAGAAGAGGAAAAAATACAATGTATATTATCGTTGTTTATTTGCGAGCTATTAATTCTTTTCAATTGCTTGCTTCTCCTTCCTATCCTGGAGCCGCTCTCACTCTTTCCCCTCAACTGAAGCTCCATCTAACCTTACGTGATTCATCCTTTCCACCTTCTAGCTTCGACCGCTACATCAACCGATCCCCTCCATGCCAGTACCGAGACCAACATAGTCTCATCTTCTCGAGCACGTGGCCGCGTAAGCCAGCCAAGCGTCTGCTCGGTCACCAAGCTCCTTCCCTCCTTCTCCTCTCTCTTTCACCCCATGTCCATTGTTCAACGTTGCTGCCCTCACACCTAGGCTAGCAACCCATCAATTAACCCGATACCTCCACTGCCTCGCCTATGATCTCCAGCCGAGCTTTGCTAGCAGCAGTTTTCCTCGTATATTTATATAAGAGGTATACTCATCTGTTAGTTTATATATATTAAGTTAGTGTTGCAGCTATACAAATTGTAACGACCCGAAATTTTTGACCCCGAAAATTCAACACTAATACATTTACTGTAGAAGTGCCGAGCTTCCAAACGCCGAAAATTCCCGATTGTTAGGGTAAATAAGAAAAGAGGAAGAAGAAGAAACAGAAACAAAACACAGAATCTCACATTCGCAGCGGATCAAAATATAATATCAAATAATAGCACAAGAAAAGCAATATCTGTTAATTTACATTCAATACATCAGAGTTACAACCAAACACTTATAAACTGGACAGTTAAAATTAACTTGTCCCAAATAAACAACAATAATACACAGCGGAATATACTCCATACGTTCCTGCCATCCAGCTCGCCATCTGAGCTCCCGAACGTCCTAACCTGAAAATCTGTAATACTCGGTCTAAATATAGAAAACATTTTTGAAAATAGAGGGAACATTGTAACAACCCGCATATTTTACGTTTTATATTTAAAATGTTTTATTTAAATATAGCATCGTTAGTCGGATTTAAGTCTGAAATGTCACTTTTTGCAAACAGTCGAATTAGGACTCAAGACCACTTCCATTGAGTCCAAAATGGCGTTTGCGACCTTTTTGAGTATAAACATCGATATGTTTGGAGTTGAGTAAAATTTTGATATTTTCATTTTGGGCTTTGAGTTTGGGTTTCAGCCCAATAACCTAACACCCAACCCATCTAATACCCTAACTCCCACTCCACTGCACTTCATTCCTTCATAACATTTTCTAACACTCAAGCTAAGGTAAAAATGGGGGAAGAGAAAGGAAATTAGAATTCCAAGCCCTAGATTGATTAGGAAATACAAATTCTAGCTCCAACATCAAAGAGAAGCTTAGGTAAGCATCCTCTTCTTCTTCTCCATCTCAATCTCTCTCCAATTTCAGAAATTTTCTATAACCTAACTTAGGAAATATTGCTTATGATCTTAGATTGGAGCTTCTAGAGTTGAAATTGAAGAGTAGTTGATCTTTCCTTTGCTTTAGAGCTTCTCCTCTGTTATTTTTAGGTTTAAAGGTGAGGTTTTGAACTCACGTCTATGTCAATATCTTTGATAGTTGTTAGGTAGTAATTCCTAACATCTATTCCTTGTCCATTTGCTTTTGGATTGAACTGGTTTGATGAATATTCCAATTTTTGGTGTTTTGAGGTCAAATTTTTAAAAATCCAATCTTTGATATTTGAACAAGTTTTTGGGTTGTTTCGAAGAACCATACAAGGCTGGGTTGCCGCTTGGCATAAATCCTTAGTCTCCGTTGCTCATCCGTTCGCTTCCGGTTAGGATTTTGCCCCACTTGGGGGCTAGGCTGATAATGCTGCAGAAGCAGGTTCAGTCGACTGAACCAGGAGGTCGGTCGACTGAACCAGGGGACAGAAAATGCTCTGTGCCTGTATCAGTCGACTGACCTTATGGTTTAGTCGACTGACCTAGAAACCGAAAGTTTCCAGGCATTGGGTCAGCTGACTAACCACCTGGTTTAGTCGACTGATCTGCTTGTCTCAGCCCAATTTGCCTATTTTGTGTGGATTTCCAATTTTGAACCGATTCGTGTTGATCCGATTTGTTGTTATCATTTATTATTGACTTTGATGACTTCTTTTTCGGGATTCTTAGGAATATCCATTTTGATGGATTCAGTATCGATTTTTATGGTTTCAATTCACGTCATTGAATGTGGATTTTGGTGATTGATTGTTTCTACAATCATTTCTATGATTTGTCACTTTAAAATACAAAGGTTTCTATACTAGTAGTAAATATTCAAACTCTTTCACAAAGGTGATTTCAACTCTATTTCTAATACAAAACGTGTTTATAAAACCGTTTTCCAATCTATTAGTATATACAAACCTTTACCTCACTCGTATGAGAAATATAATTAAACGGCTTAGTAAAACAAGTGGTATGAAACGCTTGCATTTACTTCGTCGGTTAATTTTTGGACTTGTTCGATTGAAACTCTTATGACAATTTTTGAGTGGAAATCTACAATTTGTTCGTAAATATTTAAGTTAAGCCAGTGGTTATGAGACACGAAGCTAAACTCTTATATTTACTAGCTTAGTGTAATTCACACTTTTTATTGATCGATGATGATCATTTTGTGATTTAGACTAGCGATGTGCGACGTCTCTTTGTTTGTGTGGAGGTTAAACCCCATTTGTGGAGTTTCAACTCAAAATTGGTGGGGTAGCGACCCATGGTCTTCGGGCCGTTTGTGGAACTTCGGCTCAAAATTGATGGTTAGCAACCATGGAATAGCGTTCCGTTTGTGATGCACGTGTTGGTGAGTTTTCATCCTCCCGTGTGTGATAGGCCTCCCCCTTTTGTGATTTCTGGATTTCTAATTGATGATTTCTAGAATTTGTGTTTCACCAATTTTTCATGGATTGCATTGATATGCTCTTTCAATATTTGTGTTTGGTGAATAATTTAAAGAAATGACATTCTTTTGGTGTTTGAGACCATTTGAGATATTGTATGATTTTTATTGTTATTTGATGTATACTTGTCATAGTATGGCATTATTGTTATCATACGTTTTCATGATATCTCTTATCCTATCTCATCTTATCTAATATTTATAGCTAGACTGATCCGTTTATTATTTTCTTCTTAAATAATACTCGAATCAGACCGAGGTATTTCAGGTGCTCCTGCTTGACTTCTTATCAGGGTTCATCATCCGATTTTTGGGCTAACTACTTTAGATTAGTAGTTTTTGTTGTTATACATTCGAGATAGAGACTCCTTGATGTATACATATTCTTTTGTCTAGCACTTGTACCTATTCTTTTATGATGTAGTGGATCTAGTTTTACCACTACTTTGATGTACACTTTTATGTGTTATATTCATATCTGTTTCCGCCTTTGTGATATGAATATCCGTGACTGATTTGTGTTATGTTTACTTCTATATTTATTTCCGAAGGCCTCATAGCCACTGTGTGGTAGCTTTGAGTTTGTATTTGATATGTCGGATTTCCTCTTGAAATGAAATGCAAGTCATATTATCTGACATATCGGTACTCGCACAAAGCAATTACACAGATGGTCGCTTCTCAATAGCCTTATTCTTCGTGCTAGTCGATGGCATTACCCAGTAGTGTCCTTGGCTAGCATGAGTATAGAGGTGGGGCATCACAGCTTGGTATCAAAGCCAAACTTCGGAACAATGTAGAATAATCTAACAAGGATCAGTGTCCTAATTCTCCCTTAGGAATCATGCCATAGGATTTAATTCGAGTCTTCGTACCGTTTGATCCTATTTCTTTTTATGATGCCTTGTTTTATCAATCAAGTTTGTTTGATGTTCATTTTGTGAATAACCTTTTTCCTCTTCTTTCTTAAAGAAGAGAAATGGTTAGACCAGGCCGTCTCAACGCCGGTCAATCCAGTGCTACTCCTCAGGACGGAGTATTTATGTCTGCTCAACAACTCTTAGATCTTGTGGAAAATGCTCAAGCTATCGGACCCATTCCAGAGCCTACTCATCCTAAATTTAGGTTTGCATGCTTGTGCAGTGATTACACCAGCTTGGGTGGAAAGCCTTTCAAGGGTTCCGAAAGCGTTATAGAAGTCCAAGCTTGGCTTAGAACATGCGATCGCATCTTTTCCCGCATGAATCTTATTGATCTACATCGAGTCTAAATGGCTTCTAGCATGCACCAGGAGAGAGCATTAGATTGGTATAAGCTTTGGATTTCTGAAATTATTGAAGCGTATCTTACTTGGGAGCAATTCCGGGAAAGGTTCGAGTTAAAATTTGTGCCAGAAGCTGTAAAAGTATCTCTAGCTCGACGCTTTATTGACCTTGTTCAAGGTGAATCTTCTGTGACGGACTACGTCGCATCTTTCGAATGTCTATCTAAATATTGGGTCGAGTATATTAATACCCCATTGAAAAAAAATCAGAGATTTGTCTATGGGTTGAATAAGAATCTCAAAACGTCATTACTTCTAAAACTAGAAGTTTCTTTCGATCAACTTGTTGATATCGCTCTTCGACTTGAAGAGGCCGATAAAGAAAGTGATGTTGAAGCCAAACAAAACATCAATAAGAAGAGGCCTTTGAAGTTCAAGCCTAATCCCAACAAGAAAGGGAAGCAAGCAACTTCGGTAACAAAGACTCCTACCTCTAGTCGTGGAGAATGTTACAATTGTGGTTCTAAGGACCATTATGCAAACAAGTGTTCGAAGCCCCTTACTTGCCGCTATTGCAAAAGTTCGGGTCATACTATATCTTTATGTCCCAAACTTCAAAGCAAGAAGGAAGGGAAGCTAAATGTGGTGCAATCCCCTAGTAACACTTCTCTTGGTCAAGGTATTTCTCATTCTATCCTTGATGGCATTATTATGTTTCGTGATCTTCCTATTCGAGTTCTTTTTGATACGGGTGCATCTCACTCTTTTATATCAAAAGAACTTGTTGATGCTTTGTCTTTGAATGTTATTGGCTTGATGACTTCATTGAGAATTGCGAATCCGGTTGGTGGGTCCGCAACACTCAGTTTACTTTGTAAAGATGTCGAAATTATTTTGTGTGATTATGCTTTCCGAGCCGATTTGCATGTTATGCGTTACCTTGGTTTCAGAATGATTTTGGGAATGGATTGGCTTAGTCATTATGAAGCACACATCATATGTCCTGAGAGGACTATTCATCTTCGACATCCTCAATCTGTTAAGCAGATTTCTATTGTTCTTAAAGATTCGGACTCCAATTTGGTAGCATCCTTGTATTCTCTAAATCCTCATGATGATGAAAATGATGATAAGGAAGATGTCATTTCCATTATTCACGTTGTTTGTGAATTTTCCGACATATTTGAGCCCGTTTTAGGATTACCACCTAAGCGAGCAATTGAGTTCAGAATTAATCTAATCCCTGGAGCTCTACCTATTACTCGTCCTCCTTATCATATGTCCAATAAGGAAAATGAGGAGATGCGTAATCAATTATCCAAATTGGAAGGAAAACAGTTTATTCATTCTAGTTCCTCTCCATGGGGAGCTTCGGCTATTTTTGTGAAGAAATTTGATGGTACACTTTGGCTTTGTGTTGACTACCGCAAACGTAATGATCTCACCATCAAGAATAAATATCCCTTACCTCGGATTGATGATCTATTCGATCAACTTAGTGGTGCTAAAGTCTTTTCACAGTTAGACTTAGCAACCGGTTTTCATCAGCTTCGAATTGCAAAGGATAACATTCCTTTGACGTCGTTCCGTACTCGTTATGGATCTTATGAATGGCTTGTTATGCCATTTGGTTTGACGAATGCTCTAGCTTATTTCGTTGACCTTATGAATCGAGTTTTCAAAGACTTCATCGATCGATTTGTTCTCATCTTTATAGATGATATTCTTATTTATTCTAAAACCGAAAAAGAGCATGAAAATCATTTCCGGATTGTGTTGGAAACTCTTAGGAGCAATCAATCGAAAGCAAAATTTTCTAAGTGCCACTTTTGGCAATCTCATGTGAAATTTTTAGGACATATTATTTCTGAATCCGGAACTTCCGTGGATCCTTTAAAGATTGAAGCGATTCAAAATTGGAAGAGACGGGAGAGTGTGACGGAAATTCGTAGCTTCCTCGGATTGGCGGGATATTACCATCGGTTCATAAAAGACTTTTCTAAAATTTCCATGCCTCTTACTAGTTTGACAAAGAAGGGAGTTAAGTACATTTGGTCAGACAAATGTGAAACTTCTTTTCAGAAATTAAAAGAACTCCTTTCTGATGCTCCTATTCTTGTGATTCCCGAAGGGAACCAAGACTTTATTGTTTACACCGATGCTAGTCGTGTTGGTTTGGGAGCCGTTCTCATGCAAAGGGAACGTGTTATTGCTTATGCTTCTAGGCAATTAAAGCCAGCCGAGACTAGATATGCCACTCATGATTTAGAGCTCGCGGCTATTGTTTTCTTCCTTAGAATTTGGCGTCATTATCTTTTGAAAGAGAAATTTGTTCTCTACACTGATCATAAATCTTTGAAGTATTTATTTTCTCAAAAGGAACTTAATTTGCATCAACAACGTTGGCTCGAGTTCCTTGCTTCTTATGATCTTGATATTTTTTATACTCTCGGAAAAGGGAATCGTGTTGCCGATGCCCTTAGTCGCAAGCAACAAGTGGTTGTTTCTTTGATGATATCCGAATGGAATGATCTCGAGACTTTTTCCACTTGTGAGATTCGAGATCGTGAATCCGATTCATGTTCATCATTTGTTTTATGTAGTCTTGAGGCCCATCCTTCTCTTTTAGACCGCATTCTTGAAGCTCAAAAGCATGATCCCGAATTGGCTCATCTTAGCCAAAGTTGTAGGGATAAAATTGATGTTGATGGTTTGAAAGACTTTGATATTGATGCTCGTGGAGGTATTCGAAAATTTGGTAGACTTATTGTGCCAAATATTTGTGATCTTCGTAAAGACATTTTAGAAGATTCTCATCGTTCTAAATTTACCATTCATCCCGGTAGTAGTAAAATGTACGCGGATATAAAGCGACTTTATTATTGGGATGGAATGAAATCTGATATTGCTAACTTTATTAAGCGTTGCATGACTTGCCAACTCGTAAAGGCCGAGCATCAAAGGCCCGGTGTGTTATTGCAACCGTTAGACATTCCAATTTGGAAGTGGGATGAAGTCTCCATGGACTTTATTGACGATCTTCCCTGTTCTCGTTCGGGTGATGATAGTATATGGGTGATAGTTGATAGGCTTACAAAATCCGCCCATTTTATTCCCGTTCGATCCAATTGGACCGTACCTCTTTTGGCTAAACTCTATGTCAAGGAAATTGTTAAATTGCATGGAGTTCCTACTTCTATTGTTAGCGATCGTGATCCATTGTTTACTAGTGGATTTTGGAAAGGTCTTCAAAAAGCTTTGAGAACGAAGCTTAATTTTAGCACCGCTTATCATCCTCAGTCCGTTGGACAAACCGAGCGTGTGAATCAAACTCTTGAAGATCTTCTTCGTGCATGTGTTCTTGATTTTGGTGGAAGTAGGGAAGATCATATTTCTCTTTTTGAGTTTTCCTATAATAATAGCTTCCAATCTAGTATTGGTATGGCACCTTTGGAGGCACTATACGGAAAGCCATGTCGATCTCCTTCGTGTAGGCTTGAAGCCGGTGAGAAGTTGGTTTTAGGTCTAGATTTTATTCCTGATGCCACAGAAAAGATTGACCTTATTCGTCATAGGATGAAAGAAGCTGGTTTTAGGTCCAGAAGGAAATTATAATTTTCTGTGGGAGATTTGGTGTTTGTTCGTGTTTCACCTATGAAGGATGTTGTGCGTTTCAGTCGTTCGGGGAAATTAGCACCTCGATATATTGGCCCATTTCCCATCACCGAACGCATTGGTTCCGTGGCTTATCGCCTTTTATTACCGGCTCGATTTTCTGCTATTCATGATGTATTCCACGTCTCACAATTACGGAAATGCCTTCAAGATTCCGATTCTATTCTTGATCCCGGTGTTATTGAAGAAATTGAAGTTTCGCCTAATTTGACTTATGAGCAACATCCTATTCGTATCATTGCTACAGAGGTTAAACGCCTTTGAAATAAAGATGTCCCTCTTGTGAAAGTTCAATGGTCCTCAAATCCTAAGGATTGCTATTGGGAATCCAGAGAATTCATCGAGCGAACACATCCGGACTTACTCTCTCGTGCTCCTTAAGGTGAACTTCCCATTTCAAAATTTCTTCTTTTTGTGTTGTTGTGCCTTTATATGGTTGTTACTTTTTATTTCTTTTCCTTAAGTATTGCGAGGATGCAATTTCTTTAAGGAGGGGAGTCTGTAACAACCCGCATACTTTACGATTGTATATTTAAAATGTTTTATTTAAACATAGCATCGTTAGTCGGATTTAAGTCCGAAATGTCACTTTTTGCAAACAGTCGAATTAGGACTCGAGACCACTTCCATTGAGTCCAAAATGGCGTTTACGACCTTTTTGAGTATAGACATCGATATGTTTGGAGTTGAATAAAATTTTGATATTTTCATTTAGGGCTTTGAGTTTGGGTTTCAACCCAATAACCTAACACCCAACCCATCTAATACCCTAACTCCCACTCCACTGCACTTCATTCCTTCATAACATTTTCTAACACTCAAGCTAAGGTAAAAATGGGGGAAGAGAAAGGAAATTAGAATTCCAAGCCCTAAATTGATTAGGAAATACAAATTCTAGCTCCAACATCAAAGAGAAGCTTAGGTAAGCATCCTCTTCTTCTTCTCCATCTCAATCTCTCTCCCATTTCAGAAATTTCCTATAACCTGACATAGGAAATATTGTTTATGATCTTAGATTGGAGCTTCTAGAGTTGAAATTAAAGAGTAGTTGATCATTTCTTTGTTAGAGCTTCTCCTTTGTTATTTTTGGGTTTAAAGGTGAGTTTTTTAACTCACATCTATGTCTATATCTTTGATAGTTGTTAGGTAGTAATTCCTAACATCTATTCCTTGTCCATTTGCTTTTAGATTGAATTGGTTTGATGAATATTCCAATTTTTGGTTTTTTGAGGTCAAATCTTTAAAAATCCTATCTTTGATGTTTGAACACGTTTTTGGGGTGTTTCGAAGAGCCATACAAGGCTGGGTTACCGCTTGGCGTAAATCCTTAGTCTCCGTTGCTCGTCCGTTTGCCTCTGGTTAGGATTTTGCCCCACTTGGGGGCTAGGCTGATAATGCTGCAGAAGCAAGTTCAGTCGACTGAACCAGG
Source organism: Allium fistulosum (assembly GCA_030737815.1). Taxonomy (NCBI): domain Eukaryota; kingdom Viridiplantae; phylum Streptophyta; class Magnoliopsida; order Asparagales; family Amaryllidaceae; genus Allium; species Allium fistulosum. The sequence continues at coordinate 1,216,197,992 of CM060904.1, read as the reverse complement.
AGGTCAGTCGACTGAACCAGGGGATAGAAAATGCTCTATGCATGTATCAGCCGACTGACCACCTGGTTCAGTCGGCTGATCTGCTTGTCTCAGCCTAATTTGCCTATTTTGTGTGGATTTCCAATTTTGAACCGATTCGTGTTGATCCGATTTGTTGTTATCACTTATTATTGACTTTGATGACTTCTTTTTCGGGATTCTTGGGAATATCCATTTTGATGGATTCGATATCGATTTTTATGGTTTCAATTCACGTCGTTGAATGTGGATTTTGGTGGTTGGTTGTTTCTACAATCATTTCTATGATTTGTCACTTTAAAATACAAAGGTTTCTATACTAGTAGTAAATATTCAAACTCTTTCACAAAGGTGATTTCAACTCTATTTCTAATACAAAACGTGTTTATAAAACCGTTTTCCAATCTATTAGTATACACAAACCTTTACCTCACTCGTATGAGAAATCTAATTAAACGGCGTAGCAAAACAAGTGGTATGAAACGCTTGCGTTTACTTCGTCGGTTAATTTTTGGACTTGTTCGATTGAAACTCTTGTGACAATTTTCGAGTGGAAATCTACAATTTGTTCGTAAATATTTAAGTTAAGCCAGTGGTTATGGGACATGAAGCTAAACTCTTATATTTACTAGCTTAGTGTAATTCACACTTTTTATTGATCGATGATGATCATTTTGTGATTTAGACTAGCGATGTGTGACGTCTCTTTGTTTGTGTGAGGGTTAAACCCCGTTTGTGGAGTTTCAACTCAAAATTGGTGGGCTAGCGACCCATGGTCTTCGGGCCATTTATGGAGCTTCGACTCAAAATTGATGGTTAGCAACCATGGAATAGCGTTCCGTTTGTGATGCACGTGTTGGTGTGTTTTCATGCTCCCGTTTGTGATAGGCTTCCCCCCTTTGTGATTTCTGGATTTCTAATTGATGATTTCTAGAATTTGTGTTTCACCAATTTTTCATGGATTGCATTGATAAGGTCTATCAATATTTGTGTTTGGTGAATAATTTAAAGAATATGACATTCTTTTGGTGTTTGAGAACATTTGAGATATTGTATGATTTTTGTTGTTATTTGATGTATACTTGTCATAGTATGGCATTATTGTTATCATACGTTTTCGTGATATCTCTTATTCTATCTCATCTTATCTGATATTTATAGCTAGACTGATCCGTTTATTATTTTCTTCTTAAATAATACTCGGATAAGACCGAGGTATTTCAGGTGCTCCTACTTGACTTCTTATTAGGGTTCATCATCCGATTTTTGGGCTAACTACTTTAGATTAGTAGTTTTTGTTGTTATACATTCGAGATAGAGACTCCTTGATGTATACATATTCTTTTCTCTAGCACTTGTACCTATTCTTTTGTAATGTAGTGGATCTAGTTTGACCACTACTTTGATGTACACTTTTATGTGTTATATTCATATCTGTTTCCACCTTTGTGATATGAATATCTGTGACTGGTTTGTGTTATGTTTACTTCTATATTTGTTTCCGAAGGCCTCATAGCCACTGTGTGGTAGCTTTGAGTTTGTATTTGATATGTCAGATTTCCTTTTGAAATGAAATGCAAGTCATATTATCTAACATATCGGTACTCGCACAAAGCAATTACACAGATGATCGCTCCTCAGCAGCCTTATTCTTCGTGCTAGTCGATGGCATTACCCAGTAGTGTCCTTGGCTAGTGTGAGTATAAAGGTGGGGCGTCACAAACATCTTTAGTGAGAATGCTCTGGAAATCATCACCCCCTCCATGGTCGCAGTTAACCCAATGATTACGTCGCCATCATGGCAAAACCATAGATAACTGTAGGCCTCTGCGCCCCTCGATTACACCATGGAACCCGCCACAGATCATAGATACACCCGGCGTTACGTTGCCATCACGACAAAAACCCATGTAACTGTAGGCATCAACGCCCTCGAATTTCTCTGCCAAATGAAACTTCTCCACTCCTACCATAGATCGCAGTCTACCGATGTTACGTTGCCATCACGGCAAAATCAAACGTAGACCGTTGACACTCACCTCCATGTGATTTCCGCTATGGTCCACAGTAGATCGTAGTGACATCGAGTTACACTATCGTCACAGCATAACCCAAATGTCTCTATAGGCATCAGCGCCCTCGACTTTCGCTACCCACATAATCCTCAGGAACTTCAGTTTGTTCGGACTTCCTCACAGGATCAACTTTAGAACCCTCCCTTAGGGCTCAAGGCAGTACCTCCCCGTGGCACTCCTAAGAAGTTCATCTCATGGGAGCGCCTTTTCCCCAAAGCCATTCCCAAAACATTTTATACTATTCGCAAATAGTATCTTCCAAATCATACTCTTTGTATGAATCACATATAAATCTCCTTTACACAAAATCGATATCCCAAATCGATAATTCTCAAACTAGGCTTTTCAAATTTCCAAAATTGATTTTTTTTCCAAAAATCAAAAGCCTTTCAAAATCAATAGGTTCCAAAAAACCTTTTTCTCAAAATCATTCTCATAAGATTCTTTATATATATAAATATATATAACCTTGAAAATCTTTGGATCATTTCATACTCATATAAATTTCCTTTTGTACTTCAAATACTTTTCAAAACCCCTTTTCTTCTGGCTATAGATTCAACAAGGGGAGTTTATCAAATATATATACAAAACTTTGTTTATGCCAAATCAATATTCAAGTTTGATTACTTTATAAAGTTATTTACCATCTTACTTACTCTTATAAATGAGTTCTGGAAATATCCAACTTCCATTTTATTTCATCATTTATTTCACAAAATATATACTTTTTATTTCAAAAATTCATTTTACACTTCCTTTTAAAATTTTCAACGTCTATTTCATTCAAGCACGTACGATATACACATATCATTCGTACGCAATATCAAATCTGATCGCTCACTCGATCACACAATTTCACTTCCAAACTAGTATCGTCCACCCGACTTCCTAGTGCGGACTCAAATCTGGTTTCTTGATCAGAAACCGTCATTCTCCTTGCATAGCCATAACTATGATAGAGAATTTCCAAAACTAATCAAAAATCCATATCCAGGTTCACCGTCGAAAATCGAGTGAAAAATCCCAACTCGGATCGATATGATTGTCTTGAAATTCTGTGCTCGAATCTGGATCAAATCGTTATGCGAATAGAATAATATACGTATATTCTACGTATTTATCTTCATTGATCATTAACCAAATCAATCTTCTTTTTATTCACCTTCACTTTGATTCTATTCACTTATTCACAATTGCTTCAAATTCCATTTGGATTATCACTTCAATTTTTTATTTCAAATGAGTATTAATCATAAACAGTTTGCACTCTGACCAGCTTAAAATTAAAAGTTTAAAATAGGTAAGTAGTTATAAAATAGTTGTAAAATAGTTAGATAATTGCAAACTAGTTGTAAAATAGTTAGTAGTTATAAAGTAGTTGAAAAATAGTAATTAGTTTATTAAAACAGTTGTAAAATGGTTGTAAAATAGACAAATAGTTCCAAAAATAATTGTAAAATAAGTATAAGATAGTTTGGGTTTAAAAAGAAGGATTGTACAGTCATGTAACGACTCGGATTTTTCGCGTTCGAAAATCAACATCCGTACTTCACATTGTACTAGAATGCCGCAGATTCGACCGTTCAAATCCGATTCGCCGGAGCTTATAACACAATTAAGTATAACAACACAGCGGAAGAAAAGAATAATACATGATATCATATACAACTCCAATGAATACAATATCCAGTATGATATACAACAATGATATCAATATGATACAACAATATCAGAGATAACAAAAATGATACAGCGGAAGTAACAACAAATGGAAGAGATCTCCAAATGATCAATCGGAGAATGACTCCAATAACTCCAATATCAGCTCGAACCACAAAGAGAAGCAAGTGCAGTCCTGAACTCCAAGAACTGAACCAGCTCCAGATAATCTACTAAACCTGAATATCTGAGAAAACCCAACTCTAGACTGCCCGTGTGGAAAATTGTGGGCACCCAGAGTTTAGGAAGGGAACAATAAACTCCGGATCAGTCATGGGACTGGTGTGAGCAACAAAAACAGTTTATCTTTAAAACAAGCAACAAAGGCTTTTAAACATTGAAATCCGCAATGATTTTCGAAAATGAAACTACCATAAGGTCTCCCGCCACACACACAATGCAATCGCAGAATTGGAGGAGATTTCTCCTTATGATAGTCAAACATGCTTACTACGCAAAATCATTCGATATTATTATTATTAGTGCATAGTGTCGAAAACATTTCGAAAATATAATATCAATCTTAGCCAACATACAACAATTGTCGTATGCCTACTATAGCTACTACGTTCAGTAGCAGGTTACCGCCACATTCCATAGCAGGTAATACAACTAAAACCGTACAGGGTTCGTATTGTTTCTTTGGATTTCCAACAAATGATCAGGCTAAGGAACTTCCTTACCGAAATAGAAACGCCTCTGGAAAGACGCCCCGGATCCTAACCGGATCTCTGCAAACAAAAGGCCGACGCTACCTCACGCTCTAACCGAGCTGTAACTAGGTAACTAACACACGAGTCATGTCATCCCCCGGTCGTTACCGACCTTTATCCAAGCGCTCGATAACCAACATCACACATAATAAATAAAGTGTATCCACATGAGTAAGTATCTGGGCTCCATACCATGATACCACCCTTTATCCAGAAGGAAATGACATACCCTAGGGGCGCTACCCCTACAAACCTTTGTCGCAACATTCCTGTTTCGACCATTACCGGGTTGTGAGGCTCGACGAAGTCTCGTCCACAAAGCCACGCTTTTTCACAAAGCCACGCTTCGATCAACAAATGATCAGCAGCACTTCGTATGCCACATTACCAAATTGGGAATGTATCACTAGTAACCATCAACTACATAACCTCTGAGCTCGTACGTCTCAGAGAAGGGTGTTAAGCTAAGAGAATAAATTCTCCGCCACCAACAGAAATGTATTTGATAGAAACCAGCTTTACATCTCAAAGTGTAACGTCAGACACACATCCATACAAGTCTGTTCCGGGTTCGAACAGAACCGAAGGCACTTCCGAAGAAGCCCTTGCAAATCCGGGTATTCACAATCTCGATCGAACTTCCCATCACTTAGGGAATCTCTATACCGGAGCCATGATGCAGAGAAAATCGATAGGTCATCATATCGCTCTCGTAAATACCCGGTCTTCACCACCGGTCTTCAAATGCTGTCCATATACGTCGTATCATTATTCGGAATGGATTATATGACACAAAGGTCCTCTCCCGGCTAAACCGAATAACGAGCGCAATTAAAAATCATATGGATACTGGGGTCTCAGTTAAATCATAGCTTAAAGCTTAAAACTTTTCATTCGAATGGTAAAACAAATTACCATTTCCAATCTTTTAAACAAAAAGATTCATTTCAAAAACCTTCACTAGTTTAAACAGTTTTCCACACTTTTAATCTTTTAAACAAAAGATTTAATTCACAAAGTTAACCCCATTCACAAAGATCCATTCATGGATTTTCAAAACAATTTCCATTTCAATTGAATTAACTCGTTAAATCTTTAAATCAAGATTTAACTTATAGCTTTTAAAACAATTCCATTTCAAGTTGGATTAACTCATTCGGTCTTTGAATCAAAGACTCATTTCATAAATTTCAAAACATTTCAATTCTATTTCAAACTTGAAACTGTTCAACACAATTTGGAAATCCTTTCTTAAAATGAAAGCTATTATTATTTGAAAACAAGTAGTTTTCGTTTCGGGAAAAATCCAGTTATATTTACACGAGTTAAAACCCTTGAATTAAATTCAAATTCCCAAATCAATACTTTAAAATGGTTTAACCCATATATAACTTGTACAACATCTTTAATCCCTAGTTTCAAATCATAGGATTCAATTTCAAACTCGAATTCAAATTTAAATCAAATTATTTAAATTCCAAAACTCGATTAAGTTATTCAAAATAACTTTTATCTTGAAATTCCATTTCGAAAGCTTTTCATTTTAAACCCAAGTTCCCAATTTCAAAATCAATTGAAATTAAAATTTCAATTTCAAAAACATTAAACTTACATCATCTGTGACTTAACCGATTTCCACGTGAAATCCCTATTTGTGTGTGTATGGTGTAGTCCAGGGATTTTACACACAATAGTGCAACATCAATCATCACAGATATATCGATAAGCGGTATAATCGATAACGCTTATCTTCATTCATAGATTCATAGATAAAATAAATTTATCAGTCACAGATTCATTATTACAATTCGATGTGGGTTTCGGATAACCAACTGGAATCCGACTCCCTGTCGCATCGAAATTCAAGTGTCGTTTTACGGATCAAGGATTTCATATTCACATAGTAATATATCACAGATAAGTAAATTACAGATCATAACATAAATCAGGATGAATCACAAAGCATCATATATCAGAGATATCAAACAATTTAACCATTCAAAGAAATCCAACATCCATAAGTAGATCAGTTAATCGTCTGATTAATTCAAATTAGATTTATTTCTTATGAACTATTAATCCTGGTTAATTAATATTAATCAATTACAAATTATCTTGATTAATTATTCTTTAGTCATTTATTAATTAACCTTTAATAATTAATAATTTAACCTTTAAATTAATTAATTACCATTTAATTAATTGTCCTTGATTAATTACATTAACACATTAACCCTTAATTTATTACCATTTAATAAATTATTCTAAATTACTCTTTAATGTAATTACATAAAGCAATTATCTCTTAATTATATTAAGATCTCAATTAATTAAAAGATAAACATCTTATCATAATTAACTACTCTAATTATCATTTAAAACTTGTTTAAAAACCTTTGTAATTAATTATTATTAACTACTTAACTTAAACCCTTAAGTTAAATTTATGATTTAAACACTTCATCTTTTAAATCATTTGCTTAATTACAATACTAAGTTTATTTAAAATAAACTTTCAAAACAAAGGTTATATATTGATTTAAACTACTTTTTAACTTAATTTGCAATAAAACTTCACCTCCTATTAAATTTCAAAACCCAGCTACTAATTGCTTTAAAGTTAAAAACTGCTTTGGTTTCTTCTTTTTTTTTTTTAGCTTGAAATTGATTCACTTTTAAAAATCTGAAACCAGCTACTAAAACAACACCAACCCGAGCCCTTAAACAAAATATCCCGAGCGAAACTCTCAAACCCCCGAGACACTCGCGAAACCACTGCGACTTCGAGAAAACCTAGCCCAACTTCGAGTTCGACTTCGAGAAACACTTTTCTTCCCCAAACACCCAGACACACTAACTACCACGTGCACGTGCACAAACGCTCCGCCTCACTCCGATCAACACTGACACGTCGAGCAAGTCGACTACCACCAATACACCAATCTCCGATCCCAAAAACATCACCCTCAGCCTCGAATCAAAATCGACTTCACCAACAAAAATTGGAAACTGAGGCCACCTCAACACCCAAACCTGTCATCGCTTCGACTATGAAGTTCCGACCACCTGAAGGTCTGCAACCCTGGCCAAGCCATCGTCTATTCTCATACTTCCCTTCCCTCGTGTTTGATAGCACTCGATCAATCCGAGATGAAGAACGAACCAAAATCCCAGCCTCGCCTAAAACTAGGTTTACCCACTTAAAACACTCGCCGCCAACTCCACGACGAACATGAGCGGCTCCGACTATTTTTCGCGACCCCGCCGTAGGCTCCTCAACCACCACGTGAAGACCCGAACTCGATTGAGCCTCCAATCCCCTGGACTTGATCGAAACCCATTTTTCGATCAACCCAAAACTGCTTTCGAACCACACACTTAAAAATTAGGATTTAAGCTTTAAAAATCATGTTTTCGTACGATTATTCTTGTCATATGCTTGAATCATCGATTTATTATATTCGATTTTTATCATTGATATGTACGATTACCAGGATTTTAAAGTTTTCAGGCATATTTTGATCTTGGTTGCTGGAGATAAATTGTTTCTTTGATTTTATGACCATACCAACATTTTATATTTAAAACTTCCAGCCTAACAGAGATCGAGAGATTTGATCTTTGGGTGTTTTGATTGAGCCTTATGCTCTGAAGCAAGAAAACAGGAACGTTTCAACATATACAGGCATACATCCCTACCTACATTTATGCACAAAGGAAATTCATGTATGTAGATACATACAAGGCAACTTCAACCTCAGACTTTATAAGCGACAAGATAAATATATACTCAGTTGAATTTAAATTGTTTACTCACAAGCAACAAAGTATTAAAGGTGGAAAATTTGCTCACCTGTTTCCTGAAAGATCAAAGAAGAACAGAAGATAGGAATGAAATCTGGAACTTGTATTTTCATTTTTAAATCTGCATCTTTGTTTTTAAGTTGCACTGCCTTTTGATCCTTGATTGCAGTTGATTGCTTGCTGTTTTTAAGTCGAATTTTTATTTAACTTGAAGATGATATTCACTTTCAATTTTGCACAGCAAATTTTAGAAAAGAAACTGAGGTGAAGTGAATATAACAAAGAAGTGTGCAGGGTTATTATTTTTATTTGTACAATGCAAGATGATATTTGCATTTGTTTATCCAACCATACAGAGATATTTTCTTCCCATGGTGGCTGCCTTACTTTGTTTCGGCTGAGAAGATATAGCATTAATTGCTAGAGTCCTTTATGTTTCATATTATATTTTACATGGTGTACTTTATGTTTCTACTTTTGCAATATTACTTCGGCTGTACAAAGGAAGAGGGAAGTTTATAGGGATTATTACTTTGTACAGGTGATAAAATATATTTGTACAAAGCATGGGTGAAGTGTTTTGTTTGTACAGGGTATTGTTTTGCTCTCGGCTGGGAGATAGTTGTGAAGATATTGTTGACTTCCTCTATAAGCTCTTCATCTATAAAATTTTGTTTCTCTCTTGTTCACTTTGCTTTACTAAATAGAAGAAATTGTTTAGTTATTTAAATTAGATTTATTACTTATTTCGTTTTTTATTTATTACTTGAAAAATTCCCTATTGTTAATATGTTGTTAAAAATTTATTTTAATATGTTTACTTTATATTTTATCATAATTTAACTTTTATATGTATTTCTATCTCAATCATTTATTTAAATTTTTTAAACGATTTATACAAAATATACTTGGATATCGGGGAAACTCGCATCACCTTATATCGATTTATCTCACAAATTTTATTCAAAAATCAATAAATTATTAATTTAAACTTAATCAAAATTCGGGGTCGTTACAGACTTCCCCCCTTAAAAGAATTTCGTCCTCGAAATTACCAAGGAGACAAAAAGATAGATGAAGAATATTTCATCAAGTCAAATTTGAACATCTATTCTGCATTTGGCTTACCAAATCAGAATATCGATAACAGATGCAAGAACGAATCTGTTTAACACTTCACAAAATACTCGGGTTATCCAGATCTACGAAATATGCAGAGGCATCGATTAGTTCGAAAGGATAACTAACTATTCGTAGAACATATCGGGACCCAAAGAATTGATAGATATATGGATAAAATTTCAAAGCTTTCAGTTTAGAAACCAAATTATACCTATCAACCATAGCAAACAAAGCAACCAATTCATCCAAATAAACAGTTTTGGTCAATTCGGAGTTTACGTCCCATATTAATATATATCGAATCTTCTTTTCTGGATCGACCAGAAATTATCAAAGAATTTAGAAAAAGATGCTGAACAAAAGAGATTGATATAGAAAAGATTATTTCCTTGTTGTCACAGAGTATTGACCATTTATAGTCATATTTCCCTATCCCCTATCTCATCCTCTTCTTGCACTCATACTTACTATCAGTGGATAGCAAGAGAATTTACTGAGGCATTCGAACGGATATCTGAGGATACTCATTCTAGAGTTTACTTCACTCTATCTCTAATGAGCTACTTAACGTGTTATACTCCTGAGCTAAAGTTCAACCTTAGCTCTGATACCACATGTAACGACTCGGATTTTTCGCGTTCGAAAATCAACATCCGTACTTCACATTGTACTAGAATGCCGCAGATTCGACCGTTCAAATCCGATTCGCCGGAGCTTATAACACAATTAAGTATAACAACACAGCGGAAGAAAAGAATAATACATGATATCATATACAACTCCAATGAATACAATATCCAGTATGATATACAACAATGATATCAATATGATACAACAATATCAGAGATAACAAAAATGATACAGCGGAAGTAACAACAAATGGAAGAGATCTCCAAATGATCAATCGGAGAATGACTCCAATAACTCCAATATCAGCTCGAACCACAAAGAGAAGCAAGTGCAGTCCTGAACTCCAAGAACTGAACCAGCTCCAGATAATCTACTAAACCTGAATATCTGAGAAAACCCAACTCTAGACTGCCCGTGTGGAAAATTGTGGGCACCCAGAGTTTAGGAAGGGAACAATAAACTCCGGATCAGTCATGGGACTGGTGTGAGCAACAAAAACAGTTTATCTTTAAAACAAGCAACAAAGGCTTTTAAACATTGAAATCCGCAATGATTTTCGAAAATGAAACTACCATAAGGTCTCCCGCCACACACACAATGCAATCGCAGAATTGGAGGAGATTTCTCCTTATGATAGTCAAACATGCTTACTACGCAAAATCATTCGATATTATTATTATTAGTGCATAGTGTCGAAAACATTTCGAAAATATAATATCAATCTTAGCCAACATACAACAATTGTCGTATGCCTACTATAGCTACTACGTTCAGTAGCAGGTTACCGCCACATTCCATAGCAGGTAATACAACTAAAACCGTACAGGGTTCGTATTGTTTCTTTGGATTTCCAACAAATGATCAGGCTAAGGAACTTCCTTACCGAAATAGAAACGCCTCTGGAAAGACGCCCCGGATCCTAACCGGATCTCTGCAAACAAAAGGCCGACGCTACCTCACGCTCTAACCGAGCTGTAACTAGGTAACTAACACACGAGTCATGTCATCCCCCGGTCGTTACCGACCTTTATCCGAGCGCTCGATAACCAACATCACACATAATAAATAAAGTGTATCCACATGAGTAAGTATCTGGGCTCCATACCATGATACCACCCTTTATCCAGAAGGAAATGACATACCCTAGGGGCGCTACCCCTACAAACCTTTGTCGCAACATTCCTGTTTCGACCATTACCGGGTTGTGAGGCTCGACGAAGTCTCGTCCACAAAGCCACGCTTTTTCACAAAGCCACGCTTCGATCAACAAATGATCAGCAGCACTTCGTATGCCACATTACCAAATTGGGAATGTATCACTAGTAACCATCAACTACATAACCTCTGAGCTCGTACGTCTCAGAGAAGGGTGTTAAGCTAAGAGAATAAATTCTCCGCCACCAACAGAAATGTATTTGATAGAAACCAGCTTTACATCTCAAAGTGTAACGTCAGACACACATCCATACAAGTCTGTTCCGGGTTCGAACAGAACCGAAGGCACTTCCGAAGAAGCCCTTGCAAATCCGGGTATTCACAATCTCGATCGGACTTCCCATCACTTAGGGAATCTCTATACCGGAGCCATGATGCAGAGAAAATCGATAGGTCATCATATCGCTCTCGTAAATACCCGGTCTTCACCACCGGTCTTCAAATGCTGTCCATATACGTCGTATCATTATTCGGAATGGGTTATATGACACAAAGGTCCTCTCCCGGCTAAACCGAATAACGAGCGCAATTAAAAATCATATGGATACTGGGGTCTCAGTTAAATCACAGCTTAAAGCTTAAAACTTTTCATTCGAATGGTAAAACAAATTACCATTTCCAATCTTTTAAACAAAAAGATTCATTTCAAAAACCTTCACTAGTTTAAACAGTTTTCCACACTTTTAATCTTTTAAACAAAAGATTTAATTCACAAAGTTAACCCCATTCACAAAGATCCATTCATGGATTTTCAAAACAATTTCCATTTCAATTGAATTAACTCGTTAAATCTTTAAATCAAGATTTAACTTATAGCTTTTAAAACAATTCCATTTCAAGTTGGATTAACTCATTCGGTCTTTGAATCAAAGACTCATTTCATAAATTTCAAAACATTTCAATTCTATTTCAAACTTGAAACTGTTCAACACAATTTGGAAATCCTTTCTTAAAATGAAAGCTATTATTATTTGAAAACAAGTAGTTTTCGTTTCGGGAAAAATCCAGTTATATTTACACGAGTTAAAACCCTTGAATTAAATTCAAATTCCCAAATCAATACTTTAAAATGGTTTAACCCATATATAACTTGTACAACATCTTTAATCCCTAGTTTCAAATCATAGGATTCAATTTCAAACTCGAATTCAAATTTAAATCAAATTATTTAAATTCCAAAACTCGATTAAGTTATTCAAAATAACTTTTATCTTGAAATTCCATTTCGAAAGCTTTTCATTTTAAACCCAAGTTCCCAATTTCAAAATCAATTGAAATTAAAATTTCAATTTCAAAAACATTAAACTTACATCATCTGTGACTTAACCGATTTCCACGTGAAATCCCTATTTGTGTGTGTATGGTGTAGTCCAGGGATTTTACACACAATAGTGCAACATCAATCATCACAGATATATCGATAAGCGGTATAATCGATAACGCTTATCTTCATTCATAGATTCATAGATAAAATAAATTTATCAGTCACAGATTCATTATTACAATTCGATGTGGGTTTCGGATAACCAACTGGAATCCGACTCCCTGTCGCATCGAAATTCAAGTGTCGTTTTACGGATCAAGGATTTCATATTCACATAGTAATATATCACAGATAAGTAAATTACAGATCATAACATAAATCAGGATGAATCACAAAGCATCATATATCAGAGATATCAAACAATTTAACCATTCAAAGAAATCCAACATCCATAAGTAGATCAGTTAATCGTCTGATTAATTCAAATTAGATTTATTTCTTATGAACTATTAATCCTGGTTAATTAATATTAATCAATTACAAATTATCTTGATTAATTATTCTTTAGTCATTTATTAATTAACCTTTAATAATTAATAATTTAACCTTTAAATTAATTAATTACCATTTAATTAATTGTCCTTGATTAATTACATTAACACATTAACCCTTAATTTATTACCATTTAATAAATTATTCTAAATTACTCTTTAATGTAATTACATAAAGCAATTATCTCTTAATTATATTAAGATCTCAATTAATTAAAAGATAAACATCTTATCATAATTAACTACTATAATTATCATTTAAAACTTGTTTAAAAACCTTTGTAATTAATTATTATTAACTACTTAACTTAAACCCTTAAGTTAAATTTATGATTTAAACACTTCATCTTTTAAATCATTTGCTTAATTACAATACTAAGTTTATTTAAAATAAACTTTCAAAACAAAGGTTATATATTGATTTAAACTACTTTTTAACTTAATTTGCAATAAAACTTCACCTCCTATTAAATTTCAAAACCCAGCTACTAATTGCTTTAAAGTTAAAAACTGCTTTGGTTTCTTCTTTTTTTTTTTAGCTTGAAATTGATTCACTTTTAAAAATCTGAAACCAGCTACTAAAACAACACCAACCCGAGCCCTTAAACAAAATATCCCGAGCGAAACTCTCAAACCCCCGAGACACTCGCGAAACCACTGCGACTTCGAGAAAACCTAGCCCAACTTCGAGTTCGACTTCGAGAAACACTTTTCTTCCCCAAACACCCAGACACACTAACTACCACGTGCACGTGCACAAACGCTCCGCCTCACTCCGATCAACACTGACACGTCGAGCAAGTCGACTACCACCAATACACCAATCTCCGATCCCAAAAACATCACCCTCAGCCTCGAATCAAAATCGACTTCACCAACAAAAATTGGAAACTGAGGCCACCTCAACACCCAAACCTGTCATCGCTTCGACTATGAAGTTCCGACCACCTGAAGGTCTGCAACCCTGGCCAAGCCATCGTCTATTCTCATACTTCCCTTCCCTCGTGTTTGATAGCACTCGATCAATCCGAGATGAAGAACGAACCAAAATCCCAGCCTCGCCTAAAACTAGGTTTACCCACTTAAAACACTCGCCGCCAACTCCACGACGAACATGAGCGGCTCCGACTATTTTTCGCGACCCCGCCGTAGGCTCCTCAACCACCACGTGAAGACCCGAACTCGATTGAGCCTCCAATCCCCTAGACTTGATCGAAACCCATTTTTCGATCAACCCAAAACTGCTTTCGAACCACACACTTAAAAATTAGGATTTAAGCTTTAAAAATCATGTTTTCGTACGATTATTCTTGTCATATGCTTGAATCATCGATTTATTATATTCGATTTTTATCATTGATATGTACGATTACCAGGATTTTAAAGTTTTCAGGCATATTTTGATCTTGGTTGCTGGAGATAAATTGTTTCTTTGATTTTATGACCATACCAACATTTTATATTTAAAACTTCCAGCCTAACAGAGATCGAGAGATTTGATCTTTGGGTGTTTTGATTGAGCCTTATGCTCTGAAGCAAGAAAACAGGAACGTTTCAACATATACAGGCATACATCCCTACCTACATTTATGCACAAAGGAAATTCATGTATGTAGATACATACAAGGCAACTTCAACCTCAGACTTTATAAGCGACAAGATAAATATATACTCAGTTGAATTTAAATTGTTTACTCACAAGCAACAAAGTATTAAAGGTGGAAAATTTGCTCACCTGTTTCCTGAAAGATCAAAGAAGAACAGAAGATAGGAATGAAATCTGGAACTTGTATTTTCATTTTTAAATCTGCATCTTTGTTTTTAAGTTGCACTGCCTTTTGATCCTTGATTGCAGTTGATTGCTTGCTGTTTTTAAGTCGAATTTTTATTTAACTTGAAGATGATATTCACTTTCAATTTTGCACAGCAAATTTTAGAAAAGAAACTGAGGTGAAGTGAATATAACAAAGAAGTGTGCAGGGTTATTATTTTTATTTGTACAATGCAAGATGATATTTGCATTTGTTTATCCAACCATACAGAGATATTTTCTTCCCATGGTGGCTGCCTTACTTTGTTTCGGCTGAGAAGATATAGCATTAATTGCTAGAGTCCTTTATGTTTCATATTATATTTTACATGGTGTACTTTATGTTTCTACTTTTGCAATATTACTTCGGCTGTACAAAGGAAGAGGGAAGTTTATAGGGATTATTACTTTGTACAGGTGATAAAATATATTTGTACAAAGCATGGGTGAAGTGTTTTGTTTGTACAGGGTATTGTTTTGCTCTCGGCTGGGAGATAGTTGTGAAGATATTGTTGACTTCCTCTATAAGCTCTTCATCTATAAAATTTTGTTTCTCTCTTGTTCACTTTGCTTTACTAAATAGAAGAAATTGTTTAGTTATTTAAATTAGATTTATTACTTATTTCGTTTTTTATTTATTACTTGAAAAATTCCCTATTGTTAATATGTTGTTAAAAATTTATTTTAATATGTTTACTTTATATTTTATCATAATTTAACTTTTATATGTATTTCTATCTCAATCATTTATTTAAATTTTTTAAACGATTTATACAAAATATACTTGGATATCGGGGAAACTCGCATCACCTTATATCGATTTATCTCACAAATTTTATTCAAAAATCAATAAATTATTAATTTAAACTTAATCAAAATTCGGGGTCGTTACAGTAAATAGCTTGGAAAAATAGATTTAAGAAAACTTATACTAAAACAATTTATTTTGAAAAAAGTCCAGAGCCAAACTGTTCAACTTCCCAATCTCCCAGTCCAATCTATTTAATTTAAATTTCCACTTCCTCTTAAATTGATTCAATCTCAATTCAAGTTAAATTAACCTCGATTTCTTTCCAAATTCAAATCAAATTCCATTGGAATTTAAACCTATTCAACTTTAATCACAATTCCAAATTGTTCAAATCAAATTTCAATTTGAACTAATTTCAAATTCCATCTCAACTTTTAAACCATCTCGAATTATAAAAATTCGAGTTAATATTTCAAATGTTGATTTAATCCCATAAATCAAATTAACCTTTACTTTTAAAGTCTTTAAACAATTTAATTCTGAGTCCAAATTTTAATATTCATTTAAATGATGATTTAATCCCCTAAATTTTTATTCTTCACTTAACCTATTTCAAGGTTCAAGTAAAAGTTCAAAATAATTTAATCTTTGGAATCCAATTTATTTCCCAATTTTAACTTTATTTTGAAACCAATTCTTAAACAATTTCAGTTTGCAAGTTCATTTTAAATATTCAAAACTTAAGTTCTAGGTGACTTCATTTTCACAAGTTCAATTTTTATCTTTAAAAATTACTTAAATAATTTCAAATTAAAGTTTTATTTCCATTTAATTTCAGTAATGGGTATATATTACCTCAATCCACTTCTTAATTTATTTAAACAATCCAATTTACAGTTTCATAGATTATTAATAACACACGATGATAGCAGAATATGTCAAAGTAAATAAGTATCCAAATTATTTAAAACATCCATCAATAGCATTCATCACACATTCCCATAACTCAAACCCGTTTGAGAATGAAAAATCATAGATCGAACTACCGAATTGAAAAAATTGGGTCGCACATAACTCCCTTCAAATTAACCCATTTAACTTCCCTAAGTTAAATCTCAATTCATTTAATCTGGTCAAACTTACTCAATTTGAATTCTCTATTTCAAATTTTAAACTTCCTATCAATAACCTCTCACTTATAAGTTCAAAGACTTATTTCACTTTGGGTTTTTATATCACACTTCCAAGGAAAAATTTAAAACTCAACACTTAGAGTTTATTTCAAATCATCTTTGATATTATGTATACCCCACATATATACATATTTATTTCCATTGCACACCAAGTCATACCTTAAATTTTTAAACCACCTTTGGTTTCAATTCAAAACAAATTTCTCTAAAATTTTCAAACAACTCTTGTTTTAAAATAAGATTACATTCAAAAATAGTCTGAATAATATTATTCATTATTTCTTTTAACACTTCGAAACAATTTCAAAATTTTCTGAACTTAGATTTTAAAACTTCATAATTTAAATCCATTTCAATTTACATGTTATACTTATCTAAAGGTTACTCCCTTAAACATTTTAATTTGCTTAATTATTATTAGAAAAACAAACATCCCATTATTTGACACAATCACCGTTTTATTTTCTGGTTTGAATCCATTTCTTGTTTATCTTATTTGTATAGTTCATACTATTCAATTTCTATTTGGATATGTATATATTACCACTTAAATTCTTATGTTCTTATTCAATTTCAATAATCCAATAACCAATTCCTATATAAAAAAGATTATTTGCTTTATATATCAAAATATAAACTTTTAAATCCATTTTAAATAAGAAAATAACAAGCACGCTCTCACATATATATACTCTTAACATATTCTAGGGTACTACTGACCCTATCCTTAATGAGTAAACCCTCCAGAGCCAAGGTTCTCGCTTAACCTTCAGCTCTGATACCAAATGTAATGACCCGAAATTTTTGACCTCGAAAATTCAACACTAATACGTTCACTGTAGAAGTGCCGAGCTTCCGAACGCCGGAAATTCCCGATTGTTAGGGTAAAGAAGAAAAGAGGTAGAAGAAGAAACAGAAAACAAAACACAGAATCTCACATTCACAGCGGATCAAAATATAATATCAAATAATAGCATTTATACAAGAAAAGCAATATCTGTTAATTTACATTCAATACATCAGAGTTACAACCAAACACTTATAAACTGGACAGTTAAAATTAACTTGTCCCAAATAAACAACAATAATACACAGCGGAATATACTCCATATGTTCCTGCCATCCAGCTCTCCATCTGAGCTCCCGAACATCCTAACATGAAAATCTGTAATACTCGGTCTGACCCGAGCATTACAACAAAGTAACATCCGGGTCAGGCTGGAAACCAGCATGAGTAAACCCATATAATTTGAAATACTAAGATATACAACTTATTTAAAATCCAGGGTAACTCATACCTTTCCACGAGTTCTTATCTTACAAAAGTCAATCACTTATTTCAAATCCATATTCAAGAAATGTTACTCAAATCAAATGGATATTGTACTCAATTTATTTCATTCCAGCCTATTTGATTCTAAACACAAATCTATATAGAATTATTGAAGATTACAAATCGAAGTGGTTTCGGGTATTTACTAATACCCAACCCCGGTCTCTTCGAATCCAATGTTGTTCTTTAAGCGAAGATGTTAAGCTTAATCAATTCAATTCAATTCAGGATATCATATCACACAACAATTCATATCTGATAGATAATCTACATTTTTACAGTTCAACTTAACCATATCATAATACAGAACATCACAAATTATCAAACTAGATATTAATCCAATCATTCAATACAATTCAATTCAATCCAATTCAATCCCTAATGGAAAGATCAATCTATCACCATTTCTAATTAATTAAATTTAATCACAAAATGGATTGAATTAATTTCTTTTAGATCCAGCTACCCTTAATCACTCTCATTAACTAATTATAATATAATTAGTTACATAATTAATTATCCTAAATCAATTTCATTAATTAATCACTTACATTAATTAATCATTCTTTAATTAATCACATTCATTAATTATCCTTAAATTACTTATATTAATCAACTAACCCTTTAATTGATTTTATTCATTAACCCTTTAATTAATTACACCAAGTAATTAATCCTTAATTACCTCCATTTAATTACTTCCATAAGTAATTATCCTGTTTATTTTATTACATTCAGTAATTATCCACTAATTACTCACTCTAAGTAATTATACTTAATCAGTTACATTAAGTGATTATCCTTAATTAATTAAACAAATTTATTATCTTAAATTAACTACATTAATTAATTAATTATCACTTAATCACTAGTTAATGATTCTTCCCTTAATTACATTCATTAATTATCCATTAATTACTTATATTAAGTAATTATCCTTAATTACATTAAGTGGTTAACTTTTAATTTATTTTACAAATTAATTATTCTTAATTAATACAATTTAGTGATTAACTACCCTTTTATCACCTACATTAATTAACTAATATTTTTAATTGATTATATTCATAAATCCTTAATTATTAACCATAATTAATTAACCTTTATTAATTCCATTAATTAATTATTTTAATTAATCTTAATTAATTAAAGATAAACTCTTTATTATAATTGATTACTTAATTACATCATTAAACTTCATTAGAAAAACATTTAGGAATCAATTATAATTGAAATATATAATTTATTAAAAATAAAACAATATAAAACATTTAATTTCAATCATTTAAAATATTTGAAAACTTGTTCAAAGTTATTTAATAAATGCTTATTCTTTGGAAACTTTAATTATTATTCCTTTTAAAACTTATTTACTTTAAATATATTTAGAAACTTGATTAAACATCCCTTTTGAAACATATTCATTTTAAATACATTTTTAAACTTGGCTAACATCGTTTTTTGAAAACTAAATCTTTTTAAAATCTTTAAAACTTATTTAAACACTTTGCTTGAGACTTTAAATAATATTTTAGCTTGGAAAACTAAATTTTGTTTTGCTTTAAACTTGAACTTGATTTCCTTTTTAAAAATTTGAAACCTGATTACATATCAAAAACAAACCCGAGCCTACCACGACTCCTCCCCAAGCAAAACACGAGGCTTCCTCTTCCTCTACTCCCTCGAGTCGAACACGAGATTACTTCGAGAATTTCCCGAGCCGACTCCTCTTCTCCAAACTACAACAATCCCAGACACAAGTGCACACGCATGCACATGCACGCGCAATCGCCTGAGCTCCAACCATCAACTCCGGCTCCAGAACGTCGCCGACGACTTCGACAATCGACTCGTTCACCCAGATAACTGAATTCGATAGCAAATCGAATTTCCGTCGATCGATTGAAACAAGAACAAAACACGATCGACAATACTCCTTGCCAACGACAAACTCCTCCACTAGAACTCACGTTTCTCCGACTAGAGAAACCTCACAGACCCACGCGACGTTCCCACCCCTCGCGATCACCTCCAGTCTCCTCACGGCGCCGCAATCGCCTCGAATACACTAACTACCCAATCAGGCGACAAAACCCTACTCCGTCGATCCCTGACCACCACAACCATTGATAAATTACCTGGCCATTTTCCCTGAGATCACGAGGCCACCCGCTTCCTCCAGCCCAAAGCGCGACAACCTTCATCACGCCGATCGTCGGAAATCGGTGATATACCCAAATCGTTCAACTCCGATTATCTCAATAATTACTCACCTAAAAATCATGATTCGATTTCTAAAATTCATCATATTGCAATACGATTCTATTTATATGATCAAATCCTGGAATTATAATCATTGATTTTTGGCATATAATTGTTTTCTACTGTAAGATCTATTTTTTTGAAATAATTTCTTAATATAAATTCTCGAATTCATTTTTAAAAATGATGTTATAGTCTTTTGATCAAATTCACATTATTGATCAAAGCCTATCAATGATTATATGATGAGAATGGGATTTATTTAGATAAATTTGAGTCTGTAATGTGACAGAGACATATGAATAAGCATATACACAGACATACCAGGCATTATCATGATCACACACATGTATTCACTTCTTTAAACATCCATGCAAACATCATTTACAAAATTACTGCTAGATTTTATCATATGCAACAAAGATGCAACCAGATACAAGCTTTTTTTTAAATTTGTTTACTCACAGTGGGTTTAACAGAGAAGCTTTATTCTGAAACTTGGAATTTGCTAAATCCTTTGAAACTTGAAACTGGAATTGACCTTGAATTATGTTGAATTGCTACTAGATTTTTATTCCAATTTGAAACTGAGTTGAACTGATTCTAGCTTAGCTTGCTTCAGGTTGTATTTGAAAAGAGGTTGCTTTGAATTCTTTGTTGAGTTGAAGTAGTTTAGATAGAATTCTCTCTGGTTTTTGTTACAGATTTTTTCTTTGATTTGATAATGTAGATCAGAGTGAAAATGAAAGAGGGAGGAAGAAATATGTTTATATAACCTAGTTTGATTTATAAAAAAAATAAAGGACACTTGTTCAATTTGTTTACACTTGTAATTGCATGTAATATTTGGCTTACATTTGTTATTCTTGTATATATATTATTTACATTTGTAATTTCCATGTTTTATTATGTTTTTATATGTATTTATATAATATTTCAATTTAGTTTTATATTTATAAATGTCTTAATTGTTTTAAATATTTAAACTTCTTCTTTATTTATCTTAGATATAATTTGAAAGAAAATGAAATAAAAACCCAATTATATACTTAAAAATAATTATACAAATATACCAGTTTAATATATCCTTTGAAAATTTAATACGTTGAATCCAAATCAATGCTTTCAATTATCAGATGACCAAAATCCGGGTTTTCACACAAATATATATATATATATATATATGTCTATATATGTTATACAAGTTATACTATCACCTATAATACAGTTTTATATATACAGTTATGACAGCATTATATATTGTTTGAAACATTTTTTGGATATATATATTATACAATGTTTTGTATATATTAGTTATGAAGGCTGTTATAACTAATGTTTACATATATATTTATAGTCACACACACACACATGTATATATATATTTCTTACGGTGTATAAATTTAAGTGTATGTAAGTTTATTGATTTTAATCTGTACGTGTATATATATATTGTATATGAGCTAGTTTTGGAAATAACTGTATATAATAGATCTGTTTATATATATATATATATATATATATGTTTACAATTTTAAAAATTGTTTATATATTTATATATGTTATATTAACTGGTTGTTTACTAAGTAATTGTTGTTCGTATATTTATATATGTATAAGTCATATTTGTATATGTGAGTTGATTTTTCACACGTACGTATACTTTATTATTAGATGGTATATGTTATATATATTAGATGTTTTATATATCTGGTTTAAAGTGCTATATACATTATATATAGTATATATATACAGTGAAATTTGGATGGAGATAATTGTTGTTTTGTGAATAAGAATTGCATATATGAATTTCAACAGTTTGCATATTAGTTTTATATATAAAGTTTATATATAGTTTTGGGTTTGGAAGATAAGTATGTATATATGGTTTTGAAATTCTATGTTCTGAATTGATCTAGAAACAAATGTATATATATATATATATATGAGTTATAAGATTTTGTTTACAGTTAGATATATAAAGTTGGACTTTAAAATATATTTTATATCTGTCTTATCATATATTTTATATTGGTGCTTTGATTTCGAAATGCTTACAGATTTTTCATTATATTGTATATATGTATTTATTTCAAAACATATGATGTATATATGTTTGATGTTATATGTGTGTTTTAATTTTTAACTATGATTTTGAAAAACCATATATATATATATATATTTAATTTGATATATGTTTGGATTTAGAATATGTTTAATATATGTAAATAGTTATATTTAGTTATATATGTAAGTTCACTTATACTATTTATCATCATCGATCCACTTCTGATTTGATTTCGTCAATTCCTTATCTATCAGCTTATCCATCGAATCCGTACCCATCTAGCTTTGCTTTGAATTTCGTGCTTGGATTCGTAACTCATCTCAGTCTCCTTCATCTCTAACCTCGAAAGGTGAGCAATCACTCACGATTAACGTTCTTTTATCTATTAAATTTGATTTCAATTGAAACGAAAATTGAAATACGCCGCTGTTAGTTATTTACATTGCTATATATATGCTATTATTTGTAACAGTTCACATGTGACATCTGACACCATTATCTGTTATTTACATTGATGATATATATGCCTGTTATATTATTATCATATTTCTTATCACTCTGCAAGTTCCCTGTTAGTATAGAATTCACTATGGGTTGAAAATGATACATACCGAACGATCTGTAGAATAGGAGAAAATCGTATGAGTTGAAATGATAGACCCAAGCGATTTTCATTGAATTGAATTTGGGATTGCGGGTTGAAATGATATATACCCGTATATATTTAAATTGCGGATTGAAATGATAAATATCCATATCACTTGATCATAGGATAAAAAATTATATACAGACAATGTTGGTATATATATAAATATTTTGAAAATATTTTTCTATGGTTTTGAAAAAAAAAATATACGGTTATATATAAATATTGATTTTAGATATTATATGTTAATCCTCTGATTCGCGACTTAACAGAAGACGATCTAACAAGCTAAAGGCGTGACCGACTTAAGAAGAACTCCGACTTAAGAAGGGCTACGACCTAAGGAAGGCTCCGAGTTAACAAGGTCTCCGACTTAACAGGCTACGACTTAAGAAAGCTCTGACCTAACAGTTGCCGATCTAACTGCTGAGAAGAGCTGCCGACTTAAGATGTGTACCGACCTAGGAGCCTACCGACTTAAGGAAGCCTACCGACTTAACAAATTGCGAGTCAATAAGGGCTTCCGACTCAACAGCTTAACAACCTATGGGTTAACTCTGCTCCGACCTAACAACACCGAGTTATGAAATGCTCCGAGTTAAGAAGTACTACGACTTAAGAGTCTACGAGATAAGGGAGCCTTGGACCTAAGGCAATTGTTGACCTATCTCTTAAGTCGTCGCAGACCTACGACTTATCTCTTAAGTCGTCGCCGACCTACGACTTATACTAAGTCGTGTACAATCTCAGAAAACCTTATACACCTTTACCTCATCACCGACTTAAGGGAACGAAAACAATATTGCATCTCTTAGGTCATTGCGGACTTACAACTTAAACTAAGTCGCTCACGACATACTAACTCGTTCTGGAAGTACCAACTGGTACAAGTGCTTTATCTCGTCGCCGACTTACGACCTAAGACTTCTATAAGTCGGCCACGACTTAAAGACTTAGGAAAATTTCCTGAGTCAGATCCTACCCTATAAATACCCCATCACTTCCAACATGAGGGGGACTTTTGGCCATTCATTTCTTCAAGCGCCGTTACTCTGTCGGAGTCTCCACTCATTCAACAATCAAAGATCTTCAAGCATTCGAGACGCTACAACAATCTTCGAGAAGAACTCCTTACATCCAACACGGATTCGTCGAGTTTCATCATCAAAGATTGAGCTATTAGTCAAGAGTGCTTTCGTGATCAAGTTGTATTGTATTTTGAAGGATATTGTATCAAATTGTAACCGAATCAGCAATAAAAGATTATAAAGTGGACGTAGGCTCAATTACGGGCCGAACCACTATAAACCTGTTGTTCATTTACTGCTTTTCTGCTATTTTCAGCTTATATTCTGTTCCCGTACCAACGGGTGGTGCTTTCACGATTCTATTACACACACCGGGTGTCAGCGTTCACTTTTTAGCGTTAACATTTTGGTGCTTTCACTGAGAGTTGAACTCAGGTGATCATCCACCGTTGCTTCGCAAAGATTCATAAAAAGAACCTCTCTTAAAAACCAGATCCGGAATAATGGCTCCTGGAAGAAGAGGTAGACCTATCAGATCTAGAAATGCTCACGAAGGGACTTCCGCTTCCCCAACAACAGACCAAGCAACTCCTACCTTTGGAGTCACCAGGGCTGAATTGGACGACGCAGTTTCTGGATTATACCAAAAGATTGAAACCCAAAACGCTTTGATGATGGATAGATTAACTGCTCTGCTCGGGGCAAATCGTCAATGAGAAAACCATCAAACTACTCTTCCTGAAATGCCACCTTTCCAAGCTGATGGTTCTATGCCGCAACCAACTTGTCATGAACATATGCCCGGGCAAACTTCCGAGGGAAGAACTGATGCTTGCCCGGAGGTGTCTTTGAACAATAAAGAATACCTGTCCGAAATGGTTAGCCGCATCATGAAAGAGAGCATGCGAAGGGAAGAGGATGAGAACGACTGGGGATTTGCACCAAGCAGAACTCCGTTTACGGAAAGGATCCTGAAAGCGGAATTTCCAAGGAAATTTGCACCTCCTACTATCCAAGCCTATAGGGGAACGAGTGACCCTAATCATTTCCTATACAAATACGATTGGCATATGACCGGTGCAAGAGGATCAGACGAGATCAAATGTCGATACTTTCCAGTATACCTGGAAGGTGTGGCTTTACTTTGGTTCAGAAAGCTTCCAATTCGGTCTGTTGATAAATTCTCCGACTTAACGCAAAAGTTCAAAGAACAGTTCAGAATGTATGCTTCAAAAGCTAAGGATATAATGTCACTGTCTAACCTGGAACAAGCGCCCGGAGAATCAATCAAATCTTTCTTGAGCCGTTTCAATATAGCTTTAGCCGAAGTAGAAAATGCGGAACCACGCATGATCCTGACTTATTTGATGCGAGCCATCGATAAATCGAGTAAATTTGGAATATGGCTAAAGATGAAGGAACCGAACTCACTTGAAATTTTTTATAAAAAGGCCGACGAGTTCATTCGCCTTGAAAGCCTTTCTACAACATCGAAAGTGGTTGCTGCCCAAACTAATAATAACAATGTCCCATCTAATAAAAGAGAATCTGAAAGTCAGAAAAGGGAGAATGAAGGAGGAAAGAGCCTGGGAAATGAAAAGAAACCTCGCCGTTTTAATCCTTCGGATTTTACTCCTTTAACTGATACACCAAGAAATATCTTTTTTGCAACAAAGGACGTTGTCAGGTATCCTAAGCCACCTGAGTTGACGAGAGGTGCAAAGCGTAATGGAAAATTCTGCCAATTTCACAATCAACCTGGCCATGACACTGACCAATGTCGCCAGTTAAAGAATGTGATTGAAGAATTGCTGGAGCAGGGTAAACTCCAACAATACGTTAAGAGAAGCGGAGTCGATCCAACCTCATCCACTCGGGATCAACAATGTCCTACCCATCCACCCGATTCTCACCACAACACTGCAGTGCAAGATTCAGAAAAGCTTGTCATTAATGTTGTCACAGGAGGTCCACACCCAGCAGGCAGAAGTTGGGACGACTGCTAATTGTCCACAAAACTGCAACTGGGGCATCTTTCACTTTCTCTGGCATATAAATCCGAAGCTGCAAATCTAGTGCAAATGGAAAATCAGTCCGGAGATTCTGAAACAACAATCACTAGCATCCATTTTTTGCTCAACAGCGTTGCTTAAATTTGTAAAAAAAATGACGATGGATGTATAACTTCTGCATTGTAAACCGCTGAGAAATCAGCGTGACTGAATAATGAAAAACTATGCATTCTGTGTTTTCTATTATAAAATGCCTGTTATATTTCGATGTGTAAATACTCTAAATGTATTGCTAAAATGTCGATCTAATATTGCAGGTCATTAAAGCAAAGCTCACCCATTGCAAAGCTAAGCGAGCCTTACAAATCATTTATTAAAGCAAATACCAAGCAACAAAAAATTCCATATTCAAATCCTATACAAGAAGAACCTCACATAAAAAGTTGGCAACTTCACTGGGGCAAGCCTTCGTTAACCAGTTGTGATTGTCAATATGAACAGACATCCATCTAGGTAACTCGCGTTTATCCCATGAAGTTGTTCAACAGTGAAGTCCACTTCTTCGGATAAGGCAATTTACTTACAAAAGGAACGAAGATACGCTTGGAAATGATAACAAAAGATCGCTAATGGGCAGATGATGGGAGAACATGGCCAAGCAAGCACAGAAGCAACCAAAAGGAATTTTGCTCCTCAATAAAAGGGCCGGTAGAACCACCGAAGGGACACCTTCCCAAGTAGAAGGAACAGGGCCCTTGCTAATTGATCGTGATGCATCCGATCAGGCAGCTTGTGTCCGTCCCATGGATCTACTCGCCCCTGAGAAGCAACCTTCCTGGCACACCAACCAACCGATGCTCCTTCTCAAAGGTCAACAAAGCCCTCTAACGAGGCACGCCAATAAATGAAAGTGCTTCTCTCAATAACAAGATTGGTGGAACCACCGGAGGGGCACCTTCCCAATCTGAAGGAACAGGGCCCTTGTTAATTGATTGCGATCGTTTGTGCAAACGAACATCCAATCAAGCAACTTGCGTCCGCCCCGTGGATTCACTCAACCATGAGAAAGTAACTTCCTGGCAATTTCAAGACCTCTTCGGAGGCAAAAGCCCTTTTCGGAGGCACATTTCACCCGTGTAGAAATGCAAAATGCTTCTCTTCGGAGACCCACTTCACCAATGATGAAATGCTAAAAAGCCCTTTTCGGAGGCACATTTCACCCGTGTAGAAGTGCAAAATGCTTCTCTTTGGAGACCCACTTCACCAGTGATGAAATGCTAAAAAGCCCTTTTCGGAGGCACATTTCACCCGTGTAGAAGTGCAAAATGCTTCTCTTCGGAGACCCACTTCACCAGTGATGAAATGCTAAAAAGCCCTTTTCGGAGGCACATTTCACCCGTGTAGAAGTGCAAAATGCTTCTCTTCGGAGACCCACTTCACCAGAGCTGAAATGCCAAAATTGCTTCTCTTCGGAGACCAAAATTGCTTCTCTTCGGAGACCAAAATTGCTTCTCTTCGGAGACCAAAATTGCTTCTCTTCAGAGACCAAAAGACCTCTTCAGAGGTGTACTTCACCTTGCTTGAAGTACCAAAAATAAACCCTTTACTGGGGCACAAAATCAAAACCTTCTTCAGAAGCTCATTTCACTGTGCAAGAAAATTCACTTTTAAACAAATAAAAGTGATCATTCCCAAAAGTCGAAGTGTTCTTCAGGAAGAAAGAGAAAATAAAAATTTCTCCAAAGACAAGATATACTCTATTAAAAGCAGAATAATTCTTCCCTTAAAAAGTGGAAAGTTGTTCTCTAAAATAAGAGTATCGGTCTTGTGAAAGCAAGAAATATTACAATATACTTGTGGTATGGGGGCAACACTGTACAATTCAGTTACATTAATAAAAGTAATATACAAGCGACATACCACAAGTTCATTGCAATATCACGTAATGAAGATGTGGAATAAATGCGTTCTTGAAACACAGACAAAAAGTTTGTACAAGTAGAAAGAATCGTTTACTCTACACTTCAAATGAAAAACAGATATATTCCTACATACACAAGAATTTGTACAAGAAAAATATCTATTTATTTCAATACTATGAGAAATTTTTACATTGTACAGGTTACAAAAAGAAGCGGGGACCGGTACCCGCACAATCCCCGGTCGATACAAGCAAAAAGTAAGACAAAAAGCCCAGTTTATGACTCCTTCTTCCCACCTTTAGTACCTGTAACGACCCGGATTTTTTCGATCCCGAAAATCCCAGATAGTTAGAAAAGAAGAAAGAGATAGAAGAAGAAGAAACAGAAAACAAAACACAGAACCTCACAATCGCAGCGGATCAAAATATAATATCAAATAAAATAACAGTTTACAAAAGAATACTGTATCAGTTGATTACATTTAAATACATCAGAGTTATACATATACACAATCACTGGACATATATAATCAACATGTCCAAACATACACAATATATCACAGCGGAATACATTCCATACGTTCCTGCCATCCATCTCGCCTCCTGAGCTCCAGAAACGTCCTTACCTGAAAATCTGTAATACTCGGTCTGACCCGAGCATTACATCAAAGTAACACCCGGGTCAGACTGGAAACCAGCGTGAGAAAACCCATCTAACATGGAATACAATAACATAGAACTACATAAAACCCGGGGTAACTCGCATCGATTTACAAATTCACAATTTGTTAGAGTCATCACTTATTTCACATATCAGTTTCTAAGTACCAAAACTTAGATTAAATGGTCCAATTCACATAAATCATTTCATTTCAACCTATTGATTTCCCATATCAATTTGTAAAGAATCGAAGTGGTTTCGGGTATTAACTAATACCCGACTCCGGTCTCTTCGAATCCAATGTCAGCTTAACCCAAGGTATTCAAACGATATACAATTCAAACTTTAAATACAGGATGTCACTGTTTTAACCCAAACATATTATATCACATAGCATTTCACATCACATACCAAAGATATCAACTAATCTAAGGCATACAATATTATTTAATCATTCATAGCCAGATTAATCAACCCTTCCATCTCTAATTAATTTAATTAACCACAAATGAATCAAATTAATTGCTTCAATTAATTTTAAATCGTGCATACTTAACATTAATTAATTACCAACCAATTAATTAATCATCCCTTAATTATCTGTCTTAATAAATCATCCTTGATTAATTATTCTTTAGTTACATTGAGTAATTACCCTTTTATAAATTAATTATTCTTTAACCATTCACATTAATCAATACTTAATAATCCTTGGTTAATTATCTTTATTAACTAATAATATTTCTTTAATTACTTTCTTAAGAAATTTTCTTAGATTTAAATCATCATTAATCATTCCTAATTAATTAAATTTATTAATTTATAAATAAAATAAATCATTCTTTAATTTCCTTAATTATCCCTAAGGTAACCCATTTCTTTATTAATGACTTAATTAACATCAACGTATATACTTTTAAACATTTACCTTTGAACTTACAATTTAGTTCAAATTTGAATCCAAGTTTAAATCATCATCTATCCAAAGAAAAATTCCAGAAATTTCTTTAGCTAATTCACTAAAGCTTTAAAGCTGGAAATATAAATATTTCCCAGGCAACCCGAGTGTTTCCCGAGCTGAACCCCCCATGAACTCGAGCTGTACTTCGAGTTTTCCAGGAATTGACCCGTGTTCTAACACCAGAATACACGAAACAACTCACGAGTTTCCCCGACCTCAACTGCTTCGAGCCTATCACGGAAACACTCGAACTCGGCACGAGATAAAGCCTTCTTCCCCAAACCTAGTTCTCGCGTCACCACTGTGCTTCATTTTACTGTGCACGTACTCGTGCACATGCTCGACGTCCCCAGCCATAACCTCTCACCAACAACAATTCGCCTCAGTCACCCACGACCCTGTGTTCCCCATCGACACTCGAATTCACGTTGAAAAGCATCTCATCGACATTTGGGCTTCGAACCCAAAACTGGGACAAAACACCGCCTAAAACTGCCTCGCCTCACCCCTACGGTCCTCCTTCGACCTCGCGATCATGACCCACACCTCGTCGAACGCTTACGCTCCTGATTTCCCACTCGCGATCTCCTCCAGTTCCCCAATGACCTCGAAATTTCTACATTTACATCACGAATCAAAAGGGTGAGTTAAACCTAGTTCGGAGCTTCGCCGACGACCTGGTGGTTGAAAAACCTTGCGACCCATATTGCCAGAACCCACTAGCTCACTGCCTACTCCAGCAGTGTCCCTGACTTACCCGATACACCAAATCACCAGAAAATGATTAAAACCCAAATTCATCTCAGTGAAAACTTAAATTAGGATGTTTGAATTCCTGGCAATATTTAACTACCCACTGTAATTCTTACTTTCCAATGTTCTCATCTGATAACAGCTTACGAAATTATTTTTAAAACAAAGTATACTCGAATTCAACCATAATTCCTTCAGACATCACAACCCAGAACCAATTAGATGAAAAGATATATTTGTATCAACAAATTAAAATGTTTGGTTTTTAACATTTTTCAAGTTGCTCTGTATTTTCTTTGCTTCCAGACAGTGTTTACTATCTATAATTATTTCAAATATTTTTAAAGCTTAGTTAAATTTTAAACAACCAACTTTGTTTAACTACTTAAGCCAAAATGAAATTAAAGTGGGAAGAAATTTGAAGTTGATCTAAGTTTTAAATCCCTGGACATTTAAACAGAGGTGTCACTCACAAGTTACAGAGGCTAAAAAAAAAATCATACAACATACTTACAAGCATATATCACAAGTTACTTCAATCATAGGTCGCATGCATCAAAACTGAAGGCATCTCATGTTAACAGTTAAAGTCAGGGGCTTGAACTAAAATCTGAGATGTTAAAGCTACAGATATGCACACTCACATCAATTCACAAGCATTGCACATACACATACATATAAACAACATTAACACAGAGACTTCCAGATTATTTAAGTTTAGTTTTAAAAGTTTACTCACCTGTCCATTTAAACAGAGCTCATTCTTTTTGGTTTGAAGACAGGGAAAAGCTTGAAACTGGTATTTGAAAACTGGAGACTTGAAATCTTGTATATCTTTGTTGTTTTGATCTTTAAACTTGCATTGGCTTTACGACTTAAATATGAATTAATCTGACATCTTGTTATAGTGGAGATGTTCTCATCTTTGATTCGAACTGACATGCTTATGCTTTCTATTTGATTTCAGGTTTGTATTTTGTTTAAGCTTTTAAAACTAGAATTGTAAAACTGTGGTATACGAAATAAAAATGAAGCAAGGTTGATAAATAAACAAGTATACAATTTCCTTTACTGTTCAAGTACACATTTCAGAGATTTTTATTTTCTTTTGGCTGCTACAAGTATTTTCAAACTGATTTTGTTGTGCTAGGTGGAAAGAACATTAATTGGTCATGTACTTCTTGTACACAACAATCCCAATTTGTATGTACTTTAATGTTTACATATGTTTTCTTTTCTTTAACTTAAATACTAAGCATACTTACCCCTATTTCATTCGTATATACTGAAGTGGTTTCGGCCTGCACTTGTACTTTGTTATAGTATAGAAATTTACTTAAGTTTTTTTTTTTAGTTCAAAACTTTGTTATGGTTATATTGTTGTTAGTTTGTTTATTAGATGTTAGGTTGTTTTCAAATTATTTGTTTAGATTGATAGTACTTATTCATGTTTTTCACTTGCCTGCAAAACCAATCTCATAGCTACATATATTCAAAGCTACAGTGGGTAAAATATTTTGCTTAAGTTTCACATTAACATTGATATAGTTATCTTATCTTATGTTATCTTGTATAATTATTTCTATTTCTAAAAATAGTGTTATTTATTTATAAAATTTAACTTAGGTATAAACAAATTTAAAATCTTGGCTTCACTTTATTTTAAAACTTATATTATTAAATACTTGATTTATTTAAAATTACTTTAACTATTTACAATATATACAGATATATAAATAAATAGAAAACAGTTTATTATCCTTTTAAAAGACAAATTTATCATTTAAATATATATTTAAAAGAAAATTATCAAGTCAATTCTTATCTTATTAACAAATATCATCATATCAATTTAATATTTTATATAGATTATTAAATTGATATTGTTTAAAATTTCCGGGATATCACATTCCTCCCCCCTTAAAAGAATTTTGTCCCCGAAATTTAAAACAAAGGTAATTTAAAACCTAAGTCTAGAATACTTTAAAAATTCTATATAATATTTCTAAAATAGTTTTATAAAAATACTTTTATAACTCGATGTTTTGACAAGTCCATCCTTGTTCTCACAGAAATTCGGTCATACGTTGATCAGGCGTAGGACTGAAAGTCTATAAGTACTCGGTAAACTCGTTTCCAACACCCAGTGTAAATACTTTGGAAAATAATTTTATTGAAAATATAGAAAACAGTTTTTGAAAATTGAGGAAATATCTTTGGTGAAATTGCTCTGGAAATCATCACACCCATCCATGGTCGCAGTTACATCCTGGGTTACGTTGCCGTCGCAGCAAAAGTCCATGTAACTGATTACACCATAGAACCCACGACAGATCGCAGTTACATCCAGGGTTACGTTGCCGTCGCAGCAAAAGTCCATGTAACTGTTGGCTCTCAGCGGCACACACGATTTGCGCTGTCAAAATGAAACTTCTCCACTCCTACATAGGTCTCAGTCTACCGATATAAAATCAAACGCAGACTGTTGGCTCTCAGCGGCACACATGACTTTCGCTATGTTACCATAGTGTCGCAGTCTACCGATATAAAATCAAACGCAGACTGTTGGCTCTCAGCGGCTCACGCGACTTTCGCTATGGTCTGCAGTAGATCGCAGTGACATCGAGTTACACTGTCGTCACAGCATAACCCAAATGCCTCTGTGGGCACCAGCCCCTCGACTTTCGCTACACAATAATCCTCAGGAACTAGTTTTGTCCGGACTCCTCACAGGATCAACTTTAGAAACCCCCCCTTGGGGCTCAAGGCAGTACCACCCAGTGGCACTCCTGAGAAGTTCATTTCAAGGGAGCGCCTTTTTCTCCAGAGCAAATCTCAAAACACTTTATACTATACACATATAGTATTTTCCAAATCATACACCTAGTATGAATCTCATATAAATTCTTTTACACAAAATCGATTCTCAAAATCGATAATTCACAAATCAGGCTTTCCCAAATCCCAATATTGATTTTATCCAAAAATCAAAAGCCTTTTCCAAATCCAAAGGTTCCCAAAACCTTTTTCTCAAAACCATTTCCATAAAATCTTTTATATATATATTCATATATATAATTTTCTTGGGAAATCTTTAAATCACTTTATACTTATATAAGTTTCCTTTGTATACTTCAAAAACTTTCAAAAACCTTTTTCTTCTGGCAATGGATTCAATAAGGGGAGTTTTATCATATATAACAAAGATACGTAACTTTATTTATTTCCAATCAAATATTCAAATTTGATTACTTTATAAAGTCACTTTCAAAATTTCTTACTTTTATTATAAAGTAAACTTTAACTCAGAAAAATATTCAATTTCCACTTTATTTCCATAAAGTTAATTTCTACCATAGAAATATAAATTTTAAATTTATTTTACTTTAGTTCCTTATATATTCACAAATATATTTTCCATTTCAAAAATCATCTTATAACCTTTTATCTACAACTTCAAAATCAAATTTCCACCTTTATTCATTGTCAATTTCTCAAAATATACTTTCAATTTCAAAAATCTTTTCGGTTTTTATCCATAAATTTTCAAATGCCAATTTCATTCAAACCCGTACGATGTCCCCATATCATTCGTACGCAATACCAATCTGATCGCTCACTCGATCACACAATTTCACTTCCGAACTAGTATCGTCCACCCGACTTCCTAGTGCGGACTCAGATCTGGTTTCTTGATCAGAAACCGTCATTCTCCTTGCATAGTCACACCTATGATAGAGAATATCCAGAACCAATCAAAAATCCATATCCAGGTTCGCCGTCGAAAATCGAGCGAAAAATCCCAACTCGGATCGATAATACTATCTCGAAATTCTGTGCTTGAATCTGGATCAAATCACTATGCGAATAGAATAATATACGTACATCCTACGTATTTATCTTCATTGATTATCAGTCCAATCAATTTTTTTTTTTCTATTCACATTTACTTATTTACAATTGCCTTAATTCCCATTTGGATTATCACCTCAATTCTTATCTCAGTTGGGTATTTACTCAATAACAGTTTGAACTCTGACCAGTTTATATTTACAAAATAGTTTGAAATTTTTTTAAAAATAGATAAATAGTTGAAAAACAGTAATCAGTTTATAAAGTAGTAGAAAAATAGTAATTAGTTTATAAAACAGTTGTAAAATAGTTAAATAGTTCCAAAGTAATTGTAAAACAGGTTTAAGATAGTTTTAGGTTTAAAAAGAAAAGTTGTGTAGTAAATAGTTTGGAAAAATAGGTTTATATTAAACAATTTATTTTGAAAATAGTCCAGAGTCAAACTGTTTAATACCCCATCTCCATTTCCATAAATTCAATTTAAATTTCCACTTACATTTAAATTGACTCAATCCCAATTTGAATATCTTCAATTTTATTTCAAATTAATCCAATTCAAATTTCTCATTTGAATTTTATACTTGTCCATCATAAATCACAATTCCCGTTAGTTCAAATCAAATTTAGTTTGAACTAATTCAATTTAAATCTCAATTTCAAACCATCTCGAATTATATAAATTCGAGTTAAATTTTAAAATGTTGATTTATTCCCTTAATCCAATTAACATTTATCTTCAAATCAATACCTTTAAACAATTTAATTTCTAAGTTCAATTCTCAAAATTCCATTTTAAATTATCTTCACTTAACTTATTTCAAAGTTCAAATAATAATTCAAACCCCTTTTAAACAATTAAATCTTTGAAATTCAATTTATTACCCAAATTCAATCTTGGAACCCATCCTTAATCATTTCAGTTTACATGTTCATTTTAAACATTCAAATCTTAATGTTCAAAGTTATCCCATTTTCTCAAGTTTAATTTTTATCTTTAAAATCAAAATTACTTATGAAATTTCAAATTAAAGTTTAATTCCACTTAATTCCAATAATGAAATAGATATTACCTCAATCTACTTCTTAATTCATTTAAACAATCAAATTCACAGTCTCATAATTACTGATAATAATAGGATGATATTAAGATAAACAAACATCCAATTTCTTTAAAACATTCATCATCCACTACCCATTCCAGATCTCAATCCTATTTGAGATCATATATAATTCCCTTACCAAATCAACCCATTTAACTTTCCTAAGTTAAATCTCAATTTCATCTTGAAATTTCCAATTCAGGTTGTTTATTCCAAACTTATTTAACTTCCATTAAGTTAAATTCAATTTAATCTCGCCAAACTACTCAAATTTGAATTCCCACTTCAAATTTTAAACTCCACATTAATAAATCTTATAAGTTCAAAAACTTATCACCTTGGGTTTCCCCATTACATTCCAAATTTAAAACTCAACATTTAGAGTTTATTTCAACCCATCTTTGATATTATGTATATCCTCATTCATACATATTTATTTCCTTTACACATCAAGGTATACCTTAAATTTTTAAACCACCTTTGGTTTTTATTCAAAACAAATTTCCTTAAAACAATTTCAAGTATATTCCGAACAATATTATTCATTCTTTTCTTTTAACACTTTGAAACAATTCAAATGTTTCTAAACTTAGGTTTAAACTTCACAATTTAAATCCGTTCTAATTTACAAGTTATACTCCTCTAAGTTTATATCCTTAACACATTTTATTTGGTTTACTCATTAACACACATTCCACTATTAAATACAACAACCACTTATGATAATAACCAAGATTATCATATCTGGGAAACCAATTCAATATTATCTTACTCTAAAACTTTTCCCCAAATTCAAGGTTTAATTTCAGTTTAAATCCATTTCAAATTTATCTTTATTCAATTACAATTTGGTTGTATTACTATTAACTCTTAATTCTCATTATTCTATTTGATTCCAAGGATTTAACAACCAATTACCTTAATATATATTAAAAGGAATATTGCTTTATATATCAAATATAATCTTATATAAAAATCATTTGAAATCTTTATATATGAAAATAACAAGTACGCTCTCATATATACACTCAACTCATCCTAGGGTACTATTGACCCTAACTTTAGATGAGTAGACCCACCAGAGCCAAGGTTTTCGCTTAACCTTTGCTCTGATACCAACTGTAACGACCCGGATTTTTTCGATCCCGAAAATCCCAGATAGTTAGAAAAGAAGAAAGAGATAGAAGAAGAAGAAACAGAAAACAAAACACAGAACCTCACAATCGCAGCGGATCAAAATATAATATCAAATAAAATAACAGTTTACAAAAGAATACTGTATCAGTTGATTACATTTAAATACATCAGAGTTATACATATACACAATCACTGGACATATATAATCAACATGTCCAAACATACACAATATATCACAGCGGAATACATTCCATACGTTCCTGCCATCCAGCTCGCCTCCTGAGCTCCAGAAACGTCCTTACCTGAAAATCTGTAATACTCGGTCTGACCCGAGCATTACATCAAAGTAACACCCGGGTCAGACTGGAAACCAGCGTGAGAAAACCCATCTAACATGGAATACAATAACATAGAACTACATAAAACCCGGGGTAACTCGCATCGATTTACAAATTCACAATTTGTTAGAGTCATCACTTATTTCACATATCAGTTTCTAAGTACCAAAACTTAGATTAAATGGTCCAATTCACATAAATCATTTCATTTCAACCTATTGATTTCCCATATCAATTTGTAAAGAATCGAAGTGGTTTCGGGTATTAACTAATACCCGACTCCGGTCTCTTCGAATCCAATGTCAGCTTAACCCAAGGTATTCAAACGATATACAATTCAAACTTTAAATACAGGATGTCACTGTTTTAACCCAAACATATTATATCACATAGCATTTCACATCACATACCAAAGATATCAACTAATCTAAGGCATACAATATTATTTAATCATTCATAGCCAGATTAATCAACCCTTCCATCTCTAATTAATTTAATTAACCACAAATGAATCAAATTAATTGCTTCAATTAATTTTAAATCGTGCATACTTAACATTAATTAATTACCAACCAATTAATTAATCATCCCTTAATTATCTGTCTTAATAAATCATCCTTGATTAATTATTCTTTAGTTACATTGAGTAATTACCCTTTTATAAATTAATTATTCTTTAACCATTCACATTAATCAATACTTAATAATCCTTGGTTAATTATCTTTATTAACTAATAATATTTCTTTAATTACTTTCTTAAGAAATTTTCTTAGATTTAAATCATCATTAATCATTCCTAATTAATTAAATTTATTAATTTATAAATAAAATAAATCATTCTTTAATTTCCTTAATTATCCCTAAGGTAACCCATTTCTTTATTAATGACTTAATTAACATCAACGTATATACTTTTAAACATTTACCTTTGAACTTACAATTTAGTTCAAATTTGAATCCAAGTTTAAATCATCATCTATCCAAAGAAAAATTCCAGAAATTTCTTTAGCTAATTCACTAAAGCTTTAAAGCTGGAAATATAAATATTTCCCAGGCAACCCGAGTGTTTCCCGAGCTGAACCCCCCATGAACTCGAGCTGTACTTCGAGTTTTCCAGGAATTGACCCGTGTTCTAACACCAGAATACACGAAACAACTCACGAGTTTCCCCGACCTCAACTGCTTCGAGCCTATCACGGAAACACTCGAACTCGGCACGAGATAAAGCCTTCTTCCCCAAACCTAGTTCTCGCGTCACCACTGTGCTTCATTTTACTGTGCACGTACTCGTGCACATGCTCGACGTCCCCGGCCATAACCTCTCACCAACAACAATTCGCCTCAGTCACCCACGACCCTGTGTTCCCCATCGACACTCGAATTCACGTTGAAAAGCATCTCATCGACATTTGGGCTTCGAACCCAAAACTGGGACAAAACACCGCCTAAAACTGCCTCGCCTCACCCCTACGGTCCTCCTTCGACCTCGCGATCATGACCCACACCTCGTCGAACGCTTACGCTCCTGATTTCCCACTCGCGATCTCCTCCAGTTCCCCAATGACCTCGAAATTTCTACATTTACATCACGAATCAAAAGGGTGAGTTAAACCTAGTTCGGAGCTTCGCCGACGACCTGGTGGTTGAAAAACCTTGCGACCCATATTGCCAGAACCCACTAGCTCACTGCCTACTCCAGCAGTGTCCCTGACTTACCCGATACACCAAATCACCAGAAAATGATTAAAACCCAAATTCATCTCAGTGAAAACTTAAATTAGGATGTTTGAATTCCTGGCAATATTTAACTACCCACTGTAATTCTTACTTTCCAATGTTCTCATCTGATAACAGCTTACGAAATTATTTTTAAAACAAAGTATACTCGAATTCAACCATAATTCCTTCAGACATCACAACCCAGAACCAATTAGATGAAAAGATATATTTGTATCAACAAATTAAAATGTTTGGTTTTTAACATTTTTCAAGTTGCTCTGTATTTTCTTTGCTTCCAGACAGTGTTTACTATCTATAATTATTTCAAATATTTTTAAAGCTTAGTTAAATTTTAAACAACCAACTTTGTTTAACTACTTAAGCCAAAATGAAATTAAAGTGGGAAGAAATTTGAAGTTGATCTAAGTTTTAAATCCCTGGACATTTAAACAGAGGTGTCACTCACAAGTTACAGAGGCTAAAAAAAAATCATACAACATACTTACAAGCATATATCACAAGTTACTTCAATCATAGGTCGCATGCATCAAAACTGAAGGCATCTCATGTTAACAGTTAAAGTCAGGGGCTTGAACTAAAATCTGAGATGTTAAAGCTACAGATATGCACACTCACATCAATTCACAAGCATTGCACATACACATACATATAAACAACATTAACACAGAGACTTCCAGATTATTTAAGTTTAGTTTTAAAAGTTTACTCACCTGTCCATTTAAACAGAGCTCATTCTTTTTGGTTTGAAGACAGGGAAAAGCTTGAAACTGGTATTTGAAAACTGGAGACTTGAAATCTTGTATATCTTTATTGTTTTGATCTTTAAACTTGCATTGGCTTTACGACTTGAATATGAATTAATCTGACATCTTGTTATAGTGGAGATGTTCTCATCTTTGATTCGAACTGACATGCTTATGCTTTCTATTTGATTTCAGGTTTGTATTTTGTTTAAGCTTTTAAAACTAGAATTGTAAAACTGTGGTATACGAAATAAAAATGAAGCAAGGTTGATAAATAAACAAGTATACAATTTCCTTTACTGTTCAAGTACACATTTCAGAGATTTTTATTTTCTTTTGGCTGCTACAAGTATTTTCAAACTGATTTTGTTGTGCTAGGTGGAAAGAACATTAATTGCTCATGTACTTCTTGTACACAACAATCCCAATTTGTATGTACTTTAATGTTTACATATGTTTTCTTTTCTTTAACTTAAATACTAAGCATACTTACCCCTATTTCATTCGTATATACTGAAGTGGTTTCGGCCTGCACTTGTACTTTGTTATAGTATAGAAATTTACTTAAGTTTTTTTTTTTTTTAGTTCAAAACTTTGTTATGGTTATATTGTTGTTAGTTTGTTTATTAGATGTTAGGTTGTTTTCAAATTATTTGTTTAGATTGATAGTACTTATTCATGTTTTTCACTTGCCTGCAAAACCAATCTCATAGCTACATATATTCAAAGCTATAGTGGGTAAAATATTTTGCTTAAGTTTCACATTAACATTGATATAGTTATCTTATCTTATGTTATCTTGTATAATTATTTCTATTTCTAAAAATAGTGTTATTTATTTATAAAATTTAACTTAGGTATAAACAAATTTAAAATCTTGGCTTCACTTTATTTTAAAACTTATATTATTAAATACTTGATTTATTTAAAATTACTTTAACTATTTACAATATATACAGATATATAAATAAATAGAAAACAGTTTATTATCCTTTTAAAAGACAAATTTATCATTTAAATATATATTTAAAAGAAAATTATCAAGTCAATTCTTATCTTATTAACAAATATCATCATATCAATTTAATATTTTATATAGATTATTAAATTGATATTGTTTAAAATTTCCGGGATATCACAGTACCCTTGCCCGGTTTGATGACCAGTTTCGAGATTCGGCGTGGACGGGATGGAGAAGGAGAGGTAGTCGGGTTTTCCTCAACATTTTCTTCAACATTTTCTTCATCAGCCGAAGCACTCTTCTTCTTCTTCATGGCACGCTTCCCTTTCCTTTTCGAGGAAGATTCACTTCCAAGAGTAGTAAGAAGTGTGGAAAGTTTCGTGTCATAATCAAAGGATTGCTCTGGAGTTTTCTCACCCTCCTCAAGCTCCACAGCCTTTTGCTCCTGCAAAACAACCGGATCGTCCAAGTCTTTAAGAGCTTCTATTTTCTCTTCTTGCGATCCCGGTTGAGAAGCTGGAAGAGGAGTAACTTGGGAAGAAGAGGGAGCGGCAGCCAAAGAAGGAGAAGTAAACGCAATTTTCGGTGCTTCTGCTATAGAAGAAAAGAAGTCAAAATTAGTATTCTCCGAAAAAAGAGATGATAGTGGATCGCCAGGACTTAAGTAATAAGCGAGAAATTCATCCAAGTTAATTGAATCGAATGAATAATCCACTTGAGCCATATCTGACTTGAAGTTACCTGGAGATGTCGGTTTTGACAAATCAATTTCAAATTTGTCAGCCTCGGTCTCTTCTTGGCTCTTTTCTTCAGCTTGGGTAAGAGGAGACTCAGTAACAACATGCTTAGCTTCAGCATATTTTGCAGCAAGAGGGGGATGAGAGCTGGAACCGATGATATCAACATCAGTCAAAGTTGAAGTATGGACAGGGGCAGGTAGAGATGTTGTCTTTTCTGGATGCTCCCCTACCACTGTCCCGGCTCTAGCTTCGGCAAGTTGCTCTTTGCCTCTAATAAGCGCATCACGTGCTTCATCATCTAGATAAAGCACTACAAGGTCTGCTTCCGCATAGCCGGCAAATGTATCAAGTATGATCTCCCAAACTTCAGCAAGTGTAATCTCATATTTGGGACCCAAGAATGAAAGGCTGCCGCGGCCCAGAACGCTATGCATATAAAAGTCAAAAAGAGTAGAATCGATGCTAGCTTTAGTGGCTTCGTGAGACTCTTCGGCCGCAACTTGTCCGGCAACCGCGTCATCTCGCTCCTTCTCAACTTTAAGAAGCTTAGCTTTCAGTATTTCAATCTCCGCATTTTGGGACACAATTGTTTCCCGCAACTCGGCGTTTTCTGTGCGATATTTCTCGGTAATATGCTGCTCGGCTGCAAGCTTCATTTCGGCGTTTCTTTGCGCAGCATGTGCATCCCGCACTTGCTTTTGAAGAACTTCTTCCTTTTGAGTGTGTGATGCAGAGGATGAGGCAAGATCCTCCTTAAGACGCTTAACTTCGGATTCAAGCTTTGCGTTGTCGTCTGCGATGCTTGTCATCTCCGCATCATGCTGCTTACACCATTTATCCCATTCGGCTTTATCGTTCTCCATGGTCATCATCGCCTCAAGATTCAAGTGGTTGACCCTTTGGAGTTCATCAACAAGTTTCTGCCATTGCGACATCCTCTCAATATTAAGCCTCACCGCGTCAAGAATTTTAAGCATGTCCTGCTTATCAATCGGAACCAAATCCAAATCAAAGCGCACTCCTTTTAGGCACCAATTCGGAAATCGGCTTTGAAGCGTTGGAGGGCCGTCTTTAACTTGATATTGTGGCCTGGAGATGATTGCTTGAATGTCGGTTTTCTTTAAAGGAGGAGAGCTAGCCGGGATATTAGAAGATATAGGAATGTCAGTTTTCTCAGAAATTTCAGACGCGTCCTTC
Organism: Allium fistulosum; assembly: GCA_030737815.1. Classification (NCBI taxonomy): domain Eukaryota; kingdom Viridiplantae; phylum Streptophyta; class Magnoliopsida; order Asparagales; family Amaryllidaceae; genus Allium; species Allium fistulosum. Next base: position 1,216,155,670 of record CM060904.1, on the reverse strand, counting down.
TCATCAAGTTTAACCCGTTTACTTGGGTCATCGGTAGCATGCTTCTTCCCTTTGTCATCATGATATTTTCTTTTATGAGAGTCGTCGTCTCTCCTTCTTTGTTTCTCTTCGTAAGCACGCCTTTCTTGAGCTTTTCTAGCTGCACGCTCTTCGTCAGATTCTTTGCGGGAGGGAAGATAACGTCCATAATCGTAAGAATCACGCCCTCCGTAGCGCCGAAAGTTGTCATAATACGAGCCACTACGCACCATTGTAGAACCTGAAATTGAAGAAAAGGCAAGTCTCAGAAATCTTCGAAGTAAAGAATTTAAGTACATATAAGTGCTTAGCATCCTAAGTGTGTGTGGCGTGTAAGCTACGCGCAACCAATTACAAACCACTATGTGGTAGGGGAGTGGTAACAGCTGGTGTCGAAGGCGTCGAGGTCTGTTTCAAAGAGGAAGTCGCTTCAACGACAGGAGAGTTCGCCTTTGGAATATTATCCTTGAAAAGCTCTTGAGAAGTTATCATTATGTCACTCAAGTCATCGAAGGTGTCATCATTATGATGCTCAGCAGAATTCTCCTACTCAACTTCCACATCAATTGATTTTTCAGAAATTCGAGGATTTTCTTCCTCTTCAATAATTGGAGCAAGTGCCGACTTGCTGACTGACCCTACAACATCGGTGGATGCGGAACATATTATCAAAGCAACCTCTACGGCAGGTGTTTCTGATGCAACTTCTTCTGCAGAAACTGGGGCATTCGATGCCTCTGCTTGAGAGCCCGAAGCAGCTAACGTTTCTGCATCAGAACTAGAGATTTCATGAATCCGAGTCGACCTGGAGGGATGTAAAAGCCCAAATTGGTGCAAAAGCTCATCATCTAATAGAAACTGGATACTCCTCTCCTCTACCGACACCGCCATAAGCCTCTCAAAAGTCACTTTGAGACCGGGATCTCTAGAAGGAGTAGGAAGTGCTGAAAAGGAAAAAAAGGCAAAGTTAGCACTTGATAACTCGGACTTCGATAAGTTTGAAAGAACATAAGAAACAGAGGCAAGTGATCTTACTTCCTACTCTCCAAATAGCGTAAAACCCCGGGGGACAGCGAACATAGAAAAACGGGCTCAGGAAACTATGAACACTTTCAGGGAGACCGGTGATCAACTTACGATTTCTAGCACTCCTCACGACTGTGATAGAGGGATGATCTCTGTTTTTGGCAAAAGTACACAGATAGTGAATTTCTCCAAAACGGGGAAAACGGTCCAGCGTTCTCCTAAAAAGCACACACAGTCCCAGCAGGATGGCGTAGCCATTAGGGTGTAATTGAAAAGGGGAGATAGATAGTCGGAGAAGAAGTTCTCGAAGGCAGTCATTGAATGGGGGGATAGCTCCGCTCGAGCACATTTGGCGGTTAACTGCAACAAAGCCATGGGGCGGCCTATCAGCAGTATCATTTATTTCAGGAAGCAAAGCGTCAGCTTCGGCAATGCCAAACTGGATGCATAATTGACGAAAGGCTTTATGGCTCAGAGTGGTAGGAGTCCTTTCTGGAGGATCATTTAGCGGGACAACAACTGGAAATGCATCTTCAACTTGCTCTGTTCCTTCTTGTGGAGAAGACATTCTACACAATCAGCTGAATGTTCAAATGTGAAGGTGCACGTTTCCTAAAAAGTGTGGAGTGTTGTGCAAAACTAACGAAAATAAAAGACAAGCATAACTGGAATTAAATTAGTTAACAATCAATCGATTACAGAATTTCAGAACTTGTTAATGTTCAAGTGCAGTGTTAATACAGACAAATCAGTTTCATTTGACTATTACGATTTTGTTTTAATACTTCACTTAAATTGGTTATTGTACAGCATCTCATTCATATGCATTCAATTTAACTTTCTCTTTACCAACTAATCTGTCATTCGATGTGGGCAGTCAGTGACAGTATATTCGTCCCAGTACTCTGTAAATGTTGTGTTAAACAGGATTGTTAACTTGCAACTTGAAGCAATCTGTAAAAAGAAATACATGCAACACAGTTCACAGTTCAACAATTCGAAATCCCTATGGGTCAAAGCTAGTAGTCCCCGAGTCTTGGCCGGATTAAGAAGCAAAAACTAGTTCGAAGCAACAAGAAATCCTCTAAGTCCTAACTCGGAAGCGACTCAAAACCTAGGACACGTGAAATTGCTAAATCGGTTCCGACTTAAATCAGTAAAATCACTAAGTCGTGACCGAGTTAGTACATCAACCCACTTTCTTCCATAACTCTTAACTCGCTAGCCCAATAACCTCACAGTCAATGACGATCCTAATTCCATCACACCATTGGATCGCCCAAGAAAGCCAATTCGAATCGCCTCGGGTTTGTTGCAAATCTGACGTATTATTGCCCTATCACAACTACAACGTGATCGATGGCAATGGCGGAACAGTCGAAGGGTTATTCGTAACGAACCACGGCAAACAAATGGAAGTCGAAAACAGGGGAGTCATCGATTCGACAGTGGGCATGGGTAAACTCGGATCAGATTAACTTACGATGTATAACAGGAGGATGATCGACGATTGGATGGATGGAATTTGTCTCTGAGGGCTCTAAACTGCGTCAATGGCTGAATCGAGAAGAAGAATAAGTGAGGAAGAGGAAGGATGACTCAACTATTTATTCGCAGGAAGGTGAATCGACTTGCTCGCTGCCGACCTAAGACCTCTGTTAATTCGCTTCCGACCTAATCAAAGAGCAGGTTAAGAAAATCGAAGTATATGACCTATGACCTAGGCACACACTTTGAGGGGCAAATGTTAATCCTTTGATTCGCGACTTAACAGAAGACGATCTAACAAGCTAAAGGCGTGACCGACTTAAGAAGAACTCCGAATTAAGAAGGGCTACGACCTAAGGAAGGCTCCGAGTTAACAAGGTCTCCGACTTAACAGGCTACGACTTAAGAAAGCTCTAACCCAACAGTTGCCGATCTAACTGCTGAGAAGAGCTGCCGACTTAAGATGTGTGCCGACCTAGGAGCCTACCGACTTAAGGAAGCCTACCGACTTAACAAATTGCGAGTCAATAAGGGCTTCCGACTCAACAGCTTAACAACCTATGGGTTAACTCTGCTCCGACCTAACAACACCGAGTTATGAAATGCTCCGAGTTAAGAAGTACTATGACTTAAGAGTCTACGAGATAAGGGAGCCTTGGACCTAAGGCAATTGTTGACCTATCTCTTAAGTCGTCGCAGACCTACGACTTATCTCTTAAGTCGTCGCCGACCTACGACTTATACTAAGTCATGTACAATCTCAGAACACCTTATACACCTTTACCTCGTCACTGACTTAAGGGAACGAAAACAGTATTGCATCTTTTAGGTCGTTGCCGACTTACAACTTAAACTAAGTCGCTCACGACATACTAACTCGTTCTGGAAGTACCAACTGGTACAAGTGCTTTATCTCGTCGCCGACTTACGACCTAAGACTTCTATAAGTCGGCCACGACTTAAAGACTTAGGAAAATTTCCTGAGTCAGATCCTACCCTATAAATACCCCATCACTTCCAACATGAGGGGGACTTTTGGCCATTCATTTCTTCAAGCGCCGTTACTCTATCGGAGTCTCCACTCATTCAACAATCAAAGATCTTCAAGCATTCGAGACGCTACAACAATCTTCGAGAAGAACTCCTTACATCCAACACGGATTCGTCGAGTTTCATAATCAAAGATTGAGCTATTAGTCAAGAGTGCTTTCGTGATCAAGATGTATTGTATTTTGAAGGATATTGTATCAAATTGTAACCGAATCAGCAATAAAAGATTATAAAGTGGACGTAGGCTCAATTACGGGCCGAACCACTATAAACCTGTTGTTCATTTACTGCTTTTCTGCTATTTTCAGCTTATATTCTATTCCCGTACCAACGGGTGGTGCTTTCACGATTCTATTACACACACCGGGTGTCAGCGTTCACTTTTTAGCGTTAACATTATATAAATGTTATTTTATATATATAGTTAAATTCTTGATGTTAAGCTATGTATAAATTTGTTTCAATATAAAATAAGCTTAATAATAAAGTTTGATTTATTAAAATATAAAATGGTTAAGTATTTATTTAAATTATATTTTAATATAGAGTTTATAATGATTTTTAATAAATTAAGGTTGGGAAGGTAGATTTGAAATTGATTTGAAATGGTATTTAATTAAGAAATTTATTTAATTAAATCGATGTAAAACTTATTGAATTTGAGATTTTTAAAGGATACGATTTATAACTTGATTTTGGTTTAAGGTGATTTAAATGAATATATCAAGTTTGAATAAATTAAAGGAATATTTAGTTATTTGAAAGTTGAAGTTTTATTTAAATGATATTGGATTTATTAAGTAAATATTTAAAAACTAAATAATAATGAAGTTAAATTAAGATATATATGAAATTATCACATTTAGTTTCGAAATGTGGAATATTTAAAGCTTTGAAATCTATTTAAATTGAAATGGTTTAATTTGTGGTTCATATTCATTATTTGAAATCGATAAAAATTGAAATGGTTTATTGAGAAAATGTATTGAATTGAAATTGATGATTTGAAATTGGATTAAATTTGAATTTTGGAATTCGAGTTGATTTAAAGCGATTTGTGAAATTTGAGGAAACTATTTTATTATACAAAGTATTTTAAATTGTATTTAAAACTATTTTATATTTTACTTCATAAATTATTTAATATAAACTATTTTAACTTATAACTATTTTTATATAAACTATTTTATTTTATAAACTATTTTATTCTATATACTATAATTAATATCTAAACTGTTCAAGTGGGAAGTTATGATTTGAAAGTTATGAAATTCAAAGTATTATGTTATCAAGTGTTATGATTTCCATAGTGTTATAATCTCTAAGCTTTATAATTTCGAAAGCGTTAAACTATGAAGTACTATGATTTTTGAAATGAATATTATTTTAAGTAAGAAATGATATCGTATTGATATGGTCTTGAAATGGATATGATATTTTGATTTTGAAGTATGATATTTTGAAATGACCACGGTGTTATAATAGCGTTGGTTGTCAATAGCGTATATTACTACAGAGTGGATAGTTCCACGGATCCTTAGAGGATGGTTATCCCAAACATCCTTTGACTTACTTGTATTTCAGTTGATATTTCACTTGAGCTGGATTTATTGATATAAGAATGTTAATCCTGACTCGAGTGTTTTGTATTTTGCTTTATGCTCGGGTCAGACTAAGAGCCACAGTATTCGACTCACCTTTGGAGTTGGAGCTTCACTTGGAGATCCATCTATCGATCTAGCTTACAGATCTTCACTTGACTTCTGTGATATATTCTGATCTTGTATTTGACTATTGTATTCGAGACTATTGTTGTATTTTATTTTAACTCTTATATATATATAGTAGCTTCATGAACTACTATTCATTTATTTCCACCGCTTATTATTGTCATTACTCCGTGTCTATGATTCTGTGATTTATTTATTTACTGTATATGCTGGGTTTTGCCAAATTTAAATTAACAATCCAATATTTTGAGCAATTCATGTCCGACGTGTGTGGATGCAAATGGTTGAAAATACCGGGATGTTACAGAAGGGTAAACTAGTAATACATTTTCTTTAAAAAAATTGTGTAAAATTATCGTTTGCCATTTATTATTTAGAGGATGATGTTATAATAGCTAGAAAAAGACTAATACTAAATGAATCCAATTAAGACAGGCAAACTCGAGGGTGTTTAAGGAGGAGGGAAATAATGTTATCATATTTTCCACCTGTTTCATTAATGAATATATTAAAAAATTACTTACTTTTCGGCTGGTTATTACGCTGTCCAATTCTGAGATTAGAAACTTGAGACTCTACTGCAAGAATAACACCATCAGTAAGTAGAATGTCAATAGCTGTCGTTCCTTCCAAATCCATCTCATTCACTTGGATATCCATTTTTATAAGAATATTACTACAAAAAGGAATGAATAATCATTCTGTTTGCAAAAGAGTAAGAAAACTATGAAACACGCCAAATATTTCAGAAAAGGAGTCATAACCCTAATCTTATTTTGCAGTTATGCTTAAAGAAAACATACTTTTTGTATAAACCCATATTTTTAGCTATTTTAAATTATTAAATTTAAGGTAATTTTCAAATAAAAATGATTAAATATAAAAATTTAATAATTTTGAATGTAAGTGTTTGAAATGAACTTGAATAAAGATTTGAAATAAACTTATTATGAAGATTTGGAGATAATAAGATCTAAATGAAATTATATATATTAGCCGTGTAACGACCTAGAATTTTGAACAAATTAAATTGAAAATATTTAATCAATTTTAAATATTTGAACGATGATTTAATTTGAATCCCGAATATAACTTTGAAACTGACGATTAAATTATAAAATGTAATCTATTTAAGTTGAATAAAAATTTGAATCTTCAATTTTTGGCTGAATAAAAATATTTCAAAAGCTTTTAAAATTCGTATTGATAATATTAAAGATAATTGGAGCTTCAGAAATTTATTTGGAAACAATCTGTTCAGTTTTGAAATTTAATCGTTCGTATCGATATTTAAAAATAGCCGTCTAGGGTACAGTCTCGGAATTCGACGAAACCAGTTCCATTCGGTCCGTAATATTGAATTATTGTCGGATTTCCAATTTCGTATTTTTCGGAGTTATTATGTGAGCGTACGACACATAAACGCGTTGAAATTGAATCGGATTCAATTTAAATTTAAATTTAAATTTGGTCAAAAGTTAGCATGTCTGACTCAAATCAAAACACTGTAGAGTAAGGCAAGCACGGTTCTTCTCTGCAAAGCCACGAACTTTTGTTCCCTTCGATTCCTTTTATTACGTGAGCAACTTTCTCATTCAAAAGAATCCTCGTTCGAAATCAAAGATAAATAAATGGCCGATAAATTTTCACTTTCCCTCTTCATCTCAGAGAAATGAAATCTCGCTCCGGCTAATATGAAATCAAACTCGTTCCCCTTCTCTTTCGTTCAAAAACAAAGAAAATCAAACCCCCCTTTTCAGTTCGAAAAAAATGGCTGCCCTCGTTTTAATTCAACTCGAGTTCGAGCGATGAAGGGCAGGACCGCGGCAAATGTTGAGATGGCCATATCGATCGCGTGGTCGAGCTCGAAGGCGTCGGGGTGGGTGTTGATGGCGATGACGTGGAAGTAGCACGGCGACGCGAAAATTTCATAAATGACTGGGCACGCGAGTCATGCCGGTCGAGGGGATCGCGCGGGGACGACGAGGCCGATCAATCGACGAGGTCAGTTGGCGTGTCGAGGTCGGGAACAGGGGTGCACGTGCGCAGTGAGGACGATGGTCTCGATGTCGCGAAGAAGATGTGAAGAGCTGGGTCGCGGCGTCGCTTCCATCGAAACAGTGAGGTATTTGTTTCGTTTTAATCTAATAATATATACATACGCAATGAAATTAAGGTATTTATGCTTATTATTTTTCAATTTAAGGGCGTACACTTTTATTTAAATTGTATAAGTTAACAGGAGAGAAAAAAAATGTTGACAGTGAGGTAGATTTTGGAAACAGTGAGTTTTAATCTGTGGTTTCAAAATAGTTTTGTTGTTATAAGATTTAAACAGAAATTATAGATATGAATAAGAAAGAGAAAACATAGGATTTTAAATGCTATAGAGTTTATATGAATTTGTATAATGTATATACATATTTAAGTAACAGAAGTTACTATAGATTTTGAAAATATAAGGTTTTAAATGGGAATAAGATTAGAAAACAACAAAATAAATGAAATGAATTTAGGTGATGAATTTATCAAATGGAAATTAATTATTCAAATTGTTCGAATATTAATAGATTTTGTATAAATATTTATACTAGGTCAAAATCTGTAAAGAAAACAAAACTGCAATGGAAATGGATGGCAAATTAAAAGCAAAGGTGAGATCTTCTCACTCAAATGAAAAATTGATATTGCAGTTATTGAGTTGATTGATTGACTGTTTGGATGTGATATTAGATATAGTAGGATATATCTACATATATATATATATAGCAATATATACATATTGGCATATGTATATATTAGATTGATTGATTTCCCGCCTCGTATAGCGGATGAGACCCTATTGCACCGTTATTAAGCGGATGATATTTTTTTAAATCCCATATACCGCGATATTCCACCTCGAAGTGGAATGGGTATTGTGCTAACGTCTGTGGATGCAGGAAAACAGGTTGGAGGGATCCAACTGGACCCCTCATATTGATTGAATTTATTTATACTGTGATATGAATCTGTGAATGATTATATTGATGTTATTGATCATATTGATGTTTGGAAATTGTTTGAAAGCTAAAATTTAGCTGAATGGATGTTTGATATCATTGGATTCCAAAAATAAACGAAATTGAATTTTTGAAGTTCAAGTAGAAATTTTTAAGTGAATAAATTTTAGAAATTGAATAAATTTGAAGAAAGAAGAATTTTAAAACATAAAAAGTTGATTTTATAATCTTATCGAATTTATTTCCAGAATAAAGTGAAAATGTTGAATAAATGGATTTCGTAAAATAGTGATTTTAAATTGAAGAATTTAATTTAGATTTGGATTTTTAAATAGATTAAAAGAGACAAAGAAATTTATTCTCTTTAAAAGGAATTTATTTAAAGTGAAATAAGTTGGAAGTCCAATTAGAAATTAAATTTATGAATTGAAATAACTTGGTAAATCAATGTAAAAATGATTTCAAGTTGAAGAATTCTTTTAAAAATAGAATATTGAATTAATTGGAAAGAATAAGGAAATTATTTAGAAATGATAAAATTTTGGGAATCAATCTGTAATTGATGTAGCATTTGGAAATGATGTTAAAATGGGTTTATAAAAGGATAGAATTTCCAGTTTGTAAAGTTTTAAAAGAATGATCTTTGTAAATAAATGAAATTATAAGTATTTAACTTATAATATGGATTGTGGTATAAAAATTGAGTTATGAATTGAATTGGTAAATAAAGAAGATTTATAAATCAAAGTTGTTATAAAATAGAGATAGAATTTATAAACGTTGTTTTATAAATTCGAAATCAATTGAATTTGATAAATTAAATATAGGAGATTATTAAAGAAGATATATTCACAATTTTGGATAGCAGATTTCTATTGAAATAAATGTGTAGAAAAGATTGAAATGTGGTTAGTGAAGTATATTCACGATTTTGGACAGTGAATATATTTTTAAGTAAAATGGATATGGTTTTGGGAAAGTGATATTTGAAATGAAGTTAATTGTTTTAAAGATGTTTTCAAATATATTGAATATCGAAATCATAGATTTCAACATTTATTGTTGAAATAGACGTTTTCGAGGAATAAGGAAATGGTGGACTATAACACTGTTGTTATAGTAAATGATTTCCGAAAGGAAATATTAATTTATGTAGTATTGGGATTTATATATCTATCTTAAAATCCGAATTCCTATACTAGTGATTTTGAGTCGTCGTAACGATGTTTTACGTAACATTCGTTTTGACTCAAATGTTTTCCTTAAAGAATGAATATATACTTAATATTGATTTAAGTATATAGAATATTTTCCAAGTGTTGAAAATAAATGATTTGTGAAATACTTATTATTAAATAAGTAGGGAAATGCATTTCCAAAATGAAATGAAACGTTTTGAGATTTTATCTTCTTAAAGATAAAATGAAATTGAATATTTGAAATCATTTGAAAATCGTATATCAGTAGATATTTGAAATATAAATTCACTATGGAATTTATAAAAGAAATGGAAACTGTTTAGGAAAATAAATGTTGATTTATTTTTGAAGTGTGGAAATTTTATATCTAGTAAAGATATTTTTGAAGATGAAATAATTTGGAAAATTATTTGGAATCTGATGATGTTGCGCATCTTTATTGATAGTTAAATAACCGACTATCAATAATTACCTTGAATGGTATTTGTTGTGAATTGGATGAATTCGAATGCCACACTTATTTTTGAATAAGCGCTCACTATTCGGGTTAGCCGGGAAAGGACCATGGGGTCGTATAACCCATTCCGAATATGTGATACGTCGTTATGAATTGCATTCGAAGACCGGTGCTGAAGACCGGATATTTTTGAAAACGAAAGGATTACTGTCGAGTTACTCTACATCGGCTGATCTCCGATTTAGAGGTTTTATCACCCTTAGTGACGGGAAGTCCGGACGTGATTGAAAATTATCCGGATGTGCAAGGGCTTCGTGAGAAGTGCCTTCGGTTCTGTTCGATCCCGGAACAGACTTGTATGGATTGTATGTCTGATGTTACAAATTGAGATATAAAGCTGATTTCTTTCAAATACATATCTGTTGGTGGCGGAGAATTTATTCTCTTAGCTTAACACCCTTCTCTGAGACGTACGAGCTCAGAGGTTATGTAGTTGAAATTTATCAGCGATATACTCCCAATTTGGTAACGTGGCATACTGAGTGTTGCTGTGTGATGATCAGTGTTTGATCATTTGTGATATGATCATTTGTTTGATCTTATATCTTTGTGATCATAGGTTGATCATTTGTTTGACCCGAAGCATGGATTTTTGAGAAGCGTAGCTTTGTGGACGAGACTTCGTCGAGCCTCACACCCCCGAAATGGTCAAAACAGGAAGGATGCGGCAAGGTTCTAGGGAGTAGCGCCCCTTAGTGTATGTCATTCCTTCTGGATAGAGGTGGTATCATGGTATGGAGCCCAGATACTTAACCTATGTGGTTGCTGCATTTATATTATGTGGTTTGTTGGAAATCGGGGATCCTCGGGAAGATCGGTTACGATCGGGGGATGACATACGCGTGTCAGTAGTTACCTATTTTTGCAGAGGTAACCCGGCCTTGTGTTGGCAGAGATCCGGTTAGGTTCTCGGGTCGTCTATTCCAGGGACGTACCCATCGTGGCATAGGAAGTTCCTTAGCCTGACCATTTGTTGGAAATCCAAAGAAACAATACGAGCCTTGTACGGTTTTAGTTGTAGAACCTATCATTCACTTATGGTGGCGCCCCACTGTTTGGATGGTAGCTATAGTAGGCATAGTTCGAAATGTCTATGCTGGCTAAGATTAACATTAGACTTTCGAACTGTTTTCTACACTATGCACTAATAATAATATCAAAAAGGATTTGATTTTGCGTAGTAAGCATCTTTGACTATCATAAGAAGAAATCTCCTCCAATTCTGCGTTTGCATTGTGTGTGTGGCGGGAGGTCTTATGGTAGTTTCATTTTCCAAAAGCATTGCGAATTTGTTTTATTTTCTTTGTGAAAAAATAACTGTTTTACGATCTCACACCAGTCACCATGACTGACTCGGAGTTTATTGTTCCCTTCTAAACTCTGGGTGCCCACCAATTTCCACACGGGCAGCCTAGAGTTATGTTATCAGGATATTCTGGATATTCTAGAGCTTTGGAAGCAAGCTGGATGGCGAGACGTAGTATTTGTATCTGATGTTATTTATTCCGCTGTGTATTCTGTATAAGGACAAGTTATATAACTGTCCATTGTTGTATATGACTCTGATTGATGTATGTATAAACTGATATAGTTCTTTGTTTTAAAAGACTAGTGTTATCTATTATATATTGTTCCGCTGCGATGTGTAAGATTCTGATATTGTTTTCTGTTTCTATTGTTGTTCTGTTGTTCTTCTCTTCTTCTTCTACTCTTTTCTTCTTCTTCTACCTTTTTCTTCTTTTTAAAACCATAACTTTTCGGGTTTCCGGCATTCGATGGCTCGGCAGTCGATAAAGTGAGTATCGATGTCGAATTTTCGAAAGTCGAAAATTTCGGGATGTTACATTTGGTATCAGAGCATATGGTTAAGCGACAACCCTGCTCTATTGGGTGTTACTCATTAGAGATAGAGTCAGCAGTACTCTAGAATGAGTGTGAGTGTAATAATAGATACGAGTGCGTATTTGTTAGTGAATATAAAATTGTTTTGTATTGTGTTGACTTATCGGTTGATTGTTTATGGATTCTGGTCGGTGCAGTCTAGCTAACTGTAATCGATAAGGATTTCTAAACTCTAAACAAGATAAACCAACACAATATTGTTTTTAAATAGGGTAAATGAAATAATTTTGCCCAAAACTATTTTTGTATAGAAAAGAAATGTTTTTCTATGAAGTACTATAGTATATGGTTGCATGGTTGTTAGAGGTGATAATATTAATCTATTATCATTGAAATTAAATGAGAAATTGGAATTATAACTCCAAAGTTAAGAAATAAATTCACATATAAATGAAATTTGAGAATATAAATTATAAATGTGATTTGTAATTTGAAACGGAATTCCAGAGAAGTATTTGGAAATGTTTTGAGAAGAATTTGAAAATTTTGGAGATTTGGAAAGTTTAAATTCCTTTTTGATTTGAAAATGAATTTCAAAGGTTTTGAAAAGTATTTTTGAAGGAATGAAAAGCTCTAAACTCTTTTCGGTCGCTGGAAAATAACTTTGGTAATGACTGCAGCATCACTGATGTTCATTTTTGGGTTTCCAAAAGAGGAATTGCTGCCAAATTATTTTGAATGGAAGTTGTTAAAAAATTTGGGTTTGTTTTGGAAATTCAAAAGGATAATTTGAATTGTTTTCAAAAATGGTTTTGAAAAGGTTGAAAAGACTCTGGAATACTATATAAAGATATTTATGAAATATTACTAAGTTGATAACTTATACAAATTGAATTTTGATAAAATTAAATTTAACTTAAAGAATGAAGTAAAATCAAAGTAAGTAGTGAATCAATTAAATAAAGTGAAAAGATTACTTAAAGAAAAGTTGGAAATAAATTTGGAGTAGTACCAAATAAATGGAATTGAAAGTGAATGTTGAAAAACAAATTTGAATTTAGTAAGTGGATTAAAAATTGTGATGAATTTGTAAATGAAAGCTAATCGATAAAATTCAATATTCAGAATATAAGATAGAAATTGAATTCGAATAGAAATTTGATATGTAAAATTGAATGATAATAGATATGTAACTTCAATAGTGAAGTAAAGATGATATAAGAAATAAGTATCGAAATTTTGTAATAAAATTTGGCAAAATGGTTTGAATATTGTAGCTAGATGATATGGCTAATAGGATATACAGGTGTATAAAGGAATTGGATTTGATTTTCAAAGATAAATTTGAATTGCTCGACAAAAGGTAAGTATTTCAATTTCAATATGAGATTTGCTGGTTTTCTTGTCTAGCCGCTTGGCTTTTTCTTTTCTTTTTGAAATCTGAGAGTCCGTAGGGACGTTTTGTAGTCGTGCCGTATTAGCCGCGCAAAGGAGACGCTGGCGAATTTTTCGAAAATTCCGAGTGTTAGAAAATTTTTGAGAAATTTTTGAAAGTTTAAATTTGAATTTGAATTTGAATTTTGAAGAAAAACAATATTGTTTGAAACTTTAATTGGAGTTGGAAAGTTAGTAGAAATGATAACGAATCTTTAATAGAAATATTTGTTTTGATAAATTGATAAAACTATTGGATGTTGAAAAATAGTAGACGAGTTAAGGACCATTTTTTCCTAACTTGTAATTTCGGGACGAAATTCTTTTAAGCAGGGAAGTTTGTAACGACCCAGAATTTTGAACAAATTAAATTGAAAATATTTAATCAATTTTAAATATTTGAACGATGATTTAATTTGAATCCCGAATATAACTTTGAAACTGACGATTAAATTATAAAATGTAATCTATTTAAGTTGAATAAAAATTTGAATCTTCAATTTTTGGCTGAAGAAAAATATTTCAAAAGCTTTTAAAATTCGTATTGATAATATTAAAGATAATTGGAGCTTTTTATTTGGAAACAATCTGTTCAGTTTTGAAATTTAATCGTTCGTATCGATATTTAAAAATAGCCGTCCAGGGTACAGTCTCGGAATTCGACGAAACCAGTTCCATTCGGTCCGTAATATTGAATTATTGTCGGATTTCCAATTTCGTATTTTTCGGAGTTATTATGTGAGCGTACGACACATAAACGCGTTGAAATTGAATCGGATTCAATTTAAATTTAAATTTAAATTTGGTCAAAAGTTAGCATGTCTGACTCAAATCAAAACACTGTAGAGTAAGGCAAGCACGGTTCTTCTCTGCAAAGCCACGAACTTTTGTTCCCTTCGATTCCTTTTATTACGTGAGCAACTTTCTCGTTCAAAAGAATCCTCGTTCGAAATCAAAGATAAATAAATGGCCGATAAATTTTCACTTTCCCTCTTCATCTCAGAGAAATGAAATCTCGCTCCGGCTAATATGAAATCAAACTCGTTCCCCTTCTCTTTCGTTCAAAAACAAAGAAAATCAAACCCCCCTTTTCAGTTCGAAAAAAATGGCTGCCCTCGTTTTAATTCAACTCGAGTTCGAGCGATGAAGGGCAGGACCGCGACAAATGTTGAGATGGCCATATCGATCGCTTGGTCGAGCTCGAAGGCGTCGGGGTGGGTGTTGATGGCGATGACGTGGTAGTAGCACGGCGACGCGAAAATTTCGTAAATGACTGGGCACGCGAGTCATGCCGGTCGAGGGGATCGCGCGGGGACGGCGAGGTCGATCAATCGACGAGGTCAGTTGGCGTGTCGAGGTCGGGAACAGGGGCGCACGTGCGCAGTGAGGATGATGGTCTCGATGTCGCGAAGAAGATGTGAAGAGCTGGGTCGCGGCGTCGCTTCCATCGAAACAGTGAGGTATTTGTTTCGTTTTAATCTAATAATATATACATACGCAATGAAATTAAGGTATTTATGCTTATTGTTTTTCAATTTAAGGGCGTACACTTTTATTTAAATTGTATAAGTTAACAGGAGAGAAAAAAATGTTGACAGTGAGGTAGATTTTGGAAACAGTGAGTTTTAATCTGTGGTTTCAAAATAGTTTTGTTGTTATAAGATTTAAACAGAAATTATAGATATGAATAAGAAAGAGAAAACATAGGATTTTAAATGCTATAGAGTTTATATGAATTTGTATAATGTATATACATATTTAAGTAACAGAAGTTACTATAGATTTTGAAAATATAAGGTTTTAAATGGGAATAAGATTAGAAAACAACAAAATAAATGAAATGAATTTAGGTGATGAATTTATCAAATGGAAATTAATTATTCAAATTGTTCGAATATTAATAGATTTTGTATAAATATTTATACTAGGTCAAAATCTGTAAAGAAAACAAAACTGCAATGGAAATGGATAGCAAATTAAAAGCAAAGGTGAGATCTTCTCACTCAAATGAAAAATTGATATTGCAGTTATTGATTTGATTGATTGACTGTTTGGATGTGATATTAGATATAGTAGGATATATCTATATATATATAGCAATATATACATATTGGCATATGTATATATTGGATTGATTGATTTCCCGCCTCGTATAGCGGATGAGACCCTATTGCGCCGTTATTAAGCGGATGATATTTTTTTAAATCCCATATACCGCGATATTCCACCTCGAAGTGGAATGGGTATTGTGCTAACGTCTGTGGATGCAGGAAAACAGGTTGGAGGGATCCAACTGGACCCCTCATATTGATTGAATTTATTTATACTGTGATATGAATCTGTGAATGATTATATTGATGTTATTGATCATATTGATGTCTGGAAATTGTTTGAAAGCTAAAATTTAGCTGAATGGATGTTTGATATCATTGGATTCCAAAAATAAACGAAATTGAATTTTTGAAGTTCAAGTAGAAATTTTTAAGTGAATAAATTTTAGAAATTGAATAAATTTGAAGAAAGAAGAATTTTAAAACATAAAAAGTTGATTTTATAATCTTATCGAATTTATTTCCAGAATAAAGTGAAAATGTTGAATAAATGGATTTCGTAAAATAGTGATTTTAAATTGAAGAATTTAATTTAGATTTGGATTTTTAAATAGATTAAAAGAGACAAAGAAATTTATTCTCTTTAAAAGGAATTTATTTAAAATGAAATAAGTTGGAAGTCCAATTAGAAATTAAATTTATGAATTGAAATAACTTGGTAAATCAATGTAAAAATGATTTCAAGTTGAAGAATTCTTTTAAAAATAGAATATTGAATTAATTGGAAAGAATAAGGAAATTATTTAGAAATGATAAAATTTTGGGAATCAATCTGTAATTGATGTAGCATTTGGAAATGATGTTAAAATGGGTTTATAAAAGGATAGAATTTCCAGTTTGTAAAGTTTTAAAAGAATGATCTTTGTAAATAAATGTAATTATAAGTATTTAACTTATAATATGGATTGTGGTATAAAAATTGAGTTATGAATTGAATTGGTAAATAAAGAAGATTTATAAATCAAAGTTGTTATAAAATAGAGATAGAATTTATAAACGTTGTTTTATAAATTCGAAATCAATTGAATTTGATAAATTAAATATAGGAGATTATTAAAGAAGATATATTCATAATTTTGGATAGCGGATTTCTATTGAAATAAATGTGTAGAAAAGATTGAAATGTGGTTAGTGAAGTATATTCACGATTTTGGACAGTGAATATATTTTTAAGTAAAATGGATATGGTTTTGGGAAAGTGATATTTGAAATGAAGTTAATTGTTTTAAAGATGTTTTCAAATATATTGAATATCGAAATCATAGATTTCAACATTTATTGTTGAAATAGACGTTTTCGAGGAATAAGGAAATGGTGGACTATAACACTGTTGTTATAGTAAATGATTTCCGAAAGGAAATATTAATTTATGTAGTATTGGGATTTATATATCTATCTTAAAATCCGAATTCCTATACTAGTGATTTTGAGTAATCGTAACGATGTTTTACGTAACATTCGTTTTGACTCAAATGTTTTCCTTAAAGAATGAATATATACTTAATATCGATTTAAGTATATAGAATATTTTCCAAGTGTTGAAAATAAATGATTTGTGAAATACTTATTATTAAATAAGTAGGGAAATGCATTTCCAAAATGAAATGAAACGTTTTGAGATTTTATCTTCTTAAAGATAAAATGAAATTGAATATTTGAAATCAATTGAAAATCTTATATCAGTAGATATTTGAAATATAAATTCACTATGGAATTTATAAAAGAAATGGAAACTGTTTAGGAAAATAAATTTTGATTTATTTTTGAAGTGTGGAAATTTTATATCTAGTAAAGATATTTTTGAAGATGAAATAATTTGGAAAATTATTTGGAATCTGATGATGTTGCGCATCTTTATTGATAGTTAAATAACCGACTATCAATAATTACCTTGAATGGTATTTGTTGTGAATTGGATGAATTTGAATGCCACACTTATTTTTGAATAAGCGCTCACTATTCGGGTTAGCCGGGAAAGGACCATGGGGTCGTATAACCCATTCCGAATATGTGATACGTCGTTATGAATTGCATTCGAAGACCGGTGTTGAAGACCGGATATTTTTGAAAACGGAAGGATTACCGTCGAGTTACTCTACATCGGCTGATCTCCGATTTAGAGGTTTTATCACCCTTAGTGACGGGAAGTCCGGACGTGATTGAAAATTATCCGGATGTGCAAGGGCTTCGTGAGAAGTGCCTTCGGTTCTGTTCGATCCCGGAACAGACTTGTATGGATTGTATGTCTGACGTTACAAATTGAGATATAAAGCTGATTTCTTTCAAATACATATCTGTTGGTGGCGGAGAATTTATTCTCTTAGCTTAACACCCTTCTCTGGGACGTACGAGCTCAGAGGTTATGTAGTTGAAATTTATCAGCGATATACTCCCAATTTGGTAACGTGGCATACTGAGTGTTGCTGTGTGATGATCAGTGTTTGATCATTTGTGATATGATCATTTGTTTGATCTTATATCTTTGTGATCATAGGTTGATCATTTGTTTGACCCGAAGCATGGCTTTTTGAGAAGCGTAGCTTTGTGGACGAGACTTCGTCGAGCCTCACACCCCGGAAATGGTCAAAACAGGAAGGATGCGGCAAGGTTCTAGGGAGTAGAGCCCCTTAGTGTATGTCATTCCTTCTGGATAGAGGTGGTATCATGGTATGGAGCCTAGATACTTAACCTATGTGGTTGCTGCATTTATATTATGTGGTTTGTTGGAAATCGGGGATCCTCGGGAAGATCGGTTACGATCGGGGGATGACATACGCGTGTCAGTAGTTACCTATTTTTGCAGAGGTAACCCGGCCTTGTGTTGGCAGAGATCCGGTTAGGTTCTCTGGTCGTCTATTCCAGGGACGTACCCATCGTGGCATAGGAAGTTCCTTAGCCTGACCATTTGTTGGAAATCCAAAGAAACAATACGAGCCTTGTACGGTTTTAGTTGTAGAACCTATCATTCACTTATGGTGGCGCCCCACTGTTTGGATGGTAGCTATAGTAGGCATAGTTCGAAATGTCTATGCTGGCTAAGATTAACATTAGACTTTCGAACTGTTTTCTACACTATGCACTAATAATAATATCAAAAAGGATTTGATTTTGCGTAGTAAGCATCTTTGACTATCATAAGAAGAAATCTCCTCCAATTCTGCGTTTGCATTGTGTGTGTGGCGGGAGGTCTTATGGTAGTTTCATTTTCCAAAAGCATTGCGAATTTGTTTTATTTTCTTTGTGAAAAAATAACTGTTTTACGATCTCACACCAGTCACCATGACTGACTCGGAGTTTATTGTTCCCTTCTAAACTCTGGGTGCCCACCAATTTCCACACGGGCAGCCTAGAGTTATGTTATCAGGATATTCTGGATATTCTAGAGCTTTGGAAGCAAGCTGGATGGCGAGACGTAGTATTTGTATCTGATGTTATTTATTCCACTGTGTATTCTGTATAAGGACAAGTTATATAACTGTCCATTGTTGTATATGACTCTGATTGATGTATGTATAAACTGATATAGTTCTTTGTTTTAAAAGACTAGTGTTATCTATTATATATTGTTCCGCTGCGATGTGTAAGATTCTGATATTGTTTTCTGTTTCTATTGTTTTTCTGTTGTTCTTCTCTTCTTCTTCTACTCTTTTCTTCTTCTTCTACCTTTTTCTTCTTTTTAAAACCATAACTTTTCGGGTTTCCGGCATTCGATGGCTCGGCAGTCGATAAAGTGAGTATCGATGTCGAATTTTCGAAAGTCGAAAATTTCGGGATGTTACAAGCCGGGATTATAATCGATACTAAAGTTGAATAATATTGTGAATTATTTAAATAGAAATAAAATTTTGAAATAAACTAATTTCGAAGATTTAAGTTATGACAGGTATTGAAAGATAATGATATGTATTGAATGTGAATTATAAATTGATTACTGATATGAAGAATTTGGAAGAATTCATAAAATAGTTTACAATTTCAAATATAACGATTTAATTGGATTTGGGTAAATAGTAATTTAATATTTGAAATTGGGATAATTTGTGAATCTGGAATAAATGAACATGAAAATGATTTCTAAAAATTTAATTTATCCTACTTGGGTTAGAATTATAATATTTGAACCTTGATGGATATAAAAGTCGATAATTTATAAATTGAAAATTCTATAATTAATTTAATAATGGAATTTAATATATGATAATAATGTAAATAATCGAATTTTGATTTAAAATAAATCAGAATGATTCCTAATATGAATATAAATTCTATTTGAATAATAACGAAGTAGTAAAGTTATAAAAATCAAAATTTTAGATGATTTCGACGATTTTGAAAATAGCTTGATTAAATCGACGAGTTAAAATAGCCTTCCGGGGCACAGTCTCGGAATTTGATGAAACCAATTCCATTGGATCCATAATAGTCTATTATTATCGGATTTCAAGTTTCGTAGCATTTGGATTTATCTTTAGTCGTACGAGTTAGAAACGCGTTGAAATAAGTATCAAAAATTTAATATTTTAATTCGATTCGAAAAGCTATCTTCCACATATGATCGAATTAGGCCCCGAAACCTGTCCCATTGTGTTCGGAATAGGGGTAAAACATTATGAACGCCAGGCGGCACGTTTCGTTTGGAGATCGTTTGATAAAGCATGTAAATTTTTGGATTTATAATAAAATAATATATATATAATCGTTTATATTCATAACCAAACAGTAACCCCAAAGAAGCATTGGCCAGCCGCCGCTTATTTAATTAATGGCCGAAACTAGCTTTCCTTCCTCCCTTAATCTCTCCTCATCCATCAACTTTCATCCAAATTTTCCAACTAGGAAATCGTAGAGCACCTCGAGATCTACCTATCCAACGGTCATGATCGTTTATTGTGTGGCGATTTGGCGGCAACTTGGTGGGGAAGGTGGGGCGTTTGGAGCGGTTTTCGGTGTGCATGGAGGCGCCGAGCGCGGTGGCACTCTGGCCGTGGGTGGAGCAGGCGACGGCGCGCCTGGTAGCGGTGGTGGATTGGCGTCTCGGCGAGCATGGTTCGAGCGATTGGTAACCCTAGCATGCGTTGATGGGTACGGGAACCTGGTATGCGTATGAGTAGGGAAGAAGAGGTGTTGGGCCTTGGGCCAAGCCTTGTGGGTAGAGGGTTTTTCTTTTTTATTAGTTTAAATTAAATTTTAATTAAAAAAGTAACATAAAGATTAAATATCTCATGCATGCAAGGTCGAAATTGGACGAAATTTTTTACGTTGGAATCGTGGCGTCGAGCACTTCGCGATGCAGCTGGATTGGAGTTCATTGGAGCTCGTTAAAATTTAGCTTAAATCGAACGTCGTTCGATTAGATTTAAAATCGAAAACTCAAGGTGAGTGTTTTATAACGCTCACAACGTACTAGAATATTTTTATGCTAGTTAAATTTGAATTTATGAATTGATAAGAATTTATTGGTCATTGTTGATAAATTTGGTTGTCATTTGAATTAACCATTATAAATTAAAATTGGCAGTCAACTTGAAATTGGGATTTAATTGTCAGTAAATTACCTGAAATTGACAACTATGAAATTGCTGTGAATTATATGACTGTTTGGATAATTAATGGCGATGGATGTTATTGGTTGATATTTTATATGATTTTGATGTTTATTTGTTCTGATATGGCCTGTTATCACCATGTATATTATTTACAGTATATAAACTATAAATTGAATTATTTCGAATGAATTAAGAAATAGGTTGGAATGATATATACCTATGACACCGTGATTTGGATTGAAATGATATATATCCATCCCTGAAATTAAATTGAAATAATTGATCACTTGGCCATAGGATAGACAATTACATACAGACACCGGATTGGTTAAATCAAATGATTTTGAAAATCTTAGATTTGAAATTATTTAATTGGTTTTGATTTAAAAGAAAAGAGAAATCAAATTTATAGAAATCGAATTAATTACGAATTCGAGTTTGAAATGTTGAAATAAAATTTTGGTTAAAAGAAATTGTTGAATTATTGAAGTTGAGATTTTGAAGTTAAAAATCGGAATATGATTGAATTTCATTAATTGATTTGTTTTAAAAAGACTGAACTTTTATTCGAACTTGAATATTACTAAGTGAAAGTGATATAAAAACAATATTTTGAAATTGAGCTCTGAACTGAATTATATTTGAAGATTGGGATTTTAAACTGAATATTGAAGAATAATTTGATTTATAAAGTTTTGAATTGATATTTGAAAATCGAGCTCAAAATCGGTATAAATTGAAATTGAAATTGAATTTATTGGGTTTGAAAATGGAATTGAATTAATTTGAAATCAAAGTCGAAATTGATTTGAATTGAGATCGAAATTGAATCGATTGAATGAAAATTTAGATTGATTTGAATTAGGAAGTTGGAATTGGACCGGTTTGACTTTGAAACTATTTTCAAACAAATAATTTAATATAAAACAATTTAAAAGCTATCCTCATAAATATACAAATTATTTTGGTTTCCAAATTATTTTTTATATAAACCATTTTAATACTAAAACTGTTTTATATTAAACTATTTTAACCATTTAAAACTATTTTAACCATTTTAACCATTTAAACTATTTTAGCTATTTTAATTATTTAAACTATTAAAACTATTCAAACTATTTTTCAAAGATTCAAACTGGTCAAGGGTGAAATATTTATCTTAAATCATAGATTTAAATACGAATGGGGTTAGATGAAGTTATAACCCAAATGTAAATTTGAAACCATTTTGGAATCAAAATTGCGATATTGAGACGAAAATGATTTGGAATTGAAATGGTATATTTTGAGTAAATATAATGATTTCGAATGGATTTGATTTCGAAGCAAATATGATATTTTGATATCAAGTATGAACCGTCTTCAAAATGTAAAAGTACCAACCGGTGTGTAAAACGACATTTGGTTGTTAAAGATACTGGGGCCGGATATGGGCATACTCTTTGTCTATATTGGAACCACTTTAACAACTCTGTACGTGGAGTGATGATCCAGAACGAAGTGGTTGGATTTGGCGTCGTTTACTGGATTTGAAGAAAGAGAATGATGATGGATTAGCCTGGCACTTGTGCCAATTTGAAATGACTAAAACAGGAGCCGTACCGGCCAAGTGGGCTAGCTACCCCGAGCGGACACACTTCTTCGTATTACCATCATTTACATTGTGATTGATTGGTGTGCACCCTCCGGATTATGGGAGTGTTGGACGCGGTGGGTGGTCATGGCTATGATGCGTTACCATCAACCGGGAAGGGTAAACTAGTAGTATCCTACCTTGGGCATTGCCTCACATGCCTTGTCATACTATTATCCCTAAAGGAGACCTATACGATTTTGGTCTAGTGTTGTCGTATCATGGCGCATCCCTATCCACCGACCGTTTAACTGGTGTTTTATATGCAAACTGTACGACAATGCTTAAAAACGCGTTAAGGGGGATAAATGTAAAGCCTTAACGCTATTTTAATATTTATTTTACTGACTAGACATTATTTATATACCGTATTCTACTACATATAAATATTTTGACGGATCCTTAAGAGATGGAAAATCCTGTAACATCTCTTGAGTTATTGCATGCATGTTATGCACTGGATATGAGATGTGAAAACCCGTAAACATCTCTGACGCCGTTACACTCATGTTTATGCGATATTGATTTGACTTACATAAGGATATTTTAATCCTGACTCAAGTGTTTTGTCTTTTCATTACGCTCGGGTCAGTCCTGAGTTTTTCATCTTATTATAGATTTATTCTGGAAGATGAAGACAAAGATTTGGTATACTACTACTATCATTATTCCTGCATCATGTTGTCTGCTGCATTATTCATTTATTTCTGATGTATGTATAACTCTGATAAATGTTGTATAAATGATAATCAAAAGTATATTAAACAGCTTCATGAACTGTTTATTTGATTATTATATTTTATCGTTCCGCTGCAAGATTTTGTGTTTGTTTCCCTTCCTTTTCTCTTCTTTTCTTATTTACCCCATTAACAATCCTCCCTTTTGAATGGTTTGAGTCGATATGTGTGTTTGACTGTCGATTTAAAAATGTCCAAAAAGATGGTTCGTTACACTTTTGCAAGCAAAGTCACTCAATACAGGAAAAACAAAATAATGCAAATAAACTTATGTGCTTGGAAAATAGAAGAATGGGTAGAAAGTGGCGTCGCCGGGATTTATATTTCTTGACAGGATCACATGAACTCACCAGAATGTATGTGGCTTTGTAGACTTGGGCTTGGGCCATGCCTAGAGCCTCCACCACTAGTTACGGGGAGGGAATTAACTGAAGAGAGAGGTTGAGCGAGAAGGCAATGAATAAGAAGGAAATATAAGAAATGTAGTAAGGATTTATAAAATGGTGCTATTGGGTTAAAGAGTGATTTTTTTCACACTTTTTTTAAAGTGTGAACAAAATACTTGGCTCCTATTGGATGAATTCAGGGAGGTCCTATATGTGACCTATCAAATTCCTCCAATAGGAGGAAAGTGTTTTGTTCACACTTCAAAAAAAGTGTGAACAAAATTGTATTCATTGGGTTATGTTTATTTGGTGGCCAGCTGGCCATGCAAAGAAGGCTATATTAATTGTCTCCTAATATTTTAATAAACATTAATTGTCTCCTAATACTTTAATAATGCTACAAACACTCTAAATAAAAGTTGTTAAAAGAAGATTCCATTTATTCTTTTTTTTAATATGGTGGGACCAACCATTTATAATTAGGGCCTTTAAACCAAAAGGCGCTTAAAAGGAAAAAATTGCTGAAAAAAATACATAGGCCAAATGTAGGATGGAGATTGAACTAGGGTTCCATCTTACAGCTGATGCGAGCCATCCATGTACTAACCCTTACCAAAAGATCAATTTCGTTTCTGCTTCCTATCACTAATCATTTAATATCTATACTATTATATTATTAGTGTGTTTTGTTTTGGTAACTTAGAGGAGCCCCTCCAATTTCAGAAACCAACAGTCGCACTGTGTTTCCCCCATTGGTACGAAAGATATTTTTTTAAGCTTTTTCCGTTCCTCTTTCTTCATTCTAATTTCTAAATCAGATTTTCCTCTAATTTAAGATATACCAACTGAACCGCATCATATGTACCCACGATCCATATTGACCTTTCCTCCCACTAGCATCACCTAGCCCCTTCGAATTTGAAAACCTAACTTTATCCCTTCGAATCGGTTGACGCCAAACTTCACCACACCATTCCTTTCAATCTTCTTTATCCAATCGTTAATGAAGATCAGTCTCCTTTAATCTAATGCGTTGTTGACGAGGCACGTGGAAAGATTGCCCTAAAAGGCACCGGTTCTTCCCTCGGTTAGTAGCCCTAGGTTTTTCATGTAACTATAATATGTTGCGGTCTTCAACCTTCGTAAACCATATTTTATAATATGTTTTTCTAATACAACCTAGGTATTTATTGTTAGTATTTCACTTGAATTTGATATTTGTATTCGAAAATTTATTTATAGATCTTGGTTTTAATTGTTAGTATTTTATTTGAAATTGGGATTTATGTTCAAGAATTTATTTAAAAACTCACCTGATTTAACATATATGAGATTTCGTTCAATTTTTTAATGTAATCAAATTTATAATATCAGAATCTTTATATTGGTTTACATATATGAGATATTTCACTGTAATCCGAAAAATGTTCAATTCAGTACAACAATTTCTCTATGACAGTAGGTTGTCGAAAAATTGTGGCCGTTACCCGGATGCTTGGCCCGACTACGAGAGGCAAACTATTGAGTACCGTCCGGCCTTGACATGTCGTTCGGGATGAATGTACCATTCGGCCTAAGTGCATCGCTCGACATTCTTCATTCAAACGCCGTCATTCGGCATCCTTTGCTCGGACATCATCGCTCGGCACAGAAGGGTTTGGCCCAAATGAACATGACAGAGTATTCCAGAACGCACCGTTCGACATCCTTCAATCAACCAACAACGCTCGGCTAGGATGGCTCGGCACTTCCTCGTTCGGCATAAATGCTTTAGTTGCATACCGCTCGGTTATAGAGACAGTTAAGTGGCTTGGTAAGGGAGGCCGCATGGTCTGGTGACCTCTCGCTCGGTCTTGGAGAGGGAGTAGTCGCTCGACTATGTCGCTAGGCTAACTTCGCTCTGTTAGTCCATGTGATGATGGTTTTGATGACAACAACCTTTAGAATAGATTATAAAATATAAATACTAACATTACAAGTTTAGATATATATGTATATGCATGATCTAACCATGCAGGTATCAAGAATGAAGACTGTACAGTATAAAGATTCAAGATATAGAGATAGAAGACTCATGAGTATCAAGATTATCAAGAGTTCAAGGTTAAGTTTGTTTTATTAGGAATATTTGTTAAAACTCGTAGAAAAGCACTGGCATCTTAATATCCAATTTATTCATGGAATGGAATCCACTTCGAGCCCGTTAAAGGGATGGAACCCTAAGTAGGATGGAACCTACGAAAATCTAGTGGGACATTGTTTTGTATCCACTAATTTTAATTCAAATGATTTTACAAAATTATCTTGTTTTCAAAATGATTTCAAAACTTTCCTTTTAAAAGATTCAAAACTCTCTATCCTGATTTTAAATAATTTTAGCCTCAAAACATCTTTAATTTCAAAGTTAAATTACTCCTGATTTTAAACTATCTTTTCAAATAATATATTTTGTACTTTGATTTAAATTATAGTTAAATAATATGTATATATTGTTCTTTATATTTACTTATGAATTTCAACTAAAGTCAAGTATATTTATAAAGTTTAAAATAGTTTTTATATAAGATAAATGTTATTTTCAAAGAAAATCAAAACACCAAAAATCCCTTTGGGATGTCGACATGCCCATATACCCCATGTCGACATAGTGTCAGTTGGCTTCAAAATTCAAATTTCAAAAGAAGTGTCTATTCGCCATAACTCTTCATGAATGGTCATGGCTATTGATCTTCTATAAATAGGGGTCAGTTTCAACGAATTTTTAATCACTTTTTTTTGGTTTTCACTCCTCTTCTTCTTCCACATTTCTTAATACAAAATCATACCATTACTCTGCCGAAATCAACATCGAATCATACTCGATTACTTCTAGTTTGATTCTCCATCACTATCTCTACAAGGTTCTCAGTGCTATTCAGAGTTATAGACTTTTTGTAATCAATTAAGCGAGAAAAGGTGTGATTGTAGCCTTGGAAATCAATTAAGCGAGAAAAGGTGTGATTGTAGCCCTGGAAATCAATTGGGTGAACTTGTTGCCCCGGAAATCAAGTATCTCTACCCAGAGGATTGTCATTCTGGAGGGTGTACCTCGTAGCCTAGAAACCGAGAGTTATAATTGTTGAATTGTTGTTGAAAGGAAATCCGTACTTGTGTTGCGGGACTGGATGTAGGGTAACTTCGAACCAGTATAAAATCCGGTGTGTTCTTTCCTTTACTGCTTTTACTTAATATTTGCATCTGTGTTTGATTCTGTGTTCATATCTGTGTCTAATTAGTGTATACATTGTTAACAAATTAAGATAAAACTCAAAAAGATTAACAAATTTCTTAAAACACTATTCACCCCCCTCTAGTGTTAATTCTAGCCTTAAGATCCTTAATCCGCATTTCTCACATTTGGTATCAGAGCTTTGTTTTCAAAAGTTTCATAATCTGAATTTTGAAAAGTTTTAAAATGGCTATTTTTGAAAAATCCATTAAAACTAGTTTAGAATTGTTTAAATTATCACTGTTCCATGAGTCTACATATGAATGTTATTCAAATTCTAGTTGTCTACCCAAATTTTATAATGTGTAGGAAAGATGCTTTATGGGTATCAAGGAATCAATCCACAATGGACAATCTGTGCAGATCAAAAGGGATAAGTGGATACTTGATAGTGGATGCTCTAGGCACATGACTGGTAATCCGGATATGCTGAATAATATTATATACAAAGACGGAGGACTGGTTAACTTCGGAGACAACTCGAAAGGATATGTGATTGGCATCGGCAATGTCGGTAACTCTGAAACTCCTATTATTACTAATGTTTTGCTAGTTAAGAATCTAAAACACAATCTGCTAAGTATAAGTCAACTATGTGATAAAGGATATAAAATTAAATTTGATAAAGATAAATGTCATATTGAAGATAATAACTCAACCATAATATTTGAGGGAACTAGGAAAAAGAATATTTATATTCTTAGTATGAAAGTTTCAAATTATAACCTATGTCTTTTGGCAAATACAAGTGACCCTTGGATTTGGCATAAGATATTTGGACATTTGAATTTCAAACTCTTATCTAGACTGTCAAAACATGATATAGTAAGAGGTCTCCCTAAAATGAATTTTAAAGTAGATATTTTATGTGATGCATGTCAATTAGGAAAGCTTAGAAAAAGTTCCTTTAAATTAAAAGATATGATTTCAACTTCAAAACCCCTTGAGTTACTTCATCTTGATTTATTTGGTCCATCTCAAATTCTATCAATAAATCATAGTAAATATGTTTTTGTAATTATAGATGATTATTCTAGATTTACATGGGCAATATTTTTGAAACATAAAAGTGATACTTTTGAATGTTTTAAAAATTTTACAAAAAGGATTCAAAATCAATTATCTTCAAAAATTATAACTATACGTAGTGATCACGGTGGTGAATTTGAAAATGAAAAGTTTGAGGAATTCTGCAATAAGAAGGGAATAACTCACAATTTCTCAATTTCAAGAACTCCATAACAAAACAGAGTAGTTGAACGTAAAAATAGAACGATACAAGAGTGTGCGAGAACTATGCTTTCAGATAGTAATTTACCAAAACACTTTTGGGCAGAAGCTGTTGCTACCGCCTGTTATATTTTGAATAGAATTTTAATTAGACCTTTAACTGATAAGACACCTTATGAACTTCTTCATGGAAAGAAACCTAAGGTATCATACTTTAGAATTTTTGGAAGTAAATGTTTTATTTTAAATACAAAAGATAATTTGGATAAATTTGATCCTAAATCCGACAAAGGAATCTTTATCAGATATTCTAATAGAAGTAAAGCTTATAGAGTTTTTAATTTAAGATCTAACACCATCGAAGAAACAATGCATGTTTCGTTTGATGAAAATTTAAAAGATTTTGAAATTACAAATGATGAAGAGGATTTAATTACTCAAAATCAAGAGTCAACTGAAACTAATAATGAATTAAATCATCCTAATAAAAGGATTAGACTTTTAAAAGATCACCCTATAGAAAATATACTTGGAGATATGCAATCTGTTGTTAAAACTAGAAATCAACTAAGTCAAATGAGTAATGTAGCATTTATATCAACTATTGAACCCAAAAATCCTAAAGAAGCATCAACTGATGATTCATGGATTTTGGCTATGCAAGAAGAATTAAATCAATTCACTAGAAATGAAGTTTGGGAACTTGTTCCTAGACCTGAAGATAAAACTATAATTGGAACTAAATGGGTTTATAATAATAAAATGAATGAACAAGGTGAAGTCGTTAGAAATAAAGCACGATTAGTCGCCCAAGGTTATTGTCAAGAAGAAGGTATAGATTGTGACGAAACCTTTGCTCTTGTAGCAAGATTAGAAGCCATTAGGATTCTACTTGCTTTCGCAAATCATAATAATTTAAAATTATATCAAATGGATGTTAAAAGTGCATTTTTAAATGGTTTTGTAAAAGAAGAAGTATATGTTGAACAACCACCACTTTTTGAAGATGAAAATTTACCAAACCATGTGTACAAACTTAAGAAAGCTTTATATGGTCTAAAAAAAGCTCCTAGAGCCTGGTATGATAGACTAAAATCCTATTTATTACAATCAAATTTTGAAATTGGTAAAATAGATAATACCCTTTTTATTAAAAGAAATAAAAATGATATTCAACTAGTTCAAGTATATGTAGATGATATCATTTTTGGTTCAACTAACTTCGAAATGAATAAAGAATTTTCTGAAATAATGACAAAAGAGTTTGAGATGAGTCATATGGGTGAATTAAACTTCTTTCTAGGATTGCAAATAAAATAGTTAGATAATGGTATTTTTATTAGTCAGGAAAAATATGCTAAAGACCTGGTTAGTAAATTTGGTTTGACTACTGCGAGTGGAAAACCCACTCCCATGGCAACCAATGAGTACCTTAGTAAAGAAGATCTCTCGAAAGATGTAGATCAAAAGTTATATAGAGGAATGATTGGATCACTGCTCTATATCACTGCTAGTAGACCTGATATCATGCATAGTGTTTGTCTCTGTGCAAGATATCAATCTCATCCTAAAGAAACTCACTTAAAAGCTATAAAACGTATCATAAGATATATTAAACACACTTCTGATTATGGCTTATTTTATCCTAAAAATGATTCATTTGATTTAATATCATACTGTGATGCTGACTATGCTGGATGTAAATCAGACCGAAAAAGTACAAGTGGAACTTGTCACTTTTTGAGACATTCTCTGGTTTCCTGGTTTAGTAAAAAGCAAAATACAGTTTCTTTATCAACAACTAAAGCAGAGTATATTTCTGCTGCTTTGGCTTGTGTTCAAGTAATATATATGCAACAAAGCTTAAGAGATTTTGGATTAAATAACTCAAAATCGCCAATTTATTGTGATAATACTAGTGCAATAAATTTATCTAAAAATCCTACTCATCATGCTCGAACTAAACATATTGATATCAGACACCATTTTCTCAGAGATAATATAAGTAGAGAAGTAATTACTCTCGACTATATCAATTCTAAAAATCAAATTGCTGATATTTTAACAAAACCCTTAAATGAATCTACATTTACTAAATTAAGAAGAGAATTAGGTATTTGTTCCATAACTGAAATATAAAATATAAATAACAAGTATAATTAATAATTAATATGAAAATAAATCATATAGTTAAAATATAAGAACTATGTCGACATCCCCTAGGAAGACATGTCGACATGTAACGTTTTTATTTTATTTTTAAAAAATTTCCCACCAAATTTCAAAATTTCAGTTATATATTCTTCTCTATTTCAAATTCTTATTCATCTCCGATTAAACCTTAACGATGAAAATGCCCCGAGAACATCGACGACCCTAACTGGTCCTTAAACCATAATTCGACATCGCGCGGCCACCATGGCGTTCGAGAAATTAATCCTATATTTTTCTGATGATCTCCAGCCCACGATCTTCCTCTGGCCACAATCCCGATGCCCCCGACCTACGCGATCGCCGAAATTTGATTAAAATGTATTTTTCGTTCATCTCGAGATATCTCACCATTTACTTACTTAAAAAATCATGATTTCTACATCTAAAATCATCATTGCATGTTCGAATCAGATTATATAATTAAATCAAGAAAATACGAACTTCGATTTTTCTGTTTTAAGAAGATTTTACTATAAATGAATTTAATGGTTAGATAATCATCCAAAATATTAGCTAAATAATTCCACTTTAAACTATTTTTAAAAATGAATTTACATTGCTATAATCATCTTCTTTTTAATGATCATAGTCTAACATTGATTCTCTAGAGAGATATGAATTTTTCGAAGGTTGTTCTTGAGCCTGTTATTTAACAGAGGAAGATATACATATGTACAGGCATGCAAACAATTTTACATAAGATTATTTCAAATATTTATCACAAGCATCAGATTAAAACAGATTAAAGCTTGGTTTACTCACATGGATATTGAAAACAGAGAAACAACTTTATATTCTTGTTTCTGGAACTTTGATATTGATTTTTTTTGTTGATCTATAAGTTGATCTGCACTTGATTGTTTGAGATGATCTGATTTTAGTAGAGTTGAATCTAGATCTTGAACTTTTATTTTTAAGTTGAAAGAGGTGTTTGATTTGTTTTTATTTTATTTTCTGGTTTTTGTTTTTAGAAACGAAGGATGAAGAAAGAAGGAAGGAATAGGAGTAGAGATGTTTTATATAGCCTGGTTTTATCATATATTAAAAATGAAAAGAAATGAAATGAAGTGACCCACTTCTCTCAATATCTAGTTTAGTGATTTTCAGTTGAGTTTTTTTTATATAAAACAATGGATCACTTCTCTTAATTAATTTCCCAAGATCCAGAATTTTACCAATATAAAAATATTAGTATATAAATCAAATCATGTCATTTATATATATGAAGATATATAAATGTTTCTTTGCCTATCAGAGTAATTAAAATAGCAAAGAAATTCAATCACACAGTATTTCTGACATTTGAGAGATTTTGTGTCACATAGCCATTTCTACTTTTTAATCTTCTTTTTTTTTTTTAATTCAAGCTTGATTAATATTTAATTCAAATATGACCACTTATTATTTTCTTGTTTTATTTCCCAGCTTGTTCTATAGCCTAGATTATTTGATTCTTGGATTTACAACCCATGCATTTGATCTTTGGGATTTAGGAATTTGATACTTGTGGTTTTTCATTGATACAGGGTGTTAAAACAACTCATGCATATTAGTTTAGCCCGTGATTCTTATTTCAAACTCAAACAATTTTTATGTCAGGTAAAATACTCATATTTTGGTTTATAAAGTATGCAATGATCAGGTGAATATTAAGGTGGTAAACTAGTTTAAAGGCCAAGCAGAGGAAAACAATACAATCAAACCAGAATGCTAACTAAAACTAACATGCCAAATGGAGACTTAGCATATGCGTGAAGACAGTATGATTAAGGCAATGTCAAAAATCAGACCAATGCAAAACTTTCAGATGAACCTATAATGAAGACAACTGATGTTCTCTAAGTAAATAACAAATGATAGTGATTAATATGCTGTGGAGTGATGGACATGCTTATTACAAACAAGATCACATGATACTACAAACTACAACAGGTTTGATTATACCAAATGTGTAACAACCCGCATATCTATCGATTTTATATTTAAATATTTTATCGTTAGTCGGATGTTAGTCCAAAAAGCTAATTTTTGCATACGGTCAAATTAGGACTCGAGACCACCCCCATTGAGTTCAAAATGACGTTTGCGATCTTTTTGAGTGTAAACTTCGATATGTTTGGAGATAGTGAAATTTTCGTCACTTTTCCCACTTGTGACTTTGGTTGGGACTGCACCTTCTTAACTCAGCCCAACCCCCTCTTCTCTTCATCACTTCATCAAATACTTCAAGCTTCTTCAAAAATGGTGGAGGGAAAGAGAAATTAAAATTCCAAGCTCGAGATCCTTAGTAAATTCAGCATCAAACTCCGAATTCAAGGTGAAGAACATAGATTCAAGCTAGGGGTTGATTCTTGCTTTGCTCTTAAGCTCTCCAACATCAATTTCGTGGAAAAGGTGAGATTTTTAATCTCACATCTTGCCTATATTGTCATTGGGTTGTTGGGAATGATTCCCCATCGCTTTAGCATGCATATTCGCTTTTGGTTTGGATTGAATTGGCGAGAAACCCAATTTTTCAGCATTTTTGGCAAAATCTGGGCTATAGGTCGTACTGCCTCAAAGCCTCTGTCTACAGATTTTCGTTCTGGTGCTAGGTCGCTCACGAGTTAAGTGTTAGGTCGCTCACGAGTTAAAGACTTAGGTCGTTCGCGAGTTAGCACTTAGGTCGTTCTGGCCATTTTTAGCTCGCTCGGAGTTAGGTCGCTCATCCATAGGTCGTAGGTCGTATTCGACCTTAAGTCGTTAGGTCGTATCGACCTTAGGTCGTTAGGTCGTATAGACCTTAGGTCGTGCACCTTTAGGTCGAAGCATTTTAGGTCGCTTCCCCTGGACCTCGTTAGGTCGTTCACTTTAGGTCGCATGGTCTTGTTCCCCAGTTAGGTCGTAGGACCTGTTAACTGTTAAGTCGTAAGACTTTTTCCTTAGGTCGCAAGACCTTAGGTCGCGAACCAGTTAGGTCGCGCACCCTCCTTAGGTCGCGAGTTTTAGGTCGAATACCTCTGTTAGGTCGCTCGCGAGTTAACCCTTAGGTCGCTCGACACTTCAGACAGTTAGGTCGTTCGCCTATCTTAGGTCGCGAACCCTGTTAGGTCGCGCATTTTCTTAGGTCGTGAACACTTAGGTCGCGCCTCACTGTTAGGTCGCGCACTTCGTTAGGTCGCTCGCGAGTTAGTACTTGATCGTTTAACATGATCTTCTACTAGGTCGCACGGCAGTCTTCCCTTAGGTCGTATGACCTACTTTTCCTTAGGTCGCTTGACCAGCCTGCCTTCACTAAGTCATACCGTATTACTCTGCGTAGGCAATCTCGTCTGAAAAACATTTATCAGAATTTCTACTTTGATGGTTTTGGGATTGACTTCTTTGGACTTTACTCACGTCTTCGAACGTGAATTGATTTGTTTCTACAATCGTTTTATGACTTGTCACTTTAAAGATATATGAAGGTTTCAATACTAATAGTAAATATCAAAACTCTTTCATCAAAGCGATTTCAACACTATTTTAAATATCAAAAGTTCGTTTTCTCAAACCGATTTTCAACCTACTAGTATATACAAGCCTTTACTTCACTCGAATGAGAAATCGACTTAAACGACTTAGTAAAACGAGTGGTATGAAACGCTTGCGTTCACTTCGTCGGTTAGCTCTTGGACTTGTTCGATTGAGCCCTTTTTGTGACAATTTCCTAGTGAAGATCTACAGTTTGTTCGTAAATATTTAAGTTAAGCAAGTGGTTATGGGACATGAAGCTAAACTCATATATTTACTAGCTTAGTGTGATTGACACTTCTTTATGATCGATGATGATCATTTTATGGTTTAGACTAGCAATGTGCGATGTCTCTTCGTCCGTGTGTCGGACTTGCCTTCGGGCCATCCGTGTGTTCGGAAAATTTAAATGGATAGCTTCCATGAGATAACTTCTCGTCCGTGTGTTCGGACTTCCCCCTTTTAGTGATTTCTGGATTTCGTGTGTTGATTTCTGGGATTTGTTCTGGATTTCGTGTGTTGATTTCTGGATTTAGTGCTTCACCGACTTTTATGGTTTCCACTGATATGATATCAGTTTTTGTGTATTGGTGAATTTGTGTGTCATTACCTTTTTATGTGTTTGGATCTTTGAGAAGATTCTTGTGACATTGATTAATCCCTTGTTGATTATCATTTACATACTTATAGTAGTATGCCATCATGGTTATTATATGTTTATGCCATACCCATTATCCTATATCATGTCATCTGATATTTATAGTTAGACTGATCCGTTTATTATTTTCTTATAAATAATACTCGGGTCAGACCGAGATGTTACAGGTGCTTCTGCTTGACTTCTCTTCTGGATTACTCTGACTTTTGGCTAACTACTTAGATTAGTAGTTTTTGGTTGTACACATTTGAGATATAGACTCTATGTTGTGTATCTATTCTTTTGTATAACACGTGATGCTATTCTTTTGTATTATAGTGGATCTTTCCGACCACTACTCCGATGTACACTTTCATGTGTTAAATATTTATTCATATCTTCTTCCGCCTTTGTGATATGGATGTCTGTGACTGATTTATGTTACGATTATTTCTATGTTTGTTTTCCGAAGATTATATATATAGCCACCGTGTGATAGCTTTGTGTTTGTATCGGTATGTCGGATTTCCTCCTTAAAAGATATGCATTCTATTCTATCTGACGTATCGGTGCTCGCACAAAGAAGTTACATGGATGGTCGCTCCTCCACAGCCTTATTCTCTGCGCTAATTGACAGCACTACATCGTAGTGTTCTTGATTAGCGTGGGTATAGAGGTGGGGCGTCACAAAATGCAACCAGACTTGAATCAAGTATCTAGATAATAGGGTTTAGTTAAATAAATTTAGAGTGATGCCTACAAGTACCAAGCATGCATATGAACTACTACACAAAGCAATATAAGTTTCTACTTGAAAATCAAATGCCCATATAGGAGTACAGGCTATGTCTTCAAGCTTTTGCATGGACTTATATCAATTATAAGTCATGGTCAAGCCTTACTGGTTAGCCAAGACCAGATTCAACCCATCCACTTAACAAATTTAGTACATACTTTTTCAAAAACAACTTCATCTTTATAATTAAAATTAATTAAACATTGCCAAGGAATGTATGTCCACATATCATATTACATGGCATAATTTCCTTCATCATATCACCAGAGAACATCAAAATATGTTGCTTAAATCAGTAACTCATAAACACACATATAATACTTAAGTTTTTACATGTTCTTTTCAAGTGAACAAAGCAAGCATCAATGCTGAGAAATACATAAGATAAAAGAAAGTTTGCCTAGATTATTTATTACAAATTATACTACTACTTCCTTAAGCATTTTAGATTCATCAAGATCTTCAAATATCCATGCAAGCAAGCTACTCATGCATCTTTCCTACAGCAATACTTTGAACTGCCTCAATAAAATGAGACACCCCAAATATTGCAGAGGCAACAAATAGGGTCAGAAATAAATTCTGGTGTGAGTGAAATCAAGGATTAAAAATAACTTGTAAATTCCTAGGGCTGTGCAGAGAGCTTATATGTTAGATGTTATTCAAATTCATATTAAAACCTGAGTATATGTATATTTAAGCTTATCTAACAAACATACACCCAAGCATTCATCCATTCACTTCATTCAGTTGTACATGTACAAGCTCCTATGGATTAACTCCCTAAGTTCTATAGCATAATTTCTCAATCCCATCTTTTTATTTTATTTGGTCTGAACTCTTGCCATTGAACACAAAGTGTGCATTGCAAAGGGGCTCAGTTCTGTTAACCCTTTACACAGAGGCCTACAGGACTTAAGCAAGTCATGCACATATTCATCATCCACTTGATGATAAATATATCAAGGCACTACTCCTAAATTAGCTTGTAATTTAGAGACCATGCTTATTTTTCTTTCTGGAAAAATGTTATTAATTAAAGAAATGCTTTATTTTCTTTTCTTCCTTCCATATATCAAAGAAAATATACTCAGTGGTTTCAGCTAGACATACAAAGTATTTTTGCAAAGCATCGCATCCCATTTTAATGTCATTTTTATTCAATCATATTTTCTAAATCTTGCATAAATATTTATTTCCATAAATATTCTCATGCCTTACATAAATCTGGTGAAATCATACAAAATATTACACTTAGTTTTACTGTGAACATAGGGCATGGTTTTTGAGAAAACCCACAAAAACATATTGGCTTGTGATCTGAACAAATCAGCACATATTTATGATATTGCATTGTTCATATCACTTTTAGAATGAATTAGACATAAGCATGAATCTCATTATTCATACTGCCTACTTCATTTTTTTTTCATTGATACCCTATTTCTCAGTAAAATATTTAGTTCATCTTCATATAAAGCTGGATTATAAAATCCATTTCTATGATCAGAGTATTTGTTTAATTATTTATATTTCAAAGCAAAAATTGAAACAATCATAACAAACCAAAACATCAATCAAATACTCAACCAAAGTATCAACCATATTCAACATTCATTTATTCAAAGAATAAAAATTAAACAAAAGCATATTAAGATTTTATAAAAATGATATGGCTGCCCTTAACATGGGTCTTAATGCCTTAAATCTTATGGGTGATTAATCACTCACCTTCCTCTTCTCTTCCCCGAGAATGCTTAAGTTTGAAAACAGTGTGAGTTCTTCCTCTTTTTTTTTTTAATATGTTTCTATTTTTATTTCTCCCAGAGTAAACTACTGCTTCTCCCCTTGATTTAAATCATTTAACTAGGGTTTTAATAGAGGAAAACCCATTATATCTTTAAAAAATAAGAGAATTTTGTATGCATGTTTATTGCTAATTATGCCATTTTCCTTTTGATTCCCATTTCAGGTAAAAGCAGTTGTTTTACTGCTTTTCTATGTACATGCTATTTGAATGATTCACCTATACATTATTTTTGTGTGACTTAGCTTCATTGTATATTTTGTTAAACCTGAATAGTTCACTCATACCCCTTTTTATTATTATTCCTAGCTATTATTTCAAACCATTTATTTTCTCTTGATTTATTTTAAAAATATATTTATGCACAAATAATACTAAACTGGTTTTATGCAATTTAATTATCAGAAGGATTTATTTTATCACTTTATATTTCTCTGGCTACTCATATTTAATACATATATATGAGATATGTGTATGTAAAACTCACTCAGACTTGATCATTTTATTCTCATTATTATTCATTGAAAAATCACTATCCTCTTATTTAATTATTTCACTCACTCTTAATATTTATTTTCAAACTATTCTATTCTTTAAATATTCTTTGTTAACTGATTTCCAATTTTTTTTTTAAATTATTTTTATCTCAAAAATTTGGGTCTCCACATGAAAATATTTGACACTTGTAATTATTAGCCTACACTTGTAATATACATGTTTTCCTTTTTTTACAAATGTCATATACAATGTATTTTATGTTTTAAACCCTTATGTATATCTTATTTATATTTACATAGGTTTATGGTTTTATATTATATTTACAATACATTTCTTTTTATATTAACATATGTTATATATATATATATATTCAAACTATACTTATCTTATGCAAAAATTTCAAAAGAAAGTATATATACTTATTATGTTTGTCAATTTCAAAAGATATGTATGTGTGTGTGTGTGTGTGTATATATATATATTAAAGTTTTCATCCATTCTTGGTTTACATTTGTATTCATACATTTTATATTACTTATACTTGTATGACTTTAAAAGAAAATGATTTGAAATCTAATTATACACTAATAAAAAAAATCATACACATATATATATATATATTAGTTTCTCAAAATATAAAGTTTTTAAATTCAATTTATTTATAAGATTTTTTTATTTATTGAATTTCCAAATCAAAATTCTATTCACAATCTATTTATATATATATAACAAACACATATTTTATTTGTTTTTGGAGAAACTTAAATTAATTCACCAATTAATTTCACAAATTAATTCCAAAAATTGTATTAATTACTAAATTAAATTCGGCTTAAAAACGAGATCGTTACACTACATTTGAAAAATAAACCGGGTTGGTAATTGCTAAGTTTATAAATTTATTCTTGTTCATTATAAACTTTAGTACTTCATTTCAAATAAAAATGGCGACAAATACTCAATTTTTCTAACCTCTATGCACAATAATTTTTAATTATGCTAATGTTTAATTGGTCTGTGCAGATTATCCTGGAAATGAACATACCTATGACCTTGACGTTTCGATCGTCAATATCATTTGCAAAGGAAGCCTGGGTATTGAATATGTGAGATTTTTCTTTATTTTTCCACTGCTAAAGATAATCCAAATTCCCTTTTTTACTATTCACATGCAAGATTTGTAGTTTTGTAGATTGCTATTAAAATTTTTGTTATATGCCAGCATATTGTTAGGCACATGTTTAATGGAACGTAGGAATGAATTATCATATTTCTTTCTAATGAAGGGTCTTTTTCAGTTAATAGTACTCCTGAGAGATTCATTTCTAAGGCTAATCCATTTTTCTTGTCAATTGTTGCTATTTCTACTTCATTATTTTTGGCATATCATTTTTGTGGTACACAAAATTCTTTGTATTACAGAATTTTGTTGGCCTGCCTTTTTATTAATTCATAGCAAAATATAGTCATATACATTATATTATGCCTTAGAAAATTTTAGTTTGTGAAATGTAATTTAGGAATTTTATTT
Organism: Allium fistulosum; assembly: GCA_030737815.1. Classification (NCBI taxonomy): domain Eukaryota; kingdom Viridiplantae; phylum Streptophyta; class Magnoliopsida; order Asparagales; family Amaryllidaceae; genus Allium; species Allium fistulosum. The sequence goes on along the minus strand of CM060904.1, from coordinate 1,216,116,478 downwards.
CATGTTATCTTTGATCGTATTGTGAACACTACATGAGTTCTAACAATAACCTTAATTAACTTTATTTAGTTGTAACAATAACCTTAATTAACTTTTATCAATTTGTATTAGGATATATGAGTATGCCTCCTTAACCATGTCACAATTTACTAAATTTAGCAGGCATGAAAGCATTGAACAAGTAACGTCTTTAAATTGTATTTTTTAATAAAAGGTGGACAAGAGCTTTGGATTTCCTGTATTGTTTATTCCTATGGATCATTTACATATAGTTTTGATTCGCTAAAGAGTTAGTGTGATGGTGAAATGGAGTATGATTGTTCCAAAATACGAAAATAGTAGGATCTTCGCAAAATTATGTATGTTTCCGTAGGATATGCATGTTCACAATTCATTTTGCGGTGAGTTTATTTTCATCTACTGTGTTTGGTAAACTTTGTCATTTTTTACTATGTCGTCCCTTCTCTTTTCTTCATTATTTAATCATGTGTCTTATTTAGGATTATATAATAAGTATCCACATATAGTGTTCCCTTATCGATGACCCGTAGTGATCCTAATCGCTTTGAAAGGTAATTGGATTTGAATTTCCAACTTCAATTAGGTAGCTTCAAATGTCTTTTTGTAATCCCTTCTATTTGTATTTAATACGACCTATTTGTATAAATTTTAGTCCGTTTGGATATTATTCAACAAATGTTTCACCATGACAACAACACCCAGAACCATGTATAGTTGGATTGTTATAGTTGTTCGGCTCCATGATAGACAACATTGATTTCAAAGATATGGATAAATAGGTCTCCATAACTACGTCACAAACTAATAAATCCAACAAATAAGAAAGCAATAACTAGATAATAATCCAACAATTTCTTTTTCATTTTTATATTTCGGTAAAGTCAAGTTTATTATATAAAGTGGATATTATATTTCTTAACTTTCTATAATTTTGTTTTCTTCCATTAAATTTACTTATTATGAATTTAAGAAAATAGTTTTTTGGGCCTGGTGGTACAACAGATTTTGATTATTAGTAATACTAAACCGGAGTTAATTATTACTGATACAAGTTTGTACAACTAATATATTTGTAACATTTTCTGTTTATTCTACAACGTTAGTCAAATTACACTTTTAATACTGAGAACTAGAAGCAAATATATAACATGTTCACATTTCAGGCTACAAACAATGTTAATTACTTTATAAGATAATTTGTTATTTTATTTCCTAACCTTAGCTTCTGTTATAGTTTTATACATAATTAATGACCTTGGATTTTAACACCTGCAATTATGTATTCTCAAATAAATGTATGTATGTATGTAATGTTTATATATTTCGTAGGATTTAAAGGATTGGGATAATCTATATGCAGTAATTTCTCATTACTCTCTACATTGATAAAGATGAGTATTTAATTTGTTTTCATTCATTAATGTTCATTATGCTGTGTTGTATATTTTTGTATGTATTAATCTAATTTAATAGTTAAAAAATAAATGATGTTTCATGGGATTCATAAGAACTAAATATAGGTGATTTGATTGTAACTCATTTATCTTTATTTTTAGGAAGTGAAGCATTTATCAAAAAAGTTGAAAGATTGCCTAATATAATTAAACCCATAGCATATGCATTCCACCATTTTATTGTGCACGCAACCTCTGTCTAGTCATGAAATCATATCTAACACCTGATATATGGAATTTTATTTGATACAAGTACAATTTAAAAACTATTCATTGCCCAAGGATGAACAATTGTGCGTTTGATGTTAATTAAGTATTGCACTACTTTAGATATAATACAAAACATTTCATTTAAATTTCACACATGGAAAAGAATGTGTCGTCACTGTTTAACCTCAAATATATGCAATTTGCATTATTGTTCAAGTTTCTACATTCAATCCATCATCGTCATCGTCCTTATGGATAGATTGCTCATCATCACGGAGGTTGGTGTGATATCTTTACTGATTTATGCATTGAAATTATGCAATCATGGTTGATGAAGTTTAACAGCACAACAGTTCAGTATGAGAAGTTGATAGGGGAAGAAATGACAGGACACAAGGTTTGTTACAACTGCAGTTGTTATTGTATGATATTGTTTTTTCTATCTTCCTTTCAGCACAATAACTTCCTTTTGATGGCATACATGAATTTTTCTCTACTGAATTTCCAGGCAGACTTCTACACCGTAGAGTTTGAACATTGTTGCTATCCTATTCAATGTATTTTATTCATTTGCAACAACTTGATTAAATGTACAATAATTTTATTCACTGGAAATCGTGAATCGTTCTCCATGACCTAAACTAAGTTCTACCTCAGTTTAAGTAATATTATTGGTTGAATATTATTTATGTTAACCTTTGAGACCATAATTAATCACCATTTACATTTGATGTACCAAACCGTTGTTAATTAATGCTTTCAGTCTTGCTATTTGCATTGAATGTTTGGATGAATATGTGTTTAGTTATATTGATATTGAATAACGCTTTAAATGTTGTTGTCGAATGCTTGAATAAATTGGTGCTTGGATTGAGTCACTGCTTGGATACGTTATTTCTCAAATGATGCCTTGAAATGACGATGTTTAAATATTTTTTAAATGAATATGGCTTACTAAATTTAATTGAGGCTTAAAAGAGATCTGAATAAATTCTTCCAGACGTTGAAATTGTTGCTGGACAAATTGGACACTTGAATGGAATTAAAGCTTGAAACGTTTGTGTTTAAATTCAAGGCTTGAATGCATTAAGGCATTAAATGATATGTTTAAATTTAACATCTGAATAAATATAAGGCTTGAAATATTTTATTTTTAAACTTTAGGCTTGAATGAATTAAGGCATTGGACTATTATGTTCGAATTTAACGCTTGAATCAATTTAAGACTTGATATTTAATGCTAGAATGTCAGCCCAAATGAAATTGCTAGGTGACAAGTACTTAAATGTTTGAAATTCAAAAATAAAAACAAGAGACCTTCATAAAATTATCAAATGATGTGTGATCTAACACAATTTAAAGAGGAAACATAAAATAGCAATGATGTGTGATTTAACTCAGTTCAAAGAGGAAACATTCTACATGTGCACTATAAAGCTATATGCTTCCATACTTTTTTCCACGCATCTTGACAGTCGACAAAAGTATTATTTTCAATAATTTTCCACTAATATCTACTTTACCATACAACTCAAGATCCAAGCAGTACTGTTTATTTTTTTCTATATTACTTTCCTAATTTTGTGCGGGAATGCATACAGAGTGCATACGTTTTGAGCATTCAATTGAAAGGTAATTTTGTAAGAATTTAATTTATAAACTGTGTTTTAGAAGGATTTTTGAATTTAAATCTTAGAGTTGTTTAAAATAAATTCAAAAGGATTTCGAGAAAAATAATAGTAATATTATTTGAGAGTATTTATAAATAAAAATATCTTGCAAGTGAAATTTTAAATAGAACGCCTTTCCTATGGGATAATTCGAGGAAACATTTCGATTACCTTTGTGGTAATCCGAATATTCTTCTATGTGAAGATCAGATGTTTATTTAGACGAATGTTGTAGGGCACTTAGTAAATTATTCATTTTATCATTGTGCGATCGAAACGAGTTCAAATTCGAACGAACTCAAAGTCAAATTTAGAAAATAAATTGTTAAAAGTTTTCTCATAAAAAAAATGTACTATGTTTTCAAAAGTGAGTTTTAATGTAAAAACCGGGTATTTATTTTTAAGTTCCCTTAAAGGGTACTGAGTTCAAAATAAAAAGGTAACTTTTGTAACATGATAATTTGATAAATGAAAACTTAAAACTCTTGGATAGAAAAGAGATATTTCGACATAAATTTTAAAATGAGTTAAATTAGATAAGGAGGTTTTAATAGACGTTATTTTGTTAAAATATAGCTTTTGGTTAATACATTTAAAGGGTGCAAACTATTTGTTGTTTTTGGGTCAACCAATAAACATCTTTCATTTCCACACTCTAAGGTAAAGAGGTTGATATGTTGACTCGGTTTTTAAAACACCTATATTTTGATTAGGTTTTCATCTAAAATTTTGAAAAGTAAAATAAAAATTGGTATTTTTTTATACATTCTTAGGATTTAGAAGGGTATTATAAAAGCTAACAAAATGGAGTAAGTTTTTATTGGGTGCGTTTATAGAGGAATGTCTCTATAAAATATTGTTAAACTTAGGTAAAAATTTATGAAATAATTCATAAATAAATTTAGTATTGGATAAAATATTAAATGAAAATATAACTGAATTAGAGACTGAATTTAAATTTTGTTTGAGGGTGTTTAGATAATATTTTAAGCAATAACCAAAGGCTGATGAGTAAAATAGTACACTGACATAATTATCTATATTCTTGGACAATCAAGAATGTTTTGAACTTAAGCTAAAATTTGACTGTTAGTCATTTAAAATTTTTAAAAATGTTAAATGTTATTAAATGTTAGACTATTCCCTTATAAAATTTGATTCGATTTGATTGAATATGAATGAATGTATGTGTAATTTTATATACCATAATTTGTAAAGTTAAAATTTATAAACAGAGGTTTTTGAATTGTTGTTTACTAAGACTTTAATCCTGGTGCTTTTTGAGGAAAAAACGACTTCAAAAGAATTATGGAATCAAAATCATCCAAAACTCATAGTAAATTTAATTTTAAGCATAGATTTCGATATGCAGCACTCTTGGTGATAGCGATGGGATACACGAGACTTATGTTATTGTAATGTCCTAGCAGCATTGATCTTTGGTATGCTATTTTCTCTCTTACTTTATAAGAGCCATAAATTTTATTTCTATAAGTACGGGGTATTGTTGGGTTCCATTTTACTATTAGTTTGGATGGCGATCTTCCTATGTATGCAGTAAGTCTTAGATATTGCTAACACGATTTACTATTTTTATGCATTTTATTATTTTCATCCTTTATCCTTTTCTTCTTTGAATGATGACAGAAATGGTTAATCGCCAAGATGAACTGTTGAGTTAAACCTGAAGTAAAAAGTAAAAAAAGTCGAAATGGTACATTTGAACTAGAAGTAGCAACTGCATATAAGTAGAAGTTTGGGTTCATATATTTATATGAGTTTATCAACATTTCTTACTCTTATAAGCATATTGTTAGTCTACCACTATATGCCATGATTTCTTAGTGTAGGTAAGCTCACCATCTTATTGGCTAAACCCTCTTAGTAATTATATTGTGTATTATATACAGAACTATTAGTATTATAAATAAATTTTCTCTATCATGTTAGAGTCAAGACCTTGGTTTCTTTTCCAATGTGTCCTTTCCTTTCACATACACTTATTTCTATGTGTGTCTTAATTATCTTTCATATTCATTTATTTCATTTTATAGCTTAATTACAATTAAAATTATGATTTACATTATTTACTACTATTTTATCACTTTTAGGGACACTTTGGCTTTATACCTTTTCTTTTATAAATAACTGTCTCTAGATCTCTCTCAAATATAATTGATTTGTAGAGTACTTTGTTTCAATAGCACTTTTTCTATTATTTATATAAAAAAGAAAGAAAAATATGGATAGCAATCACCAATATTCGAATCATACACATGTTCGAAAATATTTCTTGAATGGATTATGTAAATTAGACATATCAACTTCAAACTTACAAATTTGTGCCATAGGATGAAATTATATTCGATCGATTTGTTGATGATTGCTAATGATATTCACATTGATAATGATATTTAATAAACAAACTGATTTTATCGATAACTTGATGGTACCATTTAGATAACTTTATCTTTCTCTTCTGTGTTTTATGCTTGCTATATTGGTTTCATTTTTAGGTTTACTGTCACAAAATTTGTAAATTACAGAAAAGTAAAAAATTAAGGCTTAACATAATTAGATTTTGGTAGGTTATGTATCAAAGATATTATTGTAAAAACACTCATTTGGGCGTCCGATGTCTCATGAACATTGTCGCTGGTGATTTATGATGTTCTTTGGTTTTGTTCCTGTTATTTTTTTTTCTTCCTAAGGATTGGATTCTGAAAGAGTAGTAATAGGTGAAGTAATTTTGATGCTATGTTGAATGAAAACAGAGTTAAAAAAGATAACTAAGTGCCCAAAGTTTAATCCCGTAAATGGTATGTTTAACCCCATATAAGGTAAACGCAGTCATCTAATCAGCTAGAAGTATTAATGGCAAGAGTAGTATTAGGTAGTTTAAGAAATGCTAAATAATATTACCCTTTTGAAATTTAATTCCTTTAGCAAATCGCATCATGTCATCATTGTATGAACACAATGAACGCAAAGATATTGCGTATTTGTAATGACCTGGAATTTTGGATATTTGAAAATTGGAATATTTAATTGATTTGAAATATTTAAAAGTTAATTTTTAACTTGAATTTCAAATGTAACCAATTATTGGATAATTAAATTTTTGAATTTAACAATTGGAAATTGGGTAAAATATGAAACCTGGAGTTTCAAGCTTGTTAAAAATAATTTAAAGGCTTATAAAATCTATATTAATAATACTGAAGATAATAGAAGTTTTAAAACTGAAATTGGAAGTGATTTGTTCAGTTTTAAAAATATATTGTTTAAATGGACATTTAAAAATAGCCTTCCGGGGCACAGTCTCGAAATTCGACGAAACCAATTCCATTGGATCTGTAATAATGTATTATTATCGGATTTCAAATTTCATAGTGTATGGAGTTGTCGTGTGATCGTACGAATAAAAAAGCGCTGATATTTATGTCAAAAATTCGATATAATTATTGGGTTCAAAAGGCTATCTTCTCCATACGATCGAATTAGGACTCGAAGGCTTTTCCATTGCGTTTGGAATAGGGGTATAACATTATAAATGCCTAGCAGCACGCCTCGATTGGAGGTCGAGATTTTAAGTTGCAAATTCGAGACGATTTAAATTTAAATAAATATATAGTTGACCGGTCAAAATTCCATTCGCATCAGTTGTTTTTTTTTAAATCACCGTAGCCTCCCTCTTGCATGCAAACTCCTTTTCAAATCACGTTGCCTCCTTTATACCATTTCTCCTTTTCAATTCAAATGGCCGATCATCATGAAAAGAAAGAAAAGCATTTCGAAAAGAATATATATTCAAATCGCGACTCACCCCTTCAAATCTGCAGAAAAGAAAATAATGGCCGCTCTTTCTTTTTCAATTCAAATCAAAGCCAAGCCCTTTCTCTTTTTCAAAATCAAATCAGCATATACAAAAAATATTGAAAGCCGAAAGGAAGAAAATCTCGTTCTCCTCAAAATGCTTAAAGATAATCCGAAATTTGTTTTGAAATCTCTCATTTTCAAATAGCTTCACGTGTGCTCGCGTTCGTATGTCGCGGCTGCAATTCTAGAGGTCGACTGAGGAAGCGAGTGGAAGCGGTGGCTAGGTTTCATCAATTCTCGAGTTGAGGGCAGGACTAGCGAGTTAGTTATTGGAGGCTTTGTTGTGTGGTGGATTGGCAGTAGCAAGGAGGATTTGGGCTGGCACGATGCTTTAGGGAGGGTCGCGATTTTCGTCTGTCGAGGTGGTTTGGATGAGGTGGAAACTTCGGTGGTGGTGAGCTCAAGCTGAGGTGGGATTAGCGACGAGGATGGAATCGTGAGATGGGGTGAGAATCTTCTCATTTTTTTCTTTGTTTTGAAAATTTAAAATGTTGAACTCTATAAAAAAAATTTATTACTATTCAAAAAAAAAGTTATAAACTGTTTAAAAAAAGAAAAGACGAAAAGTTATATATATATATATATGTATGTATATATGTATGATAGGTTAAGAAATATATGCATTCATATTTTTAACTTACCATTAAATTTTGAAAATATATCTTATGGTAATTAGGATATATAAATGTAACAACCCTGAGATTGCAATTACCGAATAATAAATTAAAATTATGATTTTAAGTTGAAAAAGGAGCTAAACAAAAAATTGGGAATTTAAATTTGCAATAGGTTTGCAAATTAAAGTATTTTGGGTTTAAAATGGGGAAATTAATATTTTTGAAATTTAATATTTAAAAAAAAAGGGAATTTTTAAATGTGATAATGGGTTTAATTGGCTAATGAGACAATTATATGGTTTTGATTAAAACTAGGTTGCTACTTAGGATTTTTGTTCACATGATAATAACATCAAACATAGTTGGACTTAGAAATTTTTTACATTTACATATGCACTTAAGTAATTGAACTAAGTCCTAATGGGTTTTAAAACCTCTTACCATGACCCATTAGCCTACCCACTTCTATATAATATCTTAAACTCATTTCATAACCCTAACCCTTCCCCTCTTCATAATTCCTAAACCTAAATCTTAGCATAACTAATGGCCTCCCTTTAGAAGATCCATCTCCTTCTCTTCATAATTAAATTAGTTTGATCTTAGAAAAAAAAAGAGGTAATGCAATCTCTCTCTTATTCTCTAATCCTCCTTAATTCTTATTTCATCTCTTCCATCTTGTGTAATCATTGTTTTGTTTTTTTGTTGATTTTGGGTCCTTGAAGCCTCTTGATCTTTGCTTTGGGGTGGAGGAGTTTGGCTTGCTCTATATTGTGCACACAAACCATTTGATCCTTTGCTTCATTAAGGTAATTACTATTTATTAGTGATTATTGCTAGTTATATCTATTAGTGATTATTGCTAGTTAATTTTGGTGAAAATTTGATGCCAAAACTTGAAAAAAACACCCCTAAATCACTAAAAACATCAATATTTGCTGGCTGGAAATTGCTTCAGCCTGAAAACGGGCTGAAATTGAGATCTGAAGGCCCAAACAGGCCTGGGTTGCACCCAGGCACAGCAGGAGCAGGCCAGCCCCTAGTGGGCTGGCACACAAACCCCCCCCCCCCCTTCCCAGCCCGCCCGGGCTGGGTCTGACCCAGCCCGCCTGGGCTGGGTCTGGTTCCCAGCCCAGGCGGGCTGGGGCCTTGATGCACCCAGCCCGCCCGGGCTGGGTCTGGTCCCCAGCCCAGGCGGGCTGGGGCCTTGAAGCGCCCAGCCTCCCCGCCCGGGCTGGGCCTACTCCCCAGCCCAGGCGGGCTGGGGCCTTGAAGCACCCAGCCCGCCCGGGCTGGGTCTGTTCCCCAGCCCAGGCGGGCTGGGGCTGGACCAGGGCTGCACCATGGGTGCAGCCCGAGAGAAAGAAAGAAAAAAAAATGTTAAGTTCTGTTTTCAGATTTTTACCTTCACTTCGCGATGTTGCCACGATCGCATCCGAAGTCGAAATTCGACGTTTTTGGTCTCGTTGGAAAGGTGGAGTTTCGAACTCCATCTCTTTAAAATTTGGGCAACATCGGAGTTTGTTTGTTACTTCGAATTTCGTGTCGAAGTTGAACTCTGGTCGCTGTTGGTAAACAGTGTGAATCTTGTTCTGGGTCCAAATTTGAGACGTCGCTGCCACTTCGTCTCAACTCGGAATCCAGAAATTCTTTTTGCATCTTAAAGTAGGGATGTTGGACTACATGCCTGCAAATTTTCATGACATTTGGACATAGTTTGCTGGTCCAAATAAATTGTCGAACTCGGGTTCGCAGCTGTTTTTGAATGTTTACAACACTTGGAATATTTTTCAGTGATTTTCTGGTTTTATTGTTTTCTTTGAGATTTGTCTCTAGATTTTGTACACGGGTTTTATGAATTATTTTCAAAATATTTTTCACTCCTAAATGGCTTTCAAAATTATTATATAATATTATTTTTTATTTATTAAATTAATTACTCACTAATAGGAGAGTTTCAAAAGCCATTTTAAAGTGATTTCAAAATCAATTATAAATCCGTTTCGCACCATTATTTTCTATAATAAAAACATCACACTCACTTTTTAGCACGTCGAGCGAAGTGGAAAGGTGCTTAAATGGTTAGGAAATCTCCGGCCTATGGAACCTTGTGTATTTTCTTTCCGGTTAATCCTCGACCTATTCGATTGATCGTTTTGACCTTTGGGTCTAGTTTACCGATGATACGAGGTGGAATTTTTATTGTTTGGAGTGTGAGCTTGCTATTGGTTAGTAAACCGTTTAGTGCGAACGTGGGGTATGGGACTCATTTTTAACACTTTACGGGTTCCTCTCCAAGAAGTTGGTGACACATTAGCCTTTGGGCGGCCAGTACTGGACCTCTGGGTCACCACGCCTCTGGGCAACCGTCTCTGGACACCTGCTCTATGGAGCAGTTTATTTTTCGGCATGCGCCTCTGGGCCTTTATTCTTCTGGGAAGGATCTTGCCGTCTCGCGCGTTCCGCATCTGTGCGAGTGATCGATCACAACTCTACAGTACTTGGCAACAACGACTCTGGTCGGTGCACGTGCAATATTGGTATTATTTGATGATTTTTATATCCATTCGAGTACCGCCATTCGGTGTTGGTTCTATGGAACCATACGATGTAAGTGCGATTGCCTTGTGGATTCACAGTGTCTCTGGACACTGCTTTTCAGTGTTGGATTTCATTGGCTTTTCAGTATATCCCCATTGCTCTTTGGAGCATCGATCTTTGCTTGGGCATTGATTACAGACTCTGGTCACTCTTGGGATTATTGCCTATGGGCATCTTTTTATAGCTTTGGCTACGCCGATGATATGAGGCGATTTTATTTATTCTACACTTTGGTGTTGATTTCTCTTTGGAGATTTTTATTGTTTATTGATGATTAGGGATCGTCATTATATTCATATGGTTCATAATATACTTATCTTTGGATAAGTACTATTTTATTTATGTACCGCATTATTATATATCTCAGTTAATACTGATTGTTTAGCTAGCCTGACCCGAGTGTTTTCGCTCAGGTCAGACCGAGTTGTTTCAGGTTAGGTCTCTGGACTTAGCTTCTGTGCTTCCGCTTGGACATTATCTGCTATGCTTATAGATAGAGCTTTTATTTGTCCACTATTCCGCTACTCTGTTATTATTCAGACTTTGATATGTACATATTTTTGACTCACATGTGTGGGCAGTGGCTTCGTACCCACTTATAGTATTTGGATCTGTATTGACGATGTATTGTTCTGGGATTTTATATCTGTTATGTGATTCTGTTCTGTGATGTTTTATCATTTTATTACTATGCTTATTCTGATAGATCTTTAGCCATTGTAATTTCGTTATAAATATTTATTGAATATGTCGAACCACTTGAAAAAAAATAGATACCATCCTTTCGACGTATTTAGTAGATAGTTATAGCTTGATTACAAATGGTCGCTTCCACTATACTCTATTCTCCGCTTTAACAGACAGTATTACTCCCGTAATACTCTTTGTTACAGTGGGTCTCAGAGTGGGGCGTTACAGTAAATCATATTATAAATCAAATATTTTACGAATTCAAAAATTGTTTATGAGAGGTCAATAATTGTGAGAATCGAGTCCGAGTTGAAGTGGATTACAAACAAAAATATAGGTGAGTTAATCTCAATCAAATTAGATTTCTAGTTAATTTAAATAGTTAAATTTAAATTATTGGATGATTGATTGAAATCGATAATTATTATCAGTCTGGATGCGATATTATATATAATAGTATATATATAGGAGTGATTGATATTCCCGTATTTATATAGCATATGAGACCCTATACGCCCCGCATAATAGCGGATGACCCTATATACCACGATATCCCCCTAGAAGTGGGATTGGTATTTTTTATATTGTGCTAACATTTGTGGATGGAGGGAAACAGGTTGGAGGGATCCAACTGGATTCCTCAAAAATGTTGAATTTATTTCATATTCAATGATGTGATTTATTTGATAATCTGTGATAGATTATATTGATTATATTGGAAATTTAAATTATTTAATGCTATGGGTAGGCTGAATATATTTTGGGTATTTTAAGATATCAAGAATATAAAGATTGGATTTTTAAAGGAAAATAAAAGTGAGAATTTTAAGTAAAAGAATTATAGTGAATTTGGATAAATTAAAAGAATTAATTTTGGAAAAGAATAAAAAGTTTGATTATAAATCCTACTAAATAAATTCCGAGTATGGGACAAATAGAGATTTTAAATAAATGGAAATAAAGGAGTTTTGTGGACTTAAGCGATATGGTTTAAGAATAAAAGGGTGTATTTTTAAATTCAAGATTTAAATGGGTTGGGGAAAAATTAAAGAAGTTTGAAATTGATATTTCAGTTTTAAATAAGGTTTTAAATCATAATAAAGGAGTGAATCTGGAATTAATGGATTTTGGGATAAATTTGGATAAATCAAGAAATAAATTATAAAGGGAATTTAATTTAGGAAATCGATTTGAAAATCGATTAAGTGTTTTGAAAATAGTGATTAAAAGGAGAATGAGACTATGGAATTTATAAAGTAGGTTTATAAATAAAGTGAAATAAATATCAGTCGATATTTGAGATTTTGAATTCACGGTGGGAATTTATAAGGAGATAGTAATTCGTTTTAAAAATAAAAAAGGTGGTTTTATTTTTAAAAGTGTGGAAAAGAAATTTACAAGATTAGGACGTAAATTAAACTAGAGATAAATCGAGAAGGATTTATAAATGATTAGATGGGCTATATGGGAGTGGAAAGTGTATTTTCCTAAAAAGCTAAGTATATTTTCAAAGAAAGATTTCTAAGTATAAATTAAAAGTTTAAAAGTGTTTTTAAAAGAAAGTTTTTTAGGAAAGTATTATTTAGTTGTTTAAAAATTTTAAAAGTAAATATTTATTTAGTTAGGTATAGTGGTTAATTATTTTTAAAGGCTGAATTAGTATTATGATTTAAAAGGTAAAATTTTTAAATGTTTATATTTTATAAAATAACTTTTATTTTGAAAATAGTTTTGGCTAAAGTTTTACTTGGGAAATTATTATAGAATTTCATAAACTATTATTTTGAATAAAGTAATTTAAGTAGTCTATTTTGAATGTATTAAGTGTATATTTTTGGATAAAGTGATTAACTTATCTAAAATCTAAATTTAATAAGAGTTGGTGTTTGACGCAGCAGTGGAATGACAAAACGATGATTCTGTGAAAGTAGCAATCGATGGAATGAAGAATACTGAATGGCCCAAATTCGTTGATCCGAAGATACCGAATTCTAGCTATCTTCGTCACGTAGATAGCGCACTATACCGTGAAAGAAGATCTTCAATTCTTCAAGCGTTGATCAAGCGCACTTGATACCGCGAATTGGCTTCAACAATCGTTGAATCGAGCGCACTCGATTAACCGAAAGTGGAGATAGGAGATTACACTCAACTACCAATTTGGCGAAAGCACAAAGCTAACAAAACAAAGTTTTTATTCAAATCAACTAAACTATTACAAATGGCACCACCGGCCTATTTATAGAAGTTACAACACATGCGACTCAAAACTGTACAACACTTAGGTCGTTTCCGACCTAACAAAAACAGCGACCTACGACTTAAAAACAGATGAGTTACGACCTATACATCCACGACTCAACACATACGTACAACACTTAACGACTCACGACTTATAACAGAATGACTCAACAAACAATACAGACTTATAACCGCCCATAGGTCATTTACGACATAAGTACATCACGACCTAATCTTCTTCAGCGTCTTCATCTTAGCTTGTTATCATTACTAAGTCGTTGGAACGACCTAAAGTATCGTTAGGTCGTTCACGACCTAGACTTCCTTCAGGTTGCGCTATATTGTTAGGTCGTTTGCGACCTAAAGCTTTGTTAACTCGTGCCGCCTCTTTGTTAGCTCGCTTTGCTTCTTCGTTAGCCCCAGTATCTATAGGTCGTAAACAACCTACAGTTACCAAACGACTTAAGGATTTGTTAGGTCGTAGCTCCTTTTCACGTGACTCGTTAGGTCGTGGACGACCTAAATTTTCCTTCTTAGGTCGAGGCCGACCTATCCCTTGTGAAATTGTAGATCGTGCTGCATCAGTGTTTTTCAGTGGAAATAAAATAATTGGTTGAATGATTGGTTAATTTGATTGTTAGATAACAGACTATCAATATTGGCCAATGCGCTGATCATTTCGAAGAGACCGGGATCAGATTTAATTATCTGATTACCACTTCGATCCAGTTTGAACATAGCGAATGAATCTCGTGAAGATGATGAAGATAGTCATTCGGTTTGTCCAAACCTAGGGCAACTTTTATGGACGAATGCTATCAAAACATCATCAATTGCGGACGATGAGCATTCTAAGTGAAATTCGTTCTTAAAAAGGTAATGCTTAGCCTCAAGCTTCATCAACCGGGAATGGCTAAAACAGGGGACGTGCAGCAAGGCTAAGTGGGTAGTACCCAATTAGGGTAAGGTCATCCCTGTCTAGAGTCCCTTTGATCTCGGTCTGTCCATCCGTCTGCGGATGATAAGCGCTACTAAAGTTCAATTTCGTTCCCACCATCTTCCACAAACTTAGCCAGAAATGGCTTAGAAATCTAGTATCCCGATCTGAAACGATAGATTCAGGTAGCCCATGTAATCGATACACCTCCTTAAAGAATAACTGAGCGACTCGGACGGCATCCGCTGTCTTCTTACATGCGATGAAATGTGCCATTTTAGAAAACCTGTCCACCACAACAAATATAGAATCATTTCCCTTTTGAGTTCTAGGCAAACCCAAAAAAAAATCCATGCTCACATCCACCCACGGTTTAGTAGGCACAGGTAACGGTAGATATAATCCTGCGTTTGTAGCGGTTCCTTTCGAAACTTGACAGATATGACACCTCTCAACAAACCTCTCCACTTCTTTTCTCATCGACGGCCAAAAATAAGATTGAGAAATCAGCTGTAATGTTCGGTCTCTACCCACATGGCCTTCTTCATGTAACTCTTTTACAATTTTCAACCGTAAACTGCAATCTGGAACACACAAACGATTTTCTTTAAACAGATAACCATCTACCAGCACAAACTCATCCGTCTCTCCCTTCTTTACTTCGTCTACAATCTTCATAAAGTAAGGATCTTCAACAAATTATTCTGGAAGTATCTCAAACCCCGTCACTTCAACCTTCATTGTGGTTAACAAATGATTTCTTCTGCTCAACGCATCCGCCACACGGTTTGTAACTCTAGATTTGTGTTTCACGACAAATGTAAACTGCTGCAGGTATGCAATCCACGATGCATGTCTTGCTGAAATTTTCTCCTGTCCTTGCAGATGTTTCAAAGCCTCATGATCAGTGTATAGCACAAACTCCTTGTGAAATAAGTAATGTCTCCAATGTTTAATGGCTTGTACAACAGCATAAAATTCCATATCATACGTACTATATCTCATCTTCGCTCCTGATAACTTTTCACTGAAATATGCAATAGGACGTTCCCTCTGGCTCAACACCCCTCCAATTCCCACCTTGGATGCATCAGTATGTAGCTCAAACAATAACTGAAAGTCTGGTAATACTAGAATTGGTGCTGACCTCAACAGTTCTTTGATTCGTTCAAAAGCAACCCATGCTTCCTCCGACCATGCAAACTGTTTGCCCTTCATACAATCTGTAACCAGCGCCATCACACTACTAAAGTGTGGAATGAACCTTCGATAGAATGAAGCCAACCCGTGAAAACTTCGAACTTCTGTTATAGTCTTGGGTTGCGGCCAATCTCTGATTGCTTCGACTTTACTTTGGTCCAGCTGTATTCCTTCTTTCGATACAACATATCCCAGGAATAAGACACTCCGCGCCATAAACACAAATTTCTTTGTAGCAGCACAGAATTTTTCTTCACGAAGAATAATTAACACTTTCCTCAAATGCTGAACATGCTCCTCGGTACTAGCACTGTAGATCAGAATATCATCAAAGTAAACCACCACAAATTTCCCAATGTACGGCCTGAAAATTTGGTTCATCACCCTCATGAATGTACTGGGTGCATTCGATAGACCAAATGGCATTACTAGCCATTCATACAATCCTTCCCTCGTCTTGAATGCTGTCTTCCATTCGTCCCCTGGTCTAATTCGAATCTGATGATAACCGCTTTTCAAGTCAATCTTAGAGAAGATTACAGACCCATTGATTTGATCTAACAAATCATCAAGCCTCGGCATCGGAAATCTGTATCTGACTGTTATCTTGTTCAATGCTCTACTATCTGTGCACATTCTCCACGTCCCATCCTTCTTTGGTACCAACAAAGCTGGCACTGCACAAGGACTCAAACTCTCCTGAACTCGCCCTTGTTCCAGTAATTCCTCCATCTGTCTCCTTAACTCCTCGTGTTCCCTTGGACTCATCCGATAGTGTGGTCTATGAGGCAATGCAGCACCTGGCACCAAGTCAATCTGATGCTGTATGTCTCTAAGCGGTGGTAACTCCTTCGGTAACTCCTCTGGTAACACATCTTCGAATTCCTCCAAAATTGGCTTCACTTCCTCGGGAACTTCTGTAACTTCACTGCTTTCATGCCCAATCAACATAAAAACTTCAGGACTCTCATCTATCTCTTCCACGAACTCCTTCAACGACAACAAGGTTTTCAATTCCTCAATCTCCTCCAGCTTGTTCTCATTCTACTGTCGCTTTTTCGGAACTAATGTGATCTTCGTGCCCTCGAACAAGAAACTGTAACTATTCGTTCGACCATTATGCCGTACTTCACGATCGTACTGCCATGGCCTTCCCAACAGCAAATGGCAAACATCCATGTCAACCACGTCACACCAAACCTCATTATTGTATTTCTTTCCAATAGAAAATGGAACATGAGCTCGCCTCTCTACCTTTACTTATCCTCCTTTCCTCAACCAAGTAAGTTTATAAGGACTAGGATGTTTCTCCGTTTTCAATTTCAACTTCCTCACAACTTCCGTTGAAATGATATTATCACAACTCCCAGCAACAATGACAAATTTACAGACCTTTCCCAAAATAGTGCATGTTGACTGGAAAATGTTACTTCTCAACCAACTCGACTCTTCCTCCTGCTTCGGGGTTAAACAAGATCTTCGTAGCATCAGATTACATCCCTCGTCTCCCGACACTTCTTCTTCCTCCTCATCATGCTGTGACTTGAGATCTTCTTCGACATCCGCATCCTCCACTTCAATAATCATAGTTCTCTTCTTCGGTTTTGGACATTCGCTGCTCTTGTGACCCACTTCCTGCCAATTATAGCATTTGAAATTGGTATTGATTTTTGGTTTAGCCACTTCTTGAACAACCGGCGTACTCGATGATTTAGGAATATTAGAACTACTACCCGCTCCTTTGTTCTGCCCCGTAAAACTTGGAAACACACCTCCCCCACGTCTTCCTTGTTTCTCCCAAGCCAACGCCTTTTGATGTGCTTCTGCCACAGTTCTAGGGTCGAACATGTTCACCATATCCTGAATCTGTGTTCTAAGTCCCCCAACAAACCTCGCGGTCAATTGTTCCCCTCTCTACATGATATCATTTCGAGCAATTAATTGGTAGAACTCATCAACATAATCAGCAACCGTCTTCGTTCCTTGCCTCAAGTTCTGTAATCTCTGATACATTAGTGATTGGTAATTATAGGGCAAGAACGTAGCCTTCATCAATTTCTTCATCTTTTTCCAAGCAACAATCTTTGACTTTCCCATTCGTTCTCTAGTAAGTTTGGTTTGCTGCCACCATGCCATAGCTCTCCCCCTCAACCTAGTAGCAACCAACTTCACTTTACGATCCTCCGGAACCTCCTTGAAGTCAAATATTTCCTCAACATAAGCTATCCAATCAAGAAATTCCTCGGCTTGCATACCTCCCTTGAATTCCGGTATTTCAGTCTTCATCCTAGACTCCCACTTGTGATCATATTCCGACTGATTTCTTCCTTGTCCTCGTCCTTGAACACTACCACCATCATATTCCTTTTCAAAATCTGATGTATATCGATGTTGATCCTGACCACCAACATCTCTATTACCATCGCATCTTCCACCAACATCCCTTCTATCTACATTCCTCCGTTCACGATCATTCACATTCCTATCACGTCTTCGATCATCATCATTTCTATAGCAATCTCGACTCGCACTTCTATGATCATTATCAACACTTCTCTCCCGATTGGAATGTGGTGAGATTCTACTTCCCCCATGGTTAGATTCAGGTGAAACCCTTCTTCGATTTTGATTCATCTCTAACATTATCTTCTCTAATCGACCAATCCCTTCATTAAGCTTCTCACTAAAGTTTTCATTAATTCTTTGCTCCATTTCATCAACTTCTTCTCTTCTATACAAAGCTTCTACGTTCTGATGGCGATTAGCTCTTCTTGGTGGCATGATTGATTCAAATAATCTTCTCAAATACTTCAATATACCAAATGAGATACGGCCTTCAACTACTCTCGGCTCCAACTCCAAATTTCAAACACCTTCCGAACTTAGATCCAAAATGATATGGATCAAAAACTCCAACCTTGTTGCAATTTCGCGATGAACACTATGAACAACAAGCTTCCCCGAATGATACAAATTCGATCTCCAACACTTCTACTTCAACTCACCCTTGCTTGATGTAGCTCGGTTTCTCTAACTTCTCAAACTTCTTCAAAAAGAATTGGCTCCAAGACTCGGCTTAGCTATGATTGGCTAAGTCTAGCTCTGATACAAAATGACGCAGTAGCGGAATGACAAAACGATGATTCTGTGAAAGTAGCAATCGATGGAATGAAGAATACTGAATGGCCCAAATTCGTTGATCCGAAGATACCGAATTCTAGCTATCTTCGTCACGTTGATAGCGCACTATACCGTGAAAGAAGATCTTCAATTCTTCAAGCGTTGATCAAGCGCACTTGATACTGCGAATTGGCTTCAACAATCGTTGAATCGAGCGCACTCGATTAACCGAAAGTGGAGATAGGAGATTACACTCAACTACCAATTTGGTGAAAGCACAAAGCTAACAAAACAAAAGTTTTTATTCAAATCAACTAAACTATTACAAATGGCACCACCGGCCTATTTATAGAAGTTACAACACATGCGACTCAAAACTGTACAACACTTAGGTCGTTTCCGACCTAACAAAAACAGCGACCTACGACTTAAAAACAGACGAGTTATGACCTATACATCCACGACTCAACACATATGTACAAAACTTAACGACTCACGACTTATAACAGAACGACTCAATAAACAATACAGACTTATAACCGCCCATAGGTCGTTTACGACATAAGTACATCACGACCTAATCTTCTTCAGCGTCTTCATCTTAGCTTGTTATCATTACTAAGTCGTTGGAACGACCTAAAGTATCGTTAGGTCGTTCACGACCTAGACTTCCTTCAGGTTGCGCTATATTGTTAGGTCGTTTGCGACCTAAAGCTTTGTTAACTCATGCCGCCTCTTTGTTAGCTCGCTTTGCTTCTTCGTTAGCCTCTGTATCTATAGGTCGTAAACAACCTACAGTTACCGAACGACTTAAGGCTTTGTTAGGTCGTAGCTCCTTTTCACGTGACTCGTTAGGTCGTGAACGACCTAAATTTTCTTTCTTAGGTCGAGGCCGACCTATCCCTTGTGAAATTGTAGATCGTGCTGCATCAGTGTTTTTCAGTGGAAATAAAATAATTGGTTGAATGATTGGTTAATTTGATAGTTAGATAACAGACTATCAATATTGGCCAATGTGCTGATCATTTCGAAGAGACCGGGATCGGATTTAATTATCTGATTACCACTTCGATCCAGTTTGAACGTAGCGAATGAATCTCGTGAAGATGATGAAGACATTCATTCGGTTTGTCCAGACCTAGGGCCACTTGTATGGACGAATGCTATCAAAACATCATCATTGGCGGACGATGAGCATTCTAAGTGAAATTCGTTCTTAAAAAGGTAATGCTTAGCCTCAAGCTTCATCAACCGGGAATGGCTAAAATAGGGGACGTGCAGCAAGGCTAAGTGGGTAGTACCCAATTAGGGTAAGGTCATCCCTGTCTAGAGTCCCTTTGATCTCGGCTGTGTGGGTGGTTGCTGATCCCAACCGCGGGGTGATCTTATTCAGACTATCCAGTAAGAGGTAGCGCCGGTCTTGTGTTGTAGGGGATCGGGAGTGGTCCTTGGTACTCAGATCAAGACCAAGTATTATGACGAGCGGTACCCCAGTAGCCCTACCATTGTATGGAATCCAATCTCCAATAAGCACCCGTACGGTTTTGATTGTGCCCAACTATGCTGGAATGTGAGATGCGAGCATTTCAGCTATACTCTATTTTACTTTCTATAGACACTATTATATTATCATAAGGATTTGATAAAAATGTTTTAGTTATCGTAAGGTAAAAATCTGACATGTTTATTTGTGGCGTGGTCTTACGAGATATCTTTGATTTCAAAGGATTTTGGAAACTTTAATAATTCAATTGAGTGTGTTTTCTAACGCTAGTTTTCCAGACTGACTCAGGTGTTATTTTATTATAATGCTCGGGTCAGACCGAGTATTACAAATTCAGAATAGGATGCTATGGAGCTCAGGAGACGAGCTGGATGACGGAGACGTATATCATGTATTTGACTTATATTCCGATGTGTATGGTATGTTGTATATCAACTTTTGTGAGGACAAGTTATTATAACTATCCAGTTGTGTGCTATGGATTGTGTTATACTCTGATGATGTATTATATAAAGCGGTAATAGTTCTTTTGTATAAAGATCAGTTGTTGTCTATTATATATTATTCCGCTGCGATTGTGAGATTCTGTGTTGTTGTTTCCTCTTCTTCTCCTACCTCTTTCTTCTTTCCCTTACGGTCTGGTATTTCCGGCATTCGATTTGTAACGACCCGTAATTTCGCTACTACGAAAATGAGATATTTTATTTATTTTTAAATATAAAAGGAATTTAAAACTTCAATAAATATGTTATATATAATAAATAATTATCTATTCTTATAGTTAATAAATTAAAAAGCATAAATTTGGATTTTACAACAAATCGACAAAAGTTAAGTTTTGTTAATAATAAATGAAGGCTTAAATAAATAAGGTTAAATATTTATTTGAAAAGTTAAATCTTATTTAAAATATCTAATAAAGATAATAAAAGTATATTAAAAGATTTAAAAGTATGTTAATAATCGTTTTACAAGAATAACCAAAATTTGTCGCATTTTGTCAGTTTTACATACACTGTAAAATTAGAGATTTTGATATTAATTAAATATGATTTTAAAATATAAAGAGACATGTTTTAATTTATTTAAAGAAGTAAAAAGTTCATTTTAAAGTTTGGTTTACATCAATATATAGCTTAACAAAAACGTCAAATTTTGACTGTAAAATTTGTCGACAAAAACACCATTTTCAACCAAAACAAGTTGTCGTCAAGTTGTAGCAACTTGATACATTTTCTAACATATAAATATAAATTTACAAACTATTTAAACACTTTACATTTACCACTAAAGATAAAAAGAGTTTACTTTCGAAATGACTAAATAATAAAATAAGTGTAAAAGTTATGATTTGACAAATTTAAATTTCTTTAAAAACTTTATAAACAACATCATTACCTTACTTCTCATCTCATTAATAAGATGTTATGCTTATACATAGAAAAGGAGCAAAAATGTATGATTTAACAATTACAAACCATACGAAAGTGACATCTCTTCACCTCTAAACACACTTTTCCATAACCATCATTCCATACATTAAATGCAACTCAAATCAAAGCTAATCAAGTTAAAAAGTAAACAAGGTTATTTGTGTCATTTACCACGAAAATCTTCACTTATAAATACAACCTCAAACCTCTTCATTTTCACTTCACTTTCCTTTCACAAAATTTCCAAAATCCTCCTCTACTTCCTCCATTTCTCTTCTACCTCCAAGCGACCACCTCCACATCACCACACCATCACCTTACACTACCAAACCCGAGCCTAACTTCCACCTACCCACCTCCTACACCCACCTACCCTCGGCCATACCCCCAAACCTGAGCCCAAACTCTACCTACCCTCGGCCGTACCCACCAACCCGAGCCCAAAAACCACCTACCGTCCTCCACACCACCATACCCAAGCCTTACGCCCTCCTACACACCAAGGCCGAACCCATACTCCACCATACCCAAGCCCAAAGCCACATACACAAGGTTGTACACCCCTTTTCCCTCCAAAGCTCATGGCCAAATAAAAAAAAGAAGAAGAAATGAGAAAAGAAAAGAAAAGAGAGAGGAAAACAAAAGCAGTTCGGAAGGAAAATAAGTTAAGACAAGAATTCAAGACGTTCGGAAAAAAGCGCAATTGTTCGAAAAGCATGTTAGCCTACAAAAGATTGACGGAGGGGATATGAAGGTGAGAACTTCTCATCGCTTTTAAAATAGTATTTTGGTTATGATAAAACAATCACATTTGTACCCTTATGACATATGAATGTTTATACCAATTTGATTGTTAATATGGATGTTTGATTGTTGGTTAGATAATTGAATTGTAATAATGTATTTCGTTATGGTATTAATAGTGAATGTTGAATTTGAAATCATATGTTATGTGATTGGTTGAATGGATGTTATGTTAGTAATAAATATGGACATTGGTTATGTTCGTTTTGATTTGATAATCCATTTGTTAATAAGACCATATTTTTGTAATATGAGATATTTCGGAAAAATAATTCTCTTTTTATTTAGAAGTGAAATTAAAGTAAAAATAAAAGAGAATTTGAAATTTGAAGAGAAACGGATTTGAAAAGGATAGTTAAATTGAAATTGAAATTAAGATGAATAGTGAAATTGAAATTGAAATCGATTTTGAAAATTGAAGTTGAGATTAAGGATGAATTGAAGTTAAAATTGAAATTAGATTTGAAATCTAAGTTTTAAATGTGTTTAATTTGAAGTTAGAATTGAAATTGAGTTGAAATTGGAAATTAAAATTTAATATTAAAATAATAGAAATAAAATAATATTATAATATGGTAATAGTGAAAATGTATTTTAAATAGTTTAAAAAAAGTCGAAATATTGATTTAAAATGATTTTTAATGATTTTATAAGTAATAGAATTCAATTTGAATAAATTATTTCAAATATTGAAAAATAAGTTAAAACTAGACGCGTCGCGCAACGGTAGTTTGCGATTTCGCGCCGAAAAGTTCAAATGAATGTGTAGAGTGGAATATAGCTCGGAATTCTTCGAGATAAGAAAATTCCAGACTATTATATCCATATCTTCTAAACTAAGAAAGAAAATCAGAATTTCGATAGATTTTGAAATAAGTCCAAATCAATTTTCGAGAAAAATCGCGCTAGTGTAGTTAAGTGACCATAACAGAAAATCTATTTAAATGAACGTTTTTAATTATGGAAAAATATAAAATAAATTTGATAAATCTATTTAAATGATTTGAAAGAGATTTGGATTGAAAAATATGAATTACCGAATGTTTAAAAGTTGATTTAATCAAATAAGCTTATATAGCACTTTCCGCAGCACTTTTATGCTGCAAATTGTACAACCTTTTAAAGAGGAGTTTAAACGTAACGATTTTCCCAGAATCAATTGTGAATGTTCTAAAAAGGATAATTAAGCGTTTTGAAAGATAATTTGGAATACTTATAAGTTATTCCAAAATAAAGTTGAAAACCTGAGTATGCGGAAACGACTAGTAAATTTGTTCCGCCTGTGAGATCTGGGGAGATAAAACAAGGTGTTTAACTAAGGTTAGGGATGGAGCAACCAGTGCCATGAACTTACCTGGCCTGTGTTTTCTTTTCTTAGGCGAGGGGTGAAACAGATCGAAAGGAAAGCCCGGATGCTGTTAAATAAAAAGATCGTATTGAGTTTCCAAAATAAAAGAAGATTGATATTATCCAAAATTTAAGCAATCTCCAAAATGAATGATTTCGATGATCCTATTTACTCAAAAATGTTTGCTAAGATTGATTTAGGGTTTGTCGTAAACGATGTCTTAAATAACATTGTTTTTGACCTGCCTAAAAGTTAAGGAATTTAGATCGAGAGTTAAGTGATGAAAATTTGAGATATTTTCCAAAGCAAAAGAATGAATTACTTTTAATTATCCTAATTCAAAATAAAGAGATTTCGAAATACACCAAAAAGAATTAAAGTGAAAAGAGACTTAATAAATCCTATATACTCATATTCACTTTTATCGATAATTAGATTCTGAAGGAACCGGGGTCGGATTTGGGTATTTCCTATCTGAAAACCACTTCGAACCAATGTATACGTTCGAATGTAAAGACATGTTGAAGATGATGATTATTGAAGACCGTTGATCTTCATAGCGTGAAGACTGCATGTTGAACATGCTCTGGGTAGCTCCCATTATAGAGTTATTAATAGCAGTGGTCTCCTCATGACGAAGATTTTTCCGATTGCAAGGCCTACTCGCTACTAGTGGTAGTAGGAGAGTGCCTTAGGTTTGTCCTATTCCTGGAAAACTTGTATGGACGTTTTTCTGACATTGCATTTCTAATGATTACGTACATTGGTTTTTACAAACGTATATCAATGGTGGCGGAGAAGGCAACTTCTCTTTGCTTAACACCATCCTTGAGACGTACGAGCTCAAGGGTTGTATTTTTGTGGAAGGCAATTAGTAGTTAACGAAAATGGCAATGTGGCATTCAAAGATGTGATATGTGCTTTGTGAAAAAGGTAATCGTTGCCTCAAGCCTCATCAAACCGGAAATGACCGAAACAGGATTAGATGCGGCAAGGCTAAGTGGGTCGTTCCCAATTAGGATATGATCATCCCCTTCTAGATATATTTCTTCCCGCTATAACGTTCGAGATGTAAATTAATGTGGTTTGTATGCTCAGGCGCCCGGTTTAAAGGTCGGTAACGACCGGGGGATGACATATTCGGTACTATCTAGTTATAGAGGTAGGCCGGTCTTGTGTTGGAAGAGGAGCTTTGTGATGGTTCCTCGGGACATCCATCTAGAGGTGTACCCATTCGGAAGGTAGATCCTTCACCTGGTCATTTGTATGGAAATCCATTCTCTAATAAAAACCTGCGGTCTTGTTTGTATTGGCGTAATGAATAGCCTTGAAATGCTATATGGGTAACCATTTCAGATAAGACCGATAAGTTTATTTGCAAATGTTTTCAAAGAATGTCATTAGAAATAATATCAAAGGTTTTGATATAAAAGTGTTTTAGTTATCATAAGGTAAAAACCCATCCGTGTTTATGTGTGGGCGTGGTCTTATGAGACACTCTTTATTTTCAAAGGATTTTATCCAAAGGCTGATATATGACACTGTCATCTATTATTGAGTTTTCTCACGCTGGTTTATCAAGCCTAATCCGGGAATTTTCAATACTCGAGTTAGATCCGTGTAGTTTCAGGTTTTGTCGAAGACGGTTGGAGTTTCTAGAGGAGAGCTGGAGATATTCATCTACGTATGGACATATTCTATTATCTGCTGTACTTAGTATGTTTTGGTTTGATGTTTGTCAGCAATTGTAAGGATAGATATTTATAACTGTCCAAGCTTAATTTAGGTTAGACTCTGATATTGTATATTAAAATTTTCCGCTGTAAAGATTATTATTGAAATAATATATGTTATTCCATTCGTGTGAGATTCTGTTCTGTCTTTATTTTCTTTCTGCCCTTAATGATCCGCTTATTCGTGCAATTTTAGTTAGACATATGCGGTTTATTGTCGATTTAAAGGGTACGGGAAAACGGGCCATTACACGATTGCTCGGCATGTAATACAGTGGATATATTGATGTTGATTTTTGGAGGTCGAAAAACTGGGTCGTGACATTGTGGCATCAGAGCTGAAGGTTAAGTGAGAACCTTGGCTCTGGTGAGGATTTCTCATTAGAGATGGGTCAGTAGTGCCCTAGAATGAGTTTGAGTGTATTAATAGATATAAGCGCGTATTTGTTAGTGAATATAAAATTGTTTTATATTATGTTGATTGGTTTGTTGAGTGGTTTATGGATTCTGGTCAATACGAGTAATTAACATTATTAATAGGGATCTCTAAACACTTGAATAGAACAACACGACATAGTGTTTTTTTTAAATAGGGTAAATGAAATAATTTTTCCCAAATTATTATTATATATAAAAGGAAAAATTTTCAGAAATTATTATAGGTATATAGCTTGGTTGTTAGGAAACGATAATATTAGACTATTATCATTGTTGCGTGGAAATTGAATAAGAAATTTAAATTATAACCGAAGGTTAAGAAATAAATTTATATAACAGAATGGAATTTGTAATGTGAATTTATAAATGGGATTTATAATTTGAAATAAAACTCCAGAGTAATATTTGAATATAGATTGGAAGAATTTGGAATTCGAAAATTTGGGGAAAATTTAATTCCCTTTGAGTTTGAAAATGATTTTCAAAGGCTTTGGTGGAATAATAGTGATATTATTCGAAAATATTTTTGAATTGGATATGAGATCTGGTGGGATTTGGAATTAAAAATATTTGAAAATGTTTTAATAGAGTGAAAGCACTGAACTCACTTCGGTCACTGGATAATAACTTCGGTGATGACTGCAGCATCATCGATGTTCGTTTCCGAGTTTCCAAGGGAGGAATTGCTACCTGAATGTTGTGAATGTTGAAGTTTTGGTTTGGTAAAACTGTTTTGATTTTGAAAAAAAAAGGAATAATTGGATATAACGAAGGATTTTGGATACAATCGATTTCAAAAATGATTTTGGAATACTTGAGTAATTGTTTAAAGACTCTGGAGTTGGTTTAAAATGTTAATAGAATATCAATAAGTTTGGAGACTTATAAGGTTTGAATTGAAGTAAAAAATCAACTGGAATTGAGTTAAGTAATGTAATAACCCGATTTTTCGACGCCCGATAATCGACATCAATACGTTCACTGTATAGTCTGTATCAAATGCCGAACAATCAGATGCCGAAAAACCAAATCATTAGGGTTAAAGAAGAAGGAGGTAGAAGAAGAGAAATCAAAAACAACAACATAAGAATCTCACCAACGTAGCGGAACAATATATAATATATAAATGACTTATCTTTACACAAAAAGAACTATATCTGTTTTATACATTACATCATCAGAGTACAACACAATCAAAACAAATACTGGACAATTATATTAACTTGTCCTCACAAAAGCTGACTATACAACTCATACTACACAGCGGAATATACTTCAAATACGAGTGATACGTCTCGCCATCCAGCTCGTCTCTTGAGCTCCACTGCATCATATCCTGTATCCTATAATACTCGGTTTGACCCGAGCATTATAACAAAATAACACCCGAGTCGGTCTGGAAAACTAGCGTGAGAAAACACACTCAATTGGATTATTAAAGTTTTCCAAACCCTTTGAAATCAAAAGCATCTCGTAAGACCGTGCCACAAATAAACATGTCGGGTTTTTACCTTACGATAGCCAAAACACTTTTTATCACATCCGTCTGATATTATAATAGTGTCTATATACAAATACTTATTCAAATAGCTGAAATTGTTACATGATTAAATTCCAGCATACTAGCCACAAAGTGGGTTCTACAAACAAAAACCGTAAAAGGCGTGTAGGAAAAATGGATTTCCAACTAATGACTAGGCACCACCTGTCACAGTACCTGGTCTAGATCAGCGTACCGAGGATCTCGCCCGATCCCCTGCAACACAAGGCCGGAACTACCCCTTACTGGATAATTCCGAGTAAGATCACCCCACGGTTGGGATCAACAACCGCACCACTAAGCCGAAATAAAAGGGACATCTAGACAGGGATGACCTCACCCTAATGGGTGCTACCCACATAGCCTTGCTGCATAACCCCTGATTTTCAGTCATTCCCGGTTGATGAGGCTCGAGGCTAAACGTTACCTTTTTAGAACCATTTCACTTAGAATGCTCATCGTCCACCTGACGATGTTCTGGAAGCATTCATCCATACAAGTCCGTCCCGGGTTCGAACGGAACCGAAGGCACTACTCCTACTACATCCATTTTG
This sequence comes from Allium fistulosum, assembly GCA_030737815.1. Lineage (NCBI taxonomy): Eukaryota > Viridiplantae > Streptophyta > Magnoliopsida > Asparagales > Amaryllidaceae > Allium > Allium fistulosum. The sequence continues at coordinate 1,216,088,484 of CM060904.1, read as the reverse complement.
GAATTATCCTCAGGATTAGTAGCGACTAGCCCTTGCACTTCACTGCTCCATCTTCGACTCCAAACTCGTTTTCCCCACGAAAACGTACAAACCGGATCGAAGTGGTTTTCGGAAAATAAATCCCGATCCCGGTCTCTTCGAAACGATCAGCGCATTGGCCAATATTGATAGTCGGTTATTTAACTATCAAATAACATTCACAAACAACCGTCGGACCTTTAAATAATTTCTCCCAAATTATTTATTAACCTCAAAATATCTTCGCAAGATATATTTCCACTTTTCAACCCTTTGAAAACAGTTTCAAACCATCTTTTCCTCACGGAATAAATTTCCCAATATTTTCTATTTCCACTGAAATCACCAAGTACAAATACTTAGACTTTAAAATCATTTAAAACACTCAATTATAGAATATACTTTTAAACATTTAGATCTAAAACTACTTTAATACTTTATTTTAAAAAAATATACACTTCAAGAATATTTAAAATAAAGCTACTTTATAAAATATAAAACTAAATTTTTATCTTTTTCAAACATAATACCAATTAACCTTTAAATAATTACTACTACTATAAATTTGAAAAATACTTACATTAACATTTAAACATTTTAAAATAATAGATTTTCCAAAACATACTTTCAAAACAACTTTGAAACTTTAACTTATACTTAAGAATTTGCTTTGAAAACGTACTTGGCTATCCAGAGAAATATACTTCTCTTTCACATCTTTAAAAATAAATCACTATTTATTTTTAATCAAATTTACCCATTCTTTTTATAAATTCCCACCTTGAATTTATTCTTCCAAATATCCACTGATATATTACTTCACTTTTATAAACCCAGTTTATAAATTCCAAAGTCTCACTTCCCTTTTAAAATCCCACTTTTATACACTTAAATCAATTTCAAATTGATTTCCAAATTTCTCCATTTTGAAATAAATCCCTTTAATTACTCAATTTATTTCAAAACCCATTAACTTCCGATTTTAAAACCTTTTTATCTGAAAATACCAATTTCATATTTTTTTCCCAAATTCCTTCTTTATCCTTTTTAAATAAATTTAAACCTTGAATTTTAAAGTGAATTCTTTATTACTTTAAATAATATCACTTTAGTTTAAAATTCCACTATTTCTCTGTTTGCTCAAAATCCTCTTTTCCCATACTTGGAATTTATTTATTAGGATTTTAAAATCACTTATATTCTTTTCCAATTCATTCTTAAATTTATTCAAATTCTCTATAATTATTTTACTTGAAAATTTACTCTTGTATTTTCTTTTCAAAAATCCAATTTTATATATTTTGATAACTCAGAGTATCGAAATATATTCAAGAAATCCATAGCATTCAATCTCAATTGTCCATATAATCCATCACAGAAAATCAAATATTCATAACATAAAATATTAAACAATCTAAATAATTTTGAGGAATCCAATTGGATCCCTCCAACCTGTTTCCCTACATCCACAGATGTTAGCACAATATAAAATACCAATTCCACTTCAAGGTGGAATATCGCGGTATATGGGTTTATATAATATCATCCGCTATTATGCGGCGCATAGGGTCTCATCCGCTATATAATGCGGGAAATCAATCACTCCAATATATATATATATATATACACACACACATACACACACACTACTATATATATTATCACATCCAATCAATTCAATCATTCAATCCAAACATTTAAATTTAACTATTTAAATTTAAATAAAACCCAGATGAGTGAGATTAACTCACCTTTGATTTGCAATCTGATCCACACTGGCTTGATTCTCCACGATTTTTGACCTTTATAAACATTACATGGTTTGTTAACATTTGAATTGATTGAACAAATTTATTACCATCTAATAAATTTAATTAATTAAATAAATTTAAATTTATACTAATTTTCCTTTTAAAAAAAATCTTTTAGTAACTAAAATAATTAAATAGGTTAATTAAACAAATTAATCTCCAAATGCATTATTTTAAAATAATATTTAAAATATTATTTTATTGAAACTACATATATATATACTTAAGAATAATCTATATAGATTTTTAAAATTTTGATTTTATATAAACTACTTAAACATTTAAATTTTCTATTTAACTTCCAAAACCTTATATGTATATATATTAAATAAAAATTCTTTTCAAATTTGTATATATATACTAATCTCAGTTAGTATTTAATAAGGAAAATAATATACCTTGCTGCTTTATATAGCTGAATAATTTAACCAAAACTGTTTTATAAAAATTCACTTTAAAAATGATTTTTATTTTTATTATACTTCCTGTTTCTCAACTCATAGATAATATTATTTCTACCTCTGTAATTTATCCATGAATACGAGTTCGAAATTAAAGTGAAACGATTAGCTCACCTTCATTTCCAGCTTCGACGAAACCCTGAACCCACGACCCTCGCGAGACCAAAATCGAACGACAATCCATCGCAGCCCCCCATCGCGCGCCACGGCCATCCAACCCATGTTCTGCCGACTTCGAGACCACCACGTCTCGTTCCCCCCGATTCGATCGTGATTCGAAGCTGCCGTGATGCATTCGTTTACTCTCTCGAGTTTGATAGACGAAGCTTGCCATTAATTTTATTTTCGAGAGTTGATTCGATTTTAGAAAGAGAAGGGTTCAGCCATTATTTGATTTGAACGAAAATGATTTTCGTTAGGTAAAATGAAATTTGATTTGTTTTCAATACTTAGTCATTATTTTGTTGTCGTTAATATAAAAGAAGGTAAGACACTTGTACGCGATCTGGAAGGGTAGGGAAACACGTGTTCACAATTTCTATACGTATATATAAGGGCTTGCAACAATATTTTTATTTTTAAATTTAAATTCAAATTTAAATCGTCTCGATTATCGCAACTCACAATCTCGATCTCCTATCGAGGTGTGCCGCTAGGCGTTTATAATGTTAAATCCATATTCCGAATGCAATGGAAAAGATTTCGAGTCCTAACTCGATCGTATGGAGAAGATAGCTTTTTGGACTCAGCTATTATATTAAATTTTCGATTTAAATTTCAGCGTGTTTATCTACCGTACGATCACACGATAACTCCAAATACTACGAAAATTGAAATCCGATAATATTACACTATTATGGATCCAATGGAACTGGTTTCGTCGAATTCCGAGACTGTGCCTCGGAAGTCTATTTTTAAACGTCGATTTAAACGATAAAATTTTAAAACTGAACAAACCACTTTCAAATTCAATTTTAAAAGCTTTTATTATCTTTAGTATTGTCACTATAAATTTTACAAGCCTTCAAATCATTTTTAACAGGCTTAAAACTCCAGATTCAAAATTTTACCCAACTTCAAATTATTTAATTCAATAATTAAATTATTCAATAAATGGTGATATTTGAAATTCAAGTTAAAACTAACTTTTAAATATTTAAAATCAATTAAATATTCCAATTTCAAATACCAAAAATTTCGGGTCGTCACAAGTAAAGTGAATTTTGAGAGATTAAGCCTAAGTAGGCCAACTAGAAATAATTATTGAATAAAAATTTAGTCAAGTTGGAAATAATTTGTGAATGAACAATTTATTTAGTGTAACTAAATTGAAATTGGAACTGAACATTTGAATAATGTTTAAATTTGAATAATGTTAAAATAAATGAGTAAAATAAACCAATTAAGTGAAATAAAATGGGAAGGAATGGGTAAATAGAATATTGGTAAGTTTGAACTTATAAAATTTGAAAATTGATTGAGATACAAAGAAATGAGTAAATGGAACTAATTAAGGGAATTGGTTAATTAAATGTGGATTTAGAGGTTGTCGGTAAAATTCAATATTGGGAAAATTAGAAGGTAAATTGACTTCAAAAGAAATTGAAAATGTAAACTGAATAAAAATGGATATAAACTTCAGTGGTAAAGTGGAAAAATAACTATAGAAGGTTGTATAAGATATTTACAAAAAAAATTAAGAAAATTGAGAGAAATTCTAAAGTAAAATTGGTATTGGGAAGTATACTTAGTTAATGATTGAATGAAGGTTAAGTAAAGTTGTGAAATGGGATAATTGTGAATAGGTGTATGGAAATCAAAATAAAAGTGAATAAAAAGAGAATTGATATAGCTAATAATAAATTGAGATAAATACGTAGGACGTACGTATATTATTTAATTCGCATAACGATTTCACCCAGATTCGAGCACAAAATTTCGAGATAGTTATATCGAGCCGAGTTGTGATTTTTCACTCGATTTTCGACGGCGAACCCTGGATATGGATTTTTGATTGATTTTGAAATTCTCTATCATAGTAAATGGCTATGCAAGGAGAATGACGGTTTCTGGTCAAGAAGCCAGATCGGAGTCTGCACTAGAGTGTCGGGTGTACGATACTAGTTCGGAAGTGAAATTGTGTGATCGAGTGAGCGATCAGATTTGATATTGCGTATGGGTGATATATGTACATCGTACGGCTTAAGTAAAGCATATATTGAAAATTTTGAAAAGAGATAAGTAAAATGATTTTGAATTCTGTGATTGGATATTATTGCTAAGTTAGATAAAGGTATTTAAAAGCAATGGAAAATGGGTGTTTTCGATTTCAGAAGAAAAATTTTGATTGCCCGACAAAAAGGTACGTATTTAAATTGTCATATGAAATTTGATGATTTTCTGATCTAGCCACTTGGCTTTTGCTTTCTTTTAAAAATTTGGGGCTCGTAGAGGCATTTTGTAGTTGTTTTGATCTACCCTTGTAAAGGAGACGCTAGCGAAATTTTTCGAAAATTTAGAGAGTTAGAAAAATTTTGAAGGAAATTTTGATAAGTTTAAATTTGGTTTAAAACTATAATTTGAATTATTGAGTAAATAATGTTATTAGGAACAGATGGATGAGTTTGGAAAGTTAGTAAGAGTGATAGTGTGTCTTTAATAAGAAGATTGTTTTGGGGAGTTGTTAAAAACTGTTTGGCTTTGGGAAAATAGTTAACGGGTGTGGGCCATTCTTCTTAACTAGCAATTTCGGGGACAAAAAGTTTTTAAGGGGGGAGGAATGTAACGATCCGAATTTTGGGTATTTGTAATTGGAATATTTAGTTGATTTTAAATATTTAAAAGTTAATTTTTAACTTGAATTTCAAATATCACTATTTGTTTAGGGTGATTTGATTATTGAATTTAATAATTGGAAATTGGGTAAAACATTTACTATGGAGTTTCAAGCCCGTTAAAAATAATTTGAAAGCTTATAAAATTTATATGAATACTACTAAAGATAATAGAAGTTTTAAAATTGAATTTAAAGAATTTTTGTTCAGTTTTAAAAATATATCGTTTAAATTGACATTTAAAAATAGCCTTCCGAGGCACAATCTCGGATTTCGATGAAACCAGTTTTGTTGGATCTGTAATAGTGTATTATTATTGGATTTCAAATTTCGTAGCGTTTGGAGTTGTCGTTTGGCCGTACGGTATGTAAATGCCCTGAAATCTATATCGAAAATTCAATATAATAACTGGGTCCAAAAATCTATCTTCTCCATACGATCGAATTAGGACTCGAAACCTTTTCTATTGCGTTCAGAATAGGGGTATAACATTATAAATGCCTAGCGGCATGCCTCGATAGGAGGTCAAAATTTTAAGTTGCGATTTCAAGACAATTTGAATTTGAATTTGAATTAATATATATATATATATATATATATATATATTTGTAAATTCTGGTCACTATTAGCTAAAAATTCTTCACATCAGAGCTTTTTCGTTTCTCTTCACATCACTGTACACCATCACTATAGCTTGCTAATTCGAGCACGTTAATGTCTCCTCTTGTTTCCTCCCCATTTCTTTTTAAATCATGCAAATCAAATCATTGAAGAAAACAAAAACTGCTGCTTTGAAAAAATAATGGTCGAACATATTCCAAATCAACAGTCGAATGAAAGAGGATCACAGTTTTTTTTTCTGCTTCCAGTTCGAGCTGCTCCTCCCCAATTCTTCAAATTCGTATAAAAAATAATCAAATCGCGTGATTCCATTAGTGAATCGAAATCGAAAACCAAAGGGATTCATCATCAGTACGAATCCAAGTGGCAAGTCGCCTGAAGGGGAGGAGTCGCTCGCTGCTATTTTCGTTCGAAGTTCGTGGGGTGGCGACGTGCAATTGGGAGGCCAAAGATTTGCCGCGATTCGCTGTAGGGGATTAGGGGCTACGGGATGTAGTGGTGTGGTCGTTCATTTTCATACTCAGTCAATGGTTCAACGCGGAGATGGGATAGCCGATGGTGGGTTCGCGAAGCAGAGGCAAGGAGGGAAGGCGACGATGGCGGCCCTCGGTCATGAGTTGTTGATGTCTGCTTGGTTTGGGGTGTCACGACAGTAGGTAGCAGTTTTATTTTATTTGCTTTTGATTTAATTTAAAAAAATATATAGATTAGAAAACATATAATATATATACATGAACCTGCTATTAATTTGAATAGAGTTAATTTATGTCAAGATTTGTAGGTATAATAACAGTAAACAGAAAATATATATATACATATAAATATATGATAAGATTTTGGAAAAGAGAAAAATATAGAAATTTTAAATGTTTGAAGAATTTATATAAAATTTGAATTTGGAAACTCTATAGACTATTTTATAAACATATATGTAGTTTCAAAAAGAAAATAAATATACATATATATTTTCACTTACTGTTTAATTTTAAAAATGGGTATTAGGGTGATTAACTTGTTCAATCAACTTATTAAATTTATTTTAGTTACTAAAAATTATTTTTTGTTGGAAAATTGGTTTAAATTGAATTATTAAATGGAAATTGATTTTTTAGAATACTTCAAATGTTAATAAACCTTATAATGTTTATATGAGGTCTGTAAACATGAAGAAAACAAGTTGGTTAGGATCAGATTGCAAATTAAAGTCAAAGGTGAGTTAATCTCACTCAAATTGGATTACTGGTTAATTTAAATAGTTAAAAATTTAATTATTGGATGATTGATTGAAATTGATAATTATTATCAGTCTGGATGTGATATTATATATATAGTAGCATATATATTGGAGTGATTGATATTCCCGCATTATATAGCGGCTGAGACCCTATGCGCCCCGCATAATAGCGGATGACCCTATATACCGCGATATCTCTCTCGAAGTGGGATTGTCATTTTTATATTGTGCTAACATCTGTGGATGCAGGGAAACAGGTTGGAGGGATCCAACTGGATTCCTCAAAAATATTGAATTTATTTCATATTCAGTGATATGATTTATTTGATAATCTGTGATAGATTATATTGATTATATTGGACATTGAAATTACTAAAATGCTATGGTTTGGCTGAATATATTTTGTGTATTTTAAGATATCAAAAATATAAAGATTGGATTTTTAAAGGGAAAATAAAAAGAGAATTTTAAGTAAAATAATTATAGTGAATTTGAATAAATTAAAAGAATGAATTTGGAAAAGGATAAAAAGTTTAATTTTAAAATCCTATTAAATAAATTCTGAGTATGGGAAAGGAGATTTTTAATAAATGGGAGTAAAAGAATTTTGAAGACTTAAGCGATATTGTTTAGGAATTTAAAAGATTTAAATGTCTTAGGAAAAATAAAAGGAGAATTTTGAAATAGAGTATGAAATTGATATTTCAGATTTAAGTAACGTTTTAAATCATAATAAAGGAGTAAAACAGGAATGAATGCATTTTGAAATAAAATTGGATAAGTCGGGTAATAAATTTTAAAGGGGATTTAATTCAGAGAATCGATTTGAAAATCGATTAAGTGATTTGAAACTGTGATTTAGAAGGAGAATGAGACTATGGGATTTATAAACTGGGTTTATAAATAAAGTGAGTATTCATCAGTGGATAATTTGGGTTTATAAATTCACGGTGGAAATTTATAAGGAGATGATAATTCATTTTAAAAATAAATGGTGGTTATATTTTTAAGTGTGGAAAGGAAATTTACGGGATTGGGACGTAAATTAAATTGGGATAAATCGAGAAGGATTTATAAATGATTTGACAAGCTATATTGGAGTGGAAAGTGTATTTTCCTGAAAAGCTAAGTATATTTTCAAAGGAATATTTTTAAGTATAAATTATAAGTTTTAAAGGTGTTTTTAAAAGAATGTTATTAGGAAAATTTATTTTTAATTGTTTTAAAAGTGTTAAGGTAAATTAGTATTATGATTTAATGGATAACTATTAAATATTTATACCTTATATAACAGTTTTATTTTAAAAAGTAGTTTTGGCTAAAGTTTTAATTGGAAAATTATTATAAAATTTCATAACTATTTTTTTGAATAAAGTGATTTTAGTAGATTTATTTTAAATGCTTTAAGTGTGTATTTTTGAATAAAGTGATTTAATTTATTTTAAATCCAAATTTAATAAGACTTGGAGCTTTTCAGTGGAAACAAAATAATTGGTTGAATGATTGTTAAATTTGATAGTTAGATAACCGACTATCAATATTGGCCAATGCGCTGATCGTCTCGAAGGGACCGGGATCAGATTTAATTATCCGAAAACCACTTCGATCCGGTTTGAACGTAGCGAATGAATACCGTGAAGATGATGAAGACGGTGATTCGGTTTGTACAAACCTAGGAAAACTTATATGGATGAATGCTATCGGACCATCGTCATTGGTGGATGATGAGCATTCTAAGTGACTGTGTTCTTTAAAAGGTAACGCTTAACCTCAAGCCTCATCAACCGGGAATGGCTAAAACTGGGGAGGTGCAGCAAGGCTAAGTGGGTAGCACCCAATTAAGGTAAGGTCATCCTTGTCTAGAGTCCCTTGATCTCGGTTGTGTGGCGGTTGCTGATCCCAATCGTGGGGTGATCTTATTCGGTCTATCCAGGTTAAGGGTAGGCCGGTCTTGTGTTGTAGGGGATCAGAAGTGGTCCTCGGTACTCTGATCTAGGCCAGGTACTCTGATGGGCGGTACACCAGTAGCCCTGCCATTGTATGGAAACCCAATCTCCAATAAGCGCCTTTGGACTTGTTTATATACCTATTATGCTGGAATTTAGTGAATGTAACAATTTCGGTTATTTGAATAAGTATTTGTACTTATACACTATTATAATTGCAACGACCCGGGATTTTGGACATCCCGAGTTGTCAATATTAATTTATAATATTCAATAATATTGTATTTTAATATACAATATTCCCATTAATCAATGATTAATAATTGTATACAATTTTTCAAAACCAGTGTAACTTGAATTTTCAAATCTATATTAAATTACAGATTGATTTAAATGGAATTTCTTATATGTATATTTTGTTTTAAAAGTAAAATATGTATATATATTGTTTTAAATTAAATATATGTATTTTGTTTTAAAGATAAATATGTGTATTTTATTCTAAAGGTGAAATATAATAGAAGATTTAAATTTATTGAAAGACAAATGCATATATTTTACATATAGGAATAATAAATTTATATGGAATAAAATTGGATAGGAATTCATAATAAAGTAAAAGAGTATTTTGATTTTGGGTATATAAACAATGTTGTTTATATTAAATAAAAAGGAGTTTTAAGTTTCTAAAATAATGATATATATACATTGAATTAGAAAAGTTGTATATATGTTATGATAAGTTAAAAAGGAAGATTTATAATATTTAATAAGATAAAATTGTTATAAATAAATGGATGTGTATAAGAATCGCATAAATATAAATTGGAGAAACTATATACACATAGATAATAAATGACTTGATTTATTTGGAAATAATATATTTCTATATTTTAAATTAAAATTTTTATATATGGTTACATATATACACAAAGGCTTAAAAATAGTTTAATATCACTTTGTAATCTTTGTTTTAAAGTAACATATGTACATTGGGCATTTAACATAAAATGTTATTTCATTTTGTTTAAAATACATATATATATATATATATATATATATATATTTATATAAAAAAAATTAACCAAAAGTGTTATTTTAATATGGTTTCTCATTTTCATTTTGTTTTTTTAGAAACAATACAAACACTACTTTGACAAGTAATGAAAATTATGGGCTGTTTAAAATCTTGGATATACTTGCATATGCTTTTAATATTGTATGGTTTATATAAATATAATAATAGAAAAGGTTGCAAATTATTTACTGTTAAGTGAGAACAGGTTAACCAAAAACCAGAAAACAGTTTTTAACAAAGTGTAAACAATGGGTAGAAGGTGATAAATTTTTATCAGTAGACATATTTACATTTGGCAGTAAATAAACATTTTAATAATTTTCTTTCCTTTTCAAATTTCACTCAGCAGGAGACAATATCTTTTCAGCCACCAAAATTGTCATTTCTGTCCATCTTCTGTTGATTTCAAGCATGTATATATTTGAGCATTTCAGATCAGTATTGTTTTTTTTCAAGAAATTAAAACAAGTGACTTAAAACAAAAGCCTCTGTTCAAATTATAAGCAACGGGAAATCAAAATTTAAAAGAAGAATGTACTCTGTAAATCAAGTCTGTAAAATAAGAAGACTGGATCATCTCAGTTCAAATTCAAACCAGGGGATTTTCAAAAGCAAGTTTAGACTCAGTTTTAAAGATTTCAAGTTTTCAAATCAAAGACTTCAACTTCAAATCTTAAAGCATCTGAATCAATGTGGAAGGTGAGAAACCTAAATCTTTTTAACCTGGAAATGAAATTGTTCTGTACTCTGTTAAACTGTGAATATTGTTCATCCCAGTAATTCAATAATCTATATCTCTTCACCTAGTTCATTGTGCATGTTGATGTAAACTAGGAATATGTTCATTTTCTAGTATAGTTTTAGTTAAAAATAGCTTGGAATTAAATTTTGCTGTGTAGTATATGATTTATAAGTCTTTACAGTAAGTATCATATTTTAGTGGAAATTTAATGTTTTTAATTCAAGGATTCAAGCATGCAGTCTTGATTCTTGTGTGAAAATATGAATTTTAGTGGTAAAGTTATAATTTTTAGTGTGGTATATTTCGAGAAATTGTTAGATGAATGGATTTCGTTCAAAAAAATATTTCCGTCGACTTCGTCGACAAGAGGTGTTGCGGCCTGTTCTGGAAGGGGCAGGTGGTCATAGGGGAGGCGTCGACCGTGGCCAAATCTTGAAATTTGGTTTGGTTTGGGAGAGCGAGTGGGCTTTAGGGTTTTGGGGTTGTTTTTGGGTGGTCGACGAACGCGAGTGAACTGGGAAGTGATGGGGCGACCGGAGTTTAAGGAATTTGGCACGGAGGTGACTGCATGTATGGGTTTTCGATCGAGGTAGGTGGCGTGCGAAGTAGGGGTCGGACGTGGGTGCAGTAGTTCGATTTGTGGTGGTTGTTTGATTTCTGGTTTTGGAATTAGGTGGAGCTGAAGATCGATTTTCGATCGGAGGTGATGTCGGCGTCGGCGGCATGGCGAACCGAGTCTAGGGACAAAGGGAAACTCGTCGGCGATGGCGTGGTGGCAAGATGATCGGTGTCGAAGGTGTGAACGTGCACAAGTGTCACCGTGCACGAATGGTCCAGGCAGGCTCTGATAATCGTATGGTGGTGATGCGTGCGATGTAGGGACGGCGGGGTCTCGGATTATACTCGATTTGATCGAAGCTCGGTAAAGATTTCTTGAGTCGAACATGTTGGTCGAGTTCCTGATGTTGAAATCAGATTCTGGTGGAGGAAGAAGAAGGGAAGATTTTGGGAGGAATGGGTTGTATCGGGTTGGGCTTGGGCCCGTATGCGTTGTGTTGTGAAATTAATAGGTTCGAGTTGTTTTTAGTTTGGGTTGTTGACTTTGGGCCGATGGGTTTTTGTTTATTTTAAGCAAGATTTATTATTTAAAAGGAATTTGTTATAAAAAAAATATCTATGACCCAATTGTCTTTCCAAAGTTATAACAAGCATGATGATTTAAAGTAAATCTTTTAAAACAATTATCTTTGATAAGATTTAATATATACAAAGGATTTTAAAAGTAAAAATAATAATAAATTTGTTTGACATTAAGACTATTTAATTAAGGTTATTTAAGTAAATTATTTTATCATAAATTAGTTAAGCTTTTAAAATGGATGGGCTTTTGTTTATTTTAAGCAAGATTTATTATTTAAAAGGAATTTGTTATATAAAAAAAATATCTATGACCCAATTGTCTTTCCAAAGTTATAACAAGCATGATGATTTAAAGTAAATCTTTTAAAACAATTATCTTTGATAAGATTTAATATATACAAAGGATTTTAAAAGTAAAAATAATAATAAATTTGTTTGACATTAAGACTATTTAATTAAGGTTATTTGAGTAAATTATTTTATCATAAATTAGTTAAGCTTTTAAAATACAATTTTTACTTAAGTTTAATTTCAATAATTTGAGTGAAATAATGATAAATAAGGAGATTATAATATTTAAGCTTTTGAATTAATCCAAGTTCCTAAGTCATTTTATATTTATAATAATTATTTAATTTCACATAAAATAAAGTGTTATTGAGTGGATGGTTCGTATCGACGGATACTGCGCCGTCGTACGATCCATTGTGAAGTTAAATAAGGAAAAAAATTTAAGCTTGTTCAGATTGAATTTGATTACCGTTGGTAATAAATACTGTTGTATAATTTAATACGGCCTATCTGTTAAGATGTTTCCAAACTAAATAGTTGTGTTAATTGTAGATTAATCAAACCATTTGATATCGGGTCAGCGGAAACAAACACCATTCCGCTGAATAGTTAATTTAACTTCTATGGGTAGTTTAGGCCATCGATCTAATCTTATCTGTGTAATTGCTTACTAGCAATGTTAATCTCTGATCTGCTTATTCATCCATGAATCTATTTATTTGTCTGTTAATTATATTTGAGAATATAATGTGAATTGATCTATGGAAGCTGATTAATATTGAATATCTGTATTGTCATGCTAGACTGTGAATGGTAGATTGATAAGTACCGTTGAGACTGATAAGCCTTATTCTGTTTGGGTTGACTTTGAACCTAGTTTTGTTTTATAAATGAATATTATTTTTAATGATGTTTCAAAAGAATTGATAAATATTTTGGAAATATCAAAAGTAGTTAATTTATTATTTTTGGAAATCTTTAATAAAGGTATAATTTTATTTTAAATTATAAATTATTTAAAATTATTTCAAGTATGAAACTATGCTTTTGTAATGATCATTTCAAAGTAAATTTCTATTTTATTAGTATCTAAGTATATTTTCTTTAAAATAAATCTATTAATTATAAATGATGTTTTAAATGATATATTGTATAGTAAACTTTTATAAAGAGTATTTTTATTTAATAAACTTGAGAAATATATTTGGAAATTTTATAAGTATGATTTAGAAAGAAATTGTTTATAACGATCCGATATTTTTGGACCATTCGCATCCATTATAAGTGTATAGGTAGACACTCATGCCGAAATTGAATTGCTCAAAATACCGCGTTGTTAATTTAAATTTGGCAAAACTGAACATATACAGTAAATAAATAATCACAGATCACAGACATAGAGTAATAAGTGCAGCGGAAATAAAAGAGATAGTAGTTCATGAAGCTACTATATGAATATATAAGATACATCAGAGTTTACAACAGAAGAGTAATACGATACATTACTGGAATCATCGAATGCTGAAAGCAGAATAGATGGCTGGATCTTCAAGCAAAGCTCCAACTTCAAAGGTGAGTCTCGAATACTGGTACACTCAGTCTGACCCGAGCGTAAAGCAAAAAACACAAGACACTCGAGTCAGGATTAACATTCTTATATTAATAAATCCAACTCAAGTGAAATAGCAATTGAAATACAAGTAACTCAAAAGATGTTTGGAATAACCATCCTTTAAGGATCCGTTAAACTATCTACTATGTAGTAGTGTACGATAAGTAGATAATGTCTATCAGTAATAATAAGATATCAAAATAGTGTTAAGGCGTTACCATTATCCCCCTTAACACATTTTTATTCCCAAGAGCATATACAAGACCGTAGTTTCCCCAAAACCGGAAGTCACCAGAGGGCAATCCATATACTAAAGGTACAAAACAAATTCGTAGTGGTCGCGAATAAAGGGATACAAGTATGACAAGGCACATGAGGCAATACCCAAGGTAGTAATACTACCGTTTGCCTGATCCGGACTGGTGAGAACGCAACGCCGCAGCGCCCGCAACACCGTGAAACAACACTCCCAAAATCAAGGGTGCACCAATCGACAACAAGTAATGAGTAATTCGAAGAAGTGTGTCCACTTGAGGTAGCTAATCCTCCATTGGCCCGGCACGGCTCTTGTTTTAGTCATTTTCAATTTGACACAAGTGTCAAGGCTATCCATCATCGTTCTCTTTCTTCAGTCATCACGTACATCATTCCAACCACTTCATTCTGGATCACACTCCGCGTATAGTTATTAAAGTGGGTTTCGGTTTAGATAGAGAGTATATCCATAACCGATTCCGGTCTCTTTAATAACCTTCGAGATTATTTCACCGATTGGTCATTTATTTATTTCAAAACCAAATCAATTTCAATTTCAGTCAGAGTTTGCAAACCAACATTTCATTTATCTTTCTAAATCGATTTCCAAAATTTACATTTCAAAACTTCCAAATTCATAATTTCAAAATCTTATAAGTCAATTTCAAATTTTATTTAAAACAATTAGAATATTGATTCAAGTTCGAATATAAGTTTCATTTCGAAAACATTTAAATTAATTTAATTTAACATTCAAATCAATTTAAATTCATTTATCGATTTCATTCAATATCGTTAAATTAATTTATCATTCAAAACAATTTCTATTAAACTTCTCATTCATTAAATCAATTACTTAAGTTCAACTTCATTAAATCAAAACTTACAATTTGAATTAAATTAAATTCATCAAATCAAATTCTTTAAATTTCGAGTCTTACATTAATTTCAATAAATCACATCTTATTTCTTGTTAAAGAAATTCAATTTCACTTATTTACTTTCTTAAATAATTTTCCAAACTTACTTGATAAAGAAACTCAATTTCAATTATTACGAAGTAAAATTCACTTATTCAAAAGTTCAATTTTACTTATTAAAGAGTTCAATTTAATTTAGTCATTAAATTCCAATCTTATGTAATTATTAAATAATTCAAAACTTAATCATTAAATAATTTCAAAGTTTAATAATTTCAAACTTAATTATAATTTCAAACTTAATTATTAAATCATTTCAAAGTTTAATAATTTCAAACTTAATTATAATTTCAAACTTAATAATTTCAACCTTAATTATAATTTCAAACTTAATTATTTAATCATTTCAAACTTAATTCAATCATTTCTCAAATTAAACATCATTCTTTCATCAATTTCATTTTTAATATTTTGTTTCAGATTTTTTTTAAATATTAACATTTTCCTTTCATTAAAAATTCAAATTTCAACTTCATTTCAAAACCATATTATTTATTCAAATAAAATCTTTTTTTTATTTTTAAATCAAATTATTTGACCAATCGGATTTTATTTAATTTTCTATCCTAGGTCAAAGTTCAATTTTGGGTATTTATCATTTCAACCCGATTCCAATTCAATTCAAAATTATAGCATATCAAAGGGAACTTGCAGTGTGATAACTGGGATGGTGTCAAAGTAAATAAACAAGCAATAACAACAACCAATATTAATCCAATAATCAATTCAAATAATCCCGAAATAATCGTATTAATTCGCATTGTTATTTGTACGAATTAATATAATTATCTCTAGAATCTACACTATCATTTCACGCAGATTAAAGATTATTACATTACAGTTTTTCACTTGTCATCTATTTATAATTTCATACATCATCAGTTTAAACAATATACAATTGATGGTTCAAGGTGTAGTTAAAACTATTTTCTACGTGTCAAATGGTTAAACATTTAAGGGATCATATTAACAAATTTAACTAACCAAATTCAACACATATGTCGATTCAAATTTAAATGGTTAATTATCATATAACTATTCAATTGCATATTATTTATCACTTTATTCATTTCAATTTTACATCCAATATAAACAACAAACAATAAATCAAGCGTCAACCAAACTGGATTATCATCGTATAATTAATAGATAATGGTGTCAGATGTCATAGGTGAACTGATACGGTAATAGCATATGTAACAGTGTAAATAGCTAACAACAGTATATTTCAATTATCGTTTCAATTGAAATCAGATCTAATAAATAAAATAACATTAATCGTGAGTGATTGCTCACCTTTCGAGGCTAGAGGGGATCGACAATGAAGTTGAGTTGTGAAATCCAGGCACGAATCTCAAACAAAGCAAGATTAACTCGAATCGACGAACGAAGCTGACAAATAGGAATTTACGAAATCGAGTCAGAACTAGATTGATGAAGGTAATTGGTATGAGTGACTTACATATATAAATAACTATATATAACTACATCAAAAAAAATATATGTGTATTTCAAAATACATTGTTCAAATTTAAAATCATCACATATACGTAATATATTTAGAGTCGATGCTTGTTATAAAATAAACAACTACATATTATGCATCCTCCACTTACTTTAAATCTAAGAAAGGAACAACAGTCAACAACTTTAAAATACAATGCACATACCGTACTATTTTTCTTTACTGTGTACACATCTTACGGAACATCAAATAACTATTATAATCAAAACTGTATAATAATATTAACCTTCATTATATTTTACACGTATACAGTCTGTAAACTCCCAAGTAGATCATAGAATTAAACGTGTAATTTATACATAATTACAGCTATATATAAAACTTGCGACTCATATATATAACATGTGTATCATTTCTAACAAAATGTAAAATACTTCAAACAACATATATCACTTTAGAACAAAGTAATACTAATGTATAAGTGCAAGACATAAAGTATAGAATATATATACCTAATATTATTATGCTAAGGTTATAAACATATAAATCAAAATTTATTAACAACAATATTTAAGGCTATGTACGCTTACAACACTCACGTGTATTTGGAAAAATTTACATACTTCAAAGTATTACGGGCTGTTATAGTATATATATACGAATATAGTATGAATATAGTATATTTCCAACTAGCAGATCATATGACTAACATACTCAAATCTTCCTTTTTATATATATAATTTTTGATAGTAAAACAAACTAACATATTATATACCATAATATAAAAAAACAAAATACAATATACATACCATACAAAAACTCTAGTTGTTGATGGAGGAAAATGAGAGTGCGTGGGCCGAGTACCTAGGTCGAACTAAGGAATGTGATTAGCCGGAGATGAGTGAGTCTTGGGTTACACGCGCATGTCAGAGGAGGAAGGGGAACAGTAGGCCGTGGTCGCTGGTGGATGGGTGGTTGCCTTACACGAGGAGGCGGTGTTGTGCAGTTCTCGGTTGCAGCGACATGAGGCTCGGAGAGGAGTGGCTGGAAGGGAGCTTGGTCACGGCTGAGGTGGGTTCGGCTATACGCCTGTGTAGTTTAGTGGGATGGTTCGGCTCAGGTGAGAGGAAGAGTGGGTTGTGTGGCCGATCACGTTGAGGAGGGGACAGGATGGGTTCGGTTATAAGTGGAGTTGGGTTTGAGATCTGGGTTTCGGGGTTGTATTGTAGGTTTGGGTTTGAGGCGGCTCGGTGGCTGATGAGGTGGTGGTGAAGATGAGGCCGTGAGGGGAGAGGGAGGCTGAGGGGAAGAACAGTGGTCTCGGGGTTTGGCCATGCTGGCTTGGGGTTGGATGCGTGAGGTTTTGGTTGATGAAGTGGAAGGCCGAGCAGAAGGGTGAAGTAGCAAAGGAATAGGCTCTCCAACCATATATGTAAACCAATATCATATTTTTAAATTTTTCAGAATGAAAACAAAACGAACGTAAGGAAAGAGAATGAGCATTGGAAATGAACCACTACAAATTAAATGGTAACCGGGGAATCGTGAAAGTCCAAACTGAATTCCAGTAATATTTATGGCAAATGGCTGTTTGCTTTGTCTTCAACCGTTTGAAAATTTTGAATGAACTCAGAAGTCAAAAGGCTGAATTTTCATGACCGATACGGCTATCCGTTTTGCGGTTTTCGTCGGGTAACGGACACCCAAAATACAGAGATGAATATACTACGGAGATCAGCACGACGAGATGGTCAAAATGGTATACAAATATCAGTGGTACGATTGAATTATAAAATTCGAATTTTCTAATAGCGGAAAATGCAAGAAAAATGCTGAAAAATAAGATCGACGGAGCCAAAGATGTCCGAATTTGGAAAAACGACAAACTGACATCTTGCTCAGAAGATGGTTTAGAATTTTTCTATGTAAAAATATTTAGGTTTCGGAAACATTTTATTTTCATCGCTTTTTAACTGATTTAAATTGAAGTAAATTTACGCGCGAAATAAACTTTCATATTTTCAGACGAAAATTTACCAGTCGCTATGTTTAACTAGACGTATTCCAAATATTAAATTTTTATTTCAAAATTTTATCGTTTAAAATTTCACAAAATTTCAACTAATTACGTTATTAAAACCGTTGAAATTTACGGGTCGTTACATTGTTTTAAATTTATGTTTACACAGAAAAATAAGCTTTCTTAGTAAATTTTAATCTGTTTGGATTTAAATGTGTACAAGGCTTAATGGTTACAACGGGAAATAACTTGGTTGAATTGGTTGATTGTTTTGATAGTTAAATAACCGACTATCAAATCTAGACCAAAACGTAACTCTGGAAATATCTAGAGGAAACTCGGGAATTATATGGTATGGTTACCGTTCGAGGTGCTCTACCGTACGTGTAAACTCGTTTGTTCTCTAGGACGAATTATAAGGAAACCCGTCCACTAACGGTTAGGAGGTGAACTCCGATCTTATATTTCATCTTTGTATTTCCTAAAGAACCGGGGTTGAGTTTACTGGGAAATAGCGAACATTGTTTCGAAGTGACCGGGATCGGAATTGAAATCCGAAAACCACTTCGATCCGACGAGTACGTTTTCGTGATGAAGACTAGAGCTTGGAGTCGAAGATGGAGCAGTGCAGTGCAAGGGCTAACCGCTAGTGATCCTGAGGGTGATTCCAAAATGGATGTAGTAGGAATAGTGCCTTCGGTTCCGTTCGAGCCCGGAACGGACTTGTATGGATGAATGCTTTCAGAACATCGTTAGGGGGGATGGTGAGCATTCTAAGTGAAATGTTCTAAAAAGGTAACGCTGAACCTCGAGCCTCATCAACCGGGAATGACTGAAAATCAGGGGATATGCAGCAAGGCTAAGTAGGTAGCACCCAAGTAGGGTAAGGTCATCCCTGTCTAGAAGTCCCTTTATATTTCGGCTGTGTGGGCGGTTGCTCATCCCAACCGCGGGGTGATCTTACTCGGGCAATCCAGTAAGGGGTAGTCCGGTCTTGTGTTGCGGGGGAACGGAGGGGTCCTCGGTACGCTGATCTAGACCAGGTACTGTGATATGTGGTACCCCAGTGCCTAGTCATTCGTTGGGAATCCATTCTCCCTACGTGCCTTTACGGTTTTGATTGTAGAACCCACTTTGTGGCTAGTATGCTAGAATTTAATAATGTAACAATTTCAGCTATTTGAATAAGTATTTGTATATAGACACTATTATAATATCAGAAGATTTTATAAGAAATGTTTGGTTATCGTAAGGTAAAAACCCGACATGTTTATTTGTGGTGTGGTCTTACGAGATACCTTTGATTTCAAAAGGATTTTTAAACTTTAATAACCAAGTTGATTGTGTTTCTCACGCTGGTTTACCAGACTGACCCAAGCATGGTGTTTTTCCCATATGCTCAGGTCAGGCCGAGCATATTTCCAGGTTTAGGTGGAAGAGTGGAAGCTGTTCAGGAGAGGAGCTGGAATCAGGAGACATTTTGACGTAGATGCTTATATTTTGTCTGTATTTGGTTGTGTGGTCAACTAGTTGTAAGGAAATGATTGTTATAAACTGTCTGATTTGAATGGTTCTAACTCTGATTTAAAGTCTGTATATATTATTAAAGCAACAGTTTTGGTTTCGTGTAAAGATTTGTTTATATTATAATTTATTCGATCCACTGTGAGATTCTGATTATTCTCTTTTCTTCTATCTTCTTTCTATTTCTACCTTCTTTCTTTCTTTCACTATCCGTCTTCTCGTGCAATTTGGCTGACAAGTGTGGTTTAAAATCAGTTTAAATCGGTACGGAAAAATGGATTGTGACATTGTGGTATCAAAGCCAGGTTGAGCGAATACCTAGGTTCGGGTGGGTTGCTCATTAGAGATAGGATCTGTAGCAACCTGGTTGAGTCTGAGTGTGTGTATATATATATACGAGAGTGCGTATTTGTTAGTTATATAAAAACGGTTTTATATATGGTGTTAATTGATCGGTTGAGTGGCATATGGATTCTGGTCAATACGAGTAGCTAACGTTATTGATAGGAATCTCTAAACACTTGAACTAGGCCAATGGACACAATATTGTTTTAATGGGTAAATGAAATAATTTTACCCTGAATATATTTTTCTATAAAAGATATGATTTTTAAAATATATGGTAATTAAAATGATTGGTTGTGATGATAATAATCATCTAGGATTTGAGTGGTCTCAGCCATCAACTTTAAGTATTTCCTTTTGTTGTCCTTTTGACTTAAGTATGCCCTTAGAAATTTGAACCCTTTAGAATTTGAATCTTTGGAAAATGAATTTTTATTAAGTTTTATTTACTAAAGTAATTTGGGAAAATTTTAAACTAATATTTTGGGAAATTTTCCACCCTTAAAGATAATTTTCATAATTATAAATTTCTAGAAAAGGATATTTGAGAATTTAAAACCTTATAACACTTACTTTGTTATATATAAATATATATATATATATATATATATATATATATATATATTTATAAATTGTAGGAATAAATTGTCTATAAACTTACTATATATGTGTATTTTTCTCTACCTATAATCATTTTTTTCAAATATATACTTAAACTATTTTTGGGAAGATGATTTTATAAAATCTTGGGTAATAGAAATTTTAAGGAGGAATTAATTTTGAAATGCAGACTTTGATGTACTCTTTAGCCTACAGAAGTCTAAACCTTAGGATCTCACCTTTGGGTTTTGGTATTGATTGTAGAGAACCCGTAGCATCAATCGTGGAGGAGCACTGGCTAGGGCAAGGATAGATGGTGATTTTGACTTGGCCAGGAGAATTCGGGCAGATCTTAACGAGCCGTCCTTATATGAAGAAGAGCCAGAGGAGCTGGTAGAGCCTGTCGAGCAACCTCAGCCTCAGTCTTAAGGAGAAGAGCCCAGGGTAGGAGCAGAGGAGGAACCCGGGGAAGAAGCCGAAGAAGACCCTGTGGAGGAATTCGACGATGAGGAAGAGTTTGAAGATGAGGAAGATCTCGAATCAGAAAATGACGACGTAGTCATTTGGAAGATAGGTGAGGTTGTTACGGAGTAAGTTGCTGGTGTAGATTTCCTTCGGAGAGAGCCTAGCCCAGAGATTGTATGGGTTCCAGACAATGATGGGGAGGCCATGGAATTGTCGGGGCCCGTAGAGGAGGACTCAGGTAGTAGGAGTCCATAGTAGTGTTGGTTTGCATGTCTCTAGGAAGTGTATGCCTTTTTGTATGGGTCTATGACCTTTGGACGTCATGGATGTTAAATGTTTGGTAAAACAGTATATATATCTGTATGAATGTATGTTTGTGTGTGAATGATGATAACATCTGTAGGAATATTCTAGATGGTACTTAATGTAATGTATATTTTGATTTACAAATATGAATCTATGTGTTTACTGGTGTAGTTTGGATTGTTCTTAATCTGTCCTAATGTGTGTTGATAATTTTACTAGCTTAGCTATGTAATTTCGGGGACGAAATTCTTTTAATGGGGGAGGAATGTAACGACCCGAGATTTTGGACATCCCGAGTTGTGAATATAAATTTATAATATTCAATAATATTATATTTTAATATTCAATAATATTGTATTTTAATATACAATATTCCCATTAATCAATGATTAATAATTGTACAAAACCAGTGTAACTTGAATTTTCAAATCTATATTAAATTACAAATTGATTTAAATGGAATTTCATATATGTATATTTTGTTTTAAAAGGTAAAATACGTATATATATTGTTTTAAATTAAATATATGTATTTTGTTTTAAAGATAAATAAGTGTATTTTAGTCTAAAGGTGAAATATAATAGAAGATTTAAATTTACTGAAAGTCAAATTGTAACAACCCGCATATTTTACGATTGTATATTTAAATGTTTTATTTAAATATTGCATCGTTAGTCGGATTTAAGTCCAAAATGTCACTTTTTGCAAACAGTCGAATTAGGACTCGAGACTACTTCCATTGAGTCCAAAATGACATTTGCGACCTTTTTGAGTATAAACATCGATATGTTTGGAGTTGAGTGAAATTTTGATGTTTTCAATTAGGGCTTTGGGTTTGGGTTTCAGCCCATCAACCCATCTAATACCCTAACACTCCACTCCCTCTTCATTCATTTATTCTTTTCCTAACACTTTCAAGCTAAAGAGAAAATGGGGGAAGAGAAAAGAAATCAAAATTCCTAAGCCCTAGTTTCTATTAGGAATTCAAGCTCTAGCTCCAAAATAAAAGAGAAGCTTAGGTAAGCATCCTCTTCATCTTCTCCATCTCAATCTCTCTTCAATTTTTAGAAATTCCTAAACCCTAACTTAGGAAATATTTTCCTATGAGCTTAGATTGGAGCTTCTTGAGTTGAGATTGAAGAGGAATTGGTCTTTCCTTTGTTCTAGAGCTTCTCATTTGTTGTTTTGGGTTGAAAAAGTGAGTTTTTGAACTCACATCTACGTCTATAACTTTCATTATTGTTAGGTATGAATTCTTAATGTAACAACCCGCATATTTGTCGATTTTATATTTAAATATTTTGTTTAAATATTTTATCGTTAGTCGGATTTAAGTCCAAAAAGCTACTTTTTGCATACGGTCAAATTAGGACTCGAGACCACCTCCATTGAGTTCAAAATGACGTTTGCGATCTTTTTGAGTGTAAACTTCGATATGTTTGGAGATAGTGAAATTTTCGTCACTTTTTGCTTTGAGCTTTGGTTTGGGCTGAACCATTCACTAACTCAGCCCAACCCCTTCCTTCTCTTCACAACTTCATTCTTCATTTCCTAAACATAGAAGCTTCATCAAAAATGGAGGAGGGAATGGGAAATTAAAACTCCAAGCTCAAATTCATTTGCAATCCATCATTCAACTCCAAATTCAAGAAGAAGACATTGATTCAAGCTTGGGACTGTTCTTGCTTTGCTTCAAGCTTCATCTTCATTGATTTTTGGTGCAAAGGTGAGATTTTTATCTCACATTTTTGCCTATAACTGTCATTGGATTGTTGGGAATGATTCCCTATCACTTTAGCATGTACATTTGCATTTGGTTTGGATTGGATTGGTGAAAAACCCCAAATTTTAGTGTTTTCGGCGAAAATCTGGCACTAGGTCGTTCTGCCTTGCTAGCTCGCGCGCGTGGAAAGGTCTCTGCCTGCTTATAACTCATTCTGGGCTTAGGTCGCTCGCCTGCAGTTAGGTCGTTCGAGTGTGTAAGTCGCTCGCGTGCTTAGGTCGTTCCCCTTTAGGTCGTTGGACCTTAAACCGTTTGCATTTGGTAGGTCGCTCGGCAGATAGCCCGTTCCACACTAGGCCGTTCTCCACCTTAGGTCGCGTACCCTTTAGGTCGCATACCCCTTGGGTCGCGTACCCTTTAGGTCGCGTACCTCTTAGGTCGCGTACCCAGTTAGGTCGCGCACACTTTAGGTCGGTTACCCCTTTAGGTCACGTACCTCTTAGGTCGCGTACCCAGTTAGGTCGCGCACACTTTAGGTCGGTTACTTCCTTTAGGCGCTTGACCCTACTTTCTGTAGGTTGTTAGATCTTACTTCCTTTAGGTCGCATTCGGAGTTAGGTCGTTCGCCACATGTGGGACGTATCACCTTATGTCACTCGGCTTCATCACTTGATCGCTCGACCTGTTTTTCCCCTAGGTCGCTCGGCATGCTACCCTTAGGTCGTTCGACCTAATTTACTTAAAGTTATTACCTTTTCAAGTCATTGCACTTTAACTCGGCCACATTAGGTCGCATGGGTACTTCTATTTTGATGAATTTGGAAGTGATTTTCTTGGATTTCATTCACGTCTTCGAACGTGAATCTTTGTGACATGATGATTCTACAATCAATTTCTATGATTTGTCACTTTAAAAATATGAAGGTTTCAATACTAGTAGTAAATATCATAACTCTTTCATCAAAACGATTTCAACTCTATTTTAATACAAAGCTCTTTTTCTTAAACCGTTTTCCAATCTATTAGTATATACAAGCCTTTACTTCACTCGGATAGAAATCTAATTAAACGGCTTAGCAAAACAGGTGGTATGAAACGCTTGCGTTTAATTCGTCGATTAATTCTTGGACTTGTTCGACTAAACCTTTTGTGACAATTTCCTAGTGAAGATCTAAAGTTTGTTCGTAAATATTTAAGTTAAGCTAGTGGTTATGGGACATGAAGCTAAACTCATATATTTACTAGCTTAGTGTAATTGACACTTCTTGATGATCATGATGATCATTTTTGTGATTTAGACTAGCAATTGTGCGATGTCTCTTTGTCTACAAGGGAGACTGTTAACGTTGAAAATTGAACGCTAACACCCCGGTGTGTGTAGTAATGTTGTGAAAGCACCACCCGTGATACGGGAATAAGAAATAAGCAGTAAAATAGCAGAAAACGGTAAAAGACAGCGATTTTATAGTGGTTCTTCTTATTATCAAGCCTACGTCCACTTTGAATTCCTTTATTGCTGATTTTGATTACAAGTTGATACAATGCTCTTCAAAATACGATACACTTTGATCACAAAAACACTCTAGACTAGTAGCTCAAACTTCGATGATGAGACTTGTTGAATCCATGTCGAATATGCAAGATCTCTTTCAAAGCTTGTTGTAGTGTCTTTGGTGTTGGAGTTCTTCAAGTGTTGGACGAGTTAAGAATTCTGCAGAGTAATGGCGCTTCAGAGAATGATCAGCCAAAAGTCCTCTTCACGTTGGAGTTAGGTTGGTATTTATAGGGAAATTCTATGCCTGGGTCGTAGGTCGTGGCCGACCTAAGTTGGGTCGTGAATGATTCAACTGGTTGTGACCGACCTAAGCTGGGTTGAGACTTCACAGATGTATGCTTGTCCATTTAAATATATCACAAGTCCCAGATCGTCCACGAGTTAGGAGGCCACCATGTGAAATAATGCGGCATTGAGTCTGTTTGTTTAGATCGTGAGCGACTTAAGTTAAGTCGTAGGTCGGTCGAGACTTAAATGCAGTTGCTAAGTCGTTCAATCCTTGCCGTAGTTAGGTCGTTACATTCCCTTAAGTCGTAGGTCGCCCGGATTGGAAGTCGTTAACTCGCTGAAGACATTAAGCCACTTCATTTCTTATGTCGTTAACTTCTTAACCTGGTAGGTCGTAAGTTCCCATAGGTCGTTAGTTTCTTAGGTCGTGGCAGCTCTTAAGTCGGCAGCTCTTAAGGTCGCGAATCAAAAGAGGGTTAACATTTGCCCCTCGAAGTATACGCCTAGGTCGTAGGTCGTGTGCTTCGATTTCCTTAGTTCGCTCTTTGATGAGTTTGTTAGGTCGTGAGCGACTTAAGTTAAGTCGTAGGTCATATGTGTCGATTCGCCTTTCACTACCACAGCGTATAAATAGCTTAGGTCGTTCCCTCTTTTCCTTTACCTACTCTATCATTCCGTCTGCCATTAACAAGTTTCCAAGCTTTCGAAGATGAATTCTAGATTACTCGACCGTTAATCATCTCCATCATCATATTTCATAAGTGAATCCATCCAATATTCAATCATGACCATCATCGAATCACGAGTCCCTTATTTGTCGTCCCTAATCCAAGTTTGTATACTATGCTCCACCATGAGTTGTGTCGCAACCGATCCATAACTTCCTCTAGTTGCTATGTCATTGTGATTTTTCGAAAATACTGCAGCATACTGATTTCATGATGGATTTGGGATGATTTAGTGATGTTGTGGGATGTGATTAGAGAATGTGGCCTAGGTTTTTTTTTATGGGGGATAGTTCGAGTTCTTGCGACTTAACTGATTTGAACGACCCAACTTTCTCTGCGACCTAATTAGCTTGCGGCATAGGCCTTAGCTCGTGGCCGAGCTAGGACTTAGGAAAATTTGTGCCGTTCTGTCTTGAGACCTTTACATGCATTACGACCTAGGGTCAATGACTTAACTTTAACTCGTTGCATATTCTTTAAGTCGTGGACGACTTAACTTGCACATTGTGTCCTGAGGAATTTCCGACCTAGGACTTTGAACAATTTAATCGACCTAATTTTAGCAGCATAGGCTCTAGGTCGCAGCCGAGTTAGAACTTGACATATTTGTATTGCCTTGAACTTTGAATTGTCTGAACTTCTTTACAGATTATCTCTAATGCTAATTGCCTGTTAAACATAACATTTGTAGAAAACTGGGACGAATATACTGCCATTGACTGCCCACATCGAATGACAGATCAGCCGATACAGAATAATCAATTTAAATGAACTGCACAGATAAAATGTTGTAACTCAACCAATTCAAGTGAAGTATTAAAGCAAAACTGAAATAGTTAACTAAAGCTGATTTGTTTGCATTAACACTACACTTGAGTTTTAAATTAACAAGTCCTGAAATCTCGTAATCGACCGATTGTCGACTAGTTTAATTCCAGTTATGTTTACTTGTTGTTTTATTAGTTCTGCACAACACTTCACACTTTTTTAGGAAACGTGCACCTTCGCCTCTAAATAACCAGTTGCTTGTGTAGAATGACTTCTCAGCAAGAAGATGTAGTAGTTCAAACCGGAGAGGCCACCCTTATTCCAGCCCCGTTAGTCAATCCTCCAGAAAGAGTCTCAACTACTTTGTCGTACAAAGTTTTCCGGCAATTGTGCACCCAGTTTGGTATCGCTGAAGCAGATGCCATTCTTCCTGAAAAAAGCAGCACTGCTGATGTGGCACCCCTGGCTTTGTCACAGTTAATCGGCAAATGTGCCTGAACGGGGCTATTCCCCCTTTCAACGACTTTCTCCAGAATCTTCTTCGTCGACTAGCTATCTCCCCCTTCCAGCTACACCCTAACGGCTACGCCATTCTGATGGGATTGTGTGTGCTATTTAGGAGGACACTTGACCGTTTTCCAAGTTTCGATGAGATTTGTTACTTATGCTCTTTTGCCAGAAATAAAGATCATCCTTCCATCACTGTTGTGCGAAGCGCTAGAAACCGCAAACTGATCATTGGCCTTTCGGATAGTGTTCACGGGTTTCTAAGTCAATTTTTCTTCGTCCGCTGCCCTCCGGGGTTTTATACCATTTGGAGAGAAGGAAGTAAGATTATTCATCTTTACTTCTTCTATTCCTTGAGTTTTCCAAAATCCGAAATGTCAAGTGCTAACTTCATCTTTACTTTTCAGCGCTTCCTCCCCCTTCCAGGGAACCCAGCCACAAGTCAACTTTCGAAAGGCTTATGGTTGTGCCGGTTGAGGAGAGAAGCATTAAATTTTTGTTAAAAGATGAATTTCTGCACCAGTTTGGACTTCTTCACCCTTCTTGATCTACTCAGCCTCACGAAGTTTCTGATTCTCCAGGAAAGGCGTCTGATGCCCCAGCTTTTGTCGAAGAACCTATACTGCAAGAACCTACCACTGAGGCTTCACTGGTGAAGTGTTCTGCCTCTATTGATGTTGCGGGGTCGTCCGACAAATCTATGCTCTCTCCGGTTATCGAAGAGGAGGAGCCTCCTCAATGCCCTGAGAAGGCATCCAATGAAGGGGTTGAGAAAGAGAGTTCCGCCCAGCACGACGACGAAGACATTTTTGGGGATCTTAGTGACTTAATGGTGACTTCGCAGGAGCTATTTAAAAATGACGTTTCAAAAGCTATTTCTCCTGCTGTCGAGGCGACTTCTTCTTTACAACAAGTCTCGACGCCTTCTATACAAGCCGTCGCCATCCCCACACCAAAGAGTGGTTTGTAGTTCGACGCGCGTAGCTTGCACGCCACACAAACTTAGGATTTTTTACAATTAAATGCACTCGGCTTCTTTACTTTGAAGATTTTTAACACTTATCTTTTTTATTTTTAGTTTCTCCAATGGGACGCAGTGGTTCATATTATGACAATTTTCAGCACCATGGAAGCCGCGACACTTATGATTTTAGGCGCTATCTCACTGCCCCGAGGGAAACAGATGAAGAAAGAGCTGCCAGAAAAGCTCATGAAAGACGAACTTATGAGGAGTGGCAAAGAAGAAGGGATGATCGTCACGACTCTTCTCACAGAAGCGACGATTCTCATAAGAGGAAATCCCATGATGATAAGGGGAAGGGTCACATTGTCGATGATCCGAGCAAGCGGGTCAAACTTAGCGACGCGCCCGCAATTTCTGAAAAGACCCCTGCTTCAATTCCTCTTGATATTCCCTCTGATTCTCCTGCTCTTCAGAAATCCGACATTCAAATGATTATCAACAGGCCTCAGTATCAAGTAAGGGATGCTCCTCCCACACTTCAGAACCGATTTCCAAATTGGTGTCTAAAAGGAGTTCGCTTTGACTTAGACTTGGTTCCTATCGACAAGCAGGCCATGCTGAAGAATCTCGATGCTGTTAAGCTTGACATTGAGAGAATGTCTGGATGGCAGAAACTGGTTGATGAGCTTCAAAGAGTTAATCGCATGAACCTTGAAGCCATGCTGACTATGGAGAATGATAAGTCAGAGTGGGATAAAATTTGCAAGCAGCACGACGCTGAAATGAAGAGCATCACTGATGATTATGGGAGACTTGAAGCTGAAGTTGAAAGACTAAAGAACGAGCTTGCCACTTCTTCCACTTCTTATTCGCAAAAGGAAGAAATGCTCCAAAAGCAAGTTCGAGATGCCCATGCTGCTCAGTGAGATGCCGAAGCGAAACTTGAAGCAGAGCAACATGTTACTGGGAAATATCGTGATGACGCCGCTCAGCTTCGGGAGAAAGTTAGCTCCCAAGACTTGAAAATCACCAGGCTGCAGTCTCAGTTGTTAAAGGCTGAAAGAGAGCGCGATGAAGCTATTGCTGGCAAAGTTGCAGCCGAAGAATCTCATGAGGCTACCAAAGCCAATATCAGTTCTACTCTGTTTGACTTTTACTTGCACAGCGTTCTGGGTCGTGGGAGCCTCTCCTTTCTGGGATCGACATATGAAATCACTCTGGCTGAAGTGTGGGAAGCCGCAGTTGATATGTTCAGCGGTGCTGGCTATGACGAGGCAGAGCTTGAGGCACGTTATTTTGACGATGAAACTCGTGCCGCTCTTGCTAGAGGAAAGGAGCAACTTGCTAAAGCGCGAGCTGAACCGACGGGAGAAGAACACCCAAAGGAGGAAGCTCCTTTAACTGCCCCCGTCCATACTTCAATTTCGGCCGATGCTAACATTATAGGCTCCAGTTCCCATTCTTCGCCTCCTGCTAAAGTTGACACTGAAATTGTGACTACTCCCACCGAGGAAGAGGCCCTGGAAGATATTGAGGCTCAGAAATTCGAAATTGATCTTGCAAAGCCGACTTCTCCAGGTAACTTTGACGTCGACCCAGTTCCAGTGAGTCACTTATTCGATTCAACCGAGCTTGATGAACTTCTTACTTATTACTTAAGCTTTGATGAACCAATATCTTCTCTTTTCTCGGAGAATACTGATTTTAACTTCTTTTCTTCTATAGCGGAGGCACCGAGCGCTATACACTCTTCTCCTCTTCCAGCTGTTCCTCCTCCAACCCTTCAAGTCACTCCTGCTTCTCAGCCGGGTTCGCAGGAAGAGCAAATAGAAGCCCTTCAAGGCTTGGAGGATCCACCCGCTTCACAAGAACAGAAGGCGGAAGATCTTGAGGACAGTGAGAAGACTCCGGAGCAGTCTCTTGATGATAACACGAAGCTTTCTACGCTGCTTACTACTCTGGGAAGTGAGTCTTCTTCGAAGAGGAAAGGGAAGCGCGTCATGAAGAAGAAGAAGAAAAGCATTTCCGCTGGAGAAGATGAAGCAGAAGAAGATCCCGCTGCACCTTCTTCTCCTTCTTCTCCGACCCGTCCCCGCCGGATTCCGAAACTAGTCATCAAACCGGGCAGGGGTACTAAAGGTGGCAGGAAGAAGGAGTGATAATCTGGACTCTACTTTTCTTATTTTGCTTTTTTCCTGTGTCGACCGGAGATTGTGCGGGTACCGGTCCCTGCTTTTTTTTGAGATCTGCACATGTAAAGAATTTTCACAGTATTGAATAAAATAATTCTTTTACTTGTCAAATTCTTATGTATGTAAGAATGTATCTATTTCTTATTTTAGTGTAGAATAAACGATTCTTTATACTTGTACAAACTTTTTGTCTGTGTTTGAGAATGCATTTATTCCACATCTTTTCTGCATGATGTTGTAATTAGCTTGTGGTATGTCGCTTGAACACTACTTTTATTGATGTAGTTGTATTGTATGATATTGCCCCTATACCACAAGTGCATTGCAATATCTTTTTGCTTTGATGAGACTTGTACTCTTATTTTGGAGAATAACTATTCCATTTTTGAGGAAACAATTATTCTACTTTAATGGAGAGTGTCTCGTTTTTGGAGAAGTTTTTTACGCTTCAACCTTCGGAGATGGTCACTTCATATTTTTGAGAAGTGAATTCTCCTACGCGGTAAAGCGGGCCTCTAAAGAGGATTTTACTTAGCACTTCAATTTCTGGGGAAGAATTTTTTCAAGATAAACAAGTAGATCTTCCTTGAGAGTTGAAGTGTGCCTCTGAGGAGGGCTTTCTTTCTTCTTTTATATTTGTCGCGTTTTCTTGAAATTACTTTCTCGCAGTTGAATGGAACTACGGAGCGGGCGCAAGTTACTTGATTGGATGTTCGTTTGTACAAGCGATCACAGTCAATTAACAAGGGCCCTGCGCCTTCATGTTGTGAAGGTGCTTTTTCGGTGGTTCTGTTAACTTTGTTGTTTGAGAAGAGTATTTCATTCTAGGACGTGCCTCCGAAGAGGTCTTGTGCCTCTGGAGAGGTCTTGTGCCTCCGAAGCAATTTCTTGCCTACGAAGAGGGCTTGTGCCTCCGAAGCAATTTCTTGCCTACGAAGAGGGCTTGGTTTTTGTGCCTCCGAAGAGGGCTTGTGCTTCCGAAGCAACTTTCTGCCTATGAAGAAGTCTTGTGCCTCCGAAGCAATTTCTTTCCTACGAAGAGGGCTTGTGCCTCCGAATCAATTTCTTGCATACGAAGAGGGCTTGTGCCTCCGAAGCAATTTCTTGCATACGAAGAGGGCTTGTGCTTCCGAAGCAACTTTCTGCCTACGAAGAAGTCTTGTGCCTCCGAAGCAATTTCTTGCCTACGAAGAGGGCTTGGTTTTTGTGCCTCCGAAGAGGGCTTGTGCTTCCGAAGAAACTTTCTTCCTACGAAGTAGTCTTGTGCCTCCGAAGCAATTTCTTGCCTACGAAGAGGCTTGGTTTTTGTGCCTCCGAAGAGGGCTTGTGCTTCCGAAGCAACTTTCTGCCTATGAAGAAGTCTTGTGCCTCCGAAGCAATTTCTTGCCTACGAAGAAGTCTTGTGCCTCCGAAGCAATTTCTTGCCTACGAAGAGGGCTTGGTTTTTGTTCCTTCGAAGAGGGCTTGTGCTTCCAAAGCAACTTTCTGCCTACGAAGTAGTCTTGTGCCTCCGAAGCAATTTCTTGCCTATGAAGAGGGCTTGGTTTTTGTGCCTCCGAAGAGGGCTTGTGCTTCCGAAGCAACTTTCTGCCTACGAAGAAGTCTTATGCCTCCGAAGCAATTTCTTGCCTACGAAGAGGGCTTGTGGACTCCGAAGAGTAGCACATGAACTCGGAGGAGTAGCATTGTTGCTTGTGTCTTTCTACCATCTGCTTTCTGGCGATTCCTCGTTATCACTTCAAGCGCATGTTACATTCTTTTGCAAGTTGTTTGCTTTTTGCCAAAGAAATGTACGTGATCGTTGAGTGAATCCACGGGGCAGACGCAAGCTACTTTATCGGATGTTTGTTTGCACAAACGATCGCGATTGGTTAGCCAGGATCTGGAATCTCCTCGTTAAGGAGATGCCCTCTTTGGTGGAATTACTAACTGTTTGAATATCACTTCTTTTGTAGGAGTTGAATTTTGGAAATTTTGTGGCTTGACATTCATTTGTTGAGTGATTTATGGGAATCGCTTGAATTTGTGATGGGTTGAATAGGTAAGCTTTGCCTTGATTGCCTGCAATATTAGATCGATATTTTAGCAACACATTTAAGATATTTGCACATCGAAATGAGATAGGCAATTTAAAATAGCAAAAGACACAAGATTTATAGTTCTTTATTATTGAATCACACTGATTTCTCAGCGGTTTACAACACAAGAGTTATACATCCACCATCATTTTACAAATCTAAGCAAGACTGTTAAGTAAAAAATGGATGCAAGTGATTGTTGTTCCAGAATCTTCGGATTGAATTTCCTTTTCCATTGGACTCGTAGTTTTGGATTCATATGCCAGAGAGATTGGAAGATGCCCCAGCTGCAGTCTTGCGGGTAGTCAGCAGTCGACCCAATTCCTGCCTGCTGGGTGAGGACCCCCTGTGACAACATTAATGACAAGATTTTTGGAATCTTGCACTGCAGTGTTGTTGCCAGAGCCAGATCGATGGACAGGATGTCGTTGCCCCTGAGTGGATGAGGTTAGGTCGGCTCTGTTTTTCTTCACATATTGTTGCAGTTTACCTTGTTTCAGTAACTCTTCAATCACATTCTTTAACTGGCAACATTGTTTAGTGTCATGGCTAGGTTGATTGTGAAATCGACGGAATTTCCCATTATTCACTGCACTTCCCCTCATCTCAGGTGGTTTGGGATACTTGACAGCATCCTTTGTCGCGAAAAAGATATTTTTCGGTGTGTCAGTTAAAGGAGTAAAATCTGAAGGATTGAAGCGACGAGGTTTCTTCTCATTTCCCTGCTTCTTTTCTCCATCATTTTCCCTTTTCTGCTTTCCAGATTCTCTCTTGCTAGAAGTAACACCGTTATCCTTGACTTCGGCCGCAACTACTTTCGCTGGCGTAGAAAGGCTTTCTAGGAGCATGAATTCGTCGGCCTTCTTATAGAATTTCTCAAGTGAGTTTGGCTCCTTCATTTTTAGCCATCTTCCGAATTCACTTGATTTGTTGATGGCTCGCATCAGGTAAGTCAAGATCATACGTGGTTCTGCATTATCCACTTCAGCTAGGGCTATATTGAAACGGTTCAAGAAAGATCTGATAGATTCTCCGGGCACTTGTTCAAGGTTGGACAGTGACATTATATCCTTAGCTTTTGAAGCATACAACCTGAATTGATCCTTGAGTTTTCGAGTTAAATCAGAGAATTGATCTATGGACCGAGTTGGTAGCTTTGTGAACCACAGCAGAGCCACACCTTCCAAGTATACGGGAAAGTATCGACATTTAATCTCATCTGATGCTCTTGCACCGGTCATATGCCAATCGTACTTGTATAGAAACTGGTTTGGGTCACTTGTCCCCCTATAGGCCGGGATAGTAGGAGGTACAAATTTTCTTGGAAACTCTACTTTCAGGATCCTTTCAGTAAACGGAGTTCTGCTTGGTGCAAATCCCCAATCATTCTCATTTTCTTCCCTCTACATGCTCTCTTTCATGATTCGGCGAACCATCCCTGATAGGTATTCCTCATTGTTTAGAGGCATCGCTGGGTAGACATCAGCCGTTTTTTCAGAAGTTTGCCTGGGAAAATGCTCGCCAAAAGTTGGCTGCGACCTTGGACCTTCAGCTTGGAAAGGTGGCGCTTCGGCGGTGCCAGCTGCTCTTTGAGGAATATCTTTCTCTTGGGAATTATGAGCATCTTCAGCGAAGACTGTTTCATTGTTTTCTGGTTGTCGATTTGCCCCTAAGTAAAGCGTTTAATCTGTCCATAATCAAAGCATTTTGGGTTTCAATCTGCTGGTATAATCCTGACACTATGTCATCTAATTCAGCCCTTGTGACTCCAACGGTAGGAGTTGCCTCGTTTGCTGTTGGGGAAGCGGAGGTTCCCTTATGAGCATTTCCGGATCTGGCAGATCTACCCTTTCTTCCAGGAGTCATGATCTCAGATAGATTTCTGGTCTTGAAAGAAACTTTTTCCACGGACTTTTGTGAAGCAATGGTGAATGTATTCCTGAGTTGGGTTCTCAGTGAAAGCACCAAAATGTTAACGCTGAAAATTGAATGCTAATACCCCGGTGTGTGTAGTAATGTTGTGAAAGCACCACCCGTGATACGAGAATAAGAAATAAGCAGTAAAATAGCAGAAAACGGTAAAAGACAGCGATTTTATAGTGGTTCAGCTTATTATCAAGCCTACGTCCACTTTGAATTCCTTTATTGCTGATTATGATTACAAGTTGATACAATGCTCTTCAAAATACGATACACTTTGATCACAAAAACACTCTAGACTAGTAGCTCAAACTTCGATGATTAGACTTGTTGAATCCATGTCGAATATGCAAGATCTCTTTCAAAGCTTGTTGTAGTGTCTTTGGTGTGGGAGTTCTTCAAGTGTTGGACGAGTTAATAATTCTGCAGAGTGATGGCGCTTCAGAGAATGATCAGCCAAAAGTCCTCTTCACGTTGGAGTTAGGTTGGTATTTATAGGGAAATCCTATGCCTGGGTCGTAGGTCGTGGCCGACCTAAGTTGGGTCGTGAACGATTCAATTGGTTGTGACCGACCTAAGCTGGGTTGAGACTTCACAGATGTATGCTTGTCCATTTAAATATATCACAAGTCCCAGATCGTCCACGAGTTAGGAGGCCACCATGTGAAATAATGCGGCATTGAGTCTGTTTGTTTAGATCGTGAGCGACTTAAGTTAAGTCGTAGGTCGGTCGAGACTTAAATGCAGTTGCTAAGTCGTTCAGTCCTTGCCGTAGTTAGGTCGTTACATTCCCTTAAGTCGTAGGTCGCCCAGATCTGAAGTCGTTAACTCGCTGAAGACATTAAGCCGCTTCATTTCTTAAGTCGTTAACTTCTTAACCCGGTAGGTCGTAAGTTCCCATAGGTCGTTAGTTTCTTAGGTCGTGGCAGCTCTTAAGTTGGCAGCTCTTAAGGTCGCGAATCAAAAGAGGGTTAACAGAGACTAAACCCCGTTTGTGTGATGTTTCTACATCACATATGTGGGGTAGCGCCCCATGGTCTTCGGGCCGTTCGTGTGTCAAAATTTAATGGATAGCTTCCATGAGATAGCTTCTCGTTCTTGTGTTACACGTGTTGGTGAGTTTTCATGCTCCCGTTCTTGTGATAGGCCTCCCCCCTTTTTATGTGATTTCTGGATTTCGTGTGTTGATTTCTGGAATTGTGCTTCACCAATTTTCATGATTTTCTTTGATATGTTATCAATTTTTGTGCATTGGTGAATTCGTGTGTCATTGACTTGTTATGAATACAAGTTTAGGGTATGATACCCCATTTTATCTTTGAGAAGATTCTTGTGATATTGATTAATCTCTTGTTGATTTTCATTTACATACTTATAGTAGTATGCCTTTATGGTTATTATATGTTTATGCCATATCTCTTATTCTATATCATGTCATCTGATATTTATAGCTAGACTAATCCGTTTATTATTTTCTTATGAAATAATACTCGGGTCAGACCGAGATGTTACAGGTGCTTCTGCTTGACTTCTCTCCAGGGATCTATTACTCTGACTTTTGGCTAACTACTTAGATTAGTAGTTTTTGTTGTACACATTTGAGATATCGACTCATTGATGTATTCTTTTGTATAGCACATGTTGCTATTCTTTTGTATTATCGTGGATCTTTCTGACCACTTCTCTGATGTACACTTTCATGTGTTATATATATATTCATATCTTTTTCCGCCTTTGTGATATGGATGTCTGTGACTGATTTATGTTATGTTTACTTCCATGTTTGTTTCCGAAGATTATTTATAGCCACTGTGTGATAGCTTTGAGTTTGTATCGGTATGTCGGATTTCCTCCTTAAATGATATGCATTCTATACTATCTGACATATCGGTGCTCGCACAAAGAAGTTACATGGATGGTCGCTCCTCAACAGCCTTATTCTCCGTGCTAATTGACAACACTACACCGTAGTGTTCTTGGTTAGCGTGGGTATAGAGGTGGGGCGTCACACCTAACATCTATTCATTTTCATTTGCTTTTGATTTAGATTGATTTGGTGAATTTTCCAATTTTTGGTGTTTTGAGGTCAAACTTTTAAAAATCCTATCTTTGATGTTTGAACACGTTTTTGGGGTATTTCGAAGAGCCATACAAGGCTGGGTTGCCGCTTGGCGTAAATCCTTAGTCTCCGGTGCTCGTTCGTTCACCTCCGATTAGGATTTTGCCTCACTTGGGGGCTAGGCTGTTAATGCTGTGGAAGCAGGTTCAGTCGACTGAACCAGGAGGTTAGTCGACTGAACCAGGAGATAGAAAATGCTCTATACTTGTATCAGTCGACTGACCTTGGGGTTCAATCGCCTGACCTGGAAACCGAAAGTTTCCAGGCATTGGGTCAGCCGACTGACCACCTGGTTCAGTCGACTGATCTGCTGGTCTCAGCCTAATTTGCCTATTTTGTGTGGATTTCCAATTTTGAACCGATTCGTGTTGATCCGATTTGTTGTTATCATTTACTATCGACTTTGATGACTTCTTTTTCAGGATTCTTGGGAATATCCATTTTGATGGATTCGCTATCGATTTCTATGGATTTGATTCACGTCTTCGTATGTGAATTTTTGGTGATTGATTGTTTTTACAATCAATTTTGTGATTTGTTACTTTAAAATACAAAGGTTTCTATACTAGTAGTAAATATTCAAACTCTTTCACAAAGATGATTCCAACTCTATTTTTAATACAAAGCTTGTTTATAAAACCGTTTTCCAATCTATTAGTATATACAAACCTTTAACTCACTCGTATGAGGAATCTAATTAAACGGCTTAGTAAAACAAGTGGTGAGAAACACTTGTGTTTACTTCGTCAGTTACTTTTGGACTTATTCGATTGTAAATCTTGTGACAATTTTCGAGTGGAAACCTTCAGTTTGTTCATAAATATTTAAGTTAAGCCAGTGGCTATGGGACATGAAGCTAGACTCATTTATTTACTAGCTTAGTGTAATTGACACTTCTTATTGATCAATGATGATCGTTTTGTGGTTTAGACTAGCAATGTGCGATGTCTCTTTGTCCACGTGGAGGACTGTACCTTGTTTTATTGAGCTTCGTCTCATTTCTTTTATGGGCTAGCGACCCTTTTTTTATGGTGTTCGGTTCATCAGATGTACCGTTATTGTACTACATCGATGCCCCAGCTTTTTGGTTCATCGGACGTACCGTTATTGTACTGCGTCGTTGCTCCGAAGTTATGGTTAGCGACCATGGAATAGCATTCCGTTTGTGATGCACGTGTTGGTGAGTTTTCATGCTCCCGTTTGTGATAGGCCTCCCCCCCTTTGTGATTTCTGGATTTCTAGATGATGATTTCTAAAATTTTTGTTTCACCAATTTTGATGATAGGCATTGATGAGCTCTATCAATTATTTGTGTTTTTGGTGAATAATTTAAGTAATGCGATTCTTTGTAGATGTTTGAGATGATTTGGGATATTGTATGATTTTTGTTGTTATTTGATGTATACTTGTCGCAGTATAGCATTATTGTTATCATACGTTTTTGTCATATCTCTTATCCTATCTCACTTTATATGATATTTATAGCTAGACTGATCCGTTTATTATTTTCTTATTAAATAATACTCAGGTCAGACCGAGATGTTATAGGTGCTTCTGCTTGACTCCTCATCTGGGACTATTATCTGACTTTTGGCTAAATACTTAGCTTAGTAGTTTTTGCTTTTATACATTCGAGATAGAGACTCCTTGATGTATACATATTCTTTTGTCTGGCACTTGTATCTATTCTTTTGTGACGTAATGGATCTTATATGTCCATTACTTTGATGTACACTTTTATGTGTTATATTCATATCTATTTCCGTCTTTGTGATATTAATATCTGTGACTGATTTGTGTTATGCCTATTTCTATATTTGTTTCCGAAGTCCACATAGCTACTGTGTGGTAGCTTTGAGTTTGTATTTGGTATGTCGGATTTCCTCTTGAAACTAAATGCGAGTTATACTATCTGACATATCGTTACTCGCCCAAAGCAATTACACAGATGGTCGCTCCTCAACAGCCTTATTCTTCATGCTAGTTGATGGCATTACCTCATAGTGTCCTTGGCTAGCGTGAGTATAGAGGTGGGGCGTCACAGCTTGGTATCAGAGCCAAACTTTGGAACAATATAGAATAATCTAGCAAGGATCATTGTCCTAAGTCTTTCTTAGGATTCGTGCCATAGGATTTAATTCGAGTCTTCGTACCGTTCTATCCTATATTCTTTATGATGCCTTGTTTTATCAATCAATTTGTTTGATATTCATTCAGAGAATAATCTTTTTTCCTCTTCTTTCTTTCTTGCTTTCTTAAAGAAGAGAAATGGTTAGACCAGGCCGTCCCAGCGCCGGTCAATCCATTGCTACTCCTCAGGACGGAGTATTTATGTATGCTCAGCAACTTCTAGAACGTGTGAAAAATGCTCAAGCTATCGGACCCATTACGGAGCCTACTCATCCTAAATCTGGGTTTGCACGCTTGTGCAGTGATTACACTAACTTAGGAGGAAGGCCTTTCAAGGGTTTCGAAAGCGTTATAGAAGTCCAAGCTTGTCTTAGATCATGCGATCGCATCTTCTCCCGCATGAATCTTATTGATCTACATCGAGTCCAAGTGGCTTCTAGCATGCTCCAGGAGAGAGCATTAGATTGGTATGAGCTTTTGATTTCTGAAATTATTGAAGCGGATCTTACTTGGGAGCAATTCCGGGAAAGATTCGAATTGAAGTTTGTGCCCGAAGTTGAAAATTTATCTCTAGCTCGACGCTTTATTGACCTTGTTCAAGGTGAATCTTCTGTGACGGATTACGTCGCATCTTTCGAATCACTATCTAAATTTGGGGTCGAGTATATTAATACCCCATTGAAGAAAAATCAAAGGTTTGTCTATGGGTTGAATAAGAACGTCAAAAAGCCTTTACTTTTGAAACTAGAAGTTTCTTTTGATCAGCTTGTTGATATCACTCTTCGACTTGAAGAGGCTGATAAAGAAAGTGATGCTGAAGTTGTGGGTGTCAAACAGAACTTCAACAACAACAAGAAGAGGCCTATTAAGTTTAAGCCTAATCCCAACAAGAAAGGGAAACAAGCAACTTCGATAGCAATGACTCCTACCTCTAGTCGTGGACAATGCTACAATTGTGGTTCTAAGGACCATTATGCTAATAGATGCCTGAAACCTCTCTTTTGTCGTTATTGCAAAAGTTTGGGTCATCTTTTATCTTCATGCCCCAAACTTCCAAGCAAGAGGGAGGGAAAGTTAAATGTTGTGCAAGCGCCTAGTAACACTTCTCTTGGTCAAGGTATTTCTCATTCTATCCTTGATGGCAATATTATGTTTCGTGATCATCCTATTCGAGTTCTTTTTGATATGGGTGCATATCACTCTTTTATTTCAAAAGAACTTGTTGATACTTTTTCTTTGTATGTTATGTGCTTGATGACTTCTTTGAGAATTGCGAATCCGGTCGGTGGATCTGCAACACTCAGTTTGCTTTGTAAAATGTCGAGATTATTTTATGTGATTATGCTTTCCGAGCCGATTTGCATGTTATGTGTTACCTTGGTTTCAAAATGATTTTGGGGATGGATTGGCTTACCCGTTATGAAGACCACATCCAATGTCCTGAGAGGACTATTCATCTTCGACATCCTCAATCTGTTAAGCAGATTTCTATTATTCTTAAAGATTCAGATTCTAATTCGGTGGCATCCTTATATTCTCTAAACCCTCATGATGACGATAATGATGATGAGGAAGATGTCATTTCCCTCATTCACGTTGTTCGTGAATTTTCCGACATATTTGAGCCCGTCTTAGGATTACCCCCTAAGCGAGCAACTGAGTTCAGAATTAATCTAATCCCTGGAGCTCTACCTATCACTTGTCCACCTTATCGTATGTCCAATAAGGAAAATGAGGAGATGCGTAAACAATTATCCGAATTGGAAGCGAAGCAATTTATTCGTTCTAGTTCCTCTCCATGGGGAGCTTCAGCTATTTTTTTGAAGAAATCTGATGGTACACTTAGGCTTTGCGTTAACTACCGCAAGCTTAATGATCTCACCATCAAGAATAAATATCCCTTACCTCGGATTGTTGATTTATTCGATCAACTTAGTGGTGCTAGAGTCTTTTAAAAGTTAAACTTAGCAACTGGTTTTCATCAGCTTCGTATTACAGAGGATAGCATTCCTTTGACATCGTTCTGTACTCGATATAGATCTTATGAATGGCTTGATATGCCATTTGGTTTAATGAATGCTCCGGCTTACTTCGTTGACCTTATGAATCGAGTTTTCAAAGACTTCCTCGATCGATTTGTTCTCATCTTTATCGATGATATTCTTGTTTATTCTAAAACCGAGGAAGAGACCGGAGAGTGTGACGGAAATCCATAGTTTTCTTGGATTGGCGGGCTATTACCATCGGTTCATAAAAGACTTTTCTAAAATTTCTGTGCCTCTTACTAGTTTGACAAAGAAGGGAGTTAAGTACATTTGGTTAGACAAATGTGAAACTTCTTTTCAAAAATTAAAAGAACTCCTTTCTGATGCTCCTATTCTTGTGATTCCCGAAGGGAACCAAGACTTTATTGTTTACACCGATGCTAGTCGTGTTGGTTTGGGAGCCGTTCTCATGCAAAGGGAACGTGTTATTGCTTACGCTTCTAGGCAATTAAAGCCTGTCGAGACTAGATATGCCACTCATGATTTAGAACTTGCGGCTATTGTTTTAGACCTTCGAATTTGGCGTCATTACCTTTTGGGAGAGAAATTTGTTCTCTACACCGATCATAAATCTTTGAAGTATTTATTTTCTCAAAAGGAACTTAATTTGCATCAATGATGTGCACGTAAATGTGCATATTTTTACCACCATATTTAATCTATTTAAATTAAATAAATGATCATATTGGGTATTTTAACTTGTTTAAACCAAAATTCAAATTATTTGAAATTGTCACATATTCATCTTCATATAGGGGCAAAATGGTCATTTTTATGCATTTATTAAATTGTGAAAATTTACTTGGAATTTTCTATGTTGTTTTGTAGGAAATTTGGTGAATTTTACAAGTGGTTACATGATGATATATGCATGCATAAGAGTGAAGAGAACAAATGAAGATGGAAATAATTCAAAGTGAAGATAATGGAGGACCCCACCTACCCACCTTTCTTCATGTACAAATTAGAATCTAATCCACATGCTAATGGTCATCAAATCTTCATGCACACTTAAATGGATGATTATGGGAGACTAATGATTACTTGGCCACCACACTACCTCAAGGGTAATTTGGGCATTCCCCAAAAATATGCATTAGGGTTTAAGACTTGTATATATACCC
Source organism: Allium fistulosum (assembly GCA_030737815.1). Taxonomy (NCBI): domain Eukaryota; kingdom Viridiplantae; phylum Streptophyta; class Magnoliopsida; order Asparagales; family Amaryllidaceae; genus Allium; species Allium fistulosum. Next base: position 1,216,046,654 of record CM060904.1, on the reverse strand, counting down.
CTTATGTTTCATGTAACCCTCTCCTCCCTCTCTTAGTCTCTCTTTAGCTTAGTTTAGGCTCAAAATAAAAGAAAGCTTCTCTTTTCTTTTTCCATGGCTACTTAGCCATTTTGTTTCATGTAATTTTTATGCAACTTTAATATATTTCTCTTTTCTTCTCTTGTTTATTTTCCTTTCATGTTGTAGTGTAGATCTAGTTTACTTATGCAAGTAGAATAATTTTTCCTTTCATTTTTGCTCTCTTTTTCTCTTCTTGTTTCATGTTGCTTTCTACATTTGTTCATATGATAACAAATATGAGAGCTTAATCCCTTCAATTTAGGGGTAATGAAGCTCTCTAGTATGTAGATCCAACATCTTGTTGTTTATGCTCTCTTTTGTGCTTAATGAGAATGATTGAAGTGGTTTAATGATGTTGTTTAGCTTTGAATTTGATAGTCTATGTTGTTCATAACAAATAGGCTATGCTTAAACAAACAAAACACAAATTGCCTCTTCATCTACATATGATTATGGCAAAGAAGTGAATGTTGAAATTAAAATTTGATGGCTTTTATTTCTAATTAATAGTTAATAGGCCATGCTTAAAATAGATTTTGCTTTCAACTTTGTTGTCAAATTTTATGAGATTTAAAAGTGTATTAGTAGTTGTGTTATAGTTTGATGGTTTATATTGGGCTAATTAATAGCACAAATATACCATACTTATGATAAACACATCAACTAATTCACTAATGACAAGAAAAGAGAGATCATAACTTCATTTTGTTGATTTATGTAATCTAGAGAGTGGAATTGCCTCTAAATTGTCTTAACACTCTCATATTTTTTATCAATTTTCTTTTGTTAGTTTTCTACATTTTTAGCTTAACTTTCACTCGACTTTGGTATAATTTGATTGAATAGAATTTTAAAATAATCAATTCCCTACGGATCGACCCGTATTCGCCACGTGCTACATTCGTACACCGTGCGCTTGCGGTTAATTTTATTTCTAAATTCGTTCGACGGTTTTCTAAACCGATAGAATTTCCGTCGACGAACAAGTTTCTGGCGCCGTTGCCGGGGAACTGTTTTGATTTTAAATTTTTATTCTTCGGATTATTTTTCTTTGTTAGATTTTTGTGTGCTTTTTATTTTGTGTGTTTATTTTCATTTATCTTGTTTCAAAAAAAAAATTGTGTGTTTGCTATTCTAATTTGCTATTGCAATTGCATTTGCATATCATACTTAAAAAAAAGAACATTGCATTCATCTTTAATTTCATTCCATTTCCTTTTCAATTACATTTTGCATTTACAATTTACAATTATTTAAAAAAAAACACTGTTGCATTGCATTTTTCTTTCACTGTTTGCATTTTCTGTTCTCTGTTCACATTCACTGTTCCCACTGCATTTTTCTTCACAGAAAATCAACCACATACCATCACATATCACTACCACTATACCATACCTCTGACCACTTCTTCAAACCAGAGCAACAAATAAACTGCTTCCCATTACCCAATCCCTCTGCTTCAACTTTACTGCTATTAGTTCAAACCAGCAATTCCATACTTCTATCCTAACCCACTGATCCATTTTCAGTTCACCACTCACATTTGCATAACATTTTATTTACATTCATCTACTTGCTACCATCATTTCCACCTTACTGTTCCTCCACTGCCCTCTGTTAAAAGCTCTCTGGTTCAACTCTCTGTTCACTAGTGCACTGCACATATACAAACAATCACAATCTCATCCAAACTTCACTGACAACTTGCCTACTCCTTTCTGCTATTTCCATTCATCTTTCTGTCAACAATCTTACCATTTACACATTTCTACTACAAACTGCTACATCATACCTGACCATCAAACCAACATAACCAAACCATCTGCAACATCACTGTCTTTTCCATCATACACCTATCTGCCTTGTTTCTTCACCCACCATCCTCTACCTCTATCATATTCCTAGTTGTTCCACCTTGGCCATTCAAACTAGCAGTGCACATCATACACCCAAGACACTGCAGCACACCCTGATATAACCACTTTGCCACCATCACCTGAGTCGTTAAACTACATCTGACCACAGTTCATCCATCGAACAATTCACCGAACAGCAGTCCCTGACCACTGCATCCACCCTGATCATCAACCAACAACAGTGCACTCTCCACCTCTCTCTGATCAACCTCTAACAACCAACTGAATCATTCACCAAACCACAAGACCAAAAAAAATCACCACTGCCGGCATACAGTTCAACCACCAAACCAAACGTTATCTTCACATCCCTTAACCTACTCAAATTCCTCCACTCACTCACCCAAATCGCTCAACACGACGAACCCCACAGACTCCTCAAATCACGACCCCACTGCAATCCTTCAGCAACTAGAATCGAATTCGCCAAATTTCACAACCTCACCTTCAACTCAAGTCACCACAAACTTTTTCCGATCCAGAAATTGGCGCTCGAGAATTGCCTCCACCCACCGTAATCCACGAATCACCCTCTTTTGGCCTCACTCTTAACAGCAGCAAATATCATCTACCAGCAAACACAAATCGAGCATCACCACTAACTGCAAACCGCCACCCAATTGGCTCAAACCGAAACCCTAAACACTCGCCGTCGCATGAACCTAAACCGCTACCTCCACAATCCAAATCGAGTTGTTTTTTATTTCGATTAAGTTCGGTTAATAAAATGAAACGTGAGAATGGTTTTGGGAATACTGTTAAGTTAAATGAAGTGGTAAGTTAAATTAGATGAATGACTGGGCCGGGTTTGTTTGGTCTGCTGAAGTTGGCTTTGTTTTTTTTGTGTATGGTTTTAATTGGTTTTGCTTTTAATCCTTTTAAGTTCCATCCTTAAATAAATAAATAAAAAGAGAAAATCTTTTGTTTAGTTTGTTTTCCCATTGTTTTAAGTTTTCAATTTTTTTTTTAAGTAAAACAGTACTTTTAAATTTCCTTTCCAAAAAAATAAAAAAAAATTTCAAAAAAAAAGTCTCTTCCAAAAAAAACGAGGGTTGTTTTGAATTTCTTTTGTTTTTCATTTATTTTAGTTTCTTCTTCGATATAAAAAAAACTATATATATATCTTGTTTTTATTTTCAGGTTGCAAAAGCAGAAAAGGAAAGGAGCTGCTTGCTAAAAATAATTGCTTCGCATCGCTTGCCAAAAAAAAACTGTTTGGTTGCTATATATATTGTTTTTATTTGCCTTGCATTGTATATATCTCTTGTTTTTATTTTAGTTGCATTGTTGATTGCTTGCATTTGCATATATATATATATATATATATATATATATATATTTAAAACAAAAAAAGAAAAAAAAAATTACATTCGTAGTTGCATTGTTAATACACGTTTATTTTTTTTGTTTTGCATTTCATCCTAGATTTTGATTAATAATAACGATTAGACATCGATAACTCTTAATTGTATATTTGCAAGTTGTCTTCTTTAAACAATTTAATTTCTTGGTGTCTAGGCTACGACAGAGTAATAACCATTTATAAATATTACGGTTATTCGTAAATATTATAGTGGTTGTTCCTTTGAAGGTACTTAAACCTTCGGTTGCATTGCTACGGTGATTCGTGGTGCACCGATAACTCCTGCCCGTTACCTGGCTGAGAACTATCTTGTTGATTTAAGATAGAGTGTAATTATACAATTTTGGGTTAACTTAGGATAAATCATTTGTAATTAACCCTTGCATTCATTTAGTTGCATTAGTTCATGCATATTTTTAAAAAAAAATTCAAAAATCCAAAACTAAAAAAATTGTGAATATTCCTTTTCCCTTGAAAATTTTAAATTCTTTTCCTTTGAAATTTCAAAAAAAAAATTTAGAAAAACCAAAATCCAAAAAAAAAATTATAAAACCTTTTCAAAAACAAAGAAAAAATTGAAAAACAAAACAAAAATCAATTTCCCTTTTGAAAAATAAATTTCATTTGTAAATAGATTTTCCCTTAAAAAAACAAAAACAGTCTTGAAAATGTCCGAATTTCCATACTCACTTGAATTTTACAATAGTTGTGAAAATCAATATAATCCATATGATTTCACTCCAAATTCGTATGGATATTTTAACGACAACTTTTGTATAAACAATTCGAATTTCGAACAACAAAATTTTCAAAACGATGATCAACCCTCAATTCTTGAAAAAAGCATTGAAATGATTTCGTCTTTACTCGAACTCTCTACACAACAAAATCAAGAGATAAATGAGTTATGTAATTCATATTTATGCGATAACTCAAATCAATGTTTTCTTTATTTTTGGCAAAGCCAGCCTGTTTTTATAGTGGACAGTCCACAATTTATTAAACCCAAACCAATTACAAAGATAAAATGCTACAAAGAAAGAACAGTTACAACATTACAACTGACAATTAAAACAGCGACACATCACTGCAAAATTTTGAAAAAAAGAGCGGAAATCTGAGAGGAGGATTGCAAAAATCTGCGCGAATTCCTTTCCTCCCAAATCGCCGCTACAGTAAGCTTGAGAAATCGGAGAAGACGAGTGGAAGAAACACTTTTCCTTCTGGTTTGTTGAAAGATACGCACCCATTCGAGGCTGTAATTTCTGAACGGAGGCCGCTCATGTATATGATGAAGAACACGTTTCCAAAGTTGGTAGGAAAATAGGCAATTGAAAAACAAGTGACCAACATTTTCAGAAGCACGATTACAAAGAATGCACACTGAGTGATTGATAACTTGCCTTTTGACAAGATTATCCTGAGTATGAAGAGCATTCATCAGGCATTTCCAGAGAAGGAGGTTGTGCTTAGGTATCGAACCACTCTTCCATACACGAGCGTGCCAAGGAAAAGGTGAAGTGTGATACTGTTGAATTATAGCTTTGTAAACCAATGAAGTACTGTGATGCTTGTCATTCCATTTAAGCCCAGATTGATCCTCCATCTTAAATGAAGCAGCAATAGAGGACCAGAGGTTGTTCAACGTGGGAGAACACACTTGAGGCAAAAGGAGCTCCTCATTAACAATAAAGGCATTAGCATAAGCATTTTGCGGAATACCAGAGTTAATAATGAGACTATATTCAATTGATTGGGCAAGAATCATACCTGGAGCACACCAGGGGGAATACCAAAAGGAATTGTTAGTGCTGCATTTCACCATAGGCAGGTAATGACTTCTATTCTTCATAAGGCTTTTCCAAAGGAAGCTAGCTTCTTTATTGATATCCATAGTCCAGTAGTTGCCACCTTTAAGGTTGTACTGTCTATTCCATACTTCCCACAACCCCATAGAATTACCAAGTAATCTGTTGACATGTTGTGAAGCAGTGGCAATGTTCCAAATTTTAAGATTAATGATACCTAATCCCCCCTTATCAAAAGGGAAAATAATCTTCTTATATGCAATTGGTATGAGTTTAGTGGAGTAGATATTACCATGCCACAGGAAATGATTAAATGCCCTATTTAACATGTCAATAAGTTTAGTAGGGATGATGAAAAGCCTAAAATAGTAAGCACACATAGAAGTAGCAATGCTTTTAAGGATCACAAGCCTGCCAGCTTGTGAGAGATTATTAGCATTATAATTATTTAGTCTAGTTGTTATTTTTTCAAATAAAGGAAGGCATTGCGCTTTAGTAATTCTGGACTTACACATAGGGGCACCAAGGTACATGGCATTCTGATCCATGACCTGTAGACCAGAAATCATAAGAATGTTCTGGTAATTGTTATCTGTAACTCCAGCAATTTTTATATGAGATTTAGTTTATTTATGTGGAGACCAGTCATCTGATTGAATTTTTGAAGAATGAAGAACACTCTGTTGATGGATTTACTATTAGGTTTAGTAAAGAGCAAGAGATCATCAGCAAACATTAAAGTGGAGATTTGATGTTTTTGACATTTAGGATGAAAGTCAATATTTTTATTTTTGTATTCTAAACTAAACAGATTAGTAAGAACTTCCATAACAATTATGAAAAGAGAAGATGAGATAGGGTCCTCTTGCCTTATACCCTTTTGATTTTTGAAATAGCCAAAAGATTCGCCATTAAGAGATAGAGACACATGAACAATAGAAATACACGTGTAAATCCATGCTAAAAAAGGAAGGGGAAAGTTCATCTTGGACATGATAGCAATGATAGAATCCCATCTAACAGAGTCGTAGGCTTTATGAATATCAAGTTTCAGGAAGCATCTAGGAGATATATTTTTTCTATTGTAACCCTTTATAAGTTCTTGAGAAAGTAAAATATTATCAGTGATAGATCTCCCAGGTATGAAACCATTCTGATTAGGAGATATAACATTACCAAGGAAAATTCTCATACGAGCTGAAATAATTTTAGCAATACATTTATATATGACATTACAACAAGAAATGGGCCTGAATTCAGAAACAGATTGGGGAAGATTAACTTTAGGGATAAGGGCAAGTTTAGTATGATTAATACCATTCAGTAAGATGTTGGATTTGAAAAAATGTTGAATAGCTTTACAAAAATCATGATTCACAATATGCCAGCATTTTTGGAAAAACATAGTAGAGAATCCATCAGGGCCAGGAGAGCTAGAGGGTTTCATTTTTAAGATAGTTGCATGAATTTCTTCAGGAGTAATAAGTTTAATTAAATAACTAGCTTGCTCATGAGTGATAGAATTTAAGGGCAAATCATTAAGGACATGAAGATTATCACTTGAATCAGAGTGATCAAAAAGATGTTTATAATAATTAAGAAATGAGTTCTTTATACTAGAATGTGTGTTTACTTCAAAACCATGCATATCCTTAATAGAGTGGATTAAGGCAGAAGACCTTTTAAGTTTCAAGGAATTATGAAAAGTTTTAGTATTTCTATCTCCCTCTATATCCCATTTTTGCTTATTTTTTTCACGGAGCATAAGGAGCTCAGATTTGATGGCAACTTTCAAGTTTTTGGTAAGCACATGAACTTTATCAGAAAGCATTAAATTACTGGGATCAGATTGCAACAGTAAATGAATCTCATTAAGTTCAGAGCTTAATTTTGCAGACCTAAGGTTACCCGAACCAAACTTATTTAATGCCCAAACTTTAATAGCAGCTTTACAGTCTTTAAGTTTAGATTGCAGGATATACATTCTGGATCTGAAATCCAGCAATTGAAGAATTGAAATGAAGAAGGACCTTTATTATTTCTAACTCCCCAATCCAAAATGATAGGACTATGATCAGAAAGGGAAGGAGTAGGGAAAAAAGAAATAAGAGAAGGCCAAGCATTGAAAGCAGAAGAATTAAAGTAAGAACGATCTAATTTGCAAAAGGTTCTAATACCAGATCTGCTACAGTTATTCCATGTATAAAAAACACCTGATTTAGGGACTTCATGAAGCTGAGAAAGGAGGATGGCATTATTAAGAGGAGCAACATCACCCAAGGACAGAGGCAACCCCCCCCCCCATCTTTTCATCAGAGCTTTGCATGCAATTAAAATCACCTAAGCAAATCCTAGGACTGGTAGATTGCAGAGAAGGGAGTAAGTCAAGAAAGAACTGCCTATTAGCTTTCGAGTTATCTGCATATACAAAGGAAGTGTTAAATTTGAAATTAGAAGGTAAATGTTCAATATTGCAGTGGATGAATTGTCTGTGTATTTCAGCAGCATTAATCGAGTAAGCTCTGGAGTCCCATAAAACCAAAAGACGACCAAAAGGGGCTGCAATATGATTGTGAATAAATTCCCACCCAGGAGCAATGCGTTTAGCAAAAATAATAGTTTCCTCTTCAGAATATTTGGTTTCACTGATGCATATAATCCCCAGTTTGTTGCCTTTAATGAGTTGTCTAATTTCATATATTTTGGCTTCATCATGCCCACCACGAATATTCCAAAAACCTATATTATCTATCATCACTAATTATTTTTGTTTTTTTGGCAGATTGCCTTGTAATTCTTTGTTGCCCCTGTTTCTTTGTAGAGGCTTTCTTTTTACCGTTTTTGGATTTCTTTGGATTGAGCTTGGCCAAAATCTGCTCGTGATTGTATTCATAGCCTTCATTTAGATCGTCTTCAGGGCAAAAATCAGATTCTGAAGATGTACCAGAGTCATATATAGTATTGTTATCCTTTGTTGGAGTAAACAGTGGGATTCCATGAGGAGGTTTTAAATTACCATAAGGACTGATTGTAGGGCTATTATTCATAGTTGTAGTGTCAACTTCAGTATTATTTGTAAACTCATTATTAGAAGAGCTAACATGAACTGTTGCTTCCTTTTCAATGTGTGTACTATGATTTGTATTCTGCTGCTGGTTGTGATAACATGTTTCAGATTGGACATGATGCTTCTGTGTACTAATGAAATCAATAGGTTTGCTTTTACACTGCTGTTGAACAATATTACTTGTTACAACTTGCAAGTTTCCAATTGTTCCCATATTCTCTTCTATATATTCTCCTTCTTCAACATCAGATAGAATGGCAAAGGCATTATTTGTTTCCAATGGTTCATGTGATACACCATGTAACTGTCTATCTTTATCAGCCTCACATGACTTTGAATTTTTGTCCTTACTTAATTCTATCTCTGTAATCATTTTACCTTTATTTGGTTCCACCACTTTTTGTTTCTCTTGAGAAGCTTTGGGTTTCCATTTTTGTTGCTTATTCTTCATATTATCCACTACATATTTCCTGGGGACAGTAGTCATTCTTTTATCTGTGGGAGCAAATGGCATTGCCACATTTCCTTTTTCAGTGCTAACTTGCTCTTCAACACTATTTTTTCCCAGATCATAGTTTTTCGTAGAGTGTCCAAAAACTTTACAAGACGTACAAATCAGAGGCCTCCAGGAATACTCAATGTAAACTTTTTGACATGTCTCCTCACCATCTCCTATCAGCAAAAATTCAGGTAGCTCTTTGTCAGGCGTTATCTCAACTAAACATTTAGCATATTCCAATCTCTCACGCTTTTCCATAGCTTCGTTGAAGCAAACTAATTTCCCCAGATGACATGCAATCCAATTAATGCCAACTAGAGTCCAAGCTATGTGGGGTATATTGTAAAGATGTATCCATATTGGAACAGATCTCACTAGAGATTGAATCGAGCCAAACGCTGGCTTCCAAGTTGTGATAACAAACATTTGACCACGAATAAACGCAGGGTCAGCACGAAGGACATATTGCTTGTCCTCATCACAGCTAAACTTGAAGAAGAAATTAGCTCCATCAGATTTGATGTCATAGGATCCTTTGAGTTTCCAAGATTTTTTAAAATGAGTTACTACTGCCATGTAATTTACTGGAACACCAAGAAAAAATCCCACTAGATACCCTTCCCAATAGCTCTTACCTTCTGACACCAGAATGTCAGGGGGAGTAAGCGGAGATCCTTGATAATCAAGATTGAACTCCTTCGGAATGTAGGAACCAGTGTTCCTTGGTTTAGATGCAAACAGAGATGACCATGATGGCAGCGAGGCTGAAGAATGTTGATGTGGAGGACAAGGAGGAGGCAATTTTGGGGAGAGAGAAGCTGGCAGCGAAGGGTCCGGAGGAACAGGAGGGAGAGGAGGCGTCGGGATAAGAGCAGGAGGGGTAATGACAGTCAAAGAAGGGGGTGGAAGAGGAAGGCAGGGAGAAGAAGAAGAAGAAGGAATAGAGTTGGCCGATATAGCCGTTACTTTGGAAGCCATTGTTGCTTTTTGATAAATCAATTGTTATGGACCTTCCCTAAATCAATGTTTTCAAAACAATCAAAATTTGAATTCACTTCAAAATTCAAACGATTTCGATTATAACCCATGCCAATTCAATTTCGAACTCCAAAATGAATTTCAAACTCAAAATGAAATTGGAAACAACTTTTCAAACGAATTTGGCAATGGGAATAATCTTAACCACGCTACGATTGAAAATCTCTGTTCTCAACAAATTCAAAGTGAAAATCCTCAAGCTAATAATTATAAATTGGATTTTGTTGAACAAATGAATGAAATTTACGATGATCACACGGATTCGTTGTTTGAAACTTATATGAAACAACGTGAACAACAAAATCAAATTCCAATGTGTGACGAGTCAAACAATAATCCATCTTTTACCCAAATCAACGATTTTCAAATAACAACTTTTGAAATTGAAAACGAAAATCTTAATGAAGTTGTTGAAAACACGGTAATTGAGTTGGATTTCAATTCTTTTGAGGGTGAGAAACTCAATTTAAATTTCGATCTTCCTTTTTCTGAAAATTTGAATACAACAACTTTGGATTTTGAACTTGAGATACGCAATGAAGTTGTTGATAATCCAACAAAGGAAGTCGAATTTAACGAACACGAGTTTTATGGACGTTTTGAGAATGAGTCGTTAAATTTTGATGGGGAAGATTTACATCACCATTTAGATTTTGAAATCGATAATTTTGAAGAAGTTTTCAATGATAAACTTGAATTTCAATTTGTTGAAAATAAATGTGAGCTTCAATCAATTGTTTTATCAATCCCAAAAATCATTGAAAACAAAACAACTCGTTCAATTTTCAATAAAACGACATTCGTTTTTCCAAATCAACATTCAACTTTGAAATCTTTTACGATTTGGTTTTTCGAGCTTAAGCTGTGTCTCGTATACTTGACGAGAGAAATGAATCGGTCTTTGGAAGACCGTTTCATTTACTTTTTGACGATATACTTTCTGATCTCATGTAAATACCGTTAATTTTCATTTGAATAAATTTCATGTTTTTATTTTTATTTTTCTCCTTCCACTTGGGTTGACTGTGGGGACACAGTCAAAATCAAGTGTGGGGGGAGACTCACCATCATTTTCAATTTTTCCAGAATTAAAAAAAAAACAATCTCAAAAACAGAAAAAACAAACAATTTTTTTAAGCATTTTAATTTATTTTTAAAGAAACACTATAAGATAAATATATGGTTTTGGTTTATTAAATTGAAATTTTTGAAAATTTATTCGTCTTAACAAAAATAAAAATGAAGTTTGATTACAAATAATAATGGTTTAACAAGTATATAGGAAGATTCATACGTGATAATTATGAAATATATCCTAATTGAAAATCTTTGTTTTAAAAAAGTGGTTGATTTAAAGTAAAGGATATAACATTTTTTTTGTCTTCTAAGTTAAGTGGTGTTAAGATGATTTTGAAAAACTCTCTCTTTCTATAAAAATAAAAAAAATCTGAAAAGAAAAAAAACATTTGTATATATGTAAATATTTTCTATTAACACCTACGGTCGACAAGTGTGCACACTTGTGTGTACACTCGCCATGTTCTGTACCTTTCTCATGTAAGCCCGAAAGGCAGTGCATGATCGGTATATCTGGCCTCAGTTTATCTGAGCTACGTGTATATATATAAAAATTCTTTTTAATAACGCCTACAGTCAATAGGTGTTCACACTCGTGTGTTCACTCGCCATGCTCTGTATTCCCCTCACATCAGTCCGCAAGGCAGTGCATGGGTAATATATCTGGCCTCAGTTTATTTGAGTTAGGCATATGTAAATATTGTAAATATCAATAAAAATTTCAAAAAATGAAGAGAGTAAGCAAATGAAATCCAAGCACTATTTTAACTTATTTGATTTGATTTGTTATTGAAATGAAATGAAATACCACTTTAATAAACTTTGATAATCAACTAAGGACCTATTTCATGGTTACACTTTGTTATCAACTGAAACAACGAGTTAAACTATTGTCTATTTGTTGTGATAACTTAATTTTTGTTGGAAATTTTGACAAGTAAATGACTTAAATTTTCAAGATAATAACCAAAACCTATGTTTAACTTATTTGTGTTATTTTAAAAGTAAATCCTTCATTGCAAATACTTTCAAAAACTCGCATTCATCTCTTTGTAAATAAATCTTGCATTTTGTAAATATTTTCGTCCTGCATTTGGATTTTGTGGGTAGTATTCGCTAAAAACCCTCACGAGACAACACTCGTCCTACTGGGGACACCCAGAGGTTTAACGGCTTGTTGCATACGCTCAATGCAATCGTGCTCCCTACGAAAACGGATTTATCTTAGTTTTCCTTTATTCGAGGACGAATAAAAAGATAAGTGTGGGGGTATTTGATGTGCACGTAAATGTGCATATTTTTACCACCATATTTAATCTATTTAAATTAAATAAATGATCATATTGGGTATTTTAGCTTGTTTAAACCAAAATTCAAATTATTTGAAATTGTCACATATTCATCTTCATATAGGGGCAAAATGGTCATTTTATGCATTTATTAAATTGTGAAAATTTACTTGGAATTTTCTATGTTGTTTTGTAGGAAATTTGGTGAATTTTACAAGTGGTTACATGATGATATATGCATGCATAAGAGTGAAGAGAACAAATGAAGATGGAAATAATTCAAAGTGAAGATAATGGAGGACCCCACCTACCCACCTTTCTTCATGTACAAATTAGAATCTAATCCACATGCTAATGGTCATCAAATCTTCATGCACACTTAAATGGATGATTATGGGAGGCTAATGATTACTTGGCCACCACACTACCTCAAGGGTAATTTGGGCATTCCCCAAAAATATGCATTAGGGTTTAAGACTTGTATATATACCCCTTATGTTTCATGTAACCCTCTCCTCCCTCTCTTAGTCTCTCTTTAGCTTAGTTTAGGCTCAAAATAAAAGAAAGCTTCTCTTTTCTTTTTCCATGGCTACTTAGCCATTTTGTTTCATGTAATTTTTATGCAACTTTAATATATTTCTCTTTTCTTCTCTTGTTTATTTTCCTTTCATGTTGTAGTGTAGATCTAGTTTACTTATGCAAGTAGAATAATTTTTCCTTTCATTTTTGCTCTCTTTTTCTCTTCTTGTTTCATGTTGCTTTCTACATTTGTTCATATGATAACAAATATGAGAGCTTAATCCCTTCAATTTAGGGGTAATGAAGCTCTCTAGTATGTAGATCCAACATCTTGTTGTTTATGCTCTCTTTTGTGCTTAATGAGAATGATTGAAGTGGTTTAATGATGTTGTTTAGCTTTGAATTTGATAGTCTATGTTGTTCATAACAAATAGGCTATGCTTAAACAAACAAAACACAAATTGCCTCTTCATCTACATATGATTATGGCAAAGAAGTGAATGTTGAAATTCAAATTTGATGGCTTATATTTCTAATTAATAGTTAATAGGCCATGCTTAAAATAGATTTTTCTTTCAACTTTGTTGTCAAATTTTATGAGATTTAAAAGTGTATTAGTAGCTGTGTTATAGTTTGATGGTTTATATTGGGCTAATTAATAGCACAAATATACCATACTTATGATAAACACATCAACTAATTCACTAATGACAAGAAAAGAGAGATCATAACTTCATTTTGTTGATTTATGTAATCTAGAGAGTGGAATTGCCTCTAAATTGTCTTAACACTCTCATATTTTTATCAATTTTCTTTTGTTAGTTTTCTACATTTTTAGCTTAACTTTCACTCGACTTTGGTATAATTTGATTGAATAGAATTTTAAAATCATCAATTCCCTGCGGATCGACCCGTATTCGCCACGTGCTACATTCGTACACCGTGCGCTTGCAGTTATTTTTAATTTAAATTCGTTCGACGGTTTTCTAAACCGATAGAATTTCCGTCGACGAACAATCAACAACGTTGGCTCGAGTTCCTTGCATCTTATGATCTTGATATTCTTTATACTCCCGGAAAGGGGAATCGTGTTGCCGATGCCCTTAGTTGTAAGCAACAAGCGATTGTTTCTATGATGATATCCGAATGGAATGATCTCGAGACTTTGTCCACTTGTGAGATTCAAGATCATGAATCCAATTCATGTTGATCACTTGTTTTATGTAGCCTTGAGGCTCATCCTTCTCTTTTAGACCTCATCCTTGAAGCCTAAAAGCAAGATCCCGAATTGGCTTTTCTTAGCCAAAGTTGTAGGGACCAAAATTAGGTTGAGGGTTTGAAAGATTGTGAAATCGATGCTCGTGGTAGCATTCAAGAGTTTGGTAGACTTATTGTGCCAAACATTTGTAATCTTTGTAAAAGATATTTTAGAAGATTTTCATCATTCTAAATTTACCATTCATCCCGGTAGTAGTAACGGCTTTATTATTGGGATGGAATGAAAACTGATATTGCTAACTTTATTGAGCATTGCATGACTTGCCAACTTGTTACGGTCGAACATCAAAGGCCCGGTGAGTTATTGCAACCATTGGACATTCCCGTTTGGAAGTGGGATCATATTTCCATGGACTTTATTGACGGTCTTCCCCGTTCTTGTTCGGGCCATGATAGCATATGGGTGATAGTAGATAGACTTACAAAATCCACCCATTTTATTCGTGTTCGGTCCAATCGGACCGTACCTCTTTTGGCTAAACTCTATGTCAAGGAAATTGTTAAATTGCATGGAGTTCCTACTTTTATTGTTAACGATCGTGATCCATTATTTACTAGTGGATTTTGGAAGAGTCTTCAAAATGCTTTGAGAACGAAGCTTGATTTTAGCACCGCTTATCATCCTCAGTCCGATGAACAAACTGAGCGTGTGAATCAAACTCTTGAAGATCTTCTTTGTGCATGTGTTCTTGATTTTGGTGGAAGTTGGGAAGATCATATTTCTCTTGTTGAGTTTTCCTACAATAATAGCTTCCAATCTAGTATTGGTGTGGCACCTTTTGAGGCACTATACGGAAGGCCATGCCGGTCGCCTTCATGTTGGCTTGAAGCCGGTGAGAAGCTGGTTTTAGGTCCAGATTTTATTCATGATGCCATAGAAAAGATTGACCTTATTCGTCATAGGATGAAAGAAGCTCAGTGTAGACAAAAATCCTATGCCGATAATCGAAGAAGGAAATTAGAATTTTCTATGGGAGATTTTGTGTTTATTCGTGTTTCACCTATGAAGGGTGTTGTACGTTTCAGTCGTTCGGGGAAATTAGCACCTCGGTATATTGGCCCATTTCCCATCGCCGAACGCATTGGTTCTGTGGCTTATCGCCTTTTATTACCGGTTCAGTTTTTTGCTATTCATGACGTATTCCACGTCTCTAAATTACGGAAATGCCTTCGGGATTCCGATTCTATTCTTGAGCCCGGTGTTGTTGAAGAAATTGAAGTTTCGCCTAATTTGACTTATGAGCAACATCCTATTCGTATCATTTCTTCGGAGGTTAAACACCTTCGAAATAAAGATGTTCCTCTTGTGAAAGTTCAATGGTCCTCAAATCCTAAGGATTGCTCTTGGGAATCCAGAGAATTCATCGAGTGAACACATCCGGACTTACTCTCTCGTGCCCCTTAAGGTGAACTTCTAATTTCAAATTTCTTCTTTTGTGTTGATATGCTTTTATGGTTGCTACTTTTTCTTTATTTCATAAGATTGCGAGGACGCAATTTCTTTAAGGAGGGGAGTCTGTAACAACCCGCATATTTTACGATTGTATATTTAAATGTTTTATTTAAATATTGCATCGTTAGTCGGATTTAAGTTCGAATGTCTCTTTTTGCAAACAGTCGAATTAGGACTCGAGACTACTTCCATTGAGTCCAAAATGGCATTTGCGACCTTTTTGAGTATAAACATCGATATGTTTGGAGTTGAGTGAAATTTTGATGTTTTCAATTAGGGCTTTGGGTTTGGGTTTCAGCCCATCAACCCATCTAATACCCTAACTGTAACGACCCGCCTTTTTGACCGTTCAAGTCAACAATAATCCACACATGTCCAACTCAAACCGTCTAAAAGGAAGATGGTTATTGGGGTTAAATAAGAAAAGAAAAGAAAGAACAGAAACAAACTCAGAATCTCGCAGCGGAAGGAACAAGATATAATAATAAAATAACAGTTCATGAAGCTGTTAAATAAATAAATTTGATTATTATTATACATCATAAATCAGAGTTACATACATATCAGAGATAACACAACAATGCAGCGGAAAAATAATACAGTAGTAGAATACAAATTATGTAATACCAAACTCCGTCTTCGTCCTCCAGAATAGATCTTCAACCTTATCTGAAATGCTCAGGCTGACCCGAGCGTAATGAAAAGACAAAACACTCGAGTCAGGACTAAAATATCTCATGTAAGTCAAATCGGATAAGAAAATATGAGTGTGACGGCGTTAGAGATGTTTACGGGTTTTGACATCTCCTATCCAGTGTCAACGTGAGTGCAATAACTTAAGAGATGTTACGGGATTTTCCATCTCTCAAGGATCCGTTAAACTATCTACTATGTAGTACAATACGCTATTATAATATGTCTACACTAAAGTAAAAGTATTAAAATAGCGTTAAGCCATGGCCCATTCCACCCTTAACACAGTTTATATTCCCAAGAGCATATACAAGACCGTAGTTTCCCCAAAACCGGAAGTCACCAGAGGGCAATCCATATACTCAAGGTACAAACCAAAACGTAGTGGTCGCGAATAGGATAATCAGTATGACAAGGTACATGAGGCAATACCAACTAGGATACTAGTAGTTGCCTGATCCGGACTGATGTTGGGCATAGCAGCTACTACCCCAACACCGCGAAACAACACTCCCAAATCGCGGGGTGCACCCAAATCGAATCACAAAAGTAATAGACATGGTATCGAAGGAGTGTGTCCGCTAGAGATGGCGATCCTCAATGGCCCGGCGCGGCTCCTGTTTTAGTCATGTCAGGGGTCATCCAAAATCGTTCTCTTTCTTCAAATCAACACGTTCACCAAAACCATCCACTTCGTTCTGGATCAACACTCCACGAATATAGTTATTAAAGTGGTTTTCGGTATCGACAGAGAGTATGTCCATATCCGATCCCGGTCTCTTTAATAACTACGTTATATTTTTCACACCGGTTGGATCTTTTACATTTCAAATCGATTCATAATTGATATCAAAATATCATATTCGCTTCAAAGTCAAATCCATTTCAAAAACATCATATCTATTCAAATATACGATTTCATTTCAAAATCATTTTTCGCCTCAATATCTCATTTCGATTTCAAAATCAATTTCGAATTTCAATTTAGGTTGCAACTTCATTTATCCCAATTCGTATTTAAATTCGAGATTTAAATATAAACAATTCACCTTATTGACCAGCTTGAAAATTTTAGAAAATAGTTTTAAGTAGTTTAAAAGTAGTTTAAATAATTAAAATAGTTAAAATAGTTTAATAGAAAATATTTAAATAGTTTAATCGAAAATAATTTGAATATAAAAATGGTTTATATAGTAAAACAGTTTGAAAATCAAAATAATTTCAATATTTAAAGAATATAGATTTTAAATCATTTATACTAAAATATTCATTTAAAACAAATTCCAAAGTCAAACCGGTCAACTTCCCAATTTCCTACCCAAATCAATTCAAATTTCCATTTCGATTTAATCGATTCAATTCTGATTTCAACTCGAATAAATTTTGATTCCATATAAATTTCGATTCCAATAAACAAATTCCGTTCACTTTTAATTTCCAATTTCAAATTAATTACCAATTCCAAATTAATTTCCAATTCCACATTAATTTCCAATTTCAATCCCAATTCCAAATGAATTTAAAAATATCGATTTAAACATTAAATCAAATTTACTTTCAATACCAAATTTTTGAATCCAAATTTCAATTCTAAACTCAAACCTAAAATATCATTTCATATAAGTTTTCTTAGAAATAGTCAAAGTTCGAATAAAAGTCCAATCTTTCAAACAAATCAACTTCCGAAAATTTATGCCGTATTTCAATTTTTAATTAAAAAAACTAAACTTCGATTAATTAAACAATTTCGATTATCAAGTTTAAATTCCAACATTTCAAGCTCCAATTCATAATAATTCAATTTCCATAATTTGGATTTTATTCTTAAAATCAATTCATTTAAATAATTTCAAAACAACTTTTAAAATCAATTAATTTAGCCAATCCGGTGTCCGTATATAATTTTCTATCCTACGGCCAAGTGATTATTTATTTCAGTTAAATGTCAGAGATGAATATATATCACTTAAACCGATCACAATGTCATATGTATCACAGGATATATATAAGCAAATAAACATCCAAACAATTAAATATCAACCAATAGCATCCATCGAATAAATCATCCAATAGACAATACAATTCACAGCAATTTCATAGTTATCAATATCAGGTAATTTAATCGCAATCAAATTCCTATTTAATTTAACTGTCAATTTTTAATTTCTAACATTAAATTCAACGACGATCTAGATGACAATTAAATTTTTATCAACAACGACTAATAAAAATAATATCACTTCACAATATCAAATTTAACTAGCATCAGAATATTCTAGTACGTTGTGAGCGTTATAAAACACTCACCTTGATTTTTACGATTTTAAATCAAATCGAACGACGTTCGATTTAACTCAAAATTTTCTCTAGCTCCAAATGATTCCGATCCAGCTGCATAGCGTAGTGCTAGTCCATACGATTCCAATGCATCTTGTTTCGCGCAAAACGGACCTCGTATGAAAAAGTTATGATTTTTCAAAGTTTGTATGAATTTAAATATACAATTTCAGCTTTATTTTTATTTTTCTAACCCTAGATCAGATCACGGCCGTTCATTTCTGCATCTTCAGATCTGGGCCGTCCCCTTCATCTTCCTCTTCAACGTGATAAACACGTACAACACAAACCCATAGCCGCCTTTACTCCATGAATTTTCACGACCAAACCGAGCAACTTGAAGACGATCAGGTTACACCACTTCGAAGCCACCGCCTTACTCCACCTTCACCTGGAATAGCTTGAAGCTCGGCCTCCTCCTCTGCCTCGAATTGCGTGAAAAACGCAGCCCCTTCATGCTCGATTTCCCGTTGACTCGAAGCTCTGTTTTCGATCATCTCCGTATGGATTTGAAGCTCTCGTCGTGCTCTACAACTTTCGTGTTGGAAGTTTTCTCTAATTATCGACGGATTTTGAGTAATTGAGGGGAGAAGATTCGTGCATTTCTGGCCATTGAAGTATAAGTGGCGGCTGGCTTGAAACCCTAGCCTTTGTTTGCAAATTGTGAAATGGAGGGCCTTTTATAGAAAATTTCAAAACACTATTCACCCAAAATTTTCCGAACTCCAAACGAAGCGTGCCGGCTGGCGTTTCTAAGGTTTACCCCACGTTCCGAACGCGATGGAACATGTTTCGGAGGCTAATTCGGTTATCTGTGCGAGTTATGGCAATAAACGATCGATTTAAAATTAAATCGGTTAATCAAATTTCTACGCATTTGGGCTCGCCCCGGACAAACGGTAAATCCGATTGACACGAAATTTGAAACCTTACAATAATATGACATTACGGATCCAATGAAACTGGTTTTGTCGAAATCCGAGACTTTTTGAAAAAAAGACTATTTTCTCTCGCCGAATTAATATTAAAAACAATTCGATGCGTTTCGAGCTGCCACGGTCAAATGATAACTCCGATTGCTACGAAAATTGAAATCCGATAATAACAAACTATTACGGATCCAATGGAACTAGTTTCGTTCAATTCTGAGACTGTTCGAAAAATGGCTATTTTTCAGTCGATAATTAAATATTAAAATATTCAATTTTCACCAATTAACTTTAAATTCAATTTTAAAAGTTCTATAACATTACTATACTCCAATATGATAAGATAAAATTTTACAAATCATTTTCAATCATATTCAACTCCATTTTCAATTATTTCTGAAATTTACCTTATTAAATTATCGATTTAATTGTCTAATTAAATCCAATATTCGAAAAATAATTTATTCGCCTGTTTAATTTCAATTTAAAATTTCCAATTTTAAATTATTAACTTTTAAATCAAATTTCAATTGTTCACAAATTCCATTTTTATTTTCACAGTAATTAACAATCTTTTACAATGCAATTTTCCATTATAAATCCAATATAAAAGATTATATTAGATTCCACGTTCAATTATATTGTAATTCAAATTCAAGTTATTTAATTTCAAATGAATTCTTTTATTTCGATTTACACTTTCATTATTGAATCAACCATTTTATTTATTCTTTGTTTACAATCATAACCAATTTGGTTTACAATCAAATTCAATCCATTATTTACATTCACTACAAGTTAACATCCATATTTAATTTACAAATAAGTTATTTCAGAATTCAGTTTTGTATTTTAACTTGTAATTCACTTTTAACAACACAAAATTTTATTTCCTTCGGATTTTTATCTAAAATTTTCATTTTAATTCGTATTTTTAAAGTGTTAAAAATACGGGTCGTTACATTCTCCCCCACTTAAAACTTTTCGTCCTCGAAAAGGAACGGAGAAGGGGAAACCATCATTTAGATATAATTCATTCAAAATATTCGACTTATTTGCAAAATTTAGTTATAGAATTTTTTTTTCTCAAATCTCAAAAATTTCTAACTCCCGGATTTTTGAAAAATTTCGGCAGCACCTCCTTTGCGCGGCTAGGACCGAAAAATTTCACAGTGATAATAATTGCATGATATACATCTCATTACAAGAATGAGGTATCCCAAAACATGGGGAACACAATAATATTCCACAACATAAACCGTAATCCGAGAACGTACCTTTTATTAAGCGTTTATTAGCATTTTAACTTACATTTTGCATTTAGCGCAGAAGCGAGCTCCACAAGCGAAGCGCAACCCCTTTGCTACCTACTAAAATGCTCAATAACCAAGTTAGAACCATGCATATAAAGATAGATCGATATACTTAGCATAAACAACATACATATACATATTTAACTTCAAAACTGAAAATTTTAAATTCAGGACAGCAAACGAATCTCAGTTTTTGGTCACCTGAACGATAAAATTTGGCAATGGAATCTAAACAAAAGTTGTTGCATTCATTTCAGGCTTTCCGGAATGTCCAAAATCATCGAATTCGGACCATCCGTTCAAAAGTTACGGCCATTTTACTGAAAGGATACGCCTCAGCCTGGGCAATGAATTGCGCAGGTCAGCGACTTCCACTCACGTTTTCGACCCTCTAAATGACAGAAAAACACAAAACATTTAAAACAAAAGTTTTAGCGTAAGTTCTATGCTTTCCAGAAAGGGCAAGATCGTCAAAATCCGATAAACCAGTAAAAAGTTATGTCATAAATACTAAGGTCAAATGCTATTGGTTTTGCTTATTCTTACACAGGACAGCGATAGACATTTACAATTTTAACCTAGTAAACGAATGAATTTTCTGAAATACTCTAAACAAAAGTCGTGCTACAGATTCTAAGCTTTCCGAAAAGTTCAAGATCGTCAAATTCCGATTATTCATTTAAAAGTTATGGTACTTTTAGTTTCAGCACATACCGGACAATTTTAGATTTCTACATTTGTTTGTTATTACAAATGCAAACTATCCAATTTAAAGTTTCCGGAAAATCAAGCATTAACCCAAAGTTGTTAATTTCTTTTATATTTTTATGAAATAAGTTTACATTAAATTCGTTTTCCGGTTTATTCACTTTATTACCTCCACATTTTAACTCAAGACAATTTTGCTTCACATTAAATTGAATTCAATTATATTCAACATCACCTTACTACAAATTGAATTTAATTACTTAAATTTTTATTCCATTTATTCAATTCCATTACATTATGAATCGTATTTACTCACCTAACATCCATCTACAACCAAAGCACAACAACATTAACGTCCATACCAAATTTACCACCAAGTCAATCAATTTCTTTTATTTGTCTCAATTGGTTTATTCATTTCCAAACAAATCAAGTTTACTCAATTCATTTACTTTTTTTTTTGATTATATCAAATTCCATAATTCACTTTACTTGTTTTCCTCATTGATTTAATTCAATAATTTTGCTTGTTCAAATTAAATTTCATACCATAAACTAAGTATATATTATTCATTTTTCAATTTGAATTTCTTTTATATTTGCAACTATCAATTTGATCTTCACATTTTATTTACACTATCATACTTGTATATTTTTTTTTTTTTACTTACTTATCAAAATATGCATTTTAAACTTTTAAATATTAGGTAAGTTATGGTTATGCAAATTTAGTGCAGTTGATAATATACAACTTATTTTCATTAAATTCTAGTGTTGAGCTTATTTAACAAATCTTCAATTTATTATTTATCACATTAAGGTTTACTATTACAATTTAAATTTTCATTTTAACCTTTAAATTCTATTACATATTTTAGAAAAATTTCAATTTCTAGTTTATTCGAAGAGTACAGAAAACATTTAGTGGTCTCCCCCACTCGGACTCTTGAAAAATAAACGCCGATAATGCGTGCACACATTACCGAAACTTATTTTCCAAACGTCAAGTGGGGCATACATCACTTATTTCATTTCAAAGTCATTTAAAATCTTTCCTATTCGAGTTTCTTTCATATATTATGTATATTATTTTCAAACCATTTGCAACAAATTTCAAACATTGGAATTTATATTCTCAAATCCAAAATCATATTCATTTAATTCCATTTTCAATTATATTTCCCAAATTCATTTTTTTTTCATTTGTCAATAATTTAGAAATATTGACAAGTCAACCAATTGACGACGATAATCTAATATTATCATCTCCTACCAACCAATACAATCAAAATTTATATATTCATAATAATATTTATATAAAATATAATTCAAAACGATATTATGTCAGTTTGTCCTATTCGAGTGTTTAGAAATCCCTATCGATGCCATGGCGTCCCATGTACCGACCAGAATTTATAAATACTCAACGGAACAAATCAACACAATATAAAACCATTTTATAGCAAATAACAAGTACGCTCTCTCATATACACTCAAACTCATTCATAGGTTTCAACCCTATTTCAACGAGTTATTCCCCACTAGAGCTCAGGTAATCTAAACCAAAGCTCTGATACCAACTGTAACGACCCGCCTTTTTGACCGTTCAAGTCGACAATAATCCACACATGTCCAACTCAAACCGTCTAAAAGGAAGATGGTTATTGGGGTTAAATAAGAAAAGAAAAGAAAGAACAGAAACAAACTCAGAATCTCGCAGCGGAAGGAACAAGATATAATAATAAAATAACAGTTCATGAAGCTGTTAAATAAATAAATTTGATTATTATTATACATCATAAATCAGAGTTACATACATATCAGAGATAACACAACAATGCAGCGGAAAAATAATACAGTAGTAGAATACAAATGATGTAATACCAAACTCCGTCTTCGTCCTCCAGAATAGATCTTCAACCTTATCTGAAATGCTCAGGCTGACCCGAGCGTAATGAAAAGACAAAACACTCGAGTCAGGACTAAAATATCTCATGTAAGTCAAATCGGATAAGAAAATATGAGTGTGACGGCGTCAGAGATGTTTACGGGTTTTGACATCTCCTATCCAGTGTCAACGTGAGTGCAATAACTTAAGAGATGTTACGGGATTTTCCATCTCTCAAGGATCCGTTAAACTATCTACTATGTAGTACAATACGCTATTATAATATGTCTACACTAAAGTAAAAGTATTAAAATAGCGTTAAGCCATGGCCCATTCCACCCTTAACACAGTTTATATTCCCAAGAGCATATACAAGACCGTAGTTTCCCCAAAACCGGAAGTCACCAGAGGGCAATCCATATACTCAAGGTACAAACCAAAACGTAGTGGTCGCGAATAGGATAATCAGTATGACAAGGTACATGAGGCAATACCAACTAGGATACTAGTAGTTGCCTGATCCGGACTGATGTTGGGCATAGCAGCTACTACCCCAACACCGCGAAACAACACTCCCAAATCGCGGGGTGCACCCAAATCGAATCACAAAAGTAATAGACATGGTATCGAAGGAGTGTGTCCGCTAGAGATGGCGATCCTCAATGGCCCGGCGCGGCTCCTGTTTTAGTCATGTCAGGGGTCATCCAAAATCGTTCTCTTTCTTCAAATCAACACGTTCACCAAAACCATCCACTTCGTTCTGGATCAACACTCCACGAATATAGTTATTAAAGTGGTTTTCGGTATCGACAGAGAGTATGTCCATATCCGATCCCGGTCTCTTTAATAACTACGTTATATTTTTCACACCGGTTGGATCTTTTACATTTCAAATCGATTCATAATTGATATCAAAATATCATATTCGCTTCAAAGTCAAATCCATTTCAAAAACATCATATCTATTCAAATATACGATTTCATTTCAAAATCATTTTTCGCCTCAATATCTCATTTCGATTTCAAAATCAATTTCGAATTTCAATTTAGGTTGCAACTTCATTTATCCCAATTCGTATTTAAATTCGAGATTTAAATATAAACAATTCACCTTATTGACCAGCTTGAAAATTTTAGAAAATAGTTTTAAGTAGTTTAAAAGTAGTTTAAATAATTAAAATAGTTAAAATAGTTTAATAGAAAATATTTAAATAGTTTAATCGAAAATAATTTGAATATAAAAATGGTTTATATAGTAAAACAGTTTGAAAATCAAAATAATTTCAATATTTAAAGAATATAGATTTTAAATCATTTATACTAAAATATTCATTTAAAACAAATTCCAAAGTCAAACCGGTCAACTTCCCAATTTCCTACCCAAATCAATTCAAATTTCCATTTCGATTTAATCGATTCAATTCTGATTTCAACTCGAATAAATTTTGATTCCATATAAATTTCGATTCCAATAAACAAATTCCGTTCACTTTTAATTTCCAATTTCAAATTAATTACCAATTCCAAATTAATTTCCAATTCCACATTAATTTCCAATTTCAATCCCAATTCCAAATGAATTTAAAAATATCGATTTAAACATTAAATCAAATTTACTTTCAATACCAAATTTTTGAATCCAAATTTCAATTCTAAACTCAAACCTAAAATATCATTTCATATAAGTTTTCTTAGAAATAGTCAAAGTTCGAATAAAAGTCCAATCTTTCAAACAAATCAACTTCCGAAAATTTATGCCGTATTTCAATTTTTAATTAAAAAAACTAAACTTCGATTAATTAAACAATTTCGATTATCAAGTTTAAATTCCAACATTTCAAGCTCCAATTCAAAATAATTCAATTTCCATAATTTGGATTTTATTCTTAAAATCAATTCATTTAAATAATTTCAAAACAACTTTTAAAATCAATTAATTTAGCCAATCCGGTGTCCGTATATAATTTTCTATCCTACGGCCAAGTGATTATTTATTTCAGTTAAATGTCAGAGATGAATATATATCACTTAAACCGATCACAATGTCATATGTATCACAGGATATATATAAGCAAATAAACATCCAAACAATTAAATATCAACCAATAGCATCCATCGAATAAATCATCCAATAGACAATACAATTCACAGCAATTTCATAGTTATCAATATCAGGTAATTTAATCGCAATCAAATTCCTATTTAATTTAACTGTCAATTTTTAATTTCTAACATTAAATTCAACGACGATCTAGATGACAATTAAATTTTTATCAACAACGACTAATAAAAATAATATCACTTCACAATATCAAATTTAACTAGCATCAGAATATTCTATTACGTTGTGAGCGTTATAAAACACTCACCTTGATTTTTACGATTTTAAATCAAATCGAACGACGTTCGATTTAACTCAAAATTTTCTCTAGCTCCAAATGATTCCGATCCAGCTGCATAGCGTAGTGCTAGTCCATACGATTCCAATGCATCTTGTTTCGCGCAAAACGGACCTCGTATGAAAAAGTTATGATTTTTCAAAGTTTCTATGAATTTAAATATACAATTTCAGCTTTATTTTTATTTTTCTAACCCTAGATCAGATCACGGCCGTTCATTTCTGCATCTTCAGATCTGGGCCGTCCCCTTCATCTTCCTCTTCAACGTGATAAACACGTACAACACAAACCCATAGCCGCCTTTACTCCATGAATTTTCACGACCAAACCGAGCAACTTGAAGACGATCAGGTTACACCACTTCGAAGCCACCGCCTTACTCCACCTTCACCTGGAATAGCTTGAAGCTCGGCCTCCTCCTCTGCCTCGAATTGCGTGAAAAACGCAGCCCCTTCATGCTCGATTTCCCGTTGACTCGAAGCTCTGTTTTCGATCATCTCCGTATGGATTTGAAGCTCTCGTCGTGCTCTACAACTTTCGTGTTGGAAGTTTTCTCTAATTATCGACGGATTTTGAGTAATTGAGGGGAGAAGATTCGTGCATTTCTGGCCATTGAAGTATAAGTGGCGGCTGGCTTGAAACCCTAGCCTTTGTTTGCAAATTGTGAAATGGAGGGCCTTTTATAGAAAATTTCAAAACACTATTCACCCAAAATTTTCCGAACTCCAAACGAAGCGTGCCGGCTGGCGTTTCTAAGGTTTACCCCACGTTCCGAACGCGATGGAACATGTTTCGGAGGCTAATTCGGTTATCTGTGCGAGTTATGGCAATAAACGATCGATTTAAAATTAAATCGGTTAATCAAATTTCTACGCATTTGGGCTCGCCCCGGACAAACGGTAAATCCGATTGACACGAAATTTGAAACCTTACAATAATATGACATTACGGATCCAATGAAACTGGTTTTGTCGAAATCCGAGACTTTTTGAAAAAAAGACTATTTTCTCTCGCCGAATTAATATTAAAAACAATTCGATGCGTTTCGAGCTGCCACGGTCAAATGATAACTCCGATTGCTACGAAAATTGAAATCCGATAATAACAAACTATTACGGATCCAATGGAACTCGTTTCGTTCAATTCTGAGACTGTTCGAAAAATGGCTATTTTTCAGTCGATAATTAAATATTAAAATATTCAATTTTCACCAATTAACTTTAAATTCAATTTTAAAAGTTCTATAACATTACTATACTCCAATATGATAAGATAAAATTTTACAAATCATTTTCAATCATATTCAACTCCATTTTCAATTATTTCTAAAATTTACCTTATTAAATTATCGATTTAATTGTCTAATTAAATCCAATATTCGAAAAATAATTTATTCGCCTGTTTAATTTCAATTTAAAATTTCCAATTTTAAATTATTAACTTTTAAATCAAATTTCAATTGTTCACAAATTCCATTTTTATTTTCACAGTAATTAACAATCTTTTACAATGCAATTTTCCATTATAAATCCAATATAAAAGATTATATTAGATTCCACGTTCAATTATATTGTAATTCAAATTCAAGTTATTTAATTTCAAATGAATTCTTTTATTTCGATTTACACTTTCATTATTGAATCAACCATTTTATTTATTCTTTGTTTACAATCATAACCAATTTGGTTTACAATCAAATTCAATCCATTATTTACATTCACTACAAGTTAACATCCATATTTAATTTACAAATAAGTTATTTCAGAATTCAGTTTTGTATTTTAACTTGTAATTCACTTTTAACAACACAAAATTTTATTTCCTTCGGATTTTTATCTAAAATTTTCATTTTAATTCGTATTTTTAAAGTGTTAAAAATACGGGTCGTTACACTAACACTCCACTCCCTCTTCATTCATTCTATTCTTTCCTAACACTTTCAAGCTAAAGAGAAAATAGGGGAAGAGAAAAGAAATCAAAATTCCTAAGCCCTAGTTTCTATTAGGAATTCAAGCTCTAGCTCCAAAATCAAAGAGAAGCTTAGGTAAGCATCCTCTTCATCTTCTCCATCTCAATCTCTCTTAAATTTTCAAAAATTCCTAAACCCTAACTTAGGAAATATTTTCCTATGAGCTTAGATTGGAGCTTCTTGAGTTGAGATTGAAGAGGAATTGGTCTTTCCTTTGTTCTAGAGCTTCTCATTTGTTGTTTTGGGTTAAAAAAGTGAGTTTTTGAACTCACGTCTATGTTTATAACTTTCATTATTGTTAGGTATGAATTCCTAACATCTATTCATGTTCATTTGCTTTTGATTTAGATTGATTTGGTGAATTTTCCAATTTTTGGTTTTTTGAGGTCAAACTTTTAAAAATCCTATCTTTGATGTTTGAACACGTTTTTGGGGTATTTCGAAGAGCCATACAAGGCTGGGTTGCCGCTTGGCGTAAATCCTTAGTCACCGGTGCTCGTTCGTTCACCTCCGATTAGGATTTTGCCCCACTTGGGGGCTAGGCTGTTAATGCTGTGGAAGCAAGTTCAATCGACTGAACCCGGGGACAGAAAATGCTCTGTACCTATATCAGTCGATTGACATTGTGGTTCAGTCAACTGACCTGGAAATCGAAAGTATCCAGGCATTGGGTCAGCCGACTGACCCCCTGGTTCAGTCGACTGATCTGCTGGTCTCAGCCTAATTTGCCTATTTTGTGTGGATTTCCAATTTTGAACCGATTCGTGTTGATCCGATTTGTTGTTATCATTTACTATCGACTTTGATGACTTCTTTTTTGGGATTCTTGGGAATATCCATTTTGATGGATTCAGTATCGATTTCTATGGATTTTATTCACATCTTCGTTTGTGAATTTTTGGTGATTGATTGTTTTTACAATCAATTTTGTGATTTGTCACTTTAAAATACAAAGGTTTCTATACTGGTACTAAATATTCAAACTCTTTCACAAAGATGATTCCAACTCTATTTTTAATACAAAACTTGTTTATAAAACCGTTTTCCAATCTATTAGTATATACAAACCTTTACCTCACTCGTATGAGGAATCTAATTAAACGGCTTAGTAAAACAAGTGGTATGAAACGCTTGCGTTTACTTCATCGGTTAATTTTTGGACTTACTCGATTGAAAATCTTGCGATAATTTTTGAGTGGAAACCTACAATTTGTTCGTAAATATTTAAGTTAAACCAGTGGTTATAGGACATGAAGCTAAACTCATTTATTTACTAGATTAGTGTAATTGACACTTCTTATTGATCAATGATGATCGTTTTATGGTTTAGACTAGCAATGTGCGATGTCTCTTTGTCCACGTGGGGGACTGTACCTCGTTTTATTGAGCTTCGTCTCATTTCTTTTATGGGCTAGCGACCCTTGTTCTTTTATGGTGTTCGGTTCATCGGATGTACCGTTATTGTACTACATCGATGTCCCGGCTTTTTGTTCATCGGACGTATCGTTATTGTACTGCGTCGTTGCTCCGAAGTTATGGTTAGCGATCATGGAATAGCGTTCTATTTGTGATGCACGTGTTGGTGAGTTTTCATGCTCCCGTTTGTGATAGGCCACCCCCCTTGTGATTTCTGGATTTCTAGATGATGATTTCTAGAATTTATGTTTCACCAATTTTGATGATAGGCATTGATGAGCTCTATCAATTATTTGTGTTTTTGGTGAATAATTTAAAGAATGCGATTCTTTGTAGATGTTTGAGATGATTTGGGATATTGTATGATTTTTGTTGTTATTTGATGTATACTTGTCATAGTATGACATTATTGTTATCATACGTTTTTGTCATATCTCTTATCCTATCTCACTTTATATGATATTTACAGCTAGACTGGTCCGTTTATTATTTTCTTATTAAATATTACTCGGGTCAGACCGAGATGTTATAGGTGCTTCTGCTTGACTCCTCATCTGGGACTATTATCTAACTTAGCTTAGTAGTTTTTGCTTTTATACATTCGAGATAGAGACTCCTTGATGTATACATATTCTTTTGTCTGGCACTTGTATCTATTCTTTTGTGACGTAATGGATCATATATGTCCATTACTTTGATGTACACTTTTATGTGTTATATTCATATCTATTTCCGCCTTTGTGATGTGAATATC
The DNA here is from genome assembly GCA_030737815.1 of Allium fistulosum. Lineage (NCBI taxonomy): Eukaryota > Viridiplantae > Streptophyta > Magnoliopsida > Asparagales > Amaryllidaceae > Allium > Allium fistulosum. The sequence goes on along the minus strand of CM060904.1, from coordinate 1,216,016,881 downwards.
TATGACTGATTTGTGTTATGCTTATTTCTATATTTGTTTCCGAAGTCCACATAGCCACTGTGTGGTAGCTTTGAGTTTGTATTTGGTATGTCGAATTTCCTCTTGAAACTAAATGCGAGTCATACTATCTGACATATTGGTACTCGCCCAAAGCAATTACACAGATGGTCGCTCCTCAACAGCCTTATTCTTCATGCTAGTCGACGACATTACCCCATTGGCTAGCGTGAGTATAGAGGTGGGGCATCACACAAATGCATATATTTTACATATAGGAATAATAAATTTATATGGAATAAAATTGGATAGGAATTCATAATAAAGTAAAAGAGTATTTTGATTTTGGGTATATAAACAATGTTGTTTATATTAAATAAAAAGGAGTTTTAAGTTTCTAAAATAATGATATATATATACATTGAGTTAGAAAAGTTGTATATATGTTATGATAAGTTAAAAAGGAAGTTTTATAATATTTAAATAAGATAAAATTGTTATAAATAAATGGATGTGTATAAGAATCACATAAATAGAAATTGGAGAAACTATATACACATAGATAATAAATGACTTGATTTATTTGGAAATGATATATTTCTATATTTTAAATTAAAAATTGTATATATGACTACATATATACACAAAGGCTTAAAAATAGTTTAATATCACTTTGTAATCCTTGTTTTAAAGTAACATATGTACATTGGGCATTTAACATAAAATGTTATTTCATTTTGTTTAAAATACATATATATATTTATATAAAACAAATTAACCAAAAGTGTTATTTTAATATGGTTTCTCATTTTCATTTTGTTTTTTTAGAAACAATACAAACACTACTTTGACAAGTAATGAAAATTATGGGCTGTTTAAAATCTTGGATATACTTGCATATGCTTTTAATATTGTATGGTTTATATAAATATAATAAGAGAAAAGGTTGCAAATTATTTACTGTTAAGTGAGAACAGGTTAACCAAAAACCAAAAAACAGTTTTTATCAAAGTGTAAACAATGGGTAGAAGGTGATAAATTTTTATCAGTAGACATATTTACATTTGGCAGTAAATAAACATTTTAATAATTTTCTTTCCTTTTCAAATTTCACTCAGCAGGAGACAATATCTTTTCAGCCACAAAATAGTCATTTCTGTCCATCTTCTGTTGATTTCAAGCATGTATATATTTGAGCATTTTAGATCAGTATTGTTTTTTTTCAAGAAATTAAAACAAGTGACTTAAAACAAAAGCCTCTGTTCAAATTATAAGCAACAGGAAATCAAAATTTAAAAGAAGAAAGTACTCTGTAAAATCAAGTCTGTAAAATAAGAAGACTGGATCATCTCTGTTCAAATTCAAACCAGGGGATTTTCAAAAGCAAGTTTAGACTTAGTTTTAAAGATTTCAAGTTTTAAAATCATAGACTTCAACTTCAAATCTTAAAGCATATGAATCAACGTGGAAGGTGAGAAACCGTAATCTTTTTAACTTGGAAGTGAAATTGTTCTGCACTCTGTTAAACTGTGAATATTGTTCATCCCAGTAATTCAAAAATCTATATCTCTTCACCTTGTTCATTGTGCATATTGATGTAAACTAGGAATATGTTCATTTTCTAGTATAGTTTTAGTTAAAAATAGCTTGGAATTAAATTTTGCTGTGTAGTTTATGATTTATAAGTCTTTACAGTGAGTATCATATTTTAGTGGAAATTTAATGTTTTTAATTCAAGGATTCAAGCATGCAGTCTTGATTCTTGTGTGAAAATATGAATTTTAGTGGTAAAGTTATAATTTTTAGTGTGGTATATTTCGAGAAATTGTTAGATGAACGGATTTCGTTCGAAAATATATTTTCGTCGACTTCGTCGATGAAAGGTGTTGCGGCCTGTGCTAGAAGGGATAGGTGGTCATAGGGGAGGCGTCGACCGTGGCCAAATCTTGAAATTTGGTTTGGTTTGGGAGAGCGAGTGGGCTTTAGGGTTTTGGGTTGGTTTTTGGGTGGTCGGCGAATGCGAGTGAACTGAGAAGTGATGGGGCGACCAGAGTTCAAGAAATTTGGCACGGAGGTGACTGCATGTATGGGTTTTCGATCGAGGTAGGTGGCGTGTGAAGTAGGGGTCGGACGTGGGTGCAGTAGTTCGATGTGGTGGTTGTTTGGTTTCTTGTTTTGGAATTAGGTGGAGCTGAAGATCGATTTTCGATCGGAGGTGATGTTGGCTTCGGCGGCATGGCGAACCGAGTCTAGGGACAAAGGGAAACTCATCGGCGATGGCATGGTGGCAAGATGATTAGTGTCAAAGGTGTGAACGTGCACGTGTGTCACCATGCACGAATGGTCCAGGCAGGCTCTGATGATCGTATGGTGGTGATGCGTGCGATGTAGGGACGGAGGGGTCTCGGATTATACTCGATTTGATCGAAGCTCGGTAAAGATTTCTTGAGTCGATCGTGTTGGTCGAGTTCCTGATGTTGAAATCAGATTCTGGTGGAGGAAGAAGAAGGGAAGATTTTGGGAGGAATGGGTAGTATCGAGTTGGGCTTCGGCCTATATGCGTTGTGTTGTGAAATTAATAGGTTCGAGTTGTTTTTAGTTTGGGTTGTGGACTTTGGGCCGATGGGCTTTTGATTATTTTAAGCAAGATCTATTATTTAAAAGGAATTTGTTATAAAAAAATATATATATCTATGACCCAATTGTCTTTCCAAAGTTATAACAAGCATAATGATTTAAAGTAAATCTTTTAAAACAATTATCTTTGATAAGATTTAATATATACAAAGGATTTTAAAAGTAAAAATAATAATAAACTTTTTTGACATTAAGACTATTTAATTAAGGTTATTTAAGTAAATTATTTTATCATAAATTAGTTAAGCTTTTAAAATAAATTTTTTACTTAAGTTTAATTTGAATAATTTGAGTGAAATAATGATAATTAAGGAGATTATAATATTTAATGTTTTGAATTAATCCAAGTTCCTAAGTGATTTTATATTTATAATAATTATTTAATTTGACATAAAATAAAGTGTTATTGAGTGGATGGTTCGTATCGATGGATACTGCGCCGTCGTACGATCCATTGTGAAGTTAAATAAGTAAAAAAAATTAAGCTTGTTCAGATTGAATTTGATTACCGTTGGTAATAAATACCGTTGTATAATTTCATACGGCCTATCTGTTAAGATGTTTCCAAACTAAATAGTTGTGTTAATTATAGGTTAATCAAACCATTTGACATCGGGTCAGCGGAAACAGACACCATTCCGCTGAATAGTTAATTTAACTTCTATGGGTAGTTTAAGCCATCGATCTAATCTTATCTGTGTAATTGCTTACTAGCAATGTTAATCTCTGATCTGCTTATTCATGCATGAATCTATTTATTTGTCTGTTAATTATATTTGAGAATATAATGTGAATTGATCTATGGAAGCTGATTAATATTGAATATCTGTATTGTCATGCTAGACTGTGAATGGTAGATTGATAAGTACCGTTGAGACTGATAAGCCTTATTCTGTTTGGGTTGACTTTGAACCTAGTTTTGTTTTATAAATAAATATTATTTTTAATGATGTTTCAAAAGAATTGATAAATATTTTGGAAATGTCAAAAGTAGTTAATTTATTATTTTTGGAAATCTTTAATAAAGGTATAATATTATTTTAAATTATAAATTATTTAAAATTATTTCAAGTATGAAACTATTCTTTTGTAATGATCATTTCAAAGTAAATTTCTATTTTATTAGTATTTAAGTATATTTTCTTTAAAATAAATCTATTAATTATAAATGATGTTTTAAATGATATATTGTATAGTAAACTTTTATAAAGAGTATTTTTATTTAATAAACTTGAGAAATATATTTGGAAATTTTATAAGTATGATTTAGAAAGAAATTGTTTTAAGTTTATGTTTACATAGAAAAATAAGCTTTCTTAGTAAATTTTAATCTATTTGGATTTAAATGTGTACAAGGCTTAATGGTTGCAACGGGAAATAACTTGGTTGAATTGATTGATTGTATTGATAGTTAAATAACTGACTATCAAATCTGGACCAAAACCTAACTTTGGAAATATCTAGAGGAAACTCGGGAATTATATGGTACGGTTACCGTTCGAGGTGCTATACCGTACGTGTAAACTCGTTTGTTCTCTAGGACGAATTATAAGGAAACCCGTCCACTAACGGTTAGGAGGTGAACTCTGATCTTATATTTCATCTATGTATTTCCTAAAGAACCGGGGTTGAGTTTACCGGGAAATAGCGAACGTTGTTTCGGAGAGACCGGGATTGGAATTGAAATCCGAAAACCACTTCTATCCAACGAGTACGTTTTCATGATGAAGACTAGAGCTTGGAGTCGAAGATGGAGCAGTGAAGTGCAAGGGCTAATCGCTACTGATCCTGAGGGTGATTCCAAAATGGATGTTGTAGGAATAGTGCCTTCGGTTCCGTTCGAACCCGGAACGGACTTGTATGGATGAATGCTTTCAGAACATCGTCAGGGGGACGGTGAGCATTCTAAGTGAAATGTTCTAAAAAGGTAACGCTGAGCCTCGAGCCTCATCAACCGGGAATGACTGAAAATCAGGGGATATGCAGCAAGGCTAAGTGGGCAGCACCCAAGTAGGGTAAGGTCATCCCTGTCTAGAAGTCCCTTTATATTTCGGCTGTGTGGGCGGTTGCTGATCCCAACCGTAGGTTGATCTTACTCGGGCTATCCAGTAAGGGGTAGTCCGGTCTTGTGTTGCAGGGGAACGGAGGTGTCCTCGGTACACTGATCTAGACCAGGTACTGTGATAGGTAGTACCCCAGTGCCTAGTCATTCGTTGGGAATCCATTCTCCCTACGTGCCTTTACGGTTTTGATTGTAGAACCCACTTTGTGGCTAGTATGCTGGAATTTAATAATGTAACAATTTCAGCTATTTGAATAAGTATTTCTATATAGACACTATTATAATATCAAAAGATTTTATATGAAATGTTTGGTTATCGTAAGGTAAAAACACGACATGTTTATTTGTGGCATGGTCTTACGAGATACCTTTGATTTCAAAAGGATTTTTAAACTTTAATAATCAAGTTGATTGTGTTTCTCACGCTGATTTACCAGACTGACCCGGGCGTAGTGTTTTTCCAATATGCTCGGGTCAGACCGAGAATATTTCCAGGTTTAGCTGGAAGAGTGGAAGCTGTTCAGGAGAGGAGATGGAATCAGGAGACATATTGACGTAGATGCTTATATTCTGTCTGTATTTGGTTGTGTGGTCAACTAGTTGTAAGGATAGGATTGTTATAAGCTGTCCGAGTTGAATGGTTGTAACTCTGATTTAAAGTCTGTATGTATTATTAAAGCAACAGTTTTGGTTTCGTGTAAAGATTTGTTTATATTATAATTTATTCGATCCGTTGTGAGATTCTGATTATTCTCTTTTCGTCTTTCTATTTCTACCTTCTTTCTTTCACTATCCGTCTTCCCGTGCAATTTGGCTGACAAGTGTGGTTTAAAATCAGTTTAAATCGGTACGGAAAAATGGGTTGTGACAATAATATCAGAGGATATTGATATAAAATGTTTTGGTTATCGTAAGGTAAAAACCCGACATGTTTATTTGTGGCCTGGTCTTACGAGATACCTTTGATTTCAAAGGATTTTGGAAACTTTAATAATTCAATTGAGTGTGTTTTCTCATGCTGGTTTTCCAGATTGACTCGGGTGTTATTTTATTATAATGCTCAGGTCAGACCGAGTATTACAGATACATGATATGATGCTATGGAGATTGGGAGATGAGGTGGATGGCGAGACATATTGTAACATCATGGAATTTTCGACCTCAAAAGTCGACAATAATACGTTCACTGTATAGAGTGCCGAGCAATCGAGTGCCGGAAATCCCAGACTGTTAGGGTAAAGAAGAGAAAGAGGTAGAAGAAGAAACAGAAAACAAAAGCTCAGAATCTCACATTCGCAGCGGATCGAAATATAATATACAAATAACAGCATTTACACAAAGAAAGCTGTAAATGTCAATTTACATACAATATATCAGAGTACAACCATTCACAATTAAACCGGACAGTTATAATACTTGTTCCCAAAACCAGTCTAGACAATCTCTACTTCGCAGTGGAATATAATCAATATGTTCCTGCCATCCAGCTTGTCTCCTGAACTCCAGAACGTCCTAACCTGAAAATATGTAATACTCGGTCTGACCCGAGCATTACATTAAAGTAACACCCGAGTCAGGCTGGAAACCAGCGTGAGTAAACCCATATAACTTGAAAATACTGAGTTTTAAAACTTATTTGAAAACCAGGGTAACTCGTTCATCACTACGAGTTCTTATCTTGCTAAAGCCAACACTTATTTCACAAAACAATATCTAAGTACCGTTACTTAGTTTCAATGGTCCCAATTACTCAATTTATTCCATTCCAGCCTATTCGATTTACAAATCAAACCTATAAAGAATTATAGATTACTAATCGAAGTGGTTTCGGATATTGCTGATATCTGACCCCGGTCTCTTCGAATCCAATGTCATCTTTAAACCAATTTGTTTAAGTAAACAATTTAATTAAATTCAGAATAATATACCACACAGAAATCCATCATAGATATCTAATTAAATAAATGATTCACATTTATTAATAGACCAATCCAGCCATTTTAGATCACAGCACATCACAAATTTATCAGACTAGAGATATTCATAAATCCAAGCATTCAATATAACTTAATCATCCATAAGCAAGATTAATTAGCTAATTAATTTAATTCACACAAATAAATTAATTACTTTTAACTCTTGCTTAATTTGTATTAATAAATTACAAACCATTTATTATTATATTAGTTATCTCAATTAATTAATTATCCTTTATAATTACTTAAGACCTTAATTAATTACTTAATTATCATTATTAAATTTATTTAATAAACCTTGGAAATAATTTATCATTAACATATGAATTAACTTAAGACCCTTAAGTTAATTAATAATTAAAAACATTTTACCTTCTTAATTAACTACTTAATTACACTATTTAAATTTATTTAAAATAAACTTTAAGAATTAATTAAAATAAGAACATTTAATAAAATATCTTAAACTTAATTAATTTAAAATAATTTATTTTATAACTTTTAAGTAATCCCAAACTTAAACAAACAATTAAAAGAATTAATTAAGAAATTGTTTAAAACATGATTTATTCTAACTTTTAAAAACTTGTTAATACCCTATAGTTTTGATCCGAGCCAAACCCTGTGCTTATCCGTACTCAAACCCGAGCCACATTCTACATCTTCTTTTTTTTTAAACTTTGTTTGTTTATTTTTAAATTTTAAAACTGTTATAACAAGATAAAACCCACGCGAACACACCCGAAGCCAAACTCGAGCCACCTCTTCTCTTCCCCGAGTCCAAACCCGAGGCCATCTCCTTCTTCTCCCTTCTTTTCCTTCAGCAAAACGAAACCGGACACCCAGGGATACTCGTGCACGTGCACGCGCGATCGTCACCGCTCCGATCATCGTCACTACTCCCATCACGACTTAAGAATCGAAATCGAGCAGATATGTCGATACCAGGAAAAAACCCCAACTGCTATCTCCACCTCGAACCGTCGCCTCTGACCACCAGAGCCCTCGTGCTCACGCCTGGAGACTCACCGCACTTCCACCTTCGTAATCCCCCTACACCGGTCCAACTCAATGCGACCTCGACGTCGAAATCGCCACGAGTTCGTCCTCGTCCAGATCGTAACCTAAACCCTACTACGACATCGCCGCGCCACCAGGACAAACTAAAAATCCACTAACCAATTTTTCTAAGACCCCAGACCTTCGAGCAACCTCCAGCGACGATCACGACGTTCCTCCCTCCTCTAATCGCCAGAAATCGACGAAAACTCAAATTCCGATCAACTCATAAAATCCCCATAAATACTAACTTAAAAGTCTTGATAATATTATCAAAAATCATAGTTTTTAAAGATGAATCAGATTTTATAATCAAAACATGGAATTTAAACAATCGATTCTCTGATATGAATTGATTTCCACAGTAAATTCAATCTTACCTGATAAATTACTTAATAACTACTCTTGAAACTATTTTTAAAAATAGTATTTCATCCATACGAACAATTTCTCTTTAATGATCATAGCCTATAATTGTTTAGATGAGGATATACGAATTTATTTTGAGTGTTTTTGAACTTGTTAAACAGCACAGAGGCATGCTCATCTAAACACAGACATGCACACAGTAATTCGACTTATATTCCAGACGAAATTCATTTCTACATCCATGCAAAATTTTATCACAATATTACTACCATGATCATGATCTTACTTGGTTGAACTTGAATTGAATCAGGAAATTTGCTTAGTTCAACTTGAAAGAGTTGTTTAGTTTTGATTTTGTGGTTTTAGTTTTTCTTTGGTTTGTAAAAATGAAAGATAAAAGAAAGGAGATATATATAAGTATTGTACAGCCTTGTTCTTTAACCCATTTATATTTTTTCTTTATGAAGAAAACAACTAAATTGACACTTGTAAACAAGAATCCCTTCCTAGCATACAAGTGTTTTATGCATGCATTTTATATTTATTTATAATATATATTCTTAGTTTTACACCTTTTTTATTGATATGTATATAACTCAAAGAAAAAATATAAAACTTATTTATTTATACTTATTTTAAGCTTAAGCTATTTATACTTTATACTAGTGCTTAAAAATGTAGAATTTAACTACAAATTATTTTTGGGATTTTGAAGATAAAAATATAACTTTGGAACAAATAAAATATGTTATGTGAATTGTTGGTATTAATAAATATATATCCACACTTTTACAAACTTCCTTATATTTTACTTCTCATGGCATGTACATATATATATATACACACACGCTTATATACTTGTATATGTATTCACTTAAAATTTTCAACATTATAAAGTTTGCATATATATATATATTTATTAATTTAATATAAGATTTATCATTTCCAGATATGTATAATTCAACATTTATTATAGTTTTCAAATCCACTTATATACATCCAGATATTTTTAATCATCGGAATTTTATTCGTTCAACTAAATAAAATTAGTATCTCAATAGTAAAAATCAGTTAATTATCCAATTATCAGATGTCCAAAAATCTAGGTTATCACATGTATCACACGTACTTGATGTATATTCCGCTGTGTATCATAAGCTGTATAGTAGGCTTTATGAGGACAAGTTATTATAACTGTCCAGCACTGTGCTATTATCCTGTGTTGTACTCTGATGATGTAATGTATAAACAGTTATAGTTCTTTTTGTATAAAGGTCAATTGTTATCTATTATATATTGTTCCGCTGCGATAGTGAGATTATGATGTTTTTTTCTATTTTCTTCTTCTACCTCTTTCTTCTTTAACCCTAATGGTTTGTATTTCCGTCCAATTTGAGTTGAATTGATGGGGAATATTGTCGAATCAAAGGGGTACGGATTTGCAGATCGTTACATTAATTGTCCAGTTGTGTGCTATGGATTGTGTTGTACTCTGATGATGTATTGTATAAAGCAGTAATAGTTCTTTTTGTATAAAGATCAGTTGTTGTCTATTATATATTGTTCCGCTGCGATTGTGAGATTTTGTGTTGTTGTTTCCTCTTCTTCTTCTACCTCTTTCTTCTTCCCTTTACGGACTGGTATTTTTGGCATTCGATTGCTCGGCTTGTAATACAGTGGACGTATTGATGTCGATTTTCGGAGGTCGAAAAACCGGGTCGTGACAGTATTGCCTGTTTGAGTTCCATCACACTTATAGTAATTTATAGTTCCAATTGCAAAATATGGCACGTGCGCACGCACACACACAATTTTCTTATTAGTATACATTTTTGTAACTTTGATTTTATACTATATTCAGTGAGAATGTATTCTCTCACAACATATTTGAGATAATTGCACTGCTTACTTGCCTTAGGAAAAAAATTCAAAGCTCCTTATACACCAGTGTTAAAAAACATGATATATTTATATTACTGTCATTATTAATATTTCCTATAAAATTTCTAATGGAATAGCTAACCTTAGACAATTCATATGCATTAAGCAAGCCACAATACTGTAATTTTTAATTATTATTCTACTAGAAAATATCAAACTCCATGGCATTCTTTAATTTTATCAACAACATTAGAAATAATATATGAATTTTGTCTTCAAATATAGTCTAAGTTTCTTTATCACATTTTACCCTAAAATAGATGTATATGTGTAAGTACCTGAATTATTATTCGAAAATTTGTCTTATTAGATGTTAAATCCCACTTTCTTGCAGATCAAGAGCTTGAAAGCATCAGTAGGGTGAGGCAATCACTGGTACTCAAATAAAGAGAAATAACCTCTATATTATATATTTTCTATTGATTGTATTACTGTTTTTGTAATATCAGGTCCAAAGTGGGACTTAACTTTTAAGAGGTTTTTAACTTGGACTCCTCATTCCTCTACTGCACGATAAAGGAATACTTTTAGGACATCACATTTTTTTATATTTTAAGGGCCTAACATTTTACTTTTAATGGCGGATTTATAAATAGGGCGTGTTTGTAATTTTTTTTGCTTGCATCGATATATAACATTAATAATTTTACATTTCATATGCAATTAGGTATTAAACTTCTAGAAGAATTGTATGCATGTTTTATTGATGAATTTATGCTAGATATTATGTTTTAGGAAAGAAGATAATGAAAATAATAATTTCTTTCTTTTATATCACAAAATCATTATTCAATGCTATCTTTTGTTACTTCTTCCAGTTTGATTTTATTATCACATAATGTTGTTGTCTTGAACTTATCACATGATCGATCACAAATGTTTTATTTTTATTTTAGGTATTTCTTCTACACCCTTGACTACCAAAAAAAGGAGCAAAGAATAAAGCAAAGTTGTGGAATTAACATTTATGTTGCCTTCTTCGATCTCATATTTTGAGCAAAGCAACAGTACAGTCGATATTTAGTCTAACAGTGAAAAAATAGTATAAACATTTTATCCTTTTCCTTTCATTATTTTTCATTCTATATCCAAAAAATTGATGCTCTACAAATTCTGTTTCATGCCAAATAACTCAGTTATGCTTCAAACGGCCTTCTATGAAATGCATCATGCTATAGTGTATATATGAAATCTTATTCAAACATTCTATTTTGAATTATTAAGCTTGTCATATGCTTCACATAAATGAAGAGAAAAGCTACATGTTGGGCTAGCAAGAATTAGCAAAAAGATGAATTGGTAACATGATGTTAAATAGATGACAATCTTCCACTTAGTACAATGAGTAATTCGGCATATGATTGTGTTTTCGGTTATAATTTGCATTCCCTTCATGATACTTTTCTATCTTTTGATGAAAGAGGGTTTCATGCTGTCCGTTTTGCCAAAGAAAAAGTAATCATAAATTCCTATAAGTTAATATATGTATCTTATAACCTTATATAACATATGGTTACCTCTATGTTTTATTAGCAGGTAGATATTTTATCCAATAATCGCTTGATAAATTCACACACACATACATACAAATTTTGTAAATGCAAAAATTTTCTACGCCTCTCTCTATGTAATATTAAAAACAAGCAATGGCTGCCAACTCCCTAGAATTGAAAGATGATGGAAGAAAAGTCCCTCTCAAAAAAGTTGTGAAAATTAGGTCTCTATTTTTAGTTTTTGGCTAATTTATGCCACTTTTGCCCTTAATTTCAATGTTGGGCCGATTTTCTGGGAGGGGACAGTTTGGTAAAAAATAATAAAACAGGGACTTAATTTACATGAGTTTATGAGTAGGGACTTTTTGTATATGGGCTTTGAGAATATGGACCTTTGGTCCAAAACCCCTATTAAAAAAAGGAATTTTAGAAATATTTTCTATGATCTACTAGACAAAATTACTTTGCATGTAACACGGATTTAAAATCCGTTAGATTTCTACATTAAAGGCTATAGTTATTACATGTACCGAGTGAGTTATGAGGTAGGAATGATGTAGATATAAATTACTTAGTTCTCTAATTCAGTTTTGTTCTTCCTTAATTTAAATAATTTTCATCTTCGATCTGTTTACCACAATCTAACTACTAAGTGTTGACCATATTGTACCTTCAAAATTTTAGAAATGCTTTTTGGAAAAATGAATATTTGTCGAGAAATGAATGAAATGAAATGGTCAGTTAATTATCAACTTAATAATGTTACTATGAGAACTTAAAAAACAACTTAATGATTGTAGCAAAATAATGTAGTTGTAACCCATATGCGTAGCATGGGTTCGCACTATTCTTTATTAATAGTTGACTGGAAGCGCAAACATTTGGTCTGGCCGCGAATTTCCTAAATAGCCAATTATAAAATACATGGAAAATATCAATTAATGTGTAATTAATTTAAACAAATGAATATATCATGATTTATTGTATATCATATATAGAGATTTATGAATTTCAAAGCTATACATTAACTGTAAATAAATCCAAAACAGAAATGGTTTTACAATGTTGAAAACGATTTAACTAGTTGACTCTAATTAATTAATTTAAACAAATGAACATACCATGATTTTTTGTATGCCATTTAACAATAAGGTATGAAACATTAACAATGTTGGGTAATGGGTGTAATAAACAATGTATTAAAGGAGAAATCATATATTATCTAATTGGAATTAGTGTAATAAATATTTCAATTAATATGAGCAAAGATGTTAATTGTAGAGTAATGGGTGTAATAAATAGAAATTCATGATTACTAAATACATAAGGTATTTGTATTTAATATAAGAACATTTAAATCAAAATAAAAGAATTTGTTTAAAATTTAAATTTTAAAGAAATAGGATTTTATTACTGTTGTAATTAAATGTTGGAAGAAATTTAATATTTAAATTTGGGTTTAGTATGAAAAATTGTATTTCTAAGGAAAACAATTGGATTAATTATCTTCCTAATATTAAGGTATGTTTTGAGATTTAATTATTGTTAATAGTAAATCTTGCCATTAATAAGAAATAGAAGTAAATGGTAATTAATTAGTGATATAGGCAACATACGTTTTGTGTTAAAAATAAAATGAGTATTTCAATTAGAAACATTGCGTTCAAACTGTAAGTACTCAAATTTGTTGCAAAATTTACTTTTATTTTACTGTATATTTATTTATACCTAAATATAAACTTATGTTTCAGATCCAATTATATCAAAAAAATGGATTATTTAGATTGAAATCTCATACGGTATTAAAGTAAATGTTAGTAGGAGATTGCAAAGGGGGTAAAATAGATTTATACTTGATTATTTCCATTTAACTTAGATTTGATTAGATTTTAATTGCAACATAATTTATCTTTGCATCTTCACTCTTCTAATTTACTCTTACATTCCTTGCCTCCCTGTGTGAATTATTTTCATACTTTTTATTTATGAATGTAAATTATAAGTGACGATAAAGATGTACATATATATATAGACACATATGTTTATGTTACCTCATTTATGCTGTCATAATTTTAATGCTGTATATTCTCCTAATTAACTACATAAATTTGTGTACAGAATTTATTTTCATTTGTTGTGTGATAATTAAATCTTTAATGGATGTCAATTTTAGTATGTTCGGGGTTAACAGAAATAATTAAGTAAACAAATGTTTTAAAATTAAAATTCTAAAAGTTTGTTGACAGTGTAGAGCCGTTCTTTCCCTTTCTAAGTAATAACTGCTACACTTTTTTCATTGTTTCCTCATTTGTTCCATTAATTCTTTCCATTTACATTATCTGAAGCTTTTTCATTTCGCAAGTGTGAATTACTTTTCATAGTTTTAATTATTTCCTTCACCTCTTTTTAATGTCTGTTACTTTTACAAAGGCTGTTCATATTTACTTTATTTCAATACCTAGTTTGTTCATATTTACTTTATTATGTTTTCGTTCATTTTCAAACTTCATTTCCTAAAGCCTCTTTTCATTTATATTTAATTAACATCAGCCTCTCTTTTCAAATCTCAATGGGCCTAAACCTAACTCTAACCTTATAAATAATATATGATGCAAATGAAATCCTGCATGCATTCTAATTTTCATCTTGTTATCTTTTTCCCCTTCAAATCTTCTTCTTCTCTCTCATATTTTTCTCCTTCAAATCTTCCCGCTCTTTCAATTTTTTCCATTTCAAACATTATTCTTCCATTTCAAATCTTGATCTTCTCTTTCATTTTTAGTTCTTCTTGTTTTAATCATTTTCTTTTTCAATTCTTTATTTTCAGATCTTCTTCCTTTTTTTAAACCATATATATATACACACATATTTATATATAACAAGGAGGAAAATTAAAGTAAATCAAAACAAAATTTGAAGTAAAGATCTGAAATCATATATTTATAGCTAAAACAAAAAATTAAACCTTAAATTAAATGAAAATAAAGATAATTAAATAAAATCAAACCATAAAGTAAGCTAAGGTTCCTTGAAGCTTTTAGACAATTTTTCTATGAAAACCATAACACTGAAAGCAACAGTTAGAAACATAATCTCTGCAATTCATAAGTAATTTGATAATTTTTTTAAATGAATAGAAATTGAAGAACTAATGATGAATTCAATCATATGATACATATGAATCTTTAAGCTGATTTAGATTGGAAACCGATTTTTTAGTTTTGTTGAGTTATAGTGTAACAGTTCCGACTTTTCGACGCTCGAAAGTCGACATTAATACGCCCACTGTATCAAATGCCGCGCAATCGAATGCCGGAAAACCGAACCATTAGGGTTAAAAGAAGAGGTAGAAGAAGACAGAAGAAGAAGAGAACAGAAAAACAGAAACAGAAACAATATCAGAATCTCACATTCGCAGCGGAACAATATATAATAGATAATCACTAGTCTTTTAAACAAAGAACTAAATCAGTTTATACATACATCATCAGAGTCAATATACAACTCAATACAACAATGGACAGTTATATAAACTTATCCTCATACAGAATACACAGCGGAATAAATAAACAAGTACGGAAGTACGTCTCGACATCCAGCTTGTCTCCAAAGCTATAGAATATCCAGAATATCCTGATAACATAACTCTAGGCTGCCCGTGTGAAAAATTTTGGGCACCCAGAGTTTAGAAAGGGAACAATAAACTCCAAGTCAGTCATGGTGACTGGTGTGAGATCGTAAAACAATTATTTTCACATTGAAAATAAAATTAATTCGCAATGCTTTTGGGAAATGAAAGTACCATAAGACCTCCCGCCACAAACACAATGCAAACGCAAAATTGGAGGAGATTTCTTCTTATGATAGTCAAAGATGCTTACTACGAAAAATCAGTGGATATTATTATTAATGTCTATTGTGGAAAACATTTCGAAAGTATAATATCAATCTTAGCCAGCATAGACATTTCGAACTATGCCTACTATAGCTACCATCTAAACAGTGGTGACCACCATAAGTAAATGACAGGTTCTACAACTAAAACCATACAAGGTTCGTATTCGGAATTGGATTTCCAAAAAATGGTCAGGCTAAGGAACTTCCTATGCCACATGGGATCGCCTCTGGATGGACGTCCCAAGAACTAACTAGCTCTCTACCAACACAAGGTCGGGTTACCTCTGTAACTAGGTAACTACTACACGAATATGCCATCCCCCGATCCTTTGGGACCTTTATCCGAGGCGCCTCGATCACAAAGCAACAATCACACAGTAAATGAGATTGGAGCAACCACATAGGTTAAATACCAGGGCTCCATACCTGATACCACCCTTTTCCAGAAGGAAATGACATACCCTAAAGGGCGCGACCCTCATAACCTTGCCGCATCATTCCTGTTTTGACCATTTCCGGGGTGTGAGGTCTGACGAAGTCTCGTCCACAAAGCTACGCTTTTTCACAAAGCCATGCTTTGATCACAAATGATCAATAAATGATCAACACACAGCAACACTCAGCATGCCACATTACCAAATTGGGAGTATATCGCTTATAACCTTCAACTACATAACCTCTGAGCTCGTACGTCTCAGAGAAGGGTGTTAAGCTAAGAGAATAAATTCTCCGCCACCAACAGAAATGTATTTGAAAGAAATCAGCTTTATATCTCAAAATGTAACGTCAGATATGTAACCATACAAGTCTGTTCCGGGTTCGAACAGGACCGAAGGCACTTCCAAAGAAGCCCTTGCAATCCAGATATTCACTAATCACGTCCGGACTTCCCATCACAAGAAGAGTGATATAAATCTCTATACCGGAGCAACTCGGTGCAGAGACATTCGACAGGTTGTCCTTTCATTTTCGAAAATACCCGGTCTTCACACCGGTCTTCACATGCAATTCATAACGTTGTATCATTATTCGGAATGGGTTATATGACACAAAGGTCCTCTCCCGGCTAAACCGAATAATGAGCGCTAGTTTTAAAAACAAATTCAAATGCCATTTCAAAGGCAATATTGATAGTCGGTGATTTAACTATCAACAACATTCACCACAATCATCAGATTTTAAATAATTTTCCCAAATTATTTATTTTCAAAATATCTTCACAAGATATATATTTTTCCACACTTCAACATTTTGAAAACAAATTTCAAATCACTTTTCATCTTTCAACTTTTGAAAATAAATTTCAAATCAATTCCCTTACGCGGAATATATTTCCAAATATTTCTTTTAAAAACCAACTTTAGAACTTTTAATTTATATTTTTAAAAGCAACTTTGGAAATATACTCGGCTTTATAGTGAGAATACACTTTCACTTCAAAATGGTCCATTTAAACCAATTCAATAAATCCTTATCGATTTATTTTAAATTTACGTTCCAAATCCGTAAATTTATTTCCACACTTTAAAAATAAATCAGCGTTTATTTTTAAAACAAATTCCCTTTTCCTTTATAAATTCCAATTTGAATGTACATTCCCAAATATTCACTCTTTATACGATTTTCAAATCGATTTCTCAAATATTCACTTTCAACTCCAAATCAAATTGAAAATTGATTTCCAAATATATTTTTAACACCAAATCAATTTTTACAAATCGATTCTACCATTTATTTCCTATACCAAATCAGTTTTACAAATTGATTCTTCCAATTTATTTTTCAAACACTAAATTGATTTTCCAAATTTATTTCAATCATTAAATCAATTACAAATTGATTTACAAATTTATTTCAAATAACAAACTAAATTTCCATTCAAACACTGTTAACACCTCTTTTTCTACGACTCAGCGACTCAGCGACCCAACGGCTTGCGACTTAACGACCTAAGAAAATCTCCTACGACCTAACTCTAGAAGCGACTTAACGACCTAAGAAAATCTCCTGCGACCTTACTCCA
The DNA here is from genome assembly GCA_030737815.1 of Allium fistulosum. Lineage (NCBI taxonomy): Eukaryota > Viridiplantae > Streptophyta > Magnoliopsida > Asparagales > Amaryllidaceae > Allium > Allium fistulosum. The sequence continues at coordinate 1,215,999,427 of CM060904.1, read as the reverse complement.
GAAGCAACCTAGCGACCTAACGAGTTAGCGACTAAACGACCTAACGAGTTAGCGACCTAGCGGCCTAACGAGTTAGCGACCTAGCGACCTAACGAGTTAGCGACCTAACAACTCAGGAAAAGGGAACGACTTAACATGTTCTAGAGTAAAGCCACACGACCTACGACCTACCTCTTCTATTAGGTCTCTCACGACCTAAACATGCCGAGATAACTTCTGTATTCACTGCATTAGGTCGCTCACACTCAGTATCTCACCCAGAATGGCTCCACTAAGTCGCCAACGACTTAAGCTAACTTGGGATGACCCTTAGGTCGCTCGCGACCTAAGACCTACGACCTACCTCCAAATTTTCCCAATAAATACCCCGCCTACTCCATATTCAAAGGGGGACTTTTTCCAGACTTGAAGCGCCGAAACTCTGCTGCATTCACGACTTCTACAACACCTCTACTACCGAGAACATCTCAAACTACCCAAAGAGAAGATCATCTACATCGAAGATGGATCCCAGAATCTCTTTTGCATTGAAGTGTTGATTACTATATCGATTGTTGAATAATCGAAGGAATTCTTGTAAAACTTGTAATCGAACCTGTGATAAAGAAGATAAAGTGGACGTGTAACGACCCTCTATTTTGGACCATTCGCATCCGCACATGTCGGACTTGAATAATTCAAAATACCGCGTTGTTAATTTAAATTGGCAAAACTGAACATATACAGTAAATAAATAATCACAGATCACAGACACAGAGTAATAAATGCAGCGGAAATAAAAGATAGTAGTTCATGAAGCTACTATATAAATGTATAAGTTACATCAGAGTTAAACCAGATACAACGGAAGAGTAATACGATACATCAGATACAAATCAGAATACATCACTGGAATCATCGAATACTGAAAGCAGAATAGATGGCTGGATCTTCAAGCAAAGCTCCAACTTCAAAGGTGAGTCTCGAATACTGGTACACTCAGTCTGACCCGAGCGTAAAGCAAAACACAAAACACTCGAGTCAGGATTAACATTCTTATATCAATAAATCCAACTCAAGTGAAATAGCAATTGACATACAAGTAACTCAAAGGATGTTTGGAATAACCATCCTTTAAGGATCCGTTAAACTATCTACTATGTAGTAGTGTACGATAAGTAGATAATGCCTATCAGTAATATAAGATATCAAAATAGTGTTAAGGCATTACCATTATCCCCCTTAACACATTTTATATAAGCGTTATAGACTATACAGCACTGTAAACTCCACCGTAAACTAGTGGGCTATCAGGGAGTACTCCATAGGTATAACACAAAACAAATCGTAGTGGTCGCGTATATAGGGATACAAGTATGACAAGGCACATGAGGCAATACCCAAGGTAGTGAAACTACCGTTTGCCTGATCCGGACTGGTGAAAACGCATCACTGCAGCGATCGCAACACCGCGAAACAACACTCCCAAATCAAGCGTGCACCAATCGACAACAAGTAATGAGTAGTTTTCGAAGAAGTGTGTTCGCTCGAGGTAGCTAACCCTCATTTGGCCCGGCACGGCTCCTGTTTTAGTCACTTCCAATTTGACACAAGTGTCAAGGCTATCCATTATCGTTCTCTTTCTTCAGTCAACATGTACATCATTCCAACCACTTCATTCTGGATCACACTCCGCGTATAGTTATTAAAGTGGTTTTCGGTTTAGACAGAGAGTATGTCCCTAACCGATTCCGGTCTCTTTAATAACTTTCGTAATTATTACACCGATTGGTCGTTTATATATTTCAAAAACCAAATCAATTACAATTTCAATTAGAATTTGTAAACCAACATTTCATTTCTCTTTCTAAATCAATTTCCACAATTTACGTTTCAAAACTTCGAAATTCATAATTTCAAAATCTTATAATTCAATTTCAATTTCTTTTTAACACAATTCAAATATTAATTCAAGTTCGTATATATAAGTCTCATTCCGAAATCATTTAAATTAATTAAATTTAACATTTAAATCAATTTAAATTCATTTATCGATTTCATTCAATATTCATTAAGTAAATTTGCCATTCAAAACAATTTCTATTAAATTTCTAATTCATTAAATCCATTATTTAAATTCAACTTCATTATATCAAAACTTAAAAATTGAATTAAATTAAATCCATCAAATCAAATTCAATAAATCACATTTTATTTCTTGTTAAAGAAATTCAATTTCACTTATTTACTTACTTAAATAATTTTCCAAAACTTAATTAATAAAGAAACTCAATTTCTTTAAATTTCAAGTCTTACATTAATTTTAATAAATCACATTTTATTTCTTGTTAAAGAAATTCAATTTCACTTATTCATTTACTTAGTTACACATTTCAAAACTCAATTAATAAAGAAACTTAATTTCACTTATTCAAGAAGTTCAATTTCACTTATCAAAGAATTTAATTTTATTTAATTATTAAACAATTTCAAAACTTAATTATCAAATAATTTCAAAACTTAATTCAATCATTCCTTAATTTAAACAATGTTCTTTCATCAATTACATTGTTAATATTTTGTTTCAAAATTATTAAATATTAACATTTTCCTTTATTAAAATTCCAAATTCCAACTTTATTTTAGAAACTTATCATTTATTCAAATAAAATCTTTTTATTTTTAAATCAAATCATTGACCAATTGGGTTTTTTTAATTCTCTACCCTAAGTCAAAGTTAAATTTGGGTATTTATCATTTCAACCCGATTCCATTTCGATTCAAAAATCAAAGCATAGCAAAGGGAACTTGCAGTGTGATAACTGGGATGATGTCAAAGTAAATAAACAAGCAATAACAACAACCAATATCAATCCAATAATCAATTCAAATAATCCCGAAATAATCGAATTAATTCACATTGTTGTTTGTGCGAATTAATATAATTATTTCTAGAATCCACACTATCATTTCATGTAGATTAAAGATTATTACACTAATATTAATACGGTTCTTCAATTTATGTCAATTATTCAATTTCTTACTACATCGATTTCAACAATCATATCTTTAAATGGTTTAAGTACAATTAACCATATTTCTACGTGTCAATTTATTTAAAACATTTAAAGGGTCATATTACGCAAATGTCATCTAGTCAAATTTAACATATATCAAATCTAACTATCCTACGTCAATTTCAATTTCAATTTTTTTATCATTTTCTACATTAACAATTTGACGTCCAATGTCAACAATCAAACAATCAATCATTTATCAACCAAAACTGGATTATCATTTCATAAATAATAGATAATGGTGTCAGATGTCATAGGTGAACTGATACAGGTAATAGCATATATAACAGTGTCAATAACTAACAGCAGCATATTTCAATTGTCGTCTCAATTGAAATCAAATTTAATAAATAAAAGAACATTAATCGTGAGTGATTGCTCACCTTTCGAGGTTAGAGAGATAGAAAATGAAGTGAGCTACGGAATCCAAAGCAACGCTGGATGTGACGCCCCACCTCTATACCCACGCTAGCCAAGAACACTACGGTGTAGTGCTGTCAACTAGCACGGAGAATAAGGCTGTTGAGGAGCGACCATCTATGTAATTGCTTTGTGCGAGCACCGATATGTCAGATAATAAAACATTGCATTTCATCTTTAGAGGAAATCCGACATACCGATACAAACTCAAAGCTACTACACAGTGGCTATAATAGTTTAGGACAATAGATATAAAAATAACACAGATAACATAATTGCGGAATAAAGATGGAACGAAAAGTCTCATATATACAATAACTGATATCAGTTACAATACATTTGACACAATACAAATGATACAACTACAACTGTCGACTAAAGAAGTTATATATACAAGTACATTATCGACTAATATACATGAATACATTATCATCTTAAAACAGACACACTGACTACTACAACAAGACGAAGACCACTTCAAATGATATAAAAAGTCTTCATAGCTCTAGCAGCAACCCAAAGCTAAAAATCTACAACCTGTAAATACTCGGTCTGACCCGAGTATTATATTCAAAAGAAAATAATACCCGGATCAGTCTAATTCAAACCAGTTTATTAGTGCATATAGGCAGTAATAATCTATCTCAATATAGATGACAGTCACAGAAATCTCGTATATCCAACTCTCGGTACGAGAATTGGATAACGGCAGATGTAACACTAAACAGTGTTAATCCACAAAACAGAAATCCAAAGCAGTTTAAATAATTGAAATGTCAATGTAAAAATATCAATGCTAATTGGCTGCAGTACACGCTAACGTGTACTGCCTCGCCAATACAGCTTACGAATTACGCAACAGGTCGATGAATTAAGGATAAAAGAAATATCGATTAAAATCTGTCAATTCTGGGAGGCTGCAGTGCACGCACGCGTGCACTGCCTCGCCACCACCGAATATAAAGTCACCACCACAATGAATCTGCAGTGGCAAACAAGTATAAGGACAAAGGCAGGCTGCAACTAAACTGAAGAAAAGTCATCAACAGTTCAAGCATAAACAGCAATAGAGACGAATTCGAGTACATCATGAAGCAGAACCAAGTGCAGTTCAACCGAGATGGACAACTCGAGAATAAGCATGTACAAACTGTATCAGTAATCAATTGCCAACAAGAACAGATGAACATCTGTGCAGACAAGTATGAATTCGAACATGATTCAAGACAGGGAACTGAAGGCAATGCAAATTGTCAACACTGCAGGTGACAAGCGAAACAGGTCATGTATGAAGTTGAGTGAAACTGCTACAAATATGCACAGGTACAAGAGTCATATGCAAATGGCATTAGATCAGATCAATATGCAATGAAGACTTCATGAAATACAACACTGCTTCGCAAAGTACAAGTAATTACATATAACCACATCAAACTGCAGCAGTGACTAAGTGAACAAGACGAAGACAGAAACAACATGCACCATTTCAAATACATGAAGACCATATTCAAGTGCATAGGTAGATCAAATACCCCATTGAAAATATAGTCACTAACAGGTACAACAAAGTGTACCAGAGAGACTAGTGAACACAACCCAAAAGGCTACTGCTTCAAACTTCATACATACATATATAAGGGCTCGAAGCAACGACAGTGACCAAAGTCACAAAGGAATTAAGTCCAGAAGGTATGCAACAGAAATAGTGAAGATGAGAAGGCAAACAAAACTCACGAACAAGTCAAGATAAATTCAAAAGGACTATGGCCAACAGACACTGCAATTACATGGACAAGATTTATCGAGTTAATCCACCCATATATGCATACACACAAACATATTTGTGTATATGCACACATATGCAGAAACAGGTGACAGTGCAAATATAATACAACATGACTCGAAGTACAGTGGATAGAAGACAATGCAAATACACACCAGTACTCAAAAGAGGTCAAAGAGCAATTACAAGTTGTACATGATGCATGGCAGCTCTGTGTAACCAGAGATGCCATCAATAGACAAGACTGCAAATATGCGAAACCAGAATCAACTACAAGCAATTCAAAATTGTCAAGTGATACCAGTAAACAACAAATGGAACCAAACCCAAGATCAATTGTCGAAGCAACAATAGTACAAAGACTACAACAATGGAACAGTGAAAAATGTCCAAAATACAACATATGTATAACATGTAATGACCAGTGAAACAGAAAGTCGAATGAACAACAACTACACCAAGGTCTGGACACACATGAATACATAACAGAGCATGATCAGAGTGGTACAAGATCAACACAGCATGGTTCAATGCAAATACAACCAGACTCGACGATGTTCACAAATGCAAACAAACCAATGAATGACCAAATGCATATATGGATGCAGACATGCCAAAATTAGTGTGAAGTTGAGAATGAACAGAGAAACAAAATTCGTCACCATGAAACTGTTGTGTAACAGGAAATCAGAAAGTCTAAAATTATCAAAGTCAACTGCAGTTTCAACTCTAAGTCAACAAGGTGATGGCCAAGTGAACCAAACCAAAGTAAAGATTTCAAATGACCAGGTAAAACAGTGGACAGGCAAATATCAAAGGCTGGCAAGCAACAAATGCCACCAACATAACAAATGAAACTGGAACCATCAAAGCCTCGACCAACATGGAATGGGTATGGGTTGTTGTTTGGGTGTTGAGTGAAATCACGGTTACAAAACAAAAGGCAAAGGCCCAAAACATTGGAACGAAATCGAACAAGTCGAGAAACCTGAACCATCACAATTCAAAGACCGTATACGAATGAAAACGAGGGGTTCAAACCCAAATCAAGCGAACCATCAATTACTAAATCACTTAAATCCCAAGTCACGAAAATCGAACATACGAACGAAGTCAAGATAATCATGTAACAGTTCGAATTAGATGTGAGTTTAACTCACCTTGCTTCGAAGCGGCGACGAGAACGAAGTCGCTTGATAATCTCACAATCACAAAGGCAAAAGCTCGAATCAACATCGGAACAGCATCGCAATTATCTCACAGAGGAGAACGAGCCAAAGCCCTAGTTTAGTTACACAGAGAATCGCCAGAGATCGAGCCAAAGCCCCAAAATTCCAGATTCGCCGGCAAAAGAAAGAAAATCGAAGCCCTAATTTTTAGAAGCCATTCGTTTGTTTTTCTTCGATTTTGGGCTTAGGGATTTCGAATGGATAAAGGGGATGGGTTATCACTTATCACGGCAACAGATCAAGCATGGGCCAGATTTTAAAAATTTATAAAGCCCGGATACTTTTAACCATGTTTATCAAACACCTTGGTGATAAAAAAAAACACGATTTGAATCCATTAGGACAACGGATTCGAACACGATGAAATTCATATTTAGGATTTTAAATACGAATAGACGATGTCAGATTTAAAAAAAAATATTTAAATATATTATCGTATAAATGCGGGTTGTTACAGACTTCCCTCCTTAAAGAAATTGCGTCCTCGCAATCATAAGGAATAAATGGATAAAAGGTAACAACCATAAGAGCATGGCAATGTCGAATGCATAAGCAAAGCAAAGGTCAACAGGGAAGTATTGGGATTATGGAAGCATCAGATATAAAATCAAGAGGTTCGACTGCTTCAAATCAAAAGAATCAACATCGAGGGGATCAAGGAATCAAAATCAGACGACTATCAAAAGCAAGAATCAATCGAGTTCTAGCAATTGAAAGAAAAGGAATCAGAGCAGAAATCACGTACTGCACGAATTGAATGTGAGTAAATCAAATTACTCACCTGAATCGTCAGAGAAAAAGACGAAGCTCAAATCTCAAAATCGCAAATATTCAATCATCAAAAACGATAATTGAATTTTCAAAAATATCTGATTATCAAAAACGATAATCAGAAATCACAAATATTCGATTATCAAATCGAAAAATATTTAATTATCTCAAACGATAATCAAATTTCACAAATATCTGATTATCAAAAACGATAATCAGAAATCACAAATATTCGATTATCAAATCGAAAAATATTTAATTATCTCAAACGATAATCAAATTTCACAAATATCTGATTATCAAAAACGATAATCAGAAATCACAAATATTCGATTATCAAATCGAAAAATATTTAATTATCTCAAACGATAATCAAATTTCACAAATATCTAATTATCAAAAACGATAATCAGAAATCACAAATATTCGATTATCAAATCGAAAAATATTTAATTATCTCAAACGATAATCAAATTTCACAAATATCTGATTATCAAAAACGATAATCAGAAATCACAAATATTCGATTATCAAATCGAAAAATATTTAATTATCTCAAACGATAATCAAATTTCACAAATATCTGATTATAAAAAACGATAATCAGAAATCACAAATATTCGATTATCAAATCGAAAAATATTTAATTATCTCAAACGATAATCAAATTTCACAAATATCTGATTATCAAAAACGATAATCAGAAACACAAACATCTAATTATCAAAAACGATAATCAGAAGTCATAAATATTCAATTAACGAGTCCGGAATTAACCGAAGTAGTAAAAGTATGGTTCCATACTCCTTACTTTTGCTAAATCGTTTAAATCTCTTTATCGTTTTCTTGAAAGTGCAGAATTGTGTGTTTTAAAAATTAACATTTCACATTCTCAAACGGACAAGTCCGGAATTAAGCGAATCAGTAAAAGAAAGGGGTCATAGTCCTCGATTTTTCTGAAATGTTTAAATCGCTTCCTCGTTCTTTTGAAAATGTAGGCTGTAAAAATTTTTGAAAACAATTTTAATTTATATTTTTGAAGCAACTTTTAAAAAAAAAGAACTTTGAAAACGCGTGATTAAATTAGCAATATCAGTATTGCGGAAGAACCGCTTGTAAATCCATTTCAAAATTGACGAGTATTGAAGTTAACATGTCAAAATCTCATCAAAATAACTGGCATCAAAATATAATGCCAAATGAATTTTCATTCATCAAAAATGTCACAAGAATCTTCTCAAAGATAGAAAGGGATATCATACCCTAAACTTGTATTCATAACAAGTTAATAACACATGAATTCACCAATACACAAAAATTGACAAAACTTGTCAATAGAAATCACGAAAATTGGTGAAGCACAAATTCTAGAAATCATCACAAGAAATCCAGAAATCACAAAGAGGGGGAAAAAGCCTATCAGAAAACGGGAGTATGAAAACTCCAAAACACCGGTTTCACAAGACGAGAAGCTATCTCATGGTGGCTAACCATTAAAGTTTCGCACAGGAATGGTCCGAAGACCGTGGGTCGCTATCCCACGCGTGTGAGTCGGAATCACACAGATTGAGGTCTAGGCTAACCTCGCAGAGAAAGAGACATCGCACATTTGCTAGTCTAAACCATAAAAAGGAAAAGGGAAATGCCTATCACAAAATGGGAGCATGAAAACTCCAAAATACCGGTATCACAAGACGAGAAGCTATCTCATGGAAGCCATCCATTAAAGTTTCGCACGGGAATGGTCCGAAGACCGTGGGTCGCTATCCCACGCGTGTGAGTCGGAATCACACAGATTGAGGTCTAGGCTAACCTCGCAGAGAAAAATACATGGGTGAGCGGAATCACACAAATTAAGGTCCAGACTAACCAAAAAGCAAAAATGTATGTGTGAATGGAATCACACAAGTGGTGTCTAGTCTAACCTTGCAAACAAAAAGATATGTGTGAGTCGGAATCACACTAATTAAGGTCCAGACTAACCAAAAAGCAAAAATGTATGTGTGAATGGAATCACACAAGTGGTGTCTAGTCTAACCTCGCAAACAAAAAGATATGTGTGAGTCGGAATCACACTACTGCGGTCTAGACTAACCTTGCGGACAAAGAGATATGTGTGAGTCGGAATCACACTACTGCGGTCTAGTCTAACCTTGCAAACAAAGAGACATCGCACAATTGCTAGTCTAAATCATAAAATGATCATCATGATCAGCGAGAAGTGTCAATTACACTAAGCTAGTAAATATAAAAGTTTAGCTTCATGTCCCATAACCACTTGCTTAACTTAAATATTTACGAACAAACTGTAAATCTACACTAGAAAATTGTCACAAAAGGTTCAATCGAACAAGTCCAGGAGTTAACCGACGAAGTAAACGCAAGCGTTTCATACCACTTGTTTTACTAGGCCGTTTAATTCAATTTCTCATACGAGTGAAATAAAGGCTTGTATACACTAATAGATTGGAAAACGGTTTAAGAAAAAGAGCTTGGTAGTAAAATAGTTTTAAAATCGTTTGGAGAAAAAGGATTTTAATATTTACTACTAGTATAGAAAACCTTTATATTTTTAAAGTGACAAATCACAAAAATGATTGTAGAAACAATCAATCACAAGAATTCACATACGAAGATGTGAATAGAATCCAAAGAATTCGATTCCAAATTCATCAAAGTAGGAATACCAAAAATTCCAAAAATAGAAGTTATCAAAATAGACAAAGGTGATAACAACTAATTAGAAAAGAAGAATCGATCATCAACTGGAAAAACAAAGCAAATCGAGCAGAAATGCATAAATGACTTCAGCGAAAGTAAGAATCAAGTTAATGTCGAAGCCAACAATCAATAGCCGCAGTCGAGTACAAAATGAATCAATTATCATTATCAAAGAAACCAACGGCAAGCAATATCAGAGTACTGAAAATCAAGAAATTAGCAATTTCTCACAAACAGAGTGACCGAAGTCGAAGGGAAATCCAGATTAGGAAAACACAAAATATCAAGTTCAAAATCGCTGAGATTCAAACTAGATGTGAATGAGAAATCAAAATCACTCAATTTGCAACTGGTCCAGCTATTTTTCATCACAGTGTAACAGGTACACAATGACACTCATAGCATAGAACAAAAGTGGAACAAAGTCCAAAAGTCAAAATGGCTTTAATTTGCCAAATTAAAACAAAATCAACATCGGCTAAATCAATTCAAAGCCGAAAACACAAGAATAAGCGTTAGGAATTCATACCTAACAGTCAAAAATAGTCGTATGTATAGATGAGAGATAAACATCGACAAATAGTTGTAACACAAGCTCCATCTAAGTTATGTTTTATAATTGTCCTAAACCTCAGGCTCTGATACCAAGCTGTGACGCCCCACCTCTATACCCACGCTAGCCAAGAACACTACGGTGTAGTGCTGTCAACTAGCACGGAGAATAAGGCTGTTGAGGAGCGACCATCTATGTAATTGCTTTGTGCGAGCACCGATATGTCAGATAATAAAACATTGCATTTCATCTTTAGAGGAAATCCGACATACCGATACAAACTCAAAGCTACTACACAGTGGCTATAATAGTTTAGGACAATAGATATAAAAATAACACAGATAACATAATTGCGGAATAAAGATGGAACGAAAAGTCTCATATATACAATAACTGATATCAGTTACAATACATTTGACACAATACAAATGATACAACTACAACTGTCGACTAAAGAAGTTATATATACAAGTACATTATCGACTAATATACATGAATACATTATCATCTTAAAACAGACACACTGACTACTACAACAAGACGAAGACCACTTCAAATGATATAAAAAGTCTTCATAGCTCTAGCAGCAACCCAAAGCTAAAAATCTACAACCTGTAAATACTCGGTCTGACCCGAGTATTATATTCAAAAGAAAATAATACCCGGATCAGTCTAATTCAAACCAGTTTATTAGTGCATATAGGCAGTAATAATCTATCTCAATATAGATGACAGTCACAGAAATCTCGTATATCCAACTCTCGGTACGAGAATTGGATAACGGCAGATGTAACACTAAACAGTGTTAATCCACAAAACAGAAATCCAAAGCAGTTTAAATAATTGAAATGTCAATGTAAAAATATCAATGCTAATTGGCTGCAGTACACGCTAACGTGTACTGCCTCGCCAATACAGCTTACGAATTACGCAACAGGTCGATGAATTAAGGATAAAAGAAATATCGATTAAAATCTGTCAATTCTGGGAGGCTGCAGTGCACGCACGCGTGCACTGCCTCGCCACCACCGAATATAAAGTCACCACCACAATGAATCTGCAGTGGCAAACAAGTATAAGGACAAAGGCAGGCTGCAACTAAACTGAAGAAAAGTCATCAACAGTTCAAGCATAAACAGCAATAGAGACGAATTCGAGTACATCATGAAGCAGAACCAAGTGCAGTTCAACCGAGATGGACAACTCGAGAATAAGCATGTACAAACTGTATCAGTAATCAATTGCCAACAAGAACAGATGAACATCTGTGCAGACAAGTATGAATTCGAACATGATTCAAGACAGGGAACTGAAGGCAATGCAAATTGTCAACACTGCAGGTGACAAGCGAAACAGGTCATGTATGAAGTTGAGTGAAACTGCTACAAATATGCACAGGTACAAGAGTCATATGCAAATGGCATTAGATCAGATCAATATGCAATGAAGACTTCATGAAATACAACACTGCTTCGCAAAGTACAAGTAATTACATATAACCACATCAAACTGCAGCAGTGACTAAGTGAACAAGACGAAGACAGAAACAACATGCACCATTTCAAATACATGAAGACCATATTCAAGTGCATAGGTAGATCAAATACCCCATTGAAAATATAGTCACTAACAGGTACAACAAAGTGTACCAGAGAGACTAGTGAACACAACCCAAAAGGCTACTGCTTCAAACTTCATACATACATATATAAGGGCTCGAAGCAACGACAGTGACCAAAGTCACAAAGGAATTAAGTCCAGAAGGTATGCAACAGAAATAGTGAAGATGAGAAGGCAAACAAAACTCACGAACAAGTCAAGATAAATTCAAAAGGACTATGGCCAACAGACACTGCAATTACATGGACAAGATTTATCGAGTTAATCCACCCATATATGCATACACACAAACATATTTGTGTATATGCACACATATGCAGAAACAGGTGACAGTGCAAATATAATACAACATGACTCGAAGTACAGTGGATAGAAGACAATGCAAATACACACCAGTACTCAAAAGAGGTCAAAGAGCAATTACAAGTTGTACATGATGCATGGCAGCTCTGTGTAACCAGAGATGCCATCAATAGACAAGACTGCAAATATGCGAAACCAGAATCAACTACAAGCAATTCAAAATTGTCAAGTGATACCAGTAAACAACAAATGGAACCAAACCCAAGATCAATTGTCGAAGCAACAATAGTACAAAGACTACAACAATGGAACAGTGAAAAATGTCCAAAATACAACATATGTATAACATGTAATGACCAGTGAAACAGAAAGTCGAATGAACAACAACTACACCAAGGTCTGGACACACATGAATACATAACAGAGCATGATCAGAGTGGTACAAGATCAACACAGCATGGTTCAATGCAAATACAACCAGACTCGACGATGTTCACAAATGCAAACAAACCAATGAATGACCAAATGCATATATGGATGCAGACATGCCAAAATTAGTGTGAAGTTGAGAATGAACAGAGAAACAAAATTCGTCACCATGAAACTGTTGTGTAACAGGAAATCAGAAAGTCTAAAATTATCAAAGTCAACTGCAGTTTCAACTCTAAGTCAACAAGGTGATGGCCAAGTGAACCAAACCAAAGTAAAGATTTCAAATGACCAGGTAAAACAGTGGACAGGCAAATATCAAAGGCTGGCAAGCAACAAATGCCACCAACATAACAAATGAAACTGGAACCATCAAAGCCTCGACCAACATGGAATGGGTATGGGTTGTTGTTTGGGTGTTGAGTGAAATCACGGTTACAAAACAAAAGGCAAAGGCCCAAAACATTGGAACGAAATCGAACAAGTCGAGAAACCTGAACCATCACAATTCAAAGACCGTATACGAATGAAAACGAGGGGTTCAAACCCAAATCAAGCGAACCATCAATTACTAAATCACTTAAATCCCAAGTCACGAAAATCGAACATACGAACGAAGTCAAGATAATCATGTAACAGTTCGAATTAGATGTGAGTTTAACTCACCTTGCTTCGAAGCGGCGACGAGAACGAAGTCGCTTGATAATCTCACAATCACAAAGGCAAAAGCTCGAATCAACATCGGAACAGCATCGCAATTATCTCACAGAGGAGAACGAGCCAAAGCCCTAGTTTAGTTACACAGAGAATCGCCAGAGATCGAGCCAAAGCCCCAAAATTCCAGATTCGCCGGCAAAAGAAAGAAAATCGAAGCCCTAATTTTTAGAAGCCATTCGTTTGTTTTTCTTCGATTTTGGGCTTAGGGATTTCGAATGGATAAAGGGGATGGGTTATCACTTATCACGGCAACAGATCAAGCATGGGCCAGATTTTAAAAATTTATAAAGCCCGGATACTTTTAACCATGTTTATCAAACACCTTGGTGATAAAAAAAAACACGATTTGAATCCATTAGGACAACGGATTCGAACACGATGAAATTCATATTTAGGATTTTAAATACGAATAGACGATGTCAGATTTAAAAAAAAATATTTAAATATATTATCGTATAAATACGGGTTGTTACACTGGATGGACAAGATTTGATGCAGAAATAGGCACGGCTGACAAGGCTGATAATGGAAAATCGAAGAGAACGATTGAATCAGTCTATATAAATTGAACTAAATATATATCTAAAATCAATATTTGGTTTAAAATAAATAAATAAAATTAACCATCATATATACATAAGATTTGAAATAAATATTTATATATTATATCAACCCATATCCAACACCGTCTAAAATTTGAATCTTTATAAAAGTAATTTCTTAGATATATATAATATTAAAAATCAATATTCGTTTAATATCATATATATATCCTTAACTTTACAGACATATGTACATTATTTATTTTTAGAAGTCAATACTCATTTGTACCTATCCTATTGCAGAATACTTACATCTCATATATTCATTTTAAAACATCACCCAACATAAAATATAAAACTCACGCATATGCTAAATACGCGCACATTTTAATGTATATTAACAACTATAGATAGCCTGCTACTTGGATATGGAACAGAGAAGTAAACTCACCCTTAATATAAATTATAAATGAGTATAAAGCACCTATATTAATACAACACTTACCCTTTTTCAAATCAATTATGAGGAGACTATAAATACATATAATATATAACTTATACTGCTGACACTGATACAAATCTGCAACTATATACTTTTATAATTTATAAACGTACCTACTTTAAACACCTACAGTGCTTCCTTTAAATTTAGTATGCTATAACCTACACCTACCCTGCATTAAACATATCTTTATACTTTCACATCAATTATCAACATTATTACTACATGTATAGAAATCAATATCCACGCATTATAAAGTCGATACAAAGGATGAATCTATATGTACTTATATAAAGACATAGACATATATATAAAATATATACATAGTAACTTTTAGAAATATATATATATATATATTCAGTAACTTTTGTAAACTCATAAATCATACTATAAATCGAAACCCAATATTAATTATAATGTAACCAAAGATTTTTTTTTTGTAATACTAATATGAACATATAAACAATTTGACAGATCGAGATGCCACGCAATTTTATAAAACATAAAAAGAAAATAAATGGAAACAGGTATAATACGCAGCCAAATTACCTAGAACTAGTAAACTAACACTATATACGCATATAATACTTATTTGAAAGAAAATCAAACTACTAATATCTACAACAGCAGACCCCTTTATATATATATGTGAATTATAACCTTATATTAATAATATATGTCTTTACACATCTAACTAATCCAAATACTAACTATTACTCATAAAATATAACTTGTATAGTAATATATAGAAACGTGAAGTATATATATATATGATATATATCAATAATTGAAACACGTCACATAAATATGTAAAGATATATAAACTATCATAAAAAAAATAACTTACAAATTAAAGAAGAAGAGGCTGCCACGTTGAGGGAAAGAGGAGGTTGAGTAGATGGCTGATGATGTGGAGTGGAGGTCGGTTGCTAGCCACAGCGCAGGCGAGAGGAGAGGAAGGGTAGAAGAGGCATGGGCGAGTCGAGATCGGCACCAGAAGGTGGCAGTGCGTGTGGAGCGTGGAGGCGCGAATGGGATCTGGTGGTCGGTGCAGGAGGCTGGTGATGCGATGGCGGAGCATTTGAGGCGGAGGTGTTTGAGTGTTCGGCTGAGCATGCTCTGGTGGGATGGAAGTGAAAACGAAACATAGTGGTGGAGGAAGAAAAATGAAAGTGTAAAAATGCGGATCTGGGTGGAAGATGAACAATCCTCTATTGAAATGAAGAGCGAATGGTTTCTTTTAATATAAACTATACGTTTAAAAATTTATTTTTCGGAAATAAAATAAAGGGTTGAATTCAGTGAAAAAAATAAATGCTAATGACTATTCGTTTACACAGTGGAATATTGAAAGATCACAAGAATAAAAAGAAACGGAACTGGTACCGATACGGTTACCGGTTTCACGGATTTCGCTGCGTATCGAACTTCAAAATGCAGAAATAAATTTACCGCAGAGATCAGCACGATGAGATGGTCAAAATGGTATATTGATATCAGTGGTATGATTGAATTATAAAAATTCGAATTTTCTACCAACGGAAAATGCAGCAAAAACGCAGAAAAATAAGATCGACGGAGCTAATGAGGTCCGAATTTGGAAAAACGAAAAATGACGTCTTGCTCAGAAGATGATTTAGAATTTTCTATGTAAAAATATTCAGGTTTCGAAAACGTTTTATTTTCATCGCTTTTTAACTGATTAAATTGAAGTAAATTTACGCGCGAAATAAACTTTCATATTTTTAGACGAAAATTTACCAGTCGCTATGTTTAACTAGACGCATTTCAAATATCTAATTTTTATTTCAAAATTTTATCGTTTAAAATTTCACAAAATTTCAATTAATTACGTTATTAAAACGGTTAAAACTTACGGGTCGTTACACTCTCCCCCACTCAAAACTTTTCATCCCCGAAAAGGAAGGAGGTAGGGGAATGGAAACAACCAGAAAGAAAATAGATTGAAACAAAGCAAAACAATTAGTTCAAACTATATAAATTCAATTTACCTTAATTAATACTCAATATTTGATATAAATTCAAGGTATTTCAATAAGTTTATTAAATTTCAATTTATTAATATTTGATACCATAAGATTTCTTCAAAACAAAATTTATTTAATTTGACCCATTTACCATTCATTCAACTTATTATTATTCTATTTACCTCTATTAACATTTTATAATTAAAAGTCAAGTGTATTCAATTAAATTGAATAATTTACATTTAAAATTTCTAATTCAATTATTTCAACTTTAAATATTTATTCAAAATTTCGACTTCATTTTATAATTGAAAACATCTTTTTAACACAAATTTAAGAATTAATTTCCGATTTTAATATTTAACAATTTGGTTAAATCCCTTTGAGTTTACTTAAGTTAAATCAATCTATCTATTTCTAAATTCATTATCTTATTATCTAGTCATCCTCAATTAACCATTTCTAAATCATCAATTTGTATAATCATTTATTATACTCATATTTTATTCTACAAATTTAATTCTTTTATTCCAAATTATTATTAAGTTTATTCCACTTAATATATCATATTACATATATTTAAACCCTATAAATTTATTTAAACCATATAAATTTCAATTTAAATTAACTTATATTCAATAATTGGTTTAAATTTAAGGTATTACCATACGTTGATCTAATTTCAATTTGTTAATTCTTTCAGAACAAAATTTATTATTCATCTCATTCAATTAACTTATTATTCTATCATCTTCTTAGCACTTTTCTTTAATATAATTAAAATCCAAGTGTATAACACTTTTATACGCACTCAAATTTTTATTTCTAAAGACAATTTATATTATATACTATCCAATTACATAGTTAACTTTTGAGCAATTTAGGTAAGTTATATTGAATGCAATTGAGTATTATACAAGTACATTTCTAATTCAATTCTTTCAAGTTTAAATATTAATACAAAATTTTGGTTTCATTTATAATTGAAATCGTCTTTTACCCAAATTTTAAGAATTAAATTTCCGATTAGCTTCAAACAATTTAGAGTTAATTATATACATATAATATATCCAAGTCAAACCAAAATCAAATACTTGTATATATATTTTAAATCATGTCATACTTTAGAAATTTCAAATCAAATTATTTTTTCTTTTCAAAACAAAACCGTAGCAAAGCTATAGAATAGTTTCTCCACTTCGAAACTCGAAAATGAATGTCGATGATGTGGCCGCCATCACTGAAATTATTTTCCAGCGATAAAGAGAAGAGCACTGGTTTCAACATTTTAAAATTCTTTGAAAACGATTTATATTCAAAATATTTTAAATACTATACACTTTAAAACTTTCAAATCAAAGTTTGAAATCACCAGAAATTAAATTCTCAAATTCTTACTTTAAATTCATTTAAATTTCTAAATAGATCTATAAACCAACTTTTATAATTCCATTTATTTTTATGTTGGAATAATCAATGATTTACAAAACAAATAGTGAAAATCCAATATTACCTTTCTGACAACCAATTCAATTAACAATTCAATTTCAGAAAATTTATACTTATATATAATATAATTTTACAAGGTTATTTTATTTACCAAAATTTGAAAACAATATTGTGTCAGTTTGTTCTGTTCAAGTGTTTTGGAAATCCTATCGATAGCGTTGATCAGACGAATCGATCGAAAACCCAAATCAACATCAACAACTCAAACAACACAATATATTTTAAAACATTTTAAATATTAATCTACAAATACACTTCCTCGCTCGACGATACAATAATGGATTTCAAAGCAAGGATAGAGATTTAAATTTTGAGGGACTCAAATCAAAGAGAATTTTGATTCAAAGATAAGTTCGAAACCGAAGACAGGATGATTAAATAACGAAATAAGAAGATGGACAAGTTTATATAAAATCGCGGGTAACCTTAACCGGGTCGACCGTGACTTCAAGAATAAGATCGATGCAGAATTTCGGGGCAAATCTACATTCGATCTCAAGAAATATAATTCAGGTATAGCAGGAGATAGATAGCATCGCAAACAGAGGATACAGAAAGCTCTGGTAAATCAATGCCTATTGTAAAGGAGTTTCACCCATTTTATAAATCAATTTGAGATTGGCAAGACCGCCAACTCATTATAAAGATCATTCGAAGTGGAGTTATGGGATACTCCGGAATTAAAAAAAGACGAATAGTGAGGGACACGAATGGATTTGGAACCGCAGGGAATGTTCCAAAAATTCAAAGGAATCGAGTCAAAAGGAAGAGATTGAAACTCGAATGAGAGTGATTCTGTAAATACATTTACCCTATATGCTAAGTTTTGCCTAGAGCTACCAAAGCTCTGATACCAACTGTAACGACCCGCTATTTTGGACCATTCGCATCCGCACATGTCGGACTTGAATAATTCAAAATACCGCGTTGTTAATTTAAATTGGCAAAACTGAACATATACAGTAAATAAATAATCACAGATCACAGACACAGAGTAATAAATGCAGTGGAAATAAAAGATAGTAGTTCATGAAGCTACTATATAAATGTATAAGTTACATCAGAGTTAAACCAGATACAATGGAAGAGTAATACGATACATCAGATACAAATCAGAATACATCACTGGAATCATCGAATAGTGAAAGCAGAATAGATGGTTGGATCTTCAAGCAAAGCTCCAACTTCAAAGGTGAGTCTCGAATACTGGTACACTCAGTCTGACCCGAGCGTAAAGCAAAACACAAAACACTCGAGTCAGGATTAACATTCTTATATCAATAAATCCAACTCAAGTGAAATAGCAATTGAAATACAAGTAACTCAAAGGATGTTTGGAATAACCATCCTTTAAGGATCCATTAAACTATCTACTATGTAGTAGTGTACGATAAGTAGATAATGCCTATCAGTAATATAAGATATCAAAATAGTGTTAAGGCGTTACCATTATCCCCCTTAACACATTTTATATAAGCGTTATAGACTATACAGCACTGTAAACTCCACCGTAAACTAGTGGGCTATCAGGGAGTACTCCATAGGTATAACACAAAACAAATCGTAGTGGTCACGTATATAGGGATACAAGTATGACAAGGCACATGAGGCAATACCCAAGGTAGTGAAACTACCGTTTGCCTGATCCAGACTGGTGAAAATGCATCGCCGCAACGATCGCAACACCGCGAAACAACACTCCCAAATCAAGGGTGCACCAATCGACAACAAGTAATGAGTAGTTTTCGAAGAAGTGTGTTCGCTCGAGGTAGCTAACCCTCATTTGGCCCGGCACAGCTTCTGTTTTAGTCATTTCCAATTTAACACAAGTGTCAAGGCTATCCATTATCGTTCTCTTTCTTCAGTCATCACGTACATCATTCCAACCACTTCATTCTAGATCACACTCCGCGTATAGTTATTAAAGTGGTTTTCGGTTTAGATAGAGAGTATGTCCCTAACCGATTCCGGTCTCTTTAATAACTTTCGTAATTATTACACCGATTGGTCGTTTATATATTTCAAAAACCAAATCAATTACAATTTCAATTAGAATTTGTAAACCAACATTTCATTTCTCTTTCTAAATCAATTTCCACAATTTACGTTTCAAAACTTCCAAATTCATAATTTCAAAATCTTATAATTCAATTTCAATTTCTTTTTAACACAACTCAAATATTAATTCAAGTTCATATATATAAGTCTCATTCCGAAATCATTTAAATTAATTAAATTTAACATTTAAATCAATTTAAATTCATTTATCGATTTCATTCAGTATTCATTAAGTAAATTTGCCATTCAAAACAATTTCTATTAAATTTCTAATTCATTAAATCCATTATTTAAATTCAACTTCATTATATCAAAACTTAAAAATTGAATTAAATTAAATCCATCAAATCAAATTCAATAAATCACATTTTATTTCTTGTTAAAGAAATTCAATTTCACTTATTTACTTACTTAAATAATTTTCCAAAACTTAATTAATAAAGAAACTCAATTTCTTTAAATTTCAAGTCTTACATTAATTTTAATAAATCACATTTTATTTCTTGTTAAAGAAATTCAATTTCACTTATTCATTTACTTAGTTACACATTTCAAAACTCAATTAATAAAGAAACTTAATTTCACTTATTCAAGAAGTTCAATTTCACTTATCAAAGAATTCAATTTTATTTAATTATTAAACAATTTCAAAACTTAATTATCAAATAATTTCAAAACTTAATTCAATCATTCCTTAATTTAAACAATGTTCTTTCATCAATTACATTGTTAATATTTTGTTTCAAAATTATTAAATGTTAACATTTTCCTTTATGAAATTCCAAATTCCAACTTTATTTTAGAAACTTATCATTTATTCAAATAAAATCTTTTTATTTTTAAATCAAATCATTGACCAATTGGGTTTTTTTTAATTCTCTACCCTAAGTCAAAGTTAAATTTGGGTATTTATCATTTCAACCCGATTCCATTTCAATTCAAAAATCAAAGCATAACAAAGGGAACTTGCAGTGTGATAACTGGGATGATGTCAAAGTAAATAAACAAGCAATAACAACTACCAATATCAATCCAATAATCAATTCAAATAATCCTGAAATAATCGAATTAATTCACATTGTTGTTTGTGCGAATTAATATAATTATTTCTAGAATCTACACTATCATTTCATGTAGATTAAAGATTATTACAGTAATATTAATACGGTTCTTCAATTTATGTCAATTATTCAATTTCTTACTACGTCGATTTCAACAATCGTACCTTTAAATGGTTTAAGTACAATTAACCATATTTCTACGTGTCAATTTATTTAAAACATTTAAAGGGTCATATTATGCAAATGTCATCTAGTCAAATTTAACATATATCAAATCTAACTATCCTACGTCAATTTCAATTTCAAATTTTTTATCATTTTCTACATTAACAATTTGACGTCCAATGTCAACAATCAAACAATCAATCATTTATCAACCAAAACTGGATTATCATTTCATAAATAATAGATAATGGTGTCAGATGTCACAGGTGAACTGATACAGGTAATAGCATATATAACAGTGTCAATAACTAACAGCAGCATATTTCAATTGTCGTCTCAATTGAAATCAAATTTAGTAAATAAAAGAACATTAATCGTGAGTGATTGCTCACCTTTCGAAGTTAGAGAGATAGACAATGAAGTGAGCTAGGGAATCCAAAGCAACGCTGGATGGACAAGATTTGATGTAGAAAATAGGCACGGCTGACAAGGCTGATAATGGAAAATCGAAAAGAACGATTGAATCAGTCTATATAAATTGAACTAAATATATATCTAAAATCATATTTGGTTTAAAATAAATAAATAAAATTAACCATCATATATACATAAGATTAGAAATTAATACTTATATATTATATCAACCCATATCCAACACCGTCTAAAATTTGAATCTTTATAAAAGTAATTTCTTAGATATATATAATATTAAAAATCAATATTCGTTTAATATCATATATATATCCTTAACTTTACAGACATATGTACATTATTTATTTTTAGAAGTCAATACTCATTTGTACCTATCCTATTGCAGAATACTTACATCTCATATATTCATTTTAAAACATCACCCAACATAAAATATAAAACTCACGCATATGCTAAATACGCGCACATTTTAATGTATATTAACAACTATAGATAGCCTGCTACTTGGATATGGAACAGAGAAGTAAACTCACCCTTAATATAAATTATAAATGCGTATAAAGCACCTATATTAATACAACACTTACCCTTTTTCAAATCTATTATGAGCAGACTATAAATACATATAATATATAACTTATACAACTGACACTGATACAAATCTGCAACTATATACTTTTATAATTTATAAACGTACCTACTTTAAACACCTACAATGCTTCCTTTAAATTTAGTATACTGTAACCTACACCTACCCTGCATTAAACATATCTTTATACTTTCACATCAATTATCAACATTATTACTACATGTATAGAAATCAATATCCACGCATTATAAAGTCGATACAAAGGATGAATCTATATGTACTTATATAAAGACATAGACATATATATAAAATATATACGTAGTAACTTTTAGAAATATATATATATTCAGTAACTTTTGTAAACTCATAAATCATACTATAAATCGAAACCCAATATTAATTATAATGTAGCCGTAGATTTTTTTTTGTAATACTAATATGAACATATAAACAATTTGACAGATCGAGATGCCACGCAATTTTATAAAACATAAAAAGAAAATAAATGGAAATAGGTACAATACGCAGCCAAATTACCTAGAACTAGTAAACTAACACTATATATGCATATAATACTTATTTGAAAGAAAATCAAACTACTAATATCTGCAATAGCAGACCCCTTTATATATATATATGTGAATTATAACCTTATATTAATAATATATGTCTATACACATCTAACTAATCCAAATACTAACTGTTACTCATAAAATATAACTTGCATAGTAATATATAGAAACGTGAAGTATATATATATATATATATATGATATATATCAATAATTGAAACACGTCACATAAATATGTAAAGATATATAAACTATCATAAAAAAATAACTTACAGATTAAAGAAGAAGAGGCTGCCACGTTGAGGGGAAGAGGAGGTTGAGTAGATGGCTGATGATGTGGAGTGGAGGTCGGCTGCTAGCCACGGCGCAGGCGAGAGGAGAGGAAGGGTAGAAGAGGCATGGGTGAGTTGAGATCGGCACCAGAATGTGGCAGTGCGTGTGGAGCGCGGAGGCGCGAATGGGATCTTGTGGTCGGTGTAGGAGACTGGTGATGCGATGGCGGAGCATTTGAGGCGGAGGTGTTTGAGTGTTCAGCTGAGCATGCTCTAGTGGGATGGAAGTGAAAACGAAACATAGTGGTGGAGGAAGAAAAATGAAAGTGTAAAAATGCGGATCTGAGTGGAAGATGAACAATCCTCTATTGAAATGAAGAGCGAATGGTTTCTTTTAATATAAACTATATGTTTAAAAATTTATTTTTCGGAAATAAAATAAAGGGTTGAATTCAGTGAAAAAATAAATGCTAATGACTATTCGTTTACACAGTGGAATATTGAAAGATCACAAGAATAAAAAGAAACGGAATTGGTACTGATACGGTTACCGGTTTCACGGATTTCACTGCGTATAGAACTTCAAAATGCAGAATTAAATATACTGCAGAGATCAGCATGATGAGACGGTCAAAACGGTATATTGATATCAGTGGTATGATTGAATTATAAAAATTCGAATTTTCTACCAATGGAAAATGCAGCAAAAACGCAGAAAAATAAGATCGACGGAGCTAATGAGGTTCGAATTTGGAAAAATGAAAAATGACGTCTTGCTCAGAAGATGATTTAGAATTTTCTATGTAAAAATATTCAGGTTTCGAAAACGTTTTATTTTCATCGTTTTTCAACTGATTAAATTGAAGTAAATTTACGCGCGAAATAAACTTTCATATTTTTAGACGAAAATTTACCAGTCGCTATGTTTAACTAGACACATTTCAAATATCTAATTTTTATTTCAAAATTTTATCGTTTAAAATTTCACAAAATTTCAATTAATTACGTTATTAAAACGGTTAAAATTTACGGGTCGTTACAGGACGTAGGCTTGATTTTGAGCCGAACCACTATAAAACTGCTGTCTCTTTACTTTTCTGTTATTCTCTGCTTATTTTCTAGTTCCCGTACCAACGGGTGGTGCTTTCACTTTACTAGTTCTCACACCGGGGTGTTAGCGTTCGATTTTTACGTTAACATTTTTGGTGCTTTCACTGAGAAACGTCGAATTCAGGTGTGTTCTCACCATTGCTTCGCAAAGATTTGTTGAAAGAATCTCCTTAAAAACCAGAAGTCTATCTGAAATCATGGCTCTTGGAAGAAAGAGTAGATCCACTAGATCCGGAGATGCTTACGACAGGGCTGCTTCTTCTCCAGCGCCAAATCAGGCGACTCCTACTGTTGGAGTCACAAGGGCCGAACTTGATGATGTTGTGTCTGGGTTATACCAACAAATGGAAACTCAAAATGCTTTGATGATGGAAAGGTTAAATGCTCTACTTGGGGTTCACCAACAACCAAAAAATAATGAACCAACCTTTGCTGAAGAAACTCATGATTCCCAAGACAAAAGTATTCCTCAAAGGGCAGTTGGCACCGCCGAAGGGGCACCTCCCCAAGCTGGAGGATCAAGGATGCAGCCGCCTCTTCGTGAACGTTTGTTCAGGCAAACTTTCGAAAAAGTGGTTGACGTCTGCCCGGCAAGGCCTCTGAACGATGAGGAATACCTATCAGGAATGGTTCGCTAGATTATGAAAGAAAGTATGTAAAGGAATGAAGATGAAAATGACCGGGGGTTTGCTCCAAGCAAGACTCCGTTTACCGAAAGAATTCTAAAAGCTGAATTTCCAAAGAAATTTGTTCCCTCTACTATCCCAGCCTATCGGGGGACAAGTGACCCAAATAAATTATTGTACAAGTATGACTGGCATATGACAGGTGCCAGGGCAACAGATGAAATTAAATTTAGATATTTTCCTGTCTATTTGGAGGGAGTGGCTCTACTTTGGTTTACAAAGCTACCAGTCCGATCTGTGGATCAATTCTCTGACTTAACTTGTAAATTCAAGGATCAGTTCAGATTGTATGCTTCAAAAGCTAAGGACATAATGTCCTTGTCCAGCCTTGAACAAGCTCCTGGGGAATCTATCAAATCTTTCTTGAACCGCTTCAACATAGCCTTGGCTGAAGTGGATAATGTTGAGCCTCGAATGATTCTAAATTACTTAATGCATGCCATCGATAAAACAAGTGAGTTCAGAAAATGGTTGAAGATGAAGGAACCAAATTCACTTGAGAAGTTTTATAAGAAGGCCGATGAGTTTATGCGTATGGAGAATCTTCCTGCACCAGCAAAGGTAGTTGTGGCTGAAATTCCAAACAACAATGTGGCTGAAGCCTCTAATAAGAAAGAATCTGGTGGTCAGAAGAGGGAAAATAACGGTGGGAAAAGGCAGAAAGATATGAAGAAACCTCGCCGTTTTTCGGATTTTACTTCTTTGACTGAAACTCCAGAGAACATCTTCTTCGCAACCAAGGATGCCATCAAGTACCCTGAGCCACCTAAGATTAAGCTCGGGAAGAATTTTGTGCCTAATGGAAGGTTCTGTCGATTCCACAACCAACCTAGCCATGACACCAACGAATGTCGCCATCTAAAGAACTTGATTGAAGAGCTGTTGAGAGAGAATAAACTACAACAGTATGTCAAGAGAAACAGAGGTGATCCGGCCTCATCTACTCAAGGGCAGCAACTTCATGCTCGTCAATCTAGCTCAGGTGAAAAGGCTGTGGTACAGGAATCTGAAAGGCCTGTTATTAATGTAATCACAGGGGGTCCTCACCCAGCAGGCAGAAGTTGGGGAGAGATGGAGAGGTATGCACATGCTCTGAGACATGCCCCGAAAGAAGAAACTGTTTTTGTCTTGGAAGATGCTGTGCCTTCAAAACAGCAAAGGACTTGTCACGATGATATCATATTCAGAGTTAGAGATTCTATGGGAATTGAGGCTCCCACCATGGATCCTTTGGTAATAACCGCCGGTATCGGACCAGCTATTGTGAGAAGAGTGCTTGTTGATTGTGGCGCTTCTTGTAATATCCTCTTCAAAAAGACATTTGATCAAATGAAAATTCCAATGGCTGATGTTCAAGCTTCTTCGCAAAAAACTATTGGGTTTACTGGGGAACCAAAACAGCCCATCGGAACCGTCGACTTATTTGTAGAATTTGGTGAAGGGGAAAGAAAAGTGGTCCGTAAGCAAACTTTTGTTATTGTTGATGAATTTTCTACTTATAACGCCTTCTTGGAACGACCAACTCTAGCTGCATTCAAAGTTATTCTCGCCCCGTGGTGCCTAACTACGAAATTCCCCACTGATAACGGCGTTGGTGTTTTGAAAGGGGACCAGAATGCTGGGCGAGAATGTTATCTCACAGAGTTGTGGGAGGCGAAGAAGAGAGAAATGGGAAAGGGTGCGGCAGCTCCGCTCCACATCAAAGAACCCACCTTGTAGCAATTACAGGGTGGACCCTGCACTGGTGAGCATAGTGGTGCATGAAAAGAAATTGATCCCAGAAAGACCAGTGCAGGGGAGAATAGAGTGGTGTCGGTAGAAGTGACGGTACCAATACCTGTTGACCCGAGTGACCCAAACAAAGTGCTGAATGTGGGTTCACAACTTGGTATGATGGTTCAGAATATACTAATATCATTCTTAAAAGAAAACCTGGATGTTTTCGCTTGGAGTCATGCCGACATGTGTGGAATATCTCCAGAAATCGCAGTGCATGCTTTAAATATTGATCCGAAGTTCACACCCATAAAGCAGAAAAGAAGAACCCAGGGTCCTAAAAGGTCAACATCATTGAAAGAAGAAGTAGATCGGCTCATGGAAAATGGCTTCATCAGAGAATCCACTTATCCAAATTGGGTTTCTAATCCGGTGTTGGTTAAAAAAGCAAATGGGAAGTGGAGAGTATGTATCGACTTTTCAGACTTGAATAAAGCATGTC
This sequence comes from Allium fistulosum, assembly GCA_030737815.1. Taxonomy (NCBI): domain Eukaryota; kingdom Viridiplantae; phylum Streptophyta; class Magnoliopsida; order Asparagales; family Amaryllidaceae; genus Allium; species Allium fistulosum. The sequence continues at coordinate 1,215,972,122 of CM060904.1, read as the reverse complement.
CCAAGGACTATTTCCCATTGCCCAGAATCGATCAGTTGGTGGATGGAACAGCCGGGCATGAATTATTGTCTTTTATGGATGCTTACTCAAGATACAATCAAATCATGATGCATGAGCCGGATCAGGAGGACACGAGCTTCATCACCGATGTTGGTCTTTACTGCTATAAAGTCATTCCCTTCGGACTAAAGAACGCGGGGGCAACTTATCAGAGACTCGTTAATGCCATGTTCAAGCCTCAAATTGGCAAGACTATGGAAGTGTACGTTGATGATATGTTAGTGAAATCAAAGAAGGCAGTAGACCACATGGACCATCTGGCAGAAAAGGTTCGCGATCCTCCGAAAGTACGGGATGAAGTTGAATCCCCTGAAATGTTCATTCGGGGTTGAGTCTGGAAAATTCCTAGGTTTCATTGTGAGTGCTAGGGGCATTGAAGCTAATCCTGCTCAGATCACTGCCTTAAGAGAAGTCAAACCCCCTAGAACAAAGAAGGAATTGCAAAGCCTCAATGGGAAAGTCGCTACTTTGAGTCGATTTATTTCCAAAGCCACAGATAAATGCATTCCCTTCTTTGATGCTCTGAAGAAAGGGAAAAAGAATTTCGAATGAACTCCTGAGTGTCAAAAAGCTTTTGATGAGCTGATTCATCATATACTTGGCAGTTTCATCTCATGCTCTCAGTGCACCGTTGGTACGAGAAGACGCAAAAGTTCAGCGTCCAGTTTATTACATCAGCAAAAGATTCACTGGGGCAGAGATGAATTATTCAAAGTTAGAGAAGCTCGCCTATAGTCTATTGATCGCGTCCAGAAAGTTGAGGCCATACTTCCAGGCTCATCCTATTAAAGTCCTCACTGATCAACCTCTAAGGCAAGTCCTATTCTGCCCTGAAACTTCGGGCTGTCTTCTGAAGTGGAATATTAAACTCAGTCAATACGATATCACCTATCATCCTCGAAGAGCAATCAATGGACAAGCTTTAACAGATTTCATTGCAGAATGCACAGATAAAGGTGGCAGTGAGGAAGAGGTAACTAAAGACATTCCGATCCGATGGAAATTATATGTTGATGGTGCTAGAAATGACTACTGTTCCGGAGCTGGGGTTGTGCTTGAAACCCCCGAAGGGCGGTCATTGTGTTATGCATTGAGATTAGAATTTCCTTCGACAAATAATGAAGCCGAATATGAAGCTCTTATTGCTGGTTTGAGGATTGCTAAGGAACTGAACATTAAAGTGTTGCAGATCTTTAGTGATTCCCAGCTTATTGTGTACCAAGTCAAGAAAGAGTTTCAAACTAAAGGAGGAAATCTTCCTGCTTACTTATCAAAAGCCTGTGAACTTCTCGATAATTTTGATCATTATACAATCAACCATATACCCCGGGAAAAAAAAATGAAGGCAGATTCTCTTGCGAAATACTCAAGCTCTGGCGAAGCTCAATTATTGGGATTGGTCCCTGTAGAAGTCTTGACAGCTCCGAGTATCGATGAGATGGATGTTGATTGGATCATGGCTGTATCTCAAGAACAGGAGTCATGGATGACCCCAATCAAGGAATATCTACTCAACGGCTCCTTGCCAGAAAACTCAAAAGAACGCCAAAACCTGATAAGAAAACCCCCAAGGTATGTAATTCAAGGCGACCATTTGTACAGATGAGGATTATCGATGCCATTACTCCGATGTGTAACCAAAGAAGAGGCTAAGACAATTTTGGCTGAAGTGCACAGAGGAGAGTGTGGAGATCATTCAGGCGGCCAAACTCTTGCAAAGAAAATTCTTCGCTATGGTTATTTTTGGCCGGATATTAATCGAGATGCTGCTAGCTACTCCCGAAGGTGTGACAGATGCCAGATATTTGCAAAAATCCCATGAGCATCTTCCACCGTGCTAACACAGATGGTCAGTCCATGGCCATTCGCCATTTGGGGAATAGATCTTATTGGGCCTATGCCAATTGCCAGATCCAGAATCAAATATGCCATTGTTGATGTTGATTATTTCACTAAATGGGCTGAAGCTGAACCATTGGCTACTATTACCTCTAAAAAGATGATAAATTTTGTGACTAAAAATATCATTTGTAGGTATGGTGTGCCTCAGAAGATAATAACAGACAATGGTACCCAATTCGAAAGCGAAGAATTCCAGGAATTTTGCAGGCGATTCAAGATCCAAAAAAGCTTCTCAGCAGTGGCTCATCCGCAGGCAAATGGGCAAGTGGAAGCAGTGAACAAAATCATCAAATCAACCATCAAAAAGCAACTGGAAAAAGCAAAAGGTGGTTGGGTTGATAAGCTGCCACTAGCACTATGGGCATATAGGACTACCCACAAAACTACGACTGGGCACACTCCATTCTCATTAGCATATGGATCAGAAGCAATGATTCCAGTGGAAATAGAAGTCCCCTCACATAGGAGAATTCATTTCAACCAAGCTGAAAATGAAAAGCTGCAACTTGAAGCACTTGACTTGCTTGATGAAAGAAGGAAAGAAGCTGAACTCAGAGTTGCAGCTCAACAGCAAAGAATAGCCAAGCACTTCAATTCTAAAGTTCCTCAACGCAGCTTTGAAATTGGGGATCTAGTCTTGAAAAGGATCATGACAACAACAGGAGTGTTTGGGCCAAACTGGGAAGGGCCGTATGTCATAGGCAAAAAACTTCTTGATGGCACTTTCAAACTCACAACTGTCGAAGGAGATCCAATCCCGAGAGCCTGGAACAGCAACCACTTGCGTCCATATTTTACTTAAAAGCTATGCTTAAATTTGTAAAATAATCCTGGATGTATCATTCTTGTATTGTAAGCCATTGTAAAATCAGTGTGACTCAGCAATAAGAAATATAAAGTGGTTGTAGGCCCAATTCTTGGCCGAACCACTATAAATCTTGTGTCTTCCACTACTTTAAATTGCCTATCTCATGTCGATGTGCAAATATCTTAAATATATTGCTAAAATATCGATTTAATATTGCAGGAAATCAAATCAAAGCTTACCTATTCAACACGTCACAAACCCGAGCGATTCCCATAAATCACTCAACAAACAAATGTCAAGCCAGAAAAATTCCAGACTCAATTCCCACAAACGGTTGGTGATTCCACCAAAGGGGCACCTTCCCAAAGGGAAGGCACCAGGCCCTTGCTAACTAACTGTGATCGTTTGTGCAAACAGACATCCGGTTAAGTGGCTTGCGTCTGCCCGTGGATTCACTCGACCATGAGGTACACTTCTCTGGAAAAATCAAACAGCTCACCAACGAAAAGAACATGCATTTGAGAATGATAACGAGGAATCGCCAAGCGGCAGTTGATGAAAAGACATGGACAAGCAGACAAAAGCAGCCGAAATGGAATCTTGTCTCTCACCCAAGAATGTTGGTGGGACCACCCAAGGGGGCACCTTCCCAAGATAGAAGGTTCCAGGTCCTTGTTACTTGATTGCGATCGTTTGTGCAAATGAACATCCAGTCGGGTGACTTGCGTATGCCTCGTGGAACCACTTAACTATGAGATGCAACCTTCCTGGAAAACCAAACAAGCCCTCTTCGGAGGCACAAGCCCTCTTCGGAGGCACAAAGCCCTCCAACGAGGCATGCCCAAATCGAAATGCTTCTCTCACCCAAGAGTGCTGGTGGGACCACCCAAGGGAGCACCTTCCCAAGATAGAAGGTTCCAGGCCCTTGTTACTTGATTGCGATCGTTTGTGCAAACGAACATCCAGTCGGGTAGCTTGCGTCTGCTCCGTGAGACCATTCAACTGTGAGAAAGTAACTTTCAGGCAAAACCAAACAAGCCCTCTTCGGAGGCACAAGCCCTCTTCGGAGGCACAAGCCCTCTTCAGAGGCACAAAGCCCTCCAACGAGGCATGCCCAAATAGAAATGCTTCTCTCGCCTAAGAATGTTGGTGGGACCACCCAAGGGAGCACCTTCCCAAGATAGAAGGTTCTAGGCCCTTGTTACTTGATTGCGATCGTTTGTGCAAACGAACATCTAGTCGGGTAGCTTGCGTCTGCTTCGTGGGACCATTCAACTGTGAGAAAGTAACTTTCAGGCAAAACAAAACAAGCCCTCTCCAGAAGCACAACAAAAAAGCCCTTCCCAAAGGCATATAAAACAAGCCCTCTCCCGAGGCACAAATTAAGAAGCCCTCTTCGGAGGCACAAAGCCTTCTTCGGAAGCACTAAACAAGTAAAGCCCTCTAACGAGGCACATCACAAAACTTCGTCGATGGAACCACCAAAGGGGCACCTTCTCAAAAAGAAGGTTCTAGGCCGCAGCTAAATACTCGAGATTATTTGTGCAAACAAATATCCGATAAAACAGTCGACGTCTATCCCATGGGCCCATTCAACGATGAAACATAATTTTCTGACAAACAGATCAAAGCTTTCTTCGGAAGCTCGCTTCACTGTGTATGGGAATCTACTTTTCAAAAGATAAAAAGTGACCATCTCCGAAAGTTGAAGTGTTTTAAAAAGAGAAAAAGGAGAAAAAAAAACTTCTCCGATGCAAGGCACACTCTATTAAAAGCAGAATAATATTTCCTTAAAACGGAAGAATTATTCTTTAGAATAAGAGTACAAGTCTTTTTAGAATATTGCAATGAGCCGTGGTATGGGGGCATATAGCTATATTAATAAAAACAACGCTCAAACAGCATACCACGAGCTCACTGCAGTATCATACAAAGAAAATAAATAAACTTGTGCAAAAACAAGGAATAAATGCATTCACAAATACTGACAAGAGATTGCACAAGTAAAAAGTGTCATTTTTATTCCATACTATCAAGTTTTTTATACATGTACAGGTTTCAAAAAGCGGGGGCCGGTACCTGCACAATATCCGGTCGATACAAGCAAAAGTCAAAATAGCAAAACAAGAAAGATAGAACCAAAATCATTTCTTCTTCCTCACGCCGCCTTTAGAGCCTTCACCTGGCTTAATGACTAACTTCGCAGGCCGGCTTGGACGAGTCGCGGAAGAAGGAGAAAGAGGTGCAACTGGGTCTTCTTCTGCTTTCTCATCATCAGCAGGAGCGTCTTTCTTTTTCTTTGAAATCACGCGCTTCCCCTTCTTTTTTGAAGAAGATTCGCTGCCCGGAGTAATAAGTTCAGATAGCTTTATGTTGTTAGCATAAGATTTCTCCGGGGACCTCTCGCCCTCCTCAAGTTCTTCTGCCTTCTGCTCTTGCGAAGTGGTCGGATCATCCAAGTCTTGGAGAGCTTCTATTTTTTCTTCTTGTGACCCCGGTTGAGAAGCAGAAGGAGGAGTAACTTGAAGAGATAGAGGAGCAACAGTTGGAGGAGGAGAAGCTGGTACATCACTTGTTGATTTCGCTACAGAAGAAGAAAAGTTAAAAACATCAGTATTTCCCGCAAAGAGAGGAGATAGTGGCACGTCAAAGCTTAAGTAATATGCAAAAAGTTCATCAAGCTCATGTGAAGCAAACGAGCAGTCCACTTGAGCCAGATCGGAATTGAAGTTACCTGGAGAGCTTGGGTTGATCACTTCGATTTCGTAATCTTGGGCTTCAGTACTCTCTTGGGCCTCTTCTTCAGTGTGAGCAGTTGGGGGCTTAGGAATTGTGATTTCAGTTTTGACTTTTGCGGCTTTTGCAGGAGACAGCGAATGAGAGCTATAACCAATGATATCAGGGTCGACCGAAGCCGAAGGACGTGTGGGGTTAGCCAAAGGTGCCTTCCCCAGATGTTCTCCTTCTGCCGCTTCGGCTCGCTCCCGGGCAAGCTGTTCTTTTCCTCTAGCCAGGGCGGCACGACCGTCTTCGTCTAAGTAACAAGCTTCCAGATCCCCCTCCACATAGTCAGCATCTTTATACATTTCACTTATCGCCTCCCACACTTCGGCCAGAGTAATTTCATATTTTGGGCCCAAGAACGAAAGACTTTCGCGTCCCAAGACACTGAGAACGTAAAACTCAAAAAGAGTGGAGCTGATGGTGGCCTTGGTTGTTTCGTGCGATTCTTCAGCAGCCGCTTTTCCGGCAATGGCCTCATCACGCTCCTTTTCTGCTTTTAAAAGTTGAGCTTTTAACATAGTAATCTCCAAGTCTTGGGAGCTGACCTTTTCCCGCAACTGGACGGTATCGTTGTGGTATTTTTCAACAACATGTTGTTCCGCCTCAAGTTTGATCTCGGCATCTCTCTGAGCAGCATGCACATCTCTCACTTGCTTCTGAAAAACCTCTTCCTTTTGAGAATAGGAAGCGAAAGAGGTAGCAAGGTCCTCCTTAATGTTCTTAACTTCAGACTCAAGTCTCTCGTTATCATCAGCGATGTTCTTCATTTCTGCATCATGTTGCTCAAGAACTTTCTTCCACTCTGATTTGTCGTTTTCCATCGTTAGCATAGCCTCAAGGTTTAGGCGGTTGATTCTTTGAAGCTCATCGACAAGTTTTTGCCATCCAGACATTCTCTCAATATCAAGTCTAACGGCGTCAAGATTTCTCAACATAGCTTGTTTGTCGATGGGAACCAAATCAAGATCAAAACGCACTCCTTTTAAGCACCTGTGTGGAAATCGACTTTGAAGAGCAGTCGGAGCATTTTCAACTTGATATGATGGCCTGTTGAGGATCGTCTGAATATCAGTTCTTTTGAGGGCAGGAGAGCTGGAAGGGGTTTCTAAAGAGAAAGGAGTAGCGGGCTTTTTAGAAATTGCAGACGCAGGCCTTTCGCTAAGCTTGGCCCGCTTGCTTGAATCTTCAACAACATGACTCTTCCCTTTGTCATCGTAAGATTTTCTTTTATGAGAATCGTCATCTCTTTGAGAGGAGTCATGGTGGTCATCTTTTCTTCCATATCGCTCCTCGTAAGACTGCCTCTCTCGAGCTTTTCTAGCCGTTCGTTCCTCATCAGTTTCCCTGGGGGCAGGGAGATAGCGTCGAGGATCATAAAAGTCACGTCTTCCGTAGCTTCGAAAATCATCATAGTACGAGCCGCTTCGTCCCATTGGAGAATCTGAAAATGAAAAAGAGATAGAATTTAGAAATCTCCAGGAAAAGGAATTTAAGTGCGAGTAACTGCTAAAAATCCTAAGTGTGTGTGGCGTGCAAACTACACGCGTCAAGCTACAAACTACTCTTCAGCCTAGGAGTGATGTCGGCTTTTACAATAGGGGTCAACTCTTGGGTTGACGGAATTGGTCGTAAGACAGATGTTGCTTCAACCGATGGAGAGACAAGCTTAGGAGCGGTGACATCGTCTTTAAAAAGCTCTTGATAAGTCACCATAAAATCGCTTAAACCCCCGAAGATGTCGTCACCATCATGCCCAGTCGAGTGAGTCACGCCAGCAGTTCCTTCTTCAACATGCTCAACACTTTTTGCGGTAGAACTTTCCTTCTCCGTCCCCTCATCAGCTTCCGTGGCAGTCTTCCCGGAACATTGTTGAAGTTCCTCTTCTTCGATAACCGAAAGAAGCTTAGACTTGCCGGAAAACGCTGCACCCTCAGCAGAACCGGAACATTTTATCAATGAAGCCTCTACAACAAGTTCTTTCGACGCAAGTTCTTTTGCGGGGGCTGGGGCATCAGATGTTTCCGATTGAGAAGCAGGTGCATCACGAAGCTGAAGGGATTGGGAAGAATGTAAAAGGCCAAATTGATGTAAAAATTCATCTTTCAAAAGATATTTGATACTCCTCTCTTCGGCGGCAACAGTGCTTAACCTTTCAAAAGTTGGCTTGTGGCTAGAATCCTTAGAAAGAAGAGGAAGTGCTGTAAAAGTAAAGAATGAAGTTAGCACTTAACAACTCGGATTTTGAAAGTTCAAGAACGGAAAGAACAGAGATAGACAAGCTTACTTCCTACTCTCTAAATGGCGTAGAATCCCGGGGGACAGCGAACAAAGAAAAATTGATTCAAAAACCCGTGGGCGCTTTCAGGAAGATCAGCAATTAATTTACGATTCCTGGCGCTCCTCACAAGTACAATAGAAGGATGATCTTTATTCTTCACAAATGTGCACAAATAGCAAATCTCTTCAAAGCTCGGAAGACGGTCAAGTGTCCTCCTAAACAGTACGCACAGTCCCATCAAGATGGCGTAGCCATTGGGATGCAACTGGAAAGGAGAGATAGTTAATCGGAGAAAGAGCTGTCGAAGAAAATTGTTAAAGGGAGGAATAGCTCCACTTGAGCACATTTGACGATTAACTCCGATAAAACCAAGAGGCGGCCTGTCAACAGTATCGTTTACCCCCGGAAGCAAAGCGTCCACTTCAACAATACCGAACTGAACACATAATTGACTGAACACCTGTTGATTCAGAGTGGTTGAAGTTCTTTCCGGGGGATCATCCAAGGGATTAGCTATTGGGATGACTTCTCCAGCTTTCCCTACTATCTCTTCTTGTTGAGAAGTCATTCTACACAAGGAACTAGACATTCAAATATGAAGGTGCACGTTTCCTAAAAGCGTGTGAAGTGTTGTGCGAAGCTAATAAAATAACAAGTAAATAAAAATAACAATACTGGTTGGCATATGTCAATTCAGGAAAATTCAAGACTTGTTATTAAATTAAAATTGAGAGTAGTGTGAATGCAGATTACATTCGATAGTAAGCAGTTCTAACTGTGAGAATTTTGCATTGACACTTCATTCAAGTTAGTTGATTCGTAGCATTTCACACTCGATTGAATTCAGTTTATTTTACTTAAGTAGAATACTATCTCTCGATTTAATCCATCATTCGATGTGGGCAGTCAATGATGAGTATATTTGTCCCAGTTTTCTGCAAATGTTGTGTTTAACAGGTTATTAGCAATCAAGTCAATACAATCTGTGAAAAAGTACAACAATTTCAAGCAGTTCATTCGGGCAGTTCAAGTTGAAAGTTCAGTCAAGTTCTGTAATTTTTTTGCAAGTGCTCAAGTCCTTAATTCACAGGAACGACTTAAGACTATCTCGGGACTGCTTAGGTCGTCCAATCATGTTCAACGACCTATCATAAGTCGGCCTCTAATAAGTCGCTCTGCCTGAGTTATAAAGTTCATCAGTCATACGAGATAAAATTATGCCGCGGGATAAGTTAAGTCGCACAGATTCTTTAAGTCGTGTGCTTAGTTAAGTCGCGCAGATTCTCTAAGTCGTGTGCTTAGTTAAGTCGCACAGATTCTTTAAGTCATGTGCTTAGTTAAGTCGCGTAGATTTTTTAAGTCGTTTGCTTGGTTAAGTCGTTTGCATGGTTAAGTCATTTGCTTCCTTAAACCGTTTGCTGAGTTATGTCGTGTGATTAATGTTTAAGCCATAAGTCGCTCCTCCTCAAATCCTTAACTCGCCTAATGCCTTATCCCGTTTACTACTTCCCAATACATCAATTCGCCAACTCCTTAACTCGCTCAATCTTCCTCGGGTTGCCTAACACACAAACCCACTAACCCGATAACCCGCTAATCCATTGGCACCTTCACAACAAAAACCCACATCTATCCAAACCGCCAAATCGCCCAAAAAACCAATTCGAATCACCTTAGATTCACCACAACTCCGATGTACTCCCGTTTTATCACGAATTACAACAACAATATGATCAATGGCAATCACAGATTGATCAAAACATTATTCATGATGAAACGCGGCACCAAAAGTTGAATTAGAGACAGAAAATGGGGAGTTAGCAATTCGATGATGGATGTAGTTGAACGACGACCAGATTACTTACGTAGTTGGACAGAGGAATGATCGGCGACGAGAAGGTTGGATTTTGTCTTCGAAAGCTTGGAGAAATCGTCAATGGCGATTTCAGATAATAAAGCAGATGAGGAGAAGGAAGGAGAAGCTGAGCAACTTATAGGCGGGAAAAGTGGAATTCGAATCGGCCTAAAAATGACCTAACAACTCAAGCGGCTTACGACCTAACAACTCGAGCGGCTCACGACTTAGCAATTCAAATGGCACGAGTTAAAAGGTGTCGAAACACACAACCTAGTCCCTAGGCATATATTTCGAGGGGCAAGTGTTAACACCTCTTTTTCTACGACTCAGCGACCCAACGGCTTGCGACTTAACGACCTAAGAAAATCTCCTGCGACCTAACTCTAGAAGCGACTTAACGACCTAAGAAAATCTCCTACGACCTAACTCTAGAAGCAACCTAACGACCTAACGAGTTAGCAACTAAGCGAACTAACGAGTTAGCGACCTAGCGGCCTAACGAGTTAGCGACCTAGCGACCTAACGAGTTAGCGACCTAGCAACTCAGGAAAAGGGAACGACTTAACATGTTCCAGAGTAAAGCCACGCGACCTACGACCTACCTCTTCTATTAGGTTGCTCACGACCTAAACATGCCGAGATAACTTCTGTATTCATTGCATTAGGTCGCTCACACTCAGTATCTCACCCAGAATGGCTCCACTAAGTCGCCAACAACTTAAGCTAACTTGGGATGACCCTTAGGTCGCTCGCGACCTAAGACCTACGACGTACGACCTACCTCCAAATTTTCCCTATAAATACCCCGCCTACTCCATATTCAAAAGGGGACTTTTTCCAGACTTGAAGTGCCAAAACTCTGCTGCATTCACGACTTCTACAACACCTCTACTACCGAGAACATCTCAAACTACCCAAAGAGAAGATCATCTACATCGAAGATGGATCCCAGAATCTCTTTTGCATTGAAGTGTTGATTACTTGTAATGATTGTTGAATAATCCAAGGAATTCTTGTAAAACTTGTAATCGAACCTATGATAAAGAAGATAAAGTGGACGTAGGCTTGATTTTGAGACGAACCACTATAAAACTGCTGTCTCTTTACTTTTCTGTTATTCTCTGCTTATTTTCTAGTTCTCGTACCAACGGGTGGTGCTTTCACTTTACTAATTCTCACACTGGGGTGTTAGCGTTCGATTTTTACGTTAACAAACACCAAATCAATTATCTTATTAATTTCCCAAAGATTTATTTTCAATTACCAAATTAATTGGATTTCAAACAGATTCATCATTTTTAAAATCGATCCCTTTATTCTTTCCAAATTATTTAAAATTCTACTTTCAATAAATTCTTCAACTTTTAAATAATATTACCCGAAATCCCTTTATTAAATCCTTTCACCATATTTTGGAATTAATTCGATAAGATTTCAAAAATCAATTTTAATACTTTAATTCCTTCTTTTAAATTCACCCAATTCTTTTAAAAGGAATTTACTTAAAATTTCCAACTTTAAATTCAAAAATCAAATTTTATTTATTTCTGGTATCCAACGATACCAAAAATACACTTGGCTAAATTTTAGCCCTCAACAATTTCAATCACAAATATAATCATGCACAGATTATAATTAAATCAACACACAGCATGGAAACAAATTCAAATATTTGAGGAATCAAGTTGAATCCCTCCAACCTGTTGCCCTGCATCCACAGATGTTAGCACAATACCCATTCCACTTCGAGGTGGAATATCGCGGTATATGGGATTTATAAAATATCATCTGCTATTATGCGGCGCAATAGGGTCTCATCCGCTATATAATGCGAGAAATCAACAACTCCAATATATATTCCAATATATATATATATTGCTATATATTACTATATATACTATCACCCAAACAATCAATCAATCAATAACTGAGTTCCTAATTTTTAATTTGAGTGAGAAGATCTCACCTTTGCTTTTGTTTTGCAATCCATTTTCCATTCTAGTTTGTTTTCATGATTTTAACCTTGTATAAAACAATTTATACAATTTAGTAATATTCGGGATTATCGAACAATTCATTTCCATTTAATAAATTTTTATTAACTAATGACTTAATCTTAATCCAAGAATTAATTTTTTTTCTTTTTAAACTAATTTCCTTTCAAATAATTTTCTCGGTAACTAAAATAATTTAATAAGTTAATAAAACAAGTTAAATCGCCAAATCAATTGTTTCACTTTTCTGTTTACTGTAAATTTTTAAACAAACTGAAATTTCTAAAACTATATAAAAAATTTCTTTCTGTAAAATGTTTATATAAATATATAAATTTAATAAATAATTATAAAGGAATACCTTACTGCAAAATAATTTCTGCTATATTATACATATATAAATTTACTTAAATTGAATTAAATTAAATTAACTTTATACCTCACAGATGAAAATCCCAAACTCGAGACTCCCAACAACAATCAGACCTTCGGCCCACACGAACGAGCCTTCACTTGACAGTCGAGATCCCAACGCTCGCCCATGCCTGCTCCTTGCTAACCATCGAACGCAAAGCCCTTCCTTCGTTCGCCGCTACTACACCATGTCCTAGACGAAGTCACGACTCGTCTCGCCTCTGATTCATGGTCGCGAAACCCTAGGTCTCACGCCCAATTCGAACACGACGAACGAGAGCGAACCTCGTATGACTGATTTGATTAGAATCGCGAGTCAAAACTGAGAAATTGGGGAAGTGGCTTGAGCGCAATTTTAGCTTTGATTGAATTTTTTTTTCGAAGCGCGATTTGGTTAGATTTGAATATGAAGAGAGGCGGCCATTTTATTTCGATCTGGCTTATTTTCACTTCGGCTATTCGATTTGTAAATGGAGGGGAACGAATATTAAAAATGGGAATGATGTGATTTAAAAAAGCAAACGTAATTTCGAAAAGAAGGTTGCGTGATGAAGGTGTCTTGCTACAGCGACAACGAAATGAAAGAAATTCAACTGTGGTTGGACTAATATAAATATCCAATTTAAATTCAAATTCAAATTCAAATCGTTCCGATAAAGTCAACTAAAAATTTTGACTTCCTATCGAGGTGTGCCGCTAGGCGTTCGTAATGTTATACGCCTATTCCGAATGCAATGGAAAAGGTTCCGAGTCCAAATTTGATCGTATGAAGAAGGTAGCTTTTTGGACCAGTTATTAAATTGAATTTCAATATAATTTTCAGCGCGTTTCTACATCGCACGCTCACACAACCACTCCAATCACTACGAAAATTGAAATCCGATAATAATACAATATTACGGATCCAATGGAACTGGTTTCGTCGAATTCCGAGATTGTGCCTCGGAAGGCTATTTTTAAATATCGATTTAAACGATAAAAATTCAAAACTGAACAAAACAGTTTCAAATTCAATTCTGAAAGTTCCATTACCTTCAGTATCATTAATATAAATTTTCTAAGCCATCAAATCATTTTTAACAGGCTTGAAATTCCAATTTCAAAATTTTACTCAAATTTTAATAATTAAATTCACTAATTTAATTACCAAACAAACTCTGATATTTGAATTTCAAATTAAACTATCATTGAAATATTTAAAATCAATTAAATATTCAAATTTCAAATGTCAAAAATTCAGGGTCGTTACAATCTTCCCCCCTTAAAATAATTTCGTCCCGAAATTACAAGTCAAGAAGAATGCTCCAATACCCATTTACTATTTTCCCAAACCAAATAGTTTTTATCAACTTTCAAAGAAATCTTTTTATTAAAGGTTCGTTATCACTTCAGCTAACTTTCCAAACACTTTCATAGTTTCAAGCAACTTTACTTTGCTTCACAATTCAAATTTAAATTTAAATTTTAAATTTATCTAAAATTTCTCAAAAATTTTCTTAACTCTCTAGATTTTTGAAATTTTTTGCCAACGTCTCCTTTACGTGGCTAGCTCGGTACTACTACAAAATGTCCCTACGGACTCTCAAATTCCAATAGAAAACAAAATGCCAAGTGGCAAAATCAGAAACTCATCAAATTTCATACTGAAATTTAAATACATACCTCTTGTCGAACAAATTCAAATTTACCTTCGAAATCAAAAATCCAACTCCATTTTCCTTTATACCCCCTGTATATTTTACTTAACAACAATATCCAAATTCACTTATTGGATTCCCAATACCCATTTTACTTAAGAATTTACCATTTCTTAAGTTTAATACAAGTATTTACATACTTCTTATATTTATTTTCACTTCACTAACAAAGTTGTATATTCATTTCCTTTCAACTTTTCATTTTCAATCCCATTTGAATTCAATTACAATTTCAATTCTATTTGAATTCATTTTATCTTTAAAAATTTACTTAGCGAAAATTCAATATTCACTTTTTCCAAAGCTTTCAACTTCAACCAAAATAATGGTTTTCATTTTCTAGTTCAATTCTTACGTTTCCATTTCAATTTGAAAATCAATTTTCCGTTAACAAAAATTTTCCAAATTTTTTCTAACTCCCAAAATTTTCGGAAAATTTTGGTGGAGTCTCCTTTGTACGGATGAGCTTTTGCAAAATCACAATAGATATAAATATATATACATCGACCCACACGGTCGGAAAAGCAAAAACAGTTCATATTTCCTATTTTTATTGCGTAGGCGTACCTTTTTAGCATTTTTTTAAGCAAAGCAGTTTATTTTTAAGCATTTCGCGAAATCAAAATGCAGCCAAACGGCTTCCAAAAACCTACACTTACTCAATTTAAACACGTAAGTGACATATATAGGAAATTCATTTATATCTCACTCATTTTCAATAATAAACACATAGATTTCATTAGCAAAACATTCAAAACAATTTCCATTAGCAATTTATAAAGTTTCAATACAAATTAAATTGCTTTCATCTAATTTATATTCAATTCAATGGTTTCTATACAAATTAAATTGCTTACAACCAATTCACATACAATTTCCATTCAATTCAAGTGATCTACAACTCATTTTCTTCATTCTATTCATTTTTAGCGAAACGAATTTATATCATTTTAATTGATTCAAAAATCAATTTATTTCACTTCTATCAATTCATAGGATTTATTTAATTCTTGTTTTTTGTCAAACGATAATTCTTTCTATTCAAATTTTGTTAATATTCATGCAACTAAATGATTACTTAAGCTAATAATCATTTAAATTGATTCCATTTCAATTCAATTTACATTTCATATTCACAAAACCATTCGATTTGTTTAAAGCCATTGTACAAAACTCGACAACAACAATGCAAATATTTATATACACTTCTTGTATTTATTTTCACTTCATTACTGAAGTTATATATTTATCACTATTCAAGTTCACATTTTCAACTCATTAATCAACTAAGTTTTCATTCAAACCATTTCAAAGTTTCACTTAAATTGAGTTATTGTCCAATATTTACTTAAGCTATTTCAATTCAAAACTCAAGTTTATCATTTATTTTTTTCTTCCTCATAAACAATTTCCAATTTATTTTCTTTGATTGGTTTTCATTTATCAAATCTATTCCATTTACTAATTCAATTCAATTAGTACATTCACTTATTCATTTTAAATTTCAAATTTCCATATTCAATTCATCTCGAATTTACTTAATTAATAACAAGAAAATTTTCAATTTCTTTATACTACTTGAATTTATATACAAATTCAAACCATTTTTATTCAACTCACAATTCACTTTTAATTTAACTAATTCAACTTCCAATTCATTATTTCATGAATTAATACATTATCAAGTTAGTTTACTTGAATTCAATTCATTTTATTTTATTTTTTCCAAGTTTGGATTTTCTCTTCGACTTGATTCAAATCAAATCTCATCTCATTTTATAAAACTCATTTATAAATTCACATTACCAATTTCATTCCATAAATGAATTTTATTTTCAAATATTTTTCTGGAATTCTATTTCCAATTATAAATCACATTACAATTTACATTTACAAATCTCATTCGTATATGAATTCATTTCCTTATCTTTCAATTCATATTTATAAATTTCATTTGTTAAATGAATTTATCTCCAAATCTTTGGTTATACCACTATTTCTTATTCAATTCCATAAAACAGTGATCATAATTCAATATTATCTCTTCCTAACAACCAAGCATCCATATACTATGATAATTCATAAAAAATCATTTCTTTTCTACACAAAAATAGTTTTGGGCAAAATTATTTCATTTACCCTATTCAAAACAATACTGTGCCAGATTATCTTGTTTAAGAGTTTAGAAACCCCTATCGATTACAGTTGGCCAGACTGGACCGACCAGAATCTATAAACAATCAACCGATAAGTCAACACAATACAAAACAAATTTGTATTCACTAACAAATACGCGCTCATATCTATTATTACACTCACACTCATTCTAGAGTACTACTGACTCTATCTCTAATGAGTAACACCCAATAGAGCCAGGGTTGTCGCTTAACCAACAGCTCTGATACCACATGTAACGGTTCCGACTTTTCGACGCTCGAAAGTCGACATTAATACGCCTACTGTATCAAATGCCGCGCAATCGAATGCCGGAAAACCGAACCATTAGGGTTAAAAGAAGAGGTAGAAGAAGACAAAAGAAGAAGAGAACAGAAAAACAGAAACAGAAACAATATCAGAATCTCACATTCGCAGCGGAACAATATATAATAGATAATCACTAGTCTTTTAAACAAAGAACTATATCAGTTTATACATACATCATCAGAGTCAATATACAACTCAATACAACAATGGACAGTTATATAAACTTATCCTCATACAGAATACAAAGTGGAATAAATAAACAAGTACAAAAGTACGTCTTGCCATCCAGCTTGTCTCTAAAGCTCCAGAATATCCAGAATATCCTGATAACATAACTCTAGGCTGCCCGTGTGAAAAATTTTGGGCACTCAGAGTTTAGAAAGGGAACAATAAACTCCGAGTCAGTCATGGTGGCTGGTGTGAGATCGTAAAACAGTTATTTTCACAAAGAAAATAAAATTAATTCGCAATGCTTTTGGAAAATGAAACTACCATAAGACCTCCCGCCACACACACAATGCAAACGCAGAATTGGAGGAGATTTCTTCTTATGATAGTCAAAGATGCTTACTACGAAAAATCAGTTGATATAATTATTAATGTCTAGTGTGGAAAACATTTCGAAAGTATAATATCAATCTTAGCCAGCATAGACATTTCGAACTATGCTTACTATAGCTACCATCTAAACAGTGGTGACCACCATAAGTAAATGGCAGGTTCTACAACTAAAACCGTACAAGGTTCGTATTGGGAATTGGATTTCCAACAAATGGTCAGGCTAAGGGACTTCCTATGCCACATGGGATCGCCTCTGGATGGACGTCCCGAGAACTAACTAGCTCTCTGCCAACACAAGGTCGGGTTACCTCTGTAACTAGGTAACTACTACACGAATATGCCATCCCCCGGTCCTTTGGGACCTTTATCCGAGGCGCCTCGATCACAAAGCAACAATCACACAGTAAATGAGATTGGAGCAACCACATAGGTTAAATACCAGGGCTCCATAGCTGATACCACCCTTTTCCAGAAGGAAATGACATACCCTAAAGGGCGCGACCCTCATAACCTTGCCGCATCATTCCTGTTTTGACCATTTCTGGGGTGTGAGGTCTGACGAAGTCTCGTCCACAAAGCTACGCTTTTTCACAAATCATGCTTTGATCACAAATGATCAATAAATGATCAACACACAGCAACACTCAGCATGCCACATTACCAAATTGGGAGTATATCGCTGATAACCTTCAACTACATAACCTCTGAGCTCGTACGTCTCAGAGAAGGGTGTTAAGCTAAGAGAATAAATTCTCCGCCACCAACAGAAATGTATTTGAAAGAAATCAGCTTTATATCTCAAAATGTAATGTCAGACAAGTAACCATACAAGTCTGTTCCGGGTTCGAACAAAACCGAGGCACTTCCAAAGAAGCCCTTGCAATCCGGATATTCACTAATCACGTCCGGACTTCCCATCACAAGAAGAGTGATATAAATCTCTATACCGGAGCAACTTGGTGCAGAGACATTCGACAGGTTGTCCTTTCATTTTCGAAAATACTCGGTCTTCACACCGACCTTCACATGCAATTCATAACGTCGTATCATTATTCGGAATGGGTTATATGACACAAAGGTCCTCTCCCGGCTAAACCGAATAATGAGCGCTTGTTTTCAAAAAAAATTCAAATGCCATTTCAAAGGCAATATTGATAGTCGGTGATTTAACTATCAACAACATTCACCACAATCATCAGATTTTAAATAATTTTCCCAAATTATTTATTTTCAAAATATCTTCACAAGATATATATTTTTCCACACTTCAACATTTTGAAAACAAATTTCAAATCACTTTTCATCTTTCAACTTTTGAAAATAAATTTTAAATCAATTCCCTTACGCGGAATATATTTCCAAATATTTCTTTTAAAAACCAACTTTAGAACTTTTAATTTATATTTTTAAAAGCAACTTTGGAAATATACTCGGCTTTATAGTGAGAATACACTTTCACTTCAAAATGGTCCATTTAAACCAATTAAATAAATCCTTATCGATTTATTTTAAATTTACGTTCCAAATCCCTAAATTTATTTCCACACTTTAAAAATAAATCAACGTTTATTTTCAAAACAAATTCCATTTTCCTTTATAAATTCCAATTTGAATTTATATTCCCAAATATTCACTCTTTATACGATTTTCAAATCGATTTCTCAAATATTCACTTTCAACTCCAAATCAAATTGAAAATTGATTTCCAAATTTATTTTTAACACCAAATCAATTTTTACAAATCGATTCTAGCATTTATTTCCCATACCAAATCTATTTTACAAATTGAATCTTCAATTTATTTTTCAAACACTAAATTGATTTTTCAAATTTATTTCAAACATTAAATCAATTACAAATTGATTTACAAATTTATTTCAAATAACAAACTAAATTTCCATTCAAACACCAAATCAATTATCTTATTAATTTCACAAAGATTTATTTACAATTACCAAATTAATTGGATTTCAAACAGATTCATTATTTTTAAAATCGATCCCTTTATTCTTTCCAAATTATTTAAAATTCTATTTTCAATAAATTCTTCAACTTTTAAATATTATTACCCGAAATCCCTTTATTAAATCCTTTCACCATATTTTGGAATTAATTCGATAAGATTTCAAAAATCAATTTTAATACTTTAATTCCTTCTTTTAAATTCACCCAATTCTTTTAAAAGGAATTTACTTAAAATTTCCAACTTAAAATTCAAAAATAAAATTATATTTATTTCTGGTATCCAGCGATACCAAAAATACACTTGGCTTTTAGCCCTCAACAATTTCAATCACAAATATAATCATACACAGATTATAATTAAATCAACACACAACATGGAAACAAATTCAAATATTTGAGGAATCCAGTTGGATCCCTCCAACCTGTTGCTCTGCATCCACAGATGTTAGCACAATAACCATTCCACTTCGAGGTGGAATATCGCGGTATATGGAATTTATAAAATATCATCCGCTATTATGCGGTGCAATAGGGTGTCATCCACTATATAATGCGGGAAATCAACAACTCCAATATATATATTCCAATATATATATTGCTATATATTACTATATATACTATCACCCAAACAATCAATCAATCAATAATTGAATTCCCAATTTTTAATTTGAGTGAGAAGATCTCACCTTTGCTTTTGTTTTGCAATCCATTTTCCATTCCAGTTTATTTTCAAGATTTTAACCTTGTATAAAACAATTTATACAATTTATTAATATTCGAGATGATCGAACAATTCGTTTCCATTTAATAAAATTTTATTAACTAATGATTTAATCTTAATCCAAGAATTAATTTTTTTTCTTTTTAAACTAATTTCCTTTCAAATAATTTTCTCGGTAACTAAAATAATTTAATAAGTTAATAAAACAATTTAAATCGCCAAATCAATTGTTTCACTTTTCTGTTTACTGTAAATTTTTAAACAAACTGAAATTTCTAAAACTATATAAAAAAATTCTTTATGTAAAATGTTTAGATAAATATATAAATTTAATAAATAATTATAAAGGAATACCTTACTGCAAAATAATTTCTGCTATATTATACATATATAAATTTACTTAAATTGAACTAAATTAAATTAACTTTATACCTCACAGATGAAAATCCCAAACTCGAGACTCCCAACAACAATCAGACCTTCGGCCCACACGAACGAGCCTTCACTTGACAGTCGAGATCCCAACGCTCGCCCATGCCTGCTCCTTACCGACCTTTGAACGCGAAGCCCTTCCTTCATTCACCGCTACTCCACCATGTCCTAGGCGAAGTCACGACTCGTCTCGCCTCTGATTCATGCTCGCGAAACCCTAGGTCTTACGCCCAATTCGAACACGACGAATGAGAGCGAACCTCGTACGACTGATTTGATTAGAATCGCGAATCAAAACTGAGAAATTGGGGAAGTGGCTTGAGCACGATTTTAGCTTTGATTGATTTTTTTTTCGAAGCGCGATTTGGTTGGATTTGAATAGGAAGAGAGGCGGCCATTTTATTTCGATCTGGCTTATTTTCACTTCGGCTATTCGATTTGTAAATGGAGGGGAACGAATATTAAAAATGGGAATGATGTGATTTGAAAAAGCAAACGTAATTTCAAAAGGAAGGTTGCGTGAGAAAGGTGTCTTGCTACAGCGACAACGAAATGAAAGAAATTCAACTGTGGTTGGACTAATATAAATATCCAATTTAAATTCAAATTCAAATCGTTCCGATAAAGTCAACTAAAATTTTTGACTTCCTATGAAGGTGTGCCGCTAGGCGTTCGTAATGTTATACGCATATTCCGAACGCAATGGATAAGGTTTCGAGTCCAAATTCGATCGTATGGAGAAGATAGCTTTTTGGACCAGTTATTAAATTGAATTTCAATATAATTTTCAGCGCGTTTATACATCGCACGCTCTCACAACCACTCCAATCACTACGAAAATTGAAATCCGATAATAATACAATATTACGGATCCAATGGAACTGGTTTCGTCGAATTCCGAGACTGTGCCTCAGAAAGCTATTTTTAAATATCGATTTAAACGATAACAATTCAAAACTGAACAAAATAGTTTCAAATTCAATTCTGAAAGTTCCATTACCTTCAGTATCATTAATATAAATTTTCTAAGCCATCAAATCATTTTTAACAGGCTTGAAATTCCAATTTCAAAATTTTACTCAAATTTTAACAATTAAATTCACTAATTTAATTACCAAACAAACTCTGATATTTGAATTTCAAATTAAACTATCATTAAAATATTTAAAATCAATTAAATATTCAAATTTCAAATGTCAAAAATTCAGGGTCGTTACATATAGTATACATAAGAAACTAAAATAGGGGAAAAGATAAGATGAAGAAAAAAATTAAATGGGAGGGATGCAAAATAATGGTAGAGAATAAATGAGGAATAAAAAATTATAATGATAAAGAAGAGGACAAGATATTTGTTAGATTACAAAGAAATAATGATTATGAGTTTATTAAAAGAAATAGATATACATAAGAGTATTTTATCTAATGGAATAATGATAACATTAATTGCTATGTGAATGATGGTTGTTTGATGAAATATTGAAAAAATTTGGAGGGCCTGAAAGGAAAATTATACAAAAAACTAAGGAGAATGATGAGAGATAAGAATACTAAGAGTTATATATTCTTTTTCTTATATAATAAAATAGATTAGTAGTTTTCTTAGACACCCTAAATTTTTGATTTCGCAGTTTATTTTAGGTTCTAGTTTGTCATTTATGGATTTCGATTCGTTTTCGTTCTTTAGAAAATCTAATTAAGTAATTTTATTACGGTGTGGATACATCAATTCAGTATTTCTTCGATCATAAAAGAAATCGAGAATTAAAATTATGGATTGTATCATTGCATTTAATCAATTGTTATCATTGTTAAAAATAGTTTGAAGCAGATTTGAATTTTCTGTTTTTAATCTTTGTTATATATGGAAATCATAATTGGGTAAGTTAAATGGAAATAGTTTTTGTTATCCATAGGCATAGTGTACTTATCATTTGTAGCATATGCCTCTAATATGACCGTGCAGACGTCTAGTAGAGTAGTGGACTTGAATATGAAAGAGGTTTCATTTGATCTAGAACATCTAGTGATTCTGGCTAATAAAGAATTGATAGCAAAATTAATCATTTTGGCACTCTTGATTGTCTGGTTTGGTCCCATCATGATTAATCACTTGGTAAAGCACTACCACTCTATAAAGAGTCAATATATATAGGCTCTGGGACGGGTTCAACTTGTTGTCAAGGAGTATCGACTTAGACTTGTTGTTCACTTCCAGTCATACTACCTTCAAGTTACTATTACAAGATCTGAATCAACTTCCATTCGAATTACTAATGTTTGTTGAATTTTGTGATGATGAATTGGATTGTCTATGTTAGTCCAAACATGTTTGAATTTGGACTGTGTAGGAAACTAAATACAGTTATTTTTATAATTTTCATTGAAAAATTTCATGTCGATTTTCTGACTAGCAGATGAATAGGACTTGTATTGAATTAATTGGCATTGTGTTAGCATTATGTACTTCCATTTCTTTTATATCTATTTTTGTATTTAGAGACTTTTTTGAACCCACTTTTTAATTATGCTGTAGAATTTTTGAATAAGCCCAAAACATTTGCAAGAAAGAGAAAATTTGTACATTAGACAGAAGAGTAAATTTTTGGCTTCCATTTATATTGAACTTCCTACTATCGGAGATTATTGTTCTTATTAAGTATTGGGGCAGACCTAGAAAATGAGAATTTAGAATTAACTTCTATTAGAACTTTACCATAATGGAACCTAATAATTATGCATTTGACTTTATTGCGTATTACGGGTTTTCCAATGAAAGATGCAATTGTTCCTGCGCCTTTTTTCCCAAAATTTAATATCTAAACTAGGAAATCTTAACCGTAGCATAATGGATTATAGAAAATACCTAGATAACTTCATACAGGGGCTTGTTCATCATCATCAATTTTTTACCACAAAAGTAAGGCCCATTCGCTAAAACTCAATAACAATATACTTATTTCTCAAACTTCACAATGTAAAACCTATTGTCCTTAAAGTATATCTGAATGTCTCCTTCATGTTTCCAAACACTATTTATATAAGCTATAAAATATCTGTAATAGGATTGGAACCCAAAACATAAAGAAATATGGAACGCTTTCAATTATCTCCCGTCAAGATTCGAATTCAAGAAGTCATTTTCACACATTATAAATTATTAACATCATTTGGAGGGTAAAAAGGGATAAGAGTGCACATTAAAATTTCATTGCCTACCACTACAGCACTCCGGGTTTTGGAAGTTTTGACCTAAGGTCCATTAACAAAATCTATACTTAATTGAGATCCATCTGATCCCACGTGTGACTACTAGTTGGTTATAATTCAAGTTAGGAATGACACTAAACTTCTAGTTTGTTGAATCTGGATAATAACGTGAACCTAAATTGTCATGCAGGATCTTTTTAGAAGAACCCCACCATCTCGAGGCTTTGAGTTGTAAATTGTTCATCTCCTTCATGATTTGGGGTTCACTAGGGTGGGTTTCGTTGTTTGCAAATATGTTCCTTATGACATAGAACTTTACCTCTTTTCATTCAAAAAGCATACTAGAGCTAAACTGTTAGTTATGTCTTGATATTTTATTTTCTAATTTTCTAATTTATCAATTTACATTTCTTTTATTAAATCTCTTCCACCATTTTACAGTTTTTGAGCAAATGAATGTGTAATGTGGGACTAGACAGCCAAGAACATAACTAAAAGTAAAAAAAGATTTTCGATCAACATGCCTGATCGATTACAGCAAAACTACAAAGTCAAGTAGCAATATGGGAGTCCAGTAAAACAATAGTTACCAACAAAGGAAGACACAAACATCAAGTTAATCATAAATATCATACAGTAGTAGTAGTAAAGCAAAATATATAACAGGATTTACCTATTATTTTACATTTTTGCAGATATATTTAAAAGTGCTTACAATTAGTTACAAATAATTCATCGATTACCTCCGAACATTGTATATTCAAGTCCATTTATTTAGGTTAACTAAATAAATAAATTCAGCTAACTAATAATTAATAATGTTTATATTAAATAATAAAGAATAACAATTTCAATATTTATACACTTGTATTGACCAAATGGTAAAATTGAATTTATTTCATTCGATTATGATATGTAATTGCATAAGATATTAATAACAAATTTAATTTGTAATTTATCTACCAATAAACTAATCATACATTACAATGCAAAATTTACTTTGACTTCAAATAGCTATATTTAGATTTCCGTAATTATTTGCAATATCCACCTCACTTTCTCTTTATATTTCACATTTTTACTCGATTAATAAAATGTGAGAATTTCAATATGTAGACTATACATATTACAAAAACGGAAAAAACTACTTTTTCATTAAAGTAAACTAGTGTGAACTTGATGAAGTACTTACCTTAATAAGTCGCGGCCGACCTAACCAAG
Organism: Allium fistulosum; assembly: GCA_030737815.1. Lineage (NCBI taxonomy): Eukaryota > Viridiplantae > Streptophyta > Magnoliopsida > Asparagales > Amaryllidaceae > Allium > Allium fistulosum. The sequence goes on along the minus strand of CM060904.1, from coordinate 1,215,947,733 downwards.
GTCGCAGACGACCTAACTCGGCCAACCTAAGTCACGTACCACCTCCGACCCAACTCCTCACCGACCCATCTTCCATCGCGATGTCCGACCTAACTTCAAATCCTCGACCTACGACTCATCGCCTACGCCGACTCAACAAGTCCCCGACCTACAACCTAAAATCCAAATTCCGACCTAATCACCAACCCGCCCTAATTCCTTCACGACATAACCCATCACGATTTACTCCGACCACCAACCTAACTATGTCGACCTAAACCTGAAGCGTTGCCAGATAAGTCGCGGCATGACTATAGGTCGCAAATGAGCAAACTACTTTAACTCGCGATGTTTGATAAGTCGTGAATGCTGTTTATAAGTCGCGAAGAAGATAAATAAGTCGGCCAACAGTTTGTTGATAAGTCGCTGTGTAAACAATAGGTCGTCGCCGACCTTGGATAGGTCGTAAGTCTTCATCTATAGGTCGTAACCGACCTAAGTACTTTGTTTTTTTTTCTTTTGTTTTTTGGTATGTTGAGTTGTAACGACTATAAATAGTGGGTGAGTTGTAACTTTTGTTGGTTGTTGATTTCTGAATAAAATTCTCTTTTGTTAGCTTTGTGCTTTCAATCTCAATTGGTAGTCGAGTGTATCTCCTATCTCCACTAACGTCATTCGAGTGCGCTCGGATCATCGTTTGTTGAAGCCGATTCACGGTATCTTGTGCGCAAGATCAACGTCGAAGAATCGTAGATCTCTTTCCCGGTATCTTCGGATCAACGAGTCAGAGATAGCTAGAGTTCGGTATCTTCGGATCAACGAATTCGGGCATTTCAGTATCCAACAATCCACGAATTGTTACATTCACCGAGTGAAGATCGTTTTGAATTATCCGCTGCGTCAGTTTGGTATCAGAGTGTGTTTTAGCCAATCATAGCTAAATCGAGTCTTGGAGCCGAGAATTTGAAGTGTTGAAGTTGTGTTCATCGTGTTCATCATATTTTTGCAACAAAGTTGAAGTTTCGATCCATTTCATTTTGGATCAAAGTTCGAAAGGTGTTTGAATCGTGAAGTGTGAATTTGTTGAAGTGTTTGTGAAGTATTCAATCATGCCGCCAAGACGAGTTCAACGTCATCGCAATATTAATGCTTTGTACGGAAGAGAAGAGGCCGATGAAATGGAACAACGAATCAACGAGAATTTCAATGAGAAGCTTACTGAAGGGATTGGTCGATTAGAGAGAATGATGCTTGAAATGAGTCAAAATCAGAGAAGAGTGTCACCTGAATCAAGTCATGGAAGAAGTAGAGTTTCACCACATTCTAATCGGGAGAGAAGTATTGATAGTGATCATAGAAGTGTGGATCGAGATTGTGATAGAAATGTTGATGATCGAGGTCGTGATAGAAATGTGACTGATCGAGATCGGAGGAATGTAGATCGTAGGAATGTTGGTGGAAGAAATGGTGGTGGTAGAGATGTTGGTGGTCAGGATCGACATCGATATACATCGGATGGTGAAGAAGAGTATGATGGTGGTAGTGTTCATGGACGAGGACGTGGACGAGGAAGGAATCAGTCGGAGTACGATCACAAGTGGGAATCTGGTATGAAAACTGAAATTCCAGAATTCAAAGGTGGTATGCAGGCTGAGGAGTTTTTGGATTGGATGGCTAATGTTGAAGAAATTTTTGATTTCAAGGAAGTTCCAGAACGTCGTAGAGTGAAGTTGGTTGCTACAAGGTTGAGGGGTAGAGCTTTGGCATGGTGGCAGCAAACTAAACTTACACGTGAACGAATGGGGAAGTCAAAAGTTGAATCTTGGGAGAAGATGAAGAAATTGATGAAAGCAACGTTCTTACCTTACAATTATCAATCTCTGATGTATCAACGTTTGCAGAACTTGAGGCAGGGCACAAAGACTGTTAATGATTACGCAGATGAGTTTTATCAGCTTATTGCAAGGAATGATATTATGGAAACGGAAGAACAACTGACAGCGAGATTCATTGGGGGATTGAGAATGCAGATTCAGGATATGGTTAATATGTTCGATCCAAGATCTGTGGCGGAAGCACATCAGAAAGCGTTGGCTTGGGAGAAGCAGGGACGACGAGGAGGTGGTGTGTTTACGAATTCCAATAATCAAGTGAAGGGTGTTGGTGGAAGTTCTAATGTTTCTAAACCTGTCAGTAAACCAGTGGTGAAGGAGGTTGAGAAGGCAAAGGTTAACAACGGTTTCAAATGTTACAACTGTCAGGAGTTGGGTCATAAAAGCAATGAGTGTCCAAAGCCAAAGAAGAGAGCAATGATTGCTGAGGTTGAGGATGAGGATGAAGAAGCTGAATGCTCTAATTCTTTACCAGTTGAGGAGGAAGACTTACTGTCGGGAGATGACGGGTATGCATTGATGCTGAGGAGAAGTTGTTTAACACCGAAGCAAGAGGAGGAAAGTAGTTGGTTGAGGAACAATATCTTTCAATCTACATGCACTATTCTGGGAAGAGTTTGTAAATTTGTTATTGATGCTGGGAGTTGTGATAATATTATCTCTACAGAAGCGGTGAAGAAGTTGGAGTTGAAAACCGAGAAACATCCTAAACCGTACAAGTTAGCTTGGTTGAGGAAGGGTGGTGAAGTGAAAGTTGGACGTAGAGCTTGTGTGAAGTTTTCAATTGGGCAGAAATACAAAGATGAAATCTGGTGTGACGTCGTAGATATGGACGTTTGTCATTTGTTGCTGGGGAGACCGTGGCAGTATGATCGAGCTGTGCAGCATGACGGACGTACCAACAGTTACAGTTTCATGTTTGAAGGCACAAAGATTACTCTAGTTCCGAAGAAACAACAACAGAAGGAGAGTAAGCTGGAGGAAATTGAAGAGCTTAAAACTTTGTTATCATTGAAGGAATTTGTGAAGGAAGTAGAGGAGGAACCTGAAGTATTTTTGTTGATTGGACGGGAGAGTCAGGAAGTGGTTGAAATTCCAGAAGAAATTAAACCAGTTTTGAAAGAATTTGACGATGTATTTCCAGAAGAGTTACCAACGGAGTTGCCACCGTTGAGAGATATACAACATCAGATAGATCTTGTTCCAGGTGCTGTGTTGCCACACAGACCACATTATCGAATGAGCCCGAAGGAACATGAAGAGTTGCGGAGGCAGGTAGAGGAATTGCTTGAGCAGGGGCGTGTGCAGGAGAGTCTGAGTCCTTGTGCTGTACCAGCTTTATTGGTACCCAAGAAGGATGGGACGTGGAGGATGTGCACTGACAGTCGAGCATTGAATAAGATTACTGTGAGATATAGATTTCCAATGCCGAGGTTGGATGACTTGTTGGATCAAATAAGTGGAGCTACTATCTTTTCGAAGATTGATTTGAAGAGTGGATATCATCAAATTCGTATCAGACCAGGAGATGAGTGGAAGACTGCTTTTAAAACTAGGGAGGGTCTATACGAATGGTTGGTCATGCCATTTGGTTTATCCAATGCACCAAGTACTTTCATGAGGGTGATGAATCAGATTTTTCGACCGTTCATTGGGAAATTTGTGGTGGTATATTTCGATGATATTCTTATCTACAGTGGGAGCCCAGAGGAACATTTGAATCATCTTAGAGAAGTGCTGATGGTATTGCGACAAGAACAATTCTATGCTGCAACGAAGAAATGCGTGTTCATGACGCATAGTGTTTTATTTCTGGGGTATGTTGTTTCAGAGAAAGGAATACAGGTTGACCAAAGTAAAGTTGAGGCGATCAGAAATTGGCCGCAGCCCAAGACGATAACGGAAGTTCGTAGTTTTCATGGGTTGGCTTCATTTTATCGAAGGTTTATTCCACACTTTAGTAGTGTGATGGCGCCTGTTACAGATTGCATGAAAGGTAAACAGTTTGCATGGACGGAGGAAGCCGAGGTTGCTTTTGAACGAATCAAAGATCTTTTGACCTCTGCACCAATTCTAGTGCTACCTGATTTTCAGTTGGTGTTTGAACTACATACTGATGCATCCAAGGTTGGAATTGGAGGGGTGTTGAGTCAGAATGGGCGTCCTATTGCATATTTCAGCGAGAAGTTGTCAGGAGCAAAGATGAGATACAGTACCTATGATGTGGAATTTTATGCTGTTGTTCAAGCGGTGAAGCACTGGCGACATTACTTATTCCAGAAAGAATTTGTTTTATACACTGATCACGAGGCGTTGAAACATTTACAAGGACAAGACAAGATTTCAGCGAGACATGCATCGTGGATTGCTTATTTGCAACAGTTTACTTTTGTCGTTAAGCACAAGTCAGGGGTAACCAATCGTGTGGCTGATGCTTTGAGCAGGAGGAGTCATTTGTTGACGACAATGAAAGTAGAAGTGACAGGTTTTGAATTATTGCCAGAATTGATTGAAGAAGATCCTTACTTTGTGAAATTTGTTGAAAAAGTAAAGGAAGGAAATACGGATGAATTTGTGTTGGTGGATGGTTTTCTGTTTAAGGGAAATCGTTTGTGCATCCCAGACTGTAGCTTGAGAATGAAGATTGTTAAAGAACTACATGAAGAAGGCCATGTGGGTAGAGATCGTACGTTGCAGTTAATTTCTCAATCTTATTATTGGCCGTCAATGAGGAAAGAGGTAGAAAGATTTGTGGAGAGGTGTCATATTTGTCAGGTTTCGAAAGGAACAGCGACGAATGCGGGGTTATATATGCCGTTACCCGTGCCTATCAAACCATGGGTTGATATCAGCATGGATTTCGTGTTGAGATTGCCGAGAACTCAGAGGGGAAATGATTCTATATTTGTTGTGGTGGACAGGTTTTCGAAGATGGCACATTTTATAGCCTGTCAGAAGACAGCGGATGCAGTTCGAGTGGCACAATTATTCTTTAAAGAGGTGTATCGATTGCATGGTTTACCAGAATCTATTGTTTCCGATAGGGATACCAGATTTTTAAGTCATTTTTGGCTTAGTTTGTGGAAAATGGTGGGAACGAAGTTGAAATTTAGTAGTGCATATCATCCTCAGACAGATGGACAAACTGAAGTTGTGAATAGATCATTGGGTAATTTGTTGTGATGTCTTGTGCAGGATAATTTGAAGAGCTGGGATATGAAATTATGTCAGGCAGAATTTGCACACAATCACGCTATCAACCGCAGTACGGGTTTCAGTCCATTTCAGATTGTATATTCAAGTTTACCCAAGGGGCCGTTAGATTTAGCAATAGTGCCACAACCGAAGAAGACAGTTAAGCGGGCTACAGATTTCATTGATGGGTTGACGGAATGCCATAGAATCGTTCAGGAACGATTGGAAAAGGCAAATGAGAAGTATAAACAAATGGCGGATAAGAAACGAAGAAGTGTAGTCTTCAAAGAGGGTGATTTTGTTTACGCGGTATTGACGAAAGATCGTTTTCCAGTTGGGACTTACAATAAGTTGAAAGCACGAAAGATTGGTCCAGTAGAAATCTTGAAGAAAATCAATGACAATGCTTATCAGTTAAAATTGCCAGATCATATTCACACTGCAGACGTTTTCAACGTCAAACATTTGGTTCCATATTATGGGGAGGAATTTGTCGAAGGTAACAAGGGTGTGAGTTCGAGGACGAATTCCTTCCAACAAGGGGAGGATGATGAAGTACTTACCTTAATAAGTCGCGGCCGACCTAACCAAGGTCGCAGACGACCTAACTCCGCCGACCTAAGTCACGTACCACCTCCGACCCAACTCCTCACCGACCCATCTTCCATCGCGATGTCCGACCTAACTTCAAATCCTCGACCTACGACTCATCGCCTACGCCGACTCAACAAGTCCCCGACCTACGACCTAAAATCCAAATTCCGACCTAATCACCAACCCGCCATAATTCCTTCACGACATAACCCATCACGATTTACTCCGACCACCAACCTAACTATGTCGACCTAAACCTGAAGCGTTGCCAGATAAGTCGCGGCATGACTATAGGTCGCAAATGAGCAAACTACTTTAACTCGCGATGTTTGATAAGTCGTGAATGCTGTTTATAAGTCGCGAAGAAGATAAATAAGTCGGCCAACAGTTTGTTGATAAGTCGCTGTGTAAACAATAGGTCGTCGCCGACCTTGGATAGGTCGTAAGTCTTCATCTATAGGTCGTAACCGACCTAAGTACTTTGTTTTTTTTTCTTTTGTTTTTTGGTATGTTGAGTTGTAACGACTATAAATAGTGGGTGAGTTGTAACTTTTGTTGGTTGTTGATTTCTGAATAAAATTCTCTTTTGTTAGCTTTGTGCTTTCAATCTCAATTGGTAGTCGAGTGTATCTCCTATCTCCACTAACGTCATTCGAGTGCGCTCGGATCATCGTTTGTTGAAGCCGATTCACGGTATCTTGTGCGCAAGATCAACGTCGAAGAATCGTAGATCTCTTTCCCAGTATCTTCGGATCAACGAGTCAGAGATAGCTAGAGTTCGGTATCTTCGGATCAACGAATTCGGGCATTTCAGTATCCAACAATCCACGAATTGTTACATTCACCGAGTGAAGATCGTTTTGAATTATCCGCTGCATCAGAACCCGTGCTACGCACACGGATTGTTACAATAAGGTTGCATTAGAAAAATTGTAAAATATTATGTTATTTAACCTTGCAATGATTTGTTTCAACTAAAATATAAAATACTATTAATTGAAACTTAACTATTGTATACAACTCTATTAATTTAGCAAGTAACATAAATATACCAGCAAGTAAAGATGATCATATTGTTCTATAAACATGCAGCGGGATAGAATAAAAGAAGCGCATTCTTGAATGAGTACAATTCATTTGTCAGCAGATACAGATGTCAATTTATAGACCATGTAGGTGGAGATAAAAAAAACACGTACGCTAAAATTGCTAGCATTTTCACTTTATATTACAGACCAAAGATGTAGAGATGTTTCTATTGTACGTAGTATAATATAAGATTAGATAGTTCCTACTTTCCCAGTCATAAAAGCATGGATTTGTTGGAAATATACTTCAGCCGACATGCATCTGTTGATTCATTTGTCAACCTTCTTTACTCCCTTCATGCAAAGGGAAACTCCCGCTTGTGTATCACACCTGAAAAATTAGAAAAAATGGAATAAAACAATCTTAAAAACAACATGTATTTCTACATTCAGTGTATGACTATGCCTGTTTAAATACATAATTTTTGAGGAATGCCATACTCATAACCCAGAATATTGATAATGGTAAATACAGAGCCTTCCCGGATAAAATAAGTGACCACTTTTAAAATCAATTTGACACAAACAAAAGGTAGAAGTGTTTTGAAATATGGAGGAGTACCTGGAAACAAATAGGCATACTGTCTCCTTATCTGTCTGCTTGCACACATGCATATGTGTGTCTACTCTGTATAGAATTTTTTTTAGTGGAAATTAACCACAAGGGCCTCTTTAGCAAGTGGAATTAGTTTCTAGGACACACAACTGAAATAATTACTTTTAAGGACAAAACGCAAAAAAATTAGTTTTTAGGGCCTAAAAACCTATGAAATTATGTCCTTGAAAGCAATTGGACTGCTGACTTTGTCCTTGAAAGTAATTATTTTGTTGACCTTGGCCTTGAAAATAATTTCTTTGAATGTGTGTCCTAGAAACTAATTGGACTGCAAAGTTAGTCCTTCTGGTGAAATGCCCCTTTTTTTAATGGCAATCGATATTTATAGTGTTGCGATGGAAAAATAATAATTATATCCAAATTAAATATCGGTATATTACGATGAGTATAGGATAGATTGAAACCTAATAGTCCATCCTACATTTAGAATTTTACCATATAAAATTTGATCCTCATTATACTTATGATTATATGTTCTCGGTCATTGTAGCAAAGTTCTTCGGAAAATGCCTAAATACTAAAAATTGCATTGGAGTTTAAAATGAATGTTGACTCATAGTATTGCACAATACAATATTACTGGATTGTAAGGTAATAGTTAATTAAGAGGAGAAGAACAACACATAATCTAGGTTTTGAAATTCGTATATAAAGCGTTAAATAAAAGTCTAAAGTAAAACCAAATACATGGTTTAAAAAATCAGTCCCACAATATAATCATATATAGCAGGTATAAATTCATTATTTCAACATATTCCACCCCTTTAATGTTGTATTTTCGATGTGGTGTTTAGTAAAGAAAACCTATTTAATGTACATTAATGCAATTAGACGTTAGAATAACCCACAAATAGATAATGTGGTTAGCCAGATGTCCATCGTTCTTGAGTGTTGTCTAATATGGTGTATAATGATTAGTGAAACCATTAATTTATTTAAATTCCACTATTAAATTTTCAATCAAACAGTAACTAAATATGAAAAACCCATAAATACAACCATATAACGCCGTATATATCTATGGTGTATGTAAAATGACAAAGCTGCAATTTGATGGAGATAGCTATAAAGTAGTGTAATGAAGGAAAATTCTATAGCCTTAAACCATATTGTAATAAACTATCTTGCATAAGAGAAATTCAGAGAAGATGCATATTAGTATTTTAATTGGGAAATTTTATTTTATTTTGTTAAAGTTTACAATTGAACGTACCTTTGACTTGCACTTGATGGCTGCAGATATGGGTCTGTAGAGAATGGTCCGCTGTTGAACTTATGTGAGCTAAGCCTGTTAACTAAATCTTCGCTTGTATTGTATACACCTCTAATGGAATAGTTAATGCGAACAATTACCTTTTTAGATCGATGGATATTCCAATTTAGTTGATATAATTCAAAGCTTTGTTTAACTTGTTGAATTTCTTTACCTTATTGATGTGGATGCACATATGTTCGTTGTGGTAAGGTATGTTGTTTTCCAATTTTTTTATTTTCTTTTCCGATTCCGTGTTTCTGAATGAGTATTTCCAAGCCTAGAAGATAATGTATAAAGGTTATATTGTAATTTGAGTAAATGTATGGCATGGGTCAGTGAAATTAATCGATGTGTATAGTGTACCTTTTTGGAGCTTGTTCTCTCCATTACTCATTATAGAAATCTTTTTTCATTCCGAGATCTTTACAGCGCAGCTTGTAGTTCCTGAGGTGCCTGCAATTAAAAATGTGTTAAAATTAATAGAAGGAAAGCAGTGACCTTTTACTCGTAGATGTGATGTTTGGTAGTGGAACTGTCCCAAAAAAACTACAATGAATAAGGACATAACTGGATGTGGGGAGACATGGACTTGGATTCCTTGAAACTCCAAAATAGTGTGGACCAATGTGATATTGTCATTCTCCTATATATGAAGTTTTTGGTAGAAAAATTGGTAGGGGATGGTCAGTGTGAGTGATTGATTATGGGACTAAATGGTGATATTAACATGGGAAGTAGTTACCTGTCCATGTCTATCAATCTTATTGATGCAGCGCATACCTTAAACCTAGGTCGCGAAGCCATAAGTCGCGGAGGCGAAACCCTAGGTCGCGAAACCATAAGTCGCGGAGCACTAGGTCGGGGACGAGCAGGCTCTTTATGTCGCTCCAGAAATCCTACGTCGCTCAACCGGAATCGCTTCTTCCTTAAATCGCGTACGACATTCCTTATGTCGCGAAGACTTAAGTCGCTTCGAGTAGGTCGCGAACAACACTCCAGCAATGTCGCGAGGCAGATACAGTTAGGTCACAAACGACCTATGCCGCTCGAGCTTCCAGTTAGGTCACGGAGCCTAAGTCGCTGAAGTCTGATGTTAGGTCGCGAACAACATCCAGTAGGTCGCTGCCTTATGTCGTGAAGCTTAGGTCGCGAGAAGCTGTTATGCCGTTTTTGTTAAGTCGCTCTACCTATGTTGTTAAGTCGTTTGTTAAGTCATTGTTTGTTTCTTAAGTCGCTTTGTTTTGAAAGTCGTTTGTTTGTATTTTTTATTAAGTTGTGTGAAGTGTTGTAACATGTGTTGAGTTGTAAGCTCCTATAAATAGGGGTGTATGGTCATTTGTAAAGTGGTTGAATTTTAAATAAAATTTGGTTTGTGTTTCTTGCCTCCATTAAAATTGGTAGTTGAGTGTTATCTCATATCTCCACCTTCGGCATTCGAGTGCACTCGAATCAACGATTGTTGAAGCCAATTCACGGAATCAAGTGCGCTTGATCAACGTTCGAAGAATTGTAGATCTTCTTTCACGGCATCGTGCGCGATCAACGTGTCGAAGATTGCTAGAATCTGGTATCTTCGTGATCAACGGATTTAGGCATTTGGGTATTTTTAAATTCACCGATTTATCATCGATTCACCGATTATTTCCGCTAATCGTGTGAGATCCTGGACGGATTCGATTTACATCGTCGAATTCGCTTCCTAGGCTGCATCATTTTGGTATCAGAGCTAGATCGCAAGAAGTTTGCATCATTTTGGTATCAGAGCAAGGAGACGAACTTTTCCAAGTTCGTTGGGTGTGAAGTTTCGAGATTTGAAGTTTTTGGTGTTTGGATTTGTTGAAGATTTGACAATGCCTCCAAGAATAGTTAATCGTCATCAGAATGTTGCAGATGTGTATCGAAGAGAAGATGCTGAACAAATGGAGCAACGAATTAGTGATAAATTCAATGAGAAGTTTGATGAGGGGATTGGTCGATTAGAGAGAATGATGCTTGAAATGAATCAAAGTAGAAGGATTTCACCTGAATCGAGCCATGGGGGAAATAGAGTTTCACCACATTCAGATCGGGAGAGAAGAGAAGATCATGATCATAGAAATGTTGACGATCGTGATAGGAATGTTGATGATCGAAATCGAAGAGATGTGGATGATCGTGATCGGAGGAATGTAGATCAAAGGGATGTTGGTGGTAGAAATGGTGGTGGTAGAGATGTTGGCGGTCATGATCGACATCGATATGCATCAGATTTTGATGAGGAGTTTGATGGTGGTAGTGTTCATGGTCGAAATCGAAGCCAAGGAAGAAATCATTCAGAGTATGATCACAAATGGGAGTCCGGAATAAAAATTGAAATTCTAGAGTTTAAGGGTGGTATGCAGGCTGAAGAATTTCTAGATTGGTTATCTAATGTTGAAGAGATCTTTGATTTCAAGGAGGTTCCGGAAGATCGTCGAGTGAAGTTGGTTGCTACTAGGTTGAGAGGGAGAGCTATGGCGTGGTGGCAGCAAACCAAACTTACAAGAGAACGGATGGGGAAGTCGAAGATTGTTACTTGGGAGAAAATGAAGAAGATGATGAAGGCTACATTCTTGCCTTACAATTATCAATCACTCATGTATCAGAGGTTGCAGAATCTGAGGCAAGGGACGAAGACTGTTAATGATTATGCTGATGAGTTTTATCAACTGATTGCTCGAAATGACATTATGGAGACGAAGGAACAATTGACTGCTAGGTTTGTTGGGGGGTTGAGGATCCAGATCCAGGATATGGTAAATATGTTTGACCCTAGATCTGTGGCTGAAGCGCACCAGAAGGCATTGGCTTGGGAGAAGCAGGGAAGACGAGGAGGTGGTGTGTTTCCAAGTTCCAATACTCAAAGCAAGGGTGCTAGTGGGAGTTCCAATGTTTCTAAAGCTGTCAGTAAACCAGTTGTGAATGAAGTTGCGAAGGCGAAGGTCAACAACAGTTTCAAGTGTTATAATTGCCAAGAAGTGGGTCACAAGAGTAATGAATGCCCGAAACCGAAGAGGCGAGCTATGATTGCTGAAGTGTAAGGTGAGGATGTTGATGAAGGTTATTCTAGTCCAGTTGAGGAGGATGAACAGGATATCGCATCGGGAGATGAAGGATGTAATCTAATGTTGAGGAGATTATGTTTGACACCGAAGCAGGAAGAGGAGGCTAGTTGGTTGAGGAGTAATATCTTTCAGTCGACATGCACTATACTGGGGAAGGTGTGTAAATTCGTGATTGACGCGGGAAGCTGTGACAATATCATTTCTACTGAAGCTGTGAGAAAGTTGAAGTTGAAGACGGAGAAGCATCCAAATCCTTACAAGTTAGCGTGGTTAAGGAAAGGAGGAGAGGTGAAGGTGGACAGGCGAGTTCATGTTCCATTTTCTATTGGGAAGAAGTATAAAGATGAGATCTGGTGTGATGTAGTGGAGATGGATGTTTGTCACTTGCTTTTGGGAAGATTATGGCAGTATGACCAAGCAGTGCAGCATGATGGTCGAACCAATAGCTACAGCTTTATGTTTGAGGGTACTAAGATCATTTTAGTTCCAAAGAAGAGACAGCAAGGAGAGAGCAAGTCAGAAGAGATTGAGGAGCTGAAGACTTTGTTGACTTTGAAGGAGTTTGTTGAAGAAGTGGAGGAGAGTCTAGAGGTGTTCTTGTTGATTGGACATGAAGCTACTGAATCTGTTGAAGTTCCAGAGGAAGTAAAGCCAGTGTTGGAAGAATTCAGAGATGTGTTTCCTGAAGAGTTGCCAAAGGAGTTACCACCGTTGAGAGATATTCAACATCAGATTGATCTTGTGCCAGGGGCGGCATTACCTCATAGGCCACATTACAGGATGAGTCCTAAGGAGCATGAGGAACTAAGAAGGCAGGTGGAGGAGTTGTTAGAACAAGGGCGTGTACAGGAGAGCTTGTGTCCTTGTGCAGTGCCAGCCTTATTGGTACCGAAGAAGGATGGGACTTGGCGGATGTGTACAGACAGTCGGGCTCTAAACAAGATCACTGTGAGATACAAGTTTCCTATACAGAGGTTCGATGATTTGATTGATCAGTTGAGTGGGGCTATTGTGTTCTCAAAGATTGACTTGAAGAGTAGATACCATCAGATTCGTATTAGACCGGGTGATGAGTGGAAGACTGCTTTTAAAACTAGGGAAGGTCTATACGAATGGCTGGTTATGCCTTTGGCTTGTCAAATGCTCCTAGTACTTTTATGAGAGTGATGAGCCAGATTTTCAGACCATTTATTGGGAAGTTCGTAGCAGTTTACTTTGACGATATTTTGATCTATAGTGGGAGTATGGAAGAGCATATCCAGCATTTGCAAGAAGTGCTGTTGATTCTACGACAGGAGCAATTCTATGCAGCAACGAAGAAGTGCGTGTTCATGACGCACAGTGTTTTGTTTCTGGGATATGTTCTGTCGAAGGAGGGTATTCAAGTGGATGAAAGAAAAGTGGAAGCTGTCAAGAGTTGGCCACAACCCAAGACAATTACTGAAGTGAGGAGTTTTTATGGGTTGGTCTCTTTTTATCGAAGATTCATTCCACATTTTAGCAGTGTGATGGCACATGTAACCGATTGCATGAAAGGAAAGAAGTTCGTGTGGACCGAGGAAGCAGAGTTAGCTTTTGAGAAGATCAAGACACTTTTGACGACAGCACCCATTCTGGTACTGCCGGATTTTCAGATATTGTTCGAGTTACACACTGATGCTTCGAAAGTTGGGATTGGTTGAGTATTGAGTCAGAATGGAAGATCAGTTGCTTATTTCAGTGAGAAGTTGTCTGGAGCCAAGTTGAGATATAGCACTTATGACGTGGAGTTTTACGCAATTGTTCAAGCTGTGAAGCACTGGAGGCATTATCTGTTTCAGAAGGAGTTTGTTCTTTATACGGATCATGAAGCTTTGAAACATTTGCAAGGGCAGGACAAAATTTCAGCTAGACACGCTTCATGGGTCGTGTATCTGCAGCAGTTTACTTTTGTTGTAAAGCACAAATCAGGGGTGACGAATCGTGTGGCTGATGCCTTGAGTAGGAGAAATCATTTGTTGACGACAATGAAGGTTGAAGTGACAGAATTTGAACTATTGCCAGAGTTGTTTGAGGAAGATCCTTACTTTGCGAAGATTGTTGAGAAAGTCAAGGATGGGAGTACTGATGAGTTTGTGTTGGTAGATGGATTCTTATTCATGGGTAATCGATTATGCGTACCAGATTGCAGTTTACGAATGAAGATTATCAAAGAATTGCATGAGGAAGGACACGTGGGCCGTGATCGTACTTTACAGTTGATTGCAAAATCTTATTTTTGGCCGTCAATGAGAAAGGAAGTTGAAAAGTTTGTTCGAAGATGTCATGTTTGTCAAGTTTCGAAAGGGACAGCTACAAATACGGGTTTGTATATGCCGTTGCATGTGCCGACTAAACCATGGGTGGATGTTAGCATGGATTTTGTGTTGGGACTGCCGAGAACACAACGCGGCAATGATTCTGTCTATGTGGTGGTTGATCGATTTTCAAAGATGGTACATTTTATTGCCTGCAAGAAGACAGCAGATGCGGTTAATGTAGCACAGTTATATTTCATAGAAATATATCGTCTTCATGGGTTGCCTGAATCTATTGTATCAGATAGAGACACTCGTTTTCTGAGTCATTTCGGGAAGAGTCTATGGAGAATGGTCGGGACTAAGCTAAAATTCAGTAGTGCTTATCATCCACAGACGGATGGACAGACTGAAGTTGTAAACAGATCCCTAGGTAATCTATTGCGATGCCTCGTGGATGAAAATTTGAAGAGTTGGGATTTGAAGTTATGTCAAGCTGAATTTGCACACAACCATGCAATTAATCATAGCACTGGGTTCAGTCCATTCCAAGTTGTGTACTCAACAATTCCTAAAGGACCGTTGGATTTATTTGTAGTTCCACAGCAGAAAGGAGTGATCAAACGAGCTAGTGATTTTGTGAATGAATTGCAAGAGTGTCACAAGGTTGTGCAGGAACGATTGCTTAAGGCGAATGAGAAATATAAGCAATCCGCAGATGCTAAACAACGACACGTTGAATTCAAAGAAGGAGATTTTGTATATGCGGTGTTGACCAAGGATCGATTTCCTGTCGGCACTTACAACAAGCTAGCTGCTAGAAGGATTGGTCCTTTGGAAATCATAAAGAAGATTAATGAGAATGCTTATCAGTTGAGATTGCCGGATCATATCCATACTGTTGATGTTTTCAATGTCAAACACTTAATTCCATATTATGGGGAGAAGCTCGTCAAAGAAGAGGAGAGCATGAATTCGAGGTCGAATTCTTTTCAACCAGGGGAGGATGATGCAGCGCATACCTTAAACCTAGGCCGCGAAGCCATAAGTCGCGGAGGCGAAACCCTAGGTCACGAAACTCGCGAAGCCATAAGTCGCGGAGGCGAAACCCTAGGTCGCGAAACCCTAGGTCGCGAAACCCTAGGTCGGGGACGAGCAGGCTCTTTATGTCGCTCCAGAAATCCTACGTCTCTCAACCGGAATCGCTTCTTCCTTAAATCGCGTACGACATTCCTTATGTCGCGAAGACTTAAGTCGCTTCCAGTAGGTCGCGAACAACACTCCAGCAATGTCGCGAGGCAGATACAGTTAGGTCGTGAACGACCTATGCCGCTCGAGCTTCCAGTTAGGTCGCGGAGCCTAAGTCGCCGAAGTCTGATGTTAGGTCGCGAACAACATCCAGTAGGTCGCTGCCTTATGTCGTGAAGCTTAGGTCGCGAGAAGCTGTTATGCCATTTTTGTTAAGTCGCTCTACCTTTGTTGTTAAGTCATTGTTTGTTTCTTAAGTCGCTTTGTTTTGAAAGTCGTTTGTTTGTATTTTTTCTTAAGTTGTGTGAAGTGTTGTAACATGTGTTGAGTTGTAAGCTCCTATAAATAGGGGTGTATGGTCATTTGTAAAGTGGTTGAATTTTAAATAAAATTTGATTTGTGCTTCTTGCCTCCATTAAAATGGGTAGTTGAGTGTTATCTCCTATCTCCACCTTCGGCATTTGAGTGCGCTCGAATCAACGATTGTTGAAGCCAATTCACAGAATCAAGTGTGCTTGATCAACGTTCGAAGAATTGTAGATCTTCTTTCATGGCATCGTGCGCGATCAACGTGTCGAAGATTGCTAGAATCCGGTATCTTCGTGATCAACGGATTTGGGCATTTGGGTATTCTTAAATTCACCGATTTATCATCGATTCACCGATTATTTCTGCTAATCGTGTGAGATCCTGGACGGATTCGATTTACATCGTCGAATTCGCTTCCTAGGCTACATCACTTATATGGTACTGTCTTTAGATTGCACTGGTGGGCAAGCAGGAGCAAGAAGGAGATATTTTTTTTGCTAGATACAGAGTTGTTGCATTAGTTTCCGTAAGCAGTTTACTGTACGCATTCAATCACACATATATACATATGGATGTTTATGTTTCTATAGTTAGTTATACTATACCTTAGCCTGTCTTTTGGAGTGCGTGTTGGTCACTCTAAAATGTTATTTGTTAGTTGGATGATGTGCAATCCCACTTGCAACAATGAGTTTATCCCAGCATATTATTATTATATCCATTGCAAAAATAGTTAGCAATAATAAAATATAATACTAACAACCAACTTGATTTTATTAGCAAATTGGTAATTGCGTGTGTGTTTTCAAACACAAATAAAAAAATGATTAAAATCAAGTTGTCAAAATATAAACATTAAAATTACTACTACCGAGTACTAACATAAAGTTGTAGAAAAAAATAGCTTAACCTTTATAAACCTAATTATCTCCATCATTTTCTACTTAAGTTTCAAATAATGCAGCTTGAAAAGAATTATTATTTTATGAATTAATATATTCTAATATTAGTTATAATATCATGCCACTAAATGAGAATTTAAAAGATAGATTCAATGGCATAATCAAAAGAACCAATGGTCATAAACACAAAGTAATTTATCATTGCTTTGTGTTAGAAATTATCAATGCACTATCAATAATATACTTAGTGACTACACTATCAAAGGTAGTGATTTATAAACTCAATTTAATTCACCTTCTGAGTATGTCATTTGACATAAATTGATACGCTTCTAAATCCAAAACTACTATGCTTTACAACATAAAAAATGGCAACCTCCTTAATTTTCATTGAAGCAGATATGTATTTCGCATCAATAATAAAATAAACGTTGAACAAATAAATATGCTATTATTAAGGAAAAGCATAATTTGGTATTGCTGTTCTACTTTTTTTTATTTTGACATTGCTTGGGTTATGTTTATACCAACAAATCAAAGACAATGAGATAGGGGTACCTATTATATTTTGTTGCTTGAGTAGCAAAACCATGAGTTTTGCTAGAAGAGAAAAGGATAATTAAAGGAAAAGATGAGAGAGAGGCAAATGCAGAAAATTTGCAAAAGAGAGAAGTTGCTAAATTCATCCTACTATTTCATTCATTAGCATGTAAACATACAGTATTGTTTACATTGGATCCCTTGTAACTAATTGTGCTAGCTGGCCAAATTCTTTTCGTTGTCAGAAGGCAATGAATCTATAGCCAAGCAATTGTAAAGGAAACATAAACAGTAAAGGCAATAAAACAGATTATTGTTGCAAGTGTTCTTTCTCTAGTGCTTTTGATATAGCATCCATCTATCAATGTACCCATTCTCGTTCAGCAAGATAGCTAATATAAATATCTAGTGTGTGCCTGGGAAGTGGAGATGCACCCTTATATGTGATAAATGGCTTACAGTATCACAATGTTGATAAAAAACAAAATTGAAAATAAGAAATGTTGAAATCAACAAATTCATAAAAGGTCATTGCTTTACCTCCGACCTATGATATCTCACTCATTGCTTTACCTCCGTGAATTGTAAGCGCCAACACATCCAAATACTTTTGAATCGCCATAAAAACAATAAACATGCAGGAAAACTAAAACCTTTAAAAGTTATACCTTAAATCAGGTAAATGTTTGGTTCTTGCAATGCTACCAAATGAGAAGATCTTAATGACCGCAATGCTGCCGACGACTGGATAATGAGTGTCAAAAAGGATGGGAGGCGAAGGGGGTTGGTTGCTGTTCAAACAAATATTTAGAGTTGAAGGGGCTACCGATGGCGGTAGGAGAGGAGGGCAACGTCGCCGAATGGGAAAAGACATAATTCTGGGGGAGGATGTTAATATCTAGGGTTTGGAGGATAAGGAAGGAAGTGGAGAGCTAGGTACGAATAGAAAAAATAAATAACGCGACTGTTGATTTCATAAATAACTAAGGGGATTTGTGCGCTCTTAAGCCTCGACATGTGATCGCCCTCCTAAAATGGTGGGTAGAAGTCCTATGGCAAATTTGACTTTTTCATGCCAAATAAGCATTTCGTTGTTCCTCAAGATAGCCTATATTCCTATTTTTATCATGAAACACTTCAATAAAATCAAGTATAGAATGCAAACTGTATATTAAGTCTGAGGAACTATAGCATACCATTCAAAGGGGTCGGGAGAACCTCAGGAAAATCAAATCGACTAAACTTCCTAGGCTTATTTGGCATGGAAAAAATCATATAATGTTCTTTCCATTGCAATCGATTATTAATCCCAAGCTCTCCAAATAAATTTTTTAATATTAGGATAAGCTCTAACTACACATAAAAATTTGATGATTGTGGATGGAGGAATTGTGTATGGTGTTTATACCTTATTCAGTTATATATAGAATTGAAATTTTAAATGATGTATTTCCTTTCAAACTAAAGTAAGTACATACAGAAAATATGAAGTCTTGTCTCATACCAATCCCCATCCTTGTCTTTCCAAGCAACAACCTGTTACACATACACTATTTCATTATATACAAACTTTGTTACATATAAACTAATTTATGATCGAATATAAAAATACATTATGAAGACCTTTCCTCCTAGAACATCTCTAGCTTCCAATAATATAGGTGTATGTCCAGCATAAGTTGGATATTTTTCAGTAAAATGTCCAGCCAATCCCAAACATATATGATAAATTTACGCACAAATACATTAGAGTTACAAAAAACGGTTCATAAATGGAAAGTGCATAAATGAGTGTAATTTTAAGTGTAAGGTTTGCAAATTACCATTGGTGCAATAATACTTCATCAATGTATCTTTTTGTGATACTTTTATAGTTCACTTCTGGATAAATTAAGACGATGATAGTATATTCATGAATATAAGTTGATTAGCTCATGGTTAGTTTCTTAATCAAATCCCATGTTATTTATTAGTTAGATTATTTAGCATTGCTACATCAACTCAAAATTTCCAGCTACATTTTGTGTGAGTTCCCAATGTAGTTAAGAAATTGGAAGTTTTAGAGGTGATGATGAAAGAATGTTTCGGTTTGAAGTTATCCATTCAGCCACATTTCTCCAAACTCTATCACTCTACACAAATTAATTGAAGTAGAGATACCATTTTATGAAGGACATTTCAGTTTAACCAATTCCACATACTTTGGGTTTTATTCTAAGCTGTGGAAGTTATCAAATCATGACCACCAAATTTTCTGAAGCAGGAATAATCAATCAGAATAAAATACATAAAACTCTAAAATACTTCACTTACACCAACAATCGCAACTTTAAGCTTTTCCTATGGTCGAGGACTTCCATAAAAAGAAGCAGACATTTTGCAGCTTCCAAAAAATTAATTGCACTTTTCAAGTTCAAGCCTTAGGTAAGCCTTGCAAACTACCTTCACAAAATAAATAAGACAATTCAAAATTTTCATCGTTCTTGAACTAATATATTTTTAAAAATAAAAATCAACATTAAAATTAAACAATAACCTATAAAGGCGTCAAATTTAATCTAGGTCTCATCCTTGCATATAATAAAACTACATGCAGTTCAACTCCTATGTATTCACTTGTACAAAACACATGCATTGACCCCTCAAAAAATTTATTCATTGTATTCCACCGTTTGGATACGTAACAAAAACCGATCTAATAACACTCAAAACTATATTTTACACTTATAATAAACACAAAATTAGGCAAAAGAATATTCATGTTGTATACCTAGCTTATCGCACTTCAAGACCCTTTCCCTCATAATTATTAGAGTAGGGTTTCTATGAAAACTGATACCTCCAAATTGGGTGACACAGAATTTTACTTACATTTTGAAAATTCAGTTTTCTAACTTATTCAAGCTACCTACCCCTTGTCTAATGATAGCACCAACACATCCAAATACTTCTGAATCACCGTAAAAGCAATAAGCAAGTAGGAAAATCAAAACCAAAAAAAATTATACCTTCAATCAAGTGAATGTTCGGGTCCTACAGTGTTGCGAGTTGAGGAGATCTTAATGACCACAACGCTGTCGACGATTGGATAATAAGAGTGCAAAAGGATGGAGAGGCAAAGGAGGTCGACTGTGGTTCGAGCGAAGATTCGAAGTTGAAGGGGTTGGCTACGATGATAGAATGGGAGGGCAACGTCGCCAGATGGAGAAATAAATGAATCGAGAGGAGAATGTTAATATCTAAGGTTGAAAGATAACGAAGGAAGTGGAAAGCTGGGAACGAATAGAAAGAAATAAAAATGCGAATGTTCAGTTGTCAAATTTCAAGGGGGCCTGTGTGGGCTTGAAATTTAACTCACTAATAATAATATAGTATAGATATATGAAAGTCACAAACACAAACAAATAATAATAAATTCAATTTATAATACCTTTATCTCAACAAAGTCATCATATAGTAATTTCGTTTTCTCAACAAAGTCATCATATAGTACATTATATATATATATGTGTGTGTGTGTGTGTGTGTGTCTGAGTGTATGTATGTGTGTGTGTACATCTGTCTTGTGAGTGTTTGTGTGTATTGAAAAAAATAGAAATGTCTAGGGCCTTGGGGCTTGCACTACAATAAGCTACCAACATGCATAGCCAGGTAGAAAATATAAACGAAGTACAGAAAGCCAACTTGCCGGCCAAATTACTACAATCTAGATTTAAGGCAATATACATACCAAGGAAGAGGCAACCACTGCTTATGAAAATGGAGAAGATCCGAGGGAAACTAAACCCAATGCATCTACAAAACCGTTCAAGTAGCTTAATTTAGTAGCAAGGAGTGCATGCTGAGAAAATATATTTGTGGTCCTAGTCAGTGATCGCCAATATATCCTCATCGTTGGTAAAGAATTTGCCGCCAATACAAAGGATCAGCTTATTGTCCATAAGTTGGTATTATAGTTTATGTTAACAAATTTCTTTCTCAACCTTAAATCCACCAGGATTCGTTTTGATAAGAACAAGAGTAGCCTTATGCGAAGCTTAAGAGAAGTATGCAGATTAAGGTTTGAATCCAAGTCCAATAAAATGAAGTATGCAATATTCATAATCCAAGTCAAGTTAAAGAAGTCATATGGTCGCATTATATCAATAATTGGTCAAATATCTTTATTCGATTGAAGTATGTTATGCCAAGTTTATTTTTTAAATACATATGTGCAAAAAATCACAAATTTATAATCGGCTCTACAAAATCCCCAATTTGATTTAGGGTATACAACATGAAAAAAGTTAGAAATGAGATAAGAAAAATTAGCCTTTTTCGAGTAACAATGATGTCCATATTTATACTAGTAACATAAGGTGGTATGGCTGTCATGTGTCCATTCTACATGCGGTATGTTTCGTATTAAGATTGTTGATCTTCAACATATTTGCCTTCGGTATCCTATTGTCCAGATTCACCACAAGTGGTTATGTAAGTTCGACGATGTCATCTTCCTATAGAAACTTGATACCCTTTGTATCTTTTGGACTTTGACATCCCATGTCTCGTGTAGAGGCTCGAAACCTCTTATTAGTGTTGAAGTGTATTACTTCTTTTGAATTCACCATTCTTGATGAAATTTCATAATACTTATCACTTTTTTAAGGTTTACAACAATCATTGTTGTAAAGGCTTGACATCATGGCTTTATTGAAGTTTATCTTTCACAATGACCCAATATCCTTCTTTTGTTATTAAACATTCATCATCAACTCATAGTCCAACATCGCTCCTTTATTTCATATTCGTTGATCCCATATGTGCAATGGTTCGAAATCTTTTAAAAGCTCTACATCTTCACTCATTGATTGAATACGGCATCCCCTTATTCAATAATACTTCACACCGTAGTGGTTCGCTAACTCCTACAGGTTGTCTTTAGATTTGATAGCCTTTGCATGATACAGACTTGATATTTGTTGATATTCGACACTGGTTTGTTATATGCTTGGTATCTTTTGAAGTTTTGGGAACATGATGTCCCTTCCACTTTACATATAACAACCTTTATGGTTATTGAGGCTTGTAGTTTAGCACCTTCCTTTTATAACTAGATATTCGATACCTTGTTATGGCTTCGTATCCCTCATTTTCTTTTTAATTTACACTACATCGTGTGTTGTAGAGACTTGACATTCCTTTTAATTAAATTTAGGTTTGATAGCCTTTGTGCCATAGAAGCTCGGCATCCTAGGTCCCTTCAGGTTTATTGTAGTTTGATACTTCTAAACACATATTGATTCGACATCTTCTTCTAGGATAGGCTCAATGATTCTTTTAGTTTTTCAAACTCGTACCTCCTTGCTATGTCCTCATTCGATATCTTTTGTATTAGCTAATTACTTGGAATTCAATACTTTTAGAGACTCGCCATCCTTTTTTGCTTAAGCACAAGACATCCATGGTTGTGGAGGTTTGCTATCCTTCATTGAATAGTCAATTGTTGTTCCTTCTATATTGTTCACCATCTTCTACTATTTTGGAACTTGGCATGCCTCTCTAGGCATTCGATATCTTTATCTATGGTAACATTTATCCCCTCGCTTATGTAGAAGAGTATTATACTTTAGTAGAATGCTGACCTTTCAGGTTACCGCTTCGATATTGACTTTTGCTGCCTCAATATCCATATTGCCACTTATTCGTATTCTCTATGATCTCGTCCATTCATATAAATCAAAATCGATGCCTCATATCATTTTTCTCTCCTTTTATAAATACATATCTCCTTCTTCTTCTTCAAACCTTTACCTACAAATTAATCTCGAAAAAGAAATTTTAATTTCCTTTTTAGTCGAAAATTCGCGATCTTCACAGTACTCAAGCTTTACTCGACGGCTTGACTTTTATTTCTAATCAATTTAGTCCAAAGATAATTTAGGGTTTATAATTTTGAAATTAGGGCTTACTTAATTAGGGATAGATCCTACATACTAGTTCTAATTTTGAATTTTTTTGTGTTTTGATTGCAGTACATTTCATTATTGACTAATAGAAGCTTGATAACCTAATGGCCTCTGTGAATTAAAAATTTTCTTGAAATTTAATAACTTTCTAGAGTTTTACTAATGATAAGATCGATACCTTTTTAGGATCTCGACACTTAATTAAGAATTATATAATTTTTAAAAATTCGATATCCACTTTAAAATTCAACGACTTGTTACCAGTTAGTATCTGGCTCGTGAATTCATATGTCATTTTGAATATTTTCAGTTAATTAACAGTGGTATATTTTTAAGATTTTACTAACTAGCTACAAATACGATAATTGGTTAGAGGTTCTGCAATTATCTATAAATTCAATAGTTAGTTATGACTCTAACAATATTTGAAAGACTGTTATTTAGTTACAAACTCAATGACTTCATAGTATGGCACTATGCCTTTATAAATTCGACAATAAATTAGAGTTTTTTGTATTGATTACAAACTCTATATCTTGTTTGATGTTTGCACCATACTATAGATTCGGAAAGTAGTTTTACTCATGAAATATTTATGCATTCAACACCTTACAAACTTGATAATTAGTCAAAGCATTTATAAAAAAAAAAAATTTAACTCGCTTTATTATTTATGAATTCGACATCGGGTTATTGGTTTAACACTCTAGCATAATCTTAATAAGGTGCTATATGCATGATACTTTGATTAGACCTAATGACTAGTTGTGGATTCGACATCTAATCATAAATCCAACAATTATTAATTAGTTTTTAATTAGTTATGAATACCATAAATATTTATAAAATTCGTTATCTTGTAATAGGTTTTTTACCTATAAATACACTTATTAGCGAATTATCGAATTGTCACAAGTTCTATAGCTAGCCTTGGTTTTGACATTTTACCATTATGGCCTGAATAGTTTTCAATTAATAACCTACTCATTGGTTAAGCATTTAGTTGTTTATTTTTTCATCTATATTTAGGAGCATTTCAAACTTTTTATAAAATATGCAATAATTATCTAATTTTTTTATATCACTTGGCAAACGAATGGATAGCAAGAATTTTGACAAAGGCTACAAATCTTCTCATGCTTACAGAAATGAAATTATAAGCTTATTCAATCCTCTATAACTACCTAGTAAGAAGTTAATACTATCCTTCAGTAGTTTGGGTTTACAAATAAGGAGGCCATGATCGTTGGTCCATCTGGCAAAATAGATAATCCTCACGAAGGATTCTTCACATTTACTCCTATTCATACCTAGAACTTAAGCTACCTTCCTTTCTTAGAATTCCTTTTACAGTCCCTAGAGCACTTGGGAGTCGCTCTGATACAATTAACTCCTAACTCCTTTATTTATTTAATTTTCTTGGAGATCCTTGCTAGGAAACCTAAACCTCCTTCTCTAAATGTTAGGATTCTTCATTCTTTGGTGAATCTTGTAAGAGTAGATAAGCAATTAGATAGTTCTATATATCGTCTTCTTCCTTATCTAAGAGTTCAATCATCATCTAATCAACAAGACAAGGGACATGAAGAATCGATTCGTTTACATTAGATGCTATACTCCTAAGAATAGGGGGTCTATTTCTTATTCTAATTATTTTTACTACTTTCTATTGTTTACATTATATTCCGTCGTATCTCTTACGACAATTATTCTCTTTTGGAATCTGCTTCCAAACGGACTGATTCCTCCATTTCTTTCACAATTAGCACCTTAATTGAGGCTTCTAAGAATATGGGGAATAGTTTTGTCTTCTGACTGAATCCAAACTTCAAAAATACTCTCTAATATGGGAAAGCTATAGGGTACTGGGAGATCCTTAACATGTTTAAAGGATATTCTCGTGGAAAACAAGCTTTGGTTATTAGCATCCAAAAAATATTTTCTACTCTCATTCGGTGTGATTCTTTCGGTAAGTTTATATTAAATTTCAAATGAGGTTTCTTACATCACTGTTTGGCGAATTTCCCTTTGATTTAGGTTTACCTTCTATTGTCATAGCTTCTACGCATAAGATAGTTGAAGCTCATGTCTCTTTTTTGGTTGAATCAACTAAGTATGCCCTTGTTGGTGGTAATATTGCTAAATCCATTGATGCTATAAAAAGAAAAGTGGGCTCCGATGCTCCAATTGATGCTTTAATCCCACCTTCGAGCAAAAAAGCTAAGCTTGGAGAAGTCCAGGATTCCATCATTATTGCCGAGGAATTGAATCTGTATGTAGCTTTGGCTACTTACAATCTTAACACAATTGATTTAAGATCTCCAAACTAGGGTGCACAAAAACACATAGAAGATATTCATACCCCAAATCCTTTACTAAACATCTCTCTTTCTACTTC
This sequence comes from Allium fistulosum, assembly GCA_030737815.1. Classification (NCBI taxonomy): domain Eukaryota; kingdom Viridiplantae; phylum Streptophyta; class Magnoliopsida; order Asparagales; family Amaryllidaceae; genus Allium; species Allium fistulosum. The sequence continues at coordinate 1,215,922,410 of CM060904.1, read as the reverse complement.
ATACTTACACTTCCGCTTTTCAACGTTTGTTGAAGGACTTAGGTCTGACTGCTCTTCCCATCGAATCTCTTCCTTCAGAGCCCCGGGCTCAAACTATCCCTATGGGAATTAATGATCTTATTCGTTCAACCATTTAATCTCCAACCGTGGCTTCTCTTTTGCCACTGCAATCATCAACTTTCTCAATGGATCATCTGTATATTCTTTATCGGTAGCTTTTTGTAACGACCTGGATTTTCGACGTTTTAAATATGAATTTAACGAAGATTTTAAAATTAAATTATTTTTAAAAATTAAAATTTGATAACATAAACTAGATATTTGGAGTGCGTCCATTTAAATAAGACAAACAAAATTTGTTTTACGTCAAAATTCGTCCGAAACTCGGTCAGCGCAATTTTTCCGTGCGAATTACCAAAATCTAAAGTATGGATGTTTTTTCAAAGAAATGATTTAGAAAATTTTCCGATTGAAACGTCAAAGTTCGTTCTGTCCAATTCCGACCTCTGTAGCTCCATTTATCAAGAATTGCTGTTGTCATCCAATTTCGAAACGGTAACAGCGAGACGACAGATGAAATTTCGCTACGAATGTCATAACATAAATTTGATTACATCGTTGGAATCGTCTGGTCACGTTGGTCTCCATAGTATATTTATTTTCGTGCTTTGGCTTCCATTGCAAAACGCTAGATGCCTGAGATGGTGGTTTGTAACCTTTCCTTGGAGTTATAATTGCTTCATTCTTTTCAGCCTACTTTATTTCTTTTCAACCTATACACCTTGCGTGCCCAGCCTCATTTATTATATGCTACATTTAATGCTTTCGTGCATACCCTCCTTCTATATGTGCTATTATGCTCCGCTTCTCCTCATTTTAGTTCGCAATTTCTACTGAAGAAAGATAATGTACAAAGCAAAGTTGTATTTATGAACTTTATATTTAAACCCTTACGTACCCACCCTCCCCCTCTTTCCTTTGTTCCCTCAAACCTTCCCCTACCTTCACCCTCCATGCCAACCCAGCCACCTCTCCATTAATTCCATGCTACTTCTTCACATCAGTACCCATTTCTGTGCCATGCACTTCATTTTCAAACTCACAGCCTCTTCTATTTTGTACGCTGCATACTTTCCATTCTCTTTCTTTCCCTTCCATGCGAGTCACCTCACCCACTCGACCGCACCTTATTCCGCATGTAGTCCACTTCACCGAACCCATACGCGACAACATTCCACCAAAACCAGCCATAGCCTTCCCACTCTAGTGCGTGTGCGCATGTCCGTATCCGTGTCGCCGTTCTTGTTTCTAATACGCGAAGGTGAGTGTATAACCCACGACATATGTTTTAATGCAAGTCAAATTATTTTAGTTTAAATTTGTTAAGTTATAAGTTAGTTTGGTTTAGATAAATTTGGTTGATTTTAAATAGTTTTTTTATTTTTCTAGTATAAGTGTGTATGGCTAAGATGTTTGGTTTTGGAGATGAAAGGAAAAGACATTCACTTTTCCAACTTTTTTTGCATCGCCTGAAAAATCAATATGGAAAAAAAAATATATATAACAAGTGGGCAATAATAGGCATAATAAAAAAGGTATTTACATGTTTCTTTCATAGTCGAGTTGCAAAGTAGGAGATATTGAAGTACACAGGCAACAAAAGGTCACTTCTTCTCTCTGTTTATTTTTTTGTTACACATTTGGACACACATTGACATTCACGTTTTTTTTATTCATTTTATGTGGCAATAGCAACCTATTTTTAGTTTTTTTATTTAATAATTAAAATAACTCTCCATATACAAAGATTTAGCCAAAATGTCCAACATCAAAGTTGTAGAGGACGTATAGATCTATATTCGCCGTTCAAGTTGCACTCGATTTAGTGAAGTGGATGGAGTGTTTTGAGGGAGAGGCGCATATAATGGATAGGAGTGTAGCAGTTGCATGTAGTGTAATGTTTGGGCTGAAGTGAGGAATGGCCGTGAGTGGTAAATTGTGTAGGAGCAAGAAAATTAGTAAGTGCACTAATGTTAGTGTATGATCGTATGTGTGCTTGTGAGTATTAGAACAAGTGCAAGTGAGTATTGTGTGCGTGCATGAGATTGGATGCATGCATATGGTATATATTTGTGTGGCCATGCATTGAAATATTGAAGGAAGGAAATTGTAGATTGTTGCTTGCGGAGGGGTTCTGTTGCTAGCAGCCTCGGGTTTTATGGGCTTTGGGGCATTGGCCGTGGGTGAGATCAACCGTAGTTAGATGTTTTATATGTTTCCTAGTGATACTATTTGCTTATTATGTCCGTTATTAATTTGGTATACTTAATACGATTGTTAATAATGCACTCTTATTCTAGAAAATGTCTTTAATGGTGCGTTCTTATTACTATTATGTTATCTAAGTATTTAAAGACGGTATAATGTTGTCTGTTTGACCAAGAATAATAATAATAATAAAGTGAAATTATGTGTTAGAAGTTTTGATGGCACGGTTGGCATGTTGCAAGACGTCTATTTGTTGTACACAGCTAGTACGTAATTTTCCACATCCATATTGATTGTTTATTTAAATTAATCTGACTATATTAATCTAGTTAATAAATATTTTAGATTAGAAATTCAATAAATCATTCTCACGAAGTCGTATAACCCACGGTCTTCGATGTTAAATTCGTATTAACAAATAGAATACACTAGTGTAGTTCACTGACACGTTTAGAGAAGTGTAAAATATTGATAAAATATTAGTGATGTTTTATTAGTAGAAAAAATCCTACTTCTGCTATTATAAACTATGTTGATTTATTATTATCCAATAATTGATTTATTTGATATTGATAGTTAATTATTTAATTGATAGATGCGTTGTTATTTATTATAATTATTGATTGGTTGTTTGGTTGTTTGAACTACGCTCGGCCAGTTTATGAGCATCGATTATTATTTATTGATACTTTGCTCGACCAGTTTATGTGCAATTAATCTTTCATATGCATAGGGCAGGGTGGAAAATAATTATAGGCTAACATCTTGTGATTTATTTCACAATTTGACTAAAATGTGTTTAGCGATAATATTAGTTCATTTAAATTGTTATATTTAGCTATAATAATTTAACATCAATCGAATTCTTTTTTTTAAAGTTGGTTTTCATAAAGTAAAGTTTATGAAATGTTTAAATAAATAAATATATTTGAAAATGAATATTTTGAAATTATATTATATAAAACTAATTTGTAGAATGGTTTACAAAAATGTTTTATAAAACAAATAGAATTTCGAGGACTAAAACCTTGTGTCTGGAAATTATTTAAAAAGATTTTGGGAAATAGCAACACTATTATTCTTTCTTTTTGAAAATATATATAATATTGCTTTATAGATTTTGATATAAAACTAGGAATTTGTTTCAAAGATATTATTTTCAAAAAGGGTTGTAGGTTGGAAATAATAGAGGAGTTAGATTTCATCATATAATATCACTTATTTACCGCGTCTTTATTCCTGATTTGAATTTACTTACATAAGAATATATAGTCCTGACTTGAGTGTACTGTCTTTTCATTATACTTGGGTCATCCCGAGTTGTTTCAGTTTTCGAAGAAATTCGTACTTGAAGAGGAAGACGAAGGTTGGCAGACCGTACTTACTATTATTATCAGTATGTATGGCATGTCCATTGGACGTGTGCGAAGACAACCGTGAATTAAATTCGTTTTAATGTGACCTACAAAAGAGGACTATATTGTTGCAGTTCGATGACGTGAACGAAGAAAAATGTCACCATTTGTTCATAAAATGTTTTCTCTCCTCCTTTATCCGGGCTTGAGACCGGCATCAGTAAGTAATAGGTGATGGCGGAGTTAAAAACTTTTTTATAGGGATCATTTTATTTAATAAATGTTCATATAATGATCTTAAAATTTTAGAATTATTGTTGTTATATATTGTGATGTAAATGAAAGTTTCAAAGTTGAGTATAAATTAAGACATGGTAAAGAAAAGTAACTGAAATAGAAGTGAAATAATGAAGTCCGTTCGGTAATTGTAGAATGACATTACTTAGTGATATTATGAAGATGAATAATGTGTGTTAAAAAAGTTTGGCAGAAAAGATTCTCTTAATTATAGTTTAAGTTTTGATTACATGACAATAAAACATCTTTTTAGACAACATTTCTAGTGTGAGTTCCCTTGTTACGTGGAATTTTTCCTTTGTGTACTAAAATTTTTGTTGAGTTTCGTGCTACTCCTCTAGACAACGCCACATACAGTTGACCGTGACTAAAAACATGGCCTGGAAGATAAATTCCAACATGAGGAATGGTTTGTCCTTGTGATTTATTGATTGTTAAAGCAAATGATAATTTAATTGGGAATTGTTTGCGAATTAAATTAAAAGGCATGTTAATATTTTCAGAAGGCTTTAGGGGGATACGTGAAATAAATACCCTTGTACCACGATAATGACCAACTGTAATTTCTGCATCAATGAGATTTGTGTGGAAGATACGACATATTAATCGTGTTCCATTACATAATCCAATTTTTGGGTCTATATTTCTAAGTAACATTATTGGTGATCCTACTTTAAGTGTTAGTTTATGCGGTGGCAAGCCACTTAAAGCAAGCGAGTTTAGAATTTCCGGCTGATACAAATTAGTAGTATCATCTTCAACTCTATCAAAAGAATAATAAACATGTTCATCCCCTGGAAACATATGTATGATTGTATTATTTATCTCATCCGTTGTTTCATTTCTTGGTGTTAATATTACTCTATTCATTATATAATCAGTGTTACCTAAATTTTCGTGGAGTGTAGGGAAGACTTCCTCAACTAAACGACATAGAGAACTTGCATTGGTGTTGGGTATAACAATGTCATCTGGGAGTTTAATAAGATCATCTTGTACATAAGGTTTTGTTCCATTTCCGATACGTAAAAGTAATTCGGCATATGATTGATCGTTGATCGCTCGCATATTTTGTGTTAAATGAATTACATGTACACTTGTCAACAAATATGATCGTACTATACATGAATCGACTATTTGAGTCCTAGTACCTTTTACGACAATGGGTAGTACTTGTCGAAAATCACCGCCTAATATAATAATCTTCCCACCAAATGGTGTATTTATACCTGTTAGGTCCCTTAGCGTTTTGTCGAAGGCTTCAAATGCATGACGATGAGCCATTGTTGCTTCATCCCATAGTATAACAGTGGCCAAACACAATAGTTTTGCATTATCAGATTGTTTAGGAATGTGACATTTTGACGAAGAATCCAATTTGGTAGGAATTTTAAATCTAGAGTGCGCAGTTCGACCTCCATGCAACGCTAGAGAAGCAATTCCAGAGGTAGCAACCGCAATAGCAATAAGGCCTTAGATTCATATATGGGCTAAAATTGCTTTATAAAGATACGTTTTTCCTGTACCTTCTAGACCATCTATGAAATATATTGAGTTATTTTTTTTCTTTTATTGAATGCATGATCAGTTGAAATGCTTCATTTTTTTCTGTGTGTAAGTTATTTATGGAATCTATATTGGTTTGTGGTATCTCTATAGATTGTTCTTCTAAAATAAGGGTTGAAATATTATAGTGGCGGGAAAAACCTAAATTGTTATGAGGGATGTCATAGTCGAAAATAGTTTTGTTATATTGTTTTAGGAGGTTATTAAGGTCGAAAAGACATCGGTTTATTAAGTATATATTATTTTGGTTAATGGTATGCGTAGAAGGATAATCTTCAATTAAATATGGTAAAAACTCATCCCATAGTTCTCGCACTATGCAAGGCTCACAATACACTAAAATTGTGACGAACAATCTTCTTAAAGCGGTGGGCATGTGTGTGTTTGAAGCATCTTGTAAACATTGCTTTATACTGTTATCATTTTCGAGCAAACCTCTATGTTCTGCGGCTTCTTTAAAGGGTTATACTGAGTTCCATTAATGGTAATTAAGTGCGTAAATGATGTCAGACCTCTAACATGGTTTAAAAGTAATCGTAAATAAAATCGATCACCTTCTATAAGAGATACTGTATAAATTCGACGAATTACCTTACGATTGTTTCGTCTACGTATCCATTCTTTATGATTATATTCCCACCAATATTTTTCAGGAAATTCGTAGTATATGTATTGACGTGCATTTACATCGTTAATATTCTTAGTGAAAAATTCAGTAAGCATTGTTTTAGATCTATGTTCATCAGTCAAAATAGTTTCTAGGTTTTCGTTTGCACTAAATTGTAGTTGTTGTGCATTTAGAAGATGTATTTGTAGTCCTATAACGGAAGGAGAAATAGAAGTTAATGGAAATTTAAATATTCGCCATATTGACTCAGGTGCACAAATCCATTTAGTGTTAATAAACTGAGAAATTTCGTCCTCATCGTTAGTGTTAGAAGATACGTTTACAGAAACACGATCCGTCCCTTTATAAACATATTTATATAAATATTTCACAGATGTAATACTTGAGCATATTTCAACATTTATTGACAATCATATTTTAATAGTAAATAAGGATTATAAGGAACGACCCAGCGATTGCCAATTATTTATCCACCTCTTTGTACTTTTATTCCATTATCACGTCTTCTATAAATCGGATACGAATCACTTCCTTGTAAAGTTATAGGTGCAAAAGACTTTGGAAATCCTTTCTTACATTGATTATTTTTCATGCACGTGGCATTAGCGTTGAAACGACCGCATGGAGTATGAACCATTTGTTTTACAACTGCAGCATGTAATTCTGGTTCTAAATCTTTATCTGGGATTTCAGCCCTCACTAAAGCATCATAATCGTCAGGGTTGTTAACCTTATCATTTTCATGTAGAATAATTAATATATGTGAATGAGGTAGACCTCTCTTTTGAAACTCAATAACGTGCACATGCACAATGACTTTACCTAATACGCCTTTTTCATATGTTCTAATTTTGCATGAAATATCCTTGTTGTTAAATCGGGTCTATCTTGTGCTTGTTGACTGGGTAGTAGTTCTTGTGTAATCTCTAACCACTTAACATTACATGTGATAGTAATAAATAAATCAGGTTTTCCATACCTTCCAACTATTGCCATTGAATCTTGATATCGATTATGCATATCTCGAGGACTGCCGATGTGAGATGATGGAAGAATTTTTCGAACACCAACATTTCCTAAAGGTTATAGTAAAATGGAAAAAAATTACAATATATAATTTTTGCATATGAAGTTAAAGAAACATAATAAATAAATTGGTTATGAAGTATTACTAACCGGCGGTCGTCTCTCTATAAGTTAAAACATCCTGTAAACCTTGATATAATTCAGCTCTAATAGTATCTTGATTGTTACGGAGGTACCTTAGTCTCATAGTTTCTATTTTAACATAATTGTCAACCACATACTGCTGCAATAGGCGACCACCATGCAAAATTAGTGACATCTTCGTTGGTCGTATCTAAACACATAAAAAAATCAGTAATGGTTATAAAAATGAAACTGGGGATGTTTATAGTTTATATATATATATATAAAGTTTTTTCATCAAAAGTTGTTCCCACACTTGCCAAGCTGCAATACCATAAAAGCTATTTTGTTGAACCATACGAAATTTCTTTTCAAGCTTTCCAAGTCCCATAAAAGAAATATAGAATGTGTAGAGGCAATAGTTTTCATGTACTGCACATAGTTTGGTGTGAATTTTGGTACAGGTTATTTGTTGCAATTTTTTTTGAAAAGATATATATTGGTTTAGCATTCAATTAACAGACAAATGTCGGACTATGAGGCCTCAATAAGTACTTTAACATTTAGTTGCATTTAATCTTTAAACAACTGTTATGATAAAGATCTGCTGGAAGTAGCAATGCAAAAGTCTTTGTCTAAGCTTAGTTAATTTTCTAATTTTAGCCGATGTAATTTCCTACAATGGACTTTCCTCTGGGTGTTTTCACGCGTGTTCATGTGAGTGATCGAGTGCATAAGTATGTGTGAAGCTTCGCGTATGTACATTTTCTTTGTTATTGTCTTGGTTGCTGAGTATATAGTAAATACTTTATTTTATCTGCTTGTGCTATGTATAAACCTGATGTAAAGATACCTAAACATACTATATATATTTGTGTGTTGTTATATTGTGTGTACTGTGGGTTACTTACCATGTTTGCATATGAATTGTGTAGTGTTAGCGTATGTGTGCATAGATCGGTCTAGGTGTGAGTAGTGGGTGCATGTGTGTGTTTTAATTTATATGTGTACACCTGTGTGTGTTGAGTCAGCACTAAATTTTACATTTTTTGCTTGGGCTATTATGAAATTTATTTGGACCTTGACTTGTTCATTGTCTATAGTTTTCATACTTTTTAATGTGGTTATGTTGACCATTATGAGATTACAAATTATTTTTATATTATCACTTGCTGTTAGAAATATCATGAGAACTAGATTCAGTATTGTTGTGTATTTTTCTTAGTTTTGACCTTATTAACTTGATTATTATTTGCTAATGCAAATAGTTATCATAATTTCTGTGTTTACATTTGGATTTAATTTAAGCAAGATTTTTTTGTAAAAGATTTAAAAGATTTCAATGTTATTACCTATACTGAAGTCTCCTCTTTATAACACGTTTATCAATATGGACCATGATATATATTGTAAATTTTAGCATAGAGTGACCGAGTGCATGAGTATGCATGAAGCTTCGCGTATGTACAGCTTCTTGGTTACTGAGTAGATAGTAAATACTTCATTTTATTTTGCTTTTCTAAGTATAAACCTGATGTAAAGATACCTATACATACTATATATATATATATATATATATATATAATTATGTGTTGTTATATTGTGTGCAATGTGGGTTACTTACCATGTTTGCATATGTAAACATTTTCCATTTGGATCATTAAAACATCATTTGCGCCTATTTTTAATATATAAAAATTTAGCCAGCTTAAAGTTGAAAGAATGTTGGTCCACATAAATGATATAAACAAAGAATGTTAACCTCTCCTATAGGAAGAGTCATATGGACTACATCAAGGTTAACCATGAAAAAGTCATATGAAATGAAAGCAAAAAAACTTACAAAGCTAACTTTATTGTGCAATAATGCCTAAGGGATTGCAGTACATAAATAAATAAAAATGCATGAAAACAAAAACATCCAGCATAAATCTTTGAAAGCTACGTTTAACATCGATTTTCACTTGTCAAATTTCTTGCAACATTAAATCTGTAAAAGATAGAATCATGAAATAAATGTATGTTATATGGATAAGTAAGTTAAAATGTGAGTTTGTTATTTACCACAACATTTGCAAATGGTTCATCCCAGTCATCGACCATGGATGGTTGGTCCATAATTACTTTGGATTCTTGAACATTCATGGTTCCTTCTGATTCTTGAACAACAGTAGTTTCACTAAAAGCTCTGGCTGCATTTTTAACTTTAACTGCAGTAGGCAGGGAAGTTTCTGATGACTGATTGAATGGTTCTATTTTAACTGAGAAGGCGTTTGATTGTTGTATCAACTCAGCACAGTGTTGCTTTCCTACTCACTTTAGCTGTTGCTTTCGAGTGCATATTGAATTATCAATTTTGTTATCTGTAGATTTATCCTGTAGTACAACATATAATAACTACATTTAAAAAGAGAGAAAAGCATTATAACGAAATTTTTTTTTATCAATTACCTTAGGCATGATAACAAATGAAAAATATATAGCTTAATATTTTGTCTACAACGGAGAAGAGATACTGGATAGTTTATATAGATGTAGGTAATTAAATTATAGGAAGTGGAAGTTTGTAACATAAACGTGGACAGTAAAATCGGCAAAAATAATGGGTCGTTTGATACATTTTACGGATGGTTTGCTACTTACATGCCTAGATAGTACAACAGGTTGAATAAGTACATTTTGCTTTGTTAAAATATAATAGGCTGCTGCACATAGAAGTTTGTGGACCCATTTAAATATAGTACGCTATATATAGTAGGCTAATAGGTAGAAGCTTGTGGACCTGCTTTGTTTGACAGATGGCATGATGGCTACTATGTATTAGCTATATTGGGTTATTCAATTTTTGTGAATTGATTAAAAACAAAAGGCTGCTGTACGTAGAAGGACCTGGTTATGTTGTCTGACAGCCGGAATGATGGCTACTGTTTATTAGCTGTATTCCATCATTAACTCAGTTGTTTTTTTTTCTGACAAACAAAAAACAGATGGAAGACCTACTCTTGTACCAAAGCATGCATTACCACGCAACCCCTAGCAATGACAAATGACAGACGTGTACGCATATAATGTACACACCTAATATACATTAACCTTCGTTGCATTGGCAACACATGCAACCCACGCACTTACCCAAACACAACTGCAAATACACATAGTTATGTGAATATGTATTCTCCCTATTACAACACAGCCCTTAAACTGACAGAACCAATACATTGGTACAAAATACTGCACTAAAACCCTTTTTGTAACATGACAGAGCAAGGCACAGTAGTCCCAACGAAACTTAAATAATTTGAACTGAAAGATTATTTGTTTAAATAGCATATCTCAACCGTAACACATAATAGTTGAAGCAAACTATTGAGAAAACATTCAGAGATTTATTAATAAATAAAGTAATTTACAAATCCAACATTTAAAATAGTTACACATCAAAACAATATGAGTGCAGATCTAAAGATTGAAATCATATATCTTGAGGCTCATCGAATGATTCCAATCACAGTAAAAAACAAATAAAGGGAGTGATTCACACCAAAACTAAAGAACGCCAACAAATAAATGAAACCATAGTGAAAAACACCATAAATAGCGCACAGTAGCAAAGCATGCAAAATGTATATTTTGGGCTAACCCTCCTTCATGTTTGCCCTGTAAGGATTTCAAAGTGAAGGCATCATCTAGCACTAATTTTGAGACGAAGGACATCAATGATTCCAAAAACTACAAAAAGGAAGCAAAATTTATTAGTAAGTTAGGAATTGAAAGTAACATATTAGTGGATTGCATCTTCTTGACCATAACTTGGCAAAGTCAAAAAATGCATGTATAAATTTTGAAGTATATGTAAAATGAGAATGTTGTTCACTCATATTAATCTTTATCTTTAATTCCCTCTACAAATTTAAAAGTATTAAGACATTTTATTCATTTTAACCTTTGCAAGAAATATTTTAATATTTGTCCAAAAAGAATACATAATATAATCAAATTTATTAAAAGAATATTTGATATAAGTCAAAAAAATTTGAAATTGTGAAAAAAATAGAAATGTGTGGAAATGTATTGATATTATAATTTTGTATATACTGTATTGATGAGTTAAATAATGTATTCGAGGTTTGCTTAACGGAGGAGCAGATTAATAGATAGTCTACATGTTTAGTATAATCTATATTAAATATCCAATCCTTTTTTGAGTTTGTTTGCACATTTCATTTCAGGCATACGAACACACATAGATGAAGTAGAGCAGCGTAAATTGGATGTACCAAATTAATTATATAACAACAATATAGTCAAGGATTTCACTTAGAAATCATTTCCGTGATATAAACAACACAGTAACAATAGTTGCACAGAAAAAACACCTAAAATTGAGGTCTTACCAAAAGAAACTATGAAGTAGATAAGTGTCCAAACTACCCCAAAGCACATAATGGTTGCAAAATTGCGGAGGATATGCTTCTTGTTTACCTGAAATCATAATCATGAAAATTAGAAATGAGACAAACATCCATTAATTTAATGGTAATAAAATCTTGCAACTTTAAACAAAAATGATGTTAGGGATGAACAAAGATGAAGTCTTATATAAACATATAAACTAATTCAAGAAGAAGAGAAAAAATAATCAGATAATTAGGCTCTCAAAAAAGAAAATTCAAAGGATGAAAAAAAACATGAAATTAGTTTTATTGTCCAACGTAACCATAACAACTCCAATTCAAATTCAGGCAACAACTCAGTTACACTGTATAAAGAAGTAATACATTTTCCAACACTAAATTGAATTCCAAGTCTCTCTCGGTACTAAATTCAACTAAGAACAACTTCTAAAAATGAATGAAAAACCAAACTTACCAAGAATTAAATATAAAAGGTGGAGAAGATACAAAAAGAACAAATCTTCACTATACACCAAAACATGCGAGGTCTTCCCTTTAGTAGCAAACAAAATAACTACTCCGGTGTACAACCCCTACATCAAAATTACAAAATTCAAAAACTGTTATCATGAAAAAAATTGAAAGTGAAAAAATGAATAGAAATGTGAGAAAATGTATTGATATTTTAATTTTATGAAATGTTTTTCTTTTGAACTCAATAATTCGTATGTTTCAGTAACTTTTTCCGATGATACAATTTTAAGAAAGATTGATCAAACGCTTCTCTTTTTGTTACAATTACTTGGAACATAAACTCTCCTACAACCCTTGAACAACTCAATATTACTCATCATAATAACTAACTGTTGACTTAGCCAGGTAACAATCTTTTGCACTGCTGTTATTTGCGAATTCTTTGTATGTTACTAAGAAATTTAACAAAATTAAATGAGAAAATACTTATATATTTGATTCATTACAACCATACAATCTATAGTTACAATATAATAAGCAACAACAATTAATGAATAGAAGATCAAAATGAGCAGTAATTAAATATTATACAAAAAAGTTGGATAGAATATTTAATTAAATATATCTATCGTTAATTTCCATCTATATGCGATACCTACATTATAAGCCTATTTAAAAGATGATGCAGCCACTTAAAACCAATTACTATATAGATGCCGCCAACTGATATGTCATATATGAATAGCCATTCTAATCAAGGCTTGTTGTACCTAAATATAATATATGATATGTAAGATTATTGCCTAATATATAAGTCAAGGTTTAATGGTAAAGAGTTCAAAAAAATGTGTTTGTCTGCATGCATCAAAAAATATAAATTTACTTCCTTCTAATTTAAATGTTTCATTCACAGTCAAATACTTTATTCACAGTAAAATGCAGTAAATTTTGATCCTAGATTGTAGTCAAATAGATTAAAAGACAATTCAAACAAAATAATTAATAACGTTTCATTAGTGAGTACTTGGAAACTGAAACTGACAATATTGTAAACCTTAACAGACAAATCAACATGGAAAAAAATAAATACAAACCTACCAATAATTAAAGTCTTAACAGCCAGGTATCTCGATCTCAGCACTGTCCTCTCCAATTCCCGTTGCCACCTCCCTCTTTAACCCTAGAGTTCGAATCTGAGGATTTGAGTTTGTAAATCGTGGAAAGAAGATAAAAACTGCAACAAAAATAAAGACAAACCTTTGTAAATCGTGGAAAAAGGATAAAAACTGCAACAAAAATAAAGACAAACGTACCACTAATTAAAGGGTTAATAGCCATGTCCAGTCGATTCGTCGTTACCGCTTTTATCATCCTCTCCAATTCCCGCTGCCACCTCCCTCTTTAACCCTACAGTTCAAATTCGAGGATTTGAGTTTGTAAATCGTGAAAAAAGATAAAAACTTCAACAAAAATAAATACAAACCTACCACTAATTAAAGGGTTAACAGCCAGGTATCTCGATCTCAGTCGTCAAGTCGATTCCGACGCTGCCACCTCCCTCTTGACGCCTCGTCCCATAGCGTGAACCCTAGAGTTCGAATCCGACGATTTGAGTTGTGAAAAACATGGAAAAAAGGTAAAAGCCGTCAAGTCGATTCCAATGCTGCCACCTCCCTCTTTACACCTCGTCCCATAGCGTGAACCCTAGAGTTCGAATCCGACGATTTAAGTTGTGGAAAACGTGGAAAAAAGGTAAAAACTGCAAAACGTTTGGGTATCTGTGGAGAGGTTTGGGTTAAATGTAGGAGAATATATGGAAACGTGGGTGAGAGGTATAGGGATTGACCAAAATATCCCTTCGTTATAGCTGAATGTTACAGGGTTAATTGCATAATATCAAAAGCTTCATTTGGGGGTATTCCCATTATATATAGATTCCGCTACATTATATGGACATGTTCAGTAAAAATGTATAACTTTGATGATATTGATATGGAATCAAATGTATATTGATAGACAGTTTTGTAATTATGTTATTATTATATTTCTTCTCTTTTTCTTTTAAACCCCTTGATAATTCGTCTTTTTGAACGATTCGGGTCGGGCATATGTGGTTAAATGTCGACTTGAATCGACCAAAGAGTCAGGTCGTCATACTTTTATTGGTATGTGTCTTCTAGTATTTTGGCTAATCTAGACTTTAATGGTACAGCCTTACTTAGCTTATACTTGTCATATGTTTCAAGCGATCAGGCATATTTTTTTCTTCAACAGACCTCCCAGGGACCCGTTGGTTAAATTGTGGAGCTTAAGGAGCAAATTTCCTCACTAATGACTAAAGTTGAGCTTCTGAAGAGTCAATTAACGTATATGCACCAATTTTGAAATTAACGGATCAAGTATTAATAATCAGATAACTATTTTAAAATGTACATTCAATAGTTAATAACAAAAGAATTGAAGGGACCGTATACATTGCACAACCTTTTTGAAATTCAATTTATGAACATAACCAAATTAAATTCATTAACTCAAATAATATTCAAATTTGTATGCATTTAGTTTTTTTTCTATCTGTGCATAATAAATAAAATTACTAACCATAAAAATGAAAAAGTTCAATTTGGTTTTCCCAAAATGATCTTTTATTTCCATTAAAACATCCTTTCTGTTTAACACAAAAGGTGCATTTCTTTTATTAAACCTATTAATTGCAATCAACGTTTTCTTCCCTTTTAATTGAAATATTTCAACTACATTAATTGCAATTACTTACTTACAAAGTTAAATTTTAAAATAGACAACTAAAACGGATGAAAAATAGAATAATTGTTTCATTTAGTCATTTAAACACGTTTATACATTTGTTGTTTATACAGTAGAGTAATAAATAACTTACTTAAATAAATTATTTTCCTACTTCTGTAATCCATCTGTATGCTACAACACAATTCAAATATGCATGTGTTTCTTCCTTTAAATCGATTATTCTATTCTTTATTTTAATGAAATTAAACCTACATTCACAAATGTAACATTCATTTTATTTGATATAAATGTTCCATTCATTAAATCAATTTTTCTTATATTTTCATGAAACATAAGCTACGTTTAATTACACCTATTAATTTACAATTTGGTGTACCCTCTACCATTAATTGAAATTATTCAACTACATTAATTTCAATTGTTTACAAAGGAGAATTTCAGATTAGACAAAATAAATGTAATGAAAAATAGAACAATTATTTCTTATTTCTTATCTAATAGTAATTTAAACATATTTATACACTATTAGATAAAAACTGGAATTTTACATTTCTTACCAAATAATAGTTTCTCACCTCTGCAATCAGTCGTTAAGCTACCAAACATTTCAAATAGGGGCTTTGCACTGAAGGTCCCTATTTTTGATGTTGTTGTAAGAAAAGTCCCTATGATAATGAGTATGTAAATTAAGTCCCTGTTTTTTTTTCTAAATCAGAAAGTGCAAACTATCTTGCGCTTTTCTTATAGAAAGTGCAAGTTTACTTGCGCTTTTCAAAAATTTCAAAAAAATTCATAATCAAAAAGCGCAAACTAGCTTGCGTTTTCCTGATAAAAAGTGCAAGTTAACTTGCGCTTTTCAAACATTTTAAAATTTTCGAAAATTTTAAAAATTTAAAAAAAATTTCAAAATCAGAGAGCGCAAACTAGCTTGCGCTTTCCATCAAGTTAACTTGCATTTTTAAAAAAATTTAAAATTTTCAAAATTTTCAAAAAAATTCAAAATAAAAGCGCAACCTAGCTTGCGCTTTCCTGATAGAAAGCAATAGAAAGCGCAAGTTAACTTGCGTTTTTTAAATTTTTCAAAAGTTTTATAATTTTCAAAATTTTCAAAAAAAAAATTCATAGTAAAAAAGTTGCAAGCTAGCTTGCATTTTCTGTCAGAAAAATGCAAAACAAGGTGCCTTTTCTATTTTTCAAAAAACAGGGACTAAATTTACATATTATTATCTACAGGGACTTTTCTTATAACAACATCAAAAACAGGGACCTGTGACACTTTTCTTGTTATAAATAAATAAACATATGATTTCTTCTTTAATAAAGAACATTTATTATTCCAATAAATTGGAAATTTACATTCAGACAATTATTACTTTCACTCAAACCAATGTTATTAAAATACACACTAGCATTTGTTATCATCTTACATCATTGCAAACATGTTTCATTAATAATAAATTTCTTACTTAAGCTCATAACTTGTATTGTAATTTAATTTGTATCAGTAAAATCTTAATTTTTTTATTCTATTCGAAATCTTATTTAATTTAATACTTTTAAATGTTTAAAAATACGGGTCTTTACATAATATATGTATCTTATAACCTTATAAAACATATGGTTACCTCTATGTTTTATTAGCTGGTAGATATTTTTTCCAATAATCACTTGATAAATTAACACACACAAACATACAAATTTTGTAGAGGGGCTTTGCACGAAAGGTCCCTATTTCTGATGGTGTTACAAGAAAAGTCCCTGTAGAAATAAGTATGTAAATTAGGTTCCTGTTTTTTCTAAATCAGCAAATGCAAGTTAGCTTGCACTTTTTAAAATTTCAAAATTTTCAAAATCAGAAAGCGCAAACTAGCTTGCGCTTTCCTGATAGAAAGCGCAAGTTACCTTGCGCATTTTAAAAATTTTAAAATTTTCAAAAAAAATTTCAAAATTAGAAAGCGCAAACTAGCTTCCGCTTTCATTATAGAAAGTGCAAGTTAACTTGCGCTTTTCAAAATTTTCGAAAATTTCGTAAATTTAGAAAAATATTTCAACATTAGATAAGTGCAAATTATCTTGCATTTTCTGTCAGAAAAGTGCAAGACACTTTGCGTTTTATTATTTTTGAAAAATAGGGACCAAATTTACATATTCATTTCTACAGGGACTTTTTCTATAACAACATCAAAAACAGGGACCTGTGACTCTTTTCTTGTTTTGTAGATGCAACAATTTTGTACGTCTCTCTCTATGTATAATATTAAAAAAAGGATTTTTGGAAATATTTTTTATGATCTACTAAACAAAATTACTTTGCACGTAACACGGATTTAAAATCCGTTAGATTTCTACATTAATGGCTATAGTTACTATGTATGCCGAGTGAGTTATGAGGTAGGAACGACGTAGACATAAATTACTTAGTACTCTAATTCAGTTTTGTTCTTCCTTAATTTAAATAATTTTCATCTTCGATCCGCTTACCACAAACTAACTACTAAGTGTTGACCATATTGTACCTTACATTTCAAAATTTTAGAAATGCTGTTTGGAATGAATATTTTTCGAGAAATGAAAAAAATAAAATGCTCAATTAATTATCAACTTAATAATGCAAAACATAAATGGTTTTATAATGTCGAAAATGAATTAACTAGTTGACTCTAATTAATTAATTTAAACAAATGGACATATCTTGATTTATTGTATGCCATATTAACAATAAGATATGAAATATTAACAATGTTGGGTAATGGATGTAATAAATAATGTATTAAAGGAGAAATCATATGTTGTCTAATTGGAATTAGTGTGATAAATATTTCAATTAATATGAGCAAAGACGTTAATTGTAGAGTAATGGGTGTAATAAATGGAAATTCATGATTACTAAATACATAAGGTATTTTTTGATTTAATATAAGAACATTTAAATCAAAATAAAAAAATTGTTTAAAATTTAAATTTTATAGAAATAGGATTTTATTACTGTTGTAATTAAATGTTGGAAGAAATTTAATATTTAGATTTGGGTTTAATATGAAAAATTGTATTTCTAAGGAAAACAATTGGATGAATTATCTTCCCAGTATTAGGGTATGTTTTGAGATTTTGTGATGACCCAAAATTCGACGCTCGAAATCCGTATCGCCGGAGCTTATAACACATTAAGTAATAACACACAACGAAAAAGAAATGAATATATCATTGATACACAATAGTTGATACACTATCTGATACAATATAATAAAATAGATATGAACAACACAATCAGAGATAGATACAACAACAGAAAGAACAGCAGCGGAAAGAAAATCTCCAATTTGATCTCCAAGAGAGAAAGAAAGAATCCAAAACTGCATCCTAATCCAAAGCTACAAACCACTAGCTCGAACCACCACCTAGTTGTGTTAAGCAAGGTCAGTCATTGTTGAAGTGAAACAAATTCCATCGCCAAATCCAAAGGCTGGATGCCATCGAATCTACACCTACTATTTGATTATCTGAAAAACCCAACTCTAGACTGCCCGTGTTGAAAATTGTGGGCACCCAGAGTTTAGAAAGGGAACAATAAACTTCAGGTCAGTCGTGGGACTGGTGTGAGCAAACAAAACAGTTTTATCTTTTAAAAAACAAACAACAAAAGAAGTAGGAGAAATCCGCAATGCTTTTTGGAAAATGAAACTACCATAAGGCATTCCCGCACACACACAATGCAAGCGCACAATTGGAGGAGATTTCTTCTTAAGATAGTCAAACATGCTTGATATGCAAAATCCTTTTGATATTATTATTAGTGCATAGTGCAGAAAATATTTTGAAAGTTTATTATTAATCTTAGCCAGCATACGTACCATTATAGTATGCCTACTATAGCTACCATGTTAAATGGCAGGTTCTACAACTAAAACCGTACAGGGCTCGTATTGATTGTTTGGATTTACAATAATGGAACAATGGCCAGGCTAAGGAACTTCCTTTCTGAATGGGTACGCCTCTGGCGGGACGCCCCGAGAACTTAACCAGCTCTCTACCAACACAAGGCTGAGTTACCTCTGTAATAGGTAAACACCACACTAATATGCCATCCCCCGGTCGTATCCAACCTTTATCCGAGGCGCCTCGATTCCAACAACAACAACAAGTAAAGTATCTGGGCTCCATACCATGATACCACTTTCAAATTTATCAACATAAGTAAATATCTAGGCTCCATACCACGATATCACTTTTTATCCAGAAAGAAATGGACATACCTAAGAGCGTGACCCTTAATAACCTTGCAGCAACTTTCCTGTTTCGACCATTTCAGGGGTGTGAGGTTCGACGAAGTCTCATCCACAAAGCTACGCTTTTCACAAAAGCCATGCTTCGATCAACAAATGATCAGCAACACTTAGCATGCCACATTACCAAATTGGGAATATATCACTAGTAACCATCAACTACATAACCTCTGAGCTCGTACGTCTCAGAGAAGGGTGTTAAGCTATGAGAATAAATTCTCCGCCACCAAATAGAAATGTATTGATAGAAACCAGCTTTACATCTCAAAGTGTAACGTCAGAAATACATCCATACAAGTCTGTTCTGGGTCCGAACAGAGCCGAAGGCACTTCAAAAGAAGCCCTTGCAATCCGGATAATTCTTAATCACGTCCGTACTCCCATCACAAAGGGTGATATAAATCTCTGTACCAGGGATCAACCAGTGCAGAGACATTCGACAAGAAATCCTTTCGTTTTCAAAAATATCCGGTCTTCACCACCGGTCTTCACCACCGGTCTTCAAATGTTATCCATTTCATCGTATCATTAATTCAGAGTGGGTTTTATGACATAAAGTCCTCTCCCGGCTAAACCGAATAATGAGCGCTAATTTTAAAACCATATGGATATATTGGGATCTCAATTAAGTCACAACATATTTCCCAAAACCTTTCCATTTGAAATGGTTTACCAAATTTCCACTTTAATCTTTTAAACAAAAGATTCACCTTTTTAAAATCCACTTCAATTTGAAACAAGGGTTCACCAATCTTTCACAAAGATTCATTTATAGCTTTCAAAACAATTTCCCTTTTTAAACTTGATTCACCCATTCAAATCTTTAACAAAGATTCATTCATAATATATAAACAAAAGATCCATTTTTAAGATCCTCTTTCAGTTTGAAAACAAAGTTCATTCAATCTTTAACAAAGATTCAGTTATAACTTGAAAACCCTTTTCAACCGGACAGTTGGAAATTCTTCTTTATATGAAAGCTATTATCATTTGTAAACAAATAATTTTCATTTCGGAAAACAAATATTTTTGCAGCACATCGTTCAAGAAAACTAAGCCTCCTACCATGACTCTTTTGCTCATAATACATTTCACGCTGAAGATTAAGTGTTTCCCTCTGATAGTGATGTAAATCATCTATCTTTTCTTTAGTAGTTGGGGATGGAAATAAGTTTCTCCGCGTGCGTTTATTTTCTGGCGTATATCCCGTATGATGGCTTTGTGGTGGACATATCGGAATATAAGCAGGAGTCGGAGTTGGAAGTTCTGAAGACCCTGAACTTGAAGTTTCAAAATCAATTGAAGAATATCCAGACGAGTAATGAGAGGAAGGCTCATCTGAAGATGAACCGGCCATGGTGTAGATAAACAATGCAAGGTTGAAAAACATGTTTGATTTTTTTTTATAAATTTGAATGAATGTACTTATAGAAAACTGAAAAACTAAACAATGAATAGTTGAGATTAAATATAGAATGATTTAATTTTAGCCAGAAAAAAATTTGAGGACAAAAACTAAGTTAATATGAACCATTTAAATAACAAAACAGAAATAAGCTGAAGTGAGCTATGAGCTTAGACAAGAAATATCAAATAGCCTACTGGCAAAGTCATATGCATACTTACGAGGAGGTCCTGAGTTCAAATCCCAGCTTATGCAGAAAATAAACTTATAAATTTTTAAATGAGATGATTCCAAGTTCTCGTCTCAATTTTACAAAAGTGTTTTCATTTAAAGGCTTAGTAAAAATATCGGCCAACTGGTTTTCAAAAGATACAAAATCAAGATTTATTATATCTTTTTCAATACAATCACGAAGAAAATGATGACGAATGTCAATATGTTTTGTTCGCGAATGATTGATTGGATTTTTAGAAAGGTTGATAGTGCTTAAGTTATCACAAAAAATTGTTGACTTAGATAAATTGAAACCAAAGTCTTGAAGTGTTTGCTGCATATAGATTACTTGAGCACATGCCAAAGCTGCAGATATATATTCTGCTTCACAAGTTGAGAGTGAGACGCAATTTTGTTTCTTACTAAACCAAGATACAAGAGATCGTCCAATGAAGTGACAAGTTCCGCTTGTACTTTTTCTATCCGTCCGACATCCTCTAAAATCAGCATCACTATATGAAACTAATTCTAAAGGACATTCTTTCGGATAAAATAGTCCAAAGTCCTTGGTTTTATTAAGATATCGTAATATACGTTTCACTGCTCTAGTGTGTGACTCTTTTGGATCTGCTTGAAATCGTGCACACAGACAAACACTCATCATTATGTCAGGTCTACTTGCTGTTAAGTAGAGTAATGATCCAATCATGCTTCGATATAATTTTTGGTCTATACTTTTGCCGTTTTCATCTTTTTCGAGATGTATAGTTGTACTCATAGGAGTAGGTTTGGCAGAAGTATTTTCCATACCAAAGCGTTTGATTAGATTGTTACAATATTTTTCTTGATTTATAAAAATTCCATTTGAAAGTTGTTTAATTTGTAAACCAAGAAAATAATTCAATTCTCCCATGTGAGACATTTCAAATTCATTAGTCATTATTTTAGAAAATTTTCTGACATAACTTTTCATTAGTAGAACCAAAAATAATATCATCAACATAAATTTGAATTATTAAAATATCTTCTTTCATTTTCTTAATAAAAAGAGTTTGATAAACCTTCCCAATTTCAAAACCAGAGTCTATTAAATAACTTTTTAGACGATCATACCAAGCACGAGGTGCTTGTTTTAGTCTATATAATGCCTTTTAAAGTTTATAGACAAGGTCTGAAAATTTTTCATGAATGAATAAGGAAGGTTTTTCAACAAAAACATTTTCTTTTATAAAGCCATTTAAAAAATCACTTTTAACATCCATTTGATATAATTTAAAGTTATGAAAACATGCATAGGCCAATAATATACGTATTGCTTCCAATCTAGCGACGGGAGCAAACGTTTCTTCGTAGTCAATTCCTTCTTCCTGATTATATCCTTGAGCAACTAATCTAGCTTTATTCCTAGTTATGTTTCCATGTTCATCAGCCTCATTTTTGAAAACCCATTTAGTACCAATAACTGATTGGTCACTAGGCCTTGGAACTAAATCCCAAACATCATTTCTTTCGAATTGGTTTAGTTCTTCTTGCATAGCGATAATCCAATAGTCATCAGTTGAGGCTTCCTTAATATTTTTAGGTTCTATATTAGAAAGAAATGCTATGTGGCCCATTTGATTTAATTGATTTCTAGTTCTAACATTTGAATTAATTTCTCCTATGACATTTTGAACTGGATGATCTTTTAATATCCTTGGTGGAGATCTTAATTCATTATTAGGAAAAGTGTTTTCATTATTGTTAGACAAGGTAGATTCTATATTTGTGATATTTTTAGGAACTTCTTCATCATCTCTACTATTTGAAATTTGTTTAAAGTTTTCATCAAAAGATACATGAAGTGTTTCTTCGATGATATTAGTTCTTTTATTAAAAATTCGATAGGCTTTGCTTCGGTCTGAATATCCTATAAAGATTCCTTCATCGGATTTTGGATCAAATTTGCCAAGCTGATCTTTTGTGTTTAAAATTGAACATTTTGAACCGAAAACCTTAAAGTAATAAATATTTGGTTTTCAACCATTAAAAAGTTCATAAGAAGTGTTTTTAGTTAGAGGTCTTATAGAAACATGATTTAGTACATAACAGGCAGTTGCAACTACTTCTGCCCAGAATTGTTTGGGTAATGTGCTTCCATTTAACAAGGTTCTTGCACATTCTTGTAAAGTTCTATTTTTCCGTTCTACTACTCCATTTTGTTGTGGAGTACGAGGAAAAGAAAAATTATGGTTTATTCCTTTCTTTTTTACAAAAACGTCGTTTTCGAATTCACCTCCATGATCACTTCTAATGTTCTTTATTTTTAAGTTTTGAAATTTTGAATTCTTTTTGAAAAGACTTTGAAATTTTCAAAAGTATCACTTTTGTTTTTTATAAAAATAGTCCAAGTATATCTAGAAAAATCATCAACAATTACAAACACATATCTATTATGATTTATGGATTGCACTTGTGTTGGTCCAAATAAATCCATATGTAATAGTTCCAGTGGTTGTGTTGTTGAAATAATCTTTTTAGATTTAAAAGATGACTTAGTTAGTTTTCCTAATTGACATGCATCACAAATATGATCTATCTTAAAGTTCATTTTAGGTAATCCTTTTACTAACTCATTTTTAGAAAGCTTAGTTAAAGTTTTGAAGTTAATGTGACAAAATATTTTGTGCCATAACCAAGGATCATTTTCTTTGGCTAGTAGACACATATCTGAATTATGATTTATTTTCATATTCAAAATGTAAATATTTTTGTCTCTATTTCCTTCAAAGAGTAAATTTTGATTTTGATCAGAAATGCTACACTTATTTTCAGAAAATGTAATTTTGAATCCTTTGTCACACAGTTGGCTAATACTTAAGAGATTATGTTTTAAATTCTTGACTAGTAAAACATTTGAAATAAGAGGTAAATTAGATGTACCGTTGTTGCTCACATCGCCTTTGCCGATGATATATCCCTTGGAATTGTCTCCAAAGATGACAGAACCCCCATCTGAGTAGATAATGTTTGATAACATATTTTTGTCTCCTGTCATATGTTTTGAGAAACCACTGTCTAATATCCATTTTCCTCTCTTTTTAAGTGGGTCCTGCAAAAATAAAAAATAATATTGGTACCCACTTTTTATAGGATCCTAAGAGTTAGATCTTAGGAAACCAAACCAAAGAGAGTTCGATATTACCTTTATAAACATAATTTATATTCTTGTGTACAGATTCAATAAAGGAGTTTATATATTTCTTCCTAATCAAACTATTGTTTGTTTTAGGAATCCATATTTTTATAGTTTTCAAATTTGTCCTTTTCGAATTTTCTTTAGTGATTGTGGGTTTAAAATCAATTCTCCTTTGATTTTCTAGTCTAGATGGAGCTTTTGACTTCTTAACATAACCTAACCCTTTTTTACTTGATACTGATTGAGAATTCTCAATAATTTTAGACAAATTTTCTCTTCCTTTATTAAAGTTAGAAACATTTTTAGTAATACTCTCTAACTTACTTTTTAGCCCAGTATTGTCTAGTTCAAGTAATTTTACTTTTGTTTTTAACTCGTGATTTTCAGAGACATGAACATCATTCTTTTCTTTTTGAGTTTCAATTTCTTGACTCAGTAAAGTAAGTTGAGAATTAGTATTCGAGACTGATTCTTGAAGTTTTTCAAGTTCTTCCTCTAGTATTTTCTTTTCATCTTTAAGCATATCTCTTTCGAATTCTACTTTGTTCTGATTTTCGCGAGCTTCTTTATATTTTCTTTTGAAACTTTTTAGTGTGTTCAAAAGTTCCGAATTAATTTCTATTAGATCATCAAAGGTAAGATCACTAACCTCATTTTCTATAGCCATGAAACATATTTTTGCTTGTTCATTTTCATTATCACTGTCACTATCTGATGATGAGGAATCTGAGTTGTCCCATGTGACAGAGAATGCTTTCTTTTTGTATTTGTCTTTTCTGCCCTTGTTGGAATAACTCTTCTTTAGTTCTGGACAATTTTTTTGGATATGTCCATTCTTGTGACAGTTGTAACATTCTAAAGCTGATGCAGATGGTTTGCTTGAGAAGTTCTTTTTATCATTAAATTTGTTGTTCTTTCGATACTTTAAGAACTTCTTGAAATTCTTGGCAATGAATGCTAAATTCTCATCATCCGAGTCTTGGTTCTCATCTTCTTCAGCTCGAAAAGCTATGTTCTTTTTGTCTTGTGCCTGTACTCTTTTAGCCTGTAAATTAACTTCATAAGACATTAGATTACCTATCAAATCCTCTGGTTTTATGGTAGAGATATCATTAGCTTCTTCGATAGCTAAAACTTTTCTCTCCCATTCATCCGTGAGTGAGTTGAGGAGTGTTGACACAATATCAAAATCTGTATATTTCTCTCCCAGTGCTAATAATGAGTGATATATGTCTTGGAATCTAGAGTACATATCATTTATAGACTCATCTTGTTTCATTCTAAAGTTTTGAAACTGATTTTTAAGAATTGAAATTTTACTTTGCTTAACTTTGTTTGTACCTTTATGAGTTATTTATAGTGTTCTCCAGATTTCATAGGCTGTAGTGCACATGCTGACTCTATTAAACTCATTTTTGTCTAAAGCACAAAATAACATATTCATAGCTTTTGAATTATTTGTAGCATCTTGTTTCTGTGTGTGTGACCATTGTGTATATTCAGTATTTGGTATATGATGTTCAGTCTGAGTGATATTCCAAATTTCATAACTGTTTGACTGCATAAATATTCTCATTCTAGTGGACCAATAACTGTAATTTAAACCATTAAATAGTGGTGGTCGTGCAGTAGACTGTCCTTCATTGAAACTAGTGTTAGTGTTGTTTTCCATATTATCAAGATATCAAATAACTGTGTTATAGTTATTGGATGACCTTGCTCTGATACCAAATGAAAGTATGGGTGGATCGATAGATATGGAATATATATTAAAATAAGTGCGGAAGCAGTTGATAGCAGTAAAGTAAATAATAGTAAGCACACCAGGAATTTTTATACTGGTTCGAACTCCCGTTCTACGTCCAGTCCCAGACTAACTTCTGGCTTTAACTAACAATACCCTCACTTAACCCGGAGGAATAGGTTTGAGCACCAGAACAGACACCTGAGCAGCAGAACAGGATTTTTGCCTCAGCAGCCGAAGAGGACTTTCCCTTGCCTGAGCAGCAGAACAGGACTTAACAAAGTATAAGAGTAGTTGACACAATGTGTTCTTGATAATACTGATTTGTCTTTGAGATTACAAACTTCCTATAATCAATTCCTCAAGTATATAAAGTGTATGTGAAGATTTGAAAGGAAGAATATTGCTAAGAATCAAAGTATATGAAATATAATTCAAAGATTCAAAGCAATGAAGAGTATGAATGCACTAGAATAATCATAAGAGAGAATAGAAAGAATTAGAATCAGAAATTGGTGATTGTGAAGTGTGTGAGAACTCCTATATATAGTTTTCAAAAAGATGCAATTCTTAGTGAAGAGTTTCAACCAAGAGAGGCATCTTTTCCCGAAGTGCAACTCTTCATGGAAGAAGATGTCTATTCAGAATTTGACAGTTGAAGCCCGGTCAGTCGACTGGTCGATTCCGGTCAGTCGACTAAATTGAAAAAAGTAAAAAAAATACTTATGCACAGTCAGTCGACTGGGCATGCACAGCCAGTCGACTGGCTGTGCATATATTGCACAGTGAACTTTCTTTTTAAAGGATCTTAGAACACTAAAACTTTGATGATTGATTTTAACATATATCTAAGACTCAACACATATAATAATTACTTTAAGCATAGAGTTGAAGTCTTGATCCTCTGATGTCTTCTTTTTTTCATGTATGAGTGCATCTTCTTTAGCTTCTGAACCATTTTGTCATGAATCAAAACTAGTGATTCAACAATATGTCATCCTCCGATCGTAACCGACCTTTATCCGAGGCGCCTCGATTCCAACAACAACAACAAGTATAGTATCTAGGCTCCATACCATGATACCACTTTCAAATTTATCAACATAAGTAAATATCTGGGCTCCATACCATGATATCACTTTTCATCCAGAAAGAAATGAACATACCTAAGGGCGCGACCCTTAATAACCTTGATGCAACTTCCTCTTTCGACCATTTCCGGGGTGTGAGGTTCGACGAAGTCTCGTCCACAAAGCTACGCTTTTCACAAAAGCCATGCTTCGATCAAAAAATGATCAGCAACACTTAGCATGCCACATTACCAAATTGGGAATATATCACTAGTAACCATCAACTACATAACCTCTGAGCTCGTACGTCTCAGAGAAGGGTGTTAAGCTAAGAGAATAAATTCTCTGCCACCAAATAGAAATGTATTTGATAGAAACCAGCTTTACATCTCAAAGTGTAACGTCAGAC
Organism: Allium fistulosum; assembly: GCA_030737815.1. NCBI lineage: Eukaryota > Viridiplantae > Streptophyta > Magnoliopsida > Asparagales > Amaryllidaceae > Allium > Allium fistulosum. The sequence goes on along the minus strand of CM060904.1, from coordinate 1,215,895,208 downwards.
ATACATCCATACAAGTCTGTTCCGGGTCGGAACAGAGCCGAAAGCACTTCAAAAGAAGCCCTTGCAATCCGCATAATCCCTAATCACGTCCGGACTCCCATCACAAAGGGTGATATAAATCTCTATATCGGGGATCAGCCAGTGTAGACACATTCGACAAGAAATCCTTTCATTTTCGAAAATATCCGGTCTTCACCACCGGTCTTCAAATGCAATCCATTTCGTCGTATCATTAATTCAGAATGGGTTTTATGACACAAAGTCCTCTCCCGGCTAAACCGAATAATGAGTGCTAATTTTAAAACCATATGGATATATTGGGATCTCAATTAAGTCACAACATATTTCCCAAAACCTTTCCATTTGAAATGGTTTACCAAATATCCACTTTAATCTTTTAAACAAAAGATTCACCTTTTTAAAATCCACTTCAATTTGAAACAAGGGTTCACCAATCTTTCACAAAGATTCATTTATAGCTTTCAAAACAATTTCCCCTTTTAAACTTGATTCACCCATTCAAATCTTTAACAAAGATTCATTCATAATATATAAACAAAAGATCCATTTTTAAGATTCTCTTTCAGTTGGAAAACAAAGTTCATTCAATCTTTAACAAAGAGTCATTTATAACTTGAAAACCCTTTTCAACAAAACTGGAAATTCTTCTTTATATGAAAGCTATTATCATTTGAAAACAATACTTTTCGTTTCGGAAAAATCCGATCAAATATGCACAAGTTATAGCTTTTTAAATATAAACTTGGGTTGAACTTAAATTCCCAAAATAATACTTTTAAAATACTTTAAAGATGGTTTTAAAATCCATATATATATATATTATATAACTTGTATAAACCTTTCAAATCAAATTTCCAAAACAATTTCCAAACTTAAACAAGATATATTATATTCAAACTAAATTTCAATTTCAAACTTCCTTTTTCAAAAGCTTTTCATATTCAACCCAATTCCATTTCCAAAACCCTTTGGATTCAAAATTCAATTTTTTTAAATTAAAATATCTGTGGCTTAACCCATTTCCTTGTGAAATCCATATTTGTGTGTGTGTAGTCTAGGGGTTTTACACACGACAATATAATATCATCAATCATCATAGATTCAAGCACATCAATATCGATAATCGGTATAATCCTATAACGCTTATCTTCATTCACAGATTCACAAGATAAATAATATAAATTCACCACAAATAAATAAATTACATTCATCACAGCTCAAATCATATCACAAGATTTCATACATCAGGGATATCAAACAATTCAAGGCATTCAATACAATTCAATCATCTATAAGTAAGATCAATTAAATCATCGGATTTATTTAAATCAGATTAATTACTTATGAATAATTTACTGATTCTGGTTAATTAATATTAATTAATTACAAACCATTTTGATTATTATCCTTTAATCACTTATTAATTAACCTTTAATAATAAATTAATTAACCTTTAATTATAAGTTAATTAATCTTAATTACAAATTAGTTAATCCTTAATTATTCATTAATTAAGTTTTTTAATCAATATTTAATTAACCTTAATTAGGTAATTAAATTAACCTTAATCATGAAATTAATTAACCTTAATCCACTTCTTAATTATTTATTAATAAATCTCAATTATTAATTAATTAACCTTTAATTAATCACATAATTAAATTAATCACCTTGATAAATTCATCTTTAAGTAATTACATAATTAATCCTTTTAATTACATTTGGTAATTATCCTTTTAAATTACTTTCATTAAGCAGTTATCATTTAATTACCTTCATTAAGTAATAAATCTTTAATCACTTAAGACTTTGAATTAATTAAAAGATAATCCATTTATCTTAATTTATTACTTTAATTATCATTAAAAATCTTTATTTGATAAACCTTGTAATTAATTTTCATTAATCGCTTAACTTATCCTTTAAATTACATTAAGGATTAAAACACTTCATCTTTTAAATTATTTACTTAATTTCAATATTAAGTTTATTTAAGATAAACTTTTAAAAACAAAGGTTATATATATATATTTAAATACTTTAAACTCAAAAAAATTTATTTTTCCAAATCTTTTATGAACTCCATCTTAATTAAACATTAATCATTTTTAAAGAAATGGTAAATAAATTATTAAATCCTGATTAAGTTTTAAACTTGTTGATACTTTACTTTGAAAACTTGGTAATATTTCCTTGAAACTTAGTTACTTTAACTTAAAAACTTGTTAATGCTTTTAATTTCTAATCTTTAAAAAATCTGGTTAATTCATCTTTAATAAAAACCCGGGCCAAATTCTAAGGTCCCGTTTGGTTTCGTTTTGAGTTTTGAGTTTTGTGTTTTCAATATACACTAAAAAATACAAACAAATGTGGGAAACCTTTTACAATTCTTAGTCATTGCGACGATGGACGGGAAATGGAGGAGATGAATTGTTTTTCATCCTTTTGTTATGTCTCAAAACACGAAAAATCAAATAAACTTGTTTTTTGTTTTCTATGTTAGTTTTATTTTTCAAAATTGTGTGTTTTTCTACAATCCATAATAAATGCGCACTTTTGTTTAGACGAAAACACAAAACTAAAAATAGCAAACCAAACGGCCCTAAATTTCCCGAGTACAAACGCGAGAAACCCACATCCTTTTTCTTCCCCGAGTCAAACCTCTGTTTTTCCCGTGTCCATCCCGAGGAAAAACCTTCTTCTTTCCCAAACCCACAACTACACATGATACAACACTCACGCGTGCACGTGCACGAGAGGCCAGGCCACCTCTGACCAACATCGCCGTTGCCCTCAGGTCATCGACGACCTGACTGTCTCCCCTGACCACCCAGCTCCGGTAATTACGTCAGAAAACAAAATTTGGCAACTTGACCACTTCTTGGACTTAAACTACCATCAGAAAATCGCCTCGACCCACCACGTCGAGCCACCGACGACCATGAATCTTCGACCACAGCTTCATCACGTCACCACGCCTCTGTCCCCCTCAGTCCGGTTATTTCCAATCCACCCACATTGACGAAATCGATTCAAGAACAGTATCGACCCAAAACCCAATCTTAAACCCTAAATTTATGCCATGCCGTCGCTCTGATGATCGAAAAAAATTTCGATCATTTTTCCTATGACCACTGAACCTTCACCTACCTCCTCCTTCAAGCCCGACAATTCCAGACTACGCGATCATCGGAATTCGACCAAACTTCCTTTTCCGTTCGACTCGAAAGTTCCCCATGAATACACACTTAAAAATTCCAAAACGATTATCAAAAATCATGAATTTGCAATACGAATTTAGTTGTGTAATCAAAAATTAAAATTAAGATAATTGATTTTTTATATATGATCTTTACTGTTAATTCCATATTTTGAAATAATTAATCCAATAAACATACTTAAATCTATTTTTAAAATGGATGTTACATGGTTACCACCCTTTTTCATTTATAGATCATCACCTAAATCAGATTGAGGGAAGAAGAATTTGAATTTCTTTGTGGTATTAGTCTTTGAAATGTTAAACAAAGAAATATATATACCTATAACAGACATATATATATACAGTCACATATACATATACATACATGCATACACAAAACAGTATAGTTCAAAACATTTTTCACAACAACTTGAAGTATTCATCACAACATCAAAATATAGGTCAGTAGTTTGCTCGCCTGGAATGATTGTACAGAGAAGCAAAACCTGGAATGAAATCTGGAATTTATTTTGCTTTGATTTTCTGTTTTGATATGGAGATGATCATGATGTTGAATCTTTAAATCTGAATACTGAGCTGATCTTCTTTACATTGTTTTGATTTCCAGGTTGGTTAATTTCTAGGTTTTGATTTTCTTTTGAACTGTTTTGATTTTCCCCTTGATCAGGTTTTAATTTGGTTTCCAGGCTTGAGATTTTGTAAACAAATTTTGATTCTATTTCTTCTCTGGTTCACAATCTCCAAGTTGAAGTTTGTTTTGATCTGTTTTCTTTTCTTTTTGATCTTATTTCTTAGTTTTGAAAAATAGAGGAGATAGTTTCCAAATGAAAATGTAATAGCCTGGTTACTATCTCAAATTCATAATGTTTTATCTAATTCAAATTAAAAGATAAATGCCACTTGTACATTTAGCTAACACTTGTAAATTTCATTTTATATATATTTTACATTTGTCGTAGACATGTATTTTTATGTCTAAATCCTTTACTTCATTTTTATTTATAAATTTTGTTTAAACCCTTTGCTTTATTTTTTTTATGAAACAAGTTTCACGTTTTTATTAATTAAGTATTATGAGATATATATATATATACACACACACACACACACAAATTATATTTATCTTAAAAGAAATGATCCTTTAATAAATCTTATTTAGTTTCAAAAGATATATATACATATGTGTAAGTTTAAAGCATTTATTTATTTATTTACATATAAACTAACTATATTTATTCCAAAAAATATGTATGTTAAAGTTTTTATTTATTCCTATCTTACATTTATATTCATACATTTTATTTTGTACTTATACAAGGAAACAAATTATACACTAAAAAAAATCTTGTATACATATATATATATATATATAGTTTCTTTGTACATATAGAGTTTTAAAAATCCAAATTTATTTCCAAGATATTCACTTTAGAATTTCGAAATCAAAATTTCTATTTAAAATACATATCTTTATTTATTCTGGAAATTTTCATATTAATTCACCAAAAATTTTATATTTTAATTCCAAAAATTATATTAATTATCAAATTAATTCTGGCTAAAATCCGGGAATGTTACAGATCTAATTATTACTAATAGCAAATCTTGACATTAATAAAAAATAGAAGTAAATGGTATTATTGCTAATAGCAAATCTTGCCATTAATAAGAAATAGAAGTAAATGGTAATTAATTAGTGATATGGGCAACATACGTTTTGTGTTAAAAATAAAATGAGTATTTCAATTAGAAACATTACGTTCAAATTGTAAGTACTCAAATTTGTTTCAAAATTTACTTTTATTTTACTGCATATATATTTATACCTAAATATAAACTTATGTTTCAGATCCAATTATATCATAAGAAAATGGATTATTTAGATTGAAATCTCATACGGTAGTAAAGTAAATGTTAATAGGAGATTGTAAAGGGAGTAAAATAGACTTATACTTGATTATTTCTATTTAACTTAGATTTGATTAGATTTTAATTGCAATATAATTTACCTTTTCATCTTCACACTTCTAATTTACTCTTACATTCCTTGCCTCCCTGTGTGGATTATTTTCATACTTTTTACTTATGAATGTAAATTTCAAGTGGCGATAAAGATGTACATACACACACACACACACATGTTTATATTACCTCATTTATGCTGTCATATTTTTAATGTTGTATACTCTTTTAATTAATTACATAAATTTGTGTGCAGAATTTATTTTCATTTAATGTGTGTTAATTAAATCTTTAATGGATGTCAATTCTAGTATATTCGGGGTTAACATAAATAATTAAGTAAACAAATGTTTTTAAAATTTAAATTCTAAAAGTTTGTTGACAGTGTAGAGTCGTTCTTTCCCTTTCTAATTAATAACTACCACACTTTTTTCATTGTTTCCTCGTTTGTTCCATTAATCCCTTTCATTTACCTTATATGAAGCTTTTTCATTTTGCAAATGTGAATTACTTTTCATAGATTTAATTCTTTCCTTCACCTGTTTTTAATGTCTGCAACTTTTACAAAGGCTGTTCATATTTACATTATTTCAATACCTAGTTTGTTCATATTTACTTTATTACGTTTTCGTCCATTTTCAAACTTCATTTCCTAAAGCCTCATTTCATATATATTTAGTTAACATCAGCCTCTCTTTTCAAATCTCAATGGCCCTAAACCTAACTCTAACCTTATAAATAATATATGATGCAAATGAAATCCTAGCCTGCATTCTAATCTTCATCTTGTTATCTTTTTCCCCTTCAAATCTTCTTCTTCTCTATCATTTTTTTTCTTCTTCAGATCTTCTTCTCTTCAAATTTTTTCCATTTCAAATATTATTCTTCCATTTCAAATCTTGGTCTTCTCTTTCATTTTCAGTTCTTCTTGTCTTAATCATTTTCTTTTGCAATTCTTCATTTTCAGATCTTCTTCCTTTTTTAAACCATTTAAATATATATATATATATATATATATATATATGTGTGTGTGTGTGTGTATAACAAGGACGAAAATTAAAGTAAATCAAACAAAAATTTGAAGTAAAGATCTAAAATCATATATTTAGAACAAAAAAAAATTCAACCTTAAATTAAATGAAAACAAAGATAATTAAATAAAATCAAACCATAAAGTAAGCTATGGTTTCTTAGGGCCTTTTAGACAATTTTTCTATGAAAACTATAACAGTGAAACCAACAGTTAGAAACATAATCTCTGCAAATCATAAATAATTTGATAATTTTTTAAATAAATAGAAATTGAAGAACCAACGATGAATTCAATCATATGATACATATTAATCTTTAAGTTGATTTAGATTGGAAACCGATTTTTTAATTTTGGTGAGTTATAGTATACATAAGAAACTAAAATAAGTGAAAAGATAATACGAAGAAAAAAAATTAAAAGGGAGGGATGCAAAATAATGGTAGAAAATAAACGAGGAATAAAAAATTTAATGATAAAGAGACGAGATCTCTGTTAGATTACAAAGAAATAATGATTATGAGTTAATTAAAAGAAATAGATATACATAAGAGTATTTTTTCTAATGGAATAATTATAACATTAATTGCTATGTTAATGATGGTTGTTTTATGAAATACTGAAAAATTTACGAGGGCCTAAAATGTCACCACCCCGGTCGTTACTGACCTATCCAAGGATCCTCGTAGCATATATCCACATTAATTTAAAGCTGAATGTCATAGCGGGTAGAAATATATTTAGAAGAGGATGATCATACCATAATGGTTGCGAACCACATAGCCTTGTCGCATCTTACCCTGCTTCGGTCGTTTTCGGATGTTAGGCCTGAAGTAACGATTACCTTTCACCTAGCACATCATCTTCCGTTAAATACTACACTACCATTATATCGATCACTTGTTGACTTCCAGAAACATACAACCTTCGAGCACTTACGTCTCAGAGAAGGGCGTTACGCCAACTGAAGTTGCCTTCTCCGACACCAAATAGATGTACTTTTATAAAAGTCAACGATATAAATCTCAAGAATGCAATGTCAGACATCCATCCATACAAGTTCGTTTTGGGACTTAACGAAACCGAAGGCACTCCCCTACCACATCCTATCGGGAATCAACCCTAGGATCAGTAGCGAGTAGTCCTTGCAACCCTAACAATTTCAGAAATGAAAGAACCACTGCTGCTTTAGTATTTGGGAGAGAACCAGAATTATCAACAATCTGTCCTTTCATCATGAAAATCCCTGATCTTCATTCTTCATTCTCTCTATTAGGTCATTATTTTTCAAACGCATACATTGGTTCGAAGTGGTTTTTGGATAGGGATTTCTCTAGACCTGACCTCGGTTCCTTCGAATCCAATCAACGATAAAAAGGGATATTATGGATAGAGAACCATTCTTTAATTGGTTAAGTTCTTTTTATCAAAAAAATTCTCTTTTAGAGACATACAACTTTTAAAACACTTCTTTCCGGTATATATGAATTATTAAACACCTATTATTAAAACCTTTGATTACTTAAAACCCTTTAGGTTTAAATAATTTGGAATCATTTCATTATATCTTCAAAGAAATATTCCCTAAATCATTTCATTTAAGTCTTAACAAAGATTTCTTAATTCAAAGCACTCAATTTTGATTGATTAAAAACCATGTTATCTAGGATGTTAATCCATAAACCGGTAAATATTAAGTAAGTAGAATCTATATAAATCATCTAATTCTACTCAATATCAATCCCCGTATTCAACAAATACTATGGGCAGAATAATGTCCAATTTACCTTTTAAATTCCATGAATAGTACGAGTTTCCACTTTGGGCATTAACATCGAGTACAAGAAGATCATCTCCACAAAATCAAGTTGTAATTAATTTAAAAATTCAAATCTTTTATACTTAACTCGTTTCCGACATTTCGACCTTATCTATCACTCACCCAGGAAACAAACCAGGTGAGCAAGGGTACTGGTTGCTCCTGAACATCTCCTTTGTTTAATCACCTCACATACTGATCTTACGAATAGAAAAATCCAGTCTACTCGTCGGCTTTTAGAGCCAAGGTTAAACCATGTTAACGTAAAAATCGAACGCTAACACCCCGGTGTGAGTATTAGTAGAGTGAAAGCACCAACCGTTGGTACGGGAACTAAAATAAACAGATAATAGCATAAAAGTAAAGAGATGGCAGTTTTATAGTGGTTCGGCTCAAAATCAAGCCTACGTCCACTTTATCTTCCTTATCACAAGTTCGATTACAAGTTTTACAAGAATTCCTTCGATTATTCAACAATCGATACAATAAATCAACACTTCAATGCAAAAGAGATTCTGGAATCCATCTTGAATGTAGTTGATTTTCTCTTTAGGTCGTTTGGAATGTTTTTGGTAGTAGAGGTGTTGTAGAAGTCGTGAATGAAGTAGAGTTTCGGCGCTTCAAAGTCTCCCCCCAATTCCCTTTTGAATATGGAGTAGGCGGGGTATTTATAGGGAAAATCTAGAGGTAGGTCGTAGGTCGTAGGTCGTAGGCCGTGAGCGACCTAAGGGTCATCCCAAGTTAGCTTAAGTCGTTGGCGACTTAGTGGAGCCATTCTGGGTGAGATACTGAGTGTGAGCGACCTAATGTTGTAAATACAGAAGTTATCTCGGTCAGATTAGGTCGTGAGCGACCTAATAGAAGAGGCAGGTCGTGTGGCTTTACTCCGAGGCAAGTTAAGTCGTTCCCTTCTCTTGAATCGCTAGGTCGCTAGGTCGCTAACTCATTAGGTCGCTAACTCGTTAGGTTGCTATATCGCTTATCTTGTTAGGTCGCTAGCTTGTAGATCGCTGAGACGGTGGGTCTCTTAGCTCTCTAAGTCATTAGGTCGCTGAGGCCTTGAGTTGCTTAGGTTGCTTGAGTCCTTTAGGTTGGTAAGTCGTAGACCGCTGAGTGCTAGGTCGTTGAAAAAGTAATGTTAACACTTGCCCCTCGAAGTATATGCCTAGGGACTAGGTCGTGTGCTTCGACACTTTTTAACTCGTGCCCTCTGAGTTGCTAAGTCGTGAGTCGCTGGAGTTGTTAGGTCATGAGTCGCTTGAGTTGTTAGGTCGTTTTAGGCCGATTCGAATTCCATTTTTCCCACCTATAAGTTATTTAACTCTCTTCGTCCTATTCACTCTATTGCTTACACCCTTCTGCCATTGCTGCATTCGAGCTCAAAGATTAACACGAAATCTTCACTTTAACATCTCCAATTGTCGATTCCAACAATGAATTTAGGTAATTCCGATCATCTATTCGCCGCATTTACCATCGATTCCTCCATATTCAGCTCCATACAATTTTCGTTATCATGTCGTAAGATTATACTTCGATTCACCCTCTGATTCTCGTCGAATCGTTGGTGATTGCTTTGAGAATGAATTAGCTTAGGGTTTCTCATAGTTATATTTGAATTTGTGGAGTTAGTAATGTTTTCTGGAAATTTGGAGGAGATGATGGGGTTTTAGGTGTTTGGAGAAGACGAGGAGATGTGAGGTTAACGGGTTAGTGGATAGCGGGTTACGCCGTGGTACTTTGAGTGGTGGAAAGGGTGGTGGACGCGTGGAAGTAGGTGATTGGAGAATAGGACTTAGGTTTTTTAATGGGAGATAGCTTGATATCACCGAGCTACTTCAGGAGCGACCTAGTGAATCGAACGACCTAAGAACCCTCGTGACTTAAGGGAAGCCGAACGACTTAACAAATCAGCGACCTAACTCAAATTAGCGACCTAGTGAATCGAACGACCTAAGAACCCTCGTGACTTAAGGGAAGCCGAACGACTTAACAAATCAGCGACCTAACTCAAATCAGCGACCTAACTCTTTACGACATAAAGTTTAGGTCACGGTTACACCTGAACGAGCTATTACTTAGACAAATTTTCACTGCCTTGACCTGAAGTTTCATGCGTTGAACTCTTTGACTTAGGCACTCTTTAACTCGTAGGAACGTGACATTGCTGAACTTTCTGACTTAAACAGTGCGACTTAAGGAAGCTTCGACCTATGATAAGTCGCTTGAACTTGACTTCTTGCAAAAATTTACAGCACTTAACTTGAATTTTCAACTTGAACTGCCGAGATAACCTGCCTGAACTTGTTGCATTTCTTTACAGATTATATTAACTTTAATGCTAATCAACCTGTTAAACATAAAATTTGCAGACGAACAGGACGAATATACTCATCATCGACTGTCCACATCGAGTGATGGATTAGATCAAAGAAACGATATTTTACTTAAATAAAACAGTATGAATATGATTAAAGATGAAGTGATGTGAATCGACTGATTTAAATGAAGTATCAATGCAAAATGTATACAGCTATAACTGCTTATTGCTAAATGTTATCTGCATTGATACTACACTTAACTTTGATCTAATAACAAGCCTTGAAACTTCCTGAATTGACGTGTATCGATCAGTACTATTTCAAGTTTTATTTTATCTACTTGTTATTTCAGTAGCTTTGCACAACACTTCACACGCTTTTAGGAAACGTGCACCTTCATATTTGAATGTCCAGTTCCTTGTGTAGAATGACTTCTCAACAAGAAGAGATAGTAGGGCAAGCTGGAGAGGTCTTCCCAATAGCTAATCTCTTGGATAATCCCCTGGAAAGAACTTCAACCACTCTGAATCAATGGGTGTTCAGTCAATTATATGTTCAGTTTGGTATTGCTGAAGCGGACGCTTTGCTTCCTGGGGTAAACGATACTGCTGACAGGCCACCTCTTGGTTTTATCGCAGTTAATCGTCAGATGTGCTCAAGTGGAGCTATTCCTCCCTTTAACGATTTTCTTCAACAGCTCCTTCTTCGATTAACTATCTCTCCTTTCTAGTTGCATCCCAATGGCTACGCCATCTTGATGGGACTATGTGTACTGTTTAGGAGAACACTCGACCGTCTTCCGAGCTTTGAAGAGATTTGCTATTTGTGCACGTTTGCGAAGAATAAAGATCATCCTTCTATTGTACTTGTGAGGAGCGCCGGGAACCGTAAACTAATTGTTGATCTTCCTGAAAGCGTCCACGGGTTTTTGAATAAATTTTTCTTTGTTCGCTGTCCCCCGGGATTCTACGCCATTTGAAGAGTAGGAAGTAAGCTTGCCTATCTCTGTACTTTCCATTCTTGAGCTTTTCAAAACCCGAGTTGTTAAGTACTAACTTCATCCTTTACTTTTACAGCACTTCCTCTTCTTTCTAAAGACTCCATCCACAAGCCAACTTTTGAAAGGCTAAGCGTTGTTGCCGCCGAAAAGAGGAGTATCAAATATCTTTTGAAAGATAAATTTCTTCATCAATTTGGCCTTTTACATCCTTCCCGATCCCTTCAGCTTCGCGATGCCCCTGCTCCTCAACCGGAAATATCTGATGCCCAAGCCCCCGCAAAAGAACTTGCGTTGAAAGAACTAGTTGCAGAAGCTTCATTGATAAAATGCTTCGGTTCTGCTGAGGGTGCAGAGTTTTCCGGCAAGTTTAAGCCTCTCCCGGTTATCGAAGAAGAGGAACTCCCTCAACATCCCGGGAAGGTCGCCACGGATGTTGATGAGGGAACGGAGAAGGAAAGTTCTGCCACAGAAAGTGCTGAGCATGCTAAAGAAGGAACTGCCAGTGGGACTCACTTGGCTGGGCACAACGGTGACGACATCTTCGAGGGATTAAGCGATTTTTTGTTGACTTCTCAAGAGCTTTTAAAAGACGATATCACCGCTCCTAAGCTTGTCTCTCCATCGGTCGAAGGAACATCTGTCTTACGACCACTTCCGTCAACCCAAGAGTTGACCCCTATTGTAAAAGTCGACATCACTCCTAAGTTGAAGAGTGGTTTGTAGCTTGACGCGCGTAGTTCGCACGCCACACACACTTATGATTTTTAGCAGTTACTCGCACTTAACTTCCTTTTTCTGGAGATTTCTAAATTCTATCTCTTTTTCATTTTCAGATTCTCCAATGGGACGAAGTGGCTCGTACTATGATGATTTTCGAAGCTACGGAAGACGTGACTTTTATGATCCTCGACGCTATCTCCCTGCCCCCAGGGAAACTGATGAGGAACGAGCGGCTAGAAAAGCTCGAGAGAGACAGGCTTACGAGGAGCGATATGGAAGAAAATATGATCGCCATGACTCCTCTCAAAGAGATGATGATTCTCATAAAATAAAATCTCACAATGACAGGGGAAAGAGTCACTTAACAGAGGATTCAAGCAAGCGGGCTAAATTCGACGACAAGTCTTCTTCTGAAATCTCTAAAGTGCCCGCTGCTTCTATTTCTTTAGACATCCCCTCCAGTTCTCCTGCCCTCGAAAGAACTGATATCCAAATAATCATCAATAGGCGTCCCTATCAAGTTGAAAAGCCTCCGCCTACACTCCACAGTCGATTCCCGAACCGGTGTCTGAAAGGAGTGCGTTTTGACTTAGACTAGGTACCGATCGACAAACAAGCCATGCTGCGAAATCTTAATGCGGTAAAGCTCGAGATCGAAAGAATGTCCAACTGGCAAAAACTGGTCGATGAAATCCAAAGAATAAACCGCCTAAATCTTGAGGCTATGCCGACTATGGAAAATGATAAGTCTGAATGGCAGAAAATTCTTGATCAGCACGATGCTGAAATGAAGAGCATCACTGCCTTCAATGAGGAGCTTGAGGCCGAAGTTAAGAAACTTAAGGAGGACCTTGCTACCTCTTCCACTTCCCATTCTCAAAAGGAAGAGGTTTTTCAAAAGCAAGTGAGAGATGCACATGCTGCTCAGAGAGATGCCGAGATCAAACTTGAGGCGGAATAGCATGTTATTGAAAAATACCACAACGACACCGTCCAGCTGCGGGAAAAAGTCAGCTCCCAAGACTTGGAGATCACTATGTTAAAAGCTCAACTTTTAAAAGCATAAAAGGAGCGTGATGAGGCCATTGCCGGAAAAGCGGCTGCTGAAGAATCGCACGAAACAACCAAGGCCACCATCAGCTCCACACTTTTTGAGTTTTACGTTCTTAGTGTCTTAGGGAAAGGAAGTCTTTCGTTCTTGGGCCCGAAGTATGAGATCACATTGGCTGAAGTGTGGGAGGCAGTAATTGAAATGTATAAAGATGCTGGCTATGTGGAGGGGGACCTGGAGGCTTGTTATTTAGACGACAAGGGTCATGCTGCCCTTGCTAGAGGGAAAGAACAGCTTGCTAGGGAGCGAGCCGAAGCAGCAGGAGGAAAGCATCTGGAGAAGGTGCCTTTAGCCGACCCCACTCGTCCTTCGGCTTCGGTCGACCCTGATACCATTGGCTCTAGCTCTCATTCTCCACCTTCTGCAAAAGCCGAAATCCAAACTAAAACTGCTCACACTGAAGAAGAGGCCCAAGAAAGTACTGAAGCCTAGGATTATGAAATCGAAGTGATCAAACCGAGCTCTCCAGGTAACTTCAATTCCGATCTGGCTCAAGTGGAATGCTCGTTTGCTTCACCTGAGCTTGATGAACTTTTTGCCTATTACTTAAGCCTTGATGTGCCACTATCTCCTCTCTTTGCGGGAAATACTGATGTTTTTAACTTTTCTTCTTCTGTAGCAAAAACAACAAGTGCTATACCAGCTTCGACTCCCCCAGCTACTGCTCCTCTACCTCTTCAAGTTACTCCTCCTTCTGCTTCTCAACCGGAGTCGCAAGAAGAAAAAATAGAAGCTCTCCAAGACTTGGATGATCCGACCGCTTCGCAAGAGCAGAAGGCAGAAGAACTTGAGGAGGGCGAGAGGTCCCCGGAGAAATTTTATGCTGACGACACAAAGCTATATGAACTTACTACTTCGGGCAGCGAATCTTCTTCGAAAAAGAGGGGAAAACGCAGCATTTCAAAGAAAAAGAAAGACACTCATGCTGATGATGAGAAAGCAGAAGAAGACCCAGTTGCACCTCTTTCTCCTTCTTCCGTGACTCGTCCAAGCCGGCCTGCGAAGTTAGTCATTAAACCAGGTGAAGGCTCCAAAGGCAGCGGGAGGAAGAAGAAATGAGTTTGGTTCTACCTTTCTTGTTTTGCTATTTTGTCTTTTTCCTAAAGACTTGTATCGACCGGAGATTGTGCGGGTACCGGCCCCCGCTTTTTGAAACCTGTACATGTATAAAAAATTTGATCGTATGGAATAAAAATGACTCTTTTTACTTGTACAATCTCTTGTCAGTATTTGTGAATGCATTTATTCCTTGTTTTTGCACAAGTTTCTTTATTTTCTTTGTATGATACTGCAGTGAGCTCGTGGTATGCTTGTTTGAGCGTTGTTTTTATTAATATAGCTATATGCCCCCATACCATGGCTCATTGCAATATTCTGAAAAGACTTGTACTCTTATTCTAGAGAATAATTCTTTCGTTTTAAGGAAATATTATTCTGCTTTAATAGAGTGTGCTTTGTATCGGAGAAGTTTTCTTCTTTTTCTTTTCTCTTTAGAAAGAGTTAACACACTTCAACTTTTGGAGATGGCCACTTTTATTTTCTAAGAAGTGGATTACTTTTTATAGTGAAGCGGACTTTCGAAGAAAACTTTTATTTTTGGACGTGCCTCGTTAGAGGGCTTTATTTGGCACTTTACCGTTGGGGGTAGAAATGTGCCTCCGAAGAGGGCTTTGTTTGATATGCCTCTGGAGAGGGCTTTCTTAGTGTGCCTCTTGGAGAGGACTTGTGCCTCCGAAGAGGTCTACTCCGAAGAGTTGTGACTCCGAAGAGGGCTTGTGCCTCGTAAGAGGTTTTTTGCCTCCGAAGAGTTGTGCCTCCGAAGAGGGATTGTGCCTCCGAAGAGGGATTTGTGCCTCCGAAGAGGGCTTCTTGTTTTGCCTGAAAGTTATTTCTCACAGTTAAATGGATCCACGGGGCAGACGCAAGCCACTTAATTGGATGTTTGTTTGCACAGACAATCATAATTAAGCAACAAGGGCCCGGTGCCTTCACTTTGGGAAGGTGCCCCTTCGGTGGTACCACCAACCTTTTTGGTTGAGAAAAACATTTCATTTTACAGCGTGCCTCGTTGGAGGGCTTTATTTTGCACTTTAACTTTTTTGGGGAAGAACGTTCCCATTAGAGTAGAACAGTGCCTCCGAAGAGGGCTTTATTTGTTTGCCTGAAAGTTATTTCTCACAGTCAAATGGATCCACGGGGCGGACGCAAGCCTCTTAATTGGATGTTCGTGCACAAATGATCGCAATTAACTAGCAAGGGCCCGGTGTCTTCCTTTGAGAAGGTGCCCCTTCGGTGGTACCAACAACCTTATTGGTTGAGAAAAACGTTTCATTTTACAGCGTGCCTCGTTGGAGGGCTTTAAATTGTGCCTCCGGAGAGGGCTTTGAGTTGTTTGCCTGGTAAGTTGCGTCTCACAGTTAAGTGGTTCCACGGGGCGGACGCAAGCCACCCAACTGGATGTTTGTTTGCACAAACGATCACAATTAAGCAACAAGGGCCCGGTGCCTTCACTTTGGGAAGGTTCCCCTTCGGTGGTTCCACAAACCTTTTTGGTTGAGAGACAAGATTTCGTTTTGGCTGTTTTTTGTCTGCTTGCCAATATCTTTTCATCATCTGTTCCTCAGCGATCCCTTGTTATCACTTTTGAATACATGTTCCTTCCTTTTGCAGGTTGTTTGATTCTTCCAGAGAAGCGCACTTCTTTGTTAAGTGAATCCACGGGGTAGACGCAAACTACTTAATCGGATGTTTGTTTGCACAAACGATCTCGATCAGTTAGCAAGGGCCTGGAACCTTCACTTTTGGAAGGTGCCCCTTCGGTGGAATCACCAACCGTTTGTGAGAAGTACTTCTTATGTAGGATTTGAATCTGGAATTTTTGTGGCTTGACATTTGTTTGTTGAGTGATTTATGGGAATCACTTGGGTTTGTGACTTATTGAATAGGTAAGCTTTGCTTTGATTGCCTGCAATATTAAACCGATATTTTAGCAATATATTTAAAATATTTGCACATCGAAATGAGACAGGCATTATATAGTAATAAAAAACACAAGATTTATAGTGGTTCAGCCAAGAATTGGGCCTACGTCCACTTTATAGTTCTTATTGCTGAGTCGCACTGATTTTACAATGGCTTACAATACAAGAATGATACATCCAGAATTATTTTACAAATTTAAGCATAGCTTTTAAGTAAAATATGGATGCAAGTGGTTGCTGTTCCAGGCTCTTGGGATTGGATCTCCTTCGACAGTTGTGAGTTTGAAAGTGCCATCAAGAATTTTTTTGCCTATGACATACGGCCCTTCCTAGTTTAGCCCAAACACTCCCGTTGCTATCATGATCCTTTTCAAGACTAGATCCCCAATTTCAAAGTTGCGTTGACGAACTTTAGAATTGAAGTGCCTGGCTATCCTTTGCTATTGAGCTGCAACTCTGAGTTCAGCTTCTTTCCTTCTTTCATCAAGCAAGTCAAGTGCTTCAAGTTGCAGCTTTTCATTTTCAGCTTGGTTGAAATGAATTCTCCTGTTTGAGGGGACCTCTATTTCCACTGGAATCATTGCTTCTGATCCATATGCTAATGAGAATGGAGTGTGCCCAGTCGCAGTTTTGTGGGTAGTCCTATATGCCCATAGTGCTAGTGGCAGCTTATCAACCCAACCACTTTTTGCTTTTTCCAGTTGCTTTTTGATGGTTGATTTGATGATTTTGTTCACTGCTTACACTTGCCCGTTTGCCTGCGGATGAGCCACTGCTGAGAAGCTTTTTCGGATCTTGAATCGCTTGCAAAATTCCTAGAATTCTTCGCTTTCGAATTGGGTACCATTGTCTGTTATTATCTTTTGAGGCACACCATACCTTCAAATGATATATTTAGTTACAAAATTTATCATCTTTTTAGAGGTAATAGTAGCCAAGGGTTCAGCTTCAGTCCATTTAGTGAAATAATCAACAGCAACAATGGCATATTTGATTCCGGATCTGGCAATTGGCATAGGCCCAATGAGATCTATCCCCCAAATGGCAAATGGCCATGGACTGACAATCTATGTTAGCACGGTGGAAGGTGCTCTTGGGATTTTCGCAAATCTCTGGCATCTGTCACACTTTCGGGAGTAGCTAGCAGCATCTCGGTTAATATCCGGCCAAAAATACCCATAACGGAGAATTTTCTTTGCAAGAGTTTGGCCACCTGAATGATCCCCACATTCTCCACCGTGCACTTCAGCTAAAATTGTCTTAGACTCTTCTTTAGTTACACAACGGAGTAATGGCATCGAGAATCCTCGTCTGTACAAATGGTCGCCCTGAATTACATATCTCGGGGCTTTTCTTAACAGCTTCTGGCGTTCTTTTGGTTTTTCTGGCAAGGAGCCGTTGAGTAGATATTCCTTGATAGGGGTCATCCACGACTCCTGTTCTTGAGATACAGCCATGATCCAGTCATTATCCATCTCATCAATACTCGGAGCTGTCAAGACTTCTACAGGGACCAATCCCAATAATTGAGCTTCGCCAGAGCTTGAGTATTTCGCGAGAGAATCTGCCTTCATGTTCTCTTCCCGAGGTATACTGTTGATTGTATAATGATCAAAATCATCGAGAAGTTCACGGGCTTTTGATAAGTAAGAAGGCAGATTTCCTCCTTTAGTTTGAAACTCTTTCTTGACTTGGCACACAATAAGCTGGGAATCACTGAAGATCTGCAACACTTTAATGTTCATTTTCTTAGCAATCCTCAAACCGGAAATAAGAGCTTCATATTCGGCTTCATTGTTTGTCGAAGGAAATTCTAATCTCAATGCATAACACAATGACCGCCCTTCGGGGGTTTCAAGCACAACCCCAGCTCCGGAACAATAGTCATTTCTAGCACCATCAACATATAATTTCCATCGGATCGGAATGTCTTCGGTTACCTGTTCCTCACTGCCACCTTTATCTGTGCATTCCGCAATGAAATCTGCTAAAGCTTGTCCATTGATTGCTCTTCGGGGATGATAGGTATATCGTACTGACTGAGTTCAATATTCCACTTCAGAAGACGACCCGAAGTTTCAGGGTGGAATAGGACTTGCTTTAGAGGTTGACCAGTGAGGACTTTAATAGGACGAGCCTGAAAGTACGGTCTCAACTTTCTGGACGCGATCAATAGACAATAGGCGAGCTTTTCTAACTTTGAATAATTCATCTCTGCCCCAGTGAACCTTTTGCTGATGTAGTAAACTGGACGCTGAACTTTTGCGTCTTCTCGTACCAACGCTGCACTGAGAGCATGAGATGAAACTGCTAAGTATATGAATAGATCTTCACCATTATTGGGCTTAGAAAGTACTGGAGGCGTTTCCATATGATGAATCAGCTCATCAAAAGCTTTTTGACACTCAAGAGTCCATTCGAAATTCCTTTTTCCTTTCTTCAGAGCATCAAAGAAGGGAATGCATTTATCTGTGGCTTTGGAAATAAATCGACTCAAAGCAGCGACTTTCCCATTGAGGCTTTGCAATTCCTTCTTTGTTCTAGGGGGTTTGACTTCTCTCAAGGCAGTGATCTGAGCAGGATTAGCTTCAATGCCCCTAGCACTCACAATGAAACCTAGGAATTTTCCGGACTCAACCCCGAATGAACATTTCAGAGGATTCAACTTCATCCCGTACTTTCGGAGGATCGCGAACATTTCTGCCAGATGGTCCATGTGGTCTACTGCCTTCTTTGATTTCACTAACATATCATCAACGTACACTTCCATAGTTTTGCCAATTTGAGGCTTGAACATGGCATTAACGAGTCTCTGATAAGTTGCCCCTACGTTCTTTAGTCTGAAGGGCATGACTTTATAGCAGTAAAGACAAACATCGGTGATGAAGCTTGTGTCCTCCTGATCCGGCTCATGCATCATGATTTGATTGTATCCTGAGTAAGCATCCATAAAAGACAATAATTCATGCCCGGCTGTTCCATCCATCAACTGATCGATTCTGGGTAACGGGAAACAGTCTTTGGGACACGCTTTATTCAAGTCTGAAAAATCGATACATACTCTCCACTTCCTATTTTCTTTTTTAACCAACACCGGATTAGAAACCCAATTTGGATAAGTGGATTCTCTAATGAAGCCATTCTCCATGAGCCGATCTACTTCTTCTTTCAATGCTGTTGACCTTTCAGGACCCTGGGTTCTTCTTTTCTGCTTTATGGGTGTGAACTTCGAATCAATATTTAAAGCATGCACTGCAATTTCCGGAGATATTCCACATATGTCGGCATGACTCCAAGCAAAAACATCCAGGTTTGCTTTCAAGAATGCTATTAGTATATTCTGAACCGTCATACAAAGTTGTGAACCCACATTCAGCACCTTGTTTGGGTCACTCGGGTCAACAGGTATTGGTACCGTCACTTCTACCGGCATCACTCTATTCTCCCCTGCACTGGTCTTTCTGGAATCAATTTCTTTTCGCGCACCACTATGCTCACCAGTGGAGGGTCCACCTCGTAATTGCTATAAGGTGGGTTCTTTGATGCGGAGCGAAGCTGCCGCACCCTTTCCCATTTCTCTCTTCTTCGCCTCCCGCAACACTGTGAGATAACATTCCTGCCCAGCATTCTAGTCCCCCTTCAAAACACCAATGCCGTTATCAGTGGGGAATTTCATAGTTAGGCACCACGGGGCGAGAATAGCTTTGAATGCAGCAAGAGTTGGTCGTCCGAAGAAGGCGTTATAAGCAGAAAATTCATCAACAATAACAAAATTTTGTTTACGGACCACTTTTCTTTCCCCTTAACCAAGTTCTACAAATAAGTCGACAGTTCCGATGGGCTGTTTTGGTTCCCCAGTGAACCCAACAATTTTTTGTGAAGAAGCTTGAACATCAGCCATCAGAATTTTCATTTGATCAAAGGTCTTTTTGAAGAGGATATTACAAGAAGCGCCGCAATCAACGAGCACTCTTCTCATAATAGCTGGTCCGATACCGGCGGTTATTACCAAAGGATCCATGGTGGGAGCCTCAACTCCCACAGAATCTCTAGCTCTGAATACGATGTCATCGTGAAAAGTTCTTTGTTGTTTTGAAGGCACAGCATCTTCCAAGACAAAACCAGTTTCTTCTTTCGGGGCATGTCTCGGAGCATGAGCATACCTCTCCAACTCTCCCCAACTCCTGCCTGCTGGGTGAGGACCGCCTGTGATTACATTAATAACAGGCCTTTCAGATTCCTATACCACAACCTTTTCTCCTAAGCCAGATTGACGAGCAGGAAGTTGCTGCCCTTGAGTAGATGAGGCCGGATCACCTCTGTTTCTCTTGACATACTGTTGCAGTTTATTCTCTCTCAACAGTTCTTCAATTAAGTTCTTTAGATGGCGACATTCGTTGGTGTCATGGCCAGGTTGGTTGTGGAATCGACAGAACCTTCCATTAGGCACAAAATTCTTCCCAAGCTTAATCTTAGGTGGCTCAGGGTACTTGATGGCATCTTTGGTTGCAAAGAAGATGTTCTCTGGAGTTTCAGTCAAAGGAGTAAAGTCTGAAGGCTTAAAGTAACGAAGTTTCTTCATATCTTTCTGTCCTTTCCTACTGTCATTTTCTCTCTTCTGACCACCAGATTCTTTCTTATTAGAAGTTCCAGCCGCATGGTTGTTTTCAGTTTCAGCCACAACCACCTTTGCTGGTGCAGGAAGATTTTCCAGACGCATAAATTTGTCAGCCTTCTTATAAAACTTTTCCAGTGAATTCGGTTCCTTCATCTTCAACCATTTTTCAAACTCACTTGTTTTATCGATGGCTCGCATCAAGTAAGTTAGAATCATTCGAGGCTCAGAATTATCCACTTCGGCCAAGGCTATGTTGAAGTGGTTCAAGAATGATTTGATAGATTCGCCGGAAGCTTGTTCGAGGCTGGACAGTGACATTATGTCCTTGGCCTTTGTAGCATACAACCTGAACTGTTCCTTGAATTTACGAGTTAAGTCAGAGAATTGATCCACCGATCGGACTGGTAGCTTTGTAAACCAAAGTAGAGCCACCCCCTCCAAATTGACAGGAAAATATATGCATTTAATCTCATCCGTTGCCTTGGCACCAGTCATATGCCAGTCATACTTGTATAAGAATTGATTTGGGTCACTTGTCCCCCGATAGGCTGGGATAGTAGGGGGAACAAATTTCTTTGGAAATTCAGCTTTTAGAATTCTTTCGGTAAACGGAGTCTTGCTTGGAGAAAATCCCCAGTCATTTTCATCTTCATCCCTTTGCATACTTTCTTTCATGATTTGGCTAACCATTCCTGATAAGTATTCCTTATCGTTCAGAGGCGTTGCCGGGCAGACGTCAACTACTTTTTCGGAAGTTTGCCTGAACAATCGTTCGCGAAGAGGTGGCTGCGGCCTTGAACCTACAGCTTAGGGAGGTGCCCCTTCGGTGGTGCCAGCTGCCCTTGGAGGAATACTCTTCTCTTGGGAGTCATGAGCATCTTCAGCAAAGGTCGGTTCATTATTTTCTAGTTGTCGGTTTGCCACGAGCAGAGCGTTTAACCTGTCCATCATCAAAGCATTTTGAGCTTCCATTTGTTGGTATAACCCAGACACAACATCATCAAGTTCGGCCCTTGTGACTCCAACAGTAGGAGTCGCCTGATTTGGCGCTGGAGAAGAAGTAGCCCTGTCATAAGCATCTCCGGATCTAGTGGATCTACTCTTTCTTCCAGGAGCCATGATTTCAGATAGACTTCTGGTTTTTAAGGAGATTCTTTCAACAAATCTTTGCGAAGCAATGGTGAGAAGACCCCTGAGTTCGATGTTCTTAGTGAAAGCACCAAAAATGTTAATGTAAAAATCGAACGCTAACACCCCGGTGTGAGTATTAGTAGAGTGAAAGCACCACCCGTTGGTACGGGAACTAAAATAAGCAGATAATAGTAGAAAAGTAAAGAGACAACAGTTTTATAGTGGTTCGGCTCAAAATCAAGCCTACGTCCACTTTATCTTCTTTATCACAAGTTCGATTACAAGTTTTACAAGAATTCCTTCGATTATTCAACAATCGATACAACAAATCAACACTTCAATGCAAAAGAGATTTTGGAATCCATCTTGAATGTAGTTGATTTTCTCTTTAGGTCGTTTGGAATGTTTTTGGTAGTAGAGGTGTTGTAGAAGTCGTGAATGCAGCAGAGTTTCGGCGCTTCAAAGTCTCCCCCCAAGTCCCCTTTGAATATGGAGTAGGCGGGGTATTTATAGGGAAAATCTGGAGGTAGGTCGTAGGTCGCGAGCGACCTAAGGGTCATCCCAAGTTAGCTTAAGTCATTGGCGACTTAGTGGAGCCATTCTGGGTGAGATACTGAGTGTGAGCGACCAAATGTTGTAAATACAGAAGTTATCTTGGTCGGATTAGGTCGTGAGCGACCTAATAGAAGAGGCAGGTCGTGTGGCTTTACTCCGGGGCAAGTTAAGTCATTCCCTTCTCCTGAATCGCTAGGTCGCTAGGTCGCTAACTCGTTAGGTCGCTAGGTCGCTAACTCGTTAGGTCGCTAGGTCGCTAACTCGTTAAGTCGCTAGGTCGCTTATCTTGTTAGGTCGCTAGCTTGTAGATCGCTGAGACGGTGGGTCTCTTAGCTCGCTAAGTCGTTAGGTCGCTGAGGCCTTGAGTTTCTTAGGTCGCTTGAGTCCTTTAGGTCGGTAAGTCGTAGACCGCTGAGTGCTAGGTCGTTGAAAAAGTAATGTTAACAAACCACTTAATCTGTAATAGCTTTTCTTTAAATCGTTATTTAATTTCTTTTAAATAAACAATAAAACTTCCAAAAATCATTAAAAAAATTAGTTATCCATTTGGTAACATTTATAAAAGATTTGGAAAAGAATTGTTATGCCTGAAACTATATTTTCAATTTTATAGAAAAGTGCTACGGAAAAGTGCTATGGAAATTGCCTTTTAAGCTATATTGATCAAAACGACTTTTTATATTTGAAAATCCATTTTTATTACACAAAAAACTTTTAAAACATTTTAAAAGATTTATAAGATTTATTTCAAATTTTTAAACAATTTAAAACATCATTTTCAAAGAAATCCAGTTCTGGATTCCGAACTGCAAATTCAAGATTTTTCCAAAAATTGTTTTTCTCATATTTCAAAATCTACCTAACAAAATATCAATTTCCTTTCTTCATTCTAATTCTTATCTTGAAGAATTCCAAGCTATATTCCAACTTTTATACTAGTTTGACTTTTATAGCGCGAAATCGCAAACTCCCGTTACGTGACGCGATTATTTTTGGCCAAATTTTCCGTTTCTTTCCAAACTTCATCAAAACACTTTTAAATGTTCATAACCCATTTCAAATACATTTTAAACCATTTATAAGGAGTTTAACACTTCCATATACACCATTTTATTAATTTAAGGAAAGTGGTTTCCTTTTGTGTTTATCGATGTGTATATTCGTGACTTGCATATATATTCAACTTTCATATAAAAACAACCAAACTCATTTATCAAAGCATATTAACCATCCATTTGCAACAACATATCATCATAGAATATATAATATAATAGTTTAGGTGTTCTCACTTTATTTTCCTTCGAACTAGTTTTAAAACAGCTATAACTCCACTATCTCAAAATGAAACCCTACGAAATCGAGCTTGGATCCTTGAAATGGCTTGTCCTAGCCTTGGTGTTCACGGCGTAAGGTGGTAAAGAGGTGGAGCTTATGGCCACGGGTGGTGGATGGTGGTGTCTTGGGTTTGGGAGGTGGGGAGATGGAGATTTGAGCATGTTTTGAGGTGTTTAACTATTTTTAACTATACATTTTGATTTAATTTATTTTTGAAATAAATTTGGACATTATTTCTTTTAGGACTGAAGCCATTAAAGTAGGGGCTAAAGCTTTAAAATTGTGAAGAAGAAAAGGAATGAAAAGGAAGAGAAGATGGTAGGGTATTTATAGGAAAAGGGAAGAGTATAAAAGAAGACATGTACACATCACTTTTATCACTATTTCTAGGCTACTCCAACACACTATCTCCCTTCACAATGCACGGCCAATACCCACCCCCCATGTGCACATCACTTCCATCCTCTCATGATGTTGACTTCTTTGTGCTTAAAAAGTAAGAAATCATTAAAATACATTATTTATTTTATATTATATTTCTTGTACATAATTATATTTATGCATGTTTATGTGCATGTTATCATGTGTATGTAACATATATATGTATGTATATGTAGGTGCATAACACTTTGAACGTCTTCGAACAACTTTTGTTCATTAAATCGTTAAAATCTGGAGAACTGATTATCGGTCACATTTTCACTTATACTTTAACGTTCATATATTTGTAAGCAAAATTCAAAAATAAATTTTTTATCGTTTTAAACTAATAAAAATGATTTCATTTGAATTATAAAACCATAAAATTCTATATTAACAATTATTTTCAAAAATTACTATTATACCGATAAAGCGATATTGATTTTTCCTTATATTTATTTTCAAATCAATATATATATATATATATTAAACTATTATAAATGTTTATTATCACTTCATAACTATTCAAAATGAATTATCATCATTTAAAATAATTACTTGAATAATTAAAATAATTATTATATCATTAAATCTTGATTAAATTTAAATAAATATATATTTAAATTTGATGCCACTAATCGAAATAAATTCTTTGGGAAAATATACTTGTAAACATTTATTCAAAATAAGTTTACTATTACTTATCATTACCTGAAATGATATTATTTGTATTATCACCTTTAATTTAAAAATAAATTTAATTTATCAAAGTGATAAATTGGCAGGTCATTACAAAGGACAAAATTCTTTTAAGAGTGGAGAATACAACACCCCGTAATTAATTAAATAATTAAATTAAAAGGGTAAATTCATAATTTTAACCTAAAGGACAAAACCGTACAATTCTACAAATTTGGAATTAAACTTTGGGACCTACTCCATTGAGTGTAGAATGTTGTTTATAGTCAAAAAACATATATAATTTGCCTAATTTGTTTAAGTGGGATAGAAATTAGAAGAAGTCAAACCCAATGGCATTTTCGTAATACAAGATTCTACCCTAGTTACTATTATTTTAAGCCTATAAATAGATTCTTAACCTCATTCTTTTTGTTGGAAAAATCCTTCCACCACTTCTAAAACCCTTATCCTATAATTAATTACAAATTCTCCAAATCCATCCCAAATTGACCAAATCAAATCTAAATCAAACGTATTAATATATGAAATTTTGGCAAAGCCAGCGGGGTTGAATGGACCCCTACCATTAATATTAAAAACCAAAAGTTGCTACAAAATATTTAAACATGTAGAACTCCAAAGAAAACAAAATAGCAGATAGGAGTTACATGGATCTAATAATAGAGAGGACCATTACATGTTTAGAGGAGGATTGCCCTTTAAACACCCTAATGTTCCTCTCCATCCAAATGAAATACAAAGTCTTCTTTAGGAGTCTTAGCATCAATCTTCCTCTTTCATTCTTCCATCTAGTAGCCTTGAATATACTGTACCATTCCAGGGAAGAAATACGCTTAGGCCTATGATAACCATAATGATGTAAAATACTATTCCAAATATGGAATGAAAATTCACATTCAAAGAACAAATGTGACACAGACTCCACACCAATACCACATAAGAAATAGGTATCACTTTGTATAATCCCAAGAGTTTTAAGTTTATGAAGAGAAAGAATACCATTCTTCAAAACATTCCACATGAACAAATTTTCCTTAGGGATAGAATGAGAATTCCATATTCTAGAATGCCAAGGAAAAGTAGGACAATCATTGGATGAATCAAGAGCATTATAAACAGTTTTAATAGAATGCACCTTGTCATTCCAAGTAACATGAACATTACTCGGGTCATATGGCTTATTATGTATATCATTCCAAACAAATCTAACCACAAAAGAACTGCAGTATGGTAAGGAAACTGTTCCATCAGACCAATATCTATCAACAAAGGCATTCTCATTTATTCCAGAGACGACTCTAGTCTCATGATCAATAACGTTAGCAAGAATAACTCCTTTAGCTGGCCAAGGATCATACCAGAAGGAAATATTGCCAATGTCTTTCATTCTCTGCTGAACCATAGGAAGAAAACTATCTCTACCTCTTAAGATATTCCTCCAGGACCAACTGCAGTCAGATGGAGGAGAGATAGACCAGAAGTTACTGTCTCGGATGAGATAGTGTCTACACCAAGAAGCCCACAAATTATTGTCATGCCTCAGTCACTTGTCGATTCTAGATGATAGCGTTGCAAAGTTCCATCTTTTTAAATTTATAATTCCAAGTCCTCCTTTAACATAAGAGCAACATATTTGACTAAAAGCAATAGGAATCATTTTCTTAGAGAAAGGGTTATCATGCCATAAAAAATGATTCAAGGCAGAGTTAATCATGCTAATAAGTTTGGCAGGTAGGATGAAGATTCTTGCATAATAAACACACATGGATATAGCAATAGATTTGACAATCACTAATCTACCTGCCATAGAAAATTTTGAACAATTCCAACAAGATAACTTAGCAGTAATTTTTTCAAACAGATGTAAGCATTGGAAAGACCTTATTCTAGAAGTACAAATAGGAGCACCAAGATAAGATTCATTGTCACTGAAAGGGGATAGGCCTGTCATGGCATAAAAAATATCTTTTTCAAACTCAAGGAGGCCAGCAATATTCATTTTAGACTTACTTTTGTTAATGGATAGACCAGTTAATTCTTGAAAGGAAGCAAGAACATTTAAAACCCCAGTAATGGATTTATAATTTGGCTTAGTGAAAAGAAGCAGGTCATCAGCAAATAAAAGAGAGGAAATACCATTTTTCTTGCATAAGGGGTGATAATCACAAAGCTTATTAGACAGAGTAGCAGTAAAAAGAGAAGTGAGAAGTTCCATGACACAGATGAAAAGGTATGGAAATACAGGGTCACCCTGTCTAATACCTTGAGTAGCACCAAAATAGCCAAAGTTGAAACCATTAATACTTAGGGAATAATTGACAGTAGATATGCAAGTATATAACCAACAAAGGAAAGGGATAGGGAAGTTCATCTTGTGAAGAATGTAGATGACAGATTTCCACTGAACAGAGTCATAAGCCTTTTGAATGTCTAATTTAAGGACACATCTAGGAGACATAAGATTCCTGTTATAGCCCTTCATGAGCTCAGAAGCAAGTAGGATATTATCAGTGATGTCTCTACCAGGGAGATAAGCACTTTGATTAGAAGAGATCAAGCCATCCAAAGAAGTCTTCATTCTAGCAGCTATAATTCTAGAGATGCATTTGTAAATAACATTACAACAAGCAATTGGTCTAAACTGGTTAACTGACATAGGATGGATAGTTTTAGAAATCAAAGCAAGCTTGGTAGCATTTATGCCAGTGACTAATTTACTATGCTTGAAAAAATTCTTAATTGCTTTGATCACATCACCACCAATTATATCCCAAGTAACCTTGAAGAACTGAGCATTAAAACCATCAGGTCCCGGAGAGCTATTAGGGTTCATTCCAAAGATAGCCTGTTTAATTTCATCATCAGAAATTTCCTTGATTAAGTCACACCCCATGTCAGTAGAAATTGAAGGGAAGTGAAGTTCAGAGAATTGTTCAAGAGAGATAGATGGAATTTGAGAACTCCCCAGATTTAGATGAAAGTATTCCAGAAAAGCATCTTGAATAGAATCTTGGGAATCACAAGGCAAACCATGCATATTAAGGATGGAAGATATATTTTCAAAAGACTGTTGAATCTTTAAATTTTTATGGAAAGTGGACGAATTTTTACCACCATTCAGATGCCATTCATGTTTAGATTTTTGCTTAGCCATGATATTTTCTTCAACAAGAGCTTTGGATAGGTCCTTTAATAGAGAAGATTCAAGAGCAATCAGATGAGGCTGATCATGACACCTTTGAATATCAAGTTGAACTTGAAGTAATTTTTCACGAATGATAGAAGACATACTATTCCCATTACCAAGAGTTTGCTGAGCCCACTTCTTTAAATTAACCTTCAAATGCTTGAGTTTAGCCTGCAAAATAAACATAGGGTTGCCAAAAGTACGAAATTTCTAGCTATCTTTAACAATATTTAAAAAATTAGGGTGCTTAGACCAATTATTAAAAAATGAAAAAGAGGAACGTCTTCTCACAGAGTCATTGCCCCAGTCAATAATAAGAGGGGAGTGGTCAGATAATGACGGGGAGGGATGATGGCCGTGAGATTAGGCCATTTGAGAATAGAGGAGAAATTCATATAAGCTCTATCAAGTTTACAGTAAGTTCTGTTTCCAGTTTTACTCGAGTTATTCCATGTGAAAAAAGAACCTCTAACAGAGGTGGGAATAAGGTTAGCATCATAAATAGCTTTGTTGAGGGGTCGAGTCTGATTGTAAGTTAGAGGAACACCACCAATTTTCTCATTAGACAATTGCATACAGTTCCAATATCCAAGACATAGCCAAGGCAAACTGGACTGTTGAAGAGTGAGAAGGATATCAAGAAATTCTTGCCTATGAGCAGCATTATTGTCTGCATAAACAGTGGAAAGATAGAAGGAGGTAGAAGATGGGATGTGTAAGATCTCAGAGTGAATGAACTGCCTATGGACAGTGATTGGGGAGAGAGAGAAAATTGAGGGATTTCATAAGATTAACAATCTACCAAAAGGAGCTTGGGAGAGATTGTGGATTGAACTCCAACCATGTTTTATAATGAAGGCAGCATTTATAATAGTAGCATGATTGAGTTTAGTCTCTGCAATATCCATAAGATCGATTTTGTGAGAAGAAATAAGATTAGAGATTTCTAATTGCTTGGCAATGGAGTTAGCACCCCTAACATTCCAAAAGCCTATTTTACCAGTCATTTTGATAATGATGAAGAAGAAGCTCTGGTTTTAACTCCAGAAGAAGGATTTGCCAAGTTATTTTGAGGCGACACTGTCAAACCAATTTGATCAATAGAAAAATTGATCCCATTGTCTATGTCAATAGAGGAGTTACAAGTGGTTTTCTTGGGTCGACCTTTCTTCCTTTTAGCAGAGGAATCAGGAATTAGAGATGAAGAAGGCTGGTGCAAAGTTGGTATAGCTGAAGAAGCAGATTTGAGTAAGTCATCAAAAATGTGATTTGGAAGAGTAAGGGTGGAATATGGAGAAGCTTGCAAAGATTCAGAAGAAATTAGTTGCTGATTAAGAGGAGAGATAGGATATGGGAAGATATTATCAGGAGATAAGTTGTGCATGTCAGAGCAAAGATTGCCATTGTGCATGTCTGAAATGTTACTAGAGAGATGTTGTAAAACATCCTCATCCTCATTAATTTGCTGAAGCACTGAGAAGGAATTGTGAGTAGAAAACATTCCACAGTCAGATTGCATAGCAATAACACTATCAGGCATGATCTCCACATTATTAGGACACATTGTTTCCTTTAGGACATCACCATTCTTATTTATAGTATTGCACTTATCAGACACAGTGACATTGTCAATTTGTTTCACAGCAGCCACATGTAAAACCACTTGCTGACTTGTAGAGGCACTATCAGTATCCTTATTTCCATTTTTGTGAGTTTCCAGCATTGTTTCTATAGTTAGTTCATTCTGACCCAAAACAATTAGGCCAGGATCATCTTCATTTCTTTTATTTAATTGAATCTCATCAGAAAGCCTATCTTCCTGTGAATCTTTTACCTTATTATTATTACTTGCCTCCCTATTTACTTTCCTCCAAACCTTTTGCCCAGTTTTAATTCTCTTTTTGCCTCTCAAAAGAAATCCCCTTTTATCTTTATCATCTTGAAAATCTTTATCATCCTTGGATTTCTCATCAGCTGTTTCATTTTTATTATTAGAGTTCTCAAGTATTCCTCCATCATGCAATTCTTTATTCCTCTCACACTGATTAGTGGCATGACCAAAGACTTTACATGTAACACAGATTAGAGGTTTCCATGAATATTCAATCATAATATTGGGGCAAGACTCATCACCCACTGCTAGAAAGTCAGGCAGTTCTTTGTTAGGCGACCATGAGATGACATTGAAGAGAGCTATGCAAAAAAATTGATGCCATTGACAAGTTTTCAGTTTTGAAGGCATGAAAATTTGGATAGTGAAGTTGGAGAAGGATTTACATCGAATCGAAGAAGATGCACGATGATTTTGTGATTGGGATTTATCATATTTGTGTATATATTAGTAAGACATAGTAATTTACCCCTTATGTTCTCGAACCAGATTATGAATGATGAAAGTAATAATTATAGAATAATTTTATTATATACACCTGATTAGGATGTAGCATGCCATGACTAGAAGACTAAAAATTGGATTTTTCTCGATTGTAATTAAAAAAGTTAACCGCCCTCTAATTTAAAAAGTGCAAAAGACAAATATTTTGCAAATTAGATGTAATATAAATCAAAATTGTAGTTCACAGTGACACAAATCCACTAGTAGTATTCGTTCGTTGATTGGGTGTATGGTTTGATCAGAAATGCATCGGAAGTTCGGTAAACATGGACTATCCGTTTCAATCCAATGGTGAAATAACATCAATTGGACAATCGGAGGACATGAACGCAAAGAGGGGCATGAGTAGTTGGCCTTCCTAGTATTTGATTTGTATCACATGACCAGATATTGCCAGAATTGGTGGAAGTGTAGACAACGGTGGTTGTCAGGTACAGGTGGCCGAAGATCCAATGGCGGTAATCGGAGGATGGCGCATAAGGAGTGGAGTTCGCGGATGTGGTCTGATTTGAAGATGGAGGCTTGTTGTGCACACAGGGGAGAATTAGAGGCTTGGTTTTTGAGAAGACGAAGTCGAGATTTCATGAGTACTCTAGCTTTGAAAATATTAAAAATATAAATAGTTTAATTATTAATTAAATAAATATAAGTTTGCCCATAATCTTTAAATGCTAATATCTCATGCATACAACCCCTATTTTATGACCGGTTTGTTGCATTTGGATCATAGTAAGACAAAGAATACTAGGGTTTGCTATGTTTTGAGCTATTTCAAAAATGTCTTTTTTTAATGGATTCATCTTATGGATTTTATAATAGGACATTTAGTGTACACTTTTGGAGAATGTAGTCATCGATTGTACTGGTTACGTTGACGACGACGAGTGAGGACTTGATCCAGTAGCTTCAAAAATGGTTTGGCAATTTCGAGTTTTAGGCTTGATTCCATTGGTGTCGTTGACCATTAAGCAAATGTATAATATGGATTAGACCTCAATAGGAGCATGCATTTTTGACATTCGAGATAGGACTTTGGGCTTGGTCATTTTTTACGTTTTAGGAATTCGAGCTGGGACTTTGTGTAATTTACATATGGTTTTGGAATTCGAGCCAAGACCTTAAGCTCGGTCGTTTGCATACATTTTCGACACTCGAGCCGAGTTGAGCTTAGTTATTTGAATACGTTTTTAGCATTTGAGCCAGGACTTTATGCTTAGTCGTTTGCATATGTTTCGACATATGAGCTGGGACTTGAGTCTCAGTCATGTGTATATGTTGCGGCATATGAGCTGGGATTTTGGGCTTGGTCGTGTGCATAAGTTTGGGTTGATGGAACATTTGGACTTTGGGCTCGGTCGTGACATAGCATTTTGGTATATGATTAGAAGCAGTAGTCTTTTTAGTGAGACCTGAGCATATGATGTCACTATGGCATTATATTTTATTTAGTTGACTTGTGTGACACAGGTTAAAGTTTGGTTTTCGAGCATGAGGGTGGTTTACTAGCTTATTAGTATTATGCACTTATATAATGCATTTCACTCACCAGACGTATGTCTAACCCCCTCTATCATTTTTTCTTTTTAGTTATACTCTGATAGGTTGATAGAGATGACTTATGGTGACTTGGAGGTGCGATGGTGCGACGGAGAAATGCGTTTCTTTGTTTCTTAATTATCTACTATGTTATTATATTTATCCAGGATTGGATTGCCGATTACTCTTATTTTATTCCTTCCACTAAAAGTTTTATAAACTATAGAATATTGTATATAGCTCCATGATATTTTTTATAATATATTTAAAAATAGTCTAATGTCCGCGATACCAATTCCACTTTAGACGTGATTCGGGATGTCGTGGAAGGAGGGTTGTTACAGGTGAGGCAAAAGGCAGGAAGTTTGAGAGCCTCGAAAACATGTCTGAATAAGACAATGACTGAGCTGGCCCCATTAATGAATGCTCGATGCACATTTGATTTAGCCATTGCAAGAGTGATGACAGCAGGATCATGATGAGGATAAGTGACATATTCCCTTTCTTTAGTAGTAAATTTGATGAGCTAATCTGCTTGCAAACTGAGCGCTTTGGACACACGGTGAATAGACGTGCTCGACTGAACCAACTTCCCTTTGGTATCAGGATTATGCTCTTCGGTTGGCTATTGTTAAGCTTTCGGCTATGAGTTGGCTAGTTGTTGCAGGCCATTCTTTATTGACCTAGTGCCGAACTTACTCTACGACCACCCTTTCTCGAATCACTCTCTATCTTGTCCTTAAATGCATTACAGTCGGTGATGTGACCCTTGATTTGATGGAACTTGCAGTACATGCATTGCCTTAAGGTTTAACTCTCCTCTTGCTTCTTTTAGCATGCACTCTTTAATACAGTACTTGGTCCATGATTATAAGATATATTAGTTCTGTATCTCAGTTCAAAGTGACATAATTAGTGCACTTGGCTTACATCGGTCTTCTACATGCTTTTTATTGTTATTCAACTGACTATTACCTTGACAATATGTATTTTCATGGGGGCTGGCATTGCTAGGATGATAGTCTTAGCCATCGCTATCAGGGAGTATATCATCTTATATTTACATGATGTCGTTTGGGCGTTGATAAAAGGCCGGTAAGGACATAGCCGACTACTTTTGTAACTTCTCCACATTCTTGATTTGCATCTCACCCCCGAGCGGAGACCAACAACCAAACTATTCTTTTCGACACCCATAGTTGGGTGGACTCCTTGTTAAAACATTTACATATGAACGAAGATTCTTGGTCAACCCCTGCTTGACGTTATCTAACACACCTACCATTTATGAGTTTTTGAAGCAAAGAAAACAGTTCTAAAGTCTGTGCACGATTGGTTCCAAGAATGAATGCTGCCCAATTATAGATGAAGGAGCAAACTGACAACATGTCCTATAAGTGTAGATAGGGAGAGAAGGTATTTTGCAGGGTCAGAGAGCTGACAGGTCCATGTGATGGAGCTGAATGCAGTAGTATGGTCTGATGGGTTAGCACTATCATCGTATTTTTCGATAGGTGGCAAGGCCTACTAGCTGTGGATGTGTGTACTCAAGATCTCCTTAGAGAATGACTTTCCATTCTCATCATTTGTTAACGATTCTCCTATGACATTCTCGGGTCACAGTCTATTAAGTTGTTAATAAAGAAGGATCATTTCCTCCCATAGGCCAGCCTTTGCCTGTTGTGGACGTGTTTGGCCAGCGATCAATGACAATCAGCATTTTGGTAGAGTTGGATATTGGTTTTGGTTGTATGTTGGAGAGTAGTGATGATGAGATAGATTGGAGAGAGGGACCTTCCTCTATACACGAAAGACGGCCAAGAATGCCTTGCTCGCCTATCCATGGACGTTGGTCTACCTACCCCTATGGGATTAGGGTACTGTTTGTTTAGAATAAGTGACCACTTGTTTGACCACTTATTGATAAATAACCACTGTCAACTTGTTTGTTTTAAACAATTGTTCAGATCTAAAATAATTTTTTAGTAAAAATGTGTTAATCACTTTCATAATGCTTTCTCCAATTTTGAATGCTTAGTGATAATTTTTTCCACATATATAGCCTTAGTTATTATACTAAACATTCAAAAAATTTAAAATAAAACATTTTAAATATTCATTTTATTCAAATTGTCGAATATTTTAAATATATTTTTTATAACTCTTATAACGTCAAATTTATTTTCAGAAACAAAAAACAAAAATTACCAAATCAAGAATATTTTTAATAGGTATAGTTTGGCTCACATCACTGTTAATTTTCAAAATATAGAAAACATCCTCTTAAAATAAACTTACGTTTCTAGTCCCTATTTTCAAATCCGCCTGCGGCAAAAGACCCAAATACACTTTACATTTTTAGCATTTCAAACGTGAATAACTTTCTGTAGAAATAATGGATCAGCATACGGTTTTCACCAAAACATCATAAATTTTGTAATCTTTAAATGAGATCCATTGTTCGTACCAAAAAATAAAATTTTTTGTTAAGCTGCAATTGTTCCACATATTTGCAGAGAATTCTGCTAATTTTTGAAAACATCAATTTCCTTCAAATATCAGCAATTGTTCTAAATAATTGCAGACTTTTATGCAATTAAATGGAATAATTGCAGACTTTTATTCAATTATTCCATATAACTGTAGACTTTTTTCTACAATTATTCCGTATACTTGCCATTTTCTGCAATTGTATGAAATAATCTTCATTTTTTCTCCAAATGAAAGCAATTATTCTATATAATTACAGACTTTTATTTAAATAAATAGAATAATTGCAAACTTTTGTGCAATTCAGTGAAATAATTGCAGACTTTTCTACTATTATTTCATATAATTACAGACTTTTCTACAATTAAATGGAATAATGGCAGAACTTTATGCAATTATTCCTTAATTGCATACCTTTAGGCAATTATATCGAATAATTGCATAAAAGTCTACAATTATTCCAAATAATCGTAAAAAAGTGCAACTACCATATAATTGCAAACTTTTCTACAATTATTGCATATAATTGCTGAATTGTCTACAATCATACCATATATTTGTAGAAATTTTGAAAAACTTGTCCTGCCGTTGTTTTTACATATTCATAATGCCAATCAGTAGAAAGATAATAAAATTTGTGATTTAATGGTGAAAACTGTTTGTTAATCCACCGTTTCTATAAGAAAGTTACCATGTTTTAAAGATTGATAATTAATGCAGTGCAAATTTTAATTGTGGATTTGAGAATAACATCCACATATGAAGAACCAACGTTGAACCATGAAGTAGAGAGGTATTTTAGGGAAGAAAATTGCAGTATTTGAAAGTAGGGATGTAATTTGTATCTTTTTTTGGAGGATGTTTTGTGTTTTAAGTTTGATTTTAGGGAGGTGTCCCTTATTTTCACTTTTAAATATTTGAAAAAAAGACTGGAAACTGCAAATTTCTCAATAACATAATTTTTATAATTATTTTTTAAAGACCAGTTTCATTAAATTGAATTTTTGGAAATTTAATTCATGAAAATTTAATTTTTTGACAATTGAAATCTTGAAATATAACAAATAGAAATTTAAATCTTTTAAAATTAACTACTTTCAAATAATTATCTACTCAAGCTTCCACAAAACCAAAGTATTTTCAAAATTAAAAAATTTTCAAATTTCAACCTGTTAAAAAATTAAATTTACGGTTCAAATTTTTCATTTTACTTATCACCACATGGATAACCAAATAATACAAAGGGAAATATTATCAAAATGGCATTTGCATTAGTTCTAATTAGAAATGTTAAAATTATAAATAAACAAATTTTTGCAATTCAGCGTTCAACATTCAACAATCATCATTCAGCATTCAGTATTCAGCAATCAACGTTCAACTTCCAACATTTTAAACAAAAGAAGCCTAGAAGTATGTCGATGGGGCTCTATGTTCTTAGTCGATAGAATGAGCATCAGCGCTAAGATGATCGTACATAAGTTCTCAAGCTTTGTCTATTGTTGAAGGCGTTTAAAAGAAGATGATCGTTCCATTGTAGGGAAATGATTATTCCTTGATTCTCTATACACGACCAAT
The DNA here is from genome assembly GCA_030737815.1 of Allium fistulosum. NCBI lineage: Eukaryota > Viridiplantae > Streptophyta > Magnoliopsida > Asparagales > Amaryllidaceae > Allium > Allium fistulosum. The sequence goes on along the minus strand of CM060904.1, from coordinate 1,215,859,073 downwards.
TCTAGATCCAAATCAACAACGTGATTTCCTCATGCACAACATGCGTCTTTCTATGGTGAATAGAAGCTTCCATAGTCTGGGCTTCCAGCATAACCTTTTCATAGGCGGTATTGATGAAATTATAAGTGCCGGGGATAATAGGCTGGGCATGAATAAGATCTACCATTGTAGGGGCGGAGGAATGAAGTTCATAGTTGTTTGAGCATCTAGCGTTGTCCTCGGTTCATTCACTTTGCGGGTTAGAGTTCCCATATTAGTTAACCCTTAAAGTGCACATTACTATACGTCGTTGCTTAGCAAAAGAATGTGACAAGCAGCGCTGACAACAGTATTGCCATTAGCACCATGATCATTAGAGTTAATACTTTCATTGTCACCGCTAAGATTTATGACAACCACTAAAATAGATTTTAGTAGGGAAGTATAAATGAAGAAAGGTGAGAGATTTTAAGGGAGATCCTCCTTCCAACTTCAAAATGTTGACTAAAAAAATAGCCGACCTTAGAATTATGCTAATGTGTTCGTACTAGCAAAAATTACTTGCTAATGCTAGGCTTAAAATAAAAATGTGGACTAAATGAGTAAATGACATAAGGTGTAGAATGATTCGACTAAGTTTGCCTACATCCACTATAAAGATATCTTACTATATTGATCTTTTACAATTACAATGAATTTCAGGAGAATAATATGCAATTAAGCCCTTAAGATTAATGTTACCAAAATTAAGAGCTTTCGTATTTTTAATGCCAAAAATATGAATTCTAAGCTTAGAAACCAGCCCCTTTGATGCAGTATGATAAGGGTACTTGTAGCACCTGATGTTGATCAGTGAATGACTATGATTGTGCAGTTAATAGATGGGAATTCTCTTGGCCACTGTAGATCTAGTCGCTTCGAATTATATTAGATAGCTAGAAAGGTGATACAATTGTGTAGATGAGATAGATGCTGGTTATCATTCTATACTAAAATCGTGCTTTGTGCCGAGAAAGGCGCTTGCTATAGGAATGTGTGCGCTTTTGGTAGACAGGCCATAGTAGATAGTGGGCTCAGCTGTAGTTTTTGTCACATAACATGTTATTCCAGAAAACAAGACTATATAGAATCTTCTTGTGTACATTAGTGGTTTAATTGCTTGTTGTTAAAAATTGTAAAGAAAAAAGCTGAAACTTGTTTGGGATGAAGAGGATGAGCCGTGCCATGCATACGGTGATAAGACGGGTTGTATAAGACCAGTCTTAGGTGGGCTGAGATGGAGTCGGACCAAAGATGGATCACTTTTGAGTTGGACTAAAGATGAGTAAGGACAAAGATGGTGTGTTTAGTGTTATGTAGAATTACTTTTGATGTACCTAAGCTTAGAAGTCCTGACTTACCTATCTTGGACATTTGTGTTTGCATTAGACTGGTTTGGACCGGGCCGGGCTAATTATTGTCGGCCGGCTAATCTTTTTACTTACGAAAAAATTAGCAACAAGATGCATATACCAACATGCATGTGTGTGTGTGGAAACTTGGTTCTTGTGTAAGCACATTCTTTGTGTTTTCCAAAGATTAAACTCGTCATAGACAGCCTATGACATGCACTTTTTCAGTGCTATGTACAATGCAGTAGACATTGACTGAAAGTTGCTTTAGAACTTCTACAAAAAATTACATGATCTCAATAGCACCTGTGTCACCAACTAAGTGCAACTAATAAGATCATTACATTCAAATTGCAGTAGTAAAACCATTTCGATGCCGAACTTAAACTGCTATAATCTTCAATGTCTAACTTTATCAACACCCCACAATCTTATAATGCACAATCGTATTTTATAACACCTATTCTAAACACATGCTACATCCCAGGTTAACCAAGCTTAAGATCCACGAGTGTTACAAAGGCATATCTGGACCTGGACGTAGACGAGATAAACCGACTAATCAAAGGTGTTGAAACTATGTTCGGACAATCTACAGCGTAATTATTTCAAGTCTAACCAACTAGTTCTATTCTTTTAACTACAACAATTCAAAGAGGAGATCACATGCTCAAGAGGAAGATACAACAAAATACACTTCCAATTTGCCATTCAACATACCTTACTAGCCGACTGACCTACTCATGGCCGGTGGACTGAAAGCAAATGAGGTGTGAGAAATATATCACTCACATAACATATTAATTTGCAAATTGCTAGGAAGGAACCACACCCTAAGAAATCAACATTGGCAAACATAGGATATTCTTTCCAAGACAGAACTAAGTGGGTTCAATAAAGAAGTTGAGTTGCTGCTCAAATGTTCTAAAAAGCCATGTTGGAGAAAGTTTGTCACCATATTGGCATTGCAACACTATATGCCTATAAAAAAACCATAAAGACACAACTAAAGCATGGATTGTGAATAGAAAAGCATACCCATGTTTTGAAACTACTGCTTATGATTTTATAAAAATGAAATTTGCATGCCATGTTACTTTTTCCTAACTTGTACAGTAGAATAAATGAAATGAAATACATACGATGTTTAATTCTTCTTAATTGAAGTTATAAAAAGCTAATGACATTATATATATATGTCCATATATGTATATATGCATATATATATATGTATATGCATATATAAATAAATATACATGTATATGTATATGTGTGCGTATGCGTATATGTGTGTGTCACTATACACACACATATATACATATACCTATATGTAAATACATACATACATACATATATATATATATATATATATATACATACAAACACACTCCAAGTTGATATAAATCAACATAACGACTTCGGGTGAGCCATGTAATTAAAATATTCATTCATAACGCAAATTTTTTTTCCTATGAGGTTGATAAGCTTTCCGGTACAGACTAGGTCATGAAGTTGCTTTTTAGATCCAGCCCTACAAGGTACACAATGATTTTCGACGGCTTCCCACCGTCGGTGGCCATCGTGGGCCATTAGAAATCCCATTAGAATACAGAACACATTTCTGATAGAATCTACGATGACTTTGCGATGGTGTCCGACGACTTTTTCGAAGGCAGTTCCGATGTTTTTTCCCAACTGTGGAGACGTCCATGTTTCTTGAAAGATCGCTTGAGAACCGTCTGAAGCCGTAGGAATATTCGATAGGTAACTCATTGGGAGCCGTCGGTATTCATTAGAGTTTTTCGACTTTTAAGCCATCGGGAGCCGTCGTGAGCCATCGGAATCTGGGTAATTTTTTTTCAACAGCCAAATAGCACATCAATATCAATATATATCCCAACACGTCAAAATCCATATATATCAGATGTATAAGCTAAAATTAATATCAGTATCAATATCAATAATAAGATAAAACACAAACATTACCATCTCAAACTCAAACATTTCTAATCGGTACAAAACAAACCATCCATCATCAGTCTCACACACCCAACTACAATATCTACATTCAACATCCATGTACAATATATAAATCCGACATCCAACATCAACCCCACAAATCAACATCAAACACCCCATGTCCACAAATCAACCTCACCATCTCTCATTATATATACACACATAAGTTTCAAAAACAAAAACTACAAAGCGTAGCTCAGGACTCGTCATCGGCTCCGGAACACCACCAGATGAACAGAATGCTCTATGACGCTCTACATACTCAGCTAAAAGCTAGTTTAGTTACTCCATTTGCACTGCTCAAAGGCGGTCCTACTCTTCCAGCTATGCAATCTGTTGTCGAAGCTCATTAATCTCAGCATTGTCAGCCTAAGCCTTTTGTGAGGCCCGATCCAACAAAACAAGTCAAAATATGTTTAAGTTAGTGCGTAACTTTTATAAGAATTAAGCAATTTTTACAATTCAGTTAATTTTTATAAATTACCGGTCGATTTCCATATTCATAGCGCCTATTTCACTATGCCGGGTCCATAACGGAGTCGAAGATAGCATCCTCCTCATTAGTGGTCAATTTCTCCTATCCCGAATGCTCAAGCATCTGTGCATGTGCTTGCATAAATCTTTCCTTCAACGCAAAATTAAACACAATTAGATATTACGTGGAATTATTATAATAATTTCTAACTAATTAATTACAGTGATCATTACTAATAACTTATAACATAAAATATAATTACGTGTGCGGCGTATGCTTTATCATCCTCATGCCATGCATACATCACTGATCCCTCATCGCTAGTCTGCCTGACGGCATTTGTATGTGCAAATACATCTATATACGAGACAGGAGCCCGACGTTGTCTTTTCTGTAATAATTGGTGTATATTATTGTTGTCCATACAAATTTATACAAAAAATGTAATAACTATTCATAATGGCAATTAATTAATTTACCAGGTCCTCGTGATGATGTTGAAATGATTTTAAGCCATCACAGTGTGCGATAGGATTTTTATGCCCGTTTGCCGAGTTCCTGTCTGACTCCACCTGCAAATTAAAAATTAAGATTATATTTTACAGGTATAAATTATGTATTCTCTACCGAACAAATTAAGGTGATATCTGATGGACTTACATGAATTCATCCTTACTCCATCATGCGACCCAAGCATCCCATACGTTCGTGCCAATCCAGCTTGGCTTCTTTCTAGATGTTCTTATGGTAGATCTCATATCCCGGTAATTCTTTGCAACTTTAGAGTTCCAATGGTGCTAACAAAGAGAAACGTCCTCCTTTTGTAGGTCTGCCGCCACCTGTTTATATGTAGAAAAAATATAAGTTATACATTTATACTAGTCCACAAATTGATAAATGGTTATATATAATGATATTTAATTTGACACTTACCAGGAAGTCCGGCCAGATGCTCTTCCATACATGCTCTGGGATCCTACTCCATTTCGGCCAGCATGCAGTCATACGGCTCATGTATGCCTGCTTAGATATGTTGAGAACTATGTTTGAAGGCTCAGGCTCAAAACCCCTGCATTAAATATGTTACAAACAAATCATGACTAAAATATCATACAAAATATTTATAATGCCGAAGTAAATTTAATAATTATGAGCCATCCGCCTTCGGTAGCAATCTAACACCACACGTGGCGATTCCTTCGATGGGCCGTTGTAATCACCTTCGCTGCGAATGGCCCCTCTCTAAGATATAGAGGGGGGAAGAACTTCGATGCCTAAAGAAAGACATCTATAATACCTGTCATATACATATTATTTTATTATGGCAGAACATATCATTCAATTATCAGTAAACATATCAAGATTTAAAGTCAATCCTCGTCGTTTTCTGATTCAAACTTGATCTCGTACTCCATATTTTTTCCTCTATGGTCTCAAATACTTCTACTAAGACATTTGATTCATCATTTAGAGGTCCAAAATCGGTTTGATGATCTGTTATTGTAATTTTGCCTTTTTCCATGATATCCGCTTGGTATGCTTGTTCCTGTGGAATATTCTTTCCATCAAACGTGAATCTTGCCTTCGTTTTAAAAACTATCGAACAATCTACTTTATCTCTTTTTAGAGATGGATAAGGAGCATAATAAACTTTTAGGGCTTGTTTTGCTAGTAAAAATGTATCGTACTTATGATATCTTGATGTATGCTATATTTTTTATAGTGCACGTTGATTCCAGAACCTAGATGTTAACATTACTTTTTCAACGACCTAGCACTCAACGGTCTAAGATTTACCGACCTAAAGGACTCAAGCGACCTAAGAAACTCAAGGCCTCAGCGACCTAACGACTTAGCGAGCTAAGAGACCCACCGTCTCAACGATCTACAAGCTAGCGACCTAACAAGATAAGCGACCTAGCGACCTAACGAGTTAGCGACCTAACGAGTTAACGACCTAGCGACCTAGCGGTTTAGGAGAAGGGAACGACTTAACTTGCCCTGGAGTAAAGCCACACGACCTACCTCTTCTATTAGGTCGCTAACGACCTAATCCGACCAAGATAACTTCTGTATTTACAACATTAGGTCGCTCACACTCAATATCTCACCCAGAATGGCTCCACTAAGTCGCCAACGACTTAAGATAACTTGGGATGACCCTTAGGTCGCTCGCGACCTACGACCTACGACCTACCTCTAGATTTTCCCTATAAATACCCCGCCTACTCCATATTCAAAGGGGACTTGGGGGGAGACTTTGAAGCGCCGAAACTCTGCTGCATTCACGACTTCTACAACACTTCTACTACCAAAAACATTCCAAACGACCTAAAGAGAAAATCAACTACATTCAAGATGGATTCCAGAATCTCTTTTGCATTGAAGTGTTGATTTCTTGTATCGATTGTTGAATAATCGAAGGAATTCTTGTAAAACTTGTAATCGAACTTGTGATAAAGAAGATAAAGTGGACGTAGGCTTGATTTTGAGCCGAACCACTATAAAACTGCTGTCTCTTTACTTTTCTGCTATTATCTGCTTATTTTAGTTCCCGTACCAACGGGTGGTGCTTTCACTCTACTAATACTCACACCGGGGTGTTAGCGTTCGATTTTTACGTTAACACTAGAACATTACTTAACCAGTTGCATCCAAATAAATAAACTTCTTCCGCAGGTCAGGTGAAATATGTTAAGTGCAAAACTTGAGTTAACACACCACAAAAATCATTTATGTGATCATTTGGATCATCACTACCTTTAACATATACACCGGTATTATTAGTAATTTTTCTACCCCATATTTTTTGGCGTTGAATTTGTATCCATTGACAAAGAATATTGGATATGTCTTGACTTTTCTTTTTAGTCCCATCGCAAGATGTTTCAATCCTTCGTCAACCACATAATTTATCGGATCATATAGGTGGTTCAAAAACCAAGAAGCAAATTTTTTGATGATATCACCGCTTGGATGTTGTGATTCGTAAATAATGTATATGGAAAATATATTGCATTATAATTAATGCACACATGTATTATTCAAGTAAATATTTTTGATGCGTTATTTAATAATACCTAACAAATGGCGCAACTTCTACGCAGTTAAGAAGAACATATGCGTGGGGTACATGGTAATCTCCGTCGTCTAACCATACATCCACACATTTTCCAAAAGGGTATCCCTGCTGCCAAAAAATAAATAGCACTGAATTAGAAGAATCTTGTTCAATGCCCTCATTATTTCGCATAGCACTTGCAGAAGATAAGTTCATATAGTCACAGAAATAACAAAAGAAAATGAACGAAGCTTCTTATTCGATATATGATTTTCATATCAAACCTTTAACTCATTCTTTTTGTCTCACTATTTTCTTTATATTATTTAAGTACCTGTTAAGAATAATTATAATCAAATTTTATTACATGTAATTAAACTAAAATTTAACATACTCAATACTAATACCTTTCAAATGGATACGTCCATCCATATTGCACAGGACCTCGAAGACATGCTTCAAACGGAAGATGAACAGGTAAATGCTCATTAAAGAAACCCGAAGGAAATATTTTGTCCAGTTTGTAGAGTAGTATAGGAATTTCTTCCTCAAGTTTACGTAGACGATCAACTTTTAACGCAGTTGAACAAAGCACCTTTTAAAACAAACTAAGTTCTATTACAACCGTCCAAACTTTTGTGGGCAACAGTTCTTTGAAAGTGACGGGTAACAAATATTCCATCATTACAAGACAACCAGAATTTTCATCCCACTCAGTTTACCGTTCTTATAGTCGACACATCTACGAAGATTAGAAGAAATCCCATCAGGAAATTTTAATCCTTCCACCCACTTTAACATATGTTAACTTGGTTACTATCAAGCTCGTACCATACTTTGGGTTTTTTGTGTCATTTGACTTCATATGAAGCTCAGGAAGATTGCATATTGTCACTTTATCACATCTTGATTTCAAATCATGTTTAGTCTTTCCTTTAACATTTGGAACTGTGTTAAATATATTATCGAACACATTTTTCTCATTTTGCATCATGTTGATATTATGACGAGTTAAGAGATTTTTCCTATAAGGCAACTCCCAAAATATACTTTGTTTTCACCAATTATGAACCGTCGATTTACCTTGAATTTCAATTTGTTTGCCAGTTTCATGTATCTGTGGATAATCCTTTACAAGGTCATAAATATCTTCGCTTGACCAAATCGTTGGTGGTCGTAAGGTCTTAAGTCTTTTACTTATAAATTTTTTTAATCTTCTATAAAAGGATGATTAATATGGAGAAAACGTCGATGATAGTCAAACCACCAACTTTTCTTCCCATGCGGTAAAAAAAATGCTCGTGTTTCTTTCATGCATTAAGGACGAGCTTGACGACCGGTCCTACTCCAACCCAAAAGCATTGCATATGCAGGAAAATCACTTATAGCCACAACAGAGAAGCGAACATACGAATATTTTTTTTTGAAATGTAGTATGTTTCAATACCTTCATACCATAATGTTTTCGACTCTTCAATCAACGGTTGTAAATATACGACGATTCCTTGTGTCGGATCATCAAGGCCAGAGATGACAATTGTGAGAAATATATACGGAGTTTTCATACACATCCATGGAGTAAAATTGTAAGGTGTAACCATTGTAGGCAAAGATAAATATATTGAACCCAACTGAGAGAACGGTGAAAATTCATCCATACATAAACCAAGTCTAACATTACGGCTCTCCACTGCGAATGCGGGGTATGTCTTATCAAAATGCTTCCATGCTTCTCCATCAACTGGGTGTTTAAAGGTACCTTCTTCCTGTGTTCTCACACAGTGTCATCTCATATGATGTGCGGTTGCAAAAGATGCACACAACCTTTGAAGCCTATGAGTGATGAGTAAGTAATGCATACGCTAGTACGAAACTTTCTTTCCTTTCTTTTTCTTGGTTTGTATCTTTCCAGATTACATATTTTGCAATTCCTAAGGTTGATATCTTCTTTCCAAAATAACACGCAATCATACAAACATGTATCTATTTTTGATATGGCAAACCAAAAAAAAACATAAGCTTTTTCACTTCATAATGATTTTCGCACATTAAATTGTTGGGTGGCATAAGCCATTTTGCAGCATATACTGTACCTGTAAACCCGACTTTTATAAAGTTGTATTTCGATTTCATCGAAATGTGTTCTGCAGTTACTGATAGTTGAGTACCGCTTGTACAACCATCCCAGATGGGTTTCTTAGCAGCATCCAATAAGTCATAAATTTTTTTCCTCCAATACTTGGTTCTTCTTCAGAATTAACATCGTTACCATAAACTTCAACAGTAGGGAACATTGAACGTGTTGCACCTTCAACCATATCTTTTATAAGATTCATCAAAATAATTTCAATATCCACCTCCTCCTCTGAATGTAAAGGATGACATGTTATAGGTTCTCCACGACGATCCCACGCCAAATATTTCGGCACGAAACCATATTGGCGCAAATGAAATATTACTATATCCGATATTAAAAGCTTCAATAAATTGCACCTACTACATGGACAATGAATTTCTTTGTCGTACCCATTATTACTTAAAGCGATTTCAAAAAAGACGTGCACACCATTTTGAAAATGTTCACTTATTAAGGCTTTAATTTCTCTTCATTGTTGGTACATCTAGCTCCAGTCGACAAAATAATTGACCATTTTTCCTACTTTAAAATATAAAAACGTATTAATCATTTACGTATTGACATTTTATTTTTCAATCAAATCATACATTTAAATTTTCGCAAATATATAATATTACTCTTTTTAATTTTATTTTAAAATGGATTTACACAAATTATATGAATATAATCTATAATTTTTTGGTTATTGTTTTACATTTTAATGGTTGGTCATCCTACTTCCCATTATAAACACAGTAGTAGTTATATTTTGTAAATCATTTCATTTTAAATGATTCAACAAAATTTTGATAGTATTTCCCCTTTGTTCCCTGTATCGTACACATATGCGTGTACATAGGGAACAAAAAGAAATTGTTGTCAAAATTTTATGGACCATTTGAAATGAAATGATTTGCAAAATATAATTACATTATTGTGTTTGTAACTTGTCCAATAAAGGGACAAACCCGACAAATATTGTATCGGATGAATATAATTGTCCGTTCTATGATAAAAACGAATATCCATATAACGACCATACACAATACTTGTCAGACGGGGCAAAAAACCATCTAAGGGATTTATAAAAAGTAAAGCGTATTAAACAACAATTTTACAAAAATTTATTTACATTCTATGAAACGCATACACTAAATCGTCATTTTCGTCATCCTAAAAACACATACACTAAATCCTGAGCATCGACTTAATTAATCCAAACAAGCCTTAATGCGTGTATGCACAATTAATCAATGCATATACACCAATTAACGCTCGTATACACTAATCAAATTATTTTTTTCAACATTTAAATGATAAACAATTATAATTACAACCTGATTTACATTCCATACGGTATAGCAAACCATCAATGCGATATTATAAACAACCATGACAACAAAATAACCTTAATTTAAAAAATTATAATTAAGTATGGTTTATCAATTAAACCTTCTTGTAGATAAATAGCTAGTGGAGAGAGTTGGAAATTAAAGATGGAGACTTGCTGACGGCGTGGAGGAGCTGTTAGAGAAGGTGAACGTGCAGATTTAGAAAGAAGAGGATAATGAAAAAAACTATTGACCTGAGGCTAAGATATTTGCGACTTTGTGACGGCTTTCAACTGCCGGCGATGATATTTGCGATGGCTCCCAATGGCTTTCGTTGGTTAGTTTATTTTATTTTCATTTATGCCACTGCAACTGCTTGCTGTCAACAGCTATCGTAAAAAAATCGACGAGCCGTCGGCGGCCATCGGAAATGGGCGTCGCAATAAACAGTGTTTCTAGTAGTACAGGCTTCAAAACTTCTAAACAGAACATGGGCTCAAAAGGATTATAACCAGCAAGATACTCAACAAAACAAAAGAGGAAGCTGAAGGAATTAGAAGGGTGACCACCAAATAGGTATGCATGAAAGGGGGTGTATAGTATATGTAAGTTGCAAACTCAAATAAATAAAAATGAATATTTGTATTCACACTATCACACGATTATGTTCAGGATGGTGGTGATTCAAAAACCACCTACGTAATCAACTATACCATCAACCCTACATAATCTAAACTGAAATGGGACTACTGAATTCAATTATGCCTTATACTTGAGGGGAAAAATAATTCTCTCATCACCCTTGGATCTGCTATTTCAAGTAAACTTAGAGAATTAATGAAGGGTTAAGGAAAAATACACATGTCGTTGCATAACTTAGGGTTCCATCCAAAATTTTCTGTTGCGATGGCAATGGACTACTACTAATAAAAGTGGATCAAGTAGAGTATGCTAGACTTTCCATAATGCTTTTTATCTTTAACCACAATTTTTTCATGTACTTGACTTTAGTCGTATCGATGAAAATTGTTTTTATTTGGTATCGTGTTGCTTTTCCTACAATTCCTGGCTGAAAGTTAAAAATATACAATGTACAATGTACAAGTCACAAATGCAAAATAATCGCAAGACCAGTAAATAGAAGCGTAAAATTGCCTTACAAAGTTTGAGGTCTGCATATAAATATCTATTAAAACATAAAGTACCATGCCATTAATTGTATTTTAACATACGATTGATAATACAACTGTTACATACTACTTCAATTCAATAAAATGCAACAAACAAGGTGAATCACTTCACAAAGGAAACAAATGCAAATTCTACTACTTATTATATTTTGGGTGCGTTTCTCAAGGCTTCCACCAAGTCCTTTGTGCACTTACTAACATACAAAGGATACCTTACCCTACCAACTTCAAAATCCATTCTCCATGGGAAATAAGTTAGAATTTCCGGCTTACTTTCACCATGTTTTGAACCTATTTGCATTACAAAATCAAAAAAAAATTTAGCATCCGCCTCGGTTGTAAACACAGGTCGATGGAGGTATAGTTCCGAAGCATCATAACCATGTTTTTGAAATGTCAATGGTGCTATGTTATGAGCTAACTTTGCATTTCCATGACTCCTGCGCATTAGAGTTAGTTTATGTTATTCAATTAACTATCATTTCATATACATATTTTGGAATAATTCATGCATTAGAGAAAGTGAGAAAATTGAAGGAATATACATTGTTATAAGTTGCACGAAGCTAGTCCAAGTACATGCGTATGTTAAATTATGATGTTAGTTAGTCTGCTAATAATTAATTTATGTCAAAGGGAGTGGGTCGATTAATAAATATATTTGGAGAAAATTAACTTATCAATTTATGATCGAACCCATTTTCCTCATATAATAAATAGGTCAACCTGATCATCCAATCCACTTAACAGATGGGCCACTAAACCATATAACATTTCAATTGGATTTGGAATATATAAAAATTAAAGTAAAAAAAATATTGCTTTTGGTTTTTTGAATTAGAAAATATATAAAATATAGATATAAATTTTTAGATTCATACAATAATTCATATTCAAATTTAAAATTGAAATTTTCAAAATAAGGCTCAAATTTTCTAATTGGGTGCAATTAAAATTCAAACTTTAAATCCCTAAAATTTAGAATTCAAAGTTTTAATAATAAATCAAAAATCAAAAATCAAAATTGAAATATCCAAGTTCAGAATATCAATTTTTAATATTTCATATCCATATTAAAAATTGAATCTTCAAATTTTCAAATTTATAATACAAATTTCAAAATAAGATATGTATTTTTGAACTACCCTTTTAGGATCTTGGTGAACAGGGGATCATTGTATTTGGAGCAGAACAAAAAGTAAAGTGGATTATCCAATTATTACCAATTTAGTTAAGTGTAAAATGAGTCATTCATATAGAATTCTTTTCACTAAACGAGTTGATCCAATCCACTTAAAAAAAGATTAGTGGGTTGGATCATATTTTGATTGATCTAGTCGTGTGTTCATTAGGAATTGCAATTCATAACTTCTTTATATTAACATGAATTTTCCTCTTTTTTTAATCAAAGAAAAGAAATAGTTTTTTTTTCATTACATACTAATATCATGCACCATATGCTCTTGCATAGGAAACAATACTAAACAAGTTTATAACGAATGATACAGATAGAATGAAGTATGATGTTGTCATGTGACCAAACTAAAGGCTCTTTATTCTACTACCTACAATAATAATGGGTGTACAGATTAAGTAAGCAGACTTCTATGATTGTGGAAATGACCTAGACATCCTTATTTTTATTATATTCTCAAATCTCATTGTTCCAAATCATGTTGTAAATTAGCTTCCCCAAATGCAAAGTTACCCCTTTTAAAGACATCTTTATCTCTTTCCTTTTTTACTTACTTTTACAATGCGCCATACTTGAAAGTTTAGATTTGTATGATTTCTTTGAAATGTGTATAAATGATATATGATGTATATAAATAAATAAAATTTCAAAATCAAGTCATTTTTATGTAGATTTGTTGGCATTGTTGTACATTATACCTCCACAATGCAAGCTACTTGAAAAATTAAATTTAGTTATTTTTACAAATAGTCTTTATAGTAATAAAATGGTAATGAAATTTATGAAATTTGGTTTCTTTTATTTTAACATATGTTTTTATAATGCAAGCTAAATGCTGATGTCCAACTCTCATCTTTAAAAATAACTATAATACCTTTGGTGTCATACTTTTTTATATCAGCCTGAACTACCAAAAATAACCCTCTACAGATATTATAAAATAAAAATATCACTTAAAATAGAATATAACAAATTCAAAATGCTATCTGTAATGACCCAGAATTTTCGATCCCGAAAATTCCAGATAGTTAGTAAAGAAGAAAGAGATAGAAGGAAGAAACAGAAATCACAACACCGATTCTCACATTCGCAGCGGATCAAAATATAATATCAAATAATAACAGTTTTTAAAAGAATACTGTATCTGTCAATTTACATTTATTTACATCAGAGTTATAATTATTTACACCAATAATGGACATATACAGATCAAATATGTCTCAGACAAACAGAAATAATAGTCACAGCGGAACACTCCATACGTCCTGCCATCCAGCTCGCCTCCTGAGCTCCAGAACGTCCTTACCTGGAAATCTGTAATACTCGGTCTGACCCGAGCATTACATCAAAGTAACACCCGGGTTAGGCTGGAAACCAGCGTGAGTAAACCCATCTAACATGGAATACCACAGCATAAAACTACATAAAACCCGCGGTAACTCGTATCAAATTTACAAATTCACAATTTGTTATAAACATCACTTATTTTACACATCAATTTCTAAGTACAAAAACTTAGATTAAATGGTCCAATTCACTTTAATCATTCCATTCCAGTCTATTTATTCCAAAGTCAAATTCATAAAGAATTATGGTAGATTCCAACTCGAAGTGGTTTCGGGTATGTACTGATACCCGACCCCGGTCTCTTCGAATCCAATGTCATCTTAACTCATGTTATTCAGATGAAAACAAAATTCAGTTTTAAATACAGGATGTCACTTTTATACAGTAATTCATCATCGGTAGACAACCACATTATCACTGTCATATCATATCATGAAACATTTCATATCAGAGATATCAATCAATTCAAGGCATTTAATCATCATTCAATCATTCCTAAGCAAGATGGATCATTCCTAATTTAATTAATTACGATTCTTTAATCACTTAGATTATCTTTACTTAATCCTTAATTAATTACAAATCAATTAATTAATCATCTTTTAACTATCCATCTTAATTAATCATCCTTGATAAATTATCTTTAATTTCGTAAGGTAATTATCCTTTAATAATAAATGACACAAATTAATTATCTTTAACCATTTACAGTAATTAATCTTTAATTACTTTCATTAAGTATTTATCTCCTTATTAGTTATCCATAAATTTATCACATTAATTAATTAACCTTAATTAATTTAAACCAATTAATTACTTAAACTAATTACATTACCTAATTATTTCTTAACCATTAGTTAATGATCCCAACATTAACTACATTCATTAACTTCCCATTAATACTTACTCAAGGTAATTATCTTTAATTTAGCACATCATTAATTAATTACCTTCGGGAATTAACGTTCTCTAAATTTACTTACATAAAGTATAAATTAATTACCGTAATTAAATCATTAACAATCCATTTGGAACATTTTTGAAATCAATTTTAAAATTGAAAGTATAAAATTTCCGTAAACACAACAATTTAAACATTTAAATTTAACTATTAAAATCTTTGAAACTTGTTCAACTTTGATTAACTTTGATTTTCTTAGCCTTGAAACCGTTACCTAGTTCACTTTTAAAACCAGCACATGTTTACTTTTAAATTTAAAAATAAAACTGGCTCGAATAATCCCAAACCCGAGCCTACCCACTAATCCCGAGTCTTAACCAATATTACCCGAGCCCGCACTCGTGTCACTCGCTTCTCTACTTCCTTCGAGTCACACTGCCCTTTTACACGAGAACGTCCCGAGGGATATGCTTCTTCCCCAACGAAAACATGTCCAGATATCACAAAAGCATCGTGCACATGCACAACCACCCAAGCCTCCTCCGATCATCGCCTCCGACCCCAAAGCACCACCCAGGACCCCGTCCATCATCGCGACACCCTAGAAGAATGAATCGAAGGCCAAATCGTAAAATCGATATTCGATCAAAAAAACTGGAACGAACTTCAACGGAAAATTCATCATCGCTGTTAACCCCAACCACGAGTTTCCTCGCCGACATCACCAGACCTTCATCACGTCGTCACACTTCTACTTTCCCCCTCGCGATCACCTATCATCACCCACGGCCATCGCGAAAACTTCGCGAGCATCATCGTTTTCAAATAAAACTCGAACCCTAGTTTAGCTCCATCCTCCCACTCGATCACCAAAAGAATCTATCTTCATTTTTCCTGTGATCAACCATCCATGTAACATCCCGTAAATTTTCGACTTTCGAAAATTCAACATCGATACTCACTTTATCGACTGCTGAGCCATCGAATGCCGGAAACCCGAAAAGTTATGGTTTTAAGAAAAAGAAAAAGTAGAAGAAAAAGAAGATAGAAGGAAAAGAGAAGAAAGAAAGAAGAAGAACAACAGAACAGCAACAGAAACAGAACAATATCATAATCTCACATATCGCAGCGGAACAATATATAATAGATAAATGAATATCATTTAAAAACAAAAGAATTATATCTGTTATTACATTACATCACCTCATATCATCAGAGTCAATATACAACAATGGACAGTTATATAAACTTGTCCTCATACAGAATACACAGCGGAATAAATACTATCAGATACAAATACTACGTCTCGCCATCCAGCTTATCTCCAAAGCTCCAGAATATCCAGAATATCCTGATAATATAACTCTAGGCTGCCCGTGTGGAAATTGGTGGGCACCCAGAGTTTAGAAGGGAACAATAAACTCCGAGTCAGTCATGGTGACTGGTGTGAGATCGTAAAACAGTTTATCTTTAAAATAAGCAACAGGAAAACTTTAATGTCAAATTTGCAATGCTTTTGGAAAATGAAACTACCATAAGACCTCCCGCCACACACACAATGCAAACGCAGACTTGGAGGAGATTTCTTCTTATGATAGTCAAAGATGCTTACTACGCAAAATCAAATCATTTTTGATATTATTATTAGTGCATAGTGTAGAAAACATTTCGAAAGTATAATATAAATCTTAGCCAACATACGACCAGTATCGTATGCCTACTATAGCTACTATGTTCAATAGCAGGTTACCGCCACATTCCATAGCAGGTAATACAACTAAAACCGTACACGTCACGTATTGTTTCTTTGGATTTCCAACAAATGGTCAGGCTAAGGAACTTCCTATCCACGATGGGTACGTCCCTGGAATAGACGACCCGAGAACCTAACCGGATCTCTGCCAACACAAGGCCGGGTTACCTCTGCAAAAATAGGTAACTACTGACACGCGTATGCCATCCCCCGATCGTCACCGATCTTCCCGAGGATCCCCGATTCGCAACAAACCACATAGATAATAATAATGCAGTAACCACAGAGGTTAAGTATCTGGGCTCCATACCATGATACCACCTTTATCCAGAAGGAATGACATACACTAAGGGGCGCTACTCCCTAGAACCTTGCCGCATCCTTCCTGTTTCGACCATTTCCGGGGTGTGAGGCTCGTCGAAGTCTCGTCCACAAAGCTACGCTTTCTCAAAAAGCCCTGCTTCGGGTCAAACAAAATGATCAACCTATGATCACAAAGATATAAGATCAAACAAATAATCATATCACAAATGATCAAACACTGATCATTTCACAGCAACACTCAGTATGCCACGTTACCAAATTGGGAGTATATCGCTGATAAATTTCAACTACATAACCTCTGAGCTCGTACGTCTCAGAGAAGGGTGTTAAGCTAAGAGAATAAATTCTCCGCCACCAACAGAAATGTATTTGAAAGAAATCAGCTTTATATCTCAAAGTGTAACGTCAGACACACATCCATACAAGTCTGTTCCGGGATCGAACAGAACCGAAGGCACTTCTCACGAAGCCCTTGCAATTCCGGATAATTTTCAATCACGTCAGGACATCCCGTCACTAAGGGTGATAAAACCTCTAAATCGGAGATCAGCCGATGTAGAGTAACTCGACGGTAATCCTTCCGTTTTCAAAAATATCCGGTCTTCAACACCGGTCTTCGAATGCAATTCATAACGACGTATCACATATTCGGAATGGGTTATACGACCCCATGGTCCTTTCCCGGTTAACCCGAATAGTGAGCGATTTTTCAAAAATAAGTGTGGCATTCAAATTCATCCAATTCACAACAAATACCTATCTAAAGGTAATTATTGATAGTCGGTTATTTAACTATCAATAAAGATGCGCAACATCATCAGATTCCAAATAATTTTCCCAAATTATTTTATCTTCAAAAATATCTTTACTAGATATAAAAATTTCCACACTTCAAAAATAAATCAACGTTTATTTTTCTAAACAGTTTCCCTTTTCCTTTATAAATTCCATAGTGAATTTATATCTTTCAAAATATCTACTGATATACGATTTTCAAATCGTTTTCAATGTTCGATTTTGATTTATCTTTAAGAAGATGAATCTCAAAAACGTTCATTTCATATTGGAAAACATTCCATACTTATTTAATAATAAGTATTTCACAAATCATTTATTTTCAACACTTAGAAAATATTCGATATACTTAAATCAAATTAAGTATATATTCATTCTTTAAGGAAAACATTTACTATAACAACATTTATTTGAGTCAAAACGAATGTTACGTAAAACATCGTTACGACGACTCAAAATCACTAGTATAGGGATTCGGAATTAAGATAGATATATAAATCCTAATACTACATCAAAACATTTTCTTCCGAAAATCATTTACTATAACAACAGTGTTATAGTCCATCATTTCCTTATATTTTCGAAAACGCCTATTTCAATAACAAGTGTTGAAATCTATGCTTTCGATTCACAATACTTTTTAAAACATCTTTAAATGTTTAACTTCATTTTTAATATCACTTCTTCAAAAATAAATCCATTTATTTAATAATATATTCACTGTCCAAAATCGTGAATATAATTCACTTGACCCAATTTCAATCATTTCTACACATTTTTATCTAAATAAAAATTCGCTATCCAAAATCGCGAATATATCTTCTTTAAAAATCTTCTATATTTAATTTCTCAAATTCAACTGATTTTGAATTTATAAACACGTTTATAAATTCTATTTCTATTTTAATAACAACTTCGACTTATAAATTTTCTTTTAATTACTTCTATAATTTACTTATCAAGATAAGTGATTTCGGATTTATAGACAACGTTTATAAATCGCATTTATACTTTATAACAATTTCCACTTATAAAATCATTTCATTTAGAAATTTCTATTCATATCTCATCTAAGTGTAAAAGTCAAATTTATAAGTAAATTCCTTATAAATCCTTTATTCTACAGTCTCTATTCACTTTATAACTTCACGTTATAAATCTATTTATTTCATTCACTTATACTTCTTTTTAACACTTATAAAAAAAATCGTTTTATAAGTCCAATATTTTGATTTATAAATTATCAATTTTATAAATCTTTCTATACAAATCATTTATAGTTATTCAAAAATCCCACTCAAACCATTTTATAAATAAATCGACTTTTATTTCAAAAACGACACTTCGGTTATATTTCACTAAAAATTATAACTTTTATAACTTTAAAATTTTACGTTTATAAATCGATTCAAAAATTCCATAAAGCGTATATTTTCAAAAATCACTTAAAAATCCTTTTAAATTAAAGGTCGTTATTTTTACATTTCAAAACTGAATCCGATGATGCCACAACACCAATCAGTCCATCACAACAGTCAAATATCATATATCATCATATAATAACAGAATATACATCAATATCTGTAAATAAGTAAATACAGTTGAGGAATCCAGTTGGATCCCTCCAACCTGTTTCCCTGCATCCAAAGATGTTAGCACAATACCAATTCCGCTCCAGTACGGAATTATCGCGGTATATGGGTTTTATAAAAATCCGCTTACTAACGGCGCAATAGGGTCTCATCCGCTATACGAGGCGGGAAATCATCAATCCAATATATACATATGCCAATATGTATATATTGCTATATATAGATATATATCCTACCATATCTAATATCACATCCAAACAGTCAATCATCAATCAACAACTGTAAAAATTCCACATTCAATTTGAGTGAGAAAATCTCACCGTGATTTTTATTCTGATTTCAGCGTTTATTTCGAATGAAATTAAACAGCCGTTTAATTTTACTCAAAAATTTCACTGATTCCAAACACGCCCAGATCTGCGCTGCAGCGTAGAGCGCGTCGCTGCGATTCCAACGCTTCTAGTTTCGTCATTTTCCGATCTCGTATGGAAAAGATATACCATTTAAAAGTTTATACACATTATTACAAAATTAATTACAACTTTAATTTAATTTTTATACCTAAATCCAACATCCACCGTCCATCTCAAGCAATCAATCAGGGCCACCCGTCCCCATTTTCTCCCATCTTCGTTCCCAGGCAACTCACGTTAGAACCGAACCCAAAGATACTACCTAGGGCTAAAAATCGCAGCCACCACGATCGAGTTGAAGGCGATCAGAAGTTTTCATTTCGTGCGCACGCCAACACTCCACCTTCGGCATGAATACCAATGAGCTCGGCCTCATCTTGCTCCCTAAATTTGCGTGCGAACGGCAGCACTTCTAGCTTCGATTACCATCCATCCACAACTCCGTTTTTAATCATAGCCGTTCAGATTGTAGACCTCACTCCCCTCTCCAACTTTCATTTAGGAATCTAGGCTTGAAAGTGAATGAATCAAGAGAAAAAGGAAGGGAAATGATCGAGTTTTCTGGCCGTTGTTTATAGGGTGGCGGCTGATGATAGAATAGATTAGGGTTTTGGAATTTGTGAAGAGGATGGTGCTTTTATAGAGAACCGACGAACACTATTCACTTCGAATTTCCGAACTCCGATTTACGCGCAGTGACTAGCGTTTCTGGGGTTTACCCCGCGTTCCGAACGCAATGGAATAGGTTTCGGAAGCTAATTCGGTCGTCTGTGCAAGATATGCAATTAAACGATCAATTTAAATTAAACCGATTTAAATCGATTTCGAGGCGTTTTAATTCGTACCGGACAAATGGTAAATCCAAAAATTACGAAATTTGAAATCTTACAATAATATCACATTACGGATCCGATGAAACTGGTTTCGTCAAAATCCGAGACTTTTTGAAAAATGACTATTTTAACTCGCCAAAAAAAAAAATTAAAACGATATCGATGCGTTTCGAGTTGCCAGGGTCAATCGACAATCCCGATTGCTACGAAAATTGAAATCCGATAATAACTAACTATTACGGATCCAATGGAACTAGTTTCGTTCAATTCTGAGACTGTTCGAAAATTGGCTATTTTTACAGTCGATAATTAAATACTAAAATATTCAATTTTCACAAATTAACTCCAAATTCGATTTTAAAAGTTCTATAACCTTTCTATAACTCCATTATGATTAAATAAAATTTCCCAAATCAATTTCAATCATATTAAACTCGATTTTTAATTATCTCTGGAATTTCAATTCTTAAATTATCGTTTTAATTGACCAAATTAAATCCAATATTCGAAAAATAAATCATTCGACTTCTAAATTCCATTTATTAATATTTAAAATTAATTAAATATTCAAATTTTAATTATCAAAAATTCTGGGTCGTTACAATCCACCAGCCACCTTCAGTCCAAACAACAACTTCCCAGACGCCGCTGATCATCGGCAATCCCCCAAAATGCCAAATACGATCATCTCAACAATTCCCAATGATTATCGAACTAAAAATCATGAAATGTATATTAAAAATCGTGATTTTCAACCACTAATTCCTTCATGTAATCTAAATCAGAAATTAAGATTGTCGATTTTTAACATGTATATATTTTCCACTGTTATTCCCATTTTAAAATTTTATTTGTTGAATTTAAAACCTTGAAACTATTTTTGAAATTATCATCTTACCTTGGCAAACAACATCCATTCAAACATCGAAGTATAATATTGAGTTGATTGAGATATTTGAATTTTCGAAAACAGAACTTGGACTGTGAAACAACAGAGAATAGGATATATATAGAGACAGACATGCTCATATATGTCAATTCAAATAAATTCAAGCTAAGAACTTCCATACAAACAACATCATCACATGCATTAGAGTTAAATCCAAATTTACTGTTTTTAAACGAATGTTTACTCACCTTGTTTCTTAAGAACAGAGGAAGCTAGTTTGATTTGCTTTAAACTGGAAAACTCATATATACATATTTACATTCATCCATCTTAGAATTATCAGGCAAGCATTCATGTTATCATTGATCAAATATTTCTTCAACATTTACTACCCGAACCAAGTTTTAAATTGTTTGGATTTAAGTTTATCAAACTGTTCCAGTCATGTATATAATTATTGACATACATATATACAAAAAAATTATTTAAACAACGTGAGTTTTAGAGTTACTCACCTAAATACTGTTGAAACAGAAAACAAAGGTTGTTGAGGAGCTGAAATTGGAATGCCTGAAAATCTTCCCTGCCTTGATTAAATTTGCTTGAGTTTGTAAAGTAAAGAGGTTATTTTATTTTCCTTTTTTCCTCAGGTTTACTTCTAAGTTCAAACGAACCAGTTAAAATAAGATGATGTATATAGAAATGGCTTTAAACAATGGTAGTGGCTTCTAGTACAAGCTTCATTAATATGGGTCAGAGATTTTTTTTAACATTTCGGCTGAAAAGATTTTTAACATTTTGAGTAGACCACAAGTTGAGCTAGTATTAAATGAGATGGTACTTTATGTTTCATGTTGATATTTCTTTTACCTGTTCTTGCCTAGCATATCAAGCTTTATAGGCGTATTTTGCTTGCCTGGTTTTGTTTTACTTCTTCTTTGCCTTGGTGACTAATTTGTGTGCCAGCATAAATTATTATTGTCTTTCATTTTCTAGTTTACATACATATACTAATCTTATTTGTACACGAATATATAATATTGTCTTGTATGGCTCTATATATATTTATTTTCATAACTTTTCTTTTGTGTTGTAAATACAATTTGGTTGTATTTCATCTTACTTTGTATATTTATCCCTATTTACAACTTAAACATTTATTTCTATATTCCTTACAAAACTATCAACACTTAATCCAAAAGATATTTATTGTTAAACTTGTCAATGCCATAATTTCTTAAGCCTATATATTTATATTTATTTTTAAACAATATACTTGTTTTATATTTAGATTTAATACTGATAAGATTTATTTTACTTGAACTATTATTGTCCAGACTATATCATACATATATATTTTTAAATCACATATTAATAAAGTTAAATAAGATAGATTTCAGGTTTAAAATATTTAGAAACTCGTTATTTTACTCCCAAACCATAGCTTCTCCCAATTATATATATTCGTTTTAAAATAATAACCTATATTTTAATTAATTCAATTAAATATTGATTAGAATATTACTGCCAAAAATCTGGGATGTCACATCTATCACTTAAAGATAAGATCTAATAATCAAACTTTCTTTACAAATTCAGAATAATCCTCCACCAATGTTATCAAATCTTAATATCACAAAAAATAAGATGTACAAATTCAATTTTTATTAATTAATAATGTAAATAAAAATTCAAAATAATAAAAAATTAGATGTTGCAATTTTTTAAATAAAAATTCACATTAACTACACATGATTTCAATGCAAAAACATAACTAAATATAATTTATAGACAAGCAACTTACATGCGAAGCACGTGGTATCATCGCATGTGAAGCAGTGCCGCGACGCTCGTTATTATAATGCAAGTTACATAAAGATTTTGAACTAATGTATTTTTGCTAAAACCATTTAAATTATCTTAGAAAAATGGTGTTTCTGAACTTATATTTTTGCTAAAATCTTTTGCATTATATTTAGAAAAATGGCATTTTTGGTGCATATAAATGATATAAAATAGTAAACGTTCAATGTTTTTTTTTATTTGTGCATTTTTGTCTATTGCATTATACCTTGCATCATAAAAACTACAAGCAAAATGATATGATATAATTATTGTCCTTGTTCTTAATTTTATGAATTTGAATTTAGGATTTAGATTACTATTTTTGCATTGTGAAGAGCTTGTGTTATTATTTTTTAAACTTTAAGGGTTTAATTTACAATATGAAAAAGGATAATGATATTTTACCTAATATGATAAATAGTATGGAGTACAACATGAATGCATGCCTTTAAGATATATGTTGCTTTTCCCTTTTATGAAAAAAACATACGAGTTTATGCTGATATTAATAAATGTTATATTATTACGATATTTTGTACTCTATATGCATGAATATGGTAATAATTTATGTAGGAAGATTGCCTTAAAATTGATGAATGTTGATTATCATTTGTTTTGTTTCTAAAAGGCTGTTATTTATTCAATTGAAAAGAATTATAAATTTTATGTGATTGTTCCATATGACAAAGAAAGAGATATAATATTACATGCACGAAGACTCTGATTGGATTATCCAAATGTCATGGGATGCTCAGGTCTAATAGATACCACTTTAGTTATAACCCAACTAATCAATCTGTAGGCTCAGTAAGATTGTTGCTATGTAACAAGTAACATAACCATTTACAAAGGTAAGTAGATTGAACCTTAAATGTCTTAATAAATTCGAATCATTATCACTTGAGGCATGATACTACCTTATCTATACCTTTTATTAAGAATTTTCTACTAGAAAAGCATGCGTTATTGCAACTGGAAGGCGTGATAAATCCTAGCGGCTTTCTTGAAAGGATCGATATTTGTTTGTACTCAATGACATAATCTACAAATATTGTTTGATCCACTGAAGTTTAATCATTTCTTATACTGCGCTAGTTTTAAAGAAATTAAGTGTGCATACGAAACCATATATCCTCCAATCCCACACAAAAATGCAATCAGTTCTCAATGAAATAATTTATTCGTTTTCACATTATATATTTATTTATTATTTATTCTACATAAAATTATGTATATTTAATTAATAAGTTCAATCATCTATGTATGTTTTAGCACAAAATTTTCTTATCATGTCAAATGTAAAGAAAATGAATAGGTAAAAGGTTTGAACCTCAGTTAAAAAAATGTTTGATCCTGAAGAATTGCATGAGATCCTCCCCATATACTAGTGGTTTGAAACCTTTAAAGACCGCCAAAAGAGTCTTTTCCTCTTCATAGAACTCGTAATACTTACTGTAGGCATCCAGAATATCCATTTGTTTTTCTTTAATCCATTTGTGATCATCACGGCTAGTGTAATACACCGATAAGATATTTCCATACAGAAACTAAAGTTAGTTTCAGAATTGGGTAAGAGATGTGTTTTTCAAATTTGGAAATGTGCATCATGAATATAAAATTGTATTTTGATACTGAATTTTTAGAACATGAATTTACTCTCTAGAAATTATTGCACAGCTAAAAAAATCAAGAAGAGGAACAAAAATAATATAATTTTACATGTAATATTTTGTTAATGAATAACAACATCATTAATTTATACCATGTTAGAAATTAGAGAAAAAGAAATTTGAAGAATAGATGGAATATAGTATTAAATATTAGCATGGAAATAAACATTTCAATGATAAGAAAACCTTCAAATAAAGATTTTGGAATTACCAGAACACTTCCGTAATTTAGTCAAAATAAAGAGAGAAAAAGGACATTTTACCATTTGTCAATCCTCTCTACCACGTCATCGTAACCTTCCCCATTTTCTATTTTGGTGAGAAGAAGCAAAAAAGCCTTATTCTAAAAATCCAATAACAATATGAACTCAATGACAACCCACCTCTAGACCAAAGGCCTTTTTGTATTCCCAACCCATACCGCTACAAGTTCCGATAACCTAATTGTATTGCTTCTACAAACATCACATTCTTCTCTCACATCCAATCAAAACCCAATTTTCAACATGATAAATCTATATACTCGCATGGATTTTTATCAGCAATATTCTTATCGTAACCCCAGTTTCAGTTTCTCAAATAAGTTTGAGGTAGATATTACTAATTTTTTTCTTTCATTTATCCTTAAAGCATGATCTACCGAACATTACTATTTTTTGTGTGATTGTGCAAACAATTTTTCATGGAAAAAAAGTTGGTGCATTTTTCTTTGCATACATCCAATGAAGGTTTCATAAGTACGGGTTGTCATAATGAATCTCATTGAAGTTACAAATTAATTTGAATTGACATTAGTTCAAATTTAATCGTGATGCCTATAATTAACGCTAATCATAATTCAAACTGTTTCCATTCATTATTAATTAAGGATAAATAAGCATTATGGATTATTAAGTAGAAATTTGATTTTGTAATTTACTATCTAATGTACTAATGTAAATTATAATACAACTCATTTCTTTTATTGTTAGTGCAGCATTGTGCTTGTGGCTATGTATTGGTGCACCATACTTCCATCTGATGCACTAAACACCTATTCCCTCCATGCTTCATTTTCAATATCAGCGGGGTAGGAAAGGTAAATGAATAGGTGAAAATAGATCCAGACTTGTCTATTCATCGGTAAACCTTCAATCCTGTTAATATTTGGAGCAATATTTTTGTTCTTAATTTTGTGATGCTATATTAAGGTTGACAGATCATTATAGTTTTGTGCTTTATTTTTAATTACAAAGTTGATCATTTCAGCATTTATAGAAAAAAAACATTGCTACAAACACATGTATACATATATGTATGTGTATCCATGCGCACCAAGTATTTATTATTTATAAGTTATAAACATACAATGTTGTTAAGAGCTGTAAAATGTTTTTTTAGTTCGGTTTTGATTATCTAGTCTCAACCAAAATTTCAGTGTAAAACTTTTTACACTCAAAAATTCATATAGGATATACCAATTCAACACACACACACACACACACACACACACACACATATATATATATATATATATATATATATATATATATATATATATATATATATATATGTTCTTATTGTGATTTTTCTCCATGTTCGTTCACATTAATATAACCAAGTAGAATTTAATTATCATCTCAACTTAGTAGTTAGCATGGTATGGGTTTTAGAATCTCCTTATCTCAACTCATTTACTATTAATTATTCAAATGTTCATTGTATTAAAATTTGAGTACGATTGTCAAATTAGTTTAAAAGGATTGGTGCTCAAAGGCTTTTTGATTACTCATTCATTTCCTAATATCTTCACGAAATACTTTATTTTAAATAAGAACGAATTATCAAAATGCTTATTGTAGAGATAAAGTAGTGTAATTATTATCTTTGGATTAAAAAACTAAACTCAACTAAAAAAATTGAATATAGGATGAACTTACCAATCAATCCTCCACCGCTACAATGGTCGTTGTATGTTGAATGAAATAAAGCTCTTAACATAGTCTAAACACCCATATCAAGTGAGAACTAGTGATTGATTTGTGTCACGTCACTAATAAATGTTAAATGTAATTAAGAATCCAACTTAGTAATTATTATCTTGAATATTTTGTGCATATATAAAACAAGAATGGGAACTACTCACTTATTAGTACTCAATGCCTTTCTCACTATTTCTTCAGCATACTTCCTACCATATCCCATTGATACAAATGATACATCTTTTTTCCGTGATACATGTTTTTCATTGTTCACTACAATGTAATGGATATGAAATCCCTACAGTCCAGAAAATTAAATGAATGCAAGTGCACACTAAAGCATACAACCTATGTATCACCCTAATAACATTTTGAATTACTTATTACCTTAATATCATATGCAGAAATTATTATGCCAAAAGATCTATCTACACAACATTCAGTCCTTATAAAGGCTTCAACAATCTTGAACACCTTTGAAACATTGTCCTGTTTCGTTTAAAAGTAATTAACCGCTTATATATATTCATATAGTATTATACAGTATTTTAAATAAATTTCAAGGTATATACATACTGCTTTTGCACATTCTTTTTGGAGGTGTTTTTGCAAAGCCAAAGATGGTTGAAGGTTACCGAGCAATATACATGCAATTGTTGATGTGACATTGGCATAGTAAAGTTTTTCAAAATTGTCGTGGACTGCAAAAATTCAATAAGCTCATTAGAAATGATGTTTAGGTTTTGAGATAAAATACAAACATTTTCATGTAATAGAAAAAGATGTAAAGAATATTTTTATCTAACTAAACCAACAAACAAATAATGAATGCATGCATATTTATCATTTCAAATTAATTCGAATGGTTCTATTAAGCTCCCAGTGATTAGTGGTAGAATATTTGCTTAGTTTTTAACATTTCTATGACTCTTGTCCATATTTTATGGCAAAAACATATACAAGTAATCTCGTTGATTAAATAATGCAACTTTACTATCATGATTAATTACAGGAATTATTGGTAATACTTGACTTTTTTATAACGGTAGAATAATATAACCTTCTATTTTCAGAAGTCTAATAATCTTAAATTGATCAGATAATCATATACATCACTTTGTTTGGATTGAAATTGGAATTGTAATTCTTCAGAGCTTTGCAAAAATAAGGTTTCTAAATTTATTTGTTCTATGTTTAATGATAATGGACCTAGCTTAATATTTCACATAGAAACCGATTTTTCAAATTTAGTTGAATTCTTCATCAAAATGTATTGATTTAGTAAGTTTCATTTATTTGGTTTATAAGACAACGCTTAAAAATACAAGTAGGAACTAGAATAGTTTAATTAAAGATTTTCTTAGGAAAATAATGATGAATTTATTTTTAGTGTATGAATCTAGTTTGCTTTTGAAATTTATGTTCAAAATTAAAAATTGCCTTCTTAGTGCAAAATAATGGCTCTAAATTTTCATTCTCATATGCTATATTTGGTCACAACTAAAAGAAAAAATAAATTTTATTCATACACCACTGACCACTTATCATACACGGTGAATATACCGAATTACACAAATATTTACTTAACATGCACCTTATTTCTACAAAAATGGCATTGGCTAACCGTTGTTATCTTCACTTTCGATTTTTTTTAAATTTTGGCACAAAAAATAAAATTTTCTTGCTCTAGAATAAGCCAAAATTTTAAGATTTATTTTCTTACTTTTTAAATTTATCAATTTCACCGATATCAACTATAATTTCTTTTGAAAAAATAATTATTTCGAAATAAGAGCAATCATTCAAATATGCCGATTTGACCAAATTTCGTTAATCGTAAGCTTATGAATTAATCAGCTAAGTATGAGAGATTAAAGATGTAATAATGAAGAAGGGTAAACCAGTAATACATTTTCTTAAAAAAATTGTGTGCAATTATAGTTTGCCATTTATTATTTATATGATGATGTTAGAATGCTAGAAAAAGACTAATACTAAATGAATCCAGTTGAGACAGACAAACTCGATGGTGTTTAAGGAGGGAGGGAAATAATGTTATAATATTTTCAATTTGTTTCATTAATGAATATATTAAAAAATTACATACTTTTCAGTTGGTCATTACGCTGCTCAATTCCGAGATTTGAAACTCGGGACTCTACTGCAAGAATAACACCATCAGTAAATAGAATGCTGATAGCTATCATTCCTTCCAAATCCATCTCATTCACTTGGATATCCATTTTTATAAGAATATTACTACAAAAAGGAATGAATAATCATAATGTTAGCAAAAGAGTAAGAAAACTATGAAACACAACAAATATTTCAGAAAAGGAGTCATAACCCTAATCTTATTTTGCAGTTATGCTTAAATAAAACATACTTTGCAAGCAAAGTCACTCAATACAGGAAAGGCAAAATAATGCGAATAAACTTATGTGGTAGGAAAATAGAAGAATGGGCAGAAAGTGGCATCGCCATGAATTTATATTTCTTGACAGGATCACATGTACTCACCAGATTGTATGTGGCTCTATAGACTTGGGTCGTTCATGGAGCCTTCGCCACTGGTTATGGGGAGGGAATTAACTGAAGAGGGAGGTTGGGTGAAAAGACAATGAATAAGAAGGAAATACTAGAAATGTAGGAGGGAATTAACTAAATAGCACTATTTTATAAATCCTTACTACATTTCTTGTATTTCCTTCTTATTCATTGTCTTCTCGCTCAACCTCCCTCTTCAGTTAATTCCCTCCCCGTAACTAGTGGCGAAGGCTCCAGGAACGGCCCAAGTCTATAGAGCCACATACAATCTGGTGAGTTCATGTGATCCTGTCAAGAAATATAAATCCTGGCGATGCCACTTTCTGCCCATTCTTCTATTTTCCTAGCACATAAGTTTATTAGCATTATTTTGCCTTTCCTGTATTGAGTGACTTTGCTTGCAAAAGTATGTTTTATTTAAGTATAACTGTAAAATAAGATTAGGGTTATAACTCCTTTTCTGAAATATTTGTTGTGTTTCATAGTTTTCTTACTCTTTTGCTAACAGAATGATTATTCATTCCATTTTGTAGTAATATTCTTATAAAAATGGATATCCAAGTGAATGAGATGGATTTGGAAGGAATGACAGCTATCGGCATTCTATTTACTGATGGTGTTATTCTTGCAGTAGAGTCCCGAGTTTCAAATCTCGGAATTGAGCAGCGTAATGACCAGACGAAAAGTATGTAATTTTTTAATATATTCATTAATGAAACAAATGGAAAATATGATAACATTATTTCCCTCCCTCCTTAAACACCCTCGAGTTTGAATGTCTCAATTGGATTCATTTAGTATTAGTCTTTTTCTAGCATTCTAACATCATCCTATAAATAATAAATGGCAAACTATAATTGTACACAATTTTTTTAAGAAAATGTATTACTGGTTTACCCTTCTTCATTATTACATCTTTAATCTCTCATACTTAGCTGATTAATTCATAAGCTTACGATTAACGAAATTTGGTCAAATCGGCATATTTGAATGATTGCTCTAATTTCGAAATAATTATTTTTTCAAAAGAAATTATAGTTGATATTGGTGAAATTGATAAATTTAAAAAGTAAGAAAATCAATCTTAAAATTTTGACTTATTCTAGAGCAAGAAAATTTTATTTCTAGTGCCAAAATGTTAAAAAAATTGAAAGTGAAGATAACGACGGTTAAATGCCATTTTTGTAGAAATAAGGTGCATGTTAAGTAAATATTTGTGTAATTCGGTATATTCACCGTGTATGATAAGTGGTCAGTGGTGTATGAATAAAATTTATTTTTTCTTTTAGTTGTGACCAAATATAGCATATGAGAATGAAAATTTAGAGCCATTATTTTGCACTAAGAAGGCAATTTTTTAATTTTGAACATAAATTTCAAAAGCAAACTGGATTCATACACTAAAATTAAATTCATCATTATTTTCCTAAGAAAATCTTTAATTAAACTATTCTAGTTCCTACTTGTATTTTTAAGCGTCGTCTTATAAACCAAATAAATGAAACTTACTAAATCAATACATTTTGATGAAGAATTCAACTGAATTTGAAAAATCGGTTTCTATGTGAAATATTATGCTAGGTCCATTATCATTAAACAAAGAACAAATAAATTTAGAAACCTTATTTTTGCAAAACTCTGAAGAATTCCAATTCTAATTTCAATCCAAACAAAGTGATTTATATGATTATCTGATCAATTTAACATTATTAGACTTCTGAAATTAAAAGGTTATATTATTCTACCGTTATAAAAAGTCAAGTATTACCAATAATTCCTGTAATTAATCATGATAGTAAAGTTGCATTATTTAATCAACGAGATAACTTGTATATGTTTTTGCCATAAAATATGGACAAGGGTCGTAGAAATGTTAAAAACTAAGCAAATATTCTACCACTAATCACTGGGAGCTTAATAGAACCATTCGAACTAATTTGAAATGATAAATATGCATGCATTCATTATTTGTTTGATGGTTTAGTTAGATAAAAATATTCTTTACATTTTTTTCTGATACATGAAAATGTTTGTATTTTATCTCAAAACCTAAACATCATTTCTAATGAGCTTATTGAATTTTTGCAGTCCACTACAATTTTGAAAATCTTTACTATGCCAATGTCACATCAACAATTGCATGTATATTGCTCGGTAACCTTCAACCATCTTTGGCTTTGCAAAAACACCTCCAAAAAGAATGTGCAAAAGCAGTATGTATATACCTTGAAATTTATTTAAAATACTTTATAATACTATATGAATATATATAAGCGGTTAATTACTTTTAAACGAAACAGGACAATGTTTCAAAGTTGTTCAAGATTGCTGAAGCCTTTATAAGGACTGAATGTTGTGTAGATAGATCTTTTGGCATAATAATTTCTAGATATGATATTAAGGTAATAAGTAATGCAAAATGTTATTAGGGTGATACATAGGTTGTATGCTTTAGTGTGCACTTGCATTCATTTAATTTTCTGGACTGCAGGGATTTCATATCCATTACATTTTAGTGAACAATGAAAAACATGTATCACGGAAAAAAGATGTATCATTTGTATCAATGGGATCTGGTAGGAAGTATGTTGAAGAATAGTGAGAAAGGCATTGAGTACTAATAAGTGAGTAGTTCCCATTCTTGTTTTATATATGCACAAAATGTTCAAGATAATAATTACTAAGTTGGATTCTTAATTACATTTAACATTTATTAGTGATGGGACACAAATCAATCACTAGTTCTCACTTGATATGGGTGTTCAGACTATGTTAAGAGCTTTATTTCATTCAACATAGAACGACCATTGTAGCGGTGGAGGATTGAATGGTATGTTCATCCTATATTCAATTTTTTTAGTTGAGTTTCGTATTTTAATCCATAGGTAATAATTACACTACTTTATCTCTACAATAAGCATTTTTATAATTTGTTCTTATTTAAAATAAATTATTTCGTGAAGATATTAGGAAATGAATGAGTAATCAAAAAGCCTTTGAGCACCAATCCTTTTAAACTAATTTGACAATCGTACTCAAATTGTAATACAATGAACATTTGAATAATTAATAGTAAATGAATTGAGATAAGGAGATTCTAAAACCCATACCATGCTAACTACTAAGTTGAGATGATAATTAAATTCCACTTGGTAATATTAATGTGAACGAACATGGAGAAAAATCACAATAAGAACATATATATATATATATATATGTGTGTGTGTGTGTGTGTGTGTGTGTTGAATTGGTATATCCTATATGCATTTTTGAGTGTAAAAAGTTTTACACTGAAATTTTGGTTGAGACTAGATAATCAATACCGGGCTAAAAAAACATTTTACAGCTCTTAACAACATTGTATGTTTATAACTTATAAATAATAAATACTTGGTGCGCATGGATACACATACATGTATACATGTGTTTGTAGCAATGTTTTTTTCTATAAATGCTGAAATGATCAACTTTGTAATTAAAAATAAAGCACAAAACTATAATGATCTATCAACCTTAATATAGCATCACAAAATTAAGAACAAAAATATTGCTCCAAATATTAACAGGATTGAAGGTTTACCGATGAATAGACAAGTCTGGATCTATTTTCACCTATTCATTTACCTTTCCTACCCCGCTAATATTGAAAATGAAGCATGGATGGAATAGGTGTTTAGTGCATCAGATGGAAGTATGGTGCACCAATACATAGTCACAAGCACAGTGCTGCACTAACAATAAAAGAAACGAGTTGTATTATAATTAACATTAGTACATTAGATAGTAAATTTTGGTTGAGCGAGAAGACAATGAATAAGAAGGAAATACAAGAAATGTGACCCACCGAATTCCTCCAATAGGATATTTAACACTTGCCTTGAAATGATGATGTTTAAATATTTTTTAAATGAATATGGCTTGATAAATTTAATTAAGTCATAAAAGAGAACTGAATAAATTCTTCCAGACATTGAAGTGTAAATTGAAGACTTGAATGTAATTAAAGCATGAAATGTTTGTGTTTAAATTCAAGGCTTAAATGCGTTAAGGCATTAAATGATATGTTTAAATTTAACATCTGAATAAATTTTACGCTTGAAATATTTTATTTTTAAACTTTAGGCTTGAATGAATTAAGGCATTGGACGATTATGTTTGAATTTAACGCTTGAATCAATTTAAGGCTTGATATTTAATGCTAGAATGTTAGCCCATATGAAATTGCTAGGTAACAAGTAATTAAATGTTTGAAATTAAAAAAAAACAAGAGACCTTTATAAATTTATCAAATGATGTGTGATTTAACACAATTTAAAGAGGAAACATAAATTTAGCAATGATGTGTGATTTAACCCAGTTCAAAGAGGAAACATGCTACATGTGCACTACAAAGCTATATGCTTCCATATTTTTTTCCATGCATCTTGACTGTAATAACCCGCTTTTCCGTACCCCTTGAATAGACACTAATCTCCATCTATTTACTCAAGGTGAACGAAAAACCAAACCATTAGGGTTTTTAAAAGAAGAGGTAGAAGAAAAGATAGAAGAAAAGAGAAAGAAGAAACAACAACAGAACAACATCAGAAACAGAAACAATATCAGAATCTCACATATCGCAGCGGAACAAAATATAATAGATAATTACTAGTCTTTTAAAACAAAGAATTATATCTGTTATTACATTACATCACATCATATCATCAGAGTCAATAAACAACAATGGACGGTTATATAAACTTGTCCTCATACAGAATACACAGCGGAATAAATACCATCAGATACAAATACTACGTCTCGTCATCCAGCTCATCTTCAAAGCTCCAGAATATCCAGAATATCCTGATAATCTAACTCTAGACTGCCCGTGTGGAAATTGGTGGGCACCCAGAGTTTAGAAGGGAAACAATAAACTCCGAGTCAGTCATGGTGACTGGTGTGAGATCGTAAAACAGTTATTTTCACAAAGAAAATAAAACAGATTCGCAATGCTTTTGGAAAATGAAACTACCATAAGACCTCCCGCCACACACACAATGCAAACGCAGAATTGGAGGAGATTTCTTCTTATGATAGTCAAAGATGCTTACTACGCCAATCATTGGATATTATTATTAATGTCTAGTGTGAAAAACATTTCGAAAGTATAATATTAATCTTAGCCAGCATAGACATTCCGAACTATGCCTACTATAGCTACCATCTAAACAGTGGGGCGCCACCATAAGTAAATGGCAGGTTCTACAACTAATACCGTACAAAGTTCGTATTTGGAAGATGGATTTCCAACAAATGGTCAGGCTAAGGAACTTCCTTTCCTCCTGCCGAATAGGATCGCCTCTGGCTGGACGTCCCGAGAGACAAACTGCTCTCTGCCAAACAAGGCCGGGTTACCCCTGTAACAGGTAACTCACGAATATGTCATCACCCGGTCCTTTGGGACCTTTATCCGAGCGCTCGATATCCAACATCACACATCATAAAGAAAGTGTATCCACATGAGTAAGTATCTGGGCTCCATACCATGATACCACCCCTTTCCAGAAGGAAATGACATACCCTAAAGGGCGCGACCCTCATAACCTTGCCGCAACATTCCTGTTTCGACCATTTCCGGGTTGTTGAGGCCCTAACGAAGTCTCGTCCACAAAGCTACGCTTTTTCAAAAAGCCACGCTTTGGGTCAACAGATGATCAACCTATGATCACAAAGATAAATGATCAAACAAATGATCATATCACAAATGATCAAACACTGATCATCACACAGCAACACTCAGCATGCCACATTACCAAATTGGGAATATATCGCTGATAACTTCAACTACATAACCTCTGAGCTCGTACGTCTCAGAGAAGGGTGTTAAGCTAAGAGAATAAATTCTCCGCCACCAACAGATATGTATTTGAAAGAAATCAGCTTTATATCTCAAAGTGTAATGTCAGACACACAATCCATACAAGTCTGTTCCGGGATCGAACAGAACCGAAGGCACTTCTCACGAAGCCCTTGCACATCCGGATAATTTTCAATCACGTCGGGACTTCCCGTCACTAAGGGTGATAAAACCTCTAAACCGGAGATCAGCCGATGTAGAGTAACTCGACGGTAATCCTTCCGTTTTCAAAAATATCCGGTCTTCAACACCGGTCTTCGAATGCAATTCATAACGACGTATCACATATTCGGAATGGGTTATACGACCCCATGGTCCTTTCCCGGCTAACCCGAATAGTGAGCGTTTATTTAAAAACAAGTGTGGCATTCAAATTCATCCAATTCACAACAAATACCTATCTAAAGGTAATTATTGATAGTCGGTTATTTAACTATCAATAAAGATGCGCAACATCATCAGATTCCAAATAATTTTCCCAATTATTTCATCTTCCAAAATATCTTTTACTAGATATAAAATTTCCACACTTAACCATTTGAAAAACAATTTCAAATCAATTTCCACATTTCAATTTATCTTTAAAAGATAAAATCTCAAAACAGTTCATTTCATATTGGAAAAGCATTTCCATACTTATTTAAAAATAAGTATTTCACAAATCATTTATTTTCAACATTTGAAAATATTCGATATACTTAAATCAATATTAAGTATATATTTCAATCTTTAAGGAAATCATTCTCTATAACAACATCAATTTGAGTCAAAACGAATGTTGCGTAAAACATCGTTACGACGACTCAAAATCACTAGTATAGGGATTCAAATTTAGATAGATATATAAATCCCAATACTACATTAAAAACATTTCCTTTCGGAAATCATTTACTATAACAACAGTGTTATAGTCCATCATTTCCTTATTTCTCGAAAACGTCTATTTCAACAATAAATGTTGAAATCTATGATTTCGATATTTAACACGTTTAAAACATCTTTTAAAACAATTAACTTCATTTTACAATATCGCTTTTCCAAAACTATCCATTTTACTTAACAATA
Source organism: Allium fistulosum (assembly GCA_030737815.1). Taxonomy (NCBI): domain Eukaryota; kingdom Viridiplantae; phylum Streptophyta; class Magnoliopsida; order Asparagales; family Amaryllidaceae; genus Allium; species Allium fistulosum. The sequence continues at coordinate 1,215,822,485 of CM060904.1, read as the reverse complement.
TATTCACTGTCCAAAAATCGTGAATATACTTTACTAATTACATTTCACTATTTTCTACACATTTTATTCCAATAATAATTCGCTATCCAAAATCGCGAATATATCTCCTTTAATAATCTTCTATATTTAATTTATCAAATCCAATTGATCTCGAATTTATAAAACAACGTTTATAAATTCTATTTCTGTTTTTAATAACAACTTCAACTTACAAATCTTCTTTTTAATAATTCGATAAATATTCCATCTAAAGGTAAAAATCCAATTTATAAGTTAATCTCTTATAAATCTTTTATTCTACAGTTTCATCCATTTTATAACTTCACAATTTATAAATCTATAAATTTCATTCACTTACGGATTCCATAATATTTCATTTTTAACACTTATAAAATTCGTTTTATAAGTCCAATATTTTGATTTATAAAATATCAATTTTATAAATCTTTCCATACAAATCGTTTATAGTTATTCAAAAATCCCAACTTAAACCATTTTATAAATAAATCAACTTTTGTTTCAAAAACAACACTTCGGTTATATTTCACTAAAAATTATAACTTTTATAACTTTAAAATTTTACGTTTATAAATCGATTCAAAAATTCCATAAAACGTATATTTTCAAAAATCACTTAAAAAATCCTTTTTAAATTAAAAGTCGTCATTTTTAAAGTTCAAAATTGAATCCGATGATGCAACAACACCAATCAGTCCATCACAACAGTCAAATATCATATATCATCATATGATAACAGAATATACATCAATATCTGTAAATAAGTAAATACAGTTGAGGAATCCAGTTGGATCCCTCCAACCTATTTCCCTGCATCCAAAGATGTTAGCACAATACCAATTCCGCTCCAGTACGGAATTATCGCGGTATATGGGTTTTATAAAAATCCGCTTACTAACGGCGCAATAGGGTCTCATCCGCTATACGAGGTGGGAATCAATCAATCCAATATATACATATGCCAATATGTATATATTGCTATATATAGATATATATCCTATAATATCTAATATCACATCCAATATAGCAATCATATCAATCAATAATAACTGCAAAAATTCCACATTCAATTTGAGTGAGAAGATCTCACCTTGATTTCAATTCTGATTTCAGCGTTTATTTCGAATAAAATTAAACGCACGTTTAATTTTACCCGAAATTCAAACTAGCTCCAAACGACTCCAAATCAGTTGCATCGCGTAGTATTCGACGATACGATTCCAACGCACTTCGTTTCATCATTTTCTGACCTCGTAGCAAAAAGATATCCATTTTTAAACTTTACACGATATAAAATATAAAAATTTACAATTTCTTTTTTTTTTAAATTTTAAACCTAAACTATTCTGGACCGTTAGATCTCCTTGATGAAAATCTGGGCCGTTGCCCTTCTCCTCTCCCTCACCCACGTATCCAGGTCGAAGAACCCATGCTAGCCGCCGTCTTCCACGAATTTACACGCCTCCATCCTTCGTTTTGAAGACGATCAAGTTGCACCATCTGATTGCTCGCGTTCGCCTCTACCATCACCTTCGACATGGGCGAGCTCGGTCATCATCTGACCTATGAAAACGTGCTTGAACGGCATACGTTCAAATGATGATTGTCGTTGATTCGTCGCGAAATTTTCGATCATAACCGTTGAAATGGTAGATCGTGATGTGCTCTACAATTGTCCAGTTGAAAGATTCTCGATTTGATTAGCGGATTTGAAGAAATTGAGGGAGGAAGATGGACGATTTCTGGCCTTTCATTTTGATGGTGGCGGCTGAGACGTTTAAGGTTAGGGTTTAACAAATGGAAGAGGATGGGTTGCTTTTATAGAGAACCGACAAACACTATTCATTTCTAAATTCCCGAACTCCGATTTACGCGCGGTAACTGGCGTTTCTAGGGTTTATCCCACGTTCCGAACACAATGGAACAGGTTTCGGAAGCTAATTCGATCGTCTGTGCGAGATATGGCGATAAACGATCAATTTAAATTAAACCGATTTAAATCGATTTCGAGGCGTTTTGGCTTGCCCCGGACAAACGATAAATTCAAAAATTACGAAATTTGAAATCTTACAATAATATCACATTACGGATCCAATGAAACTGGTTTCGTCGAAATCCGAGACATTTTGAAAAATGACTATTTTAACTCGCCGAATTAATATTAAAATAATTTCAAAGCGTTTCGAGTTGCCACGGTCAAACGATAACTTCGATTGATACGAAAATTGAAATCCGATAATAATAAACTATTACGGATCCAATGGAACTGGTCTCGTCAAATTCTGAGACTGTTCGAAAATTGGCTATTATTCAGTCGATAATTAAATATTAAAATATTCAATTTTCATAGATTAACTCCAAATTCAATTTTAAAAGTTCTATAACCTTTCTATAACTCCAGTATGATTAAATAGAATTTTACAAATCAATTTCAATCATATTAAACTCGATTTTCAATTATTTTTGGAATTTCAATTATTAATTTATCGATTTAATTACCCAGGTAAATCCAATATTCGATAAATAATTTATCCGACTTATTAATTCCACTTATTAATATTTAAAATCAATTAAATATTCGAATTTTAATTATCAAAAATTTTGGGTCGTTATAGACTTCCCCCCTTAAAAGAATTTCGTCCTCGAAATTACAAGTTAGGAAAAGTGGTCCTTAACTCGTCTACTATTTTCCAACATCTAAACAGTCTTATCAATTTTCAATTCATCAAAACAAATCTTTCTATTACAGATTCGTTATCATTCAGCTCATTTTCCAACTTCAATTATAAATTTTAAACAACATTGTTTACTTCAAAATTCGAATTCGAGTTTAAATTCAAATTTTAAACTTTCAAAATTTCTCAAAATTTTCTAATACTTGAAATTTTCGAAAAATTTCGCCAGCGTCTCCTTTGCGCGGCTAATACGGTACGACTACAAAACGTCCCTATGAACTCTCAGATTTCAAAAAGAAAAGAAAAAGCCAAGCGGCTAGACAAGAAACCATCAAATTTCATATTGAAATTTAAATACTTACCTTTTGTCGAGCAATTCAAATTTATCTTCGAAATTAAATTCCAATTCCTTTATACCTGTATATCCTACTAGCCATAATATCTAGTTGCATATATTCAAACCATTTTGCAAATTCTATTACAAAATTTTCAATATAAACTGCTTATACATTTTTACTTTACTGTTGAAGTTACATATCTATTTTCGTTCAATTTTTCATTTCAATTTTATTTGAATTTAATTCACAATTCCAATCTAATTTGGATTCAGTTCGACTTCTGAATATTGAATTTTTATCAATTAACTTTAGTTCACTTCAAACTAATCTCAAAACTTCATTTAATTTCGCACAATTCACATTTGTTTTCAACATTCAGTTTCAATTCCAGTTTTATTCACTTTTGTTCATTTCCAAAATTTATTTACAATTCACTATTTTGGTTTACAATCACTTGTATTAACTGGATTTCCATTCGAATTCAATTTACATTCATGTACTTGCAATTGCAAATTGATTCATTCATTCACAATTTTATTTTCATAATTCAATACTCAATTCCAGAGTCTTAATAACATTTTCAAAAATCATTTTTTTGAAAACAATTCAAATTTATCTTTTGAATTTCAAAAACCAAACCCAATTTTTTTCCAAACAACTTCCATTTAAAATGATTTGGCAGCAATTCCTCTTTTGGAAACCCGAAAATGAACACCAATGATGCCGCGGTCATCATCGAAGTTATTTTCCAGCGACCGAAAAGAGTTTAGAGCTTTTCATTCCTTCAAAACATTTTTCAAAACCTTTGAAATTCATTTTCAAATCAAAAAGATTTAAACTTTCCAAATCTCCAAAATTTTCGAATTCTTTTCAAAACATTCCCAAAAACTTCTCTGGAATCCTGTTTTAAATTACAATTCACATTTATAATTTACATTCTTAAATTCATTGGTATATGAATTTATTTCTTTATCTTTGGAGTTATGTTTTCAATTTCTCATTCAATTTTAGTGATGATAATTCACTATTATTACTTCTAACAACCATGCAACCATATACTATGATAATTCATAGAAAATCATTTCTTTTCTATACAAAAAAAATAGTTTTGGGCAAAATTATTTCATTCACCCTATTTAAAACAATATTGTGCCGAATTGTTCTATACAAGTGTTTAGAAATCCCTATCGATAGAGTTGTACGGACAATACCGACCAGAATCCATATACCACTCAACAAACCAATCATCACAATATAAAACAATTTTATATTCACTAACAAATACGCACTCGTATCTATTATTACACTCAACTCATTCTAGAGTACTACTGTGACGACCGTGATTTTTGAATTACTGTCATAATAAATATTTTAAATAGAAATTTTTTTAAAAAAAAATGGAAATTTGGAAATTTAAAATGATGCAAATTCTTTTGCGGAGTCAGTTGCCAATTTGCTTGTTGCATTTAACAAGTTGTGTTATATTCTTTCATTTTGCCTTTCACGTGTGTAGTGGTCCATTTCAAAAGCAAGTGGAACCTTGTTAGTACCGCTGCCACATTCTTCTTGGGCAAGGTGTTAACACAGTTTGGCTATCATCATTTTATTGTAGCTTGTACTCACCTCTGCAGAAGCACGTATTTCCCTTTAATGCAAGTGTACTAGGCCAGCTCACTTTTCATTGACTTATGCACAAAATTCCTGTAGCCTTCCTCATTTTGTTTCAAAAGTTTGAAAGAATAAGAAAATGCATGCCTCCTTCCTGTTGCTCATTCTTTAGTAGCATCTTTCTTGGGTTCATCTTTCAAATAGCTCAGCAAAAAGCTTCGCAGTTTGATTTGTTGCTCACTTCTGGATCCTAGTTGTTACTGGTTTTGAAACAATGTAAGGTGAGTACAAAACTCACATTTCTAATTTTATTCGCTACTTTATTTTTGCATACAAACTAAGTTGCCCGGCACTTTTGTTTATTTCATCTTTTGCGTGCAAAGGTGTCACCTTTCTTTTGAATGTATATTCGTGAGCGCATGCAACTTTTGGTCCACTTCATACCTGCGTGTAATTAATGCGCGTGTCCAGATAAATGCTTTATCATCTGATCCATTTTATTTCGTGAGTGGAAAACTCACGTTTCTAATTTATTATTCATTTCATTTTTGGGTCCGAATTATTTCGCTCTGGCATTTTATGTTGTTTTTATTGCGTGCTAAAAAGCGTAGCACGAAGACAAGTTGAAGCATTCAAAAATTTAGTCCAGGTCGCTGTGTACTATAATTTCTTGCGCATGTATTCAGTTTTGTGCGTGCGTGTTATATAGTATAGAAAGCAGGTTAAAATTTTGTCTTCAATGAATGTTATACGTTGTCAAGTTTTGTTCATTTTATATTTTTATTAGTGTGCATGCATAGGGTAGTATAGCCAGATTACCATAAATTGAAAATGCTTCTACGTGTGTTCAGGTAACACAAGGGCCATCACTTTTAAGTGTAATGCACGAAAAACCAGTTCAAGCTGTAAAATTGTTATATACGAAATTATAGTTCAGGAAAAATTCGTTTTAAAGTGCATACCCAAGCATCAATTTCATGCACACATCAGTTAAGTGTGCGTGAATATTTAAAACACACCAGGTCTTGTTTACTTTCATACGTGACTTAAATTTTCATGCGTGACTTTGTTTCATTCTTTTCGTGCATATAGGAATTAAATATGGCCAGGCACTAAAAAAAAAATAAACTTACCCAGACCATGTGTTTTGTGCACCTTCTTGCGTGCATGTGGAAGGGTACTGGTCCTTCACATATTTATTTATAATGTTGCGTGCGTGTTTACTTCGTTCATTTTAGCACGCAAAAAGTTTTAAACTGCAAGATGGGTGCATGCATATTTAACTATGTCCAAGTCTTTTGCATGAAAATAAAAAAAAATCAAGTCCAGGCCTTTCTTTCAATTGTGTACGTGCTTGGCATATAAAAAGGAACATGCATATTGGAGATTATTGCCAAGTCAGTTTTGTCTAAAATAACCTTTGCATGCATGCATCAGTTGTTGTATGGAGGTTGTATTCTTGCATTGAAATTTAGTTCTGGGTTCGTGATTTTTATTCAATTTATAATTTGTCCATATTTGTTCATGTGCGTGTGTGTAAGCTTTGCGAAAAAGTTAGTTTAGGACATGTGTCTATTTAATTGTTGCACAGAAACTAAACTCAAACTATCCAATATTTTGATGAAAATATAGTGGTGCAGTACACTATTTAACCTACGTTGAACCGGTACTACGTTTTAAAACGTATTTTGTTGTCGTTATCTTTATAACGGAATTCTCATACCGGTATTATATTTTTGAAGCGTGCTGCTTTGATGACATTTTGACAATAAAAATTACTGTTGTTTTGACTTCAGTAATCGTCAATTTTAAGTGGATTTTTAAGCGGTTATCCCGCAACGTTGATTTGATACACGTTTTTACTGTGTTTGGTGATACACAATTTCCTCATCGAAATTGACATAGTTGTTACTGTTTTGTTCACGTGTTTTAAAAATCGTTTTAAAATAAAGTTGTTTTCTAAAATTTTTACAGTTTGCGCTTTCAAAAGAATGAGAAAGCGATTTAAACGATTCAGCAAAATTGAGGACTATGAACCCTTACTTTTACTGATTCGCTTAATTCCGGACTTGTCCATTTGAGAACGTAAAATGTATTTTTATAAAATGCACAATTTTGCACTTTCAAGGAAACGATGAAGAGATTTAAACGATTTAGCAAAAGTGCGGAGTATGGAACCACACTTTTACTATTTCGGTTAAATCCGGACTCGTTAATTGAAATATTTGTTGTTTGATGATTTTGATGATTTTGTGCGCTTTCGAGCGACTATGATGGACCTTCGGGTCATATGATGGACCTTCGGGTCAAATACCAGTACTAGACCTTCGGGTCATATGTTGGACCTTCGGGTCATATGTTGGGCGCCAAAAATTATGATGACAGTACTTGCACTACAAGAAAACAGTGGATTAAAGACTGAAAATATCAGTTTTTAATAAAGGAACTCAGTCTTTAAATCATATTTACAAACTGGCCAAAGACTGAAATTTCAGTCTTTGAATTCCTAGTCCCAAAAGAAAATTAAGACCGAAATTTCAGTCTCAAAATGTAAAGACTGATAATTCAGTCTTTAATAAATTAGAAACTGAATTTGTAAAGACCGAATTTTTGTCTTTAATCAGTCATAAATTTACTTAACTTTAAAGATAATATATCCACAACTGTAATCCACCATTATTTCATGTGTCACAAAATATATTCAGTATTATATATAGAAATAATAGTATCCAAATCGACACAAATGATAAAATATTCATTTTAACATAATACATTCATTAAGATATGTATATAATTTAGTTTAACAAGAAGCACATGATGTTTAATATATATTTTACATTGACAACAAGGTATCCAAATATCTTTTGTAAGACAATTGCACATATTACTTCAACAAGAAAAACAAAGAAACAAGTCCACTAACATGTATGTACATATGTTACTTTAACAAGGAAAACAAAGCAAACTAGTAAAGTGGAAACTCCAATTACACCATAACTTCATGATGTTGATTTTCTTTGAAATTGCAAGGTGATTGATAGGACATAGAAGGTTGTGAAAACTATTGCATATGTGAAGTTGTTGCATTAGACTAAAAAAGGCATACGGGGTTGCATAGTCCCAAATGTGTTTGAACTCAAAGGTGATTGTCGCGATGGATATGCTCCTAACAACATATGTATGTGACCTGGGACAAAAAATACATGCAAAATAAAGTAAATCATATTAGATTTGAATCACTCGCTCTTGAAAGTTTTAGAGTAAGGTACAGTTCTTATATATTGAACACATTTACATACTATAATGCACCATGCTTTCCTAAAGCAAACTGTGAATTAATAAATTAAGTGTGCCACAATTTTGCTCTAAGATCCTCAGAAGCAAAAATAATATTATGCATGGCAAGTTGGTAAACGTGCTTGTTTTCATTAATTTTAAGTTTCATCCAAAATCTTCATCAGCGAGCCTTTGTATTCTATCTAAAAAAATAAGTTAAAATTTAATCCTCAAAATTTAATACTTTTACCGAAATGGTGATTGTTACACTAAATACTGATTGAGCAGGGCACCTACCTAAGTACAACAAACAATTAGAGAAAACCCACAATGCAATCCAACATAAAAGTAAATAGTGAGAGAGAAGGATTGAGGTGTCAGACTTGGCCAGGGCCTACTGCAGAGTGAACTTTTGTGTCAAATACATAAGTACATACCTCTTGGTTCGCTGGTTAGTTGCATACGATCTTATATGTGTCAAACCAGAGTATATTCTTATTATAGAATATTTGATACTATTGCTATGAATTTTTAGCTTCCAATATAATGTTAAGCATTTTTTCTACTTACTATAGCACCAGTTTAAATATTTATTTTATGAATTGAAAAGAGGATAAATGTATAGATTAAAAGAGTAAATATACATATATTTGATTTTTCTACCAAACATTCCAATATTAGGTCCATGATGTGTCCCAAATATGTACTGTTCAGTTTTAACTAATTAGATCCATGATTGTTATACACAATAAAAGATAGAAAAATTATGTTTTATGAATTTTTTAATCTATGGATCCTTTTAGTGCTGGAAAAAAATGAAGAGAGCGTGTAACCCAATAAGAAATCATAATAGTTGTATGGTTACTGCTATAATTTTAACCAATTAAATTTTGGATGGTAGCAAAAATTCAAGTAGAGATTAATGAACTAAGTACTCATATATTACTTGGGTTACATAAGATGTATAAGGCTTTAGACAGATTTGTGTATATATTTATAATTTAAATATAAGTCACTCAAAGTTTCATCCTAGTGCATTCAGATGAATTTAGACTAAAATTAGCATCCATCCTAAATAGTCCGATCACTTATCCATTTTAATTAAGTTGAGAAGAGTATAGATTAAACTTAAGCTGACTACTTTATTTAATGACCATATATGTTTTTATGCCATAGTATTTTAATCAAAGGTTAATACTCTAAACCAATGCAAGTATACAATAAGATGTGATGTACATCCATTTTAATCAAACTGCACTAGTTTAATAAGTGGCAAAGCTTACTGTCAATACTCCAAACCATGTTGCCTAGCCTTGTTTTAATATGTACAGCAAAAAGGCTGGATGTAGCAAAGGTGCTGCAACACATAGCAATGAACAAGAGTGAACCTGTCATGAAATAAAGGATGGAGAATTAAAATATAACAAGTATATAATATGTTTGGTACAAAAATGGTGCAGACTCAAACCAAAACTCAAATAAAACAAGGCTAGAAAACAACAAAGGAGGGTGTGAGCACACTGAAGACATACACAGCGAGAATAGGATTTAGTTTAGTCAACTTTCAGTTTTCTTTTATCCTCTGTCTTAATTAAATTTGTAATTTAAAAGTTAAATAATTTTCACATATCATTCAACATACAAAAGAACCATTTCTCTTTCATGTGACTGTTACTTTATCTTCAGCCAAAATTTCTCTTTTCGAAATAAATTTCAACCAAATGATTCTAAGGATTAATAATTGAAGCCGTTGTTAGAACTGAGTGGTTTAGAAATGATTAATAAAATCAGTATAACTGAAAAGTGCAATTGACTTGATTTCATTACAGATGATATACATTAGATTCATTATTAGCGAAAGATATACATCCTTGTATATTAGGATTGTAAGTAGAATTTATTTTTATAGTATTTAATCCAATTATACTGTACAAACTTTTTAACTCAAGAGGACAACCCTCTTTACTACGGGTCCTTTATTTAGTTGTTTGGAATAATAAAATAAAAGATATAAAAATAATAAACGATATATTTTCTCTTTTCTCATAGAAATACATATTTTGTGGAAATGGTAAACCATACCGAAACTTATAGAAGTTCTGATCACCAAAAAATAGTAGAAACAACATTGCCTCTTCACATATTAAAATAATCACTTAAAGGACAATAAAATCATGTTGGATCAATGCCATTTTTGAAGCTTCCCAAAGCTTTCATCGGATACTTTAATTTGGCCTATCTTATTGATTATAAGTAACAAAAAAATTTAGGTGTGGTAAAAGTTGCAGGATTAGATGTTTAAATTATTTAAGATTCTGCACCAAATGAGAAAATTGTATCCAAAGGAGGAAAATGTGATTATCATCTTGCATAGAGTCCTCGAAAACTAGTAAACACATATAGCACCTAGATAACATTTGTGTTTAACTATTTCTATCAAATTAACCATGTAGATTATTAATGACAACGTCAATTAATGTAACACATAATAACAGTAGTTAAAAAGCAATTGCAACAAGTATGGCACTAAAAAGAATAAAAATTATGTGGGTAAAAATAAACTAACATGTGAAATGAGGAATATACCGCCAAATGTAGAAAAATCCCATTTGCTGCGATACACAGTGGCTTATGTGGGCACGGTTTCTTATGAAAATTTGCTGGACTGAGAAGGAATAGAAGATGAAGTAGGCATAGTTGGTTGCGCAGAAAGAGAAGAATATATGGCATAGTCTGTTGCAAAGGCACTACAACATGGGTTAGTGATTTGCATATGTACAGTAGACTGCATCGGTACACCAAAGATTGCGTTATTTTTTTCCAACACCCAATTTGAACATAATATATTCATTATTATAGATATTTCCATAAACATCAGCATTAATTGCATAATTTTTGATTTATAGCTCTACCGTTGACCAATTTCTTCCAAAAAAATTGAGTATGCATTGGCTGGGTAGATGGAGGTGGAATAAAAGTACATCCTTGATGAGGCCTGGTGGAACATGAATGAGAAGCTCCATACTAACATCTAAATGAGGCATTCCATACATCTTTCTTTTTGGAAGTCCCCCCAAAAAATCCACCAAATCTTGTGGATTAAAAACATCCATTGCTCTCTCGGACTCGGTCTTTTTTTAAGACAATTCTCCTATTTAAAAAATCAATTGGTACTACTTAAATATTAACTGTTTCAACTAAATAAAATAATTAACATGGTCTTCGCAGATTGTTATCCACGTATCTAATGCTCTGATGTGATTTTTTAGTATTTTTTAAGGAGTTTGATAGATCTTTAAGAACACGCTAATTGTCGGTATTGAAGTGCCGCATGAAATGTTGGTTTATTTCCTATTACAACTTTCAACATTCATTTATATAAATATTAGGGATTATGGTCATTGATAATAATATTGATAGGTAAAATTCTTGAAGTGATTACACTTTTATGCATATATACCATGCGTGATTGCGTAGGACCATATATCACATGCACTCATATTACTAGTTAGAGAGATTGATATATAAGTAAACATAATGTTCTATTAGAAGTTGTTTTTCATAGGAAGTCATTTCTTCAACTCATATATAGAAAATCAAGCCTAAATATCTTTCTTTTATTTTATCTATTTAAACTAATTGATTTCTATAGGATAACAAAAATAGACCTTAATTATGTAGACATAGAACTCATTTTTCTAGTAGATGATTCAATTATTTATTAATTGTATCAAATCATATACAAGTATTACATTTTCACACCATGATTTGTTCATCCAATTATCATTCTATTAACATTAATTTTCCAGGAACAAATTTTAAATAATGATCAAATTAATTCCATTATTTACCATTAAAGCTAAGCATCCCCAAGAACTCAAACAAAGATCATAAAATGAATAATCATATTTTATCTACTAATAAAATTCTAAATTTTGAGCATACATACTTAACTAGCATAGTCAATTGTTCACTGGATTTGAAACTTTGATTTTCACCAAATTAAATGAAAGGTTTTACTCATCCGTGAAGTTGTAATATATTTAGTGCACAACTTATAATAAAATTGTTATTACATGTTAAATTATTAACTATTAGCCTTGTGGCAGCCCAACACCATTATACTTCACTTTTCCATGATTACTCTTAAAGTCTAATTAGCACTAAAACTTCATTCATTATCTTTGTGAAACTGTTGTATTGAATCTATAAATTTATATCTCAAAAATTTTAAGTTCTTTCTTATATGTTAGCCAAAAGCTTCTCGAGCTAGCTAATTGTGATAACTTACATTTTATATGAACTATCTGTTCATCCAGACCTCTTATATTGAAAAGCGGGTGAGGTTTAAGATGTTTCAATGACCAAATTTTGTGAGCTTATTTGATAATTTTTAGCATAAACTGTTCTGCTGCTAAAAAACACTATCGCCGTGTGACTAAATATATGAAAGTATAAGCTTGAAAGTAAGCTTTATAACATAACATGTTAAGTAGAGATTCACATAAAATAATGGAACTATGAAAAATATATGTAAGTACAAAAAAGCAAATGAGTAAGGCTAAATGATGTACTATATTTATTGCACAACTTATAATAAAACTCTTATTATATGTTAAATTAATAACTATTAGCCTTATGGCAGTTCAACATCCTTATACTTCATTGTTCCGTGATTACTCTTGAAGACCTATTAGTACTAAAACTTCATTCATTATCTTTGTAAAACTGTTCTAGCGAATCTATAAATTTATATTTGAAAATTTTAGGTTCTTTCTTATATGTTACCCAATAGCTTCTCGAGCTAGCTAATTGTGATAGCTTACGTTTTATGCGAACTGTCTTTTCATCCAAACCTCTTATATCAAAAAGCGGGTAAGGTTGATTGAGCAAGGTATTTCAATGATCAATTTTGTGGGCTTATTTGATAATTTTTAGCATAAATTGTTCTGTTGCTAAATAATCACTATCACCGTGCGATAGTAAATATATGAAAGTCCAAATTTAAAAGTAAGCTCTATAATGTAACATGTTAAGTAGAGATTCACATAAAATGATGGAGTGTGTGTGTGTGTGTGTGTGTGTGTGTGTGTGTATATAAGTATAAGATAGCAAATGAGTTAGGCTAAAGTCATTTTAGTGTCGTTCCTATTTTTACTATACATGTATAATAAAAGATGAATAAAGAAAATCTTACCTCAAGAGGGTTAGCCCACATCCGTGTGTTCAGCAAGCTTGCCGACTGATATCGTCGGATACAACTTCAACCTTCAGGTAGAGTTGCGCAACTCCCAAGTAGCAAATATTGTTTCGCTTCAAGTAGGAACCATTTAAGTTATCCCTTGTAACCATTCTGCGTAAAATAAATGTCTCGGTTTTAGATCTCTAAAATTGTATACTATTTCAAGTGCCACTATTTAGAAGTTACTTAAACATGTACAGCATGGACAAGAAAAAAAAGATCTATGTAACTTTTATTCAACACCAATTAGCTAAGAAAAACTACGAATAAAAGAATAAAATACTTTATTATTAGTATTCAACGATCAAGGAATCAGGACTTAACATGAACCCAAATTTTTCAGCGGTATCGTATATACCGCAACAAAGGAGTATCATGACACCTCCACCATTACTGATTAATATGAATTACGGTAATTCGTTTCTATTTTTTCATATATTTTCTTGTTAAGATTTGACCTACTTTGCTCTTATAGCAAAGTAAATGCATCATCAAAAAGTTTTAGATCTTTTTTTAATAGTATGTTAAGATATCAATGCACGAAGTAAAGTAATCTAAAGTTAAGATTATTATCTTATTGCTATAGTTTTTAGCTCAGCAATTGTAAAAACTAACTGGTTGTTAATGGAAGCTTATTCAGCTTCATTTAAATCCAACTAGCAGCACCACTCTTCCTGCTAATAGCTCCATCTCAAAAAATCAAACAGTGTTAAATATTTTGGTTTGCTGATTTTTAACATTAGCAGTACACATCTAGCCCATTTATAAAAGTTATATAAATAACAAAATAAAATGCAAACTTGTTTACTTTTTCGAAAATATGTTCATTCGTGATCTCTATATCAAATTCATGGATTTCCATATCAAATTCATGGAAACGATCACACTACTGAACTTCCTAATCAGCTCAAAAAAGAGTGCAGCCATCATGCAACATAGCCCACATGATCAGGTGGTTAAGTAAATCAGTACCTAATCAAGAAACAAGCATCAACTTAGGTATCAGACATCCTATGAATACAAAAAAAAAGAACTAAAGTTGAGTTATAATTATTTCTTCTCTGTATAATTCCTCAAGTATAAGTGAAGAAAATATAGCAAGTATTGCAACAACTTAGGTAATATATATCACAAAGATAAACATAAGTAAAAAATAACTGGAATTACATATCATAAGTTTTATAATTAAGCATATGAAAAAAAAGCTTGTTGACGAACCATACACATGGTAATTATATAGACAAATAATTGTATTGTCCAATTTATAAATATGATGCTCATACAAAATCCTATACGAATATGAAAAAACATAAAATACAATTTCGGTTCCTATAAAATAAATATAGCAGCCAACTGAACAACTAGTAGATCTAGAAAAAGAAAAGCTTATGTGAGGACCAATTTAGTTTTAGATGTATAAATTTGATAAAGTAGAAGAAAAGTTGTTTGAAAATTTTGTGGCTTTATTGGAATGTTTCTTAATAAAAGCACAGTAGATACTAGTCAAAGTTAGTTGCCATTTTTATGCAGATAAAGTTGGAAACCACATAATGTAAAGAGCCTAAAATAGATTTGAAGTCATAAAAGTAACAAATTTGTAAAAATAAGTACAATCCTGCTACAATCTCTCAAGCTGCTCAATTTTCTAAAATTCTTATAGCTTGATTCAAAGTTGACTGAGTATCATCCTTATTCCGATTTGCATCCACTTTAATATACTGAATTTTAATATAAGGACACCCTATGGATGAGGATTAAGAGCATATTTAATTAAAAAAATGCATAAAATTGTAAATATAAAAGATCACCTTTAAATTTGTGTGCAAGCAAAAACAAATGAGCAATAACCGCAACAAAGCGGTAATTGGATGAAATTAATGTACAAGAAAATAAATCACTTTTCTACTATATATATTAAAAAATAACTTCCATGTAAGGGGTCAGTATCATGCATATAAGGAGGAAAAGCTGCCCTGAAAATGATATTCAATTAGTATGTATGTTTATTCATTTATATATAAGATAAATTTTACTATTTTTATGAGTATTCATTTATACATAAGTCATTGCTTATAACAATTTTCAGATATATAGATAACTAGAAAAACTCACCATAGTAACTAAAAATGCACCCTTTGAATTTGCACAAGAGTCACACAAAGTTCTTGTATTGAGGGATGGAAACCAATTGCTCATAGTTTGAACAAGTTATTATGAGATATATGATATAGTAGGGAAAGTGTAAGTGCAAAAGTATAGTTCTAACAAATTATGTTTTGATCTAGATTATGGTAGCATACATCTAGCTGAACTAGAAAAGTAGCTTAAATTTTTCCCAAAAGTCATCCAAGAGGCAAATATTGCATTTGCTGCATTGCATTTACATCAACCAATGATTAAACAAACAAACAAAAAAGGCTTCATTTTATAATGTAGAACCCAAGGAAGAAAAGGTAAGTGTTCTGCCATTATATCCCAAATTTAAGATAAGGTCCAGTGATACATAAAATTATCTAACTGAACGATTATAAACTATCATCATTGTAACATAACTGATGCTGCTGTCAAGCTATAAGATGTCAATCCAAACTTATCTCAAAAAAATGTCACACTATTTGAAATCTTAATCAACCAGCATATTTAATCATAAAATAGTAAGCGAAATAGGCAGATCACGGGAGAATTAGCCATTTAGAAAAAGTTAAATTAAAATTAATGAATTACCTTGATTAATGATTCGAAATAGCAAATGCAAATTCCCTTTCTATACTTTGAAGAGATCCAATTTAGCGAATGGAGAAAATCAGAAATGATATGGATATATAACTGTAGCAGTGTTGTCCTCTTATATAATTCAGTGGAGAGAATTCATAGATCAAGGAAGGAGAGAATGGTGGCGTGGATTAGGAAATCATGGAAGGTGAGGAAAGAGCACGTGCTAAATTAATTTGGGGGGAAGCTAATGACGGTACCGCCTAAATTTTATATGTAGCAAAAAGAGGATCGAATTTAGACCTAGGTATGATGGACGATTAGATTTGCTTTTATAATTAAAAATAAAACTTTTTTTCTAAATTAATTACACAAAAAGTTTTGTTTCTACCATGTTGAGTAAACATTTTCTTTTTAGAGTGCTAGCAAAGTTCGTAACAAAATCTTTCTCAAAAACACGCTAAACTTCAAAGACGTTCATAGAAAATCCGAAAATATGAAAACGGAGAGGACAAATGAATTAGTTGTTGCTTGTTTGTGGTTGAGTTGATGATTGGATTTGAGCAAATGTGATCACCACAGTATTTTAGAAACAATTGCATGAACCCGTTATGGACAATTAGCATCAATATCACATATAACAGTGAACTCTCTAGCACTGGACTTTATGTTTTTAAATGAAACCGAACATTTTATCGTCCATTCACTTATATGTTCAATTAAAAATTCCTTCGATTTAAAAATCATACCAACTCGAGGGTCTTTCTCCACACATTCCAGTCCGAACATTTCATCGGTAAATTGAAATTCTTGTATAACAGACCTTTCCATGATTGTAACGTTGCATTGGTCATCTTCTAACAGTTCTTCGATCTCGATATGCTCATCAGTGTCATCAACTTCCTCTGGAATATCATCTAAAGGAGCGTAATTATTAACATTCATAGCATCGATCCATGTTTCATCGTCGTCAAGTGAAGCCCATGTTATCCAAATGGGAAATTTCAATATCAGCATTTCCACCCTCTATATCCTCAGTGTTAACATTTTCATCTTCAATTTCATGCAAGTAGTCGTTTGAATTCGGGGTTGGAATTGACTGTGGAGGATACGATGGATATGAAAGGAAACCATACCCGGGTGACTGCGATGGATATGCCATGACACCGTAGCCGGATGATTGTGGATACAACCTGTACATAAACATTGACTGTTAGGTATAAAAAACATGAATTAATGAAACATTCATACAGCACATAAAAGCATACACAACTGCTTGTGCGTAAATGTTCGGTGGGTGGTAGGAGTAGTGTGGGTAATACATTTGACTTTGCTCAGCAGTATTGCCGGGTCCAGGTTGGCTTGCATAATCAAAGATTTGAGCTTGTTGTTCAGTTGTATGTACCACCTCTGTCTTCTTAACATACAACTCAATTACCTTCATCCCTACACAAAACATAGAATCGACATCGTCGTCATCATTTACCTCAATAGCAATTGGACTGTCATCTGTTACCCA
Organism: Allium fistulosum; assembly: GCA_030737815.1. NCBI lineage: Eukaryota > Viridiplantae > Streptophyta > Magnoliopsida > Asparagales > Amaryllidaceae > Allium > Allium fistulosum. The sequence continues at coordinate 1,215,805,097 of CM060904.1, read as the reverse complement.
TTTACTAACCAATGAGATGTCGAACTCCGTAGAAGAAATCTTTGTAGCTTTGTAAATTGCCGTTTTCAGCTCAAGAAAATTGCAACCCCTCCTCACTTTCTATCCCTTGTGTTTTCCGCCAACATAGGTTGGCTTGCTATTTTCATCGATGATTAAATCACCGTCATAGTGACAAATAATCGGTGCGGTAGTCATTGATCTATCAAAATTACAGAAAGTTAAATGTCAACACTGGATCTATCAATATTAGTGGAGTAGGGTTTCGATGCTTTGCCTCAAGTGTAGATGAACGTGCAATCTTTTGTTGATCTTCGTAGAATTAAACGATTTTGAGTGGAATGATGTGTTGCTGGTAGTGAGAAGGGTTTCTGAAAGAAAATGGACTTGAGGAGTTGTGTTTGTTTGGGGAGGAGTTGTAATGTTTGTATGTTGTTGTTGGGTCAGGGGATAGCCCATGTATGTAAACTCAACTTAAAGTTGTGCCTATACGTATGAAAATACTGGACATAACTCAAAGTTGCGCATAATTTATTCATGGGGGCGCAACTAGAAGCAGCGCCTGCAACTTTCCAGAGAACAAATAATATTCATGCACGACTATAAGTTGCGCCTGCAACTTTCCAGATTTCCAGAGAACAAATAACAGATGCAACTTTCATACAATATCAACTATCATACAATAACAACTTATAAGTACGATATTTCATTCAAATATCTGAAATATTTCATATAAAACATCATATTTCATACAACAATATGTTTCAAGTCAATATTACAACATCGCAACACCTACAGACCAACAAGTTCCAAGCCAATACAAATTCAAACCAAAGCAACCAAATGAAAAAACCAACACAACCCTATCTTATTACATTTCTACGTTTGCGTAGTGTTCTTTGAGTTTGCGTTGGAGGCGATTGAGATGGTTCAGCTTCAACTATTTCCTGCCCCGGCTGGCTACCTTGTGAAGGACCCCCCATGCCTCTAAAACGTCTTCTTTGGTAGGTACGACCAAAAGCCTGGGGTGGACGAGGCACATACGATGGTGGTCTTTCTAGCTTATGCCTACCAAGAAGCGACTTGATAATTTCCTCGATGTTGAAGCACTTTCCTTTTACTCTGTTCTCATCTGCAGGATCTACCAGAACATCGTCAACTTTATTGGAAATCATGTACAACCCTTGAACCTAAAACAAAAGAAGCAATGACGCAAGTAAGTAAAACTAGTTGAGGAAGTTAAAAGATTAAAACTTATAAACACGTACCAAATCATGTTTCACCGGTCCCCGTGGAGCATATTTGGGGAGCCTAGTTAACGATTCTTTAAGAATAAATTGCCGCGTGATATGCCAGTACCAACTATAGATTGTTTGATTGATATTTTTGGTACGCGTTCAACCTGAACGTGATCCAACCTATGATCCCATCTTGCGACGTACGTGTTGTACAAGTCTCTGTTCCAACCGTGTGGGAAAATCTGCTCGGCTAGATCCGGTATATGCCGACGAAGGCCAAATTGCATCAACACTCTATCAGGGTAGTGCATGAATACACTTTGCAAGCAAATAATCAGGGTTCTTACATACCAAGTCTACTCTCCATCTAAGCAAATAAGCGGCAACTACTGTACGATCTCAGCCGTGTATGGCGTCCAGTCAACAGCATGCTCGTCCATAACATTTAGCTCATTGCGATAGAATATGGGATGACGGACTGGATTATCTCTCCAACGTCTATCTTCGGTCCATCTACAGTCGTAAACAAAATAGTGTGTGAATATTGGCACAAATCATAAAGTTTTCAGTATAAATTTCAAGTTGTTTTTACCTTGCCCCGTACGGTAATCCCGGAGCGATGTTGGCACGAACATTTGGCCGCCCAACAGAAATACGCTTCCAAGACCATACATACATATTATCAGTGTTAAAAAACGTCTTTCAAAATATTTCATAAAATTGGTATACCAATAAGAAAAAACCGACATACATGCAGAAGGGTTAGGCAACCTGCTAACCCGTTCGTCTTTCTTAGTGCCATATTATCCAACTTCTTATACAATGCGCATAAAACCCCGCTACCCCATGAATAATTGGAAATGATGGCAAAATCCTCTAGCAAGTATAACCATTTAACGCTAACTCTACCCTTTGAATGGTTCGAAAATAGACGAGATGCTATAAGAAGCAATATGACAGCTCGTGTGAAATGTTCTAGCTCCTCAACGGATGAATCGACTAAAATTTCCCCACCAATTATAAGGTCATTTATCCATTTGATCTTCAACTCTCTTCTATTGACCACCGCTTTTGGGGGTAGAATTTCACCAAACAAACATTGACAAAGCTCATCAACGTCCACGTTACCACTGTAGTTCAACACAGCGCCTTCGATAGGAAGGCCAAGCAAAATAGAAACGTCTTGCGGCGTAATTGTCATTTCTCCAACGGAAAAATAAAAAGTGCAAGTCTCAAGTCTCCATCTATCGCATAAAGCTGTGAGTAAAGACCTGTCAAATCAGATATATTTAATCTGCATGAAGTACCAGAATCCCGCTTGATGTAGTAATTGTTGAACCCGTTGATCTTCAATCATCTCCATCAAATTTTCGAAACTTTGCGAATGATCAAAACAATCCACCGGTTTTACACTCTGCAAAACAAAGAATTATAACTTATAGTTGATTCAAAATGCGAAAAAGCTTACAAAAATTTACTATATTTACAAAACAAATAATATTACCCTCGTTAACTCTTCAAAATTAGAGCAGTGATTATCCTGCATATAAAGCACGCTATCGTCTACCCGTCCGTTTGCCGGTTCTTCAAATTTCATATCAAAAAAATCAAATTTTACAAATCGTTTATAATCAATTAGTGATTCAACGCTTCAAATTGGATTATTAACATGTAAAACAAACTAATCGACGGTATTTCTAGCAAATACAACCAAAAAATAAGCAAATTAGAACTTAATCAAAAGAACAAGGGTTTTGGAAATTACCAAAATCTATTTATGTTGAAGAGGATCCCGCTTCCATTGTTGTAGTTTTGGTTTAATCGAAAATGAAGAATAAATTTGAAAAATTTGTGATAATTTGGTGCAAAATGACTAAAGATTGGGTTTGGAGCTGATGGGTTCGGGCATGGAAGAACGAGTTGAGGATTTTGAAATGTTTTTGAGTTATGAGGAAAGGATAGCTGCTGTCTCTGTTTTACAGCAGCTACATGTGCAGGCGCAACTCATAGTTGCACCTACACGAGTTTAAAGTAGACTACTTGTTACATTGCCTTATGCGCAACTGATAGTTGCGCAAGGAAAAAATAAGTTGAGCAACTAATAATTGCGCATAATAAAAAAAAATCAAACATACGTCCATGCGCATCTAAGAGTTGCGCCACCGAAAATATTAAATCTATGCACAACTAAGAGTGGCGCTTCTGGCTGGCAGTTACAGCAACGCTGACTGGACTGCTAACTGGGTTGAAACTAGCCTTGTTTGATTATAAGTTTGAAAACTAACTCTTATCGCGAAATTGCTTCATAAATTAGCCTACTTTAAAAAAAATTCCTATATTTTACAATGTTAAATTTTTATTCTTGAACAAATAGTTATAACACTTGATAAACATAGTTAAATACAATAATTTTTACAGTTTATTAAAAAAATTAGTTATTAGATGTTATAATTCAACAATATCACATAAATGTTAAGAAAAATAATAATATATGCTACGATACTAAAAAATCCATTGTCGAATGTTATTTTTAACTATGATTTTGACCGATGTTGTAGAATTTTTTTTTTACAACACTATGAAAAAAATGCTATCATGATAACCTTTATTGCAACGTTTCCTTTAAGATAATTAAGTTGTTAAATTCTATATTTTTTACAATACTTTGTCGAACCGTTGTAAGCTCAACGTTGTAAAATAGTGTTTTTCTTGTAGTGTTAGCTTGTTTTGGCATTTTTCTTCTTTGGTCATTTTTTTTCCTTTTGGTCTTCTTGGTCGATCCATGAGATATTTTGACTTGTTATAGATGTTCTAGTTCTCTTTGAATTCTACTTGGTTAAAAACTCAATAAATAGAAAGCCAGTTACATAATATAACCGTTGAATTGAAACATTAAACGAGTAAATTTGGATTAGTAGAATAGATAAATCGATTAAATAGATAGAACATAGCTATTTTTATATTTGAAGAGTGAAAGGAGAAGAAAAGTCTTAAACCTATATATAAAGGAAAATTTGATAGATATCCTTATGATTTATTATGAACAAATAAGTTTCGACCGTTTTTCAACAAGCTAGGTTCTATGCTAGCTAGCATAAAATACAACTTAGATTCTTCTGTATACGGACGATCATACCAACGGTAAATTATAGTGCATGCGTACATTATAGTCATAAGGTAGGTTGTTATGTGAATTATAATAGGTTTTAACTACATTCGCATGAGTTACCAAAATCAAATGTTAGATTTACTTAAAAATAAAACATTGAATGTTTTGTCATTCTATGACTTCTTAGAGACCGAATTAAAGACTGAACTAAAGACTGAAATTTGGTCTCTGACTGGTCTTAAATCTTAAAAACCGATTCGAGACCGAATTTCAGTCTCTAATTTGGAATTTTAAAGACTAATATTTTCAGTTTGTACTCGGTTTGTATTTAAAGACTAACTAATTTCAGTCTTTATTCTTCAGTCTTTATATGGATATTTTTTAGTAGTGTTGGTAGGCTTCGGCCATATGTTGATGCACGTGCGGCGTAGCTAAAACTCGCCATTTGTTGGGATCGATCCACTTTTATGTTGATTTTCTAGTTATCTATTTTTTTGATTTCTAGATTTTGTGAATTGTTGTTTTGAATTCAATTGTGAATTTGAAAGTTGATTTTAATGGAGTTTGATGTGATTTCTTCATTTAACTATGTTGATTTCTTATGTTGAATAGTCTCATTCGAGATTATTATTATTTTACTTTGATGTTATTTATGATGCACTCACATATAAGAATAAATTAGACTGATCCGTTTATTATTTCTTTTTGAATAATACTCGGGTCAGACCGAGTTATTTCAGGGTAGTCTCTATCTCTGATTCTGTAGCAGCTTCAGCTTTTGGGATATCGCATCATCTTTTGTCTAGCCTTCGAGGAGTTCTTTTGGTTATTCGACTCTCATCTTATGTATGTTGATGTATATGTATATGTACATTTGGTTCTTGTGAACCATCGACTGTTGTATCATGTATTCCAGACTTGTCTTCCGCTATATATCTGATATTTCTGTTCTGATGTGATTATACTATCAGTGTTGTTGTTATTATGAGTTGTTCTGAATTTTTCTTTAGCCACTGTAGTTTCGTTTTAGATTTGGATTGAATATATATCTTTGGGAGTAATTTATACAACTCCTATCGATGTAATCAATACTCATCTAAGGTATAACTTACAGATGGTCGCTCCTCACAAGCCTTATTCTTCGCAATAGCAGACGTTATTCCTTATAATAACCTTTGTTATTGTGAGCATAGAGGTGGGGCGTCACAGCTTGGTATCAGAGCTGAAATTCAGAACAAATTATAATATACACAGAACAGAAAAAGAATGGAACATGTGTTACAACTATTCGAAGGTTTTATTCGTGCCTATATAATCTATCCCTTATATTGTTCTTAAATCTTTATCCTCTTTAACATATTGGAGTATGTCTAGGGATAAATCTCATATTCCCGTAGTATTCCATTTGTTAAATTCCTTAATAATCTTGCTTATAGTTTCCTTGAGTTAAAACAAGGAAAGTCCTCTGTTTCTGATTGTCTTACTGCTTCTAGGGGTTTCAAATCTGGGAAGCTTAATGTTGCTTAAGCTTCTGGTGTTTCTTCTCATCCCAAAATTTTTACTCCTTCTGTTTTGGAAGGTTTTATTTTATTTCGTGGTCGTTCTATTAGAGTTCTTTTCGATACGGGTGCATCTCATTCATTCGCGTCGAAGGAGCTAGTTGATGTTATTTCTTTGGATGTTGTTACTCTTTGCGACCCTTTGAAGGTGGTGAATCCAATTGGTGGATCCGCTACTCTTAGTTTGTTGTGTATTGGTGTTGAGATTATTCTTTGTGGTTTTTCCTTTCTCTAAAATCTGCATGTTATGGATCATCTTGGTTTTGATATGATTTTGGGAACGGATTAGCTCGTCCGTTATGAAGTTCAATCCTATGTCCGGAAAGAACTTTATATCTCAAGCATCCCGATGCTATCGAGCAGTTATCTATTATATTCGAAGTAAGGACCATCCTTCGAATGCTTTCATTTCCTCCTTCGAACCAGATGATGTCTTAGCTAATATTCTTGTAGTTTGTGATTTTCTGATGTCTTCGAGCTTATTTTGAGTTTGCCGTCGAATAGGGCAATTGAGTTCCGTATTGATTTTATCTCCGGTGCTCATCCTGTCAGTCGTCCTCCCACGAGGATGTCTGCTAGGGAAAATGAGGAACTCAAGCAACAATTATGTGAGTTGGAAGCCAAACGATTTATTCGTTCTAGCCTTTCTCCTTGGGGCGCCGCCATTGTCTTCGTTAAGAAGCCAGATGGTACTCTTAGGCTTTGCATTGATTTTAGCAAGCTTAACGAGTTCACTATCAAATAGGTACCCATTACCTAGGATCGACGGCATGTTCGATCAAGTAAGTGGCGCTAAACTGTTCTCCCAATTCAACCTTACCATCGGTTTTCACTTGGCTACGAGTTGCGGAAGTTAGCATTCCACTTACCGCATTCCGCACTCGTTATGATTCTTATGAATGACTTATTACGTCATTCAGTTGCCCAGCCTATTTCATCCATTTTATGAATCGAGTATTCTACGAATATCTCGATGACTCCATTTGTGTATTTATTGACTTTGGATGAAAACATCAATTTAAAATTTGGCAAATCTTTTTCATAAGATTTATTTACAAGTATAATTGGATTTGTGTTTATCATATAGAAGATGATTTTTGTGATGGTATTGCCCATTGAGTGCTTTAAGAATTCTGGTCGATGCGCTTGATCAACGTTATCGATAGGAATCTCCTAAACGCTTTGATGAGACAATTTGACACAATAAATTGACCTATAAAAAGTAAATTTTTCTAGAAAATGATTTCGTAAAGATGATTGAAATTTTTGGAAGTCTTATCTTTTCAGGAAAGAAGATTATTTGAAAGAACTTCTTTCCAATACTTTTATCCTTGTGATTCCCGAAGGGAACCAAGACTTCATTATTTGTACCGATACTAGTCGTATTGGTTTCAGTGCAGTTCTCATGCAAAAAGATAGAGTAGTTGCCTATGCTTCTAGACAACTAAAGCCTAACGAGATTCGTTATTACCTATGATTTGAGTTAGCCGCCATAGTCTTTGCTCTAAAGATTTGACGACATTATTTGTTGGGCGAGCGTTTTGTTCTCATCACTGATCACAAATCTCTGAAGTATTTAGTTACTCAGAAAGAGCTTAATATGAGGCAACAGTGTTGGCTCGAAATTCTAGCTTCATATGATTTCGATTTTTAGTATACCCCTGGTAAGGGTAATCGGGTTGCTGATGCGCTTAGTCGCAAGCAGCATGTTGTTGTTTCCATGATGCTAACAGAGTGGAATATTTTGAAAGCTTTATCTCATTGTGATATTAGAAACCATCCTTCAGTTTTTGATTCGCCCGTGCTTTTATTTAGCATGGAAGCTCGTCCTATTTGTTGGATCGTGTTGTCGATGCCCAGAAACAAGATCCACATATTGCTTATCTTGTCCAGAGTTATAAATCGGAATCCCGAAGTGATGATCTAAGGGATTTCGATATTGATGTTCATGGTTGTATTCAGAAGAAGGGTAGGTTGATCGTGCCTAATGTTCCTAATCTTAGAAATGACATTCTTGAGGATTGTCATTGTTCTAAGTATACTATCCATCCGGGTAGTAGTATGATGTATGCTGATATGAAACGCTTATACTTTTGAGAGGGTATGAAGCGTGATGTTGCAAGTTATATGATTTGTTGTATGACTTGTCAACTTATTAAAGCAGAACACCAACGTCCTAGTGGTCTTTTGCAGCCTCTTGAGATTCCATTATGGAAAAGGGATTAGATTTCTAAGGACTTCATAGATGGTCTACCTCGTTCGAGGTTGGGCCATACTAGTGTTTTGAGTGATTGTTGATCGTTTGACCAAATCATCCCATTTTATTCCTATCAAGTCCAATCGAACTACTTCTTGTCTTTGGTGGTAGTTGGGAAGACCACCTATCTCTTGTTGAGATTCTTATGATAACAGTTTTCAATCCAGTATCGGTATGGCTCCTTTCGAAGCTCTTTACGGAAGGCCGTGTCGATCACCATCTTGTTGGCTGGAATCGGGGGAAAAGTTAGTTCTCGGCCTCGATTACATTCGTGATTCTTCGGAGAGGATTGATGTTATTAGACAGAGAATGAAGGAGGCTCAGAATAGGCAGAAATCTTATGCCGATCATCGTAGGAAGCCTTTGGAATTTTATGTTGGCGATCCCGTATTCATTCGTGTTTTCCTGATGAAGGGTGTGGTGCGTTTTAGTCACTTCGGGAAATTGGCTCCTCGATATGTTGGACCGTTTCCTATTACGAAACGCATTGGCCCAGTTGCTTATCGTGTATCGCTACCTGCTCAGTTTTCAGGAATTCATGACGTATTTCATGTGTCCCAGCTTCGTCGATGCCTTCGAGATTCAGATTCTATTATTGATCCTCCTATGTTGCAAGATCTTGAGATCTCACCCGACTTGTCTATTGTGCAAAATCCTATTCGTGTGCTAGCTTCGGAGGTTAAACGCCTTCGGAACAAAGAAGTCCCGCTTGTGAAAATTCAATGGTCCGCAAACCCCAAAGATTGCACTTGGGAAACCAAAGAATTCATCGAGCGTTCTTATCATGGTTTTCTCTTCTCTTCGGGCGGGGTGAGCATTCTTATTCATCTTTTCTAATTTGAATCTATGTTGTGATGAATTATTTGTGTATGGACTACTTCTAGTATGAAAATTGCGGGGACGCAATTTTTATAAGGAGGGGAGTCTATGACGACCGTGATTTTTGAATTACTGTCATAATAAATATTTTAAATAGAAATTTAAAAAAAAAAAAATGGAAATTTGGAAATTTAAAATGATGCAAATTCTTTTGCGGAGTCAGTTGCCAATTTGCTTGTTGCATTTAACAAGTTGTGTTATATTCTTTCATTTTGCCTTTCACGTGTGTAGTGGTCCATTTCAAAAGCAAGTGGAACCTTGTTAGTACCGCTGCCACATTCTTCTTGGGCAAGGTGTTAACACAGTTTGGCTATCATCATTTTATTGTAGCTTGTACTCACCTCTGCAGAAGCACGTATTTCCCTTTAATGCAAGTGTACTAGGCCAGCTCACTTTTCATTGACTTATGCACAAAATTCCTGTAGCCTTCCTCATTTTGTTTCAAAAGTTTGAAAGAATAAGAAAATGCATGCCTCCTTCCTGTTGCTCATTCTTTAGTAGCATCTTTCTTGGGTTCATCTTTCAAATAGCTCAGCAAAAAGCTTCGCAGTTTGATTTGTTGCTCACTTCTGGATCCTAGTTGTTACTGGTTTTGAAACAATGTAAGGTGAGTACAAAACTCACATTTCTAATTTTATTCGCTACTTTATTTTTGCGTACAAACTAAGTTGCCTGGCACTTTTGTTTATTTCATCTTTTGCGTGCAAAGGTGTCACCTTTCTTTTGAATGTATATTCGTGAGCGCATGCAACTTTTGGTCCACTTCATACCTGCGTGTAATTAATGTGCGTGTCCAGATAAATGCTTTATCATCTGATCCATTTTATTTCGTGAGTGGAAAACTCACGTTTCTAATTTATTATTCATTTCATTTTTGGGTCCGAATTATTTCGCTCTGGCATTTTATGTTGTTTTTATTGCGTGCTAAAAAGTGTAGCACGAAGACAAGTTGAAGCATTCAAAAATTTAGTCCAGGTCGCTGTGTACTATAATTTCTTGCGCATGTATTCAGTTTTGTGCGTGCGTGTTATATAGTATAGAAAGCAGGTTAAAATTTTGTCTTCAATGAATGTTATACGTTGTCAAGTTTTGTTCATTTTATATTTTTATTAGTGTGCATGCATAGGGTAGTATAGCCAGATTACCATAAATTGAAAATGCTTCTACGTGTGTTCAGGTAACACAAGGGCCATCACTTTTAAGTGTAATGCACGAAAAACCAGTTCAAGCTGTAAAATTGTTATATACGAAATTATAGTTCAGGAAAAATTCGTTTTAAAGTGCATACCCAAGCATCAATTTCATGCACACATCAGTTAAGTGTGCGTGAATATTTAAAACACACCAGGTCTTGTTTACTTTCATACGTGACTTAAATTTTCATGCGTGACTTTGTTTCATTCTTTTCGTGCATATAGGAATTAAATATGGCCAGGCACTAAAAAAAAAATAAACTTACCCAGACCATGTGTTTTGTGCACCTTCTTGCGTGCATGTGGAAGGGTACTGGTCCTTCACATATTTATTTATAATGTTGCGTGCGTGTTTACTTCGTTCATTTTAGCACGCAAAAGGTTTTAAACTGCAAGATGGGTGCATGCATATTTAACTATGTCCAAGTCTTTTGCATGAAAATAAAAAAAATCAAGTCCAGGCCTTTCTTTCAATTGTGTACGTGCTTGGCATATAAAAAGGAACATGCATATTGGAGATTATTGCCAAGTCAGTTTTGTCTAAAATAACCTTTGCATGCATGCATCAGTTGTTGTATGGAGGTTGTATTCTTGCATTGAAATTTAGTTCTGGGTTCGTGATTTTTATTCAATTTATAATTTGTCCATATTTGTTCATGTGCGTGTGTGTAAGCTTTGCAAAAAAGTTAGTTTAGGACATGTGTCTATTTAATTGTTGCACAGAAACTAAACTCAAACTATCCAATATTTTGATGAAAATATAGTGGTGCAGTACACTATTTAACCTACGTTGAACCGGTACTACGTTTTAAAACGTATTTTGTTGTCGTTATCTTTATAACGGAATTCTCATACCGGTATTATATTTTTGAAGCGTGCTGCTTTGATGACATTTTGACAATAAAAATTACTGTTGTTTTGACTTCAGTAATCGTCAATTTTAAGTGGATTTTTAAGCGGTTATCCCGCAACGTTGATTTGATACACGTTTTTACTGTGTTTGGTGATACACAATTTCCTCATCGAAATTGACATAGTTGTTACTGTTTTGTTCACGTGGTTTAAAAATTGTTTTAAAATAAAGTTGTTTTCTAAAATTTTTACAGTTTGCGCTTTCAAAAGAATGAGAAAGCGATTTAAACGATTCAGCAAAATTGAGGACTATGAACCCTTACTTTTACTGATTCGCTTAATTCCGGACTTGTCCATTTGAGAACGTAAAATGTATTTTTATAAAATGCACAATTTTGCACTTTCAAGGAAACGATGAAGAGATTTAAACGATTTAGCAAAAGTGCGGAGTATGGAACCACACTTTTACTATTTCGGTTAAATCCGGACTCGTTAATTGAAATATTTGTTGTTTGATGATTTTGATGATTTTGTGCGCTTTCGAGCGACTATGATGGACCTTCGGGTCATATGATGGACCTTCGGGTCAAATACCAGTACTAGACCTTCGGGTCATATGTTGGACCTTCGGGTCATATGTTGGGCGCCAAAAATTATGATGACAGTACTTGGTAGGCTTCGGCCATATGTTGATGCACGTGCGGCGTAGCTAAAACTCGCCATTTGTTGGGATCGATCCACTTTTATGTTGATTTTCTAGTTATCTATTTTTTTGATTTCTAGATTTTGTGAATTGTTGTTTTGAATTCAATTGTGAATTTGAAAGTTGATTTTAATGGAGTTTGATGTGATTTCTTCATTTAACTATGTTGATTTCTTATGTTGAATAGTCTCATTCGAGATTATTATTATTTTACTTTGATGTTATTTATGATGCACTCACATATAAGAATAAATTAGACTGATCCGTTTATTATTTCTTCTTGAATAATACTCGGGTCAGACCGAGTTATTTCAAGGTAGTCTCTATCTCTGATTCTGTAGCAGCTTCAGCTTTTGGGATATCGCATCATCTTTTGTCTAGCCTTCGAGGAGTTCTTTTGGTTATTCGACTCTCATCTTATGTATGTTGATGTATATGTATATGTACATTTGGTTCTTGTGAACCATCGACTGTTGTATCATGTATTCCAGACTTGTCTTCCGCTATATATCTGATATTTCTGTTCTGATGTGATTATACTATCAGTGTTGTTGTTATTATGAGTTGTTCTGAATTTTTCTTTAGCCACTGTAGTTTCGTTTTAGATTTGGATTGAATATATATCTTTGGGAGTAATTTATACAACTCCTATCGATTTAATCAATACTCATCTAAGGTATAACTTACAGATGGTCGCTCCTCACAAGCCTTATTCTTCGCAATAGCAGACGTTATTCCTTATAATAACCTTTGTTATTGTGAGCATAGAGGTGGGGCGTCACAACTACTGACTCTATCTCTAATGAGTAACACCCAACAGAGCAGGGTTGTCGCTTAACCATATGCTCTGATACCAAATGTAATAACCCGTTTTTCCGTACCCCTTGAATAGACACTAATCTCCATCTATTTACTCAAGGTGAACGAAAAACCGAACCATTAGGGTTTTTAAAAGAAGAGGTAGAAGAAAAGATAGAAGAAAAGAGAAAGAAGAAACAACAACAGAACAACATCAGATTCCAAATAATTTTCCCAATTATTTCATCTTCCAAAATATCTTTTACTAGATATAAAATTTCCACACTTAACCATTTGAAAAACAATTTCAAATCAATTTCCACATTTCAATTTATCTTTAAAAGATAAAATCTCAAAACAGTTCATTTCATATTGGAAAAGCATTTCCATACTTATTTAAAAATAAGTATTTCACAAATAATTTATTTTCAACATTTGAAAATATTCGATATACTTAAATCAATATTAAGTATATATTTCAATCTTTAAGGAAATCATTCTCTATAACAACATCAATTTGAGTCAAAACGAATGTTGCGTAAAACATCGTTACGACGACTCAAAATCACTAGTATAGGGATTCGAATTTAGATAGATATATAAATCCCAATACTACATTAAAAACATTTCCTTTCGGAAATCATTTACTATAACAACAGTGTTATAGTCCATCATTTCCTTATTTCTCGAAAACGTCTATTTCAACAATAAATGTTGAAATCTATGATTTCGATATTTAACACGTTTAAAACATCTTTTAAAACAATTAACTTCATTTTACAATATCGCTTTTCCAAAACTATCCATTTTACTTAACAATATATTCACTGTCCAAAAATCGTGAATATACTTTACTAATTACATTTCACTATTTTCTACACATTTTATTCCAATAATAATTCGCTATCCAAAATCGCGAATATATCTCCTTTAATAATCTTCTATATTTAATTTATCAAATCCAATTGATCTCGAATTTATAAAACAACGTTTATAAATTCTATTTCTGTTTTTAATAACAACTTCAACTTACAAATCTTCTTTTTAATAATTCGATAAATATTCCATCTAAAGGTAAAAATCCAATTTATAAGTTAATCTCTTATAAATCTTTTATTCTACAGTTTCATCCATTTTATAACTTCACAATTTATAAATCTATAAATTTCATTCACTTACGGATTCCATAATATTTCATTTTTAACACTTATAAAATTCGTTTTATAAGTCCAATATTTTGATTTATAAAATATCAATTTTATAAATCTTTCCATACAAATCGTTTATAGTTATTCAAAAATCCCAACTTAAACCATTTTATAAATAAATCAACTTTTGTTTCAAAAACAACACTTCGGTTATATTTCACTAAAAATTATAACTTTTATAACTTTAAAATTTTACGTTTATAAATCGATTCAAAAATTCCATAAAACGTATATTTTCAAAAATCACTTAAAAAATCCTTTTTAAATTAAAAGTCGTCATTTTTAAAGTTCAAAATTGAATCCGATGATGCAACAACACCAATCAGTCCATCACAACAGTCAAATATCATATATCATCATATGATAACAAAATATACATCAATATCTGTAAATAAGTAAATACAGTTGAGGAATCCAGTTGGATCCCTCCAACCTGTTTCCCTGCATCCAAAGATGTTAGCACAATACCAATTCCGCTCCAGTACGGAATTATCGCGGTATATGGGTTTTATAAAAATCCGCTTACTAACGGCGCAATAGGGTCTCATCCGCTATACGAGGCGGGAATCAATCAATCCAATATATACATATGCCAATATGTATATATTGCTATATATAGATATATATCCTATAATATCTAATATCACATCCAATATAGCAATCATATCAATCAATAATAACTGCAAAAATTCCACATTCAATTTGAGTGAGAAGATCTCACCTTGATTTCAATTCTGATTTCAGCGTTTATTTCGAATAAAATTAAACGCACGTTTAATTTTACCCGAAATTCAAACTAGCTCCAAACGACTCCAAATCAGTTGCATCGCATAGTATTCGACGATACGATTCCAACGCACTTCGTTTCACCATTTTCTGACCTCGTAGCAAAAAGATATGCATTTTTAAACTTTACACGATATAAAATATAAAAATTTACAATTTCTTTTTTTTTTAAATTTTAAACCTAAACTATTCTGGACCGTTAGATCTCCTTGATGAAAATCTGGGCCGTTGCCCTTCTCCTCTCCCTCACCCACGTATCCAGGTCGAAGAACCCATGCTAGCCGCCGTCTTCCACGAATTTACACGCCTCCATCCTTCGTTTTGAAGACGATCAAGTTGCACCATCTGATTGCTCGCGTTCGCCTCTACCATCACCTTCGACATGGGCGAGCTCGGTCATCATCTGACCTATGAAAACGTGCTTGAACGGCATACGTTCAAATGATGATTGCCGTTGATTCGTCGCGAAATTTTCGATCATAACCGTTGAAATGGTAGATCGTGATGTGCTCTACAATTGTCCAGTTGAAAGATTCTCGATTTGATTAGCGGATTTGAAGAAATTGAGGGAGGAAGATGGACGATTTCTGGCCTTTCATTTTGATGGTGGCGGCTGAGACGTTTAAGGTTAGGGTTTAACAAATGGAAGAGGATGGGTTGCTTTTATAGAGAACCGACGAACACTATTCATTTCTAAATTCCCGAACTCCGATTTACGCGCGGTAACTGGCGTTTCTAGGGTTTATCCCACGTTCCGAACACAATGGAACAGGTTTCGGAAGCTAATTCGATCGTCTGTGCGAGATATGGCGATTAACGATCAATTTAAATTAAACCGATTTAAATCGATTTCGAGGCGTTTTGGCTTGCCCCGGACAAACGATAAATTCAAAAATTACGAAATTTGAAATCTTACAATAATATCACATTACGGATCCGATGAAACTGGTTTCGTCGAAATCCGAGACATTTTGAAAAATGACTATTTTAACTCGCCGAATTAATATTAAAATGATTTCAAAGCGTTTCGAGTTGCCACGGTCAAACGATAACTTCGATTGATACAAAAATTGAAATCCGATAATAATAAACTATTACGGATCCAATGGAACTGGTCTCGTCAAATTCTGAGACTGTTCGAAAATTGGCTATTATTCAGTCGATAATTAAATATTAAAATATTCAATTTTCATAGATTAACTCCAAATTCAATTTTAAAAGTTCTATAACCTTTCTATAACTCCAGTATGATTAAATAGAATTTTACAAATCAATTTCAATCATATTAAACTCGATTTTCAATTATTTTTGGAATTTCAATTATTAATTTATCGATTTAATTACCCAGGTAAATCCAATATTCGATAAATAATTTATCCGACTTATTAATTCCACTTATTAATATTTAAAATCAATTAAATATTCGAATTTGAATTATCAAAAATTCTGGGTCGTTACATTGACAGTCGACAGAAGTATTATTTTCAATAATTTCCACTAATTTCTACTTTACTATACAACTAAAGATCCAAGCAGTAGTGTTTATTTTTTCTATAATACTTTCCTAATTTTGTGCGGGAATGCATACAGAGTGCATACGTTTTGAGCATTCAATTGAAAAGTAATTTTGTAAAAATTTAATTTATAAAATGTGTTTTAGAAGAATTTTTGAATTTAAATCTTGGAGTTGTTTAAAATAAATTCAAAAGGATTTTGAGAAAAATAATAGTAACATTATTTGAGAGTATTTATAAATAAAAATATCTTGCAAGTGAAATTTTAAGTAGAACGCCTTTTCTATAGAGTAATTCGAGAAAACATTTGGATTACCTTTGTGGTAATCTGAATAATCTTCTATGTGAAGGTCGGACGTTTTCTTAGACAAATGTTGTAGGGCACTTAGTAAATTATTCTTTTTATCATTTTGCGATCGAAACAAGTTCAAATTCGAACGAACTCAAAGTCAAATTTATAAAATAAATTGTTAAAAGTTTTCTCATAAAAAAAATGTACTATGTTTTCAAAAGTGAGTTTTAAAGTAAAAACCGGGTATTTATTATTAAGTTCCCTTAAAGGGGATTGATTTCAAAATAAAAAGGTATCTTTTATAACATGATAATTTGATAAATGAAAACTTAATACTCTTGGATAGAAAAGAGATATTTCGACACAAATTTTAAAATGATTTAAATTAGGTAGGGAGGTTTTAATAGATGTTATTTTGTTAAAATATATCTTTTGGTTAATACATTTAAAGGGTGCAAACTATTTGTTGTTTTTGGGTCAACCAATAAACATCTTTCATTTCCACACTTTAAGGTAAAGAGGTCGATATGTTGACTCCGTTTTTAAAAGACCTATATTTTGATTAGGTTTTCATCTAAAATTTTGAAAAGTAAAATAAAAATTGGTATTTTTTATACATTCTTAGGATTGAGAACGGTATTATAAAAGCTAATAAAATGGAGTAAGTTTTTATTGGGTGCGTTTATAAAGGAATGTCTCTATAAAATATTTTTAAACTTAGGTAAAAATTTATGAAATAATTCATAAATAAATTTTAGTATTGGATAAAATATTAAATGCAAATATAACTGATTTAGAGATTGACTTTCAATTTTGTTTGAGGGTGTTTAGATAATATTTTAAGCAATAACCAATGGCTGATGTAACATCCAACCTCAATTTAAATCCAAAGGTGAATGTTTTAACCCACTCACAACTTCTAAAATTTCTTATGTTTGTTAAATTGAATTTATAAAGTGATTCGAAATTTATTGATTGTTGTTTGTTGTGTTAAATGGTCATTCTGATTCAAATTGACTTTTATTGCATATAATTATCATTTAATTTAATATTGAATTTTAAATTGTAAATTTAATACATGTATTGATTATCAGTTATATATTGATGTTTATTGATTGAATTGGATGATGTTTGTGATGAATGCATAATTGTTGAATTTGGTGAATGAATGTTTTATTTTATATCAGTATAAACTGCAAGTTCGTTATGGATTTTTATTATTAATTTGGGATTGCGGTTTGAAATGATATATAAACGTAAAATATTAAATTACGGATTGAAATGATAAATATATGTATCACTTGACCCTAGGGTAGAAAATTATATACGGACACCGGATTGGTTAAATTAAATGATTTTAAAATCCTTAAACCTTTGAATTTAATTAAATGATATTTTGAAATAAAATTTGATTTGTATAAATCGAAATGTTATTGAAAAATCAAGTTTTATGTTAAAACAGAATTGGTTTAAAGGAATGGTTTAAGAAATGAAATTGAAATTTAAAAAAAAAGTCGAATTTGAGATATAAGCGAAATTTGTTAGAATTGTGTTATTTTAGTTGTTGAAAAATATAACTTTTGAAATGTATCGGAATTGGAGTAATTTAAAGTGATATTTTGAACATAGTTTGGAAGCGATATTGAATTGAACGATTTATTGAGAATGGGAATTTTTAAAATCTGAAATTGAGTTTGAGAAATTGAAATGGTCTGAATTTGTGAAAAAAATAAATAGTTTTAAATTGATATAAATTACAAATTTCATGTTTTCAAATATAAACTGTTTTAACCTCACCTTTGGATTTAAATTGAATTTAAATCCAAAATAAGCCCCAAATTTCAACAGTCTCAGAATTCGTCCAAATCGGAGTCAAAATGTCCGGAATTTCGATACGATCCCAGCAAAACAAACCCCGCATGAATCCGAGCTCGTATGAAAAAGTTATGAAAATTTGAAGATTGGAAAATTCTGGTCCTGGGTCGACTACGAGTTCAACTTCGATCCGTCGCCTCAAATCCCCGGTTGTAACGACCCATAATTTTGAACAAATTAAATTGAGAATATTTAATTTATTTTAAATATTTGAATGGTGATTTAATTTGAATTCCCGATATAAGTTTAAAATTGGTGATTGAATTATAAAATTTAATCTATTAAATGTTGAATAAAAATTCGAATCTTCAATTTTAAGCTGAATAAAAATATTTCGAAAAGCTTGTAAAATTTATATTGATAATACTGAAGACAATAGAAGCTTCAGAAATTGATTTGGAAACAATCTGTTCAGTTTTGAAATTAAATCGTTTGAATTGAATTTGAAAAATAGCGTTCCGTGGCGCAGTCTCGGAATTCGACGAAAACAGTTCCATTGGGTCCGTAATAGTTTGTTATTACCGGATTTCAAATTTCATATTTTTCTGTGTTAATACGTAAGCACACGGCGAGAGAACGCATTTGATTCTAAAACAAATTCAATTTAAAATTTAAAATTTAAATCATCGGTCAACACACCACGTTATTTCCCTTTAAACACGCATCGTTGTCTCTGCCTAAAATCGCGCAGAAGTACACGAAAGACATCGTGTAATCCATGCCTCGTTCAACTTTTAAGCATCTCGTTCCCCTCTTCTTTTTGTCTGTTCGAAAACAAAGTGAATCCTAAAACCTAATTCAAATTAATGGCCGTTCTCCTCAGTATCAAACCCATCCTCATCAAAACGTATAGGATACGAAAACGAATTCGAATCCCTCCCCTCTTTTATTCATTTCCAACAACGAAGACTCCTTCCCCAATATCTTCGAAATGAAATCGTGACAAAGCGTAGCTAGGGCGCGAATAAGGGTTTCGCGAGCATCTCGAGACGATGGCAATGAAGTTGCGGCGTCGAAGGGCAGAGCTCGCGACTGGATGGCGGTCGAGCTCATAGGCGAAGCTCGTGGCAACCGGTGGTGATGGCAGTAGGGGGGCTCTGTTCGAATTCGACGAGGCTGGAGATCGATTTGGGGCGACTCGCTTAGGGGCGGAAATTGGTGGCGTTCGAAGTCATGGCATGGAGCGCGGGCTGAAGACGAGCTCGAAATCGAAGACGAGGCAGCGCCGTGGTTTGGGATGTGATGTCAGGTGATGGAAGCTTATCGCGATGTGTCGTTCGTGATTAGCAAGGCTGGGTTTTGAATAGGGTATCGGCAGTGAAATCAAGCAGTGAAGGTATAAAATCTTATTTATACAATTTAATTTATATATAGATAAGTTAAGAATAATATATATACGCGGTTGAAAATATATATATAAGCAGTTTAAAATTTTAATGTATGTATGTATGCAGGAAATAATTTTTACAGTAAATATATAAAGATAGTTCTGTTTCAGTTAAGAAAATATATTTAGTTTAAAGGAAATGTATATACAGGAAATAATGTGTTATAGGAAATTATTAGTTTAAAGATGTTAAATTAAATTATAGTCTAAAACAAAATATTAGTTAAATGAATGATTAAAATTATTTAAATGGAAATTTGTTTGAAATTGAATTGATTAGATAAAATAAAATTTTACTAAATGGAAACAGATGGTTCGATTTATTTCAAATATTAATCGATTGTATAAAATTATTTATACAAGGTCAACTAAGATCGAATACAATGAAGAAAACAAATTGGATTGGAAACGGATGGCAAATAAAAAGCAAAGGTGAGATCTTTCTCACTCAAAATGATTTGCAGTTATTTATTGACTGATTTGATTGCCATTGGATGTGATATTAGATATGGTAGGATATATCTATATATATAGCAATATATACATATTGGCATATGTATATATTGGATTGATGATTTCCCGCCTCGTATAGCGGATGAGACCCTATTGCGCCGTTAGTAAGCGGATATTTTTATAAAACCCATATACCGCGATATTCCACCTCGAAGTGGAATTGGTATTGTGCTAACATCTGTGGATGCAGGGAAACAGGTTGGAGGGATCCAACTGGATTCCTCACCAGTAGTTATTTATTTACAGATATTGATGTATATTCTGTTATCATATTGATATATGATGTTTGTTGTTGTGATTGACTAATTGGTGCTGTTGCATCATCAGATTCAGTTTTGAAGTTTAAAAATAACGACTTTTACTTTAAAAGGATTTTAAAGTGATTTTTGGAAGTAGACGTTTTATTTAATTTTTGAATTAAGAAATAAACGTTCAAACTTTAAAGTTATAAAAGTTAAGATTTGTGAATTATAACCAAAAGGTAATTTCTTTTGAAATAAATAGTTAAGAAATTTATAAAATGGTTTTAATTGGAATTTTTGGAATTATAAAAAAAACGATGTATGTAAAAGATGTACAAGATTGATATTTATAACTCTAAAATGTTGGTATTATAAAACGTGTTTTTATAAGCGTTAAAATGAATTTTTAAGAATTCATAAATAAATGGAATTTATAAATTATGAACTTATAAATGGAGATGATTTTGTAAAATAAAGGAATTATAAGTATTTAACTTATAATATGGATTGTTGGTATAAGGTTTGAGTTGTGAATCAAATTGTTAATAAAGAAGATTTATGTAACGACCCGGAATTTTCGAACCCGAAAATTCCAGATAGTTAGAGAAAAAGAAGAAAGAGGAAGAAGAAGAAGAAAATAGAAACACCAAAATACAGAAACCTCACATTCGCAGCGGATCAAAATATAATATCACATAAATAACAGTTTTACAAAAAGAACTGTATCAATACACTTATACATTTTATATATCAGAGTTACACTATTACACAACACAGGACAATTTGAAAACATGTCTCAGATAATCAACAATAATATATACAACGGATATCACTCCATACGTTCCTGCCATCCAGCTTGCCTCCTGAGCTCCTGAACGTTCTTACCTGAAAATCTGTAATACTCGGTCTGACCCGAGCATTACATCAAAGTAACACCCGGGTCAGGCTGGAAACCAGCGTGAGTAAACTCATCTAACATGAAATTTCAATCCATAGATCTTATATAGAATCAGGGTAACTCGTATCTTCTATGAGTTCTTACTCATTATATTCAAATAATTTATTTCACAAAATAATATCTAAGTATCGTTACTTAGTTCCAATGATCCAGATTACTCGATTTATTTCATTCCAGCCTTTTTGATTTACAAAACAAATCTATAAAGAATTATAGATTACAAATCGAAGTGGTTTCGGGTATATTTCTGATACCCGACCCCGGTCTCTTCGAATCAAATGTTATCCTTTAAACCAAGATTTTTCAGTTAAACAATTTAATTTAAATTCAGGATATCCTATTCATATAACAAATCTATCACAGATAGATAACTTACATTATCACAATTCATCCAAAACATCTCATATCACAATCACATATCAGATATATCAACTAATCCAAGGCATCTAATATCATTCAACCAATCCATAACAAGTCAATTCGTTCTTAATTAATTTAATTAATCTCTAATTAAATTAATTACTAACCTTTAATTACTTGGATTACCTTAATCCATCTTACTTAACATTAATTAATTATAAATTTATTTATCATTTCTTAATTATTTATCTTAATTAATCTTCCTTGATTAATTATTCCTTAATTACAATAAGTAATTATTCTTTACTTACCCCTTTTTATTAATCATTCTTGATTAATTTCTTTTTAATTACATTAAGTAATTAGCCTTTAATTAATTATATAAACTAATTAACCTTAATCATTTATAATAATTAAACTTTAATCAATCCCATTAAGTAATTAATAAATAAATAAATGATCCTTTAATTACTTCCATTAATTAATTATTCTTTAATTAATTACCTCAATTAATCCATATTTAAATAAATTACACTTAAGTAATTAATCCTTAATAACTTCCATTTAATTACTTCCAAAAAGTAAGTATCTTAATTAACTTCTTATTTATCATTAAAAATCATATTAAATAAACTTTCCAAAGTTATTTAATAAATTTTTAAACAAACCTCATTTATTAATACCCACTTATTTAACCTTTTTAAAACTTATCTACTTAATATAAAAACTTATTTAAACTTATATTCTTGAAAACAATATAGTTTTACAGAAAAAAAAAACTTGTTTTACTTTTGTTTAAAACTTAGAAACACAACCATATAATTTCTTTGGTTTTTAAAACTTCAAAAACATTTCCTGTAAAATTCTTTAAGCCTGCTATTATTCAAACCCGAGCAAACCTTTAGAAAACCCGAAGCAACTCTCGAGTATCCCTACTACACTTCCTGCTTCGAGTAAAACACGAGCCATTCCCGAAGTAAAACCCGTGAAAACGCTTTCTTCCCCAAAACCCAAAATTCCCAGATGCACAAGAACTCGCTCGTGCACGTGCACGTCTATTCTGATCGACGACGATCTACGACCAGGCCTCCGACAAGTCATATCCTACCACGGCATCACGATCGACCATCCAATCTTTCACGATTCATACGAGAATCAAAATCGAGCATTTAACCCACCACCTGGAAAACGACATCACCAGTAAAATCACCCTCCACGGCAATCAACGCTTCGAGACACCTCGCTACCTTTGCCGAAGCTACCCTACATCGCCTCGAACCCACCGAACCACGTGCGATCGCTTCCGGTTGTTTGTCGTCGCCGTGAAAACCCATCCTCCGACATCGATTTCAAACTAACAAAAACCCTATTTAGACTTCGAATGATTATCACAATGGATTATAAAATCCACGATCATTTTTCTGATGATCAGTAACCTTCAATCCTCCTCTGGCCACAACCTCGAGTTCCCTGACCTCCGCGATCACCAGTATTAGCCCAAATTGACATTTCCGTTCATCTCATCAATACTCAACCAATTTTAAACTAAAAATCATGATTTTAACATCAAAAATCATTATTCTTCACCACGAATCTATTTATATAATTTAAACATGAAATCTTGCTACTTGATTTTCTGATTTTAATTGATTTTTACTGTAATTTCCCATTCTTGAAATAAATATTCAACTTTAACACTTGAAATTATTTTTAAAACTTAGATCTTGATTATATAAACATATTTCATTTAAAGATCATCACCTAAATCTTATTGCATGAGGAGATATGGATTTATGAACAGGTTTTGAAACCTGTAAACTATGAACAGAGATATATGTTCTTGAACCCAGACATGCACACATCATTTACACTCAATTCTACTTAAAATAAACATGCAAGCATATTTTAACAGAGATTCATCACAACATTTAAGCATAAACATAAGTTTAAAACTGTTTTTAAATTCAAATGTTTACTCACCTTAAATTATGCAAACAGAGATCCTAAACCTGCTTTTGAAATGCCTTTGTCCATGCTTTTAAAAGCTTGAATGTTGCTTACTGAATGATTGAGTTGCTAATGTCTTTAACTTGCTTTTGATTGTTGCATGTGGGTAGCTTAACTTCCAGTTTTAAGAAGAATGCAGGAAATAAATTCTCAGGTTGAAGAGAAATGATGAATGCAGGTTGAAGTTTTGATCTTGAAAAAAAATTTGAACTGAAGCTTTTATCTTATTTCCGGGTTTTAGATTTTTAACTTTGCTTTGATTTATTTCCTGGTTTGTATTTATTTTTCTCAGGTTTGAGAGGTTTTTAAAACTGAGAAAACTTTTGAACTAAAATGAGCAGCCTGGTTTAAACATTTTGATTTTATTTACATTATCATTTCAAGAGAAAACATCTTTGCCACATGTTAATTTCATATTATCAAAACCTCACACTTGTTATAATGCATGATCTTATTTTACAAATGTCACAAACAAAGATTTTTGTGTTTTACACACTTACTTCATTTTAATTTATAAATTTATGTTTATCCATTTATTTTATTTAATTTATAGATTTTGTTCTAAATCCTATATTAATTTGTTATATTCTTTATATAGATTATTTATTTTATATTTACATATGTCTTGTGTACTTTAAATTTTATACTTATAGTTTTAAAAGATATTCACATATCAAAGCTTTCTATTTATTTACATATATACTAACTATATCTATTCCCAAGTATATAAAAGAAAAGTATTTTTTTAAATCTTTAATTAAATCTCACCTTATATATTTACAAACCAACCTTACATTACATATATAAATTTTAAAACATAACTTTCAATACAATATATATAAACCTATATATTATTATATTAGAAAATTATTCTTATTAACTTTAAAATATAGAGTTTTTTTTTTTTAAAATCCAATTTATTTTTAAGATATTTATCAATTTGAATTTCAAATTCAAATTCAAACTCAATTTAGAATCAGCTCATAATAACACATATTTAATTTGCTCAACTTATAAATATAAATATTTTTTTGATCAGATTCGTTTGTTCAATCTATAATTCAGTATTTCTATTAATTTACCCAATTATTATATCAATTACAGATGTCCAGAAATCTGGGTTATCACATTCCTTCCACCTTAAAATCTTTTCGTCCTCGAAAAGGAACGAAGACATAATTTTATTCAAAAATTTAAAATCAGATAAATTATTCTTTTGATCATTTTTTTAAAACACTTTCAAAATCTATATAATATTACAAAAATAGTTTTTATAAAAATACTTTTTATAACTTGATGTCTCAACAAATCCATCCTTGTTATCACAGAAATTCGGTCATACGTTGATCAGACGTAGGACTGAAAATCTATAAGTACTTGGTAAACCCGTTTTCAACATCCAGTGAAAAGATTTGGAAAATAATTTATGAAATATAGAAAACAGTTTTGAAAATAGATGAAACATCTTTGGTGAGAATGCTCTGGAAATCATCACCCCCATCCATGGTCGCAGTTAACCCGATGGTTACGTTGCCGTCCTGGCAAAATCCACAGATAACTGTAGGTCTCCGCGCTCCTCGATTACGCCATGGAACCCGCTATAGATCGCAGTTATACCCGGGCCTTACGTTGCTAGCACAGCACAAACCCATATAACTGTAGGCATCAGCGCCACCGAATTTCGCTGCCAAATAATGAAACTTCTCCCACATAGGTCGCAGTCTACCGATATAAAATCAAACGCAGACTGTTGGCTCTCAGCGGCACAAACGACTTTCGCTATGTTACCATAGTGTCACAGTCTACCGATATAAAATCAAACGTAGACAGTTGGCTCTCAGCAGCACACATGACTTTCGCTATGGTCTGCAGTAGATCGTAGTGACATCGAGTTAAACTGTCGTCACAGCATAACCCAAATGCCTCTGTGGGCACCAGCCCCTCGACTTTCGCTACACAAATAATCCTCAGGAACTAGTTTGTCCGGACTCCTCACAGGATCAACTTTAGAAACCCCCCTTGGGGCTCAAGGCAGTACCACCCAGTGGCACTCCTGAGAAGTTCATTTCAAGGAAGCGCCTTTTTCCCCAGAGCTATTCATAAAACATTTTATACTATACTCTTATAGTATCTTCAAATCATATCCTTTATGATTTATATCAAAATCTCCTTTACACAAAATCGATTCCCAAAATCGATAATTCCAAACTTGGCTTTTCAAAATCCAAAACTGATTTCCCAAAAATCAAAAGCCCTTTCCAAAATCCATAGGTTCCCAAAACCTTTTCCAAAATCATTCTCATAAGATCCTTTTTATATATATAGATATATATAACTTTGAAAATCTTTGGATCATTTCAATCTTGTATAAAACCTCTTTTATACTTCAAATATTTCAAAACCCTTTTCTTTTAGCAATAGATTCAACAAGGGAAGATTTACCTTATATAACAAGGATATATAACTTTATTTTATTCTAAATCAAATATTCACATTTGATAAATCTTTTATAAAGTTATTAACCATATTTCTTTTCAAAAAACATTTTACAGTTCTTATCCACAATTTTCAATATCAATTTCATTCAAATCCGTACGATGTACACATATCATCCGTACACAATATCAATCTGATCACTCAATCGATCACACAATTTCACTTCCGAACTAGTATCGTCCACCCGACTTCCTAGTGCGGACTCAGATCTGGTTTCTTGATTAGAAACCGTCATTCTCCTTGCATAGTCACAACTATGATAGAGAATATCCAGAACCAATCAAAAATCCATATTCAGGTTCGCCGTCGAAAATCGAGCGAAAAATCCCAACTCGGATCGATAATATTATCTCGAAATTCTGTGTTCGAATCTGGATCAAATCACTATGCGAATAGAATAATATACGTATATCCTACGTATTTATCTTTATTGGTTATTAGCCAAATCAATTTACTTTTCTATTCACATTTCCTTTAACTCCATTCACTTATTCTCAATTTCTTCCATTTCCAATTGAGTTATTACTTCAATTACAAACAGTTTGAACTCTGACCAATTTAAATTTAAAAATAGCTTGAAAAGTTTAAAATAGATAAGTAGTTGAAAAATAGTTATTAGTTTGTAAAATAGCTGTAAAATAGTTAAGTAGGTATAAAATAGTTAGATAATTGCAAAATAGTTTTTAAAATAGTGATTAGATATAAGTAACTGAAAAATAATAATTAGTTTATAAGACAGTTTCAAAATAGTTAAATGGTTCCAAAATAATTGTAAAATAAGTATAAGATAGTTTGGGGTTTAAGAAGAAAGATTGTATAGTAAATAGTTTGAAAAAATAGGTTTATATTAAAACAATTTACTTTGAAAATAGTCCAGAGTCAAACCGTTCAATTCCCCATCAATTCAATTTAAATTTCTACTTTCATTTAAATTAACTCAATTCCAATTTAAACAACTTCAATTTCTATTGAAATTGATTTAACCTCAATTCAAGTTGAATAAATCCTCAATTTTTTTTCCTAATTCAAATCAAATTTTCCATTTGAATTTTAAACTTATTCATCTTAAATCACAATTCCCATTTATTTAAATCAATTTCAGTTTGAACTAATTCAATTTAAATCTCAATTTCAAACTATCTCGAATTATATAGATTCGAGTTAAATTTTAAATGTTGATTTAATCCTTTAAATCAAATTAACCTTTACTTTTAAATCAAATCAACTTAATTTTTAATTTAACAACTTAAATCTTTAAACCATTTAATTCTGGATCCAAATTCCAAAATTCCATTTTTAAATTATCTTTACTTAACTTATTACAAAGTTCAAATAAGAATTCAAAAACAATTTAATCTTCAGATTCTAATTTATTATCCATTTTCAATTTCCAGATCTCAAACCCATTTTTGAGATCACTCATAACTCCCATTTCAAATCAACCATTTAACTTCCCAAGTTAAATTTTAATTCCATCTTGAAATTTCTAATTCAAGTTGTTCATTCTAAACTCATTTAACTTTCCTTAAGTTAAATTCAATTTATCTTTACCCAAATTGAATTCCCATTCAAATTTTAAACTTCTTATTAAAAATCTTCCCACTTAAGTTTAAAAACTTATTCACTTTGGGTTTTCACATCACATTCCAAGGAAAAATTTAAAACTCAATACTTAGAGTTTATTTCAAATCATCTTTAATATAATGTATATCCTCATTTATACATATTTATTTCCTTTACACACCAAGTTATACCTTAAAATTTTAAACCACCTTTGTTTTAATTTAAAACAAATTCCTTTAAAATAATTTCAAGTTTTCTGGATTTAGATTTAAAATTTCACAATTTTAAATTATCTTCAATTCTAATTGGATTTTTTTATTTCAGTTTGGATCCATTTCAAACTTATCTTCATTCAATTTTTATTTGGTTGTATTACCATTACTACTTAATTCTCATTATCTTATTTAATTCCAATTAATTTAACAACCAATTTCTTTAATATATTTAATAATTAGAAAATTATTTCTATATACATCAAAAGATAAACTTATATAAAAACCATTTATTTTTAAAACCATTTTAAAACCTTTATATAAGAAAATAACAAGTACGCTCTCATATATATATATATACACTCAACTCATTCTAGGGTACTATTGACCCTATCCTTAATGAGTAATCCCAACAGAGCCAAGGTTCTCGCTTAACCTTCAGCTCTGATACCAAATGTAACGACCCGGAATTTTCGAACCCGAAAATTCCAGATAGTTAGAGAAAAAGAAGAAAGAGGAAGAAGAAGAAGAAAATAGAAACACCAAAATACAGAAACCTCACATTCGCAGCGGATCAAAATATAATATCACATAAATAACAGTTTTACAAAAAGAACTGTATCAATACACTTATACATTTTATATATCAGAGTTACACTATTACACAACACAGGACAATTTGAAAACATGTCTCAGATAATCAACAATAATATATACAACGGATATCACTCCATACGTTCCTGCCATCCAGCTTGCCTCCTGAGCTCCTGAACGTTCTTACCTGAAAATCTGTAATACTCGGCCTGACCCGAGCATTACATCAAAGTAACACCCGGGTCAGGCTGGAAACCAGCGTGAGTAAACTCATCTAACATGAAATTTCAATCCATAGATCTTATATAAAATCAGGGTAACTCGTATCTTCTACGAGTTCTTACTCATTATATTCAAACAATTTATTTCACAAAATAATATCTAAGTATCGTTACTTAGTTCCAATGATCCAGATTACTCGATTTATTTCATTCCAGCCTTTTTGATTTACAAAACAAATCTATAAAGAATTATAGATTACAAATCGAAGTGGTTTCGGGTATATTTCTGATACCCGACCCCGGTCTCTTCGAATCAAATGTTATCCTTTAAACCAAGATTTTTCAGTTAAACAATTTAATTTAAATTCAGGATATCCTATTCATATAACAAATCTATCACAGATAGATAACTTACATTATCACAATTCATCCAAAACATCTCATATCACAATCACATATCAGATATATCAACTAATCCAAGGCATCTAATATCATTCAACCAATCCATAACAAGTCAATTCGTTCTTAATTAATTTAATTAATCTCTAATTAAATTAATTACTAACCTTTAATTACTTGGATTACCTTAATCCATCTTACTTAACATTAATTAATTATAAATTTATTTATCATTTCTTAATTATTTATCTTAATTAATCTTCCTTGATTAATTATTCCTTAATTACAATAAGTAATTATTCTTTACTTACCCCTTTTTATTAATCATTCTTGATTAATTTCTTTTTAATTACATTAAGTAATTAGCCTTTAATTAATTATATAAACTAATTAACCTTAATCATTTATAATAATTAAACTTTAATCAATCCCATTAAGTAATTAATAAATAAATAAATGATCCTTTAATTACTTCCATTAATTAATTATTCTTTAATTAATTACCTCAATTAATCCATATTTAAATAAATTACACTTAAGTAATTAATCCTTAATAACTTCCATTTAATTACTTCCAAAAAGTAAGTATCTTAATTAACTTCTTATTTATCATTAAAAATCATATTAAATAAACTTTCCAAAGTTATTTAATAAATTTTTAAACAAACCTCATTTATTAATACCCACTTATTTAACCTTTTTAAAACTTATCTACTTAATATAAAAACTTATTTAAACTTATATTCTTGAAAACAATTTAGTTTTACAGAAAAAAAAAACTTGTTTTACTTTTGTTTAAAACTTAGAAACACAACCATATAATTTCTTTGGTTTTTAAAACTTCAAAAACATTTCCTGTAAAATTCTTTAAGCCTGCTATTATTCAAACCCGAGCAAACCTTTAGAAAACCCGAAGCAACTCTCGAGTATCCCCACTACACTTCCTGCTTCGAGTAAAACACGAGCCATTCCCGAAGTAAAACCCATGAAAACGCTTTCTTCCCCAAAACCCAAAATTCCCAGATGCACAAGAACTCGCTCGTGCACGTGCACGTCTATTCTGATCGACGACGATCTACGACCAGGCCTCCGACAAGTCATATCCTACCACGGCATCACGATCGACCATCCAATCTTTCACGATTCATACGAGAATCAAAATCGAGCATTTAACCCACCACCTGGAAAACGACATCACCAGTAAAATCACCCTCCACGGCAATCAACGCTTCGAGACACCTCGCCACCTTTACCGAAGCTACCCTACATCGCCTCGAACCCACCGAACCACGTGCGATCGCTTCCGGTTGTTTGTCGTCGCCGTGAAAACCCATCCTCCGACATCGATTTCAAACTAACAAAAACCCTATTTAGACTTCGAATGATTATCACAATGGATTATAAAATCCACGATCATTTTTTTGATGATCAGTAACCTTCAATCCTCCTCTGGCCACAACCCCGAGTTCCCTGACCTCCGCGATCACCAGTATTAGCCCAAATTGACATTTCCGTTCATCTCATCAATACTCAACCAATTTTAAACTAAAAATCATGATTTTAACATCAAAAATCATTATTCTTCACCACGAATCTATTTATATAATTTAAACATGAAATCTTGCTACTTGATTTTCTGATTTTAATTGATTTTTACTGTAATTTCCCATTCTTGAAATAAATATTCAACTTTAACACTTGAAATTATTTTTAAAACTTAGATCTTGATTATATAAACATATTTCATTTAAAGATCATCACCTAAATCTTATTGCATGAGGAGATATGGATTTATGAACAGGTTTTGAAACCTGTAAACTATGAACAGAGATATATGTTCTTGAACCCAGACATGCACACATCATTTACACTCAATTCTACTTAAAATAAACATGCAAGCATATTTTAACAGAGATTCATCACAACATTTAAGCATAAACATAAGTTTAAAACTGTTTTTAAATTCAAATGTTTACTCACCTTAAATTATGCAAACAGAGATCCTAAACCTGCTTTTGAAATGCCTTTGTCCATGCTTTTAAAAGCTTGAATGTTGCTTACTGAAAGATTGAGTTGCTAATGTCTTTAACTTGCTTTTGATTGTTGCATGTGGGTAGCTTAACTTCCAGTTTTAAGAAGAATGCAGGAAATAAATTCTCAGGTTGAAGAGAAATGATGAATGCAGGTTGAAGTTTTGATCTTGAAAAAATTTTGAACTGAAGCTTTTATCTTATTTCCGGGTTTTAGATTTTTAACTTTGCTTTGATTTATTTCCTGGTTTGTATTTATTTTTCTCAGGTTTGAGAGGTTTTTAAAACTGAGAAAACTTTTGAACTAAAATGAGCAGCCAGGTTTAAACATTTTGATTTTATTTACATTATCATTTCAAGAGAAAACATCTTTGCCACATGTTAATTTCATATTATCAAAACCTCACACTTGTTATAATGCATGATCTTATTTTACAAATGTCACAAACAAAGATTTTTGTGTTTTACACCCTTACTTCATTTTAATTTATAAATTTATGTTTATCCATTTATTTTATTTAATTTATAGATTTTGTTCTAAATCCTATATTAATTTGTTATATTCTTTATATAGATTATTTATTTTATATTTACATATGTCTTGTGTACTTTAAATTTTATACTTATAGTTTTAAAAGATATTCACATATCAAAGCTTTCTATTTATTTACATATATACTAACTATATCTATTCCCAAGTATATAAAAGAAAAGTATTTTTTTAAATCTTTAATTAAATCTCACCTTATATATTTACAAACCAACCTTACATTACATATATAAATTTTAAAACATAACTTTCAATACAATATATATAAACCTATATATTATTATATTAGAAAATTATTCTTATTAACTTTAAAATATAGAGTTTTTTTTTTAAAATCCAATTTATTTTTAAGATATTTATCAATTTGAATTTCAAATTCAAATTCAAACTCAATTTAGAATCAGCTCATAATAACACATATTTAATTTGCTCAACTTATAAATATAAATATTTTTTTGATCAGATTCGTTTGTTCAATCTATAATTCAGTATTTCTATTAATTTACCCAATTATTATATCAATTACAGATGTCCAGAAATCCGGGTTATCACAATTTATTAAATTGAAGTCGTTAGAAAATAGAAATAGAATTTATAAACGTTGTTTTATAAATTCGAAATCAATTGAATTTGATAAATTAAATGTAGGAGGTTATTAAAGAAGATATATTCGCGATTTTGGATAGCGAATTATTATTGAAATAAAATGTGTAGAGATGATTGAAATTTGGTTAAGTGAATTATATTCACGATTTTGGGATAGTGAATATATTATTAAATAAAAATGGATTTATTTTTGAAGAAGTGATATTAAAAATGAAGTTAAACATTTTAAGGATGTTTTAAAATGTATTATGAATCGCAAGCATAGATTTCAACGTTCATTGTTGAAATAGGCGTTTCGAAAATATAAGGAAATGATGGACTATAACACTGTTGTTATAGTAAATGATTTCCGAAAGGAAATGTTTATATAGTATTGGGATTTACCTATCTATCTTAAATTTCGAATCCCTATACTAGTGATTTTGAGTCGTCGTAACGATGTTTTACGTAACATTCGTTTTGACTCAAATAAATGTTGTCAAAGTAAATGATTTCCTTAAAGAATGAAATGTATACTTAATATTGATTTAAGTATATTGAATATTTTCAAATGTTGAAAATAAATAGATTTGTGAATTACTTATTTTGAAATAAGTATGGAAATGCTTTTCCAATATGAAATGAACTGTTTTGAGATTTTATCTTCAAAGATAAAATGAAATATGGAAATTGATTGAAATTGTTTTCAAATGGTTAAGTGTGGAAATTTTATATCTTGTAAAGATATTTTGGAAAATAAATAATTGGGAAAATTATTTGGAATCTGATGATGTTGCGCATCTTTATTGATAGTTAAATAACCGACTATCAATAATTACCTTTAAATGGGTATTTGTTGTAAATTGGATGAAATTGAATGCCACACTTATTTTTAAATAAGCGCTCACTATTCGGGTTAGCCGGGAAAGGACCATGGGGTCGTATAACCCATTCCGAATATGTGATACGTCGTTGTGAATTGCATTCGAAGACCGGTGTTGAAGACCGGATATTTTTGAAAACGGAAGGATTACCGTCGAGTTACTCTACATCGGCTGATCTCCGATTTAGAGGTTTTATCACCCTTAGTGACGGGAAGTCCCGACGTGATTGAAAATTATCCGGATATGCAAGGGCTTCGTGAGAAGTGCCTTCGGTTCTGTTCGATCCCGGAACAGACTTGTATGGATTGTATGTCTGACGTTACAAATTGAGATATAAAGCTGATTTCTTTCAAATACATTTCTGTTGGTGGCGGAGAATTTATTCTTTTAGCTTAACACCCTTCTCTGAGACGTACGAGCTCAGAGGTTATGTAGTTGAAATTTATCAGCGATATACTCCCAATTTGGTAACGTGGCATACTGAGTGTTGCTGTGAAATGATCAGTGTTTGATCATTTGCGATATGATCATTTGTTTGATCTTATATCTTTGTGATCATAGGTTGATCATTTGTTTGACCCGAAGCATGGCTTTGTAGAAAGCGTAGCTTTGTGGACGAGACTTCGTCGAGCCTCACACCCCGGAAATGGTCAAAACAGGAAGGATGCGGCAAGGTTCTAGGGAGTAGCGCCCCTTAGTGTATGTCATTCCTTCTGGATAGAGGTGGTATCATGGTATGGAGCCCAGATACTTAACCTATGTGGTTGCTGCATTATTATTTTGATGTGGTTTGTTGGAAATCGGGGATCCTCGGGAAGATCAGTTACGATCGGGGGATGGCATACGCGTGTCAGTAGTTACCTATTTTTGCAGAGGTAACCCGGCCTTGTGTTGGCAGAGATCCGGTTAGGTTCTCGGGTCGTCTATTCCAGGGACGTACCCATCGTGGCATAGGAAGTTCCTTAGCCTGACCATTTGTTGGAAATCCAAAGAAACAATACGAGCCATGTACGGTTTTAGTTGTAGAACCTATCATTCACTTATGGTGGCGCCCCACTGTTTGGATGGTAGCTATAGTAGGCATAGTTCGAAATGTCTATGCTGGCTAAGATTAATATTATACTTTCGAACTGTTTTCTACACTATGCACTAATAATAATATAAAAAAGGATTTGATTTTGCGTAGTAAGCATCTTTGACTATCATAAGAAGAAATCTCCTCCAATTCTGCGTTTGCATTGTGTGTGTGGTCGGAGGTTTTATGGTAGTTTCATTTTACAAAAGCATTGCGAATTTGTTTTATTTTCTTTGTGAAAAATAACTGTTTTACGATCTCACACCAGTCACCATGACTGACTCGGAGTTTATTGTTTCCCTTCTAAACTCTGGGTGCCCTCCAATTTCCACACGGGCAGCCTAGAGTTATGTTATCAGGATATTCTGGAGCTTTGGAGATAAGCTGGATAACGAGACGTAGTATTTGTATCTGATATTATTTATTCCGCTGTGTATTCTGTATGAGGACAAGTTATATAACTGTCCATTGTTGTATATTGACTCTGATGATTGATGTATGTATAAACTGATATAGCTCTTTGTTTTAAAAGACTAGTGTTTATTTATTATATATTGTTCCGCTGCGATGTGTAAGATTCTGATATTGTCTCTGTTTCTGTTGTTGTTCTTTCTTTCTCTTCTCTCTTTTCTTCTGTTTTCTTCTTTCTAAAACCCTAAGAATTCGGTTTTCCGGCATTCGTTGCTCGGCAGTTGATACAGTGGATGTATCGATGTCGATTTTCGGAAGTCGAAGAATCGGGTCCTTACAAAGTGGTATCGGAGCATATGGTTAAGCGACAACCCTGCTCTGTTGGGTGTTACTCATTAGAGATAGAGTCAGTAGTACTCTAGAATGAGTTGAGTGTAATAATAGATATGAGCGCGTATTTGTTAGTTAATATAAAAATTGTTTTATATTGTGATGATTGGTTTATTGAGTGGTATATGAACCTTCGTCGGCACAGTCTGCGCAACTGAATCGAAGGGGTTTCTAAACACTCGAATTGAACAATTCGGCACAGTATTGTTTTGAATAGGGTAAATGAGATAATTTTGCCCAAAACTATTTTTGTATAGAAAAAAAAATCATTTTCTATGAATTATTATAGTATGTGGATGTTTGGTTGTTAGAAAGTGATAATATTGAAATGTTATCATTATTATATGAAATTGAATAAGAAATTGAAATCGTAACTCCAAAGTTAAGAAATAAATTCACATATAACTGAAATGTGAGGATGTAAATTATAAAAGTGATTTGTAATTTAAAACGGAATTCCAGAGAAGTATTTGGAAATGTTTTGAAAAGAATTTGAAAATTTTGTAGATTTGGAAAGTTTAAATCTTTTTGGAGTTGAAAATGAATTTCAAAGGTTTTGAAAAGTATTTTGAGAGATGAAAGCTCTAAACTCTTTTCGGTCGCTGGAAAATAATTCCGATGATGATCGCGACATCACCGATGTTCATTTTCGGGTTTCCAAAAGAGGAATTGCTGCCTAACTGTTTTAAATGGAAGTTGTTTAGAAAATTTGGGTTTTGTTTTGGAAATTCAAAGGATAATTTGAATTGTTTTCAAAAATGGTTTTGAAAGGTTGAAAAAGACTCTGGAATACTATATATAAAAATATTTATGAAATATTGTAAGTTGATAACCTATACAAAATTGAATTTTGATAGAATAAATCTAACTTAAAAGATGGAGTTAAATTAAAGTAAGTACAAGTGAATCAATTGTGATTTAATGAAAGCGAAATTGAAAGTTAAACTAGTGAAATTAAACCTTGAATTGTGAACTAAATGAAAGAATGGTTCGAAATTGCAAATAAATTCAAGTAAGTAGAAATAAATTTCAAATGAACGGAATTTACAATTGTAAGTGAATAAAATTGAAACTGAATGTTGAAAACAAATTTGAATTTGTAAGTAAATTGGAATTTGTGATAAATTAGTAATTGAAACTAATCTAAAAAGAGCAGTTATGAATGAAAGTTGTTTAGTTAATAAAATAAACCGAATGAAAATATGAAATGCAAATTAAATTGAATGGAATCAATTGCAAATGAAGTGAACTAAAGATAAAATTGAATTCAAATGAAATTTGAAATGTAAAATTGAATCATAATGGATATATAACTTCAATAATGAACTTAAAAATGTATAAGCAGTTTATATTGGAAAATTTTGTAATAGGATTTACAAAATGATTTGAATGCTGTAACTAGATATTATAGCTAGTAGTATACAGGTGTTATAAGGAATTGGAATTTGATTTCAAAGATAAATTGAATTGCTTGACAAAAAGGTATGTATTTTAAATTTCTATATGAGATTTGCTGATTTCTTCTCTAGCCGCTTGGCTTTTTCTTTTCTTTTTGAAATCTGAGAGTCCGTAGGGACGTTTTGTAGTCGTGCCGTATTAGCCGTGCAAAGGAGACGCTGGCGAAATTTTTCGAGAATTTCGAGTGTTAGAAAATTTTTGAGAAAATTTTGAAAGTTTAAATTTGAATTTGAATTTAAAATTTGAATTGTTAAGGTAAACAATGTTGTCTAGAACTTATAATTTGAGTTGGAAAAATTTAGTTAAATTGATAACGAATCTTAAATAGAAAGATTTGTTTTGAAATTAGATCAAATTATTAGAGGTTGAAAGATAGTAGACGAGTTAAGGACTTTTTTTTTCTAACTTGTAATTTCGAGGACGAAATTCTTTTAAGGAGGGAAGTTTGTAACGACCCAGAATTTTGAACAAATTAAATTGAGAATATTTAATTTATTTTAAATATTTGAACGGTGATTTAATTTGAATTCCCGATATAAGTTTAAAATTGGTGATTAAATTATAAAATTTAATCTATTAAATGTTGAATAAAAATTCGAATCTTCAATTTTAAGCTGAAGAAAAATATTTCGAAAAGCTTGTAAAATTTATATTGATAATACTAAAGACAATAGAAGCTTTAGAAATTGATTTGGAAACAATCTGTTCAGTTTTGAAATTAAATCGTTTGAATTGAATTTGAAAAATAGCGTTCCATGGCGCAGTCTCGGAATTCGACGAAAACAGTTCCATTGGGTCCGTAATAGTTTGTTATTACCGGATTTCAAATTTCGTATTTTTCTGTGTTAATACGTAAGCACACGGTGAGAGAACGCATTTGATTCTAAAACAAATTCAATTTAAAATTTAAAATTTAAATCATCGGTCAACACACCACGTTATTTCCCTTTAAACACGCATCGTTGTCTCTGCCTAAAATCGCGCAGAAGTACACGAAAGACATCGTGTAATCCATGCCTCGTTCAACTTTTAAGCATCTCGTTCCCCTCTTCTTTTTGTCTGTTCGAAAACAAAGTGAATCCTAAAACCTAATTCAAATTAATGGCCGTTCTCCTCAGTATCAAACCCATCCTCATCAAAACATATAGGATACGAAAACGAATTCGAATCCCTCCCCTCTTTTATTCATTTCCAACAACGAAGACTCCTTCCCCAATATCTTCGAAATGAAATCGTGACAAAGCGTAGCTAGGGCGCGAATTAGGGTTTCGCGAGCATCTCGAGACGATGGCAATGAAGTTGCGGCGTCGAAGGGTAGAGCTCGCGACTGGATGGCGGTCGAGCTCATAGGCGAAGCTCGTGGCAACCGGTGGTGATGGCAGTAGGGGGGCTCTGTTCGAATTCGATGAGGCTGGAGATCGATTTGGGGCGACTCGCTTAGGGGCGGAAATTGGTGGCGTTCAAAGTCATAGCGTGGAGCGCGGGCTGAAGACGAGCTCGAAATCGAAGACGAGGCAGCGCCGTGGTTTGGGATGTGATGTCAGGTGATGGAAGCTTATCGTGATGTGTCGTTCGTGATTAGCAAGGCTGGGTTTTGAATAGGGTATCGGTAGTGAAATCAAGCAGTGAAGGTATAAAATCTTATTTATACAATTTAATTTATATATAGATAAGTTAAGAATAATATATATATGCGGTTGAAAATATATATATAAGCAGTTTAAAATTTTAATGTATGTATGTATGTAGGAAATAATTTTTACAGTAAATATATAAAGATAGTTCTGTTTCAGTTAAGAAAATATATTTAGTTTAAAGGAAATGTATATACAGGAAATAATGTGTTATAGGAAATTATTAGTTTAAAGATGTTAAATTAAATTATAATCTAAAACAAAATCTTAGTTAAATGAATGATTAAAATTATTTAGACGGAAATTTGTTTGAAATTGAATTGATTAGATAAAATAAAATTTTACTAAATGGAAACAGATGGTTCGATTTATTTCAAATATTAATCGATTGTATAAAATTATTTATACAAGGTCAACTAAGATCGAATACAATGAAGAAAACAAATTGGATTTGAAACGGATGGCAAATAAAAAGCAAAGGTGAGATCTTTCTCACTCAAAATGATTTGCAGTTATTTATTGACTGATTTGATTGCCATTGGATGTGATATTAGATATGGTAGGATATATCTATATATATAGCAATATATACATATTGGCATATGTATATATTGGATTGATGATTTCCCGCCTCGTATAGCGGATGAGACCCTATTGCGCCGTTAGTAAGCGTATATTTTTATAAAACCCATATACCGCGATATTCCACCTCGAAGTGGAATTGGTATTGTGCTAACGTCTGTGGATGCAGGGAAACAGGTTGGAGGGATCCAACTGGATTCCTCACCAGTAGTTATTTATTTACAGATATTGATGTATATTCTGTTATCGTATTGATATATGATGTTTGTTGTTGTGATTGACTAATTGGTGCTGTTGCATCATCAGATTCAGTTTTGAAGTTTAAAAATAACGACTTTTACATTAAAAGGATTTTAAAGTGATTTTTGGAAGTAGACGTTTTATTTAATTTTTGAATTAAGAAATAAACGTTCAAACTTTAAAGTTATAAAAGTTAAGATTTGTGAATTATAACCAAAGGTAATTTCTTTTGAAATAAATAGTTAAGAAATTTATAAAATGGTTTTAATTGGAATTTTTGGAATTATAAAAAAAACGATGTATGTAAAAGATGTACAAGATTGATATTTATAACTCTAAAATGTTGGTATTATAAAACGTGTTTTTATAAGCGTTAAAATGAATTTTTAAGAATTTATAAATAAATGGAATTTATAAATTGTGAACTTATAAATGGAGATGATTTTGTAAAATAAAGGAATTATAAGTATTTAACTTATAATATGGATTGTTGGTATAAGGTTTGAGTTGTGAATCAAATTGTTAATAAAGAAGATTTATTAAATTGAAGTCGTTAGAAAATAGAAATAGAATTTATAAACGTTGTTTTATAAATTCGAAATCAATTGAATTTGATAAATTAAATGTAGGAGGTTATTAAAGAAGATATATTCGCGATTTTGGATAGCGAATTATTATTGAAATAAAATGTGTAGAGATGATTGAAATTTGGTTAAGTGAATTATATTCACGATTTTGGGACAGTGAATATATTATTAAATAAAAATGGATTTATTTTTGAAGAAGTGATATTAAAAATGAAGTTAAACATTTTAAGGATGTTTTAAAATGTATTATGAATCGAAAGCATAGATTTCAACGTTCATTGTTGAAATAGGCGTTTCGAAAATATAAGGAAATGATGGACTATAACACTGTTGTTATAGTAAATGATTTCCGAAAGGAAATGTTTATATAGTATTGGGATTTACCTATCTATCTTAAATTTCGAATCCCTATACTATTGATTTTGAGTCGTCGTAACGATGTTTTACGTAACATTCGTTTTGACTCAAATAAATGTTGTCAAAGTAAATGATTTCCTTAAAGAATGAAATGTATACTTAATATTGATTTAAGTATATTGAATATTTTCAAATGTTGAAAATAAATAGATTTGTGAATTACTTATTTTGAAATAAGTATGGAAATGCTTTTCCAATATGAAATGAACTGTTTTGAGATTTTATCTTCAAAGATAAAATGAAATGTGGAAATTGATTGAAATTGTTTTCAAATGGTTAAGTGTGGAAATTTTATATCTTGTAAAGATATTTTGGAAAATAAATAATTGGGAAAATTATTTGGAATCTGATGATGTTGCGCATCTTTATTGATAGTTAAATAACCGACTATCAATAATTACCTTTAAATGGGTATTTGTTGTAAATTGGATGAAATTGAATGCCACACTTATTTTTAAATAAGCGCTCACTATTCGGGTTAGCCGGGAAAGGACCATGGGGTCGTATAACCCATTCCGAATATGTGATACGTCGTTGTGAATTGCATTCGAAGACCGGTGTTGAAGACCGGATATTTTTGAAAACGGAAGGATTACCGTCGAGTTACTCTACATCGGCTGATCTCCGATTTAGAGGTTTTATCACCCTTAGTGACGGGAAGTCCCGACGTGATTGAAAATTATCCGGATATGCAAGGGCTTCGTGAGAAGTGCCTTCGGTTTTGTTCGATCCCGGAACAGACTTGTATGGATTGTATGTCTGACGTTACAAATTGAGATATAAAGCTGATTTCTTTCAAATACATTTCTGTTGGTGGCGGAGAATTTATTCTTTTAGCTTAACACCCTTCTCTGAGACGTACGAGCTCAGAGGTTATGTAGTTGAAATTTATCAGCGATATACTCCCAATTTGGTAACGTGGCATACTGAGTGTTGCTGTGAAATGATCAGTGTTTGATCATTTGCGATATGATCATTTGTTTGATCTTATATCTTTGTGATCGTAGGTTGATCATTTGTTTGACCCAAAGCATGGCTTTGTAGAAAGCGTAGATTTGTGGACGAGACTTCGTCGAGCCTCACACCCCGGAAATGGTCAAAACAGGAAGGATGCGGCAAGGTTCTAGGGAGTAGCGCCCCTTAGTGTATGTCATTCCTTCTGGATAGAGGTGGTATCATGGTATGGAGCCCAGATACTTAACCTATGTGGTTGCTGCATTATTATTTTGATGTGGTTTGTTGGAAATCGGGGATCCTCGGGAAGATCGGTTACGATCGGGGGATGGCATACGCGTTTCAGTAGTTACCTATTTTTGCAGAGGTAACCCGACCTTGTGTTGGCAGAGATCCGGTTAGGTTCTCGGGTCGTCTATTCCAGGGACGTACCCATCGTGGCATAGGAAGTTCCTTAGCCTGACCATTTGTTGGAAATCCAAAGAAACAATACGAGCCATGTACGGTTTTAGTTGTAGAACCTATCATTCACTTATGGTGGCGCCCCACTGTTTGGATGGTAGCTATAGTAGGCATAGTTCGAAATGTCTATGCTGGCTAAGATTAATATTATACTTTCGAACTGTTTTCTACACTATGCACTAATAATAATATCAAAAAGGATTTGATTTTGTGTAGTAAGCATCTTTGACTATCATAAGAAGAAATCTCCTCCAATTCTGCGTTTGCATTGTGTGTGTGGTGGGAGGTCTTATGGTAGTTTCATTTTACAAAAGCATTGCGAATTTGTTTTATTTTCTTTGTGAAAAATAACTGTTTTACGATCTCACACCAGTCACTATGACTGACTCGGAGTTTATTGTTTCCCTTCTAAACTCTGGGTGCCCACCAATTTCCACACGGGCAGCCTAGAGTTATGTTATCAGGATATTCTGGAGCTTTGGAGATAAGCTGGATAACGAGACGTAGTATTTGTATCTGATATTATTTATTCCGCTGTGTATTCTATATGAGGACAAGTTATATAACTGTCCATTGTTGTATACTGACTCTGATGATTGATGTATGTATAAACTGATATAGCTCTTTGTTTTAAAAGACTAGTGTTTATTTATTATATATTGTTCCGCTGCGATGTGTAAGATTCTGATATTGTCTCTGTTTCTGTTGTTGTTCTTTCTTTCTCTTCTCTCTTTTCTTCTGTTTTCTTCTTTCTAAAACCCTAAGAATTCGGTTTTCTGGCATTCGTTGCTCGGCAGTTGATACAGTGGACGTATCGATGTCGATTTTCGGAAGTCGAAGAATCGGGTCCTTACACCGGTGCTTGCTCTGAGTTTTTGCCAAAACGACCCGGAGACCCGAGTCATTTTCTTCCTAACCCGATGTTGCTGCAGGGGTTTTCCTTTAAAACCCGAAGCGCGACCTGAAGTTGCTGCAGATCCGCAATTTTTTTTTAAAGTTGAAATTAGGTTTTGGAATTTAGGAATTAGGTTTTGGAATTTAGGAATTAGGTTTTGTCCGCCATTGGAATGAGGAGTTGAGAAGGAGAAGTATTTACAGACAAATGAAAATAAGGTGTGGCTAGGGTTTATAACGGGTTATTTATAGGCAAAGCTGAAAATGGAATGAACGGACAAGATTTGATTGAACGTTAAACGACCCGAAAAGCCTGTTCTGCCTCCGGAACGAAAATGGATCATTCCATATATCAAAATAGATGTTTTCAAATATTTTAAACCCAATGGAACACGTTTCAAGTCATAATTCCATCGTATGAAGAAGTTATGCAAAAATCAACTTATTTCAAATTGATTTCAATTAAATTGATTTCTAGGCGTTTCAAACCCGTACGATCAAACAACAAGCCGGATCGTTACGAAACTTGAAATCCTACAATAATTTACTATTACAGATCCGATGAAACTGGTTTCTTGAAATCTGAGCCAGTGGCCAAAATGGCTATTTTCCAGTTAATTAAATAAATAATATTAAATCAATAAAATCAAAATTTTCAATTCCAATTCCAAATTTAACAAATCTTATCATTTTTGATTTGTTAAACAATTACAATACTTTAAACAATTTAGATATCGATTTAAAGTTAATCAATTTACCCATTACCATATTTAATTTCAATTTTAATACATTCATTAATTATTAATTGAAATTCCAATAAATCCATTTATTTGGTTTTAAATCCTGTTGTTCAACCAATTGTCATTTCATGGTATAATTACCATTGG
This sequence comes from Allium fistulosum, assembly GCA_030737815.1. Classification (NCBI taxonomy): domain Eukaryota; kingdom Viridiplantae; phylum Streptophyta; class Magnoliopsida; order Asparagales; family Amaryllidaceae; genus Allium; species Allium fistulosum. Next base: position 1,215,761,845 of record CM060904.1, on the reverse strand, counting down.
TTTATATTTATTACATTAATACTTTCCCATTTCATCTTTATTCAATTTACGTAGTATTTAATTTCATTTACTTACAATAAAGCCATTTATTATAAATTGAATTCCAATTAATTTTAATTAATTCCAAATAAACTAATTAGATTCAATCCCAATCTTTTTATTAAGTCTATTATTACTCTGTAACATAGTTAACACTTGTTTCACATTTCATTACATTAATATATTCAAATTTCCAACTTGCCTTTGAATTAACTATTATTTTCAATTATATTGAATTTGTCAAATATATACATTTATTATAATTAAAACCTTAATCAATTTATTCCACTTGGTTTCATTCTTTTATTTTTATCCATGCATAAAATATACATTTCCATTTATTTCATTACATACACACTTTACAACTACTGTCCTATCTCATATTAATGAACATTTACTTACATTTAAATGAAATTGATTTCCTACTTTAAATTTAGCAGCCTAAATAAAATGTAACTTGCAATAAATGTTATCATTATCTTTATATTACACTCAAGTTTATTATTTCCACTAATTATCATAATTGCTTACATAATGCTGAATTCATTCAATTACCATAAATTATATACTAATTCATTTATCCATACAACACTTACATTTATTTACTTATATTCAGTTTTATACCCAAATGTAACATTTACAACTAGATTAATAGACCAATTAAATAGTAACTTACAACCGTTACTATAACTTTTAATCACACTTTTGAATTCATTGTTTACAAACAAATGTTACCATTTTTATATACCCAATCTTTATTCAATGGTCATTTATTTCATACTATTTCATTTATAAATTTTAATGTTTGCATTTGTTTTCTTACATTAATTTATAGTCAAGTATAACAATTTACATTACTTTAATAAATTGTAATTTCATTTCAATTGTTAATAATTAGTTTTAGTTTCCATGGTTGCATTTCATTTTTAACATTCATTTCATTATTAAATTATAAAGTTTTTTTTCCATATTTAATTACAAAATCTTATTAAATTAACAAATTTAATTATTGAAAATTTACGGGTCGTTACACTCTCACCCACTCAAAACTTTTCATCCCCGAAAATGAAAAAGAAGGGAAAAGAAAGAATTAAGTAAACAATACATCTTATTCAAAAATATTGACTTTATAAACTAATAAATTTACAAAATTAATTTATTTAAATAAAATAATAAAGTTTGGAAAACATTTTTTAAAATTTTTCTAAGTCCAAAATTTACGGAAAATTTCGGCGGAGTCTCCTTTGTACGGAGAGAGGCTCGGGAGAAATTATAATATCAAATATATAACAATATATAACATATATCTCAAAATAATATATCCCAACAACGGAAAACATATATATAATATCGCGAGAAAACCGTAATCCGAAAACGTACCTATTTGTTGGGCAATTAACGCTTATATTATGAAACCAAAAGCAGTAGCAATTGCTTCCATAACCTGCATTTCACTTATAATATCCAAAAAGAGTTAATAATTATATAAAATGAAATGTTTAAGTTGTTTCAACCACTAACAAACAAATCAATATAAAACAACCATCACTTGCCACCACAGCATACAATTCATCTTATGAAATCACTACAAATCAATTATCCATTCATATCAGCCAAAACAAATAGTTTGTTTGGGTTTAGACACTTCAATCGTATAGAATAACAAATAACTACTAAGCTTACCATCTACTCAACAGTCTTAGATAAAACTAAATGGATTATTTATACATCCTAAACAATTAGAAGTAACCTTTCCCAAACAACCATAAACCAAAACAAACAACAAATTCTAATTATAGTTCAAGTTTATTCTCATAAATTTCTTTTCACAACATTTATTATTTATTTCCTTTTCATTCATACAATGATTCATCTTTTTAATTTACATTTACTTCTTACAAATTTCATTTCCATTCATTCATTCAGTGTTTATTTCATTCATTTTTATTTGTTACTTGCAAAATTTACTTTCATTTATTCATATCATATAAATTTCTTCATTACTTGATATTAAATTCTTACATAAGTTTTTTTTCCATCCAATTGATTATAGAATTAATGAATTTATCATTCAAGTATTACATGCATTTTTATTGCAGTTTAGTTTACATTTATAAATTTATATCTTGATTTCAAATTGGATATTAAAATGGGGTTTTGGACCAAAGGTCCCTATTTTCAAAGCTCATGCACAAAAAGTCCCTGCTCATAAACACATGTAAATTAGGTCCCTATTTTGTTATTTTTTACCAAACTATCCTCTTTTAGAAAATCGACTTAGCATTCTTTTCAGGGGCAAAAGGGGTATAAATTAGCCAAAATCTAAAAATAGGGACCTAATTTTTATAACTTATTCGGGAGGGACTTTTCTTACATCATCTTTCAATTCCAGGGACTTGACAGCGATTCCTTGTATTAAAATTCATTGGTGTATAAGTTCATAGTTAAGTTTCTCACTTTTGATTTACATTAACTTAAATTTAAGGTCCTTTACTTACAATATTCAACTTTCAAACATTTACTTAAGTTATAAGCATTTGTTTATAGTATTCAGGTTCAATTCAACTATTTAACATATCAATTCAATAACTTGTTTTTTTAATTATTTTCTTACCATACTTACTTTCTATTACATTTTATACAGTACATTTTAAGTTATAGCAATTATGACATCAAATTCTTATTTATAAAAGCAATACATTGTACATTTTCATTACATCAGTTTTACTTGTAAATTTCGAATACATTTTCTTATTAACATTACAACTTTTAATATTTGGTAAGTTATATATGTTTTTAGAATGCAATTGAAAGTTATACAAGTTTTCTCATTTCTTTTAATTAATTTAATGCTCAATAATCATATCCTTTGTTTTATAGGTTACAAATTTCAACTTTCATGTAATTTCATTTGTAACCTAGCATTTAATCTCTTATTTCATTTAGAGGTTCCAATTATTAATTAGTTACATTCCATTTCATTACAATAATTGAAACTATTAATTAACAGAAACTTAAGAACTAAACACCGAGTTCCGTTTCAAATCATAAAAAATAATAATAAATAAATGTATATACCTATAACTAACATATCCAATTATATTTAAACAAATTTGAATTTTATATTTGTTTATCAAAATAAATCTACAGTAAAACTACTACAGTGGTCTTCCCACTTTGAAACTCGTAAATGAATGTCGATGATGCGTGCACTCATCACCGAAATTATTTTCCAGCGACAGAGAGGGGACTGCATAACTTATTTCTTTTCAAAATCTCTTTAAAACAATTCTTTCAAATCATATTGAAATATTTATGTAACAACCCGCAAATCCGTACCCCTTGAATTAACATTAATTTTCATTAATGAACTCAAGAAGAACGGAAATACGAACCATTTGGGTTAAAGAAGAAGAGGTAGAAGAAGAAAATAAAACAACAACATCAGAATCTAACCATCGCAGCGGAATAAAATATAATAGACAATACAGATCTTTACACAAATCAAAACTATATCTGTTTATATAATACATCATCAGAGTATACATCAGAGCACACATACATACAACTGGACAATAATCATATCATGTTCTCAATATAACAGAGTACAGAAATCAACACAGCGGAATATATATAAACAAGTACGGGAGATACGTCGCGCCATCCAGCTCGTCTCCTGAGCTCCACAGCAACCTATCCTGTATCCTATAATACTCGGTCTGACCCGAGCATTATAATAAAATAACACCCGAGTCAGTCTGGAAAACCAGCGTGAGAAATCACACTCAATTTATTATTAAAGTTTTAAAATCCTTTGAAAACAAAAGCATCTCGTAAGACCGCGCCACAAATAAACATGTCGGGTTTTTACCTTACGATAGCCAAAACACTTTTTATCAAAATCCTCTGATATTATAATAGTGTCTATATACAAATACTTATTCAAATAGCTGAAATTGTTACATGATTAAATTCCAGCTAATAGGTATACAAACAAATACCGTACAAGGCACGTAGGGAGAATGGATTTCCATCAATGACTAGGCACTGGGGTACCACCTATCACAGTACGTGGCCTAGATCACAGTACCGAGGAGTACGCCCGCTCCCCTGCAACACAAGGCCGGAACCATCCCTTACTGGATAATTCCGAATAAAATCACCCCACGGTTGGGATCAGCAACCGCACCACTAAGCCAAAATAAAAGGGACATCTAGATAGGAATGACCTTACTCTCAAGTGGGGGCTACCCACGAAGCCTTGCTGCATAACCCCTGATTTTCAGTCATTCCTGGTTGATGAGGCTCGACGCTAAACGATACCTTTATAGCACATATCCCTTAGAATGCCCATCGTCCGCTGACGATGTTCCGAAACCATTCATCCATACAAGTCCGTCCCGGGTTCGAACGGAACCGAAGGCACTACTCCTACTACATCCATTTTGGAAATATCCTCAGGATTAGTAGCGACTAGCCCTTGCACTTCACTGCTCCATCTTCGACTCCGAAATCGTTTCCACGAAACGTACAAACCGGATCGAAGTGGTTTTCGAGAAATAAATCTCGATCCCGGTCTCTTCGAAACGATCAGCGCATTTGACCAATATTGATAGTCGGTTATTTAACTATCAATTAACATTCACAAACATCCATCAAACAATAAATAATTTTCCCACATTATTTATTATCATCAAATATCTTTGCAAGATATATTTCTATTTTCAAACCCCTTTCGAAATCAATTTTCAAACATTTTCCTCTCACGGAATGCATTTCCCAAATATTTATTTCCACTGAAACACCAAGTACATAATACTTTTAGATTTTAAAATAATTTAAAAACACTTTACTATAAATATACTTTATAACATTGAAATTTTAAAACTACTTTAATACTTTATCAAAATATATGCTTTAAGAATATTTAAAATAAAACCACTTTGTAAATATAAACTAAATTTCTCTTTTAACATAATACTAAGTCACTTTTATATAGTTACTACAATAATAGATTTTTTAAAATACTTACTTTGGAAATTAACATTTAGAAATAACAAATTTTCTAAACATGCTTCTTTAAAAACATACTTAAGATCTTTAACTTATATTTCAAATTGCTTTGAAAACGTACTTGGCTATCCAAGGAAATACACTTCTCTTCACATCTTTTTTTTTAATAAATCAACATTTATTTTTAAACCAATTCATATCCCTTTATAAATTCCCACCTTGAATTTATATTTTCAAATATCCACTGATATTTTATTTTACTTTATAAACCCAGTTTATAAATTCCAAAATCTCACTTCTCTTTTAAAATTCCAATTTTAAACAACTAAATCAATTTCCAATTGATTTTCCAATTTACTTTACTTTACTTTGAAATAAATTTCCTTTGCTACTTCATTTATTTCAAAATACATTAACTTTTAGATTTATTTCTTTATTTGAGTTAAAACCCTTTTAACTGAAATTACCAATTTTAAACTTCCAAAATTCCTTCTTTATCCCTTAATTAAATTAAATCCTTACATTCAAAATAAATCCTTTATTCTTTAAATTTAATATCACTTTAGTTTAAAGTTAATATTTCCCTTGTTAATTCAAAGTTCCCTTATTCCAATTCACTTGAATTATTTACTTAAAATTTACTCTTTTATTTCTTTCAAAATCCAATTCTAAAGAATTTAATAACTCATTTTTACTGAGATATTCAATCCAACAATATCTTCCAACATTTCAATCGTCAATAAAATCATCACAGGATATCAATATTCATAACACAGAATATAAAACAATCTAGATAAATTTTGAGGAATCCAGTTGGATCCCTCCAACCTGTTTCCCTGCATCCACAAACGTTAGCACAATACCAATTCCACTTCGAGGTGGAATATCGCGGTATATGGGTTTTATAAAATATCATCCGCTATTATGCGGCGCATAGGGTCTCATCCGCTATAAAAATGCGGGAATATCAACAACTCCAATATATACTATATATACTACTATATATAATATAGCACATCAAACTAATTCAATCATTCAATCAATTATTTAAATTTAACTATTTAAATTTAAATAAACCAGATGAGTGAGATTAACTCACCTTTGATTTTATTGTTTGTAATCCACTCCAAATTCGCCTTGTTTATCCATGATTTAGACCTTGAATAAACATTAGATGATTTTATTAATATTTGAAGTGATCGAACAATTAATTACTATTTATTTATTTGATTTAAACCAATAAATTTGTTCTAACTAATAAATTGATTTTATACTAATTTCCTTTTAATAAATCATTTCAGTAACAAAATAACCACATAAGTTTATTAAATAAATTAATCACCTAACACATATTTTTAAAATAAACTAACGAATTGAAAGTGTGTATGCATATAGTTATTTTTCCTTAGAACTTCCTAATAGTTTTCTTTAAACCTTATCTTTATATATATATAGGTATATATATTTTTCTTCACTTTTATTTTTAAATCAAAATATGCATGTATGTTTATATGTACGTATATATTATCCTTTACTGTACTTGCATATATATAACCTTTATTAAATTATTATTTTCTCTCAAAGTCCTGTATATATATATTTATTAAATAAAAGAAAATTACCTCAACCTAAAAATGAACCCAAGCTGAACTACAGAACGCCACGCCTCATCTTCCTCATCTATGCCACATTCGAGTTCGTCTCCTCCATCGAGACCACTGCGATCCACGCGAGTCGCTCTACCGCCGGCTTTGACATCACAGCTTCTCCTCCTCCTCGCGTCATCGCCGATGACAGCCTCCATCTTCTCGTGCGCGCACACCCTAGGCCAACGACAACTCGGCAACGAGCTCACGAATTCCATCGCGAAGCCTACCGCATCCCACTACACCATCACTTGCATCTCATCCCAGTCGTACATCGCCTCAACCTCGTTCCCAGTCACGTCATCCTACACTAGCTCGAAATCGCGAGCGACCCACGGCGACCGAATATTCATGATTAAGAAGCTCGGTGATGGTTTGATGTTAGTGGGGGCAACACTCTGAGATTAGGGGAAAATCGGTCAGAACTTGATTTGTTTTAAATAGACCTAGCGGCCATTTTGATTTCGAAAGCAAGGAAGGAGGAGTAAGAGGCAGCTGTAATTTTCTTCGTGAAATAAAATTTGGGAAAGTGATTTTCAAAGGAGAAGATGAAGTCGGTTAAATAAAGATATACGTGACTTTCAAAAAGAAACGAAGGCGACTCAAGGACGTGAACCAGAGCTTGCGTGCCTGAGTAGACAAAGAGTATCCCCGATTTGAAAGAATGTGGGCTGACGTGTTGACTAGATTAGATTTTGATTTTACATAAATATATATATGTAGGTATAGATTATAAACCAAAATATCTTGAATTTTGATATAAATTCCAATGCGTTTCTATATCGTATGCTCACACAACAACTTCAAATACTAAGAAATTTGAAATCCGATAATAATACCATATTATGGATCCAATGGAACTAGTTTCGTCGCATTCTGAGACTGTGCCTCGGAAGGCTACTTTTAAATTCAATTTAAACGATCAAATTTGAAAACTGAACGAATCACTTTTAAATTCCATTTTAAAAGTTTTATTACCTTCAGTTTTACCAATATAAATTTTCTAAGCCTTCAGAATATTTTTAACAAGCTCAAAACTCAAGATTCTCTATTTTACGTTGTTTCCAATTGTTTAATTCAAACATTAAATTATCCAATAAACAGCAATATTTGAAATTTAAGTTAATAATTAGTCTCTGAATATTTAAAATTAATTAAATATTCCAATTTCAAATGCTCAAAAATTCCGGGTTGTCACAATTTATATCAGAAAATACTTCTAAATATTGTTATTATTATTATATTCCAAAATCATTCGAAAGAAATTTTCAAAACCCCGGAACTTAAGTTCTAAATTTCCAATTTTTTTTTATCTTATTTCCAACCAATATTTATAAATTTCACTACCTATCAACCAATATATTACAACCAATATATATATATATATTATAAATCATTATTTCATACATAAAAATATACAATAGGAAAAATTATTTCATTTACCTATATTTTAAAACAAATATTGTGTCGGTCTGTCCTATTAAGTGCTTAGAAATCATTATCGACGTCATAATGTCCTATGCACCAACCAGAATTTATAAATACAAAATGGAACAAATTAACACAATATAAAAACCTTTTATAACACTAACAAATATGCTCTCTCATATATACACTCAGTGACTCATCATAGGGTATTACTACCCTTTTAATAAAGAGTCAGACCCCACAAAGCTAAAGTTATCGCTAACCAAAGCTTTGATACCAACTATAACATCCGCCCTTCTGTATGGTTTGAGTTGGCACGTGTGTCTGCTTAAAATGTACAAAAAGGCTGGATGTTACAACTGACGAGTAAAATAGTACACTTACATAATTATCTATATTCTTGGACAATCAAGAAAGTTTTGAACTTAAGATAAAATTTGACTATTAGTCATTTAACATTTTTAAAAATGTTAAATGTTAGATTATTCCCTTATAAAATTTGATTCGATTTGATTGGATCTGAATGAATGGTTGTGTAATTTTATATACCATAATTTGTAAAGTTAAAATTTATAAACAGAGGTTTTTGAATTCTTGTTTACTAAGACTTAAATCCTGGCGCTTTTTGAGAAAAAAACATCTTCAAAAGAATTAACGAATGAAAATCATCCAAAACTCATAATAAATTTAATTTTAAGCATAGATTTCGATATGCAGCACTCTTGGTGATATCGATGGGGTACACGAGACTTATGTTATTGTAATGTCCAAGCAGCATTGATCTTTGCTATGATATTTTCTCTCTTACTGTATAGGAGCCATAAATTTTATTTCTGTAAGTACGGGATATTGTTGGGTTCCATTTTACTATTAGTTTGGATGGCGATCTTCCTATGTATGCAGTAAGTCTTAGATATTGCTAATACGATTTGCTGTTTTTATGCATTTGATTATTTTCATCCTTTATCCTTTTCTTCATTGAATGATGATAGAAATGGTTAATCGCCAAGATGAATTGTTGATTTAAACCTGAAGTAAAGAGTAAAAAAAGTCAAAAAGGTACATTTGAACTAGAAGTAGCAACTACATATAAGTAGAAGTTTGGGTTCATATATTTATATGAGTTTATAACATTTCTTACTCTTATAAGCATATTGTTAGTCTACTACTATATGCCATGATTTCTTAGTGTAGGTAAGTTAACCATCTTACTGGCTAAATCCTCTTAGTAATTATGTTGTGTATTACATATAGAATTATTAGTATTATAAATAAATTTTCTCTATCATGTGAGAGTCAAGACCTTGGTTTCTTTTCCAATGTTTCCTTTCCTTTCAATACACTTATTTCTATGTGTATATTAATTATCTTTTACATACATTTATTTCATTTTATATCTTACTTACAATTACAATTATGATTTACATTATTTACTACTATTTTATCACTTTTAGGGACACTTTAGCTTTATACCTTTTCATTTATAAATAACTGTTTCTAGATCACTCTCAAATATAATTGAACTGTAGAGTACTTTGTTTCAATAGCACATTTTTCTATTATTTATATAACAAAGATAGAAAAATATTGATAATCAATCACCAATATTTGAATCATACACATGTTCGAAAATATTTCTTGGATGGATTATGTAAGTTAGACATATCAACTTCAAACTTATAAATTTGTGTCATAGGATGAAATTATATTCAATTGATTTGTTGATGATTGCTAACGATATTCACTTTGATAATGATTTTTAATAAATGAACTGATTTTATCGATAGCTAGATGGTACCATTTAGATAATTTTATCTTTCTCTTTTGTGTTTTATACTTGCTATATTGGTTTCTTTTTTTGGTTTGCTGTCACAAAATTTGCAAATTACAGAAAAGTAAAAAATTAATGCTTAACATAATTAGATTTGGGTAGGTTATGTATCAGAGATATTAATGTAAAAACACTCAGCTTTGATCATCATTGACCGTGTGTTTCATTTGGGCGTCCGGTGTCTCATGAACGTTATCGCTGGTGATTTATTATGCTCTTTGGTTTTGTTCGTGTTATTTTTCTTCTTCCTAAGGATTGGATTCTGAAAGAGTAGTAATAGGTGAAGGAATTTTGATGCTATGTTGAATGAAAACGGAGTTAAAAAAGATAACCAAGTGTTCAAAGTTTAATCCCGTAAAAGGTATGTTTAAACCCATATAAGGTACACGCAGTCGTCTAATCAGCTAGAAGTGTCAATGGAAAAAGTAGTATTAGGTAGTTTAAGCAATGTTAAAAAATATTACCCTTTTGAAATTTAATTCCTTTAGCCAATCACATCATGTCATCATTGTACGAACACAATGAATGCAAAGATATTGGGTATTGCCTGTTTGAGTTCCATCACACTTGTAGTAATTTATAGTTTCGATTGCAATATATGGTGTGTGCGCGTGCACACACAATTTTATTATTAGTATACATTTTTGTAACTTTGATTTTATACTATATTCAGTGAGAATGTGTTCTCTCACAAAATATTTGAGATAATTGCACTGCTTACTGGGCTTAGGAAAAAATTCAAAGCTCCTTATACACCTGTATAAAAACATGATATATTTATATTTTTGTCATTATTAATATTTCCTATAAAATTTCCAATGGAATAGCGAACCTTAGACAATTCATATGCATTAAGCAAGCCACAATACGACAATTTTTAATTATTATTTGTAACGACCCTAGATTTTAATTTAATTTAAATTAATAATTTATTGAATTTTGGAGTTAAATTAATAATTAAATGAATTTTTGAATAAAAATTGTAAAATCAATTTGATAAATTGATTCGAGTTTCCCCAAAACCAAATTCCAATATATTAAATCATTTAAATTTAAATATTTGTATATATGTGAATATATATGTATATAAATATATGAGTTATAAAAAATAAATAAAAAATTGATGCTAAGTTTAAAAAGACATATATATAACTATAACCATCTTAACTTAAGCATAAAGAAAAGAACTTATTATAAACAAGAAATTATTTAGAACAATATGATAAAATATGTACAAAAATAAAGTGGCTGTAAACAAACATGTAGACAAAAGAAAGCAATAACTAAAACAAAACACTTTTATTTTATAAAGTAAACTATAAAATAAAACTAAAACAGCACCTATCAACTGAACCTAACAACATATGCTGTAAACAAGCATGGGAAGCATCACAAAACATGTTTGCATTAAATGCAAACCTCCACAAAGCATGAACACGGCATGCTGCAGATTTACAAAGCAACATACTTGCATTTAATGTTTTCAAACCTACCCATCACCACAAAGTACAAAGCCTGAATAAAGTAATTTTACAAACGAATGTCTCAGTACTCTACTGCTGCACATCCCCTTCTTAAGTATCTATACATCTCCAAGCCTTTGGTTCGTTCAAACAAAAGAAAAAAAAATAAGCAAAGCCTGGAAGAAAATAAAAATAAAAAGAGAAACAAACATCACCATTTGTTTACCAATTCGAATTCAGTTTATACAACAAAACAGAAAAGAAGAGAAGAAGATCAACTGCAGATTTTCCAAACAAGTAAAAACAACTCTACTAACAAGATTCAGATCAAACTTAGAGAGATTAAAATCAAGGCTTCCAAAAGAGCAGATCCTTTTCCAGACTTTAAAACTCCAGTTCTCTGTTCTTCTTCCAAAACAACGGTGAGCAACTCCTATTTTTTAAAAGCCTAAAATTGTTTTGGTTTCTGGATGTTTGTGAGTAAACTCATTTTTTTTACTTGAGTTCAGTTTAAATCTCTGGTTGCCTGTGATCATCTGATAGTTATGAATCAACTATGCTGGTATGGTAATGGAAATATGCCTGTATATATGTAAATATGCCTATGTGTATATTGTTTGCATTTCTGGAAAATATGCAAATAGCCTCTGTTTAACATTTACAGTTTTAAAACTGTTTAGAAAATAAAAATCATAATCTCATCCTAGAATCATTTGTAGGCTATGATGTCTGAATAAATTTTTGTTGTAAGATCAGGATTAACTTTTAAAAGTTGTTTCAAATTAAATTTTAATGGATTGCTAGAAACTCAAGAAACACAGTAGTAACCGAATATATGTCTAAAAATCAAAGTTCATAATTCCAGACTTTAATCATCCTGTCTGATTCGTGATGGCAAAGAATGAATTTTAATGACAATAACTTGATTTTTAGTGTAATAATAAGTTGGAATTTTTAAGTTGAACTGAAGTTGCTTTTCTGTCATTTGCCGATCATCGGTGGTAGTAGGGTTGTCGTGGTTGATACTGGAGAGGGCTGGGGTATCAGGGATCACCAGAAAATTGATGGATGAATTTATAATTCACCATGGAAGATGAGCGAGATCGATTTAGTATTTAACCCTAATTTTTGTTATGGTCGGAATTCGAGAAACTCCGGCGACGTTAGTGCATCGGGTCGTACCGGACCAAGAAGAATAGGAGCGTGGCCACGTGACGTAGCTCGTGGTCGTTTGGTGTGAGCTCTGATGAACCATATTGACGGCACGAGGTGGATCTATGGTCGAGGTTGGGTTCCAGTTCAAGGCTGATAGCTCGAATTCGATTTCTAAGAAATTTTGAGGATCTGACGATCGGGATCGAATGTGTAGGTGAACGGCGACGTGCCGGAGGTGGCGTAGGTGGTCGGAGTTGCTTCGTTTGGTTGTACACGTGAACGCGTGTGTATGTATGTATGTATCAGGTTTGGGTTGGAAGCAGTATTGGGGAAGACGAAGACGTGGAACTCGGGGGGCGACTCGGGGGATTTATGATTTTACTCGAAGCAAAATAGTTCGCGTATGAATCGAAGCAGTTTTGAGTTTTCTCAGGGTTTTTGATATAAGGCTCGAGTGGGTTGTTTTGTTACAGCTTTTATTTAAACCTGGGCATTCACGTGTTGTTTTCAAAAATGGGTTAAGCAGAATAAATATCGAGTTTATAATGTAAAACGAATTTTTGCATCTATGAACTGATTAATGGGGACTATTTTAAGTTAAGAATTGATTTCAAGTTTAATAAATTAAGTAAATACTTAAAAATGTTTTGGAATCTAATTCATACTTGAATTAGATAATGGATGTAAGATAAGTCTTAAATTTAATCAACCTTAAAGCCTTTTGAAGTGAGTAATGGTTATTTGTTAAATGAAATTTATTACCAGTAACTAAGATTGGATAATTAATGATTAAAGGTTGATAAATTAATAGTTAAAACTTGAATTAAGTTATTTTAAAATGATTTACAATTAATTTATAAATGATTATGGAATAATAAATCAAAATGATTTACAATTAATTAATATTAATTAACCCGGATTGGTAATTAAATTCATAAGTAATAAACTGGTTAAATAAATCAAATAATTAAATTGATCCTACCTATGAATATTTGGATTCCATTGGATGACTTGATTGTTTGATATCCCTGATATATGATGCTTTGTGATACATCCTGATTTATGTTGTGATCTGAAATTTCTATTTCTGTGATATATTACTATGTGAATATGAAACCCCATGGCCCGTAAAACGGCACTTGAACTTCGATGCGACAGGGAGTCGGATTCCAGTTGGTTATCCGAAACCCACATCGAATTATAATTGTGAATCTTTGTGACTGATAAATTTATTTTATCTATGAATCTGTGAATGAAGATAAGCGTTATCGATTATACCGCTTATCGATATATCTGTGATGATTGATGTTGTGCACTATTGTGTGAAACCCCTGGACCACACTATTACACACACAAATATGGATTTCACGTGGAAATCGGTTAAGTCACAGATAATTTAAATTTGATGTTTTTGAAATTGAAATTTTAATTTCAATTGATTTTGAAATTAGAAATTTGGGTTTAAAGTGAAAAGCTTTTGAAATGGAATTTCAAAGATAAAAGTTATTTTGAATAACTTAATCGAGTTTTGAAAATTTAAATAATTTTATTTAAATTTGAATTCAAGTTTGAAAATGAATCCTATGATTTGGAACTAGGGATTAAAGATGATATAAATGTGTTTATATAAAGTTAAACCATTTAAAAGTATAAGTTGGGAATTTAAATTTAACCCAAGGATTTCAACTCGTATGAATGAATCAGATTTCCAAATTGAAAACTGTTGTTTTAAATGGTAAAAGCTTTCAGCTAAGAAGTGAAATTCCAGTTTAATTAAAGGAATTTCAAGTAAATTGAAAAATGGATTTTCCAAGTTATGAATTGTTTTGAAAGCTATGAATCAAATCTGTTATTTTTAACAGATTTAAAATGATGTTTTGTTTAAACCATTTGAAATGGAATTGTTTTGAAAGCTATTAGTTAAATCTTTGATTTAAAGATTTAACGAATTAATTAAACTGAAATGGAAATCGATTTGGAAAATCTGTAAATGAATCTGTGAAATTAAGTGAACTTTGTGAATTAAATCTTTTTGTTTAAAAAGATTAAAATGGTAATTTGTTAAACCATTTGAAAAGAAAGTTTGGGTAATAAGTTGTGACTTAATTGAAATCCCATTATCCATTTGTTTTTGAATATTGCGCTCACTATTCGGGTTAGCCGGGAAAAGACAATTGTGTCATATAACTCATTCCGAATAGTGATACGTCGTATATGGATAGCATTTGAAGACCGGTGTTGAAGACCGGATATTTTTCGAAAATGAAAGGACAACCTGTCGAATGTCTCTGCACTGAGTCGCGCCGGTATAGAGATTTATATCACTCTTTTGTGACGGGAAGTCCGGACGTGATTGAAAGTTATCCGGAATTGCAAGGGCTTCGTGAGAAGTGCCTTCGGTTCTGTTCGAACCCGGAACAGACTTATATGGATACATGTCTGACATTACACTTTGAGATATAAAGCCGATTTCTTTCAAATACATTTCTGTTTGGTGGCGGAGAATTTATTCTCTTAGCTTAACACCCTTCTCTGAGACGTACGAGCTCAGAGGTTATGTAGTTGAAGTTATCAGCGATATATCCCAATTTGGTAATGTGGCATGCTGAGTGCTGCTGTGTGATGATCAGTGTTTGATCATTTGTGATATGATCATTTGTTTGATCATTTATCTTTGTGATCATAGGTTGATCATCTGTTGACCCAAAGCGTGGCTTTTTGAAAAAGCGTAGCTTTGTGGACGAGACTTCGTCGAGCCTCACAACCCGGTAATGGTCGAAACAGGAATGTTGCGGCAAGGTTTAAGGGGTAGCTCCCCTAGGGTATGACCATTCCTTCTGGAAAAGGGTAGTGTCATGGTATGGAGCCCAGATACTTACTCATGTGGATACACTTTATTATGTGGGATGTTGGTTATCGAGGCCTCGGTTAAAGGTCCCAAAGGACCGGGGGTGGCATATCTGAGGTTTCTTTTATCCCTTGGGAAAAGGGGTTGCCGGCCTTGTTTGGCAGAGAACGGTGTGGTTCTCGGAACGTCCCGCCAGAGGCGTTTCTTTCGTGGAATAGGAAGTTCCTTAGCCTGACCATTTGTTGGAAATCCAAACAAAACAATACGAGCCCTGTACGGTTTTAGTTGTATTACCTGCCATGGAATGTGGTGGTAACCTGCTATTGAACATGGTAGCTATAGTAGGCATAAGTGCGAAATGTCTATGCTGGCTAAGATTTATATTCTACTTTCGAAATTGTTTTCTACACTATGCACTAGTAATAATATCAAATGATTTGATTTTGCGTAGTAAGCATCTTTGACTATCATAAGAAGAAATCTCCTCCAATTCTGCGTTTGCATTGTGTGTGTGGTGGGAGGTCTTATGGTAGTTTCATTTTCCACAAGCATTACGAATTGACCTTAAAATTCTCTGCTATTTGTTTTTAAAGATAAACTGTTTTTGTTGCTCACACCAGTCCCATGACTGATCCAGAGTTTATTGTTCCTTTCCTAAACTCTGGGTGCTCATAATTTCCTACACGAGCAGTCTAGAGTTGGGGTTTTCAGATATTCAGGTTTAGTAGATTTTCTGGAGTTGGTTCAGTCTTTGGATCAGACTGCACTTGCTTATCTTTGTGTATCGTTATTGGGAGTTCAAGCTATTTCTGGATTAGTGCTTTGAAGATGGAGATTATCCGCTGCTGATGTTATCGTTTTCTTTTCCGCTGCTATTTATTGTATCATATCTCTGATGTATATTGATATTCATTGTATCACTCTGTTGTATCAGATATTGTATATCAATGTATTATTCTTTTATTCCGCTGTGTTATTTACTTAACTGTGTTATAAGCTCCCGAGAACCAGATTCGGCATTTGAATCTACGGCATTTTGAGTACAAGTGAAGTACGGGTGCCGATTTTCGAAGGTCGATTTTTGGGTCTTGACAAGTGGTATCAGAGCTAAGGTTGAACTTTAGCTCAGGAGTATAACACATTAAGTAGCTCATTAGAGATAGAGTGAAGTAAACTCTAGAATGAGTATTTCTCAGATATCCGTTCGAACGTCTCAGTAAATTCTCTTGCTATCCACAGATAGTGAGTATGAGTGCAAGAAGAGGACGAGATAGGGGACAAGGGAATACGACTATAAATGGTCAATACCCTGCAACAGTGGAAACAATCTTTCTCTATCAATTTTCTTTGATTCATTTCCAAATTCTTTTGATTTCTTCGTATCAGCTCCAGAAAGAAGTTTCAGTATGATGATGGCCCTACGAATCGTTGTAGGAAATTTTTACTTCGTATTTTCATCGGTTTCTTATCAGCTTTTTGATTTAAACCTTAATGAATTTGAAATTGGAAATTTTAAATTGAGTTAAATTGATTTATAGGATATAGGGCTAAAATTGAATTAAATCGATAAAACAATTTCGTTTGAAACTCAATTTTGAAATTTTATTGTAATTTCTTGTGAATACCAAAGTCCGAAGAGGGACAAATTGGTATGTATTTTGAGATATTCCGACTTGAATTTGGAATCCATATCTTGTGTTTGAGGAATTATAGGAGATCACCTCTGTCTATCACTGTGTTATTTTCGTGCCTGCGAATTTCGAGGACGAAATTCTTTTAAGGGGGGAAGTTTGTAACGACCCTAGATTTTAATTTAATTTAAATTAATAATTTATTGAATTTTGGAGTTAAATTAATAATTAAATGAATTTTTGAATAAAAATTGTAAAATCAATTTGATAAATTGATTCGAGTTTCCCCAAAACCAAATTCCAATATATTAAATCATTTAAATTTAAATATTTGTATATATGTGAATATATATGTATATAAATATATGAGTTATAAAAAATAAATAAAAAATTGATGCTAAGTTTAAAAAGACATATATATAACTATAACCATCTTAACTTAAGCATAAAGAAAAGAACTTATTATAAACAAGAAATTATTTAGAACAATATGATAAAATATGTACAAAAATAAAGTGGCTGTAAACAAACATGTAGACAAAAGAAAGCAATAACTAAAACAAAACACTTTTATATTTTATAAAGTAAACTATAAAATAAAACTAAAACAGCACCTATCAACTGAACCTAACAACATATGCTGTAAACAAGCATGGGAAGCATCACAAAACATGTTTGCATTAAATGCAAACCTCCACAAAGCATGAACACGGCATGCTGCAGATTTACAAAGCAACATACTTGCATTTAATGTTTTCAAACCTACCCATCACCACAAAGTACAAAGCCTGAATAAAGTAATTTTACAAAAGAATGTCTCAGTACTCTACTGCTGCACATCCCCTTCTTAAGTATCTATACATCTCCAAGCCTTTGGTTCGTTCAAACAAAAGAAAAAAAAATAAGCAAAGCCTGGAAGAAAATAAAAATAAAAAGAGAAACAAACATCACCATTTGTTTACCAATTCGAATTCAGTTTATACAACAAAACAGAAAAGAAGAGAAGAAGATCAACTGCAGATTTTCCAAACAAGTAAAAACAACTCTACTAACAAGATTCAGATCAAACTTAGAGAGATTAAAATCAAGGCTTCCAAAAGAGCAGATCCTTTTCCAGACTTTAAAACTCCAGTTCTCTGTTCTTCTTCCAAAACAACGGTGAGCAACTCCTATTTTTTAAAAGCCTAAAATTGTTTTGGTTTCTGGATGTTTGTGAGTAAACTCATTTTTTTTACTTGAGTTCAGTTTAAATCTCTGGTTGCCTGTGATCATCTGATAGTTATGAATCAACTATGCTGGTATGGTAATGGAAATATGCCTGTATATATGTAAATATGCCTATGTATATATTGTTTGCATTTCTGGAAAATATGCAGATAGCCTCTGTTTAACATTTACAGTTTTAAAACTGTTTAGAAAATAAAAATCATAATCTCATCCTAGAATCATTTGTAGGCTATGATGTCTGAATAAATTTTTGTTGTAAGATCAGGATTAACTTTTAAAAGTTGTTTCAAATTAAATTTTAATGGATTGCTAGAAACTCAAGAAACACAGTAGTAACCGAATATATGTCTAAAAATCAAAGTTCAAAATTCCAGACTTTAATCATCCTGTCTGATTCGTGATGGCAAAGAATGAATTTTAATGACAATAACTTGATTTTTAGTGTAATAATAAGTTGGAATTTTTAAGTTGAACTGAAGTTGCTTTTCTGTCATTTGCCGATCATCGGTGGTAGTAGGGTTGTCGTGGTTGATACTGGAGAGGGCTGGGGTATCAGGGATCACCAGAAAATTGATGGATGAATTTATAATTCACCATGGAAGATGAGCGAGATCGATTTAGTATTTAACCCTAATTTTTGTTATGGTCGGAATTCGAGAAACTCCGGCGACGTTAGTGCATCGGGTCGTACTGGACCAAGAAGAATAGGAGCGTGGCCACGTGACGTAGCTCGTGGTCGTTTGGTGTGAGCTCTGATGAACCATATTGACGGCACGAGGTGGATCTATGGTCGAGGTTGGGTTCCAGTTCAAGGCTGATAGCTCGAATTCGATTTCTAAGAAATTTTGAGGATCTGACGATCGGGATCGAATGTGTAGGTGAACGGCGACGTGCCGGAGGTGGCGTAGGTGGTCGGAGTTGCTTCGTTTGGTTGTACACGTGAACGCGTGTGTATGTATGTATGTATCAGGTTTGGGTTGGAAGCAGTATTGGGGAAGACGAAGACGTGGAACTCGGGGGGCGACTCGGGGGATTTATGATTTTACTCGAAGCAAAATAGTTCGCGTATGAATCGAAGCAGTTTTGAGTTTTCTCAGGGTTTTTGATATAAGGCTCGAGTGGGTTGTTTTGTTACAGCTTTTATTTAAACCTGGGCATTCACGTGTTGTTTTCAAAAATGGGTTAAGCAGAATAAATATCGAGTTTATAATGTAAAACGAATTTTTGCATCTATGAACTGATTAATAGGGACTATTTTAAGTTAAGAATTGATTTCAAGTTTAATAAATTAAGTAAATACTTAAAAATGTTTTGGAATCTAATTCATACTTGAATTAGATAATGGATGTAAGATAAGTCTTAAATTTAATCAACCTTAAAGCCTTTTGAAGTGAGTAATGGTTATTTGTTAAATGAAATTTATTACCAGTAACTAAGATTGGATAATTAATGATTAAAGGTTGATAAATTAATAGTTAAAACTTGAATTAAGTTATTTTAAAATGATTTACAATTAATTTATAAATGATTATGGAATAATAAATCAAAATGATTTACAATTAATTAATATTAATTAACTCGGATTGGTAATTAAATTCATAAGTAATAAACTGGTTAAATAAATCAAATAATTAAATTGATCCTACCTATGAATATTTGGATTCCATTGGATGACTTGATTGTTTGATATCCCTGATATATGATGCTTTGTGATACATCCTGATTTATGTTGTGATCTGAAATTTCTATTTCTGTGATATATTACTATGTGAATATGAAACCCCATGGCCCGTAAAACGGCACTTGAACTTCGATGCGACAGGGAGTCGAATTCCAGTTGGTTATCCGAAACCCACATCGAATTATAATTGTGAATCTTTGTGACTGATAAATTTATTTTATCTATGAATCTGTGAATGAAGATAAGCGTTATCGATTATACCGCTTATCGATATATCTGTGATGATTGATGTTGTGCACTATTGTGTGAAACCCCTGGACCACACTATTACACACACAAATATGGATTTCACATGGAAATCGGTTAAGTCACAGATAATTTAAATTTGATGTTTTTGAAATTGAAATTTTAATTTCAATTGATTTTGAAATTAGAAATTTGGGTTTAAAGTGAAAAGCTTTTGAAATGGAATTTCAAAGATAAAAGTTATTTTGAATAACTTAATCGAGTTTTGAAAATTTAAATAATTTTATTTAAATTTGAATTCAAGTTTGAAAATGAATCCTATGATTTGGAACTAGGGATTAAAGATGATATAAATGTGTTTATATAAAGTTAAACCATTTAAAAGTATAAGTTGGGAATTTAAATTTAACCCAAGGATTTCAACTCGTATGAATGAATCAGATTTCCAAATTGAAAACTGTTGTTTTAAATGGTAAAAGCTTTCAGCTAAGAAGTGAAATTCCAGTTTAATTAAAGGAATTTCAAGTAAATTGAAAAATGGATTTTCCAAGTTATGAATTGTTTTGAAAGCTATGAATCAAATCTGTTATTTTTAACAGATTTAAAATGATGTTTTGTTTAAACCATTTGAAATGGAATTGTTTTGAAAGCTATTAGTTAAATCTTTGATTTAAAGATTTAACGAATTAATTAAACTGAAATGGAAATCGATTTGGAAAATCTGTAAATGAATCTGTGAAATTAAGTGAACTTTGTGAATTAAATCTTTTTGTTTAAAAAGATTAAAATGGTAATTTGTTAAACCATTTGAAAAGAAAGTTTGGGTAATAAGTTGTGACTTAATTGAAATCCCATTATCCATTTGTTTTTGAATATTGCGCTCACTATTCGGGTTAGCCGGGAAAAGACAATTGTGTCATATAACTCATTCCGAATAGTGATACGTCGTATATGGATAGCATTTGAAGACCGGTGTTGAAGACCGGATATTTTTCGAAAATGAAAGGACAACCTGTCGAATGTCTCTGCACTGAGTCGCGCCGGTATAGAGATTTATATCACTCTTTTGTGACGGGAAGTCCGGACGTGATTGAAAGTTATCCGGAATTGCAAGGGCTTCGTGAGAAGTGCCTTCGGTTCTGTTCGAACCCGGAACAGACTTATATGGATACATGTCTGACATTACACTTTGAGATATAAAGCCGATTTCTTTCAAATACATTTCTGTTTGGTGGCGGAGAATTTATTCTCTTAGCTTAACACCCTTCTCTGAGACGTACGAGCTCAGAGGTTATGTAGTTGAAGTTATCAGCGATATATCCCAATTTGGTAATGTGGCATGCTGAGTGCTGCTGTGTGATGATCAGTGTTTGATCATTTGTGATATGATCATTTGTTTGATCATTTATCTTTGTGATCATAGGTTGATCATCTGTTGACCCAAAGCGTGGCTTTTTGAAAAAGCGTAGCTTTGTGGACGAGACTTCGTCGAGCCTCACAACCCGGTAATGGTCGAAACAGGAATGTTGCGGCAAGGTTTAAGGGGTAGCTCCCCTAGGGTATGACCATTCCTTCTGGAAAAGGGTAGTGTCATGGTATGGAGCCCAGATACTTACTCATGTGGATACACTTTATTATGTGGGATGTTGGTTATCGAGGCCTCGGTTAAAGGTCCCAAAGGACCGGGGGTGGCATATCTGAGGTTTCTTTTATCCCTTGGGAAAAGGGGTTGCCGGCCTTGTTTGGCAGAGAACGGTGTGGTTCTCGGAACGTCCCGCCAGAGGCGTTTCTTTCGTGGAATAGGAAGTTCCTTAGCCTGACCATTTGTTGGAAATCCAAACAAAACAATACGAGCCCTGTACGGTTTTAGTTGTATTACCTGCCATGGAATGTGGTGGTAACTCTTTATTAATAATTAAATTGATTTGTTGATTTTATTTTGTAAATTGACAAGTTTATTCATTTTAAAGGTTAATAATATTTTAAATTGGCAAGTTTATTTCTTTTGAAAACTAATAACATTTTAATTTGGGAATATCTTTTCTAACAATTTTTAATTGGGAAGATTTATCTTTCTAAAACTAATATAAGTGTTTATATTTATAATGTATATATATAGGTATATATATTATAAATAAGGAGTCTTTAATTTAATAAAAGAATAAGTTATCAAATTATAATATATATGTATATATATATTGTTATTTGAAGTTATGTATTAAAATTTAATATGATAATTATCAAGCTAATGTTAAAAGTATTTTCCATTTAGAATATATATATATTTGTATATATTGGAATGGAAAGAATATTGGGTTTGAATTTAATAAAGTATTTTCAAACTTTAATATATATATATATATATAATTTGTAATTTGGAAATTTGTAATTTAACTTAATACTTTTGAAAATGATATTTATGATTTAAATAACAAGAATAATTTCTTATTTAAAAATATATATGTAAGCTTAAGTTTAAATAAGATTTAAATAAGAAGTTCATTTATTATTCTTTTCTCTTTTAAAATTCAAAATGGTTTGTAAAATATATATATATAGTTAAGCTCAATTTCTCAAGCATATATAAGTATATTATATTTAATTGATATAAGCATAAGTTATTTTAAATAATTGTTTTTCACATTTGTATATTTATTATAAAATCTAAGAGCTTATTTATAAAAGATAAATACATTATATACATATAATTAATTCATAAATACATATGTATTACTTAAATAAATTAATAAAAACAAGAATTTACACTTGTAAGCTTTTAAAGATGGTTTAGAGACACTTGTAAATCTTGGAGCATAGGTGTAAGCAAAATAATTAACATAAGGGGACAAGTGGCTCCATTTTTTTTTTCTTTGATAATGTAGGTTTAAAATTTTACATTATGGAAAAGAGATCTGGCATTTTCATTTCTTCAGCTCTAATCTAACTTCACTTCTTTCTCCACTAAAATACAATTCGAATCTAAAAATAAAAATGAAAACTGAAATCTAAAACTCAAAGCAAAAGAAGAAGTAAATCTGGAAATCAAATGCAAATCAAAAGAGGATGGAGGCAATTCAATAAGCAGCTTCAAATCTTCAATTGAATCTGAAGGCATGCAATCAGAGGATTTAATAAATCAACAAGCAACTATATTCAAAGATCAATTTCAGATAATATTCAATAGCAAAAGAAATTCAAGAAATCTGGAACAAGCCTGGAAACTGTCTCTGTTTAAAATAACTGTTGAGTAAACTTTATTTAAAAACTGATTTAAAATCTGAAATTTAAACTATGATGCAAGTCTTGTTGTTGGCATAAATATCTGGATTGGAATGCATGTATATTTATGAATATCCCGTGCTCTGTTTAACAAGTGAGTAAACACTATTTTAAAAACAGTAAAATCTATTTCTAGGTTTGTATGTGAGATTAATGTGTAGTGATATGGTATGCATTGTTTACATGAATGATTGGAATGAATGCATGTGAATAAATTGTTATACTGGTGTAATGTTATATATCTTCTTCTCTGTTCTTGTTACAGGTTATGGTTTGATATTATAAATTAAAAATCTCACAATAGAATCTATATTTGACTTTGATGTGTAAATGAAAGATGTTTGTTGAAGTATAATAAAGCTTATAAAAATAGTTCCAGGGTTGTAAATTCGATAGATAATTTTTAAAAATAAATATAACAGTGAAAGACACATATATGTCAAAATTTAATTTATTTAATTTTAGATTTAGTTTGCATAGTCGTATTCGTGGCAGAGAATCGTGAATTTAGGTGGTTTAAACATGATTTTTAAGATTGGGATGATTGAGATTTTTCGAGTTGAACAGAAAAGTTATTTCAGTCAATATCTGATGATCGGCGACGTTGGGGTGCTTGATATTTGGGCTGGAGATGGTCTGAGGGATGGGGGTCTCAGGAAAAATACTGGTAGTATTTATCGTTGGTCGAGGCGGTGGGATTTTGGCGAAGTAGGGTTTTAGGCTGCTTTTAAATGGGTTGAACTGTTGAGGAATTTGCGACGTGGGTGATGATGCGGAGGCGATCGCGAAGGGGTGGTAGGGTGGTTCGTGACGTGGTGATGCTCTGGTGATGTTGGCCGAGTTCATCGATGAGGGAGTCGACGGCGTTGGGGGAAGTTGCGGTCGAAGTTGGGTTCAGTTTTTCGACCGAGGAGCGAAATTTCGATTCGCGAGTCATTTCTCCGATCTGGGTTGGGTTTCTTGATCGCGTGGATCCTTGTGATCGATGTCCATGGTTGCGGCGCCCCAGTTCGGCCGGAGGCGTTGGTGTAGGTGCACGAGTGCACGATTTTGTACACTGGGGAATTTGAAGTTGGGGAAGAAGCATGGACTTAGGGTCGTTCTCGGGTAGTTGCCGTGTGTAACTCGAAGCAGAAGACGTTCGTGAGTTTCCTCGCGTGGATTCAGGGAAGGTCTCGAGTGTTTGAGTGTGGGGCTCGGGTGAGTGTTTGAGTGTGGGTTCTATGTTTGAGTGTTTGAGTGGGGAGGCTCGCACGCGATTGTTTTGTTTGAGTGTTTAAAAGCATTTGACTTATTTAAACAATTTGTTTTCAAAGGAAAATGTTTAAACAAGTTTAAATGTATATTGGAAATAATTTAGTTTAAACAAATGATTAACTAAGTTTTAAGCTGAATTTAAAGTGAGATGTTTTAAAAAGGAATGTTTAAATTGATTTTAAAATAGATTTAAATGAATAAAGAATATGAAATTTGGGATTTCAAAGTTACATAATTATTTTATTTAATTTAAATCAAACATGTTTGAAAGGATATTCAAAGATTTTAAGTGTATTAAATTAAGTTGTTTGAATGGGTTTTAATAAAGTAAGTAATTTGAGTTTATTTAAGGAGAATTAATAAATAAATTAAATTAAAGCTTAATTACTATTTGTAATTAAGGATAATTACTTAATGAAGTAATTAGTGGATGGATAATTAAAGATTTAGGGACGATTTATTGATTAATTAATTAATGTAATTAATGTTAGGTTAATTAATTAGTATAATTAATTAAAGATAAATCATTTATGATTAATTAAGTATAATTACTTAGTAAAGTAATTAAATGATAATTATTGAATATAATTAAGAAAAGAGAAATTACTTATGGAAGTAAATTCAATGAAAATAATTAAATAAGAAGTGATTAAGGTTAATTACTTAGTGTTATTAATTAAATAAATTATTTAATTAAGTTAATTAAAGGATTAAGATTAATTATAAGGTAATTAATTATTTGTTAAGGTAATTAATTAAAAATAATTAATTAAGGAAGATAATTAATTAGAGTTAATTACTGGTTAAGTTTAATCAAAGGTGATTAATAAATTATGGTTTAATTAAAGGTTAATTACTTAATGTAATTAATAATTAATTAAAGGTGTAATTAGGGATCATTAGTTTATAATTAATGATGTGATTAAGAGTTGATTAATTAAGATTAATTAATCAAATGATAAGTGATTAATTATAATTAATTAAAGATTAAAGTAATTGATTATAATTAATTAATTAATGAAGTAATTAAAGGTTAATTACTGTATTTGGTTAAGAATAATTAATTTGTGAAATTAATTAAAGATAATTACTTAAATGTAATTAAAGTATAATTAATCAAGGTAATTAATTAAGTGGATAATTAGAGAAAGATTAATTAATTTATTTGTAATTAATTAATGATTATCTAAGTAAGATTTATAATGAAGTAATTAATTTAATTCACTTTAAATTAATTAAAGATAGAGATAGTTAATTTAATTCATTTTAAATTAATTATGTTGTGATTAAGTAAATCATTGCTTATATAAGAATGGATGACATTGATTGTCTTGAATGGATGTAATCTCAGAAATGAGATAAGGGATGTTGTGTGGTATGAATGCTTGGTTGCATTATGATGATAATATAGATTAACTATTATGATGTTGATATGGATTACCTATTTGGTTATGAATCATCTGTTTAATTGATAATGTGATTATCAATGGTGAATTGTGAATTATCTATCTGTATGAATATAGATAAGTTAAATTGTTTAACCTTTAAACAACTTGGCCTTAAAAGATACGTTTTGGATTTCGATGAGACCGGGATCGGGTTTCCGTATACCGGTATTCCAGGTCTGGAGACCCGAATACCACATCGATCCAAATTAACGATAGGTCGTGAATCTCAAGTGAAGGTGAAGATTCAGAGTGCAAGGGTTATTGTCGTTAACTCTGAGGGTGATTCCAAAACGAGTGTAACGAGATAATGCCTTCGGTTTCGTTCGAACCCGGAACGAACTTGTATGGATTGAATGCTTTCAGCACATCGTCAGGCGGACGATGAGCATTCTAAGTGATATGTTCTGATTAAAGGTAATCGTAACCTCAAGCCTCATTAACCGGGAATGGCTAAAACAGGGGAGGTGCAGCAAGGCTTCGTGGGTAGCACCCACTGAGAGCAAGATAGATCCCTGTCTAGAGGTCCCTTTTCTTTTATTCGGCTTAGTGTGTAGTTGGTCGCGCCAACTACGGGATTATCTTGTTCGGGATTATCCAGTAAGGGATGGTTCCGGCTTTGTGTTGCAGGGGAGCGGGCGTACTCCTCGGTACGGTGATCTAGGCCACGTACTGTGACGGGCGGTACCCCAGTAGCCCTGCCATTGTATGGAATCCAAACTCCAATAAGTGCCGTACGTATTAGTTGTGCCCAACTATGTTGGAATGTGAGATGTAAGCATTTCAGCTATTTCTGTATTTTACTTGAAAACCCTAGACCCTATTATAATACAATCGGATTTCCTATCAAATGTTTTAGTTAGCGTAAGGTAAAAACTTACCCATGTTTATTTGTGGGGAGTCTTACGTGATACTTTTGTTTTCAAAGGTTTTCAAAGTTAAGCAATCTAACCGTTTACTCACACCAGACCCATGTCTGACCCAAGTGTTTATTTTCTGTTTTATTAAACTCTTGGGTACTCAAATTTGTATGAGTAGTCAAGGGGATTCAGGTTAGTCTTGACGAATACTGGAGGAGCTGTGGAGCAGGAGGCTTCAGTGTGTAGATATATAGAGTTTCCGCTGTGTTTGTATTAGTCTGTATTGTACTGTTGTAGTTGTGTTGTATAATAGACAGAAGTTTATAACTGTCTATATTGTGATGTATAAATCGTGTACTCTGATGTATATGATACTATGTAATATCTTATGTGATAATATATTTCTCGTTCCGCTGTGAGATTTCTGATGTGTTGTTGTTCTCTCTTCTTTTCTTTTCTTCTTCTATCCCTTTCTTTCTTCATAACGATGCGTCTTTCTGGGCAAAGAAAGTCGGGTCGTTACATTTGGTATCAGAGCATAGGTTGAGCGAATGCCTAAGCTTTTGGTTAAGTGAATATCAGAGCTGTAGGTTGAGTGAATACCTAGGCTCTGGAGTGGTGTCTATCTTGAGAGCGCGTAATTGTTAGTTATATAAAATGGTTTTATATTGTGTTAATTGATCGGTTGAGTGGTATATGGATTCTGGTCAATACGAGTAGCTAACGTTATTGATAGGGATCTCTAAACACTTGACCAGGCCAACGGACACAATATTGTTTTAAAGAGGTAGATGAAATAATTCTACCCAGATATAATTTCTATATAAACAGTATCATTTTAAATATATATGGTATTAGTAATGATTGGTTGAGATGATAATAATTTATCATCTAGGATTAGGAGTCTGAGTGTTGAGGTTGGAAGTGTATCTGTCGAGACTGTAGACCTAATACCGTCTCGAGTGAACTTTGCAATTGTGAAGATTTCATCGATCTTTGAAGAAAACCTGTTAAGGTTCGGAGTTCATCTTTGAAGTTTGGATGGGTAGAGTTGGATCTGTCGGAGAACAGAAGCGAGTGATGGTATCTCAGGTAATAGTAGCTGTGTGATGAGACGCAGTGACTATGGATGTTCCCGAAGATGTTTTCTTTGGAACAAGTTGTGGAAGTGTGTCTGCTTCGGTGTTGTGGCTGAGTCCAGTGGGGTGTTTCTGTTTGCTTTAAGGTCCGAGTTTCTCAAGGAGTTTCGGATAAGAAGTCTTTGGTATCTGTGGCAGCAGTGCGGCTCGGATTGTTCTGTATTGGCAGGAAGTAATCTGGCTGAGCAGTCTTTTTGGTTTGGAAGCAACTGAGTGAATCCATTTCTTCGATGGATTGGTTAGTCAAATATAAGCTGTTCTGATTAGTGAAGAGAGAACAGTTATCTGTGGAAGTTAGGTCGGGTTGATCGCAAAAGTGACTTGCGATTGTTTAAGTATTCTCTTGGGATTATTGGAGATTGAGATTCCGTATCGACTTGATTCGTGGAGTTACCAGAAGTTCAGCTTAGTAAAAGGATGTCTCCTAGAGAATAATTTGGTGAAGCAGCTCAGGATTCTTTGGAGAGGAATTGATCACACCTAGTTTTCGGATGAAGTTCTGCTGGGATGTTTTGACCAAATGGAATGGAGTCGCTAAGATTTTATGGTATGGTGAACTGTGGATGATCAAGTTTGTGCTCGAGTTTCTCCGACGGCATTCTCATCTGTTCAAGATCAGAGTTGTGCAGCGAAAGCAAGGTAGTAACTATTCTAGAACGGAAGCATTCGGGAATTGTAATTTTCTTGGAATAGAGAATTTCTATAGGAAATTCAAGTGTATCTCTATGTGTGAAGAAATTTTCAGGATTTGGAGATAAGGTTGTCAAGTGCAACTGTTTTGGCTATTCCAGGTAGGAGAAGTAGTTCATAGTTCTCTAATGTTTGTGGAGTAGAGTTATGTTCTGTATTTCGGTGTATTTTTGGAAGAACCATTTTGTTGAATAGAATCCAGAAATTTGTTTGATATTGGTCTAATCTGTTTCAAGAAGCATCAGCAAGGGTTAAGCTGATCAGGAAGAATGAAGTGACTCAGGATCGTCAAAGGAGTTATGCAGTTAAGAATTGATGGAATTTGGAAATTGATGTTGAAATTGGATATTGTTTAAGTTTTTCTCCGATCAAAGGAGATATAAGATTTGGTAAGACTGGAGAGTAAGCTCCGGAAGTATTATGAGATTTTTCTGTGTTCTTTGGAGATTAGATTTTGATTCCCAGGATTGAGTTGCCAGTTCGGATAACTGGAATTCATTTTATTTCACATATCTCTGAGGAATATGTGTATGATTCATCGAGTGATGGAATCAGCAGTTCAGAAGGATAGTTGGGATGGTTTTGAGTTAGTCTGATATCTAGTTCAGATTTGTGATCTAGAAAGGAAGGACTTCTAAATTATTGTAGATAGTTAGTTTAGATCCTGTAGAACGAGTCTCCCGGTATATATATATATACTTGGGGAAACTCGAGGAAATTCTATCCAGAATTTGTCTGGATAGTTAAATTTGTTTGATTAAATTGTTTGCTATGATTGTTAGAATATGATTGATATGTATGGTTGCTGTTTGAAATTAAAATTAAAATTTTGCTGGGTTATTAAATTATCTTTGCTTTTAAATTTCGGGGACGAAATTATTTTAAGGGGGGAGGAATGTGATATCCCGGAATTTTGGCAATATCAATTTAATAATCTTTATTAATAATTAAATTGATTTGTTGATTTTATTTTGTAAATTGACAAGTTTATTCATTTTAAAGGTTAATAATATTTTAAATTGGCAAGTTTATTTCTTTTGAAAACTAATAACATTTTAATTTGGGAATATCTTTTCTAACAATTTTTAATTGGGAAGATTTATCTTTCTAAAACTAATATAAGTGTTTATATTTATAATGTATATATATAGGTATATATATTATAAATAAGGAGTCTTTAATTTAATAAAAGAATAAGTTATCAAATTATAATATATATGTATATATATATTGTTATTTGAAGTTATGTATTAAAATTTAATATGATAATTATCAAGCTAATGTTAAAAGTATTTTCCATTTAGAATATATATATATTTGTATATATTGGAATGGAAAGAATATTGGGTTTGAATTTAATAAAGTATTTTCAAACTTTAATATATATATATATATGTAATTTGTAATTTGGAAATTTGTAATTTAACTTAATACTTTTGAAAATGATATTTATGATTTAAATAACAAGAATAATTTCTTATTTAAAAATATATATGTAAGCTTAAGTTTAAATAAGATTTAAATAAGAAGTTCATTTATTATTCTTTTCTCTTTTAAAATTCAAAATGGTTTGTAAAATATATATATATAGTTAAGCTCAATTTCTCAAGCATATATAAGTATATTATATTTAATTGATATAAGCATAAGTTATTTTAAATAATTGTTTTTCACATTTGTATATTTATTATAAAATCTAAGAGCTTATTTATAAAAGATAAATACATTATATACATATAATTAATTCATAAATACATATGTATTACTTAAATAAATTAATAAAAACAAGAATTTACACTTGTAAGCTTTTAAAGATGGTTTAGAGACACTTGTAAATCTTGGAGCATAGGTGTAAGCAAAATAATTAACATAAGGGGACAAGTGGCTCCAATTTTTTTTTTTCTTTGATAATGTAGGTTTAAAATTTTACATTATGGAAAAGAGATCTGGCATTTTCATTTCTTCAGCTCTAATCTAACTTCACTTCTTTCTCCACTAAAATACAATTCGAATCTAAAAATAAAAATGAAAACTGAAATCTAAAACTCAAAGCAAAAGAAGAAGTAAATCTGGAAATCAAATGCAAATCAAAAGAGGATGGAGGCAATTCAATAAGCAGCTTCAAATCTTCAATTGAATCTGAAGGCATGCAATCAGAGGATTTAATAAATCAACAAGCAACTATATTCAAAGATCAATTTCAGATAATATTCAATAGCAAAAGAAATTCAAGAAATCTGGAACAAGCCTGGAAACTGTCTCTGTTTAAAATAACTGGTGAGTAAACTTTATTTAAAAACTGATTTAAAATCTGAAATTTAAACTATGATGCAAGTCTTGTTGTTGGCATAAATATCTGGATTGGAATGCATGTATATTTATGAATATCCCGTGCTCTGTTTAACAAGTGAGTAAACACTATTTTAAAAACAGTAAAATCTATTTCTAGGTTTGTATGTGAGATTAATGTGTAGTGATATGGTATGCATTGTTTACATGAATGATTGGAATGAATGCATGTGAATAAATTGTTATACTGGTGTAATGTTATATATCTTCTTCTCTGTTCTTGTTACAGGTTATGGTTTGATATTATAAATTAAAAATCTCACAATAGAATCTATATTTGACTTTGATGTGTAAATGAAAGATGTTTGTTGAAGTATAATAAAGCTTATAAAAATAGTTCCAGGGTTGTAAATTCGATAGATAATTTTTAAAAATAAATATAACAGTGAAAGACACATATATGTCAAAATTTAATTTATTTAATTTTAGATTTAGTTTGCATAGTCGTATTCGTGGAAGAGAATCGTGAATTTAGGTGGTTTAAACATGATTTTTAAGATTGGGATGATTGAGATTTTTCGAGTTGAACAGAAAAGTTATTTCAGTCAATATCTGATGATCGGCGACGTTGGGGTGCTTGATATTTGGGCTGGAGATGGTCTGAGGGATGGGGGTCTCAGGAAAAATACTGGTAGTATTTATCGTTGGTCGAGGCGGTGGGATTTTGGCGAAGTAGGGTTTTAGGCTGCTTTTAAATGGGTTGAACTGTTGAGGAATTTGCGACGTGGGTGATGATGCGGAGGCGATCGCGAAGGGGTGGTAGGGTGGTTCGTGACGTGGTGATGCTCTGGTGATGTTGGCCGAGTTCATCGATGAGGGAGTCGACGGCGTTGGGGGAAGTTGCGGTCGAAGTTGGGTTCAGTTTTTCGACCGAGGAGCGAAATTTCGATTCGCGAGTCATTTCTCCGATCTGGGTTGGGTTTCTTGATCGCGTGGATCCTTGTGATCGATGTCCATGGTTGCGGCGCCCCAGTTCGGCCGGAGGCGTTGGTGTAGGTGCACGAGTGCACGATTTTGTACACTGGGGAATTTGAAGTTGGGGAAGAAGCATGGACTTAGGGTCGTTCTCGGGTAGTTGCCGTGTGTAACTCGAAGCAGAAGACGTTCGTGAGTTTCCTCGCGTGGATTCAGGGAAGGTCTCGAGTGTTTGAGTGTGGGGCTCGGGTGAGTGTTTGAGTGTGGGTTCTATGTTTGAGTGTTTGAGTGGGGAGGCTCGCACGCGATTGTTTTGTTTGAGTGTTTAAAAGCATTTGACTTATTTAAACAATTTGTTTTCAAAGGAAAATGTTTAAACAAGTTTAAATGTATATTGGAAATAATTTAGTTTAAACAAATGATTAACTAAGTTTTAAGCTGAATTTAAAGTGAGATGTTTTAAAAAGGAATGTTTAAATTGATTTTAAAATAGATTTAAATGAATAAAGAATATGAAATTTGGGATTTCAAAGTTACATAATTATTTTATTTAATTTAAATCAAACATGTTTGAAAGGATATTCAAAGATTTTAAGTGTATTAAATTAAGTTGTTTGAATGGGTTTTAATAAAGTAAGTAATTTGAGTTTAATTAAGGAGAATTAATAAATAAATTAAATTAAAGCTTAATTACTATTTGTAATTAAGGATAATTACTTAATGAAGTAATTAGTGGATGGATAATTAAAGATTTAGGGACGATTTATTGATTAATTAATTAATGTAATTAATGTTAGGTTAATTAATTAGTATAATTAATTAAAGATAAATCATTTATGATTAATTAAGTATAATTACTTAGTAAAGTAATTAAATGATAATTATTGAATATAATTAAGAAAAGAGAAATTACTTATGGAAGTAAATTCAATGAAAATAATTAAATAAGAAGTGATTAAGGTTAATTACTTAGTGTTATTAATTAAATAAATTATTTAATTAAGTTAATTAAAGGATTAAGATTAATTATAAGGTAATTAATTATTTGTTAAGGTAATTAATTAAAAATAATTAATTAAGGAAGATAATTAATTAGAGTTAATTACTGGTTAAGTTTAATCAAAGGTGATTAATAAATTATGGTTTAATTAAAGGTTAATTACTTAATGTAATTAATAATTAATTAAAGGTGTAATTAGGGATCATTAGTTTATAATTAATGATGTGATTAAGAGTTGATTAATTAAGATTAATTAATCTAATGATAAGTGATTAATTATAATTAATTAAAGATTAAAGTAATTGATTATAATTAATTAATTAATGAAGTAATTAAAGGTTAATTACTGTATTTGGTTAAGAATAATTAATTTGTGAAATTAATTAAAGATAATTACTTAAATGTAATTAAAGTATAATTAATCAAGGTAATTAATTAAGTGGATAATTAGAGAAAGATTAATTAATTTATTTGTAATTAATTAATGATTATATAAGTAAGATTTATAATGAAGTAATTAATTTAATTCACTTTAAATTAATTAAAGATAGAGATAGTTAATTTAATTCATTTTAAATTAATTATGTTGTGATTAAGTAAATCATTGCTTATATAAGAATGGATGACATTGATTGTCTTGAATGGATGTAATCTCAGAAATGAGATAAGGGATGTTGTGTGGTATGAATGCTTGGTTGCATTATGATGATAATATAGATTAACTATTATGATGTTGATATGGATTACCTATTTGGTTATGAATCATCTGTTTAATTGATAATGTGATTATCAATGGTGAATTGTGAATTATCTATCTGTATGAATATAGATAAGTTAAATTGTTTAACCTTTAAACAACTTGGCCTTAAAAGATACGTTTTGGATTTCGATGAGACCGGGATCGGGTTTCCGTATACCGGTATTCCAGGTCTGGAGACCCGAATACCACATCGATCCAAATTAACGATAGGTCGTGAATCTCAAGTGAAGGTGAAGATTCAGAGTGCAAGGGTTATTGTCGTTAACTCTGAGGGTGATTCCAAAACGAGTGTAACGAGATAATGCCTTCGGTTTCGTTCGAACCCGGAACGAACTTGTATGGATTGAATGCTTTCAGCACATCGTCAGGCGGACGATGAGCATTCTAAGTGATATGTTCTGATTAAAGGTAATCGTAACCTCAAGCCTCATTAACCGGGAATGGCTAAAACAGGGGAGGTGCAGCAAGGCTTCGTGGGTAGCACCCACTGAGAGCAAGATAGATCCCTGTCTAGAGGTCCCTTTTCTTTTATTCGGCTTAGTGTGTAGTTGGTCGCGCCAACTACGGGATTATCTTGTTCGGGATTATCCAGTAAGGGATGGTTCCGGCTTTGTGTTGCAGGGGAGCGGGCGTACTCCTCGGTACGGTGATCTAGGCCACGTACTGTGACGGGCGGTACCCCAGTAGCCCTGCCATTGTATGGAATCCAAACTCCAATAAGTGCCGTACGTATTAGTTGTGCCCAACTATGTTGGAATGTGAGATGTAAGCATTTCAGCTATTTCTGTATTTTACTTGAAAACCCTAGACCCTATTATAATACAATCGGATTTCCTATCAAATGTTTTAGTTAGCGTAAGGTAAAAACTTACCCATGTTTATTTGTGGGGAGTCTTACGTGATACTTTTGTTTTCAAAGGTTTTCAAAGTTAAGCAATCTAACCGTTTACTCACACCAGACCCATGTCTGACCCAAGTGTTTATTTTCTGTTTTATTAAACTCTTGGGTACTCAAATTTGTATGAGTAGTCAAGGGGATTCAGGTTAGTCTTGACGAATACTGGAGGAGCTGTGGAGCAGGAGGCTTCAGCGTGTAGATATATAGAGTTTCCGCTGTGTTTGTATTAGTCTGTATTGTACTGTTGTAGTTGTGTTGTATAATAGACAGAAGTTTATAACTGTCTATATTGTGATGTATAAATCGTGTACTCTGATGTATATGATACTATGTAATATCTTATGTGATAATATATTTCTCGTTCCGCTGTGAGATTTCTGATGTGTTGTTGTTCTCTCTTCTTTTCTTTTCTTCTTCTATCCCTTTCTTTCTTCATAACGATGCGTCTTTCTGGGCAAAGAAAGTCGGGTCGTTACATTTGGTATCAGAGCATAGGTTGAGCGAATGCCTAAGCTTTTGGTTAAGTGAATATCAGAGCTGTAGGTTGAGTGAATACCTAGGCTCTGGAGTGGTGTCTATCTTGAGAGCGCGTAATTGTTAGTTATATAAAATGGTTTTATATTGTGTTAATTGATCGGTTGAGTGGTATATGGATTCTGGTCAATACGAGTAGCTAACGTTATTGATAGGGATCTCTAAACACTTGACCAGGCCAACGGACACAATATTGTTTTAAAGAGGTAGATGAAATAATTCTACCCAGATATAATTTCTATATAAACAGTATCATTTTAAATATATATGGTATTAGTAATGATTGGTTGAGATGATAATAATTTATCATCTAGGATTAGGAGTCTGAGTGTTGAGGTTGGAAGTGTATCTGTCGAGACTGTAGACCTAATACCGTCTCGAGTGAACTTTGCAATTGTGAAGATTTCATCGATCTTTGAAGAAAACCTGTTAAGGTTCGGAGTTCATCTTTGAAGTTTGGATGGGTAGAGTTGGATCTGTCGGAGAACAGAAGCGAGTGATGGTATCTCAGGTAATAGTAGCTGTGTGATGAGACGCAGTGACTATGGATGTTCCCGAAGATGTTTTCTTTGGAACAAGTTGTGGAAGTGTGTCTGCTTCGGTGTTGTGGCTGAGTCCAGTGGGGTGTTTCTGTTTGCTTTAAGGTCCGAGTTTCTCAAGGAGTTTCGGATAAGAAGTCTTTGGTATTTGTGGCAGCAGTGCGGCTCGGATTGTTCTGTATTGGCAGGAAGTAATCTGGCTGAGCAGTCTTTTTGGTTTGGAAGCAACTGAGTGAATCCATTTCTTCGATGGATTGGTTAGTCAAATATAAGCTGTTCTGATTAGTGAAGAGAGAACAGTTATCTGTGGAAGTTAGGTCGGGTTGATCGCAAAAGTGACTTGCGATTGTTTAAGTATTCTCTTGGGATTATTGGAGATTGAGATTCCGTATCGACTTGATTCGTGGAGTTACCAGAAGTTCAGCTTAGTAAAAGGATGTCTCCTAGAGAATAATTTGGTGAAGCAGCTCAGGATTCTTTGTGATCATAGGTTGATCATCTGTTGACCCAAAGCGTGGCTTTTTGAAAAAGCGTAGCTTTGTGGACGAGACTTCGTCGAGCCTCACAACCCGGTAATGGTCGAAACAGGAATGTTGCGGCAAGGTTTAAGGGGTAGCTCCCCTAGGGTATGACCATTCCTTCTGGAAAAGGGTAGTGTCATGGTATGGAGCCCAGATACTTACTCATGTGGATACACTTTATTATGTGTGATGTTGGTTATCGAGGCCTCGGTTAAAGGTCCCAAAGGACCGGGGGTGGCATATCTGAGGTTTCTTTTATCCCTTGGGAAAAGGGGTTGCCGGCCTTGTTTGGCAGAGAACGGTGTGGTTCTCGGAACGTCCCACCAGAGGCGTTTCTTTCGTGGAATAGGAAGTTCCTTAGCCTGACCATTTGTTGGAAATCCAAACAAAACAATACGAGCCCTGTACGGTTTTAGTTGTATTACCTGCCATGGAATGTGGTGGTAACCTGCTATTGAACATGGTAGCTATAGTAGGCATAAGTGCGAAATGTCTATGCTGGCTAAGATTTATATTCTACTTTCGAAATTGTTTTCTACACTATGCACTAGTAATAATATCAAATGATTTGATTTTGCGTAGTAAGCATCTTTGACTATCATAAGAAGAAATCTCCTCCAATTCTGCGTTTGCATTGTGTGTGTGGTGGGAGGTCTTATGGTAGTTTCATTTTCCACAAGCATTACGAATTGACCTTAAAATTCTCTGCTATTTGTTTTTAAAGATAAACTGTTTTTGTTGCTCACACCAGTCCCATGACTGATCCGGAGTTTATTGTTCCTTTCCTAAACTCTGGGTGCTCATAATTTCCTACACGAGCAGTCTAGAGTTGGGGTTTTCAGATATTCAGGTTTAGTAGATTTTCTGGAGTTGGTTCAGTCTTTGGATCAGACTGCACTTGCTTATCTTTGTGTATCGTTATTGGGAGTTCAAGCTATTTCTGGATTAGTGCTTTGAAGATGGAGATTATCCGCTGCTGATGTTATCGTTTTCTTTTCCGCTGCTATTTATTGTATCATATCTCTGATGTATATTGATATTCATTGTATCACTCTGTTGTATCAGATATTGTATATCAATGTATTATTCTTTTATTCCGCTGTGTTATTTACTTAACTGTGTTATAAGCTCCCGAGAACCAGATTCGGCATTTGAATCTACGGCATTTTGAGTACAAGTGAAGTATGGGTGCCGATTTTCGAAGGTCGATTTTTGGGTCTTGACATTATTCTCCTAGAAAATATCAAACTATGTGGCATTCTTTAATTTTATCAACAACATTAGAAATAATATATGAATTTTTTCTTCAAATATAGTCTAAGTTTCTTTATCACATTTTAGCATGAAATGGACGTATATGCGTAACTACCTGAACTTTATACGAAAATTTGTCTTATTAGACGTTAAATCTCACTTTCTTGCAAATCAAGAGCTTGAAAGCATCAGCAGGGTGAGGCAATCACTGGTATTCAAATAAAGAGAAATAACCTCTATATTATATATTTTCTATTGATTGTATTACTGTTTCTGTCATATCAGGTCCAAAGTGGGATTTAACTATTAAGAGGTTTTTAACTTGGACTCCTCATTCCTCTACTGCACGATAAAGGAATACTTTTAGGACATCACATTTTTTTAGATTTTAAGGGCCTAACATTTTACTTTTAATGGTGGATTTATAAATAGGGCGTGTTTGTAATTTTTTTTCTTGCATCGATATATAGCATTAATAATTTCACATTTCATATGCAATTAGGTATTACACTTCTAGAAGAATTGTATGCATGTTTTACTGATGAATTTATGCTAGATATTATGTTTTCAGAAAGAATATAATGAAAATAATAATTTTATTTCTTTCATATCACAAAATCATTATTCAATGCTATCTTTTCTTACTTCTTCCAGTCTAATTTTGTTATCACATAATGTTGTTGTCTTGAACTTATCACATGATCGATCACAAATAATGTTCAGTTTTTAGTTTAGGCATTTCTTCTACACCCTTGACTGCTAAAAAAAGGAGCAAAGAATAAGGCAAAGTTGTGGAATTTACATTTATGTTGCCTTCTTCGATCTTATATTTTGAGCAAGGCATGCAGCAGTACACTCGATATTTATTCTAACCGTGAAAAAGTAGGATAAACATTTTATCCTTTTCCTTTCATTATTTTTCATTCTATATCCAAAAATTGATGCTCTAAAAATTCTGTTTCATGCCAAATAACTAAGTTATGCTTCAAACGGCCTTCTATTAAATGCATCCTGCTATAGTGTATATATGAAATCTTATTCAAACATTCTATTTTGAATTATTAAGCTTATGATATGCTTCGCATAAATGAAGAGAAAAGCTACACATTAGGCTAGGAAGCATTAGCAAAAAGATGAATTGGTAACATGATGTTAAATCGATGACAATCTTCCACTTAGTACAACAAGTAATTTGGCATATGACTTTGTTTTTGGTTATAATTTGCATTTCCTCCATGATTCTTTTCTATCTTTTGATGGAAGAGGGTTTCATGCTGTCCGTTTTTGCCAAAGAAAAAGTAATCATAAATTTCTATAAGTTAATATATGTATCTTATAACCTTATATAACATATGTTTACCTCTATGTTTTATTAGCATGTAGATAATTTTTCCAATAAACGCCTGATAAATTCACACACACATACATACAAATTTTGTAAATGCAACAATTTTGTATGTCTCTCTCTATGTATAATATTAAAAAAGGGATTTTTAGAAATATTTTCTATGATCTACTAAACAAAATTACTTTGCACGTAACACGGATTTAAAATCCGTTAGATTTCTACATTAATGGCTATAGTTATTATGTATACCGAGTGAGTTATGAGGTAGGAATGATGTAGATATAAATTACTTAGTTCTCTAATTTAGTTTTGTTCAACCTTAGTTTAATTAATTTTCATCTTCGATTTGGTTACCATAATCTAACTACTACCTCACATTTCAAAATTTTAGAAATGCTGTTTGGAATGAATATTTGTTGAGAAATGAATAAAATGAAATGCTCAATTAATTATCAACTAAATAATGTTTCTATGAGAACTTAAAAAACGACTTAATGATTGTAGCAAAATAATGTAGCTGTAAACCGTATGCGTAGCATGGGTTCGCACTAGTCTTTATTAATAGTTGACTGGGAAGGCAAACTTTTGGTCTGGCCGTGAATTTCCAAAATAGCCAATTATATAACACATGGAAAAATATCAGTTAATGTGTAATTAATTTAAACAAATGAATATATCATGATTTATTTTATATCATGTATAGAGATTTATGAATTTCAAAGTTATACATTAAATTGTGAATAAATGCAAAATAGAAATGGTTTTACAATGTTGAAAACGATTTAACTAGTCGACTCTAATTAATTAATTTAAACAAATGAACATACCATGACTTATTGTATGCCATATTAACAATAAGATATGAAATATTAACAATGTTGGGTAATGGGTGTAATAAATAATGTATTAAAGGTGAAATCATATGTTATCTAATTGGAATTAGTGTAATAAATATTTCAATTAATATGGGCAAAGACGTTAATTGTAGAGTAATGGGTGTAATAAATGGAAATTCATGATTACTAAATACATAAGGTATTTGTTAGATTTAATATAAGAACATTTAAATCAAAATAAAAGAATTTGTTTAAAATTTAAGTTTTAAAAAATAGGATTTTATTACTGTTGTAATTAAATATTGGAAGAAATTTAATATTTAGATTTGGATTTAATATGAAAAATTGTTTTTCTAAGGATGACAATTGGATTAATTATTTTCCCAGTATTAGGGTATGTTTTGAGATTTAATTATTGTTAATAGCAATTCTTGCCATTAATAAGAAATAGAAGTAAATGGTAATTAATTAGTGATATGGGCAACAAATGTTTTGTGTTAAAAATAAAATGAGTATTTCAATTAGAAACATTATGTTCAAATTGTCAGTACTCAAATTATTTTCAAAATTTACTTTTATTTTACTGCATATATATTTATCAAGGAACGGTTGCCAAGTCCCTATAATTGGAAGATGATGGAAGAAAAGTCCCTATGACGGTCCGGATTCTACGTTCGAAAATTCAAACGTAGAAGTCCAGTACGCCGGAGCTTATAACACATTAAGTAGAAACAACACAGCGGAAACAGAAATGAATATCATTGATACAACAATGGATACAATATCCGATACAATGTGATACAACAGATGCCCAACAATATCAGAGCCAATATAATACAACACAACACCAACAATCGACTTCCAAAAGAACTCCACAACTGCATCTTCATATCCAAAGCTCCAAAACAAGGATAGCTCGAACCCCCAATCATGCTGAACTTATGCAAACTCGGTGCATTCAAATCCAAAAGACTTCTAGATCCATATCAACTATCTGAACTATTGATAACCTGACTCTAGGCTGCCAGCGTGGAAAATTGTGGGCACCCAGAGTTTAGAAAGGGAACAATAAACTCCAGGTTAGTCATGGGACTGGTGTGAGCAAACAAAAACATTTGAATGAACAAAAAGAAGTAAAAAGAAATTCGCTATGCTTTTTGGAAAATGAAACTACCATAAGGCCTCCCGCCACACACACAATGCAATCGCACACTTGGGGGAGATTTCTCCTTATGATAGTCAAACATGCTTGATACGCGAAAATCCTTTTGATATTATTATTAGTGCATAGTGTGGAAAACATTTCGAAAGTATACTATTAATCTTAGCCAGCATAGGTACCATTAAATTATGCCTTCTATAGCTACCATGTTAAATGGCAGGTTCTACAACTAAAACCGTACAGGGCGCGTATTGTTTCTTTGGATTTCCAACAAATGGTCGGGCTAAGGAACTTCCTATGCCACATGGGTACGCCTTTGGAGTGACGCCCCGAGAACCTAACTGGATCTCTGCCAACACAAGGTCGGGTTACCTCTGCAACTAGGTAACTTAACTGTCACGAGTATGCCATCCCTTAGTCGTGACCAACCTTTAGCCCGGGATTCACCAACAAAATAGTAATAACAACATAAGTTAAATATTTGGGCTCCATACCATGATACCACTTTTTATCCAGAAGGAAATGGACATACCCTAAAGGGGCGCGACCCCCATAACCTTGCTGCATCCTTCCTGTTTCGACCATTTCCGGGGTGTGAGGTTCTGATGCAGTCTCATCCACAAAGCTACGCTTTTCACAAAAGCCATGCTTCGATCAACAAATGATCAGCAACACTTAGCATGCCACATTACCAAATTAGGAATATATCACTAGTAACCATCAACTACATAACCTCTGAGCTCGTACGTCTTAGAGAAGGGTGTTAAGCTAAGTGAATAAATTCTCCGCCACCAAACAGAAATGTATTTGATAGAAACCAGCTTTATATCTCAAAGTGTAACGTCAGACTTAAATCTATACAAGTCTGTTCCGGGTTCGAACATAACCGAAGGCCCTTCAAAAGAAGTCCTTGCAAATCCGAATAATCCCTAATCACGTCCGGACTCCTCATCACAAAGGGTAATCAAAATCTCTATACCGGGGACCAGTCAGTGCGGAGACATTCTACAGGAAATCCTTTCGTTTTCGAAAATACCCGCTCTTCACCACCATCTTCAAATGCAATCCAATTTCGTCGTATCATTATTCAGAATGGGTTTTATGACATAAAGTCCTCTCTCGGCTAAACCGAATAATGAGCGCTTAACTTTAAAAACATATGGATCCATTCGGATCATAGTTAAGTCACAACATATTTCACAAAACCTTTCCCTTGAATGGTTAAAAAAATTTCCTCTTAAATCTTTAAACAAAAGATTCACCTTTAAAATTCTTTTCAATTTAAAAACAAGATTCACCAAACCTTTCACAAAGATTCATTCATAATATTTACACAAAAGATCCAACCTTAGAATTCAAAACAAGATTTATTAAATCTTTAACAAAGATTTATTCATAACTCTCAAAACAATTTCCCTTTCAAATTCGATTAATTCATAACTTGGAAAAACTTTCGACAAAAACTGGAAATCCTTTCTTTATACAAAAGCTGTTATTGTTTGAAAACAATAGTTTTCTTTTTAGAACAATTTGATTAAATTTTCTCAAGTTATACCCCTTTAAAGATAAGATCGAGTTGACTCACCCTTGACAAGCTCTAATTTGAATTAAATTCAAATTCCTAAAACAATTCATTTCAAAATACATTTAAAATGGTTTAAAATCTATATTGTATAATCTGTATAATTCTTTCAAACCATAGTTTCCAAAATATTGTTTATTCCTTAAAATTTATCTTTTAAAATTTCAATATTCCCAGAAATCAATTTTAAACCATATATAAGAATGTTTGGAAGATATTTTCAAATCTTAAACTTATAAATAAATATAGCATTCAACTTTAAACTTTAAATTAAAATTAAAATTAAATCATTTCAAATTCAACTTTAATAAACCATATCATGTTCAAAGCAATTTCAAAACTTCTTGTACAAAAGTTTTCCAATTTTAACCCATTACACTTCCAAAACCATTTTGGATTAAAAATTCAATTTTCAAAATATTTTTATCATTTTGAAAAACCTGTGACTTAACCAATTTCTTGTGAATTCCATATTTGTGTGTGTTTGTGGTCCACGGGTTTTACACAATAGTGCAATATCATATCATCACAAATTCAAGCACAACAATATTGATAAGCGGTATAATCCTGTAACGCTTATCTTTCATTCACAGATTCACAGATAATATATAAATTCATCACAGATAAACAAATAAATTACACACAGCTCAATTCACATCACATATCAGAGATAACAATCAATTCAAGGCATTCATACAATTCATACATCCATAAGCAAGATAAATTTTCAATCCCTAATTAATTCAATTTAATTTCCAGTTAAATTAATTACTTATGAATTAATTATTAAATCTTGCTTAATTAATTAATCAACCTTAATTACCTATCTTAATTAATTATCCTTAAATAAATAAATTATTCACAATTAATCACATAATAAATTAACCTTAAGTTAACTACATAATAAATTAACCTTTAATTAATTACATTAAGTAATTATCTTTCAATTATAAATTAATTCACCTTTAATCATTAATTAATTCACTTTTATTATTAATTAATTAACCTTTAATTAATTTTCCTTTAATTACA
Source organism: Allium fistulosum (assembly GCA_030737815.1). NCBI lineage: Eukaryota > Viridiplantae > Streptophyta > Magnoliopsida > Asparagales > Amaryllidaceae > Allium > Allium fistulosum. Next base: position 1,215,718,237 of record CM060904.1, on the reverse strand, counting down.
AATTATCTTTTAATTACTTACATTAAGTAATTATCCTTTAATTACTTGATTTATCAACCTTTAATCGTTAATTAATTTTCCTTAATTACTTTCATTAAGTAATTATCCTTAAGTAATTAATTTATCCTTAGTTAATTATATTAATTAATCAACCTTTAATTACATTAAAGTAATTAGCCTTTAAGTAATCACATTAAGTAATTAACCTTTAATTACTTACATTAATAAATCAACCTTTGATTAATTACATTAATTAATTATCATTACTAATTAATTACTTAATTAACCTTTAATTAGTAATTATTATTAAATTACAAATTGATGATCCTTTAATCTTTAAAACAAATTTATTATTAATCCATAAATAAACTTAGATCTTTAAGTAAATTAACAACTAAAAACATCCTTATCCTTTTAATTCACTTCTTAATTAAGCTATTTGATTCATTATTTAAAAAATAGGCATAAGAATTAATTAATGAAAGCATATATATATATATATATTTTAAAACACTTTAAATTTGATAAATTAAAATAATTTATATTTAAAACCTTTAATTAATCCAAAAATAAACACATATTGTATAAAAGAATTAATTTAACAAAATTTGTTAAAACTTGATTAAAAATTTAAAAACTTGTTTAATTTTAAAACTTTAAAACTGTTATATCCCAAACTCGAAACCTACTCGAGTGAAACCCGAGCCAAACGCAATTTTACCCGAGCAAAACACCGAGATAACTTCGTCTTCCCAAACTCACAACCATCACCGATACAATCACTCACGCGTGCACGTGCACGATCAAACTGGCCACCTCCGACCGATGCCGCGGTCCTCGACACATCGACGATAGCCCCCTCGAGCTTCCCAAACACCCAGAACCTCGAAAGCATCCACGAATCAAATTCGAGCAAGGTTGAACAATCCTGGAACCCTCTGACCAACCTAAAACGTCTCGCTACGACGCCACCCCGCGCCAGAGACCACGCCACTCCATCAGGACCTCCGCCTAAGTCCCTAGCTCCTGTTCCCCCACGTGCGATCCTCTCTAGTTCACCATCGATGATGCGGTGATCGAATTTCCGAAGCTAACAAAAATCTGGGCTTAAACCCTAAATCGTCGAACCTAGGCCCCGACGGCGATCTAAAATTTAGGCGAGTATTTTTCTCAAGTTTGCCAGCCCATCATCCTTCTCTGGCCACAACCCCGAGATCCCAGACCTCCGCGACCGCCAGTATTTGACCAAACTACCTTTTCCGTTCATCTTAGAAATTCTCAACATCTACTTGCTTAAAAATCACGAGATCTTTATCAAAAATCATTATTTCATGATACGAATTTAATTATGTAATCAGATTGCAAAATTAAAAGGTTCGATTTTTCTGATATATAATGATTTTACTGTAAATTTCCATTTTCACAATATTTATATAATATTTTTACTTGGAATTATTTTTAAAAATAAGTTCACATTCATACCATTATTTTATATTCAATGATCTTGCTTTAATATTGATTATATAAAGAGCAGTTTAAATTTTTGTTTTAGTGGCCTTAATCCTGTACTTAACAGAGAGAAGAATATATCCATGCACACAACAATCTCTACCTGTATATATAAATATACAGATATATTTATGCTTATACAACATAATTCACAACATACCCAAATATCAATCACTGATATCAATATATAAACAGAATCAGTGGGTTGTTTGCTCACCTGATACAAAACAGAGAAGCCTGTTTTGATTTTTGCTCTGGGCATTGATATTTTTGAATTGATCTAAGCTGAAACTTTGATGTTGTTGCTCTTGCATTTGTTTTTGTTTGATCTGTTACTTGATTCTAGTTGAATTCTTGCTTTAAGTTGAGATGATCTGAATGTTTTGAATTGCATTTGTTCTTGAATTATTCAGGTTGAAGCTTGCTTTTGATTTTGTTTTTCCAGGTTTGAAGATTTATTTTTTTTCTTTGTTTGAAGATTTATTTTTTTTCTTTATTTCCAGATTTGTTTCAGGTTTGAGAAAACTAAGAATAATATACAGTATTTCTCTAATTCTTATTTTTATATTACTTCCATAAAATTCAAATTAAAGAAACTTTTATTTTGCCACTTGTCTATTTTAATTACACTTGTTAATTACTTATTTTCTTTAGCCTACACTTGTTTAAAACAAGTAAATTTATGTTTTAGACCTTTATTTAAATTAATTTATAGATTTTGTTTTAAACCCTTGATTATTTATAAATTACTTATAATTTTATATGCATATTATTTACATATGTATTATAGTTGTACTTATATATATACTAACCATATTTATTTTCAAGTATATAAAAGAAAAGTATTTTAAATCTTTAATTAAATCTCATTTTATGTATTTACAAACCAACTTTAGATATGTGTCTTTATATCTTATTCATACATTTTCTATATTTATACTTGTACAACATTTTAAATAACCTTAAGAAAAATGATTTGAAATCAAATTATTCATTACTATTAAATAATCATATATTCACATATATATTTGTTTCATAGAATTTTAAATCCAATTTATTTATAAAATATTTATTATTGAATTCCCAAATCAAAATTCTATTTTTAATATATCTAAAATCAAACACATATTTTTATTTGTTTTGGAAATTTTCTAATTAATTCACCAATAAATTTCACAATTTTATTTCAAAAATTAAATTAATCAGTATATTATATTTAGCCAAAATCCGGGAATGTTACAGTCCCTTCCGAAAAAGTTAAGTAAATTATGTCCCTATTTTCAGTTTTTGACTAATTTAGGCCACTTTTGCCCCTGATTTCAATGCTGGGCCGATTTTCATAAAAAAATGGATTATTTAGATTGAAATCTCATACGGTATTAAAGTAAATGTTAATAAGAGATTGTAAAGGGTGAAAAATAGATTTATACCTGATTATTTCCATTTAACTTAGATTTGATTAGATTTTAATTGCAACATAATTTATCTTTCCATCTTCACTCTTCTAATTTACTCTTACATTCCTTGCCTCCCTGTGTGGATTATTTTCATACATCTTATTAATTAATGTAAATTATAAGTGGATAAAGATGTACATACACACACACACACATGTTTATATTACCTCATTTATGCTGTCATATTTTTAATGTTGTATATTCTCTTAATTATTTACATAAATTTGTGTATAGAATTTATTTTCATTTATTGTGTTTTAATTAAATCTTTAATGGATGTCAATTTTAGTATGTTTGGGGTTAATAGAAACAATTAAGTAAATAAATGTTTTTAAAATTTAAATTCTAAAAGTTTGTTGACAGTGTAGAGATGTTCTTTCCCTTTCTAATTAATAACCGCCATACTTTTTTCATTGTTTCCTCATTTGTTCCATTAATCCTTTCCATTTACGTTATTTGAAGCTTTTTATTTGGCAAATGTGAATTACTTTTCATAGTTTTAATTCTTTCCTTCACCTCTTTTAATGTCTGCTACTTTTACAAAGCCTGTTCATATTTACTTTATTACGTTTTCGTTCATTTTCAAACTTTATTTCCTGAAGCCTCGCTTCATTTATATTTAATTAACATCAGCCTCTCTTTTCAAATCTCAATGGCCCTAAACCTAACTCTAACCTTATTAATAATATATGATGCAAATGAAATCCTAGCCTGCATTCTAATCTTCATCTTGTTATCTTTTCCCCTTCAAATCTTCTTCTTCTCTCTTATTTGTTTTCTCATTCAAATCTTCTTGCTCTTCAAATTTTTTCCATTTCAAACATTATTCTTCCACTTGAAATCTTGATCTTCTCTTTCATTTTCATTTCTTCTTGTTTTAATCATTTTCTTTTTCAATTCTTAATTTTCATATCTTCCTCCTTTTTTTAAACCATTTAAATATATATATATATATATATATATATATATATATATATCATGGAGGAAAATTAAAGTAAATCAAACCAAAATTTGAAGTAAAGATCTGAAATCATATATTTAGAGCTAAAAAAAATTCAACCTTAAATTAAATGAAAATAAAGATAATTAAATAAAATCAAACCATAAAGTAAGCTAAGTTTTCTTGGGAGCTTTTAGAAAATTTTTCTATGAAAACTATAACATTGAAAGCAACAGTTAGAAACATAATCTCTACAAATCATAAGTAATTTGATAATTTTTTAAATGAATAGAAATTGAAGAATTAACGATGAATTCAATCATATGATACATATGAATCTTTAAGTTGATTTAGATGGAAACCGATTTTTTAATTTTGTTGAGTTATAGTATACATAAGAAACTAAACTTGAGGAAAAGATAACATGAAGAAAAAAAATTAAATGGGAGGGATGCAAAATAATGGTAGAAAATAAATGAGGAATAAAAAAATTATAATGATAAAGAAGAGGACGAGATCTCTGTTAGATTACAAAGAAATAATGATTATGAGTTTATTAAAAGAAATAGATATACATAAGAGTATTTTATCGAATGGAATAACGATAACATTAATTTTTATGTTAATGATGGTTGTTTTATGAAATATTCAAAATTTTTGGAGGGCCTAAAATGTCGTCACCCCGGTCATTACTAACCGATCCAAGGATCCTCGTAGCATATGTCCACATTAATTTCAACCTAAACGTCATAGCGAGTAGAAATATATTTAAAAGGGGATGATCATACCATAATGGTTGCAAACCATATAGCCTTATCAGATCTTACCCTGCTTCGGTCATTTCTAGGTGTTAGGCCTGAAGTAACGATTACATTTCACCTAGTACATCATCTTCTATTAAATGCCATACTACCATTATATCGATCACTTGTTGACTTCCACAAACATACAACCTTTGAGCACTTATGTCTCAGAGAAGGGCGTTACATCAACTGAAGTTGCCTACTCGGACACCAAATAGATGTACTTTTATAAAAGTCAACGATATAAATCTCAAAAATGCAATGTCAGACATCCATCCATACAAGTTCGTTTTGGGACTGAATGAAAATGAAGGCACTCTCCTACCACATCCTACCAGGAATCAACCCTAGGATTAGTAGCAAGAAGTCCTTGTCACCCAAACAATTTCAAAAATGAAAGAACCACTACTACTTTAGTATTTGGGAGCAAACCAGAATTATCAACAAGATGTCCTTTTATCATGAAAATCTCGGGTCTTCATTCTTCATTCTCTCTATCAGGTTATTATTTTTTGAATGCATACATTAGTTCGAAGTGGTTTTCGGATAGGGATTTCCCCAGATCTGACCTCAGTTCCTTTGAATCCAATCAACGATAAAAAGGGATATTATGGATGGAGAAGCATTCTTTAATTGATTAAGTTCTTTCTATCAAAAAAATTCCTTTTTAGAGATATACAACTTTTAAAACACTTCTTTCCGGTATGTACGGATTTATTATTCCCCTATTATCAAAACCTTTGATTACTTAAAACCCTTTAAATTTAAATAGTTCGGAATCATTTCATTATATCTTCAAAGAAATATTCCCCAAATCATTTCATTCAAGTCTTAACAAAGATTTCTTAATTTACAGAACTCAATTTTGATTGAGTAAAAACCGTGTTATCTAGGATGTTAATCCATAAACCAGTAAATATTAAGTAAGTAGAATCTATAGAAATCATCTAATTCTACTCAATATCAATCCCCATATTCAACAAATACTATGGACGGAATAATGTCCAATTTTCCTTTTAAATTCCATGAATAGTACAAGTTCCCACTTTGGGCATTAACATCGATTACAAGAAGATCATCTCCATAAAATCAAGTTGTAACTAATTTAAAAATTCAAATCTTTTATACTTAACTCGTTTTCGACATTTCGACCTTATCTATCCCTTTCCCAGGAAAGAGACCAGGTGAGCAAGGGCAGGTTGCTATTGAAAATCTCCTTTGTTTAATCACCTCACATTCGGATCTTACGAATAGAAAAATCCAGTCTACTCTTCGGCTTTTAGAGCCAAAATTAAACCACTTAATTTTTAATAGCTTTTCTTTAAATGTTATTTAATTTCTTTTAAATAAACAATAAAACTTCCAAAAATCATTAAAATAATTAGTTATCCATTTGATAACATTTATAAAAGATTTGGAAAAGAATTGTTAAGCCTGAAACTATATTTTCAATTTTATAGAAAAGTGCTGCGTAAAAGTGCTATGGAAATTGCCTTTTAAGCTATATTGATCAAAACGACATTTTATATTTGAAACTCCATTTTTATTACAAAAATCACTTTTAAAACATTTTAAAAGATTTAAATGATTAATTTCACATTTTTAAACAATTTTAAAACATCATTTTCAAAGAAATCCAATTCTGGATTCCGAACTACAAATTCAAGATTTTTCCAAAAATTGTTTACCTCATATTTCAAAATCTACCTATCAAAATCTCAATTTCCTTTCTTCATAATTCTTATCTCGAAGAATTCCGAGCTATATTCCAACTTTTATATTAGTTTGACTTTTATAGCGTGAAATCGTGAACTGCCGTTACGTGACGCGCTTATTTTTGGCCAAATTTTCTGTTGATTTCCAAACTTCATCAAAACACTTTTAAATGTTCATAACCCATTTCAAATACATTTTAAACCATTTATAAGGGGATTAACACTTCCATATGCACCATATTATTAATTTAAGGAAAGTTATTTCCATTTGTGTTTATCGATGTGTATATTCGTGACTTGCATATATATTCAACTTTCATATAAAAACAACCAAACTCAATGATCAAAGCATATTAACCATCCATTTCCAACAGCATATCATCATCCAATTTATAATATAATATTTAGGTGTTCTCACCTTTATTTTCCTTTGAACTAGTTTTAAAACAGCTATAGCTCCGCTATCTCAAAATGAAACTCTACGAAATCGAGCTTGGATCCTTGAAATGGCTTGTCCTAGCCTTGGTGCTTACGGCCTAGGGTGGTAAAGAGGTGGAGCTCATGGCCACGGGTGGTGGATGGTGGTGTCTTGGGTTTGGGAGGTGGAGAGATGGAGATTCGAGCCTGTTTCGAGGTGTTTAACTATTTTTAACTATATATTTTGATTTAATTTTTTTTTGAAATAAATTTGGATATTATTTCTTTTAGGATTGAAGCCATTAAAGTAGGGGCTAAAACTTTAAAATTGTGAAGAATAAAAGGAATGAAAAGGAAGAGAAGATGGTAGGGTACTTATAGGAAAAAGGAAGAGTATAAAAGAAGACATGTTATGACGACACGCCCTTCACGACACTCGAAAATCGACGCAAATACGCCACTGTATAACATGTCGAATGATCGAGTGCCGGAAAAGACAGATTGCTGAAGGGAAAGAAAGAAGATAGAAGAAAGAAGGAACTAAAATAATAATGGAATCTCATAATCGCAGCGGAACAATATATAATAGATAATGATTGATCTTTACACAAAAAGAACTATATCTGTTTTATACATTACATCATCAGAGTACAACACACTCAATAGAAACATACTGGACATTTATATTAACTTGTCCTCACAAAAGCTGACTATACAGCTTATACTTTACAGCGGAATATACATCAAGTACGTGTGATACGTCTCGCCATCCAGCTCATCTACTAAGCTCCACAGCATCCTATCCTGTATTTTTTAATACTCGGTCTGACCCGAGCATTATAATAAAATAACACCATAGTCAGTCTGGAAAACCAGCGTGAGAAAATATACTCAATAGAATTATTAAAGTTTTCAAAATCCTTTGGAAATCAAAGGTATCTCCTAAGACCACGCCACAAATAAACATGTCGGGTTTTTACCTTATGATAACCAAAACATTTCTTATCATTGTAAAGACCCGCAAATCCGTCTTCCGAAAACCCGACACTGCTACGTCCACTGTAGCAATTGCCGAACAATCGGATGGCGAAAACGCGAAACTTTAATATTTAAAAGAAGAGGAGGAAGAGAAGATAGAAGAAAAAGAAAGAAGAACAACAACAGATACAGAACAGAGACAATATCAGAATCTCACATATCGCAGCGGAACAATATACAATAGATAATTACTAGTCTTTTAAAACAAAGAACTATATCATTTTATACATACATCAATCGTCAGAGTCAATATACAACTCAGTACAACAATGGACAGTTATATAAACTTGTCCTCATACAGAATACACAGCGGAATAAATATATCAGATACAAATACTACGTCTCGCCATCCAGCTTGCTTCCAAAGCTCCAGAATATCCAGAATATCCTGATAATATAACTCTAGGCTGCCCGTGTGGAAATTGGTGGGCACCCAGAGTTTAGAAGGGAACAATAAACTCCGAGTCAGTCATGGTGACTGGTGTGAGATCGTAAAACAGTTATTTTCAAAAAGAAAATAAAACAGATTCGCAATGCTTTTGGAAAATGAAACTACCATAAGACCTCCCGCCACACACACAATGCAAACGCAGAATTGGAGGAGATTTCTTCTTATGATAGTCAAAGATGCTTACTACGTAAAATCAAATCATTTTTGATATTATTATTAGTGCATAGTGTAGAAAACATTTCGAAAGTATAATATTAATCTTAGCCAACATACGACCAGTACCGTATGCCTACTATAGCTACTATGTTCAATAGCAGGTTACCGCCACATTCCATAGCAGGTAATACAACTAAAACCGTACAAGGTTCGTATTGTTTCTTTGGATTTTCCAACAAATGGTCAGGCTAAGGAACTTCCTTTCCTCCTGCCGATTGGGATCGCCTCTGGCTGGACGTCCCGAGAGACAAACTGCTCTCTGCCAAACAAGGCCGGGTTACCCCTGTAACAGGTAACTCACGAATATGTCATCACCCGGTCCTTTGGGACCTTTATCCGAGCGCTCGATATCCAACATCACACATCATAAAGAAAGTGTATCCACATGAGTAAGTATCTGGGCTCCATACCATGATACCACCCCTTTCCAGAAGGAAATGACATACCCTAAAGGGCGCGACCCTCATAACCTTGCCGCAACATTCCTGTTTCGACCATTTCCGGGGTGTGAGGCTCGACGAAGTCTCGTCCACAAAGCTACGCTTTCTCAAAAAGCCCTGCTTCGGGTCCAACAAAATGATCAACCTATGATCACAAAGATATAAGATCAAATAAATGATCATATCACAAATGATCAAACACTGATCATTTCACAGCAACACTCAGTATGCCACGTTACCAAATTGGGATATATCGCTGATAAATTTCAACTACATAACCTCTGAGCTCGTACGTCTCAGAGAAGGGTGTTAAGCTAAGAGAATAAATTCTCCGCCACCAACATATATGTATTTGAAAGAAATCAGCTTTATATCTCAAATTGTAACGTCAGACACACAATCCATACAAGTCTGTTCCGGGATCGAACAGAACCGAAGGCACTTCTCACGAAGCCCTTGCACATCCGGATAATTTTCAATCACGTCGGGACTTCCCCTCACTAAGGATGATAAAACCTCTAAACCGGAGATCAGCCGATGTAGAGTAACTCGACGGTAATCCTTCCGTTTTCAAAAATATCCGGTCTTCAACACCGGTCTTCGAATGCAATTCATAACGACGTATCACATATTCGGAATGGGTTATACGACCCCATGGTCCTTTCCCGGTTAACCCGAATAGTGAGCGTTTATTTAAAAACAAGTGTGGCATTCAAATTCATCCAATTCACAACAAATACCTATCTAAAGGTAATTATTGATAGTCGGTTATTTAACTATCAATAAAGATGCGCAACATCATCAGATTCCAAATAATTTTCCAAATTATTTTATCTTCAAAAATATCTTTACAAGATATAAAATTTCCACACTTAACCATTTGAAAACAATTTCAAATATTCACTTTTCAATTTATCTTTAAAAGATAAAAACTCAAACAGTTCATTTCCCATTGGAAAAGCATTTCCATACTTATTTAAAAATAAGTAATTCACAAATCATTTATTTTCAACACTTAGAAAATATTCGATATACTTAAATCAAATTAAGTATATATCTCATTCTTTAAGGAAATCATTCTTAAATCACATTTATTTGAGTCAAAACGAATGTTGCGTAAAACATCGTTACGACGACTCGAAATCACTAGTATAGGGATTCGGATTTAGATAGATATATAAATCCCAATACTACATCAAAACATTTCCTTTCGGAAATCATTTACTATAACAACAGTGTTATAGTCCATCATTTCCTTATTTCTCGAAAACGTCTATTTCAACAATAAATGTTGAAATCTATGATTTCGATATTTAACACATTTTAAACATCTTTAAAGATGTTTACTTCATTTTTAATATCACTTCTTCAAAAATAAATCCATTTTATCCAATAATACATTCATTGTCCAAAATCGTGAATGTATCCCTTTTAAAAATCTTTCTATATTCAATTTATCAAATTCAATTTATTTTGAATTTATAAAACAACGTTTATAAATTCTATTTCTCTTTTTAATAACAACTTCGACTTATAAACCTTCTTTTATCAACTTCTATATTTTAACTTATCAAAATAAGTGACTTTGGGTTTATAAACAACTTTTATAAATTTCAATTCTATTTATAAAAACTTCAATATCAATTCAATTTCAATATTGATTTCTGAATTTATTTTCAATCGTTTAAATAAAATTTCCATATTGATTTCTCAAAAATTCATTCTAAATATTAAATCAATTACAGATTGATTTCAAATTTTATTTATCACTACTAAGATAAATTCCTTATTTTTCTCAAATTACTCAACATCCTGTTTTTAAATGGATTCTTTAAATTGAAATCATTTCACATTGATTTCCCAAATCGTTTCAACTTACCAATTAAATTTCTAATTGGATTTCCAACTTATCTCCTTTTAAATAAATTCCTTTCAAAGAAAATATATTTCAATTGTTTCTTTCAGTCTATTTAAAAATCCAGATTTTAAATTAAATACTTCAATTTAAAATCACTATTTTACGAAATCCATTTATTTAACATTTCCACTTGATTCTGGGATAAATTTGATAAGATTATAAAAATTAACTTTTTATACTTTAAAAATTCCTTTCTTCAAAATTTATTCAATTTCTAAAATTAAATTCACTTAGAAATTTCTATTTTGATTCCAAAAATTCAATTTCATTTATTTTTGGAATCCAATGATATCAAACATCCATTCAGCTAAATTTTTAGCTTTCAATCAATTTCCAGACATCGATATGATTAATAACATCAATAATCATTCACAGATTTATACCACAGTATAAATAAAAATCAATCAATATGAGGGGTCCAGTTGGATCCCTCCAACCTGTTTCCCTGCATCCAAAGATGTTAGCACAATACCAATTCCGCTCCAGTACGGAATTATCGCGGTATATAGGTTTTTATAAATCCGCTTACTAACGGCGCAATAGGGTCTCATCCGCTATACGAGGCGGGAAATCATCAATCCAATATATACATATGCCAATATGTATATATTACTATATATATAGATATATCCTACCATATCTAATATCACATCCAATAGCAATCAAATCAATAACTGAAAATTCCACTTTTCAATTTTTTTTTTTGAGTGAGAAGATCTCACCTTAGCTTTTAATTTTCCATCCCATTTTCCATCCAGTTTGCTTTCTCGATTTAGACCTTGTATCAAACAGTTTTATAAAGTTTATCAATATTCGAAATAATCAAATAATTAAATTTCCATTTTAACAAATTTAATCCAACATTTTCTTTATAAAATATCTTTATCGATTTATTAAATAAGTTCCTTAACAGATTAACCTCATATTAAATTGTTTTAAATAAAATTAGTAATTCAACAAATGAACATATCGTATTATTTAACAGATTATTCTCTACTGCTTCCAATTTATTTTCTGCATACATACGTATATTTATCTTTAAACTTCATATATATAAAAACTTCTTGATAAAAATCCAATCTTTATATAATCTTCTATATTTATATATATATTTTCTTTATAAACTCTTTATTATAGATTAAAGCTTACTTACCGAAAACATGTTTTTTTTTATCAAATTTAAATAGAAAGAAGAAACTACCTCACTGCGATAGTAACAGCCAAACCCAGACCGAAGTCGATCACGACCACCACGAACAGTCGCAAGAGCCTCGCTGATGAACCTCGAGACCACCCATCATCACGCGTACGCGTGCGCGTATGCTAACTCCAGCCTCTTCTCTCTGACATTTCCCTTAACTTCGAACTGCCATCTTCAGTTGCCACCCAGTCGCGACTACCTCCTCGCGATTTGACGTCGCGAGCACCCTGCCTAATCGCTGAGCCACCATCTTTTCGAGCGACTCCTGTCTTCGCAACCCACCATCGCGTCGTCCCTGCCCTAAATGAAGTCGACGACGAAATCCAACTCGAGCTTCCCAGAACCCTAAACCCAATCGACTTCGAGACTTGCTGTCGACAAACCCACTCGCAACCCCAGCCTAGTATCGCGAATCGATCGACCTCCCTAAACCAATGCGAACGACTCGCGAATTTATCTCGCGATTAGTATGCCAACCCTTCGATCGAGCACTTGATTGAGACGAAGGGTTTCGTTATTTTCAGAAGAGGAGTTTCCTTTTGATTTGGACTTTGAATTATACAGAGGGGAGGGACGAGATATTATTTGAAGCTCTGATATTTTCTTCGTGATTGCTGTGAATTAAAAAAAAATAGAAGAGGAAAGTAGGGTACGGGGGAGACCAATAGGAGGCGGGTTGTACTTATGGTCGGATAAAAGAAAAGGGAATATTGCATTTAAATTTAATTTTCATCTCAGAAATTTCCATGCGTTTACCTATCGTATGATCACAAAACAACCCCGATCAATACGAAATTTGAAACCCGACAATAATTCAATATTACGGACCCAATGGAACTGGTTTCGTCGAATTCCGAGACTGGGCCTCGGACGGCTAATTTTAAATATCGGTCGAACGATATAAATTTCAAAACTGAACGAAACCGTTTAAATTTCAATTCTGAAGCTGTTGTTATCTTCAGTGTTATCAATATAATTTTTACAAGCGTTCGAAATATTTTTCCCTATCTTTAAATTGAAGATACAAATTTTTATTCAACTTCAATCGATTAAATTTTATAATTTAATCGCCGATTTCAATATTTAAATCCGGGATTCGAATTAGATTATCGTTCTAATATTTAAAATAAATTAAATATTCTCAATTTAAATTCGTTCAAAATTCTGGGTCGTTACAAACTTCCCCCTTTAAAAGAATTTCGTCCTCGAAATTACAAGTTAGAAAGAAAGGTGCTTAACTCGTCTACTATTTTTCAACATCTAATAGTTTTATCAATTCTTCAAAACAAATCTTCTACTAAAGATTCGTTATTACTTCAACTAGTTTTTTAACTTCAATTACAGGTTTCAAACAACATTGTTTACTTCTCAATTCAAATTCGAGTTTAAATTCAAATTTAAACTTCCAAATTTTCTCAAAAATTTTCTAACACCCTAAATTTTCGAAAAATTTCGCCAGCGTCTCCTTTGCGCGGCTAATACGGCACGACTACAAAACGTCCCTACGGACTCTCAGATTTCAAAAAGAAAAAGAAAAAGCCAAGCGGCTAGAGAGAAATCATCAAAAACTCATATTATAATTCAAATACGTACCTTTTGTCGAGCAATTCAAATTATCTGTGAAATCAAATTCAATTCCCTTTATACCTGTATATCCTACTAGCCATTATATCTAGTTACAACATCCAACTATTTTGCAAATTTTATTACAAAATTTCGATATAAATTACTTGTATCATTTTTACTTCACTATTGAAGTTATATATCTATTTTCGTTCAACTTTACATTTCACATTCATTTGAATTTAATTCACATTTTCAATTCTATTTAAATTCAATTCACCATTTCAATTTCAAAATGAATTTTAACATTAAATTTCATTTTCTGGCACTTGCAATCGCAATTTATTCATTCATTCACTAATTCATTCGTTTTTCAATTTGAATTTCATTCTAATCAAATTTCAATATTCTATAAGTTATCAACTTATTAATATTTCGTAAGTATTTGAAATAGGATTCCAGAGTCGTTTCCACTTTTTCAAAACCATTTGAAAACAATTCAAATTCCATTTGAATTTCCAAAACAAAATCCAAATTTTCAAACAACTCCTATTTAAAACAATTTGACAGCAATTTCTCTTTTGGAAACCCGAAAATGAACACCGGTGATGTCGCGATCATCATCGGAATTATTTTCCAGCGACCGAAAAGAGTTTAGAGCTTTTCATTTCTCCAAAATACTTTTCAAACCTTTGAAATTCATTTTCAAACCAAAAAGATTTAAACTTCCCAAATTTCCAAAATTTTCAAATTCTTTTCAAAACATTTCCAAAACTTCTCTGGAATCCCGTTTCAATTTACAATTCACATTTATAATTTATATCTTAAATTTCATTCGTATGTGAATTTATTTTAACTTTGGAGTTATAATTCCAATTTCTCATTTAATTTCAATGATAATAGTTTAATGTTATCATTTCTAGCAACCATGCAACCATATACTATAATAATTCATAGAAAAATCGTTTCTTTTTCTATACAAAAATAGTTTTGGGCAAAATTATCTCATTCACCCTATGTAAAAACAATACTGTGCCGAATTGTTCTATTCGAGTGTTTAGAGATCCCTATCAATGATCGTTAATTACTCGTATTGACCAGAATCCATATACCACTCAATAAATCAATCATCACAATATAAAACAATTTTATATTCAAATAACAAATACGCGCTCATATCTATTATTACACTCAACTCATTCTAGAGTACGGCTGACTCTATCTCTAATGAGTAACACCCAACAGAGCAGGGTTGTCGCTTAACCATATGCTCTGATACCAACTGTAAAGACCCGCAAATCCGTCTTCCGAAAACCCGACACTGCTACGTCCACTGTAGCAATTGCCGAACAATCGGATGGCGAAAACGCGAAACTTTAATATTTAAAAGAAGAGGAGGAAGAGAAGATAGAAGAAAAAGAAAGAAGAACAACAACAGATACAGAACAGAGACAATATCAGAATCTCACATATCGCAGCGGAACAATATACAATAGATAATTACTAGTCTTTTAAAACAAAGAACTATATCATTTTATACATACATCAATCGTCAGAGTCAATATACAACTCAGTACAACAATGGACAGTTATATAAACTTGTCCTCATACAGAATACACAGCGGAATAAATATATCAGATACAAATACTACGTCTCGCCATCTAGCTTGCTTCCAAAGCTCCAGAATATCCAGAATATCCTGATAATATAACTCTAGGCTGCCCGTGTGGAAATTGGTGGGCACCCAGAGTTTAGAAGGGAACAATAAACTCCGAGTCAGTCATGGTGACTGGTGTGAGATCGTAAAACAGTTATTTTCACAAAGAAAATAAAACAGATTCGCAATGCTTTTGGAAAATGAAACTACCATAAGACCTCCCGCCACACACACAATGCAAACGCAGAATTGGAGGAGATTTCTTCTTATGATAGTCAAAGATGCTTACTACGTAAAATCAAATCATTTTTGATATTATTATTAGTGCATAGTGTAGAAAACATTTCGAAAGTATAATATTAATCTTAGCCAACATACGACCAGTACCGTATGCCTACTATAGCTACTATGTTCAATAGCAGGTTACCGCCACATTCCATAGCAGGTAATACAACTAAAACCGTACAAGGTTCGTATTGTTTCTTTGGATTTTCCAACAAATGGTCAGGCTAAGGAACTTCCTTTCCTCCTGCCGATTGGGATCGCCTCTGGCTGGACGTCCCGAGAGACAAACTGCTCTCTGCCAAACAAGGCCGGGTTACCCCTGTAACAGGTAACTCACGAATATGTCATCACCCGGTCCTTTGGGACCTTTATCCGAGCGCTCGATATCCAACATCACACATCATAAAGAAAGTGTATCCACATGAGTAAGTATCTGGGCTCCATACCATGATACCACCCCTTTCCAAAAGGAAATGACATACCCTAAAGGGCGCGACCCTCATAACCTTGCCGCAACATTCATGTTTCGACCATTTCCGGGGTGTGAGGCTCGACGAAGTCTCGTCCACAAAGCTACGCTTTCTCAAAAAGCCCTGGCTTTCTCAAAAAGCCCTGCTTCGGGTCCAACAAAATGATCAACCTATGATCACAAAGATATAAGATCAAATAAATGATCATATCACAAATGATCAAACACTGATCATTTCACAGCAACACTCAGTATGCCACGTTACCAAATTGGGATATATCGCTGATAAATTTCAACTACATAACCTCTGAGCTCGTACGTCTCAGAGAAGGGTGTTAAGCTAAGAGAATAAATTCTCCGCCACCAACATATATGTATTTGAAAGAAATCAGCTTTATATCTCAAATTGTAACGTCAGACACACAATCCATACAAGTCTGTTCCGGGATCGAACAGAACCGAAGGCACTTCTCACGAAGCCCTTGCACATCCGGATAATTTTCAATCACGTCGGGACTTCCCTTCACTAAGGATGATAAAACCTCTAAACCGGAGATCAGCCGATGTAGAGTAACTCGACGGTAATCCTTCCGTTTTCAAAAATATCCGGTCTTCAACACCGGTCTTCGAATGCAATTCATAACGACGTATCACATATTCGGAATGGGTTATACGACCCCATGGTCCTTTCCCGGTTAACCCGAATAGTGAGCGTTTATTTAAAAACAAGTGTGGCATTCAAATTCATCCAATTCACAACAAATACCTATCTAAAGGTAATTATTGATAGTCGGTTATTTAACTATCAATAAAGATGCGCAACATCATCAGATTCCAAATAATTTTCCAAATTATTTTATCTTCAAAAATATCTTTACAAGATATAAAATTTCCACACTTAACCATTTGAAAACAATTTCAAATATTCACTTTTCAATTTATCTTTAAAAGATAAAAACTCAAACAGTTCATTTCCCATTGGAAAAGCATTTCCATACTTATTTAAAAATAAGTAATTCACAAATCATTTATTTTCAACACTTAGAAAATATTCGATATACTTAAATCAAATTAAGTATATATCTCATTCTTTAAGGAAATCATTCTTAAATCACATTTATTTGAGTCAAAACGAATGTTGCGTAAAACATCGTTACGACGACTCGAAATCACTAGTATAGGGATTCGGATTTAGATAGATATATAAATCCCAATACTACATCAAAACATTTCCTTTCGGAAATCATTTACTATAACAACAGTGTTATAGTCCATCATTTCCTTATTTCTCGAAAACGTCTATTTCAACAATAAATGTTGAAATCTATGATTTCGATATTTAACACATTTTAAACATCTTTAAAGATGTTTACTTCATTTTTAATATCACTTCTTCAAAAATAAATCCATTTTATCCAATAATACATTCACTGTCCAAAATCGTGAATGTATCCCTTTTAAAAATCTTTCTATATTCAATTTATCAAATTCAATTTATTTTGAATTTATAAAACAACGTTTATAAATTCTATTTCTCTTTTTAATAACAACTTCGACTTATAAACCTTCTTTTATCAACTTCTATATTTTAACTTATCAAAATAAGTGACTTTGGGTTTATAAACAACTTTTATAAATTTCAATTCTATTTATAAAAACTTCAATATCAATTCAATTTCAATATTGATTTCTGAATTTATTTTCAATCGTTTAAATAAAATTTCCATATTGATTTCTCAAAAATTCATTCTAAATATTAAATCAATTACAGATTGATTTCAAATTTTATTTATCACTACTAAGATAAATTCCTTATTTTTCTCAAATTACTCAACATCCTGTTTTTAAATGGATTCTTTAAATTGAAATCATTTCACATTGATTTCCCAAATCGTTTCAACTTACCAATTAAATTTCTAATTGGATTTCCAACTTATCTCCTTTTAAATAAATTCCTTTCAAAGAAAATATATTTCAATTGTTTCTTTCAGTCTATTTAAAAATCCAGATTTTAAATTAAATACTTCAATTTAAAATCACTATTTTACGAAATCCATTTATTTAACATTTCCACTTGATTCTGGGATAAATTTGATAAGATTATAAAAATTAACTTTTTATACTTTAAAAATTCCTTTCTTCAAAATTTATTCAATTTCTAAAATTAAATTCACTTAGAAATTTCTATTTTGATTCCAAAAATTCAATTTCATTTATTTTTGGAATCCAATGATATCAAACATCCATTCAGCTAAATTTTTAGCTTTCAATCAATTTCCAGACATCGATATGATTAATAACATCAATAATCATTCACAGATTTATACCACAGTATAAATAAAAATCAATCAATATGAGGGGTCCAGTTGGATCCCTCCAACCTGTTTCCCTGCATCCAAAGATGTTAGCACAATACCAATTCCGCTCCAGTACGGAATTATCGCGGTATATAGGTTTTTATAAATCCGCTTACTAACGGCGCAATAGGGTCTCATCCGCTATACGAGGCGGGAAATCATCAATCCAATATATACATATGCCAATATGTATATATTACTATATATATAGATATATCCTACCATATCTAATATCACATCCAATAGCAATCAAATCAATAACTGAAAATTCCACTTTTCAATTTTTTTTTTGAGTGAGAAGATCTCACCTTAGCTTTTAATTTTCCATCCCATTTTCCATCCAGTTTGCTTTCTCGATTTAGACCTTGTATCAAACAGTTTTATAAAGTTTATCAATATTCGAAATAATCAAATAATTAAATTTCCATTTTAACAAATTTAATCCAACATTTTCTTTATAAAATATCTTTATCGATTTATTAAATAAGTTCCTTAACAGATTAACCTCATATTAAATTGTTTTAAATAAAATTAGTAATTCAACAAATGAACATATCGTATTATTTAACAGATTATTCTCTACTGCTTCCAATTTATTTTCTGCATACATACGTATATTTATCTTTAAACTTCATATATATAAAAACTTCTTGATAAAAATCCAATCTTTATATAATCTTCTATATTTATATATATATTTTCTTTATAAACTCTTTATTATAGATTAAAGCTTACTTACCGAAAACATGTTTTTTTTTATCAAATTTAAATAGAAAGAAGAAACTACCTCACTGCGATAGTAACAGCCAAACCCAGACCGAAGTCGATCACGACCACCACGAACAGTCGCAAGAGCCTCGCTGATGAACCTCGAGACCACCCATCATCACGCGTACGCGTGCGCGTATGCTAACTCCAGCCTCTTCTCTCTGACATTTCCCTTAACTTCGAACTGCCATCTTCAGTTGCCACCCAGTCGCGACTACCTCCTCGCGATTTGACGTCGCGAGCACCCTGCCTAATCGCTGAGCCACCATCTTTTCGAGCGACTCCTGTCTTCGCAACCCACCATCGCGTCGTCCCTGCCCTAAATGAAGTCGACGACGAAATCCAACTCGAGCTTCCCAGAACCCTAAACCCAATCGACTTCGAGACTTGCTGTCGACAAACCCACTCGCAACCCCAGCCTAGTATCGCGAATCGATCGACCTCCCTAAACCAATGCGAACGACTCGCGAATTTATCTCGCGATTAGTATGCCAACCCTTCGATCGAGCACTTGATTGAGACGAAGGGTTTCGTTATTTTCAGAAGAGGAGTTTCCTTTTGATTTGGACTTTGAATTATACAGAGGGGAGGGACGAGATATTATTTGAAGCTCTGATATTTTCTTCGTGATTGCTGTGAATTAAAAAAAAATAGAAGAGGAAAGTAGGGTACGGGGGAGACCAATAGGAGGCGGGTTGTACTTATGGTCGGATAAAAGAAAAGGGAATATTGCATTTAAATTTAATTTTCATCTCAGAAATTTCCATGCGTTTACCTATCGTATGATCACAAAACAAACCCGATCAATACGAAATTTGAAACCCGACAATAATTCAATATTACGGACCCAATGGAACTGGTTTCGTCGAATTCCGAGACTGGGCCTCGGACGGCTAATTTTAAATATCGGTCGAACGATATAAATTTCAAAACTGAACAAAACCGTTTAAATTTCAATTCTGAAGCTGTTGTTATCTTCAGTGTTATCAATATAATTTTTACAAGCGTTCGAAATATTTTTCCCTATCTTTAAATTGAAGATACAAATTTTTATTCAACTTCAATATTTAAATCCGGGATTCGAATTAGATTATCGTTCTAATATTTAAAATAAATTAAATATTCTCAATTTAAATTCGTTCAAAATTCTGGGTCGTTACAAAAATCCTCTGATATTATAATAGTTTCTAAGTACAAATACTTATTCAAATAGCCGAAATTGTTACATTCATTAAATTCCAGCAATACTAGGCTCTACAATCAAAATCGTAAAGGGCACGTAGGGAGAATGGATTTCCAACTAATGACTAGGCACTGAGGTACCACATGTCACGGTACCTGGTCTAGATCAGCATACCGAGGACCCCTCCCGATCCTCTGCAACACAAGACCGGAGCTAACCCTTACTGGATAGTCCAAATAAGATCACCCCGCGGTTGGGATCAATAACCGCCCCACACAGCCGAATAAAAAGGGACATCTAGATATGGATGAGCTTACCCTAATTGGGTGCTACCCACTTAGCCTTGCTGCATATCCACTGATTTTCAGTCATTCCCGGTTGATGGGGCTCGAGGCTAAGCGTTACCTTTTTAGAACATTCACTTTGAATGCACATCGTCCTCCTGACGATGTTCTGATAGCATTCATCCATACAAGTCCGTTCCGGGTCCGAACAGAACCGAAGGCACTACTCCTACTACATCCATTTTGGAATCACCCTCAGGATTAGTAGCGATTAGCCCTTGCACTTCACTGCTCCATCTTCGACTCTAAGCTCTTGTCTTCATCACAAAAATGTACTCATTGGATCGAAGTGGTTTTCGAATCACAAATCCGATCCCGGTCTCTTCGAAATAACGTTCGATATTTCCCGGTAAACTCAACCCCTGTTCTTTAGGAATAAACAGACGAATATAAGATCGTAGATCACCTCCTAACCGTTAGTGGACGAATTTCCTTATAAACGTCCTAGAAGAATGAATGAGTTTATATGTACAGTATAACACCTCGAAAGGTAACTGCACCATATAATTCTCATATCTCTTCTGGATATTTCCAAAGTTATATTTGGGTCCAGATTTGATAGTCGGTTATTTAACTATCAAATAAACTATCAATTCAACCAATTATTTTATTTCCACTGAAAACACCAAGTCTTATTAAATTTAGATTTTAAATAACTTAAATTACCTTATCAAATATATATACTTAAGATATTTACAGTAAGGCTACTAAAATTACTTTATTAAAAATAATACTTATGAAATTCTATAAGAGTTTCTAAGTAAAACTTAAGCCAAAACTACTTTTAAAATAAAGCTATTATATCAAATATTTATGTTAAAATTTCCTTTTAAAAATCATAATACTAATTTACTTTCGAAATAATTAACTACTATAATTAACTTAAATAAATATTTATTTTTCACTTTAAAACAATTAAATAATAAATTTTCTAAAACATTCAAAAAACTTTTTTAAACTTTTAGTTTATACTTGGAAATCGTCCTTTGAAAATATACTTAGCTTTCTAGGAAAATACACTTTCCAACTTTTAAAAATAAAATCACCGTTTTATTTTTAAAATGAATTGCACCTTTTCTTATAAATTTCCACCGTGAATCTATACTTTCAAATTTATCCACCGATAAATATTCCACTTCATTTATAAGCCCATTTTACAAATTCCCATTCCTCATTATCCTTTAAATCACAGTTTCCAAAACACTTAATCGATTTCAAACCGATTTCCTGAACTAAATTCCCTTTAAAATTTATTTCTCGATTTATCCAAATCAATTCCAAAATCCATTAACACCAAATTCACCCTTTATTATGATTTAAAATCTTTATTTACATCTGAAACATCAATTTTATTCTTTATTCCAAAATTCTCTTTTCATTTCGTTTAAGAACCCAATTCATTATATTTTTATATCTTAAAATACCAAAATATATTCATTCTAACCATAGCATCGAATAACTTAAATTTCCAATATAATCTATCACCGGATATCAAATAAACATATCACAAATTATGAATATAATTTCAATATTTTGAGGAATCCAGTTGGATCCCTCCAACCTTTTTCCCTGCATCCACAGATGTTAGCAAAATATAAAAATACCAAATCCTACTTCGAGGGGGACATCGCGGTATAAAGGGTCATCCGCTAGTATGCAGGGCGCATAGGGTCTCATCCGCTATATAATGAGGGAATATCAATCACTCCAATATATATATACACTACTATATATGATATCACATCCAGACTGCTAATAATAATCACATTCAATCAATCAACCAATAATTTAAATTCTAAGTATTTAAATTAATAATGGAAATCCAGATGTGAGTGAGATTAACTCACCTTGAGTTTTCGTAGCCGGACGTTCAAATTAAATCGACCGCGATCGATTTAACCCAAATTTCCACGAGCTCCAGCCACCTCCAGATTGGCACTGGACCGTCGATACCGTCGCTGTGATTCCAGCACCGCCTGTTTCGTCGAATTTTGATAATGTATGCATGAGATATGAGTTTTTAAACGTTTGAATATAATTTATATAAACAATTTTTTTATATATTATACCAGGACAAATCTAGACTGTAGATTCCAAGGGCAAAATCCAGGCTGCATTTCCTCTATTCTCCTTTGTCTTCGTTCAAGCGCATGCCCAGGGATGACAAACCCGTGCCACCGCCGATTTATCAAAAATCGTCACCACCACGTTCACTTCGAGGATGATCCAACCCTCCCACGCCGAAGCTCTAGCCGACGCGCACCCATGGCCAGAGATTCGCCAAGCTCGGTTCACCCATGGCCTCGAAAATCGTGAGCAAACGGTGGCGATATCGGCCTCGATATCTCATTCATCGTCGCTCGAGACACGATCACCACCGTTGGTATCGTAGAGCTCGGAGTGCTCTACGACTTCCTAGTTGGAAGATCCTCCTAAAAATCGATAGATCGATAGGAAATCGAGGGGAAACGAAAGCAAGCTTCGGCCATTGAAATATTTTAGTTGGCGGCTCAAGAATAGATTAGGGTTTTCGTTGATGAACAGTATTATATATGTACATAATATTATTTTATTAATATATTTTCCAATTTTTACAAGTTTTTCAAATGAACTCCTAACAATACGTGCCGCTTGGCGTTCATAATGTTTTACCCATATTCCGAACACAATGAAACGTGTTTTGGAGGCTAATTTGATCGTATGTGGAAGATAGCTTTTGAATCGAGTTTAAATATTAAAATTTTGATTTTAATTTCAACGTGTTCCTCACCCGTACGAACAAAAGGTAACTCCGAATGCTACGAAAATTGAAATATGAAAATAATACACTATTACGGATCCAATGGAACTGGTTTCATCGAATTCCGAGACTGTGCCCCGGAAGGCTATTTTAACTCGTCGATTTAAATCGAGCGATTTCGAAATTGTCGAAATCATTTAAAATTTCACTTTAATAACTTTACTAACTTAATTATAAATCATATAGAATTTATAATCATATTAGAAATCATTCTGATTCATTTTAAATCAAAATCTGATTATTTACATTATTTCTATATACTAGTTTCCATTATTAATTTAATTATAAATTCCAGTTTTAACTTATCGACTTTAAAATCCCATTCACAAGTCCAATATAAAATTCTAATCCAACTAGACTTAAATAAAATTTTATAAACCATTTCCATATTCATTTATTTCTCAGATTTACAAATTATCTCAATTCCAAATATTGAACACTATTTATCCAAATACAATTAAATCATTATATTTGAAATTATAACTCTTTTTTATTAATTCATCCCAAATATCCATATTTCAAAATCAATTTAAAAATCAAATTCAACATTTAAAATAAATTAAATGTTCAAAATTAATAACCAAAATTTCGGGTCGTTACATTCCTCCCCCCTTATAAAAATTTCATCCCCAAAATTTGCTTAGGTAGGAAAAAATGTTCCTAAACCCATTAACTTACCCAAAACCCAATTAATTAAAATATACATTCACTTCTCAAAACCCTTTAGTTTAATCCAAAACCATTAGCTTTCATTCCTAACTCAAAAAATTTGATTTCTAACATCGTTCCAAAAATCAACTTTTCTAGTTAACCAAAATTTTTCAAAACTTTCAAAAAATTTCGAAAAATTTGACAGCATCTCCTTTGTACGGAGAGCGTTTTACACAAATATGATAAAAATATATACATCGACCCACACGGTCGGAAAACAAAATATATAGCAATATATTATCATTTCTTAATTTTATTGCGTAGGCGTACCTTTTATTTAGCATTTTTAAGCAAGCGGCTATTATTAGCAATTAGCATGGCCAAAATCCAGCCAAACGGCTTCCAGGTACCTGTACTTACTCAAACAAGCACATAAGTTTCCAAAATCATAAAATTTTAACAACATTCCATTTACCTACTAACCTAACACAAATCTTCATAACCTAAACAAATAAACTTCATAATCCAACATGTTAACCATAAATTATAAGCGATCACAAGGTTTCAACACTATTTTAATTTCCTCTATAAATCCATATTTCATTTTTATTCCACTCGGAATGATTTACAACCAAATTTTACTATACTCAATTCACATTTACAATGACCAAACTCATATTCACTCCAATATGATTTATATGTGCCTTACTTACATAATTTCACCTTTCCCAACCCCAAAATGTTTTAGTTGCACCTCTTTTACGATTCACTTTCATTAATATGCAATCCATTTTATTAACCTTCAATTTATTTCCTTTTTAAATTGACTCCAAACCAAATTTATCAACTTTCATTTGATTCTAATTAAAGTTATTCACCACTTTGTTTGCTTCATTTTTCATTGACACGTCTCAACCTATGTAAATTTTATATGAATCCATTTCATAAATAATCACTTTAGTTAAGTTTTCCTTTGTAACCAAATTCCATTTTATTTTTATTTTGAATTGATCTCATTTAATTACTTGCTTCATTTTCTTATAAATTTTCGACAATTCTTTCTAGCAAAACATGGTTCATGTACTTGCATTTCATTTCATTATCCAAACAGGATTCATTCAAAACCATTTCATAAAGCTCGATAACAACCATTTCACAATTTACTTAAGTTAATTCAACTCCATAATAATTCCATTTCTTCTTGCATCAATTCTATTTCCATTTTAATTTGATTCTCATCCAATCAAATTCAAATCCGTTTGCTAATTTTAATTCAATTAGTTTACTTCCAAATCTTAAATCAACATTTGATTTTATTTCGTTTACGCAGATATCTAACAATTTTATTTATGGGTTTTATTTTGCTTTTCAAATTTTTTATTTTTATTTTTAAGCTATCGAAGTTTTATTCATTCCGATACAATTTTTATTTAATTTAGCTTACGCTAGATTCATCTTCATACCATTCTTTTGAATTTAGTTGAGTAAGAATTTAATTTATTCAATATCACTTTCAACTTAATTAAATTTCCTTTCGATTCAATTCCTTTTAAATTTAATTCAAGTTCAACTAAATTTTATTTAACCAACTTAAATCCACACCATTCCTTTTACTAGTTTAAATAAGAATTTAATTCCATTCAATATTATTTATAACTCATCTGAATTCTGATTTCAATTCAATCCAAATTCAACTCAATTCATTTAATTTAAGTTAAATTCAATTCGATCCAATTTTATTTCTCAATCAAATTTAAATTTTGATTTCCCAATGTATAAGTTTAAAAACTTATTTACTTACCTAAGTCCATTCACATTTTATATTTTACTTTACCTTATTTCAATTCACCTTTCATTTAGAATTAAATTTTGAATTTTCCGTTCCTTTTTCCATAAAATACCAACCATTTTCATTTAGGTTTTGCAATTCCATTTCTCTATTCATAAGTTCACAACTTATTTACTTAAAATCTTATATCCTTAATTTCTAGATTATTTATTACTTAAGTTAAATTCCAATATATCATATTCCCTTTGATTTACTCAAGTTAAATTTTAACTCCAGGATTAAAATTTTCAATTTCCTTTCTTAATTATATCAACTTCACTTTATAAATTAAATATTGATTCCCCCTTGACTTTCCACATCATTTTAAAAATAGAATTCCATAATTTAATTACTCGGTTTTATTTCAAAACCATTTTGAAATCATAAATAACACATACTCTCTTGATATATCAAATCAAACCTTTGGATTCCCAAACAACTTGGTTATACCAAAACAATTTAACTTTTGAATTTCTAAAACAAACTTCTTTATCAAACAAGTCCAAACAAATAATTATACCAAACCACCTGGCAGCAATCCATCACTTAGAAACTCGAAAATGAATACTGATGATGTGGCCATCATCATCGGGATTATTTTCCATTGACTGAATGTAACAACCCGCATATTCTACGATTGTATATTTAAATATAGCATCGTTAGTCGGATTAAAGTCCGAAATGTCACTTTTTGCAAACGATCGAATTGGGACTCGAGACCCCTTCCATTGAGTCCAAAATGGCATTTGCAACTTTTTTGAGTATAAACATCGATATGTTTGGAGTAAGTTGACTTTTGCTATTTTCTGTTGGGCTTTTGGGTTTGGGTTTCACCTAACTCATCTTATATCCTAACTCAGCACCTCTCTTCATCCCTTCATTCTCACTTCATTTCTTTTTCTCTAGCATAACTGAAAATGGGGGAAGAGAAGAGGAATTAGAAATTCCAAGCCCCAGTTCCTCTTGCAAACTCAAATTCTTGCTCCAAATTCAAGGTGAAGCTTTGGTAAGCATCCTCTTCATCTTCTCCATCTCATTTTCTCTTCAATTTCAGAAATGTTCTTAACCCTAACTTTGAGAAAAACTCCATTTTTGTTTTAGATTGAAGTTCTTGAGGTGGTGTTGAAGAGAGATCAACCTATTTCTTGTTCTAGAGTTTATCATTTGTTTTCGGGTTAAAAGGTGAGTTTTTGAACTCATATCTACTTCTAGATATCATTGTTGTTAGGTATGAATTCCTAACACTTATCTATGTCCGTTTGCTTTTGATTTGAATTGAATTGGTGAATATTCCAATTTTTGTGTTTTGGTCCAATTTTATGAAAATCCTCTTGTGGATGTTTGGACTTTGATGTTTAGGATGTATCGAAGAGCCTATAAGGCCGGGTTGTCGTTTGGCATAAATCCTTGGTCGTCATTGCTCGATTGATCGCTCTTGAATCGTTTTGGCCATCATGGCCTAGGCAAATTGTTGCCCAGACCAGGTCTTCAGACGTCTGAAATGCAAGTTCAGACGTCTGGTTTTAAACCTGGAGCAAAAGTTTATACGGCAGAAATTTATAAAAATGGCAGAAAACAGAGTCAGACGTCTGAAACAACCTTTCAGACGTCTGAAACACCTTGTCAGACGTTTGAACCACCCTTTCAGACGTCTGAACCACCCTGTCAGACGTCTTAAGCCACCCCCCAGACGTCTGGATGGTTTCTGAATTTCCAGAACCTAAATCCAGACGTCTGGATTGACCCCAGACGTCTGGGATTGCTTATTTTTTCCTATTTGCCTATTTTTGATTGAATTTCCATTGTTTAATCGATTCGTGTTGATCCAATTAGTTGTTATTGCATTCTTTGACTTTGATGATTCTTTTTAGATTTCGTACACGGGTTTTTATAAAATGATCTTTTAAATTGTATTAAAAGCTCGTTTCTCCAATTTAGAATTTCTATTTAAAACACACACACAATTTTGCACTTTGAGCGAAGAGGGAGGAGAATTAAATGATTAGATAAAACGCATGCTATGAACACGTGCGTTCATCTTTTCAGTTAATTCCTAATCTATTCGTTTGATCGTTTTGACCTTCGGGTCTGGTTTACCGATGAGATGAGGTAAACTTTGTACTGCTTTGAGTGTGAAATTGACTGACGGATAGTAAACCGTTTAGTGTAAACGTCGGATACTGCGCCGAGTGTAAACTTTGTACACTTTATTAGATAAATTAGTTAAGCTTTTAAAATAAATTTTTTACTTAAGTTTAATTTGAATAATTTGAGTGAAATAATGATAATTAAGGAGATTATAATATTTAATATTTTGAATTAATCCAAGTTCCTAAGTGATTTTATATTTCTAATAATTATTTAATTTCACATAAAATAAAGTGTTATTGAGTGGATGGTCGTATCGACGGATACTGCACCGTCGTACGATCCATTGTGAAGTTAAATAAGTAAAAAAATTAAGCTTGTTCAGATTGAATTTGATTACCGTTGGTAATAAATACCGTTGTATAATTGCATACAGCCTATCTGTTAAGATGTTTCCAAACTAAATAGTTGTGTTAATTGTAGATTAATCAAACCATTTGACATCGGGTCAATGGAAACAGACACCATTCGCTGAATAGTTAATTTAACTTCTATGGGTAGTTTAAGCCATCGATCTAATCTTATCTGTGTAATTGCTTAGTAGCAATGTTAATCTCTGATCTGCTTATTCATGCATGAATCTTTTTATTTGTCTGTTAATTATATTTGGAATATAATGAGAATTGATCTATGGAAGCTGATTAATATTGAATATCTGTATTGTCATGCTAGACTGTGAATGGTAGATTGATAAGTACCGTTGAGACTGATAAGCCTTATTCTGTTTGGGTTGACTTTGAACCTAGTTTTGTTTTATAAATAAATATTATTTTTAATGATGTTTCAAAAGAATTGATAAATATTTTGGAAATGTCAAAAGTAGTTAATTTATTATTTTTGGAAATCTTTAATAAAGGTATAATATTATTTTAAATTATAAATTATTTAAAATTATTTCAAGTATGAAACTATTCTTTTGTAACGATCATTTCAAAGTAAATTTCTATTTTATTAGTATTTAGGTATATTTTCTTTAAAATAAATCTATTAATTATAAATGATGTTTTAAATGATATATTGTATAGTAAACTTTTATAAAGAGTATTTTTATTTAATAAACTTGAGAAATATATTTGGAAATTTTATAAGTATGATTTAGAAAGAAATTGTTTTAAATTTATGTTTATATAGAAAAATAAGCTTTCTTAGTAAATTTTAATCTGTTTGGATTTAAATGTGTACAAGGCTTAATGGTTGCAACGGGAAATAACTTGGTTGAATTGATTGATTGTTTTGATAGTTAAATAACTGACTATCAAATATGGACCAAAACGTAACTTTGGTGTTAACACCTCCTTTTCAACGACCTAGCACTCAACGATCTACGACTTACCGATCTAAAGGACTCAAGCAACTCAAGGCTTCAGTGACCCAACGACTTAGCGTGCTAAGAGGCTCACCGGCTCAGCGACCTAACGAGTTATCGACCTAGCGACCTAACGAGTTAGCGACCTAGCGACCTAGCAACTCAGGAAAAGGGAACGACTTAACATGCTCCAGAGTAAAGCCACACGACCTACCTCTTCTGTTAGGTCGCTCACGACCTAATCTTGCCGAGATAACTTTTGAATTCACTACAATAGGTCGCTCACACCCAGTATCTCACCCAGAATGGCACCATTAAGTCACCAACGACTTAAGCTAACTCGGGATGACTCTTAGGTCGCTTACGACCTACGACCTAACCCCTAAGTCCGTCCACGACCTACGACCTACCTCCAGATTTTTCCTATAAATACCCCGCCTACTCCACATTTAGGAGAGGACTTTTTTCCAGACTTTGAAGCACCGAAACTCTGCTGCATTCACGTCTTCTACAACACCTCTACTACCAAAAACATTCCGAACTACCTAAAGAGAAGATCAACTACGTTCAAGATGGATTCCAGAATCTCTTTTGCATTGTAGTGCTAATTACTTGTATCGATTGTTGAGTAATCGAAGGAATTCTTGTAAAACTTATAATCGAACTTGTGATAAAGAAGATAAAGTGGACGTAGGCTTGATTTTGAGCCGAACCACTATAAAAACTGCTATCTCTTTACTTTTACTGCAATTATCTGTTAGGAAATCAAATTCATGGTTTTAATGACAACAACTATACAATGAAAATCAAATGTACATATATATGTATATATACAAAAACTTGCTAGAATAACATCACCAAAGAGACAAGAACAAGACTCAAAAGAAGTATCAAGAGGCTACAAGTCGATAGAATTGGAAAAGGAATTGCACAGACACAGATACAGCAACATGCACACATTCAGACGTCTGAATGCACTAGCCAGACGTCTGAATGATTCCTCTGGTTCACAACTCAGAAGAAAACAGACGTCTGATCCTGAACTCAGACGTCTGAAAGACATCCAGACATAAAACAGAAGTAAAGACCAGACGTCTGGTTTATAAACTCAGACGTCTGAAATGCTACCAGACACAAAAAAAAAATATGAAGGCCAGACGTCTGAGGTCACTTTCCAGACGTCTGAAAATAGGCTCGACTGTGTAATTTCAAACTCCAACTGTCACATCCGATGAGACACATCCGCTCCTCTTCACTGCAACTCTTCATCACCAACAGGAGCAACTATACAACGATTGTTAATGAAGGCCACTAAACATAGAGACTCTTCATCCCTATAAATAGCATCAGGAATTCAAGAAAAGGATCCACCTTACCTACTTATGCTTTTATCTCTTATACTCTGATCTATTCCTGATCTCTAAGCAATCAACTACTTGTATTTAACTCTTCCATATATACAGAACTCCTCATTCAAACACTCTCTAGATAGATATATATATTGGAAGCATTTGTGCTCAATAGTCAACATTCATGTTATAGAACACATTCTTAACAAAGAAACTCTGCTATTGTAAACCTGTTCCTCTGGGTCAAGTGAGGGTTAGTTGAAAGGAAATTCCGAAGAGGAGCTTCGGGACCGGAGGTAGGATGGGAGGTCCAAACCAGTATAAAATCCTTGGTTTGATTATTATTTACTTAGATTAATATTGTTTTAGTTGCATCATATATTTTGCCACATATACTTGCATATATATATTCTATACGATCCACTCATATAGACTTTCAATTGGTATCAGAGCCTGGGATTCTAGAGATCGTAACAACATCCTAGAATAAATGGCTATAAAGAGATCTACTCAAGGCAATAGGAAGATGAAGAGCAATAAAGAAGAATCAAAGGAGAAAACAAACAATTGCTTCATGGCTAAACTCAGATCATAATCTGTATGCTTGGATTCTTTATATAAAGATCTTCTGTTAGCACATGATGAATTATTAAAAGATTGTAAAACCTTGAATAAAGTTAATAGAATTGCTTTAGATAAGTTAAAAGATTGTGAGCAAGAAATTTCCAGTTTAAAAGAGGAAAATAATTTTTTGATAAAACAAACTAAATGTTTTGAAAATACCGTAGAAGAACTTATTTCATAAAAAGATTTCCTACAAAAAGAAAATGAGCAGTTAGAAGATAAAAACAATGATCTTTTAGAGGAAATCAATGTTTTGCAAAATAAAAATACTATGTTTGATAAAGAAAAGGAAATTTTTTCCAAACAAATTACGGATTTGAAAAGACAAAATGATTCATTACTATCATCTTTAGATAATTCAGAATCTCGAATTTTTCTTCTCGAAAATAAGAACTGTACAATAAAAAGGAAGAATTCTGAATTAAACAAGCAAATTGATATTTTGAAAAACAGTAATATTTCATTTGAAAATAATAATTTTGACTTCAAAGCTAAATTTGATAAACTTAACACTGAAGTCACAAAATTTAATAAAGGTCAAAACGATTTAAACATGATTTTATCTAGTACTAGACCTTTACATGACAAAAGTGGTTTAGGATATAATAAAACTGATCGTAGAAATAGCACTAGATACGCTTTCATGTATAGTAAAAATGCTAATACTAGTACTAAATTTCGAGTAAAGTCTAGATCAAATTCTTATAGAAATTCAAATACTGCTATGGCTAATAATATTTATAATTTCTCTAGAAGTACAAAATCATTGAACGGAAATATGAATTATCTAAGTATTTGGGTTCCTGTTAATTGGAAAAATAGAGAAAAATATATTGATGATTATTTTGATATGGTAGTTAATGATGAAAATTATTTTTATAAAGGTTCAACCACACCCAAATGGGTATGGTTTCCAAAGATCTAACCCCCCGGACCCTAACATAGTAAGTGGGTACCAAAAAATAATTTTTACAGGTACTCGAAGAAACAAAAGGAAAGATTTTGGAATTTGCAAATATGATTCCCTTATTCTTTTTTGATAATGACAAAGGGGGAAAGATAATGGAAAGCACATATTCAGGGGGAGATTTATAAAAATTACATTTAAGTACATTGTATAGTTGTCATCATCAAAAAGGGGGAGATTGTTAGGAAATCAAATTCATGGTTTTAATGACAACAACTATACAATGAAAATCAAATGTACATATATATGTATATATAAGAACTTGCTAGAATAACATCACCAAAGAGATAAGAACAAGACTCAAAAGAAGTATCAAGAGGCTACAAGTCGATAGAATTGGAAAAGGAATTGCACAGACACAGATACAGCAACATGCACACATTCAGATGTCTGAATGTGTGCATGTTGCTGTATCTGTGTCTGTGCAATTCCTTTTCCAATTCTATCGACTTATAGCCAGACGTCTGAATGATTCCTCTGGTTCACAACTCAGAAGAAAACAGACGTCTGATCCTGAACTCATACGTCTGAAAGACATCCAGACATAAAACAGAAGTAAAGACCAGACGTCTGGTTTATAAACTCAGACGTATGAAATGCTACCAGACACAAAAAAATATATGAAGGCCAAACGTCTGAGGTCACTTTCCAGACGTCTGAAAATAGGCTCGACTGTGTAATTTCAAACTCCAACTATCACATCCGAAGAGACACATCTGCTCCTCTTCACTGCAACTCTTCATCACCAACAGGAGCAACTATACAACGATTGTTAATGAAGGCAACTACACATAGAGACTCTTCATCACTATAAATAGCATCAGGAATTCAAGAGAAGGATTCACCTTACCTACTTACGCTTTTATCTCTTATACTCTAATCTATTCCTGATCTTTAAGCAATCAACTACTTGTATTTAACTCTTCCATATATACAGAACTCCTCATTCAAACACTCTCTAGATAGATATATATTGGAAGCATTTGTGCTCAATAGTCAACATCCATGTTATAGAACACATTCTTGACAAAGAAACTCTGCTATTGTAAACCTGTTCCTCCGGGTCAAGTGAGGGTTAGTTGAAAGGAAATTCCGAAGAGGACCTTCGGGACTGGACGTAGGACGGGAGGTCCGAACCAGTATAAAATCCCTGGTTTGATTATTATTTACTTAGATTAATATTGTTTTAGTTGCATCATATATTTTGCCACATATACTTTCATATATATATATATATATATATATATATATATATTCTATACGATCCACTCATATAGCTTTCATTATCTGCTTGTTTTAGTTCCCGTACCAACGGGTGGTGCTTTCACTTTATTAATATTCACACCGGGGTGTTAGCGTTCGATTTTTACGTTAACATTTTTGGTGCTTTCACCGAGAATTAAACTCAGGTGTGTTCTCACCATTGCTTCACAAAGATTTGTTGAAAGACTCTCTTTAAAAACCAGAAGTCTATCTGAAATCATGGCTCCTAGAAGAAAGAGTAGATCCACTAGATCCGGAGATGCTTATGACAGGGCTGCCTCTTCTCCAGCGCCAAATCAGGCAACTCCTACTGTTGGAGTCACAAGGGCCGAACTTGATGATGTTGTGTCTGGGTTATACCAACAAATGGAAGCTCAAAATGCTTTGATGATGGACAGGTTAAACGCTCTACTTGGGGTGAACCGACAACCAGAAAATAATGAACCAACCTTTGCTGAAGATGCTCATGACTCCCAAGAGAAAGTATTCCTCCAAGGGCAGCTGACACCGCCGAACGGGCACCTCCCCAAGCTGGAAGTTCAAGGCCGTAGCCACCTCTTCGCGAACGTTTGTTCAGGCAAACTTCCGAAAAAGTGGCTGATGTCTGCCCGGCAAGGCCTCTGAATGATGAGGAATACCTATCAGGAATGGTTCGCCAAATTATGAAAGAAAGTATGCAAAGGGTTGAAGATGAAAATGACTGGGGATTTTCTCCAAGCAAGACTCCGTTTACCGAAAGAATTCTAAAAGCTGAATTTCTAAAGAAATTTGTTCCCCCTACTATCCCAGCCTATCGGGGGACAAGCGACCCTAATCAATTCTTTTACAAGTATGACTGTCATATGACAGGTGTCAGGGCAACAGATGAAATTAAATGCAGATATTTTCCTGTCTATTTGGAGGGGGTGGCTCTACTTTGGTTTACAAAGCTACCAGTCCGATCTGTGGATCAATTCTCTGACTTAACTCGTAAATTCAAGGATCAGTTCAGGTTGTATGCTTCAAAGGCCAAGGACATAATGTCACTGTCCAGCCTCGAACAAGCTCCCAGAGAATCTATCAAATCTTTCTTGAACCGCTTTAACATAGCCTTGGCCGAAGTGGATAATGCTAAGCCTCGAATGATTCTAACTTACTTGATGCGAGCCATCGATAAAACAAGTGAGTTCGGAAAATGGCTGAAGATGAAGGAACCAAATTCACTTGAGAAGTTTTATAAGAAGGCTAATGAATTTATGCGTTTGGAGAATCTTCCTGCACCAGCAAAGATGGTTGTGGCTGAAATCAAAAACAACAATGTGGCCGAAGCTCCTAATAAGAAAAAATCTGGTGGTCAGAAGAGGGAAAATAACGGTGGGAAAAAGCAGAAAGATATGAAGAAACCTCGCCGTTTATCGGATTTTACTCCTTTTACTGAGACTCCAGAGAACATCTTCTTCGCAACCAAGGATGCTATCGAGTACCCTGAACCACCTAAGATGAAGCTTGGGAAAAATTTTGTGCCTAATGCAAGATTCTGTCGATTTCATAATCAGCCTGGCCATGACACTAATGAATGTCGCCATTTGAAGAATTTAATTGAAGAGCTGCTGCGACAGAATAAACTACAACAGTATGTCAAGAGAAACAGAGGTGATCCGACCTCATCCACTCAGGGGCAGCAACTTCCTGCTCGTCAATCTGGCTCAGGTGAAAAAGCTGTGGTGTAGGAATCTGAGAGGCCTGTTATTAATGTAATTACAAGGGGTCCTCACCCAGCAGGCAGAAGTTGGGGAGAGATGGAGAGGTATGCTCATGCTCTGAGACATGCCCCGAAAGAAGAAACTGTTTTTGTCTTGGAAGATGCCGTGCCTTCAAAACAGCAAAGGACTTTTCACGATGACATCATATTCAGAGCTAGAGATTCTGTGGGAATTGAGGCTCCCACCATGGATCCTTTGGTAATAACCGCCGGTATCGGACCAGCTATTGTGAGAAGAGTGCTTGTTGATTGCGGCGCTTCTTGTAATATCCTCTTCAAAAAGACCTTTGATCAAATGAAAATTCCGATGGCTGATGTTCAAGCTTCTTCGCAAAAAATTGTTGGGTTCACTAGGGAACCAAAAAAGCCCATCGGAACTGTCGACTTATTTGTAGAACTTGGTGAGGGGGAAAGAAAAGTGGTCCGAAAGCAAACTTTTGTTATTGTTGATGAATTTTCTACTTATAACGCCTTCTTGGGACGACCAACTTTTGCTGCATTCAAAGCTATTCTCGCCCCGTGGTGCCTAACTATGAAATTCCCCACTGATAACGGCGTTGGTGTTTTGAAGGGGGACCAGAATGCTGGGCGGGAATGTTATCTCACTGAGTTGCATGAGGCGAAGAAGAGAGAGATGGGAAAGGGTGCGGCAGCTCCGCTCCGCATCAAAGAACCCACCTTGTAGCAATTACGGGGTTGACCCTGCACTGGTGAGCATAGTGGTGCGCGAAAAGAAATTGATCCCAGAAAGACCAGTGCAGGGGAGAATAGAGTGGTGCCGGTAGAAATAACGGTGCCAATACCTGTTGACCCGAATGACCCAAACAAGGTGCTGAATGTGGGTTCACAACTCGGTATGACGGTTCAGAATATACTAATAGCATTCTTGAAAGCAAACCTTGATGTATTCACTTGGAGTCATGTTGACATGTGTGGAATATCTTTAGAAATCACAGTACATGCCTTAAATATTGATCCAAAATTCACACCTGTAAAGCAGAAAAGAAGAACCCAGGGTCCTGAAAGGTCAACAACATTGAAAGAAGAAGTAGATCGGCTCATGGAGAATGGCTTCATCAGAGAATCCACTTATCCAAATTGGGTTTCTAATCCAGTGTTGGTTAAAAAAGCAAATGGGAAGTGGAGAGTATGTATCGACTTTTCAGACTTGAATAAAGCATGTCCCAAAGACTGTTTCCCATTACCCAGAATTGATCAGTTGGTGGATGGAACAGCCGGGCATGAATTAATGTCTTTTATGGATGCTTACTCAGGATATAACCAAATCATGATGCATTAGCCAGATCAGGAGGACACGAGCTTCATCACTGATGTTGGTCTTTACTGTTATAAAGTCATGCCCTTCGGACTAAAGAATGCATGGGCAACTTATCAAAGACTCGTTAATGCCATGTTCAAGCCTCAAATTGGCAAGACCATGGAAGTATACGTTGTTGATATGTTAGTGAAATCGAAGAAGGCAGTAGACCACATGGACCATCTGGCAGAAATGTTCGCGATCCTCCGAAAGTATGGGATGAAGTTGAATCCTCTGAAATGTTCATTCGGGGTTGAGTTCGGAAAATTCTTAGGTTTCATTGTGAGTGCTAGGGGCATTGAAGCTAATCCTGCTCAGATCACTGCCTTAAGAGGAGTCAAACCCCCTAGAACAAAGAAGGAATTGCAAAGCCTCAATGGGAAAGTCGCTGCTTTGAGTCGATTTATTTCCAAGGCCGCAGATAAATGCATTTCCTTCTTTGATGCTCTGAAGAAAGGAAAGAAGAATTTTGAATGGACTCTTGAGTGTCAAAAAGCTTTTGATGAGCTGATTCATCATATGGAAACGCCTTCAGTACTTTCTAAGCCCAACAATGGTGAAGATCTATTCATATACTTAGCAGTTTCATCTCATGCTCTCAGTGCAGCGTTGGTACGAGAAGATGCAAAAATTCAGTGTCCAGTTTATTACATCAGCAACAGGTCACCGGGGCAAAGATGAATTATTCAAAGCTAGAAAAGCTCGCCTATTGTCTACTAATTGCATCTAGAAAGTTGAGGCCATATTTCCAGGCTCATCCTATTAAAGTCCTCACTGATCAACCCCTAAAGCAAGTCCTATTCCGCCCTGAAACTTCGGGTCGTCTTCTGAAGTGGAATATTGAACTCAGTCAATACGATATCACCTACCATCCCCGAAGAGCAATCAATGGACAAGCTTTAGCAGATTTCATTGCAGAATGCACCGACAAAGGTGACAGTGAGGAAAAGGTAACTGATGATATCCCGATCCGATGGAAATTATACGTTGATGGTGCAAGAAATGACTACTGTTCCGGAGCTGGGGTTGTGCTTGAAACCCCCGAAGGGCGGTCATTGTGTTATGCATTGAGATTAGAATTTCCTTCGACAAATAATGAAGCCGAATATGAAGCTCTTATTGTCGGTTTGAGGATTGCTAAAGAACTGAGCATCAAAGTATTGCAGATCTTCAGTGATTCTCAGCTTATTGTATGCCAAGTCAAGAAAGAGTTTCAAACTAAAGGAGGAAATCTGCCTGCTTACTTATCAAAAGCCTATGAGCTTCTCGATGATTTTGATCATTATACAATCAACCATATACCCCAGGAAGAGAACATGAAGGCATATTCCCTCACGAAATACTCAAGCTCTAGCGAAGCTCAATTATTGGGATTGGTCCCTGTAGAAGTCTTGACAGCTCCGAGTATTGATGAGATGGATATTAACTGGATCATGGCTGTATCTCAAGAACAGGAGTCATGGATGACCCCGATCAAGGAATATTTACTCAACGGCTCCTTGCCAAAAAACTCAAAAGAACGCCAGAAGCTGTTAAGAAAAGCCCCGAGATATGTAATTCAAGGCGACCATTTGTACAGATAAGGATTCTCGATGCCATTACTCCGATGTGTAACCAAAGAAGAGGCTAAGACAATTTTAGATGAAGTGCATGGAGGAGAATGCGGGGATCATTCAGGTGGCCAAACTCTTGCAAAGAAAATTCTACGTTATGGGTATTTTTGGCCGGATATTAACCGAGATGCTGCTAGTTATTCCCGAAAGTGTGACAGATGCTAGAGATTTGCAAAAATCCCAAGAGCACCTCCCACCGTGCTAACACAGATGGTCAGTCCATGGACATTCGCGATTTGGGGAATAGAT
Organism: Allium fistulosum; assembly: GCA_030737815.1. Taxonomy (NCBI): domain Eukaryota; kingdom Viridiplantae; phylum Streptophyta; class Magnoliopsida; order Asparagales; family Amaryllidaceae; genus Allium; species Allium fistulosum. The sequence continues at coordinate 1,215,679,648 of CM060904.1, read as the reverse complement.
CTCATTTGGCCTATGCCGATTGCCAGATCCGGAATCAAATATGTCATTGTTGTTGTTGATTATTTCACTAAATAGGCTGAAGCTGAACCATTGGCTACTATTACCTCTAAAAAGATGATAGATTTTGTGACTAAAAATATCATTTGTAGGTATGGTGTGCCTAAGAAGATAATAACAGACAATGGTACCCAATTTGAAAGCGAAGAATTCCAGGAATTTTGCAGGCGATTCAAGATCCGAAAAAGCTTCTCAGCAGTGGCTCATCCGCAGGCAAACGGGCAAGTGGAAGCAGTGAACAAAATCATCAAATCAACCATCAAAAAGCAACTGGAAAAGGCAAAAGGTGGTTGGGTTGATAAGCTGCCACTAGCACTATGGGCATATAGGACTACCCACAAAACTACAACTGGGCACACTCCATTCTCATTAGCATATGGATCAGAAGCAATGATTCCAGTGGAAATAAAGGTCCCCTCACACAGGAGAATTCATTTCAACCAAGCTGAAAATGAAAAGCTGCAACTTGAAGCACTTGACTTGCTTGATGAAAGAAGGAAAGAAGCTGAACTCAGAGTTGCAGCTCAACAGCGAAGGATAGCCAGGCACTTCAATTCTAAAGTTCGCCAACGCTGCTTTGAAATTGGGGATCTAGTCTTAAAAAGGATCATGATAGCAACAGGAGTGTTTGGGCCAAACTGGGAAGGGCCGTATGTCATAGGCAAAAAACTTCTTGATGGCACTTTCAAACTCACAACTGTCGAAGGAGATCCAATCCCGAGAGCCTGGAACAGCAATCACTTGCGTCCATATTTTACTTAAAAGCTATGCTTAAATTTGTAAAATAATTCTGGATGTATCATTCTTGTATTGTAAGCCATTGTAAAATCAGTGTGACTCAGCAATAAGAACTATAAAGTGGATGTAGGCCCAATTCTTGGCCGAACCACTATATATCTTGTGTCTTTTACTACTATAAAATGTCTATCTCATTTCGATGTGCAAATATCTTAAATATATTGCTAAAATATCGAATTAATATTGCAGGCAATCAAAGCAAAGCTTACCTATTCAACACGTCACAAACCCAAGCGATTCCCATAAATCACTTAACAAACGAATGTCAAGCCACAAAAATTCCAGACTCAATTCCTACACAAGAAGGACTTCACACAAACGGTTGGTGATTCCACCAAAGGGGCAACTTCCCAAAGGAAGGCACCAGGCCCTTGCTAACTGACTGTGATCGTTTGTGCAAACAGACATCCGGTTAAGTAGCTTGCGTCTGCCCGTGGATTCACTCAACCATGAAGTACACTTCCCTAGAAAAATCAAACAGCTTACCAAAGAAAGGAACATGTATTTGAGAATGATAATGAGGAATCGTTAAGCGGCAGTTGATGAAAAGACAAGGACAAGCAGACAAAAATAGCTAAAATGGAATCTTGTCTCTCATCCAAGAATGTTGGTGGAACCACCCAAGGGGGGCACCTTCCCAAGATAGAAGGTTCCAGGCCCTTGTTACTTGATTGCGATCGTTTGTGCAAATAAACATCCAGTCGGTTAACTTGCGTCTGCTCCGTGGATCCACTTAACTGTGAGATGCAACTTCCTGGCAAACAAAACAATAATGCCCTCTCCGGAGGCACAAAGCCCTCTTCGAAGGCACACAAACAAGGACCTCCAACGAGGTAAAATCCCTCTAACGAGGCATGCCAAAATCGAAATGCTTCTCTCACCGAAGAATGTTGGTGGGACCACACAAGGGGGCACCTTCCCAAGATAGAAGGTTCCAGGCCCTTGTTACTTGATTGCGATCGTTTGTGCAAACGAACATCCATTTGGGTAGCTTGCGTCTGCTCCGTGGGACCATTTAACTGTGAGAAGGTAACTTTCAGGCAAAACAACAAAAGCCCTCTTCAGAGGCACAAGCCCTCTTCGGAGGCACAAAAAGAAAAGCCCTCTTCGGAGGCACGAAGCACTCTCTAGAGGCACACCACAAAAAAGACCTCTAACGAGGCAAAAGACCTCTAACGAGGCACAAGCCCTCTTCGGAGGCACAACTCTTCGGAGGAGTCCTCTTCAGAGGCAAAAGACCTCTAACAAGGTACAAGCCCTCTTCGGAGGCACAACTCTTTGGAGGAGCCCTCTTCGGAGGCACAAGTCCTCTCCAAGAGGCACACTAAGAAAGCCTTCTCCAGAGGCATATCAAACAAAGCCCTCTTCGGAGGCACACTTCTACCCCCCAACGGTAAAGTGCCAAATAAAGCCCTCTAACGAGGCACGTCCAAAAATAAAAGTTTTCTTCAAAAGTCCGCTTCACTACAAAAAGTAATCCACTTCTCAGAAAATAAAAGTGGCCATCTCTAAAAGTTGAAGTGTGTTAACTCTTTCTAAAAAGAAAAGAAAAAGAAGAAAACTTCTCCAATACAAGGCATACTCCACTAAAGCAGAATAATATTTCTTCAAACCGGAAGAATTATTCTCCAAATCAAGAACACAAGCCTTTCCATAATGGAGAAGATTGCAATATGCCGTGGTATGGGGGCAATATAATACAGCTGCATTAATAAAAAACAACGCTCAAGCAACCTATCACGAGCTCATTGCAATATCATACAAAGAAAATGAAGAAACTTGTGCAAAAAAAAAGGAATAAATGCGTTCACAAATACTGAAAAGAAATTGTACAAGTAAAAAGAATCATTTTTATTCTATACTATCAAATTTTTTATACATGTACATGTTTCAAAAAGAGGGGGCCGGTACCTGCACAATCTCCGGTCGATACAAGCCTTTAGACAAAAAGCAAAATAGCAAAACAAGAAAGATAGAACCAAACTCACTTCTTCTTCCTCACGCCGCCTTTGGAGCCTTCACCTGGCTTGATGACTAACTTCGCAGGCCGGTTTGGACGAGTCGCGGAAGAAGGAGAAAGAGGTGCAATTGGGTCTTCTTCCACTTTTTCATCATCAGCAGAAGCGCCTTTCTTTTTCTTCGAAGCCCCGCTCTTTCCCCTCTTCTTTGAAGAAGATTCACTGCCCAGAGAAATAAGATCAGAAAGCTTTGTATCATCGGCAATGAATCTTTCCGGGGTCCTCTCACCCTCCTCAAGTTCCTCGGCTTTTTGCTCTTGAGAAGCCACCGGGTCGTCTAAGCCTTGAAGGGCTTTTATTTGTTCTTCTTGAGATCCCGGTTGAGAAGCAGAAGGAGGAGTAACTTAAAGAGGTGGAGGAACAGCAGCTGGGAGAAGCGAAGCTTGTGCGGCACTTGTTATTTTCGCTACAGAAGAAGAAAAGTTAAAAACATCAATATTTCCCGCAAAGAGAGGAGATAGTGGCACGTCAAAGCTTAAGTAATAGGAAAAAAGTTCAACAAGCTCATGTGAAGCAAACGAGCAGTCCACTTGAGCCAGATCGAAATTGAAGTTACCTGGAGAGCTCGGGTTGATCACTTCAATTTCATAGTCTTGGGCTTCAGTACTTTCTTGGGCCTCTTCTTCAGTGTGAGCAGTTGGGGGCTCAGGAATTGTGATTTCATTTTCGGCTTTTGCAGGAGGCAGAGAATGAGAGCTAGAGCCGATGATATCAGGGTTAATCGAAGCCGAAGGATGAGTGGGGTCAGCCAAAGGTGCCTTCCCCAAATGCTCTCCTTTTGCCGCTCCGGCTCGCTCCCTGGCAAGCTGTTCTTTCCCTCTAGCCAGGGCGGCACGACCCTCGTCGTCCAAGTAGCAAGCTTCAAGATCCTTCTCTGCATAACCAGCATCTTTAAACATTTCACTTATTGCCTCCCACACTTCGACCAGTGTAATTTCATATTTTGGACCCAAGAAAGAAAGACTGCCTTTCCCTAAGACGCTAAGAACGTAAAACTCAAAGAGAGTGGAGCTGATGGTGGCCTTGGTTGTTTCGTGCGATTCTTCAACAGCCGCTTTTCCAGCAATGGCCTCATCACGCTCCTTTTCTGCTTTTGAAAGTTGAGCTTTTAACATGGTAATCTCCAAGTCTTGGGAGCTGACTTTTTCCCGCAGCTGGACGGTATCGTTGCGGTATTTTTCAACAACATGTCGTTCCGCCTCAAGTTTGGTATCGGCATCTCTCTGAGCAGCATGCGCATCTCTCACTTGCTTTTGAAAAACCTCTTCCTTTTGAGAATGGGAAGCGGAAGAGGTAGCAAGGTCCTCCTTAAGTTTCTTAACATCGGCCTCAAGCTCCTCGTTGAAAGTAGTGATGCTCTTCATTTCCGCATCGTGCTGATCAAGAATTTTCTGCCACTCAGACTTATCATTTTCCATAGTCAGCATAGCCTCAAGATTTAGGCGGTTTACTCTTTGGAGTTCATCGACCAGTTTTTGCCAGCTTGACATTCTTTCGATATCGAGCTTTACAGCATCAAGATCTCGCAGCATGGCTTGTTTGTCGATCGGTACCAAATCCAAATCAAAACGACTCCTTTTAGACACCAGTTCGGGAATCGGCTGTGGAGTGTAGGCGGAGGCTTCTCGACTTGGTAGGGAGGCCTGTTGATGATTGATTGGATATCAGTTCTTTTGAGGGCAGGAGAGCTGGAAGGGATGTCTAAAGAAATAGAAGCAGCAGGCACTTTAGAGATTTCGGAAGAAGACTTGTCGTCGAGTTTGGCCCACTTGCTTGGATCCTCTGTTATGTGACTCTTTCCCCTGTCATCGTGAGGATTTATTTTATGAGAATCGTCATCTCTTTGAGAGGAGTCATGGCGGTCATCTTTTCTTCCATATCGCTCCTCGTAAGCCTGCCTCTCACGAGCTTTCCTGGCCGCTTGTTCCTCATCAGTTCCCTTGGGGGCAGAGAGATAGCGCCGGGGATCATAAAAGTCACGCCGTCTATAACGTTGAAAATCATCATAATACGAGCCACTTCGTCCCATTGGAGAATCTGAAAATGAAAAAGAGATAGAATTTAGATATCTCCAGAAAAAGGAAGTTAAGTGCGAGTAACTACTGAAAATCCTAAGTGTGTGTGGCATGGAAACTACGCGCGTCAAGCTACAAACCACTCTTCAGCTTACGAGTGATGTCGGCTTTTACAATAGGGGTCAACTCTTGGGTTGACGGAAGTGGTCGTAAGACAGATGTTGCTTCGACCGATGGAGAGACAAGCTTAGGAGCGATGATATCGTCTTTAAAAAGCTCTTGAGAAGTCACCAAAAAGTCGCTTAACCCCCCGAAGATGTCGTCACCGTTATGCCCAGCCGAGTGAGTCACACCAGTAGTTCCTTTTTCAGCATTTTCAGTACTTTTTATCGCAGAACTTTCCTTCTCCGTCCCTTCATCAACTTCCATGGCGGCCTTCCCGGGACATTGAGGGAGTTCCTCTTCTTCGATAACCGGAAGAAGTTTAGACTTGCCGGAAAACTCTGCGCCCTCAGCAGAACCAGAGCATTTTATTAATGAAGCTTCTGCAACTAGTTCTTTCGACGCAAGTTCTTTTGCAAGAGCTGGGGCATCAGAATTTTCTGGTTGAGAAGCAGGGGCATCGCGGAGCTAAAGGGATCGGGAAGGATGTAAAAGGCCAAATTGATGTAGAAATTCATCTTTCAAAAGAAATTTGATACTCCTTCCCTCGACGGCTACATCATTTAGCCTTTCAAAAGTCGACTTGTGACTGGAGTCTTTAGAAGGGAGAGGAAGTGCTGCAAGAGTAAAAATGAAGTTAATACTTGACAGCCCGAATTCTGAAAGGCTCGGAAATGGAGTAAATGGTGATAGACAATCTTACTTCCTACTCTCCAGATGCCATAGAATTCTGAAGGGCAACAAACGAAGAAAAACTGATTTAAGAACCCGTGAGCGTTGTCGGGCAAGTCTGTAATCAGTTTACGATTTCTAGCGCTCCTTATAAGTGTGATGGAAGGATGATCTTTATTCCTCCCGAACGAACACAAGTAGCAAATTTCGTTGAAGTTCGGAAGGCGATTAAGTGTTCTCTCGAACAACACACACAACCCAATCAGAATGGCATAACCATTGGGGTGCAACTGGAATGGAGAGATAGTCAACCGAAGAAGCAGCTTTCTGAGAAAGTCATTGAAAGGAGGAATAGCTCTGCTCAAGCACATCTGACGGTTGACCGCAATAAAGCCGGGAGGTGGCCTGTCGGCAATATCATTTACTCCAGGAAGTAAAGCTTCGGTCTCAACAATGCCAAATTGGACGCAAAGCTGGCTGAAAGCCCGTTGCGTTAGAGTGGTTGAGACTGTTTCTGAAGGATTCTCCAGAGGGTCAGCTATTGGGAAGACTTCTTCAATCTGTTCTACTGTTACTTCTTGTGCTTGATGAGAAGTCATTCTACACAAGGAACTGGATGTTTAAATATGAAGGTGTACGTTTCCTAAAAGCGTGAGAAGTGTTGTGCGAAGCTAATAAAATAACAAGTAAATAAAAATAATAATACTGGTTGGCATACGTCAATTTAGGAAAATTCAAGACTTGTTATTAAATTAAAACTGAGAGTAGTGTCAATGCAGATAACATTCGATAGTAAGCAGTTCTAACTGTGAGAATTTTCCGTTGACACTTCACTCAAGTTAGTTGATTCGCAGCATTTCACACTCGATTGAATTCAGTTTATTTTACTTAAGTAGGATATTGTCTCTTGAGTTAATCCATCATTCGATGTGGGTAGTCAATGATGAGTATATTCGTCCCAGTTTTCTGCAAATGTTGTATTTAACAGGTTATTAGCAATCAAGTCAATACAATCTGTGAAAAAAGTACAACAGGTTCAAGCAGTTCATTCGGGCAGTTCAAATTGGCAATTCAGTCAAGTTTTGTAAAAAATTTGCAAGTGTTCAAGTCCTTAAGTCGCAGGAACGACTTAAGACTAGCTCGGGATTACTTAGGTCATCCAAATCATGTTCAACGACCTAACATAAGTCGGCCTCCATTAAGTCGTTCTGTCTGGGTTATAAAAGTTCATCAACTCTACGAGTTAAAACTGCTCCACGGGTTAAAATTAAGTCGTTTGCTTGGTTAAGTCGTTTGCTTGGTTAAGTCGTTTGCTTGGTTAAGTCGTGTGCTTGGTTAAGTCGTTTGCTTGGTTAAGTCGTGCTAGTTCCTTAAACCGTTTGCTGAGTTATGTCGTGTGATTCATGTTTAAACCGTAAGTTGCTCCTCCTCAGATCCTTAACTCGCCTAATGCCTTATCCCGTTCATTACTTCCCAATACATCAATTCACCAACTCCCTAACTCGCTCAATCTTCCTCGGGTTGTTAACTTGCCTGGCGTCAAACTCACAAACCCGATAACCTGATAACTCAATGGCGCCTTCACAACAAAAAACCCTCGTCTCTCCAATACCACCAAATCACCCAAAAAAACCATTAACATCATCTCAGATTCGCCATGAATTCAATATTACTGCTTTATCATGACTTGCAGCCATGGCGTGATCAACGGCGGTCGCAAATTGGTCGAAACATGATTCTTTATGAAATGCAGTAAAAGAGAGCGAATCGAAGTCGGAAAGTGGAAATCGGCGATTTGACAACGGGAGTAGGTGAACGATGACCAGAATTACTTACGTAGTTGGGCAGAGGGTTATTCGACGATGAGAAGGTTGGAATTTGTCTTCGAAATCTTGAAGAGAACGTCAATGGTAATTTCGAATAATAGGGCAAGTGAGGAGAAGGAAGGAGAAGCTGAGCAACTTATAGGCGGGAAAAGTGGATTTCGAATCGGCCTAAAACGACCTAACAACTCAAGCGGCTCACGACCTAACGACTCAAGCGACTCACGGCTTAGCAACTCAGATGGCACGAGTTAAAAGGTGTCGAAGAACACCACCTAGTCCCTAGGCGTATACTTTGAGGGGCAATTGTTAACACCTCCTTTTCAACGATCTAGCACTCAACGATCTACGACTTACCGATCTAAAGGACTCAAGCGACTCAAGCAACTCAAGGCTTCAGCGACCCAACGACTTAGTGAGCTAAGAGACTCACCGGCTCAGCGACCTAACGAGTTAGCGACCTAGCAACCTAACGAGTTAGCGACCTAGCGACCTAGCAACTCAGGAAAAAGGAACGACTTAACATGCTCCAGAGTAAAGCCACACGACCTACCTCTTCTGTTAGGTCGCTCACGACCTAATCTTGCCGAGATAACTTCTGAATTCACTACATTAGATCGCTCACACCCAGTATCTCACCCAGAATGGCACCATTAAGTCACCAACGACTTAAGCTAACTCGGGATGACTCTTAGGTCGCTTACGACCTACGACCTAACCCCTAAGTCTTCCATGACTTACGACCTACCTCCAAATTTTTCCTATAAATACCCCGCCTACTCCGCATTTAGGAGAGGACTTTTTTCCAGACTTTGAAGCGTCGAAACTCCGCTGCATTCACGTCTTCTACAACACCTCTACTACCAAAAACATTCTGAACTACCTAAAGAGAAGATCAACTACATTCAAGATGGATTCCAGAATCTCTTTTGCATTGTAGTGCTAATTACTTGTATCGATTGTTGAGTAATCGAAGGAATTCTTGTAAAACTTATAATCGAACTTGTGATAAAGAAGATAAAGTGGACGTAGGCTTGATTTTGAGCCGAACCACTATAAAAACTGTTATCTCTTTACTTTTACTGCAATTATCTGCTTGTTTTAGTTCCCGTACCAACGGGTGGTGCTTTCACTTTATTAATATTCACACCGGGGTGTTAGCGTTCGATTTTTACGTTAACATCTGGAAATATCTATAGGAAACTCGGGAATTATATGGTATGGTTACCGTTCGAGGTCCTATAACAACCCGGAATTTTCGATCGTGAAAATTCCAGATAGTTAGGAAAAGAAGAAAGAGATAGAAGAAGAAGAAAGAGAAACAGAATACAGATTCTCACATTCGCAGCGGATAAAATATAATATCAAATAATATTCTTTACACAAAGAAAGCTGTATTAGTCAATTATATTTTAATACATCAGAGTTACAACATTCACAATCACTGGACATATACAATCAACATGTCCCATACAAACTACAATATATCACAGCGGAATATATTCCATACGTTCTTGCCATCCAGCTCACTTTCTGAGCTCCAGAATGTCCTAACCTGAAATTTTGTAATACTCGGTCTGACCCGAGCATTACAATAAAGTAACACCCGGGTCAGGCTGGAAACCAGCGTGAGTAAACCCATCTCACAAGGAATACAAATGCATAAATTTATTTAAAACCCGGGTAACTCGTACTTCACTACAAGTTCACAACTTGTTATGGTAAACACTTGAATTCACAAATCAATCCCTAAGTACCTTTACTTAGTTTCAATGGTCCAGTCATTTAAATTAACCCAATTCCAGCCTATTGATTTCCATACCAATCTATAAAGAATCGAAGTGGTTTCGGGTATTAACTAATACCCGACTCCGGTCTCTTCGAATCCAATGTCCTCTTAACCCAAGTTATTCAAGTGGTTAAATTTTAAATACAGGATGCCACTTTTAAATAGCAATTTATCATAGATAACCCCATTATCTCTGCTGAACCCAATATAGCATATTAAAAATAACATTTCATTTCACAAAGCATCACAATCATATATCAGGTATAACAAATAATCCAAGGCATTCAAATATCATTCATAAGCAAGATAAATTAGTCATACCATTTCTGATTAATTTAATTAACTGCCAATGAATTAAATTAATTACTTTATTACATAGAAATCTTGCTTATTTACCATTAATTAATTATATTCAATTAATTAATCATCCCTTAATTATTCATCTTGATTAATCATCCTTTAATTACGTTAAGTAGTTAGCCCTTAATTAATTACATAAATTAATTTGCCATAACTATCTACAATAACTAACCTTTAATCACCCTCATTAATTAATGTCCCTCTAATTATTTTCATTAATTACTCTTTTGGTCAATCATTAAAACCTTAATTATCTTAAGATAAAACATTATCTTATTAATGCCTTAATTATCATTTAAACATTTTATCTTAATAATTAACTTTACTTAATTAAATCATTAATTAAGTTTTTAAAACAAAATAATCATTTAATTTGATAAATTAAAGTTACCAAATCATAACTTACCTTTAAATGCTTAAAACATTATCAAGTAATAGTTTTAAAACTAATTTCAATTTAGATTTAAAAGCTTGCTTTTATAAAATATTTAAAATTTCATTTCTAACTTAAGTTATTTATTTATTTTTTTAAAACAACTTCAAACTTTACTTATCAAAATTTAAATTAAACAAATTTCAAAACTTCTTAACCAATGTTAAAGAACAATTATTACTTATAAAATAATTTATATAAGAGACCTACCCGGTAGCTACCCCGAGTTCCTCTCAAACACTCACCTTCTTCGAGTCCCCCTCACAAAAACTCGAGAACGACTACGGGCTCCTCCTCGTCTTCTCAAAAACCAAACCACAAAACAATCTAAACAAACCCAACATGCACGTGTGCACCTGCACACCAACTACGATCATCACCACGACCCTCGTCCAGTCACCTACGACCGTACTGACCCACTCGAACACTCATCACCACGAAATCGCCAGCCAAAACCAATCGAATCACTCAACCCAAACAGGAACCAAACTGCTACCAAAAAACAACCACCTGTCATCGCCTCTGATCACCAGCCAACTCGCACCTCTGACCGAAGCCTCGCCACACCCCTACGCCGCGTTTCCCCATGGTCCGGTCCACCTCGAACCACCTCCGATGAAGAAATCAACTTGACAACACCCTCGACAAAAAAAGCCTCCAAAACCCTACTTCGCCATCCCCCGACCACCACGGTCAACTTAAAAATGCCACACCATTTTTCAGATGTTCCCTGACCATCCACCATCCCTCAGACCTAACCGCGACCTCCATCCACCTCGCGATCACCAACAGTCAACAGAAATCCACATTCTGTTCAACCCCAGATACCTCAACAATTACTTGCTAAAAAATGATTTTTAGTTTCTAAATTCATCATTTGCCATGAGGAATTATATTATATTCCTGAAACACTAATTTGTTAAAATTGAATTTTGCCAAATTTTGGGTTTTACTGTATTTTACTAAATTTCAGGTGTTTAAAAACTAATTGAACTTGTAACTGTTTTTAGAATGTAGATCTTACAAATCTAACTATTTTTGTTTGTACAACAAAGCCTAAAACAAATCAGGGAATGGGATTTAGAAAGGTTTTTTTAATTTTTTTGAAACTTGTAAAACAACAGAGGGTATATCCCTATTTCAAACATGCACACATACATTTACATATATTCATTCAATTCAAATCTAAACAACATGCAAGCATTATATCACATCATAGATTCAAGTATTTCAACATGCACCAGATCATCCAAAAATGCTTTAAACTTGTTAATTTTTGTTTTGATGTTTTCAGAATATAAGATGTTAACAGAAACTTAAAAACAGAGGTGTTCTTACTTTGCATAACAGGAATCACTTATACATGCCTGCAAGTCTACATTTAATCCAAACAATTTACATGCAACAGATTTCATTACTTGAATTTTTAAGAAAGATGTTTACTCACAGATTAAAGAGCAGAGGCTTTTAACTCAGAAAACTTGAATTGCCTTAAAACTGAGTTGCTTGCAGGTTTGAGAAATTGAAAGAGAAGTTTCTATTTTATTTGAGGTAGTGATGGATATATGTATATATACATAGAATTTGAAGCTTGCGGAAGAAGCTAGGCTGAGGAGTTTGTTTACATATCTTCCTTTTCACTTTCTTTTTATTATATATACTTTGATTTTCTTTGGTCAACAATTTGTTTTGACCAGCCAAGATTTCTATACAAACTGAAATGATTTTGAACAATTTGAAATGACCTTGTTTAGTACTTGAATTGATAGCATACTTATCCTATATATGCATATCCATATATGTATTTTTTTCTTGCCTTGCCTATACGTGTATTTCCATAGGTTATATATTTCTAGAATTTCTTTAAGTGTCTACTATAAAGTGATTATTGTTAAAATTTTAACTTATGTATTTATTTCTATTCTTAACAATAAATGATTATATTTAAATTCTATTTTAAGTTTAACTATCAAACACTTAATTTATATTCATCTATTTTATACTTGTTTAATATTGACAAAATTTATTTTACTTCAAGCATTATTATCTAGATTACAACTATATATATATATATATCCGTTTTTAAACTTAATAGTTTGTATTTCAATTTATCAGATTAAATTCTTATTAAGATAATATTGCCAAATCTCAGTTCGACACATATATAGCATTTATTTTCTATAAGATTTATCATCTCCAGAGATTTTTATAATTCAATATTTATTACAGTTTAAATCAATTTATATATATCCCGATATTTTAATTATCAGAAATTTATTCGTTTGACTAATTAATATTAATATTTCAATAATAAAATCAGTTAATTTCCCGACTAACAAACGTCCAAAAATCGGGGTCGTCACACTCCTCCCCCCTTTAGAACTTTTCGTCCTCGAAAAGGAACGAAGAGAGAAATCCAATTTAATGCTTATTTTTGTTAAGTTATTCTTTTGACATTTTTAACTCTTTATTCTTTTTATTCTACAGTTTTTAAACACATTAAAATTTACATAATATTGCCAAAATTGCTTTTATATAAAAATACTTTTTATAACTCGATGTCCAAACAAGTCCATCCTTGTTCTCACAGAAATTCGGTCATACGTTGATCAGGCGCAGGACTGAAAATCTATAAGTACTCGGTAAACTCGTTTCCAGCAACCAGTGAAAATACTTTGGAAAATAATTTTATTGAAAATATAGAAAACAGTTTCGAAAATAGAGGAAATATCTTTGGTGAGATTGCTCTGGAAATCATCACTCCCATCCATGGTCGTAGTTACATCCTGGGTTACGTTGCCATCGCAGTAAAATTCCATGTAACTGTAGGCACTCCGCGCCTCTCGATTACGCCATGGAACCCACAACAGATCGCAATTACATTCCAGGGTTACGTTGCTATCATAGCAAAAGTCCGTGTAACTGTAGGCATCAGCGCCCTCGATTTTCGCTACCAAATAATCCTCAAGAACTAGTTTTGTCCGGACTCCTCACAGGATCAACTTTAGAACCTCCCCCTTAGAGGCTCAAGGCAGTACCACCCTGTGGCAATCCTGAGAAGTTCATTTCAAGGGAGCGCCTTTTTCCCCATAGCCACTTCAAAACACTTTATACTATACACATATAGTATTTCCCAAATCATACATCTAGTATGAATCTCATATAAATCTCCTTTACAAAATCGATTCCCAAAATCGATAATTCTCATATTAGGCTTTTCCCAAATTCCAATATTGATTTTACCCAAAAATCAAAAGCCTTTCCAAATGCCATAGGTTCTCAAAACCTTTCCTCAAAATCATTTTTCACAAATCCTTTTTATATATACATATATATAATAATCTTGATCTTTGGTTCAATTCATACTTGTATAAATTTCCTTTTTATACTTTAAATACTTTCAAAAACCCTTTTCTTCTGGCAAAAGATTAAACAAGGGGAGTGTAACGCCCCACCTCTATACACACGCTAGCCAAGAACACTACGGTGTAATGCTGTCAACTAGCACGGAGAATAAGGCTGTTGAGGAGCGACCATCCATGTAACTTCTTTGAGCGAGCACCGATATGTCAGATAGAATAGAATGAACTTCGTTAAAGGAGGAAGTTTGACATACCGAAACAAACCCAAAGCTATCACATAGCGGCTATAAATAATCTTCGGAAACAAACATAGAAATAAACATAACATAAATCAGTCACAGACATCCATATCACAAAGGCGGAAAAAGATATGAATATATATAGCACATGAAAGTGTACATCAGAGTGGTGGTCAGAAAGATCCACGATAATACAAAAGAATAGCAAGACGTGCTATACAAAAGAATAAGTACACAACATAGAGTCTATATCTCAAAAAATGTACATCCAAAAACTACTAATTTAAGTAGTGCCAAAAGTTAGAATAATCCTGAAGAGAAGTCAAGCAGAAGCACCTGTAACATCTCAGTCTGACCCGAGTATTATTTATAAGAAAATAATAAACGGATCAGTCTAGCTATAAATATCAGATGATAAGGTATAGGATAAATAATATGGCATGAACATGTAACAACCATAACGACATACTACTATAAGTATGTAAATGATAATCAACAAAAGATCAATCAATATCACAAGAATCTTCTCAAAGATAAAATAGGGTATCATACCCTAAACTTGTATTCATAACAAGTCAATAACACATAAATTCACCAATGCACAAAAACTGATATCATATCAATGAAAATCATGAAAATTGGTGAAGCACAAATTCTAGAAATCATCGCAAGAAATCCAGAAAACACATAAAAAGGGGGAGGCCTAACACATGAACGGGAGCATAAAAACTCACCAACGCGTATAACACATGAACGAGAAGCTGTCTCATGGAAGCTATCCATTAAATTTTCACACAGGAATGGCCCGAAGACCATGGGGTGCTACCCCATATATGTGATGGCGAAACATCACAAAAGCGGGGTCTAGTCTCCCTCGCAGACAAAGAGACATCGCTCAATCGCTAGTCTAAATCACAAAAATGACCGTCATGATCATTAGGAAGTGTCAATTACACTGAGCCAGTAAATATATGAGTTTAGCTTCATGTCCCATAACCACTAGCTTAACTTAAATATTTACGAACAAACTGTAGATCTTCACTAGGAAATTGTCACAAAAGGGTTCAATCGAACAAGTCCAAGAGCTAACCGACGAAGTGAACGCAAGCGTTTCATACCACTCGTTTTACTAAGTCGTTTAATTCGATTTCTCATCCGAGTGAAGCAAAGGCTTGTATGTACTAGTAGATTGAAAAACAGTTTGAGAGAACGTGTTTTATATTTAAAATAGTGTTGAAAACGTTTTGATGAAAGAGTTTTGATATTTACTACTAGTATTGAAACCTTCATATGTTTAGAGTGACAAGTCACAAAACGATTGCTGAAACAAATCGAATCACATAAATTCACATTCGAAGACGTGAGTAAAGTCCATGGAAATCAGCTCAAAAGCATCCAAGTAGAAAATAGGAGGTGCGGCCTAACATGCGAGCGACCTAAGGAAATATAGGTCGAACGACCTATAAATGAAGCAAACTAAGCTGCTGCATGACTTAACAGGGTGTCTCGATCTAACAAAACCAAGCTAAAAAGGTACGCGACCTAACAATCTCGAGCTAAGGAATTACAAGCAGGTCAAACGACCTAGCGACCTAAAGGTGTTCGCAAGCTAGCATTAAACAAAGTCAAACGACCTAGTAGAAAACAAGGTCTAACGACCTAAAGTGTCGAGCGACCTAGCGGCACAGTGCCAAGCGACCTAAGGGTTAACTCGCGAGCGACCTAACTCATAACCGAGCTTAACAGTGGAACGACAAAACAGGGACGAGCGACCTAAGGGACTCGCGACCTAAAGACTCTCGAACGACCTAATAGTCAAACGACCTAAAGAAAATAGTCAAACGACCTAAAGGAGGAAGCGACCTAAAGTTATAAAACAAGGTCACGCGACCTAAGGAGTTAAAGGTCTAACGACCTAGTCGCCTTGCGACCTAAGTAAGATGGCCACACGACCTAAAGTATTAACACGCGAGCGACCTAACGTTAGAAAGGCCAAACGACCTAACGCTTAACTCGCGAGCGACCTAAGATGTGGTACGCGACCTACGACCTAGGGACGGACGACCTAAATCCAGGTCGAGCTAAATATAGGCAGAGTCACTTCTACGCCAGAGCAACCTACGACCTTCGACCTAGCGACCTAACTTCGATGCGACTCTCCCTCCAGAACGACCTAAGTGCAGGAATTTTCGAAAAAAAGCTGAAAATTGGAGTTTTTCGCCAATCCAACCCAAACCAAAAGCAAATGTTCATACAAATGCGATAGGGAATCATTCCCAACAGTCCAATGACAGTTATAGGCAAGATGTGAGATTAAAAATCTCACCTTTTCACTAAAATGGATGAAGATGGAGCTTGAAAGCAAGGAGAAGCAATCCAAAGCTTGAATCCAATATCTTCTACTTGAATTTGGAGTTGAATGTTGGATTTGCAATTGAATTTGAGTTTGGAGTTTTAATTTCCACTTCCCACCACCATTTTTGATGAAGCTTGATATGTTAAAACAAATGGTGAATGAAGTGAGGAAGAGGGTTGGGCTGAACTAAAGAAGGTGCAATCCAAACCAAAGTCACAAGCGGGAAAAAGTAGTGAGAATTTCACTAACTCCAAACATATCGAAGTTTACACTCAAAAAGATCGCAAACGTCATTTTGAACTCAATGAAGGTGGTCTCGAGTCCTATTTGACTGTATGTAAAAAGTAGCTTTTTGGACTAACATCCGGCTAACAATAAAATATTCAAATAAAATATTGACAAATATGCGGGTTGTTACAGGGAGTTTTATCATATATAATCAAAGATACGTAACTTTGTTTATTCCAAATCAAATATTCAAATTTTGATTACTCTTTTATAAAGTTATTAACCACATTACTTTCCTTCATAAAGTGAATCTTTAATCATAGAAATTTCCAATTTCCATTTTACCTCATCATATATTCCACAAAATATACTCTTCATTTCAACCATTTTACAGTTCTTATCTCCAATTTCAATATCATTTCATTCAAACTCGTACGATGTCCACAAATCATCCGTACGCAATATCAATCTGATCGCCCATTCGATCACACAATTTCACTTCCGAACTAGTATTGTCCAACCAACTTCCTAGTGCGGACTCAGATCTAGTTTCTTGATCAGAAACCGTCATTCTCCTTGCATAGTCACAACTATGATAGAGAATATCCAGAACCAATCAAAAATCCATATCCAGGTTCGCCGTCGAAAATCGAGCGAAAAATCCCAACTCGGATCGATAATACTGTCTCGAAATTCTGTGCTCGAATCTGGATCAAATCACTATGTGAATAGAATAATATACGCACATCCTACGTATTTATCTTCATTGATTATTAGTTAAATCAATTCCCTTTCTATTCATCCTCACTTTGATTTTATTCACTTTAATTCTTATCTCAATTGGGTATTTAATCATAAACAGTTCGAACTCCGACCAGTTTATTTTTAGAAAATAGCTTGAAAATTTTAAAAATAGATAAGTAGTTGAAAAATAATTATTAGTTCGTAAAACGGCTGTAAAATAATTAAGTAATTATAAACTTGTTGATAAATAGTAAAATAATTGCAAAGTAGTTGTAAAGTAGTAATTAGTTATAAAATAGTTGGAAAAATAATAATTAGTTTATAAAATAGCTATAAAATAGTTATATAGTTCCAAAGGTAGCTATAAAATAAGTATAAGATAGTTTTGGAATTGTTAAAGAAAAGTTGTATAGTAATAGTTTGGAAAATCGATTTACAACAGCTTATATCAAAATAATTTAGTCGAAAATAATCCAAAGCCAAACTGTTCAATTTCCAATCTTCATTCCCATCAATTCAACTTAAAGTTCACTTCCATTTAAATTGAATCAATTTGAATAACTTCAATTTCCCTTGAACTTGATTTATTCCCAAATCAGGTTGAATTAATCTCAATTTCTTTCCAGATTCAAATCAAACTCCATTTGATTTTAAACATATTCACTTTAATTAATTTAGACTAATTCCAAATTGAATTCACTTCAATTTTAAATTATTTCAATTTCTATATGAATTAATCCCAATCCAAATCTTTTATTTGAATTTTATACTTATCCATCTTCAACTCTAATTAATTCAAACCAAAATGCAATTTGTACTAACAAAATCTAAATCTTAACTTTAAACCATCTTGAATTATATAAATTCGAGTTAAATTATCAAATGTTGATTTAATCCCTTAAATCAAATTAATCTTTATTTTAACTCAACAATTAAATTCTTTAAATAATTTAATTCTTAGGTCAAATTTTCAAAATTCCATTTAAATTATCTTTACTTAACTTATTTCAAAGTCCAAATAAGAGTTCAAAATAATTTTATCTTAATAATTCAATTTATTACCCAATTTTAACTTCCAGTTTTGAAACTAGTTCTTAACCACTTTTAATTTACAAGTTCAATTATTCAAATTTTCAGTTCAAAGTAATTCCATATCCATAATTTCAAATTAAAGTTTAATTTCCCGTCTTTCTCAATAATGGATATATTACCACACTTCATTTCTTATTCATTTGAACAAATCCAATTCACAAATTAAAGATTATTAATAACAATAGGATGACATCATCCAATTTATTCTAAAACATCCATCCATTTTCAATTTCCAGATCTCAAACCCATTTTGAGATCACACAAACTCCCAATTCAAATTATCCATTTAACTTCCCAAGTTAAATCTCAATTTCATCTTGAAATTTCCAATTCAGGTTGCTTGTTAAATTATTTAACTTTCCCAAAGTTAAATTCAATTTACTTAATCCAGCCAACCTTACCCAATTTCGATTCCCATTTCAAATTTTAAACTTCACATTAATAATCTTATAAGTTCAAAAACTTATCGCCTTGGGTTTCACCTCTCATCCCAAATTTAAAACTCAACATTCAGAGTTTATTTCAACCCATTTTTGATATTATGTATATTTCTCATATATACATATTATTTCTTTAAATTTTAAACCACCTTTGGTTTTTAATGCAAAACAAATTTCCCTTAACATTTTGAAACAATCCAAATGTTACTAGACGTAGGTTTTAAAATTTCACAATTTAAAACCCACTTCTATTTAGAAGTTATACTCATCTTAAAAGTTCACTTCATTTGGCATACTTACTAACAAATATATCCTTATTAAACACAATAACTATTTATGATGATACCCAAGATTATCATACCTGGATACCAATACATTTTTATCTTATTCTGAAACTCCTTCCCAAATTCAAGATTTTAATTTTAGTTTGAATCCATTTCAAACTTATCGTTATTTAATTTCAATTTGGTTGTATTTCTATTACCACTTAATTTAATTCCAATAATTTAACAACAAATTATCTTAATATTTATTAGAAAGAAATATTGCTTTATATATATCAAAATATATTCTCATATAAAATCATTTAAAATTTTTATATAAGAAAATAACAAGTACGCTCTCACATATACATATACACTCAACTCATTCTAGGGTGCCATCGACCCTATACTTAATGAGTATCCCCCACCAGAGCAAAGGTTCTGGCTTAACCTTTCAGCTCTGATACCAACGGTAACAACCCGGAATTTTCGATCGTGAAAATTCCAGATAGTTAGGAAAAGAAGAAAGAGATAGAAGAAGATAAAGAGAAACACAATACAGATTCTCACATTCGCAGCGGATAAAATATAATATCAAATAATATTCTTTACACAAAGAAAGCTGTATCAGTCAATTATATTTTAATACATCAGAGTTACAATATTCACAATCACTGGACAGATACAATCAACATGTCCCAGACAAACTACAATATATCACAGCAGAAAATATTCCATACGTTCTTGCCATCCAGCTCGCCTTTCTGAGCTCCAGAATGTCCTAACCTGAAATTCTGTAATACTCGGTCTGACCCGAGCATTACATTAAAGTAACACCCGGGTCAGGCTGGAAACTAGCGTGAGTAAACCCATCTCACAAGGCATTCAAATATCATTCAATCATTCATAAGCAAGATAAATTAGTCATACCATTTTTGATTAATTTAATTATCTGCCAATGAATTAAATTAATTACTTTATTACTTAGAAATCTTGCTTATTTACCATTAATTAATTATATTCAATTAATTAATCATCCCTTAATTATTCATCTTGATTAATCATCCTTTAATTACGTTAAGTAGTTAGCCCTTAATTAATTACATAAATTAATTAGCCTTAACTATCTACAATAACTAACCTTTAATCACTCTCATTAATTAATGTCCCTCTAATTATTTTCATTAATTACTCTTTTGGTCAATCATTAAAACCTTAATTATCTTAAGATAAAACATTATCTTATTAATGCCTTAATTATCATTTAAACATTTTATCTTAATAATTAACTTTACTTAATTAAATCATTAATTAAGTTTTTAAAACAAAATAATCATTTAATTTGATAAATTAAAGTTACCAAATCATAACTTACCTTTAAATGCTTAAAACATTATCAAGTAATAGTTTTAAAACTAATTTCAATTTAGATTTAAAAGGTTGCTTTTATAAAATCTTTAAAATTTCATTTCTAACTTAAGTTAAATTTTTTTTAAAAAAACAACTTTAAACTTTACATATCAAAATTTAAATTAAACAAATTTCAAAACTTCTTAACCAATGTTAAAGAACAATTATTACTTATAAAATAATTTATATAAGAAAGTTTAAATTAAATTTATTTTTAAATTTCAAAAAACTTGTTTAAAATCTTTTAAAACCTGTTTTAAAAAACTACTTCGGGTCGAACCCGAGACCTACCCGATAGCTACCCCGAGTTCCTCTCAAACACTCACCTGCTTCGAGTCCTCCTCACAAAAAGTCGAGAACAACTCCGGGCTCCTTCTTGTCTTCTCAAAAACCAAATCACAGAACAATCTAAACAAACCCAACGTGCACGTGTGCACCTGCACAATAACTACGATCAACGACGATCATCACCACGACCCTCGTCCAGTCACCTACGACCGTACTGACCCACTCGAACACTCATCACCACGAAATCGCCAGCCAAACCCAATCGAATCACTAGACCCAAACAGGAACCAACCTGCTACCAAAAAACAACCACCGGCCATCGCCTTTGATCACCAGCCAACTCGCACCTCTGACCGAAGCCTCGCCACACCTGACAACACCCTCGACAAAAAAAGCCTCCAAAACCCTACTTCGCCATCCCTCGACCACCACGGTCAACTTAAAAATGCCACACCATTTTTCCGATGTTCCCTGACCATCCACCATCCCTCAGACCTAACCGCGGCCTCCATCCACCTCACGATCACCAACAGTCAACAGAAATCCACATTCTGTTCAACCCCAGATACCTCAACAATTACTTGATAAAAAAATGATTTTTAGTTTCTAAATTCATCATTTTCCATGAGGAATTATATTATATTCCTGAAACACTAATTTGTTAAAATTGAATTTTGCCAAATTTTGGGTTTTACTGTATTTTACTAAATTTCAGGTGTTTAAAAACTAATTGAACTTGTAACTGTTTTTAGAATGTAGATCTTACAAATCTAACTATTTTTGTTTGTACAACAAAGCCTAAAACAAATCAGGGAATGGGATTTAGAAAGGTTTTTTTATTTTTTTGAAACTTGTAAAACAACAGAGGGTATATCCCTGTTTCAAACATGCACACATACATTTACATATATTCATTCAATTCAAATCTAAACAACATGCAAGCATTAAATCACATCATAGATTCAAGTATTTCAACATGCACCAGATCATCCAAAAATGTTTTAAACTTGTTAATTTTTGTTTTGATGTTTTCAGAATATAAGATGTTAATAGAAACTTAATAATAGAGGTGTTCTTATATTGCATAACAGGAATCACTTATACATACCTGCAAGTCTACATTTAATCCAAACAATTTACATGCAACAGATTTCATTACTTGAATTTTTAAGAAAGATGTTTACTCACAGATTAAAGAGCAGAGGCTTTTAACTCAGAAAACTAGAATTGCCTTAAAACTGAGTTGCTTGCAGGTTTGAGAAATTGAAAGAGAAGTTGCTATTTTATTTGAGGTAGTGATGGATATATGTATATATACATAGAATTTGAAGCTTGCGGAAGAAGCTAGGCTGAGGAGTTTGTTTACATATCTTCCTTTTGACTTTCTTTTTATTATATATACTTTGATTTTCTTTGGTCAGCAATTTGTTTTGACCAGCCAAGATTTTTATACAAACTGAAATGATTTTGAACAATTTGAAATGACCTTGTTTAGTACTTGAATTGATAGCATACTTATCCTATATTTGCATATCCATATATGTATTTTTTTCTTGCCTTGCCTATATGTGTATTTCCATAGGTTATATATTTCTAGAATTTCTTTAAGTGTCTACTATAAAGTGATTATAGTTATTGTTAAAATTTTAACTTATGTATTTATTTCTATTCCTAACAATAAATGTTTATATTTAAATTCTATTTTAAGTTTAACTATCAAACACTTAATTTATATTCATCTATTTTATACTTATGTTTAATATTGACAAAATTTATTTTACTTCAAGCATTATTATCTAGATTACAACTATATATATATCCGTTTTTAAACTGAATAGTTTGTATTTCAATTTATCAGATTAAATTCTTATTAAGATAATATTGCCAATTCCCGGTTCGACACATATATATTATTTATTTTCTATAAGATTTATCATCTCCAGAGATTTTTATAATTCAATATTTATTACAGTTTAAATCAATTTATATATATCCCGATATTTAATTATCAGAAATTTATTCGTTTGACTTATTAATATAAATATTTCAACAATAAAATCAGTTAATTTCCTGACTAACAGACGTCCAAAAATCCGGGTCGTCACAAATACCGTACGTGTAAACTCGTTTGTTCTCTAGGATGAATTATAAGGAAACCCGTCCACTAACGGTTAGGAGGTGAACTCCGATCTTATATTTCATCTATGTATTTCCTAAAGAACCGGGGTTGAGTTTACCGGGAAATAGCGAACGCTGTTTCGGAGAGACCGGGATCGGAATTGAAATCTGAAAACCACTTCTATCCAACGAGTACGTTTTCATGATGAAGACTAGAGCTTGGAGTCGAAGATGGAGCTGTGAAGTTCAAGGGCTAATCGCTACTGATCCTGAGGGTGATTCCAAAATGGATGTTGTAGGAATAGTGCCTTCGGTTCCGTTCGAACCCAGAACGGACTTGTATGGATGAATGCTTTCAGAACATCGTCAGGGGGGACGGTGAGCATTCTAAGTGAAATGTTCTAAAAAGGTAACGCTGAGCCTCGAGCCTCATCAACCAGGAATGACTGAAAATCAGGGGATATGCAGCAAGGCTAAGTGGGTAGCACCCAAGTAGGGTAAGGTCATCCCTGTCTAGAAGTCCCTTTATATTTCGGCTGTGTGGGCGATTGTTAATCCCAACTGCGGGTTGACCTTACTCGGGCTATCCAGTAAGGGGTAGTCCGGTCTTTTGTTGCAGGGGAATGGAGGGGTCCTCGGTAAACTGATCTAGACCAGGTACTTTGATAGGTAGTACCCCAGTGCCTAGTCATTCGTTGGGAATCCATTCTCCCTACGTGCCTTTACGGTTTTGATTGTAGAACCCACTTTGTGGCTAGTATGCTGGAATTTAATAATGTAACAATTTCAGCTATTTGAATAAGTATTTGTATATAGACACTATTATAATATCAGAAGATTTTATATGAAATGTTTGGTTATCGTAAGGTAAAAACACGACATGTTTATTTGTGGCGTGGTCTTACGAGATACCTTTGATTTCAAAAGGATTTTTAAACTTTAATTATCAAGTTGATTGTGTTTCTCACGTTGATTTACCAGACTGACCCGGGCGTTGTGTTTTTCCAATATGCTCGAGTCAGACCGAGAATATTTCCAGGTTTAGCTGGAAGAGTGGAAGCTGTTCAGGAGAGGAGCTGGAATCAGGAGACATATTGACGTAGATGCTTATATTCTGTCTGTATTTGGTTGTGTAGTCAACTAGTTGTAAGGACAGGATTGTTATAAACTGTCCGAGTTGAATGGTTGTAACTCTGATTTAAAGTCTGTATGTATTATTAAAGCAACAGTTTTGGTTTCGTGTAAAGATTTGTTTATATTATAATTTATTCGATCCGCTGTGAGATTCTGATTATTCTCTTTTCTTCTTTCTATTTCTACCTTCTTTCTTTCACTATCCGTCTTCTCGTGCAATTTGGCTGACAAGTGTGGTTTAAAATTAATTTAAATCGATACGGAAAAATGGGTTGTGACAATAATATCAGAGGATATTGATATAATTAATGTTTTGGTTATCGTAAGGTAAAAACCCGACATGTTTATTTGTGGCCTGGTCTTATGAGATACCTTTGATTTCAAAGGATTTTGGAAAATTTAATAATTCAATTGAGTGTGTTTTCTCATGCTGGTTTTCCAGATTGACTCGGGTGTTATTTTATTATAATGCTCAGGTCAGACCGAATATTACAGATACAAGATATGATGCTGTAGAGATTAGGAGACGAGCTGGATGGCGAGACGTATTGTAACATCCTGGAATTTTCGACCTCAAAAGTCGCCAATAATACGTTCACTGTATAGAGTGTAGAGCAATCGAGTGCCGGAAATCCCAGACTGTTAGGGTAAAGAAGAGAAAGAGGTAGAAGAAGAAACAGAAAACAAAAGCTCAGAATCTCACATTCGCAGCTGATCGAAATATAATATACAAATAACAGCATTTACACAAAGAAAGCTGTAAATGTCAATTTACATACAATATATCAGAGTACAACCATTCACAATTAAACCGGACAGTTATAATACTTGTTCCCAAAACCAGTCTAGACAATCTCTACTTCGCAGCGGAATATAATCAATATGTTCCTGCCATCCAGCTCGTCTCCTGAACTCCAGAACGTCCAAACCTGAAAATCTGTAATACTCGGTCTAACCCGAGCATTACATTAAAGTAACACCCAAGTCAGGCTGAAAACCAGCATGAGTAAACCTATATAACTTGAAAATACTGAGTTTTAAAACTTATTTGAAAACCAGGGTAACTCGTTCATCACTACGAGTTCTTATCTTGCTAAAGCCAACACTTATTTCACAAAACAATATTTAAGTACCGTTACTTAGTTTCAATGGTCCCAATTACTCAATTTATTCCATTCCATCCTATTCGATTTACAAATCAAATCTATAAAGAATTATAGATTACTAATCGAAGTGGTTTCGGATATTGCTGATATCTGACCCCGGTCTCTTCGAATCCAATGTCATCTTTAAACCAATTTGTTTAAGTAAACAATTTAATTAAATTCAGAATAATATACCACACAGAAATCCATCACAGATATCTAATTAAATAAATGATTCACATTTATTAATAGACCAATCCAGCCATTTCAGATCACAGCACATCACAAATTTATCAGACTAGAGATATTCATAAATCCAAGCATTCGATATAACTTAATCATCCATAAGCAAGATTAATTAGCTAATTAATTTAATTCACACAAATAAATTAATTACTTTTAACTCCTGCTTAATTTGTATTAATAAATTACAAACCATTTATTATTATATTAGTTATCTCAATTAATTAATTATCCTTTATAATTACTTAAGACCTTAATTAATTACTTAATTATCATTATTAAATTTATTTAATAAACCTTGGAAATAATTTATCATTAACATATGAATTAACTTAAGACCCTTAAGTTAATTAATAATTAAAAACATTTTACCTTCTTAATTAACTACTTAATTACACTATTTAAATTTATTTAAAATAAACTTTAAGAATTAATTAAAATAAGAACATTTAATAAAATATCTTAAACTTAATTAATTTAAAATAATTTATTTTATAACTTTTAAGTAATCCCAAACTTAAACAAACAATTAAAAGAATTAATTAAGAAATTGTTTAAAACTTGATTTATTCTAACTTTTAAAAACTTGTTAATACCCTATAGCTCTGACCCAAGCCAAACCCTGTGCTTATCCGTACTCAAACCCGAGCCACATTCCACATCTTCTTCTTCTTTTTTAAACTTTGTTTGTTTATTTTTAAATTTTAAAACTGTTATAACAAGATAAAACCCACGCGAACACACCCGAAGCCAAACTCGAGCCACCTCTTCTCTTCCCCGAGTCCAAACCCGAGGCCATCTCCTTCTTCTCCCTTCTTTTCCTTCAGCAAAACGAAACTGGACACCCAGGGATACGCGTGCACGTGCACGCGCGATCGTCATCGCTCCGATCATCATCACTACTCCCACCAAGTCGCCGATGACCTCATCATCGACCTCAACTACCCTGAAACCCATCATGACTTAAGAATCGAAATCGAGCAGATATGCCGATACCAGGAAAAAACCCCAACAATTATCTCCACCTCGAACCGTCGCCTCTTGACGCAGCGGATAATTCAAAACAATGTAGATCGGTGAAAGTAGCAATCTGTGGATTGATGGATACTGAAATGCCCGAATTCGTTGATCCGAAGATACCGAACTCTAGCTATCTCTAACTCGTTGATCCGAAGATACCGGGAAAGAGATCTACGATTCTTCGACGTTGATCTTGCGCACAAGATACCATGAATCGGCTTCAACAAACGATGATCCGAGCGCACTCGAATGACGTTAGTGGAGATAGGAGATACACTCGACTACCAATTGAAATTGAAAGCAACAAGCTAACAAAGAGAATTTTATTCAATATTCAACAACCCTTACAAATGAAACAACTCGCCTATTTATAGGCTACAACACGCAAGCAGAAAGAAAAAATACAACTCCTAAGTCGGCAACCGACTTAACAACATCTTACAACCATAGGTCGGAACCGACCTATAACACGCGACTTATGCAAACAGTACATCCGACTTCAAACAATAATATCTTCACGAATTAAAGCATCTCACGAGTTTTCTTCTTCAGCTACAACTTATCTCGGCATCTACTTAATGAAGGTGGCCTGCGATTTAGGGAAACTCAGAGGGATTAGGTCGGTCGCGACATGGGGTTTGATCGGAGAAAGGGTTAGGTCGGAGATACGATAACTCGTTCGCGAGTTAGGGCAAGGTCGGAAATGGGTAACAAGGTGATTAGGTCGGAGGCTATTGAATTGGAGCTTGCTAGTTCGCGGTGGAGTGTTAGGTCGGAAATGGAGTAAGGTCGGCAATTGGAGATAGGTCGGCAATTGGGGAATAGGTCGGCAATTGGGGAATAGGTCGGCAATTGGAGTTAGGTCGGCAATTGGGGATAGGTCGGCAATTGGAGTTAGGTCGGCAATTGGAGTTAGGTCGGCACTTGGGGTGGAAGTTAGGTCGGAGCCTCTGGTCTTCGAACCTAGGTATGCTGCTTCATCATCCTCCCCTTGTTGACAAAAATTCGACCTCGAATTTGTACTTCTCTCTTTTTCAACAAGCTCATCTCCATGGTACGGAATCAAATGTTTAACGTTGAAAACGTCAGCAGTGTGAATGTGATCTGGCAACTTTAACTGATAAGCATTATCATTGATTTTCTTCAAGATTTCTACTGGTCCAATCTTTCGAGCTTTCAACTTGTTGTAAGTCCCAACTGGAAAACGATCTTTCGTCAATACCGCGTAAACAAAATCACCCTCTTTGAAGACTACACTCCTTCGTTTCTTATCCGCCATTTGTTTGTACTTCTCATTTGTCTTTTCCAATCGTTCCTGAACGATTCTATGGCACTCCGTCAACCCTTCAACAAAATCAGCAGCTTTCTTAACTGTCTTCTTTGATTGTGGTATTACCGTTAAATCCAAAGGTCCCTTCGGTAAGCTCGAATAAACAATCTGGAATGGACTGAACCCAGTACTTCGATTCACAGCATGATTATGGGAAAATTCTGCCTGACATAACTTCACATCCCAACTCTTTAGGTTATCTTGAACAAGACACCTCAACAAGTTTCCCAACGATCGATTAACCACCTCCGTTTGTCCATCAGTTTGCGGATGATAAGCACTACTAAACTTCAGCTTTGTTCCCACCATTTTCCACAAACTCAACCAAAAATGACTTAGAAATCGAGTATCTCTATCTGACACAATAGATTCTGGCAATCCATGAAGTCGATAGATCTCCTTGAAAAACAACTGAGCAACATGAACAGCATCTGCCGTTTTCTTACAAGCAATAAAGTGTGCCATCTTCGAAAATCTGTCAACCACCACATAAATGGAATCATTACCACGCTGCGTTCTCGGTAATCCCAACACGAAGTCCATACTCACATCAACCCATGGTTTAGTTGGTACCGGTAACGGCATATATAAACCCGCATTAGTCGCAGTTCCTTTCGAAACTTAACAGATATGGCATCTCTCAACAAATCTTTCCACCTCTTTCCTCATTGACGGCCAATAATAAGATTGAGAAATTAACTGCAACGTACGATCTCTACCCACATGGCCTTCTTCATGTAGTTCATTAACAATCTTCATTCTCAAGCTACAGTCTGGGATGCACAAACGATTTCCCTTAAACAGAAAACCATTCACCAACACAAATTCATCAGTGCTTCCTTCCTTTACCTTTTCAACAAATTTCACAAAGTAAGGATCTTCTTCAATCAATTCTGGCAATAATTCAAAACCTGTCACTTCCACTTTCATTGTCGTCAACAAATGACTCCTCCTGCTCAAAGCATCAGCCACACGATTGGTTACCCCTGACTTGTGCTTAACGACAAAAGTAAACTGCTGTAAATAAGCAATCCACGATGCATGTCTTGCTGAAATCTTGTCTTGCCCTTGCAAATGCCTCAATGCTTCATGATCAGTGTAAAGAACGAACTCCTTCTGAAATAGATAGTGTCTCCAGTGTTTAATAGATTGTACAACAGCATAAAACTCCACATCATATGTACTGTATCGCATCTTCGCTCCGGACAACTTCTCACTGAAATATGCAATAGGACGCCCCTTCTGACTCAACACCCCTCCAATCCCAACCTTGGATGCATCAGTATGTAGTTCAAACACCAACTGAAAATCTGGTAACACTAGAATTGGTGCAGACGTCAGCAATTCCTTGATCTTCCCAAAAGCACTCCCTGCTTCCTCTGTCCATGCAAACTGTTTACCTTTCATGCAATCTGTAACAGGCGCCATCACACTACTAAAGTGTGGTATAAACCTTCGATAGAATGAAGCCAACCCATGAAAACTACGAACTTCCGTTATCGTCTTGGGCTGCGGCCAATTTCTGATCGCCTCAACTTTACTTTGGTCAACCTGTATTCCTTTCTCTGAAACAACATACCCCAGAAATAACACGCTATGCATCATGAACACGCACTTCTTCGTTGCAGCATAGAATTGTTCTTGTCGCAATACTATCAGCACTTCTCTAAGATGATTCAAATGTTCCTCTGGACTCCCACTGTAAATAAGAATATCATCGAAATACACCACCACGAATTTCCCAATGAACGGTCGAAAAATCTGATTCATCACCCTCATGAAAGTACTTGGTGCATTGGATAAACCAAATGGCATGACTAACCATTCGTATAGACCCTCCCTAGTTTTAAAAGCAGTCTTCCACTCATCTCCTGGTCTGATACGAATTTGATGATATCCACTCTTCAAATCAATCTTCGAAAAGATAGTAGCTCCACTTATTTGATCCAACAAGTCATCCAACCTCGGCATTGGAAATCTATATCTCACAGTAATCTTATTCAATGCTCGACTGTCAGTGCACATCCTCCACGTCCCATCCTTCTTGGGTACCAATAAAGCTGGTACAGCACAAGGACTCAGACTCTCCTGCACACGCCCCTGCTCAAGCAATTCCTCTACCTGCCTCCGCAACTCTTCATGTTCCTTCGGGCTCATTCGATAATGTGGTCTGTGTGGCAACACAGCACCTGGAACAAGATCTATCTGATGTTGTATATCTCTCAACGGTGGCAACTCCGTTGGTAACTCTTCTGGAAATACATCGTCAAATTCTTTCAAAACTGGTTTAATTTCTTCTGGAATTTCAACCACTTCCTGACTCTCCCGTCCAATCAACAAAAACACTTCAGGTTCCTCCTCTACTTCCTTCACAAATTCCTTCAATGATAACAAAGTTTTAAGCTCTTCAATTTCCTCCAGCTTACTCTCCTTCTGTTGTTGTTTCTTCGGAACTAGAGTAATATTTGTACCTTCGAACATGAAACTGTAACTGTTGGCCCGTCCATCATGTTGTACTGCTCTATCAAACTGCCATGGCCTGCCCAACAACAGATGACACACATCCATGTCTACTACATCACACCAAACCTCATCCTTGTATTTCTTCCCAATTGAAAACTTCACACAAGCTCTACGTCCAACTTTCACTTCACCACCCTTCCTCAACCAAGCTAACTTGTACGGTTTAGGATGTTTCTCGGTTTTCAACTCCAATTTCTTCACTGCCTCTGTAGAGATAATATTATCACAACTCCCAGCATCAATAACAAATTTACAAACTCTTCCCAAAATAGTGCATGTAGATTGAAAGATATTGTTCCTCAACCAACTACTTTCTTCCTCTTGCTTCGGTGTTAAACAACTTCTCCTCATCATCAATGCGTATCCGTCATCTCCCGACAGTAAGTCTTCCTCCTCAACTGGTAAAGAATTAGAGCATTCAGCTTCTTCATCCTCATCCTCAACCTCAGCAATCATTGCTCTCTTCTTTGGCTTTGGACACTCATTGCTTTTATGACCCAACTCCTGACAGTTGTAACATTTGAAACCGTTGTTAACCTTTGCCTTCTCAACTTCCTTCACCACTGGTTTATTGATAGGTTTAGACACATTAGAACTTCCACCAACACCTTTCACTTGATTATTGGAATTCGTAAACACACCACCTCCTCGTCGTCCCTGCTTCTCCCAAGCCAACGCTTTCTGATGTGCTTCCGCCACAGATCTTGGATCGAACATATTAACCATATCCTGAATCTGCATTCTCAATCCCCCAATGAATCTAGATGTCAGCTGCTCTTCCGTTTCCATAATATCATTCCTCGCAATAAGCTGGTAAAACTCATCCGCATAATCATTAACAGTCTTTGTGCCCTGCCTCAAGTTCTGCAAACGTTGATACATCAAAGATTGATAATTGTAAGGTAAGAACGTTGCTTTCATCAATTTCTTCATCTTCTCCCAAGATTCAACTTTTGACTTCCCCATTCGCTCTCGTGTAAGTTTAGTTTGCTGCCACCATGCCAAAGCTCTACCCCTCAACCTTGTAGCAACCAACTTCACTCTACGACGTTCTGGAACTTCTTTGAAATCAAAAATTTCTTCAACATTAGCCATCCAATCCAAAAACTCTTCGGCTTGCATACCACCTTTGAATTCAGGAATTTCAGTTTTCATTCCCGATTCCCACTTGTGATCGTACTCCGATTGATTCCTTCCTCGTCCACGTCCTCGTCCATGAACACTACCACCATTATACTCTTCTTCGCCATCCGAGGTATATCGATGTCGATCCTGACCACCAACATCTCTACCACCATCACGTCTTCCACCAACATTCCTACGATCTACATTCCTCCGATCTCGATCAGTCACATTTCTATCACGACCTCGATCATCAACATTTCGATCACAATCTCGATCCATGCTTCTATGATCACTATCGACACTTCTCTCTCGATTTGAATGTGGTGAAATCCTACTTCTTCCATGGCTCGATTCAGTTGAAACCCTTCTCTGATTTTGACTCATTTCCAACATCATCCTCTCTAATCGACCAATCCCTTCCGTAAGCTTCTCATTGAAATTCTCGTTGATTCGTTGCTCCATTTCATCGGCCTCTTCTCTTCCATACAAAGCATTAATATTGCGATGACGTTGAACTCGTCTTGGCGGCATGATTGAATACTTCCCAAACACTTCAACAAATTCACACTTCACGATTCAAACACCTTTCGAACTTTGATCCAAAATGAAATGGATCGAAACTCCAACTTTGTTGCAAAAATATGATGAACACGATGAACACAACTTCAACACTTTAAATTCTCGGCTCCAAGACTCGATTTAGCTATGATTGGCTAAACAAGCTCTAATACCAAACTGACGCAGCGGATAATTCAAAACAATGTAGATCGGTGAAAGTAGCAATCTGTGGATTGATGGATACTGAAATGCCCGAATTCGTTGATCCGAAGATACCGAACTCTAGCTATCTCTGACTCGTTGATCCGAAGATACCGGGAAAGAGATCTACCATTCTTCGACGTTGATCTTGCGCACAAGATACCGTGAATCGGCTTCAACAAACGATGATCCGAGCGCACTCGAATGACGTTAGTGGAGATAGGAGATACACTCGACTACCAATTGAAATTGAAAGCAACAAGCTAACAAAGAGAATTTTATTCAATATTCAACAACCCTTACAAATGAAACAACTCGCCTATTTATAGGCTACAACACGCAAGCAGAAAGAAATAATACAACTCCTAAGTCGGCAACCGACTTAACAACATCTTACAACCATAGGTCGGAACCGACCTATAACACGCGACTTATGCAAACAGTACATCCGACTTAAAACAATAATATCTTCACGAATTAAAGCATCTCACGAGTTTTCTTCTTCAGCTACAACTTATCTCGGCATCTACTTAATGAAGGTGGCCTGCGATTTAGGGAAACTCAGAGGGATTAGGTCGGTCGCGACATGGGGTTTGATCGGAGAAAGGGTTAGGTCGGAGATACGATAACTCGTTCGCGAGTTAGGGCAAGGTCGGAAATGGGTAACAAGGTGATTAGGTCGGAGGCTATTGAATTGGAGCTTGCTAGTTCGCGGTGGAGTGTTAGGTCGGAAATGGAGTAAGGTCGACAATTGGAGATAGGTCGGCAATTGGGGAATAGGTCGGCAATTGGGGAATAGGTCGGCAATTGGAGTTAGGTCGGCAATTGGGGATAGGTCGGCAATTGGAGTTAGGTCGGCAATTGGAGTTAGGTCGACACTTGGGGTGGAAGTTAGGTCGGAGCCTCTGGTCTTCGAACCTAGGTATGCTGCTTCATCACCTCTGACCACCAGAGCCCTCGTGCTCACGCCTGGAGACTCGCCGCACTTCCACCTTCGTAATCCCCCTACACCGGTCCAACTCAATTGGACCTCGACGTCGAAATCGCCACGAGTTCGTCCTCGTCCAGATCGTAACCTAAACCCTACTACGACATCGCCGCGCCACCACGACGAACTTAAAATCCACTAACCAATTTTCCTAAGACCCCAGACCTTCGGGCAACCTCCAGCGACGATCACGACGTTCCTCCCTCCTCTGGTTGCCAGAAATCGACGAAAACTCAAATTCTGATCAACTCATAAAATCCCCATAAATACTAACTTAAAAGTCTTGATAATATTATCAAAAATCATAGTTTTTAAAGATGAATCAGATTTTATAATCAAAACATGGAATTTAAACAATCGATTCTCTGATATGAATTGATTTCCACAGTAAATTCAATCTTACCTGATAAATTACTTAATAACTACTCTTGAAACTATTTTTAAAAATAGTATTTCATCCTTACGAACAATTTCTCTTTAATGATCATAGCCTATAATTGTTTAGATGAGGATATACGAATTTATTTTGAGTGTTTTTGAACATGTTAAACAGCACAAAGGCATGCTCATCTAAACACAGACATGCACACAGTAATTCGACTTATATTCCAGACAAATTTCATTTCTACATCCATGCAAAATTTTATCACAATATTACTACCATTATTTAACACATGCATCAGGTAATTTAGCTTAAAGGGTTCAGGTTTACTCACATAAAAATGTTGAACAGAGAAAAGCTTTTTGAAAATCTGGAAACATGATTTTGATCTTTGAAACAGCAAGCTTGAATTTGAAACTGCACTTTGATCATGATCTTACTTGGTTGAACTTGAATTGAATCAGGAAGTTTGCTTAGTTGAACTTGAAAGAGTTGTTTAGTTTTGATTTTCTGGTTTTAGTTTTTCTTTCGTTTGTAAAAATGAAAGATAAAAGAAAGGAGATATATATATAAGTATTGTACAGCCTTGTTCTTTAACTCATTTATATTTTTTCTTTATGAAGAAAACAACTAAATTGACACTTGTAAACAAGAATCCCTTCCTAGCTTACAAGTGTTTTATGCATGCATTTTATATTTATTTATAATATATATTCTTAGTTTTACACCTTTTTTATTTATATGTATATAACTCAAAGAAAAATTATAAAACTTATTTATTTATACTTATTTTAAGCTTAAGCTATTTATACTTTATACTAGTGCTTAAAATGTAGAATTTAATTACAAATTATTTTTGGGATTTTGAAGATAAAAATATAACTTTGGAACAAATAAAATATCTTATGTGAATTTTTGATATTAATAAATATATATCCACGCTTTTACAAACTTCCTTATATTTTACTTCTCATGGCATATACATATATATATATATATACACACTTATATACTTGTATATGTATTCACTTAAAATTTTCAACATTATAAAGTTTGCATATATATATATATATATATATATATATTTAATATAAGATTTATCATTTCCAGATATGTATAATTCAACATTTATTATAGTTTTCAAATCCACTTATATACATCCAGATATTTTTAATCATCAGAATTTTATTCGTTCAACTAAATAAAATTAGTATCTCAATAGTAAATATCAGTTAATTATCCAATTATCAGATGTCCAAAAATCTGGGTTATCATATGTATCACACGTACTTGATGTATATTCCGATGTGTATCATAAGCTATATAGAAGGCTTTATGAGGACAAGTTATTATAACTGTCCAGCACTGTGCTATTATCCTGTGTTGTACTCTGATGATGTAATGTATAAAAAGTTATAGTTCTTTTTGTATAAAGGTCAATTGTTATCTATTAAATATTGTTCCGCTGCGATAGTGAGATTATGATGTTTTTTTTTCTATTTTCTTCTTCTACCTCTTTCTTCTTTAACCCTAATGGTTTGTATTTCCGTCCAATTTGAGTTGAATTGATGGGGAATATTGTCGACTCAAAGGGGTACGGATTTGCGGATCGTTACATTAACTGTCTAGTTGTGTGTTATGGATTGTGTTGTACTCTAATGATGTATTGTATAAAGTAGTAATAGTTCTTTTTGTATAAAGATCAGTTGTTGTCTATTATATATTGTTCCGCTGCGATTGTGAGATTTTGTGTTGTTGTTTCCTCTTCTTCTTCTACCTCTTTCTTCTTCCCCTAACGGACTGGTATTTCCGACATTCGATTGCTCGGCATGTAATACAGTGGACGTATTGATGTCGATTTTCGAAGGTCGAAAAACTGGGTCGTGACAGTATTGCCTGTTTGAGTTCCATCACACTTATAGTAATTTATAGTTCCAACTGCAAAATATGGAACGTGGGCATGCACACACACAATTTTCTTATTAGTATACATTTTTGTAACTTTGATTTTATACTATATTCAGTGAGAATGTATTCTCTCACAACATATTTGAGATAATTGCACTGCTTACTTGCCTTAGGAAAATAATTCAAAGCTCCTTATACACCAGTGTAAAAAAACATGATATATTTATATTATTGTCATTATTAATATTTCCTATAAAATTTATAATGGAATAGCTAACCTTAGACAATTCATATGCATTAAGCAAGCCACAATACTGCAATTTTTAATTATTATTCTACTAGAAAATATCAAACTTCGTGGCATTCTTTAATTTTATCAACAACATTAGAAATAATATATGAATTTTGTCTTCAAATATAGTCTAAGTTTCTTTATCACATTTTACCCTAAAATAGATGTATATGTGTAACTACCTGAATTATTATTCGAAAATTTGTCTTATTAGATGTTAAATCCCACTTTCTTGCAGATCAAGAGCTTGAAAGCATCAGTAGGGTGAGGCAATCACTGGTATTCAAATAAAGAGAAATAACCTCTATATTATATATTTTCTATTGATTGTATTACTGTTTTTGTCATATCAGGTCCAAAGTGGGACTTAACTTTTAAGAGGTTTTTAACTTGGACTCCTCATTCCTCTACTGCACGATAAAGGAATACTTTTAGGACATCAAATTTTTTTATATTTTAAGAGCCTAACATTTTACTTTTAATGGCGGATTTATAAATAGGGCGTGTTTGTAATTTTTTTTGCTTGCATCGATATATAGCATTAATAATTTTACATTTCATATGCAATTAGGTATTAAACTTCTAGAAGAATTGTATGCATGTTTTATTGATAAATTTATGCTAGATATTATGTTTTAGGAAAGAAGATAATGAAAATAATAATTTCTTTCTTTCATATCACAAAATCATTATTCAATGCTATCTTTTGTTACTTCTTCCAGTTTGATTTTATTATCACATAATGTTGTTGTCTTGAACTTATCACATGAACGATCACAAATGTTTTATTTTTATTTTAGGCATTCCTTCTACACCCTTGACTACTAAAAAAAGGAGCAAAGAATAAGGCAAAGTTGTGGAATTTACATTTATGTTGCCTTCTTCGATCTCATATTTTGAGCAAAGCAGCAGTACACTCGATATTTATTCTAACCGTGAAAAAATAGTATAAACATTTTATCCTTTTCCTTTCATTATTTTTCATTCTATATCCAAAAAATTGATGCTCTACAAATTCCGTTTCATGCCAAATAACTCAGTTATGCTTCAAACGGCCTTCTATGAAATGCATCATGCTATAGTGTATATATGAAATCTTATTATAACATTCTATTTTGAATTATTAAGCTTGTGATATGCTTCGCATAAATGAAGAGAAAAGCTACATGTTGGGCTAGCAAGAATTAGCAAACAAATGAGTTGGTAACATGATGTTAAATAGATGACAATCTACCACTTAGTACAATGAGTAATTCGGCATATGACTGTGTTTTCGGTTATAATTTGCATTCCCTTCATGATACTTTTCTATCTTTTGATGAAAGAGGGTTTCATGCTGTCCGTTTTGCCAAAGAAAAGTAATCATAAATTCCTATAAGTTAATATATGTATCTTATAACCTTATATAACATATGGTTACCTCTATGTTTTATTAGCAGATAGATATTTTATCCAATAATCGTTTGATAAATTCACACACATACATACAAATTTTGTAAATGCAATAATTTTGTACGCCTCCCTCTACGTATAATATTAAAAACAAGCAATGGCTGCCAACTCCCCAGAATTGAAAGATGATGGAAGAAAAGTCCCTCTCAAAAAAGTTGTGAAAATTAGGTCCCTATTTTTAGTTTTTGGCTAATTTATGCCACTTTTGCCTTTAATTTCAATGTTGGGCCGATTTTCTGTGAGGGGACAGTTTGGTAAAAAATAATAAAACAGGGACTTAATTTACATGAGTTTATGAGTAGGGACTTTTTGTACATGGACTTTGAGAGTAGGAATTTTAGAAATATTTTCTATGATCTACTAAACAAAATTACTTTGCATGTAACACAGATTTAAAATCCGTTAGATTTCTACATTAAAGGCTATAGTTATTACATGTACCGAGTGAGTTATGAGGTAGGAATGATGTAGATATAAATTACTTAGTTCTCTAATTCAGTTTTGTTCTTCCTTAATTTAAATAATTTTCATCTTCGATCTGTTTACCACAATCTAACGACTAAGTGTTGACCATATTGTACCTCACATTTCAAAATTTTAGAAATGCTTTTTGGAAGAATGAATATTTGTCGAGATAAGAATGAAATGAAATGGTCAGTTAATTATCAACTTAATAATGTTACTATGAGAACTTAAAAAATGACTTAATGATTGTAGCAAAATAATGTAGCTGTAACCCATATGCGTAGCACGGGTTCGCACTAATCTTTATTAATAGTTGACGGGAAGCGCAAACATTTGGTCTGGCCGCGAATTTCCAAAATAGCCAATTATAAAATACATGGAAAATATCAGTTAATGTGTAATTAATTTAAACAAATGAATATATCATGATTTATTGTATATCATATATAGAGATTTATGAATTTCAAAGTTATACATTAAACTGTGAATAAATGCAAAACAGAAATGGTTTTACAATGTCGAAAACGATTTAACTAGTTGACTCTAATTAATTAATTTAAACAAATGAACATACCATGATTTTTTGTATGCCATTTAACAATAAGGTATGAAACATTAACAATGTTGGGTAATGGGTGTAATAAACAATGTATTAAAGGAGAAATCATATGTTATCTAATTGGAATTAGTGTAATAAATATTTCAATTAATATGAGCAAAGATGTTAATTGTAGAGTAATGGGTGTAATAAATGGAAATTCATGATTACTAAATACATAAGGTATTTGTATTTAATATAAGAACATTTAAATCAAAATAAAAGAATTTGTTTAAAATTTAAGTTTTAAAGAAATAGGATTTTATTACTGTTGTAATTAAATGTTGGAAGAAATTTAATATTTAGATTTGGGTTTAGTATGAAAAATTGTATTTTTAAGGAAAACAATGGGATTAATTACCTTCCCAGTATTAAGGTATGTTTTGAGATTTAATTATTGTTAATAGCAAATCTTGCCATTAATAAGAAATAGAAGTAAATGGTAATTAATTAGTGATATAGGCAACATACGTTTTGTGTTAAAAATAAAATGAGTATTTCAATTAGAAACATTGCGTTCAAACTGTAAGTACTCAATTTTTTTGCAAAATTTACTTTTATTTTACTGTATATTTATTTATACCTAAATATAAACTTATGTTTCAGATCCAATTATATCAAAAAAATGGATTATTTAGATTGAAATCTCATACGGTATTAAAGTAAATGTTAATAGGAGATTGTAAAGGGGGTAAAATAGATTTATACTTGATTATTTCCATTTAACTTAGATTTGATTAGATTTTAATTGCAACATAATTTAGCTTTGCATCTTCACTCTTCTAATTTACTCTTACATTCCTTGCCTCCCTATGTGGATTATTTTCATACTTTTTGTTTATGAATGTAAATTATAAGTGACGATAAAGATGTATATATATATATATATATATATATAGACACATATGTTTATGCTACCTCATTTATGCTGTCATAATTTTAATGTTGTATATTCTCTTAATTAACTACATAAATTTTTGTACAGAATTTATTTTCATTTGTTGTGTGATAATTAAATCTTTAATGGATGTCAATTTTAGTATGTTCGGGGTTAACAGAAATAATTAAGTAAACAAATGTTTTTAAAATTTAAATTCTAAAAGTTTGTTGACAATGTAGAGCCGTTCTTTCCCTTTCTAATTAATAACTGCCACACTTTTTTCATTGTTTCCTCATTTGTTCCATTAATCCTTTCCATTTACATTATCTGAAGCTTTTTCATTTCGCAAGTGTGAATTACTTTTCATAGTTTTAATTCTTTCCTTCTATAACGACCCGTATTTTTAACACTTTAAAATACGAATTAAAATGAAAATTTTGGATAAAAATCCGAAGGAAATAAAATTTTGTGTTGTTAAATGTGAATTTCAAGTTAAAATACAAAACTAAATTCTGAAATAATTTATTTGTAAATTAAATATGGATGTTAACTTGTATTGAATGTAAATAATGAATTGAATTTGATTGTAAACCAAATTGGTTATGATTGTAAACAAAGAATAAATAAAATGGTAGATTTAATAGTGGAAGTTTATGTTATTGAAACCATATAAATAAATGTAACTTAATAGTACAGTTGATTGAAATCAGATAATAACTGAAACTGTAATTTGACAAAGATGTTAACTTGTAATTGAACGTAAGTAAAGATTTAAATTTGAATGTAACAAGTAATTGAATTGAATTGAATTTGATTGTAAACAACGAAATAAATAAAATGTTACATCTAATATTGAAGTTATAATATTGAAATCAACATAAATGAATGTAATTTAATATTACTGTGAATTTAAAAAAGGATGATAGCTGAAGAAAATGAAAGTAAATGAATTATAAACTATTGATAATAGTGTTTAAATAAACGGTTGATTCAATAATGAAAGTGTAAATCGAAATAAAAGAATTCAATTGGAATTAAATAACTTGAATTTGAATTACAATATAATTGAACGCTGAATCTAATGTAATCTTTTATGCTGGATTAATAATGGAAAACCGCATTGTAAAAGATTGTTAATTACTGTGAAATTAAAAATAAAATTTGTGAACAATTGAAATTTGATTTAAAAGTTAATAATTTAAATTGGGAATTTTATATTGAAATTAGACTGTAGAAATAGCCATTTTTACGACTGTCTCGGATTTCGACGAAACCAGTTTTATTGGATCCGTAACAGTGAATTATTGTAAGGTTTCAATTTTCGTAGCAATCGGGCTTGTCGTTTGGTCGTGCGAGCTTGAAACGCGTAGAAATTTAACGTCGTTAATTAAAATAATCGACTTCAAAAAGCTATCTTCCGCATACGATTGAATTAGGCCTTGGGACTAGTTCCATTACGTCCGGAACGGGGGTAAAACCTTATAAACGCATGGCGGCATGTCTCGTTTGGAGTTCGGATGATTTTGGACCTAACTTTATAAATACACACTCAAAACCGAGACAGTTTTATCATTTTTCATTTCAGAAACCCTAATTTCAAACCATGGCCGCCACCTATTCCATGGCTGAAATTGCTCGAACTTCTTTCCTTAATATCTCTCAATCCGTTCAACGAAATCGAAAAATTCCAAAAGCAAAAGTGTAGATCTCGGCGAGCTCTTCAAATCCATACGGTTGATTCGTGCTAATTCCTCACGGATTGGTCCAGATCTGGCTTTGAAGTCGTGCTTATTTTCTTGGTTTGCGTGCAAACAGTGGCGAATGGGGTGGCGAAACTTGGCGCGGAGGTGGAGCAAGGAGAGGCGCACGCGATGGCATCCCCTGATCAATGTCCGGTCGCTACTAGTTGCGCGCGTATGGAAGAAAGAGGCGTGCGTGAGTGGGTTTCTACGCGTGAAGAAGAAGAAGGTTAAACGGCTAATTAATTTTTATTATATGGCTAATCATGTTTTAAATTATATCGTTATATTAATTTAAGCGTAACTTTTTCATACCAGGTCCGCTTCGAGCGAAACATCTGGCGACGTTGGAATCGTAGCGATGAGAGCTACGCTGCAGTTTAGATCCGAAGACATTTGGAGCTCGTTAAAATTTTAGGTTAATTCGAACGTTGTTCGATTTGATTTAAAAATCGAAACTCAAGGTGAGTGTTTTATAATGCTCACAACGTACTAAATATCTTTATGGTAGTTAAATTTGACATTATGAAGTGTTATGAATTTATTTGTCGTTGTTTGATAAAATTTAATTGTCATATAGATTGTCATTTGAATTAACCGTTGAAAATTAAATTGATAGTTAAATTGAAATTAAAATTGAATTGCGATTGAATTACCTGACATTGATAACTATGAAATTGCCATGAATTGTATTGTCTATTGGATGATGTATTTCGATGGATGTTATTGGTCGATATTTTAAATGTT
Organism: Allium fistulosum; assembly: GCA_030737815.1. Taxonomy (NCBI): domain Eukaryota; kingdom Viridiplantae; phylum Streptophyta; class Magnoliopsida; order Asparagales; family Amaryllidaceae; genus Allium; species Allium fistulosum. The sequence goes on along the minus strand of CM060904.1, from coordinate 1,215,638,251 downwards.
TGGATGTTTACTTGCTTATATATACACTGTTATGCATACATATGACACCGTGATTTTGTTAAGTGATATATATTCATCCCTGACATTTAATTGAAATAACTAACCACTTGGCCATAGGTTAGAGAATTATATACGGACACCGGGTTGGTTAAATTAAATGATTTTAAAAGTTGTTTTGAAATTATTTAAATGAATTGATTTAAGAATAAAAATCTAATTTATGGAAATTGAATTATTTTGAATTGAAGCTCGAGATGTTGGAATTTAAACTTGGTAAATGAAATGGATTAATTATTTGAAGTTTAGATTTTTAAGAAAAATTGAAATATGGCGTAAAGTTTCGAAAGTCGATTTGTTTTAAAAGATTGGACTTTTAATCGAACTCTGAATATTTCTAAGAAAATTTATATGAAATGATATTTCAAGTTTGAGTTTGGAATTGAAAATTAATTTGAAATTGAGATTTAATTAATTTGGAATTTAATTGAAATTCAAAGAAATTTGTGAATTGGACTAAATTGAAACTATTGAATTAAATTTGAAGATAAAATTGATTTGAATAGGATTTGAACTGAAATTGATTTGGAATGTAATACTTAAATGAATTCTTGAAATCCGAATGTTAATCTAAGTTTATTGAATTGGAATTGTTCCAGAAATTAAGTAAACTACTTAATACGGATGTTTAATTTGAAGTATATTCTAATTTGAATACGAAATGGTTTTAAAGCGAATCTTATATTCTTATATAAATATATGAGCTGTTTTGAAATGTGGAATATTTAAAGTTTCGAAATATATTGAAAGTGAAATTGTTTATTTTGTGGTTCAAATATGTATTTGAAATTGATAATTTGAAATGGTTTATTGAGAAGCTAAATCGAGTTGAAATTAATGATTTTGAAATCGAAATGAGATATTGAGGCGAAAATGATTTTGAAATCGAAATGAGATATTGAGGCGAAAATGATTTTTGAAATGAAATCGTATATTTTGAGTAAATAGGATGATTTTGGAAATGAATTTATTTGAAGTGAAAGTGATATCATATTGATACGATTTTGAAATTGAAATGAGATGTTGAGGCGAAAATGATTTTTGAAATGAAATCGTATATTTTGAGTAGATATGATGATTTTGAAACGGATTTGATCTTTGAAGCGAATATGATATTTTGATAATCAATGATGAATTGATTTTGAAAATGTAAAAGATCCAACCGGTGTGAAAAATATAACGTAGTTATTAAAGAGACCGGGATCGGATATGGACATACTCTCTGTCGATACCGAAAACCACTTTAATAACTATTATACGCGGAGTGTTGATCCAGAATGAAGTGGATGGTTTGGCGAACGCGTTGACTGAAGAAAGAGAACGATTTTGGATGACCCCTGACATGACTAAAACAGGAGCCGCGCCGGGCCATTGAGGATCGCCATCTCTAGCGGACACACTCCTTCGATACCATGTCTATTACTTTTGTGATTCGATTTGGGTGCACCCCGCGATTTGGGAGTGTTGTTTCGCGGTGTTGGGGTAGTAGCTGCTATGCCCAACATCAGTCCGGATCACGCAACTACTAGTATCCTAGTTGGTATTGCCTCATGTACCTTGTCATACTGATTATCCTATTCGCGACCACTACGATTTTGGTTTGTACCTTTAGTATATGGATTGCCCTCTGGTGACTTCCGGTTTTGGGGAAACTACGGTCTTGTATATGCTCTTGGGAATATAAACTGTGTTAAGGGTGGAATGGGCCATGGCTTAACGCTATTTTAATACTTTTACTTTAATGTAGACATATTATAATAGCGTATTTTACTACATAGTAGATAGTTTAACAGATCCTTGAGAGATGGAAAATCCCGTAATATCTCTTAAGTTATTGCACTCACGTTGACATTGGATAGGAGATGTCAAACCCCGTAAACATCTCTGACGCCGTCACACTCATATTTTCTTATTCGATTTGACTTACATGAGATATTTTAGTCCTGACTCGAGTGTTTTGTCTTTTCATTACGCTCGGGTCAGCCTGAGCATTTCAGATAAGGATGAAGATCTATTTTGGAGGACGAAGACGGGGTTTGGTATTACATCATTTGTATTCTACTACCATATTATTTTTCCGCTGCATTATTGTATTATCTCTGATATGTATGTAACTCTGATTTATGATGTATGATAATAATCAAATTTATTTATTTAACAGCTTCATGAACTGTTATTTTATTATTATATCTTGTTCCTTCCGCTGCAAGATTCTGAGTTTGCTTCTGTTCTTTCTTTCCTTTTCTTATTTAACCCCAATAACCATCTGCCTTTTTGAACGGTTTGAGTTGGACATGTGTGGATTATTGTCGACTTGAACGGTCAAAAATGCGGGTCGTTACACCTTCACCTCTTTTTAATGTCTGCTACTTTTACAAAGGCTGTTCATATTTACTTTATTTCAATACCTAGTTTGTTCATATTTACTTTATTATGTTTTCGTTCATTTTCAAACTTCATTTCCTAAAGCCTCTTTTCATTTATATTTAATTAACATCAGCCTCTCTTTTCAAATCTCGGTGGGCCTAAACCTAACTCTAACCTTATAAATAATATATGATGCAAATGAAATCCTGCATGCATTCTAATCTTCATCTTGTGATCTTTTTCCCCTTGAAATCTTCTTCTTCTCTCTCATTTTTTTCTGAAATGACCCTCCTATTTCCACCCTAATTTCATAAGGATTTTTTTTTTAAGAGATGATATATAGATATATCATTCATTATAAATATATTTCCCAGGGTCATTTTCTTTCTCCAATAAACAAAATATATATAGGATCTTTCACAATATAAAAATATTGTTTTAAATCTAAATCATTCCTAACATACATATATGAAGATATCTATGTTACATTCTACTAGAATCAGAGTATGATAATATGTAAGTAGAATTCCTTTCAAATCTATTAAAATGTGATAATTCCCTTTTAAAAGATTAATTATTGTATCCTGATTTTTGCCCATAGAATCCACTGGAAACATGCACTTTAGTCTGTTATTCTAATTAAGAAATGATCAAGTAATAATCAGTGGAAAGCAAGCTTATAATATGGATGATTGTGTTAAAGTCTGGATAGTATCAAACTCAGGCTAAAAGAAAGTGGATCATAAGTGAACACAAGCAACATCTAGGCGTAATGGAAACACGCCTAACTTATACATGAGAGGTCACGAGTTCGAGTGCTATGCTGGTCGGTTCAAACCCAATTTTGTTATTTTTTATCTTTTCTCCTGTATGTTTGAAATCTGATATCTACCTATATCTGCACATATATATTTAATTTTTGCCTATAATCAAACATACAAAACAATATTGCTTACTTTATGATTTTTGAAACCCATTCCTACAACTGCTCTAGGAATTTAGGTTTATATTTTTGCCCAAATATCAACATGTACACAGATATACATGTACATGTCAATAACTTTACTCATTTTCCAGAAAACTGGGTTCAAATGGTTCTATGCTTCATTGATTTGAAGTGAACAATTTGCCTGCCTATGGTCTAACCATGTGGTTAATCTGACCATTCTTTTATTAGCATTGTTGCCAGGTTTTGTTTGTTCAAACCAGTTTACATTGCTTATCTGTCTTAAACTTTTAAAGATGATTGTGGTGAAACAATTGCTAAATGTACTAAGCTTTTGAAATGCATTTTTATTTTCAAAATACAATCTATCATGATCAACCAATACATCGTTTATTTGAAGCTGGTTAACTCATGTATCCTGTATCTGCTACACACTAGTTCAAAGCAATGGAGATACCATTCATTGCATTCTGTCTGAAGCCTTTAAAAACATTTTACTTTTCTCAATACGATTCAGAAATGAATTCAAACTTATTTATAAAGCATTTCAGTAAAAAGGAAACTAAAATCCTTATAAGTTTACTTCTAGCTAAATCCAGATTTTATTATAAAACTCAGTGCTCAGTTTTGTCTCAAGATTAACTAATACATAATATAAATTGTGCATAACAGTAGCTCACCTACATATGCATATTTCTTTTCCAAACATCCATATCAATACTTAAGATCATTTCCTTGTTTCCCACTCAGATATTTCTTTAAGATTTTAAACCTTAGTTCATAACAATATATTTAACATGATACAACTAGTCCATCTAACCATAATAGAATTCATTACATGACTGGAAATCTTAGAAACATAAAAATTTTCCTGAATACATGCAGATATAATCAATTTAAGCTCTTATTGAAACTAGCTAGCATGTTCATTCACTCCTCCATAATAGCCATAACTTCATTTTTACTTAGTGCCTGGGTTACCTGAAAGAGCATGAGTGGCTGCCTCATTTTAAAATGAGACACCCCATATGCCATGAGCAAACAAGGGTCAGATCTAAGATCTGGTATGAGTAACATCAATACATTCATGATATTAAGCAATAGAGAATATAAGGGTACTAACTTGTTATTTAAGCAAATTTCTGCAATCAATTACTTTAACATAGTATAATTAAGTTGATTCAGGTATGATATATTCATTAATCATTCTTTCACTTGCATACATAATCATGCAAACATAATTATCTATTTGCAATAATTGCATTCACTGGAACCATCTTGGTTCCATACCATTCAACCTAAGAAATATCCATATTCCTATTTCTTCATTTACAGGTTGTATAATTCAATTTAAATTCCTGCCTCATCTGCTATTAAGGAATCACAGGGACACATTGCAATGAACTAATTCACATCATTGCACAAAGATCTCAGGGCTTAAACAAACCATGTGCCAACTTGCATACTTCAAATATGACAAGCATTCCAGCAGTCTTCTTGGCCTTCCCTTCCCTAGTTTATTTACTAGTGTATTGACTTAAATCCTATCATCAAATATGCTAAGTGAATATGTCACTGCAAACATGGAAACATCCATAATCTTCCCTAGCATAATTCTCCTCAGAAATAAGCAGACACTTATTTCCTAAATGGGGTCAATATGTCTTGATCTCAGTAAGATATAAGAATATTTTCAACTGTAAAAGAGGCATGGCATGTTCTTATTATATTGATCTGCAAGCCTTTATGATTGATTCAGATTCAGGATCTGGTTCAATCATAATTTTAGCTTGTGGGTTTCTTCCTTTTTTTTTTGATTTGATTAAGGGCTCAACACTTAGAAAATTTCTATTGCACCCTTAACATTTTTCTTTTCAAGCCTCAGCACTTATACCAAGTATAATGCAGCTCCCAACATTTTTGTAAAGTTTCCATGCCATAGATCTATAACAGTCGAGAGTATTCTCTATATAATTTTAAGATCCTAGACTTTAACATTTATGAGTATAAATAAAACATTATGATACACGTCCAAAGACAAATGTCTCAACCAATCAAAGATCATCAAAATCATCCATATTAAATCATATCAGATTTAAAATAAGACATCCAAAAAGCATTGATGAAATCATATACATCAAAACCAGAAATATATAAATGGCAATATAAAAAGTGGCTGCCTCATCTCAGGTCTTAATGCCATAAACTCAGTGAGGTTACTCACCTAAATATTTCGCCTTATTAATCCAGAAAATCCTTGTATGAGTGTTTTCTTCTTCCTTCCAATATTTTCTTCCTTTCTTATTTTTTTGTGCAGCTCGGGGTAAAAATAATTCTACTGGCTAAACTGCCTATTTATATGCATTTTTTTCCACTAGGGTTTTGTTAAAACAGAATTCCATTTCTGTCCTGGCTAGCATCATGCATTTTTCATTCATAATACCCCGGCCATATTAACCAATTTAAAGGCTGCATTTTCTTTCTTTTACTTTTCAGAAAATGGCCACTCACCTAGTCATGTTAAAAGTGTGACTATCCTATCTTATATTTTAATTATTCCTGAGAATCCCCTTTGCTATTTTTGCCTACACAAGCATATTGACTTGTATCACATTTCATGTCATTTTAATGTTATAGTTTCACTTGCTTATATATATATATACTTTTCAGTTCTTAAAAATGTATATTTGTATACATATCTTATCTAGGCTTATTTAATTCCTCTTTAATTTCAGAAACATATGCACCTATATGTATACAGGTTTACAAATCCTTATAACATATATACGTATAATTTTCTTTTCTGGGTTTTAAATGAAATCTGTTTACTGATTTAAAGTAAAACTTACTTTTCTTATTTTCTAAGATGATCCATATAATTCCAGAAATCAAATATCCATGTTGCAAAATCATGTTTGTATTGCTTTTTAATTCTTGTTTTAAATCCAAGAAATCTGGAGTTCTTCCTTGTGCCATTTCAGTGTGCACATGCACACATATACTTGCACACTATTTATTCCAGAAATTTCACCATATTTAAATCTAAATATTTCAAAAATTAAATCATTTTACAAAAATGATTTTTCACAAAATTTTGGGGTATTACATTCACCCCTCCTTTTAGGAATTGTGTCCTCACAATTTTTCTAACATTTATAACAAGCATCATTTTCTTTTCTGAAAACTTATCAAACATATGCATAAGCAAACAAATTCAACCATATCAACCATGCATAACAAAAAAAAATTTCCAGAAAAAAAAATTACCTTTTAATTTGCAAAAAGCTTAGGATAATCCATTTTAATCTTATCCTCTAACTCCCATGTGCAGTCATTAGGATCACTACTCCACTGGATCTTAACTAGTTTCAAGGTTTTGTTCCTTAATTTCTTTTCTTCCTTGGCTATAATCCCCACTGGTTCTTTTTCATAAACCAAGTCAGGATTTATTTGAATTTTGGTAGGCTCTTCCAAAATGTCTTCTTTATCATGTACCCATCTTCTAAGTTGGGACACATGAAAAACATTATGCATTGCTTTCATTTCCTCTGGTAGTTCTAATTTGTAAGCCAATGAACCAATTCTTTCTAGAATTTTATAGGGTCCAACATACCTTGGTGTAAGCTTACCTTGCTTGCCAAATCTCATGACTTTCTTCATAGGTGAAATCTTGATGAAAACAAAGTCTCCCACTTCATATTCCACTTGCTTTCTCTTCCTATCTGCAAATTTCTTTTGCCTATCTTGAGCTGCTGCTATTCTTTTTCTTATTAACCCAATTTTCTCTGTAGTTTCTTTAACATATTCAGGTCCAAGAACAGCCCTTTCTCCAGTCTCTACCCAGCATATAGGTGATAAACATGGCTTGCCATATAAGGCTTCAAATGGTGCCATCCCTATGGTGCTTTGGTAACTGTTATTGTATGTGAATTCAGCTAGATGGAGGTGGTCTTCCCAGTTGCCTCCAAAGTCCAGTGTGCATGCTCTCAACAAATCCTCTAAGACTTTGTTCACCACCTCAGTTTGACCATCTGATTGTGGATGGTAGGCAGTGCTTAAGCACAATTCACTCCCCATGGCCTCTTGAAAACTTTTCCAAAATCTTGAGGTGAAGATGGTATCCCTATCACTCACAACGGTTTTGGGTATGCCATGCAACCTTACTACCTCTTTCATGAATATTTGAGCCAATTTGGAGCATTTCTTTCTGTTTTAACTGGGAAAAAATGTGCTACCTTAGTTAGCCTATCCACTATTACCCATATACTTGTGTTTCCCTTCTTAGATCTAGGCAGACCATCTATGAAATCCATAGATATATCCTCCCACTTCCACTGTGGTATACTAAGGGGTTGCAACAGTCCTGATGGCCTTTGTGTCTCTGCCTTGACTTGTTGGCAAGTCATGCACCTTGCAACATATCTGGCCACATCTGACTTCATCCCCTTCCACCAAAGATTTCTTTTCAAATTTTGATACATCTTGGTGCTGCCTGGGTGTATGGAGTACTTATTCCTATGGTACTCATTTAATATTTCCTCCTTCAATTCTATATTTTCCGGAAGACATATCCTATTTTTATTCCTTAAATAACCATTTTTATCAATTTGATAATTTATTACTTCCTCCCCTTTTGATATGAGCATTTTCTTTTCCACCATGTTTAGGTCTTGTTCCTGCATTTTCCCAATCTTAAGAAGTAAATCTGATTGCAGAGATATCATACTTAATTTTCCTTTACCTTTACCTTCTTCAATGGACATCATTTGTTCCTCACTGTTTTCCTCAATTTCCAAATCAGTAAGTATAGACAAATCCCTAAACTCTTCCATCATCAACATGGCTACCTTGGCATGTTGTCTACTCAAGGCATCTGCAACTTTATTTGCCTTGCCTGGTGTATACAGTATATCTAGATCATAGGCATCTAGGAACTCTATCCATCTATGTTGCCTCATATTCAAATCTTTTTGTGAGAATAAATATTTCAGTGCCTTATGATCAGTGTACAAAATGAATTTGGCACCTAACAAATAATGTCTCCAAAGTTTCAAAGCATACACAACTGCTGCTAGTTCAAGATCATGGGTTGCATATCTGGTTTCATGTGGCTTTAATTGCCTAGATGCATAGGCTACCACCTGGTCTTGCTGCATCAACACAGCCCCTAACCCAGAGCCACTTGCATCAGTGTACACAACCAAATTTTCATTTCCTTCTGGCACTCTCAATACTGGTGCATTAATTAGAGCTTCCTTTATTTTGATAAAAGCTTGCTCACATTTTTCTGTCCATACAAAGGCTTGGTTCTTTCTAGTTAAATTGGTAAGTGGTGATGATATTTTTGAGAAATCTTTTATAAATCTCCTATAATATCCTGCCATCCCCATAAATGATCTAATCTCACTGATGGTGCTAGGCCTTTTCCATGCTTGGATTGCCACTACCTTATTAGGGTTTACTGATATTCCTTTGGCAGAGATAACATGCCCAAGAAAATGCACTTCTTCTTTCCAAAATGCACATTTTGAAAATTTTGCCTTTAAATCATTTTCCCTTAGCCTTGACAAAACTAAATGCAAATGATTTTTATGCTCTTCCACTGTCTTAGAATAAATCAAAATGTCATCAATAAAAATCAGTACAAACTTGTCTAAATAATCTCTAAATATTCTATTCATCAAATCAACAAAATATGAAGGAGCATTTGTCAAACCAAATGGCATAACCAAAAATTCATATAAGCCATATCTTGTATTAAATGCAGTATACTTAACACTTGAGTCTTCAACCTTCATTTGATGGAATCCTGATGCTAAGTCTAGCCTAGAAAATATTTTAGCTTCACTGAGTTGGTCAAAGAGATCATCTATTCTAGGCAATGGGTATTTATTCTTGATGGTTACTTTATTTAGTTCCCTGTAATCTATGCACATTCTCAAGGTACCATCATGTTTTCTTACAAACACTACTGGAGAACCCCAGCAGGAATTGCTTGGCCTTATAAATCCCTTGCCTTCTAATTCTTCCAACTGATCTTTCAATTCTTTCAGTTCACTTGGCCCCATTCTATAAGGTTTCTTGATTATTGGACTTGCTCCTGGAATGAGATTAATTTGGAACTCAACTGGTCTGTGGTGTGGAACACCCTTAACTTCCCCAAACACATCCAAGTATTCATTAACTATGGGAATTTCTTCAATGGTTAGTTCACTCAGATCTTTTTCTAAGTCAACTAAATGATACAATTTCCCTTCCTTAGCTACTTCACATAGAACTGTGATCCTCTTCCTACCATGGTTTGCTAACTAAATTCTGGGTAAATGGTATTAGTATATTATGAGTACTTCTATAATTTCTGTTTTCTTATCCAGATTATTTCATCCAAAACAAACAGACATAATACATTTCTATAATACTTAACAATCAATGCAACCAAGTGCTCTGATACCAACTGAAATGACCCTCCTATTTCCACCCTAATTTCATAAGGATTTTTTTTTTAAGAGATGATATATAGATATATCATTCATTATAAATATATTTCCCAGGGTCATTTTCTTTCTCCAATAAACAAAATATATACAGGATCTTTCACAATATAAAAATATTGTTTTAAATCTAAATCATTCCTAACATACATATATGAAGATATCTATGTTACATTCTACTAGAATCAGAGTATGATAATATGTAAGTAGAATTCCTTTTAAATCTATTAAAATGTGATAATTCCCTTTTAAAAGATTAATTATTGTATCCTGATTTTTGCCCATAGAATCCACTGGAAACATGCACTTTAGTCTGTTATTCTAATTAAGAAATGATCAAGTAATAATCAGTGGAAAGCAAGCTTATAATATGGATGATTGTGTTAAAGTCTGGATAGTATCAAACTCAGGCTAAAAGAAAGTGGATCATAAGTGAACACAAGCAACATCTAGGCGTAATGGAAACGCGCCTAACTTATACATGAGAGGTCACGAGTTCGAGTGCTATGCTGGTCGGTTCAAACCCAATTTTTTTTTTATCTTTTCTCCTGTATGTTTGAAATCTGATATCTACCTATATCTGCACATATATATTTAATTTTTGCCTATAATCTAACATACAAAACAATATTGCTTACTTTATTATTTTTGAAACCCATTCCTACAACTGCTCTAGGAATTTAGGTTTATATTTTTGCTCAAATATCAACATGTACACAGATATACATGTACATGTCAATAACTTTACTCATTTTCCAGAAAACTGGGTTCAAATGGTTCCATGCTTCATTGATTTGAAGTGAACAATTTGCCTGCCTATGGTCTAACCATGTGGTTAATCTGACCATTCTTTTATTAGCATTGTTGCCAGGTTTTGTTTGTTCGAACCAGTTTACATTGCTTATCTGTCTTAAACTTTTAAAGATGATTGTGGTGAAACAATTGCTAAATGTACTAAGCTTTTGAAATGCATTTTTATTTTCAAAATACAATCTATCATGATCAACCAATACATCATTTATTTGAAGCTGGTTAACTCATGTATCCTGTATCTGCTACACACTAGTTCAAAGCAATGGAGATACCATTCATTGCATTCTGTCTGAAGCCTTTAAAAACATTTTACTTTTCTCAATACGATTCAGAAATGAATTCAAACTTATTTATAAAGCATTTCAGTAAAAAGGAAACTAAAATCCTTATAAGTTTACTTCTAGCTAAATCCAGATTTTATTATAAAACTCAGTGCTCAGTTTTGTCTCAAGATTAACTAATACATAATATAAATTGTGCATAACAGTAGCTCACCTACATATGCATATTTCTTTTCCAAACATCCATATCAATACTTAAGATCATTTCCTTGTTTCCCACTCAGATATTTCTTTAAGATTTTAAACCTTAGTTCATAACAATATATTTAACATGATACAACTAGTCCATCTAACCATAATAGAATTCATTACATGACTGGAAATCTTAGAAACATAAAAATTTTCCTGAATACATGCAGATATAATCAATTTAAGCTCTTATTGAAACTAGCTAGCATGTTCATTCACTCCTCCATAATAGCCATAACTTCATTTTTACTTAGTGCCTGGGTTACCTGAAAGAGCATGAGTGGCTGCCTCATTTTAAAATGAGACACCCCATATGCCATGAGCAAACAAGGGTCAGATCGAAGATCTGGTATGAGTAACATCAATACATTCATGATATTAAGCAATAGAGAATATAAGGGTACTAACTTGTTATTTAAGCAAATTTCTACAATCAATTACTTTAACATAGTATAATTAAGTTGATTCAGGTATGATATATTCATTTATCATTCTTTCACTTGCATACATAATCATGCAAACATAATTATCTATTTGCAACAATTGCATTCACTGGAACCATCTTGGTTCCATACCATTCAACCTAAGAAATATCCATATTCCTATTTCTTCATTTACAGGTTGTATAATTCAATTTAAATTCCTGCCTCATCTGCTATTAAGGAATCACAGGGACACATTGCAATGTACTAATTCACATCATTGCACAAAGATCTCAGGGCTTAAACAAACCATGTGCCAACTTGCATACTTCAAATATGACAAGCATTCCAGCAGTCTTCTTGGCCTTCCCTTCCCTAGTTTATTTACTAGTGTATTGACTTAAATCCTATCATCAAATATGCTAAGTGAACATGTCACTGCAAACATGGAAACATCCATAATCTTCCCTAGCATAATTCTCCTCAGAAATAAGCAGACAGTTATTTCCTAAATGGGGTCAATATGTCTTGATCTCAGTAAGATATAAGAATATTTTCAACTGTAAAAGAGGCATGGCATGTTCTTATTATATTGATCTGCAAGCCTTTATGATTGATTCAGATTCAGGATCTGGTTCAATCATAATTTTAGCTTGTGGGTTTCTTCCTTTTTTTTGATTTGATTAAGGGCTCAGCACTTAGAAAATTTCTATTGCACCCTTAACATTTTTCTTTTCAAGCCTCAGCACTTATACCAAGTATAATGCAGCTCCCAACATTTTTGTAAAGTTTCCATGCCATAGATCTATAACAGTCGAGAGTATTCTCTATATAATTTTAAGATCCTAGACTTTAACATTTATGAGTATAAATAAAACAGTATGATACACATCCAAAGACAAATGTCTCAACCAATCAAAGATCATCAAAATCATCCATATTAAATCATATCAGATTTAAAATAAGACATCCAAAAAGCATTGATGAAATCATATACATCAAAACCAGAAATATATAAATGGCAATATAAAAAGTGGCTGCCTCATCTCAGGTCTTAATGCCATGAACTCAGTGAGGTTACTCACCTAAATATTTCCCCTTATTAATCCAGAAAATCCTTGTATGAGTGTTTTCTTCTTCCTTCCAATATTTTCTTCCTTTCTTATTTTTTTGTGCAGCTCGGGGTAAAAATAATTCTACTGGCTAAACTGCCTATTTATATGCATTTTTTTCCACTAGGGTTTTGTTAAAACAGAATTCCATTTCTGTCCTGGCTAGCATCATGCATTTTTCATTCATAATACCCCGGCCATATTAACCAATTTAAAGGCTGCATTTTCTTTCTTTTACTTTTCAGAAAATGGCCACTCACCTAGTCATGTTAAAAGTGTGACTATCCTATCTTATATTTTAATTATTCCTGAGAATCCCCTTTGCTATTTTTGCCTACACAAGCATATTGACTTGTATCACATTTCATGTCATTTTAATGTTATAGTTTCACTTGCTTATATATATATATATACTTTTCAGTTCTTAAAAATGTATATTTGTATACATATCTTATCTAGGCTTATTTAATTCCTCTTTAATTTCAGAAACATATGCACCTATATGTATACAGGTTTACAAATCCTTATAACATATATATGTATAATTTTCTTTTCTGGGTTTTAAATGAAATCTGTTTACTGATTTAAAGTAAAACTTACTTTTCTTATTTTCTAAGATGATCCATATAATTCCAGAAATCAAATATCCATGTTGCAAAATCATGTTTGTATTGCTTTTTAATTCTTGTTTTAAATCCAAGAAATCTGGAGTTCTTCCTTGTGCCATTTCAGTGTGCACGTGCACACATATACTTGCACACTATTTATTCCAGAAATTTCACCATATTTAAATCTAAATATTTCAAAAATTAAATCATTTTACAAAAATGTTTTTTCACAAAATTTTGGGGTATTACATTTTCTCCTTCAAATCTTCCTGCTCTTTCAATTTTTTCCATTTCAAACATTATTCTTCCATTTCAAATCTTGATCTTCTCTTTCATTTTTAGTTCTTCTTATTTTATTCATTTTCTTTTTCAATTCTTTATTTTCAGATCTTCTTCCTTTTTTTAAACCATCTAAATATATATATATATATATGTATGTATGTATATATAACAAGGAGGAAAATTAAAGTAAATTCAAAACAAAATTTGAAATAAAGATCTGAAATCATATATTTATAGCTAAAACAAAAAATTAAACCTTAAATTAAATGAAAATAAAGATAATTAAATAAAATCAAACCATAAAGTAAGCTAAGGTACCTTGAAGCTTTTAGACAATTTTTCTATGAAAACTATAACACTGAAAGCAAAAGTTAGAAACATAATCTCTGCAAATCATAAGTAATTTGATAATTTTTTTAAATGAATAGAAATTGAAGAACTAACGATGAATTCAATCATATGATACATATGAATCTTTAAGCTGATTTAGATTGGAAATCGATTTTTTAGTTTTGTTGAGTTATAGTATACATAAGAAACTAAAATAGGGGAAAAGATAAGATGAAGAAAAAATTAAATGGGAGGGATGCAAAATAATGGTAGCGAATAAATGAGGAATAAAAAATTAAAATGATAAAGAGGAGGACGAGATCTCTGTTAGATTACAAAGAAATAATGATTATGAGTTTATTAAAAGAAATAGATATACATAAGAGTATTTTATCTAATGGAATAATGATAACATTAATTGCTATGTGAATGATGGTTGTTTGATGAAATATTGAAAAAATTTGGAGGGCCTAAAAGGAAAATTATATAAAAAACTAAGGAGAATGATGAGAGATAAGAATACTAAGAGTTATATATTCTCTTTCTTATATAATAAAATAGATTAGTAGTTTTCTCAGACACCCTAAATTTTTGATTTCGCAGTTTATTTTAGTCTGTCATTTATGGATTTCAATTCGTTTTCGTTTTTTAGAAAATCTAATTAAGTAATTTTATTACGGTGTGGATACATCAATTCAGTATTTCTTCAATCATAAAAGAAATCAAGAATTAAAATTATGGATTGTATCATTGCATTTAATCAATTGTTATCATTGTTAAAAATAGTTTGAAGCAGATTTGAATTTTCTGTTTTTAATCTTTGTTATATATGGAAATCATAATTGGGTAAGTTAAATGGAAATAGTTTTTGTTTTCCATAGGCATAGTGAACTTATCATTTGTAGCATATGCCTCTAATATGACCGTGCAGACGTCTAGTAGAGTAGTGGACTTGAATATGAAAGAGGTTTCATTTGATCTAGAACATCTAGTGATTCTGGCTAATGAAGAATTGATAGCAAAATTAATCATTTTGGCACTCTTGATTGTCTGGTTTGGTCCCATCATGATTAATCACTTGGTAAAGCACTACCACTCTATAAAGAGTCAATATATAGGCTCTGGGACGGGTTCAACTTGTTGTCAAGGAGTATCGACTTAGACTTGTTGTTCACTTCCAGTCATACTACCTTCAAGTTACTATTACTAGATCTAAATCAACTTCCATTCGAATTACTAATGTTTGTTGAATTTTGTGATGATGAATTGGATTGTCTATGTTAGTCCAAACATGTTTGAATTTGGACTGTGTAGGAAACTAAATACAGTTATTTTTATAATTTTCGTTGAAAAATGTCATGTCGATTTTCTGACTAGCAGATGAATAGGACTTGTATTGAATTAATTGGCATTGTGTTAGCATTATGTACTTCCATTTCATTTATATATATTTTTGCATTTAGAGACTTTTTTGAACCACTTTTTAATTATGCTGTAGAATTTTTGAATAAGTCCAAAACATTTGCAAGAAAGAGAAAATTCGTACATTAGCCAGAAGAGTAAATTTTTGGCTTCCATTTATATTGAACTTCCTACTATCGGAGATTATTGTTCTTATTAAGTATTGGGGCAGACCTAGAAAATGAGAATTTAGAATTAACTTCAATTAGAACTTTACCATAATGGAACCTAATAATTATGCATGTGACTCCATTGCGTATTACGGGTTTTCCAATGAAAGATGCAATTGTTCCTGCGCCTTTTTTCCCCAAAATTCAATATCTAAATTAGGAAATCTTAACCGTAGCATAATGGATTATAGAAAATACCTAGATAACTTCATACAGGGGCTTGTTCATCATCATCAATTTTTTACCACAAAAGTAAGGCACATTCGCTAAAACTCAATAACAGTATACTTATTTCTCAAACTTCACAATGTAAAACCTATTGTCCTTAAAGTATATTTGAATGTCTCCTTCATGTTTCCAAACACTATTTATATAAGCTATAAAATATCTGTAATAGGATTTGGAACCCAAAACATAAAGAAATATGGAACGCTTTCAATTATCTCCCATCAAGATTCGAATTCAAGAAGTCATTTTCACACATCATAAATTATTAACTTCATTTGGAGGGTAAAAAGGGATAAGAGTGCACATTAAAATTTCATTTCCTACCACTACAGCACTCTGGGTTTTGGAAGTTTTGACCTAAGGTCCATTAACAAAATCTATACTTAATTGAGATCCATCTGATCCCACGTGTGACTACTAGTTGGTTATAATTCAAGTTAGTAATGACACTAAACTTCTAGTTTGTTGAATCTGGATAATAATGTGAACCTAAATTGTAACGACCCAGAATTTTGAACAAGTTAAATTGAAAATATTTAATTAATTTTAAATATTTGAACGATGATTTAATTTGAATCCCCGATATAACTTTGAAACTGACGATTAAATTATAAAGTTTAATCTATTGATAGTCGAATAAAAAAATTTATATCTTCAATTTTAAGTTGAAGAAAAATATTTCAAACGCTTTTAAAATTTGATATTGATAACGCTGAAGATAATAGAACTTTCAGAATTGAATTTGAAACTGTTCTGTTCAGTTTTGAATTTTATTGTTCGAATCGATATTTAAAAATAGTCATTTTTCAAACAGTCTCGGAATTCGACGAAACCAGTTCCATTTGGTCCGAAATATCGAATTATTATCGGATTCCAAATTTCGTATTTTTCGGTGCTTGTATGTGAGCACACGACAGGAAAACGCATTGGAATTTTTAACGAAATTCAAATTTGAATTTATATTTTCATTGGTCAACTATAGCACGTTCTTCCTTTATCCACGCCAAATATCACGGAACGAAATCGTGAAAACCCATGTCGTCTTCAATTTCAAATACCTCGTCCCTCCTCAGTTTAAAAAAAAAAATCGAACAAAAGAAAAACATAAATGGCCTCCTCTTTCTATCTCGTTCAATTCATAAATTGCCGAGCCCCTTCGAATTCGAAAATCAAAACCTAGGGCATTCGCGAGTGGGGTTCGCGAATGGCGAGCGCGAGGTCTGGAGGAACACGAGCATGACTGGAGTTTGCGCGGTAGTGGGATGGTGTTCGTTTGGGCTTAAGGTGACGATCGGTAGGATTCGAGCTTGGTGAGGCGGCGAAGTCTGGAATCGCGACCTGGGCGAGGTCACGATGAAAACGAGGCCAGGATGGAGGGCGAATTCGTGGGCGAAGCGAGGGCATCGCGATTTTGGGGGGGCACGTAGCACTCGCGAGCAGACGCAAGAGTGTCGGCGGCGAATCGAGTCGCAACTCGCGATAGGCGATGATGTCGAGATGGATTGGCGGCGTATCTGGGTAGCTCGCGTGCGATGGTGGTCAGGTGCGGTGACCAGGGCTCGAAAAGGAGGAGCTTCGTGGTGGCACGCGTGGGTTAGGGTCTGGTGACTCAGATAGTTTGGGTCGCGATTTTGCAGTAAGGTATAAATTTTTATCTCTAATGCAATTTTATTTATATGTATAAAATAGATTTAAAATATATTTATGCAGTTGAGAAAAGGAAAAAAATTATGCAGTAAATAAATAAGGAATTTCGTCTTATTTAATCTATACAGCGAATTTTTATAAGTATATGTGTAATTTAGAAATGGAAAGAATAAATATACTTAGTAAATTGCTAATTTAAATTATTTTTGATACTAAGGATTTTCTAAAGGGAATTCGATTTAAATTAAATTAGTAAGAAGGGAGATTTATTTCTGTTTGTTTGTTTCAGGAAAATAAAAACATAAAGGGTATTTAAAAAGGAAATTATTAAAAGAAGTTTATATAAGTATATATATGAAGTTTTAAGAAAATAAAATAAATACACATTTTAGATTGCTGGTTATTTTAAAATGACGTATTACAGAGATAAAATTTATTTAATTGATTTGTCAAAATTGTTTTGGTAACTTTAAAATGTTTTATTAAAGGAGAAATTGGTTAAGTAAATAAATAGAACAATAATTTAAATGTTCGATTTAATTCGAATATTGATAGATTTGTATAAATTGTTTATACCAGGTTAAAAATCGAGAAAACAAAACTGAAATGGAAACGGATTGCAAAATTTTAAAAGCTAAGGTGAGATTATTTTCTCACTCAAATAAATTTTGTTTGATAGTTATTTATTGACTGATTGTTGCTATTGGATGTGATATTAGATATAGTAGGATATATCTATTATATATATAGCAATATATACATATTGGCATATGTATATATTGGATTGATTGATTTCCCGCCTCGTATAGCGGATGAGACCCTATTGCATCGTTAGTAAGCGGATATATTATAAAAACCCATATACCACGATATTCCACCTCGAAGTGGAATTGGTATTGTGCTAACGTCTGTGGATGCAGGGAAACAGGTTGGAGGGATCCAACTGGATTCCTCACAAATATTATTATTTGCAGATATTTGTTGTATATGCTGTTATCATATTGATATATGATATTGAATGTTATGATTTACTAATTGGTGCTGTTGCATCATCGGATCCATTTTTGAAGTTTAAAAATAACGATATTATTTTTAAAAGGATTTCAAAGTGAATTTTTGAAAGTATACGTTTTATTAAATTTTGGAATTGATTCATTTTAAATAAATAAGTGTTATAATTTTTATGTTATAAAAAATTAAGAATTTTATGATATAAAACCAAAATTTGATGTTTGGGAATATGAAATGAACTATGTTGAAGAATAGTATGAATGAAGATTTTTGAATTTATTTATAAATGGTTTATAGATAAGATTTATAAAGAATTGAATTTTTATAAATCGGAAAAATGGAATTATAAAAGGAGTTTTTGTTAATGTTGAAAAAGGGTTTATAAAATGGAATTTTACAAGAAGTAGGATTTATAAATTTTGTAAAGTTATTAAAGGAATGACTTAAGTATAAAAATTGAGTTATAGATTGATTCGGTTAATAAAATTGATTTGTAAGTTGAAGTTGTTATAAATTATAAATGGGATTTATAAACGTTGTTTATAAATCCGAAATCACTTATTTTGATAAGTGAATTGTAGAAGTTAATTAAAGGAATTATATTCACGATTTTGGACAGTGGATAAGCCTTTAAATAAAACGTGTAGGAATGTTGAATTTGGATAACGAAGTATATTCACGATTTTGGACAGTGAATATATTATTAAATAAAATGGATATGTTTTGGAAAGGTGATATTATGAAATGAAGTAATTGTTTTAAAAGATGTTTTAAAACGTGATAAGTATCGAATACACAGATTTCAACATTCATTGTTGAAATAGACGTTTTCGAAAAATAAGGAAATGGTGGACTATAACACTGTTGTTATAGTAAATGATTTCCAAAAGGAAATGTTTTATATAGTATTGGGTTTTAAATATCTATCTTAAAATCCGAATCCCTATACTAGTGATTTTGAGTCGTCGTAACGATGTTTTACGCAACATTCATTTTGACTCAAATAGATTTCCTTAAAGAATGAAATGTATACTTAATACTGATTTAAGTATATTGAATATTTTCAAATGTTGAAAATAAATAGATTTGTGAATTACTTATTATTAAATAAGTATGGAATTACTTTTCCAATATGATATGAAATGTTTGTTAAGAATTTATCTTTGTAAAGATAAATTGAAATTGAATATTTGAAAACGATTGAAAATCGTATATCAGTAGATATTTTTGAAATATAAATTCACTATGGAATTTATAAAAGAAAGGGAAGTTGTTTAAAAATAAATGTTGATTTATTTTTGAAGTGTGGAAATTCGATATCTAGTAAAGATATTTTTGAAAATAAATAATTCGGAAAATTATTTGGAATCTGATGATGCTGCGCATCTTTATTGATAGTTAAATAACCGACTATCAATAATTACCTTTAGATAGGTATTTGTTGTGAATTGGATGAATTTGAATGCCACACTTATTTTTGAATAAGCGCACACTATTCGGGTTAGCCGGGAAAGGACCATGGGGTCGTATAACCCATTCCGAATATGTGATACGTCGTTATGAATTGCATTTGAAGACCGGTGTTGAAGACCGGATATTTTTGAAAACGGAAGGATTACCGTCGAGTTACTCTACATCGGCTGATCTCCGATTTAGAGGTTTTATCACCCTTAGTGACGGGAAGTCCGGACGTGATTAGAAAATTATCCGGATATGCAAGGGCTTCGTGAGAAGTGCCTTCGGTTCTGTTCGATACCGGAACAGACTTATATGGATTGTGTGTCTGACGTTACAATTTGAGATATAAAGCTGATTTCTTTCAAATACATATCTGTTGGTGGCGGAGAATTTATTCTCTTAGCTTAACACCCTTCTCTGAGACGTACGAGCTCAGAGGTTATGTAGTTGAAATTTATCAGTGATATATCCCAATTTGGTAACGTGACATACTGAGTGTTGCTGTGAAATGATCAGTGTACGTGCCGGAATTTTCGACTTTCGAAAATTCGACATCGATACTCCCTTTATCGACTGCCGAGAAATCGAGTGCCGGAAACTCCAATAGTGAGGGTTTTAGAAAGAAGAAATAGAAGAAAAAGAGAAGAAGAAGGAAGCAGAAGAAGAAAGAAAGAAAGAAGAACAAACAGAACACACATCAGAACAGAAAACAATATCAGAATCTTACACATCGCAGCGGAATAACATATAATAGATAATCACTAGTCTTTTTAAAACAAAGAACTATATCAGTTTATACATACATCAATCAGAGTCATATACAACAATGGACAGTTATATAAACTTGTCCTCATACAGAATACACAGCGGAATAAATACTATCAGATACAAATACTACGTCTCGCCATCCAGCTTATCTCCAAAGCTCCAGAATATCCTGATAACATAACTCTAGGCTGCCCGTGTGGAAATTGGTGGGCACCCAGAGTTTAGAAGGGAACAATAAACTCTGAGTCAGTCATGGTGACTGGTGTGAGATCGTAAAACAGTTATTCTTTAAAAATAAACAGCAGAGAATTTTAAAGTCAATTCGCAATGCTTTTGGAAAATGAAACTACCATAAGACCTCCCACCACACACACAATGCAAACGCAGAATTGGAGGAGATTTCTTCTTATGATAGTCAAAGATGCTTACTACGCAAAATCAAATCATTTTTGATATTATTATTAGTGCATAGTGTAGAAAACATTTCGAAAGTATAATATTAATCTTAGCCAGCATAGGCATTCCGCACTTATGCCTACTATAGCTACTATGTTCAATAGCAGGTTACCGCCACATTCCATAGCAGGTAATACAACTAAAACCGTACAAGTCGCGTATTGTTTCTTTGGATTTCCAACAAATGGTCAGGCTAAGGAACTTCCTATCCACGATGGGTACGTCCCTGGAATAGACGACCCGAGAACCTAACCGGATCTCTGCCAACACAAGGCCGGGTTACCTCTGCAAAAATAGGTAACTACTGACACGCATATGCCATCCCCCGATCGTAACCGATCTTCCCGAGGATCCCCGATTTCCAACAAACCACATAGATAATAATGCAGCAACCACATAGGTTAAGTATCTGGGCTCCATACCATGATACCACCTCTATCCAGAAGGAATGACATACACTAAGGGGCGCTACTCCCTAGAACCTTGCCGCATCCTTCCTGTTTCGACCATTTCCGGGGTGTGAGGCTCGACGAAGTCTCGTCTACAAAGCTACGCTTTCTCAAAAAGCCCTGCTTCGGGTCAAACAAAATGATCAACCTATGATCACAAAGATATAAGATCAAACAAATGATCATATCGCAAATGATCAAACACTGATCATTTCATAGCAACACTCAGTATGCCACGTTACCAAATTGGGATATATCGCTGATAAATTTCAACTACATAACCTCTGAGCTCGTACGTCTCAGAAAAGGGTGTTAAGCTAAGAGAATAAATTCTCCGCCACCAACAGAAATGTATTTGAAAGAAATCAGCTTTATATCTAAAATTGTAACGTCAGACACATAATCCATACAAGTCTGTTCCGGGATCGAACAGAACCGAAGGCACTTCTCACGAAGCCCTTGCATATCCGGATAAATTTCTAATCACGTCCGGACTTCCCGTCACTAAGGGTGATAAAACCTCTAAACCGGAGATCAGCCGATGTAGAGTAACTCGACGGTAATCCTTCCGTTTTCAAAAATATCTGGTCTTCAACACCGGTCTTCGAATGCAATTCATAACGACGTATCACATATTCGGAATGGGTTATACGACCCCATGGTCCTTTCCCGGCTAACCCGAATAGTGAGCGCTTATTTAAAAACAAGTGTGGCATTCAAATTCATCCAATCACAACAAATATCCATTCAAGGTAATTATTGATAGTCGGTTATTTAACTATCAATAAAAATGCGCAACATCATCAGATTCCAAATAATTTTCCCAATTATTTCATCTTCAAAAATATCTTTACTAGATATAAAATTTCCACACTTCAAAAATAAATCAACGTTTATTTTTCTAAAACAATTTCCCTTTCCTTCATAAATTCCATAGTGAATTTATATTTTCAAAATATCTACTGATATACGATTTTCAAATCGATGTCAATATTCAATTTCAATTTATCTTTAAGAAGATAAATTCTCAAAAACATTTCATTTCATATTGGAAAACATTCCATACTTATTTAATAATAAGTGTTTCACAAATCTTTTATTTTCAACATTTGAAAATATTCGATATACTTAAATCAAAATTTAAGTATAAATTCATTCTTTAAGGAAAACATTACTATAACAACATTTATTTGAGTCAAAACGAATGTTACGTAAAACATCGTTACGACGACTCAAAATCACTAGTATAGGGATTCGAAATTAAGATAGATATATAAATCCCAATACTATATAAAACATTTTCTTTCGAAAATCATTTACTATAACAACAGTGTTATAGTCCATCATTTCCTTATTCCTCGAAAACGTCTATTTCAACAATAAATGTTGAAATCTATGTATTCGATACTTAACACGTTTTAAAACATCTTTTAAAACAATTAACTTCATTTTATAATATCGCTTTCCCAAACATAACCATTTTACTCAATAATATATTCACTGTCCAAAATCGTGAATATACTTCAATAACCAAATTTCAATCTTTTCTACACATTTATTTCAAGAATTACCCACTGTCCAAAATCGTGGATAAAATTCCCTTAATAATCTCTATATTTAAAATCAATCAAATTTGATTTATTTTCGAATTTATAAAAACAACGTTTATAAATTCTATTTCCATTTTATAACAACTTCGATTTATACATCTTCTTTAATGACCCATTCAATTTATAAGTTAATGTATACATCAAAAATCCATATTATAAGTTGAATACTTATAATTCATTTATTTAAAAGAAATCGTTCTTTTAAACTTCACAGATTTTAAATCTTATTTCTTATAAGATTTGGTTTATAACCTTATATTCAATAATAACCGAAATACTTTTATAATTCCCTTGTTTTGATTTATAAAGTATACATTTTGTTTTATCTCGTCTATGAACCCTTCATACTTATTCAAAAATTCCAATTTAACCATTTTATAAATTACTTTACTATTTATCCCGGAAATCACCTTTTGGTTATATTTCACAAAAATTTATAACTTTTATGACTTTAAAATCTGAACGTTTATTTATTTAAAATAAATCACTTCAAAAATTTAATAAAACGTTTATTTTCAAAAATCACTAAAAAAATCCTTTTAAAGTAAAAGTCATTATTTTTAAACTTCAAAAGCTGAATCCGATGATGCAACGCATCAATTAGTCCATCACAACAACAACATCATATATCAACATATGATAACAGAATATACATCAATATCTGTAAATAAATAACTACTGGTGAGGAATCCAGTTGGATCCCTCCAACCTGTTTCCCTGCATCCACAGATGTTAGCACAATACCAATTCCGCTCCAGTACGGAATTATCGCGGTATATAGGTTTTATAAAAATATCCGCTTACTAACGGCGCAATAGGGTCTCATCCGCTATACGAGGCGGGAAATCATCAATCCAATATATACATATGCTAATATGTATATATTGCTATATATATAGATATATCCTATCATATCTAATATCACATCCAATAGCAATCATATCAGTCAAATCAATAACTGTAAAAGAAAATCCACTTTCATTTGAGTGAGAAGATCTCACCGTGATTTTATTCGTCGCAATAGCGATTTATTCCGATTGAAATTAAACGGACGTTTAATTTTACCCAAAATTTTCATTGAATCCAATCGACTCCAAATCAGTTGCGCTGCGTAGAGCTTGTCGAGACGATTCCAACGCACTTTGTTTCGAAATTTTCTGATAATGTATGAACAAGATATACATTTTTAAAGTTTGTACGATTTTAATACAAATTGATTTACAATTTTATTTTATTTTTATACCCAGATTAATCTGCACCGTTCGTTCCCCTTTTGATGAGATCAGCCCCGTTCATGCCTTCTCCCCCAAAACCACGCTACCAGGCTACAACGAACCCATGCCGCCGAACAACTTCCAATTACGCGACCAACCACGTTCGCTCCTACCCCGATCAAACTCCACCACGTGAAGCGCCACCACAAGCTCTGCCTCCGACTGCAATATGGCGAAGTCCGGTGCCTTCCTCCCCTCGGAATACGTGAACGAACGACGGCTACTCTTGGCCATTTCCTGGCTTCAAACGTTGACGATGACTGAGATCCACCGTTGGATATGCTCGTCGTGAAGAGTTCTTCAACTTTCATTTATATAGATTTCGAAATCAAAGCTTGGATCGAGAGTTTTCAAGGGAAAAACGAGAGAGCTTTTCGGCCATAGATAGCTTGAACTGGCGGCTACGTTTCAAAACCCTAGGGTTGTTTTTCTTTTGCAAAATGAAGAGAAGAGGGGCTTTTATAGAAAATTTAACGATTTACTATTCATCGAATTTTTTCGAACTCCGATTCGAGCGTGCCGACTGACGTTCGTAAGGTTTACCCCACGTTCCGAACACAATGGAACGGGTTTCGGAAGCTAATTCGATCGTCTGTGCAAGATATGGAATTAAACGATCAATTTAAATTAAACCGATTTAAATCGATTCCGAGGCGTTTTAATTCGTACCGAACAAATGGTAAATCCAAAAATTACGAAATTTGAAATCTTACAATAATATCACATTACGGATCCGATGAAACTGGTTTCGTCGAAATCCGAGACTTTTTGATAAATCACTATTTTAACTCGCCGAATTAAAATTAAAATGATTTCAAAGCGTTTCGAGCTGCCACGGTCAAACGACAACTCCGATGGATACGAAAATTGAAATCCGATAATAACTAACTATTACAGATCCAATGGAACTGGTTTCGTTCAATTCTGAGACTGTTCTAAAATTGACTATTTTTACAGTCGATAATTAAATATTAAAATATTAAATCTTCACAGATTAACTCCAAATTCAATTTTAAAAGTTCTATAACCTTTCTATAACTCCAGTATGATTAAATAAAATTTTCCAAATCGTTTTCAATCATATTAACTCGATTTCCAATTATTTCTGAAATTTCAATTATTAATTTATCGATTTAATTGTCAAATTAAATCCAATATTCGAAAAATAAATTATTCGACTTATTAAATTCATTTATTAATATTAAAAATCAATTAAATATTCGAATTTTAATTATCAAAAATTCTGGGTCGTTACAAACTTCCCCCCTTAAAAGAATTTCGTCCTCGAAATTACAAGTTAGGAAAAGTGGTCCTTAACTCGTCTACTCTTTTTCCAACATCTAATAGTTTTATCAAATTTTCAAAACAAATCTCTCTACTAGAGATTCGTTATTAATTCAACTAAATTTCCAACTTCAATTATAAGTTTCAACAGCATTGTTTAACTTCTCAATTCAAATTCGAGTTTAAATTCAAATTTTAAACTAAAAATTTCTCTAAAATTTTCTAACGCCCTAAATTTCCGAAAAATTTCGCCAGCGTCTCCTTTGCGCGGCTAATACGGCACAACTACAGAACGTCCCTACGGACTCTCATATTTCAAAAAGAAAAGAAAAAGCCAAGCGGCTAGACAAGAAATCATCAAATTTCATATTGAAATTCAAATACTTACCTTTTGTCGAGCAATTCAAATTTATCTTCGAAAATCAAATCCAATTCCTTAATAACACCTGTATCTTACTAGCCATAATATCTAGTTACAGCATTCAAACATTTTGCAAATTTGATTACAAAATTTCTAGTATAAACTGCTTATACATTTTTACTTCACTGTTGAAGTTATATATCTATTCTCATTCAAATTTTTTTTTACATTTCCCATTCATTTATATTTAGTTTACCATTTCAACTAAATTTGGATTCAATTTACTTTCAATTCTGAAATATTGAATTTTATCAATTATCTGTCATTTACAACTACACTATCTTAAATTAGTTCCAATTACTAATTCAAATTGATATCAATTCAATTTATTTTAATTCTACCTCGATTAAATCTACTTACATTTAAACTGGATTTCAAATTCCATACGAATTTTAATTCATCTTTCATTTACAATTATTCAATTCAATTCGTTGGCTTACGAATTCGAAATGAATTTCAACTTTCAATTTCATTTTCATTTAATTGATTCACTTATACTTGCTTTGATTTAACTACATTCTTTTAAGTTAAATTTATTCTACCAAAATTCAATTGGTATAAGTTATCAACTTAGTAATATTTCATAAATATCTTTATATAGCATTCCAGAGTTTACCAACATTTCAAAGCCATTTTGAAAACAATTCAAATTATCCTTTGAATTTCAAAAACAAAATCCAAAATTTTCAAACAACTTCTATTTAAAACAATTTGGCAGCAATTTCTCTTTTGGAAACCCGAAAATGAACACCGGTGATGTCGCGATCATCATCGGAATTATTTTCCAACGACCGAAAAGAGTTTAGAGCTCTCATCTCTTCCAAAATACTTTTCAAATCCTTTGAAATCCATTTTCAAATCAAAAAGATTTAAACTTTCCAAATCTCCAAAATTTTCAAATTCTTTTCAAAACATTTCCAAATACTTCTCTGGAATTCCATTTAAATTACAATTCACATTTACAGTTTACATTCTCAAATTTCATTTATATTTGAATTTATTTCTTAACTTTGGAGTTACGATTTCAATTTCTTATTCAATTCCAATGAGAATAATTTAATATTATTACTTCTAGCAACCATGCAACCATATACTATAGTAATTCATAGAAAACATTTCTTTTCTATACAAAAATACTTTTGGGCAAAATTATCTCATTCACCCTATTCAAAAACAATACTGTGCCGAATTGTTCTATATAAGTGTTTAGAGATCCCTATCGATAGAGTTGTACGGACAATACCGACCAGAATCCATATACCACTCAACAAACCAATCATCACAATATAAAACAATTTTATATTCACTAACAAATACGCACTCATATCTATTATTACACTCAAACTCATTCTAGAGTACTACTGGCTCTATCTCTAATGAGTAACACCCAACAGAGCACGGTTGTCGCTTAACCATATGCTCTGATACCACGCTGTCACGTACCGGAATTTTCGACTTTCGAAAATTCGACATCGATACTCCCTTTATCGACTGCCGAGAAATCGAGTGCCGGAAACTCCAATAGTGAGGGTTTTAGAAAGAAGAAATAGAAGAAAAAGAGAAGAAGAAGGAAGCAGAAGAAGAAAGAAAGAAGAACAAACAGAACACACATCAGAACAGAAAATGTAACGACCCAGAATTTTGATAATTAAAATTCGAATATTTAATTGATTTTTAATATCAATAAAAGGAATTTAGAAGTCGAATATTGGATTTACCTGGGTAATTAAATCGATAATTTAATAGTTGTAATTCCAGAAATAATTGAAATCTGGATTAAATGTGATTGAAAACGATTTGGAAAATTTTATTTAATCATACTGGAGTTATAGAAAGGTTATAGAACTTTTAAAATTGAATTAAAAGTTTATCTGTGAAAATCGAATATTTTAATATTTAATTATCGACTGTAAAAATAGTCAATTTTCGAACAGTCTCAGAATTGAACGAGACCAGTTCCATTGGATCCGTAATAGTTAGTTATTATCGGATTTCAATTTTCGTATCAATCGGAGTTGTCGTTTGACCGTGGCAGCTCGAAACGCATCGATATCATTTTAATTTTAAATCGTCGAGTTAAAATAGTCATTTTTCAAAAAGTCTCGGATTTCAACGAAACCAGTTTCATCGGATCCGTAATGTGATATTATGGCATGGTATCAAATTTCGTAATTTTTGGATTTACCATTTGTCCGGTACAGATTAAAACGCCTCGAAATCGATTTAAATCGGTTTAATTTAAATTGATCGTTTGTTGTCATATCTCACACAGACGATCGAATTAGCTTTCGAAACCTGTTCCATTGTGTCCGGAACGTGGGATAAACCCTAGAAACGGTAGTGACCTTGCGTAAATCGGAGTTCGGGAATTCGAAATGAATAGTGTTTCGGTAAAATTTCTATAAAAGGACCCCTATCTTCACAAATTTATTGCAAACCCTAATCACCAAGGCCAGCCGCCACTTGCTATTTCGAAGGCCCGAATCTCGTTTCGTTCTTCCCAATTCTTCTTTCAATCCCTCGATAATTAGAGGAAAATGTCAACTGCAAAGATGAAGAGCTTCGCAAGCTCTACGATGTGAACGGTCACGATCGCGTTTGGAGCTGTGGATCGATGGGGATTTGGGTTCAAAGGCGCTGCGTTCGTGCTCGTCTGGAGGGAGCTGGGGACGACCGAGCTGGGTCTAGTCGTGGCCGTGGGTGATGTTGGAGGCGCTCGTCATTTTGGCGGTCCCTGATCGTCTCCGTTTCGCTCGAAATGGTCGCGTGCATTAGGGTTTTATGGCGGCGAGTGGGTTGATAGTTGCGTTCGTTACCTGGTAGAGAGGAAGAAGAAGCGGCCGGCCCTGATGAGATGGAGCAAGATCCAACGGCAGATGTGCATTGTAGGGTTTGGAAAATAAATTAAATTGTAAATTGAATATATATTTAATTGTATAAAGTTTAAAATATCGTAACTTTGTCATATATTGTCAGAAAATTACGAAACCAGTTGCGTTGTCTTCGTATTGACGAGCACTACGCGATGCAATTGGATTGGAATCGTTTGGAGCTAGTTTGAATTTTGGGTAAAATTAAACGCGCGTTTAATTTTATTCGAAATAAACGCTGGAACGGAATTTAAAATCAAGGTGAGATCTTCTCACTCAAATGAAAGTGGAATTTTCAGTTATTTATTGGTTGACTGTTTGGATGTGATATTAGATATAGTAGGATATATATCTATATATAGCAATATATACATATTGGCATATGTATATATTGGATTGATTGATTTCCCGCCTCGTATAGCGGATGAGACCCTATTGCGCCGTTAGTAAGCGGATTTTTATAAAACCCATATACCGCGATAATTCCGTACTGGAGCGGAATTGGTATTGTGCTAACGTCTTTGGATGCAGGGAAACAGGTTGGAGGGATCCAACTGGATTCCTCAACTGTATTTACTTATTTACAGATATTGATATATATTCTGTTATCATATTGATATATGATATTGACTGTTGTGATGGACTAATTGGTGTTGTCGCATCATCGGATTCAGTTTTGAAATGTAAAAATAACGACTTTTACTTTAAAAGGGTTTTTAAAGTGATTTTTGAAAATATACGTTTTATGGAATTTTTGAATCGATTTATAAACATAAAATTTTGAAGTTATAAAAGTTAAGATTTTTGTGAATTATGACCGTAAGGTGATTTTTGAAATAAATAGTTTAAGCAATTTATAAAATGGTTTGAACTGAGATTTTCGGATTTTTGTGAACAGTTTATTTAAAAGATTTAAAAAGTTGATATTTATAAATTCAAAATATTGGAATTTTAAAACGAGATGATAAGTGTAAAAAAATGAAATTTATAGAATTATAAATCGTGAAGATATGGAATTTATAGATTTATAAATTGTGAAGTTATAAAATGGATGAAACTGTAGAATAAAAGATTTATAAGAGATTAACTTATAAATTGGATTTTTGCCTTTAAATGGAATATTGATCGAGTTATTAATAAAGAAGATTTATTAAATTGAAGTCGTTAGAAAATAGAAATAGAATTTATAAACGTTGTTTTATAAATTCGAAATCAATTGGATTTGATAAATTAAAATGTTAAAGGAGATATATTCGCGATTTTGGATAGCGGATTATTTTTTTAAATAAAATGTGTAGAAAATATTGAAATGTGGTTAGTGAAGTATATTCACGATTTTGGACAGTGAATATATTGTTAAGTAAAATGAACTTGTTTTGGGAAAGCGATATTACAGAAATGAAGTAATTGTTTTAAAAGATGTTTTAAAACATGATAAGTATCGAATACATGGATTTCAACTTTTATTGTTGAAATAGACGTTTTCGAGGAATTTAAGGAAATGATGGACTATAACACTGTTGTTATAGTAAATGGTTTCCGAAAGGAAATATTTTTGTATGGTATTGGGATTCATATATCTATCTAAATTCCGAATCCCTATACTAGTGATTTTGAGTCGTCGTAACGATGTTTTACGTAACATTCGTTTTGACTCAAATAAAATGTGTTTAAAGAATGATTTCCTTAAAGAATGAGATATATACTTAATTTTGATTTAAGTATATCGAATATTTTCTAAGTGTTGAAAATAAATGATTTGTGAATTACTTATTTTTAAAATAAGTATGGGAATGCTTTTCCAATATGAAATGAACCGTTTTGAGATTTTATCTTTTAAAGATAAATTGAAATGTGGAAGTTGATTTGAAATTGTTTTCAAATGGTGAAGTGTGGAAATAATATATCTAGTAAAGATATTTTTGAAGATAAATAATTTGGAAAATTATTTGGAATCTGATGATGTTGCGCATCTTTATTGATAGTTAAATAACCGACTATCAATAATTACCTTTAGATATGTATTTGTTGTGAATTGGATGAATTTGAAGGCCACACTTATTTTTGAATTAGCGCTCACTATTTGGGTTAACCGGGAAAGGACCATGGGGTCGTATAACCCATTCCGAATAGGTGATACGTCGTTATGAATTGCATTCGAAGACCGGTGTTGAAGACCGGATATTTTTGAAAACGGAAGGATTACCGTCGAGTTACTCTACATCGGCTGATCTCCGGTTTAGAGGTTTTATCACCCTTAGTGACGGGAAGTCCGGACGTGATTAGAAATTTATCCGGAAATGCAAGGGCTTCGTGAGAAGTGCCTTCGGTTCTGTTCGATCCCGGAACAGACTTGTATGGATTGTGTGTCTGACATTACAATTTGAGATATAAAGCTGATTTCTTTCAAATACATTTCTGTTGGTGGCGGAGAATTTATTCTCTTAGCTTAACACCCTTCTCTGAGACGTACGAGCTCAGAGGTTATGTAGTTGAAATTCATCAGCGATATATCCCAATTTGGTAACGTGGCATACTGAGTGTTGCTGTGAAATGATCAGTGTTTGATCATTTGCGATATGATCATTTGTTTGATCTTATATCTTTGTGATCATAGGTTGATCATTTTGTTTGACCCGAAGCAGGGCTTTTTTGAGAAAGCGTAGCTTTGTGGACGAGACTTCGTCGAGCCTCACACCCCGGAAATGGTCGAAACAGGAAGGATGCAGCAAGGTTCTAGGGAGTAGCGCCCCTTAGTGTATGTCATTCCTTCTGGATAAAGGTGATATCATGGTATGGAGCCCAGATACTTAACCTCTGTGGTTGCTGCAAAATTTATTTCTTTGTGGTTGTTGCGAATCGGGGATCCTCGGGAAGATCGGTGACGATCGGGGGATGGCATACGCGTGTCAGTAGTTACCTATTTTTGCAGAGGTAACCCGGCCTTGTGTTGGCAGAGATCCGGTTAGGTTCTTGGGTCGTCTATTCCTGGGACGTACCCATCGTGGATAGGAAGTTCCTTAGCCTGACCATTTGTTGGAAATCCAAAGAAACAATACGAGCCTTGTACGGTTTTAGTTGTAGAACCTGCCATCTAATATGGCAGCTATAGCAAGCATACTATAATGGTACCTATGCTGGCTAAGATTTATATTGTACTTTCGAAATGTTTTCTACACTATGCACTAATAATAATATCAAAAAGAATTTGATTTTGCGTAGTAAGCATCTTTGACTATCATAAGAAGAAATCTCCTCCAAGTCTGCGTTTGCATTGTGTGTGTGGCGGGAGGTCTTATGGTAGTTTCATTTTCCAAAAGCATTGCGAATTTGTTTTATTATAATTGTGAAGAATAACTATTTTACGATCTCACACCAGTCACCATGACTGACTCGGAGTTTATTGTTCCCTTCTAAACTCTGGGTGCACACCAATTTCCACACGGGTAGCCTAGAGTTATATTATCAGGATATTCTGGAGCTTTGGAAGCAAGCTGGATGGCGAGACGTAGTATTTGTATCTGATAGTATTTATTCCGCTGTGTATTCTGTATGAGGACAAGTTTATATAACTGTCCATTGTTGTATATTGACTCTGATGATTGATGTATGTATAAACTGATATAGCTCTTTGTTTTAAAAGACTAGTGTTTATTTATTATATATTGTTCCGCTGCGATGTGTAAGATTCTGATATTGTTTTCTGTATCTGCTCTTGTTCTGTTGTTGTTCTTCTTTCTTTCTCTTCTTTCTTTTCTTCTTCTTCTGCCTTTTTCTTTTTCTTAAACCCTCACTATTGGAGTTTCCGGCACTCGATTTCTTTTTCTTTTTGAAATCTGAGAGTCCGTAGGGACGTTTTGTAGTCGTGCCGTACTAGCCGCGCAAAGGAGACGCTGGCGAAATTTTTCGAAAATATCGGGCGTTAGAAAATTTTTGTGAAAATTTTGAAAGTTTAAAATTTGAATTTAAACTCGAATTTGAATTTTGAAGTAAACAATGTTGTTTAAAACTCAAAATTGAAGTTAGAAAGTTAGTTGAAGTAATAACGAATCTTTAGTAGAAGATTTGTTGTGAAAATTTGATAAAACTATTGGATTGTGAAAAATAGTAGACGAGTTAAGGACCTTTTTTCCTAACTTGTAATTTCAAGGACGAAATTCTTTTAAGGGGGGAAGTTTGTAACGACCCATAATTTTTGATAATTAAAATTCGAATATTTAATTGATTTTTAATATCAATAAAAGGAATTTAGAAGTCGAATATTGGATTTACCTGGGTAATTAAATCGATAATTTAATAGTTGTAATTCCAGAAATAATTGAAATCTGGATTAAATGTGATTGAAAACGATTTGGAAAATTTTATTTAATCATACTGGAGTTATAGAAAGGTTATAGAACTTTTAAAATTGAATTAAAAGTTTATCTGTGAAAATCGAATATTTTAATATTTAATTATCGACTGTAAAAATAGTCAATTTTCGAACAGTCTCAGAATTGAACGAGACCAGTTCCATTGGATCCGTAATAGTTAGTTATTATCGGATTTCAATTTTCGTATTAATCGGAGTTGTCGTTTGACCGTGGCAGCTTGAAACGCATCGATATCATTTTAATTTTAAATCGTCGAGTTAAAATAGTCATTTTTCAAAAAGTCTCGGATTTCGACGAAACCAGTTTCATCGGATCCGTAATGTGATATTATGGCATGGTTTCAAATTTCGTAATTTTTGGATTTACCATTTGTCCGGTACAGATTAAAACGCCTCGAAATCGATTTAAATCGGTTTAATTTAAATTGATCGTTTGTTGTCATATCTCACACACACGATCGAATTAGCTTTCGAAACCTGTTCCATTGTGTTCGGAACGCGGGATAAACCCTAGAAACGGTAGTGACCGTGCGTAAATCGGAGTTCGGGAATTCGAAATGAATAGTGTTTCGGTAAAATTTCTATAAAAGGACCCCTATCTTCACAAATTTATTGCAAACCCTAATCACCAAGGCCAGCCGCCACTTGCTATTTCGAAGGCCAGAATCTCGTTTCGTTCTTCCCAATTCTTCTTTCAATCCCTCGACAATTAGAGGAAAATGTCAACTGCAAAGATGAAGAGCTTCGCAAGCTCTACGATGTGAACGGTCACGATCGCGTTTGGAGCTGTGGATCGATGGGGATTTGGGTTCAAAGGCGCTGCGTTCGTGCTCGTCTGGAGGGAGCTGGGGACGACCGAGCTGGGTCTAGTCGTGGCCGTGGGTGATGTTGGAGGCGCTCGTCATTTTGGCGGTCCCTGATCGTCTCTGTTTCGCTCGAAATGGTCGCGTGCATTAGGGTTTTATGGCGGCGAGTGGGTTGATAGTTGCGTTCGTTACCTGGTAGAGAGGAAGAAGAAGCGGCCGACCCTGATGAGATGGAGCAAGATCCAACGGCAGATGTGCATTGTAGGGTTTGGAAAATAAATTAAATTGTAAATTGAATATATATTTAATTGTATAAAGTTTAAAATATCGTAACTTTGTCATATATTGTCAGAAAATTACGAAACCAGTTGCGTTGTCTTCGTATGGACGAGCACTACGTGATGCAATTGGATTGGAATCGTTTGGAGCTAGTTTGAATTTTGGGTAAAATTAAACGCGCGTTTAATTTTATTCGAAATAAACGCTGGAACGGAATTTAAAATCAAGGTGAGATCTTCTCACTCAAATGAAAGTGGAATTTTCAGTTATTTATTGATTGACTGTTTGGATGTGATATTAGATATAGTAGGATATATATCTATATATAGCAATATATACATATTGGCATATGTATATATTGGATTGATTGATTTCCCGCCTCGTATAGCGGATGAGACCCTATTGCGCCGTTAGTAAGCGGATTTTTATAAAACCCATATACCGCGATAATTCCGTACTGGAGCGGAATTGGTATTGTGCTAACGTCTTTGGATGCAGGGAAACAGGTTGGAGGGATCCAACTGGATTCCTCAACTGTATTTACTTATTTACAGATATTGATATATATTCTGTTATCATATTGATATATGATATTGACTGTTGTGATGGACTAATTGGTGTTGTCGCATCATCGGATTCAGTTTTGAAATGTAAAAATAACGACTTTTACTTTAAAAGGGTTTTTAAAGTGATTTTTGAAAATATACGTTTTATGGAATTTTTGAATCGATTTATAAACATAAAATTTTGAAGTTATAAAAGTTAAGATTTTTGTAAATTATGACCGTAAGGTGATTTTTGAAATAAATAGTTTAAGCAATTTATAAAATGGTTTGAACTGAGATTTTCGGATTTTTGTGAACAGTTTATTTAAAAGATTTAAAAAGTTGATATTTATAAATTCAAAATATTGGAATTTTAAAACGAGATGATAAGTGTAAAAAAATGAAATTTATAGAATTATAAATCGTGAAGATATGGAATTTATAGATTTATAAATTGTGAAGTTATAAAATGGATGAAACTGTAGAATAAAAGATTTATAAGAGATTAACTTATAAATTGGATTTTTGCCTTTAAATGGAATATTGATCGAGTTATTAATAAAGAAGATTTATTAAATTGAAGTCGTTAGAAAATAGAAATAGAATTTATAAACGTTGTTTTATAAATTCGAAATCAATTGGATTTGATAAATTAAAATGTTAAAGGAGATATATTCGCGATTTTGGATAGCGGATTATTTTTTTAAATAAAATGTGTAGAAAATATTGAAATGTGGTTAGTGAAGTATATTCACGATTTTGGACAGTGAATATATTGTTAAGTAAAATGAACTTGTTTTGGGAAAGCGATATTACAGAAATGAAGTAATTGTTTTAAAAGATGTTTTAAAACGTGATAAGTATCGAATACATGGATTTCAACTTTTATTGTTGAAATAGACGTTTTCGAGGAATTTAAGGAAATGATGGACTATAACACTGTTGTTATAGTAAATGGTTTCCGAAAGGAAATATTTTTGTATGGTATTGGGATTCATATATGTAATGACCCAAGATTTTAGGAATTTATTCTGGAAAATATAAATAAATTTAAAATAATTTTTAAATTAATTTTGAAGGAGGAATTGATATAGCTTGATAGTGTATCAGTGTGTGTACATGTGTGCACAGGAAATGCACATGAATATAAGCTAAAACCCTGAACTCCAAGAATACATACATATTGATGTGTATGGAAATATATATATATATATATATGTAGATTAAATTCTTAAAAGTAGTATGCATGAGTAAATGTATATATGAATGCTACTGAATATTTTTGAGTGTACATGTGCATGTGTGTGTCAGTATAGAATGATGTATGAATATATAGGTGGGTGTACTAATTATTTCAGTAAGACTTATATAAATATATATGTGTTAATAAAATACTAGAGTTTAAACTAGTGAAATAAAATATATAGACATATTTTAATATAAGCAGAAATAAAAAGAATGAAGATATAAAAAGGAATAATCCTCTTATAAATAAATGAAGGAAGTACATACCATTTGCATGAAAGCTAAAAATAGAAAAAAATAAGATAAAACAGGGAAGTGCTTGGTATAGGCAGAATTAGAAAAGAGTATTTAATAAATAACAAAACCAAGTCACATTTTTAGCATGATTGTAGACACGGGGGAAAAGTATTTTCTGAAAAGCAAATTTCTAAAAAAAATGTGTAACCACTTTTCTCTTCACCCAAATTAAGCCGGGAAGGGTAAAACTTTGGGTTTAAAATGCAGATAACATGATTTTTCTGGTGGGCAAAAATGGACTTAGCCAATACCCAAAACCCTAAGAGAGACCCTGTATATATATATACATGTATATGCAACAGCCTCCTCTCCTCCTCAGAAAAGAATTTTGAAAAAAAAACAACACCATAGAAATCATAAGACAAGGGAAGGAAGAGAGCTTGAGGCTAAGGGCAGAAGCTCATCAATTAATTAAGGAAACAAAGAGAGAGCTAGGTGAGAAAATTCACTCAAAAATCTAAGGCAATAAGTCCTAATGTAGGCAGCCAGTTAAAAGTATTTTTCTTAAAAGAGTATTTTCATATATGAATGCTTATCTGTGAATTTAAATCTGAAAATGTTTTGATTCTCTTTGGTTGATCACTTGTTTTATTATAACAAAGTTTTATGTGTTGTTAGTATACATATCTGTTTTATACACTCAGATCTCTGATATGTTAATGTTTAGGGATATAAACAAATACCCAGAAAATAAAATGTTGAGAATAGGCAAGTAGTATTGGTTTTGGCTCAACCCAGAAAGATGTAAATAATGTTGAGCTGCAATATACTCATGTATAAGTGCTGAGGCTTGAAATAGAAAGGAATTAGGGGTGCAATAGGTTTGTCTATGTGCTGATGCTCCTGATTCAATAAAATGCATAGCAAACAAAATTTTGTGATTCAGTGAAACCAGGTCATCCTGAGTTTAACTCAAGCACAAATGTTTGCAAAAGAAAAACTCTCCCAGAAACCATAAGCCAATGTTAGTTGCCTAAACTCTTTTTAAATACCAGGATGAATATATATATATATACAGAACCTTATTTTATAATCACCAATGGTTGTTTGCTTGTTTGCCTCTGTATGGTCATGAATAATATGAGATGCCATGTTATGGATGTTTTTAGCTAATGAAATGATTCACTGAATGGTTTTGTCATGAAAAATCAAAAGAGTTATTATTAACTTAAACCTGATTAGGAAATTGGGGTCAAGAACACTGCAGGAATGACTTGTGTGCTTGAGTAACACAAGTTGACACATGGCTTGTTTAAGTCCTGAGATCTTTGTGTAATGGAGTGAATTAGTTCATTACAGTGTGTCCATTGATTCATAAATATTGCAGATGAGACCAAGGATAGATAAATATACCAAGGGAATAATACTTGAGATGATGAGAAAACTAGAGTTTTTCCCAGATTTGAAATATGAGAATTGAATAAATGATTTAACTCATATTGGTTATTTTCCTGTTTGGTATGAATGATTGTTTGACTATGATTGAATTGTATGCTTGAATGTATGTGCCATATTTATATATGTAGTCTCTGGAAAGAAAATTAAAGTGTGCACATGCACAATGACACAGAGCCTGCACACAAGTATTTGCCTGATTCCAAAGGGCCGAACTTTCTGTATATGTACTTAACTTGACTTTAACCTAATTAACTAATTATTTTTGTGAGCTTTCTCATACCAGACATGTGTCTGACCCTAGTGTGCTAATGGCATCTGGGGTGTCTCATTTAAAATGAGGCGGTTTCAAATGCTTTTTCAGGGATTGCAGCAACTAAGTAGGAGCAAGGCTTTGAGAAGAAGATATAGCATGCTAAACTTAGTTAGATAAGAGCCTAAATGTTGAAATCTGCATGTATTGACAATTTAAATTGCTACTTGTATTAAGTGTTGAATATTGGATGGATATTTTGTTAGGTATTTTATTAAGAGATTGACTTGTATCTGAAATCTATGAACCAAGTTAAATATCTGTTATGTTTAAAAAAAAAATTAATCAAATCTTGTAAGTGGATTTAGCAAGAACACCATGTTAAAATCGAATGATTGCATTTTATAAATGTATTAGTCAATCTTGAGTCTTTGGAAAGGATTTAAGTTTTGGAAAATCTGGATAGTTGATTCTCAGAAAATTAAATGGTTTTATTTTCTACCATGGCATATGTATACAAAAGAAAATAGACATAGGTTGAATGTTTTATATGGCTGCAAGGTTCCCATAATTAAACTTGTTTCATACAAATGTCTCATGTCCTATTTTTTTTTAAAAAGAAAGGATTTGTAATAAGAGAATTGTAAGCCAGATCCAAATAGTTGCAGAGATATATGCACATAAACATGTTTAGTGCAAATATTACCACACCTTTTCCTTTGTATTTGTGATAAGGATCTGAATTTCACTCAGATTCTAACCAAATGCATTCTTAATTCCAGACAGATTTTGTGAGAAGAAATTCAAACCTGGATAATGATAAACACTTCTATCATTTACAAAACCCAAGCAACAGACCCTTAATTTACATCAATCATGAAGCCTTCCAGGTTGTAGGAATGGGTTTCAAAAATAATAAAGCAAGAATTATTGTTTAGTATGATAGAATATAGGCAAAAATAAAGTATATATGTGCAGATATAGGTAGATAACAGGTTCCAAACTGTACAGGGGAAAATGAAAAAGGAAAGAAAAAAAAACAAAAATTGTGTTTGAACCAACCAGCATAGTACTCGAACTCGTGACCTTTTGTGTATAAGTTAGGCGCGTTTCCATTACGCCTAGATGTTGCTTGTGTTCACATAGGATCCACTTTCTTTTATACTGAATTTGTTACTATTCAGACTTTAACACAAACCTCTATATTAAAAGCTTGCTTTCCACTGATTATTACTTGATCACTTCTTAGTTAGGATAAACAGACTAAAGTATATGTTTCCAGTGGATTGTTTGGTCAAAATAAAAATCAGCAATCCAATATCCTCTTGTTTTCCAGAACTCTGATTCAAACAAGAGAGGCATATACATCCTCACATGTATGTGCTTATCTTTGTGAGTGTACTGATATATTTATATTGGTTGATTATTGTGATCCTGGATGTATTTGGTTTATTGGAGAAAGATATTGACCCTGAGAATTATAATTGCAATGGATGATATATCTATCTATATATATATCCTCTTTACCTTAAAAAAAAATCCTTATGAAATTAGAGTAGAAATAGGAGGGTCATTTCAGTTGGTATCAGAGCTATGTTATTTAACATAGTAGAAGTAAGGATCAAGTTCTTAGATAGAAATAAAATTAAAAGGAACTATATATATATAACAATGTGTTCAGTGTGTAAAAAAAAAACCCACTGAAACAACCAAATTACCAATCAAACTAACCAGCTATGTAAATTATTATTAGCAAACTATGGTAGGGAGACCACCAAATCAGGGAGCAGGATCTTCCCATGCACCACCAATGGTCAATCTGCAAGACTTGGTGAGAGCATTTAGGGATGGGGCAGGACAAAGGCAAGAAAATCCCTATGAAGAACTCTCAAAATTACTTAAGACATATACTCATTTAGGAGGCAAAAGCTTTGAAGGGACAGAGAGTATCATGGAAATTCAAACATGGTTGAGAACATTGGAAAGAATTTTCAATGACATGCAACTTGATGATCAAAGAAAGAGGCAAGTGGCTTCAAGACAGCTAAAAGGAGTAGCTTTAGGCTGGTGGGAAGTAATCATTGCAGGAAGGAATGAGAATGAAATCACTTGGAATCAATTCAAAGAGATGTTGGAAGCAAGGTTTGTACCAGCATCAGCAAAGACTACCTTGCTAGAAGAATTCATTAGACTTAGACAAGGAACCATGACTGTCACAGAATACACTCAAAAGTTTGAGGGGCTTTCCACATATGGAGCAATGCTTGTGGCAGATGAGGCATCTAAAAATGATAGGTACATAAAAGGTCTGAACCCAGGACTTAGCAGAGCCATGTTACCCTATGCAGACAAGACTTTTGACCATGTGATAGACTTAGCTTTGAGGTTGGAGCAGCATGACAAGGAAAGGGAGAAGTTCAGAAATTTTAAGAGCAATAATATCAAGAAAGGTAAGGGGAGGTATCACCCTTATGATAAGAAGAAAGAAGAGGCTAGTAACAAAAGCACTGGAGATGTCAAAGCTAAGGAAAACAATAAGAAAATTGTGTGCCATCAGTGTGGAAAAGAAGGGCATATCAAACCAAGATGTCCAGAATTGAAAGGAGGAGCTTTCAAATGTTATCTATGTGGGAAAGAGGGGCATATGAAGAGGAATTGTCCTGAGTATAAACAGCAAGGCAAATTGGCAAATTTGGAAGGAAAAGGCAAAGCCACAGTGGAGAGTAACACTGTAAACCATAGCCAAGTGGAAGGTACATTACTTATTTGTACCATACCCATAACAGTAGTATATGATACTGGGGCAACTCACTCTTTAATTTCTTATGAATTGGTTAAAATGCTAAAACTGAATTGCATATTGGTTGAAACCCCATTGCATATACACAGTCCATTGGGGAGTTCTAGTGTTTTAAATATGATTTGTGTGGATGTGGAATTAAACATAGGAGGAAATATTTTTATTTCCAATTTTATATGTTTTGAATTACCCAAATATAGGTGTTATATTGGGGGTAGACTGGTTAAGGCAATTTAAAGCCATAATTAATTTAGACTCATCCACCATATCATTGCAAAATTCTAGAGGCCAGAGAATCACAGTTTTATGTGAGGTAGCTAAGGAAGGAAAACTATATCATTTAGTTGACTCAGAAAAAGATTTCAGTGAACTAACCATTGAAGAAATTTCCATAGTCAATGAATATTTGGATGTGTTTGGTGAGGTCAAGGGTATTCCACACCATAGACCAGTAGAATTCCAGATCAATCTAGTTCCAGGAGCAAGCCCAGTGATTAAAAAGCCAACTAGAATGGGGCCAAATGAACTAAAAGAATTAAAGAAACAGTTAGAAGAATTGGAAGAAAAGGGTTTTATAAGACCAAGTAATTCTTGCTGGGGAGCACCAGTGGTATTTGTTAAGAAGCAAGATGGCTCCTTAAGACTCTGCATAGATTATAGAGAATTAAACAAAGTAACTATTAAAAATAAATACCCATTGCCAAGAATAGATGATCTTTTTGATCAATTAGCAGGGGCAAAAGTATTTTCTAGACTAGACTTAGCATCTGGTTTTCATCAAATGAAGGTGGAAGAATCAAGCATCAAGTACACTGCCTTTAACACTAGGTATGGGTTGTATGAATTTTTGGTTATGCCATTTGGCTTGACCAATGCACCATCTTACTTTGTAGATTTAATGAACAGAACCTTTAGAGATTGTTTAGACAAGTTTGTGCTTATTTTTATAGATGACATTTTGATTTATTCCAAGACAGTGGAAGAACATAAGCATCATTTGCACCTGGTTTTGTCTAGATTAAGGGAAAAAGATTTAAAGGCAAAATTTTCAAAATGTGTGTTTTGGAAAGAGGAAGTACATTTTCTTGGCCATGTTATATCTGCCAAAGGAATTTCTGTGAACCCCAATAAAGTAGTGGCTATTCAAGCATGGAAGAGGCCAAGCACTGTGAGTGAAGTGAGGTCATTTATGGGGATGGCAGGGTATTATAGGAGGTTTATAAAAGATTTTTCAAAAATTTCTACACCACTCACTAACCTAACCAGGAAGAACCAAGCTTTTGTTTGGTCAGAAAAATGTGAAAAGTCTTTTGAACAGTTGAAGGAGGCATTGGTGAATGCTCCAATTCTAAAGGTACCACATGGAAATGAAGAATTAGTGGTATACACTGATGCTAGTGGATTTGGCTTGGGTGCAGTGTTGATGCAACAAGGCCAAGTCATTGCATATGCATCCAGACAACTTAAACCCCATGAAGTAAGGTATGCCACACATGATCTCGAATTAGCAGCTGTGATATATGCTTTAAAACTTTGGAGACATTATTTATTAGGTACTAAGTTTGAACTTTACACTGACCACAAGTCTCTAAAATATTTGTTTTCACAAAAAGATTTGAACATGAGGCAACATAGATGGGTGGAGTTCTTAGCTGCCTATGACTTTGACATACTTTATACACCAGGTAAAGCAAACAAAGTTGCAGATGCTCTAAGTAGACAGCATGCTAAATTGGCTATGATGATGATAGAAGAATTTAAAAACTTATTTTTGCTAACTGAGTTAGAGATTGGGGAGAATGGTTGTGTGCACATTAATGAGCAGATGCATGGTGCACAAGAAGATAAAGGGAAGTTAAGCTTAATGACACTTCAACCAGATTTAATTCTGAAGGTAGGAAAAATGCAAGAACAAGATGCTCACTTATTAGAGAAGAGAATGCTCCTCTCAAGAGGGGAGGAAGTAATGAATCACCACATTGATAAAGATGGTTATATGAGATACCAGAATAGGATGTGTGTACCAGAGGACATAGAATTGAAGAAGG
This sequence comes from Allium fistulosum, assembly GCA_030737815.1. Lineage (NCBI taxonomy): Eukaryota > Viridiplantae > Streptophyta > Magnoliopsida > Asparagales > Amaryllidaceae > Allium > Allium fistulosum. The sequence goes on along the minus strand of CM060904.1, from coordinate 1,215,595,146 downwards.
AGATATTGAATGAATATCACCGAAGTAAATACTCCATACACCCAGGTAACACAAAAATGTATCAAAATTTGAAAAGAGACTTCTGGTGGAAGGGGATGAAATCTGATATAGCTAAGTACATTGCCAAATGTATGACTTGCCAACAAGTCAAGGCTGAAACTCAAAGACCATCAGGGTTGATGCAACCTCTTAGTGTACCACAGTGGAAGTGGGAAGACATATCTATGGACTTCATAGATGGACTGCCTAGATCTAAGAGAGGTAATACAAGTATATGGGTGATAGTTGATAGGCTAACCAAGGTAGCACACTTCATCCCAGTCAAGTCAGAAAGAACAGCACCAAAACTAGCTCAAATTTTTATAAAAGAAGTGGTAAAGTTACATGGCATTCCCAAAACCATTGTGAGTGATAGGGATACCATCTTCACTTCAAAATTCTGGAGAAGCTTTCAAGAAGCAATGGGAAGTGAACTATGTTTAAGTACTGCCTACCATCCTCAATCAGATGGGCAGACTGAAGTGGTAAACAAAGTTTTGGAGGACATGTTGAGGGCATGTATACTGGATTTTGGGGGCAACTGGGAAGATTATCTTCATCTAGTTGAATTTACATACAACAACAGCTACCAAAGCACCATAGGAATGGCTCCATTTGAAGCCTTATATGGTAAACCCTGTTTGTCACCTGTTTGCTGGGTAGAAGCAGGAGAAAGGTCTATTTTAGGACCTGAGTACATACAAGAAACCAAGGAGAAAATTGAGTTGGTAAGAAGAAGAATGACAGCAGCTCAAGATAGGGAAAAGAAATTTGCAGACATGAGAAGGAGGCAGGTAGAATATGAGGTGGGAAATTTTGTTTTCATCAAAATCTCACCCATGAAAAATGTGCTGAGGTTTGGAAAACAAGGCAAATTAACCCCAAGATATATTGGACCATACAAAATTCTGGAGAGAATTGGTCCCTTGGCATATAAGTTGGAATTACCAGAAAACATGCAAGGTATACATGATGTTTTTCATGTATCACAATTGAGAAGATGGGTCCATGACAAGGCAGAAATTCTTGAAACCCCAACCCAAGTGCAGATAAATCCTAATTTGATTTATGAAAAGGATCCAGTGGGAATTTTGGCAAAAGATGTGAAGAAGTTGAGGAATAAATCTCTGAAATTTGTGAAGGTACAGTGGAGTCTTGATCCTAGTGATTGCACATGGGAATTAGAAGACAAAGTTAGGATGAATTATCCTAAGCTATTTTCAGATTGAGGTAATTCTGATTTTTGATTGTTTTCTTTATTTTGGATGAATATATTTTTAGTTAGTATAGAACTAAGAATCTATTTGATAGAGAATATACTTGTTCTCTGAATTAAGTTTAAAATTTATTTTAAGCTTAGAAAAATTGTGGGACACAATTTCTAAAAGGAGGGGTGTATGTAATGACCCAAGATTTTAGGAATTTATTCTGGAAAATATAAATAAATTTAAATTAATTTTTAAATTAATTTTGAAGGAGGAATTGATATAGCTTGATAGTGTATCAGTGTGTGTACATGTGTGCACAGGAAATGCACATGAATATAAGCTAAAACCCTGAACTCCAAGAATACATACATATTGATGTGTATGGAAAAATATATATATATATATATATATATATATATGTAGATTAAATTCTTAAAAGTAGTATGCATGAGTAAATGTATATATGAATGCTACTGAATATTTTTGAGTGTACATGTGCATGTGTGTGTCAGTATAGAATGATGTATGAATATATAGGTGGGTGTACTAATTATTTCAGTAAGACTTATATAAATATATATGTGTTAATAAAATACTAGAGTTTAAACTAGTGAAATAAAATATATAGACATATTTTAATATAAGCAGAAATAAAAAGAATGAAGATATAAAAAGGAATAATCCTCTTATAAATAAATGAAGGAAGTACATACCATTTGCATGAAAGCTAAAAATAGAAAAAAATAAGATAAAACAGGGAAGTGCTTGGTATAGGCAGAATTAGAAAAGAGTATTTAATAAATAACAAAACCAAGTCACATTTTTAGCATGATTGTAGACAAGGGGGAAAAGTATTTTCTGAAAAGCAAATTTTTGAAAAAAATGTGTAACCACTTTTCTCTTCACCCAAATTAAGCCGGGAAGGGTAAAACTTTGGGTTTAAAATGCAGATAACATGATTTTTCTGGTGGGCAAAAATGGACTTAGCCAATACCCAAAACCCTAAGAGAGACCCTGTATATATATATACATGTATATACAGCAGCCTCCTCTCCTCCTCAGAAAAGAATTTTGAAAAAAAAAACAACACCATAGAAATCATAAGACAAGGGAAGGAAGAGAGCTTGAGGCTAAGGGCAGAAGCTCATCAATTAATTAAGGAAACAAAGAGAGAGCTAGGTGAGAAAACTCACTCAAAAATCTAAGGCAATAAGTCCTAATGTAGGCAGCCAGTTAAAAGTATTTTTCTTAAAAGAGTATTTTCATATATGAATGCTTATCTGTGAATTTAAATCTGAAAATGTTTTGATTCTCTTTGGTTGATCACTTGTTTTATTATAACAAAGTTTTATGTGTTGTTAGTATACATATCTGTTTTATACACTCAGATCTCTGATATGTTAATGTTTAGGGATATAAACAAATACCCAGAAAATAAAATGTTGAGAATAGGCAAGTAGTATTGGTTTTGGCTCAACCCAGAAAGATGTAAATAATGTTGAGCTGCAATATACTCATGTATAAGTGCTGAGGCTTGAAATAGAAAGGAATTAGGGGTGCAATAGGTTTGTCTATGTGCTGATGCTCCTGATTCAATAAAATGCATAGCAAACAAAATTTTGTGATTCAGTGAAACCAGGTCATCCTGAGTTTAACTCAAGCACAAATGTTTGCAAAAGAAAAACTCTCCCAGAAACCATAAGCCAATGTTAGTTGCCTAAACTCTTTTTAAATACCAGGATGAATATATATATATATATATATATATATATATACAGAACCTTATTTTATAATCACCAATGGTTGTTTGCTTGTTTGCCTCTGTATGGTCATGAATAATATGAGATGCCATGTTATGGATGTTTTTAGCTAATGAAATGATTCACTGAATGGTTTTGTCATGAAAAATCAAAAGAGTTATTATTAACTTAAACCTGATTAGGAAATTGGGGTCAAGAACACTGCAGGAATGACTTGTGTGCTTGAGTAACACAAGTTGACACATGGCTTGTTTAAGTCCTGAGATCTTTGTGTAATGGAGTGAATTAGTTCATTACAGTGTGTCCATTGATTCATAAATATTGCAGATGAGACCAAGGATAGATAAATATACCAAGGGAATAATACTTGAGATGATGAGAAAACTAGAGTTTTTCCCAGATTTGAAATATGAGAATTGAATAAATGATTTAACTCATATTGGTTATTTTCCTGTTTGGTATGAATGATTGTTTGACTATGATTGAATTGTATGCTTGAATGTATGTGCCATATTTATATATGTAGTCTCTGGAAAGAAAATTAAAGTGTGCACATGCACAATGACACAGAGCCTGCACACAAGTATTTGCCTGATTCCAAAGGGCCGAACTTTCTGTATATGTACTTAACTTGACTTTAACCTAATTAACTAATTATTTTTGTGAGCTTTCTCATACCAGACATGTGTCTGACCCTAGTGTGCTAATGGCATCTGGGGTGTCTCATTTAAAATGAGGCAGTTTCAAATGCTTTTTCAGGGATTGCAGCAACTAAGTAGGAGCAAGGCTTTGAGAAGAAGATATAGCATGCTAAACTTAGTTAGATAAGAGCCTAAATGTTGAAATCTGCATGTATTGACAATTTAAATTGCTACTTGTATTAAGTGTTGAATATTGGATGGATATTTTGTTAGGTATTTTATTAAGAGATTGACTTGTATCTGGAATCTATGAACCAAGTTAAATATCTGTTATGTTTTAAAAAAAAATTAATCAAATCTTGTAAGTGGATTTAGCAAGAACACCATGTTAAAATCGAATGATTGCATTTTATAAATGTATTAGTCAATCTTGAGTCTTTGGAAAGGATTTAAGTTTTGGAAAATCTGGATAGTTGATTCTCAGAAAATTAAATGGTTTTATTTTCTACCATGGCATATGTATACAAAAGAAAATAGACATAGGTTGAATGTTTTATATGGCTGCAAGGTTCCCATAATTAAACTTGTTTCATACAAATGTCTCATGTCCTATTTTTTTTAAAAAAGAAAGGATTTGTAATAAGAGAATTGTAAGCCAGATCCAAATAGTTGCAGAGATATATGCACATAAACATGTTTAGTGCAAATATTACCACACCTTTTCCTTTGTATTTGTGATAAGGATCTGAATTTCACTCAGATTCTAACCAAATGCATTCTTAATTCCAGACAGATTTTGTGAGAAGAAATTCAAACCTGGATAATGATAAACACTTCTATCATTTACAAAACCCAAGCAACAGACCCTTAATTTACATCAATCATGAAGCCTTCCAGGTTGTAGGAATGGGTTTCAAAAATAATAAAGCAAGAATTATTGTTTAGTATGATAGAATATAGGCAAAAATAAAGTATATATGTGCAGATATAGGTAGATAACAGGTTCCAAACTGTACAGGGGAAAATGAAAAAGGAAAGAAAAAAAAACAAAAATTGTGTTTGAACCAACCAGCATAGTACTCGAACTCGTGACCTTTTGTGTATAAGTTAGGCGCGTTTCCATTACGCCTAGATGTTTCTTGTGTTCACATAGGATCCACTTTCTTTTATACTGAATTTGTTACTATTCAGACTTTAACACAAACCTCTATATTAAAAGCTTGCTTTCCACTGATTATTACTTGATCACTTCTTAGTTAGGATAAACAGACTAAAGTATATGTTTCCAGTGGATTGTTTGGTCAAAATAAAAATCAGCAATCCAATATCCTCTTGTTTTCCAGAACTCTGATTCAAACAAGAGAGGCATATACATCCTCACATGTATGTGCTTATCTTTGTGAGTGTACTGATATATTTATATTGGTTGATTATTGTGATCCTGGATGTATTTGGTTTATTGGAGAAAGATATTGACCCTGAGAATTATAATTGCAATGGATGATATATCTATCTATATATATATCCTCTTTACCTTAAAAAAAAAATCCTTATGAAATTAGAGTAGAAATAGGAGGGTCATTTCAATATATCTATCTAAATTCCGAATCCCTATACTAGTGATTTTGAGTCGTCGTAACGATGTTTTACGTAACATTCGTTTTGACTCAAATAAAATGTGTTTAAAGAATGATTTCCTTAAAGAATGAGATATATACTTAATTTTGATTTAAGTATATCGAATATTTTCTAAGTGTTGAAAATAAATGATTTGTGAATTACTTATTCTTAAAATAAGTATGGGAATGCTTTTCCAATATGAAATGAACCATTTTGAGATTTTATCTTTTAAAGATAAATTGAAATGTGGAAGTTGATTTGAAATTGTTTTCAAATGGTGAAGTGTGGAAATAATATATCTAGTAAAGATATTTTTGAAGATAAATAATTTGGAAAATTATTTGGAATCTGATGATGTTGCGCATCTTTATTGATAGTTAAATAACCGACTATCAATAATTACCTTTAGATAGGTATTTGTTGTGAATTGGATGAATTTGAAGGCCACACTTATTTTTGAATTAGCGCTCACTATTCGGGTTAACCGGGAAAGGACCATGGGGTCGTATAACCCATTCCGAATAGGTGATACGTCGTTATGAATTGCATTCGAAGACCGATGTTGAAGACCGGATATTTTTGAAAACGGAAGGATTACCGTCGAGTTACTCTACATCGGCTGATCTCCGGTTTAGAGGTTTTATCACCCTTAGTGACGGGAAGTCCGGACGTGATTAGAAATTTATCCGGAAATGCAAGGGCTTCGTGAGAAGTGCCTTCGGTTCTGTTCGATCCCGGAACAGACTTGTATGGATTGTGTGTCTGACGTTACAATTTGAGATATAAAGCTGATTTCTTTCAAATACATTTCTGTTGGTGGCGGAGAATTTATTCTCTTAGCTTAACACCCTTCTCTGAGACGTACGAGCTCAGAGGTTATGTAGTTGAAATTCATCAGCGATATATCCCAATTTGGTAACGTGGCATACTGAGTGTTGCTGTGAAATGATCAGTGTTTGATCATTTGCGATATGATCATTTGTTTGATCTTATATCTTTGTGATCATAGGTTGATCATTTTGTTTGACCCGAAGCAGGGCTTTTTTGAGAAAGCGTAGCTTTGTGGACGAGACTTCGTCGAGCCTCACACCCCGGAAATGGTCGAAACAGGAAGGATGCAGCAAGGTTCTAGGGAGTAGCGCCCCTTAGTGTATGTCATTCCTTCTGGATAAAGGTGGTATCATGGTATGGAGCCCAGATACTTAACCTCTGTGGTTGCTGCAAAATTTATTTCTTTGTGGTTGTTGCGAATCGGGGATCCTCCGGAAGATCGGTGACGATCGGGGGATGGCATACGCGTGTCAGTAGTTACCTATTTTTGCAGAGGTAACCCGGCCTTGTGTTGGCAGAGATCCGGTTAGGTTCTCGGGTCGTCTATTCCAGGGACGTACCCATCGTGGATAGGAAGTTCCTTAGCCTGACCATTTGTTGGAAATCCAAAGAAACAATACGAGCCTTGTACGGTTTTAGTTGTAGAACCTGCCATCTAATATGGCAGCTATAGCAAGCATACTATAATGGTACCTATGCTGGCTAAGATTTATATTGTACTTTCGAAATGTTTTCTACACTATGCACTAATAATAATATCAAAAAGAATTTGATTTTGCGTAGTAAGCATCTTTGACTATCATAAGAAGAAATCTCCTCCAAGTCTGCGTTTGCATTGTGTGTGTGGCGGGAGGTCTTATGGTAGTTTCATTTTCCAAAAGCATTGTGAATTTGTTTTATTATAATTGTGAAGAATAACTGTTTTACGATCTCACACCAGTCACCATGACTGACTCGGAGTTTATTGTTCCCTTCTAAACTCTGGGTGCCCACCAATTTCCACACGGGCAGCCTAGAGTTATATTATCAGGATATTCTGGAGCTTTGGAAGCAAGTTGGATGGCGAGACGTAGTATTTGTATCTGATAGTATTTATTCCGCTGTGTATTCTGTATGAGGACAAGTTTATATAACTGTCCATTGTTGTATATTGACTCTGATGATTGATGTATGTATAAACTGATATAGCTCTTTGTTTTAAAAGACTAGTGTTTATTTATTATATATTGTTCCGCTGCGATGTGTAAGATTCTGATATTGTTTTCTATATCTGCTCTTGTTCTGTTGTTGTTCTTCTTTCTTTCTCTTCTTTCTTTTCTTCTTCTTCTGCCTTTTTCTTTTTCTTAAACCCTCACTATTGGAGTTTCCGGCACTCGATTTCTCGGCAGTCGATAAAGTGAGTATCGATGTCGAATTTTCGAAAGTCGAAAAATTTGGTACGTGACAGAAAACAATATCAGAATCTTACACATCGCAGCGGAATAACATATAATAGATAATCACTAGTCTTTTTAAAACAAAGAACTATATCAGTTTATACATACATCAATCAGAGTCATATACAACAATGGACAGTTATATAAACTTGTCCTCATACAGAATACACAGCGGAATAAATACTATCAGATACAAATACTACGTCTCGCCATCCAGCTTATCTCCAAAGCTCTAGAATATCCTGATAACATAACTCTAGGCTGCCCGTGTGGAAATTGGTGGGCACCCAGAGTTTAGAAGGGAACAATAAACTCCGAGTCAGTCATGGTGACTGGTGTGAGATCGTAAAACAGTTATTCTTTAAAAATAAACAGCAGAGAATTTTAAAGTCAGTTCGCAATGCTTTTGGAAAATGAAACTACCATAAGACCTCCCACCACACACACAATGCAAACGCAGAATTGGAGGAGATTTCTTCTTATGATAGTCAAAGATGCTTACTACGCAAAATCAAATCATTTTTGATATTATTATTAGTGCATAGTGTAGAAAACATTTCGAAAGTATAATATTAATCTTAGCCAGCATAGGCATTCCGCACTTATGCCTACTATAGCTACTATGTTCAATAGCAGGTTACCGCCACATTCCATAGCAGGTAATACAACTAAAACCGTACAAGTCGCGTATTGTTTCTTTGGATTTCCAACAAATGGTCAGGCTAAGTAACTTCCTATCCACGATGGGTACGTCCCTGGAATAGACGACCCGAGAACCTAACCGGATCTCTGCCAACACAAGGCCGGGTTACCTCTGCAAAAATAGGTAACTACTGACACGCATATGCCATCCCCCGATCGTAACCGATCTTCCCGAGGATCCCCGATTTCCAACAAACCACATAGATAATAATGCAGCAACCACATAGGTTAAGTATCTGGGCTCCATACCATGATACCACCTCTATCCAGAAGGAATGACATACACTAAGGGGCGCTACTCCCTAGAACCTTGCCGCATCCTTCCTGTTTCGACCATTTCCGGGGTGTGAGGCTCGACGAAGTCTCGTCCACAAAGCTACGCTTTCTCAAAAAGCCCTGCTTCGGGTCAAACAAAATGATCAACCTATGATCACAAAGATATATGATCAAACAAATGATCATATCGCAAATGATCAAACACTGATCATTTCACAGCAACACTCAGTATGCCACGTTACCAAATTGGGATATATCGCTGATAAATTTCAACTACATAACCTTTGAGCTCGTACGTCTCAGAGAAGGGTGTTAAGCTAAGAGAATAAATTCTCCGCCACCAACAGAAATGTATTTGAAAGAAATCAGCTTTATATCTCAAATTGTAACGTCAGACACATAATCCATACAAGTCTGTTCCGGGATCGAACAGAACCGAAGGCACTTCTCACGAAGCCCTTGCATATCCGGATAAATTTCTAATCACGTCCGGACTTCCCGTCACTAAGGGTGATAAAACCTCTAAACCGGAGATCAGCCGATGTACAGTAACTCGACGGTAATCCTTTCGTTTTCAAAAATATCCGGTCTTCAACACCGGTCTTCGAATGCAATTCATAACGACGTATCACATATTCGGAATGGGTTATACGACCCCATGGTCCTTTCCCGGCTAACCCGAATAGTGAGCGCTTATTTAAAAACAAGTGTGGCATTCAAATTCATCCAATCACAACAAATATCCATTCAAGGTAATTATTGATAGTCGGTTATTTAACTATCAATAAAAATGTGCAACATCATCAGATTCCAAATAATTTTCCCAATTATTTCATCTTCAAAAATATCTTTACTAGATATAAAATTTCCACACTTCAAAAATAAATCAACGTTTATTTTTCTAAAACAATTTCCCTTTCCTTCATAAATTCCATAGTGAATTTATATTTTCAAAATATTTACTGATATACGATTTTCAAATCGATGTCAATATTCAATTTCAATTTATCTTTAAGAAGATAAATTCTCAAAAACATTTCATTTCATATTGGAAAACATTCCATACTTATTTAATAATAAGTGTTTCATAAATCTTTTATATTCAACATTTGAAAATATTCGATATACTTAAATCAAAATTTAAGTATAAATTCATTCTTTAAGGAAAACATTACTATAACAACATTTATTTGAGTCAAAACGAATGTTACGTAAAACATCGTTACGACGACTCAAAATCACTAGTATAGGGATTCGAAATTAAGATAGATATATAAATCCCAATACTATATAAAACATTTTCTTTCGAAAATCATTTACTATAACAACAGTGTTATAGTCCATCATTTCCTTATTCCTCGAAAACGTCTATTTCAACAATAAATGTTGAAATCTATGTATTCGATACTTAACACGTTTTAAAACATCTTTTAAAACAATTAACTTCATTTTATAATATCGCTTTCCCAAACATAACCATTTTACTCAATAATATATTCACTGTCCAAAATCGTGAATATACTTCAATAACCAAATTTCAATCTTTTCTACACATTTATTTCAAGAATTACCCACAGTCCAAAATCGTGGATAAAATTCCCTTAATAATCTCTATATTTAAAATCAATCAAATTTGATTTATTTTCGAATTTATAAAAACAACGTTTATAAATTCTATTTCCATTTTATAACAACTTCGATTTATACATCTTCTTTAATGACCCATTCAATTTATAAGTTAATGTATACATCAAAAATCCATATTATAAGTTGAATACTTATAATTCATTTATTTAAAAGAAATCGTTCTTTTAAACTTCACAGATTTTAAATCTTATTTCTTATAAGATTTTGTTTATAACCTTATATTCAATAATAACCGAAATACTTTTATAATTCCCTTGTTTTGATTTATAAAGTATACATTTTGTTTTATCTCGTCTATGAACCCTTCATACTTATTCAAAAATTCCAATTTAACCATTTTATAAATTACTTTACTATTTATCCCGGAAATCACCTTTTGGTTATATTTCACAAAAATTTATAACTTTTATGACTTTAAAATCTGAACGTTTATTTATTTAAAATAAATCACTTCAAAAATTTAATAAAACGTTTATTTTCAAAAATCACTAAAAAAATCCTTTTAAAGTAAAAGTCATTATTTTTAAACTTCAAAAGCTGAATCCGATGATGCAACGCATCAATTAGTCCATCACAACAACAACATCATATATCAACATATGATAACAGAATATACATCAATATCTGTAAATAAATAACTACTGGTGAGGAATCCAGTTGGATCCCTCCAACCTATTTCCCTGCATCCACAGATGTTAGCACAATACCAATTCCTCTCCAGTACGGAATTATCGCGGTATATAGGTTTTATAAAAATATCCGCTTACTAACGGCGCAATAGGGTCTCATCCGCTATACGAGGCGGGAAATCATCAATCCAATATATACATATGCCAATATGTATATATTGCTATATATATAGATATATCCTATCATATCTAATATCACATCCAATAGCAATCATATCAGTCAAATCAATAACTGTAAAAGAAAATCCACTTTCATTTGAGTGAGAAGATCTCACCGTGATTTTATTCGTCGCAATAGCGATTTATTCCGATTGAAATTAACGGACGTTTAATTTTACCCAAAATTTTCATTGAATCCAATCGACTCCAAATCAGTTGCGCTGTGTAGAGCTTGTCGAGACGATTCCAACGCACTTTGTTTCGAAATTTTCTGATAATGTATGAACAAGATATACATTTTTAAAGTTTGTACGATTTTAATATAAATTGATTTACAATTTTATTTTATTTTTATACCCAGATTAATCTGCACCGTTCGTTCCCCTTTTGATGAGATCAGCCCCGTTCATGCCTTCTCCCCCAAAACCACGCTACCAGGCTACAACGAACCCATGCCGCCGAACAACTTCCAATTACGCGACCAACCACGTTCGCTCCTACCCCGATCAAACTCCACCACGTGAAGCGCCACTGTGACGACCCGACTTCCTACGCCCAGGAAATCGCATCGTTTTGAAGAAAAGAAAGAGGTGAGAAAGTAGAAAAGATAGAAAAGAAGAAGAAACAAACATAGAATCTCAACAGCGGAACGAATAAAATATAATATATCACATAAATATCATATACATCAGAGTACACAGATAATACAACACATACTAGACAGTTATAAACACCTGTCTAGTTAATACAACTCAACATCACAGAGATACAACACAGCGGAATATACAGAATAATACTGACACAGCGGAACCAATATATATATATCTACACGCTGAAGCCTCCTGCTCCATTTCTCCTCCAGTATTCGTCAAAGCTAACCTGAATCCCTTGACTACCCGTAAAAATTTGGGTACCCGAGAGTTTATGAAAAACAGAAATAAACTTCGGGTCAGACATGGGTCTGGTATGAGTAACAGGTTAAAGTTGTTTAACTTTGAAAATCATTTGAAACAAAGGTATCACGTAAGACTCCCCACAAATAAACATGGGTAAGTTTTTACCTTACGCTAACCAAAACATTTGATAGGAAATCCAGTGATATTATAATAGTGTCTAGGGTTTTCAAGTAAATAGAAAATAGCTGAAATTGTTACATCTATTAAATTCCAGCATACTAGCCACAATGTGGGTAATACAATCAAAACCGTAGGGTCTCGTAGGTAAAATGGGTTTCCATCAATGGCTGGGCTACTGGGGTACCGCCCGTCACAGTACGTGGCCTAGATCACCGTACCGAGGAGTACGCCCGCTCCCCTGCAACACAAAGTCGGACCCGTTCCTTACTGAACAGTTCCGAACGAGACAACCCCGGCAGTTGGACGTCTCCACTGCCCACACAACCGAATATAAAAAGGGACATCTAGACAGGGGAAAATCTCGCTCTCAAGTGGGTGCTACCCACGAAGCTTTGCTGCACCTCCCCTGTTTTAGCCATTCCCGGTTGATGAGGCTTGAGGTCACGATTACCTTTATCAGAACTCATCACTTAGAATGCTCATCGTCCACCTGACGATGTGCTGAAAGCATTCAATCCATATAAGTTCGTTCCGGGTTCGAACGAAACCGAAGGCATTATCTCGTTACACTCGTATTGGAATCACCCTCAGAGTTAACGACGATAACCCTTGCACTCTGAATCTTCATCTCGAATCTATAAGTACTATTTCCGTCAAACTCATTACGGAATCACCCACAGAGTTATACTGACGAATAGTTCTTATACCTCGAGTCTTCACTTGCTCCACTTGGACTTACGACCTAACGTTAATTTGGATCGATGTGGTATTCGGATCTCCAGACCTGGAATCCCGGTATACGGAAACCCGATCCCGGTCTCATCGAAATCCAAAACGTGTCTTTTAAGGCTAAGTTGTTTTAAGAGGTTAAACAATTCAATTTTCAATTATCCATATCAATACAGATAGAAAATCACAATATCGCAGATAAATAATCACATATCAGCATAAATGGATAATCTATGATATCACACTTAAACAAGCATCCATATCACAACAGAGATTACTCATCACATAACTGAGTTTTCAATCAATCAATGGGAATCCATATCATCCATTCATAAACAAGGATAATAATTACATCGTTGATAATTAATTTAAAATGAATTAAATCAATTACCTTACCTTTAATTAATTTAAAGTTAATTAAATTAATTACTTCATCATTATTAACTCACCTATACTAATTAATTATTAATTAATTAATCATCATCCCATTATTCCTTTTTATTAATCATCCCTGATAAATTTCTTTAATTACATTTAAGTAATTATCCTCGAGTTATTTCTCGGATTATTTAAATCAAACATAGAAATTAATCTTTATATTACTTCATTTATTAATTAACCGAAGTTAATTACTTTGCTTAATTATTCATATTAATAAATCTCTTCATTTATCAATTATATTCCAGATAAATCCATTTTAATTTCAACATTAATTATAAAATTTTTAATGATCTCAAATTATAATTACAATTTAAATTTATTACATCAAAGTAATTAATTCTTAATTAAACCACAATATTAATCACTCTGATTAATCACATCTAGTAATTAACTTCCTTAATTACTTCATAAACAAATTAATTACTCAATAATCAATTATCTCTAATTAACCTCTTTGATTAATTATATAAAGTAATTTACTCAAATTACTTTATTAACGAACATCATCCCATAATTACATCCTGTAATTTAAACATTAACTACTTCTCTAAGTAATTTTATCTTCAAATCATCAAATGATTAAATACAGGTTAATTAAAATAAATTAATTAACCCAAATAAATCAAATTATTCAATAAATCAAAATGAGTAATTAATTTTCTTAATTACTTCCCATCAATTAGTTATATTTAACCGTTACAAATATTGATTTCAATTTACCAATCTAATTAACGGTTAATAATCAATTATATTGATTAATTATAAATAATCCAGTTAACAGTCTTCTTTAACATCTATGAATTTATATACTAAAGTAATTAACTTATTTTAATTATTATAAGTTAAATTTTCCATTTATAAATTAATTAAGTCAAATCCATACTTTCAATAACATATAAATTATTTAATTCATTTTGAAAACTTTAATTAATACATTAAACCTTAATTTCAATTTAATTACCTAATTCATTTATAAAACTTGCATTGATTCATTTATACTTCAATTTCTAATTAAATCAATACAATTCCATTAACATATTAATTCTTTATTAATTAATGAGTTAAACTAAATCTTTATTTCTTAAAGTAACTCATTTCCGTTTCGATTAAAATTCACTTTTAAATTTTTAAAACATTTATTTCTCATTTCCCTGAACTCTTATTTTAAATGTCGAGTTTAACGAACAACTAGTTAAATTTTAAATCACTTTATAAAATTTACCTTTAAAGGAAATCTTTAAATTACAATTTTAAAACAATGTTAGTTATAAGCGATTTTATATCAAACTCACCTTAAATCCAATATTTAAAAGTATTAAATTTTAAAACTTTCTTTTAATTCAAAAATCTGGATTTGAACCATTTAATTAACCCAGTTTTAACATTTATTACAATTTAAACATAATGATTTAAATACTGTTCAAACTAATACTGTTTATACTGGAAACAAAGTAACCCGGGTTACTTCACTTTTGCTTCGAGAAAAACATGTAAATACCCGAGTCAAAATGGTTTTTACCCGAGAAAAACTCGAATTAACCTGGGCACTGCTAAAAACTTGGCAACAGTTCCTACCCGAGTCACCCTATTTTTACTTCGAGGCTTTTCATGAAATCACCCGAGCTAATTTAATAATTACTCGAGTAATTCTCGAGCTCAATTTCCCTGTCATCTCCACGAAAAAAAAACAGACCCAAAACTCTCGCCTGTGCACGTGCACGCCACCATCCACCACGTCCGGTCATCCATGTCCACCTCTACACATCGGCGATTCCCTCGACACCTTATTCCGGCCCTCCGTTCAGCATCTCAGACATTAAATCGAAATCGAGTTCGAATGAACACCTGGAACCCAAAACCAGAAAACAATCTCCACCTGTAAACTTCGCCGCTGCTCCTACCTCCGATCACCAGAGACCACCGCACTCCGGCCAAAGCCTCGCCTACCTTCCCTGTACACGACCCCCAAAGCTCGTCACACTCGATCACTCCATGGCTTCAAACGAGACAATTAACTTTGGCACTTAAAAACTAGGTTTTACAGGCAAGAAAACATTGTCAACTGCTCCACGTTGATCTGGCGACCTCGACTCCATTTTTCCCAACATCCCTGGTCGCTCCTCTACCTCTCGACCAAGACTCAATATTTCCGGTCAACTACATCGACCATGGCGACCCAAAATGTTCAAAACAGTGAAGTAAAAACTGCTCTTCACTCCCTTGCTTAAAAATTACAATTTTTGTCTTAAAAATCTTAATTTTATATGAAGTTTCGATTTATATACCTGAATATAAGAATTTTAATACTTGGTTTTTGACTTGTTTAAATATGCTCTGTATTTTCTTTTGGTTTCAGATGAAATTCAAATGGTTTAAATCTTAAACTAGTTTGTAATCTAAAGTCCATGGTATAACAAACTATATTGTTCTAAACTAAGGTACAAGTGAAGTTGAATCAGGGTATTGGATTTATAAATGAGTTTAGAACCTGGAATTTGAAAACAGTGAACATCCAGACCATACACAAAGCATGTACATACATATATTCACAGAGATAAAAACATGTTCACAGGCATATTATATTCAGAGCTGATCCTACAATTTAACTATATACTTATATTTTTTTAAAAACATTTGTTACTCACCAGACATGGAAATGAGAACAGAGATGTTTGCATCAGTTTGAACTTGAAAAACTGGAAAGTATTTTCCACTTTGAGTCTTCCTGCCAATCTCTACTTCTCTGTTGAATTAAGTTGTAGAATCTGGTTTTGATTTTAAATGGAGTCTTGTTTTAAGTTTTTAAATGAAGTAGTTTTGCAGTTTGTATCTAGCTCGACTGGAATGAAAATGATAAAAGAAAGATAGCTTACTGGTGGTGTTTTAAAACATTTACAGGGTATAATTTTTATATAAAATAGTGTACAAGTTGTACAAATTTTTCAGAGATTTTTCCCTGGTTTGGTGGCCGAGATTTTCATCTTTGTGAGCTAGAGCAGATGTATGCATGACTAGTATTTAATGCTTCTTGTACTTGGTTGTTTCATTTTTATACTTATCTATTTTTTTATATACTTGCCTGTGACTTCATTTGCAAGCTACCAGCATCTCATATTTTGCTTTGTATGTTTTCATTTCTTTTACTTTGTAACTTCAAGTCTGCATGTCATACACATATTCGAACCATCTACTTGTTTTTATGCTGCCTTGTACAACTCTAGTTATATTTTCTTGGTTCAATTGACTCTTCAGATCTGTCTTACTTTTTAACAATTAAGATGTTACTCTAGTATATTTATGAAGTGTAATAGTTATTGTGTAAGTAAGATGTTATTGTAATATACTATTTGATTTTAAAATGTGGTGGATGCTATTTGATTAAGTTGTTAGATTGTTTAGTGATTGTTTTATCATTTGCAAAACGATAAAGTTTAACTCACATATTATTTTATTGTTATCCTAGTATATTGCTTGATTATGAATTGTAATGTTGTTTCAACACGTTGTTTGATTATTTAATATGTTTGTTTTACAAAACAAAATGAATGTTATTTAAATATGTTGTTGTATTATATTAATGTGTATTTGTTATGCGTATTATCGTATTGTATTTCTATTGAATATTTTATTTATATTATAAAAGTTCACTTATCAAATTTAAAAATAATGTAAACAAAGAAATTATTCTTTTTATTCACATTACTTATTTTATAATACATACTAGAATATCATTTGACCAAAATTGAATTTATAACATATATACATTTTAAATTATTTTTAACAAGCAATACTTTAAAAGAAAAGAAAATCAAATTCTTTTGTTAATAATTATAAATCTAAACCAAAGTTAAAAATAGCTCAAAACAATTTAAACATTTATCTACAATATTTAAAACAATATATTTGTGAATTTAATAGCTTTGAAAAACTTACTTTGAAATAAATAATAATTTCCAAACCACTAGAATATACATATTAGAAATTTAAAACAAAATTTATCGATTGAATTTAAAACAGAACTTCCCTATCTGCAATATATACCAATATATATAAAATAGATAGAAAATAATGCACAATACGATATTAATTAAGTGAAAAGTACCAATTCAAATGTTATAATCCAAAGATATTTCAAATCAATTAAATATTTATCAGAAGAAAAATATTAATTCAGATCTTATAATCCAATAATATATCAATTCAATTTAATATTCATCACAGATTATTAAATTGATATTGCTCGAAATTCCGGGATGTCACATTCCTCCCCCCTTAAAAGAATTTCGTCCCCGAAATTTAAAACAAAGGTAATTTAATAATCTATTTAAAAATTTAATTATAAAACACAAGCATATATCATTAAACAGCCATAGCATCCAATTCATCCAACCAAACAAAACTAACTATCCAGACAAAAATTCCGAATAGGATTCTCTCGAGTTTCCCCGAGTATAAGTATCGGGTTACTCGCTCTATAGAATCCAAACAGCCAATACCACTAAGCTACCAAGCTTCTACTCCTCTAGATCTACAATACAAGACAGGATATCAGACTATAGACGAGTCAGACTCGAAATCAAAACACCCTGAACTGCTGGTTCCAAAATCTGAAACAGAATCTTACACGTACTCCCTCAGAGACACGTGAAACACAACGAATCATAGATATCCAAACTGATAATTCACACTCCAGAAGATCAAACACTAACTTCTCCAGAACACAGAGAAAATCCAGAACATCTCGGAACTAAATTCCCGATCTCACCCAACTATACAGCTCCTTCGATCCGAGAAAACTTCAACAACAACGAAGTCTCTAACTTCGAATTCCAAATTCCTCCGTCTCTTATCCACCAAATTCTTCAGACGATCCAAGGCTGCTCTCATCACTACCAATCAGCTAAATCTCCGCTGATGCCTTCCAGAACAATCTGGATCCAAAACAATCCAGTAGAATGATCTTCTCACGGTCAGCTAAGGTCACGAACACAATTCCTTACCATCATCCTTAGAAAACAACTCCTCTTCTCCAGAAAAGAAAAGCAGACACACTCCAACTGCTTCTGTAACGACCCAGAATTTTTGATAATTAAAATTCGAATATTTAATTGATTTTAAATATTAATAAATGAATTTAATAAGTCGGATAATTTATTTATCGAATATTGGATTTAATTTGATAATTAAATCGATAGCTTAAATAGTGAAATTCCAGAGATAATTGAAAATCGAGTTAATATGATTGAAAACGATTTGTAAAATTTTATTTAATCATACTGAAGTTATAGAAAGGTTATAGAACTTTCAGAATCGAATCTGGAGTTATTCTGTGAAAATTGAATATTTTAATATTTAATTATCGACTGTAAAAATAGTCAATTTTGGAACAGTCTCAGAATTGAACGAGACCAGTTCCATTGGATCCGTAATAGTTAGTTATTATCGGATTTCAATTTTCGTATCAATCGGAATTGTCATTTGACCGTGGCAGCTCGAAACGCATCGATATCGTTTTAATTTTAAATCGTCGAGTTAAAATAGTCATTTTTCAAACAGTGTCGGATTTCGACGAAACCAGTTTCATCGGATCCGTAATGTGATATTATTGTAAGATTTCAAATTTCATAATTTTTGGAATTACCGTTTGTTCGGGGCAAACCAAAACGCCTTGAAATCGATTTAAATCGGTTTAATTTAAATTGATCGTTTAATTCCGTATCTCGTGCAGACGATCGAATTAGCTTCCGAAACCTGTTCCATTGCGTTCGGAACGTGGGGTAAACCCTACGAACGTCAGCCGGCACGCTCGAATCGGAGTTCGAAAAATTTCGATGAATAGTAAATTTGGTCATTTTCTATATAAGGACTTCATTATCTTCATTTGCAAAAGAGAATAGCTAGGGTTTCTAAATGTCTCAGCCGCCACCTTCAAAATGGAAGGCCAGAAAATGTCGTTCCTTTCTCCCTCAATATCTCATGATCCATTCACCATTAGACTTCGGCATCTGAACGAAAGTTGTAGAGCGTCTCGAGCTCGACAGATCCATACGGTGGAGTGTCGCGTAGCTCGTTGTGGTGGCCAGAATTCGAGCGTGAAGTCGCGCCGTTCGTTCTCGTCTCGCGTGCCAAGGAGGGGATCGAGCTCCTAGATATTCGTGCCGTGGGTAGGGGCGACGTAGGGGGTTGGAATGGCACTCGTTGATCAATCTCTGGCGAAGCGTAGGTGGGTGCGTGATTAGGGTTTTTAGGCGGCTGTTGGGTTCAAATTCGCGTGCGTTGCCTGGTAGAGGGAAGAAGAAGATCACGGCCTTGATTTCGTGGCCTGGAAACGAACGGCCAGATCAGTTAGAGGTTTAAAAATAAAAAGAAATTGTATAAATTATTTATATTAAAAAAATTCATTCTATCTTTAAAACGATGTATCTTTTTGCTGCGAGGTCGGAAAATTACGAAACGAAAAGCGTTGGCTTCGTTTTGTCGAATACTTCAAGATGGAACTGGATTGGAAGCGATCGGGGTCAGTGAAAATTTTGAGTGAAATTAAACGTTCGTTTAATTTCATTCGAAATAAACGCTACAAAATTCTATCGGAAAGTCACGGTGAGATTTTCTCACTCAAATTGAATGTGGAATTTTTACAGTTATTGATTGATGATTGACCGTTTGAATTGTTGATATTAGATATTTTAGGATATATCTATATATAGCAGTATATACATATTGGCATATGTATATATTGGATTGATGATTTCCCGCCTCGTATAGCGGATGAGACCCTATTGCGCCGTTAGTAAGCGGATTTATAAAAAACCTATATACCGCGATAATTCCGTACTGGAGCGGAATTGGTATTGTGCTAACATCTGTGGATGCAGGGAAACAGGTTGGAGGGATCCAACTGGATTCCTCACCGTATTGATTATTTACAGATATTTTGATATATTATGTTATCATATTGATATATGATATTGACTGTTGTGATGGACTGATTGATGCTGTTGCATCATCGGATTCAGTTTTGAAATGTAAAAATAACGACTTTTATTTTAAAAAGATTTTAAAGTGATTTTTGAAAAGTAGACGTTTATCGAATTTTTGAATTGATTTATTTCAGAAAAATAAACGTCTAGAATTTTAAAGTTATAAAAGTTAAGATTTTTGTGAATTATGACCGTAAGGTGATTTTTGAAATAAAAGTCGATTTATTTATAAAATGGTTTAAACTGGGATTTTTGAATAACTATAAACGATTGTTTAGAAAGATTTATAAAAATTGATATTTTATAAATAAAAATATTGGACTTATAAAACGAATTTTATAAGTGTTAAAATGAAATATTATGGAATTAGTAAGTGAATGAAATTTGTAGATTTATAAATTGTGAAGTTATAAAATGGATGAAACTGTAGAATAAAAGATTTATAAGAGATTAACTTATAAATTGGATTTTTACCTTTAGATGGAATATTTATCGAATTATTAATAAAGGAGATTTATTAAATTGAAGTCGTTAGAAAATAGAAATAGAATTTATAAACGTTGTTTTATAAATTCGAAATCGATAGAATTGATAAATTAAATATAGAAGATTTTTAAAGAAGATATATTCGCGATTTTGGATAGCGAATTTTTATTGAAATAAAGGTGTAGAAAATATTGAAATGTGGCTAGTGAAGTATATTCACGATTTTGGACAGTGAATATATTGTTAAGTAAAATGAACTTGTTTTGGGAAAGCGATATTACAGAAATGAAGTAATTGTTTTAAAAGATGTTTTAAAACGTGATAAGTATCGAATACATAGATTTCAACATTTATTGTTGAAATAGACGTTTTCGAGAAATAAGGAAATGGTGGACTATAGCGCTGTTGTTATAGTAAATGATTTCCGAAAGGAAATGTTTTTTTTTTATGTAGTATTGGGATTTATATATCTATCTTAATTTCGAATCCCTATACTAGTGATTTTGAGTCGTCGTAACGATGTTTTACGCAACATTCGTTTTGACTCAAATAAAATGTGTTGAAAGAATGATTTCCTTAAAGAATGAATATATACTTAATTTGATTTAAGTATATCGAATATTTTTTAAGTGTTGAAAATAAATGATTTGTGAAATACTTATTATTAAATAAGTATGGAAATGCTTTTCCAAAATGAAATGAAACGTTTTGAGATTTTATCTTCTTAAAGATAAATCGAAAGTGAATATGTGAAATCGATTGAAAATCGTATATCAGTAGATATTTTGAAAGATATAAATTCACTATGGAATTTATAAAGGAAAATGGAAACTGTTTAGAAAAATAAACGTTGATTTATTTTTGAAGTGTGGAAATTTTATATCTAGTAAAGATATTTTTGAAGATGAAATAATTTGGGAAAATTATTTGGAATCTGATGATGTTGCGCATCTTTATTGATAGTTAAATAACCGACTATCAATAATTACCTTTAGATAGGTATTTGTTGTGAATTGGATGAATTTGAATGCCACACTTGGTTTTAAATATACGCTCACTTTTCGGGTTAACCGGGAAAGGACCATGGGGTCGTATAACCCATTCCGAATATGTAATACGTCGTTATGAATTGCATTCGAAGACCGGTGTTGAAGACCGGATATTTTTGAAAACGGAAGGATTACCGTCGAGTTACTCTACATCGGCTGATCTCCGGTTTAGAGGTTTTATCATCCTTAGTGACGGGAAGTCCCGACGTGATTGAAAATTATCCGGATATGCAAGGGCTTCGTGAGAAGTGCCTTTGGTTCTGTTCGATCCCGGAACAGACTTGTATGGATTGTGTGTCTGACGTTACAATTTGAGATATAAAGCTGATTTCTTTCAAATACATTTCTGTTGGTGGCGGAGAATTTATTCTCTTAGCTTAACACCCTTCTCTGAGACGTACGAGCTCAGAGGTTATGTAGTTGAAATTTATCAGCGATATATCCCAATTTGGTAACGTGGCATACTGAGTGTTGCTGTGAAATGATCAGTGTTTGATCATTTGTGATATGATCATTTGTTTGATCTTATATCTTTGTGATCATAGGTTGATCATTTTTGTTTGACCCGAAGCAGGGCTTTTTGGAGAAAGCGTAGCTTTGTGGACGAGACTTCGTCGAGCCTCACACCCCGGAAATGGTCGAAACAGGAATGTTGCGGCAAGGTTATGAGGGTCGCGCCCTTTAGGGTATGTCATTTCCTTCTGGAAAGGGGTAGTATCATGGTATGGAGCCCAGATACTTACTCATGTGGATACACTTTCTTTATGATGTGTGATGTTGGATATCGAGCGCTCGGATAAAGGTCCCAAAGGACCGGGTGATGACATATTCGTGAGTTACCTGTTACAGGGGTAACCCGGCCTTGTTTGGCAGAGAGCAGTTTGTCTCTCGGGACGTCCAGCCAGAGGCGATCCTATTCGGCAGGAGGAAAGGAAGTTCCTTAGCCTGACCATTTGTTGGAAAATCCAAAGAAACAATACGAACCTGGTACGGTTTTGGGTTGTATTACCTGCTATGGAATGTGGCGGTAACCTGCTATTGAACATAGTAGCTATAGTAGGCATACGATACTGGTCGTATGTTGGCTAAGATTAATATTATACTTTCGAAATGTTTTCTACACTATGCACTAATAATAATATCAAAAAGAATTTGATTTTGCGTAGTAAGCATCTTTGACTATCATAAGAAGAAATCTCCTCCAATTCTGCGTTTGCATTGTGTGTGTGGCGGGAGGTCTTATGGTAGTTTCATTTTCCAAAAGCATTGCGAATCTGTTTTATTTTCTTTGTGAAAATAACTGTTTTACGATCTCACACCAGTCACCATGACTGACTCGGAGTTTATTGTTCCCTTCTAAACTCTGGGTGCCCACCAATTTCCACACGGGCAGCCTAGAGTTATATTATCAGGATATTCTGGATATTCTGGAGCTTTGGAGATAAGCTGGATGGCGAGACGTAGTATTTGTATCTGATATATTTATTCCGCTGTGTATTCTGTATGAGGACAAGTTTATATAACTGTCCATTGTTGTTTATTAACTCTGATGATATGATGTGATGTAATGTAATAACAGATATAATTCTTTGTTTTAAAGATTATGCAATTATCTATTATATATTGTTCCGCTGCGATATGTGAGATTCTGATATTGTTTCTGTTTCTGATGTTGTTCTTTTGTTTCTTCTTTCTCTTTCCTTCTATCTTTTCTTCTACCTCTTCTTTTAAAAACCCTAATGGTTCGGTTTTTCGTTCACCTTGAGTAAATAGATGGAGATTAGTGTCTATTCAAGGGGTACGAAAAAGCGGATTGTTACATTTGGTACCAGAGCATATGGTTAAGCGACAACCCTGCTCTGTTGGGTGTTACTCATTAGAGATAGAGTCAGTAGTACTCTAGAATGAGTTGAGTGTAATAATAGATACGAGTGCGTATTTGTTAGTGAATATAAAATTGTTTTATATTGTGATGATTGGTTTGTTGAGTGGTATATGGATTCTGGTCGGTATTGTCCGTACAACTCTATCGATAGGGATCTCTAAACACTTATATAGAACAATTCGGCACAGTATTGTTTTAAATAGGGTAAATGAAATAATTTTGCCCAAAACTATTTTTGTATAGAAAATAAATGTTTTTCTATAAAGTACTATGATATATGGTTGCATGGTTGTTAGAGGTGATAATATTAATCTATTATCATTGAAATTGAATAAGAAATTGAAATCATAACTCCAAAGTTAAGAAATAAATTCATATACAAATGAAATTTGAGAATGTAAATTATAAATGTGATTTGTAATTCGAAATGGAATTCCAGAGAAGTTTTTGGAAATGTTTGAAAAGAATTCGAAAATTTTGGAGATTTGGAAAGTTTAAATCTTTTTGATTTGAAAATGAATTTCAAAGGTTTTGAAAAGTATTTTAGAGAGATGAAAGCTCTAAACTCTTTTCGGTCGCTGGAAAATAATTCCGATGATGATCGCGACATCACCGGTGTTCATTTTCGGGTTTCCAAAAGAGGAATTGCTGCCAAATCGTTTTGAATAGAAGTTGTTTGAAAAATTTGGGTTTTGGTTTTGGAAATTCAAAGGATGATTTGAATTGTTTTCAAAAATGGTTTTGAAAAAGATTGAAAAGACTGGAATACTATATAAAAATACTTATGAAATAAGAAATAAGTTGATAACTTATACAGATTAAATTTTGATAGAATAAATTTAACTTAAAGGATGAAGTTAAGTTAAAATAAGTACAAGTGAATCAACTTAATGAAAGTAAATTGAATGTTGAAAAAAATTCATTTCGAATTTGTAAAGTAATGTATTGAAATAAAATTAGTAATTGAAACTAATTAAAGAAATGACAAATTAATATGGTTTGAGATGAATTAAAATTCGTATGAAATTTGAAATCCAGTTTAATATAAGTGGTTATAAACCAAAATAGTGGATTGTAAATAAATTTTGGGAATGAACAAAAGAATAAAACTGGAATTTAAACTGAATATTGAAAACAAATTTGAATAAGTAGATTAGAATTTGTAATGAATTAGTAATTGAAACTAATTTAAAATAAGCAGTTGTAAATGAAAGTTAATCGATGAAATTCAATATTTCAAAATTGAAGATAAAATTGAATTCAAATAGAATTGAAATTGTAAACCGAATCCAAATTAGATTGGAATTGTGAAATTGAACTCAATGAATTTGAAATGTAAATTTGAATGGATATGAATATGTAACTTCAACAATGAAGTAAGCTAAAGATATATAAGCAGTTTATATTGAAAATTTTGTAATTGAATGTACGAAATGGTTTGAATATATGCAACTAGATATTATGGCTAGTAGGATATACAGGTATAAAGGAATTTGGATTTTAATTTAGAAGAGAATTCGAATTGCTCGAAAAAGGTATGTATTTGAGTTTTAATATGAGTTTTTGATGATTTCTCTCTAGCCGCTTGGCTTTTTCTTTTTCTTTTTGAAATCTGAGAGTCCGTAGGGACGGTTTTGTAGTCGTACCGTATTAGCCGCGCAAAGGAGACGCTGGCGAAATTTTTCGGAAATTTAGGGCGTTAGAAAATTTTTGAGAAATTTTGAAAGTTTAAAATTTGAATTTAAACTCGAATTTGAATTGAGCAGTTAAACAATGTTGTTTGAAACTCATAATTGAAGTTAGAAAGCTAGTTGAATTGATAACGAATCTTTAGTAGGAAGATTTGTTTTGATAAATTGATAAAACTATTAGATTGTGAAAAATAGTAGACGAGTTAAGGACATTTTTTCCTAACTTGTAATTTCGAGGACGAAATTCTTTTAAGGGGGGAAGTTTGTAACGACCCAGAATTTTTGATAATTAAAATTCGAATATTTAATTGATTTTAAATATTAATAAATGAATTTAATAAGTCGGATAATTTATTTATCGAATATTGGATTTAATTTGATAATTAAATCGATAGATTAAATAGTGAAATTCCAGAGATAATTGAAAATCGAGTTAATATGATTGAAAACGATTTGTAAAATTTTATTTAATCATACTGAAGTTATAGAAAGGTTATAGAACTTTCAGAATCGAATCTGGAGTTATTCTGTGAAAATTGAATATTTTAATATTTAATTATCGACTGTAAAAATAGTCAATTTTGGAACAGTCTCAGAATTGAACGAGACCAGTTCCATTGGATCCGTAATAGTTAGTTATTATCGGATTTCAATTTTCGTATCAATCGGAATTGTCATTTGACCGTGGCAGCTCGAAACGCATCGATATCGTTTTAATTTTAAATCGTCGAGTTAAAATAGTCATTTTTCAAACAGTGTCGGATTTCGACGAAACCAGTTTCATCGGATCCGTAATGTGATATTATTGTAAGATTTCAAATTTCATAATTTTTGGAATTACCGTTTGTTCGGGGCAAACCAAAACGCCTTGAAATCGGTTTAATTTAAATTGATCGTTTAATTCCGTATCTCGTGCAGACGATCGAATTAGCTTCCGAAACCTGTTCCATTGCGTTCGGAACGTGGGGTAAACCCTACGAACGTCAGCCGGCACGCTCGAATCGGAGTTCGAAAAATTTCGATGAATAGTAAATTTGGTCATTTTCTATATAAGGACTTCATTATCTTCATTTGCAAAAGAGAATAGCTAGGGTTTCTAAATGTCTCAGCCGCCACCTTCAAAATGGAAGGCCAGAAAATGTCGTTCCTTTCTCCCTCAATATCTCATGATCCATTCACCATTAGACTTCGGCATCTGAACGAAAGTTGTAGAGCGTCTCGAGCTCGACAGATCCATACGGTGGAGTGTCGCGTAGCTCGTTGTGGTGGCCAGAATTCGAGCGTGAAGTCACGCCGTTCGTTCTCGTCTCGCGTGCCAAGGAGGGGATCGAGCTCCTAGATATTCGTGCCGTGGGTAGGGGCGACGTAGGGGGTTGGAATGGCACTCGTTGATCAATCTCTGGCGAAGCGTAGGTGGGTGCGTGATTAGGGTTTTTAGGCGGCTGTTGGGTTCAAATTCGCGTGCGTTGCCTGGTAGAGGGAAGAAGAAGATCACGGCCTTGATTTCGTGGCCTGGAAACGAACGGCCAGATCAGTTAGAGGTTTAAAAATAAAAAGAAATTGTATAAATTATTTATATTAACAAATTCATTCTATCTTTAAAACGATGTATCTTTTTGCTGCGAGGTCGGAAAATTACGAAACGAAAAGCGTTGGCTTCGTTTTGTCGAATACTTCAAGATGGAACTGGATTGGAAGCGATCGGGGTCAGTGAAAATTTTGAGTGAAATTAAACGTTCGTTTAATTTCATTCGAAATAAACGCTACAAAATTCTATCGGAAAGTCACGGTGAGATTTTCTCACTCAAATTGAATGTGGAATTTTTACAGTTATTGATTGATGATTGACCGTTTGAATTGTTGATATTAGATATTTTAGGATATATCTATATATAGCAGTATATACATATTGGCATATGTATATATTGGATTGATGATTTCCCGCCTCGTATAGCGGATGAGACCCTATTGCGCCGTTAGTAAGCGGATTTATAAAAAACCTATATACCGCGATAATTCCGTACTGGAGCGGAATTGGTATTGTGCTAACATCTGTGGATGCAGGGAAATAGGTTGGAGGGATCCAACTGGATTCCTCACCGTATTGATTATTTACAGATATTTTGATATATTCTGTTATCATATTGATATATGATATTGACTGTTGTGATGGACTGATTGATGCTGTTGCATCATCGGATTCAGTTTTGAAATGTAAAAATAACGACTTTTATTTTAAAAAGATTTTAAAGTGATTTTTGAAAAGTAGACGTTTATCGAATTTTTGAATTGATTTATTTCAGAAAAATAAACGTCTAGAATTTTAAAGTTATAAAAGTTAAGATTTTTGTGAATTATGACCGTAAGGTGATTTTTGAAATAAAAGTCGATTTATTTATAAAATGGTTTAAACTGGGATTTTTGAATAACTATAAACGATTGTTTAGAAAGATTTATAAAAATTGATATTTTATAAATAAAAATATTGGACTTATAAAACGAATTTTATAAGTGTTAAAATGAAATATTATGGAATTAGTAAGTGAATGAAATTTGTAGATTTATAAATTGTGAAGTTATAAAATGGATGAAACTGTAGAATAAAAGATTTATAAGAGATTAACTTATAAATTGGATTTTTACCTTTAGATGGAATATTTATCGAATTATTAATAAAGGAGATTTATTAAATTGAAGTCGTTAGAAAATAGAAATAGAATTTATAAACGTTGTTTTATAAATTCGAAATCGATAGAATTGATAAATTAAATATAGAAGATTTTTAAAGAAGATATATTCGCGATTTTGGATAGCGAATTTTTATTGAAATAAAGGTGTAGAAAATATTGAAATGTGGCTAGTGAAGTATATTCACGATTTTGGACAGTGAATATATTGTTAAGTAAAATGAACTTGTTTTGGGAAAGCGATATTACAGAAATGAAGTAATTGTTTTAAAAGATGTTTTAAAACGTGATAAGTATCGAATACATAGATTTCAACATTTATTGTTGAAATAGACGTTTTCGAGAAATAAGGAAATGGTGGACTATAGCGCTGTTGTTATAGTAAATGATTTCCGAAAGGAAATGTTTTTTTTTTATGTAGTATTGGGATTTATATATCTATCTTAATTTCGAATCCCTATACTAGTGATTTTGAGTCGTCGTAACGATGTTTTACGCAACATTCGTTTTGACTCAAATAAAATGTGTTGAAAGAATGATTTCCTTAAAGAATGAATATATACTTAATTTGATTTAAGTATATCGAATATTTTTTAAGTGTTGAAAATAAATGATTTGTGAAATACTTATTATTAAATAAGTATGGAAATGCTTTTCCAAAATGAAATGAAACGTTTTGAGATTTTATCTTCTTAAAGATAAATCGAAAGTGAATATGTGAAATCGATTGAAAATCGTATATCAGTAGATATTTTGAAAGATATAAATTCACTATGGAATTTATAAAGGAAAATGGAAACTGTTTAGAAAAATAAACGTTGATTTATTTTTGAAGTGTGGAAATTTTATATCTAGTAAAGATATTTTTGAAGATGAAATAGTTTGGGAAAATTATTTGGAATCTGATGATGTTGCGCATCTTTATTGATAGTTAAATAACCGACTATCAATAATTACCTTTAGATAGGTATTTGTTGTGAATTGGATGAATTTGAATGCCACACTTGGTTTTAAATATACGCTCACTTTTCGGGTTAACCGGGAAAGGACCATGGGGTCGTATAACCCATTCCGAATATGTGATACGTCGTTATGAATTGCATTCGAAGACCGGTGTTGAAGACCGGATATTTTTGAAAACGGAAGGATTACCGTCGAGTTACTCTACATCGGCTGATCTCCGGTTTAGAGGTTTTATCATCCTTAGTGACGGGAAGTCCCGACGTGATTGAAAATTATCCGGATATGCAAGGGCTTCGTGAGAAGTGCCTTCGGTTCTGTTCGATCCCGGAACAGACTTGTATGGATTGTGTGTCTGACGTTACAATTTGAGATATAAAGCTGATTTCTTTCAAATACATTTCTGTTGGTGGCGGAGAATTTATTCTCTTAGCTTAACACCCTTCTCTGAGACGTACGAGCTCAGAGGTTATGTAGTTGAAATTTATCAGCGATATATCCCAATTTGGTAACGTGGCATACTGAGTGTTGCTGTGAAATGATCAGTGTTTGATCATTTGTGATATGATCATTTGTTTGATCTTATATCTTTGTGATCATAGGTTGATCATTTTTGTTTGACCCGAAGCAGGGCTTTTTGGAGAAAGCGTAGCTTTGTGGACGAGACTTCGTCGAGCCTCACACCCCGGAAATGGTCGAAACAGGAATGTTGCGGCAAGGTTATGAGGGTCGCGCCCTTTAGGGTATGTCATTTCCTTCTGGAAAGGGGTAGTATCATGGTATGGAGCCCAGATACTTACTCATGTGGATACACTTTCTTTATGATGTGTGATGTTGGATATCGAGCGCTCGGATAAAGGTCCCAAAGGACCGGGTGATGACATATTCGTGAGTTACCTGTTACAGGGGTAACCCGGCCTTGTTTGGCAGAGAGCAGTTTGTCTCTCGGGACGTCCAGCCAGAGGCGATCCTATTCGGCAGGAGGAAAGGAAGTTCCTTAGCCTGACCATTTGTTGGAAAATCCAAAGAAACAATACGAACCTGGTACGGTTTTGGGTTGTATTACCTGCTATGGAATGTGGCGGTAACCTGCTATTGAACATAGTAGCTATAGTAGGCATACGATACTGGTCGTATGTTGGCTAAGATTAATATTATACTTTCGAAATGTTTTCTACACTATGCACTAATAATAATATCAAAAAGAATTTGATTTTGCGTAGTAAGCATCTTTGACTATCATAAGAAGAAATCTCCTCCAATTCTGCGTTTGCATTGTGTGTGTGGCGGGAGGTCTTATGGTAGTTTCATTTTCCAAAAGCATTGCGAATCTGTTTTATTTTCTTTGTGAAAATAACTGTTTTACGATCTCACACCAGTCACCATGACTGACTCGGAGTTTATTGTTCCCTTCTAAACTCTGGGTGCCCACCAATTTCCACACGGGCAGCCTAGAGTTATATTATCAGGATATTCTGGATATTCTGGAGCTTTGGAGATAAGCTGGATGGCGAGACGTAGTATTTGTATCTGATATATTTATTCCGCTGTGTATTCTGTATGAGGACAAGTTTATATAACTGTCCATTGTTGTTTATTAACTCTGATGATATGATGTGATGTAATGTAATAACAGATATAATTCTTTGTTTTAAAGATTATGCAATTATCTATTATATATTGTTCCGCTGCGATATGTGAGATTCTGATATTGTTTCTGTTTCTGATGTTGTTCTTTTGTTTCTTCTTTCTCTTTCCTTCTATCTTTTCTTCTACCTCTTCTTTTAAAAACCCTAATGGTTCGGTTTTTCGTTCACCTTGAGTAAATAGATGGAGATTAGTGTCTATTCAAGGGGTACGGAAAAGCGGATTGTTACAGCTTCCGCTGCACAACTCTGATATGGGTAGATAAAATGCTGAACACAGGCTTCCCACTGATATCAATTGTGACAGACCTAGGCTTTGCAACCATCAGTCAGTAGCCACAACTGGTAAGCTTCACAACTATTCCGAAAATATGGCTCAACAGATCTAAATAAAAATCAGAAGTTCCTTCAAAAACATCCTACTACTAAGCTGAACCACCGGTATCCCTCCTGGAATACAGTCGATACCAAACTAAATCTCCAAATGCTGATAAAGTACTGACTTTCTGAAGACATCCAGAAATCCACAACACCAGAGAACACTCAAGCTATCGCAAGTCACTTTTGCGATCCATCCAGCCTAATTCCAAAATTACTGCTTCCTCTTTACAAATCAGAACAGCATACGTTCACTAATCAACTCATCGAAGAAATGGATCCACACTGCTGATTCTGAACTCACTGCGAAGCTAGAAAACTTCTTTACCAACACAGAAAACGCCGAGCTACACTGCTGACATCAATGCTAAGGAATTCCTAATTCAAAGCTCTTCGAGAACTCGAACTTCGAATCAAACAGATACATTCTGCTGAAAACAGCCACAACACCGAAACAGACTCACTTCTCTAACTCGTTCAAAAGAAATATCTTCGGAGACATCCAGAGTCACTGCGTCTCATTACACAACTACTACATCCTGAGGTATCAAGATATCATATCTCGCTTCTGCCCAAACGACAGACCCGACTATACTCAGCCCAATTCCCGAAAATCCGCTCACACGAGCGCGATCATCTTACACTTAAAGGCTGGACTCCGAACCCTTAACAGATTTCCTTTAGAAACTCAAAGAAATTCTTACACCACAATTTCATTCGAGACGAACTATAGACCCAATATCGTCTCGGTCGATACACTTCCAACCTCAACAAATTCAACCATTGGTAGTCGTGTTACATACCACTACCACCCTATTTACCCTTATACTTATATTGGGATACCCGAACAGGTAACCCAACCGATAGGTAGAATTAAATATATATATATATATATCAAAAATACAAATACGCTCTCTCAAGGAAGAAATCACTTAAGAGCCTAGGTATTCGCTCAACCTAGTGCTCTGATACCAACTGTGACGACCCGACTTCCTACGCCCAGGAAATCGCATCGTTTTGAAGAAAAGAAAGAGGTGAGAAAGTAGAAAAGATAGAAAAGAAGAAGAAACAAACATAGAATCTCAACAGCGGAACGAATAAAATATAATATATCACATAAATATCATATACATCAGAGTACACAGATAATACAACACATACTAGACAGTTATAAACACCTGTCTAGTTAATACAACTCAACATCACAGAGATACAACACAGCGGAATATACAGAATAATACTGACACAGCGGAACCAATATATATATATCTACACGCTGAAGCCTCCTGCTCCATTTCTCCTCCAGTATTCGTCAAAGCTAACCTGAATCCCTTGACTACCCGTAAAAATTTGGGTACCCGAGAGTTTATGAAAAACAGAAATAAACTTCGGGTCAGACATGGGTCTGGTATGAGTAACAGGTTAAAGTTGTTTAACTTTGAAAATCATTTGAAACAAAGGTATCACGTAAGACTCCCCACAAATAAACATGGGTAAGTTTTTACCTTACGCTAACCAAAACATTTGATAGGAAATCCAGTGATATTATAATAGTGTCTAGGGTTTTCAAGTAAATAGAAAATAGCTGAAATTGTTACATCTATTAAATTCCAGCATACTAGCCACAATGTGGGTAATACAATCAAAACCGTAGGGTCTCGTAGGTAAAATGGGTTTCCATCAATGGCTGGGCTACTGGGGTACCGCCCGTCACAGTACGTGGCCTAGATCACCGTACCGAGGAGTACGCCCGCTCCCCTGCAACACAAAGTCGGACCCGTTCCTTACTGAACAGTTCCGAACGAGACAACCCCGGCAGTTGGACGTCTCCATTGCCCACACAACCGAATATAAAAAGGGACATCTAGACAGGGGAAAATCTCGCTCTCAAGTGGGTGCTACCCACGAAGCTTTGCTGCACCTCCCCTGTTTTAGCCATTCCCGGTTGATGAGGCTTGAGGTCACGATTACCTTTATCAGAACTCATCACTTAGAATGCTCATCGTCCACCTGACGATGTGCTGAAAGCATTCAATCCATATAAGTTCGTTCCGGGTTCGAACGAAACCGAAGGCATTATCTCGTTACACTCGTATTGGAATCACCCTCAGAGTTAACGACGATAACCCTTGCACTCTGAATCTTCATCTCGAATCTATAAGTACTATTTCCGTCAAACTCATTACGGAATCACCCACAGAGTTATACTGACGAATAGTTCTTATACCTCGAGTCTTCACTTGCTCCACTTGGACTTACGACCTAACGTTAATTTGGATCGATGTGGTATTCGGATCTCCAGACCTGGAATCCCGGTATACGGAAACCCGATCCCGGTCTCATCGAAATCCAAAACGTGTCTTTTAAGGCTAAGTTGTTTTAAGAGGTTAAACAATTCAATTTTCAATTATCCATATCAATACAGATAGAAAATCACAATATCGCAGATAAATAATCACATATCAGCATAAATGGATAATCTATGATATCACACTTAAACAAGCATCCATATCACAACAGAGATTACTCATCACATAACTGAGTTTTCAATCAATCAATGGGAATCCATATCATCCATTCATAAACAAGGATAATAATTACATCGTTGATAATTAATTTAAAATGAATTAAATCAATTACCTTACCTTTAATTAATTTAAAGTTAATTAAATTAATTACTTCATCATTATTAACTCACCTATACTAATTAATTATTAATTAATTAATCATCATCCCATTATTCCTTTTTATTAATCATCCCTGATAAATTTCTTTAATTACATTTAAGTAATTATCCTCGAGTTATTTCTCGGATTATTTAAATCAAACATAGAAATTAATCTTTATATTACTTCATTTATTAATTAACCGAAGTTAATTACTTTGCTTAATTATTCATATTAATAAATCTCTTCATTTATCAATTATATTCCAGATAAATCCATTTTAATTTCAACATTAATTATAAAATTTTTAATGATCTCAAATTATAATTACAATTTAAATTTATTACATCAAAGTAATTAATTCTTAATTAAACCACAATATTAATCACTCTGATTAATCACATCTAGTAATTAACTTCCTTAATTACTTCATAAACAAATTAATTACTCAATAATCAATTATCTCTAATTAACCTCTTTGATTAATTATATAAAGTAATTTACTCAAATTACTTTATTAACGAACATCATCCCATAATTACATCCTGTAATTTAAACATTAACTACTTCTTTAAGTAATTTTATCTTCAAATCATCAAATGATTAAATACAGGTTAATTAAAATAAATTAATTAACCCAAATAAATCAAATTATTCAATAAATCAAAATGAGTAATTAATTTTCTTAATTACTTCCCATCAATTAGTTATATTTAACCGTTACAAATATTGATTTCAATTTACCAATCTAATTAACGGTTAATAATCAATTATATTGATTAATTATAAATAATCCAGTTAACAGTCTTCTTTAACATCTATGAATTTATATACTAAAGTAATTAACTTATTTTAATTATTATAAGTTAAATTTTCCATTTATAAATTAATTAAGTCAAATCCATACTTTCAATAACATATAAATTATTTAATTCATTTTGAAAACTTTAATTAATACATTAAACCTTAATTTCAATTTAATTACCTAATTCATTTATAAAACTTGCATTGATTCATTTATACTTCAATTTCTAATTAAATCAATACAATTCCATTAACATATTAATTCTTTATTAATTAATGAGTTAAACTAAATCTTTATTTCTTAAAGTAACTCATTTCCGTTTCGATTAAAATTCACTTTTAAATTTTTAAAACATTTATTTCTCATTTCCCTGAACTCTTATTTTAAATGTCGAGTTTAACGAACAACTAGTTAAATTTTAAATCACTTTATAAAATTTACCTTTAAAGGAAATCTTTAAATTACAATTTTAAAACAATGTTAGTTATAAGCGATTTTATATCAAACTCACCTTAAATCCAATATTTAAAAGTATTAAATTTTAAAACTTTCTTTTAATTCAAAAATCTGGATTTGAACCATTTAATTAACCCAGTTTTAACATTTATTACAATTTAAACATAATGATTTAAATACTGTTCAAACTAATACTGTTTATACTGGAAACAAAGTAACCCGGGTTACTTCACTTTTGCTTCGAGAAAAACATGTAAATACCCGAGTCAAAATGGTTTTTACCCGAGAAAAACTCGAATTAACCTGGGCACTGCTAAAAACTTGGCAACAGTTCCTACCCGAGTCACCCTATTTTTACTTCGAGGCTTTTCATGAAATCACCCGAGCTAATTTAATAATTACTCGAGTAATTCTCGAGCTCAATTTCCCTGTCATCTCCACGAAAAAAAACAGACCCAAAACTCTCGCCTGTGCACGTGCACGCCACCATCCACCACGTCCGGTCATCCATGTCCACCTCTACACATCGGCGATTCCCTCGACACCTTATTCCGGCCCTCCGTTCAGCATCTCAGACATTAAATCGAAATCGAGTTCGAATGAACACCTGGAACCCAAAACCAGAAAACAATCTCCACCTGTAAACTTCGCCGCTGCTCCTACCTCCGATCACCAGAGACCACCGCACTCCGGCCAAAGCCTCGCCTACCTTCCCTGTACACGACCCCCAAAGCTCGTCACACTCGATCACTCCATGGCTTCAAACGAGACAATTAACTTTGGCACTTAAAAACTAGGTTTTACAGGCAAGAAAACATTGTCAACTGCTCCACGTTGATCTGGCGACCTCGACTCCATTTTTCCCAACATCCCTGGTCGCTCCTCTACCTCTCGACCAAGACTCAATATTTCCGGTCAACT
Source organism: Allium fistulosum (assembly GCA_030737815.1). Taxonomy (NCBI): domain Eukaryota; kingdom Viridiplantae; phylum Streptophyta; class Magnoliopsida; order Asparagales; family Amaryllidaceae; genus Allium; species Allium fistulosum. The sequence continues at coordinate 1,215,559,282 of CM060904.1, read as the reverse complement.
ACATCGACCATGGCGACCCAAAATGTTCAAAACAGTGAAGTAAAAACTGCTCTTCACTCCCTTGCTTAAAAATTACAATTTTTGTCTTAAAAATCTTAATTTTATATGAAGTTTCGATTTATATACCTGAATATAAGAATTTTAATACTTGGTTTTTGACTTGTTTAAATATGCTCTGTATTTTCTTTTGGTTTCAGATGAAATTCAAATGGTTTAAATCTTAAACTAGTTTGTAATCTAAAGTCCATGGTATAACAAACTATATTGTTCTAAACTAAGGTACAAGTGAAGTTGAATCAGGGTATTGGATTTATAAATGAGTTTAGAACCTGGAATTTGAAAACAGTGAACATCCAGACCATACACAAAGCATGTACATACATATATTCACAGAGATAAAAACATGTTCACAGGCATATTATATTCAGAGCTGATCCTACAATTTAACTATATACTTATATTTTTTTAAAAACATTTGTTACTCACCAGACATGGAAATGAGAACAGAGATGTTTGCATCAGTTTGAACTTGAAAAACTGGAAAGTATTTTCCACTTTGAGTCTTCCTGCCAATCTCTACTTCTCTGTTGAATTAAGTTGTAGAATCTGGTTTTGATTTTAAATGGAGTCTTGTTTTAAGTTTTTAAATGAAGTAGTTTTGCAGTTTGTATCTAGCTCGACTGGAATGAAAATGATAAAAGAAAGATAGCTTACTGGTGGTGTTTTAAAACATTTACAGGGTATAATTTTTATATAAAATAGTGTACAAGTTGTACAAATTTTTCAGAGATTTTTCCCTGGTTTGGTGGCCGAGATTTTCATCTTTGTGAGCTAGAGCAGATGTATGCATGACTAGTATTTAATGCTTCTTGTACTTGGTTGTTTCATTTTTATACTTATCTATTTTTTTATATACTTGCCTGTGACTTCATTTGCAAGCTACCAGCATCTCATATTTTGCTTTGTATGTTTTCATTTCTTTTACTTTGTAACTTCAAGTCTGCATGTCATACACATATTCGAACCATCTACTTGTTTTTATGCTGCCTTGTACAACTCTAGTTATATTTTCTTGGTTCAATTGACTCTTCAGATCTGTCTTACTTTTTAACAATTAAGATGTTACTCTAGTATATTTATGAAGTGTAATAGTTATTGTGTAAGTAAGATGTTATTGTAATATACTATTTGATTTTAAAATGTGGTGGATGCTATTTGATTAAGTTGTTAGATTGTTTAGTGATTGTTTTATCATTTGCAAAACGATAAAGTTTAACTCACATATTATTTTATTGTTATCCTAGTATATTGCTTGATTATGAATTGTAATGTTGTTTCAACACGTTGTTTGATTATTTAATATGTTTGTTTTACAAAACAAAATGAATGTTATTTAAATATGTTGTTGTATTATATTAATGTGTATTTGTTATGCGTATTATCGTATTGTATTTCTATTGAATATTTTATTTATATTATAAAAGTTCACTTATCAAATTTAAAAATAATGTAAACAAAGAAATTATTCTTTTTATTCACATTACTTATTTTATAATACATACTAGAATATCATTTGACCAAAATTGAATTTATAACATATATACATTTTAAATTATTTTTAACAAGCAATACTTTAAAAGAAAAGAAAATCAAATTCTTTTGTTAATAATTATAAATCTAAACCAAAGTTAAAAATAGCTCAAAACAATTTAAACATTTATCTACAATATTTAAAACAATATATTTGTGAATTTAATAGCTTTGAAAAACTTACTTTGAAATAAATAATAATTTCCAAACCACTAGAATATACATATTAGAAATTTAAAACAAAATTTATCGATTGAATTTAAAACAGAACTTCCCTATCTGCAATATATACCAATATATATAAAATAGATAGAAAATAATGCACAATACGATATTAATTAAGTGAAAAGTACCAATTCAAATGTTATAATCCAAAGATATTTCAAATCAATTAAATATTTATCAGAAGAAAAATATTAATTCAGATCTTATAATCCAATAATATATCAATTCAATTTAATATTCATCACAGATTATTAAATTGATATTGCTCGAAATTCTGGGATGTCACAGCCACCACAAGCTCTGCCTCCGACTGCAATATGGCGAAGTCCGATGCCTTCCTCCCCTCGGAATACGTGAACGAACGACGGCTACTCTTGGCCATTTCCTGGCTTCAAACGTTGACGATGACTGAGATCCACCATTGGATATGCTCGTCGTGAAGAGTTCTTCAACTTTCATTTATATAGATTTCGAAATCAAAGCTTGGATCGAGAGTTTTCAAGGGAAAAACGAGAGAGCTTTTCGGCCATAGATAGCTTGAACTGGCGGCTACGTTTCAAAACCCTAGGGTTGTTTTTCTTTTGCAAAATGAAGAGAAGAGGGGCTTTTATAGAAAATTTAACGATTTACTATTCATCGAATTTTTTCGAACTCCGATTCGAGCGTGCCGGCTGACGTTCGTAAGGTTTACCCCACGTTCCGAACACAATGGAACGGGTTTCGGAAGCTAATTCGATCGTCTGTGCAAGATATGTAATTAAACGATCAATTTAAATTAAACTGATTTAAATCGATTCCGAGGCGTTTTAATTCGTACCGAACAAATGGTAAATCCAAAAATTACGAAATTTGAAATCTTATAATAATATCACATTATGGATCCGATAAAACTAGTTTCGTCGAAATCCGAGACTTTTTGAAAAATGACTATTTTAACTCGCCGAAATAAAATTAAAATGATTTCAAAGCATTTCGAGCTGCCACGGTCAAACGACAACTCCGATGGATACGAAAATTGAAATCCGATAATAACTAACTATTACGGATCCAATGGAACTGGTTTCGTTCAATTCTGAGACTGTTCGAAAATTGACTATTTTTACAGTCGATAATTAAATATTAAAATATTAAATCTTCACAGATTAACTCCAAATTCAATTTTAAAAGTTCTATAACCTTTCTATAACTCCAGTATGATTAAATAAAATTTTCCAAATCGTTTTCAATCATATTAACTCGATTTCCAATTATTTCTGAAATTTCAATTATTAATTTATCGATTTAATTGTCAAATTAAATCCAATATTCGAAAAATAAATTATTCGACTTATTAAATTCATTTATTAATATTAAAAATCAATTAAATATTCGAATTTTAATTATCAAAAATTCTGGGTCGTTACATGTGATATGATCATTTGTTTGATCTTATATCTTTGTGATCATAGGTTGATCATTTTGTTTGACCCGAAGCATGGCTTTGTAGAAAGCGTAGCTTTGTGGACGAGACTTCGTCGAGCCTCACACCCCAGAAATGGTCAAAACAGGAAGGATGCGGCAAGGTTTTAGGGAGTAGCGCCCCTTAGTGTATGTCATTCCTTCTGGATAAAGGTGGTATCATGGTATGGAGCCCAGATACTTAACCTCTGTGGTTGCTGCAAATTTATTACTTTGTGGTTGTTGCGAATCGGGGATCCTCAGGAAGATCGGTGACGATCGGGGGATGGCATACGCGTGTCAGTAGTTACCTATTTTTGCAGAGGTAACCCGGCCTTGTGTTGGCAGAGATCTAACCGTAATGTTAGGTTATTTCTCGGGTCGTCTATTCCAGGGACGTACCCATCGTGGATAGGAAGTTCCTTAGCCTGACCATTTGTTGGAAATCCAAAAAAACAATACGAGCCTTGTACGGTTTTAGTTGTAGAACCTGCCATTTAATATGGTAGCTATAGCAGGCATAATATAATGGTACCTATGCTGGCTAAGATTTATATTCTACTTTCGAAATGTTTTCCACTATGCACTAATAATAATATCAAAAATGATTTGATTTTTTTGCGCAGTAAGCATCTTTGACTAACATAAGAAGAAATCTCCTCCAAGTCTGCGTTTGCATTGTGTGTGTGGTGGGAGGTCTTATGGTAGTTTCATTTTCCAAAAGCATTTCGAATTGACTTTAAAAATTATTTTGTTGTTATAAAGAATAACTGTTTTACGATCTCACACCAGTCACCATGACTGACTCGGAGTTTATTGTTCCCTTCTAAACTCTGGGTGCCCACCAATTTCCACACGGGCAGCCTAGAGTTATATTATCAGGATATTCTGGAGCTTTGGAAGCAAGCTGGATGGCGAGATGTAGTATTTGTATCTGATAGCATTTATTCCGCTGTGTATTCTGTATGAGGACAAGTTTATATAACTGTCCATTGTTGTATATCGACTCTGATGATTGATGTATGTAAAAACTGATATAGTTCTTTGTTTTAAAAGACTAGTGTTTATCTATTATATATTGTTCCGCTGCGATGTGTAAGATTCTGATATTGTTTTTCTGTTCTGATGATGTTCTCTATTTTCTTCTTCTCTTCTTCTTTCTTCTGTTCTTCCTTTTTCCTCTTTTCTTCTTTTTCTACCTTTTCTTTCTTTTTAAAACCCTCACTATTGGAGTTTCCGGCACTCGATTTCTCGGCAGTCGATAAGGGAGTATCGATGTCGAATTTTCGAAAGTCGAAAATTCCGGTACGTGACAGCGTGGTATCAGAGCATATGGTTAAGCGACAACCCTGCTCTGTTGGGTGTTACTCATTAGAGATAGAGTTAGTAGTACTCTAGAATGAGTTGAGTGTAATAATAGATATGAGCGCGTATTTGTTATTGAATATAAAATTGTTTTGTATTGTGTTGACTTATCGGTTGATTGTTTATAGATTCTGGTCGGTGCAGTCTAGCTAACTGTAATCGATAGGGGTTTCTAAACTCTTAAACAAGATAAACCGACACAGTATTGTTTTAAAATAGGGTAAATGAAATTTTTTTTGCCCAAAACTATTTTCTTATATAAAGGAAATAATTTTCTATGAATTATCATAGTATATGGATGTTTGGTTGTTAAGAAATAATAACATTGAATTATTATCATTGTTATATGAAATGGAATGAGAAATTAAAATAATAACCAAAGATTGAAGATAAATTCAATTAACAAATGAAATTTATAAATGCGAATTGAAGCATAAGGAAATGAATTCATATACAAATGAAACTTGAGAATATAAATTATAAATGTGATTTGTAATTTGAAACGGAATTCCAGAGAAGTTTTTGGAAAATGTTTTGAAAAGAATTTGAAAATTTTGGGAAATTGGAAAGTTAAATCATTTTTAGAGTTGAAAATGAATTTCAAAGGTTTGAAAAGTATTTTAGAGAGATAAAAGCTCTAAACTCTTTTCGGTCGCTGGAAAATAATTCCGATTGGTGATCGCGACACTATCGGTGTTCATTTTCGGGTTTCCAAAAGAGGAATTGCTGCCAAATTGTTTTAAATGGAAGTTGTTTGGAAATTTGGGTTTTGTTTTGGAAATTCAAAGGATAAATTGAATTGTTTTCAAAAATGGTTTTGAAAATGTTATTAAGACTCTGGAATGCTATATAAAAATATTTATGAGAATAATAAATGAGTTGATAACTTATACAATTTGTTGTGAATTTAGATTGAATAAATTTAACTTAAGGAATTTTGAGTTAAATTAAAGTAAGTATAAGTGAATCAATAAAATCCAAGTAGTAATTTTTGAATATAAGTTATATAACTTATAAAATGAGAAAATAGAAATGAAACGAATGGTTAAAAGTGGTTAAACAATTTTATTAAGCAAAATGAAATGTGATTCTGATTAAGTGATGAAATTTGACCTTGGTAAAGTTAAATAAAATTTAGAATCTGAATTGGATTGATAAATGAATTAAGCTATTGAACTAATCGAATGTTGAATCAGTCTTATGTAAATGAATTAGTGAATGAGTTTCAGAATGAATAAATAAATAAAAAATTGCAATTGTAAGTGCAAGAGAATAAAATTGAAATGTTAAAATTCATTTTGAATTTGTAAGAAAGTAAGACTGAATTTGAATTTGATTGTGAAGGATTAAACTAAAATTAGTAAGTGAAGCTAATTGAATGAAGATAAAACTGGAATTGAAACTGAATGTTGAAAACAAATTTGAATAAGTGAATTAGAATTTGAAATAAATTAGTAATTGGAACTAATTTAAAATAGTGCAGTTATGAATGAAAGATAATTGGTAAATTCAATATTCAGAAGATAAATAGAATCCAACTTGAATTGAATGATGAATTTAACTCAGATAGGAAATTGAAATGTGAAATTGAATTCAAATAGATTTGAAATGTAAGATTGAACGAAATTGAATGCTGTAACTAGATATAATGGCTAGTAGGATATACAGGTGTATGAAAGGAATTGGAATTTTGATTTCGAAGATAATTTGAATTGCTCGACAAAAAGGTAAGTATTTGAATTTCGATATGAAATTTGCTGATTTCTTGTCTAGTCGCTTGGCTTTTTCTTTTTCTTTTTGAAATCTGAGAGTCCGTAGGGACGTTTTGTAGTCGTGCCGTATTAGCCGCGCAAAGGAGACGTTGGCGAAATTTTTCGAAAATTTCGGGTGTTAGAAAATTTTTGAGAAAATTTGGAAGTTTAAATTTGAATTTAAACTTAAAATTGAATTGTTAAGAAAACAATGTTGTTTTGAACTATAATTGAAGTTGGAAAGCTAGTTGAATTGATAAAGAATCGTTAGTAGGAAGATTTGTTTTGAAATTGATAAAACTATTAGGTTGTGAAAAATAGTAGACGAGTTAAGGACTTTTTTTTTCTAACTTGTAATTTCAGGACGAAATTCTTTTAAGGAGGGAAGTCTGTAACGACCCAGAATTTTGAACAAGTTAAATTGAAAATATTTAATTAATTTTAAATATTTGAACGATGATTTAATTTGAATCCCCGATATAACTTTGAAACTGACGATTAAATTATAAAGTTTAATCTATTGATAGTCGAATAAAAAAATTTATATCTTCAATTTTAAGTTGAAGAAAAATATTTCAAACGCTTTTAAAATTTGATATTGATAACGCTGAAGATAATAGAACTTTCAGAATTGAATTTGAAACTGTTCTGTTCAGTTTTGAATTTTATTGTTCGAATCGATATTTAAAAATAGTCATTTTTCAAACAGTCTCGGAATTCGACGAAACCAGTTCCATTGGGTCCGAAATATCGAATTATTATCGGATTCCAAATTTTGTATTTTTCCGTGCTTGTATGTGAGCACACGACAGGAAAACGCATTGGAATTTTTAACGAAATTCAAATTTGAATTTATATTTTCATTGGTCAACTATAGCACGTTCTTCCTTTATCCACGCCAAATATCACGGAACGAAATCGTGAAAACCCATGCCGTCTTCAATTTCAAATACCTCGTCCCTCCTCAGTTTTTTTTTTAAAAAAAAAAATCGAACAAAAGAAAAACATAAATGGCCTCCTCTTTCTATCTCGTTCAATTCAGAAATTGCCGAGCCCCTTCAAATTCGAAAATCAAAACCTAGGGCATTCGCGAGTGGGGTTCGCGAACGGCGAGCGCGAGGTCTGGAGGAGCACGAGCAGGACTGGAGTTTGCGCGGCAGTGGGATGGTGTTCGTTTGGGCTTAAGGTGACGATCGGTAGGATTCGAGCTTGGTGAGGCGGCGAAGTCTGGAATCGCGACCTAGGCGAGGTCACGATGAAAACAAGGCCAGGATGGAGGGCGAATTCATGGGCGAAGCGAGGGCATCGCGATTTGGGGGGGGGGGCGCGTAGCACTCGCGAGCAGACGCAAGAGTGTCGGCGGCGAATCGAGTCGCAACTCGCGATAGGCGATGATGTCGAGATGGATTGGCGGCGTATCTGGGTAGCTCGCGTGCGATGGTGGTCAGGTGCGGTGACCTAGGGCTCGAAAAGGAGGAGCTTCGTGGTGGCACTCTTGGGTTAGGGTCTGGTGACTCAGATAGTTTGGGTCCCGATTTTGCAGTAAGGTATAAATTTTTATCTCTAATGCAATTTTATTTATATGTATAAAATAGATTTAAAATATATTTATGCAGTTGAGAAAAGGAAAAAAATTATGCAGTAAATAAATAAGGAATTTCGTCTTATTTAATCTATACAGCGAATTTTTATAAGTATATATGTAATTTAGAAATGGAAAGAATAAATATACTTAGTAGATTGCTAATTTAAATTATTTTTGATACTAAGGATTTTCTAAAGGGAATTCGATTTAAATTAAATTAGTAAGAAGGGAGATTTATTTCTGTTTGTTTGTTTCAGGAAAATAAAAACATAAAGGTTATTTAAAAAGGAAATTATTAAAAGAAGTTTATATAAGTATATATATGAAGTTTTAAGAAAATAAAATAAATACACATTTTAGATTGCTGGTTATTTTAAAATGACGTATTACAGAGATAAAATTTATTTAATTGATTTGTCAAAATTGTTTTGGTAACTTTAAAATGTTTTATTAAAGGAGAAATTGGTTAAGTAAATAAATAGAACAATAATTTAAATGTTCGATTTAATTCGAATATTGATAGATTTGTATAAATTGTTTATACCAGGTTAAAAATCGAGAAAACAAAACTGAAATGGAAACGGATTGCAAAATTTTAAAAGCTAAGGTGAGATTATTTTCTCACTCAAATAAATTTTGTTTGATAGTTATTTATTGACTGATTGTTGCTATTGGATGTGATATTAGATATAGTAGGATATATCTATTATATATATAGCACTATATACATATTGGCATATGTATATATTGGATTGATTGATTTCCCGCCTCGTATAGCGGATGAGACCCTATTGCGCCGTTAGTAAGCGGATATATTATAAAAACCCATATACCGCGATATTCCACCTCGAAGTGGAATTGGTATTGTGCTAACGTCTGTGGATGCAGGGAAACAGGTTGGAGGGATCCAACTGGATTCCTCACAAATATTATTATTTGCAGATATTTGTTGTATATGCTGTTATCATATTGATATATGATATTGAATGTTATGATTTACTAATTGGTGCTGTTGCATCATCAGATCCATTTTTGAAGTTTAAAAATAACGATATTATTTTTAAAAGGATTTCAAAGTGAATTTTTGAAAGTATACGTTTTATTAAATTTTGGAATTGATTCATTTTAAATAAATAAGTGTTATAATTTTTATGTTATAAAAAATTAAGAATTTTATGATATAAAACCAAAATTTGATGTTTGGGAATATGAAATGAACTATGTTGAAGAATAGTATGAATGAAGATTTTTGAATTTATTTATAAATGGTTTATAGATAAGATTTATAAAGAATTGAATTTTTATAAATCGGAAAAATGGAATTATAAAAGGAGTTTTTGTTAATGTTGAAAAAGGGTTTATAAAATGGAATTTTACAAGAAGTAGGATTTATAAATTTTGTAAAGTTATTAAAGGAATGACTTAAGTATAAAAATTGAGTTATAGATTGATTCGGTTAATAAAATTGATTTGTAAGTTGAAGTTGTTATAAATTATAAATGGGATTTATAAACGTTGTTTATAAATCCGAAATCACTTATTTTGATAAGTGAATTGTAGAAGTTAATTAAAGTAATTATATTCACGATTTTGGACAGTGGATAAGCCTTTAAATAAAACGTGTAGGAATGTTGAATTTGGATAACGAAGTATATTCACAATTTTGGACAGTGAATATATTATTAAATAAAATGGATATGTTTTGGAAAGGTGATATTACGAAATGAAGTAATTGTTTTAAAAGATGTTTTAAAACGTGATAAGTATCGAATACACAGATTTCAACATTCATTGTTGAAATAGACGTTTTCGAAAAATAAGGAAATGGTGGACTATAACACTGTTGTTATAGTAAATGATTTCCAAAAGGAAATGTTTTATATAGTATTGGGTTTTAAATATCTATCTTAAAATCCGAATCCCTATACTAGTGATTTTGAGTCGTCGTAACGATGTTTTACGCAACATTCGTTTTGACTCAAATAGATTTCCTTAAAGAATGAAATGTATACTTAATACTGATTTAAGTATACTGAATATTTTCAAATGTTGAAAATAAATAGATTTGTGAATTACTTATTATTAAATAAGTATGGAATTACTTTTCCAATATGATATGAAATGTTTGTTAAGAATTTATCTTTGTAAAGATAAATTGAAATTGAATATTTGAAAACGATTGAAAATCGTATATCAGTAGATATTTTTGAAATATAAATTCACTATGGAATTTATAAAAGAAAGGGAATTTGTTTAAAAATAAATGTTGATTTATTTTTGAAGTGTGGAAATTCGATATCTAGTAAAGATATTTTTGAAAATAAATAATTCGGAAAATTATTTGGAATCTGATGATGTTGCGCATCTTTATTGATAGTTAAATAACCGACTATCAATAATTACCTTTAGATAGGTATTTGTTGTGAATTGGATGAATTTGAATGCCACACTTATTTTTGAATAAGCGCTCACTATTCGGGTTAGCCGGGAAAGGACCATGGGGTCGTATAACCCATTCCGAATATGTGATACGTCGTTATGAATTGCATTTGAAGACCGGTGTTGAAGACCGGATATTTTTGAAAACGGAAGGATTACCGTCGAGTTACTCTACATCGGCTGATCTCCGATTTAGAGGTTTTATCACCCTTAGTGACGGGAAGTCCGGACGTGATTAGAAAATTATCCGGATATGCAAGGGCTTCGTGAGAAGTGCCTTCGGTTCTGTTCGATCCCGGAACAGACTTATATGGATTGTGTGTCTGACGTTACAATTTGAGATATAAAGCTGATTTCTTTCAAATACATATCTGTTGGTGGCGGAGAATTTATTCTCTTAGCTTAACACCCTTCTCTGAGACGTACGAGCTCAGAGGTTATGTAGTTGAAATTTATCAGCGATATATCCCAATTTGGTAACGTGGCATACTGAGTGTTGCTGTGAAATGATCAGTGTTTGATCATTTGTGATATGATCATTTGTTTGATCTTATATCTTTGTGATCATAGGTTGATCATTTTGTTTGACCCGAAGCATGGCTTTGTAGAAAGCGTAGCTTTGTGGACGAGACTTCGTCGAGCCTCACACCCCGGAAATGGTCAAAACAGGAAGAATGCGGCAAGGTTTTAGGGAGTAGCGCCCCTTAGTGTATGTCATTCCTTCTGGATAAAGGTGGTATCATGGTATGGAGCCCAGATACTTAACCTCTGTGGTTGCTGCAAATTTATTACTTTGTGGTTGTTGCGAATCGGGGATCCTCGGGAAGATCGGTGACGATCGGGGGATGGCATACGTGTGTCAGTAGTTACCTATTTTTGCAGAGGTAACCCGGCCTTGTGTTGGCAGAGATCTAACCGTAATGTTAGGTTATTTCTCGGGTCGTCTATTCCAGGGACGTACCCATCGTGGATAGGAAGTTCCTTAGCCTGACCATTTGTTGGAAATCCAAAGAAACAATACGAGCCTTGTACGGTTTTAGTTGTAGAACCTGCCATTTAATATGGTAGCTATAGCAGGCATAATATAATGGTACCTATGCTGGCTAAGATTTATATTCTACTTTCGAAATGTTTTCCACTATGCACTAATAATAATATCAAAAATGATTTGATTTTTTTGCGTAGTAAGCATCTTTGACTAACATAAGAAGAAATCTCCTCCAAGTCTGCGTTTGCATTGTGTGTGTGGTGGGAGGTCTTATGGTAGTTTCATTTTCCAAAAGCATTTCGAATTGACTTTAAAAATTATTTTGTTGTTATAAAGAATAACTGTTTTACGATCTCACACCAGTCACCATGACTGACTCGGAGTTTATTGTTCCCTTCTAAACTCTGGGTGCCCCCCAATTTCCACACGGGCAGCCTAGAGTTATATTATCAGGATATTCTGGATATTCTGGAGCTTTGGAAGCAAGCTGGATGGCGAGACGTAGTATTTGTATCTGATAGCATTTATTCCGCTGTGTATTCTGTATGAGGACAAGTTTATATAACTTTCCATTGTTGTATATCGACTCTGATGATTGATGTATGTAAAAACTGATATAGTTCTTTGTTTTAAAAGACTAGTGTTTATCTATTATATATTGTTCCGCTGCGATGTGTAAGATTCTGATATTGTTTTTCTGTTCTGATGATGTTCTCTATTTTCTTCTTCTCTTCTTCTTTCTTCTGTTCTTCCTTTTTCCTCTTTTCTTCTTTTTCTACCTTTTCTTTCTTTTTAAAACCCTCACTATTGGAGTTTCCGGCACTCGATTTCTCGGCAGTCGATAAAGGGAGTATCGATGTCGAATTTTCGAAAGTCGAAAATTCCGGTACGTGACAGTCATGCAGGATCTTTTTGGATGAACCCCACCATCTCGAGGCTTTGAGTTGTAAATTGTTCATCTCCTTCATGATTTGGGGTTCACCAGGGTGGGTTTCATTGTTTGCTAATATGTTCCTTATGAAATAGAACTTTACCTCTTTTCATTCAAAAAACATACTAGAGCTAAACTGTTAATTATATCTTGATATTTTATTTTCTAATTTTCTAATTTATCAATTTACATTTCTTTTATTAAATCTCTTCCACCATTTTACAGTTTTTGAGCAAATGAATGTGTAATGTGGGACTGGACAGCCAAGAACATAACTAAAAGTAAAAAAAGATTTTCGATCAACATGCCTGATCGATTACAGCAAAACTACAAAGTCAAGTAGCAATATGGGAGTCCAGTAAAACAATAGTTACCAACAAAGGAAGACACAAACATCAAGTTAATCATAAATATCATACAGTAGTAGTAGTAAAGCAAAATATATAACAGCATTTACCTATCATTTTACATTTTTACAGATATATTTAAAAGTTCTTACAATTAGTTACAAATAATTCATCGATTACCTCCGAACATTGTATATTCAATTCCATTTATTTAGGTTAACTAAATAAATAAATTCAGCTAAGTAATAATTAATAATGTTTATATTAAATAATAAAGAATAACAATTTCAATATTTATACACTTGTATTGACCAAATGGTAAAATTGAATTTATTTCATTCGATTATGATATGTAATTGCATAAGATATTAATAACAAATTTAATTTGTAATTTATCTACCAATAAACTAATCATACATTACAATGCAAAATTTACTTTGACTTCAAATAGCTATATTTAGATTTCCATAATTATTTGCAATATCCACCTCACTTTCTCTTTATATTTCACATTTTTACTCGATTAATAAAATGTGAGAATTTCAATATGTAGACTATACTCTTATATTACAAAAACGGAAAAAACTACTTTTTCATTAAAGTAAATATATGAAAGTCACAAACACAAACAAATAATAATAAATTCAATTTATAATACCTTTATCTCAACAAAGTCATCATATAGTAATTTCATTTTCTCAACAAAGTCATCATATAGTACATTATATATATGTGTGTGTGTGTGTATCTGAGTGTATGTATGTGTGTGTACATCTGTCTTGTGAGTGTTTGTGTGTATTGAAAAAAATAGAAATGTCTAGGTCCTTGGGGCTTGCACTACAATTACCTACCAACATGCATAGCTAGGTAGAAAATATAATCGAAGTACGTAAAGCCAACTTTCCGGCAAATTACTACAATCTAGATTTAAGGCAATATACATACCAAGGAAGAGGCAACCACTGCTTATGAAAATGGAGAAGATCCGAGGGAAACTAAACCCAATGCATCTACAAAACCGTTCAAGTAGCTTAAGTTAGTAGCAAGGAGTGCATGCTGAGAAAATATATTTCTGGTCCTAGTCAGTGATCGCCAATATATCCTCATCGTTGGTAAAGAATTTGCCGCCAATACAAAGGAACAACTTATTGTCCATAAGTTGGTATTATAGTTTTATGTTAACAAATTTCTTTGTCAACCTCAAATCCATCAGGATTCGTTTAGATAAGAACAAGAGTAGCCTTATGCGAAGCTTAAGAGAAGTATGCAGATTAAGGTTTGAATCCAAGTCCAATAAAATGAAGTATGCAATATTCATAATCCAAGTCAAGTTAAAGAAGTAATATGGTCGCATTATATCAATAATTGGTCAAATATCTTTATTCGATTGAAGTATGTTATGCCAAGTTTATTTTTTAAATACGTATGTGCAAAAAATCACAAATGTACAATCGGCTCTACAAAATCACCAATTTGATTTAGGGTATACAACATGAAAAAAGTTAGAAATGAGATAAGAAAAATTAGCCTTTTTCGAGTAACAATGATGTCCATATTTATATTAGTAACATAAGGTGGTATGGCTGTCATGTGTCCATTCGACATGCGGTATGTTTCGTATTAAGATTGTTGATCTTCAACATATTTGCCTTCGGTATCCTATTGTCGAGATTCACCACAAGTGGTTATGTAAGTTCGACGATGTCATCTTCATATAGAAACTTGATACCCTTTGTATCTTTTGGACTTTGACATCCCTTGTCTCGTGTAGAGGCTCGAAACCTCTTATTAGTGTTGAAGTGTATTACTTCTTTTGAATTCACCATTCCTGATGAAATTTCATAATACTTATCACTTTTTTAAGGTTTACAACAATCATTGTTGTAAAGGCTTGACATCATGGCTTTATTGAAGTTTATCTTTCATAATGACCCAATATCCTTCTTTTGTTATTAAACATTCATCATCAACTCATAGTCCAACATCGCTCCTTTATTTCATATTCATTGATCCCATATGTGCAATGGTTCGAAATCTTTTAAAAGCTCGACATCTTCACTCATTGATTGAATACGGCATCCTCTTATTCAATAATACTTCACACCGTAGTGTTTCGCTAACTCCTACAGGTTGTCTTTAGATTTGATAGCCTTTGCATGATACAGACTTGATATTTGTTGATATTCGACACTCGTTTGTTATATGCTTGGTATCTTTTGAAGTTTTGGGAACATGATGTCCCTTCCACTTTACATATAACAACCTTTATGGTTATTGAGGCTTGTAGTTTAGCATCTTCCTTTTATAACTAGATATTTCATACCCTGTTATGGCTTCGTATCCCTCATTTTCTTTTTAATTTACACTACATCGTGTGTTGTAGAGACTTGACATTCCTTTTAATTCAATTCAGTTTTGATATCCTTTGTGCCATAGAAGCTCGGCATCCTAGGTCCCTTCAGGTTTATTGTAGTTTGATACTTCTAAACACATATTGATTCGACATCTTCTTCTAGGATAGGCTCAATGATTCTTTTAGTGTTTCAGACTTGTACCTCCTTGCTATGTCCTCATTCGATATCTTTTGTATTAGCTAATTACTTGGAATTCAATACTTTTAGAGACTCGCCATCCTCTTTTGCTTAAGCACAAGACATCCATGGTTGTGGAGGTTTGCTATCCTTCATTGAATAGTCAATTGTTGTTCCTTTTATATTGTTCAACATCTTCTACTATTTTTGAACTTGGCATCCCTCTCTAGGCATTCGATATCTTTATCTATGGTAACATTTATCCCCTCGCTTATGTAGAAGAGTATTATACTTTAGTACAATGCTGACCTTTCAGGTTACCGCTTCGATATTGACTTTTGCTGCTTCAATATCCACATTGCCACCTATTTGTATTCTCTATGATCTCGTCCATTCATATAAATCAAAATCGATGCCTCATATCATTTTTCTCTCCTTTTATAAATACACATCTCCTTCTTCTTCTTCAAACCTTTACCTGCAAATTAATCTCGAAAAAGAAATTTTAATTTCCTTTTTAGTCGAAAATTCGCGATCTTCACAGTACTCAAGCTTTACTCGACGGCTTGACTTTTATTTCTAATCAATTTAGTCCAAAGATAATTTAGGGTTTATAATTTTGAAATTAGGGCTTACTTAATTTGGGATAGATCCTACATACCAGTTCTAATTTTAAATTTTTTTGTGTTTTGATTGCAATACATTTCATTATTGACTAATAAAAGCTTGATAACCTAATGGCCTCTGTGAATTTAAAATTTTCTTGAAATTCAATAACTTTCTAGAGTTTTACTAATGATAAGATCGATACCTTTTTAGGATCTCGACACTTAATTAAGAATTATATAATTTTTAAAAATTCGATATCCACTTTAAAATTCAACGACTTGTTACCAGTTAGTATCTGGCTCGTGAATTCATATATCATTTTGAAAATTTTCAGTTAATTAACAGTGGTATATTTTTAAGATTTTACTAACTAGCTACAAATACGATAATTGGTTAGAGGTTCTGCAATTATCTATAAATTCAATAGTTAGTTATGACTCTAACAATACTTTGAAAGACTGTTATTTAGTTACAAACTCGATGACTTCATAGCATGGCACTATGCCTTTATAAATACGACAATAAATTAGAGTGTTTTTGTATTGGTTACAAACTCTATATCTTGTTTGATGTTTGCACCATACTATAGATTCGGAAAGTAGTTTTACTCATGAAATATTTATGCATTCAACACCTTACAAACTTGATAATTAGTCAAAGCATTTATATAAAAAAATTAAACTCACTTTATTATTTATGAATTCGACATCGGGTTATTGGTTTGACACTCTAGCATAATCTTAATAAGGTGCTATATGCATGATACTTTGATTAGACCTAATGACTAGTTGTGGATTCGAAATCTAATCATAAATCCAACAATTATTAATTAATTTTTAATTAGTTATGAATAACATAAATATTTATAAAATTCGTTATCTTGTAATAGGTTTTTACCTATAAATACACTTATTAGCGAATTATCGAATTGTCACAAGTTCTATAGCTAGCCTTGGTTTTGACATTTTACCATTATGGCTTGAATAGTTTTCAATTAATAAGCTACTCATTGGTTAAGCATTTAGTTGTTTATTTTTTCATCTATATTTAGGAGCATTTCAAACTTTTTATAAAATATGCAATAATTATCTAATTTTTTTATATCACTTGGCAAACGAATGGATGGCAAGGATTTTGACAAAGGCTACAAATCTTCTCATGCTTTACAGAAATGAAATTATAAGCTTATTCAATCCTTATAACTACCTAGTAAGAAGTTAATACTATCCTTCAGTAGTTTGGGTTTACAAACAAGGAGGCCATGGTCGTTGGTCCATCTGGCAAAATAGATAATCCTCACGAAGGATTCTTCACATTTACTCCTATTCATACCTAGAACTTAAGCTACCTTCCTTTCCTAGAATTCCTTTTACAGTCCCTAGAGCACTTCGGAGTTGCTCTGATACAATTAACTCCTAACTCCTTTATTTATTTAATTTGCTTGGAGATCCTTGCTAGGAAACCTAAACTTCCTTCTCTAAATGTTAGGATTCTTCATTCTTTGGTGAATCTTGTAAGGGTAGATAAGCAATTAGATAGTTCTATATATCGTCTTCTTCCTTATCTAAGAGTTCAATCACCATCTGATCAACAAGACAAAGGACCTTCATTTTCACATCTCCATTAATTCCATGCTACTTCTTCACATCAGTACCCATTTCTGTGCCATGCACTTCATTTTCAAACTCACAGCCTCTTCTATTTTGTACGCTGCATACTTTCCATTCTCTTTCTTTCCCTTCCATGCGAGTCACCTCACCCACTCGACCGCACCTTATTCCGCATGTAGTCCACTTCACCGAACCCATATGCGACAACATTCCACAAAAACCAGCCATAGCCTTCCCACTCTAGTGCGTGTGCGCGTGTCCATATCCATGTCGCCGTTCTTGTTTCTAATACGCGAAGGTGAGTGTATAACCCACGACATATGTTTTAATGCAAGTCAAATTATTTTAGTTTAAATTTGTTAAGTTATAAGTTATTTTGGTTTACATAAATTTGGTTGATTTTAAATAGTTTGTTTATTTTTCTAGTATAAGTGTGTATGGCTAAGATGTGTGGTTTTGGAGATGAAAGGAAAAGACATTCACTTTTCCAACTTTTTTTGCATCGCCTGAAAAATAAATATGAAAAAAAATATTAAAATATAACAAGTGGGCAATAATAGGCATAATAAAAAAGGTATTTACATGTTTCTTTCATTAGTCGAGTTGCAAAGTAGGAGATATTGAAGTACATAGGCAACAAAAGGTCACTTCTTCTCTCTGTTTATTTTTTTTGTTACACATTTGGACACACATTGACATTCATGTTTTTTTATTCATTTTATGTGGCAATAGCAACCTATTTTTAGTTTTTTTATTTAATAATTAAAATAACTCTCCATTTACAAAGATTTAGCCAAAATGTCCAACATCAAAGTTGTAGAGGACATATAGATCTATATTCCCCATTCAAGTTGCACTCGATTTAGTGATGTGGATGGAGTGTTTTGAGGGAGAGGCGCATGTAATGGATATGTGTGGAGATTGAGCTGTGATTTGTTCGGTTTTGCTCGTGTGTGTAGCGGTTGCGTGTAGTGTAATGTTTGGGCTGAAGTGAGGAATGGCCGTGAGTGGTAAATTGTGTAGGAGCAAGAAAATTAGTAAGTGCACTAGTGTTAGTGTATGATCGTATGTGTGTTTGTGAGTATTAGAACAAGTGCAAGTGAGTATTGTGTGCGTGCATGAGATTGGATGCATGCATATGGTATATATTTGTGTGGCCATGCATTGAAATATTGAAGGAAGGAAATTGTAGATTGTTGCTTACGGAGGGGTTCTGTTGCTAGCAGCCTTGGGTTTTATGGGCTTTGGGCCATTGGCTGTGACGACCCGACTTTCCACTCCCGGAAAATCGCATCGACAGTAAGAAAGAAAGGGGTGAGAAGTAGAAAAGAAAAGAAGAGAAAGAAAACAAACACAAATACTTACAGCGGAAACGGAATAAAATATAATATATCACATAACTATTACATAGTATCATATACATCATCTATCAGAGTTACACAGATTACACATCACATACTAGACAGTTATAAACATCTGTCTAGTTATTACAACTCAATACAAAACAAAGATCTAAACAAGATCAACACAGCGGAAACTACTATCTATATCTACAACGCTGAAGCCTCCTGCTCCATTGCTCCTCCACAATTCGTCAAGGCTAACCTGAATCCCTTGGCTACTCGTAAAAATTTGAGTACCCAAGAGTTTATAAAACAGAAATAAACAACTTGGGTCAGACATGGGTCTGGTGTGAGTAACAGGTTAAACTTGTTTAACTTCAAAACCTTTTGAAAGAAAAGGTATCACGTAAGACTTCCCACAAATAAACATGGGTAAGTTTTTACCTTACGCTAACCAAAACATTTGATAGGAAATTCGATTGTATTATAATAGGGTCTAGGGTTTTCAAGTAAAATACAGAAATAGCTGAAATGCTTAAATCTCACATTCCAACATAGTTGGGCACAACTAATACGTACGGCACTTATTGGAGTTTGGATTCCATACAATGGCAGGGCTACCGGGGTACCGCCCGTCACAGTACGTGGCCTAGATCACCGTACCGAGGATCACTCCCAATCCCCTGCAACACAAGGCCGGAACATCCCTTACTGGATAATTCCCGCACAAGATACCTCACGGTTGGGATCAGCAACCGCACCACTAAGTCGAAAATAGAAAGGGACATCTAGACAGAGGTAATCTTGTCCTACTTGGGTGCTACCCACTAACCTTGCTGCACCTCCCCTGTTTTAGCCATTCCCGGTTTGTGAGGCTTGAGGTCACGATTACCTTAGAAAAGAACACACCACTTAGAATGCTCATCGTCCACCTGACGATGTTCTGAAAGCATTCAGTCCATACAAGTTCGTTCCGGGTTCGAACGAAACCGAAGGCATTATCTCGTTACACTCGTTTTGGAATCACCCTCAGAGTTAACGACAATAACCCTTGCACTCTGAATCTTCATCTTCACTTGATTCACGACCTATCGTTAATTTGGATCGATGTGGTATTCGGGTCTCCAGACCTGGAAATCCGGTATACGGAAACCCGATCCCGGTCTCATCGAAATCCAAAGCGTATCTTTTAAGGCCAAGTTGTTTTAAAGGTTAAAACAATTTAATTCATTATCTTTATACACAAAGAAAGATAATTTACAACAGATAATCAACATTATCAGATAATCCATACAATTCAACTAACATCCATATCATACAGCATATATCTCATCAGAGATATCAATCAATGCCAAGTATTCAATACTAACACCCATTCATAAGTAATGATTTATATCATCTCTAATTAATTTAAAGTGAATTAAATTAATTACTTCATTTTATAAATCCTGCTTACTTAACCATTAATTAATTACAATTTAATTAATTAATTATCTTCTAATATTTCATTTCAATTAATCATCTTTGATTAATTATCTTTTAATTACATCCAAGTAATTTATCTTTAATTAATTATTTAAATTAATTATCCTTAACCACTTATAGTAATTAACCTTTAATTACTTCATTAATTAATTAACTAAAATTAATTAACTTAATCAACTATAATTAATTACATTAATCCTTAATTAATTACATTGATTAATCACTTCATTTATTAATTATTACTTAATTAATCAATCTTAATTACATCATTAATTATATTAATTAATGATCCTTAATTACAACTTAATTATTAATTACTCAATTAAATTAATTACATTAAGTAATTAATCTTTAATTAAACAACATTTATTAATCACCTTTGATTAATCTTCAATCAGTAATTAATTACCCTTAATTACTTTCACTAACTAAATTAATTACTTCCTTAATTAATTTCTTAATTAATCCCTTGATTAATTATTCAAAGTAATTAACTCAAATTACTTATATTAATAAAATCATTATTCAACTAATTACTTCCAGTAATTATCTTATTATTTACTTCCCTAAATAATCTTACCTTAATAATTACATTAAGTAATTATTATCAAATCATCTCTTGATTATTCTAAATTAATTAAACTTAATTAATTAACTTAACAAATCAAATTAACTTCAATTAATTACAATAAGTAATTAATTCTTAATTACTTCCATTAAGTAATTACATTTAAACAAATTCTATAATTGATTATCTTCAAATTAATTAATCTAATTAACTATTAAAATTAATTCTATTAATTAATTATTAAATAATCCATAGTTAATGACTTCATTAACTATTATTTAATTACTTTCCTTAAGTAATTAACTTATATTAATTATTATTAATTCTAAATTAATAAATCTTAATAACCAATTTATCAATCTCTAATTAATTAAGTATTTACCATAACTAAATTATTTAATTACTCTATTAATTAATTCTTAATCATTAATTAATACTCTAATTTATAATCCCTAACTACAAATTAATCATCCCTAATTAATTAATCCTAATCATAAATAAATTAGTTTAAACCTTTAATTACCTATTTAATTAATCCAAATGATTAATTAATCAAATAATTTAATTATCTATTAAATCTCCTAATAAATTAAATAAACACAAGTCTTTAATTATTTTAAGATAAACTTATTTTTTTATTGATAAACAAGTTATCATTTTCAATTTATATTTGAAACATCCATTTCAAATCTACTTTTAAATTTCATTTTAAATTCTGTATTTAAAATGAATACCAATTTATTTTTAACTAAGTTTTTAAAACCAATTTAAAAACTTTTACTTATTAAAAATTCTTATCTCTTATAAAAGAAATTTAAGAAGAGTTTAAACCAATTTCCTTTTTATTTTTAAACATTTAAATCTAACTACCATTTAAAACCTATTTAAAACATATAAATTTATAACTTATTTATTTCATACCTTTAAGATTCAAAACTAACTTGAATCTATATAGTTAAACTTGATTTAAATTCTTGTTTTAAAATTTCCTTTACAAATTTAAAATCAGTTTAAAGTTTTAAAAACAGACAGTTTTAAAAACTTTTCAACACAAAGGTACTCGATCCCAACCTAATTTGCTTCGAGTCGCAACCCTATCTTACCCGTGTCTTCCCCGCAAAAACTCTCAAAAATCTCGAATCTTTCCTAGTCACTTGAGTTCAACCTTCCAGCTACACTACTTCGAGTCGCACATCAAAATTCCCGAGACTCCCACGAACAAACCCGAGAAAAACTTGCATTCGTCTTCTCCAGTGAAACAGACTTCACCCAGATACAATCTTCGATCTCGTGCACGTGCACGGTCACCTACGGCAACTCCGGTCATCGACGACGACTCCATCATCTCGACTATTACTCACGAACCAGAATACGACAATCACTTCTTCGATTCCTACTCGAATTCAAATTCGAGCATTCATCCAACCTGGAACAAGAAACCATCACCACTGACCAAACCTGGCAACATCGCTCGTTCGCCAACCTCCGATCATCTGACATCTAGCAACTCCGGCCATACTTTCATCCACGACCAAACTTCCATCTGCCAAATTCCCGTTCAACTCGATCGACCACAGATCCCATTTCGATCATCTTCCCCTAACCCAGTAAAACTAGGTTTAAAAATTTCAAACCTAAATCATTTCTGCCTCAATGTCTAATTCGATTTCCAGTCATTTTTCCTAGTATCCTTGATCATTACTCTACCACTATTAAAGATTTCAAACTTCCAATTTCAATGAGATGATCAAAATCACCAAAATTTCATTTCTGACTTAAACCAGAACTGCTCTTATTATACTAGACTAAAAACTATGATATTAATGTTAAAAATCATGTTATAGCCTATCTATTCCATATATAATCCTGAATCTATTAATTACCCAGTTCGAATTTTTACATTTTATAACATGCACTGTTATTTTAATATACAGAGGCACTCAGGCTAAAGTTTTGACTTAATTAAAACTTTTAAACTTTAGTTTATTACAAATCAATCATATTTTGTTTGTAAATTATGTCCTTACAAAAACTAAATACAGAGGTAAGAGATTTTTACAAGAATTTCTTAAGTCTGGGCAACAAACAGAACAGAGAACAATATCATACATGCACACCTATATACATTCATGTATATTCAAAATCATCTACAAACATTCACATCCAAACACTATTTATCACAGAATTAAACATGCATCATAATTACTTAAGTTAATTTAAGTAAGAATGTTACTCACCAATAAAAATGGAGACAGAGCCTTATTCTTTTGAAATAGTTTTTGAAACTGTTTTGCTTAAGACTGGAATGCCTTATTGATTTAAAAACTGGAGTTGCTAGAGCTTTAGATTGCTTTAAATCTACATGCATGTTGGCTTCCAGGTTGAAAAATGCAGGCAGTTCTCTGAGTTGATTCCAGATTTAAAATGAATGCAAGCTTTTTGATTTTAGATCTGTAACTTGGTTACAGATCTTATGTTTTGAGGAAGATTGTTTACAGATTTTGAAGTTCTTTGAGGAAGATTTCCAGATTTGAATATGAATTCATTTTGCTTGAGAAATAATTACTGATTTAGATTTAGAGGAAAAGTTGAGAAGTGGTATTGATTTGTTTTAGATGTTTAGAGGAAAGATTACTGATTTGTTTTTCTCTTGGCTTTGAAAAAATGAAGATTAGAAAGAATGAATTGAAGAAATGCAATGTTAATATACATGTATATTTTTGATTTATAAAATAAAAGAAAATGAAAATAATTAAGGACACTTGTCCTATACAATTGTTTATTAAATTACACATGTTATAATGAAGCTTTAGATAATGACACTTGTCATTTAAGTAATTACTCATATTTCTATTTATTTAAAATTATTTAAAAAGCCTTTTTCTTATTTATTTAAACACTTATCTATATATATTACTTTTTAAAGAGAAACAAAAACTAATTATATTTATAAATAAAAGTTTATACAAATATTATAAAATCCAAAACAATTTAAATATACATTCTTTTGAATTTCAAAACTTTAAATTCAAGTTTAAATAAAATTAAATCCTAAGATTCAATTTAAAAGTTAAGTTATATATATTTACATACACTATTTATTCAATTTAAAATAACAATTCCTTTTAGTATTAAAATTCATACATATTAAAAATAATACATTATACTTGTTATTTGAAAATAACATATTTTATAATTTAAACAAGAGATTATATTATCAAGAAATATTTAAAAGAAATAAAACAAACCAATTTTGTAAATCTTATTTATATTTAAGCTTAAGTAAAAATATCTTAAACCAATTAAATATTTTCTTAAAGTATTTTAAAACTATAAAATTACTTATTTAAATATCTTTGAAAAGTCCAGATTAAATTAAATATAAATTTCCAATTTACCAAAGCTTCTATTTACAATATATATAAATAAATATATATATTCAAATAGAAAATATCTTATTAACTTTTAAAAGATAAAATCATCAATTAAATACTTATTTAATCAGATTATTAAATTAAATTCAAATCTTATTATCAAAGATTATCCATATCAATTTAATTATTCAACAGATTATTAAATTGATATTGTTAAAATTTCCGGGATATTACATTCCTCCCCCCTTAAAATAATTTCGTCTCCGAAATTTAAACAAAGGTAATTTAATAATCTTATTAAAGATTTTAATTTAAAACACAAGCATATACTATCATCCATTTCAAACAATTCTAACTATCTAGACTAAATTCTAGATAAAATACCTCGAGTTTCCCCAAGTATATATATATACCGGGATACTCGCTCTACAAACAATCTAAACTATTAAGCTATAGATCTCCTACACATCTAGATTTATAGAACTAAACAGAATATCAGACTACAGACGAGTCTGACTCAACTACCAAACTTCCTGAACTGCTGATTCCAAAACCAAAGATAGATCAAACACGTACTCCCTCAGAGATACGTAAAACACATCGAATTCCAGTTATCCAAACTGACAATTCAATCCTGTAGACCAAGCTCTTATCCAAATCAAAACACAGAAGAGATCCAAAATATCTTGGAACTGACTTCCCAGTCTTACCCAATCTTATAGCTCCTTTGATCAGAGAAAACTTATCCAAAATCAAATCTCCATCTTCGAAATCCAAATTCCTTCGTATCTTATCCACAAAACCTTCTGACGATCCTGGGCTGCCTACAACCTCTTGATCAGCTCAACCTTCGCCGATGCCTCTATAAACAAACTAGATCAAAAACAACCCAACATAATGATCTCCTCACGATCAACTAAAACCAAAAACACCAACTCCACTATCATCGGTAGACTTCAAACTCCTCCTATCCGGAAAAAGAAAAACAAGAGCACTCGCCAAACTGCTTTCACTGCAAAACTCTGATCCGAAGTAGAAGAAAATGCTGATGAAGAACACGAGCACAAACTGGACAACACATTCCAAAATATGGTTCCGCAGATCCAAAAAGAAAACTTAGATACTCCATCAAAATCTGAGCTGCTTCACCAAACTCCATCTCTAGCAATCAACCTTCAAATGCGGACAAACTTCTGACTTCTCTGAAGACATCCAGAAAAACTCTGACAACCCAAGAGAACACTCAGACAATCGCAAGTCACTTTTGCGATCAACCCAGCCTAATTCCGAAGAAAACTGTTCTCTCTTTACCAAATAGAACAACTTACGCTTATCTATTCAATCATCGAAGAAATGGATTCACTATGCTGCTTCTGAACTCCACCTAGAAAAACTGCTCAGCCAGAAAACTTTCTGTCAACATACAGAATACTCCGAGCTGCACTGCTGACACTGATGCTCCTATCCAAAGCTCTTCGAGAAACTCGGACTCCAAACCAACAGAAACACCGTGCTGAACTCAGCCACAACACCGAAACATTCACACTTCCTTAATCCTGTTCCAAAGAAAACATCTTCAGGAACATCCATCGTCACTGTATCTCATCATACAGCTACTATTACCTGAGGTATCAAGATACCATCACTCACTTCTGCCTCATCGACAGATCCAACTCTACTCATCCACACTTCAAAGATAAACTCCGAACCTTTAAAAGGTTTCCTTCAGAGATCGATGAAATCCTTTACCATAGCAAAGCTTACTCGAGACGGTATTGGGTCTACAGTCTCGACAGATACACTTCCAACCTCAACACTCAGACTCCAACCATTGGTAGTCGTGTTACACACACCACTACCCTATCTACCTTTATATCCTATATTGGAAAACCTGTATGGGTAACCCAACAAATAGGTAGAATATATATATATAGTTATATAAAAATTACAAATACGCTCTCTCACGATAGACACCACTCTAGAGCTTAGGTATTCGCTCAACCTAATGCTCTGATACCACGTGTGACGACCCGACTTTCCACTCCCGGAAAATCGCATCGACAGTAAGAAAGAAAGGGGTGAGAAGTAGAAAAGAAAAGAAGAGAAAGAAAACAAACACAAATACTTACAGCGGAAACAGAATAAAATATAATATATCACATAACTATTACATAGTATCATATACATCATCTATCAGAGTTACACAGATTACACATCACATACTAGACAGTTATAAACATCTGTCTAGTTATTACAACTCAATACAAAACAAAGATCTAAACAAGATCAACACAGCGGAAACTACTATCTATATCTACAACGCTGAAGCCTCCTGCTCCATTGCTCCTCCACAATTCGTCAAGGCTAACCTGAATCCCTTGGCTACTCGTAAAAATTTGAGTACCCAAGAGTTTATAAAACAGAAATAAACAACTTGGGTCAGACATGGGTCTGGTGTGAGTAACAGGTTAAACTTGTTTAACTTCAAAACCTTTTGAAAGAAAAGGTATCACGTAAGACTTCCCACAAATAAACATGGGTAAGTTTTTACCTTACGCTAACCAAAACATTTGATAGGAAATTCGATTGTATTATAATAGGGTCTAGGGTTTTCAAATAAAATACAGAAATAGCTGAAATGCTTACATCTCACATTCCAACATAGTTGGGCACAACTAATACGTACGGCACTTATTGGAGTTTGGATTCCATACAAAGGCAGGGCTACCGGGGTACCGCCCGTCACAGTACGTGGCCTAGATCACCGTACCGAGGATCACTCCCAATCCCCTGCAACACAAGGCCGGAACATCCCTTACTGGATAATTCCCGCACAAGATACCTCACGGTTGGGATCAGCAACCGCACCACTAAGTCGAAAATAGAAAGGGACATCTAGACAGAGGTAATCTTGTCCTACTTGGGTGCTACCCACTAACCTTGCTGCACCTCCCCTGTTTTAGCCATTCCCGGTTTGTGAGGCTTGAGGTCACGATTACCTTAGAAAAGAACACACCACTTAGAATGCTCATCGTCCACCTGACGATGTTCTGAAAGCATTCAGTCCATACAAGTTCGTTCCGGGTTCGAACGAAACCGAAGGCATTATCTCGTTACACTCGTTTTGGAATCACCCTCAGAGTTAACGACAATAACCCTTGCACTCTGAATCTTCATCTTCACTTGATTCACGACCTATCGTTAATTTGGATCGATGTGGTATTCGGGTCTCCAGACCTGGAAATCCGGTATACGGAAACCCGATCCCGGTCTCATCGAAATCCAAAGCGTATCTTTTAAGGCCAAGTTGTTTTAAAGGTTAAAACAATTTAATTCATTATCTTTATACACAAAGAAAGATAATTTACAACAGATAATCAACATTATCAGATAATCCATACAATTCAACTAACATCCATATCATACAGCATATATCTCATCAGAGATATCAATCAATGCCAAGTATTCAATACTAACACCCATTCATAAGTAATGATTTATATCATCTCTAATTAATTTAAAGTGAATTAAATTAATTACTTCATTTTATAAATCCTGCTTACTTAACCATTAATTAATTACAATTTAATTAATTAATTATCTTCTAATATTTCATTTCAATTAATCATCTTTGATTAATTATCTTTTAATTACATCCAAGTAATTTATCTTTAATTAATTATTTAAATTAATTATCCTTAACCACTTATAGTAATTAACCTTTAATTACTTCATTAATTAATTAACTAAAATTAATTAACTTAATCAACTATAATTAATTACATTAATCCTTAATTAATTACATTGATTAATCACTTCATTTATTAATTATTACTTAATTAATCAATCTTAATTACATCATTAATTATATTAATTAATGATCCTTAATTACAACTTAATTATTAATTACTCAATTAAATTAATTACATTAAGTAATTAATCTTTAATTAAACAACATTTATTAATCACCTTTGATTAATCTTCAATCAGTAATTAATTACCCTTAATTACTTTCACTAACTAAATTAATTACTTCCTTAATTAATTTCTTAATTAATCCCTTGATTAATTATTCAAAGTAATTAACTCAAATTACTTATATTAATAAAATCATTATTCAACTAATTACTTCCAGTAATTATCTTATTATTTACTTCCCTAAATAATCTTACCTTAATAATTACATTAAGTAATTATTATCAAATCATCTCTTGATTATTCTAAATTAATTAAACTTAATTAATTAACTTAACAAATCAAATTAACTTCAATTAATTACAATAAGTAATTAATTCTTAATTACTTCCATTAAGTAATTACATTTAAACAAATTCTATAATTGATTATCTTCAAATTAATTAATCTAATTAACTATTAAAATTAATTCTATTAATTAATTATTAAATAATCCATAGTTAATGACTTCATTAACTATTATTTAATTACTTTCCTTAAGTAATTAACTTATATTAATTATTATTAATTCTAAATTAATAAATCTTAATAACCAATTTATCAATCTCTAATTAATTAAGTATTTACCATAACTAAATTATTTAATTACTCTATTAATTAATTCTTAATCATTAATTAATACTCTAATTTATAATCCCTAACTACAAATTAATCATCCCTAATTAATTAATCCTAATCATAAATAAATTAGTTTAAACCTTTAATTACCTATTTAATTAATCCAAATGATTAATTAATCAAATAATTTAATTATCTATTAAATCTCCTAATAAATTAAATAAACACAAGTCTTTAATTATTTTAAGATAAACTTATTTTTTTATTGATAAACAAGTTATCATTTTCAATTTATATTTGAAACATCCATTTCAAATCTACTTTTAAATTTCATTTTAAATTCTGTATTTAAAATGAATACCAATTTATTTTTAACTAAGTTTTTAAAACCAATTTAAAAACTTTTACTTATTAAAAATTCTTATCTCTTATAAAAGAAATTTAAGAAGAGTTTAAACCAATTTCCTTTTTATTTTTAAACATTTAAATCTAACTACCATTTAAAACCTATTTAAAACATATAAATTTATAACTTATTTATTTCATACCTTTAAGATTCAAAACTAACTTGAATCTATATAGTTAAACTTGATTTAAATTCTTGTTTTAAAATTTCCTTTACAAATTTAAAATCAGTTTAAAGTTTTAAAAACAGACAGTTTTAAAAACTTTTCAACACAAAGGTACTCGATCCCAACCTAATTTGCTTCGAGTCGCAACCCTATCTTACCCGTGTCTTCCCCGCAAAAACTCTCAAAAATCTCGAATCTTTCCTAGTCACTTGAGTTCAACCTTCCAGCTACACTACTTCGAGTCGCACATCAAAATTCCCGAGACTCCCACGAACAAACCCGAGAAAAACTTGCATTCGTCTTCTCCAGTGAAACAGACTTCACCCAGATACAATCTTCGATCTCGTGCACGTGCACGGTCACCTACGGCAACTCCGGTCATCGACGACGACTCCATCATCTCGACTATTACTCACGAACCAGAATACGACAATCACTTCTTCGATTCCTACTCGAATTCAAATTCGAGCATTCATCCAACCTGGAACAAGAAACCATCACCACTGACCAAACCTGGCAACATCGCTCGTTCGCCAACCTCCGATCATCTGACATCTAGCAACTCCGGCCATACTTTCATCCACGACCAAACTTCCATCTGCCAAATTCCCGTTCAACTCGATCGACCACAGATCCCATTTCGATCATCTTCCCCTAACCCAGTAAAACTAGGTTTAAAAATTTCAAACCTAAATCATTTCTGCCTCAATGTCTAATTCGATTTCCAGTCATTTTTCCTAGTATCCTTGATCATTACTCTACCACTATTAAAGATTTCAAACTTCCAATTTCAATGAGATGATCAAAATCACCAAAATTTCATTTCTGACTTAAACCAGAACTGCTCTTATTATACTAGACTAAAAACTATGATATTAATGTTAAAAATCATGTTATAGCCTATCTATTCCATATATAATCCTGAATCTATTAATTACCCAGTTCGAATTTTTACATTTTATAACATGCACTGTTATTTTAATATACAGAGGCACTCAGGCTAAAGTTTTGACTTAATTAAAACTTTTAAACTTTAGTTTATTACAAATCAATCATATTTTGTTTGTAAATTATGTCCTTACAAAAACTAAATACAGAGGTAAGAGATTTTTAAAAGAATTTCTTAAGTCTGGGCAACAAACAGAACAGAGAACAATATCATACATGCACACCTATATACATTCATGTATATTCAAAATCATCTACAAACATTCACATCCAAACACTATTTATCACAGAATTAAACATGCATCATAATTACTTAAGTTAATTTAAGTAAGAATGTTACTCACCAATAAAAATGGAGACAGAGCCTTATTCTTTTGAAATAGTTTTTGAAACTGTTTTGCTTAAGACTGGAATGCCTTATTGATTTAAAAACTGGAGTTGCTAGAGCTTTAGATTGCTTTAAATCTACATGCATGTTGGCTTCCAGGTTGAAAAATGCAGGCAGTTCTCTGAGTTGATTCCAGATTTAAAATGAATGCAAGCTTTTTGATTTCAGATCTGTAACTTGGTTACAGATCTTATGTTTTGAGGAAGATTGTTTACAGATTTTGAAGTTCTTTGAGGAAGATTTCCAGATTTGAATATGAATTCATTTTGCTTGAGAAATAATTACTGATTTAGATTTAGAGGAAAAGTTGAGAAGTGGTATTGATTTGTTTTAGATGTTTAGAGGAAAGATTACTGATTTGTTTTTCTCTTGGCTTTGAAAAAATGAAGATTAGAAAGAATGAATTGAAGAAATGCAATGTTAATATACATGTATATTTTTGATTTATAAAATAAAAGAAAATGAAAATAATTAAGGACACTTGTCCTATACAATTGTTTATTAAATTACACATGTTATAATGAAGCTTTAGATAATGACACTTGTCATTTAAGTAATTACTCATATTTCTATTTATTTAAAATTATTTAAAAAGCCTTTTTCTTATTTATTTAAACACTTATCTATATATATTACTTTTTAAAGAGAAACAAAAACTAATTATATTTATAAATAAAAGTTTATACATATATTATAAAATCCAAAACAATTTAAATATATATTCTTTTGAATTTCAAAACTTTAAATTCAAGTTTAAATAAAATTAAATCCTAAGATTCAATTTAAAAGTTAAGTTATATATATTTACATACACTATTTATTCAATTTAAAATAACAATTCCTTTTAGTATTAAAATTCAGACATATTAAAAATAATACATTATACTTGTTATTTGAAAATAACATATTTTATAATTTAAACAAGAGATTATATTATCAAGAAATATTTAAAAGAAATAAAACAAACCAATTTTGTAAATCTTATTTATATTTAAGCTTAAGTAAAAATATCTTAAACCAATTAAATATTTTCTTAAAGTATTTTAAAACTATAAAATTACTTATTTAAATATCTTTGAAAAGTCCAGATTAAATTAAATATAAATTTCCAATTTACCAAAGCTTCTATTTACAATATATATAAATAAATATATATATTCAAATAGAAAATATCTTATTAACTTTTAAAAGATAAAATCATCAATTAAATACTTATTTAATCAGATTATTAAATTAAATTCAAATCTTATTATCAAAGATTATCCATATCAATTTAATTATTCAACAGATTATTAAATTGATATTGTTAAAATTTCCGGGATATTACATTGGCCGTGGGTGAGATCTACCGTAGTTAGATGTTTTATATGTTTCCTAGTGATACTATTTGCTTATTATGTCCGTTATTAATTTGGATGCATTTTTTAGTAGGTATGTTTGAGTGAAAGTATGCACGATTTACTTGACTGTAGTTGACAATGTAATCTGTCTAAGGTATACTTAATACGATTGTTAATAATGCACTCTTATTCTAGAAAATGTCTTTAATGGTGCGTTCTTATTTCTATTATCTTATCTAAGTATTTAAAGACGGTATAATGTTGTCCGTTTGACCAAGAATAATAATAATAATAAAGTGAAATTATGTGTTAGAAGTCTTGATGGCACGGTTGGCATGTTGCAAGACGTCTATTTGTTGTACACAGCTAGTACGTAATTTTCCACATCCATATTGATTGTTTATTTAAATTAATTTGACTATATTAATCTAGTTAATAAATATTTTAGATTAGAAATTCAATAAATCATTCTCACGAAGTCGTATAACCCACGGTCTTCGATGTTAAATTCGTATTAACAAATAGAATACGCTAGTGTAGTTCACTGACACGTTTAGAGAAGTGTAAAATATTGATAAAATATTAGTGATGTTTTATTAGTAGAAAAAATCCTACTTCTGTTATTATAAACTATGTTGATTTATTATTATCCAATAATTGAATTATTTGATATTGATAGTTAATTATTTAATTGCTAGATGCATTGTTATTTATTATAATTATTGATTGGTTGTTTGGTTGTTTGAACTACGCTCGGCCAGTTTATGAGCACCGATTATTATTTATTGATACTTTGATCGACCAGTTTATGTGCAATTAATCTTTCATATGCATAGGGCAGGGTGGAAAATAATTATAGGCTAACATCTTGTGATTTATTTCACAATTTGACTAAAATGTGTTTAGCGATAATATTAGTTCATTTAAATTGTTATATTTAGTTATAATAATTTAACGTCAATCGAATTCTTTTTTTTAAAGTTGGTTTTCATAAAGTAAAGTTTATGAAATGTTAAATAAATAAATATATTTGAAAATGAATATTTTGAAATTATATTATATAAAACTAATTTGTAGAATGGTTTACAAAAATGTTTTATAAAACAAATAGAATTTCGAGGACTAAAACCTTGTGTCTGGAAATTATTTATAAAGAATTTGGGAAATAGCAACACTATTATTCTTTCTTTTTGACAATATATATAATATTGTTTTATAGATTTTGATATAAAACTAGGAATTTGTTTCAAAGATATTATTTTCAAAAAGGGTTGTAAGTTGGAAATAATAGAGGAGTTAGATTTCATCCTATAATATCACTTATTTACCGCGTCTTTATTTTTGATTTGAATTTACTTACATAAGAATATATAGTCCTGACTTGAGTGTACTGTCTTTTCATTATGCTCGGGTCATCCCGAGTTGTTTCAGTTTTCGAAGAAATTCGTACTTGAAGAGGAAGACGGAGGTTGGCAGACCGTACTTACTATTATTACCAGTTTGTATGGCACGTCCGTTGGACGTGTGCGAAGACAACCGTGAGTTAAATTCGTTTTAATGTGACCTACAAAAGAGGACTATATTGTTGCAGTTCGATGACGTGAACGAAGAAAAATGTCACCATTTGTTCATAAAATGTTTTCTCTCCTCCTTTATCCGGGCTTGAGACCGGCATCAGTAAGTAATAGGTGATGGCGGAGTTAAAAACTTTTTTATAGGGATCATTTTATTTAATAAATGTTCGTATAATGATCTTAAAAATTTAGAATTATTGTTGTTATATATTGTGATGTAAATGAAAGTTTCAAAGTTGAGTATAAATTAAAACATGGTAAAGAAAAGTAACTGAAATAGAAGTGAAATAATGAAGTCCGTTTGGTAATTGTAGAATGACATTACTCAGTGATATTATGAAGATGAATAATGTGTGTTAAAAAAGTTTGGCAGAAAAGATTCTCTTAATTATAGTTTAAGTTTTGATTACATGACAATAAAACATCTTTTTAGACAACATTTCTTGTGTGAGTTCCCTTGTTACGTGGAGTTTTTCCTTTGTGTACTAAATTTTTTGTTGAGTTTCGTGCTACTCCTCTGGACAACGCCACATATAGTTGACCGTGACTAAAAACGTGGTCTGGAAGATAAATTCCAACATGAGGAATGGTTTTTCCTTGTGATTTATTAATTGTTAAAGCAAATGATAATTTAATTGGGAATTGTTTGCGAATTAAATTAAAAGGCATGTTAATATTTTCAGAAGGCTTTAGGGGGATACGTGGAATAAATACCCTTGTACCACGATAATGACCAACTGTAATTTCTGCATCAATGAGATTTGTGTGGAAGATACGACATATTAATCGTGTTCCATTACATAATCCAATTTTTGGGTCTATATTTCTAAGTAACATTATTGGTGATCCTACTTTAAGTGTTAGTTTATGCGGTGGCAAGCCACTTAAAGCAAGCGAGTTTAGAAATTCCGACTGATACAAATTAGTAGTATCATCTTCAACTCTATCAAAAGAATAATAAACATGTTCATTCCCTGGAAACATATGTATGATTGTATTATTTATCTCATCCGTTGTTTCATTTCTTGGTGTTAATATTGCTCTATTCATTATATAATTAGTGTTACCTAAATTTTTGTGGAGTGTAGGGAAGACTTCCTCAACTAAACGACATAGAGAACTTGCATTAGTGTTGGGTATAACAATGTCATCTGGGAGTTTAATAAGATCATCTTGTACATAAGGTTCTGTTCCATTTCCGATACGTAAAAGTAATTCGGCATATGATTGATCGTTGATCGCTCGCATATTTTGTGTTAAATGAATTACATGTACACTTGTCAACAAATATGATCGTAGTATAAATGAATCGACTATTTAAGCCCTAGTACCTTTTACTACAATGGGTAGTACTTGTCGAAAATCACCACCTAATATAATAATCTTCCCACCAAATGGTCTATTTATACCTGTTAGGTCCCTTAACGTTCTGTCCAAGGCTTCAAATGCATGACGATGAGCCATTGTTGCTTCATCCCATAGTATAACAGTGGGCAAACACAATAGTTTTGCATTATTAGATTGTTTAGGAATGTGACATTTTGACGAAGAATCCAATTTGATAGGAATTTTAAATCTAGAGTGCGCAGTTCGACCTCCAGGCAACGCTAGAGAAGCAATTCCAGAGGTAGCAACCGCAATAGCAATAAGGCATTAGATTCGTATATGGGCTAAAATCGCTTTATAAAGATACGTTTTTCCTATACCTCCTGGACCATCTATGAAATATATTGAGTTATTTTTTTCTTTTACTGAATGCATGATCAGTTGAAATGCTTCATTTTGTTCTGTGTTTAAGTTATTTATGGAATCTATATCGGTTTGTGGTATCTCTATAGATTGTTCTTCTAAAATAAGGGTTGAAATATTATAGTGGTGGGAAAAATCTAAATTGTTATGAGGGATGTCATAGTCGAAAATAGTTTTGTTATATTGTTTTAGGAGGTTATTAAGGTCGAAAAGACATCGGTTTATTAAGTATATATTATTTTGGTTAATGGTATGCGTAGAAGGATAATCTTCAATTAAATATGGTAAAAACTCATCCCATAGTTCTCGCACCATGCAAGGCTCACATTACACTAAAATTGTGACGAACAATCTTCTTAAAGCGGTGGGCATGTGTGTGTTTGAAGCATCTTGTAAACATTGCTTTATACTGTTATCATTTTCGAGCAAACCTCTATGTTATGCAGCTTCTTTAAAGGTGTTATACTGAGTTCCATTAATGGTAAGTAAGTGCGTAAAAGATGTCAGACCTCTAACATGGTTTAAAAGTAATCGTAAATAAAATCGATCACATTCTGTAGGAGATACTGTATAAATTCGACCAATTACCTTACGATTGTTTCGTCTACGTGTCCATTCTTTATGATTATATTCACACCAATTTTTTTCAGGAAATTCGTAGTATAAGTATTGACGTGCATTTACATCGTTAATATTCTTAGTGAAAAATTCAATAAGCATTGTTTTAGATCTATGTTCATCAGTATAAATAGTTTCTAGGTTTTCGTTTGCACTAAATTGTAGTTGTTGTGCATTTAGAAGATGTATTTGTAGTCCTATAACAGAAGGAGAAATAGAAGTTAGTGGAAATTTAAATATTCGCCATATTGACTCAGGTGCACAAATCCATCTAGCGTTAACAAACTGAGAAATTTCGTTCTCATCGTTAGTGTTAGAAGATACGTTTACAGAAACACGATCCGACCCTTTATAAACATATTTATATAAATATTTCACAGATGTAATACTTCAGCATATTTCAACATTTATATGACAATCATATTTTAATAGTAAACAAGGATTATAAGGAACAACCCAGCGATTGTCAATTATTTATCCACCTCTTTGTACTTTTATTCCATTATCACGTCTTCTATAAATCGGATACGAATCACTTCCTTGTAAAGTTATAGGTGCAAAAGACTTTGGAAATCCTTTCTTACATTGATTATTTTTCATGCACGTGGCATTAGCGTTGAAACGACCGCATGGAGTATGAACCATTTGTTTTACAACTGCAGCATGTAATTCTGGTTCTAAATCTTTATCTGGGATTTCAGCCCTCACTAAAGCGTCATAATCGTCAGGGTTGTTAATCTTATCATTTTCATGTAGAATAATTAATATATGTGAATGAGGTAGACCTCTCTTTTGAAACTCAGTGGCGTGCACATGCGCAATGAGTTTACCTAATACGCCTTTTTCATATAAGTCGTGTTTTAGTTGTTCTAATTTTGCACGAAATATCCTTGTTGTTAAATCGGGTCTATCTTGTGCTTGTTGACCGGGTAGTAGTTCTTGTGTAATCTCTAACCACTTAACATTACATGTAATAGTAATAAATAAATCAGGTTTTCCATACCTTCGCACTATTGCCATTGCATCTTGATATCGATTATGCATATCTCAAGGACTACCGGTGTGAGATGATGGAAGAATTTTTCGAACACCAACATTTCCTAAAGGTTATAGTAAAATGGAAAAAAATTACAATATATAATTTTTGCATATGAAGTTAAAGAAACATAATAAATAAATTGGTTATGCAGTATTACTAATCGGCGGTCGTCTCTCCAGAAGTTAGAGCATCCTGTAAACCTTGATATAATTCAGCTCTAATAGTATCTTGATTGTTACGGAGGTACCTTAGTCTCATAGTTTCTATTTTAACATAATTGTCAACCACATACTGCTGCAATAGGTGACCGCCATGCAAAATTAGTGACATCTCCGTTGGTCGTATCTAAACACATAAACAAATCAGTAATGGTCATAAAAATGAAACGAAATGAAACTAGGGATGTTTATATATATATATATATATAAAGTTTTTTCGTCAAAAGTTGTTCCCACACTTGCCAAGCTGCAACACATAAAAGCTATTTTGTTGAACCATACGAAATTTCTTTTCAAGCTTTCCAATTCCTATAAAAGAAATATAGAATGTGTAGAGGCAATAGTTTTCATGTACTGCACATAGTTTGGTGTGAATTTTGGTACAGGTTATTTGTTGCGATTTTTTTTGAAAAGATATATATTGGTTTAACATTCAGTTAACAGACAAATGTCAAACTATGAGGCCTCAATAAGTACTTTAACATTTAGTTGCATTTAATCTTTAAACAACTGTTATGATAAAGATCTGCTGGAAGTAGCAATGCAAAAGTCTTTGTCTAAGCTTAGTTAATTTTCTAATTTTAGCCGCTGTAATTTCCTACAATGGACATTCCTCTAGGTGTTTTCACGCGTGTTCATGTGAGTGATCGAGTGCATAAGTATGTGTGAAGCTTCGCGTATGTACATTTTCTTTGTTATTGTCTTGGTTGCTGAGTATATAGTAAATACTTCATTTTATCTGCTTGTGCTATGTATAAACCTGATGTAAAGATACCTAAACATACTATATATATATATTTGTGTGTTGTTATATTGTGTGTACTGTGGGTTACTTACCATGTTTGCATATGAATTATGTAGTGTTAGCGTATGTGTGCATAGATCGGTCTAGGTGTGAGTAGTGGGTGCATGTGTGTGTTTTAATTTATATGTGTACACCTGTATGTGTTGAGTTAGCACTAAATTTTACATTTTTTTCTTGGGCTATTATGAAATTTATTTTGACCTTGACTTGTTCATTGTCTATAGTTTCCATACTTTTTAATGTGGTTATGTTGACCATTATGAGATTACAAATTATTTTTATATTATCACTTGTTGTTAGATATATCATGAGAACTTGATTCAGTATTGTTGTGTATTTTTCTTAGTTTTGACCTTATTAACTTGATTATTATTTGCTAGTGCAAATAGTTATCATAATTTCTGTGTTTACATTTGGATTTAATTTAAGCAAGATTTTTTTGTAAAAGATTTCAATGTTATTACTTATACTGAAGTCTCCTATTTATAACACGTTTATCAATATGGACCATGATATATATTGTAAATTTTAGCATAGAGTGACCGAGTGCATGAGTATGCATGAAGCTTCGCGTATGTACAGCTTCTTGGTTACTGAGTAGATAGTAAATACTTCATTTTATTTTGCTTTGCTATGTATAAACCTAATGTAAAGATACCTATACATACTATATATATAATTATGTGTTGTTATATTGTGTGCAATGTGGGTTACTTACCATGTTTGCATATGTAAACATTTGCCATTTGGATCATTAAAACATCATTTGCGCCTATTTTTAATATGTAAAAATTTAGCCAACTTAAAGTTGAAAGAATGTTGGTCCACATAAATGATATAAACGGAGAATGTTAACCTCTCCTATAGGAAGAGTCATATGGACTGCATCAAGGTTAACCGTGAAAACGTCATATGAAATGAAAGCAAAAAAACTTACAAAGCTAACTTTATTGTGCAATAATGCCTAAGGGATTGCAGTACATAAATAAATAAAAATGCATGAAAACAAAAACATCCAGCATAAATCTTTGAAAGCTACGTTAAACATCGATTTTCACTTGTCGAATTTCTTGCAACATTCAATCTGTAAAAGATAGAATCATGAAATAAATGTATGTTATATGGATAAGTAAGTTAAAATGTGAGTTTGTAATTTACCACAGCATTTGCAAATGGTTCATCCCAGTCATCGACCATGGATGGTTGGTCCATAATTACTTTGGATTCTTGAACATTCATGGTTCCTTCTGATTCTTGAACAACAGTAGTTTCACTAAAAGCTCTGTCTTCATTTTCAACTTTAACTGTAGTAGGCAGGGAAGTTTCTGATGACTGATTGAATGGTTCTATTTTAACTGAGAAGGCGTTTGATTGTTGTACCAACTCAGCACAGTGTTGCTTTCCTGCTCGCTTTAGATGTTGCTTTCGAGTGCATATTGAATTATCAGTTTTGTTACCTGTAGATTTACCCTGTAGTACAACATATAATAACTACATTTAAAAAGAGAGAAAAGCATTATAGCGAAAGAAAAAAAATTATCAATTACCTTAGGCATGATAACAAATGAAAAATATATAGCTTAATATTTTGTCTACAACGGAGAAGAGATATTGGATAGTTTATATAGATGTAGGTAATTAAATTATAGGAAGTGGAAGTTTGTAACATAAACGTGGACAGTAAAATCGGCAAAAATAATGGGTCATTTGATACATTTTACGGATGGTTTGCTACTTACATGCCTAGATAGTACAACAGGTTGAATAAGTACATTTTGCTTTGTTTGAATATAATAGGCTGCTGCACATAGAAGTTTGTGGACCCATTTAAATATAGTACGCTATATATAGTTGGCTAATAGGTAGAAGCTTGTGGACCTGCTTTGTTTGACAGACGGCATGATGGCTACTATGTATTAGCTATATTGGGTTATTCAATTTTTGTGAATTGCTTAAAAACAAAAGGCTGCTGTACGTAGAAGGACCTGGTTATGTTGTCTGACAGCCGGAATGATGGCTACTGTTTATTAGCTGTATTCCATCATTAACTCTGTTGTTTTTTTTCTGACAAACAAAAAACAGATGGAAGACCTACTCTTGTACCAAAGCATGCGTTACCACGCAACCCCTAGCAATGATAAATGACAGACGTGTACGCATATAATGTAAACATTTAATATACATTAACCTTCGTTGCATTGGCAACACACGCAACCCACGCACTTACCCAAACACAACTGCAAATACACATAGTTATGTGAATATGTATTCTCCCTGTTACAACACATCCCTTAAACTGACAGAACCAATACATTGGTACAAAATACTGCACTAAAACCCTTTTTGTAACATGACAGAGCAAGGCACAATAGTCCCAACAAAGCTTAAATAATTTGAACTGAAAGATTATTTGTTTAAATAGCATATCTCAACCGTAACAAATAATAGTTGCAGCAAACTATTGAGAAAACATTAAGAGATTTATTAATAAATAGAGTAATTTACAAATCCAACATTTAAAATAGTTACACATCAAAACAATATGAGTGCAGATCTAAAGATTGAAATCATATATCTTGAGGCTCATCGAATGATGCCAATCACAGTAAAAAACAAATAAAGGGAGCAATTCACACCAAAACTAAAGAACGCCAACAAATAAATAAAACTATAGTGAAAAACACCATAAATAGCGCACAGTAGCAAAGCATGCAAAATGTATATTTTGGGCCAACCCTCCTTCATGTTTGCCCTGTAAGGATTTCAAAGTGAAGGCATCATCTAGCACTAATTTTGAGACGAAGGACATTAATGATTCCAAAAACTGCAAAAAGGAAGCAAAATTTATTAGTAAGTTAGGAATTGAAAGTAACATATTAGTGGATTGCATCTTCTTGACCATAACTTGGCAAAGTCAAAAAATGCATGTATAAATTTTGAAGTATATGTAAAATGAGAATGTTGTTCACTCATATTAATCTTTATCTTTAATTCCCTCTACAAATTTAAAAGTATTAAGACATTTTATTCATTTTAACCTTTGCAAGAAATATTTTAATATTTGTCCAAAAAGAATACATAATATAATCAAATTTATTAAAAGAATATTTGATATAAGTAAAAAAAAAATTGAAATTGGGAAAAAAATTGAAATGTGTGGAAATGTATTGATATTATAATTTTGTATATACTATATTGATGAGTAAATAACATATTCGAGGTTTGCTTAACGGAGGAGCAAATTAATAGATAGTCTACATGTTTAGTATAATCTATTTTAAATATCCAATCCTTTTTTGAGTTAGTTTGCACATTTCATTTCAGGCATACGAACGCACATAGATGAAGTAGAGCAGCGTAAATTGGATGTACCAAATTAATTATATAACAACAATATAGTCAGAGATTTCACTTAGAAATCATTTCCCTGATATAACAACACAATAACAATAGTTGCACAGAAAAAACACATAAAATTGAGGTCTTACCAAAAGAAACTATGAAGTAGATAAGTGTCCCAACTACCCCAAAGCACATAATGGTTGCAAAATTGTGGAGGATATACTTCTTGTTTACCTGAAATCATAATCATGAAAATTAGAAATGAGACAAACA
This sequence comes from Allium fistulosum, assembly GCA_030737815.1. Classification (NCBI taxonomy): domain Eukaryota; kingdom Viridiplantae; phylum Streptophyta; class Magnoliopsida; order Asparagales; family Amaryllidaceae; genus Allium; species Allium fistulosum. The sequence continues at coordinate 1,215,517,705 of CM060904.1, read as the reverse complement.
TCCATTAATTTAATGGTAATAAAATCTTGCAACTTTAAACAAAAATGATGTTAGGGATGAACAAAGATGAAGTCTTATATAAACATATAAACTAATTCAAGAAGAAGAGAAAAAAATAATCAGATAATTAGGCTCTCAAAAAAGAAAATTCAAAGGATAAAAAAAACATGAAATTAGTTTTATTGTCCAACGTAACCATAACAACTCCAATTCAAATTCAGGCAACAACTCAGTTACACTGTATAAAGAAGTAATACATTTTCCAACACTAAATTGAATTCCCAGTCTCTCTCGGTACTAAATTCAACTAAGAACAACTTCTAAAAATGAATGAAAAACCAAACTTACCAAGAATTAAATATAAAAGGTGGAGAAGATACAAGAAGAACAAATCTTCACTATACACCAAAACATGCGAGGTCTTCCCTTTAGTAGCAAACAAAATAACTACTCCGGTGTACAACCCCCGCATCAAAATTACAAAATTCAAAAACTGTTATCATGAAAAAATTTGAAAGTGGAAAAATGAATAGAAATGTGAGAAAATGTATTGATATTTTAATTTTATGAAATGTTTTTCTTTTGAACTCAATAATTCGTATGTTTCAGTAACTTTTCCCGATGATACAATTTTAAGAAAGATTGATCAAACGCTTCTCTTTTTGTTACAATTACTTGGAACATAAACTCTCCTACAACCCTTGAACAACTCAATATTACTCATCATAATAACTAACTGTTGACTTAGCCAGGTAACAATCTTTTTCACTGCTGTTATTTGAGAATTCTTTATATGTTACTAAGAAATTTAACAAAATTAAATGAGAAAATACTTATATATCTGATTCATTACAACCACACAATCTATAGTTACAATATAATAAGCAACAACAATTAATGAATAGAAGATCAAAATGAGCAGTAATTAAATATTATACAAAAAAGTTGGATAGAATATTTAATTAAATATATCTATCGTTAATTTCCATCTATATGCGATACCTACATTATAAGCCTATTTAAAAGATGATGCAGCCACTTAAAACCAATTACTATATAGATGCCGTCAACTAATATGTCATATATCAATAGCCGTTCTAATCAAGGCTTGTTGTACCTAAATATAATATATGATATGTAAGATTATTGCCTAATATATAAGTCAAGGTTTAATGGTAAAGAGTTCAAAAAAATGTGTTTTTCTGCATGCATCAAAAAATGTAAATTTACTTCCTTCTAATTTAAATGTTTCATTCACAGTCAAATACTTCATTCACAGTAAAATGCAGTAAATTTTGATCCTAGATTGCAGTCAAATAGATTAAAAGACAATTCAAACAAAATAATTAATAACGTTTCATTAGTGAGTACTTGGAAACTGAAACTAACAATATTGTAAACCTTAACAGACAAATCAATATGGAAAAAACTAAATACAAACCTACCAATAATTAAAGTCTTAATAGCCAGGTATCTCGATCTCAGCACTGTCCTCTCCAATTCCCGCTGCCACCTCCCTCTTTAACCCTAGAGTTCGAATATGAGGATTTGAGTTTGTAAATCGTGGAAAGAAGATAAAAACTGCAACAAAAATAAAGACAAACGTACCACTAATTGAAGGGTTAACAGCCATATCCAGTCGATTCATCGTTACTGCTTTTATCATCCTCTCCAATTCCCGCTGCCACCTCCCTCTTTAACACTACAGTTCGAATCCGAGGATTTGAGTTTGTAAATCATGGAAAAAAGATAAAAACTGCAACAAAAATAAATACAAACCTACCATTAATTAAAGGGTTAACAGCCAGGTATCTCGATCTCAGCCATCAAGTCGATTCCGACGCTGCCACCTCCCTCTTTACGCCTCGTCCCATAGCGTGAACCCTAGAGTTCGAATCCGACGATTTGAGTTGTGAAAAACGTGGAAAAAAGGTAAAAGCCGTCAAGTCGATTCTGACGCTGCCACCTCCCTCTTTACGCCTCGTCCCATAGCGTGAACACTAGAGTTCGAATCCGACGATTTGAGTTGTGAAAAACGTGGAAAAAAGGTAAAAACTGCAAAACGTTTGGGTATCTGTGGAGAGGTTTGGTTTAAATGTAGGAGAATATATGGAAACGTGGGTGAGAGGTATAGTGATTGACCAAAATATCCCTTCGTTATAGCTGAATGTTACATGGTTAATTGCGTAATATCAAAAGATTCATTTGGGGGTATTCCCATTATATATAGATTCCGCTACATTATATGGACATGTTCAGTAAAAATGTATAACTCTGATGATATTGATATGGAATCAAATGTATATTGATAGACAGTTTTGTAATTATGTTATTATTATATTTCTTCTCATTTTCTTTTAAACCCCTTGATAATTCGTCTTTTTGAACAATTCGGGTCGGGCATATGTGGTTAAATGTCGACTTGAATCGACCAAAGAGTCAGGTCGTCATACTTTTATTGGTATGTGTCTGCTAGTATTTTGGCTAATCTAGACTTTAATTTGGTACAGCCTTACTTAGCTTATACTTGTCATATGTTTCAAGCGATCAGGCATATTTTTTTCTTCAACAGACCTCCCAAGGACCCGTTGGTTAAATTGTGGAGCTTAAGGAGCAAATTTCCTCACTAATGACTAAAGTTGAGCTTCTGAAGAGTCAATTAACGTATATGCAACAATTTTGAAATTAACGGATCAAGTATTAATAATCAGATAACTATTTTAAAATGTACATGCAATAGTTAATAACAAAAGAATTGAAGGGACTGTATACATTGCACAACCTTTTTGAAATTCAATTTATGAACATAACCAAATTAACTTCATTAACTCAAATAATATTCAAATTTGTATGCATTTAGTTTTTTTTCTATCTATGCATAATAAATAAAATTACTTACCATAAAAAATGAAAAAGTTCAATTTGGTTTTCCCAAAATGATCTTTTATTTCCATTAAAACATCCTTTCTGTTTAACACAAAAGGTGCATTTCTTTTATTAAATCTATTAATTGCAATCAACGTTTTCTTCCCTTATAATTGAAATATTTCAAATACATTAATTGCAATTACTTACTTACAAAGTTAAATTTTAAAATAGACAACTAAAACGGATGAAAAATAGAATAATTGTTTCATTTAGTCATTTAAACAGGTTTATACATTTGTTGTTTATACAGCAGAGTAATAAATAACTTACTTAAATAAATTATTTTCCTACTCCTGTAATCCATCTGTATGCTAAAACACAATTCAAATATGCATACGTTTCTTCCTTTAAATCGATCATTCTATTCTTTATTTTAATGAAATTAAACCTACATTCACAAATGTAACATTCATTTTATTTGATATAAATGTTCCATTCATTAAATCAACTTTTCTTATATTTTCATGAAACATAAGCTACGTTTAATTACACCTATTAATTTACAATTTGGTGTACCCTCTACCATTAATTGAAATTATTCAACTACATTAATTTCAATTGTTTACAAAGAAGAATTTCATATTGGACAAAATAAATGTAATGAAAAATAGAACAATTATTTCTTATTTCTTATCTAATAGTAATTTAAACATATTTATACACTATTAGATAAAAACTGGAATTTTACATTTCTTACCAAATAATAGTTTCTCACCTCTGCAATCAGTCGTTAAGCTACCAAACATTTCAAATAAATAAACATATGATTTCTTCTTTAATAAAGAAACATTTATTATTCCAATAAATTGGAAATTTACATTCAAACAATTGTTACTTTCATTCAAACCAATGTTATTAAAATACACACTAGCATTTGTTATCATCTTACATCAGTGCAAACATGTTTCATTAATAATAAATTTCTTACTTAAGCTCATAACTTGTATTATAATTTAATTTGTATCAGTAAAATCTTAATTTTTTTATTCTATTCGAAATCTTATTTAATTTAATACTTTTAAATGTTTAAAAATACGGGTCTTTACATAATATATGTATCTTATAACCTTTTAAAACATATGGTTACCTCTATGTTTTATTAGCAGGTAGATATTTTTTCCAATAATCGCTTGATAAATTAACACACACATACATACAAATTTTGTAGATGCAACAATTTTGTACGTCTATCTCTATGTATAATATTAAAAAAAGGATTTTTGGAAATATTTTTTATGATCTACTAAACAAAATTACTTTGCACGTAACACGGATTTAAAATCCGTTAGATTTCTACATTAATGGCTATAGTTACTACGTATGCCGAGTGAGTTATGAGGTAGGAACGACGTAGACATAAATTACTTAGTACTCTAATTCAGTTTTGTTCTTCCTTAATTTCAATAATTTTCATCTTCGATCTGCTTACCACAAACTAACTACTAAGTGTTGACCATATTGTACCTCACATTTCAAAAATTTAGGAATGCTGTTTGGAATGAATATTTGTCGAGAAATGAAAACAATGAAATGCTCAATTAATTATCAACTTAATAATGCAAAACAGAAATGGTTTTATAATGTCGAAAATGAATTAACTAGTTGACTCTAATTAATTAATTTAAACAAATGGACATATCTTGATTTATTGTATGCCATATTAACAATAAGATATGAAATATTAACAATGTTGGGTAATGGGTGGAATAAATTATGTATTAAAGGGAAAATCATATGTTGTCTAATTGGAATTAGTGTGATAAATATTTCAATTAATATGAGCAAACACGTTAATTGTAGAGTAATGGGTGTAATAAATGGATATTCATGATTACTAAATACATAAGGTATTTGTTGATTTAATATAAGAACATTTAAATCAAAATAAAAAAATTTGTTTAAAATTTAAATTTTATAGAAATAGGATTTTATTACTGTTGTAATTAAATGTTGGAAGAAATTTAATATTTAGATTTGGGTTTAATATGAAAAATTGTATTTCTAAGGAAAACAATTGGATTAATTATCTTCCCAGTATTAGGGTATGTTTTGAGATTTTGTGACGACCCGGAATTCGACGCTCGAAATCCGTATCGCCGGAGCTTATAACACATTAAGTAATAACACACAGCGGAAAAGAAATGAATATATCATTGATACACAATAGTTGATACACTATCTGATACAATATAATACAATAGATATGAACAACACTATCAGAGATAGATACAACAACAGAAAGAACAGCAGCGGAAAGAAAATCTCCATTTTGATCTCCAAGAGAGAAAGAAAGAATCCAAAACTGCATCCTAATCCAAAGCTCCAAACCACTAGCTCGAACCACCATCAAGTTGTGTTAAGCAAGGTCAGTCATTGTTGAAGTGAAACAAATGCCATCGCCAAATCCAAAGGCTGGATGCTATCGAATCTACACCTACTATTTGATTATCTGAAAAACCCAACTCTAGACTGCCCGTGTTGAAAATTGTGGGCACCCAGAGTTTAGGAAGGGAACAATAAACTCCAGGTCAGTCGTGGGACTGGTGTGAGCAAACAAAACAGTTTTATCTTTTAAACAACAAATAACCAAAGAAGTAGAAGAAATCTGCAATGCTTTTTAGAAAATGAAACTACCATAAGGCATTCCTGCACACACACAATGCAAGCGCACAATTGGAGGAGATTTCTCCTTAAGATAGTCAAACATGCTTGATACGCAAAATCCTTTTGATATTATTATTAGTGCATAGTGCAGAATATATTTCAAAAGTATATTATTAATCTTAGCCAGCATACGTACCATTATAGTATGCCTACTATAGCTACCATGTTAAATGGCAGGTTCTACAACTAAAACCGTACAGGGCTCGTATTGATTGTTTGGATTTCCAACAATGGAACAATGGCCAGGCTAAGGAACTTCCTTTCTGAATGTGTACGCCTCTGGAGGGACGCCCTGAGAACTTAACCAGCTCTCTACCAACACATGGCCGGGTTACCTCTGCAATAGGTAACCACCACACTAATATGCCATCCCCCGGTCGTAACCAACCTTTATCCGTAGCGCCTCGATTCCAACAACAACAACAAGTAAAGTATTTGGGCTCCATACCATGATACCACTTTCAAATTTATCAACATAAGTAAATATCTGGGCTCCATACCATGATATCACTTTTTATCCAGAAAGAAATGGACATACCTAAGAGCACGACCCTTAATAACCTTGCAGCAACTTTCCTGTTTCGACCATTTCCGGGGTGTGAGGTTCGACGAAGTCTCGTCCACAAAGCTACGCTTTTCACAAAAGCCATGATTCGATCAACAAATGATCAGCAACACTTAGCAAGCCACATTACCAAATTGGGAATATATCACTAGTAACCATCAACTACATAATCTCTGAGCTCATACGTCTCAGAGAAGGGTGTTAAGCTAAGAGAATAAATTCTCCGCCACCAAATAGAAATGTATTGATAGAAACCAGCTTTACATCTCAAAGTGTAACGTCAGACATACATCCATACAAGTCTGTTACGGGTCCGAACAGAGCTGAAGGCACTTCAAAAGAAGCCCTTGCAATCCGAATAATCCCTAATCACGTCCGGACTCCCATCACAAAGGGTGATATAAATCTCTATACCGGGGATCAACCAGTGCAGATACATTCGATAAGAAATCCTTTCGTTTTCGAAAACATCCGGTCTTCAGCACCAGTCTTCAAATGCTATCCATTTCGTCGTATCATTATTTCAGAGTGGGTTTTATGACATAAAGTCCTCTCCCGGCTAAACCGAATAATGAGCGCTAATTTTAAAACCATATGGATATATTGGGATCTCAATTAAGTCACAACATATTTCCCAAAACCTTTCCATTTGAAATGGTTTACCAAATTTCCACTTTAATCTTTTAAACAAAAGATTCACCTTTTTAAAATCCACTTCAATTTGAAACAAGGGTTCACCAATCTTTCACAAAGATTCATTTATAGCTTTCAAAACAATTTCCCTTTTTAAACTTGATTCACCCATACAAATCTTTAACAAATATTCATTCATAATATATAAACAAAAGATCCATTTTTAAGATCCTCTTTCAGTTTGGAAACAAAGTTCATTCAATCTTCAACAAAGATTCATTTATAACTTGAAAACCCTTTTCAACAAAACTGGAAATTCTTCTTTATATGAAAGCTATTATCATTTGAAAACAAATACTTTTCATTTCAGAAAAATCCGATCAAATATGCACAAGTTATAGCTTTTTAAATATAAACTTGGGTTGAATTTAAATTCCCAAAATAATACTTTTAAAATACTTTAAAGATGGTTTTAAAATCCATATAAATATATATATTATATAACTTGTATAAACCTTTTAAATCAAATTTCCAAAACAATTTCCAAACTTAAACAAGATATATTATATTCAAACTAAATTTCAATTTCAAACTTCCTTTTTCAAAAGCTTTTCATATTCAACCCAATTCCATTTCCAAAACCCTTTGGATTCAAAATTCAATTTTTTAAATTTTAAAATATCTGTGACTTAACCCATTTCCTCGTGAAATCCATATTTGTGTGTGTGTGGTGTAGTTCAAGGGTTTTACACACAACAATACAATATCATCAATCATCACAGATTCAAGCACATCAATATCGATAAGCGGTATAATCATATTACACTTATCTTCATTCACAGATTCACAAGATAAATAATATAAATTCAACACAGATAAATAAATTACATTCATCACAGATCAAATCATATCACAGAATATCATACATCAGGGATATCAAACAATTCAAGGCATTCAATACAATTCAATCATCCATAAGTAAGACCAATTAAATCATCGGATTTATTTAAATTAGATTAATTACTTATGAATAATTTACTAATTATGGTTAATTAATATTAATTAATTACAAACCATTTTGATTAATTATCCTTTAATCACTTATTAAGTAACCTTTAATAATAAATTAATTAACCTTTAATTATAAGTTAATTAATCTTAATTACAAATTAGTTAATCCTTAATTATTCATTAATTAACTTTTTTAATCAATATTTAATTAACCTTAATTAGGTAATTAAATTAACCTTAATCATGAAATTAATTAACCTTAATCCACTTCTTAATTATTTATTAATAAATCTCAATTATTAATTAATTAACCTTTAATTAATCACATAATTAAATTAATCACCTTGATAAATTAATCTTTAAGTAATTACATAATTAATCCTTTTAATTACATTGGGTAATTATCCTTTTAAATTACTTTCATTAAGCAGTTATCATTTAATTACCTTCATTAAGTAATAAATCTTTAATCACTTAAGACTTTGAATTAATTAAAAGATAATCCATTTATCTTAATTTATTACTTTAATTATCATTAAAAATCTTTATTTGATAAACCTTGTAATTAATTTTCATTAATCACTTAACTTATCCTTTAAATTACATTAAGGAATAAAACACTTCATCTTTTAAATTATTTACTTAATTTCAATATTAAGTTTATTTAAAATAAACTTTTAAAAACAAAGGTTATATATATATTTAAATACTTTAAACTCAAAAAAATTTATTTTTCCAAATCTTTTATGAACTACATCTTAATTAAACATTAATCATTTTTAAAGAAATGGTAAATAAATTATTAAATCCTGATTAATTTTTAAACTTGTTGATACTTTACTTTGAAAACATGGTAATATTTCCTTGAAACTTAGTTACTTTAATAACTTAAAAACTTGTTAATGCTTTTAATTTCTAATCTTTAAAAAATCTGGTTAATTCATCTTTAAAAAAAACCCGGGCCAAATTTTAAGGTCCCGTTTGGTTTCGTTTTGAGTTTTGAGTTTTGTGTTTTCAACATACACTACAAAATACAAACAAATGTGGGAAACCTTTTACAATTCTTAGCCATCGCGACGATGGACGGGAAATGGAGGAGTTGAATTGTTTTTCATCCTTTTGTTATGTCTCAAAACACGAAAAATCAAATAAACTTGTTTTTTGTTTTTTGTTTTCTATGTTAGTTTTATTTTTCAAAATTGTGTGTTTTTCTACAATCCATAATAAATGCGCACTTTTGTTTAGACGAAAACACAAAACTAAAAATAGCAAACCAAACGGCCCTAAATTTCCCGAGTACAAACGCGAGAAACCCACATCCTTTTTCTTCCCCGAGTCAAACCTCTGTTTTTCCCGTGTCCATCCCGAGGCAAAGCCTTCTTCTTTCCCAAACCCACAACTACACTTGATACAACACTCACGCATGCACGTGCACGAGAGGCCAGGCCACCTCCGACCAACATCGCCGTTGCCCTCAGGTCATCGACGACCTACCTGTCTCCCCTGACCACCCAACTCCGGTAATTACGTCAGAAAACAAAATTTGGCAACTTGACCACTTCTTGGACTTAAACTACCATCAGAAAATCGCCTCGCCCCACCACGTCGAGCCACCGGCGACCATATATCTTCGACCACAGCTTCGTCACGTCACCACGCCTCTTTCCCCCTCGGTCCGGTTACTTCCGATCCACCCACATTGACGAAATCGATTCAAGAACAGTATCAACCCAAAACCCAATCTTAAACCCTAAATTTATGCCATGTCGTCGCTCTGATGATCGAAAAAAATTTCGATCATTTTTCCTATGACCACTGAACCTCCAGCTACCTCCTCCTTCAAGCCCGACGATTCCAGACTACGCGATCATCGGAATTCGACCATACTTCCTTTTTCGTTCAACTCGAAAGTTCCCCATGAATACACACTTAAAAATTCCAAAATTATTATCAAAAATCATGAATTTGCAATACGAATTTAGTTGTGTAATCAAAAATTAAAATTAAGATAATTGATTTTTTATATATGATCTTTACTGTTAATTCCATATTTTGAAATAATTAATCCAATAAACATACTTAAATCTATTTTTAAAATGGATGTTACATGGTTACCACCCTTTTTCATTTATAGATCATCACCTAAATCAGATTGAGGGAAGAAGAATTTGAATTTCTTTATGGTATTAGTCTGTGAAATGTTAAATAGAGAAATATATATACCTGTAACGGACATATATATACAGTCACATATACATATACAGACATGCATACACAAAACAGTATGGTTCAAAACATTTTTCACAACAACTTGAAGTATTCATCACAACATCAAAATATATGTCAGTAGTTTGCTCACCTGGAATGGTTGAACAGAGAAGCAAAACCTGGAATGAAATCTGGAATTTATTTTTCTTTGATTTTCTGTTTTGATCTGGAGATGATCATGAAGTTGAATCTTTAAATCTGAATACTGAGCTGATCTTCTTTACCTTGTTTTGATTTCCAGGTTGGTTTATTTCTAGGTTTTGATTTTCTATTGAACTGTTTTGATTTTCCCCTTGATCAGGTTTTAATTTGGTTTCCAGGCTTGAGATTTTGTAAACAAATTTTGATTCTATTTCTTCTCTGGTTCACAATCTCCAAGTTGAAGTTTGTTTTGATATGTTTTCTTTTCTTTTTGATCTTATTTCTTAGTTTTGAAAAATAGAGGAGATAGTTTCCAAATGAAAATGTAATAGCCTGGTTACTATCTCAAATTCATAATGTTTTATCTAATTCAAATTAAAAGATAAATGCCACTTGTACATTTAGCTAACACTTGTAAATTTCATTTTATATATATTTTACATTTGTCCTAGACATGCATTTTTATGTTTAAATCCTTTACTTCATTTTTATTTATAAATTTTGTTTAAACCCTTTGCTTTATTTTTTTTATGAAACAAGTTTCATGTTTTTATTAATTAAGTATTATGAGATATATATATATATATATATATATATATATATATACATACACGCACACACAAATTATATTTATCTTAAAAGAAATGATCCTTTAATAAATCTTATTTAGTTTCAAAAGATATATATACATATGTGTAAGTTTAAAGCATTTAGTTATTTACATATAAACTAACTATATTTATTCCAAAAGATATGTATGTTAAAGTTTTTATTTATTCTTATCTTACATTTATATTCATACATTTTATTTTGTACTTATACAAGAAAACAAATTATACACTAAAAAAGAAATCTTATATACATATATATATATATATATATATATATATATATAGTTTCTTTGTACATATAGAGTTTTAAATCCAAATTTATTTCCAAGATATTCACTTTAGAATTTCGAAATCAAAATTTCTATTTAAAATACATATCTTTATTTATTCTGGAAATTTTCATATTAATTCACCAAAAATTTCATAATTTAATTCCAAAAATTATATTAATTATCAAATTAATTCTGGCTAAAATCCGGGAATGTTACAGATTTAATTATTACTAATAGCAAATCTTGCCATTAATAAAAAACAAAAGTAAATGGTATTATTGCTAATAGCAAATCTTGCCATTAATAAGAAATAGAAGTAAATGATAATTAATTAGTGATATGGGCAACATACGTTTTGTGTTAAAAATAAAATGAGTATTTCAATTAGAAACATTACGTTCAAATTGTAAGTACTCAAATTTGTTTCAAAATTTACTTTTATTTTACTGCATATATATTTATACCTAAATATAAACTTATGTTTCAGATCCAATTATATCATAAGAAAATGGATTATTTAGATTGAAATCTCATACGGTAGTAAAGTAAATGTTAATAGGAGATTGTAAAGGGAGTAAAATAGACTTATACTTGATTATTTCCATTTAACTTAGATTTGATTATATTTTAATTACAATAAAATTTACCTTTTCATCTTCACTCTTCTAATTTACTCTTACATTCCTTGCCTCCCTGTGTGGATTATTTTCATATTTTTTACTTATGAATGTAAATTACAAGTGGCGATAAAGATGTACACACACACACACATGTTTATATTACCTCATTTATGCTGTCATATTTTTAATGTTGTATACTCTTTTAATTAATTACATAAATTTGTGTGCAGAATTTATTTTCATTTATTGTGTGTTAATTAAATCTTTAATGGATGTCAATTTTAGTATATTCGGGGTTAACAGAAATAATTAAGTAAACAAATGTTTTTAAAATTTAAATTCTAAAAGTTTGTTGACAGTGTAGAGCCATTCTTTCCCTTTCTAATTAATAATTACCACACTTTTTTCATTGTTTCCTCGTTTGTTCCATTAATCCCTTTCATTTACATTATCTGAAGCTTTTTCATTTCGCAAATGTGAATTACTTTTCATAGTTTTAATTCTTTCCTTCACCTGTTTTTAATGTCTGCAACTTTTACAAAGGCTGTTCATATTTACTTTATTTCAATACCTAGTTTGTTCATATTTACTTTATTACGTTTTCGTTCATTTTCAAACTTCATTTCCTAAAGCCTCGTTTCATATATATTTAATTAACATCAGCCTCTCTTTTCAAATCTCAATGGCCCTAAACCTAACTCTAACCTTATAAATAATATATGATGCAAATGAAATCCTAGCTTGCATTCAAATCTTCATCTTGTTATCTTTTTCCCCTTCAAATCTTCTTCTTCTCTATCATTTTTTTTCTTCTTCAGATCTTCTTCTCTTCAAATTTTTTCCATTTCAAATATTATTCTTCCATTTCAAATCTTGGTCTTCTCTTTGATTTTCAGTTCTTCTTATTTTAATCATTTTCTTTTGCAATTCTTCATTTTCAGATCTTCTTCCTTTTTTTAAACCATTTAAATATATATATATATATATGTGTGTGTGTGTGTAACAAAGAGGAAAATTAAAGTAAATCAAACAAAAATTTGAAGTAAAGATCTAAAATCATATATTTAGAACAAAAAAAAATTCAACCTTAAATTAAATGAAAATAAAGGTAATTAAATAAAATCAAACCATAAAGTAAGCTATGGTTTCTTAGGGGCTTTTAGATAATTTTTCTATGAAAACTATAACACTGAAACCAACAGTTAGAAACATAATCACTACAAATCATAAGTAATTTGATAATTTTTTAAATAAATAGAAATTGAAGAACCAACGATGAATTCAATCATATGATACATATGAATCTTTAAGTTGATTTAGATTAGAAACCGATTTTTTAATTTTGGTGAGTTATAGTATACATAAGAAACTAAAATAAGGGAAAAGATAATATGAAGAAAAAAATTTAAAAGGGAGCGATGCAAAATAATGGTAGAAAATAAATGTGGAATAAAAAAATTTAATTATAAAGAGACGAGATCTCTATTAGATTACAAAGAAATAATGATTATGAGTTAATTAAAAGAAATAGATATAGATAAGAGAATTTTTTCTAATGGAATAATGATAACATTAATTGCTATGTTAATGATGGTTGTTTTATGAAATACTGAAAAATTTACGAGGGCCTAAAATGTCACCACCCCGGTCGTTACTGACCTATCCAAGGATCCTCGTAGCATATATCCATATTAATTTAAAGCTGAATGTCATAGCGGGTAGAAATATATTTAGAAGAGGATGATCATACCATAATGGTTGCGAACCACATAGCCTTGTCGCATCTTACCCTGCTTCGGTCGTTTTCGGATGTTAGGCCTGAAGTAACGATTACCTTTCACCTAGCACATCATCTTCCGTTAAAAACTACACTACCATTATATCGATCACTTGTTGACTTCCACAAACATACAACCTTCGAGCACTTACGTCTCAGAGAAGGGCGTTATGCCAACTGAAGTTGCCTTCTCCGACACCAAATAGATGTACTTTTATAAAAGTCAACGATGTAAATCTCAAGAATGAAATGTCAGACATCCATCCATACAAGTTCGTTTTGGGACTTAACGAAACCGAAGGCACTCCCCTACCACATCCTATCGGGAATCAACCCTAGGATCAGTAGCGAGTAGTCCTTGCAACCCTAACAATTTCAGAAATGAAAGAACCACTGCTGCTTTAGTATTTGGGAGAAAACCAGAATTATCAACAATCTGTCCATTCATCATGAAAATCCCTGATCTTCATTCTTCATTCTCTCTATCAGGTCATTATTTTTCAAACGCATACATTGGTTCGAAGTGGTTTTCGGATAGGGATTTCCCTAGACCTGACCTCGGTTCCTTCGAATCCAATCAACGATAAAAAGGGATATTATGGATAGGGAACCATTCTTTAATTGGTTAAGTTCTTTTTATCAAAAAAATTCTCTTTTAGAGACATACAACTTTTAAAACACTTCTTTCCGGTATATATGAATTATTTAACACCTATTATTAAAACCTTTGATTACTTAAAACCCTTTAGGTTTAAATAATTTGGAATCATTTCATTATATCTTCAAAGAAATATTCCCTAAATCATTTCATTTAAGTCTTAACAAAGATTTCTTAATTCAAAGCACTCAATTTTGATTGATTAAAAACCATATTATCTAGGATGTTAATCCATAAACCGGTAAATATTAAGTAAGTAGAATCTATAGAAATCATCTAATTCTACTCAATATCAATCCCCGTATTCAACAAATACTATGGGCAGAATAATGTCCAATTTACCTTTTAAATTCCATGAATAGTACGAGTTCCCACTTTGGGCATTAACATCGAGTACAAGAAGATCATCTCCACAAAATCAAGTTGTAATTAATTTAAAAATTCAAATCTTTTATACTTAACTCATTTCCGACATTTCGACTTTATCTATCGCTCGCCCAGGAATCAAACCAGGTGAGCAAGGGTACTGGTTGCTCTTGAACATCTCCTTTGTTTAATCACCTCACATCCTGATCTTATGAATAGAAAAATCCAGTCTACTCATCAGCTTTTAGAGCCAAGATTAAACCACTTAATATGTAGTAGCTTTTCTTTAAATCATTATTTAATTTCTTTTAAATAAACAATAAAACTTTCAAAAATCATTAAAAAAATAGTTAACCATTTGGTAACATTTATAAAAGATTTGGAAAAGAATTGTTATGTCTAAAACTATATTTTCAATTTTATAGAAAAGTGTTGCGGAAAAGTGCTATGAAAATTGCCTTTTAAGCTATATTGATCAAAACGACTTTTTATATTTTAAAATCCATTTTTATTACACAAAACACTTTTAAAACATTTTAAAAGATTTATAAGATTTATTTCAAATTTTTAAACAATTTAAAACATCATTTTCAAAGAAATCCAGTTCTGGATTCCGAACTGCAAATTCAAGATTTTTCCAAAAATTGTTTTTCTCGTATTTCAAAATCTACCTAACAAAATCTTAATTTCATTTCTTCATTCTAATTCTTATCTCGAAGAATTCCAAGCTATATTCCAACTTTTATACTAGTTTGACTTTTATAGCGCGAAATCGCGAACTCCCGTTACGTGACGCGATTATTTTTGGCCAAATTTTCCGTTTCTTTCCAAACTTCATCAAAACACTTTTAAATGTTCATAACCCATTTCAAATACATTTTAAACCATTTATAAGGGGTTTAACACTTTCATATACACCATTTTATTAATTTAAAGAAAGTGG
The DNA here is from genome assembly GCA_030737815.1 of Allium fistulosum. NCBI lineage: Eukaryota > Viridiplantae > Streptophyta > Magnoliopsida > Asparagales > Amaryllidaceae > Allium > Allium fistulosum. The sequence continues at coordinate 1,215,502,248 of CM060904.1, read as the reverse complement.
TTTCCTTTTGTGTTTATCGATGTGTATATTTGTTACTTGCATATATATTCAACTTTCATATAAAAACAACCAAACTCGTTGATCAAAGCATATTAACCATCCATTTGCAACAACATATCATCATCGAATATATAATATAATAGTTTAGGTGTTCTCACTTTATTTTCCTTCGAACTAGTTTTAAAACTACTATAGCTCCACTATCTCGAAATGAAACCCTACGAAATCGAGCTTGGATCCTTGAAATGGCTTGTCCTAGCATTGGTGTTCATGGTGTAGGATGGTAAAGAGGTGGAGCTTATGGCCACGGGTGGTGGATGGTGGTGTCTTGGGTTTGGGAGGTGGAGAGATGGAGATTTGAGCTTGTTTCGAGGTGTTTAACTATTGTTAACTATACATTTCAATTTAATTTATTTTTGAAATAAATTTGGACATTATTTCTTTTAGGACTGAAGCCATTAAAGTAGGGGCTAAAGCTTTAAAATTGTGAAGAAGAAAAGGAATGAAAAGGAAGAGAAGATGGTAGGGTATTTATAGGAAAAGGGAAGAGTATAAATGTAACGACCCAGAATTTTGAACAAATTAAATTGAGAATATTTAATTAATTTTAAATATTTGAACGATGATTTAATTTGAATCCCGAATGTAACTTTGAATTTGGAGATTAAATTATAAAATTTAATATATTGAGAGTTGAATAAAAATTTGAATCTTCAATTTACAGTTGAAGAAAAATATTTCAAAAGCCTTTAAAATTTATATTGATAACACTGAAGATAATTGGAGCTTCAGAATCGAATTTGAAACTGGTCTGTTCAGTTTTGAATTTTATTGCTTGAATCGATATTTAAAAATAGTCATTTTTCATACAGTCTCGGAATTCGACGAAACCAGTTCCATTGGGTCCGTAATATTGTATTATTACCGGATTTCAAATTTCGTATTTTTCAGAGTTGTTTTGTGACCGTACGGTTAGAAAACGCATTGAATTTTTATCGAAATTCAATTTGAATTTTAAATTTTTAAACTGGTCAACGTCAGCACGTTTCGTTCCTAAACTCACGCCTACAATCATGTAGAGAACAAGGAAGAAAATCATGAAAACCCATGCCTCTTCAATTTTAAATATCCCTCTTCAATTCCTTTTCTGTTCGTTCAATTCAAATCACAGAAGGAAAACAATAATGGCCGAAGCCCTTTACTCTCGTTCAAAAATAAATGCCCACCTTCTCGTTCGATAACATTGATTCATTCGAATTAAAAGATAAAATAAATCGAGCTCGAGGTCGCATACAAATCTCGATAGGGATCGAGGGATCTGGAGGTCGCAAGTTGCGGCATAGCAACACTTGGTTGCGATGGGTCTGGCGAAGCTCGGAGTCACGACGGGCGATCGAAGTTTGTCGCGTGGATGGAAGCATCGCGAACTCGAGTAGATCGATCGACTCGATTGAAGGAGGCGTACGCGAGATGGGTCGCGCGAGATTCGTGGGTCGCGAGCACGAGGTCGAGGGCGGTGGAGCTCCACTTGATCGAAGTCGACGGAGTGTGGGGTTGTTCGACTTCTGGTGATGCTCGCGTCGAGCACGCGATGGTTTGGACGAAGTTCGATCACGGGTTAGCAGAGACATTGACTGGGTAGTGTCGTTGGCCAGTCGACGATGGCAGTAAGGTATAATTAGCTTTAATTTAATCCTTAAGCATTTTTGTTTTATTTTTACAGTAAGATTTATCACCATTTAAAATTTGCAGAAATTAGAAATCTTTACAGTAAAATAAATTGCTAGTTTATTTTGGAGATAATTTAGTTAAGTAAAATTGTTATAAGAAAATTGGTTTAAAAGGAATTATCAGATAATGAAATCACAGATGAATCAAAATTATCAAATGAAAATTTATCATTCGATTGATTCGAATTTTAATAAATTGTATAATTGTTATACAAGGTTTAATACAATGAAGAAATGGTCGAAATGGAAATGGATTGCAAATAAAAGCTAAGGTGAGATTTTTCTCACTCAAAAATGAATTTCAGTTATTGATTTATTTGATTGCTATTTGGATGTGATATTAGATATGGTAGGATATATCTATATATATAACAATATATACATATTGGCATATGTATATATTGGATTGATTGATTTCCCGCCTCGTATAGCGGATGAGACCCTATTGCGCCGTTAGTAAGCGGATGATTTTTATAAAACCCATATACCGCGATATTCTACCTCGAAGTGGAATTGGTATTGTGCTAACGTCTGTGGATGCAGGGAAACAGGTTGGAGGGATCCAACTGGATTCCTCAACAGTATTTATTTATTTATAGATATTGTGATGTATATTCTGTTATCATATGTTGATATATGATGTTGTTGTTGTGATTGACTAATTGGTGCTGTTGCATCATCGGATTCAGTTTTGAAGTTTAAAAATAACGACTTTTACTATAAAAGGATTTTTAAAGTGATTTTTGAAAATAGACGTTTTATTGAAATTTTGAATTGATTTATTTCAAATGAATAAACGTTTAAAATCTTAAAATTATAAGAGTTAAGATTTTTGGTGAAATTTAACCAAAGTGTGATTTTGAAATAAATAGTTGATTTATTTCTAAAATGGTTTTAATTAGAATTTTTGAATTATTAAAAACGATGTATGTAAAAGATGTACAAGATTGATATTTATAACTCTAAAATGTTGGTATTATAAAACGAGTTTTTATAAGCGTTAAAATGAATTTTTAAGAATTTATAAATAAATGGAATTTATAAATTATGAACTTATAAATGGAAATGATTTTGTAAAATAAAGGAATTATAAGTATTTAACTTATAATATGGATGGCTGGTATAAGATTTGAGTTATGAATCGATTTGTTAATAAAGAAGATTTATAAATTGAAGTTTTTATAAATAGAAATAGAATTTATAAATGTTGTTTTATAAATTCGAAATCAATTGGATTTGATAAATCAAATATAGAAGATTATTAAAGGAGATATATTCGCAATTTTGGATAGCGAATTATTATTAAGATAAAATGTGTAGAGATGATTGAAATTTGGTTAAGTGAATTATATTCACGATTTTGGACAGTGAATATATTATTGAAAAAATGGTTATGTTTGGGAAAGCGATATTATAAATGAAGTTAATTGTTTTAAAAGATGTTTTAAAACGTGTGAACTATCGAAATCATAGATTTCAACATTTATTGTTGAAATAGACGTTTTCGAAAAATAAGGAAATGATGGACTATAACACTGTTGTTATAGTAAATGATTTCCGAAAGGAAATGTTTTATATAGTATTGGGATTTATACATCTATCTTAATTCCGAATCCCTATACTAGTGATTTTGAGTCGTCGTAACGATGTTTTACGTAACATTCGTTTTGACTCAAATAAATGTTGTTATAGTAAATGTTTTCCTTAAAGAATGAATATATACTTAATATTGATTTAAGTATATCGAATATTTTCAAATGTTGAAAATAAATGATTTGTGAATTACTTATTATTAAATAAGTGTGGAAATGCTTTTCCAATATGAAATGAAATGTTTTTGAGAATTTATCCTTGTAAAGATAAATTGAAATTGAATATTGAAATCGATTTGAAAATCGTATATCAGTAGATATTTTTGAAATATAAATTCACTATGGAATTTATAAAAGAAAGGGGAATTGTTTTAGAAAAATAAACGTTGATTTATTTTTAAAGTGTGGAAATTTTATATCTTGTAAAGATATTTTTGGGAAATAAATAATTTGGAAAATTATTTGGAATCTGATGATGTTGCACATCTTTATTGATAGTTAAATAACCGACTATCAATAATTACCTTTAGATAGGTATTTGTTGTGTTTTGGATGAATTTGAATGCCACACTTATTTTTGAATAATAGCTCACTATTCGGGTTAGCTGGGAAAGGACCATGGGGTCGTATAACCCATTCCGAATATGTGATACGTCGTTATGAATTGCATTCGAAGACCGGTGTTGAAGACCAGATATTTTTGAAAACAGAAGGATTACCGTCGAGTTACTCTACATCGACTGATCTCCGATTTAGAGGTTTTATCACCCTTAGTGACGGGAAGTCCGGACGTGATTAGAAATTTATCCGGTTATGCAAGGGCTTCGTGAGAAGTGCCTTCGGTTCTGTTCGATCCCGGAACAGACTTGTATGGATTGTGTCTGACGTTACAATTTGAGATATAAAGCTGATTTCTTTCAAATACATATCTGTTGGTGGCGGAGAATTTATTCTCTTAGCTTAACACCCTTCTCTGAGACGTACGAGCTCAGAGGTTATGTAGTTGAAATTTATCAACGATATACTCCCAATTTGGTAACGTGGCATACTGAGTGTTGCTGTGAAATGATCAGTGTTTGATCATTTGCGATATGATCATTTGTTTGATCTTATATCTTTGTGGTCATAGGTTGATCATTTGTTTGACCCAAAGCATGGCTTTGTAGAAAGCGTAGCTTTGTGGACGAGACTTCGTCGAGCCTCACACCCCGGAAATGGTCAAAACAGGAAGGATGCAGCAAGGTTCTAGGGAGTAGCGCCCCTTAGTGTATGTCATTCCTTCTGGATAGAGGTGGTATCATGGTATGGAGCCCAGATACTTAACCTATGTTGATACTGCTTATTATGTAGTTTGTTGCGAATCGGGGATCCTCGGGAAGATCGGTTATGATCGGGGGATGGCATACGCGTGTCAGTAGTTACCTATTTTTGCAGAGGTAACCTGGCCTTGTGTTGGCAGAGATCCGGTTAGGTTCTCGGGTCGTCTATTCCAGGGACGTACCCATAGTGGCATAGGAAGTTCCTTAGCCTGACCATTTGTTGGAAATCCAAAGAAACAATACGTGACTTGTACGGTTTTAGTTGTAGAACCTATCATTCACTTATGGTGGCGCCCCACTGTTTGGATGGTAGCTATAGTAGGCATAGTTCGAAATGTCTATGCTGGCTAAGATTTATATTATACTTTCGAAATGTTTTCTACACTATGCACTAATAATAATATCAAAAATGATTTGATTTTGCGTAGTAAGCATCTTTGACTATCATAAGAAGAAATCTCCTCCAATTTTGCGTTTGCATTGTGTGTGTGGCGGGAGGTCTTATGGTAGTTTCATTTTCCAAAAGCATTGCGAATTTGTTTTATTTTCTTTGTGAAAAATAACTGTTTTACGATCTCACACCAGTCACCATGACTGACTCGGAGTTTATTGTTTCCCTTCTAAACTCTGGGTGCCCACCAATTTCCACACGGGCAGTCTAGAGTTAGGTTATCAGGATATTCTGGATATTCTGGAGCTTTGGAAGCAAGATGGATGACGAGACGTAGTATTTGTATATGATATTATTTTATTCCGCTGTGTATTCTGTATGAGGACAAGTTTATATAACTGTCCATTGTTGTATTGAGTTGTATATTGACTCTAATGATTGATGTATGTATAAAATGATATAGTTCTTTGTTTAAAGATTATTCAATTATCTATTATATGTTGTTCCGCTGCGATGTGTAAGATTCTGATATTGTTTTCTGTTCTGATGTTGTTCTGTTGTTCTTCTCTTCCACTTCTACTCTTTTCTTCTTCTTCTACCTTTTTCTTCTTTTTAAAACCATAACTTTTCGGGTTTCCGGCACTCGATTTCTCCGCAGTCGATAAAGTGAGTATCGATGTCGAATTTTCGAATGTCGAAAATTTCGGTATGTGACAATAAAAGAAGATATGTACACATCACTTTTATCACTATTTCTAGGCTACTCCAACATACTACCTCCCTTCACAATGCACGACCAATACCCACCCCCCATGTGCACATCACTTCCATCCTCTCATGTATACATATGTTGACTTCTTTGTGCTTAAAAAGTAAGAAATCATTAAAATACATTATTTATTTTATATTACATTTCTTGTACATAATTATATTTATGCATGTTTATGTGCATGTTATCATGTGTATGTAACATATATATGTATGTATATATAGGTGCATAACACTTTGAACGTCTTCGAACAACTTTTGTTCATTAAATCGTTAAAATCTGGAGAACTGATTATCGGTCACATTTTCACTTATACTTTAACGTTCATATTTGTAAGCAAAATTTAAAAATAAATTTCTTATCGTTTTAAACTAATAAAAATGATTTCATTTGAATTATAAAACCATAAAATTCTATATTAACAATTATTTTCAAAAATTACTATTATACCAATAAAGGGATATTGATTTTTCCTTATATTTTTTTTCAAATCAATATATATATATATATATATATTAAACTATTATAAATGATTTATTATCACTTCATAACTATTCAAAATGAATTAACATCATTTAAAATAATTACTTGAATAATTAAAATAATTACTTGAATAATTAAAATAATTATTATATCATTAAATCTTGATTAAATTTAAATAAATATATATTTAAATTTGATGCCACTAATCGAAATAAATTCTTTGGGAAAATATACTTGTAAACATTTATTCAAAATAAGTTTACTATTACTTATCATTACCTGAAATGATATTATTTGTATTATCACCTTTAATTTAAAAATAAATTTAATTTATCAAAGTGATAAATTGGAAGGTCATTACAAAGGACAAACTTCTTTTAAGAGTGGAGAATACAACACCCCGTAATTAATTAAATAATTAAATTAAAAGGGTAAATTCATAATTTTAACCTAAAGGACAAAACCGTACAATTCTACAAATTTGGAATTAAACTTTGGGACATACTCCATTGAGTGTAGAATGTTGTTTATAGTCAAAAAACATAGATAATTTGCCTAATTTGTTTAAGTGGGCTAGAAATTAGAAGAATTCAAACCCAATGGCATTTTCGTAATACAAGATTCTACCCTAGTTACTATTATTTTAAGCCTATAAATAGATTCTTAACCTCATTCTTTTTGTTGGAAAAATCCTTCCACCACTTCTAAAACCCTTATCCTATAATTAATTACAAATTCTCCAAATCCATCCCAAATTGACCAAATCAAATCTAAATCAAACGTATTAATATATGAAATCAATCACAAAGAAGAGAGCTATGCAAAAAAATCGATGCCATTGACAAGTTTTCGGTTTTGAAGGCATGAAAATTTGGATAGTGAAGTTGGAGAAGGATTTACATCGAATCGAAGAAGATGCACGACGATTTGGTGATTGGGATTTATCATATTTGTGTATATATTAGTAAGATATAGTAATTTACCCCTTATGTTCTCGAACCAGATTATGAATGATGAAAGTAATAATTATAGAATAATTTTATTATATACACCTGACTAGGATGTAGCATGCCATGACTAGAAGACCAAAAATTGGATTGTTCTCGATTGTAATTAAAAAAGTTAACCGCCCTCTAATTTAAAAAGTGCAAAAGACTAATATTTTGCAAATTAGATGTAATATATATCAAAATTGTAGTTCACAGTGACACAAATCCACTAGTAGTATTCGTTCGTTGATTGGGTGTATGGTTTGATCAGAAATGCATCGGAAGTTCGGTAAACATGGACTATCCGTTTCAATCCAATGGTGAAATAACGGCAATTGGACAATCGGAGGACATGAACGCAAAGAGGGGCATGAGTAGTTGGCCTTCCTAGTATTTGATTTGTATCACATGACTAAATATCGCAAGAATTGGTGGAAGTGTAGACAACAGTGGTTGTCAAGTACATGTGGCCGAAGATCCAATGGCGGTAACCGGAGGATGGCGCATAAGGAGTGGAGTTCGTGGATGTGGTCTGATTTGAAGATGGAGGCTTGTTGTGCACACAACAGAGAAGTAGAGGCTTGGTTTTTGAGAAGACGAAGTCGAGATTTCCTGAGTACTCTAGCTTTGAAAATATTAAAAATAAAATTAGTTTAATTATTAATTAAATAAATATAAGTTTGCCCATAATCTTTAAATGCTAATATCTCATGCATACAACCCCTGTTTTATGACCGGTTTGTTGCATTTGGATCATAGCAAGACAAAGAATGCTAGGGTTTGCTATGTTTTGAGCTATTTCAAAAATGTCTTTTTTTAATGGATTCATCTTATGGATTTTATAATAGGACGTTTAGTGTACACTTTTGGAGAAAGTAGTCATCGATTGTACTGGTTACGTTGACGACGACGAGTGAGGACTTGATCCAGTAGCTTCAAAAATGGTTTGGCAATTTCGAGTTTTAGGCTTGATTCCAATGGTGTCGTTGACCATTAAGCGAATGTATAATATGGATTAGACCTCAATAGGAGCATGCATATTTGACATTCGAGATAGGACTTTGGGCTTGGTCATTTTTTACGTTTTAGGAATTCGAGCTGGGACTTTGTGTAATTTACATATGGTTTTGGAATTCGAGCCGGGACCTTAAGCTCGGTCGTTTGCATACATTTTCGACACTCGAGCCGAGTTTAGCTTAGTTATTTGAATACAATTTTAGTATTTGAGCCAGGACTTTATGCTTAGTCGTTTGCATATGTTTCGACATATGAGCTGGGACTTGAGTCTCAGTCATGTGTATATGTTGCGGCATATGAGCTAGGATTTTGGGCTTGGTCGTGTGCATAAGTTTTGGTTGATGGAACGTTTGGACTTTGGGCTCTGTCATGACATAGTATTTTGGTATATGATTAGAAGCAGTAGTCTTTTTAGTGAGACCTGAGAATATGATGTCACTATGGCATTATATTTTATTTAGTTGACTTGTGTGACACAGGTTAAAGTTTGGTTTTCAAGCATGAGGATAGTTTACTAGCTTATTAGTATTATACACTTATATAATGCATTTCACTCACCAGACATATGTCTAACCCCCTCTATCATTTTTTTTCTTTTTAGTTATACTCTGATAGGTTGATAGAGATGACTTATGGTGACATGGAGGTGCGATGGTGCGACGGAGAAATGCGTTTCTTTGTCTCTTAATTATCTACTATGTTATTATATTTATCCAGGATTGGATTGCCGATTACTCTTATTTTATTCCTTCCACTAAAAGTTTTATAAACTATAGAATATTGTATATAGCTCCGTGATATTTTTTATAATATATTTAAAAATAGTCTAATGTCCGCGATGCCAATTCCACTTTAGACGTGATTCGGGATGTCGTGGAAGGAGGGTTGTTATAGGTGAGGCAAAAGGCAGGAAGTTTGAGAGCCTCGAAAACATGTCTGAACAAGACAATGACATAGCTGGCCCCATTAATGAATGCTCGATGCACATTTGATTTAGCCATTGCAAGATTGATGACAGCAGGATCATGATGAGGATAAGTGACATATTCCCTTTCTTTAGTAGTGAATTTGATGAGCTAATCTGCTTGCAAACTGAGCGCTTTGGACACACGGTGAAAAGACGTGCTCGACTGAACCAACTTTCCTTTGGTATCAGGATTATGCTCTTCGGTTGGCTATTGTTAAGCTTTCGACTATGAGTTGGCTAGTTGTTGCAGGCCATTCTTGATTAACCTGGTGCCGAACTTACTCTACGACCACCCTTTCTCGAATCACTCTCTATCTTGTCCTTAAATGCATTACAGTCGGTGACGTGACCCTTGATTTGATGGAACTTGCAGTACATGCATTGCCTTAAGGTTTAACTCTCCTCTTGCTTCTTTTAGCATGCACTCTTTAATACAGTACTTGGTCCATGATTATAAGATATATTAGTTCTGTATCTCAGTTCAAAGTGACATAATTAGTGCACTTGGCTTACATCGGTCTTCTACATGCTTTTTATTGTTATTCAACCGACTATTACCTTGACAATATGTATTTTCATGGGGGCTGGCATTGCTAGGATGATAGTCTTAGCCATCGCTATCAGGGAGTATATCATCTTATATTTACATGATGTCGTTTGGGCGTTGATAAAAGGCCGGTAAGGACATAGCCGACTACTTTTGTAACTTCTCCACATTCTTGATTTGCATCTCACCCCCGAGCGGAGACCAACAACCAAACTATTCTTTTCGACACCCATAGTTTGGTGGACTCCTTGTTAAAACATTTACATATGAACGAAGATTCTCGGTCAACCCCTTCTTGACGTTATCTAACACACCTGCCATTTATGAGTTTTTGAAGCAAAGAAAACAGTTCTAAAGTCTGTGCACGATTGGTTCCAAGAATGAATGCTGCCCAATTATAGATGAAGGAGCAAACCGACAACATGTCCTATAGAGCTGACAGGTCCATGTGATGGAGCTGAATGCAGTAGTATGGTCTGATGGGTTAGCACTATCATCGTATTTTTCGATAGGTGGCAAGGCCTACTAGCTGTGGATGTGTGTACTCAAGATCTCCTTAGAGAATGACTTTCCATTCTCATCATTTGTTAACGATTCGCCTATGACATTCTCGGGTCACATTCTATTAAGTTGTTAATAAAGAAGGATCATTTCCTCCCATAGGCCAGCCTTTGCCTGTTGTGGACGTGTTTGGCCAGCGATTAATGACAATCAGCGTTTTGGTAGAGTTGGATATTGGTTTTGGTTGTACGTTGGAGAGTAGTGATGATGATGATAGATTGGAGAGAGGGACCTTCCTCTATACACGAAAGACGGCCAAGAATGCCTTGCTCGCCTATCCATGGACGTTGGTCTATCTACCCCTATGGGATTAGGAAACTGTTTGTTCAGAATAAGTGACCACTTGTTTGACCACTTATTGATAAATAACCACTGTCAACTTGTTCGTTTTAAACAATTGTTCAGATCTAAAATAATTATTTAGTAAAAATGTGTTAAGCACTTTCATAATTCTTTCTCCAATTTTGAATGCTTAGTGATAATTTTTTCCACATATATAGCCTTAGTTATTATACTAAACATTCAAAAAATTTAAAATAAAACATTTTAAATATTCATTTTATTCAATTTGTCGAATATTTTAAATATTTTTTTTATAACTCTTATAACATCAAATTTATTTTCAGAAACAAAAAACAAAAAAAACCAAATCAAGAATATTTTAAATAGGTATAGTTTGGCTCACATCACTGTTAAGTTTCAAAATATAGAAAACATCCTCTCAAAATAAACTTACGTTTCTAGTCCCTATTTTCAAATCCGCCTGCGGCAAAAGACCCAGATACACTTTACATTTTTAGCATTTCAAACGTGAATAACTTTCTGTAGAAACAACGGATCAGCATACGGTTTTCACCAAAACATCCTAAATTTTGTAATCTTTAAATGAGATCCATTGTTCATACCAAAAAATCAATTTTTTTGTTAAGCTGCAATTGTTCCACATATTTGCATAGAATTCTGCTAATTTTTGAAAACATCAATTTCCTTCAAATATCAGCAATTGTTCCAAATAATTGCAGACTTTTATGCAATTAAATAGAATAATTGCAAACTTTTATTCAATTATTCCATGTAACTGCAGACTTTTTTCTGCAATTATTCCGTATACTTGCCATTTTCTGCAATTGTATGAAATAATCTTCAATTTTTCTCCAAATGAAAGCAATTATTCTATATAATTACAGACTTTTATTTAAATAAATAGAATAATTGCAAACTTTTGTGCGATTCAGTGAAATAATTGCAGACTTTTCTACTATTATTCCATATAATTACAGACTTTTCTACAATTAAATGGAATAATGGAAGAACTTTATGAAATTATTCCTTAATTGCATACCTTTAGGCAATTATATCGAATAATTGCATAAAAGTCTACAATTATTCCAAATAATCGTAGAAAAGTGCAACTACCATATAATTGCAAACTTTTCTGCAATTATTGCATATAATTGCTGAATTGTCTGCAATCATACCATATATTTGTAGAAATTTTGAAAAACTTGGCCTGCCGTTTTTTTTACATATTCATAATGCCAATTAGTAGAAAGATAATAAAATTTGTGATTTAATGGTGAAAACTGTTTGTTAATCCACCGTTTCTATAAGAAAGTTACTGTGTTTTAAAGATTGATAATTAATGCAGTGCAAATTTTAATTGTGGATTTGAGAATAACATCTACATATGAAGAACCAACGTTGAACCATGAAGTAGAGAGGTATTTTAGGGAAGAAAATTGCAGTATTTGAAAGTAGGGATGTAATTTGTATCTTTTTTTGGAGGATGTTTTGTGTTTTAAGTTTGATTTTAGGGAGGTGTCCCTTATTTTCACTTTTAAATATTTGGAAAAAAGATTGGAAACTGCAAATTTCTCAATAACATAATTTTTATAATTATTTTTTAAAGACCAGTTTCATTAGATTGAATTTTTGGAAATTTAATTCATGAAAATTTAATTTTTTGACAATTGAAATCTTGAAATATAACAAATAGAAATTTAAATCTTTTAAAATTAACTACTTTCAAATAATTATCTACTCGAGCTTCCACAAAACCAAGGTATTTTCAAAATTAAATTTTTTTCAAATTTCAACCTGTTAAAAAATTAAATTTACGGTTCAAAATTTTCATTTTACTTATCACCACATGGATAACCAAATAATACGAAGGGAAATATTATCAAAAAGGCATTTGCATTAGTTCTAATTAGAAATGTTAAAATTATAAATAAACAACTTTTTGCAATTCAGCGTTCAACATTCAACAATCATCATTCAACATTCAGTATTCAGCAATCAACGTTCAACTTCCAACATTTTAAACAAAAGAAGCCTAAAAGTATGTCGATGGGGCTCTATTTTCTTAGTCGATAGAATGAGCATCAGCGCTAAGATGATCGTACATCAGTTTTCAAGCTTTGTCTATTGTTGAAGGCGTTTAAAAGAAGATGATCGTTCCATTGTAGGGAAATGATTATTCCTTGATTCTCTATACACGACCAATTCTAGATCCAAATCAACAGCGTGATTTCCTCATGCACAACATGCGTCTTTCTATGGTGAATAGAAGCTTCCATAGTCTGGGCTTCCAGCATAACCTTTTCATAGGCGGTATTGATGAAATTATAAGTGCCGGGGATAATAGGCTGGGCATGAATAAGATCTACCATTATAGGGGCGGAGGAATGAAGTTCATAGTTGTTTGAGCATCTAGCGTTGTCCTCGGTTCATTCACTTTGCGGGTTAGTGTTCCCATATTAGTTAAGCCTTAAAGTGCACATTACTATACGTCGTTGCTTAGCAAAAGAATGTGACAAGCAGCGCTGACAACAGTATTTCCATTAGCACCATGATCATTAGAGTTAATACTTTCATTGTAACCGCTAAGATTTATGACAACCACTAAAATAGATTTTAGTAGGGAAGTATAAATGAAGAAAGGTGAGAGCTTTTAAGGGAGATCCTCCTTCCAACTTCAAAATGTTGACTAAAAAAATAGCCAACCTTAGAATTATGCTAATGTGTTCGTACTAGCAAAAATTACTTGCTAATGCTAGGCTTAAAAATAAAAATGTGGACTAAACGAGTAAATGGCATAAGGTGTAGAATGATTCGACTAAGTTTGCCTACATCCACTATAAAGATATCTTACTATATTGATCTTTTACAATTACAATGAATTTCAGGAGAATAATATGCAATTAAGCACTTAAGATTAATGTTACCAAAATTAAGAGCTTTCGTATTTTTAATGCCAAAAATATGAATTCTAAGCTTAGAAACCAGCCCCATTGATGCAGTATGATAAGGGTACTTGTAGCACCTGATGTTGATCAGTGAATGACTATGATTGTGCAGTTAATAGATGGTAATCCTCTTGGCCACTGTAGATGTAACAACCCGAGTTTTTCTAACACGAAAAACCGGACCATTTGGGTAAAAAGAAGAGGTAGAAGAAGAAAATAAAAGAAAAACAACATCAGAATCTAACCATCGCAGCGGAATAAAATATAATATATCAACAGATCTTTACACGAATCAAAATTATATCTGTTTATACAATACATCATCAGAGTACATCAACATCCATAACATACAACTAAATACACAGCGGAAAAATAATAATAAGTACGGGAGTACGTATCGACATCCAGCTCGTCTCCTGAGCTCCACAGCATCATATCTTGAACCTGTTTATCTCGGTCTGACCCGAGCATCATATAAAACAATACCCGAGTCAGTCTGGAAAACCAGCATGAGAAAATCACACTCAAATTGATTATTAAAGTTTCAAAATCCTTTGAAAACAAAAGCATCTCGTAAGACCACGCCACAAATAAACATGTCGGGTTTTTACCTTACGATAGCTAAAACACTTTATATCAAAATCCTCTGATATTATAATAGTGTCTACAGAAAGTAAAATATAATCTAGCTGAAATGCTTGCATCTCACATTTCAACAATAGTTGGGCACAATCAAAACCGTACAAGGCACGTAGGAAGAATGGATTTCCAACGAATGACTAGGCACTGGGGTACCACCTATCACAGTACGTGGCCTAGATCACCGTACCGAGGAGTACGCCCGCTCCCCTGCAACACAAGGCCGGAACCATCCCTTACTGGATGATCCCGAATAAAATCACCCCACGGTTGGGATCAGCAACCGCACCACTAAGCCGAAATAAAAAGGGACATCTAGACAGGGATGACCTTACCCTCCAATGGGAGCTACCCACGAAGCCTTGCTGCATAACCCCTGATTTTCAGTCATTCCCGGTTGATGAGGTTCGAGGCTAAACGATACCTTTTAGAGAACATATCCCTTAGAATGCCCATCGTCCGCTGACGATGTTTCGCAAGCATTCGTCCATACAAGTCCGTCCTGGTTTTGAACGGAACCGAAGGCACTACTCCTACTACATCCATTTTGGAAATATCCTCAGGATTAGTAGCGACTAGCCCTTGCACTTCACAGCTCCATCTTCGACTCCGAAATCGTTACACGAAACGTACAAACCGGATCGAAGTGGTATTCGAGTCTCCAGACCTAGAATCCCGGTATACGGAAACTCGATCCCGGTCTCTTCGAAACGATCAGCGCATTTGGCCAATATTGATAGTCGGTTATTTAACTATCAATTAATATCCACAAGCAACCATCACACAATAAATAATTTCCCACATTATTTATTTGCCCAAATATCTTTCCAAGATATATTTCCAAATTTTCAAACTCCTTTTGAAAACAATTTCAAATAATTTCCGCTTACGGAATACATTTCCAAATATTTATTTCTCTGAAACACCAAGTACAAAACACTTTTAGATTTTAAAATAATTTAAAAACACTTTATTTTAAATATCTTATAACATTGAAATTAAACTACTTTAATACTTTATTAAAAATATATACTTTAAAATAAACCACTTTATAAATATAAACTAAATTTCTCCTTTTAAAACATAATAGCAAATCACTTTTATATAATTACTACAATAATAGATCTTTGAAAAATACTTACTTTAAAGTTTAAATATTTAAAAAGAATAGGTTTCCTAAAACATACTTACTTAGGAAATTAATATTTAGAAATAATAAATTTTCTAAAATATGCTTTTAAAAATACAATTAGAACTTTTAACTTATATTAAAATTGCTTTGAAAACGTACTTGGCTATACAGAGAAATATCCTTCTCACTCCCATCTTTTAAAAATAAAATAACATTTATTTTTAAACCAAACCATATCCTTTTATAAATTCCCACTTTGAAATTATATTTCAAATATCCTCTGATATTTTATTTTACTTTACAAACCCAGTTTATCTCTCCCAAATCTCATTTCTCTTTAAAATTCAAATTCCAAAGTATTTAAATCAATTTATAATTGATTTCCCAATTTATTTTACTTTGAAATAAATTTTCTCACTTAATCCATTTATTCCCAAATTCATTAACTTTCAGATTTTATTTCTCATTATGATTTAAAATCTTTAAACTGAACACAAGTCTCAGATTTACCAAATTCTTTCTCTTCTTTTAATTTCATTTAAACATTGAATTAAAATAAATTATTTATTCTTTTAAATAACATCACATAAGTCTTCTTTAAATTCAACATTTCTCTATTTATTCAAAATTCCTCTTTTCCATATTTAATTTATTCGAATTCACTAGAATTACTTAACTTAATTTTACTCTTTTATATTTTTCCAAAAATCCAATTCAATTGCTTTTGATAACTCATTATACTGGGAAGTTCAATCCAACCAGATTATCTAATATAAATTATCACAGGATAACAACAATCATATCACAGAATATTTAAACAAAATTAAATATTTTGAGGAATCCAGTTGGATCCCTCCAACCTGTTTCCCTGCATCCAAAGACGTTAGCACAATACCAATTCCACTTCGAGGTGGAATATCGCGGTATATGGGTTTTATAAAATATCATCCGCTATTATGTGGCGCATAGGGTCTCATCCGCTATATAAATGCGGGAATATCAACAACTCCAATATATACATATGCCAATATGTATATATTGCTATATACTACTATATATAGTATCATATCAACCAATGCAATCATCCAATCAATTATTTAAATTTAACCAATTAAATTTAAAATAAAAATTCAGCTGAGTGAGATTAACTCACCTTTGACTTTTCATTTGCAATCCACTTCCATATTGCCTTGGTTTTCTCAATGTTTTTGACCTTGTATAAATATCATATAAATTTATTAACACTTGAATCAAACAATTTATTATCATTCACTTATTTAATTTGACTTAAATTCTTAAACTAAAAATTCCCTTAAACCAATTATTTTTAGTCCAAAAATTGAATAAGTTAATTGAAACAGTTTAACCACCACATCTATCATTTTCCTATTTAAATCCTTATTTTTTTCCAAAATCTATAGTAACTTATGTTACTTAAATATGTATATACATATTTCATAACAAAATATGTCTGATACTCAATTTCCATAGTCTGCCACAAAATACTTAAGTGATACGGTTTATTGTGACATTTGTTATTAATCAAATTCAAATAAACTAAAGTTTCCTGTTTCCGAACATATCCACAAAAATCGAATTTAAATTTAAATGAATAACTGGTATACCTTACAGCTTGACTCTCCTTCCCGAAACCCTCGCCTCATCCTCTCACGCAACCAAGATCGCGACTGCAAACACATGGCTCCACCACATCATCTCTGGCACAATCAAAAACTGGTACAGCCCCATCTCAAAGCCTCTGACTCGACCCTGTTGCAGTTCGACTCCATTAGCGAGCCTTCACTGAACCTCGCAGCAACTCCAGAGACGAAACCTCCACCTCTCTCCGCGTACGCGACCTCGAAGTCAACTCGAGATGTACTCATCGTTCCCACGCCATCAGCCCTCCTTCGAACACCGGTCTCGATACGAAGCAAATCCTTCCAGACGAGCCGCTGCCTTGCTACTCGAGCTCCTCTCCCCTAATCGTGCTGCCTCGAATCTACTGGAGAAGACAACCCGCGGTTGAGCTCGATCGAGCAGAAGGGAACTACGGGGTCGTGATTTGAAGTTGCGTGAAGATGTCGATTTAACTCTGTGCGTCCAGGCTTCGTCCATCTTTGATTTAGCAATCGGTGATGTGAATTGAATTAGGGAACAAAGGCAGCCATTAAAGTTTTCGACTTCTTCGAATTCGATTTCGTTTTGAAAAGAGGAGTTGATTTCCCTTTTTACCTTTACTGTGAAGTGTTCGGTTGAAAACAAAAAGGTGAGGACGCGTGTTCACGAAATCTGACAAGTGGTAAATTTCTGAGGCGTGTTTCAGAAGCTTGCAATATAATTAATCATCTATTTAATTCTATTTTGAAATCGTCCTGATTTACGTAACTTACAGTCTCGATCTCCAATCGAGACGTGCCGCCAGATGTTTTAATATTAAACCCCTATTACGAACGCAAAGGAAAAGGTCTCGAGTCCCGATTCGATCGTAAGTAGAAGATAACCTTTTGGATTCAGTTATTAAATTGAATTTTCGATTTAATTTCAGTGCGTTTACATTCCGTACGACCACACGACAACTCCATACACTACGAAAATTGAAATCCAATAATAATACAATATTACGGATCCAATGGAACTGGTTTCGTCGCATTCCGAGACTGTGCCTCGGACGGCTATTTTTAAATTCAATTTCAACGATATATTTTTAAAACTGAACAAAACTCTTTAAAATTCCATTTTAAAAGTTCTATCATCTTCAGTATTAACAATATAAATTTTCTGAACCTTTGAACTATTTTTAACAGGCTTAAAATCGAGATTCCATATTTTACCCAATCCCGATAATTAAATTTAATAATTAATTATCCAAATAAATACTGTATATTTGAAATTAAAGTTAAAATTTAACCTTCGAATATTTAAAATAACTTAAATATTCACATTTCAAATATACAAAAATTCCGGGTCGTCACATTCCTCCCCCCTTAAAAGAATTTCGTCCCCGAAATTACCAGTTAAGAGAAATGATTCGATACCCGTTCTTTTTCCCAATCCAAATAGTTTTAACAACTTTCCATAACAATCTTTTATTAATGATACACTAATCATCTTTTAACTTCCTAAACTTATTCATAAGTTCAACTCATACCACCTACTTATCCATTCAAATTTAAATTTGAATTCAAATTTTAACTTATCAAAATTTTCCAAAATTTTTCTAACTCCCTAAATTTCCGAAAAATTTCGCCAGCGTCTCCTTTGCGCGGCTAGCTCGATACTACTACAAAATGGCTCTACGGCCTCCCAATCTCAAAAAAGAAAACAAAAAGCCAAGTGGCTGGATCAAAAACCCAATCAAATTTCATATAGAAATCCAAATACATACCTTTTTTTGTCGAGCCATTAAATTTTATCTTCTAAAATCAAAAATCCCAATTATCCATTGCTTTTATACACCTGTATATCCTACTAAGCAATAATATCCAATCACAATTCCAAAGTCATTTTATCGACTTCTTTACAAATTTCCAATATTTGTTTTACTTAAGCCCGTACGATGCACATATATCATCCGTACGCAATATCACATTCGATCGCTCAATCGATCACACAATTCCACTTCAGAACTAGTATCGTCCACCCGACTTCCTAGTGCGGACTCAGATCTGGTTTCTTGATCAGAAACCGTCATTCTCCTTGCATAGTCACAAACTATGATAGAGAATATCCAGAATCAATCAACAATCCATATCCAGGCTCGCCGTTGAAAATCGAGTGAAAAATCCTGATTCGGATCGATAAAACTATCTCGAAATTCTGTGTTCGACATCTGGACCAAATAGCTATGCGAATAAAATAATATACGTACATATTACGTATAAATTCCAATTGATTACCAATTATATCAATTCTCTTTTATTCACATTCATTTTGATTGTTATCCCCTTATTCACAACTATCCCATTTCACAACTTCAGTTTTAGTCTTCATTCAACTATTCACTTAGTATATATATTTTTTTATTTTTCCATTCCAAAATTACTAAGTATACCTCCAATACAAATTTTCTTAAGAATTTCATTCTTCAATTCTTAAGTTCATATAAATTTTCTTATACTTATTTACTACTTCACCACTGAAGTGTATATATTCAAATTGAACTCCCATTTCAGATGAATTCCAACTTACTTCAATTTACTACTTCATTTCCAATTTTTTTCCTTAAATTCAATTCATCTCCAACTTCCAAAAATGAATTTTATTTAGCTCGAAAACAATCCAAGTTAATTCATTCAATAACTATTTCTCAACTTATTCAAACCACTCCTCTGTTGAGTTCAGTTTCCATTCAACATTTACTTAAGTCAATAACTTAAGTTTATTTTCCATTTAACCAACCCTTTAAAGTTTTATTTCCATCTTTCATTTGATTCTTATTTAATCAAATTCCATCCATTTATTTATTAAATATAATTGGTTCATTCACTCAATCATTATGAATTTTATTTTCCATACTCAATTCATCTGGAATTATTTTATTAATAACCAGGCCATTTCCAATTTAATTCCACTTATTTGGATTCATTTGCAATTTAAACCATCACTATGTTAATCCAATTTCATTAACTAATTTATTATCTCATTAGTTCCTTCGCTGGTTAAAATTAAATACTTGCTTTTTAATTCCAAATATCACTTCACTTAATTTTCTTAAGTTCAATATATTTTATAATTCAAGTTTGGATTTATTTAAAAATTAAGATTGCTCATCTTAGTCGTTTCCATTTGATAATTACAATTTCAAATTATAACTCTTAATGGTTCAAAGTAATGGATTCCCATTTATAACTTACAATTTCATTTCTATTCATATGTTTTAACTTACTTACTTAAGATCTATGACTATTCATTTAAGTCCATTTTCATCTTTATACTCAAATTCCAAATTATTACACTTAAGAACTTAAGAATATGAATTTCTTTACACAATTATAAGCATTTTACATTACCTTTATATCCAATTCAATTCAACTTCAACTTACTTACATTTAATTCAATTCCAATTCTCAATTTTTATTTAACTTATCTTAAGTTAAATTCAAATATATTTTATTCACCTTCATATACTCGAATTAAATTTTAATTCCAGGATACAAATTTTATACAAGTTTTACAATTCATTCACCTTCAAGTTCTCTAACTCTTTTATCTACCAACTTATATTACTCATTGAGTTATTTTCATCTCATAATTATAATTCGATAATTAAACTTTGATTCCCTTCTTATTTCAATCAACTTCATTTGTTGATTCATTTAACTTCCCACTTTTTTATTTTAAATAGAATTCCCAGAATCAAATTGCCCGGTTTTATTTCAAAACCATTTTGAATCCATAAATAACTCATACACATCTGGTATATCACATCAAACCCCAATTTCCAAAATAATCTGCTTTTACCAAACAATTTTCCCTTTGAATTTCAAAACCAACCCAATTCACAATCATTTCCAATTTAAAACAGTTTGGTAGCAATTTCTCTTTGGAAACTCGAAAATAGACATCGATGATGCTGCAGTCATCACCGAAATTATTTTCCAGCGACCAAAAGAGAATTTAATGCTTTTATCACTCTAAAACTTTTCAAACATTTTTAAATTCCAAATCCCACCAGATTTCAATTCAATTTCGAAAAATATTCATTTGTATATGGAGTTTATTTCCATTTATAAACTACATTCTCAAATTCCACTTATTATATAAATTATTTCTCAACTTTGGTTATAATTCAATTACTTGTTCAATTTCTACACAATAGTGGTAATAATTTAATATTATCACTTCCTAACAACCAAGCAACCAAATACTATAATAATTTACAAAGTTATTCCTTTATATACAAAAATAATTTGGGCAAAATTATTTCATTCACCCTATTTAAAACCATACTGTGTCGAACTGTTCTATTCAAGTGTTTAGAAACCCCTTCGATATAGTTGTCCAGACTGTGCCGACGAAGGTTCATATGCCACTCAATAAACCAACCAACACAATATAAAACCATTTTATATTCACTAACAAATACGCGCTCATATCTATTAATACTCTCAAAATTCCCACCAGAGCCAAGGTTATCGTTAGCCTAAGCTCTGATACCAAGTGTAACAACCCGAGTTTTTCTAACACGAAAAACCGGACCATTTGGGTAAAAAGAAGAGGTAGAAGAAGAAAATAAAAGAAAAACAACATCAGAATCTAACCATCGCAGCGGAATAAAATATAATATATCAACAGATCTTTACACAAATCAAAATTATATCTGTTTATACAATACATCATCAGAGTACATCAACATCCATAACATACAACTAAATACACAGCGGAAAAATAATAACAAGTACGGGAGTACGTATCGACATCCAGCTCGTCTCCTGAGCTCCACAGCATCATATCTTGAACCTGTTTATCTCGGTCTGACCCGAGCATCATATAAAACAATACCCGAGTCAGTCTGGAAAACCAGCGTGAGAAAATCACACTCAAATTGATTATTAAAGTTTCAAAATCCTTTGAAAACAAAAGCATCTCGTAAGACCACGCCACAAATAAACATGTCGGGTTTTTACCTTACGATAGCTAAAACACTTTATATCAAAATCCTCTGATATTATAATAGTGTCTACAGAAAGTAAAATATAATCTAGCTGAAATGCTTGCATCTCACATTTCAACAATAGTTGGGCACAATCAAAACCGTACAAGGCACGTAGGAAGAATGGATTTCCAACGAATGACTAGGCACTGGGGTACCACCTATCACAGTACGTGGCCTAGATCACCGTACCGAGGAGTACGCCCGCTCCCCTGCAACACAAGGCCGGAACCATCCCTTACTGGATGATCCCGAATAAAATCACCCCACGGTTGGGATCAGCAACCGCACCACTAAGCCGAAATAAAAAGGGACATCTAGACAGGGATGACCTTACCCTCCAGTGGGAGCTACCCACGAAGCCTTGCTGCATAACCCCTGATTTTCAGTCATTCCCGGTTGATGAGGTTCGAGGCTAAACGATACCTTTTAGAGAACATATCCCTTAGAATGCCCATCGTCCGCTGACGATGTTTCGCAAGCATTCGTCCATACAAGTCCGTCCTGGGTTTGAACGGAACCGAAGGCACTACTCCTACTACATCCATTTTGGAAATATCCTCAGGATTAGTAGCGACTAGCCCTTGCACTTCACAGCTCCATCTTCGACTCCGAAATCGTTACACGAAACGTACAAACCGGATCGAAGTGGTATTCGAGTCTCCAGACCTAGAATCCCGGTATACGGAAACTCGATCCCGGTCTCTTCGAAACGATCAGCGCATTTGGCCAATATTGATAGTCGGTTATTTAACTATCAATTAATATCCACAAGCAACCATCACACAATAAATAATTTCCCACATTATTTATTTGCCCAAATATCTTTCCAAGATATATTTCCAAATTTTCAAACTCCTTTTGAAAACAATTTCAAACAATTTCCGCTTACGGAATACATTTCCAAATATTTATTTCTCTGAAACACCAAGTACAAAACACTTTTAGATTTTAAAATAATTTAAAAACACTTTATTTTAAATATCTTATAACATTGAAATTAAACTACTTTAATACTTTATTAAAAATATATACTTTAAAATAAACCACTTTATAAATATAAACTAAATTTCTCCTTTTAAAACATAATAGCAAATCACTTTTATATAATTACTACAATAATAGATCTTTGAAAAATACTTACTTTAAAGTTTAAATATTTAAAAAGAATAGGTTTCCTAAAACATACTTACTTAGGAAATTAATATTTAGAAATAATAAATTTTCTAAAATATGCTTTTAAAAATACAATTAGAACTTTTAACTTATATTAAAATTGCTTTGAAAACGTACTTGGCTATACAGAGAAATATCCTTCTCACTCCCATCTTTTAAAAATAAAATAACATTTATTTTTAAACCAAACCATATCCTTTTATAAATTCCCACTTTGAAATTATATTTCAAATATCCTCTGATATTTTATTTTACTTTACAAACCCAGTTTATCTCTCCCAAATCTCATTTCTCTTTAAAATTCAAATTCCAAAGTATTTAAATCAATTTATAATTGATTTCCCAATTTATTTTACTTTGAAATAAATTTTCTCACTTAATCCATTTATTCCCAAATTCATTAACTTTCAGATTTTATTTCTCATTATGATTTAAAATCTTTAAACTGAACACAAGTCTCGGATTTACCAAATTCTTTCTCTTCTTTTAATTTCATTTAAACATTGAATTAAAATAAATTATTTATTCTTTTAAATAACATCACATAAGTCTTCTTTAAATTCAACATTTCTCTATTTATTCAAAATTCCTCTTTTCCATATTTAATTTATTCGAATTCACTAGAATTACTTAACTTAATTTTACTCTTTTATATTTTTCCAAAAATCCAATTCAATTGCTTTTGATAACTCATTATACTGGGAAGTTCAATCCAACCAGATTATCTAATATAAATTATCACAGGATAACAACAATCATATCACAGAATATTTAAACAAAATTAAATATTTTGAGGAATCCAGTTGGATCCCTCCAACCTGTTTCCCTGCATCCAAAGACGTTAGCACAATACCAATTCCACTTTGAGGTGGAATATCGCGGTATATGGGTTTTATAAAATATCATCCGCTATTATGCGGCGCATAGGGTCTCATCCGCTATATAAATGCGGGAATATCAACAACTCCAATATATACATATGCCAATATGTATATATTGCTATATACTACTATATATAGTATCATATCAACCAATGCAATCATCCAATCAATTATTTAAATTTAACCAATTAAATTTAAAATAAAAATTCAGCTGAGTGAGATTAACTCACCTTTGACTTTTCATTTGCAATCCACTTCCATATTGCCTTGGTTTTCTCAATGTTTTTGACCTTGTATAAATATCATATAAATTTATTAACACTTGAATCAAACAATTTATTATCATTCACTTATTTAATTTGACTTAAATTCTTAAACTAAAAATTCCCTTAAACCAATTATTTTTAGTCCAAAAATTGAATAAGTTAATTGAAACAGTTTAACCACCACATCTATCATTTTCCTATTTAAATCCTTATTTTTTTCCAAAATCTATAGTAACTTATGTTACTTAAATATGTATATACATATTTCATAACAAAATATGTCTGATACTCAATTTCCATAGTCTGCCACAAAATACTTAAGTGATACGGTTTATTGTGACATTTGTTATTAATCAAATTCAAATAAACTAAAGTTTCCTGTTTCCGAACATATCCACAAAAATCGAATTTAAATTTAAATGAATAACTGGTATACCTTACAGCTTGACTCTCCTTCCCGAAACCCTCGCCTCATCCTCTCACGCAACCAAGATCGCGACTGCAAACACATGGCTCCACCACATCATCTCTGGCACAATCAAAAACTGCTGCAGCCCCATCTCAAAGCCTCTGACTCGACCCTGTTGCAGTTCGACTCCATTAGCGAGCCTTCACTGAACCTCGCAGCAACTCCAGAGACGAAACCTCCACCTCTCTCCGCGTACGCGACCTCGAAGTCAACTCGAGATGTACTCATCGTTCCCACGCCATCAGTCCTCCTTCGAACACCGGTCTCGATACGAAGCAAATCCTTCCAGACGAGCCGCTGCCTTGCTACTCGAGCTCCTCTCCCCTAATCGTGCTGCCTCGAATCTACTGGAGAAGACAACCCGCGGTTGAGCTCGATCGAGCAGAAGGGAACTACGGGGTCGTGATTTGAAGTCGCGTGAAGATGTCGATTTAACTCTGTGCGTCCAGGCTTCGGCCATCTTTGATTTAGCAATCGGTGATGTGAATTGAATTAGGGAACAAAGGCAGCCATTAAAGTTTTCGACTTCTTCGAATTCGATTTCGTTTTGAAAAGAGGAGTTGATTTCCCTTTTTACCTTTACTGTGAAGTGTTCGGTTGAAAACAAAAGGGTGAGGACGCGTGTTCACGAAATCTGACAAGTGGTAAATTTCTGAGGCGTGTTTCAGAAGCTTGCAATATAATTAATCATCTATTTAATTCTATTTTGAAATCGTCCTGATTTACGTAACTTACAGTCTCGATCTCCAATCGAGACGTGCCGCCAGATGTTTTAATATTAAACCCCTATTACGAACGCAAAGGAAAAGGTCTCGAGTCCCGATTCGATCGTAAGTAGAAGATAACCTTTTGGATTCAGTTATTAAATTGAATTTTCGATTTAATTTCAGTGCGTTTACATTCCGTACGACCACACGACAACTCCAGACACTACGAAAATTGAAATCCAATAATAATACAATATTACGGATCCAATGGAACTGGTTTCGTCGCATTCCGAGACTGTGCCTCGGACGGCTATTTTTAAATTCAATTTCAACGATATATTTTTAAAACTGAACAAAACTCTTTAAAATTCCATTTTAAAAGTTCTATCATCTTCAGTATTAACAATATAAATTTTCTGAACCTTTGAACTATTTTTAACAGGCTTAAAATCGAGATTCCATATTTTACCCAATCCCGATAATTAAATTTAATAATTAATTATCCAAATAAATACTGTATATTTGAAATTAAAGTTAAAATTTAACCTTCGAATATTTAAAATAACTTAAATATTCACATTTCAAATATACAAAAATTCCGGGTCGTCACAGTAGATCTAGTCGCTTCAAATTATATTGGATAGCTGGAAAGGTGATACAATTGTGTAGATGAGATGGATGCTAGTTATCATTCCGTACTAAAATCGTGCTTTGTGCCGAGAAAGGCGCATGCTATAGGAGTGTGTGCACTTTTGGTAGACAGGCCATAGTAGTTAGTGGGCTCAACTGTAGTTTTTGTCACATAGCATGTTATTCCAGAAAACAAGACTATATAGAATCTTCTTGTGTACATTAGTGGTTTAATTGCTTGTTGTCAAAAATTGTAAAGAAAAAAGCTGAAACTTGTTTGGGCTGAAGAGGATGAGCCGTGCCATGCATACGGTGATAAGATGGGTTGTATAAGACCAGTCTTAGGTGGGCTGAGATGGAGTCGGACCAAAGATGGATCACTTTTGAGTTGGACTAAAAATGAGTAAGGACAAAGATGGTGTGTTTAGTGTTATGTAGAATTACTTTTGATGTACCTAAGCTTAGAAGTCCTGTCTTACCTATCTTGGACATTTGTGTGTGCATTAGACTGGTTTGGACCGGGCCGGGCTAATTATTGTCGGCCGACTAATCTTTTTACTTACGAAAAAATTAGCGACAAGATACATATACCAACATGCATGTGTGTGTGGAAACTTGGTTCTTGTGTAAGCACATTCTTTGTGTTTTCCAAAGATTAAACTTGTCATAGACAGCCTATGACATGCATATTTTCAATGCTATGTACAATGCAGTAGACATTGACTGAAAGTTGCTTTAGAACTTCTACAAAAAATTACATGATCTCAATAGCACCAGTGTCACCAACTAAGTGCAACTAATAAGATCATTACATTCAAATTGCAGTAGTAAAACCATTTCGATGCCGAACTCAAACTGCTATAATCTTCAATGTCTAACTTTATCGACACCCCCAATCTTATATTGCACAATCATATTTTATAACACCTATTCTAAACACATGCTACATCCCAAGTTAACCAAGCTTAAGATCCACGAGTGTTACAAAGGTATATCTGGACCTGGACGTAGACGAGACAAACCGACTAATCAAAGGTGCTGGAACTATGTTCGGACAATCTACAGCGTAATTATTTCAAGTCTAACCAACTAGTTCTATTCTTTTAACTACAACAATTCAAAGAGGAGATCAGATGCTCAAGAGGAAGATACAACAAAATACACTTCCAATTTGACATTCAACATACATTACTAGCCGACTAACCTACTCATGGCTGGTGGACTGAAGGCAAATGAGGTATGAGAAATATATCACTCACATAACATATTAATTTGCAAATTGCTAGGAAGGAACGACACCCTAAGAAATCAACATTGGCAAACATAGGATATTCTTTCCAAGGCAGAACTAAGTGGGTTCAATAAAGAAGTTGAGTTGCTGCTCAAATGTTCTAAAAAGCCATGTTGGAGAAAGCCTGTCACCATATTGGCATTGCAACACTATATGCTTATAAAAAAACCATAAAGACACAACTAAAGCATGGATTGTGAATAGAAAAGCATACCCATGTTTTGAAACTACTGCTTATGATTTTATAAAAATGAAATTTGCATGGCATGTTACTTTTTCCTAACTTGTACAGTAGAATAAATGAACTGAAATACATACGATGTTTAATTCTTCTTAATTGAAGTTATAAAAAGCTAATGACATTATATATATATATATATATATATATATATGTCCATATATGTATATATGCATATATATGTATATGCATATATAAATAAATATACATGTATATGTATATGTATATGTATATGTGTGTGTATGCGTATATGTGTGTGTCACTATACACACACATATATACATATACCTATATGTAAATACATACATACATATATATATATATACACACAAACACACTCCAAGTTGATATAAATCAACATAACGACTTCAGGTGAGACATGTAATTAAAATATTCATTCATAATGTAAAAAAATTTGCCTATGAGGTTGATAAGCTTTCCGGTGCAGACAGGTCATGAAGTTGATTTTTAGATCCAGCCCTACAAGGTACACAATGATTTTTGACGGCTTCCCACCGTCGGTGGCCATCGTGAGCCATTAGAAATCCCATTAGAATACAGAAAACATTTCTGATAGAATCTACGATGATGTTGCGATGGTGTCCGACGACTTTTTCGAAGGCAGTTACGATGTTTTTTCCAACTGTGGAGACGTCCATGTTTCTTGAAAGCTCGCTTGAGAACCGTCTGAAGCCGTCGGAATATTCGACAGGTAACTCATCGAGAGCCGTCGGTATTCATTAGAGTTTTTCGACTTTTAAGACATCGGGAGCCGTCGTGAGCCATCAGAATCTGGGTAATTTTTTTTCAACAGCCAAATAGCACATCAATATCAATATATATCCCGACACATCAAAATCCATATATATCAGATGTATAAGCTAAAATTAATATCTGTATCAATATCAATAATAAGATAAAACACAAACATTACCATCTCAAACTCAAACATTTCTAATCAGTACAAAACAAACCATCCATCATCAGTCTCACACACCCAACTACAATATCTACATTCAACATCCATGTACAATATATAAATCCGACATCCAACATCAACCCCACAAATCAACATCAAACACCCCATGTCCACAAATCAACCTCACCATCTCTCATTATATATATACACATATGTTTCAAAAACAAAAACTGCAAAGCGTAGCTCAGGACTCGTCATCGGCTCCGGAACACCACCAGATGAACAGAATGCTCTATGACACTCTACATACTCAGCTAAAAGCTAGTTTAGTTACTCCATTTGCGCTGCTCAAAGGCGGTCCTACTCTTGCAGCTATGCAATCTGTTGTCGAAGCTCATTAATCTCAGCATTGTCCCCAGCCTAAGCCTTTTGTGAGGCCCGAGCCAACAAAACAAGTCAAAATATGTTTAAGTTAGTGCGTAACTTTTATAAGAATTAAGCAATTTTTACAATTCAGTTAATTTTTATAAATTACCGGTCGATTGCCATATTCATAGCGCCTATTTCACTATGCCGGGTCCATAACGGAGTCGAAGATAGCATCCTCCTCATCGGTGGTCAATTTCTCCTATCCCGAATGCTCAAGCATCCATGCATGTGCTTGCATAAATCTTTCCTGCAACGCAAAATTAAACACAATTAGATATTACGTGGAATTATTATAATAATTTCTAACTAATTAATTACAGTGATCATTACTAATAACTTATAGCATAAAATATAATTACGTGTGCGGCGTATGCTTTATCATCCTCATGCCATGCATACATCACTGATCCCTCATCACCAGTCTGCTTGATGGCATTTGTATGTGCAAATACATCTATATACGAGACAGGAGCCCGACGTTGTCTTTCCTGTAATAATTGGTGTATATTATTGTTGTCCATACAAATTTATACCAAAAATGTAATAACTATTCATAATGGCAATTAATCAATTTACCAGGTCCTCGTGATGATGTTGAAATGATTTTAAGCCATCACAGTGTGCGACAAGATTTTTATGCCCGTTTGCCGAGTTCCTGCCTGACTCCACCTGCAAATTAAATATTAAGATTATATTTTACAGGTATAAATTATGTATTCTCTACCGAACAAATTAAGGTGATATTTGATAGACTTACATGAATTCATCCTTACTCCATCATGCGACCCAAGCATCCCACACGTTCGTGCCAATCCAGCTTGGCTTCTTTCTAGATGTTCTTATGGTAGACCTCATATCCCGGCAATTCTTTGCAACTTTAGAGTTCCAATGGTGCTAACAAAGAGAAACGTCCTCCTTTTGTAGGTCTGCCGCCACCTGTTTATACGTAGAAAAAATATATGTTATAAATTTATACTAGTCCACAAATTGATAAATGATTATATATAATGATATTTAATTTGACACTTACCAGGAAGTCCGGCCAGATGCTCTTCCATACATGCTCTGGGATCCTACTCCATTTCGGCCAGCATGCAGTCATACGGCTCATGTATGCCTGCTTAGATATGTTGAGAACTATGTTTGAAGGCTCAGGCTCAAAACCCCTACATTAAATATGTTACAGACAAATCATGACTAAAATATCATACAAAATATTTTTAATGCCGAAGTAAATTTAATAATTATGAGCCATCTACCTTCGGTAGCAATCTAACCACCGTACGTGGCGCTTCCTTCGATGGGCCGTTGTATCACCTTCGCTGCGAATGGCCCCTCTCTAAGATATAGAGGGGGGAAGAACTTCGATGCCTAAAGAAAGACATCTATAATACCTGTCATATACATATTATTTTATTATGGCAGAACATATCATTCAATTATCAGTAAACATATCAAGATTTAAAGTCAATCCTCGTCGTTTTCTGATTCAAACTCGATCTCGTACTCCATATTTTTTTCCTCTATGGTCTCAAATGCTTCTACTAAGACATTTGATTCATCATTTAGAGGTCCAAAATCGGTTTGATGATTTGTTATTGTAATTTTGTCGTTTTCCATGATATCTGCTTGGTATGCTTGTTCCTGTGGAATATTCTTTCCATCAAACGTGAATCTTGCCTTCGTTTTAATAACTATCGACCAATCTACTTTATCTCTTTTTAGAGATAGATAAGGAGCATAAAAACTTTTAGGGCTTGTTTTGCTAGTAAAAATGTATCGTACTTATGATATCTTGATGTATGCTATATTTTTTATAGTGCACATTGATTCCAGAACCTAGAACATTACTTAACCAGTTGCATCCAAATAAATAAACTTCTTCCGCAGGTCAGGTGAAATATGTTAAGTGCAAAACTTGAGTTAACACACCACAAAAATCATTTATGTGATCATTTGGATCATCACTACCTTTAACATATACACCGGTATTGTTAGTTAATTTTTCAGCCCCATATTTTTTGGTGTTGAATTTGTATCCATTGACAAAGAATATTGGATATGTCTTGACTTTTCTTTTTAGTCCCATCGCAAGATGTTTCAATCCTTCGTCAACCACATAATTTATCGGATCATATAGGTGGTTCAAAAACCAAGAAGCAAATTTTTTGATGATATCACCGCTTGGATGTTGTGATTCGTAAATAATGTATATGGATAATATATTGCATTATAATTAATGCACACATGTATTATTCAAGTAAATAATTTTAGATGCGTTATTTAATAATACCTAACAAATGGCGCAACTTCTGCGTAGTTAAGAAGAACATATGCGTGGGTACATGGTAATCTCCGTCGTCTAACCATACTTCCACACATTTTCCAAAAGGGCATCCCTGCTGCCAAAAAATAGATAGCACTGATTTAGAAGAATCTTGTTCAATGCCCTCATTATTTCGCATAGCACTTGCAGAAGATAAGTTCATATAGTCACAGAAATAATGAAAGAAAATAAACGAAGCTTCTTATTCGATATATGATTTGCATATCAAACCTTTAACTCATTCTTTTTGTCTCACTATTTTCTTTAGATTATTTAAGTACCTGTTAAGAATAATTATAATCAAATTTTATTACATGTAATTAAACTAAAATTTAACATACTCAATACTAATACCTTTCAAATGGATACGTCCATCCATATTGCACAGGACCTCGAAGACATGCTTCAAACAGAAGATGAACAGCTAAATGCTCATTAAAGAAACCCGAAGGAAATATTTTGTCCAATTTGTAGAGTAGTATAGGAATTTCTTCCTCAAGTTTACGTAGACGATCAACTTTTAACGCAGTTGAACAAAGCACCTTTTAAAACAAACTAAGTTCTATTACAACCGTCCAAACTTTTGTGGGCAACAGTTCTTTGAAAGTGACGGGTAACAAATATTCCATCATTACATGACAACCTGACTTTTCCATCCCACTCAGTTTACCGTTCTTATAGTCGACACATCTACGAAGATTAGAAGAAATCCCATCAGGAAATTTTAATCCTTCCACCCACTATAACATACGTTAACTTGGTTACTATCAAGCTCGTACCATACTTTGGGTTTTTTGTGTCATTTGGCTTCATATGAAGCTCAGGAAGATTGCATATTGTCACTTTATCACATCTTGATTTCAAATCATCTTTAGTCTTTCCTTTAACATTCGGAACTGTGTTAAATATATTATCGAACACATTTTTCTCATTTTGCATCATGTTGATATTATGACGAATTAAGAGATTTTTCCTATAAGGCAACTCCCAAAATATACTTTGTTTGCACCAATTATAAACCATCGATTTACCTTGAATTTCAATTTGTTTGCCAGTTTCATGTATCTGTGGATAATCCTTTACAAGGTCATAAATATCTACGCTTGACCAAATCGTTGGTGGTCGTAAGGTCTTAAGTCTATTACTTATAAAAAAATTTAATCTTCTATAAAAGGATGATTAATATGGAGAAAACGTCGATGATAGTCAAACCACCAACTTTTCTTCCCGTGCGGTAAAGAAAATGCTCGTGTTTCTTTCATGCATTAAGGACGAGCTTGACGACCTGTCCTACTCCAACCCAAAAGCATTGCATATGCAGGAAAATCACTTATAGTCCACAACAGAGAAGCGAACATACGAAATTTTTTTTTTTGAAATGTCGTATGTTTCAATACCTTCATACCATAATGTTTTCGACTCTTCAATCAATGGTTGTAAATATACGACGATTCCTTGTGTCGAATCATCAGGGCCAGAGATGACAATTGTGAGAAATATATACGAAGTTTTCATACACATCCATGGAGTAAAATTGTAAGATGTAACCATTGTAGGCAAAGATAAATATATTGAACCCAATTGAGAGAACGGTGAAAATTCATCCGTACATAAACCAAGTCTAACATTACGGCTCTCCACTGCGAATGCGGGGTATGTCTTATCAAAATGCTTCCATGCTTCTCCATCAACTGGGTGTTTTAACGTACCTTCTTCCTGTGTTCTCACACAGTGTCATCTCATATGATGTGCGGTTGCAAAAGATGCACCCAACCTTTGAAGCCTATGAGTGATGGGTAAGTAATGCATACGCTTGTACGAAACTTTCTTTCCTTTCTTTTTCTTGGTTTGTATCTTTCCAGATTACATATTTTGCAATTCCTAAGATTCATATCTTCTTTCCAAAACAACACGCAACCATTCAAACATGTATCTATTTTTGATATGGCAAACCAAAAGCAAACATAAGCTTTTTCACTTCATAATGATTTTCGCACATTAAATTGTTGGGTGGCATAAACCGTTTTGCAGCATATACTGTACCTGTAAACCCGACTTTTATAAAGTTGTATTTCGATTTTATCGAAATGTATTCTGTAGTTACTGATAGTTGAGTACCGCTTGTACAATCATCCCAGATGGGTTTCTTAGCAGCATCCAATAAGTCATAATTTTTTTTCCTCCAATACTTGGTTCTTCTTCAGCATTAACATCGTTACCATCAACTTCAACAGTAGGGAACATTGAACGTGTTGCACCTTCAACCATATCTTCTATAAGATTCGTCAAAACAATTTCAATATCCACCTCCTCCTCCGAATGTATAGGATGACATGTTATAGGTTCTCCACGACGATCCCACACCAAATATTTCGGCACGAAACCATATTGGCGCAAATGAAATATTACTATATCCGATATCAAAAGCTTCAATAAATTGCACCTA
This sequence comes from Allium fistulosum, assembly GCA_030737815.1. NCBI lineage: Eukaryota > Viridiplantae > Streptophyta > Magnoliopsida > Asparagales > Amaryllidaceae > Allium > Allium fistulosum. The sequence continues at coordinate 1,215,468,431 of CM060904.1, read as the reverse complement.
CTACATGGACAACGAATTTCTTCGTCATACCCATTATTACTTAAAGCGATTTCAAAAAAGACATGCATACCATTTTGAAAATGTTCACTTATTAAGGCTTTAATTTCTCTTCATTGTTGGTACATCTAGCTCCAGTCGACAAAATAATTGACCATTTTTCCTACTTTAACATATAAAAACGTATTAATCATTTATGTATTGACATTTTATTTTTCAATCAAATCATACATTTAAATTTTCGCAAATATATAATATTACTCTTTTTAATTTTATTTTAAAATGGATTTACACAAATTATATGAATATAATCTATAATTTTTTGGTTATTGTTTTACATTTTAATGGTTGGTCATCCTACTTCCCATTATAAACACAGTAGTAGTTATATTTTGTAAATCATTTCATTTTAAATTATTCAACAAAATTTTGGTAGTATTTCCCCTTTGTTCCCTGTATCGTACACATATGCGTGTACATATGGAACAAAAAGAAATTGTTGTCAAAATTTTATGGGCCGTTTGAAATGAAATGATTTGCAAAATATAATTACATTATTGTGTTTGTAACTTGTCCAATAAAGGGACAAACCCGACAAATATTGTACCAGATGAATAGAATTGTCCGTTCTATGATAAAAACGAATATCCATATAACGACCATACACAATACTTGTCAGACGGGGCAAAAAACCATCTAAGGGATTTATAAAAAGTAAAGCGTATTAAACAACAATTTTACAAAAATTTATTTACATTCTATGAAACGCATACACTAAATCGTCATTTTCGTCATCCTAAAAACACATACACTAAATCCTGAGCATCGACTTAATTAATCCAAACAAGCCTTAATGCTTGTATGCACAATTAATCAATGCATATACACCAATTAACGCTCGTATACACTAATCAAATTATTTTTCCCAACATTTAAATGATAAAAAATTATAATAACAACCTGATTTACATTCAATACGATATAGCAAACCATCAATGCGATATTATAAACAACCATGACAACAAAATAACCTTAATTTAAAAAATCAAAATTAAGTATGGTTTATCAATTAAACCTTCTTGTAGAGAAATAGCTAATGGAGAGAGTTGAAAATTAAAGATGGAGACTTGCAGACGGCGTAGAGGAGCTATTAGAGATGGTGAACGTGCAGATTTAGGATGAAGAGGATAATGAAGAAAACTATCGACCTGAGGCTAAGATATTCGTGACTTTGTGACAGCTTTCAACTGCCGGCGATGATATTTGCGACGGCTCCCAATGGCTTTCGTTGGTTAGTTTATTTTATTTTCATTTATGCCACTGCAACTACTTGCTGTCAACAGCTATCGTAAAAAAATCGACGAGCCGTCGGCGGCCATCGGAAATGGGCGTCGCAATAAACAGTGTTTCTAGTAGTGCAGGCTTCAAAACTTCTAAACAGAACATGGGCTCAAAAGGATTATAACCAACAAGATACTCAACAAAACAGAAGAGGAAGCTGAAGGAATTAGAAGGGTGACCACCAAATAGGTATGCATGAAAGGGGGTGTATAGTGTATGTAAGTTGCAAACTCAAATAAATAGAAATGAATATTTGTATTCACACTATCACACGATTATGTTCAGGATGGTGGTGATTCAAAAACCACCTACGTAATCAACTATACCATCAAACCTACATAATCTAAACTGAAATGGGACTACTGAATTCAATTATGCCTTATACTTGAGGGGAAAAATAATTCTCTCATCACCCTTGGATCTGCAATTTCAAGTAAACATAGAGAATTAATGAAGGGTTAAGGAAAAAGACACATGTCGTTGCATAACTTAGGGTTCCGTCCAAAATTCTCTATTGCGATGGCAATGGACTACTACTAATAAAAGTGGATCAAGCAGAGTATGCTAGACTTTCCATAATGCTTTTTATCTTTAACCGCAATTTTTTAATGTACTTGACTTTAGTGGTATCGATGAAAATTGTTTTTATTTGGTATCGTGTTGCTTTTCCTATAATTCATGGCTGAAAGTTAAAAATATACAATGTACAATGTACAAGTCACAAACACAAAATAATCCCAAGACCAGTAAATAGAAGCGTAAAATTGCCTTACAAAGTTTGAGGTCTGCATATAAATATCTATAAAACATAAAGTACCATGCCGTTAATTGTATTTCAACATACGATTGATAATACAACTGTTACAGACTACTTCAATTCAATAAAATGCAACAAACAAGGTGAATCACTTCACAAAGGAAACAAATGCAAATTCTACTACTTATTATATTTTGGGTGTGTTTCTCAAGGCTTCCACCAAGTCCTTTGTGCACATACTAACATACAAAGGATACCTTACCCTACCAACTTCAAAATCCATTCTCCATGGGAAATAAGTTAGAATTTCCGGCTTACTTTCACCATGTTTTGAACCTATTTGCATTACAAAATCAAAAACTTTTTTAGCATCCGCCTCGGTTGTAAACACAAGTCGATGGAGGTATAGTTCCGAAGCATCATAACCATGTTTTTGAAATGTCAATGGTGCTATGTTATGAGCTAACTTTGCATTTCCATGACTCCTGCGCATTAGAGTTAGTTTATGTTATTCAATTAACTATCATTTCATATACAAATTTTGGAATAATTCATGCATTAGAGAAAGTGAGAAAATTGAAGGAATATACATTGTTATAAGTTGCACGAAGCTAGTCCAAGTACATGCGTATGTTAAATTATGATGTTAGTTTGTTTGCTAATAATTAATTTATGTCAAAGGGAGTGGGTCGATTAATAAATATATTCGGAGAAAATTAACTTATCAATTTATGATCCAACCCATTTTCCTTATATAATAAATAGGTCAACCTGATCATCCTATCCACTTAACAGATAGGCTACTAAACCATATAACATTTCAATTGGATTTGGAATATATAAAAATTAAAGTAAAAAAAATAAAATAAATATTGCTTTCTGTTTTTTGAATTAGAAAATATAGAAAATATAGATATAAATTTTTAGATTCATACAATAATTCATATTCAAATTTAAAATTGAAATTTTCAAAATAAGGCTCAAATTTTCTAATTGGGTGCAATTAAAATTCAAACTTTAAATCCCTAAAATTTAGAATTCAAAGTTTTAATAATAAATCAAAAATCAAAAATCAAAATTGAAATATCCAAGTTCAAAATATCAATTTTTAATATTTCATATACATATTAAAAATTGAATCTTCAAATTTTCAAATTTATAATACAAATTTCAAAATAAGATATGTATTTTTGAACTATCCTTTTAGGATCTTGGTGAACAGGGGATCATTGTATTTGGAGCAGAATAAAAAGTAAAGTGGATTATCCAATTATTACCAATTTAGTTAAGGGTAAAATGAGTCATTCATATAGAATTCTTTTCACTAAACGGGTTGATCCAATCCACTTAAAAAAAGATTAGTGGGTTGGATCATATTTTGATTGATCTAATCGTGTGTTCATTAGGAATTGCAATTCATAACTTCTTTATATTAACATGAATTTTCCTCTTTTTTTAATCAAAGAAAAGAAATAGTTTTTTTTGCATTACATACTAATATCATGCATCGTATGCTCCTGCATAGGAAACAATACTAAACAAGTTTATAACGAATGATACAGATAGAATGAAGTATGATGTTGTCATGTGACCAAACTAAAGGCTCTTTATTCTACTACCTACAATAATAATGGGTGTACAGATTAAGTAAGCAGACTTCTATGATTGTGGAAATGACCTAGACATCCTTATTTTTATTATATTCTCAAATCTCATTGTTCCAAATCATGTTGTAAATTAGCTTCCCCAAATGCAAAGTTACCCCTTTTAACGACATCTTCTCTCTTTCCTTTTTTACTTACTTTTACAATGCACCATACTTGAAAGTTTAGATTTGTATGATTTCTTTGAAATGTGTATAAATTATATGATGTATATAAATAAATAAAATTTCAAAATCAAGTCATTTTTATGTAGATTTGTTGGCATTGTTGTACATTATACCTCCACAATGCAAGCTACTTGAAAATTTAAATTTATTTATTTTTACAAATAGTCTTTATAGTAACAAAATGGTAATGAAATTAGTGAAATTTGGTTTCTTTTATTTTAACATATGTTTTTATAATGCAAGCTAAATGCTGATGTCCAACTTTCATCCTTAAAAATAACTATAATACCTTTGGTGTCATACTTTTTTATATCAGCCTGAACTACCAAAAATAACCCTCTACAGATATTATAAAATAAAAATTTCACTTAAAATAGAATATAACAAATTCAAAACGCTATCACTTAAAGATAAGATCTAATAATCAAACTTTCTTTACAAATTCAGAATAATCCTCCACAAATGTTATTAAATCTTAATATCACAAAAAATGAGACGTACAAATTCAATTTTTATTAATTAATAATGTAAATAAAAATTCAAAATAATAAAAAATTAGATGTTGCAACTTATAAATAAAAATTCGCATTAACTACACATGATTTCAATGCAAAAACATAACTAAATATAATTTATAGACAAGCAACTTACATGCGAAGCACGTGGTATCATCGCATGTGAAGCAGTGCCGCGACGCTCGTTATTATAATGCAAGTTACATAAAGATTTTGAACTAATGTATTTTTGCTAAAACCATTTGCATTATCTTAGAAAAATGGTATTTTTGAACTTATATTTTTGCTAAAATCTTTTGCATTATATTTAGAAAAATGGCATTTTTGGTGCATATAAATGATATAAAATAGTAAACGTTCAATGTTTTTTTTTATTTGTGCATTTTTGTCTATTGCATTATACCTTGCATCATCAAAACTACAAGCAAAATGATATGATATAATTATTGTCCTTGTTCTTAATTTTATGAATTTGAATTCAGGATTTAGATTACTATTTTTTCATTGTGAAGAGCTTGTGTTATTATTTTTTAAAGTTTAAGGGTTTAATTTACAATATGAAAAAGGATAATGAGATTTTACCTAATACGATAAATAGTATGGAGTACAACATAAATGCATGCCTTTAAGATATATGCTGCTTTTCCCTTTTATGAAAAAAACATACGAGTTTATGTTGATATTAATAAATGTTATATTGTTACGATATTTTGTACTCTATATGCATGAATATGGTAATAATTTATGTAGGAAGATTGCCTTAAAATTGATGAATGTTGATTATCATTTGTTTTGTTTCTAAAAGGCTGTTATTTATTCAATTGAAAAGAATTATAAATTTTATGTGATTGTTCCATATGACAATGAAAGAGATATAATATTACATGCACAAAGACTCTGATTGGATTATCCAAATGTCATGGGATGCTCAGGTCTAATAGATACCACTTTAGTTATAACCCAACTAATCAATCTGTTGGCTTAGTAAGATTGTTGCTATGTAACAAGTAACATAACCATTTACAAAGGTAAGTAGATTGAACCTTAAATGTCTTAATAAATTCGAATCATTATCACTTGAGGCATGATACTACCTTATCTATACCTTTTATTAAGAATTTTCTACTAGAAAAGCATGCGTTATTGCAATTGGAAGGCGTGATAAATCCTAGCGGCTTTCTTGAAAGGATCGATATTTGTTTGTACTCAATGACAGAATCTACAAATATTGTTTGATCCATTGAAGTTTAATCATTTCTTATACTGCGCTAGTTTTAGTGAAATTAAGTGTGCATACGAAACCATATATCCTCCAATCCAACACAAAAATGCAATCAGTTCTCAATGAAATAATTTATTCATTTTCACATTATATATTTATTTATTATTTATTCTACATAAAATTATGTATATTTAATTAATAAGTTCAATCATTTATGTATGTTTTAGCACAAAATTTTCTTACCATGTCAAATGAAAAGAAAATGAATAGGTAAAAGGTTTGAACCTCAGTTAAAAAAAATGTTTGATCCTGAAGAATTTCATGAGATCCTCCTTATATACTAGTGGTTTGAAACCTTTAAAGACCGCCAAAAGAGTCTTTTCCACTTCATAGATCTCGTAATACTTACTATAGGCATCCAGAATATCCATTTGTTTTTCTTTAATCTATTTGTGATCATCACGGCTAGTGTAATACACCGATAAGATATTTCCATATAGAAACTAAAGTTAGTTTAAGAATAGGGTAAAAGATGTGTTTTTCAAATTGGGAAATGTGCATCATGAATATAAAATTGTATTTTGATACTGAATTTTTAGAACATGAATTTACTCTCTAGAAATTATTGCACAGCTAAAAAAATCAAGAAGAGGAACAAAAATAATATAATTTTACATGTAAATATTTTGTTAATGAATAACAACATCATTAATTTATACCATGTTAGAAATTAGAGAAAAAGAAATTTGAAGAATAGATGGAATATAGTATTAAATATTAGCATGGAAATAAACATTTCAATGATAAGAAAACCTTCAAATGAAGATTTTGGAATTACCAGGACACTTCCGTAATTTAGTCAAAATAAAGAGAGAGAAAGGCCATTTTTACCATTTGTCAATCCTCTCTACCACGTCATCGTAACCTTCCCCATTTTCTATTTTGGTGAGATGAAGCAAAAAAGCCTTATTCTAAAAATCCAATAACAATATGAACTCAATGACAACCCACCTCTAGACCAAAGGCCTTTTTTGTATTCCCAACCCATACCCCTTACAAGTTCCGATAACCTAATTGTATTGCTTCTACAAACATCACATTCTTCTCTCACATCCAATCAAAACCCAATTTTCAACATGATAAATCTATATACTCGCATGGATTTTTATCAGCAATATTCTTATCGTAACCTCAGTTTCAGTTTCTCAAATAAGTTTGAGGTAGATATTACTAATTTTTTTCTTTCATTTATCCTTAAAGCATGATCTACCGAACATTGCTATTATTTGTGTGATTGTGCAAACGATTTTGCATGAAAAAAAAGTTGGTGCATTTTTCTTTGCATACATCCAATGAAGGTTTCATAAGTATCGGTTGTCATAATGAATCTCATTGAAGTTAAAAATTAATTTGAATTGACAGTAGTTCAAATTTAATTGTGATTGCCTATAATTAACGCTAATCATAATTCAAACTGTTTCCATTCATTATTAATTAAGGATAAATAAGCATTATGGATTATTAAGTAGAAATTTGATTTTGTAATTTACTATCTAATGTACTAATGTTAATTATAATACAACTCATTTCTTTTATTTTTAGTGCAGCACTGTGCTTGTCTATTCATCATTTGATCAGATAATCACACATCATTTGATAATTTTATGAAGGTCTCTTGTTTTTTTTTGAATTTCAAACATTTAAGTACTTGTTACCTAGCAATTTCATAGGGGCTGACATTCTAGCATTAAATATCAAGCCTTAAATTGATTCAAGCGTTAAATTCAAACATAATCGTCCAATGCCTTAATTCATTCAAGCCTAAAGTTTAAAAATAAAATATTTCAAGCGTAAAATTTGTTCAGATGTTAAATTTAAATATATCATTTAATGCCTTAACGCATTTAAGCCTTAAATTTAAACACAAACGTTTCATGCTTTAATTACATTCAAGTCTTCAATTTACGCTTCAACGTCTGGAAGAATTTATTCAGTTCTCTTTTAAGACTTAATTAAATTTATCAAGCCATATTCATTTAAAAAATATTTAAACATCATCATTTCAAGGCAAGTGTTAAATATCCTATTGGAGGAATTTGGTGGGTCACATTTCTTGTATTTCCTTCTTATTCATTGTCTTCTCGCTCAACCAAAATTTACTATCTAATGTACTAATGTTAATTATAATACAACTCGTTTCTTTTATTGTTAGTGCAGCAGTGTGCTTGTGGCTATGTATTGGTGCACCATACTTCCATCTGATGCACTAAACTCCTATTCCATCCATGCTTCATTTTCAATATCAGCGGGGTAGGAAAGGTAAATGAATATGTGAAAATAGATCCAGACTTGTCTATTCATCGGTAAACCTTCAATCCTGTTAATATTTGGAGCAATATTTTTGTTCTTAATTTTGTGATGTTATATTAAGGTTGACAGATCATTATAGTTTTGTGCTTTATTTTTAATTACAAAGTTGATCATTTCAACATTTATAGAAAAAAAAACATTGCACTAAGAAATAAGGTGAAGATAACGACGGTTAGCCAATGCCATTTTTGTAGAAATAAGGTGCATGTTAAGTAAATATTTGTGTAATTCGGTATATTCACCGTGTTTGATAAGTGGTCGGTGGTGTATGAATAAAATTTATTTTTTCTTTTAGTTGTGACCAAATATAGCATATGAGAATGAAAATTTAGAACCATTATTTTGCACTAAGAAGGTAATTTTTTAATTTTGAACATAAATTTCAAAAGCAAACTGGATTCATACACTAAAATTAAATTCATCATTATTTTCCTAAGGAAATCTTTAATTAAACTATTCTAGTTCCTACTTGTATTTTTAAGCATTGTCTTATAAACCAAATAAATGAAACTTACTAAATCAATACATTTTGATGAAGAATTCAACTAAATTTGAAAAATCAGTTTCTATGTGAAATATTAAGCTAGGTCCATTATCATTAAACATAGAACAAATAAATTTAGAAACCTTATTTTTGCAAAACTCCAAAGAATTCCAATTCCAATTTCAATCCAAACAAAGTGATGTATATGATTATCTGATCAATTTAAGATTATTAGACTTCTGAAATTAGAAGGTTATATTATTCTACCGTTATAAAAAAGTCAAGTATTACCAATAATTCCTGTAATTAATCGTGAGCGCTGTCGGGCAAGTCTGTAATCAGTTTACGATTTCTAGCGCTCCTTATAAGTGTGATGGAAGGATGATCTTTATTCCTCCCGAACGAACACAAGTAGCAAATTTCATCGAAGTTCGGAAGGCGATTAAGTGTTCTCTCGAACAACACACACAACCCGATCAGAATGGCATAGCCATTGGGGTGCAACTGGAATGGAGAGATAGTCAACCGAAGAAGCAGTTTTCTGAGAAAGTCATTGAAAGGAGGAATAGCTCTGCTTAAGCACATCTGACGGTTGACCGCAATAAAGCCGGGAGGTGGCCTGTCGGCAGTATCATTTACTCCAGGAAGTAAAGCTTCGGTCTCAACAATGCAAAATTGGACGCAAAGCTGGCTGAAAGCCCGTTGCGTTAGAGTGGTTGAGACTGTTTCTGGAGGACTCTCCAGAGGGTCAGCTATTGGGAAGACTTCTTCAATCTGTTCTACTGTTACTTCTTGTGCTTGATGAGAAGTCATTCTACACAAGGAACTGGATGTTTAAATATGAAGGTGCATGTTTCCTAAAAGCGTGAGAAGTGTTGTACGAAGCTAATAAAATAACAAGTAAATAAAAATAATAATACTGGTTGGCATACGTCAATTCAGGAAAATTCAAGACTTGTTATTAAATTAAAACTGAGAGTAGTGTCAATGCAGATAACATTCGATAGTAAGCAGTTCTAACTGTGAGAATTTTCCGTTGACACTTCACTCAAGTTAGTTGATTCGCAGCATTTCACACTCGATTGAATTCAGTTTATTTTACTTAAGTAGGATATTGTCTCTTGAGTTAATCCATCATTCGATGTGGGTAGTCAATGATGAGTATATCCGTCCCAGTTTTCTGCAAATGTTGTATTTAATAGGTTATTAGCAATCAAGTCAATACAATCTATGAAAAAAGTACAACAGGTTCAAGCAGTTCATTTGGGCAGTTCAAATTGGCAATTCAGTCAAGTTCTATAAATTTTTTGCAAGTGTTCAAGTCCTTAAGTCGCATGAACGACTTAAGACTAGCTCGGGATTACTTAGGTCGTCCAAATCATGTTCAACGACCTAACATAAGTCGGCCTCCATTAATTCGTTCTGTCTGGGTTATAAAAGTTCATCAACTCTACGAGTTAAAACTGCTCCACGGGTTAAAATTAAGTCATTTGCTTGGTTAAGTCGTTTGCTTGGTTAAGTCGTTTGCTTGGTTAAGTCGTGTGCTTGGTTAAGTCGTTTGCTTGGTTAAGTCGTGCTAGTTCCTTAAACCGTTTGCTGAGTTATGTCGTGTGATTCATGTTTAAACCGTAAGTTGCTCCTCCTCAGATCCTTAACTCGACTAATGCCTTATCCCGTTCATTACTTCCCAATACATCAACTCACCAACTCCCTAACTCGCTCAATCTTCCTCAGGTTGTTAACTCGCCTGGCGTCAAACTCACAAACCCGATAACCCGATAACTCAATGGCGCCTTCACAACAAAAAAGCCTCGTCTCTCCAATACCACCAAATCACCCAAAAAAACCATTAACATCATCTCAGATTCGCCATGAATTCAATATTACTGCTTTATCATGAATTGCAGCCACGACGTGATCAACGGCGGTCGCAAATTGGTCGAAACACGATTCTTTACGAAATGCAGTAAAAGAGATCGAATCGAAGTCGGAAAGTGGAAATCGGCGATTTGACAACGGGAGTAGGTGAAGGATGACCAGAATTACTTACGTAGTTGGGCAGAGGGTTGATCGACGACGAGAAGGTTGGAATTTGTCTTCGAAAGCTTGAAGAGAACGTCAATGGTAATTTCGAATAATAGGGCAAGTGAGGAGAAGTAAGGAGAAGCTGAGCAACTTATAGGCGGGAAAAGTGGATTTCGAATCGGCCTAAAACGACCTAACAACTCAAGCGGCTCACGACCTAACGACTCAAGCGACTCACGGCTTAGCAACTCAGATGGCACGAGTTAAAAGGTGTCGAAGCACACCACCTAGTCCCTAGGCGTATACTTCGAGGGGCAAGTGTTAACACCTCCTTTTCAACGACCTAGCACTCAACGATCTACGACTTACCGATCTAAAGACTCAAGCGACTCAAGCAACTCAAGGCTTCAGTGACCCAATGACTTAGCGAGCTAAGAGACTCACCGGCTCAGCGACCTAACGAGTTAGCGACCTAGCGACCTAACGAGTTAGCGACCTAGCGACCTAGCAACTCAGGAAAAGGGAACAAATTAACATGCTCCAGAGTAAAGCCAGATGACCTACCTCTTCTGTTAGGTTGCTCACGACCTAATCTTGCCGAGATAACTTCTGAATTCACTACATTAGGTCGCTCATACCCAGTATCTCACCCAGAATGGCACCATTAAGTCACCAACGACTTAAGCTAACTCGGGATGACTCTTAGGTCACTTACGACCTACGACCTAACCCCTAAGTCGTCCATGACTTACGACCTACCTCCAAATTTTTCCTATAAATACCCCGCCTACTCCGCATTTAGGAGAGGACTTTTTTCTAGACTTTGAAGCGCCGAAACTCTGCTGCTTTCACGTCTTCTACAACACCTCTACTACCAAAAACATTCTGAACTACCTAAAGAGAAGATCGACTACATTCAAGATGGATTCCAGAATCTCTTTTTCATTGTAGTGCTAATTACTTGTATCGATTGTTGAGTAATCGAAGGAATTTTTGTAAAACTTATAATCGAACTTGTGATAAAGAAGATAAAGTGGACGTAGGCTTGATTTTGAGCCGAACCACTATAAAAACTGCTATCTCTTTACTTTTACTGCAATTATCTACTTGTTTTAGTTCCCGTACCAACGGGTGGTGCTTTCACTTTATTAATATTAACACCGAGGTGTTAGCGTTCGATTTTTATGTTAACATCTGGAAATATCTATAGGAAACTCGGGAATTATATGGTACGGTTACCGTTCGAGGTGCTATAACAACCCGAAATTTTCGATCGTGAAAATTCCAGATAGTTAGGAAAAGAAGAAAGAGATAGAAGAAGAAGAAAGAGAAACACAATACAGATTCTCACATTCGCAGCGGATAAAATATAATATCAAATAATATTCTTTACACAAAGAAAGTTGTATCAGTCAATTATATTTTAATACATCAGAGTTACAACATTCACAATCACTGGACATATACAATCAACATGTCCCAAACAAACTATAATATATCACAGCGGAATATATTCCATACGTTCTTGCCATCCAGCTCACTTTCTGAGCTCCAGAATGTCTGTAACGACCCGCTATTTTGGACCATTCAAATCGACAATAAATCCACACATGTCTGACTTGAATAATTCAAAATATCAAATTGTTAATTTAAATTTGGCAAAACTCAGCATATGCAGTAAATAAATCAATCACAGAATCACAGACACAGAGTAATACAATAATACGCAGCGGAATAGATAAAATAGTAGTTCATGAAGCTACTATATAAACATCAGAGTTAAAATAAAATACAACATAATATCTCAAATACAGTGAAGTCTTCAGTCCAAATAGATGACTTCTGTGAACGAATCAACTGGAAAGCTGGAAGCTGAATCAATAGTTGGATCTCCAAACGAAGCTCCAAACTCCAAGGATGAGTCTCAAATACTGTATCACTCAGTCTGACCCGAGCGTAAAGCAAAACACAAAACACTCGAGTCAGGATTAACATTCTTATATAAATAAATCCAACTCAAGTGAAATATCAACTGAAATACAAGTAACTTAAAGGATGTTTGGGATAACCATCCTCTAAGGATCTTTAGAACTATCTACAAGGTGGAGATATACATTATAACACCGTGGTCATTTCAATTTAATTTATACTTCAAAACCCAAATATCATTTCATTTCAAATATACCTATTTTCCAAAATAGTGTATGTTCATTAAATAATTTATAAAGTAAAGTATTTAAAATTTCCTCAAGTCTCACAAATCGATTCAAATTAACTCAAATTCCAAATTCAAATTTTTTTCAAAACTCAATTCATCAATTCAATTCAGTTCTAAAAATATACCATTTAGATTTTCAATATATTTCAAAGCTTTAATATTCAACATTTTCAAAGTTAAATTTAACGGTTTCCTATAGCTCTTGATTCAACTTTATTATTATTTAATCAGGGAATATTCACTTAATAAATTCAATATCATTTAACTATCCTTAAATTTCATTCTTACTAAATATTTCCTTAAATTTATTTAAGCAAGAATTATTCATTAAATTATTTAAATAAAACCCAAGTTATAAATCATATCTTAAATCTCAATTTCAATAAGTTTCAAATTGGTTTAATTAAATAAATTTTCTTTCCAACCTTAACTTATTCAAATTATTACCAAAATCTATTTTGAAATATATATTTTTTATACTTAAACATATCATATGTATTAAATCCATCCTAATTTAAATTAAATAATTTAAGGCTCAACATTTATTAAAACCATATATTTCTTTCCGAAACCATAGAATTCATTTTCAAAATATTTATATATATGGACCAACGGTGTCTGTATATATACATCATATGGTTAAGTGATACGGATATTTATCATTTCAATCCAAAATTTAAATATATACGGGTAGATATCATTTCGACCCGTAATCCCAATTTCAATTCAATTGAAAATCGCTTGGGTTTATCATTTCAACCCATAACGATTTTCTCCTATTCTAAAGTCCGTTCGGGTATGTATCATTTCAACCCATAGTGAATTCTATACTAACAGGGAACTTGCAGAGTGATAACAGATAATATAAAATATAACAACAGGCATATATCATCAATATAAATAACAGATACTGGTGTCAAATGTCATAGGTGAACATATACAGATAATAGTAATAACAGGCATATAAATACTAGATACTGGTGTCAAATGTCACAGGTGAACATATACAGATAATAGTAATAACAGGCATATAAATACTAGATACTGGTGTCAAATGTCACAGGTGAACATATACAGATAATAGCATATATAACAATTTAAATAACTACAGCATCATATTTCAATTGTCGTTTCAATTGAAATCAAATTTAAATAATAAAAGAACGTTAATCGTGAGTGATTGCTCACCTTTCGAGGTTAGAGGAGAACGAGACGAGATGAGTTACAAATCCAAGCCCGAATTTTCAAAGCAAAGCAGGATTGATACGAATTTTGGACGGACAAAGCTGATAATAAGTAATTGACGAATTCAGATCAGAACTAGATTGGTGAATATAATTGGTATAAGTGAACTTATATATATATATATATAGCTATATATATATAATCAAATTCTAAATTCATACATATATTAAATTAAATATATATAGGAATTTAAAAATCCATTGTTAAATTTAAACCCATATATTAGAAAATATTCCTAATATATTTTAAACCAATATCCCTTATTAAACCAAAATAACTCACTGTATGTTAATATACTTAAAAACCCAAAATCTATATACATAACAGTTTATACATACTTATAATCTAACAACATATAATATATACAGACCATATATTAAAATATACAAATGCAGACACTACAAAATGTATGTAGGCAAAATGTATATGCGAACAACTAATGGTGTATAAAACATGCAGACTGGAATTAATATTACATACATTAACTAAAGCAAATCAGATGTGAAATAAATTAACATATAAAATATACTTAAAAAAAATCTAACATGTATACAGTCAAAATATATATGAACCGTTATACAAATCTAGACTACTAAAATGTGTTTACAAATTTATATAAATTACAATATATCATTTGCTTTAAAACACATATAACTTATTATAAACCGCCTAAACTATGCAGCTGAAACTAACAGATGTATATATATTTCAAAAACACAACCATTAAAATAAATATCAGTTCAAATGATATCGATGCGTAATATATATATATATAACCTTAAAAAAAATCAACATCTAATTACCAACCTAAGGATGCTTCGTAAAACCCGGTTTACAACATATAAAACTTCTGTGTACGAAATTTTATTTTGTACATAAGATAGACCGTGAACACTTATTCATTAGGAACTAACACATATTATAGCATGTAACTGTTTTAAAACCCAATATAGATAACATATAATATATACGTTTTAAACATACCTGCATATAATAAATATATAGTGGGCACGGCGAGGAGTATGAGCAAGATAAAGGAGTCGGTTGTTCGGTCGGAAGATGGTGGTTTGGGAAGTGTCGCATGGGTGATTAGCACTGCCTGATTATGGAAGCTGCTTGCAAGGCCGTAGCTTATGGAGCAGGAGGAAATGCGGTGCTCGGGTGGGCTCATGGCTGACGAGGCAGCAGGTGAGTATGATTGCAGGGGAAAAGTCGTGATATGGGGTGAGGCAAAGGAGGGCGAAGCTGGCAGCGGTGTGTGTAACGACCCAGAATTTTGAACAAATTAAATTGGAAATATTTAATTTATTTTAAATATTTGAACGTTAATTTAATTTGAATCCCCGATATAAATTTGAATTTAACGATTAAATTATAAAAAATTTAATCTATTGAATACTGAATAAAAATTTGAATCTTCAATTTAAAGTTGAAGAAAAATATTTCGAAAGCTTTTAAAATTCATATTGATAATACCGAAGATAATCGAACTTTCAGAATAAATTTTAAACTGTTTTGCTCAGTTTTGAAATTTATCGTTCGTATCAATATTTGAAAATAGCCGTCCGAGGCACAGTCTCGGAATTCGACGAAACCAGTTCCATTGGATCCATAATATTGTATTATTGTCGGATTTCAAATTTCGTAATAATTGGAATTGTGGTTTGAGCGTATGATATATAAACGCGTTGGACTTTGTTTTGAAACGAATTGAATCTAAATAAAATAGGGTTGCTTTTCTTTTATCCGACCATAAGTACAATTCGCCTCCCTTTTGTCTCGTTCGTACTCTCCCTCCTTAGTCCAAAAATCATACGAGATAAAATTTAATGGCCGAGCTATGCAGATCTTCTGCGCTGTTCAAAGAAAATCGAACGAAAACATTTGGTTCGAAAATCAAATTAATGGCCGAACACCCCCACGCAAATCAAAACCCGTTCGAAAGAAATCTCCTTTCCCCTCCTTCCTCTTTAAGATACGAAACCCTTCACTCTCGTTCATTTCAAAAATTCCTTCCACACTTCAAAGAAACCCAAATCGAGCTTCGTGAGTTTGAGTGGGTCGAAGTCTTCCGCTGTATGGGAAGCAGGTGCGCACACGTGAATCGAGGCGTGGCATACGCGAGCAGGTGGGTTTCGCGAGCATTGCGAGGGGGAAGGCGCATCGCGAGGCTTGGGGCGCGCGTATTAGGGCTTCATTGAGAGGTCGAAGGCGGCGACAAAGGCGTGGCGTTCGATTTGGGACGGCGGCGTACAGGCGAAGCTCTCGAGCAGTTAGTTGATTCACCGTGGAGTTAGAAGTCGCGACGACTGGAAATCGCGACCAGGGGAGGGTAGCACGCGCTGTGATGAGGTCATTCGCGAAGGCGATTAAGGCTCGAAGCCAGGTGTACGGCAGCAGTCGCGATTCAGCAGTATGGTTGCCGTGAGTTCGAACACGATGTCGATGTAGCTATAGGTGTTCACGAGGCTGGGATGGTGGCACAGTGAAGTTGTGGAGTTCGGCAAGTTCGTCGGCAGGCGATTCAGGGTTTCGCGAGTGGGCTAAAGCTCGAATTCAAATTGCTGAGAGGTATCCCATTTTTAATCTAGAAAAAAAAATGTTATATGCAGTTTCTAATTTAGAATATATACACATATATAGGGGTAAACAGAATATATATATATATATATATATAAAGATTTGAAATTAAACAGGAGTTTCAAAATGAGAAAAATGAATTTTATGAACGTATATATATTTTGATTTACTTGTTTGATTTTAAAAATAAAATATGTTCTGGAAGTAGTTTTATTTAGTTGTTAAAAGGGTATTTTATTAAAAAGAAAAAGTTGTTTAAAATCAAATTATTAGCTTAAACCCAAACGCTTAGTTAATTAAATAAGTAGATGAAGATTTAATTGTCTAGTTGATTCAAATATTTATAAATTAATGAATTTGTATAATATTTATACAAGGGTTATAAATCGAGAAAACAAGTCAAAATGGAGAATGGATTGCAAAATAAAAGGCTAAGGTGAGATTTTTCTCACTCAAAATTGAATGTGGAATTTTTGCAGTTATTGATTGCTATTGGATGTGATATTAGATATAGTAGGATATATCTATATATATAGCAATATATACATATTGGCATATGTATATATTGGATTGATGATTTCCCGCCTCGTATAGCGGATGAGACCCTATTGCGCCGTTAGTAAGCGAATATTTTTATAAAACCCATATACCGCGATATTCCACCTCGAAGTGGAATGGGTATTGTGCTAACATCTGTGGAAGCAGGGAAACAGGTTGGAGGGATCCAGTTGGATTCCTCACCAGTAGTTATTTATTTACAGATTTTGATATATATTCTGTTATCATATGATGATATATGATGTTTGATGTTGTGATGGACTAATTGATGCGTTGCATCATTGGATTCAAGTTTTGAAGTTTTAAAATAATGATTTTAACTTTAAAAGAGATTTTTAAAGAGATTATTTGTAAGTATACGTTATTAGATTTTTGAATTAATTTACAAACGTTAAAATTATTAAAGTTATAAAGGTTAAGATTTTGGTGAAATATAACCGAGAGGTGATTTTTGAAATAAACAGTTAAGTAATTTATAAAATAGTTTAAATTTGGATTTTCGAATTATTAAAAACGATGTATATAAAAGATGTACAAAATTGATATTTATCAATTAAAATTTTTGGAATTTAAAACGAGTTTTTATAAATTGTGAAGATAGAAAATTTATAGAATTATAAGTTGTAAAGATAGGAAATTTATAGAATTATAAATTGTGAAGATTTGAAGTTTATAGATTTATAAAGTATGAAGTTATAAAATGAATGAAATTGTAGAATAAAGACTTATAAGAAATTTACTTGTAAATTTGATTTTTTGCCTTTAAGTGGAATATTGATCGAATTGTTAATAAAGAAGATTTATAAGTCAAAGTAGTTATAAAAGAGAAATAGAATTTATGAACGTGTTTGTAAATTCGAAATAGATTGAATTGGATAAATTAAATATAGAAGATTCTTAAAGAAGATATATTCGCGATTTTGGATAGCGAATCCCTATTGAAATCAAAATGTGTAGAAATGATTGAAATTGGGTTAAGTGAATTATATTCACGATTTTGGACAGTGAATATATTGTTAAGTAAAATGGATTTATTTTTGAAGAAGTGATATAAAAAATGAAGTTAAACATTTTAAAGATGTTTTAAAATGTACTATGAATCAAAAGCATAGATTTCAACACTTGTTATTGAAATAGATGTTTTTCGAGAAATTTAAGGAAATGGTGGACTATAACACTATTGTTATAGTAAATGATTTCCGAAAGGAAATATTTTTATGTAGTATTGGGATTTATATATCTATTTTAATTTCGAATCCCTATACTAGTGATTTTGAGTCGTCGTAACGATGTTTTACATAACATTCGTTTTGACTCAAATAAAGGTGTTAAAAGAATGTTTTCCTTAAAGAATGAATATATACTTAATTTGATTTAAGTATAGTGAATATTTTCAAATGTTGAAAATAAATAGTTTTGTGAATTACTTATTTTAAATAAGTATGGAATTGCTTTTCCAATATGAAACGAAGGGTTTGAAACTTTATCTTTTAAAGATAATTTGAAAAGTGAATATTTGAAATTTGTTTTCAAACGGTTAAGTGTGGAAATTTTATATCTAATGAAGATATTTTTGGAGATAAAATAATTGGGAAAATTATTTGGAATCTGATGATGTTGCGCATCTTTATTGATAGTTAAATAACCGACTATCAATAATTACCTTTAGATAGGTATTTGTTGTGATTGGATGAATTTGAATGCCACACTTATTTTTGAATAATCGCTCACTATTCGGGTTAGCCGGGAAAGGACCATGGGGTCGTATAACCCATTCCGAATATGTGATACGTCGTTAAGAATTGCATTCGAAGACCGGTGTTGAAGACCGGATATTTTTGAAAACAGAAGGATTACCGTCGAGTTACTCTACATCGGCTGATCTACGATTTAGAGGTTTTATCACCCTTAGTGACAGGAAGTCCGGACGTGATTAGAAAATTATCCGGATATGCAAGGGCTTCGTGAGAAGTGCCTTCGGTTCTGTTCGATCCCGGAACAGACTTGTATGGATTGTGTGTCTGACGTTACAATTTGAGATATAAAGCTGATTTCTTTCAAATACATTTCTGTTGGTGGCGGAGAATTTATTCTCTTAGCTTAACACCCTTCTCTGAGACGTACGAGCTCAGAGGTTATGTAGTTGAAATTTATCAGCGATATACTCCCAATTTGGTAACGTGGCATACTAAGTGTTGCTGTGAAATGATCAGTGTTTGATCATTTGTGATATGATCATTTGTTTGATCTTATATCTTTGTGATCATAGGTTGATCATTTGTTTGACCAGAAGCAGGGCTTTGTAGAAAGCGTAGCTTTGTGGACGAGACTTCGTCGAGCCTCACACCCCGGAAATGGTCGAAACAGGAAGGATGCAGCAAGGTTCTAGGGAGTAGCGCCCCTTAGTGTATGTCATTCTTTCTGGATAGAGGTGGTATCATGGTATGGAGCCCAGATACTTAACCTATGTGGTTGCTGCATTTTTACTATGTGGTTTGTTGCGAATCGGGGATCCTCGGGAAGATCGGTTACGATCGGGGGATGATATACGCGTGTCAGTAGTTACCTATTTTTGCAGAGGTAACCCGACCTTGTGTTGGCAGAGATCCGGTTAGGTTCTCGGGTCGTCTATTCCAGGGACGTATCCATCATGGATAGGAAGTTCCTTAGCCTGACCATTTGTTGGAAATCCAAAGAAACAATACGTGACTTGTACGGTTTTAGTTGTATTACCTGCTATGGAATGTGGCGGTAACCTGCTATTGAACATAGTAGCTATAGTAGGCATACGATACTGGTCGTATGTTGGCTAAGATTAATATTATACTTTCGAAATGTTTTCTACACTATGCACTAATAATAATATCAAAAAGAATTTGATTTTGCGTAGTAAGCATTTTTGACTATCATAAGAAGAAATCCTCCAATTCTGCGTTTGCATTGTGTGTGTGGCGGGAGGTCTTATGGTAGTTTCATTTTCCAAAGGCATTGCGAAATTTACTTTAAAATCTTCCTGTTGTTTATTTTAAAGAATAACTGTTTTACGATCTCACACCAGTCACCATGACTGACTCGGAGTTTATTGTTCCCTTCTAAACTCTGGGTGCCCACCAATTTCCACACGGGCAGCCTAGAGTTATGTTATCAGGATATTCTGGAGCTTTGGAAGCAATTCTGGATGACGAGACGTAGTATTTGTATCTAATAGTATTTATTCCGCTGTGTATTCTGTATGAGGACAAGTTATATAACTGTCCATTGTTGTATATTGACTCTGATTGATGTATGTATAAAATGATATAGTTCTTTGTTTTAGAGATTATTCATTTATCTATTATATATTGTTCCGCTGCGATATGTGAGATTCTGATATTGTCTCTGTTTCTGATGTTGTTCTGTTGTTCTTGTTCTTCTTTCTTCTCCTTTTCTTTCTCTTCTATCTTTTTCTTCTATTTCTTCTTTTTAAAACCCTCACTATTGGAGTTTCCGGCACTCGATTTCTCGGCAGTCGGTAAAGTGAGTATCGATGTCGAATTTTCGAAAGTCGAAAATTTCTGTACGTGACAGCGTGGTATCAGAGCATATGGTTAAGCGACAACCCTGCTCTGTTGGGTGTTACTCATTAGAGATAGAGTCAGCAGTACTCTAGAATGAGTTGAGTGTAATAATAGATATGAGCGCGTATTTGTTATTGAATATAAAATTGTTTTGTATTGTGTTGACTTATCGGTTGATTGTTTATGGATTCTGGTCGGTGCAGTCTAGCTAACTGTATTGATAGGGGTTTCTAAACTCTAAACAAGATAAACTGACACAGTATTGTTTTAAATAGGGTAAATGAGATAATTTTGCCCAAAACTATTTTTGTATAGAAAAGAAATGATTTTCTGTAAATTATTACAGTATATGGTTGCATGGTTGTTAGGAAAGTAATAACATTGAATTATTATCATCATTATATGAAATTGAATAAGAAATTGAAATTGTAACTCCAAAGTTAAGAAATAATTCACATACAAAAGGAATTTGAGAATATAAATTATAAATGTGATTTGTAATTTGAAATAGAATTCCAGAGAAGAATTTGAAAATTTTGGAGATTTGGAAAGTTTAAATCATTTTTGAATTTGAAAATGAATTTCAAAGGCTTTGAAAGGTATTTTGGAGAGTTGCAAGCTCTAAACTCTTTTCGGTCGCTGGAAAATAACTTCGGTAATGACTGCAGCATCATCGATGTTCATTTTCGGGTTTCCAAAAGAGGTATTGCTGCCAAATTGTTTTAAATGAAAGTTGTTTGAAAAATTTGGATTTTGTTTTAGAAAATTCAAAAGATAAATTTGAATTGTTTTCAAAAATGGTTTTGAAAAGGTTGAAAAGACTCTGGAATACTATATAAAAATATTTATGAAATATTATGAAGTTGATAACTTGTAAAGTTTAAAGTTTAAATAAAAATCCATTTAACGAATGAAATTTATAAATGTGAATTGAAATATAAAGAGATGAATTCATATATGAATAAAATGGTGAATATAAATTGTAAATGAATTTATAAATGAAAATAAAATTCCTTAATAAAATGGAATTGTGAATGGGAATGTATAAATGATTGTATAAATCAAGATGTAAATAAGTTGATAACTTATAGAATATTTGAAATCTGATTGGAATGAGATTCAAATTGAAAACGAATGAATTAGGGAATGAACAAATAAATTTGCAAGTGCAAGAAAATGAAATTGAATGTTAAAATTCATTTTGAATTTGTAAGTGAATAAAACTAGAATTGAATTTAATTTGTGAAGTATTAAACTAAAATGAGTAAGTGAAGCTAATTGAAAATTGACCAAATGGATAAGGTATTGAACGAATTAAATTCAATGATTATAAAAGAAAAGTAAATTGAATTCAAATGAAAATTGAAATGTTAAATTGAATGAAAATAGATATATAACTTCAACAGTGAAGTAAAAATGATATAAGAAGTAAGTATCGAAATTTTGTAATAGAATTTGCAAAATGATTTGAATGTTGTAACTAGATATTATGGCTAGTAGGACATACAGGTGTTATAAAAGGAATTGGATTTGATTTCAAAGATAAATTTGAATTGCTCGACAAAAGGTATGTCTTTCAGTTTCAATATGAGATTTGATGATTTCTTGTCTAGCCGCTTGGCTTTTTCTTTTTCTTTTTGAAATCTGAGAGTCCGTAGGGACGTTTTGTAGTCGTGCCGTATTAGCCGCGCAAAGGAGACGCTGGCGAAATTTTTCGAAAATTTAGAGTGTTAGAAAATTTTGAGAAAATTTTGAAAGTTTAAAATTTGAATTTAAACTCGAATTTGAATTTTGAAGTAAAACAATGTTGTTTTGAACTATAGTTGAAGTTGAAATTTAGTTGAATTAATAACGAATCTTTAGTAAAAGATTTGTTTTGAAAATTTGATAAAACTATTGGATTGTGAAAAATAGTAGACGAGTTAAGGACCACTTTTCCTAACTTGTAATTTCGAGGACGAAATTCTTTTAAGGGGGGAAGTCTGTAACGACCCAGAATTTTGAACAAATTAAATTGGAAATATCTAATTTATTTTAAATATTTGAACGTTAATTTAATTTGAATCCCTGATATAAATTTGAATTTAACGATTAAATTATAAAAAATTTAATCTATTGAATACTGAATAAAAATTTGAATCTTCAATTTAAAGTTGAAGAAAAATATTTCGAAAGCTTTTAAAATTCATATTGATAATACCGAAGATAATCGAACTTTCAGAATAAATTTTAAACTGTTTTGCTCAGTTTTGAAATTTATCGTTCGTATCGATATTTGAAAATAGCCGTCCGAGGCAAAGTCTCGGAATTCGACGAAACCAGTTCCATTGGATCCATAATATTGTATTATTGTCGGATTTCAAATTTCGTAATAATTGGAATTGTGGTTTGAGCGTATGATATATAAACGCGTTGGACTTTGTTTTGAAACGAATTGAATCTAAATAAAATAGGGTTGCTTTTCTTTTATCCGACCATAAGTACAATTCACCTCCCTTTTGTCTCGTTCGTACTCTCCCTCCTTATTCCAAAAATCATACGAGATAAAATTTAATGGCCGAGCTATGCAGATCTTCTGCGCAGTTCAAAGAAAATCGAACGAAAACATTTGGTTCGAAAATCAAATTAATGGCCGAACACCCCCACGCAAATCAAAACCCGTTCGAACGAAATCTCCTTTCCCCTCCTTCCTCTTTAAGATACGAAACCCTTCACTCTCGTTCATTTCAAAAATTCCTTCCACACTTCAAAGAAACCCAAATCGAGCTTCGTGAGTTTGAGTGGGTCGAAGTCTTCCGTTGTATGGGAAGCAGGTGCGCACACGTGAATCGAGGCGTGGCATACGCGAGCAGGTGGGTTTCGCGAGCATTGCGAGGGGGCAGGCGCGTCGCGAGGCTTGGGGCGCGCGTATTAGGGCTTCATTGAGAGGTCGAAGGCGGCGACAAAGGCGTGGCGTTCGATTTGGGACGGTGGCGTTCAGGCGAAGCTCTCGAGCAGTTAGTTGATTCGCCGTGGAGTTAGAAGTCGCGACGACTGGAAATCGCGACCAGGGGAGGGTAGCGCGCACTGTGATGAGGTCATTCGCGAAGGCGATTAAAGCTCGAAGCCAGGTGTACGGCAGCAGTCGCGATTCAGCAGTATGGTTGCCGTGAGTTCGAAAACGATGTCGATGTAGCTATAGGTGTTCACGAGGCTGGGATGGTGGCACAGTGAAGTCGTGGAGTTCGGCAAGTTCGTCGGCAGGCGATTCGGGGTTTCGCGAGTGGGCTAAAGCTCGAATTCAAATTGCTGAGAGGTATCCCATTTTTAATCTAGAAAAATAAATGTTATATGCAGTTTCTAATTTAGAATATATACACATATATAGGGGTAAACAGAATATATATATATATATATATAAAGATTTGAAATTAAACAGGAGTTTCAAAATGAGAAAAATGAATTTTATGAACGTATATACATTTTGATTTACTTGTTTGATTTTAAAAATAAAATATGTTCTGGAAGTAGTTTTGTTTAGTTGTTAAAAGGGTATTTTATTAAAAAGAAAAAGTTGTTTAAAATCAAATTATTAGCTTAAACCCAAACGCTTAGTTAATTAAATAAGTAGATGAAGATTTAATTGTCTAGTTGATTCAAATATTTATAAATTAATGAATTTGTATAATATTTATACAAGGGTTATAAATCGAGAAAACAAGTCAAAATGGAGAATGGATTGCAAAATAAAAAGCTAAGGTGAGATTTTTCTCACTCAAAATTGAATGTGGAATTTTTGCAGTTATTGATTGCTATTGGATGTGATATTAGATATAGTAGGATATATCTATATATATAGCAATATATACATATTGGCATATGTATATATTGGATTGATGATTTCCCGCCTCGTATAGCGGATAAGACCCTATTGCGCCGTTAGTAAGCGGATATTTTTATAAAACCCATATACCGCGATATTCCACCTCGAAGTGGAATGGGTATTGTGCTAACATCTGTGGATGCAGGAAAACAGGTTGGAGGGATCCAGCTGGATTCCTCACCAGTAGTTATTTATTTACAGATATTGATATATATTCTGTTATCATATGATGATATATGATGTTTGATGTTGTGATGGACTGATTGATGCGTTGCATCATTGGATTCAAGTTTTGAAGTTTCAAAATAATGATTTTAACTTTAAAAGAGATTTTTAAAGAGATTATTTGTAAGTATACGTTATTAGATTTTTGAATTAATTTACAAACGTTAAAATTATTAAAGTTATAAAGGTTAAGATTTTGGTGAAATATAACCGAGAGGTGATTTTTGAAATAAACAGTTAAGTAATTTATAAAATAGTTTAAATTTGGATTTTCGAATTATTAAAAACGATGTATATAAAAGATGTACAAAATTGATATTTATCAATTAAATTTTTTGGAATTTAAAACGAGTTTTTATAAATTGTGAAGATAGAAAATTTATAGAATTATAAGTTGTAAAGATAGGAAATTTATAGAATTATAAATTGTGAAGATTTGAAGTTTATAGATTTATAAAGTATGAAGTTATAAAATGAATGAAATTGTAGAATAAAGACTTATAAGAAATTTACTTGTAAATTTGATTTTTTGCCTTTAAGTGGAATATTGATCGAATTGTTAATAAAGAAGATTTATAAGTCAAAGTAGTTATAAAAGAGAAATAGAATTTATGAACGTGTTTGTAAATTCGAAATAGATTGAATTGGATAAATTAAATATAGAAGATTCTTAAAGAAGATATATTCACGATTTTGGATAGCGAATCCCTATTGAAATCAAAATGTGTAGAAATGATTGAAATTGGGTTAAGTGAATTATATTCACGATTTTGGACAGTGAATATATTGTTAAGTAAAATGGATTTATTTTTGAAGAAGTGATATAAAAAATGAAGTTAAACATTTTAAAGATGTTTTAAAATGTACTATGAATCGAAAGCATAGATTTCAACACTTGTTATTGAAATAGATGTTTTTCGAGAAATTTAAGGAAATGGTGGACTATAACACTGTTGTTATAGTAAATGATTTCCGAAAGGAAATATTTTTATGTAGTATTGGGATTTATATATCTATTTTAATTTCGAATCCCTATACTAGTGATTTTGAGTCGTCGTAACGATGTTTTACGTAACATTCGTTTTGACTCAAATAAAGGTGTTAAAAGAATGTTTTCCTTAAAGAATGAATATATACTTAATTTGATTTAAGTATAGTGAATATTTTCAAATGTTGAAAATAAATAGTTTTGTGAATTACTTATTTTAAATAAGTATGGAATTGCTTTTCCAATATGAAACGAAGGGTTTGAAACTTTATCTTTTAAAGATAATTTGAAAAGTGAATATTTGAAATTTGTTTTCAAACGGTTAAGTGTGGAAATTTTATATCTAATGAAGATATTTTTGGAGATAAAATAATTGGGAAAATTATTTGGAATCTGATGATGTTGCGCATCTTTATTGATAGTTAAATAACTGACTATCAATAATTACCTTTAGATAGGTATTTGTTGTGATTGGATGAATTTGAATGCCACACTTATTTTTGAATAATCGCTCACTATTCGGGTTAGCCGGGAAAGGACCATGGGGTCGTATAACCCATTCCGAATATGTGATACGTCGTTATGAATTGCATTCGAAGACCGGTGTTGAAGACCGGATATTTTTGAAAACGGAAGGATTACCGTCGAGTTACTCTACATCGGCTGATCTCTGATTTAGAGGTTTTATCACCCTTAGTGACGGGAAGTCCGGACGTGATTAGAAAATTATCCGGATATGCAAGGGCTTCGTGAGAAGTGCCTTCGGTTCTGTTCGATCCCGGAACAGACTTGTATGGATTGTGTGTCTGACGTTACAATTTGAGATATAAAGCTGATTTCTTTCAAATACATTTCTGTTGGTGGCGGAGAATTTATTCTCTTAGCTTAACACCCTTATCTGAGACGTACGAGCTCAGAGGCTATGTAGTTGAAATTTATCAGCGATATACTCCCAATTTGGTAACGTGGCATACTAAGTGTTGCTGTGAAATGATCAGTGTTTGATCATTTGTGATATGATCATTTGTTTGATCTTATATCTTTGTGATCATAGGTTGATCATTTGTTTGACCCGAAGCAGGGCTTTGTAGAAAGCGTAGCTTTGTGGACGAGACTTCGTCGAGCCTCACACCCCGGAAATGGTCGAAACAGGAAGGATGCAGCAAGGTTCTAGGGAGTAGCGCCCCTTAGTGTATGTCATTCTTTCTGGATAGAGGTGGTATCATGGTATGGAGCCCAGATACTTAACCTATGTGGTTGCTGCATTTTTACTATGTGGTTTGTTGCGAATCGGGGATCCTCGGGAAGATCGGTTACGATCGGGGGATGACATACGCGTGTCAGTAGTTACCTATTTTTGCAGAGGTAACCCGGCCTTGTGTTGGCAGAGATCCGGTTAGGTTCTCGGGTCGTCTATTCCAGGGACGTACCCATCGTGGATAGGAAGTTCCTTAGCCTGACCATTTGTTGGAAATCCAAAGAAACAATACGTGACTTGTACGGTTTTAGTTGTATTACCTGCTATGGAATGTGGCGGTAACCTGCTATTGAACATAGTAGCTATAGTAGGCATACGATACTGGTCGTATGTTGGCTAAGATTAATATTATACTTTCGAAATGTTTTCTACACTATGCACTAATAATAATATCAAAAAGAATTTGATTTTGCGTAGTAAGCATCTTTGACTATCATAAGAAGAAATCTCCTCCAATTCTGCGTTTGCATTGTGTGTGTGGCGGGAGGTCTTATGGTAGTTTCATTTTCCAATGGCATTGCGAAATTTACTTTAAAATCTTCCTGTTGTTTATTTTAAAGAATAACTGTTTTACGATCTCACACCAGTCACCATGACTGACTCGGAGTTTATTGTTCCCTTCTAAACTCTGGGTGCCCACCAATTTCCACACGGGCAGCCTAGAGTTATGTTATCAGGATATTCTGGAGCTTTGGAAGCAATTCTGGATGACGAGACGTAGTATTTGTATCTAATAGTATTTATTCCGCTGTGTATTCTATATGAGGACAAGTTATATAACTGTCCATTGTTGTATATTGACTCTGATTGATGTATGTATAAAATTATATAGTTCTTTGTTTTAGAGATTATTCATTTATCTATTATATATTGTTCCGCTGCGATATGTGAGATTCTGATATTGTCTCTGTTTCTGAAGTTGTTCTGTTGTTCTTGTTCTTCTTTCTTATCCTTTTCTTTCTCTTCTATCTTTTTCTTCTATTTCTTCTTTTTAAAACCCTCACTATTGGAGTTTCCGGCACTCGATTTCTCGGCAGTCGGTAAAGTGAGTATCGATGTTGAATTTTCGAAAGTCGAAAATTTCTGTACGTGACAGTGTGGAGCTGTATGGGTTGCTCGGCAACATGGTGGGAAGCGGAGCTAGGTTGGTGGGTAGGCTTTTGGTGGCGGTTGCTGCCCAAAGGTCGGGTTCGAAGTGGGAGAGGGTCTGGCCAGGCGAAGGCAGGCGGAGGTGAGAGGAAGCGGCGGTATTGGAGATCGGTAGGGAAGAGATAGGAAGGTGGAAATCTGGGATTACAATGGAGAAGGAGATGAATAGATCAGAACAAATATGAATATTTGTGTGGGGCTTCAGAAAAAAAAATCTGTTCATACCTTTCTTTGTTATTATAAAACGTGTGAAAGCTATGAACCGAAACAGCTATATATTAATTATTCTTATAAAACGTTTGAAGTGACCAGAGAATGAAACGTACCACCATGCAATAAAGTGAAATGATGGAAAAAGCAAGAGTCAAGCGTCAATTCAGATACAAAGTTAAAGTAATTGATGGTTGCTTGGATGACACGGCAGCAGTTCGAAATGCAAAAGAAACAAAAGGTCACGGATCCGGTACCGATACGGCCACCGGTTTCGCGGATTTTGTTGTGTACCGGACTTCAAAATATAGAATTGAATATACTGCGGAGATCAGCACGACGAGACGATCAAAACAGTATACAGATATTAGTGGTATGATCATCCGATCAAAAGTCGATAATCGGTACCAGAAATGCTGATATTCTGCCAGAATTAAGATAAACGGAGCAATATAATTCCAAATTTGGAAAAACGAAAGATGACATCTGACTCGGAAGAAGATTTAGAAATTTTCTATAGAAAAATATCCAGGTTTTGAAATAAATTTATTATCATCAATTTTTAACTAATTTAAATTGAAATAAAATTATACAAAAAAATAAACTTCAATATTATCAGGTGAAAATTTACCAGTTGCTATACTAAAATAAACGTATTCCAAATAATAATTTTTTTAATTTCAAATTTTATTGTTTAAAATTTTACAAATTTCCAGTTAAATATACTTTTAAAACCATTAAATTTTACGGGTCGTTACAATGTCCTTACCTGAAATTCTGTAATACTCGGTCTGACCCGAGCATTACATTAAAGTAACACCCGGGTCAGGCTGGAAACCAGCGTGAGTAAACCCATCTCACAAGGAATACAAATGCATAAATTTATTTAAAACCCGGGTAACTCGTACTTCACTACAAGTTCACAACTTGTTATGGTCAACACTTAAATTCACAAATCAATCCCTAAGTACCTTTACTTAGTTTCAATGGTCCAGTCATTTAAATTAACCCAATTCCAGCCTATTGATTTCCATACCAATCTATAAAGAATCGAAGTGGTTTCGGGTATTAACTAATACCCGACTCCGGTCTCTTCGATTCCAATGTCCTCTTAACCCAAGTTATTCAAGTGGTTAAATTTTAAATACAGGATGCCACTTTTACACAACAATTTATCATAGATAACCCCATTATCTCTGTTGAACCCAATATAACATATTAAAAATAACATTTCATTTCACAAAGCATCACAATCATATATCAGGGATAACAAATAATCCAAGGCATTCAAATATCATTCAATCATTCATAAGAAAGATAAATTAGTCATACCATTTCTGATTAATTTAATTAACTGCCAATGAATTAAATTAATTACTTTATTACTTAGAAATCTTGCTTATTTACCATTAATTAATTATATTCAATTAATTAATCATCCCTTAATTATTCATCTTGATTAATCATCCTTTAATTACGTTAAGTAGTTAGCCCTTAATTAATTACATAAATTAATTAGCCTTAACTATCTACAATAACTAACCTTTAATCACTCTCATTAATTAATGTCCCTCTAATTATTTTCATTAATTACTCTTTTGGTCAATCATTAAAACCTTAATTATCTTAAGATAAAACATTATCTTATTAATGCCTTAATTATCATTTAAACATTTTATCTTAATAATTAACTTTACTTAATTAAATCATTAATTAAGTTTTTAAAACAAAATAATCATTTAATTTGATAAATTAAAGTTACCAAATCATAACTTACCTTTAAATGCTTAAAACATTATCAAGTAATAGTTTTAAAACTAATTTCAATTTAGATTTAAAAGCTTGCTTTTATAAAATATTTAAAATTTCATTTCTAACTTAAGTTATTTATTTATTTTTTTAAAATAACTTTAAACTTTACTTATCAAAATTTAAATTAAACAAATTTCAAAACTTCTTAACCAATGTTAAAGAACAATTATTACTTATAAAATAATTTATATAAGAAAGTTTAAATTAAATTTATTTTTAAATTTCAAAAATCTTGTTTAAAACCTTTTAAAACCTATTTTAAAAAAACTACTTCGGGTCGAACCCGAGACCTACCCGGTAGCTACCCCGAGTTCCTCTCAAACACTCACCTGCTTCGAGTCCCCCTCACAAAAACTCGAGAACGACTACGGGCTCCTCCTCGTCTTCTCAAAAACCAAACCACAGAACAATCTAAACAAACCCAACGTGCACGTGTGCACCTGCACACCAACTACGATCAACGACGATCATCACCACGA
This sequence comes from Allium fistulosum, assembly GCA_030737815.1. Classification (NCBI taxonomy): domain Eukaryota; kingdom Viridiplantae; phylum Streptophyta; class Magnoliopsida; order Asparagales; family Amaryllidaceae; genus Allium; species Allium fistulosum. The sequence continues at coordinate 1,215,437,748 of CM060904.1, read as the reverse complement.
CCCTCGTCCAGTCACCTACGACCGTACTGACCCACTCGAACACTCATCACCACGAAATCGCCAGCCAAACCAAATCGAATCACTCGACCCAAACAAGAACCAAACTGCTACCAAAAAACAACCACCGGCCATCGCCTCTGATCACCAGCCAACTCGCACCTCTGACCGAAGCCTCGCCACACCCCTACGCCGCATTTCCCTATGGTCCGGTCCACCTCGAACCACCTCTGACGAAGAAATCGACCTGACAACACCCTCGACAAAAAAAGCCTCCAAAACCCTACTTCGCCATCCCTCGACCACCACGGTCAACTTAAAAATGCCACACCATTTTTCCGATGTTCCCTGACCATCCACCATCCCTCAGACCTAACCGCGGCCTCCATCCACCTCGCGATCACCAACAGTCAACAGAAATCCACATTCTGTTCAACCCCAGATACCTCAACAATTACTTGATAAAAAATGATTTTTAGTTTCTAAATTCATCATTTGCCATGAGGAATTATATTATATTCTTGAAACACTAATTTGTTAAAATTGAATTTTGCCAAATTTTGGGTTTTACTGTATTTTACTAAATTTCAGGTGTTTAAAAACTAATTGAACTTGTAACTGTTTTTAGAATGTAGATCTTACAAATCTAACTATTTTTGTTTGTACAACAAAGCCTAAAACAAATCAGGGAATGGGATTTAGAAAGTTTTTTTATTATTTTCTTGAAACTTGTAAAACAACAGAGGGTATATCCCTGTTTCAAACATGCACACATACATTTACATATATTCATTCATTTTAAATCTAAACAACATGCAAGCATTATATCACATCATAGATTCAAGTATTTCAACATGCACCAGATCATCCAAAAATGCTTTAAACTTGTTAATTTTTGTTTTGATGTTTTCAGAATATAAGATGTTAACAGAAACTTAAAAATAGAGGTGTTCTTACTTTGCATAACAGGAATCACTTATACATACCTGCAAGTCTACATTTAATCCAAACAATTTACATGCAACAGATTTCATTACTTGAATTTTTAAGAAAGATGTTTACTCACAGATTAAAGAGCAGAGGCTTTTAACTCAGAAAACTTGAATTGCCTTAAAACTGAGTTGCTTGCAGGTTTGAGAAATTGAAAGAGAAGTTGCTATTTTATTTGAGGTAGTGATGGATATATGTATATATACATAGAATTTGAAGCTTGCAGAAGAAGCTAGGCTGAGGAGTTTGTTTACATATCTTCCTTTTGACTTTCTTTTTATTATATATACTTTGATTTTCTTTGGTCAACAATTTGTTTTGAACAGCCAAGATTTTTATACAAACTGAAATGATTTTGAACCATTTGAAATGACCTTGTTTAGTACTTGAATTGATAGCATACTTATCCTATATATGCATATCCATATATGTATTTTTTTCTTGCCTTGCCTATACGTGTATTTCCATAGGTTATATATTTCTAGAATTTCTTTATGTGTCTACTATAAAGTGATTATAGTTATTGTTAAAATTTTAACTTATGTATTTATTTCTATTCCTAACAATAAATGTTTATATTTAAATTCTATTTTAAGTTTAACTATCAAACACTTAATTTATATTCATTTATTTTATACTTGTTTAATATTGACAAAATTTATTTTACTTCAAGCATTATTATCTAGATTACAACTATATATATATATATATCCGTTTTTAAACTGAATTGTTTGTATTTCAATTTATCAGATTAAATTCTTATTAAGATAATATTGCCAAATCCTGGTTCGACACATATATATCATTTATTTTCTATAAGATTTATCATCTCCAGAGATTTTTATAGTTCAATATTTATTACAGTTTAAATCAATTTATATATATCCCGATATTTTAATTATCAGAAATTTATTCGTTTGACTAATTAATATTAATATTTCAATAATAAAATCAGTTAATTTCCCGACTAACAAACGTCCAAAAATCGGGGTCGTCACACTCCTCCCCCCTTTAGAACTTTTCGTCCTCGAAAAGGAACGAAGAGAGAAATCCAATTTAATGCTTATTTTTGTTAAGTTATTCTTTTGACATTTTTAACTCTTTATTCTTTTATTCTACAGTTTTTAAACGCATTAAAATTTACATAATATTGCCAAAATAGCTTTTATATAAAAATACTTTTTATAACTCGATGTCCAAACAAGTCCATCCTTGTTCTCACAGAAATTCGGTCATACGTTGATCAGGCGTAGGACTGAAAATCTATAAGTACTCGGTAAACTCGTTTCCAGCAACCAGTGAAAATACTTTGGAAAATAATTTTATTAAAAATATAGAAAACAGTTTCGAAAATAGAGGAAATATCTTTGGTGAGATTGCTCTGGAAATCATCACTCCCATCCATGGTCGCAGTTACATCCTGGGTTACGTTGCCATCGCAGCAAAATTCCATGTAACTGTAGGCACTCCGCGCCCCTCGATTACGCCATGGAACCTACAACAGATCGCAGTTACATTCCAGGGTAACGTTGCTATCATAGCAAAAGTCCATGTAACTGTAGGCATCAGCGCCCTCGATTTTTGCTACCAAATAATCCTCAGGAACTAATTTTGTCCGGACTCCTCACAGGATCAACTTTAGAACCTCCCCCTTAGAGGCTCAAGGCAGTACCACCCTGTGGCACTCCTGAGTAGTTCATTTCAAGGGAGCGCCTTTTTCCCCAAAGTCACTTCAAAACACTTTATACTATACACATATAGTATTTCCCAAATCATACATCTAGTATGAATCTCATATAAATCTCCTTTACAAAATCGATTCCCAAAATCGATAATTCTCATATTAGGCTTTTCCCAAATTCCAATATTGATTTTACCCAAAAATCAAAAGCCTTTCCAATTGCCATAGGTTCTCAAAACCTTTCCTTAAAATCATTTTTCACAAATCCTTTTTATATATACATATATATAATAATCTTGGAAAATCTTTGGTTCAATTCATACTTGTATAAATTTCCTTTTTATACTTTAAATACTTTCAAAAACCCTTTTCTTCTGGCAAAAGATTCAACAAGGGGAGTGTAACGCCCCACCTCTATACCCACGCTAGCCAAGAACACTACGGTGTAATGCTGTCAACTAGCACGGAGAATAAGGCTGTTGAGGAGCGACCATCCATGTAACTTCTCTGAGCGAGCACCGATATGTCAGATAGAATAGAATGAACTTCGTTAAAGGAGGAAGTCCGACATACCGAAACAAACCCAAAGCTATCACATAGTGGCTATAAATAATCTTTGGAAACAAACATAGAAATAAACATAACATAAATCAGTCACAGACATCCATATCACAAAGGCAGAAAAAGATATGAATATATATAGCACATGAAAGTGTACATCAGAGTGGTGGTCAGAAAGATCCACGATAATACAAAAGAATAGCAAGACGTGCTATACAAAAGAATAAGTACACAACATAGAGTCTATATCTCAAAAAATGTACATCCAAAAACTACTAATTTAAGTAGTGCCAAAAGTCAGAATAATCCTGAAGAGAAGTCAAGAAGAAGCACCTGTAACATCTCGGTCTGGCCCGAGTATTATTTATAAGAAAATAATAAACGGATCAGTCTAGCTATAAATATCAGATGATAAGGTATAGGATAAATAATATGGCATGAACATGTAACAACTATAACAGCATACTACTATAAGTATGTAAATGATAATCAACAAAAGATCAATCAATATCACAAGAATCTTCTCAAAGATAAAATAGGGTATCATACCCTAAACTTGTATTCATAACAAGTCAATAACACATAAATTCACCAATTCACAAAAATTGATATCATATCAATGAAAATCATGAAAATTGGTGAAGCAAAAATTCCAGAAATCATCGCAAGAAATCCAGAAAACACATAAAAAAGGGGAGGCCTAACACATGAACGGGAGCATAAAAACTCACCAACGCGTATAACACATGAACGAGAAGTTATCTCATGGAAGCTATCCATTAAATTTTCACACAGGAATGGCCCGAAGACCATGGGGTGCTACCCCATATATGTGATGGCGAAACATCACAAAAGCGGGGTCTAGTCTCCCTCGTAGACAAAGAGACATCGCTCAATCGCTAGTCTAAATCACAAAAATGATCGTCATGATCATTAGGAAGTGTCAATTACACTGAGCCAGTAAATATATGAGCTTAGCTTCATGTCCCATAACCACTAGCTTAACTTTAATATTTACGAACAAACTGTTGATCTTTACTAGGAAATTGTCACAAAAGGGTTCAATCGAACAAGTCCAAGAGTTAACCGACGAAGTGAACGCAAGCGTTTCATACCACTCGTTTTACTAAGTCGTTTAATTCGATTTCTCATCCGAGTGAAGCAAAGGCTTGTATATACTAGTAGATTGAAAAACAGTTTGAGAGAACGTGTTTTATATTTAAAATACTGTTGAAAACGTTTTGATGAAAGAGTTTTGATATTTACTACTAGTATTGAAACCTTCATATCTTTAGAGTGACAAGTCACAAAACGATTGCTGAAACAAATCGAATCACATAAATTCACGTTCGAAGACGTGAGTAAAGTCCATGGAAATCAGCTCAAAAGCATCCAAGTAGAAAATAGGAGGTGCGGCCTAACATGCGAGCGACCTAAGGAAATATAGGTCGAACGACCTATAAGTGAAGCAAACTAAGCTGCTGCGCGACTTAACAGGGTGTCTCGACCTAACAAAACCAAGCTAAAAAGGTACGCAACCTAACAATCTCGAGCTAAGGAATTGCAAGCAGGTCAAACGACCTAGCGACCTAAAGGTGTTCGCGAGCTAGCATTAAACAAAGTCAAACGACCTAGTAGAAAACAAGGTCTAACGACCTAAAGTGTCGAGCGACCTAGCGGCACAGTGCCAAGCGACCTAAGGGTTAACTCGCGAGCGACCTAACTCATAACCGAGCTTAACAGTGGAACGGCAAAACAGGGACTCGCGACCTAAGGGACTCGCGACCTAAAGACTCTCGAATGACCTAATGGTCAAACGACCTAAAGCAAATAGTCAAACGACCTAAAGGAGGAAGCGACCTAAAGTTATAAAACAAGGTCACGCGACCTAAGGAGTTAAAGGTCTAACGACCTAGTGGCCTTGCGACCTAAGTAAGATGGCCACGCGACCTAAAGTATTAACACGCGAGCAACCTAATGTTAGAAAGGCCAAACGACCTAACGCTTAACTCGCGAGCGAGCGACCTAAGATGCTGTACGCGACCTACGACCTAGGGACGGACGACCTAAATCCAGGTCGAGCTAAATATAGGCAGAGTCACTTCTACGCCAGAGCGACCTACGACCTTCGACCTAGCGACCTAACTTCGACGCGACTCTCCCTCCAGAATGACCTAAGTGAAGTAATTTTCCAAAAAAAGCTGAAAATTGGAGTTTTTCGCCAATCCAACCCAAACCAAAAGCAAATGTTCATACAAATGCGATAGGGAATCATTCCCAACAGTCCAATGACAGTTATAGGCAAGATGTGAGATTAAAAATCTCACCTTTTCACTAAAATGGATGAAGATGGAGCTTGAAAGCAAGGAGAAGCAATCCAAAGCTTGAATCCAATATCTTCTACTTGAATTTGGAGTTGAATGTTGGATTTGCAATTGAATTTGAGTTTGGAGTTTTAATTTCCACTTCCCACCACCATTTTTGATAAAGCTTGAATGTTAAAACAAATGGTGAATGAAGTGAGGAAGAGGGTTGGGCTGAACTAAAGAAGGTGCAATCCAAACCAAAGTCACAAGCGGGAAAAAGTAGCAAGAATTTCACTAACTCCAAACATATCAAAGTTTACACTCAAAAAGATCGCAAACGTCATTTTGAACTCAATGAAGGTGGTCTCGAGTCCTAATTTGACTGTATGCAAAAAGTAGCTTTTTGGACTAACATCCGGCTAACAATAAAATATTCAAATAAAATATTGACAAATATGCGGGTTGTTACAGGGATTTTTATCATATATAATCAAAGATACATAACTTTGTTTACTCCAAATCAAATATTCAAATTTTGATTACTCTTTTATAAAGTTATTAACCACATTACTTTCCTTCATAAAGTGAATCTTTAATCTTAGAAATTTCCAATTTCCATTTTACCTCATCATATATTCCACAAAATATACTCTTCATTTCAACCATTTTACAGTTCTTATCTCCAATTTCAATATCATTTCATTCAAACTCGTACGATGTCCACAAATCATCCGTACGCAATATCAATCTGATCGCCCATTCGATCACACAATTTCACTTCCGAACTAGTATTGTCCACCAAACTTCCTAGTGCGGACTCAGATCTAGTTTCTTGATCAGAAACCGTCATTCTCCTTGCATAGTCACAACTATGATAGAGAATATCCAGAACTAATCAAAAATCCATATCCAGGTTCGCCGTCGAAAATCGAGCGAAAAATCCCAACTCAGATCGATAATACTATCTCGAAATTCTGTGCTCGAATCTGGATCAAATCACTATGCGAATAGAATAATATACGCACATCCTACGTATTTATCTTCATTGATTATTAGTTAAATCAATTCCCTTTCTATTCATCCACACTTTGATTTTATTCACTTTAATTCTTATCTCAATTGGGTATTTAATCGTAAACAGTTCGAACTCCGACCAGTTTATTTTTAGAAAATAGCTTGAAAATTTTAAAAATAGATAAGTAGTTGAAAAATAATTGTTAGTTCGTAAAACGGTTGTAAAATAGTTAAGTAATTGTAAAATTGTTGAAAAATAGTAAAATAATTGCAAAGTAGTTGTAAAGTAGTAATTAGTTATAAAATAGTTCGACAAATAATAATTAGTTTATAAAATAGCTATAAAATAGTTATATAGTTCCAAAGGTAGCTATAAAATAAGTATAAGATAGTTTTGGAATTGTTAAAGAAAAGTTGTATAGTAATAGTTAGGAAAATCGATTTACAACAGCTTATATCAAAATAATTTAGTCGAAAATTATCCAAAGCCAAACTGTTCAATTTCCAATCTTCATTCCCATCAATTCAATTTAAAGTTCACTTCCATTTAAATTGAATCAATTTGAATAACTTCAATTTCCCTTGAACTTGATTTATTCCCAAATCAGGTTGAATTAATCTCAATTTCTTTCCAGATTCAAATCAAATTCCATTTGATTTTAAACATATTCACTTTAATTAATTTAGACTAATTCCAAATTGAATTCATTTCAATTTTAAATTATTTCAATTTCTATATGAATTAATCCCAATCCAAATCTTTTATTTGAATTTTATACTTGTCCATCTTCAACTCTAATTAATTCAAACCAAATGCAATTTGAACTAACAAAATCTAAATCTTAACTTTAAACCATCTTGAATTATATAAATTCGAGTTAAATTATCAAATGTTGATTTAATCCCTTAAATCAAATTAATCTTTATTTTAACTCAATAATTAAATTCTTTAAATAATTTTTTTCTTAGTTCAAATTTTCAAAATTCCATTTAAATTATCTTTACTTAACTTATTTCAAAGTCCAAATAAGAGTTCAAAATAATTTTATCTTAATAATTCAATTTATTACCCAATTTTAACTTCCAGTTTTGAAACCAGTTCTTAACCACTTTTAATTTACAAGTTCAATTATTCAAATTTTCAGTTCAAAGTAATTCCATATCCATAATTTCAAATTAAAGTTTAATTTATGTCTTTCTCAATAATGGATATATTACCACACTTCATTTCTTATTCATTTGAACAAATCCAATTCACAAATTAAAGATTATTAATAACAATAGGATGACATCATCCAATTTATTCTAAAACATCCATCCATTTTCAATTTCCAGATCTCAAACCCATTTTGAGATCACACAAACTCCCAATTCAAATTAACCATTTAACTTCCCAAGTTAAATCTCAATTTCATCTTGAAATTTCCAATTCAAGTTGCTTGTTAAATTATTTAACTTTCCCAAAGTTAAATTCAATTTACTTAATCCAGCCAACCTTACCCAATTTGGATTCCCATTTCAAATTTTAAACTTCACATTAATAATCTTATAAGTTCAAAAACTTATCACCTTGGGTTTCACCTCTCATCGCAAATTTAAAACTCAACATTCAGAGTTTATTTCAACCCATTTTTGATATTATGTATATTTCTCATATATACATATTATTTCTTTAAATTTTAAACCACCTTTGGTTTTTAATGCAAAACAAATTTCCGTTAACATTTTGAAACAATCCAAATGTTTCTAGACGTAGGTTTTAAAATTTCACAATTTAAAACCCACTTCTATTTAGAAGTTATACTCATCTTAAAAGTTCACTTCATTTGGCATACTTACTAACAAATATATCCTTATTAAACTCAATAACTATTTATGATGATACCCAAGATTATCATACCTGGATACCAATACATTTTTATCTTATTCTGAAACTCCTTCCCAAATTCAAGATTTTAATTTTAGTTTGAATCCATTTCAAACTTATCTTTATTTAATCTCAATTTGGTTGTATTTCTATTACCACTTAATTTAATTCCAATAATTTAACAACAAATTATCTTAATATTTATTAGAATGAAATATTGCTTTATATATATCAAAATATATTCTCATATAAAATCATTTAAAATCTTTATATAAGAAAATAACAAGTACGCTCTCACATATACATATACACTCAACTCATTCTAGGGTGCCATCGACCCTATACTTAATGAGTATCCCCCACCAGAGCCAAGGTTCTGGCTTAACCTTTCAGCTCTGATACCAACGGTAACAACCCAGAATTTTCGATCGTGAAAATTCCAGATAGTTAGGAAAAGAAGAAAGAGATAGAAGAAGAAGAAAGAGAAACACAATACAGATTCTCACATTCGCAGCGGATAAAATATAATATCAAATAATATTCTTTACACAAAGAAAGCTGTATCAGTCAATTATATTTTACAGAGTTACAACATTCACAATCACTGGACAGATACAATCAACATGTCCCAGACAAACTACAATATATCACAGCAGAATATATTCCATACGTTCTTGCCATCCAGCTCGCCTTTCTGAGCTCTAGAATGTCTTAACCTGAAATTCTGTAATACTCGATCTGACCCGAGCATTACATTAAAGTAACACCCGGGTCAGGCTGGAAACTAGCATGAGTAAACCCATCTCACAAGGAATACAAATGCATAAATTTATTTAAAACCCGGGTAACTCATACTTCACTACAAGTTCACAACTTGTTATGGTCAATGTAACTGTAATATCCCGGAAATTTTAACAATATCAATTTAATAATCTGTTAAATAATTAAATTGATATGGATAATCTTTGATAATAAGATTTGAATTTAATTTAATAATCTGATTAAATTAGTATTTAATTGATGATTTTATCTTTTAAAAGTTAATAAGTATAATGTATTATTTTTAATATGTATGAATTTTAATACTAAAAAGAATTGTTATTTTAAATTGAATAAATAGTAAATATATATAACTTAACTTTTAAATTGAATCTTAGGATTTAATTTAATTTGAATTTGAATTTAAGTTTTGAAGTTCAAAAGAATAAATATTTAAATTGTTGGATATTATCATATTTGTATAAACTTATATTTATAAAATATAATTAGTTTTTGTTTCTCTTTAAAAAGTAATATATATATAGATAAGTGTTTAAATAAATAAGAAAAAGGCATTTTATACACTTTTAAAATAAATAGAATTTTGAATAATTACTTAAAAGACATGTGTCTTTATCTAATGCTTTGTTTTAACAAGTGTAATTAAATGGTAAACTCTAATGACAAGTGTCTTATTTATTTTCTTTTTCTTTTATTTTTATAAAATCACAATTTACTTAGATATAAACATTGGCACCTCTTTATTTCATTCTTTCTAATCTTCATTTTCAAAACAAAAGAAACTCAAAACCTTTCCTCTAATAAAAATCTGATCAGTAACCTTTCTCTAAGCAAAAATCTGAAATCAATACTCAAAACTCCTCATAAAAACCACAATCTCAAATCAATTTCAAAGCTTGCATGTTTAATCTGAACATCTACAACTTAGTTTTCAAAATTCCAAAAGCATGCAAATCATTTTTCTTCAATCTATGAAGTATCCTCAAAATCAAAAACCTGTAAATCTTCTTCAACCAGAAATTTAATACCCCGTCTCATTTTCAATACCAAAACAAAGCCCTGCAGCATTTTCTTTTCAAATCTGGAATCAATTCGAGAAGCCTGTCTGCATTCATTTTCAACCTGGAAGCAAGCATGCATGTAGTTTAAATAAGTAAAGCTCCTGCAACTCAAGTTTAAAAATCAAATTCAAGAAGCATTCAAGTCTAAAGTCCTCAAAAGCTAAAAAAACTGCCTCTGTTTCAATGCATATCAAGTGAGTAACAGTTTTTATTTAAAACTAACTTAAGTAAATATAGTTGCTTGATTTCTTCCTGTGATAATCATGTTTGAAGTGAATAAATGTGATGGAATTCTCTGTATTATGTTTGGTTTCGTATGCATGTTGGGTTTTGATATGTTCTTGCCTGTTCTAGAATGCCAGTTTTAAATCCTGATCAAAAATCAATGATTTCTTGTTCGAATCCTTATTAAGGCTAAAGATTTAAACAAAGTTTGGGTATGTAACAAATTATAGTTTGAAATTTTATTTAATATAAAATAAAAACTGCTGTGTCTCTGTAAAAGAAAATATAACAGGACAAATATTTTGTAAGTGAAAAATCAAAAGTCCAGATTCATTGATCCAGGAGTATAAATTGATTACTTATACTAAAACTTGATTTTTAAAACATAAATCATAATTTATAGCTTAGTAATGAAGGTGCAGTTTTGTTTTTAGCTAAATATGAATTTTTGGGTAATACTGTTGATCTCGATGGTTTGGTATGTTGTATTCTTCAATAATGATAGAGGAATGAACGGTGATGGTAGGAAAATTATCTGGAAGGTGTTTAATTCATGGAGGAGGTAGAAGTAGTGGATTCTTTGTTAGAACCCTAGTTTTAACTGGTCGTGATAATTTGATCACCACGTTTTCTTTGGTCGATCGAGTGCTTCAGGATTTTTAGAGAGAGAATTTTGGTCATTGACGAGAACATGGCCGGAGTTGTAGAACCACTGGTGGTCGGGATTTCGAAGACGAGGCAGTTTCCAGGAATTGAAGGATGTTCCAGTTTTGGGTTCAGGTTTGGTTTTGATGCTCGATTGCGATTTCGATTGTTGATTGAAGGTTGGATGGTCGTAATAGGGTTTGTGGTTGATCGCCGATATGGTGGAGTCGTCGTCGATGGTCGAAGTTGATGAGGTTGACGGTGCACGTGCACGAGATCGTGAAAATCTGGGTGAAGTCTGGGTTTAAAGCAGAGGAAGACTACTCGAGTTTCTCGAGTTTTGTTCGTGTGAGACTCGAAGTATTTAGGATTCGACTCGGAGTGTTTTTGAGTGGTCTCGGGTAATTATGTGTTGCCAGGTTTTTAAAATCCTGTCAGTTTAAATTTAAACTGAATTTAAATTATGAAGAAATATTAAGACAGGAATTGAAATCAAAGTTTTATTATTTGGAGTCAGGTTTAGTTTTGAATTTTAGATTGAGAAATAAATAAGTTTATAAATTTAAATATGAATTTGTTTAGAACCTTTTAAACTTCTTTATTGAATGAGTATTTCTTTAACTTGTAAAATAAAAGAGTTTTAGAAATGTTGTTTAAAACGTTGTTAAAGATAATTTGTATTCATTTTAAATCTTTAAATTTAAAATGAAATTTTGAAGATAAAATTTAAGTAAATTGATTTAAAATACTTTGTAAATGATGACTTGATTTTCAATAAGAACAAAGTTTATCTTAAAGTAATTAAAGATTTGTGTTCATTAAATTTATTAGGAGATTTAATAGATAATTAATTTAATTTGATTAATTAATCATTTGGATGAATTAAATAGGTAATTAAAGGTTTAAACTAATTTATTTATGATTAAGATTTATTAATTAGGGATAATTAATTTATAATTAAGGATTATGAATTAGGATATTAATTAATGGTTAAGAATTAATTAATAAGTAATTAAATATTAATTAAGTTATGGTTAACACTTAATTAATTTAGTAATTAGGGATTAATTAATTGGTTATTAAGATTTATTAATTTGAAATTAATAATAATTAATCTAAGTTAATTACTTAAGAAAAGTAATTAAATAATTGTTAATGAAGGTCATTAACTATGGATTATTAAATAATTAATTAATGGGATTAATTTTGATAATTAATTAGTTAAATTAATTTAAGAATAATCATTTATGAAATTGTTTAAATGTAATTACTTATTGGAAGTAATTAAGAATTAATTACTTATTGTAATTAATTGAAGTTAAGTTGATTTAGTTAAATTAATTAATTAAGTTTAATTAATTTAGAAAAATCAAGAGGTGATTTAATAATAATTACTTAATGTAATTATTAAAGTAAGATTATTTAGAGAAGTAAATAATAAGATAATTACTGGAAGTAATTAGTTGAATAAATGATTTTATTAATAGAAGTAATTTGAGTTAATTACTTTGAATAATTAATCAAGGGATTAATTAAGAAATTAATTCAGGAGTAATTAATTTAGTTGATAAAAGTAATTAAGGGGAGTTAATTACTAGATGAGATTAATCAAGATGATTAATAAATGTTGTTTAATTAAAGATTGATTACTTAATGTAATTAATTTAATTAAGTAATTAATAATTAAGTTGTAATTAAGGATCATTAATTAATATAATTAATGATGTAATTAAGATTGATTAATTAAGTAATAATTAATAAATAAGTAATTAATTAATGTAATTAATTAAGGATTAATATAATTAAATATAGTTGATTAACTTAATAAATTTTAGTTAATTAATTAATGAAGTAATAAAAGGTTAATTACTATAAGTGGTTAAGGATAATTAATTTGAGTAATAAATTAAAGGATAATTACCTGAATACAATTAAAAGGTAATTATAGGATAATTTATTAATTAATTGTAATTTATTAATGGTTAAGTAAGAAGGATTTATAAAATGAAGTAATTAATTTAATTCACTTTAAATTAATTAGAGATGATATAAATCATTACTTATGAATGGGTGTTAGTATTGGATACTTGACTTTGATTGATATCTCTGATGAGATATATGCTGTGTGATATGGATGTTAGTTGAATTGTATGGATTATCTGATAATGTTGATTATCTGTTGGGAATTATCTTTCTTTGTGTATAAAGATAACGAATTGAATTGTTTTAACCTTTAAAACAACTTGGCCTTAAAAGATACGCTTTGGATTTCGATGAGACCGGGATCGGGTTTCCGTATACCGGATTTCCAGGTCTGGAGACTCGAATACCACATCGATCCAAATTTACGATAGGTCGTGAATCAAGTGAAGATGAAGATTCAGAGTGCAAGGGTTATTGTCGTTAACTCTGAGGGTGATTCCAAAACGAGTGTAACGAGATAATGCCTTCGGTTTCGTTCGAACCCGGAACGAACTTGTATGGATTGAATGCTTTCAGCACATCGTCAGGTGGACGATGAGCATTCTAAGTGATGTGTTCTTTTCTAAGGTAATCGTGACCTCAAGCCTCACAAACCGGGAATGGCTAAAACAGGGGAGGTGCAGCAAGGTTAGTGGGTAGCACCCAAGTAGGACAAGATTACCTCTGTCTAGAAGTCCCTTCTTATTTCGGCTTAGTGTGTGCGGTTGCTGATCCCAACCGTGAGGTATCTTGTGCGGGAATTATCCAGTAAGGGATGTTCCGACCTTGTGTTGTAGGGGATTGGGAGTGATCCTCGGTACGGTGATCTAGGCCACGTACTGTGACGGGCGGTACCCCAGTAGCCCTGCCATTGTATGGAATCCAAACTCCAATAAGTGCCGTACGTATTAGTTGTGCCCAACTATGTTGGAATGTGAGATGTAAGCATTTCAGCTATTTCTATATTTTACTTGAAAACCCTAGACCCTATTATAATAAAATCAGATTTCCTATCAAATGTTTTGGTTAGCGTAAGGTAAAAACTTACCCATGTTTATTTGTGGGGAGTCTTACGTGATACCTTTTCTTTCAAAAGGTTTTGAAGTTAAGCAAGTTTAACCTGTTACTCACACCAGACCCATGTCTGACCCAAGTGTTTATTTCTGTTTTATAAACTCTTGGGTACTCAAATTTTTACGAGTAGCCAAGGGATTCAGGTTTAGCTTTGACGAATATTCTGGAGGAGCAATGGAGCAGGAGGCTTCGGCGTTCGTAGATATAGTATTCCGCTGTGTTGATATCTGTGATAGTGTCTTGTCTTGTATTTGAGTTGTAATGTCTAGACAGATGTTTATAACTGTCTAGTAAGTGATGTATATGCTGTGTAACTCTGTAAAGTGTTGTATACTATGAAATAGTTTATGTTATTAATATAATTTATTCGTTCCGCTGTGAGATCGTTGTTGTTGTTTCTTTCTTTCTTCTCTTCTTTTCTATTTTCTACCCCTTTCTTTCTTATTAGCGATACGACTTTCTATGGAGAGAAAGTCGTGGTCGTTACAGTGGTATCAGAGCATAGGTTGAGCGAATACCTAAGCTATTGGTTAAGTGAATATCAGAACACTAGGTTGAGTGAATACCTAGGTTCGGAAGGATTGTTCATTAGAGATAGGATCTGTAGCAACCTGTTTGAGTCTGAGTATATATATATACGAGAGCGCGTATTTGTTAGTTATAAAATGTTTTATATTGTGTTAATTGATCGGTTGAGTGGTATATGGATTCTGGTCAATACGAGTAGCTAACGTTATTGATAGGGATCTCTAAACACTTGACCAGGCCAACAGACACAATATTGTTTTAAAGAGGTAAATGAAATAATTTTACCCAGAAATAATTTCTATATAAAAAGTATCATTTTAAATATATATATCTATTCTACCTATTTGTTGGGTTACCCGTACAGGTTTTCCAATATAGGATATAAAGGTAGATAGGGTAGTGGTGTGTGTAACACGACTATTACCTATAATTGGAGTTTGAGTGTTGAGGTTGGAAGTGTATCTGTCGAGACTGTAGACCCAATACTGTCTCGAGTAAGCTTTGCTATGGTAAAGGATTTCATCGATCTCTGAAGGAAGACTGTAATGGTTCGGAGTTTATCTTTGAAGTGTGGATGAGTTGAATTTGGATCTGTCAGTGAGGCAGAAGTGAGTGATGGTACCTTGATACCTCAGGTAATAGTAGCTGTATGATGAGATGCAGTGACTATGGATGTTCCTGAAGATGTTTTCTTTGGAACAAGATTAAGGAAGTGTGTCTGTTTCTGTAACATCCCGTAAATTTTCGACTTTCGAAAATTCAACATCGATACTCACTTTATCGACTGCTGAGCCATCGAATGCCGGAAACCCGAAAAGTTATGGTTTTAAGAAAGAAGAAAAAGGTAGAAGAAGAAGATAGAAGAAAAAGAGAAGAAGAACAACAAAACAACAAGAGCAGATACAGAACAGAGACAATATCAGAATCTCACATATCGCAGCGGAACAATATATAATAGATAAATGAATAATCTCTAAAACAAAGAATTTTATCAGTTTATACATACATCAGTCAACAGAGTCAATATACAACAATGGACAGTTATATAAACTTGTCCTCATACAGAATACACAGCGGAATAAATACTATCAGATACAAATACTACGTCTCGAACTCCAGCTTATCTCCAAGCTCCAGAATATCCAGAATATCCTGATAATATAACTCTAGGCTGCCCGTGTGGAAATTGGTGGGCACCCAGAGTTTAGAAGGGAACAATAAACTCCGAGTCAGTCATGGTGACTGGTGTGAGATCGTAAAACAGTTATTCTTTAAAATAAACAACAGTATAATTTTAAAGTCAATTCGCAATGCTTTTGGAAAATGAAACTACCATAAGACCTCCCGCCACACACACAATGCAAACGCAGACTTGGAGGAGATTTCTTCTTATGATAGTCAAAGATGCTTACTACGCAAAAATCAAATTCTTTTTGATATTATTATTAGTGCATAGTGTAGAAAACATTTCGAAAGTATAATATTAATCTTAGCCAACATAGGCATTCCGCACTTATGCCTACTATAGCTACCATCCAAACAGTGGTGACCACCATAAGTGAATGATAGGTTCTACAACTAAAACCGTACAAGATCGTATTGTTTCTTTGGATTTCCAACAAATGGTCAGGCTAAGGAACTTCCTTTCCCACGATGGGTACGTCCCTGGAATAGACGACCCGAGAACCTAACGTTACGGTTAGATCTCTGCCAACACAAGGCCGGGTTACCTCTGCAAAAATAGGTAACTACTGACACGCGTATGCCATCCCCCGATCGTCACCGATCTTCCCGAGGATCCCCGATTCGCAACAAACCACATAGATAATAATAATGCAGTAACCACAGAGGTTAAGTATCTGGGCTCCATACCATGATACCACCTTTATCCAGAAGGAATGACATACACTAAGGGGCGCTACTCCCTAGAACCTTGCTGCATTCGTCCTGTTTCGACCATTTCCGGGGTGTGAGGCTCGACGAAGTCTCGTCCACAAAGCTACGCTTTCTCAAAAAGCCCTGCTTCGGGTCAAACAAAATGATCAACCTATGATCACAAAGATATAAGATCAAACAAATGATCATATCGCAAATGATCAAACACTGATCATTTCACAGCAACACTCAGTATGCCACGTTACCAAATTGGGATATATCGCTGATAAATTTCAACTACATAACCTCTGAGCTCGTACGTCTCATAGAAGGGTGTTAAGCTAAGAGAATAAATTCTCCGCCACCAACAGATATGTATTTGAAAGAAATCAGCTTTATATCTCAAATTGTAACGTCAGACACACAATCCATACAAGTCTGTTCCGGGATCGAACAGAACCGAAGGCACTTCTCACGAAGCCCTTGCATATCCGGATAATTTTCAATCACGTCAGGACTTCCCGTCACTAAGGGTGATAAAACCTCTAAATCGAAGATCAGTCGATGTAGAGTAACTCGACGGTAATCCTTCCGTTTTCAAAAATATCCGGTCTTCAACACCGGTCTTCGAATGCAATTCATAACGACGTATCACATATTCGGAATGGGTTATACGACCCCATGGTCCTTTCCCGGTTAACCCGAATAGTGAGCGATTATTCAAAAATAAGTGTGGCATTCAAATTCATCCAATTCACAACAAATACCTATCTAAAGGTAATTATTGATAGTCGGTTATTTAACTATCAATAAAGATGCGCAACATCATCAGATTCCAAATAATTTTCCAAATTATTTATCTTCAAAAATATCTTTACTAGATATAAAAATTTCCACACTTCAAAAATAAATCAACGTTTATTTTTCTAAACAGTTTCCATTTCCTTTATAAATTCCATAGTGAATTTATATTTCAAAATATCTACTGATATACGATTTTCAAACTGTTTCCAATATTCAATTTCAATTTATCTTTAAGAAGATAAAATCTCAAAACGTTTCATTTCATTTTGGAAAGCATTTCCATACTTATTTAATAATAAGTATTTCACAAATCTATTTATTTTCAACATTTGAAAATATTCGATATACTTAAATCAAATTAAGTATATATTCATTCTTTAAGGAAATCATAAATTTCAACATCTATTTGAGTCAAAACGAATGTTGCGTAAAACATCGTTACGACGACTCGAAATCACTAGTATAGGGATTCGGATTTAGATAGATATATAAATCCCAATACTACTTCAAAACATTTCCTTTCGGAAATCATTTTCTATAACAACAGTGTTATAGTCCACCATTTCCTTAAATTTCTCGAAAACGTCTATTTCAACAAGAACTGCGGAAATCTCTGCTTTCGATTTATAATACATTTTAAAACATCTTTAAAATGTTTAACTTCATTTTTCAATATCACTTTCCCAAAACAGTATCCATTTTACTTAACAATATATTCACTGTCCAAAATCGTGAATATACTTCACTAACCTCATTTCAATATTTTCTACCCATTTTTATTTCAATAATTATCCACTATCCAAAATCGCGGATATATCTCCTTTATTAAACTTCTATGTTTAACCTATCAATTTCAATTGGTTTTGGATTTATAAAACAATGTTTATAAATTTCACCTTTTATATTTTATAACAACTTCGATTTGTAAATCTCCTTTATTACAAATTCGATCAATATTTCATTTGTAGGCAAAAATCCAATTTATAAGTTAATTCCTTATAAATCTTCTATTCTACAATTTCATTCATTTTAACTTCACAATTTATACATCTATAAATTTCATACCTTCACAATTTTAAAATCCTATAAGATTCATATCTTCACTTATAAAAACTCGTTTTAAAATTCCAAAAATTTTAATTGATAAATATATCAATTTTTCTGTACATCTTTTATAATACTTTAAAAATCTCAATTTAATCCTATTTTACAATTAAATCAACTTTCATTTCAAAAATCACACTTTGGTTATATTTCACCAAAAATCTTAACTTTTATAACTTTAAAATTCTAGACGTTTATTTTTCTGAAATAAATCAATTCAAAAATTCGATAAACGTCTACTTTTCAAAAATCACTTTAAAATCTTTTTAAAAAAGTCGTTATTTTTACATTTCAAAACTGAATCCGATGATGCAACAGCATCAATCAGTCCATCACAACAGTCAATATCATATATCAATATGATAACAGAATATATCAATATATCTGTAAATAAATAACTACTGGTGGGGAATCCAGTTGGATCCCTCCAACCTGTTTCCCTGCATCCACAGATGTTAGCACAATACCAATTCCGCTCCAGTACGGAATTATCGCGGTATATGGTTTTTTATAAATCCGCTTACTAACGGCGCAATAGGGTCTCATCCGCTATACGAGGCGGGAAATCATCAATCCAATATATACATATGCCAATATGTATATATTGCTATATATAGATATATATCCTATAATATCTAATAGCACATCCAAACAGTCAATCATCAATCAATAACTGTAAATAATTCCACATTCAATTTGAGTGAGAAAATCTCACCGTGATTTTAATTCCGTTCCAGCTTTTTATTTCGAATAAATTAAACAGCCGTTTAATTTTATCCAAAATTTTCACTGACTCCAATCGCTTCCAAATCAGTTGCATCGCGTAGTGCTCGACAAAACGAAGACAACGCAATTCGTTTCGTAATTTTCTGATAATATATGACAAAGTTACGACATTACAAACTTTATACGAATTTAAATATAAACTATTTACAATTTCTTTTTATAATTTTTAACCTAACCATCATCTGCCGTTCATTTTCCAGAAACGAAATCGTGGCCGTGCTTTTGCTTCTTCCCTTCACACGCGAAACTCCCCAGGTAACTTCACACGAGATGAACCCATACGCGTTCGATTAGGGTTACGCGCCGCCACCTCCATCGACCTCCAGACCCCATCTTATCACCACCGTACGAAGCGCCTTGCTCCCCTCTACACTCGACCGAGATAGCTTGTAGCTCGGTTCACCCTTGATGGTGAAAAACTTGCACGAAACGCACGTGAACGCAGGCGTTTTTCCCCCTCCACGTTGCTCGAGATTCGATCATGACCGTTCAGATTGAAGTACTTGTTGAGATCTTTATCTTTGTAGTTGATGACTTTGGATGGAAGTGAACGGATGAGGAGATCGGCGGGGAAGAAGGTCATGCGTTTCTGGCCATTGGAGCTGAAAGTGGCGGCCAGAGCTTTGAGATGAAACCCTAGTTTCTAATTTGCAAATGAAGAAATAGAAGTCCTTTTATAGAAAATTTCACGATTTACTATTCATCGAATTTTTTCGAACTCCGATTCGAGCGTGCCGGCTGACGTTCGTAAGGTTTACCCCGCGTTCCGAACGCAATGGAACAGGTTTCGGAAGCTAATTCGATCGTATGTGTGAGATATGGCAATAAACGATCAATTTAAATTAAACCGATTTAAATAGATTTCGAGGCGTTTTAATTCGTACCGGACAAATGGTAAATCCAAAAATTACGAAATTTGAAATCTTACAATAATATCACATTACGGATCCGATGAAACTGGTTTCGTCGAAATCCGAGACCGTTTGAAAAATGACTATTTTAACTCGACGATTTAAAATTAAAATGATATCGATGCGTTTCGAGCTGCCACGGTCAAACGACAACTCCGATTGCTACGAAAAATGGAATCCGATAATAACTAACTATCACGTATCCAATGGAACTGGTCTCGTTCAATTTTGAGACTGTTCAAAAATTGACTATTTTATAAATATCGGTTCGAGTGATTATTTTCAAAACTGAACAAAACAGTTCGAAATTAAATTTTGAAGCTTCTATCATCTTCAGTATTATCAATACGAATTTTAAAAGCTTTCAAAATATTTTTCTTCAGCTTAAAATTGTAGAATCAAATAAATTATTTAACTTCAATCGATTAAATTTTATAATTTAATTGCCGATTTTCAAAATTATATCGGGGACACAAATTAAATCATCGTTTAAATATTTAAAATAAATTAAATATTCTCAATTTAATTCGTTCAAAATTCTGGGTCGTTACAAACTTCCCTCCTTAAAAGAATTTCGTCCTCGAAATTACAAGTTAGGGAAAAGTGGTCCTTAACTCGTCTACTATCTTTCAACATTCAATAGTTTTATCAATTCTTCAAAACAAATCTTTCTACTAAAGATTCGTTATCATTCAACTAAATTTCCAAACATTTTCAAAATTTTCAAACATCATTGTTTTCCTTAACAATTCAAATTTAAATTCAAATTCAAATTTAAACCTTCAAAATTTTCTCAAAATTTTTTCTAACGCCCTAAATTTTCGAAAAATTTCGCCAGCGTCTCCTTTGCGCGGCTAATACGGCACTACTACAAAATGTCCCTACGGACTCTCAGATTTCAAAAAGAAAAAGAAAAAAACCAAGCGGCTAGTCAAGAAATCATCAAAAATTCATATTATAATTCAAATACGTACCTTTTGTCGAGCAATTCAAATTTTCTGTGAAATCAAATTCAATTCCCTTTATACCTGTATATCTACTAGCCATAATATCTAGTTATAACATCCAACTATTTTGCAAATTTTATTACAACTTCTAATATCAACTTCTTATACCATTTTTAGTTTACTGTAGAAGTTATATCCATTATCATTCAATTTCACATTTCACATTCATTTGAATTTAATCTACACTTTCAATCTAATTTAGATTCAGTTTACTTCTGAATATTGAATTTCATCAATTATCTTTAGTTCACTTCAAACTAATCTTAAAGCTTCATTTTATTTCACACAATTCAAATTTGTTTCAACATTCAGTTTTCAATTTTTATTCACTTACAATTGTAAATTCCATTCATTTGAAATTTATTTCTTCTTACTTGAATTTATTTGCAATTCCGAACCATTCTTTTATTTTCAATTTTGAACTTTCATTTCAATCAGATTCCTAATATTCTATAAGTTATCAACTTATTAATATTTCGTAAGTATTTTTAAATAGGATTCCAGAGTCGTTTCCACTTTTTCAAAACCATTTGAAAACAATTCAAATTCCATTTGAATTTCCAAACAAAACCCCAAATTTTCAAACAACTCCTATTTAAAACAATTTGACAGCAATTTCTCTTTTGGAAACCCGAAAATGAACACCAACGATGCCGCGGTCATCATCGGAATTATTTTCCAGCGACCTAAAAGAGTTTAGAGCTTCCATCTCTCTAAAATACTTTTCAAAATCTTTGAAATTCATTTTCAAATCAAAAAAAAGAAATTAAACTTTCCAAATCTCCAAAATTTTCAAACTCCTTTCAAAACTTTTCCAAAACTTCTCTGGAATCCCGTTTTAAATTACAATTCACATTTATAATTTACCTTCTTAAATTTCATTCGTATGTGAATTAATTTCTTAACTTTGGAGTTACGATTTGAATTTCTTATTCAATTTCAGTGATGATAATTCACTATTATTACTTCCTAACATCCATGCAACCATATACTATAGTACTTTATAGAAAAACATTTCTTTTCTATACAAAAATAGCTTTGGGTAAAATTATCTCATTCACCCTATTCAAAACAATACTGTGCCGAATTGTTCTATTCAAGTGTTTAGAGATCCCTATCGATAGAGTTGTACGGACAATACCGACCAGAATCCATATACCACTCAACAAACCAATCATCACAATATAAAACAATTTTATATTCACTAACAAATACGCACTCGTATCTATTATTACACTCAACTCATTCTAGAGTACTACTGACTCTATCTCTAATGAGTAACACCCAATAGAGCAGGGTTGTCGCTTAACCATATGCTCTGATACCAAATGTAACATCCCGTAAATTTTTGGGAAGCGGTCACAACCGGTAGGCTTTTCAACCATCCCAGCCCCACCGTGGCTTACACTGATATCCCAAACTTGCTTTTACGGCCAGCCTCTCGACTGTCACGGCATCTGCCTAACCAACCCATCCCTCTCAGGGACATGTAGGGGTAAGAGTCTCCCGTTCGCCACCAAACTGCGAAGCGAGAATCCCCTATCATGCTGTAATATAGCAAGACTGGTGTGAGATCGTAAAACAGTTATTCTTTAAAATAAACAACAGTATAATTTTAAAGTCAATTTGCAATGCTTTTGGAAAATGAAACTACCATAAGACCTCCCGCCACACACACAATGCAAACGCAGACTTGGAGGAGATTTCTTCTTATGATAGTCAAAGATGCTTACTACGCAAAAATCAAATTCTTTTTGATATTATTATTAGTGCATAGTGTAGAAAACATTTCGAAAGTATAATATTAATCTTAGCCAACATAGGCATTCCGCACTTATGCCTACTATAGCTACCATCCAAACAGTGGTGACCACCATAAGTGAATGATAGGTTCTACAACTAAAACCGTACAAGATCGTATTGTTTCTTTGGATTTCCAACAAATGGTCAGGCTAAGGAACTTCCTTTCCCACGATGGGTACGTCCCTGGAATAGACGACCCGAGAACCTAACGTTACGGTTAGATCTCTGCCAACACAAGGCCGGGTTACCTCTGCAAAAATAGGTAACTACTGACACGCGTATGCCATCCCCCGATCGTCACCGATCTTCCCGAGGATCCCCGATTCGCAACAAACCACATAGATAATAATAATGCAGTAACCACAGAGGTTAAGTATCTGGGCTCCATACCATGATACCACCTTTATCCAGAAGGAATGACATACACTAAGGGGCGCTACTCCCTAGAACCTTGCTGCATTCGTCCTGTTTCGACCATTTCCGGGGTGTGAGGCTCGACGAAGTCTCGTCCACAAAGCTACGCTTTCTCAAAAAGCCCTGCTTCGGGTCAAACAAAATGATCAACCTATGATCACAAAGATATAAGATCAAACAAATGATCATATCGCAAATGATCAAACACTGATCATTTCACAGCAACACTCAGTATGCCACGTTACCAAATTGGGATATATCGCTGATAAATTTCAACTACATAACCTCTGAGCTCGTACGTCTCAGAGAAGGGTGTTAAGCTAAGAGAATAAATTCTCCGCCACCAACAGATATGTATTTGAAAGAAATAAGCTTTATATCTCAAATTGTAACGTCAGACACACAATCCATACAAGTCTGTTCCGGGATCGAACAGAACCGAAGGCACTTCTCACGAAGCCCTTGCATATCCGGATAATTTTCAATCACGTCAGGACTTCCCGTCACTAAGGGTGATAAAACCTCTAAATCGAAGATCAGTCGATGTAGAGTAACTCGACGGTAATCCTTCCGTTTTCAAAAATATCTGGTCTTCAACACCGGTCTTCGAATGCAATTCATAACGACGTATCACATATTAGGAATGGGTTATACGACCCCATGGTCCTTTCCCGGTTAACCCAAATAGTGAGAGATTATTCAAAAATAAGTGTGGCATTCAAATTCATCCAATTCACAACAAATACCTATCTAAAGGTAATTATTGATAGTCGGTTATTTAACTATCAATAAAGATGCGCAACATCATCAGATTCCAAATAATTTTCCAAATTATTTATCTTCAAAAATATCTTTACTAGATATAAAAATTTCCACACTTCAAAAATAAATCAACGTTTATTTTTCTAAACAGTTTCCATTTCCTTTATAAATTCCATAGTGAATTTATATTTCAAAATATCTACTGATATACGATTTTCAAACTGTTTCCAATATTCAATTTCAATTTATCTTTAAGAAGATAAAATCTCAAAACGTTTCATTTCATTTTGGAAAGCATTTCCATACTTATTTAATAATAAGTATTTCACAAATCTATTTATTTTCAACATTTGAAAATATTCGATATACTTAAATCAAATTAAGTATATATTCATTCTTTAAGGAAATCATAAATTTCAACATCTATTTGAGTCAAAACGAATGTTGCGTAAAACATCGTTACGACGACTCGAAATCACTAGTATAGGGATTCGGATTTAGATAGATATATAAATCCCAATACTACTTCAAAACATTTCCTTTCGGAAATCATTTTCTATAACAACAGTGTTATAGTCCACCATTTCCTTAAATTTCTCGAAAACGTCTATTTCAACAAGAACTGCGGAAATCTCTGCTTTCGATTTATAATACATTTTAAAACATCTTTAAAATGTTTAACTTCATTTTTCAATATCACTTTCCCAAAACAGTATCCATTTTACTTAACAATATATTCACTGTCCAAAATCGTGAATATACTTCACTAACCTCATTTCAATATTTTCTACCCATTTTTATTTCAATAATTATCCACTATCCAAAATCGCGGATATATCTCCTTTATTAAACTTCTATGTTTAACCTATCAATTTCAATTGGTTTTGGATTTATAAAACAATGTTTATAAATTTCACCTTTTATATTTTATAACAACTTCGATTTGTAAATCTCCTTTATTACAAATTCGATCAATATTTCATTTGTAGGCAAAAATCCAATTTATAAGTTAATTCCTTATAAATCTTCTATTCTACAATTTCATTCATTTTAACTTCACAATTTATACATCTATAAATTTCATACCTTCACAATTTTAAAATCCTATAAGATTCATATCTTCACTTATAAAAACTCGTTTTAAAATTCCAAAAATTTTAATTGATAAATATATCAATTTTTCTGTACATCTTTTATAATACTTTAAAAATCTCAATTTAATCCTATTTTACAATTAAATCAACTTTCATTTCAAAAATCACACTTTGGTTATATTTCACCAAAAATCTTAACTTTTATAACTTTAAAATTCTAGACGTTTATTTTTCTGAAATAAATCAATTCAAAAATTCGATAAACGTCTACTTTTCAAAAATCACTTTAAAATCTTTTTAAAAAAGTCGTTATTTTTACATTTCAAAACTGAATCCGATGATGCAACAGCATCAATCAGTCCATCACAACAGTCAATATCATATATCAATATGATAACAGAATATATCAATATATCTGTAAATAAATAACTACTGGTGAGGAATCCAGTTGGATCCCTCCAACCCGTTTCCCTGCATCCACAGATGTTAGCACAATACCAATTCCGCTCCAGTACGGAATTATCGCGGTATATGGTTTTTTATAAATCCGCTTACTAACGGCGCAATAGGGTCTCATCCGCTATACGAGGCGGGAAATCATCAATCCAATATATACATATGCCAATATGTATATATTGCTATATATAGATATATATCCTATAATATCTAATAGCACATCCAAACAGTCAATCATCAATCAATAACTGTAAATAATTCCACATTCAATTTGAGTGAGAAAATCTCACCGTGATTTTAATTCCGTTCCAGCTTTTTATTTCGAATAAATTAAACAGCCGTTTAATTTTATCCAAAATTTTCACTGACTCCAATCGCTTCCAAATCAGTTGCATCGCGTAGTGCTCGACAAAACGAAGCCAATGCAATTCGTTTCGTAATTTTCTGATAATATATGACAAAGTTACGACATTACAAACTTTATACGAATTTAAATATAAACTATTTACAATTTCTTTTTATAATTTTTAACCTAACCATCATCTGCCGTTCATTTTCCAGAAACGAAATCGTGGCCGTGCTTTTGCTTCTTCCCTTCACACGCGAAACTCCCCAGGTAACTTCACACGAGATGAACCCATACGCGTTCGATTAGGGTTACGCGCCGCCACCTCCATCGACCTCCAGACCCCATCTTATCACCACCGTACGAAGCGCCTTGCTCCCCTCTACACTCGACCGAGATAGCTTGTAGCTCGGTTCACCCTTGATGGTGAAAAACTTGCACGAAACGCACGTGAACGCAGGCGTTTTTCCCCCTCCACGTTGCTCGAGATTCGATCATGACCGTTCAGATTGAAGTACTTGTTGAGATCTTTATCTTTGTAGTTGATGACTTTGGATGGAAGTGAACGGATGAGGAGATCGGCGGGGAAGAAGGTCATGCGTTTCTGGCCATTGGAGCTGAAAGTGGCGGCCAGAGCTTTGAGATGAAACCCTAGTTTCTAATTTGCAAATGAAGAAATAGAAGTCCTTTTATAGAAAATTTCACGATTTACTATTCATCGAATTTTTTCGAACTCCGATTCGAGCGTGCCGGCTGACGTTCGTAAGGTTTACCCCGCGTTCCGAACGCAATGGAACAGGTTTCGGAAGCTAATTCGATCGTATGTGTGAGATATGGCAATAAACGATCAATTTAAATTAAACCGATTTAAATAGATTTCGAGGCGTTTTAATTCGTACCGGACAAATGGTAAATCCAAAAATTACGAAATTTGAAATCTTACAATAATATCACATTACGGATCCGATGAAACTGGTTTCGTCGAAATCCGAGACCGTTTGAAAAATGAATATTTTAACTCGACGATTTAAAATTAAAATGATATCGATGCGTTTCGAGCTGCCACGGTCAAACGACAACTCCGATTGCTACGAAAATTGGAATCCGATAATAACTAACTATTACGGATCCAATGGAACTGGTCTCGTTCAATTTTGAGACTGTTCAAAAATTGACTATTTTATAAATATCGGTTCGAGTGATTATTTTCAAAACTGAACAAAACAGTTCGAAATTAAATTTTGAAGCTTCTATCATCTTCAGTATTATCAATACAAATTTTAAAAGCTTTCAAAATATTTTTCTTCAGCTTAAAATTGTAGAATCAAATAAATTATTTAACTTCAATCGATTAAATTTTATAATTTAATTGCCGATTTTCAAAATTATATCGGGGACACAAATTAAATCATCGTTTAAATATTTAAAATAAATTAAATATTCTCAATTTAATTCGTTCAAAATTCTGGGTCGTTACAGTTTCGGTGTTGTGGCTGAGTTCAGCATGGTGTTTCTGTTTGGTTTGGAGTTCGAGTTTCTCGAAGATCTTTGGAATAGGAAGTCCTTGGCATCAGTGTCAGCAGTGCAGCTCAGAGTATTCTGTGATGGCAGGAAGTTTTCTGGATGAGCAGTTTTTCTGGAAGTGAAGTTCAGAAGCAGCAGAGTGGATCCATTTCTTCGATGAATTGGATAGTTAAGTTGAGCTGTTCTGATTGTGTAAAGAGGAACAGTTTTTCTTTGGAAATAGGTTGGGTTGATCGCAAAAGTGACTTGTGATTGCTGAGTGTTCTCTTGTGTTGTCAGAGTTTTCTGGATGTCTTCAGAGAAGTCAGAAGTTTGTCCGCATCTGAAGGGTGAGTTTTCTTATCGACTGGATTCCAGGAGTGATACCGGTGGTTCAGCCTAGTTGAAGGATGTTTCTAGAGATAGAGTTTGGTGAAGCAGCTCAGGATTTGATGGAGTATCTGAGTTTTCTTTATGGATCTGTTGAACCATTTTTCTGGAATGAGTTGTCCAGTCTGTGCTTGTGTTCGTCATCAGCATTCTTATCTACTTCAGATCAGAGTGGTGCAGCAGAAGCAGTTTGGAAGTGCATCTGTCTTATTTCCTGGATAGGAGAAGATAGTTCAGTCTTCTGATGTTTGAGGATTAGAGTTGGTATACTTGGTTGTTGAGTCAGACTCGTCTGTAGTCTGATATTCTGTCTAGTTTGCAGATCTAGATGAGTAGGAACTCTGTAGCTTAGTAGTTTAGATTGTTTGTAGAGCGAGTATTCCGGTATATATATATACTTGGGGAAACTCGAGGAATTTTATCTAGAATTTTGTCTGGATAGTTAAATTTGATTGATTGGATGAATTGGTTGCTATGGTTGTTAGGATATCGATGATAGTATATGCTTGTGTTTTGAATTAAAATCTTTAATAAGATTATTAAATTACCTTTGTTTAAATTTCGGGGACGAAATTATTTTAAGGGGGGAGGAATGTAATATCCCGGAAATTTTAACAATATCAATTTAATAATCTGTTAAATAATTAAATTGATATGGATAATCTTTGATAATAAGATTTGAATTTAATTTAATAATCTGATTAAATTAGTATTTAATTGATGATTTTATCTTTTAAAAGTTAATAAGTATAATGTATTATTTTTAATATGTATGAATTTAATACTAAAAAGAATTGTTATTTTAAATTGAATAAATAGTAAATATATATAACTTAACTTTTAAATTGAATCTTAGGATTTAATTTAATTTGAATTTGAATTTAAGTTTTGAAGTTCAAAAGAATAAATATTTAAATTGTTGGATATTATCATATTTGTATAAACTTATATTTATAAAATATAATTAGTTTTTGTTTCTCTTTAAAAAGTAATATATATATATATAGATAAGTGTTTAAATAAATAAGAAAAAGGCATTTTATACACTTTTAAAATAAATAGAATTTTGAATAATTACTTAAAAGACATGTGTCTTTATCTAATGCTTTGTTTTAACAAGTGTAATTAAATGGTAAACTCTAATGACAAGTGTCTTATTTATTTTCTTTTTCTTTTATTTTTATAAAATCACAATTTACTTAGATATAAACATTGGCACCTCTTTATTTCATTCTTTCTAATCTTCATTTTCAAAACAAAAGAAACTCAAAACCTTTCCTCTAATACAAATCTGATCAGTAACCTTTCTCTAAGCAAAAATCTGAAATCAATACTCAAAACTCCTCATAAAAACCACAATCTCAAATCAATTTCAAAGCTTGCATGTTTAATCTGAACATCTACAACTTAGTTTTCAAAATTCCAAAAGCATGCAAATCATTTTTTTTCAATCTATGAAGTATCCTCAAAATCAATAACCTATAAATCTTCTTCAACCAGAAATTTAATACCCCGTCTCATTTTCAATACCAAAACAAAGCCCTGCAACATTTTCTTTTCAAATCTGGAATCAATTCGAGAAGCCTGTCTGCATTCATTTTCAACCTGGAAGCAAGCATGCATGTAGTTTAAATAAGTAAAGCTCCTGCAACTCAAGTTTAAAAATCAAATTCAAGAAGCATTCAAGTCTAAAGTCCTCAAAAGCTAAAAAAACTGCCTCTGTTTCAATGCATATCAAGTGAGTAACAGTTTTTATTTAAAACTACCTTAAGTAAATATAGTTGCTTGATTTTTTCCTGTGATAATCATGTTTGAAGTGAATAAATGTGATGGAATTCTCTGTATTATGTTTGGTTTCGTATGCATGTTGGGTTTTGATATGTTCTTGCCTGTTCTAGAATGCCAGTTTTAAATCCTGATCAAAAATCAATGATTTCTTGTTCGAATCCTTATTAAGGCTAAAGATTTAAACAAAGTTTGGGTATGTAACAAATTATAGTTTGAAATTTTATTTAATATAAAATAAAAACTGCTGTGTCTCTGTAAAAGAAAATATAACAGGACAAATATTTTGTAAGTGAAAAATCAAAAGTCCAGATTCATTGATCCAGGAGTATAAATTGATTACTTATACTAAAACTTGATTTTTAAAACATAAATCATAATTTATAGCTTAGTAATGAAGGTGCAGTTTTGTTTTTAGCTAAATATGAATTTTTGGGTAATACTGTTGATCTCGATGGTTTGGTATGTTGTATTCTTCAATAATGATAGAGGAATGAACGGTGATGGTAGGAAAATTATCTGGAAGGTGTTTAATTCATGGAGGAGGTAGCAGTAGTGGATTCTTTGTTAGAACCCTAGTTTTAACTGGTCGTGATAATTTGATCACCACGTTTTCTTTGGTCGATCGAGTGCTTCAGGATTTTTAGAGAGAGAAGTTTGGTCATTGACGAGAACATGGCCGGAGTTGTAGAACCACTGGTGGTCGGGATTTCGAAGACGAGGCAGTTTCCAGGAATTGAAGGATGTTCCAGTTTTGGGTTCAGGTTTGGTTTTGATGCTCGATTGCGATTTCGATTGTTGATTGAAGGTTGGATGGTCGTAATAGGGTTTGTGGTTGATCGCCGATATGGTGGAGTCGTCGTCGATGGTCGAAGTTGATGAGGTTGACGGTGCACGTGCACGAGATCGTGAAAATCTGGGTGAAGTCTGGGTTTAAAGCAGGGGAAGGCTACTCGAGTTTCTCGAGTTTTGTTCGTGTGAGACTCGAAGTATTTAGGATTCGACTCGGAGTGTTTTTGAGTGGTCTCGGGTAATTATGTGTTTCCAGGTTTTTAAAATCCTGTCAGTTTAAATTTAAACTGAATTTAAATTATGAAGAAATATTAAGACAGGAATTGAAATCAAAGTTTTATTATTTGGAGTCAGGTTTAGTTTTGAATTTTAGATTGAGAAATAAATAAGTTTATAAATTTAAATATGAATTTGTTTAGAACCTTTTAAACTTCTTTATTGAATGAGTATTTCTTTAACTTGTAAAATAAAAGAGTTTTAGAAATGTTGTTTAAAACGTTGTTAAAGATAATTTGTATTCATTTTAAATCTTTAAATTTAAAATGAAATTTTGAAGATAAAATTTAAGTAAATTGATTTAAAATACTTTGTAAATGATGACTTGATTTTCAATAAGAACAAAGTTTATCTTAAAGTAATTAAAGATTTGTGTTCATTAAATTTATTAGGAGATTTAATAGATAATTAATTTAATTTGATTAATTAATCATTTGGATTAATTAAATAGGTAATTAAAGGTTTAAACTAATTTATTTATGATTAAGATTTATTAATTAGGGATAATTAATTTATAATTAAGGATTATGAATTAGGATATTAATTAATGGTTAAGAATTAATTAATAAGTAATTAAATATTAATTAAGTTATGGTTAACACTTAATTAATTTAGTAATTAGGGATTAATTAATTGGTTATTAAGATTTATTAATTTGAAATTAATAATAATTAATCTAAGTTAATTACTTAAGAAAAGTAATTAAATAATTGTTAATGAAGGTCATTAACTATGGATTATTAAATAATTAATTAATGGGATTAATTTTGATAATTAATTAGTTAAATTAATTTAAGAATAATCATTTATGAAATTGTTTAAATGTAATTACTTATTGGAAGTAATTAAGAATTAATTACTTATTGTAATTAATTGAAGTTAAGTTGATTTAGTTAAATTAATTAATTAAGTTTAATTAATTTAGAAAAATCAAGAGGTGATTTAATAATAATTACTTGATGTAATTATTAAAGTAAGATTATTTAGAGAAGTAAATAATAAGATAATTACTGGAAGTAATTAGTTGAATAAATGATTTTATTAATAGAAGTAATTTGAGTTAATTACTTTGAATAATTAATCAAGGGATTAATTAAGAAATTAATTCAGGAGTAATTAATTTAGTTGATAAAAGTAATTAAGGGGAGTTAATTACTAGATGAGATTAATCAAGATGATTAATAAATGTTGTTTAATTAAAGATTGATTACTTAATGTAATTAATTTAATTAAGTAATTAATAATTAAGTTGTAATTAAGGATCATTAATTAATATAATTAATGATGTAATTAAGATTGATTAATTAAGTAATAATTAATAAATAAGTAATTAATTAATGTAATTAATTAAGGATTAATATAATTAAATATAGTTGATTAACTTAATAAATTTTAGTTAATTAATTAATGAAGTAATAAAAGGTTAATTACTATAAGTGGTTAAGGATAATTAATTTGAGTAATAAATTAAAGGATAATTACCTGAATACAATTAAAAGGTAATTATAGGATAATTTATTAATTAATTGTAATTAATTAATGGTTAAGTAAGAAGGATTTATAAAATGAAGTAATTAATTTAATTCACTTTAAATTAATTAGAGATGATATAAATCATTACTTATGAATGGGTGTTAGTATTGGATACTTGACTTTGATTGATATCTCTGATGAGATATATGTTGTGTGATATGGATGTTAGTTGAATTGTATGGATTATCTGATAATGTTGATTATCTGTTGGGAATTATCTTTCTTTGTGTATAAAGATAACGAATTGAATTGTTTTAACCTTTAAAACAACTTGGCCTTAAAAGATACGCTTTGGATTTCGATGAGACCGGGATCGGGTTTCCATATACCGGATTTCCAGGTCTGGAGACCCGAATACCACATCGATCCAAATTTACGATAGGTCGTGAATCAAGTGAATATGAAGATTCAGAGTGCAAGGGTTATTGTCGTTAACTCTGAGGGTGATTCCAAAACGAGTGTAACGAGATAATGCCTTCGGTTTCGTTCGAACCCGGAACGAACTTGTATGGATTGAATGCTTTCAGCACATCGTCAGGTGGACGATGAGCATTCTAAGTGATGTGTTCTTTTCTAAGGTAATCGTGACCTCAAGCCTCACAAACCGGGAATGGCTAAAACAGGGGAGGTGCAGCAAGGTTAGTGGGTAGCACCCAAGTAGGACAAGATTACCTCTGTCTAGAAGTCCCTTCTTATTTCGGCTTAGTGTGTGCGGTTGCTGATCCCAACCGTGAGGTATCTTGTGCGGGAATTATCCAGTAAGGGATGTTCCGACCTTGTGTTGCAGGGGATTGGGAGTGATCCTCGGTACGGTGATCTAGGCCACGTACTGTGACGGGCGGTACCCCAGTAGCCCTGCCATTGTATGGAATCCAAACTCCAATAAGTGCCGTACGTATTAGTTGTGCCCAACTATGTTGGAATGTGAGATGTAAGCATTTCAGCTATTTCTATATTTTACTTGAAAACCCTAGACCCTATTATAATAAAATCAGATTTCCTATCAAATGTTTTGGTTAGCGTAAGGTAAAAACTTACCCATGTTTATTTGTGGGGAGTCTTACGTGATACCTTTTCTTTCAAAAGGTTTTGAAGTTAAGCAAGTTTAACCTGTTACTCACACCAGACCCATGTCTGACCCAAGTGTTTATTTCTGTTTTATAAACTCTTGGGTACTCAAATTTTTACGAGTAGCCAAGGGATTCAGGTTTAGCTTTGACGAATATTATGGAGGAGCAATGGAGCAGGAGGCTTCGGCGTTCGTAGATATAGTATTCCGCTGTGTTGATATCTGTGATAGTGTCTTGTCTTGTATTTGAGTTGTAATGTCTAGACAGATGTTTATAACTGTCTAGTAAGTGATGTATATGCTGTGTAACTCTGTAAAGTGTTGTATACTATGAAATAGTTTATGTTATTAATATAATTTATTCGTTCCGCTGTGAGATCGTTGTTGTTGTTTCTTTCTTTCTTCTCTTCTTTTCTATTTTCTACCCCTTTCTTTCTTATTAGCGATACGACTTTCTATGGAGAGAAAGTCGTGGTCGTTACAGTAACGACCCCAGATTTAAATTTATTTAAATCGATAATTTATTGAACTTTTGAATAAAAATTGTAAAATTAAATTGATAAATTGAAGCGAGTTTCCCCGAACTAAAATTTAAATTGGAATAAATCATTTAAATTTAATAATATTGTAAATATTGTACATATATGTGAATATATATATAGGTGATTTGAATCTTAGATAGATGTTTTAAAATATAAATAATAATAATGAATAATTTTGAATTTATGGTTTAATAAATATTTGGGTTAATAAAAATATATATAGTAATACATGAAATAAAATAACAAATACAACTTGAACAAAAGTAAAATAAATAATTTAAGTTAAAATAAAAGAGGAATAAAAATGAGACAATGTCTCTGGCCACTAAAACAAAATCATTTCAGCCTCAATATAAAATAAAGTGAATGTTGTACAAAGCAAAAGTAAAGGAATAAAATACACTCAAACATGTAAACAAGTAAACATATAAGGGTGTAAACAAGTAAGCATACATATATAGTATTGCAAAGGAATGAAATAAGTAAATAAATACATATGAATGGCTTGCAAGTGAAAGTATATATATATACAGATAATAAATATAAGTATGAAAAGAAAACAAAACAGGTTGTACAAAAAGAAGATAATAAATGTATCAAGGTGTGAATCAAGACAAAGTAAATTTATGAACAAAGAAAAAAAAAACTGTATATATTCAAGTATATGTAAAGGCTTGCAAAAGAAGATGATTTACATTAGAAATAAAAATAGAAGTTACTTATATTTCAAAATACAAGGCAGCAAGTAGATAGGTAAGGTAAGAATAAACTTAAGTAAAATATACTTGCAGGCTTAAAAAATCACCTAAGTACAAGGTAATAAAATGAGGTAAGTAAATGTTATACCCTATAGCAAAAATGTACATGGTGCAGGCAGTAAAAATCACTTCAGTGTATACGAATAGAAATAGAGTTGTATGCTTAGCAGCTAAGTCAAACAAGTATAAACATATGTATGCAAGTTTGTACCTAAAAGAATAAAGAATGGGCTGGTGTAAGCTTGATAAGGAGCAAGCATTTAATGCTATATCACAAGTACACTAAATATTTCCTTTCAGCCCCAAAGAGATAAAGATCTCTGAATTTTTCGTGTACCAGAACAGTAAACAAATGAGTATACTTGTTTATTTATCAAACTATCTCATTCCATTTCGTATTACAAAAGCTTTACAAAAACCAGTTTCTAAAAGTTTATACAAATGCAACCTAAGTAAAAGAAAGAATAGAGGAAATACAAATTGCAACCTGAAAATCAAGTTTGAGTTATCATCATCACGTTCGAGTTAAACAATCAAGTTTCAAAGCTATTCAGTTTTAAAAGAAATCATGTTCTTCTCTGCCATTTTTCAAGGTGAGCAACCTTCAACTCTGAATTTGCTTATTTTTGTTGTGAGCAAACTGACCTCTTTAAATGTTTAATCTGTTTATATATGTGATGATTGTGGTGGACACTACCATCTGTTGTGAAAAAGAAAAAAAAATTAAACTATGCTGTTCTTTGTGAATACATATCTATGTGTATGTTTATATATCCACAAGTATATACTCTGTTAAATTTACAATCTTAAAACTATTATAAGGAAAAAATCAATTGCCACTTATATAACCAATTTTTGGTCTTGATTTATAAATAGAAAACGATTATGAGACTATAACCTTATTTATATATAAAAAAAATCTTAAATTGAAAACTGAAAATAGTTTTGTCTGGGTAAAGATAAACAGTGGATTTTAAATGCATGTTAAAATTCGAGTATCAAAGTTTATTGATTCACTTATATCACCAAGTTTGATTCAGAAAACCATGATTTTTAAAGCAAAAATCAAGATTTTTAGTTTTGGTTCGAGATAAAATTCTCGAATTGAATGAAAAACGCAAAATAGTCGAATTCTGGTGATATAGTTTTTTTTAGATCTCGAGTTTAAGGCCGTAGCTGGTTGGAAGGCCAGGGACCATCAAAAAAATGAGCAATGAATTTAGGATCCATTGTGGAAGGTAGATAAGCTCGATTTAGGGTTTAGTGAATGGTTTTGGACATTGTTGAAGTCGAGGTCCTTTCGAAGTCGAGGGTGAACAGGAAGCTATCGCACCTAGGGGAAAATGTTCATGGGGTCATGGCGAAGCTTTGGTCAAACTCGCGTGGATTCTGGTGACCTTGGGTGGCGTGGCGAAGTGATTTTCATCGATGGGATTTTGGGTTCCTGGGTGTCGTGTGTCTCGATTTTGATTTCGAACTTGCTTTGGGTTTTGGGTGGTTGAAGTCGAGTGAGGAGATGGTCAGTGACTTGCTCAACGATGAGGCGATGCCGGAAGATGGCCGATGGCGAAGTGCACGTGCACGGTGACACTTGCGTGCACCCTTGGATCTGGAAGAACAGAGAAAGAAGAAGAAGAAGAAAGAGTGGGGGAGGAAACGCGGGAAAAAGATGGGGAAACTCGAGCCTTACTCGAGTAATTATCGTGCTTTCCTCGGGTTTTAGCGTGATAGTAGTACTCGGGTTTGTTTCCAAACAGCACTATTGCATTTTAAAAGTAATGTTAAGTAAACAATTTTTCATTAAATTTTAATATACTGTAAAACTCAATATGTATTTCAGTTTGGAAATAAATGTAAGTTAACTTAAACAAGTTTTTAGAAACAGAAGTTTAAATATAAACTTAAGTTAAGATTAGAATTTGATTTGTAATCCACAAGTTATTAAGTTAATTAAAATGGTTAATAAATGTTTGGATAAATTTACGAGTATTAATGGGTAATCAATTTTAATTAATAATGATAAATGCAAGTAATTTCCTTAGAGAAGAAATTAATGATTTATTTATTTAATTTATAAATAAAATCATTAGATTAAAATTATAATTTGAAATGATTAATAATGAATTAATCAAAGATAATTTCTTAAGAAAGTGATTAAGAAATGTTATCAGTAAATGAAGATAATTAACTAAGGATCGTTAAGTATTGATTAATGTGATTAATTTTAATAATTAATTGGATTAATAAATTTAGATAATAGATTAAAAATTGTTTAAATGTAATTTCTTAATGAGAATAATTAAGGATTAATCACTTATTGTAATTAATTATGGATATTTTGATTAATTCAAGTTAATTAATTTAAGAAAATCATTAGATAAATTGGTAATTAATGATTTGTAATTAATCAATCAGAATTTGATAATAAATTCATTTAACTGGAAATTAATTGAATTAATTAGGATTAAACGATTAATTAATCCTGTTTATAAATGATTATTAAATGCTTGACCTTACTTATGAATATTGGATTCTATTCGTAACGACCCCAGATTTTAATTTAATTTAAATTAATAATTTGTTGAATTTTTGAATTAAAATTGATATTTAAATGAATTTTGAATAAAAATAGTAAAATAAAATGGATTAATTTATTGCGAGTTTCCCCGATCATCCAAATATATTTTGTATAAATCATTTGAATTTAAACGATTCGTATATATATGAATATATAGGTATGTACGATTGATTTGAATTTGAATGGTAAATAAATTGTTTAATAATAATTTGGATATATATATATAGAGTTTTATAAAATATAAAGTAAATCTTAATAAATCAATATAAAATCATACAAATAAAATGAACACTTAAGATAATTTTAAAACAACTTTATAGAATCAAAGCACAAAGTAAAATACCACATGTTTGTAACTTGTTAAACAAGACTTAGGCAAGTATAAGAAAATATAGCCTGTAGGATAGGTATGGAATAAGACATAGAGTATATTTGCACATATAATATCTCTAAAACAAAGTAAAGTAACAAGACATAAGTAAACAAACCAGGCATGAAAATTTATCTCTGTACATACGAAAGAGAGTGGGATAAGTATGCAAGGGAATAAGTCAAACAAAGGAAAGGTAAGTATGAAACCAGTAAAGAAATACAAGGCAAAAGAAACAAAAATATGTACATAAAAATAAAATAAAATATCTTTGTACAAATAAGATAAGTAGACATAAAGGACTCATCCATTTAATGCTAGCACACTTATGTCAATTCGAGATGTTGAAAATCATCTCAGCCTCCACAAATCTGCCTGGCCAGATAAAAGAAAGGTAAAGAAAGCAAATATCTCTGATATAGATTGTACAAGATAAAATAAAATCATATAATATATCACCCAGTATACTTCATGTACACATCAAATTATCATTCCAGTTCGTTCCATTCATAGCTAAGTAAAACTGAGAAATATCATTCAAAACTCAAACAACAATTCAACTGAAAACAACCAAAGAAAATCAATTGAACCAGAGATTAAAGAAGAGGGCTTCAGCTAGCAAGAATTCAAACCTTTCTCAAAACAGAAACTCTGTTCTTCTATTCACTGTGAGCAACCCTTTAAATTAGAATCCTTAGATCTATAAATTGATGATTGCTTGATGATGTTGTGAAAATGGTTTACTGCTTATTTGATTTCATGACTGGATGTATGTATATACATACATGTGATTGTTAAGTTGAAATTCAAACTTTTGTCAGGAGAGTAAAACACATTTAACCTGAATTTATCCCTTGATGCATGCAGAAAGATTGTGAGTAAACATCAATTTTAAAGTTTTAAGTTAACAGTAAAGAAAATATATTGAGTGGATAGTATTGTATAGGTTTTGTATTTGAATAGCCTTCTGAATATACAGGTTACTCTGTATATGTTCTCCCTGCTCATTGATGACAGGGTAGATTTTGACTCAAACTTAAATCTATTCGCATCAAAACGTTGTTAAGTATTAAAGTCTTGAAATCAAACAAAAGTAAAATCTGTAATCAAGGCTTTTAAAACCTGTTTTCAACAAAATTGAAGAAATATACCACTGTCATCTTTATTTACAGGCAATCAAGAAAGAATGTGATAAACTCAAGTGTTGTAAAAAGCTAATTCAAGTTAATAGCTTAAATTCTTACTACAAATCATGATTTTTAAAACAACAATGAAGATTTTTAGTTAAGTAGTATGAGTGCAGTTCATGGTTGAAGGGAATGTGCATTTTGATCAAGTTGGGACGATCGCAGTTGATCGGCGCGGTGGAGTTGGTCGATATTCGGGATGAAGGTAGTCTGAGTATGGTTGAGTTCGGGAAAAATGTTGATGGATTTTCTTATTGGCCAAGGCGACAGGATTTTGTTGGAATAGGGTTTTGGGTATGGGTTTTGTTCGACAGGGTTCGCAGATAAATTCGTCAACCATGGTTGATTTCAGATGATCGGACTAGGGGGAAAGGGTGTGTAGGTCATCGGAGCATTTGGGAATGTAGTCACGTAACGTCAGATGGCACGTGGGGTCGATGCTGGAAGGTTTTCTGGTGATCGTTTGTTCCAGGCAGGGTCGATGTGTTCGTTTTCGTTTACAGGCGAGTTCGTCAGAATGGAGTGGTAAGAGAAATGGGATAGGTCGTGGTCGAGTTGTGGGTGCCTCGGGAAAGATCGGAGCCGGTCGGAGTTTGGTGTGCACGTGCACCGTGGTTCAGCGTGCAAGTGGGAAGAAGGAACAGGAAGAAGATGTAGTGGATCTGGAAGGAGTTTAACTCGAGTGATACTCGGGTTCTTCGGCTGATTGCTCGATTGGGTCTTCGAGTTCTCGCGTAGCTTCAGCGTTAAGCTCGGGTTTCATATAAAAAAAAATAAAAATAAAAAAAATTACCAGGATTTCAAATTGTAAGAGAAACATGTTTTAACTTGAAAATAAATCGGGTTTAAGTTTTCAAAGTTAATTGATTTAAAGGTTAGTTACTTTGTGTAATTAAATTAAAAGCTAATTGCTTAGTGTAATTAATAAAGGATAATTTATCAAGGGTTAATTAATTAATGATTGAAGGTTAATTAATTAAGTAATTAAAAGATAATAAATTGATAATTTAAAAGTTGATTGATTAAAGTGGTTAATTAAAGTGAGTAATTAATAAATGTAATCAATTAAGATAATAAGAGAAAATTAAGGAATGACTTATTTATTTAATGTATAAATTAATGAATTAGATTAATTTATAATTTGAGATTAATTAAAAGTAGTTGAGAAATGTTATTAGTTAATGAAGACAATTAACTAGGGATTATTAAGTAATTAAATTAATGTGATTAATTTTGATAGTTAATTAGATTAATAAATTAGATAATCAATTATAAATTGATTAAATGTAATTACTTAATGAAAGTAATTAAGGATAAATTACTCATTGTAATTGATTTTGGATATTTTGATTAACTGGAGTTAATTAAATTGGTTTAATTAACTTAAGGAAATAATTGGACAAGTGAATTTACTTAGTGAAATTTATGGAAATAATTAATTGTAGGTTAATTAATTTATAATTAATGGTTAATTAATAAATGACTAAAGAGTAATTAATCAAAATGATTTGTAAATTATTAATGTTAATTAACCAGAATTAGTAATTTATTCATAAGTAATTAATCAAATTTGAATAAATCAGATAATTAACTGACCTTACTTATGAATATTTGGATTTGATTGGATGATTGAATTGTTTGATATTCTGATCTATGATGCTCTGTGATATATTCTGATTTGTGTGTAATCTTTACTGTAGTTTATTTATCTGAAATTTATATATATCTGTGATCTGTGAGTAAAAGATAAGCGATATAGTTTATATCGTTTATCAACTATGTTTCTGTATTCTGATATGTGATGATTCATTGTGTTGCACTATTGTGTAAAACCCCCAGACCACACTGTTACACACACAAATATGGATTTCACGTGGAAATCGGTTAAGTCACAGATAATTTAAATTCAACATTTTTCGAAATTGAAATTTTAATTTCAATTGATTTTGAAATTGGAAATTTGGGGTTAAAAGTGAAAAGCTTTTGAAATGGAATTTCAAAGATAAAAGTTATTTTGAACAACTTAATCGAGTTTTGAAAATTTAAATAATTTGATTTAAATTTGAATTCAAGTTTGAAATTGAATCCTATGATTTGAAACTAGGGATTGAAAATGTTATAAATGTGTTTATTTGAATGTAAACCATTTAAAATGTAATTTTGAGAATTTGGATTTAACCCAAAGACTTTAACTCGTATGAATGAATCAGATTTTCCAAAATGAAAACTGTTTGTTTTCAAATGATAAAAGCTTTCACATATATAAGAAATGAAATTCCAATTTAAAGGAATTTCAAGTACGAATTGAAAAATGGTTTTTCCAAGTTATAAATGAATTCTTTTTTGAAAGCTATGAATTGAATCTGTTTATTTTTAACATATTTAAAATGATGTTTTGTTAAACCATTCGAAATGAAATTGTTTTGAAAGCTATTTGTTAAATCTTTGATTTAAAGATTTAACGAATTAATTAAACTGAAATGGAGATTAATTTGGAAAATCTGTGAATGAATCTTTTATTTAAAAGATTTAAATGTGGAAATTGTTTAAACCATTGGAGGTTGTTTAAAATGAATCTTTTTGTCTAAAGATTTGAAAATGGTAATTTGTCTTAAACCATTTGGAAAAAAGAAGTTGAATTAATAAGTTGTGACTTAATTGAAATCCCATATCCATATGATTTTAAATTGCGCTCACTATTCGGGTTAGCCGGGAAAGGACCTTTGGGCCGTATAACCCATTCCGAATAGTGATACGTCGTATATGGATAGCATTTGAAGACCGGTGTTGAAGACCGGATATTTTTGAAAACGGAAGGATTACCGTCGAGTTACTCTGCATCGGCTGATCCCCGATATAGAGGTTTTATCACCCTTAGTGACGGGAAGTCCGGACGTGATTGGAAATTATCCGGATTTGCAAGGGCTTCGTGAGAAGTGCCTTCGGTTCTGTTCGAACCCGGAACAGACTTGTATGGATTGTATGTCTGACATTACACTTTGAGATATAAAGCCAATTTCTTTCAAATACATATCTGTTTGGTGGCGGAGAATTTATTCTCTTAGCTTAACACCCTTCTCTGAGATGTACGAGCTCAGAGGTTATGTAGTTGAAGGTTATCAGCGATATATTCCCAATTTGGTAATGTGACATGCTGAGTGTTGCTGTGTGATGATCAGTGTTTGATCATTTGTGATATGATCATTTGTTTGATCATTTATCTTTGTGATCATAGGTTGATCATCTGTTGACCCAAAGCGTGGCTTTTTGAAAAAGCGTAGCTTTGTGGACGAGACTTCGTCAGGACCTCACAACCCGGAAATGGTCGAAATAGGTATGTTGCGGCAAGGTTATGAGGGTCGCGCCCTTTAGGGTATGTCATTTCCTTCTGGAAAGGGGTGGTATTATGGTATGGAGCCCAGATACTTACTCATGTGGATACACTTTCTTTATGATGTGTGATGTTGGATATCGAGCGCTCGGATAAAGGTCCCAAAGGACCGGGAGGTGGCATATTCGTGAGTTACCTGTTACAGGGGTAACCCGGCCTTGTTTGGCAGAGAGCAGTTTGTCTCTCGGGACGTCCCGCCAAAGGCGATCCCATGCGGCAGAAGGAAGTTCCTTAGCCTGACCATTTGTTGGAAATCCAAACAAAACAATACGAGCCCTGTACGGTTTTAGTTGTATTACCTGCCATGGAATGTGGTGGTAACCTGCTATTGAACATAGTAGCTATAGTAGGCATAAGTGCGGAATGCCTATGCTGGCTAAGATTGATATTATACTTTCGAAATGTTTTCTACACTATGCACTAATAATAATATCAAAATGATTTGATTTTGCGTAGTAAGCATCTTTGACTATCATAAGGAGAAATCTCCTCCAATTCTGCGTTTGCATTGTGTGTGTGGCGGGAGGCCTTATGGTAGTTTCATTTTCCAAAAGCATTGCGGATTTCAATGTTTAAAATCTTTTGTTGATTGTTTAAAGATAAACTGTTTTTGTTGCTCACACCAGTCCCATGACTGATCCGGAGTTTATTGTTCCCTTCCTAAACTCTGGGTGCCCACTATTTTCCACACGGGCAGTCTAGAGTTGGGTTTCTCAGATATTCAGGTTTAGTAGATTATCTGGAGCTAGTTCATTCATCGGAGTTGCTTATCTTGGAGTTGTGGATTCATTCTTGTCTGAAGATCATTTTGGAGTTATCATTTCTATTGGAGATATTGTTCCGCTGCTGATGTTATCGTTTTCTTTTCCGCTGCTATTTGTTGTATCATATCTCTGATGTATATTGATATTCATTGTATCATTCTGTTGTATCAGATATTGTATGTCAATGTATTATTCATTTATTCCGCTGTGTTATTTACTTAACTGTGTTATAAGCTCCCAAGAACCAGATTCAGCATTTGAATCTACGGCATTTTGAGTACAAGTGAAGTACGGGTGCCGATTTTCGAAGGTCGACTTTTGGGTCTTGACAAGTGGTATCAGAGCTAAGGTTGAACTTTAGCTCAGGAGTATAACACGTTAAGTAACTCATTAGAGATAGAGTGAAGTAAACTCTAGAATGAGTAATCCTTAAGATATCCGTCTGTATGCCTCAGTAAATTCTCTTGCTATCCACTGATAGTAAGTATGAGTGAAAGAAGAGGATGAGATAGGGGACAGAGGGAATACGACTATAAATGGTCAATACTCTGTAACAATAGTGGAAACAAATTTTCTCTATCGATCTCTTTTGTTCAACATCTCTTTTCTCAATTCTTTGATAGTTTCTGGTAGATCCAGAAAAGAAAATTCGATATATAAAAATGGGACATAAACTCCAACTGAGCCAAAATTGTTTGTATGGATGTATTGGTTGCTATGGTTGATAGGTATACTTTAGTTCTAAACTAAAATTTTGAAATTGTATCCATATATCTATCTATTCTTTGGGTCCGGATATATTCTACGAATGGTTAGTTATTCCTTTCGAACTGACCGATGCCCCTGCATATTTCGTAGATCTGGATAATGCGAATATTTTGTGAAGTGTTAAACAGATTCGTTCTTGTATATATTATTGATATTCTGATTTGGTAAGCCGAATGCAGAATAGATATTCAGTTTGAGTTGATGAAATTTTCTTCATCTATCTTTGTGTCTCCTTAGTAATTTCGAGGACGAAATTCTTTTAAGGGGGGAAGTTTGTAACGACCCCAGATTTTAATTTAATTTAAATTAATAATTTGTTGAATTTTTGAATTAAAATTGATAATTAAATGAATTTTGAATAAAAATAGTAAAATAAAATGGATTAATTTATTGCGAGTTTCCCCGATCATCCAAATATATTTTGTATAAATCATTTGAATTTAAATGATTCGTATATATATGAATATATAGGTATGTACGATTGATTTGAATTTGAATGGTAAATAAATTGTTTAATAATAATTTGGATATATATATATATATAGAGTTTTATAAAATATAAAGTAAATCTTAATAAATCAATATAAAATCATACAAATAAAATGAACACTTAAGATAATTTTAAAACAACTTTATAGAATCAAAGCACAAAGTAAAATACCACATGTTTGTAACTTGTTAAACAAGACTTAGGCAAGTATAAGAAAATATAGCCTGTAGGATAGGTATGGAATAAGACATAGCGTATATTTGCACATATAATATCTCTAAAACAAAGTAAAGTAACAAGACATAAGTAAACAAACCAGGCATGAAAATTTATCTCTGTACATACGAAAGAGAGTGGGATAAGTATGCAAGGGAATAAGTCAAACAAAGGAAAGGTAAGTATGAAACCAGTAAAGAAATACAAGGCAAAAGAAACAAAAATATGTACATAAAA
This sequence comes from Allium fistulosum, assembly GCA_030737815.1. Classification (NCBI taxonomy): domain Eukaryota; kingdom Viridiplantae; phylum Streptophyta; class Magnoliopsida; order Asparagales; family Amaryllidaceae; genus Allium; species Allium fistulosum. The sequence goes on along the minus strand of CM060904.1, from coordinate 1,215,393,046 downwards.
ATAAAATAAAATATCTTTGTACAAATAAGATAAGTAGACATAAAGGACTCATCCATTTAATGCTAGCACACTTATGTCAATTCGAGATGTTGAAAATCATCTCAGCCTCCACAAATCTGCCTGGCCAGATAAAAGAAAGGTAAAGAAAGCAAATATCTCTGATATAGATTGTACAAGATAAAATAAAATCATATAATATATCACCCAGTATACTTCATGTACACATCAAATTATCATTCCAGTTCGTTCCATTCATAGCTAAGTAAAACTGAGAAATATCATTCAAAACTCAAACAACAATTCAACTGAAAACAACCAAAGAAAATCAATTGAACTAGAGATTAAAGAAGAGGGCTTCAGCTAGCAAGAATTCAAACCTTTCTCAAAACAGAAACTCTGTTCTTCTATTCACTGTGAGCAACCCTTTAAATTAGAATCCTTAGATCTATAAATTGATGATTGCTTGATGATGTTGTGAAAATGGTTTACTGCTTATTTGATTTCATGACTGGATGTATGTATATACATACATGTGATTGTTAAGTTGAAATTCAAACTTTTGTCAGGAGAGTAAAACACATTTAACCTGAATTTATCCCTTGATGCATGCAGAAAGATTGTGAGTGAACATCAATTTTAAAGTTTTAAGTTAACAGTAAAGAAAATATATTGAGTGGATAGTATTGTATAGGTTTTGTATTTGAATAGCCTTCTGAATATACAGGTTACTCTGTATATGTTCTCCCTGCTCATTGATGACAGGGTAGATTTTGACTCAAACTTAAATCTATTCGCATCAAAACGTTGTTAAGTATTAAAGTCTTGAAATCAAACAAAAGTAAAATCTGTAATCAAGGCTTTTAAAACCTGTTTTCAACAAAATTGAAGAAATATACCACTGTCATCTTTATTTACAGGCAATCAAGAAAGAATGTGATAAACTCAAGTGTTGTAAAAAGCTAATTCAAGTTAATAGCTTAAATTCTTACTACAAATCATGATTTTTAAAACAACAATGAAGATTTTTAGTTAAGTAGTATGAGTGTAGTTCATGGTTGAAGGGAATGTGCATTTTGATCAAGTTGGGACGATCGCAGTTGATCGGCGCAGTGGAGTTGGTCGATATTCGGGATGAAGGTAGTCTGAGTATGGTTGAGTTCGGGAAAAATGTTGATGGATTTTCTTATTGGCCAAGGCGACAGGATTTTGTTGGAATAGGGTTTTGGGTATGGGTTTTGTTCGACAGGGTTCGTAGATAAATTCGTCGACCATGGTTGATTTCAGATGATCGGACTAGGGGGAAAGGGTGTGTAGGTCATCGGAGCATTTGGGAATGTAGTCGCGTAACGTTAGATGGCACGTGGGGTCGATGCTGGAAGGTTTTCTGGTGATCGTTTGTTCCAGGCAGGGTCGATGTGTTCGTTTTCGTTTACAGGCGAGTTCGTCAGAATGGAGTGGTAAGAGAAATGGGATAGGTCGTGGTCGAGTTGTGGGTGCCTCGGGAAAGATCGGAGCCGGTCGGAGTTTGGTGTGCACGTGCACCGTGGTTCAGCGTGCAAGTGGGAAGAAGGAACAGGAAGAAGATGTAGTGGATCTGGAAGGAGTTTAACTCGAGTGATACTCGGGTTCTTCGGCTGATTGCTCGATTGGATCTTCGAGTTCTCGCGTAGCTTCAGCGTTAAGCTCGGGTTTCATATAAAAAAAAAAAATTACCAGGATTTCAAATTGTAAGAGAAACATGTTTTAACTTGAAAATAAATCGGGTTTAAGTTTTCAAAGTTAATTGATTTAAAGGTTAGTTACTTTGTGTAATTAAATTAAAAGCTAATTGCTTAGTGTAATTAATAAAGGATAATTTATCAAGGGTTAATTAATTAATGATTGAAGGTTAATTAATTAAGTAATTAAAAGATAATAAATTGATAATTTAAAAGTTGATTGATTAAAGTGGTTAATTAAAGTGAGTAATTAATAAATGTAATCAATTAAGATAATAAGAGAAAATTAAGGAATGACTTATTTATTTAATGTATAAATTAATGAATTAGATTAATTTATAATTTGAGATTAATTAAAAGTAGTTGAGAAATGTTATTAGTTAATGAAGACAATTAACTAGGGATTATTAAGTAATTAAATTAATGTGATTAATTTTGATAGTTAATTAGATTAATAAATTAGATAATCAATTATAAATTGATTAAATGTAATTACTTAATGAAAGTAATTAAGGATAAATTACTCATTGTAATTGATTTTGGATATTTTGATTAACTGGAGTTAATTAAATTGGTTTAATTAACTTAAGGAAATAATTGGACAAGTGAATTTACTTAGTGAAATTTATGGAAATAATTAATTGTAGGTTAATTAATTTATAATTAATGGTTAATTAATAAATGACTAAAGAGTAATTAATCAAAATGATTTGTAAATTATTAATGTTAATTAACCAGAATTAGTAATTTATTCATAAGTAATTAATCAAATTTGAATAAATCAGATAATTAACTGACTTTACTTATGAATATTTGGATTTGATTGGATGATTGAATTGTTTGATATTCTGATCTATGATGCTCTGTGATATATTCTGATTTGTGTGTAATCTTTACTGTAGTTTATTTATCTGAAATTTATATATATCTGTGATCTGTGAGTAAAAGATAAGCGATATAGTTTATATCGTTTATCAACTATGTTTCTGTATTCTGATATGTGATGATTCATTGTGTTGCACTATTGTGTAAAACCCCCAGACCACACTGTTACACACACAAATATGGATTTCACGTGGAAATCGGTTAAGTCACAGATAATTTAAATTCAACATTTTTCGAAATTGAAATTTTAATTTCAATTGATTTTGAAATTGGAAATTTGGGGTTAAAAGTGAAAAGCTTTTGAAATGGAATTTCAAAGATAAAAGTTATTTTGAACAACTTAATCGAGTTTTGAAAATTTAAATAATTTGATTTAAATTTGAATTCAAGTTTGAAATTGAATCCTATGATTTGAAACTAGGGATTGAAAATGTTATAAATGTGTTTATTTGAATGTAAACCATTTAAAATGTAATTTTGAGAATTTGGATTTAACCCAAAGACTTTAACTCGTATGAATGAATCAGATTTTCCGAAATGAAAACTGTTTGTTTTCAAATGATAAAAGCTTTCACATATATAAGAAATGAAATTCCAATTTAAAGGAATTTCAAGTACGAATTGAAAAATGGTTTTTCCAAGTTATAAATGAATTCTTTTTTGAAAGCTATGAATTGAATCTGTTTATTTTTAACAGATTTAAAATGATGTTTTGTTAAACCATTCGAAATGAAATTGTTTTGAAAGCTATTTGTTAAATCTTTGATTTAAAGATTTAACGAATTAATTAAACTGAAATGGAGATTAATTTGGAAAATCTGTGAATGAATCTTTTATTTAAAAGATTTAAATGTGGAAATTGTTTAAACCATTGGAGGTTGTTTAAATGAATCTTTTTGTCTAATGATTTGAAAATGGTAATTTGTCTTAAACCATTTGGAAAAAAGAAGTTGAATTAATAAGTTGTGACTTAATTGAAATCCCATATCCATATGATTTTAAATTGCGCTCACTATTCGGGTTAGCCGGGAAAGGACCTTTGGGCCGTATAACCCATTCCGAATAGTGATACGTCGTATATGGTTAGCATTTGAAGACCGGTGTTGATGACCGGATATTTTTGAAAACGGAAGGATTACCGTCGAGTTACTCTGCATCGGCTGATCCCCGATATAGAGGTTTTATCACCCTTAGTGACGGGAAGTCCGGACGTGATTGGAAATTATCCGGATTTGCAAGGGCTTCGTGAGAAGTGCCTTCGGTTCTGTTCGAACCCGGAACAGACTTGTATGGATTGTATGTCTGACATTACACTTTGAGATATAAAGCCAATTTCTTTCAAATACATATCTGTTTGGTGGCGGAGAATTTATTCTCTTAGCTTAACACCCTTCTCTGAGACGTACGAGCTCAGAGGTTATGTAGTTGAAGGTTATCAGCGATATATTCCCAATTTGGTAATGTGACATGCTGAGTGTTGCTGTGTGATGATCAGTGTTTGATCATTTGTGATATGATCATTTGTTTGATCATTTATCTTTGTGATCATAGGTTGATCATCTGTTGACCTAAAGCGTGGCTTTTTGAAAAAGCGTAGCTTTGTGGACGAGACTTCGTCAGGACCTCACAACCCGGAAATGGTCGAAACAGGAATGTTGCGGCAAGGTTATAAGGGTCGCGCCCTTTAGGGTATGTCATTTCCTTCTGGAAAGGGGTGGTATTATGGTATGGAGCCCAGATACTTACTCATGTGGATACACTTTCTTTATGATGTGTGATGTTGGATATCGAGCGCTCGGATAAAGGTCCCAAAGGACCGGGAGGTGGCATATTCGTGAGTTACCTGTTACAGGGGTAACCCGGCCTTGTTTGGCAGAGAGCAGTTTGTCTCTCGGGACGTCCCGCCAAAGGCGATCCCATGCGGCAGAAGGAAGTTCCTTAGCCTGACCATTTGTTGGAAATCCAAACAAAACAATACGAGCCCTGTACGGTTTTAGTTGTATTACCTTCCATGGAATGTGGTGGTAACCTGCTATTGAACATAGTAGCTATAGTAGGCATAAGTGCGGAATGCCTATGCTGGCTAAGATTGATATTATACTTTCGAAATGTTTTCTACACTATGCACTAATAATAATATCAAAATGATTTGATTTTGCGTAGTAAGCATCTTTGACTATCATAAGGAGAAATCTCCTCCAATTCTGCGTTTGCATTGTGTGTGTGGCGGGAGGCCTTATGGTAGTTTCATTTTCCAAAAGCATTGCGGATTTCAATGTTTAAAATCATTTGTTGATTGTTTAAAGATAAACTGTTTTTGTTGCTCACACCAGTCCCATGACTGATCCGGAGTTTATTGTTCCCTTCCTAAACTCTGGGTGCCCACTATTTTCCACACGGGCAGTCTAGAGTTGGGTTTTTAAGATATTCAGGTTTAGTAGATTATCTGGAGCTAGTTCATTCATCGGAGTTGCTTATCTTGGAGTTGTGGATTCATTCTTGTTTGAAGATCATTTTGGAGTTATCATTTCTATTGGAGATATTGTTCCGCTGCTGATGTTATCGTTTTCTTTTCCGCTGCTATTTGTTGTATCATATCTCTGATGTATATTGATATTCATTGTATCATTCTGTTGTATCAGATATTGTATGTCAATGTATTATTCATTTATTCCGCTGTGTTATTTACTTAACTGTGTTATAAGCTCCCAAGAACCAGATTCGGCATTTGAATCTACGGCATTTTGAGTACAAGTGAAGTACGGGTGCCGATTTTCGAAGGTCAACTTTTGGGTCTTGACACTATTGGTCTGATTGTTTGATATCCCTGATAGATGATGCTTTGTGATACGTCTTGATTTTGTCGTGATATGCGATTTCTATTTCTGTGATATATTGTTATATGAATATGAAAACCCTTGACCCGTAAAACGGCACTTGAACTTCGATGCGACAGGGAGTCGGATTCCAGTTGGTTATCCGAAACCCACATCGAATTGTAATAGTGAATCCTGGTGACTGATAAATTTATTTTATCTATGAATCTGTGAATGAAGATAAACGTTATCGATTATACCGTTTATCGATATATCTGTGATGATTGATGTTGCACTATTGTGTGTAAAACCCCTGGACTACACCATACACACACAAATATGGATTTCACGTGGAAATCGGTTAAGTCACAGATAATTTAAATTTGATGTTTTTGAAATTGAAATTTTAATTTCAATTGATTTTGAAATTTGAAATTCGGGTTTAAAATGAAAAGCTTTCGAAATGGGATTTCAAAGATAAAAGTTATTTTGAATAACTTAATCGAGTTTTGAAATTTAAATAATTTGATTTAAATTTGAATTCAAGTTTGAAATTGAATTCTATGATTTGAAACTAGGGATTAAAGATGTTGTACAAGTTATATATGGGTTAAACTATTTTAAAGTATTGGTTTGGGAATTTGAAATTAATTCAAGGGTTTTGACTCGTGTAAATATAACTGGATTTTCCGAAACGGAACTATTTGTTTTCAGATAGTAAAAGCTTTCACATAAGAAAGGATTTCCAAATTGTGTTGAACGGTTTCAAGTTTGAAATAGAATTGAAATGTTTTGAAATTTATGAAATGAGTCTTTGATTCAAAGACCGAACGAGTTAATCTAACTTGAAATAAAATTGTTTTGAAAGGCTATGAATGAATCTTTGGGAACGAGTTTTGAGAGCTATAAGTTAAATCTTTGATTTAAAGATTTAACGAGTTAAATTGAAATAGAAATCGATTTGGAAAATCTGTGAATGAATCTTTTGTTTAAAAGATAAAATGTGGAAAATTGTTAAACCATTTAAGGTTGTTAAAGTGAATCTTTTTGGTTTAAAGATTTAAAAATGGTAATTTGTTTAAACCATTTGATGAAAAGTTTTGGGTAATAAGTTGTGACTTAATTGAAATCCCAATATCCATATGTTTTTAAAGATTGCGCTCGTTATTCGGTTTAGCCGGGAGAGGACCTTTGTGTCATATAACCCATTCCGAATAGTGATACGTCGTATATGGATCGCATTTGAAGACCGGTGGTGAAGACCGGATATTTGCGAAAACGAAAGGACAACTCGTCGAATGTCTCTGCATCGAATGGCCCCGATATAGAGATTTTATCACCCTTTGTGATGGGAAGTCCGGACGGGATCGTGAATACCCGGAATTGCAAGGGCTTCGTAAGAAGTGCCTTCGGTTCTGTTCGAGCCCGGAACAGACTTGTATGGATTGTATGTCTGACATTACACTTTGAGATATAAAGCCGATTTCTTTCAAATACATTTCTGTTGGTGGCGGAGAATTTATTCTCTTAGCTTAACACCCTTCTCTGAGACGTACGAGCTCAGAGGTTATGTAGTTGAAGTTATCAGCGATATATCCCAATTTGGTAATGTGACATGCTGAGTGTTGCTGTGTGATGATCAGTGTTTGATCATTTGTGATATGATCATTTGTTTGATCATTTATCTTTGTGATCATAGGTTGATCATCTATTGACCCAAAGCGTGGCTTTTTGAAAAAGCGTAGCTTTGTGGACGAGACTTCGTCGAGCCTCACAACCCGGTAATGGTCGAAACAGGAATGTTGCGGCAAGGTTTCAGGGGTAGCTCCCCTAGGGTATGACCATTCCTTCTGGAAAAGGGTAGTATCATGGTATGGAGCCCAGATACTTACTCATGTGGATACACTTATTTATTACGTGTGATGTTGGTTTCGAGGCGCCTCAGTTAAAGGTCCCAAAGGACCGGGGGTGGCATATCTGAGGTTTCTTTTATCCCTTGGGAAAAGGGGTTGCCGGCCTTGTTTGGCAGAGAACAGTTGGTTCTCGGAACGTCCCGCCAGAGGCGTTTCATTCGTGGAATAGGAAGTTCCTTAGCCTGACCATTTGTTGGAAATCCATCTTCCAAATACGAACTTTGTACGGTATTAGTTGTAGAACCTGCCATTTACGTACGGTGGTCACCACTGTTTAGATGGTAGCTATAGTAGGCATACGATACTGGTCGTATGTTGGCTAAGATTTATATTCTACTTTCGAAATGTTTTCTGCACTATGCACTAGTAATAATATCAAATGATTTGATTTTGCGTAGTAAGCATCTTTGACTATCATAAGAAGAAATCTCCTCCAATTCTGCGTTTGCATTGTGTGTGTGGTGGGAGGTCTTATGGTAGTTTCATTTTCTAAAAGCATTGCGAATTGACTTTAAAATTATATGCTATTTGTTTTTAAAAGATAAACTGTTTTTGTTGCTCACACCAGTCCCACGACTGACTCGGAGTTTATTGTTCATTTCCTAAACTCTGGGTGCTCATAATTTTCTACACGGGCAGTCTAGAGTTGGGTTTCTCAGATATTCAGGTTGAGTGGATTATCTGGAGCTAGTTCAGTCTTTGGATCGGACTGCACTTGCTTATCTTTGTGCCTCGTTATTGGGAGTTCGAGCTATTTCTGGATCGGTGCTTTGAAGATGGAGATTATCCGCTGCTGATGTTATCGTTTTTCTTTTCCGCTGCTATTTGTTGTATCATATCTCTGATGTATATAGATATTCTTTGTATCATCATTGTATCTGGATATTGTATCAGATGTTGTATATCTATATTCATTTTCTTTTCCGCTGTGTTGTTTACTTAACTGTTGTTATAAGCTCCGGCGACTCGGATTTGAACGGTCGAATCTACGACATTCGAGTACGATATGAAGTATGGATGTCGATTTTCGAGTGCGAAAATTCGGGACGTTACATTTGGTATCAGAGCTAAGGTTGAACTTTTGCTCAGGAGTATAACACGTTAAGTAGCTCATTAGAGATAGAGTGAAGTAAACTCTAGAATGAGTATATCCTAAGATATCCGTTTGAACGCCTCAGTAAATTCTCTTACTATCCACTAATAGTGAGTATGAGTGCAAGAAGAGGACGAGATATGGGATAGGGAAATATGACTATAAATGGTCAATACTCTACAACAGTGGAAATAACTTTCTTATCAATCTCCTTTGATTCGATTCCAAAATTCTTTTTGATTGCTTCGTATCAGCTACAAGAAGAAGTTTCGGTGTGATGATGGCTCTACGAATCGTTGTAGAAAATCTTTACTTCGTATCTTCATCGGTTTCTTACCAGATTTTTGATTTAAACCTTAATGAATTTGAGATTTGAAATTTGAAATTGAGTTAAATTGATTAATAGAATATGAAGGATAAATTGAATTGAATCGATAAAACGATTTCGTTTGAAACCAAAATTTGAAATTCTATTATAATTTCTTGTGAATACCAAAGTCCGAAGAGGGACAAATTGGTATGTATTCCAGGATATTCCGACTTGAATTTGGAAATTCATATCGTAAGTTTGAGGAATTATAGGAGATCGAATCTATCTATCTCTGTGTTATTTCCGTGCCTACGAATTTCGAGGACGAAATTCTTTTAAGGGGGGAAGTTTGTAACGACCCCAGATTTAAATTTATTTAAATCGATAATTTATTGAACTTTTGAATAAAAATTGTAAAATTAAATTGATAAATTGAAGCGAGTTTCCCCGAACTAAAATTTAAATTGGAATAAATCATTTAAATTTAATAATATTGTAAATATTGTACATATATGTGAATATATATATAGGTGATTTGAATCTAAGATAGATGTTTTAAAATATAAATAATAATAATGAATAATTTTGAATTTATGGTTTAATAAATATTTGGGTTAATAAAAATATATATAGTAATACATGAAATAAAATAACAAATACAACTTGAACAAAAGTAAAATAAATAATTTAAGTTAAAATAAAAGAGGAATAAAAATGAGACAATGTCTCTGGCCACTAAAACAAAATCATTTCAGCCTCAATATAAAATAAAGTGAATGTTGTACAAAGCAAAAGTAAAGGAATAAAATACACTCAAACATGTAAACAAGTAAACATATAAGGGTGTAAACAAGTAAGTATACATATATAGTATTGCAAAGGAATGAAATAAGTAAATAAATACATATGAATGGCTTGTAAGTGAAAGTATATATATATACAGATAATAAATATAAGTATGAAAAGAAAACAAAACAGGTTGTACAAAAAGAAGATAATAAATGTATCAAGGTGTGAATCAAGACAAAGTAAATTTATGAACAAAGAAAAAAAAACTGTATATATTCAAGTATATGTAAAGGCTTGCAAAAGAAGATGATTTACATTAGAAATAAAAATAGAAGTTACTTATATTTCAAAATACAAGGCAGCAAGTAGATAGGTAAGGTAAGAATAAACTTAAGTAAAATATACTTGCAGGCTTAAAAAATCACCTAAGTACAAGGTAATAAAATGAGGTAAGTAAATGTTATACCCTATAGCAAAAATGTACATGGTGCAGGCAGTAAAAATCACTTCAGTGTATACGAATAGAAATAGAGTTGTATGCTTAGCAGCTAAGTCAAACAAGTATAAACATATGTATGCAAGTTTGTACCTAAAAGAATAAAGAATGGGCTGGTGTAAGCTTGATAAGGAGCAAGCATTTAATGCTATATCACAAGTACACTAAATATTTCCTTTCATCCCCAAAGAGATAAAGATCTCTGAATTTTTCGTGTACCAGAACAGTAAACAAATGAGTATACTTGTTTATTTATCAAACTATCTCATTCCATTTCGTATTACAAAAGCTTTACAAAAACCAGTTTCTAAAAGTTTATACAAATGCAACCTAAGTAAAAGAAAGAATAGAGGAAATACAAATTGCAACCTGAAAATCAAGTTTGAGTTATCATCATCACGTTCGAGTTAAACAATCAAGTTTCAAAGCTATTCAGTTTTAAAAGAAATCATGTTCTTCTCTGCCATTTTTCAAGGTGAGCAACCTTCAACTCTGAATTTGCTTATTTTTGTTGTGAGCAAACTGACCTGTTTAAATGTTTAATCTGTTTATATATGTGATGATTGTGGTGGACACTTCCAGCTGTTGTGAAAAAGAAAAAAAAACTTAAACTATGCTGTTCTTTGTGAATACATATCTATGTGTATGTTTATATATCCTCAAGTATATACTCTGTTAAATTTACAATCTTAAAACTATTATAAGGAAAAAATCAATTGCCACTTATATAACCAATTTTTGGTCTTGATTTATAAATAGAAAACGATTATGAGACTATAACCTTATTTATATAAAAAAAAATCTTAAATTGAAAACTGAAAATAGTTTTGTCTGGGTAAAGATAAACAGTGGATTTTAAATGCATGTTAAAATTCGAGTATCAAAGTTTATTGATTCACTTATATCACCAAGTTTGATTCAGAAAACCATGATTTTTAAAGCAAAAATCAAGATTTTTAGTTTTGGTTCGAGATAAAATTCTCGAATTGAATGAAAAACGCAAAATAGTCGAATTCTGGTGATATAGTTTTTTTAGATCTCGAGTTTAAGGCCGTAGCTGGTTGGAAGGCCAGGGACCATCAAAAAAATGAGCAATGAATTTAGGATCCATTGTGGAAGGTAGATAAGCTCGATTTAGGGTTTAGTGAATGGTTTTGGACATTGTTGAAGTCGAGGTCCTTTCGAAGTCGAGGGTGAACAGGAAGCTATCGCACCTAGGGGAAAATGTTCATGGGGTCGTGGCGAAGCTTTGGTCAAACTCGCGTGGATTCTGGTGACCTTGGGTGGCGTGGCGAAGTGATTTTCATCGATGGGATTTTGGGTTCCTGGGTGTCGTGTGTCTCGATTTTGATTTCGAACTTGCTTTGGGTTTTGGGTGGTTGAAGTCGAGTGAGGAGATGGTCAGTGACTTGCTCAACGATGAGGCGATGCCGGAAGATGGCCGATGGCGAAGTGCACGTGCACGGTGACACTTGCGTGCACCCTTGGATCTGGAAGAACAGAGAAAGAAGAAGAAGAAGAAAGAGTGGGGGAGGAAACGCGGAAAAAAGATGGGGAAACTCGAGCCTTACTCGAGTAATTATCGTGCTTTCCTCGGGTTTTAGCGTGATAGTAGTACTCGGGTTTGTTTCCAAACAGCACTATTGCATTTTAAAAGTAATGTTAAGTAAACAATTTTTCATTAAATTTTAATATACTGTAAAACTCAATATGTATTTCAGTTTGGAAATAAATGTAAGTTAACTTAAACAAGTTTTTAGAAACAGAAGTTTAAATATAAACTTAAGTTAAGATTAGAATTTGATTTGTAATCCACAAGTTATTAAGTTAATTAAAATGGTTAATAAATGTTTGGATAAATTTACGAGTATTAATGGGTAATCAATTTTAATTAATAATGATAAATGCAAGTAATTTCCTTAGAGAAGAAATTAATGATTTATTTATTTAATTTATAAATAAAATCATTAGATTAAAATTATAATTTAAAATGATTAATAATGAATTAATCAAAGATAATTTCTTAAGAAAGTGATTAATAAATGTTATCAGTAAATGAAGATAATTAACTAAGGATCGTTAAGTATTGATTAATGTGATTAATTTTAATAATTAATTGGATTAATAAATTTAGATAATAGATTAAAAATTGTTTAAATGTAATTTCTTAATGAGAATAATTAAGGATTAATCACTTATTGTAATTAATTATGGATATTTTGATTAATTCAAGTTAATTAATTTAAGAAAATCATTAGATAAATTGGTAATTAATGATTTGTAATTAATCAATCAGAATTTGATAATAATTCATTTAACTGGAAATTAATTGAATTAATTAGGATTAAATGATTAATTAATCCTGTTTATAAATGATTATTAAATGCTTGACCTTACTTATGAATATTGGATTCTATTGGTCTGATTGTTTGATATCCCTGATAGATGATGCTTTGTGATACGTCTTGATTTTGTCGTGATCTGCGATTTCTATTTCTGTGATATATTGTTATATGAATATGAAAACCCTTGACCCGTAAAACGGCACTTGAACTTCGATGCGACAGGGAGTCGGATTCCAGTTGGTTATCCGAAACCCACATCGAATTGTAATAGTGAATCCTGGTGACTGATAAATTTATTTTATCTATGAATCTGTGAATGAAGATAAACGTTATCGATTATACCGTTTATCGGTATATCTGTGATGATTGATGTTGCACTATTGTGTGTAAAACCCCTGGACTACACCATACACACACAAATATGGATTTCACGTGGAAATCGGTTAAGTCACAGATAATTTAAATTTGATGTTTTTGAAATTGAAATTTTAATTTCAATTGATTTTGAAATTTGAAATTCGGGTTTAAAATGAAAAGCTTTCGAAATGGGATTTCAAAGATAAAAGTTATTTTGAATAACTTAATCGAGTTTTGAAATTTAAATAATTTGATTTAAACTTGAATTCAAGTTTGAAATTGAATTCTATGATTTGAAACTAGGGATTAAAGATGTTGTACAAGTTATATATGGGTTAAACTATTTTAAAGTATTGGTTTGGGAATTTGAAATTAATTCAAGGGTTTTGACTCGTGTAAATATAACTGGATTTTCCGAAACGGAACTATTTGTTTTCAGATAGTAAAAGCTTTCACATAAGAAAGGATTTCCAAATTGTGTTGAACGGTTTCAAGTTTGAAATAGAATTGAAATGTTTTGAAATTTATGAAATGAGTCTTTGATTCAAAGACCGAACGAGTTAATCTAACTTGAAATAAAATTGTTTTGAAAGGCTATGAATGAATCTTTGGGAACGAGTTTTGAGAGCTATAAGTTAAATCTTTGATTTAAAGATTTAACGAGTTAAATTGAAATAGAAATCGATTTGGAAAATCTGTGAATGAATCTTTTGTTTAAAAGATAAAATGTGGAAAATTGTTAAACCATTTAAGGTTGTTAAAGTGAATCTTTTTGGTTTAAAGATTTAAAAATGGTAATTTGTTTAAACCATTTGATGAAAAGTTTTGGGTAATAAGTTGTGACTTAATTGAAATCCCAATATCCATATGTTTTTAAAGATTGCGCTCGTTATTCGGTTTAGCCGGGAGAGGACCTTTGTGTCATATAACCCATTCCGAATAGTGATACGTCGTATATGGATCGCATTTGAAGACCGATGGTGAAGACCGGATATTTGCGAAAACGAAAGGATAACTCGTCGAATGTCTCTGCATCGAATGGCCCCGATATAGAGATTTTATCACCCTTTGTGATGGGAAGTCCGGACGGGATCGTGAATACCCGGAATTGCAAGGGCTTCGTAAGAAGTGCCTTCGGTTCTGTTCGAGCCCGGAACAGACTTGTATGGATTGTATGTCTGACATTACACTTTGAGATATAAAGCCGATTTCTTTCAAATACATTTCTGTTCGTGGCGGATAATTTATTCTCTTAGCTTAACACCCTTCTCTGAGACGTACGAGCTCAGAGGTTATGTAGTTGAAGTTATCAGCGATATATCCCAATTTGGTAATGTGACATGCTGAGTGTTGCTGTGTGATGATCAGTGTTTGATCATTTGTGATATGATCATTTGTTTGATCATTTATCTTTGTGATCATAGGTTGATCATCTATTGACCCAAAGCGTGGCTTTTTGAAAAAGCGTAGCTTTGTGGACGAGACTTCGTCGAGCCTCACAACCCGGTAATGGTCGAAACAGGAATGTTGCGGCAAGGTTTCAGGGGTAGCTCCCCTAGGGTATGACCATTCCTTCTGGAAAAGGGTAGTATCATGGTATGGAGCCCAGATACTTACTCATGTGGATACACTTATTTATTACGTGTGATGTTGGTTTCGAGGCGCCTCAGTTAAAGGTCCCAAAGGACCGGGGGTGGCATATCTGAGGTTTCTTTTATCCCTTGGGAAAAGGGGTTGCCGGCCTTGTTTGACAGAGAACAGTTGGTTCTCGGAACGTCCCGCCAGAGGCGTTTCTTTCGTGGAATAGGAAGTTCCTTAGCTTGACCATTTGTTGGAAATCCATCTTCCAAATACGAACTTTGTACGGTATTAGTTGTAGAACCTGCCATTTACGTACGGTGGTCACCACTGTTTAGATGGTAGCTATAGTAGGCATACGATACTGGTCGTATGTTGGCTAAGATTTATATTCTACTTTCGAAATGTTTTCTGCACTATGCACTAGTAATAATATCAAATGATTTGATTTTGCGTAGTAAGCATCTTTGACTATCATAAGAAGAAATCTCCTCCAATTCTGCGTTTGCATTGTGTGTGTGGTGGGAGGTCTTATGGTAGTTTCATTTTCTAAAAGCATTGCGAATTGACTTTAAAATTATATGCTATTTGTTTTTAAAAGATAAACTATTTTTGTTGCTCACACCAGTCCCACGACTGACTCGGAGTTTATTGTTCATTTCCTAAACTCTGGGTGCTCATAATTTTCTACACGGGCAGTCTAGAGTTGGGTTTCTCAGATATTCAGGTTGAGTGGATTATCTGGAGCTAGTTCAGTCTTTGGATCGGACTGCACTTGCTTATCTTTGTGCCTCGTTATTGGGAGTTCGAGCTATTTCTGGATCGGTGCTTTGAAGATGGAGATTATCCGCTGCTGATGTTATCGTTTTTCTTTTCCACTGCTATTTGTTGTATCATATCTCTGATGTATATAGATATTCTTTGTATCATCATTGTATCTGGATATTGTATCAGATGTTGTATATCTATATTCATTTTCTTTTCCGCTGTGTTGTTTACTTAACTGTTGTTATAAGCTCCGGCGACTCGGATTTGAACGGTCGAATCTACGACATTCGAGTACGATATGAAGTATGGATGTCGATTTTCGAGCGCGAAAATTCGGGACGTTACAGTCAACACTTAAATTCACAAATCAATCCCTAAGTACCTTTACTTAGTTTCAATGGTCCAGTCATTTAAATTAACCATATTCCAGCCTATTGATTTCCGTACCAATCTATAAAGAATCGAAGTGGTTTCGGGTATTAACTAATACCCGACTCCGGTCTCTTCGAATCCAATGTCCTCTTAACCCAAGTTATTCAAGTGGTTAAATTTTAAATACAGGATGCCACTTTTATATAGCAATTTATCATAGATAACCCCATTATCTCTGTTGAACCCAATATAGCATATTAAAAAAAACATTTCATTTCACAAAGCATCACAATCATATATCAGGGATAACAAATAATCCAAGGCATTCAAATATCATTCAATCATTCATAAGCAAGATAAATTAGTCATACCATTTCTGATTAATTTAATTATCTGCCAATGAATTAAATTAATTACTTTATTACTTAGAAATCTTGCTTATTTACAATTAATTAATTATATTCAATTAATTAATCATCCCTTAATTATTCATCTTGATTAATCATCCTTTAATTACGTTAAGTACCCTTAATTAATTACATAAATTAATTAGCCTTAACTATCTACAATAACTAACCTTTAATCACTCTCATTAATTAATGTCCCTCTAATTATTTTCATTAATTACTCTTTTGGTCAATCATTAAAACCTTAATTATCTTAAGATAAAACATTATCTTATTAATGCCTTAATTATCATTTAAACATTTTATCTTAATAATTAGCTTTACTTAATTAAATCATTAATTAAGTTTTTAAAACAAAATAATCATTTAATTTGATAAATTAAAGTTACCAAATCATAACTTACATTTAAATGCTTAAAACATTATCAAGTAATAGTTTTAAAACTAATTTCAATTTAGATTTAAAAGCTTGCTTTTATAAAATCTTTAAAATTTCATTTCTAACTTAAGTTAATTTTTTTTTTAAAAACAACTTTAAACTTTACATATCAAAATTTAAATTAAACAAATTTCAAAACTTCTTAACCAATGTTAAAGAACAATTATTACTTATAAAATAATTTATATAAGAAAGTTTAAATTAAATTTATTTTTAAATTTCAAAAAACTTGTTTAAAATCTTTTAAAACCTGTTTTAAAAAAACTACTTCGGGTCGAACCCGAGACCTACCCGGTAGCTACCCCGAGTTCCTCTCAAACACTCACCTGCTTCGAGTCCCCCTCACAAAAACTCAAGAACGACTCTGGGCTCCTTCTTGTCTTCTCATAAACCAAACCACAGAACAATCTAAACAAACCCAACGTGCACGTGTGCACCTGCACAGCAACTACGATCAACGACGATCATCACCACGACCCTCGTCCAGTCACCTACGACCGTACTGACCCACTCGAACACTCATCACCACGAAATCGCCAGCCAAACCCAATCGAATCACTCGACCCAAACAGGAACCAACCTGCTACCAAAAAACAACCACCGGCCATCGCCTTTGATCACCAGCCAACTCGCACCTCTGACCGAAGCCTCGCCACACCTGACAACACCCTCGACAAAAAAAGCCTCCAAAACCCTACTTCGCCATCCCTCGACCACCACGGTTAATTTAAAAATGCCACACCATTTTTTCGATGTTCCCTGACCATCCACCATCCCTCAGACCTAACCGCGGCCTCCATCCACCTCGCGATCACCAACAGTCAACAGAAATCCACATTCTATTCAACCCCAAATACCTCAACAATTACTTGATAAAAAAATGATTTTTAGTTTCTAAATTCATCATTTGCCATGAGGAATTATATTATATTCCTGAAACACTAATTTGTTAAAATTGAATTTTGCCAAATTTTGGGTTTTACTGTATTTTACTAAATTTCAGGTGTTTAAAAACTAATTGAACTTGTAACTGTTTTTAGAATGTAGATCTTACAAATCTAACTATTTTTGTTTGTACAACAAAGCCTAAAACAAATCAGGGAATGGGATTTAGAAAGGTTTTTTTATTTTTTTGAAACTTGTAAAACAACAGAGGGTATATCCCTATTTCAAACATGCACACATACATTTACATATATTCATTCAATTCAATCTAAACAACATGCAAGCATTAAATCACATCATAGATTCAAGTATTTCAACATGCACCAGATCATCCAAAAATGTTTTAAACTTGTTAATTTTTGTTTTGATGTTTTCAGAATATAAGATGTTAATAGAAACTTAATAATAGAGGTGTTCTTATTTTGCATAACAGGAATCACTTATACATACCTGCAAGTCTACATTTAATCCAAACAATTTACATGCAACAGATTTCATTACTTGAATTTTTAAGAAAGATGTTTACTCACAGATTAAAGAGCAGAGGCTTTTAACTCAGAAAACTTGAATTGCCTTAAAACTGAGTAGCTTGCAGGTTTGAGAAATTGAAAGAGAAGTTGCTATTTTATTTGAGGTAGTGATGGATATATGTATATATACATAGAATTTGAAGCTTACGGAAGAAGCTAGGCTGAGGAGTTTGTTTACATATCTTCCTATTGACTTTCTTTTTATTATATATACTTTGATTTTCTTTGGTCAGCAATTTGTTTTGACCAGCCAAGATTTTTATACAAACTGAAATGATTTTGAACAATTTGAAATAACCTTGTTTAGTACTTGAATTGATAGCATACTTATCCTATATTTGCATATCCATATATGTATTTTTTTCTTGCCTTGCCTATACGTGTATTTCCATAGGTTATATATTTCTAGAATTTCTTTAAGTGTCTACTATAAAGTGATTATAGTTATTGTTAAAATTTTAACTTATGTATTTATTTCTATTCCTAACAATAAATGTTTATATTTAAATTCTATTTTAAGTTCAACTATCAAACACTTAATTTATATTCATCTATTTTATACTTATGTTTAATATTGACAAAATTTATTATACTTCAAGCATTATTATCTAGATTACAACTATATATATATATCCGTTTTTAAACTGAATAGTTTGTATTTCAATTTATCAGATTAAATTCTTATTAAGATAATATTGCAAATTCCCGGTTCGACACATATATATTATTTATTTTCTATAAGATTTATCATCTCCAGAGATTTTTATAATTCAATATTTATTACAGTTTAAATCAATTTATATATATCCCGATATTTTAATTATCAGAAATTTATTCGTTTGACTAATTAATATTAATATTTCAATAATAAAATCAGTTAATTTTCGGACTAACAGACGTCCAAAAATCCGGGTCGTCACATATACCGTACGTGTAAACTCGTTTGTTCTCTAGGACGAATTATAAGGAAACCCGTCCACTAACGGTTAGGAGGTGAACTCCGATCTTATATTTCATCTATGTATTTCATAAAGAACCGGGGTTGAGTTTACCGGGAAATAGCGAACGTTGTTTCGGAGAGACCGGGATCAGAATTGAAATCCGAAAACCACTTCTATCCAACGAGTACGTTTTCGTGATGAAGACTAGAGCTTGGAGTCGAAGATGGAGCAGTGAAGTGCAAGGGCTAATCGCTACTGATCCTGAGGGTGATTCCAAAATGGATGTTGTAGGAATAGTGCCTTCGGTTCCGTTCGAACCCGGAACGGACTTGTATAGATGAATGCTTTCAGAACATCGTCAGGGGGGACGGCGAGCATTCAAAGTGAAATGTTCTAAAAAGGTAACGCTGAGCCTCGAGCCTCATCAACTGGGAATGACTGAAAATCAGGGGATATGCAGCAAGGCTAAGTGGGTAGCACTCAAGTAGGGTAAGGTCATCCCTGTCTAGAAGTCCCTTTATATTTCGGCTGTGTGGGCGATTGCTAATCCAAACTGCGGGTTGACCTTACTCGGGCTATCCAGCAAGGGGTAGTCCGGTCTTTTGTTGCAGGGGAACGGAGGGGTTCTTGGTACACTAATCTAGACCAGGTACTTTGATAGGTAGTACCCTAGTGCCTAGTCATTCGTTGGGAGTCCATTCTCCCTACGTGCCTTTACGGTTTTGATTGTAGAACCCACTTTGTGGCTAGTATGCTGGAATTTAATAATGTAACAATTTCAGCTATTTGAATAAGTATTTGTATATAGACACTATTATAATATCAGAAGATTTTATATGAAATGTTTGGTTATCGTAAGGTAAAAACACGACATGTTTATTTGTGGCGTGGTCTTACGAGATACCTTTGATTTCAAAAGGATTTTAAACTTTAATTATCAAGTTGATTGTGTTTCTCACGCTGATTTACCAGATTGACCCGGGCGTGGTGTTTTTCCAATATGCTCGAGTCAGACCGAGAATATTTCCAGGTTTAGCTGGAAGAGTGGAAGCTGTTCAGGAGAGGAGCTGGAATTAGGAGACATATTGACGTAGATGCTTATATTCTGTTTGTATTTGGTTGTGTGGTCAACTAGTTGTAAGGACATGATTGTTATAAACTGTCCGAGTTGAATGGTTGTAACTCTGATTTAAAGTCTGTATGTATTATTAAAGCAACAGTTTTGGTTTCGTGTAAAGATTTGTTTATATTATAATTTATTCGATCCACTGTGAGATTTTGATTATTCACTTTTCTTCTTTCTATTTCTACCTTCTTTCTTTCACTATCCGTCTTCCCGTGCAATTTGGCTGACAAGTGTGGTTTAAAATCAGTTTAAATCGATACGGAAAAATGGGTTGTGACAATAATATCAGAGGATATTGATATAATTAATGTTTTGGTTATCGTAAGGTAAAAACCCGACATGTTTATTTGTGGCCTGGTCTTATGAGATACCTTTGATTTCAAAGGATTTTGGAAACTTTAATAATTCAATTGAGTGTGTTTTCTCATGCTGGTTTTCCAGATTGACTCGGGTGTTATTTTATTATAATGCTCAGGTCAGACCGAATATTACAGATACAAGATATGATGCTGTGGAGATTAGGAGACGAGCTGGATGGCGAGACGTATTGTAACATCCTGGAATTTTCGACCTCAAAAGTCGCCAATAATACGTTCACTGTATAGAGTGTCGAGCAATCGAGTGCCGGAAATCCCAGACTGTTAGGGTAAAGAAGAGAAAGAGGTAGAAGAAGAAACAGAAAACAAAAGCTCAGAATCTCACATTCGCAGCTGATCGAAATATAATATACAAATAACAGCATTTACACAAAGAAAGCTGTAAATGTCAATTTACATACAATATATCAGAGTACAACCATTCACAATTAAACTAGACAGTTATAATACTTGTTCCCAAAACCAGTCTAGACAATCTCTACTTCGCAGCGGAATATAATCAATATGTTCCTGCCATCCAGCTCGTCTCCTGAACACCAGAACGTCCTAACCTAAAAATCTGTAATACTCGGTCTGACCCGAGCATTACATTAAAGTAACACCCGAGTCAGGCTGGAAACCAGCATGAGTAAACCCATATAACTTGAAAATACTGAGTTTTAAAACTTATTTGAAAACCAGGGTAACTCGTTCATCACTACGAGTTCTTATCTTGCTAAAGCCAACACTTATTTCAAAAAACAATATTTAAGTACCGTTACTTAGTTTCAATGGTCCCAATTACTCAATTTATTCCATTCCAGCCTATTCGATTTACAAATCAAATCTATAAAGAATTATAGATTACTAATCGAAGTGGTTTCGGATATTGCTGATATCTGACCCCGGTCTCTTCGAATCCAATGTCATCTTTAAACCAATTTGTTTAAGTAAACAATTTAATTAAATTCAGAATAATATACCACACAGAAATCCATCACAGATATCTAATTAAATAAATGATTCACATTTATTAATAGACCAATCCAGCCATTTCAGATCACAGCATATCACAAATTTATCAAACTAGAGATATTCATAAATCCAAGCATTCGATATAACTTAATCATCCATAAGCAAGATTAATTAGCTAATTAATTTAATTCACACAAATAAATTAATTACTTTTAACTCCTGCTTAATTTGTATTAATAAATTACAAACCATTTATTATTATATTAGTTATCTCAATTAATTAATTATCCTTTATAATTACTTAAGACCTTAATTAATTACTTAATCATCATTATTAAATTTATTTAATAAACCTTGGAAATAATTTATCATTAACATATGAATTAACTTAAGACCCTTAAGTTAATTAATAATTAAAAACATTTTACCTTCTTAATTAACTACTTAATTACACTATTTAAATTTATTTAAAATAAACTTTAAGAATTAATTAAAATAAGAACATTTAATAAAATATCTTAAACTTAATTAATTTAAAATAATTTATTTTATAACTTTTAAGTAATCCCAAACTTAAACAAACAATTAAAAGAATTAATTAAGAAATTGTTTAAAACTTGATTTATTCTAACTTTTAAAAACTTGTTAATACCCTATAGCTCTGACCCGAGCCAAACCCTGTGCTTATCCGTACTCAAACCTGAGCCACATTCCACATCTTTTTTTTTTTAAACTTTGTTTGTTTATTTTTAAAATTTAAAACTGTTATAACAAGATAAAACCCACGCAAACACACCCGAAGCCAAACTCGAGCCACCTCTTCTCTTCCCCGAGTCCAAACCCGAGGCCATCTCCTTCTTCTCCCTTCTTTTCCTTCAGCAAAACGAAACCGGACACCCGTCGAAGCACGCGCGATCGTCACCGCTCCGATCATCGTCACTACTCCCACCAAGTCGCCGATGACCTCATCATCGACCTCAGCTACCCTGAAACCCATCACGACTTAAGAATCGAAATCGAGCAGATATGCCGATACCAGGAAAAAACCCCAACTGTTATCTCCATGCTTATACGTGCTGAGGATAGATGGCATTAATGCCAAGGTACTTATATCTCCATGCTTATATTATTATTATTTTTTTGTTTGTTGTCTTGTTTTATAAGCTTTCATATATATTTGTATCTTGTTTTGCTTCCATTTTGATGCTTCCTTGTTTTATAGGCTGAAATGATTTTGTTTTAAACTTGTCTTCATGTTTGCATACATATTTCTTTCTTATTTGAATGTGTATTTTCTTTTGTTTATCTCCATCTCAATTATTTATTTCTAGATTTAATACTAATTGTTTTTAATATTCATTTGGTAATATAAGAGAATTTCTAGATTCTAATTTGTCATTAGATCTTATTCAATGTATTTACTTTATATTTCTATATCTTATATACTTTCATTTCTTAAACCATTTACTTACGATTTAAATTCAAACCACATATATACAATTTCTAAATCTAAAAATGATTCAATATATTTTTATTTGGTTTCGGGGAAACTCGAATCATTTTATCGATTTATTTTACTATCTTTATCCAAAAATTAATTTAATTATCAATTTAAATTCATAAGAAATCCGGGGTCGTTACAAACTTCCCCCCTTAAAAGAATTTCGTCCTCGAAATTGCCAAGGAGACACAAAGATAGATGAAGAATATTTCACCTACTCAAATTGAACATCTATTCTGCATTCGGCTTACCAAATCAGAATATCAAAAATAGATATAAGATCGAATCTATTTAACACTTCACAAGATACTCGGGTTATCCAGATCTACGAAATACGGAGTGATATCGGTTAGTTCAAAAGGATAACTAACCATTCGTAGAATATATCGGAACCCAAAGAATAGATAGATATGTGGATACAATTTCAAAACTTTCAGTTTAAAAACCAAATTATACCTATCAACCATAGCAACAAAGCAACCAATTCATTCATACAAACAATTTTGGTCAATTCGGAGTTTACGTCCCATATTAATATATCGAATTTCTTCTCTCTGGATCTACCAGGAACTATTGAAGAATTGAGAAAAGATGACGAACAAAGAGATGGATAGACAAAAAGATTGCTTCCTCGTTGTTACAGGGTATCGACCATTTATAGTCGTATTCCCCTGTCCCCTATCTCATCCTCTTCTCGCACTCATACTCACTATCAGTAGATAGCAAGAGTATTTACTGAGACGTTCAGACTGATATTGTGACGACCCGGAATTTTTGAGCATTTGAAATAGGAATATTTAATTAATTTTAAATATTCAAAAGATAATTATTAACTTTAATTTCAAATATACAGTATTTATTTGGATAATTAATTATTAAATTTAATTATCGGGATTGGGTAAAATATTGAATCTTGATTTTAAAACCTGTTAAAAATAGTTCAAAGGTTCAGAAAATTTATATTGTTAATACTGAAGATGATAGAACTTTTAAAATGGAATTTTAAAGAGTTTTATTCAGTTTTGAAATTATATCGTTTGAATCGATATTTAAAAATAGCCGTCCGAGGCACAGTCTCGGAATTCAGTGAAACCAGTTCCATTGGATCCGTAATATTGTATTTTTATCGGATTTTAAATTTCGGAGCGTTTGGAGTTGTCGTGTGATCGTACGGAATGTAAACGCGCTGAAATTAAATCGAAAATTTAATATTATAACTGGTCCAAAAAGCTATCTTCTCCATACGATCGAATTTGTAGTCGAAACCTTTTCCAGTGTGTTAGGAATAGGAGTATAACATTTTAAATGCCTAGCGGCATGCCTCGATTGGAGATTGAGATTTGGCTCGATTTCGAGACGTTTAACTTCAAATTTAATTTGATTTTGATATTTTGACCAGTCAAAACAAAATCTCTATTTGTTCGACACGTAGCCTGCTTTCTTTTATGTTTGTCTCTCTCTGAGACACGTGCATCATCAACCGGGAAAAGATTAATTAAAGAAACTAAAAAAAAAAGGGGGATTCTCTTTACAGTATTATTCAAGAGCAACCGTATACCCCTTCTATTCCCTCATTCTAATTCCAAAATCAAATCCCTTTTTGTTCTCCTTCCTCTGTTCGAATGGCGAGTTACTTTGTTCCGTTCGAGTTAGGTTTGGGTTGAGGAGTCTCGCGAGCGACGACGAGGTATTGTTCGATGGCGGAAAATCGCGATGGTCGCGACTAATCGCGTCAAGCTTGGCGAATTCGAGGGGAGGTTGCAGGCTTGTACGCGAGCTTAGTGGTAGGGTGTTGCGCGCCTGGAGGGTTGAGGAATTGTGTAGCCGACGTTCGAAGAAGGATTAGTGGGTAGTTCGTCGGTAGTGGGCGTGAGTCGTCTCGATGAAGCTGGGTTCATCGTTATTGAGTCGAGGTGGTATCTCGAGGAGTGTGGCCATGCTCGCATCCCAATAGTCGAGGTGAATTCACAATCTTGTCGCGAGCTATTTAGGGTTTTGGTGAGGCTGTGGAATCGATGATGCCTGGAGGAGCTCGCGTGTCCATTTCAGATCGAAGGCGAGCGTCGTCAGCTAGTTTCGGTGAGTAAATTTTCGATCTGCATATGTTTATCTGCATAGCAGTTTTGGGTCTTCAATTTTAGATGCGAACTTAGAACATTTACTTTATTACTGAAAAATATATAATAATATATTAAGGTAGTTAATTGGGTTAATTAACTTTGTAAATTGTTTCAGTTAATAAAAATAATTTATCTAATAGGAAACTGATCAATAGCTTAGTTTAAATTTATAGTGTTAATTAATTGAATCTTTTAAAAGGAAATTATGGGTAAGATTTAAATTATTAGGTTAACCAAACTTTAGTTAAATTAAATGGTTGGTAACTAAGTGGTAGTTAATTATTTGATCAATTCAAGTATTTATAAACTGTATAAATATTTTTACAAGGTCTGAGATTATGGAAATCAAATCGGGTTGGATGGACGGCAAAACAATAATCAAAGGTGAGTTAATCTCACTCAGTTAGATTTAAATTTAAATGGTTAAATTTAAATAATTGATTGGATGATTGCTTTGATTGATGTGCTATATATATATAGTAGTATATAGCAATATATACATATTGGCATATGTATATATTGGAATTGATATTCCCGCATTTGTATAGCGGATGAGACCCTATGCGCCGCATAATAGCGGATGATTTTATATAAATCCCATATACCGCGATATTCCACCTTGAAGTGGAATTGGTATTGTGCTAACGTCTGTGGATGCAGGGAAACAGGTTGGAGGGATCCAACTGGATTCCTCAAAATTATTTAGATTATTTAATATTCTGTTCTATGAATATTGATATCCTGTGATGATTTTATTGATGATTGAAATATTGGATGATATGGTTGGATTGAATATTTCAATAAAAGGAGTTATCAAAATATATTGAATTGGATTTTGAAAGAAATAAAAGAGTAAAATTTAAGTAAATAATTCAAGCGAATTGGAATAAGGGAATTTCGAAATAACAAGGAAATATTAACTTTAAACTAAAGTGATATTAAATTTAAAGAATAAAGGATTTATTTTGAATGTAAGAATTAAATTTAATTAAAGGCTAAAGAAGGAATTTGGAAGTTTAAAATTGGTATTATCAGTTAAAAAGGGTTTTAACTCAAATAAAGGAATAAATCTAAAAGATAATGTATTTTGAAATAAATGAAGTAGTAAAGGAAATTTATTTCAAAGTAAAGTAGAGTAAATTGGAAAATCAGTTGGAAATTGATTTAGTTGTTTAAAATTGGAATTTTAAAAGTGATTGAAATTTTGGAGATATAAACTGGGTTTATAAAGTAAAATAAAATATCAGTGGATATTTGAATATAAATTCAAGGTGGGAATTTATAAAAGATATGGTTTGGTTTAAAATAAATGTTGATTTATTTTTAAAAGATGTAAATGAGAAATAAATATTTGGAAATGTATTCCGTAAGCGGAAATTGTTTGAAATTGTTTTCAAAAGGAGTTTGAATATTTGGAAATATATCTTGGGAAGATATTTGGGCAAATAAATAATGTGGGAAATTATTTATTGTGTGATGGTTGCTTGTGGATGTTAATTGATAGTTAAATAACCGACTATCAATATTGGCCAATGCGCTGATCGTTTCGAAGAGACCGGGATCGAGTTTCCGTATACCGGGATTCTAGGTCTGGAGACTCGAATACCACTTCGATCCGGTTTGTACGTTTCGTGTAACGTGTTCGGAGTCGAAGATGGAGCTGTGAAGTGCAAGGGCTAGTCGCTACTAATCCTGAGGATATTTCCAAAATGGATGTAGTAGGAGTAGTGCCTTCGGTTCCGTTCAAACCCAGGACGGACTGGTATGGACGAATGCTTGCGAAACATCGTCAGCGGACGATGGGCATTCTAAGGGATATGTTCTCTAAAAGGTATCGTTTAGCCTCGAACCTCGTCAACCGGGAATGACTGAAAATCAGGGGTTATGCAGCAAGGCTTCGTGGGTAGCTTCCACTGGAGGGTAAGGTCATCCCTGTCTAGATGTCCCTTTTTATTTCGGCTTAGTGGTGCGGTTGCTGATCCCAACCGTGGGGTGATTTTATTCGGGATCATCCAGTAAGGGATGGTTCCGGCCTTGTGTTGCAGGGGAGCGGGCGTACTCCTCGGTACTGTGATCTAGGCCACGTACTGTGATAGGTGGTACCCCAGTGCCTAGTCATTCGTTGGAAATCCATTCTCCCTACGTGCCTGTACGGTTTTGATTGTGCCCAACTATTGTTGAAATGTGAGATGCAAGCATTTCAGCTAGATTATATTTTACTTTGTGTAGACACTATTATAATATCAGAGGATTTTGATATAAAGTGTTTTAGCTATCGTAAGGTAAAAACCCGACATGTTTATTTGTGGCGTGGTCTTACGAGATGCTTTTGTTTTCAAAGGATTTGAAACTTTAATAATCAATTTGAGTGTGATTTTCTCACGCTGGTTTTCCAGACTGACTCGGGTATTGTTTTATATGATGCTCGGGTCAGACCGAGTATTATAGATTACAGGAAATGATGCTAGGGAGCTGGATGGCGATACGTACTTCCGTATTTGAGATATATATTCCGCTGTGTATTCAGATTGTGTGGACAAGTTATGATTACTGTCCAGTTGTATGATATTGATGTGATGTACTCTGATGATGTATTTGGATGATGTATATGTAAACAGATATAGATTTCTTTTTGTGTAAAGATCTGTTATTATCTATTATATTTGATTCCGCTGCGATGGTTAGATTCTGATGTTGTTTTTCTTTTATTTTCTTCTTCTTCCTCTTCTTCTTAACTAAAATGGTCCGGTTTTTCGTGTTAGAAAAACTCGGGTTGTTACAGTGGTATCAGAGCTTAGGCTAGCGATAACCTAGGCTCTGTTGGGAATTTTGAGAGTACTAATAGATATGAGCGCGTATTTGTTAGTGGATATAAAAATGGTTTTATATTGTGTTGGTTGATTTATTGAGTGGCATATGAACCTTCGTCGGCACAGTCTGGACAACTGTATCGAAGGGGTTTCTAAACACTTGAATAGAACAGTTCGACACAATATTGTTTTAAATAGGGTGAATGAAATAATTTTGCCCAAATTATTTTTGTATATAAAGGATAACTTTTGTAAATTATATATTTGGTTGCTTGGTTGTTAGAAAATGACAATAATGAGTTAGTCTCATTATTGAGTAGAAAATTGAAATATAGACTATAAATGAAATTTATAAATTGAGATAAACTTTATATACAAATGTGAATTACAAATGTGATTTATAATCAAATGAGATTAATTCATAAACAAATGAAATTTGTAAATGTAAATTGTAAATGTGACTTATAACTTGAAATAAAATGTGATAGAATTCCAGAGTAAT
The DNA here is from genome assembly GCA_030737815.1 of Allium fistulosum. NCBI lineage: Eukaryota > Viridiplantae > Streptophyta > Magnoliopsida > Asparagales > Amaryllidaceae > Allium > Allium fistulosum. The sequence goes on along the minus strand of CM060904.1, from coordinate 1,215,364,954 downwards.
GTTTGGATATAAAATTGAATGGACTTTGAATTTGAAGTTTTGGGAAAGATTTAAATTCCTTTGGATTTAAAAATAGTTTTTAAAGGTTTTGGAGAAATAATGGTGATATTATTTCATGAATATTTTTGAAATTGAATTGAAATCTGGTGGGATTTGGGATTTAAAAATGTTTGAAATGTTTAAAGTGATAAAAGCATTAAATTCTCTTTCGGTCGCTGGAAAATAATTTCGGTGATGACTGCAGCATCATCGATGTCTATTTTCGAGTTTCCAAAGAGAAATTGCTACCAAACTGTTTTAAATTGGAAATGATTGTGAACTGAGTTGGTTTTGAAATTCAAAGGGAAAATTGGTTGGTAAAAGCAGATTGTTTTGGAAATTAGGATTTGATGTGATATATCAGATGTGTGAGTTATTTATGGATTCAAAATGTTTTTGAAATAAAATCGGGCAATTGGATTCTGGAAATTCTATTTAAAATTTAAATGTGGAAATTTAAATGAATCAACAATATAAAGTATAGAATGAAGTTGATTGAAATAAGAAAGGAATGAAAGTTAAATTCTGGGATTATAATTATGAGATGAAATTAACTCAATGAGTAATATAAGCTGGTAGATAAAAGAATTAGAGAACTTGAAGGTGAATGAATTGTAAAACTTATATAAAATTGTATCCTAGAATTAAAATTTAATTCGAGTATATGAAGGTGAATAAAATATATTTGAATTTAACTTAAGATAAGTTAAATAAAATTGAGAATTGGAATTGAATTAAATGTAAAATGCTTATAATTGTGTAAAGAAATTCATATTCTTAAGTTATTAAGTGTAATAATTTGAAAATTTGATTGTAAAGATGAAAATGGACTTAAATGAATAGTCCCAGGTCTTAAGCAAGTAAGTTAAACTTATGAATAGAAATGAAATTGTAAGTCATAAATGGGAATTCATTTCTTTGAACCATTAAGAGTTATAATTTGGAATTGTAATTATCAAATGGAAACGACTAAGATGAGCAATTTTAATTTTTAAATAAATCCAAACTTGAATTATAAAATAAATTGAACTTAAGATAATTAAGTGAAGTGATATTTGGAATTAAAAAGCAAATATTTAATTTTAACCAGCGAAGGAACTAATGAGATAATAAATTAGTTAATGAAATTGGATTAACATAGTGATGGTTTAAATTGCAAATGAATCCAAATAAGTGAAAATAAATTGGAAAGGGCCTGGTTAGTAATAAAATAATTCCAGATGAATTGAGTATGGAAAATAAAATTCATAATGATTGAGTGAAAGAACCAATTAGATTAAATAAATAAATGGATGGAATTTGATTAAATAAGAATCAAATGAAAGATGGAAATTAAAACTTTAAAGGGTTGGTTAAATGGAAAATAAACTTAAGTTATTGACTTAAGTAAATGTTGAAGGGAAACTGAACTTAAACAGAGGAGTGGTTTAAATAAGTGGGAAATAGTTATTGAATGAATTAACTTGAATTGTTTTCGAGCTAAATAAAATTCAATATTCATAGGTTGGAGATGAATTGAATTTAAGAAAGAAAAATTGGAAATGGAAATCTGAATGAAATGTGGAATAAGTATTTATATTTGAAATGAAGTAGTAAATAAGTATAAGAAAATTTATATGAACTTAAGAATTGAAGAATGAAATTCTTAAGAAAATTTGCATTGGAGGTATACTTAGTAATTTTGGAATGGATATATATATATATACTAAGTGAATAGTTGAATGAAGACTAAAACTGAAGTTGTGAAATGGGATAGTTGTGAATAAGGGGATAACAATCAAAATGAATGTGAATAAAAGAAAATTGATATAATTGGTAATCAATTGGAATTTATACGTAAGATGTACGTATATTATTTTATTCGCATAGCTATTTGGTCCAGATGTCGAACACAGAATTTCGAGATTGTTTTATCGATCCGAGTTAGGATTTTTCACTCGATTTTCGACGACGAACCTGGATATGGATTGTTGATTGATTCTGGATATTCTCTATCATAGTTGGTGGCTATGCAAGGAGAATGACGGTTTCTGATCAAGGAACCAGATCTGAGTCCGCACTAGAAAGTCGGATGGACGATACTAGTTCGGAAGTGAGATTGTGTGATCGATTGAGCGATCGAATATGATATTGCGTACGGATGATATATGTGCATCGTACGGGCTTAAGTAAAGCAAATATTGAAAATTTGTAAAGAAAAGTATAAAATGACTTTGGGATTGTGAATGGATATTATTGCTTAATAGGATATACAGGTATATAAAAGCAATGGATAAATTGAGATTTTTGATTTAGAAGATAAAATTTAATGGCCCGACAAAAAGGTATGTATTTGAATTTCTATATGAAATTTGATTGGGTTTTGGATCCAGCCACTTGGCTTTTTGTTTTCTTTTTGAGATTGGGAGGCCGTAGAGCCATTTTGTAGTAGTACCGAGCTAGCCGCGCAAAGGAGACGCTGGCGAAATTTTTCGGAAATTTAGGGAGTTAGAAAAATTTTGAGAAATTTTGATAAGTTAAAATTTGAATTCAAATTTAAATTTGAATGGATAAGTAGGTGGTATGGGTTGAACTTATGAATAAGTTTGGGAAGTTAAAAGATGATTAGAGTATCATTAATAAAAGATTGTTTGGGTATTATTAAAACTGTTTGAATTTGGGAAATAGCTAACGGGAAATGGGACATTCTTCTTAACTGGTAATTTCGGGGACGAAATTCTTTTAAGGGGGGAGGAATGTGACGACCCGGAATTTTTGAGCATTTGAAATAGGAATATTTAATTAATTTTAAATATTCAAAAGATAATTATTAACTTTAATTTCAAATATACAGTATTTATTTGGATAATTAATTATTAAATTTAATTATCGGGATTAGGTAAAATATTGAATCTTGATTTTAAAACCTGTTAAAAATAGTTCAAAGGTTCAGAAAATTTATATTGTTAATACTGAAGATGATAGAACTTTTAAAATGGAATTTTAAAGAGTTTTATTCAGTTTTGAAATTATATCGTTTGAATCGATATTTAAAAATAGCCGTCCGAGGCACAGTCTCGGAATTCAGTGAAACCAGTTCCATTGGATCCGTAATATTGTATTTTTATCGGATTTTAAATTTCGGAGCGTTTGGAGTTGTCGTGTGATCGTACGGAATGTAAACGCGCTGAAATTAAATCGAAAATTTAATATTATAACTGGTCCAAAAAGCTATCTTCTCCATACGATCGAATTTGTAGTCGAAACCTTTTCCAGTGTGTTAGGAATAGGAGTATAACATTTTAAATGCCTAGCGGCATGCCTCGATTGGAGATTGAGATTTGGCTCGATTTCGAGACGTTTAACTTCAAATTTAATTTGATTTTGATATTTTGACCAGTCAAAACAAAATCTCTATTTGTTCGACACGTAGCCTGCTTTCTTTTATGTTTGTCTCTCTCTGAGACACGTGCATCATCAACCGGGAAAAGATTAATTAAAGAAACTAAAAAAAAAAGGGGGGATTCTCTTTACAGTATTATTCAAGAGCAACCGTATACCCCTTCTATTCCCTCATTCTAATTCCAAAATCAAATCCCTTTTTGTTCTCCTTCCTCTGTTCGAATGGCGAGTTACTTTGTTCCGTTCGAGTTAGGTTTGGGTTGAGGAGTCTCGCGAGCGACGACGAGGTATTGTTCGATGGCGGAAAATCGCGATGGTCGCGACTAATCGCGTCAAGCTTGGCGAATTCGAGGGGAGGTTGCAGGCTTGTACGCGAGCTTAGTGGTAGGGTGTTGCGCGCCTGGAGGGTTGAGGAATTGTGTAGCCGACGTTCGAAGAAGGATTAGTGGGTAGTTCGTCGGTAGTGGGCGTGAGTCGTCTCGATGAAGCTGGGTTCATCGTTATTGAGTCGAGGTGGTATCTCGAGGAGTGTGGCCATGCTCGCATCCCAATAGTCGAGGTGAATTCACAATCTTGTCGCGAGCTATTTAGGGTTTTGGTGAGGCTGTGGAATCGATGATGCCTGGAGGAGCTCGCGTGTCCATTTCAGATCGAAGGCGAGCGTCGTCAGCTAGTTTCGGTGAGTAAATTTTCGATCTGCATATGTTTATCTGCATAGCAGTTTTGGGTCTTCAATTTTAGATGCGAACTTAGAACATTTACTTTATTACTGAAAAATATATAATAATATATTAAGGTAGTTAATTGGGTTAATTAACTTTGTAAATTGTTTCAGTTAATAAAAATAATTTATCTAATAGGAAACTGATCAATAGCTTAGTTTAAATTTATAGTGTTAATTAATTGAATCTTTTAAAAGGAAATTATGGGTAAGATTTAAATTATTAGGTTAACCAAACTTTAGTTAAATTAAATGGTTGGTAACTAAGTGGTAGTTAATTATTTGATCAATTCAAGTATTTATAAACTGTATAAATATTTTTACAAGGTCTGAGATTATGGAAATCAAATCGGGTTGGATGGACGGCAAAACAATAATCAAAGGTGAGTTAATCTCACTCAGTTAGATTTAAATTTAAATGGTTAAATTTAAATAATTGATTGGATGATTGCTTTGATTGATGTGCTATATATATATAGTAGTATATAGCAATATATACATATTGGCATATGTATATATTGGAATTGATATTCCCGCATTTGTATAGCGGATGAGACCCTATGCGCCGCATAATAGCGGATGATTTTATATAAATCCCATATACCGCGATATTCCACCTTGAAGTGGAATTGGTATTGTGCTAACGTCTGTGGATGCAGGGAAACAGGTTGGAGGGATCCAACTGGATTCCTCAAAATTATTTAGATTATTTAATATTCTGTTCTATGAATATTGATATCCTGTGATGATTTTATTGATGATTGAAATATTGGATGATATGGTTGGATTGAATATTTCAATAAAAGGAGTTATCAAAATATATTGAATTGGATTTTGAAAGAAATAAAAGAGTAAAATTTAAGTAAATAATTCAAGCGAATTGGAATAAGGGAATTTCGAAATAACAAGGAAATATTAACTTTAAACTAAAGTGATATTAAATTTAAAGAATAAAGGATTTATTTTGAATGTAAGAATTAAATTTAATTAAAGGCTAAAGAAGGAATTTGGAAGTTTAAAATTGGTATTTTCAGTTAAAAAGGGTTTTAACTCAAATAAAGGAATAAATCTAAAAGATAATGTATTTTGAAATAAATGAAGTAGTAAAGGAAATTTATTTCAAAGTAAAGTAGAGTAAATTGGAAAATCAGTTGGAAATTGATTTAGTTGTTTAAAATTGGAATTTTAAAAGTGATTGAAATTTTGGAGATATAAACTGGGTTTATAAAGTAAAATAAAATATCAGTGGATATTTGAATATAAATTCAAGGTGGGAATTTATAAAAGATATGGTTTGGTTTAAAATAAATGTTGATTTATTTTTAAAAGATGTAAATGAGAAATAAATATTTGGAAATGTATTCCGTAAGCGGAAATTGTTTGAAATTGTTTTCAAAAGGAGTTTGAATATTTGGAAATATATCTTGGGAAGATATTTGGGCAAATAAATAATGTGGGAAATTATTTATTGTGTGATGGTTGCTTGTGGATGTTAATTGATAGTTAAATAACCGACTATCAATATTGGCCAATGCGCTGATCGTTTCGAAGAGACCGGGATCGAGTTTCCGTATACCGGGATTCTAGGTCTGGAGACTCGAATACCACTTCGATCCGGTTTGTACGTTTCGTGTAACGTGTTCGGAGTCGAAGATGGAGCTGTGAAGTGCAAGGGCTAGTCGCTACTAATCCTGAGGATATTTCCAAAATGGATGTAGTAGGAGTAGTGCCTTCGGTTCCGTTCAAACCCAGGACGGACTGGTATGGACGAATGCTTGCGAAACATCGTCAGCGGACGATGGGCATTCTAAGGGATATGTTCTCTAAAAGGTATCGTTTAGCCTCGAACCTCGTCAACCGGGAATGACTGAAAATCAGGGGTTATGCAGCAAGGCTTCGTGGGTAGCTTCCACTGGAGGGTAAGGTCATCCCTGTCTAGATGTCCCTTTTTATTTCGGCTTAGTGGTGCGGTTGCTGATCCCAACCGTGGGGTGATTTTATTCGGGATCATCCAGTAAGGGATGGTTCCGGCCTTGTGTTGCAGGGGAGCGGGCGTACTCCTCGGTACTGTGATCTAGGCCACGTACTGTGATAGGTGGTACCCCAGTGCCTAGTCATTCGTTGGAAATCCATTCTCCCTACGTGCCTGTACGGTTTTGATTGTGCCCAACTATTGTTGAAATGTGAGATGCAAGCATTTCAGCTAGATTATATTTTACTTTGTGTAGACACTATTATAATATCAGAGGATTTTGATATAAAGTGTTTTAGCTATCGTAAGGTAAAAACCCGACATGTTTATTTGTGGCGTGGTCTTACGAGATGCTTTTGTTTTCAAAGGATTTGAAACTTTAATAATCAATTTGAGTGTGATTTTCTCACGCTGGTTTTCCAGACTGACTCGGGTATTGTTTTATATGATGCTCGGGTCAGACCGAGTATTATAGATTACAGGAAATGATGCTAGGGAGCTGGATGGCGATACGTACTTCCGTATTTGAGATATATATTCCGCTGTGTATTCAGATTGTGTGGACAAGTTATGATTACTGTCCAGTTGTATGATATTGATGTGATGTACTCTGATGATGTATTTGGATGATGTATATGTAAACAGATATAGATTTCTTTTTGTGTAAAGATCTGTTATTATCTATTATATTTGATTCCGCTGCGATGGTTAGATTCTGATGTTGTTTTTCTTTTATTTTCTTCTTCTACCTCTTCTTCTTAACTAAAATGGTCCGGTTTTTCGTGTTAGAAAAACTCGGGTTGTTACAGATATCTTAAGGATATACTCATTCTAGAGTTTACTTCACTCTATCTCTAATGAGCTACTTAACGTGTTATACTCCTGAGCTAAAGTTCAACCTTAGCTCTGATACCACTTGTAACGACTCGGATTTTTCGTGTTCGAAAATCAACATCCGTACTTCACATTGTACTAGAATGCCGCAGATTCGACCGTTCAAATCCGATTCGCCGGAGCTTATAACACCATTAAGTAAAACAACACAGCGGAAGAAAGAAAAAGAATATAGATATACAACATCAGATACAACAGAGTGATACAATGAATATCAATATACATCAGAGATATGATACAAGAAATAGTAGCGGAAAAGAAAAGATAACATCAGCAGCGGATAGAATATCTCCAATAGAATGCTCCAAGATAAGAAACGTCAGTCCATGGACTCCAAGAACTGAACTGGCTCCAGATAATCTACCAAACCTGAATATCTGAGAAAACCCAACTCTAGACTGCCCGTGTGGAAAATTGTGGGCACCCAGAGTTTAGGAAGGGAACAATAAACTCCGGATCAGTCATGGGACTGGTGTGAGCAACAAAAACAGTTTATCTTTAAACAAACACAAAAGGCTTTTAAACATTGAAATCCGCAATGTTTTTGAAAAATGAAACTACCATAAGGCCTCCCACCACACACACAATGCAATCGCAGAATTGGAGGAGATTTCTCCTTATGATAGTCAAACATGCTTACTACGTAACCAAAACTCCTTTGATATTATTACTAGTGCATAGTGTGAAAAACCATTTCGAAAATATAATATTAATCTTAGCCAGCATACAACCATTGTTGTATGCCTACTATAGCTACTACGTTCAATAGCAGGTTACCGCCATATCCCATAGCAGGTAATACAACTAAAACCGTACAGGGTTCGTATTGTTTCTTTGGATTTCCAACAAATGATCAGGCTAAGGAACTTCCTTACCGAAATAGAAACGCCTCTGGAAAGACGCCCCGGATCCTAACCGGATCTCTGCAAACAAAAGGCCGACGCTACCTCACGCTGTACAGCTGTAACTAGGTAACTAACACACTGACGCTACCTCATGCTGTACAGCTGTAACTAGGTAACTAACACACGAGTCATGTCATCCCCCGGTCGTTACCGACCTTTATCCGCGGGATCCCGAAAACCAACAAAGCAACATCATACAGTAATAAATTACCGTGTCCACATGAGTTAAGTATCTGGGCTCCATACCATGATACCACCCTTTATCCAGAAGGAAATGACATACCCTAGGGGCGCTACCCCTACAAACCTTTGTCGCAACATTCCTGTTTCGACCATTACTGGGTTGCGAGGCTCGACGAAGTCTCGTCCACAAAGCCACGCTTTTTCACAAAGCCACGCTTCGATGAACAAATGATCAGCAACACTTCGTATGCCACATTACCAAATTGGGAATGTATCACTAGTAACCATCAACTACATAACCTCTGAGCTCGTACATCTCAGAGAAGGGTGTTAAGCTAAGAGAATAAATTCTCCGCCACCAACAGAAATGTATTTGATAGAAACCAGCTTTACATCTCAAAGTGTAACGTCAGACACACATCCATACAAGTCTGTTCCGGGTTCGAACAGAACCGAAGGCACTTCCGAAGAAGCCCTTGCAAATCCGGGTATTCACAATCTCGATCGGACTTCCCATCACTTAGGGAATCTCTATACCGGAGCCATGATGCAGAGAAAATCGATAGGTCATCATATCGCTCTCGCAAATACCCGGTCTTCACCACCGGTCTTCAAATGCGATCCATATCGTCGTATCACTATTCTGAATGGGTTATATGACACAAAGGTCCTCTCCCGGCTAAACCGAATAACGAGCGCAATTAAAAATCATATGGATACTGGGGTCTCAGTTAAATCACAGATTAAAGCCCAAAAACTTTTCATTCGAATGGTAAAACCAATTACCATTTCCAATCTTTTAAACAAAAAGATTCATTTCAAAAACCTTCAATGGTTTAAACAATTTCCACACTTTTAATCTTTTAAACAAAAAGATTTATTTCACAAAATTAACCCCATTCACAAAGATTCATTCATAGATTTTCAAATCGATTCCCATTTCAATTGAATTAACTCGTTAAATCCTTTAATCAAGATTTAACTTATAGCTTCCAAAACTCGTTTCCAAGATTCATTCATAGTCTTCCAAAACAATTCCATTTCAAGTTATATTAACTCATCCGGTCTTTGAAATCAAAGACTCATTTCATAGTTTTCAAAACATTTCAATTCTATTTCAAACTTGAAACCGTTCAACACAATTTGGAAATCCTTTCTTAAAATGAAAGCTATTATTATTTGAAAACAAGTAGTTTTCATTTCAGAAAAATCCAGTTATATTTACACGAGTTAAAACCCTTGAATTAAATTCAAATTCCCAAATCAATACTTTTAAAATGGTTTAACTCATATATAACTTGTACAGCATCTTTAATCCCTAGTTTCAAATCATAGGATTCAATTCCAAACTTGAATTCAAATTTAAATCAAATTATTTAAATTTTCAAAACACGATTAAGTTATTCGAAATAACTTTTATCTTTGAAATTCTATTTCAAAAACTTTTCACTTTAAACCCCAATTTCCAATTTCAAAATCAATTGAAATTAAAATTTCAATTTTAAAAAATATCAAATTTAAATTATCTGTGACTTAACCGATTTCCACGTGAAATCCATATTTGTGTGTGTATGGTGTAGTCCAGGGGTTTCACACAAAAGTGCAACACAATGAATCATCACATATCAGAATATAGAAATATAGTTGATAAACGATATAAACTATATCGCTTATCTTCATTCACAAATCACAGATATATATAAATTTATCAGTCACAAAGATTAACTATTATAATTCGATGTGGGTTTCGGATAACCAACTGGAATCCGACTCCCTGTCGCATCGAAATTCAAATGCCGTTTTACGGGCAAAGGGTTTCATATTCACATAGTAATATATCAGAGAAACAGATATATATCGCAGATAAATAAATTACAGATCACATCATAAATCAGGATGTATCACAAAGCATCATATATCAGGGATATCAAACAATTCAATCATTATAGTCAAATCCAATCATCCATAAGTAAGGTAGGTTAATTGTCTGATAAATTCAAATCAGATTTATTACTTATGAATTACTAATCCGGGTTAGTTAATATTACAAATCATTTTGATTAATTATTCTTTAATCATTTATTAATTTACCATTAATAATACATAAATTAACTTTTAATTTTAATTCATCAACCTTTAATTATTAAATAATTAACTTTTGATTATTTAGTTCACTATTTAATTAATTATTTTAAATTAATAAAATTTCAGTAAGTGATCATTCCTAACCACTTACATTGATTAATAAATCTTTAATTAATTATCATTAATTATTTCTTAACAAATCATATTAATTTAATTAACCTTTAATAAATTGATTATCCTTAAATAAATCATTCCTTAATTACTTGGTTAATCAAACTTAAATCATAAATTAATTCATCATAAATTATGTCTTAGTCATAATTATTATTTTAAAATGTTAAAATTTAGTTTAAATAACACTTTATCTTAATTCTATTTTTAAATTACATTTAAAATAATGTATCTAATTTAAATAAATTAAAACTTAAGTATTTTGGAAATATCTTACTTAAATTCTTAATTGATTCAAACTTAAGTCAAAGTCATAAATTTGAAAGCCTGTTTTAAAGTTGTTTAAAAATCTGAAAAACCCTTTAAAGTAAAAACTGTTTAATATATCAGACTCGAGACCTGCTTCGAGTCACCCCTGAGAAATCTGCTTGTTTGCTTCGGGTTATATCAAAAATCAACCCGAGTGCCAAAATTTCCAAATTAAAATTTCGTCTAAGTATTTTCGACCTGCTATTCCATCATTCTACTCGAGTCCCCCTACATGTTCTTCGAGTTCGTCACGCAGTTTCCCCGAGTATATCACGAGATAACTCGAGCCCCTGTACTTCATCTTCCCCAATCCAGCAAACCCAGACAACAAATGTGCACGCGTGTACGTGCACACGAGCTCGCCGCCCCTCCGGCCAACTTCGCGACCACCCACGAGTCACCCTCGACCTCGTCATCGAACCCCACTGCCCAGTTCGACGTTTTCTTCACGAATTCGAAATCGAACAAATCTGTTCATCCTGGAACCCAACCAACATCAGTAGATCGCCTCGTCTACCCACCTCTGGCCACCAGAAAATGTGAGACTTCGGCCATCCCTTCATCGACCACCCTTCCACCATCTCGCAAATCCACGAAGCACTCGATCAACAGGGGAGGTCGAACGAACAAAACGTCTACCCCCGACAAAACTAGGTTTATAAAAATGAATTGCTCGCCGCCAACACCACCGGCATCTTCGCCACCTCCAACCATTTTTCGCCGACACCCCATAGGCTCCTCCATCACCATCCAAGACCCCGACCATCAAAGCGCTTCCAGTCGCCTGAAATTGGCAGGAAACCAATTTCCGTTCAACTCACGATTTCCCCCAACTTAACAAATTAAAAATCTTGATTTTATTCTTAAAATTCATGGTTTTCAAAGAGGATTTTGATTACCTAGGTGAAATCAAAAATCACGATGTTCGAATTTTATCATGTACCAGAGTTGCCACTGTAATATCCTGTTTTGAAAATATTTTCTAAATATTTCTACTTGGAATTATTTTTAAAAAAAATAACTTCACATTCATACCAACATTTCATCTTTAATGATCTTACCCTAATATTGATTGTATAAGGAGCAGTTAAATTTTGTTTTAGTAGCTTTAAACCTGTAGAACAACAGAGAGTTGTTCATGCATAAACACAGGCATGCATACCTCAATTCCCACATATATATATACATATATACTTACAGATATATTTCCTCCCATACATCATACTTTATACCATGGTTTCAATATCAGGCACACAATCAAAAATATAAATAGGGTTGAGATCAAAGAAGATAGTTTGCTCACCGTGGTTTTTAAATGGACAGAGCACCATTGAAAATGGAAAAGCTTGTAAACTTTTAAAACTTGGAATTGCCTTCATTTGTCTTTGATTTTAAAACTTGCATTTGTTATCAACTGGAATGCTTGAAAATACTTGAACTTGCTAAGAATGCATGCAAGATGATGAAGCTCGCTACATATCTCTGGTTTGCTTTTGATTTGTTTTGATGTTTAAATTTGAGATGCTTGTTTTGTTTACAAATGACATTCACTTCATTTTTCTTTCTCTCAGTTTTGTATCAAGGGACGAAAATGAAATGAAGAGGAGGTATAAGGAAAATGAAGTTTACTGGGTAGAAACTTTGTACAGGTGATAATGTAGTTTGTACAAGTTGATCAGTGATATTTTTTCTTTTTTTATTGTTTGACTATGCAAATGTTTGGTGGCTGATGATGTTTTTCTCGTGTACTAAGGAGCTTGCATTTATTTGTTTTGTACTTTTGACCAGCTGAGATGATTCATATACGTGCTGAGGATAGATGGCATTAATGCAAAGGTACTTATATCTCCATGCTTATATTTTTTTTTTTTGTTTGTTGTCTTGTTTTATAAGCTTTCATATATATTTGTATCTTGTTTTGCTTCCATTTTGATGCTTCCTTGTTTTATAGGCTGAAATGATTTTGTTTTAAACTTGTCTTCATGTTTGCATACATATTTCTTTCTTATTTGAATGTGTATTTTCTTTTGTTTATCTCCATCTCAATTATTTATTTCTAGATTTAATACTAATTGGTTTTAATATTCATTTGGTAATATAAGAGAATTTCTAGATTCTAATTTGTCATTAGATCTTATTCAATGTATTTACTTTATATTTCTATATCTTATATACTTTCATTTCTTAAACCATTTACTTACGATTTAAATTCAAACCACATATATACAATTTCTAAATCTAAAAATGATTCAATATATTTTTATTTGGTTTCGGGGAAACTCGAATCATTTTATCGATTTATTTTACTATCTTTATCCAAAAATTAATTTAATTATCAATTTAAATTCATAAGAAATCCGGGGTCGTTACAACACCGGTCCAACTCAATTGGATCTCCACGTCGAAATCGCCACGAGTTCGTCCTCGTCCAGATCGTAACCTAAACCCTACTACGACATCGCCGCACCACCACGACGAACTAAAAATCCACTAACCAATTTTCCTAAGACCCCAGACCTTCGGGCAACCTCCAGCGACGATCACGACGTTCCTCCCTCCTCTGATCGCCAGAAATCGACGAAAACTCAAATTCCGATCAACTCATAAAATCCCCATAAATACTAACTTAAAAGTCTTGATAATATATCAAAAATCATAGTTTTTAAAGATGAATCAGATTTTATAATCAAAACATGGAATTTAAACAATCGATTCTCTGATATGAATTGATTTCCACAGTAAATTCAATCTTACCTGATAAATTACTTAATAACTACTCTTGAAACTATTTTTAAAAATAGTATTTCATCCATACGAACAATTTCTCTTTAATGATCATAGCCTATAATTGTTTAGATGAGGATATACGAATTTATTTTGAGTGTTTTTGAACATGTTAAACAGCACAGAGGCATGCTCATCTAAACACAGACATGCACGCAGTAATTCGACTTATATTCCAGACAAAATTCATTTCTACATCCATGCAAAATTTTATCACAATATTACTACCATTATTTATCACATGCATCAGGTAATTTAGCTTAAAGGGTTCAGGTTTACTCACATAAAAATGTTGAACAGAGAAAAGCTTTTTGAAAATCTGGAAACTTGATTTTGATCTTTGAAACAGCAAGCTTGAATTTGAAACTGCACTTTGATCATGATCTTACTTGGTTGAACTTGAATTGAATCAGGAAGTTTGCTTAGTTGAACTTGAAAGAGTTGTTTAGTTTTGATTTTCTGGTTTTAGTTTTTCTTTGGTTTGTAAAAATGAAAGATAAAAGAAAAGAGATATATATATAAGTATTGTACAGCCTTGTTCTTTAACCCATTTATATTTTTTCTTTATGAAGAAAACAACTAAATTGACACTTGTAAACAAGAATCCCTTCCTAGGTTACAAGTGTTTTATGCATGCATTTTATATTTATTTATAATATATATTCTTAGTTTTACACCTTTTTTATTTATATGTATATAACTCAAAGAAAAATATAAAACTTATTTATTTATACTTATTTTAAGCTTAAGCTATTTATACTTTATACTAGTGCTTAAAATGTAGAATTTAATTAAAAATTATTTTTGGGATTTTGAAGATAAAAATATAACTTTGGAACAAATAAAATATCTTATGTGAATTTTTGATATTAATAAATATATATTCACACTTTTACAAACTTCCTTATATTTTACTTCTCGTGGCATATACACATATATATATATATATATATACACACACTCTTATATACTTGTATATGTATTCACTTAAAATTTTCAACATTATAAAGTTTGCATATATATATATATATATTTAATATAAGATTTATCATTTCCAGATATGTATAATTCAACATTTATTATAGTTTTCAAATCCACTTATATACATCCAGATATTTTTAATCATCGGAATTTTATTCGTTCAACTAAATAAAATTAGTATCTCAATAGTAAATATCAGTTAATTATCCAATTATCAGATGTCCAAAAATTTGGGTTATCATATGTATCACACGTACTTGATGTATATTCTGCTGTGTATCATAAGCTATATAGTAGGCTTTATGAGGACAAGTTATTATAACTATCCAGCACTGTGCTATTATCATGTGTTGTACTCTGATGATGTAATGTATAAAAAGTTATAGTTCTTTTTGTATAAAGGTCAATTGTTATCTATTATATATTGTTCCGCTGCGATAGTGAGATTATGATGTTTTTTTCTATTTTCTTCTTCTACCTCTTTCTTCTTTAACCCTAATGGTTTGTATTTCCGTCCAATTTGAGTTGAATTGATGGGGAATATTGTCGACTCAAAGGGGTACGAATTTGCGGATCGTTACATTAACTGTCCAGTTGTGTGCTATGGATTGTGTTGTACTCTAATGATGTATTGTATAAAGCAGTAATAGTTCTTTTTGTATAAAGATCAGTTGTTGTCTATTATATATTGTTCCACTGCGATTGTGAGATTTTGTGTTGTTGTTTTCTCTTCTTCTTCTACCTCTTTCTTCTTCCCCTTACGGACTGGTATTTCCGACATTCGATTGATCGGCATGTAATACAGTGGTCGTATTGATGTCGATTTTCGGAGGTCGAAAAACTGAGTCGTGATAGTATTGCCTGTTTGAGTTCCATCACACTTAAAGTAATTTATAGTTCCAATTGCAAAATATGGAACGTGCGCACGCACACACACAATTTTCTTATTAGTATACATTTTTGTAACTTTGATTTTATACTATATTCAGTGAGATTGTATTCTCTCACAACATATTTGAGATAATTGCACTACTTACTTGCCTTAGGAAAAAAATTCAAAGCTCCTTATACACCAGTGTAAAAAAACATGATATATTTATATTATTGTCATTATTAATATTTCCTATAAAATTTATAATGGAATAGCTAACCTTAGACAATTCATATGCATTAAGCAAGCCACAATACTGCAATTTTTAATTATTATTGTACTAGAAAATATCAAACTCCGTGGCATTCTTTAATTTTATCAACAACATTAGAAATAATATATGAATTTTGTCTTCAAATATAGTCTAAGTTTCTTTATCACATTTTACCCTAAAATAGATGTATATTTGTAACTACCTGAATTATTATTCAAAAATTTGTCTTATTAGATGTTAAATCCCACTTTCTTGCAGATCAAGAGCTTGAAAGCATCAGTAGGGTGAGGCAATCACTGGTATTCAAATAAAGAGAAATAACCTCTATATTATATATTTTCTATTGATTGTATTACTGTTTTTGTCATATCAGGTCCAAAGTGGGACTTAACTTTTAAGAGGTTTTTAACTTGGACTCTTCATTCCTCTACTGCACGATAAAGGAATACTTTTAGGACATCAAATTTTTTTATATTTTAAGGGCCTAACATTTTACTTTTAATGGCGGATTTATAAATAGGGCGTGTTTGTAATTTTTTTTGCTTGCATCGATATATAGCATTAATAATTTTACATTTCATATGCAATTAGGTATTAAACTTCTAGAAGAATTGTATGCATGTTTTACTGATAAATTTATGCTAGATATTATGTTTTAGGAAAGAAGATAATGAAAATAATAATTTCTTTCTTTCATATCACAAAATCATTATTCAATGCTATCTTTTGTTACTTTTTCCAAATTGATTTTATTATCACATAATGTTGTTATCTTGAACTTATCACATGATCGATCACAAATGTTTTATTTTTATTTTAGGCATTCCTTCTACACCCTTGACTACCAAAAAAAGGAGCAAAGAATAAGGCAAAGTTGTGGAATTTACATTTATGTTGCCTTCTTCGATCTTATATTTTGAGCAAAGCAGCAGTACACTCGATATTTATTCTAACCGTGAAAAAATAGTATAAACATTTTATCCTTTTCCTTTCATTATTTTTCATTCTATATCCAAAAAATTGATGCTCTACAAATTCCGTTTCATGCCAAATAACTCAGTTATGCTTCAAACGGCCTTCTATGAAATGCATCATGCTATAGTGTATATATGAAATCTTATTATAACATTATATTTTGAATTATTAAGCTTGTGATATGCTTCGCATAAATGAAGAGAAAAGCTACATGTTGGGCTAGCAAGAATTAGCAAACAGATGAGTTGGTAACATGATGTTAAATAGATGACAATCTACCACTTAGTACAATGAGTAATTCGGCATATGACTGTGTTTTCGGTTATAATTTGCATTCCCTTCATGATACTTTTCTATCTTTTGATGAAAGAGGGTTTCATGCTGTCCGTTTTGCCAAAGAAAAAGTAATCATAAATTCCTATAAGTTAATATATGTATCTTATAACCTTATATAACATATGGTTACCTCTATGTTTTATTAGCAGATAAATATTTTATCCAATAATCGCTTGATAAATTCACACACACATACATACAAATTTTGTAAATGCAATAATTTTGTACGCCTCTCTCTACGTATAATATTAAAAACAAGCAATGGCTGCCAACTCCCCAGAATTGAAAGATGATGGAAGAAAAGTCCCTCTCAAAAAAGTTGTGAAAATTAGGTCCCTATTTTTAGTTTTTGGCTAATTTATGCCACTTTTGCCCTTAATTTCAATGTTGGGCCGATTTTCTGGGAGGGGACAGTTTGGTAAAAAATAATAAAACAGGGACTTAATTTACATGAGTTTATGAGTAGGGACTTTTTGTACATGGACTTTGAGAGTAGGAATTTTAGAAATATTTTCTATGATCTACTAAACAAAATTACTTTGCATGTAACATAGATTTAAAATCCGTTAGATTTCTACATTAAAGGCTATAGTTATTACATGTACCGAGTGAGTTATGAGGTAGGAATGATGTAGATATAAATTACTTAGTTCTCTAATTCAGTTTTGTTCTTCCTTAATTTAAATAATTTTCATCTTCGATCTGTTTACCACAATCTAACGACTAAGTGTTGACCATATTGTACCTCACATTTCAAAATATTAGAAATGCTTTTTGGAAAAATGAATATTTGTCGAGATAAGAATGAAATGAAATGGTCAGTTAATTATCAAATTAATAATGTTACTATGAGAACTTAAAAAAAGACTTAATGATTGTAGCAAAATAATGTAGCTGTAACCCATATGCGTAGAACAGGTTTGCACTAATCTTTATTAATAGTTGACTGGAAGCGCAAACATTTGGTCTGGCCGCAAATTTCCAAAATAGCCAATTATAAAATACATGGAAAATATCAGTTAATGTGTAATTAATTTAAACAAATGAATATATCATGATTTATTGTATATCATATATAGAGATTTATGAATTTCAAAGTTATACATTAAACTGTGAATAAATGCAAAACAGAAATGGTTTTACAATGTTGAAAATGATTTAACTAGTTGACTCTAATTAATTAATTTAAACAAATGAACATACCATGATTTTTTGTATGTTCTTTGGGAAAATATACTTGTAAACATTTATTCAAAATAAGTTTACTATTACTTATCATTACCTGAAATGATATTATTTGTATTATCACCTTTAATTTAAAAATAAATTTAATTTATCAAAGTGATAAATTGGAAGGTCATTACAAAGGACAAAATTCTTTTAAGAGTGGAGAATACAACACCCCGTAATTAATTAAATAATTAAACTAAAAGGGTAAATTCGTAATTTTAACCTAAAGGACAAAACCGTACAATTCTACAAATTTGGAATTAAACTTTGGGACATACTCCATTGAGTGTAGAATGTTGTTTATAGTCAAAAAACATATATAATTTGCCTAATTCGTTTAAGTGGGCTAGAAATTAGAAGAAGTCAAACCCAATGGCAATTTCGTAATACAAGATTCTACCCTAGTTACTATTATTTTAAGCCTATAAATAGATTCTTCACCTCATTCTTTTTGTTGGAAAAATCCTTCCACCACTTCTAAAACCCTTATCCTATAATTAATTACAAATTCTCCAAATCCATCCCAAATTGACCAAATCAAATCTAAATCAAACGTATTAATATATGAAATCAATCACAAAGAAGAGAGCTATGCAAAAAAATCGATGCCATTGTCAAGTTTTCGGTTTTGAAGGCATGAAAATTTGGATAGTGAAGTTGGAGAAGGATTTACATCGAACCGAAGAAGATGCACGACGATTTGGTGATTGGGATTTATCATATTTGTGTATATATTAGTAAGACATAGTAATTTACCCCTTATGTTCTCGAACCAGATTATGAATGATGAAAGTAATAATTATAGAATAATTTTATTATATACACCTGATTAGGATGTATCATGCCATGACTAGAAGACTAAAAATTGGATTGTTCTCGATTGTAATTAAAAAAGTTAACCGCCCTCTAATTTAAAAAGTGCAAAAGACAAATATTTTGCAAATTAGATGTAATATAAATCAAAATTGTAGTTCACAGTGACACAAATCCACTAGTAGTATTCGTTCGTTGATTGGGTGTATGGTTTGATCAGAAATGCATCGGAAGTTCGGTAAACATGGACTATCCGTTTCAATCCAATGGTGAAATAATGACAATTGGACAATTGGAGGACATGAACGCAAAGAGGGGCATGAGTAGTTGGCCTTCCTAGTATTTGATTTGTATCACATGACCAAATATCGCAAGAATTGGTGGAAGTGTAGACAACGGTGGTTGTCAAGTACATGTGGCCGAAGATCCAATGGCGGTAACCGGAGGATGGCGCATAAGGAGTTCGCGGATGTGGTCTAATTTGAAGATGGAGGCTTGTTATGCACACAGCGGAGAAGTAGATGCTTGGTTTTTTAGAAGACGAAGTCGAGATTTCCTGAGTACTCTAGCTTTGAAAATATTAAAAATAAAATTAGTTTAATTATTAATTAAATAAATATAAGTTTGCCCATAATCTTTAAATGCTAATATCTCATGCATACAACCCCTGTTTTATGACCGGTTTGTTGCATTTGGATCATAGCAAGACAAAGAATGCTAGGGTTTGCTATGTTTTGAGCTATTTCAAAAATGTCTTTTTTTAATGGATTCATCTTATGGATTTTATAATAGGACGTTTAGTGTATACTTTTGGAGAAAGTAGTCATCGATTGTACTGGTTACATTGACGACAACGAGTGAGGACTTGATCCAGTAGCTTCAAAAATGGTTTGGCAATTTCGAGTTTTAGGCTTGATTCTAATGGTGTCGTTGACCATTAAGCGAATGTATAATATGGATTAGACCTCAATAGGAGCATGCATTTTTGACATTCGAGATAGGACTTTGGGCTTGGTCATTTTTTACGTTTTAGGAATTCGAGCTGGGACTTTGTGTAATTTACATATGGTTTTGGAATTCGAGCCGGGACCTTAAGCTCGGTCGTTTGCATACATTTTCGACACTCGAGCCGAGTTGAGCTTAGTTATTTGAATACAATTTTAGCATTTGAGCCAGGACTTTATGCTTAATCGTTTGCATATTTTCGACATATGAGCTAGGACTTGAGTCTCAGTCATGTGTATATGTTGCGGCATATGAGCTGGGATTTTGGGCTTGGTCGTGTGCATAAGTTTTGGTTGATGGAACGTTTGGACTTTGGGCTCGGTCATGACATAGTATTTTGGTATATGATTAGAAGCAGTAGTCTTTTTAGTAAGACTTGAGCATATGATGTCACTATGGCATTATATTTGATTTAGTTGACTTGTGTGACACAAGTTAAAGTTTGGTTTTCGAGCATGAGGGTAGTTTACTAGCTTATTAGTATTATACACTTATATAATGCATTTCACTCACCAGACGTATGTCTAACCCCCTCTATCATTTTTTTCTTTTTAGTTATACTCTGATAGGTTGATAGAGATGGCTTATGGTGACTTGGAGGTGCGATGATGCGACGGAGAAATGCGTTTCTTTGTTTCTTAATTATCTACTATGTTATTATATTTATCCAGGATTGGATTGCCGATTACTCTTATTTTATTCCTTCCACTAAAAGTTTTATAAACTATAGAATATTGTATATAGCTCCGTGATATTTTTTATAATATATTTAAAAATAGTCTAATGTCCGCGATGCCAATTCCACTTTAGACGTGATTCGGGATGTCGTGGAAGGAGGGTTGTTATAGGTGAGGCAAAAGGCAGGAAGTTTGAGAGCCTCGAAAACATGTCTGAACAAGACAATGACATAGCTGGCCCCATTAATGAATGCTCGATGCACATTTGATTTAGCCATTGCAAGATTGATGACAGCAGGATCATGATGAGGATAAGTGACATATTCCCTTTCTTTAGTAGTGAATTTGATGAGCTAATCTGCTTGCAAACTGAGCGCTTTGGACACACGGTGAAAAGACGTGCTCGACTGAACCAACTTTCCTTTGGTATCAGGATTATGCTCTTCGGTTGGCTATTGTTAAGCTTTCGGCTATGAGTTGGCTAGTTGTTGCAGGCCATTCTTGATTAACCTGGTGCCGAACTTACTCTACGACCACCCTTTCTCGAATCACTCTCTATCTTGTCCTTAAATGCATTACAGTCGGTGACGTGACCCTTGATTTGATGGAACTTGCAGTACATGCATTGCCTTAAGGTTTAACTCTCCTCTTGCTTCTTTTAGCATGCACTCTTTAATACAGTACTTGGTCCATGATTATAAGATATATTAGTTCTGTATCTCAGTTCAAAGTGACATAATTAGTGCACTTGGCTTACATCGGTCTTCTACATGCTTTTTATTGTTATTCAACCGACTATTACCTTGACAATATGTATTTTCATGGGGGCTGGCATTGCTAGGATGATAGTCTTAGCCATCGCTATCAGGGAGTATATCATCTTATATTTACATGATGTCGTTTGGGCGTTGATAAAAGGCCGGTAAGGACATAGCCGACTACTTTTGTAACTTCTCCACATTCTTGATTTGCATCTCACCCCCGAGCGTAGACCAACAACCAAACTATTCTTTTCGACACCCATAGTTGGGTGGACTCCTTGTTAAAACATTTACATATGAACGAAGATTCTCGGTCAACCCCTTCTTGACGTTATCTAACACACCTGCCATTTATGAGTTTTTGAAGCAAAGAAAACAGTTCTAAAGTCTGTGCACGATTGGTTCCAAGAATGAATGCTGCCCAATTATAGATGAAGGAGCAAACCGACAACATGTCCTATAAGTGTAGATAGGGAGAGAAGGTATTTTGCAGGGTCAGAGAGCTGACAGGTCCATGTGATGGAGCTGAATGCAGTAGTATGGTCTGATGGGTTAGCACTATCATCGTATTTTTCGATAGGTGGCAAGGCCTACTAGCTGTGGATGTGTGTACTCAAGATCTCCTTAGAGAATGACTTTCCATTCTCATCATTTGTTAACGATTCGCCTATGACATTCTCGGGTCACATTCTATTAAGTTGTTAATAAAGAAGGATCATTTCCTCCCATATGCCAGCCTTTGCCTGTTGTGGACGTGTTTGGCCAGCGATTAATGACAATCAGCGTTTTGGTAGAGTTGAATATTGGTTTTAGTTATACGTTGGAGAGTAGTGATGATGATGATAGATTGGAGAGAGGGACCTTCCTCTATACACGAAAGACGGCCAAGAATGCCTTGCTCGCCTATCCATGGACGTTGGTCTATCTACCCCTATGGGATTAGGGTACTGTTTGTTTAGAATAAGTGACCACTTGTTTGACCACTTATTGATAAATAACCACTGTCAACTTGTTCGTTTTAAACAATTGTTCAGATCTAAAATAATTATTTAGTAAAAATGTGTTAAGCACTTTCATAATTCTTTCTCCAATTTTGAATGCTTAGTGATAATTTTTTCCACATATATAGCCTTAGTTATTATACTAAACATTCAAAAAATTTAAAATAAAACATTTTAAATATTCATTTTATTCAATTTGTCGAATATTTTAAATATATTTTTTATAACTCTTATAACATCAAATTTATTTTCAGAAACAAAAAACAAAAATAACCAAATCAAGAATGTTTTAAATAGGTATAGTTTGGCTCACATCACTGTTAAGTTTCAAAATATAGAAAACATCCTCTCAAAATAAACTTACGTTTCTAGTCCCTATTTTCAAATCCGCCTGCGGCAAAAGACCCAAATATACTTTACATTTTTAGCAGTTCAAACGTGAATAACTTTCTATAGAAACAACGGATCAGCATACGGTTTTCACCAAAACATCCTAAATTTTGTAATCTTTAAATGAGATCCATTGTTCGTACCAAAAAATCAATTTTTTTGTTAAGCTGCGATTGTTCCACATATTTGCAGAGAATTCTGCTAATTTTTGAAAACATCAATTTCTTTCAAATATCAGCAATTGTTCCAAATAATTGCAGACTTTTATGCAATTAAATAGAATAATTGCAAACTTTTATTCAATTATTCCATGTAACTGCAGACTTTTTTCTGCAATTATTCCTTATACTTGCCATTTTCTGCAATTGTATGAAATAATCTTCAATATTTCTCCAAATGAAAGCAATTATTCTATATAATTACAGACTTTTATTTAAATAAATAGAATAATTGCAAACTTTTGTGCAATTCAGTGAAATAATTGCAGACTTTTCTACTATTATTCCATATAATTACAGACTTTTCTACAATTAAATGGAATAATGGCAGAACTTTCTGCAATTATTCCTTAATTGCATACCTTTAGGCAATTATATCGAATAATTGCATAAAAGTCTACAATTATTCCAAATAATCGTAGAAAAGTGCAACTACCATATAATTGCAAACTTTTCTGCAATTATTGCATATAATTGCTGAATTGTTTGCAATCATACCATATATTTGTAGAAATTTTGAAAAACTTGGCCTGCCGTTATTTTTACATATTCATAATGCCAATCAGTAGAAATATAATAAAATTTGTGATTTAATGGTGAAAACTGTTTGTTAATCCACCGTTTCTATAAGAAAGTTACTGTGTTTTAAAGATTGATAATTAATGCAGTGCAAATTTTAATTGTGGATTTGAGAATAACATCTACATATGAAGAACCAATGTTGAACCATGAAGTAGAGAGGTATTTTAGGGAAGAAAATTGCAGTATTTGAAAGTAGGGATGTAATTTGTATCTTTTTTTGGAGGATGTTTTGTGTTTTAAGTTTGATTTTAGGGAGGTGTCCCTTATTTTCACTTTTAAATATCTGAAAAAAAGATTGGAAACTGCAAATTTCTCAATAACATAATTTTTATAATTATTTTTTAAAGACCAGTTTCATTAAATTGAATTTTTGGAAATTTAATTCATGAAAATTTAATTTTTTGACAATTGAAATCTTGAAATATAACAAATAGAAATTTAAATCTTTTAAAATTAACTACTTTCAAATAATTATCTACTCGAGCTTCCACAAAACCAAGGTATTTTCAAAATTAAAATTTTTTCAAATTTCAACCTGTTAAAAAATTAAATTTACGGTTCAAAATTTTCATTTTACTTATCACCACATGGATAACCAAATAATACGAAGGGAAATATTATCAAAAAGGCATTTGCATTAGTTCTAATTAGAAATGTTAAAATTATAAATAAACAACTTTTTGCAATTCAGCGTTCAACAATCATCATTCAGCATTTAGTATTCAGCAATCAACGTTCAACTTCCAACATTTTAAACAAAAGAAGCCTAGAAGTATGTCGATGGGGCTCTATGTTCTTAGTCGATAGAATGAGCATCAGCGCTAAGATGATCGTACTTCAGTTCTCAAGCTTTGTCTATTGTTGAAGGCGTTTAAAAGAAGATGATCGTTCCATTGTAGGGAACTGATTATTCCTTGATTCTCTATACACGACCAATTCTAGATCCAAATCAACAGCGTGATTTCCTCATGCACAACATGCGTCTTTCTATGGTGAATAGAAGCTTCCATAGTCTGGGCTTCCAGCATAACCTTTTCATAGGCGGTATTGATGAAATTATAAGTGCCGGGGATAATAGGCTGGGCATGAATAAGATCTACCATTATAGGGGCGGAGGAATGAAGTTCATAGTTGTTTGAGCATCTAGCGTTGTCCTCGGTTCATTCACTTTGCGGGTTAGTGTTCCCATATTAGTTAAGCCTTAAAGTGCACTTTACTATACGTCGTTGCTTAGCAAAAGAATGTGACAAACAGCACTGACAACAGTATTGCCATTAGCACCATGATCATTAGAGTTAATACTTTCATTGTAACCGCTAAGATTTATGACAACCACTAAAATAGATTTTAGTAGGGAAGTATAAATGAAGAAAGGTGAGAGCTTTTAAGGAAGATCCTCCTTCCAACTTCAAAATGTTGACTAAAAAAATAGCCAACCTTAGAATTATGCTAATGTGTTCGTACTAGCAAAAATTACTTGCTAATGCTAGGCTTAAAAATAAAAATGTGGACTAAACGAGTAAATGGCATAAGGTGTAGAATGATTCGACTAAGTTTGCCTACATCCACTATAAAATATCTTACTATATTGATCTTTTACAATTACAATGAATTTCAGGAGAATAATATGCAATTAAGCACTTAAGATTAATGTTACCAAAATTAAGAGCTTTCGTATTTTTAATGCCAAAAATATGAATTCTAAGCTTAGAAACCAACCCTATTGATGCAATATGATAAGGGTACTTGTAGCACCTGATGTTGATCAGTGAATGACTATGATTGTGTAGTTAATAGATGGGAATTCTCCTGGCCACTGTAGATCTAGTCGCTTCAAATTATATTGGATAGCTGGAAAGGTGATACAATTGTGTAGATGAGATGGATGCTAGTTATCATTTCGTACTAAAATCGTGCTTTGTGCCGAGAAAGGTGCATGCTATAGGAGTGTGTGCGCTTTTGGTAGACAGGCCATAGTAGTTAGTGGGCTCAACTGTAGTTTTTGTCACATAGCATGTTATTCCAGAAAACAAATATATATATAGAATCTTCTTGTGTACATTAGTGGTTTAATTGCTTGTTGTCAAAAATTGTAAAGAAAAAAGATGAAACTTGTTTGGGCTGAAGAGGATGAGCCGTGCCATGCACACGGTGATAAGACGGGTTGTATAAGACCAGTCTTAGGTGGGTTGAGATGGAGTCGGACCAAAGATGGATCACTTTTGAGTTGGACTAAAGATGAGTAAGGACAAAGATGGTGTGTTTAGTGTTATGTAGAATTACTTTTGATGTACCTAAGCTTAGAAGTCCTGTCTTACCTATCTTGGACGTTTGTGTGTGCATTAGACTAGTTTTGACCGGGCCGGGCTAATTATTGTCGGCCGGCTAATCTTTTTACTTACGAAAAAATTAGCGACAAGATACATATACCAACATGCATGTGTGTGTGGAAACTTGGTTCTTGTGTAAGCACATTCTTTGTGTTTTCCAAAGATTAAACTCGTGTTTCAATATATTGAACCCAATTGAGAGAACGGTGAAAATTCATCCGTACATAAACCAAGTCTAACATTACTGTGACGACTTAACTCCTCAGCGACCTAACACCTGACGACCTAAAGCGATGCGCTTTCCTTCGACCAATGACTTAGTTGGGTTGCGACCTAACAACTTAGACTTCTACGCGACCTAACACAACATACGACCTAACAGTTAGATCTACGCGACCTAACAACCTAGCAACCTACGCGACCTATGTGACGACCGCCCATGACCCCTGCACCGAATCTAGAGATAAAGAGCTGTAAAGTGTGCCAGGCGACCATGGACGATTGTCAAGGTAAGAATTTAAAACAACAGAATCTATCGTATTACTCACAGCGCATGGACAAAATACAATAGAACATAAGTATAGTGAAGCTTTACAGAACAAAGTGACATCATATAAAACTCCATAATAGTTGAATACAAGCATCCACATAGTCAATACATCAAGCCTCACTACATATCTCTCAGAGAATACAAAACAGCGGAATATCCAGTACATATAAGAAGATAATATGCAACCCTCTAGCTCGTCTTCGATATCAGCATCGTGAGAAGAGAACAGCACCTGTCACCTGCTACCTAGTCTGCCCGTCCCAAAATGGACGAACAGCCCAAGGCAATAAGAATTAAAACATAAAGCCTTGAGTCAGACAACAGTCTTAGTGAGCAGTAAATTAACTAACAACATACCAAAAGAGCATAAAGGAAAAGGAATAGGAATACAACCCTCCCACTCCAACCTCATTCTACAGTGATAGCCCCCAGACACACACTAAGCAGAAGCAAACATAGCAGAGCATACAATTTAAAGTAAAGCAATTGTCACTCGAGTCAAGAGCGATGTTTTCCAAGTACAAATCCCAAGGTCTAAAACCAAGGTCAGATAAGCACCCAGGAAATACCGCTCTTGAGATCGAATGATGATACAACCAAACATCCATGACCCGGCTATCACTGTTATCATTGTTGCGATATCACCGTTAATCGAATGACCGGCACATTCTTTCAGCCGTCCGTCAAGGGCTAATGGTAACCCCGGTTCTAGACATAACTCCCGCACGTCATCGTGACCCGTGCCTAGGATTATCGAATCTACCCAGAGTACTCGACCATCAACTTAGTCTTTTGGGCGTCCCCATGTACTCTTGCTTAGAGCATGCTAGAACCTTCAACAACGATGAGATCTCAACCTCCTAGTCATCCTCCTCGACGACTATTGCCATACTAGCTCAAGCGCCTCTCGAGCATCCATTATCCTCAACTCGAATCATATCACCGAGTTATCAACATGCTTGGAATGATCCCGCCTGGATTAGACCAAGTCTTCATCATATGATGCCTCGCTTCATTACATCCTCGCAAAGCTTCATCTCAACTTCACATCATCAAATCTATGCATAGGAGCTTCATCATCCCGCTACATATGCCACGAGCAGCTTTTCCAATCCAAGAGCCTTTCCCTTAGCT
This sequence comes from Allium fistulosum, assembly GCA_030737815.1. NCBI lineage: Eukaryota > Viridiplantae > Streptophyta > Magnoliopsida > Asparagales > Amaryllidaceae > Allium > Allium fistulosum. The sequence continues at coordinate 1,215,337,382 of CM060904.1, read as the reverse complement.
TTTGAATCACCTTCGATCTAAATCTAATCATCAATCATCTAGTTCATAACAATCAATCAAATCAAACATCAATCCAAGCAATCAAGCATTCAAAAATGATCTAAGTAGACAATTATAACAATAATGGCATTTTCGTAATTAAAGAGTTGAAAGTCCAATAAGCATGAAAACATGGATTATATCTCTACAAACTTGATGAATGAACTTGCATAGGTTAACATATGATAAAATGGATGCAACATCATCATGAACAATGGATCTACATGGATCTACACATAGGATGAAGAAAATGCATGGAAATCACTAATTTAACACCAAATCGAGCCAACAATCCGATCTACTCCTTTGGATCCGTGTGAGAGATAATCACCACTCACCAAATCACCTAAACAACCTCAAATCAACACACTCCAGATCTGGACAGCGAAGGATGAAGCTAGATCTACCACAAATCCGCTTCAAATGAAGAAATCTCTCTTGAAAAGATGAAGATCTTCAATCTAAGCTCTTGAATCTTCAATCTTGATCTTCGATTTGGATGGATGGAAGCACTAGATTAGAGTGGAGAAAAGAAGTGAAGAAGTGTAGAAGTCGAGCTCTCAAAATGGCAGCACTTCGTCGCTTCAAAATCCGGATCCCAAAAAGTGAGAACAACCCCTCCTATTTATAGCTGAAAACTGCTCTAAGTCGTAACTCGGCAATCTTCTTAAGTCGGTGCCGACCTAACACTTAAGCCTCTGCCGACCTAGCAACCTCCGACTCAACACATGCGCATATACAAACCCTGTCTACGACTTAATGCGCACGCGCCTTAACTAGTTAGACGACTTACTGCTATGCCGAGTTAACCAGCCTATACGACCTAACGACTTAACTGCCTCGCCGACCTACGACTTAATCATAAGACCGACCCAACGAAACAGACTCATCATACTGCCGCAAAACCCAAGTCCTAAGTCGGTTGACGACTCAACAACAAAGCGCAACTGCGACTTAACACATAGGCGCGACTTAACTTAGGTCGTTGCCGACTTAAGTGCCTTGCCGACTTAAGACATACGAAGGAATACAACTACGACTTAACTCGTAACTGGGTTACGACTTAACACAAGAGACGTCCTGCCGACTCACAACTCAACACACGTTGCCGACTCAACTACCTACCGACTCAATTACCCTGCCGACCTAACACTTAACACCCAAACACTTAGGTCGCTCACAACATGTCCTTAGGTCGTTGCCGACCTAACTCTACTCCAGAATACTTAGGCTGCCTACTATTCTTCCTTAGGTCGCCCTAACCTCTTAAGTCGGTCAACCCCACTTCCTTAACTCGGCAACGACTTAACAAATAATTTGTCAGATATGCTAACTACTAAGTCGTCCAGGTCTTAAGTCGACCACTATCTTAACTCGTCAGCCGACTTAACACTTAACTCACCACTATCCTTAAGTCGGTTAATACTTTAAGTCGGTCACTTCCTTAGGTTGTTATCCCTTAACTCGGCGAGTTCCTTGAGTCGGCAACTCGACCCAGACTAGTTGCTTAACTCGTCCAAACTCCTAAGTCGGCTACGACTTAGGACTTAAGCAAAATTCTGCCAAAACCAGAAATGACTTAACAACCATACAACCAAAGGTAAATCATTTTAGAATGTTTTGATCCGTAAAAATACGGGTCGTTACATTCTCTCCCCCTTAGGAATTTCGCCCCCGAAATTCCAAACAACAAGGCAATCAAAGCTATTCTGTACGCCTATCATCCATAACAATCAATAAACCATGCATCCAATTCTAGCTTAGCGTACAGAATTCTAAGACTTAGAACAAGTTACAATTTCGTTGGATGACACGACACCTTAGGGCCATACCTTGAAGAGTTCAGGATGAGCTGCTTTCATCCTCTCTTCCACCTCCCACGTACAGTCGTTATCATCATCACTCCATTGTATCTTGAGCAACTTAACTACCTTTCTCCTAAGCTGTTTCGTGTCGGTTTCAACAACACGAAGCGGCTTACGAGGTCTTCTATCGACTGGATCAACTTCGAAATCTTCACAGCTATCAGCAGAAACCACTGTACTCGAGTCGTGCACATACTTCCGTAGATACGATACATGAAAAACATTGTGCACACCCGACATCTTCTCCGGTAACTCCAATCTGTAGGCGAGCTTTCCAATTCGCTCGATGATCGGGAATGGTCCAACAAATCTCGGAGTCAATTTTCCTTTCTTCCCGAATCGGATAACATTCTTCAGTGGAGAAATCTTCACAAAAACCATTTCACCTACGTCGAACTCCAAATCCTTACGACGTTTATCAGCATAACTCTTCTGACGGTCTTGGGTTGCCTTCATTCGTTGCCGAATGATCTCTATACAATCTGAAGTCTGACGAATCATCTCTGGCCCAAGCATCAACTTTTCCCCAGTTTCCAACCAACATGTCGGAGAGTTACACGGTCTTCCATACAATGCCTCATATGGTGCCATACCAATACTTGACTGGTAACTGTTGTTGTAGGCAAACTCCACCAAATGAAGGTGATCTTCCCATGATCCTCCGAAATCCAAAACACAAGCTCTGAGGAGATCTTCCAAAACTCGGTTGACTCTCTCAGTCTGACCATCTGTTTGGGGATGATAAGCTGTACTCAAACACAACTCGGTTCCCAAGACTTCCTGGAAGCTCTTCCAAAATCCACTAGTGAACAATGGATCTCGATCGCTCACTATACTCTTCGGAATACCATGGAATCGAACTATCCACTTAACATACAACTCAGCCAACTTTGATGCAGTCCTAGTCAATCGAACTGGAATGAACCTTGCACTCTTGGTCAAACGATCCACAATGACCCAAATCCCTTCATTTCCCGTTCTGGTTCTAGGCAATCCATCGATAAAATCCATCGACACTTGTTCCCACTTCCATGTAGGAACTTCTAATGGCTGAAGCAATCCGCTTGGCTTCTTCTTTTCAGCCTTTACCAACTGGCAATTCATACACTTGGAAATGAAATCTCCAACATCCTTCTTCATGCCTTCCCAGTAGTAGGTTCTCTTCATATCCCGATACATCTTGTTTCCTCCTGGATGAATTGTCAACTTCGAGTGATGACTTTCCTTCAGAACTTCACTCCTCAATTCATCTATATCGGGAACAACTAGTCGTCCTTGCTTCCGAAGCCAACCCTCTCGATCGACCTCGAATCCTTTATCCTTTTCTGGATCCAATCCAGATTCCAACTCACGGATAATCTTGACAAGCTTATCATCTCGCTTTTGGTTCTCACCAATCCTTTCCACAAGAGTGGGTCTTATTGATAAGTTCGCCAGCATCTCAGGTTCCAATTCGCATCTAGGCCTGAAGTCAAATCCAGCTAGATACTCGAGACTCTTCCATTCAGAAAACATGGCTCCCAATCCTGCATGTCTTCGACTTAACGCATCAGCCACTGCGTTACCTTTTCTCGGAGTATAAGCTATACCAAAATCATATGATGCCAAAAACTCTAGCCAACGTTGCTGCCGAAGATTCAAATCCTTTTGGGAGAAAAGATACTTCAACGACTTGTGATCCGTAAACAACTCGAATCGAACTCCCAACAGATAATGCCTCCACATCTTCAGAGCAAATACAATCGCCGCTAACTCCAAATCATGAGTTGGGTAATTCCTTTCATGCGGCTTTAGTTGTCGACTGGCGTACGCAACAACTTTATCTTTCTGCATCAACACTGCTCCAAGTCCAGTACCACATGCGTCGGTGTAAACCACCATCTCATCATTCCCACTAGGAATAGTTAAAACAGGAGCACTCGTCAGTCTCTCTTTCAGGATTGCGAAAGCTTGCTCACACTTAGCATCCCAACTGAACACTTGGTTCTTCTTCGTCAATCCTGTTAACGGTGCAGCTATCTTGGAGAAGTCTTTGATAAACCGTCGATAATATCCTGCTAATCCAAGAAAACTTCTCACATCAGATGCATTCTTAGGTCTAACCCAATCCTGGACTGCTGCCACCTTAGCGGGATCAACCGCTATTCCATTTCCAGAAATCACATGGCCTAAGAACCTCACTTCATTCTTCCAGAAGTGACACTTCGAAAACTTAGCCTTCAGCTGATGTTTCCGTAAGATCTCCAAAACAATACACAAGTGCGTCTTGTGCTCTTCTTCCGTTCTGGAATAAATCAGAATATCATCCACGAACACAAGTACGAACTTGTTCAACTGATCTCTGAACACTCTATTCATAAGATCCACAAAATATGCTGGCGCGTTAGTCAATCCAAACGGCATTACCAGCCACTCAAAGAAACCAGATGGTGTCCGAAAAGCAGTCTTCGGCACACTATCCTTTGCTACTCTCAACTGGTGAAATCCCGTTGCCAAATCCATCTGAGAAAACACCTTAGCTTCGTGAAGCTGATCAAACAAGTCATCTATTCTTGGCAATGGATACTTGTTCTTCTTAGTCACCTTATTCAGCTCACGATAATCCACACACAATCTCAACGACCCATCTGCCTTGGTTGCAAACACAACTGGTGCACCCCACTCGGACACACTACGCCGAATGAATCCTTTCTGCAAAAGGTCATCAACTTGCACCCTCAACTCCTGCTGTTCCCTAGGCGCCATCCGCCTAAGAGGCATCACAACAGGTCTGGCTCCTTCAACTAGATCTATCCGAAACTCGATCTCTCTATGCGGCGGCAACCCTTTGACTTCGTCAAAGACATCCTCGAATCCATTAGCGATCGGCACTGATGACAGTCCATCCCGTGGAACAACTAGCGAGTACATGAAGCTCATGAAGACGCCTTCTTCATGCTTACATCGTATCACAATCTTTCGCCCCTCCACATTCTCGACTGTCACTTCCAACCTTTCGCAATCAACCTTAGCCGCATACTTCCTAAGCCAGTCCATACCCAAGATAATTCCGAACCCCGCAAAGTTCAGAACAAAGCAATCACAAACAAAAGAGCAACCATGACTCGACACAACTAGACCACGGCATAACATACACAAACAAGACGAACCCCCAACTGGATTAGTCACAACCAATGGCCTATCAACAATATCCGGTGCCAAACCTAACCGGCCTACGAGTTCATTACAAACAAACGAATGCGACGCTCCAGTATCAAACAAAACTCTAACCGGAACACCACATAGGAAAAGAGTACCTTGAACAACCACACTCTTTCCCTTCTCTTCAGCAGTAGGAGCTTTTGAAGACGACGGAACAGCTCCTAAAGCATAGGCTTGCACAATCTGCCTGTCCTTCCTTGGTTCTGGACAATTCTTCCTGAAATGTCCCGGCTTGTCACAGTTGTGACACTTCATCGGTGCCTTCGGATTCTTACAATCCTTAGAGAAATGGCCCTTCTGCTGACAATTGTAGCAAGTCACCTCGCCTTTCGGCTTCTTCTGGCCATCCTTACCCTTCTGCTGCTGCTGCTTCCTCTTCTGGTTTCCACCCTGCTGTGGTTTAGATTCTCCCTTGGTAACAGCAACAACAGGTCCTTCCTTAGGAAACAGACTCTCATGCCTAAGAGCTTTCTCCACAAGCTTCTCAAATGAATCGTCCAAATGATCCACCAACTGTCTCCCAAGATAACTATCCAAGCCGGTCACAAACTTCTCATTCTTCTGATAAGCAGACTCAATATATGACCAGGCATACTTGGACAAAGCTTCAAACTCAGAAACATACTCAAGAACAGATCTTCCACCCTACTTGAGCTCCACAAACTTCTTGAACAGAACAGACTTCTGAGCTGTAGAAATGAACTTAGCTTCAAATCTAGCTTGGAATTGCTCCCAAGTAATCTCTTCCTCCGCAGTATTGATGGTAATAGAGTTCCACCAATCAGAAGCTCTCCCTTGAAGCTGCCTTGATGCCAACTTCCTCTTAGTTGCATCATCAATTCCCAAATCACCAAAGATCCTTCTACAAGCATCTATCCACCTCTGGACCTTAATGGTAGATTCTGTTCCCAAGAAAACCTTCCCTCCAAGAGCAGTATAATCCTTGCACAGCTTAGCAAAATCCACTAGTTTCGGAGTTTGAACTTGAACTCCAACATCGACTGCTGCCCCCCGAACTGGTATCCTTCTCATGATCGAAGTCATCATAGCTTCGAACATGGCTGCATAATCAGCAGTCTCTTCAGTAGCACGGCCTTCCCTAGCAGCTGGTCTCCCTCTTCGACTCATTCTCAATATCTATAAAAAGGAATGATTAGAACTTCTAGAGAAACAACTGCATAAAGGACTCAAACCCTACTAAGCGACTATATTATATATAGTATTCATCCATCAAAATACAATTACGTCTCTCATACGTAGTTACTTCAGCGAGCGTTGGGTAAAATCGATTAACCAATGCTCTGATACCAAATGTGACGACCGCCCATGACCCCTGCACCGAATCTAGAGATAAAGAGCTGTAAAGTGTGCCAGGCGACCATGGACGATTGTCAAGGTAAGAATTTAAAACAACAGAATCTATCGTATTACTCACAGCGCATGGACAAAATACAATAGAACATAAGTATAGTGAAGCTTTACAGAACAAAGTGACATCATATAAAACTCCATAATAGTTGAATACAAGCATCCACATAGTCAATACATCAAGCCTCACTACATATCTCTCAGAGAATACAAAACAGCGGAATATCCAGTACATATAAGAAGATAATATGCAACCCTCTAGCTCGTCTTCGATATCAGCATCGTGAGAAGAGAACAGCACCTGTCACCTGCTACCTAGTCTGCCCGTCCCAAAATGGACGAACAGCCCAAGGCAATAAGAATTAAAACATAAAGCCTTGAGTCAGACAACAGTCTTAGTGAGCAGTAAATTAACTAACAACATACCAAAAGAGCATAAAGGAAAAGGAATAGGAATACAACCCTCCCACTCCAACCTCATTCTACAGTGATAGCCCCCAGACACACACTAAGCAGAAGCAAACATAGCAGAGCATACAATTTAAAGTAAAGCAATTGTCACTCGAGTCAAGAGCGATGTTTTCCAAGTACAAATCCCAAGGTCTAAAACCAAGGTCAGATAAGCACCCAGGAAATACCGCTCTTGAGATCGAATGATGATACAACCAAACATCCATGACCCGGCTATCACTGTTATCATTGTTGCGATATCACCGTTAATCGAATGACCGGCACATTCTTTCAGCCGTCCGTCAAGGGCTAATGGTAACCCCGGTTCTAGACATAACTCCCGCACGTCATCGTGACCCGTGCCTAGGATTATCGAATCTACCCAGAGTACTCGACCATCAACTTAGTCTTTTGGGCGTCCCCATGTACTCTTGCTTAGAGCATGCTAGAACCTTCAACAACGATGAGATCTCAACCTCCTAGTCATCCTCCTCGACGACTATTGCCATACTAGCTCAAGCGCCTCTCGAGCATCCATTATCCTCAACTCGAATCATATCACCGAGTTATCAACATGCTTGGAATGATCCCGCCTGGATTAGACCAAGTCTTCATCATATGATGCCTCGCTTCATTACATCCTCGCAAAGCTTCATCTCAACTTCACATCATCAAATCTATGCATAGGAGCTTCATCATCCCGCTACATATGCCACGAGCAGCTTTTCCAATCCAAGAGCCTTTCCCTTAGCTTTTGAATCACCTTCGATCTAAATCTAATCATCAATCATCTAGTTCATAACAATCAATCAAATCAAACATCAATCCAAGCAATCAAGCATTCAAAAATGATCTAAGTAGACAATTATAACAATAATGGCATTTTCGTAATTAAAGAGTTGAAAGTCCAATAAGCATGAAAACATGGATTATATCTCTACAAACTTGATGAATGAACTTGCATAGGTTAACATATGATAAAATGGATGCAACATCATCATGAACAATGGATCTACATGGATCTACACATAGGATGAAGAAAATGCATGGAAATCACTAATTTAACACCAAATCGAGCCAACAATCCGATCTACTCCTTTGGATCCGTGTGAGAGATAATCACCACTCACCAAATCACCTAAACAACCTCAAATCAACACACTCCAGATCTGGACAGCGAAGGATGAAGCTAGATCTACCACAAATCCGCTTCAAATGAAGAAATCTCTCTTGAAAAGATGAAGATCTTCAATCTAAGCTCTTGAATCTTCAATCTTGATCTTCGATTTGGATGGATGGAAGCACTAGATTAGAGTGGAGAAAAGAAGTGAAGAAGTGTAGAAGTCGAGCTCTCAAAATGGCAGCACTTCGTCGCTTCAAAATCCGGATCCCAAAAAGTGAGAACAACCCCTCCTATTTATAGCTGAAAACTGCTCTAAGTCATAACTCGACAATCTTCTTAAGTCGGTGCCGACCTAACACTTAAGCCTCTGCCGACCTAGCAACCTCCGACTCAACACATGCGCATATACAAACCCTGTCTACGACTTAATGCGCACGCGCCTTAACTAGTTAGACGACTTACGACTTACTTCTATGACGAGTTAACCAGCCTATACGACCTAACGACTTAACTGCCTCGCCGACCTACGACTTAATCATAAGACCGACCCAACGAAACAGACTCATCATACTGCCGCAAAACCCAAGTCCTAAGTCGGTTGACGACTCAACAACAAAGCGCAACTGCGACTTAACACATAGGCGCGACTTAACTTAGGTCGTTGTCGACTTAAGTGCCTTGCCGACTTAAGACATACGAAGGAATACAACTACGACTTAACTCGTAACTGGGTTACGACTTAACACAAGAGACGTCCTGCCGACTCACAACTCAACACACGTTGCCGACTCAACTACCTACCGACTCAATTACCCTGCCGACCTAACACTTAACACCCAAACACTTAGGTCGCTCACAACATGTCCTTAGGTCGTTGCCGACCTAACTCTACTCCAGAATACTTAGGCTGCCTACTATTCTTCCTTAGGTCGCCCTAACCTCTTAAGTCGGTCAACCCCACTTCCTTAACTCGGCAACGACTTAACAAATAATTTGTCAGATATGCTAACTACTAAGTCGTCCAGGTCTTAAGTCGACCACTATCTTAACTCGTCAGCCGACTTAACACTTAACTCACCACTATCCTTAAGTCGGTTAATACTTTAAGTCGGTCACTTCCTTAGGTTGTTATCCCTTAACTTGGCGAGTTCCTTGAGTCGGCAACTCGACCCAGACTAGTTGCTTAACTCGTCCAAACTCCTAAGTCGGCTACGACTTAGGACTTAAGCAAAATTCTGCCAAAACCAGAAATGACTTAACAACCATACAACCAAAGGTAAATCATTTTAGAATGTTTTGATCCGTAAAAATACGGGTCGTTACAACCTAACAGTGTTACGACCTAACACATAGCCTAACTCCTAAGGTCGCCAACTTGTTAGCTCCTTAGGTCGCCAACTTGTTAACTCCTTAGGTCGCCAACTTGTTAACTCCTTAGGTCACCAACCCACCCAGTCGACTTAACTTGGTAACATCTTAACCCTTAGGTCGCTTACGACCTTACCACCCAAGCTATCAGACGACCTAACACATAGCGACCTATCCCTTAACTCGGTTACTACGACCTAACTTCTATACACTCTAAGTCGTTGCCGACCTAACCACACACCCAGTAACCACTAGGTCGCTAACTCGCCCTGCCGACCTAGCACTTAGCTCACCGAAACTCTTAGGTCGCTCCCAATAGTTTCCTTAGGTCGGTCAGTTCTTTAGGTCGTTAACTCGCCCTGCCGACCTAGCACTTAGACAAATTTCCCCAAAAATCTGAAATGACTTAAAAATGCAAAAATTCCAGATTTTGACGAACTTGTCGATCCGTAAAAAAATACGGGTTACATTCTCTCCCCCTTAGGAATTTCGCCCCCGAAATTCCAAGCAATCAAAACTATTCTGTACGCCTACCATCCATAACAATCAACAAACCATGCATCCAATTCTAGCTTAGCGTACAGAATTCTAAGACTTAGAACAAGTTACAATATCGCGAGATGAGACGACACCTTAGGGCCATACCTTGAAGAGTTCAAGATGAGCTTCCTTCATCCTCTCTTCCACCTCCCACGTACAGTCGTTATCATCATCACTCCATTGTATCTTGAGCAACTTAACTACCTTTCTCCTAAGCTGTTTCGTGTCGGTTTCAACAACACGAAGCGGCTTACGAGGTCTTCTATCTACTGGATCAACTTCTAAGTCTTCACAGCAATCAGCAGAAACTACCGTACTTGAGTCGTGCACATACTTCCGTAGATATGATACATGAAAAACATTGTGCACACCCGACATCTTCTCAGGTAACTCCAACCTATAGGCGAGCTTTCCAATTCGCTCGATGATCGGGAATGGTCCAACAAATCTCGGAGTCAATTTTCCTTTCTTCCCGAATCGAATAACATTCTTCAGTGGAGAAATCTTCACAAAAACCATATCTCCCACGTCGAATTCCAAATCCTTTCGACGCTTATCAGCATAACTCTTCTGACGGTCTTGGGCTGCCTTTATTCGTTGCCGAATGATTTCTATACAATCTGAAGTCTGACGAATCATCTCTGGCCCAAGCATCAGTTTTTCTCCAGTTTCCAACCAACATGTTGGAGAGTTACACGGTCTTCCATACAATGCCTCATACGGTGCCATACCAATGCTTGACTGGTAACTGTTGTTGTACGCAAACTCCACCAAATGAAGGTGATCTTCCCATGATCCTCCGAAGTCCAAAACACAAGCTCTGAGAAGATCTTCCAAAACTCGGTTGACTCTCTCGGTCTGACCATCTGTTTGAGGGTGATAAGCTGTACTCAAACACAACTCGGTTCCCAAAACTTCCTGGAAGCTCTTCCAAAATCCACTAGTGAACAATGGATCTCGATCGCTCACTATACTCTTCGGAATACCATGGAATCGAACTATCCACTTCACATACAACTCAGCCAACTTTGATGCAGTCCTAGTCGATCAAACAGGAATGAACCTCGCACTCTTGGTCAGACGATCTACAATGACCCAAATCCCTTCACTTCCCGTCCTTGTTCTAGGTAGTCCATCAATAAAATCCATCGATATCTGTTCCCACTTCCATGTAGGAACTTCTAATGGCTGAAGCAATCCACTTGGCTTCTTCTGTTCGGCTTTTACCAACTGGCAATTCATACACTTGGAAATGAAATCTCCAACATCCTTCTTCATGCCTTCCCAGTAGTAGGTTCTCTTCATATCCCGATACATCTTGTTTCCACCTGGATGAATTGTCAGCTTCGAGTGATGACTTTCCTTCAGGACTTCACTCCTCATTTCATCTATATCGGGAACAACTAGTCGTCCTTGCTTTCGAAGCCAACCTTCTCTATCGACCTCGAATCCTTTATCCTTTTCTGGATCCAATCCAGATTCCAATTCACGGATAATCTTGACAAGCTTATCATCTCGCTTTTGGCTCTCACCAATCCTTTCCACAAGAGTGGGTCTTATTGATAAGTTTGCCAACATCTCAGGTTCCAATTCGCATCTAGGCCTGAAGTCAAATCCAGCTAAATACTCGAGACTCTTCCATTCTGAAAACATGGCTCCCAATCCTGCATGTCTTCGACTTAACGCATCTGCCACTGCGTTACCTTTTCCCGGAGTATAAGCTATACCAAAATCATATGATGCCAAAAACTCTAGCCAACGTTGCTGCCGAAGATTCAAATCCTTTTGGGAGAAAAGATACTTCAACGACTTGTGATCCGTAAACAACTCGAATCGAACTCCCAACAGATAATGTCTCCACATCTTCAGAGCAAATACAATCGCCGCCAATTCCAAATCATGAGTTGGGTAATTCCTTTCATGCGGCTTCAGTTGTCGACTGGCATACGCAACAACTTTATCCTTCTGCATCAGCACTGCTCCAAGTCCAGTACCACATGCATCGGTGTAAACTACCATCTCATCATTCCCACTTGGAATAGTCAAAACAGGAGCACTCGTCAATCTCTCTTTCAGGATTCCGAAAGCTTGCTCACACTTAGCATTCCAACTGAACACTTGGTTCTTCTTCGTCAATCCTGTTAACGGTGCAGCTATCTTGGAGAAGTCTTTGATAAACCGTCGATAATATCCTGCTAATCCAAGAAAACTTCTCACATCAGTTGCATTCTTAGGTCTAACCCAATCCTGGATTGCTGCCACCTTAGCGGGATCAACCGCTATTCCACTTCCAGAAATCACATGGCCTAAGAACCTCACTTCACCCTTCCAGAAGTGACACTTCGAAAACTTAGCCTTCAGCTGATGTTTCCGCAAGATTTCCAAAACAATACGCAAGTGCGTTTTGTGCTCTTCCTCCGTTCTGGAATAAATCAGAATATCATCCACGAACACAAGTATGAACTTGTTCAACTGATCTCTGAACACTCTATTCATAAGATCCACAAAATATGCTGGCGCGTTAGTCAATCCAAACGGCATTACCAGACACTCAAAGAAACCGGATGGTGTCCTAAAAGCAGTCTTCGGTACACTATCCTTCGCTACTCTCAGCTGGTGGAATCCCGTTGCCAAATCCATCTGAGAAAACACCTTAGCTTCGTGAAGCTGATCAAACAAGTCATCTATTCTCGGCAATGGATACTTGTTCTTCTTAGTCACCTTATTCAGCTCACAATAATCGACGCACAATCTCAACGACCCATCTGCCTTGGTTGCAAACACAACTGGTGCACCCCACTCGGACACACTACGCCAAATGAATCCTTTCTGTAAAAGGTCATCAACTTGCACCCTCAACTCCTGCTGTTCCCTAGGCGCCATCCGCCTAAGAGGCATCACAACAGGTCTGGCTCCTTCAACTAGATCTATACGAAACTCGATCTCTCTATGCGGCGGCAACCCTTTGACTTCGTCAAAGACATCCTCGAATCCATTTGCGATTGGCACTAAAGATAGTCCATCCCGTGGAACAACTAGCGAATACATGAAGCTCATGAAGACGCCTTCCTCATGCTTACATCGTATCACAACCTTTCGCCCTTCCACATTCTCGACTGTCACCTCCAGCCTCTCACAATCAACCTTAGCCGCATACTTCCTAAGCCAGTCCATACCCAAGATAATTCCGAACCCCGCAAAGTTCAGAACAAAACAATCACAAACAAAAGAGAAACCATGACTCGACACAACTAGACCACGGCATAACATACACAAACAAGACGAACCCCCAACTGGATTAGTCACAACCAATGGCCTATCAACAATATCCGGTTCCAAACCTAACCGGCCTACTAGTTCATTACAAACAAATGAATGCGACACTCCAGTATCAAACAGAACTCTAACTGGAACACCACATAGGAAAAGAGTACCTTGAACAACCACACTCTTTCCCTTCTCTTCAGCAGTAGGAGCTTTCGAAGACGACGGAACAGCTCCTAAAGCATAGGCTTGCACAATCTGCCTGTCCTTCCTCGGTTCTGGACAATTCTTCCTGAAATGCCCCGGCTTGTCACAGTTGTGACACTTCATCGGTGCCTTCGGATTCTTACAATCCTTAGAGAAATGGCCCTTCTGCTGACAATTGTAGCAAGTCACTTCGCCTTTCGGCTTCTTCTGGCCATCCTTACCCTTCTGCTGCTGCTGCTTCCTCTTCTGGTTTCCACCCTGCTGTGGTTTAGATTCTCCCTTGGTAACAGCAACAACAGGTCCTTCCTTAGGAAACAGACTCTCATGCCTAAGAGCTTTCTCCACAAGCTTCTCAAATGAATCGTCCAAATGATCCACCAACTGTCTCCCAAGATAACTATCCAAGCCGGTCACAAACTTCTCATTCTTCTGATAAGCAGATTCAATATATGACCGAGCATACTTGGACAAAGCTTCAAACTCAGAAACATACTCAAGAACAGATCTTCCACCCTGCTTGAGCTCCATAAACTTCTTAAACAGAACAGACTTCTGAGCTGTAGAAATGAACTTAGCTTCAAATCTGACTTGGAATTGCTCCCAAGTAATCTCTTCTTCTGGAGTAGTGATGGTAATAGAGTTCCACCAAACAGAAGCTCTCCCCTGAAGCTGCCTTGATGCCAACTTCCTCTTAGTTGCATCATCAATTCCCAAATCACCAAAGATCCTTCTACAAGCATCTATCCACCTCTGGACTTCAATGGTATATTCTGTTCCCAAGAAAACCTTCCCTCCAAGAGCAGTATAATCCTTGCACATCTTAGCAAAATCCACTGGTTTCGGAGTTTGGACTTGAACTCCAACACCAACTGCTGCCCCCGGAACTGGTATCCTTCTCATGATCGAAGTCATCATAGCTTCGAACATGGCTGCATAATCAGCAGTCTCTTCAGTAGCACGGCCTTCCCTAGCAGCTGGTCTCCCTCTTCGACTCATTCTCAATATCTATAAAAAGGAATGATTAGAACATCTAGAGAAACAACTGCATAAAGAACTCAAACTCTGCTAAGCTACTATATTATATATAGTAATCATCCATCAAAATACAATTACGTCTCTCATACGTAGTTACAACAGCGAGCGTTGGGTAAAATCGATTAACCAATGCTCTGATACCAAATGTGACGACTTAACTCCTCAGCGACCTAACACCTGACGACCTAAAGCGATGCGCTTTCCTTCGACCAATGACTTAGTTGGGTTGCGACCTAACAACTTAGACTTCTACACGACCTAACACAACATACGACCTAACAGTTAGATCTACGCGACCTAACAACCTAGCAACCTACGCGACCTAACAGTGTTACGACCTAACACATAGCCTAACTCCTAAGGTCGCCAACTTGTTAGCTCCTTAGGTCGCCAACTTGTTAACTCCTTAGGTCGCCAACTTGTTAACTCCTTAGGTCGCCAACTTGTTAACTCCTTAGGTCGCCAACCCACCCAGTCGACTTAACTTGGTAACATCTTAACCCTTAGGTCGCTTACGACCTTACCACCCAAGCTATCAGACGACCTAACACATAGCGACCTATCCCTTAACTCGGTTACTACGACCTAACTTCTATACACTCTAAGTCGTTGCCGACCTAACCACACACCCAGTAACCACTAGGTCGCTAACTCGCCCTGCCGACCTAGCACTTAGCTCACCGAAACTCTTAGGTCGCTCCCAATAGTTTCCTTAGGTCGGTCAGTTCTTTAGGTCGTTAACTCGCCCTGCCGACCTAGCACTTAGACAAATTTCCCCAAAAATCTGAAATGACTTAAAAATGCAAAAATTCTAGATTTTGACGAACTTGTCGATCCGTAAAAAAATACGGGTCGTTACAATTACGGCTCTCCACTGCGAATGCGGGGTATGTCTTATCAAAATGCTTCCATGCTTCTCCATCAACTGGGTGTTTTAACATACCTTCTTCCTGTGTTCTCACACAGTGTCATCTCATATGATGTGCAGTTGCAAAAGATGCACACAACCTTTGAAGCCTATGAGTGATGGGTAAGTAATGCATACGCTTGTATGAAACTTTCTTTCCTTTCTTTTTCTTGGTTTGTATCTTTCCAGATTACATATTTTGCAATTCCTAAGATTGATATCTTCTTTCCAAAACAACACGCAACCATTTAAACATGTATCTATTTTTGATATGGCAAACCAAAAGCAAACATAAGCTTTTTCACTTCATAATGATTTTCGCACATTAAATTGTTGGGTGGCATAAGCCGTTTTGCAGCATATACTGTACCTGTAAACCCGACTTTTATAAAGTTGTATTTCGATTTCATCGAAATGTATTCTGTAGTTACTGATAGTTGAGTATCGCTTGTACAATCATCCCAGATGGGTTTCTTAGCAGCATCCAATAAGTCATAATTTTTTTTCCTCCAATACTTGGTTCTTCTTCAGCATTAACATCGTTACCATCAATTTCAACAGTAGGGAACATTGAACGTGTTGCACCTTCAACCATATCTTCTATAAGATTCGTCAAAACAATTTCAATATCCACCTCCTCCTCCGAATGTATAGGATGACATGTTATAGGTTCTCCACGACGATCCCACACCAAATATTTCGGCATGAAACCATATTGGCGCAAATGAAATATTACTATATCCGATATCAAAAGCTTCAATAAATTGCACCTACTACATGGACAACGAATTTCTTCATCATACCCATTATTACTTAAAGCGATTTCAAAAAAGACGTGCATACCATTTTGAAAATGTTCACTTATTAAGGCTTTAATTTCTCTTCATTGTTGGTACATCTAGCTCCAGTCGACAAAATAATTGACCATTTTTCCTACTTTAAAATATAAAAACGTATTAATCATTTACGTATTGACATTTTATTTTTCAATCAAATCATATATTTAAATTTTCGCAAATATATAATATTACTCTTTTTAATTTTATTTTAAAATGGATTTACACAAATTATATAAATATAATCTATAAATTTTTGGTTATTGTTTTACATTTTAATGGTTGGTCATCCTACTTCCCATTATAAACACAGTAGTAGTTATATTTTGTAAATCATTTCATTTTAAATTATTCAACAAAATTTTGGTAGTATTTCCCCTTTGTTCCCTGTATCGTACACATATGCGTGTACATAGGGAACAAAAAGAAATTGTTATCAAAATTTTATGGGCCGTTTGAAATGAAATGATTTGCAAAATATAATTACATTATTGTGTTTGTAACTTGTCCAATAAAGGGACAAACCCGACAAATATTGTACCGGATGAATATAATTGTCCGTTCTATGATAAAAACGAATATCCATATAACGACCGTACACAATACTTGTCAAACGGGGCAAAAAACCATCTAAGGGATTTATAAAAAGTAAAGCGTATTAAACAACAATTTTACAAAAATTTATTTACATTCTATGAAACGCATACACTAAATCGTCATTTTCGTCATCCTAAAAACACATACACTAAATCCTGAGCATCGACTTAATTAATCCAAACAAGCCTTAATGCTTGTATGCACAATTAATCAATGCATATACACCAATTAACGGTCGTATACACTAATCAAATTATTTTTCTCAACATTTAAATGATAAACAATTATAATAACAACCTGATTTACATTCAATACGGTATAACAAACCATCAATGCGATATTATAAACAACCATGACAACAAAATAACCTTAATTTAAAAAAATCAAAATTAAGTATGGTTTATCAATTAAACCTTCTTGTAGAGAAATAGCCAATGGAGAGAGTTGAAAATTAAAGATGGAGACTTGTAGACGGCGTAGAGGAGCTATTAGAGATGGTGAACGTGCAGATTTAGGAAGAAGAGGATAATGAATAAAACTATCAACCTGAGGCTAAGATATTCGCGACTTTGTGACAGCTTTCAACTACCGGCGATGATATTTGCGACGGCTCCCAATGGCTTTCGTTGGTTAGTTTATTTTATTTTCATTTATGCCACTGCAACTGCTTGCTGTCAACAGCTATCGTAAAAAAATCGACGAGCCGTCGGCGGCCATCGGAAATGGGCGTCGCAGTAAACAGTGTTTCTAGTAGTGCAGGCTTCAAAACTTCTAAACAGACCATGGGCTCAAAAGGATTATAACCAGCATGATACTCAACAAAACAGAAGAGGAAGCTGAAGGAATTAGAAGGGTGACCACCAAATAGGTATGCATGAAAGGGGGTGTATAGTGTATGTAACGACCCGTATTTTTAACACTTTAAAAATACGAATTAAAATGAAAATTTTGGATAAAAATCCGAAGGAAATAAAATTTTGTGTTGTTAAATGTGAATTACAATCTAAAATACAAAACTGAATTCTGAAATAAGTTATTTGTAAATTAAATATGGATGTTAACTTGTAGTGAATGTAAATAATGAATTGAATTTGATTGTAAACCAAATATGTTATGATTGTAAACAAAGAATAAATAAAATGGTAGATCTAATAATGGAAGTTTATGTTATTGAAACTAATATAAATAAATGTAACTTAATATTACAGTTGATTGAAAGCAGATAATAACTGAAACTGTAATTTGATAAAGATGTTAACTTGTAATTGAACGTAAGTAAAAGATTTAATTTTGAATGTAACAAGTAATTGAATTGAATTTGATTGTAAACAACGAAATAAATAAAATGTTACATTTAATATTGAAGTTATAATATGGAAATCAACGTAAATGAATGTAATTTAATATTACTGTGAATTTAAATAAGATGATAGCTGAAGAAAATGAAAGTAAATGAATTATAAACTATTGATAATAATGTATAAGTAAATGGTTGATTCAATAATGAAAGTGTAAATCGAAATAAAAGAATTCATTTGGAATTAAATAACTTGAATTTGAATTACAATAAAATTGAACGCTGAATCTACTATAATCTTTTATATTGGATTTATAATGGAAAACTGCATTGTAAAAGATTGTTAATTACTGTGAAATTAAAAATGGAATTTGTGAACAATTGAAATTTGATTTAAAAGTTAATAATTTAAAATTGGGAATTTTATATTGAAATTAAACAGTCGAATAATTTATTTTTCGAATATTGGATTTAATTAGACAATTAAATCGATAATTTAATAAGTTAAATTTCAGAAATAATTGAAATCGAGTTAAATATGATTGAAAATGATTTGTAAAATTTTATCTTATCATATTGGAGTTATAGTAATGTATAGAACTTTTAAAATTGAATTTAAAGTTAATTTGTGAAAATTGAATATTTTAATATTTAATTTTCGACTGAAAAATAGACATTTTTCGAACAGTCTCAGAATTGAACGAAACTTGTTCCATTGGATCTGTAATAGTTTGTTATTGTCGGATTTCAATAATTGTAGCAATCGGAGTTATCGTTTGACCGTGGCAGCTCGAAACGCATCGAATTGTTTTTAATATTAATTCGGCGAGTGAAAATAGTCATTTTTTCAAAAAGTCTCGGATTTCGACGAAACCAGTTTCATTGGATCCGTAATGTCATATTATTGTAAGGTTTCAAATTTCGTGTCAATCGGATTTACCGTTTGTCCGGGGCGAGCCCAAATGCGCAGAAATTTGATTAACCGATTTAATTTTAAATCGATCGCCATAACTCACACATACGATCGAATTAGCTTCCGAAACCTGTTCCATTGTGTTCGGAACGTGGGGTAAACCTTAGAAACGCCAGCCGGCATGCTTCGTTTGGAGTTCGGAAAATTTTGGGTGAATAGTGTTTTGCAATTTTCTATAAAAGGCCCTCCATTTCACAATTTGCAAACAAAGGCTAGGGTTTCAAGCCAGCCGCCACTTATACTTCAATGGCCAGAAATGCACGAATCTTCTCCCCTCAATTACTCAAAATCCGTCGATAATTAGAGAAAACTTCCAACACGAAAGTTGTAGAGCACGACGAGAGCTTTAAATCCATACGGAGATGATCAAAAACAGAGCTTCGAGTCAACGGGAAATCGAGCATGAAGGGGCTGCGTTTTTCACGCAATTCGAGGCAGAGGAGGAGGCTGAGCTTCAAGCTATTCCAGGTGAAGGTGGAGTAAGGCGGTGGCTTCGAAGTGGTGTAACCTGATCGTCTTCAAGTTGCTCGGTTTGGTCGTGAAAATTCATGGAGTAAAGGCGGCTATGGGTTTGTGTTGTACGTGTTTATCACGTTGAAGAGGAAGATGAAGGGGACGGCCCAGAACTGAAGATGCAGAAATGAACGGCCGTGATCTGATCTAGGGTTAGAAAAATAAAAATAAAGCTGAAATTGTATATTTAAATTCATACAAACTTTGAAAAATCATAACTTTTTCATACGAGGTCCGTTTTGCGCGAAACAAGATGCATTGTAATCGTATGGACTAGCACTACGCTATGCAGCTGGATCAGAATCATTTGGAGCTAGAGAAAATTTTGAGTTAAATCGAACGTCGTTCGATTTGATTTAAAATCGTAAAAATCAAGGTGAGTGTTTATACGCTCACAATTGACTGAATATCTTTATGGTAGTTAAATCTGACATTATGAAGTGATATGGATTTATTTGTCGTTGTTTGATAAAAATTTAATTGTCATATAGATTGTCATTTGAATTCACCGTTGAAAATTAAATTGACAGTCAAATTGAAGTTAAAATTTAATTGCGATCAAATTTCCCGATATTGATAACTATGAAATTGCCGTGAATTGTATTGACTATTGGATGATTTATTTCGATGGATGCTATTGGTTGATATTTAAATGTTTGGATGTTTATTTGCTTATATATATATCCTGTTATACATGCATATGACACTGTGATTGGTTTAAGTAATATATATTCATCCCTGACATGTAATTGGAATAATAATCACTTGGCCATAGGATAGAAAATTACATACGGACACCGGGTTGGTTAAATTAAATGATTTTAAAAGTTGTTTTGAAATTATTTAAATGAATTGATTTTAAGAATAAAATCAAATTTATGGAAATCGAATTATTTTGAATTGAAGCTCGAAATGTTGGAATTTAAACTTGGTAAATGAAATTGTTTAATTATTCGAAGTTTAGATTTTAAGAAAAATTTGAAATACGGCGTAAATTTTCGAAAGTTGATTTGGTTTAAAAGATTGGACTTTTAATCGAACTCTGAATATTTCTAAGAAAATTTATATGAAATGATATTTCAAGTTTGAGTTTGGAATTGAAAATTTATTTGAAATTGAGATTTAATTAATTTGGAATTTAATTGAAATTCAAAGAAATTTGTGAATTGGACTAAATTAAAACTATTGAATTAAATTTGATGATAAAATTGATTTGAATAGGATTTGAACTAAAACTGATTTGGAATGTAATACTTAAATGAATTCTTGAAATCCGAATATTAATCTAAGTTTATTGAATTGGAATTGTTCCAGAAATTAAGTAAACTACTTAATACGGATGTTTAATTTGAAGTATATTCTAAGTTGAATACGAAATGGTTTTAAAGCGAATCTTATATTCTTATATAAATATATGAACCATTTTGAAATGTGAAATATTTAAAGTTTTGAAATATATCGGAAGTGAAATGGTTTATTTTATGGTTCAAATATGTATTTGAAATTGATAATTTGAAATGGTTTATTGAGAAGCTGAATCGAGTTGAAATTGATGATTTGAAATCTGATTAAATTTTAATTTTGAAATTCGAGTTTATGTGAACCGATTTGTGAAATTTAAGGAAGCTATATTTTATATAAAGTGTTTCGATTTCCAAAGTGTTTTGATTTTAAAAGACTTATGATTTCGAAAGCGGTATAACTTTGGAAAGTGATACGATTTTGGAAATGGATTTATTTAAAGTGAAATGTTTATATTTAAATCTTGAATTTAAATACGAATTGGGTTAAATGAAGTTGCGACCTAAATTGAAATTCGAAAACGATTTTGAAATCGAAATGAGATATTGAGGCGAAAAATGATTTTGAAATCGAAATGAGATATTGAGGCGAAAATGATTTTGGAATCGAAATGAGATTTTGAGGCGAAAATGATTTTTTGAAATGAAATTGTATACTTTGAGTAGATATGATGATTTTGAAATGGATTTGATTTTGAAGCGAATATGATATTTTGATATCATTTATGAATCGATTTGAAATGTAAAAGATCAAACCGGTGTGAAAAATATAACGTAGTTATTAAAGAGACCGGGATCGGATATGGACATACTCTCTGTCGATACCGAAAACCACTTTAATAACTATATTCGTGGAGTGTTGATCCAGAATGAAGTGGATGGTTTGATGAACGTGTTGACTGAAGAAAGAGAACGATTTTGGATGACCCCTGACATGACTAAAACAGGAGCCGCGCCGGGCCATTGAGGATCGCCATCTCTAGCGGACACACTCCTTCGATACCATGTCTATTACTTTTGTGATTCGATTTGGGTGCACCCCGCGATTTGGGAGTGTTGTTTCGCGGTGTTGGGGTAGTAGCTGCTATGCCCAACATCAGTCCGGATCAGGCAACTACTAGTATCCTAGTTGGTATTGCCTCATGTACCTTGTCATACTGATTATCCTATTCGCAACCACTACGTTTCGGTTTGTACCTTGAGTATATGGATTGCCCTCTGGTGACTTCCGGTTTTGGGGAAACTACGATCTTGTATATGCTCTTGGGAATATAAACTGTGTTAAGGGTGGATTGGGCCATGGCTTAACGCTATTTTAATACTTTTACTTTAATTTAGACATATTATAATAGTGTATTGTACTACATAGTAGATAGTTTAACGGATCCTTGAGAGATGGAAAATCCCGTAACATCTCTTAAGTTATTGCACTCACGTTGACACTGGACAGGAGATGTCAAACCCCGTAAACATCTCTGACGCCGTCACACTCATATTTTCTTATTCGATTTGACTTACATGAGATATTTTAGTCCTGACTCGAGTGTTTTGTCTTTTCATTATGCTCGGGTCAGCCTGAGCATTTCAGATAAGGTTGAAGATCTATTTTGGAGGACGAAGACGGAGTTTGGTATTACATCATTTGTATTCTACTACCATATTATTTTTCCGCTGCATTATTGTATTATCTCTGATATGTATGTAACTCTGATTTATGATGTATAATAATAATCAAATTTATTTATTTAACAGCTTCATGAACTGTTATTTTATTATTATATCTTGTTCCTTCCGCTGCAAGATTCTGAGTTTGCTTCTGTTCTTTCTTTCCTTTTCTTATTTAACCCCAATAACCATCCGCCCTTTTGAATGGTTTAGAATCGGCATGTGTGTCTGATTTGTCGATTTAAACTGTCCAAAAAGGCGGGTCGTTACAGTTGGTATCAGAGCTTTGGTTTAGATTACCTTAGCTCTAGTGGGGAATAACTCGTTGAAATAGGGTTGAAACCTATGAATGAGTTTGAGGGTACGAGAGAGCGTATTTGTTATTTTGATATAAAATGGTTTTATATTGTGTTGATCTGTTCCGTTTAGTATTTATAAATTCTGGTTGGTACATGGGACGCCATGGCATCGATAGGGGTTTCTAAACACTCGAATAGGACAAATTGACATAATATTGTTTTGACGTATATTTATATATAAATATTACTACGGATATATAAATTTGATTTTATTGGTTGGTAGGAGATGATAATATTAGATTATCGTCGTCAATTGGTTGACTTGTCAATATTTCTAAATTATTGACAAATGAAAAAAAAATGAATTTGGAAAATATAATTGGAAATGGAATTAAATGAATATGATTTTAAATTTGAGAATATAAACTCCAATGTTTTGAAATTTGTACCAATGGTTTGGAAATAATCTATGTATCATTTGAAAATTTTGAATAGGAATGATTTGCCAAGTGATTTTGAAATAAATAAGTGGTGTATGCCCCGCTTGATGTTTGGAAAGTAAGTTTCGGTAATGAGTGCACGCATTATCGACGTTTATTTTTCAAGAGTCCGAGTGGGGGAGACCACTAAATGTTTTCTGTACTCTTCGAATAAACTAGAAATTGAAATTTTTCTAAAATATGTAATAGAATTTAAAGGTTAAAATGAAAATTTAAATTGTAATAGTAAACCTTAATGTGATAAATAATAAATTGAAGATTTGTTAAATAAGCTCAACACTAGAATTTAATGAAAATAAGTTGTATATTATCAACTGCACTAAATTTGCATAACCATAACTTACCTAATATTTAAAAGTTTAAAATGCATATTTTGATAAGTAAGTAAAAAAATATACAAGTATGATAGTGTAAATAAAATGTGAAGATCAAATTGATAGTTGCAAATATAAAAGAAATTCAAATTGAAAAATGAATAATATATACTTAGTTGATGGTATGAAATTTAATTTGAACAAGCAAAATTATTGAATTAAATCAATGAGGAAAACAAGTAAAGTGAATTATGGAATTTGATATAATCCAAACAAAGTAAATGAATTGAGTAAACTTGATTTGTTTGGAAATGAATAAACCAATTGAGACAAATAAAAGAAATTGATTGACTTGGTGGTAAATTTGGTATGGACGTTAATGTTGTTGTGCTTTGGTTGTAGATGGATGTTAGGTGAGTAAATACGATTCATAATGTAATGGAATTGAATAAATGGAATAAAAATTTAAGTAATTAAATTCAATTTGTAGTAAGGTGATGTTGAATATAATTGAATTCAATTTAATGTGAAGCAAAATTTTCTTGAGTTAAAATGTGGAGGTAATAAAGTGAATAAACCGGAAAACGAATTTAATGTAAACTTATTTCATAAAAATATAAAAGAAATTAACAACTTTGGGTTAATGCTTGATTTTCCGGAAACTTTAAATTGGATAGTTTGTATTTGTAATAACAAACAAATGTAGAAATCTAAAATTGTCCGGTATGTGCTGAAACTAAAAGTACCATAACTTTTAAATGAATAATCGGAATTTGATGATCTTGGACTTTTCGGAAAGCTTAGAATCTGGAGCACGACTTTTGTTTAGAGTATTTCAGAAAATTCATTCGTTTACTAGGTTAAAAATATAAATGTCTATCGCTGTCCTGTGTAAGAATAAGCAAAACTAATAGCATTTGACCTTAGTATTTATGACATAACTTTTTACTGGTGTATCGGATTTTGATGATCTTGCACTTTCTGAAAAGCTTAGAACTTAAGCTAAAACTTTTGTTTTAAGAATTTGGTGTTTTAATGTCGTTTAGATGGTCAAAAACGTGACCAAATGTCGCTGACCTGCGCAATTCATTGCCAGGCTGAGGCGTTCCTATTTAGTAAAACGGTCGTAACTTTTGAACGGATGGTCCGAATTTTATGATTTTGGACATTCCGGAAAGCCTGAAACAAATGCAACAACTTTTATTTAGATTCCATTTTAAAATTTTATCGTTTAGGTGACCAAAAACTAGGATTTGTTCGCTGTCCTGAATTTAAAATTTTCAGTTTTGAAGTTAAATATGTATATGTATGTTGTTTATGCTAAGTATATCGATCTATCTTTATATGCATGGTTCTAACTTGGTTATTGAGCATTTTAGTAGGTAGCAAAGGGGTTGCGCTTCGCTTGTGGAGCTCGCTTCTGCGCTAAATGCAAAATGTAAGTTAAAATGCTAATAAACGCTTAATAAAAGGTACGTTCTCGGATTACAGTTTATGTTGTGGTATATTATTGTGTTCCCCATGTTTTAGGATGCCTCATCCTTGTAATGAGATGTATATCATGCAATTATTACCATGTGAAATTTTTCGGTCCTAGCCGCGCAAAGGAGGTGCTGCCGAAATTTTTCAAAAATCCGGGAGTTAGAAAATTTTGAGAAAAAAAATTCTATAACTAAATTTTGCAAATAAGTCGAATATTTTGAATGAATTATATCTAAATGATGGTTTCCCCTTCTCCGTTCCTTTTCGAGGACGAAAAGTTTTAAGTGGGGGAGAATGTAACGACCCGTATTTTTAACACTTTAAAAATACGAATTAAAATGAAAATTTTGGATAAAAATCCGAAGGAAATAAAATTTTGTGTTGTTAAATGTGAATTACAATCTAAAATACAAAACTGAATTCTGAAATAAGTTATTTGTAAATTAAATATGGATGTTAACTTGTAGTGAATGTAAATAATGAATTGAATTTGATTGTAAACCAAATATGTTATGATTGTAAACAAAGAATAAATAAAATGGTAGATCTAATAATGGAAGTTTATGTTATTGAAACTAATATAAATAAATGTAACTTAATATTACAGTTGATTGAAAGCAGATAATAACTGAAACTGTAATTTGATAAAGATGTTAACTTGTAATTGAACGTAAGTAAAAGATTTAATTTTGAATGTAACAAGTAATTGAATTGAATTTGATTGTAAACAACGAAATAAATAAAATGTTACATTTAATATTGAAGTTATAATATGGAAATCAACGTAAATGAATGTAATTTAATATTACTGTGAATTTAAATAAGATGATAGCTGAAGAAAATGAAAGTAAATGAATTATAAACTATTGATAATAATGTATAAGTAAATGGTTGATTCAATAATGAAAGTGTAAATCGAAATAAAAGAATTCATTTGGAATTAAATAACTTGAATTTGAATTACAATAAAATTGAACGCTGAATCTACTATAATCTTTTATATTGGATTTATAATGGAAAACTGCATTGTAAAAGATTGTTAATTACTGTGAAATTAAAAATGGAATTTGTGAACAACTGAAATTTGATTTAAAAGTTAATAATTTAAAATTGGGAATTTTATATTGAAATTAAACAGTCGAATAATTTATTTTTCGAATATTGGATTTAATTAGACAATTAAATCGATAATTTAATAAGTTAAATTTCAGAAATAATTGAAATCGAGTTGAATATGATTGAAAATGATTTGTAAAATTTTATCTTATCATATTGGAGTTATAGTAATGTATAGAACTTTTAAAATTGAATTTAAAGTTAATTTGTGAAAATTGAATATTTTAATATTTAATTTTCGACTGAAAAATAGACATTTTTCGAACAGTCTCAGAATTGAACGAAACTTGTTCCATTGGATCCGTAATAGTTTGTTATTGTCGGATTTCAATTATTGTAGCAATCGGAGTTATCGTTTGACCGTGGCAGCTCGAAACGCATCGAATTGTTTTTAATATTAATTCGGCGAGTGAAAATAGTCATTTTTTCAAAAAGTCTCGGATTTCAACGAAACCAGTTTCATTGGATCCGTAATGTCATATTATTGTAAGGTTTCAAATTTCGTGTCAATCGGATTTACCGTTTGTCCGGGGCGAGCCCAAATGCGCAGAAATTTGATTAACCGATTTAATTTTAAATCGATCGCCATAACTCACACATACGATCGAATTAGCTTCCGAAACCTGTTCCATTGTGTTCGGAACGTGGGGTAAACCTTAGAAACGCCAGCCGGCATGCTTCGTTTGGAGTTCGGAAAATTTTGGGTGAATAGTGTTTTGCAATTTTCTATAAAAGGCCCTCCATTTCACAATTTGCAAACAAAGGCTAGGGTTTCAAGCCAGCCGCCACTTATACTTCAATGGCCAGAAATGCACGAATCTTCTCCCCTCAATTACTCAAAATCCGTCGATAATTAGAGAAAACTTCCAACACGAAAGTTGTAGAGCACGACGAGAGCTTCAAATCCATACGGAGATGATCGAAAACAGAGCTTCGAGTCAACGGGAAATCGAGCATGAAGGGGCTGTGTTTTTCACGCAATTCGAGGCAGAGGAGGAGGCCGAGCTTCAAGTTATTCCAGGTGAAGGTGGAGTAAGGCGGTGGCTTCGAAGTGGTGTAACCTGATCGTCTTCAAGTTGCTCGGTTTGGTCGTGAAAATTCATGGAGTAAAGGCGGCTATGGGTTTGTGTTGTACGTGTTTATCACGTTGAAGAGGAAGATGAAGGGGACGGCCCAGATCTGAAGATGCAGAAATGAACTGTCACGTACAGAAATTTTCGACTTTCGAAAATTCGACATCGATACTCACTTTATCGACTGCCGAGAAATCGAGTGCCGAAAACTCCAATAGTGAGGGTTTTAAGAAGAAGAAAAAGGTAGAAGAAGAAGAAGATAGAAGAAGAAAGAAGAGAAAGAAGAAAAGAGGAAGAAGAAACAACAGAACAACATCAGAACAGAAAACAATATCAGAATCTTACACATCGCAGCGGAACAATATACAATAGATAATTACTAGTCTTTTAAAACAAAGAGCTATATCAGTTGATACATACATCAATCAGAGTCAATATACAACAATGGACAGTTATATAACTTGTCCTCATACAGAATACACAGCGGAATAAATAATATCAGATACAAATACTACGTCTCGTCCTCCAGCTTATCTCCAAAGCTCCAGAATATCCAGAATATCCTGATAATCTAACTCTAGACTGCCCGTGTGGAAATTGATGGGCACCCAGAGTTTAGAAGGGAAACAATAAACTCCGAGTCAGTCATGGTGACTGGTGTGAGATCGTAAAACAGTTATTCTTTAAAATAAACAACAGGATAATTTTAAAGTCAATTCGAAATGCTTTTGGAAAATGAAACTACCATAAGACCTCCCGCCACACACAAAATGCAAACGCAGAATTGGAGGAGATTTCTTCTTATGATAGTCAAAGATGCTTACTACGCAAAATCAAATCATTTTTGATATTATTATTAGTGCATAGTGTAGAAAACATTTCGAAAGTATAATATTAATCTTAGCCAACATACGACCAGTATCGTATGCCTACTATAGCTACTATGTTCAATAGCAGGTTACCGCCACATTCCATAGCAGGTAATACAACTAAAACCGTACGAGTCGCGTATTGTTTCTTTGGATTTCCAACAAATGGTCAGGCAAAGGAACTTCCTATCCACGATGGGTACGTCCCTGGAATAGACGACCCGAGAACCTAACCGGATCTCTGCCAACACAAGGCCGGGTTACCTCTGCAAAAATAGGTAACTACTGACACGCGTATGCCATCCCCCGATCGTCACCGATCTTCCCGAGGATCCCCGATTCGCAACAAAACCACATAGATAATAATAATGCAGTAACCACAGAGGTTAAGTATCTGGGCTCCATACCATGATACCACCTTTATCCAGAAGGAATGACATACACTAAGGGGCGCTACTCCCTAGAACCTTGCTGCATCCTTCCTGTTTCGACCATTTCCGGGGTGTGAGGCTCGACGAAGTCTCGTCCACAAAGCTACGCTTTCTCAAAAAGCCCTGCTTCGGGTCAAACAAAATGATCAACCTATGATCACAAAGATATAAGATCAAACAAATGATCATATCACAAATGATCAAACACTGATCATTTCACAGCAACACTCAGTATGTCACGTTACCAAATTGGGATATATCGCTGATAAATTTCAACTACATAACCTCTGAGCTCGTACGTCTCAGAGAAGGGTGTTAAGCTAAGAGAATAAATTCTCCGCCACCAACAGAAATGTATTTGAAAGAAATCAGCTTTATATCTCAAATTGTAACGTCAGACACACAATCCATACAAGTCTGTTCCGGGATCGAACAGAACCGAAGGCACTTCTCACGAAGCCCTTGCATTTCCGGATAATTTCAATCACGTCAGGACTTCCCGTCACTAAGGGTGATAAAACCTCTAAATCGAAGATCAGTCGATGTAGAGTAACTCGACGGTAATCCTTCCGTTTTCAAAAATATCCGGTCTTCAACACCGGTCTTCAAATGCGATTCATAACGACGTATCACATATTCGGAATGGGTTATACGACCCCATGGTCCTTTCCCGGCTAACCCGAATAGTGAGCGCTTATTCAAAAATAAGTGTGGCATTCAAATTCATCCAATTCACAACAAATACCTACCTAAAGGTAATTATCGATAGTCGGTTATTTAACTATCAATAAAGATGCGCGACATCATCAGATTCCAAATAATTTTCCCAAATTATTTATTCTTCAAAAATATCTTTACTAGATATAGAATTTTCCACACTTAACCATTTGAAAACAATTTCAAATCAATTTCCACTCTTCAAAAATAAATCAATATTTATTTTTAAACAACCTCGCTTTCTTTTATAAATTCCGTATCGAATTTATACTTTCGAATATCTACTGATATTCGATTTTCAAATCGTTTTCAATATCAAATTTCAATTTATCTTTACAAGGATAAATTCTCAAAACGTTCATTTCATATTGGAAAAGCAATTCCATACTTATTTAAAAATAAGTATGTCACAAATCATTTATTTTCAACACTTGAAAAATATTCGATATACTTAAATCAAATTAAGTATATATTTCATTCTTTAAGGAAATCTATTTTCTATAACAACATCAATTTGAGTCAAAACGAATGTTACGTAAAACATCGTTACGACGACTCAAAAATCACTAGTATAGGGATTCGAAATTAAAATAGATATGGAAATCCCAATACTAGATAAAAACATTTCCTTTCGGAAATCATTTACTATAACAATAGTGTTATAGTCCACCATTTCCTTATATTTCTCGAAAACGTCTATTTCAACAAGAACTGTTGAAATCTATGCTTTCGATTCATAACACATTTTAAAACACCTTTAAAATGTTTAACTTCATTTTTAAAATATTACTTCTTCAAAAATGAATCCATTTTACTTAACAATATATTCACTGTCCAAAATCGTGCATAAAATTTACTTAACCCCATTTCAATCATTTCTACACATTTTTATTTCAATAAAAATTCGCTATTCAAAATCGTGAATATATCTTCTTAAACAATCTTCTATATTAGATTTATCACATTCAATCTATTTCGAATTTATAAGCACGTTTATAAATTCTATTTCTCTTTTTAATAACAACTTCGGCTTATAAACCTTCTTTTATCAACTTCTATATTTAACTTATTAAAATAAGTGACTTTGGGTTTATAACAACTTTTTATAAATTTCAATCCTATTTATAAAAACTTCAATATCAATCCAATTTCAATATTGATTTCTGAATTTATTTTCAACGTTAATTAAAAGATCCCATACTAATTTCTCAAAAATTCATTTTCAATATCAACTCAATTACAGATTGATTTCTAATTTTATTTATCACTACTAAAATAAATTCCTTATTTTTCTTTCAAATTTTTCAATATCCTGTTTTTAAATGGATTCTTCAAATTGAAATCATTTTACATTGATTTCACAACTTATTTCAATTTACCAATTAAATTTTAAACTGAATTTCCAACTTATCTTCTTTTAAATAAATTCCTTTTTAAGAAAATAAATTTCAATCGTTTTCTTTCAATCTATTTTAAAAATCCAAATTTTAAATTAAATTCTTCAATTTATAATCGCTACTTTACGAAATCCATTTATTTAACATTTTCACTTGATTCTGGAATTAATTCGATAAGATTATAAAAATTAACTTTTTATACTTTAAAATTTCCTTTCTTCAAAATATATTCAATTTCAAAAATTGATTCACTTAGAAATTTCTACTTTGATTTCAAAAATTCAATTTCGTTTATTTTTGGAATCAAATGATGTCAAAACATCCATTCAGCTAAATTTTAGCTTTCAAACAATTTCCAGATATCAATATGATTAATAGCATCACTATAATCATTCACAGATTCATATCACAATAGAAATGAATTAAATAAATGTGAGGGGTCCAGTTGGATCCCTCCAACCTGTTTCCCTGCATCCAAAGATGTTAGCACAATACCAATTCCGCTCCAGTACGGAATTATCGCGGTATATAGGTTTTTATAAATCCGCTTACTAACGGCGCAATAGGGTCTCATCCGCTATACGAGGCGGGAAATCATCAATCCAATATATACATATGCCAATATGTATATACTGCTATATATATATAGATATATCCTACTATATCTAATACAAACAGCAATCATAGCAATCAAACAATAACTGTAAAAATTCCACATTTTATTCGAGTGAGAAAAATCTCACCTTGGCTTTAATTTGCAATCCATTTTCCATTTCCGACTTGATTTCACAGTTTGGACCTTGTATAAGCAATTATACAATTTATTAATATTCGAACAGATCGAATAATAAATTTTTATTTGACTATATTGATATATTGGTGATTTCATTTTAATAGTTAAATTAATTGATAGTTTTATTTAAACCAATATTTTTCCTTTAATAAATTTCTTTAAGTGTCTAAGAACAAATAAATTTTTCCATAGTTCAAAAAAAAAAAAAAATTCACTAGTAAATGGAAACAGGTATATTTATTTTTAAATTTCATATATATAAAAACTATTCTTTATAAAAATCCTATCTTTATATAACCTTTCCAATTTTCTACACATGTCTATGTATTTACTAAAATTAATAGTGAATTCCTTTATTGTAAATATACTTAACTGTAAAAATAATTTTCTGTTTTTAAATTTTACATATACTTTCATTCAATCTATTGTAAACAGAAAGTATTTGTTACTGTAAGTTTCAAACACATACGAATTTACTGAATTGAAATCAAATTCGAGAACGAAATTCGAATACCTAGCTGCCTGCTCGAGAACCACCAGCGATGCCAGTCGCGATCGCGAAACCCTAACCATTTCTCAATCTCGATTTCATCTTGACGAACGCCATCCCCTTGCGTACACGTGCCATCCCTACGCCTCAATTACCAGCCGATGCCTCGAGACGAATATCATCGTAGCCCAGTTCCTAGCCTTGATTCAATTCACGATCGCATTAGTTGAATGCGCCTCTACCCTAATCCAATACTCGATTCGAAGTCGAGTTTCCCCTTGCTTGAATAGATTCGACTCCCCTCCTAAACCATCGCAGCTCGACGACAAACTCCCAACCATCGAGCTCCGCCCCGGCGCGATACCTCGCGATCCCCATCTCGACGCCGCTCCACTTGCGATGCGCGCGTGACTCTAGCCTCCCTCCATTCGATTTCGCTCGCTCCTCCCAGAATCGCTCGCGAGGCAAAAATCACGTTTTGAAATCGCCTACCCCCTTTTCTTTATTTGAATGAATACGTAGAAGAGAAGAGGAATGAAAATAAGATGGTAGTTCGGCCATTATTTCTTTGATTTTACTGAGAGGAGGGAACGAGATGCTCGAGTGTATTTGAGAACAGCAGAAAAAGTTGCGTGATATCAGATGAGGATAAGTACGAAGGAGGCAAATAGACGGTAGGTTGTACGAGTTGTTGGAGGAAGTGAAATAATATATTCTTAAATTTTTCGATATAGATTCCAACGCGTTTATATGTCGTTTGCTCACATATCAATTCTGATAAATACGAAATTTGAAATCCGACAATAATTCAATATTACGGATCCAATGGAACTCGTTTCGTCGAATTCCGAGACTGTTTGAAAAATGACTATTTTTAAATATCGATTCAAACAATTAAATTCAAAACTGAGAAAAACAGTTTAAATTTCAATTCTGAAGCTGCTGTTATCTTTAGTGTTATCAATATAAATTTTACAAGCGTTTGAAATATTTTTCTTCAACTTAAAATTGAAGATATATATTTTTATTCGACTGTCAATAGATTAAATTTTATAATTTAACCGTCAAATTCAAAGTTATATCGGGAATTCAAATTAAATCGTCGTTCAAATATTTAAAATTAATTAAATATTCTCAATTTAATTTGTTCAAAATTCTGGGTCGTTACAGACTTCCCTCCTTAAAAGAATTTCGTCCTCGAAATTACAAGTTAGAAAGAAAGGTCCTTAACTCGTCTACTATTTTTCACAATCTAAATAGTTTTATCCATTTATCAAACAAACCTTTTTACTAAAGATTCGTTATCACCTCAACTAAATTCCCAACTTCAATTTTAAATTTCAAACAACATTGTTTAACTTCTAAATTCAAATTCGAGTTTAAATTCAAATTTTAACTTCAAAATTTTCTCAAAATTTTTCTAACACTCGAAATTTTCGAAAAATTTCGCCAGCGTCTCCTTT
This sequence comes from Allium fistulosum, assembly GCA_030737815.1. Taxonomy (NCBI): domain Eukaryota; kingdom Viridiplantae; phylum Streptophyta; class Magnoliopsida; order Asparagales; family Amaryllidaceae; genus Allium; species Allium fistulosum. The sequence goes on along the minus strand of CM060904.1, from coordinate 1,215,303,889 downwards.
GCGCGGCTAATACGGTACGACTACAAAACGTCCCTACGGACTCTCAGATTTCAAAAAGAAAAAGAAAAAGCCAAGAGGCTAGAGAGAAATCATCAAAAACTCATATTATAATTCAAATACGTACCTTTTGTCGAGCAATTCAAATTATCTGTGAAATCAAATTCAATTCCCTTTATACCTGTATATCTACTAGCCATAATATCTAGTTACATACATACAAACCATTTTGCTACAAAATTTTCAATATAAACTGCTTATACATTTCTAGCTTACTATTGAAGTTACATTCGTTTTTAAACAAAATGAATTCATATCCATTCAATTTTTCATTCTTAAACAAAGCGAATTCAATTTCACATTCCAATTTCATTTGAATTTAATTCACAATTTCAATTCAATTTGAATTCTATTTAACTTCTGAATATTGAATTTATCATTTATCTTTCATTCATAACCGCACTATTTTAAATTAGTTTCATCTACTAATTCATTCGTCTTCAATTTGAATTTCATTCCCTTAGAATTCTATTTTCAATTATAAATTCATATTTACAATTTCATTCCATCCTGAATTTTATCTTCAATTATCCTTTTTGAATTCTATTTTTCATTTGTAAATCATATTTACAATTCATATTCATAATTTTTATTCATATATGAATTCACCTCTTTATATTTCAATTCATATCTATAGATTTCATTTGTTAATGAACTTTAATTCCAATCACCATTACATAATTTACATTAACAATTTCTATTTGTATAAGTTATCAATTCAATCATATTCCATAAATATTCTTATACAGTATTCCAGAGTCTTTTCAACTTTTCAAAAAAATCATTTTGAAAACAATTCAAATTTATCTTTTGAATTTTCTAAAACAAAATCCAAAATTTCCAAACAACTTCCTTTTAAAACAATTTTGGCAGCAATTTCTCTTTTGGAAACCCGAAAATGAACATCAGTGATGCTGCAGTCATTACCGAAGTTATTTTCCAGCGACCGAAAAGAGTTTAGAGCTTTCATCTCTCTAAAATACTTTTCAAAACCTTTGAAATTCATTTTCAAATCAAAAAGATTTAACTTTCCAAATCACCAAAATTCTCAAACTCCTTTCAAAACATTTCCAAAAACTTCTCTGGAATTCCGTTTCAAATTACAATTCACATTTAAAATTTACACTCTTTAATTTCATTTGTATATGAATTAATTTCTTAGCTTTGGAGTTATGATTTCAATTTCTTATTCAATTTTAGTGATGATAATTCACTATTATTACTTCCTAACATCCATGCAACCATATACTGTAATAATTTACAGAAAATCATTTCTTTTCTATACAAAAATAGTTTTGGGCAAAATTATCTCATCCACCCTATTTTAAAACAATACTGTGTCGGTTTACCTTGTTTAAGAGTTTAGAAACCCCTATCGACTACAGTTAGCCAGACTGCACCGACCAGAATCCATAAACAATCAACCGATAAGTCAACACAATACAAAACAATTTTTTATATTCACTAACAAATACGCGCTCATATTTATTATTACACTCAACTCATTCTAGAGTACTACTGACTCTATCTCTAATGAGTAACACCCAACAGAGCAGGGTTGTCGCTTAACCATATGCTCTGATACCACGCTGTCACGTACAGAAATTTTCGACTTTCGAAAATTCGACATCGATACTCACTTTATCGACTGCCGAGAAATCGAGTGCCGAAAACTCCAATAGTGAGGGTTTTAAGAAGAAGAAAAAGGTAGAAGAAGAAGAAGATAGAAGAAGAAAGAAGAGAAAGAAGAAAAGAGGAAGAAGAAACAACAGAACAACATCAGAACAGAAAACAATATCAGAATCTTACACATCGCAGCGGAACAATATACAATAGATAATTACTAGTCTTTTAAAACAAAGAGCTATATCAGTTGATACATACATCAATCAGAGTCAATATACAACAATGGACAGTTATATAACTTGTCCTCATACAGAATACACAGCGGAATAAATAATATCAGATACAAATACTAGGTCTCGTCCTCCAGCTTATCTCCAAAGCTCCAGAATATCCAGAATATCCTGATAATCTAACTCTAGACTGCCCGTGTGGAAATTGATGGGCACCCAGAGTTTAGAAGGGAAACAATAAACTCCGAGTCAGTCATGGTGACTGGTGTGAGATCGTAAAACAGTTATTCTTTAAAATAAACAACAGGATAATTTTAAAGTCAATTTGAAATGCTTTTGGAAAATGAAACTACCATAAGACCTCCCGCCACACACAAAATGCAAACGCAGGATTGGAGGAGATTTCTTCTTATGATAGTCAAAGATGCTTACTACGCAAAATCAAATCATTTTTGATATTATTATTAGTGCATAGTGTAGAAAACATTTCGAAAGTATAATATTAATCTTAGCCAACATACGACCAGTATCGTATGCCTACTATAGCTACTATGTTCAATAGCAGGTTACCGCCACATTCCATAGCAGGTAATACAACTAAAACCGTACGAGTCGCGTATTGTTTCTTTGGATTTCCAACAAATGGTCAGGAAAAGGAACTTCCTATCCACGATGGGTACGTCCCTGGAATAGACGACCCGAGAACCTAACCGGATCTCTGCCAACACAAGGCCGGGTTACCTCTGCAAAAATAGGTAACTACTGACACGCGTATGCCATCCCCCGATCGTCACCGATCTTCCCGAGGATCCCCGATTCGCAACAAAACCACATAGATAATAATAATGCAGTAACCACAGAGGTTAAGTATCTGGGCTCCATACCATGATACCACCTTTATCCAGAAGGAATGACATACACTAAGGGGCGCTACTCCCTAGAACCTTGCTGCATCCTTCCTGTTTCGACCATTTCCGGGGTGTGAGGCTCGACGAAGTCTCGTCCACAAAGCTACGCTTTCTCAAAAAGCCCTGCTTCGGGTCAAACAAAATGATCAACCTATGATCACAAAGATATAAGATCAAACAAATGATCATATCACAAATGATCAAACACTGATCATTTCACAGCAACACTCAGTATGTCACGTTACCAAATTGGGATATATCGCTGATAAATTTCAACTACATAACCTCTGAGCTCGTACGTCTCAGAGAAGGGTGTTAAGCTAAGAGAATAAATTCTCCGCCACCAACAGAAATGTATTTGAAAGAAATCAGCTTTATATCTCAAATTGTAATGTCAGACACACAATCCATACAAGTCTGTTCCGGGATCGAACAGAACCGAAGGCACTTCTCACGAAGCCCTTGCATTTCCGGATAATTTCAATCACGTCAGGACTTCCCGTCACTAAGGGTGATAAAACCTCTAAATCGAAGATCAGTCGATGTAGAGTAACTCGACGGTAATCCTTCCGTTTTCAAAAATATCCGGTCTTCAACACCGGTCTTCAAATGCGATTCATAACGACGTATCACATATTCGGAATGGGTTATACGACCCCATGGTCCTTTCCCGGCTAACCCGAATAGTGAGCGCTTATTCAAAAATAAGTGTGGCATTCAAATTCATCCAATTCACAACAAATACCTACCTAAAGGTAATTATCGATAGTCGGTTATTTAACTATCAATAAAGATGCGCGACATCATCAGATTCCAAATAATTTTCCCAAATTATTTATTCTTCAAAAATATCTTTACTAGATATAGAATTTTCCACACTTAACCATTTGAAAACAATTTCAAATCAATTTCCACTCTTCAAAAATAAATCAATATTTATTTTTAAACAACCTCGCTTTCTTTTATAAATTCCGTATCGAATTTATACTTTCGAATATCTACTGATATTCGATTTTCAAATCGTTTTCAATATCAAATTTCAATTTATCTTTACAAGGATAAATTCTCAAAACGTTCATTTCATATTGGAAAAGCAACTCCATACTTATTTAAAAATAAGTATGTCACAAATCATTTATTTTCAACACTTGAAAAATATTCGATATACTTAAATCAAATTAAGTATATATTTCATTCTTTAAGGAAATCTATTTTCTATAACAACATCAATTTGAGTCAAAACGAATGTTACGTAAAACATCGTTACGACGACTCAAAAATCACTAGTATAGGGATTCGAAATTAAAATAGATATGGAAATCCCAATACTAGATAAAAACATTTCCTTTCGGAAATCATTTACTATAACAATAGTGTTATAGTCCACCATTTCCTTATATTTCTCGAAAACGTCTATTTCAACAAGAACTGTTGAAATCTATGCTTTCGATTCATAACACATTTTAAAACACCTTTAAAATGTTTAACTTCATTTTTAAAATATTACTTCTTCAAAAATGAATCCATTTTACTTAACAATATATTCACTGTCCAAAATCGTGCATAAAATTTACTTAACCCCATTTCAATCATTTCTACACATTTTTATTTCAATAAAAATTCGCTATTCAAAATCGTGAATATATCTTCTTAAACAATCTTCTATATTAGATTTATCACATTCAATCTATTTCGAATTTATAAGCACGTTTATAAATTCTATTTCTCTTTTTAATAACAACTTCGGCTTATAAACCTTCTTTTATCAACTTCTATATTTAACTTATTAAAATAAGTGACTTTGGGTTTATAACAACTTTTTATAAATTTCAATCCTATTTATAAAAACTTCAATATCAATCCAATTTCAATATTGATTTCTGAATTTATTTTCAACGTTAATTAAAAGATCCCATACTAATTTCTCAAAAATTCATTTCCAATATCAACTCAATTACAGATTGATTTCTAATTTTATTTATCACTACTAAAATAAATTCCTTATTTTTCTTTCAAATTTTTCAATATCCTGTTTTTAAATGGATTCTTCAAATTGAAATCATTTTACATTGATTTCACAACTTATTTCAATTTACCAATTAAATTTTAAACTGAATTTCCAACTTATCTTCTTTTAAATAAATTCCTTTTTAAGAAAATAAATTTCAATCGTTTTCTTTCAATCTATTTTAAAAATCCAAATTTTAAATTAAATTCTTCAATTTATAATCGCTACTTTACGAAATCCATTTATTTAACATTTTCACTTGATTCTGGAATTAATTCGATAAGATTATAAAAATTAACTTTTTATACTTTAAAATTTCCTTTCTTCAAAATATATTCAATTTCAAAAATTGATTCACTTAGAAATTTCTACTTTGATTTCAAAAATTCAATTTCGTTTATTTTTGGAATCAAATGATGTCAAAACATCCATTCAGCTAAATTTTAGCTTTCAAACAATTTCCAGATATCAATATGATTAATAGCATCACTATAATCATTCACAGATTCATATCACAATAGAAATGAATTAAATAAATGTGAGGGGTCCAGTTGGATCCCTCCAACCTGTTTCCCTGCATCCAAAGATGTTAGCACAATACCAATTCCGCTCCAGTACGGAATTATCGCGGTATATAGGTTTTTATAAATCCGCTTACTAACGGCGCAATAGGGTCTCATCCGCTATACGAGGCGGGAAATCATCAATCCAATATATACATATGCCAATATGTATATACTGCTATATATATAGATATATCCTACTATATCTAATACAAACAGCAATCATAGCAATCAAACAATAACTGTAAAAATTCCACATTTTATTCGAGTGAGAAAAATCTCACCTTGGCTTTAATTTGCAATCCATTTTCCATTTCCGACTTGATTTCACAGTTTGGACCTTGTATAAGCAATTATACAATTTATTAATATTCGAACAGATCGAATAATAAATTTTTATTTGACTATATTGATATATTGGTGATTTCATTTTAATAGTTAAATTAATTGATAGTTTTATTTAAACCAATATTTTTCCTTTAATAAATTTCTTTAAGTGTCTAAGAACAAATAAATTTTTCCATAGTTCAAAAAAAAAAAAAAAAATTCACTAGTAAATGGAAACAGGTATATTTATTTTTAAATTTCATATATATAAAAACTATTCTTTATAAAAATCCTATCTTTATATAACCTTTCCAATTTTCTACACATGTCTATGTATTTACTAAAATTAATAGTGAATTCCTTTATTGTAAATATACTTAACTGTAAAAATAATTTTCTGTTTTTAAATTTTACATATACTTTCATTCAATCTATTGTAAACAGAAAGTATTTGTTACTGTAAGTTTCAAACACATACGAATTTACTGAATTGAAATCAAATTCGAGAACGAAATTCGAATACCTAGCTGCCTGCTCGAGAACCACCAGCGATGCCAGTCGCGATCGCGAAACCCTAACCATTTCTCAATCTCGATTTCATCTTGACGAACGCCATCCCCTTGCGTACACGTGCCATCCCTACGCCTCAATTACCAGCCGATGCCTCGAGACGAATATCATCGTAGCCCAGTTCCTAGCCTTGATTCAATTCACGATCGCATTAGTTGAATGCGCCTCTACCCTAATCCAATACTCGATTCGAAGTCGAGTTTCCCCTTGCTTGAATAGATTCGACTCCCCTCCTAAACCATCGCAGCTCGACGACAAACTCCCAACCATCGAGCTCCGCCCCGGCGCGATACCTCGCGATCCCCATCTCGACGCCGCTCCACTTGCGATGCGCGCGTGACTCTAGCCTCCCTCCATTCGATTTCGCTCGCTCCTCCCAGAATCGCTCGCGAGGCAAAAATCACGTTTTGAAATCGCCTACCCCCTTTTCTTTATTTGAATGAATACGTAGAAGAGAAGAGGAATGAAAATAAGATGGTAGTTCGGCCATTATTTCTTTGATTTTACTGAGAGGAGGGAACGAGATGCTCGAGTGTATTTAAGAACAGCAGAAAAAGTTGCGTGATATCAGATGAGGATAAGTACGAAGGAGGCAAATAGACGGCAGGTTGTACGAGTTGTTGGAGGAAGTGAAATAATATATTCTTAAATTTTTCGATATAGATTCCAACGCGTTTATATGTCGTTTGCTCACATATCAATTCTGATAAATACGAAATTTGAAATCCGACAATAATTACATATTACGGATCCAATGGAACTCGTTTCGTCGAATTCCGAGACTGTTTGAAAAATGACTATTTTTAAATATCGATTCAAACAATTAAATTCAAAACTGAGAAAAACAGTTTAAATTTCAATTCTGAAGCTGCTGTTATCTTTAGTGTTATCAATATAAATTTTACAAGCGTTTGAAATATTTTTCTTCAACTTAAAATTGAAGATATATATTTTTATTCGACTGTCAATAGATTAAATTTTATAATTTAACCGTCAAATTCAAAGTTATATCGGGAATTCAAATTAAATCGTCGTTCAAATATTTAAAATTAATTAAATATTCTCAATTTAATTTGTTCAAAATTCTGGGTCGTTACATGAACGGCCGTGATCTGATCTAGGGTTAGAAAAATAAAAATAAAGCTGAAATTGTATATTTAAATTCATACAAACTTTGAAAAATCATAACTTTTTCATACGAGGTCCGTTTTGCGCGAAACAAGATGCATTGTAATCGTATGGACTAGCACTACGCTATGCAGCTGGATCGGAATCATTTGGAGCTAGAGAAAATTTTGAGTTAAATCGAACGTCGTTCGATTTGATTTAAAATCGTAAAAATCAAGGTGAGTGTTTATACGCTCACAATTGACTGAATATCTTTATGGTAGTTAAATCTGACATTATGAAGTGATATGGATTTATTTGTCGTTGTTTGATAAAAATTTAATTGTCATATAGATTGTCATTTGAATTCACCGTTGAAAATTAAATTGACAGTCAAATTGAAGTTAAAATTTAATTGCGATCAAATTTCCCGATATTGATAACTATGAAATTGCCGTGAATTGTATTGACTATTGGATGATTTATTTCGATGGATGCTATTGGTTGATATTTAAATGTTTGGATGTTTATTTGCTTATATATATATCCTGTTATACATGCATATGACACTGTGATTGGTTTAAGTAATATATATTCATCTCTGACATGTAATTGGAATAATAATCACTTGGCCATAGGATAGAAAATTACATACGGACACCGGGTTGGTTAAATTAAATGATTTTAAAAGTTGTTTTGAAATTATTTAAATGAATTGATTTTAAGAATAAAATCAAATTTATGGAAATCGAATTATTTTGAATTGAAGCTCGAAATGTTGGAATTTAAACTTGGTAAATGAAATTGTTTAATTATTCGAAGTTTAGATTTTAAGAAAAATTTGAAATACGGCGTAAATTTTCGAAAGTTGATTTGGTTTAAAAGATTGGACTTTTAATCGAACTCTGAATATTTCTAAGAAAATTTATATGAAATGATATTTCAAGTTTGAGTTTGGAATTGAAAATTTATTTGAAATTGAGATTTAATTAATTTGGAATTTAATTGAAATTCAAAGAAATTTGTGAATTGGACTAAATTAAAACTATTGAATTAAATTTGATGATAAAATTGATTTGAATAGGATTTGAACTAAAACTGATTTGGAATGTAATACTTAAATGAATTCTTGAAATCCGAATATTAATCTAAGTTTATTGAATTGGAATTGTTCCAGAAATTAAGTAAACTACTTAATACGGATGTTTAATTTGAAGTATATTCTAAGTTGAATACGAAATGGTTTTAAAGCGAATCTTATATTCTTATATAAATATATGAACTATTTTGAAATGTGAAATATTTAAAGTTTCGAAATATATCGGAAGTGAAATGGTTTATTTTATGGTTCAAATATGTATTTGAAATTGATAATTTGAAATGGTTTATTGAGAAGCTGAATCGAGTTGAAATTGATGATTTGAAATCTGATTAAATTTTAATTTTGAAATTCGAGTTTATGTGAATCGATTTGTGAAATTTAAGGAAGCTATATTTTATATAAAGTGTTTCGATTTCCAAAGTGTTTTGATTTTAAAAGACTTATGATTTCGAAAGCGGTATAACTTTGGAAAGTGATACAATTTTGGAAATGGATTTATTTAAAGTGAAATGTTTATATTTAAATCTTGAATTTAAATACGAATTGGGTTAAATGAAGTTGCGACCTAAATTGAAATTCGAAAACGATTTTGAAATCGAAATGAGATATTGAGGCGAAAAATGATTTTGAAATCGAAATGAGATATTGAGGCGAAAATGATTTTGGAATCGAAATGAGATTTTGAGGCGAAAATGATTTTTTGAAATGAAATTGTATACTTTGAGTAGATATGATGATTTTGAAATGGATTTGATTTTGAAGCGAATATGATATTTTGATATCATTTATGAATCGATTTGAAATGTAAAAGATCAAACCGGTGTGAAAAATATAACGTAGTTATTAAAGAGACCGGGATCGGATATGGACATACTCTCTGTCGATACCGAAAACCACTTTAATAACTATATTCGTGGAGTGTTGATCCAGAATGAAGTGGATGGTTTGATGAACGTGTTGACTGAAGAAAGAGAACGATTTTGGATGACCCCTGACATGACTAAAACAGGAGCCGCGCCGGGCCATTGAGGATCGCCATCTCTAGCGGACACACTCCTTCGATACCATGTCTATTACTTTTGTGATTCGATTTGGGTGCACCCCGCGATTTGGGAGTGTTGTTTCACGGTGTTGGGGTAGTAGCTGCTATGCCCAACATCAGTCCGGATCAGGCAACTACTAGTATCCTAGTTGGTATTGCCTCATGTACCTTGTCATACTGATTATCCTATTCGCGACCACTACGTTTCGGTTTGTACCTTGAGTATATGGATTGCCCTCTGGTGACTTCCGGTTTTGGGGAAACTACGGTCTTGTATATGCTCTTGGGAATATAAACTGTGTTAAGGGTGGAATGGGCCATGGCTTAACGCTATTTTAAAACTTTTACTTTAATTTAGACATATTATAATAGTGTATTGTACTACATAGTAGATAGTTTAACGGATCCTTGAGAGATGGAAAATCCCGTAACATCTCTTAAGTTATTGCACTCATGTTGACACTGGACAGGAGATGTCAAACCCCGTAAACATCTCTGACGCCGTCACACTCATATTTTCTTATTCGATTTGACTTACATGAGATATTTTAGTCCTGACTCGAGTGTTTTGTCTTTTCATTACGCTCGGGTCAGCCTGAGCATTTCAGATAAGGTTGAAGATCTATTTTGGAGGACGAAGACGGAGTTTGGTATTACATCATTTGTATTCTACTACCATATTATTTTTCCGCTGCATTATTGTATTATCTCTGATATGTATGTAACTCTGATTTATGATGTATAATAATAATCAAATTTATTTATTTAACAGCTTCATGAACTGTTATTTTATTATTATATCTTGTTCCTTCCGCTGCAAGATTCTGAGTTTGCTTCTGTTCTTTCTTTCCTTTTCTTATTTAACCCCAATAACCATCCGCCCTTTTGAATGGTTTAGAATCGGCATGTGTGTCTGATTTGTCGATTTAAACTGTCCAAAAAGGCGGGTCGTTACAGTGTATGTAAGTTGCAAACTCAAATAAATAGAAATGAATATTTGTATTCACACTATCACACGATTATGTTCAGGATGGTGGTGATTCAAAAACCACCTACGTAATCAACTATACCATCAAACCTACATAATCTAAACTGAAATGGGACTACTGAATTCAATTATGCCTTATACTTGAGGGGAAAAATAATTCTCTCATCACCCTTGGATCTGCAATTTCAAGTAAACTTAGAGAATTAATGAAGGGTTAAGGAAAAAGACACATGTCGTTGCATAACTTAGGGTTCCGTCCAAAATTCTCTATTGCGATGGCAATGGACTACTACTAATAAAAGTGGATCAAGTAGAGTATGCTAGACTTTCCATAATGCTTTTTTATCTTTAAGCGCAATTTTTTAATGTACTTGACTTTAGTGGTATCGATGAAAATTGTTTTTATTTGGTATCGTGTTGCTTTTCCTACAATTCATGGCTAAAAGTTAAAAATATACAATGTACAATGTACAAGTCACAAACACAAAATAATTCCAAGACCAGTAAATAGAAGCGTAAAATTGCCTTACAAAGTTTGAGGTCTGCATATAAATATCTATAAAACATAAAGTATCATGCCATTAATTGTATTTCAACATACGATTGATAATACAACTGTTACAGACTACTTCAATTCAATAAAATGCAACAAACAAGGTGAATCACTTCACAAAGGAAACAAATGCAAATTCTACTACTTATTATATTTTGAGTGCGTTTCTCAAGGCTTCCACCAAGTCCTTTGTGCACATACTAACATACAAAGGATACCTTACCCTACCAACTTCAAAATCCATTCTCCATGGGAAATAAGTTAGAATTTCCGGCTTACTTTCACCATGTTTTGAACCTATTTGCATTACAAAATCAAAAACTTTTTTAGCATCCGCCTCGGTTGTAAACACAAGTCGATGGAGGTATAGTTCCGAAGCATCATAACCATGTTTTTGAAATGTCAATGGTGCTATGTTATGAGCCAACTTTGCATTTCCATGACTCCTGCGCATTAGAGTTAGTTTATGTTATTCAATTAACTATCATTTCATATACATATTTTGGAATAATTCATGCATTAGAGAAAGTGAGAAAATTGAAGGAATATACATTGTTATAAGTTGCACGAAGCTAGTCCAAGTACATGCGTATGTTAAATTTTGATGTTAGTTTGTTTGCTAATAATTAATTTATGTCAAAGGGAGTGGGTCGATTAATAAATATATTCGGAGAAAATTAGCTTATCAATTTATGATCCAACCCATTTTCCTCATATATTAAATAGGTCAACCTGATCATCCAATCCACTTAACAGATGGGCTACTAAACCATATAACATTTCAATTGGATTTGGAATATATAAAAATTAAAGTAAAAAAAATAAAATAAATATTGCTTTCTGCTTTTTGAATTAGAAAATATATAAAATATAGATATAAAATTTTAGATTCATACAATAATTCATATTCAAATTTAAAATTGAAATTTTCAAAATAAGGCTCAAATTTTCTAATTAGGTGCAATTAAAATTCAAACTTTAAATCCCTAAAATTTAGAATTCAAAGTTTTAATAATAAATCAAAAATCAAAAATCAAAATTGAAATATCCAAGTTAAAAATATCAATTTTTAATATTTCATATACATATTAAAAATTGAATCTTCAAATTTTCAAATTTATAATACAGATTTCAAAATAAGATATGTATTTTTGAACTATCCTTTTAGGATCTTGGTGAACAGGGGAACGTTGTATTTGGAGCAGAACAAAAAGTAAATTGGATTATCCAATTATTACCAATTTAGTTAAGGGTAAAATGAGTCATTCATATAGAATTCTTTTCACTAAACGAGTTGATCCAATCCACTTATAGAAAGATTAGTGGGTTGGATCATATTTTAATTGATCTAGTCGTGTGTTCATTAGGAATTGCAATTCATAACTTCTTTATATTAACATGAATTTTCCTCTTTTTTTAATCAAAGAAAGGAAATAGTTTTTTTTGCATTACATACTAATATCATGCACCGTATGCTCTTGCATAGGAAACAATACTAAACAAGTTTATAACGAATGATACAGATAGAATGAAGTATGATGTTGTCATGTGACCAAACTAAAGGCTCTTTATTCTACTACCTACAATAATAATAGGTGTATAGATTAAGTAAGCAGACTTCTATGATTGTGGAAATGACCTAGACATCCTTATTTTTATTATATTCTCAAATCTCATTGTTCCAAATCATGTTGTAAATTAGCTTCCCCAAATGCAAAGTTACCCCTTTTAACGACATCTTCTCTCTTTCCTTTTTTACTTACTTTTACAATGCACCATACTTGAAAGTTTAGATTTGTAAGATTTTTTTTGAAATGTGTATAAATGATATATGATGTATATAAATAAATAAAATTTCAAAATCAAGTCATTTTTATGTAGATTTGTTGGCATTGTTGTACATTATACCTCCACAATGCAAGCTACTTGAAAATTTAAATTTATTTATTTTTACAAATAGTCTTTATAGTAACAAAATGGTAATGAAATTTGTGAAATTTGGTTTCTTTTATTTTAACACATGTTTTTATAATGCAAGCTAAATGTTGATGTCAAACTCTCATCTTTAAAAATAACTATAATACCTTTGGTGTCATACTTTTTATATCAGCCTGAACTACCAAAAATAACCCTCTACAGATATTATAAAATAAAAATATCACTTAAAGATAAGATCTAATAATCAAACTTTCTTTACAAATTCAGAATAATCCTCCACAAATGTTATTAAATCTTAATATCACAAAAAATAAGACGTACAAATTCAATTTTTATTAATTAATAATGTAAATAAAAATTCAAAATAATAAAAAATTAGATGTTGCAACTTATAAATAAAAATTCGCATTAACTACACATGATTTCAATGCAAAAACATAACTAAATATAATTTATAGACAAGCAACTTACATGCGAAGAACGTGGTATCATCGCATGTGAAGCAGTGCCGCAATGCTCGTTATTATAATGCAAGTTACATAAAGATTTTGAACTAATGTATTTTTGCTAAAACCATTTGCATTATCTTAGAAAAATGGTATTTTTGAACTTATATTTTTGCTAAAATCTTTTGCATTATATTTAGAAAAATGGCATTTTTGGTACATATAAATGATATAAAATAGTAAATGTTCAATGTTTTTTTTTATTTGTGCATTTTTGTCTATTGCATTATACCTTGCATCATAAAAACTACAGGCAAAATGATATGATATAATTATTGTCCTTGTTCGTAATTTTATGAATTTGAATTCAGGATTTAGATTACTATTTTTTCATTATGAAGAGCTTGTGTTATTATTTTTTAATGTTTAAGGGTTTAATTTACAATATGAAAAAGGATAATGAGATTTTACCTAATATGATAAATAGTATGGAGTACAACATAAATGCATGCCTTTAAGATATATGCTGCTTTTCCCTTTTATGAAAAAAACATACGAGTTTATGCTGATATTAATAAATGTTATATTGTTACGATATTTTGTACTCTATATGCATGAATATGGTAATAATTTATGTAGAAAGATTGCCTTAAAATTGATGAATGTTGATTATCATTTGTTTTGTTTCTAAAAGGCTGTTATTTATTCAATTGAAAAGAATTATAAATTTTATGTGATTGTTCCATATGACAATGAAAGAGATATAATATTACATGCACGAAGACTCTGATTGGATTATCCAAATGTCATGGGATGCTCAGGTTTAATAGATACCACTTTAGTTATAACCCAACTAATCAATCTGTAGGCTCAGTAAGATTGTTGCTATGTAACAAGTAACATAACCATTTACAAAGGTAAGTAGATTGAACCTTAAATGTCTTAATAAATTCGAGTCATTATCACTTGAGGCATGATACTACCTTATCTATACCTTTTATTAAGAATTTTCTACTAGAAAAGCATGCGTTATTGCAACTGGAAGGCGTGATAAATCCTAGCGGCTTTCTTGAAAGGATCGATATTTGATTGTACTCAATGACAGAATCTACAAATATTGTTTGATCCATTGAAGTTTAATCATTTCTTATACTGCGCTAGTTTTAATGAAATTAAGTGTGCATACGAAACCATATATCCTCCAATCCAACACAAAAATGCAATCAGTTCTCAATGAAATAATTTATTCATTTTCACATTATATATTTATTTATTATTTATTCTACATAAAATTATGTATATTTAATTAATAAGTTCAATCATTTATGTATGTTTTAGCAAAAAAATTTCTTATCATGTCAAATGAAATGAAAATGAATAGGTAAAAGGTTTGAACCTCAGTTAAAAAAAATGTTTGATCCTAAAGAATTGCATGAGATCCTCCCCATATACTAGTGGTTTGAAACCTTTAAAGACCTCCAAAAGAGTCTTTTCCTCTTCATAGATCTCGTAATACTTACTGTAGGCATCCAGAATATCCATTTGTTTTTCTTTAATCCATTTGTGATCATCACGGCTAGTGTAATACACCGATAAGATATTTCCAAATAGAAACTAAAGTTAGTTTAAGAATAGGGTAAGAGATGTGTTTTTCAAATTGGGAAATGTGCATCATGAATATAAAATTGTATTTTGATACTGAATTTTTAGAACATGAATTTACTCTCTAGAAATTATTGCACAGCTAAAAAAATCAAGAAGAGGAACAAAAATAATATAATTTTACATGTAAATATTTTGTTAATGAATAACAACATCATTAATTTATACCATGTTAGAAATTAGAGAAAAAGAAATTTGAAGAATAGATGAAATATAGTATTAAATATTAGCATGGAAATAAACATTTCAATGATAAGAAAACCTTCAAATGAAGATTTTGGAATTACTAGAACACTTCCGTAATTTAGTCAAAATAAAGAGAGAGAAAGGCCATTTTTACCATTTGTCAATCCTCTCTACCACGTCATCGTAACCTTCCCCATTTTCTATTTTGGCGAGATGAAGCAAAAAAGCCTTATTCTAAAAATCCAATAACAATATGAACTCAATGACAACCCACCTCTAGACCAAAGGCCTTTTTTGTATTCCCAACCCATACCCCTTACAAGTTCCGATAACCTAATTGTATTGCTTCTACAAACATCACATTCTTCTCTCACATCCAATCAAAACCCAATTTTCAACATGATAAATCTATATACTCGCATGGATTTTTATCAGCAATATTCTTATCGTAAACTCAGTTTCAGTTTCTCAAATAAGTTTGAGGTAGATATTACTAATTTTTTTCTTTCATTTATCCTTAAAGCATGATCTACCGAACATTGCTATTTTTTGTGTGATTGTGCAAACGATTTTGCATGAAAAAAAAGTTGATGCATTTTTCTTTGCATACATCCAATGAAGGTTTCATAAGTACCGGTTGTCATAATGAATCTCATTGAAGTTACAAATTAATTTGAATTGACATTAGTTCAAATTTAATTATGATTGCCTATAATTAACGCTAATCATAATTCAAACAGTTTCCATTCATTATTAATTAAGGATAAATAAGCATTATGGATTATTAAGTAGAAATTTGATTTTGTAATTTACTATCTAATGTACTAATGTTAATTATAATACAACTCATTTCTTTTATTGTTAGTGCAGCACTGTGCTTGTCTATTCATCATTTGATCAGATAATCACACATCATTTGATAATTTTATGAAGGTCTCTTGTTTTTTTTTGAATTTCAAACATTTAAGTACTTGTTACCTAGCAATTTCATATGGGCTGACATTCTAGCATTAAATATCAAGCCTTAAATTGATTCAAGCGTTAAATTCAAACATAATCGTCAATTGCCTTAATTCATTCAAGCCTAAAGTTTAAAAATAAAATATTTCAAGCGTAAAATTTATTCAGATGTTAAATTTAAACATATCATTTAATGCCTTAACGCATTTAAGCCTTGAATTTAAACACAAACGTTTCATGCTTTAATTACATTCAAGTCTTCAATTTACGCTTCAACGTCTGGAAGAATTTATTCAGTTCTCTTTTAAGACTTAATTAAATTTATCAAGCCATATTAATTTAAAAAATATTTAAACATCATCATTTCAAGGCAAGTGTTAAATATCCTATTGGAGGAATTTGGTGGGTCACATTTCTTGTATTTCCTTCTTATTCATTGTCTTCTCGCTCAACCAAAATTTACTATCTAATGTACTAATGTTAATTATAATACAACTCGTTTCTTTTATTGTTAGTGCAGCACTGTGCTTGTGGCTATGTATTGGTGCACCATACTTCCATCTGATGCACTAAACTCCTATTCCATCCATGCTTCATTTTCAATATCAGCGGGATAGGAAAGGTAAATGAATATGTGAAAATAGATCCAGACTTGTCTATTCATCGGTAAACCTTCAATCCTGTTAATATTTAGAGCAATATTTTTGTTCTTAATTTTGTGATGCTATATTAAGGTTGACAGATCATTATAGTTTTGTGCTTTATTTTTAATTACAAAGTTGATCATTTCAGCATTTATAGAAAAAAAACATTGCACTAAGAAATAAGGTGAAGATAACGACGGTTAGCCAATGCCATTTTTGTAGAAATAAGGTGCATGTTAAGTAAATATTTGTGTAATTCGGTATATTCACCGTTTTTGATAAGTGGTCAGTGGTGTATGAATAAAATTTATTTTTTCTTTTAGTTGTGACCAAATATAGCATATGAGAATGAAAATTTAGAGCCATTATTTTGCACTAAGAAGGCAATTTTTTAATTTTGAACATAAATTTCAAAAGCAAACTGGATTCATACACTAAAATTAAATTCATCATTATTTTCCTAAGAAAATCTTTAATTAAACTATTCTAGTTCCTACTTGTGTTTTTAAGCAGTGTCTTATAAACCAAATAAATGAAACTTACTAAATCAATACATTTTGATGAAGAATTCAACTAAATTTGAAAAATCAGTTTCTATGTGAAATATTAAGCTAGGTCCATTATCATTAAACATAGAACAAATAAATTTAGAAACCTTATTTTTGCAAAACTCCGAAGAATTCCAATTCCAATTTCAATCCAAACAAAGTGATGTATATGATTATCTGATCAATTTAAGATTATTAGACTTCTGAAATTAGAAGGTTATATTATTCTACCGTTATAAAAAAGTCAAGTATTACCAATAATTCCTGTAATTAATCATGATAGTAAAGTTGCATTATTTAATCAACGATATTACTTGTATATGTTTTTGCCATAAAATATGGACAAGAGTCGTAGAAATGTTAAAAACTAAGCAAATATTCTACCACTAATCACTAGGAGCTTAATAGAACCATTCAGACTAATTTGAAATGATAAATATGCATGCATTCATTATTTGTTTGATGGTTTAGTTAGATAAAAATATTCTTTTCATTTTTTTCTGTTACATGAAAATGTTTGTATTTTATCTCAAAACCTAAACATCATTTCTAATGAGCTTATTGAATTTTTGCAGTCCACGACAATTTTGAAAAACTTTACTATGCCAATGTCACATCAACAATTGCATGTATATTGCTCGGTAACCTTCAACCATCTTTGGCTTTGCAAAAACACCTCCAAAAAGAATGTGCAAAAGCAGTATGTATATACCTTGAAATTTATTTAAAATACTGTATAATACTATATGAATATATATAAGCGGTTAATTACTTTTAAACGAAACAGGACAATATTTCAAAGGTGTTCAAGATTGCTGAAGCCTTTATAAGGACTGAATGTTGTGTAGATAGATCTTTTGGCATAATAATTTCTGGATATGATATTAAGGTAATAAGTAATACAAAATGTTATTAGGGTGATACATAGGTTGTATGCTTTAGTGTGCACTTGCATTCATTTAATTTTTTGGACTGCAGGGATTTCATATCCATTACATTGTAGTGAACAATGAAAAACATATATCACGGAAAAAAGATGTATCATTTGTATCAATGGGATCTGGTAGGAAGTATGCTGAAGAATAGTGAGAAAGGCATTGAGTACTAATAAGTGAGTAGTTCCCATTCTTGTTTTATATATGCACAAAATGTTCAAGATAATAATTACTAAGTTGGATTCTTAATTACATTTAACATTTATTAGTGACGGGACACAAATCAATCACTAGTTCTCACTTGATATGGGTGTTCAGACTATGTTAAGAGCTTTATTTCATTCAACATACAACGACCATTGAAGTGGTGGAGGATTGAATGGTAAGTTCATCCTATATTCAATTTTTTAGCTAAGTTTCGTTTTTTAATCCATAGGTAATAATTACACTACTTTATCTCTACAATAAGCATTTTTATAATTCGTTCTTATTTAAAATAAATTATTTCGTGAAGATATTAGGAAATGGATGAGTAATCAAAAAGCCTTTGAGCACCAATCCTTTTAAACTAATTTGACAATCGTACTCAAATTTTAATACAATGAACATTTAAATAATTAATAGTAAATGAGTTGAGATAAGGAGATTCTAAAACCCATACCATGCTAACTACTAAGTTGAGATGATAATTAAATTCCACTTGGTTATATTAATGTGAACGAACATGGAGAAAAATCACAATAAGAACATATATATATATATATATATATATATATATATATATATATCTCTGTGTGTGTGTGTGTGTGTGTGTTGAATTGGTATATCCTATATGCGTTTTTGAGTGTAAAAAGTTTTACATTGAAATTTTGGTTGAGACTAGATAATCAAAACCGGGCTAAAAAACATTTTACAGCTCTTAACAACATTGTATGTTTATAACTTATAAATAATAAATACTTGGTGCGCATGGATACACATACATACATGTATACATGTGTTTGTAGCAATGTTTTTTTTCTATAAATGCTGAAATGATCAACTTTGTAATTAAAAATAAAGCACAAAACTATAATGATCTGTCAACCTTAATATAGCATCATAAAATTAAGAACAAAAATATTGCTCCAAATATTAACAGGATTGAAGGTTTACCGATGAATAGACAAGTCTGGATCTATTTTCACCTATTCATTTACCTTTCCTACCCCGCTGATATTGAAAATGAAGCATGGATGGAATAGGAGTTTAGTGCATCAGATGGAAGTATGGTGCACCAATACATAGCCACAAGCACAGTGCTGCACTAACAATAAAAGAAACGAGTTGTATTATAATTAACATTAGTACATTAGATAGTAAATTTTGGTTGAGCGAGAAGACAATGAATAAGAAGGAAATACAAGAAATGTGACCCACCAAATTCCTCCAATAGGATATTTAACACTTGCCTTGAAATGATGATGTTTAAATATTTTTTAAATGAATATGGCTTGATAACTTTAATTAAGTCTTAAAATAGAACTGAATAAATTCTTCCAGACGTTGAAGCGTAAATTGAAGACTTGAATGTAATTAAAGCATGAAACGTTTGTGTTTAAATTCAAGGCTTAAATGCGTTAAGGCATTAAATGATATGTTTAATTTTAACATCTGAATAAATTTTACGCTTGAAATATTTTATTTTTAAATTTTAGGCTTGAATGAATTAAGGCATTGGACGATTATGTTTGAATTTAACGCTTGAATCAATTTAAGGCTTGATATTTAATGCTAGAATGTCATCTCATATGAAATTGCTAGGTAAAAAGTACTTAAATGTTTGAAATTCAAAAAAAAACAAGAGACCTTCATAAAATTATCAAATGATGTGTGATTTAACACAATTTAAAGAGGAAACATAAATTTAGCAATGATGTGTGATTTAACCCAGTTCAAAGAGGAAACATGCTACATGTGCACTACAAAGCTATATGCTTCCATAATTTTTTTTCCATGCATCTTGACAGTCGATAGAAGTATTATTTTCAATAATTTTCCACTAATTTCTACTTTACTATACAACTAAAGATCCAAGTAGTAGTGTTTATTTTTCTCTATATTACTTTCCTAATTTTGTGTGGGAATGCATACAGAGTGCATACGTTTTGAGCATTCAATTGAAAAGTAATTTTGTAAAAATTTAATTTATAAAATGTGTTTTAGAAGGATTTTTGAATTTAAATCTTGGAGTTGTTTAAAATAAATTCAAAAGGATTTTGAGAAAAATAATAGTAACATTATTTGAGAGTATTTATAAATAAAAATATCTTGCAAGTGAAATTTTAAGCAGAACACCTTTTCTATAGAGTAATTCGAGAAAACATTCGGATTACCTTTGTGGTAATCTGAATAATCTTCTATGTGAAGGTCGGACGTTTGCTTAGACAAATGTTGTAGGGCACTTAGTAAATTATTCTTTTTATCATTGTGCGATCGAAACAAGTTCAAATTCGAACGAACTCAAAGTCAAATTTATAAAATAAATTGTCAAAAGTTTTCTCATAAAAAAATGTACTATTTTTTCAAAAGTGAGTTTTAAAGTAAAAACCGGGTATTTATTTTTAAGTTCCCTTAAAGGGGATTGATTTCAAAATAAAAAGGTATCTTTTGTAACATGATAATTTGATAAATGAAAACTTAATACTCTTGGATAGAAAAGAGATATTTCGACACAAATTTTAAAATGATTTAAATTAGGTAGGGAGGTTTTAATAGATGTTATTTTGTTAAAATATATCTTTTGGTTAATACATTTAAAGGGTGCAAACTATTTATTGTTTTCGGGTCAACCAATAAACATCTTTCATTTCCACACTTTAAGGTAAAGAGGTCGATATGTTGACTCCGTTTTTAAAAGACCTATATTTTGATTAGGTTTTCATCTAAAATTTTGAAAAGTAAAATAAAAATTAGTATTTTTTTATACATTCTTAGTATTGAGAAGGGTATTATAAAAGCTAACAAAATGGAGTAAGTTTTTATTGGGTGCGTTTATAAAGGAATGTCTCTATAAAATATTTTTAAACTTAGGTAAAAATTTATGAAATAATTCATAAGTAAATTTTAGTATTGGATAAAATATTAAATGCAAATATAACTGATTTAGAGATTGACTTTCAATTTTGTTTGAGGGTGTTTAGATAATATTTTAAGCAATAACCAAAGGCTGATGTAACATCCAACCTCAATTTAAATCCAAAGGTGAGTGTTTTAACCCACTGACAACTTCTAAAATTTCTTATGTTTGTTAAATTGAATTTATAAAGTGATTAGAAATTTATTGATTGCTGTTTGTTGTGTTAAATGGTCATTCTGATTCAAATTGACTTTTATTGCATATAATTATCATTTAATTTAATATTGAATTTTAAATTGTAAATTTAATACATGTATTGATTATCAGTTATATATTGACGTTTATTATTTGAATTAGATGATGTTTGTGATGAATGCGTAATTATTGAATTTGGTGAATGAATGTTTTATTTTATATCAGTATAAACTGCAAGTTCGTTATGGATTTTTATTATTAATTTGGGATTGCGGTTTGAAATGATATATAAACGTAAAATATTAAATTCCGGATTGAAATGATAAATATCTGTATCACTTGACCCTAGGGTAGAAAATTATATATGGACACCGGATTGGTTAAATTAAATGATTTTAAAATCCTTAAACCTTTGAATTTAATTAAATGATATTTTGAAATAAAATTTGATTTGTATAAATCAAAGTGTTATTGAAAAATCAAGTTTTATGTTAAAACAGAATTGATTTAAAGGAATGGTTTAAGAAATGAAATTGAAATTTTAAAAAAAGCCGAATTTGAGATATAAGCAATTTGTCAAAATTGCGTTATTTTAGTTGTTGAAAAATATAACTTTTGAAATGTATCGGAATTGGAATAATTTAAAGTGATATTTTGAACATAGTTTGGAAGCGATATTGAATTGAACGATTTATTGAGAATTGGAATTTTTAAAATCTAAAATTGAGTTTGAGAAATTGAAATGGTCTGAATTTGTGAAAAAAATAAATAGTTTTAAATTGATATAAATTACAAATTTCATGTTTTCAAATATAAACTGTTTTAACCTCACCTTTGGATTTAAATTGAATTTAAATCCAAAATAAGCCCCAAATTTCAACAGTCTCAGAATTCGTCCAAACTAGAGTCAAAATGTCTGGAATTTCAATACGATCCCAGCAAAACAAACCCCTCATAAATCCGAGCTCGTATGAAAAAGTTATGAAAATTTGAATATTGGAAAATTCTGGTCCTGGGTCGACTTCGAGTTCAACTTCGGTCCGTCGCCTCAAATCCCCGGTGCTTGCTCTGAGTTTTTGCCAAAACGACCCGGAGACCCGAGTCATTTTCTTCCTGACCCGATGTTGCTGCAGGGGTTTTCCTTTGAAACCCGAAGCGCGACCTGAAGTTGGTGCAGATCCGCAATTTTTTTTTTAAAAGTTGAAATTAGGTTTTGGAATTTAGGAATTAGGTTTTGTCTGCCATTGGAATGAGGAGTTGAGAAGGAGATATATTTACAGACAAATGAAAATAAGGTGTGGCTAGGGTTTATAACGGGTTATTTATGGGCAAAGCTGAAAATGGAATGAACGGACAAGATTTGATTGAACGTTAAACGACCCGAAAAGCCCATTCTGCCTCCGGAACGAAAATGGATCATTCCATATATCAAAATAGATGCTTTCAAATATTTTAAACCTAATGGAACAGGTTTCATGTCATAATTCCATTGTATGAAGAAGTTTTGCAAAAATCAACTTATTTCAAATTGATTTCTAGGCGTTTCAAACTCGTACGATCAAACGACAAGCCGGATCATTAAGAAACTTGAAATCCTACAATAATTTACTATTATAGATCCGATGAAACTGGTTTTTTGAAATCTAAGTCAGTGGCCAAAATGGTTATTTTCCAGTTAATTAAAAATATAATATTAAATCAATAAAATCAAAATTTTCAATTCCAATTCCAAATTTAACAAATCTGATCATTTTTGATTTGTTAAACAATTACAATACTTTAAACAATTTAGATATCGATTTAAAGTTAATCAATTTACCCATTACCGTATTTAATTTCAATTTTAATACATTCACTAATTATTAATTGAAATTCCAATAAATCCATTTATTTGGTTTTAAATCCTGTTGTTCAACCAATTGTCATCTCATGGTATAATTACCATTGGTTTGTATTTATTATTACATTAATACTTTGCCATTTCATCTTTATTCAATTTACGTAGTATTTAATTTAATTTACTTACAATAAAGCCATTTATTATAAATTGAATTCCAATTAATTTTAATTAATTCCAAATAAACTAATTAGATTCAATTCCAATCTTTTTATTAAGTCTATTATTACTCTATAACATAGTTAACACTTGTTTCACATTTCATTACATTAATATATTCAAATTTCCAACTTGCCTTTGTATTAACTATTATTTTCAATTATATTGAATTTGTCAAATATATACATTTATTATAATTAAAACCTTAATCAATTTATTCAACTTGGTTTCATTCTTTTATTTTTATCCATGCATAAAATATACATTTCCATTTATTTCATTACATTCACACTTTACAACTATTGTCCTATCTCATATTAATGAACATTTACTTACATTTAAATGAAATTGATTTCCTACTTTAAATTTAGCAGCCTAAATAAAATGTAACTTGCAATAAATGTTATCATTATCTTTATATTACACTCAAGTTTATTATTTCCACTAATTATCAAAATTGCTTACATAATGCTAAATTCATTCAATTACCATAAATTATATACTAATTCATTTATCCATACAACACTTACATTTATTTACTTATATTCAGTTTTATACCCAAATGTAACATTTACAACTAGATTAATAGACCAATTAAATAGTAACTTACAACCGTTACTATAAATTTTAATCACACTTTTGAATTCATTGTTTACAAACAAATGTTACCATTCTTATATACCCAATCTCTATTCAATGGTCATTTATTTCATAGTATTTCATTTATAAATTTTAATGTTTGCATTTGTTTTCTTACATTAATTTATAGTCAAGTATAACAATTTACATTACTTTAATAAATTGTAATTTCATTTCAATTGTTAATAATTAGTTTTAACTTCCATGGTTGCATTTCATTTTTAACATTCATTTCATTATTAAATTATAAAGTTTTTTTCCATATTTAATTACAAAATCTTATTAAATTAACAAATTTAATTATTGAAAATTTACGGGTTGTTACACTCTCGCCCACACAAAACTTTTCATCCCCGAAAATGAAAAAGAAGGGAAAAGAAAGAATTAAGTAAGCAATACATCTTATTCAAAAATATTGACTTTATAAAAAAATAAATTTACAAAATTAATTTATTTAAATAAAATAATAAAGTTTGGAAAACATTTTTTAAAATTTTTCTAAGTCCAAAATTTCGACGGAGTCTCCTTTATATGGAGAGAGGCTCGGGAGAGATTATAATATAAAATATAACAATATATAACATATATCTCAAAATAATATATCCCAATAACGGGAAAAATATATATAATATCGCGAGAACACCGTAATCCGAAAACGTACCTATTTGTTAGGCAATTAACGCTTATATTATGAAACCAAAAGCAGTAGCAATTGCTTCCATAATCTGCATTTCACTTATATAATCCAAAAAGAGTTAATAATTATATAAAATGAAATGTTTAAGTTGTTTCAACCACTAACAAGCAAATCAATATAAAACAACCATCACTTGCCACCACAACATACAGTTCATCTTATGAAATCACTACAAATCAATTATCCATTCATATCAGCCAAAACAAATAGTTTGTTTGGGTTTAGACACTTCAATCGTATAGAATAACAAATAACTACTAAGCTTACCATCTACTCAAAAGTCTTAGATAAAACTAAATGGATTATTTATACATCCTAAACAATTAGAAGTAACCTTTCCCAAACAACCATAAACCAAAACAAACAACAAATTCTAATTATAGTTAAAGTTTATTCTCATAAATTTCTTTTCACAACATTTATTGTTTATTTCCTTTTCATTCGTACAATGATTCATCTTTTTAATTTACATTTACTTCTTACAAATTTCATTTCCATTCATTCATTCAGTGTTTATTTCATTCATTTTTATTTGTTACTTGCAAAATTTACTTTCATTTATTCATATCATATAAATTTCTTCATTACTTGATATTAAATTCTTACATAAGTTTTTTTTCATACAATTGATTATAGAATCAATGAATTTATCATTTAAGTATTACATGCATTTTTATTGCAGTTTAGTTTACATTTATAAATTTATATCTTGATTTCAAATTGGATATTAAATTCATTGGTGTATAAGTTCATAGTTAAGTTTCTCACTTTTGATTTACATTAACTTAAATTTAAGGTCCTTTACTTACAATATTCAACTTTCAAACATTTACTTAAGTTATAAGCATTTATTTATAGTATTCAGGTTCAATTCAACTATTTAACATATCAATTCAATAACTTATTTTTTTAAATTATTTTCTTACCATACTTACTTTCTATTACATTTTATACAGTACATTTTAAGTTATAGCAATTATGACATCAAATTCTTATTTATAAAAGCAATACATTGTACATTTTCATTACATCAGTTTTACTTGTAAATTTCCAATACATTTTCTTATTAACATTACAACTTTTAATATTTGGTAAGTTATATATACGCTTTTAGAATGCAATTGAAAGTTATACAAGTTTTCTCATTTCTTTTAATTAATTTAATGTTCAATAATCATATCCTTTGTTTTATAGGTTACAAATTTCAACTTTCACGTAATTTCATTTGTAACCTAGCATTTAATCTCTTATTTCATTTAGTGGTTCCAATTATTAATTAGTTACATTCCATTTCATTACAATAATTGAAACTATTAATTAACAGAAACTTAAGAACTAAATACCGGGTTTCGTTTCAAATCATAAAAAAAAAAAAGATAAATGTATATACCTACAACTTACATATCCAATTATATTTAAACAAATTTGAAGTTTATATTTGTTTATCAAAAAAAATCTACAGTAAAACTACTATAGTGGCCTTCCCACTTTAAAACTCGAAAATGAATGTTGATGATGCGTGCACTCATCACCGAAATTATTTTTCAGCGACAGAGAGGGGAGTACAGAACTTATTTCTTTTCAAAATCTCTTTAAAACAATTCTTTCAAATCATATTGAAATATTTATATCAGAAAATACTTCTAAATATTGTTATTATTATTATATTCCAAAATCATTCGAAAGAAATTTTCAAAACCCCGGAACTTAAGTTCTAAATTTCCAATTTTTTTTCAATCTTATTTCCAGTCAATATTTATAAATTTTACTACCTATCAACCAATATATTACAACCAATATATATATATTTTATAAATCATTATTTCACACATAAAATTATACAATAGGAAAAATTATTCAAGAAAAGAGTCACATGTCCCTGTTTTTGATGTTGTTATACAAAAAGTCCTTGCAGAAATGAAGATGTAAATTTGGTCCCTATTTTTCAAAAATAAAAAAATGCAAAGTGTCTTGCACTTTTCTGATAGAAAATGCAAGATAACTTGCACTTTTCTAATTTTGAAATATTTTTCGAAATTTTTGAAATTTTCGAAAATTTTGAAAAGCGCAAGCTAGTTTGCGCTTTCTAATTTTGAAATTTTTTTGAAAATTTTAAAACTTTTAAAAATTTTGAAAAGCGCAAGTTAGTTTGCGCTTTCTGATTTTGAAAATTTTGAAATTTTAAAAAGTGCAAACTAACTTGCGTTTTCTTATTTAGAAAAAATAGGGACTTAATTTACATATTTATTTCTACATGGACTTTTCTTATAACACCATCAGAAATAGGGACCTTTCGTGCAAAGCCCCAAAATTATTTCATTTACCTATATTTTAAAACAAATATTGTGTCGGTCTGTCCTATTAAGTGCTTAGAAATCCCTATCGACATCATAGCGTCCTATGCACCAACCAGAATTTATAAATACAAAACGGAACAAATTAACACAATATAAAAACCTTTTATAACACTAACAAATACGCTCTCTCATATATACACTCAGTGACTCATCATAGGGTACTACTACCCTATTAATAAAGAGTTAGACCCCACAAAGCTAAGTTTATCGCTAACTAAAGCTTTGATACCAACTATAACATCCGCCCTTCTGTATGGTTTGAGTTGGCACGTGTGTCTGCTTAAAACGTACAAAAAGGCTGGATGTTACAACTGACGAGTAAAATAGTACACTTACATAATTATCTATATTCTTGGACAATCAAGAAAGTTTTGAACTTAAGATAAAATTTGACTATTAGTCATTTAACATTTTTAAAAATGTTAAATGTTATACTATTCCCTTATAAAATTTGATTCGATTTGATTGGATCTGAATGAATGGTTGTGTAATTTTATATACCATAATTTGTAAAGTTAAAATTTATAAACAAAGGTTTTTGAATTCTTGTTTACTAAGACTTAAATCCTGGTGCTTTTTGAGAAAAAAACGTCTTCAAAAGAATTACCGAATGAAAATCATCCAAAACTCATAATAAAATTAATTTTAAGCATAGATGTCGGTATGCAGCACTCTTAGCGATGGGGTACACGAGACTTATGTTATTGTAATGTCCAAGCAGCATTGATCTTTGCTATGATATTTTCTCTCTTACTGTATAGGAGTCATAAATTTTATTTCTGTAAGTACGGGATATTGTTGGGTTCCATTTTACTATTAGTTTGGATGGCGATCTTCCTATGTATGTAGTAAGTCTTAGATATTGCTAATACGATTTGCTGTCTTTATGTATTTGATTATTTTCATCCTTTATCATTTTCTTCATTGAATGATGATAGAAATGGTTAATCGCCAAGATGAATTGTTGATTTAAACCTGAAGTAAAGAGTAAAAAAAGTCAAAAAGGTACATTTGAACTAGAAGTAGCAACTACATATAAGTAGAAGTTTAGGTTCATATATTTATATGAGTTTATCAACATTTCTTACTCTTATAAGCATATTGTTAGTCTACTACTATATGCCATGATTTCTTAGTTTAGGTAAGTTCACCATCTTATTGGCTAAACCCTCTTAGTAATTATGTTGTGTATTACATATAGAATTATTAGTATTATAAATAAATTTTCTCTATCATGTGAGAGTCAAGACCTTGGTTTCTTTTCCAATGTGTCCTTTCCTTTCAATACACTTATTTCTATGTGTATATTAATTATCTTTTACATACATTTATTTCATTTTATATCTTACTTACAATTACAATTATGATTTACATTATTTACTACTATTTTATCACTTTTAGGGACACTTTAGCTTTATACCTTTTCATTTATAAATAACTGTTTCTAGATCTCTCTCAAATATAATTGAACTGTAGAGTACTTTGTTTCAATAGCACATTTTTCTATTATTTATATAACAAAGATAGAAAAATGTAACAACCCGCATATCTATCGATTTTATATTTAAATATTTTATCGTTAGTCGGATGTTAGTCCGAAAAGCTACTTTTTGCATACGGTCAAATTAGGACTCGAGACCACCCCCATTGAGTTCAAAATGACGTTTGCGATCTTTTTGAGTGTAAACTTCGATATGTTTGGAGATAGTGAAATTTTCGTCACTTTTCCCACTTGTGACTTTGGTTGGGACTGCACCTTCTTAACTCAGCCCAACTCCCTCTTCTCTTCATCACTTCATCAAATACTTCAAGCTTCTTCAAAAATGGTGGAGGGAAAGAGAAATTAAAATTCCAAGCTCGAGATCTTTAGTGAATTCAGCATCAAACTCCGACTTCAAGGTGAAGAACATAGATTCAAGTTAGGGGTTGATTCTTGCTTTGCTCTTAAGCTCTCCAACATCAATTTCGTGGAAAAGGTGAGATTTTTAATCTCACATCTCGCCTATAACTGTCATTGGGTTGTTGGAAATGACTTCCTATCACTTTAGCATTAATTTTTGCAACTGGTTTGGATTGAATTGGTGAGAAACTCAAGTTTCAGCGCTGTTTGCAAATTTTGGCTCTAGGTCGTTCTGCCTTCCTTAGGTCGTCCAGGCTGCTAGCTCGCGTGTTGAAAAGTCTCCACTTTCTTAGGTCGTTCACGAGTTAGGACTTAGGTCGCTTGCGTGCTTAGGTCGTTCTGGCTTAGGTCGCAGGGAAATAGGTCGTAAGTCGAAACAGCTTTAAGTCTTAGGTCGTTGCCGACCTAAAATTCGAAGGCAAATCACTGAGTCGCTCCAATTTTGTTAAGTCTTAGGTCGTTGCCGACCTAAAATCCCCAGGCAAAAAGTTAGGTCGTTGCCGACCTAAAATCCCCAGGCAAAAAGTTAGGTCGTTGCCGACCTAAAATCCCCAGGCAAAAAGTTAGGTCGTTGCCGACCTATGATCCCCAGGCAAAAAGTTAGGTCGTTGCCGACCTATGATCCCCAGGCAAACTTTAGGTCGCTCGCACTGGCTTATCTCGTAAGTCGTCTCCGACCTAAGCTTCTTTTCCATAAGTCGTTCGCGAGTCAAGTGTTAGGTCGTCTCCGACCTAACGCCCTCGTCACCTTAGGTCGTAGCTCGTAAGTCGCTCGACCCTGCTAAGTCTTTAAGTCGCTCGAGTTAGGTCGGCCAGTATATCTCGTAGGTCGTCGCCGACCTTACACTTGGTCTTATTAGTTCGCGATTTCCTTAGGTCGTATGACCTATTTTTCCTTAGGTCGCTGGACCGCTTGCCTTCACTAGGTCGTACCCCGTATTACTCTGCGTAGGCAATCTCTTCTGAAAAACATTTATCAGAATTTCTACTTTGATGGTTTTGGGATTGACTTCTTTGGACTTTACTCACGTCTTCGAACGTGAATTGATTTGTTTCTACAATCGTTTTATGACTTGTCACTTTAAAGATATATGAAGGTTTCAAT
Source organism: Allium fistulosum (assembly GCA_030737815.1). Classification (NCBI taxonomy): domain Eukaryota; kingdom Viridiplantae; phylum Streptophyta; class Magnoliopsida; order Asparagales; family Amaryllidaceae; genus Allium; species Allium fistulosum. The sequence goes on along the minus strand of CM060904.1, from coordinate 1,215,273,422 downwards.
ACTAATAGTAAATATCAAAACTCTTTCATCAAAGTGATTTCAACACTATTTTAAATATCAAAAGTTTGTTTTCTAAAACCGATTTTTAATCTACTAGTATATACAAGCCTTTACTTCACTCGAATGAGAAATCGACTTAAACGACTTAGTAAAACGAGTGGTATGAAACGCTTGCGTTCACTTCGTCGGTTAGCTCTTGGACTTGTTCGATTGAACCCTTTTGTGACAATTTCCTAGTGAAGATCTACAGTTTGTTCGTAAATATTTGAGTTAAGAAAGTGGTTATGGGACATGAAGCTAAACCCTTATATTTACTAGCTTAGTGTAATCGACACTTCTTTATGATCGATGATGATCATTTTATGGTTTAGACTAGCAATGTGCGATGTCTCTTCGTCCGTGTGTTCGGACTTGCCTTCGGGCCATCCGTGTGTTCGGAAAAATTAAATGGATAGCTTCCATGAGATAGCTTCTCGTCCGTGTGTTCGGACTTCCCCCTTTTAGTGATTTCTGGATTTCGTGTGTTGATTTCTGGGATTTGTTCTGGATTTCGTGTGTTGATTTCTGGATTTAGTGCTTCACCAACTTTTGTGGTTTTCACTGATATGATATCAGTTTTTGTGTATTGGTGAATTTGTGTGTCATTACCTTTTTATGTGTTTGGATCTTTGAGAAGATTCTTGTGACATTGATTAATCCCTTGTTGATTATCATTTACATACTTATAGTAGTATGCCATCATGGTTATTATATGTTTATGCCATACCCCTTATCCTATATCATGTCATCTAATATTTATAGTTAGACTGATCCGTTTATTATTTTCTTATAAATAATACTCGGGTCAGACCGAGATGTTACAGGTGCTTCTGCTTGACTTCTCTTCTGGATTGCTCTGACTTTTGGCTAACTACATAGATTAGTAGTTTTTGGATGTACACCTTTGAGATATATACTCTATGTTATGTACTTATTCTTTTGTATAGCACGTGATGCTATTCTTTTGTATTATAGTGGATCTTTCTGACCACTACTCTGATGTACACTTTCATGTGTTATATATTTATTCATATCTTCTTCCGCCTTTGTGATATGGATGTCTGTGACTGATTTATGTTATGACTATTTCTATGTTTGTTTCCGAAGATTATATATAGCCACCGTGTGATAGCTTTGTGTTTGTATCGGTATGTCGGATTTCCTCCTTAAAAGATATGCATTCTATTCTATCTGACGTATCGGTGCTCGCACAAAGAAGTTACATGGATGGTCGCTCCTCCACAGCCTTATTCTCCGTGCTAATTGACAGCACTACATCGTAGTGTTCTTGGTTAGCGTGGGTATAGAGGTGGGGCGTCACAAAAAATATTGATAACTAATCAGCAATATTCGATGTAACGACCACGACTTTCTCTCCATAGAAAGTCGTATCGCTACAGTGGTATCAGAGCTTAGGCTGGCGACAACCTTGGCTCTGGTGGGAATTTTGAGAGTATTAATAGATATGAGCGCGTATTTGTTAGTGAATATAAAATTGTTTTATATTGTGTTGATTGGTTTATTGAGTAGTTTATGGATTCTGGTCAATGTGTGGGACGCCACAACATTGATAGGGATCTCTAAACACTTGTATAGAACAATTTGACACAATATTGTTTTAAAGAGGTAAATGAAATAATTTTACCCAGAAATAATTTCTATATAAAAAGTATCATTTTAAATATATATATTTCTACCTATTTGTTGGGTTACCTGTTCGGGTTTTCCAATATAAGTTATAAAGGTAGATGGGGTAATGGTGTGTGAAACACAATTACCAATAGTTGGAGTTTAAATGTTGAGGTTGGAAGTGTATTTCTCGAGACTGTAGACCCAATACCGTCTCGAGTAAGCTTTGCTATGGTAAAGGATTTCATCGATCTCCGAAGGAAACTGTAATGGTTCGGAGTTTATCTTTGAAGTTTGGATGAGTAAGGTTGGATCTGTCGGTTGAACAGAAGCGAGTGATGGTTCTTGGTAACTTCTGGAAGAAGTAGCTGTATGATGAGATACAGTGACGATGGATGTTCCTGAAGATGTTTTCTTTGGAACAAGATTAAGGAAGTGTGTATGCTTCGGTGTTGTGGCTGAGTTCAGCATGGTGTTTCTGTTTGGTTTGGAGTTCGAGTTTCTCGAAGATCTTTGGAGTAGGAAGACCTTGACATCAGTGTCAGCAGTGCAGCTCAGAGTATTCTGTGCATTGGCAGGAAGTTTTCTGGATGAGCAGTTTTTCTGAAGGTGAAGTTCAGAAGTAGTAAGAGTAAATCCATTTCTTCGATGGATTGGATAGTTAAGTATGAGCTGTTCGGATTGTGTAAAGAGGAACAGTTTTTCTTTGGAAATAGGTTGGGTTGATCGCCAAAGTGACTTGTGATTGCTGAGTGTTCTCTTGTGTTGTCAGAGTTTTTCTGGATGTCTTCAGAGAAGTCAGAAGTTTGTCCGCATCTGAAGGTTGAGTTTTCTTATTGACTGGATTCCAGGAGTGATACCGGTGGTTCAGTCTAGTGGAAGGATGTTTCCTAGAGATGGATTTGGTGAAGCAGCTCAAGTTATGCTGGAATATCTGAGTTTTATTTATGGATCAGTGAACCTTATTTCTAGAATAAGTTGTCCAGTCTGTAACGACCCAGAATTTTGACCAAATTAAATTGAAGATATTTAATTTATTTTAAATATTTGAACGATGATTTAATTTGAATCCCCGATCTAACTTTGAATTTGGCGATTTAATTATAAAATTTAATCTATTGGCAGTCGAATAAAAATTTGAATCTCCAATTTTAAGCTGAAGAAAAATATTTCGAAAGCTTTTAAAATTCGTATTGAGAATACTGAAGATGATAGAAGCTTCAGAATTTAATTTCGAATTGTTTTGTTCAGTTTTGTAAATAATCACTCGAACCGATATTTATAAAATAGTCAATTTTCAAACAGTCTCGGAATTCGACGAAACCAGTTCCATTGGGTCCGGAATGTTGTATTATTGCCGGATTTCAATTTTCGTAATTTTCTGAGTTGATATGTGAGCACACGGAAATTTAACGCGTTGAAATTTAATCGGATTCAAATTTAAATTTAAATTTATATTTTTCCAACATCACCACACGTTGTCTCCTTTAATCACGCCTATATTCACGTCTGAAATCACGGGGAGAATCATGCAGCCCATACCCTTTCGTTTCAAATACTCTCCTTCACGTTCAAAGGATAGAAAACCAAACGAACAAATTCGTTCAGTTCAAAATCACCGAAGAAAAACGATAATGGCCAAAGCCTTTCTTAGTTGAAAATAAAAGTGGCAGCTACAAAAAATCAAAACGAAAAACCCTTTCTCGTTTAAAATCAAAACCACGAGCCCCTCCTCCCTTCGATCGAATTGGAATCACCGGCAGCTCGAGACGAGCAAGCATGGGGCGAACGCGATTTTGAGGAAATAGAGGCTCGCGACTAGGAGTTAGAAGGGTGCGAGGTTCAGGTCGAGACGCGCGAAGCTAGGGCACGAGGAGGCGCGGTGATCTCGAGTTCGAGCATCGCGAAGGGCGGCGATGTCGAGCAAGTCTGAGGGGCAATGTCGCGATGGAGCGACGACTGTGGGCGAGTGCTTGGTCGTGGTACGGTGGCGCGCGCGAGCAGTGGTCTGAGGTGACTTCGATCTGGAGGCGCGTGCGATCTGGTGGTGGTGACGATCGCGGTGGCGATGGAGGCTTCAACAGCTAGGGTTTCAGCTGTGATGGGGGACGTTGGCGATCGCCTGGAGTTCACGTACAAGTTATCAGTGAGGTATTCCATTTTTAATTTAGGATTGAATAAATGAATGGAGATTAATTGTTGATTTATCTAAATAATAATAATAATCGATAGAATTTTATATACCTACATACCGTTTATAAAATTCTATATGCAGGCAGTTTAGAAGTGTAAATCTGCCAGTTTATGTTAATAATGTTTATTAGTAATTAATGTTGTTATAAAAAGAATTTATAGTTAATTAAATTTATTAAAGGAAATGTAGTTTTAAATTTAATGTTTGTTAAATAAATTATTAAAGGAAGAATTGGTTTAAATGAAACTATTAATTAATTTAACAAGCAAGAATGAGAATTTATTATTCGATTTATTCGAATATTAATAAATGTATAAATTGTTTATACAAGGTTCAAAAATCGTGAAGTCAAGCCGGATTGGAAATGAGATTGCAAATAAATAGCGAAGGTGAGATCTTCTCACTCAAGAATTGAAAAGTGGAATCTTCAGTTATTTATTTGATTGCTATTGGATGTGATATTAGATATAGTAGGATATATATCTATATATAGCAATATATACATATTGGCATATGTATATATTGGATTGATTGATTCCCGCCTCGTATAGCGGATGAGACCCTATTGCGCCGTTAGTAAGCGGATTTATAAAAACCTATATACCGCGATAATTCCGTACTGGAGCGGAATTGGTATTGTGCTAACATCTTTGGATGCAGGGAAACAGGTTAGAGGGATCCAACTGGACCCCTCACATGTATTTAATTCATTTCTATTGTGATATGAATCTGTGAATGATTATAGTGATGCTATAAATCATATTGATATCTGGAATTTGTTTTAAAGCTAAAATTTAGCTGAATAGATGTTTTGACATCATTGGATTCCAAAAATAAACGAAATTGAATTTTTGGAAATCAAAATAGAAATTTCTAAATGAATTTGATTTTAGAAATTTAATAAATTCGAAGAAAGGAATTTTAAAGTATAAAAAGTTAATTTTTATAATCTTATCGAATTTATTTCCAGAATAAAGTGAAAATGTTAAATAAATGAATTGCGTATAATAGTGATTTTAAATTGAGGAAATTAATTTAAAATCTAGATTTCTAAATAAATTGAAAGAAACGATTGAAATTTATTTTTCTTAAAAAGGAATTTATTTAAAAGAAGATAAGTTGGAAATTCAGTTTGAAATTTAATTGGTACATTAAAATAAGTTGTGAAATCAATGTAAAATGAATTCAATAAGGAATGTATTTAGTAGTGCTAAATAAAATTTGAAATCAATCTGTAATTGATTTAATATTTAGAAATGAATTTTTGAGAAATCAATGTGGAAATTTTATTCGAACGTTGAAAATAAAATTAGAAACCAACATTGAAATTGATTTGGTATTGAAGCTTTTATAAATGGAATTAAAATTTATAAAAGTTGTTTATGAACCCAAAGTCACTTATTTTGATAAGTTAAGTATAGAAGTTGATAAAAAAAAGGTTTATAAGTCGAAGTTGTTATTAAAAAGAGAAATAGAATTTATAAACGTGCTTATAAATTCGAAAATAGATTGAATGCGATAAAAATGTGTAGAAATGATTGAAATGGGGTTAAGTAAATTTTATTCACGATTTTGTACAGTGAATATATTGTTAAGTAAAATGGATTCATTTTTTGAAGAAGTAATATTTTAAAAAAATGAAGTTAAACATTTTAAAGGTGTTTTGAAATGTGTTGTGAATCGAAACCATAGATTTCAACATTTATTGTTGAAATAGACGTTTTCGAGAAACTTAAGGAAATAGTGGACTATAACACTGTTGTTATAGTAAATGATTTCCGGAAGGAAATGTTTTATTTAGTATTGGGATTTATATATCTATCTTAATTTCGAATCCCTATACTAGTGATTTCGAGTCGTCGTAACGATGTTTTACGTAACATTCGTTTTGACTCAAATAAAGGTGTTAAAAGAATATTTTCCTTAAAGAATGAAATTATACTTAATTTGATTTAAGTATATCGGATATTTTCCAAGTGTTGAAAATAAAAGATTTGTGAAATACTTATTACTGGGTAAGTATGGAAATGTTTTCCAAAATGAAATGAAATGTTTTGAGAATTTATCTTCTTAAAGATAAATTGAAATTGAATATTGAAAACGAGTAGATATTCGAAAGTATAAATTCAATACGGAATTTATAAAAGAAAGCGAAGTTGTTTAAAAATAAATATTGATTTATTTTTGAAGTGTGGAAATTTGATTTGAAATTGTTTTCAAATGGTTAAGTGTGGAAATTTTATATCTAGTAAAGATATTTTTGAAGATAAATAATTTGGGAAAATTATTTGGAATCTGATGATGTTGCGCGTCTTTATTGATAGTTAAATAACCGACTATCAATAATTACCTTTAGATAGGTATTTGTTGTGAATTGGATGAAATTGAATGCCACACTTATTTTTTTAAATAAGCGCTCACTATTCGGGTTAGCCGGGAAAGGACCATGGGGTCGTATAACCCATTCCGAATATGTGATACGTCGTTATGAATCGCATTTGAAGACCGGTGTTGAAGACCGGATAGTTTTAAAAACGGAAGGATTACCGTCGAGTTACTCTACATCGGCTGATCTCCGATTTAGAGGTTTTATCACCCTTAGTGACGGAAAGTCCGGACATGATTAGAAAATTATCCGGAAATGCAAGTGCTTCGTGAGAAGTGCCTTCGGTTCTGTTCGATCCCGGAACAGACTTATATGGATTGTGTGTCTGACGTTACACTTTGAGATATAAAGCTGATTTCTTTCAAATACATTTATGTTGGTGGCGGAGAATTTATTCTCTTAGCTTAACACCCTTCTCTGAGACGTACGAGCTCAGAGGTTATGTAGTTGAAATTTATCAGCGATATATCCCAATTTGGTAACGTGGCATACTGAGTGTTGCTGTGAAATGATCAGTGTTTGATCATTTGTGATATGATCATTTGTTTGATCTTATATCTTTGTGATCATAGGTTGATCATTTTGTTTGACCCGAAGCAGGGCTTTTTGAGAAAGCGTAGCTTTGTGGACGAGACTTCGTCGAGCCTCATACCCCGGAAATGGTCGAAACAGGACGAATGCGGCAAGGTTCTAGGGAGTAGCGCCCCTTAGTGTATGTCATTCCTTCTGGATAAAGGTGGTATCATCGTATGGAGCCCAGATACTTAACCTCTGTGGTTGCTGCACAGTTATTATTACTTTGTGGTTTGTTGCGAATCGGGGATCCTCGGGAAGATCGGTGACGATCGGGGGATGGCATACGCGTGTCAGTAGTTACCTACTTTTGCAGAGGTAACCCGGCCTTGTGTTGGCAGAGATCTAACCGTAATGTTAGGTTATTTCTCGGGTCGTCTATTCCAGGGACGGACCCATTGTGGAAAAGGAAGTTCCTTAGCCTGACCATTTGTTGGAAATCCAAAGAAACAATACGAGCCTTTACGATTTCAATTGTATAACCTGTCTCCTCAGGAGGCAGCTATAGCAGGCATAATATAATGGTACCTATGCTGGCTAAGATTTATATTATACTTTCGAAATGTTTTCTACACTATGCACTAATAATAATATCAAAAAGAATTTGATTTTTTGCGTAGTAAGCATCTTTGACTATCATAAGAAGAAATCTCCTCCAAGTCTGCGTTTGCATTGTGTGTGTGGCGGGAGGTCTTATGGTAGTTTCATTTTCCAAAAGCATTTCGAATTGACTTTAAAATTATCCTGTTGTTTATTTTAAAGAAAGATAACTGTTTTACGATCTCACACCAGTCACCATGACTGACTTGGAGTTTATTGTTTCCCTTCTAAACTCTGGGTGCCCACCAATTTTACACGGGCAGCCTAGAGTTATATTATCAGGATATTCTGGATATTTTGGAGCTTTGGAGATAAGCTGGATGACGAGACGTAGTATTTGTATCTGATAGTATTTATTCCGCTGTGTATTCTGTATGAGGACAAGTTATATAACTGTCCATTGTTGTATTGAGTTGTATATTGACTCTGTTGATGTATGTATAAAACTGATATAGTTCTTTGTTTTAAAAGACTAGTGTTATCTATTATATATTGTTCCGCTGCGATGTGTAAGATTCTGATATTGTTTTCTATTCTGATGTTGATGTGTTGTTCTTCTTTTCTTTTTCTCTTCTTTTCTTCTATCTCCTTCTTCTTCTACTTTTTCTTTCTTAAAACCATAACTTTCCAGGTTTCCGGCATTCGATGTCTCGGCAGTCGATAAAGTGAGTATCGATGTTGAATTTTCGAAAGTCGAAAATTTTCGGGACGTTACATTTGGTATCAGAGCATATGGTTAAGCGACAACCCTGCTCTGTTGGGTGTTACTCATTAGAGATAGAGTCAGTAGTACTCTAGAATGAGTTGAGAGTAATAATAGATACGAGCGCGTATTTGTTAGTGAATATAAAAATGTTTTATATTGTGTTTGCTTATCCGTTGAGATGTTTGTGAATTTCAGTCGGTATGTGGGACGCCATATTATCGATAGGGATTTCTAAACACTTAAACGAGGCAAGACGACATAGTATTGTTTTAAAATAGGGTAAATGAAATAATTTTACCCAAAACTATTTTTGTATAGGAAAAAGAAATGATTTTTCTATGAAATACTATAGTATATGGATGTTTGGTTGTTAGGAAGTAATAACATTGAAACATTATCATTGTTATCTGGAATCGAATAAGAAATTGAAAATAACAACCAAATATTTGGAAATAAATTCATATAGGAATAAAATTATGGATATGAATTGTAAATGTGATTTACAAATGAAATTTGAGATTATAAAATCATAAATGTGACTTATAATTTAAAACGGAATTCCAGAGAAGTTTTTGGAGATGTTTTGAAAAGAATTTGAAAATTTTAAGGATTGGAAAGTTTAAATCTTTTTGATTTGAAAATGAATTTCAAAGGTTTTGAAAAGTATTTTAGAGAGATGAAAGCTCTAAACTCTTTTCGGTCGCTGGAAAATAACTTCGATGATGACCGCGGCATCATTGGTGTTCATTTTCGGGTTTCCAGAAGAGGAATTGCTGTCAAATTGTTTTAAAATGGAAGTCGTTTGAAAAAATTGGGTTTGGGTTTTGAAATTCACAGGATAATTTGAATTGTTTTCAAAGTAGTTTTGAAAAGGTTGAAAAGACTCTGGAATTCTATATAACAATATTTATGAAATATTATGAAATTGATGACTTATAAAATGGTTGAAATTTGATTTGGAAATGAGATTCCAATTGGAAATGAAAGAATCAATGAAGGAGTTTCAGAATGAATGAATAAATTGCAACTGTAAGTGCAATGAAAGTTTAAATGACAGTAGATGAACGAATTAAATTCAATGATTATAAAAGAAAAGTAAATTGAATTCAAATTGAAATCCAGTTTAATATAAGTGATTGTAAACCAAAAATAGTAAATTGTAAATAAATTTTGGGAATGAACAAAAGAATAAAACTGGAAGTGGAAGTTGAGATTCATTTTGAAGTTGTAAGAAATAAATTGAAATTGAAAAATGAAATGAGACTTGAATCAAGTGGAATAAAATCCAAACCTGAGAAAAATGAATAAGGATTGAATCCGAATAAACTGCTTTGATAATTAATTGATTCATGAAATGGAAGTTGAATTAGTAAATTTAAAACTTGAATTGTGTGAAATGAAATGAAGTTTTGAGATTAGTTTGAAGTGAACTAAAGTTAATTGATAAAATTCAATATCCAGAAGTAAACTAAATCCAAACTAGATTGGAATTGCGAATTGAATTCGAATGAGGAATTGAAATGTGAAATTGAATTCAAATAAAATCTGAAATGTAAAATTGAAGATAATGGATATAACGTCAATAGCGAATTAGAGATGATATAAGGAGTTTATATTGAAAATTTGAAATAGAATTTGCAAATTGGATTGAATGCTGTAACTAGATATAAGGGCTAGTAGATATACAGGTGTTATAAATTGGATTTGATCTTCAAAGATAATTTGAATTGCTCGACAAAAGGTACGTATTTGGATTATAATATGAGTTTTTGATGATTTCTCTCTAGCCACTTGGCTTTTTCTTTTTCTTTTTGAAATCTGAGAGTCCGTAGGGACGTTTTGTAGTAGTACCGTATTAGCCGCGCAAAGGAGACGCTGGCGAAATTTTTTAAAAATTTCGAGTGTTAGAAAATTTTTGAGAAAATTTGAAAGTTTAAATTTGAATTTAAACTTAAATTTGAATTGTTAATCAAACAATGTTGTTTTGAACTTAGAGTTGAAGTTGGAAATTTAGTTGAATGATAACGAATCTTTAATAGAAAGATTTGTTTTGATGAATTGATAAAACTATTAGATTGTGAAAGATAGTAGACGAGTTAAGGACCTTTTTCCCTAACTTGTAATTTCGAGGACGAAATTCTTTTAAGGGGGGAAGTCTGTAACGACCCAGAATTTTGACCAAATTAAATTGAAGATATTTAATTTATTTTAAATATTTGAACGATGATTTAATTTGAATCCCCGATCTAACTTTGAATTTGGCGATTTAATTATAAAATTTAATCTATTGGCAGTCGAATAAAAATTTGAATCTCCAATTTTAAGCTGAAGAAAAATATTTCGAAAGCTTTTAAAATTCGTATTGAGAATACTGAAGATGATAGAAGCTTCAGAATTTAATTTCGAATTGTTTTGTTCAGTTTTGTAAATAATCACTCGAACCGATATTTATAAAATAGTCAATTTTCAAACAGTCTCGGAATTCGACGAAACCAGTTCCATTGGGTCCGGAATGTTGTATTATTGCCGGATTTCAATTTTCGTAATTTTCTGAGTTGATATGTGAGCACACGGAAATTTAACGCGTTGAAATTTAATCGGATTCAAATTTAAATTTAAATTTATATTTTTCCAACATCACCACACGTTGTCTCCTTTAATCACGCCTATATTCACGTCTGAAATCACGGGGAGAATCGTGCAGCCCATACCCTTTCGTTTCAAATACTCTCCTTCACGTTCAAAGGATAGAAAACCAAACGAACAAATTCGTTCAGTTCAAAATCACCGAAGAAAAACGATAATGGCCAAAGCCTTTCTTAGTTGAAAATAAAAGTGGCAGCTACAAAAAATCAAAACGAAAAACCCTTTCTCGTTTAAAATCAAAACCACGAGCCCCTCCTCCCTTCGATCGAATTGGAATCACCGACAGCTCGAGACGAGCAAGCATGGGGCGAACGCGATTTTGAGGAAATAGAGGCTCGCGACTAGGAGTTAGAAGGGTGCGAGGTTCAGGTCGAGACGTGCGAAGCTAGGGCACGAGGAGGCGCGGTGATCTCGAGTTCGAGCATCGCGAAGGGCGGCGATGTCGAGCAAGTCTGAGGGGCAATGTCGCGATGGAGCGACGACTGTGGGCGAGTGCTTGGTCGTGGTACGGTGGCGCGCGCGAGCAGTGGTCTGAGGTGACTTCGATCTGGAGGCGCGTGCGATCTGGTGGTGGTGACGATCGCGGTGGCGATGGAGGCTTCGACAGCTAGGGTTTCAGCTGTGATGGGGGACGTTGGCGATCGCCTGGAGTTCACGTACGAGTTATCAGTGAGGTATTCCATTTTTAATTTAGGATTGAATAAATGAATGGAGATTAATTGTTGATTTATCTAAATAATAATAATAATCGATAGAATTTTATATACCTACATACCGTTTATAAAATTCTATATGCAGGCAGTTTAGAAGTGTAAATCTGCCAGTTTATGTTAATAATGTTTATTAGTAATTAATGTTGTTATAAAAAGAATTTATAGTTAATTAAATTTATTAAAGGAAATGTAGTTTTAAATTTAATGTTTGTTAAATAAATTATTAAAGGAAGAATTGGTTTAAATGAAACTATTAATTAATTTAACAAGCAAGAATGAGAATTTATTATTCGATTTATTCGAATATTAATAAATGTATAAATTGTTTATACAAGGTTCAAAAATCGTGAAGTCAAGCCGGATTGGAAATGAGATTGCAAATAAATAGCGAAGGTGAGATCTTCTCACTCAAGAATTGAAAAGTGGAATCTTCAGTTATTTATTTGATTGCTATTGGATGTGATATTAGATATAGTAGGATATATATCTATATATAGCAATATATACATATTGGCATATGTATATATTGGATTGATTGATTCCCGCCTCGTATAGCGGATGAGACCCTATTGCGCCGTTAGTAAGCGGATTTATAAAAACCTATATACCGCGATAATTCCGTACTGGAGCGGAATTGGTATTGTGCTAACATCTTTGGATGCAGGGAAACAGGTTGGAGGGATCCAACTGGACCCCTCACATGTATTTAATTCATTTCTATTGTGATATGAATCTGTGAATGATTATAGTGATGCTATAAATCATATTGATATCTGGAATTTGTTTGAAAGCTAAAATTTAGCTGAATAGATGTTTTGACATCATTGGATTCCAAAAATAAACGAAATTGAATTTTTGGAAATCAAAATAGAAATTTCTAAATGAATTTGATTTTAGAAATTTAATAAATTCGAAGAAAGGAATTTTAAAGTATAAAAAGTTAATTTTTATAATCTTATCGAATTTATTTCCAGAATAAAGTGAAAATGTTAAATAAATGAATTGCGTATAATAGTGATTTTAAATTGAGGAAATTAATTTAAAATCTGGATTTCTAAATAAATTGAAAGAAACGATTGAAATTTATTTTTCTTAAAAAGGAATTTATTTAAAAGAAGATAAGTTGGAAATTCAGTTTGAAATTTAATTGGTACATTAAAATAAGTTGTGAAATCAATGTAAAATGAATTCAATAAGGAATGTATTTAGTAGTGCTAAATAAAATTTGAAATCAATCTGTAATTGATTTAATATTTAGAAATGAATTTTTGAGAAATCAATGTGGAAATTTTATTCGAACGTTGAAAATAAAATTAGAAACCAACATTGAAATTGATTTGGTATTGAAGCTTTTATAAATGGAATTAAAATTTATAAAAGTTGTTTATGAACCCAAAGTCACTTATTTTGATAAGTTAAGTATAGAAGTTGATAAAAAAAAAGGTTTATAAGTCGAAGTTGTTATTAAAAAGAGAAATAGAATTTATAAACGTGCTTATAAATTCGAAAATAGATTGAATGCGATAAAAATGTGTAGCAATGATTGAAATGGGGTTAAGTAAATTTTATTCACGATTTTGGACAGTGAATATATTGTTAAGTAAAATGGATTCATTTTTTGAAGAAGTAATATTTTAAAAAAATGAAGTTAAACATTTTAAAGGTGTTTTGAAATGTGTTGTGAATCGAAACCATAGATTTCAACATTTATTGTTGAAATAGACGTTTTCGAGAAACTTAAGGAAATAGTGGACTATAACACTGTTGTTATAGTAAATGATTTCCGGAAGGAAATGTTTTATTTAGTATTGGGATTTATATATCTATCTTAATTTCGAATCCCTATACTAGTGATTTCGAGTCGTCGTAACGATGTTTTACGTAACATTCGTTTTGACTCAAATAAAGGTGTTAAAAGAATATTTTCCTTAAAGAATGAAATTATACTTAATTTGATTTAAGTATATCGGATATTTTCCAAGTGTTGAAAATAAAAGATTTGTGAAATACTTATTACTGGGTAAGTATGGAAATGTTTTCCAAAATGAAATGAAATGTTTTGAGAATTTATCTTCTTAAAGATAAATTGAAATTGAATATTGAAAACGATTTGAAAATCGAATATCAGTAGATATTCGAAAGTATAAATTCAATACGGAATTTATAAAAGAAAGCGAAGTTGTTTAAAAATAAATATTGATTTAATTTTGAAGTGTGGAAATTTGATTTGAAATTGTTTTCAAATGGTTAAGTGTGGAAATTTTATATCTAGTAAAGATATTTTTGAAGATAAATAATTTGGGAAAATTATTTGGAATCTGATGATGTTGCGCGTCTTTATTGATAGTTAAATAACCGACTATCAATAATTACCTTTAGATAGGTATTTGTTGTGAATTGGATGAAATTGAATGCCACACTTATTTTTTTAAATAAGCGCTCACTATTCGGGTTAGCCGGGAAAGGACCATGGGGTCGTATAACCCATTCCGAATATGTGATACGTCGTTATGAATCGCATTTGAAGACCGGTGTTGAAGACCGGATATTTTTGAAAACGGAAGGATTACCGTCGAGTTACTCTACATCGACTGATCTTCGATTTAGAGGTTTTATCACCCTTAGTGACGGGAAGTCCTGACGTGATTGAAAATTATCCGGATATGCAAGGGCTTCGTGAGAAGTGCCTTCGGTTCTGTTCGATCCCGGAACAGACTTGTATGGATTGTGTGTCTGACGTTACAATTTGAGATATAAAGCTGATTTCTTTCAAATACATTTCTGTTGGTGGCGGAGAATTTATTCTCTTAGCTTAACACCCTTCTCTGAGACGTACGAGCTCAGAGGTTATGTAGTTGAAATTTATCAGCGATATATCCCAATTTGGTAACGTGGCATACTGAGTGTTGCTGTGAAATGATCAGTGTTTGATCATTTGCGATATGATCATTTGTTTGATCTTATATCTTTGTGATCATAGGTTGATCATTTTGTTTGACCCGAAGCAGGGCTTTTTAAGAAAGCGTAGCTTTGTGGACGAGACTTCATCGAGCCTCAGACCCCGGAAATGGTCGAAACAGGAAGAATGCAACAAGGTTCTAGGGAGTAGCGCCCCTTAGTGTATGTCATTCCTTCTGGATAAAGGTGGTATCATGGTATGGAGCCCAGATACTTAACCTCTGTGGTTGCTGCAAATTTATTACTTTGTGGTTTGTTGGAAATCGGGGATCCTCGGGAAGATCGGTGACGATCGGGGGATGGCATACGCGTGTCAGTAGTTACCTACTTTTGCAGAGGTAACCCGGCCTTGTGTTGGCAGAGATCTAACCGTAATGTTAGGTTATTTCTCGGGTCGTCTATTCCAGGGACGGACCCATCGTGGAAAAGGAAGTTCCTTAGCCTGACCATTTGTTGGAAATCCAAAGAAACAATACGAGCCTTTACGATTTCAATTGTATAACCTGTCTCCTCAGGAGGCAGCTATAGCAGGCATAATATAATGGTACCTATGCTGGCTAAGATTTATATTATACTTTCGAAATGTTTTCTACACTATGCACTAATAATAATATCAAAAAGAATTTGATTTTTTGCGTAGTAAGCATCTTTGACTATCATAAGAAGAAATCTCCTCCAAGTCTGCGTTTGCATTGTGTGTGTGGCGGGAGGTCTTATGGTAGTTTCATTTTCCAAAAGCATTTCGAATTGACTTTAAAATTATCCTGTTGTTTATTTTAAAGAAAGATAACTGTTTTACGATCTCACACCAGTCACCATGACTGACTTGGAGTTTATTGTTTCCCTTCTAAACTCTGGGTGCCCACCAATTTCTACACGGGCAGCCTAGAGTTATATTATCAGGATATTCTGGATATTCTGGAGCTTTGGAGATAAGCTGGATGACGAGACGTAGTATTTGTATCTGATAGTATTTATTCCGCTGTGTATTCTGTATGAGGACAAGTTATATAACTGTCCATTGTTGTATTAAGTTGTATATTGACTCTGTTGATGTATGTATAAAACTGATATAGTTCTTTGTTTTAAAAGACTAGTGTTATCTATTATATATTGTTCCGCTGCGATGTGTAAGATTCTGATATTGTTTTCTATTCTGATGTTGATGTGTTGTTCTTCTTTTCTTTTTCTCTTCTTTTCTTCTATCTCCTTCTTCTTCTACTTTTTCTTTCTTAAAACCATAACTTTCCGGGTTTCCGGCATTCGATGTCTCGGCAGTCGATAAAGTGAGTATCGATGTTGAATTTTCGAAAGTCGAAAATTTTCGGGACGTTACATAGTCTGTGCTTGTGTTCTACCTCAGATCAGAGTTGAGCAGCGAAAGCAGTTTGGAGTATATCTCTGGATAGGAGAAGTAAGTTTGGAATCTACTGATGTTGTGAAGTAGAGTTATGTTTGGATCTCGTCTGTGTTCTGATTTGGATAAGTATTTGGTCTTTTGAATTGAATTGTCAGTTTGGATAACTGGAATTCATTGTGTTTTACGTATCTCTGAGAGAGTACGTATTTGATCTATCTCTGGTTTTAGAATCTGCAGTTTTGGGAAGTTTGGTAGTTGAGTCAGACTCGTCTGTAGTCTGATATTCTGTTTAGTTCTGTAGATCTAGATGAGTAGGAGATCTATAGCTTAGTAGTATTGATAGTTTAGATTGTTTGTAGAGCGACTATCCCGGTATATATATATACTTGGGGAAACTCGAGGAAATTTTATCCAGAATTTTGTCTGGATAATTAGAATTGTTTGATTGGATGATTGTTTGCTATGGTTGTTAGCATATGGATGATAGTATATGCCTTTGTTTTAAATTAAAATCTTTAATAAGATTATTAAATTACCTTTGTTTAAATTTCGGGGACGAAATTATTTTAAGGGGGGAGGAATGTAATATCCCGGAAATTTTAACAATATCAATTTAATAATCTGTTGAATAATTAAATTGATATGGATAATCTTTGATAATAAGATTTGAATTTAATTTAATAATCTGATTAAATTAGTATTAATTGATGATTTTATCTTTTAAAATCTAATAAGATATTTCTATTTGAATATATATATTTATTTATATATATTGTAAATAGAAGCTTTGATAAATTGGGAATTTATATTTAATTTAATCTGGACTTTCAAAGATATTTAAATAAGTAATTTTATAGTTTTAAGATACTTCAAGAAAATATTTAATTGATTTAAGATATTTTTACTAAAGTTTAAATAAATAAGATTTACAAAAATGGTTTGTTTTATTTCTTTTTAAATATTTCTTGATAATATAATCTCTTGTTTAAATTATAAAATATGTTAATTTCAAATAATAAATATAATGTATTTTTTTTAATATGTATGAATTTTAATGCTAAAAGGAATTGTTATTTTTAAATTGATAAATAATTGTATATTTTAATTGAATCTTAGGATCTAATTTAACTTGAATTTGAATTTAAGTTTTGAAATTCAAAAGAATAGATATTTAAATTGTTTTGGATTTTAGAATATTTGTATAAACTTTTATTTATAAATATAGTTAGTTTTGTTTCTTTTAAAAAGTAATTTATATATATAGGATAAGTGTTTAATAAATCAAGAAAAGGTTTTATCTACTTTTAAAATAAATAAAATACTTAAAAAGACAAGTGTCATTATCCTAAGGTTTCATTTTAAGAAGTGTAATTTAAGTAATCAATGTTTATGACAAGTGTTCTTTTTATTTTTGATTTTCTTTTAATTCATAAATAAATCATTTTATCCTATATAAACACATACTTCACTCCTTTATCTTCTTTTCTAATCTTCATTTTTTCAAAATTAAGAAGATTTGTTTTCAGCTGAAACAAATCAGTAACAACTCTCAATAATCAATTCACTCCTCAAACCAAAATCAAAACCCAAAAACCTGTATCATTTCTTCAACCAAAACCAGAACATCTTCTTCAAACCTGAGATGGAAATCAAAAGGCCTGCAAGCATTTTCATCTCTGTTTTGAATCTGAGTCATCTTCAACAAGGCTTCAAGTCATCTCTGCATGTTTCAATAACAAGCAACTGCTGCATTCTTCAAACTGGAGGCCAACATGCGTATAGATTTAAAGCAATTTAAAGATTCAACAATTCAAGTTTTCAAATCAAAGAAACATTCAAGTTAAAGTCTTCAAGAAATAAAAACTGCCTCTGTTTCATCTTTGTATATCAGGTGAGTAACATTTTTGATAATTATTGAAGTTAAATCATTGTTGCCTAAGTTAGTAAGATTTTAATTGTCTGATTTTCTCTGGAAATAAGATTGCCTATGTGTATGTTTATGAGTATATTTGTGAATATACATATGAATGAATGATGTGTGCATGGATGCTATTATCTGTAATGCCTCTGTTCCCATATTCAAGACCAGTGTTTTTGTTTTAATCCCTACCTCATGATCTAAGCATTGCTATGAATTGTGATACAAAAGAAAAATTGTTTGGGTGATCATAAGTTTAAGCTTAAAAATTTAAATTAAGTCAAATCTTAAGCCTGAGTGTCTCTGGAAGCTTAAAACATCAGTGTATATTAAATAAAGTGAAAATTCAAACTGTGAGAATTGTAGTTCCAGTATTATGAATTGAATAAATAAACCAAATCATGATTTTTAACACTAAAATCAAGATTTTTAAGAATGTGGAAATGGTGCAGTTCTGTGATGAACTAAAAAGGGGAAAACTTGAAATTCTGGTGATCTATTGATATTAAAAGGTCGGGATTGTTCTTGGGGGTAGAGGAGCAATCAGAGAAGCTTGGAAAAATAGTTGATGGTGATGCAAATCCTTTTGGTAGCCGTGGTGATGGTTTCTTTCCTGTAGCCCTAGTTTAAGCTAGGTAGTTTGTTTTGGTCAGTACTACCTGTAGAGATGATCGAGTTCGATGAAAATTGGGCAGATGGAAGCTTGGCCATAGTTGAAGTCGCAGTCGGAGTTGTTGGATTTTCGGTGGTCGGAGGGCCGTGATCTTGGCGATGTCAGGTTTGGTTGGGGTTGAACTTTTCTGTTCCAGGTTTATGTTTTAAACTCGAATTCAAATTCGAGCTGAATAGGAGCGAGGTGATGATCGTATTGGACTGAGGGGATGGTCGTTGATGTTTGGAAGCCACCGGAGTTGGCTGGAGTTGATCGGAGGCACGGTGCATGTGCACCGTGCACTTTTGGTTCCAGGTGTTTGCCTGGATATAAGCAGTGGGGGAACTCGAGAATTACTCGAGTAGGTGCTGTGTACTACTCGAAGCAGTAGGCTAGTTGACTCGAAGTATTTTAGAGGGAGCTCGGGTTAATAGTTGCTACAGGTTTCTACTTAAAACCTGTCAGTTTTTCGAATTTAAAATTTACTTTAAATTTGAAAGCAAGTTTTAAATTTCTTTAATTAAGTAAGTATTTCTTTAACATGTGTTTTTAAAGGGATTTAAATGGTTTTAAAAACTTTGTTAAAGTTAAATTTGAATTCATTTTAAATCTTAAGTTTAAAATGAAAGTTAAAAGTAAATTTAAAAGTAAATTGTTTAAAAGTAATATTAATGATAATTTAATCATTAATAAGAATGAAGTTTATCTTAAAGTAAATTAAGATTTAATAATTTAGAATAAAATAAATTATTAAGGTAATTAAAAGTTAATTAATCAATTTAATTAATTTATGACTTGGGTTAATAAATTAGTAATTAAGGGTTTAAAATTGATTAATGAAGGATTAATTAAATTAATTTAAAGCTTAATTAATTTGAATTAAGGATCATTAATTTTATAAGTTAAGATTATAAATTAATGGTTAGGAATAAAATTATTAAAGTAATTAAGGTTTAATTAAGTTATTGTTAAGTACTTAATTAATTAAGTAATTAGAGATTAATTTATTGATAATTAGGATGAATTAAGTTGTAATTAATAATGGTAAATTAATGTTTAATTATTTAAGAAAGATAATTTAAGAATAGTTAATGGTTAACGTAGATCATTAATTAAGGATTATTAAATAATTAATTAATGTGATTAATTTTAGTAATTAAATAGATTAATTAATTAAGGTTAATCATTTGTGAAATTGTTTAATTAAATTACTTAATGGAAGTAATTAATAAATTAATTACCCATTGTAATTAATTGAGTTTATTTTGATTAGTTAAGTTAATTAATTAAGTTTAATTAATTTAAGATAATCATTTAATGATTTGTATAATTACTTAATGTAATTTAATGAGGTATAATTACTTAGGAAAGTAATTAATAGATAATTACTGATGTAATTAATGAAGTAATTAAGGGCAGTTAATTACTTAATGGAATTAATCAAGGGATTAATTAAGAAATTAATTAAGGAATAATTAATTTATTTTAAGAAGTAATTAAGGGTAGTTAATTACTGAATGTGATTAATCAATAGTGATTAATAATTGTGGTTTAATTAAGATTAATTACTTAATGTAATTAATTTAAATAAAGTAATTAATGATGAAATGTAATAAAGGATCATTAATTAATATAATTAATGATGTAATTAAGAATTGATCAATTAAGAAATAATTAATAAATGAAGTGATTAATTAATGTAATTAATTAAGGAGTAATGAAATTAATTATAATTAATTAATAAATGTAGTAATTAAAGGTTAATTACTATAAGTGGTTAAGAATAATTAATTTGTGAAATTAATTTAAGTGCTAATTACTTGAATGTAATTAAATGTAATTAATCAAGGATGATTAATTAAAATGAATAATTAGATAAGGGTTGATTAATTAATTGATAATTAATTAATAGTGACTTAAGCAAGATTGTTAATGATGAAAGTAATTAATTTAATTTATTTTAAATTAATTAGAGATGAAGTATTTAATTTAATTCATTTTAAATTAACTATATATGGTGATTAATAAATCATTGCTTAAGGATATTGAATGATATTGATTTACCTTGAATTGTTTGAGATCTCAGAGATGAGATGATTGATACTATATGATTTGGATGCTTTGGTTGCATAATGCTGATGATATGGATTATCTGCTTTTATTGATAATGTTGATTATCTCTTCTGAATCTGTGAATTATCTATCTGTATGTAAATAGATAGTATAATTGAATTGGTTTAACTTTAAAAATAACTTGGCCTTAAAAGATACGCTTTGGATTTCGATGAGACCGGGATCGGGTTTCCGTATACCGGATTTCCAGGTCTGGAGACCCGAATACCACATCGATCCAAATTAACGATAGGTCGTGAATCAAGTGAAGATGAAGATTCAGAGTGCAAGGGTTATTGTCGTTAACTCTGAGGGTGATTCCAAAACGAGTGTAACAAGATAATGCCTTCGGTTTCGTTCGAACCCGGAACGAACTTGTATGGATTGAATGCTTTCAGCACATCGTCAGGTGGACGATGAGCATTCTAAGATAGATGTGTTCTATTTAAAGGTAATCGTGACCTCAAGCCTCACAAACCGGGAATGGCTAAAACAGGGGAGGTGCAGCAAGGTTAGTGGGTAGCACCCAAGTAGGACAAGATTACCTCTGTCTAGAAGTCCCTTCTTATTTCGGCTTAGTGTGTGCGGTTGTTGATCCCAACCGTGAGGTATCTTGTGCGGGAATTATCCAGTAAGGGATGTTCCAGCCTTGTGTTGCAGGGGATTGGGAGTGATCCTCGGTACGGTGATCTAGGCCACGTACTGTGACGGGCGGTACCCCAGTAGCCCTGCCATTGTATGGAATCCAAACTCCAATAAGTGCTGTACGTATTAGTTGTGCCCAACTATGTTGAAATGTGAGATGTAAGCATTTCAGCTATTTCTGTATTTTACATGAAAACCCTAGACCCTATTATAATACAATCGAATTTCCTATTAAATGTTTTGGTTAGCGTAAGGTAAAAACTTACCCATGTTTATTTGTGGGAAGTCTTACGTGATACCTTTTCTTTCAAAAGGTTTTGAAGTTAAACAAGTTTAACCTGTTACTCACACCAGACCCATGTCTGACCCAAGTTGTTTATTTCTGTTTTATAAACTCTTGGGTACTCAAATTTTTACGAGTAGCCAAGGGATTCAGGTTAGCCTTGACGAATTGTGGAGGAGCAATGGAGCAGGAGGCTTCAGCGTTGTAGATATAGATAGTAGTTTCCGCTGTGTTGATCTTGTTTAGATCTTTGTTTTGTATTGAGATGTAATAACTAGACAGATGTTTATAACTGTCTAGTATATGAGATGTAATCTGTGTAACTCTGATAAGTGTTGTATATGATACTATGTAATAGTTATGTGATATATTATATTTTGTTTCGTTCCGCTGTGAGATTCTGATATTGTTTAGTTCTTTCTTTCTCTTCTTTTCTCTTTTCTATCCCTTTCTTTCTTATTAGCGATACGACTTTCTATGGAGAGAAAGTCGTGGTCGTTACATTCGAATCATAAACATGTTCGAAAATATTTCTTGGATGGATTATGTAAGTTAGACATTCAACTTCAAACTTATAAATTTGTGCCATAGGATGAAATTATATTCAATTGATTTGTTGATGATTGCTAACGATATTCACATTGATAATGATATTTAATAAATGAACTGATTTTATCGATAGCTAGATGGTACCATTTAGATAATTTTAACTTTCTCTTTTGTGTTTTATACTTGCTACATTGGTTTCTTTTTTTTTGGTTTGCTGTCACAAAATTTGCAAATAACAGAAAATAAAAAATTAATGCTTAACATAATTAGATTTGGGTAGGTTATGTATCAGAGATATTAATGTAAAAACACTCAGCTTTGATCATCATTGACCGTGTGTTTCATTTGGGCGTCCGGTGTCTCATGAACGTTGTCACTGGTGATTTATTATGCTCTTTGGTTTTGTTCGTGTTATTTTTCTTCTTCCTAAGGATTGGATTCTGAAAGAGTAGTAATAGGTGAAAGAATTTTGATGCTATGTTGAATGAAAACGGAATTAAAAAAGATAACCAAGTGCTCAAAGTTTAACCCCGTAAAAGGTATGTTTAAACCCATATAAGGTACACGCAGTCGTCTAATCAGCTAGAAGTATCAATGGAAAAAGTAGTATTATGTAGTTTAAGCAATGTTAAAAAATATTACCCTTTTGAAATTTAATTCCTTTAGCCAATCACAACATGTCATCATTGTATGAACACAATGAACGCAAAGATATTGGGTATTGCCTGTTTGAGTTCCATCACACTTGTAGTAATTTATAGTTTCGATTGCAATATATGGTGTGCGCGCGCGCACACACAATTCTTTTATTAGTATACATTTTTGTAACTTTGATTTTATACTATATTCAGTGAGAATGTGTTCTCTCACAAAATATTTGAGATAATTGCACTGCTTACTGGGCTTAGGAAAAAAATTCAAAGCTCCTTATACACCAGTATAAAAACATGATATTTATATTATTGTCATTATTAATATTTCCTATAAAATTGCCAATGGAATAGCTAACCTTAGACAATTCATATGCATTAAGCAAGCCACAATACGACAATTTTTAATTATTATTCTCCTAGAAAATATCAAACTCTGTGGCATTCTTTAATTTTATCAACAACATTAGAAATAATATATGAATTTTTTCTTCAAATATAGTCTAAGTTTCTTTATCACATTTTAGCATGAAATGGACGTATATGCGTAACTACCTGAACTATTATTCGAAAATTTGTCTTATTAGATGTTAAATCTCACTTTCTTGCAGATCAAGAGCTTGAAAGCATCAGCAGGATGAGGCAATCACTAGTATTCAAATAAAGAGAAATAACCTCTATATTATATATTTTCTATTGATTGTATTACTGTTTCTGTCATATCAGGTCCAAAGTTGGATTTAACTATTAAGAGGTTTTTAACTTGGACTCCTCATTCCTCTATTGCACGATAAAGGAATACTTTTAGGACATCACATTTTTTAGATTTTAAGGGCCTAACATTTTACTTTTAATGGCGGATTTATAAATAGGGCGTGTTTGTAATTTTTTTTTCTTGCGTCGATATATAGCATTAATAATTTTACATTTCATATACAATTAGGTATTACACTTCTAGAAGAATTGTATGCATGTTTTACTGATGAATTTATGCTAGATATTATGTTTTCAGAAAGAATATAATGAAAATAATAATTTTATTTATTTCATATCACAAAATCATTATTCAATGCTATCTTTTCTTACTTCTTCCAGTCTGATTTTATTATCACATAATGTTGTTGTCTTGAACTTATCACATGATCGATCACAAATGTTCAATTTTTAGTTTAGGCATTTCTTCTACACCCTTGACTGCTAAAAAAGGAGCAAAGAATAAGGCAAAGTTGTGGAATTTACATTTATGTTGCCTTCTTTGATCTTATATTTTGAGCAAAGCAGCAGTACACTCGATATTTATTCTAACCGTGAAAAAGTAGGATAAACATTTTATCCTTTTCCTTTCATTATTTTTCATTCTATATCCATAAATTGATGCTCTAAAAATTATGTTTCATGCCAAATAACTAAGTTATGCTTCAAACAGCCTTCTATTAAATGCATCCTGCTATAGTGTATATATGAAATCTTATTCAAACATTCAATTTTGAATTATTAAGCTTATGATATGCTTCGCATAAATGAAGAGAAAAGCTACGCATTAGGCTAGGAAGCATTAGCAAAAAGATGAACTGGTAACATGATGTTAAATAGATGACAATCTTCCACTTAGTACAACAAGTAATTTGGCATATGACTTTGTTTTTGGTTATAATTTGCATTTCCTCCATGATACTTTTCTATCTTTTGATGGAAGAGGGTTTCATGCTGTCTGTTTTTGCCAAAGAAAAAGTAATCATAAATTTCTATAAGTTAATATATGTATCTTATAACCTTATATAACATATGGTTACCTCTATGTTTTATTAGCATGTAGATAATTTTTCCAATAATCGCTTGATAAATTCACACACACATACATACAAATTTTGTAAATGCAACAATTTTGTATGTCTCTCTCTATGTATAATATTAAAAAAGGGATTTTTAGAAATATTTTCTATGATCTACTAAACAAAATTACTTTGCACGTAACACAGATTTAAAATCCGTTAGATTTCTACATTAATGGCTATAGTTATTATGTATACCGAGTGAGTTATGAGGTAGGAATGATGTAGATATAAATTACTTTGTTCTCTAATTTAGTTTTGTTCATCCTTAATTTAAATAATTTTCATCTTCGATTCAGTTACCATAATCTAACTACTAAGTGTTGACCATATTGTACCTCACATTTCAAAATTTTAGAAATGCTGTTTGGAATGAATATTTGTTGAGAAATGAATAAAATGAAATGCTCAATAAATTATCAACTAAATAATGTTTCTATGAGAACTTAAAAAACGACTTAATGATTGTAGCAAAATAATGTAGCTATAAACCGTATGCGCAGCACGGGTTCGCACTAGTCTTTATTAATAGTTGACTAAGAAGGCAAACTTTTGGTCTGGCCGCGAATTTCCAAAATAGCCAATTATATAAAACATCGAAAAAAATCAGTTAATGTGTAATTAATTTAAACAAATGAATATATCATGATTTATTTTATATCATATATAGAGATTTATGAATTTCAAAGTTATACATTAAATTGTGAATAAATGCAAAATAGAAATGGTTTTACAATGTTGAAAACGATTTAACTAGTCGACTATAATTAATTAATTTAAACAAATGAACATACCTTGACTTATTGTATGCCATATTAACAATAAGATATGAAATATTAACAATGTTGGGTAATGAGTGTAATAAATAATGTATTAAAGGTGAAATAATATGTTATCTAATTGGAATTAGTGTAATAAATATTTAAATTAATATGGGCAAAGATGTTAATTGTAGAGTAATGGGTGTAATAAATGGAAATTCATGATTACTAAATACATAAGGTATTTGTTGATTTAATATAAGAACATTTAAATCAAAATAAAAGAATTTGTTTAAAATTTAAGTTTTAAAAAAATAGGATTTTATTACTGTTGTATTAAATGTTGGAAGAAATTTAATATTTAGATTTGGGTTTAATATGAAAAATTGTTTTTCTAAGGATGACAATTGGATTAATTATCTTCCCAGTATTAGGGTATGTTTTGAGATTTAATTATTGTTAACAGCAATTCTTTCCATTAATAAGAAATAGAAGTAAATGGTAATTAATTAGTGATATGGGCAAAAAACGTTTTGTGTTAAAAATAAAATGAGTATTTCAATTAAAAACATTACGTTCAAATTGTAAGTACTCAATTTTTTTTCAAAATTTACTTTTATTTTACTGCATATATATTTATCAAGGAACGGCTGCCAAGTCCCTATAATTGGAAGATGATGGAAGAAAAGTCACTGTGCCGGTCCGGATTCTACGCTCGAAAATTCAAACGTAGAAGTCCAGTACGTCGGAGCTTATAACACATTAAGTAGAAACAACACAGCGGAAACATAAATGAATATCATTGATACAACAATGGATACAATATACGATACAATGCGATACAACAAATGCCCAACAATATCAGAGCCAAAATAATACAACACAACACCAACAATCGACTTCCAAAAGAACTCCACAACTGCATCTTCATATCCAAAGCCCCAAAACAAGGATAGCTCGAACCCCCAATCATGATGAACTTAAGCAAACTCGGTGCATCCAAATCGAAAAGACTTCTAGATCCATATCAACTATCTGAACTATTGATAACTTAACTCTAGGCTGCCCGCATGGAAAATTGTGGGAACCCAGAGTTTAGAAAGGGAACAATAAACTCCAGGTCAGTCATGGGACTGGTGTGAGCAAACAAAAACAATTGATTGAACAAAAAGAAGTAAAAAGAAATTCGCTATGCTTTTTGGAAAATGAAACTACCATAAGGCCTCCCGCCACACACATAATGCAATCGCACACTTGGGGGAGATTTCTCCTTATGATAGTCAAATATGCTTGATACGCGAAAATCCTTTTGATATTATTATTAGTGAATAGTGTGGAAAACATTTCGAAAGTATAATATTAATCTTAGCCAGCATAGGTACCATTATATTATGCCTTCTATAGCTACCATGTTAAATGGCAGGTTCTACAACTAAAACCGTACGGGGCGCGTATTGTTTCTTTGGATTTCCAACAAATGGTCAGCCTAAGGAACTTCCTATGCCACATGGGTATGCCTCTGGAGGGACGCCCCGAGAACCTAACCAGATCTCTGCCAACACAAGGCTGGGTTACCTCTGTAACTAGGTAACTTAACTGTCATGAGTATGCCATCCCTTAGTCGTGACCAACCTTTATCCTGGGATTCACCAACAAAATAGCAATAACAACATAAGTTAAATATCCGGGCTCCATACCATGATACCACTTTTTATCCAGAAGGAAATGGACATACCCTAAAGGGGCGCGACCCCCATAACCTTGCTGCATCCTTCCTTTTTCGACCATTTCCGGGGTGTGAGGTTCTGATGCAGTCTCATCCACAAAGCTACGCCTTTCACAAAAGCCATTCTTCGATCAACAAATGATCAGCAACACTTAGCATGCCACATTACAAAATTGGGAATATATCACTAGAAACCATCAACTACATAACCTCTGAGCTCGTACGTCTCAGAGAAGGGTGTTAAGCTAAGAGAATAAATTCTCCGCCACTAAACAGAAATGTATTTGATAGAAACTAGCTTTATATCTCAAAGTGTAACATTAGACATACATCCATACAAGTCTGTTCCGGGTTCGAACATAACCGAAGGCACTTCAAAAGAAGTCCTTACAAATCCGGATAATCCCTAATCACGTCCGGACTCCTCATCACAAAGGGTAATCAAAATCTCTATATTGGGGACCAGTCGGTGCAGAGACATTCTACAGGAAATCCTTTCGTTTTCGAAAATACCTGCTCTTTACCATCGTCTTCAAATGCAATCCCATTTCATCGTATCATTATTCAGAATGAGTTTTATGACATAATGATGCAGCGGATTAAACAAAGACAAGGTAGATCGATGAAAGTAGCAATCGGTGAATTGAAAAGTACTGAAATGCCCAAATTCGTTGATCCGAAGATACCGAATTCTAGCTATCTCTGACACATTGATCGCGCACGATACCGTGAAGAGAGATCTACAATTCTTCGAGCGTTGATCAAGCGCACTTGATTCCGCGAATTGGCATCAACGATCGAAGATTCGAGCGCACTCGAATGTCGAAGGTGGTGATAGGAGATTACACTCAACTACCGATTTTAATTGAAAGCACAAAGCTAACAAACAAGAATTTTATTCAAAATCAACTAAACTTTACAAAATGACCCAACCTGCCTATTTATAGGCGTTACAACTCACGCACCAAAATGTACAACACTTAAGTTGTTTCCGACTTATAACCTGCGACTTAGTACAATCTGCAACACACCTGCGACTTACGACTCATCATAAGTCGGCAGCGACTCAACCATCACGACTCAGCGACTCAACGAGTTACAACACAGAGTTACAATCCTGCGACCTAAGATACAACGCACATGACCTACGACTTATATACAGACGACTCAACACATATATACAACAGTTCAACAAAACCCCCACGACATACGACTTAAAACCTAACGACTTATCAATGCCCACGAGTTAGCTGGTGCCGCGACTCACGACTCAACAACAAGCGACTTAACCCAGTTCATGACTTAAGTCTTGCGCATTTTCAACTCGTGCTGCTACTTCGTTGTCTCGTGGCGCTCCTCCTGTAGTCTTAAGTCGTAGCCCCTTTTCCTTAAGTCGTGGACGACTTAAATCTCCTTCCTTAGGTCGTGACCCGCTTGAGTTGAGTCGTGAACGTCTTAAGACTTTGCAACGACTTAGCTTCTCCACAGAATTCGTAGCCTGGATTGCATTATTAGGTTGTAACCTTTTATCTCTTGCTTTGATATGTCGTGGACGACCTAACGCTGCTTCGTTATGTCGTGGACGACTTAGGTCTTCAGCTTCGTTAAGTCGTGGACGACTTATAGCCGCTTCGTTAAGTCATGGACGACTTAGGTCTTCAGCTTCGTTAAGTCGTGGACGACTTATAGCTGCTTCGTTAAGTCGTGGACGACTTATAGCCGCTTCGTTAAGTCGTGGATGACTTAGGTCTTTGACAATTATGGGTTGCGCTGCATCATCCTCCCTAGGTTGAGAAAAATTCGTCCTCGAATTTGTAAATTCTTCCACATCAGCTTGTTCATCCCCATAATAAGGTACCAGATGTTTAACATTAAACACATCAGATGTATATACATCCTCCGACAGCTTCAACTTATAAGCATTTTCATTAATCCGTTTCACGACTTCTACAGGACCAATTTTCCTAGCTTTCAACTTGTTATAAGCGCCCACTGAAAAACGATCTTTTGTTAACACAGCATATACCATATCTCCTTCATTAAACTCAACATTTCTTCGCTTCAGATCTGCAGAGCGTTTATACTTCTCATTCGCCTTCTCCCATCGTTCCTGAACGATTTTATGACATTCAGTCAATCTATCAACAAAATCTACAGCTTGTTTTACCGTCGCCTTCGGTTGTGGTACTACCGTTAAGTCCAACGGTCCCTTTGGCAAGTTTGAATACACAACTTGGAATGGACTGAACCCTGTGCTACGATTTACCGCATGATTATGAGCGAACTCTGCCTGGCATAACTTCATGTCCCAACTCTTCAGATTATCTTTCACCAGACATCGCAATAAATTCCCCAGCGATCTGTTAATCACCTCCGTTTGTCCATCAGTTTGTGGATGGTAAGCGCTACTAAAATTCAGCTTCGTTCCGACCATCTTCCACAAACTTAGCCAGAAATGACTTAGAAAACGAGTATCCCTGTCTCACACAGTAGATTATGGCAATCCATGAAGTCAATATATCTCTTTGAAAAATAACTGAGCAACATGGACAACATCCGCCGTTTTCTTACAAGCAATAAAATGTGCCATTTTCGAAAATCGGTCAACCACCACATAAATGGAATCATTACCACGCTGCGTTCTCGGCAATCCCAACACAAAGTCCATACTCACATCAACCCAAGGCTTAGTTGGTACAAGTAACGGCATATATAATCCAGCATTGGTCGTAGTTCCTTTCGAAACCTGACAGATATGACATCGCTCCACAATCCTTTCCACTTCTTTCCTCATTGATGGCCAAAAGTAAGACTGAGAAATCAGCTGTAGTGTACGGTCTCTACCCACGTGGCCCTCTTCATGTAGCTCCCTCACAATCTGCATTCTCAAACTACAATCCGGTACGCATAATCGATTTCCTTTAAACAGAAAACCATCCAGCATTATAAACTCATCTGTCTCCCCCTTCTTGACTTTATCTACAAACTTTGTGAAGTAAGGATCATCAACGAATAATTCTGGTAATAATTCAAAACCGGTCAACTCAACTTTCATTGTTGTCAATAAATGACTCCTCCTACTCAAAGCATCAGCCACACGATTCGTCACTCCTGACTTATGTTTGACAACAAACATAAACTGCTGCAAATAGGCAATCCATGATGCATGTCTTGCTGAAATCTTGTCTTGCCCTTGTGTAACGACCCGACTTCCTATACCCAGAAAGTCGCATCGTTTTTAAGAAAAGAAAGAGGTGAGAAAATAGAAAGAAAGAGAAGAAGAAGAAACAACAACAGAATCTCAACAGCGGAACGAATAAAATATAATATATCACATAAATTAATACATAGTATCATATACATCAGAGTTACACAGATAGTACATTACATACTAGACAGTTATAAACACCTGTCTAGTTAATACAACTCACATAGCGCAGAGATACAACACAGCGGAAATACAAAATAATCACACTCAGTATGCCACGTTACCAAATTGGAAAATCTGTAAATGAATCTGTGAAATTCAGTTGAACTTTGTGAATTGAATCTTTTTGTTTAAAAAGATTAAAATGGTAATTTGTTTAAACCATTTGAAGCAATATTTTGGGTAATAAGCTGTGACTTAATTGAAATCCCATATCCATATGCTTTTTAATTGCGCTCACTATTCGGGTTAGCCGGGAAAGGACCTTTGGGTCGTATAACCCATTACGAATACTGATACGTCGTATATGGATGGCATTTGAAGACCGGTGATGAAGACCGGATATTTTCGAAAATGAAAGGACAACCTGTCGAATGTCTCTGCACTGAGTTGCTCCGGTATAGAGATTTATATCACTCTTTTTGTGACGGGAAGTCCGGACGTGATTGGAAATTATCCGGATTTGCAAGGGCTTCGTGAGAAGTGCCTTCGGTTCTGTTCGATCCCGGAACAGACTTATATGGATACATGTTTGACATTACACTTTGAGATATAAAGCCGATTTCTTTCAAATACATTTCTGTTGGTGGCGGAGAATTTATTCTCTTAGCTTAACACCATTCTCTGAGACGTACGAGCTCAGAGGTTATGTAGTTGAAATTTATCAGCGATATATCCCAATTTGGTAATGTGGCAAGCTGAGTGTTGCTGTGTGATGATCAGTGTTTGATCATTTGTGATATGATCATTTGTTTGATCATTTATCTTTGTGATCATAGGTTGATCATCTGTTGACCCAAAGCGTGGCTTTTTGAAAAAGCGTAGCTTTGTGGACGAGACTTCGTCGAACCTCACAACCCGGTAATGGTCGAAACAGGAATCGTGCGGTAAGGTTTTCAGGGGTAGCTCCCCTAGGGTATGACCATTCCTTCTGGAAAAGGGTAGTATCATGGTATGGAGCCCAGATATTTACTCATGTGGATACACTTATTTATTATGTGTGATGTTGGTTTCGAGGCGCCTCGGTTAAAGGTCCCAAAGGACCGGGGGTGGCATATCTGAGGTTTCTTTTATCCCTTGGGAAAAGGGGTTGCCGGCCTTGTTTGGCAGAGAACAGTTGGTTCTCGGAACGTCCCGCCAGAGGCGTTTCTTTCGTGGAATAGGAAGTTCCTTAGCCTGACCATTTGTTGGAAATCCAAACAAAACAATACGAGCCTTGTACGGTTTTAGTTGTATTACCTGCCATGGAATGTGGTGGTAACCTGCTATTGAACATGGTAGCTATAGTAGGCATAAGTGCGAAATGTCTATGCTGGCTAAGATTTATATTCTACTTTCGAAATTGTTTTCTGCACTATGCACTAGTAATAATATCAAATGATTTGATTTTGCGTAGTAAGCATCTTTGACTATCATAAGAAGAAATCTCCTCCAATTCTGCGTTTGCATTGTGTGTGTGGCGGGAGGTCTTATGGTAGTTTCATTTTCCAAAAGCATTGCGAATTGACTTTAAAAATCTCTGCTATTTGTTTTAAAGATAAACTGTTTTTGTTGCTCACACCAGTCCCATGACTGATCCGGAGTTTATTGTTCCTTTCCTAAACTCTGGGTGCTCATAATTTCCTACACGAGCAGTCTAGAGTTGGGTTTTTCAGATATTCAGGTTTAGTAGATTATCTGGAGCTAGTTCAGTCTTTGGATCGGACTGCACTTGCTTATCTTTGTGCCTCGTTATTGGGAGTTCGAGCTATTTCTGGATCGTGCTTTGGAGATGAAGATTATCCGCTGCTGATGTTATCTATCGTTTTCTTTTCCGCTGCTATTTGTTGTATCATATCTCTGATGTATATTGATATTCTTTCTATCACTCTGTTGTATCAGATGTTGTATATCAATGTATTATTCATTTATTCCGCTGTGTTGTTTACTTAATGTTGTTATAAGCTCCGGCGACTCGGATTTGAACGGTCGAATCTACGGCATTCGAGTACGATGTAAAGTATGGATGTCGATTTTCGAGCGCGAAAATCTGGGACGTTACATTTGGTATCAGAGCTAAGGTTGAACTTTAGCTCAGGAGTATAACACGTTAAGTAGCTCATTAGAGATAGAGTGAAGTAAACTCTAGAATTAGTAATCCCTAAGATATCTGTTCGAACGTCTCAGTAAATTCTCTTACTATCCACTGATAGTGAGTATGAGTGCAAGAAGAAGACGAGATAGGGGACAGGGAAATACGACTATAAATGGTCAATACCCTGCAACAGTGGAAACAATCTTTCTCTATCAATTTTCTTTGATTCGTTTCCAAATTCTTTTGATTCCTTCGTATCAGCTACAAGAAGAAGTTCCGGTGTGATGATGGCTCTACGAATCGTTGTAGAAATTCTTACCTCGTATCTTCATCGGTTTCTTATCAGCTTTTCGTTTTTAAACCTTAATGAATATGAAATTTAGAGATTGAAAATTTTGAATAAACTGAAAATTTAATTTGAGGTAAATTGATTAATAGAATACAAAGCTAAATTTGAATAGTATCGATAAAATGATTTCGTTTAAAACCAAATTTTGAAATTCTATTGAAATTTCTTGTGAATACCAAAGTCCGAAGAGGGACAAATTGGTACGTATTCTGTGATATTCCGACTTGAATTCGAAATCCGTATCTTGTGTTCGAGTAATTATAGGAGATTGAATCTGTCTATCTCCGTGTTGTTTCGTGCCTGCGAATTTCGAGGACGAAATTCTTTTAAGGAGGGAAATTTGTAACGACCCTGGAATTTAAATTTATTTAAATTAATAATTAAATGCATTTTTGAATTAAATTGAGTAATTAAATAAATTTTTGATAAAAATTTGTAAATTAATTAGGAAAATTGAGAGCGAGTTTCCCCGGATCAAATATATTCTGTATAAATCCTTTTTATTTAAAAATATTAAAAATATTGCATATATGTGAATATATATATGTATATATGATATGTGAGTAAATTTGATAATATATATTTTTATATTTGAGTTGAATCTTTATATAAATGGTTTAGAAATGAAGATACAAATTATGTGAGATATAAAGTATAAAGTAAATATCTAGATCTTAATAAATCAATACAAAATAATACAAAGCAGCAAAACAAACAATAAATATAAATACACAAGTTAAACAAAAATTTAACAACAAATCAAAATAAAATTTTATATTAAAAATAAAGTAAAAAAGAAAGAAAACACACTTAAAAATAAATTCTAGCAACTAAACAAAATATAAAATATATTCAAGTAGAGAGTAGAACACATTCAAACAAATAAAATTTTAAGTATGGCTGAAGCAAGTAAAACTTTAGCACCTTACCTTTAACACATCTCAGCCGAAATCAAATCTGCATAGTCAAGAAAGAAATAATAACTTGTTAGAAAATAAGTCTAGGCAAATAAACAAAACAAAGTAATCTCAATATCATTTCCAACCGAAGTTGCATAGTCAAACAAACAAAGTAAATATCTTTTTACAAATGAAATATAAGCATAAACAAATCAAAGTACCATACGAAATTTAAATTATAGGAAGTTGTAGACATAAGTACATAGGCATTTAATGCCATTACCCCTAGCGCAACATATAGTATGCATATCAGCCGAAGTAAGTATGGTAAAAGAACAACAAAGAAAAAGTTGTACAAAACAAATTTGTACAAGTAATAAATGCAGCCCCAAACAAGTTCCCTCAGCCTCCATACCAATATCTCTGGCCAAAGATTTAAAAAAGAAAAGTAAAGAAAATCTTGTACCTGCTTTGTATAAACAAATGATCCCCTGTACATTCAATTTATATGTACATCTCCTTTGTTTCATTCTCGTTCTCAAGACTAAGCAAACCAGAAAGAAAATATCATTTCATATTCAAGCAAACTCCAACTTAAAAACATCTCAGCTCCTCTATTAAAACTGAGAAACTAAAACCAAAGAAATATCATCATCATTCAAGCAAATATCAATGTAAACATCTCAGAAATAAAAATTATATCGAAGCGATCAAGGCCTGGGAATCAGGAAGCAAAGAAGCTTCAGTTATCAAGTTCAAAACCAGATTTCCTACCTTGCAAAGTTTAAAAGTCTTCAACTTTCAACCAGAAAATCAAACTAGAAGCTTTCAACTGGAAATTCAAAGCCTGTTTTCAACATAAATAAAACTCTGTTCTTTCCTGGAATCTAAGGTGAGCAACTTTGTTTCTTTTCCTCTGAAAACAGTGAGCAAACCTTCTTTTAAAACTGGCCTCCTTTAAATCTTTTATCTGTGAGTAACTTCAATTTAAACTTAAATTTAGTTGTATAGAAAAATCTGATACTTTGTTGATTGAATGAGATATACCTATATACATATATGATGGATAACTGGTACATATATACAGAGTCTCAGAATAAATATGATACAAGAAGTAAAGATTAGTTTGTTCTCTGACACTTTGGAAATCAAATTTTGATTTCAAAAATCAATTCTTCCCAAACCATTTGATATTTTGACGGGGAATCAAAAGAGTTATTGCTTGTTTAACTTTGAATTAAATTTTAAAAATAAATTCGAATTGAAATCATTTAATATTATCTTTGGAAAATAATAATTTCAAGTACAACTTGATATTTGACAAAATTCGAATCTCGCCATCTTCGAATTCAAATACATAACATGAATGTGTGTAGAAAATGATGATTTTAGCAATAAGTATCGTGATTTTTAGTGATCTGATTTGATAGCGGTTCGTGGTTTTCTACTTTGGAGTTTTTGGGTCGCCGTGGTTGATCGAGGCGGCTGGAAGGCTCGGCGTTGGGTCTGGAGGTGGAAGAGACTGCAGTGGGTCGGGGGAAAATAGTCTGGAGGTGGCCGGAGCACTGTGGTGGCAGCGGTGTACTTTTCTTATTCTTAAACCTAGTTTTAGGATAGCCGGAAGTTTCGATTCGTTCTTCCTCGATGTTTGATCGAGCTGCTTGGGATTTTTGGGGAAGGAGGTCGATGGGTTGTCGAAGCTTTCGCCGAAGTTTGGGTGGCAACGGTGGCCGGAGACGTGAGGGATTGGCATTGACAGGTCGGAGAATTAAAAGTGTTGAATGTTTCCAGGCTCTGTCATTCTCGAATTCGAGATTAATGGCGATCTGGCCGAAGTGGGTGACTGGAAGCGGAGCTGGGGTGGCCTGCGACGTGTTCGAAGTATCGGTGGCGATCGAAGTTGGCCAACGGCCATGTGCATGTGCACGAGCACGTTTTTATCATCTCTGGTAATTTTTGGTGAAGACGAATATTTCGACTCGGGTTTACTCGAGTTATTCGAGTATATTACTCGAAGCAGGAAGTGTTTGACTCGAAGTCAATTTAGTCTGGGCTCGGTGCAATTTTAGTTTGATTCGAGTATGTTGTGTTCCAGGCCTTTGAAGAGTATAGCCTGGCGGTGTCTTGATTTCATAAGTACAATATAAAATCTGAAACGAATTTAAAACCAGGTTTAAATTTGGATTTTTAAATCTAAATTGAAATTGAGATTCGAATCTTAAGATTTGAAAATGGAATAAGTTTATAACTTTAAAATGAGGTAAATAAGTTAAAGTTAAAATATACTTTAATGATTTGAAATTTAAAAAAAAGAAATTTAGTTTAAAATCTGTAAAGTGGAAATTAGTGATTGGATTCATTAAATTAATAAGTTGATTAAATAGATTGATAACTGGATTGATTAGGTAATTATGAGTTTTAAACTCATTTATTAAGTTTAAGTTAATTATTAATTTGGAAAAACTAATGTGGAGTTAAAGATTTTTAATTTAATAGATTAGATTTTAAATTAATGATTAAATGTTATTTTATCGGTAATTAAAGGTTAATTAAGTTACATTTAAAAACTTGAATTAATTAAATAATTAATGGTTAATTAATGGGTCATTAAGGATTAATTAATTAAGTAAATTAATTTAGGAATTATAAATTAATGAAGGTGATTAAGGAAAGATAATAAATTAAGGACTAATTTATCAATGTGATTAATTAAGGAAAATTAATTTAAGAATAATTTATTAATTATTAATAGTTAGTTAATAAATGATCTAAAGGATAATTAATTATATTGGTTTGTAATTAATTAATGATTAATTAACCAGGATTTGAAATTCATAAGTAATTAATCTAATTTGAATAAATCAGATAATTAACTGACCTTACTTGTGAATATTTGGATTTGATTGGATGATTGAATTTTGTTGATATTTCCTGATCTGCGATGCGTTGAGATATATTCAGATTTGTGTGTAATCTTTACTGCAGTTTATTTATCTGTGATATTTATATATCTGTGATCTGTGCATAAAGATAAGCGATATAATTTATATCGTTTATCAACTATATTTCTGTATTTGATCTGTGATGATTCATCGTGTTGCACTATTGTGTTAAACCCCTGGACCACACTTTTACACACACAAATATGGATTTCACGAGGAAATCGATTAAGTCACAGACAATGCAGAATTAAATGTTTTGAAATTAAAGTTCTAATTTCAATTGATTTTGAAATCGGAAATTTGGGGTTTAAAGTGAAAAGCTTTTGAAATAGAATTTCAAAGATAAAAGTTATTTTGAATAACTTAAACGAGTTTTGAAAATTTAAATAATTAGATTTAAATTTGCATTCAAATTTGAAATTGAATCCTATGATTGAAAATAGGGACTAAAGATGATATAAGATGTGTTTGTAAGAATTTAACCATTTTAAAAGTATAAGTTGGGAATTTGAATTTAAACCAAAGATTTTAAACTCGTATGAATGAATCAGATTTTCTGAAATGAAACTGTTTGTTTTCACATGATAAAAGCTTTCATATATATAAGAAATGAAATTCCAGTTTAATTAAAGGAATTTCAAGATTGAATTGAAGAAAAATAGTTTATCCAAGTTATGAATGAATTCTTTTTTAAAAAGCTATGAATTAAATCTGTTTATTTTTAACAGATTTAAAATGATGTTTGTTTAAACCATTTGAAATGGAATTGTTTTGAAAGCTATTAGTTAAATCTTTGATTTAAAGATTTAACGAATTAATTAAACTGAAATGGAAATCGATTTGGAAAATCTGTAAATGAATCTGTGAAATTCAGTTGAACTTTGTGAATTGAATCTTTTTGTTTAAAAAGATTAAAATGGTAATTTGTTTAAACCATTTGAAGCAATATTTTGGGTAATAAGCTGTGACTTAATTGAAATCCCATATCCATATGCTTTTTAATTGCGCTCACTATTCGGGTTAGCCGGGAAAGGACCTTTGGGTCGTATAACCCATTACGAATACTGATACGTCGTATATGGATGGCATTTGAAGACCGGTGATGAAGACCGGATATTTTCGAAAATGAAAGGACAACCTGTCGAATGTCTCTGCACTGAGTTGCTCCGGTATAGAGATTTATATCACTCTTTTTGTGACGGGAAGTCCGGACGTGATTGGAAATTATCCGGATTTGCAAGGGCTTCGTGAGAAGTGCCTTCGGTTCTGTTCGATCCCGGAACAGACTTATATGGATACATGTCTGACATTACACTTTGAGATATAAAGCCGATTTCTTTCAAATACATTTCTGTTGGTGGCGGAGAATTTATTCTCTTAGCTTAACACCCTTCTCTGAGACGTACGAGCTCAGAGGTTATGTAGTTGAAATTTATCAGCGATATATCCCAATTTGGTAATGTGGCATGCTGAGTGTTGCTGTGTGATGATCAGTGTTTGATCATTTGTGATATGATCATTTGTTTGATCATTTATCTTTGTGATCATAGGTTGATCATCTGTTGACCCAAAGCGTGGCTTTTTGAAAAAGCGTAGCTTTGTGGACGAGACTTCGTCGAACCTCACAACCCGGTAATGGTCGAAACAGGAATCGTGCGGCAAGGTTTTCAGGGGTAGCTCCCCTAGGGTATGACCATTCCTTCTGGAAAAGGGTAGTATCATGGTATGGAGCCCAGATATTTACTCATGTGGATACACTTATTTATTATGTGTGATGTTGGTTTCGAGGCGCCTCGGTTAAAGGTCCCAAAGGACCGGGGGTGGCATATCTGAGGTTTCTTTTATCCCTTGGGAAAAGGGGTTGCCGGCCTTGTTTGGCAGAGAACAGTTGGTTCTCGGAACGTCCCGCCAGAGGCGTTTCTTTCGTGGAATAGGAAGTTCCTTAGCCTGACCATTTGTTGGAAATCCAAACAAAACAATACGAGCCTTGTACGGTTTTAGTTGTATTACCTGCCATGGAATGTGGTGGTAACCTGCTATTGAACATGGTAGCTATAGTAGGCATAAGTGCGAAATGTCTATGCTGGCTAAGATTTATATTCTACTTTCGAAATTGTTTTCTGCACTATGCACTAGTAATAATATCAAATGATTTGATTTTGCGTAGTAAGCATCTTTGACTATCATAAGAAGAAATCTCCTCCAATTCTGCGTTTGCATTGTGTGTGTGGCGGGAGGTCTTATGGTAGTTTCATTTTCCAAAAGCATTGCGAATTGACTTTAAAAATCTCTACTATTTGTTTTAAAGATAAACTGTTTTTGTTGCTCACACCAGTCCCATGACTGATCCGGAGTTTATTGTTCCTTTCCTAAACTCTGGGTGCTCATAATTTCCTACACGAGCAGTCTAGAGTTGGGTTTTTCAGATATTCAGGTTTAGTAGATTATCTGGAGCTAGTTCAGTCTTTGGATCGGACTGCACTTGCTTATCTTTGTGCCTCGTTATTGGGAGTTCGAGCTATTTCTGGATCGTGCTTTGGAGATGAAGATTATCCGCTGCTGATGTTATCTATCGTTTTCTTTTCCGCTGCTATTTGTTGTATCATATCTCTGATGTATATTGATATTCTTTCTATCACTCTGTTGTATCAGATGTTGTATATCAATGTATTATTCATTTATTCCGCTGTGTTGTTTACTTAATGTTGTTATAAGCTCCGGCGACTCGGATTTGAACGGTCGAATCTACGGCATTCGAGTACGATGTAAAGTATGGATGTCGATTTTCGAGCGCGAAAATCTGGGACGTTACATTTGGTATCAGAGCTAAGGTTGAACTTTAGCTCAGGAGTATAACACGTTAAGTAGCTCATTAGAGATAGAGTGAAGTAAACTCTAGAATTAGTAATCCCTAAGATATCTGTTCGAACGTCTCAGTAAATTCTCTTACTATCCACTGATAGTGAGTATGAGTGCAAGAAGAAGACGAGATAGGGGACAGGGAAATACGACTATAAATGGTCAATACCCTGCAACAGTGGAAACAATCTTTCTCTATCAATTTTCTTTGATTCGTTTCCAAATTCTTTTGATTCCTTCGTATCAGCTACAAGAAGAAGTTCCGGTGTGATGATGGCTCTACCAATCGTTGTAGAAATTCTTACCTCGTATCTTCATCGGTTTCTTATCAGCTTTTCGTTTTTAAACCTTAATGAATATGAAATTTAGAGATTGAAAATTTTGAATAAACTGAAAATTTAATTTGAGGTAAATTGATTAATAGAATACAAAGCTAAATTTGAATAGTATCGATAAAATGATTTCGTTTAAAACCAAATTTTGAAATTCTATTGAAATTTCTTGTGAATACCAAAGTCCGAAGAGGGACAAATTGGTACGTATTCTGTGATATTCCGACTTGAATTCGAAATCCGTATCTTGTGTTCGAGTAATTATAGGAGATTGAATCTATCTATCTCCGTGTTGTTTCGTGCCTGCGAATTTCGAGGACGAAATTCTTTTAAGGAGGGAAATTTGTAACGACCCTGGAATTTAAATTTATTTAAATTAATAATTAAATGCATTTTTGAATTAAATTGAGTAATTAAATAAATTTTTGATAAAAATTTGTAAATTAATTAGGAAAATTGAGAGTGAGTTTCCCCGGATCAAATATATTCTGTATAAATCCTTTTTATTTAAAAATATTAAAAATATTGCATATATGTGAATATATATATGTATATATGATATGTGAGTAAATTTGATAATATATATTTTTATATTTGAGTTGAATCTTTATATAAATGGTTTAGAAATGAAGATACAAATTATGTGAGATATAAAGTATAAAGTAAATATCTAGATCTTAATAAATCAATACAAAATAATACAAAGCAGCAAAACAAACAATAAATATAAATACACAAGTTAAACAAAAATTTAACAACAAATCAAAATAAAATTTTATATTAAAAATAAAGTAAAAAAGAAAGAAAACACACTTAAAAATAAATTCTAGCAACTAAACAAAATATAAAATATATTCAAGTAGAGAGTAGAACACATTCAAACAAATAAAATTTTAAGTATGGCTGAAGCAAGTAAAACTTTAGCACCTTACCTTTAACACATCTCAGCCGAAATCAAATCTGCATAGTCAAGAAAGAAATAATAACTTGTTAGAAAATAAGTCTAGGCAAATAAACAAAACAAAGTAATCTCAATATCATTTCCAACCGAAGTTGCATAGTCAAACAAACAAAGTAAATATCTTTTTACAAATGAAATATAAGCATAAACAAATCAAAGTACCATACGAAATTTAAATTATAGGAAGTTGTAGACATAAGTACATAGGCATTTAATGCCATTACCCCTAGCACAACATATAGTATGCATATCAGCCGAAGTAAGTATGGTAAAAGAACAACAAAGAAAAAGTTGTACAAAACAAATTTGTACAAGTAATAAATGCAGCCCCAAACAAGTTCCCTCAGCCTCCATACCAATATCTCTGGCCAAAGATTTAAAAAAGAAAAGTAAAGAAAATCTTGTACCTGCTTTGTATAAACAAATGATCCCCTGTACATTCAATTTATATGTACATCTCCTTTGTTTCATTCTCGGTGTCAAGACTAAGCAAACCAGAAAGAAAATATCATTTCATATTCAAGCAAACTCCAACTTAAAAACATCTCAGTTCCTCTATTAAAACTGAGAAACTAAAACCAAAGAAATATCATCATCATTCAAGCAAATATCAATGTAAACATCTCAGAAATAAAAATTATATCGAAGCGATCAAGGCCTGGGAATCAGGAAGCAAAGAAGCTTCAGTTATCAAGTTCAAAACCAGATTTCCTACCTTGCAAAGTTTAAAAGTCTTCAACTTTCAACCAGAAAATCAAACTAGAAGCTTTCAACTGGAAATTCAAAGCCTGTTTTCAACATAAATAAAACTCTGTTCTTTCCTGGAATCTAAGGTGAGCAACTTTGTTTCTTTTCCTCTGAAAACAGTGAGCAAACCTTCTTTTAAAACTGGCCTCCTTTAAATCTTTTATCTGTGAGTAACTTCAATTTAAACTTAAATTTAGTTGTATAGAAAAATCTGATACTTTGTTGATTGAATGAGATATACCTATATACATATATGATGGATAACTGGTACATATATACAGAGTCTCAGAATAAATATGATACAGGAAGTAAAGATTAGTTTGTTCTCTGACACTTTGGATGTCACGTCCTGAAATTTTCGACTTTCGAAAATTCGACATCGATACTCACTTTATCGACTGCCGAGAAATCGAGTGCCGGAAACTCCAGTAGTGAGGGTTTTAGAAAGAAGAAAAAGGTAGAAGAAGAAGATAGAAGAAAAAGAGAAGAAGAACAACAAAACAACAACAGATACAGAACAGAGACAATATCAGAATCTCACATATCGCAGCGGAACAATATATAATAATTAAACACTAGTCTTTTAAAACAAAGAGCTATATCAGTTTATACATACATCAATCATCAGAGTCAATATACAACTCAGTACAACAATGGACAGTTATATAACTTGTCCTCATACAGAATACACAGCGGAATAAATACTATCAGATACAAATACTACGTCTCACCATCCAGCTTATCTCCAAAGCTCCAGAATATCCAGATAACCTAATAATCTAACTCTAGACTGCCCGTGTGGAAATTGGTGGGCACCCAGAGTTTAGAAGGGAAACAATAAACTCCGAGTCAGTCATGGTGACTGGTGTGAGATCGTAAAACAGTTATTCTTTAAAAATAAACAGCAGAGAATTTTAAAGTCAATTCGCAATGCTTTTGGAAAATGAAACTACCATAAGACCTCCCGCCACACACACAATGCAAACGCAGACTTGGAGGAGATTTCTTCTTATGATAGTCAAAGATGCTTACTACGCGAAAATCAAATTCTTTTTGATATTATTATTAGTGCATAGTGTAGAAAACATTTCGAAAGTATAATATTAATCTTAGCCAACATACGACAAGTATCGTATGCCTACTATAGCTACTATGTTCAATAGCAGGTTACCGCCACATTCCATAGCAGGTAATACAACTAAAACCGTACAAGTCACGTATTGTTTCTTTGGATTTCCAACAAATGGTCAGGCTAAGGAACTTCCTATCCACGATGGGTACGTCCCTGGAATAGACGACCCGAGAACCTAACCGGATCTCTGCCAACACAAGGCCGGGTTACCTCTGCAAAAATAGGTAACTACTGACACGCGTATGCCATCCCCCGATCGTCACCGATCTTCCCGAGGATCCCCGATTTCCAACAAACCACAAAGTAATAATTTGCAGCAACCACAGAGGTTAAGTATCTGGGCTCCATACCATGATACCACCTTTATCCAGAAGGAATGACATACACTAAGGGGCGCTACTCCCTAGAACCTTGTTGCATTCTTCCTGTTTCGACCATTTCCGGGGTGTGAGGCTCGATGAAGTCTCGTCCACAAAGCTACGCTTTCTTAAAAAGCCCTGCTTCGGGTCAAACAAAATGATCAACCTATGATCACAAAGATATAAGATCAAACAAATGATCATATCGCAAATGATCAAACACTGATCATTTCACAGCAACACTCAGTATGCCACGTTACCAAATTGGGATATATCGCTGATAAATTTCAACTACATAACCTCTGAGCTCGTACGTCTCAGAGAAGGGTGTTAAGCTAAGAGAATAAATTCTCCGCCACCAACAGAAATGTATTTGAAAGAAATCAGCTTTATATCTCAAATTGTAACGTCAGACACACAATCCATACAAGTCTGTTCCCGGATCGAACAGAACCGAAGGCACTTCTCACGAAGCCCTTGCATATCCGGATAATTTTCAATCACGTCAGGACTTCCCATCACTAAGGGTGATAAAACCTCTAAATCGAAGATCAGTCGATGTAGAGTAACTCGACGGTAATCCTTCCGTTTTCAAAAATATCCGGTCTTCAACACCGGTCTTCAAATGCGATTCATAACGACGTATCACATATTCGGAATGGGTTATACGACCCCAAGGTCCTTTCCCGGCTAACCCGAATAGTGAGCGTTTATTTAAAAACAAGTGTGGCATTCAAATTCATCCAATTCACAACAAATACCTACTCAAGGTAATTATTGATAGTCGGTTATTTAACTATCAATAAAGATGTGCAACATCATCAGATTCCAAATAATTTTCCAAATTATTTATCTTCAAAAATATCTTTACTAGATATAAAATTCCCACACTTCAATCATTTGAAAACAATTTCAAATCAACTTCCACCTTTCAATTTATCTTTACTAGATAAAATCTCAAAACGTTCATTTCATATTAGAAAAGCATTTCCATACTTATTTAAAAATAAGTATTTCACAAATCATTTATTTTCAACATTTGAAAATATTCGATATACTTAAATCAATATTAAGTATACATTTCATTCTTTAAGGAAATCATAAATTTTAACATCTATTTGAGTCAAAAACGAATGTTGCGTAAAACATCGTTACGACGACTCAAAATCACTAGTATAGGGATTCGAAATTAAAATAGATATATAAATCCCAATACTACATAAAAATATTTCCTTTCGGAAATCATTTACTATAACAACAGTGTTATAGTCTACCATTTCCTTATTTTTCTCGAAAACGTCTATTTCAACAATGAATGTTGAAATCTATGTATTCGATACTTAACACGTTTCAAAACATCTTTTAAAACAGTTACTTCATTTTTATAATATCGCTTTCCCAAAACCATATCCATTCTACTTCAAAAATATATTCACTGTCCAAAATCGTGAATATACTTCACTAATCACATTTCACTATTTAATTCATCAAATTCAATTTATTTCGAATTTATAAAACAACGCTTATAAATTCCATTTCTGTTTTATAACAACTTCGGTTTA
The DNA here is from genome assembly GCA_030737815.1 of Allium fistulosum. NCBI lineage: Eukaryota > Viridiplantae > Streptophyta > Magnoliopsida > Asparagales > Amaryllidaceae > Allium > Allium fistulosum. Next base: position 1,215,228,847 of record CM060904.1, on the reverse strand, counting down.
TAAATCTCCTTTTATTAATTTCTATAATACACTTATTAAAATAAGTGATTTCAGATTTATAAAACAACGTTTATAAATTCAACCTTATATTTCACAATAACTTTGATTTATAAATCCCCTTTATTAACAAGTTCGATCAATACTCCCTTTAAAGGTAAAAACCCAATTTATAAGTAAATTTCTTATAATCTTTTATTCTACAATTCCATTTATTTTATAACTTCATACTTTATAAATCTATAAACTTCAAATTTTATAAATCTATAAACTTCAAATCTTCACAATTTATAATTCTATAAATTTTCTATCTTTACAGCTTATAATTTTATAAGTTTCATATCTTTACAAATTTAACACTTATAAAAACTCGTTTAAAATTCCAATAATTTTTAATTGATAAATATCAATTTTGTACATCTCTTATATACATCGTTTTTAATAATTCAAAAATTCAAATTTAAACTATCTTATAAATTACTTAACTATTCACTTCAAAAATCATCTTTTGGTTATATTTCACAAACATTATAATCTCCATAACTTTAAATTTATAACATTTATTTATTTAAAGTAAACCAATTCAAAGATTCAAATAAAACGTATACTTTCAAATAATCACTTTTAAAAATCTCTTTTTAAAGTAAAAATCGTTATTTTTAAACTTCAAAATTTGAATCCGATGATGCAACGCATCAATTAGTCAATCACAACAGTCAATATCATATCTCAACACATGATAACAGAATACATCACAATATCTGTAAATAAATAACTACTGGTGAGGAATCCAGTTGGATCCCTCCAACCTGTTTCCCTGCATCCACAGATGTTAGCACAATATCAATTCCGCTCCAGTACGGAATTATCGCGGTATATGGGTTTTTATAAAAATCCGCTTACTAACGGCGCAATAGGGTCTCATCCGCTATACGAGGCGGGAAATCAATCAATCCAATATATACATATGCCAATATGTATATACTGCTATATATAGATATATCCTAAAATATCTAATATCACAATCAACATAGCAATCAAACAGTCAATAATAACTGTAAAATCAAATTTCCTTCGAGTGAGAAAGATCTCACCTTTGCTTTTATTTGCAATCCAATTTCCATTCCAGTTTGTTTTCTTGATTTATACACCTTGTATAGACAATTTTATACAATCTATAAATATTCGGATAAAATCAAACTATTAAATTCCACTTGATAATTTAATTAACTTGTGATTTTATCTGGACTAACCAATTCTTTTTAACAATTTGATTTAACAAAAATTAAATTCAAAACTAATCTTCCTTTAAATAAGTCATTTCATCTATTAAATTAAACTTCTAACAAATCATTAAATTTTGGACAAATTTCCTTAAACCAATTATTTTTAGTCCAAAAATTAAATAAGTTAATTGAAACAGTTTAACCATCACATTTATCATTTTCCATTTACAATTTATTTTTAAATTTTTAAAACTAATCTATAAATATTCATTAATTTAAATTAAACAAACTGATATACCTTACTGTAAACTTATTCTTACTGTAATATGTGCATCTAATTTATATATATATGTTTAAATCAAAAATCAAATATTGTTTTATTTTTTTATTTTTACACACAAACTTCTTATATTTAAATCAAATAAGAAATTTATACCTCGTAGCTCAACTCCTAAACCCGAGATGCCCCACACAGATCGCAGCACGCCCTACCCCCAATGCAACAAACCCTAAAGCCCCAACTGCCTCGTCGCATATATGCAAACCTAATCGTCGCACTGCCCCACGCGAGCCTAGCCTTGCCGTCCCCTGATTACTGTCGCCGCCGTTCGTGACTTCGCCTACCAATGATCGCCCCAATTCGAGCACCTCCGCTCCTTCGCGATAGCGCCTCCCTCTCAGTGAACTTGACAACTCGCGACGCTCGACTTCGCCTGACTTCCATTCGTCGCACTGCTATTCGACTTTGGCCTCGACATCGCCTACGTCCCTCTTCGCTCGCGAGCTCCTCAAGTCATCGCGAAACCCTACTTCGCGCTATCACCTCGCACGCGCGCGACCTGTCGTACGTGTGCGTGATGAATCGCCTTCAAGCGAGCAACTCGCGATTGCCAGAGAAAAATAACGAGAAGGCTGCGTTCGATTTGAGTGTCTCCATTTTTTTTTTGTTGATTTGGGGATGAAGAGGGAGACGCAGCCATTGATTTTTGAACGAACGAAAATGGTTTCGTTTTGATTTCTTGAACAGAGGGATATTTAAAATTTTAACGAGGCATGGTTTACACAATTTTCTTTCGTGATTCCCTGCGCGAATTATGGCGTGTCTACAGGGGGAAAGTAACTGATGTGTTGACTAATTTTTAAATATTATAAAAATTTGAATTTGATTTTATTTCGATGCATTTACATATCGTACGGTCACACGGCAACTCCGTTCAATACGAAATTTGAAATCCGGTAATAACAAACTATTACGGACCCAATGGAACTGGTTTCGTCGAATTCCGAGACTGTGCCCCGGACCGCTATTTTTAAATATCGGTTCGAACGCTTTAATTTCAAACTGAACAAAACAGTTTAAATTTAAATTCTGAAGCTGCTGTTATCTTCAGCGTTATCAATATAAATTTTACAAGCTTTTGAAATATTTTTCTTCAACTTTAAAATTGAAGATTTAAATTTTATTCAACTTCCAATCGATTAAATTTTATAATTTAATCGTCAGTTTTCAAAGTTATATTCGGGATACAAATTAAATCATCGTTCAAATATTTAAAATTAATTAAATATTTTCAATTTAATTCGTTAAAAATTCAGGGTCGTTACAAACTTCCCCCCTTAAAAGAATTTCGTCCTCGAAATTACAAGTTAGAAAGAAAGGTCCTTAACTCGTCTACTATCTTTCAACATCTAATAGTTTTATCAAATTTCAAAACAAATCTTTCTACTAAAGATTCGTTATTTTTCATACTAACTTTCCAACTTCAATTATAACTTCCAAACAGCATTGTTTACTTCTCAATTCAAATTTGAGTTTAAATTCAAATTTTAAACTTTCAAAATTTCTCAAAAATTTTCTAACGCCCTAAATTTCCGAAAAATTTCGCCAGCGTCTCCTTTGCGCGGCTAATACGGTACGACTACAAAACGTCCCTACGGACTCTCAGATTTCAAAAAGAAAAAGAAAAAGCCAAGCGGCTAGACCAGAAATCATCAAAAACTCATATTATAATTCAAATACGTACCTTTTGTCGAGCAATTCAAATTATCTGTGAAATCAAATTCAATTCCCTTTATACCTGTATATCTACTAGCCATAATATCTAGTTATAACATCCAACTATTTTGCAAATTTTATTACAAACTTCTAATATCAACTTCTTATACCATTTCTAGTTTACTATAGAAGTTATATCCATTATCATTCAATTTCACATTTCACATTCATTTGAATTTAATCTACACTTTCAATCTAATTTAGATTCAGTTTACTTCTGAATATTGAATTTCATCAATTATCTTTAGTTCACTTCAAACTAATCTTAAAGCTTCATTTTATTTCACACAATTCAAATTTGTTTCAACATTCAGTTTCAATTTTATTCATTTACAATTGTAAATTCAATTCATTTGAAATTTATTTCTTCTTACTTGAATTTATTTGCAATTCTGAACCATTCTTTTATTTAGTTCACAATTCAAGTTTCAATTTAACTAATTCAACTTCCATTTCTGTATTTCGTGAATTAATAAATTATCAAAGTAGCTTATTCGGATTCAAGTCTCATTTCATTTTCAATTTCAATTCTATCGCTTACAGATTCGCAATGAATCTCAACTTTCAATTTTACTTTCATATGGTATTCCAGAATCTTACCAACATTTCAAAATCATTTGAAAACAATTCAAATTATCCTTCGAATCTCCAAAACAAAAATCCAAATTTTCCAAACAACTTCCATTTAAAACAATTTGGCAGCAATTCCTCTTTTGGAAACCCGAAAATGAACACCAACGATGCCGCGGTCATCATCGAAGTTATTTTCCAGCGACCAAAAAGAGTTTAGAGCTTTCAACTCTCCAAAATACTTTTCAAACCTTTGAAATTCATCTTCAAATCAAAAATGATTTAAACTTTCCAAATCTCCAAAATTTTCAAATTCTTTTCAAAACATTTCCAAAAACTTCTCTGGAATTCCATTTTAAATTATAAGTTACAATTATAATTTACATTCTTAAATTTCATTCGTGTATGAATTTATTTCTTAATTTTGGAGTTACGATTTGAATTTCTTATTCAATTTCATATAAAAATGATAACTTCCAATATTATCACTTTCCTAACATCCATGCAACCATATACTATAGTACTTCATAGAAAAACATTTCTTTTCTATACAAAAATAGTCTTAGGCAAATTATCTCATTTACCCTAATTTAAAACAATACTGTGCCGAATTGTTCTATTCGAGTGTTTAGAGATCCCTATCAATGATCGTTAATTACTCGTATTGACCAGAATCCATATACCACTCAATAAATCAATCATCACAATATAAAACAATTTTTTTTATATTCAATAACAAATACGCGCTCATATCTATTATTACACTCAACTCATTCTAGAGTACTACTGACTCTATCTCTAATGAGTAACACCCAACAGAGCAGGGTTGTCGCTTAACCATATGCTCTGATACCACTTTGTCACGTCCTGAAATTTTCGACTTTCGAAAATTCGACATCGATACTCACTTTATCGACTGCCGAGAAATCGAGTGCCGGAAACTCCAGTAGTGAGGGTTTTAGAAAGAAGAAAAAGGTAGAAGAAGAAGATAGAAGAAAAAGAGAAGAAGAACAACAAAACAACAAAGAGCTATATCAGTTTATACATACATCAATCATCAGAGTCAATATACAACTCAGTACAACAATGGACAGTTATATAACTTGTCCTCATACAGAATACACAGCGGAATAAATACTATCAGATACAAATACTACGTCTCACCATCCAGCTTATCTCCAAAGCTCCAGAATATCCAGATAACCTAATAATCTAACTCTAGACTGCCCGTGTGGAAATTGGTGGGCACCCAGAGTTTAGAAGGGAAACAATAAACTCCGAGTCAGTCATGGTGACTGGTGTGAGATCGTAAAACAGTTATTCTTTAAAAATAAACAGCAGAGAATTTTAAAGTCAATTCGCAATGCTTTTGGAAAATGAAACTACCATAAGACCTCCCGCCACACACACAATGCAAACGCAGACTTGGAGGAGATTTCTTCTTATGATAGTCAAAGATGCTTACTACGCGAAAATCAAATTCTTTTTGATATTATTATTAGTGCATAGTGTAGAAAACATTTCGAAAGTATAATATTAATCTTAGCCAACATACGACCAGTATCGTATGCCTACTATAGCTACTATGTTCAATAGCAGGTTACCGCCACATTCCATAGCAGGTAATACAACTAAAACCGTACAAGTCACGTATTGTTTCTTTGGATTTCCAACAAATGGTCAGGCTAAGGAACTTCCTATCCACGATGGGTACGTCCCTGGAATAGACGACCCGAGAACCTAACCGGATCTCTGCCAACACAAGGCCGGGTTACCTCTGCAAAAATAGGTAACTACTGACACGCGTATGCCATCCCCCGATCGTCACCGATCTTCCCGAGGATCCCCGATTTCCAACAAACCACAAAGTAATAAATTTGCAGCAACCACAGAGGTTAAGTATCTGGGCTCCATACCATGATACCACCTTTATCCAGAAGGAATGACATACACTAAGGGGCGCTACTCCCTAGAACCTTGTTGCATTCTTCCTGTTTCGACCATTTCCGGGGTGTGAGGCTCGATGAAGTCTCGTCCACAAAGCTACGCTTTCTTAAAAAGCCCTTCTTCGGGTCAAACAAAATGATCAACCTATGATCACAAAGATATAAGATCAAACAAATGATCATATCGCAAATGATCAAACACTGATCATTTCACAGCAACACTCAGTATGCCACGTTACCAAATTGGGATATATCGCTGATAAATTTCAACTACATAACCTCTGAGCTCGTACGTCTCAGAGAAGGGTGTTAAGCTAAGAGAATAAATTCTCCGCCACCAACAGAAATGTATTTGAAAGAAATCAGCTTTATATCTCAAATTGTAACGTCAGACACACAATCCATACAAGTCTGTTCCGGGATCGAACAGAACCGAAGGCACTTCTCACGAAGCCCTTGCATATCCGGATAATTTTCAATCACGTCAGGACTTCCCGTCACTAAGGGTGATAAAACCTCTAAATCGAAGATCAGTCGATGTAGAGTAACTCGACGGTAATCCTTCCGTTTTCAAAAATATCCGGTCTTCAACACCGGTCTTCAAATGCGATTCATAACGACGTATCACATATTCGGAATGGGTTATACGACCCCATGGTCCTTTCCCGGCTAACCCGAATAGTGAGCGTTTATTTAAAAACAAGTGTGGCATTCAAATTCATCCAATTCACAACAAATACCTACTCAAGGTAATTATTGATAGTCGGTTATTTAACTATCAATAAAGATGCGCAACATCATCAGATTCCAAATAATTTTCCAAATTATTTATCTTCAAAAATATCTTTTCTAGATATAAAATTCCCACACTTCAATCATTTGAAAACAATTTCAAATCAACTTCCACCTTTCAATTTATCTTTACTAGATAAAATCTCAAAACGTTCATTTCATATTAGAAAAGCATTTCCATACTTATTTAAAAATAAGTATTTCACAAATCATTTATTTTCAACATTTGAAAATATTCGATATACTTAAATCAATATTAAGTATACATTTCATTCTTTAAGGAAATCATAAATTTTAACATCTATTTGAGTCAAAAACGAATGTTGCGTAAAACATCGTTACGACGACTCAAAATCACTAGTATAGGGATTCGAAATTAAAATAGATATATAAATCCCAATACTACATAAAAATATTTCCTTTCGGAAATCATTTACTATAACAACAGTGTTATAGTCTACCATTTCCTTATTTTTCTCGAAAACGTCTATTTCAACAATGAATGTTGAAATCTATGTATTCGATACTTAACACGTTTCAAAACATCTTTTAAAACAGTTACTTCATTTTTATAATATCGCTTTCCCAAAACCATATCCATTCTACTTCAAAAATATATTCACTGTCCAAAATCGTGAATATACTTCACTAATCACATTTCACTATTTAATTCATCAAATTCAATTTATTTCGAATTTATAAAACAACGCTTATAAATTCCATTTCTGTTTTATAACAACTTCGGTTTATAAATCTCCTTTTATTAATTTCTATAATACACTTATTAAAATAAGTGATTTCAGATTTATAAAACAACGTTTATAAATTCAACCTTATATTTCACAATAACTTTGATTTATAAATCCCCTTTATTAACAAGTTCGATCAATACTCCCTTTAAAGGTAAAAACCCAATTTATAAGTAAATTTCTTATAATCTTTTATTCTACAATTCCATTTATTTTATAACTTCATACTTTATAAATCTATAAACTTCAAATTTTATAAATCTATAAACTTCAAATCTTCACAATTTATAATTCTATAAATTTTCTATCTTTACAGCTTATAATTTTATAAGTTTCATATCTTTACAAATTTAACACTTATAAAAACTCGTTTAAAATTCCAATAATTTTTAATTGATAAATATCAATTTTGTACATCTCTTATATACATCGTTTTTAATAATTCAAAAATTCAAATTTAAACTATCTTATAAATTACTTAACTATTCACTTCAAAAATCATCTTTTGGTTATATTTCACAAACATTATAATCTCCATAACTTTAAATTTATAACATTTATTTATTTAAAGTAAACCAATTCAAAGATTCAAATAAAACGTATACTTTCAAATAATCACTTTTAAAAATCTCTTTTTAAAGTAAAAATCGTTATTTTTAAACTTCAAAATTTGAATCTGATGATGCAACGCATCAATTAGTCAATCACAACAGTCAATATCATATCTCAACACATGATAACAGAATACATCACAATATCTGTAAATAAATAACTACTGGTGAGGAATCCAGTTGGATCCCTCCAACCTGTTTCCCTGCATCCACAGATGTTAGCACAATACCAATTCCGCTCCAGTACGGAATTATCGCGGTATATGGGTTTTTATAAAAATCCGCTTACTAACGGCGCAATAGGGTCTCATCCGCTATACGAGGCGGGAAATCAATCAATCCAATATATACATATGCCAATATGTATATACTGCTATATATAGATATATCCTAAAATATCTAATATCACAATCAACATAGCAATCAAACAGTCAATAATAACTGTAAAATCAAATTTCCTTCGAGTGAGAAAGATCTCACCTTTGCTTTTATTTGCAATCCAATTTCCATTCCAGTTTGTTTTCTTGATTTATACACCTTGTATAGACAATTTTATACAATCTATAAATATTCGGATAAAATCAAACTATTAAATTCCACTTGATAATTTAATTAACTTGTGATTTTATCTGGACTAACCAATTCTTTTTAACAATTTGATTTAACAAAAATTAAATTCAAAACTAATCTTCCTTTAAATAAGTCATTTCATCTATTAAATTAAACTTCTAACAAATCATTAAATTTTGGACAAATTTCCTTAAACCAATTATTTTTAGTCCAAAAATTAAATAAGTTAATTGAAACAGTTTAACCATCACATTTATCATTTTCCATTTACAATTTATTTTTAAATTTTTAAAACTAATCTATAAATATTCATTAATTTAAATTAAACAAACTGATATACCTTACTGTAAACTTATTCTTACTGTAATATGTGCATCTAATTTATATATATATGTTTAAATCAAAAATCAAATATTGTTTTATTTTTTTATTTTTACACACAAACTTCTTATATTTAAATCAAATAAGAAATTTATACCTCGTAGCTCAACTCCTAAACCCGAGATGCCCCACACAGATCGCAGCACGCCCTACCCCCAATGCAACAAACCCTAAAGCCCCAACTGCCTCGTCGCATATATGCAAACCTAATCGTCGCACTGCCCCACGCGAGCCTAGCCTTGCCGTCCCCTGATTACTGTCGCCGCCGTTCGTGACTTCGCCTACCAATGATCGCCCCAATTCGAGCACCTCCGCTCCTTCGCGATAGCGCCTCCCTCTCAGTGAACTTGACAACTCGCGACGCTCGACTTCGCCTGACTTCCATTCGTCGCACTGCTATTCGACTTTGGCCTCGACATCGCCTACGTCCCTCTTCGCTCGCGAGCTCCTCCAGTCATCGCGAAACCCTACTTCGCGCTATCACCTCGCACGCGCGCGACCTGCCGTACGTGTGCGTGATGAATCGCCTTCAAGCGAGCAACTCGCGATTGCCAGAGAAAAATAACGAGAAGGCTGCGTTCGATTTGAGTGTCTCCATTTTTTTGTTGTTGTTGATTTGGGGATGAAGAGGGAGACGCAGCCATTGATTTTTGAACGAACGAAAATGGTTTCGTTTTGATTTCTTGAACAGAGGGATATTTAAAATTTTAACGAGGCATGGTTTACACGATTTTCTTTCGTGATTCCCTGCGCGAATTATGGCGTGTCTACAGGGGGAAAGTAACTGATGTGTTGACTAATTTTTAAATATTATACAAATTTGAATTTGATTTTATTTCGACGCATTTACATATCGTACGGTCACACGGCAACTCCGTTCAATACGAAATTTGAAATCCGGTAATAACAAACTATTACGGACCCAATGGAACTGGTTACGTCGAATTCCGAGACTGTGCCTCGGACCGCTATTTTTAAATATCGGTTCGAACGCTTTAATTTCAAACTGAACAAAACAGTTTAAATTTAAATTCTGAAGCTGCTGTTATCTTCAGCGTTATCAATATAAATTTTACAAGCTTTTGAAATATTTTTCTTCAACTTTAAAATTGAAGATTTAAATTTTATTCAACTTCCAATCGATTAAATTTTATAATTTAATCGTCAGTTTTCAAAGTTATATTCGGGATACAAATTAAATCATCGTTCAAATATTTTAAATTAATTAAATATTTTCAATTTAATTCGTTAAAAATTCAGGGTCGTTACATTGGAAATCAAATTTTGATTTCAAAAATCAAATTTTGATTTCAAAAATCAATTCTTCCCAAACCATTTGATATTTTGACGGGGAATCAAAAGAGTTATTGCTTGTTTAACTTTGAATTAAATTTTAAAAATAAATTCGAATTGAAATCATTTAATATTATCTCTGGAAAATAATAATTTCAAGTACAACTTGATATTTGACAAAATTTGAATCTCGCCATCTTCGAATTCAAATACATAACATGAATGTGTGTAGAAAATGATGATTTTAGCAATAAGTATCGTGATTTTTAGTGATCTGATTTGATAGCGGTTCGTGGTTTTCTACTTTGGAGTTTTTGGGTCGCCGTGGTTGATCGAGGCGGCTGGAAGGCTCGGCGTTGGGTCTGGAGGTGGAAGAGACTGCAGTGGGTCGGGGGAAAATAGTCTGGAGGTGGCCGGAGCACTGTGGTGGCAGCGGTGTACTTTTCTTATTCTTAAACCTAGTTTTAGGATAGCTGGAAGTTTCGATTCGTTCTTCCTCGATGTTTGATCGAGCTGCTTGGGATTTTTGGGGAAGGAGGTCGATGGGTTGTCGAAGCTTTCGCCGAAGTTTGGGTGGCAACGGTGGCCGGAGACGTGAGGGATTGGCATTGACAGGTCGGAGAATTAAAAGTGTTGAATGTTTCCAGGCACTGTCATTCTCGAATTCGAGATTAATGGCGATCTGGCCGAAGTGGGTGACTGGAAGCGGAGCTGGGGTGGTGACGCAGCGGATATTTCAAAACAATGTAGATCGGTGAAAATAGCAGTCGATGGATTGATGAATGCTGAATTGCCCGAATTCGTTGATCCGAAGATACCGAACTCTAGCTATCTCGAACTCGTTGATCGCGCACGATACCGGGTTCAAAGATCTTCAATTCTTCAAGCGTTGATCAAGCGCACTTGATTCCGCGAATCGGCTTCTACAATCGTTGAATCGAGCGCACTCGATTATCCGAAAGAGGAGATAGGAGATTACACTCAACTACCAATTTGAAATGAAAGCACAAAGCAATCAAAAGAGAATTTTATTCAATATTCAACAACCTTTACAAATGACACCACTTGCCTATTTATAGGCTACAACACAAATCCAGAAAATTTCCTAAGTCATAAGTCGTTTCCGACTCATCATCCATGACCTACGACTCATCATAAGTCGTATACGACTTATCAACTTTCAATACAAATCAAAAGTAAACGACTCATGACAGACGACTCATCCTAAGTCGTTTACGACTTATCAGCTTACAATACAATCATACGACTTACAAACAAAATTACAAACGACTCACAACAGACGCGACTTAACAACCAACGCAATAGCCACTTCCTTCGATTTAGAATTCACGGTGTAGATTAACTCGCAGAAGATACCACGCTTCAGTCTTCAGCGACTCATCCCAACGGTAGAGATTAACTCGGAGGAAGATCCCACGCTTCAGTCTTCAGCGACTCATCCCTTCTCTTAAGTCGTAGACGACTTATCCCTTGTTTGTTTTCAACTCGTGTTGCCCTTCCTGGATCCTTCTTCTTAAGTCGTAGACGACTTATAGCTCTGTCTTTAACTCGCGGTTGACTTACCTCCTCATCTCCGTTGAGTCGTGGACGACTCATACCTGTTTCCTTAAGTCGGAGACGACATATATCTTCCATCCAGTTGAGTCGTGGACGACTTATAGCTGCACCGTTAACTCGTATACGACTCATCAACACCGAACGACTCATGCTCTCCTTAAGTCGTAACTCCATTTCATCAGAACTGTTAGGTCGTAGGTTCGAGTTAGCTCTTTCCCCTAGTTTCCAGTTGAGTCGTGGACGACTCATCACCGCTTCCTTGAGTCGTAGACGACTCATACCTTGGCCAAATAAAGGTTGCGCTGCATCATCCTCCCCAGGTTGAGAGAAATTCGACCTCGAATTTGCACACTCTTCATCCCCAACAAACTCATCCTCATGATATGGTACAAGATGTTTAACATTGAATACGTCAGATGTATACACATCATCTGGCAGCTTCAGTTTATAAGCATTTTCATTGATTCGTTTCACAACTTCCACCGGACCAATTTTTCTGGCTTTCAACTTGTTATATGCGCCCATTGGAAAACGATCTTTTGTTAATACCGCATAAACCAAATCTCCTTCATTAAACTCAACATTTCGTCGTTTCAAATCTGCAGATTGTTTATACTTCTCATTTGCTTTCTCTAATCGTTCTTGAACGATTTTATGACACTCCGTCAGCCCTTCAACAAAATCAGCAGCTTTCTTAATTGTCCCCTTCGAGTGTGGTATCATCGTTAAATCTAACGGTCCCTTCGGTAAACTTGAATAAACAATCTGGAATGGACTGAACCCAGTACTTCGATTCACAGCATGATTATGGGCAAATTCTGCCTGGCATAACTTCACGTCCCAACTCTTCAGATTATCTTGCACAAGACATCTCAACAAGTTTCCCAATGATCTGTTAACCACCTCAGTCTGTCCATCCGTTTGCGGATGATAAGCACTACTAAATTTCAGCTTCGTTCCCACCATTTTCCACAAACTTAGCCAAAAATGACTCAGAAAACGAGTATCCCTGTCCGACACAATCGATTCTGGCAATCCATGAAGTCGATAGATCTCTTTGAAAAATAACTGAGCAACATGAACAGCATCCGCCGTCTTCTTACAAGCAATAAAATGTGCCATTTTCGAGAATCGGTCAACTACTACATAAATGGAATCATTTCCACGCTGCGTTCTCGGCAACCCCAACACGAAATCCATACTGATATCCACCCACGGTTTTACAGGTACGGGTAACGGCATATATAAACCAGCATTAGTCGCAGTTCCTTTCGAAACTTGACAAATATGACAGCGCTCCACAAATCTCTCCACTTCTTTCCTCATCGATGGCCAAAAGTAGGACTGTGAAATCAACTGCAAGGTACGGTCTCTCCCAACATGTCCCTCTTCGTGTAACTCCTTGATAATCTTCATTCTCAGACTACCCTCCGGTATGCACAATCGACTTCCTTTAAAAAGAAAACCATCTACCATCAAAAACTCATCCGTCTTTCCCTCCTTAACTTTATCAACAAACTTCATGAAGTAAGGATCTTAAACAAATAATTCCAGCAACATTTCAAACCCCGTTACTTCAACTTTCAGCGTAGTCAACAAATGACTCCTCTTACTCAAAGCATCAGCCACTCGATTCGTCACCCCTGACTTGTGTTTAACAACGAAAGTAAACTGTTGTAGATATGCAATCCACGATGCATGTCTTGCTGAAATCTTGTCTTGTCCTTGCAAATGCTTCAAGGCTTCATGATCAGTGTAAAGAACAAACTCCTTCTGAAATAGATAGTGTCTCCAGTGTTTAATAGATTGTACAACAGCATAAAACTCCACATCATATGTACTGCATCGCATCTTCGCTCCTGACAACTTCTCACTGAAATATGCAATAGGACGCCCCTTCTGACTCAACACCCCTCCAATCCCAACCTTGGATGCATCAGTATGTAGTTCAAACACTAACTGAAAATCTGGTAATACTAGAATAGGTGCAGATGTCAGCAATTCCTTGATCTTCTCAAAAGCACTCCCTGCTTCCTCTGTCCATGCAAACTGTTTACCTTTCATGCAATCTGTAACAGGCGCCATCACACTACTAAAGTGTGGAATAAACCTTCGATAAAATGAAGCCAACCCATGAAAACTACGAACTTCTGTTATCGTCTTGGGCTGCGGCCAATTTCTGATCGCCTCAACTTTACTTTGGTCAACCTGTATTCCTTTCTCTGAAACAACATACCCCAGAAATAAAACACTGTGCGTCATGAACACGCACTTCTTCGTAGCAGCATAAAATTGTTCTTGTCTCAGTACCATCAGCACATCTTTAAGATGATTCAAATGTTCCTCCGGACTCCCACTGTAAATAAGAATATCATCGAAATACACCACCACGAATTTCCCAATGAACGGTCGAAAAATCTGATTCATCACCCTCATGAAAGTACTTGCTGCATTTGATAAGCCAAACGCATGACCAACCACTCGTATAGACCCTCCCTGGTTTTAAAAGCAGTCTTCCACTCATCTCCTGGTCTGATACGAATTTGATGATATCCGCTCTTCAAATCAATCTTCGAAAAGATAGTAGCTCCGCTTATTTGATCTAACAAGTCATCCAACCTCGGCATTGGAAATCTATATCTCACAGTAATCTTATTCAATGCTCGACTGTCAGTGCACATCCTCCACGTCCCATCCTTCTTGGGTACCAATAAAGCTGGTACAGCACAAGGACTCAGACTCTCCTGCACACGCCCCTGTTCAAGCAATTCCTCTACCTGCCTCCGCAACTCTTCATGTTCCTTCGGACTCATTCTATAATGTGGTCGGTGTGGCAACACAGCACCTGGAACAAGATCTATCTGATGTTGTATATCTCTTAACGGTGGCAACTCCGTTGGTAATTCCTCTGGAAATACATCGTCAAATTCTTTCAAAACTGGTTTAACTTCTTCTGGAATTTCAACCTCTTCACTGCTTTCTCGTCCAATCAACAAGAATACTTCTGGTTCTTCCTCAACCTCTTTAACAAACTCTTTTAAAGTCAATAAAGTTTTCAGTTCTTCAATTTCTTCTGACTTACTTTCTTCTTGTGATCTCTTCTTCGGAACTAAGATAATCTTCGTGCCTTTAAACATAAAACTGTAACTATTGGTCCGACCGTCATGTAGTACTGCTCGATCATATTGCCATGGTCTTCCCAATAATAAGTGGCAAACATCCATCTCTACTACATCACACCATATTTCATCCTTGTATTTCTTCCCAATAGAGAATGGTACACGAACTCGTCTATCCACTTTCACTTCTCCTCCTTTTCTCAACCATGCTAACTTGTATGGACTCGGATGTTTCTCTGTCTTCAATTTCAACTTCGTCACAGCTTCGGTTGAAATAATATTATCACAGCTTCCTGCGTCAATCACAAACTTACACACCTTCCCCAGAATAGTACACGTTGACTGAAAGATGTTACTCCTCAACCAACTAGCTTCTTCCTGCTTCGGTGTTAAACACGATCTCCTCAGCATTAGGTTACAACCTTCATCTCCTGACGCAATATCCTGCTCATCTTCCTCAACTAGATTAGAACAATCCTCAACAACATCCTCATCGTCAACTTCCACAATCATGGTTCTCTTCTTTGGCTTTGGACACTCACTGCTTTTATGACCCAATTCCTGACAATTGTAACATTTGAAACCATTGTTAACTTTCGCCTTCTCAGCCTCCTTCACCACTGGTCTACTGATAGGTTTAGAAACATTAGAACTTCCTCCAACACCCTTCGCTTGATTGTTAGAATTAGAAAACACACCACTTCCTCGTCTCCCTTGTTTTTCCCAAGCCAACGCTTTCTGATGTGCTTCTGCTACAGATCTTGGATCGAACATATTCACCATATCCTGAATCTGCATTCTCAATCCTCCAATGAACCTAGATGTCAGCTGCTCTTCTGTTTCCATAATATCGTTCCTTGCAATGAGTTGATAAAATTCATCAGCATAGTCATTAACTGTCTTCGTGCCCTGCCTCAAGTTCTGCAAACGTTGATACATCAAAGATTGATAATTGTATGGTAAGAACGTTGCTTTCATCAATTTCTTCATCTTCTCCCAAGATTCAATCTTTGACTTCCCCATACGTTCACGTGTAAGCTTGGTTTGCTGCCACCATGCCAAAGCTCTACCCCTCAGCCTCGTAGCAACCAACTTCACTCTACGATGTTCTGGAACTTTTTAAAGTCAAAAATCTCCTCAACATTAGCCACCCAATCTAGAAACTCCTCCGCTTGCATACCACCCTTGAATTCAGGAATTTCTGTCTTCATCCCCGACTCCCATTTGTGATCATACTCAGAATAGTTTCTTCCTTGACCTCTTCCTTGAATACTACCACCATCATACTCCTCTTCAAAATCAGATGCATAACGATGTCGATTCTGACCACCAACATCTCTACTACCATTACGCCTTCCACCATCATCCCTTCTATCGACATTCCTCCGTTCACGATCAGTTACGTTCCTCCCACGCCCTTGATCGTTTTCAACACTTCGGTCTCGATTGGAATGTGGCGAGACTCTACTACCTCCATGATTAGATTCTGGTGAAACCCTCCTCCGATTTTGATTCATCTCCGTCATAAGCCTCTCTAACCGGCCAATTCCTTCATTAAGCTTCTCACTAAAATTCTCATTGATTCTTTGCTCCATCTCATCAGCCTCTTCTCTTCGATATAAAGCTTCTACGTTCTGGTGGCGATTAGCTCTTCTTGGCGGCATACTTGAAAGCTTCACAAATTCTCCAACACTTCAAATTCGAACACTTTCCGGATTTTGATCCAAAATGAAACGGATCGAAAACTTCCACTTTGTAGCAAATCGCGATGAACACGATGGACAAAGTGTCGTCCTCCAATGCAAATCCGAACTTCAACCTTCAAATCAATGCGAACAACTTCTTCTCGGCCACGACTCAACACTTCAAGCACTCGGCTTCTCTTCAAACTTCAAATTAATAGGCTCCAAGTCTCGATCTAACTATGATTGGTTAGAACAAGCTCTGATACCAAAAACTGACGCAGCAGATATTTCAAAACAATGTAGATCGGTGAAAATAGCAGTCGATGGATTGATGAATGCTGAATTGCCCGAATTCGTTGATCCGAAGATACCGAACTCTAGCTATCTCGAACTCGTAGATCGCGCACGATACCGGGTTCAAAGATCTTCAATTCTTCAAGCGTTGATCAAGCGCACTTGATTCCACGAATCGGCTTCTACAATCGTTGAATCGAGCGCACTCGATTATCCGAAAGAGGAGATAGGAGATTACACTCAACTACCAATTTGAAATGAAAGCACAAAGCAATCAAAAGAGAATTTTATTCAATATTCAACAACCTTTACAAATGACACCACTTGCCTATTTATAGGCTACAACACAAATCCAGAAAATTTCCTAAGTCATAAGTCGTTTCCGACTCATCATCCATGACCTACGACTCATCATAAGTCGTATACGACTTATCAACTTTCAATACAAATCAAAAGTAAACGACTCATGACAGACGACTCATCCTAAGTCGTTTACGACTTATCAGCTTACAATACAATCATACGACTTACAAACAAAATTACAAATGACTCACAACAGACGCGACTTAACAACCAACGCAATAGCCACTTCCTTCGATTTAGAATTCACGGTGTAGATTAACTCGCAGAAGATACCACGCTTCAGTCTTCAGCGACTCATCCCAACGGTAGAGATTAACTCGGAGGAAGATCCCACGCTTCAGTCTTCAGCGACTCATCCCTTCTCTTAAGTCGTAGACGACTTATCCCTTGTTTGTTTTCAACTCGTGTTGCCCTTCCTGGATCCTTCTTCTTAAGTCGTAGACGACTTATAGCTCTGTCTTTAACTCGCGGTTGACTTACCTCCTCATCTCCGTTGAGTCGTGGACGACTCATACCTGTTTCCTTAAGTCGGAGACGACATATATCTTCCATCCAGTTGAGTCGTGGACGACTTATAGCTGCACCGTTAACTCGTATACGACTCATCAACACCGAACGACTCATGCTCTCCTTAAGTCGTAACTCCATTTCATCAGAACTGTTAGGTCGTAGGTTCGAGTTAGCTCTTTCCCCTAGTTTCCAGTTGAGTCGTGGACGACTCATCACCGCTTCCTTGAGTCGTAGACGACTCATACCTTGGCCAAATAAAGGTTGCGCTGCATCAGGTGGCCTGCGACGTGTTCGAAGTATCGGTGGCGATCGAAGTTGGCCAACGGCCATGTGCACGTGAACGAGCATGTTTTTATCATCTCTGGTAATTTTTGGGGAAGACGAATATTTCGACTCGGGTTTACTCGAGTTATTCGAGTATATTACTCGAAGCAGGAAGTGTTTGACTCGAAGTCAATTTAGTCTGGGCTCGGTGCAGTTTTAGTTTGATTCGAGTATGTTGTGTTCCAGGCCTTTGAAGAGTATAGCCTGGCGGTGTCTTGATTTCATAAGTACAATATAAAATCTGAAACGAATTTAAAACCAGGTTTAAATTTGGATTTTTAAATCTAAATTGAAATTGAGATTCGAATCTTAAGATTTGAAAATGGAATAAGTTTATAACTTTAAAATGAGGTAAATAAGTTAAAGTTAAAATATACTTTAATGATTTGAAATTTAAAAAAAAGAAATTTAGTTTAAAATCTGTAAAGTGGAAATTAGTGATTGGATTCATTAAATTAATAAGTTGATTAAATAGATTGATAACTGGATTGATTAGGTAATTATGAGTTTTAAACTCATTTATTAAGTTTAAGTTAATTATTAATTTGGAAAAACTAATGTGGAGTTAAAGATTTTTAATTTAATAGATTAGATTTTAAATTAATGATTAAATGTTATTTTATCGGTAATTAAAGGTTAATTAAGTTACATTTAAAAACTTGAATTAATTAAATAATTAATGGTTAATTAATGGGTCATTAAGGATTAATTAATTAAGTAAATTAATTTAGGAATTATAAATTAATGAAGGTGATTAAGGAAAGATAATAAATTAAGGACTAATTTATCAATGTGATTAATTAAGGAAAATTAATTTAAGAATAATTTATTAATTATTAATAGTTAGTTAATAAATGATCTAAAGGATAATTAATTATATTGGTTTGTAATTAATTAATGATTAATTAACCCGGATTTGAAATTCATAAGTAATTAATCTAATTTGAATAAATCAGATAATTAACTGACCTTACTTGTGAATATTTGGATTTGATTGGATGATTGAATTTTGTTGATATTTCCTGATCTGCAATGCGTTGAGATATATTCAGATTTGTGTGTAATCTTTACTGCAGTTTATTTATCTGTGATATTTATATATCTGTGATCTGTGCATAAAGATAAGCGATATAATTTATATCGTTTATCAACTATATTTCTGTATTTGATCTGTGATGATTCATCGTGTTGCACTATTGTGTTAAACCCCTGGACCACACTTTTACACACACAAATATGGATTTCACGAGGAAATCGATTAAGTCACAGACAATGCAGAATTAAATGTTTTGAAATTAAAGTTCTAATTTCAATTGATTTTGAAATCGGAAATTTGGGGTTTAAAGTGAAAAGCTTTTGAAATAGAATTTCAAAGATAAAAGTTATTTTGAATAACTTAAACGAGTTTTGAAAATTTAAATAATTAGATTTAAATTTGCATTCAAATTTGAAATTGAATCCTATGATTGAAAATAGGGACTAAAGATGATATAAGATGTGTTTGTAAGAATTTAACCATTTTAAAAGTATAAGTTGGGAATTTGAATTTAAATCAAAGATTTTAAACTCGTATGAATGAATCAGATTTTCTGAAATGAAACTGTTTGTTTTCACATGATAAAAGCTTTCATATATATAAGAAATGAAATTCTAGTTTAATTAAAGGAATTTCAAGATTGAATTGAAGAAAAATAGTTTATCCAAGTTATGAATGAATTCTTTTTTAAAAAGCTATGAATTAAATCTGTTTATTTTTAACAGATTTAAAATGATGTTTGTTTAAACCATTTGAAATGGAATTGTTTTGAAAGCTATTAGTTAAATCTTTGATTTAAAGATTTAACGAATTAATTAAACTGAAATGGAAATCGATTTGGAAAATCTGTAAATGAATCTGTGAAATTCAGTTGAACTTTGTGAATTGAATCTTTTTGTTTAAAAAGATTAAAATGGTAATTTGTTTAAACCATTTGAAGCAATATTTTGGGTAATAAGCTGTGACTTAATTGAAATCCCATATCCATATGCTTTTTAATTGCGCTCACTATTCGGGTTAGCCGGGAAAGGACCTTTGGGTCGTATAACCCATTCCGAATACTGATACGTCGTATATGGATGGCATTTGAAGACCGGTGATGAAGACCGGATATTTTCGAAAATGAAAGGACAACCTGTCGAATGTCTCTGCACTGAGTTGCTCCGGTATAGAGATTTATATCACTCTTTTTGTGACGGGAAGTCCGGACGTGATTGGAAATTATCCGGATTTGCAAGGGCTTCGTGAGAAGTGCCTTCGGTTCTGTTCGATCCCGGAACAGACTTATATGGATACATGTCTGACATTACACTTTGAGATATAAAGCCGATTTCTTTCAAATACATTTCTGTTGGTGGCGGAGAATTTATTCTCTTAGCTTAACACCCTTCTCTGAGACGTACGAGCTCAGAGGTTATGTAGTTGAAATTTATCAGCGATATATCCCAATTTGGTAATGTGGCATGCTGAGTGTTGCTGTGTGATGATCAGTGTTTGATCATTTGTGATATGATCATTTGTTTGATCATTTATCTTTGTGATCATAGGTTGATCATCTGTTGACCCAAAGCGTGGCTTTTTGAAAAAGCGTAGCTTTGTGGACGAGACTTCGTCGAACCTCACAACCCGGTAATGGTCGAAACAGGAATCGTGCGGCAAGGTTTTCAGGGGTAGCTCCCCTAGGGTATGACCATTCCTTCTGGAAAAGGGTAGTATCATGGTATGGAGCCCAGATATTTACTCATGTGGATACACTTATTTATTATGTGTGATGTTGGTTTCGAGGCGCCTCGGTTAAAGGTCCCAAAGGACCGGGGGTGGCATATCTGAGGTTTCTTTTATCCCTTGGGAAAAGGGGTTGCCGGCCTTGTTTGGCAGAGAACAGTAGGTTCTCGGAACGTCCCGCCAGAGGCGTTTCTTTCGTGGAATAGGAAGTTCCTTAGCCTGACCATTTGTTGGAAATCCAAACAAAACAATACGAGCCTTGTACGGTTTTAGTTGTATTACCTGCCATGGAATGTGGTGGTAACCTGCTATTGAACATGGTAGCTATAGTAGGCATAAGTGCGAAATGTCTATGCTGGCTAAGATTTATATTCTACTTTCGAAATTGTTTTCTGCACTATGCACTAGTAATAATATCAAATGATTTGATTTTGCGTAGTAAGCATCTTTGACTATCATAAGAAGAAATCTCCTCCAATTCGGCGTTTGCATTGTGTGTGTGGCGGGAGGTCTTATGGTAGTTTCATTTTCCAAAAGCATTGCGAATTGACTTTAAAAATCTCTGCTATTTGTTTTAAAGATAAACTGTTTTTGTTGCTCACACCAGTCCCATGACTGATCCGGAGTTTATTGTTCCTTTCCTAAACTCTGGGTGCTCATAATTTCCTACACGAGCAGTCTAGAGTTGGGTTTTTCAGATATTCAGGTTTAGTAGATTATCTGGAGCTAGTTCAGTCTTTGGATCGGACTGCACTTGCTTATCTTTGTGCCTCGTTATTGGGAGTTCGAGCTATTTCTGGATCGTGCTTTGGAGATGAAGATTATCCGCTGCTGATGTTATCTATCGTTTTCTTTTCCGCTGCTATTTGTTGTATCATATCTCTGATGTATATTGATATTCTTTCTATCACTCTGTTGTATCAGATGTTGTATATCAATGTATTATTCATTTATTCCGCTGTGTTATTTACTTAATGTTGTTATAAGCTCCGGCGACTCGGATTTGAACGGTCGAATCTACGGCATTCGAGTACGATGTAAAGTATGGATGTCGATTTTCGAGCGCGAAAATCTGGGACGTTACACGTACACTAAACCGAAATAAATAGGGACATCTAGACAGGGGTAAACCTTACTCTCAAGTGGGGGCCACCCATGAAGCCTTGCTGCACCTCCCCTGTTTTAGCCATTCCCGGTTGATGAGGCTTGAGGTCACGATTACCTTTATAGAATTCATCCCTTAGAATGCTCATCGTCCGCCTGACGATGTTCTGAAAGCATTCGATCCATACAAGTTCGTTCCGGGTTCGAACGAAACCGAAGGCATTATCTCGTTACACTCGTATTGGAATCACCCTCAGAGTTAACGACAATAACCCTTGCATTCTGAATCACCATCTCGAATCTATAAGTACTATCTTCGTCAAACTCATTACGGAATCACCCACAGAGTTATACTGACGTATAGTTCTTATACCTCGAGTCTTCACTTGCTCCATTTGAATTTCACGACCTAACGTTATTTTGGATCGATGTGGTATTCGGGTCTCCAGACCTGGAATCCCGGTATACGGAAACCCGATCCCGGTCTCATCGAAATCCAAACGTGTCTTTTAAGGCCAAGTTGTTTTAAAGGTTTAAAACAATTCAATTCAATTATCTATATCAACACAGATAGATAAAACACAATATCACAAATGGATAATCACATATCAGCATAATGGATAATCTATGATATCACACCAACAGATAATCAATATTATCATCCATATCACAACAGATAGTACTTATCTCATATCTGAGATCATATCAATCAATGGGAATCCATAACAATCATCATACATAGGCAAGGATAATAATCATATCATTGATAATCAATTTAAAATGAATTAAATTAACTACCTTATCCTTAATTAATTTAAAGTAAATTAAATTAATCATTTCATCATTATTAAACTTGCTTATTACCATTAATTAATTAACCCTCAATTAATTAATCACCATCCCATTATTCATTTAAATAAATCATCCCTGATTAATTTTCTTTAATTACATTTAAGTAATTTTCCTCGAATTATTTCGCAGATTTATTTCTTTAACCAAATATAGAAATAAATCCTAACATTACTTCATTTCTTAATTAACTAAAGTTAATTACATTACTCAATTAATTATTAATAAATTTCTTCATTTATTATTCCCAATAAATCCATTTTAAATTCCAATATTAATTATAAAAATTAATAATCTCAAATTACATTTCCAGTTTAATTAATTACATCAAAGTAATTAAATCTTTAATTTGAACCAAAATATTAATCACCTTTGATTAATCCCAATCTAGTAATTAACTCCTTTAATTACTTCATTAATTGCTCAATAATTTATTATCTCTAATTAATCCTTTGATTAATTATACAAAGTAATTATACTCAAATTACTTTAACAACAACATCATTCTATTAATTACACTCTGTAATTAAACATCAATTACTTTCATAATTATTACATCATCAATTTGATTTATCCAATCAATTATTAAAATCAATTTCATTAATTAATTATAAAATAATCCAGTTAATGACCTTCATTAACATTTATTTAATCACTATTCTAAGTAATTAACTTATCAATTATTAATAAGTTTAAATTTACCATTTATATATTAATTAAAGTCTCGTCTATGACTTTAATATTATATTAACTACTTCACTAAGCGATTTTACTCGATTAATTATAAGTGATTATCTTTGATTAATTTCATAAATTAATTACTCTATTAATCATCACTTAATTTTTAATTAATTTATTTCTTAATTATACTCATTTCCACTAATTATTCCATTTAATAATTTATCCTCAATTAATCTCAACATAACTGATTAAAAATAAACTTGTATTTATATTAGATACTTATTCAAGTCATTTACTTCATTTAAACCAAATTTAGAAATCTATTTGAAATATAATTTATTTTAAACAAAACAATTCAAACATTAAATTTTAATATATTTAAATCTTTGGAAACTATTTTCAAACATGTTAAGTCAAATATACAATTTTTATTTAAAACTTGTTTTAAATACTTAAGAAAACTCGTTCATGCTTTAAATCTTAAAACTAAGATATGATCAGTTTTAAAAATTCAAAACCGGGTTACTTAAATGAACAACCCGAGTATATCCCTCAAAAACCACGTGCCTGCTCCGAGTTTTCTCGCGTACATCCCTGCTTCGAGTCGCCAGGCAACAATCACGAGATTTCCCCCAAGTCGTTCCCTTTCTTCCCCAAAACCAACTTTTGCCTGTACCCAAACGTGCATACGAACGTGCATGGTGCACGTCTCCCCTCAGCCCTGGCCAGATACGATCGTCGCGACCTTCCTCTCCGACCACACTATCATGCGCGAATACGATTACAACCCTAGATCGAACGAAACACGTTCGAATCGAAATTCGAACAACCAACTCGAACAACTGCTGAAATACGAACCACAAAACCCATCGCCACCGGCCAACCTCACGCCGATGAACCTCGCCGTCCCCACCATCGAACCCCACGACCATGAGCTACCTTCTCTCCAAAAGCGAGCGCCTCCGGTCCATCTTCTACGTCGCCATCGTCATGTCATTCAAGTCCAGCCGGGAACCATCTTAAACCCTAGTTCGATCGAGACTGATCACCTCGATCATTTGAAAAAAAAATTAAACATTTTTCCCTTCATCCCCGATGCCATAGCTAGCTTCGACCAAAATTTCCACCCCAATCACCATGCCGATCAACGGAAATTACCAAAAATTCTCAAAATGAACAAACCCAAATGGCACTCGAATTACCAGACTAAAAATCATAATAAGTATATTAAAATTCATGATTTGTAATCACGAATTCATCCATATAATTCGAATCAAAAATCATGATTGTTGATTTTTAACATTAAAATGAGTTTCCCTGTTTTTCCCTTTTTTAAAATTTACTTCTTGAATTAAAATCTTGAAACTATTTTTGAAATTATCTTCACATCCTAACAAACTATTTTCATTCATATATCAAAGTCAAATATACATGTTATGGTGAGATTTTGAATTTTAATATCAACCCAGAACATGAAATAAGAACAGAGCATGATAGCAGGCATCCCGATATATACACACATATACCAGATACACCCCAAAGGAAAGCATTTCATAATAACTTAATATATAGATTTAAAAATATATGTTACTCACCAAATATAAGAGAAGAACAGAACTTGTTTTGCAAGCAGTTTGAAATTCTGAGAAAACTGGAAACTGTTTTCAGCCCTGATCTTCACTATCTTGCTTTTGAATCAGTTGTAGTTGCTTGATGTTGTTTTAGATGGAGATTTGTTTTAAGTTTTCAAATGAGCTTCCATTATGATTTGTATTGAGTTCGAATGAAAGAAAAAATGACAGGAAGGAGATAGCTTCCAGTTTGAAGTATAAAGAGGTTACAGGCTAAAGTTTAAACATGGTTTGTATATTATTTTTCTTTCTTTATTTTTGTCAGAGATTTTTATAAAGAATGGAGGCTGAGAATACATTATTGTGAGCTAGAGAAGATGTTTGCATGACTAGCATTAATTGCCTTGTACCATGATACTTCCATTTTCATACTTATCCTATTTTTCTTTTCTACATGCCTGGCTTTACTCTCAAGCTACAAATATTATACTTTGTATTCTAATACTTTTGTTGCCTAAAGTTTGCAGGCATACACGTATTCGAACATCATCTATGTTTGCTCTCTTCTTAATATTTTTGACTGTGCAGATTTTATAAAGCTGGAATGTCTTCATTTTTATGGTATTAAAATCTTTCTAGTTTGATGAGGTAGTATAAATGAAATACTATTTAAATGTTTAGTGTTAGTTTTAGAATTTACAACTATGAAATATACTTTTACTTGTATTATTGTATTGTAGTTTGACTTAATTTACATCTCGTCTAAAATATTTGTTTTGTTACTTGTTTCCATTTTTGTTTTCTCGTTATTCTATCATATCGTTTGTTTATTTAGCATTCGTTTGATTATTTACAAAACGATAAAATTTATCTCATATAGTCGTTTCATTTATATTGTTGTTAATTTGTCATTTCAATATGTATATTTGTTACTTATATCATTGTATTGTATTTCTAGCTGAATATTTTATAATATTTTTATTTATAAATATCATTTAAAATAAATTACACATCTATAAATTTGAAACGATTCATAAAGAAATTATATTTTTATCAATATTATAAAAGTTCGTTTATCAAATTTTAAAAAGATCAAACAAAAGAAATTATTTATTTCACAATATATCCAAAGTAACATTTGACAAATTGAATTAAAACTCATATGTATCTTTAAAACTAAAATTAACAAGTTATACTTTTGTAAAAAAAAGAAAAATGAAATTCTTTTATAAATAAATATAGATCTGAACCAAATTAGAATAAGTTTAAAACAATTTAACCATTTATCTGAATATTTAAAACCATATATATATTTATCAAATAGCTTTGAAAAGTCATCCCAAAATAAATAATAATTTCCAAATCTCTAGAATACATATAAGAAATTTGAAAACAAAATTTATCAATTAAAATTAAAACAGAACTTACCTGTCTACGATATATACCAGTATATCCGTTATAAACAGAAAAATCATTTATTAGTTTTAAAAGATATAACTCACCAATATGATATTTATCAGAAGAAAATATCAATTTATGTTTATAATTCAAAAATATATCAAATCAATTTAATATTTAACATAAATTATTAAATTGATATTGCTCGAAATTCCGGGTCGTCACACCTTGTAAATGCTTCAACGCCTCATGATCAGTGTACAGAACAAACTCTTTCTGAAATAGATAGTGTCTCCAGTGTTTAATAGCTTGCACAACAGAATAAAATTCCACATCATACGTACTATATCTCATCTTCGCTCCTGATAACTTCTCACTGAAATATGCAATCGGACGTCCCCTCTGACTCAACAATCCTCCAATCCCAACCTTGGATGCATCAGTATGTAGTTCAAATACCAACTGAAAATCTGGTAATACTAGAATTTGTGCTGACGTCAAGAGTTCTTTGATTCGCTCAAAAGCAACCCTTGCTCCCTCCGTCCATGCAAACTATCTACCCTTCATACAATCAGTCACAGGCGCCATCACACTACTAAAGTGCGGAATAAACCTTCTATAAAATGAAGCCAACCCGTGAAAACTATGAACTTTCGTTATCGTCTTGGGTTGTGGCCAATCTCTGATAGCTTCAACTTTACTTTGGTCCACCTGTATTCCTTCTTTCGATACAACATACCCCAGAAATAAAACACTCCTCTCCATAAAAACACACTTCTTCGTTGCAGTGTAGAATTGTTCTTCACGAAGGATAATTAACACTTTCCTCAAATGCTGAACATGCTCCTCCATACTAGCACTGTAGATCAGAATATCATCAAAGTAAACCACCACAAATTTCCCAATGTACGACCTGAAAATTTGGTTCATCACCCTCATTAATGTACTCGGTGCATTCGATAGACCAAACGGCATCACCAGCCATTCATACAATCCTTCCCTCGTCTTGAATGTTGTCTTCCATTCGTCCCCTGGTCTAATGCGAATCTGATGATAACCACTTTTAAGATCAATCTTTGAAAAGATCACAGACCCACTGATTTGATCTAACAGATCATCAAGCCTCGGCATCGGAAATCTGTATCTGACTGTTATCTTGTTCAATGCTCTACTATCTGTGCACATCCTCCACGTTCCATCCTTATTGGGTACCAACAAAGCTGGCACTGCACAAGGACTCAAACTCTCCTGAACTCGCCCCTGTTCCAGTAATTCCTCCACCTGTCTCCTTAACTCTTCATGTTCCCTTGGACTCATCCGATAGTGTGGTCTATGAGGCAATGCAGCACCTGGCACCAAGTCAATCTGATGGTGTATGTCTCTAAGCGGTGGTAACTCCTTCGGTAACTCCTCTGGAAACACATCGTTGAATTCCTCCAAAACTGGTTTCACTTCCTCTGGAACTTTAGCAACTTCACTGCTTTCATGCCCAATCAACATAAAAACTTCAGGACTCTCTTTTATCTCTTCCACGAACTCCTTCAATGTCAACAAAGTTTTCAATTCCTCAATCTCCTCTAGCTTGTTCTCATTCTGCTGTCGCTTTTTCGGAACTAATGTGATCTTCGTGCCTTCGAACAAGAAACTGTAACTATTTGTTCGACCATTATGTTGTACTTCACGATCGTACTGCCACGGCCTTCCCAACAGCAAATGGCAAACATCCATGTCAACTACGTCACACCAAATCTCATCCTTGTATTTCTTTCCGATAGAAAATGGAACATGAGCTCGCCTCTCTACCTTTACTTCTCCTCCTTTCCTCAACCAAGCAAGTTTATATGGACTAGGATGTTTCTCCATTTTCAGTTTCAACTTTCTCACAGCTTCCGTTGAAATGATATTATCACAACTCCCAGCATCAATGAAAAATTTACAGACCTTTCCCAAAATAGTGCATGTTGACTGAAAGATGTTACTCCTCAACCAACTCGACTCTTCCTCCTACTTCGGGGTTAAACAAGATCTTCGTAGCATCAGATTACATCCCTCGTCTCCCGACACTTCTTCCTCCTCATCACGCTGTGACTTGAGATCTTCTTCGACATCATCATCCTCCACTTCAACAATCATAGTTCACTTCTTCGGTTTTGGACATTCGCTGCTCTTATGACCCACTTCCTGGCAATTATAACATTTGAAATTGGTATTGACTTTCGGTTTAGCCACTTTATGAACAACTGGCTTATTTGATGCTTTAGGAAGATTAGAACTACTACCCACTCCTTTGTTCTGCCCCGTAAAACTTGGAAACACACCTCCCCCACGTCTCCCTTGTTTCTCCTAAGCCAACGCCTTTTGATGTGCTTCGGCTACAGATTTAGGGTCGAACATGTTCACCATATCTTGGATCTGTGCTCTAAGTCCACCGACAAACCTCGCAGTCAATTGTTCTTCTCTTTCCATGATATCATTTCAAGCAATTAACTGGTAGAACTCATTTGCATAATCAGAAACCGTCTTTGTTCCTTGCCTCAAGTTCTGTAATCTCTGATACATTAGTGATTGGTAATTATAGAGCAAGAACGTAGCCTTCATCAATTTCTTCATCTTTTCCCAAGCAACAATTTTTGACTTCCCCATCCGATCCCTAGTAAGTTTGGTTTGCTGCCACCATGCCATAGCTCTCCCCCTCAGTCTAGTAGCAACCAACTTCACTTTATGATCCTCCGGAACCTCCTTGAAGTCAAATATTTCTTCAACATAAGCTATCCAATCAAGAAACTCCTCAGCTTGCATACCTCCTTTGAACTCTGGTATTTCAGTCTTCATCCCAAACTACCATTTGTGATCATATTCCGAATGATTTCTTCCTTGTCCATGTCCTCGTCCATGAACACTACTACCATCATACTCTTCTTCAAAATCTGATGT
This sequence comes from Allium fistulosum, assembly GCA_030737815.1. Classification (NCBI taxonomy): domain Eukaryota; kingdom Viridiplantae; phylum Streptophyta; class Magnoliopsida; order Asparagales; family Amaryllidaceae; genus Allium; species Allium fistulosum. The sequence goes on along the minus strand of CM060904.1, from coordinate 1,215,199,485 downwards.
ATATCGATGTCGATCCTGACCACCAACATCTCTACTACCATCACGTCTTCTACCAACATCCCTTCTATCTACATTCCTCCGTTCTCGATCATTCACGTTCCTCCCACGTCTTTGATCATCATCAACACTTCTTTCTCGATTGGAATGTGGTGAGACTCTACTTCCCCCATGGTTGGATTCAGGAAAAACCCTTCTCCGATTCTGATTCATCTCCAACATTATCTTCTCTAATCGTCCAATCCCTTCATTAAGTTTCTCACTAAAGTTTTCATTAATTCTTTGCTCCATTTCATCAGCTTCTTCTCTTCTATACAAAGCTTCTACGTTTTGGTGACGATTAGCTCTTCTCGGCGGCATGGTTGAAACTTTACAAACTCTTCAATTCTCGGCTTTGACTTTCAAAATGATACCAAATGATGTACACAGCCTTCACTTGCTTAGCTCGGCCGAAGCTCTTAAACAGTTCAAACTTCAAATTCTCGGCTCCAAGACTTGATTTAGCTATAATTGGCTAAAACAAGCTCTGATAACAAATGACGCAGCGGATTAAACAAAAACAAGGTAGATCGATGAAAGTAGCAATCGGTGAATTGAGAAGTACTGAAATGCCCAAATTCGTTGATCCGAAGATACCGAATTCTAGCTATCTCTGACACGTTGATCGCGCACGATACCGTGAAGAGAGATCTACAATTCTTCGAGCGTTGATCAAGCGCACTTGATTCCGCGAATTGGCTTCAACGATCAAAGATTCGAGCGCACTCAAATGTCGAAGGTGGAGATAGGAAATTACACTCAACTACCGATTTTAATTGAAAGCACAAAGCTAACAAACAAGAATTTTATTCAAAATCAACTAAACTTTACAAAATGACCCAACCTGCCTATTTATAGGCGTTACAACTCACACACCAAAATGTACAACACTTAAGTCGTTTCCGACTTATAACCTGCGACTTAGTACAATCTGCAACACACCTGCGACTTACGACTCATCATAAGTCGGCAGCGACTCAACCATCACGACTCAGCGACTCAACGAGTTACAACACAGAGTTACAATCCTGCGACCTAAGATACAACGCACACGACCTACGACTTATGTACAGACGACTCAACACATATATACAACAGTTCAACAAAACCCCCACGACATACGACTTAAAACCTAATGACTTATCAATGCCCACGAGTTAGCAGGTGCCGCGACTCACGACTCAACAACAAGCGACTTAACCCAGTTCATGACTTAAGTCTTGCGCATTCTCAACTCATGCTGCTACTTCGTTGTCTCGTGGCGCTCCTCTTATAGTCTTAAGTCGTAGCTCCTTTCCCTTAAGTCGAGGACGACTTAAATCTCCTTCCTTAGGTCGTGACCCGCTCGAGTTGAGTCGTGAACGTCCTAAGACTTTGCAACGACTTAGCTTCTCCACAGAATTCGTAGCCTGGATTGCATTATTAGGTCGTAACCTTTTATCTCTTGCTTTGATATGTCGTGGACGACCTAAAGCTGCTTCGTTATGTCGTGGACGACTTAGGTCTCCAGCTTCGTTAAGTCGTGGACGACTTATAGCCGCTTCGTTAAGTCGTGGACGACTTAGGTCTTCAGCTTCGTTAAGTCGTGGACGACTTATACCTGCTCCATTAACTCGTGGACGACTTATAGCCGCTTCGTTAAGTCGTGGACGACTTAGGTCTTTGACAATAATGGGTTGCGCTGCATCACATAAAGTCCTCTCCCGGCTAAACCGAATAATGAGCGCTTAACTTTAAAAACATGTGGATCCATTCGGATCATAGTTAATCACAACATATTTCACAAAACCTTTCCCTTGAATGGTTAAACAAATTTCCACTTAAATCTTTAAACAAAAGATTCAACTTTAAAATTCTTTTCAATTTAAAAACAAGATTCATCAAATCTTTCACAAAGATTCATAATATTTACACAAAAGATCCAACCTTAGAATTCAAACAAGATTTATTAAATCCTTAACAAAGATTTATTCATAACTCTCAAAAAAATTTCCCTTTCAAATTCGATTAATTCATAACTTGGAAAAACTTTCGACAAAAACTGGAAATCCTTTCTTTATACAAAAGCTGTTATTGTTTGAAAACAATAGTTTTCTTTTCAGAACAGTTTGATTAAATTTTCTTTAGTTATACCCCTTTAAAGATAAGATCGAGCTGACTCACCCTTGACATGCTCTAATTTGAATTAAATTCAAATTCCCAAAACAATTCATTTCAAAATACTTTTAAAATGGTTTAAAATCTATATTGTATAATCTGTATAATTCTTTCAAACCATAGTTTCCAAAATATTGTTTATTCCTTAAAATTTATCTTTTAAAATTTCAATATTCCCAGAAATGAATTTTAAACCATATATAAGAATGTTTGGAAGATATTTTCAAATCTTAGACTTATAAATAAATATAGCATTCAACTTTAAACTTTAAATTCAAATTCAAATTAAATCATTTCAAATTCAACTTTAATAAACCATATCATATTCAAAGTAATTTCAAAACTTCCTGTACAAAAGTTTTCCAATTTTAACCCGTTACATTTCTAAAACCATTTTGGATTCAAAATTCAATTTTCAAAATATTTTTATCATTTTGAAAAACCTGTGACTTAACCAATTTCCTGTGAATTCCATATTTGTGTGTGTTTGTGGTCCAGGGGTTTTACATAATAGTGCAATATCATATCATCACAAATTCAAGCACAGCAATATTGATAAGCGGTATAATCCTGTAACGCTTATCTTTCATTCACAAATTCACAGATAATATATAAATTCATCACAGATAAACAAATAAATTACACACAGCTCAATTCACATCACAGATCAGAGATAACAATCAATTCAAGGCATTCATACAATTCATACATCCATAAGCAAGATAAATTTTCAATCCCTAATTAATTCAATTTAATTTCCAGTTAAATTAATTACTTATGAATTAATTATTAAATCTTGCTTAATTAATTAATCAACCTTAATTACCTATCTTAATTAATTATCCTTAAATAAATAAATTATTCACAATTAATCACATAATAAATTAACCTTAAGTTAATTACATAATAAATTAACCTTTAATTAATTACATTAAGTAATTATCTTTCAATTATAAATTAATTCACCTTTAATCATTAATTAATTCCTTTTATTATTAATTAGTTAACCTTTAATTAATTTTCCTTTAATTACAAATTATCTTTTAATTACTTACATTAAGTAATTATCCTTTAATTACTTGATTTATCAACCTTTAATCGTTAATTAATTTTCCTTAATTACTTTCATTAAGTAATTAATTTATACTTAATTAATTATATTAATTAATCAAACTTTAATTACATTAAGGTAATTAGCCTTTAAGTAATCACATTAAGTAATTAACCTTTAATTACTTACATTAATAAATCAACCTTTGATTAATTACATTAATTAATTATCATTACTAATTAATTACCCTTTAATTACAAATTAATTACTTAATTAACCTTTAATTAGTAATTATTATTAAATTACAAATTAATGATCCTTTAATCTTTAAAACAAATTTATTATTAATCCATAAATAAACTTAGATCTTTAAGTAAATTAACAACTAAAAACATCCTTATCCTTTTAATTCACTTCTTAATTAAGCTATTTGATTCTTTATTTAAAAAATAGGCATAAGAATTAATTAATGAAAGCATATATATATATATATATATTTTAAAACACTTTAAATTTGATGAATTAAAATAATTTATATTTAAAACCTTTAATTAATCCAAAAATAAACACATATTGTATAAAAGAATTAATTTAACAAAATTTGTTAAAACTTGATTAAAATTTTAAAAACTTGTTTAATTTTAAAACTTTAAAACTGTTATATCCCAAACCCGAAACCAACTCGAGTGAAACCCGAGCCAGACGCAATTTTACCCGAGCAAAACCCCTAGATAACTTCGTCTTCCCAAACTCACAACCATCACCGATACAATCACTCACGCGTGCACGTGCACGATCAAACTGGCCACCTCCGACCGATGCCGCGGTCCTCGACACATCGACGACAGCCCCCTCGAGCTTTCCAAACACCCAGAACCTCAAAAGCATCCACAAATCAAATTCGAGCAAGGTTGAACAATCCTAGAACCCTCTGACCAGCCTAAAACGTCTCGCTACGATGCCACCCCGCGCCAGAGACCTCGCCACTCCACTAGGACCTCCGCCTAAGTCCCCAGCTCTTGTTCCCCCACGTGCGATCCTCTCTAGTTCACCGACGATGATGCGGCGATCGAATTTCCGACACTAACAAAAATCTAGGCTTAAACCCTAAATCGTCGAACCCAGGCCCCGACGGCGATCTAAAATTTAGGCGAGTATTTTTCTCAAGTTCGCCAGCCCATCATCCTTCTCTGGCCACAACCCCGAGATCCCAGACCTCTGCGACCACCAGTATTTGACCAAACTTCCTTTTCCGTTCATCTTAGAAATTCTCAACATCTACTTGCTTAAAAATTACGAGATCTTTATCTAAAATCATTATTTCATGATACGAATTTAATTATGTAATCAGATTGCAAAATTTAAAGTTTCGATTTTTCTGATATATAATGATTTTACTGTAAATTTCCATTTTCACAATATTTATATAATATTTTTACTTGGAATTATTTTTAAAAATAAGTTCACATTCATACCATTATTTTATCTTCAATGATCTTGCTTTAATATTGATTATATAAAGAGCAGTTTAAATTTTTGTTTTAGTGGCCTTAATCCTGTACTTAACAGAGAGATGAATATATCCATGCACACAACAATCTCTACCTGTATATATAAATATACAGATATATTTATGCTTATACAACATAATTCGCAACATACCCAAATATCAGTCACTGATATCAATATATAAACAGAATTGGAGGGTTGTTTGCTCACCTGATACAAAACAGAGAAGCCTGTTTTGATTTTTGCTCTGGGCATTGATATTTTTGAATTGATCTAAGCTGAAACTTTGATGTTGTTGCTCTTGCATTTGTTTTTGTTTGATCTGTTACTTGATTCCAATTGAATTCTTGCTTTAAGTTGAGATGATCTGAATGTTTTGAATTGCATTTGTTCTTGAATTGTTCAGGTTGAAGCTTGCTTTTGATTTTGTTTTTCCAGGTTTGAAGATTTTTTTTTCTTTGTTTGAAGATTTTTTTTTCTTTATTTCCAAATTTGTTTCAGGTTTGAGAAAACTAAGAATAATATACAGTATTTCTCTAATTCTTATTTTTATATTACTTTCATAAAATTCAAATTAAAGAAACTTTTATTTTGCCACTTGTCTATTTTAATTACACTTGTTAATTACCTATTTTCTTTAGCCTACACTTGTTTAAAACAAGTAAATTTATGTTTAGACCTTTATTTAAATTAATTTATAGATTTTGTTTTAAACCCTTGATTGTTTATAAATTACTTATAATTTTATATGCATATTATTTACATATGTATTATAGTTGTACTTATATATATACTAACCATGTTTATTTTCAAGTATATAAAAGAAAAGTATTTTAAATCTTTAATCAAATCTCATTTTATGTATTTACAAACTAACTTTAGATATGTGTATTTATATCTTATTCATACATTTTCTATATTTATACTTGTACAACATTTTAAATAACCTTAGGAAAAATGATTTGAAATCAAATTATTCATTACTAATAAATAATCATATATTCATATATATATTTGTTTCATAGAATTTTAAATCCAATTTATTTATAAAATATTTATTATTGAATTCCCAAATCAAAATTCTATTTTTAATATATCTAAAATCAAACACATATTTTTATTTGTTTTGGAAATTTTCTAATTAATTCACCAATAAATTTCACAATTTTATTTCAAAAATTAAATTAATCAGTATATTATATTTGGCCAAAATCCAGGAATGTTACAGTCCCTTTCGAAAAAGTTAAGTAAATTCTATCCTTATTTTCAGTTTTTTGCTAATTTAAGTTACTTTTGCCCCTGATTTCAATGCTGGGCCGATTTTCATAAAAAAATGGATTATTTAGATTGAAATCTCATACGGTATTAAAGTAAATGTTAATAAGAGATTGTAAAGGGGGAAAACTAGATTTATACTTGATTATTTCCATTTAACTTAGATTTGATTAGATTTTAATTGCAACATAATTTATCTTTCCATCTTCACTCTTCTAATTTACTCTTACATTCCTTGCCTCATTGTGTGGATTATTTTCATACATCTTATTAATTAATGTAAATTATAAGTGGATAAAGATGTACATACACACACACATGTTTATATTACCTCATTTATGCTGTCATATTTTTAATGTTTTATATTTTCTTAATTATTTACATAAATTTGTGTACAGAATTTATTTTCATTTATTGTGTCTTAATTAGATCTTTAATGGATGTCAATTTTAGTATGTTTGGGGTTAACAGAAATAATTAAGTAAACAAATGTTTTTAAAATTTAAATTCTAAAAGTTTGTTGACAGTGTAGAGATGTTCTTTCCCTTTCTAATTAATAACCGCCACACTTTTTTCATTATTTCCTCATTTGTTCCATTAATCCTTTCCATTTACGTTATTTGAAGCCTTTTATTTGGCAAATGTGAATTACTTTTCATAGTTTTAATTCTTTCCTTCACCTGTTTTTAATGTCTGCTACTTTTACAAAGCCTGCTCATATTTACTTTATTTCAATACCTAGTTTGTTCATATTTACTTTATTACGTTTTCGTTCATTTTCAAACTTTATTTCCTGAAGCCTCGCTTCATTTATATTTAATTAACATCAGCCTCTCTTTTCAAATCTCAATGGCCCTAAACCTAACTCTAACCTTATTAATAATATATGATGCAAATGAAATCCTAGCCTGCATTCTAATCTTCATCTTGTTATCTTTTCCCCTTCAAATCTTCTTCTTCTCTCTCTCATTTGTTTTCTAATTCAAATCTTCTTGCTCTTCAAATTTTTTCCATTTCAAACATTATTCTTCCACTTGAAATCTTGATCTTCTCTTTCATTTTCATTTCTTCTTGTTTTAATCATTTTCTTTTTCAATTCTTAATTTTCATATCTTCCTCCTTTTTTAAACCATTTAAATATATATATATATATATATATCAAGGAGGAAAATTAAAGTAAATTAAACCAAAATTTGAAGTAAAGATCTGAAATCATATATTTATAGCTAAAAAAAATTCAACCTTAAATTAAATGAAAATAAAGATAATTAGATAAAATCAAACCATAAAGTAAGCTAAGGTTTCTTGGGAGCTTTTAGACAATTTTTCTATGAAAACTATAACATTGAAAGCAACAGTTAGAAACATAATCTCTGCAAATCATAAGTAATTTGATAATTTTTTAAATGAATAGAAATTGAAGAATTAACGATGAATTCAATCATATGATACATATGAATCTTTAAGTTGATTTAGATGGAAACCGATTTTTTAATTTTGTTGAGTTATAGTATACATAAGAAACTAAAATAGAGGAAAAGATAACATGAAGAAAAAAAATTAAATGGGAGGGATGCAAAATAATGGTAGAAAATAAATGAGGAATAAAAAAATTATAATGATAAAGAAGAGGACGAGATCTCTGTTAGACTACAAAGAAATAATGATTATGAGTTTATTAAAAGAAATAGATATACATAAGATTATTTTATCGAATGGAATAACGATAACATTAATTGTTATGTTAATGATGGTTGTTTTATGAAATATTGAAAAAAATTGGAGGGCCTAAAATGTCGTCACCCCAGTCATTACTGACCGATCCAAGGATCCTCGTAGCATATGTCCACATTAATTTCAACCTAAACGTCATAGCGAGTAGAAATATATTTAGAAGGGGATGATCATACCATAATGGTTGCAAATCACATAGCCTTATCAGATCTTACCCAGCTTCAGTCATTTCTAGGTGTTAGGCCTGAAGTAACGATTACCTTTCACCTAGTACATCATCTTCTATTAAATGCCATACTACCATTATATCGATCACTTGTTGACTTCCATAAACATACAACCTTTGAGCACTTATGTCTCAGAGAAGGGCGTTATGCCAACTGAAGTTGCCTTCTCCGACACCAAATAGATGTACTTTTATAAAAGTCAACAATATAAATCTCAAGAATGCAATGTCAGACATCCATCCATACAAGTTTGTTTTGGGACTGAACGAAAATGAAGGCACTCTCCTACCACATCCTACCAGGAATCAACCCTAGGATTAGTAGCGAGAAGTCCTTGCCACCCAAACAATTTTAGAAATGAAAGAACCACTACTACTATAGTATTTGGGAGCAAACCAGAATTATCAACAAGCTGTCCTTTTATCATGAAAATCTCGGGTCTTCATTCTTCATTCTCTCTAGCAGGTTATTATTTTTTGAATGCATACATTAGTTCGAAGTGGTTTTCGGATAGGGATTTCCCCAGACCTGACCTCGGTTCCTTTGAATCCAATCAACGATAAAAAGGGATATTATGGATGGAGCAGCATTCTTTAATTGATTAAGTTCTTTTTATCAAAAAAATTCTCTTTTAGAGACATACAACTTTTAAAACACTTCTTTCTGGTATGTACGGAATTATTATTCCTCTATTATCAAAACCTTTGATTACTTAAAACCATTTTATTTAAATAATTCGGAATCATTTCATTATATCTTCAAAGAAATATTCCCCAAATCATTTCATTCAAGTCTTAACAAAGATTTCTTAATTTATAGAACTCAATTTTGATTGAGTAAAAACTGTGTTATCTAGGATGTTAATCCATAAACCAGTAAATATTAAGTAAGTAGAATCTATAGAAATCATCTAATTCTACTCAATATCAATCCCCATATTCAACAAATACTATGGATGGAATAATGTCCAATTTTCCTTTTAAATTCCATGAATAGTACGAGTTCCCACTTTGGGCATTAACATTGATTACAAGAAGATCATCTCCATAAAATCAAGTTGTAATTAATTTAAAAATTCAAATCTTTTATACTTAACTCATTTTCGACATTTCGACCTTACCTATCCCTTTCCCAGGAAAGAGACCAGGTGAGCAAGGGCAGGTTGCTACTGAACATCTCCTTTGTTTAATCACCTCACATCCGGATCTTACGAATAGAAAAATCCAGTCTACTCGTCGGCTTTTAGAGCCAAAATTAAACCACTTAATTTGTAATAGCTTTTCTTTAAATGTTATTTAATTTCTTTTAAATAAACAATAAAACTTCCAAAAATCATTAAAACAATTAGTTATCCATTTGATAACATTTATAAAAGATTTGGAAAAGAATTGTTAAGCCTGAAACTATATTTTCAATGTTATAGAAAAGTGCTCGGAAAAGTGCTGCGGAAAAGTGCTATGGAAATTGCCTTTTAAGCTATATTGATCAAAACGACATTTTATATTTGAAACTCCATTTTTATTACACAAATCACTTTTAAAACATTTTAAAAGATTTATATGATTAATTTCACATTTTTAAACAATTTTAAAACATCATTTTCAAAGAAATCCAATTCTGGATTCCGAACTGCAAATTCAAGATTTTTCCAAAAATTGTTTATCTCATATTTCAAAATCTACCTATCAAAATCTCAATTTCCTTTCTTCATAATTCTTATCTCAAAGAATTCCGAGCTATATTCCAACTTTTATACTAGTTTGACTTTTATAGCGTGAAATCGTGAACTGCCGTTACGTGACGTGCTTATTTTTGGCCAAATTTTCTATTGCTTTCCAAACTTCATCAAAACACTTTTAAATGTTCATAACCCATTTCAAATACATTTTAAACCATTTATAAGGGGATTAACACTTCCATATGCACCATTTTATTAATTTAAGGAAAGTTACTTCCATTTGTGTTTATTGATGTGTATATTCGTGACTTGCGTATATATTCAACTTTCATATAAAAACAACCAAACTCAATGATCAAAGCGTATTAACCATCCATTTCCAATAGCATATCATCATCCAATTTATAATATAATATTCAGGTGTTCTCACCTTTATTTTCCTTTGAACTAGTAGTAAAACAGCTATAACTCCGCTATCTCAAAATGAAACTCTACGAAATCGAGCTTGGATCCTTGAAATGGCTTGTCCTAGCCTTGGTGCTTATGACCTAGGGTGGTAAAGAGGTGGAGCTCATGGCCACGGGTGGTGGATGATGGTGTCTTGGGTTTGGGAGGTGGAGAGATGGAGATTTGAGCCTGTTTCGAGGTGTTTAACTATTTTTAACTATATATTTTGATTTAATTTTTTTTTCAAATAAATTTGGACATTATTTCTTTTAGGATTGAAGCCATTAAAGTAGGGGCTAAAGCTTTAAAATTGTGAAGAAGAAAAGGAATGAAAAGGAAGAGAAGATGGTAGGGTACTTATAGGAAAAAGGAAGAGTATAAAAGAAGACATGTTGTGACGACACGCCCTTCACGGCCCTCGAAAATCGACGCAAATACGCCACTGTATAACATGTCGAATGATCGAGTGCCGGAAAAGAAAGATTGCTGAACGAAAATAAAGAAGATAGAAGAAAGAAGGAACTAAAACAATAACAGAATCTCACAATCGCAGCGGAACAATATATAATAGATAATGACTGATCTTTACACAAAAAGAACTATATCTGTTTTATACATTACATCATCAGAGTACAACACACTCAATAGCAAAATACTGGACATTTATATTAACTTATCCTCACAAAAGCTGACTATACAGCTTATACTTTACAACGGAATATACATCAAGTACGTGTGATACGTCTCGCCATCCAGCTCATCTCCTGAGCTCCACAGCTTCCCATACTGTATTTTATAATACTCGGTCTGACCCGAGCATTATAATAAAATAACACCATAGTCAGTCTGGAAAACCAGCGTGAGAAAATATACTCAATAGAATTATTAAAGTTTTCAAAATCCTTTGAAAATCAAAGGTATCTCGTAAGACCACGCCACAAATAAACATGTCGGGTTTTTACCTTATGATAACCAAAACATTTCTTATCGAAATCCTCTGATATTATAATAGTTTCTAAGTACAAATACTTATTCAAATAGCGGAAATTGTTACATTCATTAAATTCCAGCAATACCAGGCTCTACAATCAAAACCGTAAAGGGCACGTAGGGAGAATGGATTTCCAACTAATGACTAGGCACTGGGGTACCACATGTCACGGTACCTGGTCTAGATCAGCATACCGAGGACCCCTCCCGATCCTCTGCAACACAAGACCGGAGCTAACCCTTAATGGATAGTCCAAATAAGATCACCCCGCGGTTGGGATCAATAACCGCCCCACACAGCCGAATAAAAAGGGACATCTGGATAGGGATGAGGTTACCCTAATTGGGTGCTACCCACTTAGCCTTGCTGCATATCCCCTGATTTTCAGTCATTCCTGGTTGATGGGGCTCGAGGCTAAGCGTTACCTTTTTAGATTATTCACTTTGAATGCCCATCGTCCTCCTGACGATGTTCTGATAGCATTCATCCATACAAGTCTATTCCGGGTCCGAACGGAACCGAAGGAACTACTCCTACTACATCCATTTTGGAATCACCCTCAGGATTTGTAGTGATTAGCCCTTGCACTTCACTGCTCCATCTTCGACTCCAAGCTCTTGTTTTCATCACGAAAATGTACTCATTGGATCGAAGTGGTTTTCGAATCACAAATCCGATCCCGGCTCTTCGAAATAACGTTCGATATTTCCCGGTAAACTCAACCCTGGTTCTTTAGGAATAAACAGACGAATATAAGATCGGAGATCACCTCCTAACTGTTAGTGGACGAATTTCCTTATAAACGTCCTAGAAGAACGAACGAGTTTATATGTACAGTATAGCACCTCGAACGGTAACTGCACCATATAATTCTCAAATCTCTTCTAGATATTTCCAAAGTTATATTTGGGTCTAGATTTGATAGTCGGTTATTTAACTATCAAATAAACTATCAATTCAACCAATTATTTTATTTCCACTGAAAACACCAAGTCTTATTAAATTTAGATTTTAAATAACTTAAATTACCTTATCAAATATATATACTTAAGATATTTACAGTAAGGCTACTAAAATTACTTTATTAAAAATAATACTTGTGAAATTCTATAAGTGTTTCTAAGTAAAACTTAAGCCAAAACTACTTTTAAAATAAAGCTATTATATCAAATATTTATGTTAAAATTTCCTTTTAAAAATCATAATACTAATTTACTTTCGAAATAATTAACTACTATAATTAACTTAAATAAATATTTATTTTTCATTTTAAAACAATTAAATAATAAATTTTCTAAAACATTCTAAATTTTTTTTTAAACTTCTAGTTTATACTTAGAAATCATCCTTTGAAAATATACTTAGCTTTCTAGGAAAATACACTTTCCAACTTTTAAAAATAATATCACTGTTTTATTTTTAAAACGAATTGCACCTTTTCTTATAAATTTCCACCGTGAATCTATACTTTAAAATTTATCCACCGGTAAATATTCCACTTCATTTATAAGCCCAGTTTACAAATTCCCATTCCTCATTATCCTTTAAATCATAGTTTCCAAAACACTAAATCGATTTCAAATCGATTTCCTGAACTAAATTCCCTTTAAAATTTATTTCTCGATTTATCCAAATCAATTCCAAAATCCATTAACACCAAATTCACCCTTTATTATGATTTAAAATCCTTATTTACATCTGAAACATCAATTTTATTCTTTATTCCAAAATTCTCTTTTCATTTCCTTTAAGAACCCAATTCATTATATTTCTATATCTTAAAATACCAAAATATATTCATTTAAACCATAGCATCGAATAACTTAAGTTTCCAATATAATCTATCACCGGATATCAAATAAATATATCACAAATTATGAATATAATTTCAATATTTTGAGGAATCCAGTTGGATCCCTCCAACTTGTTTCCCTGCATCCACAGATGTTAGCAAAATATAAAAATACCAAATCCCACTTCGAGAGGGACATCGCGGTATAAAGGGTCATCCGCTAGTATGCAGGGCGCATAGGGTCTCATCCGCTATATAATGCGAGAATATCAATCACTCCAATATATATATACACTACTATATATGATATCACATTCAGACTGCTAATAATAATCACATTCAATCAATCAACCAATAATTTAAATTCTAAGTATTTAAATTAATTATGGAAATCCAGATGTGAGTGAGATTAACTCACCTTGAGTTTTCATAGCCGGACGTTCAAATTAAATCGACCGCGATCGATTTAACCCAAATTTCCACGAGCTCCAGCCACCTCCAGATCGGCACTGGACCGTCGATCTCGTTGTTGTGATTCCGGCACCGCCAGTTTCGTCGAATTTTGATAATGTATGCATGAGATATGAGTTTTTAAACGTTTGAATATAATTTATATAAAGAATTTTTTTATATATTATACCTGAACAAATCTAGACCGTAGATTCCAAGGGCAAAATCCAGGCCGCATTTCCTCTATTCTCCTTCATCTTCGTTCAAGCGCATGCCCAGGGATGACAAACCCGTGCCACCGCCGATTTATCAAAAATCAACACCACCACGTTCACTTCGAGGATGATCCAACCCTCCCACGCCGAAGCTCAAGCCGACGCACACCCATGGCCAGAGATTCGCCAAGCTCGGTTCGCCCATGGCCTCGAAAATCATGAGCAAACGGCGGCGATATCGGCCTCGATATCTCATTCATCGTCGCTCGAGACACGATCACCACCGTTGGTATCGTAGAGCTCGGAGTGCTCTACGACTTCCTAGTTGGAAGATCCTCCTAAAAATCGATAGATCGATAGGAAATCGAGGGGAAATGAAAGCAAGCTTTGGCCATTGAAATATTTTAGTTGGCGGCTCAAGAATAGATTAGGGTTTTCGTTGATGAACAATATTATATATGTACATAATATTATTTTATTAATATATTTTCCAATTTTTACAAGTTTTTCAAACGAACTCCTAACAACACGTGCCGCTTGGCGTTCATAATGTTTTACCCATATTCCGAACACAATGGAACGTGTTACGGAGACTAATTTGATCGTATGTGGAAGATAGCTTTTGAATCGAGTTTAAATATTAAATTTTTGATTTTAATTTCAACGTGTTCCTCACCCGTACGAACAAAAGGTAACTCCGAATGCTACGAAAATTAATATATGAAAATAATACACTATTACGGATCCAATGGAACTTGTTTCGTCGAATTCCGAGACTGTGCCCCGGAAGGCTATTTTAACTTGTCGATTTAAATCGAGCGATTTCGAAATTGTCGAAATCATTTAAAATTTCACTTTAATTACTTTACTAACTTAATTATAAATCATATAGAATTTATAATCATATTAGAAATTGTTAACGGTAAAAAGTGAACGCTAACGCCCGGTGTGTGTAATAAACTTGTGAAAGCACCACCCGTTGGTACGGGAACAGAATATGAGCTGAGAATAGCAGAAAAACAGTAAATGAACAACAGATTTATAGTGGTTCGGCCCGTAATTGAGCCTACATCCACTTTATAGTCTTTTATTGCTGATTTGATTACAATTCGATACAATATCTCTCTAAATACAATACAATTTGATCATGAAATCATTCTTGACTACTAGCTCGATCTTTAATGATGAAACTCGATGAATCCGCGTTGGATGTTAGGAGCTCTTCTCGAAGATCGTTGTAGTGTCTCGAATGCTTGAAGACCTTTGATTGCTGAAAGAGAGGAGGCTTCGACAGCGTAACGGCGCTTGGAGAAATGAATGGCCAAAAGTCCCCCCCATGTTGGAGGTTATGGGGTATTTATAGGAGCAGATCTGAGTGCTAATTTTCTGCTAAGTCTTAGGTCGCAAACGACCTAAGTTAGGTCTTAGGTCGCGAGCGACCTAAGATAAATCCTCTTCCTTTGGTAACCTTGCAGCTTGAGTTATAAGTGCGGTCTTAGGTCGGGGACGACCTTAATTGGGTCTTAGGTCGCAAGCGACCTAAGATAAGTTATGGACTTCAAATTGCTCTAGGTCGTAACACTGCTAAACCGTGAAACCTTTAGGTCGTTGAGTCTTTTCAGCAGTAAAGTTGCTAACTTCTTTAGGTCGTGACATTCCTGCAGCTTAGGTCGCGAACCTTTAGGTCGCTAGCTACCTTAGGTCGCAAACTTCTTAGGTCGCGAACTCTTCTGTAGTTAGGTCGCGAACTCTTCTGTAGTTAGGTCGCGAACCTTTCTGTAGTTAGGTCGCGAACCTTTCCTGTAGCCAGGTCGCGAACCTTTAGGTCGCTAGCTACCTTAGGTCGCAAACTTCTTAGGTCGCGAACTCTTCTGTAGTTAGGTCGCGAACTCTTCTGTAGTTAGGTCGCGAACCTTTCTGTAGTTAGGTCGCGAACCTTTCCTGTAGCCAGGTCGCGAACCTTTAGGTCGCTAGCTACCTTAGGTCGCAAACTTCTTAGGTCGCGAACTCTTCTGTAGTTAGGTCGCGAACCTTTCTGTAGCTAGGTCGCGAACCTTTAGGTCGCTAGCTACCTTAGGTCGCAAACTTCTTAGGTCGCTAGCTCTTCTGTAGTTAGGTCGCGAACCTTTCTGTAGTTAGGTCGCGAACCTTTAGGTCGCTAGCTACCTTAGGTCGCAAACTCTTCTGTAGCTAGGTCGCAAACCTTTCCAAGTCCTTAGGTCGCAAACTTCTTAGGTCGCGAACTCTTCTGTAGCTAGGTCGCAAACCTTTCCAAGTCCTTAGGTCGCAAAGCCTCCTAAGTCGCAGCTGTTCCTTTCACCAGTTAGGTCGTAGACTCTCTTAGGTTGCTATGTTCTTAGGTCGCAGACTCCAGTTAGGTCGCAGAATCTCTTTAGCAGTTAGGTCGCAAGCTTCATTGACTCGCTCAATATTTTAGGTCGCTTCTTAATGGGAGTTAACATTTGCCCCTCGAAGTACGGGCCGAAGTCATAGGTCGCGTGCTTCGACTTAACTCCGCTAGGTCGCGAGCGACCTAAAACACTAACTTGCTTGTCTATTCATCTTCCTTTCTTGGTTTCATATAAACCGGTTAGGTCGCTTCTTCCTCCCTACTCTACTACTTCGATCCCTTGCTGCCATTGACGAATTTTTCGAGTTTTCAAAGGCGAATTCAACCTATTCCAGTCATCGATTCTTCCTTACCATTACATCCCGTAAGTGAGTTTGACATCCATCCTATCATAATCATCGTTTAATCTTGAATCCCTGCTTTTTCGACCTTAGCCCCATTCTATGAGTTGTGCACCGTTTCAAGTGGCTGTCGTGGTTGACTCTCGAAAGTTGCTTTGGCTGATTCATGAGGGCATAGTAATGTGTTGGATCTGCGATGGATTAGGGATGTGTTGAATCTCTCTTGGTATCTTTCGATGAATTGAAGGGGTGAGGAAGGCGATGGGTTTATAGGTGTAATTGATAACGGGTTATAGGGTTTGGTGGTTTGTGGCGTGGAGAGGAAGTTAGCAGTAAGGGTTTCAGGCGACTTAAGACCATTCGCGACCTAAGGAATAGTTCGGCCTAAGGAAGACTGGAACCTGTGTTAGGTCGCTGAACGACCTAACTTTCTCGTGACATAAGCTTTAAATCGCAGCCGAGTTAGGACTTGATCAAATCTGTATTGCTTTTAACCCTTCAGTTGCACTTCTTTTCAGATTGCCTTAACTTTAATGCTGATAACCTGTTTAGAAACAATATTCACAGAAAAAATGGGACGAATATACTGCCATTGATTGCCCACACCAAATGACAGATTAGTTGACAAAGAAAATCAAACTTAAATGAACTTCGCGAATGAAATGTTGTGAACTAACAAATCTAAGTGAAGTATTAAAGCAAAATTGAAACGATCAACTAAAGCTGATTTATTTGCATCAACACAACACTGTTCTTGGACTTAAGATATCAAGCCCCGAAACTTTATAATCGACAAGTATCAATTAATTTAGTTTCATTCATATTTGCTTGTTATTGCGTTAGTTTTGCACAACACTTCACTCTTTTTTAGGAAACGTGCACCTTAATATTTGATCGTCCAGTTCCTTGTGTAGAATGGCATCCCAACAGGAAGACTTGGAAATAGCTGGAGAGGCTTTTCCAATTGCTACTCCACTGAACGACCCTCCGGAACAGACTTCTACTACTCTAAGCCACAAGATCTTCAGACAATTGTGCATCCAGTTCGGCATTGCCGAAGCAGATGCTTTACTTCCTGGGTCAAGCGACACTGCTGACAGGCCGCCTCTTGGCTTTGTTGCCGTGAATCGTCAGATGTGCTTGAGCGGAGCTATTCCGCCCTTTAATGATTGTCTTCGAGAACTTCTCCTTCGGCTATCTATCTCCCCTTTTCAACTGCACCCTAATGGATACTCCATCCTGCTGGGACTGTGTGTGCTTTTCAGGAGAACGTTGGGACGTTTTCCCAGTTTTGCCGAAATTCGCTTCTTGTGCACATTTGCAAAGAATAAAGATCATCCCTCTATTACACTTGTGAGGAGTGCCAGGAACCGTAAATTAATTCTGGACTTGCCCGAAAGTGCCCATGGGTTCTTGACTCAATTCTTTTATGTCCGCTGTCCTCCGGGATTTTATGCTATCTGGAGAGTCGGAAGTAAGATTGTCTCTTTCCGATTTGTTTTTAAGACTTTCCAGAACTCGAACTGTCAAATGCTTAACTCCATTCTTTCTTTTTGCAGCACTTCCTCCCCCACTTCGAGATACTAGTCACAAGTTAATTTTAGATACTTTGAGTGCCGTTGATGTTGAAGAGAGGAGTGCCAAATTCTTGCTGAAAGATGAATTTCTGCACCAATTTGGTCTTTTACACCCTTCTAGATCGACCCAGATTTGTGAAGTCTCTAGTTCTGATGCAGAAACGTTAGCTGCTTCGAGTTCTCAAGCAGAGGCATCGAATGCCCCAGTTTCTGCAGGAGAAGTTGTATCAGAAACACCTGTCGTAGAGGCTGCTTTGATAAAGTGTTCCGCATCCACTAATGTTGTAGGGTTAGTCAGCAAATCGGCACTTGCCCCAATTATCGAAGAGGAAGAAAATCTCCGAGTTTCTGAGAAATCAACTGATGTGGAAATTGAGAAGGAGAACTCTGCTGAGCATCATAATGATGACACCTTCGATGACTTGAGTGACATAATGATAACTTCTCAAGAGCTTTTCAAGGATAATATTCCAAAGGCGAACTCTCCTGTCATTGAAGCGACTTCCTCTTTAAAACAGATCTCGACATCTTCGACACCTGTCGTCTCCGTTCCTGCACTGAAGCGTGGTTTGTAGTTTGACGCGCGTAGTTCGCACGCCGCACATACTTAGGATTTTTCTGCACTTATAAGCATTTACTTTTTCTTTCTGGAAATTTCTAAACTTTACTTCTTTCCTGTTTTCAGATTCTCCGATGGGACGCTCCGGCTCATATTATGACTCATTTCAGCGTCATGGAGGCCGTGGATCCTATGACTTCAGGAAATATCTTGATGACCAGAGAGAGACAGATGAGGAACGGGCCCAAAGGAAGGCTCAAGAAAAATGGGATTATGAGCAGCGGCAGAGAAGAAGAGATGCTGATCGATACGATTCTTCTTACAGAACTTACGATTCTCATAAGCGAAAATCTTATGATGACAAAGGGAAGACTCAAATTACTGATGAATCGAGCAAACGGTCTAAGCCAAGTGACGCGTCTGCTATTTCTGAAAAGACCAAGGCTCCCATTTCTTCTGACATTCCGGCCGGTTCTCCTCCTCTAAAGGAAACTGACATTCAAACCATCATTAACAGGCCACAATATCAAGTTAAAGACGGCCCTCCAACGCTTCAAAGCCGATTTCCGAATTGGTGTCTAAGAGGAGTCCGCTTTGACTTAGATTTGGTTCCCATTGATAAGCAGGCAATGCTGAGAAATGTCGACGCTGTCAAGCTTGATATTGAAAGAATGTCTGGATGGCAGAAGTTGGTTGATGAACTTCAAAGGGTCAACCACCTTAACCTTGAGGCGATGATGACGATGGAGAATGATAAAGCAGAATGGGACAAATGGCGTAAGCAGCATGACGCGGAAATGACGAGTATTGCAGACGACAATGCAAAGCTTGCGTCTGAAGTTAAGCAGCTCAAGGAAAATCTCGCTTCTTCTTCTGCATCATATACTCAAAAAGAAGAAGTCTTTCAGAAGCAAGTGCGGGACGCACACGCTGCACAAAGAGATGTAGAAATGAAGCTTGCCGCCGAACAGCACGTTAAAGAGAAGTACCGCACAGAAAATGTCGGACTGCGGGAAAAGGTCACCTCCCAGAACATGGAGATTGAGTTACTAAAGTCTCGACTTGCTAAAGCCGAGACGGCTCGCGATGAGGCTATTACTGGTAGGGTCGCTGCCGTTGCCGACAAAGAAGCGGCTGAGCAATCACATGAGGCAACGAAAGCAAACATCAGTTCTACCTTATTCGACTTTTATTTACACTGCGTTCTGGGTCGTGGGAGCCTTGCTTTTCTGGGTCCAGATTATGAAATCACTCTGGCTGAAGTGTGGGAAGCCGCACTTGATATGTTTAAAGGTACCGGCTATGATGAAGCAAAATTTGAGGAAGCAAAATTTGAAGCTCGCTATCTTGATGACGAGGCTCGCGCCGCTCTTGTTAGAGGGAAGGAGCAGCTTGCTAAAGCGCGGGCTGAATCACTGGGAGAAGAGCTTTCAAAAGAGGAAGGTCCTTTACCTGCCCCTGTTCATACTTCCGCTTTGGCTGAAGCAAACATTATGGATTCCGGCTCTCATCCTTCACTTCCAGTTGTGACCACTCCTACAGAAGAGGAGGCAATAAAGGACTTTCAGGCTCGGAAATTTGAGATTGATCTTGCCAAACCGGCTTCTCCAGGTAACTTTGACGATTCACGGTCTTCTTTTTTCTCGAGGAATACTAATTTTGATTTCTTTTATTATGCAGTAGTCGCGCCGGAAACTGCACCAATTCTTCCTTCTTCAGCTGCCATTCCTTCTTCTCAAGTTGCTCCTCTTCCAGCTTCTCAACCAGGTTCACAGGAAGAACCGATAGCAGCCCTTCAAGGTTTGGCCGAACCATCTGCTTCCGAGGAACAGAAAGCAGAAGATCTGGATGATAGCGAGAAGACCCCGGAGCGGTCTTTCGACTACGACACAAAACTTTCTACATTTCTTACTCCGGGGAGTGAATCTTCTTCCAAGAAGAAGGGGAAACGTGTGGTTTCGAAGAAAGGAAAGAAGAGTTCTACTGCTGCTGGAGATGAGGCAGAGATTGATCCGGCTGAGTCTCTTTCTCCTTCTTCTCCGATGCGGCCTACGAAACTAATTACCAGGCCGGGTAAAAGTTCCAAGGGTGGGAAGAAGGGGAAATGAGTTTGATTTTGCATTTTCTGCTTTTTGTATTGACCGGGGATTGTGCGGATTCCGGTCTCCGCTTCTTTTTGTAACCTGTACAATGTAAAAATTTCTCATAGTGTTGAAATAAAATAGATATTTTTCTTGTACAAATCCTTGTGTATGTAGGAATACATCTGTTTTTCATTTGAAGTGTAGAGTAAACGATTCTTTTCATTTGTACAAATTTTTTGTCTGTGTTTCAAGAACGCATTTACTCCACATCTTTATTACATGATATTGTAATGAACTTGTGGTATGTTGCTTGTATATTACTTTTATTAATGTAACTGAGTTGTACAATGTTGCCCCCATACCACAAGTATATTGTAATATCTCTTGATTTCACAAGACCGATACTCTTATTTTAGAGAATAACTTTCCACTTTTTCAGGGAAGAATTGTTCTGCTTTTAATAGAGTATATCTTGTCTTTGGAGGAATCTTTATTTTCTTTTTCTTCCTGAAGAACACTTCGACTTCTGGGAATGATCACTTTTATTTGTTTGAAAGTGAATTTTCCTGCACAGTGAAATGAACTTCTGAAGAAGGTTTTGATTTTTGTGCCCCAGTAAAGGGTTTATTTTTGGTACTTCAAGCAAGGTGAAGTACGCCTCTGAGGAGGTCTTTTGGTCTCTGAAGAGAAGCAATTTGGGCATTTTAACTCTGGTGAAGTGTGCCTCCGAAAAGGGCTTTTGCCTCCGAAGAGGGCTTGTGCCTCCGAAGAGGGCTTGTGCCTCCGAAGAGGGCTTGTGCCTCCGAAGAGGGCTTGTGATTGCCTGGAAGTTACTTTCTCATGGTCGGAAGGGTCCACGAGACAAGCGCAAGTTGCTTGATTGGATGTTTGTTTGTACAAACGATCGCAATCAATTAACGAGGTGCACCTTCGGTGGTCCTACCAATCTTTTTGATTGAGTAAAGCACTCCCATTTATTGGCGTGCCTCGTTAGAGGGCTTTGTAATATTTCATCTCTGGTGAAGTGGGTCTCCGAAGAGAAGCATTTTGCACTTCTACACGGGTGAAATGTGCCTCCGAAAAGGGCTTTTGCCTCCGAAGAGGGCTTGTGCCTCCGAAGAGGGCTTGTGATTGCTTGGAAGTTACTTTCTCATGGTCGGAAGGGTCCACGAGACAAGCGCAAGTTGCTTGATTGGATGTTTGTTTGTACAAACGATCGCAACCAATTAACGAGGTGCCCCTTGGGTGGTCCTACCAATCTTTTTGATTGAGTAAAGCACTCCCATTTATTGGCGTGCCTCGTTAGAGGGCTTTGGTTGGTTGATGTGCCAGGCAGGTTGCGTCTCAGGGGCGAGTGGATCCACGGGGCGGACATACGCTATCTGGTCGGATGCATCACGACCAGTTAGCGAGGGTCTTGTTCCTTCCGGTTGGGAAGGCGTCCCTTTAGTGGATCTCTCGGCCTTCCTGTTGAGAGGCATACCTCCCTTTGTCTGCTTCTTTGTTTGACCGCTCACGTTGTATCATCATCCGCCAATCTGCGATCCTTTATCATCGCTTCCAAGCGCGTGTTCATTTCTTTTGCAAGTAAATTTCTTTATCTGAAGAAGTAAACTTCACTGTTGAATGACTTCACGAGACAAACGCGAGTTATCTAGTTGGATGCTCGTTCATAACGACAATCTCAATTAGTGAACAAAGGTTTGTCCCAGTGAAGTTGCCAACTCTTTATGTGAAGTTTTCCTTGCGTAGGATTTGAGTTTGGAATTCTTGTTGTTTAGTTTTTGTGCAATAGCTGATTTGTAAAGGTCGCTTAGCTTTGTGGTGAGCAAGCCTTGTTATAATGTCCTGCAATTTTGAATCGATATTTTAGTGATACATTTAAAGTATTTATATATCGAAATAAAACAGGCTTTTTATAATAGAAAACACAATGCATAGTTTTTCATTATTGAGTCACGCTGATTTCTCAGCGGTTTACAATGTAGAAGTTACACATCCGTCATTATCTTTACAAATTCAAGCAATGCTGTTAAGTAAAAATGAATGCTAGTTATTGTTGTTTCAGAATCTCCAAGCTGGATTTCCATTTGTGCTTGATTCATAGCTTTTGGATTTTTATGCCAGAGAAAGTGAGAGATGCCCCAGCCGCAGTTCTGTGGGTAATTAGTAGTCATCCCAACTTCTGCTTGCTGGGTATGGTCCGCCTGTGATAGCATTAATGACAAGCTTTTCTGAATCTTGCACTGCAGGGTTGTTGTGAGAATCGGATTGATGGGTAGGATGTTGTTGATCCCGAGTGGATGAGGTTGGATCGACCCCGCTTCTCTTAACGTATTGTTGGAGTTTACCCTGCTCTAGCAATTCTTCAATCACCTTCTTTAATTGGCGACATTGGTCAGTGTCATGGCCAGGTTGATTGTGAAATTGGTAGAATTTTCCATTACGCTTTGCCCCCTTCGTCATCTCAGGTGGCTTAGGATACCTGACAACGTCCTTTGTTGCAAAAAAGATATTTCTTGGTGTATCAGTTAAAGGGGTATAATCTGATGAATTAAAGCGGCGAGGTTTCTTTTCATTTCCCTGGTTCTTTCCTCCTTCATTCTCCCTTTTCTGACTTTCAGATTCTCTTTTCTTAGATAGGACACTGTTGTCATTAGTTTGGGCAGCAACCACCTTTGACGTCGTAGAAAGGTTCTCAAGGCGAATGAACTCGTCGGCCTTTTTATAGAATTTATCAAGTGAGTTCGGTTCCTTCATCTTTAGCCATATCCCAAATTTACTCGATTTATCAATGGCTCGCATCAAATAAGTCAGGATCATGCGTGGTTCCGCATTTTCTACTTCGGCTAAAGCTATATTGAAACGGCTCAAGAAAGATTTGATTGATTCTCCGGGCGCTTGTTCAAGGTTAGACAGTGACATTATATCCTTAGCTTTTGAAGCATACAATCTGAACTGTTCCTTAAACTTTTGTGTTAAGTCGGAGAACTTATCTACAGACCGAACTGGAAGCTTTGTGAACCAAAGTAAAGCCACACCTTCCAGGTATACCGGAAAGTACCGACACTTGATCTCGTCTGATGCTCTTGCACCGGTCATATGCCAATCGTATTTGTATAGGAAATGATTAGGGTCAGTGGTTCCCCTATAGGCTTGGATAGTAGGAGGTGCAAATTTCCTTGGGAATTCTGCTCTCAGGATCCTTTCAGTAAACGGAGTTCTGCTTGGCGCAAATCCCCAGTCAGCCTCATCCTCTTCCCTTTGCATGCTCTCTTTCATGATGCGGCCAACCATTTCAGACAGGTACTCTTTATTGTTCAAAGACACCTCCGGGTAAGCACCAGTTCTTCCCTCGGAAGTTTGCCCGGGCATATGTTCATGACAAGTTGGTTGGGGCCTAGAACCATCAGCTTGGAAAGGTGGCGTTTCAGGAAGGGTGGTTTGATGGTTTTCTGGTTGACGATTTGCCCCAAGCAGGGCAGTTATTCTATCCATCATCAAAGCATTTTGAGTTTCAATTTGTTGGTATAATCCAGAAACTGCGTCATCCAATTCAGCCCTGGTGACTCCAACGGTTGGAGTTGCTTGATCTGTTGTTGGGGAAGCGAAAGTCCCTTCGTGAGCATTTCCGGATCTGACGGGTCTACCTCTTCTTCCAGGAGCCATTATCTCGGATCTGGTTTTTTAAGAGAGGTTCTTTTTATGAATCTTTGCGAAGCAACGGTGGATGATTGCCTGAGTTCAACTCTCAATGAAAGCACCAAAATGTTAACGGTAAAAAGTGAACGCTAACGCCCGGTGTGTGTAATAAACTTGTGAAAGCACCACCCGTTGGTACGGGAACAGAATATGAGCTGAGAATAGCAGAAAAACAGTAAATGAACAACAGATTTATAGTGGTTCGGCCCGTAATTGAGCCTACATCCACTTTATAGTCTTTTATTGCTGATTTGATTACAATTCGATACAATATCTCTCTAAATACAATACAATTTGATCATGAAATCATTCTTGACTACTAGCTCGATCTTTAATGATGAAACTCGATGAATCCGCGTTGGATGTTAGGAGCTCTTCTCGAAGATCGTTGTAGTGTCTCGAATGCTTGAAGACCTTTGATTGCTGAAAGAGAGGAGGCTTCGACAGCGTAACGGCGCTTGGAGAAATGAATGGCCAAAAGTCCCCCCCATGTTGGAGGTTATGGGGTATTTATAGGAGCAGATCTGAGTGCTAATTTTCTGCTAAGTCTTAGGTCACAAATGACCTAAGTTAGGTCTTAGGTCGCGAGCGACCTAAGATAAATCCTCTTCCTTTGGTAACCTTGCAGCTTGAGTTATAAGTGCGGTCTTAGGTCGGGGACGACCTTAATTGGGTCTTAGGTCGCAAGCGACCTAAGATAAGTTATGGACTTCAAATTGCTCTAGGTCGTAACACTGCTAAACCGTGAAACCTTTAGGTCGTTGAGTCTTTTCAGCAGTAAAGTTGCTAACTTCTTTAGGTCGTGACATTCCTGCAGCTTAGGTCGCGAACCTTTAGGTCGCTAGCTACCTTAGGTCGCAAACTTCTTAGGTCGCGAACTCTTCTGTAGTTAGGTCGCGAACTCTTCTGTAGTTAGGTCGCGAACCTTTCTGTAGTTAGGTCGCGAACCTTTCCTGTAGCCAGGTCGCGAACCTTTAGGTCGCTAACTACCTTAGGTCGCAAACTTCTTAGGTCGCGAACTCTTCTGTAGTTAGGTCGCGAACTCTTCTGTAGTTAGGTCGCGAACCTTTCTGTAGTTAGGTCGCGAACCTTTCCTGTAGCCAGGTCGCGAACCTTTAGGTCGCTAGCTACCTTAGGTCGCAAACTTCTTAGGTCGCGAACTCTTCTGTAGTTAGGTCGCGAACTCTTCTGTAGTTAGGTCGCGAACCTTTCTGTAGTTAGGTCGCGAACCTTTCCTGTAGCCAGGTGGCGAACCTTTAGGTCGCTAGCTACCTTAGGTCGCAAACTTCTTAGGTCGCGAACTCTTCTGTAGTTAGGTCGCGAACCTTTCTGTAGCTAGGTCGCGAACCTTTAGGTCGCTAGCTACCTTAGGTCGCAAACTTCTTAGGTCGCTAGCTCTTCTGTAGTTAGGTCGCGAACCTTTCTGTAGTTAGGTCGCGAACCTTTAGGTCGCTAGCTACCTTAGGTCGCAAACTCTTCTGTAGCTAGGTCGCAAACCTTTCCAAGTCCTTAGGTCGCAAACTTCTTAGGTCGCGAACTCTTCTGTAGCTAGGTCGCAAACCTTTCCAAGTCCTTAGGTCGCAAAGCCTCCTAAGTCGCAGCTGTTCCTTTCAGCAGTTAGGTCGTAGACTCTCTTAGGTTGCTATGTTCTTAGGTCGCAGACTCCAGTTAGGTCGCAGAATCTCTTTAGCAGTTAGGTCGCAAGCTTCATTGACTCGCTCAATATTTTAGGTCGCTTCTTAATGGGAGTTAACATAAATCATTCTGATTCATTTTAAATCAAAATCTGATTATTTACATTATTTCTATATGCTAGTTTCCATTATTAATTTAATTATAAATTCCAGTTTTAACTTATCGACTTTAAAATCCCATTCACAAGTCCAATATTAAAATTCTAATCCAACTAGACTTAAATAAAATTTTATAAACCATTTCCATATTCATTTATTTCTCAGATTTACAAATTATCTCAATTCCAAATATTGAACACTATTTATCCAAATATAATTAAATCATTATATTTGAAATTATAACTCTTTTTTATTAATTCATCCTAAATATCCATATTTCAAAATCAATTTAAAATTCAAATTCAACATTTAAAATAAATTAAATGTTCAAAATTAATAACCAAAATTTCGGGTCGTTACATTCCTCCCCCCTTATAAAAATTTTGTCCCCAAAATTTGCTTAGGTAGGAAAAATTGTTCCTAAACCCATTAACTTACCCAAAACCCACTTAATTAAAATATACATTCACTTCTCAAAACCCTTTAGTTTAATCAAAAACCATTAGCTTTCATTCCTAACTCAAAAAATTTGATTTCTAACATCGTTCCAAAAATCAATTTTTGTAGTTAACCAAATTTTTTCAAAACTTTCAAAAATTTTCGAAAAATTTGACAGCATCTCCTTTGTACGGAGAGCGTTTTACAATATCACAAATATGATAAAAATATATACATCGACCCACACGGTTGGAAAACAAAATATATAGCAATGTATTATCATTTCTTAATTTTATTGTGTAGGCGTACCTTTTATTTAGCATTTTTAATCAAGCGACTATTATTAGCAATTAGCATGGCCAAAATCCAGCCAAACGGCTTCCAGGTACCTGTACTTACTCAAACAAGCACATAAGTTTCCAAAATCATGAAATTTTAACAACATTCCATTTATCTACTAACCTAACACAAAGCTTCATAACCTAATCAAATAAACTTCATAATCCAACATGTTAACCATAAATTATAAGCGATCACAAGGTTTCAACACTATTTTAATTTCCTCTATAAATCCATATTTCATTTTTATTCCACTCGGAATGATTTACAACCAAATTTTACTATACTCAATTCACATTTACAACGACCAAACTCATATTCACTCCAATATGATTTACATGTTCCTTACTTACATAATTTCACCTTTCCCAACCCCAAAATGTTTTATTTGCACCTCTTTTATGATTCACTTTCATTAATATGCAATACATTTTATTAACCTACAATTTATTCCTTTTTAAATTGACTCCAAACCAAATTTATCAACTTTCATTTGATTCTAATTAAAATTATTCACCACTTTGTTTGCTTCATTTTTCATTGACACGTCTTAACCTATGTAAATGTTATATGAATCCATTTCATAAATAATCACTTTAGTTAAGTTTTCCTTTGTAACCAAATTCTATTTTTTTTTTGAATTGATCTCATTTAATTACTTGCTTCATTTTCTTATAAATTTTCGACAATTCTTTCTAGCACAACATGGTTCATGTACTTGCATTTCATTTCATTATCCAAACAGGATTCATTCAAAACCATTTCATAAAGCTCGACAACAACCATTTCACAATTTACTTAAGTTATTTCAACTCCATAATAATTCCATTTCTTCTTGCATCAATTCTATTTCCATTTTAATTTGATTCGCATCCAATCAAATTCAAATCCGTTTGCTAATTTTAATTCAATTAGTTTACTTCCAAATCTTAAATCAATATTTGATTTTATTTCGTTTACCCAGATATCTAACAATTTTATTTATGTGTTTTATTTTGCTTTTCAAATTTTTTATTTTTATTTTTAAGCTATCGAAGTTTTATTCATTCCGATACAATTTTTATTTAATTTAGCTTACGCTAGATTCATCTTCATACCATTCTTTTGAATTTAGTCGAGTAAGAATTTAATTATTCAATATCACTTTCAACTTAATTAAATTTCCTTTTGATTCAATTCTTTTTAATTTTAATTCAAGTTCAACTAAATTTTATTTAACCAACTTAAATCCATACCATTCCTTTTACTAGTTTAAATAAGAATTTAATTCCATTCAATATTATTTATAACTTATCTCAATTCTGATTTCAATTCAATCCAAATTCAACTCAATTCATTTAATTTAAGTTAAATTCAATTCGATCCAATTTTATTTCTCAATCAAATTTAAATTTTTATTTCCCAATGTATAAGTTTAAAAACTTATTTACTTACCTAAGTCCATTCACATTTTATATTTTACTTTACCTTATTTCAATTCACCTTTCATTTAGAATTAAATTTTGAATTTTCCGTTCCTTTTTCCATAAAATACCATTCATTTTCATTTAGGTTTTGCAATTCCATTTATCTATTCATAAGTTCACAACTTATTTACTTAAAATCTTATATCCTTAATTTCTAGATTATTTATTACTTAAGTTAAATTCGAATATATCTTATTCCCTTTGATTTACTCAAGTTAAATTTTAACTCCAGGATTAAAATTTTCAATTTCCTTTCTTAATTATATCAACTTCACTTTATAAATTAAGTACTAATTCCCCCTTGACTTTCCACATCATTTTAAAAATAGAATTCCAGAATTTAATTACCCGGTTTTATTTCAAAACCATTTTGAAATCATAAATAACACATACTCTCTTGGTATATCAAATCAAACCTTTGGATTCCCAAACAACTTGGTTATACCAAAACAATTTAACTTTTGAATTTCTAAAAAAACTTCTTTATCAAACAAGTCCAAACAAATAATTATACCAAACCACCTAGCAGCAATCCATCACTTAGAACTCGAAAATGAATACTGATGATGTTGCCATCATCAACAAGATTATTTTCCAATGACTGAATGTAACAACCCGCATATTCTACGATTGTATATTTAAATATTTTATTTAAATATAGCATCGTTAGTCGGATTAAAGTCCGAAATGTCACTTTTTGCAAACGGTCGAAGTGGGACTCAAGACCCCTTCCATTGAGTCAAAAATGGCATTTGCGACTTTTTTGAGTATAAACATCGATATGTTTGGAGTAAGTTGAATTTTGCTATTTTCTATTGGGCTTTTGGGTTTGGGTTTCACCCAACTCATCTTATATCCTAACTCAGCACCTCTCTTCATCCATTCATTCTCACTTCATTTCTTTTTCTCTAGCATAACTGAAAATGGGGTAAGAGAAGAGGAATTAGAAATTCCAAGCCCTAGTTCCTCTTACAAACTCAAATTCTTGCTCCAAATTCAAGGTGAAGCTTTGGTAAGCATCCTCTTCATCTTCTCCATCTCGTTTTCTCTTCAATTTCAGAAATGTTCTTAACCCTAACTTTGAGAAAAACTTCATTTTTGTTTTAGATTGAAGTTCTTGAGGTGGTGTTGAAGAGAGATCAACCAATTTCTTGTTCTAGAGTTTATCATTTGTTTTCGGGTTAAAAGGTGAGCTTTTGAACTCACATCTACTTCTAGATATCATTGTTGTTAGGTATGAATTCCTAACACTTATCTATGTCCGTTTGCTTTTGATTTGAATTGAATTGGTGAATATTCCAATTTTTGTGTTTTGGTCCAATTTTATGAAAATCCTCTTGTGGATGTTTGGACTTTGATGTTTAGGGTGTATCGAAGAGCCTATAAGGCCGTGTTGTCGTTTGGCGTAAATCCTTGGTCGTCATTGCTCGATTGATCGCTCCCGAATCGTTTTGGCCATCATGGCCTAGGCAAATTGTTGCCCAGACTAGGTCTTCAAACGTCTGAAATGCAAGTTCAGACGTCTGGTTTTAAACCTGGAGCAAATGTTTATACGGCGGAAATTTATAAAAATGGCAGAAAACAGAGTCAGACGTCTGAAACAACCTTTCAGACATCTGAAACACCTTGTCAGACGTCTGAACCACCCTTTCAGACATCTTAAGCCACCCCTCGGACGTCTGGATGGTTTCTGAATTTCCAGAACCTAAATCCAGACGTCTGGATTGACCCCAGACGTCTGGGATTGCCTATTTTTGATTGAATTTCCATTGTTTAATCGATTCATGTTGATCCAATTAGTTGTTATTTCATTCTTTGACTTTGATGATTCTTCTTAGATTTCGTACATGGGTTTTTATAAAATGATCTTTTAAATTGTATTAAAAGCTCGTTTCTCCAATTTAGAATTTCTATTTGAAACACACACACAATTTTGCACTTCGAGCGAAGAGGGAGGAGAATTAAATTATTAGATAAAATGCATGCTATGAACACGTGCGTTCATCTTTTCAGTTAATTCCTAATCTATTCGTTTGATCGTTTTGACCTTCGGGTCTGGTTTACCGATGAGATGAGGTAAACTTTGTACTACTTTGAGTGTGAAATTGACTGACGGATAGTAAACCGTTTAGTGCGAACGTCGGATACTGCGCCGAGTGTAAACTTTGTACACTTTATTTGATAAATTAGTTAAGCTTTTAAAATAATTTTTTTACTTAAGTTTAATTTGAATAATTTGAGTGAAATAATGATAATTAAGGAGATTATAATATTTAATATTTTGAATTAATCCAAGTTCCTATGTGATTTTATATTTATAATAATTATTTAATTTCACATAAAATAAAGTGTTATTGAGTGGATGGTTCATATCGACGGATACTGCGCCGTCGTACGATCCATTGTGAAGTTAAATAAGTAAAAAAAATTAAGCTTGTTCAGATTGAATTTGATTACCTTTGGTAATAAATACCGTTGTATAATTTCATACGGCCTATCTGTTAAGATGTTTCCAAACTAAATAGTTGTGTTAATTGTAGATTAATCAAACCATTTGACATCGAGTCAGCGGAAACAGACACCATTCCACTGAATAGTTAATTTAACTTCTATGGGTAGTTTAAGCCATCGATCTAATCTTATCTGTGTAATTGCTTACTAGCAATGTTAATCTCTGATCTGCTTATTCATGCATGAATCCATTTATTTGTCTGTTAATTATATTTGAGAATATAATGTGAATTGATCTATGGAAGCTGATTAATATTGAATATCTGTATTGTCATGCTAGACTGTGAATGGTAGATTGATAAGTACCGTTAAGACTGATAAGCCTTATTCTGTTTGGGTTGACTTTGAACCTAGTTTTATTTTATAAATAAATATTATTTTTAATGATGTTTCAAAAGAATTGATAAATATTTTGGAAATGTCAAAAGTAGTTAATTTATTATTTTTGGAAATCTTTAATAAAGGTAAAATATTATTTTAAATTATAAATTATTTAAAATTAATTCAAGTATGAAACTATTCTTTTGTAATGATCGTTTCAAAGTAAATTTCTATTTTATTAGTATTTAAGTATATTTTCTTTAAAATAAATCTATTAATTACAAATGATGTTTTAAATGATATATTGTATAGTAAACTTTTATAAAGAGTATTTTTATTTAATAAACTTGAGAAATATATTTGAAAATTTTATAAGTATGATTTAGAAAGAAATTGTTTTAAATTTATGTTTACATAGAAAAATAAGCTTTCTTAGTAAATTTTAACCTGTTTGGATTTAAATGTGTACAAGGCTTAATGGTTGCAATGGGAAATAACTTGGTTGAATTGATTGATTGTTTTGATAGTTAAATAACTGACTATCAAATCTGGACCAAAACGTAACTCTGGAAATATCTAGAGGAAACTCAGGAATTATATGGTACGGTTACCGTTCGAGGTGCTATACCGTACGTGTAAACTCGTTTGTTCTCTAGGACGAATTATAAGGAAACCCATCCACTAACGGTTAGGAGGTGAACTCCGATCTTATATTTCATCTATGTATTTCCTAAAGAACCGGGGTTGAGTTTACCGGGAAATAGCGAACGTTGTTTCGGGGAGACCGGGATCGGAATTGAAATCCGAAAACCACTTCTATCCAACGAGTACGTTTTCGTGATGAAGACTAGAGCTTGGAGTCGAAGATGGAGCAGTGAAGTGCAAGGGCTAATCGCTACTGATCCTGAGGGTGATTCCAAAATGGATGTTGTAGGAATAGTGCCTTCGGTTCCGTTCGAACCCGGAACGGACTTGTATGGATGAATGCTTTCAGAACATCGTCGGGGGGACGGTGAGCATTCCAAGTGAAATGTTCTAAAAAGGTAACGCTGAGCCTCGAGCCTCATCAACTAGGAATGACTGAAAATCAGGGGATATGCAGCAAGGCTAAGTGGGTAGCACCCAAGTAGGGTAAGGTCATCCCTGTCTAGAAGTCCCTTTATATTTCGGCTGTGTGGGCGGTTGCTGATCCCAACTGCGGGTTGATCTTACTCGGGCTATCCAGTAAGGGGTAGTCCGGTCTTGTGTTGCAGGGGAACAGAGGGGTCCTCGGTACACTGATCTAGACCAGGTGTAAGAGTCCAAAAACTCGGCCTTCAAAAATCGGCACCCGTACTTCACTTGTACTCAAAATGCCGTAGATTCAAACGCCGAATCTGGCTTCCCGGAGCTATAACACAATTAAGTAAATAACACAGCGGAAGAAAAGAATAACACATTGATATACAATATCTGATACGACAGAGTGATACAATGAATATCAATATACATCAGAGATATGATACAAGAAATAACAGCGGAAAAGAAAATGATAACAACAGCAGCGGAACAATATCAATAGAAATGATAACTCCAAAATGATCTTCAGACAAGAATGAATCCACAACTCCAAGATAAGCAACTCCGATGAATGAACTAGCTCCAGATAATCTACTAAACCTGAATATCTGAAAAGAAACCCAACTCTAGACTGCCCGTGTGGAAAATGATGGGCACCCAGAGTTTAGGAAGGGAACAATAAACTCCGGATCAGTCATGGGACTGGTGTGAGCAAAAAAAACAGTTTTATCTTTAAACAAACACAAAGAGTTTTAAATATTGAAATCCGCAATGCTTTTGGAAAATGAAACTACCATAAGACCTCCCGCCACACACACAATGCAAACGCAGAATTGGAGGAGATTTCTTCTTATGATAGTCAAAGATGCTTACTACGCAAAATCATCTTAATATTATTATTAGTGCATAGTGCAGAAAACATTTCGAAAGTATAATATTAATCTTAGCCAACATACGACCAGTATCGTATGCCTACTATAACTACCATCTAAACAGTGGTGACCACCGTACGTAAATGGCAGGTTCTACAACTAAAACCGTACAAGTTCCGTATTGGAGAAATGGATTTTCAACAAATGGTCAGGCTAAGGAACTTCCTTCCGCCGCATGGGATCGCCTCTGGCGGGACGCCCCGAGAGACAAACTGCTCTCTGCCAAACAAAGCCGGGTTACCCCTGTAACAGGTAACTCACGAATATGCCACCTCCCGATCCTTTGGGACATTTATCCGATCTCGGTATCCAACATCACACATCATAAAGAAAGTGTATCCACATGAGTAAGTATCTGGGCTCCATACCATGATACCACCCCTTTCCAGAAGGAAATGACATACCCTAAAGGGCGCGACCCTCATAACCTTGCCGCAACGATCCTGTTTCGACCATTTCCGGGTAGTGAGGTCCTGACGAAGTCTCGTCCACAAAGCTACGCTTTTTCAAAAAGCCACGCTTTGGGTTAACAGATGATCAACCTATGATCACAAAGATAAATGATCAAACAAATGATCATATCACAAATGATCAAACACTGATCATCACACAGCAACACTCAGCATGCCACATTACCAAATTGGGATATATCGCTGATAAATTTCAACTACATAACCTCTGAGCTCGTACGTCTCAGAGAAGGGTGTTAAGCTAAGAGAATAAATTCTCCGCCACCAACAGATATGTATTTGAAAGAAATCAGCTTTATATCTCAAAGTGTAATGTCAGACATGTATCCATACAAGTCTGTTCCGGGATCGAACAGAACCGAAGGCACTTCTCACGAAGCCCTTGCAATTTTCGGATAACTTTCAATCACGTCCGGACTTCCCATCACAAAAAGAGTGATATAAATCTCTATACCGGGAGCTACCCAGTGCAGAGACATTCGATAGGTTGTCCTTTCATTTTCGAAAATATCCGGTCTTCAACACCGGTCTTCAAATGCGATCCATATACGACGTATCACTATTCGGAATGAGTTATACGACCCAAAGGTCCTTTCCCGGCTAACCCGAATAGTGAGCGCAATATTCAAAAATATATGGATGTTGGGATTTCAATTAAGTCACAATTTAAACCCAAACTTTCTTTTCAAATGGTTTAACAAATTACCATTTTAATCTTTTTAAATAAAAAGATTCAATTCACAAAGTTCACTTAATTCCACAGATTCATTCACAGATTTTCCAAAACAGTTTTCCAAAACAGTTTTCCATTTCAATTTGGTTAACTCGTTGAATCTTTAAAATAAAGATTCAACCTATAGCTTTCAAAACAATTTCTTTTTGAATGGTTTACACAAAACATCATTTTAAATCTATTAAAAATAAACAGATTCAATTCATAGTTTTCAAAAAGAATTCATTCATAACTTGGAAAATCCAATTTTCAATTCAATCTTGAAATCCCTTTAATTAAACTGGAATTTCATTTCTTATATGAAAGCTTTTATCATTTTAAAACAATCAGTTTTCATTTCAGAAAATCTGATTCATTTATACGAGTTGAAATCCTTGGTTTAAATTCAAATTCCCAACTTATACTTTAAAAATGGTTTAATTCATACGAACACATTTATATCATCTTTTAATCCCTAGTTTCAAATCATAGGATTCAATTTTAACTTGAATTCTAATTTAAATCAAATTATTTAAATTTTCAAAACTCGTTTAAGTTATTCAAAATAACTTTTATCTTTGAAATTCTATTTCAAAAGCTTTTCATTTTAAACCCGAATTTCCAATTTCAAAATCAATTGAAATTAAAATTTCAATTTCAAAAACATCGAATTTAAATTATCTGTGACTTAACCGATTTCCACGTGAAATCCATATTTGTGTGTGTAAAAGTGTGGTCCAGGGTTTAACACAATAGTGCAACACAATGAATCATCACAGAGCAAAATACAGGATATAGTTGATAAGCGATATAAACTATAACGCTTATCTTTCACATACAGATCACAGATATATATCACAGATAATCAATTACAGATCACAACAAAAATCAGGGTATATCACAAAGCATCATATATCAGGGTTATCAAACAATTCACATTCAACAGAATCCAAACATTCATAAGTAAGGTCAAATTTATTATCTGATAAATTTTAAATCAGATAAATTTCTTATGAATAAATTACTAATCCTGGTTAATTTATTTCAATAATTTACAAATTATTTTGATTAATTATTCTTTACTCATTTATTTATTTAACCTTTGAAAATAAATTAATTAACCTTTAGTTATTAAATAAATCAACCTTAATTCATAAATCAATCTTTTAATCATTAAATAATTTTCCTTTAATTGTTGAATTATCTTTTAATTTATTAATTGATTTACCCTTAATTTATTAACATTTGATTAATTATCCTTTCTTATAAATTAATTAGCTTTAAATTTATAATTGATTGATCTTTAGTTAATTATTAAACCAATATAAATTAACTTAACTTTTAAGTTAACAAATTAAAATATTAAATCAACTCTTAATTTCTTAATTAAGTTTTATTTAAAATAACTTTTTTTCAAATATAAGTTTAAAACGATTTAATTAAACTTGATCAACTTTTTTTTTTTAATATTGTTATTACAAAACCCTTCAACACGAATTCATATTTGTACTTAACAAAAACTATTTTAGGAAAATAAATTTACAAATTAAATTGATTTGAATTTGTTCAAATTTTTAAAATCTGGAAATATACAACCCGAGACCTGCTTCGAGTCATACCCGATCAAAATGCCCCCTTACTTCGAGTTTCACCACAAATCAACCCGTGTGAGTACTTTTTTCAAAATTTTGTTAAGTCCCAGACTAACCCGATATCGTGTTAAAACAACTCGAGTACGACTTCGAGTTTCTTCTCAATCTCCCCGAGCAGACTTCGAGTCACCTACCTTCTTCCCCAATCACACCCACTGATACAACTCCGGCCTCGTGCACGTGTACAACTGGACGTCGCCGCTCTGGCGAACTTCGCCACCACCAGCAGGTCGCGTAATGACGCTTTACTCGATTTCCAAGCTCGATTCGTCGCCAAAGGTTCAAAATCAAAATTTTGCCTCTCGTTCGAAACTGTCACTTGGTCACGCCGAACGAAAACGCCTCTCCGCCTCGACGCTGACGATCAGAAGCTTCGAGCTTCCGGCCACGGCATCGTCACCCATCAAACTTCGATCCCCCAAATCCTCGCTTCACTCGACGTCACGTCGAAGTCGCGGTGGTCCAAACATATAGCTCCAGTAAATTAGGTTTAAAAAAAAGAAACCATCGCTGCTATCACCTCCGACGTCGTGGCCACCCCTACCTATTTTTCCTATCATCCCGGAAGTCTCGTCCACCTCTTCGCCCAACCCCGACCACTGACAACCCTCCGATCATCTGAAAATGGTCGAAACTCACTTCCAGTTCATCTTTGAACTGCTCATCACATACACAATTTAAAATCCTCATTATAGCTTTAAAAATCCTATTTTTGTTAATGTATTCAACTTATAATACTGAATTTATGAATTAAAAAGTTTGAGTTTTGATTTTGTTTAACATACACAGTTGTTTTACATACTTCCAGAGACAACAAGCCTTATCTTGACTAACTAAAATATTTAAACATTAGTCTAGGTCAAATCAAACAATATTTGTTTAATAATCAGATCCTATCTAGAACTAGATCAAGTGATAAGGATTTTTTTTTTCTTTTAAAAGTTTTACTCTGTAAACCTGGAACAAGCTTATCTGCCTGTAACAAAACATACATACTGTTCTTACTATGAATATATATATACAAACCAGCATACACAAACACTTATTGATCATCACAGAAAAATCAGAGTCAAAGAACTAGTTTTAAAATTTAAAGTTTGCTCACCTTATTTCCCAGGAAAACAGAACAGAGAAAAAATGTTGGAACAGGAAACTCGAAAACTGGAAACTTGAAACTTGCATTTATTTTTGTTGTTGATTCCAGAAAACTTTGAAATGCTTGAACTTGAAAACTGAAATGTTTGACTTCAAATTGATTTCCAGGTTTGTATACTGGTTTAAGACTTTGCCTTGTTTTAAAACTTGTAGAAACTGAATTTGCAAAGCTTTTGAAATGAAATAAAATGAGGCAAGTTGGCAAATATACAAATATGTTTACTGCTCTGGTACACGAATAATTCAGAGATCTTTATCTCTTTGGGGCTGAAAAGAGATGTCTCGTGTACTATAGGTGATGGCATTTAATGCCTTGTTTCATATCAGCTTACACAAACCATTTCTTTATTCCTTTAGGTACAAAACTTACATATGATTGTCTACATACTTAGGCTTTGTCTCGGCTGTACAAAGATATATATCTTGTACTTGTTGGCTTTTCCATTTTTGTTTATTGATATGAAGAATTTTAGTTCGGCTGATATGTTGTATTGGTTTTATCTTGCTTATATGTACAAGAGATATTTGCTGTCTTGTTCCTTTGCTTTATGGTTGAGCATGTATTTCTTCTTTTGTCTACAAACTTGAGTGTATTTTATTTGTTCTATTTTTGTTTAGTGTCTTCATTCATTTATACTTTGATTTATTTCTATTTTACACAAACCTGGTTTGCTTTCACACTTGATTTTATTTCTTGTTTATTTGTTTTCTCTAGTTTTCTTACTACTTTGAAATGTAAATAAATTTCTATTCTAGATTGTTGTTAGATTTTAACAAATATTCTACTTCTATTTTAATTAAAACTTACCTTATATTAATTTCAATTCCTAGTTCAAATATTAATTATCATTATTTACTTAATATTTATTGTCTTATATTTATTTTATAAACTCAAACCATCTTTACCATCAATTCAAATATATATTAAATTTGCTCGTATATACCTAAATATATATATATATATATATATATATATATATACTCACATATACACTATTTACAATATTTTAATCTCAAATGATTTATACAGAATATACTTGGATATCGGGGAAACTCGCTCCTTTTAATCAATTTAATTTCACAATTTTTATTCAAAAATTTATTTAATCATAAATTTAACTCAAAATTTCATTTAATTATTAATTTAAATAAATTTAAATTTCGGGGTCGTTACAAACTTCCCCCCTTAAAAGAATTTCGTCCTCGAAATTCGCAGGCACGAAATGTAACGCCCCACCTCTATACCCACGCTAGCCAAGAACACTACGGAGTAGTGCTGTCAACTAGCACGGAGAATAAGGCCGTTGAGGAGCGACCATCCATGTAATTGCCTTGTGCGAGCACCGATATGTCAGATAGAATAACATGCATTTCATCTTTTAGAGGAAATCCGACATACCGTTACAAACTCAAAGCTACTACACAGTGGCTATAATAGTTTAGGACAATAAATATAAAAATAACACAGATAACATAAATGCGGAATACATATGGAACGAAAAGTCTCATATATACAATAACTGATATCAGTTACAATACATTTGACACAATACAAATGATACAACTACAACTGTCGACTCAAGAAGTTATATAAACAAGTACATTATCGACTAATATACATGAATACATTATCATCTTAAAACAGACACACAGATAACTTCAACAGGACGAAGACCACTTCAAATGGTATAAAAAGTCTTCATAGCTCTAGCAGCAACCCAAAGCTAGAAATCTACAACCTGTAAATACTCGGTCTGACCCGAGTATTACATTCAAAAGAAAATAATACTCGGATCAGTCTAATTCAAAATCAGTTATTAGAGCGTAGAAGCAATAATAATCAATCTCAATATAGATGACAGTCACAGAAATCTCGTATATCCAACTCTCGATACGAGAATTGGATAACGGCAGATATAACACTAAACAGTGTTAATCCACAAAACAGAAATCCAAAGCAGTTTAAGTAATAGAAATGTCAATTTTAAAAATATCAAGGCTAATTGGCTGCAGTACACGCTAACGTGTACTGCCTCGCCAATACAGCCTACGAATTACGCAACGGGTCGATGAATTAAGAAATAAAGAGATATCGATTAAAATCTGTCAATTTGGTGTGGCTGCAGTGCACGCACGCGTGCACTGCCTCGCCATAACAGAATATAAAGTCACCACAATTCCGAGTATTAATAGTAATTAATACTTCGAAGAAATCAAAATA
Source organism: Allium fistulosum (assembly GCA_030737815.1). Lineage (NCBI taxonomy): Eukaryota > Viridiplantae > Streptophyta > Magnoliopsida > Asparagales > Amaryllidaceae > Allium > Allium fistulosum. The sequence continues at coordinate 1,215,160,241 of CM060904.1, read as the reverse complement.
TCTAACCCATATTGGTCAGAAAGTAAACAGACTCAAAAGATATCACAAGAGATATGAGTGAAGCCACAACATAAGCTTCACAAGCATAGGAACATGAACAGCTAAAGACAGAAACAAGAATGGGCAGACCTGACTCAACACATCTGCAGCACCAACGCACACTGCAGTGGTACTACTACACAAATAGAGGGAGGGTGAGGGCACCAGAAGTTTGGCACCACGGCACACGAACACACATATATCATAATAAAACTGGACAGAGCAACGCATGCTCGAAGTGAATGGTGGTAGAGTAAGTGCAACCCGAAGCAGCACAACTCAAATGAGCAAGTGCCCCAGAGCAGGCTGTACAGATAGGGAGGCCAGGAAACACAATGCAAATAAATTCGACAAAGTATTACACAAACTCAAGACAACTGCATCACAAAAACAATAGCCGGTATACAATTTCGAACACAGCAAGACAAATGCCAAAATGGTCAAGAGAAGATGACAATAGTGGTATAGTGGACCACACTGGAACCAGAAGTATATAAGTCAACGCAATGCGAAGCACAACAAGCTTAAAGAGGAATGAAACTGGGTCAAGCAAGCACAACAACAAGTGTCACAGCCTCAACAGTGAAATGGTTCTAAAATAACCATATATGAACACAGTATCGACCAAAACAGCACCAGCTTCATCGTGAAGCTAATGCAAACACAAAAGTGCAGTGCAACTCAATGAGGCAGCATTTTTAATATGTACCAATATGCTATGCCGTGAAACCAGAAGTGTACAAGTCCAACTAAAATGACCAAGGTGCTATCAAATGAACATGGTAACACTGCAGACGAATGCACAGTGGATTACATTAAAAACTTATATACAGTGGCCAGTGAATAACTAAATGAAATTGGACCAAATTCAACTCAAATGTAAACTGTATCACACCTGATGCAGTGACCATATGGATGCAAGCAAATACATCTACTTTATGTAAATGAAAAGAGTAAAGTCAAGACTGATGCCAACAGTTAATGGCCTATGTTATGGAATTTCATAAACAAGTTCAAGTGGGCTACTGGGAAAATGCAACAGTCTATGCAGGCTTGAGAGAACAGTGTTCAAGATTGAAGCTAATAGTATAGAAATATACAAATTAAATGACCCAAGTGAAAGTGCCAAATATGTCAAGAATGAACTATCAAAACATATTTCCAGTATTGACCCAAATATGGCCAGAGACGAGACATCAGCTACAATGCTCAAATCTAACCCCAAATTCAAATATGCATTGACCAAACAGTGAAACAAGTTCAAGAGGGGTGGCAACTAGTTCGAACCAGGCCAAAGTCACCAATAATATGCAGTACTAGTCTCTAGCCCAAGGTAGTGCAAACCAAAAATGCAAATGCAAATTACATGGGGAGTATCAAAGAAAAATGAACTAGAGTGCGACTAAGAAATGAATAAGGCAAGCCAACATCAACTAAGTTCAAATGGTTGAGACAGTTACAACTTAAAGTGAAACTGCTCATATATTCAAAGCACAGTGCAAATGCTATTAAACAACAACCGTGATGAAGATGCAATGATGGAACAAAAAGGCCAAGACCAATATCAAACAAGTCAGTGCCAAAGTGTTAACCAGGTCAAAAAAAAACAAGTGTGTCATGATCGAACAAAGCATATGAAAAGGTCAGAGATAAATCCCAAAACCAAGTCCAGATTCAAAGTCGTGGATCAAAAGGGATTACCAAAAATGTCGAAATCTGACTTAATTATAAACCCAGAAATCATCATAGACTGCGGGGTGGACAACAGAGCAAAGCAAGAACTATCGAGTTCAAGCATGAATCAAAGGAAAAGCAACAGAACACTAATCAGAGAAACCCCAAATTCACAAAAATCGAACAGAGCTTCGAACTCTAATAACTCAAAGCATGAATTAGATGTGAGTACAAGATTACTCACCTTGCTTCGAAGCGGCGACGAGAACGACTCCATGGAAGCGGCCAAGCATCACAGAGACGAGCGAATTCGAAATCGAAGCCCTAGTTTGGAGGAGACGAGACCGCCATTCTTTCGTTTTTCTTTGATTTTGGGCTTAGGGATTTCGAATGGATGAAGGGGATGGGTTATCACTTATCACGGCAACAGATCAAGCATGGGCCAAGATTTTAAAAATTTATAAAGCCCGAATACTTTTAACCATGTTTATTAAACACTTTGGTGATATTTAAAACACGATTTGAATCCATTAGAACAACGAATTCGAACACGATAAAAATCCATATTTAGGATTTTAAATACGAAAAGACGATATCATATTTATATAAAATATTTAAATATATTATCGTATAAATGCGGGTTGTTACAGACTTCCCTCCTTAAAGAAATTGCGTCCTCGCAATCATAAGGAATAAATGGATAAAAGGTAACAACCATAAGAGCAAGGCAATGTCGAATGCATAAGCAAAGCAAAGGTCAACTGGGAAGTATTAGAATTATGGAAGTATCAGATATAGAATCAAAAAGGTTCGACTGCTTCAAGTCAAAAGGGTCAACATCGTGGGGATCAAAGAATCAAGATCAGACGACTATCAAAAGCAAGAATCAATCGAGTTCCGGCAATTGAAAGAAAAGGAATCAGAGCAGAAATCACGTACTGCACGAATTGAATGTGAGTAAATCAAATTACTCACCTGAATCGTCAGAGAAAAGACGAAGCTCAAATCTCAAAATCGCAAATATTCAATCATCTAAAACGATAATCGAATTTTCACAAATATCTGATTATCAAAAACGATAATCAGAAACACAAATATTCGATTAATCAAATCGAAAAATATTTAATTACCTCAAACGATAATTAAATTTCACAAATATCTGATTATCAAAAACGATAATCAGAAATCACAAATATTCGATTATCAAATCGAAAAATATTTAATTATCTCAGACGATAATTAAATTGGAAAATATTTAATTATCACAAAGGATAATCAAATTTCACAAATATCTGATTATCAAAAACGATAATCAGAAACACAAACATTCGATTAATCAAATCGAAAAATATTTAATTATCTTAAACGATAATCAAATTTCAGAAATATCTGATTATCAAAAACGATAATCAGAAATCACAAATATTCGATTATCAAATCGAAAAATATTTAATTACCTCAAACGATAATTAAATTTCACAAATATCTGATTATCAAAAACGATAATCAGAAATCACAAATATTCGATTATCAAATCGAAAAATATTTAATTATCTCAAACGATAATCAAATTGGAAAACATTTAATTATCACAAATGATAATCAAATTTCACAAATATCTGATTATCAAAAACGATAATCAGAAACACAAACATTCGATTAATCAAATCGAAAAATATTTAATTATCTTAAACGATAATCAAATTTCACAAATATCTGATTATCAAAAACGATAATCAGAAATCACAAACATCTAATTATCAAAAACGATAATCAGAAGTCATAAATATTCAATTAACGAGTCCGGAATTAACCGAAGTAGTAAAAGTATGGTTCCATACTCCTTACTTTTGCTAAATCGTTTAAATCTCTTTATCGTTTTCTTGAAAGTGCAGAATTGTGTGTTTTAAAAATTAACATTTCACATTCTCAAACGGACAAGTCCGGAATTAAGTGAATCAGTAAAAGAAAGGGGTCATAGTCCTCGATTTTGCTGAAACGTTTAAATCGCTTCCTCGTTCTTTTGAAAATTGTAAACTGTAAAAATTTTGAAAACAATTTTAATTTATATTTTTGAAACAACTTTTAAAAATAAAGAATTTTGAAAACACGTGATTAAATTAGCAATATCAGTGTTGCGGGAGAACCGCTTGTAAATCCATTTCAAAATTGACGGTTACCGAAGTTAACACGTCAAAGTCTCATTAAAATAACTGGCATCAAAATATAATACCAAATGAATTTTCATTCATCAAAGATGTCACAAGAATCTTCTCAAAGATAGAAAGGGATATCATACCCTAAACTTGTATTCATAACAGGTCAATAACACATGAATTCACCAATACACATAAATTGACGAAACTTGTCAATAGAAATCACGAAAATTGGTGAAGCACAAATTCTAGAAATCATCACAAGAAATCCAGAAAACACATATTCTAGAAATCTACACACGAAATCCAGAAAACGCAAAGAAGGAGGAAGTCCGAGCACACGGACGAGAAACTATCTCATGGAAGCTATCCATTTAATTTTACGAACACACGGATGGGAAGCTATTTATTTAATTTTCCGAACACACGGATGGGAAGCTATTTATTTAATTTTCCGAACACACGGATGGGAAGCTATTTATTTAATTTTCCGAACACACGGATGGGAAGCTATCCATTTAATTTTCCGAACACACGGATGGAAAGCTATCCATTTAATTTTCCGAACACACGGATGGAAAGCTATCCATTTAATTTTCCGAACACACGGATGGAAAGCTATCCATTTAATTTTCCGAACACACGGATGGAAAGCTATCCATTTAATTTTCCGAACACACGGATGGAAAGCTATCCATTTAATTTTCCGAACACACGGATGGCCCGAAGGCAAGTCCGACACACGGACGAAGAGACATCGCACAATCGCTAGTCTAAATCACAAAAATGATCGTCATGATCATAAGGAAGTGTCAATCACACCAAGCTAGTAAATATATGAGTTTAGCTTCATGTCCCATAACCACTTGCTTAACTTAAATATTTACGAACAAGCTGTAAATTTTCACTAGGAAATTGTCACAAAAAGGGTTCAATCGAACAAGTCCAAGAGCTAACCGACGAAGTAAACGCAAGCGTTTCATACCACTTGTTTTACTAGGCCGTTTAATTCAATTTCTCATACGAGTGAAATAAAGGCTTGTATATATTAATAGATTGGAAACCCGTTTAAGAAAAAGAGTTTTGTAGTAAAATAGTTTTGAAACTGTTTGGAGAAAAGGATTTTAATATTTACTATTAGTATAGAAAACCTTTATATTTTTAAAGTGACAAATCACAAAAATGATTGTAGAAACAATCAATCACAAGAATTCACATACGAAGACGTGAATGGAATCCAAAGAAATCGATACTGAATTTATTAAAATAGGAACACCCAAAAATTCCAAAAAATAGAAGTTATCAAAATCAATAAAGGTGATAACAACTAATCAGGAAAGAAGAATCGATATCAATTGGAAAAACAAAGCAAAACGAGTAGAAATGCATAATTGACTTCAACAAAAGTAAGAATCAAGTCAATGTCGAAGCCAACAGTTAATAGCCGAAGTCGAGTACAAAATGAATCAATCATCATTATCAAAGAAACCAACGGCAAACAAAATCAGAGTCTTGAAAATCAAGAAATTAGCAATTTCCCAAAAACAGAGTGACCGAAGTCGAAGGGAAATCCAGATTAGGAAAACACAAAAATAAGCGTTAGGAATTCATACCTAACAGTCAAAACTAATCATATGTAAAGATGAGAGATAAAACATCGACAAATAGTTGTAACACATGCTCCATCTAAGTTATGTTTTATAATTGTCCTAAACCCCAGGCTCTGATACCAAGCTGTAACGCCCCACCTCTATACCCACGCTAGCCAAGAACACTACGGAGTAGTGCTGTCAACTAGCACGGAGAATAAGGCCGTTGAGGAGCGACCATCCATGTAATTGCCTTGTGCGAGCACCGATATGTCAGATAGAATAACATGCATTTCATCTTTTAGAGGAAATCCGACATACCGTTACAAACTCAAAGCTACTACACAGTGGCTATAATAGTTTAGGACAATAAATATAAAAATAACACAGATAACATAAATGCGGAATACAGATGGAACGAAAAGTCTCATATATACAATAACTGATATCAGTTACAATACATTTGACACAATACAAATGATACAACTACAACTGTCGACTCAAGAAGTTATATAAACAAGTACATTATCGACTAATATACATGAATACATTATCATCTTAAAACAGACACACAGATAACTTCAACAGGACGAAGACCACTTCAAATGGTATAAAAAGTCTTCATAGCTCTAGCAGCAACCCAAAGCTAGAAATCTACAACCTGTAAATACTCGGTCTGACCCGAGTATTACATTCAAAAGAAAATAATACTCGGATCAGTCTAATTCAAAATCAGTTATTAGAGCGTAGAAGCAATAATAATCAATCTCAATATAGATGACAGTCACAGAAATCTCGTATATCCAACTCTCGATACGAGAATTGGATAACGGCAGATATAACACTAAACAGTGTTAATCCACAAAACAGAAATCCAAAGCAGTTTAAGTAATAGAAATGTCAATTTTAAAAATATCAAGGCTAATTGGCTGCAGTACACGCTAACGTGTACTGCCTCGCCAATACAGCCTACGAATTACGCAACGGGTCGATGAATTAAGAAATAAAGAGATATCGATTAAAATCTGTCAATTTGGTGTGGCTGCAGTGCACGGACGCGTGCACTGCCTCGCCATAACAGAATATAAAGTCACCACAATTCCGAGTATTAATAGTAATTAATACTTCGAAGAAATCAAAATATCTAACCCATATTGGTCAGAAAGTAAACAGACTCAAAAGATATCACAAGAGATATGAGTGAAGCCACAACATAAGCTTCACAAGCATAGGAACATGAACAGCTAAAGACAGAAACAAGAATGGGCAGACCTGACTCAACACATCTGCAGCACCAACGCACACTGCAGTGGTACTACTACACAAATAGAGGGAGGGTGAGGGCACCAGAAGTTTGGCACCACGGCACACGAACACACATATATCATAATAAAACTGGACAGAGCAACGCATGCTCGAAGTGAATGGTGGTAGAGTAAGTGCAACCCGAAGCAGCACAACTCAAATGAGCAAGTGCCCCAGAGCAGGCTGTACAGACAGGGAGGCCAGGAAACACAATGCAAATAAATTCGACAAAGTATTACACAAACTCAAGACAACTGCATCACAAAAACAATAGCCGGTATACAATTTCGAACACAGCAAGACAAATGCCAAAATGGTCAAGAGAAGATGACAATAGTGGTATAGTGGACCACACTGGAACCAGAAGTATATAAGTCAACGCAATGCGAAGCACAACAAGCTTAAAGAGGAATGAAACTGGGTCAAGCAAGCGCAACAACAAGTGTCACAGCCTCAACAGTGAAATGGTTCTAAAATAACCATATATGAACACAGTATCGACCAAAACAGCACCAGCTTCATCGTGAAGCTAATGCAAACACAAAAGTGCAGTGCAACTCAATGAGGCAGCATTTTTAATATGTACCAATATGCTATGCCGTGAAACCAGAAGTGTACAAGTCCAACTAAAATGACCAAGGTGCTATCAAATGAACATGGTAACACTGCAGACGAATGCACAGTGGATTACATTAAAAACTTATATACAGTGGCCAGTGAATAACTAAATGAAATTGGACCAAATTCAACTCAAATGTAAACTGTATCACACCTGATGCAGTGACCATATGGATGCAAGCAAATACATCTACTTTATGTAAATGAAAAGAGTAAAGTCAAGACTGATGCCAACAGTTAATGGCCTATGTTATGGAATTTCATAAACAAGTTCAAGTGGGCTACTGGGAAAATGCAACAGTCTATGCAGGCTTGAGAGAACAGTGTTCAAGATTGAAGCTAACAGTATAGAAATATACAAATTAAATGACCCAAGTGAAAGTGCCAAATATGTCAAGAATGAACTATCAAAACATATTTCCAGTATTGACCCAAATATGGCCAGAGACGAGACATCAGCTACAATGCTCAAATCTAACCCCAAATTCAAATATGCATTGACCAAACAGTGAAACAAGTTCAAGAGGGGTGGCAACTAGTTCGAACCAGGCCAAAGTCACCAATAATATGCAGTACTAGTCTCGAGCCCAAGGTAGTGCAAACCAAAAATGCAAATGCAAATTACATGGGGAGTATCAAAGAAAAATGAACTAGAGTGCGACTAAGAAATGAATAAGGCAAGCCAACATCAACTAAGTTCAAATGGTTGAGACAGTTACAACTTAAAGTGAAACTGCTCATATATTCGAAGCACAGTGCAAATGCTATTAAACAACAACCGTGATGAAGATGCAGTGATGGAACAAAAAGGCCAAGACCAATATCAAACAAGTCAGTGCCAAAGTGTTAACCAGGTCAAAAAAAAAACAAGTGTGTCATGATCGAACAAAGCATATGAAAAGGTCAGAGATAAATCCCAAAACCAAGTCCAGATTCAAAGTCGTGGATCAAAAGGGATTACCAAAAATGTCGAAATCTGACTTAATTATAAACCCAGAAATCATCATAGACTGCGGGGTGGACAACAGAGCAAAGCAAGAACTATCGAGTTCAAGCATGAATCAAAGGAAAAGCAACAGAACACTAATCAGAGAAACCCCAAATTCACAAAAATCGAACAGAGCTTCGAACTCTAATAACTCAAAGCATGAATTAGATGTGAGTACAAGATTACTCACCTTGCTTCGAAGCGGCGACGAGAACGACTCCATGGAAGCGGCCAAGCATCACAGAGACGAGCGAATTCGAAATCGAAGCCCTAGTTTGGAGGAGACGAGACCGCCATTCTTTCGTTTTTCTTCGATTTTGGGCTTAGGGATTTCGAATGGATGAAGGTGATGGGTTATCACTTATCACGGCAACAGATCAAGCATGGGCCAAGATTTTAAAAATTTATAAAGCCCGAATACTTTTAACCATGTTTATTAAACACTTTGGTGATATTTAAAACACGATTTGAATCCATTAGAACAACGAATTCGAACACGATAAAAATCCATATTTAGGATTTTAAATACGAAAAGACGATATCATATTTATATAAAATATTTAAATATATTATCGTATAAATGCGGGTTGTTACACGAAAACAACACAGAGATAGACAGAGGTGATTTCCTATAATTCCTCAAACACAAGATATGGATTCCAAACTCAAGTCAGAATATCTCAGAATACATACCAATTTGTCCCTCTTTGGACTTTGATATTCGCAAGAAATTATAATAAAATTTCAAATTTTGTTTTAAACGAAATCGTTTTATTGATTTAATTCAATTTATCATTCATATTCTATTAATCAATTTAATTCAATTTAAAATTTTCCAATTTCAAATTCATTAAGGTTTAAATCAAAAAAGCTGATAAGAAATTGATGAAGATACGAAGTAATTTCTTTCTACGACTTCGTCATGTAGCTGGTACGAAGCAGTCAAAAGAATATGGAAACGAATCAAAGAAGATTGATAGGAAAGTTTGTTTCCACTGTTGCAGGGTATTGACCATTTATAGTCGCATTCCCTTGTCCCCTATCTCGTCCTCTTCTTGCACTCATACTCACTATCTGTGGATAGTAAGAGAATTTGCTGAGACGTTCAGACGGATATCTGAGAATACACTCATTCTAGAGTTTACTTCACTCTATCTCTAATGAGCTACTTAACGTGTTATACTCCTGAGCTAAAGTTCAACCTTAGCTCTGATACCAAATGTAAGAGTCCAAAAACTCGGCCTTCAAAAATCGGCACCCGTACTTCACTTGTACTCAAAATGCCGTAGATTCAAACGCCGAATCTGGCTTCCCGGAGCTATAACACAATTAAGTAAATAACACAGCGGAAGAAAAGAATAACACATTGATATACAATATCCGATACGACAGAGTGATACAATGAATATCAATATACATCAGAGATATGATACAAGAAATAACAGCGGAAAAGAAAATGATAACAACAGCAGCGGAACAATATCAATAGAAATGATAACTCCAAAATGATCTTCAGACAAGAATGAATCCACAACTCCAAGATAAGCAACTCCGATGAATGAACTAGCTCTAGATAATCTACTAAACCTGAATATCTGAAAAGAAACCCAACTCTAGACTGCCCGTGTGGAAAATGATGGGCACCCAGAGTTTAGGAAGGGAACAATAAACTCCGGATCAGTCATGGGACTGGTGTGAGCAACAAAAACAGTTTTATCTTTAAACAAACACAAAGGGTTTTAAATATTGAAATCCGCAATGCTTTTGGAAAATGAAACTACCATAAGACCTCCCGCCACACACACAATGCAAACGCAGAATTGGAGGAGATTTCTTCTTATGATAGTCAAAGATGCTTACTACGCAAAATCATCTTAATATTATTATTAGTGCATAGTGTAGAAAACATTTTGAAAGTATAATATTAATCTTAGCCAACATACGACCAGTATCGTATGCCTACTATAGCTACCATCTAAACAGTGGTGACCACCGTACGTAAATGGCAGGTTCTACAACTAAAACCGTACAAGTTCCGTATTGGAGAAATGGATTTTCAACAAATGGTCAGGCTAAGGAACTTCCTTCCGCCGCATGGGATCGCCTCTGGCGGGACGCCCCGAGAGACAAACTGCTCTCTGCCAAACAAAGCCGGGTTACCCCTGTAACAGGTAACTCACGAATATGCCACCTCCCGGTCCTTTGGGACCTTTATCCGAGCTCGGTATCCAACATCACACATCATAAAGAAAGTGTATCCACATGAGTAAGTATCTGGGCTCCATACCATGATACCACCCCTTTCCAGAAGGAAATGACATACCCTAAAGGGCGCGACCCTCATAACCTTGCCCAACGATCCTGTTTCGACCATTTCCGGGTAGTGAGGTCCTGACGAAGTCTCGTCCACAAAGCTATGCTTTTTCAAAAAGCCACGCTTTGGGTTAACAAATGATCAACCTATGATCACAAAGATAAATGATCAAACAAATGATCATATCACAAATGATCAAACACTGATCATCACACAGCAACACTCAGCATGCCACATTACCAAATTGGGATATATCGCTGATAAATTTCAACTACATAACCTCTGAGCTCGTACGTCTCAGAGAAGGGTGTTAAGCTAAGAGAATAAATTCTCCGCCACCAACAGATATGTATTTGAAAGAAATCAGCTTTATATCTCAAAGTGTAATGTCAGACATGTATCCATACAAGTCTGTTCCGGGATCGAACAGAACCGAAGGCACTTCTCACGAAGCCCTTGCAATTTCCGGATAACTTTCAATCACGTCCGGACTTCCCATCACAAAAAGAGTGATATAAATCTCTATACCGGGAGCTACCCAGTGCAGAGACATTCGACAGGTTGTCCTTTCATTTTCGAAAATATCCGGTCTTCAACACCGGTCTTCAAATGCGATCCATATACGACGTATCACTATTCGGAATGAGTTATACGACCCAAAGGTCCTTTCCCGACTAACCCGAATAGTGAGCGCAATATTCAAAAATATATGGATGTTGGGATTTCAATTAAGTCACAATTTAAACCCAAACTTTCTTTTCAAATGGTTTAACAAATTACCATTTTAATCTTTTTAAATAAAAAGATTCAATTCACAAAGTTCACTTAATTCCACAGATTCATTCACAGATTTTCCAAAACAGTTTTCCAAAACAGTTTTCCATTTCAATTTGGTTAACTCGTTGAATCTTTAAAATAAAGATTCAACCTATAGCTTTCAAAACAATTTCTTTTTGAATGGTTTACACAAAACATCATTTTAAATCTATTAAAAATAAACAGATTCAATTCATAGTTTTCAAAAAGAATTCATTCATAACTTGGAAAATCCAATTTTCAATTCAATCTTGAAATCCCTTTAATTAAACTGGAATTTCATTTCTTATATGAAAGCTTTTATCATTTTAAAACAATCAGTTTTCATTTCAGAAAATCTGATTCATTTATACGAGTTGAAATCCTTGGTTTAAATTCAAATTCCCAACTTATACTTTAAAAATGGTTTAATTCATACGAACACATTTATATCATCTTTTAATCCCTAGTTTCAAATCATAGGATTCAATTTTAACTTGAATTCTAATTTAAATCAAATTATTTAAATTTTCAAAACTCGTTTAAGTTATTCAAAATAACTTTTATCTTTGAAATTCTATTTCAAAAGCTTTTCATTTTAAACCCGAATTTCCAATTTCAAAATCAATTGAAATTAAAATTTCAATTTCAAAAACATCGAATTTAAATTATCTGTGACTTAACCGATTTCCACGTGAAATCCATATTTGTGTGTGTAAAAGTGTGGTCCAGGGTTTAACACAATAGTGCAACACAATGAATCATCACAGAGCAAAATACAGGATATAGTTGATAAGCGATATAAACTATAACGCTTATCTTTCACATACAGATCACAGATATATATCACAGATAATCAATTACAGATCACAACAAAAATCAGGGTATATCACAAAGCATCATATATCAGGGTTATCAAACAATTCACATTCAACAGAATCCAAACATTCATAAGTAAGGTCAAATTTATTATCTGATAAATTTTAAATCAGATAAATTTCTTATGAATAAATTACTAATCCTGGTTAATTTATTTCAATAATTTACAAATTATTTTGATTAATTATTCTTTACTCATTTATTTATTTAACCTTTGAAAATAAATTAATTAACCTTTAGTTATTAAATAAATCAACCTTAATTCATAAATCAATCTTTTAATCATTAAATAATTTTCCTTTAATTGTTGAATTATCTTTTAATTTATTAATTGATTTACCCTTAATTTATTAACATTTGATTAATTATCCTTTCTTATAAATTAATTAGCTTTAAATTTATAATTGATTGATCTTTAGTTAATTATTAAACCAATATAAATTAACTTAACTTTTAAGTTAACAAATTAAAATATTAAATCAACTCTTAATTTCTTAATTAAGTTTTATTTAAAATAACTTTTTTTCAAATATAAGTTTAAAACGATTTAATTAAACTTGATTAACTTTTTTTTTTTAAATATTGTTATTACAAAACCCTTCAACACGAATTCATATTTGTACTTAACAAAAACTATTTTAGGAAAATAAATTTACAAATTAAATTGATTTGAATTTGTTCAAATTTTTAAAATCTGGAAATATACAACCCGAGACCTGCTTCGAGTCATACCCGATCAAAATGCCCCCTTACTTCGAGTTTCACCACAAATCAACCCGTGTGAGTACTTTTTTCAAAATTTTGTTAAGTCCCAGACTAACCCGATATCGTGTTAAAACAACTCGAGTACGACTTCGAGTTTCTTCTCAATCTCCCCGAGCAGACTTCGAGTCACCTACCTTCTTCCCCAATCACACCCACTGATACAACTCCGGCCTCGTGCACGTGTACAACTGGACGTCGCCGCTCTGGCGAACTTCGCCACCACCAGCAGGTCGCGTAATGACGCTTTACTCGATTTCCAAGCTCGATTTCCAAGCTCGATTCGTCGCCAATGTTTCAAAATCAAAATTTTGCCTCTCGTTCGAAACTGTCACTTGGTCACGCCGAACGAAAACGCCTCTCCGCCTCGACGTTGACGATCAGAAGCTTCGAGCTTCCGGCCACGGCATCGTCACCCATCAAACTTCGATCCCCCAAATCCTCGCTTCACTCGACGTCACGTCGAAGTCGCGGTGGTCCAAACATATAGCTCCAGTAAATTAGGTTTAAAAAAAAGAAACCATCGCTGCTATCACCTCCGACGTCGTGGCCACCCCTACCTATTTTTCCTATCATCCCGGAAGTCTCGTCCACCTCTTCGCCCAACCCCGACCACTGACAACCCTCCGATCATCTGAAAATGGTCGAAACTCACTTCCAGTTCATCTTTGAACTGCTCATCACATACACAATTTAAAATCCTCATTATAGCTTTAAAAATCCTATTTTTGTTAATGTATTCAACTTATAATACTGAATTTATGAATTAAAAAGTTTGAGTTTTGATTTTGTTTAACATACACGGTTGTTTTACATACTTCCAAAGACAACAAGCCTTACCTTGACTAACTAAAATATTTAAACATTAGTCTAGGTCAAATCAAACAATATTTGTTTAATAATCAGATCCTATCTAGAACTAGATCAAGTGATAAGGATTTTTTTTTTCTTTTAAAAGTTTTACTCTGTAAACCTGGAACAAGCTTATCTGCCTGTAACAAAACATACATACTGTTCTTACTATGAATATATATATACAAACCAGCATACACAAACACTTATTGATCATCACAGAAAAATCAGAGTCAAAGAACTAGTTTTAAAATTTAAAGTTTGCTCACCTTATTTCCCAGGAAAACAGAACAGAGAAAAAATGTTGGAACAGGAAACTCGAAAACTGGAAACTTGAAACTTGCATTTATTTTTGTTGTTGATTCCAGAAAACTTTGAAATGCTTGAACTTGAAAACTGAAATGTTTTACTTCAAATTGATTTCCAGGTTTGTATACTGGTTTAAGACTTTGCCTTGTTTTAAAACTTGTAGAAACTGAATTTGCAAAGCTTTTGAAATGAAATAAAATGAGGCAAGTTGGCAAATATACAAATATGTTTACTGCTCTGGTACACGAATAATTCAGAGATCTTTATCTCTTTGGGGCTGAAAAGAGATGTCTCGTGTACTATAGGTGATGGCATTTAATGCCTTGTTTCATATCAGCTTACACAAACCATTTCTTTATTCCTTTAGGTACAAAACTTACATATGATTGTCTACATACTTAGGCTTTGTCTCGGCTGTACAAAGATATATATCTTGTACTTGTTGGCTTTTCCATTTTTGTTTATTGATATGAAGAATTTTAGTTCGGCTGATATGTTGTATTGGTTTTATCTTGCTTATATGTACAAGAGATATTTGCTGTCTTGTTCCTTTGCTTTATGGTTGAGCATGTATTTCTTCTTTTGTCTACAAACTTGAGTGTATTTTATTTGTTCTATTTTTGTTTAGTGTCTTCATTCATTTATACTTTGATTTATTTCTATTTTACACAAACCTGGTTTGCTTTCACACTTGATTTTATTTCTTGTTTATTTGTTTTCTCTAGTTTTCTTACTACTTTGAAATGTAAATAAATTTCTATTCTAGATTGTTGTTAGATTTTAACAAATATTCTACTTCTATTTTAATTAAAACTTACCTTATATTAATTTCAATTCCTAGTTCAAATATTAATTATCATTATTTACTTAATATTTATTGTCTTATATTTATTTTATAAACTCAAACCATCTTTAACCATCAATTCAAATATATATTAAATTTGCTCGTATATACCTAAATATATATATATATACTCACATATACACTATTTACAATATTTTAATCTCAAATGATTTATACAGAATATACTTGGATATCGGGGAAACTCGCTCCTTTTAATCAATTTAATTTCACAATTTTTATTCAAAAATTTATTTAATCATAAATTTAACTCAAAATTTCATTTAATTATTAATTTAAATAAATTTAAATTTCGGGGTCGTTACACCAGGTACTGTGATAGGTAGTACCCCAGTGCCTAGTCATTCGTTGGGAATCCATTCTCCCTACGTGCCTTTACGGTTTTGATTGTAGAACCCACTTTGTGGCTAGTATGCTGGAATTTAATAATGTAACATTTTTAGCTATTTGAATAAGTATTTGTATATAGACACTATTATAATATCAGAAGATTTTATATGAAATGTTTGGTTATCGTAAGGTAAAAACACGACATGTTTATTTGTGGCGTGGTCTTACGAGATACCTTTGATTTCAAAAGGATTTTTAAACTTTAATAATCAAGTTGATTGTGTTTCTCACGCTAATTTACCAGACTGACCCGGGCGTGGTGTTTTTCCAATATGCTCGGGTCAGACCGAGAATATTTCCAGGTTTAGCTGGAAGAGTGGAAGCTGTTTAGGAGAGGAGCTGGAATCAGGAGACATATTGACATAGATGCTTATATTCTGTCTGTATTTGGTTGTGTGGTCAACTAGTTGTAAGGACAGGATTGTTATAAACTGTCCGAGTAGGATGGTTGTAACTCTGATTTAAAGTCTGTATGTATTATTAAAGCAACCGTTTTGGTTTCGTGTAAAGATTTGTTTATATTATAATTTATTCGATCCGCTGTGAGATTTTGATTATTCTCTTTTCTTCTTTCTATTTCTACCTTCTTTCTTTCACTATCCGTCTTCCCGTGCAATTTGGCTGACAAGTGTGGTTTAAAATCAGTTTAAATCGGTACGGAAAAATGGGTTGTGCAATAATATCAGAGGATATTGATATAAAATATTTTGGTTATCGTAAGGTAAAAACCCGACATGTTTATTTGTGACCTGGTCTTACGAGATACCTTTGATTTCAAAGGATTTTGGAAACTTTAATAATTCAATTGAGTGTGTTTTCTCATGCTGGTTTTCCAGATTGACTCGGGTGTTATTTTATTATAATGCTCAGGTCAGACTAAGTATTATAGATACAGGATATGATGCTGTGGAGATTAGGAGACGAGCTGGATGGTGAGACGTATTGTAACATCCTGGAATTTTCGACCTCAAAAGTCGACAATAATACGTTCACTGTATAGAGTGCCGAGCAATCGAGTGCCATAAATCCCAGACTGTTAGGGTAAAGATAAGAAAGAGGTAGAAGAAGAAACAGAAAACAAAAGCTCAGAATCTCACATTCGCAGCGGATCGAAATATAATATACAAATAACAGCATTTACACAAAGAAAGCTGTAAATGCCAATTTACATACAATATATCAGAGTACAACCATTCACAATTAAACCAGACAGTTATAATACTTGTTCCCAAAACTAGTCTAGACAATCTCTACTTTGCAGCGGAATATAATCAATATGTTCCTGCCATCCAGCTCGTCTCCTGAACTCCAGAACGTCCTAACCTGAAAATCTATAATACTCGGTCTGACTCGAGCATTACATTAAAATAACACCTGAGTCAGGCTGGAAACCAGCTTGAGTAAACCCATATAACTTGAAAATACTGAGTTTTAAAACTTATTTGAAAACCAGGGTAACTCGTTCATCACTACGAGTTCTTATCTTGCTAAAGCCAACACTTATTTCACAAAACAATATCTAAGTACCGTTACTTAGTTTCAATGGTCCAGATTACTCAATTTATTCCATTCCAACCTATTTGATTTACAAATCAAATCTATAAAGAATTATAGATTACTAATCGAAGTGGTTTCGGATATTGTTGATATCTGACCCCGGTCTCTTCGAATCCAATGTCATCTTTAAACCAATTTGTTTAAGTAAACAATTTAATTAAATTCAGAATAATATACGCATACAGAAATCCATCACAGATATCTAATTAAATAAATGATTCACATTTATTCATAGACCAATCCAGCCATTTCAAATCACAGCACATCACAAATTTATCAAACTAGAGATATTCATAAATCCAAGCATTCGATATAACTTGATCCATAAGCAAGATTAATTAGCTAATTAATTTAATTCACACAAATAAATTAATTACTTTTAACTCCTGCTTAATTTGTATTAATAAATTACAAACCATTTATTATTATATTAGTTATCTCAATTAATTAATTATCCTTTATAATTACTTAAGACCTTAATTAATTACATAATTAACATTATTAAATTTATTTAATAAACCTTGGAAATAATTTATCATTAACATATGAATTAACTTAAGACCCTTAAGTTAATTAATAATTAAAAACATTTTACCTTCTTAATTAACTACTTAATTACACTATTTAAATTTATTTAAAATAAACTTTAAGAATTAATTAAAATAAGAACATTTAATAAAATATCTTAAACTTAATTAATTTAAAATAATTTATTTTATAACTTTTAACTAATCCCAAACTTAAACAAACAATTAAAAGAATTAATTAAGAAATTGTTTAAAACTTGATTTATTTTAACTTTTAAAAACTTGTTAATACCCTATAGCTCTGATCCGAGCCAAACCCTGTGCTTTTTCGTACTCAAACCCGAGCCACATTCTACATCTTCTTCTTTTTTTTAAACTTTGTTTGTTTATTTTTAAATTTTAAAACTGTTATAACAAGATAAAACGCACGCGAACACACCCGAAGCCAAACTCGAGCCACCTCTTCTCTTCCCCGAGTCCAAACCCGACACCATCTCCTTCTTCTCCCTTCTCTTCCTTCAGCAAAACGAAACTGGACACCCAAGGATACGTGTGCACGTGCACGCGTGATCGTCACCGCTCCGATCATCGTCACTACTCCCACCAAGTCACCGATGACCTCATCATCGACCTCAGCTACCCGGAAACCACAACTGCTATCTCCACCTCGAACCGTTGCCTCTGACCACTAGAGCCCTCGTGCTCACGCCTGGAGACTCACCGCACTTCCACTTTCCTAATCCCCCTACACCGCTCCAACTCAATGCGAACTCGACGTCGAAATCGCCACGAGTTCGTCCTCATCCAGATCGTAACCTAAACCCTACTACGACATCGCCGCGCCACCACGACGAACTAAAAATCCACTAACCAATTTTCCTAAGACCCAAGACCTTCGGGCAACCTCCAGCGACGATCACGACGTTCCTCCCTCCTCTGATCGCCAGAGATCGACGAAAACTCAAATTCCGATCAACTCATAAAATCCCCATAAATACTAACTTAAAAGTCTTGATAATATTATCAAAAATCATAGTTTTTAAAGATGAATCAGATTTTATAATCAAAACATGGAATTTAAACAATCGATTCTCTGATATGAATTGATTTCCACAGTAAATTCAATCTTACCTGATAAATTACTTAATAACTACTCTTGAAACTATTTTTAAAAATAGTATTTCATCCATACGAACAATTTCTCTTTAATGATCATAGCCTATAATTGTTTAGATGAGGATATACGAATTTATTTTGAGTGTTTTTGAACCTGTTAAACAGCACAGAGGCATGCTCATCTAAACACAGACATGCACACAGTAATTCGACTTATATTCCAGACAAAATTCATTTCTACATCCATGCAAAATTTTATCACAATATTACTACCATTATTTATCACATGCATCGGGTAATTTAGATAAAAGGGTTCAGGTTTACTCACATAAAAATGTTGAACAGAGAAAAGCTTTTTGAAAATCTGGAAACTTGATTTTGATCTTTGAAACAGCAAGCTTGAATTTGAAACTGCACTTTGATCATGATCTTACTTGGTTGAACTTGAATTGAATCAGGAAGTTTGCTTAGTTGAACTTGAAAGAGTTGTTTAGTTTTGATTTTCTGGTTTTAGTTTTTCTTTGGTTTTTAAAAATGAAAGATAAAAGAAAGAAGATATATATATATATAAGTATTGTACAGCCTTGTTCTTTAACCCATTTATATTTTTTCTTTATGAAGAAAACAACTAAATTGACACTTGTAAACAAGAATCCCTTCCTAGCTTACAAGTGTTTTATGCATGCATTTTATATTTATTTATAATATATATTCTTAGTTTTACACCTTTTTTATTTATATGTATATAACTCAAAGAAAAAATATAAAACCTATTTATTTATACTTATTTTAAGCTTAAGATATTTATACTTTATACTAGTGCTTAAAAATGTAGAATTTAATTACAAATTATTTTTGGGATTTTAAGATAAAAATATAACTTTGGAACAAATAAAATATCTTATGTGAATTTTTGATATTAATAAATATATATCCACACTTTTACAAACTTCCTTATATTTTAATTCTCATGGCATATACATATATATACACACACTTATATACTTGTATATGTATTCACTTAAAATTTTCAACATTATAAAGTTTGCATATATATATATATATATATTTATTTATTTAATATAAGATTTATCATTTCCAGATATGTATAATTCAACATTTATTATAGTTTTCAAATCCACTTATATACATCCAGATATTTTTAATCATCGGAATTTTATTCGTTCAACTAAATAAAATTAGTATCTCAATTGTAAAAATTAGTTAATTATCCAATTATAAGATGTCCAAAAATCTGGGTTATCACATGTATCACACGTACTTGATGTATATTCCGCTGTGTATCATAAGCTGTATAGTAGGCTTTATGAGGACAAGTTATTATAACTGTCCAGCACTGTGCTATTATCCTGTGTTGTACTCTGATGATGTAATGTATAAACAGTTATAGTTCTTTTTGTATAAAGGTCAATTGTTATCTATTATATATTGTTCCGCTGCGGTAGTGAGATTATGATGTTTTTTTCTATTTTCTTCTTCTACCTCTTTCTTCTTTCACCCTAATGGTTTGTATTTCCGTCCAATTTGAGTTGAATTGATGGGGAATATTGTCGACTCATAGGGGTACGGATTTGCGGATCGTTACATTAACTTTCCAGTTGTGTGCTATGGATTGTGTTGTACTCTGATGTATTGTATAAAGCAGCAATAGTTCTTTTTGTATAAAGATCAATTGTTGTCTATTATATATTGTTCAACTGCGATTGTGAGATTTGGTGTTGTTGTTTCCTCTTCTTCTTCTACCTCTTTCTTCTTCCCCTTACGGACTGGTATTTCCGGCATTCGATTGCTCGGCATGTAATACAGTGGACGTATTGATGTCGATTTTTGGAGGTCGAAAAAGCGGGTCGTGACAGTATTGCCTGTTTGAGTTCCATCACACTTATAGTAATTTATAGTTCCAATTGCAAAATATGGCACGTGCGCACGCACACACACAATTTTCTTATTAGTATACATTTTTGTAACTTGATTTTATACTATATTCAGTGAGAATGTATTCTCTCACAACATATTTGAGATAATTGCACTGCTTACTTGCCTTAGGAAAAAAATTCAAAGCTCCTTATACACCAGTGTAAAAAAACATGATATATTTATATTATTGTCATTATTAATATTTCCTATAAAATTTCTAATGGAATAGCTAACCTTAGACAATACATATGCATTAAGCAAGCCACAATACTGCAATTTTTAATTATTATTCTACTAGAAAATATCAAACTCCGTGGCATTCTTTAATTTTATCAATAACATTAGAAATAATATATGAATTTTGTCTTCAAATATAGTCTAAGTTTCTTTATCGCATTTTACCCTAAAATAGATGTATATGTGTAACTACCTGAATTATTATTCGAAAATTTGTCTTATTAGATGTTAAATCCCACTTTCTTGCAGATCAAGAGCTTGAAAGCATCAGTAGGGTGAGGCAATCACTGGTATTCAAATAAAGAGAAATAACCTCTGTATTATATATTTTCTATTGATTGTATTACTGTTTTTGTCATATCAGGTCCAAAGTGGGACTTAACTTTTAAGAGGTTTTTAACTTGGACTCCTCATTCCTCTACTGCACGATAAAGGAATACTTTTAGGACATCACATTTTTTTATATTTTAAGGGCCTAACATTTTACTTTTAATGGTGGATTTATAAATAGGGCATGTTTGTAATTTTTTTTGCTTGCATCGATATATAGCATTAATAATTTTACATTTCATATGCAATTAGGTATTAAACTTCTAGAAGAATTGTATGCATGTTTTACTGATGAATTTATGCTAGATATTATGTTTTAGGAAAGAAGATAATGAAAATAATAATTTCTTTCTTTCATATCACAAAATCATTATTTAATGCTATCTTTTGTTACTTCTTCCAGTTTGATTTTATTATCACATAATGTTGTTGTCTTGAACTTATCACATGATCGATCACAAATGTTTTATTTTTATTTTAGGCATTTCTTCTACACCCTTGACTACCAAAAAAAGGAGCAAAGAATAAGGTAAAGTTGTGGAATTTACATTTATGTTGCCTTCTTCGATCTCATATTTTGAGCAAAGAAGCAGTACACTCGATATTTATTCTAACCGTGAAAAAATAGTATAAACATTTTATCCTTTTCCTTTCATTATTTTTCATTCTATATCCAAAAAATTGATGCTCTACAAATTCCGTTTCATGCCAAATAAGTCAGTTATGCTTCAAACGGCCTTCTATGAAATGCATCATGCTATAGTGTATATATGAAATCTTATTCATACATTCTATTTTGAATTATTAAGCTTGTGATATGCTTCGCATAAATGAAGAGAAAAGCTACATGTTGGGCTAGCAAGAATTAGCAAAAAGATGAGTTGGTAACATGATGTTAATTAGATGACAATCTTCCACTTAATACAATGATTAATACGGCATATGACTGTGTTTTCGGTTATAATTTGCATTCCCTTCATGATACTTTTCTATCTTTTGATGAAAGAGGGTTTCATGCTGTCCGTTTTGCCAAAGAAAAAGTAATCATAAATTCCTATAAGTTAATATATGTTACCTCTATGTTTTATTAGCAGGTAGATATTTTATCCAATAATCGCTTGATAAATTCACACACACATACATACAAATTTTGTAAATGCAACAATTTTGTACACCTCTCTCTATGTATAATACTAAAAACAAGCAAATGGCTGCCAACTCCCCAGAATTGAAAGATGATGGAAGAAAAGTCCCTCTCAAAAAAGTTGTGAAAATTAGGTCCCTATTTTTAGTTTTTGGCTAATTTATGCCACTTTTGCCCTTAATTTCAATGTTGGGCCGATTTTCTGGGAGGGGACAGTTTGGTAAAAAATAATAAAACAAGGACTTAATTTACATTAGTTTATGAGTAGGGACTTTTTGTACATGGGCTTTGAGAATAGGAAGGAACTTTAGAAATATTTTCTATGATCTACTAAACAAAATTACTTTGCATGTAACACGGATTTAAAAGCTGTTAGATTTCTACATTAAAGGCTATAGTTATTACATGTACCGAGTGAGTTATGAGGTAGGAATGATGTAGATATAAATTACTTAGTTCTCTAATTCAGTTTTGTTCTTCCTTAATTTAAATAATTTTCATCTTCGATCTGTTTACCACAATCTAACTACTAAGTGTTGACCATATTGTACCTCACATTTCAAAATTTTAGAAATGCTTTTTGGAAAAATGAATATTTGTCGAGAAATGAATGAAATGAAATGGTCAGTTAATTATCAACTTAATAATGTTACTATGAGAACTTAAAAAACGACTTAATGATTGTAGCAAAATAATGTAGCTGTAACCCATATGCGTAGCACGGGTTCGCACTAATCTTTATTAATAGTTGACTGGAAGCACAAAAATTTGGTCTGGCCGCGAATTTCCAAAATAGCCAATTATAAAATACATGGAAAATATCAGTTAATGTGTAATTAATTTAAACAAATGAATATATAATGATTTATTGTATATCATATATAAAGATTTATGAATTTCAAAGTTATACATTAAACTGTGAATAAATGCAAAACAGAAATGGTTTTACAATGTTGAAAACCATTTAACTAGTTGACTCTAATTAATTAATTTAAACAAATGAACATACCATGATTTTTTGTATGCCATTTAACAATAAGGTATGAAACATTAACAATGTTGGGTAATGGGTGTAATAAACAATGTTTTAAAGGAGAAATCATATGTTATCTAATTGGAATTAGTGTAATAAATATTTCAATTAATATGAGCAAAGATGTTAATTGTAGAGTAATGGGTGTAATAAATGGAAATTCATGATTACTAAATACATAAGGTATTTGTATTTAATATAAGAACATTTAAATCAAAATAAAAGAATTTGTTTAAAATTTAAATTTTAAAGAAATAGGATTTTATTACTGTTGTAATTAAATGTTGGAAGAAATTTAATATTTAGATTTGGGTTTAGTATGAAAAATTGTATTTCTAAGGAAAACAATTGGATTAATTATCTTCCCAGTATTAAGGTATGTTTTGAGATTTAATTATTGTTAATAGCAAATCTTGCCATTAATAAGAAATAGAAGTAAATTGCAATTAATTAGTGATATAGGCAACATACGTTTTGTGTTAAAAATAAAATGAGTATTTCAATTAGAAACATTGCGTTCAAACTGTAAGTACTCAAATTTGTTGCAAAATTTACTTTTATTTTACTGTATATTTATTTATACCTAAATATAAACTTATGTTTCAGATCCAATTATATCAAAAAAATGGATTATTTAGATTGAAATCTCATACGCTATTAAAGTAAATGTTAATAGGAGATTGTAAAGGGGGTAAAATAGATTTATACTTGATTATTTCCATTTAACTTAGATTTAATTAGATTTTAATTGCAACATAATTTAGCTTTGCATCTTCACTCTTCTAATTTACTCTTACATTCCTTCCCTGTGTGGATTATTTTCATACTTTTTATTTATGAATGTAAATTATAAGTGACGATAAAGATGTACATATATATATAGACACATATGTTTATGTTACTTCATTTATGCTGTCATAATTTTAATGTTGTATATTTTCTTAATTAACTACATAAATTTGTGTACATAATTTATTTTCATTTATTGTGTGATAATTAAATCTTTAATGGATGTCAATTTTAGTATGTTCGGGTTAACATAAATAATTTAGTAAACAAATGTTTTTAAAATTTAATTATAAAAGTTTGTTGACAGTGTAGAGCCGTTCTTTCCCTTTCTAATTAATAATTGCCACACTTTTTTCATTGTTTCCTCATTTGTTCCATTAATCCTTTCCATTTACATTGTCTGAAGCTTTTTCATTTCGCAATTGTGAATTACTTTTCATAGTTTTAATTCTTTCCTTCACCTCTTTTTAATGTCTGCTACTTTTACAAAGGCTGTTCATACTTACTTTATTTCAATACCTAGTTTGTTCATATTTACTTTATTATGTTTTCGTTCATTTTCAAACTTCATTTCCTAAAGCCTCTGTAACTGTGATATCCCGGAAATTTGGCAATATCAATTTAATAATTTTTATTAATAATTAAATTGATTTGTTGATTTATTTTATAAATTGACAAGTTTATTCATTTTAAAAGGTTAATAATATTTTAAATTGGCAAATTTATTTCTTTTGAAAACTAATAACATTTTAATTTGGGAATATCTTTTCTAAAATTTTAATTAGGAAGATTTATCTTACTAAAACTAATATAAGTGTTTATATTTATAATGTATATATATAGGTATATATATTATAAATAGGGAGTCTTTAATTTAATAAACTATGTTTTCAAATTATAATATATATGTATATATATATTGTGATTTGAAGTTATGTATAAAAATTCAATATGATAATTATAAAAACTCATGATTAAAATATTTTCCATTTAGAATATATATTTGTATATATTGAAATGGAAAGAATAGTGGATTTGAATTTAATAAAGTATTTTCAAACTTTAATATTTATATAATTTGTAATTTGACTTAATACTTTAGAAATGATATTTGAGATTTAAATAACAAGAATAATTTCTTATTTATTATAAACATATATTTTAAGTTTTATTTTGGCTAAGGTTTAAATTAAGAAGTTTATTTGTTTTAATAATCTTTTCTCTTTTAAAATTCAATTGTTTTTAACATTCTTTCCTTTTTAAGATTCAAAATAGGTTTGTAAAAATATATATAGAGTTAAACCCAATTTCTCAAGTATTTATAAATATGTTATAAATATTTGATTAAAGCATAAATTATAAAAAGATAAATACATTATATACATATAAATATTTCATAAATACATATAAATGACTTAAATGAATTAATTAAAAACAAGATTTAACACTTGTAAGCATATTAAGATGGTGTGAAGACATTTGTAAAAATAAGTGTATAGGTGTAAACTAATTAACACCTAAGAGGACAAATGTCCACATTTCCTTTTGAGAATTAAAATAAATAAATTAAAATATGAAAGAAGAAATCTATTTTTAGTTTCAGATGAACTCTTGTTCTCTTCATTTTTCAACTAAAAAAATAAATTCGAATCAATAGAAAGATAAAGACTGGAAATCAAAATTCAAAGAAAAAGTAAAATCTGGAAATTCAAAGCAAAGGAAAATCAAAGGCTAAATTCAATAGCAGTTTAAAATCTTCAAAACAACTTGAAGTTCAGAAAAGGGAAATCAAGCAAGTAATCAAAGATCAACAGCAAGAATTCAAATTCAACTAAACAAGAAGTTCAAAATCAAACATCAACCTGGAGCAAAATCTCTGTTTTCTGTTCTCTGCTAAATTGGTGAGTAAATACATTTTAAAAACAGTTTAATTATGGATTTCATTTAGATGTTGTGAATGACAATTATCCTGTTTCTGAAATGCTTGGAAATTTATGTATGCATGTTTGTATAGGAATGTTTGAATGCCTGGGATGGTCTCTGTATGCTTATAAACAGGATTCATCTTCTTAATAAAGTCAATAATTCTATTTTTAATACAAACTAGCTTTTGATTTGTAAATAGAAGATGTTTGAAATCATGTAATCTTCCTTCTAAAAATAATTATAGGTTTTTATAATGGATGTTTAGTTCAAATTTCAAAATTTACAGTAAAAATCTTATTATGGTCAAAAATTAATTGAATCAATTTTAAGTTTGAATTACATGGATGGATTCGTGATGGGAAATCACGAATTTTAGTATGTAAAACATAAATTTTAAGATTTAAATTCGTGGGGAATGGTGAGATGAACGGAAATGCTATTTTAGGCAAATTCTGGCGATCGGAGAGGTGATAGGTTTCGGGGTTGAAGCTGTAGGTGGTAGGAAGTCTGGAGATCATAGGAAAAATGGAGTTTGATTTTTTAAATAATTAGAGTAAGTAGGCGAAGACGAAGTAGGGTTTAAGACTCTGGTTTTCACGTTGATGTTCAACCGAGTTTCGCGACGTCGACAAGCGACCGGAAGCGATCGCACGTGGTTCTGTGGGTTCGAGGCGACGTAGGGTAGCTTCGGCGAAGGTGGCGAGGTGTCTCGAAGCGTTGATTGCCGTGGAGGGTGATTTTACCGGTGATGGTGTTTTTTTCGAGCTGATGGGTTCATCGCTCGAATTCGATTCTCGTTCGTATCGAGGATGTTGGGGTGATCGATCGTGAAGATGTGGTCGAAGTCGAGTTGCCGGAGGCCAGAACGTAGTTCGTCGTCGATCAGAAGAAACGTGCACGTGCACGGCTACGTTAGCGTGCATCTGAGAATTTGGTTTGGGGAAGAAGTGGATACCAGGTTTTTCTTCGGGAATTTTCGAGTTTTACTCGAAGCAGAAAGATTAGAGGAGTGACTCGAGAGCTACTTCGGGTTTCTGAGGGTTTTGCTCGAGTTTTGGTAGGAGCGGGTTTTAAAAATGGTACATGAAGTTTTAAAAAGTTTTAAAACAAAAGAATTTGTTTTGAAATGTTTCTAAGTTTTTAAAACCAGTTAAACAAGTTTTGTTTATAAAATTAATTCGTTTTAAGTTAATGTTTTAAACAAAGTTTTTATATTTTGAAATGTAAAAAGTTTTAAATAAGTTTAATGATTTAAAATCAATTATAATAAAGATTTACATATGTAAATTTGAATTTGAAGGAAATTTAGATAATTAAATTATTTTAATTATCAAGTGTTATTGGTAAATAATTGGTTTAATTAAGATAATAGTTTCTTAATTAAGAACCTTTAGTATAGTAAGTTAAGAATCGTTTAATTAAATTTAAATGATTAAGTTAAATTAATAATTAATTTATTTATTTGTGATTAATTAAGAAAATCATTTATAAATTAATTAAGTATAATTAATTAATGAAGTAATTTAGGAATAATTACTGGATGTAATTAAGTAAAGGTAGATTATTTAATAAAGTAATTAGAGGATAATTATTTTATGGAAGTAATTAAATAAGAAGTGATTAAGGTTAATTACCTAGTGTTATTAATTAAATAATTTATTTAATTAAAGGATTAAGGTTAATTAATAAGGTAATTAATTATTTGTTAAGGTAATTAATTAAAAAGTAATTAATTAAGGGAAGTAATTAAGGGAAGTTAATTACTGGATTATATTAATCAAAGGTGATTAATAATTATGATTAATTAAGAATAATTACTTAATGTAATTAATAAAATAATTAAAGGTGTAATTAGGGATCATTAGTTTATAATTAATGATGTAATTAAGAATTGATTAATTAAGATTAATTAATCAAATGATAAGTGATTAATTGTAATTAATTAAGAATTAAAGTAATTGATTATAATTAATTAATTAATTAATGAAGTAATTAAAGGTTAATTACTGTATTTAATTAAGGATAATTAATTTGTGAAATTAATTAAAGATAATTACTTAAATGTAATTAAAATAAAATTAATCAAGGTGATTAATTAAAGTGGATAATTAGAGAATGATTAATTAATTTATTTGTAATTAATTAATGATTATATAAGTAAGATTTAAAATGAAGTAATTAATTTAATTTATTTTAAATTAATTAAGAGATGAGGTAATTAGTTTAATTCACTTTAAATTAATTAAAGATAGAGATAGTTAATTTAATTCATTTTAAATTAATTATGTTGTGATTAAGTAAATCATTGCTTATATAAGAATGGATGACATTGATTGTCTTGAATGGATGTAATCTCAGAAATGAGATAAGTAATGTTGTGTGGTATGAATGCTTGGTTGCATTATAATGGTAATATAGATTAACTATTGTGATGTTGATATGGATTACCTATTTGATTATGAATCATCTGTTTAAATGATAATGTGATTATCAATTGTGATATCTATCTGTATGAATATAGATAAGTTAAATTGTTTAAACCTTTAAACAACTTGGCCTTAAAAGATACGTTTTGGATTTCGATGAGACCGGGATCGGGTTTCCGTATACCGGTATTCCAGGTCTGGAGACCCGAATACCACATCGATCCAAATTTACGATAGGTCGTGAATCTCAAGTGAAGATGAAGATTCAGAGTGCAAGGGTTATTGTCGTTAACTCTGAGGGTGATTCCAAAACGAGTGTAACGAGATAATGCCTTCGGTTTCGTTCGAACCCGGAACGAACTTATATGGATTGAATGCTTTCAGCACATCGTCAGGCGGACGATGAGCATTCTAAGTGATATGTTCTGATTAAAGGTAATCGTAACCTCAAGCCTCATCAACCGGGAATGGCTAAAACAGGGGAGGTGCAGCAAGGCTTCGTGGGTAGCACCCACTGAGAGCAAGATAGATCCCTGTCTAGAGGTCCCTTTTCTTTTATTCGGCTTAGTGTGTAGTTGGTCGCGCCAACTACGGGATTATCTTGTTCGGAATTATCCAGTAAGGGATGGTTCCGGCTTTGTGTTGCAGGGGAGCGGGCGTACTCCTCGGTACGGTGATCTAGGCCACGTACTGTGACGGGCGGTACCCCAGTAGCCCTGCCATTGTATGGAATCCAAAATCCAATAAGTGCCGTACGTATTAGTTGTGCCCAACTATGTTGGAATGTGAGATGTAAGCATTTCAGCTATTTCTGTATTTTACTTGGAAACCCTAGACCCTATTATAATACAATCAGATTTCCTATCAAATGTTTTGGTTAGCGTAAGGTAAAAACTTTTCCATGTTTATGTGTGGGAAGTCTTACGTGATACCTTTGTTTTCAAAAGGTTTTGAAGTTAAACAATTTTAACCCGTTTACTCACACCAGACCCATGTCTGACCCAAGTGTTTATTTCTGTTTTATAAACTCTTGGGTACTCAAATTTTTACGAGTAGCCAAGGGATTCAGGTTTAGCTTTGACGAATTGTGGAGGAGCAATGGAGCAGGAGGCTTCGGCGTTCGTAGATATAGTATTCCGCTGTGTTGATATCTGTGTTAGAGTCTTGTATTGTATTTGAGTTGTAATATCTAGACAGATGTTTATAACTGTCTAGTATGTGTTGTATAGTTGTGTAAACTCTGATAAGTGTTGTATACTATGTAATTGTTTATGTTATTAATATAATTTATTCATTCCGCTGTGAGATCGTTGTTGTTGTTTCTTTCTTTCTTCTCTTCTTTTCTATTTTCTACCCCTTTCTTTCTTCATAATGATGCGACTTTCTGGGCATAGGAAGTCGGGTCGTTACATATGGTATCAGAGCAGTAGGTTGAGTGAATACCTAGGCTCTGAAGTGGTGTCTATCTTGAGAGCGCGTAATTGTTAATTATATAAAAATGGTTTTATATTGTGTTAATTGATCGGTTGAGTGGTATATGGATTCTGGTCAATACGAGTAGCTAACGTTATTGATAGGGATCTCTAAACACTTGAACCAGGTCAACGGACACAATATTGTTTTAAAGAGGTAAATGAAATAATTTTACCCAGAAATAATTTCTATATAAAAAGATCATTTTAAATAAATATATATATATATATATATGTATTTCTACCTATTTGTTGGGTTACCTGTTCGGGTTTTCCAATATGAGTTATAAAGGTAGATAGGGTGGTAGTGTGTGTAACACAATTACCAATGGTTAGAGTTTGAGTGTTGAGGTTGGAAGTGTAATTGTCGAGACTGTAGACCTAATACTGTCTCGAGTAAACTTTGTTGTGATGTAAAGATTTCATCAATCTCCGAAGGAAACTGTTTAAGTTCGGAGTTTATCTTTGAAGTTGGATGAATAGAGTAGATCTATTGGATGAGCAGAAGCGAGTGATGGTATCTCAGGTAATAGTAGCTGTGTGATGAGACGCAGTGACTATGGATGTTCCCGAAGATGTTTTCTTTGGAACAAGTTGTGGAAGTAGATCTGTTTCGGTGTTGTGGCTGGGTCCAGCGGGGTGTTTCTTTTTGCTTTGAAGTCCGAGTTTCTCAAAGAGTTTCGGATAAGAAGTCTTTGGTATCTGTGACAGCAGTGCAGCTCGGAGTGTTCTGTGTGTTAGCAGGAAGTTTCTGGCTGAGTAGTTTTTCTGAAGTTGGAGTCCAGAAGCAGCTGAGTGAATCCATTTCTTCGATGAATTGGATAGTTAAGTATGAGCTGTTCTAATTTGTGAAGAGAGAACAGTATCTGTGGAAGTTAGGTCGAGTTGATCGCAAAAGAGACTTGCGATTGTTTGAGTGTTCTTTTGGGTTATTGGAGATTGAGATTCCATATCGACTTGATTCGTGGAGTTACCGGAAGTTCAGCTTAGTAGAAGGATGTCTCCGAGAGAAGAATTTGGTGAAGCAGCTCAGGATTCTTTGGAGAGGGATTGACCACACCTATTTTTCTAGTGAGGATTCTGTTATGGTGTTTTTGACCAAGTCGAATGGTTCACTAAGATTTTATAGATATGGTGAACCGGGGATGATCAAGTTTGTGCTCGAGTTTCTCCGATGGCATTCTCATCTGTTCAAGATCAGAATTGTGCAGCGAAAGCAAGATAGCAGCTATTCTAGAGTGGAAGCAACCGAGAGTTGTAATTTTCTTCGAGTAGAGGATTTCTATAGGAAATTCAAGTGTATCTCTAAGTATGAAGGATTTTTCAGGATTTGGAGGTAAGGTTGTCAAGTGCAACTGTTTGGCTATTCCGGAAAGGAGAAGTAGTTCGAAGTGCTCTAATGTTGTGGAGTAGAGTTGTGTTCTGGATTTCGGTGATTTTTGGGAAACCATTTTGTTGAGAAGGATCCGGAAATTGGTTTGATGTTGGTCTAGATTATTTCAGGAAGCATCAGCAAGGGCTAAGCTGATCAGGAAGGATGAAGTGACTCAGGATCGTCAGGAGAGTTAAACAGTTAAGAATTGATGGAATTTGGAATTTAAAGTTGAAATTTGGATATTGTTTAAGTTGTATCCAATAAAAGGAGATATAAGATTTGGTAAGATTAGAAAGCTAGCTCCGGAAGTATTATGAGATTTTTCTGTGTTCTCAAAAGGATTAGTTCTTTGATCTATAGGATTGAGTTGCCGGTTCGGATAACTGGAATTCATTTTATTTCACATATCTCTGAGGAATATGTGTTTGATTCATCGAGTGATGAAATCAGCAGTTCAGATGGATATGGTAGTTGAGTTGGTTTTGAGTTTAGTCTGATATCTTGTTCAGATTTGTGATCTAGATGGGAAGGAGTTCTAGATTATTGTAGATAATTAGTTAAGATCCTGTAGAACGAGTATCCCGGTATATATATATATACTTGGGGAAACTCGAGGAAATTCTATCCAAATTTTGACTGGATAGTTAAATTTGTTTGATTAAATTGTTTGCTATGGTTGTTAGAATATGATTGATATCTATGGTTGCTGTTTAAAATAAAATTTTGCTGGGTTATTAAATTATCTTTGCTTTTAAATTTCGGGGACGAAATTATTTTAAGGGGGGAGGAATGTGATATCCCGGAAATTTGGCAATATCAATTTAATAATTTTTATTAATAATTAAATTGATTTGTTGATTTATTTTATAAATTGACAAGTTTATTCATTTTAAAAGGTTAATAATATTTTAAATTGGCAAATTTATTTCTTTTGAAAACTAATAACATTTTAATTTGGGAATATCTTTTCTAAAATTTTAATTAGGAAGATTTATCTTACTAAAACTAATATAAGTGTTTATATTTATAATGTATATATATAGGTATATATATTATAAATAGGGAGTCTTTAATTTAATAAACTATGTTTTCAAATTATAATATATATGTATATATATATTGTGATTTGAAGTTATGTATAAAAATTCAATATGATAATTATAAAAACTCATGATTAAAATATTTTCCATTTAGAATATATATTTGTATATATTGAAATGGAAAGAATAGTGGATTTGAATTTAATAAAGTATTTTCAAACTTTAATATTTATATAATTTGTAATTTGACTTAATACTTTAGAAATGATATTTGAGATTTAAATAACAAGAATAATTTCTTATTTATTATAAACATATATTTTAAGTTTTATTTTGGCTAAGGTTTAAATTAAGAAGTTTATTTGTTTTAATAATCTTTTCTCTTTTAAAATTCAATTGTTTTTAACATTCTTTCCTTTTTAAGATTCAAAATAGGTTTGTAAAAATATATATAGAGTTAAACCCAATTTCTCAAGTATTTATAAATATGTTATAAATATTTGATTAAAGCATAAATTATAAAAAGATAAATACATTATATACATATAAATATTTCATAAATACATATAAATGACTTAAATGAATTAATTAAAAACAAGATTTAACACTTGTAAGCATATTAAGATGGTGTGAAGACATTTGTAAAAATAAGTGTATAGGTGTAAACTAATTAACACCTAAGAGGACAAATGTCCACATTTCCTTTTGAGAATTAAAATAAATAAATTAAAATATGAAAGAAGAAATCTATTTTTAGTTTCAGATGAACTCTTGTTCTCTTCATTTTTCAACTAAAAAAATAAATTCGAATCAATAGAAAGATAAAGACTGGAAATCAAAATTCAAAGAAAAAGTAAAATCTGGAAATTCAAAGCAAAGGAAAATCAAAGGCTAAATTCAATAGCAGTTTAAAATCTTCAAAACAACTTGAAGTTCAGAAAAGGGAAATCAAGCAAGTAATCAAAGATCAACAGCAAGAATTCAAATTCAACTAAACAAGAAGTTCAAAATCAAACATCAACCTGGAGCAAAATCTCTGTTTTCTGTTCTCTGCTAAATTGGTGAGTAAATACATTTTAAAAACAGTTTAATTATGGATTTCATTTAGATGTTGTGAATGACAATTATCCTGTTTCTGAAATGCTTGGAAATTTATGTATGCATGTTTGTATAGGAATGTTTGAATGCCTGGGATGGTCTCTGTATGCTTATAAACAGGATTCATCTTCTTAATAAAGTCAATAATTCTATTTTTAATACAAACTAGCTTTTGATTTGTAAATAGAAGATGTTTGAAATCATGTAATCTTCCTTCTAAAAATAATTATAGGTTTTTATAATGGATGTTTAGTTCAAATTTCAAAATTTACAGTAAAAATCTTATTATGGTCAAAAATTAATTGAATCAATTTTAAGTTTGAATTACATGGATGGATTCGTGATGGGAAATCACGAATTTTAGTATGTAAAACATAAATTTTAAGATTTAAATTCGTGGGGAATGGTGAGATGAACGGAAATGCTATTTTAGGCAAATTCTGGCGATCGGAGAGGTGATAGGTTTCGGGGTTGAAGCTGTAGGTGGTAGGAAGTCTGGAGATCATAGGAAAAATGGAGTTTGATTTTTTAAATAATTAGAGTAAGTAGGCGAAGACGAAGTAGGGTTTAAGACTCTGGTTTTCACGTTGATGTTCAACCGAGTTTCGCGACGTCGACAAGCGACCGGAAGCGATCGCACGTGGTTCTGTGGGTTCGAGGCGACGTAGGGTAGCTTCGGCGAAGGTGGCGAGGTGTCTCGAAGCGTTGATTGCCGTGGAGGGTGATTTTACCGGTGATGGTGTTTTTTTCGAGCTGATGGGTTCATCGCTCGAATTCGATTCTCGTTCGTATCGAGGATGTTGGGGTGATCGATCGTGAAGATGTGGTCGAAGTCGAGTTGCCGGAGGCCAGAACGTAGTTCGTCGTCGATCAGAAGAAACGTGCACGTGCACGGCTACGTTAGCGTGCATCTGAGAATTTGGTTTGGGGAAGAAGTGGATACCAGGTTTTTCTTCGGGAATTTTCGAGTTTTACTCGAAGCAGAAAGATTAGAGGAGTGACTCGAGAGCTACTTCGGGTTTCTGAGGGTTTTGCTCGAGTTTTGGTAGGAGCGGGTTTTAAAAATGGTACATGAAGTTTTAAAAAGTTTTAAAACAAAAGAATTTGTTTTGAAATGTTTCTAAGTTTTTAAAACCAGTTAAACAAGTTTTGTTTATAAAATTAATTCGTTTTAAGTTAATGTTTTAAACAAAGTTTTTATATTTTGAAATGTAAAAAGTTTTAAATAAGTTTAATGATTTAAAATCAATTATAATAAAGATTTACATATGTAAATTTGAATTTGAAGGAAATTTAGATAATTAAATTATTTTAATTATCAAGTGTTATTGGTAAATAATTGGTTTAATTAAGATAATAGTTTCTTAATTAAGAACCTTTAGTATAGTAAGTTAAGAATCGTTTAATTAAATTTAAATGATTAAGTTAAATTAATAATTAATTTATTTATTTGTGATTAATTAAGAAAATCATTTATAAATTAATTAAGTATAATTAATTAATGAAGTAATTTAGGAATAATTACTGGATGTAATTAAGTAAAGGTAGATTATTTAATAAAGTAATTAGAGGATAATTATTTTATGGAAGTAATTAAATAAGAAGTGATTAAGGTTAATTACCTAGTGTTATTAATTAAATAATTTATTTAATTAAAGGATTAAGGTTAATTAATAAGGTAATTAATTATTTGTTAAGGTAATTAATTAAAAAGTAATTAATTAAGGGAAGTAATTAAGGGAAGTTAATTACTGGATTATATTAATCAAAGGTGATTAATAATTATGATTAATTAAGAATAATTACTTAATGTAATTAATAAAATAATTAAAGGTGTAATTAGGGATCATTAGTTTATAATTAATGATGTAATTAAGAATTGATTAATTAAGATTAATTAATCAAATGATAAGTGATTAATTGTAATTAATTAAGAATTAAAGTAATTGATTATAATTAATTAATTAATTAATGAAGTAATTAAAGGTTAATTACTGTATTTAATTAAGGATAATTAATTTGTGAAATTAATTAAAGATAATTACTTAAATGTAATTAAAATAAAATTAATCAAGGTGATTAATTAAAGTGGATAATTAGAGAATGATTAATTAATTTATTTGTAATTAATTAATGATTATATAAGTAAGATTTAAAATGAAGTAATTAATTTAATTTATTTTAAATTAATTAAGAGATGAGGTAATTAGTTTAATTCACTTTAAATTAATTAAAGATAGAGATAGTTAATTTAATTCATTTTAAATTAATTATGTTGTGATTAAGTAAATCATTGCTTATATAAGAATGGATGACATTGATTGTCTTGAATGGATGTAATCTCAGAAATGAGATAAGTAATGTTGTGTGGTATGAATGCTTGGTTGCATTATAATGGTAATATAGATTAACTATTGTGATGTTGATATGGATTACCTATTTGATTATGAATCATCTGTTTAAATGATAATGTGATTATCAATTGTGATATCTATCTGTATGAATATAGATAAGTTAAATTGTTTAAACCTTTAAACAACTTGGCCTTAAAAGATACGTTTTGGATTTCGATGAGACCGGGATCGGGTTTCCGTATACCGGTATTCCAGGTCTGGAGACCCGAATACCACATCGATCCAAATTTACGATAGGTCGTGAATCTCAAGTGAAGATGAAGATTCAGAGTGCAAGGGTTATTGTCATTAACTCTGAGGGTGATTCCAAAACGAGTGTAACGAGATAATGCCTTCGGTTTCGTTCGAACCCGGAACGAACTTATATGGATTGAATGCTTTCAGCACATCGTCAGGCGGACGATGAGCATTCTAAGTGATATGTTCTGATTAAAGGTAATCGTAACCTCAAGCCTCATCAACCGGGAATGGCTAAAACAGGGGAGGTGCAGCAAGGCTTCGTGGGTAGCACCCACTGAGAGCAAGATAGATCCCTGTCTAGAGGTCCCTTTTCTTTTATTCGGCTTAGTGTGTAGTTGGTCGCGCCAACTACGGGATTATCTTGTTCGGAATTATCCAGTAAGGGATGGTTCCGGCTTTGTGTTGCAGGGGAGCGGGCGTACTCCTCGGTACGGTGATCTAGGCCACGTACTGTGACGGGCGGTACCCCAGTAGCCCTGCCATTGTATGGAATCCAAAATCCAATAAGTGCCGTACGTATTAGTTGTGCCCAACTATGTTGGAATGTGAGATGTAAGCATTTCAGCTATTTCTGTATTTTACTTGGAAACCCTAGACCCTATTATAATACAATCAGATTTCCTATCAAATGTTTTGGTTAGCGTAAGGTAAAAACTTTTCCATGTTTATGTGTGGGAAGTCTTACGTGATACCTTTGTTTTCAAAAGGTTTTGAAGTTAAACAATTTTAACCCGTTTACTCACACCAGACCCATGTCTGACCCAAGTGTTTATTTCTGTTTTATAAACTCTTGGGTACTCAAATTTTTACGAGTAGCCAAGGGATTCAGGTTTAGCTTTGACGAATTGTGGAGGAGCAATGGAGCAGGAGGCTTCGGCGTTCGTAGATATAGTATTCCGCTGTGTTGATATCTGTGTTAGAGTCTTGTATTGTATTTGAGTTGTAATATCTAGACAGATGTTTATAACTGTCTAGTATGTGTTGTATAGTTGTGTAAACTCTGATAAGTGTTGTATACTATGTAATTGTTTATGTTATTAATATAATTTATTCATTCCGCTGTGAGATCGTTGTTGTTGTTTCTTTCTTTCTTCTCTTCTTTTCTATTTTCTACCCCTTTCTTTCTTCATAATGATGCGACTTTCTGGGCATAGGAAGTCGGGTCGTTACAGTAACGACCCTGAATTTTTGACATTTGAAATGTGAATATTTAATTGAGTTTAAATATTCGAATGATTGTTTAATTTGAAATTCAAGTATCAGAATGAATTTGGTCATTAAATTATTGAATTTAATTATTGCAATTGGGTAAAAATTTGAATCTTCAGTTTTGAGCTGATTAAAAATAATATGAAGTCTTGGAAAATTCATATTAATAATACTGAAGATAATGGAAGCTTCAGAATTGAATTTGAAAGTGATTTATTCAGTTTTGAATTTTATCGTTTAAATTGATATTTGAAAATAGCGTACCGGGGCACAATCTCGGAATTTGGCGAAACCAGTTCCATTGGATCCGTAATATTGTATTATTATCGGATTTCAATTTCGTAATGTTTGGAGTGATCGTTAGGCCGTACAATAAGCAAACACGCTGAAATTAAATAGAAAATTTTAATATTATAACTGGTCCAAAAAGCTATCTTCTCCATACGATCGAATTTGGACTCGGAACCTTTTCCATTGCGTTCGAAATAGGCGTATAACATTACGAACGCCTAGCGGCACGTCTCGATAGGAAGTCGAAATTTTTGACTTCGTTTTCGAGTCGATTCGAATTTGGATTTAAATCAATAATATATATATTTGTCTCCAGTCAAAGACATATCATATCAGCCGTTCTTCTCTCAAATCACTAATTCCTCTTCACGTGCTTCCTCTTTTCTTTTCAAAGCACACGTCTTCTACTGTTTTCGTTCAGAGAAAAAAAAAATCAATACAAACGATAAATATCTTCATTCAAAAGAAAATAGAAATGGCAGCTGAAATTAAACCACTCGTTCCCCTCTTTCTTTTATCCAAAATGGCAAAACGAAACCAAGGCAAAAATCGAGCAATCAGGAACCCTCCCCCGCCATTCGAATCGTTCTCACCTCGTTCAAAAATCATGGCCGAGCCTTCTTCAAAAAAAAATTTCCAGAACCAAGTTTCCCTTTTCCACTTTTCAAAAAAAAAAGAGAAAAAGAACGAACGAATTGATTTCGTTCGAAAACAGCTTCGCGATCGAAGCATGGTGACGCGGCGGCAGCACTGGGGTCGCGTGCGATGTCGCGTGGGCGAGCGCGTGGGAGGCATCGCGAGGCGAAGTTAGGCGATGGTTTTCGAAGTCGAGCTAGTGTAGGGCTGACGTGACTGGAACGGAGTTGAGGTAATGTTCGACTAGGTGGAGGCAGTGGCAAACAGCGATGTCGCGAGTTCGTGGTCACGTGGGATGGTGGTCTCGAGGTGACAATGGCGGAGGCTTGGCGATGTTAGTTTGGTCTGTAAGGTATTGAAACGATTTTTTTTCTTCAATTTAAAATTTTACATATATATATGTAAGGAAAAAATATATATATTTTGCTGAGATTGATTTTTACAACATAGTATATAAAACTATTATGTTCAGATTTCAAAATTTATACTTACACAGTAAAGAAATTACTGCCTTTGCTATGTACAGATAAATAAATATATACAGATAGATTTTGAAGGAATATATATATATATATATATTATTTATTTATGGAAAATTGGTTTAAAAAAAAATTAATCATTAGTTAAGATTAAATCATTTGCCAATTAAAAAAATTATTATATGGAAATTGATTATTAAGATAATTCAATTATTAATAAATTGTATAAATTATTTATACAAGGTCTAAAATGGAGAAAAACGATCTGGAATGGAATGGATTGCAAAATAAAATCAAAGGTAAGATCTTCTCACTCAAATGAAAGTGGAATTTTCAGTTATTGATTGCTATTGGATGTGATACTATATATAGTAGTATATAGCAATATATATATATATATATATATATATTGGCATATGTATATATTGGAGTTGTTGATTTCCCGTATTATATATAGCGAATGAGACCCTATGTGCCGCATAATAGCGGATGATATTTTATAAATCCCATATACCACGATATTCCACTTCGAAGTGGAATTGGTATTGTGCTAACATCTGTGGATGCAGGGAAACAGGTTGGAGGGATCCAACTGGATTCCTCAAATTGTTGAATATTATTTCATATGCGAATGATGTGATTTATTGATAATCTGTGGATGATTTATTGATAATTGAAATTGTTGAAGGCTAAAATTTAGCCGAATGTATTTTTGGTATTGTTGGATACCAGAAATGAATATAAATTGGATTTTTAAATTAAAGTGGAAAACTTTAAGTGAATTTATTTTTAAGAATTGAATTTATTGAAAGAAGGAACTTTAAAGTATTAAAATTGATTTTTGAAATCTTATCAAATAAATTCCAAAATATGGGAAAAGATATAAATAAATGGGTTTTGAAAAATATTTTTAAAAGTTGAAGAATTCATTCAAAAATGGAATTTTGAATAATTTAGAAATCGATTTGCAAATGGTTTGTTATTTGGAAATAAACTTAGAAATAAATTTGCAATGTTTTGTTCTATTGAAATTAAACCTAGAAATCAATTTGTAATTGAAATAAAATTAGAAATCAATTTGGTATTTGATTTTGGGGTTAAAAGTGAATATTTGGGAATGTAAATTCGAATGGAATTTATAAAGGAAAGGGAAATTTTGTATTAAAAATAAACACTGATTTATTTTAAAGTGTGGAAATAAATTTTCGGATTTGGAATGTAAATTTAAAATAGATCGATAAGGATTTACTTAATTGGTTTAAATGGACCATTTTGAAGTGAAAGTGTATTCTCACTATAAAACCGAGTATATTTCCAAAGTAGGTTTTAAAAATATAAATTAAAGGTTCTAAAGTTGGTTTTTAAAAGAAATATTTGGAAATATATTCTGCGTAAGGAAATTGATTTTCAAAAGTTGAAAGGTGAAATATTGATTTGAAATTTGTTTTCAAAGTGTTGAAGTGTGGAAAAATATATATCTTGTGAAGATATTTTGAAAATAAATAATTTGGGAAAATTATTTAAATCTGATGATTGTTGTGAATGTTGTTGATAGTTAAATCACCGACTATCAATATTGCCTTTGAAATGGCACTTGAATTTGTTTTTAAAACAAACGCTTATTATTCGGGTTAGCTGGGAAAGGACCTTTGTGTCAGATAACCCATTCCGAATAATGATACGACGTGTATGAATTGAAATTGAAGACCAGTGTGAAGACCGGGTATTTTCGAAAATGAAAGGACAACCTGTCGAATGTCTCTGCACCAAGTTACTCCTGTATAGAGATTTATATCACTCTTTTTGTGATGGGAAGTCCGATCGGGATTGTGAATACCTGGATTGCAAGGGCTTCTTTGGAAGTGCCTTCGGTTCTGTTCGAACCCGGAACAGACTTGTATGGTTATGTGTCTGATTACATTTTGAGATATAAAGCTGATTTCTTTCAAATACATTTCTGTTGGTGGCGGAGAATTTATTCTCTTAGCTTAACACCCTTCTCTGAGACGTACGAGCTCAGAGGTTATGTAGTTGAAATTTATCAACGATATATTCCTAATTTGGTAATGTGGCATCCTGAGTGTTGCTGTGTGTTGATCATTTATTAATCATTTGTGATCAAAGCACGGCTTTGTGAAAAAGCGTA
The DNA here is from genome assembly GCA_030737815.1 of Allium fistulosum. Lineage (NCBI taxonomy): Eukaryota > Viridiplantae > Streptophyta > Magnoliopsida > Asparagales > Amaryllidaceae > Allium > Allium fistulosum. Next base: position 1,215,119,286 of record CM060904.1, on the reverse strand, counting down.
GCTTTGTGGACGAGACTTCGTCAGACCTCACACCCCAGAAATGGTCGAAACAAGAATATGCAGCAAGGTTATGAGGGTCGCGCCCTTTAGGGTAAGTCATTTCCTTCTGGAAAAGGGTGGTATAAGGTATGGAGCCCTGGTATTTAACCTATGTGGTTGCTCCAATCTCATTTACTTTGTGGTTGTTGCTTTGTGATTGAGGCGCCTCGGATAATGGTCCCAAAGGACCGAAGGATGACATATTCGTGAGTTACCTAGTTACAGGGGTAACCCGGCCTTGTGTTGGCAGAGAGCAGTTGTCTCTCGGGACGTCCAGCCAGAGGCGATCCCATGTGGCGGTAGGAAGTTCCTTAGCCTGACCATTTGTTGGAAATCCATTTCCCAATACGAACCTTGTACGGTTTTAGTTGTAGAACCTGCCATTTACTTATGGTAGCGCCCCACTGTTTAGATGGTAGCTATAGCAGGCATAGTTCGGAATATCTAAGCTGGCTAAGATTAATATTATACTTTCGAAATGTTTTCCACACTAGACATTAATAATAATAATCCAATGATTTGCGTAGTAAGCATATTTGACTATTATAAGAAGAAATCTCCTCCAATTCTGCGTTTGCATTGTGTGTGTGGCGGGAGGTCTTATGGTACTTTCATTTTCCAAAAGCATTGCGAATTAATTTTATTTTCTTTGTGAAAATAACTGTTTTACGATCTCACACCAGTCACCATGACTGACTCGGAGTTTATTGTTCCCTTTCTAAACTCTGGGTGCCCATAATTTTCCACACGGGCAGCCTAGAGTTATGTTATCAGGATATTCTGGATATTCTGGAGCTTGGGAAGCAAGCTGGATGGCGAGACGTACTCCCGTTCTTGTTTATTTATTTCCGCTGTGTATTCTGTATGAGGACAAGTTATATAACTGTCCATTGTTGTATTGAGTTGTATATTGACTCTGTTGATGTATGTATAAATTGATATAGTCTTTTGTTTTAAAGACTAGTGATTATCTATTATATTTTGTTTCGCTGTGAATGTGAGATTCTGATATTGTTTATGTTTCTGTTTTTCTGTTCTTTCTTTTCTCCTGTCTTTTTCTACCTCTTCTTTAAACCCTCAGGGTCCGGTTTTCCGGTATTCAATTGCACGACATTTGATACAGTGGACGTATTAATGTCGACTTTCGGAAGTCGAAGAATCGGGTCTTGACAGCCTCTTTTCATTTATATTTAATTAACATCAGCCTCTCTTTTCAAATCTCAATGGGCCTAAACCTAACTCTAACCTTATAAATAATATATGATTCAAATGAAATCCTGGATTCATTCTAATCTTCATCTTGTTATCTTTTTCCCCTTCAAATCTTCTTCTTCTGTCTCATTTTTTTTCTCCTTCAAATCTTCCTCCTCTTTCAATTTTTTCCATTTCAAACATTATTTTCCATTTCAAATCTTGATCTTCTCTTTCATTTTTAGTTCTTCTTGTTTTAATCATTTTGCTTTTTCAATTCTTTATTTTCAGATCTTCTTCCTTTTTTTAAACCATCTAAATATATATATATATATGTATGTATGTATGTATGTATATATAACAAGGAGGAAAATTAAAGTAAATCAAAACAAAATTTGAGAGATCTGAAATCATATATGTATAGCTAAAACAAAAAATTAAACCTTAAATTAAATGAAAATAAAGATAATTAAATAAAATCAAACTATAAAGTAAGCTATGGTTCCTTGAAGCTTTTAGACAATTTTTCTATGAAAACTATAACACTGAAAGCAACAGTTAGAAACATAATCTCTGCAAATCATAAGTAATTTGATATTTTTTTTAAATGAATAGAAATTGAAGAACTAACGATGAATTCAATCATATGATACATATGAATCTTTAAGCTGATTTAGATTGGAAACCGATTTTTTAGTTTTGTTGAGTTATAGTATACATAAGAAACTAAAATATGGGAAAAGATAAGATGAAGAAAAAAAATAAATGGGAGGGATGCAAAATAATGGTAGAGAATAAATGAGGAATAAAAAATTATAATGATAAAGAAGAGGACGAGATCTCTGTTAGATTACAAAGAAATAATGATTATGAGTTTATTAAAAGAAATAGATATACATAAGAGTATTTTATCTAATGGAATAATGATAACATTAATTGCTATGTGAATGATGGTTGTTTGATGAAATATTGAAATTTTTTGGAGGGCCTAAAAGGAAAATTATACAAAAAACTAAGGAGAATGATGAGAGATAAGAATACTAAGAGTTATATATTCTCTTTCTTATGTAATAAAATAGATTAGTAGTTTTCTTAGACACCTTAAATTTTTGATTTCGCAGTTTATTTTAGGTTCTAGTCTGTCATTTATGGATTTTGATTCGTTTTCATTCTTTAGAAAATCTAATTAAGTAATTTTATTACGGTGTGGATACATCAATTCAGTATTTCTTCGATCATAAAAGAAATCGAGAATTAAAATTATGGATTGTATCATTGCATTTAATCAATTGTTAAAAATAGTTTGAAGCAGATTTGAATTTTCTATTTTTAATCTTTGTTATATATGGAAATCATAATTGGGTAAGTTAAATGGAAATAGTTTTTGTTCTCCATAGGCATAGTGAACTTATCATTTGTAGCATATGCCTCTAATATGACCGTGTAGACGTCTAGTAGAGTAGTGGACTTGAATATGAAAGAGGTTTCATTTGATCTAGAACATCTAGTGATTCTGGCTAATGAAGAATTGATAGCAAAATTAATCATTTTGGCACTCTTGATTGTCTAGTTTGGTCCCATCATGATTAATCACTTGGTAAAGCACTACCACTCTATAAAGAGTCAATATATATAGGCTTTCGGACGGGTTCAACTTGTTGTCAAGGAGTATTGACTTAGACTTGTTGTTCACTTCCAGTCATACTACCTTCAAGTTACTATTACTAGATCTGAATCAACTTCCATTCGAATTACTAATGTTTGTTGAATTTGGTGATGATGAATTGGATTGTCTATGTTAGTCCAAACATGTTTGAATTTGGACTTTGTAGGAAACTAAATACAGTTATTTTTATAATTTTCGTTGAAAAATTTCATGTCGATTTTCTAACTAGCAGATGAATAGGACTTGTATTGAATTAATTGGCATTGTGTTAGCATTTTGTACTTCCATTTCATTTATATCTATTTTTGTATTTAGAGACATTTTTGAACCCACTTTTTAATTATGCTGTAGAATTTTTGAATAAGCCCAAAACATTTGCAAGAAAGAGAAAATTCGTACATTAGCCAGAAGAGTAAATTTTTGGCTTCCATTTATATTGAACTTCCTACTATCGGAGATTATTGTTCTTATTAAGTATTGGGGCAGACCTAGAAAATGAGAATTTAGAATTAACTTCAATTAGAACTTTACCATAATGGAACCTAATAATTATGCATGTGACTCCATTGCGTATTACGGGTTTTCCAATGAAAGATGCAATTGTTCCTGCGCCTTTTTTTCCCAAAATTCAATATCTAAATTAGGAAATCTTAACCGTAGCATAATGGATTATAGAAAATACCTAGATAATTTCATACAGGGGCTTGTTCATCATCATCAATTTTTTACCACAAAAGTAAGGCCCATTCGTTAAAACTCAATAACAATATACTTATTTCTCAAACTTCACAATGTAAAACCTATTGTCCTTAAAGTATATCTGAATGTCTCCTTCATGTTTCCAAACACTATTTATATAAGCTATAAAATATCTGTAATAGGATTTGGAACCCAAAACATAAAGAAATATGGAACGCTTTCAATTATCTCCCGTCAAGATTCGAATTCAAGAAGTCATTTTCACACATCATAAATTGTTAACTTCATTTGGAGGGTAAAAAGGGATAAGAGTGCACATTAAAATTTCATTGCCTACCACTACAGCACTCCGGGTTTCGGAAGTTTTGACCTAAGGTCCATTAACAAAATCTATACTTAATTGAGATCCATCTGATCCTACGTGTGACTACTAGTTGGTTATAATTCAAGTTAGGAATGACACTAAACTTCTAGTTTGTTGAATCTGGATAATAACGTGAACCTAAATTGTCATGCAGGATCTTTTTAGAAGAACCCCACCATCTCGAGGCTTTGAGTTGTAAATTGTTCATCTCCTTCATGATTTGGGGTTCACCAGGGTGGGTTTCGTTATTTGCAAATATGTTCCTTATTGCATAGAACTTTACCTCTTTTCATTCAAAAAGCATACTAGAGCTAAACTGTTAATTATATCTTGATATTTTATTTTCTAATTTCTAATTTATCAATTTACATTTCTTTTATTAAATCTCTTCCACCATTTTACAGTTTTTGAGCAAATGAATGTGTAATGTGGGACTGGATAGCCAAGAACATAACTAAAAGAAAAAAAAGATTTTCGATCAACATGCCTGATCGATTACAGCAAAACTACAAAGTCAAGTAGCAATATGGGAGTCCAGTAAAACAATAGTTACCAACAAAGGAAGACACAAACATCAAGTTAATCATAAATATCATACAGTAGTAGTAGTAAAGCAAAATATATAACAGCATTTACCTATCATTTTACATTTTTGCAAATATATTTAAAAGTGCTTACAATTATTTACAAATAATTCATCGATTACCTCGGAACATTGTATATTCAAGTCCATTTATTTAGGTTAACTAAATAAATAAATTCAGCTAACTAATAATTAATAATGTTTATATTAAATAATAAAGAATAACAATTTCAATATTTATACACTTGTATTGACCAAATGGTAAAATTGAATTTATTTCATTCGATTATGATATGTAATTGCATAAGATATTAATAAAAAATTTAATTTGTAATTTATCTACCAATAAACTAATCATACATTACAATGCAAAATTTACTTTGACTTCAAATAGCTATATTTAGATTTCCGTAATTATTTACAATATCCACCTCACTTTCTCTTTATATTTCACATTTTTACTCGATTAATAAAATGTGAGAATTTCAATATGTAGACTGTACTCTTATATTACAAAAATGGAAAAAACTACTTTTTCATTAAAGTAAATATATGAAAGTCACAAACACAAACAAATAATAATAAATTCAATTTATAATACCTTTATCTCAACAAAGTCATCATATAGTAATTTCATTTTCTCAACAAAGTCATCATATAGTACATTATATATATGTGTGTGTATGTGTGTGTGTGTGTGTCTGAGTGTATGTATGTGTGTGTGTGTACATCTGTCTTGTGAGTGTTTGTGTGTATTGAGAAAAAAAATAGAAATGTCTAGGGCCTTGGGGCTTGCACTACAATAAGCTACCAACATGCATAGCCAGGTAGAAAATATAAACGAAGTACGGAAAGCCAACTTGCCGGCCAAATTACTACAATCTAGATTTAAGGCAATATACATACCAAGGTAGAGGCAATCACTGCTTATGAAAATGGAGAAGATCCCAGGGAAACTGAACCCAATGCATCTACAAAACCGTTCAAGTAGCTTAAGTTAGTAGCAAGGAGTGCATGTTGAGAAAATATATTTCTGGTCCTAGTCAGTGATTGCCAATATATCCTCATCGTTGGTAAAGAGTTTTCCGCCAATACAAAGGAACAACTTATTGTCCATAAGTTGGTATTATAGTTTATGTTAACAAATTTCTTTGTCAACCTCAAATCCACCAGGATTCATTTAGATAAGAACAAGAGTAGCCTTATGCGAAGCTTAAGAGAAGTATGTAGATTAAGGTTTGAATCCAAGTCCAATAAAATGAAGTATGCAATATTCATAATCCAAGTCAAGTTAAAGAAGTCATATGATCGCATTATATCAATAATTGGTCAAATATCTTTATTCGATTGAAGTATGTTATGCCAAGTTTATTATTTAAATACGTATATGCGAAAAATCACAAATGTACAATCGGCTCTACAAAATCCACAATTTGATTTAGGGTATACAACATGAAAAAAGTTAGAAATGAGATAAGAAAAATTAGCCTTTTTCGAGTAACAATGATGTCCATATTTATACTAGTAACATAAGGTGGTATGGCTGTCATGTGTCCATTTGACATGCGGTATGTTTTGTATTAAGATTGTTGATCTTCAACATATTTGCCTTCGGTATCCTATTGTCGAGATTCACCACAAGTGGTTATGTAAGTTCGACGATGTCATCTTCCTATAGAAACTTGATACCCTTTGTATCTTTTGGACTTTAACATCCCCTGTCTCGTGTAGAGGCTCGAAACCTCTTATTAGTGTTGAAGTGTATTACTTCTTTTGAATTCACCATTCTTGATGAAATTTCATAATACTTATCACTTTTTTAAGGTTAACAACAATCATTGTTGTAAAGGCCTGACATCATGGCTTTATTGAAGTTTATCTTTCACAATGACCCAATATCCTTTTTTTGTTATTAAACATTCATCATCAACTCATAGTCCAACATCGCTCCTTTATTTCATATTCGTTGATCCCATATGTGCAATGGTTCGAAATCTTTTAAAAGCTCGACATCTTCACTCATTGATTGAATACGGCATCCTCTTATTCAATAATACTTCACACCGTAGTGGTACGCTAACTCGTACAGGTTGTCTTTAGATTTGATAGCCTTTGCATGATACAGACTTGATATTTGTTGATATTCGACACTGGTTTGTTATATGCTTGGTATCTTTTGAAGTTTTGGGAACATGATGTCCCTTCCACTTTACATATAACAACCTTTATGGTTATTGAGGCTTGTAGTTTAGCACCTTCCTTTTATAACTAGATATTCGATACCCTGTTATGGCTTCGTATCCCTCATTTTCTTTTTAATTTACACTACATCGTGTGTTGTAGAGACTTGACATTCCTTTTAATTCAATTTAGGTTTGATAGCCTTTGTGCCATAGAAGCTCGACATCCTAGGTCCCTTCAGGTTTATTGTAGTTGATACTTCTAAACACATATTGATTCGACATCTTCTTCTAGGATAGGCTCAATGATCCTTTTAGTTTTTCAGACTCGTACCTCCTTGCTATGTCCTCATTTGATATCTTTTGTATTAGCTAATTACTTGGAATTCAATACTTTTAGAGACTCGCCATCCTTTTTTGCTTAAGCACAAGACATCCGTGGTTGTGGAGGTTTGCTATCCTTCATTGAATAGTCAATTGTTGTTCCTTATATATTCTTCAACATCTTCTACTATTTTGGAACTTGGCATGCCACTCTAGGAATTCGATATCTTTATCTATGGTAACATTTATCCCCTCGCTTATGTAGAAGAGTATTATACTTTAGTACAATGCTGACCTTTCAGGTTACCGCTTCGATATTGACTTTTCTGCCTCAATATCCACATTGCCACCTATTCGTATTCTCTATGATCTCGTCCATTCATATAAATCAAAATCGATGCCTCATATCATTTTTCTCTCCTTTTATAAATACATATCTCCTTCTTCTTCTTCAAACCTTTACCTGCAAATTAATCTCGAAAAAGAAATTTTAATTTCCTTTTTAGTCGAAAATTGGTGATCTTCACAGTACTCAAGCTTTACTCGACGGCTTGACTTTTATTTCTAATCAATTTAGTCCAAAGATAATTTAGGGTTTATAATTTTGAAATTAAGGCTTACTTAATTGGGGATAGATCCTACATACCAGTTCTAATTTTAATTTTTTTTGTGTTTTGATTGTAGTACATTTCATTATTAACTAATAGAAGCTTGATAACCAAATGGCCTCTGTGAATAAAAAAATTTCTTGAAATTCAAAAACTTTCTAGAGTTTTACTAATGATAAGATCGATACCTTTTTAGGATCTCGACACTTAAATAAGAATTATATAATTTTTAAAAATTCGATATCCACTTTAAAATTCAACAACTTGTTACCAGTTAGTATCTTGCTCGTGAATTCATATGTCATTTTGAAAATTTTCACTTAATTAACAATGGTATATTTTTAAGATTTTACTAACTAGCTAAAAATACGATAATTGGTTAGAGGTTCTGCAATTATCTATAAATTCAATAGTTAGTTATGACTCTAACAATAGTTTGAAAGACTGTTATTTAGTTACAAACTCGATGACTTCATAGTATAGCACTATGCCTTTATAAATTCGACAATAAATTAGAGTGTTTTGTATTGGTTACAAACTCTATATCTTGTTTGATGTTTGCACCATACTATAGATTCGGAAAGTAGTTTTACTCATGAAATATTTATGCATTCAACACCTTACAAACTTGATAATTAGTCAAAGCATTTATAAAAAAAATTTAAACTCGCTTTATTATTTATGAATTCGATATCGGGTTATTGGTTTGACACTCTAGCATAATCTTAATAAGGTGCTATATGCATGATACTTTAATTAGACCTAATGACTAGTTGTGGATTCGACATCTAATCATAAATCCAACAATTATTAGTTAGTTTTTAATTAGTTATGAATACCATAAATATTTATAAAATTCGTTATCTTGTAATAGGTTTTTTACCTATAAATACACTTATTAGCGAATTATCGAATTGTCATAAGTTCTATAGCTAGCCTTGGTTTTGACATTTTACCATTATGGCCTGAATAGTTTTCAATTAATAAGCTACTCATTGGTTAAGCATTTAGTTGTTTATTTTTCATCTATATTTAGGAGCATTTTGAACTTTTTATAAAATATGCAATAATTATCTAATTTTTTTTATATCACTTGGCAAACGAATGGATAGAAAGAATTTTGACAAAGGCTACAAATCTTCTCATGCTTTACAGAAATGAAATTATAAGCTTATTCAATCCTCTATAACTACCTAGTAAGAAGTTAATACTATCCTTCAGTAGTTTGGGTTTACAAACAAGGAGGCCATGGTCGTTGGTCCATCTGGCAAAATAGATAATCCTCACGAAGGATTCTTCACATTTACTCCTATTCATACCAAGAACATAGGCTACCTTCCTTTCCTAGAATTCCTTTTACAGTCCCTAGAGCACTTGGGAGTCGCTCTGATACAATTAACTCCTAACTCCTTTATTTATTTAATTTTCTTGGAGATCCTTGCTAGGAAACCTAAACTTCCTTCTCTAAATGTTAGGATTCTTCATTCTTTGGTGAATCTTGTAAGAGTAGATAAGCAATTAGATAGTTCTATATATCGTCTTCTTCCTTATCTAAGAGTTCAATCACCATCTGATCAACAAGACAAGGGACATGGAAAATCAATTCGTTTACATTAGATGCTATACTCCTAAGAATAGGGGGTCTATTTCTTATTCTAATTATTTTTACTACTTTCTATTGTTTATATTATATTTCGTCGTATCTCTTACGACAATTATTCTCTTTTGGAATCTGCTTCCAAAAGGACTGATTCCTTCATTGCTATCACAATTAGCACCTTAATTGAGGCTTCTAAGAATACGGGGAATAGTTTTGTCTTCTGACTGAATCCAAACTTCAAAAATACTCTCTAATATGGGAAAGCTATAGGGTACTTGGAGATCCTTCACATGTTTAAAGGATATTCTCATGGAAAACGAGCTTTGATTATTAGCATCAAAAAAATATTTTCTACTTCATCTCTCATTCGGTGTGATTCTTTCGGTAAGTTTATATTAAATTTCAAATGAGGTTTCTTACATCACTGTTTGGCGAATTTCCCTTTGATTTAGGTTTACCTTCTATTGTCATAGCTTCTACGCATAAGATAGCTGAAGCTCATGTCTCTTTTTTGGTTGAATCAACTAAGTATGCCCTTGTTGGTGGTAATATTACTAAATCCATTGATGCTATAAAAAGAAAAGTGGGCTCCGATGCTCCAATTGATGCTTTAATCCCACCTTCGAGCAAAAAGGCTAAGCTTGGAGAAGTCCAGGATTCCATCATTATTGCCGAGGAATCGAATTTGTATGTAGCTTTGGCTACTCACAATCTTAACACAATTGATTTAAGATCTCCAAACTAGGGTGCACAAAAACACACAGAAGATATTCATACCCCAAATCCTTTACTAAACATCTCTCTTTCTACTTCATACTTACACTTTTGCTTTTCAACGTTTGTTGAAGGACTTAGGTCTGACTGCTCTTCCCATCGAATCTCTTCCTTCAGAGCCCCAGGCTCAAACTATCCCTATGGGAATTGAAGATCTTATTCGTTCAACCATTTAATCTCCAACCGTGGCTTATCTTTTGCCACTGCAATCATCAACTTTCTCAATGGATCATCTGTATATTCTTTATCGGTAGCTTTTTGTAACGACCTGGATTTTCGACGTTTTAAATATGAATTTAACGAAGATTTTAAAATTAAATTATTTTTAAAAATTAAAATTTGATAACATAAACTAGATATTTGGAGTGCGTCCATTTAAATAAGACAAACAAAATTTGTATTACGTCAAAATTCGTCCGAAACTCAGTCAGCGCAATTATTCCATGCGAATTACCAAAATCAAAAGTATGGATGTTTTTTTCAAAGAAATGATTTAGAAAATTTTCCGATTGAAACGTCAAAGTTCGTTCTGTCCAATTCCGACCTCTGTAGCTCCGTTTATCAAGAATTGCTGTGTCATCCAATTTCAAAGCGGTAACAACGACGACAGATGAAATTTCACTACGAATGTCATAACACAAATTTGATTGCATCGTTGGAATCGTCTGGTCACGCTGGTCTCCATGGTATATTTATTTTCGTGCTTTGGCTTCCATTGCAAAACGCTAGATGGCTGAGATGGTGGTCTGTAATCTTTCCCTGGAGTCATAATTGCTTCATTCTTTTCAGCCTACTTTATTTATTTTCAACCTATACACCTTGCGTGCAGGGCCGGCCCAAGTGTATTCAATGCCCTAGACGAGTTTTATTTTTCATTTTTTTGCCCTATTTCTTAAACAACAACAATGATTTTAAATGTAAAAACAAAATGAAAATTCTTTCATATATTAAGCGATGATCATAAAATATTGGTTAACCAAGCCATTTAGGGTTCATATCAAAAAATCTAAACGTCAACATGATATTATAACGTATTAATACGATTAATGGAAACAACTTCTCGTATTTTTTGAAGCAAACTCATATATTATCTCTTCATAGTTAAAAGCATATATAAGTACTCGTTTTTAATTGAAATCATAGCTAATCCACTCAACCTTTCTGGCGACATAGTAGTCCGAAGATATGTTTTAGTCATTTTCAATTTTGAAAAACTTCTTTATGCTGAAGTAACCGTAACTGGAGTAGTCAATAAAATTCGATAAGCAAGCCAAACATTTAACATCCCGATAACACCTTAAAAAGTATAAAATATCAATTGATTTAGTTACTTTAGATGGTAGAATCGATTTTAATTTTCGAAGATCATTGAGTAATTCTTTACCACAAATATCTTGTTCTTCGATATGTTCCAAAAAGTATTCTAATTTCATGCAATGATTCTTCATCTCACCATCATTAATATTTTTAAGCTTTAAATTTAACAAAAATCGAAAAGTTCCTTCATAAAGCTTAAATTGTTCAAATCGGTCTCTAAGTTAAGTTAAAGCTTGATCAATTATATATAAAGAAAATAAGTAACTCAAAAATTATCTTCGAGAGATTGTGTATCATTATTCTCTTCGATATCTTCATCAAATTACTTTTTTCTACGCACAACTCTGTTTCCAAAAGGATCAGATTAATACCAACATCATTTGCAATTTCTTTAGCCTCCTTCGTCGTGGTTTCAAATCCATTTTCTTTACATTTTTCAAAAAATGCTACAAGCTCTTTAATATTTGTAATTGCATCTTCGATATCAATTTTCTCTCGTTGAAGTATCTTACTTACTTGATTAATATTGTCTAATACTATTTACCAAATACACAAACTAATCAAAAATTCAAAACATTTCGGCATAATCCTTTAGCCTACATCATCACACTATATTTAGAATTATTTGCATAATTTAATTCTTTTCAACTCAATTCCAGTTTAATGTTTTATTCAATTTCAACCATAACTTCATATTTTGTTGCAGCCGAACTAAAGAGAAAAAATTATGAAAATGGTACAAGATAATTAATGCAGCCTCCCAGCAAAACCAAAGCAAAGAAAAAAGCATCTGCCTATTGTACAAACAAAAGAAAATATCTCTGATTTATGTTGTACAAATAAACATCAACTTGTACAAAATAATAACCCTTGTAACTTCACTTTCCATATATCAACTTTTCTCATCTCAGTTTCGTTCCTTCAAGCTGAGTAATATCTGAAGTAAGCTTTAGTTTAAAAATTAAAATAACAAAATAAATCAAACAATTCAACTAGGATCAGAGGATTAAAAGAAGAAAGAAGCTCAAGCCTGTTCAACATAAAAAGCATGCTCTGTTCTTCTTCTGCAAACCAATGTGAGTAAACAGTTAAATTTAAAACTTAAGTAGGTTAATAATTGTTGCTTGAATAATTGCTGTGAGATGATGCTTGCATATGTATATAGGAGTATAAATCTGTGAATATGAATGCTTCTGAATATGTATGACTGATGTCTGTGCTTCTCTGTTCTTTTTAGATTACAAAGATTTTAAATGAACTAAATTATAAAACCTTCCATCTAATCTCTTTGAAGCTTTGAGTTTCAAACAAATCAATTTAGTTTAAACACCATCTAGATTTTGAAAACAAGTTTAAGTATTTTAAGTATGGGAATCTCCTGTAAACAAGAAATACAGTTGAAAGCTTAAATAATGGGGTAAATCAAATTTTGTAATATATTGATTCAAGGATATATCTCGAATCATCTTTGAAAGTTATGATTTTTAAAACAAAAATTATAATTTTTAGAGTGAGATTGAAAGAGTAGTTTGGGTTTGAATAAATTTCATTCTTTTAGTGATCTATGGAGATTCACTGACTTGTAGTGGTCGAGATCTTGCTTGGTGATGGAGGGATGAACGGTGGTGTTGAAAAAAATAACTGGAGTTGTTCCAGTTCAACGTGGTGACGGCGGCGAGCAGTTTTTGCTCGTAAACCTAGTTTTGGCGTGGGGTTCTTTTTCAATTCGTTTGTCTTCTTCGTTGGATCGAGTTAATTGAATCAATTGTGGAATTAATAAGTATAATTAATATATGACAATAATTATGAAATTAATTATTCAATGTAATTAGTTGAGTTAATTGAATTTGTTCAAGTTAATTCCTTAAGTTTGAATTTATTCAGAATAATCACTTGATAATTTGGGAAGGTATAATTACTTAGAAAAGTAATTAATAGATAATTACTGAATGTAATTAATTAAATGATATTTGAAATTTGAGTTAATTATTTGTTAATGAATTAAAGGATTAATTAATAATGGTGATTAATTAAGATTAATTTAAAAATTAAAGATAAATTGATTCATTAATTAAGAATGATTAGTTAATAATTACAGGTTAACTAATAAATTTGAAAGAGAATTTATTTCAAATAATTTGTAATTAACTTTTTATAATTAAACCGGATTAATAATTAATATATCTGATTTTAAATTAATCAGTTGATTAATAAATTCACTTGTGAATGTTTGGACTTAACTGAATGATTAAATTGTTTGATATTCTGATCTCTGATGTTTTGTGATATATTCTGATTTGTGTGTAATATGTACTGTAGTTATTTATCTGGGATGAATGTAAATTATTATTTGTGATTTATATATATCTGTAATATGTGAATGAAAGATAAGCGTTATAATTATACCGCTTGTCAACTATACTTCTATATTCTTATCTGTGATGATTGAATGATGTTGCACTACTGTGTAAAACCCCTGGACTACACCATACACACACAAATATGGATTTCACGTGGAAATCAGTTATGTCACAGATTTTTGTCAATTTTAAAGATTGAATTCTTGAATCCAAATAGTTTTGGAAATTTGAATTGAGAGCTTTGCAAATGAGTTTCAAATGTAAAGTTATTTTAAGTAACTTAATAAAACTTGATATTTTAATAAATTGATTTAAATTTGAATTCAATTTTTGAAATTGAATTCAATGATTTGGGAAAACTAATTGTTTTCAACTGATAAAAGCTCTTATATAAGAAATGGATTTCCAATTTTAATTAAAGGAATTTCAAGTTTGAATTGAAGATGGTTTTCCAAATTTCGAATAAATCTTTGAAAACGAGTTTTTGAAAACTATCAGTTAAATCTTTGTTTTCAAGATTTAATGAGTTAATCCTATTGAAATGGAAATTGATTTGGAAAATCTGTAAATGAATCTTTGTGAAACTGGGTGAACTTTGTGAATTAAATCTTTTGTTTAAAAGATTAAAGTGTGGAAATTGTTGAAACTGTTGAAGGTTGTTAAAATGAATCTTTTTGTTTAAAGATTTGAAAATGGTAATTTGTTAAACCATTTGAAAAGGAACTTTGGGTTTAAGTTGTGACTTAACTGAAATTCCATTATCCATATGTTTTTAAATATTGCGCTCATTATTCGGTTTAGCCGGGAGAGGACCTTTGTGTCATATAACCCATTCCGAATAATGATACGTCGTATATGGATTGCAATTGAAGACCGGTGGTGAAGACCGGGTATTTGTGAGAATGATAGGATGACCTATCGATTGTCTCTGCACTAAGTCGCGCCGGTATAGAGATTTCTTAAGTGATGGGAAATCCGATCGGGATTGTGAATACCCGGATTGCAAGGGCTTCTTTGGAAGTGCCTTCGGTTCTGTTCTAACCTGGAACAGACTTGTATGGTTACATGTCTGACATTACACTTTGAGATATAAAGCTGATTTCTTTCAAATACATTTCTGTTTGGTGGCGGAGAATTTATTCTCTTAGCTTAACACCCTTCTCTGAGACGTACGAGCTCGGAGGTTATGTAGTTGAAGGTTATCAACGATATATTCCCAATTTGGTAATCTGGCATGCTGAGTGTTGTTGTGTGATGATTATTTATTGATCATTTGTTGATCAAAGCACGGCTTTGTGAAAAAAGCGTAGCTTTGTGCACGAGACCTCTTCGGACCTCACAACCCGGAAATGGTCGAAACAGGAATGATGCGGCAAGGTTATGTGGGTCGCTCCCTTTAGGGTATGTCATTTCCTTCTGGAAAAGGGTGGTATCAGGTATGGAGCCCTGGTATTTAACCTATGTGGATACTCCAATCTCATTTACTGTGTGATTGTTGTTTGATCGATGCGCCTCGGATAAAGGTCCCAAAGGACCGGGGGGTGGCATATTCGTGTAGTAGTTACCTGGTGTCAGAGGTAACCCGGCCTTGTGTTGGCAGAGAGCTAGTTAGTTCTCGGGACGTCCATCCAGAGGCGATCCCATGTGGCATAGGAAGTTCCTTAGCCTGACCATTTGTTGGAAATCCAAAGAAACAATACGAACCTTGTACGGTTTTAGTTGTATAACCTGCTATGGAATGTGGCGGTAACCTGCTATTGAACATAGTAGCTATAGTAGGCATACAATAATGGTTGTATGCTAGCTAAGATTAATATTATACTTTCGAAATGTTTCTGCACTATGCACTAGTAATAATATCAAAAGAGTTTTCCATTTGCGTAGTAAGCATGTTTGACTATCATAAGAAGAAATCTCCTCCAATTCTGCGTTTGTATTGTGTGTGTGGCGGGAGGTCTTATGGTAGTTTCATTTTCCAAAAGCATTGTGGATTTCAATGTTTAAAATTCTTTTGTGGTTGTTTTAAAGATAAATTGCTTTTGTTACTCACACCAGTCCCACAACTGACTCGGAGTTTATTGTTCCTTTCCTAAACTCTGGGTTCTCACAATTTTCCACACGGGCAGTCTAAAGTTGGGTTTCTTTTCAGATAGTCAGGTTTAGTAGATTATCTAGAGCTAGTTCAGTTTTGGAGATCAGGACTGACGTTGCTTATCTTGGTGCAACGTGATGGTGGTTCGAGCTTGATGTTGGAGTTGTTGGACTCATTCTCTTTTGAGAATCATTTGGAGTTATCACTTACATTTTCCGCTGTAGCATTGTATCATATCTCTGATATTGTTGTATCATATTGATATCATTGTTGTATATCATACTGGATATTGTATTCATTAGAGTTGTATATGATATCATCTATTTCTTTATTCCGCTGTGTTGTTATACTTAATGGTGTTATAAGCTCCGGTGCACCAGATTCGACGTTTGAATCTGCGGCATTTTGAGTACAAGTGAAGTACGGGTGCCGATTATCGAAGGCCGAGTTTTTGGGTCATTACAAAACTCATATATTATCTCTTCATAGTTAAAAGCATATATAAGTACTCGTTTTCAATTGAAATCATAGCTAATCCACTCAACCTTTCTGGCGACATAGTAGTCCAAAGATATGTTTTAGTCATTTTCAATTTTGAAAAACTTCTTTATGCTGAAGCAACCGTAACTGGAGTAGTCAATAAAATTCGATAAGCAAGCCAAACATTTAACATCCCGATAACACCTTAAAAAGTATAAAATATCAATTGATTTAGTTGCTTTAGATGGTAGAATCGATTTTAATTGTCGAAGATCATTGAGTAATTCTTTACCACAAATATCTTGTTCTTCGATATGTTCCTAAAAGACTTCTAATTTCATGGAATGATTCTTCATCTCACCATCATTAATATTTTTAAGCTTCAAATTTAACAAAAATCTAAAAGTTCCTTCATAAAGCTTAAATTGTTCAAATCGGTCTCTAAGTTAAGTTAAAGCTTGATCAATTATATATAAAGAAAATAAGTAACTTAAAAATTATCTTCGAGAGATTGTGTATCATTATTCTCTTCGATATCTTTATCAAATTACTTTTTTCTACGCACAACTCTGTTTCCAAAAGGATCGGATTAATACCAACTTCATTTGCAATTTCTTTAGCCTCCTTCGTCGTGGTTTCAAATCCATTTTCTTTACATTTTTCAAAAAATGCTACAAGCTCTTTAATATTTGTAATTGCATCTTCGATATCAATTTTCTCTCGTTGAAGTATCTTACTTACTTGATTAATATTGTCTAATACTATTTACCACATACACAAACTAATAAAAAATTCAAAACATTTCGACATAATCCTTTAGCCTACATCATCACATTATCTTTAGAATTATTTGCATAATTTAATTCTTTTCAACTCAATTCTAGTTTAATGTTTTATTCAATTTCAACCATAACTTTATCATATTCATTTTCAATGAAAAGATTTCCAATTTTGAAGTAAATCAGTTGACAAAAAACATACCAAATATCATATTTATATTTAAATATTAATTAAAAACTTACATTTCAGGAATTAGGAATCAGGAACAACAATTATCCCTCAGTCAAGGATTAGGGCAGCAGCACAGCACATGGCAGCACCATGAAAATTGAGATTAGGGCAACAACATTTTGAAATTGGGGCATCGATTCATGAAATTATGGCAACAGACTGGCTTGGTTGAACATGAGAGCCAAGAGAGCAGGGCGTGGAACAGTGGAAGGCTGGGCCGTGCACGAGAGAAGCAGGCAAGGGAGGGGGAAGCTAGGCGTGGTTGCGCGGAGGAGAAGGTCGCGTGTTGTTCATATGTGAAAGTGAAAAGCGAACTTTTTTTTCGGTTGCCCCTTCAGTCGATGTTGCCCTAGGCCAGTGTCTTGTTCGCCTTGGTCGCGGGCCGGGCATGCTTGCGTGCCCAGCCTCATTTATTATATGCTACATTTAATGCTTTCGTGCATCACCTCCTTCTATATGTGCGCTTATGCTCCGCTTCTCCTCATTTTAGTTCGCAATTGCTACTAAAGAAAGATAATGTACAAAGCAAAGTTGCATTTATGAACTTTATATTTAAACCCTCACGTACCCACCCTCCCCCTCTTTCCTTTGTTCCCTCAAACCTTCCCCTACCTTCACCCTCCATGCCAACCCAGCCACCTCTCCATTAATTCCATGCTACTTCTTCACATCAGTACCCATTTCTATGCCATGCACTTCATTTTCAAACTCACAGCCTCTTCTATTTTGTACGCTGCATACTTTCCATTCTCTTTCTTTCCCTTCCATGCAAGTCACCTCACCCACTCGACCGCACCTTATTCCGCATGTAGTCCACTTCACCGAACCCATACGCGACAACATTCCACAAAAACCAGGCATAGCCTTCCCACTCTAGTGCGTGTGCGCATGTCTGTATCTGTGTCGCCGTTCTTGTTTCTAATACGCGAAGGTGAGTGTATAACCCACGACATATGTTTTAATGCAAGTCAAATTATTTTAGTTTAAATTTGTTAAGTTATAAGTTAGTTTGGTTTACATAAATTTGGTTGATTTTAAATAGTTTGTTTATTTTTCTAGTATAAGTGTGTATGGCTAAGATGTGTGGTTTTGGAGATGAAAGGAAAAGACATTCACTTTTCCCACTTTTTTTGCATCGCCTGAAAAATCAATTTGAAAAAATAAATTAAAATATAACAAGTGGGCAATAATAGGCATAATAAAAAAGGTATGTACATGTTTCTTTCATTAGTCAAGTTGCAAAGTAGGAGATATTGAAGTACACAGGCAACAAAAGGTCACTTCTTCTCTTTGTTTATTTTTTTTGTTACACATTTGGACACAATTGACATTTACGTTTTTTATTCATTTTATGTGGCAATAGCAACCTATTTTTAGTTTTTTTATTTAATAATTAAAATAACTCTCCATATACAAAGATTTAGCCAAAATGTCCAACATCAAAGTTGTAGAGGACATATAGATCTATATTCCCCGTTCAAGTTGCACTCGATATAGTGAAGTGGATGGAGTGTTTTGAGGGAGAGGCGCATGTAATGGATTTGTGTGGAGATTGAGCCATAATTTGTTCGGTTTTGCTCGTGTGTGTAGCGGTTGCGTGTAGTGTAATGTTTGGGCTGAAGTGAGGAATGGCCGTGAGTGGTAAATTGTGTAGGAGCAAGAAAATTAGTAAGTGCACTTGTGTTAGTGTATGATCGTATGTGTGTTTGTGAGTATTAGAACAAGTGCAAGTGAGTATTTTGTGGGTGTGTAACAACCCGCATATTTAACGATTATGTATTTGAATATCTTATTTAAATATTTTAATCGTTAATCGGATCTTAGTCCGAAAAGCTACTTTTTGCATACGGTCAAATTAGGACTCGAGACCACCCCCATTGAGTTCAAAATGACGTTTGCGATCTTTTTGAGTATAAACTTCGATATGTTTGGAGTTAGTGGAATTTTGTCACTTTTTGCTTAGGGCTTTGGTTTGGGCTGAACCACTTACTAACTCAGTCCCAACCCATCTCCTCTTCATCACTTCCTTCTTCATAAATTCCTAACTCTAAAGCTTCTTCAAAAATGGTGGAGGGAATGGGAAATTAAAACTCCAAAGCCTTAGTCTTCATTGCTAATCCAACATCTACTCCAAATCCAAAGAGAAGAGATTGATTCAAGCTTGTGGCTGATTCATGCTTTGCTTTCAAGCTTCATCTCCATCAATTTCCATGAAAAGGTGAGATTTTTATCTCACATTCTTGTCTATAACTATATTGGATTGTTGGGAATGAATTCCTATCACTTTAGCATGTGCATTTGCATTTGGTTTGGATTGGATTGGTGAAAAACCCCAATTTTTAGTGTTTTTGGCAAAAATCTGGGCTTAGATCGTTCTTCCTTGCTAGCTCGCTCGCGTGGAAAAGCCTCTGCCTGCATATAGCTCGTTCTGGGCTTAGGTCGTTCGCCCCTTAGCTCGTTTATCCCTTAGGTCGCTCGGCGATCTAAAAACATCGCTAGGTCGCTTGCCTAGTTGCTTAACACACTAGGTCGCGATCGATTAGGTCGCTCTGGCTTCCTTCGCTAGGTCGTTTCCTAGCTCGCGGTCTCCTTAGGTCGTTCGTACCTTAAGTTGTAGGTCGCGCGGCCATTACATCGTTAGGTCGCAAGCCCTTGGGTCGTACCACTTTGGCCTTATGCCCACTCCTTTAGGACGCTTGACTTTGCTGGGGACGTTAGGTCGCTTAGCTGTTACCCAGTAGGTCGCGCCACCCCTTTTTGGTTGATTATGCTTAGGTCGCTCACCCCCTAAGTCGCAACCCACTAGGTCGTTCGACCTGTTTTCCCTCTTAGGTCGTTTGACCCTATTTCCTTTAGGTCGTTAGACCTTATTTTTCTTTAGGTCGTTCGCCACTTGAGTCGAATCACCTTAAGTCGCTCGGCCTCATCACTAGGTCGCTCGGCATGTGCAACCTTGTTAGGTCGCTCACCACTTTAGGTCGCAACGTTTCGGCCTGCTTTAACTCCTTAGGTCGTTCCAATGCTTTACTCGACCGTGTTAGGTCGTTCAACCCCTTAGGCCGCACCGTTTGTCGTGTGCTAACTTCTTAGGTCGCGCCATGATTAGGTCGCGCCAATTTACTATGTTGAACTATGTTATCTTGCAGGTGTATTCCTATTTTGATGGCTTTGGAATTGATTTCTTTGGAATTTATTCACGACTTAGAATGTGAATTTTGTGACTGATTGTTCTACAATCATTTTTGTGATTTGTCACTTTAAAAATATAAAGGTTTCAATACTGGTAGTAAATATCAAAACTCTTTCATCAAAACGATTTCAATACTATTTTATTACAAAGCTCTTTTTCCTAAACCGTTTTCCAATCTATTAGTATATACAAGCCTTTACTTCACTCGGATGAGAAATCTAATTAAACGGCTTAGTAAAACATGTGGTATGAAACGCTTGCGTTTACTTCATCGGTTAATTCTTGGACTTGTTCGATCGAACCTTTTGTGACAATTTCCTAGTGAAGATCTACAATTTGTTCGTAAATATTTAAGTTAAGCTAGTGGTTATGGGACATGAAGCTAAACTCATATATTTACTAGCTTAGTGTAATTAACACTTCTTGATGATCATGACGATCATTTTTGTGATTTAGACTAGCGATTGAGCGATGTCTCTTTGTCTGCGAGGGAGACTAGAGCCCGTTTGTGTGATGTTTCTACTCACATATGTGGGGGTAGCGCCCCATGGTCTTCGGGCCGTTCGTGTGTTCAAAATTTAATTGTTAGCTTCCATGAGATAGCATCTCGTTCGTGTGATACATATGTTGGTGAGCTTTCATGCTCCCGTTCGTGTGAATGGCCTCCCCCTTTTTGTGATTTCTAGATTTCGTGTGTTGATTTCTGTAATTTGTGCTTCACCAATTTTCGTGATTTTTCATTGATATGTTTTATCAATTTTTGTGCATTGGTGAATTCGTGTGTCATTACCTTTTTGTGGATTTGGATCTTTGAGAAGATTCTTGTGATATTGATTAATCTCTAGTTGATTATCATTTACATACTTATAATAGTATGCCATTATGGTTATTATTTGTTCATGCCATGTCTTTTATTCGATATCATGTCATCTGATATTTATAGCTAGACTGATCCGTTTATTATTTTCTTATGAAATAATACTCGGGTCAGACCGAGATGTTATAGGTGCTTCTGCTTGACTTCTCTCCACGGATCTATTACTCTGACTTTTGGCAATCTACTTAGATTAGTAGTTTTTGTTGTATACATTTGAGATATTGACTCATAGATGTATTCTTTTGTATAGCACATGTTGCTATTCTTTTGTGTTATTGCGGATCTTTCAGACCACTACTCTGATGTACACTTTCATGTGTTATATATTCATATCTTTTTCCGCCTTTGTGATATGGATGTCTGTGACTGACTTGTGTTATGTTTATTTCTATGTTTGTTTCCGAAGATTATATATATAGCCACTGTGTGATAGCTTTGAGTTTGTATCAGTATGTCGGGTTTCCTCCTTAAATGAAATGCATGTTTTACTATCTGACATATCGGTGCTCGCACAAAGAAATTACATGGATGGTCACCCCTCAACAGTCTTATTCTCCGTGCTAGTCGACAGCATTACACCGTAGTGTTCTTGGCTAGCGTGGGTATAGAGGTGGGGCGTCACAGCTTGGTATCAGAGCCAAACTTCGGAACAATGTAGAATAACTTAACAAGGATCATCGTCCTAAGTCCACCTTAGGAGTCGTGCTTTAGGATTTAGTTCGTGTCTTCAAACCGATTCATCCTGTTTTCTTTATGATTCCTTGTTTCATCTATCAAGATTGCTTGATAGTCATTCTGAGAATAACCTTTTTCTTCTTCCTCCTTTCTTAAAGAAGAAGAGATGGTTAGTTCTGGCAGTCCTAGCGCTGGTCAATCCAGTAGTCCTTCTATGGATGGCGTATTCATGTCTGCCCAACAACTTTTGGATCTTGCTAAGAATTAAAGGTTTATTTGTGCTTTGTGTAAGAACCCCGAAATGGTTTTACCTCTGAAACTTGAAGTTCCATTCAATCAACTTGTGGATATCACTCTTTGACATGAAGAGGCTGGTAAAGGAATTGATAGTGATATTGGGATTTCCAAGAAGAGGCATATTAAGTTCAAAAGCCCTTATCCCGATAAGAAGGTAAAGCAAGAAACCTCGGTAGCAAAGACTCCAATCCCTAATCGTGGAGAATGCTACAATTGTGATTCTAAGGACCACTATATAAAGAAGTGTCCTAGACCTATCTCTTGCCGCTATTGTAAAGGTGCGGACCATTATATGTCTTCCTGTTCCAAACTTCAAAGAAGGAAGAAAGGGGAACAAGAAACTCCGGTAGTTGAGACTCCTACCGCTAGTCGTAAACAATGCTACAATTGTGGTTCCACGGACCATTATGTAATTAAGTGCCCGAAACCCCTTTATTGCCGCTATTGCAAAGGCTCGGGTCATTACTTATCTACCTGTCCCAAACTTCAAAGTAGGAGAGAGGGAAAGCTGCAAGCCCCTAGCAACTCTTCTCTTGGTCAAGGTATTTCTTATTCAATCCTTGATTTCATTTGTTTGTGATTATCCTATTCGAGTTCTTTTTTATATGGGTTCGTCTCATCATTTTTATATCAAAAGAACTTGTTGATTCTCTTTCTTTTTATATTTTGGGCTTGATGACTTCTTTGAGGATGGAGAATCCGAATTAGTGGATCCGCAACACTCAATTTGCTTTTTATTGATGTCGAAATTATTTTATGTGATTTTTCTGTCCGAACCGATTTGCATATTATGCGTTGTTTAGGCTTCGGAATTGATTTGCATGAAAGGATTGGCTTAATCATTATGAAGCCCATATCCTATTTTTTCCGAATGGACTATCCATTTTCGACAATTTTAATCTGTTAAGCAGATTTCTATTTTTCTTTTGGGATTTTAATTCCAAATTGATGACATCATTTTATTCTTTAGGCTCACATGTTGAGTAAAGAGTTATTTCTCTCAATTGGGAGGTTGTGAATTTTTAAGAATCTTTGAGCTTAGTCTTAGGATCATCACCTAAGCAATCTTTTGAGTGGTGTTAAGGTCCTTTTAGCTCGACCTGGCCACCGGTTTTCATTAGCTACGAGTTGCGGGAGTTAGCATTCCACTTACCACGTTCCGCACTCGTTATGATTCGTAGGAATGACTTATTATGTCATTAGGTTTATCCAGCTTATTTCATCCATTTTATAAATCAAGTATTCTATGAATATCTCAATAATTCCATTCTTGTATTTATTAATTATGGATGAAAATAGAAATTTAAAATTGTGTAAATCTTTTTCATAAGATTTATTTATATGTACAATTTGACTTTTAATCTTAAACAAGCAAAGAATATTCTCAAAACCTTTAAGAGATATTTTCACCATATAGAAGATGATTTTGTGTTGTATTGTCCATTTAGTGTTTTAAGAATTCTGGTCGATGCGCTTGATCAACGCTATCGATAGCGATTTCCTAAATGCTTTGATGAGACAGTCAGACATAATAAATTGACTTGTAAAACGTAAATTTTTCTATAAAGGTAATTGTGATTTTGAAAGTTTTAGCTTTTCGGGAAAGAAGATTAAATTCTTTCTTTTCGATACTCTTATTCTTGTGATTCCCGAAGGGAACCAAGACTTTATCTTTTGTACCAATGCTAATCGTATTGGTTTGGATGCCGTTCTCTTGCAAACAAGAGCGTGCAATCATTTGTGCTTCTAAATTTTTAAAAGCCGATCGAGACTAGTTATGCCACTTATGATCTGGTGTTCGCGGCTATTGTTTTTGCTTTCAGTGTTTGGCATCATCATCTTCGGGGGAGAAATTTGTTCTCTACCACGATTGTAAATCATTGGGATATCTATTTTCTCATAAGAAACTTAATTTGTGTCAACCACGTTGGCTCGAATTTCTTGCATCTTATGATCTTGATATTCTTTATACTCCCGGAAAGGGGAAATCGTGTTGCCAATGCACTTAGTCGTAAGCAACAAGCGGTTGTTCCTATGATGATATCTAAATGGAATGGTCTCGAGACTCTATCCACTTGTGAGATTCGAGATCGCGAAATCCAATTTATGTGCATCTCTTGTTTTATGTAGCCTATAGGCTCATCCTTCTCTTTTAGACTGCGTTCTTGAAGCTCAAAGGGCTAGATCCCGAATTGGCTCTTCTTAGCCAAAGTTGTAGGGATAAAATTAATATTGAAAGTTTAAAAGACTTCGATATTGATTCTAGTGGCGGCATTCGAAAATTTGGTAGACTTATCGTACCAAATATGAGTGATCTTCGTAAAGACACTTTAGAAGATTCTCATCATTATAAATTTACCATTCATCCCGGTAGTAGTAAAATGTACGTAGACGTGAAGCGACTTTATTATTGGGAGTGAATGAAATCTGATATTGCTAACTCTATTAAGTGTTGCATGAATTGCCATCTAGTTAAGGCCGAACAACAAAGGCCTGGTAGGTTATTGCAACCTTTAGAAATTCCAATTTGGAAGTGGGACCAAATTTCCATGGATTTTAGTGATGGCCTTTCCCATTCTTGTTCGGGTCATGATAGCTTGTGGGTGATAGTTGATAGACTTACTATATCCACCCATTCCCGTTAGGTCTAACCGAACCATTCCTCTTTTGGCCAAACTCTTTATTAAAAGAAATTGTTAAATTGCATGGAATTCTTACTTCTATTGTTAGCGATCGTGATCCATTGTTTACTAGTGGATTTTGGAAGAGTCTTCAAAAAGCTTTGGGAACAAAGCTTAATTTTAGCACCGCTTATCACCCCCAGTTCGATGGACAAACGGAGCGTGTGAATCAAACACTTGAAGATCTTCTTCGTGCTTGTGTCCTTGACTTTGGTGGAAGTTGGAAAGATCATATTTCACTTGTTGAATTTTCCTATAATAACAGCTTCCAAGCTAGTATTGGTATGGCACCTTTCGAGGCACTCTATGGAAGGCCATGCCGATCTCCTTCTTGTTGGCTTGAGGCCGATGAGAAGCTGGTCTTAGGCCCAGATTTTATTCGAGATTCCACAGAAAAGATTGATCTTATTCGTCATAGGATGAAAGAAGCCCAGAATAGACAAAAATCCTATGCCGATAATCGAAGAAGGAAATTAGAATTTTCTGTTGGAGATCTTGTATTTATTCGTGTTTCCCCTATGAAGGGTGTTGTACGTTTTAGTCGATCGGGAAAGTTAGCGCCTCGATATATTGAGCCATTTCCTATCACCGAACGTATTGGTTCCATGGCTTATCGCCTTTCATTACCGGCTCAGTTTTCTTCCATGCATGACGTGTTTCACGTTTCTCAATTACGGAAATGTCTTTGGGATTCCGAATCTATTCTTGAGCCCGGTGTTGTGGAAGAGATTGAAGTTTCGCCTAATTTAACTTATGAGCAACATCCTATTCGAATTATTGCTTCGTAGGTCAAACGACTTCGAAATAAAGAAGTTCCGCTTGTTAAAGTTCAATGGTCCTCAAATCCTAAGGATTGCTATTGGGAATCTAGAGAATTCATCGAGCGTACACATCCGGACTTACTTTCTCATGCTCTTTGAGGTGAACTTCTTATTTCAAATTTCTTTTGTTTTAATATGCTTTTATGGTTGTTACTTTTTATTTCCATCTTATATATATATATTGCGAGGACGCAATTTCTTTATGGAGGGGAGTCTATAACAACCCGCATATTTGACGATTATGTATTTGAATATCTTATTTAAATATTTTAATCGTTAATCGGATCTTAGTCCGAAAAGCTACTTTTTGCATACGGTCAAATTAGGACTCGAGACCACCCCCACTGAGTTTAAATTGACGTTTGCGATCTTTTTTAGTATAAACTTCGATATGTTTGGAGTTAGTGGAATTTTGTCACTTTTTGCTTAGGGCTTTGGTTTGGGCTGAACCACTTACTAACTCAGTCCCAACCCATCTCCTCTTCATCACTTCCTTCTTCATAAATTCCTAACTCTAAAGCTTCTTCAAAAATGGTGGAGGGAATGGGAAATTAAAACTCCAAAGCCTTAGTCTTCATTGCTAATCCAACATCTACTCCAAATCCAAAGAGAAGAGATTGATTCAAGCTTATGGCTGATTCTTGCTTTGCTTTCAAGCTTCATCTCCATCAATTTCCATGAAAAGGTGAGATTTTTATCTCACATTCTTGTCTATAACTATCTTTGATTGTTGGGAATGAATTCCTATCACTTTAGCATGTGCATTTGCATTTGGTTTGGATTGGATTGGTGAAAAACCCCAATTTTTAGTGTTTTTGGCAAAAATCTGGGCTTAGATCGTTTTGCCTTGCTAGCTCGCTCGCGTGGAAAAGCCTCTGCCTGCATATAGCTCGTTCTGGGCTTAGGTCGTTCGCCCCTTAGCTCGTTTATCCCTTAGGTCGCTCGGCGATCTAAAAACATCGCTAGGTTGCAGTTCCTTAACACACTAGGTCGCGATCGATTAGGTCGCTCTTGCTTCCTTCGCTAGGTCGTTTCCTAGCTCGCGGTCTCCTTAGGTTGTTCGTACCTTAAGTCGTAGGTCGTGCGGCCATTACATCGTTAGGTCACAAGCCCTTGGGTCGTACCACTTTGGCCTTATGCTCACTCCTTTAGGTCGCTTGACTTTGCTGGGGACGTTAGGTCGCTTAGCTGTTACCCATTAGGTCGCGCCACCCCTTTTTGGTTGATTATGCTTAGGTCGCTCACCCCCTAAGTCGCAACCCACTAGGTCGTTCGACCTGTTTTCCCTCTTAGGTCGTTTGGCCCTATTTCCTTTAGGTTGTTAGACCTTATTTTTCTTTAGGTCGTTCGCCACTTGGGTCGAATCACCTTAAGTCGCTCGGCCTCATCACTAGGTCGCTCGGCATGTGCAACCTTGTTAGGTCGCTCACCACTTTAGGTCGCAACGTTTCGGCCTGCTTTAACTCCTTAGGTCATTCCAATGCTTTACTCGATCGTGTTAGGTCGTTCAACCCCTTAGGACGCACCGTTTTTCGTGTGTTAACTTCTTAGGTCGTGCCATGATTAGGTCGCGCCAATTTACTATGTTGAACTATGTTATCTTGCAGGTGTATTCCTATTTTGATGGCTTTGGAATTGATTTCTTTGGATTTTATTCACGACTTCGAATGTGAATTTTGTGACTGATTGTTCTACAATCATTTTTGTGATTTGTCACTTTAAAAATATAAAGGTTTCAATACTGGTAGTAAATATCAAAACTCTTTCATCAAAACGATTTCAATACTATTTTATTACAAAGCTCTTTTTCCTAAACCGTTTTCCAATCTATTAGTATATACAAGCCTTTACTTCACTCGGATGAGAAATCTAATTAAACGGCTTAGTAAAACAGGTGGTATGAAACGCTTGCGTTTACTTCGTCGGTTAATTCTTGGACTTGTTCGATTGAACCTTTTGTGACAATTTCCTAGTGAAGATCTACAGTTTGTTCGTAAATATTTAAGTTAAGCTAGTGGTTATGGGACATGAAGCTAAACTCATATATTTACTAGCTTAGTGTAATTGACACTTCTTGATGATCATGACGATCATTTTTGTGATTTAGACTAGCTATTGAGCGATGTCTCTTTGTCTGCGAGGGAGACTAGACCCCGTTTGTGTGATGTTTCTACTCACATATGTGGGGTAGCGCCCCATGGTCTTCGGCCCGTTCGTGTGTTCAAAATTTAATGGTTAGCTTCCATGAGATAGCATCTCGTTCGTGTGATACATATGTTGGTGAGCTTTCATGCTCCCGTTCGTTTGATAGGCCTCCCCTTTTTTGTGATTTCTAGATTTCGTGTGTTGATTTCTGGAAATTGTGCTTCACCAATTTTCGTGATTTTTCATTGATATGTTTTATCAATTTTTGTGCATTGGTGAATTCGTGTGTCATTACCTTTTTGTGGATTTGGATCTTTGAGAAGATTCTTGTGATATTGATTAATCTCTAGTTGATTATCATTTACATACTTATAGTAGTATACCATTATGGTTATTATATGTTCATGCCATGTCTTTTATTCTATATCATGTAATATGATATTTATAGCTAGACTGATCCGTTTATTATTTTCTTATGAAATAATACTCGGGTCAGACTGAGATGTTACAGGTGCTTCTGCTTGACTTCTCTCC
Source organism: Allium fistulosum (assembly GCA_030737815.1). Taxonomy (NCBI): domain Eukaryota; kingdom Viridiplantae; phylum Streptophyta; class Magnoliopsida; order Asparagales; family Amaryllidaceae; genus Allium; species Allium fistulosum. The sequence goes on along the minus strand of CM060904.1, from coordinate 1,215,090,778 downwards.
AGGGATCTATTACTCTGACTTTTGGCAATCTACTTAGATTAGTAGTTTTTGTTGTATACATTTGAGATATCGACTCATAGATGTATTCTTTTGTATAGCACATGTTGCTATTCTTTTGTGTTATTGCGGATCTTTCAGACCACTACTCTGATGTACACTTTCATGTGTTATATATTCATATCTTTTTCCGCCTTTGTGATATGGATGTCTGTGACTGACTTGTGTTATGTTTATTTCTATGTTTGTTTCCGAAGATTATATATATAACCACTTTGTGATAGCTTTGAGTTTGTATCGGTATGTCGGGTTTCCTCCTTAAATGAAATGCATGTTTTACTATCTGACATATCGGTGCTTGCACAAAGAAATTACATGGATGGTCGCCCCTCAACAGCCTTATTCTCCGTGCTAGTCGACAGCATTACACCGTAGTGTTCTTGGCTAGCGTGGGTATAGAGGTGGGGTGTCACAGCGTCCATGAGATTGGATGCATGCATATGGTATATATTTGTGTGGCCATACATTGAAATATTGAAGGAAGGAAATTGTAGATTGTTGCTTGCGGAGTGGTTCTGTTGCTAGCAGCCTCTGGTTTTATGGGCTTTGGGCCATTGGCCGTGGGTGAGATCTACCGTAGTTAGATGTTTTATATGTTTCCTAGTGATACTATTTGCTTATTATGTCCGTTATTAATTTGGATGCATTTTTTAGCAGGTATGCTTGAGTGAAAGTATGCACGATTTACTTGACTGTAGTTGACAATGTAATCTGTCTAAGGTATACTTAATACGATTGTTAATAATGCACTCTTATTCTAGAAAATGTCTTTAATGGTGCTTTCTTATTACTATTATGTTATCTAAGTATTTAAAGACGGTAAAATGTTGTCTATTTGACCAAGAATAATAATAATAATAAAGTGAAATTATGTGTTAGAAGTTTTGATGGCACGGTTGGCATGTTGCAAGACGTCTATTTGTTGTACACAGCTAGTACGTAATTTTCCACATCCATATTGATTGTTTATTTAAATTAATTTGACTATATTAATCTAGTTAATAAATATTTTAGATTAGAAATTCAATAAATCATTCTCACGAAGTCGTATAACCCACGGTCTTCGATGTTAAATTCGTATTAACAAATAGAATACATTAGTGTAGTTCACTAACACGTTTAGAGAAGTGTAAAATATTGATAAAATATTAGTGATGTTTTATTAGTAGAAAAAATCCTACTTCTACTATTATAAACTATGTTGATTTATTATTATCCAATAATTGATTTATTTGATATTGATAGTTAATTATTTAATTGATAGATGCGTTGTTATTTATTATAATTATTGATTGGTTGTTTGGTTGTTTGAACTACGCTCGGCCAGTTTATGAGCACCGATTATTATTTATTGATACTTTTCTCGACCAGTTTATATGCAATTAATCTTTCATATGCATAGCGCAGGGTGGAAAATAATTATAGTCTAACATCTTGTGATTTATTTCACAATTTGACTAAAATGTGTTTAGCGATTATATTAGTTCATTTAAATTGTTATATTTAGTTATAATAATTTAACGTCAATCGAATTCTTTTTTTTAAAGTTGGTTTTCATAAATTAAAGTTTATGAAATGTTTAAATAAATAAATATATTTGAAAATGAATATTTTGAAATTATATTATATAAAACTAATTTGTAGAATGGTTTACAAAAATGTTTTATAAAACAAATTGAATTTCAAGGAATAAAACCTTGTGTCTGGAAATTATTTAAAAAGATTTTGGGAAATAGCGACACTATTATTCTTTCTTTTTGAAAATATATATAATATTGTTTTATAGATTTTGATATAAAACTAGGAATTTGTTTCAAAGATATTATTTTCAAAAAGGGTTGTAAGTTGGAAATAATAGAGGAGTTAGATTTCATCCTATAATATCACTTATTTACCGCGTCTTTATTCCTGATTTGAATTTACTTACATAAGAATATATAGTCCTGACTTGAGTGTACTGTCTTTTCATTATGCTCGGGTCATCCCGAGTTGTTTCAGTTTTCTAAGAAATTCGTACTTGAAGACGAAGACGGAGGTTGGCAGACCGTACTTACTATTATTACCAGTATGTATGACGTATGCGAAGACAACCGTGAGTTAAATTCGTTTTAATGTGACCTACAAAAGAGGACTATATTATTGCAGTTCGATGACGTGAACGAAGAAAAATGTCACAATTTGTTCATAAAATGTTTTCTCTCCTCCTTTATCCGGGCTTAAGACCGGCATTAGTAAGTAATAGGTGATGGCGGAGTTAAAAACTTTTTTATAGGGATCATTTTATTTAATAAATGTTTGTATAATGATCTTAAAAATTTAGAATTATTGTTGTTATATATTGTGATGTAAATGAAAGTTTCAAAGTTGAGTATAAATTAAGACATGGTAAAGAAAAGTAACTAAAATAGAAGTGAAATAATGAAGTCCATTTGGTAATTGTAGAATGACATTACTCAGTGATATTATGAAGATGAATAATGTGTGTTAAAAAAGTTTGGCAGAAAAGATTCTCTTAATTATAGTTTAAGTTTTGATTACATGACAATAAAACATCTTTTTAGACAACATTTCTAGTGTGAGTTCCCTTGTTGCGTGGAATTTTTCCTTTGTGTACTAAAAATTTTGTTGAGTTTCGTGCTACTCCTCTGAACAACGCCACATATAGTTGACCGTGACTAAAAACGTGGTCTGGAAGATAAATTCCAACATGAGGAATGGTTTGTCCTTGTGATTTATTAATTGTTAAAGCAAATGATAATTTAATTGGGAATTGTTTGCAAATTAAATTAAAAGGCATGTTAATATTTTTAGAAGGCTTTAGGGGGATACGTGGAATAAAACCCTTTTACCATGATAATGACCAACTATAATTTCTGCATCAATGAGATTTGTGTGGAAGATACGACACATTAATCGTGTTCCATTACATAATCCAATTTTTGGGTCTATATTTCTAAGTAACATTATTGGTGATCCTACTTTAAGTGTTAGTTTATGTGGTGGCAAGCCACTTAAAGCAAGCGAGTTTAGAAATTTCGGCTGATACAAATTAGTAGTATCATCTTCAACTCTATCAAAAGAATAATAAACATGTTCATCCCCTGGAAACATATGTATGATTGTATTATTTATCTCATCCGTTGTTTAATTTCTTGGTGTTAATATTTCTCTATTCATTATATAATCAGTGTTACCTAAATTTTCGTGGAGTGTAGGGAAGACTTCCTCAACTAAACGACATAGAGAACTTGCATTGGTGTTGGGTATAACAATGACATCTGGGAGTTTAATAAGATCATCTTGTACATAAGGTTCTGTTCCATTTCCGATACATAAAAGTAATTCGTCATATGATTGATCGTTGATCGCTCGCATATTTTGTGTTAAATGAATTACATGTACACTTGTCAACAAATATGATCGTACTAAACATGAATCGACTATTTGAGCCCTAGTACCTTTTATGACAATGGGTAGTACTTGTCGAAAATCACCACCTAATATAATAATCTTCCCACCAAATGGTGTATTTATACCTGTTAGGTCCCTTAACGTTCTGTCGAAGGCTTCAAATGCATGACGATGAGCCATTGTTGCTTCATCCCATAGTATAACAGTGGCCAAACACAATAGTTTTGCATTATTAGATTGTTTAGGAATGTGACATTTTGACGAAGAATCCAATTTGATAGGAATTTTAAATCTAGAGTGCGCAGTTCGACCTCTAGGCAACGCTAGAGAAGCAATTCCAGAGGTAGCAACCGCAATAGCAATAAGGCTTTAGATTCGTATATGGGCTAAAATCGCTTTCTAAAGATACGATTTTCCTGTACCTCCTGGACCATCTATGAAATATATTGAGTTATTTTTTTTCTTTTACTGAATGCATGATCAGTTGAAATGCTTCATTTTGTTCTGTGTTTAAGTTATTTATGGAATCTATATCGGTTTGTGGTATCTCTATAGATTGTTCTTCTAAAATAAGGGTTGAAATATTATAGTGGCGGGAAAAATCTAAATTGTTATGAGGGATGTCATAGTCGAAAATAGTTTTGTTATATTGTTTTATGAGGTTATTAAGGTCGAAAAGACATCGGTTTATTAAGTATATATTATTTTGGTTAATGGTATGCGTAGAAGGATAATCTTCAATTAAATATGGTAAAAACTCATCCCATAGTTCTTGCACCATGCAAGGCTCACAGTACACTAAAATTGTGACGAACAATCTTCTTAAAGCGGTGGGCATGTGTGTGTTTGAAGCATCTTGTAAACATTGCTTTATACTGTTATCATTTTCGAGCAAACCTCTATGTTCTGCGGCTTCTTTAAAGGTGTTATACTGAGTTCCATTAACGGTAAGTAAGTGCGTAAAAGATGTCGGACCTCTAACATGGTTTAAAAGTAATCGTAAATAAAATCGATCACCTTCTGTAGGAGATAATGTATAAATTAGACTAATTACCTTACGATTGTTTCGTCTACATATCCATTCTTTATGATTATATTCCCACCAATATTTTTTAAGAAATTCGTAGTATAAGTATTGACGTGCATTTACATCGTTAATATTCTTAGTGAAAAATTCAGCAAGCATTGTTTTAGATCTATGTTCATCAGTCAAAATAGTTTCTAGGTTTTCGTTTGCACTAAATTGTAGTTGTTGTGCATTTAGAAGATGTATTTGTAGTCCTATAACAGAAGGAGAAATAGAAGTTAGTGGAAATTTAAATATTCGCCATATTGACTCAGGTGCACAAATCCATCTAGCGTTAACAAACTGAGAAATTTCGTCCTCATCGTTAGTGTTAGAAGATACGTTTACAGAAACACGATCCGACCCTTTATAAACATATTTATATAAATATTTCACAGATGTAATACTTGAGCATATTTCAACATTTATATGACAATCATATTTTAATAGTAAATAAGGATTATAAGGAACCACCCAGCGATTGTCAATTATTTATCCACCTCTTTGTACTTTTATTCCATTATCACGTCTTCTATAAATCGGATACGAATCACTTCCTTGTAAAGTTATATGTGCAAAAGACTTTGGAAATCCTTTCTTACATTGATTATTTTTCATGCACGTGGCATTAGCGTTGAAACGACCGCTGGAGTATGAACCATTTGTTTTACAACTGCAGCATGTAATTCTGGTTCTAAATCTTTATCTGGGATTTCAGCCCTCACTAAAGCGTCATAATCGTCAGGGTTGTTAATCTTATCATTTTCATGTAGAATAATTAATATATGTGAATGAGGTAGACCTCTCTTTTGAAACTAAATGACGTGCACATGCGCAATGACTTTACCTAATACGCCTTTTTCATATAAGTCGTGTTTTAGTTGTTCTAATTTTGCACGAAATATCCTTGTTGTTAAATCGGGTCTATCTTGTGCTTGTTGACCGGGTAGTAGTTCTTGTGTAATCTCTAACCACTTAACATTACATGTGATAGTAATAAATAAATCAGGTTTTCCATACCTTCGCACTATTGCCATTGCATATTGATATCGATTATGCATATCTCGAGGACTACCGGTGTGAGATGATGGAAGAATTTTTCGAACACCAACATTTCCTAAAGGTTATAGTAAAATGGAAAAAAATTACAATATATAATTTTTGCATATGAAGTTAAAGAAACATAATAAATACATTGGTTATGTAGTATTACTAACCGGCGGTCGTCTCTTCAGAAGTTAGAGCATCCTTTAAACCTTGATATAATTTAGCTCTAATAGTATCTGGATTGTTACAGAGGTACCTTAGTTTCATAGTTTCTATTTTAACATAATTGTCAACCACATACTGCTGCAATAGGCGACTGCCATGCAAAATTAGTGACATCTCCGTTGGTCATATCTAAACACATAAACAAATTAGTAATGGTTATAAAAATGAAATGAAATGAAACTGGGGATGTTTATAGTTTATATATATATAAAGTTTTTTCGTCAAAAGTTGTTCCCACACTTGCCAAGCTACAATACATAAAAGCTATTTTGTTGAACCATACGAAATTTCTTTTCAAGCTTTCCAAGTCCCATAAAAGAAATATAGAATGTGTAGAGGCAATAGTTTTCATGTACTGCACATAGTTTGGTGTGAATTTTGGTACAGGTTATTTGTTGCGATTTTTTTGAAAAGATATATATTGGTTTAGCATTCAGTTAATAGACAAATGTCAAACTATGAGGCCTCAATAAGTACTTTAACATTTAGTTGCATTTAATCTTTAAACAACTGTTATGATAAAGATCTGCTGGAAGTAGCAATGCAAAAGTCTTTGTCTATGCTTAGTTAATTTTCTAATTTTAGCCGCTGTAATTTCCTACAATGGACTTTCCTCTGGGTGTTTTCACGCGTGTTCATGTGAGTGATCGAGTGCATAAGTATGTGTGAAGCTTTGCGTATGTACATTTTCTTTGTTATTGTCTTGGTTGCTGAGTATATAGTAAATACTTCATTTTAACTACTTGTGCTATGTATAAACCTAATGTAAAGATACCTAAACATACTATATATATTTGTGTGTTGTTGATGCAGCTCAAGGTGAAGGTCTAAGTCGTACACGACTTAAGGGGCTAAGTCGCACACGACTTAAAGTAACTATAGGTCGTCTACGGCCTAAGGAGGCATGTGAGCAGGAGCTACGACTTAACTGGAAACCAGGGGAAGGAACTAACTCGAGTTTACGACCTAAGGAGAAGGTTCTGGGTCGTCTACGACCTAACGGATTAGGAGGAAAAGGGCTACGACTTAACAAAGGTTTAAGTCGCTCGGAGTTGATAAGTCGTCCACGACTTCCGGAGAAGGCCACGAAAGGAGCGGTTCGAATTGAGAATGAAGTGTTAAGTCGGCTACGACTTAAGGAAGGAGTTAAGTCGGAAGCGAGTTACGACTTAGTTAAGTCGCACAAGTTAAAAGCGAACCCTCTTAAGTCGCAGAAGCTTGAAACCGAAGATCCTGATGCCGCGTCAATCTGGGCCGTTGATATCTTAAGTCGTGAACTGGGTTGTAATTTGTTAAGTCGTCACCGACTTATGTTAAGTCGTGAGTCGTAAGTCCTGTACGACTTAAGTGTTGAGTCGCTATGTTGTAATATGTAGGTTATTTCTTAAGTCGTAAATCGTTTATCTTTGAGTCGCGTGTGTTGTGTGTTGACTTTGTTTTAGTCGTCGCTGTAGATGAGTCGTCACCGACTTATAGGTAAGTCGTAAGTCGTTTCTTATAGGTCGAAGACGACCTAAGTACTTGTAATTTTTGAACTTTTTGTGTGTGTTGAGTTGTAACTACTATAAATAGTGGGTGAGTTGTAACTTTGAGGTTGTTGATTTTTGAATAAAATTCTCTTTTGATTGCTGTGTGCTTTCATCTAAATTGGTAGTTGAGTGTAATCTCCTATCTCCTCTTTCGGTTAATCGAGTGCGCTCGATTCAACGATTGTAGAAGCCGATTCGCGGAATCAAGTGCGCTTGATCAACGCTTGAAGAATTGAAGATCTTTGAACCCGGTATCGTGTGCGATCAACGAGTTCGGGATAGCTAGAATTCGGTATCTTCGGATCAACGAATTTGGGCATTTCAGTATCTTTCAATCCACCGATTACTACTTTCACCGATTGAAGATTGTTTTGTTTAATCCGTTGCGCCAGTTTTGGTATCAGAGCTTGTTCTAGCCAATCATAGCTAGATCAAGACTTGGAGCCAATCAATTGAAGAAATTTGAAGAAGTTTGAGACGGCCGAGCTAGTTGAGGGAATTTGCATTCATTTTTGAAGCTTGGAGGATCGGATTTGTGTTAGAGGCCGAGAGTTGTGTTCGTCGAGTTCATCATCGAGTAGCAACACGAGTGGGAGTTTTGATCCATTCTATTTTGGATCTAAGTTCGAGAATTGTTTGGATTTGGGCCGTGAAGCTTGCGCGCGCCAAAGGAGAGATTTGAATTTTTGAAGTTGAGTTTGTTGAAGTTTGTACAATTTACAATCATGCCACTGAGAAGAGCAAATCGTCACCAAAACGTAGAAGCTTTGTATCGAAGAGAAGAAGCTGATGAGATGGAACAAAGAATCAATGAAAACTTTAGTGAAAAGCTTAACGAAGGAATTAGCCGGATAGAGAAGCTTATGACGGAGATGAATCAAAATCGGAGAAGGGTTTCACCTGAATCTAACCATGGGGGAAGTAGAGTCTCACCACAATCCAATCGAGACAGAAGTGTTGATGATGATCAAAGGCGTGGGAGGAACGTGAATGATCGTGAACGGAGGAATGTAGATAGAAGGGATGATGGTGGTAGACGTGATGGGAGTAGAGATGTGGGTGGACGAGATAGACAACGATATACATCTGATTTTGAAGAGGAGTATGATGGTGGTAGTGTTCGAGGACAAGGACGAGGACAAGGAAGAAATCACTCTGAGTATGATCACAAATGGGAGTCGGGGATGAAGACTGAAATTCCTGAATTCAAAGGTGGTATGCAAGCGGAGGAGTTTCTAGATTGGGTAGCTAATGTTGAAGAGATTTTTGACTTCAAAGAAGTTCCAGAACATCGTAGAGTGAAGTTGGTTGCTACAAGGTTGAGGGGTAGAGCTTTGGCATGGTGGCAGCAAACCAAACTTACACGTGAACGAATGGGGAAGTCAAAAGTTGAATCTTGGGAGAAGATGAAGAAATTGATTAAAGCAACGTTCTTACCTTACAATTATCAATCTTTGATGTATCAACGTTTGCAGAACTTGAGGCAAGGGACGAAATCTGTGAATGACTATGCTGATGAATTTTATCAACTGATTGCAAGGAATGATATTATGGAGACAGAAGAACAATTGACATCTAGATTCATTGGGGGATTGCGAATGCAGATTCAGGATATGGTTAACATGTTTGATCCCAGATCTGTAGCGGAAGCACATCAGAAAGCGTTGGCTTGGGAGAAGCAGGGACGACGAGGAAGTGGTGTGTTTACTAATTCTAACAATCAAGCGAAGGGTGTTGGTGGGAGTTCTAATGTTTCTAAACCTATCAGTAGACCAGTAGTGAAGGAGGCTGAGAAGACAAAGGTTAACAACGGTTTCAAATGTTACAATTGTCAGGAATTTGGTCACAAAAGTAGCGAATGTCCAAAGCCGAAGAAGAGAGCTATGATAGCAGAGGTTGAGGATGAGAATGAAGAAGCTGAATGTTCCAATTCACCACCTGATGAGGAGGTAGAAGAAGTGTCGGGAGACGAAGGTTATAATCTAATGATGAAGAGGTCCTGTTTAACACCAAAGCAAGAGGAGGATTGTAGTTGGTTAAGGAGCAATATTTTTCAGTCAACATGTACCATTCTGGGGAAGGTTTGCAAATTTGTTATTGATGCTGGAAGCTGTGATAATATAATTTCTTCCGAAGCTGTGAGGAAGTTGGCATTGAAGACTGAGAAACATCCGAAACCGTACAAGTTAGCTTGGTTGAGGAAAGGCGGGGAGGTGACGGTTGGATGAAGGGCTCGTGTGAATCTTTCAATTGGAAAGAAATATAAAGACGAAATCTGGTGCGATGTGGTAGATATGGATGTCTGTCATTTGTTGCTGGGGAGACCGTGGCAGTATGATAGGGCGGTGCAACATGATGGGCGTACCAACAGTTACAGTTTCATGTTTGAAGGCACAAAGATTACTCTAGTTCCAAAGAAGCGACAACAGGAGGAAAACAAGTCGGAGGAGATTGAAGAGCTTAAAACTTTGTTATCTTTGAAGGAGTTTGTGAAGGAAGTAGAGGAGGAGCCTGAAGTGTTTTTGTTGATTGGGCGAGAGAGCAGTGAAGAAGTTGAAATTCCAGAAGAAGTTAAACAAGTTTTGAAAGAATTTGACGATGTATTTCCAGAGGAGTTACCAACGGAATTGCCACCGTTGAGGGATATACAACATCAGATAGATCTTGTTCCAGGTGCTGTGTTGCCACACAGACCACATTATCGAATGAGTCCGAAGGAACATGAAGAGTTGCGGAGGCAGGTAGAAGAATTGCTTGAACATGGGCGTGTGCAGGAGAGTTTAAGTCCTTGTGCTGTACCAGCTTTATTGGTACCCAAAAAGGATGGAACGTGGAGGATGTGCACTGACAGTCGAGCATTGAATAAGATTACTGTGAGATATAGATTCCCAATGCCGAGGCTTGATGATTTATTGGATCAGATCAGTGGGTCCGTAATCTTTTCTAAGATTGACTTGAAGAGCGGTTATCATCAGATTCGCATTAGACCAGGGGATGAATGGAAGACAGCATTCGAGACGAGGGAAGGATTGTATGAATGGCTGGTAATGTCGTTTGGTCTATCAAATGCACCGAGTACATTCATGAGGGTGATGAATCAAATTTTCAGACCGTACATTGGAAAATTTGTGGTGGTTTACTTTGATGATATTCTGATCTACAGTGCGAGTACAGAAGAACATGTTCAACATTTGAAGAAAGTGTTAATTATTCTTCGTGAAGAACAATTCTATGCTGCTACAAAGAAGTGTGTCTTTATGGCGAGGAGTGTTTTATTTCTGGGATATGTTGTATCGGAAGAAGGAATACAGGTTGACCAAAGTAAAGTTGAAGTGATCAGAGATTGGCCACAGCCCAAGACGATAACGGAAGTTCGTAGTTTTCACGGGTTGGCTTCATTTTATCGAAGGTTTATTCCACACTTTAGTAGTGTGATGGCGCCTGTGACTGATTGTATGAAGGGTAAACAGTTTACATGGACGGAGGGAGCAGGAGTTGCTTTTGAACGAATCAAGGAGTTGTTGACGACAGCGCCAATTCTAACATTACCAGATTTTCAGTTAGTGTTTGAACTACATACTGATGCATCCAAGGTTGGAATTGGAGGAGTACTGAGTCAGAGGGGACGTCCTATTGCATATTTCAGTGAGAAGTTGTCAGGGGAAAAGATGCGATACAGTACATATGATGTGGAATTTTATGATGTTGTGCAATCTTTTAAACACTGGAGACATTATCTATTTCAGAAAGAGTTTGTTCTATATACTGATCATGAGGCTTTGAAGCATTTACAAGGGCAAGACAAGATTTCAGCGAGACATGCATCGTGGATTGCATATCTGCAACAATTTACTTTTGTTGTCAAACACAAGTCAGGGGTGACGAATCGTGTGGCTGATGCTTTGAGTAGGAGGAGTCATTTGTTGACTACACTGAAGGTTGAAGTGACGGGGTTTGATATGTTGCCAGAATTATTTGCCGATGATCCTTACTTTGCAAAGTTTGTTGATAAAGTTAAGGAGGGGAAAACGGATGAGTTCGTGATGGTAGATGGTTTTCTGTTCAAAGGAAATCGATTGTGCATACCTGATTGTAGTTTGAGAATGAAGATTGTTAAAGAGCTACATGAAGAAGGACATGTTGAGAGAGACCGTACATTACAGTTGATTTCACAATCTTACTTTTGGCCATCGATGAGGAAAGAAGTGGAGAGGTTTGTGGAACGATGTCATATCTGTCAGATTTCGAAAGGAACTGCGACTAATGCTGGTTTATATATGCCGTTACCTGTACCAATTAAACCATGGGTTGATGTGAGTATGGACTTCGTGTTAGGATTACCGAGGACACAGCGTGGTAACGATTCCATTTATGTGGTGGTTGATCGATTTTCGAAAATGGCACATTTTATTGCTTGTAAGAAGATGGCGGATGCTGTTCATGTTGCTCAATTGTTTTTCAAGGAGATCTATCGACTTCATGGATTGCCAGAATCTATTGTGTCGGATAGAGATACTAGATTTTTGAGTCATTTCTGGCTAAGTTTGTGGAAGATGGTTGGAACAAAGTTGAATTTTAGTAGTGCTTATCATCCACAGACCGATGGACAGACTGAGGTGGTAAATAGATCATTGGGGAATTTGTTACGATGTCTTGTACAGGACAATCTGAAGAGATCAAGCAGAATTTGCACACAATCATGCAGTAAACTGGAGTACTGGGTTCAGTCCATTTCAGATTGTGTATTCTAACCTACCAAAAGGACCGTTGGATTTAGTAATGATTCCGCAGCCGAAGGGGACGGTAAAGCGAGCAGTAGATTTTGTTAATGGATTGACGAAATGTCATAAAGTCGTTCAAGAACGATTGGAGAAAGCAAATGAAAAGTATAAACGATCAACAGATTCGAAGCGAAGGAGTGCTAAATTTAATGAAGGTGATTTGGTTTATGCAGTGTTAACGAAATATCGTTTTCCAGTGGGTGCTTACAATAAGTTGAAAGCCAGAAAAATTGGTCCTGTAGAAATCGTGAAACGAATTAATGAAAATGCTTATAAGTTGAAGTTGCCGGAGGACATGTACACTTTTGATGTATTCAATGTTAAGCATCTCATACCGTATCATGAAGATGATTGTGTCGCGGAGGAGAAAGGTGCAAATTCGAGGTCGAATTTCTCTCAACCAGGGGAGGATGATGCAGCTCAAGGTGAAGGTCTAAGTCATACACGACTTAAGGGGCTAAGTCGCACACGACTTAAAGTAACTATAGGTCGTCTACGGCCTAAGGAGGCATGTGAGCAGGAGCTACGACTTAACTGGAAACCAGGGGAAGGAACTAACTCGAGTTTACGACCTAAGGAGAAGGTTCTGGGTCGTCTACGACCTAACGGATTAGGAGGAAAAGGGCTACGACTTAACAAAGGTTTAAGTCGCTCGGAGTTGATAAGTCGTCCACGACTTCCGGAGAAGGCCACGAAAGGAGCGGTTCGAATTGAGAATGAAGTGTTAAGTCGGCTACGACTTAAGGAAGGAGTTAAGTCGGAAGCGAGTTACGACTTAGTTAAGTCGCACAAGTTAAAAGCGAACCCTCTTAAGTCGCAGAAGCTTGAAACCGAAGATCCTGATGCCGCGTCAATCTGGGCCGTTGATATCTTAAGTCGTGAACTGGGTTGTTATTTGTTAAGTCGTCACCGACTTATGTTAAGTCGTGAGTCGTAAGTCCTGTACGACTTAAGTTTTGAGTCGCTATGTTGTAATATGTAGGTTATTTCTTAAGTTGTAAATCGTTTATATTTGAGTCGCGTGTGTTGTGTGTTGACTTTGTTTGAGTCGTCGCTGTAGATGAGTCGTCACCGACTTATAGGTAAGTCGTAAGTCGTTTCTTATAGGTCGAAGACGACCTAAGTACTTGTAATTTTTGAAGTTTTTGTGTGTGTTGAGTTGTAACTACTATAAATAGTGGGTGAGTTGTAACTTTGAGGTTGTTGATTTTTGAATAAAATTCTCTTTTGATTGCTGTGTGCTTTCATCTAAATTGGTAGTTGAGTGTAATCTCCTATCTCCTCTTTCGGTTAATCGAGTGCGCTCGATTCAACGATTGTAGAAGCCGATTCGCGGAATCAAGTGCGCTTGATCAACGCTTGAAGAATTGAAGATCTTTGAACCCGGTATCGTGCGCGATCAACGAGTTCGGGATAGCTAGAATTCGGTATCTTCGGATCAACGAATTTGGGCATTTCAGTATCTTTCAATCCACCGATTAGTACTTTCACCGATTGAAGATTGTTTTGTTTAATCCGCTGCGTCAGTTTTGGTATCAGAGCTTGTTCTAGCCAATCATAGCTCGATCGAGACTTGGAGCCAATCAATTGAAGAAATTTGAAGAAGTTTGAGACGGCCGAGCTAGTTGAGGGAATTTGCATTCATTTTTGAAGCTTGGAGGATCAGATTTGTGTTAGAGGCCGAGAGTTGTGTTCGTCGAGTTCATCATCGACTAGCAACACGAGTGGGAGTTTTGATCCATTCTATTTTGGATCTAAGTTCGAGAATTGTTTGAATTTGGGCCGTGAAGCTTGCGCGCGCCAAAGGAGAGATTTGAATTTTTGAAGTTGAGTTTGTTGAAGTTTGTACAATTTACAATCATGCCACCGAGAAGAGCAAATCGTCACCAAAACGTAGAAGCTTTGTATCGAAGAGAAGAAGCTGATGAGATGGAACAAAGAATCAATGAAAACTTTAGTGAAAAGCTTAACGAAGGAATTAGCCAGATAGAAAAGCTTATGACGGAGATGAATCAAAATCGGAGAAGGGTTTCACCTGAATCTAACCATGGGGGAAGTAGAGTCTCACCACAATCCAATCGAGACAGAAGTGTTGATGATGATCAAAGGCGTGGGAGGAACGTGAATGATCATGAACGGAGGAATGTAGATAGAAGGGATGATGGTGGTAGACGTGATGGGAGTAGAGATGTGGGTGGACGAGATAGACAGCGATATACATCTGATTTTGAAGAGGAGTATGATGGTGGTAGTGTTCGAGGACAAGGACGAGGACAAGGAAGAAATCACTCTGAGTATGATCACTAATGGGAGTCGGGGATGAAGACTGAAATTCCTGAATTCAAAGGTGGTATGCAAGCGGAGGAGTTTCTAGATTGGGTAGCTAATGTTGAAGAGATTTTTGACTTCAAAGAAGTTCCAGAACATCGTAGAGTGAAGTTGGTTGCTACGAGGTTGAGGGGTAGAGCTTTGGCATGGTGGCAGCAAACCAAACTTACACGTGAACGAATGGGGAAGTCAAAAGTTGAATCTTGGGAGAAGATGAAGAAATTGATGAAAGCAACGTTCTTACCTTACAATTATCAATCTTTGATGTATCAACGTTTGCAGAACTTGAGGCAAGGGACGAAATCTGTGAATGACTATGCTGATGAATTTTATCAACTGATTGCAAGGAATGATATTATGGAGACAGAAGAACAATTGACATCTAGATTCATTGGGGATTCCGAATGCAGATTCAGGATATGGTTAACATGTTTGATCCCAGATCTGTAGCGGAAGCACATCAGAAAGCGTTGGCTTGGGAGAAGCAGGGACGACGAGGAAGTGGTGTGTTTACTAATTCTAACAATCAAGCGAAGGGTGTTGGTGGGAGTTCTAATGTTTCTAAACCTGATGTAAAGATACCTAAACATACTATATATATATTTGTGTGTTGTTATATTGTGTGTACTGTGGGTTACTTACCATGTTTGCATATGAATTGTGTAGTGTTAGCGTATGTGTGCATAGATCGGTCTAGGTGTGAGTAGTGGGTGCATGTGTGTGTTTTAATTTATATGTGTACACCTGTATGTGTTGAGTCATCACTAAATTTTACATTTTTTTCTTGGGCTATTATGAAATTTATTTGGACCTTGACTTGTTCATTGTCTATAGTTTCCATACTTTTTAATGTGGTTATGTTGACCATTATGAGATTAAAATTATTTTTATATTATCACTTGCTGTTAGATATATCATGAGAACTTGATTCAGTATTGTTGTGTATTTTTCTTAGTTTTGACCTTATTAACTTGATTATTATTTGCTAATGCAAACAGTTATCATAATTTATGTGTTTACATTTGGATTTAATTTAAGCAAGGTTTTTTGGAAAAGATTTAAAAGATTTCAATGTTATTACTTATACTGAAGTCTCCTCTTTATAACACGTTTATCAATATGGACCATGATATATATTGTAAATTTTAGCATAAAGTGACCGAGTGCATGAGTATGCATGAAGCTTCGCGAATGTACAGCTTCTTGGTTACTGAGTAGATAGTAAATACTTCATTTTATTTTGCTTTGCAATGTATAAACCTGATGTAAAGATACATATACATACTATATATATATAATTATGTGTTGTTATATTGTGTGCAATGTGGGTTACTTACCATGTTTGCATATGTAAACATTTGCCATTTGGATCATTAAAACATCATTTGTGCCTATTTTTAATATATAAAAATTTAGCCAGCTTAAAGTTGAAAGAATGTTGGTCCACATAAATGATATAAACAGAGAATGTTAACCTCTCCTATAGGAAGAGTCATATGAACTGCATCAAGGTTAACCAAGAAAAAGTCATATGAAATGAAAGAAAAAAAACTTACAAAGCTAACTTTATTGTGCAATAATGCCTAAGGGATTGCAGTACATAAATAAATAAAAATGCATGAAAACAAAAACATCCAGCATAAATCTTTGAAAGCTACGTTAAACATCGAAATTCACTTGTCAAATTTCTTGCAACATTCAATCTGTAAAAGATAGAATCATGAAATAAATGTATGTTATATGGATAAGTAAGTTAAAATGTGAGTTTGTTATTTACCACAGCATTTGCAAATGGTTCATCCCAGTCACCGACCATGGATGGTTGGTCCATAATTACTTTGGATTCTTGAACATTCATGGTTCCTTCTGATTCTTGAACAACAGTAGTTTCACTAAAAGCTCTGTCTTCGTTTTCAACTTTAACTGCAGTAGGCACGGAAGTTTCTGATGACCGATTAAATGGTTCTATTTTAACTGAGATGGCGTTTGATTGTTGTACCAACTCAGCACAGTGTTGCTTTCCTGCTCGCTTTAGCTGTTGCTTTCGAGTGCATATTGAATTATCAGTTTTGTTACCTGTAGATTTACCCTGTAGTACAACATATAATAACTACATTTAAAAAGAGAGAAAAGCATTATAACGAAGAAAAAAAAAATATCAATTACCTTAGGCATGATAACAAATGAAAAATATATAGCTTAATATTTTGTCTACCACGGATAAGAGATACTGGATAGTTTATTTAGATGTAGGTAATTAAATTATAGGAAGTGGAAGTTTGTAACATAAACGTGGACAGTAAAATCGGCAAAAATAATGGGTCATTTGATACATTTTACGGATGGTTTGCTACTTACATGCCTAGATAGTACAACAGGTTGAATAAGTACAATTTGCTTTGTTTGATTATAATAGGCTGCTGCACATAGATGTTTGTGGACCCATTTAAATATAGTAGGCTAATAGGTAGAAGCTTGTGGACCTGCTTTGTTTGATAGACGGCATGATGGCTACTATGTATTAGCTGTATTGGGTTATTCAATTTTTGTGAATTGCTTAAAAACAAAAGGCTGCTGTACGTAGAAGGAACTGGTTATGTTGTCTGACGGCCGTAATGATGGCTACTGTTTATTAGCTGTATTCCATCATTAATTCTGTTGTTTTTTTTATGACAAACAAAAAACAGATGGAAGACCTACTCTTGTACCAAAGCATGCGTTACCACGCAACCCCTAGCAATGAAAAATGACAGACGTGTACGCATATAATGTACACACCTAATATACATTAACCTTCGGTGCATTGGCAACACACGCAACCCACGCACTTACACAAATACAACTGCAAATACACATAGTTATGTGAATATGTATTCTCCCTGTTAGAACACAGCCCTTAAACTGACAGAACCAATACATTGGTACAAAATACTACACTAAAACCATTTTTGTAACATGACAGAGCAAGGCACAGTAGTCGCAACGAAGCTTAAATAATTTGAACTGAAAGATTATTTGTTTAAATAGCATATCTCAACCGTAACACATAATAGTTGCAGCAAACTATTGAGAAAACATTCAGAGATTTATTAATAAATAGAGTAATTTACAAATCCAACATTTAAAATAGTTACACATCAAAACAATATGAGTGCAGATCTAAAGATTGAAATCATATATCTTGAGGCTCATCGAATGATGCCAATCACAGTAAAAAACAAATAAAGGGAGAAATTCACACCAAAACTAAAGAACGCCAACAAATAAATGAAACCATAGTGAAAAACACCATAAATAGCGCACAGTAGCAAAGCATGCCAAATGTATATTTTGGGCTAACCCTCCTTCATGTTTACCCTATAAGGATTTCAAAGTGAAGGCATCATCTAGCACTAATTTTGAGACGAAGGACATCAATGATTCCAAAAACTGCAAAAAGGAAGCAAAATTTACTAGTAAGTTAGGAATTGAAAGTAACATATTAGTGGATTGCATCTTCCTGACCATAACTTGGCAAAGTCAAAAAATGCATATAAATTTTGAAGTATATGTAAAATGAGAATGTTGTTCACTCATATTAATCTTTATCTTTAATTCCCTCTACAAATTTAAAAGTATTAAGACATTTTATTCATTTTAACCTTTGCAAGAAATATTTTAATATTTGTCCAAAAAGAATACATAATATAATCAAATTTATTAAAAGAATATTTGATATAAGTCAAAAAATTTGAAATTGGGAAAAAAATAGAAATGTGTGGAAATGTATTGATATTATAATTTTGTATATACTGTATTGATGAGTTAAATAATGTATTCGAGGTTTTCTTAACGAAGGAGCAGATTAATAGATAGTCTACATGTTTAGTATAATCTATATTAAATATCCAATCCTTTTTTGAGTTTGTTTGCACATTTCATTTCAGGCATACGAACGCACATAGATGAAGTAGAGCAGCGTAAATTGGATGTAACAAATTAATTATATAACAACAATATAGTCAGGGATTTCACTTAGAAATCATTTCCCTGATATAAACAACACAGTAATAATAGTTGCACAGAAAAAACACCTAAAATTGAGGTCTTACCAAAAGAAACTATGAAGTAGATAAGTGTCCCAACTACCCCAAAGCACATAATGGTTGCAAAATTGCGGAGGATATGCTTCTTTTTTACCTGAAATCATAATTATGAAAATTAGAAATGAGACAAACATCCATTAATTTAATGGTAATAAAATCTTGCAACTTTAAACAAAAATGATGTTAGGGATGAACAAAGATGAAGTCTTATATAAACATATAAACTAATTCAAGAAGAAGAGAAAAAAATAATCAGATAATTAGGCTCTCAAAAAAGAAAATTCAAAGGATGAAAAAAAAACATGAAATTAGTTTTATTGTCCAATGTAACCATAACAACTCCAATTCAAATTCAGGCAACAACTCAGTTACACTGTATAAAGAAGTAATACATTTTCCAACACTAAATTGAATTCCCAGTCTCTCTCGGTACTAAGTTCAACTAAGAACAACTTCTAAAATGAATGAAAAACCAAACTTACCAAGAATTAAATATAAAAGGTGGAGAAGATACAAAAAGAACAAATCTTCACTATACACCAAAACATGCGAGGTCTTCCCTTTAGTAGCAAACAAAATAACTACTCCGGTGTACAACCCCTGCATCAAAATTAGAAAATTCAAAAACTGTTATCATGAAAAAATTTGAAAGTGGAAAAATGAATAGAAATGTGAGAAAATGTATTGATATTTTAATTTTATGAAATGTTTTTCTTTTGAACTCAATAATTCGTATGTTTCAGTAACTTTTCCCGATGATACAATTTTAAGAAAGATTGATCAAACGCTTCTCTTTTTCTTACAATTACTTGGAACATAAACTCTCCTACAACCCTTGAACAACTCAATATTACTCATTATAATAACTAACTGTTGACTTAGCCAGGTAACAATCTTTTGCACTGCTGTTATTTGCGAATTCTTTGTATGTTACTAAGAAATTTAACAAAATTAAATGAGAAAATACTTATATATCTGATTCATTACAACCACACAATATATAGTTACAATATAATAAGCAACAACAATTAATGAATAGAAGATCAAAATGAGCAGTAATTAAATATTATACAAAAAAAGTTGGATAGAATATTTAATTAAATATATCTATCGTTAATTTCCATCTATATGCGATACCTACAATATAAGCCTATTTAAAAGATGATGCAGCCACTTAAAACCAATTACTATATAGATGTCATCAACTGATATGTCATATGTGAATAGCCATTCTAATCAAGGCTTGTTGTACCTAAATATAATATATGATATGTAAGATTATTGCCTAATATATAAGTCAAGGTTTAATGGTAAAGAGTTCAAAAAAATTGTGTTTGTCTACATGCATCAAAAAATGTAAATTTACTTCCTTCTAATTTAAATGTTTCATTCACAGTCAAATACTTCATTCACAGTAAAATGCAGTAAATTTTGATCCTAGATTGCAGTCAAATAGATTAAAAGACAATTCAAACAAAATAATTAATAACGTCTCATTAGTGAGTACTTGGAAACTGAAACTGACAATATTGTAAACCTTAACAGACAAATCAATATGGAAAAAAAATAAATACAAACCTACCAATAATTAAAGTCTTAACAGCCAGGTATCTCGATCTCAGCACCGTCCTCTCCAATTCCCGCTGCCACCTCCCTCTTTGACCTTAGAGTTTGAATATAAGGATTTGAGTTTGTAAATCGTGGAAAGAAGATAAAAAATCAACAAAAATAAAGACAAACCTTTGTAAATCGTGGAAAAAAGATTAAAACTGCAACAAAAATAAAGACAAACGTACCACTAATTAAAGGGTTAACAGCCATGTCCAGTCGATTCGTCGTTACCACTTTTATCATCCTCTCCAATTCCCGCTGCCACCTCCCTCTTTAACCCTACAGTTCGAATCCGAGTATTTGTGTTTGTAAATCGTGGAAAAAAGATAAAAACTGCAACAAAAATAAATACAAACCTACCACTAATTAAAGGGTTAACAGCCAGGTATCTCGATCTCAGCCGTCAAGTCGATTCCGACGCTGCCACCTCCCTCTTGACGCCTCGTCGCATAGCGTGAACCCTAGAGTTCGAATCCGACGATTTGAGTTGTGAAAAACGTGGAAAAAAGGTAAAAGCCGTCAAGTCGATTCCGATGCTGCCACCTCCCTCTTTACGCCTCGTCCCATAGCGTGAACCCTAGAGTTCGAATCCGACGATTTGAGTTGTGAAAAACGTGGAAAAAAGGTAAAAACTGCAAAACGTTTGGGTATCTGTGGAGAGGTTTGGGTTAAATGTAGGAGAATATATGGAAACGTGGGTGAGAGGTATAAGGATTGACCAAAATATCCGTTCGTTATAGCTGAATGTTACAGGGTTAATTGCGTAATATCAAAAGCTTCATTTGGGGGTATTCCCATTATATATAGATTCTGCTACATTATATGGACATGTTTAGTAAAAATGTATAACTCTGATGATATTGATATGGAATCAAATGTATATTGATAGACAATTTTGTAATTATGTTATTATTATATTTCTTCTCCTTTTCTTTTAAACCCCTTGATAATTCGTCTTTTTGAACGATTCGGGTCGGGCATATGTTGTTAAATGTCGACTTGAATCGACCAAAGAGTCAGGTCGTCATACTTTTATTGGTATGTGTCTTCTAGTATTTTGGCTAATCTAGACTTTAATTTGGTAAAGCCTTACTTAGCTTATACTTGTCATATGTTTCAAGCGATCAGGCATATTTTTTTCTTCAACAGACCTCCCAGGGACCCGTTGGTTAAATTCTGGAGCTTAAGGAGCAAATTTCCTCACTAATGACTAAAGTTGAGCTTCTGAAGAGTCAATTAACGTATATGCAACAATTTTGAAATTAACAGATCAAGTATTAATAATCAGATAACTATTTTAAAATGTACATGCAACAGTTAATAACAAAAGAATTGAAGGGACCGTATACATTGCACAACCTTTTTGAAATTCAATTTATGAACATAACCAAATTAACTTCATCAACTCAAATAATATTCAAATTTGTATGCATTTAGTTTTTTTTCTATCTATACATAATAAATAAAATTACTTACCATAAAAATGAAAAAGTTCAATTTGGTTTTCCCAAAATGATCTTTTATTTCCATTAAAACATCCTTTCTGTTCAACACAAAAGGTGAATTTCTTTTATTAAATCTATTAATTGCAATCAATGTTTTCTTCCCTTATAATTGAAATATTTCAACTACATTAATTGCAATTACTTACTTACAAAGTTAAATTTTAAAATAGACAACTAAAATGGATGAAAAATAGAATAATTGTTTCATTTAGTCATTTAAACACGTTTATACATTTGTTGTTTATACAGCAGAGTAATAAATAACTTACTTAAATAAATTATTTTCCTACTCCAGTAATCCATCTGTATGCTAAAACACAATTCAAATATGCATACGTTTCTTCCTTTAAATCGATCATTCTATTCTTTATTTTAATGAAATTAAACCTACATTCACAAATGTAACATTCATTTTATTTGATATAAATGTTCCATTCATTAAATCAACTTTTCTTATATTTTCATGAAACATAAGCTACGTTTAATTACACCTATTAATTTACAATTTGGTGTACCCTCTACCATTAATTGAAATTATTCAACTACATTAACTTCAATTGTTTACAAAGGAGAATTTCAGATTGGACAAAATAAATGTAATGAAAAATAGAACAATTATTTCTTATTTCTTATCTAATAGTAATTTAAACATATTTATACACTATTAGATAAAAACTGGAATTTTACATTTCTTACCAAATAATAGTTTCTCACCTCTGCAATCAGTCGTTAAGCTACCAAACATTTCAAATAAATAAACATATGTTTTCTTCTTTAATAAAGAAACATTTATTATTCCAATAAATTGGAAATTTACATTCAGACAATTGTTACTTTCACTCAAACCAATGTTATTAAAATACACACCAGCGTTTGTTATCATCTTACATCATTGCAAACATGTTTCATTAATAATAAGTTTCTTACTTAAGCTCATAACTTGTATTATAATTTAATTTGTATCAGTAAAATCTTAATTTTTTATTCTATTCGAAATCTTATTTAATTTAATACTTTTAAATGTTTAAAAATACGGGTCTTTACATAATATATGTATCTTATAACCTTATAAAACATATGGTTACCTCTATGTTTTATTAGCAGGTAGATATTTTTTCCAATAATCGCTTGATAAATTAACACACACATACATACAAATTTTGTAGATGCAACAATTTTGTACGTCTCTCTATGTATAATATTAAAAAAAGGATTTTTGGAAATATTTTTTATGATCTACTAAACAAAAATACTTTGCACGTAACACGGATTTAAAATCCGTTAGATTTCTTCATTAATGGCTATAGTTACTACGTATGCCGAGTGAGTTATGAGGTTGGAACGACGTAGACATATATTACTTAGTACTCTAATTCAGTTTTGTTCTTCCTTAATTTAAATAATTTTCATCTTCGATCCGCTTACCACAAACTAACTACTAAGTGTTGACCATATTGTACCTCACATTTCAAAATTTTAGAAATGCTGTTTGGAATGAATATTTGTCGAGAAATGAAAAAAATGAAATGCTCAATTAATTATCAACTTAATAATGCAAAACAGAAATGGTTTTATAATGTCGAAAATGAATTAACTAGTTGACTCTAATTAATTAATTTAAACAAATGGACATATATTGATTTATTGTATGCCATATTAACAATAAGATATGAAATATTAACAATGTTGGGTAATGGGTGTAATAAATAATGTATTAAAGGAGAAATCATATGTTATCTAATTGGAATTAGTGTGATAAATATTTCAATTAATATGAGCAAAGACGTTAATTTAGAGTAATGGGTGTAATAAATGGAAATTCATGATTACTAAATACATAAGGTATTTGTTGATTTAATATAAGAACATTTAAATCAAAATAAAAAAATTTGTTTAAAATTTAAATTTTATAGAAATAGGATTTTATTACTGTTGTAGTTAAATGTTGGAAGAAATTTAATATTTCGATTTGGGTTTAATGTAAAAAATTGTATTTCTAAGGAAAACAATTGGATTAATTATCTTCCCAGTATTAGGGTATGTTTTGAGATTTTGTGACGACCCGGAATTCGACGCTCGAAATCCGTATCGCCGGAGCTTATAACACATTAAGTAATAACACACATCGGAAAAGAAATGAATATATCATTGATACATAATAGTTGATACACTATCTGATACAATATAATACAATAGATATGAACAACACTATCAGAGATAGATACAACAACAGAAAGAACAGCAGCGGAAAGAAAATCTCCAATTTGATCTCCAAGAGAGAAAGAAAGAATCCAAAACTGCATCCTAATCCAAAGCTCCAAACCACTAGCACGAACCACCATCAAGTTGTGTTAAGCAAGGTCAGTTATTGTTGAAGTGAAACAAATGCCATCGCCAAATCCAAAGGCTGGATGCTATCGAATCTACACCTACTATTTGATTATCTGAAAAACCCAACTCTAGACTGCCCGTGTTGAAAATTGTGGGCACCCAGAGTTTAGGAAGAGAACAATAAACTCCAGGTCAGTCGTGGGACTGGTGTGAGCAAACAAAACAGTTTTGTCTTTTAAACAACAAATAACAAAAGAAGTAGAAGAAATCCGCAATGATTTTTGGAAAATGAAACTACCATAAGGCATTCCCGCACACACACAATGCAAGCGCACAATTGGAGGAGATTTCTCCTTAAGATAGTCAAACATGCTTGATACGCAAAATCCTTTTGATATTATTATTAGTGCATAGTGCAGAAAATATTTCGAAAATATATTATTAATCTTAGCCAGCATACGTACCATTATAGTATGCCTACTATAGCTACCATGTTAAATGGCAGGTTCTATAACTAAAACCGTACAGTGCTCGTATTGATTGTTTGGATTTTCAACAATGGAACAATGGCCAGGCTAAGGAACTTCCTTTCTGAATGGGTACGCCTCTGGAGGGACGCCCCGAGAACTTAACCAGCTCTCTACCAACACAAGACCGGGTTACCTCTGTAATAGGTAACCACCACACTAATATGCCATCCCCCAGTCGTAACCAACCTTTATCCGAGGCGCCTCGATTCCAACAACAACAACAAGTAAAGTATCTGGGCTCCATACCATGATACCACTTTCAAATTTATCAACATAAGTAAATATCTGGGCTCCATACCATGATATCACTTTTTATCTAGAAATAAATGGACATACCTAAGAGCGTGACCCTTAATAACCTTGCAGCAACTTTCCTGTTTCGACCATTTCCGGGGAGTGAGGTTCGACGAAGTCTCGTCCACAAAGCTACGCTTTTCACAAAAGCCATGTTTCGATCAACCAATGATCAACAACACTCAGCATGCCACGTTACCAAGTTGGGAATGCATCACTAGTAACCATCAACTACATAACCTCTGAGCTCGTACGTCTCAGAGAAGGGTGTTAAGCAAAGAGAATAAATTCTCCGCCACCAAACAGAAATGTATTGATAGAAACCAGCTTTACATCTCAAAGTGTAACGTCAGACATACATCCATACAAGTCTATTCCGGGTCCAAACAGAGCCGAAGGCACTTCAAAAGAAGCCCTTGCAATCCGGATAATCCCTAATCACGTCTGGACTCCCATCACAAAGGGTGATATAAATCTCTATACCGGGGATCAACCAGTGCAGAGACATTCGACAAGAAATCCTTTCATTTTCGAAAATATCCGGTCTTCACCACCGGTCTTCAAATGTTATCCATTTCGTCGTATCATTAATTCAGAGTGGGTTTTATGACATAAAGTCCTCTCCCGGCTAAATCGAATAATGAGCGCTAATTTTAAAACCATATGGATATATTGGGATCTCAATTAAGTCACAGCATATTTCCCAAAACCTTTCCATTTGAAATGGTTTACCAAATTTCCACTTTAATCTTTTCAACAATTCACCTTTTTAAAATCCACTTCAATTTGAAACAAGGGTTCACCAATCTTTCACAAAGATTCATTTATAGCTTTCAAAACAATTTCCCTTTTTAAACTTGATTCACCCATTCAAATCTTTAACAAAGATTCATTCATAATATATAAACAAAAGATCCAT
Organism: Allium fistulosum; assembly: GCA_030737815.1. NCBI lineage: Eukaryota > Viridiplantae > Streptophyta > Magnoliopsida > Asparagales > Amaryllidaceae > Allium > Allium fistulosum. The sequence continues at coordinate 1,215,065,059 of CM060904.1, read as the reverse complement.
TTTTAAGATCCTCTTTCAGTTTGAAAACAAAGTTCATTCAATCTTTAACAAAGATTCATTTATAACTTGAAAACCATTTTCAACAAAACTGGAAATTCTTCTTTATATGAAAGCTATTATCATTTGAAAACAAATACATTTCATTTCGGAAAAATCCGATCAAATATGCACAAGTTATAGCTTTTTAAATATAAACTTGGGTTGAATTTAAATTCCCAAAATAATACTTTTAAAATATTTTAAAGATGGTTTTAAAATCCATATAAATATATATATTATATAACTTGTATAAACCTTTCAAATCAAATTTCAAAAACAATTTCCAAACTTAAATTAGATATATTATATTCAAAATAAATTTCAATTTCAAACTTCCTTTCTCAAAAGCTTTTCATATTCAACCCAATTTGTAACGCCCCACCTCTATACCCACGCTAACCAAGAACACTACGGTGTAGTGTTGTCAATTAGCGCAGAGAATAAGGCTGTTGAGGAGCGACCATCCATGTAACTTCTTTGTGCGAGCACCGATATGTCAGATAGTATAGAATGCATATCATTTAAGGAGGAAATCCGACATACCGATACAAACTCAAAGCTATCACACAGTGGCTATAAATAATCTTCGGAAACAAACATAGAAGTAAACATAACATAAATCAGTCACAGACATCCATATCACAAAGGCGGAAAAAGATATGAATATATATAACACATGAAAGTGTACATCAGAGAAGTGGTCAGAAAGATCCACGATAATACTAAAGAATAGCAACATGTGCTATACAAAAGAATACATCAATGAGTCGATATCTCAAATGTGTAAAACAAAAACTACTAATCTAAGTAGTTAGCCAAAAGTCAGAGTAATAGATCCCTAGAGAGAAGTCAAGCAGAAGCACCTGTAAAATCTCGGTCTGACCCGAGTATTATTTATAAGAAAATAATAAACGGATCTGTCTAGCTATAAATATCAGATGATATGGTATAAAATAAAAGACATAGCATGAACATGTAACAACCATAGTGGCATACTACTATAAGTATGTAATTGAAAATCAACAAAAGATTAATCAATATCACAAGAATCTTCTCAAAGATAAAATAAGGTATCATACCCTAAACTTGTATTCATAACAAGTCAACGACACACAAATTCACCAATGCACAAAAATTGATATCATATCAGTGAAAATCGTGAAAATTGGTGAAGCACAAATTCCAGAAATCACATAAAAGGGGGGAGGCCTATCACAAGAACGGGAGCATGAAAACTCACCAACACGTGTAACACAAGAACGAGAAGCTATCTCATGGAAGCTATCCATTAAATTTTGACACACGAACGGCCCGAAGACCATGGGGCGCTACCCCACATATGTGATGGTGAAACATCACACAAACGGGGTTTAGTCTCCCCCGTAGACAAAGAGACATCGCACAATTTCTAGTCTAAATCACAAAAATGATCATCATGATCATCAAGAAGTGTCAATCACACCAAGTTAGTAAATATATGAGTTTAGCTTCATGTCCCATAACCACTTGCTTAACTTAAATATTTACGAACAAGTTGTAGGTCTTCACTAGAAAATTGTCACAAAAGGGTTCAATCGAACAAGTCCAAGAGCTAACCGACGAAGTGAACGCGAGCGTTTCATACCACTCGTTTTACTAAGTCGTTTAATTCGATTTCTCATCCGAGTGAAGTAAAGGCTTGTATATACTAGTAGATTGAAAATCGGTTTGAGAAAACGAACTTTTGATATTTAAAATAGTGTTGAAATCAATTGGAAGAAAGGGTTTTGATATTTACTACTAGTATTAAAACCTTCATGTTTTAAAGTGACAAATCACAGAAATTGATTGTAGAATCAACAAGTCACAAAAAATCGCGTTCGAAGACGTGAATGAAATCCAAGGAAATCAGCTCCAAATCCAACAAAGTAGAAATACCTATGCGACCTATCAAGGCCGAGCTAAAATACAATGGAACGACTTAAATCGATCGACCTAAGGATAGCATGCTGAGCGACCTAGTCAAATATAGGTTATACGACCTAAGTATAAAAGGCGAGCGACCTAACGTTTTACCAGCGCCGTGCGACCTAACGTGTTACGGCCTAAGTCTTGGCCGAGCTAAACAGTTAACAGGGACGTGCGACCTAAGTCATGACCAGGCTAAGAAAAAGGATCGAGCGACCTAACGAGGAAACGGGTCGAACGACCTAGAGGCATATCGTGCCGAGCGACCTAAGTGAAACGAGCTAGGCACGGGACCTAATTGGCGAGCGACTTAAGAGCAAACAGGTCGAGCGACCTAAGATGGAACGACCTACCAAGCACACGACCTAACAGTGGTGCGACCTAGCGGGGCGAGCGACCTAACACGGTCGAGTTAACGGAAGGCGCGACCTAAAGAGGTGCGACCTAATGGGAGCGAACTAGGAAGTGGTGCGACCTAGGGCAAAACGACCTAACGAGGTCTCGAGATGCTTCAATGGTCAAGCAGCCTAAGGATTGTAAGGTTTAACGACCTAAGCAACTAAATGTGGCCGAGCGACCTAAAGGAGACAGGTCAAACGACCCAAAGCCCAGCGACCAACGACCTAGCGACCTAGCATGCGAGCGACCTAAGTCCAGAACGAAAATCTGCAGGCAGTGGCTTATAGACAGTGCGACCTACGGCCCAGAATTTGCCAAAAACGCTGAAAAATTGAGTTTCTCACCAATTCAATCCAAACCAAAAGCAAACATTCTTGCTAAAGTGATAGGAAGTCATTCCCAACAACCCAAGATAGTTATAGACAAGAATGTGAGATAAAAATCTCACCTTTGCACCAAAAACCAATGAAGATGAAGCTTGAAGCAAAACAATGACAACAACAAGCTTGAATCAATGTCTTCACTTGAATTCGGAGTAGATGTTGGATTAGCAATGAAGATTAAAGCTTTGGAGTTTTAATTTCCCATTCCCTCCACCATTTTTGAAGAAGCTTGAATGTATAAGCAAATATAAAATGAAGTATGAAGAGAAGGAAGGGGTTGGGCTGAGTTAGTGAATGGTTCAGCCCCAAACCAAAGCTCAAAGCAAAAAGTGACGAAAATTTCACTATCTCCATACATATCTGACGCCGCGGATTAAATAAAACAAGGTAGATCAATGAAAGTAGCGATCGATGTAGTGAAAGATACCGAAATGCCCAAATTCGTTGATCTGAAGATACCGAATTCTAGATATCCCAAACACGTTGATAGCGCACTATTCCGTGTTTAAAGATCTGCGATTCTTCGCACGTTGATCTAGCGCACTAGATTCCGTGAATCGGCTTCAGCTGTCGTTGAATCGAGCGCACTCGATTATCCGAGAGTGGAGATAGGAGATTACACTCAACTACCAATTTGGTGAAAGCACAAAGCTAACAAAAAAAGAGTTTTTATTCAAATCAACTAAACTATTACAAATGACCACACATGCCTATTTATAGGCTACAACTCAACACGCTCAAAATAGAACACCATTTCAACACAACACTTAGGTCGTGAACGACCTACGACCTACAACCTAAAATAGTGCGACATAAAAACTGGCGACTTACGACATAAAAATATTACAACATAAGCAAATACACCACAACTCTTTACAACACATAGGTCGGCAACGACCTAAACAACACGACTTAGCATAATACGACTTAAAACAAAACAGTTACAACACAGCAACGACCTAAAAATGAACGGTATCTGGAGCGAGCGACTTAAGAATGGACGGCATTCGTATCAGCGACCTACAGAAGCGGCTTCTAAAAAACTGCGCGACCTAAGTCTTCGCGACCTAAGGCCTTACGACCTAAGTCTTCACGACCTAAGTCCTCGCGACTAAAGGCCTCGTGACTTATAGCGAGCGACCTATCTCTCCTCATCTTCTCGCGACCTAACTTAGGTCGTTCCATTTTCCTGCGACCTATCATAGGTCGTTTCTTTTTAGGTCGTAGCACTTTTCCCTTCATCTCGTTAGCTCGCATACGACTTAACAGTATGTTAGGTCGTTCCAGTGTCGTTTCCTTTAATTCGTTAGGTCGTAGATGACTTAAGCCTTCACATTCCTTAGGTCGTAGACCGCTTGAGTTAGGTCGTAAACTCGTTAGCGACCTATGGCTTACTTCTACATCCGGTTTCACTGCCTCACCTTTACTAGGTCGTGAGCGACCTAAAATTTCGTTAGGTCGTGAACGACCTAAGTCTTCAACTTCCAACGACTTATTTCTCAGTTTTAGTTAGTTAGGTCGTCTGCGACCTAGGAGTTCTTCAGGCTGGGCTGCATCATCCTTCCCAGGTTGAGAAAAATTCGTCCTCGAATTTGCGCCCCCTTCTTCCACAACAAATTCATTCCCATGATACGGTATAAGATGTTTAACATTAAACACATCAGAAGTATACACATCCTCTGGCAGCCTCAACTTATAAGCGTTTTCATTGATCTTCTTCAAAAATTTTACTGGACCAATCTTCCGTGCTTTCAATTTATTGTATGTTCCCACCGGAAAACGATCCTTAGTTAACACTGCATAAACCCAATCACCTTCATTAAATTCAACACTCCTTCGCTTCAGATCTGCAGTTCGTTTGTACTTCTCATTCGCCTTTTCCAATCGTTCTTGAAACATTCTATGACACTCTGTCAATCGTTCAACAAAATCAGCAGCTCGCTTGACTGTCTTCTTTGGTTGTGGTATGACCGTTAACTCCAACGGCCCCTTTGGCAAACTAGAATATACAATCTGAAATGGACTGAAACCCGTACTACGGTTCACAGCATGATTATGAGCAAACTCCGCTTGACATAACTTCACATCCCAACTCTTCAGATTGTCTTGCACAAGACATATCAACAAATTTCCCAATGATCTGTTCACAACCTCGGTCTGTCCATCCATTTGCGGATGATAAGCGCTGCTAAAGTTCAACTTCGTTCCGACCATCTTCCACAAACTTAGCCAAAAATGACTTAGAAATCTAGTATCCCGATCTGAAACAATGGATTTTGGCAAACCATGTAAACGATATATCTCTTTGAAGAATAACTCAGCAACCCGGACGACATCAGCTGTCTTCTTACAAGCGATGAAATGTGCCATCTTTGAAAACCTATCCACGACAACATATATCGAATCATTCCCCCTTTGAGTTCTCGGTAATCCCAAAACAAAATCCATACTGATATCAACCCATGGTTTAACAGGTACAAGTAACGGCATATACAATCCTGCATTTGTCGCTGTTCCCTTGGAAACTTGGCAAATATGACATCTCTCCACAAACCTTCCAACTTCCCGCTTCATCGACGACCAAAAATAAGATTGAGAAATCAGTTGTAGTGTACGGTCTCTACTCACGTGGCCTTCTCCGTGTAGCTCCTTTACAATCTTCATTCTCAAACTACAATCAGGTATGCATAGTTGATTTCCTTTGAACAGAAAACCATCCACCATCACGTACTCATCCGTCTCCCCATTCTTGACTTTATCTACAAACTTCATAAAGTAAGGATCTTCAACAAATAATTCTGGTAGCACATCAAACCCTGTCACTTCGACCTTCATTGTAGTCAACAAATGATTCCTTCTGCTTAACGCATCCGCAACACGATTCATCACTCTCGATTTGTGTTTCACAACAAACGTAAACTGTTGCAGATATGCAATCCATGATGCATGTCTTGCTGAAATCTTGTCTTGCCCTTGTAAATGCTTCAACGCCTCATGATCAGTATAAAGAACAAACTCTTTCCGAAATAGATAGTGTCTACAGTGTTTAATAGCTTGCACAACAGCATAAAATTCCACATCATATGTACTATATCTCATCTTTGCTCCTGATAACTTCTCACTGAAATATGCAATAGGACACCCCCTCTGACTCAACACCCCTCCAATTCCAACCTTCGATGCGTCAGTATGCAATTCAAACAATAACTGAAAATCAGGTAATGCTAGAATTGGTGATGTCGTCAACAGTTCCTTGATTTGTTCAAAAGCAACCCCTGCTTCCTTCGTCCATGCAAATTGTTTACCCTTTATACAATCTGTAATAGGCGCCATCACACTACTAAAGTGTGGAATAAACCTTCGATAAAATGAAGCCAACCCGTGAAAACTCCGAACTTCTGTTATCGTCTTGGGCTGTGGCCAATCTCTAATTGCTTCAACTTTACTCTGGTCTACCTGTATCTCTTCCTTCGAAACAACATACCCCAGAAATAAGACACTATGCGTCATGAACACGCATTTCTTTGTTGCAGCATAAAACTGTTCTTGTCGCAGTACCATCAACACTTCTCTCAGATGATTCACATGTTCCTCTGGACTTCCACTATATATCAGAATATCATCGAAATACACCACCACAAACTTCCCAATGAATGGTCTAAAAATCTGATTCATCACCCGCATAAATGTACTCGGCGCATTCGAAAGTCCAAATGGCATTACCAACCATTCGTATAGACCCTCTCTTGTTTTAAAAGCAGTCTTCCACTCATCACCTGGTCTGATACGAATTTGATGATATCCGCTCTTCAAATCAATCTTCGAAAAGATAGTAGCTCCGCTCAATTGATCCAACAAGTCATCAAGCCTCGGCATCGGAAATCTGTATCTCACAGTGATCTTATTCAATGCCCGACTATCAGTACACATTCTCCACATCCCGTCCTTCTTCGGTACTAACAAAGCTGGTACAGCACACGGACTCAAGCTTTCCTGCACACGCCCCTGTTCAAGCAATTCTTCCACTTGCCTCCTCAATTCTTCATGTTCCTTCGGACTCATTCGATAATGTGGTCTATGTGGTAACATCGCTCCCGGAACAAGATCAATTTGATGTTGGATGTCTCTCAGTGGCGGTAACTCCTTTGGTAACTCCTCTGGAAATACATCCTCAAATTCTTTCAATACTGGTTTCACTCCTTCTGGAATTTCATCTCTTCACTGCTCTCTCGCCCAATCAACAAGAATACTTCCGGCTCTTCCTCAACCTCCTTAACAAACTCCTTCAAAGATAATAAAGTTTTTAGCTCTTCAATCTCTTCTGTCTTACTTTCTCCTTGTTGTCTCTTCTTTGGAACTAAGATAATCTTCGTACCTTCAAACATAATACTGTAGCTATTGGTCCAACCGTCAAGCTGTACTGCTCGATCATACTGCCATGGTCTTCCCAAAAGTAAATTACAAACATCCATCTCTACTACATCACACCAGATTTCGTCTTTGTATTTCTTCCCAATATAGAATGGAACACGAACTCGTCTATCCACTTTCACCTCTCCTCCTTTTCTTAACCATGCTAACTTGTATGGATTCGGATGCTTCTCTGTCTTCAATTTCAACTTTGTTACAGCCTCGGTTGAAATGATATTGTCACAGCTTCCTGCGTCAATCACAAATTTACACACCTTTCCCAGAATAGTGCATGTCGACTGAAATATATTACTCCTCAACCAACTAGCTTCTTCCTGCTTTGGTGTCAAACACGATCTCCTCAGCATTAGATTACAACCTTCATCTCCTGACGCAATATCCTGTTCATCCTCCTCAACTGGACTAGAATAATCTCCATCATCCTCATCCTCAACTTCTGCAATCATGGTTCTCTTCTTTGGCTTTGGACACTCATTGCTTTTATGACCCAATTCCTGACAATTGTAACATTTGAAACCGTTGTTAACCCTTGCCTTCTCAGCCTCCTTCACCACTGGTTTACTGATAGGTTTAGAAACATTAGAACTTCCACTAACCCCTTCACTTGATTGTTGGAACTAGTAAACACACCACCACCTCGTCGTCCCTGCTTCTCCCAAGCCAATGCCTTCTGGTGTGCTTCTGCTACAGATCTGGGATCAAACATGTTAACCATATCCTGTATCTGCATTCGCAACCCTCCAACAAATCTGGCTGTCGATTGTTCCTCCGTCTCCATAATATCATTCCTTGCAATCAGTTGATAAAATTCGTCAGCATAGTCATTCACAAATTTCGTTCCTTGCCTCAAGTTTTGCAACCTCTGATACATAAGCGATTGATAATTATAAGGTAAGAATGTGGCTTTCATCAATTTCCTCATCTTCTCCCAAGATTCAATCTTTGACTTCCCCATCCGTTCACGTGTAAGTTTGGTTTGCTGCCACCATGACAAAGCTCTACCCCTCAGCCTTGTAGCAACCAACTTCACTCTACGATGTTCTGGAACTTCTTTGAAGTCAAAAATCTCCTCGACATTAGATAACCAATCAAGAAATTCTTCCGCTACCATTCCACCTTTGAACTTCGGAATTCCCATCTTCATTCCCGATTCCCAACGTCGATCATCTTCAGCATCCCGATACTGACGTCGTCCCTGATCTCGATCTCGGTAATGAACACTTCTTCTTTCACCATCAAACTCTTCGTCAAAATCTGATGCATATCGTTGTCTATCCCGTCCATCCACATCTCTTCCATTTCTACTTCTACCACCAACATCCCTCCATTTTACATTCCTTCTATCACGATCATCATCATTTCTACTACGGTTGTCAACACTTCTATGATCATGACTTTCTCTCCTCTCCCGATCTGAATGTGGCGACACTCTACTTCCTCCATGGATGGATTCAGGTGAATTTCTTCTTCGACTTTGATTTAATTCAAGCATCATTCTCTCCAGTCTACCAATACCTTCATCAAATTTTTCATGCATACATTGCTCCATTTGATCGGCCTCTTCCCTTCGATACAATGCTTCAATATTTTGATGTCGATTTGCTCTCCTTGGTGGCATGATTACACAATCTCAAATTTCAAAAACTTCAAATAGATTCGCACTTCAACTTTAAAAGGCAACACTTGGCTCGTCTCGAGATCAACGACCTAACTTAGCTCGGCCGAAGCTTTCAAAACTTCACAAATTTGAACACGATTCAAACCCTTGTTTGGCGCGCAAACACTATGGCCAAATTCGAACACCTTTCGTAATTTGATCCAAAATGATATGGATCAAAACCTCCCACTTTGTTGCAATCGACGATGAACACGATGAACAACCAAACAAGATAGATCTGTCCTCCAAGCTTCAATGCAAAGTCGAACAACTTTCATTCTTTCTCTCGGCCGTGATCAATAAGCTCCAATCTACAATTTGATTTAAACTCCTTGGCTCGAAGAATCGATTTAGCTATGATTGGCTAAAACAAGCTCTGATACCAAACTGACGCAGCGGATTAAACAAAACAAGGTAGATCAATGAAAGTAGCGATCGATGTAGTGAAAGATACCGAAATTCCCAAATTCGTTGATCCGAAGATACTGAATTCTAGATATCCCAAACACGTTGATAGCACACTATTCCGTGTTTAAAGATCTGCGATTCTTCGCACGTTGATCTAGCGCACTAGATTCCGTGAATCGGCTTCAGCTGTCGTTGAATCGAGCGCACTCGATTATCCGAGAGTGGAGATAGGAGATTACACTCAACTACCAATTTGGTGAAAGCACAAAGCTAACAAAACAAGAGTTTTTATTCAAATCAACTAAACTATTACAAATGACCACACATGGCTATTTATAGGCTACAACTCAACACGCTCAAAACAGAACACCATTTCAACACAACACTTAGGTCGTGAACGACCTACGACCTAAAATAGTGCGACCTAAAAACTGCGACTTACGACCTAAAAATATTACAACATAAGCAAATACACCACAACTCTTTACAACACATAGGTCGGCAACGACCTAAACAACACGACTTAGCATAATACGACTTAAAACAAAACAGTTACAACACAGCAACAACCTAAAAATTAACGGTATCTGGAGCGAGCGACTTAAGAATGGACGGCATTCGTATCAGCGACCTACAGAAGCGGCTTTTGAAAAACTGCGCGACCTAAGTCTTCGCGACCTAAGGCCTCACGACCTAAGTCTTCACGACCTAAGTCCTCGCGACTTAAGGCCTCGCGACTTATAGCGAGCGACCTATCTCTCCTCATCTTCTCGCGACCTAACTTAGGTCGTTCCATTTTCCTGCGACCTATCATAGGTCGTTTCTTTTTAGGTCGTAGCACTTTTCCCTTCAGCTCGTTAGCTCGCATACGACTTAACAGTATGTTAGGTAGTTCCAGTGTCGTTTCCTTTAATTCGTTAGGTCGTAGACGACTTAAGCCTTCACATTCCTTAGGTCGTAGACCGCTTGAGTTAGGTCGTAGACCGCTTGAGTTAGGTCGTAAACTCGTTAGCGACCTATGGCTTGCTTCTGCATCCGGTTTCACTGCCTCACCTTTACTAGGTCATGAGCGACCTTCACTAGGTCGTAAGTGACCTAAAATTTCGTTAGGTCGTGAACGACCTAAGTCTTCAACTTCCAACGACTTATTTCTCAGTTTTAGTTCGTTAGGTCGTCTGCGACCTAGGAGTTCTTCAGGCTGGGCTACATCAATATCGAAGTTTACACTCAAAAAGATCGCAAACGTCATTTTGAACTCAATGGAGGTGGTCTCGAGTCCTAATTTGACCGTATGCAAAAATTAGCCTTTTGGACTTAAATCCGACTAATGATAAAATATTTAAACAAAATATTTTAAATATAAAATCGACAAATATGCGGGTTGTTACAGACTCCTCTCCTTAAAGAAATTGCATCCTCGCAATATATGTAAGATGGAAATAAAAAGTAACAACCATAAAAGCATATTAACACATAAGAAATTTGAAATAAGAAGTTTACCTCAAGGAGCATGAGAAAGTAAGTCCGGATGTGTACGCTCAATGAATTCTCTAGATTCCCAAGAGCAATCCTTAGGATTTGAGGACCATTGAACCTTTACAAGCGGAACATCTTTATTTTGAAGTCGCTTGACCTCCGAAGCAATAATTCGAAAAGGATGCTGCTCATAAGTTAAATTAGGCAAAACTTCAATCTCTTCCATAACACCGGGCTCAAGAATAGAATCGGAATCCCGAAGGCACTTCCGTAATTGAGAAACGTGAAACACGTCATGCATGGTAGAAAATTGAGCCGGTAATGAAAGGCGATAAGCCATGGAACCAATACGTTCGGTGATAGGAAATGGCCCAATATATCGAGGCGCTAACTTTCCCGATCGACTGAAACGTACAACACCCTTCATAGGTGAAACACGAATAAATACAAGATCTCCCACAGAAAATTCTAATTTTCTCCTTCGGTTATCGGCATAGGATTTTTGTCTACTCTGGGCTTCTTTCATCCTATGTCGAATAAGCTCAATCTTTTCTGTGGAATCTCGAATAAAATTTGGACCTAAAACCAGCTTCTCACCGGCCTCAAGCCAACAAGAAGGAGATCGGCATGGCCTTCCATAGAGTGCCTCAAAAGGAGCCATACCAATACTAGATTGGAAGCTGTTATTATAGGAAAATTCAACAAGTGAAATATTATCTTCTCAACTTCCACCGAAATCAAGCACACAAGAACGAAGAAGATCTTCAAGAGTTTGATTCACACGCTCAGTTTGTCCATTGGACTGGGGGTGATAAGCGGTGCTAAAATTAAGCTTCGTTCCCAAAGCTTTTTGAAGACTCTTCCAGAATCCACTAGTAAACAATGGATCACGATCACTAACAATGGAAGTAGGGACTCCATGTAATTTAACAATTTCTTTGATAAAGAGTTTGGCTAGAAGAGGAACGGTTCGGTTCGACCGAACGGGAATAATGGGCAGATTTAGTAAGTCTATCAACGATCACCCATAAGCTATCATGACCCGAACGATAACGGGGAAGGCCATCAATAAAATCCATGGAAATTTGATCCCACTTCCAAACTGGAATTTCCAATGGTTGCAATAACCCACCGGGCCTTTGATGTTCAGCCTTGACAAGTTGGCAAGTCATGCAATACTTAACAAAGTTAGCAACATCAAATTTCATTCCCTCCCAGTAATAAAGTTGTTTCATATCCGCGTACATTTTACTACTACCGGGATGAATGGAAAATTTGGAACGGTGAGAATCTTCTAAAATATCTTTACGAAGGTCTCGACTATTTTCGAATGCCGCCACGAAAATCAATATCAAAGTCTTTCAAACCTTCAATATCAACTTTATCCTTATTATCCTTAATATTTTGGCCAAGAAGAGCCAATTCGGGATCTAGCCTTTGAGCTTCAAGAATGCGGTCAAAAATAGAAGGATGAGCCTCAAGGCTACATAAAATAAGAGATGAACATAAATCGGAAACACGATCTCGAATTTCACAAGTGGATAAAACTTCGAGATCGTTCCATTCAGATATCATAATGGAAACAACCGCTTGTTGCTTGCGACTAAGTGCATCGACAACTCGATTTCCCTTTCCGGGAGTATAAAGAATGTCAAGATCATAAGAGGCAAGGAATTCGAGCCAACGCTGTTGATGCAAATTAAGTTCCTTTTAAGAGAATAAATATTTCAAAGACTTATGATTAGTATAAAGTATAAATTTCTCTCTCAAAAGATAATGTTGCCAAATTCGAAGGGCGAAAACGATGGCCGAGATGAAAAATCCGAGATATCAGCCAAAATCCGAGATTTGGCAGCCTATTTAGTTATAAGTGTTTTAAATATCGCCCGAGATAGCCGAGATATTTTCCCGAGATATTGGCCAAAATCCGAGATTTAAAACACTGTGGGTGGCATATCTAGTCTCAACCGGCTTCAATTGCCTAGAAGCATAAGCAATAACATGTTCTTTTTGCATAAGAACGGCACCCAAACCAACACGACTAGCATCGGTATAAACGACAAAATCTTGATTCCCTTCGGGAATAAAAAGAATAGGAGCATCAGAAAGGAGTTCTTTTAATTTCTGAAATGAAGTTTCACATTTGTCCGACCAAATTTATTTAACACCTTTCTTTGTTAAGCCGGTGAGAGGGACGGCAATTTTAGAAAAGTCCTTAATGAAACGACGGTAATAACCTGCCAATCCAAGGAAGCTACGGATTTCAGTCACGCTCTCTGGTTTCTTCCAATTTTGAATCGCTTCAATCTTTGAAGGATCCACTGATATTCCGGATTCGGAAATAATATGACCGAGAAACTTCACATTAGATTGCCAAAAGTGGCATTTAGAAAATTTTGCTTTTAATTGATTGCTCCTAAGAGTTTCCAATACAATCTGAAGATGCTTTTCATGTTCCTCTTCGGTTTTAGAATACACAAGAATATCATCAATAAAGATGAGAACAAACCGATCGAGGAAATCTTTGAAAACTCAATTCATAAGGTCAACGAAATAAGCCGGAGCATTCGTTAAACCAAATGGCATAACTAGCCATTCATAAGATCCATATCGAGTACGGAATGAAGTCAAAGGAATACTATCTTTTGCAATCCGAAGCTGATGAAAACCGGTTGCCAAGTCCAATTGTGAAAAGACTCTAGCACCACTAAGTTGATCAAACAGATCATCAATCCGAGGTAAAGGATATTTATTCTTAATAGTAAGATCATTAAGCTTGCGGCAGTCGACGCAAAGCCTAAGTGTACCATCGGACTTATTTACGAAAATAGCTGAAGCTCCCCAAGGCGAGGAACTAAAGCGAATAAGTTGCTTCGTCTCCAATTCGGATAATTGTTTGCGCATCTCTTCATTCTCCTTATTGGACATGCGATAAGGAGGACGGGTAATAGGTTAAGCTCCAGGTATAAGATTAATTTTGAACTCAATTGCTCGCTTAGGTGGTAATCCTAAGACGGGCTCGAATATGTCGGAAAATTCACAAACGATGCGAATAAGAGAAATGACATCCTCCTCATTATCATTGTCATCATCACGAGGATTTAAAGAATATAAAGATGCAACCAAAGCGGAATCCAAATCTTTAAGAATAATAGAAATCTGATTTACAGATTGCGGATGTCGGAGATAAATAGTCCGCTCAGGACATAGGATATGAGCTTCATAACGGTTAAGCCAATCCATACCCAAAATCATTCCAAAGCCTAAGTAACGCATGACATGCAAATCGGCTAGGAAAGGAAAATCACACAAAATAATCTCCACATCTTTACAAAGCAAACTAAGAGTTGCGGATCCACCAACCGGATTCGCAATTCTTAAAGAAGTCATTAAAGCAACAACACTTAAAGAAAAAGTATCGACAAGTTCCTTTGATATAAAAGAATGGGATGCACCCGTATCAAAGAGAACTCTAATAGGTTGATCATGAAATATAATATTGCCATCAAGGACAGAATGAGACATACCTTGACCACGAGATGTGTTGCCAGGGGCTTGAGCCACGTTTAACTTTCCCTCCTTGCCTTAAAGCTTAGGGCATAGATGCATATAATGATCTGGACTTTTACAATAGCGACAAGAGCGGGGCTTTGAACACTTGTTCGAAAAATGGCCCTTAGCACCACAGTTGAAGCATTTCCCATCACTGGGGGAAAGTGTCTTTGCAGCAGGAGTTGCTTGTTTACCCTTTTTGTTAGGATAAGGAACCTTGAACTTATTAGGCCTTTTCTTGTTGTTGAAGTTTGGTTTAGCACCTACCACTTCAACATCACTTTCCCGATCTGCCTCTTCAAGACGAAGAGCGATATCAATGAGTTGATCGAAAGAAACTTCTAATTTTAGAAGTAATGGCTTCTTGAGATTCTTGTTTAAGCCATAGACAAATCTTTGATTCTTCTTCAATGGGGTGTTGATGTATTCGACCCCATATTTAGACAGTGACTCGAAGGATGCGACATAATCTGTCACAAAGGATTCGCCTTGAACAAGGTCTATGAAACGTCGAGCCAATGTCACTTTCTCTACTTCTGGTATGAATTTTAATTCGAAGCGTTCCCGGAATTGCTCCCAGGTGAGATCTGCTTCATTAATTTCAGAAATAAGAAGTTTGTACCAATCCAATGCTCTCTCTTGGAGCATACTGGAGGCTACCTGAACACGGTGAAGATCGATAAGATTCATGCGAGAAAAGATTCAATCGCATGTTCTTAACCAATCCTGGACCTCAATAATAGTTTCGGAACCTTTGAATGGTTTCCCACCCAAGTTGGCATAATCGTTGCACAAACGTGCAAATCCAGACTTAGGATGAGTAGGTTCCTGATTAGGACCAGCTGCTTGAGCATTCTTTACTAAATCAAGAAGCTGCTGAGCAGTCATGAAAACTCCATCCTGGGGAGTAACAGTAGATGGTCCAGCTCTGGGACGACCTGGTCTAGACATTCTCTTCTTTAAGGAAGAGAAAAGAAGAAAAGTTATTCTCCAATTAAATATCAAGCAAATCTTGATAGATAGAACAAGGATACATAGAAGGAAATAGGATAAATCGGTACGAAGACTCGAATTAAATCCTAAGACACGACTCCTAAGTTGGACTTATGACGATGATCCTTGTTAAGTTATTCTACATTGTTCCGAAGTTTGGCTCTGATACCAAGCTGTAACGCCCCACCTCTATACCCACGCTAACCAAGAACACTACGGTGTAGTGTTGTCAATTAGCGCGGAGAATAAGGTTGTTGAAGAGCGACCATCCATGTAACTTCTTTGTGCGAGCACCGATATGTCAGATAGTACAGAATGCATATCATTTAAGGAGGAAATCCGACATACCGATACAAACTCAAAGCTATCACACAGTGGCTATAAATAATATTTGGAAACAAACATAGAAGTAAACATAACATAAATCAGTCACAGACATCTATATCACAAAGGCGGAAAAAGATATGAATATATATATATAACACATGAAAGTGTACA
Source organism: Allium fistulosum (assembly GCA_030737815.1). Lineage (NCBI taxonomy): Eukaryota > Viridiplantae > Streptophyta > Magnoliopsida > Asparagales > Amaryllidaceae > Allium > Allium fistulosum. Next base: position 1,215,049,276 of record CM060904.1, on the reverse strand, counting down.
TCAGAGAAGTGGTCAGAAAGATCCACGATAATACAAAAGAATAGAAACATGTGCTATACAAAAGAATACATCAATGAGTCGATATCTCAAATGTGTACAACAAAAACTACTAATCTAAGTAGTTAGCCAAAAGTCAGAGTAATAGATCCCTGGAGAGAAGTCAAGCAGAAGAACCTGTAACATCTCGGTCTGACCCGAGTATTATTTATAAGAAAATAATAAACGGATCAGTCTAGCTATAAATATCAGATGATATGGTATAAAATAAAAGACATGGCATGAACATGTGATAACCATAGTGGCATACTACTATAAGTATGTAATTGAAAATCAACAAAAGATTAATCAATATCACAAGAATCTTCTCAAAGATAAAATAGGGTATCATACCCTAAACTTGTATTCATAACAAGTCAATGACACACAAATTCACCAATGCACAAAAATTGATATCATATCAATGAAAATCATGAAAATTGGTGAAGCACAAATTCCAGAAATCAACACACGAAATCCAGAAATCACATAAAAGGATGGGAGCCCTATCACAAGAATGGGAGCATGAAAACTCACCAACACGTGTAACACAAGAACGAGAAGCTATCTCATGGAAGCTATCCATTAAATTTTGACACACGAACGACCTGAAGACCATAGGGCGCTACCCCACATATGTAATGGTGAAACATCACACAAACGGGGTTTAGTCTCCCTCGTAGACAAAGAGACGTCGCACAATTGATAGTCTAAATCACAAAAATGATCATCATGGTCATCAAGAAGTGTCAATCACACCAAGCTAGTAAATATATGAGTTTAGCTTCATGTCCCATAACCACTTGCTTAACTTAAATATTTACGAACAAGTTGTAGGTCTTTACTAGAAAATTGTCACAAAAGGGTTCAATCGAACAAGTCCAAGAGCTAACTGACGAAGTGAACGCGAGCGTTTCATACCACTCGTTTTACTAAGTCGTTTAATTTGATTTCTCATTTGAGTGAAGTAAAGGCTTGTATATACTAGTAGATTGGAAATCGGTTTGAGAAAACAAACTTTTGATATTTAAAATAGTGTTGAAATCATTTGGAAGAAAGGGTTTTGATATTTACTACTAGTATTAAAACCTTCATGTTTTTAAAGTGACAAATCACAGAAATTGATTGTAGAATCAACAAGTCACAAAAATTCGCGTTCGAAGACGTGAATGAAATCCAAGGAAATCAGCTCCAAATCCAACAAAGTAGAAATACCTATGCGACCTATCAAGGCCGAGATAAAATACAATGGAACGACTTAGATCGATCGACCTAAGGATAGCATGCCAAGCGACCTAGTCAAATACAGGTTATACGACCTAAGTATAAAAGGTGAGAGACCTAACGTTTTACCAGCGCCGTGCGACCTAACGTGTTACGGCCTAAGTCTTGGCCGAGCTAAACAGTTAACAGGGACGTGCGACCTAAGTCATGACCAGGCTAAGTAAAAGGATCGAGCGACCTAACGAGGAAACGGGTCGAACGACCTAGAGGTATATCGTGCCGAGCGACCTAAGTGAAACGAGCTAGGCATGCGACCTAACTAGCGAGCGACTTAAGAGCAAACAGGTCGAGCGACCTAAGATGGAACGACCTACCAAGCACGCGACCTAACAGTGGTGCGACCTAGCGGGGCGAGCGACCTAACATGGTCGAGTTAAGGGAAGGCGCGACCTAAAGAGGTGCGACCTAATGGGAGCGAACTAGGAAGTGGCACGACCTAGGGCAAAACGACCTAACGAGGTCTCGAGATGCTTCAATGGTCAAGCGACCTAAGGATTGTAAGGTCAAACGACCTAAGCAACTAAATGTGGCCGAGCGACCTAAAGGAGACAGGTCAAACGACCCAAAGCCCAGCGACCAATGACCTAGCGACCTAGCATGCGAGCGACCTATGTCCAGAACGAAAATCTACAGGCAGTGGCTTCTAGACAGTGCAACCTAAGGCCCAGAATTTGCCAAAAACGCTGAAAAATTGAGTTTCTCACCAATTCAATCCAAACCAAAAGCAAACATTCATACTAAAGTGATAGGAAGTCATTCCCAACAACCCAAGATAGTTATAGACAAGAATGTGAGATAAAAATCTCACCTTTGCACCAAAAACCAATGAAGATGAAGCTTGAAGCAAAACAATGACAACAACAAGCTTGAATCAATGTCTTCACTTGAATTCGGAGTAGATGTTGGATTAGCAATGAAGATTAAAGCTTCGGAGTTTTAATTTCCCATTCCCTCCACCATTTTTGAAGAAGCTTGAATGTATAAGCAAATAGAAAATGAAGTATGAAGAGAAGGAAGGGGTTGGGCTGAGTTAGTGAATGGTTCAGCCCCAAACCAAAGCTCAAAGCAAAAAGTGACGAAAATTTCACTATCTCCAAACATATCGAAGTTTACACTCAAAAAGATCGCAAACGTCATTTTGAACTCAATGGAGGTGGTATCGAGTCCTAATTTGACCGTATGCAAAAAGTAGCTTTTTAGACTTAAATCCGACTAATGATAAAATATTTAAACAAAATATTTTAAATATAAAATTGACAAATATGCGGGTTGTTACACAATTCCATTTCCAAAACCCTTTGGATTCAAAACTAAATTTTTTTAATTTTAAAATATCTGCGACTTAACCCATTTCCTCGTGAAATCCATATTTGTGTGTGTGTGGTGTAGTCCAAGGGTTTTATAGACAACAATACAATATCATCAATCATCACAGATTCAAGCACATAAATATCGATAAGCGGTATAATCATATAACGCTTATCTTCATTCACAAATTCACAAGATAAATAATATAAATTCAACACAGATAAATAAATTACATTCATCACAGCTCAATTCATATCATAGAATATCATACATCAGGGATATCAAACAATTCAAGGCATTCAATACAATTCAATCATCCATAAGTAAGACCAATTAAATCATCGGATTTATTTAAATTAGATTAATTACTTATGAATAATTTACTAATTCTGGTTAATTAATATTAATTAATTACAAACCATTTTGATTAATTATCCTTTAATCACTTATTAATTAACCTTTAATAATAAATTAATTAACCTTTAATTATAAGTTAATTAATCTTAATTACAAATTAGTTAATCCTTAATTATTCATTATTTAACTTTTTTAATCAATATTTAATTAACCTTAATTAGGTAATTAAATTAACCTTAATCATGAAATTAATTAACCTTAATCCACTTCTTAAATATTTATTAATAAATCTCAATTATTAATTAATTAACCTTTAATTAATCACATAATTAAATTAATCACCTTGATAAATTAATCTTTAAGTAATTACATAATTAATCCTTTTAATTACATTGGGTAATTATCCTTTTAAATTACTTTCATTAAGCAGTTATCATTTAATTACCTTCATTAAGTAATAAATCATTAATCACTTAAGACTTTGAATTAATTAAAAGATAATCCATTTATCTTAATTTATTACTTTAATTATCATTAAAATCTTTATTTGATAAACCTTGTAATTAATTTTCATTAATCACTTAACTTATCCTTTAAATTACATTAAGGATTAAAACACTTCATCTTTTAAATTATTTACTTAATTTCAATATTAAGTATATTTAAAATAAACTTTTAAAAACAAAGGTTATATATATATATTTAAATACTTTAAACTAAAAAAAAATTATTTTTCCAAACCTTTTATGAACTCCATCTTAATTAAAAATTAATCAATTTTAAAGAAATGGTAAATCAATTATTAAATCCTGATTAAGTTTTAAACTTGTTGATACTTTACTTTGAAAACTTGGTAATGTTTCCTTGAAACTTAGTTACTTTAATAACTTAAAAACTTATTAATGCTTTTAATTTCTAACCTTTAAAAAATCTGGTTAATTCGTCTTTAATAAAAACCCCAACCAAATTCTAAATTTCCCGAGTACAAACTCGAGAAACCCACATCCTTTTTCTTCCCCGAGTCAAACCTCTATTTTTCCCGTGTCCATCCCGAGGCAAAGCCTTCTTCTTTCCCAAACCCATAACTACACTTGATACAACACTCACGCGTGCACGTGCACGAGAGGCCAGGCCACCTCCGACCAACATCGCCGTTGCCCTCAGGTCATCGACGACCTGACTATCTCCCCTGACCACCCAGCTCCGGTGATTACGTCAGAAAACAAAATTTGGCGACTTGACCACTTCTTGGACTTAAACTACCATCAGAAAATCGCCTCGCCCCACCACGTCGAGCCACCAGCGACCATGAATCTTCGACCACAGCTTCATCACGTCACCACACCTCTGTCCCCCTCGGTCCGGTTACTTCCGATCCACCCACATTGACGAAATCGATTCAAGAGCAGTATCGACCCAAAACCCAATCTTAAACCCTAAATTTATGCCATGCCGTCGCTCTGATGATCGAAAAAAAATTCGATCATTTTTCCTATGACCACTGAACCTCCAACTAACTCCTCCTTCAAGCCCGACGATTCCAGACTACGCGATCATCGGAATTCGACCAAACTTCCTTTTCCGTTCAACTCGAAAGTTCCCCATGAATACACACTTAAAAATTCCAAAACGATTATCAAAAATCATGAATTTGCAATATGAATTTAGTTGTGTAATCAAAAATTAAAATTAAGATAATTGATTTTTTATATATGATGTTTATTGTAAATTCCATATTTTGAAATAATTAATCCAATAAACATACTTAACTCAATTTTTAAAATGGATGTTATATGGTTACCACCGTTTTTCATTTATAGATCATCACCTAAATCAGATTGAGGGAAGAAGAATTTGAATTTCTTTGTGGTATTAGTCTGTGAAATGTTAAACAGAGAAATATATATACCTGTAACAGACATATATATATATATATACAGTCACATATACATATACAGACATGCATACACAAAACAGTATAGTTCAAAACATTTTTCACAACAACTTGAAGTATTCATCACAACATCAAAATATAGGTCAGTAGTTTGATCACCTGGAATGGTTGAACAGAGAAGCAAAACCTGGAATGAAATCTGGAATTTATTTTGCTTTTATTTTCTGTTTTGATCTGGAGATGATCATGATGTTGAATCTTTAAATCTGAATACTGAGCTGATCTTCTTTACATTGTTTTGATTTCCAGGTTGGTTTATTTCTAGGTTTTGATTTTCTTTTGAACTGTTTTGATTTTCCCCTTGATCAGGTTTTAATTTGGTTTCCAGGCTTGAGATTTTGTAAACAAATTTTGATTCTATTTCTTCTCTGGTTCACAATCTCCAAGTTGAAGTTTGTTTTGATCTATTTTCTTTTCTTTTTGATCTTATTTCTTAGTTTTTAAAAATAGAGGATATAGTTTCCAAATGAGAATGTAATAGCCTGGTTACTATCTCAAATTCATAATGTTTTATCTAATTCAAATTAAAAGATAAATGCCACTTGTACATTTAGCTCACTTTTGTAAATTTCATTTTATATATATTTTACATTTGTCCTAGACATGTATTTTTATGTCTAAATCCTTTACTTTATTTTTATTTATAAATTTTGTTTAAACCCTTTGCTTTATTTTTTTATGAAACAAGTTTCATGTTTTTATTAATTAAGTATTATGAGATAGATATATATATACACACAAACACACACACACACAAAAATTATATTTATCTTAAAAGAAATGATCCTTTAATAAATCTTATTTAGTTTCAAAAGATATATATACATATGTGTAAGTTGAAAGCATTTATTTATTTACATATAAACTAACTATATTTATTCCAAAAGATATGTATGTTAAAGTTTTTATTTATTCTTATCTTACATTTATATTCACACGTTTTATTTTGTGCTTATACAAGAAAACAAATTATACACTAAAAAAAATCTTATATACATATATATATATAGTTTCTTTGTACATATAGAGTTTTAAATCCAAATTTATTTCCAAGATATTCACTTTAGAATTTCGAAATCAAAATTTCTATTTAAAATACATATCTTTATTTATTCTGGAAATTTTCATATTAATTCACCAAAAATTTCATAATTTAATTCCAAAAATCATATTAATTATCAAATTAATTCTGGCTAAAATCCGGGAATGTTACAAATTCCCCCCTTAAGAAAATTTTGTCCTCGAAATTTGCAGAACAGGGAGACAACAAAGAAGAGATGAACACGTTAAAGATAGAGAAATGGTTTACCAAATCAAACTGAAATATTTATTCTTTATTGGGCTTACCAAATCAGAATATCAATAAATATGAGAATAAACTCATTCAATACTACAAAAGATACTCGGATTACTAGATCTACGAAATGTGCATGGACATTGGTTAGTCCGAAGGGATGATTAACCATTCGTAGAATATATCGAGACCGAAAAGAACAGACAAATGGATACAATTTAATTCAGTTTTATATTTTTGTTAACCAATTTATTCCAAATAAAATTTCAAATTCATTAGAGTTAAGAATGAAAAGATTGATAAGAAACTGATAATTAGAATACGAAATAGGAACCTATCTATAACGATTCGCAGGGCCCACCATCACACCAAAGCTTCTTCTTGTAGCTGCCACGAAGCCATCAAAGAATTGAAATTGGATCAAAGGAGATTGATAGAGAAAGTTGTTTCCTTGTTGTTACAGGGTATTGATCAATTGTAGTGGTACTCTCCTGTCCCCTACCTCGTCCTCTTCTTGCACTCATACTTACTATAAGTGAATAGTAAGAGAATTTACTGAGGCATACGAACAAGATATCTTAGGGAATACTCATTCTAGGGTATACTTCACCCTATCTCTAATGAGTTACGTAATGTGTTATACTTCAAAGCTAAAGTTCTTACTCAACCTTTAGCTTTGATACCAAATGTGATGACCCGGAATTCGACGCTCGAAATCCGTATCGCCGGAGCTTATAACACATTAAGTAATAACACACAGCGGAAAAGAAATGAATATATCATTGATACACAATAGTTGATACACTATCTGATACAATATAATACAACAGATATGAACAACACTATCAGAGATAGATACAACAACAGAAAGAACAGCAGCAGAAAGAAAATTTCCAATTTGATCTCCAAGAGAGAAAGAAAGAATCCAAAACTGCATCCTAATCCAAAGCTCAAAACCACTAGCTCGAACCACCATCAAGTTGTGTTAAGCAAGGTCAGTCATTGTTGAAGTGAAACAAATGCCATCACCAAATCCAAAGGCTGTATGCTATCGAATCTACACCTACTATTTGATTATCTGAAAAACCCAACTCTAGACTGCCCATGTTGAAAATTATGGGCACCCAGAGTTTAGGAAGGGAACAATAAACTCCAGGTCAGTCGTGGGACTGGTGTGAGCAAACAAAACAGTTTTATCTTTTAAACAACAAACAACAAAAGAAGTAGAAGAAATCCGCAATGCTTTATGGAAAATGAATCTACCATAAGGCCTTCCCAATGCAAGCGCACAATTGGAGGAGATTTCTCCTTATGATAGTCAAACATGCTTGATACGCAAAATCCTTTTGATATTATTATTAGTGCATAGTGCAAAAAATATTTCGAAAGTATAATATTAATCTTAGCCAGCATACGTACCATTATAGTATGCCTACTATAGCTACCATGTTAAATGGCAGGTTCTACAACTAAAATCGTACAGGGCTCGTATTGATTGTTTGGATTTCCAACAATGGCCAGGCTAAGGAACTTCCTTTCCGAATGGGTATGCCTTTGTAGGGACGCCCCGAGAACTTAACCAGCTCTCTACCAACACAAGGCCGGGTTACCTCTGTAATAGGTAACCGCCACACTAGTATGTGATATTATCGGTGGATCGATAGATATGGAATATATATTAAACTAAGTGCGGAAGCAGTTAATAGCAGTAAAGTAAGTAATAGTAAGCACACCAGGAATTTTTATACTGGTTCGAACTCCCATTCTACGTCCAGTCCCAGACTAACTTCTGCCTTTAACTAACAATACCCTCACTTAACCCGGAGGAATAGGTCTGAGCAGTAGAACAAACACTTTAGCAGCAGAACAGGATTTTTTCCTCAGCAGCCGAAGAGGACTTTCCCTTGCCTGAGCAGCAGAACAGGACATAACAAAGTGAAAGAGTAGTTGACACAATGTGTTCTTGATAATACTGATTTGTCTTTGAGATTACAAACTTCCTATAATCAATTCCTCAAGTATATAAAGTGTATGTGAAGATTTTAAAGGAAGAATATTGCTAAGAATCAAAGTATATGAAATATAATTCAAAGATTCAAAGCAAAGAAGAGTATGAATGCACTAGAATAATCATAAGAGAGAATAAAAAGAATTAGAATCAGAAATTGGTGATTGTGAAGTGTGTGAGAACTCCTATATATAGTTTTCAGAGAGATGCAACTCTTAGTGAAGAGTTTCAACCAAGAGAGGCATCTTTTCCCGAAGTGCAACTCTTCATAGAAGAAGATGTCTATTCATAATTTGACAGTTGACGCCCGGTCAGTCGACTGAATTGAAAAAAGAAAAAAAAATTATGCACAGTCAGTCGACTGGCATGCACAGCCAGTCGACTGGCTGTGCATATATTACACAGTGAACTTTGTTTTTAAAGGATCTTAGAACACTAAAACTTTGAGGATTGATTTTAACATATATCTAAGACTCAACACATATAATAATTACTTTATGCATAGAGTTGAAGTCTTGATCCTCTGATGTCTTCTTTTTGTCATGTATGAGTGCATCTTCTTTAGCTTCTGAACCGTTTTGTCATGAATCAAAACTAGTGATTCAATATTTTCCCCCTTTTTAATTGATGACAACCTGTATATATATTAGATAGAGAATTTTCTCCCCCTGAAAGTATGACATATTTTTCCTGCATCAAATATGTTAGTGCACACACTTTTTCTCCCCCTTTGTCATCGACAAAAAGGAGACAGATAATTAAAATTTAGTGTATAACATAGAACAGTACATATAGATAAACTAAGTATCATAGTACATGAGATAAAAACATAACCATCAATAATGAGACTACTTACTACAAGTCTCATAAATTTTACCAGAGTATTTTGCAAGGATTAAAATTTGAACAAAGAACAACATTTCATCAAATCTTACCAAAAAGGCTTACTCATCTCGATCCCAGTCATATTCTTCGGTATGCTCCTTTCTAGGACTTGATGTGTCTTGTCCACTACCACTTGGTCCGCTAGTATCGCTTCCAGTATGTTCCTCGGAAGTAGACCATGTGAATCTTGGTGCTGGTTGCTTACCATGTGCTACAGAAGAAGCAATCGTGGATGAAGAGCATGAAATTGCATCCCATATTATAGAGAACAACCCTTTGATCTTGTCTAATTTTTTATCAACTTTCTTCAAACGAATTCCTAGTATTTGTTGATTTCTCGATAGAATTTCTATGGACTCTCGAGTACTAGCGGATGTTGCAAGACGAATTTCTTCCTCTTCTTCGGGTTAGGGTGTTTGCTCTCGAATGATTGGTCCGCCCGATTGTCGTTGTTGGTGTTGGCGACGCAATTCTTCAAAAGTGGTAAATGCCGGAGGAGCTGACGGTAGTTCCATGAGACTCAAAGTGCGAATGTTTATAACTCCAACGGAAGAAGTTTCCGATTCTGGTTGAGGGGCACCCACATTTAAAAGTAATCTCATTATATATTCCTCAAAGTAAATGGTTCTCATATTTCCATTGTTGAAGGATAGAAATTCATCCAATATTCTCCGTAGCCAATTTACTTGAATTCCTCCCCATATGGCATAGAGTGCTTTGAAATTTTCCGGGTAGATAAGTTCATATGACCCGGTTCTTGGAAGAATACTTCTCATGAATGCTTTGTGAAGAATTCTTGCTTTTGGTCGAAGAAGAATGGATTTTTGTTTCGTCATATTGTCACCCATGAACATATGACTAACTCGATCTCTTTGTTAAATATTACAATCAATATTGTCTAGAGGAATACCTTGGTTAGGTGATTGAAGTATGTGCGCCATCCGATCTAAGGAGAAGAAGACTTGATGCCCACAAACTAAACTCCAAACACAATCATCCCTATTTGATGGACGTTGATGAGGAAGATTTAAATTTGCATAGAAGAGCTTTACCATGAGATGATTGATCTTGTGAGAATTGAGATTCATGTCGAGAAGAGATTCCAATCCGAATCTTCGCATAAGATCTTGTAAACCGTAAGCCGCAAAATCATTGTATACCATGAATGAACCTTCAAAGATCCGTGAATTTTCCATTTTATGCCATCTTGCAATTGCTACATCGTTATATAACCGTTGCGCAATTTGGCTATCGGTAGGTCCGGCGGAGGAGGAGCATTGCCTATGTCGCTTTGTAGTAGCCATTTGAGGAAGGATTTGATGAAAGATTTGATTGGATTTGGAATTTTAGGGTTTTTCTCAAGAAGGATTTTGGGTAAAAAACTGAGAATGGTAAAGTGAAATTGGGTAAAAAGTAACTATAAAAAGGGAAGCAGTAAAAATTGCCTACAACCAGTCGACTGGACGAATGTAGTCAGTCAACTGGTGCACTAAAAATAGCACGAATTTCATACAGCCAGTCGACTGATCGTGATAGGTCAGTCGACTGAATGGTTTCCCGAGAGTTTGATTTCCCTGCAGTCAGTTGACTAAGCCTGAAATTCAGTCGACTGACTGGAAACAAAAAATACAGAATAATTTTTTGAGCAATAATTCAAGAATACCCACAAGTTTAATACATTATAAAACAAAGACAATGAGAATACTTTGTATAAAGAAAATTAGAAATGAGAGTGTGAGTCTTCCGATTCTTCTACCGGTTCAATTTTTGTATTTTCAGCAAATAGGTTTATAGGTGAATATTCCTTTTGAATTGGTGAGTTACTCGTTCCTCCAAGTTCCCATGAATTTGGTCCTCTACGTTCCCATGAATTCGGAGATACATGAGGGCATTGAGGTGAGTGAATATGTTCGTTTGTGTTGATGGGGGATGAACCACATATTTTTGCAGCACATCGTTCAAGAAAACTAAGTCTCCTACCATGACTCTTTCGCTCATAATACATTTCACGCTAAAGATTAAGTGTTTCCCTCTGATAGTGATGTAAATCATCTATCTTTTCTTTAGTAGTTGGGGATGGAAATAAGTTTCTCCGTGTGCGTTTATTTTATGGCATATATCCCGTATGATGGCTTTGTGGTGGACATATCGGAATATAAGCAGGAGTCGGAGTTGGAAGTTCGGAAGACCCTGAACTTGGAGTTTCAAAATCAATTGAAGAATATCCAGACGAGTAATGAGAGGAAGGCTCATCTGAAGATGAACCGACCATGGTGTAGATAAACAATGCAAGGTTGAAAAACATGTTTGATTTTCTTTTTTTCTTTTTTTAAATTTGAATGAATGTACTTATAGAAAACTGAAAAACTAAACAATGAATAGCTGAGATTAAATATAGAATGATTTAATTTTAGCCAGAAGGAAATTTGAGGACAAAAACTAAGTTAATATGAACCATTTAAATAACAAAACAGAAATAAGCTGAAGTGAGCTATGAGCTTAGACAAGAAATATCAAATAGCCTACTGGCAAAGTCATACTTACCAGGAGGTCCTAAGTTCAAATCCCAGCTTATGCAGAAAATAAACTTATAAATTTTTAAATGAGATGATTCCAAGTTCTCGTCTCAACTTTACAAAAGTGTTTTCATTTAAAAGCTTAGTAAAAATATCGGCCAACTGGTTTTCAGAGGATACAAAATCAAGATTTATTATATCTTTTTCAATACAATCACGAAGAAAATGATGACGAATGTCAATATGTTTTGTTCGCGAATGATTGATTGGATTTTTAGAAAGGTTGATAGTGCTTAAGTTATCACAAAAAATTGTTGACTTAAATAAATTGAAACCAAAGTCTTGAAGTGTTTGCTGCATATAGATTACTTGAGCACATGCCAAAGATGCAGATATATATTCTGCTTCACAAGTTGAGAGTGAGATGCAATTTTGTTTCTTACTAAACCAAGATACAAGAGATCGTCCAATGAAGTGACAAGTTCCACTTGTACTTTTTCTATCCGTCCGACATCCTCCAAAATCAGCATCACTATATGAAACTAATTCGAAAGGACATTCTTTCAGATAAAATAGTCCAAAGTCCTTGGTTTTATTAAGATATCATAATATACGTTTCACTGCTCTAATGTGTGACTCTTTTGGATCTGCTTGAAATCGTGCACACAGACAAACACTCATCATTATGTCAGGTCTACTTGCTGTTAAGTAGAGTAATGATACAATCATGCTTCGATATAATTTTTGGTCTATACTTTTGTCGTTTTCATCTTTTTCAAGATGTATAGTTGTACTCATAGGAGTAGGTTTGGCAGAAGTATTTTCCATACCAAAGCGTTTGATTAGATTGTTACAATATTTTTCTTGATTTATAAAATTCCATTTGAAAGTTGTTTAATTTGTAAACCAAGAAAATAATTCAATTCTCCCATGTGAGATATTTCAAATTCATTAGTCATTATTTTAGAAAATTCCTGACATAACTTTTCATTAGTAGAACCAAAAATAATATCATCAACATAAATTTGAATTATTAAAATATCTTCTTTCTTTTTCTTAATAAAAAGAGTTTGATCAACCTTCCCAATTTAAAAACCAGAGTCTATTAAATAACTTTTTAGACGATCATACCAAGCACGAGGTGCTTGTTTTAGTCCATATAATGCCTTTTTAAGTTTATAGACATGGTCTGAAAATTTTTCGTGAATGAATAAGGGAGGTTGTTGTAACATCCCGTATTTTTAAGCTATTGAATTTGAACATTTAATTCGTTTTAAATGTTAATGTGGATTCTTAATTGATTTTGAAATGAATGGATTTGGGCTCAATCAATGAAAATGAGCTATAATTTTAATTTATAGCAATTCTAGTTTAATTTGAGATTGGATAATAATAATTAAATATTCGAAATTGGGATAAAAGGTGAATTTGGGATAAATGATTATAAAAATGGTGTTTACATGTATTTTTAAGTTCAATTGGTTATAAACAATAATGTTGGATTTTTAGATGAATTTAAAAGTCGACAAGTTATTATTTGGAATTTTATATCAATTTAAAAATGAATTTAATATTATTAAAATGCAATTTAATCAGATTTTGGTCTAGATTGAGCCAGAATGATTTTTAACGTGTTTATAAATTTTATATGATTTATTGTTAAGTTAATAAAATTTTAAAAGTAAAATTTTAAGCGTTATCGTCAATTTTGGAAATCGCTAGATTTAATAGACGTGTTAAAATAGCCTTCCGGGGCGCAGTCTCGGAATTTGACGAGACCAATTCCATTGGGTCCGTAATAGTTAGTTATTATCGGATTTCAATTTTCGTAGTGATCGGAGTTGTCGTTTGACCGTGGCAGCTCGAAACGCATCGAAATCGATTTAACCGATTTAATTTTAAATTGATCGTTTAATTCCGTATCTCGCGCATGCGATCAAATTAGCTTACGAAACCTGTTCCATTATGTCCGGAACACGGGAAAACCCCCGAATAGCCTGTCGGAACGTGAGAATTGGGGGTCGTTTGCATTAACGGTTAAATTGAGATATTTTATTAATTAAACAATATTAAATTTATATATATACAAACGTTTTAATTCTAAACCCTAGCTTATTCGTTCAGCCGCCGTTTACATTCTTTTCAATGGCCGTAAATCTCCCATTTTGATTCCTTAAATTCGCATCATCCATCGATTATTTGAAGATATCTCAAACATGAAGATCGTAGAGCTTGAAGATGGCTTTCGATCCATATGGACATGATGGTGTTCTATGAAGCGTAGAGGGAGGGAAGTCGCCGCGTTCATCATAGGCTCGTGCACGTTTTTTTGATCGTGGGAGCGACCGAGCTCGACGCGAAGCTTGGTGGAGGTGCGTGGCAACTAGGGCAACCCGTTGGTGGTCGGCGATCGAGGTGCAGGCGATCGTGGGAGGAGTGAGGCGAAGCCCTAATGGACGGCGATGGGTTTCCTTTGTCTGGAGCGTACGCGTGAGGAAGGAGAAAGAAGCGGGCTTGATTTCATGATTAACGGCTGATCTCGGTTTGTAAACAAATAAAAATATAAAAATAAAAGAAATTTGTTTTTAAATTTATTTCAAACTTTGTAAAATCATATCGGGTTCATATGATATCAGATTCAAACGAAACTGGAAGCGATAGAATCGTAGAGACAAGCACTACGAGATGGCGCAGATCCGGAGTCATTCCGAGCAAGTAGAATTTTGGGTTAAATCGGACACCGTCCGGTTTAATTTAAAATTTAGAACGCTCGCCGAAATTCAAGGTGAGTTATTCTCACTCACATCTGGATGCTAGGCATTCTAAATAATTGATATTTAAATATCTGTGTGATTGGCTGAATATAATTGTTATTATCAGTCTGGAGTGATATTTATATATGTGATGTGCTAATATTTGTGATGCAGGGAGAAACAGGTTGGAGGGATCCAACTGGATTCCTCACAATGTAATAATTATTTTATAGTTGATAATGATGCCTGTTATGTGTTGTGATTGATAAATCTGACATTAAATTGTACTGTGATATTGTGGATAAATGGTAAATCCAGAATTAAATTATAAATGAATAAATTGGGGTTTTAAAAGAAATTAAAGAAATTGTTAAATAAGGAATTTAAAGGAATATAAAAATTGGATTCCGTTTTTGGAATGGAAAATGTAAATTGGTAAAATGGGGATTTTATATATTGTGGAAAATTTATCAATCGTTAAATGTGAAATATGAATTTTCTGGAAATGAATTCTATGAAATTATAAATTGAGTAAAATAACAGTGGTTTATTTTAATGATGAATAGTGATATCCGGGAAGGTAAAATATGTTAAAATGAAGCTTCCGAATATAAATGTACGATTTTAAGTGTTAATAGAATATTTTAAAATACCGTTTTCTTCATTGGGATTTTATTTAAGTAAATTGGAAATCTGGCTTTCATTGAAGAATTCACCAAATGTTTTATTAGAAATGTTTTAAACTATATTTTAAAATGAATTTCCGGGTATGGGAAATTGAGTGCGAACTTCGGATGAAGTTATAGATAAGTATGGAATTGGGAATTTATGTTATAAACATAAATCGAATTGAAATAAATTGGTTGGATTTATATGAGGGATACTTTGGGATGTTGAATAGGAATGTATTTCCCTAGGAAAAACCAAGTTAGTGTTTTTAAAGATTTTATTTAATTTAAAAGTTAAGTTTTAAGTGTTTAAAAAGTATTTTTAAGAAATTGTGTTTTTTTAAAAGTAACCAACTAATAGTTTTTAAAGTCGTAATGATTTGAGAATATATTAGTAATTATTTTTACAAATGGATTATTTAAAGGTTGGTTTTGACTTAAGTTATTGAAATTAGCATTTTTCTTTTTATAATGTTATTTTGGATTTAGTTGAACAAAAACCCTTATTTTAAATCAAAGTTTATATCTTAAGAATAGTTTTCTTCACCTATTCTAAATTTATATTTTGAGTAAATAGATAGAAGTAAATTATATCTTTTAAAGTATATTTTTCTGTATAAAATGTTTAACTGTTTTTGAACCTAAATTGTTGTGAACTTGGTTATTTCCAATGGGAAATAATGGTAAAATGGTTTACCGTGTTAAGGAAGAAATTTGGGAATTCGTTCCAAAATGAGTTTTGAAATGTGAAATATATCCTTTAAAGATATTAAAGGGAAAGAATAAATAATGTGTGAGATTATTCATTTTGTGATGAATGCTTATGGATGTTTGTGAATGTGAATTGATAGTTAAATCACCGACTATCAATATTGGCCAAATGCGCTGATCGATTCGAAGAGACCGGGATCGAGATTTATTTCTCGAATACCACTTCGATCCGGTTTGTAGTAGGAGTAGTGCCTTCGGTTCCGTTCGGACCCGGGACGGACTTGTATGGACGAATGCTTTCGTGACATCGTCAGGTGGGCGATGGGCATTCAAAGGGATATGTGCTATAAAGGTAACGCTTAGCCTCAAGCCTCATCAACCGGGAATGACTGAAAATCAGGGGTTATGCAGCAAGGCTTCGTGGGTAGCGCCCACTGGAGAGTATGGTCATCCCTGTCTAGATGTCCCTTTTATTTCGGCTTAGTGGTGCGGTTGCTGATCACAACCGTGGGGTGATTATATTCGGAATTGCCCATAGGTGATTCCGGCCTGGTGTTGCAGGGGACTTAGGGTGGGTCCTCGGTACTGTGATCTAGGCCACGTGCTGTGACAGTTGGTACCCCAGTGCCTAGTCATTCGTTGGAATCCATTCTCCCTACGTGCCTTGTACGTGTTTTGTTTGTATACCTAGTATGCCGGAATTTAATGAATGTAACAATTTCGACTATTTTATAAGTATTTGTAAATAGACACTATTATAATATCAGAGGATTTTATAAAAAGTGTTTTAGCTATCGTAAGGTAAAAACCCGACATGTTTATTTGTGGCGTGGTCTTACGAGATGCTTTTGTTTTCAAAGGATTTTTGAAACTTTAATAATCAATTGGGTGTATTTATGATGCGCTGGTATTCCAGACTGACTCGGGTGTTATTTTATTATAATGCTCGGGTCAGACCGAGTATATTTACAGGATAGGTTGCTATGGAGCAGGAGAGGAGCTGGAGTCGAGACGTACTATTCGTACTTGCTTATATTCCGCTGCTATGATTGTTGTTAGGCATGTATCTGATTTTGTTGTGATGGACTATGATGATGTATTGTATATAAACAGATATAGTTTTGATTTGTGTAAAGTTCTGTTCTATATATTATATTTTATTCCGCTGCGACTGTGAGGTTCTATTGTTGTTTAGTTTCTTCTTCTTCTACCTTCTTTCTTTTCCTACAATCTGTCTTTTCCGGCGTTCGATCGTCGGCATATTATACTGTTGAGTATTTTGTGTCGATTTTCGAGGGTCGAGAAGAGCGGGTCGTCACACTTGGTATCAGAGCTTAGGTTGGCGACAACCTAGGCTTTGGTGGGGAAATTTACTCATTTATAATAGAGTCAGAAGTACTCTATAATGAGTTGAGTGTAATAATAGCTATGAGAGCGTACTTGTTAGTGGATATAAAATTGTTTTTGTACTGTGTTGACTTATCGGTTGAGTGTTTATGAATTCTGGTCGGTGCGGGAAGTACAACCGTATCGATAGGGATTTCTAAACTCTTAAACAAGATAAACCGACATAGTATTGTTTTTAAAGTGGGTAAATGAAATAATTTTACCCAAAATTATATTTTGATATAAAGAAATATTTTTTCTAAATTATATATATTGGATGTTTGTTTGGTTGTTTCCTCTATAATCAAATAAGAAATTAAAATATGATTTCAAATTTGAAATGATTTATAAGCAAATATGAATTTAAAATATTAAAATGGTTTATAACCAAATGGAATTGACTAAATATGGTTTAAATAAGAAGAAGTATAATTAAAATTAGATTTAAACCAGAATTTTGATTTCGGAAATTTTGGGAAGGGTTTTAAATTGAATTTGATTGAAATTGGGAATGTTGAAATGTTTTCCAAAGGTTTTGAAGTCAATGATGGAGTATATTTTGGAAAATATTTTTGAAGGGAAATTGATTTGAGGTGGATTTTGGAAGTGGAAAGCATTGAACTCACTTCAGTCGCTAGAAAATAATCCTGATGATGCTGGCCACATCGTCAGAATTCATTTTCGAGTTTCTAAAGTGATGGATTGCTTCCGTGGTGATTGGTTAAGATATTTCTTTATACTTGTTTATATACAAGTTGTTTTAACAATTTTAAAGGGAAAATTGTTTTGGTAAAAGCAGGGTGTTTGGGATTTGGGATTTGATATATCAAATGGGAATATGTTGATTTTGATTTCAAAATGGTTTTGAAATAAAACCGAGTAATTGAATTCTGGAAATCCTATTTGAACTGTAAAAGTTAAAATGAATCAACTAGGGAATTTACTGAATGAAGTTGATTGAAATAGGAAGGAAAATGAAATTTTGTTCTAGAATGTAAATTTACTCTGAAGAAATGAAGGTGAATGGAATGAATTTGGGTTTAACTTAAGATAATTTAAATTAAATTGAAACCTGAAATTGAATTACACCTAAGTAAATTGGAATTCACTTGAAATAAGTATAAAGGTGAAGTGTAAATGCTTATAATTGTGTAAGTGAATTCATATTCTTAAGTTATAAAGTGTTATAATTTGAAGTTGTGATTAAATGGAAATGGACTTAAATGGGCAATCTAAACCCTTAAATAGAAGTGAAATTGAAGTTCATTAATGGAAATAGCTGGATGGTGAGGCAAATTCAAACTCAATCCTAAATGAAATGTAAAGTAAGATAAGGTAAGGTGAGATATAAAAGATGTGAATGAACTTAAATAGTAAATAAGTTTTGAACTTAGTTATGGAAGAATAAATTGGATTGAAGTGAAATTCAAAAGTCAGATACATTATAAACAATATTGAATGAAATTCAATTCTTATTTAAGTGGTAAAAGAAGTGGGGTAAATTTAATTTGGCTAAGCAAAATTTCAAGTAAACTTGGAATAAATTTGGATAAGAATCAAATTGAAAGGAAATTTAATTTAGTTGAGATGATGTTGAATGAAGTAAATGCTTACTAAATTAAATCTAAAATGATTGTTTGGGAAGGAATTAGCTAAATTAAATGGGATGTGTATGGTAATGAATAGAATTTTGATAGTTGGTCAAAGTTTGAAAGGTAAATAAAATCTAGTTTTGGGATGGAATTTAAGTTTGGTAATAAATGTTGGAAGTGAGAATGAATAATGGAATTAGCTTATAATAGTGGTGGTTTGAATTGTAAAGTAAATCCAAATGAGAGAAATAATTTAAAGTGATCTCTTTGTTAATGAATAAATCTAAAATGGATAGAATAAGTAAACAAAGAGCATTTCGATTTATAAATGAATTGAAATTTGATTTGAATGAGAATCAAATGAAAATAAAATTAAATTGATATAAGAAGATGATGGAAATTTTGTGGAAGAACTTAAGAAACTTGGAGAAAACAAAATGGTTGTGGATGAGCTTTATTAAGTAAATCTGAATGAAATTTTTAGATAATAAAACTGAAAAACAAGTGAAATGAGTTTTAATTAATTATTGAGATGAAATAAGGATGTATGGGTTGTAAACAATCCAGAATGAAATGATATTAATATAAACTTGAGTTGGTTAATGACATAAAGATGTAAGGAAAATTTAATTAACAAATTGCACTGGAATAAAAAAAAATTCTTGGATTGTGTACCATGCAAATGGAATAAAAATTTATATGAATCTAAGTTGGAATTAATTTTAAATGGTTATAAGCTTATGTGGTGATTATTTTGCTTGAATGACATGAAATTGCTTGAATTCGGAGTTGAGTGGTTTAACAAGCAATTGAAATTGATTTTTGAATAAGTTGATATGGATTGAAATCTAATTCAAAGAGTTTGTAAATAAATGCAAGTGAATTGGTTAAAATAGCAAATGGAATGGACTGAAATGTTGTTAAGTGATTTTGCATATGAATGGAAATGAATCATAAAAGGAATACGAATGTTTCAAGTTTAAAATAAAATTTGATTGCAAATCAAATTGGGAATGTAAGTTAAAATAAAGAAAATGTAAGTATATCAAATTTAAGAATAAGAATTTGATTGTGAATCAATTTGTAATTGAATTGAAGTAAATTGATGCAAGTGATACGCATGTAATCAAATTGATGTAAATATGAATTGAGAATGTTAAACTTGAATGTAAGTCATTCAAGTGAAATAAAAATGAAGTTTGGACTTGTATAAGGAATTTAAAAAGATGATTGAAATCTTTGAAGTGTAAATAAAATATGGTAACATTGTTAAACTATGAAGTTTGAGTTTGTAAAGAGAGTTTAAAATGATGTCGGAAGTGTGAAATTGTTTATAAAGATGATTAACTTGCATAAATATGAAATTGCTTGGTTTGGTTATGAAATGGATATGTTTGGCTTTCATTATATTGGAAATGTAGTTTAAATGCTCATATCATTGGAAACTGATGAGTTTGTTGAGCTTAGTACAGGTACGGAAGGCGTTCGAGAGAGTTGGAGCGCATATATGCGTTATATTAGCCGCTTGCTATTTAAATTTGCTAAAAAGGTACGCCTACGCAAATATAATTGGGAATTGATATATATATTGTGATATATTTTGGTTTCCGGCCATGTGAGCCGATGTATATATATTTGTGTATCCTGCGATATCGCAGAAGCTCCTCCGTACAAAGGAGACTCCGCCAAAATTTTCCAGAAATTTTGGGAGTTAGAATTTTTTGGGGTTTGGGGAAATTTTTAATAACTAGTAAAGTTATTTTGAAGGCGAGTGTTAAAATAGAGGCTTTAGAGTAAAGAAAGCAAATGGTTTTGAAATGGAGCTGAAACTTTTTGGGAAAGTGAATATAAGCTTTTAACTAAGCAAATTGGGTAAGTAAATGGGTTGGGGAGTATGTTCCTACCTTAGCAAATTTCGGGGACGAAATTTTTATAAGGGGGGAGGAATGTAACATCCCGTATTTTTAAGCTATTGAATTTGAACATTTAATTCGTTTTAAATGTTAATGTGGATTCTTAATTGATTTTGAAATGAATGGATTTGGGCTCAATCAATGAAAATGAGCTATAATTTTAATTTATAGCAATTCTGGTTTAATTTGAGATTGGATAATAATAATTAAATATTCGAAATTGGGATAAAAGGTGAATTTGGGATAAATGATTATAAAAATGGTGTTTACATGTATTTTTAAGTTCAATTGGTTATAAACAATAATGTTGGATTTTTAGATGAATTTAAAAGTCGACAAGTTATTATTTGGAATTTTATATCAATTTAAAAATGAATTTAATATTATTAAAATGCAATTTAATCAGATTTTGGTCTAGATTGAGCCAGAATGATTTTTAACGTGTTTATAAATTTTATATGATTTATTGTTAAGTTAATAAAATTTTAAAAGTAAAATTTTAAGCGTTATCGTCAATTTTGGAAATCGCTAGATTTAATAGACGTGTTAAAATAGCCTTCCGGGGCGCAGTCTCGGAATTTGACGAAACCAATTCCATTGGGTCCGTAATAGTTAGTTATTATCGGATTTCAATTTTCGTAGTGATCGGAGTTGTCGTTTGACCGTGGCAGCTCGAAACGCATCGAAATCGATTTAACCGATTTAATTTTAAATTGATCGTTTAATTCCGTATCTCGCGCATGCGACCAAATTAGCTTACGAAACCTGTTCCATTATGTCCGGAACACGGTAAAACCCCCGAATAGCCTGTCGGAACGTGAGAATTGGGGGTCGTTTGCATTAACGGTTAAATTGAGATATTTTATTAATTAAATAATATTAAATTTATATATATACAAACGTTTTAATTCTAAACCCTAGCTTATTCGTTCAGCCGCCGTTTACATTCTTTTCAATGGCCGTAAATCTCCCATTTTGATTCCTTAAATTCGCATCATCCATCGATTATTTGAAGATATCTCAAACATGAAGATCGTAGAGCTTGAAGATGGCTTTCGATCCATATGGACATGATGGTGTTCTATGAAGCGTAGAGGGAGGGAAGTCGCCGCGTTCATCATAGGCTCATGCACGTTTTTTTGATCATGGGAGCGACCGAGCTCGACGCGAAGCTTGGTGGAGGTGCGTGGCAACTAGGGCAACCCGTTGGTGGTCGGCGATCGAGGTGCAGGCGATCGTGGGAGGAGTGAGGCGAAGCCCTAATGGACGGCGATGGGTTTCCTTTGTCTGGAGCGTACGCGTGAGGAAGGAGAAAGAAGCGGGCTTGATTTCATGATTAACGGCTGATCTCGGTTTGTAAACAAAAATATAAAAATAAAAGAAATTTGTTTTTAAATTTATTTCAAACTTTGTAAAATCATATCGGGTTCATATGATATCAGATTCAAACGAAACTGGAAGCGATAGAATCGCAGAGACGAGCACTACGAGATGGCGCAGATCCGGAGTCATTCCGAGCAAGTAGAATTTTGGGTTAAATCGGACACCGTCCGGTTTAATTTAAAATTTCGAACGCTCGCCGAAATTCAAGGTGAGTTATTCTCACTCACATTTGGATGCTAGGCATTCTAAATAATTGATATTTAAATATCTGTGTGATTGGCTGAATATAATTGTTATTATCAGTCTGGAGTGATATTTATATATGTGATGTACTAATATTTGTGATGCAGGGAGAAACAGGTTGGAGGGATCCAACTAGATTCCTCACAATGTAATAATTATTTTATAGTTGATAATGATGCCTGTTATGTGTTGTGATTGATAAATCTGACATTAAATTGTACTGTGATATTGTGGATAAATGGTAAATCCAGAATTAAATTATAAATGAATAAATTGGGGTTTTAAAAGAAATTAAAGAAATTGTTAAATAAGGAATTTAAAGGAATATAAAAATTGGATTCCGTTTTTGGAATGGAAAATGTAAATTGGTAAAATGGGGATTTTATATATTGTGGAAAATTTATCAATCGTTAAATGTGAAATATGAATTTTCTGGAAATGAATTCTATGAAATTATAAATTGAGTAAAATAACAGTGGTTTATTTTAATGATGAATAGTGATATCCGGGAAGGTAAAATATGTTAAAATGAAGCTTCCGAATATAAATGTACGATTTTAAGTGTTAATAGAATATTTTAAAATACCGTTTTCTTCATTGGGATTTTATTTAAGTATATTGGAAATCTGGCTTTCATTGAAGAATTCACCAAATGTTTTATTAGAAATGTTTTAAACTATATTTTAAAATGAATTTCCGGGTATGGGAAATTGAGTGCGAACTTCGGATGAAGTTATAGATAAGTATGGAATTGGGAATTTATGTTATAAACATAAATCGAATTGAAATAAATTGGTTGGATTTATATGAGGGATACTTTGGGATGTTGAATAGGAATGTATTTCCCTAGGAAAAACCAAGTTAGTGTTTTTAAAGATTTTATTTAATTTAAAAGTTAAGTTTTAAGTGTTTAAAAAGTATTTTTAAGAAATTGTGTTTTTTTTAAAAGTAACCAACTAATAGTTTTTAAAGTCGTAATGATTTGAGAATATATTAGTAATTATTTTTACAAATGGATTATTTAAAGGTTGGTTTTGACTTAAGTTATTGAAATTAGCATTTTTCTTTTTATAATGTTATTTTGGATTTAGTTGAACAAAAACCCTTATTTTAAATCAAAGTTTATATCTTAAGAATAGTTTTCTTCACCTATTCTAAATTTATATTTTGAGTAAATAGATAGAAGTAAATTATATCTTTTAAAGTATATTTTTCTGTATAAAATGTTTAACTGTTTTTGAACCTAAATTGTTGTGAACTTGGTTATTTCCAATGGGAAATAATGGTAAAATGGTTTACCGTGTTAAGGAAGAAATTTGGGAATTCGTTCCAAAATGAGTTTTGAAATGTGAAATATATCCTTTAAAGATATTAAAGGGAAAGAATAAATAATGTGTGAGATTATTCATTTTGTGATGAATGCTTATGGATGTTTGTGAATGTGAATTGATAGTTAAATCACCGACTATCAATATTGGCCAAAT
Source organism: Allium fistulosum (assembly GCA_030737815.1). Taxonomy (NCBI): domain Eukaryota; kingdom Viridiplantae; phylum Streptophyta; class Magnoliopsida; order Asparagales; family Amaryllidaceae; genus Allium; species Allium fistulosum. Next base: position 1,215,025,501 of record CM060904.1, on the reverse strand, counting down.
GCGCTGATCGATTCGAAGAGACCGGGATCGAGATTTATTTCTCGAATACCACTTCGATCCGGTTTGTACGTTTCGTGTAACGTGTTCGGAGTCGAAGATGGAGCAGTGAAGTGCAAGGGCTAGTCGCTACTAATCCTGAGGATATTTCCAAAATGGATGTAGTAGGAGTAGTGCCTTCGGTTCCGTTCGGACCCGGGACGGACTTGTATGGACGAATGCTTTCGTGACATCGTCAGGTGGGCGATGGGCATTCAAAGGGATATGTGCTATAAAGGTAACGCTTAGCCTCAAGCCTCATCAACCGGGAATGACTGAAAATCAGGGGTTATGCAGCAAGGCTTCGTGGGTAGCGCCCACTGGAGAGTATGGTCATCCCTGTCTAGATGTCCCTTTTATTTCGGCTTAGTGGTGCGGTTGCTGATCACAACCGTGGGGTGATTATATTCGGAATTGCCCATAGGTGATTCCGGCCTGGTGTTGCAGGGGACTTAGGGTGGGTCCTCGGTACTGTGATCTAGGCCATGTACTGTGACAGGTGGTACCCCAGTGCCTAGTCATTCGTTGGAATCCATTCTCCCTACGTGCCTTGTACGTGTTTTGTTTGTATACCTAGTATGCCGGAATTTAATGAATGTAACAATTTCGGCTATTTTATAAGTATTTGTAAATAGACACTATTATAATATCAGAGGATTTTATAAAAAGTGTTTTAGCTATCGTAAGGTAAAAACCCGACATGTTTATTTGTGGCGTGGTCTTACGAGATGCTTTTGTTTTCAAAGGATTTTTGAAACTTTAATAATCAATTGGGTGTATTTATGATGCGCTGGTATTCCAGACTGACTCGGGTGTTATTTTATTATAATGCTCGGGTCAGACCGAGTATATTTACAAGATAGGTTGCTATGGAGCAGGAGAGGAGCTGGAGTCGAGACGTACTATTCGTACTTGCTTATATTCCGCTGCTATGATTGTTGTTAGGCATGTATTTGATTTTGTTGTGATGGACTATGATGATGTATTGTATATAAACAGATATAGTTTTGATTTGTGTAAAGTTCTGTTCTATATATTATATTTTATTCCGCTGCGACTGTGAGGTTCTATTGTTGTTTAGTTTCTTCTTCTTCTACCTTCTTTCTTTTCCTACAATCTGTCTTTTCCGGCGTTCGATCGTCGGCATATTATACTGTTGAGTATTTTGTGTCGATTTTCGAGGGTCGAGAAGAGCGGGTCGTCACAGTTGTTCAACAAAAACATTTTCTTTTATAAAGCCATTTAAAAAATCAGTTTTAACATCCATTTGATATAATTTAAAGTTATGAAAACATGCATAGGCCAATAATATACGTATTGCTTCCAATCTAGCGACGGGAGCAAACGTTTCTTCGTAGTCAATTCCTTCTTCCTGATTATATCCTTGAGCAACTAATCTAGCTTTATTCCTAGTTATGTTTCCATGTTCATCAGACTTATTTTTGAAAACCCATTTAGTACCAATAACTGATTGGTCACTAGGCCTTGGAACTAAATCCCAAACGTCATTTCTTTCGAATTGGTTTAGTTCTTCTTGCATAGCGATAATCCAATAGTCATCAGTTGAGGCTTCCTTAATATTTGTAGGTTCTATATTAGAAAGAAATGCTACATGGCCCATTTGATTTAATTGATTTCTAGTTCTAACATTTGAATTAATTTCTCCTATGAAATTTTGAACTGGATGATCTTTTAATATCCTTGGTGGAGATCTTAATTTATTATTAGGAAAAGTGTTTTCATTATTGTTAGACAAGGTAGATTCTATATTTGTGATATTTTCAGGAACTTCTTCGTCATCTCTACCATTTGAAATTTGTTTAAAGTTTTCATCAAAAGATACATGAAGTGTTTCTTCGATGATATTAGTTCTTTTATTAAGAATTCGATAGGCTTTGCTTCGGTCTGAATATCCTATAAAGATTCCTTCATCGGATTTTTGATCAAATTTGCCAAGCTGATGTTTTGTGTTTAAAATGAAACATTTTGAACCGAAAACCTTAAAGTAAGAAATATTTGGTTTTCGACCATTAAAAAGTTCATAAGAAGTGTTTTTAGTTAGAGGTCTTATAGAAACACGATTTAGTACATAACAGGCAGTTGCAACTGCTTCTGCCCAGAATTGTTTGGGTAATGTGCTTCCATTTAACAAGGTTCTTGCACATTCTTGTAAAGTTCTATTTTTCCATTCTACTACTCCATTTTATTGTGGAGTACGAGGAAAAGAAAAATTATGGTTTATTCCTTTCTTTTTACAAAAATGTTCAAAAACGTCGTTTTCGAATTCACCTCCATGATCACTTCTAATGTTCTTTATTTTTAAGTTTTTGAAATTTTGAATTCTTTTTGAAAAGACTTTGAAATTTTCAAAAGTATCACTTTTGTTTTTTATAAAAATAGTCCAAGTATATCTAGAAAAATCATAAACAGTTACAAACACATATCTATTTTGATTTATGGATTACACTTGTGTTGGTCCAAATAAATCCATATGTAATAGTTCTAGTGGTTGTGTTGTTGAAATAATCTTTTTAGATTTAAAAGATGACTTAGTTAGTTTTCCTAATTGACATGCATCACAAATATGATCTATCTTAAAGTTCATTTTAGGTAATCCTTTTACTAACTCATTTTTAGAAAGCTTAGTTAAAGTTTTGAAGTTAATGTGACAAAATCTTTTGTGCCATAACCAAGGATCATTTTCTTTGGCTGGTAGACACATATCTGAATTATGATTTATTTTCATATTCAAAATGTAAATATTTTTGTCTCTATTTCCTTCAAAGAGTAAATTTTGATTTTGATCAGAAATGCTACACTTATTTTCAGAAAATGTAATTTTGAATCCTTTGTCACACAGTTGGCTAATACTTAAGAGATTATGTTTTAAATTCTTGACTAGTAAAACATTTGAAATAAGAGGTAAATTAGATGTATCATTGTTGCTCACATCGCCTTTGCCAATGATATATCCCTTGGAATTGTCTCCAAAGATGACAGAACCCCCATCTTAGTAGATAATGTTTGATAACATATTTTTGTCTCCTGTCATATGTTATGAGCAACCACTGTCTAATATCTATTTTCCTCTCTTTTTAAGTGGGTCCTGCAAAAATAAAAAATAATATTGGTACCCACTTTTTATAGGGTCCTAAGAGTTAGATCTTAGGAAACCAAACCCAAGAGGGTTTGATATTCCCTTTATAAACATAATTTATATTCTTGTGTACAGATTCAATAAAGGAGTTTATATACTTCTTCCTAATCAAACTATTGTTTGTTTTAGGAATCCATATTTTTATAGTTTTCAAATTTGTCCTTTTTGATTTTTCTTTAGTGATTGTGGGTTTAAAATCAATTCTCCTTTTATTTTCTAGTCTAGATGGAGCTATTGACTTCTTAACATAAGCTAACCCTTTTTTACTTGATACTAATTGCGAATTCTCAATAATTTTAGACAAATTTTCTCTTCCTTTATTAAAGTTAGAAACATTTTTAGTAATACTCTCTAACTTACTTTTTAGCCCAGTATTGTCTAGTTCAAGTAATTTTACTTTTGTTTTTAACTCATGATTTTCAGAGACATGAACATCATTCTTTTCTTTTTGAGTTTCAATTTCTTGACTCAGTAAAGTAAGTTGATAATTAGTATTCGAGACCGATTCTTGAAGTTTTTCAAGTTCTTCCTCTAGTATTTTCTTCTCATCTTTAAGCATATTTCTTTCGAATTCTGCTTTGTTCTGATTTTCACGAGCTTCTTTATATTTTCTTTTGAAACTTTTTAGTGTGTTCAAAAGTTCTGAATTAATTTCTATTAGATCATCAAAGGTAAGATCACTAACCTCATTTTCTATAGCCATGAAACATATATTTTCTTGTTCATTTTCATTATCACTGTCACTGTCTGATGATGAGGAATCTGAGTCGTCCCATGTGACAGAGAATGCTTTCTTTTTGTATTTGTCTTTTCTGCCCTTGTTGGAATAACTCTTCTTTAGTTCTGGACAATTTTTTTGGATATGTCCATTCTTGTGACACTTGTAACATTCTAAAGCTGATGCAAATGGTTTGCTTGAGAAGTTCTTTTTATCATTAAATTTGTTGTTCTTTCGATACTTTAAGAACTTCTTGAAATTCTTGGCAATGAATGCTAAATTCTCATCATCTGAGTCTTGGTTCTCATCTTCTTCAGCTCGAAAAGCTATGTTCTTTTTTTCTTGTGCATGTACTCTTTTAGCCTGTAAATTAACTTCATAAGACATTAGATTACCTATCAACTCCTCTGGTTTTATGGTAGAGATATCATTAGCTTCTTCGATAGCTAAAACTTTTCTCTCCCATTCATCCGTGAGTGAGTTGAGGAGTTTTGACACAATACCAAAATCTGTATATTTCTCTCCCAGTGCTAATAATGAGTGATATATGTCTTGGAATCTAGAGTACATATCATTTATAGACTCATCTTGTTTCATTCTAAAGTTTTGAAACTGATTTTTAAGCATTGAAATTTTACATTGCTTAACTTTGTTTCTACCTTCATGAGTTATTTTTAGTGTTCTCCAGATTTCATAGGCTGTAGTGCACATGCTTACTCTATTAAACTCATTTTTGTCTAAAGCACAAAATAACATATTCATAGCTTTTGAATTATTTGTAGCATCTTGTTTCTGTGTGTGTGACCATTGTGCATATTCAGTATTTGGTATATGACGTTCAGTCTGAGTGATATTCCAAATTTCATAACTGTTTGACTGCATAAATATTCTCTTTCTAGTGGACCAATAACTGTAATTTAAACCATTAAATAGTGGTGGTCGTGTAGTAGACTGTCCTTCATTGAAACTAGTGTTAGTGTTGTTTACCATATTATCAAGATATCAAATAACTGTGTTATAGTTACTAGATGACCTTGCTCTGATACCAAATGAAAGTATGGGTGGATCGACCGATATGGAATATATATTAAACTAAGTGCGGAAGTAGTTAATAGCAGTAAATTAAATAATAGTAAGCACACCAGGAATTTTTATATTGGTTCGAACTCCCGTTCTACGTCCAGTCCCAGACTAACTTCTGGCTTTAACTAACAATACCCTCACTTAACCCGGAGGAATAGGTCTGAGCAGCAGAACAGACACCTGAGCAGCAGAACAGGATTTTTGCCTCAGCAGTCGAAGAGGACTTTCCCTTGCCTGAGCAGCAGAACATGACTTAACAAAGTATAAGAGTAGTTGACACAATGTGTTCTTGATAATACTGATTTGTCTTTGAGATTACAAACTTCCTATAATCAATTCATCAAGTACATAAAGTGTATGTGAAGATTTGAAAGGAAGAATATTGCTAAGAATCAAAGTATATGAAATATAATTCAAAGATTCAAAGAAATGAAGAGTATGAATGCACTAGAATAATCATAAGAGAGAATATAAAGAATTAGAATCAGAAATTGGTGATTGTGAAGTGTGTGAGAACTCCTATATATAGTTTTCAGAGAGATGCAACTCTTAGTGAAGAGTTTCAACCAAGAGAGGCATCTTTTCCCGAAGTGCAACTCTTCATGGAAGAAGATGTCTATTCAGAATTTGACAGTTGAAGCCCGGTCAGTCGACTGGTCGATTCCGGTCAGTCGACTGGTCGATTCCGGTCAGTCGACTAAATTGAAAAAAGAAAAAAAAATTATGCACAGTCAGTCGACTGGGAATGCACAGCCAGTCGACTGGCTGTGCATATATTGCACAGTGAACTTTGTTTTTAAAGGATCTTAGAACACTAAAACTTTGAGGATTGATTTTAACATATATCTAAGACTCAACACATATAATAATTACTTTAAGCATAGAGTTGAAGTCTTGATCCTCTGATGTCTTCTTTTTGTCATGTATGAGTGCATCTTCTTTAGCTTCTGAACCGTTTTGTCATGAATCAAAACTAGTGATTCAATAGTATGCCATCCTCCAGTCGTAACCGACCTTTATCCGAGGCGCCTCGATTCGAACAACAACAACAAGTAAAGTATCTGGGTTCCATACGATGATACCTCTTTCAAATTTATCAACATAAGTAAATATCTGGGCTCCATACCATGATATCACTTTTTATCCAGAAAGAAATGGACATACCTAAGGGCGCGACCCTTAATAACCTTGCCGCAACTTTCATGTTTCGACCATTTCTGGGGTGTGAGGTTCGACGAAGTCTCGTCCACAAAGCTACGCTTTTCACAAAAGCCATGCTTCGATCAAAAATTGATCGGCAACACTTAGCATGCCACATTACCAAATTAGGAATATATCACTAGTAACCATCAACTACATAACCTCTGAGATCAAACGTCTCAGAGAAGGGTGTTAAGCTAAGAGAATGAATTCTCCACCACCAAACAGAAATGTATTTGATAGAAACCAGCTTTACATCTCAAAGTGTAACATCAGACATACATCCATACAAGTCTGTTCCGGGTCCGAACAGAGCCGAAAGCACTTCAAAAGAAGCCCTTGCCATCCAGATAATCCCTAATCACGTCCGGACTCCCATCACAAAGGGTGATATAAATCTCTATACTGGGGATCAGCCAGTGCAGAGACATTTGACAAGAAATCCTTACGTTTTCGAAAATATCCGGTCTTCACCACCGGTCTTCAAATGCTATCCATTTCGTCGTATCATTAATTCAGAATGGGTTTTATGACATAAAGTCCTCTCCCGGCTAAACCGAATAATGAGCACTAATTTTAAAACCATATGGATATATTGGGATCTCAATTAAGTCACAACATATTTCCCAAAACCTTTCCATTTGAAATGGTTTACCAAATTTCCACTTTAATCTTTTAAACAAAAGATTCACCTTTTTAAAATCCATTTCAATTTGAAACAAGGGTTCACCAATCTTTCACAAAGATTCATTTATAGCTTTCAAAACAATTTCCCTTTTTAAACTTGATTCACCCATTCAAATCTTTAACAAAGATTCATTCACAATATATAAACAAAAGATCCATTTTTAAGATCCTCTTTCAGTTTGAAAACAAAGTTCATTCAATCTTGAACAAAGATTCATTTATAACTTGAAAACCCTTTTCAAAAAAACTGGAAATTCTTCTTTATATGAAAGCTATTATCATTTGAAAACAAATACTTTTCGTTTCGGAAAAATCCGATCAAATATGCACAAGTTATAGCTCTTTAAATATAAACTTGGGTTGAATTTAAATTCCCAAAATAATACTTTTAAAATACTTTAAAGATGGTTTTAAAATCCATATATATATTATATAACTTGTATAAACCTTTCAAATCAAATTTCCAAAACAATTTCCAAACTTAAACAAGATATATTATATTCCAACTAAATTTCAATTTCAAACTTCCTTTTTCAAAAGCTTTTCATATTCAACCCAATTCCATTTCCAAAACCCTTTGGATTCAAAATTCAATTTTTTTAAATTAAAATATCTGTGACTAAACCCATTTCCTCGTGAAATCCATATTTGTGTGTGTGTGGTGTAGTCCAGGGGTTTTACACACGACAATACAATATTATCAATCATCACAGATTCAAGCACATCAATATCGATAATCAGTATAATCCTATAATGCTTATCTTCATTCACAGATTCACAAGATAAATAATATAAATTCACCACAAATAAATAAATTACATTCATCGCAGCTCAAATCATATCACAAGATATCATACATCAGGGATATCAAACAATTCAAGGCATTCAATACAATTCAATCATCCATAAGTAAGATCAATTAAATCATCGGATTTATTTAAATCAGATTAATTACTTATGAATAATTTACTAATTCTGGTAATTAATATTAATTAATTACAAACCATTTTGATTAATTATCCTTCAATCACTTATTAATTAACCTTTAATAATAAATTAATTAACCTTTAATTATAAGTTAATTAATCTTAATTACAAATTAGTTAATCCTTAATTATTCATTAATTAACTTTTTTAATCAATATTTAATTAACCTTAATTACGTAATTAAATTAACCTTAATCTTGAAATTAATTAACCTTAATCCACTTCTTAATTATTTATTAATAAATCTCAATTATTAATTAATTAACCTTTAATTAATCACATAATTAAATTAATCACCTTGATAAATTAATCTTTAAGTAATTACATAATTAATCCTTTTAATTACATTGGGTAATTACCCTTTTAAATTACTTTCATTAAGCAGTTATCATTTAATTACCTTCATTAAGTAATAAATCTTTAATCACTTATGAATTTGAATTAATTAAAAGATAATCCATTTATCTTAATTTATTACTTTAATTATCATTAAAAATGTTTATTTGATAAACCTTGTAATTAATTTTCATTAATCACTTAACTTATCCTTTAAATTACATTAAGGATTAAAACACTTCATCTTTTAAATTATTTACTTAATTTCAATATTAAGTTTATTTAAAATAAACTTTTAAAAACAAAGGTTATATATATATATATATATATTTAAATACTTTAAACTCAAAAAAAATTATTTTTCCAAATCTTTTATGAACTCCATCTTAATTAAGCATTAATCATTTTTAAAGAAATGGGAAATAAATTATGAAATCCTGATTAAGTTTTAAACTTGTTGATACTTTACTTTGAAAACTTGGTAATATTTCCTTGAAACTTAGTTACTTTAATAACTTAAAAACTTGTTAATGCTTTTAATCTCTAATCTTTAAAAAATCTGGTTAATTCATCTTTAATAAAAACCCGGGCCAAATTCTAAGGTTCCGTTTGGTTTCGTTTTGAGTTTTGAGTTTTGTGTTTTCAACATACACTACAAAATACAAACAAATGTGGGAAACCTTTTACAATTCTTAGCCACCGCGACGATGGACGGGAAATGGAGGAGATGAATTGTTTTTCGTCCTTTTGTTATGTCTCAAAACACAAAAAATCAAATAAACTTGTTTTTTGTTTTCTAAGTTAGTTTTATTTTTCAAAATTGTGTGTTTTTCTACAATCCATAATAAATGCGCAATTTTGTTTAGATGAAAACACAAAACTAAAAATAGCAAACCAAACGGCCCTAAATTTCCCGACTACAAACGCGAGAAACCCACATCCTTTTTCTTCCCCGAGTCAAACCTCTGTTTTTCCCATGTCCATATCGAGGCAAAGCCTTCTTCTTTCCCAAACCCACAACTACACTTGATACAACACTCACGCGTGCACGTGCACGAGAGGCCATGCCACCTCCGACCAACATCGCCGTTGCCCTCAGGTCATCGACGACCTGATTGTCTCCCCTGACCACCCAGCTCCGGTAATTACGTTAGAAAACAAAATTTGGCAACTTGACCACTTCTTGGACTTAAACTACCATCAGAAAATCGCCTCGTCCCACCACGTCGAGCCACCGGCGACCATGAATTTTCGACCACAGCTTTATCACGTCACCACGCCTCTGTCCCCCTCGGTTCGGTTACTTCCGATCCACCCACATTGATGAAATCGATTCAAGAACAGTATCGATCACATCTTCATCACGTCATCATGTCACCACGCCATGCCGGCGCTCTAATGATCGAAAAAAAATTCGATCATTTTTCCTATGACCACTGAACCTCCAGCTACCTCCTCCTTCAAGCCCGACAATTCCAGACTACGCGATCATCGGAATTCGACCAAACTTCCTTTTCCGTTCAACTCGAAAGTTCCCCATGAATACACACTTAAAAATTCCAAAACGATTATCAAAAATCATGAATTTGCAATACGAATTTAGTTGTGTAATCAAAAATTAAAATTAAGATAATTGATTTTTGACATATATATGATCTTTACTGTTAATTCCATATTTTGAAATAATTAATCCAATAAACATACTTAAATCTATTTTTAAAATGGATGTTACATGGTTACCACCCTTTTTCATTTATAGATCATCACCTAAATCAGATTGAGGGAGGAAGAATTTGAATTTCTTTGTGGTATTAGTCTGTGAAATGTTAAACAGAGAAATATATATACCTGTAACAGACATATATATATATATACAGTCACATATACATATACATACATGCATACACAAAACAGTATGGTTCAAAACATTTTTCACAACAACTTGAAGTATTCATCACAACATCAAAATATAGGTCAGTAGTTTGCTCACCTGGAATGGTTGAACAGAGAAGCAAAACCTGGAATGAAATCTGGAATTTATTTTGCTTTGATTTTATGTTTTGATCTGGAGATGATCATGATGTTGAATCTTTAAATCTGAATACTGAGCTGATCTTCTTTACATTGTTTTGATTTCTAGGTTGGTTTATTTCTAGGTTTTGATTTTCTTTTGAACTATTTTGATTTTCCCCTTGATCAGGTTTTAATTTGGTTTCCAGGCTTGAGATTTTGTAAACAAATTTTGATTCTATTTCTTCTCTAGTTCACAATCTCCAAGTTGAAGTTTGTTTTGATCTATTTTCTTTTCTTTTTGATCTTATTTCTTAGTTTTGAAAAATAGAGGAGATAGTTTCCAAATGAAAATGTAATAGCCTGGTTACTATCTCAAATTCATAATGTTTTATCTAATTCAAATTAAAAGATAAATGCCACTTGTACATTTAGCTAACACTTGTAAATTTCATTTTATATATATTTTACATTTGTCCTAGACATGTATTTTTATGTCTAAATCCTTTACTTCATTTTTATTTATAAATTTTGTTTAAACCCTTTGCTTTATTTTTTTTATGAAACAAGTTTCATGTTTTTATTAATTAAGTATTATGAGATATATATATATACACACACACAAATTATATTTATCTTAAAAGAAATGATCCTTTAATAAATCTTATTTAGTTTCAAAAGATATATATACATATGTGTAAGTTTAAAGCATTTATTTATTTACATATAAACTAACTATATTTATTCCGAAAGATATGTATGTTAAAGTTTTTATTTATTCTTGTCTTACATTTATATTCATACGTTTTATTTTGTACTTATACAAGAAAACAAATTATACACTAAAAAAAAATCTTATATACATATATATATATATATAGTTTCTCTGTACATATAGAGTTTTAAATCCAAATTTATTTCCAAGATATTCACTTTAGAATTTCGAAATCAAAATTTCTATTTAAAATACATATCTTTATTTATTCTGGAAATTTTCATATTAATTCACCAAAAATTTCATAATTTAATTCCAAAAATTATATTAATTATCAAATTAATTCTGGCTAAAATCCAGGAATGTTACAGATTTAATTATTACTAATAGCAAATCTTGCCATTAATAAAAAATAGAAGTAAATGGTATTATTGCTAATAGCAAATCTTGCCATTAATAAGAAATTGAAGTAAATGGTAATTAATTAGTGATATGGGCAACATATGTTTTGTGTTAAAAATAAAATGAGTATTTCAATTAGAAACATTACGTTCAAATTGTAAGTACTCAAATTTGTTTCAAAATTTCACTACAAAAACCGGTTCGTATAGCGTCGGATAGGGGCAACGGCTAGCGACGGCTAAAAAAAGCGGCCGTCGCTAGCCGTCGCTCGACCTGTATATCAGCCAAACCCGAGCCTTCTTCTTCCCCATTCTGCATAACGAAACCCCCCCCCCCCCCGTCGCCCCGCCGATTTGGTACTCAAACATTCGCTCCCTACCTCCTAAATTAATCCGGTATTTGTTCTAACCCTATTTTCTATTCAATTAGGGTTTAATTAGGGTTTATTTGCATGTTTATTAGGTATAAAAATTGGTTGTTAATGGCATGTTTATGGGTTTGAGAGTGGTAGTTATGTGGTATATGTATGGTGATAGTAGTATTGTAGGTTGATTTGAGAATAAAATCATTTTATTTCGACGTTGAAAACAATGATTAATGCATACTATTATGATGTTGGTTATTGTAGAATTAATGATTGGTGATGTGATTTGAATTAAGATGGTGATAACATGTTTAAGATGCTTATTGATAAGTTTATGCAATGTCGTTTGTCGATTAGGTGAAAATTTAATTATTTAGCATGCGTTAGTTATAAGTGTAAGTACACTACAACTGTGTATTTTGTTCAAATATATCATTTATGCTCACTTGCAATGGCCATGCTAAAGTACTCATAGCCTAAAAGAATTACAATGATTCACTTTTGTCTCATTGTGGAATTTCCAATTAAACGTATATAGTTTAAAATAAAAATAATTCAATTTATTATAAGTGCTAACTTCTAATTTGATTTAAAAAAATTTGTTATTTAAAATTTAACTTAGTTAGCCAAATTTTAAAGTACGTGTTAAAATGTGAAATTTAAAAGATCCATATTATTCTCACATCAATACAAATTTCTCTCCAATGTTGTGAAGTACTAGCTTATTTTAGCCCAATCAAGTACATTTATTTAAATATGATACAATTGCATATCTAGATCTCATATCGATCAATAAATTTATAATAATTATGATACAATTGCTCACATTCAACTTTATAGTCCAATTACACATACTTTGGCATAATAATTATTATTGTTATTGACACATACTTTATAGTCCAAATACACATAATAATTATTATTGTTATAATTTGACAACAGTCAAAGCATATAACTTCATATTAAAAGATACACATTATTCTCACATCAAAAGAATTATTTATATACTATCCAATTCATTCAAAATTCATGTGAAATGCTATCGTATTAACTTCAGTTATTTCACAGGCTGTTAATTTTCAAAGAGATTATGGCAAATCGATGGAGGAGGAGCGTATTGCTCAGATGCAGAGGTAGCTAGATGAGCTCAACGATTGGCGAAAGGGCCAACTGGCATAGCAGATAGATGAGCATATTGTAGCATTTTATCAGGAGCACGACTCTATGCCTGGGGAGCAGGGAGATGGATCTGATGATGCCGAGGATGATGAGGATGATGATGATGCATAGTTTTACTATTCTTGTAGGTATGTATTTATGTACATATTTAGACTAGATTTGATACGTGGGCTTGGATACTTGGTATTTTGGATGATGTTTGGGTTTGGTTATATTTGGATTTGATCCTTGTACCTTGATACTTGGTTTGGTTTTGTATACTATGTTGGTTTGGTTGGTTTTTGTGTTTTTTGGTTATATTGTTGAATATTGATGTTGTGGGTATTGTTGAGATGTGTTATTGTTGATATTATTGAGGTTTGAGATGAGGTTTGAGGTTTGGGATGAGGTTTGATGGAAGAATAGCTACTGTGTGCACAGCAGGTTTTGCCCAGAAAAGCGACGGCTAGCGACGGCTAGTAACGGCTTTCTGGACCAAAAAAAGCGACGGCTAGTAACGGCAAGTAATAGACTTTTTGGGGAACAAACTAACTGCCATGTGGCGTTGACACGTGTAATCTGCCGTCGCTTGCCCTCGCTATCTTAGCGACGGAGCCGTCGCTTCTGCCGTCGCTTTTCCTGGTGGCAACGGATTGAATAGCGATGGCCTTTAGCGACGGCTAGCGACGGCAAGCGACTTATACTTGATTATTTACTTTTATTTTACTGCATATATATTTATACCTAAATATAAACTTATGTTTCAGATCCAATTATATCATAAGAAAATGGATTATTTAGATTGAAATCTCATACGGTAGTAAAGTAAATGTTAATAGGAGATTGTAAAGGGAGTAAAATAGACTTATACTTGATTATTTCCATTTAACTTAGATTTGATTAGATTTTAATTGCAATATAATTTACCTTTTCATCTTCACTCTTCTAATTTACTCTTACATTCCTTGCCTCCCTGTGTGGATTATTTTCATACTTTTTACTTATGAATGTAAATTACAAGTGGCGATAAAGATGTACATACACACACACATGTTTATATTACCTCATTTATGTTGTCATATTTTTAATGTTGTATACTCTCTTAATTAATTACATAAATTTGTGTGCAGAATTTATTTTCATTTATTGTGTGTTAATTAAATCTTTAATGGATGTCAATTTTAGTATATTCGGGGTTAATAGAAATAATTAAGTAAACATATGTTTTTAAAATTTAAATTCTAAAAGTTTGTTGACAGTGTAGAGCCGTTCTTTCCCTTTCTAATTAATAACTACCACACTTTTTTCATTGTTTCCTCGTTTGTTCCACTAATCCCTTTCATTTACATTATTTGAAGCTTTTTCATTTCGCAAATGTGAATTACTTTTCATAGTTTTAATTCTTTCCTTCACCTATTTTTAATGTCTGCAACTTTTACAAAGGCTGTTCATATTTACTTTATTTCAATACCTAGTTTGTTCATATTTACTTTATTACGTTTTCGTTCATTTTCAAACTTCATTTCCTAAAGCCTCGTTTCATATATATTTAATTAACATCAGCCTCTCTTTTCAAATCTCAATGGCCCTAAACCTAACTCTAACCTTATAAATAATATATAATGCAAATGAAATCCTAGCCTGCATTCTAATCTTCATCTTGTTATCTTTTTCCCCTTCAAATCTTCTTCTTCTCTATCATTTTTTTTCTTCTTCAGATCTTCTTCTCTTCAAATTTTTTCCATTTCAAATATTATTCTTCCATTTCAAATCTTGGTCTTCTCTTTCATTTTCAGTTCTTTTTGTTTTAATCATTTTTTTTTGCAATTCTTCATTTTCAGATCTTCTTCCTTTTTTTAAACCATTTAAATATATATATATATATATATATGTATGTGTGTGTGTGTATAACAAGGAGGAAAATTAAAGTAAATCAAACAAAAATTTGAAGTAAAGATCTAAAGTCATATATTTAGAACAAAAAAAATTCAACCTTAAATTAAATGAAAATAAAGATAATTAAATAAAATCAAACCATAAAGTAAGCTATGGTTTCTTAGGGGCTTTTAGACAATTTTTCTATGAAAACTATAACACTGAAACCAATAGTTAGAAACATAATCTCTGCAAATCATAAGTAATTTGATAAGTTTTTAAATAAATAGAAATTGAAGAACCAACGATGAATTCAATCATATGATACATATGAATCTTTAAGTTGATTTAGATTAGAAACCAATTTTTTAATTTTGGTGAGTTATAGTATACATAAGAAACTAAAATAAGGGAAAAGATAATATGAAGAAAAAAAATTAAAAGGGAGGGATGCAAAATAATGGTAGAAAATAAATGAGGAATAAAAAAATTTAATGATAAAGAGACGAGATCTCTGTTAGATTACAAAGAAATAATGATTATGAGTTAATTAAAAGAAATAGATATACATAAGAGTATTTTATCTAATGGAATAATGATAACATTAATTGCTATGTTAATGATGGTTGTTTTATGAAATACTGAAAAATTTACGAGGGCCTAAAATGTCACCACCCCGGTCGTTACTGACCTATCCAAGGATTCTCGTAGCATATATCCACATTAATTTAAAGCTGAATGTCATAGGGGGTAGAAATATATTTAGAAGAGGATGATCATACCATAATGGTTGCGAACCACATAGCCTTGTCGCATCTTACCCTGCTTTGGTCGTTTTCGGATGTTAGGCCTGAAGTAACGATTACCTTTCACCTAGCACATCATCTTCCGTTAAATACTACACTACCATTATATCGATCACTTGTTGACTTCCACAAACATACAACCTTCGAGCACTTACATCTCAAAGAAGGGCGTTACGCCAACTGAAGTTGCCTTCTCCGACACCAAATAGATGTACTTTTATAAAAGTCAACGATATAAATCTCACGAATGCAATGTCAGACATCCATCCATACAAGTTCGTTTTGGGACTTAACGAAACCGAAGGCACTCTCCTACCACATCCTATCGGGAATCAACCCTAGGATTAGTAGCGAGTAGTCCTTGCAACCCTAACAATTTCAGAAATGAAAGAACCACTACTGCTTTATTATTTGGGAGAAAACCAGAATTATCAACAAGCTGTCCTTTCATCATGAAAATCCCTGATCTTCATTCTTCATTCTCTCTATCAGGTCATTATTTTTCAAACGCATACATTGGTTCGAAGTGGTTTTCGGATAGGGATTTCCCTAGACCTGACCTCGGTTCCTTCGAATCCAATCAACGATAAAAAGGGATATTATGGATAGAGAACCATTCTTTAATTGGTTAAGTTCTTTTTATCAAAAAAATTCTATTTTAGAGACATACAACTTTTAAAACACTTCTTTCCAGTATATACGAATTATTAAACACCTATTATTAATACCTTTGATTACCTAAAACCCTTTAGGTTTAAATAATTTGGAATCATTTCATTATATCTTCAAAGAAATATTCCTTAAATCATTTCATTTAAGTCTTAACAAAGATTTCTTAATTCAAAGCACTCAATTTTGATTGATTAAAAACCATGTTATCTAGGATGTTAATCCATAAACCAGTAAATATTAAGTAAGTAGAATATATAGAAATCATCTAATTCTACTCAATATCAATCCCCGTATTCAACAAATACTATGGGCAGAATAATGTCCAATTTACCTTTTAAATTCCATGAATAGTACGAGTTCCCACTTTGGGCATTAACATCGAGTACAAGAAGATCATCTCCACAAAATCAAGTTGTAATTAATTTAAAAATTCAAATCTTTTATACTTAACTCGTTTCCGACATTTCGACCTTATCTATCGCTCGCCCAGGAAACAAACCAGGTAAGCAAGGGTACTGGTTGCTCCTGAACATCTCCTTTGTTTACTCACCTCACATCCTAATCTTACGAATAGAAAAATCCAGTCCACTCGTCGGCTTTTAGAGCCAAGATTAAACAACTTAATCTATAATAGCTTTTCTTTAAATCATTATTTAATTTCTTTTAAATAAACAATAAAACTTCCAAAAATAATTAAAAAAATAGTTATCCATTTGGTAACATTTATAAAAGATTTGGAAAAGAATTGTTATGTCTAAAACTATATTTTCAATTTTATAGAAAAGTGCTGCGGAAAAGTGCTATGGAAATTGCCTTTTAAGCTATATTGATCAAAACGACTTTTTATATTTGAAAATCCATTTTTATTACACAAAACACTTTTAAAACATTTTAAAAGATTTATAAGATTTATTTCAAATTTTTAAACAATTTAAAACATCATTTTCAAAGAAATCCAGTTCTGGATTCCGAACTGCAAATTCAAGATTTTTCCAAAAATTGTTTTTCTCATATTTCAAAATCTACCTAACAAAATCTCAATTTCCTTTCTTCATTCTAATTCTTATCTCGAAGAATTCCAAGCTATATTCCAACTTTTATACTAGTTTGACTTTTATAGCGCGAAATCGCGAACTCCCGTTACGTGACGCGATTATTTTTGGCCAAATTTTCCATTTCTTTCCAAACTTCATCAAAACACTTTTAAATGTTCATAACCCATTTCAAACACATTTTAAACCATTTATAAGGGGTTTAACACTTCCATATACACCATTTTATTAATTTAAAGAAAGTGGTTTCCTTTTGTGTTTATCGATGTGTATATTCGTGACTTGCATATATATTCAACTTTCATATAAAAACAACCAAACTCGTTGACCAAAGCATATTAACCATCCATTTGCAACAACATATCATCATCGAATATATAATATAATAGTTTAGGTGTTCTCACTTTATTTTCCTTCGAACTAGTTTTAAAACAGCTATAGCTCCACTATCTCGAAATGAAACCCTACGAAATCGAGCTTGGATCCTTGAAATGGCTTGTCCTAGACTTGGTGTTCATAGCGTACGGTGGTAAAGAGGTGGAGCTTATGGCCACGGGTGGTGGATGGTGGTGTCTTTGGTTTGGGAGGTGGAGAGATGGAGATTTGAGCTTGTTTCGAGGTGTTTAACTATTTTTAACTATATATTTCGATTTAATTTATTTTTGAAATAAATTTGGACATTATTTCTTTTAGGACTGAAGCCATTAAAGTAGGGGCTAAAGCTTTAAAATTGTGAAGAAGAAAAGGAATGAAAAGGAAGAGAAGATGGTAGGGTATTTATAGGAAAAGGGAAGAGTATAAAAGAAGATATGTACACATCACTTTTATCACTATTTCTTGGCTACTCCAACACACTACCTCCCTTCACAATGCACGGCCAATACCCACCCCCCATGTGCACATCACTTCCATCCTCTCATGTATACATATGTTGACTTCTTTGTGCTTAAAAAGTAAGAAATCATTAAAATACATTATTTATTTTATATTATATTTCTTGTACACAATTATATTTATGCATGTTTATGTGCATGTTATCATGTGTATGTAACATATATATGTATGTAAATATAGGTGCATAACACTTTGAACGTCTTCGAACAACTTTTGTTCATTAAATCGTTAAAATTTAGAGAACTAATTATCGGTCACATTTCCACTTATACTTTAACGTTCATATATTTGTAAGCAAAATTCAAAAATAAATTTCTTATCGTTTTAAACTAATAAAAATGATTTCATTTGAATTATAAAACCATAAAATTCTATATTAACAATTATTTTCAAAAATTACTATTATACCGATAAAGCGATATTGATTTTTCCTTATATTTTTTTTCAAATCAATATATATATATATATATATATTAAACTATTAAAAATGATTTATTATCACTTCATAACTATTCAAAATGAATTATCATCATTTAAAATAATTACTTGAATAATTAAAATAATTATTTTATCATTAAATCTTGATTAAATTTAAATAAATATATATTTAAATTTGATGCCACTAATCGAAATAAATTCTTTGGGAAAATATACTTGTAAACATTTATTCAAAATAAGTTTACTATTACTTATCATTACCTGAAATGATATTATTTGTATTATCACCTTTAATTTAAAAATAAATTTAATTTATCAAAGTGATAAATTGGCACGTCATTACAAAGGACAAAATTCTTTTAAGAGTGGAGAATACAACACCGCGTAATTAATTAAATAATTAAATTAAAAGGGTAAATTCATAATTTTAACCTAAAGGACAAAACCGTACAATTCTACAAATTTGGAATTAAACTTTGGGACCTACTCATTGAGTGTAGAATGTTGTTTATAGTCAAAAAACATATATAATTTGCCTAATTTGTTTAAGTGGGCTATAAATGAGAAGAAGTCAAACCCAATGGCATTTTCGTAATACAAGATTCTACCCTAGTTACTATTATTTTAAGCCTATAAATAGATTCTTAACCTCATTCTTTTCGTTGGAAAAATCCTTCCACCACTTCTAAAACCCTTATCCTATAATTAATTACAAATTCTCCAAATCCATCCCAAATTGACCAAATCAAATCTAAATCAAACGTATTAATATATGAAATCAATCACAAAGAAGAGAGCTATGCAAAAAAATCGATGCCATTGACAAGTTTTCGGTTTTAAAGGCATGAAAATTTGGATAGTGAAGTTGGAGAAGGATTTACATCGAATTGAAGAAGATGCATGACAATTTGGTGATTGGGGTTTATCATATTTGTGTATATATTAGTAAGACATAGTAATTTACCCCTTATGTTCTCGAACCAGATTATGAATGATGAAAGTAATAATTATAGAATAATTTTATTATATACACCTGACTAGGATGTAGCATGCCATGACTAGAAGACCAAAAATTGGATTGTTCTCGATTGTAATTAAAAAAGTTAACCGCCCTCTAATTTAAAAAGTGCAAAAGACAAATATTTTGCAAATTAGATGTAATATATATCAAAATTGTAGTTCACAGTGACACAAATCCACTAGTAGTATTCGTTCGTTGATTGGGTGTATGGTTTGATCAGAAATGCATCGGAAGTTCGGTAAACATGGACTATCTGTTTCAATCCAATGGTGAAATAACGGCAATTGGACAATCGGAGGACATGAACGCAAAGAGGGGCATGAGTAATTGGCCTTCCTGGTATTTGATTTGTATCACATGACCAGATATCGCCAGAATTGGTGGAATGTAGACAACGGTTGTAAAATCCCAGAATTTATTAATTTAAATTTAGCGACTTATTTGAATTTTGGAAATTTAATTTTAAAAGTTTTAAAATAAATAAAATAATGTGTTAATTTAAATAAATAAAACTCCATATTTCTTTTGAATTTAAATCACTTGGATTTAACATCTTATATATGTATATGTAGATATTGAATTTGCATTTCAAGTTAAGAAAAAAAATTATATATAGAAATAAATATATACAAAGTGAAATAAAATATACTTACAAATATAATACAAACAAAATATATCTATAAATTTGTGTTAATTTAAATAAATAAAACTCCATATTTCTTTTGAATTTAAATCACTTGGATTTAACATCTTATATATGTATATGTAGATATTGAATTTGCATTTCAAGTTAAGAAAAAAAATTATATATAGAAATAAATATATACAAAGTGAAATAAAATATACTTACAAATATAATACAAACAAAATATATCTATAAATTCAAACAATATGATAATGGTAGAACTTTATTTATATCACAAGGCTTGAGATAAAAGGAGCAAGCAACATCATCTATAAACAAAAGAAAGATAAAGCAAACAAGCTTGTATGAGTATTATACGAGTTAGGAAAAAAATCTACAAATAAAACAAAATTGTACAAACTAAAGAAAAAAATAATCAAACAGCATAGGCTGTAAATATACAAGGAAGCATGAACATTAAATGCTTTCATTAAATGCTTTCTTCTCAGCCACCCTTGAAAGAAGGAAAAAAAAAGGTCTCTGGCTGTACAAAGCTAGTATAAAGAAATTACACAAAATAATGATACCATATACAACACAAAGTAAATCTGGTACCAGTAGATGTACCAGCCTGTATATTTTCTTTTATATACATCCATGTATCAGATCGTTCAAAACATAACTAAGCAATCTGGAAGAAAAAAAACATAGCAAAGTCAGGAAAGGAAAATATAAGTATCATCATATTCACAAACTCAACTTCATTCAACAAGGCAAAACAGATTTTCAGGGACAGTCAACAAAACTGTAGCTTTTCAACAACCTTGTTTTCTGTTTCAACTATATTCAGGTGAGTAAACTAAATATTTCAAGATCTAAGTGGAATGAAATATTTTGTTTTGCTAGAGTATTTGTTTTCCAGTTTTAGCTCTGTGAACATCATATGATTAAACTTGTTTGTGACGCCCCACCTCTATGCTCATAATAACAAAGAGTATTAAAAGAAATACTGTCTATTATTACGAAGAATAAGGCTGGATAGGAGCGACCATCCGTAATTGGCCTTACACTAATATTGGTTATCTCGGTAGGAGTGGTATATACTTTTTATTTTTCATCTATTATTTATTTACTCCCATCGACATATCCAATTATCAGTATAAAACAAACTACGATAGTTCATAATAGTTTAGGACATTAGATATAACAATAACACAGATAATATAAATGCGGAACACAGATAAAAACAAAAGTCTCATATATATATAACTGAAGTCAGTTGATACATAATTGACACAATACATATGATACAACTATAACGGTCGACTCTAGAAGTTATATATACAAGTACATTATCAACTAATATACATGAATACATATCGTTCTATATAATGACACGACTACTACAAAATGACACGGACAACTTCAGAAGATGTGAAAAGTCTTCATATCCTGAACAGCAACTCAAAGAAAGAAATCTACAACCTGAAATAACTCGGGTCTGACCCGAGTATTACATTCAAAAGAAAATAATACCCAGGTCAGTCTAATTCAAACCAGTTTATTAGTGCACGGAAGCAATAATAATCAGATATCAATTAGGCGACAGTTACAGAATCTCGTATATCCAACTATCGATACGAGGTTTGGATAACGGCAATTATAACACTATACAGTGTTAAGCAACATATCAACAATCCAAATCAATTTAAACAATTGAAATGCCAATTTAAAAACAACAATGCTGATTGGCTACAGTACACGCTAACGTGTACTGCCTCGCCAATACAGTCTATGGAATATTCAGAAGATCAATGAATCCAAAATCCAACGGATACAACTCAATCGAAATGAACCATTTCAATTACAACCTCAAAATATTGAATTTAACCAACGAAATAATTTACGATCGAAATATCAACTAAATCTGTCAATCCTGTTAGGGCTGCAGTACACGCACGCGTGTACTGCCTCGCCGCTACAAAGATGCAGTGAAACACAACAGGGCCAACAGACCAGAGAAGAAATAAGATGGCACATGTATGAAACTGTGCATATACACATTGGACATGATGAATAGGTATGCAAACTGAATGGTCAGACGATATACATCAGATTAGAACATACGAGCAGCAGCCTTAACAAGCAAAGACCTTAAGCCAACATGATCGAAGGAGTATACTCGAACTCAACACGGTGCAGGAATGCCAATGTCAAAATACAAAACTCAGACTCAACATAGTGCATAAATGCACAATAACTCAGATGCTAACATAAAACTCGAAATGATCTGAGCATAAGCAAGGAGGCTCAAAGCTATGCAGTGGAACCAAAAGAACAAAATGAAACAAAGAAGGCACATGGGTGTGCAGACCAAACGATGCAGCTTCAACAGTGTATCAATGGTGAGCTGCACATAACAAGTTTGGCAACAACATGAAAATATCATGAAGGAGCTCGAATGTAACAAATTCAACATGTACTCAAACAACATGTTTTTCAAGTTTCAAATGAAATCAAGGCATCAAGTATGCACAATCAAGTCTGTGAAGCACAAGGTCAAATCCGAGCGACAGACTGGATTCAACACAAGTGAATGAAAAAAAAAACAACCATAATGTAAAGGTCAAGTCACTGCTGTCCTGACTCAACCCAATGCAACAGTATAAAGAAATACACTCGGCAAAGCTCAAAGACCAATGCACAAAATTCACAGTGCAAACAAAATAAATGCAACAGTGCACAGTGAAACAACTCGATGGAATTGGACCAAATTCAACTCAATTGCAAACTATATCACAACTGATACAGTGACAATATGGATGCAAGCAAATACACCTGATTCAAGTAATGAAAAGGTTAAAGTCAAAACTGATGCTAACAGTCAATGGCCAAAGTCAGGGATTTTCATAAACAAGTACAAGTGTACTACAGGGAAAAATGCAACATGAACCTAGACAGTGCAAACATGAGACTTGACTGGACAACCCCACATTTACACTGTCAATATCAAGGCACGCACCAGACAAGTAAGAAACTGTGATACGAGAGACATGTACAAGCATAGTCTCAGCAAATTATGTAGCGCACAAATGTCATGAACTAGTGTGACAATGCATACTACTGATCTGGGTAAAATGAATGTACAATCACAGGTATAAATTTTATGCAGGGATATAAAACTAAACAGTGTACACAGTGGTCAATATCTCTATCCAGATTTCAATGTTTTTACATGAAGGCAGTGCCAAGGTTAGGTAATAGTTATCAAAGCATAAGTGAACAATGCAAGTGCAGCCAAAGTCAGATGGTCAGAGAATTACAAACATGAATGCAATGTACAACAATGCAAAGGAACCAGAGATAGTTTTAGTCAAATATTAGGAATTCAACAAAGTCAGAGACCAGAAGCTCAAGGCTAATGCATATCTATGATGCACATGCACAAGTAATCAGTGTAAACAAAAATGGAATCTATACATAAGGGACATGCAATACAAGGCAAGTCATCAAAACTCAAATAGACCTGATATGCACACTAAGCCCAGCAACATGATACGAATCTTATCTCAGTGCAGACTCGATTGTACAGATTGAATGAAGTGTACTGCGATTACCAAAGTAAAGCAAGAAGGACGAACAGCTCAAGGTCACTTCAAGCGAACAACATAAATCGAAGTCAGATAAATCTCAAGCATCTAGCAACATCGATCAGCCAGCGATTTACAGAACAGGGTCAAGTTAAAATCAAATGGACTGTGGCCAACAAGGAATTCAAATCAACATCGAGTTATTCAAGTATATGAACAGGTCAGAGATGAGGTGTAAGTTTCAAACTCAACACCGTGATTATCACAAAAATGAAATATACGCATATGACAAAGTCAGAATCATCTCAAACGCTCAAGAAAAGTCAAGTGGCCAAGTAAACCCAGTTGACAAAATCAAAGAATGGAAACATGATGGCAGTGAACAAGGAACGGGCAGAAAACCAGTTAAAGATCACCATCAAGCCAAAAATTCATCAAATTTTACGAAATTGATTAATTCAATGAAATCATCAACCATGAGATAAAATCGAACAACCAAAGCACTCTACTGAGTTGAATAACAGATGTGAGTGATAAGATAATCACTCACCTTAGTTTCGAAGATCCCAAACTAGTCGCCGAAGCAAGCAAGGAAACAATGATCGCCAGGCAAGCACTTCGATCGATCAACCGACAGTAGCGCCTTCGAATTCACGAAGCCCTAGTTTTTTAGCAAAGGGGATGAGGCCGCCATTTTATTTTCTTCGTTCGTCTGTTTTTTTTTCTCTTTTTGATGAAAATCAAATAAGGGTACCGGTATATGCTTGGGATAACACGGCCCAAACGAAGAAAAAGAAACGTGGCCACGATCAAATTTTTGAAGCCCACACAACAATAATGGATTTACTAAAGGATTTCAAATCGAATCAAAACCTCTAACAGCAATCAGCTCTTATCATTAGTTGTTTAATGACGGTATTTAATTTTCACAAAAGCTCGGGTTGTTACAGACTCCCCTCCTTATAAAAATTGCGTCCCCGCAATTTTCATAATATAGGACGTCAATAACAATTATTTTTGTAACATAAACTGGTTAAGCTAGAGAAATAAAAGTCACGAACACAAACGCCAAAGAAATCTTTTAATTCCAATAAAAGAAATTTACAAATTCTCAACAAAATCTAATTATCAAGTAGATAATCAGAAAATAATC
Organism: Allium fistulosum; assembly: GCA_030737815.1. Taxonomy (NCBI): domain Eukaryota; kingdom Viridiplantae; phylum Streptophyta; class Magnoliopsida; order Asparagales; family Amaryllidaceae; genus Allium; species Allium fistulosum. The sequence goes on along the minus strand of CM060904.1, from coordinate 1,215,000,522 downwards.
AAAAATGAATAAATGCAATCATCAGCAATATTCAATTATCAATTAGATAATTTAAAATACAGAAATCACAAAACAGCAATATCTAATTATCGATACGATAATTAGAAGACAACAAAATCTAATTATCAACAAAGATAATTATGAAGCACAAATCACAAATCGCAAATTGCAAATGTCTAGTTATCCAACAATTAACTAGAAAACACAAACTCCATAATCAACAAACTCTAACTAATACAGAAATAGATAGAAAACAGCGATTCAATAAAATCAGCATATTCTAGAATCAATTGGAGACTAGAAAATCTCATATCAACAAAATCAGCAAACATCAATTATCCAAACGATAGTCAGAAAACAAATCAACAAATATTTAATTACCACAAACGGTAATCAATTTTAAATCAACAATTATTCGATTATCAAAAATGACAATCAAATTTCAAATCAACAAATATTCGATTATCAAAACGATAATCAAATTTCAAATTCAACAAATATTTGATTACCAAAAGCGATAATCAAAATTCAAATCAATAAATATTCGATTATCACAAGCGATAATCAAATTTCAAATTCAACAAATACTTGATTACCTCAAGCGATAATCAAATTTCCAAATCAACAAATATTCGATTATCTGAAGCGATAATTAAATCTCAAATCAACAATTATTTAATTATCTCAAGCGATAATTAAATCTAAAATCAACAAATATTTAATTATCTAAAGCGATAATTAAATCTCAAATCAACAATTATTTAATTATCTCAAGCGATAATTAAATCTAAAATCAACAAATATTTAATTATCTGAAGCGATAATTAAATCTCAAATCAACAATTATTTAATTATCTCAAGCGATAATTAAATCTAAAATCAACAAATATTTAATTATCTGAAGCGATAATTAAATCTCAAATCAACAATTATTTAATTATCTCAAGCGATAATTAAATCTAAAATCAACAAATATTTAATTATCTGAAGCGATAATTATATTTCATATCAACAAATATTTAATTATCTAAAACGATAATTAAATCTCAAATCAGCAAATATTTAATTATCAAAAGCGATAATTAAATCTCATATCAACAAATATTTAATTATCTAAAGCGATAATTAAATCTCAAATCAACAATTATTTAATTATCAAAAGCGATAATTAAATGCAACAAATATCTGATTATCAAAACGATAATCAGAACCCATATCAACAAATATCTAATTATCACAAGCGATAATTAGAAACAACAAATATCTGATTATCAAAAACGATAATCAGAACTCATATCAACAAATATCCAATTACCTGCAGATAATTGGAAGCAACAAATATCTAGAAATCAATTAAGAAGACTAGAAAATCAACATGAAAGCTTGGATCGATCCCATCAGATGGCGAGTTTTTAATTCGCCGCACGTGCAACAACATATGGCCGAAGCCTACCAAGTACTCAACATAATTTTGGCGCCCAACAAATGACCCGAAGGTCCAACATATGACCCGAAGGTCTAGTACTGGTATTTGACCCGAAGGTCCATCATATGACCCGAAGGTCCAACATAGTGGCTCGAAAGCACACGAAAGCATCAAATATTTCAATTAACGAGTCCGGAATTAACCAAAATAGTAAATGCACATGTCCCATAACCACGAGTTTTACTAAATTGTTTAATTCTCTTCATCGTTTCCTTGAAAGTGTAGAATCATCAAAACAACAGATATTCAATTAACGATTCCGGAATTAACCGAAATAGTAAAAGTGTGGTTCCATACTCCGCACTTTTGCTAAATCGTTTAAATCTCTTCATCGTTTCCTTGAAAGTGCAAAATTGTGTATTTTGTAAAAATACACTTTACATTCTCAAACGGACAAGTCCGGAATTAAGCGAATCAGTAAAAGAAAGGGGTCATAGTCCTCGATTTTGCTGAAACGTTTAAATCGCTTCCTCATTCTTTTGAAAGCGTAAACTGTTAAATTTCTGAAAACAATTTTTATTTATTTTATAAAAATAACAATTCACCTTCTCAACTGGACAAGTCCGGAGTTAAGCGAAACAGTAAAAGAAAGGGGTCATAATCCTCGATTTTGCTGAATCGTTTAAGTCGCTTTCTCATCCTTTTGAAAACGCAAACCGTTAAAAATTTATAAAACAATTTTCATTTTTAAAATGATTTTCCAATCACGTGATTAGAACAGCAAATCAGTAACAATTTCGATAAGGAAATTGTACTTCTCAAAATACCGTAAAAACGGTTACGCATCAGTTTTGCGGAATAACCGCTTGAAAATCCACTTTTAAAAATTTGGCTGTTACTGAAGTCAAAGCGACAGAAATTTTTAAAACGTCAAATATCTCATCAAAAGGATTCATATCAAAATGTGACATCAGTGAATTTTCATTCATTAAAGTTGTCAACAAAACACCGTGCCTCAAAAATTCAGCATTGGTGTAAAAAGTCCGATATAAAAATAACGGCAACAAAATACGTATCATAACCAAGCATCGGTTCAACGTAAAATAAATGCAATAACGTGCAATTCAAATTTTTGCACGTACTACGAAATGAACAAAGAAATCATTCAAATGTATCTTCAATGAAGATAATTTAAAACAGCAAAAATCTAATCAATAGATGATTAGTACAAAAGAAAGTCAGCGGAAATTTCAACAAAAATCACATATCTGCAATTTCTTCGAATCCCCAATTTGTATTCGAAATTCTCAAAGAAACTAATTAATTACAGTTATGTGAACAACAAATGAAATTCATATCAATTTCGTATTTTGATTTTTAAATCAAAAAGATTATCAGTTGTACTCAGCGAAGACAGTTTCACTGTTTCCGCTGCGCACTCTGATAAACAGAACACAAATCAATCAAATCATCAGAACATAAATTCATTTTTATTTTTAAATAAAGATATTTAAAAATTTACATCTAAATTTCAAAACTTTAGTTTTGACTCAAATCACAATAAAACATCGACCTATAGTTGTAACATATGTTCCATCCAAGTCATGTTTTATATTATGTCCAAAAACCAAGCTCTGATACCAACTGTGACGCCCCACCTCTATGCTCATAATAACAAAGAGTATTAAAAGAAATACTGTCTATTATTACGAAGAATAAGGCTGGATAGGAGCGACCATCCGTAATTGGCCTTACACTAATATTGGTTATCTCGGTAGGAGTGGTATATACTTTTTATTTTTCATCTATTATTTATTTACTCCCATCGACATATCCAATTATCAGTATAAAACAAACTACGATAGTTCATAATAGTTTAGGACATTAGATATAACAATAACACAGATAATATAAATGCGGAACACGGATAAAAACAAAAGTCTCATATATATATAACTGAAGTCAGTAGATACATAATTGACACAATACATATGATACAACTACAACTGTCGACTCTAGAAGTTATATATACAAGTACATTATCAACTAATAGACATGAATACATATCGTTCTATATAATGACACGACTACTACAAAATGACACGGACAACTTCAGAAGATGTGAAAAGTCTTCATATCCTGAACAGCAACTCAAAGAAAGAAATCTACAACCTGAAATAACTCGGGTCTGACCCGAGTATTACATTCAAAAGAAAATAATACCCAGGTCAGTCTAATTCAAACCAGTTTATTAGTGCACGGAAGCAATAATAATCAGATATCAATTAGGCGACAGTTACAGAATCTCGTATATCCAACTCTCGATACGAGGATTGGATAACGGCAATTATAACACTATACAGTGTTAAACAACATATCAACAATCCAAATCAATTTAAACAATTGAAATGCCAATTTAAAAACAACAATGCTGATTGGCTGCAGTACACGCTAACGTGTACTGCCTCGCCAATACAGTCTATGGAATATTCAGAAGATCAATGAATCCAAAATCCAACGGATACAACTCAATCGAAATGAACCATTTCAATTACAACCTCAAAATATTGAATTTAACCAACGAAATAATTTACGATCGAAATATCAACTAAATCTGTCAATCCTGTTAGGGCTGCAGTACACGCACGCGTGTACTGCCTCGCCGCTACAAAGATGCAGTGAAACACAACAGGGCCAACAGACCAGAGAAGAAATAAGATGGCACATGTATGAAACTGTGCATATACACATTGGACATGATGAATAGGTATGCAAACTGAATGGTCAGACGATATACATCAGATTAGAACATACGAGCAGCAGCCTTAACAAGCAAAGACCTCAAGCCAACATGATCGAAGGAGTATACTCGAACTCAACACGGTGCAGGAATGCCAATGTCAAAATACAAAACTCAGACTCAACATAGTGCATAAATGCACAATAACTCAGATGCTAACATAAAACTCGAAATGATCTGAGCATAAGCAAGGAGGCTCAAAGCTATGCAGTGGAACCAAAAGAACAAAATGAAACAAAGAAGGCACATGGGTGTGTAGACCAAACGATGCAGCTTCAACAGTGTATCAATGGTGAGCTGCACATAACAAGTTTGGCAACAACATGAAAATATCATGAAGGAGCTCGAATGTAACAAATTCAACATGTACTCAAACAACATGTTTTTCAAGTTTCAAATGAAATCAAGGCATCAAGTATGCACAATCAAGTCTGTGAAGCACAAGGTCAAATCCGAGCGACAGACTGGATTCAACACAAGTGAATGAAAAAAAAAACAACCATAATGTAAAGGTCAAGTCACTGCTGTCCTGACTCAACCCAATGCAACAGTATAAAGAAATACACTCGGCAAAGCTCAGAGACCAATGCACAAAATTCACAGTGCAAACAAAATAAATGCAACAGTGCACAGTGAAACAACTCGATGGAATTGGACCAAATTCAACTCAATTGCAAACTATATCACAACTGATACAGTGACAATATGGATGCAAGCAAATACACCTGATTCAAGTAATGAAAAGGTTAAAGTCAAAACTGATGCTAACAGTCAATGGCCAAAGTCAGGGATTTTCATAAACAAGTACAAGTGTACTACAGGGAAAAATGCAAAATGAACCTAGACAGTGCAAACATGAGACTTGACTAGACAGCCCCACATTTACACTGTCAATATCAAGGCACGCACCAGACAAGTAAGAAACTGTGATACGAGAGACATGTACAAGCATAGTCTCAGCAAATTATGTAGCGCACAAATGTCATGAACTAGTGTGACAATGCATACTACTGATCTGGGTAAAATGAATGTACAATCACAGGTATAAATTTTATGCAAGGATATAAAACTAAACAGTGTACACAGTGGTCAATATCTCTATCCAGATTTCAATGTTTTTACATGAAGGCAGTGCCAAGGTTAGGTAATAGTTATCAAAGCATAAGTGAACAATGCAAGTGCAGCCAAAGTCAGATGGTCAGAGAATTACAAACATGAATGCAATGTACAACAATGCAAAGGAACCAGAGATAGTTTTAGTCAAATATTAGGAATTCAACAAAGTCAGAGACCAGAAGCTCAAGGCTAATGCATATCTATGATGCACATGCACAAGTAATCAGTGTAAACAAAAATGGAATCTATACATAAGGGACATGCAATACAAGGCAAGTCATCAAAACTCAAATAGACCTGATATGCACACTAAGCCCAGCAACATGATACGAATCTTATCTCAGTGCAGACTCGATTGTACAGATTGAATGAAGTGTACTGCGATTACCAAAGTAAAGCAAGAAGGACGAACAGCTCAAGGTCACTTCAAGCGAACAACATAAATCGAAGTCAGATAAATCTCAAGCATCTAGCAACATCGATCAGCCAGCGATTTACAGAACAGGGTCAAGTTAAAATCAAATGGACTGTGGCCAACAAGGAATTCAAATCAACATCGAGTTATTCAAGTATATGAACAGGTCAGAGATGAGGTGTAAGTTTCAAACTCAACACCGTGATTATCACAAAAATGAAATATACGCATATGACAAAGTCAGAATCATCTCAAACGCTCAAGAAAAGTCAAGTGGCCAAGTAAACCCAGTTGACAAAATCAAAGAATGGAAACATGATGGCAGTGAACAAGGAACGGGCAGAAAACCAGTTAAAGATCACCATCAAGCCAAAAATTCATCAAATTTTACGAAATTGATTAATTCAATGAAATCATCAACCATGAGATAAAATCGAACAACCAAAGCACTCTACTGAGTTGAATAACAGATGTGAGTGATAAGATAATCACTCACCTTAGTTTCGAAGATCCCAAACTAGTCGCCGAAGCAAGCAAGGAAACAATGATCGCCAGGCAAGCACTTCGATCGATCAACCGGCAGTAGCGCCTTCGAATTCACGAAGCCCTAGTTTTTTAGCAAAGGGGATGAGGCCGCCATTTTATTTTCTTCGTTCGTATGTTTTTTTTCTCTTTTTGATGAAAATCAAATAAGGGTACCGGTATATGCTTGGGATAACACGGCCCAAACGAAGAAAAAGAAACGTGGCCACGATCAAATTTTTGAAGCCCACACAACAATAATGGATTTACTAAAGGATTTCAAATCGAATCAAAACCTCTAACAGCAATCAGCTCTTATCATTAGTTGTTTAATGACGGTATTTAATTTTCACAAAAGCTCGGGTTGTTACATTGTTCTTCTTTGTTCCTGGTTTCAGAGTGAAAATAAATTAAGAAATTCAATATATCCCCATTCAATCAGTATTGGGTTTACAATTTTAAACAAAACAAGGGCTGGAACATAAATCAAGAACTCAAAAATTTGTTTAAAACATGCTGGTGTAACATCACAGCTAAAACTTTAGTTATAGAGCAAATTCATGTTGAATTCGAATGTTTTAACTAGCTACCTCAATTATATAACTTGAATTCTTATTCGAAGATAGGAGTTTTAAGATGTAAATGATGATTTTTACGTGAGTATTTAAGGTGTATGTGACATCCGGGTTTTTGGCAGTATTATTTTAAAAAAATGTTTAATTGAATTAATTAAAATATAACTTATTATGTTAACTATATATACATAAATGTATATATATGAATGTTTGAAAAAAATATATATAATATAACTATGATTTGAAATATAACTTATTCTTTTTAAAATATATATATATGTATTTTTGGGAGGACTTTGATCTGGGAATATAAAATAAAGACTTCGGAAATATTTAAAATAAATATTAGCTTATTCACATTGAATTGCAATAAATCTCTACTATTTAAATTTTTTTGATCTATATACATATTTAATGTAATTTTAGCAATAATGTTTTAAAGGGAAGGAAATATTGGTTTGGGATTTAAAATAAATAGTTCCAACAATATCTTAAAAATAGAAATAAATATTGAAGTAAAAATAAATATATGTATAAAGACATACAGTAATAAGTACACATAAGATTAGTTATACAGCTTTGTAATAAAGTAAATATTTGAAAAGTATAACTACATGTAACTATAGGAATTTCATACATTTAAAGTAATAGAAAAAAATATAAGTATGTATAAACTTCTAGAGCAAGCCATAAGTAATAAATGCAGCATACGTTCTTTTTCATTTCAGCCTCCAATTTGAAGAAAAAATCTCTGACCAACATTTTATAAAATCTTTCCAGTACAATATTTTTGTACCATCTTCATACTCAAGCCTGCGTATTCTTTTATAAATATCATCTCATGTTGTATTGCGAGTCATTCAAAAACTGAGGATAAAAATATATATATATATATATATAACAGCATATTCAACTAAATCAAAAGCCTTGATCATCTCAACAACAACAAGAATCAACTCATCGATAACTTCAAATCATTTGAAATCAAACAGCAAGCTTTATAGTGGTTCAAGCATCTTTGTTTCATCTTCTCGCTGAGTAACCTGCACTTAAAACATTTTAAAACCCACCTGTATCTTGATCTGTATGAAACGATTACTTAAGTTGGATAAAAATTGCTTGTATGTATAGGTACATATGTGAAAATGAGAAAACAAGAATCAGTTGCTCTGTTCTAGCATCACAGTGTTTAAACAAATATGTTATGATTAACATGAGTTAAGTTTAGAAATTATTTTAGGTAGAATTAGTCAAACATGCTCTGGAAATTAGAGGATATAGGTAAAACTCAAAGCATGGTAGAAATTCTGGCATCAGGGTGTCTTGTTTGATTTTAAACCAACTATATCTCTGTTCAACATTTATACAGGTGAGTGAACAACCCCATCTCCTGTTTTAAATTGTTGCCTCTGATGTATATATGGAATAGGCATTGTGATAATTGTTTGTATGAGTAAAACTATGCTTGCAGATTTGTTTGAAAATGAAAGAATATATATGTATATTAAAGAAAAAAAAGGGGTGAATGTTTGAACAACAGAACATCTACTTGTTAATCATTTACAGGTTTTCAAATTTTTGATTAAAATTACAGCACTCTTAATCTAATCTCTGTCAGAATGAGGTATTTAAAACAACTTATGTTAGTTATGTCATAAGCTAAAGTTTAAAAATTTATTTCAAGCTAAATAAGTTTGAACATTTCTGGAATTTGAAATTTTACAGCAAACTCAGAATTTATCAAAAATTTTGATTTCCACAATTTAATGTTTTATATATATATCCTGAATCGTCAACAAAATCTAGGCTTTATAAAATTAAAACCAGGATTTTTAATTGGGTATTTCGAGAGTTATTGATGGACGATCAGAATTTGGGTTTCTTGCCTTTTCTGGTGATCTGTTGCCTCGGAGGGGTCGGGGTCGCTATTGGAGGAAGGTTGATGAATGGTGGTCTCGGCAAAAATACCAGAAAGGTGAATAATCCACCATGGCGTCGGCGGTGGGTCAAATGGGTTTTTAACCCTAGTTTTTGATTAAGTCGGAGATTGGATCACCATGGAAGCCCTGGTGATTCGAGTTGCTTGAGGCTATGGGAGATGGTGGTATGGAAGCTCGGCAAGGCGTGGCCGGAGTTGCTCGACCTATGGTGGTCGAGATAGCTTGGGCGAGGAGTTTCTCCGGCGATGTTTAGTTCCAGTTTCGACTGGGTTACTCGATTTTTGATTGAAGGTTTGGATTTATGTATTGATGATCAGATTGGGTGCATCGGTGAAGGGTGATGTGCTGGAAGACTTGTTGATGGTCGTAGCATCGACCGGAGGTGGTCGGGGCGGTGTGCAACGTGCACACGTACACGTTGTATCTGGGTTCGTTGAGGAGTTTGGGAAGAAAGGCTTTGCCTCGGAGTTGAGCTCGGGGTCGAATAGGGTTAGACTCGGAGGAAGTGAAAGCTCGGGAAGACTTGAATTTTGCTCGGGAAAATGAAGGGATGGTCTCGGGTCTGAATGCTTGAGTGTAATGACAAGTTACATTTTTTAAAACAAATTAAGTTTTGCTTAAACAATTTTGTTAAAACACTTCTCTTTTCTAAATAATCTATGTCTGTTAAGTTGAGATTGCCTAAGGGTTTAAAATAAATGATTACAACTTTATTAAGTTTAAAACGTTTTAATTATATAACCTTTGTTTAAAGTTCATTTAAATAAGTTTAAATTATTGTAACTAAGTAAACAATTAAGAATAATTAATCCGCAATTTAGATTTGTTAAATTGGTTAAATTGGGTTTAAGGGTAATTAAGGGATGGATTACCCGATTGGAATTAATTTGTTAATTAATTAAAGGTAATCTTTTGGTGATAAATTAAATATGAATACTTGATGGGATTGATATGTATAATTACTTAGTAGAAGTAATTAAGGATAAATTACTTAGTGTAATTAATCAAAAGGGAGTAATAATTAAATAAGGAGTTAATTAATTAAATAATTACAGAGGGGTAATTACTGTTATGATTAATTGGGATTGATTAGGGGATATAGTTAATTAATTATTTCCATTATCTGATATAAATTGCTTTATGATATGATATGTTGGATGAGCAACCTATCAATTATGAATCGTTGTGAAAAGGTGTAATCCAATAATTTAAGTCGAATTTTATTTAATTGGATAATGGGTGTTAAGATGAACTGAATTCGAAGAGACCGGCGTCGGGTATTAGTTAATATCCGAAACCACTTCGATTCTTATAGATTGATATGTGAAATCAATAAAGTGGAATGATATGATTTAAGTGAATTGGACCTTTCAATCTAAGTTTTGGTACTTAGAAATTGATGTGTGAAATAAGGGATGCCTATAACCACTTGTGAGGTTGTAAATTTATATAAGTTACCCGGGTCTAAAAGTTGGATGCATTGGTATTTCTTACTAGATGGGTTTACTCACGCTGGTTTCCAGCCTGACCCGGGTGTTACTTTGATGTAATGCTCGGGTCAGACCGAGTATTACGGATTTTCAGGTAAGGACGTTCTGGAGCTCAGGAGGAGTACGGGATGGCAGGACGTATGGAGTGATTCCGCTGTGACTATTATTTTTGATTATCCGAGACATATTTGATTTATATATGACCATCGTTGTGTATTGGAATATAACTCTAATGTAAATAAATGTAAATTGACAGATACAGTATTCTTTTGTAAACTGTTATTATTTGATATTATATTTTGTTCCGCTGCGAATGTGAGCATCTATGTTATGTTTTCTGTTTCTTTTCTTCTATCTCTTCTTCTTTTCATAACTATCTGGAATTTTCGGGATCGAAAATTCCGGGTCGTTACAGTTGGTATCAGAGCGAAGGTTAAGCGAGAACTTTGGCTCTGGTGGGTATACTCATAAGGATAGGGTCAATAGTACCCTAAAATGAGTTGAGTGTTTGTATATATATATATATGAGAGCGTACTTGTTATTTTCATATATAAAGATTTTAAATGATTTTATGTAAGAATATATTTTGATATATATAAAGCAATATTTCTTACTAATAAATGTTAAAGTTATTGGTTGTTAAAAGTTATTGGAATTAAATAAAATAATGAGAATTAAGTGGTAATAGTAATACAACCAAATTGAAATTGAATGAAGATAAATTTGAAATGGATCCAAACTGAAATTAAAATCCTGAATTTATAGAAATGTTTTCAGAATAAAGATAATAATAAATTGGTTTCCAAATATGATAATCTTGGTTATTATCATAAATGGTTGTTGTGTTTAATAATAAGATGTGTATTAATGAGCGAGCAAAATAAAATGTGCTAAGGATATAAATTTAGATGAGTATAACCTGTAAATTATAACGGATTTAAATTGTGGAGTTTAGAACCTAAGTTTAGAAACATTGAATTGTTTCAAAGTGTTTAAAGAAAAGAATAAATAATGTTATTCAGGATATATTTGAATGTGATCTTATTTTAAAATAAGAAGCTGTTTGAAAACTTTTAAAAAAAAAAAAAAAAGTCTGTCTTAAATTAAAACCGAAGGTGGTTTAAAATTTAAATGTATAGCCTGGTAGACTAAGAAATAAATATGTATATATGTATACAAAGATGGTTTGAAAATAAACTCTAAATGTTGAGTTTTAAATTTGGAAATGAGGTGTGATATCCAAGGTAATAAGTTTTTGAACTTATAAGATTTATTAATGTGAAGTTTAAAATTTGAAGTGGGAATTCAAATTTGAGTAAGTTTGGCGAGATTAAATTGAATTTAACTTAAGGGAAGTTAAATAAGTTTGGAATAAACAACCTGAATTGGAAATTTCAAGATGAAATTGAGGTTTAACTTAGGAAAGTTAAATGGGTTGATTTGGTAGGGAACTATATGTGGTCTCAGATAGGATTGAGATCTGGAATGGGTAGTGGATGATGAATGTTTTAAATAAATTGGATGATAGATTGGGGTAATATCTATCCCAATATTGGAATTAAATAGAATTAAACTTTAATTTGAAATTACTTAAGTAATTTTGATTTTAAAGATAAAAAATTAAACTTGTGAAAATGGGATCACTTTGAACATTAAGATTTGAATGTTTAAAATGAACATGTAAACTGAAATGATTAAGGATTGGTTCCAAGATTGAATTTGGGTAATAAATTGAAATTCAAAGATTTAATTGTTTAAAAGGGGTTTGAATTATTATTTGAACTTTGAAATAAGTTAAGTGAAGATAAATTAAAATGGAATTTTGAGAATTGGACTCAGAAATTAAATTGTTTAAAGATATTGATTTGAAGATAAATGTTAATTGGATTAAGGGAATAAATCAACATTTGAAAATTTAACTCGAATTTATATAATTCGAGATGGTTTAAAATTGAGATTTAAATTGAATTAGTTCAAACTGAATTTGATTTGAATTAATGGGAATTGTGATTTATGATGGATAAGTATAAAATTCAAATAGGGAATTTGAATTGGATTAATTTGAAATAAAATTGAAGTTATTCAAATTGGGATTGAGTCAATTTAAATGAAAGTGGAAATTTAAATTGAATTTATGGAAATGGAGATGGGGTATTAAACAGTTTGACTCTGGACTATTTTCAAAATAAATTGTTTAATATAAACCTATTTTTCCAAACTATTTATTACACAACTTTTCTGTTTAAACCTAAAACTATCTTAAATCTGTTTTACAATTACTTTGGAACTATTTAACTATTTTACAACTGTTTTATAAACTAATTACTATTTTTCTACTACTTTAGAAACTGATTACTGTTTTTCTACTATTTTATAAGTAATTACTATTTTTCAATTATTTTATAGTTACTTAACTATTTTACAGTTTTACAAATTAATAATTATCTTTCAACTATTTATCTATTTCTTAAAAAAAAAATTCAAGCTATTTTGTAAATATAAACTGGTCAGAGTTCAAACTGTTATTGGTTAAATACCCAACTGAGATAAGAATTGAGTGATAATCCAAGTGGGGATTAAAGCAAATGTGAATAAGTGAATGAAAATTAAAGTAATGTGAATAGAAAGGGAATTGATTTAACTGATAATCAATGAAGATAAATACGTAGGATGTACGTATATTATTCTATTCGCATAATGAATTGATCCAGATTCGAGCACAGAATTTCGAGATAGTATTATCGATCCGAGTTGGGATTTTTCGTTCGATTTTCGACGGCGAACCTGGATATGGATTTTTGATTGGTTCTGGATATTCTCTATCATAGGTGTGACTATGCAAGGAGAATGACGGTTTCTGATCAAGAAACCAGATCTGAGTCCGCACTAGGAAGTCGGGTGGACGATACTAGTTCGGAAGTGAAATTGTGTGATCGAGTGAGCGATCAGATTGATATTGCGTACGAATGATATGGGGACATCGTACGGGCTTGAATGAAATTGGCATTGAAAATTTGTGGATGAAAACTGAAAAGATTTTTGAAATTGAAAAGTTTATTTTGAGAAATTGACAATGAATAAAGGTGGAAATTTGATTTTGAAGTTGTAGGTAAAAGGTTATAAGATGATTTGTGAAATGGAAAATATATTTGTGAATATATGAGGAACTAAAATAAAATAAATTTAAAATTTATATTTCTATGGTAGAAATTAACTTTATGGAAATAAAGTGGAAATTAAATATTTTCTGAGTTAAAGTTTACTTTATAATAAAAGTAAGAAATTTGGCAAGTGACTTTATAAAGTAATCAAATTTGAATATTTGATTGGGAATAAACAAGTTACGTATCCTTGTTATATATGATAAAACTCCCCTTATTGAATCCATTGCCAGAAGAAAAAGGTTTTTGAAAGTTTTGAAGTATACAAAGGAAACTTATATAAGTATAAAGTGATTTAAAGATTTTCCAAGATTATTATATATATCTATATATATAAAAGATTTTGTGAAAATGTTTTGAGGAAATGTTTTGGGAACCTTTGGATTTGGAAAAGGCTTTTGATATTTGGGTAAATCAATATTGGGATTTGGGAAAGCCTGATTTGTGAATTATCGATTTTGAGAATCGATTTTGTGCAAAAGCATTTATATGAGATTCATACTAGGTGTATGATTTGGAAAATACTATATGTGTATAGTATAAAGTGTTTTGAGATTTGCTCTGGGGAAAAAGGCGCTCCCTTGAAATGAACTTCTCAGGAGTGCCACTGGGTGGTACTGCCTTGAGCCCCAAGGGGGGGTTTCTAAAGTTGATCCTGTGAGGAGTCCGGACAAAACTAGTTCCTGAGGATTATTTGTGTAGCGAAAGTCGAGGGGCTGGTGCCCACAGAGGCATTTGGGTTATGCTGTGACGATAGTGTAACTCGATGTCACTGCGATCTACTGCAGACCATAGCGAAAGTCGCGTGAGCCGCTGAGAGCCAACAGTCTGCGTTTGATTTTATATCGGTAGACTGCGACACTATGGTAACATAGCGAAAGTCATGTGTGCCGCTGAGAGCCAACAGTCTGCGTTTGATTTTATATCGGTAGACTGAGACCTATGTAAGAGTGGAGAAGTTTCATTTTGACAGCGAAAATCGTGTGTGCCGCTGAGAGCCAACAGTTACATGGACTTTTGCTGCGACGGCAACGTAACCCTGGATGTAACTGCGATCTGTTGTGGGTTCTATGGTGTAATCAGTTACATGGACTTTTGCTACGACGGCAACGTAACCCAGGATGTAACTGTGACCATGGATGGGTGTGATGATTTCCAGAGCATTCTCACCAAAGATATTTCCTCTATTTTCAAAAAAAAAAAAACTGTTTTCTATATTTTCAATAAAATTATTTTTCAAGATATTTTCACTGGATGTTGGAAACGGGTCTGCCAAACACTTATAGATTTTCAGTCGTACGCCTGATCAACGTATGACCGAATTTCTGTGAGAACAAGGATGGACTTGTCGAAACATCAAGTTATAAAAGTATTTTATAAAAACTATTTTAGTGATATTATATAGATTTTTTTAAAAGTGTTTTAAAAATGATCAAAGTATAATTTATCTAATTTTAAGTATAGAATAAATTCTGACTTCGTTCCTTTTCGAGGACGAAAAGTTTTAAGGGGGGAGGGATGTGACATCCGGGTTTTTGGCAGTATTATTTTAAAAAAATGTTTAATTGAATTAATTAAAATATAACTTATTATGTTAACTATATATACATAAATGTATATATATGAATGTTTGAAAAAAAAATATATAATATAACTATGATTTGAAATATAACTTATTCTTTTTAAAATATATATATATGTATTTTTGGGAGGACTTTGATCTGGGAATATAAAATAAAGACTTCGGAAATATTTAAAATAAATATTAGCTTATTCACATTGAATTGCAATAAATCTCTACTATTTAAATTTTTTTGATCTATATACATATTTAATGTAATTTTAGCAATAATGTTTTAAAGGGAAGGAAATATTGGTTTGGGATTTAAAATAAATAGTTCCAACAATATCTTAAAAATAGAAATAAATATTGAAGTAAAAATAAATATATGTATGAAGACATACAGTAATAAGTACACATAAGATTAGTTATACAGCTTTGTAATAAAGTAAATATTTGAAAAGTATAACTACATGTAACTATAGGAATTTCATACATTTAAAGTAATAGAAAAAAATATAAGTATGTATAAACTTCTAGAGCAAGCCATAAGTAATAAATGCAGCATACGTTCTTTTTCATTTCAGCCTCCAATTTGAAGAAAAAATCTCTGACCAACATTTTATAAAATCTTTCCAGTACAATATTTTTGTACCATCTTCATACTCAAGCCTGCGTATTCTTTTATAAATATCATCTCATGTTGTATTGCGAGTCATTCAAAAACTGAGGATAAAAATATATATATATATATATATATATATAACAGCATATTCAACTAAATCAAAAGCCTTGATCATCTCAACAACAACAAGAATCAACTCATCGATAACTTCAAATCATTTGAAATCAAACAGCAAGCTTTATAGTGGTTCAAGCATCTTTGTTTCATCTTCTCGGTGAGTAACCTGCACTTAAAACATTTTAAAACCCACCTGTATCTTGATCTGTATGAAACGATTACTTAAGTTGGATAAAAATTGCTTGTATGTATAGGTACATATGTGAAAATGAGAAAACAAGAATCAGTTGCTCTGTTCTAGCATCACAGTGTTTAAACAAATATGTTATGATTAACATGAGTTAAGTTTAGAAATTATTTTAGGTAGAATTAGTCAAACATGCTCTGGAAATTAGAGGATATAGGTAAAACTCAAAGCATGGTAGAAATTCTGGCATCAGGGTGTCTTGTTTGATTTTAAACCAACTATATCTCTGTTCAACATTTATACAGGTGAGTGAACAACCCCATCTCCTGTTTTAAATTGTTGCCTCTGATGTATATATGGAATAGGCATTGTGATAATTGTTTGTATGAGTAAAACTATGCTTGCAGATTTGTTTGAAAATGAAAGAATATATATGTATATTAAAGAAAAAAAAGGGGTGAATGTTTGAACAACAGAACATCTACTTGTTAATCATTTACAGGTTTTCAAATTTTTGATTAAAATTACAGCACTCTTAATCTAATCTCTGTCAGAATGAGGTATTTAAAACAACTTATGTTAGTTATGTCATAAGCTAAAGTTTAAAAATTTATTTCAAGCTAAATAAGTTTGAACATTTCTGGAATTTGAAATTTTACAGCAAACTCAGAATTTATCAAAAATTTTGATTTCCACAATTTAATGTTTTATATATATATCCTGAATCGTCAACAAAATCTAGGCTTTTTAAAATTAAAACCAGGATTTTTAATTGGGTATTTCGAGAGTTATTGATGGACGATCAGAATTTGGGTTTCTTGCCTTTTCTGGTGATCTGTTGCCTCGGAGGGGTCGGGGTCGCTATTGGAGGAAGGTTGATGAATGGTGGTCTCGGCAAAAATACCAGAAAGGTGAATAATCCACCATGGCGTCGGCGGTGGGTCAAATGGGTTTTTAACCCTAGTTTTTGATTAAGTCGGAGATTGGATCACCATGGAAGCCCTGGTGATTCGAGTTGCTTGAGGCTATGGGAGATGGTGGTATGGAAGCTCGGCAAGGCGTGGCCGGAGTTGCTCGACCTATGGTGGTCGAGATAGCTTGGGCGAGGAGTTTCTCCGGCGATGTTTAGTTCCAGTTTCGACTGGGTTACTCGATTTTTGATTGAAGGTTTGGATTTATGTATTGATGATCAGATTGGGTGCATCGGTGAAGGGTGATGTGCTGGAAGACTTGTTGATGGTCGTAGCATCGACCGGAGGTGGTCGGGGCGGTGTGCAACGTGCACACGTACACGTTGTATCTGGGTTCGTTGAGGAGTTTGGGAAGAAAGGCTTTGCCTCGGAGTTGAGCTCGGGGTCGAATAGGGTTAGACTCGGAGGAAGTGAAAGCTCGGGAAGACTTGAATTTTGCTCGGGAAAATGAAGGGATGGTCTCGGGTCTGAATGCTTGAGTGTAATGACAAGTTACATTTTTTAAAACAAATTAAGTTTTGCTTAAACAATTTTGTTAAAACACTTCTCTTTTCTAAATAATCTATGTCTGTTAAGTTGAGATTGCCTAAGGGTTTAAAATAAATGATTACAACTTTATTAAGTTTAAAACGTTTTAATTATATAACCTTTGTTTAAAGTTCATTTAAATAAGTTTAAATTATTGTAACTAAGTAAACAATTAAGAATAATTAATCCGCAATTTAGATTTGTTAAATTGGTTAAATTGGGTTTAAGGGTAATTAAGGGATGGATTACCCGATTGGAATTAATTTGTTAATTAATTAAAGGTAATCTTTTGGTGATAAATTAAATATGAATACTTGATGGGATTGATATGTATAATTACTTAGTAGAAGTAATTAAGGATAAATTACTTAGTGTAATTAATCAAAAGGGAGTAATAATTAAATAAGGAGTTAATTAATTAAATAATTACAGAGGGGTAATTACTGTTATGATTAATTGGGATTGATTAGGGGATATAGTTAATTAATTATTTCCATTATCTGATATAAATTGCTTTATGATATGATATGTTGGATGAGCAACCTATCAATTATGAATCGTTGTGAAAAGGTGTAATCCAATAATTTAAGTCGAATTTTATTTAATTGGATAATGGGTGTTAAGATGAACTGAATTCGAAGAGACCGGCGTCGGGTATTAGTTAATATCCGAAACCACTTTGATTCTTATAGATTGATATGTGAAATCAATAAAGTGGAATGATATGATTTAAGTGAATTGGACCTTTCAATCTAAGTTTTGGTACTTAGAAATTGATGTGTGAAATAAGGGATGCCTATAACCACTTGTGAGGTTGTAAATTTATATAAGTTACCCGGGTCTAAAAGTTGGATGCATTGGTATTTCTTACTAGATGGGTTTACTCACGCTGGTTTCCAGCCTGAACCGGGTGTTACTTTGATGTAATGCTCGGGTCAGACCGAGTATTACGGATTTTCAGGTAAGGACGTTCTGGAGCTCAGGAGGAGTACGGGATGGCAGGACGTATGGAGTGATTCCGCTGTGACTATTATTTTTGATTATCCGAGACATATTTGATTTATATATGACCATCGTTGTGTATTGGAATATAACTCTAATGTAAATAAATGTAAATTGACAGATACAGTATTCTTTTGTAAACTGTTATTATTTGATATTATATTTTGTTCCGCTGCGAATGTGAGCATCTATGTTATGTTTTCTGTTTCTTTTCTTCTATCTCTTCTTCTTTTCATAACTATCTGGAATTTTCGGGATCGAAAATTCCGGGTCGTTACAGTGTAGTTCGAAAATCAATCAAAAATGCATTTTCATCAATTCCTGTTGATTTAACAAGTATTAGATGTTGAAATTTATACTGAAGCCAGCTTAGTGATTTTCGAACTCAGGAAAAATGCTAAAAAAATTATCTATTGTGTAAGTTGTTTGGACGAATTGAATGTAGGGTTTGTATTCAAGTTTTGATGCGCCTGGAAACGAGGAGATTTCACCACCTCGGAGGCATCGAGCTTCGTGTGGTTCTAGGGATAGCTTCGTGGGTGATCGGAGGTGGCGTGGCCGTGGTGGTGCGAGGCCAGGTGGTCGGCGTCGTGAGGTCGAGGCAGATTTAGCCAAGCAATGGGTTCCAGTTTTTGAATGGGAGGGTTCGATTTTAATTCGAGGATAGTTGGGATGTTTTAGTGACTGGAGATGGTTGCTGGGTTGGTGTTTGACGTGCCGGAATGTTCGCCGTTGGTCGAAGTCGCCTCCGGTGCCATGCACGTGCACGTGGAGGAGTGGAATGTCAGTTGCAATGCTTTGGGAAAGGGGGCAGTGCGACTCGAAGTCTCACTCGGGGGATCGGGAAGAAAACGCGAAGGCGAGCTAGAGTCGTTTTAGTATGATATCGGGTAGGTTTTAGGACTTAAACAAAATTTTGAAAAAAATATTCACACGGGTAGTTTTTGGTTAAGACCTGAAGCAGGAAGCAATTTTGCTCGGGAATGACACGAGACAGTCTCGGGTCAGGCCTAAAAACAATAAAAATTTAAGTTTTTGAAAATTTTGAAACATGAGTTAAAAATTTGTTTTTGAAATAATTATTTGAAATAAATAAAGTATTTTAAAGGCTTAAATTTTAAAAGTAAAATTGTTTAAGAAATTAACTTGATAAAATATTTGAAGAGTAAATCAAATATTTAAATTTTTAACTTAAAACAAAAAAATTCTTTAAAAATGATTAAATCATGATTTGAACAATAATAAAATTGTAATTACCTTGTAATTAAAAGTTGACTAATTTAAAGAATAATTAATTAATAAAGATAATTAAGATTTAATAAATTAACAATTAAGAATAAATAAATTAAGATAATTAGTTAAAGAAAAATTAATTAGTTAAGTTAATTAAAATCTAATTAATTCATAGATAAGGATAATTAATTATAAAATTAAAATTTATGAAGATAATTATGTGGTTAATTCACTTTTAAATCATATTCCCCCAAATTAGAAATGATTGACTATCATCAAATATTCTGTACTGAATTAATATTTCTATTGTGATACTGTGATTGTTTTGGTACTGAATTGTGATTTGTGATTTAATTCTGTATTGATGTGAAAACCCCTTTGCCCGTAAAACGGCATATTTACTTCGATGCGACAGGGAGTCGGATTTCAGTTTGTTATCCGAAACCCACATCGAACCCTGAATATAAATCTTTGTGATTGTCATATCCACGTGTTTTCTAAAAAATATTTATCGATCACTATTCAGTTTAGTCGGGAGAGGACCTTTGTGTCATATAACCCATTCCGAATAGTGATACTTTGTAATGGATAGCATTTGAAGACCGGGTTTTTATGAAAACGATAGGACGACCTATCGATTGTCTCTGCACCGAGTTGCTCCGGTATAGAGATTCCCTAAGTGGTGGGAAGTCCGATCGGGATTGTGAATACCCGTATTGCAAGGACTTCTTCGGAAGTGCCTTCGGTTCTGTTCGATCCCGGAACAGACTTGTATGGTTGTATGTCCGACACTACACTTTGAGATATAAAGCTGATTTCTTTCAAATACATTTCTGTTTGGTGGCGGAGAATTTATTCTCTTAGCTTAACACCCTTCTCTGAAACGTACGAGCTTAGAGGTTATGTAGTTGAAGGTTATCAGTGATATACTCCCAATTTGGTAGTGTGGCATGCTGAGTGCTGTTGTGTGTTGCAGATCATTTGTTGATCAAAGCATGGCTTTCGTGTAAAGCGTAGCTTTGTGGACGAGACCTCATCAGACCTCACAACCCGTAAATGGTCGAAACAGGAAAGATGCGGCAAGGTTATGAGGGTCGCGCCCTTTAGGGTATGTCATTTCCTTTTGGAAAAAGGTGGTATCAAGTATGGAGCCCTGGTATTTAACCTATGTGGTTGCTCCAATCTCATTTCTTTGTGGTTTTTGCTTTGTGATCGAGGCGCCTCGGATAAAGGTCCCAAAGGACCGGGGAATGGCATATTCGTGAGTTACCTACTTACAGAGGTAACCCGGCCTTGTGTTGGCAGAGAGTCAGGTTGGTTCTCGGGACGTCCAGCCCGAGGCGTACCCATGTGGCAGTACAAAGTTCCTTAGCCTGACCATTTGTTGGAAATCCAAAGAAACAATACGAGCCTTTACGATTGCAATTTGTATAACCTGTCTCCTCAGGCGGCAGCTATAGCAGGCATAATATAATGGTACCTATGCTGGCTAAGATTAATATTGTATTTTCGAAATGATTTTTGTACACTATGCACTAACAATAATATCAAAAGAATTTTGGAGTAGTAAGCATATTTGACTATCATAAGAAGAAATCTCCTCCAAGTCTGCGATTGCATTGTGTGTGTGGCGGGAGGTCTTATGGTAGTTTCATTTTTCAAAAGCATATCGGATTCTTTTAAAAAAATCTATTTTATTTAAAGCAACTACTTTTGTTTACTCATACCAGTCCCATGACTGACCCGGAGTTTATTGTTTCTTTTCTAAACTCTGGGTGCCCATCATTTCCACACGGGCAGCCTAGTAGCAGATTTCCGTGCTTTGGTGTTAGCTGGATTTTGGAGTATTTTTGGGTTTAGGAGCTATCAGATTTTGGGAAGCTTTTGTCTTGGATATCTTTTTGAAGTGCTTAGAGTTCTGAAGACTTTATCCAAGTAGATGTATGTTGGAACTTTTTTGGAAGACTCTGTTGTTGTTATGTTGTGGAGTTATTATCTTCTATTATTGTATCTATATGTAGTGCTCTAGTATGGAAGACATGTGTATTATGATACTCGTATGTAGTAATGGATATTGTGATGATGTTGAATCTATGATGTAACGTATGATATTCAGTTTATTTCCACTGTTTTATATTCATCTGATGTTGTTATAAACTCCGCCGAACTAAAGTTTGAATATCTGACAATCGAATACAAGTGAGGTATTTGATGTTGATTTTCGAATGCTGGATTTCAGGTTCGTGACATTTGGTATCAGAGCAAAAGGTTGAGTAAGAACTTTAGCTATGGATTATAACACATTAGATGGCTCATTAGAGATAGGGTGAAGTATACCCTAGAATGAGTATAACCCGAAACCTTGAATTTTCCTAGTCTATTTCTTTTTACTACTGATATTCCTTGAGATATTTTGTCCGTGGATCTAAATCCAGTTTCCTTACTAATTACAGATAGTAAGAATGAGCGGACGAAGAGGAAGAGCTAGGGGTCAAGGAAATGCCACAACAGCTAATCAAATTCCCCCAATAGCAGAAGCAGCTTTACCAACTCAGAATCAGCCGAATCTGGCTGACTTATATAAGAACTTCTTGAAGCTTGGTAGTAAGCCGTTTACCGGTAAGGAGTCTATTGTTGAGGCCCAAGCATGGATCAGATCTAGTGAAAGATTCTTTAGAGGGCTAAAGTTGGAAGACGATCAAATGCGACTAATAGCTTCTTGGCAACTTCAAGAAGAAGCCTTAGCATGGTGGGAGACAGTCACTGTGGATAAGCCAGAAGACGAGTTTTCATGGGAGAAATTTAAAGAAGTATTTGAGAAGCGCTATATGCCATCAGCCGGGATTTCTCGTATGTATCAAGAATTTATGGACTTGAAGCAAGGAAGTTTGTCATTTGAGGAGTATCTAAACAATTCAATGAATTGTCTCGTTTCGGTCCAGAATTGGTGAACACGCCTTTGAAGACGAATGAAAGGTTTATTCGGGGGATGAATAAGAAGTTCCACGAAAGGATGACTGGCCACGTCAAAGAGTCTTTTTCTGATCTTACTGATATGGGGTATAGGTATGCTACTTTGGATATGCAAGAGATCCCGAAGGAGGGAGGAAATACGAGCAATCCAAATTGGAAAAAGAGGAAGTTTGGAGGCAAGAAACCATGGCAGGGTAAGGAGAAAAAGAAGAACAATCAAGGAAGCTCGGCAAAGAATGTTACTTGCTATAATTGTTCAGAAAAAGGGCATTACTCCACTAATTGTACGAAGCCTAAGAAACAAGTGAATCAATTCGTTCAAGCAAAGTCCAAGAAATGTTATGCTTGTCAGGAAAAGGGACATGAAGTCAAAGACTGCCCAATGATGAAGAAAGCACAGGTAGCAAAGGTATACGCAGTCAAAGATCAACCTACAACTTCTAAAGCGGGAAAGGGGAAGGGGGTTCTGGAAGGTAACCTTACTATTTATGATAGAATTGTTAAAGTTTTGTTTGATACGGGTGCTACAAATAGTTTTACTTCTCAGCAAGCTGTAAATGAACTAAATCTTGAACCTGATTTCGTTGAGGAGCCTATATGCGTAAAGAATCCAGTCGGAGGCCCCGCAAACCTTTGTCTTCGATGTAGAGACGTTCCTATCTCATATTCTTGTTACAAATTCCCTATTGGTCTTTTTGTCCTTGATTTCAATGAATTCGAAATCTTACTCGAAATGGATTGGCTAACGAAATACGATGCCAAATTGGATTGTAACAATCGATTGATTTCGATCATAACCAAATTTGGAGATTTTATTGAGATTTCTTGTGAGGACCCTAGTCCTAAAAGGGAAGGGTTGATGTATAATTTGGGATATTCTAAACCCAGTTTGGAGTCCATACCCATTGTTGTAGATTTTCCAGACGTGTTCGAAGAAGTAAAATCCTTACCTCCACATCGAGAAATAGAATTCAGAATTGACTTAGTTCCAAATGCTCGTCCTGTAGTTCACGCAAGTCGCAGGATGGCGCCCAGAGAAAAGGGTGAATTAGTCAAGCAAACTAATGATCTGCTAAGCAAAGGATTAATTCGTCCTAGTGTTTCTGAATGGGGTTCAGCCGTTGTGTTCGTAGCTAAATCGGATGGATCTTTGAGATTGTGTGTTGACTACCGCGATCTCAAAAAGCAGACTCTCAAGAATAAATTTCCTCTACCTAGAATTGACGACCTATTTGATCAACTAAACGGCGCTCGTTTTTTTCGAAGATGGATCTAGCTCAGGGATTCCATCAGTTACGAATCGCCGAAGATTGTGTTCATTTGACCGCTTTCAGGGGTCCTAATATGTTCTACGAATGGTTTGTCATACCTTTCGGGCTAACCAATGCTCCAGCATACTTCGTAGATCTTATGACTCATGTATTCCGGGAAGTATTGAATGAATTTGTGCTTGTATTTATTGATGATATCCTAATTTATTCCAAAACTAAGGAGGGTCATTCTGAACATCTCAGAATTGTTTTGGACATATTAAGAAGAAACGTCTTGTTCGCCAAATTTTCTAAATGCCATTTTTGGGTCAAAGAAGTTAAATTTCTCGGGCACATTGTTAATGAAGAAGGAATTTCTGTTGATCCTAGCAAAATTTCATCTATTTTAGACTGGAAGCGACTCACTACTCCGAAAGAAGTTCGAAGTTTTCTGGCTTTAGCAGGTTATTATCAGAAGTTTGTTCAGGACTTTTCTAAGATAGCTAGTCCGATGACTAAGCTAACAATGAAGAATGCAAAATTTAACTGGACTCCGAAATGTGATGAAGCTTTTTAGGAGTTAAAGAAGAGAATAACCACCGCTCATGTTCTCGCGATTATCAACGGGAACCAGGGTTTATCTGTCTATACTAACGCTTATGGTGATGGGGTAGGAGCAGTATTAATGCAGAATGGGAAGGTAATTGCCTACACGAGTAGACAGTTACGTCCACATGAAAGAAACTACCCAACACATGATTTGGAGCTTTTAGCTGTTATTTTCGCCTTAAAGATCTGGCGACATTATCTTCTTGGTAAGAATCCTCTTCAACTTTCTAAAAGAAAATTTTAAGTTCGAATTAACTTAACATATACTTATACTTAATAAATTCTTCTGTTATAGGTGAAAAATTCGAATTATTCACCGACCACAAATCTTTGAAATATCTCTTCACCCAGAAAGATCTGAATTTGCGACAACAACGATGGTTGGAATTTCTGGCATCTTATGACCTAGATATTTTGTATACACCCGGAAAAGCCAATATAGTTGCCGATGCTTTGAGCAGAAGACATGTTGTTCTCGCATATCTTGTTTTCGCTCCTACTCTTCTTGAGAAGATTGCCAGCAAACAAAAAGAAGATGAGTTTCTTCATCAAATTTATGAGAAAATGCGTCGTGGTGAAAATACTAGTTTTGACGTCGATGACAATAAAGTTATAAGATTGAAAGGAAGAATTTGTGTCCCGGACATTCCTGATCTGAAACGTGAAGTTTTGGACGAATGTCACAAGTCTAAACTTTGCATCCATCCAGGAGTCAATAAGATGTATAGAGATATCAAAAGAACTTTCTGGTGGAAGACAATGAAATGGGACATATCTATAAGTGAGTCGCTGTGCTACTTGCCAACAAATTAAAAGCGATCAAAAGAAAATAGCGGGTTTACTTCAGCCTTTAGAAGTACCAAAGTGGAAATGGGACCAAGTATCGATGGATTTCATCGACGGGTTGCCTCGTTGTCGGAAAAGCAATGAAGCCATTTGGGTCATTGTGGACCGTTTGACTAAGACAGCCCATTTCTTGCCAGTAAAATCTACCCGCACGGCAGCAAGCTTAGATGCATTGTATGTGAAAGAGATTGTCCGTCTCCACGGTATCCCTAGCAGTATAGTGAGTGATCGTGACCCGATCTTCACTAGTAGATTTTAGGAGGCATTTCAAGACGCGTTAGGAACAAAACTGAATTTCAACACTGCTTATCACCCACAGTGTGATGGGCAGACTGAAATGGTTAACCGAATTTTAGAAGACCTATTGCGTGCTGGTATACTTGATTTTGGTGGTTCCTAGGAGGACCATTTACATCTGGTCGAGTTCTCCTATAACAACAGCTATCAGGCTAGTATAGAGATGGCTCCTTTTGAAGCTTTATATGGTCGTCCGTGTCGATCACCTACATGCTGGATCGAGGCAGGTGATATACTTGTCCTTGGACCAGATATGATTAAAGAAGCCACTGAAAAAGTTGATTTTATACGAAAGAAGTTAATAACTGCTCAAAGCCGCCAAAAGAGCTATTATGATCGTAGAAGAAGAGATTTGGAATTTCAAGTTGGAGATTCTATTTTTCTCAAAGTATCTCCAATGCGAGGTGTATTGAGATTCGGAAAGACCGGTAAGTTGGCACCACGGTATATTGGTCCTTTTCCTATTCTAGAGAGGATCGGTTCTTTAGCTTATCGAGTACAGCTGCCCAGCTGGTTGTCTGGTGTCCATGATGTGTTTCACATTTCTAGCCTTCGGAAATATGTGCACGATCCAGACTGTATTATTGAAGAAGCTGCTGAGCAGGATCTCAAAATCACGCCCAATTTAACAGTTAGAAGAGAACCTATAAAAATCATTGATCGTGATGAAAAGCACTTGAGAAACAAAGTGGTAAAACTGGTTAAAGTGCAATGGAATGGCGATCCAAAGGACTGCACGTGGGAAACTGAAGATAGTATGCAGAAATCATATCCCAATTGCAGAGTGGATATCGCGGATTAAACTGGTAAGCCAATTCTCTATCTTTTTTCTGAATTCGTATATTCTTTGTTGTTTTTCTCTCTCTTTCAAATTTCGAGGATGAAATTTTCTTAAGGAGGGGGTATTGTAACATCCCAGAATTTATTAATTTAAATTTAGCGACTTATTTGAATTTTGTAAATTTAATTTGAAAAGTTTTAAAATAAATAAAATAATGTGTTAATTTAAATAAATAAAACTCCATATTTCTTTTGAATTTAAATCACTTGGATTTAACATCTTATATATGTATATGTAGATATTGAATTTGCATTTCAAGCTAAGAAAAAAAAATTAGTATAGAAATAAATATATACAAAGTGAAATAAAATATACTTACAAATATAATACAAACAAAATATATCTATAAATTCAAACAATATGATAATGGTAGAACTTTATTTATATCACAAGGCTTGAGATAAAAGGAGCAAGCAACATCATCTATAAACAAAAGAAAGATAAAGCAAACAAGCTTGTATGAGTATTATACAAGTCAGGAAAAAAAATCTACAAATAAAACAAAAATGAACAAACTAAAGAAAAAAAATCAAACAGCATAGGCTGTAAATATACAAGGAAGCATGAACATTAAAAGCTTTCATTAAATGCTTTCTTCTCAGCCACCTTTGAAAGAAGGAAAAAAAGGTCTCTGGTTGTACAAAGCTAGTATAAAGAAATTACACAAAATAATGATACCCTGTACAACACAAAGTAAATCTGGTACCAGTAGATGTACCAGCCTGTATATTTTCTTTTATATACATCCATGTATCAGATCGTTCGAAACATAACTAAGCAACCTGGAAGAAAAAAAAATCATAGCAAAGTCAAGAAAGGAAAATATAAGTATCATCATATTCACAAACTCAACTTCATTCAACAAGGCAAAACAGATTTTCAAGGACAATCAACAAAACTGTAGCTTTTCAACAACCTTGTTTTCTGTTTCAACTATATTCAGGTGAGTAAACTAAATATTTCAAGATCTAAGTGGAATGAAATATTTTGTTTTTCTAGAGTATTTGTTTTCCAGTTTTAGCTCTGTGAACATCATATGATTAAACTTGTTCTTCTTTGTTCCTGGTTTCAGAGTGAAAATAAATTAAGAAATTCAATATATCCCCATTCAATCAGTATTGGGTTTACAATTTTAAACAAAACAAGGGCTGGAGCATAAATCAAGAACTCAATTTTTTTTTTAAAACATGCTGGTGTAACATCACAGCTAAAACTTTAGTTACAGAGCAAATTCATGTTGAATTCGAATGTTTTAACCAGCTACCTAAATTATATAACTTGAATTCTTATTCGAAGATAGGATTTTTAGGATGTAAATGATGATTTTTAAGTGAGTATTTAAGGTGTAGTTCGAAAATCAATCAAAAGTGCATTTTCATCAATTCCTGTTGATTTAACAAGTATTAGATGTTGAAATTTATACTGAAGCCAGCTTAGTGATTTTAGAACTCAGGAAAAATTCTAAAAAAATTATCTATTGTGTAAGTTATTTGGACGAATTGAATGTAGGGTTTGTATTCAAGTTTTGATGCGCCTGGAAACGAGGCGATTTCACCACCTCGGAGGCATCGAGCTTCGTGTGGTTCTGGGGATAGCTTCGTGGGTGATCGGAGGTGGCGTGGCCGTGGTGGTGCAAGGCCAGGTGGTCGGCGTCGCGAGGTCGAGGCGGATTTAGCCAAGCAATGGGTTCCAGTTTTTGAATGGGAGGGTTCGATTTTAATTCGAGGATAGTTGGGATGTTTTAGTGACTGGAGATGGTTGCTGGGTTGGTGGTTGACGTGCCGAAATGTTCGCCGTTGGTCGAAGTCGCCTCCGGTGCCGTGCACGTGCACGTGGAGGAGTGGGGTGTCAGTTGCAATGTTTTGGGAAAGGAGGCAGTGCGACTCGAAGTCTCACTCGGGGGATCGGGAAGAAAACGCGAAGGCCAGCTCGAGTCGTTTTAGTATGATATCGGGTAGGTTTTATAACTTAAACAAAATTTTGAAAAAAATATTCACACGGGTAGTTTTTGGTTAAGACCCGAAGCAGGAAGCAATTTTTCTCGGGAATGACTCGAGACAGTCTCGGGTCAGGCCAAAAAACAGTAAAAATTTAAGTTTTTGAAAATTTGGAAACATGAGTTAAAAATTTGTTTTTGAAATAATTAGTTGAAATAAATAAAGTATTTTAAAGGCTTAAATTTTAAAAGTAAAATTGTTTAAGAAATTAACTTGATAAAATATTTGAAGAGTAAATCAAATATTTAAATTTTTAACTTAAAACAAAAAAAATTCTTTCAAAATGATTAAATGATGATTTTAACAATAATAAAATTGTAATTACCTTGTAATTAAAAGTTGATTAATTTAAAGAATAATTAATTAATAAAGATAATTAAGATTTAATAAATTAACAATTAAGAATAAATAAATTAAGATAATTAGTTAAAGAAAAATTAATTAGTTAAGTTAATTAAAATCTAATTAATTCATAGTTAAGGATAATTAATTATAAAATTAAAATTTATGAAGATAATTATGTGGTTAATTCACTTTTAAATTATATTCCCCCAAATTAGAAATGATTGACTATCATCAAATATTCTGTACTGAATTAATATTTCTATTGTGATACTGTGATTGTTTTGGTACTGAACTGTGATTTGTGATTTAATTCTGTATTGATGTGAAAACCCCTTTGCCCATAAAATGACATTTTTACTTCGATGCGACAGGGAGTCAGATTTCAGTTTGTTATCCGAAACCCACATCGAACCCTGAATATAAATCTTTGTGATTGTCATATCCACGTGTTTTCAAAAAAAAAATTATCGATCACTATTCAGTTTAGTCGGGAGAGGACCTTTGTGTCATATAACCCATTCCGAATAGTGATACTTCATAATGGATAGCATTTGAAGACCGGTGTTGAAGACCGGGTTTTTATGAAAACGATAGGACGACCTATCGATTGTCTCTGCACTGAGTTGCTCCGGTATAGAGATTCCCTAAGTGGTGGGAAGTCCGATTGGGATTGTGAATACCCGGATTGCAAGGACATCTTCGGAAGTGCCTTCGGTTCTGTTCGATCCCGGAACAGACTTGTATGGTTGTATGTCCGACACTACACTTTGAGATATAAAGCTGATTTCTTTCAAATACATTTCTGTTTGGTGGCGGAGAATTTATTCTCTTAGCTTAACACCCTTCTCTGAGACGTACGAGCTCAGAGGTTATGTAGTTGAAGGTTATCAGTGATATACTCCCAATTTGGTAGTGTGGCATGCTGAGTGCTGCTGTGTGTTGCAGATCATTTGTTGATCAAAGCATGGCTTTCATGTAAAGCGTAGCTTTGTGGACGAGACCTCATCAGACCTCACAACCCGGAAATGGTCGAAACAGGAAAGATGCAGCAAGGTTATGAGGGTCGCGCCCTTTAGGGTATGACATTTCCTTCTGGAAAAAGGTGGTATCAGGTATGGAGCCCTGGTATTTAACCTATGTGGTTGCTCCAATCTCATTTCTTTGTGGTTGTTGCTTTGTGATCGAGGCGCCTCAGATAAAGGTCCCAAAGGACCGTGGAATGGCATATTCGTGAGTTACCTACTTACAGAGGTAACCCGGCCTTGTGTTGGCAGAGAGTCAGGTTGGTTCTCGGGACGTCCAGCCCGAGGCGTACCCATGTGGCAGTACAAAGTTCCTTAGCCTGACCATTTGTTGGAAATCCAAAGAAACAATACGAGCCTTTACGATTGCAATTTGTATAACCTGTCTCCTTAGGCGGCAGCTATAGCAGGCATAATATAATGGTACCTATGCTGGCTAAGATTAATATTGTATTTTCGAAATGATTTTTGTACACTATGCACTAACAATAATATCAAAAGAATTTTGGCGTAGTAAGCATATTTGACTATCATAAGAAGAAATC
The DNA here is from genome assembly GCA_030737815.1 of Allium fistulosum. Taxonomy (NCBI): domain Eukaryota; kingdom Viridiplantae; phylum Streptophyta; class Magnoliopsida; order Asparagales; family Amaryllidaceae; genus Allium; species Allium fistulosum. Next base: position 1,214,970,127 of record CM060904.1, on the reverse strand, counting down.
TCCTCCAAGTCTGCGATTGCATTGTGTGTGTGGCGGGAGGTCTTATGGTAGTTTCATTTTTCAAAAGCATATCGGATTCTTTTAAAAAAATCTGTTTTATTTAAAGCAACTACTTTTGTTTACTCATACCAGTCCCATGACTGACCCGGAGTTTATTGTTTCTTTTCTAAGCTCTGGGTGCCCATCATTCCCACACGGGCAGCCTAGTAGTAGATTTTCGTGCTTTGGTGTTAGCTGGATTTTGGAGTCTTTTTGGGTTTAGGAGCTATCAGATTTTGGGAAGCTTTTGTCTTGGATATCCTTTTGAAGTGCTTAGAGTTCTGAAGACTTTATCCAAGTAGATGTATGTTGTAACTTTTTTGGAAGACTCTGTTGTTGTTATGTTGTGGAGTTGTTATCTTCTGTTATTGTATCTATCTGTAGTGCTCTAGTATGGAAGACATGTGTATTATGATACTCTGATGTAGTAATGGATATTGTGATGATGTTGAATCTATGATGTAACGTATGATATTCAGTTTATTTCCACTGTTTTATATTCATCTGATGTTGTTATAAGCTCCGCCGAACTGAAGTTTGACGTTTGAATATCTGACAATCGAATACAAGTGAGGTATTTGATGTTGATTTTCGAACGCTGGATTTCAGGTTCGTGACAACGGTGGTTGTCAAGTATAGGTGGCCGAAGATCCAATGGCGGTAACCGGAGGATAGCGCATAAGGAGTGGAGTTCGCGGATGTGGTCTGATTTGAAGATGGAGGCTTGTTGTGCACACAACGGAGAAGTAGAGGCTTGGTTTTTGAGATGACGAAGTCGAGATTTCCTGAGTACTCTAGCTTTGAAAATATTAAAAATAAAAATAGTTTAAGTATTAATTAAATAAATATATGTTTGCCCATAATCTTTAAATGCTAATATCTCATGCATACAACCCCTGTTTTATGACCGGTTTGTTGCATTTGGATCATAGCAAGACAAAGAATGCTATGGTTTGCTATGTTTTGAGCTATTTCTAAAATGTCTTTTTTTAATGGATTCATCTTATGGATTTTATAATAGGACATTTAGCGTACACTTTTGGAGAAAGTAGTCATCGATTGTACTGGTTACATTGACGATGACGAGTGAGGACTTGATCCAGTAGCTTCAAAAATGGTTTGGCAATTTCGAGTTTTAGGCTTGATTCCAATGGTGTCGTTGACCATTAAGAGAATGTATAATATGGATTAGACCTCAATAGGAGCATGCATTTTTGACATTCGAGATAGGACTTTGGGCTTGGTCATTTTTTACGTTTTAGGAATTCGAGCTGGGACTTTGTGTAATTTACATATGGTTTTGGAATTCGAGCCGAGACCTTAAGCTCGGTCGTTTGCATACATTTTTGACACTCGAGGCGAGTTGAGCTTAGTTATTTGAATACGTTTTTAGCATTTGAGCCAGGACTTTATGCTTAGTCGTTTGCATATGTTTCGACATATGAGCTGGGACTTGAGTCTCAGTCATGTGTATATGTTGCGGCATATGAGCTGGGATTTTGGGCTTAGTCGTGTGCATAAGTTTGGGTTGATGGAACATTTGGACTTGGGCTCGGTCGTGACATAGTATTTTGGTATATGATTACAAGCGGTAGTCTTTTTAGTGAGACCTGAGCATATGATGTCACTATGGCATTATATTTTATTTAGTTGACTTGTGTGACACAGGTTAAAGTTTGGTTTTCGAGCATGAGGGTAGTTTACTAGCTTATTAGTATTATACACTTATATAATGCATTTCACTCACTAGACGTATGTCTGACCCCCTCTATCATTTTTTTTTCTTTTTAGTAATACTCTGATAGGTTGATAGAGATGACTTATGGTGACTTGGAGGTGCGATGGTGCGACGGAGAAATGCGTTTCTTTGTTTCTTAATTATCTACTATGTTATTATATTTATCCAGGATTGGATTGCATATTACTCTTATTTTATTCCTTCCACTAAAAGTTTTATAAACTATAGAATATTGTATATAGCTCCGTGATATTTTTTATAATATATTTAAAAATAGTCTAATGTCCGCGATGCCAATTCCACTTTAGACGTGATTCGGGATGTCGTGGAAGGAGGGTTGTTACAGGTGAGGCAAAAGGAAGGAAGTTTGAGAGCCTCGAAAACATGTCTGAACAAGACAATGGCTGAGCTGGCCCCATTAATGAATGCTCGATGCACATTTGATTTAGCCATTGCAAGAGTGATGGCAGCAAGATCATGATGAGGATAAGTGACAGATTCCCTTTCTTTAGTAGTGAATTTGATGAGCTAATCTGCTTGCAAACTGAGCGCTTTAGACACTCGGTGAATAGACGTGCTCGACTGAACCAACTTCCCTTTGGTATCAGGATTATGCTCTTCGGTTGGTTATTGTTAAGCTTTCGGCTATGAGTTGGCTAGTTGTTGCAGGCCATTCTTGATTAACCTGGTGCCGAACTTACTCTACGACCACCCTTTCTCGAATCACTCTCTATCTTGTCCTTAAATGCATTACAGTCGGTGATGTGACCCTTGATTTGATGGAACTTGCAGTACATGCATTGCCTTAAGGTTTAACTCTCCTCTTGCTTCTTTTAGCATGCACTCTTTAATACAGTATTGGGTCCATGATTATAAGATATATTAGTTCTGTATCTCAGTTCAAAGTGACATAATTAGTGCACTTGGCTTACATCGGTCTTCTACATGCTTTTTATTGTTATTCAACCGACTATTACCTTGACAATATGTATTTTCATGGGGGCTGGCATTGCTAGGATGATAGTCTTAGCCATCGCTATCAGGAAGTATATCATATTATATTTACATGATGCCGTTTGGGCGTTGGTAAAAGGCCGGTAAGGACATAGCCGACTACTTTTGTAATTTCTCCACATTCTTGATTTGCATCTCACCCCCGAGCAGAGACCAACAACCAAACTATTCTTTTCGACACCCATAGTTGGGTGGACTCCTTGTTAAAACATTTACATATGAACGAAGATTCTCAGTCAACCCCTGCTTGACGTTATCTAACACACCTGCCATTTATGAGTTTTTGAAGCAAAGAAAACAGTTCTAAAGTCTGTGCACGATTGGTTCCAAAAATGAATGCTGCCCAATTATAGATGAAGGAGCAAACCGGCAACATGTCCTATAAGTGTAGATAGGGAGAGAAGGTATTTTGCAGGGTCAGAGAGCTGACAGGTCCATGTGATGGAACTGAATGCAGTAGTATGGTCTGATGGGTTAGCATTATCATCGTATTTTTCGATAGGTGGCAAGGCCTACTAGCTGTGGATGTGTGTACTCAAGACCTCCTTAGAGAATGACTTTCCATTCTCATCATTTGTTAACGATTCTCCTATGACATTCTCGGTTCACATTCTATTAAGTTGTTAATAAAGAAGGATCATTTCCTCCATAGGCCAGCCTTTGCCTGTTGTGGACGTGTTTGGCCAACGATCAATGACAATCAGCGTTTTGGTAGAGTTGGATATTGGTTTTGGTTGTATGTTGGAGAGTAGTGATGATGATGATAGATTGGAGAGAGGGACCTTCCTCTATACACGAAAGACGGCCAAGAATGCCTTTCTCGCCTATCCATGGACATTGGTCTATCTACCCCTATGGGATTAGGGTACTGTTTGTTTAGAATAAGTGACCACTTGTTTGACCACTTATTGATAAATAACCACTGTCAACTTGTTCGTTTTAAACAACTGTTCAGATCTAAAATAATTATTTAGTAAAAATGTGTTAAGCACTTTCATAATTCTTTCTCCAATTTTAAATGCTTAGTGATAATTTTTTCCACATATATAGCCTTAGTTATTATACTAAACATTCAAAAAATTTAAAATAAAACATTTTAAATATTCATTTTATTCAAATTGTCGAATATTTTAAATATATTTTTTATAACTCTTATAACGTCAAATTTATTTTCAGAAACAAAAAACAAAAATAACCAAATCATGAATATTTTAAATAGGTATAGTTTGGCTCACATCACTGTTAAGTTTCAAAATATAGAAAACATCCTCTCAAAATAAACTTACGTTTCTAGTCCCTATTTTCAAATCCGCCTGCGGCAAAAGACCCAAATACACTTTACATTTTTAGCATTTGAAATGTGAATAACTTTCTGTAGAAACAACGGATCAGCATACGGTTTTCACCAAAACATCCTAAATTTTGTAATCTTTAAATGAGATCCGTTGTTCGTACCAAAAAATCAAATTTTTTGTTAAGCTGCAATTGTTCCACATATTTATAGAGAATTCAGCTAATTTATGAAAACATCAATTTCCTTCAAATATCAGCAATTGTTCCAAATAATTGCAGAATTTTATGCAATTAAATAGAATAATTGCAAACTTTTATTCAATTATTCCATATAACTGCAGACTTTTTACTGCAATTATTCCGTATACTTGCCATTTTCTGGAATTGTATGAAATAATCTTCAATTTTTCCCCAAATGAAAGCAATTATTCTATATAACTACAGACTTTTATTTAAATAAATAGAATAATTGCAAACTTTTGTGCAATTCAGTGAAATAAATGCAGACTTTTCTACTATTATTCCATATAATTATAGACTTTTCTACAAATAAAATAATGGCAGAACTTTCTGCAATTATTCCTTAATTGCATACCTTTAGGCAATTATATCGAATAATTGCATAAAAGTCTACAATTATTCCAAATAATCGTAGAAAAGTGCAACTGCCATATAATTGCAAACTTTCCTACAATTATTGCATATAATTGCTGAATTGTCTGCAATCATACCATATATTTGTAGAAATTTTGAAAAACTTGGCCTGCCGTTGTTTTTACATATTCATAATGCCAATCAGTAGAAAGATAATAAAATATGTGATTTAATGGTGAAAACTGTTTGTTAATCCACCGTTTCTATAAGAAAGTTACTGTGTTTTAAAGATTGATAATCAATGCAGTGCAAATTTTAATTGTGGTTTTGAGAATAACATCTACATATGAAGAACCAACGTTGAACCATGAAGTAGAGAGGTATTTTAGGGAAGAAAATTGCAGTATTTGAAAGTAAGGATGTAATTTGTATCTTTTTTGGAGGATGTTTTGTGTTTTAACTTTGATTTTAGGGAGGTGTCCCTTATTTTCACTTTTAAATATTTGAAAAAAAGATTGGAAACTGCAAATTTCTTAATAATATAATTTTTATAATTATTTTTTAAAGACCAGTTTCATTAAATTGAATTTTTGGAAATTTAATTCATGAAAATTTAATTTTTTGACAATTGAAATCTTGAAATATAACAAATAGAAATTTAAATCTTTTAAAATTAACTACTTTCAAATAATTATCTACTCGAGCTTCCACAAAACCAAAGTATTTTCAAAATTAAATATTTTTCAAATTTCAACCTGTTAAAAAATTAAATTTACGGTTCAAAATTTTCATTTTACTTATCACCACATGGATAACCAAATAATACGAAGGGAAATGTAACAACCCGAGTTTTTCTAACATGAAAAACCGGACCATTTGGGTAAAAAGAAGAGGTAGAAGAAGAAAAATAGAAAACAACATCAGAATCTAACCATCGCAGCGGAATAAAATATAATAATATATATCAACAGATCTTTACACAAATTAAAAACTATATCTGTTTATACAATACATCATCAGAGTACATCATCAGAGTACATCAACATCCATAACATACAACTGAATACACAGCGGAAAATAATAGCAAGTACGAGAGTACGTATCGTCATCCAGCTCGTCTCTTGAGCTCCACAGCATCATATCCTGAACCTGTTTATCTCGGTCTGACCCGAGCATCATATAAAACAATACCCGAGTCAGTCTGGAAAACCAGCGTGAGAAAATCACACTCAAATTGATTATTAAAGTTTCAAAATCCTTAGAAAACAAAAGCATCTCGTAAGACCACGCCACAAATAAACATGTCGGGTTTCTACCTTACGATAGCTAAAACACTTTATATCAAAATCCTCTGATATTATAATAGTGTCTACAGAAAGTAAAATAGAATCTAGCTGAAATGCTTGCATCTCACATTTCAACAATAGTTGGGCACAATCAAAACCGTACAGGCACGTAGGGAGAATGGATTTCCAACGAATGACTAGGCATTGGGGTACCACCTGTCACAGTACGTGGCCTAGATCACAGTACCGAGGAGTACGCCCGCTCCCCTGCAACACAAGGCCGGAACCATCCCTTACTGGATAATTCCGAATAAAATCACCCCACGGTTGGGATCAGCAACCGCACCACTAAGCCGAAATAAAAAGGGACATCTAGACAGGGATGACCTTACCCTCCAGTGGGAGCTACCCACGAAGCCTTGCTGCATAACCCCTGATTTTCAGTCATTCCCGGTTGATGAGGTTCGAGGCTAAACGATACCTTTTAGAGAACATATCCCTTAGAATGCCCATCGTCCGCTGACGATGTTTCGCAAGCATTCGTCCATACAAGTCCGTCCTGGGTTTGAACGGAACCGAAGGCACTATTCCTACTACATCCATTTTGGAAATATCCTCAGGATTAGTAGCGACTAGCCCTTGCACTTCACAGCTCCATCTTCGACACCGAAATCGTTACAAGAAACGTACAAACCGGATCGAAGTGGTATTCGAGTCTCCAGACCTAGAATCCCGGTATACGGAAACCCGATCCCGGTCTCTTCGAAACGATCAGCGCATTTGGCCAATATTGATAGTCGGTTATTTAACTATCAATTAACATCCACAAGCAATCATCACACAATTAAATAATTTCCCACATTATTTATTTTCCCAAATATCTTTCCAAGATATATTTCTGAATTTTCAAAACTCATTTGAAAACAATTTCAAAACAGTTTCCGCTTACGGAATACATTTCCAAATATTTATTTCCTCTGAAACACCAAGTACAAAACACTTAGATTTTAAAATAATCTTAAAACACTTTACTATAAATATACTTAATAATATTGAAATTTAAAAAAAACTACTTTAATACCTTAACAAAATATATACTTAAGAAATATTTAAAATGAAACCACTTTACAAATATAAACTAAATTTCTCTTTTTAAAATATAATACCAAATCACTTTTATATAATTACTACAATAATAGATCTTTGAAAATACTACTTTAGGCTTTAACATTTAGAAATAATAGATTTTCTAAAATATGCTTTTTAAACCATATTAAAACTTTTAACTTATATTTAAAATTGCTTTGGAAAAACATACTTGGCTATCCAGATAAATACACTTCTCTTCACATCTTTTAATAATAAATCAACATTTATTTTTAAACCAATTCATATTCCTTTTATAAATTCCCACCTTGAATTTATCTTTTCAAATATCCACTGATATTTTATTTTACTTTATAAACCCAGTTTATAAATTCCAAAATCTCACTTCTCTTTTAAAAATCCCGTTTTAACGCTTAAATCAAATTCCAAATTGATTTCCGATTTACTTTACTTTGAAATAAATTCCTTGCTCATTTCATTTATTTCAAAATACTTTTAACTTAAGATTTATTTCTTTCCAAAAATCCAATTCAATACATTTTGATAATTTCTTTTTCTGAAATATTCAATCCAACCATATTATTCAATATTTCAATTACCAATAAAATCATCACAGGATATCAATATTCATAACACAGAATATAAAACAGTCTAGAAAATTTTGAGGAATCCAGTTGGATCCCTCCAACCTGTTTTCCTGCATCCACAAACGTTAGCACAATACCAATTCCACTTCGAGGTGGAATATCGCGGTATATGGGTTTTATATAAAATCATCCGCTATTATGCGGCGCATAGGGTCTCATCCGCTATATAATGCGGGAATATCAACAACTCCAATATATACATATGCCAATATGTATATATTGCTATATACTATTATATATATAGTATCACATCAAACCAAATCAATCATTCAATCAATTATTTAAATTTAACCATTTAAATTAAAATTAAAATTCAACCGAGTGAGATTAACTCACCTTTGCCGTTAAATTTGCAATCCACTTCATTCTCGACTTGGTTTATCCAGTTTTGACCTTGTATAAATATTATAAAATTTTATTAACATCTGAGATAATCGTAAAATCAATTTCCTTTTAGATTAACTTAATAATTAATTTTAAACAATTTTGTTTTCGAAGATAAATATTCTCTAGTAACTAAAATGATTAAATGGGTTACTTTAATCCAAACTAGTACCTTTATTTCTCTTTTGAAACTACACATATACTTATAAAAATTTCCATATAGTTTTAAAAATCAAATTTTTATATAAACCTTACACATTTTAAAATTCCTATATATAATTAAATTGAGATAGGCATGCGGATATATATATAAATATATATTCATGTTATACTGCTACTTTACTGTTCCATACAGTTTAAAACAAATGTATATATATCTTACTGTTAACAAAATTATTTTAAAACAACGACGAGGAAGAAGAAATCATACCCAAAATTGAGCTCGGCCACCAACAAAACTTCGCGACGACTTCGACTCCTACTCCCCAATATGCTCGACCACGAACCCTAGGTTGCTTTACAACCTCGTGCCGCCCCCACCTGCGCTTGCTGGGCCTCGAGGCAATCAGCGCTGCCTCGTTCGCGTGCCTCCATATCCGGCTCATCCCACTCGAACGCAAAAACCCGCTCGCGATATGCCTCCGCCCTCGCCTCATCACTATCTCGCATGAGCTACTGCCGCCCAGAACTCAAATTCGATTCGTGGATGAACTCCGATTCATTCAGTTCGAGGTCAGAGAAGAAAGGAAGAAGAGGAAGACCGCGATTCCTTTCTTCGATCTGTGATTTATTTCGAACGATTGAGCAGCCATTTCCCCCTTCTCTATTTTATACGAAAATCGATTTGTCTTCGATTCGTGAAGGAGTGGAAGTAAAGGAAGCTGTGGCTTTGAATACAAATGAGGATGGAAGGTGAAGTATAACTGGAGACAGAATCCAAAGTTCGGCCATTTTTGATTTTCTTTTAACTGAGAGGCTCGGTTGTTTTGATATTTAGAAGAGACGCGTGTTTATTAGGTAGGACACGTGTTATACCAAGAGAAACACGTGTTTGAGAGAAGAGAAGGTTGCTGAGAAAACTTTTGTCAAAACAATTTTGAATATAAATATTATTTAAATCTAAATCGTCTCGAATCACGCAACTCAAAATCTCAACCTCCTATTGATGCGTGCCGCTAGGCGTTTATAAGGTTAAACCCCTATTCTGAACGAAATGGAAAAAGTTTCAAGTCCTAACTCGATCGTATGGAGGAGATAGCTTTTTGAATCCAGTTATTATTGAATTTTTTTCGATATAAATTTCAACACGTTTATATACCGTTTGCTTACATAACAACTCCAAACGCTCCGAAATTTAAAATCCGATAATAATACAATATTATGGATCCAATGGAAGTGGTCTCGCCGAATTCCGAGACTGTGTTCCGGAAGGCTATTTTTAAATATCGATTTAAACATTAAATTTTCAAAACTGAGCAAAACAGTTCCAAATTCAATTCTGAAAGTTCCAACACCTTCAGAATCATCAGTATAAATTTTCTAAGCCTTCGTATTATTTTTAACGGGCTAAAATTCCAGATTCTATATTTTACTCAATTCCAATTATTAAATTCAACAATTAAATCACCAAATAATAATGATATTTGAAATTTTGAGTTTAAAATTAACTCTTAAATATTTAAAATCAATTAAATATTCCAATTTCAAATATACAAAAATCCGGGTCGTCACATTTCTCCCCCCTTACAAGAATTTCGTCCTCGAAATTACCAGTTAGGAAGAATGATCCATACCTCATTAACTATTTTCTCAAATTTCAAATAGTTTTCAAAAAACTTGCCAAACAATCTTTTTATCACAGATACACTAATCCTCGTTCTAACTTTTCAACTTATCCACAGGTTCAAACAATATTACCTTTTTTTTATCAGTTCAAATTTAAATTTGAAACCAAATTTTGAATTGTCAAAATTTTCTCAAAATTTTTCTAACTCTCTAAGTTTCCGAAAAATTTCGCCAGCGTCTCCTTTGCGCGGCTAGCTCGGTACTACTACAAAATGGCTCTACGGCCTCCCAATCTCAAAAAGAAAACAAAAAGCCAAGTGGCTGGATCCAAAAACCCAATCAAATTTCATATAGAAATTCAAATACATACCTTTTGTCGGGCCATTAAATTTTATCTTCTAAAATCAAAAATCCCAATTTATCCATTGCTTTTATACACCTGTATATCCTACTAAGCAATAATATTCAATCACAATTCCAAAATCATTTTATTGACTTCTTTACAAAATTTTCAATATTGGCTTTGCTTAAGCCCGTACGATGCACATATATCATCCGTACGCAATTTCAAATTCGATCGCTAACTCGATCACACAATTTCACTTCCGAACTAGTATCGTCCATCCAACTTCCTAGTGCGGACTCAGATCTGGTTTCTTGATCAGAAACCGTCATTCTCCTTGCATAGCCACAAACTATGATAGAGAATATCCAGAATCAATCAACAATCCATATCCAGGCTCGCCGTTGAAAATCGAGTGAAAAATCCTGATTCGGATCGATAAAACTATCTCGAAATTATGTGTTCGACATCTGGACCAAATAGCTATGCGAATAAAATAATATACGTACATCTTACGTATAAATTCCAATTGATTACCAATTATATCAATTCTCTTTATTCACATTCCTTTTTGATTGTTATCCCCTTATTCACAACTATCCCATTCACATCTTCATATTTTAATCGTCATTCAATTATTCACCTAGAATAATTTTCCTCCATACCCACTTCTCTTAAAGAATTTCATTTTTCCAATCCTTAAGTTTAATATAAATATTTATACACTTCTTACATTAATTTTCACTTTAATATCAAAGTTTATTTTCATTACTATTCATTCTGCCCACGCAACTTCATTTGAATTCAAATTGGCTTCCATTTGACTATTGAATTAGTTCCACTTACAAATTAATTTAAATCTCGATTAAAAGTTTACTTGCAAGCTTACTTTCCTTAGTTCTTTCGATTTCACTTACTTTACATTCATATTTAAACTAGATTCAATTATTCGGTTCCAATTCCATTTGCTTAGCAAATTTAGATTATTTATCGTTAATGAAAATTTTCAAAATTTTCAAAAATTTTCTAACTCCCAAAATTTACGGAAAATTTTGGCAGAGTCTCCTTTGTACGGAGGGACTTCTGCGATATCGCAGGATGCACAAATATATATATACATCGGCCTCAGGCTGGAAATCACAATATAAATCAATATATGCAGTTCATATCTCCTATTTTGAATTTTTGCGTAAGCGTACCTTACTTTAGCATTTTTAAGCAAGCAGTTATTTTTTTTTTTTTTAGCAAATTTCGCAATCAAATCCAGCCAAACGGCTTTCCGGGACCTGTACTAACTCAATTTAAACAGGTTAGTGACAAATATTCAAAGTTTGTTATCATTTCAATAACTAACACCTACATAACATAAGAAATATTCACTAAACACTTCCATAAGTGAATTTATTAGGCTCTAACACAAATTAAATGCTTCCATTTAAATGGTTTACACTTCATTTCTTATATTCTATTCATTTTAATCCAAACTAACACATATTTATCTCAATTGATTCAAAAATCAATTTTATTGCTTATATTAACTCATAGAGTATTAGACAATCACATTTGCGTCAATGACGACCATCTTTATGCAAATCCAATGATATTCACCTAATAGAATATCTATTCCAGTTTATAATTAATTTAAATTGATACCAACTCAATTTATACCTTATTCTCTCCCTTCCAAATTTATTTCGCATTTCACAATCAATTTATTAGTCTTTCGACTTAATTTGCACTTGATAATTTCTATTTTATCCAAGTTCATAGATTTAATTTATCTCTACTTACATGGATTTTATTCACAAATTCAAACCATCTCTATGATAACCCAACTTTAGTTTATTGGACTACACTTCCACTTATATTCCATTTACTAACAATCCAAGTTACATTTAATTATAACTCGAGTTCATTTCCAATATTATTATTAACCAACAATTCAACTTCCATTTAGCCAAATTCGAATTCCATTTCCATATTCCATTCACTAATTTATTCAATTTAGTTTATTCTTCAATTTCAGTCCAATATTTGATTCTCATATCAAAAATCACTTTAACTATTTTCCTGGAGTTCTATCCATTTAAATAATTCAAGTTTTGGATTTCATTCATTTTCCCCAAAATAATATCACTGTTATTCCTTCAAAACCTTTGAAAACCATTTTCAAACTCAAAGGAATTAAATTTTCTCAAAATTTCAAATTCCAAATCCTTTCAATTCACATACAACTATTACTCTGGAATTTTATTTCAAATTATAAATCACATTTACTAATTTGCATTTACAAATCCCATATGTATATGAATTTATTTCTTAGCTTTTAGTTATGATTTCAATTTCTTATTAAATTTTCTCACAATAGTGATAATAACTTAATATTATCACTCCTTAACAACCAAGCATCCATATATATATAACTATAATAATTTACGAAAAATTATTTCTTTTATACACAAAAAAATTTGGGTAAAATTATTTCATTTATCCCATTTTAAAACAATACTGTGTCGAATTGTTCTATTCAAGTGTTTAGAGATCCCTATCAATAACGTTAATTACTCGTATTGACCAGAATCCATAAACTTCTCAATAAACCAATCAACATAATATAAAACCATTTTATATTCACTAACAAATACGCGCTCATATCTATTAGTACTCTCAAAATTCCCACCAGAGCCAAGGTTGTCGCCAGCCTAAGCTCTGATACCACTGTAACAACCTAGGCTTTTCAACCTTCAGCAACGGTGTGATATCCCGGAATTTTGGCAATATCAATTTAATAATCTTTATTAATAATTAAATTGATTTGTTGATTTATTTTATAAATTGACAAGTTTATTCATTTTAAAGGTTAATAAGATTTTAAATTGGCAAGTTTATTTCTTTTGAAAACTAATAACATTTTAATATTGAAAATATTTACTTATATCTTTTCTAACAATTTAAAATTGGGAAGATTTATCTTTCTAAAACTTATATAAATGTTTTATATTTATAATGTATATATATATATATATTGGTATATATATCATAAATGGGGAGTCTTTTAATTTAATAAAACTATGTTTTCAAATTTTAATATATATGTATATATATATTGTTATTTGAAGTTATGTATTAAATTTCAATATGAGTAATTATAAAAGCTAATGTTAAAAATATTTTCCATTTAGAATATTTGTATATATTGAAATGGAAAAGTATTGGATTTAAATTTGATTATGATGTTTTCAAACCTTAATAATATATATATATATATATATAATTTGTAATTTGAAAGGATAATTTGATTTAATACTTTTGAAAATGATATTTAAGATTTAAATCAAGGATTCATTGTTTAATAGTCTTTTATCATAAGATAAATTGTTTTGTGAAAGTATATATATAAAGTAAAACAAAAATACTCAAGCATATGATACATTTAATATGATCAAAACATAAGTAATTTATAATTGTTTACATAAATTCACATTTGTATATATATGTAAAAATCTAAAAGCTTATTTATATAAATACATTTTATCTATGCAAACATTTCTTAAATACATGTATATGTTTTAAATAAATTAATAAACAAGAATTTACACTTGTAATCATATTAAATTGGTCTAGAGACATGTGTAAACATAAAAGCTTAGGTGTAAGCAAATTAGTACTATAGGGGACAAGTGGCTTAAATTTATTTTTTGAAAATTAAGTCATAAATAAATAAAAATAAAAAGAAGAAGTTTGTTTTCACTTTTCAGCTGAATTCATCTTTCTTCAATTTTCTCTACTAAAAATATACAATACAATTCAAATCTTAACTCAAAAAGAAGAAAAAGTCTGGAATCAAAATGCTAAGAGAAAGATAAATGTAACAACCCGGTTTTTTTCGCATCAGTTTATAAGTGACGATTAAATCATTTTTAGTGCTAATGCAGATTTGAATCAAGTTTAAATTCAATTGAAAATCGGTTGTAAATTCTTTTACAAGAATGAGTTAAAGGATTATGGACTTAGAAATTATTAAGCCGTTCCCTTTTCATAATTTTCAGCCCATATCTTTTGAGATAAGGGTTATACCGATCCCCCTTTTTTGTTTTACTCATTTTTCTCACTCAAACCCTAAACGAGAAATGGCGGAATGAGAAAAAAGGGAAAAGAAGCGATAATGGCGGCTACAAATTTCTTTGTTCGCTCATTCGAAAAGCTTGGGCTTCCACCGACTCGTGCAACTCGATCGATGGTTCATTTCCTGCTAGTAGATCGACGTTGCCTTCGTCGTGCTCGTTCACGATCCCCTCAAACATTCGAATCAAAGGTGAGTGGTTTTCTTTCCCACTCACATCTAATTCAATAGGTTAGGAATTTTGGCTTGTTCGATTTCGCGACTTTTGTTGTTTGGGTTAATTGAAGTTATTAAATGACTGTCTAGGTCATTCGATTAGGTTGAATGTTGATGGTTCCTGTCTTGGTTTGATTTCTCTTTTTAAAAACCGATTTTCAAATACGTGATTTTCGTCTTAATCAATACTCACGGCTTGACTGCATTAGACATTGAATTGTCACTGTCCTATAATTATTATTGCTATTTACTGTTACCGTTCAAACTGAGATTTCTGGCTCCGGTTGTGACGTTGCCTGACTTTGTGAATAATTGATATGTTCTCTGTTTGATATCGGCTTATGTTGCTTTGAATTCTGCGTTTTAGTGTGTTTTCAATTGCTCGAGTGTCGATTCAATAGTTTTGGCCATTTGAAGTTAATTGGTTGTACCCGATTGTTTTGGAGATGTTCGTTTTTCATGAAAAAAAAACTTGATTTCGTGATACTTGAATTCGTGACAACCTCAGTTTTGATTTTGGTTGAAATTTAACATCTTCTATGTGAAATTCTTTTTGGGATTTGGTTCGATTTTTCTGCTGTCTTAAAAATTGTGGTTTCGACTCTTGATGTAGTCGAACTTGTTGGTTGAATCACCTGTACATATATATATATATATGCATACATACATTCGTATGTGGGTATGCATATGTTGTTGAACCTTTGTAAACTGGTTGTCTTGAGTACATGTTGTAGATTCGAGTCTTGGGATCTCCATTACATTTTGAACTAAATCCTGTTGCCTGCTCTACTAGATTCGAAATCTGGCATTGTAGTCTTCACTTCTGTTTTGTTGAATTTAGCACTGTTGCTAGTTTGAGTTATGTAGTCTCTTGCATATGCTCTATCACACATATGTTAGTGGAGTTTGTGGTCATTGCAACATGTTTCTCATTGTTTCTTGATAGTATCAATGCCATCTTGCTATACTTGATCATCTCTGGTTACTGTTGTGCTTACTAGTTCATCTGGAAATGTATTGGTTGCCAGTTTCTTTTGCATGTTGAACTAACTCATGTAGACAGTGACCCCTGTGTACATTTAAATGTCATCACTTGAGTTTGTTCATGTTGTCATTCTTGGTCTCTGCCTTCACCTGTGTTCATTGCAGTTGTTGTACTTGAATCATCTCCTCTGTTACTGTTGCTTGTTTCGTAATGGGGTAGCTTGGTTCACCTTTACATCCCACCATTGCAGTTGATCTGGTCATTCATTTAGTTGCACTGTTCGTCCACTGTTTCGCTTGACCATTGGTAATCTCCACTGAGTCATTCTTGGTTTGTTATGTACTGTTGCACTCCACCTGATGTTGTATTTAGCTGTTCACTTGAGTTTGAAGTTGTTGCCTCATTCGAAATGGTGCAGCTCCTTTGTTTTGAGATATATTCATGTTGACATTTACTGGTAGTTACAGCTTGTACTTTGAACTCTAGTGTGTATTTTGCCTTGATTCTGGTTGGGTTCATTGACGAGTTGTTTCATAGGTGCATCCACTCCTAAGTGTTCTTATATATTTTACTACCCTTGTCTGGGGTAGTGCGACAGCTTGCTCCTTTGTATTCAGTTGAGACTGCAGTTAGTTCTGTTATATGCAGTTGTGGCCCTGTTAGTTTGCATTGCATTAACACGTTTGGATTTGTTTCTAATTTCCTTGTGTTGAACCCAATGTTCGGGTTTGACCTTGTGATCATTTGTGACTTTCACCGAGCTTTTGTCTATCTCTTGCGATAGTGGTGAGGCAGTACACGCGTGCGTGTACTGCAGCCCTATCAGATTTGACATCTTTAAATTGATTTAGTCGATTTGATAAATTGTTTATTTATTTATCTCTGTTGATGATTTAAATCTGCTGATTTTTGTTAAACACTGTTAAGTGTTATATTGACCGTATCCGGTTTCTTTGTTTAAAGAATCGGATAGACGGGAATTATTGTGACTATCGTCTATTTAAATTATCACTGCCTATATGCACTAATAAACTGGTTTGAATTAGACTGACCTGGGTATTATTTTCTTTTGAATGTAATACTCGGGTCAGACCCGAGTATTTCAGGTTGTAGATTTCTTTCTTTGAGTTGCTGTTCGGGATTGAAGACTTTTCACATCTTCTGAAGTTGTCAGTCATTTTGTAGTAGTCGTGTCATTGTATAGAATGATATGTATTCATGTATATTAGTCGATAATGTACTTGTATATGTAACTTCTAGAGTCGACAGTTGTAGTTGTATCATATGTATTGTGTCAACTATGTATTAACTGACATCGGTTATATATATATGAGATTTTTTTGTTAATCTGTGTTCCGCATTTATATTATCTGTGTTATTGTTATATCTAATGTCCTAAACTATTATGAACTATCGTAGTTTGTTTTATACTGATAATTGGATATGTCGATGGGAGTAAATAAATAATAGATGAAAAATAAAAAGTATATACCACTCCTATCGAGATAACCAATATTAGTGTAAGGCCAATTACGGATGGTCGCTCCTATCCAGCCTTATTCTTTGTAATAATAGACAGTATTTCTTTTAATACTCTTTGTTATTATGAGCATAGAGGTGGGGCGTTACAATAAAAATCTGGAAATTCAAATGCAAAGCAAAAGGGGATCAAAGGCAAATTCAAATAGCAGTTTTAAAATCTTCAAAACAACCTGAACATCAGAGAAATAAATCAAACAGCAAGATTCAAATTCAACAGCAAATTCAACATCAGTTTGTAAGCATGCAAAGATTTTCATCAACAAAACACTTCAGATATTCAAGCCTGGAACATGCTCACTGTTCTCTGCTTTATTATCTGGTGAGTAAACCTTAGTTTTAAAAACAGTTTAAAATCTATGTTCATAACTAGATATATGTGATGTTTGTGTGGGAATATGTTGTTCATGTTCATGTGTATGAATGTGTATATATATATATATATATGATGTACTGTGTATATTTATCTGGATGCATGCCTGTAGAATGAATTTCAACTATCTGTTTATAAACAGGTTAGAAAATAAGTTAAAAATATAAACACCTTTCTTCCAAATCTATATGTAGCTACGATCATAAATAGAAAAATGATTTTTACAATGTAAATTCTTGTTAGAAATAGTTTCCAGGTGAAATTGTTTAGTTTATAGTTTAAAAATGTGTTTTTACAGTAGAAATAAATTTAATCAGTAAAAATCAAATGTTTCAATTTCCTGAATTGAATTCATAATCTAGTTTATCATTGCAAATAATGATTTTAGAGATAAAAATCATAGTTTTTAGTTTGATACAAATTGAGATTTGCCGAGTTGTTCGAATTTGGGTATTTCGTCAATCACCGGAGATCGGGGACGATTTGAGACTTGGGGTTGTGGTCGAGGATGGCTTTAGGGATGTTGATCTCTGGAAAAATGGGGGTTGATTTTATCAGTAGTTGTGGTGGACAGAGATCGACAAAGTAGGGTTTGAGTGCTGTTTTTGGTCGTGTTGATGTTTGGGTTTTCTACGGTGTCGACTGGGCACCGGAGTGGATCGCGAGGGTAAGGATAGTAGCATGGTGATGTAGTGCAGCTCGGGACGAGGCGGCGCATTGTCTGATGGTCGGGGTTGGCGTCGCGAGGTCGTTTTCCTTCGATCGAAATTTTGGTCCAGGGGCTCGTTCTGTTCGATTTTGATTTCTGGCGATGTTGTGGGTTCTGGGTAGTCGATTGGGTAGAGATGGTCGACGATGACTTGCCGGAGGTGGAGCAGATCGCCGAAGCGCTGCCGTGGTCCTGTGCACGTGCACGTGTGCACGATATTGTCTGGTGATGTTAAGGTTTGGGGAAGAAGCTCTTTGATCGGTTAGACTCGGGACGGTCTCGTGACTTTTGCGTGAAAACTCGAAGTGGATGGTGTTGCAAGGAGACTCGAGAAGACTCGCGTAGTTTACTGTTCGACTCGAAGAAAACGAGAGGGTTACGGGTTGGACTCGAAGCAGGAGAAGAGCAAACTTTAAATCATGTTTTAAAGGTTTTGAAAACTTAAAAGAGGAATTTGTTTTAAAGTCATTTCTTAAATAATTCTTTTCTTTATCAAATGTTTTTGAACCTTTAATTAAAAAGTTATTTGTTTATTTCAATTAAGTTTTTTATTAAACTTTAAGATATTTGAAATTTAACTTTTAATTAAGTTATAATTAAGGATTTAAAATTATTTTGTCTTAAAGTATAATTATATTTAAATATATAAAATAAATTTCTAAATAAAATGATGGAAGTAATTAGTGGAAATTACTCATGGGAGTAATTAAATGAAAGTGATTAATGGATAATCACTTGATTAAATAATTGATTAATATAATTGTTTTAAAGTTAATTAATTATAAAGTAATTAAATTATTTGAAGGATTAAGAATTATTTAATGATGGGCCTTAATTACTTGTTAAGGTAATTAGTTAAGAGAGATCATTTAATGAAGTAATTAGAAGATAATTACTTAGGTAAGTAATTAAGAGTTAATTACTTAATTATTTTGGTTAATTAATTAATGTGATTAATTAAATGTGTTTAATTTAAGATTAATTACTAAATGTAATTAATTAAAAAGTAATTAATTAATAAAGTGGTTGATTAAAATTAATTATTTAATTAATTAAAAGGTTATTTAATTAATAAGGATTATTTAATTAATGATTTAATCAAGTTTGATTAATAAAAGTAATTAATTTAAGTATTATTAATTAATTGTAATTAATTAAGGATTAATGTAATTAAATATAGTTAATTAATTAATGTAGTAATTAAAGATTAATTACTGAATGGTTTAAGATAATTAATTTGTGAAATTAATTAAGTATTAATTACTTAAAGTAATAAAAGGGTAATTAATCAGGAATGATTAATTTAGATGGATACATAGAGTAATGATTAATTAATTGGTTTAATTAATAATTAATTAAGCAGGATTTATAGGATGAAGTGATTAATTTAATTCACTTTAAATTAATTAGATATGATAAATCATTACTTAAGAATGGATGAATGATATTGAATGCTTTGCATTGTTGATATCTCTGATAAGAGATGTGCTGATCTATGATATAGATGTTTGGTTGGATTGAAATGATAATATGAATTATCTGTTTGGATGATAATATGGATTATCTATTGAATTATCTATCTTTGTGTATATAGATAAGAATTGAATTGTTTTAACCTTAAAACAACTTGGCCTTAAAAGATACGTTTTGGATTTCGATGAGACCGGGATCGGGTTTTCGTATACCGGAATTCCAGGTCTGGAGACCCGAATACCACATCGATCCAAATTAACGATAGGTCGTGAATCTCAAGTGAAGATGAAGATTCAGAGTGCAAGGGTTATTGTCGTTAACTCTGAGGGTGATTCCAAAACGAGTGTAACGAGATAATGCCTTCGGTTTCGTTCGAACCCGGAACGAACTTGTATGGATTGAATGCTTTCAGCACATCGTCAGGCGGACGATGAGCATTCTAAGTGATATGTTCTGATTAAAGGTAATCGTAACCTCAAGCCTCATCAACCGGGAATGGCTAAAACAAGGGAGGTGCAGCAAGGCTTCGTGGGTAGCACCCACTGAGAGCAAGATAGATCCCTGTCTAGAGGTCCCTTTTCTTTTATTCGGCTTAGTGTGTGGTTGGTCGCGCCAACTACGGGATTATCTTGTTAGGGATTATCCAGTAAGGGATGGTTCCGGCTTTGTGTTGCAG
Source organism: Allium fistulosum (assembly GCA_030737815.1). NCBI lineage: Eukaryota > Viridiplantae > Streptophyta > Magnoliopsida > Asparagales > Amaryllidaceae > Allium > Allium fistulosum. The sequence goes on along the minus strand of CM060904.1, from coordinate 1,214,949,803 downwards.
GGGATTGGGAGTGATCCTCGGTACGGTGATCTAGGCCACGTACTGTGACGGGCGGTACCCCAGTAGCCCTGCCATTGTATGGAATCCAAACTCCAATAAGTGCCGTACGTATTAGTTGTGCCCAACTATGTTGGAATGTGAGATGTAAGCATTTCAGCTATTTCTGTATTTTACTTGAAAACCCTAGACCCTATTATAATATAACTGGATTTCGTATCAAATGTTTTGGTTAGCTTAAGGTAAAAACTTTTCCATGTTTATGTGTGGGAAGTCTTACGTGATACCTTTGTTTTCGAAAGATTTTGAAGTTAAACAATTTTAACCCGTTTACTCACACCAGACCCATGTCTGACCCAAGTGTTTATTTCTGTTTTATAAACTCTTGGGTACTCAAATTTTTACGAGTAGCCAAGGGATTCAGGTTTAGCTTTGACGAATTGTGGAGGAGCAATGGAGCAGGAGGCTTCGGCGTTCGTAGATATAGTATTCCGCTGTGTTGATATCTGTGTTAGAGTCTTGTATTGTATTTGAGTTGTAATATCTAGACAGATGTTTTATAACTGTCTAGTATGTGTTGTATAGTTGTGTAAACTCTGATAAGTGTTGTATACTATGTAATAGTTTATGTTATTAATATAATTTATTCGTTCTGCTGTGAGATCGTTGTTGTTGTTTCTTTCTTTCTTCTCTTCTTTTCTATTTTCTACCCCTTTCTTTCTTCAAAATGATGCGACTTTCTGGGCATAGGAAGTCGGGTCGTTACATATGGTATCAGAGCATAGGTTGAGCGAATGCCTAAGCTTTTGGTTAAGTGAATATCAGAACACTAGGTTGAGTGAATACCTAGGTTCGGAAGGATTATTCATTAGAGATAGGATCTGTAGCAACCTGTTTGAGTCTGAGTATATATATATACGAGAGCGCGTATTTGTTAGTTATATAAAAATGATTTTATATTGTGTTAATTGATCGGTTGGGTGGTATATGGATTCTGGTCAATACGAGTAGCTAACGTTATTGATAGGGATCTCTAAACACTTGACCAGGCCAACGGACACAATATTGTTTTAAAGAGGTAGATGAAATAATTTCACCCAGAAATAATTTCTATATAAAAAGTATCATTTTAAATATATATATTTCTACCTATTTGTTGGGTTACCTGTTCGGGTTTTCCAATATAAGTTATAAAGGTAGATAAGGTGGTAGTGTGAGTAACACGACTACCAATAGTTAGAATCTGAGTGTTGAGATTGGAAGAGTATCTGTCGAGACTGTAAACCTAATACCGTCTCGAGTGAACTTTACAGTTGTGTAAGGATTTCACAATCTCTGAAGGAAACCTGTTAAGGTTCGGAGTTCATCTTAGAAGTTGGATCTGTCGGAGAACAGAAGCGAGTGATGGTATCTCAGGTAATAGTAGCTGTGTGATGAGACGCAGTGAATATGGATGTTCCCGAAGATGTTTTCTTTGGAACAAGTTGTGGAAGTGTGTCTGCTTCGGTGTTGTGGCTGAGTTCAGCATGGTGATTCTGTTTGGTTTGAAGTTCGAGTTTCTCGAAAAGCTTTGGTAAGGAAGTCTTTGGCATCTGTGGCAGCGGTGCGACTCGAAGTGTTCTATGTTGGCAGAAAGTTACTGGCTGAGCAGTTTTTCTGAAGGTGAAGTTCAGAAGCAGTAGAGTGAATCCATTTCTTCGATGGGTTGGTTAGTCAAATATAAGCTGTTCTGATTAGTGAAGAGAGAACATTTATCTTTGGAAATTAGGCCGAGCTGATCGCAAAAGTGACTTGCGATTGTTTAAGTATTCTCTTGGGATTATTGGAGATTGAGATTTCGTATCAACTTGATTCGTGGAGTTACTAGAGGTTCAGCTTAGTAGAAGGATGTCTTCTAGAGAAGAATTTGGGGAAACTCGAGTAAATTCTATCCAGATTTTGACTGGATAGTTAAATTTGTTTGATTAAATTGTTTACTATGGTTGTTAGAATATGATTGATATGTATTGTTGCTGTTTAAAATTTAAAATTTTGCTGGGTTATTAAATTATCTTTGCTTTTAAATTTCGGGGACGAAATTATTTTAAGGGGGGAGGAATGTGATATCCCGGAATTTTGGCAATATCAATTTAATAATCTTTATTAATAATTAAATTGATTTGTTGATTTATTTTATAAACTGACAAGTTTATTCATTTTAAAGGTTAATAAGATTTTAAATTGGCAAGTTTATTTCTTTTGAAAACTAATAACATTTTAATATTGAAAATATTTACTTATATCTTTTCTAACAATTTAAAATTGGGAAGATTTATCTTTCTAAAACTTATATAAATGTTTTATATTTATAATGTATATATATATATATTGGTATATATATCATAAATGGGGAGTCTTTTAATTTAATAAAACTATGTTTTCAAATTTTAATATATATGTATATATATATTGTTATTTGAAGTTATGTATTAAATTTCAATATGAGTAATTATAAAAGCTAATGTTAAAAATATTTTCCATTTAGAATATTTGTATATATTGAAATGGAAAAGTATTGGATTTAAATTTGATTATGATGTTTTCAAACCTTAATAATATATATATATATAATTTGTAATTTGAAAGGATAATTTGATTTAATACTTTTGAAAATGATATTTAAGATTTAAATCAAGGATTCATTGTTTAATAGTCTTTTATCATAAGATAAATTGTTTTGTGAAAGTATATATATAAAGTAAAACAAAAATACTCAAGCATATGATACATTTAATATGATCAAAACATAAGTAATTTATAATTGTTTACATAAATTCACATTTGTATATATATGTAAAAATCTAAAAGCTTATTTATATAAATACATTTTATCTATGCAAACATTTCTTAAATACATGTATATGTTTTAAATAAATTAATAAACAAGAATTTACACTTATAATCATATTAAATTGGTCTAGAGACATGTGTAAACATAAAAGCTTAGGTGTAAGCAAATTAGTACTATAGGGGACAAGTGGCTTAAATTTATTTTTGAAAATTAAGTCATAAATAAATAAAAATAAAAAGAAGAAGTTTGTTTTCACTTTTCAGCTGAATTCATCTTTCTTCAATTTTCTCTACTAAAAATATACAATACAATTCAAATCTTAACTCAAAAAGAAGAAAAAGTCTGGAATCAAAATGCTAAGAGAAAGATAAAAATCTGGAAATTCAAATGCAAAGCTAAAGGGGATCAAAGGCAAATTCAAATAGCAGTTTTAAAATCTTCAAAACAACCTGAACATCAGAGAAATAAATCAAACAGCAAGATTCAAATTCAACAGCAAATTCAACATCAGTTTGTAAGCATGCAAAGATTTTCATCAACAAAACACTTCAGATATTCAAGCCTGGAACATGCTCACTGTTCTCTGCTTTATTATCTGGTGAGTAAACCTTAGTTTTAAAAACAGTTTAAAATCTATGTTCATAACTAGATATATGTGATGTTTGTGTGGGAATATGTTGTTCATGTTCATGTGTATGAATGTGTATATATATATATATATGATGTACTGTGTATATTTATCTGGATGCATGCCTGTAGAATGAATTTCAACTATCTGTTTATAAACAGGTTAGAAAATAAGTTAAAAATATAAACACCTTTCTTCCAAATCTATATGTAGCTACGATCATAAATAGAAAAATGATTTTTACAATGTAAATTCTTGTTAGAAATAGTTTCCAGGTGAAATTGTTTAGTTTATAGTTTAAAAATGTGTTTTTACAGTAGAAATAAATTTAATCAGTAAAAATCAAATGTTTCAATTTCCTGAATTGAATTCATAATCTAGTTTATCATTGCAAATAATGATTTTAGAGATAAAAATCATAGTTTTTAGTTTGATACAAATTGAGATTTGCCGAGTTGTTCGAATTTGGGTATTTCGTCAATCGCCGGAGATCGGGGACGATTTGAGACTTGGGGTTGTGGTCGAGGATGGCTTTAGGGATGTTGATCTCTGGAAAAATGGGGGTTGATTTTATCAGTAGTTGTGGTGGACAGAGATCGACAAAGTAGGGTTTGAGTGCTGTTTTTGGTCGTGTTGATGTTTGGGTTTTCTACGGTGTCGACTGGGCACCGGAGTGGATCGCGAGGGTAAGGATAGTAGCATGGTGATGTAGTGCAGCTCGGGACGAGGCGGCGCATTGTCTGATGGTCGGGGTTAGCGTCGCGAGGTCGTTTTCCTTCGATCGAAATTTTGGTCCAGGGGCTCGTTCTGTTCGATTTTGATTTCTGGCGATGTTGTGGGTTCTGGGTAGTCGATTGGGTAGAGATGGTCGACGATGACTTGCCGGAGGTGGAGCAGATCGCCGAAGCGCTGCCGTGGTCCTGTGCACGTGCACGTGTGCACGATATTGTCTGGTGATGTTAAGGTTTGGGGAAGAAGCTCTTTGATCGGTTAGACTCGGGACGGTCTCGTGACTTTTGCGTGAAGACTCGAAGTGGATGGTGTTGCAAGGAGACTCGAGAAGACTCGCGTAGTTTACTGTTCGACTCGAAGAAAACGAGAGGGTTACGGGTTGGACTCGAAGCAGGAGAAGAGCAAACTTTAAATCATGTTTTAAAGGTTTTGAAAACTTAAAAGAGGAATTTGTTTTAAAGTCATTTCTTAAATAATTCTTTTCTTTATCAAATGTTTTTGAACCTTTAATTAAAAAGTTATTTGTTTATTTCAATTAAGTTTTTTATTAAACTTTAAGATATTTGAAATTTAACTTTTAATTAAGTTATAATTAAGGATTTAAAATTATTTTGTCTTAAAGTATAATTATATTTAAATATATAAAATAAATTTCTAAATAAAATGATGGAAGTAATTAGTGGAAATTACTCATGGGAGTAATTAAATGAAAGTGATTAATGGATAATCACTTGATTAAATAATTGATTAATATAATTGTTTTAAAGTTAATTAATTATAAAGTAATTAAATTATTTGAAGGATTAAGAATTATTTAATGATGGGCCTTAATTACTTGTTAAGGTAATTAGTTAAGAGAGATCATTTAATGAAGTAATTAGAAGATAATTACTTAGGTAAGTAATTAAGAGTTAATTACTTAATTATTTTGGTTAATTAATTAATGTGATTAATTAAATGTGTTTAATTTAAGATTAATTACTAAATGTAATTAATTAAAAAGTAATTAATTAATAAAGTGGTTGATTAAAATTAATTATTTAATTAATTAAAAGGTTATTTAATTAATAAGGATTATTTAATTAATGATTTAATCAAGTTTGATTAATAAAAGTAATTAATTTAAGTATTATTAATTAATTGTAATTAATTAAGGATTAATGTAATTAAATATAGTTAATTAATTAATGTAGTAATTAAAGATTAATTACTGAATGGTTTAAGATAATTAATTTGTGAAATTAATTAAGTATTAATTACTTAAAGTAATAAAAGGGTAATTAATCAGGAATGATTAATTTAGATGGATACTTAGAGTAATGATTAATTAATTGGTTTAATTAATAATTAATTAAGCAGGATTTATAGGATGAAGTAATTAATTTAATTCACTTTAAATTAATTAGATATGATAAATCATTACTTAAGAATGGATGAATGATATTGAATGCTTTGCATTGTTGATATCTCTGATAAGAGATGTGCTGATCTATGATATAGATGTTTGGTTGGATTGAAATGATAATATGAATTATCTGTTTGGATGATAATATGGATTATCTATTGAATTATCTATCTTTGTGTATATAGATAAGAATTGAATTGTTTTAACCTTAAAACAACTGGGCCTTAAAAGATACGTTTTGGATTTCGATGAGACCGGGATCGGGTTTCCGTATACCGGAATTCCAGGTCTGGAGACCCGAATACCACATCGATCCAAATTAACGATAGGTCGTGAATCTCAAGTGAAGATGAAGATTCAGAGTGCAAGGGTTATTGTCGTTAACTCTGAGGGTGATTCCAAAACGAGTGTAACGAGATAATGCCTTCGGTTTCGTTCGAACCCGGAACGAACTTGTATGGATTGAATGCTTTCAGCACATCGTCAGGCGGACGATGAGCATTCTAAGTGATATGTTCTGATTAAAGGTAATCGTAACCTCAAGCCTCATTAACCGGGAATGGCTAAAACAGGGGAGGTGCAGCAAGGCTTCGTGGGTAGCACCCACTGAGAGCAAGATAGATCCCTGTCTAGAGGTCCCTTTTCTTTTATTCGGCTTAGTGTGTGGTTGGTCGCGCCAACTACGGGATTATCTTGTTCGGGATTATCCAGTAAGGGATGGTTCCGGCTTTGTGTTGCAGGGGATTGGGAGTGATCCTCGGTACGGTGATCTAGGCCACGTACTGTGACGGGCGGTACCCCAGTAGCCCTGCCATTGTATGGAATCCAAACTCCAATAAGTGTCGTACGTATTAGTTGTGCCCAACTATGTTGGAATGTGAGATGTAAGCATTTCAGCTATTTCTGTATTTTACTTGAAAACCCTAGACCCTATTATAATATAACTGGATTTCCTATCAAATGTTTTGGTTAGCGTAAGGTAAAAACTTTTCCATGTTTATGTGTGGGAAGTCTTACGTGATACCTTTGTTTTCAAAAGATTTTGAAGTTAAACAATTTTAACCCGTTTACTCACACCAGACCCATGTCTGACCCAAGTGTTTATTTCTGTTTTATAAACTCTTGGGTACTCAAATTTTTACGAGTAGCCAAGGGATTCAGGTTTAGCTTTGACGAATTGTGGAGGAGCAATGGAGCAGGAGGCTTCGGCGTTCGTAGATATAGTATTCCGCTGTGTTGATATCTGTGTTAGAGTCTTGTATTGTATTTGAGTTGTAATATCTAGACAGATGTTTTATAACTGTCTAGTATGTGTTGTATAGTTGTGTAAACTCTGATAAGTGTTGTATACTATGTAATAGTTTATGTTATTAATATAATTTATTCGTTCCGCTGTGAGATCGTTGTTGTTGTTTCTTTCTTTCTTCTCTTCTTTTCTATTTTCTACCCCTTTCTTTCTTCAAAATGATGCGACTTTCTGGGCATAGGAAGTCGGGTCGTTACAAACGGTTCACGACCGGTAGGCTTTTCAACCATCCCAGCCCCGCTGTGGCTCACAGTGATACCTCGGGTTTGCTTTTACGGCCACCCTCTCGAGTCGCAACCAACCCCAAAAGGCCTTATACTACCCCCGGGGACATGTAGGGGTAAGAGTCTCACGTTCGCCACCTAACGCAAAGCGAGAACCCCCTATCACGCTGTAATGTAGCAAACCCGTTCCCGGTCTCTTCGAAACGATCAGCGCATTTGGCCAATATTGATAGTCGGTTATTTAACTATCAATTAACATCCACAAGCAATCATCACACAATTAAATAATTTCCCACATTATTTATTTGCCCAAATATCTTTCCAAGATATATTTCCGAATTTTCAAAACTCATTTGAAAACAATTTCAAAACAGTTTCCGCTTACGGAATACATTTCCAAATATTTATTTCCTCTGAAACACCAAGTACAAAACACTTAGATTTTAAAATAATCTTAAAACACTTTACTATAAATATACTTAATAATATTGAAATTTAAAAAAAACTACTTTAATACCTTAACAAAATATATACTTAAGAAATATTTAAAATGAAACCACTTTACAAATATAAACTAAATTTCTCTTTTTAAAATATAATACCAAATCACTTTTATATAATTACTACAATAATAGATCTTTGAAAATACTACTTTAGGCTTTAACATTTAGAAATAATAGATTTTCTAAAATATGCTTTTTAAACCATATTAAAACTTTTAACTTATATTTAAAATTGCTTTGGAAAAACATACTTGGCTATCCAGATAAATACACTTCTCTTCACATCTTTTAATAATAAATCAACATTTATTTTTAAACCAATTCATATTCCTTTTATAAATTCCCACCTTGAATTTATCTTTTCAAATATCCACTGATATTTTATTTTACTTTATAAACCCAGTTTATAAATTCCAAAATCTCACTTCTCTTTTAAAAATCCCGTTTTAACGCTTAAATCAAATTCCAAATTGATTTCCGATTTACTTTACTTTGAAATAAATTCCTTGCTCATTTCATTTATTTCAAAATACTTTTAACTTAAGATTTATTTCTTTCCAAAAATCCAATTCAATACATTTTGATAATTTCTTTTTCTGAAATATTCAATCCAACCATATTATTCAATATTTCAATTACCAATAAAATCATCACAGGATATCAATATTCATAACACAGAATATAAAACAGTCTAGAAAATTTTGAGGAATCTAGTTGGATCCCTCCAACCTGTTTTCCTGCATCCACAAACGTTAGCACAATACCAATTCCACTTCGAGGTGGAATATCGCGGTATATGGGTTTTATATAAAATCATCCGCTATTATGCGGCGCATAGGGTCTCATCCGCTATATAATGCGGGAATATCAACAACTCCAATATATACATATGCCAATATGTATATATTGCTATATACTATTATATATATAGTATCACATCAAACCAAATCAATCATTCAATCAATTATTTAAATTTAACCATTTAAATTAAAATTAAAATTCAACCGAGTGAGATTAACTCACCTTTGCCGTTAAATTTGCAATCCACTTCATTCTCGACTTGGTTTATCCAGTTTTGACCTTGTATAAATATTATAAAATTTTATTAACATCTGAGATAATCGTAAAATCAATTTCCTTTTAGATTAACTTAATAATTAATTTTAAACAATTTTGTTTTCGAAGATAAATATTCTCTAGTAACTAAAATGATTAAATGGGTTACTTTAATCCAAACTAGTACCTTTATTTCTCTTTTGAAACTACACATATACTTATAAAAATTTCCATATAGTTTTAAAAATCAAATTTTTATATAAACCTTACACATTTTAAAATTCCTATATATAATTAAATTGAGATAGGCATGCGGATATATATATAAATATATATTCATGTTATACTGCTACTTTACTGTTCCATACAGTTTAAAACAAATGTATATATATCTTACTGTTAACAAAATTATTTTAAAACAACGACGAGGAAGAAGAAATCATACCCAAAATTGAGCTCGGCCACCAACAAAACTTCGCGACGACTTCGACTCCTACTCCCCAATTTGCTCGACCACGAACCCTAGGTTGCTTTACAACCTCGTGCCGCCCCCACCTGCGCTTGCTGGGCCTCGAGGCAATCAGCGCTGCCTCGTTCGCGTGCCTCCAGATCCGGCTCATCCCACTCGAACGCAAAAACCCGCTCGCGATATGCCTCCGCCCTCGCCTCATCACTATCTCGCATGAGCTACTGCCGTCCAGAACTCAAATTCGATTCGTGGATGAACTCCGATTCATTCAGTTCGAGGTCAGAGAAGAAAGGAAGAAGAGGAAGACCGCGATTCCTTTCTTCGATCTGTGATTTATTTCGAACGATTGAGCAGCCATTTCCCCCTTCTCTATTTTATACGAAAATCGATTTGTCCTCGATTCGTGAAGGAGTGGAAGTAAAGGAAGCTGTGGCTTTGAATACAAATGAGGATGGAAGGTGAAGTATAACTGGAGACAGAATCCAAAGTTCGGCCATTTTTGATTTTCTTTTAACTGAGAGGCTCGGTTGTTTTGATATTTAGAAGAGACGCGTGTTTATTAGGTAGGACACGTGTTATACCAAGAGAAACACGTGTTTGAGAGAAGAGAAGGTTGCTGAGAAAACTTTTGTCAAAACAATTTTGAATATAAATATTATTTAAATCTAAATCGTCTCGAATCACGCAACTCAAAATCTCAACCTCCTATTGATGCGTGCCGCTAGGCGTTTATAAGGTTAAACCCCTATTCTGAACGAAATGGAAAAAGTGTAAGATTCCAAAAACTCGGCCTTCGAAAATCGGCACCCGTACTTCACTTGTACTCAAAATGCCGTAGATTCAAACGCCGAATCTGGCTTCCCGGAGCTATAGCACCATTAAGTATAACAACACAGCGGAATAAAGAATATATCAATATATATATCATTGATACAATGACAGATACAGAATCTGATACAATATGATACAACAGAATGATACCACAGATATCAATATACATCAGAGATATGATACAAGAAACAGCAGCGGAAAAGAAAAGATAACAACAGCAGCGGATAGAATATCAATAGAAATGATAACTCCAAAATGATCTTCAGACAAGAATGAATCCACAACTCCAAGATAAGCAACTCCAATGAATGAACTAGCTCCAGATAATCTACTAAACCTGAATATCTGAAAAACCCAACTCTAGACTGCCCGTGTGGAAAATGATGGGCACCCAGAGTTTAGGAAGGGAACAATAAACTCCGGATCAGTCATGGGACTGGTGTGAGCAACAAAAACAGTTTTATCTTTAAACAAACACAAAGGGTTTTAAACATTGAAATCCGCAATGCTTTTAGAAAATGAAACTACCATAAGACCTCCCGCCACACACACAATGCAAACGCAGAATTGGAGGAGATTTCTTCTTATGATAGTCAAACATGCTTACTACGCAAATCATTGGATATTATCATTAGTGCATAGTGCAGAAACATTTCGAAAGTATAATATTAATCTTAGCCAACATACGACCAGTATCGTATGCCTACTATAGCTACTATGTTCAATAGCAGGTTATCGCCACATTCCATAGTAGGTTATACAACTAAAACCGTACAAGGTTCGTATTGTTTCTTTGGATTTTCCAACAAATGGTCAGGCTAAGGAACTTCCTTCCGCCGCATGGGAACGCCTCTGGCGGGACGCCCCGAGAGACAAACTGCTCTCTGCCAAACAAGGCCGGGTTACCCCTGTAACAGGTAACTCACGAATATGCCACCTCCCGGTCCTTTGGGACCTTTATCCGAGCGCTCGTAACCATCATCACACATCATAAAGAAGGTGTATCCACATGAGTAAGTATCTGGGCACCATACCATGATACCACCCTTTTCCAGAAGGAAATGACATACCCTAAAGGGCGCGACCCTCATAACCTTGCCGCAACGATCCTGTTTCGACCATTTCCGGGTTGTGAGGCCCTGACGAAGTCTCGTCCACAAAGCTACGCTTTGTCACAAAGCCATGCTTTGGGTCAACAGATGATCAACCTATGATCACAAAGATAAATGATCGAAAAAATGATCATATCACAAATGATCAAACGATGATCATCACACAGCTACACTCAGCATGCCACATTACCAAATTGGGATATATCGCTGATAACTTCAACTACATAACCTCTGAGCTCGTACGTCTCAGAGAAGGGTGTTAAGCTAAGAGAATAAATTCTCCGCCACCAAACAAAAATGTATTTGAAAGAAATCGGCTTTATATCTCAAAGTGTAATGTCAGACATGTATCCATATAAGTCTGTTCCGGGTTCGAACAGAACCGAAGGCACTTCTCACGAAGCCCTTGCAAATCCGGATAACTTTCAATCACGTCCGGACTTCCCGTCACAAAAGAGTGATATAAATCTCTATACCGAGAGCTACCCAGTGCAGAGACATTCGACAGGTTGTCCTTTCATTTTCGAAAAATATCCGGTCTTCAACACCGGTCTTCAAATGCTATCCATATACGACGTATCACTATTCGGAATGGGTTATATGACACTAAGGTCCTCTCCCGGCTAAACCGAATAATGTGCGCAATATTTTAAAAACATATGGATATTGGGATTTCAATTAAGTCACAACTTAAACCCAAACTTTCTTTTCAAATGGTTTAACAAATTACCATTTCAGATCTTTTAAACAAAAAGATTCATTTTAACAACCTTAAATGGTTTAAACAATTTCCACACTTTAATCTTTTAAATAAAAGATTTAATCACAGAATTTCCAAATTAATTCCCATTTCAATTTGATTAACTCGTTAAATCTTTAAATCAAAGATTTAACAAATAGCTTTCAAAACAATTTCATTTCGAATGGTTTAACAAAACATCATTTTAAATATGTTAAAAATAAACAGATTTAATTCATAGCTTTCGAAAAGAATTCATTTATAACTTGGAAAACCATTTTTCAATTAAATCTTGAAATTCCTTTACCTAAATTGGAATTTCATTTCTTATCTAAAAGCTTTTATTCTTTGAAAACAAACAGTTTTCATTTTGGAAATCTGATTCATTTATACGAGTTAAGGTTCTTGGGTTAAATCCAATTCCCAACTTATACTTTTTAAAATGGTTAGAATTCATATAAACACATTTATATCATCTTTAATCCCTAATTTCAAATCATATGATTCAATTTCAAATATTGAATTCAAATTTAAATCGAATTATTTAAATTTTCAAAACTCGATTAAGTTATTCAAAATAACTTTTATTTTTGAAATTCTATTTCAAAAGCTTTTCACTTTAAACCCAAATTTCCAATTTCAAAATCAATTGAAATTAAAATTTCAATTTCAAAAACATCAAATTTAAATTATCTGTGACTTAACCGATTTCCTCGTGAAATCCATATTTGTGTGTGTAAAAGTGTAGTCTAGGGGTTTTACACAGTAGTGCAATGAATCATCACAGATTAAAATACAGAAATATAGTTGATAAGCGACGCTTATCGTACAGATCATAGATATATATCACAGTTAATAAATTACATCACAGATAATTTATCACAGATCACAATACAAATCAGGGTGTATCACAAAGCATCATATATCAGGGATATCAAACAATCAAGTCATCCAATAGAATTCAAATGTTCATAAGCAAGATCAGTTAATTATCTGATTTTTTCAAATTAGATTAATTACTTATGAATTTCTAATCCTGGTTAATCAACATCGATAAATCACAAATTATTTTGATTAATTATTCTTTAATCATTTATTAATTAACCATTAATAATAAATTGATTAACCTTTAATTAAAATTCATCAACCTTTAATTATTAAATAATTAACCTTTAATTATTTAATTCATCATTTAATTAATTATCTTTAATTAATTACTCTAATTAATTATTCCTCAATTGATTATCATTCTTTAATTACCTTCATTTATTAATTAACCATAATCATGAAATTAACTTAACCTTAATCAATTTTTTATTAACCTTTAATTTATCACATGGTAAATTAATCTCTAATTACTCAAGGTCTTAATAAACTTAAGGTAAACCATTTATCTTACTTTAATTATTATTTTTAAACTTTTAAAAATAATCATTCCAATACCATTTTTTCCAATCTCAAAACCAAATTTAAACATACTTCAACTTAAAGATCAAATCTTTAAAACATTTAAACTTTTAAATTTTAAACTTAAAAGTTCTAAAACCAAAACAGAACAGATTTCTGTTCTATAACCTTGGACAAAAAATCCCCGAGTCCAGACTAATTTTTCTCGAGCGTGACTTCGAGTTTCCCTCACCTTACTCATCTTCGAGTCAAACTTCACCTTTTTTCGAGCCTAGACCCGAGAGCAGCTTCGTCTTCTCCAAAAACTTTGCTGAACCCACTACATTCTACCTCCATGAATACATACCAAATCGAACGGCGACACATCGCCTGAAACAACACTCCCTCGAATCATCGTTGACAATCGCCGAACCCAAAACGTCACTCATCCTCCAACGAGACGACGAACAACCCATCGCATATCAACATACTGCCTGGAACCACGTGCACTGATACGCGTGCACGTGTACGAACTTCGCGACCAACTTCCGACATCGCCGCAGCCACCCAAGCGTCATTGGTGACCTCCTCAATCAACTCGAGCACCCAGATTTTCAAAATCGATCATAAATTGAATTCGAACAAACTTTCGAAGCTATCAGGAAATATCCCGATCAACCATTCCTTCACCAACGATGCGAACGACCATCAGAGGGCACGTAATTTTGGCCAAAGCTTCGCCTGACCCCAATACTTCGATCGCCACCTGACCGGTCACTTCCGATGCTACAACGGCTACACAGCAACCTCATTTCCAAGTTCGACCAAAAACAAACTAAAACCCTACTCCGACCAATTCCTACCACCAAGGCCAATATAAAATCCCCTCGTCATTTTTCCAGAGGCCCTCATCTCCCCGACCACCTTCAGGCCAAACCCCAGGCTCCAGTTCGCCTCCGATCACCCCGGGTAGCCATAATACCCAAAGACGTTCAACACTGAAAATCTCATCGAATCCCAAACTAAAAATAAAAATCTTTATACCTAAATTCATGATTTCTGATAATAAACCATTTTATTTAACCGAAACAATGAATGACTTAGATCAAAAGTTTGGTATGTTTTACATTTTCACTGCCTTTGTTAACTTTCATATAGTTTATAAACAAACAAACTTTAAACTATCTTTAGATTTTAGTGTATGCTTCCACAAACAAACTCTATTCAAATACTAAACTCTATTAAAGATTGGATAAGAAGAAGTGATTTCTTTCTAGACCTATCTAACCTGTAAGAAATAAACAGAGACCTGTATATCTTAGTTTAGGCATGCTCACAGTTAGGATGAAGGCAGAGCCTGGAAAAAAAGTTTTGAAGTCTGGGAATAATACTGATTTTACTTGATAATATATACATATATTTTATTTTATTTTTAAAAGAGGTTACATATATATATACAAACATTTTTCATTAAAAGATTATAGTCTAAAAATCATTTTTGTTGAATGGTGTGGATTTTAAAATCATGTTTGAGCACCTGTAACTTATAACAGGCTTTACATATCACACAGGCCTACATATAAATATATGTATTCAGACATACAGGCAAAACAACCACATTTCATCACACATTATCAAGTGCCAACCAAAACATCAAGATGGAATAGGTTAAGTTTGCTCACCTTGATTTCTGGAAATGGACAGAGACAGAGCAGAAAACAAAGAACAGAGGAGAAGCTTTATGCCTGGAAATGATTTGTTTGTGAATCTGGAACATGCAATTCTTTTCAAACTGCACTGCCCTTTCATTTTTGTTTTGATCATCACTCCCTCAGGTCATAAAATACTAGAGTTAATTTTGTTTTAATTGCTTCAGATTTTTAAATTTATACTTTAATTATGGGTTTTATTAAATTTACTGACCTGAGCTTTGAAGCGAAAATGAGAACTGGAACTCTTTTCTTCTCTGTTCCAGGTTGAAAGCTTTGATCTTTCTTATGTCTACAGGTTTGCAAATTGATATGGTTTGTTGTTTTGGTTTTCCATTCTTGGAAACGTGATGCATATTTTCTGGTTTACTTAGTTTCGAATGATCAAAACTGAGATGAAGGTGGTTATATAAAAGAAAGTGTACAGGTGATAATTTACTTTGTACAAGTAATGTCATATACATTTTTCTTTGTACCATCATTCAGAGATTTTTTTCTTTTTTTTTTCTTTTGCTTGCTGGCTGATAGATATGTTTTGGTGGCTATAGATATTGGCATTTATGGTTTTGTACAATCTACATATCTTATCTTATTTGTTTATTCATAGATATGGGTATTATCTTCTTTTCTTGTTGCAAGTACATTTCATATACATGTTTTCTTTTAAGGTTAGACTTATCTTTATTTGCATATACTCGAGCATATATTTCTTTGTACAACCTGACCTTGTTTGCTTCAGCCAAGACATATTTTTATTTGTTGTACAATGTAGGCAGGGATCTTTTATTCAATGGTGGCTGAGCATTAATTTGTTGGGTGTGCTTGCATTATTTTTCTTCCAGGTCTGCACTTACCTATATATATATTTGTTGTTTCTATTTATTTTGGTCTCACACTTGCTTGATTTAACTTACAGGCTTTTGTTTCATTTGTATTGTTACAATATTGAATTAATCTATCTTTAGTATATTGTTATAATTTCTATGTGTTTACTTATATTGTTTCATAATTATAACTTAATATTTATTATTATCATTTATTATTATTATTAAACCATTTAAACTTAGATTTAAACTCGAATTCAATATACATATATATTAACTTCAAATTTTCTCATATATCACGTATACGTATATATTCACATATGCGTACAATATTTAAATTTAAATGATTTAACACAACTTTATTTGAATTTCGGGGAAACTCAAATCAATTTATCAAATTTATTTTACTATTTACATTCAAAAATTTATTTAATTACTCAATTTAATTCAAAAATTCAATAAATTATTAATTTAAACTTAATCAAAATTCGGGGTCGTTACAGACTTCCCCCCTTAAAAGAATTTCGTCCTCGAAATTACCAAGGAGACACAAAGATAGATGAAGAATATTTCATCAACTAAAACTGAACATCTATTCTGCATTTGGCTTACCAAATCAGAATATCGATAATATATACAAGAACAAATCTGTTTGACACTTCACAAGATACTCGGTTTATCCAGATCTACGAAATATACAGTGGCATCGGTCAGTTCGAAGGGATAACTAACCATTCGTAGAATATACTGGGACCCAAAAGAATAGACAGATATATGGATACAATTTCAAATTTTCAGTTTAAACTAAAGTATACCTATTAACCATAACAATCAAAGCAACCAATACATCCAAACAAACAATTTTGGTCCATCCGGAGTTTATGTCCCATATTAATATATCGAATTCCTTCCTGGATTTACCAGAAACTATCGAAGGATTGAGAAAAGAATTGCTGAACAAAAGAAATAGATAGAGAAAAGATAGACAAAAAGATTGCTTCCTTATTGTTACAGGGTATTGACCATTCGTAGTCGTATTTCCCTGTCCCCTATCTCATCCTCTTCTTACACTCATACTTACTATCAGTGGATAGCAAGAGAATTTACTGAGGCACACGAACGGATATCTGAGGATTACTCATTCTAGGGTATACTTCACCCTATCTCTAATGAGCTACTTAACGTGTTACACTCCTGAGCTAAAGTACAACCTTAGCTCTGATACCAAATGTAAGATTCCAAAAACTCGGCCTTCGAAAATCGGCACCCGTACTTCACTTGTACTCAAAATGCCGTAGATTCAAACGCCGAATCTGGCTTCCCGGAGCTATAGCACCATTAAGTATAACAACACAGCGGAATAAAGAATATATCAATATATATATCATTGATACAATGACAGATACAGAATCTGATACAATATGATACAACAGAATGATACCACAGATATCAATATACATCAGAGATATGATACAAGAAACAGCAGTGGAAAAGAAAAGATAACAACAGCAGCGGATAGAATATCAATAGAAATGATAACTCCAAAATGATCTTCAGACAAGAATGAATCCACAACTCCAAGATAAGCAACTCCGATGAATGAACTAGCTCCAGATAATCTACTAAACCTGAATATCTGAAAAACCCAACTCTAGACTGCCCGTGTGGAAAATGATGGGCACCCAGAGTTTAGGAAGGGAACAATAAACTCCGGATCAGTCATGGGACTGGTGTGAGCAACAAAAACAGTTTTATCTTTAAACAAACACAAAGGGTTTTAAACATTGAAATCCGCAATGCTTTTAGAAAATGAAACTACCATAAGACCTCCCGCCACACACACAATGCAAACGCAGAATTGGAGGAGATTTCTTCTTATGATAGTCAAACATGCTTACTACGCAAATCATTGGATATTATCATTAGTGCATTGTAACGACCCCAGATTTAAATTTATTTAAATCGATAATTTATTGAATTTTTTATTAAAAATAGTAAAATAAATCGATAGAATGGTGCGAGTTTCCCCGATTCAATTCGAAAAATATATAAAATCATTTGAATTTGAATAGTAATATAAAAATAAAATAATAAATACTAAAGTAAATTTAATAATTGAATTATAAATAGGAATAAATAAATAAATTGATTTAACTAGGACTTCACTTTAATTTCAAAGCCAAGACAAAAGATAAGATAAGTATAAACTAATACGAATAACTAAAACAACATTTTAAAGTAAATACCATTGTTACAAACTTAACAACAAAGTAAGATAGAAATTCATTTTTAATTATAAAATAATAAAAAGAAAAACAAATACAAAGTAACAAACAAAATTAAATGAAACAAAAGTGTAAAACATAAACAATAAAGTATTTAAGCAAATAAAGGAAATAAAATATCACCTCAGCCTATAAACAAAGAACATCTTTGTACAAATAAACAAAGTAGTAGATTATCTGGAGCTAGTTCATTCATCGGAGTTGCTTATCTTGGAGTTGTGGATTCATTCTTGTCTGAAGATCATTTTGGAGTTATCATCTCTATTGATATTGTTCCGCTGCTGTTGTTATCGTTTCCTTTTCTACTGCTATTTGTTGTATCATATCTCTGATGTATATTGATATTCATTGTATCACTCTGTTGTATCAGATATTGTATATCAATGTATTATTCTTTTCTTCCGCTGTGTTATTTACTTAATTGTGTTATAGCTCCGGCGAATCGGATTTGAACGGTCGAATCTGCGGCATTCTTGTACAATGTGAAGTACGGATGTTGATTTTCGAGCGGGCAAAACCCGATACGTTACATGTGGTATCAGAGCTAAGGTTGAACTTTAGCTCAGGAGTATAACACGTTAAGTAGCTCATTAGAGATAGAGTGAAGTAAACTCTAGAATGAGTATCCTCAGATATCCGTTCGAATGTCTCAGTAAATTCTTTTACTATCCACTGATAGTAAGTATGAGTGCAAGAAGAGGATGAGATAGGGGACAGAGAAATACGACTAGAAATGGTCAATACTCTGTAACAACAAGGAAGCAATCTTTTTGTCTATCTTTTCTCTATCAATCTCTTTTGTTCAGCATTTTTCTTCTCAATTCTTCGATGGTTCCTGGTAGATCCAGAAAGAAGATTCGATATATAAAAATGGGACATAAACTCCGGCTGAGTCAAATTTGTTTGTTTGGATGTATTGGTTGCCTTGTTTGCTTTGGTTGCTATGGTTGATAGGTATACTTAGTTTTTAAACTAAAAGTTTTGAAATTGTATCTATATATCTATCTATTCTTTGGATCCCAGTATATTCTACGACTGGTTAGTTATCACTTCAAACTAACCGATGCCACTGTATATCTCGTAGATCTGGATAACCCGAGTATCGTGTGAAAGAATTCAACAGATTCGTTCGTGTATCTGTTCTTGATATTCTGATTTGGTGAACCAAATGCAGAATAGATGTTCAGTTTGATTAAATGAAACATTCTTTATCTGTCTTTGTTTCGTGCCTGTGAATTTCGAGGACGAAATTCTTTTAAGGGGGGAAGTCTGTAACGACCCCAGATTTAAATTTATTTAAATCGATAATTTATTGAATTTTTTATTAAAAATAGTAAAATAAATCGATAGAATGGTGCGAGTTTCCCCGATTCAATTCGAAAAATATATAAAATCATTTGAATTTGAATAGTAATATAAAAATAAAATAATAAATACTAAAGTAAATTTAATAATTGAATTATAAATAGGAATAAATAAATAAATTGATTTAACTAGGACTTCACTTTAATTTCAAAGCCAAGACAAAAGATAAGATAAGTATAAACTAATACGAATAACTAAAACAACATTTTAAAGTAAATACCATTGTTACAAACTTAACAACAAAGTAAGATAGAAATTCATTTTTAATTATAAAATAATAAAAAGCAAAACAAATACAAAGTAACAAACAAAATTAAATGAAACAAAAGTGTAAAACATAAACAATAAAGTATTTAAGCAAATAAAGGAAATAAAATATCACCTCAGCCTATAAACAAAGAACATCTTTGTACAAATAAACAAAGTAGTAGATTATCTGGAGCTAGTTCATTCATCGGAGTTGCTTATCTTGGAGTTGTGGATTCATTCTTGTCTGAAGATCATTTTGGAGTTATCATCTCTATTGATATTGTTCCGCTGCTGTTGTTATCGTTTCCTTTTCTACTGCTATTTGTTGTATCATATCTCTGATGTATATTGATATTCATTGTATCACTCTGTTGTATCAGATATTGTATATCAATGTATTATTCTTTTCTTCCGCTGTGTTATTTACTTAATTGTGTTATAGCTCCGGCGAATCGGATTTGAACGGTCGAATCTGCGGCATTCTTGTACAATGTGAAGTACGGATGTTGATTTTCGAGCGGGCAAAACCCGATACGTTACATGCATAGTGCAGAAACATTTCGAAAGTATAATATTAATCTTAGCCAACATACGACCAGTATCGTATGCCTACTATAGCTACTATGTTCAATAGCAGGTTACCGCCACATTCCATAGCAGGTTATACAACTAAAACCGTACAAGGTTCGTATTGTTTCTTTGGATTTTCCAACAAATGGTCAGGCTAAGGAACTTCCTTCCGCCGCATGGGAACGCCTCTGGCGGGACGCCCCGAGAGACAAACTGCTCTCTGCCAAACAAGGCCGGGTTACCCCTGTAACAGGTAACTCACGAATATGCCACCTCCCGGTCCTTTGGGACCTTTATCCGAGCGCTCGTAACCATCATCACACATCATAAAGAAGGTGTATCCACATGAGCAAGTATCTGGGCTCCATACCATGATACCACCCTTTTCCAGAAGGAAATGACATACCCTAAAGGGCGCGACCCTCATAACCTTGCCGCAACGATCCTGTTTCGACCATTTCCGGGTTGTGAGGCCCTGACGAAGTCTCGTCCACAAAGCTACGCTTTGTCACAAAGCCATGCTTTGGGTCAACAGATGATCAACCTATGATCACAAAGATAAATGATCGAACAAATGATCATATCACAAATGATCAAACGATGATCATCACACAGCTACACTCAGCATGCCACATTACCAAATTGGGATATATCGCTGATAACTTCAACTACATAACCTCTGAGCTCGTACGTCTCAGAGAAGGGTGTTAAGCTAAGAGAATAAATTCTCCGCCACCAAACAGAAATGTATTTGAAAGAAATCGGCTTTATATCTCAAAGTGTAATGTCAGACATGTATCCATATAAGTCTGTTCCGGGTTCGAACAGAACCGAAGGCACTTCTCACGAAGCCCTTGCAAATCCGGATAACTTTCAATCACGTCCGGACTTCCCGTCACAAAAGAGTGATATAAATCTCTATACCGGGAGCTACCCAGTGTAGAGACATTCGACAGGTTGTCCTTTCATTTTCGAAAAATATCCGGTCTTCAACACCGGTCTTCAAATGCTATCCATATACGACGTATCACTATTCGGAATGGGTTATATGACACTAAGGTCCTCTCCCGGCTAAACCGAATAATGTGCGCAATATTTTAAAAACATATGGATATTGGGATTTCAATTAAGTCACAACTTAAACCCAAACTTTCTTTTCAAATGGTTTAACAAATTACCATTTCAGATCTTTTAAACAAAAAGATTCATTTTAACAACCTTAAATGGTTTAAACAATTTCCACACTTTAATCTTTTAAATAAAAGATTTAATCACAGAATTTCCAAATTAATTCCCATTTCAATTTGATTAACTCGTTAAATCTTTAAATCAAAGATTTAACAAATAGCTTTCAAAACAATTTCATTTCGAATGGTTTAACAAAACATCATTTTAAATATGTTAAAAATAAACAGATTTAATTCATAGCTTTCGAAAAGAATTCATTTATAACTTGGAAAACCATTTTTCAATTAAATCTTGAAATTCCTTTACCTAAATTGGAATTTCATTTCTTATCTAAAAGCTTTTATTCTTTGAAAACAAACAGTTTTCATTTTGGAAATCTGATTCATTTATACGAGTTAAGGTTCTTGGGTTAAATCCAATTCCCAACTTATACTTTTTAAAATGGTTTGAATTCATATAAACACATTTATATCATCTTTAATCCCTAATTTCAAATCATATGATTCAATTTCAAATATTGAATTCAAATTTAAATCGAATTATTTAAATTTTCAAAACTCGATTAAGTTATTCAAAATAACTTTTATTTTTGAAATTCTATTTCAAAAGCTTTTCACTTTAAACCCAAATTTCCAATTTCAAAATCAATTGAAATTAAAATTTCAATTTCAAAAACATCAAATTTAAATTATCTGTGACTTAACCGATTTCCTCGTGAAATCCATATTTGTGTGTGTAAAAGTGTAGTCTAGGGGTTTTACACAGTAGTGCAATGAATCATCACAGATTAAAATACAGAAATATAGTTGATAAGCGACGCTTATCGTACAGATCACAGTTATATATCACAGATAATAAATTACATCACAGATAATTTATCACAGATCACAATACAAATCAGGGTGTATCACAAAGCATCATATATCAGGGATATCAAACAATCAAGTCATCCAATAGAATTCAAATGTTCATAAGCAAGATCAGTTAATTATCTGATTTATTCAAATTAGATTAATTACTTATGAATTTCTAATCCTGGTTAATCAACATCGATAAATCACAAATTATTTTGATTAATTATTCTTTAATCATTTATTAATTAACCATTAATAATAAATTGATTAACCTTTAATTAAAATTCATCAACCTTTAATTATTAAATAATTAACCTTTAATTATTTAATTCATCATTTAATTAATTATCTTTAATTAATTACTCTAATTAATTATTCCTCAATTGATTATCATTCTTTAATTACCTTCATTTATTAATTAACCATAATCATGAAATTAACTTAACCTTAATCAATTTTTATTAACCTTTAATTTATCACATGATAAATTAATCTCTAATTACTCAAGGTCTTAATAAACTTAAGGTAAACCATTTATCTTACTTTAATTATTATTTTTAAACTTTTAAAAATAATCATTCCAATACCATTTTTTCCAATCTCAAAACCAAATTTAAACATACTTCAACTTAAAGATCAAATCTTTAAAACATTTAAACTTTTAAATTTTAAACTTAAAAGTTCTAAAACCAAAACAGAACAGATTTCTGTTCTATAACCTTGGACAAAAAATCCCCGAGTCCAGACTAATTTTTCTCGAGCGTGACTTCGAGTTTCCCTCACCTTACTCATCTTCGAGTCAAACTTCACCTTTTTTCGAGCCTAGACCCGAGAGCAGCTTCGTCTTCTCCAAAAACTTTGCTGAACCCACTACATTCTACCTCCATGAATACATACCAAATCGAACGGCGACACATCGCCTGAAGCAACACTCCCTCGAATCATCGTTGACAATCGCCGAACCCAAAACGTCACTCATCCTCCAACGAGACGACGAACAACCCATCGCATATCAACATACTGCCTGGAACCACGTGCACTGATACGCGTGCACGTGTACGAACTTCGCGACCAACTTCCGACATCGCCGCAGCCACCCAAGCGTCATTGGTGACCTCCTCAATCAACTCGAGCACCCAGATTTTCAAAATCGATCATAAATTGAATTCGAACAAACTTTCGAAGCTATCAGGAAATATCCCGATCAACCATTCCTTCACCAACGACGCGAACGACCATCAGAGGGCACGTAATTTTGGCCAAAGCTTCGCCTGACCCCAATACTTCGATCGCCACCTGACCGGTCACTTCCGATGCTACAACGGCTACACAGCAACCTCATTTCCAAGTTCGACCAAAAACAAACTAAAACCCTACTCCGACCAATTCCTACCACCACTGCCAATATAAAATCCCCTCGTCATTTTTCTAGAGGCCCTCGTCTCCCCGACCACCTTCAGGCCAAACCCCAGGCTCCAGTTCGCCTCCGATCACCCCGGGTAGCCATAATACCCAAAGACGTTCAGCACTGAAAATCTCATCGAATCCCAAACTAAAAATAAAAATCTTTATACCTAAATTCATGATTTCTGATAATAAACCATTTTATTTAACCGAAACAATGAATGACTTAGATCAAAAGTTTGGTATGTTTTACATTTTCACTGCCTTTGTTAACTTTCATATAGTTTATAAACAAACAAACTTTAAACTATCTTTAGATTTTAGTGTATGCTTCCACAAACAAACTCTATTCAAATACTAAACTCTATTAAAGATTGGATAAGAAGAAGTGATTTCTTTCTAGACCTATCTAACCTGTAAGAAATAAACAGAGACCTGTATATCTTAGTTTAGGCATGCTCACAGTTAGGATGAAGGCAGAGCCTGGAAAAAAAGTTTTGAAGTCTGGGAATAATACTGATTTTACTTGATAATATATACATATATTTTATTTTATTTTTAAAAGAGGTTACATATATATATACAAACATTTTTCATTAAAAGATTATAGTCTAAAAATCATTTTTGTTGAATGGTGTGGATTTTAAAATCATGTTTGAGCACCTGTAACTTATAACAGGCTTTACATATCACACAGGCCTACATATAAATATATGTATTCAGACATACAAGCAAAACAACCACATTTCATCACACATTATCAAGTGCCAACCAAAACATCAAGATGGAATAGGTTAAGTTTGCTCACCTTGATTTCTGGAAATGGACAGAGACAGAGCAGAAAACAAAGAACAGAGGAGTAGCTTTATGCCTGGAAATGATTTGTTTGTGAATCTGGAACATGCAATTCTTTTCAAACTGCACTGCCCTTTCATTTTTGTTTTGATCATCACTCCCTCAGGTCATAAAATACTAGAGTTAATTTTGTTTTAATTGCTTCAGATTTTTAAATTTATACTTTAATTATGGGTTTTATTAAATTTACTGACCTGAGCTTTGAAGCGAAAATGAGAACTGGAACTCTTTTCTTCTCTGTTCCAGGTTGAAAGCTTTGATCTTTCTTATGTCTACAGGTTTGCAAATTGATCTGGTTTGTTGTTTTGGTTTTCCATTCTTGGAAACGTGATGCATATTTTCTGGTTTACTTAGTTTCGAATGATCAAAACTGAGATGAAGGTGGTTATATAAAAGAAAGTGTACAGGTGATAATTTACTTTGTACAAGTAATGTCATATACATTTTTCTTTGTACCATCATTCAGAGATTTTTTTCTTTTTTTTTCTTTTGCTTGCTGGCTGATAGATATGTTTTGGTGGCTATAGATATTGGCATTTATGGTTTTGTACAATATACATATCTTATCTTATTTGTTTATTCATAGATATGGGTATTATCTTCTTTTCTTGTTGCAAGTACATTTCATATACATGTTTTCTTTTAAGGTTAGACTTATCTTTATTTGCATATACTCGAGCATATATTTCTTTGTACAACCTGACCTTGTTTGCTTCAGCCAAGACATATTTTTATTTGTTGTACAATGTAGGCAGGGATCTTTTATTCAATGGTGGCTGAGCATTAATTTGTTGGGTGTGCTTGCATTATTTTTCTTCCAGGTCTGCACTTACCTATATATATATATTTGTTGTTTCTATTTATTTTGGTCTCACACTTGCTTGATTTAACTTACAGGCTTTTGTTTCATTTGTATTGTTACAATATTGAATTAATCTATCTTTAGTATATTGTTATAATTTCTATGTGTTTACTTATATTGTTTCATAATTATAACTTAATATTTATTATTATCATTTATTATTATTATTAAACCATTTAAACTTAGATTTAAACTCGAATTCAATATACATATATATTAACTTCAAATTTTCTCATATATCACGTATACGTATATATTCACATATGCGTACAATATTTAAATTTAAATGATTTAACACAACTTTATTTGAATTTCGGGGAAACTCAAATCAATTTATCAAATTTATTTTACTATTTATATTCAAAAATTTATTTAATTACTCAATTTAATTCAAAAATTCAATAAATTATTAATTTAAACTTAATCAAAATTCGGGGTCGTTACAAAAAGTTTCGAGTCCTAACTCGGTCGTATGGAGGAGATAGCTTTTTGAATCCAGTTATTATTGAATTTTTTTCGATATAAATTTCAACACGTTTATATACCGTATGCTTACACAACAACTCCAAACGCTCCGAAATTTAAAATCCGATAATAATACAATATTATGGATCCAATGGAAGTGGTCTCGCCGAATTCCGAGACTGTGTTCCGGAAGGCTATTTTTAAATATCGATTTAAACATTAAATTTTCAAAACTGAGCAAAACAGTTCCAAATTCAATTCTAAAAGTTCCAACACCTTCAGAATCATCAGTATAAATTTTCTAAGCCTTCGTATTATTTTTAACGGGCTAAAATTCCAGATTCTATATTTTACTCAATTCCAATTATTAAATTCAACAATTAAATCACCAAATAATAATGATATTTGAAATTTTGAGTTTAAAATTAACTCTTAAATATTTAAAATCAATTAAATATTCCAATTTCAAATATACAAAAATCCGGGTCGTCACAGGAAATATTATCAAAAAGGCATTTGCATTAGTTCTAATTAGAAATGTTAAAATTATAAATAAACAACTTTTTGCAATTCAACGTTCAACATTCAACAATCATCATTTAGCATTCAGTATTCAGCAATCAACATTCAACTTCCAACATTTTAAACAAAAGAAGCCTAGAAGTATGTCGATGGGGCTCTATGTTCTTAGTCGATAGAATGAGCATCAGTGCTAAGATGATCGTACATCAGTTTTCAAGCTTTGTCTATTGTTGAAGGCGTTTAAAAGAAGATGATCGTTCCATTGTAGGGAAATGATTATTCCTTGATTCTCTATACACGACCAATTCTAGATCCAAATCAACAGCGTGATTTCCTCATGCACAACATGCGTCTTTCTATGGTGAATAGAAGCTTCCATAGTCTGGGCTTCCAGCATAACCTTTTCATAAGCGGTATTGATGAAATTATAAGTGCCGGGGATAATAGGCTGGGCATGAATAAGATCTACCATTGTAGGGGCGGTGGAATGAAGTTCATAGTTGTTTGAGCATCTAGCGTTGTCCTCGGTTCATTCACTTTGCGGGTTAGAGTTCCCATATTAGTTAAGCCTTAAAGTGCACATTACTATACGTCGTTGCTTAGCAAAAGAATGTGACAAGCAGCGCTGACAACAGTATTGCCATTAGCACCATGATCATTAGAGTTAATACTTTCATTGTCACCGCTAAGATTTATGACAACCACTAAAATAGATTTTAGTAGGGAAGTATAAATGAAGAAAGGCGAGAGCTTTTAAGGGAGATCCTCCTTCCAACTTCAAAATGTTGACTAAAAAAATAGCCAACCTTAGAATTATGCTAATGTGTTCGTACTAGCAAAAATTACTTGCTAATGCTAGGCTTAAAAATAAAAATGTGGACTAAACGAGTAAATGACATAAGGTGTAGAATGATTCGACTAAGTTTGCCTACATCCACTATAAAGATATCTTACTATATTGATCTTTTACAATTACAATGAATTTTAGGAGAATAATATGCAATTAAGCACTTAAGATTAATGTTACCAAAATTAAGAGCTTTCGTATTTTTAATGCCAAAAATATGAATTCTAAGCTTAGAAACCAGCCCCTTTGATGCAGTATGATAAGGGTACTTGTAGCACCTGATGTTGATCAGTGAATGACTATGATTGTGTAGTTAATAGATGGGAATTCTCCTGGCCACTGTGGATCTAGTCACTTCGAATTATATTGGATAGCTGGAAAGGTGATACAATTGTGTAGATGAGATTGATGCTAGTTATCATTCCGTACTAAAATCATGCTTTGTGCCGAGAAAGGCGCATGCTATAGGAGTGTGTGCGCTTTTGGTAGACAGGCCATAGTAGTTAGTGGGCTCAACTGTAGATTTTGTCACATAACATGTTATTCCAGAAAACAAGACTATATAGAATCTTCTTGTGTACATTAGTGGTTTAATTGCTTGTTGTCAAAAATTGTAAAGAAAAAAGCTGAAACTTGTTTGGGCTGAAGAGGATGAGTCGTGCCATGCATACGGTGATAAGACGGGTTGTATAAGACCAGTCTTAGGTGGGCTGAGATGGAGTCGGACCAAAGATGGATCACTTTTGAGTTGGAAGAAAGATGAGTAAGGACAAAGATGGTGTGTTTAGTGTTATGTAGAATTACTTTTGATGTACCTAAGCTTAGAAGTCCTAACTTACCTATCTTGGACGTTTGTGTTTGCATTAGACTGGTTTGGACCGGGCCGGGCTAATTATTGTCGGCCGGCTAATCTTTTTACTTACGAAAAAATTAGCGACAAGATACATATACCAACATGCATGTGTGTGTGGAAACTTGGTTCTTGTGTAAGCACATCCTTTGTGTTTTCCAAAGATTAAACTCGTCATAGACAGTCTATGGCATGCACATTTTCAATGCTATGTACAATGCAGTAGACATTGACTGAAAGTTGCTTTAGAACTTCTACAAAAAATTACATGATCGCAATAGCACCTGTGTCACCAACTAAGTGCAACTAATAAGATCATTACATTCAAATTGCAGTAGTAAAACCATTTCGATGCCGAACTCAAACTGCTATAATCTTTAATGTCTAACTTTATCGACACCCCACAATCTTATAATGCACAATCATATTTTATAACACCTATTCTAAACACATGCTACATCCCAAGTTAACCAAGCTTAAGATCCACGAGTGTTACAAAGGTATATCTGGACCTGGACGTAGACGAGAAAAACCGACTAATCAAAGGTGCTGAAACTATGTTCGGACAATCTACAGCGTAATTATTTCAAGTCTAACCAACTAGTTCTATTCTTTTAACTACAACAATTCAAAGAGGATATCAGATGCTCAAGAGGAAGATACAACAAAATACACTTCCAATTTGCCATTCAACATACCTTACTAGCCGACTGACCTACTCATGGCCGGTGGACTGAAGGCAAATGAGGTGTGAGAAATATATCACTCACATAACATATTAATTTGCAAATTACTAGGAAGGAACCACACCCTAAGAAATCAACATTGGCAAACATAGGATATTCTTTCCAAGGCAGAACTAAGTGGGTTCAATAAAGAAGTTTAGTTGCTGCTCAAATGTTCTAAAAAGCCATGTTGGAGAAAGTCTGTCACCATATTGGCATTGCTACACTATGTGCTTATAAAAAAACCACAACTAAAGCATGGATTGTGAATAGAAAAGCATACCCATGTTTTGAAACTACTGCTTATATTTTATAAAAATGAAATTTGCATGCCATGTTACTTTTTCCTAACTTGTACAGTAGAATAAATGAAATGAAATACATACGATGTTTAATTCTTCTTAATTGAAGTTATAAAAAGCTAATGACATTATATATATATATATATATATATGTCCATATATGTATATGCATATATAAATAAATATACATGTATATGTATATGTATATTTATATGTGTGTGTATGCGTATATGTGTGTGTCACTATACACACACATATATACATATACCTATATGTAAATACATACATACATATATATATATATATACACACAAACACACTCCAAGTTGATATAAATCAACATAACGACTTCGGGTGAGCCATGTAATTAAAATATTCATTCATAACGCAAAAAAATTTGCCTATGAGGTTGATAAGCTTTCCGGTGCAGACTAGGTCATGAAGTTGCTTTTTAGATCCAGCCCTACAAGGTACACAATGATTTTCGACGGCTTCCCACCGTCGTTGGCCATCCTGAGCCATTAGAAATCCCACTAGAATACAGAAAACATTTCTGATAGAATCTACGATGACTTTGCGATGGTGTCCGACGACTTTTTCGAAGGCAGTTCCGATGTTTTTTTCCAACTGTGGAGACGTCCATGTTTCTTGAAAGCTCGCTTGAGAACCGTCTGAAGCCGTCAGAATATTCGACAGGTAACTCATCGGGAGCCGTTGGTATTCATTAGAGTTTTTCGACTTTTAAGCCATCGGGAGCCGTCGTGAGCCATCAGAATCTGGGTAATTTTTTTTCAACAGCCAAATAGCACATCAATATCAATATATATCCCAACACGTCAAAATCCATATATATCAGATGTATAAGCTAAAATTAATATCAGTATCAATATCAATAATAAGATAAAACACAAACATTACCATCTCAAACTCAAACATTTCTAATCAGTACAAAACAAACCATCCATCATCAGTCTCACACACCCAACTACAATATCTACATTCAACATCCATGTACAATATATAAATCCGACATCCAACATCAACCCCACAAATCAACATCAAACACCCCATGTCCACAAATCAACCTCACCATCTCTCATTATATATACACACATAAATTTCAAAAACAAAAACTGCAAAGCGTAGCTCAGGACTCGTCATCGGCTCCGGAACACCACCAGATGAACAGAATGCTCTATGACGCTCTACATACTCAGCTAAAAGCTAGTTTAGTTACTCCATTTGCACTGCTCAAAGGCGGTCCTACTCTTGCAGCTATGCAATCTGTTATCGAAGCTCATTAATCTCAGCATTGTCCCCAGCCTAAGCCTTTTGTGAGGCCCGAGCCAACAAAACAAGTCAAAATATGTTTAAGTTAGTGCGTAACTTTTATAAGAATTAAGCAATTTTTACAATTCAGTTAATTTTTATAAATTACCGGTCGATTGCCATATTCATAGCGCCTATTTCACTATGCCGGGTTCATAACGGAGTCAAAGATAGCATCCTCCTCATCAGTGGTCAATTTCTCCTATCCTGAATGTTGAAGCATCTGTTCATGTGCTTGCATAAATCTTTCCTGCAATGCAAAATTAAACACAATTAGATATTACATGGAATTATTATAATAATTTCTAACTAATTAATTACAGTGATCATTACTAATAACTTATAACATAAAATATAATTACGTGTGCGGCGTATGCTTTATCATCCTCATGCCATGCATACATCACTGATCCCTCATCGCAAGTCTGCCTGATGGCATTTGTATGTGCAAATACATCTATATACGAGACAGGAGTCCGACGTTGTCTTTCCTGTAATAATTGGTGTATATTATTGTTGTCCATACAAATTTATACAAAAAATGTAATAACTATTCATAATGGCAATTAATCAATTTACCAGGTCCTCGTGATGATGTTGAAATGATTTTAAGCCATCACGGTGTGCGACAGGATTTTTATGCCCGTTTGCCGAGTTCCTGTCTGACTCCACCTGCAAATTAAAAATTAAGATTATATTTTACAGGTATAAATTATGTATTCTCTACCTAACAAATTAAGGTGATATCTGATAGACTTACATGAATTCATCCTTACTCCATCATGCGACCCAAGCATCCCATACGTTCGTGCCAATCCAGCTTGGCTTCTTTCTAGATGTTCTTATGGTAGACCTCATATCCCGGTAATTCTTTGCAAATTTAGAGTTCCAATGGTGCTAACAAAGAGAAACGTCCTCCTTTTGTAGGTCTGCCGCCACCTGTTTATATGTAGAAAAAATATAAGTTATACATTTATACTAATACACAAATTGATAAATGATTATATATAATGATATTTAATTTGACACTTACCAGGAAGTCCGACCAGATGCTCTTCCATACATGCTCTGGGATCCTACTCCATTTCGGCCAGCATGCAGTCATACGGCTCATGTATGCCTACTTAGATATGTTGAGAACTATGTTTGAAGGCTCAGGCTCAAAACCCCTGCATTAAATATGTTACAGACAAATCATGACTAAAATATCATACAAAATATTTATAATGCCGAAGTAAATTTAATAATTATGAGCCATCTGCCTTCGGTAGCAATCTAACCACCGTACGTGGCGCTTCCTTCGATGGGCCGTTGTAATCACCTTCGCTGCGAATGGCCCCTATCTAAGATATAGAGGGGGGAAGAACTTCGATGCCTAAAGAAAGACATCTATAATACCTGTCATATACATATTATTTTATTATGGCTGAACATATCATTCAATTATCAGTAAACATATCAAGATTTAAAGTCAATCCTCGTCATTTTCTGATTCAAACTCGATCTCGTACTCCATATTTTTTTCCTCTATGGTCTCAAATGCTTCTACTAAGACATTTGATTCATCATTTAGAGGTCCAAAATCGGTTTGATGATCTGTTATTGTAATTTTTCCATTTTCCATGATATCCACTTGGTATGCTTGTTCCTATGGAATATTCTTTCCATCAAACGTGAATCTTGCCTTCGATTTAAAAACTATCGACCAATATACTTTATCTCTTCTTATAAATGGATAAGGAGCATAATAAACTTTTAGGGCTTGTTTTGCTAGTAAAAATGTATCGTACTTATGATATCTTGATGTATGCTATATTTTTTATAGTGCACGTTGATTCCAGAACCTAGAACATTACTTAACCAGTTGCATCCAAATAAATAAACTTCTTCCGCAGGTCAGGTGAAATATGTTAAGTGCAAAACTTGAGTTAACACACCACAAAAATCATTTATGTGATCATTTGGATCATCGCTACCTTTAACATATACACCGGTAATGTTAGTTAATTTTTTAGCGCCATATTTTTTGGCGTTGAATTTGTATCCATTGACAAAGAATATTGGATATGTATTGACTTTTCTTTTTAGTCCCATCGCAAGATGTTTCAATCCTTCGTCAACCACATAATTTATCGGATCATATAGGTGGTTCAAAAAACAAGAAGCAAATTTTTTGATGATATCACCGCTTGGATGTTGTGATTCGTAAATAATGTATATGGATAATAAATTGCATTATAATTAATGCACACATGTATTATTCAAGTAAATAATTTTAGATGCGTTATTTAATAATAACTAACAAATGGCGCAACTTCTGCGCAGTTAAGAAGAACATATGCGTGGGGTACATGGTAATCTTCGTCGTCTAACCATACTTCCACACATTTTCCAAAAGGGCATCCCTGCTGCCAAAAAATAGATAGCACGATTTAGAAGAATCTTGTTCAATGCCCTCATTATTTCGCATAGCACTTGTAGAAGATAAGTTCATATAGTCATAGAAATAATGAAAGAAAATGAATGAAGCTTCTTATTCGATATATGATTTGCATATCAAACCTTTAACTCATTCTTTTGGTCTCACTATTTTCTTTAGATTATTTAAGTACCTGTTAAGAATAATTATAATCAAATTTTATTACATGTAATTAAACTAAAATTTAACATACTCAATACTAATACCTTTCAAATGGATACGTCCATCCATATTGCACAGGACCTCGAAGACATGCTTCAAACGGAAGATGAACAGGTAAATGCTCATTAAAGAAACCCAAAGGAAATATTTTGTCCAGTTTGTAGAGTGGTATAGGAATTTCTTCCTCAAGTTTACGTAGACGATCAACTTTTAAAGCAGTTGAACAAAGCACCTTTTAAAACAAACTAATTTCTATTACAACCGTCCAAACTTTTGTGGGCAACAGTTCTTTGAAAGTGATGGGTAACAAATATTCCATCATTACATGACAACCTGACATTTCATCCCACTCAGTTTACCGTTCTTATAGTCGACACATCTACGAAGATTAGAAGAAATCCCATCAGGAAATTTTAATCCTTCCACCCACTTTAACATACGTTAACTTGGTTACTATCAAGCTCGTACCATACTTTGGGTTCTTTGTGTCATTTGGCTTCATATGAAGCTCAGGAAGATTGCATATTGTCACTTTATCACATCTTGATTTCAAATCATCTTTAGTCTTTCCTTTAACATTCGGAACTGTGTTAAATATATTATCGAACACATTTTTCTCGTTTTGCATCATGTTGATATTATGACGAATTAAGAGATTTTTCCTATAAGGCAACTCCCAAAATATACTTTGTTTGCACCAATTATGAACCGTCGATTTACCTTAAATTTCAATTTGTTTGCCAGTTTCATGTATCTATGGATAATCCTTTACAAGGTCATAAATATCTTCGCTGGACCAAATCGTTGGTGGTCGTAAGGTCTTAAGTCTATTACTTATAAAAAAATTTAATCTTCTATAAAAGGATGATTAATATGGAGAAAACGTTGATGATAGTCAAATCACCAACTTTTCTTCCCGTGCGGTAAAGAAAATGCTCGTGTTTCTTTCATGCATTAAGGACGAGCTTGACAACCGGTCCTACTCTAACCCAAAAGCATTGCATATGTAGGAAAATCACTTATAGTCCACAACAGAGAAGCGAACATACGAAATTTTTTTTTTTGAAATGTCGTATGTTTCAATACCTTCATACCATAATGTTTTCGACTCTTCAATCAACGGTTGTAAATATACGACGATTCCTTATGTCGGATCATCAAGGCCAGAGATGACAATTGTGAGAAATATATACGATGTTTTCATACACATCCATGGAGTAAAATTGTAAGGTGTAACCATTGTAGGCAAAGATGAATATATTGAACCCAATTGAGAGAACGGTGAAAATTCATCCGTACATAAACCAAGTCTAACATTACGGCTCTCCACTGCGAATGCGGGGTATGTCTTATCAAAATGCTTCCATGCTTCTCCATCAACTGGGTGTTTTAACGTACCTTCTTCCTGTTCTCACACAGTGTCATCTCATATGATGTGCGGTTGCAAAAGATGCACACAACCTTTGAAGCCTATGAGTGATGGGTAAGTAATGCATACGCTTGTACGAAACTTTCTTTCCTTTCTTTTTCTTGGTTTGTATCTTTCCAGATTACATATTTTGCAATTCCTAAGATTGATATCTTCTTTCCAAAACAACACGCAACCATTCAAACATGTATCTATTTTTGATATGGCAAACCAAAAGCAAACATAAGCTTTTTCACTTCATAATGATTTTCGCACATTAAATTGTTGGGTGGCATAAGCAGTTTTGCAGCATATACTGTACCTGTAAACACGACTTTTATAAAGTTGTATTTTGATTTCATTGAAATGTATTCTACAGTTACTGATAGTTGAGTACCGCTTGTACAACCATCCCAGATGGGTTTCTTAGCAGCATCCAATAAGTCATAAATTTTTTTCCTCCAATACTTGGTTCTTCTTCAGCATTAACATCGTTACCATCAACTTCAACTGTAGGGAACATTGAACGTGTTGCACCTTCAACCATATCTTCTATAAGATTCGTCAAAACAATTTCAATATCCACCTCCTCCTCCGAATGTATAGGATGACATGTTATAGGTTCTCCACGACGATCCCACACCAAATATTTCGGCATGAAACCATATTGGCGCAAATGAAATATTACTATATCCGATATCAAAAGCTTCAATAAATTGCACCTACTACATGGACAACGAATTTCTTCGTCGTACCCATTATTACTTAAAGCGATTTCAAAAAAGACGTGCACACCATTTTGAAAATGTTCACTTATTAAGGCTTTAATTTCTCTTCATTGTTGGTACATCTAGCTCCAGTCGACAAAATAATTGACCATTTTTCCTACTTTAAAATATAAAAACGTATTAATCATTTACGTATTGACATTTTATTTTTCAATCAAATCATACATTTAAATTTTCGCAAATATATAATATTACTCTTTTTAATTTTATTTTAAAATGGATTTACACAAATTATATGAATATAATATATAATTTTTTGGTTATTGTTTTACATTTTAATGGTTGGTCATCCTACTTCCCATTATAAACACAGTAGTAGTTATATTTTGTAAATCATTTCATTTTAAATGATTCAACAAAATTTTGGTAGTATTTTCCCTTTGTTCCCTTTATCGTACACATATGCGTGTACATAGGGAACAAAAAGAAATTGTTGTCAAAATTTTATGGACCGTTTGAAATGAAATGATTTGCAAAATATAATTACATTATTGTGTTTGTAACTTTTCCAATAAAGGGACAAACCCGACAAATATTGTACCGGATGAATATAATTGCCCGTTCTATGGTAAAAACGAATATCCATATAACGACCATACACAATACTTGTCAGACGGGGCAAAAAACCATCTAAGGGATTTATAAAAAGCGTATTAAACAACAATTTTAAAAATAATTATTTGCATTCTATGAAACGCATACACTAAATCGTCATTTTCGTCATCCTAAAAACACATACACTAAATCCTGAGCATCGACTTAATTAATCCAAACAAGCCTTAATGCATGTATGCACAATTAATCAATGCATATACACTGTAACAACCCGCATATTTATCGATTTTATATTTAGATATTTTATTTAAATATTTCAGCGTTTTTGGTCCGAAAAGCTACTTTTTGCAAACAGTCGAATTAGGACTCGAGACCACCTCCTTTGAGTTCAAAATGTCGTTTGCGATCTTTTTGAGTGTAAACTTCGATATGTTTGGAGCTAGTCAAAATTTGACCATTTTCACTCTAGGTTTGGTTTTTGGGTTCAGCCCCTTTGCCAACTTAACCCCCAAATCTGAACCTCTCCTCTCCACTCACTCTCACTTCCTCCTCATTTTAGTTCTAGAGCAACAATGGTGGGAGAGATGGGAAATTAGAATTCCCAAGCCCTAGTTTCCATTTGCAAATCAAGTTCTAGCTCCAAATTCAAAGAGAACCCATTGGTAAGCATCTCCTTCTCCTTCTCCAACTCTTTCTCCTTCCAATTTCAGAAATTCCTAACCCTAACTTTGGGAATGTTCTTCTTTTTAAGCTTTGAATTCAAGCTTGTTGAGTTGGAATAAGAGTAGTTGCTCTTGCCATTGCTCCATAGCATCTTCTTCATTCGTTTGGGTTCAAAGGTGAGATTTTTATCTCACATCTATGACTATAACCATGCTTGATCTTGGGTATGAGTTCCTAACTCTATTTCATGTTCAATTGCTTTTGGTTTGAATTGCTTTGGCGAACATTTCAATTTTTGATGCTTTTAATTCAAACTTTGCATCTCCTTGCTTTGATTTGTGAACATGTCTTTGGTTGTGAATCGGAGTGCCTATAGGGCCGTATTATCGATTGACAAAAAGCCCCGAAGTCCATTGCTCGATCGGGTGAAAAATGTGGGAGAGTTTGCTCTCCTACTGGGCCGAAAAACAACTTCAACTCCTCACCAGACGTCTGCAGATATGCTCAGACGTCTGGGGTCTGTTTCAGGAAGTTCCCGAAACTTCCTGCAGACGTCTGAGCATTTACCTCAGACGTCTGGAGCCTGTGAGCTGCTCTATTTTGCACGTTTTTGTCTATTTATCTCGGGATTCCAATTTCTATCGATTCAAGGTAGCCCGATTCGTCGTTATCATTTATTTTCTTCATTGATGACTTCTTCTCGGGATTTTTGAGAATGTCGCTCGACCCGTCTTCCTCTTAGGTCGTTTGGCTTCACGAGGTCGCTTGCCTTCGCTTAGGTCAAACCCCGAATAAATCTGCGTAGGCAATCTTATCCGAAAACCATTCAACGGAACTTCTTACTTTGATGGTTTTGGGAATTGATTTCTTTGGATTTTATTCACGTCTTCGAATGTGAACTTTTATAATTGATTGTTTCTACAATCACTTCTATGACTTGTCACTTTAAAAATATAAAGGTTTCAATACTAGTAGTAAATATCAAAACTCTATCATCAAAACGATTTCAACTCTATTTTCAATATCAAACTCGTTTATAAAACTGTTTTCCAATCTACTAGTATATACAAACCTTACCTCATTCGTATGAGAAAATATAATTAAACGGCTTAGCAAAACAAGTGGTATGAAACGCTTGCGTTTACTTCGTCGGTTAATTTATGGACTTGTTCGATTGAATCTCTTGTGACAATTTTCTAGTGCAGATCTACAATTTGTTCGTAAATCTTTGAGTTAAGCAAGTGGTTATGGGACATGAAGCTAAACTCTTATATTTACTAGCTTACTGTAATCGACACTTCCTTATGATCATGATGATCATTTTTATGATTTAGACTAGCAATTGTGCGATGTCTCTTTGTCCGTATGAAGGACTGTACTTCATTTCATTGAGCTTCGTCTCATTTCTTTGTGGGCTGGCAACCCAAGTACTTTTTATGTGTTTCGATTCATCTGATGTACCGTTTGTACTACATCGATGTCTCTGTCTTTCTAATTCATTGGACGTACCGTTTGCACTGCGTCATTGTTCAATTCATTGGACGTACCGTTTGCACTGCGTCAATGTTCGATTCATCTGATGTACCGTTTGTACTACATCGATGTCTCTGTCTTTCCGATTCATTGGACGTACCGTTTGCACTGCGTCAATGTTCGATTCATCTGATGTACCGTTTGTACTACATCGATGTCTCTGTCTTTCCGATTCATTGGACGTACCGTTTGCACTGCGTCAATGTTTGATTCATCTGATGTACCGTTTGTACTATATCGATGTCCCGGCTTTCTGGTTCATTGGACGTACCGTTTGCACTGCGTCAATGTACCGGCTTTCATGCTCCTGTTTGGGATTGGCCATCCTTTTCTTGTGATTTCTGGATTTCTCGTTGTGATTTCTGGAATTTTATGTTTCACCACCTTTTCAGTTGGCATTGATATGTATGTCATTTATTGTGGCTTGGTGAATTAAATAAAGAATATGACATTCTATTTATGCTATGAGATTCTTGAGATTTTGTATGACTTTTGTGGGATTTTATAATGTATACTTATCACAGTATGACTTTATTGTTATCATACGTTTTATTATCATATCTCATATTCTATCTCATTTTATCTGATAATTATAGCTAGACTGATCCGTTTATTATTTTCTTCTTAAATAATACTCGGGTCAGACTGAGATTTTACAGGTGCTTCCTCATGACCTCCTACCTGGAGCCATCATCTGACTTTTGGCTAACTACTCTAGTTTTGTAGTTTTTGTTTGTATACACTTGAGATTAGACTCCTTGATGTATACATGTTCTATTATCTTGCACTTGTATCTATTCATTTGTGTTATTGTGGATCTTATTTGACCACTACTCTGATGTACACTTTCATGTGTTATATTCATATCTATTTCCGCCTCTGTGATATGAATTGTCTGTGACTAATTTATGTTACGTTTATTTCTATATTTGTTTCCGAAGATTATATATAGCCACCGTGTGATAGCTTTGTGTTTGTATCGGTATGTCGGATTTCCTCCTTAAAAGATATGCATCCTATTCTATCTGACATATCGGTGCTCGCACAAAGAAGTTACATGGATGGTCGCTCCTCAACAGCCTTATTCTCCGTGCTAATTGACAGCACTACACCGTAGTGTTCTTGGTTAGCGTGGGTATAGAGGTGGGGCGTCACATACACCAATTAACGCTCGTATACACTAATCAAATTATTTTTCTCAACATTTAAATGATAAACAATTATAATAACAACCTGATTTACATTCAATACGGTATAGCAAACCATCAATGCGATATTATAAACAACCATGACAACAAAATAACCTTAATTTAAAAAATCAAAATTAAGTATGGTTTATCAATTAAACCTTCTTGTAGAGAAATAGCTAATGGAGAGAGTTGAAAATTAAAGATGGAGACTTGCTGACGGCGTGGAGGAGCTGTTAGAGAAGGTGAATGTGCAGATTTAGGAAGAAGAGGATAATGAAGAAAACTATCGACATGAGGCTAAGATATTTGCAACTTTGTGACGGCTTTCAACTGCCGGCGATGATATTTGCGACGGCTCCCAATGGCTTTCGTTGGTTAGTTTATTTTATTTTCATTTATGCCACTGCAACTGCTTGCTGTCAACAGCTATCGTAAAAAATTCGACGAGCCGTCAGTGGCCATCGGAAATGGGCGTCGCAATAAACAGTGTTTCTAGTAGTGCAGGCTTCAAAACTTCTAAACAGAACATGGGCTCAAAAGGATTATAACTAGCAAGATACTCAACAAAACAGAAGAGGAAGCTGAAGGAATTAGAAGGGTGACCACCAAATAGGTATGCATGAAAGGGGGTGTATAGTGTATGTAAGGTGCAAACTCAAATAAATAGAAATGAATATTTGTATTCACACTATCACACGATTATGTTCAGGATGGTGGTGATTCAAAAACCACATACATAATCAACTATACCATCAAACCTACATAATCTAAACTGAAATGGGACTACTGAATTCAATTATGCCTTATACTTGAGGGGAAAAATAATTCTCTCATCACCCTTGGATCTGCAATTTCAAGTAAACTTAGAGAATTAATGAAGGGTTAAGGAAAAAGACACATGTCGTTGTATAACTTAGGGTTCCGTCCAAAATTCTCTATTGCGATGACAATGGACTACTACTAATAAAAGTGGATCAAGTAGAGTATGCTAGACTTTCCATAATGCTTTTTATCTTTAACCGCAATTTTTTAATGTACTTGACTTTAGTGGTATCTATGAAAATTGTTTTTATTTGGTATCGTGTTGCTTTTCCTACAATTCATGGCTGAAAGTTAAAAATATACAATGTACAATGTACAAGTCACAAACACAAAATAATCCCAAGACCAGTAAATAGAAGCGTAAAATTGCCTTACAAAGTTTGAGGTCTGCATATAAATATCTATTAAAACATAAAGTTGTAACGACCCTGAATTTTCGATCCCGAAAATTCCAGATAGTTAAGGAAAAAAAAGAAAGAGATAGAAGAAGAAGAAACAGGAAACAAAACACAGAACCTCACAATCGCAGCGGATCAAAATATAATATCAAATAATAACAGTTTACAAAAGAATACTATATCAGTTGATTACATTTAAATACATCAGAGTTACAACATATACACAACACTGGACAGATACAATCAACATGTCCCAGACAACTATAATATAACACAGCGGAATAAACTCCATACGCTCCTGCCATCCAGCTCGTCTCTTGAGCTCCAGAACGTCCTTACCTGGAAATTTGTAATACTCGGTCTGACCCGAGCATTACATCAAAGTAACACCCGGGTCAGGCTGGAAACCAGCGTGATTAAACCCATCTACCATGGAATACAAAGGTATACAACTTATATAAAACCCGGGTAACTCATATCAATATACAATTTACAATTTTGTTAGGGTCATCACTTATTTCACGCATAAATTTCAAAGTACCAACAACTTAGATTAAATAGTCCAATTCACCTAAATCACTCCATTCCGGTCTATTGACTCCACATATCAAATCCGTACAGAATTATTATGGATTATAAATCGAAGTGGGTTCGGGTATTTACCAATACCCGACTCCGGACTCTTCGAATTCAATGTCATTTTAAATTCTAGTTTGAGTGATACCTATCAGCCATAATGCAAGGTGTCATAGTCATACAGCAAATTTACTTATCAATACAAACTCCATATTTTACTGTACAATTCCATCATATCATATTTCTGGACATCACAACTCAATATAAGAGATATCCACAATCCAATATCATTAAATCATCCACACAAGCAAGATTCCTAATTTAATTCCTAATTTATTTATTTCAATCATCTAGTTGATCATTTCGCAATTATCTCTAACCTCAATTTGATCGTCTTGCTTAATAATTTCTTAATTCTTACTTATCGATTAACTCTATATTTATAGATTATTTTGGTTAATTACCATTTCCCATTTGTTAACGTTTCTACTTGCTTACAATATCTTATTTAAAATATTATTCATCGTACATTTTAAATCATCTTTAATATTTAAAATAATTAGATTTTAATAAAATTTAAATAACTTGGAATAAATTTCAAATACTTAAGTATTAAACAAGTTTTATTGTTAACTTAAATTAATTTCTAAATTAGAGGATTTGCTAAGGTTTACATATTAAAAATATTAGCTAAATAATCAACTCATATTTAAGCTCAACTTAATTGCCAAAATTTATAAAAGCTACAGTGCTCAAATTTGAAGAAAATTCATTTACTTATCTTATAAAAATAATGGCAGCTGGAATAAAAATCTCGTGCCTACCCTCTATAAAAACCCGAGCGTTGCTCGAGAATTTCCGCGTGCTACCCAAGTAATTTCCCTGTCTCCACGCAATGCTCTTTCTTCCTCCACTTTTCCTTTCCCAGTTTAAATTTAAAATTAAATAAACTATCTGAAGAAAACTCACGCGCCATATTCTCGAGGCATCTTCCCTTCTTCTTCGAGTTTTACTCGAGACTAACCCACGAAATCTCGAGTATCACTCGAGACAAAACCCGGTTGTTCGCTGCTACCCACCAGAGACTCAACTGTGCACCACTCTCCAACCAACACTGGCCATCCCCTCGATCGCTGGCGAATCCCAATCGATCACCTCTACGTGATCGACCACCCAAACCAACCATTCAAAGTTCGAATCAAAATTCGACACTTCCAGTCGAAACTGGAATGTTCAAGCTCACCCCAAATCGCCTCGTCACGGCCATCTCGACCACCGGAGACCCTCATCTTCTGACCACACCTCCACAACACGACATGCTTTCCTTCTTCAAAATCGCGTGAAGCTCGATCCTACTAAAATGACGAACTTGACATTTTACAGACCCGTTCAAAACTCTAACCAAAACCCTACATTCAATCAAAACTCAAAATTCCTGCATTCGAAAATTTTCTCATCATTTTTCTGGTATTGCTACACTATCAAGCTTACCTCTCACAAAAATTCAGAAATTTAAATTGCTTAAATCGACTGGAATTGATAAAAATGCCACTAGGCTTCAAATTCGAACAGCGTCTTACACACTTGCTTAAAAATCGTCATTTTTATCTTAAAAATCCTACTTTTGTATGTAGATTCAAATTATATTGTTGAATTAGCAAATTAAAATATTTGAATTTAACATAGAAATTTGGATAACCTGTGATCAACTTTCCAGTTGATCTGCTTCTTCCAAAATTTGGAAACAGGTTTAAGAACTTGATTTATAGTTGAAACTACTAACTTTGTTTAAATCACAGTCTATAATGATTGAGTGGTAATATTTAAAATTGATCACCTACTAAACTTTGTAACTACAGGCAGATCAAACAATATACAGAGCAGTGTATATATATGCACATCATTATATTCAAACTGGACTATTCACAAACCAGATTTTATATGCATCTTAATCTAGTTTAAACAACTTAAACTTTGAAATTATTGTTTACTCACCTGACTAAAATAAACAGAGCACACAGAGTTTCAGATGGTCACTGCTTTGGTGTTTTCCAGACTCCCAGTTTTGAAATTTCCCAATCTTCAAGATGTTTGCAAGTTTTGATTCCAGTTAAATTTTTGTTTAGGTTGTAGTTTCCTTTTGTTTTCTTATCTCAGTTTTTAAATGCTGAACGAAAATGAGAATGTGAAATGGTATGTATTAGAAAACATACTAGCTGAAATATGCAACAAGATTTTTTTCTCTGTGTACTTTGAAAATTTTGTTCAGAGATTTTTTCAAAATATTGTAGGCTGATAAGATAAAGATGGTGGCTCATTTATTGTTTTTGTCATGTGTATTATCACTTTGTACTATATTATATATTTTTTTTATAAATTTGTGTAGTCGGCTTGTATTGCAAGCTTACATATATGCAACTTCTCTTCTTTTATATTTTGTGTAGCCTGACCTTTGAGTTGAATGTACAAGTGTATGCACTTGTTTCTTCTTCTTTTTTTTCGTGAAGCCTGACCTTGTTTAAGGAAAACATAGGCATGTAGTTTGTTTTGTTGCTTTATACTTATATTACTTTACATTTTTCTAGGGATAATGTGTTTACTTTTATTTTATAATTACAATTTCGATTTATACATATAGTTTAATTTATCGATAGAAGATAGCTCACTTATATTCCGCTTAACGATAATTTATTCATGATATTATTTTTTTATCCATATATGCGATATTTACTTTTATTCTTAACGATTGATAAAGTATAATTTTATTTACATTATCTACATATAAATATTTGTTTCAAACATTACCATTATATCAAATGTTATTAAATTCCATTTACGACACATAAATACGGATAAACGATCACGATCTCATCCGTTTATACTTTGAAAATCTCGTATTATATTTAAATTTAGATTTAATATTTATTAAAATATATTGCCCAAAATTACGGGTCGTTACATTCCTCCCATCTTTGAATCTTTTCGTCCTCGAAAAGGAACGAAGCCAGAATTTATTAAAAT
Source organism: Allium fistulosum (assembly GCA_030737815.1). Lineage (NCBI taxonomy): Eukaryota > Viridiplantae > Streptophyta > Magnoliopsida > Asparagales > Amaryllidaceae > Allium > Allium fistulosum. The sequence goes on along the minus strand of CM060904.1, from coordinate 1,214,905,785 downwards.
GCTTAAAATCAGATAAATTTTCTTTGATCATTTTAAAATACTTTTAAAAATCTATCTAATATTTCTAAATTTTTTTTTTATATAAAAATACCTTATAACTCGATGTTTCAACATGTCCATCCTCGTTCTTATAGAAATTCGGTCTTACGTTGATCAGAAGTAGGACTGAAGATCTATAAGTACTTGGTAAACCCGCTTTCAACACCCAGTGAAAATACTTTGGAAAATAATTTTATTGGAAACAGTTTTAAAATAGGGAAAATATCTTGGTGAAAATGCTCTGGAAATCATCACCCCCATCCATGGTCGCAGTTAACCCGATGGTTACGTTGCCGTCCCGGCAAAATCCACAGATAACTGTAGGCATCCGCGCCCCTCAATTACGCCATGGAACCCGCTACAGATCGCAGCTACAACTGGGGTTACGTAGCTATCACAGCAAAAACCCATATAACTATAGGCATCAGCGCCACCGAATTTCGCTGCCAAAAGAATGAAACTCCTCCACTCGACCATAGATCGCAGTCTACCGATGTTGCGTTGCCTTCCCGGCAAAATCAAGTGTAGACCGTTGACACTCATCCTCCACACGATTTACGCTATGGTCCCCACACAGTAGATCGCAGCGACATCGAGTTACACTATCGTCACAGCATAACCCAAATGCCCCTGTAGGCATCAGCGCCATCGACTTTCGCTACCAAATAATCCTCAGGAACTAGTTTGTCCGGACTCCTCACAGGATCAACTTTAGAACCTCCCCTTTAGAGGCTCAAGGCAGTACCACTCAGTGGCACTCCTGAGAAGTTCATTCAAGGGAGCGCCTTTTTCCCCAGAGCCACTTTCAAAACATTTTATACTATACACATATAGTATTTTCAAATCATACACCGAGTATGAATCACAAATAAAGCTCCTTTACAAAATCGATTCTCAAAATCGATAATTCTCCAAATAGGCTTTTCCAAATTCAAATATTGATTTTACTCAAAAATCAAAAGCCTTTCCAAATCCATAGGTTCCCAAAACCTTTCCTCAAAATTCTTTTCAAAATCATTTTCACAAAAATCCCTTTTTATATAAACATATATAATAAAAGTTTTGAAAAATCTTTGAATCAATTTGTACTTATATAAATTCACTTTTATACTTCAAATATTTCAAAAATCATTTTCTTCTGGCTATAGATTCATTCAAAGGTAGTTTTTCTCTTATTTAACAAAGATATATAATTTAAATTTTCTTCTCCTTTCAAGACAAACATTAAATTTTAAATTTACACTTGCCAAATTTCTACTTTTATTATAAAGTACATTTTTAAACCAAAGAGATATTCAATTTCCACTTTATTTCCCTAAAATTAATTTCTGCCATAGAAATATCAAATTTTAATTTATTTTATTTTAGTTTATCATATATTCACAAGAGATAATTTCCATTTCAAAAATCATCTTATAACCTTTTATCTACAACTTCAAAATCAAATTTCCACCTTTATTCATTGTCAATTTCTCAAAATATACTTTCAATTTCAAAAATCTTTTAAGTTTTTATCCAAAAAATTTCCATGCCAATTTCATTCAAACCCGTACGATGTCCCCATATCATTCGTACGCAATAACAATCTGATCGCTCATTCGATCACACAATTTCACTTCCGAACTAGTATTGTCCATCCGACTTCCTAGTGCGGACTTAGATCTGGTTTCTTGATCAGAAACCGTTATTCTTCTTGCATAGTCACAACTATGATAGAGAATATCCAGAACCAATCAAAAATCCATATCCAGGTTTGCCGTCGAAAATCGAGCGAAAAATCCCAACTCGGATCGATAATACTATCTCGAATTCTGTGCTCGAATCTGGATCATATCACTATGCGAATAGAATAATATACGTACATCCTACGTATTTATCTTCATTGATTATCTGTTAAATCAATTCCCTTTCTATTCACCTTCACTTTGATTTTTATTCACTTATCCACATTTACCTTAATCCCAATTTGGATTACCACTTCACTTCTTATCTCAGTTGGGTATTTAATCAATAACAGTTTGAACTCCGACCAGTTTATATTTAGAAAATAGCTTGAATTTTTTTTTTAAATAGACAGTAGTTGAAAAATGATTATTAGTTTATAAAATAGCTGTAAAACAGTTAAGTAATCGTAAAATAATTGAAAAATAGTAAATAATTGCAAAATAGTTGTAAAATAGTGATTAGTTATAAAGCAGTTGGAAAAATAATAATTAGTTTATAAAACAGTTGTGAAATAGCTAAATAGTTTCCAAAAGTAGTTATAAAATAAGCTTAAGTTAGTTTTAGGTTTAAAAAGAAAAGTTGTATGGTAATTAGTTTGGAAAAATAGATTTATACTAAAACAATTTATTTTGAAAATAGTCCAGAGTCAAACTGTTTAATACCCCATCTCCATTTCCATCAATTCAATTTAAATTTCCACTTTCATTTAAATTGACTCAATCCCAATCTGAATAACTTCAATTTTATTTCAAATTAATCCAATTCAAATTTCCCATTTGAATTTTATACTTATCCATCATAAATCACAATTCCCATTAATTCAAATCAAATTCAGTTTGAACTAATTCAATTTAAATCTCAATTTTAAACCATCTCGAATTATATAAATTCGAGTTAAATTTTCAAAAGTTGATTTAACCCCTTAAATCAAATTAACCTTTATATTTTAAATTAATAATCCAAATCTTTAAACAATTTAATTCTGAGTCCAATTCTCAAAATTCCATTTTAAATTATCTTTACTTAACTTATTTCAAAGTTCAAATGAGAGTTCAAAACAATTTTATCTTCCATTTTGAAACCAGTTCTTAAACAATTTTACACATTTAATTCTTAAGTTCAAAGTGATTCCATAAATTTTCTACAATGGATGTATATTACCTCAATCCATTTCTTAATTTAATTAGAATAGTCCAATTCACAGTTTCATGGATTATTAATAACAAAAGGATGATATCAGGATAAGCCAAAGTAAATAAACATCTAGATTATTTAAAACAGCATCCATCAATAACACACATATCCCATTTCCAGATCTCAAATCCGTTTGAGATCTCACATAACTCCCATTTCAAAACAACCCATTTAACTTCACTAAGTAAAATTTTTATTTCATCTTGAAATTTCCCATTTAGGTTGTTCTTATTTAACTTCCCCTAAGTTAAATTCAATTCATTCATTCATCCTACCTTACTCAAATTTGAATTTCTACTTCAAATTTTCAAATTTCTAATAATATTCATTCTTACTCATTAGTTCAAAACTTATATCACTTTGGGTGTCACACCACTTTCCCAGGATTATTCAAAACTCAATCTTAGAGTTTATTTCAAATATACATATTTATTTCCTTTACACACCAAATTACTTTAAATTTTAAACCACCTTTGGTTTTAAATTCAAAACATGTTCCTACAAATTTTCAAACAACTCTTATTTTAAAATAGGATCACCTTCAAGTATATTCTAAACAATATTATTTATTCTTTTCTTTTAACACTTTAAAACAATTCAAATGTTTCTAAACTTAGGTTTAACCTTCACAATTTAAATCTGTACAAGTTATACTCATCTAAATTTATATCCTTAACACATTTTATTTTGCTTACTCATTAACACACATTCCATTATTAAATACACCAACCATTTATGATAATAACCAAGATTATCATATCTGAAAACCAATTCATTATTATCTTAGTTTTGAACTCTTTCCCAAATTCAAGATTTTAATTTCAGTTTGAATCCATTCCAAACTTATCTTTATTTAATTTCAATTTGGTTGTATTACTATTACCACTTAATTCTTATTATTTTATTTATTTCCAATAAATTTTAACAACCAATAATTTAAACATTTATTAGTAAGAAATATTGCTTTATATATCAAAATATATTTTTACATAAAATCATTTAAAATCTTTATATACGAAAATAACAAGTACGCTCTCATATATATTACACTCAACTCATTCTAGGGTACTATTGTCCCTATCCTTATGAGTACACCCACCAGAGCCAAGGTTCTCGCTTAACCTTACAGCTCTGATACCAACTGTAACGACCCTGAATTTTCGATCCCGAAAATTCCAGATAGTTAAGGAAAAAAAAAGAAAGAGATAGAAGAAGAAGAAACAGGAAACAAAACACAGAACCTCACAATCACAGCGGATCAAAATATAATATCAAATAATAACAGTTTACAAAAGAATACTGTATCAGTTGATTACATTTAAATACATCAGAGTTACAACATATACACAACACTGGACAGATACAATCAACATGTCCCAGACAACTACAATATAACACAGCGGAATACCCTCCATACGCTCCTGCCATTCAGCTCGTCTCCTGAGCTCCAGAACGTCCTTACCTGGAAATTTGTAATACTCGATCTGACCCGAGCATTACATCAAAGTAACACCTGGGTCAGGCTGGAAACCAGCGAGAGTAAACCCATCTACCATGGAATACAAAGGTATACAACTTATATAAAACCCGGGTAACTCATATCAATATAAAATTTACAATTTTGTTAGGGTCATCACTTATTTCACGCATAAATTTCAAAGGACCAACAACTTAGATTAAATAGTCCAATTCACCTAAATCACTCCATTCCGGTCTATTGACTCCACATATCAAATCCGTACAGAATTATTATGGATTATAAATCGAAGTGGGTTCGGGTATTTACCAATACCTGACTCCGGACTCTTCGAATTCAATGTCATTTTAAATTCTAGTTTGAGTGATACCTATCAGCCATAATGCAAGGTGTCATAGTCATACAGCAAATTTACTTATCAATACAAACTCCAAATTTTACTGTACAATTCCATCATATCATATTTCTGGACATCACAACTCAATATCAGAGATATCCACAATCCAATATCATTAAATCATCCACACAAGCAAGATTCCTAATTTAATTCCTAATTTATTTATTTCAATCATCTAGTTGATCATTTCGCAATTATCTCTAACCTCAATTTGATCGTCTTGCTTGATAATTTCTTAATTCTTACTTATCGATTAACTCTGTATTTATAGATTATTTTGGTTAATTACCATTTCCCATTTGTTAACGTTTCTACTTGCTTACAATATCTTATTAAAAATATTATTCATCGTACATTTTAAATCATCTTTAATATTTAAAATAATTAGATTTTAATAAAATTTAAATAACTTGGAATAAATTTCAAAGACTTAAGTATTAAACAAGTTTTATTGTTAACTTAAATTAATTTCTAAATTAGAGGATTTGCTAAGGTTTACATATTAAAAATATTAGCTAAATAATCAACTCATATTTAAGCTCAACTTAATTGCCAAAATTTATAAAAGCTACAGTGCTCAAATTTGAAGAAAATTCGTTTACTTATCTTATAAAAATAATGGTAGCTGAAATAAAAATCTCGTGCCTACCGTCTATAAAAACCCGAGCGTTGCTCGAGAATTTCCGCGTGCTACCCGAGTAATTTCCCTGTCTCCACGCAATGCTCTTTCTTCCTCCACTTTTCCTTTCCCAGTTTAAATTTAAAATTAAATAAACTATCTGAAGAAAACTCACGCGCCAGATTCTCGAGGCATCTTCCCTTCTTCTTCGAGTTTTACTCGAGACTAACCCACGAAATCTCGAGTATCACTCGAGACAAAACCCGGTTGTTCGCTGCTACCCACCAGAGACTCAACTGTGCACCACTCTCCAACCAACACTGGCCATCCCCTCGATCGCTGGCGAATCCCAATCGATCACCTCTACGTGATCGACCACCCAAACCAACCATTTAAAGTTCGAATCAAAATTCGACACTTCCAGTCGAAACTGGAATGTTCAAGCTCACCCCAAATCGCCTCGTCACGGCCATCTCGACCACCGGAGACCCTCATCTTCTGACCACACCTCCACAACACGACATGCTTTCCTTCTTCAAAATCGCGTGAAGCTCGATCCTACTAAAATGACGAACTTGACATTTTACAGACCCGTTCAAAACTCTAACCAAAACCATACATTCAATCAAAACTCAAAATTCGTGCATTCAAAAATTTTCTCATCATTTTTCTGGTATTGCTACACTATCAAGCTTACCTCTCACAAAAATTCAGAAATTTAAATTGCTTAAATCGACTGGAATTGATAAAAATGCCTCTAGGCTTCATATTCGAACAGCGTCTTACACACTTGCTTAAAAATCGTCATTTTTATCTTAAAAATCCTACTTTTGTATGTAGATTCAAATTATATTGTTGAATTAGCAAATTAAAATATTTGAATTTAACATAGAAATTTGGATAACCTGTGATCAACTTTCCAGTTGATCTGCTTCTTCCAAAATTTGGAAACAGGTTTAAGAACTTGATTTATAGTTGAAACTACTCACTTTGTTTAAATCACAGTCTATAATGATTGAGTGGTAATATTTAAAATTGATCACCTACTAAACTTTGTAACTACAGGCAGATCAAACAATATACAGAGCAGTGTATATATATGCACATCATTATATTCAAACTGGACTATTCACAAACCAGATTTTATATGCATCTTAATCTAGTTTAAACAACTTAAACTTTGAAATTATTGTTTACTCACCTGACTAAAATAAACAGAGCACACAGAGTTTCAGATGGTCACTGCTTTGGTGTTTTCCAGACTCCCAGTTTTGAAATTTCCCAATCTTCAAGATGTTCGCAAGTTTTGATTCCAGTTAAATTTTTGTTTAGGTTGTAGTTTCCTTTTGTTTTATTATCTCAGTTTTTAAATGCTGAACGAAAATGAGAATGTGAAATGGTATGTATAAGAAAACATACTAGCTGAAATATGCAACAAGATTTTTTTCTCTGTGTACTTTGAAAATTTTGTTCAGAGATTTTTTCAAAATATTGTAGGCTGATAAGATAAAGATGGTGGCTCATTTATTGTTTTTGTCATGTGTATTATCACTTTGTACTATATTTTATATTTTTTTTATAAATTTGTGCAGCCGGCTTGTATTGCAAGCTGACATATATGCAACTTCTCTTCTTTTATATTTTGTGTAGCCTGACCTTTGAGTTGAATGTACAAGTGTATGCACTTGTTTCTTCTTCTTTTTTTTCGTGAAGCCTGACCTTGTTTAAGGAAAACATAGGCATGTAGTTTGTTTTGTTGCTTTATACTTATATTACTTTACATTTTTCTAGGGATAATGTGTTTACTTTTATTTTATAATTACAATTTCGATTTATACATATAGTTTAATTTATCGATAGAAGATAGCTCACTTATATTCCGCTTAACGATAATTTATTCGTGATATTATTTATTTATCCATATATGTGATATTTACTTTTATTCTTAACGATTGATAAAGTATAATTTTATTTACATTATCTACATATAAATATTTGTTTCAAACATTACCATTATATCAAATGTTATTAAATTCCATTTACGACACATAAATACGGATAAACGATCACGATCTCATCCGTTTATACTTTGAAAATCTCGTATTATATTTAAATTTAGATTTAATATTTATTAAAATATATTGCCCAAAATTACGGGTCATTACAAAAGTACCATGCCATTAATTGTATTTCAACATACGATTGATAATACAACTGTTACAGACTACTTCAATTCAATAAAATGCAACAAACAAGGTGAATCACTTCACAAAGGAAACAAATGCAAATTCTACTACTTATTATATTTTGGGTGTGTTTCTCAAGGCTTCCACCAAGTCCTTTGTGCATTTACTAACATACAAAGGATACCTTACCCTACCAACTTCAAAATCCATTCTCCATGGGAAATAAGTTAGAATTTCCAGCTTACTTTCACCATGTTTTGAACCTATTTGCATCACAAAATCAAAAACTTTTTTAGCATCTGCCTCGGTTGTAAACACAAATCGATGGAGGTATAGTTCCGAAGCATCATAACCATGTTTTTGAAATGTCAATGGTGCTATGTTATGAGCTAACTTTGCATTTCCATGACTCCTGCGCATTAGAGTTAGTTTATGTTATTCAATTAACTATCATTTCATATACATATTTTGGAATCATTCATGCATTAGAGAAAGTGAGAAAATTGAAGGAATATACATTGTTATAAGTTGCACGAAGCTAGTCCAAGTACATGCGTATGTTAAATTATGATGTTAGTTTGTTTGCTAATAATTAATTTATGTCAAAGGGATTGGGTCGATTAATAAATATATTTGGAGAAAATTAACTTATCAATTTATGATCCAACCCATTTTCCTCATATAATAAGTAGGTCAACCTGATCATCCAATCCACTTAACAGATGGGCCACTAAACCATATAACATTTCAATTGGATTTTGAATATATAAAAATTAAAGTAAAAAAAATAAAATAAATATTGCTTTCTGTTTTTTGAATTAGAAAATATATAAAATATAGATAAAAATCTTTAGATTCATATAATAATTCATATTCAAATTTAAAATTGAAAATTTCAAAATAAGGCTCAAATTTTCTAATCGGGTGCAATTAAAATTCAAACTTTAAATCCCTAAAATTTAGAATTCAAAGTTTTAATAATAAATCAAAACTCAAAAATCAAAATTGAAATATCCAAGTTCAAAATATCAATTTTTAATATTTCATATCCATATTAAAAATTGAATCTTCAAATTTTCAAATTTAGAATACAAATTTCAAAATAAAATATGTATTTTTGAACTATCCTTTTAGGATCTTGGTGAACAAGGGATCATTGTATTTGGAGCAGAACAAAAAGTAAAGTGGATTATCCAATTATTACCAATTTAGTTAAGGGTAAAATGAGTCATTCATATAGAATTCTTTTCACTAAACGAGTTGATCCAATCCACTTAAAAAAAGATTAGTGGGTTGGATCATATTTTGATTGATCTAGTCGTGTGTTCATTAGGAATTGCAATTCAGAACTTCTTTATATTAACATGAGTTTTCCTCTTTTTTTAATCAAAGAAAAGAAATAGTTTTTTTTTCATTACATACTAATATCATGCACCGTATGCTCTTGCATAGGAAACAATACTAAACAAGTTTATAACGAATGATACGGATAGAATGAAGTATGATGTTGTCATGTGACCAAAGTAAAGGCTCTTTATTCTACTACCTACAATAACAATGGGTGTACAGATTAAGTAAGCAGACTTCTATGATTGTGGAAATGACCTAGACATCCTTATTTTTATTATATTCTCAAATCTCATTGTTCCAAATCATGTTGTAAATTAGCTTCCCCAAATGCAAAGTTACCCCTTTTAAAGACATCTTCTCTCTTTCCTTTTTTACTTACTTTTACAATGCACCATACTTGAAAGTTTAGATTTGTATGATTTCTTTGAAATGTGTATAAATGATATATGATGTATATAAATAAATAAAATTTCAAAATCAAGTCATTTTTATGTAGATTTGTTGGCATTGTTGTACATTATACCTCCACAATGCAAGCTACTTGAAAATTTAAATTTATTTATTTTTACAAATAGTCTTTATAGTAATAAAATGGTAATGAAATTTGTGAAACTTTGGTTTCTTTTATTTTAACATATGTTCTTATAATGCAAGCTAAATGCTGATGTCCAACTGTCATCTTTAAAAATAACTATAATACCTTTTGTGTCATACTTTTTTATATCAGCCTGAACTACCAAAAATAACCCTCTATAGATATTATAAAATAAAAATGTCACTTAAAATAGAATATAACAAATTCAAAACGCTATCACTTAAAGATAAGATCTAATAATCAAACTTTCTTTACAAATTCATAATAATCCTCCACAAATGTTATCAAATCTTAATATCACAAAAAATAAGACGTACAAATTCAATTTTTATTAATTAATAATGTAAATAAAAATTCAAAATAATAAAAAATTAGATGTTGCAACTTATAAATAAAAATTCACATTAACTACACATGATTTCAATGCAAAAACATAACTAAATATAATTTATTGACAAGCAACTTACATGCGAAGCACGTGGTATCATCGCATGTGAAGCAGTGTCGTGACGCTCGTTATTATAATGCAAGTTACATAAAGATTTTGAACTAATGTATTTTTGCTAAAACCATTTGCATTATCTTAGAAAAATGGTATTTTTGAACTTATAATTTTGCTAAAATCTTTTGCATTATATATAGAAAAATGGCATTTTTGGCGCATATAAATGATATAAAATAGTAAACGTTCAATGTTTTTTTTTATCTGTGCATTTTTGTCTATTGCATTATACCTTGCATCATAAAAACTACTAGCAAAATGATATGATATAATTATTGTCCTTGTTCTTAATTTTATGAATTTGATTTTAGGATTTAGATTACTATTTTTTCATTCTGAAGAGCTTGTGTTATTATTTTTTAAAGTTTAAGGGTTTAATTTACAATATGAAAAAGGATAATGAGATTTTACCTAATATGATAAATAGTATGGAGTACAACATAAATGCATGCCTTTAAGATATATGCTGCTTTTCCCTTTTATGAAAAAAACATACGAGTTTATGCTGATATTAATAAATGTTATATTGTTACGATATTTTGTACTCTATATGCATGAATATGGTAATAATTTATGTAGGAAGATTGCCTTAAAATTGATGAATGTTGATTATCATTTGTTTTGTTTCTAAAAGGCTGTTATTTATTCAATTGAAAAGAATTATAAATTTTATGTGATTGTTCCATATGACAATGAAAGAGATATAATATTACATGCACGAAGACTCTGATTGGATTATCCAAAGGGGCTTTGCACGAAAGGTCCCTATTTCTGATGGTGTTACAAGAAAAGTCCCTGTAGAAATAAGTATGTAAATTAAGTCCCTGTTTTTTCTAAATTAGAAAACGCAAGTTAGCTTGCGCTTTTTAAAATTTCAAAATTTTCAAAATCGGAAAGCCCAAACTAGCTTGCGCTTTCCTGATAGAAAGCGCAAGTTACCTTGTGCTTTTCAAAAATTTCAAAATTTTTAAAATTTTCAAAATTTTCAAAATTAGAAAGCGCAAACTAGCTTGCGCTTTCCTGATAGAAAGTGCAAGTTAACATGCGCTTTTCAAAATTTTCAAAATTTTCGAAAATTTCTAAAATTTCGAAAAATATTTCAAAATTAGAAAAGTGCAAGACACTTTGCGTTTTTTATTTTTGAAAAATAGGGACCAAATTTACATATTCATTTCTGCAGGGACTTTTTGTATAACAACATCAAAAACAGGGACCTGTGACTCTTTTCTTGTTATCCAAATGTCATGGGATGCTCAGGTCTAATAGATACCACTTTAGTTATAACCCAACTAATCAATCTGTAGGCTCAGTAAGATTGTTGCTATGTAACAAGTAACATAACCATTTACAAAGGTAAGTAGATTGAACCTTAAATGTCTTAATAAATTCGAATCATTATCACTTGAGGCATGATACTACCTTATCTATACCTTTTATTAAGAATTTTCTACTAGAAAAGCATGCGTTATTGCAACTGAAAGGCATGATAAATCCTAGCAGCTTTCTTGAAAGGATCGATATTTGTTTGTACTCAATGACATAATCTACAAATATTGTTTGATCCACTGAAGTTTAATCATTTCTTATACTGCGCTAGTTTTAATGAAATTAAGTGTGCATACGAAACCATATATCCTCCAATCCAACACAAAAATGCAATCAGTTCTCAATGAAATAATTTATTCATTTTCACATTATATATTTATTTATTATTTATTCTACATAAAATTATGTATATTTAATTAATAAGTTCAATCATTTATGTATGTTTTAGCACAAAATTTTCTTATCATGTCAAATGAAAAGAAAATGAATAGGTAAAAGGTTTGAACCTCAGTTAAAAAAAATGTTTGATCCTGAAGAATTGCATGAGATCCTCCCCATATACTAGTGGTTTGAAACCTTTAAAGACCGCCAAAAGAGTCTTTTCCTCTTCATAGAACTCGTAATACTTACTGTAGGCATCCAGAATATCCATTTGTTTTTCTTTAATCCATTTGTGATCATCACGGCTAGTGTAATACACCGATAAGATATTTCCATATAGAAACTAAAGTTAGTTTAAGAATTGGGTAAGAGATGTGTTTTTCAAATTGGGAAATGTGCATCATGAATATAAAATTGTATTTTGATACTGAATTTTTAGAGCATGAATTTACTCACTAGAAATTATTGCACAGCTAAAAAAACCAAGAAGAGGAACAAAAATAATATAATTTTACATGTAAATATTTTGTTAATGAATAACAACATCATTAATTTATACCATGTTAGAAATTAGAGAAAAAGAAATTTGAAGAATAGATGGAATATAGTATTAAATATTAGCATGGAAATAAACATTTCAATGATAAGAAAACCTTCAAATGAAGATTTTGGAATTACCAAAACATTTCAGTAATTTAGTCAAAATAAAGAGAGAGAAAGGCCATTTTTACCATTTGTCAATCCTCTCTACCACGTCATCGTAACCTTCCCCATTTTCTATTTTGGTGAGATGAAGCAAAAAAGCCTTATTCTAAAAATCCAATAACAATATGAACTCAATGACAACCCACCTCTAGACCAAAGGCCTTTTTTGTATTCCCAACCCATACCCCTTATAACTTCCGATAACCTAATTCTATTGCTTCTACAAACATCACATTCTTCTCTCACATCCAATCAAAACCCAATTTTCAACATGATAAATCTATATACTCGCATGGATTTTTATCAGCAATATTCTTATCGTAACCTCAGTTTCAGTTTCTCAAATAAGTTTGAGGTAGATATTACTAATTTTTTTCTTTCATTTATCCTTAAAGCATGATCTACCGAACATTGCTATTTTTTGTGTGATTGTGCAAATGATTTTGCATGAAAAAAAAGTTGGTGCATTTTTCTTTGCATACATCCAATGAAGGTTCATAAGTACCGGTTGTCATAATGAATCTCATTGAAGTTACAAATTAATTTGAATTGACATTAGTTCAAATTTAATTGTGATTGCCTATAATTAACGCTAATCATAATTCAAACTGTTTCCATTCATTATTAATTAAGGATAAATAAGCATTATGGATTGTTAAGTAGAAATTTGATTTTGTAATTTACCATCTAATGTACTAATGTTAATTATAATACAACTCATTTCTTTTATTGTTAGTGTAGCACTGTGCTTGTCTATTCATCATTTGATCAGATAATCACACATCATTTGATAATTTTATGAAGGTTTCTTGTTTTTTTTTTGAATTTCAAACATTTAAGTACTTGTTACCTAGCAATTTCATATGGGCTGACATTCTAGCATTAAATATCAAGCCTTAAATTGATTCAAGCGTTAAATTCAAACATAATCGTCCAATGCCTTAATTCATTCAAGCCTAAGTTTAAAAATAAAATATTTCAAGCGTAAAATTTATTCAGATGTTAAATTTAAACATATCATTTAATGCCTTAATGCATTTAAGCCTTGAATTTAAACACAAACGTTTCATGCTTTAATTACATTCAAGTCTTCAATTTACGCTTCAACGTCTGGAAGAATTTATTCAATTCTCTTTTAAGACTTAATTAAATTTATCAAGCCATATTCATTTAAAAAATATTTAAACATCATTATTTCAAGGCAAGTGTTAAATATCCTATTGGAGGAATTTGGTGGGTCACATTTCTTGTATTTCCTTCTTATTCATTGTCTTCTCGCTCAACCAAAATTTACTATCTAATGTACTAATGTTAATTATAATACAACTCGTTTCTTTTATTGTTAGTGCAGCACCGTGCTTGTGGCTATGTATTGGTGAACCATACTTCCATCTGATGCACTAAACTCCTATTCCATCCATGCTTCATTTTCAATATCAGCGGGGTAGGAAAGGTGTAACGACCCTAGATTTTAATTTAAATTAAATTTATAATTAATGGTATTTTTGAATAAAAATAGTAAACTAAATGGATAAATTGATACGAGTTTCCCCGGATTCAAATATATTCTATATAAATCATTTAAATTTAAGTATTGTATATATATATATGAATGTATATGTATATGTAATTTAAGAGTAAAATTAATAATATATATATATATATATGACAATGAATGGGTTAATAATAATAATTGAATTTATAATTTCAACATAAGACAATAATATACATAAGTATGAAATAACTTGCAAAGCAAATAATAAAATAAGTAAAACAAAAATGTTTAATAAACAAAAACAAATACAAGTATGCAAAACAAAGTAAACAAGTAAAGGGATAAAACAAATGGAACAAATGTGAACTGGAAAACAAGCAAGCAAGCTAGGCAAAGTAAATAAAGTACACCCTAACATATTATCTCAGCCGAGACTTACAAATGAAGCAAACAAAAGAAAGTACATAAACATCCATAAGCTTGCAAATAGAACATAAGGTACCAGAGCAATTAATGCTATACTCCTTAGTACACTACAAAACATATCTATCAGCCGAACCAAAGGAAAATATATGAATATAAGAAGAAGAAAAACAATATTGTACATGGTAATAAATGCAGCCTCCCATTTGTATACAATATCCCTGGTTTTGTTTTGTACAACACTATCTATCAGCCCCATATGAAAAATCTCTGATCAGACCTTTACAAAAGCAAAATGATCATCCTGTAATCTTCTTTATACATCAAACCTTCCACTCAGTTTTATTCATTCGAAGCTAAGGAAAAATGTCTGAAGCAAGCATCCTCTTGAAAACATTAAAACAAAGATTCAATTTAAAACAACAAACTCAATTCAAAGAAAAAGAAATAGCAAAGTACTGAAATTAAAAAGAAAACATCACCACATATTCAAGTTGAAAGACAATTTGCTGAAGAAACAAAATAAAGAAAAAGATTTACAACTTCCAGTTCTCCACAGTAAATCTGCTCCTCTGTCTACAATTTTCATAGGTGAGTAACTTCATTTTTTAAAATGCTTAAGTGTATTTCTATATGGTTGCCTGATTGATTCTAGTGAGTAAACACCTATTTTTCAAAGTTTAAACTTGTGTATTGCTTTGGAATAATATAAGCTTGCTGAATAGTTTTAAATAAACAATTTTGTGAATGTTTGTTGCTCTGGAAAACTTTCTATGCCCTGTTCTTTTATATGATGTGTACAGAGCAAAGAAAAAATGGAAACTTCAATGCTTCTTCTTACAAACACTTTGGACTTAGGAATTTAAGTTAAATAAATTTGTTTAAACTTAAAAATCACAATCTGGAAATTCCTTGAAGCTTGACAGTATAACATAGACTCTGTACATTAAATTTTACTGAAAAAAAGAAATTTTATGATGAACTCGAATACTTAAAATTGTCTATTTGATTTTATAACTTGAGTGAGCATTCAAAAACAAGATTTTTGAAACAAAAATATTGATTTTTGGTTAAGTGTTTTAAGTACAGTTCCTAGTTGAACTAAATATACTTTTAAATCAATTCCGGGCGATTCATCAATTATTAGATGTTGAAATTTTGGTCGAAGTTGGATTGGCCATCAATGAAGTTGAGAAAATTGTTATATGATTTTTTTTTGCACGAGTTGATTTGTCGAATTCGATTTAGGGTTAGTTCGAGTTTTCAGGACCGATTAGTAATCAAGGCTAGTGTGACCTCAATACGCGATCGAGTTGTACGCAATGATGGGGGAGGTTAGTTTGGGACGTTGACGTGACGTGGCCGAAGTTACGACAGTTCCGGTGGACTGAGGAACGTTGGCGAAGGGGTTTTGCATGGAGATGGTGTCTGCAGTTCTTTTCGATCGAACTGCTAAAATTCGATTTCAAACTTATGAAGACGATTTGGGTTTTGTTTTCGAATGAGAGGGCGAATTGTGGTTTGCTGGCGATCGCGATGGTCATCAGAGTGGAGCCGCGGTGACGTGCACGTGCACGAGATCGTCTACGTGTTAGCAAGATCGGGCCTGGGAAGAACTCGAGAGGATGCTCGAGTCGAAAGGAAATTGTTGGGTCATAGCACGCATGCACGAAAGTTTTCTTACCTGATACTTTCGTTTAAAATTTAAATCAACTTACTGGAAGAAGAAAAGAAAAATAAAAGAGGAAGAAGAAGTACGAGAGAAAGAGAAGAAGAGTTACAGAGGACTCGGGTGATTCGAGTGTTTAATGCGAAGTGCTACTCGAGTAAACATGGAGGAAGCCTCGGGTTTGTTATTTTCAACTGCAGTAGTGTATTTTTTTTTGTAAAGCTGAGTGCAAAGATTTCCATCAAGGATAAGTACTGTAAAAACTTAATATGTGTTTTATCGTTTTAAGTTAAAACTTAATATAGGTTTTAATTACTTTAGTTAATGCTTAACCACGTTTTAACACTTATTTAATATTTTAACTAATTTAAGTATAAATTTAATTAACACTTAAGTTTGTAGTTAATAAGAATTTGGTTTTCAAAATTTAAAGAAGATTTATAAAATGTTAATTAAGATGAGAAATTAATATCAATTAATTAGAAAGTAATTACATTTTAATGGTAATTTATTAATTAAGGGTTAGTTTATTAATTGAAGATAATTAATTAAATAGTGAATTAAATAGTTAAAGATTAATTCTTTAAATAATTAAAGGTTGATGAATTATAATTAAAGGTTAATTAATTTTTGATGGTTAATTAATAAATGATTAAAGAATAATTAATCAAAATGATCTGTAATTTATTAATGTTAATTAACCAGGATTAGTAATTTTTGTAAGTAATTAAAACTGATTTGGATTACTCAAACAATTAACTGATCTTGCTAATAGATGTTTGATATTTTATTACATGCTATGTGATGGATTGATATATTAGTTATGTGATGCGATGCTATGTTATGTTTTGTGCTAAGCTGTTATATCTGTGATGTATATATTGTTATATGAATATGCAACCCCTTGACCAGTAAAACGGCACTTGAATTTCGATGCGACAGGGAGTTGGATTCCAGTTGGTTATCCGAAACCCACATCGAATTGTAATAATGAATCTTTGTGACTGATAAATTTATTTTATCTATGAATCTGTGAATGAAGATAAGCGATATCGATTATACCGCTTATCGATATATCTGTGATGATTGATGTTGCACTATTGTGTGTAAAACCCCTGGACTACACCATACACACACAAATATGGATTTCACGTGGAAATCGGTTAAGTCACAGATAATTTAAATTTGATGTTTTGAAATTGAAATTTTAAATTTCAATTGATTTTGAAATTAGAAATTTCGGTTTAAATGTGAAAAGCTTTTGAAATAGAATTTCAAAGATGAAACTTATTTTCGAATAACTTGATTAAGTTTTGAAGTTTAAATAATTTGATTTAAACTTAAATTCAAGATTTGAAAATTGAACTCTATGATTTGAAAATAGGGATTAGAGATTTTATACCTGTTATATATGAGTTAAACCATTTTAAAAAGTATTGATTTTGGAATGTGAATAAAATTAAAGGGTTTTAACTTGTGTAAATATAATTGGATTTTTCTTAAACGAAAACTATTTGTTTTCAAATAATAACAGCTTTCATATAAGAAGTGAACTTCCAATTTGTGTTGAAAGGTTTCAAATTTAAAATGAAATTGAAATGTTTTAAAAGGCTATGAATGAAATTGTTTTTGAAAGCTATGAATTTAATCTGTTATTTTTAACAGATTTAAAATGATGTTAGTTTAAACCATTTGAAATGGAATTGTTTTGAAAGCTATTAGTTAAATCTTTGATTTAAAGATTTAACGAATTAATTAAATTGAAATGGAAATCGATTTGGAAAATCTGTGAATGAATCTTTGTGAATTTAATCTTGTTGTTTAAAAAGATTAAAATGGTAACTTGTTTAAACCATTTGAAGAAAGATTTTTGGGTAATAAGTTGTGACTTAATTGAAATCCCAATATCCATATGTTTTGAATATTGCGCTCACTATTCGAGTTAGCCGGGAAAGGACCTTTGGGTCGTATAACCCATTCCGAATAGTGATACGTCGTATATGGATCGCATTTGAAGACCGGTGATGAAGACCGGATATTTTCGAAAATGAAAGGACAACCTGTCGAATGTCTCTGCACTGAGTCGCACCGGTATAGAGATTTATATCACTCTTTTGTGACGGGAAGTCCGGACGTGATTGAAAGTTATCCGGAATTGCAAGGGCTTCGTGAGAAGTGCCTTCGGTTCTGTTCGAACCCGGAACAGACTTATATGGATACATGTCTGACATTACACTTTGAGATATAAAGCCGATTTCTTTCAAATACATTTCTGTTTGGTGGCGGAGAATTTATTCTCTTAGCTTAACACCCTTCTCTGAGACATACGAGCTCAGAGGTTATGTAGTTGAAGTTATCAGCGATATATCCCAATTTGGTAATGTGGCATGCTGAGTGTTGCTGTGTGATGATCAGTGTTTGATCATTTGTGATATGATCATTTGTTTGATCATTTATCTTTGTGATCATAGGTTGATCATCTGTTGACCCAAAGCATGGCTTTTTTTGAAAAGCGTAGCTTTGTGGACGAGACTTCGTCGAGCCTCACAACCCGGTAATGGTCGAAACAGGAATCGTGCGGCAAGGTTTTCAGGGGTAGCTCCCCTAGGGTATGACCATTCCTTCTGGAAAAGGGTAGTATCATGGTATGGAGCCCAGATACTTACTCATGTGGACACACTTTATTTACTGTGTGATGTTGGTTAGAGAGCTCTCGGTTAAAGGTCCCAAAGGACCGGGGGTGGCATATCTGAGGTTTCTTTTATCCCTTGGGAAAAGGGGTTGCCGGCCTTGTTTGGCAGAGAACAGTTGGTTCTCGGAACGTCCCGCCAGAGGCGTTTCTTTCGTGGAATAGGAAGTTCCTTAGCCTGACCATTTGTTGGAAATCCAAACAAAACAATACGAGCCCTGTACGGTTTTAGTTGTATTACCTGCCATGGAATGTGGTGGTAACCTGCTATTGAACATGGTAGCTATAGTAGGCATAAGTGCGAAATGTCTATGCTGGCTAAGATTTATATTCTACTTTCGAAATTGTTTTCTACACTATGCACTAGTAATAATATCAAATGATTTGATTTTGCGTAGTAAGCATCTTTGACTATCATAAGAAGAAATCTCCACCAATTCTGCGTTTGCATTGTGTGTGTGGTGGGAGGTCTTATGGTAGTTTCATTTTCCAAAAGCATTGCGAATTGACTTTAAAATTCTCTGCTATTTGTTTTAAAGATAAACTGTTTTTGTTGCTCACACCAGTCCCATGACTGATCCGGAGTTTATTGTTTCTTTCCTAAACTCTGGATGCTCAAAATTTTTCTACACGAGCAGTCTAGAGTTTGGTTTTTCAGATAGTCAGATTAGTAGGTTATCTGGAGCTAGTTCAGTCTTTGGATCGGACTGCACTTGCTTATCTTTGTACCTCGTTATTGGGAGTTCGAGCTATATCTGGCTTAGTGCTTTGAAGATGGAGATTATCCGCTGCTGATGTTATCGTTTCTTTTCCGCTGCTATTTGTTGTATCATATCTCTGATGTATATTGATATTCATTGTATCACTCTGTTGTATCAGATATTGTATCCGATATTGTATATCAATGTATTATTCATTTATTCCGCTGTGTTATTTACTTAACTGTGTTATAAGCTCCGGCGACTCGGATTTGAACGCTCGAATCTACGACATTCGAGTACAATGTAAAGTATGGATGTCGATTTTCGAACGCGAAAATCCGGGACGTTACATTTGGTATCAGAGCTAAGGTTGAACTTTAGCTCAGGAGTATAACACATTAAGTAGCTCATTAGAGATAGAGTGAAGTAAACTCTAGAATGAGTATATCCTTAAGATATCAGTCTGAACGTCTCAGTAAATTCTCTTACTATCCACTGATAGTAAGTATGAGTGTAAGAAGAGGACGAGATAGGAGACAGGGAATACGACTATAAATGGTCAATACCCTGCGACGGTGGAAACAACTTTCTTATCAATATCCTTTGATTCGTCTTTTCAATTCTTTCCATTTCTTCGTACCAGCTACAAGAAGAAGTTTCGGTGTGAGGATGGCTCTACAAATCGTTGTAGAAGATCTTACTTCGTATCTTCATCAATTTCTTATCAGCTTTTTGATTTATATCTTAATGAATTTGAAATTGAAAATTTTAAATTGAGTTAAATTGATTAATAGGATATGAAGCTAAAATTTGAATTTAATCAATAAAACGATTTCGTTTGAAAACCAAAATTTGAAATTCTATTGAAATTTCTTATGAATACCAAAGTCCGAAGAGGGACAAATTGGTATGTATTCTGAGATATTCCGACTTGAGTTTGGAATTCATATCTTAAGTTAAGGAGTTATAGGAGATCGAATCTGTCTATCTCTGTGTTGTTTCGTGCCTGCGAATTTCGAGGACGAAATTCTTTTAAGGGGGGAAGTTTGTAACGACCCTAGATTTTAATTTAAATTAAATTTATAATTAATGGTATTTTTGAATAAAAATAGTAAACTAAATGGATAAATTGATACGAGTTTCCCCGGATTCAAATATATTCTATATAAATCATTTAAATTTAAGTATTGTATATATATATATATATGAATGTATATGTATATGTAATTTAAGAGTAAAATTAATAATATATATATATATGACAATGAATGGGTTAATAATAATAATTGAATTTATAAATTCAACATAAGACAATAATATACATAAGTATGAAATAACTTGCAAAGCAAATAATAAAATAAGTAAAACAAAAATGTTTAATAAACAAAAACAAATACAAGTATGCAAAATAAAGTAAACAAGTAAAGGGATAAAACAAATGGAACAAATGTGAACTGGAAAACAAGCAAGCAAGCTAGGCAAAGTAAATAAAGTACACCCTAACATATTATCTCAGCCGAGACTTACAAATGAAGCAAACAAAAGAAAGTACATAAACATCCATAAGCTTGCAAATAGAACATAAGGTACCAGAGCAATTAATGCTATACTCCTTAGTACACTACAAAACATATCTATCAGCCGAACCAAAGGAAAATATATGAATATAAGAAGAAGAAAAACAATATTGTACATGGTAATAAATGCAGCCTCCCATTTGTATACAATATCCCTGGTTTTGTTTTGTACAACACTATCTATCAGCCCCATATGAAAAATCTCTGATCAGACCTTGTACAAAAGCAAAATGATCATCCTGTAATCTTCTTTATACATCAAACCTTCCACTCAGTTTTATTCATTCGAAGCTAAGGAAAAATGTCTGAAGCAAACATCCTCTTGAAAACATTAAAACAAAGATTCAATTTAAAACAACAAACTCAATTCAAAGAAAAAGAAATAGCAAAGTACTGAAATTAAAAAGAAAACATCACCACATATTCAAGTTGAAAGACAATTTGCTGAAGAAACAAAATAAAGAAAAAGATTTACAACTTCCACTTCTCCAAAGTAAATCTGCTCCTCTGTCTACAATTTTCACAGGTGAGTAACTTCATTTTTTAAAATGCTTAAGTGTATTTCTATATGGTTGCCTGATTGATTCTAGTGAGTAAACACCTATTTTTCAAAGTTTAAACTTGTGTATTGCTTTGGAATAATATAAGCTTGCTGAATAGTTTTAAATAAACAATTTTGTGAATGTTTGTTGCTCTGGAAAACTTTCTATGCCCTGTTCTTTTATATGATGTGTACAGAGCAAAGAAAAAATGGAAACTTCAATGCTTCTTCTTACAAACACTTTGGACTTAGGAATTTAAGTTAAATAAATTTGTTTAAACTTAAAAATCACAATCTGGAAATTCCTTGAAGCTTGACAGTATAACATAGACTCTGTACATTAAATTTTACTGAAAAAAAGAAATTTTATGATGAACTCGAATACTTAAAATTGTCGATTTGATTTTATAACTTGAGTGAGCATTCAAAAACAAGATTTTTGAAACAAAAATATTGATTTTTGGTTAAGTGTTTTAAGTACAGTTCCTAGTTGAACTAAATATACTTTTAAATCAATTCCGGGCGATTCATCAATTATTAGATGTTGAAATTTTGGTCGAAGTTGGATTGGCCATCAATGAAGTTGAGAAAATTGTTATATGATTTTTTTTTTGCACGAGTTGATTTGTCGAATTCGATTTAGGGTTAGTTCGAGTTTTCAGGACCGATTAGTAATCAAGGCTAGTGTGACCTCAATACGCGATCGAGTTGTACGCAATGATGGGGGAGGTTAGTTTGGGACGTTGACGTGACGTGGCCGAAGTTACGACAGTTCCGGTGGACTGAGGAACGTTGGCGAAGGGGTTTTGCGTGGAGATGGTGTCTGCAGTTCTTTTCGATCGAACTGCTAAAATTCGATTTCAAACTTATGAAGACGATTTGGGTTTTGTTTTCGAATGAGAGGGCGAATTGTGGTTTGCTGGCGATCGCGATGGTCATCAGAGTGGAGCCGCGGTGACGTGCACGTGCACGAGATCGTCTACGTGTTAGCAAGATCGGGCCTAGGAAGAACTCGAGAGGATGCTCGAGTCGAAAGGAAATTGTTGGGTCATAGCACGCATGTACGAAAGTTTTCTTACCTGATACTTTCGTTTAAAATTTAAATCAACTTACTGGAAGAAGAAAAGAAAAATAAAAGAGGAAGAAGAAGCACGAGAGAAAGAGAAGAAGAGTTACAGAGGACTCGGGTGATTCGAGTGTTTAATGCGAAGTGCTACTCGAGTAAACATGGAGGAAGCCTCGGGTTTGTTATTTTCAACTGCAGTAGTGTATTTTTTTTGTAAAGCTGAGTGCAAAGATTTCCATCAAGGATAAGTACTGTAAAAACTTAATATGTGTTTTATCGTTTTAAGTTAAAACTTAATATAGGTTTTAATTACTTTAGTTAATGCTTAACCACGTTTTAACACTTATTTAATATTTTAACTAATTTAAGTATAAATTTAATTAACACTTAAGTTTGTAGTTAATAAGAATTTGGTTTTCAAAATTTAAAGAAGATTTATAAAATGTTAATTAAGATGAGAAATTAATATCAATTAATTAGAAAGTAATTACATTTTAATGGTAATTTATTAATTAAGGGTTAGTTTATTAATTGAAGATAATTAATTAAATAGTGAATTAAATAGTTAAAGATTAATTCTTTAAATAATTAAAGGTTGATGAATTATAATTAAAGGTTAATTAATTTTTGACGGTTAATTAATAAATGATTAAAGAATAATTAATCAAAATGATCTGTAATTTATTAATGTTAATTAACCAGGATTAGTAATTTTTGTAAGTAATTAAAACTGATTTGGATTACTCAAACAATTAACTGATCTTGCTAATAGATGTTTGATATTTTATTACATGCTATGTGATGGATTGATATATTAGTTATGTGATGCGATGCTATGTTATGTTTTGTGCTAAGCTGTTATATCTGTGATGTATATATTGTTATATGAATATGCAACCCCTTGACCAGTAAAACGGCACTTGAATTTCGATGCGACAGGGAGTCGGATTCCAGTTGGTTATCCGAAACCCACATCGAATTGTAATAATGAATCTTTGTGACTGATAAATTTATTTTATCTATGAATCTGTGAATGAAGATAAGCGATATCGATTATACCGCTTATCGATTTATCTGTGATGATTGATGTTGCACTATTGTGTGTAAAACCCCTGGACTACACCATACACACACAAATATGGATTTCACGTGGAAATCGGTTAAGTCACAGATAATTTAAATTTGATGTTTTGAAATTGAAATTTTAAATTTCAATTGATTTTGAAATTAGAAATTTCGGTTTAAATGTGAAAAGCTTTTGAAATGGAATTTCAAAGATGAAACTTATTTTCGAATAACTTGATTAAGTTTTGAAGTTTAAATAATTTGATTTAAACTTAAATTCAAGATTTGAAAATTGAACTCTATGATTTGAAAATAGGGATTAGAGATTTTATACCTGTTATATATGAGTTAAACCATTTTAAAAAGTATTGATTTTGGAATGTGAATAAAATTAAAGGGTTTTAACTTGTGTAAATATAATTGGATTTTTCTTAAACGAAAACTATTTGTTTTCAAATAATAACAGCTTTCATATAAGAAGTGAACTTCCAATTTGTGTTGAAAGGTTTCAAATTTAAAATGAAATTGAAATGTTTTAAAAGGCTATGAATGAAATTGTTTTTGAAAGCTATGAATTTAATCTGTTATTTTTAACAGATTTAAAATGATGTTAGTTTAAACCATTTGAAATGGAATTGTTTTGAAAGCTATTAGTTAAATCTTTGATTTAAAGATTTAACGAATTAATTAAATTGAAATGGAAATCGATTTGGAAAATCTGTGAATGAATCTTTGTGAATTTAATCTTGTTGTTTAAAAAGATTAAAATGGTAACTTGTTTAAACCATTTGAAGAAAGATTTTTGGGTAATAAGTTGTGACTTAATTGAAATCCCAATATCCATATGTTTTGAATATTGCGCTCACTATTCGAGTTAGCCGGGAAAGGACCTTTGGGTCGTATAACCCATTCCGAATAGTGATACGTCGTATATGGATCGCATTTGAAGACCGGTGATGAAGACCGGATATTTTCGAAAATGAAAGGACAACCTGTCGAATGTCTCTGCACTGAGTCGCGCCGGTATAGAGATTTATATCACTCTTTTGTGACGGGAAGTCCGGACGTGATTGAAAGTTATCCGGAATTGCAAGGGCTTCGTGAGAAGTGCCTTCGGTTCTGTTCGAACCCGGAACAGACTTATATGGATACATGTCTGACATTACACTTTGAGATATAAAGCCGATTTCTTTCAAATACATTTCTGTTTGGTGGCGGAGAATTTATTCTCTTAGCTTAACACCCTTCTCTGAGACATACGAGCTCAGAGGTTATGTAGTTGAAGTTATCAGCGATATATCCCAATTTGGTAATGTGGCATGCTGAGTGTTGCTGTGTGATGATCAGTGTTTGATCATTTGTGATATGATCATTTGTTTGATCATTTATCTTTGTGATCATAGGTTGATCATCTGTTGACCCAAAGCGTGGCTTTTTTTGAAAAGCGTAGCTTTGTGGACGAGACTTCGTCGAGCCTCACAACCCGGTAATGGTCGAAACAGGAATCGTGCGGCAAGATTTTCAGGGGTAGCTCCCTTAGGTTATGACCATTCCTTATGGAAAAGGGTAGTATCATGGTATGGAGCCCAGATACTTACTCATGTGGACACACTTTATTTACTGTGTGATGTTGGTTAGAGAGCTCTCGGTTAAAGGTCCCAAAGGACCGGGGGTGGCATATCTGAGGTTTCTTTTATCCCTTGGGAAAAGGGGTTGCCGGCCTTGTTTGGCAGAGAACAGTTGGTTCTCGGAACGTCCCGCCAGAGGCGTTTCTTTCGTGGAATAGGAAGTTCCTTAGCCTGACCATTTGTTGGAAATCCAAACAAAACAATACGAGCCCTGTACGGTTTTAGTTGTATTACCTGCCATGGAATGTGGTGGTAACCTGCTATTGAACATGGTAGCTATAGTAGGCATAAGTGCGAAATGTCTATGCTGGCTAAGATTTATATTCTACTTTCGAAATTGTTTTCTACACTATGCACTAGTAATAATATCAAATGATTTGATTTTGCGTAGTAAGCATCTTTGACTATCATAAGAAGAAATCTCCTCCAATTCTGCGTTTGCATTGTGTGTGTGGTGGTAGGTCTTATGGTAGTTTCATTTTCCAAAAGCATTGCGAATTGACTTTAAAATTCTCTGCTATTTGTTTTAAAGATAAACTGTTTTTGTTGCTCACACCAGTCCCATGACTGATCCGGAGTTTATTGTTTCTTTCCTAAACTCTGGATGCTCAAAACTTTTCTACACGAGCAGTCTAGAGTTTGGTTTTTCAGATAGTCAGATTAGTAGGTTATCTGGAGCTAGTTCAGTCTTTGGATCGGACTGCACTTGCTTATCTTTGTGCCTCGTTATTGGGAGTTTGAGCTATATCTGGCTTAGTGCTTTGAAGATGGAGATTATCCGCTGCTGATGTTATCGTTTCTTTTCCGCTGCTATTTGTTGTATCATATCTCTGATGTACATTGATATTCATTGTATCACTCTGTTGTATCAGATATTGTATCCGATATTGTATATCAATGTATTATTCATTTATTCCGCTGTGTTATTTACTTAACTGTGTTATAAGCTCCGGCGACTCGGATTTGAACGCTCGAATCTACGACATTCGAGTACGATGTAAAGTATGGATGTCGATTTTCGAACGCGAAAATCCGGGACGTTACAAAAGGTAAATGAATAGGTGAAAATAGATCCAGACTTGTCTATTCATCGGTAAACCTTCAATCCTGTTAATATTTGGAGCAATATTTTTGTTCTTAATTTTGTGATGCTATATTAAGGTTGACAAATCATTATAGTTTTGTGCTTTATTTTTAGTTACAAAGTTGATCATTTCAGCATTTATAGAAAAAAACATTGCACTAAGAAATAAGGTGAAGATAACGACGGTTAGCCAATGCCATTTTTGTAGAAATAAGGTGCATGTTAAGTAAATATTTGTGTAATCCGGTATATTCACCATGTATGATAAGTGGTCAGTGGTGTATGAATAAAATTTATTTTTTCTTTTAGTTGTGACCAAATATAGCATATGAGAATGAAAATTTAGAGCCATTATTTTGCACTAAGAAGGCAATTTTTTAATTTTGAACATAAATTTTAAAAGCAAACTGGATTCATACACTAAAATTAAATTCATCATTATTTTCCTAAGAAAATCTTTAATTAAACTATTCTAGTTCCTACTTGTATTTTTAAGCGTTGTCTTATAAACCAAATAGATGAAACTTACTAAATCAATACATTTTGATGAAGAATTCAACTAAATTTGAAAAATCAGTTTCTATGTGAAATATTAAGCTAGGTCCATTATCATTAAACATAGAACAAATAAATTTAGAAACCTTATTTTTGCAAAACTTTGAAGAATTCCAATTCCAATTTCAATCCAAACAAAGTGATGTATATGATTATCTGATCAATTTAAGATTATTAGACTTCTGAAATTAGAAGGTTATATTATTCTACCGTTATAAAAAAGTCAAGTATTACCAATAATTCCTGTAATTAATCATGATAGTAAAGTTGCATTATTTAATCAACGAGATTACTTGTATATGTTTTTGCCATAAAATATGGACAAGAGTCGTAGAAATGTTAAAAACTAAGCAAATATTCTACCACCAATCACTGGGAGCTTAATAGAACCATTCGAACTAATTTGAAATGATAAATATGCATGCATTCATTATTTGTTTGATGATTTAGTTAGATAAAAATATTCTTTACATTTTTTCTGTTACATGAAAATGTTTGTATTTTATCTCAAAACCTAAACATCATTTCTAATGAGCTTATTGAATTTTTGCAGTCCACGACAATTTTGTAAAACTTTACTATGCCAATGTCACATCAACAATTGCATGTATATTGCTCGGTAACCTTCAACCATCTTTGGCTTTGCAAAAACACCTCCAAAAAGAATGTGCAAAAGCAGTATGTATATACCTTGAAATTTATTTAAAATACTGTATAATACTATATGAATATATATAAGCGGTTAATTACTTTTAAATGAAACAGGACAATATTTCAAAGGTGTTCAAGATTGCTGAAGCCTTTATAAGGACTAAATGTTGTGTAGATAGATCTTTTGGCATAATAATTTCTGGATATGATATTAAGGTAATAAGTAATACAAAATGTTATTAGGGTGATACATAGGTTGTATGCTTTAGTGTGCACTTGCATTCATTTCATTTTCTGGACTGTAGGGATGTCACGACCCGCCCTTCACGACCCTCGAAAATCGACACAAAATACTCAATAGTATAATATGCCGACAATCAAATGCCGGAAAAGACAGACTGTAGAAGAATAAGAAAGTAGATAGAAGAAGAAAGAACTAAACAAAACCAGAACCTCACAGTCGCAGCGGATAAAATATAATATATAGAACAGATCTTTACACAAATGAAAACTATATCTGTTTATATACAATACATCATCATCAGAGTATATCATAATACAATCATCAATATCCAGTCAATCAGTCAATACAACAATCACAGCAGCGGAATAATACAAGTACGAGAAATACGTCTCGGACTCCAGCTCCTCTCCTGAGCTCCATAACAACCTATCCTGTATATATAATACTCTATCTGACCCGAGCATTATAATAAAATAACACCCGAGTCAGTATGGAATACCAGCGCATCATAAATACACCCAATTGATTATTAAAGTTTCAAAAATCCTTTGAAAACAAAAGCATCTCGTAAGACCACGCCACAAATAAACATGTCGGGTTTTTACCTTACGATAGCTAAAACACTTTTTATAGAAATCCTCTGATATTATAATAGTGTCTATAAACAAATACTTATAAAATAGCCGAAATTGTTACATTCATTAAATTCCGGCATACTAGGTATACAAACAAAACTCGTACAAGGCACGTAGGGAGAATGGATTTCCAACGAATGACTAGGCACTGGGGTACCACCTGTCACAGTACGTGGCCTAGATCACAGTACCGAGGACCCACCCTAAGTCCCCTGCAACACAAGGCCGGAATCACCTATGGGCAATTCCGAATATAATCACCCCACGGTTGTGATCAGCAACCGCACCACTAAGCCGAAATAAAAGGGACATCTAGACAGGGATGACCATACTCTCCAGTGGGCGCTACCCACGAAGCCTTGCTGCATAACCCCTGATTTTCAGTCATTCCCGGTTGATGAGGCTTGAGGCTAAGCGTTACCTTTATAGAACATATCCCTTTGAATGCCCATCGCCCACCTGACGATGTCACGAAAGCATTCGTCCATACAAGTCCGTCCCGGGTCCGAACGGAACCGAAGGCACTATTCCTACTACATCCATTTTGGAAATATCCTCAGGATTAGTAGCGACTAGCCCTTGCTCTTCACTGCTCCATCTTCGACTCCGAACACGTTACACGAAACGTACAAACCGGATCGAAGTGGTTTTCGAGAAATAAATCTCGATCCCGGTCTCTTCGAAACGATCAGCGCATTTGGCCAATATTGATAGTCGGTGATTTAACTATCAATTCACATTCACAAGCATCCATAAGCATCCATCACACAATAAATAATCTCACACATTATTTATTCTTCCCTTTAATATCTTTAAAAGATATATTCACATTTCAAAACTCATTTTGAACGAATTCCCAAATTTCCTCCTTTACATGGTAAACCATTTTACCATTTTTTTCCATTGGAAAAACCAAGCTTAAACATTTTGCATTTAAAAACAGTTAAAATATTTTATACTGAAATATACTTTAAAATATGTAAATTACTTCTATCTATTTACTCAAATATAAATTTCAGAACTATTCTAAATACTATTATTTAATAAGATATAAATTCGATTTAAATAAGGGTTTAGTCTACTAAATTTAAAAGTGGAGTTTAAAAGAATAATACTAGCCTTTACCAATAACTTAATCATATATCTTTAAAACAACTTGAAATTTCTTCTTTCAAAGTAATAGTTTTCTTAAAATACTCTTAAAACAATTTAAAGCTTTAACTTTTAATTAAATAAAATCCTTTAAAACACTAACTTGGTTTTCCCCAGAAACACTTTCCGTTCAAACATCCCAAAGCATTCTTTCATATAAATCCATCCGATTTATTTCAAATTCAGTTTATGTTTACGACATAAATTCCCAATTCCATACTTATCTATAACTTCATCCGAAGTTCCAACTCAATTTCCCATATCCAGAAATTCATTTTAAAAATATAGTTTAAACATTTTAAAACAAAAATTTTGGTGAATTCTTCAATGAAACCAGATTTACAATTTACTTAAATAAAATTCCAATGGAGAAAACGGCATTTTAAAATATTCTATTTACATTTAAAACTGTAAATTTTACATTTGGAAGCTTCATTCCAACACATTTAAATTTCCGGATAACACTATTCATTATTAAAATAAACCATCGTTATTTAAGAACAAATTGTAATTTCCATAGAATTCATTTCCAGAAATTTATACTTCCCATTTATCCATTTTATAACTCTCAATTTGGCCAATTTACATTTTCCATCCAAACCAGATTTCAAATTCTATTCTTTGAAATTCTTATTTTAACCATTCATTTTATTTCGTAAAAACCCAATTCAATCCATTTATAATTAAATTCTGGAATTGTAATTTATACAACAATTATCACAATACAGTTTAATTTCAGATTTATCAATCACAACAATATAAACAGGCATCATTATCAATTATAAAATAATTGCTACATTGTGAGGAATCCAGTTGGATCCCTCCAACCTGTTTTCCCTGCATCCACAAATATTAGCACATCACAATATAAGTATCAATCCAAACTGATAACAACAGTTATAATCAACCAATCACACGGATATTTATATCTTAACTATTTAAAATGCCTAGCATCCAGATGTGAGTGAGAAAACTCACCTTGAGTTTCAGCGAGCATTCGAAATTTTAAATTAAACCGGACGACGTCCGATTTAACTCAAATTTCTACTTGCCCGGAATGACTCCGGGTTTACACCATCACGTAGTATTCTTCTCTGCGATTTCAACGCTTCGAGAATCGTCAAATTCTGACATAGTATGCAACAGTTATGATTTTACAAAGTTTGAATTATAATTTAAAACAATTTTCTCTTTTTTTTATACATACCATTTGAAAAATCGTGGCCGTTCATCACTAAGGAAAAAGAAACAGGCTGCATCTTCCTCTACACTCTCGTACGCTACCAGATGGACCCGAACCCATCAACTCGCGAACTAGGGTTCGAGACCGCTCCCTCCACGTTCACTTCGAGTTCGATCAGATGCTTCCTCTCCGAAGCCCATCACACCCTCTACCCACGCCTCGAATACGACGAAGCTCGGTGCCATCATCACGTCGAACGACGCAAGCGAACGGCAGCGACATCGGCCCACTTTCTGGCTCCATACAGCGACAACGCTCAAGATCCACCGTTGGATCTGAAGGTCTCGACGAGCCCGACGTCTTCCCATTTGAAGTCGAGTCGTGAAAGCTGATGGATATTGAGATAAATAAGGGAGAAGACTAACGTCTTTCGGCCATTGAATAAGGAGGAACGGCGGCTGAGTAAATATCTTAGGGTTTAGATGAATATAAACGTTTATATATATATAATTTAATATTATTTAATTTATAAAATTTCTCAAGTTAACCACAACGCAAACGAACTCCAAATTACGCGTTCCGACAGGCTATCCGGGGGTTTTTCCACGTTCCGGACACGATGGAACAAGTTTCGTAAGCTAATTTAATCGTATGCACGAGATACGGAATAAAACAATCAATTTAAAATTAAATCGGTTAAATCGATTTCGATGCGTTTCGAGCTGCCACGGTCACACGACAACTCCGATTGCTACGAAAATTGAAATCCGATAATAACTAACTATTACGGATCCAATGGAACTAGTTTCGTCGAATTCCGAGACTATTCCCCGGAAAGCTATTTTAACTCGTCTATTAAATCGGGCGATTTTCTGAAATTATCAGAAACGCTTAAAAATTCACTTTTAAAATTTTATTAACTTAACAATAAATCATATAAAATTTATAAACACATTAAAAATCATTCTGGCTCATTCCAGACTAAAATCTGATTAAATTGCATTTTAATAATATTAAATTCATTTTTAAATTAATATAAAATTCCAAATAATTACTTGTCGACTTTTAAATTCATCTAAAAATCCAACATTATTGTTTATAACCAATTGAACTTAAAAATACATTTAAACCCCATTTTTATAATCATTTATCCCAAATTCACCTTTTATCCCAATTTCGAATATTTAATTATTATTATCCAATCTAAGATTAAATCTCCACATTAGAAATTATCACTTGTTGTTTTAGTTTAAACCAATTCTTTTTAGTTCAAAATAAATCTTAAACCCATATTAAACATTTAAAACGAATTAAATGTTCAAATTCAACGGCTTAAAAATACGGGATGTTACATTCCTCCCCCCTTATAAAAATTTCGTCCCCGAAATTTGCTAAGGTAGGAACATACTTCCCAACCCATTTACTTACCCAATTGGCTTAGTTAAAAACATATATCCACTTCCCAAAAAGTTTCAACTCCATTTCAAAACCATTTTCTTTATCTATTCTAAAGCCTGTATTTTAACATTTGCTTTCAAAATAACTTTACTTATTAATAAATTTTCTCAAAAACCCCAAAAAATTTCTAACTCCCAAAATTTCTGGAAAATTTTGGCGGAGTCTCCTTTGTACGGAGGAGCTTCTGCGATATCGCAGGATACACAAATATATATACATCGGCTCACATGGCCGGAAACTAAAATATATCACAATATATATATCAATTCCCAATTATATTTGCGTAGGCGTACCTTTTAGCAAATTTTTAATAGCGAGCGGCTAATATAATGCATATACGCGCTCCAACTCTCTCGAACGCCTCCCGTACCTGTACTTACTCAACAAACTCATCAGTTTTCAAAGATATGAGCATTTTCATAACCTTTCCAATATAAATGCAAGCCAAACATATCCATTTCATAACCAAACCAAGCAAACTTTATCATTAACAATGCCAACCATATTTTATCAACAATTCAAAGATTTCAATCATCTTTCCAATTTCTTATTCAAGTCCAAACTTCATTTTTATTTCACTTGAATGACTTACATTCAAGTTTACTATATACCATTCATATTTATTACAACCAATTCATTTCTATTCCAATATGATTAACATATGTCTTACTTACATTTCTTTATTTTAACTTACATTTCCAATCTGATTTACCAACCAATTCTTATTTTAAATTTGAAGCATTTGCATTTCTTTTATGATCCATTTTCATTCATATGCAAACATTACTCATAAAAAGATCAATTCATTCCTATTGATTCAAAATCAATTCCATTCGCTATTTTTGAATCAATTCACTTGCATTTATTTACAAACCCTTTGAATTAGATTCCAATCCATATTAATTTATTCAAAAAAATCAATTTCAATTGCCTGTTAAACAACTCAATTCCGAATACATGCCAATTTCATGTCATTCATATAAAATAATCACCACTTAAGCTTATAACCATTAAAAGTTAATTTCAACTCAGATTTATATTAATTTTACTCCATTGCATGATTCACAATCCAAGTATTTTTATTCCAATGCAATTGTTAAATTAAATTAAACTTTCCTTACATTTTATTTTATCTCAATAATAAATTAATACAATTTCACTTGCAATTCAATTTTATTATCTATCACATTGCACTCAAGATTACTTAATAAAGCCCATTCAAAATCACTTTGTTTTTCTTTCAAGTTACTTAAGTTCTTTCACAATAGATTCATTATCTTCTTATATCAATTTTATTTGATTTCCATTTGATTCTCACTCAATCAAATTTCAATTTATTTACGACTTTAATGCTCTTTGTTTATTTACTAAATCCATGTACAAATTTATTTTATTAACAAAGAGACCACTTAAATTATTTCTCTCATTTGAATTTACTCACAATTCAAACCATCATTATTATAAGTTAATTCCATTATTCATCCTCACTTCCAACACTTATTACCAACTTAAATCCCATCCCAAAACTGGATTTTATTAACCTTTCAAATTTTGACCAAACTATCAAAATTCTATTCATTACCATACACATCCCATTTAATTTAACTAATTCATTTCCAAACAATCATTTTGGATTTAATTGAGTAAGCATTTACTGCATCCAACATCACCTCAACTAAACTAAATTTCCTTTCAGTTTGGTTCTTATCCAAATTTATTCCAAGTTCACTAAATTTTATTTAGCCAAAATTAAATTTCCTCTTCCTTTTCTACTTACATAATATTTGAATTTCATTCAATATTGTTTATAATACAACTGTATTTCGGATTTCATTTCAATTCAATTTATTTTCTCCATAAATAAGTTCAAAACTTATTTTCTATTTAAGTTCATTCACATCTTTTATATCTCACTTTACCTTATCTTACTTTACATTCCATTTAGGATTGAGTTTGAATTTGCCACACCCTTCAACTATTTCCATTAATGAGCTTCAATTTCACTTCTATTTAAGAGTTTAGATTGCCCATTTAAGTCCATTTCCATTTAATCACAACTTCAAATTATAACACTTTATAACTTAAGAATATGAATTTATTTGCACCATCTTGAATTCACAAATTTTAGATTGTAAGTATAATACTTAATAGCTTATGGGTACAATTTATTACACAATGACCCCCAATTTCAAAGTCATTTTGCTTTTCAACTTAACTCAAATCAAATTAATTCCAGTTCCCAATTTCATTTAACTTATCCCAAGTTAAATTCAAATTTCTATTCACTTCAATAACTTCATTTACTTCCATTTACCCAAATTTAATTTTAATTTCAGGATTAAAATTTCCATTCTTCCTTTCTTACTTAAATCATCTTTCCTTTCAAAATTATAGTTGATTTATTTCAATTTCCCCATTTTTATTTTAACAGAATTCCCAGAATTTCAATTTACCCGGATTTATTTCAAAACCAATTTGAAATCAAAATCAACATATTCCCATTGATATATCAAATCCCAAATTCCAAACAACCTGCTTTTACCAAAACAATTTTCCCCTTTAAAATTGTTAAAACAACTTGTATATAAACAAGTATAAACAAATATCTTAACCAATCACCACGGAAGCAATCCATTACTTTAGAAACTCGAAAATGAATTCTGATGATGTGGCCAGCATCATCAGGATTATTTTCCAACGACTGCAGTGAGTTCAATGCTTTCCACTTCCAAAATTTCCTCAAAACAATTTCTATTCAAAAGATTTTCAAAATATACTCCATCATTGACTTCAAAACCTTTGGAAAACATTTCAACATTCCCAAAATTTCAATCAAATTCAATTTAAAATCCTATCCAAAATTTCCGGAATCAAATTCTGGTTTAAATCAAATTTCACTTCTTCTTACTTAAACCATATTTAGTTAATTCCATTTGGTTATGAACCATTTTAATATTTTAAATTCCTATTTGCTTATAAATCATTTCGAATTTTAAATCATATTTTAATTTCTTATTTTCTTATATATATCATTTCAAATTTTAGATCATGTTCTAATTTCTTATTCAATTATAGAAGAAACAATCAAACAAACATCCAATACATTTAATAATTTAGAAATTTTTTTTTTATATCAAAATACAATTTTGGGTAAAATTATTTCATTTACCCACTTTAAAAACAATACTATGTCGGTTTATCTTGTTTAAGAGTTTAGAAACCCCTATCGATACGGTTGTACTTCCCGTACCGACCAGAATTCATAAACACTCAACCGATAAGTCAACACAGTATAAAAACAATTTTATATCCACTAACAAGTACGCTCTCATAGCTATTATTACACTCAACTCATAATAGAGTACTATTGACTCTATTGAAAATGAGAAATTTCCCCACCAAAGCCTAGGTTGTCGCCAACCTATGCTCTGATACCACGTGTCACGACCCGCCCTTCACGACCCTCGAAAATCGACACAAAATACTCAATAGTATAATATGCCGACAATCAAATGCCGGAAAAGACAGACTGTAGAAGAATAAGAAAGTAGATAGAAGAAGAAAGAACTAAACAAAACCAGAACCTCACAGTCGCAGCAGATAAAATATAATATATAGAACAGATCTTTACACAAATGAAAACTATATCTGTTTATATACAATACATCATCATCAGAGTATATCTTAATACAATCATCAATATCCAGTCAATCAGTCAATACAACAATCACAGCAGCGGAATAATACAAGTACGAGAAATACGTCTCGGACTCCAGCTCCTCTCCTGAGCTCCATAACAACCTATCCTGTATATATAATACTCGGTCTGACCCGAGCATTATAATAAAATAACACCCGAGTCAGTCTGGAATACCAGCGCATCATAAATACACCCAATTGATTATTAAAGTTTCAAAAATCCTTTGAAAACAAAAGCATCTCGTAAGACCACGCCACAAATAAACATGTCGGGTTTTTACCTTACGATAGCTAAAACACTTTTTATAGAAATCCTCTGATATTATAATAGTGTCTATATACAAATACTTATAAAATAGCCGAAATTGTTACATTCATTAAATTCCGGCATACTAGGTATACAAACAAAACTCGTACAAGGCACGTAGGGTGAATGGATTTCCAACGAATGACTAGGCACTGGGGTACCACCTGTCACAGTACGTGGCCTAGATCACAGTACCGAGGACCCACCCTAAGTCCCCTGCAACACAAGGCCGGAATCACCTATGGGCAATTCCGAATATAATCACCCCACGGTTGTGATCAGCAACCGCACCACTAAGCCGAAATAAAAGGGACATCTAGACAGGGATGACCATACTCTCCAGTGGGCGCTACCCACGAAGCCTTGCTGCATAACCCCTGATTTTCAGTCATTCCCGGTTGATGAGGCTTGAGGCTAAGCGTTACCTTTATAGAACATATCCCTTTGAATGCCCATTGCCCACCTGACGATGTCACGAAAGCATTCGTCCATACAAGTCCGTCCCGGGTCCGAACGGAACCGAAGGCACTATTCCTACTACATCCATTTTGGAAATATCCTCAGGATTAGTAGCGACTAGCCCTTGCTCTTCACTGCTCCATCTTCGACTCCGAACACGTTACACGAAACGTACAAACCGGATCGAAGTGGTTTTTGAGAAATAAATCTCGATCCCGGTCTCTTCGAAACGATCAGCGCATTTGGCCAATATTGATAGTCGGTGATTTAACTATCAATTCACATTCACAAGCATCCATAAGCATCCATCACACAATAAATAATCTCACACATTATTTATTCTTCCCTTTAATATCTTTAAAAGATATATTCACATTTCAAAACTCATTTTGAACGAATTCCCAAATTTCCTCCTTTACATGGTAAACCATTTTACCATTTTTTTCCATTGGAAAAACCAAGCTTAAACATTTTGCATTTAAAAACAGTTAAAATATTTTATACTGAAATATACTTTAAAATATGTAAATTACTTCTATCTATTTACTCAAATATAAATTTCAGAACTATTCTAAATATTATTATTTAATAAGATATAAATTCGATTTAAATAAGGGTTTAGTCTACTAAATTTAAAAGTGGAGTTTAAAAGAATAATACTAGCCTTTACCAATAACTTAATCATATATCTTTAAAACAACTTGAAATTTCTTCTTTCAAAGTAATAATTTTCTTAAAATACTCTTTAAACAATTTAAAGCTTTAACTTTTAATTAAATAAAATCCTTTAAAACACTAACTTGGTTTTCCCCAGAAACACTTTCCGTTCAAACATCCCAAAGCATTCTTTCATATAAATCCATCCGATTTATTTCAAATTCAGTTTATGTTTACGACATAAATTCCCAATTCCATACTTATCTATAACTTCATCCGAAGTTCCAACTCAATTTCCCATATCCAGAAATTCATTTTAAAAATATAGTTTAAACATTTTAAAATAAAATTTTTGGTGAATTCTTCAATGAAACCAGATTTACAATTTACTTAAATAAAATTCCAATGGAGAAAACGGCATTTTAAAATATTCTATTTACATTTAAAACTGTAAATTTTACATTTGGAAGCTTCATTCCAACACATTTAAATTTCCGGATAACACTATTCATTATTAAAATAAACCATCGTTATTTAAGAACAAATTGTAATTTCCATAGAATTCATTTCCAGAAATTTATACTTCCCATTTATCCATTTTATAACTCTCAATTTGGCCAATTTACATTTTCCATCCAAACCAGATTTCAAATTCTATTCTTTGAAATTCTTATTTTAACCATTCATTTTATTTCGTAAAAACCCAATTCAATCCATTTATAATTAAATTCTGGAATTGTAATTTATACAACAATTATCACAATACAGTTTAATTTCAGATTTATCAATCACAACAATATAAACAGGCATCATTATCAATTATAAAATAATTGCTACATTGTGAGGAATCCAGTTGGATCCCTCCAACCTGTTTTCCCTGCATCCACAAATATTAGCACATCACAATATAAGTATCAATCCAAACTGATAACAACAGTTATAATCAACCAATCACACGGATATTTATATCTTAACTATTTAAAATGCCTAGCATCCAGATGTGAGTGAGAAAACTCACCTTGAGTTTCAGCGAGCATTCGAAATTTTAAATTAAACCGGACGACGTCCGATTTAACTCAAATTTCTACTTGCCCGGAATGACTCCGGGTTTACACCATCACGTAGTATTCTTCTCTGCGATTTCAACGCTTCGAGAATCGTCAAATTCTGACATAGTATGCAACAGTTATGATTTTACAAAGTTTGAATTATAATTTAAAACAATTTTCTCTTTTTTTTATACATACCATTTGAAAAATCGTGGCCGTTCATCACTAAGGAAAAAGAAACAGGCTGCATCTTCCTCTACACTCTCGTACGCTACCAGATGGACCCGAACCCATCAACTCGCGAACTAGGGTTCGAGACCGCTCCCTCCACGTTCACTTCGAGTTCGATCAGATGCTTCCTCTCCGAAGCCCATCACACCCTCTACCCACGCCTCGAATACGACGAAGCTCGGTGCCATCA
This sequence comes from Allium fistulosum, assembly GCA_030737815.1. NCBI lineage: Eukaryota > Viridiplantae > Streptophyta > Magnoliopsida > Asparagales > Amaryllidaceae > Allium > Allium fistulosum. Next base: position 1,214,866,881 of record CM060904.1, on the reverse strand, counting down.
TCACGTCGAACGACGCAAGCGAACGGCAGCGACATCGGCCCACTTTCTGGCTCCATACAGCGACAACGCTCAAGATCCACCGTTGGATCTGAAGGTCTCGACGAGCCCGACGTCTTCCCAGTTGAAGTCGAGTCGTGAAAGCTGATGGATATTGAGATAAATAAGGGAGAAGACTAACGTCTTTCGGCCATTGAATAAGGAGGAACGGCGGCTGAGTAAATATCTTAGGGTTTAGATGAATATAAACGTTTATATATATATAATTTAATATTATTTAATTTATAAAATTTCTCAAGTTAACCACAACGCAAACGAACTCCAAATTACACGTTCCGACAGGCTATCCGGGGGTTTTTCCACGTTCCGAACACGATGGAACAAGTTTCATAAGCTAATTTAATCGTATGCACGAGATACGGAATAAAACAATCAATTTAAAATTAAATCGGTTAAATCGATTTCGATGCGTTTCGAGCTGCCACGGTCACACGACAACTCCGATTGCTACGAAAATTGAAATCCGATAATAACTAACTATTACGGATCCAATGGAACTAGTTTCGTCGAATTCCGAGACTGTGCCCCGGAAAGCTATTTTAACTCGTCTATTAAATCGGGCGATTTTCTGAAATTATCAGAAACGCTTAAAAATTCACTTTTAAAATTTTATTTACTTAACAATAAATCATATAAAATTTATAAACACATTAAAAATCATTCTGGCTCATTCCAGACTAAAATCTGATTAAATTGCATTTTAATAATATTAAATTCATTTTTAAATTAATATAAAATTCCAAATAATAACTTGTCGACTTTTAAATTCATCTAAAAATCCAACATTATTGTTTATAACCAATTGAACTTAAAAATACATTTAAACCCCATTTTTATAATCATTTATCCCAAATTCACCTTTTATCCCAATTTCAAATATTTAATTATTATTATCCAATCTCAGATTAAATCTCCACATTAGAAATTATCACTTGTTGTTTTAGTTTAAACCAATTCTTTTTAGTTCAAAATAAATCTTAAACCCATATTAAACATTTAAAACGAATTAAATGTTCAAATTCAACGGCTTAAAAATACGGGATGTTACAAGGGATTTCATATCCATTACATTGTAGTGAACAATGAAAAAGATGTATCACGGAAAAAAGATGTATCATTTGTATCAATGGGATCTGGTAGGAAGTATGCTGAAGAATAGTGAGAAAGGCATTGAGTACTAATAAGTGAGTAGTTCCGATTCTTGTTTTATATATGCAAAAAATGTTCAAGATAATAATTACTAAGTTGGATTCTTAATTACATTTAACATTTATTAGTGACGGGACACAAATCAATCACTAGTTCTCACTTGATATGGGTGTTCAAACTATGTTAAGAGCTTTATTTCATTCAACATACAACGACCATTGTAGTGGTGGAGGATTGAATGGTAAGTTCATCCTATATTCAATTTTTTAGTTGAGTTTCGTTTTTTAATCCATAGGTAATAACTACACTACTTTATCTCTACAATAAGCATTTTTATAATTCGTTCTTATTTAAAATAAATTATTTCGTGAAGATATTAGGAAATGAATGAGTAATCAAAAAGCCTTTGAGCACCAATCCTTTTAAACTAATTTGACAATCGTACTAAATTTGTAATACAATGAACATTTGAATAATTAATAGTAAATGAGTTGAGATAAGGAGATTCTAAAACCCATACCATGCTAACTACTAAGTTGAGATGATAATTAAATTCCACTTGGTTATATTAATGTGAACGAACATGGAGAAAAATCACAATAAGAACATATATATATATGTGTGTGTGTGTGTGTGTGTGTTGAATTGGTATATCCTATATGCATTTTTGAGTGTAAAAAGTTTTACACTGAAATTTTGGTTGAGACTAGATAATCAAAACCGGGCTAAAAAACATTTTACAGCTCTTAACAACATTGTATGTTTATAACTTATAAATAATAAATACTTGGTGCGCATGGATACACATACATACATGTATACATGTGTTTGTAGCAATTTTTTTTTCTATAAATGCTGAAATGATCAACTTTGTAATTAAAAATAAAGCACAAAACTATAATGATCTGTCAACCTTAATATAGCATCACAAAATTAAGAACAAAAATATTGCTCCAAATATTAACAGGATTGAAGGTTTACCGATGAATAGACAAGTCTGGATCTATTTTCACCTATTCATTTACCTTTCCTACCCCGCTGATATTGAAAATGAAGCATGGATGGAATAGGAGTTTAGTGCATCAGATGGAAGTATGGTGCACCAATACATAGCCACAAGCACGGTGCTGCACTAACAACAAAAGAAACGAGTTGTATTATAATTAACATTAGTACATTAAATAGTAAATTTTGGTTGAGCGAGAAGACAATGAATAAGAAGGAAATACAAGAAATGTGACCCACCAAATTCCTCCAATAGGATATTTAACACTTGCCTTGAAATGATGATGTTTAAATATTTTTTAAATGATTATGGCTTGATAAATTTAATTAAGTCTTAAAAGAGAACTGAATAAATTCTTCCAAACGTTGAAGCGTAAATTGAAGACTTGAATGTAATTAAAGCATTAAACTTTTGTGTTTAAATTCAAGGCTTAAATGTGTTAAGGCATTAAATGATATGTTTAAATTTAACATCTGAATAAATTTTACGCTTGAAATATTTTATTTTTAAACTTTAGGCTTGAATGAATTAAGGCATTGGACGATTATGTTTGAATTTAACGCTTGAATCAATTTAAGGCTTGATATTTAATGCTAGAATGTTAGCCCATATGAAATTGCTAGGTAACAAGTACTTAAATGTTTGAAATTCAAAAAAAAACAAGAGACCTTCATAAAATTATCAAATGATGTGTGATTTAACAAAATTTAAAGAGGAAACATAAATTTAGCAGTGATGTGTGATTTAACCCAGTTCAAAGAGGAAACATGCTACTTGTGCACTACAAAGGTATATGCTTCCATAATTTTTTTTCCATGCATCTTGACAGTCGACAGAAGTATTATTTTCAATAATTTTCCACTAATTTCTACTTTACTATACAACTAAAGATCCAAGCAGTAGTGTTTATTTTTTTCTATATTACTTTCCTAATTTTGTGCGGGAATGCATACACAGTGCATACGTTTTGAGCACTCAATTGAAAAGTAATTTTGTAAAAATTTAATTTATAAAATGTGTTTTAGAAGGATTTTTGAATTTAAATCTTGGAGTTGTTTAAAATAAATTCAAAAGGATTTTGAGAAAAATAATAGTAACATTATTTGAGAGTATTTATAAATAAAAATATCTTGCAAGTGAAATTTTAAGCAGAACGCCTTTTCTATAGAGTAATTCGAGAAAACATTTGGATTACCTTTGTGGTAATCTGAATAATCTTCTATGTGAAGGTCGGACGTTTGCTTAGACAAATGTTGTAGGGCACTTAGTAAATTATTCTTTTTATCATTGTGCGATCGAAACAAGTTCAAATTCGAACGAACTCAAAGTCAAATTTATAAAATAAATTGTCAAAAGTTTTCTCATAAAAAAATGTACTATGTTTTCAAAAGTGAGTTTTAAAGTAAAAACCGGGTATTTATTTTTAAGTTCCCTTAAAGGGGATTGATTTCAAAATAAAAAGGTATCTTTTGTAACATGATAATTTGATAAATGAAAACTTAATACTCTTGGATAGAAAAGAGATATTTCGACACAAATTTTAAAATGATTTAAATAAGGTAGGGAGGTTTTAATAGATGTTATTTTGTTAAAATATATCTTTTGGTTAATACATTTAAAGGGTGCAAACTATTTATTGTTTTTGGGTCAACCAATACACATCTTTCATTCCACACTTTAAGGTAAAGAGGTCGATAGTTTGACTCCGTTTTTAAAAGACCTATATTTTGATTAGGTTTTCATCTAAAATTTTGAAAAGTAAAATAAAAATTGGTATTTTTTTATACATTCTTAGGATTGAGAAGGGTATTATAAAAGAATGGAGTAAGTTTTTATTGGGTGCGTTTATAAAGGAATGTCTCTATAAAATATTTTTAAACTTAGGTAAACATTTATGAAATAATTCATAAATAAATTTTAATATTGGATAAAATATTAAATGCAAATATAATTGATTTAGAGATTGACTTTCAATTTTGTTTGAGGGTGTTTAGATAATATTTTAAGCAATAACCAAAGGCTGATGTAACATCCAACCTCAATTTAAATCCAAAGGTGAGTGTTTTAACCCACTCACAACTTCTAAAATTTCTTATGTTTGTTAAATTGAATTTATAAAGTGATTAGAAATTTATTGATTACTGTTTGTTGTGTTAAATGGTCATTCTGATTCAAATTGACTTTTATTGCATATAATTATCATTTAATTTAATATTGAATTTTAAATTGTAAATTTAATACATGTATTGTGTAATATCCCGGAAATTTGGGGCAATATCAATTTAATAATCTGTTTAAATAATTAAATTGATTTGATAATCTTTGATAATTAAATTTGAATTGGTTTAATAATCTGATTAAATGAATATTTAATTAGTGAATTTTACTAATAAAATAATTTCTATTTATAATATATATATATAATTGTATATATTGTAAATAGATAAGCTTGGGTTTGTAATTTAAATAATAAATAAAATCTTGTTTTTAATTTCTAATATATATTTTGATAGTTAGGAAATTATGATTTATTTAATATAAGCTTTTCAAAGCTATTTAAACAAAATAACTATATGGTTTTGAAATGAGATTAATAATAAGGATTATTTTATTTTCTTTTTGAAATATTGCTTAATAAATAAGATTTAAGAGTATATATATATAGATAAGTTTAAAATACAATATTAATAGTGTATTGTTTTATTTATTGATATAAATAGACTTTAATAAAATAAGATTGTTATTTTCAAATTGAATGTGTAGTTATATATGTATGTATATAAATTGACTTTAAATTGGACTTTAAATATAATTTGAATTTGAATTTAGATTTAATTTTGAATTCAAAAAGAGGTAATATTTAAATAGTTTTGGATTTTATAAATGTATATGTAAACCTTTATTCATAATAATTAGTTTTGTTTCTTTATAATTAATATATATATAGATAAGTATTAAATAAATTAAGTAAAGGCTTTTCATTTACATTTAAAATAAATATTAAAACTTAAAATAATATGTGTAAATCTATAAAGTCACCTAAATAACAAGTGTACACTAATAATACTATGTAAGTGACAAATGTCAAGTTGTAGATTTTTGTTTTTCTTTTATTTTGAATAAATCATTTCCACTTATATATGCATCTACTTCTTATCTACATTTCCTTTTATTTTCTTTTTCAAAACTAAGAAAACATTCAGCTGTAAATGTAAAAACCCGGAATTTTGTACCGATTTAACAATCGTCTTTTGACGATTTCTTTTCCTGGTTAATCGCTGTTTGGAATTTAAAATTTTGTTAAGTGTAGTTGGACATTTAAAAATTGAATTTAATCCATGATTCTTTGCGATGTGTTATAAACGTTGAAGGGTACAACCTCGTTCCCTATTTGTTCAGTTAAAAAGAAAACCCGTCCCCCCCCATTCTTCACTTTTTAAAACCCTAAATCAAACATCAAACGAAAGAGGAATAATAATGGCGACGACTTCCTCTTCGTTTTCTCGATCAGATTAGGGCTTGGCCTCGTTCGTTCTTTCGATGCTTGCTAGGGCTTTCGTTCCTCTTGCGCTCTGATCTGTGGGCTTTGTAAGTCGAAGCACGTGATTGTTTCGATCGATTGTTGGATGTTTCTGATGTTGCCTGGTTTAACTTCGATCGTCGTTCGAAACTAGGGCTTCATGGTTCTTCGAATCGCGACCGCTTAAAGGTGAGACTTTCTCACATCTAATTCACTCGACCCTGTTGGTTTTCGTTCGTTTCTAGTTAGCTTCGACTGTTTAATTTCATTTGAATGAGGTTGATTTCTGAGACTTTCAATTTGCTAGGGTTTGAATGCTCGATCGAATTTGGCTGCTGGTTTTTATGATGTTATTGTTGTTCGACTTTTGAGTTTGGACTTGCTGTGACTCGTTACTTGAACTTGTTTTCATTTGAGTTGCTTGTATATGTATACAAGCGTTCACTGGGTCCATGAGGCATATTGCATTTGTCGTCGTAGCACATCACAGGTTCTAGTTGATTCACTGTCTCATTTTCTAATTTATACCTTTTCTGCATTTAATGGCGTGCGTCCCATTTTTGCATGCAATAAGTGAAGCCTGAAATCTGTTTGGCAAAGAATGTTTTAAAACTAATTTGGCCTGAGTTAGAAATTGTAGTTCCTCACTGTTGCTCATATTTTCTGAAATATTAATGCTTGAGAAAAACCCTGCCTTAAAACTTGTTACATCATTTCCCTTTATAATTGATTCACTGTCTCATTTGCCATAGCTTGATCCATTCAGAAACATTGTTGCATTTTAGTTGTAGCTTGGTCTGCATTATTGCTTGAAGTCATTGATGACACTTGTGGTTGTTTCACTGAAGTCTGATATGCATCCCTGACCCATGACTTCTACAACCTTTGAACTCCAGTTAGTCTTCGACTACAAACTCGACTTTTGTGATATTGACTTTGTTCAACTTTTGCTTGTTGTTTTCTTTACTGATCTTGTTCATGCTTCCACTGTTTGCCTGCATTCACTTAGTTGCTTGTACAAGTGTTCACTAGTCTCTGTTTGACCTGAATTTGCTTTAAGTACACTGCATCATTGTAAACTTTGATTTGTTTGAAACAGTTTTGGCTTTGTGCCCTTGTAGCTTGGTTGAGTTTACACTGTTTTGCATCTGTAGTAGTTCATGCTGCATATATCACTGATCTTGCATTTTCCAGTTTTATCACTGTTTCACTTACTTCACCATTACTTGGTGTTGTCTGCATTTCACTTGACCATTTGTTGACACTGCAGTTTCTTCACTTGGTTCCTACTTATATACCACTACATGTTGTTTATGTTACTCTGACTTATGTGCATGTGCCTTTGAGTCTATGTGTTTGTGGCTGCACTTCATTTATCAGCGCAGCACTCGCCTCTCTTGTTATTGCTCTTTACTAATCTGCCATGATCTTGTTTGTTGGTCCTGTATTTTTGCCTTCCATATTGTCTTGAGTTCGAGACTTCTTCATTTGCACATCTGTGTTGCCATATTGATCACTCGTTCATTTGTACATGTTTATTCTCGAGTTGTCCATCTCGGTTGAACTGCACTTGGTTCTGCTTCATGATGTACTCGAATTCGTCTCTATTGCTGTATATGCTAGAACTGTTGATGACTTTTCTGCAGTTTAGTTGCAGCCTGCCTTTGTCCTTATACCTGTTTGCCACTGCAGATTCATTGTGGTGGTGACTTTATATTCGGTGGTGGCGAGGCAGTGCACGCGTGCGTGCACTGCAGCCACCCAGAATTGACAGATTTTAATCGATATCTCTTTTATTCTTAATTCATCGACCTGTTGCGTAATTCGTAGGCTGTATTGGCGAGGCAGTACACGTTAGCGTGTACTGCAGCCAATTAGCATTGATATTTTTAAATTGACATTTCAATTTCTTAAACTGCTTTGGATTTCTGTTTTGTGGATTAACACTGTTTAGTGTTATATCTGCCGTTATCCAATTCTCGTATCGAGAGTTGGATATACGAGATTTATGTGACTGTCATCTATATTGAGATTGATTATTATTGCTTCTATGCTCTAATAACTGATTTTGAATTAGACTGATCCGAGTATTATTTTCTTTTGAATGTAATACTCGGGTCAGACCGAGTATTTACAGGTTGTAGATTTTTAGCTTTGGGTTGCTGCTAGAGCTATGAAGACTTTTTATATCATTTGAAGAGGTCTTCGTCGTGTTGTAGTAGTCAGTGTGTCTGTTTTAAGATGATAATGTATTCGTGTATATTAGTCGATAATGTACGTGTATATATAACTTTTTGAGTCGACAGTTGTAGTTGTATCATTTGTATTGTGTCAAATGTATTGTAACTGATATAAGTTATTATATATATGAGACTTTTCGCTCCATCTGTATTCCGCATTTATGTTATCTGTGTTATTTTTATATCCATTGTCCTAAACTATTATAGCCACTGTGTAATAGCTTTGAGTTTGTATCGGTATGTCGGGTTTCCTCTAAAGATAAAATGCAATGTTTTATTATCTGACATATCGGTACTCGCACAAGGCAATTACATAGATGGTCGCTCCTCAACAGCCTTATTCTCCGTGCTAGTTGACAGCACTACACCGTAGTGTTCTTGGCTAGCGTGGGTATAGAGGTGGGGCGTCACAGTAAAGTTAATAGCTGAAGGTAAATTCTCCTCTCAATAACAATCTGATAATCATTCCTCTCAACCAAAATCTGAAATCAATATACTCCTCAAACCAAAATCTGTAATAAATCCTCTAATATGCTTCTTCATCAAATCTGCAATTCATTCTCATCGTCTAAAATCTGGAATCTAAATCAAAGCCTGCAATTTCTTATTCAAAATCTGGAAGCAAGATTAAAGGAAAAATCAAAGTTCTTCAAACCTGGAGACTTAAGCAACACATCACAAAAAGATAATGACATGCATGCAAGTTTCCAAATCAGCATTCAAGTTTTAAAGTAAAACAGTTCCAGATCAAAATTTAAGCCTAGAATATTTCTCTGTTCATAAAATAGGTGAGTAACTTACATTTTTAAAAACTTAAGTATATCTGTTTGCATGCTATATATCCTTGAATCTATGATGTAATATGCCTGCATGATTGTTTAATATGTTTGGTATGAATGTATATTTTGTATATATGGATGTAAATTGGTGTGCATGTCTGATACTTATGTGTATCTCTGTTTCCAGTTTTCAAATTTAAGTTTTGATTTAAAAATTCTGTATCTCTAGATCTAGTAAATATTATGATGCAGGTTATAAACAAAAATTGATTGTTTATCATATATTAGAGTTTAAATTTTTGTTTAAGTTAAAATAAAATAAGGATTTCTCTGGAAAATAGAATAGAACAGGAAAACTCAAGTTTTGTTAAAATTCGAATTCCTTAAATCATTGATTCAGGCTTATGATCTGAATACTTGATTGAAAACATGATTTTTAAGATTTGAATCATGATTTTTAGAAGTAGGAAGAGAGAGCAGTTCGTGGTTGAACAAAATTTGGGTTTCGAACGATTTCTGATGATCACGTTAGTTTGGAGGGTCGTGATTCATTCTGGGGGAAGAAGAGCTATCGGTGATTAGAGGAAAAATAGTGGGTGGCCGTATTGACGACTGTGGCGATGGGAATTGATCGAGAATGTCTGTAAACCTAGTTTTGCAGTGCTGGGATGTTTGATTTTTCGCGAGGCCTCTAAGTGATCGAGTGCCATGTTATTCGAAGACGCCGTAGTTTGGATGTTGAAGAATGGTTGGACGGAGTTTCAAAGCTTCTGGCGATCGGAGAAAAGGATTCGAGCATTTTTTTTCCAGGTTCGCTTTTGGTTCCAGGTGGTGTTGAGCTACTCGATTTCGAATACATGATGATATCGATGTTCTAATGGTCGGATTGGAGTATGAGGAGGATCGTCGACGTGTAGGGATGGTCGTGGATGGCCGGAGATAGTTGGTCAATCGGTGCATGTGCACGGTGTAAGTTCTGTGCATCTGGAAGTTTGGTAGTTGGGGAAGAAGCTTAGACTCGGGAACGATCTCGAGTAAAGTTCGAGTGTGACTCGAAGGAAAAGGGACGAGAGTTGCTCGAAGTTATCTCGGGGGTTTTCAGGGTTTGACTCGGGGGAGATGGTGATAGGCTCGGGTAGATTTTGTATTACAGTTTTTAAACCTGTCAGGGTCTTAAAAATTTAAAATGAAGTTTAAAATGTTAACAGGATTTAAAAACAAAGTTTTAAAAACAAAATTTAAAGTATGGATTCAATTTAATTTGAATCCCAGATGTGAAATAAATAAATTGTATTAAAATGTTTAAACATCTTTAAAATGTTTAAAGTATATTTTAAAAAGGTTTTGAATTTAAATAAATTGGTTTAAAAATCTTTAAATTGTTAAATGTTTCATTAACATTTGATTTTAAAAAGGGTTTTATAAATTTGATTTAAATTTGGTTAAAGTTAAATTTGTAATTTATTTTAAATCTTTAATTTAAAATGAATTAAAAAGAACTTTTAAAGTAAAATGTTTTAAAGCCTTTTGTTAATAATAATTAAAGTTGTTATAAAGGTTAATACTTTAATTTAGAGATTAATTAAAGTTTAATGATTAAAGATTCATTAAATTAATAAGGTAATTAAAGAATAATTTAATAATTTAATTAATTAAAGGTTTAGTGTTAATTAATTAAATAATTAGGATTATAAATTAATTAATTAAGGTTAATTAATTTGGAATTAAGAATCATTTATTTATATAAGTATAGATTATTAATAAATGATTAGAAATTAATCAAGTGATTAAAGATTAATTAAGAAATTAATTTAGTAATTAGAGATTAATTAATTGGTAATTAAGAATTAATTAATAATGGTTGATTTAAGTTTAATTACTTAAATAAAAGAATTGTTAATAATTAATGAGAGATCATTAATTAGGGATTATTAAATAATTGATTAATATGATTAATTTTAATAATCAATTAGATCTATTAATCAAAATGAAATTGGTTAAGTAGAATTACTTAAATGTAATTAATTAAGTGTAATTACTTAGGAAGTAATTAAAGGTAATTACTGGATGTAATTAATTAAAGGAGATTTAATAATGAAAGTAATTTGAGTTAATTAATTTGAATAATTAATCAAAGGATTAATTAAAGGATAATTAATTAAGGAGTAATTAATTTATGAAGTGGAGTAATTAAGGGAAGTTAATTACTAAATGAGATTAATCAAAGGTGATTAATAAATGTGACTAATTAATTATTAAATGTAATTAATTTAAATAAGATAATTAATTAAGAGAAATTAAGGATCATTAATTAATAAAATTAATGATGTAATTAAGAATTGATTAATTAAAATTAATTAATCAATAATAAGTGATTAAAGTAATTAATTAATTGTAATTAATTAAGGATTAAGATAATTAAGTATAATTAATTAATTAATGAAGTAATTAAAGATTAATTACTGAATGGTTTAAGATAATTAATTTGTGAAATTAATTAAGTATTAATTACTTAAAGTAATTAAAGGATTATTAATCAGGAATGATTAATTAAGATGGATACTTAGAGTAATGATTAATTAATTGGTTTAATTAATAATTAAGTAAGCAGGATTTATAGAATGAAGTAATTAGTTTAATTCACTTTAAATTAATTAGATGATATAAATCATTGCTTAAGGATGGATGAATGAGATTGAATGTATTTCATTGTTTGATATCTCTGATGAGATATGATTGATATATGATATGGATGTTTGGTTGAATTATAATGATAATGTGAATTATCTATTTGGGATGATAATGTAGATTATCTATTGAATTATCTATTTTTGTGTATATAGATAAGAATTGAATTGTTTTAACCTTAAAACAACTTGGCCCTTAAAAGATACGTTTTGGATTTCGATGAGACCGGGATCGGGTTTCCGTATACCGGGATTCCAGGTCTGGAGACCCGAATACCACATCGATCCAAATTAACGATAGGTCGTGAATCTCAAGTGAAGATGAAGATTCAGAGTGCAAGGGTTATTGTCGTTAACTCTGAGGGTGATTCCAAAACGAGTGTAACGAGATAATGCCTTCGGTTTTGTTCGAACCCGGAACGAACTTGTATGGATTGAATGCTTTCAGCACATCGTCAGGCGGACGATGAGCATTCTAAGTGATATGTTCTGATTAAAGGTAATCGTAACCTCAAGCCTCATCAACCGGGAATGGCTAAAACAGGGGAGGTGCAGCAAGGCTTCGTGGGTAGCACCCACTGAGAGCAAGATAGATCCCTGTCTAGAGGTCCCTTTTCTTTTCATTCGGCTTAGGGTGTGGTTGGTCGCGCCAACTACGGGGTTATCTTGTTCGGGATTATCCAGTAAGGGATGGTTCCGGCTTTGTGTTGCAGGGGAGCAGGCGTACTCCTTGGTACGGTGATCTAGGCCACGTACTGTGACGGGCGGTACCCCAGTAGCCCTGCCATTGTATGGAATCCAAACTCCAATAAGTGCCGTACGTATTAGTTGTGCCCAACTATGTTGGAATGTGAGATGTAAGCATTTCAGCTATTTCTGTATTTTACTTGAAAACCCTAGACCCTATTATAATACAATCAGATTTCCTATCAAATGTTTTGGTTAGCGTAAGGTAAAAACTTACCCATGTTTATTTGTGGGGAGTCTTACATGATACCTTTTCTTTCAAAAGGTTTTGAAGTTAAGCAAGTTTAACCTGTTACTCACACCAGACCCATGTCTGACCCAAGTGTTTATTTCTATTTTATATAAACTCTTGGGTACTCAAATTTTTACGAGTAGCCAAGGGATTCAGGTTTAGCTTTGACGAATATTCTGGAGGAGCAATGGAGCAGGAGGCTTCGGCGTTCGTAGATATAGTATTCCGCTGTGTAGATCTCTATGATAGTGTTTGTATTGTATTTGAGTTGTAATATCTAAACAGATGTTTATAACTGACTAGTATGTGATGTATATGTTGTGTAACTCTGATAAGTGTTGTATACTATGTAATAGTTTATGTTATTAATATAATTTATTCGTTCCGCTGTGAGATCGTTGTTGTTGTTTCTTTCTTTCTTCTCTTCTTTTCTCTTTTCTCACCCCTTTCTTTCTTATTAATGATACGTCATTCTGTAGAATGAGTGGCGGGTCGTTACAGTGGTATCAGAGCATAGGTTGAGCGAATGCCTAAGCTTTTGGTTAAGTGAACATCAGAACACTAGGTTGAGTGAATACCTAGGTTGGGAAGGGTTGTTCATTAGAGATAGGATCTGTAGCAACCTGTTTGAGTCCGAGTGTATATATATATATATATACGAGAGCGCGTATTTGTTAGTTATATAAAATGGTTTTATATTGTGTTAATTGATCGGTTGAGTGGTATATGGATTCTGGTCAATACGAGTAGCTAACGTTATTGATAGGGATCTCTAAACACTTGGACCAGGCCAACGGACATAATATTGTTTTAAAAAGGTAGATGAAATAATTTTACCCAGATATAATTTCTATATAAAAAAGTATCATTTTAAATGTATATGGTATTTGTAATAATTGGTTGAGATGATAATAATTTATCATCTAGGATTAGGAGTCTGAGTGTTGAGGTTGGGAGTGTATTTGTCGAGACTGTAAACCTAATACCGTATCGAGTGAACTTTACAGTTGTGTAAGGATTTCACAATCTCTGAAGGAAACCTGTTATGGTTCGGAGTTTATTTTTGAAGTTTGGATGAGTTTAATTTGGATCTGTCAGTGAGGCAGAAGCGAGTGATGGTATCTTGATACTTCTGGAAGAAGTAGCTGCGTGATGAGATGCAGTGACTATGGATGTTCCCGAAGATGTTTTCTTTGGAACAAGTTTAAGGAAGTGTGTCTGTTTCGGTGTTGTGGCTGAGTTTACCATGGTGTTTCTGTTCTGTTTAAGGTCCGAGTTTCTCGAAGAGCTTTGGTTAGGAAATCTTTGGCATCTGTGGCAGCAGTGCAGCTCGGAGTGTTCTGTATTGGCAGGAAGTTTTCTGGCTAAGCAGATTTTCTGAAGGTGAAGTTCAGAAGCAGCACAGTGGATTCATTTCTTCGATGGATTGGATAATTAAGTGTAAGCTGTTCTGATTGGTAAAGAGAGAACAGTTTCTTTGCATTTTGGCTGGGTTGATCGCAAAAGTGACTTGCGATAGTTTGAGTATTCTTTTTAGATTATCCGATATTTTCTGGGATGTATTGTCCAGTCTGTGCTTGTGTTCTTCATCAGTATTTTCATTCTACTCCAGATCAGAATGGTGCAGCGGAAGCAGTTTGGCGAGTGCTCCTGTTTGTCTTTTCCTGATAGGAGAAGTTAGTTCGATCTTCTGATGTTTGTGAGAAGAGTTTTGTTTTGGATTGGATAGATCTTGAGGAGATCATTCTGTTGAGTTATTTAGGTCCTGATTGTTTCAAGAAGTATCAGCGAAGGTTAATCTAATCAGGAAGGATCTGTAGAGAGCCCAAGATCGTCTGAAGGATTTTTTGGATAAGAGACGAAGGAATTTGAAATTCGAAGTTAGAGACTTCGTTGTTGTGAAGTTTTCTCTGGTTAAAGGGAGCTATAAGATTGGGTAAGTATGGGAAGTTAGCTCCGAGTTATTTTGGATCTTTTCTGTATTCTGATTTGGATAAGTGCTTTGATCTACTGGATTGAATTGTCAGTTTGGATAACTGGAATTCAATGTATTTTACGTATCTCTGAGGGAGTACATGTTTGATCTATCTCTGGTTTTGGAACCAGCAGTTCTGGAGTATTTGGTTGTTGAGTCATAGTCGTCTGTAGTCTGATATCCTGTTTAGTTTTGTAGATCTAGATGAGTAGGAGCTCTATAGCTTAGTAGTATTGGTTGTTTGGATTGTTTGTAGAGCGAGTATCCCGATATATATATACTTGGGGAAACTCGAGGAAATTCTATTCAGAATTTTTCGCTGGATAGTTAGAATTGTTTGTTTGGATGATTGGTTGCTATGATTGTTAGCATATGGATGATAATACATCCTTGTGATTTAAAAAGATTATTAAATTACCTTTGTTTTAAATTTCGGGGACGAAATTATTTTAAGGGGGGAGGAATGTAATATCCCGGAAATTTGGGGCAATATCAATTTAATAATCTGTTTAAATAATTAAATTGATTTGATAATCTTTGATAATTAAATTTGAATTGGTTTAATAATCTGATTAAATGAATATTTAATTAGTAAATTTTACTAATAAAATAATTTCTATTTATAATATATATATATAATTGTATATATTGTAAATAGATAAGCTTGGGTTTGTAATTTAAATAATAAATAAAATCTTGTTTTTAATTTCTAATATATATTTTGATAGTTAGGAAATTATGATTTATTTAATATAAGCTTTTCAAAGCTATTTAAACAAAATAACTATATGGTTTTGAAATGAGATTAATAATAAGGATTATTTTATTTTCTTTTTGAAATATTGCTTAATAAATAAGATTTAAGAGTATATATATATAGATAAGTTTAAAATACAATATTAATAGTGTATTGTTTTATTTATAGATATAAATAGACTTTAATAAAATAAGATTGTTATTTTCAAATTGAATGTGTAGTTATATATGTATGTATATAAATTGACTTTAAATTGGATTTTAAATATAATTTGAATTTGAATTTAGATTTAATTTTGAATTCAAAAGGAGGTAATATTTAAATAGTTTTGGATTTTATAAATGTATATGTAAACCTTTATTCATAATAATTAGTTTTGTTTCTTTATAATTAATATATATATAGATAAGTATTAAATAAATTAAGTAAAGGCTTTTCATTTACATTTAAAATAAATATTAAAACTTAAAATAATATGTGTAAATCTATAAAGTCACCTAAATAACAAGTGTACACTAATAATACTATGTAAGTGACAAATGTCAAGTTGTAGATTTTTGTTTTTCTTTTATTTTGAATAAATCATTTCCACTTATATATGCATCTACTTCTTATCTACATTTCCTTTTATTTTCTTTTTCAAAACTAAGAAAACATTTAGCTGTAAAGTTAATAGCTGAAGGTAAATTCTCCTCTCAATAACAATCTGATAATCATTCCTCTCAACCAAAATCTGAAATCAATATACTCCTCAAACCAAAATCTGTAATAAATCCTCTAAAATGCTTCTTCATCAAATCTGCAATTCATTTTCATCGTCTAAAATCTGGAATCTAAATCAAAGCCTGCAATTTCTTATTCAAAATCTGGAAGCAAGATTAAAGGAAAAATCAAAGTTCTTAAAACCTGGAGTCTTAAGCAACACATCACAAAAAGATAATGACATGCATGCAAGTTTCCAAATCAGCATTCAAGTTTTAAAGTAAAACAGTTCCAGATCAAAATTTAAGCCTGGAATATTTCTTTGTTCATAAAATAGGTGAGTAACTTACATTTTTAAAAACTTAAGTATATCTGTTTGCATGCTATAAATCCTTGAATCTATGATGTAATATGCCTGCATGATTGTTTAATATGTTTGGTATGAATGTATATTTTGTATATATGGATGTAAATTGGTGTGCATGTCTGATACTTATGTGTATCTCTGTTTCCAGTTTTCAAATTTAAGTTTTGATTTAAAAATTCTGTATCTCTAGATCTAGTAAATATTATGATGCAGGTTATAAACAAAAATTGATTGTTTATCATATATTAGAGTTTAAATTTTTGTTTAAGTTAAAATAAAATAAGGATTTCTCTGGAAAATAGAATAGAACAGGAAAACTCAAGTTTTGTTAAAATTCGAATTCCTTAAATCATTGATTCAGGCTTATGATCTGAATACTTGATTGAAAACATGATTTTTAAGATTTGAATCATGATTTTTAGAAGTAGGAAGAGAGAGCAGTTCGTGGTTGAACAAAATTTGGGTTTCGAACGATTTCTGATGATCACGTTAGTTTGGAGGGTCGTGATTCATTCTGGGGGAAGAAGAGCTATCGGTGATTAGAGGAAAAATAGTGGGTGGCCGTATTGACGACTGTGGCGATGGGAATTGATCGAGAATGTCTGTAAACCTAGTTTTGCAGTGCTGGGATGTTTGATTTTTCGCGAGGCCTCTAAGTGATCGAGTGCCATGTTATTCGAAGACGCCGTAGTTTGGATGTTGAAGAATGGTTGGACGGAGTTTCAAAGCTTCTGGCGATCGGAGAAAAGGATTCGAGCATTTTTTTTCCAGGTTCGCTTTTGGTTCCAGGTGGTGTTGAGCTACTCGATTTCGAATACGTGATGATATCGATGTTCTAATGGTCGGAATGGAGTATGAGGAGGATCGTCGACGTGTAGGGATGGTCGTGGATGGCCGGAGATAGTTGGTCAATCGGTGCATGTGCACGGTGTAAGTTCTGTGCATCTGGAAGTTTGGTAGTTGGGGAAGAAGCTTAGACTCGGGAACGATCTCGAGTAAAGTTCGAGTGTGACTCGAAGGAAAAGGGACGAGAGTTGCTCGAAGTTATCTCGGGGGTTTTCAGGGTTTGACTCGGGGGAGATGGTGATAGGCTCGGGTAGATTTTGTATTACAGTTTTTAAACCTGTCAGGGTCTTAAAAATTTAAAATGAAGTTTAAAATGTTAACAGGATTTAAAAACAAAGTTTTAAAAACAAAATTTAAAGTATGGATTCAATTTAATTTGAATCCCAGATGTGAAATAAATAAATTGTATTAAAATGTTTAAACATCTTTAAAATGATTAAAGTATATTTTAAAAAGGTTTTGAATTTAAATAAATTGGTTTAAAAATCTTTAAATTGTTAAATGTTTCATTAACATTTGATTTTAAAAAGGGTTTTATAAATTTGATTTAAATTTGGTTAAAGTTAAATTTGTAATTTATTTTAAATCTTTAATTTAAAATGAATTAAAAAGAACTTTTAAAGTAAAATGTTTTAAAGCCTTTTGTTAATAATAATTAAAGTTGTTATAAAGGTTAATACTTTAATTTAGAGATTAATTAAAGTTTAATGATTAAAGATTCATTAAATTAATAAGGTAATTAAAGAATAATTTAATAATTTAACTAATTAAAGGTTTAGTGTTAATTAATTAAATAATTAGGATTATAAATTAATTAATTAAGGTTAATTAATTTGGAATTAAGAATCATTTATTTATATAAGTATAGATTATTAATAAATGATTAGAAATTAATCAAGCGATTAAAGATTAATTAAGAAATTAATTTAGTAATTAGAGATTAATTAATTGGTAATTAAGAATTAATTAATAATGGTTGATTTAAGTTTAATTACTTAAATAAAAGAATTGTTAATAATTAATGAGAGATCATTAATTAGGGATTATTAAATAATTAATTAATATGATTAATTTTAATAATCAATTAGATCTATTAATCAAAATGAAATTGGTTAAGTAGAATTACTTAAATGTAATTAATGAAGTGTAATTACTTAGGAAGTAATTAAAGGTAATTACTGGATGTAATTAATTAAAGGAGATTTAATAATGAAAGTAATTTGAGTTAATTACTTTGAATAATTAATCAAAGGATTAATTAAAGGATAATTAATTTGTAACCTCCCGAAAATTTTCGACTTTCGAAAATTCAACATCGATACTCACTTTATCGACTGTTGAGCCATCGAATGCCGGAAACCCGAAAAGTTATGGTTTTAAGAAAGAAGAAAAAAAGTAGAAGAAGAAGATAGAAGAACAACAACAGAACAAGAGCAGAAACAGAAAACAATATCAGAATCTCACATATCGCAGCGGAACAATATATAATAGATAAACACTAGTCTTTTAAAACAAAGAACTATATCAGTTTATGCATACATCAATCATCAGAGTCAATATACAACAATGGACAGTTTTATAACTTGTCCTCATACAGAATACACAGCGGAATAAATACTATCAGATACAAATACTACGTCTCGTCATCCAGCTCATCTCCAAAGCTCCAGAATATCCAGAATATCCTGATAATATAACTCTAGGCTGCCCGTGTGGAAATTGGTGGGCACCCAGAGTTTAGAAGGGAACAATAAACTCCGAGTCAGTCATGGTGACTGGTGTGAGATCGTAAAACAGTTTATCTTTAAAATAAACAACAGGAAACTTTAAAGTAATTTCGCAATGCTTTTGGGAAAATGAAACTACCATAAGACCTCCCGCCACACACACAATGCAAACGCAGAATTGTGGAAGATTTCTTCTTATGATAGTCAAAGATGCTTACTACGCAAAAATCAAATTCTTTTTGATATTATTATTAGTGCATAGTGCAGAAAACATTTCGAAAGTATAATATAAATCTTAGCCAGCATAGACATTTTGAACTATGCCTACTATAGCTACCATCCAAACAGTGGGGCGCCACCATAAGTGAATGATAGGTTCTACAACTAAAACCGTACAAGTGTCGTATTGTTTCTTTGGATTTCCAACAAATGGTCAGGCTAAGGAACTTCCTATCCACGATGGGTACGTCCCTGGAATAGACGACCCGAGAACCTAACGTTACGGTTAGATCTCTGCCAACACAAGGCCGGGTTACCTCTGCAAAAATAGGTAACTACTGACACGCGTATGCCATCCCCCGATCGTAACCGATCTTCCCGAGGATCCCCGATTTCCAACAAACCACATAGATAATAATGCAGCAACCACATAGGTTAAGTATCTGGGCTCCATACCATGATACCACCTCTATCCAGAAGGAATGACATACACTAAGGGGCGCTACTCCCTAGAACCTTGCTGCATCCTTCCTGTTTCGACCATTTCCGGGGTGTGAGGCTCGACGAAGTCTCGTCCACAAAGCTACGCTTTCTCAAAAAGCCCTGCTTCGGGTCAAACAAAATGATCAACCTATGATCACAAAGATATAAGATCAAACAAATGATCATATCACAAATGATCAAACACTGATCATTTCACAGCAACACTCAGTATGCCACGTTACCAAACTGGGATATATCGCTGATAAATTTCAACTACATAACCTCTGAGCTCATACGTCTCAGAGAAGGGTGTTAAGCTAAGAGAATAAATTCTCTGCCACCAACAGATATGTATTTGAAAGAAATCAGCTCTATATCTCAAATTGTAACGTTAGACACACAATCCATACAAGTCTGTTCCGGGATCGAACAGAACCGAAGGCACTTCTCACGAAGCCCTTGCATTTCCGGATAAATTTCTAATCACGTCCGGACTTCCCGTCACTAAGGGTGATAAAACCTCTAAATCGGAGATCAGCCGATGTAGAGTAACTCGACGGTAATCCTTCCGTTTTCAAAAATATCCGGTCTTCAACACCGGTCTTCGAATGCAATTCATAACGACGTATCACATATTCGGAATGGGTTATACGACCCCATGGTCCTTTCCCGGCTAAACCGAATAGTGAGCGTTTATTCAAAAATAAGTGTGGCATTCAAATTCATCCAATTCACAACAAATACCTATCTAAAGGTAATTATTGATAGTCGGTTATTTAACTATCAATAAAGATGCGCAACATCATCAGATTCCAAATAATTTTCCCAAATTATTTTATCTTCCAAAATATCTTTTACTAGATATAAAATTTCCACACTTAATCATTTGAAAACAATTTCAAATCAATTTCCACATTTCATTTTATCTTTGAAGATAAAATCTCAAAACAGTTCATTTCATATTGGAAAAGCATTCCCATACTTATTTGAAAATAAGTATTTCACAAATCATTTATTTTCAACATTTGAAAATATTCGATATACTTAAATCAATATTAAGTATATATTCATTCTTTAAGGAAATCATTCTCTTTAAACACATTTATTTGAGTCAAAACGAATGTTACGTAAAACATCGTTACGACGACTCAAAATCACTAGTATAGGGATTCGAAACTTAGATAGATATATAAATCCCAATACTATAAAAAAAAACATTTCCTTTCGGAAATCATTTACTATAACAACAGTGTTATGGTCCATCATTTCCTTATTCCTCGAAAACGTCTATTTCAACAATAAATGTTGAAATCTATGATTTCGATATTTAACACGTTTAAAACATCTTTTAAAACAATTAACTTTATTTTACAATATCGCTTTTCCAAAACTATATCCATTTTACTTAACAATATCTTCACTGTCCAAAATCGTGAATATACTTCACTAATTACATTTCACTATTTTCTACACATTTTATTCCAAGAATTATCCACTATCCAAAATCGTGGATAAAATTCCCTTAATAACTTCTATATTACATTCATCAAATTTGATTGATTTCGAATTCATAAAACAACGTTTATAAATTCACCTTTATATTTTCTAACAACTTCGATTTATAAAATTCTCCTTTTATTAACTTCTAAAATTACTTATCAAAATAAGTGATTTCAGATTTATAAACAACGTTTATAAATCACATTTATACTTCATAACAATTTCAACTTATGAAATCATTTTATACTTCTTTTTAACACTTATAAAAAAATTCATTTTATAAGTCCAATATTTTGATTTATAAAATATCAATTTTATAAATCTTTCTATACAAATCGTTTATAGTTATTCAAAAATCCCAACTTAAACCATTTTATAAATAAATCGACTTTTATTTCAAAACGACACTTCGATTATATTTCACTAAAAATTATAACTTTTATAACTTTAAAATTTTACGTTTATAAATCGATTCAAAAATTCCATAAAACGTATATTTTCAAAAATCACTTTAAAAACCCTTTTAAAGTAAAAGTCGTTATTTTTACATTTCAAAACTGAATCCGATGATGCAACATCATCAATTAGTCCATCACAACAGTCAATATCATATATCAATATGATAACAGAATATATATCAATATCTGTAAATAAATACTACTGATGAGGAATCCAGTTGGATCCCTCCAACCTGTTTCCCTGCATCCACAGATGTTAGCACAATACCAATTCCGCTCCAGTACGGAATTATCGCGGTATATGGGTTTTATAAAAATCCGCTTACTAACGGCGCAATAGGGTCTCATCCGCTATACGAGGCGGGAAATCATCAATCCAATATATACATATGCCAATATGTATATATTGATATATATAGATATATATCCTACTATATCTAATATCACATCGAATAGCAATCATCAAATCAATAACTGTAAAAATTCCACATTCAATTTGAGTGAGAAGATCTCACCTTGATTTCAATAACAGTCGTAGCGGGTTATTTTCGGATAAAACTAAACAGACGTTTAATTTTACCCAAAATTTTCATTGACTCCAATCGACTCCAAACCAATTGCATCACGTAGTATTCGCGAATACGATTCCAACGCTTCCAGTTCCGTAACAATCTGATAATGTAAGTGCAAGTTACGAATTTTTAAAGTTCGAACAAGATTTAAAACAAACAATATTTTATATTTTTATTTATTTAATATTCACCAAAAGAAAACGTGGCCCGCTCCCTTTCTTCCTCCCTCTCGTACGCGTTCCAGATGAATACGAACCCATTTACGCGACTTAGGGCTTAAAGCCGCTCCACCCACGATCATCGAGAGCTCGATCGGAGCTCGCCATCACGAACCCCACCGCGACACGCACGCTCGGCCAGGACCTCGCGACGTCCGGTCGCCTCCTCCACACGAGCAGTGCGCTCGAACGCATGGCACACGAGAGTCCCCTGACACCACCACGTCACTCCAAACCAAATCTTGACCGTTGGATCGGTAATACACGATGCGATCTTCAATTCTCTAGTTGCAAGCTTTGCGAATTAAAGCTTGGATGAAGAGAGTTTTGAGGGATTAACGTCATGCGACTTCGGCCATTGAACAATAATGTGGCGGCCCATTCATTTCTAGGGTTTTAGAGAATAAAACGTTAATATATTATAGCTTTAATATTATTTAATTAATAAAAATTCTCGATTTAACAGTTAATGCAAACGACCTCCAATTCTCACGTTCCGACAGGCTATCCTGGGGTTTTTCCGCGTTCCGGACACAATGGAATAGGTTTCGTAAGCTAATTTGATCATATGTGTGAGATATGGCAATAAACGATCAATTTAAATTAAACCGATTTAAATCGATTTCGAGGCGTTTTGATTTGTACCGGACAAATGGTAAATCCAAAAATTACGAAATTTGAAATCTTATAATAATATCACATTACGGATCCGATGAAACTGGTTTCGTCGAAATCCGACACTGTTTGAAAAATGACTATTTTAACTCGACGATTTAAAATTAAAAAGATATCGATGTGTTTCGAGCTGCCACGGTCAAACGATAACTCCGATTGATACGAAAATTGAAATCCGATAATAACTAACTATTACGGATCCAATGGAACTGGTCTCGTTCAATTCTGAGACTGTTCGAAAATTGGCTATTTTTACAGTCGATAATTAAATATTAAAATATTCAATTTTCACAGATTAACTCCAAATTCAATTTTAAAAGTTCTATACCCTTTCTATAACTCCAGTATGATTAAATAAAATCTTCCAAATCGTTTTCAATCATATTTAATCCAGATTTAAATTATTTCTGGAATTTCACTATTAAATTATTGATTTAACTGTTCAATTAAACTCAATATTCGAATTTTAAATTATCCGACTTATTAATTCCACTTATTAATATTTAAAATCAATTAAATATTCAAATCTAAATTATCAAAAATTCTGGGTCGTTACAGACTTCCCCCCTTAAAAGAATTTCATCCTCGAAATTACAAGACAGGAAGAAAGAGTCCTTAACACGTCTACTATTTTTCAACATCTAATAGTTTTATCAATTTATCACAACAAATCTTCTACTAAAGATTCGTTATTACTCAACTCGTTTTCCAACTTCAATTATAAGTTTCAAACAACATTGTTTAACTTCTCAATTCAAATTTGAGTTTAAATTCAAATTTTAAACTTTCAAATTTTCTCAAAAATTTTCTAACGCCCTAAATTTCCGAAAAAATTCGCCAGCGTCTCCTTTGCGCGGCTAATACGGCACGACTACAAAACGTCCCTACGGACTCTCAGATTTCAAAAAGAAAAAGAGAAAGCCAAGCGGCTAGACAAGAAATCAGCAAATCTCATATTTGAAATTCAAATACATACCTTTTTGTCGAGCAAATCAAATTATCTTTGAAATAAATTTTCCAATCCCTTTATACACCTGTATATCCTACTAGCCATTATATCTAGTTACAGCATTCAAACTATTTTGCACATTTCACTACAAAATTTTCCACTATAAACTGCTTATACATTTACTATTGAAGTTATATCCATTATCTTCAATTTTTCTCATTTCAATTCATTTGAATTTAATTTACACTTTCAATCTAATTTAGATTCTATTTATATCTGAATATTGAATTTCATTTACTACCAAATTCAAACAAAGTTTCACATTCATCTTCAATTTCAGTTTTACTTACTTACAAATTCAAATTTATATATTCATTCTGAAACTCATTCACTAATTCTTTCATTTCCAATTCGAATCTGATTTCCAAATCAAATTCCAAATATTCTATAAGTCTTCGACTTACTTACATTTCGATTTATAAGATCATTGATACATTCACCTTACTAATTTCATTCCATTAGAATTCTATTTTCAATTACCTTCTTGAATTCTATTCCAAGTTATAAATTCATTTACAATTTGAATTTCATTCCAATCAGATCTCAATGTTTTATAAGTTATCAATTTCATAATATTTCATAAATATTTTTATATAGTATTCCAGAGTCTTAATAACATTTTCAAAACCATTTTTTGAAAACAATTCAATTTATCCCTTGAATTTTCAAAACAAAAACCCAAATTTTCAAACAACTTCTATTTAAAACAATTTGGCAGCAATTCCTCTTTTGGAAACCCGAAAATGAACACCGATGATGTCGCGATCATCATCGGAATTATTTTCCAGCGACCGAAAAGAGTTTAGAGCTTTCAACTCTCTAAAACAATTTTCCACAATATCAAATCCTTTGAAAAATCATTTTCAAACCAAAAAGATTTTAAAGTTTCCAAATCTCCAAAATTTTCAAATTCTTTTCAAAACATTTCCAAAAACTTCTCTGGAACTCCGTTTCAAATTACAAATCATATTTATAATTTACATTCTCAAATTTCATTTGTATATGGATTTATTTCTTAACTTTGGAGTTATGATTTGAATTTCTTTATTCCATTTCATACAATAATGATAACATTTCAATATTATCACTTTCCTAACAAACAAGCATCCATAGACTATGATAATTCATAGAAAAACATTTATTTTCTATACAAAAATAGTTTTGGGTAAAATTATTTCATTTACCCTATTTAAAACAATACTGTGCCGAATTGTTCTATATAAGTGTTTAGAGATCCCTATCGATAGAGTTGTACGGACAATACCGACCAGAATCCATATACCACTCAACAAACCAATCATCACAATATAAAACAATTTTATATTCACTAACAAATACGCACTCGTATCTATTATTACACTCAAACTCATTCTAGAGTACTGCTGACTCTATCTCTAATGAGTAACACCCAACAGAGCAGGGTTGTCGCTTAACCATATGCTCTGATACCAAATGTAACCTCCCGAAAATTTTCGACTTTCGAAAATTCAACATCGATACTCACTTTATCGACTGCTGAGCCATCGAATGCCGGAAACCCGAAAAGTTATGGTTTTAAGAAAGAAGAAAAAAAGTAGAAGAAGAAGATAGAAGAACAACAACAGAACAAGAGCAGAAACAGAAAACAATATCAGAATCTCACATATCGCAGCGGAACAATATATAATAGATAAACACTAGTCTTTTAAAACAAAGAACTATATCAGTTTATGCATACATCAATCATCAGAGTCAATATACAACAGTGGACAGTTTTATAACTTGTCCTCATACAGAATACACAGCGGAATAAATACTATCAGATACAAATACTACGTCTCGTCATCCAGCTCATCTCCAAAGCTCCAGAATATCCAGAATATCCTGATAATATAACTCTAGGCTGCCCATGTGGAAATTGGTGGGCACCCAGAGTTTAGAAGGGAACAATAAACTCCGAGTCAGTCATGGTGACTGGTGTGAGATCGTAAAACAGTTTATCTTTAAAATAAACAACAGGAAACTTTAAAGTAATTTCGCAATGCTTTTGGGAAAATGAAACTACCATAAGACCTCCCGCCACACACACAATGCAAACGCAGAATTGTGGAAGATTTCTTCTTATGATAGTCAAAGATGCTTACTACGCAAAAATCAAATTCTTTTTGATATTATTATTAGTGCATAGTGCAGAAAACATTTCGAAAGTATAATATAAATCTTAGCCAGCATAGACATTTCGAACTATGCCTACTATAGCTACCATCCAAACAGTGGGGCGCCACCATAAGTGAATGATAGGTTCTACAACTAAAATCGTACAAGTGTCATATTGTTTCTTTGGATTTCCAACAAATGGTCAGGCTAAGGAACTTCCTATCCACGATGGGTACGTCCCTGGAATAGACGACCCGAGAACCTAACGTTACGGTTAGATCTCTGCCAACACAAGGCCGGGTTACCTCTACAAAAATAGGTAACTACTGACACGCGTTTGCCATCCCCCGATCGTAACCGATCTTCCCGAGGATCCCCGATTTCCAACAAACCACATAGATAATAATGCAGCAACCACATAGGTTAAGTATCTGGGCTCCATACCATGATACCACCTCTATCCAGAAGGAATGACATACACTAAGGGGCGCTACTCCCTAGAACCTTCCTGTTTCGACCATTTTCGGGGTGTGAGGCTCGACGAAGTCTCGTCCACAAAGCTACGCTTTCTCAAAAAGCCCTGCTTCGGGTCAAACAAAATGATCACCCTATGATCACAAAGATATAAGATCAAACAAATGATCATATCACAAATGATCAAACACTGATCATTTCACAGCAACACTCAGTATGCCACGTTACCAAACTGGGATATATCGCTGATAAATTTCAACTACATAACCTCTGAGCTCATACGTCTCAGAGAAGGGTGTTAAGCTAAGAGAATAAATTCTCCGCCACCAACAGATATGTATTTGAAAGAAATCAGCTCTATATCTCAAATTGTAACGTCAGACACACAATCCATACAAGTCTGTTCCGGGATCGAACAGAACCGAAGGCACTTCTCACGAAGCCCTTGCATTTCCGGATAAATTTCTAATCACGTCCGGACTTCCCGTCACTAAGGGTGATAAAACCTCTAAATCGGAGATCAGCCGATGTAGAGTAACTCGACGGTAATCCTTCCGTTTTCAAAAATATCCGGTCTTCAACACCGGTCTTCGAATGCAATTCATAACGACGTATCACATATTCGGAATGGGTTATACGACCCCATGGTCCTTTCCCGGCTAAACCGAATAGTGAGCGTTTATTCAAAAATAAGTGTGGCATTCAAATTCATCCAATTCACAACAAATACCTATCTAAAGGTAATTATTGATAGTCGGTTATTTAACTATCAATAAAGATGCGCAACATCATCAGATTCCAAATAATTTTCCCAAATTATTTTATCTTCCAAAATATCTTTTACTAGATATAAAATTTCCACACTTAATCATTTGAAAACAATTTCAAATCAATTTCCACATTTCATTTTATCTTTGAAGATAAAATCTCAAAACAGTTCATTTCATATTGGAAAAGCATTCCCATACTTATTTGAAAATAAGTATTTCACAAATCATTTATTTTCAACATTTGAAAATATTCGATATACTTAAATCAATATTAAGTATATATTCATTCTTTAAGGAAATCATTCTCTTTAAACACATTTATTTGAGTCAAAACGAATGTTACGTAAAACATCGTTACGACGACTCAAAATCACTAGTATAGGGATTCGAAACTTAGATAGATATATAAATCCCAATACTATAAAAAAAACATTTTCTTTCGGAAATCATTTACTATAACAACAGTGTTATGGTCCATCATTTCCTTATTCCTCGAAAACGTCTATTTCAACGATAAATGTTGAAATCTATGATTTCGATATTTAACACGTTTAAAACATCTTTTAAAACAATTAACTTTATTTTACAATATCGCTTTTCCAAAACTATATCCATTTTACTTAACAATATCTTCACTGTCCAAAATCGTGAATATACTTCACTAATTACATTTCACTATTTTCTACACATTTTATTCCAAGAATTATCCACTATCCAAAATCGTGGATAAAATTCCCTTAATAACTTCTATATTACATTCATCAAATTTGATTGATTTCGAATTCATAAAACAACGTTTATAAATTCACCTTTATATTTTCTAACAACTTCGATTTATAAAATTCTCCTTTTATTAACTTCTAAAATTACTTATCAAAATAAGTGATTTCAGATTTATAAACAACGTTTATAAATCACATTTATACTTCATAACAATTTCAACTTATGAAATCATTTTATACTTCTTTTTAACACTTATAAAAAAATTCGTTTTATAAGTCCAATATTTTGATTTATAAAATATCAATTTTATAAATCTTTCTATACAAATCGTTTATAGTTATTCAAAAATCCCAACTTAAACCATTTTATAAATAAATCGACTTTTATTTCAAAACGACACTTCGATTATATTTCACTAAAAATTATAACTTTTATAACTTTAAAATTTTACGTTTATAAATCGATTCAAAAATTCCATAAAACGTATATTTTCAAAAATCACTTTAAAAACCCTTTTAAAGTAAAAGTCGTTATTTTTACATTTCAAAACTGAATCCGATGATGCAACAGCATCAATTAGTCCATCACAACAGTCAATATCATATATCAATATGATAACAGAATATATATCAATATCTGTAAATAAATACTACTGGTGAGGAATCCAGTTGGATCCCTCCAACCTATTTCCCTGCATCCACAGATGTTAGCACAATACCAATTCCGCTCCAGTACGGAATTATCGCGGTATATGGGTTTTATAAAAATCCGCTTACTAACGGCGCAATAGGGTCTCATCCGCTATACGAGGCGGGAAATCATCAATCCAATATATACATATGCCAATATATATATATTGATATATATAGATATATATCCTACTATATCTAATATCACATCGAATAGCAATCATCAAATCAATAACTGTAAAAATTCCACATTCAATTTGAGTGAGAAGATCTCACCTTGATTTCAATAACAGTCGTAGCGGGTTATTTTCGGATAAAACTAAACAGACGTTTAATTTTACCCAAAATTTTCATTGACTCCAATCGACTCCAAACCAATTGCATCACGTAGTATTCACGAATACGATTCCAACGCTTCCAGTTCCGTAACAATCTGATAATGTAAGTGCAAGTTACGAATTTTTAAAGTTCGAACAAGATTTAAAACAAACAATATTTTATATTTTTATTTATTTAATATTCACCAAAAGAAAACGTGGCCCGCTCCCTTTCTTCCTCCCTCTCGTACGCGTTCCAGATGAATACGAACCCATTTACGCGACTTAGGGCTTAAAGCCGCTCCACCCACGATCATCGAGAGCTCGATCGGAGCTCGCCATCACGAACCCCACCGCGACACGCACGCTCGGCCAGGACCTCGCGACGTCCGGTCGCCTCCTCCACACGAGCAGTGCGCTCGAACGCATGGCACATGCGAGTCCCCTGACACCACCACGTCACTCCAAACCAAATCTTGACCGTTGGATCGGTAATACACGATGCGATCTTCAATTCTCTAGTTGCATGCTTTGCGAATTAAAGCTTGGATGAAGAGAGTTTTGAGGGATTAACGTCATGCGACTTCGGCCATTGAACAATAATGTGGCGGCCCGTTCATTTCTAGGGTTTTAGAGAATAAAACGTTAATATATTATAGCTTTAATATTATTTAATTAATAAAAATTCTCGATTTAACAGTTAATGCAAACGACCTCCAATTCTCACGTTCCGACAGGCTATCCTGGGGTTTTTCCGCGTTCCGGACATAATGGAATAGGTTTCGTAAGCTAATTTGATCATATGTGTGAGATATGGCAATAAACGATCAATTTAAATTAAACCGATTTAAATCGATTTCGAGGCGTTTTGATTTGTACCGGACAAATGGTAAATCCAAAAATTACGAAATTTGAAATCTTATAATAATATCACATTACGGATCCGATGAAACTGGTTTCGTCGAAATCCGACAATGTTTGAAAAATGACTATTTTAACTCGACGATTTAAAATTAAAAAGATATCGATGCGTTTCGAGCTGCCACGGTCAAACGATAACTCCGATTGATACAAAAATTGAAATCCGATAATAACTAACTATTACGGATCCAATGGAACTGGTCTCGTTCAATTCTGAGACTGTTCGAAAATTGGCTATTTTTACAGTCGATAATTAAATATTAAAATATTCAATTTTCACAGATTAACTCCAAATTCAATTTTAAAAGTTCTATACCCTTTCTATAACTCCAGTATGATTAAATAAAATCTTCCAAATCGTTTTCAATCATATTTAATCCAGATTTAAATTATTTCTGGAATTTCACTATTAAATTATTGATTTAACTGTCCAATTAAACTCAATATTCGAATTTTAAATTATCCGACTTATTAATTCCACTTATTAATATTTAAAATCAATTAAATATTCAAATCTAAATTATCAAAAATTCTGGGTCGTTACAGACTTCCCCCCTTAAAAGAATTTCGTCCTCGAAATTACAAGACAGGAAGAAAGAGTCCTTAACACGTCTACTATTTTTCAACATCTAATAGTTTTATCAATTTATCACAACAAATCTTCTACTAAAGATTCGTTATTACTCAACTCGTTTTCCAACTTCAATTATAAGTTTCAAACAACATTGTTTAACTTCTCAATTCAAATTTGAGTTTAAATTCAAATTTTAAACTTTCAAATTTTCTCAAAAATTTTCTAACGCCCTAAATTTCCGAAAAATTTCGCCAGCGTCTCCTTTGCGCGGCTAATACGGCACGACTACAAAACGTCCCTACGGACTCTCAGATTTCAAAAAGAAAAAGAAAAAGCCAAGCGGCTAGACAAGAAATCAGCAAATCTCATATTTGAAATTCAAATACATACCTTTTTGTCGAGCAAATCAAATTATCTTTGAAATAAATTTTCCAATCCCTTTATACACCTGTATATCCTACTAGCCATTATATCTAGTTACAGCATTCAAACTATTTTGCACATTTCACTACAAAATTTTCCACTATAAACTGCTTATACATTTACTATTGAAGTTATATCCATTATCTTCAATTTTTCTCATTTCAATTCATTTGAATTTAATTTACACTTTCAATCTAATTTAGATTCTATTTATATCTGAATATTGAATTTCATTTACTACCAAATTCAAACAAAGTTTCACATTCATCTTCAATTTCAGTTTTACTTACTTACAAATTCAAATTTATATATTCATTCTGAAACTCATTCACTAATTCTTTCATTTCCAATTCGAATCTGATTTCCAAATCAAATTCCAAATATTCTATAAGTCTTCGACTTACTTACATTTCGATTTATAAGATCATTGATACATTCACCTTACTAATTTCATTCCATTAGAATTCTATTTTCAATTACCTTCTTGAATTCTATTCCAAGTTATAAATTCATTTACAATTTGAATTTCATTCCAATCAGATCTCAATGTTTTATAAGTTATCAATTTCATAATATTTCATAAATATTTTTATATAGTATTCCAGAGTCTTAATAACATTTTCAAAACCATTTTTTGAAAACAATTCAATTTATCCCTTGAATTTTCAAAACAAAAACCCAAATTTTCAAACAACTTCTATTTAAAACAATTTGGCAGCAATTCCTCTTTTGGAAACCCGAAAATGAACACCGATGATGTCGCGATCATCATCGGAATTATTTTCCAGCGACCGAAAAGAGTTTAGAGCTTTCAACTCTCTAAAACAATTTTCCACAATATCAAATCCTTTGAAAAATCATTTTCAAACCAAAAAGATTTTAAACTTTCCAAATCTCCAAAATTTTCAAATTCTTTTCAAAACATTTCCAAAAACTTCTCTGGAACTCCGTTTCAAATTACAAATCATATTTATAATTTACATTCTCAAATTTCATTTGTATATGGATTTATTTCTTAACTTTGGAGTTATGATTTGAATTTCTTTATTCCATTTCATACAATAATGATAACATTTCAATATTATCACTTTCCTAACAAACAAGCATCCATAGACTATGATAATTCATAGAAAAACATTTATTTTCTATACAAAAATAGTTTTGGGTAAAATTATTTCATTTACCCTATTTAAAACAATACTGTGCCGAATTGTTCTATATAAGTGTTTAGAGATCCCTATCGATAGAGTTGTACGGACAATACCGACCAGAATCCATATACCACTCAACAAACCAATCATCACAATATAAAACAATTTTATATTCACTAACAAATACGCACTCGTATCTATTATTACACTCAAACTCATTCTAGAGTACTGCTGACTCTATCTCTAATGAGTAACACCCAACAGAGCAGGGTTGTCGCTTAACCATATGCTCTGATACCAAATGTAACCTCCCGAAAATTTTCGACTTTCGAAAATTCAACATCGATACTCACTTTATCGACTGCTGAGCCATCGAATGCCGGAAACCCGAAAAGTTATGGTTTTAAGAAAGAAGAAAAAAAGTAGAAGAAGAAGATAGAAGAACAACAACAGAACAAGAGCAGAAACAGAAAACAATATCAGAATCTCACATATCGCAGCGGAACAATATATAATAGATAAACACTAGTCTTTTAAAACAAAGAACTATATCAGTTTATGCATACATCAATCATCAGAGTCAATATACAACAGTGGACAGTTTTATAACTTGTCCTCATACAGAATACACAGCAGA
The DNA here is from genome assembly GCA_030737815.1 of Allium fistulosum. Classification (NCBI taxonomy): domain Eukaryota; kingdom Viridiplantae; phylum Streptophyta; class Magnoliopsida; order Asparagales; family Amaryllidaceae; genus Allium; species Allium fistulosum. Next base: position 1,214,834,141 of record CM060904.1, on the reverse strand, counting down.
ATAAATACTATCAGATACAAATACTACGTCTCGTCATCCAGCTCATCTCCAAAGCTCCAGAATATCCAGAATATCCTGATAATATAACTCTAGGCTGCCCGTGTGGAAATTGGTGGGCACCCAGAGTTTAGAAGGGAACAATAAACTCCGAGTCAGTCATGGTGACTGGTGTAAGATCGTAAAACAGTTTATCTTTAAAATAAACAACAGGAAACTTTAAAGTAATTTCGCAATGCTTTTGGGAAAATGAAACTACCATAAGACCTCCCGCCACACACACAATGCAAACGCAGAATTGGGGAAGATTTCTTCTTATGATAGTCAAAGATGCTTACTACGCAAAAATCAAATTCTTTTTGATATTATTATTAGTGCATAGTGCAGAAAACATTTCGAAAGTATAATATAAATCTTAGCCAGCATAGACATTTCGAACTATGCCTACTATAGCTACCATCCAAACAGTGGGGCGCCACCATAAGTGAATGATAGGTTCTACAACTAAAACCGTACAAGTGTCGTATTGTTTCTTTGGATTTCCAACAAATGGTCAGGCTAAGGAACTTCCTATCCACGATGGGTACGTCCCTGGAATAGACGACCCGAGAACCTAACGTTACGGTTAGATCTCTGCCAACACAAGGCCGGGTTACCTCTGCAAAAATAGGTAACTACTGACACGCGTATGCCATCCCCCGATCGTAACCGATCTTCCCGAGTGTAATATCCCGGAAATTTTGGACAATATCAATTTAATAATCTGTTTAAAAATAATTAAATTGATTTGTTAATCTTTGATAATAAATATTTGAATTGATTTAATAATCTAATTAAATGAATATTTAATTAGTAAATTTATCCTTTAAAAATTTATAAGATGATTTCTATTTATAATGTATATACAATTGTATATATTGTATTTGGATAAGCTTGTGTTTGATATTTAATAAATAAATGAAATCTTGTTTTTAAATTTCTAATATACATTTTGATAGTTTGGAAATTATGATTTATTTAATATTAAGTTTTTCAAAGCTATTTAAACAAAATAACTATATGGTTTTAAATAAGATTAATAATAAAGTTTATTTTATTTTCTTTTTGAAATATTGCTTAATAAATAAGATTTAAGAGGGTATATATATATAAGTTTAAAATACAATATTAATAGTGTATTGTTTTATATATATATATAAATAGACTTTAGTAAAATAAGATTTGTTATTTCAAATTGAATATGTTCTTATAAATTGACTTTAAATTGGATTTTAAAAATATAATTTGAATTTGAATTTAGATTTAATTTTGAAATTCAAAAGAGGTAATATTTAAATAGTTTGGATTTTAAAATATATGTATAAGATCTTATTTTTATATATATATTTGGTTTATTTTCTTTAAAAGTATATATATACATAGATAAGTAATAAGTGTTTAATAAATAAAGAAAAGGTTTTTACATTTAAAATAAATATAAATTAAATATAAAGACATGTGTAAACATATGAAGGCTTGTTTAAAACAAGTGTAAACAAATTAACACATATGAAGACAAGTGTCATTTTTATTTTTATTTTTCTTTTATTTTTATTAAATCACAAATAAACCTATATTTTCATTTACTCCTCATTCTCATTCCTTTTCTATTTCTTTTCAAGTCATAAAAGAATTCAGCCTATTCTCTAAGCAAAATCTGAAGTATACTCAAACCAAAATTCTCAAAAACTAAACCTATAACAAATTCTTCAATCTGAACATTCTTCTTCAAATCAGTAATCAACATTCCTTAAACCATATTCTCAAAACAAAGATCTGTAACCATTTCTTCAATCTGAAAATCAAAAGCCTGGAAGTGTTAAACCTGAAACCATTTTCAAATCAAAGCCCGATAGCCTGCATTTTTCTTTAATCTGGAATGAATTTAAAAAGCTTGCATCATTTTTAAAAAGATTCAAAAGCCTGTTTTTCTCTTCAAATCTGGAAGCCTGCATACTTTCTGTAATCTGGAAGCAAGCAATCTGATTTAGAGAAACATCTCAATAATCAAAGCATGCATGCAAGTTTCTTCAGAAACATTCAAGTTAAAAGTTTTTAAAGATCAAATAGCAACTCAGTTTGAATCAAAGCAAGTATTCCAGTTCATGTTTCCAGGATTTATTATGCTCTGTTCATTCTCAAAAGGTGAGTAACAATCTTTCTAAATTTTAGTATAAGAATTTGATTGCATGCTTACTTCTGAAATTAAGTTTGTATGTGAGTATATTTTTAAATAAGTATCTGAGCATGTATGTATATGAGTATGTTGGTTTATATTGTCTGTTGCTTATGATATCTCTGTTCCCAGTTACAAACTCAAATTTATGATCAAAATTCCTTTTCTTTTGATCTAATCTCTGTTAGAACTTGGGTTTTAAAACAAAGTTGTTTATGTAGTTATTAAGTTAGGTTTAGAATTTAATTAAGATAAAATATATTTGAATTGGCTCTGGAAACTCAAAATAAAGAGGCAAGCTTGAGTATGTTGGAAATGTAAGTACCTTAATTTATTAAAACAGGATTGTAAACTGAAAACTTAACTAAAATATTGATTTTTAAAAATGAAATCAAAAATTTTAACATTCAATTGAAGGAGCAGTTTGGGGTTGAACAGTTTTCACGTTTTGGGTAGTTTTTGATAACCTAAGTGTTCGGGGAGGTTGTTGTAACGACCCGTAAATTTTAACTGTTTTAATAACGTTATTAGTTAAAATTTTGTGAAATTTTAAACGATAAAATTTTGAAATAAAAATTTAATATTTGGAATACGTCTAGTTTAACATAGCAGCTGGTAAATTTTCGTCCGAAAATACGAAAGTTTATTTCACGCGTAAATTCACTTCAATTTAATCAGTTAAAAAGCGTTGAAAATAAAATGTTTCCGAAACCTAAATATTTTTACATAGAAAAATTCTAAACCATCTTCTGAGCAAGATTTCAGTTTGTCGTTTTTCCAAATTCGGACATCTTTGGCTCCGTCGTTCTTATTTTCTGCAAAATAGCAGTATTCTGGTACCGATATCGATTTTTATCGGATGATCGTACCACTGATTTCTATATACCGTTTTGATCGTCTCGTCGTGCCGACCTCTACGGTATATTCGATTGTTAAATTCGGAGTTCCGTTGCACGTTGCACTTTGCGTAACGCCTACCGTATCGGTACCCATATCAATGTCTGCTAGGTTCCAGTGTCCATTCATATATCCACCGTTTAACGTGCATTAACCTCTTTATATAAATTAAATTCGTGACTTTTCTTTTTTCCAACGGTTCAAGTTTCTAAACTTTGCACCTATTTACTTTCGTTTCCCATTCGTTCACGTTAATTTCTATTCTTGGAAAAGAAAATTGGTTCATATTCCAATCTGTTCCCTGCTGTATTCATTCCTTCTTCCTCCTTTATTTTGCCTGAGCCTAGTCATTTTCATGGAACCCATGAATGCTTGCTCACGTCCACTTGCAGCCATCACCACCTTGGCCTCACCATCCGTCACCCGAGACTCCACATCCCCTTGGCCACCTCCGCACCCATCACCGACCGAACCACCCAGAATCCACGTCAGCCTCACGCCTCTCACCTCCGCCTGTACCCATGTCCGCCACCATCTCAAGCCACCTCAGCATCAAACGCCCGTCAACCCCGCCACCCGAACAGTGCACGGCCACCCAGCAACCGACCTCATTCACTACTAACCCCGCCGAGCTCAGCAAACCAGATCCACGTGCGCGAAACCCTGAAGATCCTACCTCCCCTTGCTCGTTTCCTTGCCATCAATTTTTGACTCGTTTTGTTGCAGCAGCCTCCTCCTCTTCCATAGTATTCATAAGTGAAGGTACATATATATAGTAACTGATATATATTAATTTACGTAATAATGGTTGTAAGTTATTGTATAAATTTTTAGTTAACAGTTCATTTATGTTGTAGTATATATATAATTATTTATATAATCAGATCTTATGCTAGTTTACATAATCAGATCTTATATAATAGGCTGCGGGTTGCTTTATGCATGTGTATGGTTTCTGAAACAATAGTGTTGTATATATTGGGTTTTGTTTATATATTTACAAAAAAAAGAGAATATATATAATATAATATGTGTGTTATAACCAGTGCTGTTACGAAGTTTGTATGTTTGCCGAGTCCATATATATAAGCATAAGCTTAAAATATATTAGTGTATTATACGATAGTTTATAATGATATGTTATATTTTATACTATACTTGATTTCAAAAGAAGTATGTATGACTTTAGTTATATATATGTGTGCTGTAAAAGATATAATATTGATTCCATGCATCAGATTGTTAAAAATTTATATGGGTCAATTATACATATATTTAATTATGTAGGTTTATATACATAGAAGCTATTATAAGTTGTTGTATTTATTTATAGTAGTTTCAGTGTATTTTATAAAAGAAGCATACTTTTATTTGTTGCAGGTCTACAGTATATGCTATTACAAATCTGAGGCTTATACATTAGTTTGCATATAAGTTTATAAGTTTAAATATATACAGGTGTGTGTTTAAAACAACTAATAACTATATGGTTTTGGTTTCGAATATATATATAAAGATTTTGTTTAAGTATGTTTTAAATTTGATATTGGGTTGAAATTTTGTATGAAGATTCTGTTTTAATCGGGTTAAAGTTTAATTTTTGATTTGACGATATATATATATATATATCTTATTTTAAATATATGTTTAGAATTGGTTTTAGAGAAACTTTATTTATGTTTGAGTTATATCATGGTGGTTCTAATTCGTTTCATCAATTCTTATCTATCAGCTTTGTCGAATTCGTACCAATCTAGCTTTGCTTTGAAATCCGTGCTTGGGTTCATAACTCATATCATTCTGTTCTTTCTCTAGCCTCGAAAGGTGAGCACTCACTCACGATTAACGTTCTTTTATTTATTAGATTTGATTTCAATTGAAACGACAATTGAAATATGCTGCTGTTAGTTGATTACACTGTTATATATGCTATTACCTGTATCAGTTCACCTTTGACATCTGACACCATTATCTGTTAATTATTTATGCGATGATAATACAGTTTGGATGATAATTGATTGATTGTTGATGTTTATATTGGACGTTAAATTGTTAATGTTAAAATGTTAAATAGTGTGAAATTGAAGTTGATATAGGATAATTAATTGTTAAATTTGATTAACTGACATTTGTATAATATGATCCCTTTAACTGTTGAACTTATTGACACGTAGGATTTGTTTAATTTCATTTTGAACCACTGAATGTATGTTGTAAATTTATAATGTAGGAAATTGTAAATAGACGATAAGTGAAAACCGTAATGTAATAATCTTTAATCTACATGAAATGATAGTGTAGATTCTAGAAATAATTATATTAATTCGTACAAATAACAATGCGAATTAATACGGTTAATTCGGGATTATTTGAATTGATTATTGGATTGATATTGATTGTTGTTATTGCTTGTTTATTTACTTTGACACCATCCCAGTTATCACACTGCAAGTTCCCTTTGTTATGTTTTGATTTTGAATTGAATTGGAATCGGGTTGAAATGATAAATACCCAAATTGAACTTTGACCTAGGATAGGAAATTAAATAAAACCCGATTGGTCAATAAATTTGATTTAAAAATAAAATGAAGGTTTTATTTTGAATAAATAATATTGTTTTGAAACGAAGTTGGAAATTGAATTTTAATGAAATTTAAATGTGAATATTTAATATTAAAAATGTAATTGATGAAAGAATGTTGTTTAATTTGAGAAATGATTTAATAATTAATTTTGAAATTATAATTAAGTTGGAATTATAATTAAGTTTGAAATTATTAAAATTTGAAATGATTTGATAATTAAGTTTGAAATTATAATTAAGTTGGAATTAAAATTAAGTTTGAAATTATTAAACTTTGAAATTATTTAATAATTAAGTTTTGAACTATTTAATAATGAATTATTAAATGATTAAATTGAATTGAAATTCTTTAATAAGAAAAATTGAACTTTTGAATAAGTGGATTTTACTTCGTAATAATTGAAATTGAGTTTTCTTTATTAAGTAAGTTTTGGAAAATTATTTAAGTAAGTAAATAAGTGAAATTGAATTTCTTCAACAAGAAATAAAATGTGATATTTTTGAAATTAATGTAAGACTTGTAATCTAAAGAATTTGATTTGATGAATATAGTTTAATTCAAAATTGTAAGTTTTGATATAATGGAGTTGAACTTAAGAACTGATTTAATGAATTGGAAATTTAATAGAAATTGTTTTGAATGATAAAGTAACTTAACGAGTATTGAATGGAATCGATAAATGAGTTTAAATTGATTTGAATGTTAAATTTAATTTATTTAAATGATTTTGAAATGAAACTGATATACGAATTTGGATCAATATTTGAATTGTTTTAAATAGAAATTGAAGTTGAATTATAAGATTTTGAAAGTGTAATTTGGAAGTTTTGAAATGTAAATTTATGGAAATGGTTTGAAAGACAAATGAAAGGCTGGTTTACGAATTGAAATTGAAATTGAAATTGAAATTGATTTGGTTTTCGAAATATATAAACGACCAATCGGTGTAATAATTACGAAAGTTATTAAAGAGACCGGGATCGGTAATGGATATACTCTCTATCTGAACCGAAACCACTTTAATAACTATACGCGGAGTGTTGATCCAGAACGAAGTGGATGGTTTTGATGAACGCGTTGACTGAAGAAAGAGAACGATTTTGGATGACCCTTGACATGACTAAAACAGGAGCCGCGCCGGGCCATTGAGGTTCGCCACCTCTAGCGGACACACTTCTTCGTTACCATATCTATTACTTTTGTGATTCGATTTGGGTGCACCCCTCGATTATGGGAGTGTTGTTTCGCGGTGTTGGGGTAGTAGCTGCTATGCCCAACATCAGTCCGGATCACGCAACTACTAGTATCCTAGTTGGTATCGCCTCATGTACCTTGTCATACTGATTATCCTATTCGCGACCACTACGATTTTGATTTGTACCTTTAGTATATGGATTGCCCTCTGGTGACTTCCGGTTTTGGGGAAACTACGGTCTTGTATATGCTTTTGGGAATAAAAATGTGTTAAGGGTGGAATGGGCCATGACTTAACGCTATTTTGATATCTTTTTATATTACTGATAGACATTATCTACTTATCGTACATTACTACATAGTAGATAGTTTGACGGATCCTTAAAGGATGGTTATTCCAAACATCCTTTGAGTTACTTGTATTTCAATTGCTATTTCACTTGAGTTGGATTTATTAATATAAGAATGTTAATCCTGACTCGAGTGTTTTGTATTTTGCTTTACGCTCGGGTCAGACTGAGTAGTTCAGCTTTCGAGACTCACCTTTGGAGTTGGAGCTTCGCTTGGAGATCCAGCTATCTATCCAGCTTTCAGATATTCGATGATTCCAGTGATGCATTCTGATTTGTATCTAATGTATCGTGTTACTCTTCCGCTGTATCTAGTTTAACTCTGATGTACTGTATTACTCTTCTGTTGTAAACTCTGATGTATTTTTATATATTCATATAGTAGCTTCATGAACTACTATCTCTTTTATTTCCGCTGCATTTATTACTCTGTGTCTGTGATCTGTGATTATATATATTTACTGTATATGTTCAGTTTTGCCAAATTTAAATTAACAACGCGGTATTTTGAGCAATTCAACTCCGGCATGAGTGTCTACCTATACACTTATAATGGACGCGAATGGTCTAAAATGGCGGGTCGTTACAGTTGGTATCAGAGCTTTGGTAGCTCTAGGCAAAACTTAACATATAAAGTAAATGTATTTACAGAATCACTTTCATTTCGAGTTTCAATCTCTTCCTTTTGACTCAATTTCTTTGAATTTTGGAACGTTCCCTACGGTTTCAAATTTCATTCGTGTCCCTCACTATTCGTCTTCTTTCAATTCTGGAGCACCCCATAACTCCATTTTGAATGATATCTATAATAGATCGGCGGTCTCGCAAATCTTCGAATAATTCGTAAAGGAGTAAACTCCTTTATAATAGGCATCGATTTGCCGGAGATTTCTGTATCCTCGGTTTACGATGTTATCTATCTCATGCTATACCTGAATTCTATTTCTTGAGATCGAATGTCGATTTACCTCGGAATTCAGCATCGATCTTATTCTTGAAGTTACGGACGACCCGGTTAAGGTTGCCCGTGAATTAAATAAACTCATCCATTTCCCGATTGTGGTAATTGAATTATCTTATCTTCTGGTTCGAACTTATTTTCGAATTAAAATTCTCTTTGATTAGGGTCTATCAAAAATTTGGATCTCTATCCTTGCTTTGAAATCCATCCTTGTATCGTCGAGTGAGGAAGTGTATCTGTAATTTTATATTAAAAATGTTTATATATTGTGTTGTTTGAGTTGTTGATGTTGATTTGGGTTTCCGATCGATTCGTCTGATCAACGCTATCGATAGGATTTCCAAAACACTTGAACAGAGCAAACTGACACAATATTATTTTCAAATTTGGAAGATGAAATAAATTTGTTTGATTATATTGTGAAAATATAAGTAAAAATTTTCTGAAATTTAATAGGTTGATTAAAATTGTTTGTTTGAAATGATAATATTTGATTATCATTTATTGTTCTAAATAAATTTATAAATACGGTTTATAAATTGATTTGGAATTTGAAATGAATTTAATTCAGAAATTTGAGAATTTATTAGTTTTCCGGTGATTTCGAACTTTGGTTTTTAAAATTTTAAAGTATATATTATTGAAAGTATTTTCAAATAGAAACCGTTTTCAAAGAATTTTAAATATTGAAATCAGTGCTCTTCTCTTTGTCGCTGGAAAATAATTTCGGTGATGGCGGCCGCATCATCGACATTCATTTTCGAGTTTCGAAGTGAAGATACTATTCTGTAGCTTTGCTACGGTTTTGTTTTGAAAAAAATTATTTTGATTTACATATATATAGGTATCTTATTTTAAAATTTAATTTGATTTGATATAAATATATTATATATATATCTAAATTGTTTAAAGTTAATCGGAAATCTAATTCTTAAATTTTGTTAAAGGATGTTTTTAATTATAAATAAAACCAAAATTTGGAATAAATATTTAAACTTGAATAATTGAATTAGGAAAATTTTATTTGTATATTGTTCAACTGCATTCTAATACAACTTACCTAAATCATTCAGAAGTTAATATGTAATAAAATAATATATAAGATAAATTGAATTTATAAATAAAATGTGAGTGTTTATAATAAATGTTGTACCCTAAATTTTGATTATAAAGATGATAATAGAGTTAGATAGGATAATAAGTAAACTTAGTTAATAATGAAATAAATTTGTTTTGAAAGAATTAATAAAATTGAAATTTGATCAACTTATGGAAATACCTTGAATTTAAAATCAATGATTGAATACAAATTGATTTAAACTGAAATCTGTATGGTTTAAATTAATTTATATGGTTTAATATATGTGATAAAATATATTAAGTAGAATAAACTTAACAATAATTTCGAAATAAAGAAGAATTTAAATTGCTGAAAATATGATTATAATAAAAGACTATTCGAAATTATGGTTTTAGAAATTGTAAATTTAAGATAGTTGGATAATGAGATAATAAATTTAGAAATAGTTGAGATTGATTTTAGTGAAATCAAATGGATTAAATCAATTACTGAATATCAAAAAAAAAAATTTGAAATTTTATGGGTTAAATTAATTGTTATTTTGTATTTCAAATCTGTTTTCTTTCTGGTTGTTTCTATTCTCCTACCTCGTTCCTTTTCGGGGACGAAAAGTTTTGAGTGGGGGAGAGTGTAACGACCCGTAAATTTTAACTGTTTTAATAACGTTATTAGTTAAAATTTTGTGAAATTTTAAACGATAAAATTTTGAAATAAAAATTTAATATTTGGAATACGTCTAGTTTAACATAGCAGCTGGTAAATTTTCGTCCGAAAATACGAAAGTTTATTTCACGCGTAAATTCACTTCAATTTAATCAGTTAAAAAGCGTTGAAAATAAAATGTTTCCGAAACCTAAATATTTTTACATAGAAAAATTCTAAACCATCTTCTGAGCAAGATTTCAGTTTGTCGTTTTTCCAAATTCGGACATCTTTGGCTCCGTCGTTCTTATTTTCTGCAAAATAGCAGTATTCTGGTACCGATATCGATTTTTATCGGATGATCGTACCACTGATTTCTATATACCGTTTTGATCGTCTCGTCGTGCCGACCTCTACGGTATATTCGATTGTTAAATTCGGAGTTCCGTTGCACGTTGCACTTTGCGTAACGCCTACCGTATCGGTACCCATATCAATGTCTGCTAGGTTCCAGTGTCCATTCATATATCCACCGTTTAACGTGCATTAACCTCTTTATATAAATTAAATTCGTGACTTTTCTTTTTTCCAACGGTTCAAGTTTCTAAACTTTGCACCTATTTACTTTCGTTTCCCATTCGTTCACGTTAATTTCTATTCTTGGAAAAGAAAATTGGTTCATATTCCAATCTGTTCCCTGCTGTATTCATTCCTTCTTCCTCCTTTATTTTGCCTGAGCCTAGTCATTTTCATGGAACCCATGAATGCTTGCTCACGTCCACTTGCAGCCATCACCACCTTGGCCTCACCATCCGTCACCCGAGACTCCACATCCCCTTGGCCACCTCCGCACCCATCACCGACCGAACCACCCAGAATCCACGTCAGCCTCACGCCTCTCACCTCCGCCTGTACCCATGTCCGCCACCATCTCAAGCCACCTCAGCATCAAACGCCCGTCAACCCCGCCACCCGAACAGTGCACGGCCACCCAGCAACCGACCTCATTCACTACTAACCCCGCCGAGCTCAGCAAACCAGATCCACGTGCGCGAAACCCTGAAGATCCTACCTCCCCTTGCTCGTTTCCTTGCCATCAATTTTTGACTCGTTTTGTTGCAGCAGCCTCCTCCTCTTCCATAGTATTCATAAGTGAAGGTACATATATATAGTAACTGATATATATTAATTTACGTAATAATGGTTGTAAGTTATTGTATAAATTTTGACGCAGCGGATAATTCAAAACAATGTAGATCTGTGAAAGTAGCAGTCGATGGATTGATGAATGCTGAATTGCCCGAATTCGTTGATCCGAAGATGCCGAACTCTAGCTATCTCGAACTCGTTGATCGCGCACGATACCGGGTTCAAAGATCTTCAATTCTTCAAGCGTTGATCAAGCGCACTTGATTCCGCGAATCGGCTTCTACAATCGTTGAATCGAGCGCACTCGATTAACCGAAAGAGGAGATAGGAGATTACACTCAACTACCAATTTGAATGAAAGCACAAAGCAATCAAAAGAGAATTTTATTCAAAAATCAACAACCTTTACAAAATGACCATACACGCCTATTTATAGGCTACAACTCAACACAGCAGAAAAAGTTTCAAAATATTACAAGTACTTAGGTCGAAAACGACCTTCGACCTTGAATGTTGCGACCTAGTACAGACGCGTCCTAACAAACATGTTAAAAGACAAACAACTCACTTAGGTCGGTAACGACCTAATTACATTATTCCACGACTTAACAAATGAACGGCATCTGATAAGCGGCATAACAATCTACGGCTACAATCTTCCGCGACTTAAGATCACACAGCATTCCAGAACGGCGAGTTAGGGAAATCAATGGCCTCCAGAGCTTTGCGACCTAAGAATGAACGGCATCCCTTCGTTTGCGACCTAACAGAAGCGGCTTCAGAAATTGTTTGCGACCTAAGCCTTCGCGACCTAAGCCTTTGCGACCTAAGACTTTGCGACCTTAGCCTTCGCGACCTAAGACTTTGCGACCTTAAGCCTTTGCGACCTAACTTAGCTCGCAACTCGTTAGGTCGAATCACCTTTCCCTTCAGACTGTTAGGTCGGAGCACCCCGCTAGCTCGTTCCAGCACCTTCTTCCCTATCTTGTTAGGTCGTATGCGACCTAAAGGTATGTTAGGTCGTTCCAGCGACCTATCTCCTTGTTTTAGCTCGCCATCCACTAACCCGTTAGGTCGTAGCTCCGTACTTGGTGTTATGTTAGGTCGTTCACCATGTTGCACTGCACAGTTAGGTCGTACGCGACCTAAGAACATGTTAGGTCGTTTCAGCACCTCGTTTCTGTTAGGTCGTAGCTCCAACTTAAAAGCCTTGTTAGGTCGTATGCGACCTAACACTTCACCGAATTGGACTTTCTTCTCGGTATCACTCACTCCCCCCTTTAACTCCTTAGGTCGTGAGCGGCCTACACACTCCTTAGGTCGTGAGCGACCTAGACCCTTAGCTTTCTGCACTGCATCATCCTCCCCTGGTTGAGAGAAATTCGACCTCGAATTCGCACACTCTTCATCCCCAACAAACTCTTCCCCATGATATGGTACAAGATGTTTAACATTGAATACGTCAGATGTATACACATCATCTGGCAGCTTCAGTTTATAAGCATTTTCATTGATTCGTTTCACAACTTCCACCGGACCAATTTTCCTGGCTTTCAACTTGTTGTACGCGCCCACTGGAAAACGATCTTTTGTTAACACTGCATAAACCATATCTCCTTCATTAAACTCAACTTTTCGTCGTTTCAAATCTGCAGCTTGTTTATATTTCTCATTTGCTTTCTCTAATCGTTCTTGAACGATTTTATGACACTCCGTCAGCCCTTCAACAAAATCAGCAGCTTTCTTAATTGTCCCCTTCGAGTGTGGTATCATCGTTAAATCTAACGGTCCCTTCGGTAAACTTGAATAAACAATCTGGAACGGACTGAACCCCGTACTTCGATTCACAGCATGATTATGGGCAAATTCTGCCTGACATAACTTCACATCCCAACTCTTCAGATTATCTTGAACAAGACACCTCAACAAGTTTCCCAACGATCGATTAACCACCTCAGTCTGTCCATCCGTTTGCGGGTGATAAGCACTACTAAATTTCAGCTTCGTTCCCACCATTTTCCACAAACTCAACCAAAAATGACTCAGAAATCGAGTATCTCTATCCGACACAATAGATTCTGGCAATCCATGAAGTCTATAGATCTCCCTGAAAAACAACTGAGCAACATGAACCGCATCTGCCGTCTTCTTGCAAGCAATGAAATGTGCCATTTTTGAAAATCTGTCAACCACCACATATATGGAATCGTTACCACGCTGTGTCCTTGGTAATCCCAACACGAAGTCCATACTCACATCAACCCATGGTTTAGTTGGTACAGGTAATGGCATATATAAACCAGCATTAGTCGCAGTTCCTTTCGAAACTTGACAAATATGACAACGCTCCACAAACCTCTCCACTTCTTTCCTCATCGATGGCCAAAAGTAGGATTGTGAAATTAACTGTAAGGTACGGTCTCTTCCAACATGCCCTTCTTCGTGTAACTCCTTGATAATCTTCATTCTCAGACTACCCTCCGGTATGCACAATCGACTTCCTTTAAAAAGAAAAGCATCTACCATCAAGAACTCATCCGTCTTTCCCTCCTTAACTTTATCAACAAACTTCATGAAGTAAGGATCTTCAACAAATAATTCCGGCAACATTTCAAACCCCATCACTTCAACTTTCAGTGTAGTCAACAAATGACTCCTCCTACTCAAAGCATCAGCCACTCGATTTGTCACCCCTGACTTGTGTTTCACAACAAAAGTAAACTGTTGCAGATATGCAATCCACGATGCATGTCTCGCTGAAATCTTGTCTTGCCCTTGCAAATGCTTCAATGCTTCATGATCAGTATACAGAACAAACTCTTTCTGAAACAGATAGTGTCTCCAGTGCTTAATAGATTGTACAACAGCATAGAACTCCACATCATACGTACTGTATCGCATCTTCGCTCCTGACAACTTCTCACTGAAATAGGCAATTGGACGTCCCTTCTGACTCAACACCCCTCCAATCCCAACCTTGGATGCATCAGTATGTAGTTCAAATACCAACTGAAAATCAGGTAATACTAGAATTGGTGCAGTCGTCAGCAATTCCTTGATCTTCCCAAAAGCACTCCCTGCTTCCTCTGTCCATGCAAACTGTTTACCTTTCATGCAATCTGTAACAGGTGCCATCACACTACTAAAGTGTGGTATAAACCTTCGATAGAATGAAGCCAACCCGTGAAAACTACGAACTTCCGTTATCGTCTTGGGTTGCGGCCAATTTCTGATCGCCTCCACTTTACTTTGGTCAACCTGTATTCCTTTCTCTGACACAACATACCCCAAAAATAAAACACTGTGCGTCATGAACACGCATTTCTTCGTAGCCGCATAAAATTGTTCTTGTCTCAGTACCATCAGCACTTCTCTAAGATGATTCAGATGTTCCTCTGAACTCCCACTGTAAATAAGAATATCATCGAAATACACCACCACGAATTTTCCAATGAATGGTCGAAAAATCTGATTCATCACCCTCATGAACGTACTTGGTGCATTGGATAAACCAAATGGCATGACCAACCACTCGTATAGACCCTCCCTGGTTTTAAAAGCAGTCTTCCATTCATCGCCTGGTCTGATACGAATTTGATGATATCCGCTCTTCAAATCAATCTTCGAAAAGATAATAGCTCCACTTATTTGATCTAACAAGTCATCCAACCTCGGCATTGGAAATCTATATCTCACGGTAATCTTATTCAATGCTCGACTGTCAGTGCACATTCTCCATGTCCCATCCTTCTTGGGTACCAATAAAGCTGGTACAGCACAAGGACTCAGACTCTCCTGCACACGCCCCTGCTCAAGCAATTCCTCAACCTGCCTCCGCAATTCTTCATGTTCCTTCGGACTCATTCGATAATGTGGTCTGTGTGGCAACACAGCACCTGGAACAAGATCTATCTGATGTTGTATATCCCTCAACGGTGGCAACTCCGTTGGTAACTCCTTTGGAAATACATCGTCAAATTCTTTCAAGATTGGTTTAACTTCTTCAGGAATTTCAACTTCTTCACTACTCTCACGTCCAATCAACAAGAATACTTCCGGTTCTTCTTCAACTTCTTTAACAAACTCCTTCAAAGTCAATAAAGTTTTCAGCTCTTCGATTTCTTCGGACTTACTTTCTTCTTGTGATCTCTTCTTTGGAACTAAGATAATCTTCGTGCCTTTAAACATAAAACTGTAGCTATTGGTCCGACCGTCATGTTGTACTGCTCGATCATACTGCCATGGTCTTCCCAATAATAAATGACAAACATCCATCTCTACTACATCACACCATATTTCATCTTTGTATTTCTTCCCAATAGAGAATGGTACACGAACTCGTCTATCCACTTTCACTTCTCCTCCTTTTCTCAACCATGCTAACTTGTATGGACTCGGATGTTTCTCTGTCTTTAATTTCAACTTCGTCACAGCTTCGGTTGAAATAATATTATCACAGCTTCCTGCGTCAATTACAAACTTACACACCTTCCCCAGAATAGTACATGTTGACTGAAAGATATTACTCCTCAACCAACTAGCTTCTTCCTGCTTCGGTGTTAAACACGATCTCCTCAGCATTAGGTTACAACCTTCGTCTCCTGACGCAATATCCTGCTTATCCTCCTCAACTGGACTAGAACACTCCTCATCAACATCCTCATCATCAACTTCCACAATCATGGTTCTCTTCTTTGGCTTTGGACACTCACTGCTTTTATGACCCATTTCTTGACAATTGTAACATTTGAAACCATTGTTAACTTTCGCCTTCTCAGCCTCTTTCACCACTGGTCTACTGATAGTTTTAGAAACATTAGAACTTCCTCCAACACCCTTCGCTTGATTGTTAGAATTAGAAAACACACCACTTCCTCGTCTCCCTTGTTTTTCCCAAGCCAACGCTTTCTGATGTGCTTCTGCTACAGATCTTGGATCGAACATATTCACCATATCCTGAATCTGCATTCTCAATCCTCCAATGAACCTAGATGTCAGCTGCTCTTCTGTTTCCATAATATCGTTCCTTGCAATGAGTTGATAAAATTCATCAGCATATTCATTAACTGTCTTCGTGCCCTGCCTCAAGTTCTGCAAACGTTGATACATCAAAGATTGATAATTGTATGGTAAGAACGTTGCTTTCATCAATTTCTTCATCTTCTCCCAAGATTCAATCTTTGACTTCCCCATTCGTTCACGTGTAAGCTTGGTTTGCTGCCACCATGCCAAAGCTCTACCCCTCAGCCTCGTAGCAACCAACTTCACTCTACGATGTTCTGGTACTTCTTTGAAATCAAAAATCTCCTCTACATTAGCCACCCAATCTAGAAACTCCTCCGCTTGCATACCACCCTTGAATTCAGGAATTTCTGTCTTCATCCCCGACTCCCACTTGTGATCATACTCAGAGTAATTTCTTCCTTGACCTCTTCCTTGAACACTACCACCATCATACTCCTCTTCAAAATCAGATGCATAACGATGTCGATTCTGACCACCAACATCTCTACTAGCATTACGCCTTCCACCTTCATCCCTTCTATCGACATTCCTCCGTTCACGACCATTCACGTTCCTCCCACGCCCTTGGTCATTTTCAACACTTCGGTCTCGATTGGAATGTGGTGAGACTCTACTACCTCCATGGTTAGATTCTGGTGAAACCCTTCTCCGATTTTGATTCATCTCTGTCATAAGCCTCTCTAACCGGCCAATTCCTTCGTTAAGCTTTTCACTAAAATTCTCATTGATTCTTTGCTCCATCTCATCAGCTTCTTCTCTTCGATATAAAGCTTCTACGTTTTGGTGGCGATTAGCTCTTCTTGGCGGCATACTTGAAAACTTCACAAATCTTCAAATTCAAACACTTTTCGGATTTTGATCCAAAATGAAACGGATCGAAAACTTCCACTTTGTAGCAAATCGCGATGAACACGATGGACAAAGTTTCGGTCTCCCACTACAAATTCGATCAAACAATCTTCAATGCAAGGTCGAACAACTTCACTTGCTCACGGCTCACACCTCAAGCTCTCGGCTATCACTTCAAACTTCAAATCTCTTCAAATGATTAGGCTCCAAGTCTCGATCTAGCTATGATTGGCTAGAACAAGCTCTGATACCAAAAACTGACGCAGCGGATAATTCAAAACAATGTAGATCTGTGAAAGTAGCAGTCGATGGATTGATGAATGCTGAATTGCCCGAATTCGTTGATCCGAAGATGCCGAACTCTAGCTATCTCGAACTCGTTGATCGCGCACGATACCGGGTTCAAAGATCTTCAATTCTTCAAGCGTTGATCAAGCGCACTTGATTCCGCGAATCGGCTTCTACAATCGTTGAATCGAGCGCACTCGATTAACCGAAAGAGGAGATAGGAGATTACACTCAACTACCAATTTGAATGAAAGCACAAAGCAATCAAAAGAGAATTTTATTCAAAAATCAACAACCTTTACAAAATGACCATACACGCCTATTTATAGGCTACAACTCAACACAGCAGAAAAAGTTTCAAAATATTACAAGTACTTAGGTCGAAAACGACCTTCGACCTTGAATGTTGCGACCTAGTACAGACGCGTCCTAACAAACATGTTAAAAGACAAACAACTCACTTAGGTCGGTAACGACCTAATTACATTATTCCACGACTTAACAAATGAACGGCATCTGATAAGCGGCATAACAATCTACGGCTACAATCTTCCGCGACTTAAGATCACACAGCATTCCAGAACGGCGAGTTAGGGAAATCAATGGCCTCCAGAGCTTTGCGACCTAAGAATGAACGGCATCCCTTCGTTTGCGACCTAACAGAAGCGGCTTCAGAAATTGTTTGCGACCTAAGCCTTCGCGACCTAAGCCTTTGCGACCTAAGACTTTGCGACCTTAGCCTTCGCGACCTAAGACTTTGCGACCTTAAGCCTTTGCGACCTAACTTAGCTCGCAACTCGTTAGGTCGAATCACCTTTCCCTTCAGACTGTTAGGTCGGAGCACCCCGCTAGCTCGTTCCAGCACCTTCTTCCCTATCTTGTTAGGTCGTATGCGACCTAAAGGTATGTTAGGTCGTTCCAGCGACCTATCTCCTTGTTTTAGCTCGCCATCCACTAACCCGTTAGGTCGTAGCTCCGTACTTGGTGTTATGTTAGGTCGTTCACCATGTTGCACTGCACAGTTAGGTCGTACGCGACCTAAGAACATGTTAGGTCGTTTCAGCACCTCGTTTCTGTTAGGTCGTAGCTCCAACTTAAAAGCCTTGTTAGGTCGTATGCGACCTAACACTTCACCGAATTGGACTTTCTTCTCGGTATCACTCACTCCCCCCTTTAACTCCTTAGGTCGTGAGCGGCCTACACACTCCTTAGGTCGTGAGCGACCTAGACCCTTAGCTTTCTGCACTGCATCAAATTTTTAGTTAACAGTTCATTTATGTTGTAGTATATATATAATTATTTATATAATCAGATCTTATGCTAGTTTACATAATCAGATCTTATATAATAGGCTGCGGGTTGCTTTATGCATGTGTATGGTTTCTGAAACAATAGTGTTGTATATATTGGGTTTTGTTTATATATTTACAAAAAAAAGAGAATATATATAATATAATATGTGTGTTATAACCAGTGCTGTTACGAAGTTTGTATGTTTGCCGAGTCCATATATATAAGCATAAGCTTAAAATATATTAGTGTATTATACGATAGTTTATAATGATATGTTATATTTTATACTATACTTGATTTCAAAAGAAGTATGTATGACTTTAGTTATATATATGTGTGCTGTAAAAGATATAATATTGATTCCATGCATCAGATTGTTAAAAATTTATATGGGTCAATTATACATATATTTAATTATGTAGGTTTATATACATAGAAGCTATTATAAGTTGTTGTATTTATTTATAGTAGTTTCAGTGTATTTTATAAAAGAAGCATACTTTTATTTGTTGCAGGTCTACAGTATATGCTATTACAAATCTGAGGCTTATACATTAGTTTGCATATAAGTTTATAAGTTTAAATATATACAGGTGTGTGTTTAAAACAACTAATAACTATATGGTTTTGGTTTCGAATATATATATAAAGATTTTGTTTAAGTATGTTTTAAATTTGATATTGGGTTGAAATTTTGTATGAAGATTCTGTTTTAATCGGGTTAAAGTTTAATTTTTGATTTGACGATATATATATATATATATATATCTTATTTTAAATATATGTTTAGAATTGGTTTTAGAGAAACTTTATTTATGTTTGAGTTATATCATGGTGGTTCTAATTCGTTTCATCAATTCTTATCTATCAGCTTTGTCGAATTCGTACCAATCTAGCTTTGCTTTGAAATCCGTGCTTGGGTTCATAACTCATATCATTCTGTTCTTTCTCTAGCCTCGAAAGGTGAGCACTCACTCACGATTAACGTTCTTTTATTTATTAGATTTGATTTCAATTGAAACGACAATTGAAATATGCTGCTGTTAGTTTGACGCAGCGGATAATTCAAAACAATGTAGATCTGTGAAAGTAGCAGTCGATGGATTGATGAATGCTGAATTGCCCGAATTCGTTGATCCGAAGATGCCGAACTCTAGCTATCTCGAACTCGTTGATCGCGCACGATACCGGGTTCAAAGATCTTCAATTCTTCAAGCGTTGATCAAGCGCACTTGATTCCGCGAATCGGCTTCTACAATCGTTGAATCGAGCGCACTCGATTAACCGAAAGAGGAGATAGGAGATTACACTCAACTACCAATTTGAATGAAAGCACAAAGCAATCAAAAGAGAATTTTATTCAAAAATCAACAACCTTTACAAAATGACCATACACGCCTATTTATAGGCTACAACTCAACACAGCAGAAAAAGTTTCAAAATATTACAAGTACTTAGGTCGAAAACGACCTTCGACCTTGAATGTTGCGACCTAGTACAGACGCGTCCTAACAAACATGTTAAAAGACAAACAACTCACTTAGGTCGGTAACGACCTAATTACATTATTCCACGACTTAACAAATGAACGGCATCTGATAAGCGGCATAACAATCTACGGCTACAATCTTCCGCGACTTAAGATCACACAGCATTCCAGAACGGCGAGTTAGGGAAATCAATGGCCTCCAGAGCTTTGCGACCTAAGAATGAACGGCATCCCTTCGTTTGCGACCTAACAGAAGCGGCTTCAGAAATTGTTTGCGACCTAAGCCTTCGCGACCTAAGCCTTTGCGACCTAAGACTTTGCGACCTTAGCCTTCGCGACCTAAGACTTTGCGACCTTAAGCCTTTGCGACCTAACTTAGCTCGCAACTCGTTAGGTCGAATCACCTTTCCCTTCAGACTGTTAGGTCGGAGCACCCCGCTAGCTCGTTCCAGCACCTTCTTCCCTATCTTGTTAGGTCGTATGCGACCTAAAGGTATGTTAGGTCGTTCCAGCGACCTATCTCCTTGTTTTAGCTCGCCATCCACTAACCCGTTAGGTCGTAGCTCCGTACTTGGTGTTATGTTAGGTCGTTCACCATGTTGCACTGCACAGTTAGGTCGTACGCGACCTAAGAACATGTTAGGTCGTTTCAGCACCTCGTTTCTGTTAGGTCGTAGCTCCAACTTAAAAGCCTTGTTAGGTCGTATGCGACCTAACACTTCACCGAATTGGACTTTCTTCTCGGTATCACTCACTCCCCCCTTTAACTCCTTAGGTCGTGAGCGGCCTACACACTCCTTAGGTCGTGAGCGACCTAGACCCTTAGCTTTCTGCACTGCATCATCCTCCCCTGGTTGAGAGAAATTCGACCTCGAATTCGCACACTCTTCATCCCCAACAAACTCTTCCCCATGATATGGTACAAGATGTTTAACATTGAATACGTCAGATGTATACACATCATCTGGCAGCTTCAGTTTATAAGCATTTTCATTGATTCGTTTCACAACTTCCACCGGACCAATTTTCCTGGCTTTCAACTTGTTGTACGCGCCCACTGGAAAACGATCTTTTGTTAACACTGCATAAACCATATCTCCTTCATTAAACTCAACTTTTCGTCGTTTCAAATCTGCAGCTTGTTTATATTTCTCATTTGCTTTCTCTAATCGTTCTTGAACGATTTTATGACACTCCGTCAGCCCTTCAACAAAATCAGCAGCTTTCTTAATTGTCCCCTTCGAGTGTGGTATCATCGTTAAATCTAACGGTCCCTTCGGTAAACTTGAATAAACAATCTGGAACGGACTGAACCCCGTACTTCGATTCATAGCATGATTATGGGCAAATTCTGCCTGACATAACTTCACATCCCAACTCTTCAGATTATCTTGAACAAGACACCTCAACAAGTTTCCCAACGATCGATTAACCACCTCAGTCTGTCCATCCGTTTGCGGGTGATAAGCACTACTAAATTTCAGCTTCGTTCCCACCATTTTCCACAAACTCAACCAAAAATGACTCAGAAATCGAGTATCTCTATCCGACACAATAGATTCTGGCAATCCATGAAGTCTATAGATCTCCCTGAAAAACAACTGAGCAACATGAACCGCATCTGCCGTCTTCTTGCAAGCAATGAAATGTGCCATTTTTGAAAATCTGTCAACCACCACATATATGGAATCGTTACCACGCTGTGTCCTTGGTAATCCCAACACGAAGTCCATACTCACATCAACCCATGGTTTAGTTGGTACAGGTAATGGCATATATAAACCAGCATTAGTCGCAGTTCCTTTCGAAACTTGACAAATATGACAACGCTCCACAAACCTCTCCACTTCTTTCCTCATCGATGGCCAAAAGTAGGATTGTGAAATTAACTGTAAGGTACGGTCTCTTCCAACATGCCCTTCTTCGTGTAACTCCTTGATAATCTTCATTCTCAGACTACCCTCCGGTATGCACAATCGACTTCCTTTAAAAAGAAAACCATCTACCATCAAGAACTCATCCGTCTTTCCCTCCTTAACTTTATCAACAAACTTCATGAAGTAAGGATCTTCAACAAATAATTCCGGCAACATTTCAAACCCCATCACTTCAACTTTCAGTGTAGTCAACAAATGACTCCTCCTACTCAAAGCATCAGCCACTCGATTTGTCACCCCTGACTTGTGTTTCACAACAAAAGTAAACTGTTGCAGATATGCAATCCACGATGCATGTCTCGCTGAAATCTTGTCTTGCCCTTGCAAATGCTTCAATGCTTCATGATCAGTATACAGAACAAACTCTTTCTGAAACAGATAGTGTCTCCAGTGCTTAATAGATTGTACAACAGCATAGAACTCCACATCATACGTACTGTATCGCATCTTCGCTCCTGACAACTTCTCACTGAAATAGGCAATTGGACGTCCCTTCTGACTCAACACCCCTCCAATCCCAACCTTGGATGCATCAGTATGTAGTTCAAATACCAACTGAAAATCAGGTAATACTAGAATTGGTGCAGTCGTCAGCAATTCCTTGATCTTCCCAAAAGCACTCCCTGCTTCCTCTGTCCATGCAAACTGTTTACCTTTCATGCAATCTGTAACAGGTGCCATCACACTACTAAAGTGTGGTATAAACCTTCGATAGAATGAAGCCAACCCGTGAAAACTACGAACTTCCGTTATCGTCTTGGGTTGCGGCCAATTTCTGATCGCCTCCACTTTACTTTGGTCAACCTGTATTCCTTTCTCTGACACAACATACCCCAAAAATAAAACACTGTGCGTCATGAACACGCATTTCTTCGTAGCCGCATAAAATTGTTCTTGTCTCAGTACCATCAGCACTTCTCTAAGATGATTCAGATGTTCCTCTGAACTCCCACTGTAAATAAGAATATCATCGAAATACACCACCACGAATTTTCCAATGAATGGTCGAAAAATCTGATTCATCACCCTCATGAACGTACTTGGTGCATTGGATAAACCAAATGGCATGACCAACCACTCGTATAGACCCTCCCTGGTTTTAAAAGCAGTCTTCCATTCATCGCCTGGTCTGATACGAATTTGATGATATCCGCTCTTCAAATCAATCTTCGAAAAGATAATAGCTCCACTTATTTGATCTAACAAGTCATCCAACCTCGGCATTGGAAATCTATATCTCACGGTAATCTTATTCAATGCTCGACTGTCAGTGCACATTCTCCATGTCCCATCCTTCTTGGGTACCAATAAAGCTGGTACAGCACAAGGACTCAGACTCTCCTGCACACGCCCCTGCTCAAGCAATTCCTCAACCTGCCTCCGCAATTCTTCATGTTCCTTCGGACTCATTCGATAATGTGGTCTGTGTGGCAACACAGCACCTGGAACAAGATCTATCTGATGTTGTATATCCCTCAACGGTGGCAACTCCGTTGGTAACTCCTTTGGAAATACATCGTCAAATTCTTTCAAGATTGGTTTAACTTCTTCAGGAATTTCAACTTCTTCACTACTCTCACGTCCAATCAACAAGAATACTTCCGGTTCTTCTTCAACTTCTTTAACAAACTCCTTCAAAGTCAATAAAGTTTTCAGCTCTTCGATTTCTTCGGACTTACTTTCTTCTTGTGATCTCTTCTTTGGAACTAAGATAATCTTCGTGCCTTTAAACATAAAACTGTAGCTATTGGTCCGACCGTCATGTTGTACTGCTCGATCATACTGCCATGGTCTTCCCAATAATAAATGACAAACATCCATCTCTACTACATCACACCATATTTCATCTTTGTATTTCTTCCCAATAGAGAATGGTACACGAACTCGTCTATCCACTTTCACTTCTCCTCCTTTTCTCAACCATGCTAACTTGTATGGACTCGGATGTTTCTCTGTCTTTAATTTCAACTTCGTCACAGCTTCGGTTGAAATAATATTATCACAGCTTCCTGCGTCAATTACAAACTTACACACCTTCCCCAGAATAGTACATGTTGACTGAAAGATATTACTCCTCAACCAACTAGCTTCTTCCTGCTTCGGTGTTAAACACGATCTCCTCAGCATTAGGTTACAACCTTCGTCTCCTGACGCAATATCCTGCTTATCCTCCTCAACTGGACTAGAACACTCCTCATCAACATCCTCATCATCAACTTCCACAATCATGGTTCTCTTCTTTGGCTTTGGACACTCACTGCTTTTATGACCCATTTCTTGACAATTGTAACATTTGAAACCATTGTTAACTTTCGCCTTCTCAGCCTCTTTCACCACTGGTCTACTGATAGTTTTAGAAACATTAGAACTTCCTCCAACACCCTTCGCTTGATTGTTAGAATTAGAAAACACACCACTTCCTCGTCTCCCTTGTTTTTCCCAAGCCAACGCTTTCTGATGTGCTTCTGCTACAGATCTTGGATCGAACATATTCACCATATCCTGAATCTGCATTCTCAATCCTCCAATGAACCTAGATGTCAGCTGCTCTTCTGTTTCCATAATATCGTTCCTTGCAATGAGTTGATAAAATTCATCAGCATATTCATTAACTGTCTTCGTGCCCTGCCTCAAGTTCTGCAAACGTTGATACATCAAAGATTGATAATTGTATGGTAAGAACGTTGCTTTCATCAATTTCTTCATCTTCTCCCAAGATTCAATCTTTGACTTCCCCATTCGTTCACGTGTAAGCTTGGTTTGCTGCCACCATGCCAAAGCTCTACCCCTCAGCCTCGTAGCAACCAACTTCACTCTACGATGTTCTGGTACTTCTTTGAAATCAAAAATCTCCTCTACATTAGCCACCCAATCTAGAAACTCCTCCGCTTGCATACCACCCTTGAATTCAGGAATTTCTGTCTTCATCCCCGACTCCCACTTGTGATCATACTCAGAGTAATTTCTTCCTTGACCTCTTCCTTGAACACTACCACCATCATACTCCTCTTCAAAATCAGATGCATAACGATGTCGATTCTGACCACCAACATCTCTACTAGCATTACGCCTTCCACCTTCATCCCTTCTATCGACATTCCTCCGTTCACGACCATTCACGTTCCTCCCACGCCCTTGGTCATTTTCAACACTTCGGTCTCGATTGGAATGTGGTGAGACTCTACTACCTCCATGGTTAGATTCTGGTGAAACCCTTCTCCGATTTTGATTCATCTCTGTCATAAGCCTCTCTAACCGGCCAATTCCTTCGTTAAGCTTTTCACTAAAATTCTCATTGATTCTTTGCTCCATCTCATCAGCTTCTTCTCTTCGATATAAAGCTTCTACGTTTTGGTGGCGATTAGCTCTTCTTGGCGGCATACTTGAAAACTTCACAAATCTTCAAATTCAAACACTTTTCGGATTTTGATCCAAAATGAAACGGATCGAAAACTTCCACTTTGTAGCAAATCGCGATGAACACGATGGACAAAGTTTCGGTCTCCCACTACAAATTCGATCAAACAATCTTCAATGCAAGGTCGAACAACTTCACTTGCTCACGGCTCACACCTCAAGCTCTCGGCTATCACTTCAAACTTCAAATCTCTTCAAATGATTAGGCTCCAAGTCTCGATCTAGCTATGATTGGCTAGAACAAGCTCTGATACCAAAAACTGACGCAGCGGATAATTCAAAACAATGTAGATCTGTGAAAGTAGCAGTCGATGGATTGATGAATGCTGAATTGCCCGAATTCGTTGATCCGAAGATGCCGAACTCTAGCTATCTCGAACTCGTTGATCGCGCACGATACCGGGTTCAAAGATCTTCAATTCTTCAAGCGTTGATCAAGCGCACTTGATTCCGCGAATCGGCTTCTACAATCGTTGAATCGAGCGCACTCGATTAACCGAAAGAGGAGATAGGAGATTACACTCAACTACCAATTTGAATGAAAGCACAAAGCAATCAAAAGAGAATTTTATTCAAAAATCAACAACCTTTACAAAATGACCATACACGCCTATTTATAGGCTACAACTCAACACAGCAGAAAAAGTTTCAAAATATTACAAGTACTTAGGTCGAAAACGACCTTCGACCTTGAATGTTGCGACCTAGTACAGACGCGTCCTAACAAACATGTTAAAAGACAAACAACTCACTTAGGTCGGTAACGACCTAATTACATTATTCCACGACTTAACAAATGAACGGCATCTGATAAGCGGCATAACAATCTACGGCTACAATCTTCCGCGACTTAAGATCACACAGCATTCCAGAACGGCGAGTTAGGGAAATCAATGGCCTCCAGAGCTTTGCGACCTAAGAATGAACGGCATCCCTTCGTTTGCGACCTAACAGAAGCGGCTTCAGAAATTGTTTGCGACCTAAGCCTTCGCGACCTAAGCCTTTGCGACCTAAGACTTTGCGACCTTAGCCTTCGCGACCTAAGACTTTGCGACCTTAAGCCTTTGCGACCTAACTTAGCTCGCAACTCGTTAGGTCGAATCACCTTTCCCTTCAGACTGTTAGGTCGGAGCACCCCGCTAGCTCGTTCCAGCACCTTCTTCCCTATCTTGTTAGGTCGTATGCGACCTAAAGGTATGTTAGGTCGTTCCAGCGACCTATCTCCTTGTTTTAGCTCGCCATCCACTAACCCGTTAGGTCGTAGCTCCGTACTTGGTGTTATGTTAGGTCGTTCACCATGTTGCACTGCACAGTTAGGTCGTACGCGACCTAAGAACATGTTAGGTCGTTTCAGCACCTCGTTTCTGTTAGGTCGTAGCTCCAACTTAAAAGCCTTGTTAGGTCGTATGCGACCTAACACTTCACCGAATTGGACTTTCTTCTCGGTATCACTCACTCCCCCCTTTAACTCCTTAGGTCGTGAGCGGCCTACACACTCCTTAGGTCGTGAGCGACCTAGACCCTTAGCTTTCTGCACTGCATCATAGTTGATTACACTGTTATATATGCTATTACCTGTATCAGTTCACCTTTGACATCTGACACCATTATCTGTTAATTATTTATGCGATGATAATACAGTTTGGATGATAATTGATTGATTGTTGATGTTTATATTGGACGTTAAATTGTTAATGTTAAAATGTTAAATAGTGTGAAATTGAAGTTGATATAGGATAATTAATTGTTAAATTTGATTAACTGACATTTGTATAATATGATCCCTTTAACTGTTGAACTTATTGACACGTAGGATTTGTTTAATTTCATTTTGAACCACTGAATGTATGTTGTAAATTTATAATGTAGGAAATTGTAAATAGACGATAAGTGAAAACCGTAATGTAATAATCTTTAATCTACATGAAATGATAGTGTAGATTCTAGAAATAATTATATTAATTCGTACAAATAACAATGCGAATTAATACGGTTAATTCGGGATTATTTGAATTGATTATTGGATTGATATTGATTGTTGTTATTGCTTGTTTATTTACTTTGACACCATCCCAGTTATCACACTGCAAGTTCCCTTTGTTATGTTTTGATTTTGAATTGAATTGGAATCGGGTTGAAATGATAAATACCCAAATTGAACTTTGACCTAGGATAGGAAATTAAATAAAACCCGATTGGTCAATAAATTTGATTTAAAAATAAAATGAAGGTTTTATTTTGAATAAATAATATTGTTTTGAAACGAAGTTGGAAATTGAATTTTAATGAAATTTAAATGTGAATATTTAATATTAAAAATGTAATTGATGAAAGAATGTTGTTTAATTTGAGAAATGATTTAATAATTAATTTTGAAATTATAATTAAGTTGGAATTATAATTAAGTTTGAAATTATTAAAATTTGAAATGATTTGATAATTAAGTTTGAAATTATAATTAAGTTGGAATTAAAATTAAGTTTGAAATTATTAAACTTTGAAATTATTTAATAATTAAGTTTTGAACTATTTAATAATGAATTATTAAATGATTAAATTGAATTGAAATTCTTTAATAAGAAAAATTGAACTTTTGAATAAGTGGATTTTACTTCGTAATAATTGAAATTGAGTTTTCTTTATTAAGTAAGTTTTGGAAAATTATTTAAGTAAGTAAATAAGTGAAATTGAATTTCTTCAACAAGAAATAAAATGTGATATTTTTGAAATTAATGTAAGACTTGTAATCTAAAGAATTTGATTTGATGAATATAGTTTAATTCAAAATTGTAAGTTTTGATATAATGGAGTTGAACTTAAGAACTGATTTAATGAATTGGAAATTTAATAGAAATTGTTTTGAATGATAAAGTAACTTAACGAGTATTGAATGGAATCGATAAATGAGTTTAAATTGATTTGAATGTTAAATTTAATTTATTTAAATGATTTTGAAATGAAACTGATATACGAATTTGGATCAATATTTGAATTGTTTTAAATAGAAATTGAAGTTGAATTATAAGATTTTGAAAGTGTAATTTGGAAGTTTTGAAATGTAAATTTATGGAAATGGTTTGAAAGACAAATGAAAGGCTGGTTTACGAATTGAAATTGAAATTGAAATTGAAATTGATTTGGTTTTCGAAATATATAAACGACCAATCGGTGTAATAATTACGAAAGTTATTAAAGAGACCGGGATCGGTAATGGATATACTCTCTATCTGAACCGAAACCACTTTAATAACTATACGCGGAGTGTTGATCCAGAACGAAGTGGATGGTTTTGATGAACGCGTTGACTGAAGAAAGAGAACGATTTTGGATGACCCTTGACATGACTAAAACAGGAGCCGCGCCGGGCCATTGAGGTTCGCCACCTCTAGCGGACACACTTCTTCGTTACCATATCTATTACTTTTGTGATTCGATTTGGGTGCACCCCTCGATTATGGGAGTGTTGTTTCGCGGTGTTGGGGTAGTAGCTGCTATGCCCAACATCAGTCCGGATCACGCAACTACTAGTATCCTAGTTGGTATCGCCTCATGTACCTTGTCATACTGATTATCCTATTCGCGACCACTACGATTTTGATTTGTACCTTTAGTATATGGATTGCCCTCTGGTGACTTCCGGTTTTGGGGAAACTACGGTCTTGTATATGCTTTTGGGAATAAAAATGTGTTAAGGGTGGAATGGGCCATGACTTAACGCTATTTTGATATCTTTTTATATTACTGATAGACATTATCTACTTATCGTACATTACTACATAGTAGATAGTTTGACGGATCCTTAAAGGATGGTTATTCCAAACATCCTTTGAGTTACTTGTATTTCAATTGCTATTTCACTTGAGTTGGATTTATTAATATAAGAATGTTAATCCTGACTCGAGTGTTTTGTATTTTGCTTTACGCTCGGGTCAGACTGAGTAGTTCAGCTTTCGAGACTCACCTTTGGAGTTGGAGCTTCGCTTGGAGATCCAGCTATCTATCCAGCTTTCAGATATTCGATGATTCCAGTGATGCATTCTGATTTGTATCTAATGTATCGTGTTACTCTTCCGCTGTATCTAGTTTAACTCTGATGTACTGTATTACTCTTCTGTTGTAAACTCTGATGTATTTTTATATATTCATATAGTAGCTTCATGAACTACTATCTCTTTTATTTCCGCTGCATTTATTACTCTGTGTCTGTGATCTGTGATTATATATATTTACTGTATATGTTCAGTTTTGCCAAATTTAAATTAACAACGCGGTATTTTGAGCAATTCAACTCCGGCATGAGTGTCTACCTATACACTTATAATGGACGCGAATGGTCTAAAATGGCGGGTCGTTACAGTTGTGGTTTCTACTGATGATAGAATGATGATAGGAGAATTCGAGAAAAATGTCTGATAATGTTGAAAAACACTGTGGCGAAGGGATTTGATTGGGAAAGTCTGGAACCCTAGTTTAACTAGGTCTGTTATTTTTGTTCGACATTTCTTCTAGAGTTGATCGAGTTCATTGAAGCTCTGGGGGAAGGTAGTTATGGTGTAGATGAAGACGTGGCTGAAGTTTTAGAGGCGATGATGGTCGGAGGAGGGGATGCATGGCGTTGACAGGTTTTGGTTGAATGGTGCTGTCTGTTCCAGTTTCGTTCCAGGTTGGGTGCTGAGCTACTCGATTTTTGTTTTCGAGTTGTTCTTAGGGCTACGATGATCGGGATCGTGAGGTTGGATGGTCATTGACATGTGGGAGTGATCGTAGATGATCGGAGATGGATGGTTGCTTTGTGCATATGCACGACTTTGATCTGGTATCAGTTCTAGTCTGAGTTTGGTTCGAATTTTAGTATGAGAGACTCGAAGTCATGCCGTGATTTTTGGGATCTGGCTCGAGTTGTTTCCAGGGGAGATTCGAGTGAGTTTAAACAGTTTTTAAAAATTTTAACATAACAAAGTAAAAAAAAAATAAAGAGGGAAGGAACTCGGAGGGTACTCGGGGAAATGGGGTTTTGTCTCGGGAAATTTTGAGATGGGCTCGGGTAGGCTATTGGTTTCAGTTTAAAAGGCTGACAGGGTTTAAACTTTAAATTGAAGTTTAAAAAGGTTAAGCAGGATTTAAAGCAAGGTTTAAATCAAAAATTTTAAAGTATGGTTTCAAATTAAACTTGAAGCCCAGTTGTAAAAATAAATAAGTTTTTATTTTAAATATTTAAACATCTTTAAATGTTAAAAGTATAGTTTAAAAGAATTTTTAAATTCTTTTAAACTATACTTTTAACATTTAAAGATGTTTAAATATTTAAAATAAAAACTTATTTATTTTTACAACTGGGCTTCAAGTTTAATTTGAAACCATACTTTAAAATTTTTGATTTAAACCTTGCTTTAAATCCTGCTTAACCTTTTTAAACTTCAATTTAAAGTTTAAACCCTGTCAGCCTTTTAAACTGAAACCAATAGCCTACCCGAGCCCATCTCAAAATTTCCCGAGACAAAACCCCATTTCCCCGAGTACCCTCCGAGTTCCTTCCCTCTTTATTTTTTTTTTACTTTGTTATGTTAAAATTTTTAAAAACTGTTTAAACTCACTCGAATCTCCCCTGGAAACAACTCGAGCCAGATCCCAAAAATCACGGCATGACTTCGAGTCTCTCATACTAAAATTCGAACCAAACTCAGACTAGAACTGATACCAGATCAAAGTCGTGCATATGCACAAAGCAACCATCCATCTCCGATCATCTACGATCACTCCCACATGTCAATGACCATCCAACCTCACGATCCCGATCATCGTAGCCCTAAGAACAACTCGAAAACAAAAATCGAGTAGCTCAGCACCCAACCTGGAACGAAACTGGAACAGACAGCACCATTCAACCAAAACCTGTCAACGCCATGCATCCCCTCCTCCGACCATCATCGCCTCTAAAACTTCAGCCACGTCTTCATCTACACCATAACTACCTTCCCCCAGAGCTTCAATGAACTCGATCAACTCTAGAAGAAATGTCGAACAAAAATAACAGACCTAGTTAAACTAGGGTTCCAGACTTTCCCAATCAAATCCCTTCGCCACAGTGTTTTTCAACATTATCAGACATTTTTCTCGAATTCTCCTATCATCATTCTATCATCAGTAGAAACCACAACCTCCCCGAACACTTAGGTTATCAAAAACTACCCAAAACGTGAAAACTGTTCAACCCCAAACTGCTCCTTCAATTGAATGTTAAAATTTTTGATTTCATTTTTAAAAATCAATATTTTAGTTAAGTTTTCAGTTTACAATCCTGTTTTAATAAATTAAGGTACTTACATTTCCAACATACTCAAGCTTGCCTCTTTATTTTGAGTTTCCAGAGCCAATTCAAATATATTTTATCTTAATTAAATTCTAAACCTAACTTAATAACTACATAAACAACTTTGTTTTAAAACCCAAGTTCTAACAGAGATTAGATCAAAAGAAAAGGAATTTTGATCATAAATTTGAGTTTGTAACTGGGAACAGAGATATCATAAGCAACAGACAATATAAACCAACATACTCATATACATACATGCTCAGATACTTATTTAAAAATATACTCACATACAAACTTAATTTCAGAAGTAAGCATGCAATCAAATTCTTATACTAAAATTTAGAAAGATTGTTACTCACCTTTTGAGAATGAACAGAGCATAATAAATCCTGGAAACATGAACTGGAATACTTGCTTTGATTCAAACTGAGTTGCTATTTGATCTTTAAAAACTTTTAACTTGAATGTTTCTGAAGAAACTTGCATGCATGCTTTGATTATTGAGATGTTTCTCTAAATCAGATTGCTTGCTTCCAGATTACAGAAAGTATGCAGGCTTCCAGATTTGAAGAGAAAAACAGGCTTTTGAATCTTTTTAAAAATGATGCAAGCTTTTTAAATTCATTCCAGATTAAAGAAAAATGCAGGCTATCGGGCTTTGATTTGAAAATGGTTTCAGGTTTAACACTTCCAGGCTTTTGATTTTCAGATTGAAGAAATGGTTACAGATCTTTGTTTTGAGAATATGGTTTAAGGAATGTTGATTACTGATTTGAAGAAGAATGTTCAGATTGAAGAATTTGTTATAGGTTTAGTTTTTGAGAATTTTGGTTTGAGTATACTTCAGATTTTGCTTAGAGAATAGGCTGAATTCTTTTATGACTTGAAAAGAAATAGAAAAGGAATGAGAATGAGGAGTAAATGAAAATATAGGTTTATTTGTGATTTAATAAAAATAAAAGAAAAATAAAAATAAAAATGACACTTGTCTTCATATGTGTTAATTTGTTTACACTTGTTTTAAACAAGCCTTCATATGTTTACACATGTCTTTATATTTAATTTATATTTATTTTAAATGTAAAAACCTTTTCTTTATTTATTAAACACTTATTACTTATCTATGTATATATATACTTTTAAAGAAAATAAACCAAATATATATATAAAAATAAGATCTTATACATATATTTTAAAATCCAAACTATTTAAATATTACCTCTTTTGAATTTCAAAATTAAATCTAAATTCAAATTCAAATTATATTTTTAAAATCCAATTTAAAGTCAATTTATAAGAACATATTCAATTTGAAATAACAAATCTTATTTTACTAAAGTCTATTTATATCTATATATATAAAACAATACACTATTAATATTGTATTTTAAACTTATATATATATACCCTCTTAAATCTTATTTATTAAGCAATATTTCAAAAAGAAAATAAAATAAACTTTATTATTAATCTTATTTAAAACCATATAGTTATTTTGTTTAAATAGCTTTGAAAAACTTAATATTAAATAAATCATAATTTCCAAACTATCAAAATGTATATTAGAAATTTAAAAACAAGATTTCATTTATTTATTAAATATCAAACACAAGCTTATCCAAATACAATATATACAATTGTATATACATTATAAATAGAAATCATCTTATAAATTTTTAAAGGATAAATTTACTAATTAAATATTCATTTAATTAGATTATTAAATCAATTCAAATATTTATTATCAAAGATTAACAAATCAATTTAATTATTTTTAAACAGATTATTAAATTGATATTGTCCAAAATTTCCGGGATATTACATTCCTTCCCCCTTAAAATAATTTCGTCCCCGAAATTTAAAACAAAGGTAATTTAATAATCTATTTAAATCACAAACAAATATTATCATCCATATGCTAACAACCATAGCAAACAATCATCCAAACAAACAATTTTAACTATCCAGCGAAAAATTCTGAATAGAATTTCCTCGAGTTTCCCCAAGTATATATATACCGGGATACTCGCTCTACAACAATCCAAACAACCAATACTACTAAGCTATAGAGCTCCTACTCATCTAAATCTACAATACTAAACAGAATATCAGACTACAGACGAATCTGACTCAACAACCAAATCCTCAAGAACTGCTGGTTCCAAAACCAGAGATAGATCAAACACGTACTCCCTCAGAGATACGTAAAATTCATTGAATTCCAGTTATCCAAACTGACAATTCAACCTTGTAGATCAAAGTACTTATCCAAATTAGATCACAGAAAAGATCCAGAATAACTCGGAGCTAACTTCCCAGACTTACCCAATCTTATAGCTCCCTTTTACCAGAGAAAACTTCAATATCAACGAAGTCTCCAACTTCGAATTCAAAATTCCTCCGTATCTTATCCACAAAATCCTTCAAACGATCTTGGACTTCCTACAAATCCTTCCTGATCAGCTCAACCTTCGCTGATGCTTCTTGAAACAAACCGGACCAAAGATAACTCAACCAATGATCCTCTCAAGATCTACCCAATCCAAAACCAAACTCTACTTCACCATTATCCGAAGATTCCAAACTAACTTCTCCTATCTGGAAAAGACAAATAGGAGCACTCGCCAACTGCTTCTGCTGCACCACTCTGATCTGGAGTAGAATGAAAATGTTGATGAAGAACACGAGCAAAGACTGGACAACACATCCCAGAAAATATCGGATAACTTAAAAGAATACTCAAACTATCGCAAGTCATTTTTGCGATCCACCCAGCCAAATAAAACTGTTCTCTCTTTACCAATCAGAACAGTTCACACTTGACTATCCAATCCATCGAAGAAATGGATTCTCTCTGCTGCTTCTGAACTTCACCTTCAGAAAAACTTCTGCCGGAAACAGAACACTCCGAGCTGCACTATTGCCACAGATGCCACAGACTTCTCAATCCAAAGTTCTTCGAGAAATTCGGACTTCAAACAGAACAAAAACATCTTGCTGAACTCAGCCTCGACACCGAAGCAGACACACTTCATTAACTTGTTCCAAAGAAAACATCTTCGGGAACATCCATAGTCACTGCATCTCATCACGCAGCTACTTCTTCCAGAAGTATCAAGATACCATCACTCGCTTCTGTCCAACCGACAGCTCCAACTTTACTCATCCAAACTACAAAGATAAACTCCGAACCATAACAGTTTCCTTCGGAGATCGATGAAATTCTTTACCACAGTAAAGTTTACTCGAGACGGTACTAGGTTTACAGTCTCGACAAATATACTTCCAACCTCAACACTCAGACTCCTAATCTTAGATGATAAATTATTATCATCTCAACCAATCATTATAAATACCATATACTTTTAAAATGATACTTTTTATATATAGAAAATATATCTGGGTAAAATTATTTCACCTTCCTTTTTTTTTTAAACAATATTGTGTCCGTTGGCCTGGTCCAAGTGTTTAGAGATCCCTATCAATAACGGTAGCTACTCGTATTGACCAGAATCCATATACCACTTAACCGATCAATTAACACAATATAAAACCATTTTATATAACTATCAAATACGCACTCTCGTATATATATATACACTCGGACTCAAACAGGTTGCTACAGATCCTAATTGAACAACCCTTCCGAACCTAGGTATTCACTCAACCTAGTGTTTTGATATTCACTTAACCAATAGCTTAGGTATTCGCTCAACCTATGCTCTGATACCACTGTAATGACCCGCCACTCATTCCACAGAATGACGCGTCATTAATAAGAAAGAAAGAGGTAGAAAATAGAAAAGAAGAGAAGAAAGAAGAAACAACAACAACGATCTCACAGCGGAACGAATAAATTATATTAATAACATAAAGAAAACTATTACATAGTATACAACACTTATCAGAGTTTACACAACTATACAACACATACTAGACAGTTATAAACATCTGTCTAGATATTACAACTCAAATACAATACAAGACTCTAACACAGATATCAACACAGCGGAATACTATATCTACGAACGCCGAAGCCTCCTGCTCCATTGCTCCTCCAGAATATTCGTCAAAGCTAAACCTGAATCCCTTGGCTACTCGTAAAAATTTGAGTACCCAAGAGTTTATAAAACAGAAATAAACAACTTGGGTCAGACATGGGTCTGGTGTGAGTAACAGGTTAAACTTGTTTAACTTCAAAACCTTTTGAAAGAAAAAGTATCACGTAAGACTTCCCACAAATAAACATGGGTAAGTTTTTACCTTACGCTAACCAAAACATTTGATAGGAAATTCGATTGTATTATAATAGGTCTAGGGTTTTCAAATAAATATGAAATAGCCGAAATTGTTACATTATTAAATTCCAGCATACTAGGTATACAATCAAGTCCGTTATCACTTATTGGAATTTGGATTTCCATACAATAGCAGAGCTACCGGGGTACCGCTCATCACAGTACGGGGCCTAGATCACCGTACCGAGGATCACTCCCAATCCCCTGCAACACAAAGCCGGAACCATCCCTTACTGGATAATTCCGAATAAAATCACCCCACAGATGGCCGTCGCCAACTGCACCACTAAGCCGAAATAAAAGAAGGAACTCTCTAGACAGGGATGACCTTACTCTCAGTGGGTGCTACCCACGAAGCCTTGCTGCACCTCCCCTGTTTTAGCCATTCCCGGTTGATGAGGCTTGAGGTCACGATTTACCTTTAAATCAGAACACATCACTTAGAATGCTCATCGTCCACCTGACGATGTTCTGAAAGCATTCAATCCATATAAGTTCGTTCCGGGTTCGAACGAAACCGAAGGCATTATCTCGTTACACTCGTTTTGGAATCACCCTCAGAGTTAACGACAATAACCCTTGCACTCTGAATCTTCATCTTCACTTGAGATTCACGACCTATCGTAAATTTGGATCGATGTGGTATTCGGGTCTCCAGACCTGGAATTCCGGTATACGGAAACCCGATCCCGGTCTCATCGAAATCCAAAACGTATCTTTTAAGGCCAAGTTGTTTTAAGGTTAAAACAATTCATTTCTTATCTATACTACACGGATAGATAATTCACAACAGATAATCTACATTATCACAAACAGATAATTCATATTATCATTTCAATTTAACCAAAGCATCCATATCATAGATCAGCACATCTCTTATCAGAGATAACAACAATGCAAAGCATTCTATATCATTCATCTATCCCTAAGTAATAATTTATATCATCTCTAATTAATTTAAAGTGAATTAAATTAATTACCTCATTTTATAAATCCTTCTTACTTAATCATTAATTAAACTAATTAGTTAATCATACTTTGAGTATCATCTTAATTAATCAATCCTGATTAATTTATACTTTAATTACATTAAGTAATTAACTCTTATTTAATTTCACAAATTAATTAACTTAAACCATTCAGTAATTAATCTTTAATTACTTCATTAATTAATTAACTATATTTAATTACATTAATCCTTAATTAATTACAATTAATTAATTACTTTAATCACTAATTATATATTAATTAATCTTAATTAACCGATCCTTAATTACATCATTTAAATTAATTACATTTAATAATTAATTCTTAATTAAACCACATTTATTAATCACCTTTGATTAATCACATTTAGTAATTAACTACCCTTAATTACTCTTCCATAAATTAATTACTCATTAATTAATTATCTTTTAATTAATCCCTTGATTAATTATTCAAAGTAATTAAACTTAAAATACTTCCATTATCTTCATTTAATTACATCCAGTAATTAACTTTAATTACTTTCCTAAGTAATTACACTTCACTAATTACATCTAAGTAATTATACTTATTCAAATCACCAAGTGATTATCTTAAATTAATTAATTTAACTTATCAAATTTATTTAGTTAATTACCTTAAGTAATTAATTTCTTTAAATTTCTTCTATTAAGTAATTATACTTAATCAATTTCCATAAATGATTATTATTAATTTATTAATCAAATTGATTACCAAAATCTATCCCATTAATTAATTATTTATTTATCCCTAATTAATGATCCCTCATTAATTATTTAACAATTCTTTAATTACTTCTTTAGGTAATTAATCTTTAATCAACTTGATAAACTCTTAATTACCAATTAATTAATTAAATTATCAATTTTTCTTTAATTACCTTATTAATTTAATTACTCCTATATAATTAAATCTTAATTATTTTCTGAACTAAAGTATTAACCTTTAACTACTTTAGTTATTATAAATAAAAGTCTTTAAAACCTTTTACTTTAAAATCTTTCTTTAAATTCATTTTTAAATTAAAAGATTTAGAATAGATTACACTTTAACCTTAACCAATGTTTAAATCAAATATACAAAATCTTTTTAAATCAAATGTTAAGAACACTTAACATTTATAAAAGAATTTAAAAGAATTTTTAAATTAAATAAATTGGTTTAAAAATCTTGTAAATTCTTTTATAAATGTTAAGTGTTCTTAACATTTGATTTAAAAAGATTTTGTATATTTGATTTAAACATTGGTTAAGGTTAAAGTGTAATCTATTCTAAATCTTTTAATTTAAAAATGAATTTAAAGAAAGATTTTAAAGTAAAAGGTTTTAAAGACTTTTATTTATAATAACTAAAGTAGTTAAAGGTTAATACTTTAGTTCAGAAAATAATTAAGATTTAATTATATAGGAGTAATTAAATTAATAAGGTAATTAAAGAAAAATTGATAATTTAATTAATTAATTGGTAATTAAGAGTTTATCAAGTTGATTAAAGATTAATTACCTAAAGAAGTAATTAAAGAATTGTTAAATAATTAATGAGGGATCATTAATTAGGGATAAATAAATAATTAATTAATGGGATAGATTTTGGTAATCAATTTGATTAATAAATTAATAATAATCATTTATGGAAATTGATTAAGTATAATTACTTAATAGAAGAAATTTAAAGAAATTAATTACTTAAGGTAATTAACTAAATAAATTTGATAAGTTAAATTAATTAATTTAAGATAATCACTTGGTGATTTGAATAAGTATAATTACTTAGATGTAATTAGTGAAGTGTAATTACTTAGGAAAGTAATTAAAGTTAATTACTGGATGTAATTAAATGAAGATAATGGAAGTATTTTAAGTTTAATTACTTTGAATAATTAATCAAGGGATTAATTAAAAGATAATTAATTAATGAGTAATTAATTTATGGAAGAGTAATTAAGGGTAGTTAATTACTAAATGTGATTAATCAAAGGTGATTAATAAATGTGGTTTAATTAAGAATTAATTATTAAATGTAATTAATTTAAATGATGTAATTAAGGATCAGTTAATTAAGATTAATTAATATATAATTAGTGATTAAAGTAATTAATTAATTGTAATTAATTAAGGATTAATGTAATTAAATATAGTTAATTAATTAATGAAGTAATTAAAGATTAATTACTGAATGGTTTAAGTTAATTAATTTGTGAAATTAAATAAGAGTTAATTACTTAAAGTAATTAAAGTATAAATTAATCAGGATTGATTAATTAAGATGATACTCAAAGTATGATTAACTAATTAGTTTAATTAATGATTAAGTAAGAAGGATTTATAAAATGAGGTAATTAATTTAATTCACTTTAAATTAATTAGAGATGATATAAATTATTACTTAGGGATAGATGAATGATATAGAATGCTTTGCATTGTTGTTATCTCTGATAAGAGATGTGCTGATCTATGATATGGATGCTTTGGTTAAATTGAAATGATAATATGAATTATCTGTTTGTGATAATGTAGATTATCTGTTGTGAATTATCTATCCGTGTAGTATAGATAAGAAATGAATTGTTTTAACCTTAAAACAACTTGGCCTTAAAAGATACGTTTTGGATTTCGATGAGACCGGGATCGGGTTTCCGTATACCGGAATTCTAGGTCTGGAGACCCGAATACCACATCGATCCAAATTTACGATAGGTCGTGAATCTCAAGTGAAGATGAAGATTCAGAGTGCAAGGGTTATTGTCGTTAACTCTGAGGGTGATTCCAAAACGAGTGTAACGAGATAATGCCTTCGGTTTCGTTCGAACCCGGAACGAACTTATATGGATTGAATGCTTTCAGAACATCGTCAGGTGGACGATGAGCATTCTAAGTGATGTGTTCTGATTTAAAGGTAAATCGTGACCTCAAGCCTCATCAACCGGGAATGGCTAAAACAGGGGAGGTGCAGCAAGGCTTCGTGGGTAGCACCCACTGAGAGTAAGGTCATCCCTGTCTAGAGAGTTCCTTCTTTTATTTCGGCTTAGTGGTGCAGTTGGCGACGGCCATCTGTGGGGTGATTTTATTCGGAATTATCCAGTAAGGGATGGTTCCGGCTTTGTGTTGCAGGGGATTGGGAGTGATCCTCGGTACGGTGATCTAGGCCCCGTACTGTGATGAGCGGTACCCCGGTAGCTCTGCTATTGTATGGAAATCCAAATTCCAATAAGTGATAACGGACTTGATTGTATACCTAGTATGCTGGAATTTAATAATGTAACAATTTCGGCTATTTCATATTTATTTGAAAACCCTAGACCTATTATAATACAATCGAATTTCCTATCAAATGTTTTGGTTAGCGTAAGGTAAAAACTTACCCATGTTTATTTGTGGGAAGTCTTACGTGATACTTTTTCTTTCAAAAGGTTTTGAAGTTAAACAAGTTTAACCTGTTACTCACACCAGACCCATGTCTGACCCAAGTTGTTTATTTCTGTTTTATAAACTCTTGGGTACTCAAATTTTTACGAGTAGCCAAGGGATTCAGGTTTAGCTTTGACGAATATTCTGGAGGAGCAATGGAGCAGGAGGCTTCGGCGTTCGTAGATATAGTATTCCGCTGTGTTGATATCTGTGTTAGAGTCTTGTATTGTATTTGAGTTGTAATATCTAGACAGATGTTTATAACTGTCTAGTATGTGTTGTATAGTTGTGTAAACTCTGATAAGTGTTGTATACTATGTAATAGTTTTCTTTATGTTATTAATATAATTTATTCGTTCCGCTGTGAGATCGTTGTTGTTGTTTCTTCTTTCTTCTCTTCTTTTCTATTTTCTACCTCTTTCTTTCTTATTAATGACGCGTCATTCTGTGGAATGAGTGGCGGGTCATTACGCCGAGGATCCCCGATTTCCAACAAACCACATAGATAATAATGCAGCAACCACATAGGTTAAGTATCTGGGCTCCATACCATGATACCACCTCTATCCAGAAGGAATGACATACACTAAGGGGCGCTACTCCCTAGAACCTTGCTGCATCCTTCCTGTTTCGACCATTTCCGGGGTGTGAGGCTCGACGAAGTCTCGTCCACAAAGCTACGCTTTCTCAAAAAGCCCTGCTTCGGGTCAAACAAAATGATCAACCTATGATCACAAAGATATAAGATCAAACAAATGATCATATCACAAATGATCAAACACTGATCATTTCACAGCAACACTCAGTATGCCACGTTACCAAACTGGGATATATCGCTGATAAATTTCAACTACATAACCTCTGAGCTCATACGTCTCAGAGAAGGGTGTTAAGCTAAGAGAATAAATTCTCCGCCACCAACAGATATGTATTTGAAAGAAATCAGCTCTATATCTCAAATTGTAACGTCAGACACACAATCCATACAAGTCTGTTCCGGGATCGAACAGAACCGAAGGCACTTCTCACGAAGCCCTTGCATTTCCGGATAAATTTCTAATCACGTCCGGACTTCCCGTCACTAAGGGTGATAAAACCTCTAAATCGGAGATCAGCCGATGTAGAGTAACTCGACGGTAATCCTTCCGTTTTCAAAAATATCCGGTCTTCAACACCGGTCTTCGAATGCAATTCATAACGACGTATCACATATTCGGAATGGGTTATACGACCCCATGGTCCTTTCCCGGCTAAACCGAATAGTGAGCATTTATTCAAAAATAAGTGTGGCATTCAAATTCATCCAATTCACAACAAATACCTATCTAAAGGTAATTATTGATAGTCGGTTATTTAACTATCAATAAAGATGCGCAACATCATCAGA
Source organism: Allium fistulosum (assembly GCA_030737815.1). Taxonomy (NCBI): domain Eukaryota; kingdom Viridiplantae; phylum Streptophyta; class Magnoliopsida; order Asparagales; family Amaryllidaceae; genus Allium; species Allium fistulosum. Next base: position 1,214,792,359 of record CM060904.1, on the reverse strand, counting down.
TTCCAAATAATTTTCCCAAATTATTTTATCTTCCAAAATATCTTTTACTAGATATAAAATTTCCACACTTAATCATTTGAAAACAATTTCAAATCAATTTCCACATTTCATTTTATCTTTGAAGATAAAATCTCAAAACAGTTCATTTCATATTGGAAAAGCATTCCCATACTTATTTGAAAATAAGTATTTCACAAATCATTTATTTTCAACATTTGAAAATATTCGATATACTTAAATCAATATTAAGTATATATTCATTCTTTAAGGAAATCATTCTCTTTAAACACATTTATTTGAGTCAAAACGAATGTTACGTAAAACATCGTTACGACGACTCAAAATCACTAGTATAGGGATTCGAAACTTAGATAGATATATAAATCCCAATACTATAAAAAAAAACATTTCCTTTCGGAAATCATTTACTATAACAACAGTGTTATGGTCCATCATTTCCTTATTCCTCGAAAACGTCTATTTCAACGATAAATGTTGAAATCTATGATTTCGATATTTAACACGTTTAAAACATCTTTTAAAACAATTAACTTTATTTTACAATATCGCTTTTCCAAAACTATATCCATTTTACTTAACAATATCTTCACTGTCCAAAATCGTGAATATACTTCACTAATTACATTTCACTATTTTCTACACATTTTATTCCAAGAATTATCCACTATCCAAAATCGTGGATAAAATTCCCTTAATAACTTCTATATTACATTCATCAAATTTGATTGATTTCGAATTCATAAAACAACGTTTATAAATTCACCTTTATATTTTCTAACAACTTCGATTTATAAAATTCTCCTTTTATTAACTTCTAAAATTACTTATCAAAATAAGTGATTTCAGATTTATAAACAACGTTTATAAATCACATTTATACTTCATAACAATTTCAACTTATGAAATCATTTTATACTTCTTTTTAACACTTATAAAAAAATTCGTTTTATAAGTCCAATATTTTGATTTATAAAATATCAATTTTATAAATCTTTCTATACAAATCGTTTATAGTTATTCAAAAATCCCAACTTAAACCATTTTATAAATAAATCGACTTTTATTTCAAAACGACACTTCGATTATATTTCACTAAAATTTATAACTTTTATAACTTTAAAATTTTACGTTTATAAATCGATTCAAAAATTCCATAAAACGTATATTTTCAAAAATCACTTTAAAAACCCTTTTAAAGTAAAAGTCGTTATTTTTACATTTCAAAACTGAATCCGATGATGCAACAGCATCAATTAGTCCATCACAACAGTCAATATCATATATCAATATGATAACAGAATATATATCAATATCTGTAAATAAATACTACTGGTGAGGAATCCAGTTGGATCCCTCCAACCTGTTTCCCTGCATCCACAGATGTTAGCACAATACCAATTCCGCTCCAGTACGGAATTATCGCGGTATATGGGTTTTATAAAAATCCGCTTACTAACGGCGCAATAGGGTCTCATCCGCTATACGAGGCGGGAAATCATCAATCCAATATATACATATGCCAATATGTATATATTGATATATATAGATATATATCCTACTATATCTAATATCACATCGAATAGCAATCATCAAATCAATAACTGTAAAAATTCCACATTCAATTTGAGTGAGAAGATCTCACCTTGATTTCAATAACAGTCGTAGCGGGTTATTTTCGGATAAAACTAAACAGACGTTTAATTTTACCCAAAATTTTCATTGACTCCAATCGACTCCAAACCAATTGCATCACGTAGTATTCGCGAATACGATTCCAACGCTTCCAGTTCCGTAACAATCTGATAATGTAAGTGCAAGTTACGAATTTTTAAAGTTCGAACAAGATTTAAAACAAACAATATTTTATATTTTTATTTATTTAATATTCACCAAAAGAAAACGTGGCCCGCTCCCTTTCTTCCTCCCTCTCGTACGCGTTCCAGATGAATACGAACCCATTTACGCGACTTAGGGCTTAAAGCCGCTCCACCCACGATCATCGAGAGCTCGATCGGAGCTCGCCATCACGAACCCCACCGCGACACGCACGCTCGGCCAGGACCTCGCGACGTCCGGTCGCCTCCTCCACACGAGCAGTGCGCTCGAACGCATGGCACACGCGAGTCCCCTGACACCACCACGTCACTCCAAACCAAATCTTGACCGTTGGATCGGTAATACACGATGCGATCTTCAATTCTCTAGTTGCAAGCTTTGCGAATTAAAGCTTGGATGAAGAGAGTTTTGAGGGATTAACGTCATGCGACTTCGGCCATTGAACAATAATGTGGCGGCCCGTTCATTTCTAGGGTTTTAGAGAATAAAACGTTAATATATTATAGCTTTAATATTATTTAATTAATAAAAATTCTCGATTTAACAGTTAATGCAAACGACCTCCAATTCTCACGTTCCGACAGGCCATCCTGGGGTTTTTCCGCGTTCCGGACACAATGGAACAGGTTTCGTAAGCTAATTTGATCATATGTGTGAGATATGGCAATAAACGATCAATTTAAATTAAACCGATTTAAATCGATTTCGAGGCGTTTTGATTTGTACCGGACAAATGGTAAATCCAAAAATTACGAAATTTGAAATCTTATAATAATATCACATTACGGATCCGATGAAACTGGTTTCGTCGAAATCCGACACTGTTTGAAAAATGACTATTTTAACTCGACGATTTAAAATTAAAAAGATATCGATGCGTTTCGAGCTGCCACGGTCAAACGATAACTCCGATTGATACGAAAATTGAAATCCGATAATAACTAACTATTACGGATCCAATGGAACTGGTCTCGTTCAATTCTGAGACTGTTCGAAAATTGGCTATTTTTACAGTCGATAATTAAATATTAAAATATTCAATTTTCACAGATTAACTCCAAATTCAATTTTAAAAGTTCTATACCCTTTCTATAACTCCAGTATGATTAAATAAAATCTTCCAAATCGTTTTCAATCATATTTAATCCAGATTTAAATTATTTCTGGAATTTCACTATTAAATTATTGATTTAACTGTCCAATTAAACTCAATATTCGAATTTTAAATTATCCGACTTATTAATTCCACTTATTAATATTTAAAATCAATTAAATATTCAAATCTAAATTATCAAAAATTCTGGGTCGTTACATAATTAAGGAGTAATTAATTTATGAAGTGGAGTAATTAAGTGAAGTTAATTACTAAATGAGATTAATCAAAGGTGATTAATAAATGTGACTAATTAATTATTAAATGTAATTAATTTAAATAAGATAATTAATTAAGAGAAATTAAGGATCATTAATTAATAAAATTAATGATGTAATTAAGAATTGATTAATTAAAATTAATTAATCAATAATAAGTGATTAAAGTAATTAATTAATTGTAATTAATTAAGGATTAAGATAATTAAGTATAATTAATTAATTAATGAAGTAATTAAAGATTAATTACTGAATGGTTTAAGATAATTAATTTGTGAAATTAATTAAGTATTAATTACTTAAAGTAATTAAAGGATTATTAATCAGGAATGATTAATTAAGATGGATACTAAGAGTAATGATTAATTAATTGGTTTAATTAATAATTAAGTAAGCAGGATTTATAGAATGAAGTAATTAGTTTAATTCACTTTAAATTAATTAGATGATATAAATCATTGCTTAAGGATGGATGAATGAGATTGAATGTATTTCATTGTTTGATATCTCTGATGAGATATGATTGATATATGATATGGATGTTTGGTTGAATTATAATGATAATGTGAATTATCTATTTGGGATGATAATGTAGATTATCTATTGAATTATCTATTTTTGTGTATATAGATAAGAATTGAATTGTTTTAACCTTAAAACAACTTGGCCCTTAAAAGATACGTTTTGGATTTCGATGAGACCAGGATCGGGTTTCCGTATACCGGGATTCCAGGTCTGGAGACCCGAATACCACATCGATCCAAATTAACGATAGGTCGTGAATCTCAAGTGAAGATGAAGATTCAGAGTGCAAGGGTTATTGTCGTTAACTCTGAGGGTGATTCCAAAACGAGTGTAACGAGATAATGCCTTCGGTTTCGTTCGAACCCGGAACGAACTTGTATGGATTGAATGCTTTCAGCACATCGTCAGGCGGACAATGAGCATTCTAAGTGATATGTTCTGATTAAAGGTAATCGTAACCTCAAGCCTCATCAACCGGGAATGGCTAAAACAGGGGAGGTGAAGCAAGGCTTCGTGGGTAGCACCCACTGAGAGCAAGATAGATCCCTGTCTAGAGGTCCCTTTTCTTTTCATTCGGCTTAGTGTGTGGTTGGTCGCGCCAACTACGGGGTTATCTTGTTCGGGATTATCCAGTAAGGGATGGTTCCGGCTTTGTGTTGCAGGGGAGCGGGCGTACTCCTCGGTACGGTGATCTAGGCCACGTACTGTGACGGGCGGTACCCCAGTAGCCCTGCCATTGTATGGAATCCAAACTCCAATAAGTGCCGTACGTATTAGTTGTGCCCAACTATGTTGGAATGTGAGATGTAAGCATTTCAGCTATTTCTGTATTTTACTTGAAAACCCTAGACCCTATTATAATACAATCAGATTTCCTATCAAATGTTTTGGTTAGCGTAAGGTAAAAACTTACCCATGTTTATTTGTGGGGAGTCTTACGTGATACCTTTTCTTTCAAAAGGTTTTGAAGTTAAGCAAGTTTAACCTGTTACTCACACCAGACCCATGTCTGACCCAAGTGTTTATTTCTATTTTATATAAACTCTTGGGTACTCAAATTTTTACGAGTAGCCAAGGGATTCAGGTTTAGCTTTGACGAATATTCTGGAGGAGCAATGGAGCAGGAGGCTTCGGCGTTCGTAGATATAGTATTCCGCTGTGTAGATCTCTGTGATAGTGTTTGTATTGTATTTGAGTTGTAATATCTAGACAGATGTTTATAACTGACTAGTATGTGATGTATATGTTGTGTAACTCTGATAAGTGTTGTATACTATGTAATAGTTTATGTTATTAATATAATTTATTTGTTCCGCTGTGAGATCGTTGTTGTTGTTTCTTTCTTTCTTCGATTCTTTTCTCTTTTCTCACCCCTTTCTTTCTTATTAATGATACGTCATTCTGTAGAATGAGTGGCGGGTCGTTACATATTGATTATCAGTTATATATTGATGTTTATTGATTGAATTGGATGATGATTGTGATGAATGCGTAATTGTTGAATTTGGTGAATGAATGTTTTATTTTATATCAGTATAAACTGCAAGTTCGTTATGGATTTTTATTATTAATTTGGGATTGCGGTTTGAAATGATATATAAACGTAAAATATTAAATTGCGGATTGAAATGATAAATATCTATATCACTTGACCCTAGGGTAGAAAATTATATACGGACACTGGATTGGTTAACTTAAATGATTTTAAAATCCTTAAACCTTTGAATTTAATTAAATGATATTTTGAAATAAAATTTGATTTGTATAAATCGAAAGTTATTGGAAAATCAAGTTTTATTTTAAAACATAATTGGTTTTCAGGAATGGTTTAAGAAATGAAATTGAAATTTTTTAAAAAGTCGAATTTGAGATATAAGCGAAATTTGTCAAAATTGCGTTATTTTAGTTGTTGAAAAATATAACTTTTGAAATGTATCGGAATTGGAATAATTTAAAGTGATATTTTGAACATAGTTTGGAAGCGATATTGAATTGAACGATTTATTGAGAATTGGAATTTTTAAAATCTGAAATTGAGTTTGAGAAATTGAAATGGTCTGAATTTGTGAAAAAAATAAATAGTTTTAAATTGATATAAATTACAAATTTCATGTTTTCAAATATAAACTGTTTTAACCTCACCTTTGGATTTAAATTGAATTTAAATCCAAAATAAGCCCCAAATTTAAACAGTCTCAGAATTCATTTAAACCAGAGTCAAAATGTCTAGAATTTCGATACGATCCTAGCAAAATAAACCCCGCATGAATCCGAGCTCGTATGAAAAAGTTATGAAAATTTGAATATTGGAAAATTCTGGTCCTGGGTCGACTTCGAGTTCAACTTCGGTCCGTCGCCTCAAATCCCCGGTGCTTGCTCTGAGTTTTTGCCAAAATGACCTGGAGACCCGAGTCATTTTCTTCCTGGCCCGATGTTGCTGCAGGGGTTTTCCTTTGAAACCCGAAGCGCGACCTGAAGTTGCTGCAGATCTGCAATTTTTTTTTTAAAAGTTCAAATTAGGTTTTGGAATTTAGGAATTAGGTTTTGTTTGCCATTGGAATGAGGAGTTGAGAAGGAGATGTATTTACAGACAAATGAAAATAAGGTGTGGCTAGGGTTTATAACGGGTTATTTATAGGCAAAGCTGAAAATAGAATGAACGGACAAGATTTGATTGAACGTTAAACGACCCGAAAATCCCGTTCTGCCTCCGGAACAAAAATGGATCATTCCATATATCAAAATAGATGTTTTCAAATATTTTAAACCCAATGGAATAGGTTTCAAGTCATAATACCATCGTATGAAGAAGTTATGCAAAAATCAACTTATTTCAAATTGATTTCAATTAAATTGATTTCTAGGCGTTTCAAACCCGTACGATCAAACGACAAGCCGGATCGTTACGAAACTTGAAATCCTACAATAATTACTATTATAGATCTGATGAAACTGGTTTCTTGAAATCTAAGTCAGTGGCCAAAATGGCTATTTCCCAGTTAATTAAATAAATAATATTAAATCAATCAAATCAAAATTTTCAATTCCTATTCCAAATTTAACAAATCTTATCATTTTTGATTTGTTAAACAATTACAATACTTTAAACAATTTAGATATCGATTTAAAGTTAATCAATTTACCCATTACCGTATTTAATTTCAATTTTAATACATTCATTAATTATTAATTGAAGTTCCAATAAATCCATTTATTTGGTTTTAAATCCTGTTGACAGCCCTACTGTTGTTCAACCAATTGTCATCTCATGGTATAATTACCATTGGTTTGTATTTATTACATTAATACTTTCCCATTTCATCTTTATTCAATTTACGTAGTATTTAATTTCATTTACTTACAATAAAGCCATTTATTATAAATTGAATTCCAATTAATTTTAATTAATTCCAAATAAACTAATTAGATTCAATTCCAATCTTTTTATTAAGTCTATTATTACTCTGTAACATAGTTAACACTTGTTTCACATTTCATTACATTAATATATTCAAATTTCCAACTTGCCTTTGTATTAACTATTATTTTCAATTATATTGAATTTGTCAAATATATACATTTATTATAATTAAAACCTTAATCAATTTATTCAACTTGGTTTCATTCTTCTATTTTTATCCATGCATAAAATATACATTTCCATTTATTTCATTACATTCACACTTTACAACTACTGTCCTATCTCATATTAATGAACATTTACTTACATTTAAATGAAATTGATTTCCTACTTTAAATTTAGCAGCCTAAATAAAATGTAACTTGCAATAAATGTTATCATTATCTTTATATTACACTCAAGTTTATTATTTCCACTAATTATCATAATTGCTTACATAATGCTGAATTCATTCAATTACCATAAATTATATACTAATTCATTTATCCATACAACACTTACATTTATTTACTTGTATTCAGTTTTATACCCAGATGTAACATTTACAACTAGATTAATAGACCAATTAAATAGTAACTTACAATCGTTACTATAACTTTTAATCACACTTTTGAATTCATTGTTTACAAACAAATGTTACCATTCTTATATACCCAATATTTATTCAATGGTCATTTATTTCATACTATTTCATTTATAAATTTTAATGTTTGTATTTGTTTTCTTACATTAATTTATAGTCAAGTATAACAATTTACATTACTTTAATAAATTGTAAATTCATTTCAATTGTTAATAATTAGTTTTAACTTCCATGGTTGCATTTCATTTTTAACATTCATTTCATTATTAAATTATAAAGTTTTTTTTCCATATTTAATTACAAAATCTTATTAAATTAACAAATTTAATTATTGAAAATTTACGGGTCGTTACACTCTCGCCCACTCAAAACTATTCATCCCCGAAAATGAAAAAGAAGGGAAAAGAAAGAATTAAGTAAACAATACATCTTATTTAAAAATATTGACTTTATAAACAAATAAATTTACAAAATTAATTTATTTAAATAAAATAATAAAGTTTGGAAAACATTTTTTAAAATTTTTCTAAGTCCAAAATTTACGAAAATTTCGGCGGAGTCTCATTTGTACGGAGAGAGGCTCGGGAGAAATTATAATATAAAATATAACAATATATAACATATATCTCAAAATAATATATCCCAACAATGGGAAAAATATATATAATATCGCGAGAAAACCGTAATTCGAAAACGTACCTATTTGTTGGGCAATTAACGCTTATATTATGAAACCAAAAGCAGCACCAATTGCTTCCATAACCTGTGTTAACGTTAAAATATGAACGATAACACCCGGTGTGTGTAATAAGATTGTGAAAGCACCACCCGTGTGACGGGAACAGAATTTAAGCAGGAAAATAGCAGGAATGCAGTAAATGAACAATGGATTTATAGTGGTTCGGCCCGTAATTGAGCCTACGTCCACTTTATAGTCTCTTATTGCTGATTCGGTTACAATTTGATACAAATCTCTTCAAGAAACAATACAATTCGATCACAAGAAACAATCTAGACTACTAGCTCAATCTTCGACGGTGAAACTCGATGAATCCATCTCGGATGTAAGGAATTTCTCTCGAAGCTTGTTGTAGTGTCGTGAATGCTTGAAGGATCCTTGATTACTGAATGAATGAAGAGTTCGACGGAGTAACAGCGCTGTAGAAATGATTTGCCAAAAGTCCTTCTCATGTTGGAAGTGGTGGGGTATTTATAGGAGCTGATTTGGACTCTGGAAAATTTCCTAAGTCCTAAGTCGTCGCCGACTTAGTATAAGTCGCTGCCGACTTATGATAGGTCATAGCCGGTTTATCAGTTCCAACACTTCCCTAGTAGTTCACCTCCTCTTCTGGTTTTACGCTTAAGTCCTAAGTCGCTGAAGACTTAAGGTAAGTCGGTGATGAGGTAAAGGTGCATAAGGTATCTCAGTGTTGTTAGGTCGGAGCAGAGTTAACGTGCAATCTTAAATCGGCAGTTTGTCGACTCGGCAGGCCTTGCTAACTCGGCAGGCCTTGCTAACTCGTACTTTGTTAAATTGGTTGGCTTCCTTAAGTCGGTAGTCATTTTAGGTCGGCAGCTCCTCTTAGTAGTGGATTACCTTAAGTCGTCTCTTATTAGGTCGTACGCTTCCTTATGTTGTGACTTGTTGAGTCAGTATACTCTTTAACTCGGTAGGCTGCAAGTTCCCATAGGTCGGCAATCTGCTAAGTCGGAAGCCCTTGTTAACTCACAATTTGCTAGGTCGGTAGGCTTCTTTAAGTCGTTATGTCGTTAACTTTCTTAAGTCGGCAAGCACCTTAAGTCGGCATACTTCTTAAGTCGGCAAACATCTTAACTCGGCTCCTGCTAGGTAGTGAGTCGAAAAGGGGGTTAACATTTGCCCCTCGAAGTATATGCATAAACCATAGGTCGTATGCTTCGATTCTCTTAACTCTTTGGTTAGGTCGGAAACGACTTAACATATACCTTAGGTCGTACACCGTGCAAGTCGACTCGCCTTCCAGCATATAAATAGTTGCATCCTTCTTTCTCTTCCTCATCTGTTCCTCTTCTCGAATCAGCCATTGACGCACTTTAGAGCTTTCAGAGATAAACTCTAACCATCCAATCGCCGATCATCAACCTGTTACACTTCGTAAGTCGATCTGGTCATTGTTCACCCATGCTCACTGTCGAATCGATAACTCCCCAATTTTTGACTTCCATTTGTGTTTAGATGCTGCGATTCATTATACATAACTCTTTGATTGTTCTACAATCGCCATCGACCATGTTGTAGTTGTGATAGGGCAGTAATACATCGGATTCGCAGCAAATTTGATTCGATTTGAATTTGCTCCTTGGGTGGTCCAATGGTGTGATGGAACGAGGATCGCTATTGACTGTGTGGCTATTGGGTTAACGGGTTAAGAGTTAGGGAGGAAAATTGGTTGAGGTATTGGCTCGGTCACGACTTAGGGATTTCACGCGATCCAGTGATTTTCATGATTTTAAGTCGGCACCGACTTAGCAATTTCATGTGACCTAGGTTTTGAGTCGCTTCCGAGTTAGGACTTAGAGGATTTCTGGTTGCCTCGAACTAGTTTTTTGCTTCTTTATCCGTCCTAAGACTCGGGGACTGCCGACTTTGACCCATAGGGAATCTTCCTTAGGTCGTCACCGAGTTAGTACTTAAGCTTTCGGCCACTCAACAGATGATTTTTGAACTGTGCCTGGACTTCGAACTGTTGAACTATGAACCGTGTTGCATGCCTTTTTTTTTACATATCGCTTCAATTTTGCAAACTAACAATCCTGCTTAATACAACATTCACAGAACACTGGGACGAATATACTATCATCGACTGCCCACATCGAATGACAGATTAGTTGGTAACGAGAAAGTTAAATTAAATGAATATGAACGAGATGCTGTACAATAACCAATTCAAGTGAAGTATTAAAACAAAAATCATAATAGTCAAATGAAACTGACTTGTCTGTATTAACACTGCACTTGATCATTGACAAGTTCTGAAATTCTGTAATCGATTTATTGTCAACTAATTTAATTCCAGTTATGCTTGTCTTTTATTTTCGTTAGTTTTTGCACAACACTTCACACTTTTAGGGAACGTGCACCTTCACATTTGAACATTCAGCTGATTGTGTAGAATGTCTTCTCCACAAGAAGGAACAGAGCAAGCTGAAGATGCATTTCCAGTTGCTATCCCGCTAAACGATCCTCCAGAGAGGACTCCTACTACTTTGAGCCATAAAGCCTTTCGTCAACTATGCATCCAGTTTGGCATTGCTGAAGCTGACGCTTTGCTTCCCGAAATAAATGATACTGCTGACAGGCCGCCCCGTGGCTTTGTCGCAGTTAACAGCCAAATGTGCTCGAGCGGAGCTATCCCCCCATTCAATGACTGCATTCGAGAACTTCTTCTCCAACTATCTATTTCCCCTTTTCAGTTACATCCCAATGGCTACGCCATCTTGCTGGGACTATGCGTGCTTTTTAGGAGAACGCTGGGCCGCTTTCCTACCTTCGGAGAAATTCGCTATCTTTGTACTTTTGCCAAAAATAAAGATCATCCCTCCATCATAGTTGTAAGGAGTGCGAGAAATCGTAAGTTGATCACCGGTCTCCCTGAAAGTGTTCATAGTTTCCTGAGCCCGTTCTTCTATGTTCGCTGTCCTCCTGGGTTTTATGCTATTTGGAGAATAGGGAGTAAGATCACTTGCATTTGTTTCTTATGTTCTTTCAAACTTACCGAAGTTCGGGTTATCAAGTGCTAACTTCGCTCTTTTTTCCTTTTCAGCACTTCCTCCTCCTTCTAAAAATCTCAGTCACAAAGTGACTTTCGAGAGGCTTATGGCGGTGCCTGTAGAGGAGAGGAGTATCCAGTTTCTATTAGATGATGAGCTTTTGCACCAATTTGGGCTTCTACACCCTTCCAGATCGACTCAAATTCATGAAATTCCTAGTTCCAATGCAGAAACGTCGGCTGCTTCGGGCTCTCAAGCAGAGGCGTCGAATGCCCCAGTTTCTGCGGAAGAAGCTGTATCAGAAACACCTGTCATGGATGCTGCTTTGATAAAGTGTTTCGGATCCACTGATGTTGTAGGGTTAGCTGGCAAGTCGGCACTTCCCCCAATTATTGAGGAAGAAGAGAATCCTCGAATTTCTTGAAAATCAATTGATGTGGAAGTTGAGAAGGAGAAATCTGCTGAACACTTGGGCGATGACACCTTTGATGGCTTGAGTGATATCATGATAACTTCTCAAGAGCTTTTCGGGGATAGCAATCAAAAAGTGACTTCTCCCGTTGTCGAGGCGACTTCTACCCTTAAACAAACCCAGATGCCTACTACGCCAATCGTCTCTGTTCCCACACTAAAGCGTGGTCTGTAATTTGACGCATGTAGTTTGCACGCCACACACACTTAGGATTTTTCGGCACTTATAAGCATTTATCCTCTTTTTCCTGGAAATTTCTAAACTTTACCCCCTTTCTGCTTTCAGGTTCTCCAATGGGACGTACAGGTTCATATTATGACTCATTCAAGTACCGTGGAGGCCGCGACACCTATGACTTTAGGAAGTACCTTGATACCCCAAAAGAAACAGATGAAGAGAGGGCTCGAAGGAAAGCCCAGGAGAAGCGGGATTACGATCAGTGGCAAAGAAGGAAAGATGCCGAGCGATATGACTCTTCACATAGGAGTGACCACTCTCATAAGCGGAAGTCTTACGATGATAAGGGAAAAACTCAGATTGCCGATGAACCGAGCAAACGATCTAAACCGATTGACGCGTCTGAAATTTCTGAAAAGACTGACGCTCCCATTCCTTCCGATATTCTGGCTAGCTCTCCTCCTCTGAAGAAATCTGACATTCAGACTATCATTAACAGACCGCAATATCAAGTCAAGGACGGCCCCCCAACACTTCAGAGCCGTTTTCCAAATTGGTGCCTAAAAGGGGTACGCTTTGACTTGGACATAGTTCCGATTGATAAATCAGACATGCTTAGCAGTCTTGACGCAGTCAGGCTTAATATCGAGAGGATGTCGCAGTGGCAGAAGCTTGTCGATGAACTCCAAAGGGTTAATCGTGCAAACCTTGAGGCAATGCTGACTATGGAAAACGACAAGGCGGAGTGGGACAAAATTTGCAAACAGCATAATCTTGAGATGACAAATATTGCTGATGGTTATGCAAAACTTGAGTCCGAGGTTAAAAAACTTAAGGAAGATCTTGCCTCTTCTTCTGCATCTCATATTCAAAAAGAAGAAGTCTTTCAAAAACAAGTGCGGGATGCCCATGCTGCACAGAGAGATGTTGAAATGAAGCTTGCCGCTGAACAGCATATTACTGAGAAATACCGCACAGAAAACACCGATTTGCGGGAAAAGGTCACCTCTCGGAACGTAGAGATTGAGTTACTAAAGTCTCGACTTGCTAAAGTTGAGGCAGAGCGTGATGAGGCTACCGCTGGCCGGGTTGCTGCCGTTGCCGAAAAGGAGGCGGCTGAGCAATCACATGAGGCGACGAAAGCAGACATCAGCTCTACCTTATTCGACTTTTATTTACACAGCGTTCTGGGTCGTGGGAGCCTCTCTTTTCTTGGACCTGATTATGAAATTACATTGGCTGAAGTGTGGGAAGTCGCGATGGATATGCTTGGCGGGGCTGGCTATAATGAGCTGGAACTTGAGGAGCGCTATCTCAATGATGAGGATCGTGCCGCTCTTGTTAAGGGGAAGGAGCTACTTGCCAAAGTACGAGCTGAAACAACGGGAGAAGAGCCTCCAAAGGAAGAAGCTCCTTTAACTGCCCCCATTCAAACTTCCACTTCAGCCGACGTTAATATTATAGATTCCAGCTCTCATTCTTTACATCTAGCTAAAGTTGCCCAGGAGACTGTAACTACTCCTACTGAAGATGAGGCACTGGATGATACTGAAGCCGAGAAGTTTGAGGTGGATCATGCAAAGCCAACTCCTCCAGGTACTCTTGGTGTCATCTCGGGTCTAATGAACCAGTCATTTGACTTAGCCGAATTCGATGACCTTCTTACTTGTTACTTAAACTTTGATGAACCGATGCCTTCTTTATTTTCGGGGGATGCTGATTTTAACTTCTTTTCTTCTACAGTGGAGGCACCAAGCACTATACAAGCTTTCACTCCTTCGATTGCCGTTCCTCCGTCTTCCCAAATTACTCCTCCTTCTGCTTCCCAACCGGGATCACAGGCAGAGAAAATCGAAGCTCTTCAAGGCTTGGATGATCCGGCTGCTTCTCAGGAACAGAAGGCGTAGGATTTTGAAGACATCGAGAAGACCCCGGAGCGGTCTCTTGATGACGACACGAAGCTTTCAACATTGCTTGCTACTCCGGGGAGCGAGTCTTCTTCAAAGAGGAAGGGGAAACGTGCTGTAAGGAAGAAGAAGAAGACTTCCACTGAAGATGAAGCAGTAGTTGATCTGGCCGCACCGCTTTCTCCTTCTGCCCCTGCCCGTTCACAACGACTTCAAAAGCTAGTCATTAGGCCGGGAAAGGGCTCCAAAGGTGGTGAGAAGAAGGAATAATCAAGCTGGATTTTCTACTTATTATTTTTGCTCTTTGCATGTATTGACCGGGGATTGTGCGGGTACCGGTTCCCGCTTTTGCTTTTTGAGATATCTGCACATGTAAAGAATTTTCATAGTACTAAATAAAACAATTATTTTACTTGTCCAAACTCTTGTGTATGTGAGAATGATCTATCTTTTATTTTAAGTGTAGAACAAACGATTCTTCTTACTTGTGCAAACTTTTTGTCTGCGTTTGAGAATGCATTTATTCCACATCTGTTTTCCGTGATATTGCAACGAACTTGTGGCATGTTGCTTTTATTAATATAATTGAATTGTATAGTATTGCCCCCATGCCGTAAGTGCATTGCAATATTCCTAGCTTTTTTTTTTAAGACTAATACTCTTACTTCAGAGGACAATTATTCCGCTTTTAAGGAGAGGATTATTCTGCTCTTAATAGAGTATATCCAGTCTTTAGAAGAATTTTTATTTTCTCTTTCTGAAGAACGCTTCAACTTTCGGGGATAATCACTTTTATTTATTAAGAAGTGAATTTCCCTATGAAGTGAAATGAGCTTTTCTGAAAGAATTTTGTAGCATTTTTCAACTTTTTTTTAGGAGGAACTTTTCGAAATGAACAAGTTAGTCCTTCCTTTGAGAGTTGAACTGTGCTTCTGGACGATGCTTTTTGTTCAAGCATTTTATTTTGGGACATGCCTCCGGAGAGGGCTCCTCTTAAAGAGTTGTGCCTCCGAAGAGGTCTTGTGCCTTTGAAAAGGGCTTGTGCCTCCGAGGAGGGCTTGTGCCTCCGAAGAGGGCTTGCGGTGCCTTGGGAAAGGGCTTTTGCCTCCGAAGAGGTCATGTGACTCCGAAGAGGGCTTGTGGTGCCTTGGGAAAGGGCTTTTGCCTCAGAAGAGGTCATGTGCCTCCGAAGAGGGCTTGTGCCTCCGAAGAGGGCTTTTGAGTGCCTGGGAGTTACTTTCTCATGGTCGGATGGGTTCGCGGGGCAGGCGTAAGTTGCTTGATTGGATGTTTGTTTGTACAAACAACCGCAATCAATTAACAAGATGCCCCTTCGGTGGTCCCACCGATCTTTTTGGTTGAGGAAAGCACTCCCATTTATTGGTGTGCCTCGTTAGAGGGCTTTGGTTGGTCGGTGTGCCGGGTAGGTTGCGTCTCAGGGGCGAGTGGATCCACGGGACGGACGTAAGCTATCTGATCGGATGCATCACGACCAGTTAGCGAGGGTCCTGTTACTTCCGCTTGGGAAGGCGTCCCTTTAGTGGATCTTCTGGCCTTCCTGTTGAGATGCATACCTCCCATTGTCTGCTCCTTTGTTTGCTTGGCAACTTTCTCTCATCATCTGTCTGTTAGCGCTCTCTTATTATCGTTCCCAAGCACATCTTCTTCTTTTCCTCTTACAAGTAAATTGCTTTATCCGAAGGAGTGGACTTCACTGTTGAATGACTCTACGAGACAAACGCAAGTTATCTAGTTGGATGTCTATTTATAGCGACAATCTCGACTAGTGAACGAAGGTTTGTCACAATGGAGTCGCCAACTTTTTATGTAAGGTTTTCCTTGCTTGGGATTTGAATTTTGGACAAAATTTTTGTGGCTTGGTTTTCGTGTAATAGCTGATTTATGGAAGTTGCTTAGCTTTGTGATGAGCAAGCCTTGTTATAATGTCCTGCAATTTTGAATTGATATTTTAGCGATACATTTAAAGTATTTACATATCAAAATAAAACAGGCATCATGAAATAGTAAAGAACACAAGATTTATAGTGGTTCGGCCAAAAATCGGGCCTACGTCCACTTTATAGCTTTCATTCATTTACACTGATTTACAATGTTTCACAATACAACTGATACATTCATCATCATTTTACAATTTTGAGCTGAGCTCTTTTCAGGTAAAGTAAGGACGCAAATGGTTGCTGTTCCAGGCCCTTGGAATCGGATCTCCTTCAACAGTTATGAGTTTGAAAGTGCCATCAAGAAGTTTAGTGCCTATGACATATGGTCCTTCCCAGTTTGGCCCAAACACACCAGTTGCTGTCATGATCCTTTTCAAAACCAAGTCTCCGACTTCAAAGCTGCGTTGGCGAACTTTGGAATTGAAATACCTGGCTATTCTCTGCTGATGAGCTGAAACTCTGAGCCTAGCTTCCTCTCTTTTCTCATCAAGAAAATCAAGCGCTTCAAGTTGCAGTTTCTCATTTTCGGTTTCATTGAAATGAACTCTTCTATGTGAAGGAACCTCTACTTCTACTGGAATCATTGCCTCAGATCCGTATGCCAGTGAAAATGGAGTGTGCCCAGTCGCAGTTTTGTGAGTAGTTCTGTACGCCCATAGTGCTAATGGAAGCTTATCAACCCAACCACCTTTTGCTTTTTCAAGTTGCTTTTTGATAGTTGACTTGATGATCTTGTTAACTGCTTCCACTTGCCCATTTGCCTGCGGATGAGCCACTGCTGAGAAGCTTTTTCGAATTCTGAACCGTTTGCAAAAATCCTGGAATTCTTCACTTTCAAATTGAGTGCCATTGTCGGTGATTATCTTCTGTGGCACACCATATCTGCAAATGATATTCTTCGTTACAAAATTTATCATCTTTTTAGAAGTGATGGTGGCCAAAGGTTCGGCTTCAGCCCACTTAGTGAAATAATCAACGGCAACAATAGCATATTTAATCCCTGATTTGGCGATCGGTAATGGTCCAATTAGGTCTATCCCCCAGATGGCAAATGGCCATGGACTGACCATTTGTGTGAGTTCAGTGGAGGGTGCTCTTGGGATTTTTGCAAATCATTGGCATTTGTCACATTTCCTGGAAAAAGTTGCAGCATCTCGATTGATATCCGGCCAGAAGTATCCATATCGGAGAATTTTCTTTGCAAGTGTTTGACCACCTGAATGGTCTCCACATTCTCCTCCGTGCACCTCTGTTAAGATTGTCTTGGCTTCTTCCTTAGTTACACATCGGAGTAGTGGGGTTGAAAATCCCCGCCTGTATAATCGGCCATCTTGAATTATATACCTCGATGCTTTTCTTAATAATTTTCGACGTTCCTTAGAACTCTCTGGCAGGGAACCACTGAGTAAGTATTCTTTGATTGGAGTCATCCATGATTCATGCTCTTGAGACGTAGTCATAATCCAATCAACATCCATTTCATCAATGCTTGGAGCTAACAGAACTTCTACAGGAAATAATCCTAGTAATTGAGCTTCTCCGGAACTTGAGTACTTTGCTAAAGAATCCGCCTTCATATTTTGCTCTCGGGGTATGTGGCTTATTGAGTAGTGATCTAAATCATTGAGGAGTTCGGAAGTTTTTGTCAAATATGCGGGCAAATTTCCTCCTTTGGCTTGAAATTCCTTCTTCACCTGGCAGACAATAAGCTGAGAATCACTGAAAATCTGTAGCACTTTGATATTCAATTCCTTGGCGATTTTCAATCCGACAATAAGGGCTTCATATTCTGCTTCATTGTTCGTCGAAGGAAATTCCAGTCTCAGTGCATAACATAGTGATCGTCCTTCGGGAGTTTCGAGCACAACTCCTGCCCCAGAACAATAATCGTTTCTCGAGCCATCAACATACAACTTCCACTGTATCGGAATGCAGTCAGTGGTTTCTTCCTTACTGTCACCTTTGTCAGTGGATTCTGCAATGAAATCTGCTAAAGCTTGTCCGTTAATTGCTCTTCGGGGATGGTAAGTGATGTCATATTGGCTGAGTTCTATGTTCCACTTCAAGAGACGACCCGAAGTTTCAGGACGATACAAGACTTGCTTCAAAGGCTGATCAGTCAGGACCTTGATAGAATGAGATTGAAAATAGGGCCTCAACTTCCTGGAAGCGATTAGCAGACAATAAGCAAGTTTTTCTATCTTTGAATAATTCATTTCAGCCCCAGCGAACCGTTTGCTGATGTAGTAAACCGGACGTTGTATTTTCATATCTTCTCGTACGAGTGCTGCACTTAAAGCATGGGATGAAATTGCCAAATAGATGAAGAGGTCTTCACCATCACTAGGCTTGGAGAGGACCGGAGGAGTTCTCATATGATGAATCAGCTGATCGAAAGCATTCTGACATTCAGGAGTCCATTCGAAATTTTTCTTTCCTTTCTTTAGAGCATCAAAGAAGGGAATGCATTTGTCTGTGGCCTTGGAAATGAAGCGACTAAGAGCGGCAACCTTTCCATTGAGACTTTGTAGTTCTTTCTTTGTTCTAGGGGCTTTAACTTCTCTTAGAGCTGTGATTTGAGCAGGATTTGCCTCGATGCCCCTAGCGCTTACGATGAAACCCAGGAATTTTCCAGACTCTACTCCGAATGAACATTTCAATGGATTGAGCTTCATTCCGTACTTCCGAAGAATTGAGAACATTTCTGCCAGGTGATCCATGTGGTCTACTGCTTTCTTTGACTTTACTAACATATCATCAACATAGACTTCCATCGTTTTGCCAATCTGAGGCTTGAACATAGCGTTGACAAGTCTTTGGTATGTTGCCCCAGCATTCTTTAAACCGAATGGCATGACTTTGTAACAGTAGAGTCCCACATCTGTAATAAAGCTTGTGTCCTCCTGATCTGGTTCATTCATCATAATCTGATTGTATCCAGAATAGGCATCCATAAAAGATAACAACTCATGTCCAGCCGTCCCATCTACTAGTTGATCGATTCTAGGCAACGGGAAGCAGTCTTTGGGGCAAGCTTTGTTCAGATCAGAGAAATCGATGCACACTCTCCACTTTCCATTTGCCTTCTTAACCAGTATTGGATTTGAAACCCAATTTGGATAAGTGGATTCTTTGATGAAATTATTCTCTAAGAGACGATCTACCTCTTCCTTTAAAGCTGCTGACCTTTCTGGACCTTGAGTTCTTCTTTTCTGTTTTACTGGTGTGAATTTCGGATCGACATTCAGGGTGTGGACAGCAATTGTTGGAGAGATTCCGCACATATCAGCATGACACCAGGCGAACACATCTAGATTAGCTTTTAAGAATGATATCAGTGTGTTTTGAACTGTTATACTTAGCTGTGAACCCACATTGAGTACTTTATTTGGGTCTTTCGGGTCTACAGATACTGGTACCGTTACCTCCACGGGTACCACTCTATTCTCCCCTGTACTGGCTTTCCTGGGATCCATTTCTTTTCTCGCATTGCTGTGTTCGCCAGTACAGGGGCCGCTCCGTAGTTGCTACAGGGTCGGTTCCTTGATGCGGAGTGGAGCTGCCGCATCTTTCCCCATTTCTTTTCTCCTGGCCTCTCGGAGTTCTACAAGATAACATTCTCGTCCTGCGTTTTGATCTCCTTTAATAACAGCAATCCCATTATCAGTAGGAAATTTCATTGTTAAGCACCAAGGAGCGAGGACGGCCCTGAAAGCAGCAAGAGTAGGCCGGCCCAAGAAAGCGTTATAGGCGGAGAATCCATCCACAATTACAAAAGTTTGCTTCCGAACCAATTTCTTGGGTCCTTCGCCCATTTCAACAAACAAGTCCACTGTTCCTATCGGCTGTTTCAGCTCTCCTGTAAATCCGGCGATCTTGTGTGAAGAAGCATGTACATCAGTCATCGGAATTTTCATTTGGTCAAATGTCCTTTTAAAGAGGATGTTGCATGAGGCACCACTATCAACTAACACTCTTCTGACAATAGCCGGCCCAATACCGACAGAGACAACCATAGGGTCCTCAGTAGGAGCTTCCACATTAATAGAATCCCTGGCTCTGAACATAATATCATCATGGAAAGTTTTTTGCTGCTTTAGAGGTGAAGCATCTTCCAGGATTAAGACACTTTCTTCGGTTGGTGCATACTTCAAAGCTTTTGCATACCTTTCCATTTCACCCCAACTTCTGCCAGCCGGGTGAGGTCCCCCTGTGATCACATTAATAACAGGTCTTTCCTTTCCAGCAGGCCTTTCTCCTGAATCAGATGAATTAGTTGGAGGTAACTGCCCTTGGTTGGACGAAGATGGGTCCTTTCTATTCCTCTTGACGTATTGCTGCAACTTATTCTCTCTTAGCAATTCTTCAATCAGACTTTTCAAATGGCGGCACTCATTGGTATCATGCCCTGGTTGGTTGTGAAACTTGCAAAATCTTCCGCTTTGAACAGCATTCTTCCCAACTTTCACGGCCGGTGGTTTTGGAAATTCAACAGCATCCTTAGTGGCGATGAAGATATTTTCCGGGGTATCGGTCAGAGGAGTAAAGTCTGATGGTTTAAGAAAGCGGGGCTTTTTGAAGTCTTTCTGCCTTTTCCCACCATTACTTTCCCTTTTCTGATCTGCCGGTTCTTTCTTGCTTTGAGTAGTAGCATTATTTTCCGCCACCGTTGTCACAACTTTAGCTGGTGCGGAAAGATTCTCTAAGCGTATAAATTCGTCAGCCTTTTTGTAGAATTTCTCGAGCGAATTTGGTTCCTTCATTTTCAGCCATTTTCCAAATTCGCTCGATTTGTCAATAGCACGCATCAAATAGGTCAAGATCATTCGTGGCTCTGCATTATCGACTTCTGCCAGAGCTAAGTTGAAGCGGTTCAAGAATGACTTAATAGGCTCTCCCGGATTCTGTTCAAGACTGGACAGTGACATTATATCTTTTGCCTTTGAAGCATATAGCCTGAATTGCTCTTTGAATTTTCGGGTGAGATCGGAAAACTGATCTACAGATCGGACTGGAAGCTTGGTAAACCAGAGAAGCGCCACTCCCTCTAAATAAACTGGGAAATATCGGCACTTTATCTTGTCGGTCGCCCTTGCGCCGGTCATATGCCAGTCGTATTTATACAAGAACTGATTTGGATCACTTGTCCCCCGATAAGCAGGAATAGTGGGGGGAACAAACTTTCTAGGAAATTCAGCTTTCAGAATCTTCTCGGTAAACGGAGTTCTACTTGGTGCGAATCCCCATTCGCTTTCGTCTTCATCTCTTTGCATGCTCTCTTTCATTATTTGCTTGATCATACCAGAGAGATATTCCTCATTGTTTAGAGATTTCGTAGAGTAAACCTCAGCCATCTTTTCGGGAGTTTGTCCAGGTAAATGCTCATGAAGAACTGGTGACGGCCTGGATCCTTCAGCCTGGAGGGGTGCCCCTTCAGCAGCACCTGATCCCCCGTGAGGAATATTTCTTCCCTCAGAATTGGGAGCAGCATTAGCAAAGTTTCCCTCATTATTTACTGGTCTTTGACTCGTACCAAATAGAGCGTTCAGCCTTTCCATCATCAGGTTATTCTGAGTTTCAATCTGCTGGTATAGTCCGGATACAGCAGCATCTAACTCCTGTCGCGTAACACCGACGCTTGGAGCTGCCTGATTTGGAGAGAGAGAAGTGGCAGTATTGTCACGATCATCATCAGTTCTGACAGACTTTCGTTTCCTTCCAGGAGCCATTATGTCTGATAAATTTCTGATTTTGTGGGAAATTCTTTCAGCAAACTTCTGAGAAGCAATGGTGAGTGGTAGCCTGAGTTGGGTTCTCAGTGAAAGCACCAAAATGTTAACGTTAAAATATGAACGATAACACCCGGTGTGTGTAATAAGATTGTGAAAGCACCACCCGTGTGACGGGAACAGAATTTAAGCAGGAATGCAGTAAATGAACAACGGATTTATAGTGGTTCGGCCCGTAATTGAGCCTACGTCCACTTTATAGTCTCTTATTGCTGATTCGGTTACAATTTGATACAAATCTCTTCAAGAAACAGTACAATTCGATCACAAGAAACAATCTAGACTACTAGCTCAATCTTCGACGGTGAAACTCGATGAATCCATCTCGAATGTAAGGAATTTCTCTCGAAGCTTGTTGTAGTGTCGTGAATGCTTGAAGGATCCTTGATTACTGAATGAATGAAGAGTTCGACGGAGTAACAGCGCTGTAGAAATGATTTGCCAAAAGTCCTTCTCATGTTGGAAGTGGTGGGGTATTTATAGGAGCTGATTTGGACTCTGGAAAATTTCCTAAGTCCTAAGTCGTCGCCGACTTAGTATAAGTCGCTGCCGACTTATGATAGGTCATAGCCGGTTTATCAGTTCCAACACTTCCCTAGTAGTTCACCTCCTCTTCTGGTTTTACGCTTAAGTCCTAAGTCGCTGAAGACTTAAGGTAAGTCGGTGACGAGGTAAAGGTGCATAAGGTATCTCAGTGTTGTTAGGTCGGAGCAGAGTTAACGTGCAATCTTAAATCGGCAGTTTGTCGACTCGGCAGGCCTTGCTAACTCGGCAGGCCTTGCTAACTCGTACTTTGTTAAATTGGTTGGCTTCCTTAAGTCGGTAGTCATTTTAGGTCGGCAGCTCCTCTTAGTAGTGGATTACCTTAAGTCGTCTCTTATTAGGTCGTACGCTTCCTTATGTTGTGACTTGTTGAGTCAGTATACTCTTTAACTCGGTAGGCTGCAAGTTCCCATAGGTCGGCAATCTGCTAAGTCGGAAGCCCTTGTTAACTCACAATTTGCTAGGTCGGTAGGCTTCTTTAAGTCGTTATGTCGTTAACTTTATTAAGTCGGCAAGCACCTTAAGTCGGCATACTTCTTAAGTCGGCAAACATCTTAACTCGGCTCCTGCTAGGTCGTGAGTCGAAAAGGGGGTTAACAACCTGCATTTCACTTATATAATCCAAAAGGAGTTAATAATTTTATAAAATGAAATGTTTAAGTTGTTTCAACCACTAACAAACAAATCAATATAAAACAACCATCACTTGCCACCACAGCATACAATTCATCTTATGAAATCACTACAAATCAATTATCCATTCATATCAGTCAAAACAAATAGTTTGTTTGGGTTTAGACACTTCAATCGTATAGAATAACAAATAACTACAAAGCTTACCATCTACTCAACAGTCTTAGATAAAACTAAATGGATTATTTATACATCCTAAACAACTAGAAGTAACCTTTCCCAAACAACCATAAACCAAAACAAACAACAAATTCTAATTATAGTTCAAGTTTATTCTCATAAATTTCTTTTCACAACATTATTGTTTATTTCCTTTTCATTCATACAATGATTCATCTTTTTAATTTACATTTACTTCTTACAAATCTCATTTCCATTCATTCATTCAGTGTTTATTTCATTCATTTTTATTTGTTACTTGCAAACTTTACTTTCATTTATTCATATCATATAAATTTCTTCATTACTTGATATTAAATTCTTACATAAGTTTTTTTCCATCCAATTGATTATAGAATCAATGAATTTATCATTCAAGTATTACATGCATTTTTATTGCAGTTTAGTTTACATTTATAAATTTATATCTTGATTTCAAATTGGATATTAAAATTCATTGGTGTATAAGTTCATAGTTAAGTTTCTCACTTTTGATTTACATTAACTTAAATTTAAGGTCCTATACTTACAATATTCAACTTTCTAACATTTACTTAAGTTATAAGCATTTATTTATAGTATTCAGGTTCAATTCAACTATTTAACATATCAATTCAATAACTTATTTTTTTTAATTATTTTCTTACCATACTTACTTTCTATTACCTTTTATACACTACATTTTAAGTTATAGCAATTATGACATCAAATTCTTATTTATAAAAGCAGTACATTGTACATTTTCATTACATCAGTTTTACTTGTAAATTTCCAATACATTTTCTTATTAACATTACAACTTTTAATATTTGGTAAGTTATATATATGCTTTTAGAATGCAATTGAAAGTTATACAAGTTTTCTCATTTCTTTTAATTAATTTAATGTTCAATAATCATATCCTTTGTTTTATAGGTTACAAATTTCAACTTTCATGTAATTTCATTTGTAACCTAGCATTTAATCTCTTATTTCATTTAGAGCTTCCAATTATTAATTAGTTACATTCCATTTCATTACAATAATTGAAACTATTAATTAACAGAAACTTAAGAACTAAATACCGGGTTCCGTTTCAAATCATAAAAAATAATAATAGATAAATGTATATATACTTACAACTTACATATCCAATTATATTTAAACAAATTTGAAATTTATATTTGTTTATCAAAATAAATCTACAGTAAAACTACTACAGTGGCCTTCCTACTTTGAAACTCGAAAATGAATGTCGATGATGCGTGCACTCATCACCGAAATTATTTTCCAGCAATAGAGAGGGGAGTACAGAATTTATTTCTTTTCAAAATCTCTTTAAAACAATTCTTTCAAATCATATTGAAATATTTATATTAGAAAATACTTCTAAATATTGTTATTGTTATTATATTCCAAAATCATTCGAAAGAAATTTTCAAAACCCCAGAACTTAAGTTCTAAATTTCCATTTTTTTAATCTTATTTCCAACCAATATTTATCAATTTCACTACCTATCAACCAATATATTAAAACCAATATATATATATATTATAAATCATTATTTCATACATAAAAATATACAATCGGAAAAATTATTTCATTTACCTATATTTTAAAACAAATATTGTGTCGGTCTGTCCTATTAAGTGCTTAGAAATCCCTATCGACGTCATAGCGTCCTATGCACCAACCAGAATTTATAAATACAAAACGGAACAAATTAACACAATATAAAAACCTTTTATAACACTAACAAATACGCTCTCTCATATATACACTGAGTGACTCATCATAGGGTATTACTACCCTATTAATAAAGAGTCAGACCCCACAAAGCTAAGGTTATCGCTAACCAAAGCTTTGATACCAACTATAACATCCGCCCTTCTGTATGGTTTGAGTTGGCACGTGTGTCTGCTTAAAACGTACAAAAAGGCTGGATGTTACAACTGACGAGTAAAATAGTACACTTACATAATTATCTATATTCTTGGACAATCAAGAAAGTTTTGAACTTAAGATAAAATTTGACTATTAGTCATTTAACATTTTTAAAAATGTTAAATGTTAGACTATTCCCTTATAAAATTTGATTCGATTTGATTGGATCTGAATGAATGGTTGTGTAATTTTATATACCATAATTTGTAAAGTTAAAATTTATAAACAGAGGTTTTTGAATTCTTGTTTAATAAGACTTAAATCCTGGTGCTTTTTGAGAAAAAAACGTCTTCAAAAGAATTACCGAATGAAAATCATCCAAAACTCATAATAAATTTAATTTTAAGCATAGATTTCGATATGCAGCACTCTTGGTGATAGCGATGGGGTACACGAGACTTATGTTATTATAATGTCCAAGCAGCATTGATCTTTGCTATGATATTTTCTCTCTTACTGTATAGGAGCCATAAATTTTATTTCTGTAAGTACGGGATATTGTTGGGTTCCATTTTACTATTAGTTTGGATGGCGGTCTTCCTATGTATGCAGTAAGTCTTAGATATTGCTAATACGATTTGCTGTTTTTATGCATTTGATTATTTTGATCCTTTATCCTTTTCTTCATTGAATGATGATAGAAATGGCTAATCGCCAAGATGAATTGTTGATTTAAACCTGAAGTAAAGAGTAAAAAAAGTCAAAAAGGTACATTTGAAATAGAAGTAGCAACTACATATAAGTAGAAGTCTAGGTTCATATATTTATATGAGTTTATCAACATTTCTTACTCTTATAAGCATATTGTTAGTCTACTACTATATGCCATGATTTCTTAGTGTAGGTAAGTTCACCATCTTATTGGCTAAACCCTCTTAGTAATTATGTTGTGTATTACATATTGAATTATTAGTATTATAAATAAATTTTCTCTATCATGTGAGAGTCAAGACCTTGGTTTCTTTTCCAATGTGTCCTTTCCTTTCAATACACTTATTTCTATGTGTATATTAATTATCTTTTACATACATTTATTTCATTTTATATCTTACTTACAATTACAATTATGATTTACATTATTTACTACTATTTATCACTTTTAGGGACACTTTAGCTTTATACCTTTTCATTTATAAATAACTGTTTCTAGATCTCTCTCAAATATAATTGAACTGTAGAGTACTTTGTTTCAATAGCACATTTTTCTATTATTTATATAACAAAGATAGAAAAATATTGATAACCAATCACCAATATTCGAATCATACACATGTTCGAAAATATTTCTTGGATGGATTATGTAAGTTAGACATATCAACTTCAAACTTATAAATTTGTGCCATAGGATGAAATTATTATCAATTGATTTATTGATGATTGCTAACGATATTCACATTGATAATGATATTTAATAAATGAACTGATTTTATCGATAGCTAGATGGTACCATTTAGATAATTTTATCTTTCTCTTTTGTGTTTTATACTTGCTATATTGGTTTCTTTTTTTGGTTTGCTGTCACAAAATTTGCAAATTACAGAAAATAAAAAATTAATGCTTAACATAATTAGATTTGGGTAGGTTATGTATCAGAGATATTAATGTAAAAACACTCAGCTTTGATCATCATTGACCGTGTGTTTCATTTGGGCGTCCGGTGTCTCATGAACGTTGTCGCTGGTGATTTATTATGCTCTTTGGTTTTGTTCGTGTTATTTTTCTTCTTCCTAAGGATTGGATTCTGAAAGAGTAGTAATAGGTGAAGGAATTTTGATGCTATGTTGAATGAAAACGGAGTTGAAAATGATAACCAAGTGCTCAAAGTTTAATCTCGTAAAAGGTATGTTTAAACCCATATAAGGTACACGCAGTCGTCTAATCAGCTAGAAGTATCAATGGAAAAAGTAGTATTAGGTAGTTTAAGCAATGTTAAAAAATATTACCCTTTTGAAATTTAATTCCTTTAGCCAATCACATCATGTCATCATTGTATGAACACAATGAACACAAAGATATTGGGTATTGCCTGTTTGAGTTCCATCACACTTGTAGTAATTTATAGTTTCGATTGCAATATATGGTGTGCGCGCGCGCACACACAATTTTCTTATTAGTATACATTTTTGTAACTTTGATTTTATACTATATTCAGTGAGAATGTGTTCTCTCACAAAATATTTGAGATAATTGCACTGCTTACTAGGATTAGGAAAAAAATTCAAAGCTCCTTATACACCAGTATAAAAACATGATATTTATATTATTGTCATTATTAATATTTCCTATAAAATTGCCAATGGAATAGCTAACCTTAGACAATTCATATGCATTAAGCAAGCCACAATACGACAATTTTTAATTATTATTCTCCTAGAAAATATCAAACTCTGTGGCATTCTTTAATTTTATCAACAACATTAGAAATAATATATGAATTTTTTCTTCAAATATAGTCTAAGTTTCTTTATCACATTTTAGCATGAAATGGACGTATATGCGTAACTACCTGAACTATTATTCGAAAATTTGTCTTATTAGATGTTAAATCTCACTTTCTTGCAGATCAAGAGCTTGAAAGCATCAGTAGGGTGAGGCAATCACTGGTATTCAAATAAAGAGAAATAACCTCTATATTATATATTTTCTATTGATTGTATTACTGTTTCTGTCATATCAGGTCCAAAGTGGGATTTAACTATTAAGAGGTTTTTAACTTGGACTCCTCATTCCTCTACTGCACGATAAAGGAATACTTTTAGGACATCACATTTTTTTAGATTTTAAGGGCCTAACATTTTACTTTTAATGGCGGATTTATAAATAGGGCGTGTTTGTATTTTTTATTCTTGCTTCGATATATAGCATTAATAATTTTACATTTCATATGCAATTAGGTATTACACTTCTAGAAGAATTGTATGCATGTTTTACTGATGAATTTATGCTAGATATTATGTTTTCAAAAAGAATATAATGAAAATAATAATTTTATTTCATTCATATCACAAAATCATTATTCAATGCTATCTTTTCTTACTTCTTCCAGTCTGATTTTATTATCACATAATGTTGTTGTCTTGAACTTATCACATGATCGATCACAAATGTTCAGTTTTTAGTTTAGGAATTTCTTCTACACCCTTGACTGCTAAAAAAGAACAAAGAATAAGGCAAAGTTGTGGAATTTACATTTATGTTGCCTTCTTCGATCTTATATTTTGAGCAAAGCAGCAGTACACTCGATATTTATTCTAACCGTGAAAAAGTAGGATAAACATTTTATCCTCTTCCTTTCATTATTTTTCATTCTATATCCAAAAATTGATGCTCTAAAAATTCTGTTTCATGCCAAATAACTAAGTTATGCTTCAAACGGCCTTCTATTAAATGCATCCTGCTATAGTGTATATATGAAATCTTATTCAAACATTCTATTTTGAATTATTAAGCTTATGATATGCTTCGCATAAATGAAGAGAAAAGATACGCATTAGGCTAGGAAGCATTAGCAAAAAGATGAATTGGTAACATGATGTTAAATAGATGACAATCTTCCACTTAGTACAACAAGTAATTTGGCATATGACTTTGTTTTTGGTTATAATTTGCATTTCCTCCATGATACTTTTCTATCTTTTGATGGAAGAGGGTTTCATGCTGTCTGTTTTTGCCAAAGAAAAAGTAATCATAAATTTCTATAAGTTAATATATGTATCTTATAACCTTATATAACATATGGTTACCTCTATCTTTTATTAGCATGTAGATAATTTTTCCAATAATCACCTGATAAATTCACACACATACATACAAATTTTGTAAATGCAACAATTTTGTATGTCTCTCTCTATGTATAATATTAAAAAAGGGATTTTTAGAAATATTTTCTATGATCTACTAAACAAAATTACTTTGCACATAACACGGATTTAAAATCCGTTAGATTTCTACATTAATGGCTATAGTTATTATGTATACCGAGTGAGTTATGAGGTAGGAATGATGTAGATATAAATTACTTTGTTCTCTAATTTAGTTTTGTTCATCCTTAATTTAAATAATTTTCATCTTCGATTCGGTTACCATAATCTAACTACTAAGTGTTGACCATATTGTACCTCACATTTCAAAATTTTAGAAATGCTGTTTGGAATGAATATTTGTTGAGAAATGAATAAAATTAAATGCTCAATTAATTATCAACTAAATAATGTTTCTATGAGAACTTAAAAAATGACTTAATGATTGTAGCAAAATAATGTAGTTGTAAACCGTATGCGTAGCACGGGTTCACACTAGTCTTTATTAATAGTTGACTGGGAAGGCAAACTTTTGGTCTGGCCGCGAATTTCCAAAATAGCCAATTATATAACACATGGAAAAATATCAGTTAATGTGTAATTAATTTAAACAAATGAATATATCTTGATTTATTTTATATCATATATAGAGATTTATGAATTTCAAAGTTATACATTAAATTGTGAATAAATGCAAAATAGAAATGGTTTTACAATGTTGAAAACGATTTAACTAGTCGACTCTAATTAATTAATTTAAACAAATGAACATTCCTTGACTTATTGTATGCCATATTAATAATAAGATATGAAATATTAACAATGTTGGGTAATGGGTGTAATAAATAATGTATTAAAGGTGAAATCGTATGTTATCTAATTGGAATTAGTGTAATAAATATTTCAATTAATATGGGCAAAGATGTTAATTGTAGAGTAATGGGTGTAATAAATGGAAATTCATGATTACTAAATACATAAGGTATTTGTTGATTTAATATAAGAACATTTAAATCAAAATAAAAGAATTTGTTTAAAATTTAAGTTTTAAAAAAATAGGATTTTATTACTGTTTTAATTAAATGTTGGAAGAAATTTAATATTTAGATTTGGGTTTAATATGAAAAATTGTTTTTCTAAGGATGACAATTGGATTAATTATCTTCCCAGTATTAGGGTATGTTTTGTGATTTAATTATTGTTAATAGCAATTCTTGCCATTAATAAGAAATAGAAGTAAACGGTAATTAATTAGTGATATGGGCAACAAACGTTTTGTGTTAAAAATAAAATGAGTATTTCAATTAGAAACATTACGTTCAAATTGTAAGTACTCAAATTATTTTCAAAATTTACTTTTATTTTACTGCATATATATTTATCAAGGAACGGCTGTCAAGTCCCTATATTGGAAGATGATGGAAGAAAAGTCCATGTGACGGTCCAGATTCTACGCTCGAAAATTCAAACGTAGAAGTCCAATACGCCGGAGCTTATAACACATTAAGTAGAAACAACATAGCGGAAACAGAAATGAATATCATTGATACAACAATGGATACAATACACGATACAATGTGATACAACAAATGCCCAACAATATCAGAGCCAATATAATACAACACAACACCAACAATCGACTTCCAAAAGAACTCCACAACTGCATCTTCATATCCAAAGCTACAAAACAAGGATAGCTCGAACCCCCAATCATGCTGAACTTAAGCAAACTCGATGCATCCAAATCCAAAAGACTTCTAGATCCATATCAACTATCTGAACTATTGATAACCTGACTCTAGGCTGCCCGCGTGGAAAATTGTGGGCACCCAGAGTTTAGAAAGGGAACAATAAACTCCAGGTCAATCATGGGACTGGTGTGAGCAAACAAAAACATTTGATTGAACAAAAAGAAGTAAAAAGAAATTCGCTATGCTTTTTGGAAAATGAAACTACCATAAGGCCTCCCGCCACACACACAATGCAATCGCACACTTGGGGAGATTTCTCCTTGTGATAGTCAAACATGCTTGATACGCGAAAATCCTTTTGATATTATTATTAGTGCATAGTGTGGAAAACATTTCGAAAGTATAATATTAATCTTAGCCAGCATAGGTACCATTATATTATGCCTTCTATAGCTACCATGTTAAATGGCAGGTTCTACAACTAAAACCGTACGGGGCACGTATTGTTTCGTGTATATGTTTATATATGATGTTGATTACTGTTCTGTGATGTGCTTTACATTTAGTTATTGTATTTTGTTCTGATAGATCCGTTAGCCACCTATAGTTTTGGATTAAGCATTTACTGGGTATGTCGATCCATTGAGATAGAAAAGAAAAATCATATTGCATTTATCGACGTATTCAGTAGATGTTTAAGACAAAGTTATAGATGGTCGCCCTTAACCAGCCCTATTCTCCGCTTTAGTAGACGGAATTACTCGTTAATTCTCTTTACTAAGGTGGGTCTCGGGGTGGGGCGTTACAGCATGGTATGGATTTCCAACAAATGGTCAGGCTAAGGAACTTCCTATGCCACATGGGTACGCCTCTGGAGGGACGCCCCGAGAACCTAACCGGATCTCTGCCAACACAAGGTCGGGTTACCTCTGTAACTAGGTAACTTAACTGTCACGAGTATGCCATCCCCTAGTCGTGACCAACCTTTATCCCGGGATTCACCAACAAAATAGCAATAACAACATAAGTTAAATATCTGGGCTCCATACCATGATACCACTTTTTATCCAGAAGGAAATGGACATACTTTAAAGGGGTGCGACCCCCAAAACCTTGCTGCATCCTTCCTGTTTCGACCATTTCCGGGGTGTGAGGTTTTGATGCAGTCTCATCCACAAAGCTACGCTTTTCACAAAAGCCATGCTTCGATCAACAAATGATCAGCAACACTTAGCATGCCACATTACCAAATTGGGAATATATCACTAGTAACCATCAACTACATAACCTCTGAGCTCGTACGTCTCAGAGAAGGATGTTAAGCTAAGAGAATAAATTCTCCGCCACCAAACAGAAATGTATTTGATAGAAACCAGCTTTATATCTCAAAGTGTAACGTCAGACATACATCCATACAAGTCTGTTCCGGGTTCGAACATAACCGAAGGCACTTCAAAAGAAGTCCTTGCAAATCCGGATAATCCCTAATCACGTCCGGACTCCTCATCACAAAGTGTAATCAAAATCTCTATACCGGGGACTAGTCGGTGCAAAGACATTCTACAGGAAATCCTTTCGTTTTTGAAATTACCCGCTCTTCACCACCGTCTTCAAATGAAATCCCATTTCGTCGTATCATTATTCAGAATGGGTTTTATGACATAAAGTCCTCTCCCGGCTAAACTGAATAATGAGCGCTTAACTTTAAAAACATATGGATCCATTCAAATCATAGTTAAGTCACAACATATTTCACAAAACCTTTCCCTTGAATGGTTAAACAAATTTCCACTTAAATCTTTAAACAAAAGATTCAACTTTAAAATTCTTTTCAATTTAAAAACAAGATTCACCAAATCTTTCACAAAGATTCATTCATAATATTTACACAAAAGATCCAACCTTAGAATTCAAAACAAGATTTATTAAATCCTTAACAAAGATTTATTCATAACTCTCAAAACAATTTCCCTTTCAAATTCGATTAATTCATAACTTGGAAAAACTTTCGACAAAAACTGGAAATCCTTTCTTTATACAAAAGCTGTTATTGTTTGAAAATAGCAGTTTTCTTTTCAGAACAATTTGATTAAATTTTCTCAAGTTACACCCCTTTAAAGATGAGATCGAGCTGACTCACCCTTGACAAGCTCTAATTTGAATTAAATTCAAATTCCTAAAACAATTCATTTCAAAATACTTTTAAAATGGTTTAAAATCTATATTGTATAATCTGTATAATTCTTTCAAACCATAGTTTCCAAAATATTGTTTATTCCTTAAAATTTATCTTTTAAAATTTCAATATTCCCAGAAATCAATTTTAAACCATATATAAGAATGTTTGGAAGATATTTTCAAATCTTAAACTTATAAATAAATATAGCATTCAACTTTAAATTCAAATTCAAATTAAATCATTTCAAATTCAACTTTAATAAACCATATCATATTCAAAGTAATTTCAAAACTTCCTATACAAAAGTTTTCCAATTTTAACCCATTACATTTCCAAAACCATTTTGGATTCAAAATTCAATTTTCAAAATATTTTTACCATTTTGAAAAACCTGTGACTTAACCAATTTCCTGTGAATTCCATATTTGTGTGTGTTTGTAGTCCAGGGGTTTTACACAATAGTGCAATATCATATCATCACAAATTCAAGCACAACAATATTGATAAGCGGTATAATCCTGTAACGCTTATCTTTCATTCACAGATTCACAGATAATATATAAATTCATCACAGATAAACAAATAAATTACACACAGCTCAATTCACATCACAGATCAGAGATAACAATCAATTCAAGGCATTCATACAATTCATACATCCATAAGCAAGATAAATTTTCAATCCCTAATTAATTCAATTTAATTTCCAGTTAAATTAATTACTTATGAATTAATTATTAGATCTTGCTTAATTAATTAATCAACCTTAACTACCTATCTTAATTAATTATCCTTAAATAAATAAATTATTTACAATTAATCACATAATAAATTAACCTTAAGTTAATTACATAATAAATTAACCTTAAGTTAATTACATTAAGTAATTATCTTTCAATTATAAATTGATTCACCTTTAATCATTAATTAATTCACTTTTATTATTAATTAATTAACCTTTAATTAATTTTCCTTTAATTACAAATTATCTTTTAATTACTTACATTAAGTAATTATCCTTTAATTATTTGATTTATCAACCTTTAATCGTTAATTAATTTTCCTTAATTACTTTCATTAAGTAATTAACCTTAAGTATTTAACTTATCCTTAATTATTATATTAATTAATCAACCTTTAATTACATTAAAGTAATTAGCCTTTAAGTAATCACATTAAGTAATTAACCTTTAATTACTTACATTAATAAATCAACCTTTGATTAATTACATTAATTAATTATCATTACTAAATAATTACCCTTTAATTACAAATTAATTGCTTAATTAACCCTTAATTAGTAATTATTATTAAATTACTAATTAATGATCCTTTAATCTCTAAAACAAATTTATTATTAATCCATAAATAAACTTAGATCTTTAAGTAAATTAACAAATAAAAACATCCTTATCCTTTTAATTCACTTCTTAATTAAGCTATTTGATTCTTTATTTAAAAAATAGGCATAAGAATTAATTAATGAAAGCATATATATATATATATATATATTAAAACACTTTAAATTTGATGAATTAAAATAATTTATATTTAAAACCTTTAATTAATCCAAAAATAAACACATATTGTATAAAAGAATTAATTTAACAAAATTTGTTAAAACTTGATTAAAATTTTTAAAACTTGTTTAATTTTAAAACTTTAAAACTGTTATATCCCAAACCCGAAACCAACTCGAGTGAAACCCGAGCCAGATGCAATTTTACCCGAGCAAAACCCCGAGATAACTTCGTCTTCCCAAACTCGCAACCATCACTGATACAATCACTCACGCGTGCACGTGCACGATCAAACTGGCCACCTCCGACCGATGCCGCGGTCCTCGACACATCGACGACAGCCCCCTCGAGCTTCCCAAACACCCAGAACCTCGAAAGCATCCACGAATCAAATTCGAGCAAGGTTGAACAATCCTGGAACCCTCTAACCAAACTAAAACGTCTCGCTACGATGCCACCCCGCGCCAGAGACCACGCCACTCCACCAGGACCTCCGCCTAAGTCCCCAGCTCCTGTTCCCCCACGTGCGATCCTCTCTAGTTCACCGACGATGATGCGGCGATCGAATTTCCGACGCTAACAAAAATCTGAGCTTAAACGCTAAATCGTCGAACCCAGGCCCCGACGGCGATCTAAAATTTAGGCAAGTATTTTTCTCAAGTTCGCCAGCCCATCATCCTTCTCTGGCCACAACCCCGAGATCCCAAACCTCCGCGACCACCAGTATTTTACCAAACTTCCTTTTCCGTTCATCTTAGAAATTCTCAACATCTACTTGCTTAAAATTCACGAGATCTTTATCTAAAATCATTATTTCATGATACGAATTTAATTATGTAATCAGATTGCAAAATTTAAAGGTTCGATTTTTCTGATATATAATGATTTTACTGTAAATTTCCATTTTCACAATATTTATATAATATTTTTACTTGGAATTATTTTTAAAAATAAGTTCACATTCATACCATTATTTTATCTTCAATGATCTTGCTTTAATATTGATTATATAAAGAGCAGTTTAAATTTTTGTTTTAGTGGCCTTAATCTTGTACTTAACAGAGAGATGAATATATCCATGCACACAACAATCTCTACCTGTATATATAAATATACAGATATATTTATGCTTATACAACATAATTCACAGCACACCCAAATATCAATCACTGATATCAATATATAAACAGAATCAGAGGGTTGTTTGCTCACCTGATACAAAATAGAGAAGCCTGTTTTGATTTTTGCTCTGGGCATTGATATTTTTGAATTGATCTAAGCTGAAACTTTGATGTTGTTGCTCTTGCATTTGTTTTTGTTTGATCTGTTACTTGATTCCAGTTGAATTCTTGCTTTAAGTTGAGATGATCTGAATGTTTTGAATTGCATTTGTTCTTGAATTGTTCAGGTTGAAGCTTGCTTTTGATTTTGTTTTTCCAGGTTTGAAAATTTATTTTTTTTCTTTGTTTGAAGATTTTTTTTTCTTTATTTCTAGATTTGTTTCAGGTTTGAGAAAACTAAGAATAATATACAGTATTTCTCTAATTCTTATTTTTATATTACTTTCATAAAATTCAAATTAAAGAAACTTTTATTTTGCCACTTGTCTATTTTAATTACACTTGTTAATTACCTATTTTCTTTAGCCTACACTTGTTTAAAACAAGTAAATTA
The DNA here is from genome assembly GCA_030737815.1 of Allium fistulosum. Lineage (NCBI taxonomy): Eukaryota > Viridiplantae > Streptophyta > Magnoliopsida > Asparagales > Amaryllidaceae > Allium > Allium fistulosum. The sequence continues at coordinate 1,214,756,366 of CM060904.1, read as the reverse complement.
ATGTTTTAGACCTTTATTTAAATTAATTTATAGATTTTGTTTTAAACCCTTGATTGTTTATAAATTACTTATAATTTTATATGCATATTATTTACATATGTATTACAGTTGTACTTATATATATATACTAACCATGTTTATTTTCAAGTATATAAAAGAAAAGTATTTGAAATCTTTAATTAAATCTCATTTTATGTATTTACAAACCAACTTTAGATATGTGTCTTTATATATTATTCATACATTTTCTATATTTATACTTGTACAACATTTTAAATAACCTTAAGAAAAATGATTTGAAATCAAATTATTCATTACTAATAAATAATCATATATTCATATATATATATATATATATATTTGTTTCATAGAATTTTAAATCCAATTTATTTATAAAATATTTATTATTGAATTCCCAAATTCTATTTTTAATATATCTAAAATCAAACACATATTTTTATTTGTTTTGGAAATTTTCTAATTAATTCACCAATAAATTTCACAATTTTATTTCAAAAATTAAATTAATCAGTATATTATATTTGGCCAAAATCCGGGAATGTTATAGTCCCTTCCAAAAAAGTTAAGTAAATTATGTCCCTATTTTCAGTTTTTGGCTAATTTAGGCCAATTTTGCCCCTGATTTCAATGCCGGGCCGATTTTCATAAAAAAAATGGATTATTTAGATTGAAATCTCATACGGTATTAAAGTAAATGTTAATAAGAGATTTTAAAGGGGGAAAAATAGATTTATACTTGATTATTTCCATTTAACTTAGATTTGATTAGATTTTAATTGCAACATAATTTATCTTTCCATCTTCACTCTTCTAATTTACTCTTACATTCCTTACCTCCCTGTGTGGATTATTTTCATACATCTTATTAATTAATGTAAATTATAAGTGGATAAAGATGTACATACACACACATGTTTATATTACCTCATTTATGCTGTCATATTTTTAATGTTGTATATTTTCTTAATTATATACGTAAATTTGTGTATAGAATTTATTTTCATTTATTGTGTCTTAATTAAATCTTTAATGGATGTCAATTTTAGTATGTTTGGGGTTAACAGAAATAATTAAGTAAACAAATGTTTTTAAAATTTAAATTCTAAAAGTTTGTTGACAGTGTAGAGATGTTCTTTCCCTTTCTAATTAATAACCGCCGCACTTTTTTCGTTGTTTCCTCATTTGTTCCATTAATCCTTTCCATTTACGTTATTTGAAGCTTTTTATTTGGCAAATGTGAGTTACTTTTCATAGTTTTAATTCTTTCCTTCACCTCTTTTTAATGTCTGCTACTTTTACAAAGCCTGTTCATATTTACTTTATTTCAATACCTAGTTTGTTCATATTTACTTTACTACATTTTCGTTCATTTTCAAACTTTATTTCCTGAAGCCTCACTTCATTTATATTTAATTAACATCAGCCTCTCTTTTCAAATCTCAATGGCCCTAAACCTAACTCTAACCTTATTAGTAATATATGATGCAAATGAAATCCTAGCCTGCATTCTAATCTTCATCTTGTTATCTTTTCCCCTTCAAATCTTCTTCTTCTCTCTCATTTGTTTTCTCATTCAAATCTTCTTGCTCTTCAAATTTTTTCCATTTCAAACATTATTCTTCCACTTGAAATCTTGATCTTCTCTTTCATTTTCATTTCTTCTTGTTTTAATCATTTTCTTTTTCAATTCTTAATTTTCATATCTTCCTCCTTTTTTAAAACCATTTAAATATATATATATATATATACATATATATATATCAAGGAGGAAAATTAAAGTAAATCAAACCAAAATTTGAAGTAAAGATTTGAAATCATATATTTAGAGCTAAAAAAATTCAACCTTAAATTAAATGAAAATAAAGATAATTAGATAAAATCAAACCATAAAGGTAGCTAAGGTTTCTTGGGAGCTTTTAGACAATTTTTCTATGAAAACCATAACATTGAAAGCAATAGTTAGAAACATAATCTCTGCAAATCATAAGTAATTTGATAATTTTTTAAATGAATAGAAATTGAAGAATTAACGATGAATTCAATCATATGGTACATATGAATCTTTAAGTTGATTTAGATGGAAACCGATTTTTTAATTTTGTTGAGTTATAGTATACATAAGAAACTAAAATAGAGGAAAAGATAACATGAAGAAAAAAAATTAAATGGGAGGGATGCAAAATAATGGTAGAAAATAAATGAGGAATACAAAAATTATAATGATAAAGAAGAGGACGAGATCTCTGTTAGATTACAAAGAAATAATGATTATGAGTTTATTAAAAGAAATAGATATACATAAGAGTATTTTATCGAATGGAATAACGATAACATTAATTGTTATGTTAATGATGGTTGTTTTATGAAATATTGAAAATTTTTGGAGGGCCTAAAATGTCGTCACCCCGGTCATTACTGACCGATCCAAGGATCCTCGTAGCATATGTCCACATTAATTTCAACCTAAACGTCATAGCGAGTAGAAATATATTTAGAAGGGGATGATCATACCATAATGGTTGCAAACCACATAGCCTTATCAGATCTTACCCCGCTTCGGTCATTTCTAGGTGTTAGGCCTGAAGTAACGATTACCTTTCACCTAGTACATCATCTTCTATTAAATGCCATACTACCATTATATCGATCACTTGTTGACTTCCACAAACATACAACCTTTGAGCACTTATGTCTCAGAGAAGGGCGTTACGCCAACTGAAGTTGCCTTCTCCGACACCAAATAGATGTACTTTTATAAAAGTCAACGATATAAATCTCAAGAATGCAATGTCAGACATCCATCCATACAAGTTCGTTTTGGGACTGAACGAAAATGAAGGCACTCTCCTACCACATCCTACCAGGAATCAACCCTAGGATTAGTAGCGAGAAGTCCTTGCCACCCAAACAATTTTAGAAATGAAAGAACCACTACTACTTTAGTATTTGGGAGCAAACCAGAATTATCAACAAGCTGTCCTTTTATCATGAAAATCTCAGGTCTTCATTCTTCATTCTCTCTATCAGGTTATTATTTTTTGAATGCATACATTAGTTCGAAGTGGTTTTTGGATAGGGATTTCCCCAGATCTGACCTCGGTTCCTTTGAATCCAATCAACAATAAAAAGGGATATTATGGATGGAGAAGCATTCTTTAATTGATTAAGTTCTTTTTATCAAAAAAATTCTCTTTTAGAGACATACAACTTTTAAAACACTTCTTTCCGGTATGTACGGAATTATTATTCCCCTATTATCAAAACCTTTGATTACTTAAGACCCTTTAAATTTAAATAATTCGGAATCATTTCACTATATCTTCAAAAAAATATTCCCCAAATCATTTCATTCAAGTCTTAACAAAGATTTCTTAATTTACAGAACTCAATTTTGATTGAGAAAAAACCGTGTTATCTAGGATGTTAATCCATAAACCAGTAAATATTAAGTAAGTAGAATCTATAGAAATCATCTAATTCTACTCAATATCAATCCCCATATTCAACAAATACTATGGACGGAATAATGTCCAATTTTCCTTTTAAATTCCACGAATAGTACGAGTTCCCACTTTGGGCATTAACATCGATTACAAGAAGATCATCTCCATAAAATCAAGTTGTAATTAATTTAAAAATTCAAATCTTTTATACTAACTCGTTTTTGACATTTCGACCTTATCTATCCCTTTCCCAGGAAAGAGACCAGGTGAGCAAGGGCAGGTTGCTATTGAACATCTCCTTTGTTTAATCACCTCACATCCGGATCTTACGAATAGAAAAATCCAGTATACTCATCGGCTTTTAGAGCCAAAATTAAACCACTTAATTTGTAATAGCTTTTCTTTAAATGTTATTTAATTTCTTTTAAATAAACAATAAAACTTCCAAAAAAACAATTAGTTATCCATTTGATAACATTTATAAAAGATTTGGAAAAGAATTGTTAAGCCTGAAACTATATTTTCAATGTTATAGAAAAGTGTTGCTGAAAAGTGCTATGGAAATTGCCTTTTAAGCTATATTGATCAAAACGACATTTTATATTTAAAACTCCATTTTTATTACACAAATCACTTTTAAAACATTTTAAAAGATTTATATGATTAATTTCACATTTTTAAACATTTTTAAAACATCATTTTCAAAGAAATCCAATTCTGGATTCCGAACTGCAAATTCAAGATTTTTCCAAAAATTGTTTATCTCATATTTCAAAATCTACCTATCAAAATCTCAATTTCCTTTCTTCATAATTCTTATCTCGAAGAATTCCGAGCTATATTCCAACTTTTATACTAGTTTGACTTTTATAGCGTGAAATCGTGAACTGGCGTTACGTGACGCGCTTATTTTTGGCCAAATTTTCTATTGATTTCCAAACTTCATCAAAACACTTTTAAATGTTCATAACCCATTTCAAATACATTTTAAACCATTTATAAGGGGATTAACACTTCCATATGCACCATTTTATTAATTTAAGGAAAGTTATTTCCATTTATGTTTATCGATGTGTATATTCGTGACTTGCATATATATTCAACTTTCATATAAAACAACCAAACTCAATTGTCAAAGCATATTAACCATCCATTTCCAACAGCATATCCTCATCCAATTTATAATATAATATTTAGGTGTTCTCACCTTTATTTTCCTTTGAACTAGTTTTAAAACAGCTATAGCTCCGCTATCTCAAAATGAAACTCTACGAAATCGAGCTTAGATCCTTGAAATGGCTTGTCCTAGCCTTGGTGCTTACGGCCTAGGGTGGTAAAGAGGTGGAGCTCATGGCCACGTGTGGTGGATGGTGGTGTCTTGGGTTTGGGAGGTGGAGAGATGGAGATTTGAGCCTGTTTTGAGGTGTTTAACTATTTTTAACTATATATTATGATTTAATTTTTTTTGAAATAAATTTGGACATTATTTCTTTTAGGATTGAAGCCATTAAAGTAGGGGCTAAAGCTTTAAAATTGTGAAGAAGAAAAGGAATTAAAAGGAAGAGAAGATGGTAGGGTACTTATAGGAAAAATGTAATATCCCGGGATTTCGAGGAATTTAAAATGTGATAATCTCTTAATTTAAATTATTTTAAATTGATAATATTGTTATTTCAAATATAAATGTTGAATTGATTTTTAAATTGGATTTTAAAAGTCAAATTTGAATTTGAATCTGGATTTAAATTTGAATCTTTAAAAGATAATTATCTTATTTTATTTGGGTATAAAATATATGAACAAGACTTTTATTTAAAATAAGATTTGTTTACAATATTTTCTTTAAAAGGAATTTTATTCATATAAATTTAGAAAGTGTTTATTTAATAGTAAATGAATACAAAAGATATGTTTACACTTAAAAATGAATGAAATACATTGTATATGATTTTAGAATATAAATGGGTTTTTATTTTATTTTTCTTTCAAAGGTTTCATTTATGTATAATATAGAAAAGCATTTATTTAAAAAGATATGTATTTGTCTATTTAGAAAATACATATAAAAGCTTTCATAATCTTTTTAAAAATAATATAAAAATAAATAATACAAGTGTTAATTTTATATGCATGTAAAATACATGTGTTAACATAATAAGAATGGATGAAGACAAGTGTCAACTTTATTTTCATTTTCCTTGATTTTTAATAAACCATCAATTTAGTTTATATAAGCCTATCTCTCATTTCTCTTTTCTTTTCTAATTCCATTTTTTCAAAAACAAAGATCAAAACTGAAATCATCTCAAACCGGAACTAAAATCAAATCCTCAAACCAAACTGAGATCATTTCATCTTCAACCTGAAAATCTCCTCAAACCTGAAAATATTCCTCTAATCAAAAATCAGTGCTCTGTAAAACAATCAGACCTGTAACCCTTTGTTCTTGCAAGCCTGTTTAACAAAAATCTATAGATTAAATTTCTCAAACCTGGAATATTCAAAAGCCTGAAATCTACCAAAAGCCTGGCTTAAGTCTCAAGTTCAAAAGATCTGTAACCATGTTCTTCAAGTCTGGATCCTTTCCAAGTGCATGCAACTGCAAGCATTTTCTTCCAATCTGGAAATTATCTAAAGCAAGCATGCATGTCATTTTCAAGTTGTCAAGAGCAAGAAGCATTTCAGTTTCAAAACATAAGCAAGTGTTTTCAGTTTTCAAAACAAGCAGATGAATTCAAAGCAAATTCAGTTTTTCAAAGCTTACAGTCTATCACTTCTCTGTTCAACATTAAATAGGTGAGTAACATTCTTACTTAAAATTAACTTAAGTAATTATGATGCATGCCTAATTCTGTGATAAATATTGTTTTGATATGGATGTTTATAGATGACTCTGCATGTATATGAATGTATATAGATGTGTATGTTATTTGTATCAGTGTGACCCTGTTATCTTGAATTCTAGGCTACTGTTTTTGATATAAATCATATCTCATGATCTAGTTTTAAGTGTAGATCTAAGGTTTAAGTAAAATTAGTTGTTCCCTAGTAAACTAAAGATTAAAAGATTTAATTAAGACAAAATTTAGTCTGAGTGCCTCTGTAAACAAAAACAACAGAGACATGTTTTATAAAGTGAAAATTTGAACTCTGTAATTTATAAATTCAAATGTATAAATTGAAAACATAGATGATAATATGATTTTTAGCATGAATATCATAGTTTTTAGTTTAGTTTAATAAGAGCAGTTCTGGTTTATGTTAGAGATGAAGTTCTGGTGATTTTGATCATCTCAGTGAAATTGGAAGTTCGAAATCTTTAGTAATGGTAGTGGGATGATCATGGATATAAGGAAAATTATTAGAAATCGAATTAAGGCAGTGAGGAAGAAATGATTTAAGTTTTAAATTTTTAAACCTAGTTATTACCAGTCTAGAGAAATCGAGCATCATTTCGTCTAGGATGGATCGAGTTCGACGAAACTCTAGAAAATGATAGTCGTGACGTGGACGAAGTCGTCGCTGGATTTGCTGGCGTTCTGGTGATCGAAAGTGGGAGGACGAGGAGTTGTTGCCAGGTTTTGGAGGTGGTCTGTGTTCCAGTTTAGTGCTCGAAGTTCTCGATTTCGATCTCGAGTATAGATCGAAGATTGGATGATCGTAGTTTGGTTTATGGTTGATCGTCGACTGGTGGGGGAAGTCGTGGATGGTCGGAGACGCCGCTGGTGGATGTGCACGTGCACGCGATGGTATGTGTCTGGGTGAAGTCTGGAATGGTAGCAGTGGAGAGGTCTGGGTTTTCTCGAGTTTTGGTCGAGTGACGCTCGAAGTTTTTAGGCAGGCGACTCAAAGTAAAATTGTAAAAACTCGAGTAAATTCTGGGTGAAGTCTGGATTTTAGAAGAAGAGGGTCTCGTGATTTTCGTATTTCTTACGGGGAAGACTCGGGAAATTTAAGACTGCGACTCGAAGTGGTTAGTGGGGACGCGAGTATTTTAGTGTTACCAGGTTTTAAGAAACCTGTCAGTTCAATTTAAATCTAATTTAAAGTTTGAAGCAAAATTTAAACAGGGATTTAAATCAAAGTTTTAATGTATAGATTCCAGTTTGTTTTTAAAACTTAGATTGGAAATAAATGTTTTAAATGTTAGTTAGATTTAAATATTTGAAATTAAAAAGGAATTTGATTTAAACCCTTTGTAAAATTCTTTTATAAATATAATTCTTCAACATGTAGAAGCTTTAAATTGGTATTTAAACTTTGTTTAAACAAATTAGTATTCATTTTAAATCTAGAATTTAAAATGAAATTTAAAAGTTAAATTTGAAATGGATGTTTCAAATATGAATGGTAAATGATAACTTGTTTATCAATAAGAATAAAGTTTTATCTTAAAGTAATTAAAGATTTGTGTTCATTAAATTAATTAGGAAATTTAATGGATAATTAAATTTTTTGATTAATTAATCATTTGGATTAATTAAATAGGTAATTAAAGGTTTATACTAATTAATTAATGATTAAGATTTATTAATTAGAATAATTAAATTGTAATTAAGGATTATAAATTAGAGTATTAATTAATAGTTAGGAATTAATTAATAAGTAATTAAAAATTAATTAAGTTATGGTTAATACTTAATTAATTAAATAATTAATGTTTAATTAATTGGTTATTAAGATTTATTAATTTGAAATTAATAATAATTAATATAAGTTAATTATTTAAGAAAAGTTATTAAATAATTGTTAATGAAGGTCATTAACTATGGATTATTAAATAATTAATTTATGTAATTAATTTTAATAATTAATTAGATTAATTAATTTAAAGATAATCATTTGTGAAATTGTTTAAATGGAATTACTTAATGGAAGTAATTAAGAATTAATTACTTATTGTAATTAATTGAAGTTAATTTGATTAGTTAAGTTAATTAATTAAGTTTAATTAATTTAGAATAATCAAGAGTTGATTTGATAAATAATTACTTAATGTAATTATTAAGGTAAGATTATTTAGGGAAGTTAATAATAAATAATTACTGGAAGTAATTAAGTGAATAATGATATTATTAATGGAAGTAATTTGAGTTTAATTACTTGTGAATTAATCAAGGGATTAATTAAGAAATTAATTAAGGAATAATTAATTTAGTTAATGAAAGTAATTAAGGGTAGTTAATTACTGATTGAAGATTAATCAAGGTGATTAATAAATGTGTTTTAATTAAAGGTTAATTACTTAATGTAATTAATTTAATTTTAGTAATTAATAATCAATTTGTAATTAAGAATTGATTAATTAAGAAATAATTAATAAATGAAGTGATTAATTAATGTAATTAATTAAGGATTAATGTAATTAATTATAGTTGATTAATTTAATTATATTATAGTTAATTAATTAATGAAGTAATTAAAGGTTAATTACTATAAGTGGTTTAAAGTTGAGTAACTATAAAAAAAAATATCTTAACCAATTAAAAGATTTTTCTAAAGTATATTTAAAACTAAAATGTTATTTATTTAAATAACTTTAAAAAGTCCAGATTAAACTAAATCTAAATTTCCAATTTGCCCAAAGCTTCTATTTACAATATATATAAATAAATATATATATATTCAAATAGAAAAATATCTTATTAGATTTTAAAAGATAAAATTACCAATTAATACTAATTTAATCAGATTATTAAATTAAATTCAAATCTTATTATCAAAGATTATCCATATCAATTTAATTACCAATTAATATGTACTTCCTCAATTCCTGGAAATAAAGGAGCAGTTCTGGCTTAAGTTAGAAATGAATTTTTGGTAATTTTGATGATCTCAGTGAAATTGGGATGTTGTAATCTTCAGTAGGGATGGAGGCAATAGGAATTGAGGAAGTACGTATTTGATCTATCTCTGGTTTTAGAATCTGCAGTTTTGGGAAGTTTGGTAGTTGAGTCAGACTCGTCTGTAGTCTGATATTCTGTTTAGTTCTGTAGATATAGATGAGTAGGAGCTTTATAGTTTAGTAGTATTGATTGTTTAGATTGTTTGTAGAGCGAGTATCCCGGTATATATATATACTTGGGGAAACTCGAGGAATTTTATCTAGAATTTAGTCTAGATAGTTAAATTGTTTGATTGGATGATTTGGTTGCTATGGTTGTTAGCATATGGATGATAGTATATGCTTATGTTTTAAATTTAAATCTTTAATAAGATTATTAAATTACCTTTGTTTAAATTTCGGGGACGAAATTATTTTAAGGGGGGAGGAATGTAATATCCCGGAAATTTTAACAATATCAATTAATTTAGGATAATCAAGAGATGATTTGATAATAATTACTTAATGTAATTATTAAAATAAGATTATTTAGGGAAGTAAATAATATGATAATTACTGGAAGTAATTAGTTGAATAATGATTTTACTAATAGGAGTAATTTGAGTTAATTACTTTGAATAATTAATCAAAGGATTAATTAAGAAATTAATTAAGGAAGTAATTAATTTAGTTAGTGAAAGTAATTAAGGGGAGTTAATTACTAGATGAGATAAATCAAGGTGATTAATAAATGTTGTTTAATTAAAGATTAATTACTTAATGTAATTAATTTAATTAAGTAATTAATAATTAAGTTGTAAAGTTACATGTGTTAATGTTATTTTACATGCGTTAATCTATAAACTCTCTTAACAACATGTGTAACTTAATTAATTAAGAATAATTAAGGATCATTAATTAATATAATTAATGATGTAATTAAGAAATTCAAATAAATTCAAATTAGAACTTCAATTCCAGCCAATATCGGGTTATAAATTAGGCCTTAACCAACCAAGATTAAACTCGATTTTCTCTGATAAATTACTTATTAAATTCATTTTTAAAACCAATTATGTTTATAAGTAAAAGTTTATACAAATATTTGGATTTTAAAATATATGTATAAACTTTTACTTATAAACATAATTGGTTTTATTTTCTTTAAAATACTTATGTATATATATATAAAGTATTTTAAAGAAAATAAAACCAATTATGTTTATAAGTAAAAGTTTATACATATATTTTAAAATCCAAATATTTAAAATATCTATCTTTGAATTTCAAAACTAATTTACATTCAAATTCAAATTATATTTAAAATCCAATTTAAAGTCAAGTTATATACATACATATATAACTACACATTCAATTTGAAATAACAATTCTATTTTACATTAAAATCTATTTATTTTCCATAAATAAAACAATACACTATTAATATTGTATTTTAAACTTATCTATATATATATACTCTTAAATCTTATTTATTAAGTAATATTTAAAAAGAAATAAAATAATCCTGATTATTAATCTCATTTCAAAACCATATAGATATTTTGTTTAAATAGCTTTGAAAAGCAAATATTAAATAAATCCAAATCTCCAAACTATCAATATATGTATTAGAAATTTAAAACAAGAATTTATTTATTTATTATGTTTCAACCCAAAGCTAATCTATTTAATATATATACTTATACACATACATTATAAATAGAAATCATCTTATTAATTTTTTAAAGGATAAATTCACTAATTAAATATTCATTTAATTAGATTATTAAATAAATTCAAATATTTATTATTACAGATTCTCAAAAATCAATTTAATTATTTAAACAGATTATTAAATTGATATTGCCCCAAATTTCCGGGATATTACATTCCTTCCCCCTTAAAATAATTTCGTCCCCGAAATTTAAAACAAAGGTAATTTAATAATCTATTTAAATCACAACCATATATTATCATCCATATGCTAACAATCATAGCAACCAATCATCCAAACAAACAATTCTAACTATCCAGCGAAAAATTCTGAATAGAATTTCGTCGAGTTTCCCCAAGTATATATACCGGGATACTCGCTCAACAAACAATCCAAACAAACAATACTAACCTATAGAGCTCCTACTTATCTAGATCTACAGAACTAAACAGAATATCAGACTACAGACGAGTCTGAAACAATAACCAAATCCTCCAGAACTGCTGGTTTCAAAACCAGAGATAGATCAAACACGTACTCCCTCAGAGATACGTAAAACACAATGAATTCCAGTTATCCAAACTGACAATTCAATCCAGTAGATCAAAGCTTTTATCCAAATCAAAACACAGAAAAGATCCAAAATAACTCGGAGCTAACTTCCCAGACTTACCCAATCTTATAGCTCCCAAACTGCTTCTGCTGCACCACTCTGATCTGGAGTAGAATGCTGATGAAGAACACAAGCACAAACTGGACAACACATCCCAGAAAATCTCAGATAACTCAAGAGAACAATCAGTAATCAATCTTCCTCAAAACCAAAAACAAAAATTTCCTGAAAACAAATCTGAAATTAAACTCTCCTCTCAAAAACAATCCGTAGATCAACTTCTCTCAAAATGCTTCTTCATCAAATCAGCAATTCATTCTCATCATTTAAAACCTGGAATGATCAAAGCCTTCAACCTGCATTTCTTTAAGCCTGCATTTGTAAATCTGAACAACAAACCTGCAAATCCCTTCTTCAAAACCCAAACAAATCAATCCCTGAAATGCATGTTCAAAAGCAAGTTTAAGATCAAGATCTAAGCAACATCTCAACAAGATAATTGGCGTGCATGCAAGATTCATTAACAACAATTCCAGTTTTAAAAGGTTCAAAAGCAGTTTCAAAAGATATGCTCTGTTCTCTGCTTTTAAAATCGGTGAGTAACATTATTTTTGAAAGCATAAGTATGGGTTATTTGTTTGCATGTTGATTCCGGAATAAGTATGATTTACATGTATATATATTGTTGAATCCTCTGTGTGTATGTGAATGTATATATGTGTGGTTGATGTATGTCTGCTCTTGACTATTTTGAGTTTAAAATTAGGAATTTGGTAAAAATCATATTATCACTTGATCTGACCTTATTTAGGATTTAAGATTAGAACCAAAATTGAATTGTTTCATTTCAAACTTTGGTTTAGGATTTTAAGTTAAGTCAAAATAATTTCATTTGGCTCTGAAAACCATAAGTGCTGGAATGCTTAAGATAAATCAAAATTCAAATTTAGTAATTCAGGGATTCATGATTATGAATCGAATCCTAAAACTAAATCATGTTTTTCAAAACTAAATTAACAATTTTTAGATTAGAAATGTAAGTGCATTTCTGGGTTGCACTGTTTTTGGATTTTTGAGAAGTTCTGGTGATCTCGGGGTTCTGGGGTGTTGGAGTTTATTCTGGAGGAAGAGGAGTTAATGGTGAGGCCGGGAAAAATTCCAGAAAGATGGTCAGAGACCAGTGGTGGCAAGGGTTGTTTGTTTTTGTTTGTAGACCTAGTTTTGACGATGGCAGGAAGTTTGATCATCTCGAGTCCTAGAATTGATCGAGTGTCACTATACTTAGGGAAATGATAGTATGGGTGTTAGCAAAGGCGAGGCCGGAAGTTCAGCAACTCAGGTGGTCGGAGCGTCGAGATGTTTGTGTTGACAGGTTTGAAAGAGGACCTGATTTTAGTGTTACAGGTTTGGGAATGGAGTCTCGAATTCGATTTCGAGCTGGAGTTAATGTTCTGTTGGTTGGAATCATGTGTGAGGCTGGTCGTCGACTTGAAGGAAGCATCGCAGATGGTCGGAGTTGGCTGTGATGAAGGTACATGTGCACGGTGCACAAATTTCTCTGATGATGTCGATTTGGGTTACTCGCGAAAAAAAAATTTATTTGTCTCGAAGCAATACTCGTGATTATGGGTTGGGAACTCGAAGTAATTATAGGAGTTTCTCGGGAAATTATTTGTAACGTTTTCTTTCCAGAGAACTGTTTCCAGTTTTTTTAAATTTTAAAATAAATTTAAAAACTGAGTTTAAGTATAAAGGAAAAGTTTAAATAAGTTAAATCTAGTTTTAAATCTGGAGTTAAGTTTAAATCTTAGTTTCAAATAAAATAAAGTTTTTAATTAATCAAATTAAAGGAATCATTAATTTGAGATTTATTAATTTATGGTTAGGAATAAATTATTGAAGTAATTAAGGATTAATTAAGTTATTGTTAGAAACTTAATTATTTAAGTAATTAGGGATTAATTTATTGGTAATTAGAATTAATTAATTTGTAAATAATAATGTTTAATTAAAGTTTAATTATTTAAGAAAGATAATTAAAGAATAGTTAATAGTTAATGTAGATCATTAATTAAGGATTATTTAATAATTAATTAATATGATTAATTTTAATAATTAATTAGATTAATTAATTTAAAGATAATCATTTGTGAAAATTATTTAAATGTAATTACTTAATGGAAGTAATTAAGAAATTAATTACTCATTGTAATTTATTGAGTTTAATTTGATTAGTTAAGTTAATTAATTAAGTTTAATTAATTTAAGATAATCATTTAATGATTTGTGAAGTATAATTACTTAATGTAATTTAATGAAGTATAATTACTTTGGAAAGTAATTAATGGATAATTACTTATGTAATTAGTAGAGTAATTAAGGGAAGTTAATTACTTAATGGAATTAATCAAGAGATTAATTAAGAAATTAATTAAGGAATAATTAATTTATTTTAAGAAGTAATTAAGGATAGTTAATTACTGAATGTGATTAATCAATAGTGATTAATAATTATGGTTTAATTAATTTAAATAAAGTAATTAATTAAAATGTAATTAAGGATCATTAGTTAATAATTGATGATATAATTAAGAATTGATTAATTTAGGGATAATTAATAAAGGAAGTGATTAATTAATGTAATTAATTAAGGAGTAATGTAATTAATTATAGTTAATTAATAAATGAAGTAATTAAAGGTTAATTACTATAAGTGGTTAAGAATAATTAATTTGTATAATTAATTTAATACTAATTATTTGAATATAATTAAATAATTAATCAAGGATGATTAATTAAATTGAATAATTGGATGATGATTGATTAATTGATTGATAATTAATTAATAATGATTTAAGCAGGATTTATAGATGTAGTAATTAATTTAATTTACTTTAAATTAATTAAAGATGAAATAATTAATTTAATTCATTTTAAATTAATCGTAGATGGTGATAAATAAATCATTGCTTATGAATGGATGATATTGTGTACCTTGAATGGTTTGAAATCTCAGATATGAGATAATTGATACTGTATGATTTGGATGCTTTGGTTGCATAGTGATGGGTGATGATGATATGGATCATCTACTTATAATAATAATGTTGATTATCTATTGTGAATCTGTGAATTATCTATCTGTGTGTAAATAGATAGTAGAATTGAATTGTTTTAACTTTAAAACAACTTGGCCTTAAAAGATACGTTTTGGATTTCGATGAGACCGGGATCGGGTTTCCGTATACCGGAATTCCAGGTCTGGAGACCCGAATACCACATCGATCCAAATTAACGATAGGTCGTGAATCTCAAGTGAAGATGAAGATTCAGAGTGCAAGGGTTATTGTCGTTAACTCTGAGGGTGATTCCAAAACGAGTGTAACGAGATAATGCCTTCGGTTTCGTTCGAACCCGGAACGAACTTGTATGGATTGAATGCTTTCAGCACATCGTCAGGCGGACGATGAGCATTCTAAGTGATATGTTCTGATTAAAGGTAATCGTAACCTCAAGCCTCATCAACCGGGAATGGCTAAAACAGGGGAGGTGCAGCAAGGCTTCGTGGGTAGCACCCACTGAGAGCAAGATAGATCCCTGTCTAGAGGTCCCTTTTCTTTTTATTCGGCTTAGTGTGTGGTTGGTCGCGCCAACTACGGGATTATCTTGTTCGGAATTATCCAGTAAGGGATGGTTCCGGCTTTGTGTTGCAGGGGAGCGGGCGTACTCCTCGGTACGGTGATCTAGGCCACGTACTGTGACGGGCGGTACCCTAGTAGCCCTGCCATTGTATGGAATCCAAACTCCAATAAGTGCCGTACGTATTAGTTGTGCCCAACTATGTTGGAATGTGAGATGTAAGCATTTCAGCTATTTCCGTAATTTACTTGAAAACCATAGACCCTATTATAATAAAATCAGATTTCCTATCAAATGTTTTGGTTAGCGTAAGGTAAAAACTTACCCATGTTTATTTGTGGGGAGTCTTACGTGATACCTTTTCTTTCTAAAGGTTTTGAAGCTAAGCAAGTTTAACCTGTTACTCACACCAGACCCATGTCTGACCCAAGTTGTTTATTTCTGTTTTATAAACTCTTGGGTACTCAAATTTTTACGAGTAGCCAAGGGATTCAGGTTTAGCTTTGATGAATATTCTGGAGGAGCAATGGAGCAGGAGGCTTCAGCGTTGTAGATATATATAGTAGTTCCGCTGTGTCTGTATCTTTGTAGTATATTGAGTTGTAATGTCTAGACAGATGTTATAACTGTCTAGTAAGTGATGTATATGCTGTGTAACTCTGTAAAGTGTTGTATACTATGTAATAGTATATGTTATTAATATAATTTATTCGTTCCGCTGTGAGATCGTTGTTGTTGTTTTTTTCTTTCTTCTCTTCTTTTCTATTTTCTACCCCTTTCTTTCTTATTAATGATACGACTTTCTGTGGAGAAAAAGTCGGGTCGTTACAGTACTTAACTTGTTCCAAAGAAAACATCTTCGGGAACATCCATAGTCACTGCATCTCATCACACAGCTACTATTACCTGAGATACCATCACTCGCTTCTGTTCTCCGACAGATCCAACTCTACCCATCCACACTTCAAAGATAAACTCCGAACCATTACAGTTTCCTTCGGAGATCGATGAAATCCTTCGTCTCTTATCCACAAAATCTTCAGACGATCTCGGCTTCCTACAAATCCTTCCTGATCAACTCAACCTTCGCTGATGCTTCTTGAAACAAACAGGACCAAAGATAACTCAACAGAATGATCTCCTCAAGATTTATCCAATCCAAAACAAAACTCTACTCACAAACATCAGAAGATCGAACTAACTTCTCCTATCTGGAAAAGACAAACAGATGTACTCGCCAAATTAATTATAAGTATAAACTTTTACTTATAAACATAATTGGTTTTATCTTCTCAAATGTGGAGAGAAAGTCGTGGTCGTTACAGACCATCTCTGCTGATGAGATATATGCTGTGTGATATGGATGTTTAGTTGAATTGTGATGATAATATGGATTATCTGATAATGTTGATTATCTATTGTGAATTATCCTTCTATGTGTATAAAGATAATTGAATTGAATTGTTTTAACTTTAAAACAACTTGGCCTTAAAAGATACGCTTTGGATTTCGATGAGACCGGGATCGGGTTTGCTACATTACAGCGTGATAGGGGGTTCTCGCTTTGCGTTAGGTGGCGAACGGGAGACTCTTACCCCTACATGTCCCCGGGGGTAGTATAAGGCCTTGCGGGGTTGGTTGCGACTCGAGAGGGTGGCCGTAAAAGCAAACCCGAGGTATCACTGTGAGCCACAGCGGGGCTGGGATGGTTGAAAAGCCTACCGGTCGTGAACCGTTGCTGAAGGTTGAAAAGCCTAGGACGTTACAGTGGTATCAGAGCCAGGTTGAGTGAGTACCTAAGCTCTGGAGTGGTGTCTATCTTGAGAGCGCGTAATTGTTAGTTATATAAAAATGATTTTATATTGTGTTAATTGATCGGTTGAGTGGTATATGGATTCTGGTCAATACGAGTAGCTAACGTTATTGATAGGGATCTCTAAACACTTGAACCAGGCCAACGGACACAATATTGTTTTAAAGAGGTAAATGAAATAATTTTACCCAGATATAATTTCTATATAAAAAAGTATCATTTTAAATATATATATTTATGTATTTCTACCTATTTATTGGGTAACCTGTTCGGGTTTTCCAATATAGGATATAAAGGTAGATAGGGTAGTGGTGTGTGTAACACGACTACCAATGGTTGGAGTCTGAGTGTTGAGGTTGGAAGTGTATCTGTCGAGACTGTAGACCCAATACCGTCTCGAGTAAACTTTGCTGTGGTGAAGGATTTCATCGATCTCCGAAGGAAACTGTAATGGTTCGGAGTTTATCTTTGAAGTGTGGATGAGTAGAGTTGGATCTGTCGATGAGGCAGAAGTGAGTGATGGTACCTTGATACCTCAGGTAATAGTAGCTGTATGATGAGATGCAGTGACTATGGATGTTCCTGAAGATGTTTTCTTTGGAACAAGATTAAGGAAGTGTGTCTGTTTCGGTGTTGTGGCTGAGTTCAGCATGGTGTTTCTGTTTGGTTTGAAGTCCGAGTTTCTCTAGAAGCTTTGGATAAGGAGTCTTAGGCATCTGTGTCAGCAGTGTAGCTCGAGTGTTATGTGTTCTTGTTGGAAGATCTTTTGGCTTAACTTTCTTAGAAGTGGAGTTCAGAAGCTGCAGAGTAGATTCATTTTTCAAATGGATTAGTCAAGCATAGACTGTTCTGATGGATTAAGAAAGAACATTATTTTTGGATATTGGACTAGATATAATCGCAAAAGTGACTTGCGAAAGTTTGAGTATTCTCTGGGGAAATCTTTTTCTTGAGTTTGAGGCATCTCTAGTAGATATTGGAGTTATAGGGTTGCCAAAGATCTTCTGAAATGTGTTGGTCTAGTTGGTGTTCGAGTTCATAGACGACATCTAGATCAGAGTTGAGCAGCAAAAGATAGGTAGCAGTTGTTCTAGAATGGAAGCAACCGGAAGTTGCAGTGTTTGGATTAGAGGGTTCCTACAGGAAGCTTTTCAAGATTTGAAGTTCAGATTGGTGAGAGAATGTAACGACCCGGAAATTTCGAGCCCGAAAATTCCAGATAGTTATGAAAAGAAGAAGAGATAGAAGAAAAGAAACATAAAACATAACACAGATGCTCACATTCGCAGCGGAACAAAATATAATATCAAATAATAACAATTTACAAAGAATACTGTATCTGTCAATTTACATTTATTTACATCCGAGTTATATTTCTATACACAACGATGGTCATATATAAATCAAATATGTCTCAGATAATCAAAATAATAGTCACAGCGGAATCACTCCATACGTCCTGCCATCCAGTACTCCTCCTGAGCTCCAGAACGTCCTTACCTGAAAATCTATAATACTCGGTCTGACCCGAGCATTACATCAAAGTAACACCCGGGTCAGGCTGGAAACCAGCATGAGTGAACCCATCTAACATGGAATACAACAACATAGAACTACATAAAACCCGGGGTAACTCGCATCAATTTACAAATTCACAATTTGTTAGAGTCATCACTTATTGCACATATCAATTTCTAAGTACCCAATCTTAGATTAAATGGTCCAATTCACATAAATCATTTCATTTCAACCTATTGATTTCCCATATCAATTTGTAAAGATTCGAAGTGGTTTCGGGTATTAACTAATACCCGACTCCGGTCTCTTCGGATCTAATATCACTTAAACCCAAGCTATTCAATTTAATACAACTCAACTTTAATTACTGGATAACCCTTTTACACAGCAATTTAATTTATAGATAATTACATTATCACTGTATCCAGCATATCATATCGCAAGGCAATTCATATCATAGATATCATCTAATTCAAAACACTTATCATCATTCTATTTTTCATAAGCAAGTTTTGATTACTTCCATTAATTGATGATCCTTTAGTTACTTCCCTTTATTAAATTTCCTTTATTAAATAATTAACCTTCAACTTAATTATACTCATAAATCAACCTTGACTAATCATAATCAGTACATACTTCCTTACTTCATCAATTTAACCAACTCCTTGATTAACTACATTCATTAACCCTTAAATTACATGGAATAATTAAACACCTGATCACTTCCACTAAGTAATTTTCCTTTAATTACTATTCATCAAGTAATATCTCCTAATTTATTTCATCCAGTAATTATCCATTCCTCCACTAAGTACTTATACTTTATTAAGTAATGATTTTTAACCCATCCTCAAGTAATTCTTTTTTTTAATTAATTAAACTTGATTAACTATCACATTAACATAATTAATTACACTAAGAATTAATCCCTTAAATTACTTCATTGAGTAATTTCTCTTAATACCCTTTATTAGTAGGTAATTAACCTTTAATTACATATTACTTAATTATTCATTAATTAATCACTTAATTTCTCGATCCTTTATTTATTTACTAAGGAATAAATCCCTTGCCTATTTATCTTTAATTACTTATATTAAATATTAAGTAATTATTCTCCAATTACTTACATTAATAATCTTTAATCCAATTAATTAATTACTACTTTCTCATTAATTAATCCTTAATTAATTTATAATATTAAACAACTTTCCTTTAAACATTAACCTGACTTCCTTTATCAAAACAACCCGAGCCACATTTCAACATTCTCGAGTAAATTTCGAGTCTCGTGCAATCCCCATCTACTTCGAGTCACCCTTGAAATTTCTCGAGATCGTCCCGAGGCAACATCTTCTCCCCCAAAACTTCAAATAGTAGCAGATACACACGTACACGGTGCACGTGTACAAGTCGCCTGACGTCTTCCGATCAACGTCGCGCTCTTCCACCCGAGCATCTTGACCTCGACAACGAACCCGACTACCTAATTCCGACGATCCCATCAGAAGTCGAGATTCGAGCTACACGACTAAATACTGGAACCCACCTTCCCACGAAAAACCTCTTCGCCACGCCACCCAAGATCACCAGAATTCACGCAAGCTTGACCAAAACTCTGCCACTCACCCACGAACCCTTTTCCCCCCTGTCCGATCTCTTGAACCAACCTAGCGACGTCGCAGTTCTTCCTAGAACCGACCTGAAAATAACGAGACTCAAACCCTACAATGATCTCGCCCAATCACTATGATCTTCTGGAAAATTTTCGAGTATTTTTCCAATGTTCATTGATGCTTAATCCACCTTCTGACCAAAACTCGAAGAATCTAATCTCGCCGTTCGACTGAATTTGACGAATATACGTTTTCTGATCAACTCACGAATTCTCGTCACTCACTCACTTAGAAATTTTAATATTTACATTAAAAATCATGATTTACTAACACGAATTCAAATATACAATCCAAACTTGAGGATTCAAAAATCAAGATTTCGACTTGAATCGATTTCATTGTATTATTATTATTTTTCTTCCAGAAAAGAAATATAACTTACTAATATTCTTGAAATTATTTAAAAAAAATAGTATTTGTCTAATACAAACAAATTCCCTTCAAAGATAATGGCCTAATATTGTTTATGTGGAGAGATTTGATTTTATTTTGATTAGTTCAACTTGAAACTAAAGAACAGAGGCTTAAATATTTTCACAGACATGCACATCATTATCTTCATACATTCACAGACATATTTATACTCCCATACAAGCATAGCTTGGTTCATAACTACCCAGATGATCACATACAAACAGGTATTCAACAAATCCCAGGTTTAAGTATGAGTTTACTCACCTGAAATTTTAGAACAGAGAATAGTTTCAGGCTTTGAGAAGAACACAGTCTTGATCTTGCTTTCCCAATCTCTTGCTTTGTTGATGAATTTGTTTGAGTTTATAAAGTAAAGATGTTTATTTTATTTATTATATTTTTTCTTCCTCAGGTTTGCTTCTAAGTTTTGTAACGAAATGAGATAAGAAGGGATGATACACAAAACAATATGTAGGCTGAAGTTTATACAAGTACAAGATATTATTGTACTGTTAGAGATTTTTTTCCTTTTGTAAGGTGGCTGAAATGATATTTGTTGAGCTTGCATTTATTGACCTTGGCTTGTTTTATAAGCTTAAGCTTATCTTCTTCTTTTTTTTTTTTTTAACATTTTACAACTAAGATGGCCGTATAGACTTAGATAAAAAGAAGTATGCAGTGGAAGCTAAGGCATTGTACAGGTTTTATGTGGAAAGATTTGATCTGCTATTAACTTGGTACAATGTTTGAAATGATATATTGTATGCTCAAGATGTATGTGCATTAAATGCTTGCTATGATGATGTTTCATATGTATATATATTTATATACACTCTTGCTTACATATATCTATATGTATATATAGCTACATATACCTATACGTTTGCATATTTATTTGCTTACATGACATAAACACACACTTATATTTATACATATTTTAATATACATTGCTTTATATACATATATATATATATTCACATTCAAACAAACTTCTCCTATATTTCATTCCACATAGGTATATACATATATTCATATTCTTGTATATATATATACTTATATATGTATATATCTTCAACATCACAAGGTTGTATCTATTTATTTATACATGTATTTAAGGATATTTCATTCAAATTTAAATGATGAGTTTATCATTTATTTTCTATGGAATTTGTCATATCCAAAGATTTATAATCCAATATCTAATATAGGTTTTAAATCGGTCCATATATGTTATAACTTAAGTTTTTATATAGTGTTTAAACTAATGTATATATATCCAGATATTTTGAATTATCAGAAATTTTATTGGTTCGACTTATAAAATTAGTAATTCAATAATTAAAATCAATTATTTACCCAATTACAGACGTCAGAAAACCCGGGTCGTCACATTCCTCCCCCCTTTAAATCTTTTCGTCCTCGAAAAGGAACGAAGCTATTTTTATTAGAATGCTTAAAATCAAATAAATTTCTTTGATCATTTTTAAACTTATTTAAAAATCTATATAATATTTCTAAAATAGTTTTTATAAAAATACTTTTATAACTTGATGTTTCAACCAGTCCATCCTTGTTCTCATAGAAATTCGGTCATACGTTGATCAGGCGTAAGACTGAAAATCTGTAAGTACTCAGCAGACCCATTTCCAACACCCAGTGAAAATACTTAGAAAATAATTTTATTGAAAATATCGAAAACAGTTTTTGAAAATTGAGGAAATATCTTTGGTGAAATTGCTCTGGAAATCATCACACCCATCCATGGTCGCAGTTACATCCTGGGTTACGTTGCCGTCGCAGCAAAAGTCCATGTAACTGATTACACCATAGAACCCACAACAGATCGCAGCTACATCCAGGGTTACGTTGCCGTCACAGCAAAAGTCCATGTAACTGTTGGCTCTCAGCGGCACACACGATTACGCTGTCTAAATGAAACTCCTCCACTCCCACATAGGTCGCAGTCTACCGATGTAAAATCAAACATAGACTGTTGGCTCTCAGCGGCTCACACGACTTTCGCTATGTTACCATAGTGTCGTAGTCTACCGATATAAAATCAAACGTAGACTGTTGGCTCTCAGCGGCTCACACGACTTTCGCTATGGTCTGCAGTAGATCGCAGCGACATCGAGTTACACTGTCGTCACAACATAACCCAAATGCCTCTGTAGGCACCAGCCCCTCGACTTTCGCTACACAATAATCCTCAGGAACTAGTTTTGTCCGGACTCCTCACAGGATCAAATTTAGAACCTCCCCCTTAGAGGCTCAAGGTAGTGCCACCCTGTGGCACTCCTGAGAAGTTCATTTCAAGGGAGCGCCTTTTTCCCCAGAGCCAATCTCAAAACACTTTATACTATACACATATAGTATTTTACAAATCATACACCTAGTATGAATTTCAAATATAAGCCTTTACACAAAATCGATTCTCAAAATCGATAATCCACAAACTAGGCTTTCCAAATCTCAATATTGATTTTTCCCAAAAATCAAAAGCCTTTCTCAATCCATAGGTTCTCAAAACCTTTCCTCAAAATCACTTCCAAAATCATTTTCACAAAAATCCATATATATATAATAAATCTTGAAACCTTTTGAATCAAATCTTATACTTGTATAAATCCACTTTTGTACTTCAAATATTTCCAAAACTCTTTTCTTTTGGCTATAGCTTCAACAAGGTGGTTTTTTTATCTCATTTATCAAAGATATACAAATTTTAAATTTCCTTTCCTTTCCAAAACAAATATTAAATTTAAATTTTAAATCTGCTTATAATGTCACTTGCCAAATTACTTACTTTTATTATAAAGTAAAATTTTAATTAGTAAGATACCCAATTTCCACTTTACTTCTATAAAGTTAAGTTCTACTATAGAAATATCAAATTTTAATTTATTTTATTGAAGGTCATCATATATTCGCAAAATATACTTTCAATTTCAAAAATCATTTACAGTTCTTTATCCACAAATTTTCCAAATCAATTTTATTCAAACCGTACGATGTTCACATATCATCCGTACGCAATATCAATCTGATCGCTCACTCGATCACACAATTTCACTTCCGAACTAGTATTGTCCACCCGACTTCCTAGTGCGGACTCAGATCTGATTTCTCGATCAGAAACCGTCATTCTCCTTGCATAGTCACACCTATGATAGAGAATATCCAGAACCAATCAAAAATCCATATCCAGGTTCGCCGTCGAAAATCGAGTGAAAAATCCCAACTCGGATCGATAATACTATCTCGAAATTCTGTGCTCGAATCTGGATCAAATCACTATGTGAATAGAATAATATACGTACACCCTACGTATTTATCTTCATTGATTATTAGTTAAATCAATTACCTTTCTATTCACATTCATTTATGATTCTATTCACTTATTCACATTTGCCTTAATCCCCATTTTGATTATCACTTCAACTCTTATCTCAATTGGGTATTTAAACAATAACAGTTTGAACTCCGACCAGTTAATTTTTTTAAGAAATTAGCTTGAAAATTTTAAAAAAAATAGATAAGTAGTTGAAAAATAATTATTAGTTTGTAAAATAGCTGTAAAATAGTAATTATTTTGTAACATAGTTGAAAAAATAGTAATTGGTTTAGGAAACAGTCGAAAAATGGTTAAATAGCTCCAAAACTTATTGTAAAACAAGTATAAAATAATTTGACTTTAAAAAGAAAGGTTGTATATATAATAAATAGCTTGGAAAAATAGGTTTGTACTAAAACAATTTATTTTGAAAATATTCCAGAGTCAAACTGTTCAATTCCCAACCTTCAATCCCACCAATTTAATTTAAATTTCCACTTCCATTTAAATTGACTCTATTCCAAATTAAATGACTCCAATTTCCATTGGACTTGATTTATTCCCAATTCAAGTTGAATTCATTTTCAATTTCTTTCCAACTTCAATTCAAATTCCATTTGATTTAAATATATTCACTTTAACTACAAATTCCAAATTATTCAAATTAATTTAGACTAATTTCAAATTAAATCCACCTCAATTTCAAATCATTTCAATTTCTATATGAATTAATGCCAATTCCCATTTTGAATTTGAACTCATTCAATCTTCAATTTTATTTCAGATTAATCCAATTCAAATTTTCCATTTGAATTTTAAACTTATCCATCTTTAATCACAATTCCCATTAATTCAAGTCAAATTCAGTTTGAACTTATTCAATTTAAATCTCAATCTTAAACTATCTCGAATTATATAAATTCGAGTTAAATTTTCAAATATTGGTTTAACTCTTTAAACCAAATTAACTTTTATTTAAAGTTTTTAAACAATTTAATTTCTGAGTCCAATACAATTTTATTTTAAAAATTTAATTTATTATTCAATTTTATCTTCCAGTTTGAAGCCAGTTCTTAAACAATTTTTAATTTACAAATTTAATTATTCAAGTTTTTAATTTATAGTAATTCCACATCCTTACTTTCAAATTAAAGTTAGATTCCCTTCCTTTTTATCAATAATGGATATATTACCACACTTCATTTCCCATTCATTTAAACCAAACCAATTCTCAATTTAAAGATTTTTAAATAACAATAGGATGATACCATCCTATTTATTTTAACCATCCATCCATATACCATTTCCAGACCTCAAACCCATTTTAAGGCTACACAAACCCCCAATTCAAATTAATCATTTAACTTTCCCAGTTAAATCTAAATTTCATCTTGAAATTTCCAATTCAGGTTGCTCTTATTAACCTATTTAACTTTCCCAAAGTTAAATTCAAGCTTCTCAACCCATCCAACCTTACCTAATTTGGATTCCCATTTCAAATTTTAAACTTCACATTAATAATCTTATAAGTTCAAAGACTTATCACCTTGGATATCACATCACATTCCAAGGAAAATTCAAAACTCAACCTTAGAGTTTCATCCCCAAATTTAAAGTTCAACATTTAGAATTTATTACAAATTATTTTTAATATCATGTATATTCCTCATATATACATTTTTTCCTTTGTACACACTAAGTTATCCTCACATTTTAAACCACATTTGGTTTTAAATTCAAACAATTTCTTTAAAACAATTTCAAGTTCTCTGGACTTAGATTTAAAACTTCACAATTTAAAACCCACTTTAATTTACAGGTCATACTTGCCTAAATGTTTTACTTCCCTAAAACATTTCATTATTAAACACAATAACCATTTATGATAATAACTAAGATTATCATATCTGGAAACCAATTCATTATTATTTTTATTTTGAAAACATTTCTACAAATTCAGGATTTTAATTTTCAGTTTGGATTCATTTCAAATTTACCTTCATTCAATTTCAATTTGGTTGTACCACTATTAACACTTAATTCTCATTATTTTATTTAATTCCAATAATTTCTAACAACCAGTTACTTTAACATTTATTAGTAAGAAATATTGCTTTATATATATCGAAATATATTCTTACTTAAAATCATTTAAAATCTTTATATAAGAAAATAACAAATACGCTCTCATATATATATATATACACACACACTCAACTCATTCTAGGGTTCCATCGACCCTATACTTATGAGTAATCCCACCAGAGCCAAGGTTCTCGCTTAACCTTTCAGCTCTGATACCAACTGTAACGACCCGGAAATTTCGAGCCCGAAAATTCCAGATAGTTATGAAAAGAAGAAGAGATAGAAGAAAAGAAACATAAAACATAACACAGATGCTCACATTCGCAGCGGAACAAAATATAATATCAAATAATAACAATTTACAAAGAATACTGTATCTGTCAATTTACATTTATTTACATCCGAGTTATATTTCTATACACAACGATGGTCATATATAAATCAAATATATCTCAGATAATCAAAATAATAGTCACAGCGGAATCACTCCATACGTCCTGCCATCCAGTACTCCTCCTGAGCTCCAGAACGTCCTTACCTGAAAATCTGTAATACTCGGTCTGACCCGAGCATTACATCAAAGTAACACCCGGGTCAGGCTGGAAACCAGCGTGAGTGAACCCATCTAACATAGAATACAACAACATAGAACTACATAAAACCCGGGGTAACTCGCATCAATTTACAAATTCACAATTTGTTAGAGTCATCACTTATTGCACATATCAATTTCTAAGTACCCAATCTTAGATTAAATGGTCCAATTCACATAAATCATTTCATTTCAACCTATTGATTTCCCATATCAATTTGTAAAGATTCGAAGTGGTTTCGGGTATTAACTAATACCCGACTCCGGTCTCTTCGGATCTAATATCACTTAAACCCAAGCTATTCAATTTAATACAACTCAACTTTAATTACTGGATAACCCTTTTACACAGCAATTTAATTTATAGATAATTACATTATCACTGTATCCAGCATATCATATCGCAAGGCAATTCATATCATAGATATCATCTAATTCAAAACACTTATCATCATTCTATTTTTCATAAGCAAGTTTTGATTACTTCCATTAATTGATGATCCTTTAGTTACTTCCCTTTATTAAATTTCCTTTATTAAATAATTAACCTTCAACTTAATTATACTCATAAATCAACCTTGACTAATCATAATCAGTACATACTTCCTTACTTCATCAATTTAACCAACTCCTTGATTAACTACATTCATTAACCCTTAAATTACATGGAATAATTAAACACCTGATCACTTCCACTAAGTAATTTTCCTTTAATTACTATTCATCAAGTAATATCTCCTAATTTATTTCATCCAGTAATTATCCATTCCTCCACTAAGTACTTATACTTTATTAAGTAATGATTTTTAACCCATCCTCAAGTAATTCTTTTTTTTAATTAATTAAACTTGATTAACTATCACATTAACATAATTAATTACACTAAGAATTAATCCCTTAAATTACTTCATTGAGTAATTTCTCTTAATACCCTTTATTAGTAGGTAATTAACCTTTAATTACATATTACTTAATTATTCATTAATTAATCACTTAATTTCTCGATCCTTTATTTATTTACTAAGGAATAAATCCCTTGCCTATTTATCTTTAATTACTTATATTAAATATTAAGTAATTATTCTCCAATTACTTACATTAATAATCTTTAATCCAATTAATTAATTACTACTTTCTCATTAATTAATCCTTAATTAATTTATAATATTAAACAACTTTCCTTTAAACATTAACCTGACTTCCTTTATCAAAACAACCCGAGCCACATTTCAACATTCTCGAGTAAATTTCGAGTCTCGTGCAATCCCCATCTACTTCGAGTCACCCTTGAAATTTCTCGAGATCGTCCCGAGGCAACATCTTCTCCCCCAAAACTTCAAATAGTAGCAGATACACACGTACACGGTGCACGTGTACAAGTCGCCTGACGTCTTCCGATCAACGTCGCGCTCTTCCACCCGAGCATCTTGACCTCGACAACGAACCCGACTACCTAATTCCGACGATCCCATCAGAAGTCGAGATTCGAGCTACACGACTAAATACTGGAACCCACCTTCCCACGAAAAACCTCTTCGCCACGCCACCCAAGATCACCAGAATTCACGCAAGCTTGACCAAAACTCTGCCACTCACCCACGAACCCTTTTCCCCCCTGTCCGATCTCTTGAACCAACCTAGCGACGTCGCAGTTCTTCCTAGAACCGACCTGAAAATAACGAGACTCAAACCCTACAATGATCTCGCCCAATCACTACGATCTTCTGGAAAATTTTCGAGTATTTTTCCAATGTTCATTGATGCTTAATCCACCTTCTGACCAAAACTCGAAGAATCTAATCTCGCCGTTCGACTGAATTTGACGAATATACGTTTTCTGATCAACTCACGAATTCTCATCACTCACTCACTTAGAAATTTTAATATTTACATTAAAAATCATGATTTACTAACACGAATTCAAATATACAATCCAAACTTGAGGATTCAAAAATCAAGATTTCGACTTGAATCGATTTCATTGTATTATTATTATTTTTCTTCCAGAAAAGAAATATAACTTACTAATATTCTTGAAATTATTTAAAAAAAATAGTATTTGTCTAATACAAACAAATTCCCTTCAAAGATAATGGCCTAATATTGTTTATGTGGAGAGATTTGATTTTATTTTGATTAGTTCAACTTGAAACTAAAGAACAGAGGCTTAAATATTTTCACAGACATGCACATCATTATCTTCATACATTCACAGACATATTTATACTCCCATACAAGCATAGCTTGGTTCATAACTACCCAGATGATCACATACAAACAGGTATTCAACAAATCCCAGGTTTAAGTATGAGTTTACTCACCTGAAATTTTAGAACAGAGAATAGTTTCAGGCTTTGAGAAGAACACAGTCTTGATCTTGCTTTCCCAATCTCTTGCTTTGTTGATGAATTTGTTTGAGTTTATAAAGTAAAGATGTTTATTTTATTTATTATATTTTTTCTTCCTCAGGTTTGCTTCTAAGTTTTGTAACGAAATGAGATAAGAAGGGATGATACACAAAACAATATGTAGGCTGAAGTTTATACAAGTACAAGATATTATTGTACTGTTAGAGATTTTTTTCCTTTTGTAAGGTGGCTGAAATGATATTTGTTGAGCTTGCATTTATTGACCTTGGCTTGTTTTATAAGCTTAAGCTTATCTTCTTCTTTTTTTTTTAACATTTTACAACTAAGATGGCCGTATAGACTTAGATAAAAAGAAGTATGCAGTGGAAGCTAAGGCATTGTACAGGTTTTATGTGGAAAGATTTGATCTGCTATTAACTTGGTACAATGTTTGAAATGATATATTGTATGCTCAAGATGTATGTGCATTAAATGCTTGCTATGATGATGTTTCATATGTATATATATTTATATACACTCTTGCTTACATATATCTATATGTATATATAGCTACATATACCTATACGTTTGCATATTTATTTGCTTACATGACATAAACACACACTTATATTTATACATATTTTAATATACATTGCTTTATATACATATATATATATATTCACATTCAAACAAACTTCTCCTATATTTCATTCCACATAGGTATATACATATATTCATATTCTTGTATATATATATACTTATATATGTATATATCTTCAACATCACAAGGTTGTATCTATTTATTTATACATGTATTTAAGGATATTTCATTCAAATTTAAATGATGAGTTTATCATTTATTTTCTATGGAATTTGTCATATCCAAAGATTTATAATCCAATATCTAATATAGGTTTTAAATCGGTCCATATATGTTATAACTTAAGTTTTTATATAGTGTTTAAACTAATGTATATATATCCAGATATTTTGAATTATCAGAAATTTTATTGGTTCGACTTATAAAATTAGTAATTCAATAATTAAAATCAATTATTTACCCAATTACAGACGTCAGAAAACCCGGGTCGTCACAGAGAATCTGTTTTGTCTTGTCCAGATAGAAGAAGTATTTGGAAATCTACTGATGATTGAGGAGTAGAGTTTGAGTTCTGGATTTCTGTAGATCTTGAGAGGATCCGTTTATTTGATTGTTTTTGATCCGGTTTGTTTCAAGAAGCATCAGCGATGGTTAAGCTGATCAAGAAGGATGAAGGCATCCCAGAATCGGCAGAAGAGTTCTGTAAACTAGAGATGGAGAATTTGGAATTCAAAGTTGGAGACTACAATTTTATTTCTCCAGTAAAAGGGAGCAAATAAGATTGGGTAAGACTAGGAAGATAGCACCGAGTATATTGGATCTTTCTGATTTTTTTGTGAGGATATATGTTTTTGTTTCGGTATTGAATTACCAGTCTGGATTCGGTAGAGCGAGTAACCCAGTATCTGTATTGGGGAAACTCGGGATAATATTAGGTAGTTTATCCGGATCTATGTTCGGATAACTAGAATTGTTGTTTGTATAACTAAAGTTGTTTGTTTAGATAAAATTGTTTGTTTGGATGAATGGTTGTTTGATTGGTAGTGTATAGTTGATGTATATGCTTGAATTTTTGAAAATAAATATAAAAAAATTTTGGATTATCTTTTGTTTAAATTTCGAGGACGAAATTCTTTTAAGGGGGGAGGAATGTAATATCCCGGGATTTCGAGGAATTTAAAATGTGATAATCTCTTAATTTAAATTATTTTAAATTGATAATATTGTTATTTCAAATATAAATGTTGAATTGATTTTTAAATTGGATTTTAAAAGTCAAATTTGAATTTGAATCTGGATTTAAATTTGAATCTTTAAAAGATAATTATCTTATTTTATTTGGGTATAAAATATATGAACAAGACTTTTATTTAAAATAAGATTTGTTTACAATATTTTCTTTAAAAGGAATTTTATTCATATAAATTTAGAAAGTGTTTATTTAATAGTAAATGAATACAAAAGATATGTTTACACTTAAAAATGAATGAAATACATTGTATATGATTTTAGAATATAAATGGGTTTTTATTTTATTTTTCTTTCAAAGGTTTCATTTATGTATAATATAGAAAAGCATTTATTTAAAAAGATATGTATTTATCTATTTAGAAAATACATATAAAAGCTTTTATAATCTTTTTAAAAATAATATAAAAATAAATAATACAAGTGTTAATTTTATATGCATGTAAAATACATGTGTTAACATAATAAGAATGGATGAAGACAAGTGTCAACTTTATTTTCATTTTCCTTGATTTTTAATAAACCATCGATTTAGTTTATATAAGCCTATCTCTCATTTCTCTTTTCTTTTCTAATTCCATTTTTTCAAAAACAAAGATCAAAACTGAAATCATCTCAAACCGGAACTAAAATCAAATCCTCAAACCAAACTGAGATCATTTCATCTTCAACCTGAAAATCTCCTCAAACCTGAAAATATTCCTCTAATCAAAAATCAGTGCTCTGTAAAACAATCAGACCTGTAACCCTTTGTTCTTGCAAGCCTGTTTAACAAAAATCTATAGATTAAATTTCTCAAACCTGGAATATTCAAAAGCCTGAAATCTACCAAAAGCCTGGCTTAAGTCTCAAGTTCAAAAGATCTGTAACCATGTTCTTCAAGTCTGGATCCTTTCCAAGTGCATGCAACTGCAAGCATTTTCTTCCAATCTGGAAATTATCTAAAGCAAGCATGCATGTCATTTTCAAGTTGTCAAGAGCAAGAAGCATTTCAGTTTCAAAACATAAGCAAGTGTTTTCAGTTTTCAAAACAAGCAGATGAATTCAAAGCAAATTCAGTTTTTCAAAGCTTACAGTCTATCACTTCTCTGTTCAACATTAAATAGGTGAGTAACATTCTTACTTAAAATTAACTTAAGTAATTATGATGCATGCCTAATTCTGTGATAAATATTGTTTTGATATGGATGTTTATAGATGACTCTGCATGTATATGAATGTATATAGATGTGTATGTTATTTGTATCAGTGTGACCCTGTTATCTTGAATTCTAGGCTACTGTTTTTGATATAAATCATATCTCATGATCTAGTTTTAAGTGTAGATCTAAGGTTTAAGTAAAATTAGTTGTTCCCTAGTAAACTAAAGATTAAAAGATTTAATTAAGACAAAATTTAGTCTGAGTGCCTCTGTAAACAAAAACAACAGAGACATGTTTTATAAAGTGAAAATTTGAACTCTGTAATTTATAAATTCAAATGTATAAATTGAAAACATAGATGATAATATGATTTTTAGCATGCATATCATAGTTTTTAGTTTAGTTTAATAAGAGCAATTCTGGTTTATGTTAGAGATGAAGTTCTGGTGATTTTGATCATCTCAGTGAAATTGGAAGTTCGAAATCTTTAGTAATGGTAGTGGGATGATCATGGATATAAGGAAAATTATTAGAAATTGAATTAAGGCAGTGAGGAAGAAATGATTTAAGTTTTAAATTTTTAAACCTAGTTATTACCAGTCTAGAGAAATCGAGCATCATTTCGTCTAGGATGGATCGAGTTCGACGAAACTCTAGAAAATGATAGTCGTGACGTGGACGAAGTCGTCGCTGGATTTGCTAGCGTTCTGGTGATCGAAAGTGGGAGGACGAGGAGTTGTTGCCAGGTTTTGGAGGTGGTCTGTGTTCCAGTTTAGTGCTCGAAGTTCTCGATTTCGATCTCAAGTATAGATCGAAGATTGGATGATCGTAGTTTGGTTTATGGTTGATCGTCGACTGGTGGGGGAAGTCGTGGATGGTCGGAGACGCCGCTGGTGGATGTGCACGTGCACGCGATGGTATGTGTCTGGGTGAAGTCTGGAATGGTAGCAGTGGAGAGGTCTGGGTTTTCTCGAGTTTTGGTCGAGTGACGCTCGAAGTTTTTAGGCAGGCGACTCAAAGTAAAATTGTAAAAACTCGAGTAAATTCTGGGTGAAGTCTGGATTTTAGAAGAAGAGGGTCTCGTGATTTTCGTATTTCTTACGGGGAAGACTCGGGAAATTTAAGACTGCGACTCGAAGTGGTTAGTGGGGACACGAGTATTTTAGTGTTACCAGGTTTTAAGAAACCTGCCAGTTCAATTTAAATCTAATTTAAAGTTTGAAGCAAAATTTAAACAGGGATTTAAATCAAAGTTTTAATGTATAGATTCCAGTTTGTTTTTAAAACTTAGATTGGAAATAAATGTTTTAAATGTTAGTTAGATTTAAATATTTGAAATTAAAAAGGAATTTGATTTAAACCCTTTGTAAAATTCTTTTATAAATATAATTCTTCAACATGTAGAAGCTTTAAATTGGTATTTAAACTTTGTTTAAACAAATTAGTATTCATTTTAAATCTAGAATTTAAAATGAAATTTAAAAGTTAAATTTGAAATGGATGTTTCAAATATGAATGGTAAATGATAACTTGTTTATCAATAAGAATAAAGTTTTATCTTAAAGTAATTAAAGATTTGTGTTCATTAAATTAATTAGGAAATTTAATGGATAATTAAATTGTTTGATTAATTAATCATTTGGATTAATTAAATAGGTAATTAAAGGTTTATACTAATTAATTAATGATTAAGATTTATTAATTAGAATAATTAAATTGTAATTAAGGATTATAAATTAGAGTATTAATTAATGGTTAGGAATTAATTAATAAGTAATTAAAAATTAATTAAGTTATGGTTAATACTTAATTAATTAAATAATTAATGTTTAATTAATTGGTTATTAAGATTTATTAATTTGAAATTAATAATAATTAATATAAGTTAATTATTTAAGAAAAGTTATTAAATAATTGTTAATGAAGGTCATTAACTATGGATTATTAAATAATTAATTTATGTAATTAATTTTAATAATTAATTAGATTAATTAATTTAAAGATAATCATTTGTGAAATTGTTTAAATGGAATTACTTAATGGAAGTAATTAAGAATTAATTACTTATTGTAATTAATTGAAGTTAATTTGATTAGTTAAGTTAATTAATTAAGTTTAATTAATTTAGAATAATCAAGAGTTGATTTGATAAATAATTACTTAATGTAATTATTAAGGTAAGATTATTTAGGGAAGTTAATAATAAATAATTATTGGAAGTAATTAAGTGAATAATGATATTATTAATGGAAGTAATTTGAGTTTAATTACTTGTGAATTAATCAAGGGATTAATTAAGAAATTAATTAAGGAATAATTAATTTAGTTAATGAAAGTAATTAAGGGTAGTTAATTACTGATTGAAGATTAATCAAGGTGATTAATAAATGTGTTTTAATTAAAGGTTAATTACTTAATGTAATTAATTTAATTTTAGTAATTAATAATCAATTTGTAATTAAGAATTGATTAATTAAGAAATAATTAATAAATGAAGTGATTAATTAATGTAATTAATTAAGGATTAATGTAATTAATTATAGTTGATTAATTTAATTATATTATAGTTAATTAATTAATGAAGTAATTAAAGGTTAATTACTATAAGTGGTTAAGGATAATTAATTTAAGTAATTAATTAAAGATAAATTACCTGAATGGAATTAAAGGGTAATTAAAGGATAATTAATTAATTTGTAATTAATTAATGATTAAGTAAGCAGGATTTATAGAATGAAGTAATTAATTTAATTCATTTTAAATTAATTAGAAATGGTATAAATCATTACTTAAGAATAGATGATAATATTGAATGCTTTGCATTGATTGATATCTCTGATGAGATATATGCTGTGTGATATGGATGTTTAGTTGAATTGTGATGATAATATGGATTATCTGATAATGTTGATTATCTATTGTGAATTATCCTTCTATGTGTATAAAGATAATTGAATTGAATTGTTTTAACTTTAAAACAACTTGGCCTTAAAAGATACGCTTTGGATTTCGATGAGACCGGGATCGGGTTTCCGTATACCGGATTTCCAGGTCTGGAGACCCGAATACCACATTGATCCAAATTAACGATAGGTCGTGAATCAAGTGAAGATGAAGATTCAGAGTGCAAGGGTTATTGTCGTTAACTCTGAGGGTGATTCCAAAACGAGTGTAACGAGATAATGCCTTCGGTTTCGTTCGAACCCGGAACGAACTTGTATGGATTGAATGCTTTCAGCACATCGTCAGGTGGACGATGAGCATTCTAAGTGATGTGTTCTTTTCTAAGGTAATCGTGACCTCAAGCCTCACAAACCGGGAATGGCTAAAACAGGGGAGGTGCAGCAAGGTTAGTGGGTAGCACCCAAGTAGGACAAGATTACCTCTGTCTAGAAGTCCCTTCTTATTTCGGCTTAGTGTGTGCGGTTGCTGATCCCAACCGTGAGGTATCTTGTGCGGGAATTATCCAGTAAGGGATGTTCCGACCTTGTGTTGCAGGGGATTGGGAGTGATCCTCGGTACGGTGATCTAGGCCACGTACTGTGACGGGCGGTACCCCGGTAGCCCTGCCATTGTATGGAATCCAAACTCCAATAAGTGCCGTACGTATTAGTTGTGCCTAACTATGTTGAAATGTGAGATGTAAGCATTTCAGCTATTTCTGTATTTTACTTGAAAACCCTAGACCCTATTATAATACAATCGAATTTCCTATCAAATGTTTTGGTTAGCGTAAGGTAAAAACTTACCCATGTTTATTTGTGGGAAGTCTTACGTGATACCTTTTCTTTCAAAAGGTTTTGAAGTTAAACAAGTTTAACCTGTTACTCACACCAGACCCATGTCTGACCCAAGTTGTTTATTTCTGTTTTATAAACTCTTGGGTACTCAAATTTTTACGAGTAGCCAAGGGATTCAGGTTAGCTTTGACGAGTAATCTGGAGGAGCAATGGAGCAGGAGGCTTCAGCGTTGTAGATATAGATAGTAGTTTCCGCTGTGTTGATCTTGTTTAGATCTTTGTTTTGTATTGAGATGTAATAACTAGACAGATGTTTATAACTGTCTAGTATATGATATGTAATCTGTGTAACTCTTATAAGTGTTGTATATGATACTATGTAATATTTATGTGATATAATATATTTTGTTCGTTTCCGCTGTGAGTATTTGTGTTTGTTTCTTTTCTCTTCTTCTCTTTTCTACTTCTCACCCCTTTCTTTCTTATTAGCGATACGACTTTCTATGGAGAGAAAGTCTTGGTCGTTACAAAAAAGGAAGAGTATAAAAGAAGACATGTTGTGACGACACGCCCTTCACGACCCTCGAAAATCGACGCAAATACGCCACTGTATAACATGTCGAATGATCGAGTGCCGAAAAAGACAGATTGCTGAAGGGAAAGAAAGAAGATGGAAAAAAGAAGGAACTAAAACAATAACGGAATCTCACAATCGCAGCGGAACAATATATAATAGATAATGACTGATCTTTACACAAAAAGAACTATATATGTTTTATACATTACATCATCAGAGTACAACACACTCAATAG
The DNA here is from genome assembly GCA_030737815.1 of Allium fistulosum. Lineage (NCBI taxonomy): Eukaryota > Viridiplantae > Streptophyta > Magnoliopsida > Asparagales > Amaryllidaceae > Allium > Allium fistulosum. Next base: position 1,214,719,785 of record CM060904.1, on the reverse strand, counting down.
AAAAATACTGGACATTTATATTAACTTGTCCTCACAAAAGCTGACTATATAGCTTAAACTTTACAGCGGAATATACATCAAGTACGTGTGATACGTCTAGCCATCCAGCTCATCTCCTGAGCTCCATAGCATCCCATCTTGTATTTTATAATACTCAGTCTGACCCGAGCATTATAATAAAATAACACCATAGTCAGTCTGGAAAACCAGTGTGAGAAAATATACTGAATAGAATTATTAAAGTTTTCAAAATCCTTTGAAAATCAAAGGTATCTCGTAAGACCACGCCACAAATAAACATGTCGGGTTTTTACCTTATGATAACCAAAACATTTCTTATCAAAATCCTCTGATATTATAATAGTTTCTAAGTACAAATACTTATTCAAATAGCCAAAATTGTTACATTCATTAAATTCCAGCAATACTAGGCTCTACAATCAAAACCGTAAAGGGCACGTATGGAGAATGGATTTCCAACTAATGACTAGGCACTGGGGTACCACATGTCACGGTACCTGGTCTAGATCATCATACCGAGGACCCCTCCCAATCCTCTGCAACACAAGACCGTAGCTAACCCTTATTGGATAGTCCAAATAAGATCACCCCACGGTTGGGATCAATACTCGCCCCACACAGCCTAATAAAAAGGGACATCTAGATAGGGATGAGCTTACCCTAATTGGGTGCTACCCACTTAGCCTTGCTGCATATCCCCTGATTTTCAGTCATTCCCGGTTGATGGGGCTCGAGGCTAAGCGTTACCTTTTTAGAACATTCACTTTGAATGCCCATCGTCCTCCTGACGATGTTCTGATAGCATTCATCCATACAAGTCCGTTCCGGGTCCGAACGGAACCGAAGGCACTACTCCTACTACATCCATTTTGGAATCACCCTCAGGATTAGTAGCGATTAGCCCTTGCACTTCACTGCTCCATCTTCGACTCTAAGCTCTTGTCTTCATCACGAAAATGTACTCATTGGATCGAAGTGGTTTTCGAATCACAAATCTGATCTCGGTCTCTTCGAAATAACGTTCGATATTTCCCGGTAAACTCAACCCCGGTTCTTTAGGAATAAACAGACGAATATAAGATCGGAGATCACCTCCTAACCGTTAGTGGACTAATTTCCTTATAAACGCCCTAGAAGAACGAACGAGTTTATATGTACAGTATAGCACCTCGAACGGTAACTGCACCATATAATTCTCATATCTCTTCTAGATATTTCCAAAGTTATATTTGGGTCCAGATTTGATAGTCGGTTATTTAACTATCAAATAAACTATCAATTCAACCAATTATTTTATTTCCACTGAAAACACCAGGTCTTATTAAATTTAGATTTTAAATAACTTAAATTACCTTATCAAATATATATACTTAAGATATTTACAATAAGGCTACTACAAATACTTTATTAAAAAAAATACTTATGAAATTCTATAAGAGTTTCTAAGTAAAACTTAAGCCAAAACTACTTTTAAAATAAAGCTATTATATCAAATATTTATGTTAAAATTTCCTTTTAAAAATCATAATACTAATTTACTTTTGAAATAATTAACTAATATAATTAACTTAAATAAATATTTATTTTTCACTTTAAAACAATTAAATAATAAATTTTCTAAAACAGTCTAAAAACTTTTTTAAACTTCTAGTTTATACTTAGAAATCATCCTTTGAAAATATACTTAGCTTTCTAGGAAAATACACTTTCCAACTTTTAAAAATAAAATCACCGTTTTATTTTTAAAACGAATTACACCTTTTCTTATAATTTTCCACCGTGAATCTATACTTTCAAATTTATCCAACGATAAATATTCCACTTCATTTATAAGCCCAGTTTACAAATTCCCATTCCTCATTATCCTTTAAATCATAGTTTCCAAAACACTTAATCGATTTCAAACTGATTTCCTGAACTAAATTCCCTTTAAAATTTATTTCTCGATTTATCCAAATCAATTCCAAAATCCATTAACACCAAATTCACCCTTTATTATGATTTAAAATCCTTAATTACATCTGAAACATCAATTTTATTCTTTATTCCAAATTTCTCTTTTCTTTTCCTTTAAGAACCCAATTCATTATATTTCAATATCTTAAAATACCAAAATATATTCATTCAAACCATAGCATCGAATAACTTAAATTTCCAATATAATCTATCACCGGATATCAAATAAACATATCACAAATTATGAATATAATTTCAATATTTTGAGGAATCCAGTTGGATCACTCCAACTTGTTTCCCTACATCCATAGATGTTAGCAAAATATAAAAATACCAAATCCCACTTCGAGGGGGACATCGCGGTATAAAGGGTCATCCGCTAGTATGCAGGGCGCATAGGGTCTCATTCGCTATATAATGCGGGAATATCAATCTCTCCAATATATATATACACTACTATATATGATATCACATCCAAACTGCTAATAATAATCACATTCAATCAATCAACCAATAATTTAAATTCTAAGTATTTAAATTAATTATGGAAATCCAGATGTGAGTGAGATTAACTCATCTTGAGTTTTCATAGCCTGACGTTCAAATTAAATCGACCACGATCGATTTAACCCAAATTTCCATGAGCTCCAGCCACCTCCAGATCAGCACTGGACCGTCGATCCCGTCACTGTGATTCCCGCACCGCAAGTTTCGTCCAATTTTGATAATGTATGCATGAGATATGAGTTTTTAAACGTTTGAATATAATTTATATAAACAATTTTTTTTATATTATACCAGAACAAATCTAGACCATAGATTCCAAGGGCAAAATCCAGGCTGCATTTCCTCTATTCTCCTTCGTCTTCGTTCAAGCGCATGCCTAGGGATGACAAACCCGTGCCACCGCCGATTTATCAAAAATCGCCGCCACCACGTTCACTTCGAGGATGATCCAATCCTCCCACGCCAAAGCTCTAGCCGACGCGCACCCATGGCCAGAGATTCGCCAAGCTCGGTTCACCTATGGCCTCGAAAATCGTGAGCAAACGGCGGCGATATCGGCCTCGATATCTCATTCATCGTCGCTCGAGACACGATCACCACTGTTGGTATCGTAGAGCTCGGAGTGGTCTATGACTTCCTAGTTGGAAGATCCTCCTAAAAATCGATAGATCGATAGGAAATCGAGGTCAAACGAAAGCAAGCTTCGGCCATTGAAATATTTTAGTTGGCGGCTCAAGAATAGATTAGGGTTTTCGTTGATGAACAGTATTATATATGTACATAATATTATTTTATTAATATATTTTCCAATTTTTACAAGTTTTTCAAACGAACTCCTAACAATACGTGCCGCTTGGCGTTCATAATGTTTTACCCATATTCCGAACACAATGGAACGTGTTTCGAAGGCTAATTTGATCGTATGTGGAAGATAGCTTTTGAATCGAGTTTAAATATTAAATTTTTGATTTTAATTTCAACGTGTTCCTCACCCGTACGAACAAAAGGTAACTCCGAATGCTACGAAAATTGAAATATGAAAATAATACACTATTACGGATCCAATGGAACTGGTTTCGTCGAATTCCGAGACTGTGCCCCGGAAGGCTATTTTAACTCGTCGATTTAAATCGAGCGATTTCGAAATTGTCGAAATCATTTAAAATTTCACTTTAATAACTTTACTAACTTAATTATAAATCATATAGAATTTATAATCATATTAGAAATCATTCTGATTCATTTTAAATCAAAATCTGATTATTTACATTATTTCTATATACTAGTTTCCATTATTAATTTAATTATAAATTCCAGTTTTAACTTATCGACTTTAAAATCCAATTCACAAGTCCAATATTAAAATTCTAATCCAACTAGACTTAAATAAAATTTTATAAACCAGTTCCATATTCATTTATTTCTCAGATTTACAAATTATCTCAATTCCAAATATTAAACACTATTTATCCAAATACAATTAAATCATTATATTTGAAATTATAACTCTTTTTTATTAATTCATCCCAAATATCCATATTTCAAAATCAATTTAAAATTCAAATTCCACATTTAAAATAAATTAAATGTTCAAAATTAATAACCAAAATTTCGGGTCGTTACATTCCTCCCCCCTTATAAAAATTTCGTCCCCAAAATTTGCTTAGGTAGGAAAAAATGTTTCTAAACCCATTAACTTACCCAAAACCCACTTAATTAAAATATACATTCACTTCTTAAAACCCTTTAGTTTAATCCAAAACCATTAGCTTTCATTCTTAACTCAAAAAATTTTATTTCTAACATCGTTCCAAAAAGCAACTTTTCTAGTTAAACAAAATTTTTCAAAACTTTCAAAAAAATTCAAAAAATTTGACAGCAACTCCTTTGTACGGAGAACGTTTTACAATATCACAAATATGATAAAAATATATACATCAACCCACACGGTCGGAAAACAAAATATATAGCAATATATTATCATTTCTTAATTTTATTGCGTAGGCGTACCTTTTATTTAGCATTTTTAAGCAAGCGGCTATTATTAGCAATTAGCATGGCCAAAATCCAGCCAAACGGCTTCCAGGTACCTGTACTTACTCAAACAAGCACATAAGTTTCCAAAATCATGAAATTTTAACAACATTCCATTTACCTACTAACCTAACACAAAGCTTCATAACCTAATCAAATAAACTTCATAATCCAACATGTTAACCATAAATTATAAGCGATCACAAGGTTTCAACACTATTTTAATTTCCTCTATAAATCCATATTTCATTTTTATTTCACTCGGAAGGATTTACAACCAAATTTTACTATACTCAATTCACATTTACAACGACCAAACTCATATTCACTCCAATATGATTTACATGTGCCTTACTTACATAATTTCACCTTTCCCAACCCTAAAATGTTTTATTTGCACCTCTTTTATGATTCACTTTCATTAATATGCAATCCATTTTATTAACCTACAATTTATTCCCTTTTTAAATTGACTCCAAACCAAATTTATCAACTTTCATTTGATTCTAATTAAAGTTATTCACCACTTTGTTTGCTTCATTTTTCATTGACACGTCTCAACCTATGTAAATTTTATATGAATCCATTTCATAAATAATCACTTTAGTTAAGTTTTCCTTTGTAACCAAATTTCACTTTATTTTTATTTTGAATTGATCTCATTTAATTACTTGCTTCATTTTCTTATAAATTTTCGACAATTCTTTCTAGCACAACATGGTTCATGTACTTGCATTTCATTTCATTATCCAAACATGATTCATTCAAAACCATTTCATAAAGCTCGACAACAACCATTTCACAATTTACTTAAGTTATTTCAACTCCATAATAATTCCATTTCTTCTTGCATCAATTCTATTTCCATTTTAATTTGATTCTCATCCAATCAAATTCAAATCCGTTTGCTAATTTTAATTCAATTAGTTTACTTCCAAATCTTAAATCAACATTTGATTTTATTTCATTTACCCAGATATCTAACAATTTTATTTATTGGTTTTATTTTGCTTTTCAAATTTTTTATTTTTATTTTTAAGCTATCAAAGTTTTATTCATTCCGATACAATTTTTATTTAGTTTAGCTTACGCTAGATTCATCTTCATACCATCCTTTTTAATTTAGTTGAGTAAGAATTTAATTTATTCAATATCACTTTCAACTTAATTAAATTTCCTTTCGATTCAATTCTTTTTGAATTTAATTCAAGTTCAACTAAATTTTATTTAACCAACTTAAATCCATACCATTCATAGTTTAAATAATAATTTAATTCCATTCAATATTATTTATAACTCATCTGAATTCTGATTTCAATTCAATCCAAATTCAACTCAAATTCATTTAATTTAAGTTAAATTCAATTCGATCCAATTTTATTTCTCAATCAAATTTAAATTTTTATTTCCCAATGTATAAGTTTAAAAACTTATTTACTTACCTAAGTCCATTCACATTTTATATTTTACTTTACCTTATTTCAATTAACCTTTCATTTAGAATTAAATTTTGAATTTTCCGTTCCTTTTTCCATAAAATACCAACCATTTTCATTTAGGTTTTGCAATTCCATTTCTCTATTCATAAGTTCACAACTTATTTACTTAAAATCTTATAACCTAATTTCTAGATTATTTATTACTTAAGTTAAATTCCAATATATCTTATTCCCTTTGATTTACTCAAGTTAAATTTTAACTCCAGGATTAAAATTTTCAATTTCCTTTCTTAATTATATCAACTTCACTTTATAAATTAAATACTGATTCCCCCTTGACTTTCCACATCATTTTAAAAATAGAATTCCAGAATTTAATTACCCGGTTTTATTTCAAAACCATTTTGAAATCATAAATAACACATACTCTCTTGGTATATCAAATCAAACCTTTGGATCCCAAATAACTTGGTTATACAAAAACAATTTAACTTTTGAATTTCTAAAACAAACTTCTTTATCAAACAAGTCCAAACAAATAATTATACCAAACCACCTAGCAGCAATCCATCACTTAGAAACTCGAAAATGAATACTGATGATGTGGCCATCATCATCAGGATTATTTTCCAGTGACTGAATGTAACAACCCGCATATTCTAAGATTGTATATCTAAATATTTTATTTAAATATAGCATCGTTAGTCGGATTAAAGTCCGAAATGTCACTTTTTGCAAACGGTCGAATTGGGACTCGAGACCCCTTCCAGTGAGTCCAAAATGGCGTTTGCGACTTTTTTGAGTATAAACATCGATATGTTTGGAGTAAGTTGAATTTTGCTATTTTCTGTTGGGCTTTTGGGTTTGGGTTTCACCCAACTCATCTTATATCCTAACTCAGCACCTCTCTTCATCCATTCATTCTCACTTCATTTCTTTTTCTCTAGCATAACTGAAAATGGGGGAAGAGAAGAGGAATTAGAAATTCCAAGCCCTAGTTCCTCTTGCAAACTCAAATTCTTGCTCCAAATTCAAGGTGAAGCTTTGGTAAGCATCCTCTTCATCTTCTCCATCTCGTTTTCTCTTCAATTTCAGAAATGTTCTTAACCCTAACTTTGAGAAAAACTCCATTTTTGTTTTAGATTAAAGTTCTTGAGGTGGTGTTGAAGAGAGATCAACCTATTTCTTGTTTGTAGAGTTTATCATTTGTTTTCGGGTTAAAATGTGAGTTTTTGAACTCACATCTACTTCTAGATATCATTGTTGTTAGGTATGAATTCCTAACACTTATCTATGTCCGTTTGCTTTTGATTTGAATTGAATTGGTGAATATTCCAATTTTTGTGTTTTGGTCCAATTTTATGAAAATCCTCTTGTGGATGTTTGCACTTTGATATTTAGGGTGTATCGAAGAGCCTATAAGACCGGGTTGTCGTTTGGCGTAAATCCTTGGTCGTCATTGCTCGATTGATCGCTCCCAAATCATTTTGGCCATCATGGCCTAGGAAAATTGGTTCCCAGACCAGGTCTTCAGACGTGTGAAATGCAAGTTCACACGTCTGGTTTTAAACCTGGAGCAAAAGTTTATACGGCGGAAATTTATAAAAATGGCAGAAAATAGAGTCAGACGTCTGAAACAACCTTTCAGACGTCTGAAACACCTTGTCAGACGTCTGAATCACCCTTTCAGACATCTGAACCACCCTGTCAGACGTCATAAGCCACCCCCTAGACGTCTAGATGGTTTCTGAATTTCCAGAACATAAATCCAGACGTCTGGATTGACCCCAGATGTTTGGATTGACCCCAGACGTCTGGGATTGCCTATTTTTGCCTATTTGCCTATTTGCCTATTTTTGATTGAATTTCCATTGTTTAATCGATTCGTGTTGATCCAATTAGTTGTTATTGCATTCTTTGACTTTGATGATTCTTTTTAGATTTCTTACACGGGTTTTTATAAAATGATCTTTTAAATTGTACTAAAAGCTCGTTTCTCCAATTTAGAATTTCTATTTAAAACACACACACAATTTTGCACTTCGAGCAAAGAGGGAGGAGAATTAAATGATTAGATAAAATGCATGCTATGAACACGTGCGTTCATCTTTTCAGTTAATTCCTAATCTATTTGTTTGATTGTTTTGACCTTCGGGTCTGATTTACCGATGAGATGAGGTAAACTTTGTACTGCTTTGAGTGTGAAATTGACGGATAGTAAACTGTTTAGTGTGAACGTCGGATACTGCGCCGAGTGTAAACTTTGTACACTTTATTAGATAAATTAGTTAAGCTTTTAAAGTAAAATTTTTACTTAAGTTTAATTTGAATAATTTGAGTGAAATAATGATAATTAATGAGATTATAATATTTAATATTTTGAATTAATCCAAGTTCCTAAGTGATTTTATATTTATAATAATTATTTAATTTCACATAAAATAAAGTGTTATTGAGTGGATGGTTCGTATCGACGGATACTGCGCCGTCGTACGATCCATTGTGAAGTTAAAGAAGTAAAAAAAATTAAGCTTGTTCAGATTGAATTTGATTACCTTTGGTAATAAATACCGTTGTATAATTTCATACGGCCTATCTTTTAAGATGTTTCCAAACTAAATAGTTGTGTTAATTGTAGATTTATCAAACCATTTGACATCGGGTCAGCGGAAACAGACACCATTCCGCTGAATAGTTAATTTAACTTCTATGGGTAGTTTAAGCCATCGATCTAATCTTATCTATGTAATTGCTTACTAGCAATGTTAATCTCTGATCTTCTTATTCATGCATGAATCTATTTATTTGTCTTTTAATTATATTTGAGAATATAATGTGAATTGATCTATGGAAGCTGATTAATATTGAATATCTGTATTGTCATGCTAGACTGTGAATGGTAGATTGATAAGTACCGTTGAGACTGATAAGCCTTATTCTGTTTGGGTTGACTTTGAACATAGTTTTTTTTTATAAATAAATATTATTTTTAATGATGTTTCAAAAGAATTGATAAATATTTTGGAAATGTCAAAAGTAGTTAATTTATTTTTTTTGGAAATCTTTAATAAAGGTATAATATTATTTTAAATTATAAATTATTTAAAATTATTTCAAGTATGAAACTATTCTTTTGTAATGATCATTTCAAAGTAAATTTCTATTTCATTAGTATTTAAGTATATTTTCTTTAAAATAAATCTATTAATTATAAATGATGTTTTAAATGATATATTGTATAGTAAACTTTTATAAAGAGTATTTTTATTTAATAAACTTGAGAAATATATTTGGAAATTTTATAAGTATGATTTAGAAAGAAATTGTTTTAAATTTATGTTTACATAGAAAAAGCTTTCTTAGTAAATTTTAATCTGTTTGGATTTAAATGTGTACAAGGCTTAATGGTTGCAACGAGAAATAACTTGGTTGAATTGATTGATTGTTTTGATAGTTAAATAACTGACTATCAAATCTGTACCAAAACGTAACTCTGGAAATATCTAGAGGAAACTCGGGAATTATATGGTACGGTTACCGTTCGAGGTGCTATACCGTACGTGTAAACTTGTTTGTTCTCTAGGACGAATTATAAGGAAACCCGTCCACTAACGGTTAGGAGGTGAACTCCGATCTTATATTTCATCTATGTATTTCCTAAAGAACCAGGGTTGATTTTACCCGTAAATAGCGAACGTTGTTTCGGAGAGACCGGGATCAGAATTGAAATCTGAAAACCACTTCTATCCAACGAGTACGTTTTCTTGATAAAGACTAGAGCTTGGAGTCGATGATGGAGCAGTGAAGTGCAAGGGCTAATCGCTACTGATCCTGAGGGTGATTCCAAAATGGATGTTGTAGGAATAGTGCCTTCGGTTCCGTTCGAACCCGGAACGGACTTGTATGGATGAATGCTTTCAGAACATCGTCAGGGGGGACGTGAGCATTCTAAGTGAAATGTTCTAAAAAGGTAACGCTGAGCCTCGAGCCTCATCAACCGAGAATGACTGAAAATCAGGGGATATGTAGTAAGGCTAAGTGGGTAGCACCCAAGTAGGGTAAGGTCATCCCTGTCTAGAAGTCCCTTTATATTTCGGCTGTGTGGGCGGTTGCTGATCCCAACCGCGGGTTGATCTTACTCGGGCTATCCATTAAGGGGTAGTCCGGTCTTGTGTTGCAGGGGAACGGAGGGGTCCTCGGTACACTGATCTAGACCAGGTACTATGATAGGTAGTACCCCAGTGCCTAGTCATTCGTTGGGAATCCATTCTCCCTACGTGCCTTTACGGTTTTGATTGTAGAACCCACTTTGTGGCTAGTATGCTGGAATTTAATAATGTAACAATTTCAGCTATTTGAATAAGTATTTGTATATAGACACTATTATAATATCAGAAGATTTTATATGAAATGTTTGGTTATCGTAAGGTAAAAACACGACATGTTTATTTGTGGCGTGGTCTTATGAGATACCTTTGATTTCAAAAGGATTTTTAAACTTTAATAATAAAGTTGATTGTGTTTCTCACGCTGATTTACCAGACTGACCCGGGCGTGGTGTTTTTCCAATATGCTCGGGTCAGACCGAGAATATTTCCAGGTTTAGCTGGAAGACTGGAAGCTGTTCAGGAGAGGAGCTGGAATAAGGAGACATATTGACGTAGATGCTTATATTCTGTTTGTATTTGGTTGTGTGGTCAACTAGTTGTAAGGACAGGATTGTTATAAACTGTCCTAGTTGAATGGTTGTAACTCTGATTTAAAGTCTGTTTGTATTATTAAAGCAACAGTTTTGGTTTCGTGTAAAGATTTGTTTATATTATAATTTATTCGATCCGTTGTGAGATTCTGATTATTCTCTTTTCTTCTTTCTATTTCTACCTTCTTTCTTTCACTATCCGTCTTCCCATGCAATTTGGCTGACAAGTGTGGTTTAAAATCAGTTTAAATCGGTACGGAAAAATGGGTTGTGACAATAATATCAGAGGATATTGATATAAAATGTTTTGGTTATCGTAAGGTAAAAACCCGACATGTTTATTTGTGGCCTGGTCTTACGAGATACCTTTGATTTCAAAGGATTTTGGAAACTTTAATAATTCAATTGAGTGTGTTTTCTCATGCTGGTTTTCCAGATTGACTCGGGTGTTATTTTATTATAATGCTCAGGTCAGACCGAGTATTACAGATACAGGATATGATGCTGTGGAGATTAGGAGACGAGTTGGATGGCGAGACGTATTGTAACATCCTGGAATTTTCGACCTCAAAAGTCGACAATAATACGTTCACTGTATAGAGTGCCGAGCTATCGAGTGCTGGAAATCCCAGACTGTTAGGGTAAAGAAGAGAAAGAGGTAGAAGAAGAAACAGGAAACAAAAGCTCAGAATCCCACATTCGCAGCGGATCGAAATATAATATACAAATAACAGCATTTACACAAAGAAAGCTGTAAATGTCAATTTACATACAATATATCAGAGTACAACCATTCACAATTAAACCGGACAGTTATCATACTTGTTCCCAAAACCAGTCTAGACAATCTCTACTTCGCAGCGGAATATAATCAATATGTTCTTGCCATCCAGCTCGTCTCCTGAACTCCAGAACGTCCAAACCTGAAAATCTGTAATACTCGGTCTGACTCGAGCATTGCATTAAAGTAACACCTGAGTCAGGCTGGAAACCAGCGTGAGTAATCCCATATAACTTGAAAATACTGAGTTTTAAAACTTATTTGAAAACCATGGTAACTCGTTCATCACTACGAGTTCTTATCTTGCTAAAGCCAACACTTATTTCACAAAACAATATCTAAGTACCGTTACTTAGTTTCAATGGTCCAGATTACTCAATTTGTTCCATTCCAGCCTATTCGATTTACAAATCAAATCTATAAAGAATTATAGATTACTAATCGAAGTGGTTTCGGATATTGCTGATATCTGACCCCGGTCTCTTCGAATCCAATGTCATCTTTAAACCAATTTGTTTAAGTAAACAATTTAGTTAAATTTAGAATATTATACGCACACAGAAATCCATCACAGATATCTAATTAAATAAATGATTCACATTTATTCATAGACCAATCCAGCCATTTAAGATCACATCACATCACAAATTTATCAGACTAGAGATATTCATAAATCCAAGCATTCGATATAACTTAATCATCCATAACCAATATTAATTAGCTAATTAATTTAATTCACACAAATAAATTAATTACTTTTAACTCCTGCTTAATTTGTATTAATAAATTACAAACCATTTATTATTATATTAGTTATCTCAATTAATTAATTATCCTTTATAATTACTTAAGACCTTAATTAATTACTTAATTATTATTATTAAATTTATTTAATAAACCTTGGAAATAATTTATCATTAACATATGAATTAACTTAAGACCCTTAAGTTAATTAATAATTAAAAACATTTTACCTTCTTAATTAACTACTTAATTACACTATTTAAATTTATTTAAAATAAACTTTAAGAATTAATTAAAATAAGAACATTTAATAAAATATCTTAAACTTAATTAATTTAAAATAATTTATTTTATAACTTTTAAGTAATCCCAAACTTAAACAAACAATTAAAATAATTAATTATGAAATTGTTTAAAACTTGATTTATTTTAACTTTTAAAAACTTGTTAATACGCTATAGCTCTAACCCGAGCCAAACCCTGTGCTTTTCCGTACTCAAACCCGAGCCACATTCTACATCATTTTTTTTAAACTTTGTTTGTTTATTTTTAAATTTTAAAACTGTTATAACAAGATAAAACCCACGCGAACACACCCGAAGCCAAACTCGAGCCACCTCTTCTCTTCCCCGAGTCCAAACCCGAGGCCATCTCCTTCTTCTCCCTTCTCTTCCTTCAGAAAAACGAAACCGGACACCCAGGGATACGTGTGTACGTGCACGCGCGATCATCACCGCTTCGATCATCGTCACTACTCCCACCAAGTCGCCGATGACCTCATCATCGACCTCAGCTACCCGGAAACCCATCATGACTTAAGAATAGAAATCGAGCAGATATACCGATACCAGGAAAAAACCCCAACTGCTATCTCCACCTCGAACCGTCGCCTCTGACCACCAGAGCCCTCATGCTCACGCCTGGAGACTCGCTGCACTTCCACCTTCCTAATCCCCCTACACCGCTCCAACTCATTGCGACCTCGACGTCGAAATCGCCACGAGTTCGTCCTCGTCCAGATCGTAACCAAAACCCTACTACGACATCGCCGTGCCACCACGACAAACTAAAAATCCACTAACCAATTTTCCTAAGACCCCAAACCTTCGGGCAACCTCCAACGACGATCACGACGTTCCTCCCTCCTCTGATCGCCAGAGATCGACGAAAACTCAAATTCCGATCAACTCATAAAATCCCCATAAATACTAACTTAAAAGTCTTGATAATATTATCAAAAATCATAGTTTTTAAAGCTGAATCAGATTTTATTATCAAAACATGGAATTTAAACAATCGATTCTCTGATATGAATTGATTTCCACAGTAAATTCAATCTTACCTGATAAATTACTTAATAACTACTCTTGAAACTATTTTTAAAAATAGTATTTCATCCATACGAACAATTTCTCTTTAATGATCATAGCCTATATTTGTTTAGATGAGGATATACAAATTTATTTTGAGTGTTTTTGAACCTGTTAAACAGCACAGAAGCATGCTCATCTAAACACAGACATGCACACAGTAATTCAACTTATATTCCAGACAAAATTCATTTCTACATCCATGCAAAAATTTATCACAATATTACTACCATTATTTATCACATGCATCAGGTAATTTAGCTTAAAGGGTTCAGGTTTACTCACATAAAAATGTTGAACATAGAAAAGCTTTTTTAAAATCTGGAAACTTGATTTTGATCTTTGAAACAGCAAGCTTGAATTTGAAACTGCACTTTGATCATGATCTTACTTGGTTGAACTTGAATTGAATCTGGAAGTTTGCTTAGTTGAACTTGAAAGAGTTGTTTAGTTTTGATTTTCTGGTTTTAGTTTTTTTTGGTTTGTAAAAATGAAAGATAAAAGAAAGGAGATATATATATAAGTATTGTACAGCCTTGTTCTTTAACCTATTTATATTTTTTCTTTATGAAGAAAACAACTAAATTGACACTTGTAAACAAGAATCCCTTCCTAGCTTACAAGTGTTTTATGCATGCATTTTATATTTATTTATAATATATATTCTTAGTTTTACACCTTTTTTATTTGTATGTATATAACTCAAAGAAAAAATATAAAACTTATTTATTTATACTTATTTTAAGCTTAAGCTATTTATACTTTATACTAGTGCTTAAAAATGTAGAATTTAATTACAAATTATTTTTGGGATTTTGAAGATAAAAATATAACTTTGGAACAAATAAAATATCTTATGTGAGTTTTTGATATTAATAAATATATATCCACACTTTTACAAACTTCCTTATATTTTACTTCTCATGGCATATACATATATACACACACACACTTATATACTTGTATATGTATTCACTTAAAATTTTCAACATTATAAAGTTTGCATATATATATAAATATATGAAATGACCCTCCTAATTCTACCCTAATTTCATAAGGATTTTTTTTTCCATCAAAGGGAATTTAAATCAAATGGAAATCAAAATGCCATTCAAGCTATTGACATAGCCACTTGTTTCTTTTTAAATAAGCAAATTAGGCAAAATCAGCAGTTCAGACGTCTAAATAATTATGACAGGCGTCTAAGCTTAATCCCAGACGTCTAACTAATTATGACAGACGGCTCAGAGATCTAAAATTGAAACAGAGAGAAAAAGACATTTTGAACTGAATTCAGACATCTAATTTTTTTGTGACAGACGTCTACATTTAACCTCAGACGTCTAAATTATTATGACTGACGTCTAAGTTTAATCTCAGACGTCTAAATTATTAAGACTGACGTCTAAATTCGATCTCTATGTACATGCATATGCACATTCAATTTATATGTGTCTGGATGTCCACCTACATTCATTTACACTTTTAAGTTTTGATTTAAACTTCCTTTGAACTATCAGAGATGATATATAGATTGATCATTCATTACAAATATATTTCCCAGGGTCATTTTCTTTTTTCCAATAAACAAAATATATCCAGGATCAAAACAATTAACCAATATAAATATATCAGTACATTCACAAAGATATGCACATACATGTGAGGATGTATATGCCTCTCTTGTTTGAATCAGAGTTCTGGAAAACAAGAGGATATTGGATTGATTGGATTTAATCAATCCACACATAGTACAGTGTTATATGCAATAAAATCTGAGTGAAATTCAGATTCCTATTACAAATACAAAGGAAAAGGTGTGTTATTATTTGCACAAAACATGTTTATGTGCGTATATAACTGCAACTATTTGGATCTGGCTTTTAACTCCCTTATTACAAATCCTTTCTTTATTTAAAAATAAGACATGAAACATTTGTATGAAACAAGTTAAATTATGGGAACCTTGCAGTCATATAAACACATTCAACCTATGCCTATTATCTTTTGTATACATATGCCATGGTAGAAAGATAAAACTATTTAATTTCTCTGAGAATCAACTATCCAGATTTTCCAAAACTAAAATCCTTTCTAAAGACTCAAGATTGACTAATACATTTATAAAATATAATCATTTAATTTAAACATGGTGTTCTTACTAAATCCACTTACAATATTTTGATTAACTTCTTTAATATCAGATATTACTAGATTTATAAATTCCAGATACAAGTCAATCCCTTAATAAAATACTTAACAAAATATCCATCCCATATTCAACACTTGATACAAGTAACAGTTTAAATCATTAATACATGCAGATTTCATCATTTAGGCTCTTATCTAACTAAGTTTAGCATGCTATAATCTTCTTCTCAAAGCCTTGCTCCTACTCCTACTTAGTTGCTGCAATCCCTGAAAAAGCATTTGAAACTGCCTCATTTTAAATGAGACACCCCAGATGCCATTAGCACACTAGGGTCAGACACATGTCTGGTATGAGAAAATTCACAAAAGCAATTAGTTATTTAGGTTAAAATCAAGTTAAGTACATATACATAAAGTTCTGCCCTTTGGAATCAGGTTATACTTGTGTGCATGCTCTGTGTCATTGTGCATGTGCACACTTTAAATTTTTCTTTCCAGAGACTACATATATAAATATGGCACATACATTCAAGCATACAATTCAGTCATAATCAAACAATCATTCACACCAAACAGGAAAATAACCAATATGAGTTAAATCATTTATTCCATCCTCATATTTCAATTCTGGGAAAAACTCTAGTTTTCTCATCATCTCAAATATTTTTCCCTTGGTATATTTATCTATCCTCGTCTCATCTGCAATATTTATGAATCAATGGACACACTGTAATGAACTAATTCACTCCATTACACAAAGATCTCAGGACTTAAACAAGCCATGTGTCAACTTGTATTACTCAAGAAAACAAGTCATTCCTGTAGTGTTCTTGACCCCAATTTCCTAATCAGGTTTAAGTTAATAATAACTCTTTTGATTTTTCATGACTAAACCATTCAGTGATCCATTTTACTAACTAAAAACATCCATATCATGGCATCTCATATTATTCATAACCATACAGAGACAAACAAGCAAACAACCATTGGTGACTAAATAAATAAGGTTCTGTATGTATATATATATATATATATATATATATATTCTGGTATTTTTAAAAGGGGTATAGGCAACTAACATTAGCTTATGGCTTCTGAGAGAGTTTTTCTTTTTTGCAAACATTTGTGCTTGAGTTAAACTCAGAATGATCTGGTTTCACTGACTCACAAAATTTTGTTTGCTATGCATATGAACATATATATATTTTCATTGAATCAGGAGCATCAGCACATAGGCAACCCTATTGCACCCCTAATTCCTTTTTGTCTCAAGCCTCAGCACTTATACATGAGTATATTGCAGCTCAACATTATTTACATTTTTCTGGGTTGAGCCAAAACCAATACTACTTGCCTATTTTCAACATTTTGTTTTCTGGGTATTTGTTTATGTTCCTAAACATTAACTGTAACAACCCGCATATTTATCGATTTTATATTTAAATATTTTATCGTTAGTCGGATGTTAGTCCGAAAAGCTACTTTTTGCATACGGTCAAATTAGGACTCGAGACCACCCCCATTGAGTTCAAAATGACGTTTGCGATCTTTTTGAGTGTAAACTTCGATATGTTTGGAGATAGTGAAATTTTCGTCACTTTTTGTGTTGGGCTTTTGGTTTGGGCTGCACCTCTTCTAACTCAGCCCAACCCCTTCCTTCTCTTCATCACTTCATCTACTTGCATCAACTTTGAAGCTTTAGCAAAAATGGTGGAGGGAGTAGGAAATTAAAATTCCAAGCTCAAGTTCTTTAGCAAATTCAACATCTAACTCCAAATTCAAAGTGAAGACATTGATTCAAGCTTGTGGTTGATCTTTGCTTTGCCACCGAGCTTCATCTTCATCAAATTCCATGAAAAGGTGAGATTTTTGATCTCACATCTTGCCTATAATTGTCATTGGACTGTTGGGGATGATCCCTCATCACTTTAGCATGTTTGTTTGCATTGGATTGGCGAAAAACTACAAATTTTGGCGTTTTGGTGAGTTTCTGGCCTTAAGTCGTTTCTGGCCATCGCTAAGTCGTCCACGAGTTAAGTCTAAGTTGTAAGTCGTTCGCGTTGAAAAGTCACACGGAGCATAAGTCGTTCCAGGCCTTAAGTCGTTCTGGGTGTGCTAAGTCGTTCGCGAGTTAAGGGCTTAAGTCGCGCGCGTCGAAAAGTCACCGCCTTTGTATTTCTGTTCGCCTGTGTTGAGTCGTTCACGAGTTAAAGGCTTGAGTCGTTCACGAGTTAAAGGCATAAGTCGTTCGCGAGTTAACTCCTTGGGTCGTTTAAGGCTTAAGTCGTAGGTCGTTGGCTTTTAAATCGTTAAGTCGTAGGTCGCTGCTTCTACTAAGTCGCTAGGCCATGCCAACTCCGCTAGCTCGCAACTGTTAGGTCGTATGACCTTAAGTCGTAGGTCGTCTACGATCTAATATTTCCCATGCTATTTCACTAGGTCGCTTGACCTTAAGTCGTAGGTCGTCTCCGACCTATGCCCCACTAAGTCGCATCCCACTTAGGTCGCAGGACTCTGTTAAGTCGTAGGTCGTCTCCGACCTTACACTTGGTCTTGTTAGTTCGCGATTTCCTTAGGTCGTATGACCTATTTTTCCTTAGGTCGCTTGACCTTAAGTCGTAGGTCGTCTCCGACCTAACATTCCCACTGCTATTTCACTAGGTCGCTTGACCTTAAGTCGTAGGTCGCTTGACTTTGTTAAGTCGTAGGACGCTCGACTTTGTTAAGTCGTAGGTCGCCCCCGACCTTACCCTTAGGTCGAATGACCTATGATTCGCTAGGTCGCGATTTTCCTTAGGTCGTATGATCTACTTTTCCTTAGGTCGTTGGACCAGCTTGCCTTCGCTAAGTCGTACCGTGACGGGGTGCTGCCCCGCACCCCGCCGTGGGCGCTGCCCCCTGGACCCCCGTGACCTGACCGGGCAGGTCGAACCCCGTATTACTCTGCGTAGGCAATCTTATCTGAAAAGCGTTCAACAGAACTCCTTACTTTATGGTTTTGGGAATTGATTTCTTTGAACTTTACTCACGTCTTCGAACGTGAATTTTTATGATTGATTGTTTCTACAATCACTTCTATGATTTGTCACTTCAAAATATAAAGGTTTCCTATACTAGTATTAAATATCAAAACTCTTTCATTAAAACGATTTCAACTCGATTTTCAATATCAAACTCGTTTATAAAAATGTTTTCCAATTTATTAGTATATACAAACCTTTACCTCATTCGTATGAGAAAATATAATTAAACGGCTTAGCAAAACAAGTGGTATGAAACGCTTGCGTTTACTTCGTCGGTTAATTGATGGACTTGTTCGATTGAAACTCTTGTGACAATTTCCTAGTGCAGATCTACAATCTGTTCGTAAATATTTGAGTTAAGCAAGTGGTTATGGGACATGAAGCTAAACTCTTATATTTACTAGCTTAGTGTAATCGACACTTCCTTATGATCACGATGATCATTCTTGTGATTTAGACTAGCGATTGTGCTATGTCTCTTTGTTTGCGAGGTTAGACTAGACACCATTTGTGTGATTTCGATTCACACATATCTCTTTATCTTCAAGGTTAGTCTATGCCTCATTGGTGTGATTTCGATTCACACATATTGAAACTCTTTATGATCGATGACGATCATTTTATGGTTTAGAGCATGGGTCGTATCTATTTAGGTGCGTCGATGTTTACTTCTCACATGGGTCGTATCTATTTAGGTGCGTCGATGTTTACTTCTCACATGGGTCGTATCTATTTAGGTGCGTCGATGTTTACTTCTCACATGGGTCGTATCTATTTAGGTGCGTCGATGTTTATTTCTCGCATGGGGCGTATCTATTTAGGTGCGTCGATGTTCATCTATGCATGGGTCGTATCTTTCTAGGTGCGTCGATGTTCGACTTTTCATGGGGTGTATCTTTTTAGGTGCATCGATGTTAGACTTTTCATGGGGTGTATCTTTTTAGGTGCATCGATGTTAGAATTTCCATGGGGTGTATCTTTCTAGGTGCATCGATGTTAGACATTACATGGGGCGTATCTTTCTAGTTGCGTCGATGTCTATTTATGCATGGGGCATATCTTTCTAGGTGCGTCAATGCTAGAGCATGGGTCGTATCTTTCTAGGTGCGTCGATGTTCGACTTTGCATTGGGTGCATCTTTCTAGGTGTACCGATGCTAGACTTTACATGGGGCATATCTTTCTAGGTGCATCGATGTTCAATTTATGGGATTGGTCATCCTCTTTTCTTGAGATTTCTGGATTTTATGTTTCACCAGCTTTTACCATTGACATTGATGAGTATGTCATTTTATTATGGCTTGGTGAATTAAATTAAGAATATGACATTCTTTTAATCTTTGAGAAGATTCTTGTGATATTGATTAATCTCTTGTTGATTATCATTTTCATACTTGCAGTAGTATGCTTTTATGGATATCTTATATGTTTATGCCATATCTCTTGTTCTGTATCATTTTATCTGATAATTATTGCTAGACTGATCCGTTTATTATTTTCTTCTTAAATAATACTCGGGTCAGACTGAGATTTTACAGGTGCTTCCTCATGACTTCTTATCTGGAGCCATCTTCTAACTTTTGGCTAACTACTCTAGTTTAGTAGTTTTTTGTTTGTATACATTTGAGATTAGACTCCTTGATGTATACATATTCTATTATCTTGCACTTGTATCTATTCACTTGTGTTATTGTGGATCTTATTTGACCACCACTCTGATGTACACTTTCATGTGTTATATTCATATCTCTTTCCGCCTTTGTGATATGAATTGTCTGTGACTGATTTGTGTTACGTTTATTTCTATATTTGTTTCCGAAGATCATATATAGCCACTGTGTGATAGCTTTGTGTTTGTATCGGTATGTCGGATTTCCTCCTTAAAAGATATGCATTCTATTCTATCTGACATATCGGTGCTCGCGCAAAGAAGTTACACGGATGGTCGCTCCTCAACAGCCTTATCCTCCGTGCTAATTGACAGCACTACACCGTAGTGTTCTTGGTTAGCGTGGGTATAGAGGTGGGGCGTCACATTAACATATCATAGATCTGGATTTATAAAACATATATGTATACTAACAACACATAAAGCTTTCTTATAATAAAACAAGTGATCAACCAAAGAGAATCAAAACATTTTCAGTTTTAAAATCACAGATAAGCATTCTCATATGAAAATATATTTTTAAGAAAATTACTTATAACTGGCTACCTACATTAGGACTTATTGCCTTAGATTTTTGAGTGAGTTTTCTCACCTAGCTCTCTTCTTTGCTTCCTTAATTAATTGATGAACTTCTGCCTTTAGCCTCAAACTCTCTTCCTTCCCTTGCCTTATGATTTCTATGGTGTTGTTTTCCCCTTTTTTTTTCAAGTTCTTTTCTGAGAAGGAGAGGAGGCTGCTGCATATACATGTATATATACAGGGTCTTCCTTAGGGTTTTGGGTATTGGCTAAAGCCATTTTTGCCCACCAGAAAAATCATGTTATCTGTATTTTATTTGAACCCAAAATTCTACCCTTCCCGACTTAATTTAGGTGAAGAGAAAAGTGGTTACATTCTTTTTGGCTAATTTCAGAATTTTGCTTTTCAGAAAATACTTTTTTCCTTTGTCTACAATCATGCTAAAAATGTGACTTGATTTGTTATTTATCAAATACTCTTCCTAATTCTGCCTATACCAAACATTTATCTGTTTTATCTTATTTTTTTCTATTTTTAGCTTTCATGTAAATGGCATGTACTTCCTTCATTTATTTATAAGAGGATTTCTCCTTTTTATATCTTCATTCTTTTTATTTCTGCCTACATATATAAAATATATTGGTATGTTTTATTTTGCTGAATTGAACTCTAGTACCTTATTAACATATCTATATATATAAGTCTTACTGAAATAATTAGTATGCCTATATATATATTTATACATTATTCTGTATTGACACACACATGCACATGTACACTCAAAAATATTCAGTAGCATCCATATATGTATATTTACTCATTCATACAACTTTTAAGGGTTTAATCTATATATATATATATATTCCTATACATATCAATATGTATTTATTCTTAGATTTCAGGGACTTTTAGCTTTATTTCATGTGCATTTCCTTTGCACACATGTACACACATACTGATACACTATCAAGCTATATCAATTCCCTTTCAAGATTTAATTCAAAAATCATTTTGAATTTATTTATATTTTTCAGAATAAATTCATAAAATCTTGGGTCATTACATACACCCCTCCTTTTAGAAATTGTGTCCCACAATTTTCCAAAGCTTAAAATAAATTTTAAACTTAATTCAGAGAACAAGTACATTCTCAATCAAATAGGTTTTTAGTTTTATAATAACCAAAAACATATGCATCTAAAAAGAAAACAATCAAATATCAGAATTACCTTTAATCTGAAAATAGCTTAGGATAATTCATCCTAACTTTGTCCTCTAATTCCCATGTGCAATCACTAGGATCAAGACTCCACTGTACCTTCACAAGTTTCAGAGATTTATTTCTCAACTTCTTCACATCTTTTGCCAAAATCCCCACTGGATCCTTTTCATAAGTGAAATTAGAATTTATCTGCACTTGGGTTGGGGTCTCAAGAATTTCTGCCTTGTCATAGACCCACCTTCTCAATTGTGATACATGAAAAACATCATGTATACCTTGCATGTTTTCTGGTAATTCCAACTTATATGCCAAGGGACCAATTCTTTCCAGAATTTTGTATGGTCCAATATATCTCGGGGTTAACTTGCCTTGTTTCCAAATCTCAGCACATTTTTCATAGGTGAGATTTTGATGAAAACAAAATTTCCCACTTCATATTCTACCTGCCTCCTTCTCATGTCTGCAAATTTCTTTTGCCTATCTTGAGCTGCTGCCATTCTTCTTCTTATCATCTCAATTTTCTCCTTAGTTTCTTGTATGTACTCAGGTCCTAAAATAGATATTTCTCCTGCTTCTACCCAACAAACAGGTGACAAACAGGGTTTACCATATAAGGCTTCAAATGGAGCCATTCCTATGGTGCTTTGGTAGATGTTGTTGTATGTAAATTCAACTAGATGAAGATAATCTTCCCAGTTGCCCCCAAAATCCAGTATACTTGCCCTCAAGATGTCCTCCAAAACTTTGTTTACTACCTCAGTCTGCCCATCTGATTGAGGATGGTAGGCAGTACTTAAACATAGTTCACTTCCCATTGCTTCTTGAAAGCTTCTCCAAAATTTTGAAGTGAAGATGGTATCCCTATCACTCACAATGGTTTGGGAATGCCATGTAACTGTGACGACCCGGAATTTTTGAGCATTTGAAATAGGAATATTTAATTAATTTTAAATATTCAAAAGATAATTATTAACTTTAATTTCAAATATCATTATTGATTAGACAAGTAATTGTTGAATTTAAATTATTGAAATTGGTAAATTATTGAATCTGGAGCTTTAAGCCTGTTAAAAATAATTTGAAGACTTATAAAATTTATATAGATAATACTGAAATGGATAGAAGTGTTGGAATCAGCTTTGAAAATGGTTTGTTATGTTTTGAAATTTTATATCATTTAAATTGAATTTAAAAATAGCCTTCCGAGGCACAGTCTCGGAATTCGACAAAACCAGTTCCATTGGGTTCGTAATATTGAATTATTATTGGATTTCAAATTCCGTAGTGATCGGAGTTGTTGTGTGAGCATACGGTATATAAACGCTTTGAAATAATTATTGAAGACGATTTGGAAATATAAGAATATACAATGTATAAACATTGATCAGTCAAAGCTATATCAACATCAGCCGAAAGAACAAATAAAGAATACATAATAATAATCGTTTAATCTCGTGGCCTCGTTCCTTCCAGATTCCTCCTTTGAGAAGCTGTTCGAAATTTAAGTGGCTTCTTTCAGAAGCTAACGAACGAAGGGAAATATCGTGCCTCTCGTCCTCTCTAAAAATTAAAAAAAAAATCCTCGGCACTTAGAAAAATAAAATAAAAGCGGGATGAACGAAATCAATTCCATTCGAGAAAAAAAGGGCAGAACTAAAGTAAAGAATAGCCGAGCTTTTCATTTATTTGCACCCTCTCTTTTTCTCAGCAATCAAAATCGAAGCAAAATCGCGAGCCGTCGCGTTCCTCTTCAGTCGAGATCGACTTGACCTTGGTTCGCGACGAAGTAAGGGGGTAAATCAATCGCGATTTTCGCGATGTATCTGGAGACGTGGGTGATGCGAGCTCGGGGCAGGCGACTGTCGTTTAGGGTTTAGGGGTGGGACCACGAGCGCGAGCGAAAGGGAAGTGGAGGCTCGACGATGGAGGGCAGTGGAGGCTGGGTTTCGTCCAGGCAAGTGTAGTGGTGGTTCCGGTCAGAGCTGCTGGTGTGCGATCAAGTTGAGGGCGATGTGAATAAAAGAAGAAGAAGAAGAAAGATGTTCGTGAGCTTAGCTAGCGTGAGGGTGCTCGCGAGAGAGTTTTCACTCAGGTATTTTCATTATTAATTCAATTTAATGAATTTTACATATACAGGAAGAAAGTATACAGCGAGTTTTAAAATTTATATTGATGTCAAAACGGTTTTGTTTAAAAATAAAATCAGCTATATATATATATTTGTAGATTCAAAAGAAGATAAATTTACCAGCATACACTTTAAAAGTTATTAACTTATTTCAAAGCAAAGTATTAAGGTAATAAATCTGTTTAAAAAAATATATTTTTAATTTAAACCTAATTTTTAGTTTAAATTAATTTAGCAGCCGACTAAAATTGTAAAATGGATAATAGGATTTGTTTGATTAGTCCAATTATTAAGTAACCGTTTAAATATTTATACAAGGTCAAAATCATGGAAATCAAGTCGGTTTGGATTGGATCGGATTAGCAAAACAAAGCAAAGGTGAGTTAATCTCACTCAGGTGAATTTATATTTTAAAGTTAAATATTTAGATTTAAATAATTGATTGGATGATTGCATTGATTGATGTGCTATATATATATATAGTAGTATATGGCAATATATACATATTGGCATATGTATATATTGGAATTGTTGATATTCCCGCATTATATAGCGGATGAGACCCTATGCGCCGCATAATAGCGGATGATATTTTATAAAACCCATATACCGCGATATTCCACCTCGAAGTGGAATTGGTATTGTGCTAACATTTGTGGATGTAGGGAAACAGGTTGGAGGGATCCGACTGGATTCCTCAAAATATTTAATTTTGTTTAAATATTCTGTGATATGATTGTTGATATCCTATGATGATTTATATTGGATAATCTGGTTGGGTTGAATTTCCCAGTATAATGAGCTACCAAAAGCAATTAAATTGGATTTTTGGAAAGAAATAAAAGAGTAAAATTTAGTTAAGTAATTCTAGTGAATTCGAATAAATTAAATATGGAAAAGAGGAATTTTGAATAAATAGAGAAATATTGAATTTAAAGAAAATTTATGTGATGTTATTTAAAGGGATAAAAATTTATTTTAATTCAATGTTTAAATGTAATTAAAAAGAAAGAAGGAATTTGGGAAATCTGAGACTTGTGTTTCGATTTAAAGATTTTAATTCATAATGAGTAATAAAATCTGGAAGTTAATGAATTTGGAAATAAATGGATTAAGTAAGGAAATTTATTTCAAAGTAAAATAAATTGGAAAATCAATTGTAAATTGATTTAAATATTCGGGAATTTGAAATTTAAAGAGAAGTGAGATTTTGGAAACTGGGTTTATAAAGTAAAATAAAATATCAGTGGATATTTGAGAATATAAATTCAAGGTGGGAATTTATAAAAGGATATGGTTTGGTTTAAAAATAAATGTTGATTTATTTTAAAAAAGATGGGAATGAGAAGTGTATTTCTCTGGATAGCCAAGTACGTTTTCAAAGCAATTTTTAAAATAAGTTAAAAGTTCTAATTGTGTTTTTTAAAAGCATGTTTTAGAAAATTGATTATTTCTAAATGTTAATTTCCTAAGTAAGTATTTTCAAAAATCTATTATTGTGGTAATTATATAAAAGTGATTTGCTATTATGTTTTAAAAGGAGAAATTTAGTTTATATTTATAAAGTGGTTTATTTTAAAGTATATATTTTTAATAAAGTATTAAGCTAGTTTGATTTCAATGTTATAATATATTTAAAATAAAGTGTTTTTAAATTATTTTGAAATTAAAAGTATTTTGTACTTGGTGATTCTGAGAAAATAAATGGTGGGAAATGTATTCCGTAAGCGGAAACTGTTTTGAAACTGTTTTCAAAGGGAGTTGAAAATGGAAATATATCTTGTAAAAGATATTTGAGACAAATAAATAATGTGGAAAATTATTTATTATGTGATGGTTGCTTGTGAATGTGAATTGATAGTTAAATCACCGACTATCAATATTGGTCAATGCGTTGATCGTTTTCGAAGAGACCGGGATCGGGAATTTTTCCCGAAAACCACTTCGATCCGGTTTGTACGTTTCGTGGAAATGATTTCGAAGTCGAAGATGGAGCGGTGAAGTGCAAGGGCTAGTCGCTACTAATCTTGAGGATATTTCCAAAATGGATGTAGTAGGAATAGTGCCTTCGGTTCCGTTCGGACCCGGGACGGACTTGTATGGACGAATGCTTTCGTGACATCGTCAGGTGGACGATGGGCATTCAAAGTGAAATGTTCTGTAAAGGTAACGCTAAGCCTCAAGCCTCATCAACCGGGAATGACTGAAAATCAGGGGTTATGCAGCAAGGCTTCGTGGGTAGCGCCCACTGGAGAGTGTGGTCATCCCTGTCTAGATGTCCCTTTTATTTCGGCTTAGTGGTGCGGTTGCTGATCCCAACCGCGGGGTGATCATATTCGGAATTGCCCATAGGTGATTCCGGCCTTGTGTTGCAGGGGACTTAGGGTGGGTCCTCGGTACGCTGATCTAGACCAGGTACTGTGACAGGTGGTACCCCAGTGCCTAGTCATTAGTTGGAAATCCATTCTCCCTACGTGCCTTGTACGGTATTTGTTTGTATACCTAGTATGCTGGAATTTAATGAATGTAACAATTTCGGCTATTTGAATAAGTAATTGTATATAGACACTATTATAATATCAGAGGATTTTATAAAAAGTGTTTTAGCTATCGTAAGGTAAAAACCCGGCATGTTTATTTGTGGCGTGGTCTTACGAGATGCTTTTGTTTTCAAAGGATTTTGAAACTTTAATAATCAATTGAGTGTGATTTTCTCACGCTGGTATTCCAGACTGACTCGGGTATTGTTTATATGATGCTCGGGTCAGACCGAGATAAACAGGTTTAGGATATGATGCTGTGGAGCTCAGGAGACGAGCTGGATGACGATACGTACTCTCGTACTTGCTATTATTTTTCCGCTGTGTATTCAGTTGTATGTTATGGATGTTGATGTACTCTGATGATGTATTGTATAAACAGATATAGCTTTTGATTTGTGTAAAGATCTGTTGATATATATTATATTTTATTCCGCTGCGATGGTTAGATTCTGATGTTGTTTTTTTTCTATTTTCTTCTTCTACCTCTTCTTCTTAACTAAAATGGTTCGATTTTCCGGGTCTAGAAAGTCGGGTCGTTACAGTGGTATCAGAGCTTAGGCTAGCGATAACCTTGGCTCTGGTGGGAATTTTGAGAGTATTAATAGATATGAGCGCGTATTTGTTAGTGAATATAAAATGGTTTTATATTGTGTTGGTTGATTTATTGAGTGGCATATGAACCTTCGTCGGCACAGTCTGGACAACTGTATCGAAGGGGTTTCTAAACACTTGAATAGAACAGTTCGACACAGTATTGTTTTAAATAGGGTGAATGAAATAATTTTGCCCAAATTATTTTGTATATAAAAGAAATAATTATTCGAAAATTATTATGGTTATATATTTGGATGCTTGGTTGTTAGAAAATGACAATAATGAGTTAGTCTCATTATTGAGTAAAAATTGAAAACTTATAACCTAAGTTGAAGAATAAATTTATATAACAAAATGGAATTTGAAATATAGACTATAAATGAAATTATAAATTAAAATAAACTTTATATACAAATGTGAATTACAAATGTGATTTATAATCAAATGAGATAAATTCATAAACAAATGAAATTTGTAAATGTAAATTGTAAATGTGACTTATAACTTGAAATAAAATGTGATAGAATTCCAGAGTAATGTTTGGATATAAAATTGGATGGATTTTGAATTTGAAGTTTTGGGAAAGGTTTAAATTCCTTTGGATTTAAAAATAGTTTCAAAGGTTTTGGGGAAAATAATGGTGATATTATTTCATGAATATTTGTGAAATTGAATTGAAATCTGTTGGGATTTGGGATTTAAAAATGTTTGAAAAGTTTTAAAGTGATAAAAGCATTAAATTCTCTTTCGGTCGCTGGAAAATAATTTCGGTGATGACTGCAGCATCATCGATGTCTATTTTCGAGTTTCTAAAGAGAAATTGCTACCAAACTGTTTTAAATTGGAAATGATTGTGAACTGGGTTGGTTTTGAAATTCAAAGGGAAAATTGTTTGGTAAAAGCAGATTGTTTTGGAAATTGGGATTTGATGTGATATACCAGATGTGTATGAGTTATTTATGGATTCAAAATGGTTTTGAAATAAAACCGGGCAATTGGATTCTGGGAATTCTATTTAAAATATAAACGTGGAAATTTAAATGAATCAACAATATAAAGTATAGAATGAGGTTGATTGAAATAAGGAGGGAATGAAAGTTTTTCTGGGATTATAATTATGAGATGAAAATAACTCAATGAGTAATATAAGCTGGTAGATAAAAGAGTTAGAGAACTTGAAGGTGAATAAAATATATTTGAATTTAACTTAAGTGTAACGACCCGACTTTCCAGTCCCGGAAAATCAAACCATTTGACTTAAAGAAGAAGAGGTAGAAGAAGAAAGTAAGAAGACAACATCAGAATCTAACCATCGCAGCGGAATAAAATATAATATATATTAACAGATCTTTACACAAATCAAAACTATATCAGTTTTATACAATATATCATCAGAGTATACATCAGAGAACACATAACATACAACTGGACAATAACCATATCATGTCCTCAATACAACAGAGTACAACAATCAACACAACGGAATATATATATAAACAAGTACGAGAGATACATCTCGCCATCCAGCTCGTCTCCTGAGCTCCACAGCATCATATCCTGTACTTTATAATACTCGGTCTGACCCGAGCATTATATAAAACAATACCCGAGTCAGTCTGGAATACCAGCGTGAGAAAATCACACTCAAATTGATTATTAAAGTTTCAAAATCCTTTGAAAACAAAAGCATCTCGTAAGACCACGCCACAAATAAACATGTCGGGTTTTTACCTTACGATAGCTAAAACACTTTTTATCAAAATCCTCTGATATTATAATAGTGTCTATTCACAAGTACTTATTAAAATAGCCGAAATTGTTACATCTATTAAATTCCGGCATACTAGCCACAAAGTGGGTAATACAAACAAAACTCGTACAAGGCACGTAGGGAGAATGGATTTCCAACGAATGACTAGGCACTGGGGTACCACCTGTCACAGTACGTGGCCTAGATCAAAGTACCGAGGAGTACGCCCGCTCCCCTGCAACACAAGGCCGGAATCATCCCTTACTGGATAATTCCAAATAAAATCACCCCACGGTTGGGATCAGCAACCGCACCACTAAGCCGAAATAAAAGGGACATCTAGACAGGGATGACCTTACTCTCAAGTGGGGGCTACCCACGAAGCCTTGCTGCATAACCCCTGATTTTCAGTCATTCCCGGTTGATGAGGCTTGAGGCTAAACGATACCTTTATAGAACATATCCCTTAGAATGCCCATCGTCCACCTGACGATGTCATGAAAGCATTCGTCCATACAAGTCCGTCCCGGGTTCGAACGGAACCGAAGGCACTATTCCTACTACATCCATTTTGGAAATATCCTCAGGATTAGTAGCGACTAGCCCTTGCACTTCACAGCTCCATCTTCGACTCTGAACACGTTACACGAAACGTACAAACCGAATCGAAGTGGTATTCGAGTCTCCAGACCTAGAATCCCGGTATACGGAAACCCGATCCCGGTCTCTTTGAAACGATCAGCGCATTTGGCCAATATTGATAGTCGGTTATTTAACTATCAATTAACATCCACAAGCAACCATCACACAATAAATAATTGTCCCAAATTATTTATTTGCCAAAATATCTTTCCAAGATATATTTCCGAATTTTCAAAACTCATTTGAAAACAATTTCAAACAGTTTCCGCTTACGGAAAACATTTCCCAAATAATTATTTCCACTGAATCACCAAGTACAAAATACTTTTAATTTTAAAATAATTTAAAAACACTTTATTTTTAATATATCTTATAACATTGAAATCAAACTACTTTAATACTTTATTAAAAATATATACTTTAAAATAAACCACTTTATAAATATAAACTAAATTTCTCCTTTTAAAACATAATAGCAAATCACTTTTATATAATTACTACAATAATATATTTTTGAAAATACTTACTTAGGAAATTAACATTTAAAAATAATCAATTTTCTAAAACATTCTTTTTAAAACATATTAAAACTTTTAACTTATATTTAAAATTGCTTTGAAAAACCGTACTTGGCAATCCAAGAAATACACTTCTCTTCACATTCTTTAAAAATAAATCAACATTTATTTTTAAACTAATTCATATCCCTTTATAAATTCCCTCCTTGAATTAATATTTTTCTAATATCCACTGATATTCCATTTCACTTTATAAACCCAGTTTATATCTTCAAAATCTCATTTCTCTTTTAAATTCCAATTCCCAAAGTATTTAAATCAATTTATAATTGATTTCCCAATTTATTTTACTTTGAAATAAATTTCCTTACTTAATCCATTTATTTCCAAATTCATTAACTTCTAGATTTTATTTCTCATTATGATTTAAAATCTTTAAACCGAAACACAAGTTTCAGATTCCCAAATTCTTTCTTCTTTTTAATTACATTTAAACATTTAATTAAAATAAATTATTTATTCCTTTAAATAATATCACATAAGTTTTTAAATTCAATATTTCTCTGTTTATTCAAAATTCCTCTTTTCCATATTTATTAGAATTTTGGAAATCACTTTTATTCTTAATCAGATTTATTCTCAAATTTATTCCAAACTTTTATAATTATTTTACTAAAAAAATTTACTCTTTTATTTCTTTTCAAAAATTCCATTCTAGAGATTTTGATAACCCAGCATATCCAAATCGGTCCAACCAAACCATAATATCCAATTATCCATATAATTCATCACAGGATATCAAAAATCATATCACAGAATATTTAACAAAAATTAAATATTTTGAGGAATCCAGTTGGATCCCTCCAACCTGTTTCCCTGCATCCACAGATGTTAGCACAATACCAATTTCACTTCAAAGTGGAATATCGCGGTATATGGGTTTTATAAAATATCATCCGCTATTATGCGGCGCATAGGGTCTCATCCGCTATATAATGCGGGAATATCAACAACTCCAATATATACATATGCCAATATGTATATATTGCTATATACTACTATATATACTATCACATCCAATCAATCCAAACAATCATTCAATTAATATTTAAATTTAACTATTTAAATTAAAATTAAAATTCAGCCGAGTGAGATTAACTCACCTTTAACTTTTGTTGATGCAATCCACACCAACCCGGCTTGTTTCCATGATTTAAAACCTTGAATAAACATTAGATGATTTTATTAATATTTGAAGTGATCGAACACTTTATTACTATTTGTTTATTTTATTTAAACCAATAAATTTGTTCTAACTAATAAACTGATTTTATACTAATTTCCTTTTTATAAAACATTTCAGTAACAAAATAACTACATAAGTTTATTAAATAAATTAATCACCTAACACATATTTTTAAAATAAACTCACGACTGGAAAGTGTATATACATATAGTTATTTTTCCTTAGAACTTCCTAATAGTTTTCTTTAAATCTTATCTTTAGATACAGGTATATAATTTTTCTTCACTTTTATTTTTAAATCAAAATATGCATGTATGTTTATATGTACGTATATATTTTTTTTTCTCCTCTGTATATATATTAAAACAGAACGCTTTTAAAATCACTGAATTGCTATCATTTTTATTTTCCGTATACATATACCTATGTATGTATATTTAGTAAAACAAGGGGAAAACTGCTACATACCCACTATCGCAGCCTCGATCTGATCGATAATCGCCCGGCTCCTCCCTATCGACGCTGCTCTTCGAAACAACCCACCTTGCTTGCCGAGTGAACGAGCACGAACCTTGAATCCCAAACGCAACCTCGTCGCAACTAAATCGAATGCCAACGCTGGAGCAGCCCAAGCCCTGATCGACCTCAGTGCATCCATCATTTCGAATCGCGATGCCCACGTGATACAACCCACCTACTCGCGATGCCAACCACTCCCTTTGACTCGTTGAACTACCGGCCTCGCCGCCCTCGCGAGTTTCCCTTCCATCGACTAATGGTCGACAACTTGAATGATGTAGCTTCGATTCACGAACGAATCAACACGGCTATAGATTGTGAAAGAATCTGCTCGATTCCGCGGAGAGGCTCGGCCCTTGATTTTAAAATCGAATGCTTGGCTACGCTTTTGATTTTGAATCGCGATTTATTTCCCTTTGAATAACGATTTCGCTTTGAGAGTTTTCTTTTGACTGTCGATTTGATCTGAGGAAATCGAGGAACTCGCGAATGATTTTGAACGAACGATGCGGCCCTTTTTTTTTTGATTTCCTGCTCTATTTTGATTTTGAAACAACTCGGGAGATTTTGTTGTAAAAGGAAAGTGTGTTCGAGAAGGCTCTATTGGCTTGCATCAGAAGACAAGAAGGGGAACGTGACTTAAAGGAAAAGTAGGGAGACAAGATAAGACAGTTGCGTGTGGAATTGGGTTGTGAACAGAAATGTGAATTGAAGGAAAACGGCTGACATTTGACTTAATTTAAAATTTAAATTTGAATTGAATTCGATTTAAGTTCAACGCGTTTATGCGTCGTATGCTCGCATAACAACTTCGAAAAATACGAAATTTGAAATCCGATAATAATTCAATATTACGGACCCAATGGAACTGGTTTCGTCGAATTCCAAGACTGTGCCTCGGAAGGCTATTTTTAAAATTCATTTTAAACGATATAAAATTTCAAAACATAACAAACCATTTTTAAAGCTGATTTTCAACACTTCTATCCACTTCGGTATTATCTTCCTAAATTTTATAAGTCTTCGAATTATTTTTTACAGGCTTAAAGCTCCAGATTCAATAATTTACCAATTTCGATAATTTAAATTCAACAATTACTTGTCCAATAAATAATGATATTTGAAATTAAGGTTAATAATTATCTTTTGAATATTTAAAATTAATTAAATATTCCTATTTCAAATGCTCAAAAATTCCGGGTCGTCACATTCCTCCCCCCTTAAAAGAATTTCGTCCCCGAAATTACCAGTTAGGAAGAATGATTCGATTCCCGTTAACTATTCCCCTCAACCCAAATAGTTTTTAACAATTAATCCAACAAATCTTTTATTAATGATACACTAATCATCTTTTAACTTCCCAACTTATCCATAAGTTTCAACCCATATCACCTACTTATCAATTCAAATTTAAATTTGAATTCAAATTATAAATTATAAAAAATTTCTCAAAATTTTTCTAACTCTCTAAATTCCCGAAAATTTTTGCCAGCGTCTCCTTTGCGCGGCTAGCTCGGTACTACTACAAAATGGCTCTACGGCCTCCCAATCTCAAAAGGAAAACAAAAAGCCAAGTGGCTGGATCAAAAACCCAATCAAATTTCATATAGAAATTTAAATACATACCTTTTGTCGGGCCATTAAATTTTATCTTCTAAAATCAAAAATTCCAATTTATCCATCGCTTTTATACACCTGTATATCCTACTAAGCAATAATATTCAATCACAATTCCAAAGTCATTTTATACTTTTCTTTACAAATTCAATATTTGTTTTACTTAAGCCCGTACGATGCACATATATCATCCGTACGCAATATCAAATTCGATCGCTTACTCGATCACACAATTTCACGTCCGAACTAGTATCGTCCACCTGACTTCCTAGTGCGGACTCAGATCTGGTTTCTTGATCAGAAACCGTCATTCTCCTTGCATAGCCACCAACTATGATAGAGAATATCCAGAATCAATCAACAATCCATATCCAGGCTCGCCGTTGAAAATCGAGTGAAAAATCCTGATTCGGGTCGATAAAACTATCTCGAAATTCTGTGCTCGAATCCGGATCAAATCATTATGCGAATAAAATAATATACGTACATCCTACGTATAAATTCCAATTGATTATCAATTATATCAATTTCCTTTTTATTCACATTCATTTGATTGTTATTCACTTATCACACTTATCCCATTCACATCTTCATATTTTAATCGTCATTTAATTATTCACCTAGAATAATTTTCCTCCATACCAAATTTACTTAAGAATTCACCATTCATTTCTTAAGTCCAATATAAACATTTTATATACTTCTTGGATTTGTTTTACTTCATTTTTGAAGTTTATATTTATTTTTACTTCCCCATTGAAGTTTATTTTCATTACTATTTACTTAGCCCTTACAATTTCATTTAAACTTAAATTGGCTTCCATTTTGAATATGGATTAGTTTCACTTACTATTTAATTTAAACCTCAAATAACAGTTTATTTACGAACTTTACTTTCTTTAGTTCCTTTGATTTCACTTCACCTTACATTCACATTTGAATTAGATTTCAATATCCAGTTTTAATTTCATTTGCTTAACAAATTTAAATCATTTATCGTAAATGAAAATTTTCAAAAATTTTCTAACTCCCAAAATTTATGGAAAATTTTGGCAAAGTCTCCTTTGTACGGAGGGACTTCTGCGATATCGCAGAATGCACAAATATATATATACATCGGCCTCAGGCCGGAAATCACAATATATATCAATATATGCAGTTCATATTTCCTATTATTTAATTTTTTTGCATAAGCGTACCTTATTTAGCATTTATAAAGCAAGCAGCTATTTATTTTAGCAAATTTCGCAATCAAATCCAGCCAAACGGCTTCCCGGTACCTGTACTAACTCAACTTAAACAGGTAAGTGACAATATCCAAAGTTTGTTATCATTTCAATTAATTTCATTAGCTAACACATACAACATAAGCAATATTCACTAAACACTTCCATAAGTGAATTTATTAGGCCCAACACAAAATAAATGCTTCCATTTAAATGGTTTACACTACATTACTTACATTCTATTTATTTTAATCCAAATGAATACGTATTTATTACGATTGATTTAAAAAAATCAATTATATTTCCTATATTAACTCACATTTACTACAATTGATTCCAAAATCAATTTTATTTCCTTTCTATCAATTCATAGAATTTTATTTAACCTCGTTTTACCTCAAACGATCCATTTTCTAATACAATTCGACAATATCAATGTGAATAAAGGATTACTTCAGCTTTAGAACCATTTAGGTTAAATCCAACTAAATTTACATTTAACCTATTCCATTTTAAATTTATTCACAACTTTCATTGTATTTCTTCCATATCCAAAGAGTTTAATTCCAAACCATTTTATTAAACTCAGCATCCAATACACCAAATAACCGTCACACAACTTACTTAAGTTATTTATTTCCTTCAAACAATTCCACCCAATAACTTAAGTTTATTTTATTCAACAACTTCCATTCAAATCCTTGATTTCATTTTCTTTTAATCAAATCCCAAGTTTGGATTTTTCATTTATTTGTTTGAGTAGAATTTTATTCCATTCAATTAAACAATCACTTCATTTTATAACTATTCGAATTGATTCCAATTCAATTTATATTAATTCCACTCCAATTTAACATATTCTCTTTCCATTACATTCAAATTCTATTTTAATTCACAATCTATTATTGAATTTGTTTTATCAATAACAATGTCATTTTAATTCATTTGCAACCATTTCAATTTTATTTTATTTCTCAAGTTTGGATTTTCCCATATACTAAACAAATCTTATTTTGGTTTTTGTTTCACTTTCCAATTTCTTATAAGCCACATACTTACATTTTCATACTTCCATTCATTTATAATTAAACACATTCCCATTCATCTATTTTCAATCAATCCCATTCACATTTTACTTTTTAACTCGGAATTATACATCTAATTTAGCCATGTATACCTTTTCTCCATTAGTTTCAATTATTTAATAAGCCATCGAAATCTATTTATTACAATTCAAATTTGTAAGTTTCTATAAGTTCCCCAATTTACTTACCCTCTATTTGTTTACTTCTTTTAATTTACTACAATTAATTGGCTTATATTCTAACTTATTTTCATTTCCTTACTTACTTCAAATTTTGTAAGTGTCCAAACTTTATTTATTATCCCATAAACATTTTAAATAAAGTTTCAGAGCTTTACAAATTTTCAAAATTTCAAAATTCCCTTTGAAATCAACTATATCCCAAAATCCTTTGGCAATTCAACTATTCCTTTGAATTTTCAAAACCAAATCCAGTTCGCAAACAAATCCCATTTCAAACAACTCGGTAGCAATTTCTCTCCTAGAAACTCGAAAATGAACATCGATGATGCTGCAGTCATCACCGAAGTTATTTTCCAGCGACCAAAAGAGAGTTAAATGCTTTTATCTCTTTAAAATCCCTCCAAAACCGTTTTGAAACCATTTCCAACTCAAAGGAATTTTAAACTTCACAAAATTCCAAATTTAAAACCCATCCAGTTTTATATCCATCATTTCTCTGGAATTCTATTTCAAATTACTATCTCATTTGGATATGGAGTTTATTCCAATTTATAAATTACATTTATAATCTACATTTACAAATTTTATTTGTATATAAATTTATTTCTTAGCTTTTAGTTATGATTCCAATTCTTATCCAATTTGATATCTAAATGATACTAATTTAATATTATCACTCCCTAACAATCAAACATCCATATATATCAACTAGAATAGTTTACAAAACTTTTCTTTATATACAAAAATAATTTGGGTAAAATTATATCATTTACCCTACTTTAAAACAATACTGTGTCGAATTGTTCTATACAAGTGTTTAGAGATCCCTATCAATGTTGTGGCGTCCCACACATCGACCAGAATCCATAAACTACTCAATAAACCAATCAACACAATATAAAACAATTTTATATTCACTAACAAATACGCGCTCATATCTATTAATACTCTCAAAATTCCCACCAGAGCCAAGGTTATCGCTAGCCTAAGCTCTGATACCAACTGTAACGTCCTAGGCTTTTCAACCATCAGCAACGGCTCACGACCGGTAGGCTTTTCAACCATCCCAGCCCCGCTGTGGCTCACAGTGATACCTCGGGTTTGCTTTTACGGCCAGCCTCTCGACTGTAAGCACCTAGCAAACCAACCCCAAAAGGCCTTATACTACCCCCGGGGACATGTAGGGGTAAGAGTCTCCCGTTCGCCACCTAACACAAAGCGAGAAGCCCCTATCACGCTGTAATGTAGCAAACCCGATCCCGGTCTCTTCGAAACGATCAGCGCATTTGGCCAATATTGATAGTCGGTTATTTAACTATCAATTAACATCCACAAGCAACCATCACACAATAAATAATTGTCCCAAATTATTTATTTGCCCAAATATCTTTCCAAGATATATTTCCGAATTTTCAAAACTCATTTGAAAACAATTTCAAACAGTTTCCGCTTACGAAAAACATTTCCCAAATAATTATTTCCACTGAATCACCAAGTACAAAATACTTTTAATTTTAAAATAATTTAAAAACACTTTATTTTTAATATATCTTATAACATTGAAATCAAACTACTTTAATACTTTATTAAAAATATATACTTTAAAATAAACCACTTTATAAATATAAACTAAATTTCTCCTTTTAAAACATAATAGCAAATCACTTTTATATAATTACTACAATAATATATTTTTGAAAATACTTACTTAGGAAATTAACATTTAAAAATAATCAATTTTCTAAAACATGCTTTTTAAAACATATTAAAACTTTTAACTTATATTTAAAATTGCTTTGAAAAACCGTACTTGGCAATCCAAGAAATACACTTCTCTTCACATTCTTTAAAAATAAATCAACATTTATTTTTAAACTAATTCATATCCCTTTATAAATTCCCTCCTTGAATTAATATTTTTCTAATATCCACTGATATTCCATTTCACTTTATAAACCCAGTTTATATCTTCAAAATCTCATTTCTCTTTTAAATTCCAATTCCCAAAGTATTTAAATCAATTTATAATTGATTTCCCAATTTATTTTACTTTGAAATAAATTTCCTTACTTAATCCATTTATTTCCAAATTCATTAACTTCTAGATTTTATTTCTCATTATGATTTAAAATCTTTAAACCGAAACACAAGTTTCAGATTCCCAAATTCTTTCTTCTTTTTAATTACATTTAAACATTTAATTAAAATAAATTATTTATTCCTTTAAATAATATCACATAAGTTTTTAAATTCAATATTTCTCTGTTTATTCAAAATTCCTCTTTTCCATATTTATTAGAATTTTGGAAATCACTTTTATTCTTAATCAGATTTATTCTCAAATTTATTCCAAACTTTTATAATTATTTTACTAAAAAAATTTACTCTTTTATTTCTTTTCAAAAATTCCATTCTAGAGATTTTGATAACCCAGCATATCCAAATCGGTCCAACCAAACCATAATATCCAATTATCCATATAATTCATCACAGGATATCAAAAATCATATCACAGAATATTTAACAAAAATTAAATATTTTGAGGAATCCAGTTGGATCCCTCCAACCTGTTTCCCTGCATCCACAGATGTTAGCACAATACCAATTTCACTTCAAAGTGGAATATCGCGGTATATGGGTTTTATAAAATATCATCCGCTATTATGCGGCGCATAGGGTCTCATCCGCTATATAATGCGGGAATATCAACAACTCCAATATATACATATGCCAATATGTATATATTGCTATATACTACTATATATACTATCACATCCAATCAATCCAAACAATCATTCAATTAATATTTAAATTTAACTATTTAAATTAAAATTAAAATTCAGCTGAGTGAGATTAACTCACCTTTAACTTTTGTTGATGCAATCCACACCAACCCGGCTTGTTTCCATGATTTAAAACCTTGAATAAACATTAGATGATTTTATTAATATTTGAAGTGATCGAACACTTTATTACTATTTGTTTATTTGATTTAAACCAATAAATTTGTTCTAACTAATAAACTGATTTTATACTAATTTCCTTTTTATAAAACATTTCAGTAACAAAATAACTACATAAGTTTATTAAATAAATTAATCACCTAACACATATTTTTAAAATAAACTCACGACTGGAAAGTGTATATACATATAGTTATTTTTCCTTAGAACTTCCTAATAGTTTTCTTTAAATCTTATCTTTAGATACAGGTATATAATTTTTCTTCACTTTTATTTTTAAATCAAAATATGCATGTATGTTTATATGTACGTATATTTTTTTTTTCTCCTCTGTATATATATTAAAACAGAATGCTTTTAAAATCACTGAATTGCTATCATTTTTATTTTCCGTATACATATACCTATGTATGTATATTTAGTAAAACAAGGGGAAAACTGCTACATACCCACTATCGCAGCCTCGATCTGATCGATAATCGCCCGGCTCCTCCCTATCGACGCTGCTCTTCGAAACAACCCACCTTGCTTGTCGAGTGAACGAGCACGAACCTCGAATCCCAAACGCAACCTCGTCGCAACTAAATCGAATGCCAACGCTGGAGCAGCCCAAGCCCTGATCGACCTCAGTGCATCCATCATTTCGAATCGCGATGCCCACGTGATACAACCCACCTACTCGCGATGCCAACCACTCCCTTTGACTCGTTGAACTACCGGCCTCGCCGCCCTCGCGAGTTTCCCTTCCATCGACTAATGGTCGACAACTTGAATGATGTAGCTTCGATTCACGAACGAATCAACACGGCTATAGATTGCGAAAGAATCTGCTCGATTCCGCGGAGAGGCTCGGCCCTTGATTTTAAAATTGAATGCTTGGCTACGCTTTTGATTTTGAATTGCGATTTATTTCCCTTTGAATAACGATTTCGCTTTGAGAGTTTTCTT
Organism: Allium fistulosum; assembly: GCA_030737815.1. Lineage (NCBI taxonomy): Eukaryota > Viridiplantae > Streptophyta > Magnoliopsida > Asparagales > Amaryllidaceae > Allium > Allium fistulosum. The sequence goes on along the minus strand of CM060904.1, from coordinate 1,214,679,690 downwards.
TTGACTGTCGATTTGATCTGAGGAAATCGAGGAACTCGCGAATGATTTTGAACGAAAGATGCGGCCCCTTTTTTTTTGATTTCCTGCTCTATTTTGATTTTGAAACAGCTCGGGAGATTTTGTTGTAAAAGGAAAGTGTGTTCGAGAAGGCTCTGTTGGCTTGCATCAGAAGACAAGAAGGGGAACGTGACTTAAAGGAAAAGTAGGGAGACAAGATAAGACAGTTGCGTGTGGAATTAGGTTGTGAACAGAAATGTGAATTGAAGGAAACGACTGACATTTGACTTAATTTAAAATTTAAATTTGAATTGAATTCGATTTAAGTTCAACGCGTTTATGCGTCGTATGCTCGCATAACAACTTCGAAAAATACGAAATTTGAAATCCGATAATAATTCAATATTACGGACCCAATGGAACTGGTTTCGTCGAATTCCGAGACTGTGCCTCGGAAGGCTATTTTTAAAATTCATTTTAAACGATATAAAATTTCAAAACATAACAAACCATTTTTAAAGCTGATTTTCAACACTTCTATCCACTTCGGTATTATCTTCCTAAATTTTATAAGTCTTCGAATTATTTTTAACAGGCTTAAAGCTCCAGATTCAATAATTTACCAATTTCGATAATTTAAATTCAACAATTACTTGTCCAATAAATAATGATATTTGAAATTAAGGTTAATAATTATCTTTTGAATATTTAAAATTAATTAAATATTCCTATTTCAAATGCTCAAAAATTCCGGGTCTTCACATTAAGATAAGTTAAATAAAATTGAGAATTGGAATTGAATTAAATGTAAATAAGTTGAAGTCGAATTGAATTGGATATAAAGGTAATGTAAAATGCTTATAATTGTGTAAAGAAATTCATATTCTTAAGTTCTTAAGTGTAATAACTTGAAATTCGATTATAAAGATGGAAATGGACTTAAATGAATAGTCCTAGATCTTAAGTAAGTAAGTTAAAACTTATGAATAGAAATGAAATTGTAAGTCATAAATGGGAATCCATTACTTTGTACCATTAAGAGTTATAATTTGAAATTGTAATTATCAAATGGAAACGATAAGATGAGTAATCTTAATTTTTAAATAAATCCAAACTTGAATTATAAAATAAATTGAACTTAAGAAAATTAAGTGAAGTGATATTTGGAATTAAAAAGCAAGTATTTAATTTTAACCAGCGGAGGAACTAATTAGATAATAAATTAGTTAATGAAATTGAATTGTGAGTTAATGAAATTGGATTAAAATAGTGATGGTTTGAATTGCGAATGAAATCCAAATAAGTAAAATAAATTGGAAATGGCCTGGTTATTAATAAAATAATTCCAGATGAATTGAGTATGGAAATTAAAATTCATAATGATTGAGTGAATGAACCAATTATATTAAATAAATAAATGGATGGAATTTGATTAAATAAGAATTAAATGAAAGATGGAAATAAAACTTTAAAGGGTTGGTTAAATGGAAAATAAACTTAAGTTATTGACTTAAGTAAATGTTGAATGGAAACTGAACTCAACAGAAGAGTGGTTTAAATAAGTTGAGAAATAGTTATTGAATGAATTAACTTGGACTGTTTTCGAGCTAAATAAGATTCAATTTTTGGAAGTTGGAGATGAATTGAATTTAAGGAAAAAATTGGAAATGAAGTAGTAAATTGAAGTAAGTTGGAATTCATATGAAATGGGAGTTCAATTTGAATATATACACTTCGGCGGTGAAGTAGTAAATAAATATAAGAAAATTTATATGAACTTAAGAATTGAAGAATGAAATTCTTAAGAAAATTTGTAGTGGAAATATACTTAGTAATTTTGGGAAAAAAAATATATACTAAGTGAATAGTTGAATGAAGACTAAAACTGAAGTTGTGAAATGGGATAGTTGTGAATAAGGGGATAACAATCAAAATGAATGTGAATAAAAGAGAATTGATGTAATTGGTAATCAATTGAAATTTATACGTAAGATGTACGTATATTATTTTATTCGCATAGCTATTTGGTCCAGATATCGAACACAGAATTTCGAGATAGTTTTATCGATCCGAATCAGGATTTTTCACTCGATTTTCAACGGCGAGCCTGGATATGGATTGTTGATTGATTCTGGAAATTCTCTATCATAGTTTGTGACTATGCAAGGAGAATGACAGTTTCTGATCAAGAAACCAGATCTGAGTCCGCACTAGGAAGTCGGGTGGACGATACTAGTTCGGAAGTGAAATTGTGTGATCGATTGAGCGATCGAATGTGATATTGCGTACGAATGATATAGGTGCATCGTACGGGCTTAAGTAAAATAAATATTGGAAATTTGTAAAGGAAAGTATAAAATGACTTTGGAATTGTGATTGAATATTATTGCTTAGTAGGATATACAGGTGTATAAAAGCAATGGATAGATTGGGATTTTGATTTTAGAAGATAAAATTTAATAGCCCCACAAAAGGTATGTATTTGAATTTCTATATGAAATTTGATTGGGTTTTTGATGCAGCCACTTGGCTTTTTGTTTTCTTTTTGAGATTGGGAGGCCGTAGAGCCATTTTGTAGTTGTACCGAGCTAGCCGCGCAAAGGAGACGCTGGCGAAATTTTTCGGAAATTTAGGAAGTTAGAAAAATTTTGAGAAAATTTTGATAATTTAAAATTTGAATTCAAATTTAGATTTGAATTGATAAGTAAGTGATTTGGGTTGAACTTATGAATAAGTTTGGAAAGTTAAAAGATGATTAGTGTATCATTAATAAAAGATTGTTTGGGTATTGTTAAAACTGTTTGAATTTGCGAAATAGTTAACGGGGATTGAATCATTCTTCCTAACTAGTAATTTCGGGGACGAAATTCTTTTAAGGGGGGAGGAATGTGACGACCCGGAATTTTTGAGCATTTGAAATAGGAATATTTAATTAATTTTAAATATTCAAAAGATAATTATTAACTTTAATTTCAAATATCATTATTGATTAGACAAGTAACTGTTGAATTTAAATTATTGAAATTGGTAAATTATTGAATCTGGAGCTTTAAGCCTGTTAAAAATAATTTGAAGACTTATAAAATTTATATAGATAATACTGAAATGGATAGAAGTGTTGGAATCAGCTTTGAAAATGGTTTGTTATGTTTTGAAATTTTATATCATTTAAATTGAATTTAAAAATAGCCTTCCGAGGCACAGTCTCGGAATTCGACGAAACCAGTTCCATTGGGTTCGTAATATTGAATTATTATCGGATTTCAAATTCCGTAGTGATCAGAGTTGTTGTGTGAGCATACGGTATATAAACGCTTTGAAATAATTATTGAAGATGATTTGGAAATATAAGAATATAAAATGTATAAACATTGATCAGTCAAATCTATATCAACATCAGCCGAAAGAACAAATAAAGAATACATAATAATAATCGTTTAATCTCGTGGCCTCGTTCCTTCCAGATTCCTCCTTTGAGAAGCTGTTCGAAATTTAAGTGGCTTCTTTCAGAAGCTAACGAACGAAGGGAAATATCGTGCCTCTCGTCCTCTCTAAAAATTAAAAAAAAATCCTCGGCACTTAGAAAAATAAAATAAAAGCGGGATGAACGAAATCAATTCCATTCGAGAAAAAAATGGCAGAACTAAAGTAAAGAATAGCCGAGCTTTTCATTTATTCGCACCCTCTCTTTTTCTCAGCAATCAAAATCGAAGCAAAATCGCGAGCCGTCACGTTCCTCTTCAGTCGAGATCGACTTGACCTTGGTTCGCGACGAAGTAAGGGGGTAAATCAATCGCGATTTTCGCGATGTATCTGGAGACGTGGGTGATGCGAGCTCGGGGCAGGCGACTGTCGTTTAGGGTTTAGCGGTGGGACCACGAGCGCGAGCGAAAGGGAAGTGGAGGCTCGACGCTGGAGGGCAGTGGAGGCTGGGTTTCGTCCAGGCAAGTGTAGTGGTGGTTCCGGTCAGAGCTGCTGGTGTGCGATCAAGTTGAGGGCGATGTGAATAAAAGAAGAAGAAGAAAGATGTTCGTGAGCTTGGCTAGCGTGAGGGTGCTCGCGAGAGAGTTTTCACTGAGGTATTTTCATTATTAATTCAATTTAATGAATTTTACATATACAGGAAGAAAGTATACAGCGAGTTTTAAAATTTATATTGATGTCAAAACAGTTTTGTTTAAAAATAAAATCAGCTATATATATATATATATTTGTAGATTCAAAAGAAGATAAATTTACCAGCATACACTTTAAAAGTTATTAACTTATTTCAAAGCAAAGTATTAAGGTAATAAATCTGTTTAAAAAAATATATTTTTAATTTAAACCTAATTTTTAGTTTAAATTAATTTAGCAGCCGACTAAAATTGTAAAATGGATAATAAGATTTGTTTGATTAGTCCAATTATTAAGTAACCGTATAAATATTTATACAAGGTCAAAATCATGGAAATCAAGTCGGTTTGGATTGGATCGGATTAGCAAAACAAAGCAAAGGTGAGTTAATCTCACTCAGGTGAATTTATATTTTAAAGTTAAATATTTAGATTTAAATAATTGATTGGATGATTGCATTGATTGATGTGCTATATATATAGTAGTATATGGCAATATATACATATTGGCATATGTATATATTGGAATTGTTGATATTCCCGCATTATATAGCGGATGAGACCCTATGCGCCGCATAATAGCGGATGATATTTTATAAAACCCATATACCGCGATATTCCACCTCGAAGTGGAATTGGTATTGTGCTAACATCTGTGGATGCAGGGAAACAGGTTGGAGGGATCCGACTAGATTCCTCAAAATATTTAATTTTGTTTAAATATTCTGTGATATGATTGTTGATATCCTGTGATGATTTATATTGGATAATCTGGTTGGATTGAATTTCCCAGTATAATGAGCTACCAAAAGCAATTGAATTGGATTTTTGGAAAGAAATAAAAGAGTAAAATTTAGTTAAGTAATTCTAGTGAATTCGAATAAATTAAATATGGAAAAGAGGAATTTTGAATAAATAGAGAAATATTGAATTTAAAGAAAATTTATGTGATGTTATTTAAAGGGATAAAAATTTATTTTAATTCAATGTTTAAATGTAATTAAAAAGAAAGAAGGAATTTGGGAAATCTGAGACTTGTGTTTCGATTTAAAGATTTTAAATCATAATGAGTAATAAAATCTGGAAGTTAATGTATTTGGAAATAAATGGATTAAGTAAGGAAATTTATTTCAAAGTAAAATAAATTGGAAAATCAATGGTAAATTGATTTAAATATTCGGGAATTTGAAATTTAAAGAGAAGTGAGATTTTGGAAACTGGGTTTATAAAGAAAAATAAAATATCAGTGGATATTTGAGAATATAAATTCAAGGTGGGAATTTATAAAAGGATATGGTTTGGTTTAAAAATAAATGTTGATTTATTTTAAAAAAGATGGGAATAAGAAGTGTATTTCTCTGGATAGCCAAGTACGTTTTCAAAGCAATTTTTAAAATAAGTTAAAAGTTCTAATTGTGTTTTTTAAAAGCATGTTTTAGAAAATTGATTATTTCTAAATGTTAATTTCCTAAGTAAGTATTTTCAAAAATCTATTATTGTGGTAATTATATAAAAGTGATTTGCTATTATGTTTTAAAAGGAGAAATTTAGTTTATATTTATAAAGTGGTTTATTTTAAAGTATATATTTTTAATAAAGTATTAAGCTAGTTTGATTTCAATGTTATAATATATTTAAAATAAAGTGTTTTTAAATTATTTTAAAATTAAAAGTATTTTGTACTTGGTGATTCAGAGAAATAAATGGTGGGAAATGTATTCCGTAAGCGGAAACTGTTTTGAAACTGTTTTCAAAGGGAGTTGAAAATGGAAATATATCTTGTAAAAGATATTTGAGACAAATAAATAATGTGGAAAATTATTTATTATGTGATGGTTGCTTGTGAATGTGAATTGATAGTTAAATCACCGACTATCAATATTGGTCAATGCGCTGATCGTTTACGAAGAGACCGGGATCGGGAATTTTTCCCGAAAACCACTTCGATCCGGTTTGTACGTTTTGTGGAAATGATTTCGAAGTCGAAGATGGAGCGGTGAAGTGCAAGGGCTAGTCGCTACTAATCCTGAGGATATTTCCAAAATGGATGTAGTAGGAATAGTGCCTTCGGTTCCGTTCGGACCCGGGACGGACTTGTATGGACGAATGCTTTCGTGACATCGTCAGGTGGACGATGGGCATTCAAAGTGAAATGTTCTGTAAAGGTAACGCTAAGCCTCAAGCCTCATCAACCGGGAATGACTGAAAATCAGGGGTTATGCAGCAAGGCTTCGTGGGTAGCGCCCACTGGAGAGTGTGGTCATCCCTGTCTAGATGTCCCTTTTATTTCGGCTTAGTGGTGCGGTTGCTGATCCCAACCGCGGGGTGATCATATTCGGAATTCCCATAGGTGGTTCCGGCCTTGTGTTGCAGGGGACTTAGGGTGGGTCCTCGGTACGCTGATCTAGACCAGGTACTGTGACAGGTGGTACCCCAGTGCCTAGTCATTAGTTGGAAATCCATTCTCCCTACGTGCCTTGTACGGTATTTGTTTGTATACCTAGTATGCTGGAATTTAATGAATGTAACAATTTCGGCTATTTGAATAAGTAATTGTATATAGACACTATTATAATACCAGAGGATTTTATAAAAAGTGTTTTAGCTATCGTAAGGTAAAAACCCGGCATGTTTATTTGTGGCGTGGTCTTACGAGATGCTTTTGTTTTCAAAGGATTTTGAAACTTTAATAATCAATTGAGTGTGCTTTTCTCACGCTGGTATTCCAGACTGACTCGGGTATTGTTTATATGATGCTCGGGTCAGACCGAGATAAATAGGTTTAGGATATGATGCTGTGGAGCTCAGGAGACGAGCTGGATGACGATACGTACTCTCGTACTTGCTATTATTTTTCCGCTGTGTATTCAGTTGTATGTTATGGATGTTGATGTACTCTGATGATGTATTGTATAAACAGATATAGCTTTTGATTTGTGTAAAGATCTGTTGATATATATTATATTTTATTCCGCTGCGATGGTTAGATTCTGATGTTGTTTTTTTCTATTTTCTTCTTCTACCTCTTCTTCTTAACTAAAATGGTTCGATTTTCCGGGTCTGGAAAGTCGGGTCGTTACAGTAACTTTACCACTTCCTTTATAAAAATTTGAGCTAATTTTGGTGCTGTTCTTTCTGACTTGACTGGGATGAAGTGTGCTACCTTGGTTAGCCTATCAACTATCACCCATATACTTGTATTACCTCTCTTAGATCTAGGCAGTCCATCTATGAAGTCCATAGATATGTCTTCCCACTTCCACTGTGGTACACTAAGAGGCTGCGTCAACCCTGATGGCCTTTGGGTTTCAGCCTTGACTTGTTGACAAGTCATACATTTGGCAATGTATTTAGCTACATCAGATTTCATCCCCTTCCACCAGAAGTCTCTTTTCAAATTTTGGTACATTTTTGTGTTTCCTGGGTGTATGGAGTATTTACTTCTGTGATATTCATTCAATATCTCTTTCTTCAATTCTGTGTCCTCTGGTACACACATCCTATTCTGGTATCTCATATAACCATTTTTATCAATATGGTGATTCATCACTTCCTCCCCTCTTGAGAGGAGCACTTTCTTCTCTAATAAGTTGGCATCCTGTTCTTGCATTTTTCCTACCTTCAGAATTAAATCTGATTGAAGTGTCATTAAGCTTAACTTCCCTTTATCTTCTTGTGCACCATGCATCTGCTCATCAATGTGCACACAACCATTCTCCCCAATTTCTAACTCAGTCAGCAAAGACAAGCCCTTAAATTCTTCTATCATCATCATAGCCAATTTAGCATGCTGTCTACTTAGAGCATCTGCAACTTTGTTTGCTTTGCCTGGTGTATAGAGTATGTCAAAGTCATAGGCAGCTAACAACTCCACCCATCTATGTTGCCTCATGTTCAAATCTTTTTGTGAAAATAAATATTTTAGAGACTTGTGGTCAGTGTAAAGTTCAAACTTTGTGCCTAACAAGTAATGTCTCCAAAGTTTTAAAGCATAGATCACAACTGCTAATTCGAGATCATGTGTGGCATAACTTACTTCATGGGGTTTAAGTTGTCTGGATGCATATGCAATGACTTGGTCTTGTTGCATCAACACTGCACCCAAGCCAGATCCACTAACATCAGTGTATACAACTAATTCTTCATTTCCATGAGGTACCTTTAAAATTGGAGCATTTACCAATGCCTCCTTCAACTGTTCAAAAGACTTCTCACATTTTTCTGACCAAACAAAAGCTTGGTTCTTCCTGGTTAGGTTAGTGAGTGGTGTAGAAATTTTTGAAAAATCTTTTATAAACCTCCTATAATACCCTGCCATCCCCATAAATGACCTCACTTCACTCACCGTGCTTGGCCTCTTCCATGCTTGAATAGCCACTACTTTATTAGGGTTCACAGAAATCCCTTGAGCAGATACAACATGGCCAAGGAAATGTACTTCCTCTTTCCAAAATACACATTCTGAAAATTTTGCCTTTAAATCTTTTCCCTTAATCTAGACAAAACCAGCTGCAAATGATGCTTATGTTCTTCCACTGTTTTGGAGTAAATCAAAATGTCATCTATAAAAATAAGAACAAACTTGTCTAAACAATCTCTAAAGGTTCTGTTCATTAAATCTACAAAGTATGATGGTGCATTGGTCAAGCCAAATGGCATAACCAAAAATTCATACAACCCATACCTAGTGTTAAAGGCAGTGTACTTGATGCTTGATTCTTCCACCTTCATTTGATGAAAACCAGATGCTAAGTCTAGTCTAGAAAATACTTTTGCCCCTGCTAATTGATCAAAAAGATCATCTATTCTTGGCAATGGGTATTTATTTTTAATGGTTACCTTGTTTAATTCCCTATAATCTATACAGAGTCTTAAGGAGCCATCTTGTTTCTTAACAAACACCACTGGTGCTCCCCAGCTAGAACTACTGGGTCTTATAAAACCCTTTTCTTCCAATTCTTCCAACTGTTTCTTTAATTCCTTTAGTTCATTTGGCCCCATTCTTGTTGGCTTTTTAATCACTGGGCTTGCTCCTGGAACTAGATTGATCTGGAACTCTACTGGTCTATGGTGTGGAACACCCTTGACCTCTCCAAACACATCCAAATATTCATTGACTGTGGGAATTTCTTCAATGGTTAGTTCACTAAAATCTTTTTCTGAGTCAACTAAATGATATAGTTTTCCTTCCTTAGCTACTTCACATAAAACTGTGATTCTCTTACCTCTAGAATTTTGCAATGATATGGTGGATGAGTCTAAATTAATTATGGCTTTAAATTGCCTTAACCAGTCTACCCCCAATATAACACCAATATTTGGGTAATTCAAAACATATAAATTGGAAATAAAAATATTTCCTCCTATGTTTAATTCCACATCCACACAAATCATATTTAAAACACTAGAACTCCCCAGTGGACTTTGTATATGCAATGGGGTTTCAACCAATATGCAATTCAGTTTTAGCATTTTAACTAGTTCATAAGAAATTAAAGAGTGAGTTGCCCCAGTATCATATACTACTGCTATGGGTATGGTACAAATAAGTAATGTACCTTCCACTTGGCTATGGTTTTCAGTGTTAATCTCCACTGTGGCTTTGCCTTTTCCTTCCAAATTTGCCAATTTTCCTTGCTGTTTGTACTCAGGACAATTCCTCTTCATATGCCCCTCTTTCCCACATAGATAGCACTTGAAGGCTCCTCCCTTCAATTCTGGACATCTTGGTTTGATGTGCCCCTCCTTTCCACACTGATGGCACACAATTTTCTTCTTGGTTTCCTTAGCTTTGACATCTCCAGTGCCTTTGTTACTGGCCTCTTCCTTCTTCTTATCATAAGGGTGATACCTCCCCTTACCCTTCTTGGTATTATTATTCTTAAAATTTCTGAACTTCTCCCTTTCCTTGTCATGCTGTTCCAACCTCAAAGCTAAGTCTATCACATGGTCAAAAGTCCTGTCTGCATAGGGTAACATGGCTCTGCTAAGTCCTGGGTTCAACCCTTTTATGTACCTATCATTTTTGGATGCCTCATCTGCCACAAGCATTGCTCCATATGTGTGAAGCCCCTCAAATTTTTGAGTGTATTATGTGACAGTCATGGTTCCTTGTCTAAGTCTAATAAATTCTTCTAGCAAGGTAGTCTTTGCTGATGCTGGTACAAACCTTGCTTCCAACATCTCTTTGAATTGATTCCAAGTGATTTCATTCTCATTCCTTCCTGCAATGATTACTTCCCACCAGCCTAAAGCTACTCCTTTTAGCTGTCTTGAAGCCACTTGCCTCTTTCTTTGATCATCAAGTTGCATGTCATTGAAAATTCTTTCCATTGTTCTCAACCATGTTTGAATTTCCATGATACTCTCTGTCCCTTCAAAGCTTTTGCCTCCTAAATGAGTATATGTCTTAAGTAATTTTGAGAGTTCTTCATAGGGATTTTCTTGCCTTTGTCCTGCCCCATCCCTAAATGCTCTCACCAAGTCTTGCAGATTGACCATTGGTGGTGCATGGGAAGATCCTGCTCCCTGATTTGGTGGTCTCCCTACCATAGTTTGCTAATAATAATTTACATAGCTGGTTAGTTTGATTGGTAATTTTATTATTTCAGTGGTTTTTTTTCCCTTCACACTGAAAACATTGATATATATATATATTTAGTTCCTTTAAATTTTATTTCTATCTAAGAACTTGATCTTTACTTCTACTATGTTGAATAACATAGCTCTAATACCAACTGAAATGACCCTCCTAATTCTACCCTAATTTCATAAGGATTTTTTTTTTCCATCAAAGGGAATTTAAATCAAATGGAAATCAAAATGCCATTCAAGCTATTGACATAGCCACTTGTTTCTTTTTAATTAGGCAAAATCAGCAGTTCAGACGTCTAAATAATTATGACAGGCGTCTAAGCTTAATCCAAGACGTCTAACTAATTATGACAGACGGCTCAGAGATCTAAAATTGAAACAGAGAGAAAAAGACATTTTGAACTGAATTCAGACATCTAATTTTTTTGTGACAGACGTCTACATTTAACCTCAGACGTCTAAATTATTATGACTGACGTCTAAGTTTAATCTCAGACGTCTAAATTATTAAGACTGACGTCTAAATTCGATCTCTATGTACATGCATATGCACATTCAATTTATATGTGTCTGGATGTCCACCTACATTCATTTACACTTTTAAGTTTTGATTTAAACTTCCTTTGAACTATCAGAGATGATATATAGATTGATCATTCATTACAAATATATTTCCCAGGGTCATTTTCTTTTTTCCAATAAACAAAATATATCCAGGATCAAAACAATTAACCAATATAAATATATCAGTACATTCACAAAGATATGAACATACATGTGAGGATGTATATGCCTCTCTTGTTTGAATCAGAGTTCTGGAAAACAAGAGGATATTGGATTGATTGGATTTAATCAATCCACACATAGTACAGTGTTATATGCAATAAAATCTGAGTGAAATTCAGATTCCTATTACAAATACAAAGGAAAAGGTGTGTTATTATTTGCACAAAACATGTTTATGTGCGTATATAACTGCAACTATTTGGATCTGGCTTTTAACTCCCTTATTACAAATCCTTTCTTTATTTAAAAATAAGACATGAAACATTTGTATGAAACAAGTTAAATTATGGGAACCTTGCAGTCATATAAAAACATTCAACCTATGCCTATTATCTTTTGTATACATATGCCATGGTAGAAAGATAAAACTATTTAATTTCTCTAAGAATCAACTATCCAGATTTTCCAAAACTAAAATCCTTTCTAAAGACTCAAGATTGACTAATACATTTATAAAATATAATCATTTAATTTAAACATGGTGTTCTTACTAAATCCACTTACAATATTTTGATTAACTTCTTTAATATCAGATATTACTAGATTTATAAATTCCAGATACAAGTCAATCCCTTAATAAAATACTTAACAAAATATCCATCCCATATTCAACACTTGATACAAGTAACAGTTTAAATCATTAATACATGCAGATTTCATCATTTAGGCTCTTATCTAACTAAGTTTAGCATGCTATAATCTTCTTCTCAAAGCCTTGCTCCTACTCCTACTTAGTTGCTGCAATCCCTGAAAAAGCATTTGAAACTGCGTCATTTTAAATGAGACACCCCAGATGCCATTAGCACACTAGGGTCAGACACATGTCTGGTATGAGAAAATTCACAAAAGCAATTAGGTTTTTAGGTTAAAATCAAGTTAAGTACATATACATAAAGTTCTGCCCTTTGGAATCAGGTTATACTTGTGTGCATGCTCTGTGTCATTGTGCATGTGCACACTTTAAATTTTTCTTTCCAGAGACTACATATATAAATATGGCACATACATTCAAGCATACAATTCAGTCATAATCAAACAATCATTCACACCAAACAGGAAAATAACCAATATGAGTTAAATCATTTATTCCATCCTCATATTTCAATTCTGGGAAAAACTCTAGTTTTCTCATCATCTCAAATATTTTTCCCTTGGTATATTTATCTATCCTGGTCTCATCTGCAATATTTATGAATCAATGGACACACTGTAATGAACTAATTCACTCCATTACACAAAGATCTCAGGACTTAAACAAGCCATGTGTCAACTTGTATTACTCAAGAAAACGAGTCATTCCTGCAGTGTTCTTGACCCCAATTTCCTAATCAGGTTTAAGTTAATAATAACTCTTTTGATTTTTCATGACTAAACCATTCAGTGATCCATTTTACTAACTAAAATCATCCATATCATGACATCTCATATTATTCATAACCATACAGAGACAAACAAGCAAACAACCATTGGTGACTAAATAAATAAGGTTCTGTATGTATATATATATATTCTGGTATTTTTAAAAGGGGTATAGGCAACTAACATTAGCTTATGGCTTCTGAGAGAGTTTTTCATTTTTGCAAACATTTGTGCTTGAGTTAAACTCAGAATGATCTGGTTTCACTGAATCACAAAATTTTGTTTGCTATGCATATGAACATATATATATTTTCATTGAATCAGGAGCATCAGCACATAGGCAACCCTATTGCACCCCTAATTCCTTTTTGTCTCAAGCCTCAGCACTTATACATGAGTATATTGCAGCTCAACATTATTTACATTTTTCTGGGTTGAGCCAAAACCAATACTACTTGCCTATTTTCAACATTTTGTTTTCTGGGTATTTGTTTATGTTCCTAAACATTAACATATCATAGATCTGGATTTATAAAACATATATGTATACTAACAACACATAAAGCTTTCTTATAATAAAACAAGTGATCAACCAAAGAGAATCAAAACATTTTCAGTTTTAAAATCACAGATAAGCATTCTCATATGAAAATATATTTTTAAGAAAATTACTTATAACTGGCTGCCTACATTAGGACTTATTGCCTTAGATTTTTGAGTGAGTTTTCTCACCTAGCTCTCTTCTTTGCTTCCTTAATTAATTGATGAACTTCTGCCTTTAGCCTCAAACTCTCTTCCTTCCCTTGCCTTATGATTTCTATGGTGTTGTTTTCCCCTTTTTTTTCAAGTTCTTTTCTGAGAAGGAGAGGAGGCTGCTGCATATACATGTATATATACAGGGTCTTCCTTAGGGTTTTGGGTATTGGCTAAAGCCATTTTTGCCCACCAGAAAAATCATGTTATCTGTATTTTATTTGAACCCAAAATTCTACCCTTCCCGGCTTAATTTAGGTGAAGAGAAAAGTGGTTACATTCTTTTTGGCTAATTTCAGAATTTTGCTTTTCAGAAAATACTTTTTTCCTTTGTCTACAATCATGCTAAAAATGTGACTTGATTTGTTATTTATCAAATACTCTTCCTAATTCTGCCTATACCAAACATTTCTCTGTTTTATCTTATTTTTTTCTATTTTTAGCTTTCATGTAAATGGCATGTACTTCCTTCATTTATTTATAAGAGGATTTCTCCTTTTTATATCTTCATTCTTTTTATTTCTGCCTACATATATAAAATATATTGGTATGTTTTATTTTGCTGAATTGAACTCTAGTACCTTATTAACATATCTATATATATATAAGTCTTACTGAAATAATTAGTACGCCTATATATATATTTATACATCATTCTGTATTGACACACACATGCACATGTACACTCAAAAATATTCAGTAGCATCCATATATGTATATTTACTCATGCATACAACTTTTAAGGGTTTAATCTAAATATATATATATTCCTATACATATCAATATGTATTTATTCTTAGAGTTCAGGGACTTTTAGCTTTATTTCATGTGCATTTCCTGTGCACACATGTACACACATACTGATACACTATCAAGCTATATCAATTCCCTTTCAAGATTTAATTCAAAAATCATTTTGAATTTATTTATATTTTTCAGAATAAATTCCTAAAATCTTGGGTCATTACAATATATTTATTTATTTATTTATTAATTTAATATAAGATTTATCATTTCCAGATATGTATAATTCAACATTTATTATAGTTTTCAAATCCACTTATATACATCCAAATATTTTTAATCATCGGAATTTTATTCGTTCAACTAAATAAAATTAGTATCTCAATAGTAAAAATCAGTTAATTATCTAATTATCAGATGTCCAAAAATCTGGGTTATCACATGTATCACACGTACTTGATGTATATTCCGCTGTGTATCATAAGCTGTATAGTAGGCTTTATGAAGACAAGTTATTATAACTGTCCAGCACTGTGCTATTATCCTGTGTTGTACTCTGATGCTGTAATGTATAAACAGTTATAGTTCTTTTTGTATAAAGGTCAATTGTTATCTATTATATATTGTTCCGCTGCGATAGTGAGATTATGATGTTTTTTTCTATTTTCTTCTTCTACCTCTTTCTTCTTTAACCCTAATGGTTTGTATTTCCGTCCAATTTGAGTTGAATTAATGGGGAATATTGTCGACTCAAAGGGGTACGAATTTGCGGATCGTTACATTAACTTCCAGTTGTGTGCTATGGATTGTGTTGTACTCTGATGATGTATTGTATAAAACAGTAATAGTTCTATTTGTATAAAGATCAGTTGTTGTCTATTATATATTGTTCCGCTGTGATTGTGAGATTTTGTATTGTTGTTTCCTATTCTTCTTCTACCTCTTTCTTCTTCCCCTTACAGACTGGTATTTTCGTCATTCGATTGCTCGGCATGTAATACAGTGGACGTATTGATGTCGATTTCGGAGGTCGAAAAACCGGGTCGTGACAGTATTGCCTATTTGAGTTCCATCACACTTATAGTAATTTATAGTTCCAATTGCAAAATATGGCACGTGCGCATGCACACACACAATTTTCTTATTAGTATACATTTTTGTAACTTTGATTTTATACTATATTCAGTGAGAATGTATTCTCTCACAAAATATTTGAGATAGTTGCACTGCTTACTTGCCTTAGGAAAAAAATTCAAAGCTCCTTATACACCAGTGTAAAAAACATGATATATTTATATTATTGTCATTATTAATATTTCCTATAAAATTTCTAATGGAATAGCTAACCTTAGACAATTCATATGCATTAAGCAAGCCACAATACTGCAATTTTTAATTATTATTCTACTAGAAAATAGCAAACTCCGTGGCATTCTTTAATTTTATCAACAACATTAGAAATAATATATGAATTTTGTCTTCAAATATAGTCTAAGTTTCTTTATCACATTTTACCCTAAAATAGATGTATATGTGTAACTACCTGAATTATTATTCGAAAATTTGTCTTATTAGATGTTAAATCCCACTTTCTTGCAGATCAAGAGCTTGAAAGCATCAGTAGGGTGAGGCAATCACTGGTATTCAAATAAAGAGAAATAACCTCTATATTATATATTTTCTATTGATTGTATTACTGTTTTTGTCATATTAGGTCCAAAGTGGGACTTAACTTTTAAGAGGTTTTTAACTTGGACTCCTCATCCTCTACTACACGATAAAGGAATACTTTTAGGACATCACATTTTTTTATATTTTAAGGGCCTAACATTTTACTTTTAATGGCGGATTTATAAATAGGGCGTGTTTGTAATTTTTTTTGCTTGCATCGATATATACCATTAATAATTTTACATTTCATATGCAATTAGGTATTAAACTTCTAGAAGAATTGTATGCTTGTTTTTCTGATGAATTTATGCTAGATATTATGTTTTAGGAAAGTTGATAATGAAAATAATAATTTCTTTCTTTCATATCACAAAATCATTATTCAATGTTATCTTTTGTTACTTCTTCCAGTTTGATTTTATTATCACATAATGTTGTTGTCTTGAACTTATCACATGATCGATCACAAATGTTTTATTTTTATTTTAGGCATTTCTTCTACACCCTTGACTACCAAAAAAAGGAGCAAAGAATAAGGCAAAGTTGTGGAATTTACATTTATGTTGCCTTCTTCGATCTCATATTTTGAGCAAACCAGCAGTACACTCGATATTTATTCTAACCGTGAAAAAATAGTATAAACATTTTATCCTTTTCCTTTCATTATTTTTCATTCTATATCCAAAAAATTGATGCTCTACAAATTCTGTTTCATGCCAAATAACTCAGTTATGCTTCAAACGGCCTTCTATGAAATGCATCATGCTATAGTGTATATATGAAATCTTATTCAAACATTCTATTTTGAATTATTAAGCTTGCGATATGCTTTGCATAAATGATGAGAAAAGCTACATGTTGGGCTAGCAAGAATTAGCAAAAAGATGAGTTGGTAACATGATGTTAAATAGATGACAATCTTCCACTTAGTACAATGAGTAATACGGCATATGACTGTGTTTTCGGTTATAATTTGCATTCCCTTCATGATACTTTTCTATCTTTTGATGAAAGAGGGTTTCATGCTGTCTGTTTTGCCAAAGAAAAAGTAATCATAAATTCCTATAAGTTAATATATGTATCTTATAACCTTATATAACATATGGTTACCTCTATGTTTTATTAGCAGGTAGATATTTTATCCAATAATCGCTTGATAAATTCACACACACATACATACAAATTTTGTATATGCAACAATTTTGTACGCCTCTCTCTATGTATAATATTAAAAACAAGCAATGGCTGCCAACTCCCCAGAATTGAAAGATGATGGAAGAAAAGTCCCTCTCAAAAAAGTTGTGAAAATTAGGTCCCTATTTTTAGTTTTTGGCTAATTTATGCCACTTTTGCCCTTAATTTCAATGTTGGGCCGATTTTCTGGGAGGGGACAGTTTGTTAAAAAATAATAAAATAGGGACTTAATTTACATGAGTTTATGAGTAGGGACTTTTTGTACATGGGCTTTGAGAATAGGAAGGGATTTTAGATATATTTTCTATGATCTACTAAACAAAATTACTTTGCATGTAACACGGATTTAAAATCCGTTTGATTTCTACATTAAAGGCTATAGTTATTACATGTACCGAGTGAGTTATGAGGTAGGAATGATATAGATATAAATTACTTAGTTCTCTAATTCAGTTTTGTTCTTCCTTAATTTAAATAATTTTCATCTTCGATCTGTTTACCACAATCTAACTACTAAGTGTTTACCATATTGTACCTCACATTTCAAAATTTTAGAAATGCTTTTTGGAAAAATGAATATTTGTTGAGAAATGAATGAAATGAAATGGTCAGTTAATTATCAACTTAATAATGTTACTATGAGAACTTAAAAAATGACTTAATGATTGTAGCAAAATAATGTAGCTGTAACCCATATGCGTAGCACGGGTTCGCACTAATCTTTATTAATAGTTGACTGGAAGCGCAAAGGTCTAGCCGCGAATTTCCAAAATAGCCAATTATAAAATACATGGAAAATATTAGTTAATGTGTAATTAATTTAAACAAATGAATATATCATGATTTATTGTATATCATATATAGAGATTTATGAATTTCAAAGTTATACATTAAACTTTGAATAAATGCAAAACAGAAATGGTTTTACAATGTTGAAAATGATTTAAATAGTTGACCCTAATTAATTAATTTAAACAAGTGAACATATTATGATTTTTTGTATGCCATTTAACAATAAGGTATGAAACATTAACAATGTTAGGTAATGGGTGTAATAAACAATGTATTAAAGGAGAAATCATATGTTATCTAATTGGAATTAGTGTAATAAATATTTCAATTAATATGAGCAAAGATGTTAATTGTAGAGTAATGGGTGTAATAAATGGAAATTCATGATTACTAAATACATAAGGTATTTGTATTTAATATAAGAACATTTAAATCAAAATAAAAGAATTTGTTTAAAATTTAAATTTTAAAGAAATAGGATTTTATTACTGTTGTAATTAAATGTTGGAAGAAATTTAATATTTAGATTTGGGTTTAGTATGAAAAATTGTATTTCTAAGGAAAACAATTGGATTAATTATCTTCCAAGTATTAAGGTATGTTTTGAGATTTAATTATTGTTAATAGCAAATCTTGCCATTAATAACAAATAGAAGTAAATGGTAATTAATTAGTGATATAGGCAACATACGTTTTGTGTTAAAAATAAAATGAGTATTTCAATTAGAAACATTGCGTTCAAACTGTAAGTACTCAAATTTGTTGCAAAATTTACTTTTATTTTACTGTATATTTATTTATACCTAAATATAAACTTATGTTTCAGATCCAATTATTTCAAAAAAATTGATTATTTGGATTGAAATCTCATACGGTATTAAAGTAAATGTTAATAGGAGATTGTAAAGGGGGTAAAATAGATTTATACTTGATTATTTCCATTTAACTTAGATTTGATTAGATTTTAATTGCAACATAATTTAGCTTTGCATCTTCACTCTTCTAATTTACTCTTACATTCCTTGCCTCCCTGTGTGGATTATTTTCATACTTTTTATTTATGAATGTAAATTATAAGTGACGATAAAGATGTACATATATATAGATACATATGTTTATGTTACCTCATTTATGCTGTCATAATTTTAATGTTGTATATTCTCTTAATTAACTACATAAATATGTGTACAGAATTTATTTTCATTTGTTGTGTGATAATTAAATCTTTAGTGGATGTCAATTTTAGTATGTTCGGGGTTA
Organism: Allium fistulosum; assembly: GCA_030737815.1. Classification (NCBI taxonomy): domain Eukaryota; kingdom Viridiplantae; phylum Streptophyta; class Magnoliopsida; order Asparagales; family Amaryllidaceae; genus Allium; species Allium fistulosum. Next base: position 1,214,660,425 of record CM060904.1, on the reverse strand, counting down.
ACAGAAATAATTTAGTAAACAAATGTTTTTAAAATTTAAATTCTAAATGTTTTAATTCTTTCCTTCACCTCTTTTTAATGTCTGCTACTTTTACAAAGGCTGTTCATATTTACTTTATTTCAATACCTAGTTTGTTCATATTTACTTTATTATGTTTTTGTTCATTTTCAAACTTCATTTCCTAAAGCCTCTTTTCATTTATATTTAATTAACATCAGCCTCTCTCTTCAAATCTCAATGGGCCTAAACCTAACTCTAACCTTATAAATAATATATGATGCAAATGAAATCCTTCATGCATTCTAATCTTCATCTTGTTATCTTTTTCCCCTTCAAATCTTCTTCTTCTCTCTCATTTTTTTCTCCTTCAAATCTTCCTGCTCTTTCAATTTTTTCCATTTCAAACATTATTTTCCATTTCAAATCTTTATATTCTCTTTCATTTTTAGTCCTTCTTGTTTTAACCATTTTCTTTTTCAATTCTTTATTTTCAGACCTTCTTCCTTTTTTTAAACCATCTAAATATATATATATATATGTATGTATGTATGTATATATAACAAGGAGGAAAATTAAAGTAAATCAAAACAAAATTTGAGAGATCTGAAATCATATATTTATAGCTAAAACAAAAAATTAAACCTTAAATTAAATGAAAATAAAGATAATTAAATAAAATCAAACCATAAAGTAAGCTAAGGTTCCTTGAAGCTTTTAGACAATTTTTCTATGAAAACTATAACACTGAAAGCAACAGTTAGAAACATAATCTCTACAAATCATAAGAAATTTGATAATTTTTTTAAATGAATAGAAATTGAAGAACTAACGATGAATTCAATCATATGATACATATGAATCTTTAAGCTGATTTAGATTGGAAACCGATTTTTTTAGTTTTGTTGAGTTATAGTATACATAAGAAACTAAAATAGGGGAAAAGATAAGATGAAGAAAAAAATTAAATGGGAGGGATGCAAAATAATGGTAGAGAATAAAGGAGGAATAAAAATTATAATGATAAAGAAGAGGACGGGATCTCTATTAGATTACAAAGAAATAACGATTATGAGTTTATTAAAAGAAATAGATATACATAAGAGTATTTTATCTAATGGAATAATGATAACATTAATTCCTATGTGAATGATGGTTGTTTGATGAAATATTGAAAAATTTTGGAGGGCCTAAGACTAAGGAGAATGATGAGAGATAAGAATACTAAGAGTTATATATTCTCTTTCTTATATAATAAAATAGATTAGTAGTTTTCTCAGACACCCTAAATTTTTTATTTCGCTGTTTATTTTAGGTTCTAGTCTGTCATTTATGGATTTCGATTCGTTTTCATTCTTTAGAAAATCTAATTAAGTAATTTTATTACGGTGTGGATACATCAATTCAGTATTTCTTCGATCATAAAAGAAATCGAGAATTAAAATTATGGATTGTATCATTGCATTTAATCAATTGTTATCACTGTTAAAAATAGTTTGAAGCAGATTTGAATTTTCTGTTTTTAATCTTTGTTATATATGGAAATCATAATTGGGTAAGTTAAATGGAAATAGTTTTTGTTTTCCATAGGCATAGTGAACTTATCATTTGTAGCATATGCCTCTAATATGACCGTGCAGACGTCTAGTAGAGTAGTGGACTTGAATATGAAAGAGGTTTCATTTGATCTCGAACATCTAGTGATTCTGGCTAATGAAGAATTGATAGCAAAATTAATCATTTTGGCACTCTTGATTGTCTGGTTTGGTCCCATCATGATTAATCACTTGGTAAAGCACTACCACTCTATAAAGAGTCAATATATATAGGCTCTGGGACGGGTTCAACTTGTTGTCAAGGAGTATCGACTTAGACTTGTTGTTCACTTCCAGTCATACTACCTTCAAGTTACTATTACTAGATCTGAATCAACTTCCATTCGAATTACTAATGTTTGTTGAATTTTGTGATGATGAATTGGATTGTCTATGTTAGTCCAAACATGTTTGAATTTGGACTGTGTAGGAAACTAAATACAGTTATTTTTATAATTTTCGTTGAAAAATTTAATGTCGATTTTCCGACTAGCAGATGAATAGGACTTGTATTGAATTAATTGGCATTGTGTTAGCATTATGTACTTCCATTTCATTTATATCTATTTTTGTATTTAGAGACTTTTTTGAACCCACTTTTTAATTATGCTGTAGAATTTTTGAATAAGCCCAAAACATTTGCAAGAAAGAGAAAATTCGTACATTAGCCATAAGAGTAAATTTTTGGCTTCCATTATATTGAACTTCCTACTATCGGAGATTATTGTTCTTATTAAATATTGGGGCAGACCTAGAAAATGAGAATTTAGAATTAACTTCTATTAGAACTTTACCATAATGGAACCTAATAATTATGCATGTGACTTAATTGTGTATTACGGGTTTTCCAATGAAAGATGCAATTGTTCCTGCGCCTTTTTTTCCCAAAATTCAATATCTAAATTAGGAAATCTTAACCGTAGCATAATGGATTATAGAAAATACCTAGATAACTTCATACAGGGGCTTGTTCATCATCATCAATTTTTTACCACAAAAGTAAGGCCCATTCGCTAAAACTCAATAACAATATACTTATTTCTCAAACTTCACAATGTAAAACCTATTATCCTTAAAGTATATCTGAATGTCTCCTTCATGTTTCCAAACACTATTTATATAAGCTATAAAATATCTGTAATAGGATTTGGAACCCAAAACATAAAGAAATATGGAACGCTTTCAATTATCTCCCGTCAAGATTCGAATTCAAGAAGTCATTTTCACACATCATAAATTATTAACTTCATTTGGAGGGTAAAAAGGGATAAGAGTGCACATTAAAATTTCATTTCCTACCACTACAACACTCTGGGTTTTGGAAGTTTTGACCTAAGGTCCATTAACAAAATCTATACTTAATTGAGATCCATCTGATCCCACGTGTGACTACTAGTTGGTTATAATTCAAGTTAGGAATGACACTAAACTTCTAGTTTGTTGAATCTGGATAATAACGTGAACCTAAATTGTCATGCAGGATCTTTTTAGAAGAACCCCACCATCTCGAGGCTTTGAGTTGTAAATTGTTCATCTCCTTCATGATTTGGGGTTCACTAGGGTGGGTTTCGTTGTTTGCAAATATGTTCCTTATGGCATAGAACTTTACCTCTTTTCATTCAAAAAGCATACTAGAGCTAAACTATTAATTATATCTTGATATTTTATTTTCTAATATTCTAATTTATCAATTTACATTTCTTTTATTAAATCTCTTCCACCATTTTATAGTTTTTGAGCAAATGAATGTGTAATGTGGGACTAGACAGCCAAGAACATAACTAAAAGTGAAAAAAGATTTTCGATCAACATGCCTGATCGATTACAGCAAAACTACAAAGTCAAGTAGCAATATGGGAGTCCAGTAAAACAATAGTTACCAACAAAGGAAGACACAAACATCAAGTTAATCATAAATATCATACAGTAGTAGTAGTAAAGCAAAATATATAACAACATTTACCTATCATTTTACATTTTTGCAGATATATTTAAAAGTGCTTACAATTAGTTACAAATAATTCATCGATTACCTCCGAACATTGTATATTCAAGTCCATTTATTTAGGTTAACTAAATAAATAAATTCAGCTAACTAATAATTAATAATGTTTATATTAAATAATAAAGAATAACAATTTCTATATTTATACACTTGTATTGACCAAATGGTAAAATTGAATTTATTTCATTCGATTATGATATGTAATTGCATAAGGTATTAATAACAAATTTAATTTGTAATTTATCTACCAATAAACTAATCGTACATTACAATGCAAAATTTACTTTGACTTCAAATAGCTATATTTAGATTTCCGTAATTATTTGCAATATCCACCTCACTTTCTCTTTATATTTCACATTTTTACTCGATTAATAAAATGTGAGAATTTCAATATGTAGACTATACTCTTATATTACAAAAACAGAAAAAACTACTTTTTCATTAAAGTAAATATATGAAAGTCACAAACACAAACAAATAATAATAAATTCAACTTATAATACCTTTATCTCAACAAAGTCATCATATAGTAATTTCGTTTTCTCAACAAAGTCATCATATAGTACATTATATATATGTGTGTGTGTGTGTCTGAGTGTATGTATGTGTGTGTACATCTGTCTTGTGAGTGTTTGTGTGTATTGAAAAAAAAATAGAAATGTCTAGGGCCTTGGGGCTTGCATTACAATAAGCTACCAACATGCATAGCCAGGTAGAAAATATAAACGAAGTACGGAAAGCCAACTTGCCGGCCAAATTACTACAATCTAGATTTAAGGCAATATACATACCAAGGAAGAGGCAACTAAACCCAATGCATCTACAAAACCGTTCAAGTAGCTTAAGTTAGTAGTAAGGAGTGCATGTTGAGAAAATATATTTCTGGTCCTAGTCAGTGATCGCCAATATATCCTCATCGTTGGTAAAGAATTTGCCGCCAATACAAAGGAACAGCTTATTGTCCATAAGTTGGTATTATAGTTTATGTTAACAAATTTCTTTGTCAACCTCAAATCCACCAGGATTCGTTTAGATAAGAACAAGAGTAGCCTTATGCGAAGCTTAAGAGAAGTATGCAGATTAAGGTTTGAATCCAAGTCCAATAAAATGAAGTATGCAATATTCATAATCCAAGTCAAGTTAAAGAAGTTATATGGTCGCATTATATCAATAATTGGTCAAATATCTTTATTTGATTGAAGTATGTTATGCCAAGTTTATTTTTTAAATACGTATATGCAAAAAATCACAAATGTACAATCGGCTCTACAAAATCCCCAATTTGATTTAGGGTATACAACATGAAAAAAGTTAGAAATGAGATAAGAAAAATGAGCCTTTTTCGAGTAACAATGATGTCCATATTTATACTAGTAACATAAGGTGGTATGGCTATCATGTGTCCATTCGACATGCGGTATGTTTCGTATTAAGATTGTTGATCTTAAACATATTTGCCTTCGGTATCATATTGTCGAGATTCACCACAAGTGGTTATGTAAGTTCGACGATGTCATCTTCCTATAGAAACTCGATACCCTTTGTATCTTTTGGACTTTGACATCCCCTGTCTCGTGTAGAGGCTCGAAACCTCTTATTAGTGTTGAAGTGTATTACTTCTTTTGAATTCACCATTCTTGATGAAATTTCATAATACTTATCACTTTTTTAAGGTTTACAACAATCATTGTTGTAAAGGCTTGACATCATGGCTTTATTGAAGTTTATCTTTCACAATGATCCAATATCCATCTTTTGTTATTAAACATTCATCATCAACTCATAGTCCAACATCGCTCCTTTATTTCATATTCATTGATCCCATATGTGCAATGGTTCGAAATCTTTTAAAAGCTCGACATCTTCACTCATTGATTGAATACGGCATCCTCTTATTTAATAATACTTCACACCGTAGTGGTTCGCTAACTCCTACAGGTTGTCTTTAGATTCGATAGCCTTTGCATGATACAACTTGATATTTGTTGATATTCGACACTGGTTTGTTATATGCTTGGTATCTTTTGAAGTTTTGGGAACATGATGTCCCTTCCACTTTACATATAACAACCTTTATGGTTATTGGGGCTTGTAGTTTAGCACCTTCCTTTTATAACTAGATATTCGATACCCTGTTATGACTTCGTATCCCTCATTTTCTTTTTAATTTACACTACATCGTGTGTTGTAGAGACTTGACATTACTTTTAATTCAATTTAGGTTTGATAGCCTTTGTGCCATAGAAGCTCGGCATCCTAGGTCCCTTCAGGTTTATTGTAGTTTGATACTTCTAAACACATATTGATTCGACATCTTCTTCTAGGATAGGCTCAATGATTCTTTTACTTTTTCAGACTCGTACCTCCTTGCTATGTCCTCATTCGATATCTTTTGTATTAGCTAATTACTTGGATTCAATACCTTTAGAAACTCGCCATCCTTTTTTGCTTAAGCACAAGACATCCATGGTTGTGGAGGTTTTCTATCCTTCATTTGTAACGCCCCACTCTGAGACCCACTGTAACAAAGAGTATTACGGGAGTAATACTGTTTGTTAAAGCGGAGAATAGAGTATAGTGGAAGCGACCATTTGTAATCAAGCTATAACTATCTACTGAATACGTCGAAAGGATGGTATCTATATATTTTTCTCAAGTGGTTCGACATATTCAATAAATATTTATAATGAAATTACAATGGCTAAAGACCTATCAGAAACAAGCATAGTAATAAATGATAAAACATCACAGAACAGAATCACATAACAGATATAAAATCCCAGAACAATACATCGTCAATACAGATCCAAATACTATAAGTGGGTACAAAGCCACTGCTCACACATGTGAGTCAAAAATATGTACATATCAAAGTCTGAATAATAACAGAGTAGCGGAATAGTGGACAAATAAAAGCGCTATCTATCAGCATAGCAGATAATGTCCAAGCGGAAGCACAGAAGCTAAGTCCAGAGACCTAACCTGAAACAACTCGGTCTGACCCGAGCGAAAGCACTCGGGTCAAGCTAGCTAAACAATCAGTAATAACTGAGATATATAATAATGCGGTACATAAATAAAACAGTACTTATCCAAAGAGAAGTATATTATGAACCACATGAATATAATGACGATCCCTAATCATCAATAAACAATAAAAATCTCCAAAGAGAAATCAACACCAAAGTGTAGAATAAATAAAATCGCCTCATATCATCGGCGTAGCCAAAGCTATAAAAAGATGCCCATAGGCAATAATCCCAAGAGTGACCAGAGTCTGTAATCAATGCCCAAGCAAAGATCGATGCTCCAAAGAGCAATGGGGATATACTGAAAAGTCAATGAAATCCAACACTGAAAAGCAGTGTCCAGAGACACTGTGAATCCACAAGGTAATCGCACTTACATCGTATGGTTCCATAGAACCAACACCGAATGGCGGTACTCGAATGGATATAAAAATCATCAAATAATACCAATATTGCACGTGCACCGACCAGAGTCGTTGTTGCCAAGTACTGTAGAGTTGTGATCGATCACTCGCACAGATGCGGAACGCGCGAGACGGCAAGATCCTTCCTAAAAGGATAAAGGCCCAGAGGCACATGCCAAAAAATAAACTGCTCCATAGAGCAGGTGTCCAGAGATGGTTGCCCAGAGGCGTGGTGACCCAGAGGTCCAGTACTGGCCGCCCAGAGGCTAATGTGTCACTAACTTCTTGGAGAGGAACCCGTAAAGTGTTAAAAATGAGTCCCATACCCCACGTTCGCACTAAACGGTTTCCTAACCAATAGCAAGCTAACACTCCAAACAATAAAAAGTCCACCTCGTATCATCGGTAAACTAGACCCAAAGGTCAAAACGATCAATCGAATAGGTCGAGGATTAACCGGAAAGAAAATACACACGGTTCCATAGGCCGGAGATTTCCTAACCGTTTAAGCACCTTTCCACTTCGCTAGACGTGCTAAAAAGTGAGTGTGAGGTTTTTATTATAGAAAATAATGATGCGAAACGGATTTATAATTGATTTTGAAATCACTTTAAAACGGCTTTTGAAAACTCTCCTATTATGGAGTAATTAATTTAATAATTGAAAATAATATTATATAATAATTTCTAAAGCCATTTAGGAGTGAAAAATCTTTTGAAAATGATTCATAAAACCCGTGTACGAAATCTAGAGACAAATCTCAAAGAAATCAATAAAACCAGAAAATCACTGAAAAATATTCTAAGTGTTTGTAAACATTCAAAAAAACTGACGCGAACCCAAGTTCGGCAATTTATTTGGACCAGCATACTGTGTCCAAATGTCATGAAAATTTGCAGTCATGTAGTCCAACATCCCTAATTTAAGATGCAAAAAGAATCGGGAAATTCCAACTTGAAACGAAGAAACGGCATCGTCTCAAAGTCGGACAAAAATCATAAAACTTTACTGTGTCAAAACAGTGTAAAGGTCCCACTTCGACGACATGGTCGAAAAGTCACATGAACTCAGATCTTGATGAAAATTTTCAGGAGCGTAGTAAAGTACTCCTACTTTGATATGCAACAAGAATCGTTTGGTTTCGACTTGAAACGAAGAAACGACAATGTTTCAAAGTTGGTCCGACGATAACTGAAAATGATCACTATTGTAAAACAGTTTCTGGGTGCTACTTCGGCAATAGAAACGAAGTACCTAATGCACCCAGATCTAAACAAAACTTTGCATGGTTAGAGATCTCGATCTCATCTTTTTAACGAGACCAAAAACGATGAAATCCGATAAAGGACGAGCCCGGGATGGCGTCGCAAAGTCGGGGTTCTACGCTGAAAACAACGGGAGAAAAGAGACTAAGGCCTATAGCTATGCACTAACTGGCCATAGATGAAAAACCACAATTTTGGCATAGTAAACTTCAAATTCTGGCAAAATGAATAAAATGAAAGTTGTAGCTTAGTTTCTAAGCTTTCCGGAATGACCAAGATCGTCAAATTCCGACCAGAGATGAAAATTCTATGACTAAAACAATTCTCAGATCTAAATTTTATATCACTGTCGTTGTGCTCTCGAGACAGTGGTAAGAATGTACAATTTTGACCAAATTAACTTCGAAATTTCATGAAACTCAAAACATGAAAGTTTTAGCTCTAAATCTAAGCTTTCCAGAACATCCAAAATTATTAGATTTGGATAAGAAACGAGTAACTTATGGCCAAATCAATTTCAGGTTTTTATTTTATCAACCCTGTAGTTTGTTGTCAGGTCAGCGACAAACAAGCATGATTTCGACCATTCAAACCTCAAAATTTGGCAAAACACAAAACATTTAAGTTATAGGGTACAGAATAAGCTTTCCAGAACTTCAAGAAAATATTAATTCCGATTTAAGATGAATGATATATGCCTAATTTACTAACAGCAATAAACTAATTAGCATATATTACAAGTACCTTATGTGCACACCCCAAAATGAAAGAAAAGATGATCAAAGAGCTATGATTCACATGTTACATAATAAAACATGTGTTACTAACTGATTACCAAAATCAAAAGATGATTAAACACATATTAGAAGAGGTTTTTAGCAATATACCTCTCTAGAAAGCAACAAAGACTACTATAGCATCAACCCAAGTTAGCAAAAGATGATTAGGAGGCTATAAGATCAAAAAAACACATAAAACATGTGTTACCAAATCAATTTCAGAAATAAGAAAGATATAAAAATGGATTTGAGGTGGGTATTTGCATTACTTTTTCATAGAATGACTTGCATAAGCTAAAACTAGAAGGAGATGAAGATAGATGCCATTTTTGTTATGAAAGCTTTAGGAAATGATTAGGGTTTTGATTAGAGATGAATGAATGAGGTTAGGAGAGTTTGAGATAATTTATAGAGGAGGTTTAGGGTGGGTTATTGGGCTAGGTTTAGTAACCCAATAAGAAGAGAGTTATTTACATGTTTCCAACAATTAGTCTAAGTGTTCATATATGTTTATAAAACTCATTTTTCTTATCCAAACCCGTTTTAAAATCTCTCCTAAAATATTTAACTTTCCAAAAATAACATTTTATCCTCATTTTAAATCCCATATTTCCCATTTAATTAAAATAGCCTTTTTCAAATAAATTTTTGTTATTCCAAATCCTTTTATGCTTCATTAAAATAAATAAAAATCCTAACTTTTATTTATTAATTGGTAATGCAAATCCCGAGTTGTTACAGACTCCACCCTTAAGAAAATTGCGTCCCCGCAATTCATTAAGATAGATGTCGTTTATAACGTCACAACCCCAAAAGAAGTGATAGAGATAAAATAGAGAATTCTCACCCGTAGAAGAAGATGGGAGAAAGCCAGGATAAGAGCGTTCGATAGATTCTCTGGTCTCCCAAGTGCAGTCCTTAGGATTCGGTGACCATTGAATCTTCACGAGTGGAACCTCTTTGTTGCGAAGGCGTCTAACCTCCGAATCAAGCACACGAAGAGGTTGCTGCTCCAAAGATAAATCAAGTAAGATCTCTAAATCAGGTACAGCATGTGGCTCAATGATAGAATCAGGGTCGCGGACACACATGCGAAACTGGGAAACATGGAACACGTCGTGCATTCCAGAGAAGTGAGCAGGTAGAGCCACACGATAAGCCACGGGGCCAATGCGTTCCGTAATAGGAAATGGTCCAACATAGCGAGGAGCCAACTTCCCTGTAGAGCTGAAACGCACAACCCCTTTCATAGGAGATATCCGAATAAAGACATGATCACCCATGGAGAACTCAAGAGGCTTCCTACGGTTGTCCGCGTAGAATTTCTGACGGTTCTGCGCCTCTTTCATTCTCTGACGAATAAGAATAATCTTCTCAGAAGATTCCCGAACTGAATCTGGATCAAGAAGGAGCTTCTCGCCAGATTCTAACCAACACGAAGGAGAACGACATGGCCTTCCGTAAAGAGCCTCGAAAGGAGCCATGCCAATACTAGACTGAAAGCTGTTGTTGTAGGAGAACTCTATAAGCGGTAAGTGATCCTCCCAACTACCTCCGAAATCCAGAATACAACAGCGCAAAAGATCCTCTAAAACACGATTCACCCTCCCCGTCTGACCGTCGGTCTGAGGATGATAAGCAGTCGACAGATTCAGCTTTGAGCCCAAAGCTGACTGTAGGCACTTCCAGAAGTGACTACTAAAGATAGTGTCTCGATCACAGACGATAGAGCTAGGAATACCATGAAGTCGAACGACTTCCTTCACATATAGCTTGGCAAGCTGAGGAGCAGTCCGAGTGGACTTAATAGGAATGAAATGAGCTGATTTGGTCAAGCGATCGACGATGACCCAAATAGAAGTATGGCCTGACCTCGATCGAGGCAGACCGTCAATAAAATCCATGGATATCTGATCCCATTCTCACAATGGAATCTCTAGCGGTTGAAGAAGACCGGATGGACGTTGGTGCTTAGCTTTGATATGTTGACAAGTCATGCAACGGCTTACATAACTTGCAACATCACTTTTCATGCCTTCTCAATAATATACCCGACACATATCGGCATACATCTTGCTCGAACCGGGATGGATGGTGTACTTAGTGCGATGACACTCGTTCAGAATGTCATGCCTAAGTGATAAATCAGAGGGTATCAAAATACGGTTCTTCCTGCGAAGACACCGATGAGAATCAATAGAATAATCCAACAATGTCTCATCACTGGATTCCGACTCAAGGAGATGAATATATCGCAACAAGTCTGGATCCTGCCGCTGAGCATGGGCAATGCGATCCAATAGAATAGGTCGAGTTTCCAAGCTGAATAACAAGATCTGAGAATCAGAAGACGGAGCTCGATTTCGAATATCACACATAGAAAGAGTCTCAAGAATATCCCACTCGGCAATCATCATAGAAACAACTGCCGAGTGTTTGCGACTGAGCGCATCAGCCACACGATTACCCTTGCCAGGGGTATACTGAATGTCTAAGTCATATGAGGCGAGAAACTCAAGCCATCGCTGCTGCCTCATATTGAGATCCCTCTGACTGAATAGATACTTCAGCGACTTGTGATCGGTGTAGAGAATGAAACGTTCGCCCAATAGATAATGACGCCACGTCTTCAAGGCAAAGACTATAGCAGCTAACTCAAGATCATGAGTAGGATAGCGAACCTCATTCGGACGTAGCTTCCTGGAAGCATAAGCAACTACCCGATCCTTCTGCATAAGAACAGCACCTAGGCCGCTACCCCAAGCGTCGGTGTAAACAACAAGATCCTGGTTACTCTCAGGAACCATAAGGATAGGAGCATGAGTGAAAAGTTCCTTCAATCGCTGGAAAGAAACTTCATACTTATCAGACCAAATAAAGCGAACCCCTTTACGAGTCAGAGTCGTGAGGGGAAGTGCAACACGAGAGAAATCCTTTATAAATCGACGGTAATAACCCGCCAGCCCAAGGAAGCTGCGAATATCATGAACGTTCTCAGGCTGCTTCCAATTCTAAATAGCTTCGATCTTGGCAGGATCGACAGAAATACCCTCAGATGATACAATATGGCCCAAGAACTTGACCTTGCTCTCCCAAAAATGGCACTTGGAGAGCTTGGCCTTAAGCTGATGCTGACGAAGAGTATCCAAGATGATCCGCAAATGATGAGCATGCTCTGCCTTGGATCTAGAATAAATAAGAATATCGTGGATGAAAACCAGGACGAATCTATCGATGTATTCCCGGAATACTCGATTCATAAGATCGACGAAGAAAGTCGGAGCGTTCGTCAAGCCGAACGGCATGACCAACCACTCAAAAGAACTATAACGAGTGCGAAATGCTGTAAGAGGAATGCTGTCTTCCATGACTCGTAGCTGATGGAATCCGGTGGCAAGGTCAAGCTGAGAGAAGACCTTCGCACCGCTCAATTGGTCAAACATGTCGTAACGGGAATTAGAGTTAGACATGATTCAATGATAGATAATTAATTAAGGAATACTACGGAATATAACGGATTCTTATACATATTCCTAACTTATCTATCAATAAACATAAGGAAGAGATTTGATTTAATTCAGATCTAATTTAAAATGTATTGTACTAAGTGTATCTGTTATGTATTTATTATGCTTATTCCTTAAACCAGGCTCTGATACCAAGCTGTAACGCCCCACTCTGAGACCCACTGTAACAAAGAGTATTACGGGAGTAATACTGTTTGTTAAAGCGGAGAATAGAGTATAGTGGAAGCGACCATTTGTAATCAAGCTATAACTATCTACTGAATACGTCGAAAGGATGGTATCTATATATTTTTCTCAAGTGGTTCGACATATTCAATAAATATTTATAATGAAATTACAATGGCTAAAGACCTATCAGAAACAAGCATAGTAATAAATGATAAAACATCACAGAACAGAATCACATAACAGATATAAAATCCCAGAACAATACATCGTCAATACAGATCCAAATACTATAAGTGGGTACAAAGCCACTGCTCACACATGTGAGTCAAAAATATGTACATATCAAAGTCTGAATAATAACAGAGTAGCGGAATAGTGGACAAATAAAAGCGCTATCTATCAGCATAGCAGATAATGTCCAAGCGGAAGCACAGAAGCTAAGTCCAGAGACCTAACCTGAAACAACTCGGTCTGACCCGAGCGAAAGCACTCGGGTCAGGCTAGCTAAACAATCAGTAATAACTGAGATATATAATAATGCGGTACATAAATAAAACAGTACTTATCCAAAGAGAAGTATATTATGAACCACATGAATATAATGACGATCCCTAATCATCAATAAACAATAAAAATCTCCAAAGAGAAATCAACACCAAAGTGTAGAATAAATAAAATCGCCTCATATCATCGGCATAGCCAAAGCTATAAAAAGATGCCCATAGGCAATAATCCCAAGAGTGACCAGAGTCTGTAATCAATGCCCAAGCAAAGATCGATGCTCCAAAGAGCAATGGGGATATACTGAAAAGTCAATGAAATCCAACACTGAAAAGCAGTGTCCAGAGACACTGTGAATCCACAAGGTAATCGCACTTACATCGTATGGTTCCATAGAACCAACACCGAATGGTGGTACTCGAATGGATATAAAAATCATCAAATAATACCAATATTGCACGTGCACCGACCATAGTCGTTGTTGCCAAGTACTGTAGAGTTGTGATCGATCACTCACACAGATGCGGAACGCGCGAGACGGCAAGATCCTTCCCAGAAGGATAAAGGCCCAGAGGCACATGCCGAAAAATAAACTGCTCCATAGAGCAGGTGTCCAGAGACGGTTGCCCAGAGGCGTGGTGACCCAAAGGTCCAGTACTGGCCGCCCAGAGGCTAATGTGTCACTAACTTCTTGGAGAGGAACCCGTAAAGTGTTAACAATGAGTCCCATACCCTACGTTCGCACTAAACGGTTTCCTAACCAATAGCAAGCTCACACTCCAAACAATAAAAAGTCCACCTCGTATCATTGGTAAACTAGACCCAAAGGTCAAAACGATCAATCGAATAGGTCGGGGATTAACCGGAAAGAAAATACACACGGTTCCATAGGCCGGAGATTTCCTAACCGTTTAAGCACCTTTCCACTTCGCTAGACGTGCTAAAAAGTGAGTGTGAGGTTTTTATTATAGAAAATAATGATGTGAAACAGATTTATAATTGATTTTGAAATCACTTTAAAATGGCTTTTGAAAACTCTCCTATTATGGAGTAATTAATTTAATAATTAAAAATAATATTATATAATAATTTCTAAAGCCATTTAGGAGTGAAAAATCTTTTGAAAATGATTCATAAAACCCGTGTACGAAATCTAGAGACAAATCTCAAAGAAATCAATAAAACCAGAAAATCACTGAAAAATATTCTAAGTGTTTGTAAACATTCAAAAAAACTGACGCGAACCCAAGTTCGGAAATTTATTTGGACCAGCAAACTGTGTCCAAATGTCATGAAAATTTCAGGCATGTAGTCCAACATCCCTAATTTAAGGTGCAAAAAGAATCGAGAAATTTCGACTTGAAACGAAGAAACGGTGTCGTCTCAAAGTCGGACAAAAATCATAAAACTTTACTGTGTCAAAACAGTGTAAAGGTCCCACTTCGACGACATGGTCGAAGGGTCACATGAACTCAGATCTGGATGAAAATTTGCAGGAGCGTAGTAAAGTACTCCTACTTTGATATGCAACAAGAATCGTTTGGTTTCGACTTGAAACGAAGAAACGACAATGTTTCAAAGTTGGTCTGACGATAACTGAAAATGATCACTATTGTAAAACAGTTTCTGGGTGCTACTTCGGCAATAGAAACGAAGTACCTAATGCATCCAGATCTAAACCAAACTTTGCATGGTTAAAGATCACGATCTCATCTTTTTAACGAGACAAAAAACGATGATATCTGACAAAGGACGAGCCCGGGATGGCGTCGCAAAGTCGGGGTTCTACGCTGAAAACAACGGGAGAAAAGAGACTAAGGCCTATAGCTATGCACTAACTGGCCAGAGATGAAAAACCACAATTTTGGCATAGTAAACTTCAAATTCTGGCAAAATGAATAAAATGAAAGTTGTATCTTAGTTTCTAAGCTTTCCGGAATGACCAAGATCGTCAAATTCCGACCAGAGATGAAAATTCTATGACTAAAACAATTCTCAGATGTAAATTTTATATCACTGTCGTTGTGCTCTCGGGGCAGTTGTAAGAATGTACAATTTTGACCAAATTAACTTCGAAATTTCATGAAACTCAAAACATGAAAGTTTTAGCACTAAATCTAAGCTTTCCAGAACATCCAAAATTATTAGATTTGGATTAGAAACGAGTAACTTATGGCCAAATCAATTTGAGGTTTTTATTTTATCAACCCTGTAGTTTGTTGTCAGGTCAGCGACAAACAAGCATGATTTCGACCATTCAAACCTCAAAATTACAAGATAATCTTAATTCCGATTTAAGATGAATGAGATATGCCTAATTTACTAACAGCAATAAACTAATTATAATTTCAGCTAGCATATATTACAAGTACCTTATGTGCACACCCCAAAATGAAAGAAAAGATGATCAAAGAGCTATGATTCACATGTTACATAATAAAACATGTGTTACTAACTGATTACCAAAATCAAAAGATGATTAAACACATATTAGAAGAGGTTTTTAGCAATATACCTCTCTAGAAAGCAACAAAGACTACTATAGCATCAACCCAAGTTAGCAAAAGATGATTAGGAGGCTATAAGATCAAAAAAACACATAAAACATGTTTTACTAAATCAATTTCAGAAATAAGAAAGATATAAAAATGGATTTGAGGTGGGTATTTGCATTACCTTTGCATAAAATGACTTGCATAAGCTAAAACTAGAAGGAGATGAAGATAGAGGCCATTTTTGTTATGAAAGCTTTAGGAAATGATTAGGGTTTTGATTAGAGATGAATGAATGAGGTTAGGAGAGTTTGAGATAATTTATAGAGGAGGTTTAGGGTGGGTTATTGGGCTAGGTTTAGTAACCCAATAAGAAGAGAGTTATTTACATGTTTCCAACAATTAGTCTAAGTGTTCATATATGTTTATAAAACTCATTTTTCTTATCCAAACCCGTTTTAAAATCTCTCCTTAAATATTTAACTTTCCAAAAATAACATTTTATCCTCATTTTAAATCACATATTTCCCATTTAATTAAAATAGCCTTTTTCAAATAAATTTTTGTTATTCCAAATCCTTTTATGCTTCATTAAAATAAATAAAAATCCTAACTTTTATTTATTAATTAGTAATGCAAATCCCGAGTTGTTACATCATTGAATAGTCAATTGTTGTTCCTTCTATATTGTTCAACATCTTCTACTATTTTGGAACTTGGCATGCCACTCTAGGAATTCGATATCTTTATCTATGGTAACATTTATCTCCTCGCTTATGTAGAAGAGTATTATACTTTAGTACAATGCTGACCTTTCAGGTTACCGCTTCGATATTGACTTTTGCTGCCTCAATATCCACATTGCCACCTATTCGTATTCTCTATGATCTCGTCCATTCATATAAATCAAAATCGATGCCTCATATCATTTTTCTCTCCTTTTATAAATACATATCTCCTACTTCTTCTTCAAACCTTTACCTGCAAATTAATCTCGAAAAAGAAATTTTAATTTCCTTTTTAGTCAAAAATTCGCGATCTTCACAGTAATCAAGCTTTACTCGACGGCTTAACTTTTATTTCTAATCAATTTAGTCCAAAGATAATTTAGGGTTTATAATTTTGAAATTAGGGCTTACTTAATTGGGGATAGATCCTACATACCAGTTCTAATTTTAAATTTTTCTGTGTTTTGATTGCAGTACATTTCATTATTGACTAATAGAAGCTTGATAACCTAATGGCCTCTATGAATTAAAATTTTTCTTGAAATTCAATAACTTTCTAGAGTTTTACTAATGATAAGATCGATACCTTTTTAGGATCTCGACACTTAATTAAGAATTATATAATTTTTAAAAATTCAGTATCCACTTTAAAATTCAATGAATTGTTACCAGTTAGTATGTGGCTCGTGAATTCATATGTCATTTTGAAAATTTTCAGTTAATTAACAATGGTATATTTTTAAGATTTTACTAACTAGCTACAAATACGATAATTGGTTAGACGTTCTGCAATTATCTATAAATTCAATAGTTAGTTATGACTCTAACAATAGTTTGAAAGACCGTTATTTAGTTACAAACTCGATGACTTCATAGTAAGGCACTATGCCTTTATAAATTCGACAATAAATTAGAGTGTTTTTGTATTGGTTACAAACTCTATATCTTGTTTGATGTTTGCACCATACTACAGATTCGGAAAGTAGTTTTACTCATGAAATATTTATGCATTCAACACCTTACAAACTTGATAATTAGTCAAAGCATTTATAAAAAAATTTTAAACTCGCTTTATTATTTATGAATTCGACATCGGGTTATTGGTTTGACACTCTAGCATAATCTTAATAAGGTGCTATATGCATGATACTTTGATTAGACCTAATGACTAGTTGTGGATTCGACATCTAATCATAAATCCAACAATTATTAATTAGTTTTTAATTAGTTATGAATACCATAAATATTTATAAAATTCGTTATCTTGTAATAGGTTTTTTACCTATAAATACACTTATTAGCGAATTATCGAATTGTCACAAGTTCTATAGCTAGCCTTGGTTTTGACATTTTACCATTATGGCCTGAATAGTTTTCAATTAATAAGCTACTCATTGGTTAAGCATTTAGTTGTTTATTTTTCATCTATATTTAGGAGCATTTCAAACTTTTTTTAAAATATGCAATAATTATCTAATTTTTTTTATATCACTTGGCAAACGAATGGATAGCAAGAATTTTGACAAAGGCTACAAATCTTCTCATGCTTTACAGAAATGAAATTATAAGCTTATTCAATCCTCTATAACTACCTAGTAAGAAGTTAATACTATCCTTCAGCAGTTAGGGTTTACAAACAAGGAGGCCATGGTCGTTGGTCCATCTGGCAAAATAGATAATCCTCACGAAGGATTCTTCACATTTACTCCTATTCATACCTAGAACTTAAGCTACCTTCCTTTCCCAGAATTCCTTTTACATTCCCTAGAGCACTTGGGAGTCGCTCTGATACAATTAACTCCTAACTCCTTTATTTATTTAATTTGCTTGGAGATCCTTGCTAGGAAACCTAAACTTCCTTCTCTAAATGTTAAGATTCTTCATTCTTTGGTGAATCTTGTAAGAGTAGATAAGCAATTAGATAGTTCTATATATCATCTTCTTCCTTATCTAAGAGTTCAATCACCATCTGATCAACAAGACAAGGGACAGGGAGAATCGATTCATTTACATTAGATGCTATACTCCTAAGAATAGGGGGTCTATTTCTTATTCTAATTATTTTTACTACTTTCTATTGTTTATATTATATTCCGTCGTATCTCTTACGACAATTATTCTCTTTTGGAATCTGCTTCCAAAGGGACTGATTCCTTCATTGCTATCACAATTAGCACCTTAATTGAGGCTTCTAAGAATATGGGGAATAGTTTTGTCTTCTGACTGAATCCAAACTTCAAAAATTCTCTCTAATATAGGAAAGCTATAGGGTACTTGGAGATCCTTAACATGTTTAAAGGATATTCTCGTGGAAAACGAGCTTTGGTTATTAGCATCCAAAAAATATTTTCTACTTCATCTCTCATTCGGTGTGATTCTTTCGGTGAGTTTATATTAAATTTCAAATGAGGTTTCTTACATCACTGTTTGGCGAATTTCCCTTTGATTTAGGTTTACCTTCTATTGTCATAGCTTCTACGCATAAGATAGCTGAAGCTCATGTCTCTTTTTTGGTTGAATCAACTAAGTATGCCCTTGTTGGTGGTAATATTGCTAAATCCATTGATGCTATAAAAAGAAAAGTGGGCTCCGATGCTCCAATTGATGCTTTAATCCCACCTTCGAGCAAAAAGGCTAAGCTTGGAGAAGTCCAAGATTCCATCATTATTTCTGAGGAATCTAATTTGTATGTAGCTTTGGCTACTCACAATCTTAACACAATTGATTTAAGATCTCCAAACTAGGGTGCACAAAAACACACAGAAGATATTCATACCCCAAATCCTTTACTAAACATCTCTCTTTCTACTTCATACTTACACTTCCGCTTTTCAACGTTTGTTGAAGGACTTAGGTCTGACTGCACTTCCCATCGAATCTCTTCCTTTAGAGCCCCAGGCTCAAACTATCCCTATGGGAATTGATGATCTTATTCGTTCAACCATTTAATCTCCAACCGTGGCTTCTCTTTTGCCACTGCAATGATCAACTTTCTCAATGGATCATCTGTATATTCTTTATCGGTAGCTTTTTGCAACGACCTGGATTTTCGACGTTTTAAATATGAATTTAACGAAGATTTTAAAATTAAATTATTTTCAAAAATTAAAATTTGATAACATAAACTAGTTATTTGGAGTGCGTCCATCTAAATAAGACAAACAAAATTTGTTTTACGTCAAAATTCGTCCGAAACTCGGTCAGCGCAATTTTTCCGTGCGAATTACCAAAATCTAAAGTATGGATGTTTTTTCAAAGAAATGATTTAGAAAATTTTCCGATTGAAACGTTAAAGTTCGTTCTGTCCAATTCCAACCTCTGTAGCTCCATTTATCAAGAATTGCTGTTGTCATCCAATTTCGAAGCGGTAACAGCGACGACAGATGAAATTTCGCTATGAATGTCATAACACAAATTTGATTGCATCGTTGGAATCGTCTGGTCATGCTGGTCTCCATGGTATATTTATTTTTGTGCTTTGGCTTCCATTGCAAAACGCTAGATGGCTGAGATAGTGGTCTGTAACCTTTCCCTGGAGTCATAATTGCTTCATTCTTTTCAGCCTACTTTATTTCTTTTCAACCTATACACATTGCGTGCAAGGCCGACCCAAGTGTATTCAATGCCCGAGACGAGTTTTATTTTTCATTTTTTGCCCTATTTCTTAAACGACAACAATGATTTTAAATGTAAAAACAAAATGAAAATTCTTTCATATATTAAGCGATGATCATAAAATATTGGTTAACCAAGCCATTTAGGGTGCATATCAAAAAATCTAAACGTCAACATGATATTATAACGTATTAATACGATTAATGGAAACAACTTCTCTTATTTTTTGAAGCAAACTTGTAATGACCCCGGATTTTATATATATTTAAATTAATAATTTATTGAATTTTTGAATAAAAATTTGTTAAATTAATGGATAAATGGATGCCAGTTTCCCCGAATTAAAATAAATTCTGTATAAATCATTTAAATTTAAAATATGTATATAAGATAGATTGAAAATTGAATTAAGAATTAAATTTAAATATTTTAGAAAATAAATTTGTATTTGGATTTTGGATATGATTAAATCAGATATACATAAGATAATTGTACAGTTTTATACAATATAAAGTAGATATACTAGAATAAATCTTAACATTTTGTTAAAAGTCAATACAAAGTAATACAAACAAAAATATACTACAAAAATAAATAAATATATATATAGAAATACAAGACAAGTATTAAAGTTGGAAAAAAATTAAGTTAGGAATTGAAATAAAATATATAAGATAAATTATATAGATTTGTAAAATAGAAGTAAACATCACCATTCTTATAAACTCAAATTCAATTCAACTAAAACAAAACAGGATTTAAAGGAAGACCAACTGCAGGTTTTCAAAACAAAAAGTGCTCTCTGTTTAAACTGGTTTTCAGGTAAGCAAACAAATGAAATAAAAATACATGAACATAAAGTTTATAAAAGAACCACCACTATCTTCATATTTTGTTGCGGCCGAACTAAAGAGAAAAAATTATGAAAATGGTACAAGATTATTAATGCAGCCTCCCAGCAAAACCAAAGCAAAGAAAAAAGCATCTGCCTATTGTACAAACAAAAGAAAATATCTCTGATTTATGTTGTACAAATAAACATCAACTTGTACAAAATAATAACCCTTGTAACTGCACTTTCCATATATCAACTTTTCTCATCTTAGTTTTGTTCCTTCAAGCTGAGTAATATATGAAGTAAGCTTCGGTTTAAAAATTAAAACAACAAAATAAATCAAACAATTCAACTAGGATCAGAGGATTAAAAGAAGAAAGAAGCTCAAGCCTGTTCAATATAAAAAGCATGCTCTGTTCTTCTTCTGCAAACCAATGTGAGTAAACAGTTAAATTTAAAACTTAAGTAGGTTAATAATTGTTGCTTGAATAATTTCTGTGAGATGATGCTTGCATATGTATATAGGAGTATAAATCTGTGAATATGAATGCTTCTGAATATGTATGACTGATGTCTGTGCTTCTCTGTTCTTTTTAGATTACAGAGATTTTAAATGAACTAAATTTTAAAACCTTCCATCTAATCTCTTTGAAGCTTTGAGTTTCAAACAAATCAATTTAGTTTAAACACCATCTAGATTTTGAAAACAAGTTTAAGTATTTTAAGTATGGGAATCTCCTTTAAACAAGAAATACAGTTGAAAGCTTAAATAATGGGGTAAATCAAATTTTGTAATATATTAATTCTTGGATATATCTCGAATCATCTTTGAAAGTTATGATTTTTAAAACAAAAATTATAATTTTTAGAGTGAGATTGAAAGAGTAGTTTAGGTTTGTATAAATTTCATTCTTTCAGTGATCTATAGAGATTCACTGACTTGTAGTGGTCGAGATCTTGCTTGGTGATAGAGGGATGAACGGCGGTGTTGAAAAAAATAACTGGAGTTGTTCCAGTTCGACGTGGTGACGGCGGCGAGCAGTTTTTGCTCGTAAACCTAGTTTTAGCGTGGGGTTGTTTTTCGATTCATTTGTCTTCTTCGTTGGATCGAGTGCGACGTGATTTAGGGGAAAGGTAGAGGTCGCGTTGACGAAGTGGTGGCCGGAGTCGTATGATTTCTGGTGAAGTAGATCGTCGGTGTCGAGGCAAAATTTGGATGGTAGTTGGGTTCCAGTTTCTATCGATGAGCTCATTTCAATTTCTTGGGTTATCTCATCGATCTGTGTGTTTGGGAGGCCGGTGGAGGTTGTCGACGATGTGTTGACGATCGGAGTTTGGGTCGGAGATGGCCAGCTTGCTTGTGCACGTGCACGAGGTCGATTCCGTACATCTGAGTTGTTTGGTGGAGAAGAAGAGTCTGGGCACGAGAATTTTCTCGCCTGCGACTCGAGTAATTCGAGTCATATACTCGAAGCAGGAATAGGGTATTCTCGGGTCAAAGGTTTTGTTACAGGCTTACAACCTGAACTGTTTTTCTGTTTTTAAATATATTTTTTATTAAATTTAAATTTTAATCAAGGTTTAAAACTGGGTTTAAAACAAAATGTAAATAAACATTCCAGTTTGAAATAGAATTCAGTTTTGAAGATAAATAAAGTTTTAAATTCAATTTGTTATTTAATATATAAGAAATTAAAGGTATAGAGAATTTGAATTTAAAATAGAATTGAATTTGAAAATAAAATTTAAACAAGTTAAATTTTATACCAGGAAATAATTTTAAATCAGATTTTAAAATTTTGAGATTTAATTAAGTTTTATCACTTAAGTGTGGCAATAAATTAAATATGTTAAAGTTAAGGAAAAAGAATTGATTTTTAAACTCTTTAAAATTTCTTTGGTAAGCAAGGATTATTCTACTATGTAAATTTAAAATGTTAAGGAAATTTGTTTTAAACTTTATTAAAAGTAAATAAGGATTTATTTCAAATTTTAAATCTAAATTGGGAATAAAAAGAAAATTTGAAACAATATTTCAATATATGGAAATAATCATTATATCATAAATATAGATGAGTTTACTTTAATTAATAAAGATTAATGAAATTTTAATGGTTAATTAATTTATAACCAATTATGATTAATACAAGAAATTTTCTTTAAAAGGTGATTAAAGAAATTTAATCGTTAATGAAATCATTAACTAAGATTATTTGAATAATTAATTAATGTGATAAATTTTAACAATAAATTTAGATTGATTAAATTAATAATAATCAATTGTGGAATTACTAAGTATAATTACTATATGACAGTAATTATGAAATTAATTATTCAATGTAATTAGTTGAGTTAATTGAATTTGTTCAAGTTAATTCCTTAAGTTTGAATTTATTCAGAATAATCACTTGATAATTTGGGAAGGTATAATTACTTAGAAAAGTAATTAATAGATAATTACTGAATGTAATTAATTAAATGATATTTGAAATTTGAGTTAATTATTTGTTAATGAATTAAAGGATTAATTAATAATGGTGATTAATTAAGATTAATTTAAAAATTAAAGATAAATTGATTCATTGATTAAGAATGATTAGTTAATAATTACAGGTTAACTAATAAATTTGAAAGAGAATTTATTTCAAATAATTTGTAATTAACTTTTGATAATTAAACCGGAATAATAATTAATATATCTGATTTTAAATTAATCAGTTGATTAATAAATTCACTTGTGAATGTTTGGACTTAACTGAATGATTAAATTGTTTGATATTCTGATCTGTGATGTTTTGTGATATATTCTGATTTGTGTGTAATCTGTACTGTAGTTATTTATCTGGGATGAATGTAAATTATTATCTATGATTTATATATATCAGTGATATGTGAATGAAAGATAAGCGTTATAATTATACCGCTTGTCAACTATACTTCTATATTCTGATCTGTGATGATTGAATGATGTTGCACTACTGTGTAAAACCCCTGGACTACACCATACACACACAAATATGGATTTCACGTGGAAATCAGTTAAGTCGCAGATTTTTGACAATTTTAAAGATTGAATTCTTGAATCCAAATAGTTTTGGAAATTTGAATTGAGAGCTTTGCAAATGAGTTTCAAATGTAAATTATTTTAAGTAACTTAATAAAACTTGATATTTTAATAAATTGATTTAAATTTGAATTCAATTTTTGAAATTGAATTCAATGATTTGGGAAAACTAATTGTTTTCAACTGATAAAAGCTCTTATATAAGAAATGGATTTCCAATTTGAATTAAAGGAATTTCAAGTTTGAATTGAAGATGGTTTTCCAAATTTCGAATAAATCTTTGAAAACGTGTTTTTGAAAACTATCAGTTAAATCTTTGTTTTCAAGATTTAATGAGTTAATCCAATTGAAATGGAAATTGATTTGGAAAATCTGTAAATGAATCTTTGTGAAACTGGGTGAACTTTGTGAATTAAATATTTTGTTTAAAAGATTAAAGTGTGGAAATTGTTGAAACCGTTGAAGGTTGTTAAAATGAATCTTTTTGTTTAAAGATTTGAAAATGGTAATTTGTTAAACCATTTGAAAAGGAAGTTTGGGTTTAAGTTGTGACTTAACTGAAATTCCATTATCCATATGTTTTTAAATATTGCGCTCATTATTCGGTTTAGCCGGGAGAGGACCTTTGTGTCATATAACCCATTCCGAATAATGATACGTCGTATATGGATTTTAATTGAAGACCGGTGGTGAAGACCGGGTATTTGCAAGAATGATAGGATGACCTATCGATTGTATCTGCACTTAGTCGCGCCGGTATAGAGATTTCCTAAGTGATGGGAAATCCGATCGGGATTGTGAATACCCGGATTGCAAGGGCTTCTTCGGAAGTGCCTTCGGTTCTGTTCGAACCCGGAACAGACTTGTATGGTTACATGTCTGACATTACACTTTGAGATATAAAGCTGATTTCTTTCAAATACATTTCTGTTTGGTGGCGGAGAATTTATTCTCTTAGCTTAACACCCTTCTCTGAGACGTACGAGCTCAGAGGTTATGTAGTTGAAGGTTATCAACAATATATTCCCAATTTGGTAATGTGGCATGTTGAGTGTTGCTGTGTGATGATTATTTATTGATCATTTGTTGATCAAAGCACGGCTTTGTGAAAAAAGCGTAGCTTTGTGGACGAGACCTCTTCGGACCTCATAACCCGGAAATGGTCGAAACAGGAATGATGCGGCAAGGTTATGAGGGTCGTTCCCTTTAGGGTATGTCATTTCCTTCTGGAAAAGGGTGGTATCAGGTATGGAGCCCTGGTATTTAACCTATGTGGATACTCCAATCTCATTTACCGTGTGATTGTTGTTTGATCGAGACACCTCGGATAAAGGTCCCAAAGGACTGGGGGGTGGCATATTCGTGTAGTAGTTACCTGTATCAGAGGTAACCCGGCCTTGTGTTGGCAGAGAGCTAGTTAGTTCTCGGGACGTCCATCAAGAGGAGATCCCATGTGGCATAGGAAGTTCCTTAGCCTAACCATTTGTTGGAAATCCAAAGAAACAATACGAACCTTGTACGGTTTTAGTTGTATAACCTGCTATGGAATGTGGCGGTAACCTGCTATTGAACATAGTAGCTATAGTAGGCATACAATAATGGTTGTATGCTGGCTAAGATTAATATTATACTTTCGAAATGTTTCTGCACTATGCACTAGTAATAATATCAAAAGAGTTTTCCTTTTGTGTAGTAAGCATGTTTGACTATCATAAGAAGAAATCTCCTCCAATTCTGCGTTTGCATTGTGTGTGTGGCGGGAGGTCTTATGGTAGTTTCATTTTCCAAAAGCATTGCGGATTTCAATGTTTAAAATTCTTTTGTGGTTGTTTTAAAGATAAACTGCTTTTGTTACTCACACCAGTCCCACGACTGACTCAGAGTTTATTGTTCCTTTCCTAAACTCTGGGTGCTCACAATTTTCCACACGGGCAGTCTAGAGTTGGGTTTCTTTTCAGATAGTCAGGTTTAATAGATTATCTGGAGCTAGTTCAGTTTTGGAGATCAGGACTGACGTTGCTTATCTTGGTGCAACGTGATGGTGGT
Source organism: Allium fistulosum (assembly GCA_030737815.1). Lineage (NCBI taxonomy): Eukaryota > Viridiplantae > Streptophyta > Magnoliopsida > Asparagales > Amaryllidaceae > Allium > Allium fistulosum. The sequence continues at coordinate 1,214,634,372 of CM060904.1, read as the reverse complement.
TCGAGATTGATGTTGGAGTTGTTGGACTCATTCTCTTTTGAGAATCATTTGGAGTTATCACTTATATTTTCCGCTGTAGCATTGTATCATATCTCTGATATTGTTGTATCATATTGATATCATTGTTGTATATCATACTGGATATTGTATTCATTGGAGTTGTATATGATATCATCTATTTCTTTATTCTGCTGTGTTGTTATACTTAATGGTGTTATAAGCTCCGGTGAACCAGATTCGGCGTTTGAATCTGCGGCATTTTAAGAACAAGTGAAGTACGGGTGCCGATTTTTGAAGGCCGAGTTTTTGGGTCATTACAGTGGTATCAGAGCTGAGGGTAAAACTTTAGCTTAGGAGTATAACACATTAAGTAACTCATTAGAGATAGGGTGAAGTATATCCTAGAATGAGTAATCTCTAAGATATCCGTCCGTATGCCTCAGTAAATTCTCTTGCTATTCACTGATAGTAAGTATGAGTGCAAGAAGAGGATGAGATAGGGGACAGGGAAATACGACTATAAATGGTCAATACTCTGTAACAACAAGGAAATAACCTTTTCTCTATCAATCTCTTTTGTTCAGCATCTTTTTCTCAATTCTTCGATAATTTCTGGTAGATCCAGGAAGAGATTCGATATATTAAAATGGGACATAAACTCTGGATGGACCAAAATTGTTTGTTTGGATGAATTGATTGCATTGGTTGATAGGTATACTTTGGTTTTAAGCTAAAAGTTTTGAAATTATATATCTGTCTATTTTTGGGTCCGGATATATTCTACGAATGGTTGGTTATCCCTTCGAACTAACTGATGCCACTGCATATTTCGTAGATCTAGATAACCCGAGTACCTTGTGAAGTGTCAAACAGATTCGTTCTTGTATCTATTATTGATATTTTGATTTGGTCAGCCAAATGTAGAATAGAAATTCAGTTTGATTTGATGTAATAATTTTCATTTATCTTTGTGTCTCCATGTGCAAGTTCGAGGACGAAATTCTTTTAAGGGGGGAAGGTTGTAACGACCCCGTATTTTATATATATTTGAATTAATAATTTATTGAATTTTTGAATAAAAATTTGTTAAATTAATGGATAAATGGATGCGAGTTTCCCCGAATTAAAATAAATTCTGTATAAATCATTTAAATTTAAAATATGTATATAAGATAGATTGAAAATTGAATTAAGAATTAAATTTAAATATTTTAGAAAATAAATTTGTATTTGGATTTTGGATATGATTAAATCAGATATACATAAGATAAATTGTACAGTTTTATACAATATAAAGTAGATATACTAGAATAAATATTAACATTTTGTTAAAAGTCAATACAAAGTAATACAAACAAAAATATACTACAAATATATATATATATATAGAAATATAAGACAAGTATTAAAGTTGGAAAAAATTTAAGTTAGGAATTGAAATAAAATATATAAGATAAATTATATATATTTGTAAAATAGAAGTAAACATCACCATTCTTTTAAACTCAAATTCAATTCAACTAAAACAAAACAGGATTTAAAGGAAGACCAACTGCAGGTTTTCAAAACAAAAAGTGCTCTCTGTTTAAACTGGTTTTCAGGTAAGCAAACAAATGAAATAAAAATACATGAACATAAAGTTTGTAAAAGAACCACCACTATCTTCATATTTTGTTGCGGCCGAACTAAAGAGAAAAAATTATGAAAATGGTACAAGATTATTAATGCAGCCTCCCAGCAAAACCAAAGCAAAGAAAAAAGCATCTGCCTATTGTACAAACAAAAGAAAATATCTCTGATTTATGTTGTACAAATAAACATCAACTTGTACAAAATAATAACCCTTGTAACTGCACTTTCCATATATCAACTTTTCTCATCTTAGTTTTGTTCCTTCAAGCTAAGTAATATATGAAGTAAGCTTCGGTTTAAAAATTAAAACAACAAAATAAATCAAACAATTCAACTAGGATCAGAGGATTAAAAGAAGAAAGAATCTCAAGCCTGTTCAATATAAAAAGCATGCTCTGTTCTTCTTCTGCAAACCAATGTGAGTAAACAGTTAAATTTAAAACTTCAGTAGGTTAATAATTGTTGCTTGAATAATTTCTGCGAGATGATGCTTGCATATGTATATAGGAGTATAAATCTGTGAATATGAATGCTTCTGAATATGTATGACTGATGTCTGTGCTTCTCTGTTCTTTTTAGATTACAGAGATTTTAAATGAACTAAATTTTAAAACCTTCCATCTAATCTCTTTGAAGCTTTGAGTTTCAAACAAATCAATTTAGTTTAAACACCATCTAGATTTTGAAAACAAGTTTAAGTATTTTAAGTATGGGAATCTCCTGTAAACAAGAAATACAATTGAAAGCTTAAATAATGGGGTAAATCAAATTTTGTAATATATTGATTCAAGGATATATCTCGAATCATCTTTGAAAGTTATGATTTTTAAAACAAAAATTATAATTTTTAGAGTGAGATTGAAAGAGTAGTATAGGTTTGTATAAATTTCATTCTTTCAGTGATCTATGGAGATTCACTGACTTGTAGTGGTCGAGATCTTGCTTGGTGATGGAGGGATGAACGGTGGTGTTGAAAAAAATAACTGGAGTTGTTCCAGTTCGACGTGGTGACGGCGGTGAGCAGTTTTTGCTCGTAAACCTAGTTTTGGCATGGGGTTGTTTTTCGATTCGTTTGTCTTCTTCGTTGGATCGAGTGCGACATGATTTAGGGGAAAGGTAGAGGTCGCGTTGACGAAGTGGTGGTCGGAGTCGTATGATTTCTGGTGAAGTAGATCGTCAGCATTGAGTCAAAATTTGGATGGTAGTTGGGTTCCAGTTTCTGTCGATCAGCTCATTTCAATTTTGTGGGTGATCTCATCGATCTGGGTGTTTGGTAGGCCGGTGGAGGTTGTCGTAGATGTGTTGACGATCGGAGTTTGGGTCGGAGATGGCCAGCTTGCTTGTGCACGTGCACGAGGTCGATTCCGTGCTTCTGAGTTGTTTGGTGGAGAAGAAGAGTCTGGGCACGAGAATTTTCTCGCATGCGACTCGAGTAATTCGAGTCATATACTCGAAGCATGAATAGGGTATTCTCGGGTCAAAGGTTTTGTTACAGGCTTACAACCTGAACTGTTTTTCTGTTTTGAATTTTTTTTTAATTAAATTTAAATTTTAATCAAGTTTTAAAACTGTGTTTAAAAAAAATGTAAATAAAGATTCTAGTTTGAAATAGAATTCAGTTTTGAAGATAAATAAAGTTTTAAATTCAATTTTTTATTTAATATATAAGAAATTAAAGGTATGGAGAATTTGAATTTAAAATAGAAATGAATTTGAAAATAAAATTTAAACAAGTTAAATTTTAAACCTGGAACTAATTTTAAATCAGATTTTAAAATTTTGAGATTTAATTAAGTTTTATCACTTAAGTGTGGCAATAAATTAAATATGTTAAAGTTAAGGAAAAAGAATTGATTTTTAAACTCTTTAAAATTTCTTTGGTAATCAAGGATTATTCTACCATGTAAATTTAAAATGTTAAGGAAATTTGTTTTAAACTTTGTTAAAAGTAAATAAGGATTTATTTCAAATTTTATATCTAAATTGGGAATAAAAAGAAAATTTGAAACAATATTTCAATATATGGAAATAATCATTAAATCATAAATATAGATGAGTTTACTTTAATTAATAAAGATTAATGAAATTTTAATGGTTAATTAATTTATAACCAATTATGATTAATACAAGAAATTTTCTTTAAAAGGTGATTAAAGAAATTTAGTCGTTAATGAAATCATTAACTAAGATTATTTGAATAATTAATTAATGTGATAAATTTTAACAATAAATTTAGATTAATTAAATTAATAATAATCAATTGTGTAATTACTAAGTATAATTACTATATGATAGTAATTATGAAATTAATTATTCAATGTAATTAGTTGAGTTAATTGAATTTGTTCAAGTTAATTCCTTAAGTTTGAATTTATTCAGAATAATCACATGATAATTTGGGAAGGTATAATTACTTAGAAAAGTAATTTATAGATAATTACTGAATGTAATTTATTAAATGATGATTTGAAATTTGAGTTAATTATTTGTTAATGAATTAAAGGATTAATTAATAATGGTGATTAATTAAGATTAATTTAAAAATCAAAGATAAATTGATTCATTAATTAAGAATGATTAGTTAATAATTACAGGTTAACTAATAAATTTGAAAGAGAATTTATTTCAAATAATTTTTAATTAACTTTGGATAATTAAACCGGATTAATAATTAATACATCTGATTTTAAATTAATCAGTTGATTAATAAATTCACTTGTGAATGTTTGGACTTAACTAAATGATTAAATAGTTTGATATTCTGATCTGTGATGTTTTGTGATATATTCTGATTTGTGTGTAATCTGTACTGTAGTTATTTATCTGGGATGAATGTAAATTATTATCTGTGATTTATATATATCTGTGATCTGTGAATGTAAGATAAGCGTTATAATTATACCGCTTGTCAACTATACTTCTATATTCTGATTTGTGATGATTGAATGATGTTGCACTACTGTGTAAAACCCCTGGACTACACCATACACACCCAAATATGGATTTCACGTGGAAATCAGTTAAGTCGCAGATTTTTGACAATTTTAAAGATTGAATTCTTGAATCCAAATAGTTTTGGAAATTTGAATTGAGACCTTTGCAAATGAGTTTCAAATGTAAAGTTATTTTAAGTAACTTAATAAAACTTGATATTTTAATAAATTGATTTAAATTTGAATTCAATTTTTGAAATTGAATTCAATGATTTGGGAAAACTAATTGTTTTCAACTGATAAAAGCACATATATAAGAAATGGATTTCCAATTTGAATTAAAGGAATTTCAAGTTTGAAATGAAGATGGTTTTCCAAATTTCGAATAAATCTTTGAAAACATGTTTTTGAAAACTATCAGTTAAATCTTTGTTTTCAAGATTTAATGAGTTAATCCAATTGAAATGGAAATTGATTTGGAAAATCTGTAAATGAATCTTTGTGAAACTGGGTGAACTTTGTGAATTAAATCTTTTGTTTAAAAGATTAAAGTGTGGAAATTGTTGAAACCGTTGAAGGTTGTTAAAATGAATCTTTTTATTTAAAGATTTGAAAATTGTAATTTGTTAAACCATTTGAAAAGGAAGTTTGGGTTTAAGTTATGACTTAACTGGAATTCCATTATCCATATGTTTTTAAATATTGCGCTCATTATTCGGTTTAGCCGGGAAAGGACCTTTGTGTCATATAACCCATTCCAAATAATGATACGTCGTATATGGATTGCAATTGAAGACCGGTGGTGAAGACTGGGTATTTGCGAGAACGATAGGATGACCTATCGATTGTCTCTGCACTGAGTCGCGCCGGTATAGAGATTTCTTAAGTGATGGGAAATTCGATCGGGATTGTGAATACCCGGATTGCAAGGGCTTCTTCGGAAGTGCCTTCGGTTCTGTTCGAACCCGGAACAGACTTGTATGGTTACATGTCTGACATTACACTTTGAGATATAAAGCTAATTTCTTTCAAATACATTTCTGTTTGGTGGCGGAGAATTTATTCTCTTAGCTTAACACCCTTCTCTGAGACGTACGAGCTCAGAGGTTATGTAGTTGAAGGTTATCAGCGATATATTCCCAATTTGGTAATGTGGCATGCTGAGTGTTGCTGTGTGATGATTACTTATTGATCATTTGTTGATCAAAGCACAGCATTGTGAAAAAAGCATAGCTTTGTGGACGAGACCTCTTCAGACCTCATAACCCGGAAATGGTCGAAACAGGAATGATGCGGCAAGGTTATGAGGGTCGCTCCCTTTAGGGTATGTCATTTCCTTCTGGAAAATGGTGGTATCAGGTATGGAGCCCTAGTATTTAACCTATGTGGATACTCCAATCTCATTTACTGTGTGATTGTTGTTTGATCGAGGCGCCTCGGATAAAGGTCCCAAAGGACCGGGGGGTGGCATATTCGTGTAGTAGTTACCTGGTGTCAGAGGTAACCCGGCCTTGTGTTGGCAGAGAGCTAGTTAGTTCTAGGGACGTCCATCCAGAGGCTATCCCATGTGGCATAGGAAGTTCCTTAGCCTGACCATTTGTTGGAAATCCAAAGAAACAATACGAACCTTGTACGGTTTTAGTTGTATAACCTGTTATGGAATGTGGCGGTAACCTGCTATTGAACATAGTAGCTATAGTAGGCATACAATAATGGTTGTATGCTGGCTAAGATTAATATTATACTTTCAAAATGTTTCTACACTATGCACTAGTAATAATATCAAAAGAGTTTTCCTTTTGCATAGTAAGCATGTTTGACTATCATAAGAAGAAATCTCCTCCAATTCTGCGTTTGCATTGTGTGTGTGTGGCGGGAGGTCTTATGGTAGTTTCATTTTCCAAAAGCATTGCGGATTTCAATGTTTAAAATTCTTTTGTGGTTGTTTTAAAGATAAACTGCTTTTGTTACTCACACCAGTCCCACGACTGACTCGGAGTTTATTGTTCCTTTCCTAAACTCTGGGTGCTCACAATTTTCCACACGGGCAGTCTAGAGTTGGGTTTCTTTTCAGATAGTCAGAATTAGTAGATTATCTGGAGCTAGTTCAGTTTTGGAGATCAGGACTGACGTTGCTTATCTTGGTGCAACGTGATGGTGGTTCGAGATTGATGTTGGAGTTGTTGGACCCATTCTCTTTTGAGAATCATTTGGAGTTATCACTTATATTTTCTGATGTAGCATTGTATCATATCTCTGATATTGTTGTATCATATTGATATCATTGTTGTATATCATACTGGATATTGTATTCATTGGAGTTGTATATGATATCATCTATTTCTTTATTCCGTTGTGTTGTTATACTTAATGGTGTTATAAGCTCCGGTGAACCAGATTCGGCGTTTGAATCTGTAGCATTTTGAGTACAAGTGAAGTACGGGTGCCGATTTTCGAAGGCCGAGTTTTTGGGTCATTACAAAACTGATGCGGCGCAATCTCGCTCGAAGGTCCTAGGTCGTCCATGACCTAACGAGAAGGATGATGAATTGCACCTATGACCTAACGCGTTGGGGTTTAAAACGTTCAAACGACCTAGCACATCAAATCTTAAGTCGCAAGCAAGCTGTGAGAACCTACCCATCGCGCTAAGGAAACCAGTGAACCGTTCTTTAGGTCACTCCGACCTTTCGAGTTTCAAATTTGATGAGTTAAGACCTATGTTAGGTCGCGACAACGAGTTACGACCTATGTTAGGTCGCGGAAGTTCTTATGTTGCTCTTTCTTAAGCCGTTCTCCTATGCCAAAGCTTAAGTCGCATTGATTATAGGTCGTTGATTATTATACCGCAAGATTACTGAAGCTATGCTATCCTTAAGTCGCGAGTTTCCTAATGACGTGAAATCCAGAATTCGCGAGCTTCCTTAAGTCACCGATCCCTAGGTCGCGTACCAATACTAGGTCGCTGATGGTCTTAAGTCGCTTTTGCCGCGTCTCTTCTTATGCCACTACTAATTTTTTAGGTCGCGCTGAAGCTTCAAAACGCTCCACTTATGCTGCTCTTTTCTTAGGTCGCAAACGACCTATCTTAGGTCGCTGCCGAGATTTCTTGTGCCGTTGAAGCTTATATCACTAAGCCATCTTCTTAAGCCAAAGTTCTTAGGTCGCTGTCGAAGCAAGGTGTTGTTTGATGAGTCGTTTTATGAGTTGTAATTTCTTAATTCGTATGTTGCTATTGTTATGTCGCTTGTCGTGTTGTAAAACGTTGTACTTAGGTCGTTTACTATGTGTGATGTAATATGTATGTGTTAGGTCGTTTTCGACCTATGTTAGGTCGCGTCACCTGGGTTAGGTCGGCTGTGTGTTGAGTTGTAATCCTATAAATAGCGGGTGAGTTGTATCATTTTGAGTTAGTTGATTTTGAATAAAACTTTGTTTGAGTGCTTTGTGCCTCTTTGAAATTGGTAGTTGAGTGTTATCTCCTATCTCCACTTTCGGCATTCGAGTGCGCTCGAATCAACGATTGTTGAAGCCAATTCACGGAATCAAGTGCGCTTGATCAATGTTCGAAGAATTGTAGATCTTCTTTCATGGCATTGTGCGTGATCAATGTGATGAAGATAGCTAGAATCCGGTATCTTTGAGATCAACGGATTTGGGCGTTTGGTATTTTCAACCCAACGATTGCTACTTTCATCATTGTATTCATTTCTGTTATTTTCCGCTGCGTCAAAAACTCATATATTATCTCTTCATACTTAAAAGCGTATATAAGTACGTTTTCAATTGAAATTATAGCTAATCCACTCAACCTTTCTGGCGACATAGTAGTTCGAATATATGTTTTAGTCATTTTCAATTTTGAAAAACTTCTTTATGCTGAAGCAACCGTAACTGGAGTAGTCAATAAAATTCGATAAGCAAGCCAGACATTTAACATCCCGATAACACCTTAAAAAGTATAAAATATCAATTGATTTAGTTACTTTAGATGGTAGAATCGATTTTAATTGTCGAAGATCATTGAGTAATTCTTTACCACAAATATCTTGTTCTTCGATATGTTCCAAAAAGTCTTCTAATTTCATGCAATGATTCTTCATCTCACCATCATTAATATTTTTAAGCTTCAAATTTAACAAAAAATCAAAAAGTTCCTTCATAAAGCTTAAATTGTTCAAATCGGTCTCTAAGTTAAGTTAAAGCTTGATCAATTATATATAAAGAAAATAAGTAACTCAAAAATTATCTTCGAGAGATTGTGTATCATTATTCTCTTCGATATCTTCATCAAATTACTTTTTTCTACGCACAACTCTGTTTCCAAAAGGATCAGATTAATACCAACTTCATTTGCAATTTCTTTAGCCTCCTTCATCGTGGTTTCAAATCCATTTTCTTTACATTTTTCAAAAATGCTACAAGCTCTTTAATATTTGTAATTGCATCTTCGATATCAATTTTCTCTCGTTGAAGTATCTTACTTACTTGATTAATATTGTCTAATACTATTTACCAAATACACAAACTAATCAAAAATTCAAAACATTTCGGCATAATCCTTTAGCCTACATCATCACATTATCTTTAGAATTATTTGCATAATTTAATTCTTTTCAACTCAATTCTAGTTTAATGTTTTATTCAATTTCAACCATAACTTTATCATATTCATTTTCAATGAAAAGATTTGCAATTTTGCAGTAAATCAGTTGACAAAAAACATACCAAAAATCATATTTATATTTAAATATTAATTAAAAACTTACGTTTCAGGAATTATGAATAAGGAACAACAATTATCCCTCGGTCAAAGATTAGGGCAGCAGCACAACACATGGCAGCATCATGAAAATTGAGATTAGGGCAACAGCATTTTGAAATTGGGGCATCGATTCATGATATTATGGCAACAGGCTAGCTTGGTTGAACACGAGAGCCAAGAGGGCAGGGCGTGGAACAGTGGAAGGCTGGGCCGTGCACGAGAGGAGCAGGCATGGGAGGGGGAAGCTGGGCATGGTTGCACGGAGGAGCAGGTCGCGTGTTGTTCATATGTGAAAGTGAAAAGCGAGCTTATTTTTCTGTTGCCCCTTCGATCGATGTTACCCTAAGCCAGTGTCATGTTTGCCTTGGTCTCGGGCCGGGCCTGCTTGCATGCCCAGCCTCGTTTATTATATGCTACATTTAATGCTTTCGTGCATCACCTCCTTCTATATGTTCTATATGTGCGCTTATGCTCCGCTTCTCCTCATTTTAGTTCGCAATTGCTACTGAAGAAAGATAATGTACAAAGCAAAGTTGTATTTATGAACTTTATATTTAAACCCTCATGTACCCACATTCCCCCTCTTTCCTTTGTTCTCTCAAACCTTCCCCTACCTTCACCCTCCATGCCAACCCAGCCACCTCTCCATTAATTCCATGCTACTTCTTCACATCAGTACCCATTTCTGTGCCATGCACTTCATTTTCAAACTCACAGCCTCTTCTATTTTGTACGCTGCATACTTTCCATTCTCTTTCTTTCCCTTCCATGCGAGTCACCTCACCCACTCGACCACACCTTATTTCGCATGTAGTCCACTTCACCGAACCCATACGCGACAACATTCCACCAAAACCAGCCATAGCCTTCCCACTCTAGTGCGTGTGCGCATGTCCGTATCCGTGTCGCCGTTCTTGTTTCTAATACGCGAAGGTGAGTGTATAACCCACGACATATGTTTTAATGCAAGTCAAATTATTTTAGTTTAAATTTGTTAAGTTATAAGTTAGTTTGGTTTAGATAAATTTGGTTGATTTTAAATAGTTTTTTTATTTTTCTAGTATAAGTGTGTATGGCTGAAGTGAGGAATGGCCGTGAGTGGTAAATTGTGTAGGAGCAAGAAAATTAGTAAGTGCACTAATGTTAGTGTATGATCGTATGTGTGCTTGTGAGTATTAGAACAAGTGCAAGTGAGTATTGTGTGCGTGCATGAGATTGGATGCATGCATATGGTATATATTTGTGTGGCCATGCATTGAAATATTGAAGGAAGGAAATTGTAGATTGTTGCTTGCGGAGGGGTTCTGTTGCTAGCAGCCTCGGGTTTTATGGGCTTTGGGGCATTGGCCGTGGGTGAGATCAACCGTAGTTAGATGTTTTATATGTTTCCTAGTGATACTATTTGCTTATTATGTCCGTTATTAATTTGGTATACTTAATACGATTGTTAATAATGCACTCTTATTCTAGAAAATGTCTTTAATGGTGCGTTCTTATTACTATTATGTTATCTAAGTATTTAAAGACGGTATAATGTTGTCTGTTTGACCAAGAATAATAATAATAATAAAGTGAAATTATGTGTTAGATGTTTTGATGGCACGGTTGGCATGTTGCAAGACGTCTATTTGTTGTACACAGCTAGTACGTAATTTTCCACATCCATATTGATTTTTATTTAAATTAATTTGACTATATTAATCTAGTTAATAAATATTTTAGATTTGAAATTCAATAAATCATTCTCACGAAGTCCTATAACCCACGGTCTTCGATGTTAAATTCGTATTAACAAATAGAATACATTAGTGTAGTTCATTGACACGTTTAGAGAAGTGTAAAATATTGATAAAATATTAGTGATGTTTTATTGGTAGAAAAAATCCTACTTCTACTATTATAAACTACGTTGATTTATTATTATCCAATAATTGATTTATTTGATATTGATAGTTAATTATTTAATTGATAGATGCGTTGTTATTTATTATAATTATTGATTGGTTGTTTGGTTGTTTGAACTATGCTCGGCCAGTTTATGAGCACCGATTATTATTTATTGATACTTTGCTTGACCAGTTTATGTGCAATTAATCTTTCATATGCATAGGGCAGGGTGGAAAATAATTATAGGCTAACATCTTGTGATTTATTTCACAATTTGACTAAAATGTGTTTAGCGATAATATTAGTTCATTTAAATTGTTATATTTAGTTATAATAATTTAACGTCAATCGAATTCTTTTTTTTAAAGTTGGTTTTCATAAAGTAAAGTTTATGAAATGTTTAAATAAATAAATATATTTGAAAAATTATATTATATAAAACTAATTTGTAGAATGGTTTACAAAAATGTTTTATAAAACAAATAGAATTTCGAGGACTAAAACCTTGTGTCTGGAAATTATTTAAAAAGATTTTGGGAAATAGCAACACTATTATTCTTTCTTTTTGAAAATATATATAATATTGTTTTATAGATTTTGATATAAAACTAGGAATTTGTTTCAAAGATATTATTTTCAAAAAGGGTTGTACGTTGGAAATAATAGAGGAGTTAGATTTCATCCTATAATATCACTTATTTACCGCGTCTTTATTCCTGATTTGAATTTACTTACATAAGAATATATAGTCCTGACTTGAGTGTATTGTCTTTTCATTATGCTCGGGTCATCCCGAGTTGTTTCAGTTTTCGAAGAAATTCGTACTTGAAGAGGAAGACGGAGGTTGGCAGACCGTACTTACTATTATTACTAGTATGTATGGCACGTCCATTGGACGTGTGCGAAGACAACCGTGAGTTAAATTCGTTTTAATGTGACCTACAAAAGAGGACTATATTGTTGCAGTTCGATGACGTGAACGAAGAAAAATGTCACCATTTGTTCATAAAATGTTTTCTCTCCTCCTTTATCCGGGCTTGAGACCGGCATCAGTAAGTAATAGGTGATGGCGGAGTTAAAAACTTTTTTATAGGGATCATTTTATTTAATAAATGTTCGTATAATGATCTTAAAAATTTAGAATTATTGTTGTTATATATTGTGATGTAAATGAAAGTTTCAAAGTTGAGTATAAATTAAGACATGGTAAAGAAAAGTAACTGAAATAGAAGTGAAATAATGAATTCCGTTTGGTAATTGTAGAATGACATTACTCAGTGATATTATGAAGATGAATAATGTGTGTTAAAAAAGTTTGGCAGAAAAGATTCTCTTAATTATAGTTTAAGTTTTGATTACATGACAATAAAACATCTTTTTAGACAACATTTCTAGTGTGAGTTCCTTTGTTACATGGAATTTTTCCTTTGTGTACTAAAATTTTTGTTGAGTTTCGTGCTACTCCTCTGAACAACGCCACATATAGTTGACCGTGACTAAAAACGTGGTCTGGAAGATAAATTCCAACATGAGGAATGGTTTGTCCTTGTGATTTATTAATTGTTAAAGCAAATGATAATTTAATTGGGAATTGTTTGCAAATTAAATTAAAAGGCATGTTAATATTTTTAGAAGGCTTTAGGGGGATACGTGGAATAAATACCCTTTTACCATGATAATGACCAACTATAATTTCCGCATCAATGAGATTTGTGTGGAAGATACGACATATTAATCGTGTTCCATTACATAATCCAATTTTTGGGTCTATATTTCTAAGTAACATTATTGGTGATCCTACTTTAAGTGTTAGTTTATGCGGTGGCAAGCCACTTAAAGCAATCGATTTTAGAAATTCCGACTGATACAAATTAGTAGTATCATCTTCAACTCTATCAAAAGAATAATAAACATGTCCATCCCTTGGAAACATATGTATGATTGTATTATTTATCTCATCCGTTGTTTCATTTCTTGGTGTTAATATTGCTCTATTCATTATATAATCAGTGTTACCTAATTTTTCGTGGAGTGTAGGGAAGACTTCCTCAACTAAACGACATAGAGAACTTGCATTGGTGTTGGGTATAACAATGTCATCTGGGAGTTTAATAAGATCATCTTGTACATAAGGTTCTGTTCCATTTCCGATAAGTAAAAGTAATTCGGCATATGATTGATCGTTGATCGCTCGCATATTTTGTGTTAAATGAATTACATGTACACTTGTCAACAAATATGATCGTACTATACATGAATCGACTATTTGAGCCCTAGTACCTTTTACGACAATGGGTAGTACTTGTCGAAAATCACCACCTAATATAATAATCTTCCCACCAAATAGTGTATTTATACCTGTTAGGTCTCTTAACGTTCTGTCGAAGGCTTCAAATGCATGACGATGAGCCATTGTTGCTTCATCCCATAGTATAACAATGGCCAAACACAATAGTTTTGCATTATTAGATTGTTTAGGAATGTGACATTTTGACGAAGAATCCAATTTGATAGGAATTTTAAATCTAGAGTGCGCAGTTCGACCTCCAGGCAACGCTAGAGAAGCAATTCCAGAGGTAGCAACCACAATAGTAATAAGGCCTTAGATTCGTATATGGGCTAAAATTGCTTTATAAAGATACGTTTTTCCTGTACCTCCTGGACCATCTATGAAATATATTGAGTTATTTTTTTTCTTTTACTGAATGCATGATCAGTTGAAATGCTTCATTTTGTTCTGTGTTTAAGTTATTTATGGAATCTATATCGGTTTGTGGTATCTCTATAGATTGTTCTTCTAAAATAAGGGTTGACATATTATAGTGGCGGGAAAAATCTAAATTGTTATGAGGGATGTCATAGTCGAAAATAGTTTTGTTATATTGTTTTAGGAGGTTATTAAGGTCGAAAAGACATCGTTTTATTAAGTATATATTATTTTGGTTAATGGTATGCGTAAAAGGATAATCTTCAATTAAATATGGTAAAAACTCATCCCATAGTTCTCGCACCATGCAAGGCTCACAGTACACTAAAATTGTGACGAACAATCTTCTTAAAGCGGTGGGCATGTGTGTGTTTGAAGCATCTTGTAAACATTGCTTTATACTGTTATCATTTTCGAGCAAACCTCTATGTTCTGCGGCTTCTTTAAAGGTGTTATACTGAGTTCCATTAACGGTAAGTAAGTGCGTAAAAGATGTCGGACCTCTAACATGGTATAAAAGTAATCGTAAATAAAATCGATCACCTTCTGTAGGAGATACTGTATAAATTCGACCAATTACCTTACGATTGTTTTGTCTACGTATCCATTCTTTATGATTATATTCCCACCAATATTTTTCAGGAAATTCGTAGTATGAGTATTGACGTGCATTTACATCGTTAATATTCTTAGTGAAAAATTCAGTAAGCATTGTTTTAGATCTATGTTCATCAGTCAAAATAGTTTCTAGGTTTTCGTTTGCACTAAATTGTAGTTGTTGTGCATTTAGAAGATGTATTTGTAGTCCTATAACAGAAGGAGAAATAGAAGTTAGTGGAAATTTAAATATTCGCTATATTGACTCAGGTGCACGAATCCATCTAGCGTTAACAAACTGAGAAATTTCGTCCTCATCGTTAGTGTTAGAAGATACGTTTACAGAAACACGATCCGACCCTTTATAAACATATTTATATAAATATTTCACAGATGTAATACTTGAGCATATTTCAACATTTATATGACAATTATATTTTAATAGTAAATAAGGATTATAAGGAACGACCCAGCGATTGTCAATTATTTATCCACCTCTTTGTACTTTTATTCCATTATCACATCTTCTATAAATCGGATACGAATCACTTCCTTGTAAAGTTATAGGTGCAAAAGACTTTGGAAATCCTTTCTTACATTGATTATTTTTCATGCACGTGGCATTAGCGTTGAAACGACCGCATGGAGTATGAACCATTTGTTTTACAACTACAGCATGTAATTCTGGTTCTAAATCTTTATCTGGGATTTCAGCCCTCACTAAAGCGTCATAATCGTCAGGGTTGTTAATCTTATCATTTTCATGTAGAATAATTAATATATGTGAATGAGGTAGACCTCTCTTTTGAAACTCAATGACGTGCACATGCGCAAAGACTTTACCTAATACGCCTTTTTCATATAAGTCGTGTTTTAGTTGTTCTAATTTTGCATGAAATATCCTTGTTGTTAAATCGGGTCTATCTTGTGCTTGTTGACCGGGTAGTAGTTCTTGTGTAATCTCTAACCACTTAACATTACATGTGATAGTAATAAATAAAGCAGGTTTTCCATACCTTCGCACTATTGCCATTGCATCTTGATATCGATTATGCATATCTCGAGGACTACCGGTGTGAGATGATGGAAGAATTTTTCGAACACCAACATTTCCTAAAGGTTATAGTAAAATGGAAAAAAATTAAAATATATAATTTTTGCATATGAAGTTAAAGAAACATAATAAATAAATTGGTTATGAAGTATTACTAACTGGCGGTCGTCTCTCCAGAAGTTAGAGCATCCTGTAAACCTTGATATAATTCAGCTCTAATAGTATCTTGATTGTTACGGAGGTACCTTAGTCTCATAGTTTCTATTTTAACATAATTGTCAACCACATACTGCTGTAATAGGCGACCGCCATGCAAAATTAGTGACATCTCCGTTGGTCGTATCTAAACACATAAACAAATCGGTAATGGTTATAAAAATGAAACGAAATGAAACTGGGGATGTTTATAGTTTATATATATATATATATATATATATATATAATTTTCGTCAAAAGTTGTTCCCACACTTGCCAAGCTACAATACATAAAAGCTATTTTGTTGAACCATACGAAATTTCTTTTCAAGCTTTCCAAGTCCCATAAAAGAAATATAGAATGTGTAGAGGCAATAGTTTTCATGTACTACACATAGTTTGGTGTGAATTTTGGTACAGGTTATTTGTTGCAATTTTTTTTGAAAAGATATATATTGGTTTAGCATTCAGTTAACAAACAAATGTCAAACTATGAGGCCTCAATGAGTACTTTAACATTTAGTTGCATTTAATCTTTAAACAACTGTTATGATAAATATCTGCTGGAAGTAGCAATGCAAAAGTCTTTGTCTAAGCTAAGTTAATTTTCTAATTTTAGCCGCTGTAATTTCCTACAATGGACTTTCCTCTGGGTGTTTTCACGCGTGTTCATGTGAGTGATCGAGTGCATAAGTATGTGTGAAGCTTCGCGTATGTACATTTTCTTTGTTATTGTCTTGGTTGCTGAGTATATAGTAAATACTTCATTTTATCTGCTTGTGCTATGTATAAACCTGATGTAAAGATACCTAAACATACTATATATATTTGTGTGTTGTTATATTGTGTGTACTGTGGGTTACTTACCATGTTTTCATATGAATTATGTAGTGTTAGCGTATGTGTGCATAGATCGGTCTAGGTGTGAGTAGTGGGTGCATGTGTGTGTTTTAATTTATATGTGTACACCTGTATGTGTTGAGTCAGCACTAAATTTTACATTTTTTGCTTGGGCTATTATGAAATTTATTTGGACCTTGACTTGTTCATTGTCTATAGTTTCCATACTTTTTAATGTGGTTATGTTAACCATTATGAGATTAAAATTATTTTTATATTATCACTTGCTGTTAGATATATCATGAGAACTTGATTCAGTATTGTTGTGTATTTTTCTTAGTTTTGACCTTATTAACTTGATTATTATTTGCTAATGCAAACAGTTATCATAATTTCTGTGTTTACATTTGGATTCAATTTAAGCAAGATTTTTTTGTAAAAGATTTAAAAGATTTCAATGTTATTACTTATACTGAAGTCTCCTCTTTATAACACGTTTATCAATATGGACCATGATATATATTGTAAATTTTAGCATAGAGTGACCGAGTGCATGAGTATGCATGAAGCTTCGCGTATGTACAGCTTCTTGGTTACTGAGTAGATAGAAAATACTTCATTTTATTTGCTTTGCTATGTATAAACCTGATGTAAAGATACCTATACATACTATATATATATATAATTATGTGTTGTTATATTGTGTTCAATGTGGGTTACTTACCATGTTTGCATATGTAAACATTTGCCATTTGGATCATTAAAACATCATTTGCGCCTATTTTTAATATATAAAAATTTAGCCAGCTTAAAGTTGAAAGAATGTTGGTCCACATAAATGATATAAACAGAGAATGTTAACCTCTCCTATAGGAAGAGTCATATGAACTGCATCATGGTTAACCATGAAAAAGTCATATGAAATGAAAGCAAAAAAACTTACAAAGCTAACTTTATTGTGCAATAATGCCTAAGGGATTGCAGTACATAAATAAATAAAAATGCATGAAAACAAAAACATCCAGCATAAATCTTTGAAATCTACGTTAAACATCGATTTTCACTTTTCAAATTTCTTGCAACATTCAATTTGTAAAAGATAGAATCATGAAATAAATGTATGTTATATGGATAAGTAAGTTAAAATGTGAGTTTGTTATTTACCACAGCATTTGCAAATGGTTCATCCTAGTCATCGACCATGGATGGTTGGTCCATAATTACTTTGGATTCATGAACATTCATGGTTCCTTCTGATTCTTAAACAACACTAGTTTCACAAAGCTCTGTCTTCGTTTTCAACTTTAACTGCAGTAGGCAGGGAAGTTTCTGATGACTGATTGAATGGTTCTATTTTAACTGAGAAGGCGTTTGATTGTTGTACCAACTCAGCACAGTGTTGCTTTCCTGCTCGCTTTAGCTGTTGCTTTCGAGTGCATATTGAATTATCAGTTTTGTTACCTGTAGATTTACCCTGTAGTACAACATATAATAACTACATTTAAAAAGAGAGAAAAGCATTATAACGAGAAAAAAAATTATCAATTACCTTAGGCATGATAACAAATGAAAAATATATAGCTTAATATTTTGTCTACAACGGAGAAGAGATACTGGATAGTATATATAGATGTAGGTAATTAAATTATAGGAAGTGGAAGTTTGTAACATAAACGTGGACAGTAAAATCGGCAAAAATAATGGGTCATTTGATACATTTTACGGATGGTTTGCTACTTACATGCCTAGATAGTACAACAGGTTGAATAAGTACATTTTGCTTTGTTTGAATATAATAGGCTGCTGCATATAGAAGTTTGTGGACCCATTTAAATATAGTACGCTATATATAGTAGGCTAATAGGTAGAAGCTTGTGGACCTGCTTTTTTTGACAGACGGCATGATGGCTACTATGTATTAGCTGTATTGGGTTATTCAATTTTTGTGAATTGCTTAAAAACAAAAGGCTGCTGTACGTAGAAGGACCTGGTTATGTTGTCTGACAGCCGGAATAATGGCTACTGTTTATTAGCTGTATTCCGTCATTAACTCTGTTGTTTTTTTTTTCTTACAAACAAAAAACAGATGGAAGACCTACTCTTGTACCAAAGCATGCGTTACCACGCAACCCCTAGCAATGACAAATGACAGACGTGTACGCATATAATGTACACACCTAATATACATTAACCTTCGGTGCATTGGCAACAAACGCAACCCACGCACTTACCCAAACACAACTGCAAATACACATAATTATGTGAATATGTATTCTCCCTATTACAACACAGCCCTTAAACTGACAGAACCAATACATTAGTACAAAATGCTGCACTAAAACCCTTTTTGTAACATGACAGAGCAAGGCACAGTAGTCCCAACGAAGCTTAAATAATTTGAACTGAAAGATTATTTGTTTAAATAGCATATCTCAACCGTAACACATAATAGTTGCAGTAAACTATTGAGAAAACATTCAGAGATTTATTAATAAATAGAGTAATTTACAAATCCAACATTTAAAATAGTTACACATCAAAACAATATGAGTGCAGATCTAAAGATTGAAATCATATATCTTGAGGCTCATCGAATGATGCCAATCACAGTAAAAACAAATAAAGGGAGCAATTCACACCAAAACTAAAGAACGCCAACAAATAAATGAAACCATAGTGAAAAACACCATAAATAGCGCACAGTAGCAAAGCATGCAAAATGTATATTTTGGGCTAACCGTCCTTCATGTTTGCCCTGTAAGGATTTCAAAGTGAAGGCATCATCTAGCACTAATTTTGAGACGAAGGACATCAATGATTCCAAAAACTGCAAAAAGGAAGTAAAATTTATTAGTAAGTTAGGAATTGAAAGTAACATATTAGTGGATTGCATCTTCTTGACCATAACTTGGCAAAGTCAAAAAATGCATGTATAAATTTTGAAGTATATGTAAAATGAGAATGTTGTTCACTCATATTAATCTTTATCTTTAATTCCCTCTACAAATTTAAAAGTATTAAGACATTTTATTCATTTTAACCTTTGCAAGAAATATTTTAATATTTGTCCAAAAAGAATACATAATATAATCAAATTTATTAAAAGAATATTTGATATAAGTCAAAAAAATTTGAAATTGGGAAAAAAATAGAAATGTGTGGAAATGTATTGATATTATAATTTTGTATATACTATATTGATGAGTTAAATAATGTATTCGAGGTTTGCTTAACGGAGGAGCAGATTAATAGATAGTCTACATGTTTAGTATAATCTATATTAAATATCCAATCCTTTTTTGAGTTTGTTTGCACATTTCATTTCAGGCATACGAACGCACATAGATGAAGTAGAGTAGCATAAATTGGATGTACCAAATTAATTATATAACAACAATATAGTCAGGGATTTCACTTAGAAATCATTTCCCTGATATAAACAACATAGTAACAATAGTTGCACAGAAAAAACACCTAAAATTGAGGTCTTACCAAAAGAAACTATGATGTAGATAAGTGTCCCCACTACCCCAAAGCACATAATGGTTGCAAAATTGCGGAGGATATGCTTCTTGTTTACCTGAAATCATAATCATGAAAATTAGAAATGAGACAAACATCCATTAATTTAATGGTAATAAAATCTTGCAACTTTAAACAAAAATGATGTTAGGGATGAACAAAGATGAAGTCTTATATAAACATATAAACTAATTCAAGAAGAAGAGAAAAAAATAATCAGATAATTAGGCTCTCAAAAAAGAAAATTCAAAGGATGAAAAAAAACATGAAATTAGTTTTATTGTCCAACGTAACCATAACAACTCCAATTCAAATTCAGGCAACAACTCAGTTACACTGTATAAAGAAGTAATACATTTTCCAACACTAAATTGAATTCCCAGTCTCTCTCGGTACTAAATTCAACTAAGAACAACTTCTAAAAATGAATGAAAAACCAAACTTACCAAGAATTAAATATAAAAGGTGGAGAAGATACAAAAAGAACAAATCTTCACTATACACCAAAACATGCGAGGTCTTCCCTTTAGTAGCAAACAAAATAACTACTTCGGTGTACAACCCCTGCATCAAAATTACAAAATTCAAAAACTGTTATCATGAAAAAAATTGAAAGTGGAAAAATGAATAGAAATGTGAGAAAATGTATTGATATTTTAATTTTATGAAATGTTTTTCTTTTGAACTCAATAATTCGTATGTTTCAGTAACTTTTCCCGATGATACAATTTTAAGAAAGATTGATCAAACGCTTTTCTTTTTATTACAATTACTTGGAACATAAACTCTCCTACAACCCTTGAACAACTCAATATTACTCATCATAATAACTGATGCAGTACAGAAAGCCAAGGGTCTAGGTCGCTCACGACCTAAGGAGTGTGTAGGTCGCTCACGACCTAAGGAGTTAAAGGGGGGAGTGAGTGATGCTGAGAAGAGTAGTTGCACAGTCCAATTCGGTGTAGTGTTAGGTCGCATACGACCTAACAAAGCTTTTAAGTTGGAGGAACGACCTAACATGTTCTTAGGTCGCGTACGACCTAAGTGTGCAGTACAACATGGTGAACGACCTAACATAACACCAAGTACAGAGCTACGACCTAACGGGTTAGTGGATGGCGAGCTAAAACAAGGAGATAGGTCGCTGGAACGACCTAACATGCCTTTAGGTCGCATACGACCTAACAAGATAGGGAAGAAGGTGCTAGAACGAGCTAGCGGGGTGCTCCGACCTAACAGTCTGAAGGGAAAGGTGATTCGACCTAACGAGTTGCGAGCTAAGTTAGGTCGCAAAGGCTTAAGGTCGCAAAGTCTTAGGTCGCAAAGGCTTAGGTCGCAAAGGCTTAGGTCGCAAAGGCTTAGGTCGCAAAGGCTTAGGTCGCAAAGGCTTAGGTCGCGAAGGCTTAGGTCGCAAACAATTTCTGAAGCCGCTTCTGTTAGGTCGCAAACGAAGGGATGCCGTTCATTCTTAGGTCGCAAAGCTCTGGAGGCCATTGATTTCCCTAACTCGCCGATCTGGAATGCTGTGTGATCTTAAGTCGCGGAAGATTGTAGCCGTAGATTGTTATGCCGCTTTATCAGATGTCGTTCATTTGTTAAGTCGTGGAATAATGTAATTAGGTCGTTACCGACCTAAGTGAGTCGTTTGTCTTTTAACCTGTTTGTTAGGACGCGTCTGTACTAGGTCGCAACATTCAAGGTCGTAGGTCGTTTCCGACCTAAGTACTTGTGTTTTTTTTGAAGTTTTTGTGTTGAGTTGTAAAAGCTATAAATAGCGGGGTTGAGTCATTTGTAAAGGTTGTTGAATATTGAATAAAATTCTCTTTTGATTGCTTTGTGCTTTCATTCAAATTGGTAGTTGAGTGTAATCTCCTATCTCCTCTTTCGGATAATCGAGTGCGCTCGATTCAACGATTGTAGAAGCCGATTCGCGGAATCAAGTGCGCTTGATCAACGCTTGAAGAATTGAAGATCTTTGAACCCGGTATCGTGCGCGATCAACGAGTTCGAGATAGCTAGAGTTCGGTATCTTCGGATCAACGAATTCGGGCAATTCAGCATTCATCAATCCATCGACTGCTATTTTCACCGATCTACATTGTTTTGAATAATCCGCTGCGTCAGTTTTTGGTATCGGAGCTTGTTCTAACCAATCATAGTTAGATCGAGACTTGGAGCCTATTCATTTGAAGATTTGAGCTTGTATTCATCACGGCCGAGAATTTGAAGAAGTGGGTCGTGTATACTTTTGAAGTTTGAAGTTTGGATTTGTGATTTGACAAGTCGTGTTCATCGTGTTCATCGAGATTTGCAACAAAGTGGAAGTTTTCGATCCGTTTCATTTTGAATCAAAGTCCGAATTGTGTTTGAATTTGAAGTGTTGAAGAATTGTGAAGTTTTCAAGTATGCCGCCAAGGAGAGCTAATCGTCACCAAAACGTAGAAGCTTTATATCGAAGAGAAGAGGCTGATGAGATGGAGCAAAGAATCAATGAGAATTTTAGTGAGAAGCTTAATGAAGGAATTGGCCGGTTAGAGAGGCTTATGACGGAGATGAATCAAAATCGGAGAAGGGTTTCACCCGAATCTAACCATGGGGGTAGTAGAGTCTCGCCACATTCCAATCGAGACAGAAGTGTTGAAAATGATCAAGGACGTGGGAGGAACGTGAATGATCGTGAACGGAGGAATGTCGATAGAAGGGATGATGGTGGAAGGCGTAATGGTAGTAGAGATGTTGGTGGTCAGAATCGACATCGTTATGCATCTGATTTTGAAGAAGAGTATGATGGTGGTAGTGTTCAAGGAAGGGGTCAAGGAAGAAACTATTCTGAGTATGATCACAAATGGGAGTCGGGGATGAAGACAGAAATTCCTGAATTCAAGGGTGGTATGCAAGCGGAAGAGTTTCTAGATTGGGTGGCTAATGTTGAGGAGATTTTTGACTTTAAAGAAGTTCCAGAACATCGTAGAGTGAAGTTGGTTGCTACGAGGCTGAGGGGTAGAGCTTTGGCATGGTGGCAGCAAACCAAGCTTACACGTGAACGTATGGGGAAGTCAAAGATTGAATCTTGGGAAAAGATGAAGAAATTGATGAAAGCGACATTCTTACCTTATAATTATCAATCGCTTATGTATCAGAGATTGCAGAACTTGAGACAAGGAACGAAGTCTGTGAATGACTATGCTGATGAATTTTATCAACTCATTGCAAGGAATGATATTATGGAAACAGAAGAGCAGCTGACATCTAGGTTCATTGGAGGATTGAGAATGCAGATTCAGGATATGGTCAATATGTTCGATCCAAGATCTGTAGCGGAAGCACATCAGAAAGCGTTGGCTTGGGAAAAACAAGGGAGACGAGGAGGTGGTGTGTTTACTAATTCTAACAATCAAGCGAAGGGTGTTGGAGGAAATTCTAATGTTTCTAAACCTATCAGTAGACCAGTGGTGAAGGAGGCTGAGAAGACAAGGGTTAACAATGGTTTCAAATGTTACAATTGTCAGGAAATGGGTCATAAAAGCAGTGAGTGTCCAAAGCCAAAGAAGAGAACCATGATTGCAGAAGTTGACGATGAGGATGTTGATGAAGATTGTTCTAATCCAGCTGAGGAGGATGAGCAGGATATTGCGTCAGGAGACGAAGGTTGTAACCTAATGCTGAGGAGATCGTGTTTAACACCGAAGCAGGAGGAAGCTAGTTGGTTGAGGAGTAATATCTTTCAGTCAACATGTACTATTCTGGGGAAGGTGTGTAAGTTTGTGATCGACGCAGGAAGCTGTGATAATATTATTTCAACCAAAGCTGTGACGAAGTTGAAATTGAAGACAGAGAAACATCCGAGTCCATACAAGTTAGCATGGTTGAGAAAAGGAGGAGAAGTGAAAGTGGATAGACGAGTTCGTGTACCATTCTCTATTGGGAAGAAATACAAGGATGAAATATGGTGTGATGTAGTAGAGATGGATGTTTGCCACTTATTGTTGGGAAGACCGTGGCAATATGATCGAGCAGTACTGCATGACGGTCGGACCAATAGCTACAGTTTTATGTTTAAAGGCACGAAGATTATTTTAGTTCCAAAGAAGAGATCACAAGAAGAGAGTAAGTCAGAAGAAATCGAAGAGCTGAAAACTTTATTATCTTTGAAAGAGTTTGTTAAGGAGGTTGAGGAAGAACCAGAAGTATTCTTGTTGATTGGGCGTGAGAGTAGTGAAGAAGTTGAAATTTTAAAGAAAATCAATGAAAATGCTTATAAACTGAAGCTGCCAGATGATGTGTACACGTCAGACGTATTCAATGTTAAACATCTCGTACCATATCATGGGAATGAGTTTGTTGTGATGGATGCAGAAAGTGCAAATTCGAGGTCGAATTTTCCTCAACCTAGGGAGGATGATGCAGTACAGAAAGCCAAGGGTCTAGGTCGCTCACGACCTAAGGAGTGTGTAGGTCGCTCACGACCTAAGGAGTTAAAGGGGGGAGTGAGTGATGCTGAGAAGAGTAGTTGCACAGTCCAATTCGGTGTAGTGTTAGGTCGCATACGACCTAACAAAGCTTTTAAGTTGGAGGAACGACCTAACATGTTCTTAGGTCGCGTACGACCTAAGTGTGCAGTACAACATGGTGAACGACCTAACATAACACCAAGTACAGAGCTACGACCTAACGGGTTAGTGGATGGCGAGCTAAAACAAGGAGATAGGTCGCTGGAACGACCTAACATGCCTTTAGGTCGCATACGACCTAACAAGATAGGGAAGAAGGTGCTGGAACGAGCTAGCGGGGTGCTCCGACCTAACAGTCTGAAGGGAAAGGTGATTCGACCTAACGAGTTGCGAGCTAAGTTAGGTCGCAAAGGCTTAAGGTCGCAAAGTCTTAGGTCGCAAAGGCTTAGGTCGCAAAGGCTTAGGTCGCAAAGGCTTAGGTCGCAAAGGCTTAGGTCGCAAAGGCTTAGGTCGCGAAGGCTTAGGTCGCAAACAATTTCTGAAGCCGCTTCTGTTAGGTCGCAAATGAAGGGATGCCGTTCATTCTTAGGTCGCAAAGCTCTGGAGGCCATTGATTTCCCTAACTCGCCGATCTGGAATGCTGTGTGATCTTAAGTCGCGGAAGATTGTAGCCGTAGATTGTTATGCCGCTTTATCAGATGCCGTTCATTTGTTAAGTCGTGGAATAATGTAATTAGGTCGTTACCGACCTAAGTGAGTCGTTTGTCTTTTAACCTGTTTGTTAGGACGCGTCTGTACTAGGTCGCAACATTCAAGGTCGTAGGTCGTTTCCGACCTAAGTACTTGTGTTTTTTTTGAAGTTTTTGTGTTGAGTTGTAAAAGCTATAAATAGCGGGGTTGAGTCATTTGTAAAGGTTGTTGAATATTGAATAAAATTCTCTTTTGATTGCTTTGTGCTTTCATTCAAATTGGTAGTTGAGTGTAATCTCCTATCTCCTCTTTCGGATAATCGAGTGCGCTCGATTCAACGATTGTAGAAGCCGATTCGCGGAATCAAGTGCGCTTGATCAACGCTTGAAGAATTGAAGATCTTTGAACCCGGTATCGTGCGCGATCAACGAGTTCGAGATAGCTAGAGTTCGGTATCTTCGGATCAACGAATTCGGGCAATTCAGCATTCATCAATCCATCGACTGCTATTTTCACCGATCTACATTGTTTTGAATAATCCGCTGCGTCAATAACTAACTGTTGACTTAGCCAGGTAACAATCTTTTGCACTGCTGTTATTTGCGAATTCTTTGTATGTTACTAAGAAATTTAACAAAATTAAATGAGAAAATACTTATATATCTGATTCATTACAACCACACAATCTATAGTTACAATATAATAAGCAACAACAATTAATGAATAGAAGATCAAAATGAGCAGTAATTAAATATTATACAAAAAAGTTGGATAGAATATTTAATTAAATATATCTATCGTTAATTTCCATCTATATGCGATACCTACATTATAAGCCTATTTAAAAGATGATGCAGCCACTTAAAACCAATTACTATATAGATGTCGTCAACTAATATGTCATATATGAATAGCCGTTCTAATCAAGGCTTGTTGTACCTAAATATAATATATGATATGTAAGATTATTGCCTAATATATAAGTCATGGTTTAATGGTAAAGAGTTCAAAAAAAATGTGTTTGTCTGCATGCATCAAAAATTGTAAATTTACTTCCTTCTAATAAAAATGTTTCATTCACAGTGAAATACTTCATTCACAGTAAAATGCAGTAAATTTTGATCCTAGATTGCAGTCAAATAGATTAAATGACAATTCAAACAAAATAATTAATAACGTTTCATTAGTGAGTACTTGGAAACTGAAACTGACAATAATGTAAACCTTAACAGACAAATCAATATGGAAAAAAATAAATACAAACCTACCAATAATTAAAGTCTTAACAGCCAGGTATCTCGATCTCAGCACTGTCCTCTCCAATTCCCGCTGCCACCTCCCTCTTTATCCCTAGAGTTCGAATATGAGGATTTGAGTTTGTAAATCGTGGAAAGAAGATAAAAACTGCAACAAAAATAAAGACATACCTTTGTAAATCGTGGAAAAAAGATAAAAACTGCAACAAAAATAAAGATAAACGTACCACTAATTAAAGGGTTAACAGCCATGTCTAGTCGATTCGTCGTTACCGCTTTTATCATCCTCTCCAATTCCCGCTGCCACCTCCCTCTTTAACCCTACAGTTTGAATCCGAGGATTTGAGTTTGTAAATCGTGGGAAAAGGATAAAAACTGCAACAAAAATAAATACAAACCTACCACTAATTAAAGGGTTAACAGCCAGGTATCTCGATCTCAACCGTCAAGTCGATTCCGACGCTGCCACCTCCCTCTTGACGCCTCGTCCCATAGCGTGAACCCTAGAGTTCGAATCCGACGATTTGAGTTGTTAAAAACGTGGAAAAAAGGTAAAAGCCGTCAAGTCGATTCCGACGCTGCCACCTCCCTCTTTACGCCTCGTCCCATAGCGTGAACCCTAGAGTTCGAATCCGACGATTTGAGTTGTGAAAAATGTGGAAAAAGGTAAAAACTGCAAAACGTTTGGGTATCTGTGGAGAGGTTTGGGTTAAATGTAGGAGAATATATGGAAACGTGGGTGAGAGGTATAGGGATTGACCAAAATATCCCTTCGTTATAGCTGAATGTTACAGGGTTAATTGCGTAATATCAAAAGCTTCATTTGGGGGTTTTCCCATTATATATAGACTAGTGCGTGGCCCGTGCTATGCACACGGGCATTGTTGGTAAGTAAGTAGGTGTAAAAAGTTGGTGTAAAATGTTGTGTGGTAACGTGGATTTTATATAGGAAAGGAATGTAGATTTGTGGTATAATTTGTTATATACTGGTAAATGTAATATACGTACATATATACAGATGTATATGTATGTGTATATATATGCATATATACTTACATATATATATGTATATATGTGTATATATATATATATGTTATGAAAAGTGGGCTTAACTATGGAAGGTTTGTATGTTGCTAAATTTTGTGAAAAGTCGGTATTATTAAGTGTTCAGCGTGTAAGTGTGCTTCACTGTTGGATATGTGAGTTGGGTGAAATGAGGCAATGAATAGTTAGGAGTGGGAAAAAAGATGTTCTGTTTAAAATAGGAAGAAATTGGTCCGTAGCAAAGAAGGGATATGTGGGTAAAAAATTTGGTTGTTTTATATCAGAGGGGCCGATGGATGGGGAGTGGTTTTTTGTGTTAAGCTATGACTTATATTGTCTCGCCTACCGCTTACATGTATGTATACATATATGTATATACATATATTTATATATGTGTGTATATATGTTTGTTTGTCTGTGTGTCTGCATATGTATATTTGTATGTGTGAGCGATATATGATGCACCTGGTTGGTAGCATTCAAATAACACGTTGATTGCAGCACTAAGTGTACGTTTAAATAATAGAAACAGTGGCAGAAGAGGGAGAAACTTAAACATGGGGTGTGTATGTGAGAGTTGTGGAGATGATGCATTGTATGGGGTGTAGTTTACTGGTTTTCATACATACGGTTGTGTGTGTGTGTGTGTCTATATATATATGTATGTATATGTATATTTATATGTAAACACACACACATACAAACATATATATATAGCTTTGATGTGTAATACAGTGGATTCGTTGTATAAATTCATAAATTCAATCTGTACTGCACAACACATGGTTGAAGTATTGTAATATGCTTGGAAAATAGTACATAGTGCAAATATGGAAACCTAAGTAATGATCAATATGTATGCCTGTAGAATAAAACCAAAGTGTAATGTGTTGTCGAAAAATATAAGCAAATAGTGCCATAGAGATGCAGTATTATTGTTTATATTGGCAGGCACTACGCTGAGATATCGACTGTACTACATAAGTCAGTTTATATGAATAGATGGTTACCGACAATTATGGAGCAGAATATGTTAACTGTATGCAGACATTTCATAGAGTGAAGAAGGACAGGCAGAAAATTGGAGGTATACAGACATTTCATAAAGTGAAGAAGGATAGGCATGAAATTGTGGTAAATGGAAGTTCTCCGTATATTTTACATAGGGGAAAGTATAGGCAAGACACAATGCTGACCATCTCCTCACTGAAATCAGTTCCCTCCATGGAATGATAAGGTATGTTTAGTCTATAACCATCCTCTGCATACGGAAATAAGAGTGGATATTGCATGGCCATGAAACTTGGGTGTTTCTCATTGATTCTCTTAAGCAAACCACTCTTCTCCTCAATTACGATGTCCCTGAACCCTTCACTTATAGTTCCATTTCCATAACCAACGCCGCAATCTCCGAAGTTGTTGGTAAATTGTACTGTCTACCATCTCTATCTCTCCCTTCCAATAAGCGCAATGAAACATTGTTCAAAGTACTACCCTCAAAACAGTCTCTAGCGATCCGAAACACCTTAGCAATCTCTACCGGACAGCCCAGGCGCATTAATTCTGTTCGTAACCTCGTTCGCTGTATCATAAATACACAACTGAGCAAATTTAGCTTGGCCATCAATTGGTAGCATAGATCCAATTTTATGATAATTCTGACCAATAATTCGAAATACATAAGGAACCGAACCAAAAATTACTGAATTATCAATACGCCCACCCATTGATGTAAATGCAAACATAGAGTTATACACCCGTATGTTCTCTCAGAAAGTAGAACTATCAGAACCACCATTGTAATCAAGCAAGTTATGTAAATATTCAGGGCATTTTTTATACTTCGGTAACTGGATTTTACCGCCTTTACAGCAAATGGAAAACTTTGTAGTCACAGGTCTTCTCGACTTCTTGTTTCTTTCTTCATACCAAACTGTTGCATTACAGTTTAAACATGCATAGGTAGAACCACCAAAATTTCATGGTTCAACTGTTTGTCCTGTGTCAACAGGTTGTAATTCAAAGTTAGGTGGATGAATGCATACGGGAAACCAAATAAAATAAAATGAATATGTAGCCGCACCGTTGTCACTGTGATGTATGTAAAAATTTGTACTCAACTCTATCCGGTACACGAATTTTTGGGTGGGAAGGATTATACGTATTTATGTTAAAAACACAGTAATAACGTAATATTAAAATTGCCCGAACCCAGGTTTTTTAACTATTTCGAAAATACATAAAAAATACAGTGTGTAACATTACCTGATCATACTTTGTCAAACAAATTTCTACGTGATCCCATTGCTGTATACCGTCCAGTTTTTTTCCTCCCTGATATTTTTAAATTGAATTCCATTAGACGGCCTAATCCTAAAATGTGAATCAGTTACAAATTTGTGCGCTCCCTGATTGTAAGTCTTCTTTCCGCTCTAGCATTCCTACCTACTTCATTGTTGCCAATAATTTTTGGGAATTAAAAACACCTACAACGGGTTGCAACTGTCAAATACACTTATGTAAATCAGATTAGTTTTACAGTGACAGCGACAAATGTATATTCAGTACAGCAAGTAGGATAAAGAGAAGTATAAGCGCCAACTGATAACAGAGAAATTTGGTATCAGTTAACTGCGGTTTATGTTAAGCATGCTGGCTATAAATAAAATATTGCTATCTTCACATCACATATTCAGGTTTAGACGGTGATAATTAACTAATTTGTTATACAACAGTTCTCCATAACTGATTGTAAAGCAGGCGGATTTGATACGGAAAATAGTTAGATATAATATTTTCTGATATAACAGCAATCAAAACTATATGCAAATGCATACTGATTTGTAGGTCAATATGCAGGTATATAGCGATACACACACACAGAGATACACGTGTACGTAAAAACAGGATGATGCTGACAGGGGATGGTAGAGTAAGGAGAAGATGAAAGCTGATTAACATATATATGCGCAGAAAAAACTTGGCTGAACGAATTAATACTTGAATGGAACTCAGGTCAAAGAAATTATGAGCAGAAACTGTGTTAAAGAAGGAATACGGAAGGACAGAACGAAGCACGAATTGGTATGAGCGAAAGTGGCAATAATTTGCGTCTGAAAATCGCATCAGCAAGTTAGTTAAAAAAAATCATAGATTGCAGGTGAACAATGTTGCAAGGGTAATTTCCACGTAAATTCGTCACACAGCATCATTTTTCAGTAACTGTGACTGTACAGGGATTGAAATTTTATTGCACATAAGGCGTTTAAATTTTCATAGCACAACCACTAACCTAAATACTAACGTATGACGGTTAATTTTCCAACTCAATTGACAAAGAATACCCAATTTGCCAATACCGATAGTTTAAGGGGTACTGATTTTGGTGAAAAATTTGTAGATGATCAAAAAAATGTTTTCATCTGTAGTCGAGGAAATTCTTCAAGTACAGGAATCCAAACATACGAATTCAAGTATGGATAATAAAAATATCTGTATGGTTACTCATTTTCGTTATTAATTTTTTACAATAAATGAATTAAAAATACATCTCTTCCGTAAGAGTTCATATTTTGCCTAATAGAACCACGCTCAGTAAAACGGGATCACCAAATTCGACAACTCATATACTGAGACTACTCGAAGCATCACAACTTTTGAACATAAAATTTTATATAGATAAACGTAGACAGACATACACTCACTGTCTATAGACACAGACAGACAAAGACAGACAGAACGTGTGTGTGTATATGTATGTATATATTTATATATGTATGTATATATATATATGTATGTATGCAGTCAGTGCATTTACAACTGTTACGCACCCACTGTAAACATAAATCTCAAATTACGTTATTCGGGATAATTGACAAACAGTACGCCAAATCTACCAATTTAGAAGAACTGTCGTAACACAAATTCACCTGTTACATAAATTCCAACCACAGTTTAATAGTCTGTAAGTCGTTACTAACTCGGATCGCAGAAAAATGTACAGTTAAAAAACATGATAGTTTGATAGCTTAAGTACTGGAAACAACTCAGCTTGCAATTGGTAAGTGTCGGTTAATAAATGAAAAAATAAATAAAACATTCTTACCATTTAAAGGCAATTAGATATCAATGTATACAGATGTATAGTGATATGTATACGTGTGTGTACACACACACACTCACACACACACACATTTTGGGTCCAAGCTCCATATTTGAACCGAAAAGCTCTTATCATGAGTATAACTTACAACCTTACCCAAAAATTAGAAGAAAGATCAGAAATTGTTGGCATTTGATGATTTCCACTTATAAAGAAATTTGGGACAAACAAATACATATCTAAACTGAAATACACCTACTATTAAGTGATTACCACCATCATCTACTAATGCATTGGATTTCATAGAACAATTAGTCAATGAAACTTAACTTTTTTTCGACCCAATGAGAAT
This sequence comes from Allium fistulosum, assembly GCA_030737815.1. NCBI lineage: Eukaryota > Viridiplantae > Streptophyta > Magnoliopsida > Asparagales > Amaryllidaceae > Allium > Allium fistulosum. The sequence continues at coordinate 1,214,602,345 of CM060904.1, read as the reverse complement.
TGCATTCACATTTTTATTTCACTATCCTTAAGATAAATAATTTCAATATTTTAGGACAGCCTTAGATGAAACTAATTATAGGTATAATAAGATGAAAATTATAGCAAAATATATAAGTTAAAGATATGTGCATATATGATTACATAAAATATTTTTTGCACCTTAGCAGATAATATATGAACCACAGAAGACATAAAATAAGGCTTTTCTCAATTTATTATACCATAGTTAAAAATTTGTAAAATATTTAGCCAATTGTAGACTGCACAGTAATATATTCCACCATGTTAAGTTGGCTGAAAGGAACTGTATCTTTCCAGTAATAGCTTACGGTTTCACTATTTGGAATACATCCATTTCTTTGGTTTGAGGACTAAATATGCAATGATGTTGACAGACAACAATAGAGCACTTATTTAAACAAAAAAGTTTGTACCTACGATACTTGAAAATGCACAAATTAAAGTATTCATAGTCTAAAAAATGGTCATTATTTGTACCATGGTCTAAAATAGGAACAAACTTGCAATAACTATGGAAAGAATGTACTTGTATGTTGTGATAGATGATGTGGGTGTTGAACTTCTCATTTTCTGAACTATAATCCTAGTATTCTTCAAGAAAGCTTTATATGCTGGCCTTTGGTACTTCTTGAGTACTATTAGAGGTTAACTAAAGCCACAAAAGAATGCAGTTTGAATTTTGTAACAAAATTAGTTTGTATATGAATGTAAAAAAACACATATACTCAGTAATATTAAATAAGAATTACAATAGTAGAACCTATGCAGTAATGTAAAGACCCGCAAATCCGTCTTCCGAAAACCCGACACTGCTACGTCCACTGTAGCAACTGTCGAAACGATCGGGTGGCGGAAACGCGAACTTTAATGTTTAAAAGAAGAGATAGAAGAGAAGATAGAAGAAAAAGAGAAGAAAGAAAGAAGAAGAACAACAGAAAACACATCAGAACAGAAAACAATATCAGAATCTTACACATCACAGCGGAACAATATACAATAGATAATTACTAGTCTTTTAAAACAAAGAACTATATCATTTTATACATACATCAATCATCAGAGTCAATATACAACAATGGACAGTTATATAACTTGTCCTCATACAGAATACACAGCGGAATAATACTATCAGATACAAATACTACGTCTCGCCATCCAGCTTGCTTCCAAAGCTCCAGAATATCCAGAATATCCTGATAATATAACTCTAGGCTGCCCGTGTGGAAATTGGTGGGCACCTAGAGTTTAGAAGGGAACAATAAACTCCGAGTCAGTCATGGTGACTGGTGTGAGATCGTAAAACAGTTATTTATCTTTAAAATAAACAACAGAAATATTTCTAAAGTCAATTCGCAATGCCTTTGGAAAATGAAACTACCATAAGACCTCCCACCACACACACAATGCAAACGCAGACTTGGAGGAGATTTCTTCTTATGTTAGTCAAAGATGCTTACTATGCAAAAATCAAATCATTTTTGATATTATTATTAGTGCATAGTGTAGAAAACATTTCGAAAGTATAATATAAATCTTAGCCAGCATAGGTACCATTATATTATGCCTGCTATAGCTGCCTCCTGAGGAGACAGGTTATACAATTGAAATCGTAAAGGCTCGTATTGTTTCTTTGGATTTCCAACAAATGGTCAGGCTAAGGAACTTCCTATCCACGATGGGTACGTCCCTGGAATAGACGACCCGAGAACCTAACCGGATCTCTGCCAACACAAGGCCGGGTTACCTCTGCAAAAATAGGTAACTACTGACACGCGTATGCCATCCCCCGATCGTCACCGATCTTCCCGAGGATCCCCGATTCGCAACAAACCACATAGATAATAATAATGCAGTAACCACAGAGGTTAAGTATCTGGGCTCCATACCATGATACCACCTTTATCCAGAAGGAATGACATACACTAAGGGGCGCTACTCCCTAGAACCTTGCCGCATTCGTCCTGTTTCGACCATTTCCGGGGTGTGAGGCTCGACGAAGTCTCGTCCACAAAGCTACGCTTTCTCAAAAAGCCCTGCTTCGGGTCAAACAAAAATGATCAACCTATGATCACAAAGATATAAGATCAAACAAATGATCATATCGCAAATGATCAAACACTGATCATTTCACAGCAACACTCAGTATGCCACGTTACCAAATTGGGATATATCGCTGATGAATTTCAACTACATAACCTCTGAGCTCGTACGTCTCAGACAAGGGTGTTAAGCTAAGAGAATAAATTCTCCGCCACCAACAGAAATGTATTTGAAAGAAATCAGCTTTATATCTCAAATTGTAACGTCAGACACACAATCCATACAAGTCTGTTCCGGGATCGAACAGAACCGAAGGCACTTCTCACGAAGCCCTTGCATTTCCGGATAATTTTCTAATCACGTCAGGACTTCCCGTCACTAAGGGTGATAAAACCTCTAAACCGAAGATCAGTCGGTGTAGAGTAACTCGACGGTAATCCTTCCGTTTTCAAAAATATCCGGTCTTCAACATCGGTCTTCAAATGCGATTCATAACGACGTATCACATATTCGGAATGGGTTATACGACCCCATGGTCCTTTCCCGGCTAACCCGAATTGTAATAACCCGCTTTTCCGTACCCCTTGAATAGACACTAATCTCCATCTATTTACTCAAGGTGAACGAAAAACCGAACCATTAGGGTTTTAAAAGAAGAGGTAGAAGAAAAGATAGAAGAAAAGAGAAAGAAGAAACAAAAGAACAACATCAGAAACAGAAACAATATCAGAATCTCACATATCGCAGCGGAACAATATACAATAGATAAATGAATAATCTTTAAAACAAAGAACTATATCAGTTTATACATACATCAATCATCAGGGTCAATATACAACAATGGACAGTTATATAAACTTGTCCTCATACAGAATACACAGCGGAATAAATACTATCAGATACAAATACTACGTCTCGCCATCCAGCTCATCTCCAAAGCTCCAGAATATCCAGAATATCCTGATAATATAACTCTAGGCTGCCCGTGTGGAAATTGGTGGGCACCCAGAGTTTAGAAGGGAACAACAAACTCCGAGTCAGTCATGGTGACTGGTGTGAGATCGTAAAACAGTTATTCTTTAAAATAAACAACAGGATAATTTTAAAGTCAATTCGAAATGCTTTTGGAAAATGAAACTACCATAAGACCTCCCGCCACACACACAATGCAAACGCAGAATTGGAGGAGATTTCTTCTTATGATAGTCAAAGATGCTTACTATGCAAAATCATTGAATTTATTATTATTAGTGCATAGTGTAGAAAAACATTTCGAAAGTATAATATTAATCTTAGCCAACATACGACCAGTATCGTATGCCTACTATAGCTACTATGTTCAATAGCAGGTTACCGCCACATTCCATAGCAGGTAATACAACTAAAACCGTACAGGGTTCGTATTGTTTCTTTGGATTTCCCAACAAATGGTCAGGCTAAGGAACTTCCTTTCCTCCTGCCGAATAGGATCGCCTCTGGCTGGACGTCCCGAGAGACAAGCTGCTCTCTGCCAAACAAGGCCGGGTTACCCCTGTAACAGGTAACTCACGAATATGTCATCACCCGGTCCTTTGGGACCTTTATCCGAGCGCTCGATATCCAACATCACACATCATAAAGAAAGTGTATCCACATGAGTAAGTATCTGGGCTCCATACCATGATACCACCCCTTTCCAGAAGGAAATGACATACCCTAAAGGGCGCGACCCTCATAACCTTGCCGCAACATTCCTGTTTCGACCATTTCCGGGGTGTGAGGCTCGACGAAGTCTCGTCCACAAAGCTACGCTTTCTCAAAAAGCCCTGCTTCGGGTCAAACAAAATGATCAACCTATGATCACAAAGATATAAGATCAAACAAATGATCATATCACAAATGATCAAACACTGATCATTTTACAGCAACACTCAGTATGCCACGTTACCAAAGTGGGATATATCGCTGATAAATTTCAACTACATAACCTCTGAGCTCGTACGTCTCAGAGAAGGGTGTTAAGCTAAGAGAATAAATTCTCCGCCACCAATAGATATGTATTTGAAAAAATCAGCTTTATATCTCAAAGTGTAATGTCAGACATACAATCCATACAAGTCTGTTCCGGGATCGAACAGAACCGAAGGCACTTCTCACGAAGCCCTTGCATTTCCGGATAATTTTCAATCACGTCAGGACTTCCCGTCACTAAGGGTGATAAAACCTCTAAACCGGAGATCAGCCGATGTAGAGTAACTCGACGGTAATCCTTCCGTTTTCAAAAATATCCGGTCTTCAACGTCGGTCTTCAAATGCGATTCATAACGACGTATCACATATTCGGAATGGGTTATACGACCCCATGGTCCTTTCCCGGCTAACCCGAATAGTGAGCGTTTATTCAAAAATAAGTGTGGCATTCAAATTCATCCAATTCACAACAAATACCTATCTAAAGGTAATTATTGATAGTCGGTTATTTAACTATCAATAAAGATGCGCAACATCATCAGATTCCAAATAATTTTCCCAAATTATTTTATCTTCCAAAATATCTCTTACTAGATATGAAATTTCCACACTTCAAAAATAAATCAACGTTTATTTTCTAAACAGTTTCCCTTTCCTTTATAAATTCCATAGTGAATTTATATTTTCAAAATATCTACAGATATTTGATTTTCAATCGTTTTCAAATATTCACTTTCGATTTATCTTTAAGAAGATAAATCCTCAAAAACACTTCATTTCATTTTGGAAAAGCATTTCCATACTTATTTAATAATAAGTAATTCCCAAATCATTTATTTTCAACATTGAAAATATTCGATATATGAAAATATTCGATATACTTAAATCAATATTAAGTATATATTCATTCTTTAAGGAAATCATTCTCTTTAAACACATTTTATTTGAGTCAAAACGAATGTTACGTAAAACATCGTTACGACGACTCAAAACCACTAGTATAGGGATTCGAAATTAGATAGATATAAAAATCCCAATACTACATCAAAACATTTCCTTTCGGAAATCATTTACTATAACAACAGTGTTATAGTCCATCATTTCCTTATTTTTCGAAAACGTCTATTTCAACAATAAATGTTGAAATCTATGATTTCGATAATTCACACGTTTTAAAACATCTTTTAAAACAATTAACTTCATTTATAATATCGCTTTCCCAAACATACTATTTTTTCTAATAATATATTCACTGTCCAAAATCTTGAATATACTTCAATAACCAAGTTTCAATCCCTTTTTACATATTTATTTCAAGAATTATCCACTGTCCAAAATCGTGGATAAAATTCCCTTATTAATCTCTATATTTAAAATCAATCAAATTTGATTTATTTCAAATTTATAAAACAACGTTTATAAATTCCATTTTCTATTTTCTATAACAACTCCGGTTTATAAATCTCATTTTATTAACTACAAAAATTCACTTATAAGAATAAGTGATTTCGGATTTATAAAACAACGTTTATAAATCACATTTGTACTTTATAACGATTTCAACTTACAAAATCATTTCATTTTGCAATTTCTATTTATATCCCATCTAAGTGCAAAAGTCAAATTTATAAGTAAATTTCTTATAAATCTTTTATTCTACAATATCTATTTACTTTATAACTTCACGTTATAAATCTATTAATTTCATTCACTTATGAAATCCATTTATACTTCTTTCTAACACTTATAAAAATTCGTTTTATAAGTCCAATATTTTGATTTACAAAAATATCAATTTTTATAAATCTTTCTATACAAATCGTTTATAGTTATTCAAAAATCCCAACTTAAACCATTTTATAAATAAATCAACTTTTATTTCAAAAACGACACTTCGGTTATATTTCACTAAAAATTATAACTTTTATAACTTTAAAATTTTACGTTTATAATCGATTCAAAAATCCCATAAAACGTATATTTTCAAAAATCACTTTAAAACCCCTTTTAAATTAAAAGTCGTCATTTTTAAAGTTCAAAACTGAATCCGATGATGCAACAACACCAATCAGTCCATCACAACAGTCAAATACCATATATCATCATATGATAACAGAATATATCAAAATATCTGTAAATAATCAATACGGTGAGGAATCCAGTCGGATCCCTCCAACCTGTTTCCCTGCATCCACAGATGTTAGCACAATACCAATTCCGCTCCAGTACGGAATTATCGCGGTATATGGGTTTTATAAAAATCCGCTTACTAACGGCGCAATAGGGTCTCATCCGCTATACGAGGCGGGAATCAATCAATCCAATATATACATATGCCAATATGTATATACTGCTATATATATATAGATATATCCTACTATATCTAATATCTCATCCAAACAGTCAATCATCAATTAATAACTGTAAAAATTCCACATTCAATTTGAGTGAGAAGATCTCACCTTTGCTTTTCGATAACAGTCGTAGCGGTTTATTTCGGATAAAACTAAACAGACGTTTAATTTTACCCAAAAATTTTCTTGACTCCAATCGACTCCAAATCAGTTGCACTGCGTAGCATTCGACGATACGATTCCAACGCACTTCGTTTCATCATTTTTCGATCTCGCAGCAAAAAGTTATCGCATTCAGAAGTTTATACAAATTTTAATATAATTATTTACAAATTTCTTTTTATATTTTATACCCCTAAACAGATCGGAGCCGTTCGTTTCAATCAAGCAAATCACGGCCGTGATTTTCATCTTCCCTCCCACGCGAAACAAGCCTCCAGGTTACGTGCGTTTGAACCCATACAACCTCCCAAACCCTAGTTGGCCGCCACCCCTACGACGACTTCGACGATGATCAAGAACCACCACCAGCTCCCCCTTCACGTGTGCCACCACCGGCCTAGGACCGGTCAGACTCGGTGCCGCCTCCTCCCTCGAAAAACGTGTTGAACGCGTGGCCTTCATGGTTGAATTTCTGACGATGGGTTCGACTAAAATCAATCATAGACATATGGATTTGTAGAGCTTGTGAAGCTCTACAGCTTTGTAGTTGGAAACTTCGTGAATCATTGCATGGATCGAGAGGGATTGAGGAGGAAAGAATTGCAATTTCTGGCCGTTCAAAGCTAAAGTGGCGGCTGCTTAGAGAATTAGGGTTTCTCTTTTATTTTCCTAATTTTGTGATAAAAGTGGGTGTATTTATAGAGAATATCGAACACTATTCATCCCGGTTTTCCAAACTCCGATTTACGTGCAGTGACTAGCGTTTCTGGGGTTTACCCTGCGTTCCGAACACAATGGAACAGGTTTCGAAAGCTAATTCGATCGTATGTGTGAGATATGACAATAAACGATCAATTTAAATTAAACCGATTTAAATCGATTTCGAGGCGTTTTAGCTTGCCCCGGACAAACGGTAAATCCAAAAATTACGAAATTTGAAATCTTACAATAATATCACATTACGGATCCGATGAAACTGGTTTCGTCGAAATCCGACACCGTTTGAAAAATGACTATTTTAACTCGACGATTTAAAATTAAAACGATATCGATGCGTTTCGAGCTGCCACGGTCAAACGACAACTTCGTTGGATACGAAAATTGAAATCCGATAATAACTAACTATTACGGATCCAATGGAACTGGTCTCGTTCAATTCTGAGACTGTCCGAAAATTGGCTATTTTTACAGTCGATAATTAAATATTAAAATATTCAATTTTTTCACCATTCAACTTTTAATTCAATCTTAAAAGTTCTATAACATTTCTATAACTCCAGTATGATTTAATAAAATTTTACAAATCATTTTCAATCATTTTAAACTCGATTTTCAATTATCTCTGGAATTTCACTATTTAATTTATCGATTTAATTGACCAAATTAAATCCAATATTCGAAAAATAAATCATTCGACTTCTTAATTCCACTTATTAATTTTTAAAATTAATTAAATATTCGAATTTTAATTATAAAAAATTCTGGGTCGTTACAAATTTCCCCCCTTAAAAGAATTTCGTCCTCGAAATTACCAAGTAAGGAAAAAGATACAAAATCCGTTAACTTTCCAAAACAAACCGTTCAAATTAGATTTTTAAATCTGTTAAGTGTTTAACTTTTCCAAGATTCATAGTTAACTTCTCACAAAATCTTTACTAAGTTTTCAAATCATAACTTAGTTTTCAAAATTTTCAAATTTCTCTAAAATATTCTAACGCCTTAAATTTTCAGAAAATTTCACCAGCGTCTCCTTTGCGCGGCTCGATCCGAAAAAAAAATGACAGTGTATATATATCACAAATATACATCCCATCAAGTGATGAGGCATCCCGTAGGGAAAAAAGTGTAAAAGTACGATATTTAATCCGAGATATGTACCTTATTATATTTTTAGCGAGCGTATACGGCTAATATAGCGCGAAAGCGAGCTCCAAATGCGAAGCAACGCCATCCGCACCTACTAAACACTCAACAAACCATATGAGAACATGTAGATATGAAAATATAGTCAATATACATCATATAGTAACATAATACTACATATGTCAACATAGCAAATGCAACAAACAACAAATGCAACCATCATCCAATAAACATTCAACACTTTATAACCAAATCAATATAGATTCACTTCTCATTAACATTCATTGAATTGGTTTTCAATTTACTCACATTTGATTCGTTAATATTGGATTTAACTAACATTCATTCCTTTGTTTCCAATTAGTTTACATTCACTAATTTACATTCATGTTGGTTCATTTTCAATTTGAATTTAATCACATAGCTTTCCAATTTGCTAATTCAATTTCATTAATACTTAATGAATTTTTTTTTATACACAATCAACTAACAATCAAATAACAACCAATGTATATTCAACACAACCAAATTATAAATTTTACATTCGATTTGGTTCAACACTTTTAAATTAAATTGACTTCCATTCAATTTATTTAATTTCTCAACTTCATTGGCTTTTAATGAATTAACACTTATATTCATGATTTCATATCAATACTTCACATTAGATTGATTAACATCCAATCCAGTTATTCAATTCAATTGCTAATTCATTTAACAAATAAAGTTGAATTTCATTTATATAACTCAAGTTCACATTCATTTAATAAATTCCCTTTATTAATTTACTTTGATATCAAAATCAACTTCGTTCAACATTACTTAAGTTATATTCCAATTAAACAACATTTGTTTAACTTAACTTAAGTTTCCACTTATAAATCCAAATCAGATTTTGTTTTTCTTAACAAAATTCATTTAACCTTTTACCAAAATCAAATTTCATCAATCATTCAAATTTATATCACATTTGACTTTCTTTTAGTTAAATTTCACATCATATTTCATTATGCTACTCAAATTCATTAACTTTACCAAAGTTAAATCTATTATCTCATATCATAAGTATAAATCTTATTTCACTTATATTTACCATATTTAAATTTGGACTTTAATTTTCAAATTTGTTTATCACAACAAAACCTCAATTTCCAATTTACTATGGTAGCAAATCAATCACACAGAAACTCGAAAATGATACCGATGATGCTCCAGTCATCACCGTACTATTTCCCAGCAACATAGTGAATTTAGTGCTTTAAATTCTTTTCAAAAATTTCCTTGATTTATAAATCTCATTACAAATATTTTACTTTTGTAATTTCACTATTTATATATAAGATTATTTTACCATTGTAAATCATATCAATTATAACTTCACCCTTTATAATTCATTCTTTTATACAATTTACTCTTTCACAATTGTTGTTTTAATTCAACTTATTCAAACAATCTTAACAATCAATTCATATACACTTTAATAATTCTTAAAAAAATTATTTCTTTATATACAAAATATAATCAAGGTAAAATTATTTCATTTACCCAATTTAAAACAATACTGTGCCGAATTCTTCTATATAAGTGTTTAGAGATCCCTATCGATAGAGTTGTACGGACAATACCGACCAGAATCCATATACCACTCAACAAACCAATCATCACAATATAAAACAATTTTATATTAACTAACAAATACGCACTCATATATATTATTACACTCAACTCATTCTAGAGTACTACTGACTCTATCTCTAATGAGTAACACCCAACAGAGCAGGTTTGTCGCTTAACCATATGCTCTGATACCAAATGTAATAACCCGCTTTTCCGTACCCCTTGAATAGACACTAATCTCCATCTATTTACTCAAGGTGAACGAAAAACCGAACCATTAGGGTTTTAAAAGAAGAGGTAGAAGAAAAGATAGAAGAAAAGAGAAAGAAGAAACAAAAGAACAACATCAGAAACAGAAACAATATCAGAATCTCACATATCGCAGCGGAACAATATACAATAGATAAATGAATAATCTTTAAAACAAAGAACTATATCAGTTTATACATACATCAATCATCAGGGTCAATATACAACAATGGACAGTTATATAAACTTGTCCTCATACAGAATACACAGCGGAATAAATACTATCAGATACAAATACTACGTCTCGCCATCCAGCTCATCTCCAAAGCTCCAGAATATCCAGAATATCCTGATAATATAACTCTAGGCTGCCCGTGTGGAAATTAGTGGGCACCCAGAGTTTAGAAGGGAACAATAAACTCCGAGTCAGTCATGGTGACTGGTGTGAGATCGTAAAACAGTTATTCTTTAAATAAACAACAGGATAATTTTAAAGTCAATTCGAAATGCTTTTGGAAAATGAAACTACCATAAGACCTCCCGCCACACACACAATGCAAACGTAGAATTGGAGGAGATTTCTTCTTATGATAGTCAAAGATGCTTACTACGCAAAATCATTGAATTTATTATTATTAGTGCATAGTGTAGAAAAACATTTCGAAAGTATAATATTAATCTTAGCCAACATACGACCAGTATCGTATGCCTACTATAGCTACTATGTTCAATAGCAGGTTACCGCCACATTCCATAGCAGGTAATACAACTAAAACCGTACAGGGTTCGTATTGTTTCTTTGGATTTTCCAACAAATGGTCAGGCTAAGGAACTTCCTTTCCTCCTGCCGAATAGGATCGCCTCTGGCTGGACGTCCCGAGAGACAAGCTGCTCTCTGCCAAACAAGGCCGGGTTACCCCTATAACAGGTAACTCACGAATATGTCATCACCCGGTCCTTTGGGACCTTTATCCGAGCGCTCGATATCCAACATCACACATCATAAAAAAAGTGTATCTACATGAGTAAGTATCTGGGCTCCATACCATGATACCACCCCTTTCCAGAAGGAAATGACATACCCTAAAGGGCGCGACCCTCATAACCTTGCCGCAACATTCCTGTTTCGACCATTTCCGGGGTGTGAGGCTCGACGAAGTCTCGTCCACAAAGCTACGCTTTCTCAAAAAGCCCTGCTTCGGGTCAAACAAAATGATCAACCTATGATCACAAAGATATAAGATCAAACAAATGATCATATCACAAATGATCAAACACTGATCATTTTACAGCAACACTCAGTATGCCACGTTACCAAAGTGGGATATATCGCTGATAAATTTCAACTACATAACCTCTGAGCTCGTACGTCTCAGAGAAGGGTGTTAAGCTAAGAGAATAAATTCTCCGCCACCAACAAATATGTATTTGAAAGAAATCAGCTTTATATCTCAAAGTGTAATGTCAGACATACAATCCATACAAGTCTGTTCCGGGATCGAACAGAACCGAAGGCACTTCTCACGAAGCCCTTGCATTTCCGGATAATTTTCAATCACGTCAGGACTTCCCGTCACTAAGGGTGATAAAACCTCTAAACCGGAGATCAGCCGATGTAGAGTAACTCGACGGTAATCCTTCCGTTTTCAAAAATATCCGGTCTTCAACGCCGGTCTTCAAATGCGATTCATAACGACGTATCACATATTCGGAATGGGTTATACGACCCCATGGTCCTTTCCCGGCTAACCCGAATAGTGAGCGTTTATTCAAAAATAAGTGTGGCATTCAAATTCATCCAATTCACAACAAATACCTATCTAAAGGTAATTATTGATAGTCGGTTATTTAACTATCAATAAAGATGCGCAACATCATCAGATTCCAAATAATTTTCCCAAATAATTTTATCTTCCAAAATATCTCTTACTAGATATAAAATTTCCACACTTCAAAAATAAATCAACGTTTATTTTCTAAACAGTTTCCCTTTCCTTTATAAATTCCATAGTGAATTTATATTTTCAAAATATCTACAGATATTCGATTTTCAATCGTTTTCAAATATTCACTTTCGATTTATCTTTAAGAAGATAAATCCTCAAAAACACTTCATTTCATTTTGGAAAAGCATTTCCATACTTATTTAATAATAAGTAATTCCCAAATCATTTATTTTCAACATTGAAAATATTCGATATATGAAAATATTCGATATACTTAAATCAATATTAAGTATATATTCATTCTTTAAGGAAATCATTCTCTTTAAACACATTTTATTTGAGTCAAAACGAATGTTACGTAAAACATCGTTACGACGACTCAAAACCACTAGTATAGGGATTCGAAATTAGATAGATATAAAAATCCCAATACTACATCAAAACATTTCCTTTCGGAAATCATTTACTATAACAACAGTGTTATAGTCCATCATTTCCTTATTTTTCGAAAACGTCTATTTCAACAATAAATGTTGAAATCTATGATTTCGATAATTCACACGTTTTAAAACATCTTTTAAAACAATTAACTTCATTTATAATATCGCTTTCCCAAACATACTATTTTTTCCAATAATATATTCACTGTCCAAAATCTTGAATATACTTCAATAACCAAGTTTCAATCCCTTTTTACATATTTATTTCAAGAATTATCCACTGTCCAAAATCGTGGATAAAATTCCCTTAATAATCTCTATATTTAAAATCAATCAAATTTGATTTATTTCAAATTTATAAAACAACGTTTATAAATTCCATTTTCTATTTTCTATAACAACTCCGGTTTATAAATCTCATTTTATTAACTTCAAAAATTCACTTATAAGAATAAGTGATTTTGGATTTATAAAACAACGTTTATAAATCACATTTGTACTTTATAACGATTTCAACTTACAAAATCATTTCATTTTGCAATTTCTATTTATATCCCATCTAAGTGCAAAAGTCAAATTTATAAGTAAATTTCTTATAAATCTTTTATTCTACCATATATATTTACTTTATAACTTCACGTTATAAATCTATTAATTTCATTCACTTATGAAATCCATTTATACTTCTTTCTAACACTTATAAAAATTCGTTTTATAAGTCCAATATTTTGATTTACAAAAATATCAATTTTTATAAATCTTTCTATACAAATCGTTTATAGTTATTCAAAAATCCCAACTTAAACCATTTTATAAATAAATCAACTTTTATTTCAAAAACGACACTTCGGTTATATTTCACTAAAAATTATAACTTTTATAACTTTAAAATTTTACGTTTATAATCGATTCAAAAATCCCATAAAACGTATATTTTCAAAAATCACTTTAAAACCCCTTTTAAATTAAAAGTCGTCATTTTTAAAGTTCAAAACTGAATCCGATGATGCAACAACACCAATCAGTCCATCACAACAGTCAAATACCATATATCACCATATGATAACAGAATATATCAAAATATCTGTAAATAATCAATACGGTGAGGAATCCAGTCGGATCCCTCCAACCTGTTTCCCTGCATCCACAGATGTTAGCACAATACCAATTCCGCTCCAGTACGGAATTATCGCGGTATATGGGTTTTATAAAAATCCGCTTACTAACGGCGCAATAGGGTCTCATCCGCTATACGAGGCGGGAATCAATCAATCCAATATATACATATGCCAATATGTATATACTGCTATATATATATAGATATATCCTACTATATCTAATATCTCATCCAAACAGTCAATCATCAATCAATAACTGTAAAAATTCCACATTCAATTTGAGTGAGAAGATCTCACCTTTGCTTTTCGATAACAGTCGTAGCGGTTTATTTCGGATAAAACTAAACAGACGTTTAATTTTACCCAAAAATTTTCTTGACTCCAATCGACTCCAAATCAGTTGCACTGCGTAGCATTCGACGATACGATTCCAACGCACTTCGTTTCATCATTTTTTCGATCTCGCAGCAAAAAGTTATCGCATTCAGAAGTTTATACAAATTTTAATATAATTATTTACAAATTTCTTTTTATATTTTATACCCCTAAACAGATCGGAGCCGTTCGTTTCAATCAAGCAAATCACGGCCGTGATTTTCATCTTCCCTCCCACGCGAAACAAGCCTCCAGGTTACGTGCGTTTGAACCCATACAACCTCCCAAACCCTAGTTGGCCGCCACCCCTACGACGACTTCGACGATGATCAAGAACCACCACCAGCTCCCCCTTCACGTGTGCCACCACCGGCCTAGGACCGGTCAGACTCGGTGCCGCCTCCTCCCTCGAAAAACGTGTTGAACGCGTGGCCTTCATGGTTGAATTTCTGACGATGGGTTCGACTAAAATCAATCATAGACATATGGATTTGTAGAGCTTGTGAAGCTCTACAGCTTTGTAGTTGGAAACTTCGTGAATCATTGCATGGATCGAGAGGGATTGAGGAGGAAAGAATTGCAATTTCTGGCCGTTCAAAGCTAAAGTGGCGGCTGCTTAGAGAATTAGGGTTTCTCTTTTATTTTCCTAATTTTGTGATAAAAGTGGGTGTATTTATAGAGAATATCGAACACTATTTATCCCGGTTTTCCAAACTCCGATTTACGTGCAGTGACTAGCGTTTCTGGGGTTTACCCTGCGTTCCGAACACAATGGAACAGGTTTCGAAAGCTAATTCGATCGTATGTGTGAGATATGACAATAAACGATCAATTTAAATTAAACCGATTTAAATCGATTTCGAGGCGTTTTAGCTTGCCCCGGACAAACGGTAAATCCAAAAATTACGAAATTTGAAATCTTACAATAATATCACATTCGTAAAATCAAATCCTTTTAAATAAATTCCTTTTTAAGAAAATAAATTCCAATCGTTTCTTTCAATCTATTTAAAAATCCAAATTCTTAAATTAAATTCTTCAAATTATAATCACTATTTTACGAAATCCATTTATTTAACATTTTCACTTGATTCTGGAATTTATTCAATACGATTATAAAAATTTACTTTTTATACTTCAAAAATTCCTTTCTTCAAAATTTCTTCAATTTCAAAAATTGATTCACTTAGAAATTTTCTACTTGAATTTCAAAAGTTCAATTTCGTTTATCTTTGGAATCCAATGATGTCAAAACATCCATTCAGCTAAATTTTAGCTTTCAAACAATTTCCAGATATCAATATGATTAATAGCATCACTATAATCATTCACAGATTCATATCACAATAGAAATAAATTCAATCAATGTGAGGGGTCCAGTTGGATCCCTCCAACCTGTTTCCCTGCATCCAAAGACGTTAGCACAATACCAATTCCGCTCCAGTACGGAATTATCGCGGTATATGGGTTTTATAAAAATCCGCTTACTAACGGCGCAATAGGGTCTCATCCGCTATACGAGGCGGGAAATCATCAATCCAATATATACATATGCCAATATGTATATATTGCTATATATATAGATATATCCTACTATATCTAATATCACATCCAAACAGTCAACAAACAATAACTGTAAAATCCACTTTCAATTTGAGTGAGAAAAATCTCACATTGCTTTTATTTGCAATCCAATTTCCATCCTTGACCCGATCTTCTTGATTTATACCTTGTATAAATATTTTATACAATTTATTAATATCTGAATTAATCGATCAATTAATTACCCTTTATTAATTAAATTTAACTAACAATGATTTTAACTGATAATTAAATTTCAAATCAAATTTCCTATGATAATAAATTTAGTTAGAAAATGATTTAATCTTAACTAATGATTAAACTCTTAATGAAAAATTATATTTCAAACCAATTTTCTTTAAAAATCCTTTACTGGCCAAAATAATTTTAAACAAATATATTACTTTAAAATTTAACTAGTAAATTAAAAGATGTATATTTTATTTTTATTTTATTCTTTTTAAAATTAGAATAGATATGTATATATTTTAAAACAAAACAGTAAGTTCCAGTATATATATATAAAAATAGATATGTGTGTTTATATTTATGAATTTTAAATTAAAAACAGAAGCATTACCTTACTGTCATCGAAAACTTTCATCGATCGAAGCCCTAAACTCAAATCGCGATCATCGAATACCCTCTGCCATCGTCGTCTGGCCAACGACACTACCCAGTCGCGAACCCATCCATCGCCTGAGTCGCCACCTCCTCCTCCGTCACAACCTCGCTGACGCATGCCGCAATCACCCATACTCCAGCCTCGCGATTCTCGATGCCAAACCCACCATCCTGTCGATCGCACGCTGCCCCTGTCTCGACGCCACCAACCAACTCTACCTGAGTTCAACGCGGCCATCTCGAGCTCGACTTCGAACTCCAAACCCCAGCGCCACGAACCACTGCGAGACTCCCTCCCCCACGACGTCGCGCGCCAACATCCACCTCCACGTATCGCGATCCCCCAAATCGAGACCACCACGAACCCCTCTAAATCTCAATTCGAACGAAACCGGCTTCGTTTGTTTCCACGTCGATTGAAATAAAACTCAATTGAAGGGGAACGATTTGTTTTTCAAATGGAAAGAGGCTGGTGATTTTTTTTTTGAACGAGGATGAATTTAAACTTGAATAGAGAGAGACCGATATCCTTATTTCTTTCATTTGAACGAGGGGATTGGGGACGATTTCGTTTATATTTTATATATTTCGAACGAACAGCTTCGGCCATGCTTGCACGATCTCGTTCGTTGCTTTAGGCGAAAATTTACGGCGTGATTTAAGGGGGTACAGTGTTTTGTGTTGACTAATTTCTTCATTTAAATTTAAATTGAATTTGCTTTTAAAATTTTGACGCGTTTACGCGTCGTACGCTTGCGTAACAACTCAAAAAAAAATACGAAATTTGAAATCCGGAAATAATACAATATTCCGGACCCAATGGAACTGGTTTCGTCAAATTCCGAGACTGCGCCTCGGATGGCTATTTTTAAATATCGGTTAAACGATATAAATTTCGAAACTGAACAGATTGTTTCCAAATCAATTTCTGAAGCTTCTATTGTCTTCAGTATTATCAATATAAATTTTACAAGCTTTTGAAATATTTTTCTTCAACTTAAAATTGAAGATTCAAATTTTTATTCAGTTTCAATAGATGAAATTATAAAATTAAATCGCCAAATCCTGAATTATAATCGGGATTCAAATTAAATCGTCGTTCAAATATTTAAAATTAATTAAATATGTCCAATTTAATTCGTTCGAAATTCTGGATCGTTACAAACTTCCCTCCTTAAAAGAATTTCTTCCTCGAAATTACAAGTTAGGGAAAAAGGTCCTTAACTCGTCTACTATTTTTCAACATCTAAATAGTTTTATCAACTTATCAAAACAAATCTTCCTACTAAAGATTCGTTATCAATTCAACTAAATTTCCAACTTAAATTTTAAGTTTCAAACAACATTGTTTAACTTCTAAATTCAAATTCGAATTCAAATTCAAATTTAAACTTTAAAAATTTTCTCAAAAATTTTCTAACACTCGGAATTTTTGAAAAATTTCGCCAGCGTCTCCTTTGCGCGGCTAATACGGTACGACTACAAAACGTCCCTACGGACTCTCAGATTTCAAAAAGAAAAAGAAAAAGCCAAGCGGCTAGAGAGAAATCATCAAAAACTCATATTATAATTCAAATACTTACCTTTTTCGAGCAATTCAAATTATCTTTGAAATCAAAACCAATTCCTTAATAACCTGTATATCATACTAGCCATAATATCTAGTTGCACATATTCCAATCATTTTGCACATTCTATTACAAAATTTTCAATATAACTGCTTATATCATCTCTAATTCACTATTGAAGTTATATATTCAATTTCGTTCAATTTGCATTTTCAAATTCATTTGGATTCAGTTCACAATTTCAATTCTACTTGAATTCAATTTATCTTCAATTCTGAAATATTGAATTTATCAATTATCTTTCATTCATAACTGCACTATTTTAAATTAGTTTCAATTACTAATTCATTCGTCTTCGATTTGAATTTAATTCCAATCAGATTTCAAATATTCTATAAGTCTTCGACTTACTTACATTTCGATTTATAAGATCATTGATACATTCACCTTACTAATTCCATTATGAATTTTATCTTCAATTATCCTTTTTGAATTCTATCTTTATTTGTAAATCATATTTACAATTCATATTCATAATTTTTTTATTCATATATGAATGTATTTCCTTATACTTTCAATTCACCATTTTGGTTTATAACCACTTATATTAAACTGGATTTTAATTCGAATTCAATTGACATTCATGTACTTGCAATTGCAAATTGATTCATTCATTCACAATTTTATTTTCATAATTCAATACTCAATTCCAGAGTCTTTTCAACCTTTTCAAAACCATTTTTGAAAACAATTCAAATTATCCTTTGAATTTCAAAAACCAAACCCAAATTTTTCAAACAACTTCCATTTAAAACAATTTGGCAGCAATTCCTCTTTTGGAAACCCGAAAATGAACACCAATGATGCCGCGGTCATCATCGAAGTTATTTTCCAGCGACCGAAAAGAGTTTAGAGCTTTTATCTTTTCAAAACACTTTTCCAAAACCTTCGAAATCCATTTTCAAATCAAAAAGATTTAAACTTCCAAATCTCCAAAATCTTCAAGTTCTTTTCAAAACATTTCCAAAACTTCTCTGGAATTCCGTTTCAAATTACAAATCACATTTATAATTTACATTCTTAAATTTCATTTGTATATGAATTTATCTTCAATCTTTGGTTATTATTTTAATTTCTCATTCCATTTCATATAATAATGATAACATTTCAATATTATCACTTTTCTAACAACCATGCAACCATATATTATAGTACTTCATAGAAAAACATTTCTTTTCTATACAAAAATAGTTTTGGGTAAAATTATTTCATTCACCCTATTTAAAACAATACTGTGTCAGTTTATCTTGTTTAAGAGTTTAGAAACCCCTATCGATTACAGTTAGCTAGACTGCACCGACCAGAATCCATAAACAATCAACCGATAAGTCAACACAATACAAAACAATTTTATATTCAAATAACAAATACGCGCTCATATCTATTATTACACTCAACTCATTCTAGAGTTGTGATATCCCGGGATTTTGGACAATATAAATCTAATAATCTGTATTGATAATTTAATTGGATTGATAATTTTCTTTATAATTTTAATTTAATTTGGTAATTAAATCTTTTAAAGGCTAATAAATATTTAATTTGGAAATATTTAAATTTGGTAGTACTTGATCTTTTCTAATAATTTAAAATTGATAAGATTTATTTTCAAAGCTAATAAAGTTTTAATCTATTTATAATATATATTTTGCTATATATATATTGTGAATATAAATCTTTTGTTTAAATAAAAGATGTATTTTCAAATTGTAATATATATGTATGTATATGTTATGATTTGAAGTTGTATTGAAATTTAATATAATAATTCTCAAATTTATGTTAAAAATATTTTCTATTTAAATATATATGTATATTTGTATATATTGGGATTTTGGTTTGAATTTAATAAAAGTGTTTCAAATTTTTATATATATATATATATATATATATAAAAAGTATAATTTGGAAAGTATAATTTAATATAATACTTTTTCAAAGGGTATTTGGTATTTTAATTTATATCTCTTAAATAAATAAGATAATTAAATTGGATTTAAAAATATATAAGATTTTATTTGTTTTATAATATGTTTCTTTAAAGTAAGATAAGTGTTATTTATTAATAAAGTAAGTATGAAAAGCTTTATATTAACATTTAAATTAATTAAAAATTTATTTAATGTATTTAAGTACATGTGTTAATATCTTAACACATGGTAATAACATTTGTAAGAAAACTAAACATGCATGGACATTTGTCTAACTTATAAAATAAACAAGTGGCAAGATTCTATTTTCTCTAAAAATTGAGTCAAACTAATATAATGTTGTAAAAGAAGAAACCTGATTATTTTCTTTTCGGTTCAAATCTTTTCCTCTTCTTTTTCTCTCTATCTTTCTAAATTCAAATGAAAATCAAAATCTGAAACCAAAATCAAAAGAAATTAAATTATTCCAACCTGAGATCAAAGCCTGTAAACAATTTCTCAAGACTAAAATCAATGGGAACAGCAACTTCAACACCAGATTCAACATAAATCAAAGCATGCAGTAGGATCAACTCAATATTACAACAAAGAGAAATTCAAAAGCAAATTTAAAGTTTTCACAAATCAAATTTCAAAGCCTGGAACATGCTCTGCCCTGTTCTTTGCTCTGTTTATAGGTGAGTAAATTTCTTTTAAAAACAGTTTTAAATTGTGATTATATGGATGCATGTGATAAATTTGTATAGGAAATTATAATATAATTTGCATTGATTTATCTTATCTGAAATATGTGATGAATTTGCTTTGGTTATATATGTGTATATCTGAATATATGCAAGATGTCTCTGTTACTTCCTTATACTTGATTTACCTTTTAAAAATTCATATCTGGTCTTGAAATCAGAATTAAGTTCTGATCTATGAATGAAAAATAATCATTATAGCATAATGTTAATTCTAAAAATAGTTTTAGGATTTTATAATTAGAAATTAATTCAAAATTTGAAAATATACAGAGAGAATCAAAGGCAGGTCAAAATTTGATTATCTGGAAATCAAGTTTGAATTATATAAACAAATTCGTATTGTAAATTGATGAATTTTGGAAATCAAATCAAGATTTTTAAGCAAGTATTTAGTGAGATATGTCTAGATGAACGAATTTGGTACTTTCGTCAATTGTAGTTGATCAACGTGATGATCGGAGGCAATTTCTTGATCGAAGCTAGCTTGAGTGTTGAAGATAATGGGAAAAATACTATCGAATTTTTCTAATGTCTAAATTGATCGAATTCGATCAAACTAGGGTTTTAGGTGGAGTTTTTGTTCGTCTGTTGTCAAAGGAGTTTCGACGTGGATAGGGGATCGGACACGATCGCGATGGGGGGAAAAGTTTGCTGGAGTCGTGGCGAAGCTGCGGCGAAGTGGGCGAGGCTTCTCGAGGCGGAGTTCGTCGGCGATGGGTTGTTTCTGATCGAGATGTGGGTTCCAGTTTTGATCGAGGTGGTCGAATTTCGTTTCGATGGTGGAGATTGGTTTCTGGGTTGATGGTTGGGTTGTCGAGGTCGTATGGAGTTGGTCGGCGATCAGTTGGATGGTCGGAGGGGAGAGGTTTGATCGTGCACGTGCACGTGTGCACGTTTGAGCATCTGGTTTTGTTTATGTAGGGGAAGACGAGTTCGACTCGAGGAGGGTTCGTGAAAATTGCAGTTCGACTCGAAGTAGGTGAGGTTGCAGGAGGACTCGGGGAAGACGCGTGTTTTTGTGGGGTTCTACTCGGGTTGTTCTAAGTTTTTAAAACTGAGGGTTTGATTTATAAATGTTTCCGAGTTTAAAAGCAAAGTAAATACAAGTTTTCAAGTAACCAGGTTTTAGAATTTTAAAGAAAATCATATCTGGTTTTTAAGAATTTAAAACATGAACAAGTTTAATTATAAAACTAAATTTGTTTAAAGTTAAGTTTTAAATAAAGTTCTGGTATTTGGAAATATAAAAGTTTAAAAATAAATAAGTAGATTTAAATAATAAGTTTGTATTAAATTTATTTAAATAACTTTGGGAAGTTCAAAGATTTAAAAAGTTATAATTAGCATGTTTAAATTATTTTAAATTATGGTTGATTTCTAAAGTGTTTTATTTTTTTTAAATAAGTTAAATAATTAAGATTTAGAAATCAATTAAGATAAGGATTTTTCTTTAGTAATTTAGAATTTTGATTTAATTAAAGATAATTAAATTTGTAAAGATAATTAGGATAATTAAATTATTAACCATTGAAAAGTTATTGGTTAATATAAAGGATTTGATTTAGATAATGTTTTCTTAATTAAGAAATTTTAAATAAGAAGTTAAGAAATCATTTAATTAAATTTAAATGATTAAGTTAAATAATTAATTAAGTAACTAATTTGTGATTTATTATAAGATAACCACTTTGGAGTTAATTAAGTGTAATTACTTGGTGAAGTAATTAAGTAATTAATTACTGAAGGTAATTAAGTAAAGGATAATTATTTTAGGAAGGTAATTAAGGTGGAAGAAATTAAGAGTAAATCACTTGGTGTTATTAATTAAAATATTAATTAATATAATTGTTTTAAAGTTAATTAATTATGGGGTAATTAATTAATTTAAGAATTAAGAATTATTTAATGATGGGATTAATTACTTGTTAAGGTAATTAGTTAAGAGAGATCATTTAATGAAGTAATTAGAAGATAATTACTTATGTAAGTAATTAAGAGTTAATTACTTAAGTAAACTAATTAATGTGATTAATTAAATGTGTTTAATTTAAGATTAATTACGAAGTGTAATTAATTTAAAAGTAATTAATTAATAAAGTAATTAATTAAGGATTATTTGTTAATGAAATTGATTAATAATTACTAAATAAAGTAATTAAAGAATAATTAATTAGATTAATTAATCAAGGTTAATATAAATAATTAAGAAGTAATTAATTAAGAAAAGTAATTACAAATTGTTAATTACTTATTATGATTAATTAAGACTAATTAATGAATGAAGTGGTTGATTAAATTAATTATTTAATTAATTAAAAGGTTAATTAATTAATAAGAATTATTTAATGAATTAATCAAGGGTGATTAATAAAAGTAATTAATTGAAGTATGATTAATTAATTGTAATTAATTGAGGATTAATAAAATTAATTTTAGTTAATTGATTAATGAAGGTTCATTAATTATTGTAATTAATGACAGTAATTAAATGTTAATTACTGTATATGGTTAAGAATAATTACTTGAATGTAATTAAAGTATAATTAATCAAGGAAGATTAATTAGGGAAGATCATTAAGAGATGATTAATTAATTAATTTGTAATTAATTAATGCTAGTAAGTAGGATTAAGGTAATCCAAGTAATTAAAGGATAGTAATTAATTTAATTAAATGTTAATTAAATTGATTTGGAGTTAATCAATTCTGCTTTTGAATGATTGATTAATATTGGATGATTGATATTGGGTGATTGGTTGATACTGGATGATTTGGATTTGATATCTCTGATATGTGATATGCTGCTTTATGAGATGAATGTTGATATGAATTATCTATTGTGATAATGTTATTTATCTATCTGTTTATATCATTCAGAATATAAGTTTAAATGTTTAAACCTTTAAACAACTTGGCCTTAAAAGATACGTTTTGGATTTCGATGAGACCGGGATCGGGTTTCCGTATACCGGAATTCCAGGTCTGGAGACCCGAATACCACATCGATCCAAATTTACGATAGGTCGTGAATCTCAAGTGAAGATGAAGATTCAGAGTGCAAGGGTTATTGTCGTTAACTCTGAGGGTGATTCCAAAACGAGTGTAACGAGATAATGCCTTCGGTTTCGTTCGAACCCGGAACGAACTTATATGGATTGAATGCTTTCAGCACATCGTCAGGCGGACGATGAGCATTCTAAGTGATATGTTCTGATTAAAGGTAATCGTAACCTCAAGCCTCATCAACCGGGAATGGCTAAAACAGGGGAGGTGCAGCAAGGCTTCGTGGGTAGCACCCACTGAGAGCAAGATAGATCCCTGTCTAGAGGTCCCTTTTCTTTTATTTGGCTTAGTGTGTGGTTGGTCGCGCCAACTACGGGATTGTCTTGTTCGGGATTATCCAGTAAGGGATGGTTCCGGCTTTGTGTTGCAGGGGAGCAGGCGTACTCCTCGGTACGGTGATCTAGGCCACGTACTGTGACGGGCGGTACCCCAGTAGCCCTGCCATTGTATGGAATCCAAACTCCAATAAGTGCCGTACGTATTAGTTGTGCCCAACTATGTTGGAATGTGAGATGTAAGCATTTCAGCTATTTCTGTATTTTACTTGAAAACCCTAGACCCTATTATAATATAACTGGATTTCCTATCAAATGTTTTGGTTAGCGTAAGGTAAAAACTTTTCCATGTTTATGATTGGGAAGTCTTACGTGATACTTTTGTTTTCAAAGGTTTTGAAGTTAAACAATTTTAACCCGTTTACTCACACCAGACCCATGTCTGACCCAAGTGTTTATTTCTGTTTTATAAACTCTTGGGTACTCAAATTTTTACGAGTAGCCAAGGGATTCAGGTTTAGCTTTGACGAATATTCTGGAGGAGCAATGGAGCAGGAGGCTTCGGCGTTCGTAGATATAGTATTCCGCTGTGTTGATATCTGTGATAGTGTCTTGTCTAGTATTTGAGTTGTAATGTCTAGACAGATGTTTATAACTGTCTAGTAAGTGATGTATATGCTGTGTAACTCTGTAAATTGTTGTATACTATGTAATAGTTTATGTTATTAATATAATTTAATCGTTCCGCTGTGAGATCGTTGTTGTTGTTTCTTTCTTTCTTCTCTTTCTTTTCTTCTTCTATCCCTTTCTTTCTTAATTCACGATACGTCTTTCTGGGCATAGAAAGTCGGGTCGTTACATTTGGTATCAGAGCTGTAGGTTGAGTGAATACCTAGGCTCTGAAGTGGTGTCTATCTTGAGAGCGCGTAATTGTTAGTTATATAAAAATGGTTTTATATTGTGTTAATTGATCGGTTGAGTGGTATATGGATTCTGGTCAATACGAGTAGCTAACGTTATTGATAGGGATCTCTAAACACTTGAACCAGGCCAACGGACACAATATTGTTTTAAAGAGGTAGATGAAATAATTTTACCCAGAAATAATTTCTATATAAAAAAAAATATATATCATTTTAAATATATATATTTATGTATTTCTACCTATTTATTGGGTTACCTGTTCGGGTTTTCCAATATAAGTTATAAAGGTAGATAAGGTGGTAGTGTGTGTAACACAATTACCAATAGTTAGAGTTTGAATGTTTGAGGTTGGAAGTATATATCGAGACTGTAAACCCAATATCGTCTCGAGTAAGTTGGCAGTATGGAGTAAGGATGTCTCGGATCTCTGAAGAAAATCCTTTTCAAGATTCGGAGTCCATTATTGGAATGTAAGATTGGTTGAGCTCGGGTGAGCAGATTTTCTAGAGTTGGATCTGTCGGTTGTGCAGAAGTAAGTGATGGTAGCTTGGCGACTTCAGGAAGGAGCAGCTGTGTGATGAGACGCAGTATCTATGGATGTTCCCGAAGGAGATTTTCTTTTTGGAACAAGATTAAGAAGGTATTGGAGGAACAGTTGATGTCTACCGCAGGAAAGACTCGACTGTATAGGAATTCTCTGATATCAAGTAAGAGAGTTTTGTCTATATTGAAGTATGGGACTAAGGTCGATTAGTTGTTCTTCGGACATGGTCTCATTGTTCCCTTAAGAAGAGTAAGTTATTGGCAATTGGTTTGGAGCCCGAGTTTCTTTTGGATGTCTGCCATCTCGGAGATTCGTTGAGAGGTTTGTTGATGGTTTTAGTTTTGAGAAGTTGGTTATGTCTTTAAGATAACCAATGTTTCCGCTTGTTTGTGGATCTAGTTTGTGCTCAAGTTCATCGACATTCTCATCTATTTCAAAATCAGAGTTGTGCAGCGAAAGCAAAGGTAGTAGCTGTGCAAGAAAGGAAGTAACCTCAGATTTCTACAAGAAGTTTATGTGAATTTCGAAGTGGGTATAGAATTTTCTAGAATTTGGAAGAAGGAAGTTCAGTCTTCTATTTCTTGTGGAGTAGAGTTTGTGGATTTCAGCAGATTTGAAGATCATTTTGTGCTTGGTTCATAATTGTTTCAAAAAGCATCAGCAAAGGTTGAGCTGATCAAGAAGATATGAGGTAGCTCGGGATCGTCTGGTGAGCTATGCAGATATGAGTCAGAGTTTGGAATTCGGAGTTGGAAATTGGAAACTGTTTAAATTTTCCTCGATTATAAGAGCTATAAGATTTGGTAAGTCTGGAAGCTAGCTCCAAAATATTTTGGAATTTTCTTGTGTTCTTGAGAGGAGTAATTCTTTGTCTACAGGGTTGAATGGCCAGTTTGGATATCTGGAATCCATTCTATTTCACGTATCTCTGAGGGAGTACGTGTATGATCTATTACTGATTGTAGAATCTGCAGTTCAGATGGATTTGGAAGTTGAGCTGGACTTGAGTATGATCTGATATTCAGTTCAGATTTGTGAATCTAGAGAAGAGAGGAGCTCTGAATCATAGTAGTGTAGTTTTTTAGCTTCTGTAGAGCGAGTCTCCCGGTGATTTATACTCGGGGAAACTCGAGATAGTAGTATGAGATCTATCCTGATTTGTATTAGGATAGTTAGATAGGTTTGTTTGATTATTTGATTGGTTGCTTTGGTTGTTAGGAATTGGATGATATGTATGTGGTTGCTGTTTAAAATTAAATCTTTGCTGGATTATTAAAATTAACTTTGTTTTTAATTTCGGGGACGAAATTATTTTAAGGGGGGAGGAATGTGATATCCCGGGATTTTGGACAATATAAATCTAATAATCTGTATTGATAATTTAATTGGATTGATAATTTTCTTTATAATTTTAATTTAATTTGGTAATTAAATCTTTTAAAGGCTAATAAATATTTAATCAGGAAATATTTAAATTTGGTAGTACTTGATCTTTTCTAATAATTTAAAATTGATAAGATTTATTTTCAAAGCTAATAAAGTTTTAATCTATTTATAATATATATTTTGCTATATATATATATTGTGAATATAAATCTTTTGTTTAAATAAAAGATGTATTTTCAAATTGTAATATATATGTATGTATATGTTATGATTTGAAGTTGTATTGAAATTTAATATAATAATTCTCAAATTTATGTTAAAAATATTTTCTATTTAAATATATATGTATATTTGTATATATTGGGATTTTGGTTTGAATTTAATAAAAGTGTTTCAAATTTTTATATATATATATATATATATATATATAAAGTATAATTTGGAAAGTATAATTTAATATAATACTTTTTCAAAGGGTATTTGGTATTTTAATTTATATCTCTTAAATAAATAAGATAATTAAATTGGATTTAAAAATATATAAGATTTTATTTGTTTTATAATATGTTTCTTTAAAGTAAGATAAGTGTTATTTATTAATAAAGTAAGTATGAAAAGCTTTATATTAACATTTAAATTAATTAAAAATTTATTTAATGTATTTAAGTACATGTGTTAATATCTTAACACATGGTAATAACATTTGTAAGAAAACTAAACATGCATGGACATTTGTCTAACTTATAAAATAAACAAGTGGCAAGATTCTATTTTCTCTAAAAATTGAGTCAAACTAATATAATGTTGTAAAAGAAGAAACCTGATTATTTTCTTTTCGGTTCAAATCTTTTCCATCTTCTTTTTCTCTCTATCTTTCTAAATTCAAATGAAAATCAAAATCTGAAACCAAAATCAAAAGAAATTAAATTATTCCAACCTGAGATCAAAGCCTGTAAACAATTTCTCAAGACTAAAATCAATGGGAACAGCAACTTCAACACCAGATTCAACATAAATCAAAGCATGCAGTAGGATCAACTCAATATTACAACAAAGAGAAATTCAAAAGCAAATTTAAAGTTTTCACAAATCAAATTTCAAAGCCTGGAACATGCTCTGCCCTGTTCTCTGCTCTGTTTATAGGTGAGTAAATTTCTTTTAAAAACAGTTTTAAATTGTGATTATGTGGATGCATGTGATAAATTTGTATAGGAAATTATAATATGATTTGCATTGATTTATCTTATCTGAAATATGTGATGAATTTGCTTTGGTTATATATGTGTATATCTGAATATATGCAAGATGTCTCTGTTACTTCCTTATACTTGATTTACCTTTTAAAAATTCATATCTGGTCTTGAAATCAGAATTAAGTTCTGATCTATGAATGAAAAATAATCATTATAGCATAATGTTAATTCTAAAAATAGTTTTAGGATTTTATAATTAGAAATTAATTCAAAATTTGAAAATATACAGAGAGAATCAAAGGCAGGTCAAAATTTGATTATCTGGAAATCAAGTTTGAATTATATAAACAAATTCGTATTGTAAATTGATGAATTTTGGAAATCAAATCAAGATTTTTAAGCAAGTATTTAGTGAGATATGTCTAGATGAACGAATTTGGTACTTTCGTCAATTGTAGTTGATCAACGTGATGATCGGAGGCAATTTCTTGATCGAAGCTAGCTTGAGTGTTGAAGATAATGGGAAAAATACTATCGAATTTTTCTAATGTCTAAATTGATCGAATTCGATCAAACTAGGGTTTTAGGTGGAGTTTTTGTTCGTCTGTTGTCAAAGGAGTTTCGACGTGGATAGGGGATCGGACACGATCGCGATGGGGGGAAAAGTTTGCTGGAGTCGTGGCGAAGCTGCGGCGAAGTGGGCGAGGCTTCTCGAGGCGGAGTTCGTCGGCGATGGGTTGTTTCTGATCGAGATGTGGGTTCCAGTTTTGATCGAGGTGGTCGAATTTCGTTTCGATGGTGGAGATTGGTTTCTGGGTTGATGGTTGGGTTGTCGAGGTCGTATGGAGTTGGTCGGCGATCAGTTGGATGGTCGGAGGGGAGAGGTTTGATCGTGCACGTGCACGTGTGCACGTTTGAGCATCTAGTTTTGTTTATGTAGGGGAAGACGAGTTCGACTCGAGGAGGGTTCGTGAAAATTGTAGTTCGACTCGAAGTAGGTGAGGTTGCAGGAGGACTCGGGGAAGACGCGTGTTTTTGTGGGGTTCTACTCGGGTTGTTCTAAGTTTTTAAAACTGAGGGTTTGATTTATAAATGTTTCCGAGTTTAAAAGCAAAGTAAATACAAGTTTTCAAGTAACCAGGTTTTAGAATTTTAAAGAAAATCATATCTGGTTTTTAAGAATTTAAAACATGAACAAGTTTAATTATAAAACTAAATTTGTTTAAAGTTAAGTTTTAAATAAAGTTCTGGTATTTGGAAATATAAAAGTTTAAAAATAAATAAGTAGATTTAAATAATAAGTTTGTATTAAATTTATTTAAATAACTTTGGGAAGTTCAAAGATTTAAAAAGTTATAATTAGCATGTTTAAATTATTTTAAATTATGGTTGATTTCTAAAGTGTTTTATTTTTTTTAAATAAGTTAAATAATTAAGATTTAGAAATCAATTAAGATAAGGATTTTTCTTTAGTAATTTAGAATTTTGATTTAATTAAAGATAATTAAATTTGTAAAGATAATTAGGATAATTAAATTATTAACCATTGAAAAGTTATTGGTTAATATAAAGGATTTGATTTAGATAATGTTTTCTTAATTAAGAAATTTTAAATAAGAAGTTAAGAAATCATTTAATTAAATTTAAATGATTAAGTTAAATAATTAATTAAGTAACTAATTTGTGATTTATTATAAGATAACCACTTTGGAGTTAATTAAGTGTAATTACTTGGTGAAGTAATTAAGTAATTAATTACTGAAGGTAATTAAGTAAAGGATAATTATTTTAGGAAGGTAATTAAGGTGGAAGAAATTAAGAGTAAATCACTTGGTGTTATTAATTAAAATATTAATTAATATAATTGTTTTAAAGTTAATTAATTATGGGGTAATTAAATAATTTAAGAATTAAGAATTATTTAATGATGGGATTAATTACTTGTTAAGGTAATTAGTTAAGAGAGATCATTTAATGAAGTAATTAGAAGATAATTACTTATGTAAGTAATTAAGAGTTAATTACTTAAGTAAATTAATTAATGTGATTAATTAAATGTGTTTAATTTAAGATTAATTACGAAGTGTAATTAATTTAAAAGTAATTAATTAATAAAGTAATTAATTAAGGATTATTTGTTAATTAAATTGATTAATAATTACTAAATAAAGTAATTAAAGAATAATTAATTAGATTAATTAATCAAGGTTAATATAAATAATTAAGAAGTAATTAATTAAGAAAAGTAATTACAAATTGTTAATTACTTATTATGATTAATTAAGACTAATTAATGAATGAAGTGGTTGATTAAAATTAATTATTTAATTAATTAAAAGGTTAATTAATTAATAAGAATTATTTAATGAATTAATCAAGGGTGATTAATAAAAGTAATTAATTGAAGTATGATTAATTAATTGTAATTAATTGAGGATTAATAAAATTAATTTTAGTTAATTGATTAATGAAGGTTCATTAATTATTGTAATTAATGACAGTAATTAAATGTTAATTACTGTATATGGTTAAGAATAATTACTTGAATGTAATTAAAGTATAATTAATCAAGGAAGATTAATTAGGGAAGATCATTAAGAGATGATTAATTAATTAATTTGTAATTAATTAATGCTAGTAAGCAGGATTAAGGTAATCCAAGTAATTAAAGGATAGTAATTAATTTAATTAAAGGTTAATTAAATTGATTTGGAGTTAATCAATTCTGCTTTTGAATGATTGATTAATATTGGATGATTGATATTGGGTGATTGGTTGATACTGGATGATTTGGATTTGATATCTCTGATATGTGATATGCTGCTTTATGAGATGAATGTTGATATGAATTATCTATTGTGATAATGTTATTTATCTATCTGTTTATATCATTCAGAATATAAGTTTAAATGTTTAAACCTTTAAACAACTTGGCCTTAAAAGATACGTTTTGGATTTCGATGAGATCGGGATCGGGTTTCCGTATACCGGAATTCCAGGTCTGGAGACCCGAATACCACATCGATCCAAATTTACGATAGGTCGTGAATCTCAAGTGAAGATGAAGATTCAGAGTGCAAGGGTTATTGTCGTTAACTCTGAGGGTGATTCCAAAACGAGTGTAACGAGATAATGCCTTCGGTTTCGTTCGAACCCGGAACGAACTTATATGGATTGAATGCTTTCAGTACATCGTCAGGCGGACGATGAGCATTCTAAGTGATATGTTCTGATTAAAGGTAATCGTAACCTCAAGCCTCATCAACCGGGAATGGCTAAAACAGGGGAGGTGCAGCAAGGCTTCGTGGGTAGCACCCACTGAGAGCAAGATAGATCCCTGTCTAGAGGTCCCTTTTCTTTTATTCGGCTTAGTGTGTGGTTGGTCGCGCCAACTACGGGATTGTCTTGTTCGGGATTATCCAGTAAGGGATGGTTCCGGCTTTGTGTTGCAGGGGAGCGGGCGTACTCCTCGGTACGGTGATCTAGGCCACGTACTGTGACGGGCGGTACCCCAGTAGCCCTGCCATTGTATGGAATCCAAACTCCAATAAGTGCCGTACGTATTAGTTGTGCCCAACTATGTTGGAATGTGAGATGTAAGCATTTCAGCTATTTCTGTATTTTACTTGAAAACCCTAGACCCTATTATAATATAACTGGATTTCCTATCAAATGTTTTGGTTAGCGTAAGGTAAAAACTTTTCCATGTTTATGTGTGGGAAGTCTTACGTGATACTTTTGTTTTCAAAGGTTTTGAAGTTAAACAATTTTAACCCG
This sequence comes from Allium fistulosum, assembly GCA_030737815.1. NCBI lineage: Eukaryota > Viridiplantae > Streptophyta > Magnoliopsida > Asparagales > Amaryllidaceae > Allium > Allium fistulosum. The sequence goes on along the minus strand of CM060904.1, from coordinate 1,214,570,537 downwards.
TTTACTCACACCAGACCCATGTATGACCCAAGTGTTTATTTCTGTTTTATAAACTCTTGGGTACTCAAATTTTTACGAGTAGCCAAGGGATTCAGGTTTAGCTTTGACGAATATTCTGGAGGAGCAATGGAGCAGGAGGCTTTGGCGTTCGTAGATATAGTATTCCGCTGTGTTGATATCTGTGATAGTGTCTTGTCTAGTATTTGAGTTGTAATGTCTAGACAGATGTTTATAACTGTCTAGTAAGTGATGTATATGCTGTGTAACTCTGTAAATTGTTGTATACTATGTAATAGTTTATGTTATTAATATAATTTAATCGTTCCGCTGTGAGATCGTTGTTGTTGTTTCTTTCTTTCTTCTCTTTCTTTTCTTCTTCTATCCCTTTCTTTCTTAATTCACGATACGTCTTTCTGGGCATAGAAAGTCGGGTCGTTACATTTGGTATCAGAGCTGTAGGTTGAGTGAATACCTAGGCTCTGAAGTGGTGTCTATCTTGAGAGCGCGTAATTGTTAGTTATATAAAAATGGTTTTATATTGTGTTAATTGATCGGTTGAGTGGTATATGGATTCTGGTCAATACGAGTAGCTAACGTTATTGATAGGGATCTCTAAACACTTGAACCAGGCCAACGGACACAATATTGTTTTAAAGAGGTAGATGAAATAATTTTACCCAGAAATAATTTCTATATAAAAAAAAATATATATCATTTTAAATATATATATTTATGTATTTCTACCTATTTATTGGGTTACCTGTTCGGGTTTTCCAATATAAGTTATAAAGGTAGATAAGGTGGTAGTGTGTGTAACACAATTACCAATAGTTGGAGTTTGAATGTTTGAGGTTGGAAGTATATATCGAGACTGTAAACCCAATATCGTCTCGAGTAAGTTGGCAGTATGGAGTAAGGATGTCTCGGATCTCTGAAGAAAATCCTTTTCAAGATTCGGAGTCCATTATTGGAATGTAAGATTGGTTGAGCTCGGGTGAGCAGATTTTCTAGAGTTGGATCTGTCGGTTGTGCAGAAGTAAGTGATGGTAGCTTGGCGACTTCAGGAAGGAGCAGCTGTGTGATGAGACGCAGTATCTATGGATGTTCCCGAAGGAGATTTTCTTTTTGGAACAAGATTAAGAAGGTATTGGAGGAACAGTTGATGTCTACCGCAGGAAAGACTCGACTGTATAGGAATTCTCTGATATCAAGTAAGAGAGTTTTGTCTATATTGAAGTATGGGACTAAGGTCGATTAGTTGTTCTTCGGACATGGTCTCATTGTTCCCTTAAGAAGAGTAAGTTATTGGCAATTGGTTTGGAGCCCGAGTTTCTTTTGGATGTCTGCCATCTCGGAGATTCGTTGAGAGGTTTGTTGATGGTTTTAGTTTTGAGAAGTTGGTTATGTCTTTAAGATAACCAATGTTTCCGCTTGTTTGTGGATCTAGTTTGTGCTCAAGTTCTTCGACATTCTCATCTATTTCAAAATCAGAGTTGTGCAGCGAAAGCAAAGGTAGTAGCTGTGCAAGAAAGGAAGTAACCTCAGATTTCTACAAGAAGTTTATGTGAATTTCGAAGTGGGTATAGAATTTTCTGGAATTTGGAAGAAGGAAGTTCAGTCTTCTATTTCTTGTGGAGTAGAGTTTGTGGATTTCAGCAGATTTGAAGATCATTTTGTGCTTGGTTCATAATTGTTTCAAAAAGCATCAGCAAAGGTTGAGCTGATCAGGAAGAGATGAGGTAGCTCGGGATCGTCTGGTGAGCTATGCAGATATGAGTCAGAGTTTGGAATTCGGAGTTGGAAATTGGAAACTGTTTAAATTTTCCTCGATTATAAGAGCTATAAGATTTGGTATGTCTGGAAGCTAGCTCCAAAATATTTTGGAATTTTCTTGTGTTCTTGAGAGGAGTAATTCTTTGTCTACAGGGTTGAATGGCCAGTTTGGATATCTGGAATCCATTCTATTTCACGTATCTCTGAGGGAGTACGTGTATGATCTATTACTGATTGTAGAATCTGCAGTTCAGATGGATTTGGAAGTTGAGCTGGACTTGAGTATGATCTGATATTCAGTTCAGATTTGTGAATCTAGAGAAGAGAGGAGCTCTGAATCATAGTAGTGTAGTTTTTTAGCTTCTGTAGAGCGAGTCTCCCGGTGATTTATACTCGGGGAAACTCGAGATAGTAGTATGAGATCTATCCGGATTTGTATTAGGATAGTTAGATAGGTTTGTTTGATTATTTGATTGGTTGCTTTGGTTGTTAGGAATTGGATGATATGTATGTGGTTGCTGTTTAAAATTAAATCTTTGCTGGATTATTAAAATTAACTTTGTTTTTAATTTCGGGGACGAAATTATTTTAAGGGGGGAGGAATGTGATATCCCGGGATTTTGGACAATATAAATCTAATAATCTGTATTGATAATTTAATTGGATTGATAATTTTCTTTATAATTTTAATTTAATTTGGTAATTAAATCTTTTAAAGGCTAATAAATATTTAATTTGGAAATATTTAAATTTGGTAGTACTTGATCTTTTCTAATAATTTAAAATTGATAAGATTTATTTTCAAAGCTAATAAAGTTTTAATCTATTTATAATATATATTTTGCTATATATATATTGTGAATATAAATCTTTTGTTTAAATAAAAGATGTATTTTCAAATTGTAATATATATGTATGTATATGTTATGATTTGAAGTTGTATTGAAATTTAATATAATAATTCTTAAATTTATGTTAAAAATATTTTCTATTTAAATATATATGTATATTTGTATATATTGGGATTTTGGTTTGAATTTAATAAAAGTGTTTCAAATTTTTATATATATATATATATAAAAAGTATAATTTGGAAAGTATAATTTAATATAATACTTTTTCAAAGGGTATTTGGTATTTTAATTTATATCTCTTAAATAAATAAGATAATTAAATTGGATTTAAAAATATATAAGATTTTATTTGTTTTATAATATGTTTCTTTAAAGTAAGATAAGTGTTATTTATTAATAAAGTAAGTATGAAAAGCTTTATATTAACATTTAAATTAATTAAAAATTTATTTAATGTATTTAAGTACATGTGTTAATATCTTAACACATGGTAATAACATTTGTAAGAAAACTAAACATGCATGGACATTTGTCTAACTTATAAAATAAACAAGTGGCAAGATTCTATTTTCTCTAAAAATTGAGTCAAACTAATATAATGTTGTAAAAGAAGAAACCTGATTATTTTCTTTTCGGTTCAAATCTTTTCCTCTTCTTTTTCTCTCTATCTTTCTAAATTCAAATGAAAATCAAAATCTGAAACCAAAATCAAAAGAAATTAAATTATTCCAACCTGAGATCAAAGCCTGTAAACAATTTCTCAAGACTAAAATCAATGGGAACAGCAACTTCAACACCAGATTCAACATAAATCAAAGCATGCAGTAGGATCAACTCAATATTACAACAAAGAGAAATTCAAAAGCAAATTTAAAGTTTTCACAAATCAAATTTCAAAGCCTGGAACATGCTCTGCCCTGTTCTTTGCTCTGTTTATAGGTGAGTAAATTTCTTTTAAAAATAGTTTTAAATTGTGATTATATGGATGCATGTGATAAATTTGTATAGGAAATTATAATATGATTTGCATTGATTTATCTTATCTGAAATATGTGATGAATTTGCTTTGGTTATATATGTGTATATCTGAATATATGCAAGATGTCTCTGTTACTTCCTTATACTTGATTTACCTTTTAAAAATTCATATCTGGTCTTGAAATCAGAATTAAATTCTGATCTATGAATGAAAAATAATCATTATAGCATAATGTTAATTCTAAAAATAGTTTTAGGATTTTATAATTAGAAATTAATTCAAAATTTGAAAATATACAGAGAGAATCAAAGGCAGGTCAAAATTTGATTATCTGGAAATCAAGTTTGAATTATATAAACAAATTCGTATTGTAAATTGATGAATTTTGGAAATCAAATCAAGATTTTTAAGCAAGTATTTAGTGAGATATGTCTAGATGAACGAATTTGGTACTTTCGTCAATTGTAGTTGATCAACGTGATGATCGGAGGCAATTTCTTGATCGAAGCTAGCTTGAGTGTTGAAGATAATGGGAAAAATACTATCGAATTTTTCTAATGTCTAAATTGATCGAATTCGATCAAACTAGGGTTTTAGGTGGAGTTTTTGTTCGTCTGTTGTCAAAGGAGTTTCGACGTGGATAGGGGATCGGACACAATCGCGATGGGGGGAAAAGTTTGCTGGAGTCGTGGCGAAGCTGCGGCGAAGTGGGCGAGGCTTCTCGAGGCGGAGTTCGTCGGCGATGGGTTGTTTCTGATCGAGATGTGGGTTCCAGTTTTGATCGAGGTGGTCGAATTTCGTTTCGATGGTGGAGATTGGTTTCTGGGTTGATGGTTGGGTTGTCGAGGTCGTATGGAGTTGGTCGGCGATCAGTTGGATGGTCGGAGGGGAGAGGTTTGATCGTGCACGTGCACGTGTGCACGTTTGAGCATCTGGTTTTGTTTATGTAGGGGAAGACGAGTTCGACTCGAGGAGGGTTCGTGAAAATTGCAGTTCGACTCGAAGTAGGTGAGGTTGCAGGAGGACTCGGGGAAGACGCGTGTTTTTGTGGGGTTCTACTCGGGTTGTTCTAAGTTTTTAAAACTGAGGGTTTGATTTATAAATGTTTCCGAGTTTAAAAGCAAAGTAAATACAAGTTTTCAAGTAACCAGGTTTTAGAATTTTAAAGAAAATCATATCTGGTTTTTAAGAATTTAAAACATGAACAAGTTTAATTATAAAACTAAATTTGTTTAAAGTTAAGTTTTAAATAAAGTTCTGGTATTTGGAAATATAAAAGTTTAAAAATAAATAAGTAGATTTAAATAATAAGTTTGTATTAAATTTATTTAAATAACTTTGGGAAGTTCAAAGATTTAAAAAGTTATAATTAGCATGTTTAAATTATTTTAAATTATGGTTGATTTCTAAAGTGTTTTATTTTTTTTAAATAAGTTAAATAATTAAGATTTAGAAATCAATTAAGATAAGGATTTTTCTTTAGTAATTTAGAATTTTGATTTAATTAAAGATAATTAAATTTGTAAAGATAATTAGGATAATTAAATTATTAACCATTGAAAAGTTATTGGTTAATATAAAGGATTTGATTTAGATAATGTTTTCTTAATTAAGAAATTTTAAATAAGAAGTTAAGAAATCATTTAATTAAATTTAAATGATTAAGTTAAATAATTAATTAAGTAACTAATTTGTGATTTATTATAAGATAACCACTTTGGAGTTAATTAAGTGTAATTACTTGGTGAAGTAATTAAGTAATTAATTACTGAAGGTAATTAAGTAAAGGATAATTATTTTAGGAAGGTAATTAAGGTGGAAGAAATTAAGAGTAAATCACTTGGTGTTATTAATTAAAATATTAATTAATATAATTGTTTTAAAGTTAATTAATTATGGGGTAATTAATTAATTTAAGAATTAAGAATTATTTAATGATGGGATTAATTACTTGTTAAGGTAATTAGTTAAGAGAGATCATTTAATGAAGTAATTAGAAGATAATTACTTATGTAAGTAATTAAGAGTTAATTACTTAAGTAAATTAATTAATGTGATTAATTAAATGTGTTTAATTTAAGATTAATTACGAAGTGTAATTAATTTAAAAGTAATTAATTAATAAAGTAATTAATTAAGGATTATTTGTTAATGAAATTGATTAATAATTACTAAATAAAGTAATTAAAGAATAATTAATTAGATTAATTAATCAAGGTTAATATAAATAATTAAGAAGTAATTAATTAAGAAAAGTAATTACAAATTGTTAATTACTTATTATGATTAATTAAGACTAATTAATGAATGAAGTGGTTGATTAAAATTAATTATTTAATTAATTAAAAGGTTAATTAATTAATAAGAATTATTTAATGAATTAATCAAGGGTGATTAATAAAAGTAATTAATTGAAGTATGATTAATTAATTGTAATTAATTGAGGATTAATAAAATTAATTTTAGTTAATTGATTAATGAAGGTTCATTAATTATTGTAATTAATGACAGTAATTAAATGTTAATTACTGTATATGGTTAAGAATAATTACTTGAATGTAATTAAAGTATAATTAATCAAGGAAGATTAATTAGGGAAGATCATTAAGAGATGATTAATTAATTAATTTGTAATTAATTAATGCTAGTAAGCAGGATTAAGGTAATCCAAGTAATTAAAGGATAGTAATTAATTTAATTAAAGGTTAATTAAATTGATTTGGAGTTAATCAATTCTGCTTTTGAATGATTGATTAATATTGGATGATTGATATTGGGTGATTGGTTGATACTGGATGATTTGGATTTGATATCTCTGATATGTGATATGCTGCTTTATGAGATGAATGTTGATATGAATTATCTATTGTGATAATGTTATTTATCTATCTGTTTATATCATTCAGAATATAAGTTTAAATGTTTAAACCTTTAAACAACTTGGCCTTAAAAGATACGTTTTGGATTTCGATGAGATCGGGATCGGGTTTCCGTATACCGGAATTCCAGGTCTGGAGACCCGAATACCACATCGATCCAAATTTACGATAGGTCGTGAATCTCAAGTGAAGATGAAGATTCAGAGTGCAAGGGTTATTGTCGTTAACTCTGAGGGTGATTCCAAAACGAGTGTAACGAGATAATGCCTTCGGTTTCGTTCGAACCCGGAACGAACTTATATGGATTGAATGCTTTCAGCACATCGTCAGGCGGACGATGAGCATTCTAAGTGATATGTTCTGATTAAAGGTAATCGTAACCTCAAGCCTCATCAACCGGGAATGGCTAAAACAGGGGAGGTGCAGCAAGGCTTCGTGGGTAGCACCCACTGAGAGCAAGATAGATCCCTGTCTAGAGGTCCCTTTTCTTTTATTCGGCTTAGTGTGTGGTTGGTCGCGCCAACTACGGGATTGTCTTGTTCGGGATTATCCAGTAAGGGATGGTTCCGGCTTTGTGTTGCAGGGGAGCGGGCGTACTCCTCGGTACGGTGATCTAGGCCACGTACTGTGACGGGCGGTACCCCAGTAGCCCTGCCATTGTATGGAATCCAAACTCCAATAAGTGCCGTACGTATTAGTTGTGCCCAACTATGTTGGAATGTGAGATGTAAGCATTTCAGCTATTTCTGTATTTTACTTGAAAACCCTAGACCCTATTATAATATAACTGGATTTCCTATCAAATGTTTTGGTTAGCGTAAGGTAAAAACTTTTCCATGTTTATGTGTGGGAAGTCTTACGTGATACTTTTGTTTTCAAAGGTTTTGAAGTTAAACAATTTTAACCCGTTTACTCACACCAGACCCATGTCTGACCCAAGTGTTTATTTCTATTTTATAAACTCTTGGGTACTCAAATTTTTACGAGTAGCCAAGGGATTCAGGTTTAGCTTTGACGAATATTCTGGAGGAGCAATGGAGCAGGAGGCTTCGGCGTTCGTAGATATAGTATTCCGCTGTGTTGATATCTGTGATAGTGTCTTGTCTAGTATTTGAGTTGTAATGTCTAGACAGATGTTTATAACTGTCTAGTAAGTGATGTATATGCTGTGTAACTCTGTAAATTGTTGTATACTATGTAATAGTTTATGTTATTAATATAATTTAATCGTTCTGCTGTGAGATCGTTGTTGTTGTTTCTTTCTTTCTTCTCTTTCTTTTCTTCTTCTATCCCTTTCTTTCTTAATTCACGATACGTCTTTCTGGGCATAGAAAGTCGGATCGTTACATTTGGTATCAGAGCTGTAGGTTGAGTGAATACCTAGGCTCTGAAGTGGTGTCTATCTTGAGAGCGCGTAATTGTTAGTTATATAAAAATGGTTTTATATTGTGTTAATTGATCGGTTGAGTGGTATATGGATTCTGGTCAATACGAGTAGCTAACGTTATTGATAGGGATCTCTAAACACTTGAACCAGGCCAACGGACACAATATTGTTTTAAAGAGGTAGATGAAATAATTTTACCCAGAAATAATTTCTATATAAAAAAAATATATATATCATTTTAAATATATATATTTATGTATTTCTACCTATTTATTGGGTTACCTGTTCGGGTTTTCCAATATAAGTTATAAAGGTAGATAAGGTGGTAGTGTGTGTAACACAATTACCAATAGTTGGAGTTTGAATGTTTGAGGTTGGAAGTATATATCGAGACTGTAAACCCAATATCGTCTCGAGTAAGTTGGCAGTATGGAGTAAGGATGTCTCGGATCTCTGAAGAAAATCCTTTTCAAGATTCGGAGTCCATTATTGGAATGTAAGATTGGTTGAGCTCGGGTGAGCAGATTTTCTAGAGTTGGATCTGTCGGTTGTGCAGAAGTAAGTGATGGTAGCTTGGCGACTTCAGGAAGGAGCAGCTGTGTGATGAGACGCAGTATCTATGGATGTTCCCGAAGGAGATTTTCTTTTTGGAACAAGATTAAGAAGGTATTGGAGGAACAGTTGATGTCTACCGCAGGAAAGACTCGACTGTATAGGAATTCTCTGATATCAAGTAAGAGAGTTTTGTCTATATTGAAGTATGGGACTAAGGTCGATTAGTTGTTCTTCGGACATGGTCTCATTGTTCCCTTAAGAAGAGTAAGTTATTGGCAATTGGTTTGGAGCCCGAGTTTCTTTTGGATGTCTGCCATCTCGGAGATTCGTTGAGAGGTTTGTTGATGGTTTTAGTTTTGAGAAGTTGGTTATGTCTTTAAGATAACCAATGTTTCCGCTTGTTTGTGGATCTAGTTTGTGCTCAAGTTCATCGACATTCTCATCTATTTCAAAATCAGAGTTGTGCAGCGAAAGCAAAGGTAGTAGCTGTGCAAGAAAGGAAGTAACCTCAGATTTCTACAAGAAGTTTATGTGAATTTCGAAGTGGGTATAGAATTTTCTGGAATTTGGAAGAAGGAAGTTCAGTCTTCTATTTCTTGTGGAGTAGAGTTTGTGGATTTCAGCAGATTTGAAGATCATTTTGTGCTTGGTTCATAATTGTTTCAAAAAGCATCAGCAAAGGTTGAGCTGATCAGGAAGAGATGAGGTAGCTCGGGATCGTCTGGTGAGCTATGCAGATATGAGTCAGAGTTTGGAATTCGGAGTTGGAAATTGGAAACTGTTTAAATTTTCCTCGATTATAAGAGCTATAAGATTTGGTAAGTCTGGAAGCTAGCTCCAAAATATTTTGGAATTTTCTTGTGTTCTTGAGAGGAGTAATTCTTTGTCTACAGGGTTGAATGGCCAGTTTGGATATCTGGAATCCATTCTATTTCACGTATCTCTGAGGGAGTACGTGTATGATCTATTACTGATTGTAGAATCTGCAGTTCAGATGGATTTGGAAGTTGAGCTGGACTTGAGTATGATCTGATATTCAGTTCAGATTTGTGAATCTAGAGAAGAGAGGAGCTCTGAATCATAGTAGTGTAGTTTTTTAGCTTCTGTAGAGCGAGTCTCCCGGTGATTTATACTCGGGGAAACTCGAGATAGTAGTATGAGATCTATCCGGATTTGTATTAGGATAGTTAGATAGGTTTGTTTGATTATTTGATTGGTTGCTTTGGTTGTTAGGAATTGGATGATATGTATGTGGTTGCTGTTTAAAATTAAATCTTTGCTGGATTATTAAAATTAACTTTGTTTTTAATTTCGGGGACGAAATTATTTTAAGGGGGGAGGAATGTGATATCCCGAGATTTTGGACAATATAAATCTAATAATCTGTATTGATAATTTAATTGGATTGATAATTTTCTTTATAATTTTAATTTAATTTGGTAATTAAATCTTTTAAAGGCTAATAAATATTTAATCTGGAAATATTTAAATTTGGTAGTACTTGATCTTTTCTAATAATTTAAAATTGATAAGATTTATTTTCAAAGCTAATAAAGTTTTAATCTATTTATAATATATATTTTCCTATATATATATTGTCAATATAAATCTTTTGTTTAAATAAAAGATGTATTTTCAAATTGTAATATATATGTATGTATATGTTATGATTTGAAGTTGTATTGAAATTTAATATAATAATTCTCAAATTTATGTTAAAAATATTTTCTATTTAAATATATATGTATATTTGTATATATTGGGATTTTGGTTTGAATTTAATAAAAGTGTTTCAAATTTTTATATATATATATATATATATAAAAAGTATAATTTGGAAAGTATAATTTAATATAATACTTTTTCAAAGGGTATTTGGTATTTTAATTTATATCTCTTAAATAAATAAGATAATTAAATTGGATTTAAAAATATATAAGATTTTATTTGTTTTATAATATGTTTCTTTAAAGTAAGATAAGTGTTATTTATTAATAAAGTAAGTATGAAAAGCTTTATATTAACATTTAAATTAATTAAAAATTTATTTAATGTATTTAAGTACATGTGTTAATATCTTAACACATGGTAATAACATTTGTAAGAAAACTAAACATGCATGGACATTTGTCTAACTTATAAAATAAACAAGTGGCAAGATTCTATTTTCTCTAAAAATTGAGTCAAACTAATATAATGTTGTAAAAGAAGAAACCTGATTATTTTCTTTTCGGTTCAAATCTTTTCCTATTCTTTTTCTCTCTATCTTTCTAAATTCAAATGAAAATCAAAATCTAAAACCAAAATCAAAAGAAATTAAATTATTCCAACCTGAGATCAAAGCCTGTAAACAATTTCTCAAGACTAAAATCAATGGGAACAGCAACTTCAACACCAGATTCAACATAAATCAAAGCATGCAGTAGGATCAACTCAATATTACAACAAAGAGAAATTCAAAAGCAAATTTAAAGTTTTCACAAATCAAATTTCAAAGCCTGGAACATGCTCTGCCCTGTTCTTTGCTCTGTTTATAGGTGAGTAAATTTCTTTTAAAAACAGTTTTAAATTGTGATTATATGGATGCATGTGATAAATTTGTATAGGAAATTATAATATGATTTGCATTGATTTATCTTATCTGAAATATGTGATGAATTTGCTTTGGTTATATATGTGTATATCTGAATATATGCAAGATGTCTCTGTTACTTCCTTATACTTGATTTACCTTTTAAAAATTCATATCTGGTCTTGAAATCAGAATTAAGTTCTGATCTATGAATGAAAAATAATCATTATAGCATAATGTTAATTCTAAAAATAGTTTTAGGATTTTATAATTAGAAATTAATTCAAAATTTGAAAATATACAGAGAGAATCAAAGGCAGGTCAAAATTTGATTATCTGGAAATCAAGTTTGAATTATATAAACAAATTCGTATTGTAAATTGATGAATTTTGGAAATCAAATCAAGATTTTTAAGCAAGTATTTAGTGAGATATGTCTAGATGAACGAATTTGGTACTTTCGTCAATTGTAGTTGATCAACGTGATGATCGGAGGCAATTTCTTGATCGAAGCTAGCTTGAGTGTTGAAGATAATGGGAAAAATACTATCGAATTTTTCTAATGTCTAAATTGATCGAATTCGATCAAACTAGGGTTTTAGGTGGAGTTTTTGTTCGTCTGTTGTCAAAGGAGTTTCGACGTGGATAGGGGATCGGACACGATCGCGATGGGGGGAAAAGTTTGCTGGAGTCGTGGCGAAGCTGCGGCGAAGTGGGCGAGGCTTCTCGAGGCGGAGTTCGTCGGCGATGGGTTGTTTCTGATCGAGATGTGGGTTCCAGTTTTGATCGAGGTGGTCGAATTTCGTTTCGATGGTGGAGATTGGTTTCTGGGTTGATGGTTGGGTTGTCGAGGTCGTATGGAGTTGGTCGGCGATCAGTTGGATGGTCGGAGGGGAGAGGTTTGATCGTGCACGTGCACGTGTGCACGTTTGAGCATCTGGTTTTGTTTATGTAGGGGAAGACGAGTTCGACTCGAGGAGGGTTCGTGAAAATTGCAGTTCGACTCGAAGTAGGTGAGGTTGCAGGAGGACTCGGGGAAGACGCGTGTTTTTGTGGGGTTCTACTCGGGTTGTTCTAAGTTTTTAAAACTGAGGGTTTGATTTATAAATGTTTCCGAGTTTAAAAGCAAAGTAAATACAAGTTTTCAAGTAACCAGGTTTTAGAATTTTAAAGAAAATCATATCTGGTTTTTAAGAATTTAAAACATGAACAAGTTTAATTATAAAACTAAATTTGTTTAAAGTTAAGTTTTAAATAAAGTTCTGGTATTTGGAAATATAAAAGTTTAAAAATAAATAAGTAGATTTAAATAATAAGTTTGTATTAAATTTATTTAAATAACTTTGGGAAGTTCAAAGATTTAAAAAGTTATAATTAGCATGTTTAAATTATTTTAAATTATGGTTGATTTCTAAAGTGTTTTATTTTTTTTAAATAAGTTAAATAATTAAGATTTAGAAATCAATTAAGATAAGGATTTTTCTTTAGTAATTTAGAATTTTGATTTAATTAAAGATAATTAAATTTGTAAAGATAATTAGGATAATTAAATTATTAACCATTGAAAAGTTATTGGTTAATATAAAGGATTTGATTTAGATAATGTTTTCTTAATTAAGAAATTTTAAATAAGAAGTTAAGAAATCATTTAATTAAATTTAAATGATTAAGTTAAATAATTAATTAAGTAACTAATTTGTGATTTATTATAAGATAACCACTTTGGAGTTAATTAAGTGTAATTACTTGGTGAAGTAATTAAGTAATTAATTACTGAAGGTAATTAAGTAAAGGATAATTATTTTAGGAAGGTAATTAAGGTGGAAGAAATTAAGAGTAAATCACTTGGTGTTATTAATTAAAATATTAATTAATATAATTGTTTTAAAGTTAATTAATTATGGGGTAATTAATTAATTTAAGAATTAAGAATTATTTAATGATGGGATTAATTACTTGTTAAGGTAATTAGTTAAGAGAGATCATTTAATGAAGTAATTAGAAGATAATTACTTATGTAAGTAATTAATAGTTAATTACTTAAGTAAATTAATTAATGTGATTAATTAAATGTGTTTAATTTAAGATTAATTACGAAGTGTAATTAATTTAAAAGTAATTAATTAATAAAGTAATTAATTAAGGATTATTTGTTAATGAAATTGATTAATAATTACTAAATAAAGTAATTAAAGAATAATTAATTAGATTAATTAATCAAGGTTAATATAAATAATTAAGAAGTAATTAATTAAGAAAAGTAATTACAAATTGTTAATTACTTATTATGATTAATTAAGACTAATTAATGAATGAAGTGGTTGATTAAAATTAATTATTTAATTAATTAAAAGGTTAATTAATTAATAAGAATTATTTAATGAATTAATCAAGGGTGATTAATAAAAGTAATTAATTGAAGTATGATTAATTAATTGTAATTAATTGAGGATTAATAAAATTAATTTTAGTTAATTGATTAATGAAGGTTCATTAATTATTGTAATTAATGACAGTAATTAAATGTTAATTACTGTATATGGTTAAGAATAATTACTTGAATGTAATTAAAGTATAATTAATCAAGGAAGATTAATTAGGGAAGATCATTAAGAGATGATTAATTAATTAATTTGTAATTAATTAATGCTAGTAAGCAGGATTAAGGTAATCCAAGTAATTAAAGGATAGTAATTAATTTAATTAAAGGTTAATTAAATTGATTTGGAGTTAATCAATTCTGCTTTTGAATGATTGATTAATATTGGATGATTGATATTGGGTGATTGGTTGATACTGGATGATTTGGATTTGATATCTCTGATATGTGATATGCTGCTTTATGAGATGAATGTTGATATGAATTATCTATTGTGATAATGTTATTTATCTATCTGTTTATATCATTCAGAATATAAGTTTAAATGTTTAAACCTTTAAACAACTTGGCCTTAAAAGATACGTTTTGGATTTCGATGAGACCGGGATCGGGTTTCCGTATACCGGAATTCCAGGTCTGGAGACCCGAATACCACATCGATCCAAATTTACGATAGGTCGTGAATCTCAAGTGAAGATGAAGATTCAGAGTGCAAGGGTTATTGTCGTTAACTCTGAGGGTGATTCCAAAACGAGTGTAACGAGATAATGCCTTCGGTTTCGTTCGAACCCGGAACGAACTTATATGGATTGAATGCTTTCAGCACATCGTCAGGCGGACGATGAGCATTCTAAGTGATATGTTCTGATTAAAGGTAATCGTAACCTCAAGCCTCATCAACCGGGAATGGCTAAAACAGGGGAGGTGCAGCAAGGCTTCGTGGGTAGCACCCACTGAGAGCAAGATAGATCCCTGTCTAGAGGTCCCTTTTCTTTTATTCGGCTTAGTGTGTGGTTGGTCGCGCCAACTACGGGATTGTCTTGTTCGGGATTATCCAGTAAGGGATGGTTCCGGCTTTGTGTTGCAGGGGAGCGGGCGTACTCCTCGGTACAGTGATCTAGGCCACGTACTGTGACGGGCGGTACCCCAGTAGCCCTGCCATTGTATGGAATCCAAACTCCAATAAGTGCCGTACGTATTAGTTGTGCCCAACTATGTTGGAATGTGAGATGTAAGCATTTCAGCTATTTCTGTATTTTACTTGAAAACCCTAGACCCTATTATAATATAACTGGATTTCCTATCAAATGTTTTGGTTAGCGTAAGGTAAAAACTTTTCCATGTTTATGTGTGGGAAGTCTTACGTGATACTTTTGTTTTCAAAGGTTTTGAAGTTAAACAATTTTAACCCGTTTACTCACACCAGACCCATGTCTGACCCAAGTGTTTATTTCTGTTTTATAAACTCTTGGGTACTCAAATTTTTACGAGTAGCCAAGGGATTCAGGTTTAGCTTTGACGAATATTCTGGAGGAGCAATGGAGCAGGAGGCTTCGGCGTTCGTAGATATAGTATTCCGCTGTGTTGATATCTGTGATAGTGTCTTGTCTAGTATTTGAGTTGTAATGTCTAGACAGATGTTTATAACTGTCTAGTAAGTGATGTATATGCTGTGTAACTCTGTAAATTGTTGTATACTATGTAATAGTTTATGTTATTAATATAATTTAATCGTTCCGCTGTGAGATCGTTGTTGTTGTTTCTTTCTTTCTTCTCTTTCTTTTCTTCTTCTATCCCTTTCTTTCTTAATTCACGATACGTCTTTCTGGGCATAGAAAGTCGGGTCGTTACAAGAGTACTACTGACTCTATCTCTAATGAGTAACACCCAACAGAGCAGGGTTGTCGCTTAACCATATGCTCTGATACCAAATGTAAAGACCCGCAAATCCGTCTTCCGAAAACCCGACACTGCTACGTCCACTGTAGCAACTGTCGAAACGATCGGGTGGCGGAAACGCGAACTTTAATGTTTAAAAGAAGAGATAGAAGAGAAGATAGAAGAAAAAGAGAAGAAAGAAAGAAGAAGAACAACAGAAAACACATCAGAACAGAAAACAATATCAGAATCTTACACATCGCAGCGGAACAATATACAATAGATAATTACTAGTCTTTTAAAACAAAGAACTATATCATTTTATACATACATCAATCATCAGAGTCAATATACAACAATGGACAGTTATATAACTTGTCCTCATACAGAATACACAGCGGAATAATACTATTAGATACAAATACTACGTCTCGCCATCCAGCTTGCTTCCAAAGCTCCAGAATATCCAGAATATCCTGATAATATAACTCTAGGCTGCCCGTGTGGAAATTGGTGGGCACCCAGAGTTTAGAAGGGAACAATAAACTCCGAGTCAGTCATGGTGACTGGTGTGAGATCGTAAAACAGTTATTTATCTTTAAAATAAACAACAGAAATATTTCTAAAGTCAATTCTCAATGCCTTTGGAAAATGAAACTACCATAAGACCTCCCACCACACACACAATGCAAACGCAGACTTGGAGGAGATTTCTTCTTATGTTAGTCAAAGATGCTTACTACGCAAAAATCAAATCATTTTTGATATTATTATTAGTGCATATTGTAGAAAACATTTCGAAAGTATAATATAAATCTTAGCCAGCATAGGTACCATTATATTATGCCTACTATAGCTGCCTCCTGAGGAGACAGGTTATACAATTGAAATCGTAAAGGCTCGTATTGTTTCTTTGGATTTCCAACAAATGGTCAGGCTAAGGAACTTCCTATCCACGATGGGTACGTCCTTGGAATAGACGACCCGAGAACCTAACCGGATCTCTGCCAACACAAGGCCGGGTTACCTCTGCAAAAATAGGTAACTACTGACACGCGTATGCCATCCCCCGATCGTCACCGATCTTCCCGAGGATCCCCGATTCGCAACAGACCACATAGATAATAATAATGCAGTAACCACAGAGGTTAAGTATCTGGGCTCCATACCATGATACCACCTTTATCCAGAAGGAATGACATACACTAAGGGGCGCTACTCCCTAGAACCTTGCCGCATTCGTCCTGTTTTGACCATTTCCGGGGTGTGAGGCTTGACGAAGTCTCGTCCACAAAGCTACGCTTTCTCAAAAAGCCCTGCTTCGGGTCAAACAAAAATGATCAACCTATGATCACAAAGATATAAGATCAAACAAATGATCATATCGCAAATGATCAAACACTGATCATTTCACAGCAACACTCAGTATGCCACGTTACCAAATTGGGATATATCGCTGATGAATTTCAACTACATAACCTCTGAGCTCGTACGTCTCAGAGAAGGGTGTTAAGCTAAGAGAATAAATTCTCCGCCACCAACAGAAATGTATTTGAAAGAAATCAGCTTTATATCTCAAATTGTAACGTCAGACACACAATCCATACAAGTCTGTTCCGGGATCGAACAGAACCGAAGGCACTTCTCACGAAGCCCTTGCATTTCCGGATAATTTTCTAATCACGTCAGGACTTCCCGTCACTAAGGGTGATAAAACCTCTAAACCGAAGATCAGTCGGTGTAGAGTAACTCGACGGTAATCCTTCCGTTTTCAAAAATATCCGGTCTTCAACACCGGTCTTCAAATGCGATTCATAACGACGTATCACATATTCAGAATGGGTTATACGACCCCATGGTCCTTTCCCGGCTAACCCGAATAGTGAGCGATTTTTCAAAAATAAGTGTGGCATTCAAATTCATCCAATTCACAACAAATACCTACTCAAGGTAATTATTGATAGTCGGTTATTTAACTATCAATAAAGATGCGCGACATCATCAGATTCCAAATAATTTTCCAAATTATTTCATCTTCAAAAATATCTTTTACTAGATATAAAATTTCCACACTTAATCATTTGAAAACAATTTCAAATCAATTTCCACATTTCATTTTATCTTTGAAGATAAAATCTCAACAGTTCATTTCATATTGGAAAAACATTTCCATACTTATTTAAAAATAAGTGTTTCACAAATCTATTCATTTTCAACACTTTAAAATATTCGATATACTTAAATCAAATTAAGTATATATTTCATTCTTTAAGGAAATCTATTTCTATAACACATTCATCTGAGTCAAAACGAATGTTACGTAAAACATCGTTACGACGACTCAAAAATCATTAGTATAGGGATTCGAAATTAAGATAGATATATAAATCCCAATACTACATTAAAAACATTTCCTTTCGGAAATCATTTACTATAACAACAGTGTTATAGTCCATCATTTCCTTATTTCTCGAAAACGTCTATTTCAACAATAAATGTTGAAATCTATGATTTCGATATTTAACACATTTTAAAACATCTTTAAAAATGTTTACTTCATTTTTAATATCACTTCTTCAAAAATAAAACCATTTTATCCAATAATACATTCACTGTCCAAAATCGTGAATATATCCTTTTTAAAAATCTTCTATATTCAATTTATCAAATTCAATTGATTTTGAATTTATAAAACAACGTTTATAAATTCTATTTCTGTTTTAATAACAACTTCAACTCATAAATCTTCTTTTTATTAACTTCTATATTTTACTTATCAAAATAAGTGATTTCGGATTTATAAACAACTTTTATAAATTTCAATTCTATTTGTAAAACTTCAATACCAAATCAATTTCAATATTGATTTCTAAATTTATTTTCAACCTTAAATAAAATTTCCATACTGATTTCTCAAAGATTCATTTCCAGATATTAAATCAATTACAGATTGATTTCTAATTTTATTTATCACTACTAAAATAAATTCCTTATTTTTCTTTCAAATTATTCAATATCCTGTTTTTAAATGGATTCTTCAAATTGAAATCATTTTACATGGATTTCCCAAATTAGTTCAATTTACCGATTAAATTTCTAATTTGATTTCCAACTTATCTCCTTTTAAATAAATTCCTTTTTAAGAAAATAAATTCCAATCGTTTCTTTCAATCTATTTAAAAATCCAAATTCTTAAATTAAATTCTTCAAATTATAATCACTATTTTACGAAATCCATTTATTTAACATTTTCACTTGATTCTGGAATTTATTCAATACGATTATAAAAATTTACTTTTTATACTTCAAAAATTCCTTTCTTCAAAATTTCTTCAATTTCAAAAATTGATTCACTTAGAAATTTTTTACTTGAATTTCAAAAGTTCAATTTCGTTTATCTTTGGAATCCAATGATGTCAAAACATCCATTCAGCTAAATTTTAGCTTTCAAACAATTTCCAGATATCAATATGATTAATAGCATCACTATAATCATTCACAGATTCATATCACAATAGAAATAAATTCAATCAATGTGAGGGGTCCAGTTGGATCCCTCCAACCTGTTTCCCTGCATCCAAAGACGTTAGCACAATACCAATTCCGCTCCAGTACGGAATTATCGCGGTATATGGGTTTTATAAAAATCCGCTTACTAACGGCGCAATAGGGTCTCATCCGCTATACGAGGCGGGAAATCATCAATCCAATATATACATATGCCAATATGTATATATTGCTATATATATATAGATATATCCTACTATATCTAATATCACATCCAAACAGTCAACAAACAATAACTGTAAAATCCACTTTCAATTTGAGTGAGAAAAATCTCACATTGCTTTTATTTGCAATCCAATTTCCATCCTTGACCCGATCTTCTTGATTTATACCTTGTATAAATATTTTATACAATTTATTAATATCTGAATTAATCGATCAATTAATTACCCTTTATTAATTAAATTTAACTAACAATGATTTTAACTGATAATTAAATTTCAAATCAAATTTCCTATGATAATAAATTTAGTTAGAAAATGATTTAATCTTAACTAATGATTAAACTCTTAATGAAAAATTATATTTCAAACCAATTTTCTTTAAAAATCCTTTACTGGCCAAAATAATTTTAAACAAATATATTACTTTAAAATTTAACTAGTAAATTAAAAGATGTATATTTTATTTTTATTTTATTCTTTTTAAAATTAGAATAGATATGTATATATTTTAAAACAAAACAGTAAGTTCCAGTATATATATATAAAAATAGATATGTGTGTTTATATTTATGAATTTTAAATTAAAAACAGAAGCATTACCTTACTGTCATCGAAAACTTTCATCGATCGAAGCCCTAAACTCAAATCGCGATCATCGAATACCCTCTGCCATCGTCGTCTGGCCAACGACACTACCCAGTCGCGAACCCATCCATCGCCTGAGTCGCCAACTCCTCCTCCGTCACAACCTCGCTGACGCATGCCGCAATCACCCATACTCCAGCCTCGCGATTCTCGATGCCAAACCCACCATCCTGTCGATCGCACGCTGCCCCTGTCTCGACGCCACCAACCAACTCTACCTGAGTTCAACGCGGCCATCTCGAGCTCGACTTCGAACTCCAAACCCCAGCGCCACGAACCACTGCGAGACTCCCTCCCCCACGACGTCGCGCGCCAACATCCACCTCCACGTATCGCGATCCCCCAAATCGAGACCACCACGAACCCCTCTAAATCTCAATTCGAACGAAACCGGCTTCGTTTGTTTCCACGTCGATTGAAATAAAACTCAATTGAAGGGGCACGATTTGTTTTTCAAATGGAAAGAGGCTGGTGATTTTTTTTTTGAACGAGGATGAATTTAAACTTGAATAGAGAGAGACCGATATCCTTATTTCTTTCATTTGAACGAGGGGATTGGGGACGATTTCGTTTATATTTTATATATTTCGAACGAACAGCTTCGGCCATGCTTGCACGATCTCGTTCGTGGCTTTAGGCGAAAATTTAGGGCGTGATTTAAGGGGGTACAGTGTTTTGTGTTGACTAATTTCTTCATTTAAATTTAAATTGAATTTGCTTTTAAAATTTTGACGCGTTTACGCGTCGTACGCTTGCGTAACAACTCAAAAAAAATACGAAATTTGAAATCCGGAAATAATACAATATTCCGGACCCAATGGAACTGGTTTCGTCAAATTCCGAGACTGCGCCTCGGATGGCTATTTTTAAATATCGGTTAAACGATATAAATTTCGAAACTGAACAGATTGTTTCCAAATCAATTTCTGAAGCTTCTATTGTCTTCAGTATTATCAATATAAATTTTACAAGCTTTTGAAATATTTTTCTTCAACTTAAAATTGAAGATTCAAATTTTTATTCAGTTTCAATAGATGAAATTATAAAATTAAATCGCCAAATCCTGAATTATAATCGGGATTCAAATTAAATCGTCGTTCAAATATTTAAAATTAATTAAATATGTCCAATTTAATTCGTTCGAAATTCTGGGTCGTTACAAGTAACATACCAAAAGGTTTTTCAAAGTACTGGTTTATAACCAACCATATTTACTACTGATTTTAGTAATCATTTAGAACATAATAGAGATAAAACTTACCATTACAAAAAAAGTACTAAAATCAATAAGGATTTAAAGGACGTAATTTGACCAGAAATATGCTAAAAAATTGAAGCATAGGAGTTAATTATATGGTAAAATAAATGAAATGGTAAAAGTAAAATTTGAAGTTGAGAAATGATGTGACGCCCCACCTCTATACCCACGCTAACCAAGAACACTACGATGTAGTGCTGTCAATTAGCACGGAGAATAAGGCTGTTGAGGAGCGACCATCTATGTAATTTCTTTGTGCGAGCACCGATATGTCAGATAGTATAGCTTGCATTTCGTTTAAGGAGGAAATCCGACATACCGATACAAACTCAAAGATATCACACAGTGGCTATATATAATCTTCGGAAACAAATATAGAAATAAACATAACACAAATCAGTCACAGACATCCATATCACAAAGGCGGAAAAAGATATGAATATATAACTAACACATGGAAGTGTACATCAGAGTAGTGGTCAAGTAAGATCCACGATAATACAAAAGAATAGCAACATGTGCTATACAAAAGAATAAGTACACAATATAGAGTCTATATCTCAAATGCGTACAACCAAAGACTACTAATCTAAGTAGTGCCAAAAGTCAGAGTAGCATATCCCGGGAGGAAGTCAAGCAGAAGCACCTGTAACATCTCGGTCTGACCCGAGTATTATTTAAGAAAATAATAATCGGATCAGTCTAACTATAAATATCAGATGACATGATATAAAATAATAGATAAGGCATAAACATAGAATACCCATGCTGACATACTACTATAAGTATGAAAATGATGATCAACAGGAGATCAACCGATGAGAAATGATAAATATCACAAGAATCTTCTCAGAGATCCAAAGAGGGCATCATACCCTAAACTTGTACTCATAACAAGTCAATGACATAAAAATCCAGAAATCAAAACAAGAAATCCAGAAATCATAAAAAGAGAAAGAGGCCTATCACATGACGGTCCGAAGACCATGGGGAGCTACCCCATATGTGTGAGTCGGAATCACACTGATTGAGGCCTAGGCTAACCAAAAAGCAGAAAGGTATGTGTGAATGGAATCACACAAGTGGTGTCTAGCCTACCCTCGCAAACATAAAGATATGTGTGAGTCGGAATCACACTACTGCGGCCTAGACTAACCTTGCGGACAGAGAGATGTGTGTGAGTCGGAATCACACTATTGCGGTCTAGTCTTACCTTGAAAACAAAGAGACATCGCACAATTGCTAGTCTAAATCATAAAATGATCATCATGATCAGCGAGAAGTGTCAATCACACCAAGCTAGTAAATATATGAGTTTAGCTTCATGTCCCATAACCACTTGCTTAACTTAAATATTTACGAACAAGCTGCAAATCTTCACTAGGAAATTGTCACGAAAAGGGTTCAGTCGAACAAGTCCAAGAGCTAACCGACGAAGTGAACGCAAGCGTTTCATACCACTCGTTTTACTAAGTCGTTTAAGTCGATTTCTCATTCGAGTGAAGTAAAGGCTTATATATATTAGTAGATTGGAAATCGGTTTGGGAAAACGAACTTTTGATATTAAAAATAGTGTTGAAATCAATTTGATGAAAGAGTTTTGATATTTACTACTAGTATTGAAACCTTTATATTTTTAAAGTGACAAGTCATAAAACGTATCACAAAAGTTCACATTCGGAGACGTGAATAAAATCCAAGGAAATCAGCTCAAAATGCATCAAAATGGAAGTTCTGATGAATGCTTTTCATATAAGATTGCCTACGCAGAGTAATACGGGGTTCGACCTGCCCGGTCAGGTCGCGGGGGTCCAGGGGGCAGCGCCCACGGCGGGGTGCGGGGCAGCGCCCCGTCAAAACGGTACGACTTAGTGAAGACAAGCGACCTAAATGTAAAAAGGCGGGCGACTTAACAAAGTGGCCGATAATAAATGATAACAACTAAAAGGGGATCAACCCGATTTGATTAGAGTTGGACATTCAAGCTAAAAAAAACAACTAGGCAAAACACAGCAGATTCAGACGTCTGAGATCAAGAATTCAGACGTCTGAATCTGGAAAATAAACTATTTTCCAGAACAGAATTCAGACGTCTGAATCCTAGACTTCAGACGTCTGAAATAGGCACTTTTTAGCCTACTTCTTTTCTGGTTCAAAACGAACCAATTCAGACGTCTGGAATTTTGATTCAGACGTCTGAATGCTGGGAGAAGAAAATTCCCAGTATTCCATTCAGACGTCTGAACCATACGTTCAGACGGCTGAAACTGTTATTCAGGGCATTCCCTGAACCTAGGCCAAAAATGGCCAAACGACATCGATAACGATCGGTCGAGCAACAATGACTAAGGAATTGCACAAGGATAAGTGTTAGGAATTCGTACCTAACAATCGAAGATAATTATTGACTTAGATGTGAGATAAAAATCTCACCTTTTCACAAAATCAATGAAGAAGGAGCTTTGAAGCAATGGCAAGAGCAATCACTCTTCAATTCCAACTTAACAAGCTTGAATCTAAGCTAAAAGAGAAACATTTCCCGAATTTAGGTTTAGGAAATTTCTGAGATTGAAAGGAGAAAGAGTTGGAGAAGGAGAAGAAGATGCTTACCAATGGCTTCAACTTGGATTTGGAGGTAGAAGCTTGAATTTGCAATTGAAGCTAGGGCTTAGGAATTTCCATTTCCAATCTCTTCCCCCATTATTCTCTTGAGCTTAAGGGTGTTAAGAAATGAGGAATGAATGAAGAGAAGTGGAGTGGAGAGGGGTAATGATATAACCAGATTTGGGCAAGTGGGCTGAATCCAAACCCAAACCCAAAGTCCAATAGAAAATAGCAAAATTCGACTTTCTCCAAACATATCGAAGCTTATACTTAAAAAGGTCGCAAACGGCATTTTGAACTCAATGGAAGTGGTCTCGAGTCCTAATTCGACTGTTTGCAAAAAGTAGCTTTTCGGGCAAAAAATCCGACGAACGATGTTATATTTAAATAAAATATTTAAATATAAAATCGACAAATGTGCGGGTTGTTACAAATGATGAAGTTGGAAGAACAGTGGAATCAATAACTAAAGCAAATGAAAGGTAATGACATCTTTGAAAGCAAAGTCGATTGGTTTAAATTAAAAATAACAAATTACCTTCTACAAATAAGTTGTTGTTGAGCACTTCAAACTAAGTAAAAGCGTGTTTTTGTATTTTGAAATTGATATTTAAACAATTGAACAGCAATACAAAAATCAAGGTTGAAATGATATATGAAGTAGCTTATGGTTGATCCTTCATCCACCTACTGCTCATATAAGCAGTATATCAAAATAACTATTATCTTTTTATTTTATTAACATATAATTAAATACTTTGCCAGCAACAATTTTTACGCAACTTTCGTACAAATTTAATGTTTACATTTTAATGGTCACTTATATTTTCATATAATGAGCTTTTAAATATGCCCAATATGTATGTTGGGAAATATATACGAACCAGTAGGCAATACCTGTGAATTTATTACATACAAAAAATCTACCCACTGATTTTGTGTGTTCATATAGCTGTATATAAAGAAGAATTTATTTCACTGGTTCATTAAGCGTGATGTATAACTAACTAAACCAAGTTGCATACGTAGTGGTTATATAAAACTATATAACAACTTGACTCGTTATCATCTATAATCAAGATCATCCAATATTCGCCACCTATACACTCTTGTACATAATGGTGAAACGCATAAAAATAAAAGAGATAGTTAAACCTTTGAATGGAGGAAGTAAAATAGTAGGAGCTTTTTTTAAAAACCAAAGAAGTATTTGAGTACGATTAAATTAAGTGAGAAGAGAATTGTGCTAAAAACAGGATATGAATTTCATTTACCCCATATATTTAATTTTCGAGCTGCTAAATTTTTTTTTGATAAACATATTTTTTTAGAATAATCATAGACATGTCGTTTTATTTGAACAGTGGCTATTGAGCAAACACAATTTGTATTGTTGTTGCCTTTCTCTTGGTTTAATTAATGTGAATTGTCCCTTCTTGTTAATGGTTTTTTATAATGACTGTACCCGTTTGCGAAAGCTCTAAATGTTACTATTCCTGATACCAAGGAGTGAGATGCACGTGAAAACTAATATTTAATTGGATTGTTGATGTAATTTTAAGGTATAAATTTAACAATTACTTTGATTGACAGCAAGCAAGCAAAATCCAGTGAAGTAATAAAAAACAATTAGAAAAAATGATATAGCATTATATATTATTTAGATTTGGTTTGCGATGCATATTAATAGAAACATGAATCGAAGATGGTTTATATATATATATATAATGCTCTAAGCTTCACACCTTTTAAACATAAAATTTTATACAGATAAACATAGACATACAGACGGTAACTGTCTGAATACGCAGACAGATACATACAGACGGACAGAGTATATATATACATACATATATACATATATATATATATATATATATATGTATATATGTATATATATATATGTTTGTTGTAAGGGTGTAACGACCCAGAATTTTTGATAATTAAAATTTGAATATTTAATTGATTTTAAATATTAATAAATGGAATTTAGAAGTCGAATGATTTATTTTTCGAATATTGGATTTAATTTGATAATTAAATCGATAAATTAAATAGTGAAATTCCAGAGATAATTGAAAATCGAGTTTAAAATGATTGAAATTGATTTGGGAAATTTTATTTAATCATACTGGAGTTATAGAAATATTTTAGAACTCTTAAAATTGAATTTGGAGTTAATCTGTGAAAATTGAATATTTTAATATTTAATTATCGACTGTAAAAATAGCCAATTTTCGAACAATCTCAGAATTGAACGAAACTAGTTCCATTGGATCCGTAATAGTTAGTTATTATCGGATTTCAATTTTTGTAGCAATCGGAGTTGTCGTTTGACCGGGGCAACTCGAAACGCATCGATATCGTTTTAATTTTAAATCGTCGAGTTAAAATAGTCATTTTTCGAATGGTCTCGGATTTTGACGAAACCAGTTTCATCGGATCCGTAATGTGATATTATTGTAAGATTTCAAATTTCGTAATTTTTGGATTTACCATTTGTCCGGTACAAATTAAAACGCCTCGAAATCGATTTAAATCGGTTTAATTTAAATTGATCGTTTATTGTCATATCTCACACAGACGATCGAATTAGCTTCCGAAACCTGTTCCATTGCGTTCGGAACGTGGGGTAAACCCTACGAACGTCACCCGGCACGCTCGAATCAGAGTTCGAAAAAATTTCGATGAATAGTAAATTTGGTCATTTTCTATATAAGGACTTCATTATCTTCATTTGCAAAAGAGAATAGCTAGGGTTTCAATTCAATGTTCAGCCGCCACTTTTATATTCTAAGGCCAGAAACGCTCGATCTTTCTTCCTCAAAATCTTCCAATCCGTGCGTTATTTCAACAAACCCTCAACTAGAAAAGCGTAGACAACGACGAGATCTTTGAAGCCAACGGTCAAGATCGCAAATGGGTTAGTGGATTGGCGGCAATAGTCGTTTGAACGCGTGCGTTTCGTGCACGATTTTCCGTGCTAGATGGCGACCGGAATTCACAATATTTGGGGCGTTCGTGCTTGGAAATGGTGGCTTCGTAATGGTGGTAGTATGATGTGATTTCAAGCAGTGTAGAAGGAGCAGCGTGAAACCCTAAGTGGCGGCTCGTTGGGTTCTCGCGTGAACGACCTGGAGAAATTATCGCGTAGGAGGGAAGAAGGACTACGCGGCCGAGATCTGATGATTTCAAAACGTGCGATCGTGATTGAACGTAGGTTTTAATTGATAAAGAAATTGTAAATTAAATTTTATTAAAATCGTATAATCTTTGTAATGCGATATCTTGTTCATACATTATCAGAAAATGACGAAACGACTTGCGTTGGAACCGTTTCGATGAATACTACGCAGTGCAACTGATTTGGAGTCGTTTGGAGTTAACGAAAATTTCGGGTAAAATTAAACGCACGTTTAATTTTATTCGAAATAAAGCGTACTGGAACGGAATTGAAATCGAGGTGAGATCTTCTCACTCAAATTTGAATGTGGAATTATTTACAGTTATTGATTGATGATTGACTGTTTGGATTGTTGATATTAGATATTATAGGATATATCTATATATAGCAATATATACATATTGGCATATGTATATATTGGATTGATTGATTTCCCGCCTCGTATAGCGGATGAGACCCTATTGCGCCGTTAGTAAGCGGATTTATAAAAACCTATATACCGCGATAATTCCGTACTGGAGCGGAATTGGTATTGTGCTAACATCTTTGGATGCAGGGAAACAGGTTGGAGGGATCCAACTGGATTCCTCAACTGTATTTACTTATTTACAGATATTGTGATATATTCTGCTATCATATGATGATATATGATATTGACTGTTGTGATGGACTAATCGATGCTGTTGCATCATCGGATTCAGTTTTGAAATGTAAAAATAACGACTGTTACTTTAAAAAGATTTTAAAGTGATTTTTGGAAATATACGTTTTATGGGTGTAACGGTCCGCTTTTCCGTACCCCTTGAATAGACACTAATCTCCATCTATTTACTCAAGGTGAACGAAAAACCGAACCATTAGGGTTTTTAAAAGAAGAGGTAGAAGAAAAGATAGAAGAAAAAGAAAGAAGAACAACAACAGATACAGAACAGAGACAATATTTGAATCTCACATATCGCAGCGGAACAATATATAATAGATAAATCAGTAATCTTTAAAACAACGAACTATATCATTTTATACATACATCAATCATCAGAGTCAATATACAACAATGGACAGTTATATAACTTGTCCTCATACAGAATACACAGCGGAATAAATACTATCAGATACAAATACTACGTCTCGCCATCCAGCTTGCTTCCAAAGCTCTAGAATATCCAGAATATCCTGATAACATAACTCTAGGCTGCCCGTGTGGAAATTGGTGGGCACCCAGAGTTTAGAAGGGAACAATAAACTCCGAGTCAGTCATGGTGACTGGTGTGAGATCGTAAAACAGTTATTCTTTAAAATAAACAACAGGATAATTTTAAAGTCAATTCGAAATGCTTTTGGAAAATGAAACTACCATAAGACCTCCCACCACACACACAATGCAAACGCAGAATTGGAGGAGATTTCTTCTTATGATAGTCAAAGATGCTTACTACGCAAAATCAATTATTATTAGTGCATAGTGTAGAAAACATTTCGAAAGTATAATATTAATCTTAGCCAACATACGACCAATATCGTATGTCTACTATAGCTACTATGTTCAATAGCAGGTTACCGCCACATTCCATAGCAGGTAATACAACCAAAACCGTATAGGGTTCGTATTGTTTCTTTGGATTTTCCAACAAATGGTCAGGCTAAGGAACTTCCTTTCCTCCTACCGATTGGGATCGCCTCTGGCTGGACGTCCCGAGAGACAAACTGCTCTCTGCCAAACAAGGCCGGGTTACCCCTGTAACAGGTAACTCACGAATATGTCATCACCCGGTCCTTTGGGACCTTTATCCGAGCGCTCGATATCCAACATCACACATCATAAAGAAAGTGTATCCACATGAGTAAGTATCTGGGCTCCATACCATGATACCACCCCTTTCCAGAAGGAAATGACATACCCTAAAGGGCGCGACCCTCATAACCTTGCCGCAACATTCCTGTTTCGACCATTTCCGGGGTGTGAGGCTCGACGAAGTCTCGTCCACAAAGCTACGCTTTCTCAAAAAGCCCTGCTTCGGGTCCAACAAAATGATCAACCTATGATCACAAAGATATAAGATCAAACAAATGATCATATCACAAATGATCAAACACTGATCATTTCACAGCAACACTCAGTATGCCACGTTACCAAATTGGGATATATCGCTGATAAATTTCAACTACATAACCTCTGAGCTCGTACGTCTCAGAGAAGGGTGTTAAGCTAAGAGAATAAATTCTCCGCCACCAACAGATATGTATTTGAAAGAAATCAGCTTTATATCTCAAATTGTAACGTCAGACACACAATCCATACAAGTCTGTTCCGGGATCGAACAGAACCGAAGGCACTTCTCACGAAGCCCTTGCACATCCGGATAATTTTCAATCACGTCGGGACTTCCCGTCACTAAGGATGATAAAACCTCTAAACCGGAGATCAGCCGATGTAGAGTAACTCGACGGTAATCCTTCCGTTTTCAAAAATATCCGGTCTTCAACACCGGTCTTCGAATGCAATTCATAACGACGTATCACATATTCGGAATGAGTTATACGACCCCATGGTCCTTTCCCGGTTAACCCGAATAGTGAGCGATTATTCAAAAATAAGTGTGGCATTCAAATTCATCCAATTCACAACAAATACCTATCTAAAGGTAATTATTGATAGTCGGTTATTTAACTATCAATAAAGATGCGCAACATCATCAGATTCCAAATAATTTCCCAAATTATTTTATCTTCCAAAATATCTTTATTAGATATAAAATTTCCACACTTTAAAAATAAATCAACGTTTATTTTTCTAAACAGTTCCCCTTTCCTTTTATAAATTCCATAGTGAATTTATATTTCCAAAATATCTACAGATATTCGATTTTCAATCGTTTCCAAATATTTACTTTCGATTTATCTTTATGAAGATAAATTCTCAAAAACATTTCATTTCATTTTGGAAAAGCAATTCCATTCTTATTAAAAATAAGAAATTCACAAATCTTTTATTTTCAACACTTGAAAATATTCGATATACTTAAATCAAATTAAGTATATAATTCATTCTTTAAGGAAATCATTCTCTTTAAACACATTTATTTGAGTCAAAACGAATGTTGCGTAAAACATCGTTACGACGACTCAAAATCACTAGTATAGGGATTCGAATTTAGATAGATATATAAATCCCAATACTACATCAAAACATTTCCTTTCGGAAATCATTTACTATAACAACAGTGTTATAGTCCACCATTTCCTTAAATTTCTCGAAAACGTCTATTTCAACAAGAACTGCGGAAACCTATGCTTTCGATTCATAATACATTTTAAAACATCTTTAAAATGTTTAACTTCATTTTTAATATCACTTCTTCAAAAACGTATCCATTTTACTTAACAATATATTCACTGTCCAAAATCGTGCATATATCTTCTTTAATAACCTTCTATAATTCACTTATCAAATTTAATCAATTCCGAATTTATAAACACGGTTATAAATTCTATTTCCATTTTAATAACAACTTCGACTTATAAATCTTCTTTTATTAACTTCTATATTCAACTCATCAAAATAAGTGATTCCGGATTTATAAACAACTTTTATAAATTTCAATTCTATTCTTCTAACAACTTCGATTTATAAATTCCTTTTATTAACAAATTCAATTTATAACTCGATATAAATATCACAAGTCCATATTATAAGTTAATAACTTATCATTCATTTTCAACATCACAATTTATAAGTCTATAAATTTCATTCACTTACGGATTCCATAATATTTCATTTTTCACACTTATAAAAACTCATTTTATAATTTCACCATTCTTAATTTTGTGGATATCAATTTCATAAATCTTTTATATAAACCGTTTACAGAAATTTAAAAATCTCAATTTAAACCATTTCATAAATCAGTCAACTATTTATTCCAAAAATAATTTTTCGGTTATATTTCCCAAATCTATAAATTTTTGTAACTTTAAAATCTGAACGTTTATTTATTTAAAATAAATCACTTCAGAAATTTAATAAACGTATAATTTCAAAGATCACTTTAAAAACCCTTTAAAAGTAAAAGTCGTTATTTTTTTTTTTTTTAAACTTCAAAACTGAATCCGATGATGCAACAACACCAATCAGTCCATCACAACAGTCAAATATCATATATCATCATATGATAACAGAATATATCAAAATATCTGTAAATAATCAATACGGTGAGGAATCCAGTCGGATCCCTCCAACCTGTTTCCCTGCATCCACAGATGTTAGCACAATACCAATTCCGCTCCAGTACGGAACTATCGCGGTATATAGGTTTTTTTATAAATCCGCTTACTAACGGCGCAATAAGGTCTCATCCGCTATACGAGGCGGGAAATCAATCAATCCAATATATACATATGCCAATATGTATATACTGCTATATATAGATATATATCCTATAATATCTAATATCACATCCAAACAGTCAATCATCAATCAATAACTGTAAATAATTCCACATTCAAATTTGAGTGAGAAGATCTCACCGTGATTTTAAATTCTGTTCCAGCGTTTATTTCGAAGAAAATTAAACGCGCGTTTAATTTTACCCGAAATTCAAACTAGCTCCAAACGACTCCAAATCAGTTTCATAGCGTAGAGCTCGACAAAACGAAGACAACGCAACTGGTTCCGTCAAATTCCGATCTAGTACGAAAGAGTTACGCTATTACAAAGCTATACGAATCCAAATATAAATTAATTTACATTTTATTTTCTATTTTCTAACCCCTAATCAAATCTGCCGTTGATTCTAGTTGCCTCCATCAGGCCCGTTCGCCACTTTCATCTCCAGGTGATGTTCGAATGCAAGAACCCATTACCGTTCGCGATTTCAAACTGCCGCGACCACCTTCGTCGACGAAACTTCATCAACCAACCCTCATTCGAACCGCCTCAACCCCCAACACCACCGCCCAGAACGCGCACGCACGCGGTGGCTCCCCCTGCACGCAAAACGATAATGAACGGTCGGAGAACGCGAGCAATTTCCGGCCCCATTCGACGATTATAACAAAAATCCACCGTAGGATGTATAGATCTCATTACTCTCTACAGCTTTGATGTTGGATGTTTTGCGTAAAACTCGATGGATTTGGAGATTTTAGGGAAGAAAGGATCGAATATTCTCAGCCCTTGGTTTCGAAAATGGCGGCTGAAAGAAGATAGACTAGGGTTTCTCTTGAATGAAGGGGGTGGGTTGCTTTTATAGAGAACCGACGAACACTATTCGTTTCTAAATTTCCGAACTCCGATTTACGTGCAGTAACTAGCGTTTCTGGGGTTTACCCCGCGTTCCGGACACAACGGAACAGGTTTCGGAAGCTAATTCGATCGTCTGTGCGAGATATGGAGAAAAACGATCAATTTAAATTAAACCGATTTAAATCGATTTCGAGGCGTTTTGGTTTGCCCCGGACAACCGGTACATCCAAAAATTACGAAATTTGGAATCTCACAATAATATCACATTACGGATCCGATGAAACTGGTTTCGTCGAAATCCAAGACTGTCTGAAAAATGACTATTTTTAACTCGACGATTTAAAATTAAAACGATGTCGATGCGTTTCGAGTTGCCACGGTCAAACGATAACTCCGATTGCTACGAAAATTGTAATCCGGTAATAACTAACCATTACGGATCCAATGGAACTGGTCTCGTTCAATTCTGAGACTGTTCGAAAATTGGCTATTTTTACAGTCGATAATTAAATATTAAAATATTCAATTTTCACAAATTAACTCCAAATTAAATTTTAAGAGTTCAAAAATATTTCTATAACTCCAGTATGATTAAATAAAATTTTCCAAATCAATTTCAATCATTTTAATCTCGATTTTCAATTATCTCTGGAATTTCACTATTTAATTTATCGATTTAATTGACCAACTTAAATCCAATATTCGAATAATAAATTATTCGACTTCTTAATTCTACTTATTAATATTTAAAATCAATTAAATATTCGAATTTTAATTATCAAAAATTCTGGGTCGTTACAGACTTCCCCCCTTAAAAGAATTTCGTCCTCGAAATTACAAGTTAGGAAGAAAGGTCCTTAACTCGTCTACTATTTTTCACAATCTAATAGTCCTTATCAAATTTATTAAAACAAATCTTCCTACTAAAGATTCATTATTAATTCAACTAAATTCCCACTTCAATTATAAGTTTCAAAACATCATTGTTTACTTCAAAATTCAAATTCAAATTTAAATTCAAATTTTAAACTTTCAAAATTTATCAAAAATTTTCTAACACTCGAAATTTTCGAAAAATTTCGCCAGCGTCTCCTTTGCGCGGCTAATACGGTACGACTACAAAACGTCCCTACGGACTCTCAGATTTCAAAAAGAAAAAGAAAAAGCCAAGCGGCTAGAGAAATAAGTCATCAAATCTCATATTCAAATTTAAATACTTACCTTTTGTCGAGCCATTCAAATTGTCTTCGAAATTAAATTCCAATTCCTTTATACCTGTATATCCTACTAGCCATAATATCTAGTTGCATATATTCAAACCATTTCGTACATTCAGTTACAAAATTTTCAATATAACTGCTTGTATATTTTTACTTCACTGTTGAAGTTACATATCTATTTTCGTTCAATTTTTCATTTCAATTTCATTTGAATTTATTTCACAATTCAAGTCTCAATTTATCTAATTCACATTCGTTCACTTCCAATTTGAATTAAATCACATAGCTTTCCAATTTGCTAATTCAATTTCATTAATACTTAATGAATTTATACACAATCAACTAACAATCAAATAACAACCAATGTATATTCAACACAACCAAATTATAAATTTTACATTCGATTTGGTTCAACACTTTTAAATTAAATTGACTTCCATTCGATTTATTTAATTTCTCAACTTCATTAGCTTTTAATGAATTAACACTTATATTCATTATTTCATATCAATATTTCACCTTAGATTGATTAACATCCAATCCATTTATTCAATTGCTAATTCATTTAACAAATAAAGTTGAATTTCATTTATATAACTCAAGTTCACACTCCTTTAATAAATTCCCTTATTAATTTACTTTGATACCAAAATCAACTTCGTTCAACCATTACTTAAGTTATATTCCAATTAAACATCATTTGTTTAACTTAACTTAAGTTTCCACTTATAAATCCAAATTCAAATTTTTAATCCTATTTAACTTTTACCAAGGTCAAATTTCTTCACTTATCCAAAATTCATATTAAATCCAGATTTCATATTCCACAATCTCAACTTAGATTTAATTGGTTCACGTATACTTACTTTAATTTAATTTCATTCTTTAAGTTAAATTTATTCTATCAGAATTTAAATTATATAAGTTATCAATCCATTCAATTTCCAGAATCTTTTCAATCTTTCAAAACTATTTTGAAATCTGTTCAAATTTATCTTTTGAATTCCCAAAACAAAATCCAAATTTTCAAACAACTTCCATTTAAAACAATTTGGCAGCAATTTCTCTTTTGGAAACCCGAAAATGAACACCGGTGATGTCGCGATCATCATCGGAATTATTTTCCAGCGACCGAAAAGAGTTTAGAGCTTTTCATCTCTTCAAAATACTTTTCAAAACCTTTGAAATTCATTTTCAAATCAAAAATGATTTAAACTTCCAAATTTCCAAAATCTTCAAATCCTTTTCAAAACATTTCCAAATACTTCTCTGGAATTCCGTTTCAAATTACAATTCACATTTATAATTAACATTCTCAAATTTCATTTATATGTGAATTTATTTCTTAACTTTGGAGTTACGATTTCAATTTCTTATTCAATTTCATACAATAATGATAACATTTCAATATTATCACTTTCCTAACAAACAAGCATCCATATACTATGATAATTCATAGAAAAACATTTATTTTCTATACAAAAATAGTTTTGGGTAAAATTATCTCATTTACCCTATTCAAAACAATACTGTGTCGAATTGTTCTATATAAGTGTTTAGAGATCCCTATCGATAGAGTTGTACGGACAATACCGACCAGAATCCATATACCACTCAATAAACCAATCATCACAATATAAAACAATTTTATATTAACTAACAAATACGCACTCATACCTATTATTACACTCAACTCATTCTAGAGTACTGCTGACTCTATCTCTAATGAGTAACACCCAACAGAGCAGGGTTGTCGCTTAACCATATGCTCTGATACCAAATGTAACGGTCCGCTTTTCCGTACCCCTTGAATAGACACTAATCTCCATCTATTTACTCAAGGTGAACGAAAAACCGAACCATTAGGGTTTTTAAAAGAAGAGGTAGAAGAAAAGATAGAAGAAAAAGAAAGAAGAACAACAACAGATACAGAACAGAGACAATATCAGAATCTCACATATCGCAGCGGAACAATATATAATAGATAAATCAGTAATCTTTAAAACAACGAACTATATCATTTTATACATACATCAATCATCAGAGTCAATATACAACAATGGACAGTTATATAACTTGTCCTCATACAGAATACACAGCGGAATAAATACTATCAGATACAAATACTACGTCTCGCCATCCAGCTTGCTTCCAAAGCTCCAGAATATCCAGAATATCCTGATAACATAACTCTAGGCTGCCCGTGTGGAAATTGGTGGGCACCCAGAGTTTAGAAGGGAACAATAAACTCCGAGTCAGTCATGGTGACTGGTGTGAGATCGTAAAACAGTTATTCTTTAAAATAAACAACAGGATAATTTTAAAGTCAATTCGAAATGCTTTTGGAAAATGAAACTACCATAAGACCTCCCACCACACACACAATGCAAACGCAGAATTGGAGGAGATTTCTTCTTATGATAGTCAAAGATGCTTACTACGCAAAATCAATTATTATTAGTGCATAGTGTAGAAAACATTTCGAAAGTATAATATTAATCTTAGCCAACATACGACCAGTATCGTATGTCTACTATAGCTACTATGTTCAATAGCAGGTTACCGCCACATTCCATAGCAGGTAATACAACCAAAACCGTACAGGGTTCGTATTGTTTCTTTGGATTTTCCAACAAATGGTCAGGCTAAGGAACTTCCTTTCCTCCTGCCGATTGGGATCGCCTCTGGCTGGACGTCCCGAGAGACAAACTGCTCTCTGCCAAACAAGGCCGGGTTACCCCTGTAACAGGTAACTCACGAATATGTCATCACCCGGTCCTTTGGGACCTTTATCCGAGCGCTCGATATCCAACATCACACATCATAAAGAAAGTGTATCCACATGAGTAAGTATCTGGGCTCCATACCATGATACCACCCCTTTCCAGAAGGAAATGACATACCCTAAAGGGCGCGACCCTCATAACCTTGCCGCAACATTCCTGTTTCGACCATTTCCGGGGTGTGAGGCTCGACGAAGTCTCGTCCACAAAGCTACGCTTTCTCAAAAAGCCCTGCTTCGGGTCCAACAAAATGATCAACCTATGATCACAAAGATATAAGATCAAACAAATGATCATATCACAAATGATCAAACACTGATCATTTCACAGCAACACTCAGTATGCCACGTTACCAAATTGGGATATATCGCTGATAAATTTCAACTACATAACCTCTGAGCTCGTACGTCTCAGAGAAGGGTGTTAAGCTAAGAGAATAAATTCTCCGCCACCAACAGATATGTATTTGAAAGAAATCAGCTTTATATCTCAAATTGTAACGTCAGACACACAATCCATACAAGTCTGTTCCGGGATCGAACAGAACCGAAGGCACTTCTCACGAAGCCCTTGCACATCCGGATAATTTTCAATCACGTCGGGACTTCCCGTCACTAAGGATGATAAAACCTCTAAACCGGAGATCAGCCGATGTAGAGTAACTCGACGGTAATCCTTCCGTTTTCAAAAATATCCGGTCTTCAACACCGGTCTTCGAATGCAATTCATAACGACGTATCACATATTCGGAATGAGTTATACGACCCCATGGTCCTTTCCCGGTTAACCCGAATAGTGAGCGATTATTCAAAAATAAGTGTGGCATTCAAATTCATCCAATTCACAACAAATACCTA
Organism: Allium fistulosum; assembly: GCA_030737815.1. NCBI lineage: Eukaryota > Viridiplantae > Streptophyta > Magnoliopsida > Asparagales > Amaryllidaceae > Allium > Allium fistulosum. The sequence continues at coordinate 1,214,533,756 of CM060904.1, read as the reverse complement.
TCTAAAGGTAATTATTGATAGTCGGTTATTTAACTATCAATAAAGATGCGCAACATCATCAGATTCCAAATAATTTCCCAAATTATTTTATCTTCCAAAATATCTTTATTAGATATAAAATTTCCACACTTTAAAAATAAATCAACGTTTATTTTTCTAAACAGTTCCCCTTTCCTTTTATAAATTCCATAGTGAATTTATATTTCCAAAATATCTACAGATATTCGATTTTCAATCGTTTCCAAATATTTACTTTCGATTTATCTTTATGAAGATAAATTCTCAAAAACATTTCATTTCATTTTGGAAAAGCAATTCCATTCTTATTAAAAATAAGAAATTCACAAATCTTTTATTTTCAACACTTGAAAATATTCGATATACTTAAATCAAATTAAGTATATAATTCATTCTTTAAGGAAATCATTCTCTTTAAACACATTTATTTGAGTCAAAACGAATGTTGCGTAAAACATCGTTACGACGACTCAAAATCACTAGTATAGGGATTCGAATTTAGATAGATATATAAATCCCAATACTACATCAAAACATTTCCTTTCGGAAATCATTTACTATAACAACAGTGTTATAGTCCACCATTTCCTTAAATTTCTCGAAAACGTCTATTTCAACAAGAACTGCGGAAACCTATGCTTTCGATTCATAATACATTTTAAAACATCTTTAAAATGTTTAACTTCATTTTTAATATCACTTCTTCAAAAACGTATCCATTTTACTTAACAATATATTCACTGTCCAAAATCGTGCATATATCTTCTTTAATAACCTTCTATAATTCACTTATCAAATTTAATCAATTCCGAATTTATAAACACGGTTATAAATTCTATTTCCATTTTAATAACAACTTCGACTTATAAATCTTCTTTTATTAACTTCTATATTCAACTCATCAAAATAAGTGATTCCGGATTTATAAACAACTTTTATAAATTTCAATTCTATTCTTCTAACAACTTCGATTTATAAATTCCTTTTATTAACAAATTCAATTTATAACTCGATATAAATATCACAAGTCCATATTATAAGTTAATAACTTATCATTCATTTTCAACATCACAATTTATAAGTCTATAAATTTCATTCACTTACGGATTCCATAATATTTCATTTTTCACACTTATAAAAACTCATTTTATAATTTCACCATTCTTAATTTTGTGGATATCAATTTCATAAATCTTTTATATAAACCGTTTACAGAAATTTAAAAATCTCAATTTAAACCATTTCTTAAATCAGTCAACTATTTATTCCAAAAATAATTTTTCGGTTATATTTCCCAAATCTATAAATTTTTGTAACTTTAAAATCTGAACGTTTATTTATTTAAAATAAATCACTTCAGAAATTTAATAAACGTATAATTTCAAAGATCACTTTAAAAACCCTTTTAAAGTAAAAGTCGTTATTATTATTTTTTTTTTTTAAAACTTCAAAACTGAATCCGATGATGCAACAACACCAATCAGTCCATCACAACAGTCAAATATCATATATCATCATATGATAACAGAATATATCAAAATATCTGTAAATAATCAATACGGTGAGGAATCCAGTCGGATCCCTCCAACCTGTTTCCCTGCATCCACAGATGTTAGCACAATACCAATTCCGCTCCAGTACGGAACTATCGCGGTATATAGGTTTTTTTATAAATCCGCTTACTAACGGCGCAATAGGGTCTCATCCGCTATACGAGGCGGGAAATCAATCAATCCGATATATACAAATGCCAATATGTATATACTGCTATATATAGATATATATCCTATAATATCTAATATCACATCCAAACAGTCAATCATCAATCAATAACTGTAAATAATTCCACATTCAAATTTGAGTGAGAAGATCTCACCGTGATTTTAAATTCTGTTCCAGCGTTTATTTCGAAGAAAATTAAACGCGCGTTTAATTTTACCCGAAATTCAAACTAGCTCCAAACGACTCCAAATCAGTTTCATAGCGTAGAGCTCGACAAAACGAAGACAACGCAACTGGTTCCGTCAAATTCCGATCTAGTACGAAAGAGTTACGCTATTACAAAGCTATACGAATCCAAATATAAATTAATTTACATTTTATTTTCTATTTTCTAACCCCTAATCAAATCTGCCGTTGATTCTAGTTGCCTCCATCAGGCCCGTTCGCCACTTTCATCTCCAGGTGATGTTCGAATGCAAGAACCCATTACCGTTCGCGATTTCAAACTGCCGCGACCACCTTCGTCGACGAAACTTCATCAACCAACCCTCATTCGAACCGCCTCAACCCCCAACACCACCGCCCAGAACGCGCACGCACGCGGTGGCTCCCCCTGCACGCAAAACGATAATGAACGGTCGGAGAACGCGAGCAATTTCCGGCCCCATTCGACGATTATAACAAAAATCCACCGTAGGATGTATAGATCTCATTACTCTCTACAGCTTTGATGTTGGATGTTTTGCGTAAAACTCGATGGATTTGGAGATTTTAGGGAAGAAAGGATCGAATATTCTCAGCCCTTGGTTTCGAAAATGGCGGCTGAAAGAAGATAGACTAGGGTTTCTCTTGAATGAAGGGGGTGGGTTGCTTTTATAGAGAACCGACGAACACTATTCGTTTCTAAATTTCCGAACTCCGATTTACGTGCAGTAACTGGCGTTTCTGGGGTTTACCCCGCGTTCCGGACACAACGGAACAGGTTTCGGAAGCTAATTCGATCGTCTGTGCGAGATATGGAGAAAAACGATCAATTTAAATTAAACCGATTTAAATCGATTTCGAGGCGTTTTGGTTTGCCCCGGACAACCGGTACATCCAAAAATTACGAAATTTGGAATCTCACAATAATATCACATTACGGATCCGATGAAACTGGTTTCGTCGAAATCCGAGACTGTCTGAAAAATGACTATTTTTTACTCGACGATTTAAAATTAAAACGATGTCGATGCGTTTCGAGTTGCCACGGTCAAACGATAACTCCGATTGCTACGAAAATTGTAATCCGGTAATAACTAACCATTACGGATCCAATGGAACTGGTCTCGTTCAATTCTGAGACTGTTCGAAAATTGGCTATTTTTACAGTCGATAATTAAATATTAAAATATTCAATTTTCACAAATTAACTCCAAATTAAATTTTAAGAGTTCAAAAATATTTCTATAACTCCAGTATGATTAAATAAAATTTTCCAAATCAATTTCAATCATTTTAATCTCGATTTTCAATTATCTCTGGAATTTCACTATTTAATTTATCGATTTAATTGACCAACTTAAATCCAATATTCGAATAATAAATTATTCGACTTCTTAATTCTACTTATTAATATTTAAAATCAATTAAATATTCGAATTTTAATTATCAAAAATTCTGGGTCGTTACAATGGGATTTTTGAAGTGATTTATTTTAAATAAATAAACGTTCAAATTTTAAAGTTATAAAAATTTATAGATTTGGGAAATATAACCGAAAAGTTATTTTTGGAATAAATAGTTGACTGATTTATGAAATGGTTTAAATTGAGATTTTTAAATTTCTGTAAACGGTTTATATAAAAGATTTATGAAATTGATATCCACAAAATTAAGAATGGTGAAATTATAAAATGAGTTTTTATAAGTGTGAAAAATGAAATATTATGGAATTCGTAAGTGAATGAAATTTATAGACTTATAAATTGTGAAGTTGAAAATGAATGATAAGTTATTAACTTATAATATGGACTTGTGATATTTATATCGAGTTATAAATTGAATTTGTTAATAAAAGGAATTTATAAATCGAAGTTGTTAGAAGAATAGAATTGAAATTTATAAAAGTTGTTTATAAATCCGGAATCACTTATTTTGATAAGTTGAATATAGAAGTTAATAAAAGAAGATTTATAAGTCGAAGTTGTTATTAAAATGGGAATAGAATTTATAACCGTGTTTATAAATTCGGAATCGATTAAATTTGATAAGTGAATTATAGAAGGTTATTAAAGAAGATATATTCACGATTTTGGACAGTGAATATATTGTTAAGTAAAATGGATACGTTTTTGAAGAAGTGATATTAAAAATGAAGTTAAACATTTTAAAGATGTTTTAAAATGTATTATGAATCGAAAGCATAGATTTCCGCAGTTCTTGTTGAAATAGACGTTTTCGAGAAATTTAAGGAAATGGTGGACTATAACACTGTTGTTATAGTAAATGATTTCCGAAAGGAAATGTTTTGATGTAGTATTGGGATTTATATATCTATCTAAATCCGAATCCCTATACTAGTGATTTCGAGTCGTCGTAACGATGTTTCACGCAACATTCGTTTTGACTCAAATAAATGTGTTTAAAGAAAATGATTTCCTTAAGGAATGAATATATACTTAATATTGATTTAAGTATATCGAATATTTTCCAAGTGTTGAAAATAAATGATTTGTGAAATACTTATTATTAAATAAGTATGGAAATGCTTTTCCAAATGAAATGAAATGTTTTGAGAATTTATCTTCTTAAAGATAAATTGAAATTGAATATTGAAATCGATTTGAAAATCGTATATCAGAAGATATTTTGAAATATAAATTCACTATGGAATTTATAAAGGAAAGGGAAACTGTTTAGAAAAATAAATATTGATTTATTTTCGAAGTGTGGAAATTTTATATCTAGTAAAGATATTTTTGAAGATAAAATAATTTGAGAAAATTATTTGGAATCTGATGATGTTGCGCATCTTTATTGATAGTTAAATAACCGACTATCAATAATTACCTTTAGATAGGTATTTGTTGTGAATTGGATGAATTTGAATGCCACACTTATTTTTGAATAAACGCTCACTATTCGGGTTAGCCGGGAAAGGACCATGGGGTCGTATAACCCATTCCGAATATGTGATACGTCGTTATGAATCGCATTTGAAGACCGGTGTTGAAGACCGGATATTTTTGAAAACGGAAGGATTACCGTCGAGTTACTCTACATCGGCTGATCTTCGATTTAGAGGTTTTATCACCCTTAGTGACGGGAAGTCCGGACGTGATTAGAAATTTATCCGGAAATGCAAGGGCTTCGTGAGAAGTGCCTTCGGTTCTGTTCGATCCCGGAACAGACTTGTATGGATGTGTGTCTGACGTTACACTTTGAGATGTAAAGCTGATTTCTTTCAAATACATATCTGTTGGTGGCGGAGAATTTATTCTCTTAGCTTAACACCCTTCTCTGAGACGTACGAGCTCAGAGGTTATGTAGTTGAAATTTATCAGCGATATATCCTAATTTGGTAACGTGGCATACTGAGTGTTGCTGTGAAATGATCAGTGTTTGATCATTTGTGATATGATCATTTGTTTGATCTTATATCTTTGTGATCATAGGTTGATCATTTTGTTTGACCCGAAGCAGGGCTTTTTGTAGAAAGCGTAGCTTTGTGGACGAGACTTCATCGAGCCTCACACCCCGGAAATGGTCGAAACAGGAAGGATGCAGCAAGGTTCTAGGGAGTAGCGCCCCTTAGTGTATGTCATTCCTTCTGGATAAAGGTGGTATCATGGTATGGAGCCCAGATACTTAACCTCTGTGGTTACTGCATTATTATTTCTATGTGGTTTGTTGCGAATCGGGGATCCTCGGGAAGATCGGTGACGATCGGGGGATGGCATACGCGTGTCAGTAGTTACCTATTTTTGCAGAGGTAACCCGGCCTTGTGTTGGTAGAGATCCGGTTAGGTTCTCGGGTCGTCTATTCCAGGGACGTACCCATCGTGGAAAAGGAAGTTCCTTAGCCTGACCATTTGTTGGAAATCCAAACTCCAATACGTGATTTGTACGGTATTAGTTGTAGAACCTGCCATTTACGTACGGTGGTCACCATTGTTTAGATGGTAGCTATAGTAGGCATACGATACTGGTCGTATGTTGGCTAAGATTAATATTATACTTTCGAAATGTTTTCTACACTATGCACTAATAATAATATCAAAAAAGAATTTGATTTTGCGTAGTAAGCATCTTTGACTATCATAAGAAGAAATCTCCTCCAATTCTGCGTTTGCATTGTGTGTGTGGCGGGAGGTCTTATGGTAGTTTCATTTTCCAAAAGCATTTCGAATTGACTTTAAAATTATTTTGTTGTTATAAAGAATAACTGTTTTACGATCTCACACCAGTCACCATGACTGACTCGGAGTTTATTGTTTCCCTTCTAAACTCTGGGTGCCCACCAATTTCCACACGGGCAGCCTAGAGTTATATTATCAGGATATTCTGGATATTCTGGAGCTTGTAGATAAGTTGGATGACGAGACGTAGTATTTGTATCTGATAGTATTTATTCCGCTGTGTATTCTGTATGAGGACAAGTTTATATAACTGTCCATTGTTGTTTATTGACTCTGATGATATGATGTGATGTAATGTAATAACAGATATAATTCTTTTGTTTTTAAATGATATTCATTTATCTATTATATATTGTTCCGCTGCGATATGTGAGATTCTGATATTGTTTTCTGCTTCTGTATCTGATGTTGTGTTGTTGTTCTTCTTCTCTTTTTCTTCTATCTTCTTCTTCTTCTACTTCTTCTTTTTCTTAAAACCATAACTTTCCGGGTTTCCGGCATTCGATGGCTCAGCAGTCGGTAAAGTGAGTATCGATGTTGAATTTTCGAAAGTCGAAAATTTTCGGGATGTTACATTTGGTATCAGAGCATATGGTTAAGCGACAACCCTGCTCTGTTGGGTGTTACTCATTAGAGATAGAGTCAGTAGTACTCTAGAATGAGTTGAGTGTAATAATAGATACGAGTGCGTATTTGTTAGTGAATATAAAATTGTTTTATATTGTGATGATTGGTTTATTGAGTGGTATATGGATTCTGGTCGGTATTGTCCGTACAACTCTATCGATAGGGATCTCTAAACACTCGAATAGAACAATTCGGCACAGTATTGTTTTAAATAGGGTAAATGAGATAATTTTGCCCAAAACTATTTTTTTTATATAGAAAAGAAATGATTTTCTATAAATTATCATAGTATATGGATGCATGGTTGTTAGGAAAATAATAATAGTGAATTATTATCATTGAAATTGAATAAGAAATTGAAATCGTAACTCCAAAGTTAAGAAATTAATTCATATACAAATGAAATTTAAGAATGTAAATTATAAATGTGACTTATAATTGGAAAACGGAATTCCAGAGAAGTTTTTGGAAAGGTTTTGAAAAGAAATTGAAAATTTTGGAGATTTGAAAAGTTTAAATCTTTTTGATTTGAAAGTGATTTTCAAAGGTTTTGAAAAGTATCTTGGAGAGATGAAAGCTCTAAACTCTTTTAGGTCGCTGGAAAATAATTTCGATGATGACCGCGGCATCGTTGGTGTTCATTTTCGGGTTTCCAAAAGAGGAATTGCTGCCAAATTGTTTTAAATGGAAGTTGTTTGTAAAATTTGGGTTTTGTTTTGGAAATTCAAAGGAAATTTGAATTGTTTTCAAATGATTTTGAAATGTTGGTAAACTCTGGAATACTATGTAGAAATATTTATGAAATATTAATGTGAGATATAATTTGAAATAAAGTTCCAGAAAAATATTTGAAGATAAAATTCATAAAGGAATAGAATTAGTAATATGAATGTATAGATGATTTTATAAATCAAGATGTAAATAAGTCGAAGACTTGTAAAATATTTGGAATTTGATAGAATTGAGAATCAAATTGAAAATGAAAGAATTTGTGAATGAGTAAATAAATTTGAATAAATGAAGTGAATAAGATTAAAGCTGAATGTTGAAACCGAATTTGAATAAGTGAATTAGAATTTGAAATGGATTAGTAACTGAAAGCTAATCAATAAAAATTCAATATTCAGAAATTGAACTGAATCCAATTAAATGTTGGAATTGAATTCAAATGGAATTGAAATGTAAAGATTGAACGAGATTGAATATGCAACTTCAATAGTAAGCTAAAAATGTATAAGCAGTTTATATTGGAAATTTGTAATAGAATTTGCAAATTGGATTGAATGCTGTAACTAGATATAATGGCTAGTAGGATATACAGGTGTATAAAGGGAATTGAATTTGATTTCACAGATAATTTGAATTGCTCGACAAAAGGTATGTATTTAAATTTCTATATGAGATTTACTGATTTCTTCTCTAGCCGCTTGGCTTTTTCTTTTCTTTTTGAAATCTGAGAGTCCGTAGGGACGTTTTGTAGTAGTGCCGTATCAGCCGCGCAAAGGAGACGCTGGCGAAATTTTTCGAAAATTTCGAGTGTTATAAAATTTTTGAGAAAATTTGAAAGTTAAAATTTGAATTTAAACTCGAATTTGAATTTAGAAGTTAAACAATATTGTTTGAAACTTTAATTGGAGCTGGAAAGTTAGTAGAAATGATAACGAATCTTTAGTAGAAGATTTGTTTTGATAAATTGATAAAACTATTAGATTGTGAAAGATAGTAGACGAGTTAAGGACTTTTTTTTCCTAACTTGTAATTTCCAGGACGAAATTCTTTTAAGGGGGGAAGTTTGTAACGACCCAGAATTTTTGATAATTAAAATTTGAATATTTATTTGATTTTAAATATTAATAAATGGAATTTAGAAGTCGAATGATTTATTTTTCGAATATTGGATTTAATTTGATAATTAAATCGATAAATTAAATAGTGAAATTCCAGAGATAATTGAAAATCGAGTTTAAAATGATTGAAATTGATTTGGGAAATTTTATTTAATCATACTGGAGTTATAGAAATATTTTAGAACTCTTAAAATTGAATTTGGAGTTAATCTGTGAAAATTGAATATTTTAATATTTAATTATCGACTGTAAAAATAGCCAATTTTCGAACAATCTCAGAATTGAACGAAACCAGTTCCATTGGATCCGTAATAGTTAGTTATTATCGGATTTCAATTTTTGTAGCAATCGGAGTTGTCGTTTGACCGGGGCAACTCGAAACGCATCGATATCGTTTTAATTTTAAATCGTCGAGTTAAAATAGTCATTTTTCGAATGGTCTCGGATTTCGACGAAACCAGTTTCATCGGATCCGTAATGTGATATTATTGTAAGATTTCAAATTTCGTAATTTTTGGATTTACCATTTGTCCGGTACAAATTAAAACGCCTCGAAATCGATTTAAATCGGTTTAATTTAAATTGATCGTTTATTGTCATATCTCACACAGACGATCGAATTAGCTTCCGAAACCTGTTCCATTGCGTTCGGAACGTGGGGTAAACCCTACGAACGTCAGCCGGCACGCTCGAATCGGAGTTCGAAAAAATTTCGATGAATAGTAAATTTGGTCATTTTCTATATAAGGACTTCATTATCTTCATTTGCAAAAGAGAATAGCTAGGGTTTCAATTCAATGTTCAGCCGCCACTTTTATATTCTAAGGCCAGAAACGCTCGATCTTTCTTCCTCAAAATCTTCCAATCCGTGCGTTATTTCAACAAACCCTCAACTAGAAAAGCGTAGACAACGACGAGATCTTTGAAGCCAACGGTCAAGATCGCAAATGGGTTAGTGGATTGGCGGCAATAGTCGTTTGAACGCGTGCGTTTCGTGCACGATTTTCCGTGCTAGATGGCGACCGGAATTCACAATATTTGGGGCGTTCGTGCTTGGCAATGGTGGCTTCGTAATGGTGGTAGTATGATGTGATTTCAAGCAGTGTAGAAGGAGCAGCGTGAAACCCTAAGTGGCGGCTCGTTGGGTTCTCGCGTGAACGACCTGGAGAAATTATCGCGTGGGAGGGAAGAAGTACTACGCGGCCGAGATCTGATGATTTCAAAACGTGCGATCGTGATTGAACGTAGGTTTTAATTGATAAAGAAATTGTAAATTAAATTTTATTAAAATCGTATAATCTTTGTAATGCGATATCTTGTTCATACATTATCAGAAAATGACGAAACGACTTGCGTTGGAACCGTTTCGATGAATACTACACAGTGCAACTGATTTGGAGTCGTTTGGAGTTAACGAAAATTTCGGGTAAAATTAAACGCACGTTTAATTTTATTCGAAATAAAGCGTACTGGAACGGAATTGAAATCGAGGTGAGATCTTCTCACTCAAATTTGAATGTGGAATTATTTACAGTTATTGATTGATGATTGACTGTTTGGATTGTTGATATTAGATATTATAGGATATATCTATATATAGCAATATATACATATTGGCATATGTATATATTGGATTGATTGATTTCCCGCCTCGTATAGCGGATGAGACCCTATTGCGCCGTTAGTAAGCGGATTTATAAAAACCTATATACCGCGATAATTCCGTACTGGAGCGGAATTGGTATTGTGCTAACATCTTTGGATGCAGGGAAACAGGTTGGAGGGATCCAACTGGATTCCTCAACTGTATTTACTTATTTACAGATATTGTGATATATTCTGCTATCATATGATGATATATGATATTGACTGTTGTGATGGACTAATCGATGCTGTTGCATCATCGGATTCAGTTTTGAAATGTAAAAATAACGACTGTTACTTTAAAAAGATTTTAAAGTGATTTTTGGAAATATACGTTTTATGGGATTTTTGAAGTGATTTATTTTAAATAAATAAACGTTCAAATTTTAAAGTTATAAAAATTTATAGATTTGGGAAATATAACCGAAAAGTTATTTTTGGAATAAATAGTTGACTGATTTATGAAATGGTTTAAATTGAGATTTTTAAATTTCTGTAAACGGTTTATATAAAAGATTTATGAAATTGATATCCACAAAATTAAGAATGGTGAAATTATAAAATGAGTTTTTATAAGTGTGAAAAATGAAATATTATGGAATCCGTAAGTGAATGAAATTTATAGACTTATAAATTGTGAAGTTGAAAATGAATGATAAGTTATTAACTTATAATATGGACTTGTGATATTTATATCGAGTTATAAATTGAATTTGTTAATAAAAGGAATTTATAAATCGAAGTTGTTAGAAGAATAGAATTGAAATTTATAAAAGTTGTTTATAAATCCGGAATCACTTATTTTGATAAGTTGAATATAGAAGTTAATAAAAGAAGATTTATAAGTCGAAGTTGTTATTAAAATGGGAATAGAATTTATAACCGTGTTTATAAATTCGGAATCGATTAAATTTGATAAGTGAATTATAGAAGGTTATTAAAGAAGATATATTCACGATTTTGGACAGTGAATATATTGTTAAGTAAAATGGATACGTTTTTGAAGAAGTGATATTAAAAATGAAGTTAAACATTTTAAAGATGGTTTAAAATGTATTATGAATCGAAAGCATAGATTTCCGCAGTTCTTGTTGAAATAGACGTTTTCGAGAAATTTAAGGAAATGGTGGACTATAACACTGTTGTTATAGTAAATGATTTCCGAAAGGAAATGTTTTGATGTAGTATTGGGATTTATATATCTATCTAAATCCGAATCCCTATACTAGTGATTTCGAGTCGTCGTAACGATGTTTCACGCAACATTCGTTTTGACTCAAATAAATGTGTTTAAAGAAAATGATTTCCTTAAGGAATGAATATATACTTAATATTGATTTAAGTATATCGAATATTTTCCAAGTGTTGAAAATAAATGATTTGTGAAATACTTATTATTAAATAAGTATGGAAATGCTTTTCCAAATGAAATGAAATGTTTTGAGAATTTATCTTCTTAAAGATAAATTGAAATTGAATATTGAAATCGATTTGAAAATCGTATATCAGAAGATATTTTGAAATATAAATTCACTATGGAATTTATAAAGGAAAGGGAAACTGTTTAGAAAAATAAATATTGATTTATTTTCGAAGTGTGGAAATTTTATATCTAGTAAAGATATTTTTGAAGATAAAATAATTTGAGAAAATTATTTGGAATCTGATGATGTTGTGCATCTTTATTGATAGTTAAATAACCGACTATCAATAATTACCTTTAGATAGGTATTTGTTGTGAATTGGATGAATTTGAATGCCACACTTATTTTTGAATAAACGCTCACTATTCGGGTTAGCCGGGAAAGGACCATGGGGTCGTATAACCCATTCCGAATATGTGATACGTCGTTATGAATCGCATTTGAAGACCGGTGTTGAAGACCGGATATTTTTGAAAACGGAAGGATTACCGTCGAGTTACTCTACATCGGCTGATCTCCGATTTAGAGGTTTTATCACCCTTAGTGACGGGAAGTCCGGACGTGATTAGAAATTTATCCGGAAATGCAAGGGCTTCGTGAGAAGTGCCTTCGGTTCTGTTCGATCCCGGAACAGACTTGTATGGATGTGTGTCTGACGTTACACTTTGAGATGTAAAGCTGATTTCTTTCAAATACATATCTGTTGGTGGCGGAGAATTTATTCTCTTAGCTTAACACCCTTCTCTGAGACGTACGAGCTCAGAGGTTATGTAGTTGAAATTTATCAGCGATATATCCCAATTTGGTAACGTGGCATACTGAGTGTTGCTGTGAAATGATCAGTGTTTGATCATTTGTGATATGATCATTTGTTTGATCTTATATCTTTGTGATCATAGGTTGATCATTTTGTTTGACCCGAAGCAGGGCTTTTTGTAGAAAGCGTAGCTTTATGGACGAGACTTCATCGAGCCTCACACCCCGGAAATGGTCGAAACAGGAAGGATGCAGCAAGGTTCTAGGGAGTAGCGCCCCTTAGTGTATGTCATTCCTTCTGGATAAAGGTGGTATCATGGTATGGAGCCCAGATACTTAACCTCTGTGGTTACTGCATTATTATTTCTATGTGGTTTGTTGCGAATCGGGGATCCTCGGGAAGATCGGTGACGATCGGGGGATGGCATACGCATGTCAGTAGTTACCTATTTTTGCAGAGGTAACCCGGCCTTGTGTTGGCAGAGATCCGGTTAGGTTCTCGGGTCGTCTATTCCAGGGACGTACCCATCGTGGAAAAGGAAGTTCCTTAGCCTGACCATTTGTTGGAAATCCAAACTCCAATACGTGATTTGTACGGTATTAGTTGTAGAACCTGCCATTTACGTACGGTGGTCACCACTGTTTAGATGGTAGCTATAGTAGGCATACGATACTGGTCGTATGTTGGCTAAGATTAATATTATACTTTCGAAATGTTTTCTACACTATGCACTAATAATAATATCAAAAAAGAATTTGATTTTGCGTAGTAAGCATCTTTGACTATCATAAGAAGAAATCTCCTCCAATTCTGCGTTTGCATTGTGTGTGTGGCGGGAGGTCTTATGGTAGTTTCATTTTCCAAAAGCATTTCGAATTGACTTTAAAATTATTTTGTTGTTATAAAGAATAACTGTTTTACGATCTCACACCAGTCACCATGACTGACTCGGAGTTTATTGTTTCCCTTCTAAACTCTGGGTGCCCACCAATTTCCACACGGGCAGCCTAGAGTTATATTATCAGGATATTCTGGATATTCTGGAGCTTGGAGATAAGTTGGATGACGAGACGTAGTATTTGTATCTGATAGTATTTATTCCGTTGTGTATTCTGTATGAGGACAAGTTTATATAACTGTCCATTGTTGTTTATTGACTCTGATGATATGATGTGATGTAATGTAATAACAGATATAATTCTTTTGTTTTTAAATGATATTCATTTATCTATTATATATTGTTCCGCTGCGATATGTGAGATTCTGATATTGTTTTCTGCTTCTGTATCTGATGTTGTGTTGTTGTTCTTCTTCTCTTTTTCTTCTATCTTCTTCTTCTTCTACTTCTTCTTTTTCTTAAAACCATAACTTTCCGGGTTTCCGGCATTCGATGGCTCAGCAGTCGGTAAAGTGAGTATCGATGTTGAATTTTCGAAAGTCGAAAATTTTCGGGATGTTGCAGGTGTGTACAAATATAACGCATGCAAAGTAAAGAGGTAGCTCAAATTACCTTGTTCAGAATAGGTGACAAACAGTATGCCAAATCTACCAAATTTGAAGAAATGTCATACCAACAATTCACCTGTTACATAAATTTCAACCAAAATTCAATATCCTGTAAATCAGTAATAACTCTTTTCATAAAAAAATGTAAGCTTACATAACACGGAAGTCTGACAACTGAAGTATTGGAAGCAACTCAGCTTGCAATTAGTGACTGCCCTGTAATAACCGAAAAGAAAATTAAAAGTCCTACCATTTAAAGGCAATTAGATATCTATGTATACATATATATACTGATCTGTATATGTATATATATACATATATATAGTGATATATACATATGTCTGTACATATACAGAGATACATGTGTATGTAAAAACAGGATGATGCTGACGGGGGATGGTAGAGTAAGGAGAGGATGAAAACTGAGTAACATATATCTGCGCAGTAACAAATTAGTTGAACGAATTAATAACTGAATGGAACTTAGGTCAAATAAATTCTGAGCAAAAACTGTGTTGAAGAAGGAACACAGGTAGACAAAACGAACCATGAGTTAGTATGAGCGAAAGTGGCAAAGATTTGAGTCAAAATCATATCAGCGAGTTAGATAAAAAAATCAGAGATTGCAGGTGAACAACGATGCAGTGGTTATTTCCACGTAAATTCATCACACAGCATCATTTTTCATTAACTGTGACTGTACAGGGATTGAAATTTTATTGTACAGAAGGCGTTTAAATTTTCATAGTACAACTACTAACCTGGATACTAACTTATGGCGGTCAATTTTCCAACTCAATTGACAAAGAATACCCAATTTGCCAATACTGATAGTTTAAGGTGTACAGATTTTGGTGAAAAATTTGTAGATGATCAAAAAAATGTTTTCACCTGCATGCGACGAAATTATTCAACTACAGGAATTCAAACATGCGAATTCAAGTGTGAATAATAAAAATGTCCGTTTGGTTATTCATTTTCGTTATTAATTTTTTAAAATAAATGAATTAACATCTGTCTCGTTCATAACAGTGCAAATTTTGCCTAATAGAACCACGCTCAGGATAACAGGATCACCAAATTCGACAGAGCATGTACTGAGATTACTCTAAGAATCATGCCTTTTGAACATAAAAGTTTATACAGATAAATGTAGACAGACATACGCTCACTGTTTGTAGACACAGACAGATAGAGACAGACAGAACATATATATATGTGTGTGTGTCCAAGCAGTGCATTTACAACTGTTACGCACGTACAGTAAACAGAAATCTCAAATTACCTCAGGCAAGTGAATGCATCTGACGGCAGTGCTCCTTAGCAATGGCTCAAAAAATCACGCCAGTGGGTTCATCCAACACCAGTTTAGGATATGATTTCGCAACCCTAACTCGTCAGCAACTAATTTTAAGATGATGGTTTTCTCTTATTTATTGGTTTGACTATTTTCCATTGAGTCCACATTGTTATTGGTCCAGTATCTTCGTAAGAAGCTTAATTATAAAATAACAATATCTTGAATTAGACTACAAACCGTTGATGATATAAAAAATAAAATTAACAATATATAGTACCACGGTGGAACACTACATTCAGAAAACCAATCCAACAATACATGAATGAGACAGACAATACTAACATGCATTAATTTTGGTCCATATATACTCAGTATTTTAACCTATCTCACCATCTACTCTTCTAAAGCAGAGTACATTCGACTCACTTCATTTAGCACATGATCAAAACTTTGATATCCACGATTGTGTCACTTTTATAGGTGGATGAACATTTGCATTTGGGGAATTCAGGGAGATGTCTTTTTTTGTCAACTAATACTCAGACTTAAAAGTATTATATAGGTGCAATCTTAAATGAGCTTCATTAGTCAAACATATAAATAGTATACCTACTTGTAGGATCAATACTATGAACTGAACAAAATTGGGAAGAATGCATAGACAAATCAAGTTAGTACCCAAGCAAAGCACTAAGAGATTGGTGTATAATAAATACATTTTGGTAGATGGTGCAAAGTATTTACTACCGGAAGATTCAAATACAGAGGTAATCCATAAAAATCTTATTTCGTAATCCAGTAATACATTAAACAACTCATGAACGTTACATTTTTAATGCATAATTTGTCGAGCTAATTGGTAAAATGACATAGTTATAATATGAAGAAATTTTGTATCATTAATGAATGTCTATAAAGCAAAGTTGTGGAATACACTGCCTAGAACGAAAATCATCCCCATTTTATAAATTCAAAACATTCTCCATGTGTGAATATTTGTTAAACATAACAAACGGTCAGCATGCAAAAATATAATTGGAAATAGTGAGACAAAATCGTGTGTAGAACAGGGAAATATATTTGGCCCTCATGTTATATATTGCTCATTTGATCCATTTTCACTTATGGAACCAAGTTTAAGATAATTCCATTTTCAAGCAGTACATACTTCTTAATAAATAATCTGAAAGATATGTTAAAATGTGGTTGTAATGAAAAAAGTAATAATTTTGGAGCATAGGTAGAAGAATTAGAAGCATGATAAAATAGCCTATTATTACACATATACATTGAAGAAAATAATGGCATATTCATTATCCATGTCAAAGCTATAGGTATCCGTCTATTGCTTGTTCAATATATATCAAGTTCCTTCAAAAAGTAAGGTTCGCGATTCTAATGACTAACATTTTAAATCAAAGACGACATAATATTTACCTGTAGAAACACAGTACGTGAAACCTTGTGAGATGTCAATCTAATTTTTAATTGTTTCTTCTGAACCTACCAAATATGTCAAGAAAAATTAAAACAATTCATGCATTAAAAAATACACATATAATGAAAGTTTTTCCAATTCAAATGTTAACGCAAAAATTCTATAAGCGATAGTAGCATCCCATGTTTTATCTTTTGATTATGCTAACTATGTGTGTTTTAACATGGTGAGAGAAATTTAAGCTTAAAAATAGTAGAACCATTTAAAAATAACAAATGAGGAAATTCATTCGGAAATGGTAGACTACAGTCAACCAGACTGAAAATTGGTTGAATATTTCTTGTATGCAAACCACAAATTTATATGTATAAATGGTACATGTGCAGAAAATAAAACAATATTTATTCAAAATATCCTTTCATAATAGAAGATGGTATAATAATACAATAATGATTCTGCTTAAATTCACAGTCATATTTGAAAAACAGGGAGAAAGTTCCAGTCCTTGAATTAGTCATTTTCCTTTCTGTTATGAGCCAGAAAATATGAAGCAAGAATTTTATCACCTAAAAGAATTTCCTTTTCAGTTAAGATTTTTTAAATCATCCAATTCTTCATTTATTCACCAAGAAGAAATCAAACATAAAAAAAAACTGCTATAACAGGCTATTGATTTCTTGAATTGAAGAACCAGCGACAATGATGTTTTCAAAGGTCCAAGTAAAACAGATGCGAATAGTGAAACTTAGGATGTTATACTATTTTATACAGAAATCTAATTTTTATCATTGCTGAAAGCTAAATTTACAAAAAAGGGAAAAAAGTAGCATTGACATAATGGATTTACTACTACAGTGAAGTAAAACTAAAATCAGATCCAGTTTTGACCATAAATTTTAAACTACATATAATAAACGGAAATACAACTGATAAACTGTGAATGATTACTGAATCGGTGAAGGCAAATGAGTCTTACCATTTGGTGTTGTTGCTCCGTAAGCGTCGCGTAAGTGTATCCCACACACCAAATGTACCCCTATAGAAAGTAAAGGGTAGAGGACCAGACTCCATTATGGACTGTGAATGGGTAGATGTGGGAGGAGAACGAAGCAAATTTGTGTTGGAGGAAAAAGAAAGGGTAACTGACTGCGATTTGAGAATTGGGAATGAATGTGGTTAGGGAAATGGAAATTGAAATGGGGGAAACAAATGGATTTGGTATGCCATCTCCAGTCGCCACATCTTAGTGAACACGTGTCGCCCAAACAGATGATTGGTTTCTGTTTTCCTTTATAAGTAATAGATTCCGCTACATTATATGGACATGTTCAGTAAAAATGTATAACTCTGATGATATTGATATGGAATCAAATGTATATTGATAGACAGTTTTGTAATTATGTTATTATTATATTTCTTCTCCTTTTCTTTTAAACCTATTGATAATTCGTCTTTTTGAACGATTCGGGTCGGGCATATGTGGTTAAATGTCGACTTGAATCGACCAAAGAGTCAGGTCGTCATACTTTTATTGGTATGTGTCTTCTTGTATTTTGGCTAATCTAGACTTTAATTTGGTACACCCTTACTTAGCTTATACTTGTCATATGTTTCAAGCGATCAGGCATATTTTTTTCTTCAACATACCTCCCAAGGACCCGTTGGTTAAATTGTGGAGCTTAAGGAGCAAATTTCCTCACTAATGACTAAAGTTGAGCTTCTGAAGAGTCAATTAACGTATATGCAACAATTTTGAAATTAACGGATCAAGTATTAATAATCAGATAACTATTTTAAAATGTACATGCAACAGTTAATAACAAAAGAATTGAAGGGACCGTATACATTGCACAACCTTTTTAAAATTCAATTTATGAACATAACCAAATTAACTTCATTAACTCAAATAATATTCAAATTTGTATGCATTTAGTTTTTTGTCTATCTATGCATAATAAATAAAATTACTTACCATAAAAATGAAAAAGTTCAATTTGGTTTTCCCAAAATGATCTTTTATTTCCATTAAAACATCCTTTCTGTTTAACACAAAAGGTGCATTTCTTTTATTAAATCTATTAATTGCAATCAACGTTTTCTTTCCTTATAATTGAAATATTTCAACTACATTAATTGCAATTACTTACTTACAAAGTTAAATTTTAAAATAGACAACTAAAATGGATGAAAAATAGAATAATTGTTTCATTTAGTCATTTAAACACGTTTATACATTTGTTGTTTATACAGCAGAGTAATAAATAACTTACTTAAATAAATTATTTTCCTACTCCTGTAATCATCTGTATGCTAAAACACAATTCAAATATGCATACGTTTCTTCCTTTAAATCGATCATTCTATTCTTTATTTTAATGAAATTAAACCTACATTCACAAATGTAACATTCATTTTATTTGATATAAATGTTCCATTCATTAAATAGACTTTTCTTATATTTTCACGAAACATAAGCTACGTTTAATTACACCTATTAATTTACAATTCGGTGTACCCTCTACCATTAATTGAAATTATTTAACTACATTAATTTCAATTGTTTACAAAGGAGAATTTCAGATTGGACAAATTAAATGTAATGAAAAATAGAACAATTATTTCTTATTTCTTATCTAATAGTAATTTAAACATATTTATACACTATTAGATAAAAACTGGAATTTTACATTTCTTACCAAATAATAGTTTCTCACCTCTGCAATCAGTCGTTAAGCTACCAAACATTTCAAATAAATAAACATATGATTTCTTCTTTAATAAAGAAACATTTATTATTCCAATAAATTGGAAATTTACATTCAGACAATTGTTACTTTCACTCAAACCAATGTTATTTAAATACACACTAGCGTTTGTTATCATCTTACATCATTGCAAACATGTTTCATTAATAATAAATTTCTTACTTAAGCTCATAACGTGTATTATAATTTAATTTGTATCAGTAAAATCTTAATTTTTTTATTCTATTCGAAATCTTATTTAATTTAATACTTTTAAAAGTTTAAAAATACGGGTCTTTACATAATATATGTATCTTATAACCTTATAAAACATATGGTTACCTCTATGTTTTATTAGCAGGTAGATATTTTTTCCAATAATCGCTTGATAAATTAACACACACGTACATACAAATTTTGTAGATGCAACAATTTTGTACGTCTCTCTCTATGTATAATATTAAAAAAAGGATTTTTGGAAATATTTTTTATGATCTACTAAACAAAATTACTTTGCACGTAACACGGATTTAAAATCCGTTAGATTTCTACAATAATGGCTATAGTTACTACGTATGCCGAGTGAGTTATGAGGTAGGAACGACGTAGACATAAATTACTTAGTACTCTAATTCAGTTTTGTTCTTCCTTAATTTAAATAAGTTTCATCTTCGATCCGCTTACCACAAACTAACTACTAAGTGTTGACCATATTATACCTCACATTTCAAAATTTTAGAAATGCTGTTTGGAATGAATATTTGTCGAGAAATGAAAAAAATGAAATGCTCAATTAATTATCAACTTAATAATGCAAAACAGAAATGGTTTTATAATGTCGAAAATGAATTAACTAGTTGACTCTAATTAATTAATTTAAACAAATGGACATATCTTGATTTATTGTATGCCATATTAACAATAAGATATGAAATATTAACAATGTTGGGTAATGGGTGTAATAAATAATGTATTAAAGGAGAAATCATATGTTGTCTAATTGGAATTAGTGTGATAAATATTTCAATTAATATGAGCAAAGACGTTAATGGTAGAGTAATGGGTGTAATAAATGGAAATTCATGATTACTAAATACATATGGTATTTGTTGATTTAATATAAGAACATTTATCAAAATAAAAAAATTTGTTTAAAATTTAAATTTTATAGAAATAGGATTTTATTAGTGTTGTAATTAAATGTTGGAAGAAATTTAATATTTAGATTTGGGTTTAATATGAAAAATTGTATTTCTAAGGAAAACAATTGGATTAATTATCTTCCTAGTATTAGGGTGTGTTTTGAGATTTTGTGATGACCCGGAATTCGACGCTCGAAATCCGTATCGCCGAAGCTTATAACACATTAAGTAATAACACACAGCGGAATGCGAACCGGCATCTCACGACCTAATTCCTTGCTAAGTCGTTCACGACATAACACCTACGAGCGCGAGAGAAGATCGAAGCACACGACCCACGACCTAGGCGTGTACTTCGAGGGGCAAATGTTAACTCCTCTTTAGCAACGACCTACGAGTTAAGAAATGGATGACTCAGATTGCCGTGATTCAAGAAGCTAACGAGTTAAAAAGCCTACGACTCAGTGGTTTACGACTTAACAAGTTTACGACTCAGTGGATGTACGACTTAAGAGCCTCACGACTCAACGAGTTAAGCTACCTGCGACTTAAGAAATCAAGAGGTTTCCGACTTAACTACTCGGCGAGTTAAAGTCTATACGACTCAAGGGATCTACGACTTAAAGAGTTAGACAACTTACGACTTAAGAGACTCGGTATTTAGCTTAAGTCGTCCATGACCTAATAATGTACGAGTTAAAATGCCTGCGAGTTAAGAAGTCTGCGACCTAAAATGTCTACAACCTAGGACTCCGCGACTTAACTTGCCCAGCGACCTAACTACCTTAAAGAACCTTGCGACCTAACTGCTAAAGGGACATTGCGATCTAGCAATGTTGCGACCAAAAGATCTACGACTTAAGGGATACGCGACTTAGGAGTAAGTCTTATACGGGTTAAGGACTTGCCAACTCATGGTTTGCTATAAGTCGCCAGCGACTTAAGACTTGGAGAGGACCAGATCAGGAACAACTACAACTCTCTCAATTCCGACTTACGACTTACCACTTGGAGCAAACCACGTACTTCATCACTGCATTTCCTAAGTCGCTCGCGACTTACGACCTAGCTTAGGTCGTACGCGACCTAGGACTTAGCGTGTTTTCTGCCTAGAACTCAGAGCTGCTCCTATAAATACCCCATCACTTCCAACATTGAGGGGACTTTTGGGCAATTCATTTCTTCAAGCGTCCATACTCTGCTGCACTGAAAATTCACTCAACAAGTAAAGATCTTCCAACACTCAAGGCACTACAACAAGCTTCGTGAAGGACTTCATTCATCCGATACGGATTTAGCAAGATTCATCACCGAAGATTGAGCTAGTAGTCTAGATTGTTGTGTGATTAAGTTATATTGTATTTGACAAGTGATTTGTATCGATTTGTAACCAAATCAGCAATAAAAGATTATAAAGTGGACGTAGGCTCAATTACGGGCCGAACCACTATAAACCTGTTGTTCATTTACTGCTTTTCTGCTATTTTTAGCTTATATTCTGTTCCCGTACCAACGGGTGGTGCTTTCACGATTCAATTACACACACCGGGTGTTAGCGTTCACTTTTTATCGTTAACATTTTGGTGCTTTCACTGAGAACCCAACTCAGGCGATCATCCACCGTTGCTTCGCAAAGATTCATAAAAAGAACCTCTCTTAAAAACCAGATCCGAAATAATGGCTCCTGGAAGAAGAGGTAGACCTATCAGATCCGGAAATGCTCACGAAGGGACTTCCGCTTCCCCACTGACAGACCAAGCAACTCCAACCGTTGGAGTCACCAGGGCTGAATTGGATGATGCAGTTTCTGGATTATACCAACAAATTGAAACTCAAAACGCTTTGATGATGGATAGGTTAACTGCTCTGCTCGGGGCAAATCGTCAACCAGAAAACCATGAACTACTCTTCCTGAAATGCCACCTTTCCAAGCTGATGGTTCTATGCCGCAACCAACTTGTCATGAACATATGCCCGGGCAAACTTCCGAGGGAAGAACTGATGCTTGCCCGGAGGTGTCTTTGAACAATAAAGAGTACCTGTCTGAAATGGTTAGCCGCATCATGAAAGAGAGCATGCAAAGGGAAGAGGATGAGAACGACTGGGGATTTGCGCCAAGCAGAACTCCGTTTACTGAAAGGATCCTGAAAGCGGAGTTTCCAAGGAAATTTGCACCTCCTACTATCCAAGCCTATAGGGGAACCAGTGACCCTAATCATTTCCTCTACAAATACGATTGGCATATGACCGGTGCAAGAGCATCAGATGAGATCAAGTGTCGATACTTTCCAGTATACCTGGAAGGTGTGGCTTTATTTTGGTTCACAAAGCTTCCAGTTCGGTCTGTAGATAAGTTCTCTGACTTAACGCAAAAGTTTAAAGAACAATTCAGATTATATGCTTCAAAAGCTAAGGATATAATGTCACTGTCTAACCTTGAACAAGCGCCAGGAGAATCAATCAAATCTTTCTTGAGCCGTTTCAATATAGCTTTAGCCGAAGTAGAAAATGCGGAACCACGTATGATCCTGACTTATTTGATGCGAGCCATTGATAAATCGAGTAAATTTGGAATATGGCTAAAGATGAAAGAACCGAACTCACTTGATAAATTTTATAAAAAGGCCGACGAGTTCATTTGCGTTGAAAGCCTTTCTACAACATCAAAAGTGGTTGCTGCCCAAACTAATAATAACAATGTCCCATCTAATAAAAGAGAATCTGAAAGTCAGAAAAGGGAGAATGAAGGAGGAAAGAGCCAGGGAAATGAAAAGAAACCTCGCCGCTTTAATCCTTCGGATTATACTCCTTTAACTGATACACCAAGAAATATCTTTTTTTGCAACAAAAGACGTTGTCATGTATCCTAAGCCACCTGAGATGACGAGAGGTGCAAAGCGTAATGGAAAATTCTGCCAATTTCACAATCAACCTGGCCATGACACTGACCAATGTCGCCAATTAAAGAATGTGATTGAAGAATTGCTGGAACAGGGTAAACTCCAACAATACGTTAAGAGAAGCGGAGTCGCTCCAACCTCATCCACTCGGGATCAACAACGTCCTACCCATCAATCCGATTCTCTCAACAACACTACAGTGCAAGATTCAGAAAAGCTTGTCATTAATGTTGTCACAGGAGGTCCACACCCAGCAGGCAGAAGTTGGGACAACTACTAATGGTCCACAAAACTGCAACTGGGGCATCTTTCACTTTCTCTGGCATATAAATCCGAAGCTGCAAATCTAGCACAAATGGAAATCCAGCTTGGAGATTCTGAAATAACAATAACTAGCATCCATCTTTTACTTAGCAGCTTTTCTTGAATTTGTAAAAATGATAATGGATGTGTGACTTCTGCATTGTAAACCGCTGAGAAATCAGCGTGACTGAATAATGAAAAACTATGCATTTTGTGTTTTCTATTATAAAATGCCTGTTATATTTCGATGTGTAAATACTCTAACTGTATTGCTAAAAAGTCGATCTAATATTGCAGGTCATTAAAGCAAAGCTCACCCATCGCAAAGCTAAGCGATCCTTACAAATCATTCATTAAAGCAAATTTCAAGCAACAAAAATTCCAAACTCAAATCCCATACAAGAGGAACTTCACATAAAAAGTTGACGGTTCCACTGTGTCAAGCCCTCGTTAACTGGTTGCGATCGTTGATATAAAAAGGCATCCAACCAAATAACTTGCGTTTACTCTGTGGAGTCATTCGACAGTGAAGTCTACTTCTTCGGATAAAGCAGTTTACTTGCAAAAGAAAGGAAGACGCGCTTGGAAACGATGATAAAGGATCGCAGATTGGCAGATGATGATACAACATGAGCGGGCAAACATGGAAGTAGCCAAAGGGAGGTATGCCTCTCAATAGGAAAGCCGGTAGATCCACTAAAGGGACACCTTCCCAAGCAGAAGGAATAAGACCCTCGCTAACTGATTGTGATGCATCCGATCAGGCAGCTTGTGTCCATCCCATGGATCTACTTGCCCCTAAGACGAAACCTTCCTGGCACACCAACCAAAGCCCTCTAACGAGGCACGCCAATAAATGGGAGTGCTTTCCTCAATCAAAAAGATTGGTAGGACCACCGAAGGGGCACCTTGTTAATTGATTGCGATCGTTTGTACAAACAAACATCCAATCAAGCAACTTACGCCTGTCCCGTGGACCCAACCGACCATGAGAAAGTAACTTCCAGGCAATCCAAAGCCCTCTTCGGAGGCACAAGCCATCTTCGGAGGCACGCTTCACCATGCTTGAAGCACAAAATCAAAAGCCCTTTTCGGAGGCACAAGCCCTCTTCGGAGGCACAAGCCCTCTTCGGAGGCACAAGCCATCTTCGGAGGCAAAAGCCCTTTTCGGATGCACATTTCACCCGTGTAGAAGTGCAAAATGCTTCTCTTCGGAGACCCACTTCACCAGTGATGAAATGCTAAAAAAGTCCTTTTCAAAGGCACATTTCACCCGTGTAGAAGTGCAAAATGCTTCTCTTCGGAGACCCACTTCACTAGTGATGAAATGCTAAAAAA
Source organism: Allium fistulosum (assembly GCA_030737815.1). NCBI lineage: Eukaryota > Viridiplantae > Streptophyta > Magnoliopsida > Asparagales > Amaryllidaceae > Allium > Allium fistulosum. The sequence continues at coordinate 1,214,508,646 of CM060904.1, read as the reverse complement.
GCCCTTTTCGAAGGCACATTTCACCCGTGTAGAAGTGCAAAATGCTTCTCTTCGGAGACCCACTTCACCAGAGCTGAAATGCCAAAATTGCTTCTCTTCGGAGACCAAAATTGCTTCTCTTCGGAGACCAAAATTGCTTCTCTTCGGAGACCAAAAGACCTCTGCAGAGGCGTACTTCACCTTGCTTGAAGTACCAAAAATGAACCCTTTACTGGGGCACAAAAATCAAAACCTTCTTCAGAAGCTCATTTCATTGTGCGGGAAAATTCATTTTTAAACAAATAAAAGTGATCATTCCCAAAAGTCGAAGTGTTCTTCTGACAGAAAGAGAGAGTAAAAATTTCTCCAAAAACGAGATATACTCTATTAAAAGCAGAATGATTCCTGCCTCAAAAATGGAATAGTTATTCTCTAATATAAGAGTATCAGTCTTGTAAAAGCGAGAAATATTGCAATGCACTTGTGGTATGGGGGCAACATTGTACAATTCAGTTACGTTAATAAAAGTAATGTACAAGCGACACACCACAAGTTCATTGCGATATCACATAAAGAAGATGTGGAATAAATGCGTTCTTGAAACACAGACAAAAGTTTGTACAAGTAAAAAGAATCGTTTACTCTACACTTCAAATGAGAAACAGATATATTCCTACATACACAAGAATTTGTACAAGTAAAATAGTTATTTTATTCAATACTATGGAAACTTTTTACATTGTGCAGATTACAAAAAGAAGCGGAGACCGGTATCCGCACAATCTCCGGTCAATACAAAAAGCAGAAAAGACAAAATCAAACTCATTTCTCCTTCTTCCCACCCTTGGAGCTTTTACCCGGCCTGGTAATTAGTTTCGTAGGCCGTATCGGAGAGGAAGGAGAAAGAGACTCAGCCGGATCGATCTCTGCTTCATCCCCAGTAGCAGAAGAACCCTTCTTTCCTTTCTTCGAAGCCACACGTTTCCCCTTCTTCTTGGAAGAAGTCTCACTCCCCGGAGTAAGAAATGTAGAAAGTTTTGTGTCGTAGTCAAAAGACTGCTCCGGGGTCTTCTCGCTATCTTCCAGATCTTCTGCTTTCTGCTCCTCGGAGGCAGGTGGTTCGTCCAAGCCTTGAAGGGCTGCTATCGGTTCTTCCTGTGAACCTGGTTGAGAAGCTGGAAGAGGAGTAATTTGAGAAAGAGGAGGAACGGCAGCTGAAGAAGGAAGAATTGGTGCAGTTTCCGGTACGTCTGCTGCATAATAAAGGAAATCAAAATCAGTATTCTCCGAGAAAAAAGAAGACCGTGAATCGTCAAAGTTACCTGGAGAAGCCGGTTTAGCGAGATCAATCTCAAATTCCCGAGCTTGGAAGTCCTTCGTTGCCTCTTCCTCTGTAGGAGTGGTCACAACTGGATGTGAAGGATGAGAGCTGGAATCCATAATGTTTGCATCAGCCGAAGTGGAAGTATGAACAGGGGCAGTTAAAAGAGCTTCCTCTTTTGAAAGCTCTTCTCCCAGTGATTCAGCCCGTGCTCTAGCAAGCTGCTCCTTCCCTCTAACAAGAGCGGCGCGAGCCTCATCATCAAGATAGCGAGCCTCAAACTTCGCTTCCTCAAATTTTGCTTCATCATAGCCGGCACCTTTAAACATATCAAGTGCGGCTTCCCACACTTCAGCCAGAGTAATTTCATAATCTGGACCCAGAAAAGCAAGGCTCCCACGACCCAGAACGCAGTGTAAATAAAAGTCGAATAAGGTAGAATTGATGTTTGCTTTCGTTGCCTCATGTGATTGCTCAGCCGCTTCTTTTTCGGCAATGGCAGCAACCCTACCAGTAATAGCCTCATCACGAGCTGTCTCAGCTTTAGCGAGTTGAGACTTTAGTAACTCAATCTCCACGTTCTGGGAGGTGACTTTTTCCCGCAGTTCGGCGTTTTCTGTGCGATACTTCTCATTAACGTGCTGTTCGGCGGCAAGCTTCATTTCTACATCTCTTTGTGCAGCATGTGCATCCCGCACTTGCTTCTGAAAGACTTCTTCTTTTTGAGTATATGATGCAGAAGAAGAAGCGAGATTTTCCTTAAGCTGCTTAACTTCAGACGCAAGCTTTGCATTGTCGTCTGCAATTTTCTCGTCATCTCCGCATCATGCTGCTTACGCCATTTGTCCCATTCTGATTTATCGTTCTCCATGGTCATCATCGCCTCAAGGTTAATATGGTTGACCCTTTGAAGTTCATCAACTAACTTCTGCCATCCAGACATTCTTTCAATATCAAGCTTGACAGCATCGACATTTCTCAGCATTGCCTGCTTATCAATGGGAACCAAATCTAAGTCAAAACGGACTCCTCTTAGACACCAATTCGGAAATCGGCTCTGAAGCGTTGGAGGGCCGTCTTTAACTTGATATTGTGGCCTGTTAATGATGGTTTGAATATCAGATTCCTTTAGAGGAGGAGAACCGGCCGAAATGTCAGAAGAAATGGGAGCGTTAGTCTTCTCAGAAATAGCAGACGCGTCACTTGGCTTGGACCGTTTGCTCGATTCATCAGTAATATGAGTCTTCCCTTTGTCATCATAAGACTTTCGCTTATGAGAATCGTAAGTTCTGTAAGAAGAATCATATCGATCAGCACCTCTTCTTCTCTGCCGCTGCTCATAATCCCATTTTTCTTGAGCCTTCCTTTGGGCCCGTTCCTCATCTGTCTCTCTCTGGTCACCAAGATATTTCCTGAAGTCATAGGATCCACGGCCTCCATGGCGTTGAAATGAGTCGTAATATGAGCCGGAGCGTCCCATCGGAGAATCTGAAAAACGGAAAATAAGTAAAGCTTAGAAATTTCCAGGAAGAAAGAGTAAATGCTTATAAGTGCAGAAAAATCCTAAAGTGTGTGCGGCGTGTGAACTACGTGCGTCGAACTACAAACCACTTTTTTGTGTGGGAACGGAGACGACGGGTGTAGAAGGCGTCGAGGTCTGTTTCAAAGAGGAAGTCGCTTCAATGACAGGAGAGTTCGCCTTTGGAATATTATCCTTGAAAAGCTCTTGAGAAGTTATCATTATGTCACTCAAGTCATCAAAGGTGTCATCATTATGATGCTCAGCAGAATTCTCCTTCTCAACTTCCACATCAGTTGATTTTTCAGAAACTCGAGGATTTTCTTCCTCTTCGATAATTGGGGCAAGTGCCAACTTGCTGACTGACCCTACAACGTTAGTGGACGCAGAACACTTTATCAAAGCAGCCTCTACGACGGGTGCTTCTGATTCAATTTCTTCTACATAAGCTGGGGCATTCGAGGCCTCTGCTCGAGAGCCTGAGGCAGCTAACGTTTCCGCATCAGAACTAGAAATTTCATGAATCTGAGTGGAGCGGGAAGGATGTAAGAGTCCAAATTCATGGAGGAACTCATCTTTCAATAGAAATTGAACACTCCTCTCCTCAACCGGCACGGCCATAAGCCTCTCAAAGGTAGTCTTGTGACGAGGTTCCCTAGAGGGGGGAGGGAGCGCTGAAACAGTAGAAAAAGAAGTTAACACTTGACAATTTGGACTTCGAAGAATTTAGAAAACACAGGGAAAAGATAGATAATCGTACTTCCCACTCTCCAAATGGCGTAAAATCCCGGGGGACAACGAACAAAGAAAAATTGGCTCAGAAACCCAGGAACGCTCTCGGGAAGACCAATAATCAGTTTACGGTTCCTGGCGCTCCTCACAACTGTGATAGAGGGATGGTCTTTGTTCTTTGCAAATGAGCACAGGAAGCAAATTTCTCCAAAACTGGGAAAACGGTCCAGCGTTCTCCTAAAAAGCACACACAGTCCCAGCAGGATGGCGTAGCCATTAGGGTGTAGTTGAAAAGGGGAGATAGATAATCGAAGGAGAAGTTCTCGAAGACAGTCATTAAACGGAGGAATCGCTCCACTCAAGCACATTTGGCGGTTCACTGCGACAAAGCCGTGGGGCGGCCTATCAGTAGTGTCATTCACTCCAGGGAGCAAAGCGTCAGATTCAGCAATGCCAAACTGGGTGCATAATTGACGGAAGACTTTATGATTCAGGATGGTAGGAGTCCTTTCCGGGGGATCATTCAAAGGGGTAGCAATTGGAAAAGCTTCTCCAGCTGGTTCCAAGTCTTCTTGATCAGATGCCATTCTACACAATCAGCTGAATGTTCAAAAGTGAAGGTGCACGTTTCCTAAAAGTGTGAAGTGCTGTGCAAGACTAATGAAAACAAGAAAAAGCAAGTATAACTGGAATTAAACTAACTGACAATCAGTCGATTACGAGATTTCAGAACTTGTTAATACTCAAGTGCAGTGTTAATGCAGACAAAACAGTTTTAGTTTACCATTACGATTTGGCTTTAATACTTCACTTGAATTGGTTATTGTATAGCATCTCACTCATACAGTTCATTTAATTTAATTTAATCATTATCGACTAATCTGTCATTCGATGTGGGCAGTCGGTGGCAGTATATTCGTCCCAGTTTTTTGTAAATGTTATAACAGGCAGTTAGGATTATTGACAATCTACAAAAGAATGCAACAAAGTTCAAACAACTCAAGTCTCAACATTCGAGGCAGTGGAAGATTTGTTCAAGTTGTAACTCGATCACGACTTAGCATGGGTCAGAATTTCCTAAGTTATAACTCGTTCACGACTTAGCATGGGCTAGAATTTCCTAAGTTCTAGCTCGTTCACGGTTTAAATGATAAGGCAGTTTGAAACCAAGGCTTTGCAAATGTCCAAGGCATGTTCTCTTAAGTCAGATCATTCAAGTCACAGAATTCGAAGCAATGGAGTCTTAAGTTCTTAAGTCGTTCAAATAAATTCATGAGTTACGAGTTAAGGACTATCTCGTTCGCGACCTAGTCATTCACATGTGCTCGCAAGTTGAGGATTAAGTGCTAACTCGCCAACGGTCCATGAGAAATTGCAACAAGATAGGTCGCTAACTTTTTAGGTCGTAAGTCGCACAAAAGAAAAGTCAAAATAACATTTTTCTAGCTCGGTAACGACCTAAACCCAATGCTGCAGTGAGCAACCAGAAAAGTTAAGTCGTGCGCGATCTAAGCTGAGAAAGTGTTAGGTCGTTCTCAGGGGATCTCAAGCTATCTCCTACTCAAACCAAGGCATCAGTTCCTCTCTTCAAATCCCTTCCTCCACTAAGAATCCCATTCCTCATAAATCAGCCAACCTAATGCACTGAAACTCTTCCCCTTCTTCTCACAAATCACCGAAAGCCAAATCAAACCACTTCGATTTCCTCGGCGATCATTTGAAACGAAAATCGTGAAGCAAGGCATAAGGTAATCGAAATTGATAGTTCGGTGATAGCTGTGGATTGAATAGAGAATGGGATCACTTACGCAATATGAAATTGAAGATGGTCGATGAACGAGTAGTTGGATTCGTCTTTGAGAGCTTGAAATCTTGTTAATGGCAGAATGAAAGTTAAGTCAGATGAAATGAAGGAGGAACGACCTAAGATATTTGTACCCCAAGGCAATGAAATGCGAACCGGCATCTCACGACCTAATTCCTTGCTAAGTCGTTCACGACATAACACCTACGAGCGCGAGAGAAGATCGAAGCACATGACCCACGACCTAGGCGTGTACTTCGAGGGGCAAATGTTAACTCCTCTTTAGCAACGACCTACGAGTTAAGAAATGGATGACTCAGATTGCCGTGATTCAAGAAGCTAACGAGTTAAAAAGCCTACGACTCAGTGGTTTACGACTTAACAAGTTTACGACTCAGTGGATGTACGACTTAAGAGCCTCACGACTCAACGAGTTAAGCTACCTGCGACTTAAGAAATCAAGAGGTTTCCGACTTAACTACTCAGCGAGTTAAAGTCTATACGACTCAAGGGATCTACGACTTAAAGAGTTAGACAACTTACGACTTAAGAGACTCGGTATTTAGCTTAAGTCGTCCACGACCTAACAATGTACGAGTTAAAATGCCTGCGAGTTAAGAAGTCTGCGACCTAAAATGTCTACAACCTAGGACTCAGCGACTTAACTTGCCCAGCGACCTAACTACCTTAAAGAACCTTGCGACCTAACTGCTAAAGGGACATTGCGATCTAGCAATGTTGCGACCTAAAGATCTACGACTTAAGGGATACGCGACTTAGGAGTAAGTCGTATACGGGTTAAGGACTTGCCAACTCATGGTTTGCTATAAGTCGCCAGCGACTTAAGACTTGGAGAGGACCAGATCAAGAACAACTACAACTCTCTCAATTCCAACTTACGACTTACCACTTGGAGCAAACCACGTACTTCATCACTGCATTTCCTAAGTCGCTCGCGACTTACGACCTAGCTTAGGTCGTACGCGACCTAGGACTTAGCGTGTTTTCTGCCTAGAACTCAGAGCTGCTCCTATAAATACCCCATCACTTCCAACATTGAGGGGACTTTTGGGCAATTCATTTCTTCAAGCGTCCATACTCTGCTGCACTGAAAATTCACTCAACAAGTAAAGATCTTCCAACACTCAAGGCACTACAACAAGCTTCGTGAAGGACTTCATTCATCCGATACGGATTTAGCAAGATTCATCACCGAAGATTGAGCTAGTAGTCTAGATTGTTGTGTGATCAAGTTATATTGTATTTGACAAGTGATTTGTATCGATTTGTAACCAAATCAGCAATAAAAGATTATAAAGTGGACGTAGGCTCAATTACGGGCCGAACCACTATAAACCTGTTGTTCATTTACTGCTTTTCTGCTATTTTTAGCTTATATTCTGTTCCCGTACCAACGGGTGGTGCTTTCATGATTCTATCACACACACCGGGTGTTAGCGTTCACTTTTTATCGTTAACACCATTGTATGAAGAAGTTATGCAAAAATCAACTTATTTCAAATTGATTTCAATTAAATTGATTTCTAGGCATTTCAAACCCGTACGATCAAACGACAAGCCGGATCGTTACGAAACTTCAAATCCTACAATAATTTACTATTACAGATCCGATGAAACCGGTTTCTTGAAATCTAAGTCAGTGGCCAAAATGGCTATTTTCCAGTTAATTAAATAAATAATATTAAATCAATCAAATCAAAATTTTCAATTCCAATTCCAAATTTAACAAATCTTATCATTTTTGATTTGTTAAACAATTACAATACTTTAAACAATTTAGATATCGATTTAAAGTTAATCAATTTAACCATTACCGTATTTAATTTCAATTTTAATACATTCATTAATTATTAATTGAAATTCCAATAAATCCATTTATTTGGTTTTAAATCCTGTTGACAGCCCTACTGTTGTTCAACCAATTGTCATCTCATGGTATAATTACCATTGGTTTGTATTTATTACATTAATACTTTCCCATTTCATCTTTATTCAATTTACATAGTATTTAATTTCATTTACTTATAATAAAGCCATTTATTATAAATTGAATTCCAATTAATTTTAATTAATTCCAAATAAACTAATTAGATTCAATTCCAATCTTTTTATTAAGTCTATTATTACTCTGTAACATAGTTAACACTTGTTTCACATTTCATTACATTAATATATTCAAATTTCCAACTTGCCTTTGTATTAACTATTATTTTCAATTATATTGAATTTGTCAAATATATACATTTATTATAATTAAAACCTTAATCAATTTATTCAACTTGGTTTCTTTCTTTTATTTTTATCCATGCATAAAATATACATTTCCATTTATTTCATTACATTCACACTTTACAACTACTGTCCTATCTCATATTAATGAACATTTACTTACATTTAAATGAAATTGATTTCCTACTTTAAATTTAGCAGCCTAAATAAAATGTAACTTGCAATAAATGTTATCATTATCTTTATATTACACTCAAGTTTATTATTTCCACTAATTATCATAATTGCTTACATAATGCTGAATTCATTCAATTACCATAAATTATATACTAATTCATTTATCCATACAACACTTACATTTATTTACTTGTATTCAGTTTTATACCCAGATGTAACATTTACAACTAGATTAATAGACCAATTAAATAGTAACTTACAACCGTTACTATAACTTTTAATCACACTTTTGAATTCATTGTTTACAAACAAATGTTACCATTCTTATATACCCAATCTTTATTCAATGGTCATTTATTTCATACTATTTCATTTATAAATTTTAATATTTGTATTTGTTTTCTTACATTAATTTATAGTCAAGTATAACAATTTACATTACTTTAATAAATTGTAAATTCATTTCAATTGTTAATAATTAGTTTTAACTTCCATGGTTGCATTTCATTTTTAACATTCATTTCATTATTAAATTATAAAGTTTTTTTTCCATATTTAATTACAAAATCTTATTAAATTAACAAATTTAATTATTGAAAATTTACGGGTCGTTACACTCTCGCCCACTCAAAACTTTTCATCCCCGAAAATGAAAAAGTAGGGAAAAGAAAGAATTAAGTAAACAATACATCTTATTCAAAAATATTGACTTTATAAACAAATAAATTTACAAAATTAATTTATTTAAATAAAATAATAAAGATTGGAAAACATTTTTTAAAATTTTTCTAAGTCCAAAATTTACGAAAATTTCGGCGGAGTCTCATTTGTACGGAGAGAGGCTCGGGAGAAATTATAATATAAAATATAACAATATATAACATATATCTCAAAATAATATATCCCAACAACGGGAAAAATATATATAATATCGCGAGAAAACCGTAATCCAAAAACGTACCTATTTGTTGGGCAATTAACGCTTATATTATGAAACCAAAAGCAGTAGCAATTGCTTCCATAACCTGCATTTCACTTATATAATCCAAAAAGAGTTAATAATTATATAAAATGAAATGTTTAAGTTGTTTCAACCACTAACAAACAAATCAATATAAAACAACCATCACTTGCCACCACAGCATACAATTCATCTTATGAAATCACTACAAATCAATTATCCATTCATATCAGCCAAAACAAATAGTTTGTTTGGGTTTAGACACTTCAATCGTATAGAATAACAAATAACTACTAAGCTTACCATCTACTCAACAGTCTTAGATAAAACTAAATGGATTATTTATACATCCTAAACAATTAGAAGTAACCTTTCCCAAACAACCATAAACCAAAACAAACAACAAATTCTAATTATAGTTCAAGTTTATTCTCATAAATTTCTTTTCACAACATTATTGTTTATTTCCTTTTCATTCATACAATGATTCATCTTTTTAATTTACATTTACTTCTTACAAATTTCATTTCCATTCATTCATTCAGTGTTTATTTCATTCATTTTTATTTGTTACTTGCAAACTTTAATTTCATTTATTCATATCATATAAATTTCTTCATTACTTGATATTAAATTCTTAGATAAGTTTATTTTCCATCCAATTGATTATAGAATCAATGAATTTATCATTCAAGTATTACATGCATTTTTATTGCAGTTTAGTTTACATTTATAAATTTATATCTTGATTTCAAATTGGATATTAAAATTCATTGGTGTATAAGTTCATAGTTAAGTTTCTCACTTTTGATTTATATTAACTTAAATTTAAGGTCCTTTATTTACAATATTCAACTTTCAAACATTTACTTAAGTTATAAGCATTTATTTATAGTATTCAGGTTCAATTCAACTATTTAACATATCAATTCAATAACTTATTTTTTTTAATTATTTTCTTACCATACTTACTTTCTATTACATTTTATACACTACATTTTAAGTTATAGCAATTATGACATCAAATTCTTATTTATAAAAGCAGTACATTGTACATTTTCATTACATCAGTTTTACTTGTAAATTTCCAATACATTTTCTTATTAACATTACAACTTTTAATATTTGGTAAGTTATATATACGCTTTTAGAATGCAATTGAAAGTTATACAAGTTTTCTCATTTCTTTTAATTAATTTAATGTTCAATAATCATATCCTTTGTTTTATAGGTTACAAATTTCAACTTTCATGTAATTTCATTTGTAACCTAGCATTTAATCTCTTATTTCATTTAGAGCTTCCAATTATTAATTAGTTACATTCCATTTCATTACAATAATTGAAACTATTAATTAACAGAAACTTAAGAACTAAATACCGGGTTCCGTTTCAAATCATAAAAAATAATAATAGATAAATGTATATATACCTACAACTTACATATCCAATTATATTTAAACAAATTTGAAATTTATATTTGTTTATCAAAATAAATCTACAGTAAAACTACTACAGTGGCCTTCCTACTTTGAAACTCGAAAATGAATGTCGATGATGCGTGCACTCATCACCGAAATTATTTTCCAGCGACAGAGAAGGGAGTACAGAATTTATTTCTTTTCAAAATCTCTTTAAAACAATTCTTTCAAATCATATTGAAATATTTATATTAGAAAATACTTCTAAATATTGTTATTGTTATTATATTCCAAAATCATTCGAAAGAAATTTTCAAAACCCCAGAACTTAAGTTCTAAATTTCCATTTTTTAAATCTTATTTCCAACCAATATTTATCAATTTCACTACCTATCAACCAATATATTACAACCAATATATATATATTTTATAAATCATTATTTCATACATAAAAATATACAATAGGAAAAATTATTTCATTTACCTATATTTTAAAACAAATATTGTGTCGGTCTGTCCTATTAAGTGCTTAGAAATCCCTATCGACGTCATAGCGTCCTATGCACCAACCAGAATTTATAAATACAAAACGGAACAAATTAACACAAAATAAAAACCTTTTATAACACTAACAAATACGCTCTCTCATATATACACTGAGTGACTCATCATAGGGTATTACTACCCTATTAATAAAGAGTCAGACCCCACAAAGCTAAGGTTATCGCTAACCAAAGCTTTGATACCAACTATAACATCCGCCCTTCTGTATGGTTTGAGTTGGCACGTGTGTCTGCTTAAAACGTACAAAAAGGCTGGATGTTACAACTGACGAGTAAAATAGTACACTTACATAATTATCTATATTCTTGGACAATCAAGAAAGTTTTGAACTTAAGATAAAATTTGACTATTAGTCATTTAACATTTTTGAAAATGTTAAATGTTAGACTATTCCCTTATAAAATTTGATTCGATTTGATTGGATCTGAATGAATGGTTGTGTAATTTTATATACCATAATTTGTAAAGTTAGAATTTATAAACAGAGGTTTTTGAATTCTTGTTTAATAAGACTTAAATCCTGGTGCTTTTTGAGAAAAAAACGTCTTCAAAAGAATTACCGAATGAAAATCATCCAAAACTCATAATAAATTTAATTTTAAGCATAGATTTCGATATGCAGCACTCTTGGTGATAGCGATGGGGTACACGAGACTTAAGTTATTGTAATGTCCAAGCAGCATTGATCTTTGCTATGATATTTTCTCTCTTACTGTATAGGAGCCATAAATTTTATTTCTGTAAGTACGGGATATTGTTGGGTTCCATTTTACTATTAGTTTGGATGGCGATCTTCCTATGTATGCAGTAAGTCTTAGATATTGCTAATACAATTTGCTGTTTTTATGCATTTGATTATTTTCATCCTTTATCCTTTTCTTCATTGAATGATGATAGAAATGGCTAATCGCCAAGATGTATTGTTGATTTAAACCTGAAGTAAAGAGTAAAAAAAGTCAAAAAGTTACATTTGAAATAGAAGTAGCAACTACATATAAGTAGAAGTCTAGGTTCATATATTTATATGAGTTTATCAACATTTCTTACTCTTATAAGCATATTGTTAGTCTACTACTATATGCCATGATTTCTTAGTGTAGGTAAGTTCACCATCTTATTGGCTAAACCCTCTTAGTAATTACGTTGTGTATTACATATTGAATTATTAGTATTATAAATAAATTTTCTCTATCATGTGAGAGTCAAGACCTTGGTTTCTTTTCCAATGTGTCCTTTCCTTCCAATACACTTATTTCTATGTGTATATTAATTATCTTTTACATACATTTATTTCATTTTATATCTTACTTACAATTATAATTATGATTTACATTATTTACTACTATTTATCACTTTTAGGGACACTTTAGCTTTATACCTTTTCATTTATAAATAACTGTTTCTAGATCTCTCTCAAATATAATTGAACTGTAGAGTACTTTATTTCAATAGCACATTTTTCTATTATTTATATAACAAAGATAGAAAAATATTGATAACCAATCACCAATATTCGAATCATACACATGTTCGAAAATATTTCTTGGATGGATTATGTAAGTTAGACATATCAACTTCAAACTTATTTATTTGTGCCATAGGATGAAATTATTATCAATTGATTTATTGATGATTGCTAACGATATTCACATTGATAATGATATTTAATAAATGAACTGATTTTATCGATAGCTAGATGGTACCATTTAGATAATTTTATCTTTTTCTTTTGTGTTTTATACTTGCTATATTGGTTTCTTTTTTTGGTTTGCTATCACAAAATTTGCAAATTACAGAAAATAAAAAATTAATGCTTAACATAATTAGATTTGGGTAGGTTATGTATCAGAGATATTAATGTAAAAACACTCAGTTTTGATCATCATTGACCGTGTGTTTCATTTGGGCGTCCGGTGTCTCATGAACGTTGTCGCTGGTGATTTATTATGCTCTTTGGTTTTGTTCGTGTTATTTTTCTTCTTCCTAAGGATTGGATTCTGAAAGAGTAGTAATAGGTGAAGGGATTTTGATGCTATGTTGAATGAAAACGGAGTTGAAAATGATAATCAAGTGCTCAAAGTTTAATCTCGTAAAAGGTATGTTTAAACCCATATAAGGTACACGCAGTCGTCTAATCAGCTAGAAGTATCAATGGAAAAAGTAGTATTAGGTAGTTTAAGCAATGTTAAAAAATATTACCCTTTTGAAATTTAATTCCTTTAGCCAATCACATCATGTCATCATTGTATGAACACAATGAACGCAAAGATATTGGGTATTGCCTGTTTGAGTTCCATCACACTTGTAGTAATTTATAGTTTCGATTGCAATATATGGTGTGCGCGCGCGCACACAATTTTCTTATTAGTATACATTTTTGTAACTTTGATTTTATACTATATTCAGTGAGAATGTGTTCTCTCACAAAATATTTGAGATAATTGCACTGCTTACTGGGATTAGGAAAAAAATTCAAAGCTCCTTATACACCAGTATAAAAACATGATATTTATATTATTATCATTATTAATATTTCCTATAAAATTGCCAATGGAATAGCTAACCTTAGACAATTCATATGCATTAAGCAAGCCACAATACGACAATTTTTAATTATTATTCTCCTAGAAAATATCAAACTCTGTGGCATTCTTTAATTTTATCAACAACATTAGAAATAATATATGAATTTTTTCTTCAAATATAGTCTAAGTTTCTTTATCACATTTTAGCATGAAATGGACGTATATGCGTAACTACCTGAACTATTATTTGAAAATTTGTCTTATTAGATGTTAAATCTCACTTTCTTGCAGATCAAGAGCTTGAAAGCATCAGTAGGGTGAGGCAATCACTGGTATTCAAATAAAGAGAAATAACATCTATATTATATATTTTCTATTGATTGTATTACTGTTTCTGTCATATCAGGTCCAAAGTGGGATTTAATTATTAAGAGGTTTTTAACTTGGACTCCTCATTCCTCTACTGCACGATAAAGGAATACTTTTAGGACATCACATTTTTTTAGATTTTAAGGGCCTAACATTTTACTTTTAATGGCGGATTTATAAATAGGGCGTGTTTGTAATTTTTTATTCTTGCATCGATATATAGCATTAATAATTTTACATTTCATATGAAATTAGGTATTACACTTCTAGAAGAATTGTATGCATGTTTTACTGATGAATTTATGCTAGATATTATGTTTTCAGAAAGAATATAATGAAAATAATAATTTTATTTCGTTCATATCACAAAATCATTATTCAATGCTATCTTTTCTTACTTCTTCCAGTCTGATTTTATTATCACATAATGTTGTTGTCTTTGAATTTATCACATGATCGATCACAAATGTTCAGTTTTTAGTTTAGGAATTTCTTCTACACCCTTGACTGCTAAAAAAAGGAGCAAAGAATAAGGCAAAGTTGTGGAATTTACATTTATGTTGCCTTCTTCGATCTTATATTTTGAGCAAAGCAGTAGTACACTCGATATTTATTCTAACCGTGAAAAAGTAGGATAAACATTTTATCCTTTTCCTTTCATTATTTTTCATTCTATATCCAAAAATTGATGCTCTAAAAATTCTGTTTCATGCCAAAAAACTAAGTTATGCTTCAAACGGCCTTCTACTAAATGCATCCTGCTATAGTGTATATATGAAATCTTATTCAAACATTCTATTTTGAATTATTAAGCTTATAATATGCTTCGCATAAATGAAGAGAAAAGCTACGCATTAGGCTAGGAAGCATTAGCAAAAAGATGAATTGGTAACATGATGTTAAATAGATGACAATCTTCCACTTAGTACAACAAGTAATTTGGCATATGACTTTGTTTTTGGTTATAATTTGCATTTCCTCCATGATACTTTTCTATCTTTTGATGGAAAAGGGTTTCATGCTGTTTGTTTTTGCCAAAGAAAAAGTAATCATAAATTTCTATAAGTTAATATATGTATCTTATAACCTTATATAACATATGGTTACCTCTATGTTTTATTAGCATGTAGATAATTTTTCCAATAATCACCTGATAAATTCACACACATACATATAAATTTTGTAAATGCAACAATTTTGTATGTCTCTCTCTATGTATACTATTAAAAAATGGATTTTTAGAAATATTTTCTATGATCTACTAAACAAAATTACTTTGCACATAACACGGATTTAAAATCCGTTAGATTTCTACATTATTGGCTATAGTTATTATGTATACCGAGTGAGTTATGTGGTAGGAATGATGTAGATATAAATTACTTTGTTCTCTAATTTAGTTTTGTTCATCCTTAATTTAAATTATTTTCATCTTCGATTCGGTTACCATAATCTAACTACTAAGTGTTGACCATATTGTACCTCACATTTCAAAATTTTAGAAATGCTGTTTGGAATGAATATTTGTTGAGAAATGAATAAAATTAAATGCTCAATTAATTATCAACTAAATAATGTTTCTATGAGAACTTAAAAAACGACTTAATGATTGTAGCAAAATAATGTAGTTGTAAACCGCATGCGTAGCACGGGTTCACACTAGTCTTTATTAATAGTTGACTGGGAAGGCAAACTTTTGGTCTGGCCGCGAATTTCCAAAATAGCCAATTATATAACACATGGAAAAATATCAGTTAATGTGCAATTAATTTAAACAAATGAATATATCATGATTTATTTTATATCATATATAGAGATTTATGAATTTCAAAGTTATACATTAAATTGTGAATAAATGAAAAATAGAAATGGTTTTACAATGTTGAAAACGATTTAACTAGTCGACTCTAATTAATTAATTTAAACAAATGAACATACCTTGACTTATTGTATGCCATATTAACAATAAGATATGAAATATTAACAGCGTTGGGTAATGGGTGTAATAAATAATGTATTAAAGGTGAAATCATATGTTATCTAATTGGAATTAGTGTAATAAATATTTCAATTAATATGGGCAAAGATGTTAATTGTAGAGTAATGGGTGTAATAAATGGAAATTCATGATTACTAAATACATAAGGTATTTGTTGATTTAATATAAGAACATTTAAATCAAAATAAAAGAATTTGTTTAAAATTTAAGTTTTAAAAAAATAGGATTTTATTACTGTTGTAATTAAATGTTGGAAGAAATTTAATATTTAGATTTGGGTTTAATATGAAAAATTGTTTTTCTAAGGATGACAATTGGATTAATTATCTTCCCAGTATTAGGGTATGTTTTGAGTTTTAATTATTGTTAATAGCAATTCTTGCCATTAATAAGAAATAGAAGTAAACGGTAATTAATTAGTGATATGGGCAACAAACGTTTTGTGTTAAAAATAAAATGAGTATTTCAATTAGAAACATTACATTCAAATTGTAAGTACTCAAATTATTTTCAAAATTTACTTTTATTTTACTGCATATATATTTATCAAGGAACGGCTGCCAAGTCCCTATATTGGAAGATGATGGAAGAAAAGTCCCTGTGACGGTCCGGATTCTACGCTCGAAAATTCAAACGTAGAAGTCCAATACGCCGGAGCTTATAACACATTAAGTAGAAACAACATAGCGGAAACAGAAATGAATATCATTGATACAACAATGGATACAATATACGATACAATGTGATACAACAAATGCCCAACAATATCAGAGCCAATATAATACAACACAACACCAATAATCGACTTCCAAAAGAACTCCACAACTACATCTTCATATCCAAAGCTACAAAACAAGGATAGCTCGAACCCCCAATCATGCTGAACTTAAGCAAACTCGATGCATCCAAATCCAAAAGACTTCTAGATCCATATCAACTATCTGAACTATTGATAACCTGACTCTAGGCTGCCCGCGTGGAAAATTGTGGGCACCCAGAGTTTAGAAAGGGAACAATAAACTCCAGGTCAGTCATGGGACTGGTGTGAGCAAACAAAAACATTTGATTGAACAAAAAGAAGTAAAAAGAAATTCGCTATGCTTTTTGGAAAATGAAACTACCATAAGGCCTCCCGCCACACACACAATGCAATCGCACACTTGGGGGAGATTTCTCCTTATGATAGTCAAACATGCTTGATACGCGAAAATCCTTTTGATATTATTATTAGTGCATAGTGTGGAAAACATTTCGAAAGTATAATATTAATCTTAACCAGAATAGGTACCATTATATTATGCCTTTTATAGCTACCATGTTAAATGGCAGGTTCTACAACTAAAACCGTACGGGGCACATATTGTTTCTTTGGATTTCCAACAAATGGTCAGGCTAAGGAACTTCCTATGCCACATGGGTACGCCTCTGGAGGGACGCCCTGAGAACCTAACCGGATCTCTGCCAACACAAGGCCGGGTTACCTCTGTAACTAGGTAACTTAACTGTCATGAGTATGCCATCCCCAACCTTTATCCCGAGATTCACCAACAAAATAGCAATAACAACATAAGTTAAATATCTGGGCTCCATACCATGATACCACTTTTTATCCAGAAGGAAATGTACATACTTTAAAGGGGCGCGACCCCCATAACCTTGCTGCATCCTTCCTGTTTCGACCATTTCCGGGGTGTGAGGTTCTGATGCAGTCTCATCCACAAAGCTACGCTTTTCACAAAAGCCATGCTTCGATCAACAAATGATCAGCAACACTTAGCATGCGACATTACCAAATTGGGAATATATCACTAGTAACCATCAACTACATAACCTCTGAGCTCGTACGTCTCAGAGAAGGGTGTTAAGCTAAGAGAATAAATTCTCCGCCACCAAATAGAAATGTATTTGATAGAAACCAGCTTTATATCTCAAATTGTAACGTCAGACATACATCCATACAAGTCTGTTCCAGGTTCGAACATAACCGAAGGCACTTCAAAAGAAGTCCTTGCAAATCCGGATAATCCCTAATCACGTCCGGACTCCTCATCACAAAGTGTAATCAAAATCTCTATACCGGGGACCAGTCGGTGCAAAGACATTCTACAGGAAATCCTTTCGTTTTCGAAATTACGCGCTCTTCACCACCGTCTTCAAATGAAATCCCATTTCGTCGTATCATTATTCAGAATGGGTTTTATGACATAAAGTCCTCTCCCGGCTAAACCGAATAATGAGCGCTTAACTTTAAAAACATATGGATCCATTCGGATCATAGTTAAGTCACAACATATTTCACAAAACCTTTCCCTTAAATGGTTAAACAAATTTCCACTTAAATCTTTAAACAAAAGATTCAACTTTAAAATTCTTTTCAATTTAAAAACAAGATTCACCAAATCTTTCACAAAGATTCATTTATAATATTTACACAAAAGATCCAACCTTAGAATTCAAAACAAGATTTATTAAATCCTTAACAAAGATTTATTCATAACTCTCAAAACAATTTCCCTTTCAAATTCGATTAATTCATAACTTGGAAAAACTTTCGACAAAAACTGGAAATCCTTTCTTTATACAAAAGTTGTTATTGTTTGAAAATAGTAGTTTTCTTTTCAGAACAATTTGATTAAATTTTCTCAAGTTACACCCCTTTAAAGATGAGATCGAGCTGACTCACCCTTGACAAGCTCTAATTTGAATTAAATTCAAATTCCCAAAACAATTCATTTCAAAATAATTTTAAAATGGTTTAAAATCTATATTGTATAATCTGTATAATTCTTTCAAACCATAGTTTCCAAAATATTGTTTATTCCTTAAAATTTATCTTTTAAAATTTCAATATTCCCAGAAATCAATTTTAAACCATATATAAGAATGTTTGGAAGATATTTTCAAATCTTAAACTTATAAATAAATATAGCATTCAACTTTAAACTTTAAATTCAAATTCAAATTAAATCATTTCAAATTCAACTTTAATAAACCATATCATATTCAAAGTAATTTCAAAACTTCTTGTACAAAAGTTTTCCAATTTTAACCCATTACATTTCCAAAACCATTTTGGATTCAAAATTCAATTTTCAAAATATTTTTATCATTTTGAAAAACCTGTGACTTAACCTATTTCCTGTGAATTCCATATTTGTGTGTGTTTGTGGTCCAGGGGTTTTACACAATAGTGCAATATCATATCATCGCAAATTCAAGCACAACAATATTGATAAGCGGTATAATCCTGTAACGCTTATCTTTCATTCACAGATTCACAGATAATATATAAATTCATCACAGATAAACAAATAAATTACACACAGCTCAATTCACATCACAGATCAGAGATAACAATCAATTCAAGGCATTCATACAATTCATACATCCATAAGCAAGATAAATTTTCAATCCCTAATTAATTCAATTTAATTTCCAGTTAAATTAATTACTTATGAATTAATTATTAGATCTTGCTTAATTAATTAATCAACCTTAACTACCTATCTTAATTAATTATCCTTAAATAAATAAATTATTCACAATTAATCACATAATAAATTAACCTTAAGTTAATTACATAATAAATTAACCTTAAGTTAATTACATTAAGTAATTATCTTTCAATTATAAATTGATTCACCTTTAATCATTAATTAATTCACTTTTATTATTAATTAATTAACCTTTAATTAATTTTCCTTTAATTACAGATTATCTTTTAATTACTTAGATTAAGTAATTATCCTTTAATTATTTGATTTATCAACCTTTAATCGTTAATTAATTTTCCTTAATTACTTTCATTAAGTAATTAACCTTAAGTAATTAGCTTATCCTTAATTAATTATATTAATTAATCAACCTTTAATTACATTAAAGTAATTAGCCTTTAAGTAATCACATTAAGTAATTAACCTTTAATTACTTACATTAATAAATCAACCTTTGATTAATTACATTAATTAATTATCATTACTAATTAATTACCCTTTAATTACAAATTAATTGCTTAATTAACCCTTAATTAGTAATTATTATTAAATTACAAATTAATGATCCTTTAATCTTTAAAACAAATTTATTATTAATCCATAAATAAACTTAGATCTTTAAGTAAATTAACAAATAAAAACATCCTTATCCTTTTAATTCACTTCTTAATTAAGCTATTTGATTCTTTATTTAAAAAATAGGCATAAGAATTAATTAATGAAAGCATATATATATATATATATATATATATTTTAAAACACTATAAATTTGATGAATTAAAATAATTTATATTTAAAACCTTTAATTAATCCAAAAATAAACACATATTGTATAAAAGAATTAATTTAACAAAATTTGTTAAAACTTGATTAAAATTTTAAAAACTTGTTTAATTTTAAAACTTTAAAACTGTTATATCCCAAACCCGAAACCAACTCGAGTGAAACCGGAGCCAGATGCAATTTTACCCGAGCAAAACCCCAAGATAACTTCGTCTTCCCAAACTCACAACCATCACCGATACAATCACTCACGCGTGCACGATCAAACTGGCCACCTCCGACCGATGCCGCGGTCCTCGACACATCGACGACAGCCCCCTCGAGCTTCCCAAACACCCAGAACCTCGAAAGCATCCACGAATCAAATTCGAGCAAGGTTGAACAATCCTGGAACCCTCTAACCAAACTAAAACGTCTCGCTACGATGCCACCCCGCGCCAGAGACCACGCCACTCCACCAGGACCTCCGCCTAAGTCCCCAGCTCCTGTTCCCCCACGTGCGATCCTCTCTAGTTCACCGACGATGATGCGGCGATCGAATTTATGACGCTAACAAAAATCTGAGCTTAAACCCTAAATCGTCGAACCCAGGCCCCGACGGCGATCTAAAATTTAGGCGAGTATTTTTCTCAAGTTCGCCAGCCCATCATCCTTCTCTGGCCACAACCCCGAGATCCCAGACCTCCGCGACCACCAGTATTTGACCAAACTTCCTTTTCCGTTCATCTTAGAAATTCTCAACATCTACTTGCTTAAAAATCACGAGATCTTTATCTAAAATCATTATTTCATGATACGAATTTAATTATGTAATCAGATTGCAAAATTTAAAGGTTCGATTTTTCTGATATATAATGATTTTACTGTAAATTTCCATTTTCACAATATTTATATAATATTTTTACTTAGAATTATTTTTAAAAATAAGTTCACATTCATACCATTATTTTATCTTCAATGATCTTGCTTTAATATTGATTATATAAAGAGCAGTTTAAATTTTTGTTTTAGTGGCCTTAATCTTGTACTTAACAGAGAGATGAATATATCCATGCACACAACAATCTCTACCTGTATATATAAATATACAGATATATTTATGCTTATACAACATAATTCACAACATACCCAAATATCAATCACTGATATCAATATATAAACAGAATCAGAGGGTTGTTTGCTCACCTGATACAAAACAGAGAAGCCTGTTTTGATTTTTGCTCTGGGCATTGATATTTTTGAATTGATCTAAGCTGAAACTTTGATGTTGTTGCTCTTGCATTTGTTTTTGTTTGATCTGTTACTTGATTCCAGTTGATTTCTTGCTTTAAGTTGAGATGATCTGAATGTTTTGAATTGCATTTGTTCTTGAATTGTTCAGGTTGAAGCTTGCTTTTGATTTTGTTTTTCCAGGTTTGAAAATTTATTTTTTTTCTTTGTTTGAAGATTTTTTTTTTTCTTTATTTCCAGATTTTTTTCAGGTTTGAGAAAACTAAGAATAATATACAGTATTTCTCTAATTCTTATTTTTATATTACTTTCATAAAATTCAAATTAAAGAAACTTTTATTTTGCCACTTGTCTATTTTAATTACACTTGTTAATTACCTATTTTCTTTAGCCTACACTTGTTTAAAACAAGTAAATTTATGTTTTAGACCTTTATTTAAATTAATTTATAGATTTTGTTTTAAACCCTTGATTGTTTATAAATTACTTATAATTTTATATGCATATTATTTACATATGTATTATAGTTGTACTTATATATATATGCTAACCATGTTTATTTTCAAGTATATAAAAGAAAGGTATTTGAAATCTTTAATTAAATCTCATTTTATGTATTTACAAACCAACTTTAGATATGTGTCTTTATATCTTATTCATACATTTTCTATATTTATACTTGTACAACATTTTAAATAACCTTAAGAAAAATGATTTGAAATCAAATTATTCATTACTAATAAATAATCATATATTCATATATATATATATATATATATTTGTTTCATAGAATTTTAAATCCAATTTATTTATAAAATATTTATTATTGAATTCCCAAATTCTATTTTTAATATATCTAAAATCAAACACATATTTTTATTTATTTTGGAAATTTTCTAATTAATTCACCAATAAATTTCACAATTTTATTTCAAAAATTAAATTAATCAGTATATTATATTTGGCCAAAATCCGGGAATGTTACAGTCCCTTCCGAAAAAGTTAAGTAAATTCTGTCCCTATTTTCAGTTTTTGGCTAATTTAGGCCAATTTTGCCTCTGATTTCAATGCTGGGCCGATTTTCATAAAAAAATGGATTATTTAGATTGAAATCTCATACGGTATTAAAGTAAATGTTAATAAGAGATTTTAAAGGGGGAAAAATAGATTTATACTTGATTATTTCCATTTAACTTAGATTTGATTAGATTTTAATTGCAACATAATTTATCTTTCCATCTTCACTCTTCTAATTTACTCTTACATTCCTTGCCTCCCTGTGTGGATTATTTTCATACATCTTATTAATTAATGTAAATTATAAGTGGATAAAGATGTACATACACACACATGTTTATATTACCTCATTTATGCTGTCATATTTTTAATGTTGTATATTTTCTTAATTATTTACGTAAATTTGTGTACAGAATTTATTTTCATTTATTGTGTCTTAATTAAATCTTTAATGGATGTCAATTTTAGTATGTTTGGGGTTAACAGAAATAATTAAGTAAACAAATGTTTTTTGTAACGACTCGGATTTTGCCCGCTCGAAAATCAACATCCGTACTTCACATTGTACTAGAATGCCGCAGATTCGACCGTTCAAATCCGATTCGCCGGAGCTATAACACAATTAAGTAAATAACACAGCGGAAGAAAATAAATCAATGATATCATATACAACTCCAATGAATACAATATCCAGAATGATATACAACAATGATATCAATATGATACAACAATATCAGAGATACAAGAAATAGCAGCGGAAAAAAAATAGATAACATCAGCAGCGGAACAATATCAATAGAAATGATAACTCCAAAATGATCTTCAGACAAGAATGAATCCACAACTCCAAGATAAGCAACTCCGATGAATGAACTAGCTCCAGATAATCTACTAAACCTGAATATCTGAAAAGAAACCCAACTCTAGACTGCTCGTGTGGAAAATTATGAGCACCCAGAGTTTAGGAAGGGAACAATAAACTCCGGATCAGTCATGGGACTGGTGTGAGCAACAAAAACAGTTTATCTTTAAACAACAACAAAAGGATTTTAAACATTGAAATCCGCAATGCTTTTAGAAAATGAAACTACCATAAGACCTCCCGCCACACACACAATGCAAACGCAGAATTGGAGGAGATTTCTTCTTATGATAGTCAAAGATGCTTACTACGCAAAATCAATTGGATATTATTATTAGTGCATAGTGTAGAAAAACATTTCGAAAGTATAATATTAATCTTAGCCAACATACGACCAGTATCGTATGCCTACTATAGCTACTATGTTCAATAGCAGGTTACCGCCACATTCCATAGCAGGTAATACAACTAAAACCGTACAGGGCTCGTATTGTTTCTTTGGATTTTCCAACAAATGGTCAGGCTAAGGAACTTCCTTCCGCCGCATGGGATCGCCTCTGGCGGGACGTCCCGAGAGACAAACTGCTCTCTGCCAAACAAGGCCGGGTTACCCCTGTAACAGGTAACTCACGAATATGCCACCTCCCGGTCCTTTGGGACCTTTATCCGAGCTCGGTATCCAACATCACACATCATAAAGAAAGTGTATCCACATGAGTAAGTATCAGGGCTCCATACCATAATACCACCCCTTTCCAGAAGGAAATGACATACCCTAAAGGGCGCGACCCTCATAACCTTGCCGCAACGATCCTGTTTCGACCATTTCCGGGTAGTGAGGTCCTGACGAAGTCTCGTCCACAAAGCTACGCTTTGTCACAAAGCCATGCTTTGGGTCAACAGATGATCAACCTATGATCACAAAGATATAAAATCAAATAAATGATCATATCGCAAATGATCAAACACTGATCATCACACAGCAACACTTAGCATGTCACATTACCAAATTGGGATATATCGCTGATAAATTTCAACTACATAACCTCTGAGCTCGTACGTCTCAGAGAAGGTCTGTAACAACCCGAGATTTTGTAAATATTGGATATCGTCGTTAGACGATTATAATTGCCAACAGATTGATATGGGAAATCTAATCAGGTTGGAATCCTTTTGAATTTTTCTTTAAGGGTATACGGGCTTTAGTAAAACATTTCCCTTCTTAAATTTTGTTCAGCCCATTTCTTTAGACGCTGAGATAAAGGCCTATGCCCGTTCCTTCCCCTTACTCATTTTCCTCTTCGAACCCTAAAAATCAAACGAGCGAAAATAATGGCGGCCACAAGAAACGTCTTCGTTCGTTCGTTCGAGAAGATAGGGCTTCGATTGATTTTTGGCCGCCACGGCTTCGAGTTTCCTTGCCGTTCCTCACCACCGCTCCCCTTTTCATTCAATTCTCGTTCGAAACCAGAACGTAGGCTAACCCTAAAACCCAAAAAGAAACGAAAATGGCTACGCTCGTTCGATCGAAAACTTGGGGTTCGTAAAATACGTGCTTGCCGATTCCAGATATTAGTTCGAATTCGATTTTCTTACTCTTTTGATGGATCGCCTCTGAGATGCTTTCAACCGGTTGCTAAAGTGAGTAACTCAACTTACTCACATCTTATTCATGTACCATATGTTATCTTTGCACATGCTATGCTGTTTATCCTTGATTCAATTTCGTGATTTCCTGGTTATCTTGACTTCGAATGTGTTGTTTGATTTTTCTGACTTGTTAAAATTGCAACTTTTGCTGCTGGATTTTATGATGTCGATGTTGTTCGACTTTTGACTTTTGACGTGTTCGAACTGTTTCTATGTTGAGTTGATCGGTTCTTATAAAATGATAATTATGACTGGTTCACTTATATGGCTTGATGATTTTGAAATGTTCGAACTCCTTGGCTGTTATGGCTTGACATTCTTTGTGACTTCGGTCTTGATGCTTGAATGCATCTGGAAACTTGTGTGTTTTGCTTTAATTTCGTGACAACTTCGCTGTTTGTTTTTTTGTAGTTGTCGTATTGTTACAGTCTTCGACTTGCTTTATACATTCAATTGTATATTAATAAATGTTGTTCACTATATTCACAATTGAAGTTATAGCCTTGCATTTACCTATAACTTAGTGCATCGGGCATATGTTGCCTTAGTTCGGTACTATTGTTTGAATTGGGTTTGTTGTGCACTTAAGTTTGTGAATTTCTTAGATTCGAACTGCTTTATATTTGCTTGGGTCGGGGTTGACATTTTTCTTGAGCCTGACTTTGGTTTGGCAGTTCGTACTGTCATTAATCATACTGCCATTGTTCATTTTCCTTCATATTTGAACTTGTATTTGACTGCCACTTCCTGTCTGAATCTTACAATTGTATATCCTCAATTGCTACTGTCTATTTCAATTTGCGCATGGAGTCTGAGTTGTAGCCTAGTACCTGTCCACTGTTTCATTATGTTGCCCTATAGTTGTTGATGTCTCTGTACATTTGCCTGAGTCACTTGTAACTACTGTTACTTGTTGTTCGATCTAATTGACTTCGACTTTGTTTATGATGCTTGCATTCATCTGGGCTGGTTTGATTCTGACTATGTTGCGTACTTTGGAAATCGTGGTTATACTTCATTGGATCACTGTTCTTGATGAATTTGGATTTGATATTGTAGTCTAGGCTGATTCATATCTTTGTACATGTCTGCCACTGCAGTTTTATTGTGGTGGTTGCACGGTACTTGAGCTTTGTTATTGGATGGCATTTGGTCTAGTGCAGTTGCACACTTGTAGCTTCACTCCAGTTTACTGAACCTTACTGTTTGCATTAATCTGGCACACTTGTTGCCTTGTTTTCCAATTCGACATTTCTAGAATTCGTTGATGTGCTACCTTACGTTTAGTATAATGTCCAGTTTCACCGTCACCCCTCTGATTCATTTTGTCTTGTGCAGTCTGTTATGTACATTCAATTGTGTACATATTTTATATTCACTGGATTGCACAGTGAAATCTTTATGCACTGGTTATCTCCTTTGCACTCGGTGCTACATATAGCCTGCACTTGCATTGTCTACGTTGGTTGTACACTTCACTTGTACTAGCACTGTGAAGTCTGCTCTTTTCGATAATTGATATGCATTTATTTGAGTCACCATGTATGTTTCTTTCTGGTGATCCTGGGTCTGGTTTCTTGACCAGGCTTGTTCGAGTTGCTTTGGCTATTGGCTACGGTCATGGCTTGTTCGATATCACAGTTTTGATCTGAAGCGGGAACTTGTTCACTGCTTCCTTTTCGCTTGAGTTGGTTGAGTTTGGTTTGTTGGTTCTTGATTGTTTCAAGTTGATTTGTGAAATTTTACAGCGAGTTGAATCCGGTCTCAAAGACCCGGGTTTGACCCTGTAAGTTTATTTATGTTGACTTCTACAGTTTTGATTGCTGTTAGTTTTCATCGTCGTGATGATTTCACGTACTGTGTGGCGAGGCAGTGCACGCGTGCGTGTACTGCAGCCACACAGAAATTTGATTTGATTGATCTTTTTGGATTGCTGATTTGTTGTTTAACACTGTTTAGTGTTATATCTGCCGTTATCCGATTCTTTTATCGAGGAGTCGGATATACGAGATTTCTGTAATTGTCGTCTATTTAAATTATTACTGCCTATATGCACTAATAAACTGGTTTGAATTAGACTGACCTGGGTATTATTTTCTTTTGAATGTAATACTCGGGTCAGACCCGAGTATTTCAGGTTGTAGATTTCTTTCTTTGAGTTGCTGTTCGGGATTGAAGACTTTTCACATCTTCTGAAGTTGTCGGTCATTTTGTAGTCGTGTCATTGTATAGAATGATATGTATTCATGTATATTAGTCGATAATGTACTTGTATATATAACTTCTAGAGTCGACAGTTGTAGTTGTATCATATGTATCGTGTCAACTATGTATTAACTGACATCGGTTATATATATATGAGATTTTTGTTAATCTTTGTTCCGCATTTATATTATCTGTGTTATTGTTATATCTAATGTCCTAAACTATTATGAACTATCGTAGTTTGTTTTATACTGATAATTGGATATGTCGATGGGATTAAATAAATAATAGATGAAAAATAAAAAGTATATACCACTCCTATCGAGATAACCAATATTAGTGTAAGGCCAATTACGGATGGTCGCTCCTATCCAGCCTTATTCTTCGTAATAATAGACAGTATTTCTTTTAATACTCTTTGTTATTATGAGCATAGAGGTGGGGCGTTACAGTTGGTATCAGAGCTTGGGGTTTATGGACATAATATAAAACTTAACTTGGATGGAACATATGTTACAACTATTGGTCGGTGTTTTATTTGTGCTTGAGTCAAAACTAAAGTTTTGAAACTTGGATGAAATTTTTAAATATCTTTATTTAAAAATAATAGTGAAATTGTGTTTTGATGATTTGATTGATTTGTGTTCTGTTTATCAGAGTACGCAGCGGAAACAGTGAAACTGCCTTCGCTGAGTACCACTGATAATCTTTTTGATTTAAAAATCAAAATACGAAATTGATATGAATTTCATTTATTGTTTACATAGCTGTAATTATTTTGTTTCTTAGAGAATTTCGAATCCGAATTTCGGATTCGAAGAAATTGCAGATATGTGATTTTTGTTGAAATTTCCGCTGGCTTTCTTTTGTACTAATCATCTATTGATTAGATATTTTCTGTTTTAAATTATCTTCATTGAAGATACATTTGAATGATTCTTTGTTCATTTTGTAGTACGTGCAAAAATTTAAATTGCACGTTATTGCATTTATTTTACGTTGAACCGATGCTTGGTTATGAAATGTATTTTGTTGCCGTTATTTTTATAACGGGATTTTTACACCGAAGCTGAATTTTTGAGGCACGGTGTTTTGTTGACAATTTTAATGAATGAAAATTCACTGATGTCACATTTTGATGTGAATTCTTTTGATGAGATATTTGATGTTTTAAAAAAAAAAAAAAATTACTGTCGCTTTGACTTCAGTAACAGTCAAATTTTTAAAAAAGTGGATTTTCAAGCGGTTATTCCGCAATACTGATGTGTAACCGTTTTTACGGTATTTTGAGAAGTACAATTTCCTTATCGAAATTGTTACTGATTTGCTGTTTTAATCACGTGATTGGAAAATCGTTTTAAAATGAAAATTGTTTTATAAATTTTAACGATTTGCGTTTTCAAAAGAATGAGAAAGCGACTTAAACGATTCAGCAAAATCGAGGATTATGACCCATTTCTTTTACTGATTCGCTTAACTCCGGACTTGTCCAGTTGAGAATGCGAATTGTTATTTTTACAAAATAAATAAAATTGTTTTCAAAAATTTTACAGTTTGCGATTTCAAAAGAATGAGGAAGCGATTTAAACGTTTCAGCAAAATCGAGGACTATGACCCCTTTCTTTTACTGATTCGCTTAATTCCGGACTTGTCCGTTTGAGAATGTGAAATGTATTTTTACAAAATACACAATTTTGCACTTTCAAGGAAACGATGAAGAGATTTTAACGATTTAGCAAAAGTGCGGAGTATGGAACCACACTTTTACTATTTCGGTTAATTCCGGACTCGTTAATTGAATATCTGTTGTTTTGATGATTTTGATGAATTTTACACTTTCAAGGAAACGATGAAGAGAATCAAACGATTTAGTAAAACACGTGGTATGGGACATGTGCGTTTGCTATTTCGGTTAATTCCGGACTCGTTAATTGAAATATTTGATGCTTTCGTGTGCTTTCGAGCCACTATGATGGACCTTCGGGTCATATGATGGACCTTCGGGTCATATGATGGACCTTCGGGTCAAATACCAGTACTAGACCTTCGGGTCAATCTGATGGGCGCCAAAAATTATGTTGAGTACTTGGTAGGCTTCGGCCATATGTTGTTGCACGTGCGGCGAATTAAAAACTCGCCATCTGATGGGATCGATCCAAGCTTTTATGTTGATTTTCTAGTCTTCTTAATTGATTTCTAGATATTTGTTGTTTCTAATTATCTGCAGGTAATTAGATATCTGATGTTATGAGATTTAATTATCGTATCGATAATTAAATATTTGTTGTTTCTAATTATCGCTTGTGATAATTAGATATTTGTTGATATGAGTTCTGATTATCGTTTTTGATAATCGGATATTTGTTGTTTCTAATTATCGCTTGTGATAATTAGATATTTGTTGATATGAGTTCTGATTATCGTTTTTGATAATCAGATATTTGTTGTTCTAATTATCGCTTGTGATAATTAGATATTTGTTGATATGAGTTCTGATTATCGTTTTTGATAATCGGATATTTGTTGTTTCTAATTATCGCTTGTGATAATTAGATATTTGTTGATTTGAGATTCTGATTATCGTTTTGATAATCGGATAATTGTTGTTTCTAATTATCGCTTGTGATAATTAGATATTTGAGATTTAATTATCGCTTTAGATAATTAAATATTTGTTGCTTTAAATTATCGCTTTAGATAATTGAATGTTAGTTGATTGGAGATTTAATTATCGCTTTAGATAATTAAATATTTGTTGCTTTGAGATTTAATTATCGCTTTTGATAATTAAATATTTGCTGATTTCGGATTTAATTATCGCTGTTAGATAATTAAATATTTGTTGAATTTAAAATTTGATTATCGTTTTTGATAATCGAATATTTGTCTTCTGATTATCGTTTGAGATAAGTAAATATTTGCGATTTGAAAATTCAATTATCGTTTTAGATGATTGAATATTTGCGATTTTTGAGATTTGAGCTTCGTCTTTTTCTCTGGCGATTCAGGTGAGTAATTTGATTTACTCACATTCAATTCGTGCTCTGTATGGGAATTCTGCTTTGTTTTTCTTCTCTTTTAGTTGCTGGAACTCGATTGTTCTTGCTTTGCTTATACATTCGACATTGCCATGCTCTTTTGGTTGTTACCTTTTATCAATTTATTCCATATGATTGCGTGGACGCAATTTCTTTAAGGAGGGGAGTCTGTAACAACCCGAGATTTTGTAAATATTGGATATCGTCGTTAGACGATTATAATTGCCAACAGATTGATATGGGAAATCTAATCAGGTTGGAATCCTTTTGAATTTTTCTTTAAGGGTATACGGGCTTTAGTAAAACATTTCCCTTCTTAAATTTTGTTCAGCCCATTTCTTTAGACGCTGAGATAAAGGCCTATGCCCGTTCCTTCCCCTTACTCATTTTCCTCTTCGAACCCTAAAAATCAAACGAGCGAAAATAATGGAGGCCACAAGAAACGTCTTCGTTCGTTCGTTCGAGAAGATAGGGCTTCGATTGATTTTTGGCCGCCACGGCTTCGAGTTTCCTTGCCGTTCCTCACCACCGCTCCCCTTTTCATTCAATTCTCGTTCGAAACCAGAACGTAGGCTAACCCTAAAACCCAAAAAGAAACGAAAATGGCTACGCTCGTTCGATCGAAAACTTGGGGTTCGTGAAATACGTGCTTGCCGATTCCAGATATTAGTTCGAATTCGATTTTCTTACTCTTTTGATGGATCGCCTCTGAGATGCTTTCAACCGGTTGCTAAAGTGAGTAACTCAACTTACTCACATCTTATTCATGTACCATATGTTATCTTTGCACATGCTATGCTGTTTATCCTTGATTCAATTTCGTGATTTCCTGGTTATCTTGACTTCGAATGTGTTGTTTGATTTTTCTGACTTGTTAAAATTGCAACTTTTGCTGCTGGATTTTATGATGTCGATGTTGTTCGACTTTTGACTTTTGACGTGTTCGAACTGTTTCTATGTTGAGTTGATCGGTTCTTATAAAATGATAATTATGACTGGTTCACTTATATGGCTTGATGATTTTGAAATGTTCGAACTCCTTGGCTGTTATGGCTTGACATTCTTTGTGACTTCGGTCTTGATGCTTGAATGCATCTGGAAACTTGTGTGTTTTGCTTTAATTTCGTGACAACTTCGCTGTTTGTTTTTTTGTAGTTGTCGTATTGTTACAGTCTTCGACTTGCTTTATACATTCAATTGTATATTAATAAATGTTGTTCACTATATTCACAATTGAAGTTATAGCCTTGCATTTACCTATAACTTAGTGCATCGGGCATATGTTGCCTTAGTTCGGTACTATTGTTTGAATTGGGTTTGTTGTGCACTTAAGTTTGTGAATTTCTTAGATTCGAACTGCTTTATATTTGCTTGGGTCGGGGTTGACATTTTTCTTGAGCCTGACTTTGGTTTGGCAGTTCGTACTGTCATTAATCATACTGCCATTGTTCATTTTCCTTCATATTTGAACTTGTATTTGACTGCCACTTCCTGTCTGAATCTTACAATTGTATATCCTCAATTGCTACTGTCTATTTCAATTTGCGCATGGAGTCTGAGTTGTAGCCTAGTACCTGTCCACTGTTTCATTATGTTGCCCTATAGTTGTTGATGTCTCTGTACATTTGCCTGAGTCACTTGTAACTACTGTTACTTGTTGTTCGATCTAATTGACTTCGACTTTGTTTATGATGCTTGCATTCATCTGGGCTGGTTTGATTCTGACTATGTTGCGTACTTTGGAAATCGTGGTTATACTTCATTGGATCACTGTTCTTGATGAATTTGGATTTGATATTGTAGTCTAGGCTGATTCATATCTCTGTACATGTCTGCCACTGCAGTTTTATTGTGGTGGTTGCACGGTACTTGAGCTTTGTTATTGGATGGCATTTGGTCTAGTGCAGTTGCACACTTGTAGCTTCACTCCAGTTTACTGAACCTTACTGTTTGCATTAATCTGGCACACTTGTTGCCTTGTTTTCCAATTCGACATTTCTAGAATTCGTTGATGTGCTACCTTACGTTTAGTATAATGTCCAGTTTCACCGTCACCCCTCTGATTCATTTTGTCTTGTGCAGTCTGTTATGTACATTCAATTGTGTACATATTTTATATTCACTGGATTGCACAGTGAAATCTTTATGCACTGGTTATCTCCTTTGCACTCGGTGCTACATATAGCCTGCACTTGCATTGTCTACGTTGGTTGTACACTTCACTTGTACTAGCACTGTGAAGTCTGCTCTTTTCGATAATTGATATGCATTGATTTGAGTCACCATGTATGTTTCTTTCTGGTGATCCTGGGTCTGGTTTCTTGACCAGGCTTGTTCGAGTTGCTTTGGCTATTGGCTACAGTCATGGCTTGTTCGATATCACAGTTTTGATCTGAAGCGGGAACTTGTTCACTGCTTCCTTTTCGCTTGAGTTGGTTGAGTTTGGTTTGTTGGTTCTTGATTGTTTCAAGTTGATTTGTGAAATTTTACAGCGAGTTGAATCCGGTCTCAAAGACCCGGGTTTGACCCTGTAAGTTTATTTATGTTGACTTCTACAGTTTTGATTGTTGTTAGTTTTCATCGTCGTGATGATTTCACGTACTGTGTGGCGAGGCAGTGCACGCGTGCGTGTACTGCAGCCACACAGAAATTTGATTTGATTGATCTTTTTGGATTGCTGATTTGTTGTTTAACACTGTTTAGTGTTATATCTGCCGTTATCCGATTCTTTTATCGAGGAGTCGGATATACGAGATTTCTGTAATTGTCGTCTATTTAAATTATTACTGCCTATATGCACTAATAAACTGGTTTGAATTAGACTGACCTGGGTATTATTTTCTTTTGAATGTAATACTCGGGTCAGACCCGAGTATTTCAGGTTGTAGATTTCTTTCTTTGAGTTGCTGTTCGGGATTGAAGACTTTTCACATCTTCTGAAGTTGTCAGTCATTTTGTAGTCGTGTCATTGTATAGAATGATATGTATTCATGTATATTAGTCGATAATGTACTTGTATATATAACTTCTAGAGTCGACAGTTGTAGTTGTATCATATGTATCGTGTCAACTATGTATTAACTGACATCGGTTATATATATATGAGATTTTTGTTAATCTTTGTTCCGCATTTATATTATCTGTGTTATTGTTATATCTAATGTCCTAAACTATTATGAACTATCGTAGTTTGTTTTATACTGATAATTGGATATGTCGATGGGATTAAATAAATAATAGATGAAAATTAAAAAGTATATACCACTCCTATCGAGATAACCAATATTAGTGTAAGGCCAATTACGGATGGTCGCTCCTATCCAGCCTTATTCTTCGTAATAATAGACAGTATTTCTTTTAATACTCTTTGTTATTATGAGCATAGAGGTGGGGCGTTACAGGTGTTAAGCTAAGAGAATAAATTCTCCGCCACCAACAGAAATGTATTTGAAAGAAATCAGCTTTATATCTCAAAGTGTAATGTCAGACATACAATCCATACAAGTCTGTTCCGGGATCGAACAGAACCGAAGGCACTTCTCACGAAGCCCTTGCAAATCCGGATAATTTCCAATCACGTCCGGACTTCCCGTCACTAAGGATGATAAAACCTCTATATCGGGGATCAGCCGATGCAGAGTAACTCGACGGTAATCCTTCCATTTTCAAAAATATCCGGTCTTCAACACCGGTCTTCAAATGCTATCCATATCGACGTATCACATATTCGGAATGGGTTATACGACCCAAAGGTCCTCTCCCGGCTAAACCGAATAGTGAGCGTAACATTTAAAAACATATGGATATGGGATTTCAATTAAGTCACAACTTAAACCCAAAATCTTTCTTTTCAAATGGTTTAACAAATTACCATTTTTAAATCTTTAAACAAAAAGATTCAACCTTTACGGTTTAAACAGTTTCCACATTTAAATCTTTTAAATAAAAGATTCATTCACAGATTTTCTAAAACAATTTCCATTTCAGTTTAACTCGTTAAATCTTTAAACAAAGATTTAACTTATAGCTTTCAAAACAATTCCATTTCAAATGGTTTAAACAAATCACCATTTTTAAATCTGTTGAAAATAACAGATTCAATTCATAGCTTTCAAAACAATTCATTCATAACTTGGAAAACCATTTTCACTTCAATATTGAAATTCCTTTAATTAAACTGGAATTTCATTTCTTATATGAAAGCTTTTATCATTTAAAACAACAGTTTTTATTTCAGAAAATCTGATTCATTCATACAAGTTGAAATCTTTGGGTTAAATCTAAATTCTCAAAATTACCTTTTAAATGGTTTAGATTCATACAAACACATTTATATCATCTTTAATCCCTAGTTTCAAATCATAGGATTCAATTTCAAACTTGAATTCAAATTTAAATCAAATTATTTAAATTTTCAAAACTCGATTAAGTTATTCAAAATAGCTTTTATCTTTGAAATTCTATTTCAAAAACTTTTCACTTTAAACCCAAATTTCTAATTTCAAAATCAATTGAAATTAAAATTTCAATTTCAAAAACATCAAATTTAAATTATCTGTGACTTAACCGATTTCCACGTGAAATCCATATTTGTGTGTGTAACAGTGTAGTCCAGGGGTTTTACACACAATAGTGCAACATCAATCATCATAGATATATCGATAAGCGGTATAATCGATAACGCTTATCTTCATTCACAGATTCATAGATAAAGGAAATTTATCGGTCACAAAGATTCACTATTACAATTCGATGTGGGTTTCGGATAACCAACTGGAATCCGACTCCCTGTCGCATCGAAATTCAAGTGCGGTTTAACGGGTCAAGGGTTTTCATATTCATATAACAATATATCATAGAAATAGAAATCGCAGATCACGACAAAATCAAGACGTATCACAAAGCATCATATATCAGGGATGTCAAACAATTCAAATCATCCAATATAATCCAAGCATATCATAGTACATCACAAAATATCATCAAATAAATATCAAAATCAGATATTCTACAGACAGAACATTCATAAGCAAGCATCTTAAATTCTTATTGTAATTAATTCAATTTAAAATTAATTACTTGAGAATTTCTTAACCTTGTTTAATTAATCATCGTTAATTATCAACCAATTTCTTATTTCTTTTCAAAATACTAAATAAATAAATTATTTTGAAATCAATGATTAAGTCTTAATTACTTTCCTTAATCATTTATTAATAACCTTAATTATTAATAACACTTAATTGCCCATCATTAATTACTAATTACTTAGTTAATCATTTATTAATTCATAATTAAATTACTTAATTAATTAACTATCAATCATTCATTTATTAACTTAGGTAGTTAACTACAAATTTATTAATTACTTAACACAATAATTAATTTATATTAAATTGTTCAATTTAATTAACATTTTTTTAAAACTCCTTTTAGAATTTGAAAGTCAATTTATAATTAAATTTAACTTAAATGTTAAAAATTTTCTATACTGATTTTAACTTAATTACTTAAAACTCGAATTAAGGACTAACTCAATTTGTAAATATTTCCCTAAGCCTACCATGTTTAGGACTATTGAAAACAGTATTTAACTTCCTATATCATCCTACAGTTGAAAACCCGAGGAACTCATGCCTTAACCCGATTAGTACTTCGAGTTCCCACCATCTTTCCCCCGAGTCAACTCTCGTACGCATCTTCTTCTCTCCTCTTTTTTTTCTTTTACTAAGAATTTTTTTTTTTAAGTTATAACAGCCGTTAAAACAACATACTCGCGCACACACCCAGGTAACCCGAAGCATCTTCCCCATCCTACTCGAGTCGAAACAACCCACAAAGTCACTGACACACACCATGTCACCGTGCACGTGCACGATGCTTCGCCAACGTTCTGGCGAACTCCTACGCCTCCGGCAAGCCACAAAACATCATCACTCGTGAAATCAAGTTTCAATTCAAAGCGAAAAATTCGAAATCAAAATGCACCCAGTCGTTCGATCTGCAACGCGAACACACCCAAAAGAAAAAAATGCCTCGACACCCTACGCCGGCCACTAGAAGCAACGCAGCTCCGCCTACACCTCGGCCATACCCTCTTCTACCAGCCTCTAGAAATTCGTGCAACTCGGTCAGCCAGAGGTGAAGGAATCACCTCGTTTCCAGACCCCAACAAACCCACGTCTTAAACCCTACTTTCGATCCAACCAACTAATCCTTGCATTAGAAATTTTCTTTAGCATTTTTCCTATACTCGGTGATCACCAAGCTTGCTACATACAGAATTTCAACAATTAAAATTAATCGTATCAACTGGAATTGGCAAAAATGTAATTTTTCTTCATATTCAAACTGCTCTTCAACCATGATATTAAAAATCACTAAACTTGTATTAAAAATCCTAGTTTTTAGTAAGGATTCAAATTATACACATGATTCAATAATTTGTTAAATTCAAAATTTCCCATATTTTAAGTACTCTCTGGAAAAATATAAATCTTTCCTCTGGTATACGTTTGTACTTCATGAAATTATTTTTAGATCACAGTTCTTACTTTAATCCACAACTCTGCTTTTGACATCACATCCTAACTCTAAGTAGATTGTGAGATATTGAATTTTTAGTGATCATATACTCTGTGAAATAAACAGAGAATTCTTGAATACTTGATACTGTGAAATATATATAAAGACATAAATTATTCACTAATTAGCTGACTAAAACTTTCATATGATGTTTACTCACTGATCTAAAGAAGAAAATACTGGGTCAAGTTGCTCACCTGTTGTTTTTCCAGAAGAAAGAATGAACAGGCTGGAGAAATGCAAGTTGAAAACTTCTTCTTTAAATCCTCTGGCTTTGATTTTTTTTTATTGTTGTTTTTAGTATTGAAGAAAATACTTGCTTCAGTTTAATTTAGTTTGGAGTGGACGAAACTGAGTGAAGATGATGGATATAGATAGAAATGGGGTATATAGGTTGATGTTATTTTTGTACAGGTGATAGATATTCCTTTGTACAAAGTGATATTATTATGTTTTGTACAACAGGGTAAAAGTCTTGGGTATGGAGGCTGAAGTAACTTGTTTTGGTGGCTGCATTAATTCACATTGTACAACTATATATATTTATTTGCCTTACATTCTACTATACCCGGCTGTACAAAAATTTGCATTTATTACTTTATCTTGTTTTGCAATGTGAATCAATTTATGTGGTTATATTGTTAGCTAATATGTTTACTTTGTTTATGTTCATTTTTTCCTTTGTACTGACTTCGGCTGAGGTGATATGGTTTG
This sequence comes from Allium fistulosum, assembly GCA_030737815.1. Lineage (NCBI taxonomy): Eukaryota > Viridiplantae > Streptophyta > Magnoliopsida > Asparagales > Amaryllidaceae > Allium > Allium fistulosum. The sequence continues at coordinate 1,214,471,448 of CM060904.1, read as the reverse complement.
TGTGCTAACATTTATTATCTTGGTACTTTATGTCTTCCTTTGCCTTTTGTATTTTATTATTGTTCTTATGTACCAAGATATTGGTATTTATTACTTGTACAAATTTGCATATCTATATACTTATGCTTTATCTTCCTTTCAGCTATTCAAATATTTGAGATGATGGTAGCTTATATTTTATTTGTACAAAGATATTTACTTTGTTTGTGTCTTTGTTTATTGCAGCCATACTTGCTTGTCTCGGCTGATAAGATGTTATCTTCTTTTGGTTTGCAACTTATTTTGTTATTTATAAACTCTAATTCAATTTTTTAATTCGAATACATTATTTCCAATAATTCACGCTTAATCCATAACTTAACTAAATCAATATCAATTACTAATTAATTAAACGATTTATTCAGATATACTTGGATATCGGGGAAACTCGCATTTCTTTAACCATCTATTTCACAAATTTTTATTCAAAAATAATTTTAATTATCGATTTAAAATAGATTAAAATTCGGGGTCGTTACATTTTTAAAATTTAAATTCTAAAAGTTTGTTGACAGTGTAGAGATGTTCTTTCCCTTTCTAACTAATAACCGCCGCACTTTTTTCATTGTTTCCTCATTTGTTCCATTAATCCTTTCCATTTACGTTATTTGAAGCTTTTTATTTGGCAAATGTGAATTACTTTTCATAGTTTTAATTCTTTCCTTCACCTCTTTTTAATGTCTGCTACTTTTACAAAGCCTGTTCATATTTACTTTATTTCAATACCTAGTTTGTTCATATTTACTTTACTACATTTTCATTCATTTTCAAACTTTATTTCCTGAAGCCTCGCTTCATTTATATTTAATTAACATCAGCCTCTCTTTTCAAATCTCAATGGCCCTGAACCTAACTCTAACCTTATTAATAATATATGATGCAAATGAAATCCTAGCCTGCATTCTAATCTTCATCTTGTTATCTTTTCCTCTTCAAATCTTCTTCTTCTCTCTCATTTGTTTTCTCATTCAAATCTTCTTGCTCTTCAAATTTTTTCCATTTCAAACATTATTCTTCCACTTGAAATCTTGATCTTCTCTTTCATTTTCATTTCTTCTTGTTTTAATCATTTTCTTTTTCAATTCTTAATTTTCATATCTTCCTCCTTTTTTAAAACCATTTAAATATATATATATATATATATATCAAGGAGGAAAATTAAAGTAAATCAAACCAAAATTTGAAGTAAAGATCTGAAATCATATATTTAGAGCTAAAAAAATTCAACCTTAAATTAAATGAAAATAAAGATAATTAGATAAAATCAAACCATAAAGTAAGCTAAGGTTTCTTGGGAGCTTTTAGACAATTTTTCTATGAAAACCATAACATTGAAAGCAATAGTTAGACACATAATCTCTGCAAATCATAAGTAATTTGATAATTTTTTAAATGAATAGAAATTGAAGAATTAACGATGAATTCAATCATATGGTACATATGAATCTTTATGTTGATTTAGATGGAAACCGATTTTTTAATTTTGTTGAGTTATAGTATACATAAGAAACTAAAATAGAGGAAAAGATAACATGAAGAAGAAAAATTAAATGGGAGGGATGCAAAATAATGGTAGAAAATAAGAGGAATACAAAAATTATAATGATAAAGAAGAGGATGAGATCTCTGTTAGATTACAAAGAAATAATGATTATGAGTTTATTAAAAGAAATAGATATACATAAGAGTATTTTATCGAATGGAATAACGATAACATTAATTGTTATGTTAATGATGGTTGTTTTATGAAATATTGAAAATTGTTGGAGGGCCTAAAATGTCATCACCCTGGTCATTACTGACCGATCCAAGGATCCTCATAGCATATGTCCACATTAATTTCAACCTAAACGTCATAGCGAGTAGAAATATATTTAGAAGGGGATGATCATACCATAATGGTTGCAAACCACATAGCCTTATCAGATCTTACCCCGCTTCGGTCATTTCTAGGTGTTAGGCCTGAAGTAACGATTACCTTTCACCTAGTACATCATCTTCTATTAAATGCCATACTACCATTATATCGATCACTTGTTGACTTCCACAAACATACAACCTTTGAGCACTTATGTCTCAAAGAAGGGCGTTACGCCAACTGAAGTTGCCTTCTCCGACACCAAATAGATGTACTTTTATAAAAGTCAACGATATAAATCTCAAGAATGCAATGTCAGACATCCATCCATACAAGTTCGTTTTGGGACTGAACGAAAATGAAGGCACTCTCCTACCACATCCTACCAAGAATCAACCCTAGGATTAGTAGCGAGAAGTCCTTGCCACCCAAACAATTTCAGAAATGAAAGAACCACTACTACTTTAGTATTTGAGAGCAAACCAGAATTATCAACAAGCTGTCCTTTTATCATGAAAATCTCGGGTCTTCATTCTTCATTCTCTCTATCAGGTTATTATTTTTTGAATGCATACATTAGTTCGAAGTGGTTTTTGGATAGGGATTTCCCCAGATCTGACCTCGGTTCCTTTGAATCCAATCAACGATAAAAAGGGATATTATGGATGGAGAAGCATTCTTTAATTGATTAAGTTCTTTTTATCAAAAAAATTCTCTTTTAGAGACATACAACTTTGAAAACACTTCTTTCCGGTATGTACGGAATTATTATTCCCCTATTATCAAAACCTTTGATTACTTAAGACCCTTTAAATTTAAATAATTAGGAATCATTTCACTATATCTTCAAAGAAATATTCCCCAAATCATTTCATTCTAGTCTTAACAAAGATTTCTTAATTTACAGAACTCAATTTTGATTGAGAAAAAACTGTGTTATCTAGGATGTTAATCCATAAACCAGTAAATATTAAGTAAGTAGAATCTATAGAAATCATCTAATTCTACTCAATATCAATCCCCATATTCAACAAATACTATGGACGGAATAATGTCCAATTTTCTTTTTAAATTCCATGAATAGTACGAGTTCCCACTTTGGGCATTAACATCGATTACAAGAAGATCATCTCCATAAAATCAAGTTGTAATTAATTTAAAAATTCAAATCTTTTATACTTAACTCGTTTTCGACATTTTGACCTTATCTATCCCTTTCCCAGGAAAGAGACCAGGTGAGCAAGGGCAGGTTGCTATTGAACATCTCCTTTGTTTAATCACCTCACATCCGAATCTTACGAATAGAAAAATCCAGTCTACTCGTCGGCTTTTAGAGCCAAAATTAAACCACTTAATTTGTAATAGCTTTTCTTTAAATGTTATTTAATTTCTTTTAAATAAACAATAAAACTTCCAAAAAAAACTAGTTATCCATTTGATAACATTTATAAAAGATTTGGAAAAGAATTGTTAAGCCTGAAACTATATTTTCAATGTTATAGAAAAGTGTTGCAGAAAAGTGCTATGGAAATTGCCTTTTAAGCTATATTGATCAAAATGACATTTTATATTTGAAACTCCATTTTTATTACACAAATCACTTTTAAAACATTTTAAAAGATTTATATGATTAATTTCACATTTTTAAACAATTTTAAAACATCATTTTCAAAGAAATCCAATTCTGGATTCCGAACTGCAAATTCAAGATTTTTCCAAAAATTGTTTATCTCATATTTCAAAATCTACCTATCAAAATCTCAATTTCCTTTCTTCATAATTCTTATCTCGAAGAATTCCGAGCTATATTCCAACTTTTATACTAGTTTGACTTTTATAGCATGAAATCGTGAACTGGCGTTACGTGACGCGCTTATTTTTGGCCAAATTTTCTATTGATTTCCAAACTTCATCAAAACACTTCTAAATGTTCATAACCCATTTCAAATACATTTTAAACCATTTATAAGGGGATTAACACTTCCATATGCACCATTTTATTAATTTAAGGAAAGTTATTTCCATTTGTGTTTATCGATGTGTATATTCGTGACTTGCATATATATTCAACTTTCATATAAAACAACCAAACTCAATGATCAAAGCATATTAACCATCCATTTCCAACAGCATATCATCATCCAATTTATAATATAATATTTAGGTGTTCTCACCTTTATTTTCCTTTGAACTAGTTTTAAAACAGCTATAGCTCCGCTATCTCAAAATGAAACTCTACGAAATCGAGCTTAGATCCTTGAAATGGCTTGTCCTAGCCTTGGTGCTTACGGCCTAGGGTGGTAAAGAGGTGGAGCTCATGGCCACGGGTGGTGGATGGTGGTGTCTTGGGTTTGGGAGGTGGAGAGATGGAGATTTGAGCCTGTTTTGAGGTGTTTAACTATTTTTAACTATATATTATGATTTAATTTTTTTTGAAATAAATTTGGACATTATTTCTTTTAGGATTGAAGCCATTAAAGTAGGGGCTAAAGCTTTAAAATTGTGAAGAAGAAAAGGAATGAAAAGGAAGAGAAGATGGTAGGGTACTTATAGGAAAAAGGAAGAGTATAAAAGAAGACATGTTGTAACGACCCTGAAATTCCGACCCAATTTAAAAATTTTAGAACCGTTATTTTAATTAAAAATGTGAAATTTACATACGATGTCAATCAACGTCCAAACTTTGTTTCTAAATTGCGCCTAGATGATTGTAGATATGGGTAAAGTTTCGTCGGAAAATACCGCAGTAAACTTCATGCGCGTTTTACTGCACATCAGTTCATTTTAAAGCGTGAAAATTTCATCTTCCGAACCTAAATATTTTTACATAGAAAAATTCTAAATCATTTTCTGACGAAGGCGTCGTTTTTCATTTTTCAAAATTCGGATATCTTTAGCTCCGTCGATCTTATTCTTCGGTGTTTTACTGCATTCTCCGTAATGGAAGTTCAAATATTCTCAAACGATTTCCGTTACCGTTCAAACTTCACATTTGGAATATGCCTAGATAGACATAGGTGTGCGCCAAATTTCGTCGAAAAATATTGTAGTAAATTTCGCTCGTCAAATTTACATAGTAGTTTTAATTTTATGTGAAAATTTTCTATTGTCCGAACTTTAATATTTTTCGCAATGTTGCATAAGAAAAATATTCTGATCATAACGGCGCATTTCGTTTCGTCAAATTTCGCTTTTAATTGCTAGTAAAAATGTTCACTCGTGCAAATGGGTTAATAAGATTCGCCACTTCGCAAACAATGTCAAACCATCAATATCTTCATACCGTTGGGTCCGCCTCGTCGCGCTGATCAAAACGGTATATTTGTTTGTGTCAATCGGAGTTTGGCGTTGTAAATTATAATTGTCGACGGAGCACACACCGGTCCGTTACGCAGCGCAAACCGGTACCCAACATTTCAATAGTTAAAATTGAGAGAGCCTTTCAGCTGACCTTGGGAAACCAAATAGCCACCATTTTGAAAACCATCATTGTTTTACTGTGCACTGAACCTCTGCCTGCTGCAACATTAAATGCTACGTGACAACTGCTGCTGCCTCCTCTGCCTTTTGCAATTCTATTCTCTCCCTCCCTATTCTTTATTTTATACTCCACAGCACGCAGAGCCAACAGTTCATTCCTTCATTTCATTTTGCTCCACTCTCACGTCTACAGGTACCCACTCTTCCATTCATCTTTATTCCTCTTACCTTCATTTCTTTCTCCCTTTGTTATTTCCTTCTCTGTTAGACTTTTTGCAAAAGAAAGAAAATATGCCACCCCACAACCCCTACAGCCCATCCGTGCCACCCTCCACGCCTCCCGCCTGACTTCGCCACCCACGTCCCTCCGCCACCAGACCCCACAACCCCAGCAACCCACAGCCCCTGGCTCCGCCTGCTGCCACCACCCAGACCCCCTGGCTCCGCCTGCTGCCACCACCCAGACCCCTTGGCTCCGCCTGCTGCCACCACCCAGACCCCCTGGCTCCGCCTGCTGCCACAACCCACAGCCCCTGGCTCCGCCTGCTGCCACAACCCACAGCCCCTGGCTCCGCGCCACCCAGACCCAGACGCGCCACCCAGCCTTCCGCGCCACCCAGCCACTTCGCGCCACCCTCCGCGCCACCCAGCCACTCCGCGCCACCCTCCGTGCCACCCAGTCCGCCACTTGACCTCGCCCAGACCGCCTGCAGCCCTCCGCGTCACCCAGTCCGCACCCACGCGCCTCTGCCCAGTCCGCTTTCCGCCTTCCAACCACCTACCTCCGCTCCCACGGACCCACCACCAGCCTGACCCCAACCGAGACCCCTCTGCCCCGTTTGCCACCACCAGCCGAACCACCAACAGCCCACTGCCGAACCCACTACCCAGCTGGCCACCCGCGTAGTTCGTCAAACGTTGGTCCTCGTCTTGTCCGGAGATAGTGTTGCGTATAGTGTTGTTTATATTTGTCTAGTTATTAATATACAACGTTGTCTTGTTATTTCAGCTGCTGATCCGGAATCTCAAGCCTAGGCTTCGTCTATTTTGTCGTCATACCCTGCTTCTTTGATTGTTTGTTGTTCGTTAGTGTTGTGCTTGTTCGTGCCTCTTATCTATCGTCTGCGTGCTTCGTTGTCAAACTTCTTACCACGCAAGGTGAATATTTTATATTCACGAATCAATCTATTATGCTATGATAATCAAGTGATAATTGTTGTTAATATTAATCTGGATATTAAATTGTTGATTGTTAAAATTTGGTTGAAATGAATTGTTAATTTCTAAAAGTTGACGCCATATATTGTTTAAACATGTTGAACTATAATACGATGTTAATTAGAGTAAATAATAGTGACATTAAAATTGATAAGTACGATTGATGTAGAAATTTGATAACGGACACCAAGTAAAAATATAAATGTGATAATCTTTAATCCGTAGGATTCTAGGAATAATTGTATTAATTTATATAATAACAAATGTAAGTTAATAGGGTTATTTCGGGATTATTTGAATAAATTGTTAAATTTTTTTTTATGTATGGTTGCTATTGCTTGTTTATTTACTTTGACACCATCCCAGTTATCACACTGCAAGTTCCCTTTGCTATGCCTTGTTTTATATTGAATGATATCGGGTTGAAATGATAAATACCCACTTAAATAACTTGGCCTAGGATAGACAATTAAAAATAAGAAACCCGATTGGTCAACAAAAATTATTTTGAAATTGAAATCTATTTGGAATTAAGAAATGAACTTAATAATTTGTTTGGAAATCAAATAACGACTTAATGGAGTTAATTGAAATAAATTAATGGATTTAATTGAAATAAATTAATGGATTTAATTGAAATAAATTAATGGATTTAATTGAAATAAATTAATGGATTTAATTGAAATAAATTAATGGATTTAATTGAAATAAATAAATGGATTTAATTGAAATAAATTAATGGATTAATTGGAATAAATTAATGGATTAAATTGAAACGGGTTAATAAATCTATTTAATTGAAGAAAAAAGAATTGGAGAATTTGATTTAAATAAGATTTAAAACAAGTGAGTTTTAAATTTTAATAATTTAATTTATTAGATTGGTAGATTCAGATTTAAACTAAGTTTTAAATTAAATAGATTTAAACTTGTTATAAATAATAATTTAGATTTAGGAAATTTTGACTTAAAATGGAATACGAAACTAACTAAAGTTTATGGATTTAATTTAGCGATAATTTAAAGGTAAATGATTTTAAGTCTAATGAAATCAATTTAATCAAATTTATGATTATATTTAATGTAACGATGAATGTAAACATGAATTGAGATAAATAGAATTTGATCTAACGATTCGAACTTAATTGACCGGTAAATTTGGATAAATTGATTTTGAACTAAATTTAATAAGAGAGTTATTAAATTGAACTTGAATACTTAACTATATTGTTAATTAAATGTTGAACTACAGATTTCATTTGGAAATATGATTTTAAATATCCGAAATAAATTGAATCGTGAAATGTCAAATTTTGGAAGTCAAATTTGCACCTTGACTTTCGGACTTTGATTTGTTTTAAACTTTAACTTAAATGACCATTGGGTAATAAATACGTAGTTATTAAAGAGTCCGGGATCGGATATGGACATACTCTCTGTCGATACCGAAAACCACTTTAATAACTATTACACGCGAAGTGTTGATCCAGAATGAAGTGGATGGTTTGGTGATCGCGTTGACTGAAGAAAGAGAACGATATTGGACGACCCCTGACATGACTAAAACAGGAGCCGCGCCGGGCCATTGAGGTTCGCTACCTCTAGCGGACGCACTTCTTCGATACCATATCTATTACTTTTGTGATTCGATTTGGGTGCACCCCTTTGATTGGGAGTGTTGTTTTGCGGTGTTGAGATAGTAGCTGCTATGCTCTCCATCAGTCCGGATCATGCAACTACTAGTATCCTAGTTGGTATCGCCTCATGTACCTTGTCATACTGATTATCCTATTCGCGACCACTACGTTTTGTTTTGTACCTTTAGTATATGGATTGCCCTCTGGTGACTTCCGGTTTTGGGGAAACTACGGTCTTGTATATGCTCTTGGGAATAAAACGTGTTAAGGATGGAATGGGCCATGACTTAACACTATTTTAATATCGTACTTTACTGATTAGGCATTACCTATCTATCGTATTCTACTGTATATATAGGTAGTTTATCGGATCCTTAGAGATGTTATTTCACCCATCTTTAAGTTATGAACTATTACCTTGCACTTGATTTAATTGTATAAGATTTTGAGTCCTGACTCGAGTGTTTCTTTTGCATATGCTCGGGTCAGTCTGAAGCTATCCAGTTGCTGATCAAGGTTGGTTGAAGATGCTGAAGGCTTAGCATTTATCTTTATCAGTCTATTTATATTCCTGTATTGATGTCCTAGTCTGTTGGACATTTTTGGTACTAGTCACTTGATGTTGAGACATTGTTGTATATTATATAGTGGCTTCATGAACTGCTATTATGACGATGTATTTTCCGCTGCATTATTCTGTGACTGTTCTGTGATGTTGTATTGATTCTCATTTACATTTATGTATTTATAATCCCATAATGATTCGTGTTTTGTATTATTTAAGTTGACATGTGTGGATTATTGTCAATTTAAATGGTCCAAATATACGGGTTGTTACAGTTGGTATCAGAGCTTCGGTTTCCCTAAAAACCTTAGTTTGGGATTATATATAAACTCATTAGAGATAGGGTAGCAATACCCTAGAATGAGGAGAATCGATTCAATATCCAAATCCTTTCATTTCAAACTTCTTTGATTCATTGATTAGACTTTCCTTAAAATTCTATGATTTTCTATCCTTTGGCTTTAACAATCTCTTTGGTATTTCAGGATGGGTACCAGAGGAAACCATAGGGGAGGAAGGGGCCATGGTCCTGCTCAGGCTGCACTTGTCGCTCCAGCTCCTGTCAAATTCACCATTCTTAGTAAGGAGTATTCACAACTGGGAGGTATTAAGTTTTCTGGATCCGAGAACATTATTGAGGCTCAGCAATGGCTTAAAGGTTTAGAGAAGATATTTTCTGGTCTGGAGATCACTGATGCTCAGAAGCGTCAGCTTGCTGCCTGGCAACTTCAGGATGCCGCGCAAGATTGGTGGGAATCAGTTACTTCTTGTATCGAGGAGAACACCATTACTTGGGCCCAGTTTAGGTATAAAATTTAATTGGATTCCGTAGTCTAAATTCTTCTTTTAATCTTGAAATGTTATTCATCTTGCCTATCTTTTGATTAGGGATACTTTCTCGGCACAATGGATGCCCGCTGCTAGGAAAACCCAACTTTATAGAGCTTTTATGGATCTTAAGCAGGGCAGTATGACTTTTTCTGAGTACGAGAGGAAATTCAATGAACTCTCCAAGTTCGGCCCGGGATTGATTGATACACCGCTTCTAAAGAACGAGAAGTTCATTTTGGGAGCTAGACCAGAGTATTATGACTTGCTTACTGGCCACACTCACTGCACCTTCATAGAGCTTGTTGACTATGCTCTTAGATATGAGGCAAAGCCTAGGGGACCTACTGCCAAGGCTGCTCCTACTCAGCCCTCCTCTAGTCAGCTCGGGAAGAGGAAGATGAACTTTGATCAACAAAAGAAATCTTAGCAGAAGACTACAGGATTGGGATATGCTCAGAAAAGCCCAATCGACCTTGCTAATATCACTTGCTTCAAATGCGATAAGAAGGGCCATTATGCTAATAGTTGTCCATCTTCAGGAGCTGCTGTTCCACCACCTTCTTCGACTAGGAAAGATTTATGCTATGTCTGCCTCCAGCCGAGTCATTTCAAGAAAGACTGCCCACTGTACAAGCGTGGCACACCATCTGGAGTTTTTGCCATCACCACTCCTACACCGCCTGCTCAGGATGACCAAGGTACCTTACGAAGTACTTTTTCATTACATGATTTACCTATTAGGGTATTATTCGATACTGGTGCTTCTCATAGCTTCATATCTATTGATCTTTGTAATAAGCTCAAATTAGAACCTACTCTTGCTACTCCTTCCTTATGCGTCTCCAACCCTATTGGAGGACTTGCCAACCTCAGTAGAATTTGTAAAGAGGTTGTGCTCTTGTATGGAAGATACCGTTTCACTTGGGATTTTTATGTACTTGGCTTCGCAGCATTTGACATCTTGTTAGGTGCTGATTGGTTAAGGAAATTCGATGCTGTTATTTCTTGCAAAGCTCGTTCTGTTTCTCTAGTCAACGACAAGGGCCTACCGCTTGTCATTGAATGCAAATCACCGCAGAAATATGCCGGAAGCTTCATATTCTCCCTTGATGCTCACCCGGATGATCTTAGTACTACCCCAATTGTTCAGAAATTTCCCGATGTATTTGGAGAGGTCAACTCCCTACCACCTAAACGGGAAATCGACTTCCGCATTGACCTTATTCCTGGAGCTACTCCTGTAGTTCTTCCTCACAGAAGGATGGCGCCTAAAGAAAAAGCTGAACTTAAAACTCAAATTGATGATCTATTCGCTAAAGGTTTGATTAGGAGAAGTTGTTCTGAATGGGGCGCCGTAGTTGTATTTGTCACCAAATCGGATGGATCTCTCCGCATGTGTGTTGATTACAGGGAGCTGAACAAACGCACTCTCAAGAACCGCTATCCGATGCCTCGCATCAATGATTTATTCGATCAGCTCCATGGAGCTAAAGTTTTCTCCCAACTTGATCTTGCCACTGGTTTCCACCAACTCAGAGTAGCAGAAGATAGTATTCATAAGACAGCCTTCCGTACGGAGAACGGATTCTATGAATGGTTGGTTATGCCATTCGGTTTGACCAACGCACCTGCTTATTTCGTCGACTTGATGAATCGAGTCTTCTGTGATGTGCTTAACAAGTTTGTTCTTGTTTTCATTGATGATATTCTCGTTTTCTCCAAAGACGAGAAGAAGCACGAGACACACCTTGCTTATGTTCTGGGAACTCTCCGAAATCATCAACTTAAGGCAAAATTCTCTAAATGCCACTTCTGGCGAGACGAAGTGAGATTCCTGGGCCACATAGTTTCTGAAAATGGGATTTCGGTCGATCCAGCTAAGATCGCCGTAATCAATGTAAGTTCTATCCTATTCGTTATTTCTATTCAATTCCTCTTATCCCGTTCTAATTGGAAATTTATCTACAGGATTGGGAGACTCCCAAAACTCCTACTGATATCCGTAGCTTCTTGGGCTTGGCCGGTTATTATCGTAGATTTATTGAGCACTTTGCCCGGATTTCTGCCCCACTCACCGCTTTAACCAGAAAGGATGTCAAGTTTATTTGGAGTGAGAAGTGCGAATCAGCTTTTAATGAATTGAAGCGTAAGTTAACTTCAGCTCCAGTTCTTGCGGTAATAGATGGAAGTGAAGAATTAACTGTCTATACAGATGCTTGCCGAGAAGGTTTAGGCGCTGTTCTTATGCAAAGCGGAAAGGTTATTGCTTATGCTGGCCGCCAGTTGAAGATCCATGAAGTAAACTATGCAACTCATGATCTAGAGCTTCTTGCAGTTGTATTTGCTTTGAAACTGTGGAGGCATCATCTTTTGGGAATTAAATTTGAGTTATTCACCGATCATAAGTCCTTGAGATATATCTTTTCTCAGAAGGATTTGAACCAGAGACAAGTCCGATGGCTCGAATTCTTAGCTGCATATGATCTCGATATCAATTATACTCCTGGAAAGGCAAATGTTGTAGCTGATGCTTTGAGCCGTAGCAAAGCATTGTCATGTTGTAATCTTGTAGAAGGCATGCTATTTCAGCTTGTTATCTCCCCATCTCTTGTGGATCGCATCAAAGACAAGCAATATGAGGACACCTTGCTCTATCGCATGAAGGAGTTAGTTCTTGGTAGAGTTGGAAATACCGACAGTAAAGTGGGAGCATAGATAGATAATAATGGAGTTCTGAGGATTGACAATCGTATTTGCGTCCCTAATGTCGATGGATTGAGACAAGAAGTGCTTAGAGAAAACCATCGGTCATCACTTTCATTTCATCCTGGTGTCACTAAGATGTACCGAAATATGAAGCGTTTATATTGGTGGAGTGGGATGAAGAGGGATATTTCTATATATGTCAGTAGATGCACCACTTGCCAACAAGTTAAGGCCGATCACCAGAAGACTGCAGGATTACTTCAACCTCTAGAGATTCCGTGTTGGAAATAGGATCAGATTTCTATGGACTTCATTGATGGATTACCGAGGACCAGAAAAGGTAACGAGAGTATATGGGTGATTGTTGATAGGTTGACAAAATGTGCTCACTTTATTCCGGTTAAGACCACTCGGACTGCTTTGAGTTTGGCCGAGATATATATGAGAGAGATTGTTAGACTCCATGGAGTTCAATCTAGTATTGTGTGCGATAGAGACCCTTTATTCACTAGTAAATTCTGGAAGGCATTTCAGGACGTCTTGGGCACTAAACTGAATCTGAGCACAGCTTATCATCCTCAAACAGATGGCCAAACTGAAAGGGTGAATCAGATTTTAGAAGATCTGCTCCGAGTCTGCATTATTGATTTCGGGGGATCTTGGGAAGACCATCTCCATTTGGTTGAATTCACTTATAATAATAGTTATCAGGTAAATCAAAATTTCAATTTGAATAAGTAAATTTGAATTGAAATTTAACCACCTTTATATTCAGGCAAGTATCGACATGGCACCGTTTGAAGCTTTATATGGACGGCCATGCAAATCGCCAGCTTGTTGGATTGAGCCTGGTGATCGATTAATTCTTGGTCCAGATATGATTATAGAAGCATCCGAGAAGGTAAATGAAATCAGAAGAAAGATGAAGACCGCACAGGATAGACAGAAGAGCTATGCTGATAGGCGTAGAAGAGATTTAGAATTCCTGATTGGGGATAAGGTATTCCTTAAGGTATCACCTTTGAAGAATGTTATTCGATTTGGTCGTAGAGGGAAGCTCGCTCCTAGATTTGTTGGACCATTCACTATCACTGAGAGAATTGGTACACTAGCCTACAGAGTTGCACTACCGGAGAAATTTGAGGGCGTGCACAACGTCTTCCATGTTTCACATCTTCGGAAAGTGGTACACGATCCATCCTTGCCAATTCCTATTGCTCAGTTAGATGAAGTTGATATTGAGCCGGATTTGACTATAGAGAGGAGACCACTTCGTATTGTTGATAGGGATACAAAGCAACTTAGAAGGAAGTCGGTCAGCCTAGTCAAGGTCCAATGGAGTCCCGATGATCGTGATTGCACTTGGGAAACCGAGGAGAGTATCCGGGATTCTAATCCAGAGTTGTTTGTTGAAGGTAAATTCCATTCTATACTCTTTACTATATTCAATGATCTATTCTGAATCCATTGTATCTTTGTTATCTGTTCTCCCACTCTTTACTTTGTTCCTTTTCGAGGACGAAAAGTCTTGAGTAGGGGAGAATGTAACGACCCTGAAATTCCGACCCAATTTAAAAATTTTAGAACCGTTATTTTAATTAAAAATGTGAAATTTACATACGATGTCAATCAACGTCCAAACTTTGTTTCTAAATTGCGCCTAGATGATTGTAGATATGGGTAAAGTTTCGTCGGAAAATACCGCAGTAAACTTCATGCGCATTTTACTGCACATCAGTTCATTTTAAAGCGTGAAAATTTCATCTTCCGAACCTAAATATTTTTACATAGAAAAATTCTAAATCATTTTCTGACGAAGGCGTCGTTTTTCGTTTTTCAAAATTCGGACATCTTTAGCTCCGTCGATCTTATTCTTCGGTGTTTTACTGCATTCTCCGTAATGGAAGTTCAAATATTCTCAAACGATTTCCGTTACCGTTCAAACTTCACATTTGGAATATGCCTAGATAGACATAGGTGTGCGCCAAATTTCGTCGAAAAATATTGTAGTAAATTTCGCTCGTCAAATTTACATAGTAGTTTTAATTTTATGTGAAAATTTTCTATTGTCCGAACTTTAATATTTTTCGCAATGTTGCATAAGAAAAATATTCTGATCATAACGGCGCATTTCGCTTCGTCAAATTTCGTTTTTAATTGCTAGTAAAAATGTTCACTCGTGCAAATGGGTTAATAAGATTCGCCACTTCGCAAACAATGTCAAACCATCAATATCTTCATATCGTTGGGTCTGCCTCGTCGCGCTGATCAAAACGGTATATTTGTTTGTGTCAATCGGAGTTTGGCGTTATAAATTATAATTGTCGACGGAGCACACACCGGTCCGTTACGCAGCGCAAACCGGTACCCAACATTTCAATAGTTAAAATTGAGAGAGCCTTTCAGCTGACCTTGGGAAACCAAATAGCCACCTTTTTGAAAACCATCATTGTTTCACTGTGCACTGAACCTCTGCCTGCTGCAACATTAAATGCTACGTGACAACTGCTGCTGCCTCCTCTGCCTTCTGCAATTCTATTCTCTCCCTCCTATTCTTTATTTTATACTCCACAGCACGCAGAGCCAACAGTTCATTCCTTCATTTCATTTTGCTCCACTCTCACGTCTACAGGTACCCACTCTTCCATTCATCTTTATTCCTCTTCCCTTCATTTCTTTCTCCCTTTGCTATTTCCTTCTCTGTTAGAATTTTTGCAAAAGAAAGAAAATATGCCACCCCACAACCTCTACAGCCCATCCGTGCCACCCTCCACGCCTCCCGCCTGACTTCGCCACCCACGTCCCTCCGCCACCAGACCCCACAACCCCAGCAACCCACAGCCCCTGGCTCCGCCTGCTGCCACCACCCAGACCCCATGGCTCCGCCTGCTGCCACCACCCAGACCCCCTGGCTCCGCCTGCTGCCACCACCTAGACCCCCTGGCTCTGCCTGCTGCCACAACCCACAGCCCCTGGCTCCGCCTGTTGCCACCGCCCAGACCCCCTGGCTCCGCGCCACCCAGACCCAGACGCGCCACCCAGCCCTCCGCGCCACCCTCCGCGCAACCCAGCCACTC
Organism: Allium fistulosum; assembly: GCA_030737815.1. NCBI lineage: Eukaryota > Viridiplantae > Streptophyta > Magnoliopsida > Asparagales > Amaryllidaceae > Allium > Allium fistulosum. Next base: position 1,214,456,037 of record CM060904.1, on the reverse strand, counting down.
CGCGCCACCCTCCGTGCCACCCAGTCCGCCACTTGACCTCGCCCAGACCGCCTGCAGCCCTCCGCATCACCTAGTCCGCACCCACGCGCCTCTGCCCAGTCCGCTTTCCGCCTTCCAACCACCTGCCTCCGCTCCCACGGACCCACCACCAGCCTGACCCCAGCCGAGACCCCTCTGCCCCGTTCGCCACCACCAGCCGAACCACCAACAGCCCACTGCCGAACCCACTACCCAGCTGGCCACCCGCGTAGTTCGTCAAACGTTGGTCCTCGTCTTGTCCGGAGATAGTGTTGCGTATAGTGTTGTTTATATTTGTCTAGTTATTAATATACAACGTTGTCTTGTTATTTCAGCTGCTGATCCGGAATCTCAAGCCTAGGCTTCGTCTATTTTGTCGTCATACCTTGCTTCTTTGATTGTTTGTTGTTCGTTAGTGTTGTGCTTGTTCGTGCCTCTTATCTATCGTCTGCGTGCTTCGTTGTCAAACTTCTTACCACGCAAGGTGAATATTTTATATTCACGAATCAATCTATTATGCTATGATAATCAAGTGATAATTGTTGTTAATATTAATCTGGATATTAAATTGTTGATTGTTAAAATTTGGTTGAAATGAATTGTTAATTTCTAAAAGTTGACGCCATATATTGTTTAAACATGTTGAACTATAATACGATGTTAATTAGAGTAAATAATTGTGACATTAAAATATAAATATAAATGTGATAATCTTTAATCCGTAGGATTCTAGGAATAATTGTATTAATTTATATAATAACAAATGTAAGTTAATAGGGTTATTTCGGGATTATTTGAATAAATTGTTAAATTTTTTTTTATGTATGGTTGCTATTGCTTGTTTATTTACTTTGACACCATCCCAGTTATCACACTGCAAGTTCCCTTTGCTATGCCTTGTTTTATATTGAATGATATCGGGTTGAAATGATAAATACCCACTTAAATAACTTGGCCTAGGATAGACAATTAAAAATAAGAAACCCGATTGGTCAACAAAAATTATTTTGAAATTGAAATCTATTTGGAATTAAGAAATGAACTTAATAATTTGTTTGGAAATCAAATAACGACTTAATGGAGTTAATTGAAATAAATTAATGGATTTAATTGAAATAAATTAATGGATTTAATTGAAATAAATTAATGGATTTAATTGAAATAAATTAATGGATTTAATTGAAATAAATTAATGGATTTAATTGAAATAAATAAATGGATTTAATTGAAATAAATTAATGGATTAATTGGAATAAATAAATGGATTTAATTGAAATAAATTAATGGATTAATTGGAATAAATTAATGGATTAAATTGAAACGGGTTAATAAATCTATTTAATTGAAGAAAAAGGAATTGGAGAATTTGATTTAAATAAGATTTAAAACAAGTGAGTTTTAAATTTTAATAATTTAATTTATTAGATTGGTAGATTCAGATTTAAACTAAGTTTTAAATTAAATAGATTTAAAATTGTTATAAATAATAATTTAGATTTAGGAAATTTTGACTTAAAATGGAATACGAAACTAACTAAAGTTTATGGATTTAATTTAGCGATAATTTAAAGGTAAATGATTTTAAGTCTAATGAAATCAATTTAATCAAATTTATGATTATATTTAATGTAACGATGAATGTAAACATGAATTGAGATAAATAGAATTTGATCTAACGATTCGAACTTAATTGACCGGTAAATTTGGATAAATTGATTTTGAACTAAATTTAATAAGAGAGTTATTAAATTGAACTTGAATACTTAACTATATTGTTAATTAAATGTTGAACTACAGATTTCATTTGGAAATATGATTTTAAATATCCGAAATAAATTGAATCGTGAAATGTCAAATTTTGGAAGTCAAATTTGCACCTTGACTTTCGGACTTTGATTTGTTTTAAACTTTAACTTAAATGACCATTGGGTAATAAATACGTAGTTATTAAAGAGTCCGGGATCGGATATGGACATACTCTCTGTCGATACCGAAAACCACTTTAATAACTATTACACGCGAAGTGTTGATCCAGAATGAAGTGGATGGTTTGGTGATCGCGTTGACTGAAGAAAGAGAACGATATTGGACGACCCCTGACATGACTAAAACAGCAGCCGCGTCGGGCCATTGAGGTTCGCTACCTCTAGCGGACGCACTTCTTCGATACCATATCTATTACTTTTGTGATTCGATTTGGGTGCACCCCTTTGATTGGGAGTGTTGTTTCGCGGTGTTGAGATAGTAGCTGCTATGCTCAACATCAGTCCGGATCACGCAACTACTAGTATCCTAGTTGGTATCGCCTCATGTACCTTGTCATACTGATTATCCTATTCGCGACCACTACGTTTTGTTTTGTACCTTTAGTATATGGATTGCCCTATGGTGACTTCCGGTTTTGGGGAAACTACGGTCTTGTATATGCTCTTGGGAATAAAACGTGTTAAGGATGGAATGGGCCATGACTTAACACTATTTTAATATCGTACTTTACTGATTAGGCATTACCTATCTATCGTATTCTACTGTATATATAGGTAGTTTATCGGATCCTTAGAGATGTTATTTCACCCATCTTTAAGTTATGAACTATTACCTTGCACTTGATTTAATTGTATAAGATTTTGAGTCCTGACTCGAGTGTTTCTTTTGCATATGCTCGGGTCAGTCTGAAGCTATCCAGTTGCTGATCAAGGTTGGTTGAAGATGCTGAAGGCTTAGCATTTATCTTTATCAGTCTATTTATATTCCTGTATTGATGTCCTAGTCTGTTGGACATTTTTGGTACTAGTCACTTGATGTTGAGACATTGTTGTATATTATATAGTGGCTTCATGAACTGCTATTATGACGATGTATTTTCCGCTGCATTATTCTGTGACTGTTCTGTGATGTTGTATTGATTCTCATTTACATTTATGTATTTATAATCCCATAATGATTCGTGTTTTGTATTATTTAAGTTGACATGTGTGGATTATTGTCAATTTAAATGGTCCAAATATACGGGTTGTTACACATGTTGTGACCACATGCCCTTCACGACCCTCGAAAATCGACGCAAATACGCCACTGTATAACATGTCGAATGATCGAGTGCTGGAAAAGACAGATTGCTGAAGGGAAAGAAAGAAGATAGAAAAAAGAAGGAACTAAAACAATAACGGAATCTCACAATCGCAACGGAACAATATATAATAGATAATGACTGATCTTTACACAAAAAGAACTATATCTGTTTTATACATTACATCATCAGAGTACAACACACTCAATAGAAAAATAATTGACATTTATATTAACTTGTCCTCACAAAAGCTGACTATATAGCTTATACTTTACAGCGGAATATACATCAAGTACGTGTGATACGTCTCGCCATCCAGCTCATCTCCTGAGCTCCACAGCATCCCATCCTGTATTTTATAATACTCAGTCTGACCCGAGCATTATAATAAAATAACACCATAGTCAGTCTGGAAAACCAGTGTGAGAAAATATACTCAATAGAATTATTAAAGTTTTCAAAATCCTTTGAAAATCAAAGGTATCTCGTAAGACCACGCCACAAATAAACATGTCGGGTTTTTACCTTATGATAACCAAAACATTTCTTATCAAAATCCTCTGATATTATAATAGTTTCTAAGTACATATACTTATTCAAATAGCCAAAATTGTTACATTCATTAAATTCTAGCAATACTAGGCTCTACAATCAAAACCGTAAAGGGCACGTATGGAAAATGGATTTCCAACTAATGACTAGGCACTGGGGTACCACATGTCACGGTACCTGGTCTAGATCATCATACCGAGGACCCCTCCTGATCCTCTACAACACAAGACTGGAGCTAACCCTTACTGGATAGTCCAAATAAGATCACCCCGCGGTTGGGATCAATACCCGCCCCACACAGCCTAATAAAAAGGGACATCTAGATAGGGATGAGCTTACCCTAATTGGGTGCTACCCACTTAGCCTTGCTGCATATCCCCTGATTTTCAGTCATTCCCGGTTGATGGGGCTCGAGGCTAAGCGTTACCTTTTTAGAACATTCACTTTGAATGCCCATCGTCCTCTTGACGATGTTCTTATAGCATTCATACATACAAGTCCGTTCCGGGTCCGAGCGGAACCGAAGGCGCTACTCCTACTACATCCATTTTGGAATCACCCTCAGGATTAGTAGCGATTAGCCCTTGCACTTCACTGCTCCATCTTCGACTCCAAGCTCTTGTCTTCATCACGAAAATGTACTCATTGGATCGAAGTGGTTTTCGAATCACAAATCTGATCTCGGTCTCTTCGAAATAACGTTCGATATTTCCCAGTAAACTCAACCCCGGTTCTTTAGGAATAAACAGACGAATATAAGATCGGAGATCACCTCCTAACCGTTAGTGGACGAATTTCCTTATAAACGCCCTAGAAGAACGAACGAGTTTATATGTATAGTATAGCACCTCGAACGGTAACTGCACCATATAATTCTTATATCTCTTCTAGATATTTCCAAAGTTATATTTGGGTCCAGATTTGATAGTCGGTTATTTAACTATCAAATAAACTATCAATTCAACCAATTATTTTATTTCCACTGAAAACACCAAGTCTTATTAAATTTAGATTTTAAATAACTTAAATTACCTTATCAAATATATATACTTAAGATATTTACAGTAAGGCTACTAAAATTACTTTATTAAAAATAATACTTATGAAATTCTATAAGAGTTTCTAAGTAAAACTTAAGCCAAAACTACTTTTAAAATAAAGCTATTATATCAAATATTTATGTTAAAATTTCCTTTTAAAAATCATAATACTAATTTACTTTCGAAATAATTAACTACTATAATTAACTTAAATAAATATTTATTTTTCACTTTAAAACAATTAAATAATAAATTTTCTAAAACAGTCTAAAAACTTTTTTAAACTTCTAGTTTATACTTAGAAATCATCCTTTGAAAATATACTTAGCTTTCTAGGAAAATACACTTTCCAACTTTTAAAAATAAAATCACCGTTTTATTTTTAAAACGAATTACACCTTTTCTTATAAATTTCCACCGTGAATCTATACTTTCAAATTTATCCAACGATAAATATTCCACTTCATTTATAAGCCCAGTTTACAAATTCCCATTCCTCATTATCCTTTAAATCACAGTTTCCAAAACACTTAATCGATTTCAAACTGATTTCCTGAACTAAATTCCCTTTAAAATTTATTTCTCGATTTATCCAAATCAATTCCAAAATCCATTAACACCAAATTCACCCTTTATTATGATTTAAAATCCTTAATTACATCTGAAACATCAATTTTATTCTTTATTCCAAATTTCTCTTTTCATTTCCTTTAAGAACCCAAATCATTATATTTCTATATCTTAAAATACCAAAATATATTCATTCAAACCATAGCATCGAATAACTTAAATTTCCAATATAATATATCACCGGATATCAAAATAAACATATCACAAATTATGAATATATTTTCAATATTTTGAGGAATCCAGTTGGATCCCTCCAACTTGTTTCCCTGCATCCATAGATGTTAGCAAAATATAAAAATACCAAATCCCACTTCGAGGGTGACATCGCGGTATAAAGGGTCATTCGCTAGTATGCAGGGCGCATAGGGTCTCATCTGCTATATAATGCGGGAATATCAATCACTCCAATATATATATACACTACTATATATGATATCACATCCAAACTGCTAATAATAATCACATTCAATCAATCAACCAATAATTTAAATTCTAAGTATTTAAATTAATTATGGAAATCCAGATGTGAGTGAGATTAACTCATCTTGAGTTTTCATAGCCGGATGTTCAAATTAAATCGACCGCGATCGATTTAACCCAAATTTCCATGAGCTCCAGCCACCTCCAGATCAGCACTGGACCGTCGATCCCGTCGCTGTGATTCCCGCACCGCCAGTTTCGTCGAATTTTGATAATGTATGCATGAGATATGAGTTTTTAAACGTTTGAATATAATTTATATAAACAATTTTTTTTATATTATACCAGAACAAATCTAGACCGTAGATTCCAAGGGCAAAATCCAGGCCGCATTTCCTCTATTCTCCTTTGTCTTCGTTCAAGCGCATGCCCAGGGATGACAAACCCGTGCCACCGCCGATTTATCAAAAATCGCCACCACCACGTTCACTTCGAGGATGATCCAATCCTCCCACGCAAAAGCTCTAGCCGACGCGCACCCATGGCCAGAGATTCGCCAAGCTCGGTTCACCCATGTCCTCGAAAATTGTGAGGAAACGGCAGCGATATCAGCCTCGATATCTCATTCATCGTCGCTTGAGACACGATCACCACCGTTGGTATCGTAGAGCTCGGAGTGCTCTACGACTTCCTAGTTGGAAGATCCTCCTAAAAATCGATAGATCGATAGGAAATCGAGGGGAAACGAAAGCAAGCTTCGGCCATTGAAATATTTTAGTTGGCGGCTCAAGAATAGATTACGGTTTTCGTTGATGAACAGTATTATATATGTACATAATATTATTTTATTAATATATTTTCCAATTTTTACAAGTTTTTCAAACGAACTCCTAACAATACGTGCCGCTTGGCGTTCATAATGTTTTACCCATATTCTGAACACAATGGAACGTGTTTCGAAGGCTAATTTGATCGTATGTGGAAGATAGCTTTTGAATCGAGTTTAAATATTAAATTTTTGATTTTAATTTCAACGTGTTCCTCACCCGTACGAACAAAAGGTAACTCCGAATGCTACGAAAATTGAATATGAAAATAATACACTATTACGGATCCAATGGAACTAGTTTCGTCGAATTCCGAGACTATGCCCCGGAAGGCTATTTTAACTCGTCGATTTAAATCGAGCGATTTCGAAATTGTCGAAATCATTTAAAATTTCACTTTAATAACTTTACTAACTTAATTATAAATCATATAGAATTTATAATCATATTAGAAATCATTCTGATTCATTTTAAATCAAAATCTGATTATTTACATTATTTCTATATACTAGTTTCCATTATTAATTTAATTATAAATTCCAGTTTTAACTTATCGACTTTAAAATCCCATTAACAAGTCCAATATTAAAATTCTAATCCAACTAGACTTAAATAAAAAATTTTAAACCATTTCCATATTCATTTATTTCTCAGATTTACAAATTATCTCAATTCCAAATATTGAACACTATTTATCCAAATACAATTAAATCATTATATTTGAAATTATAACTCTTTTTTATTAATTCATCCCAAATATCCATATTTCAAAATCAATTTAAAATTCAAATTCAACATTTAAAATAAATTAAATGTTCAAAATTAATAACCAAAATTTCGGGTCGTTACATTCCTCCCCCCTTATAAAAATTTCGTCCCCAAAATTTGCTTAGGTAGGAAAAAATGTTTCTAAACCCATTAACTTACCCAAAACCCACTTAATTAAAATATACATTCACTTCTTAAAACCCTTTAGTTTAATCCAAAACCATTAGCTTTCATTCTTAACTCAAAAAATTTGATTTCTAACATCGTTCCAAAAATCAACTTTACTAGTTAAACAAAATTTTTCAAAACTTTCAAAAAATTTCAAAAAATTTGACAGCATCTCCTTTGTACGGAGAACGTTTTACAATATCACAAATATGATAAAAATATATACATCGACCCACAAGGTCGGAAAACAAAATATATAGCAATATATTATCATTTCTTAATTTTATTGCGTAGGCGTACCTTTTATTTAGCATTTTTAAGCAAGCAGCTATTATTAGCAATTAGCATGGCCAAAATCCAGCCAAACGGCTTCCAGGTACCTATACTTACTCAAACAAGCACATAAGTTTCCAAAATCATGAAATTTTAACAACATTCCATTTACCTACTAACCTAACACAAAGCTTCATAACCTAATCAAATAAACTTCATAATCCAACATGTTAACCATAAATTATAAGCGATCACAAAGGTTTCAACACTATTTTAATTTCCTCTATAAATCCATATTTCATTTTTATTTCACTCGGAAGGATTTACAACCAAATTTTACTATACTCAATTCACATTTACAACGACCAAACTCATATTCACTCCAATATGATTTACATGTGCCTTACTTACATAATTTCACCTTTCCCAACCCCAAAATGTTTTATTTGCACCTCTTTTATGATTCACTTTCATTAATATGCAATCCATTTTATTAACCTACAATTTATTCCCTTTTTAAATTGACTCCAAACCAAATTTATCAACTTTCATTTGATTCTAATTAAAGTTATTCACCACTTTGTTTGCTTCATTTTTCATTGACACGTCTCAACCTATGTAAATTTTATATGAATCCATTTCATAAATAATCACTTTAGTTAAGTTTTCCTTTGTAACCAAATTCCATTTTATTTTTATTTTGAATTGATCTCATTTAATTACTTGCTTCATTTTCTTATAAATTTCCGACAATTCTTTCTAGCACAACATGGTTCATGTACTTGCATTTCATTTCATTATCCAAACATGATTCATTCAAAACCATTTCATAAAGCTCGACAACAACCATTTCACAATTTACTTAAGTTATTTCAACTCCATAATAATTCCATTTCTTCTTGCATCAATTCTATTTCCATTTTAATTTGATTCTCATCCAATCAAATTCAAATCCGTTTGCTAATTTTAATTCAATTAGTTTACTTCCAAATCTTAAATCAACATTTGATTTTATTTCGTTTACCCAGATATCTAACAATTTTATTTATAGGTTTTATTTTGCTTTTCAAATTTTTTATTTTTATTTTTAAGCTATCAAAATTTTATTCATTCCGATACAATTTTTATTTAGTTTAGCTTACGCTAGATTCATCTTCATACCATTCTTTTTAATTTAGTTGAGTAAGAATTTAATTTATTCAATATCACTTTCAACTTAATTAAATTTCCTTTTGATTCAATTCTTTTTAAATTTAATTCAAGTTCAACTAAATTTTATTTAACCAACTTAAATCCATACCATTCCTTTTACTAGTTTAAATAAGAATTTAATTCCATTCAATATTATTTATAACTCATCTGAATTCTGGTTTCAATTCAATTCAAATTCAACTCAAATTCATTTAATTTAAGTTAAATTCAATTCGATCCAATTTTATTTCTCAATCAAATTTAAATTTTTATTTCCCAATGTATAAGTTTAAAAACTTATTTACTTACCTAAGTCCATTCACATTTTATATTTTACTTTACCTTATTTCAATTAACCTTTCATTTAGAATTAAATTTTGAATTTTCCGTTCCTTTTTCCATAAAATACCAACCATTTTCATTTAGGTTTTGCAATTCCATTTCTCTATTCATAAGTTCACAACTTATTTACTTAAAATCTTATAACCTAATTTCTAGATTATTTATTACTTAAGTTAAATTCCAATATATCTTATTCCCTTTGATTTACTCAAGTTAAATTTTAACTCCAGGATTAAAATTTTCAATTTCATTTCTTAATTATATCAACTTCACTTTATAAATTAAATACTGATTCCCCCTTGACTTTCCACATCATTTTAAAAATAGAATTCCAGAATTTAATTACCCGGTTTTATTTCAAAACCATTTTGAAATCATAAATAACACATACTCTCTTGGTATATCAAATCAAACCTTCGGATTCCCAAACAACTTGGTTATACCAAAACAATTTAACTTTTGAATTTCTAAAACAAACTTCTTTATCAAACAAGTCTAAACAAATAATTATACCAAACCACCTGGCAGCAATCCATCACTTAGAAACTCGAAAATGAATACTGATGATGTGGCCATCATCATCAGGATTATTTTCCAGTGACTGAATGTAACAACCCGCATATTCTACGATTGTATATTTAAATATTTTATTTAAATATAGCATCGTTAGTCGGATTAAAGTCCGAAATGTCACTTTTTGCAAATGGTCGAATTGGGACTCGAGACCCCTTCCATTGAGTCCAAAATGGCGTTTGCGACTTTTTTTAGTATAAACATCGATATGTTTGGAGTAAGTTGAATTTTGCTATTTTCTGTTGGGCTTTTGGGTTTGGGTTTCACCCAACTCATCTTATATCCTAACTCAGCACCTCTCTTCATCCATTCATTCTCACTTCATTTCTTTTTCTCTAACATAACTGAAAATGGGGGAAGAGAAGAGGAATTAGAAATTCCAAGCCCTGGTTCCTCTTGCAAACTCAAATTCTTGCTCCAAATTCAAGGTGAAGCTTTGGTAAGCATCCTCTTCATCTTCTCCATCTTGTTTTCTCTTCAATTTCAGAAATGTTCTTAACCCTAACTTTGAGAAAAACTCCATTTTTGTTTTAGATTGAAGTTCTTGAGGTGGTGTTGAAGAGAGATAAACCTATTTCTTGTTCTAGAGTTTATCATTTGTTTTCGGGTTAAAATGTGAGTTTTTGAACTCACATCTACTTCTAGATATCATTGTTGTTAGGTATGAATTCCTAACACTTATCTATGTCCGTTTGCTTTTGATTTGAATTGAATTGGTGAATATTCCAATTTTTGTGTTTTGGTCCAATTTTATGAAAATCATCTTGTGGATGTTTGCACTTTGATATTTAGGGTGTATCGAAGAGCCTATAAGGCCAGGTTGTCATTTGGCGTAAATCCTTGGTCGTCATTGCTCGATTGATCGCTCCCGAATCATTTTGGCCATCATGGCCTAGGAAAATTGGTTCCCAGACCAGGTCTTTAGACGTCTGAAATGCAAGTTCACAAGTCTGGTTTTAAACCTGGAGCAAAAGTTTATACGGTGGAAATTTATAAAAATGGCAGAAAACAGAGTCAGACGTCTGAAACAACCTTTCAGACGTCTGAAACACCTTGTCAAACGTCTGAACCACCCTTTCAGACGTCTGAACCACCCTGTCAGACGTCATAAGCCACCCCCTAGACGTCTGGATGGTTTCTGAATTTCCAGAACCTAAATCCAAACGTCTGGATTGACCCCAGATGTCTGGATTGACCCCAGACGTCTGGGATTGCCTATTTTTGCCTATTTGCCTATTTGCCTATTTTTGATTGAATTTCCATTGTTTAATCGATTCGTGTTGATCCAATTAGTTGTTATTGCATTCTTTGACTTTGATGATTCTTTTTAGATTTCGTACACGGGTTTTTATAAAATGATCTTTTAAATTGTATTAAAAGCTCGTTTCTCCAATTTAGAATTTCTATTTAAAACACACACACAATTTTGCACTTCGAGCAAAGAGGGAGGAGAATTAAATGATTAGATAAAATACATGCTATGAACACGTGCGTTCATCTTTTCAGTTAATTCCTAATCTATTTGTTTGATCATTTTGACCTTCGGGTCTGGTTTACCGATGAGATGAGGTAAACCTTGTACTGCTTTGAGTGTGAAATTGACTGACGGATAGTAAACTGTTTAGTGTGAACGTCGGATACTGCGCCGAGTGTAAACTTTGTACACTTTATTAGATAAATTAGTTAAGCTTTTAAAATAAAATTTTTACTTAAGTTTAATTTGAATAATTTGAGTGAAATAATGATAATTAAGGAGATTATAATATTTAATATTTTGAATTAATCCAAATTCCTAAGTGATTTTATATTTATAATAATTATTTAATTTTACATAAAATAAAGTGTTATTGAGTGGATGGTTCGTATCGACGGATACTGCGCCGTCGTACGATCCATTGTGAAGTTAAATAAGTAAAAAAAATTAAGCTTGTTCAGATTGAATTTGATTACCTTTGGTAATAAATACCGTTGTATAATTTCATACGGCCTATCTGTTAAGATGTTTCCAAACTAAATAGTTGTGTTAATTGTAGATTTATCAAACCATTTGACATCGGGTCAGCGGAAACAGACACCATTCCGCTGAATAGTTAATTTAACTTCTATGGGTAGTTTAAGCCATCGATCTAATCTTTTCTGTGTAATTGCTTACTTGCAATGTTAATCTCTGATCTGCTTATTCATGCATGAATCTATTTATTTGTCTGTTAATTATATTTGAGAATATAATGTGAATTGATCTATGGAAGCTGATTAATATTGAATATCTGTATTGTCATGCTAGACTGTGAATGGTAGATTGATAAGTACCGTTGAGACTGATAAGCCTTATTCTATTTGGGTTGACTTTGAACCTAGTTTTGTTTTATAAATAAATATTATTTTTAATGATGTTTCAAAAGAATTGATAAATATTTTGGAAATGTCAAAAGTAGTTAATTTATTATTTTTGGAAATCTTTAATAAAGGTATAATATTATTTTAAATTGTAAATTATTTAAAATTATTTCAAGTATGAAACTATTCTTTTGTAATGATCATTTCAAAGTAAATTTCTATTTCATTAGTATTTAAGTATATTTTCTTTAAAATAAATCTATTAATTATAAATGATGTTTTAAATGATATATTGTATAGTAAACTTTTATAAAGAGTATTTTTATTTAATAAACTTGAGAAATATATTTGGAAATTTTATAAGTATGATTTAGAAAGAAATTGTTTTAAATTTATGTTTACATAGAAAAAGCTTTCTTAGTAAATTTTAATCTGTTTGGATTTAAATGTGTACAAGGCTTAATGGTTGCAACGGGAAATAACTTGGTTGAATTGATTGATTGGTTTGATAGTTAAATAACTGACTATCAAATCTGTACCAAAACGTAACTCTGGAAATATCTAGAGGAAACTCGGGAATTATATGGTACGGTTACCGTTCGAGGTGCTATATCGTACGTGTAAACTCGTTTTTTCTCTAGGACGAATTATAAGGAAACCCATCCACTAACGGTTAGGAGGTGAACTCCGATCTTATATTTCATCTATGTATTTCCTAAAGAACCGGGGTTGATTTTACCGGGAAATAGCGAACGTTGTTTCGGAGAGACCGGGATCGGAATTGAAATCCGAAAACCACTTCTATCCAACGAGTACGTTTTCATGATAAAAACTAGAGCTTGGAGTCGATGATGGAGCAGTGAAGTGCAAGGTCTAATCGCTACTGATCCTGAGGGTGATTCCAAAATGGATGTTGTAGGAATAGTGCCTTCGGTTCCGTTCGAACCCGGAACGGACTTGTATGGATGAATGCTTTCAGAACATCGTCAGGGGGGACGTGAGCATTCTAAGTGAAATGTTCTAAAAAGGTAACGCTGAGCCTCGAGCCTCATCAACCGGGAATGACTGAAAATCAGGGGATATGTAGTAAGGCTAAGTGGGTAGCACCCAAGTAGGGTAAGGTCATCCCTGTCTAGAAGTCCCTTTATATTTCGGCTGTGTGGGCGGTTACTGATCCCAACCGCGGGTTGATCTTACTCGGGCTATCCAGTAAGGGGTAGTCCGGTCTTGTGTTGCAGGGGAACGGAGAGTTCCTCGGTACACTGATCTAGACCAGGTACTGTGATAGGTAGTACCCCAGTGCCTAGTCATTCGTTGGGAATCCATTCTCCCTACGTGCCTTTACGGTTTTGACAGTAGAACCCACTTTGTGGATAGTATGCTGGAATTTAATAATGTAACAATTTCAGCTATTTGAATAAGTATTTGTATATAGACACTATTATAATATCAGAAGATTTTATATGAAATGTTTGGTTATCGTAAGGTAAAAACACGACATGTTTATTTGTGGCATGGTCATATGAGATACCTTTGATTTCAAAAGGATTTTTAAACTTTAATAATCAAGTTGATTGTGTTTCTCACGCTGATTTACCAGACTGACCCGGGCGTGGTGTTTTTCCAATATGCTCGGGTCAGACCGAGAATATTTCTAGGTTTAGCTGGAAGAGTGGAAGCTGTTCAAGAGAGGAGCTGGAATAAGGAGACATATTGACGTAGATGCTTATATTCTGTCTGTATTTGGTTGTGTGGTCAACTAGTTGTAAGGACATGATTGTTATAAACTGTCCGAGTTCAATGGTTGTAACTCTAATTTAAAGTCTATATGTATTATTAAAGCAACAGTTTTGGTTTCGTGTAAAGATTTGTTTATATTATAATTTATTCGATCCACTGTGAGATTTTGATTATTCTCTTTTCTTCTTTCTATTTCTACCTTCTTTCTTTCACTATCCGTCTTCCCATGCAATTTGGCTAACAAGTGTGGTTTAAAATCAGTTTAAATCGGTACGGAAAAATGGGTTGTGACAATAATATCAGAGGATGTTGATATAAAATGTTTTGGTTATCGTAAGGTAAAAACCCGACATGTTTATTTGTGGCCTGGTCTTACGAGATACCTTTGATTTCAAAGGATTTTGGAAACATTAATAATTCAATTGAGTGTGTTTTCTCATGCTGGTTTTCCAGATTGACTCGGGTGTTATTTTATTATAATGCTCAGGTCAGACCGAGTATTACAGATTCAGGATATGATGCTGTGGAGATTAGGAGCCGAGCTGGATGACGAGACGTATTGTAACATCCTGGAATTTTCGACCTCAAAAGTCGACAATAATACGTTCACTGTATAGAGTGCCGAGCAATCGAGTGCCGGAAATCCCAGACTGTTAGGGTAAAGAAGAGAAAGAGGTAGAAGAAGAAACAGAAAACAAAAGCTCAGAATCCCACATTCGCAGCGGATCGAAATATAATATACAAATAACAGCATTTACACAAAGAAAGCTGTAAATGTCAATTTACATACAATATATCAGAGTACAACCATTCACAATTAAACCGGACAGTTATCATACTTGTTCCCAAAACCAGTCTAGACAATCTCTACTTCGCAGCGGAATATAATCAATATGTTCCTGCCATCCTGCTCGTCTCCTGAACTCCAGAACGTCCAAACCTGAAAATCTGTAATACTTGGTCTGACTCGAGCATTACATTAAAGTAACACCTGAGCCAGGCTGGAAACCAGCGTGAGTAATCCCATATAACTTGAAAATACTGAGTTTTAAAACTTATTTGAAAACCATGGTAACTCGTTCATCACTACGAGTTCTTATCTTGCTAAAGCCAACACTTATTTCACAAAACAATATCTAAGTACCGTTACTTAGTTTCAATGGTCCAGATTACTCAATTTGTTCCGTTCCAGCCTATTCGATTTACAAATCAAATCTATAAAGAATTATATATTACTAATCGAAGTGGTTTCGGATATTGCTGATATCTGACCCCGGTCTCTTCGAATCCAATGTCATCTTTAAACCAATTTGTTTAAGTAAACAATTTAGTTAAATTTAGAATAATATACGCACACAGAAATCCATCACAGATATCTAATTAAATAAATGATTCACATTTATTCATAGACCAATCCGGCCATTTAAGATCACATCACATCACAAATTTATTAGACTAGAGATATTCAAAAATCCAAGCATTCGATATAACTTAATTATCCATAAGCAAGATTAATTAGCTAATTAATTTAATTCACACAAATAAATTAATTACTTTTAACTCCTGCTTAATTTGTATTAATAAATTACAAACCATTTATTATTATATTAGTTATCTCAATTAATTAATTATACTTTATAATTACTTAAGACCTTAATTAATTACTTAATTATCATTATTAAATTTATTTAATAAACCTTGGAAATAATTTATCATTAACATATGAATTAACTTAAGACCCTTAAGTTAATTAATAATTAAAAACATTTTACCTTCTTAATTAACTACTTAATTACACTATTTAAATTTATTTAAAATAAACTTTAAGAATTAATTAAAATAAGAACATTTAATAAAATATCTTAAACCTAATTAATTTAAAATAATTTATTTTATAACTTTTAAGTAATCCCAAACTTAAACAAACAATTAAAAGAATTAATTATGAAATTGTTTAAAACTTGATTTATTTTAACTTTTAAAAACTTGTTAATACGCTATAGCTCTAACCCGAGCCAAACCCTGTGCTTTTCCGTACTCAAACCCGAGCCACATTCTACATCATTTTTTTTAAACTTTGTTTGTTTATTTTTAAATTTTAAAACTGTTATAACAAGATAAAACCCACGCGAACACACCCGAAGCCAAACTCGAGCCACCTCTTCTCTTCCCCGAGTCCAAACCCGAGGCCATCTCCTTCTTCTCCCTTCTCTTCCTTCAGAAAAACGAAACCGGACACCCAGGGATACGTGTGTACGTGCACGCGCGATCGTCACCGCTTCGATCATCGTCACTACTCCCACCAAGTCGCCGATGACCTCATCATCGACCTCAGCTACCCAGAAACCCATCACGACTTAAGAATCGAAATCGAGCAGATATGCCGATACCAGGAAAAAACCCCAACTGCTATCTCCACCTCGAACCGTCGCCTCTGACCACCAGAGCCCTCATGCTCACGCCTGGAGACTCGCCGCACTTCCACCTTCCTAATCCCCCTACACCGCTCCAACTCAATGCGACCTCGACGTCGAAATCGCCACAAGTTCGTCCTCGTCCAGATCGTAACCAAAACCCTACTACGACATCGCCGTGCCACCACGACGAACTAAAAATCCACTAACCAATTTTCCTAAGACCCCAGACCTTCGGGCAACCTCCAGCGACGATCACGACGTTCCTCCCTCCTTTGATCGCCAGAGATCGACGAAAACTCAAATTCCGATCAACTCATAAAATCCCCATAAATACTAACTTAAAAGTCTTGATAATATTATCAAAAATCATAGTTTTTAAAGATGAATCGGATTTTATTATCAAAACATGGAATTTAAACAATCGATTCTCTGATATGAATTGATTTCCACAGTAAATTCAATCTTACCTGATAAATTACTTAATAACTACTCTTGAAACTATTTTTAAAAATAGTATTTCATCCATACGAACAATTTCTCTTTAATGATCATAGCCTATATTTGTTTAGATGAGGATATACGAATTTATTTTGAGAGTTTTTGAACCTGTTAAACAGCACAGAGGCATGCTCATCTAAACACAAACATGCACACAGTAATTCAACTTATATTCCAGACAAAATTCATTTCTACATCCATGCAAAAATTTATCACAATATTACTACCATTATTTATCACATGCATTAGGTAATTTAGCTTAAAGGGTTCAGGTTTACTCACATAAAAATGTTGAACATAGAAAAGCTTTTTGAAAATCTGGAAACTTGATTTTGATCTTTGAAACAGCAAGCTTGAATTTGAAACTACACTTTGATCATGATCTTACTTGGTTGAACTTGAATTGAATCAGGAAGTTTGCTTAGTTGAACTTGAAAGAGTGGTTTAGTTTTGATTTTCTGGTTTTAGTTTTTTTTTGGTTTGTAAAAATGAAAGATAAAAGAAAGGAGATATATATATATATAAGTATTGTACAGCCTTGTTCTTTAACCTATTTATATTTTTTCTTTATGAAGAAAACAACTAAATTGACACTTGTAAACAAGAATCCCTTCCTAGCTTACAAGTGTTTTATGCATGCATTTTAAATTTATTTATAATATATATTCTTAGTTTTACACCTTTTTTATTTGTATGTATATAACTCAAAGAAAAAATATAAAACTTATTTATTTATACTTATTTTAAGCTTAAGCTATTTATACTTTATACTAGTGCTTAAAAATGTAGAATTTAATTACAAATTATTTTTGGGATTTTGAAGATAAAAATATAACTTTGGAACAAATAAAATATCTTATGTGAATTTTTGATATTAATAAATATATATCCACACTTTTACAAACTTCCTTATATTTTACTTCTCATGGCATATACATATATACACACACACTTATATACTTGTATATGTATTCACTTAAAAATTTCAACATTATAAAGTTTGCATATATATATATATATATATTTATTTATTTATTAATTTAATATAAGATTTATCATTTCCAGATATGTATAATTCAACATTTATTATAGTTTTCAAATCCACTTATATACATCCAGATATTTTTAATCATCGGAATTTTATTCGTTCAACTAAATAAAATTAGTATCTCAATAGTAAAAATCAGTTAATTATCCAATTATCAGATGTCCAAAAATCTGGGTTATCACATGTATCACACGTACTTGATGTATATTCCGCTGTGTATCATAAGCTGTATAGTAGGCTTTATGAAGACAAGTTATTATAACTGTCCAGCACTGTGCTATTATCCTGTGTTGTACTCTGATGATGTAATGTATAAACAGTTATAGTTCTTTTTGTATAAAGGTCAATTGTTATCTATTATATATTGTTCCGCTGCGATAGTGAGATTATGATGTTTTTTTCTATTTTCTTATTCTACCTCTTTCTTCTTTAACCCTAATGGTTTGTATTTCCGTCCAATTTGAGTTGAATTAATGGGGAATATTGTCGACTCAAAGCGGTACGGATTTGCGGATCGTTACATTAACTGTCCAGTTGTGTGCTATGGATTGTGTTGTACTCTGATGATGTATTGTATAAAGCAGTAATAGTTCTATTTGTATAAAGATCAGTTGTTGTCTATTATATATTGTTCCGCTGCGATTATGAGATTTTGTGTTGTTGTTTCCTATTCTTCTTCTACCTCTTTCTTCTTCCCCTTACGGACTGGTATTTCCGGCATTCGATTGCTCGGCATGTAATACAGTGGACGTATTGATGTCGATTTTGGAGGTCGAAAAACCGGGTCGTGACAGTATTGCCTGTTTGAGTTCCATCACACTTATAGTAATTTATAGTTCCAATTGCAAAATATGGCACGTGCGCACGCACACACACAATTTTCTTATTAGTATACATTTTTGTAACTTTGATTTTATACTATATTAAGTGAGAATGTATTCTCTCACAAAATATTTAAGATAATTGCACTTCTTACTTGCCTTAGGAAAAAAATTCAAAGCCCTTATACACCAGTGTAAAAAAACATGATATATTTATATTATTGTCATTATTAATATTTCCTATAAATTTCTAATGGAATAGCTAACCTTAGACAATTCATATGCATTAAGCAAGCCACAATACTGTAATTTTTAATTATTATTCTACTAGAATATATCAAACTCCGCGGCATTCTTTAATTTTATCAACAACATTAGAAATAATATATGAATTTTGTCTTCAAATATAGTCTAAGTTTTTTTATCACATTTTACCCTAAAATAGATGTATATGTGTAACTACCTGAATTATTATTCGAAAATTTGTCTTATTAGATGTTAAATCCCACTTTCTTGCAGATCAAGAGCTTGAAAGCATCAGTAGGGTGAGGCAATCACTGGTATTCAAATAAAGAGAAATAACCTCTATATTATATATTTTCTATTGATTGTATTACTATTTTTGTCATATTAGGTCCAAAGTGGGACTTAACTTTTAAGAGGTTTTTAACTTGGACTCCTCATTCCTCTACTACACGATAAAGGAATACTTTTAGGACATCACATTTTTTTATATTTTAAGGGCCTAACATTTTACTTTTAATGGCGGATTTATAAATAGGGCGTGTTTGTAATTCTTTTTTGCTTGCATCGATATATAGCATTAATAATTTTACATTTCATATGCAATTAGGTATTAAACTTCTAGAAGAATTGTATGCATGTTTTTCTGATGAATTTATGCTAGATATTATGTTTTAGGAAAGTTGATAATGAAAATAATAATTTCTTTCTTTCATATCACAAAATCATTATTCAATGATATCTTTTGTTACTTCTTCCAGTTTGATTTTATTATCACATAATGTTGTTGTCTTGAACTTATCACATGATCGATCACAAATGTTTTATTTTTATTTTAGGCATTTCTTCTACACCCTTGACTACCAAAAAAAGGAGCAAAGAATAAGGCAAAGTTGTGGAATTTACATTTATGTTGCCTTCTTCGATCTCATATTTTGAGCAAACCAGCAGTACACTCGATATTTATTCTAACCATGAAAAAATAGTATAAACATTTTATCCTTTTCCTTTCATTATTTTTCATTCTATATCCAAAAAATTGATGCTCTACAAATTCTGTTTCATGCCAAATAACTCAGTTATGCTTCAAATGGCCTTCTATGAAATGCATCATGCTATAGTGTATATATGAAATCTTATTCAAACATTCTATTTTGAATTATTAAGCTTGTGATATGCTTCGCATAAATGAAGAGAAAAGCTACATGTTGGGCTAGCAAGAATTAGCAAAAAGATGAGTTGGTAACATGATGTTAAATAGATGACAATCTTCCACTTAGTACAATGAGTAATACGGCATATGACTGTGTTTTCAGTTATAATTTGCATTCCCTTCATGATACTTTTCTATCTTTTGATGAAAGAGGGTTTCATGCTGTCCGTTATTCCAAAGAAAAAGTAATCATAAATTCCTATAAGTTAATATATGTATCTTATAACCTTATATAACATATGGTTACCTCTATGTTTTATTAGCAGGTAGATATTTTATCCAATAATCGCTTGATAAATTCACACACACATACATACAAATTTTGTAAATGCAACAATTTTGTACGCCTCTCTCTGTGTATAATATTAAAAACAAGCAATGGCTGCCAACTCCCCAGAATTGAAAGATGATGGAAGAAAAGTCCCTCTCAAAAAAGTTGTGAAAATTATGTCCCTATTTTTAGTTTTTGGCTAATTTATGCCACTTTTGCCCTTAATTTCAATGTTGGGCCGATTTTCTGAGAGGGGACAGTTTGGTAAAAAATAATAAAACAGGGACTTAATTTACATGAGTTTATGAGTAGGGACTTTTTGTACATGGGCTTTGAGAATAGGAAGGAATTTTTGATATATTTTCTATGATCTACTAAACAAAATTACTTTGCATGTAACACGGATTTAAAATCCGTTAGATTTCTACATTAAAGGCTATAGTTATTACATGTACCGAGTGAGTTATGAGGTAGGAATGATATAGATATAAATTACTTAGTTCTCTAATTCAGTTTTGTTCTTCCTTAATTTAAATAATTTTCATCTTCCATCTGTTTACCACAATCTAACTACTAAGTGTTGACCATATTGTACCTCACATTTAAAAATTTTAGAAATGCTTTTTGGAAAAATGAATATTTGTTGAGAAATGAATGAAATGAAATGGTCAGTTAATTATCAACTTAATAATGTTACTATGAGAACTTAAAAAACGACTTAATGATTGTAGCAAAATAATATAGCTGTAACCCATATGTGTAGCACGGGTTCGCACTAATCTTTATTAATAGTTGATTGGAAGCACAAAGGTCTGGCTGCGAATTTCCAAAATAGCCAATTATAAAATACATGGAAAATATCAGTTAATGTGTAATTAATTTAAACAAATGAATATATCATGATTTATTGTATATCATATATAGAGATTTATGAATTTTAAATTTATACATTAAACTTTGAATAAATGCAAAACAGAAATGGTTTTACAATGTTGAAAATGATTTAACTAGTTGACTCTAATTAATTAATTTAAACAAATGAACATATTATGATTTTTTGTATGCCATTTAACAATAAGGTATGAAACATTAACAATGTTGGGTAATGGGTGTAATAAACAATATATTAAAGGAGAAATCATATGTTATCTAATTGGAATTAGTGTAAAAAATATTTCAATTAATATGAGCAAAGATGTTAATTGTAGAGTAATGGGTGTAATAAATGGAAATTCATGATTACTAAATACATAAGGTATTTGTATTTAATATAAGAACATTTAAATCAAAATAAAAGAATTTGTTTAAAATTTAAATTTTAAAGAAATAGGATTTTATTACTGTTGTAATTAAATGTTGGAAGAAATTTAATATTTAGATTTGGGTTTAGTATGAAAAATTGTATTTCTAAGGAAAACAATTGGATTAATTATCTTCCAAGTATTAAGGTATGTTTTGAGATTTAATTATTGTTAATAGCAAATCTTGCCATTAATAACAAATAGAAGTAAATGGTAATTAATTAGTGATATAGGCAACATACGTTTTGTGTTAAAAATAAAATGATTATTTCAATTAGAAACATTGCGTTCAAACTGTAAGTACTCAAATTTGTTGCAAAATTTACTTTTATTTTACTGTATTATTTATACCTAAATATAAACTTATGTTTCAGATCCAATTATATCAAAAAATGGATTATTTGGATTGAAATCTCATACGGTATTAAAGTAAATGTTAATAGGAGATTGTAAAGGGGGTAAAATAGATTTATACTTGATTATTTCCATTTAACTTAGATTTGATTAGATTTTAATTGCAACATAATTTAGCTTTGCATCTTCACTCTTCTAATTTACTCTTACATTCCTTGCCTCCCTGTGTGGATTATTTTCATACTTTTTATTTATGAATGTAAATTATAAGTGATGATAAAGATGTACATATATATAGATACATATGTTTATGTTACCTCATTTATGCTGTCATAATTTTAATGTTGTATATTCTATTAATTAACTACATAAATTTGTGTACAGAATTTATTTTCATTTGTTGTGTGATAATTAAATCTTTAATGGATGTCAATTTTAGTATGTTCGGGGTTAACAGAAATAATTTAGTAAACAAATGTTTTTAAAATTTAAATTCTAAATGTTTTAATTCTTTCCTTCACCTCTTTTTAATGTCTGCTACTTTTACAAAGGCTGTTCATATTTACTTTATTTCAATACCTAGTTTGTTCATATTTACTTTATTATGTTTTCGTTCATTTTCAAACTTCATTTCCTAAAGCTTCTTTTCATTTATATTTAATTAACATCAGCCTCTCTCTTCAAATCTCAATGGGCCTAAACCTAACTCTAACCTTATAAATAATATATGATGCAAATGAAATCCTTCATGCATTCTAATCTTCATCTTGTTATCTTTTTCCCCTTCAAATCTTCTTCTTCTCTCTCATTTTTTTCTCCTTCAAATCTTCCTGCTCTATCAATTCTTTCCATTTCAAACATTATTTTCCATTTCAAATCTTTATATTCTCTTTCATTTTTAGGCCTTCTTGTTTTAACCATTTTCTATTTCAATTCTTTATTTTCAGGCCTTCTTCCTTTTTTTAAACCATCTATATATATATGTATGTATGTATGTATGTATAACAAGGAGGAAAATTAAAGTAAATCAAAACAAAATTTGAGAGATCTGAAATCATATATTTATAGCTAAAACAAAAAATTAAACCTTAAATTAAATGAAAATAAAGATAATTAAATAAAATCAAACCATAAAGTAAGCTAAGGTTCCTTGAAGCTTTTAGACAATTTTTCTATGAAAACTATAACACTGAAAGCAACAGTTAGAAACATAATCTCTGCAAATCATAAGTAATTTGATAATTTTTTTAAATGAATAGAAATTGAAGAACTAACGATGAATTCAATCATATGATACATATGAATCTTTAAGCTAATTTAGATTGGAAAACCGATTTTTTTAGTTTTGTTGAGTTATAGTATACATAAGAAACTAAAATAGGGGAAAAGATAAGATGAAGAAAAAAATTAAATGGGAGGGATGCAAAATAATGGTAGAGAATAAAGGAGGAATAAAAAATTATAATGATAAAGAAGAGGACGAGATCTCTATTAGATTACAAAGAAATAATGATTATGAGTTTATTAAAAGAAATAGATATACATAAGAGTATTTTATCTAATGGAATAATGATAACATTAATTGCTATGTGAATGATGGTTGTTTGATGAAATATTGAAAATTTTTGGAGGGCCTAAAAGGAAAATTATACAAATAACTAAGGAGAATGATGAGAGATAAGAATACTAAGAGTTATATATTCTCTTTCTTATATAATAAAATAGATTAGTAGTTTTCTCAGACACCCTAAATTTTTGATTTCGCAGTTTATTTTAGGTTCTAGTCTGTCATTTATGGATTTCGATTCGTTTTCGTTCTTTAGAAAATCTAATTAAGTAATTTTATTACGGTGTGGATACATCAATTCAGTATTTCTTCGATCATAAAAGAAATCGAGAATTAAAATTATGGATTGTATCATTGCATTTAATCAATTGTTATCACTGTTAAAAATAGTTTGAAGCAGATTTGAATTTTCTATTTTTAATCTTTGTTATATATGGAAATCATAATTGGGTAAGTTAAATGGAAATAGTTTTTGTTTTCCATAGGCATAGTGAACTTATCATTTGTAGCATATGCCTCTAATATGACCATGCAGATGTCTAGTAGAGTAGTGGACTTGAATATGAAAGAGGTTTCATTTGATCTAGAACATCTAGTGATTCTGGCTAATGAAGAATTGATAGCAAAATTAATCATTTTGGCACTCTTGATTGTCTGGTTTGGTCCCATCATGATTAACCACTTGGTAAAGCACTACCACTCTATAAAGAGTCAATATATATAGGCTCTGGGACGGGTTCAACTTGTTGTCAAGGAGTATCGACTTAGACTTGTTGTTCACTTCCAGTCATACTACCTTCAAGTTACTATTACTAGATCTGAATCAACTTCCATTCGAATTACTAATGTTTGTTGAATTTTGTGATGATGAATTGGATTGTCTATGTTAGTCCAAACATGTTTGAATTTGGACTGTGTAGGAAACTAAATACAGTTATTTTTAGAATTTTCGTTGAAAAATTTAATGTCGATTTTTCGACTAGCAGATGAATAGGACTTGTATTGAATTAATTGGCATTGTGTTAGCATTATGTACTTCCATTTCATTTATATCTATTTTTGTATTTAGAGACTTTTTTGAACCCACTTTTTAATTATGCTGTAGAATTTTTGAATAAGCCCAAAACATTTGCAAGAAAGAGAAAATTCGTACATTAGCCAGAAGAGTAAATTTTTGGCTTCCATTTATATTGAACTTCCTACTATTGGAGATTATTGTTCTTATTAAGTATTGGGGCAGACCTAGAAAATGAGAATTTAGAATTAACTTCTATTAGAACTTTACCATAATGGAACCTAATAATTATGCATGTGACTTAATTGCGTATTACGGGTTTTCCAATGAAAGATGCAATTGTTCCTGCGCCTTTTTTTCCCAAAATTCAATATCTAAATTAGGAAATCTTAACCGTAGCATAATGGATTATAGAAAATACCTAGATAACTTCATACAGGGGCTTGTTCATCATCATCAATTTTTTACCACAAAAGTAAGGGCGATTCGCTAAAACTCAATAACAATATACTTATTTCTCAAACTTCACAATGTAAAATCTATTATCCTTAAAGTATATCTGAATGTCTCCTTCATGTTTCCAAACACTATTTATATAAGCTATAAAATATCTGTAATAGGATTTGGAACCCAAAACATAAAGAAATATGGAACGCTTTCAATTATCTCCCGTCAAGATTCGAATTCAAGAAGTCATTTTCACACATCATAAATTATTAACTTCATTTGGAGGGTAAAAAGGGATAAGAGTGCACATTAAAATTTCATTTCCTACCACTACAGCACTCTGGGTTTTGGAAGTTTTGACCTAAGGTCCATTAACAAAATCTATACTTAATTGAGATCCATCTGATCCCACGTGTGACTACTAGTTGGTTATAATTCAAGTTAGGAATGACACTAAACTTCTAGTTTGTTGAATCTGGATAATAACGTGAACCTAAATTGTCATGCAGGATCTTTTTAGAAGAACCCCACCATCTCGAGGCTTTGAGTTGTAAATTGTTCATCTCCTTCATGATTTGGGGTTCACTAGGGTGGGTTTCGTTGTTTGCAAATATGTTCCTTATGGCATAGAACTTTACCTCTTTTCATTCAAAAAGCATACTAGAGCTAAACTGTTAATTATATCTTGATATTTTATTTTCTAATTTTCTAATTTATCAATTTACATTTCTTTTATTAAATCTCTTCCACCATTTTACAGTTTTTGAGCAAATGAATGTGTAATGTGGGACTAGACAACCAAGAACATAACTAAAAGTGAAAAAAGATTTTCGATCAACATGCCTGATCGATTACAACAAAACTACAAAGTCAAGTAGTAATATGGGAGTCCAGTAAAACTATAGTTACCAACAAAGGAAGACACAAACATCAAGTTAATCATAAATATCATACAGTAGTAGTAGTAAAGCAAAATATATAACAACATTTACCTATCGTTTTACATTTTTGCAGATATATTTAAAAGTGCTTACAATTAGTTACAAATAATTCATCGATTACCTCCGAACATTGTATATTCAAGTCCATTTATTTAGGTTAACTAAATAAATAAATTCAGCTAACTAATAATTAATAATGTTTATATTAAATAATAAAGAATAACAATTTCTATATTTATACACTTGTATTGACCAAATGGTAAAATTGAATTTATTTCATTCGATTATGATATGTAATTGCATAAGATATTAATAACAAATTTAATTTGTAATTTATCTACCAATAAACTAATCGTACATTACAATGCAAAATTTACTTTGACTTCAAATAGCTATATTTAGATTTCCGTAATTATTTGCAATATCCACCTCACTTTCTCTTTATATTTCACATTTTTACTCGATTAATAAAATGTGAGAATTTCAATATGTAGACTATACTCTTATATTACAAAAACAGAAAAAACTACTTTTTCATTAAAGTAAATATATGAAAGCCACAAACACAAACAAAT
Source organism: Allium fistulosum (assembly GCA_030737815.1). NCBI lineage: Eukaryota > Viridiplantae > Streptophyta > Magnoliopsida > Asparagales > Amaryllidaceae > Allium > Allium fistulosum. The sequence continues at coordinate 1,214,429,377 of CM060904.1, read as the reverse complement.
AATAATAAATTCAATTTATAATACCTTTATCTCAACAAAGTCATCATATAGTAATTTCGTTTTCTCAACAAAGTCATCATATAGTACATTATATATATGCGTGTGTGTGTGTTTGAGTGTATGTATGTGTGTGTGTACATCTGTCTTGTGAGTGTTTGTGTGTATTGAAAAAAAAATAGAAATGTCTAGGGCCTTGGGGCTTGCACTACAATAAGCTACCAACATGCATAGCCAGGTAGAAAATATAAACGAAGTATGGAAAGCCAACTTGCCGGCCAAATTACTACAATCTAGATTTAAGGCAATATACATACCAAGGAAGAGGCAACTAAACCCAATGCATCTACAAAACCGTTCAAGTAGCTTAAGTTAGTAGTAAGGAGTGCATGTTGAGAAAATATATTTCTGGTCCTAGTTAGTGATCGCCAATATATCCTCATCGTTGGTAAAGAATTTGCCGCCAATACAAAGGAACAGCTTATTGTCCATAAGTTGGTATTATAGTTTATGTTAACAAATTTCTTTGTCAACCTCAAATCCACCAGGATTCGTTTAGATAAGAACAAGAGTAGCCTTATGCGAAGCTTAAGAGAAGTATGCAGATTAAGGTTTGAATCCAAGTCCAATAAAATGAAGTATGCAATATTCATAATCCAAGTCAAGTTAAAGAAGTCATATGGTCGCATTATATCAATAATTGGTCAAATATCTTTATTTGATTTAAGTATGTTATGCCAAGTTTATTTTTTAAATACGTATATGCAAAAATCACAAATGTACAATCGGCTCTACAAAATCCCCAATTTGATTTAGGGTATACAACATGAAAAAAGTTAGAAATGAGATAAGAAAAATTAGCCTTTTTCGAGTAACAATGATGTCCATATTTATACTAGTAACATAAGGTGGTATGGCTGTCATGTGTCCATTCGACATGCGGTATGTTTCGTATTAAGATTGTTGATCTTCAACATATTTGCCTTCGGTATCCTATTGTCGAGATTCACCACAAGTGGTTATGTAAGTTCGACGATGTCATCTTCCTATAGAAACTCGATACCCTTTGTATCTTTTGGACTTTGACATCCCCTGTCTTGTGTAGAGGCTCGAAACCTCTTATTAGTGTTGAAGTGTATTACTTCTTTGAATTCACCATTCTTGATGAAATTTCATAATACTTATCACTTTTTTAAGGTTTACAACAATCATTGTTGTAAAGGCTTGACATCATGGCTTTATTGAAGTTTATCTTTCACAATGACCCAATATCCATCTTTTGTTATTAAACATTCATCATCAACTCATAGTCCAACATCGCTCCTTTATTTCATATTCGTTGATCCCATATGTGCAATGGTTCGAAATCTTTTAAAAGCTCGACATCTTCACTCATTGATAGAATACGGCATCCGCTTATTCAATAATACTTCACACCGTAGTGGTTCGCTAACTCCTACAGGTTGTCTTTAGATTTGATAGCCTTTGCATGATACAGACTTGATATTTGTTGATATTCGACACTGGTTTGTTATATGCTTGGTATATTTTGAAGTTTTGGGAACATGATGTCCCTTCCACTTTACATATAACAACCTTTATGGTTATTGGGGCTTGTAGTTTAGCACCTTCCTTTTATAACTAGATATTCGATACCCTGTTATGACTTCGTATCCCTTATTTTCTTTTTAATTTACACTACATCGTGTGTTGTAGAGACTTGACATTCCTTTTAATTCAATTTAGGTTTGATAGCCTTTGTGCCATAGAAGCTCGACATCCTAGGTCCCTTCAGGTTTATTGTAGTTTGATACTTCTAAACACATATTGATTCGACATCTTCTTCTAGGATAAGCTCAATGATTCTTTTAGTTTTTCAGACTCGTACCTCCTTGCTATGTCCTCATTCGATATCTTTTGTATTAGCTAATTACTTGGATTCAATACTTTTAGAAACTCACCATCCTTTTTTGCTTAAGCACAAGACATCCATGGTTGTGGAGGTTTTCTATCCTTCATTGAATTGTCAATTGTTGTTCCTTCTATATTATTCAACATCTTCTACTATTTTGGAACTTGGCATGCCACTCTAGGAATTCGATATCTTTATCTATGGTAACATTTATCTCCTCGCTTATGTAGAAGAGTATTATACTTTAGTACAATGCTGACCTTTCAGGTTACCGCTTCGATATTGACTTTTGCTGCCTCAATATCCACATTGCCACCTATTCGTATTCTCTATGATCTCGTCCATTCATATAAATCAAAATCGATGCCTCATATCATTTTTCTCTCCTTTTATAAATACATATCTCCTTCTTCTTCTTCAAACCTTTACCTGCAAATTAATCTCGAAAAAGAAATTTTAATTTCCTTTTTAGTCGAAAATTCACGATCTTCACAGTACTCAAGCTTTACTCGATGGCTTAACTTTTATTTCTAATCAATTTAGTCCAAAGATAATTTAGGGTTTATAATTTTGAAATTAGGGCATACTTAATTGGGGATAGATCCTACATACCAGTTCTAATTTTAAATTTTTTTGTGTTTTGATTGCAGTACATTTCATTATTGACTAATAGAAGCTTGATAACCTAATGGCCTTTGTGAATTAAAATTTTCTTGAAATTCAATAACTTTCTAGAGTTTTACTAATGATAAGATCGATACCTTTTTAGGATCTCGACACTTAATTAAGAATTATATAATTTTTAAAATTCAATATCCACTTTAAAATTCAACGAATTGTTACCAGTTAGTATGTGGCTCGTGAATTCATATGTCATTTTGAAAATTTTCAGTTAATTAACAATGGTATATTTTTAAGATTTTACTAACTAGCTACAAATACGATAATTGGTTAGAGGTTCTGCAATTATTTATAAATTCAATAGTTAGTTATGACTCTAACAATAGTTTGAAAGACTGTTATTTAGTTACAAACTCGATGACTTCATAGTAAGGCACTATGCCTTTATAAATTCGACAATAAATTAGAGTGTTTTTGTATTGGTTACAAACTCTATATCTTGTTTGATGTTTGCACCATACTACAGATTCGGAAAGTAGTTTTACTCATGAAATATTTATGCATTCAACACCTTACAAACTTGATAATTAGTCAAAGCATTTATAAAAAAAATTTAAACTCGCTTTATTATTTATGAATTCGACATCGGGTTATTGGTTTGACACTCTAGCATAATCTTAATAAGGTGCTATATGCATGATACTTTGATTAGACCTAATGACTAGTTGTGGATTCGACATCTAATCATAAATCCAACAATTATTATTTAGTTTTTAATTAGTTATGAATACCATAAATATTTATAAAATTTGTTATCTTGTAATAGGGTTTTTACCTATAAATACACTTATTAGCGAATTATCGAATTGTCACAAGTTCTATAGCTAGCCTTGGTTTTGACATTTTACCATTATGGCCTGAATAGTTTTCAATTAATAAGCTACTCATTGGTTAAGCATTTAGTTGTTTATTTTTCATCTATATTTAGGAGCATTTCAAACTTTTTATAAAATATGCAATAATTATCTAATTTTTTTATATCACTTGGCAAACGAATGGATAGCAAGAATTTTGACAAAGGCTACAAATCTTCTCATGCTTTACAGAAATGAAATTATAAGCTTATTCAATCCTCTATAACTACCTAGTAAGAAGTTAATACTATCCTTCGGTAGTTTGGGTTTACAAACAAGGAGGCCATGGTCGTTGGTCCATCTGGCAAAATAGATAATCCTCACGAAGGATTCTTCACATTTACTCCTATTCATACCTAGAACTTAAGCTACCTTCCTTTCCCAGAATTCCTTTTACAGTCCCTAGAGCACTTGGGAGTCGCTCTGATACAATTAACTCCTAACTCCTTTATTTATTTAATTTGCTTGGAGATCCTTGCTAGGAAACCTAAACTTCCTTCTCTAAATGTTAGGATTCTTCATTCTTTGGTGAATCTTGTAAGAGTAGATAAGCAATTGGATAGTTCTATATATCGTCTTCTTCCTTATCTAAGAGTTCAATCACCATCTGATCAACAAGACAAGGGACAGGGAGAATCGATTCGTTTACATTAGATGCTATACTCCTAAGAATAGGGGGTCTATTTCTTATTCTAATTATTTTTACTACTTTCTATTGTTTATATTATATTCCATCGTATCTCTTACGACAATTATTCTCTTTTGGAATCTGCTTCCAAAGGGATTGATTCCTTCATTGCTATCACAATTAGCACCTTAATTGAGGCTTTTAAGAATATGGGGAATAGTTTTATCTTCTGACTGAATCCAAAGTTCAAAAATACTCTCTAATATAGGAAAGCTATAGGGTACTTGGAGATCCTTAACATGTTTAAAGGATATTCTCGTGGAAAATGAGCTTTGGTTATTAGCATCCAAAAAATATTTTCTACTTCATCTCTCATTCGGTGTGATTCTTTCGGTGAGTTTATATTAAATTTCAAATGAGGTTTCTTACATCGCTGTTTGGCGAATTTCCCTTTGATTTAGGTTTACCTTCTATTGTCATAGCTTCTACGCATAAGATAGCTGAAGCTCATGTCTCTTTTTTGGTTGAATCAACTAAGTATGCCCTTGTTGGTGGTAATATTGCTAAATCCATTGATGCTATAAAAAGAAAAGTGGGCTCCGATGCTCCAATTGATGCTTTAATCCCACCTTCGAGCAAAAAGGCTAAGCTTGGAGAAGTCCAGGATTCCATCATTATTTCCAAGGAATCGAATTTGTATGTAGCTTTGGCTACTCACAATCTTAACACAATTGATTTAAGATCTCCAAACTAGGGTGCACAAAAACACACAGAAGATATTCATACCCCAAATCCTTTACTAAACATCTCCCTTTCTACTTCATACTTACACTTCCGCTTTTCAACGTTTGTTGAAGGACTTAGGTCTGACTGCACTTCCCATCGAATCTCTTCCTTTAGAGCCCCAGGCTCAAACTATCCCTATGGGAATTGATGATCTTATTCGTTCAACCATTTAATCTCCAACCGTGGCTTCTCTTTTGCCACTGCAATCATCAACTTTCTCAATGGATCATCTGTATATTCTTTATCGGTAGCTTTTTGCAACGACCTGGATTTTCGACGTTTTAAATATGAATTTAATGAAGATTTTAAAATTAAATTATTTTTGAAAATTAAAATTTGATAACATAAACTAGATATTTGGAGTGCGTCCATTTAAATAAGACAAACAAAATTTGTTTTACGTCAAAATTCGTCCGAAACTCGGTCAGCGTAATTTTTCCGTGCGAATTACCAAAATCTAAAGTATGGATGTTTTTTCAAAGAAATGATTTAGAAAATTTTCCGATTGAAACGTTAAAGTTCGTTCTGCCCAATTCCGACCTCTGTAGCTCCGTTGATCAAGAATTGCTGTTGTCATCCAATTTCGAAGCGGTAACAGCGACGACAGATGAAATTTCGCTATGAATGTCATAACACAAATTTGATTGCATCGTTGGAATCGTCTGGTCACGCTGGTCTCCATGGTATATTTATTTCTGTGCTTTGGCTTCCATTGCAAAATGCTAGATGGCTGAGATGGTGGTCTGTAACCTTTCCCTGGAGTCATAATTGCTTCATTCTTTTCAGCCTACTTTATTTCTTTTCAACCTAAACACATTGCGTGCAAGGCCGACCCAAGTGTATTCAATGCCCGAGACGAGTTTTATTTTTCATTTTTTGCCTTATTTCTTAAACGACAACAATGATTTTAAATGTAAAAACAAAATGAAAATTCTTTCATATATTAAGCGATGATCATAAAATATTAGTTAACCAAGCCATTTAGGGTGCATATCAAAAAATCTAAACGTCAACATGATATTATAACGTATTAATACGATCAATGGAAACAACTTCTCTTATTTTTTGAAGCAAACTTGTAATGACCTCGGATTTTATATATATTTAAATTAATAATTTATTGAATTTTTGAATAAAAATTTGCTAAATTAATGGATAAATGGATGCGAGTTTCCCCGAATTAAAATAAATTCTGTATAAATCATTTGAATTTAAAATATGTATATAAGATAGATTGAAAATTGAATTAAGAATTAAATTTAAATATTTTAGAAAATAAATTTGTATTTGGATTTTGGATATGATTAAATCAGATATACATAAGATAAATTGTACAGTTTTATACAATATAGAGTAGATATACTAGAATAAATCTTAACATTTTGTGAAAAGTCAATACAAAGTAATACAAACAAAAATATACTACAAAAATAAATATATATATATATAGAAATACAAGACAAGTATTAAAGTTGGAAAAAATTTAAGTTAGGAATTGAAATAAAATATATAAGATAAATTATATAGATTTGTAAAATAGAAGTAAACATCACCATTCTTATAAACAAAAATTCAATTCAACTAAAACAAAACAGGATTTAAAGGAAGACCAACTGCAGGTTTTCAAAACAAAAAGTGCTCTCTGTTTAAACTGGTTTTCAGGTAAGTAAACAAATGAAATAAAAATACACGAACATAAAGTTTGTAAAAGAACCACCACTATCTTCATATTTTGTTGCGGCCGAACTAAAGAGAAAAAATTATGAAAATGGTACAAGATAATTAATGCAGCCTCCCAGCAAAACCAAAGCAAAGAAAAAAGCATCTGCCTATTGTACAAACAAAAGAAAATATCTCTAATTTATGTTGTACAAATAAACATCAACTTGCACAAAATAATAACCCTTGTAACTTCACTTTCCATATATCAACTTTTCTCATCTTAGTTTTGTTCCTTCAAGCTGAGTAATATATGAAGTAAGCTTCGGTTTAAAAATTAAAACAACAAAATAAATCAAACAATTCAACTAGGATCAGAGGATTAAAAGAAGAAAGAAGCTCAAGCCTGTTCAATATAAAAAGCATGCTTTGTTCTTCTTCTGCAAACCAATGTGAGTAAACAGTTAAATTTAAAACTTAAGTAGGTTAATAATTGTTGCTTGAATAATTGTGGTGAGATGATGCTTGCATATGTATATAGGAGTATAAATCTGTGAATATGAATGCTTCTGAATATGTATGACTGATGTCTGTGCTTCTCTGTTCTTTTTAGATTACAGAGATTTTAAATGAACTAAATTTTAAAACCTTCCATCTAATCTCTTTGAAGCTTTGAGTTTCAAACAAATCAATTTAGTTTAAACACCATCTAGATTTTGAAAACAAGTTTAAGTATTTTAAGTATGGGAATCTCCTTTAAACAAGAAATATAGTTGAAAGCTTAAATAATGGGGTAAATCAAATTTTGTAATATATTAATTCTAGGATATATCTCGAATCATCTTTGAAAGTTATGATTTTTAAAACAAAAATTATAATTTTTAGAGTGAGATTGAAAGAGTAGTTTGGGTTTATATAAATTTCATTCTTTCAGTGATCTATGGAGATTCACTGACTTGTAGTGGTCGAGATCTTGCTTGGTGATGGAGGGATGAACGGTGGTGTTGAAAAAAATAACTGGAGTTGTTCCAGTTCGACATGGTGATGGCGACGAGCAGTTTTTGCTCGTAAACCTAGTTTTAGCATAGGGTTGTTTTTCGATTCATTTGTCTTCTTCGTTGGATCGAGTGCGACGTGATTTAGGGGAAAGGTAGAGGTCGCGTTGACGAAGTGGTGGCCGGAGTCGTATGATTTCTGGTGAAGTAGATCGTCGGTGTCGAGGCAAAATTTGGATGGTAGTTGGGTTCCAGTTTTTGTCGATGAGCTCATTTCAATTTCTTGGGTTATCTCATCGATCTGGGTGTTTGGGAGGACGGTGGAGGTTGTCGACGATGTGTTGACGATCGGAGTTTGGGTTGGAGATGGCCAGCTTGCTTGTGCACGTGCACGAGGTCGATTCCGTGCTTCTGAGTTGTTTGGTGGAGAAGAAGAGTCTGGGCACGAGAATTTTCTCGCGTGCGACTCGAGTAATTCGAGTCATATACTCGAAGCAGGAATAGGGTATTCTCGGGTCAAAGGTTTTGTTACAGGCTTACAACCTGAACTATTTTTCTGTTTTTAAATTTTTTTTTATTAAATTTAAATTTTAATCAAGGTTTAAAACTGGGTTTAAAACAAAATGTAAATAAAGATTCCAGTTTGAAATAGAATTCAGTTTTGAAGATAAATAAAGTTTTAAATTCAATTTGTTATTTAATATATAAGAAATTAAAGGTATAGAGTGTAAGAGTCCAAAAACTCGGCCTTCGAAAATCGACACCCGTACTTCACTTGTACTCAAAATGTCGTAGTTTCAAACGCCGAATCTGGCTTCCCGGAGCTATAACACAATTAAGTAAATAACACAGCGGAAGAAATGAATAATACATTGATATACAATATCTGATACAACAGAGTGATACAATGAATATCAATATACATCAGAGATATGATACAAGAAATAGCAGCGGAAAAGAAAATGATAACAACAGCAGCGGAACAATATCAATAGAAATGATAACTCCAAAATGATCTTCAGACAAGATGAATCCACAACTCCAAGATAAGCAACTCCGATGAATGAACTAGCTCCAGATAATCTACTAAACCTGAATATCTGAAAAGAAACCCAACTCTAGACTGCTCGTGTGGAAAATTATGAGCACCCAGAGTTTAGGAAGGGAACAATAAACTCCGGATCAGTCATGGGACTGGTGTGAGCAACAAAAACAGTTTATCTTTAAACAATCAACAAAAGATTTTAAACATTGAAATCCGCAATGCTTTTAGAAAATGAAACTACCATAAGACCTCCCGCCACACACACAATGCAAACGCAGAATTGGAGGAGATTTCTTCTTATGATAGTCAAACATGCTTACTACGCAAATCATTGGATAATTATTATTAGTGCATAGTGTAGAAAACATTTCGAAAGTATAATATTAATCTTAGCCAACATACGACCAGTATCGTATGCCTACTATAGCTACTATGTTCAATAGCAGGTTACCGCCACATTCCATAGCAGGTTATACAACTAAAACCGTACAAGGTTCGTATTGTTTCTTTGGATTTTCCAACAAATGGTCAGGCTAAGGAACTTCCTTCCTCCACATGGGAACGCCTCTGGCGGGACGCCCCGAGAGACAAACTGCTCTCTGCCAAACAAGGCCGGGTTACCCCTGTAACAGGTAACTCACGAATATGCCACCTCCCGTTCCTTTGAGACCTTTATCCGAGCGCTCGATATCCAACATCACACATCATAAAGAAAGTGTATCCACATGAGTAAGTATCTGGGCTCCATACCATGATACCACCCTTTTCCAGAAGGAAATGACATACCCTAAAGGGCGCGACCCTCATAACCTTGCCGCAACGATCCTGTTTCGACCATTTCCGGGTTGTGAGGCCCTGACGAAGTCTCGTCCACAAAGCTACGCTTTGTCACAAAGCCATGCTTTGGGTCAACAGATGATCAACCTATGATCACAAAGATAAATGATCAAACAAATGATCATATCACAAATGATCAAACGATGACCATCACACAGCTACACTCAGCATGTCACATTACCAAATTGGGATATATCGCTGATAACCTTCAACTACATAACCTCTGAGCTCGTACGTCCCAGAGAAGGGTGTTAAGCTAAGAGAATAAATTCTCCGCCACCAACAGAAATGTATTTGAAAGAAATCTGCTTTATATCTCAAAGTGTAATGTCAGACATACAATCCATACAAGTCTGTTCCGGGTTCGAACAGAACCGAAGGCACTTCTCACGAAGCCCTTGCAATTCCGGATAATTTCCAATCACGCCCGGACTTCCCATCACAAAGGGTGCTAAAATCTCTATACCGGGGACCAGTCGATGCAGAGACATTCGACGAGTTGTCCTTTCGTTTTCGAAAATATCCGGTCTTCACCACCGGTCTTCAAATGCTATCCATATACGACGTATCATTATTCGGAATGGGTTATATGACACAAAGGTCCTCTCCCGGCTAAACCGAATAATGAGCGCAATATTTTAAAAACATATGGATATTGGGATTTCAATTAAGTCACAACTTATTACCCAAAACTTTTCTTTCAAATGGTTTAACAAATTACCATTTCAAATCTTTAAATAAAAAGATTTATTTCACACCGTTCACCTCGTTTCATAAAGATCTATTCATAGGTTTCAAAACACTTCGATTTCCAATTGGATTAACTCGTTAAATCTTTAAATCAAGATTTAACTTATAGCTTTCAAAACAATTTCATTTCGAATGGTTTAAACAAAATCATCATTTTAAATCTGTTAAAAATAAACAGATTCAATTCATAGCTTTCAAAAAGAATTCATTCATAACTTGGAAAACCATTTTCACTTCAATCTTGAAATTCCTTTAATTAAACTGGAATTTCATTTCTTATATGAAAGCTTTTATTCTTTTAAAACAATCAGTTTTATTTTGGAAATCAAATTCATTCATACGAGTTAAAGTCTTTGGGTTAAATCCAAATTCTCAAAATTATACTTTTAAATGGTTTAAATTCAGATAAACACATTTATAACATTTTCAATCTCTAGTTTCAAATCATAGGATTCAACTTCCAACTTGAATTCAAATTTAAATCAAATTATTTAAATTTTCATAACACGATTAAGTTATTCAAAATAACTTTTCTCTTTGAAATTCCATTTCAAAAGTTTTTCACTTTAAACCCAAATTTCAAATTTCAAAATCAATTGAAATTAAAATTTCAATTTCAAGTACATCAAATTTAAATTATCTGTGACTTAACTGATTTCCACGTGAAATCCATATTTGTGTGTGTAAAGGTGTAGTCCAGGGGTTTCACACAATAGTGCAACACAATGAATCATCACATATCAGAATACAGAAATATAATTCGATAAGCGGTATAAGAACAACGCTTATCGTTCATTCACAGATCATAGAAATATAAAGGTCACAGATAAGTAAACTACAGATCACAACATAAATCAGGATGTATCACAAAGCATCGTAGATCAGGGATATCAAACAATCAAATCATTCAATACAATTCAAACATTCATAAGTAAGATCAAATTAGTTATCTGATAAATTTAAATCAGATAAATTTCTTATGAATAAATTACTAATCCTGGTTAATTAACTTCAATAATTTACAAATTATTTTGATTAATTATTCTTTAATCATTTATTAATTAACTTTTGAAAATAAATTAATTAATCCTTTAGTTATTAATTAATCAACCTTAATTAATTAATAAATCTTTTAATCATTAAATAATTATCCTTCAATTATTTAATTACCTTTTAATTTATTTATTTGATTAACCCTAAATTTATTACCATTTTATTAATTATCCTTACTTATAAATAAATTAGCTTTAAATTTATAATTAATTGATCTTTAGTTAATTATGAATCATTTATCAATATAAAATTAACTTAACTTTTAAGTTAACACATTAAAACATTTAAATCAATTTCTTAATCACTTAATTAAGTTTTTTTAAAAATAAACCCTTTTCAAATCTAAGTTTATAACATTTTAATTTAAACTTAATTAACTTTAGAAATATTGTTATTTCAAAACCTTTTAAAAACTTAAAACTAGATTTAAACTGTGTTTAAATCTTATTCACGGATTCGAATTTATTTAAATTACTGAAAAATTTAAATTTTGCAAAACCTGGAAAAACTTATGCCTGAGCTAAACGAAAAAAAATTGCTTCGAGTCCGGACCAGATCTACTTCGAGTAAATCACGAAATCACCCAGGAAAACTCACGTCATTCCCTGCTTCTACTCTCCCCTCCTTTACTCTTTTTAAAACTTGCTTTGTTTAAATTTTGAATACATTTTCCCCTCGCGTACGAACCCGACAACCACTCGAGCCCATCACTCCATTTTCTCGAGAATACTTCGAGACGAACTTCCCCTTTCCCAACTATGAACTGACACCATATTCACCACCGTGCACGTGCACAATTCCTCCATGCCGCCGCTACCTCCGATGAATCGTCACCCACATCGGCGATCAACCTCCGACCCATCTCCAACCATCTGGACTTCATCACCGCCGCGAATTCAAAAACGAGCACAGAGCTTGGACCTGGGAACGCAACTGGCCTCACCACTCTAACCCTGTCAACATCGCCTCGACCCCGCCGTGCCGACCATCTGCGTGCTACCACCTCCGGCCTTGACTTCGACATCACCCAAACTTCTACCACCCGAAGTATCAAAACACTCGATCAACTATACTGTACGTAGTGATCGAACTTCCACTACCCCGTAAAACTGGGGTTCCAGGAAGAAACCCCCTACCGCAACTTCCATGATGAAGTATATCACCATCCACCATTTTTCTGAAGTGCTACGATCACTCCTCCATCGCTAGGTAGAACCCCGACCCTCCAAAATCAATAGATCACCAGAAACTACTCCATTTCCATTTTCTGGTCAACCCAGAAATGCCAACTCAAAACACAACTAAAAATTGTGATGTTATTCTTAAAAATCAAGTTTTTGCATGATGTTTCAGTTTATATTCTTGAATTCATAATTTAGAATGATTAAATTTTCCACTATATTGAAATTCCTCTGTTATTTTGATTTTCCAAAGCAAGATACACATCTATTTCAACTTAAATAATGTTTAAATTTCAAGCTATGATTAAACAAGCAATCTTTGTTTTTATACTAAGTTTAATCATCAAGTAGTTTAAGTAGAAATGAATTTTAAATCAAAATCTTGTGTTAAATTTTTAGACAGAGGTCATATATGAAGAATAACCTGCCCACACAATATTTTCAACATACAAATATCCACAGAGAATTCATACTTATTCACAGATATATTCAGAACAGATTCATACTTTTGAATTGTTTAAAAGTGGAGTTACTCACTTTGGTTTGCAGAAGAAAACAGAGCTTCTCTTCATGTTGACACAGGCTGGAAATTACAAAATGAAGCCTTCTCTTTGATCTTTAGTTTGAATTGGTTCAAGTTGTTTGTTTGTTTGAGTTTTGAACTGATATTTTTACTTTCAGATTTCACTTAGCTTTGAAGATGAACGAGACTAAAATGAAATGAGTAGTTGATATAGAGGAAGAGTTGTACAGGGTATATATTATTTTGTTTGTACAAATTAAGCCAGTGATTTTTTTTCTTTTGATCAGAGATTTTTGTGTATGGAGGCTGATATGAAATTGTGGTGGCCAAGCATTAATTGCCATGGTACTTTATGTCTTCATATGTTTGCCGTTTCCTCATGCAAGCTTATCTTTTATATGTTTTGTATATAAACATTTGTATTTTCTTTTGCAAGTCTATGTACATGAACAGGTTTACTTGTTTGCATTTGATTAACTTCTTTTACAAGCCTACTCTTACCTTTTTGTTCATATGTACAGCTGCATTTCTACATATATATGTTGTATTGTCTTGAGTATATATATATATTTCTTTTCAAGGTTATGGTGGCTGATATGTTTCCTTGTGTACAAAAGGCATGTTGAAGTGATCTTGTATTAAATGCTTTGTCTTCCTTTCTAATATTTATTATTATCATTTATTATTAAACAATTTATTTACTATTTAAATTCAAACCAATATATATATATATACATCTACATATATATACAACATTTTAAATTTAGATGATTTAACGCATTTTTATTCGATTTCGGGGAAACTCGCATTACTTCATCGATTTATTTCACAATTTTAATTCAACTATTCAATAAATTATCAATTTAAATTTAATTAAAATTCGGGGTCGTTACAGACTTCCCCCCTTAAAAGAATTTCGTCCTCGAAATTACCAAGGAGACAAAAAGATAAATGAAGAATATTTCATCAACTCAAACTGAATATCGATCTATTCTGCATTTGGCTTACCAAATCAGAATATCAAAAATAGATACAAGATCGAATCTATTTAACACTTCGCAAGATACTCGGGTTATCCAAATCTACGAAATATGCAGTGACATCGGTTAGTTCGAAGGGATAACTAACCATTCGTAGAATATACCTGGACCCAAAGAATAGATAGATATATGGATACTATTTCCAAAAATTTTAGTTTAGAAACCAAATTGTACCTATCAACTATAGCAATCAAAGCAACCAAGGCAACCAATACATCCAAACAAACAAGTCTGGCCTATCTGGAGTTTATTGTCCCATATTGATATATCGAATTTCCTTTCTGGATTCACCAGAAATTATCAAAGAATTGAGAAAAGATGACGAACAAAAGAGATTGATAGAGAAAATTTGTTTCCACTATTATTACAGAACATTGACCATTTATAGTCGTATTCCCCTGTCCCCTATCTCATCCTCTTCTTGCACTCATACTCACTATCAGTGGATAGTAAGAGAATTTACTGAGACATTCGAACGGATATCTGAGGAATACTCATTCTAGGGTATACTTCACCCTATCTCTAATGAGCTACTTAATGTGTTATACTCCTGAGCTAAAGTTCAACCTTAGCTCTGATACCAAATGTAAGAGTCCAAAAACTCGGCCTTCGAAAATCGGCACCCGTACTTCACTTGTACTCAAAATGCCGTAGATTCAAACGCCGAATCTGGCTTCCCGGAGCTATAACACAATTAAGTAAATAACACAGCAGAAGAAATGAATAATACATTGATATACAATATCTGATACAACAGAGTGATACAATGAATATCAATATACATCAGAGATATGATACAAGAAATAGGAGCGGAAAAGAAAATGATAACAACAGCAGCGGAACAATATCAATAGAAATGATAACTCCAAAATGATCTTCAGACAAGAATGAATCCACAACTCCAAGATAAGCAACTCCGATGAATGAACTAGCTCCAGATAATCTACTAAACCTGAATATCTGAAAAGAAACCCAACTCTAGACTGCTCGTGTGGAAAATTATGAGCACCCAGAGTTTAGGAAGGGAACAATAAACTCCGGATCAGTCATGGGACTGGTGTGAGCAACAAAAACAGTTTATCTTTAAACAATCAACAAAAGATTTTAAACATTGAAATCCACAATGCTTTTAGAAAATGAAACTACCATAAGACCTCCCGCCACACACACAATGCAAACGCAGAATTGGAGGAGATTTCTTCTTATGATAGTCAAACATGCTTACTACGCAAATCATTGGATAATTATTATTAGTGCATAGTGTAGAAAACATTTCGAAAGTATAATATTAATCTTAGCCAACATACGACCAGTATCGTATGCCTACTATAGCTACTATGTTCAATAGCAGGTTACCGCCACATTCCATAGCAGGTTATACAACTAAAACCGTACAAGGTTCGTATTGTTTCTTTGGATTTTCCAACAAATGGTCAGGCTAAGGAACTTCCGTCCTCCGCATGGGAACGCCTCTGGCGGGACGCCCCGAGAGACAAACTGCTCTCTGCCAAACAAGGCCGGGTTACCCCTGTAACAGGTAACTCACGAATATGCCACCTCCCGGTCCTTTGGGACCTTTATCCGAGCGCTCGATATCCAACATCACACATCATAAAGAAAGTGTATCCACATGAGTAAGTATCTGGGCTCCATACCATGATACCACCCTTTTCCAGAAGGAAATGACATACCCTAAAGGGCGCGACCCACATAACCTTGCCGCAACGATCCTGTTTCGACCATTTCCGGGTTGTGAGGCCCTGACGAAGTCTCGTCCACAAAGCTATGCTTTGTCACAAAGCCATGCTTTGGGTCAACAGATGATCAACCTATGATCACAAAGATAAATGATCAAACAAATGATCATATCACAAATGATCAAACGATGATCATCACACATCTACACTCAGCATGTCACATTACCAAATTGGGATATATCGCTGATAACCTTCAACTACATAACCTCTGAGCTCGTACGTCCCAGAGAAGGGTGTTAAGCTAAGAGAATAAATTCTCCGCCACCAACAGAAATGTATTTGAAAGAAATCTGCTTTATATCTCAAAGTGTAATGTCAGACATACAATCCATACAAGTCTGTTCCGGGTTCGAACAGAACCGAAGGCACTTCTCACGAAGCCCTTGCAATTCCGGATAATTTCCAATCACGTCCGGACTTCCCATCACAAAGGGTGCTAAAATCTCTATACCGGGGACCAGTCGATGCAGAGACATTCGACGAGTTGTCCTTTCGTTTTCGAAAATATCCGGTCTTCACCACCGGTCTTCAAATGCTATCCATATACGATGTATCATTATTCGGAACGGGTTATATGACACAAAGGTCCTCTCCCGGCTAAACCGAATAATGAGCGCAATATTTTAAAAACATATGGATATTGGGATTTCAATTAAGTCACAACTTATTACCCAAAACTTTTCTTTCAAATGGTTTAACAAATTACCATTTCAAATCTTTAAATAAAAAGATTTATTTCACACCGTTCACCTCGTTTCATAAAGATCTATTCATAGGTTTCAAAACACTTCGATTTCCAATTGGATTAACTCGTTAAATCTTTAAATCAAGATTTAACTTATAGCTTTCAAAACAATTTCATTTCGAATGGTTTAAACAAAATCATCATTTTAAATCTGTTAAAAATAAACAGATTCAATTCATAGCTTTCAAAAAGAATTCATTCATAACTTGGAAAACCATTTTCACTTCAATCTTGAAATTCCTTTAATTAAACTGGAATTTCATTTCTTATATGAAAGCTTTTATTCTTTTAAAACAATCAGTTTTATTTTGGAAATCAAATTCATTCATACGAGTTAAAGTCTTTGGGTTAAATCCAAATTCTCAAAATTATACTTTTAAATGGTTTAAATTCAGATAAACACATTTATAACATTTTCAATCTCTAGTTTCAAATCATAGGATTCAACTTCCAACTTGAATTCAAATTTAAATCAAATTATTTAAATTTTCATAACTCGATTAAGTTATTCAAAATAACTTTTATCTTTGAAATTCCATTTCAAAAGTTTTTCACTTTAAACCCAAATTTCAAATTTCAAAATCAATTGAAATTAAAATTTCAATTTCAAGTACATCAAATTTAAATTATCTGTGACTTAACTGATTTCCACGTGAAATCCATATTTGTGTGTGTAAAGGTGTAGTCCAGGGGTTTCACACAATAGTGCAACACAATGAATCATCACATATCAGAATACAGAAATATAATTCGATAAGCGGTATAAGAACAACGCTTATCGTTCATTCACAGATCATAGATATATAAAGGTCACAGATAAGTAAACTACAGATCACAACATAAATCAGGATGTATCACAAAGCATCGTAGATCAGGGATATCAAACAATCAAATCATTCAATACAATTCAAACATTCATAAGTAAGATCAAATTAGTTATCTGATAAATTTAAATCAGATAAATTTCTTATGAATAAATTACTAATCCTGGTTAATTAACTTCAATAATTTACAAATTATTTTGATTAATTATTCTTTAATCATTTATTAATTAACTTTTGAAAATAAATTAATTAATCCTTTAGTTATTAATTAATCAACCTTAATTAATTAATAAATCTTTTAATCATTAAATAATTATCCTTTAATTATTTAATTACCTTTTCATTTATTTATTTGATTAACCCTAAATTTATTACCATTTTATTAATTATCCTTACTTATAAATGAATTAGCTTTAAATTTATAATTAATTGATCTTTAGTTAATTATGAATCATTTATCAATATAAAATTAACTTAACTTTTAAGTTAACACATTAAAACATTTAAATCAATTTCTTAATCACTTAATTAAGTTTTTTTTTAAAATAAACCCTTTTCAAATCTAAGTTTATAACATTTTAATTTAAACTTAATTAACTTTAGAAATATTGTTATTTCAAAACCTTTTAAAAACTTAAAACTAGATTTAAACTGTGTTTAAATCTTATTCACGGATTCGAATTTATTTAAATTACTGAAAAATTTAAATTTTGCAAAACCTGGAAAAACTTATGCCTGAGCTAAACGAAAAAAAATTGCTTCGAGTCCGGACCAGATCTACTTCGAGTAAATCACGAAATCACCCAGGAAAACTCGCGTCATTCCCTGCTTCTACTCTCCCGTCCTTTACTCTTTTTAAAACTTGCTTTGTTTAAATTTTGAATACATTTTCCCCTCGCGTACGAACCCGACAACCACTCGAGCCCATCACTCCATTTTCTCGAGAATACTTCGAGACGAACTTCCCATTTCCCAACTATGAACTGACACCATATTCACCACCGTGCACGTGCACAATTCCTCCATGCCGCCGCTACCTCCGATGAATCGTCACCCACATCGGCGATCAACCTCCGACCCATCTCCAACCATCTGGACTTCATCACCAGCGCGAATTCAAAAACGAGCATAGAGCTTGGACCTGGGAACGCAACTGGCCTCACCACTCAAACCCTGTCAACATCGCCTCGACCCCGCCGTGCCGACCATCTACGTGCTCCCACCTCCGGCCTTGACTTCGACATCACCCAAACTTCTACCACCCGAAGTATCAAAACACTCGATCAACTATACTGTACGTAGTGATCGAACTTCCACTACCCCGTAAAACTAGGGTTCCAGGAAGAAACCCCCTACCGCAACTTCCATGATGAAGTATATCACCATCCACCATTTTTCTGAAGTGCTACGATCACTCCTCCATCGCTAGGCAGAACCCCGACCCTCCAAAATCAATAGATCACCAGAAACTACTCCATTTCCATTTTCTGGTCAACCCAGAAATGCCAACTCAAAACACAACTAAAAATTGTGATGTTATTCTTAAAAATCAAGTTTTTGCATGATGTTTCAGTTTATATTCTTGAATTCATAATTTAGAATGATTAAATTTTCCACTATATTGAAATTCCTCTGTTATTTTGATTTTCCAAAGCAAGATACACATCTATTTCAACTTAAATAATGTTTAAATTTCAAGCTATGATTAAACAAGCAATCTTTGTTTTTATACTAAGTTTAATCATCAAGTAGATTAAGTAGAAATGAATTTTAAATCAAAATCTTGTGTTAAATTTTTAGACAGAGGTCATATATGAAGAATAACCTGCCCACACAATATTTTCAACATACAAATATCCACAGAGAATTCATACTTATTCACAGATATATTCAGAACAGATTCATACTTTTGAATTGTTTAAAAGTGGAGTTACTCACTTTGGTTTGCAGAAGAAAACAGAGCTTCTCTTCATGTTGACACAGGCTGGAAATTACAAAATGAAGCCTTCTCTTTGATCTTTAGTTTGAATTGGTTCAAGTTGTTTGTTTGTTTGAGTTTTGAACTGATATTTTTACTTTCAGATTTCACTTAGCTTTGAAGATGAACGAGACTAAAATGAAATGAGTAGTTGATATAGAGGAAGAGTTGTACAGGGTATATATTATTTTGTTTGTACAAATTAAGCCAGTGATTTTTTTTCTTTTGATCAGAGATTTTTGTGTATGGAGGCTGATATGAAATTGTGGTGGCCAAGCATTAATTGCCATGGTACTTTATGTCTTCATATGTTTGCCGTTTCCTCATGCAAGCTTATCTTTTATATGTTTTGTATATAAACATTTGTATTTTCTTTTGCAAGTCTATGTACATGAACAGGTTTACTTGTTTGCATTTGATTAACTTCTTTTACAAGCCTACACTTATCTTTTTGTTCATATGTACAGCTGCATTTCTACATATATATGTTGTATTATCTTGAGTATATATATATTTCTTTTCAAGGTTATGGTGGCTGATATGTTTCCTTGTGTACAAAAGGCATGTTGAAGTGATCTTGTATTAAATGCTTTGTCTTCCTTTCTAATATTTATTATTATCATTTATTATTAAACAATTTATTTACTATTTGAATTCAAACCAATATATATATATACATCTACATATATATACAACATTTTAAATTTAGATGATTTAACGCATTTTTATTCGATTTCGGGGAAACTCGCATTACTTCATCGATTTATTTCACAATTTTAATTCAACTATTCAATAAATTATCAATTTAAATTTAATTAAAATTCGGGGTCGTTACATAGAGAATTTGAATTTAAAATAGAATTGAATTTGAAAATAAAATTTAAACAAGTTAAATTTTAAACCAGGAAATAATTTTAAATCAGATTTTAAAATTTTGAGATTTAATTAAGTTTTATCACTTAAGTGTGGCAATAAATTAAATATGTTAAAGTTATGGAAAAAGAATTGATTTTTAAACTCTTTAAAATTTCTTTGGTAATCAAGGATTATTCTACTATGTAAATTTAAAATGTTAAGGAAATTTGTTTTAAACTTTATTAAAAGTAAATAAGGATTTATTTCAAATTTTAAATCTAAATTGGGAATAAAAAGAAAATTTGAAACAATATTTCAATATATGGAAACAATCATTATATCATAAATATAGATGAGTTTACTTTAATTAATAAAGATTGATGAAATTTTAATGGTTAATTAATTTATAACCAATTATGATTAATACAAGAAATTTTCTTTAAAAGGTGATTAAAGAAATTTAATCGTTAATGAAATCATTAACTAAGATTATTTGAATAATTAATTAATGTGATAAATTTAACAATAAATTTAGATTGATTAAATTAATAATAATCAATTGTGGAATTACTAAGTATAATTACTATATGACAGTAATTATGAAATTAATTATTCAATGTAATTAGTTGAGTTAATTGAATTTGTTCAAGTTAATTCCTTAAGTTTGAATTTATTCAGAATAATCACTTGATAATTTGGGAAGGTATAATTACTTAGAAAAGTAATTTATAGATAATTACTAAATGTAATTTATTAAATGATGATTTGAAATTTGAGTTAATTATTTGTTAATGAATTAAAAGATTAATTAATAATGGTGATTAATTAAGATTAATTTAAAAATCAAAGATAAATTGATTCATTAATTAAGAATGATTAGTTAATAATTACAGGTTAACTAATAAATTTGAAAGAGAATTTATTTCAAATAATTTGTAATTAACTTTTGATAATTAAACCGGATTAATATATCTGATTTTAAATTAATCAGTTGATTAATAAATTCACTTGTGAATGTTTGGACTTAACTGAATGATTAAATTGTTTGATATTCTGATCTGTGATGTTTTGTTATACATTCTGATTTGTGTGTAATCTGTACTGTACTTATTTATCTGGGATGAATGTAAATTATTATCTATGATTTTTATATATATCTGTGATCTGTGAATGAAAGATAAGCGTTATAATTATACCGCTTGTCAACTATACTTCTATATTCTGATCTGTGATGATTGAATGATGTTGCACTACTGTGTAAAACCCCTGGACTACACCATACACACACAAATATGGATTTCACGTGGAAATCAGTTAAGTCGCAGATTTTTGACAATTTTAAAGATTGAATTCTTGAATCCAAATAGTTTTGGAAATTCGAATTGAGAGCTTTGCAAATGAGTTTCAAATGTAAATTATTTTAAGCAACTTAATAAAACTTGATATTTTAATAAATTGATTTAAATTTGAATTCAATGATTTTGGAAAACTAAATGTTTTCAACTGATAAAAGCTTTTATATAAGAAATGGATTTCCAATTTGAATTAAAGGAATTTCAAGTTTGAATTGAAGATGGTTTTCCAAATTTCGAATAAATCTTTGAAAACGTGTTTTTGAAAACTATCAGTTAAATCTTTGTTTTCAAGATTTAATGAGTTAATCCAATTGAAATGGAAATTGATTTGGAAAATCTGTAAATGAATCTTTGTGAAACTGGGTGAACTTTGTGAATTAAATCTTTTGTTTAAAAGATTAAAGTGTGGAAATTGTTGAAACCGTTGAAGGTTGTTAAAATGAATCTTTCTGTTTAAAGATTTGAAAATGGTAATTTGTTAAACCATTTGAAAAGGAAGTTTGGGTTTAAGTTGTGACTTAACTGAAATTCCATTATCCATATGTTTTTAAATATTGCGCTCATTATTCGGTTTAGCCGGGAGAGGACCTTTGTGTCATATAACCCATTCCGAATAATGATACGTCATATATGGATTTTAATTGAAGACCGGTGGTGAAGACCGGGTATTTGCGAGAATGATAGGATGACCTATCGATTGTATCTGCACTGAGTCGCGCTGGTATAGAGATTTCTTAAGTGATGGGAAATCCGATCGGGATTGTGAATACCCGGATTGCAAGGGCTTCTTCGGAAGCGCCTTCGGTTCTGTTCGAACCCGGAACAGACTTGTATGGTTACATGTCTGACATTACACTTTGAGATATAAAGCTGATTTCTTTCAAATACTTTTCTGTTTGGTGGCGGAGAATTTATTCTCTTAGCTTAACACCCTTCTTTGAGACGTACGAGCTCAGAGGTTATGTAGTTGAAGGTTATCAGCAATATATTCCCAATTTGGTAATGTGGCATGTTGAGTGTTGCTGTGTGATGATTATTTATTGATCATTTGTTCATCAAAGCACGGCTTTGTGAAAAAAGCGTAGCTTTGTGGACGAGACCTCTTCGGACCTCATAACCCAGAAATGGTCAAAACAGGAATGATGCGGCAAGGTTACGAGGGTCGCTCCCTTTAGGGTATGTCATTTCCTTCTGGAAAAGGGTGGTATCAGGTATGGAGCCTCGGTATTTAACCTATGTGGATACTCCAATCTCATTTACCGTGCGATTGTTGTTTGATCGAGGCACCTCGGATAAAGGTCCCAAAGGACCGGGGGGTGGCATATTCGTGTAGTAGTTACCTGGTGTCAGAGGTAACCCGGCCTTGTGTTGGCAGAGAGCTAGTTAGTTCTCGGGACGTCCATCGAGAGGCGATCCCATGTGGCATAGGAAGTTCCTTAGCCTAACCATTTGTTGGAAATCCAAAGAAACAATACGAACCTTGTACGGTTTTAGTTGTATAACCTGCTATGGAATGTGGCGGTAACCTGCTATTGAACATAGTAGCTATATTAGGCATACAATAATGGTTGTATGCTGGCTAAGATTAATATTATACTTTCGAAATGTTTCTGCACTATGCACTAGTAATAATATCAAAAGAGTTTTCCTTTTGTGTAGTAAGCATGTTTGACTATCATAATAAGAAATCTCCTCCAATTCTGCGTTTGCATTGTGTGTGTGGCGGGAGGTCTTATGGTAGTTTCATTTTCCAAAAGCATTGCGGATTTCAATGTTTAAAATTCTATTATGGTTGTTTTAAAGATAAACTGCTTTTGTTACTCACACCAGTCCCACGACTGACTCGGAGTTTATTGTTCCTTTCCTAAACTCTGGGTGCTCACAATTTTCTACACGGGCAGTCTAGAGTTGGGTTTCTTTTCAGATAGTCAGGTTTAGTAGATTATCTGGAGCTAGTTCAGTTTTGGAGATCAGGACTGACGTTGCTTATCTTGGTGCAACGTGATGGTGGTTCGAGATTGATGTTGGAGTTGTTGGACTCATTCTCTTTTGAGAATCATTTGGAGTTATCACTTATATTTTCCGCTGTAGCATTGTATCATATCTCTGATATTATTGTATCATATTGATATCATTGTTGTATATCATACTGGATATTGTATTCATTGGAGTTGTATATGATATCATTTATTTCTTTATTCCGCTGTGTTGTTATACTTAATGGTGTTATAAGCTCCGGTGAACCAGATTCGGCGTTTGAATCTGCGGCATTTTGAGTACAAGTGAAGTACGGGTGCCGATTTTTGAAGGTCGAGTTTTTGGGTCATTACAGTGGTATCAGAGCTGAGGGTAAAACTTTAGCTTAGGAGTATAACACATTAAGTAACTCATTAGAGATAGGGTGAAGTATATCCTAGAATGAGTAATCTCTAAGATATCCGTCCGTACGCCTCAGTAAATTCTCTTGCTATTCACTGATAGTAAGTATGAGTGTAAGAAGAGGATGAGATAGGGGACAGGGAAATACGACTATAAATGGTCAATACTCTATAACAACAAGGAAATAACCTTTTCTCTATCAATCTCTTTTGTTCAGCATCTTTTTCTCAATTCTTCGATAATTTCTGGTAGATCCAGGAAGAGATTCGATATATTAAAATGGGACATAAACTCCGGATGGACCAAAATTGTTTGTTTGGATGAATTGATTGCATTGGTTGCTATGGTTGATAGGTATACTTTAGTTTTAAACTAAAAGTTTTGAAATTATATATCTGTCTATTTTTGGGTCCGGATATATTCTACGAATGGTTGGTTATCCCTTCGAACTAACTGATGCCACTGCATATTTCGTAGATCTAGATAACCCGAGTACCTTGTGAAGTGTCAAACAGATTCGTTCTTGTATCTATTATTGATATTCTGATTTGGTCAGCCAAATGTAGAATAGAAATTCAGTTTGATTTGATGTAATATTTTTCATTTATCTTTGTGTCTCCATGTGCAATTTCAAGGACGAAATTCTTTTAAGGGGGGAAGGTTGTAACGACCCCGGATTTTAAATATATTTGAATTAATAATTTATTGAATTTTTAAATAAAAATTTGTTAAATTAATGGATAAATGGATGCGAGTTTCCCCGAATTAAAATAAATTCTGTATAAATCATTTAAATTTAAAATATGTATATAAGATAGATTGAAAATTGAATTAAGAATTAAATTTAAATATTTTAGAAAATAAATTTGTATTTGGACTTTGGATATGATTAAATCAGATATACATAAGATCAATTGTACAGTTTTATACAATATAAAGTAGATATACTAGAATAAATATTAACATTTTGTTAAAAGTCAATACAAAGTAATACAAACAAAATATACTACAAATATATATATATATAGAAATACAAGACAAGTATTAAAGTTGGAAAAAATTTAAGTTAGGAATTGAAATAAAATATATAAGATAAATTATATAGATTTGTAAAATAGAAGTAAACATCACCATTCTTTTAAACTCAAATTCAATTCAACTAAAACAAAACAGGATTTAAAGGAAGACCAACTACAGGTTTTCAAAACAAAAAGTGCTCTCTGTTTAAACTGGTTTTTAGGTAAATAAACAAATGAAATAAAAATACATGAATATAAAGTTTGTAAAAGAACCACCACTATCTTCATATTTTTTTACAGCCGAACTAAAGAGAAAAAATTATGAAAATGGTACAAGATAATTAATGCAGCCTCCCAGCAAAACCAAAGCAAAGAAAAAAGCATCTGCCTATTGTACAAACAAAAGAAAATATCTCTGATTTATGTTGTACAAATAAACATCAACTTGTACAAAATAATAACCCTTGTAACTTCACTTTCCATATATCAACTTTTCTCATCTCAGTTTCGTTCCTTCAAGCTGAGTAATATTTGAAGTAAGCTTCAGTTCAAAAATTAAAACAACAAAATAAATCAAAAAATTCAACTAGGATCAGAGGATTAAAAGAAGAAAGAAGCTCAAGCCTGTTCAACATAAAAAGCATGCTCTGTTCTTCTTCTGCAAACCAATGTGAGTAAACAGTTAAATTTAAAACTTAAGTAGGTTAATAATTGTTGCTTGAATAATTGCTGTGAGATGATGCTTGCATATGTATATAGGAGTATACATCTGTGAATATGAATGCTTCTGAATATGTATGACAAATGTATGTGCTTCTTTATTCTTTTTAGATTACAGAGATTTTAAATGAACTAAATTTTAAAACCTTCCATCTAATCTCTTTGAAGCTTTGAGTTTCAAACAAATCAATTTAGTTTAAACACCATCTAGATTTTGAAAACAAGTTTAAGTATTTTAAGTATGGGAATCTCCTGTAAACAAGAAATACAGTTGAAAGCTTAAATAATGGGGTAAATCAAATTTTGTAATATATTGATTCAAGGATATATCTCGAATCATCTTTGAAAGTTATGATTTTTAAAACAAAAATTATAATTTTTAGAGTGAGATTGAAAGAGTAGTATGGGTTTGTATAAATTTCATTCTTTCAGTGATCTATGGAGATTCATTGACTTGTAGTGGTCGAGATCTTGCTTGGTGATGGAGGGATGAACGGTGGTGTTGAAAAAAATAACTAGAGTTGTTCCAGTTCGACGTGGTGACGGTGGTGAGCAGTTTTTGCTCGTAAACCTAGTTTTGGCGTGGGGTTGTTTTTCGATTCGTTTGTCTTCTTCGTTGGATCGAGTGCGACATGATTTAGGGGAAAGGTAGAGGTCGCGTTGACGAAGTGGTGGCCGAAGTCGTATGATTTCTGGTGAAGTAGATCGTCAGCGTCAAGGCAAAATTTGGATGGTAGTTGGGTTCCAGTTTCTGTCGATCAGCTCATTTCAATTTCGTGGGTGATCTCATCGATCTGGGTGTTTGGGAGGCCGGTGGAGGTTGTCGTCGATGTGTTGATTGTAACGCCCCACCTCTATGCTCATAATAACAAAGAGTATTAAAAGAAATACTGTCTATTATTACGAAGAATAAGGCTGGATAGGAGCGACCATCCGTAGTTGACCTTACACTAGTATTGGTTATCTCGATAGGAGTGGTATATACTTTTTATTTTTCATCTATCGTTTATTTACTCCCATCGACACACCCAATTATCAGTATAAAACAAACTACGATAGTTCATAATAGTTTAGGACATTAGATATAACAATAACCCAGATACTATAAATGCGGAACACAGATAAAAACAAAAGTCTCATATATATATAACTGATGTCAGTTAATACATAGTTGACACTATACATATGATACAACTACAACTGTCGACTCTAGAAGTTATATATACAAGTACATTATCGACTAATATACAAGAATACATATCATTCTATACAATGACACGACTACTACAAAATGACTGACAACTTCAGAAGATGTGAAAAGTCTTCAATCCCGAACAGCAACTCAAAGAAAGAAATCTACAACCTGAAATACTCGGGTCTGACCCGAGTATTACATTCAAAAGAAAATAATACCCAGGTCAGTCTAATTCAAACCAGTTTATTAGTGCATATAGGCAGTAATAATTTTAATAGACGACAGTCACAATAATTCCCGTCTATCCGATTCTTTAAACAAAGAAACCGAATAACGGTCAATATAACACTTAACAGTGTTTAACAAAAATCAGCAGATTTAAATCATCAACAGAGATAAATAAACAATTTATCAAATCGACTAAATCAATTTAAAACTGTCAAATCTGATAGGGCTGCAGTACACGCACGCGTGTACTGCCTCGCCACTATCAAACGAAATACATAAAAGATCAACGGAAATTCACGAAACGCGCATAAGGTCAAACCCAGAGAAAGTCGGGTTCAACTCAAATGCGATTCAAATAAATGGTCGAGACATAAAATTAAGTCTCGGCCCAAGTTCAACTCAACCAACAGAAAACAATGGCTGCACAGAGACAGCAGGGTACAACACGCCTCAAAGTATCGGTCGATACTAACAAGCATGCGTGGTCAGGGAAACCCAAATACTACTTGAAACAGGTATGTAACTGTCCCAAATGGTCAAGACAAATGTAATGAATGACCAAACTCAAAGAAACTGCAAAGGTCAAACCCAAATATTGGGTTCAACACCAGGTAATTGAACAAGACCGGAAATTCAAGGAGGCACCAAACAATCAACTGAGTGCAACAAACCAAAGCATCACAAAGACAGTGTGCAAGCAAAGACAAGGGAACTGCACAACTTCGAATAAACACTACAAGGAAATATAAACAAGATCAAACTGAAACAAAAGAATTCAGACTAAATACACATGCCAGACTCAACTGGAACGGTGCAGTATGGCCAGAGTGAAGATGATTAGACTGCAATATCAAAGGAATGGGTGCAACAATGTCAAAGACAACTGAAACAAGCCAGAACTGCCTCAGCCATCAAGACATGTGCAATGTAGCATACAAGTAATGCGAAACTGTCAAGTAGACAGAGAATCATGAAACAAACACATATATACGTACAAAAATGTATATATATATATATATGAAGTATCAAGTGCCTAAGCCACAGTGAAATGCTTAAGGCAAAAGCAGCAAATACATGTCCAGATAAATCAAATGCAATAGTGCATCTAAAACTACTGGGATGAATGCACCAATACAAAGAAATTCTACAAATCAAGTGAAACAAAACAGAGATATGATCAAGTATAACAGTCGAGTGTCAGTTCTCAATATACACGCTGAAGCAACCCAATTAAGTGTTTGCCCTCCAGAAGCAAAACTCAAACTAAGGCAAGCTCGAGTCTAAAATCCCCAAAAGATAATCAAAGTCTACGAAAGTACATGTATGCACATACTCGAGTGCACATACATGTCCAAATCGAATGAAACAGCAAAACGAAACTACAACTGAAACCGTGATGTATAAGGACTGTAATTTCAACTGGAGACTCAACGATACATGCAACATCATGAACAACAGAAGTTCGAGCAACATCACAGGTGATGAACAACAGGAAGGGTATGAAGATCATAAGGCTCAGTGATACTCAAGCATTAAATCAACTGAAACAGTAATGAAAATGCAACCCAGTGACAACAATGGTTGAAGTAAATACAGAGAACACTTTACAGTGATATAGTACAACATACATGTGCTCAGATCAAATGACTAGAAGTTCAAGACTGATAATATGGAACATTAATAATGAAGACTGTGCTATCATATGTACAAATGCAAAGATCAACGAAGACTCCAAAGCAATGCAAAAAGCATTGTGACATCAAGATCAAAACCAGAAACTACATGAATACCCATCAGTGCAGACTTGAGCCAGGTACAAAATTGACCAACTACAAAGGCAGTAGTGAGTGCAGACAACCCAAACTCAAGATTTTAGAATGCAATACAGTTCGAACATGGTCAGCAGTGAATAATATATACATACGTACTCAAGGCAACATGGAAACAGTGCCAGTGCCAAAGTTACAGAGAAAAATCAAGCAATTAGTGGTTATAATTTCAACGAAGTCAAAGTCGAAATCACCCAATATTTAATCTGTGAAATAAAACTCTTTTTTTTTTCAAACAAAAACAGTGTCGAAGACAACTAAATAAACGAAATCAACAACAATTCGATTTCCAGGAATTTAAACAAGTGAACTAGGGAATCGTTTCCACAACAAAACAATTTCGCAAATCAAAGTGGCCGAGATACAGCCATAACAGTAATCAACAAGTCAAGAAACCCAACAATCAAAGAAACGAACTATATCTCAGTTCAAAATCGCATAAACATTTCAGAGCCAACAACATTCGATGGAGAGAATTGAATTAGAAGTGAGTGCTGAACACTCACCTTTGC
Organism: Allium fistulosum; assembly: GCA_030737815.1. Classification (NCBI taxonomy): domain Eukaryota; kingdom Viridiplantae; phylum Streptophyta; class Magnoliopsida; order Asparagales; family Amaryllidaceae; genus Allium; species Allium fistulosum. The sequence goes on along the minus strand of CM060904.1, from coordinate 1,214,400,040 downwards.
CGAAGCGAAGACGAGTATAGCGAAGGCACGTCGATCTATAGAGCAGAGAACCTTCGATCGAGCTACAAAGGAGAGCGAGCCTGCCCTAATTTCTTTGAACGAGGCCGCCATTATTTCGTCTTCGATTTTTGTTTTAGGGTTATCCCAATTGAAAAATGGGAACGGGTCAAAATGCCATTCAAACTAAAAGGGAGACCCGGTTTACATGGTTATCACTTGCAACCAAATGGCAACCAAAGAATTGGGCTAAATGAATTTAAAGCCCGTATCACCACTAACCAATTTTTTTTCAAAGAATTTCAACATGATTTTAAACTCCAATGGCACTAATCAACCATTCGATCGTCATTTTGGCGACAATTAAAAATTACTAAATCTCGGGTTGTTACAGACTCCCCTCCTTATAAAAATTGCGTCCACGCAATCATAGGGAATAAATGGACAAAAGGTAACAACCAAAAGAGCAAGGCAATGACGAGTGCATAAGCAAAGAAAATGTCAGCAGGGGAAGTACTAGATAAGAAATCGAAAGGTTCGACTGCTTCAAATCAAAAGAATCAACATCGTGGGAATCAGGGATCAAACTCAGACGACTAACAAAAGCAAGAACAATCGAGTTCCAGCAACTAAAAGAGAAGGAAAAACAGAGCAGAAACCCCCTACAGAGCACGAATTGAATGTGAGTAAATCAAATTACTCACCTGAATCGCCAGAGAAAAAGACGAAGCTCAAATCTCAAGAATCGCAAATATTCAATCATCAAAACGATAATTGAATTTCTCAAATCAACGAACATTCAATTATCAAAATGATAATCAAATTTTAAATTTAACAAATATTTGATTATCCCAAGCGATAATCAAATTTCTCAAATTAACAAATATTCGATCATCACAAACGATAATCAAATTTCTAATTCACAAATATTTAATTATCTAAAGCGATAATTAAATTCGAAATCAACAAATATTTAATTATCTAAAGTGATAATTAAACCTCAAAGCAATAAATATTCAATTATCTAAAGCGATAATTAAAACAACAAATCAACAATTATTTAATTATCTCAGGCGATAATTAAATCTAAAATCAACAAATATTTAATTATCTAAAGCGATAATTAAATCTCAAAGCACAAATATTTAATTATCTAAAGCGATAATTAAAACAACAAATCAACAATTATTTAATTATCTCAGGCGATAATTAAATCTAAAATCAACAAATATTTAATTATCTAAAGCGATAATTAAATCTCAAAGCACAAATATTTAATTATCTAAAGCGATAATTAAAACAACAAATCAACAATTATTTAATTATCTAAAGTGATAATTAAAAGCAACAAATATCCGATTATCGAAAACGATAATCAGAACTCATATCAACAAATATCTAATTATCACAAGCGATAATTAGAAACAACAAATATCTAATTATCAAAAACGATAATCAGAACTCATATCAACAAATATCCAATTACCTGCAGATAATTGGAAACAACAAATATCTAGAAATCAATTAAGAAGACTAGAAAATCAACATAAAAGTTTGGATCGATCCCATCAGATGGCGAGTTTTTAATTCGCCGCACGTGCAACAACATATGGCCGAAGCCTACCAAGTACTCAACATAATTTTTGGCGCCCATCAGATTGACCCGAAGGTCCGCAGAGTGACCCGAAGGTCTAGTACTGGTATATGACCCGAAGGTCCATCATATGACCCGAAGGTCCATCATAGTGGCTCGAAAGCACACGAAAGCATCAAATATTTCAATTAACGAGTCCGGAATTAACCGAAATAGCAAACGCACATGTCCCATACCACGTGTTTTACTAAATCGTTTGATTCTCTTCATCGTTTCCTTGAAAGTGTGAAATTCATCAAAATCATCAAAACAGCAGATATTCAATTAACGAGTCCGGAATTAACCGAAAAAGTAAAAGTGTGGTTCCATACTCCGCACTTTTGCTAAATCGTTTAAATCTCTTCATCGTTTCCTTGAAAGTGCAAAGTTGTGTATTTAGTAAAAATACACTTTACATTCTCAAACGGACAAGTCCAGAATTAAGCGAATCAGTAAAAGAAAGGGGTCATAGTCCTCGATTTTGCTGAAACGTTTAAATCGCTTCCTCATTCTTTTGAAAGCGTAAACTGTTAAATTTCTGAAAACAATTTTTATTTATTTTGTAAAAATAACAATTCACCTTCTCAACTGGACAAGTCCGGAGTTAAGCGAAACAGTAAAAGAAAGGGGTCATAATCCTCGATTTTGCTGAATCGTTTAAGTCGCTTTCTCATTCTTTTGAAAACGCAAACTGTTACAATTTTATAAAACAATTTTCATTTCAAAACAATTTTCCAATCACGTGATTAAAGCAACAATATTAGTAACAATTTCGAAAAGGAAATTGTACTTCTCAAAATACCGTAAAAACGGTTACAAATCAGCATTGCGGAATAACCGCTTGAAAATCCACTTTTAAAATTTGACGGTTACTGAAGCCAAAGCGACAGTAATTTTAAAACGTCAAAATCACATCAAAACAATTTACATCAAAATGTAATATCAGAGAATTTTCATTTATTAAAACTGTCAACAAAACACCGTGCCTCAAAAATTCAGCATTGGTGTAAAAATCCCGTTATAAAAATAACGGCAACAAAATACGTATCATAACCAAGCATCGGTTCAACGTAAAATAAATGCAATGACGTGCAACTCAAATTTTGCACGTTCATTACAATATAAATAAAGAAATCATTCAAATATCTCTTCAACGAGAATAATTCAAAACAGCCAAAAATCTAATCAATATATGATTAGCTCAAAAGAAACCAACCAAAAATCTCAACAAAAATCACATATCTGCAATTTCTTCGAATCCTCAATTTGGATTCGAAATTCTCAAAGAAACAAATAATTACAGCTATGTAAACAACAATTGGAATTCATATCAATTTCGGGTTTTGATTTTTAAATCAAAAGATTGTCAGTTGTACTCAGCGAAGACAGTTTCACTGTTTCCGCTGCGCACTCTGATAAATAGAACACAAATCAATCAAATCATCAGAACACAATTTCATCCAAACAACAAAACACAATTCCACTTTTATTTTTAAATAACGATTTTTAAAAATTTCATCAAAATTTCAAAACTTTAGTTTTGACTCAAATCACTGATAAAACGTCGACTAATAGTTGTAACATATGTTCCATCCAAGTTATGTTTTATATTATGTCCATAAACCTCGCTCTGATACCAACTGTAACGCCCCACCTCTATGCTCATAATAACAAAGAGTATTAAAAGAAATACTGTCTATTATTACGAAGAATAAGGCTGGATAGGAGCGACCATCCGTAGTTGACCTTACACTAGTATTGGTTATCTCGATAGGAGTGGTATATACTTTTTATTTTTCATCTATCGTTTATTTACTCCCATCGACACATCCAATTATTAGTATAAAACAAACTACGATAGTTCATAATAGTTTAGGACATTAGATATAACAATAACCCAGATACTATAAATGCGGAACAAAGATAAAAACAAAAGTCTCATATATATATAACTGATGTCAGTTAATACATAGTTGACACTATACATATGATACAACTACAACTGTCGACTCTAGAAGTTATATATACAAGTACATTATCGACTAATATACAAGAATACATATCATTCTATACAATGACATGACTACTACAAAATGACTGACAACTTCAGAAGATGTGAAAAGTCTTCAATCCCGAACAACAACTCAAAGAAAGAAATCTACAACCTGAAATACTCGGGTCTGACCCGAGTATTACATTCAAAAGAAAATAATACCCAGGTCAGTCTAATTCAAACCAGTTTATTAGTGCATATAGGCAGTAATAATTTTAATAGACGAGAGTCACAATAATTCCCATCTATCCGATTCTTTAAACAAAGAAACCGGATAACGGTCAATATAACACTTAACAGTGTTTAAAAAAAATCAGCAGATTTAAATCATCAACAGAGATAAATAAACAATTTATCAAATCGACTAAATCAATTTAAAACTGTCAAATCTGATAGGGCTGCAGTACACGCACGCGTGTACTGCCTCGCCACTATCAAACGAAATACATAAAAGATCAACGGAAATTCACGAAACGCGCATAAGGTCAAACCCAGAGAAAGTCGGGTTCAACTCAAATGCGATTCAAATAAATGGTCGAGACATAAAATTAAGTCTCGGCCCAAGTTCAACTCAACCAACAGAAAACTATGGCTGCACAGAGACAGCAGGGTACAACACGCCTCAAAGTATCGGTCGATACTAACAAGCATGCGTGGTCAGGGAAACCCAAATACTACTTGAAACAGGTATGTAACTGTCTCAAATGGTCAAGACAAATGTAATGAATGACCAAACTCAAAGAAACTGCAAAGGTCAAACCCAAATATTGGGTTCAACACCAGGTAATTGAACAAGACCGGAAATTCAAGGAGGCACCAAACAATCAACTGAGTGCAACAAACCAAAGCATCACAAAGACAGTGTGCAAGCAAAGACAAGGGAACTGCACAACTTCGAATAAACACTACAAGGAAATATAAACAAGATCAAACTGAAACAAAAGAATTCAGACTAAATACACATGCCAGACTCAACTGGAACGGTGCAGTATGGCCAGAGTGAAGATGATTAGACTGCAATATCAAAGGAATGGGTGCAACAATGTCAAAGACAACTGAAACAAGCCAGAACTGCCTCAGCCATCAAGACATGTGAAATGTAGCATACAAGTAATGCGAAACTGTCAAGTAGACAGAGAATCATGAAACAAACACATATATACGTACAAAAATGTATATATATATATATATATGAAGTATCAAGTGCCTAAGCCACAGTGAAATGCTTAAGGCAAAAGCAGCAAATACATGTCCAGATAAATCAAATGCAATAGTGCATCTAAAACTAATGGGATGAATGCACCAATACAAAGAAATTCTACAAATCAAGTGAAACAAAACAGAGATATGATCAAGTATAACAGTCGAGTGTCAGTTCTCAATATACACGCTGAAGCAACCCAATTAAGTGTTTGCACTCCAGAAGCAAAACTCAAACTAAGGCAAGCTCGAGTCTAAAATCCCCAAAAGATAATCAAAGTCTACGAAAGTACATGTATGCACATACTCGAGTGCACATACATGTCCAAATCGAATGAAACAGCAAAACGAAACTACAACTGAAACCGTGATGTATAAGGACTGTAATTTCAACTGGAGACTCAACGATACATGCAACATCATGAACAACAGAAGTTCGAGCAACATCACAAGTGATGAACAACAGGAAGGGTATGAAGATCATAAGGCTCAGTGATACTCAAGCATTAAATCAACTGAAACAGTAATGAAAATGCAACCCAGTGACAACAATGGTTGAAGTAAATACAGAGAACACTTTACAGTGATACAGTACAACATACATGTGCTCAGATCAAATGACTAGAAGTTCAAGACTGATAATATGGAACATTAATAATGAAGACTGTGCTATCATATGTACAAATGCAAAGATCAACGAAGACTCCAAAGCAATGCAAAAAGCATTGTGACATCAAGATCAAAACCAGAAACTACATGAATACCCATCAGTGCAGACTTGAGCCAGGTACAAAATTGACCAACTACAAAGGCAGTAGTGAGTGCAGACAACCCAAACTCAAGATTTTAGAATGCAATACAGTTCGAACATGGTCACCAGTGAATAATATATACATACGTACTCAAGGCAACATGGAAACAGTGCCAGTGCCAAAGTTACAGAGAAAAATCAAGCAATTAGTGGTTATAATTTCAACGAAGTCAAAGTCGAAATCACCCAATATTTAATCTGTGAAATAAAACACTTTTTTTTTTCAAACAAAAACAGTGTCGAAGACAACTAAATAAACGAAATCAACAACAATTCGATTTCCAGGAATTTAAACAAGTGAACTAGGGAATCGTTTCCACAACAAAACAATTTCGCAAATCAAAGTGGCCGAGATACAACCATAACAGTAATCAACAAGTCAAGAAACCCAACAATCAAAGAAACGAACTATATCTCAGTTCAAAATCGCATAAACATTTCAGAGCCAACAACATTCGATGGAGAGAATTGAATTAGAAGTGAGTGCTGAACACTCACCTTTGCCGAAGCGAAGACGAGTATAGCGAAGGCACGTCGATCTATAGAGCAGAGAACCTTCGATCGAGCTACAAAGGAGAGCGAGCCTGCCCTAATTTCTTTGAACGAGGCCGCCATTATTTCGTCTTCGATTTTTGTTTTAGGGTTATCCCAATTGAAAAATGGGAACGGGTCAAAATGCCATTCAAACTAAAAGGGAGACCCGGTTTACATGGTTATCACTTGCAACCAAATGGCAACCAAAGAATTGGGCTAAATGAATTTAAAGCCCGTATCACCACTAACCAATTTTTTTTCAAAGAATTTCAACATGATTTTAAACTCCAATGGCACTAATCAACCATTCGATCGTCATTTTGGCGACAATTAAAAATTACTAAATCTCGGGTTGTTACATTGATGATCGGAGTTTGGGTCGGAGATGGCCAGCTTGCTTGTGCACGTGCACGAGGTCGATTCTGTGCTTCTGAGTTGTTTGGTGGAGAAGAAGAGTCTGGGAATGAGAATTTTCTCGCATGCGACACGAGTAATTCGAGTCATATACTCGAAGCAGGAATATGGTATTCTCGGGTCAAAGGTTTTGTTACAAGCTTACAACTTGAACTGTTTGTCTGTTTTGAAATTTTTTTTAATTAAATTTAAATTTTAATCAAGTTTTAAAACTGGGTTTAAAAAAAATGTAAATAAAGATTCCAGTTTGAAATAGAATTCAGTTTTGAAGATAAATAAAGTTTTAAATTCAATTTTTTATTTAAAATATAAGAAATTAAAGGTATGGAGAATTTGAATTTAAAATAGAAATGAATTTGAAAATAAAATTTAAACAAGTTAAATTTTAAACCTGGAACTAATTTTAAAACAGATTTTAAAATTTTGAGATTTAATTAAGTTTTATCACTTAAGTGTGGCAATAAATTAAATATGTTAAAGTTAAGGAAAAAGAATTGATTTTTAAACTCTTTAAAATTTCTTTGGTAATCAAGGATTATTCTACCATGTAAATTTAAAACGTTAAGGAAATTTGTTTTAAACTTTGTTAAAAGTAAATAAGGATTTATTTCAAATTTTATATCTAAATTGGGAATAAAAAGAAAATTTGAAACAATATTTCAATATATGGAAATAATCATTAAATCATAAATATAGATGAGTTTACTTTAATTAATAAAGATTAATGAAATTTTAATGGTTAATTAATTTATAACCAATTATGATTAATACAAGAAATTTTCTTTAAAAGGTGATTAAAGAAATTTAATCGTTAATGAAATCATTAACTAAGATTATTTGAATAATTAATTAATGTGATAAATTTTAACAATAAATTTAGATTGATTAAATTAATAATAATCAATTGTGGAATTACTAAGTATAATTACTATATGACAGTAATTATGAAATTAATTATTCAATGTAATTAGTTGAGTTAATTGAATTTGTTCAAGTTAATTCCTTAAGTTTGAATTTATTCAGAATAATCACTTGATAATTTGGGAAGGTATAATTACTTAAAAAAGTAATTTATAGATAATTACTAAATGTAATTTATTAAATGATGATTTGAAATTTGAGTTAATTATTTGTTAATGAATTAAAGGATTAATTAATAATGGTGATTAATTAAGATTAATTTAAAAATCAAAGATAAATTGATTCATTAATTAAGAATGATTAGTTAATAATTACAGGTTAACTAATAAATTTGAAAGAGAATTTATTTCAAATAATTTGTAATTAACTTTTGATAATTACACTGGATTAATAATTAATACATCTGATTTTAAATTAATCAGTTGATTAAAAAATTCACTTGTGAATGTTTGGACTTAACTGAATGATTAAATTGTTTGATATTCTGATCTGTGATGTTTTGTGATATATTCTGATTTGTGTGTAATCTGTACTGTTGTTATTTATCTGGAATGAATGTAAATTATTATTTGTGATTTATATATATCTGTGATCTGTGAATGTAAGATAAGCGTTATAATTATACCGCTTGTCAACTATACTTCTATATTCTGATCTGTGATGATTGAATGATGTTGCACTACTGTGTAAAACCCCTGGACTACACCATACACACCCAAATATGGATTTCACGTGGAAATCAGTTAAGTCGCCGATTTTTGACAATTTTAAAGATTGAATTCTTGAATCCAAATAGTTTTGGAAATTTGAATTGAGACCTTTGCAAATGAGTTTCAAATGTAAAGTTATTTTAAGTAACTTAATAAAACTTGATATTTTAATAAATTGATTTAAATTTGAATTCAATTTTTGAAATTGAATTCAATGATTTGGGAAAACTAATTGTTTTCAACTGATAAAAGCACATATATAAGAAATGGATTTCGAATTTGAATTAAAGGAATTTCAAGTTTGAATTGAAGATGGTTTTCCAAATTTCGAATAAATCTTTGAAAACATGTTTTTGAAAACTATCAGTTAAATCTTTGTTTTCAAGATTTAATGAGTTAATCCAATTGAAATGGAAATTGATTTGGAAGATCTATAAATGAATCTTTGTGAAACTGGGTGAACTTTGTGAATTAAATCTTTTGTTTAAAAGATTAAAGTGTGGAAATTGTTGAAACCGTTGAAGGTTGTTAAAATGAATCTTTTTGTTTAAAGATTTGAAAATGGTAATTTGTTAAACCATTTGAAAAGGAAGTTTGGGTTTAAGTTATGACTTAACTGAAATTCCATTATCCATATGTTTTTAAATATTGTGCTCATTATTCGGTTTAGCCGGGAAAGGACCTTTGTGTCATATAACCAATTCCAAATAATGATACGTCATATATGGATAGCAATTGAAGACCGGTGGTGAAGACTGGGTATTTGCGAGAACGATAGGATGACCTATCGATTGTCTCTGCACTGAGTCGCCCTGGTATAGAGATTTCTTAAGTGATGGGAAATTCGATCGGGATTGTGAATACCCGGATTGCAAGGGCTTCTTCGGAAGTGCCTTCGGTTCTGTTCGAACCCGGAACAGACTTGTATGGTTACATGTCTTACATTACACTTTGAGATATAAAGCTAATTTCTTTCAAATACATTTCTGTTTGGTGGCGGAGAATTTATTCTCTTAGCTTAACACCCTTCTCTGAGACGTACGAGCTCAGAGGTTATGTAGTTGAAGGTTATCAGCGATATATTCCCAATTTGGTAATGTGGCATGCTGAGTGTTGCTGTGTGATGATTATTTATTGATCATTTGTTGATCAAAGCACAGCTTTGTGAAAAAAGCATAGCTTTGTGGACGAGACCTCTTCGGACCTCACAACCTAGAAATGGTCGAAACAGGAATGATGCGGCAAGGTTATGAGGGTCGCTTTCTTTAGGGTATGTCATTTCCTTTTGGAAAAGGGTGGTATCAGTTATGGAGCCCTAGTATTTAACCTATGTGGATACTCCAATCTCATTTACTATGTGATTGTTGTTTGATCGAGGCGCCTCGGATAAAGGTCCCAAAGGACCGGGTGGTGGCATATTCGTGTAGTAGTTAACTGGTGTCAGAGGTAACCCGGCCTTGTGTTGGCAGAGAGCTAGTTAGTTCTCGGGACGTCCATCCAGAGGCGATCCCATGTGGCATAGGAAGTTCCTTAGCCTGACCATTTGTTGGAAATCCAAAGAAACAATACGAACCTTGTACGGTTTTAGTTGTATAACCTGCTATGGAATGTGGCGGTAACCTGCTATTGAACATAGTAGCTATAGTAGGCATACAATAATGGTTGTATGCTGGCTAAGATTAATATTATACTTTCAAAATGTTTCTACACTATGCACTAGTAATAATATCAAAAGAGTTTTCCTTTTGCATAGTAAGCATGTTTGACTATCATAAGAAGAAATCTCCTCCAATTCTGTGTTTGCATTGTGTGTGTGTGGCAGGAGGTCTTATGGTAGTTTCATTTTCCAAAAGCATTGCGGATTTCAATGTTTAAAATTCTTTTGTGGTTGTTTAAAAGTTAAACTGCTTTTGTTACTCACACCAGTCCCACGACTGACTCGGAGTTTATTGTTCCTTTCCTAAACTCTGGATGCTCACAATTTTCCACACGGGCAGTCTAGAGTTGGGTTTCTTTTCAGATAGTCAGGTTTAGTAGATTATCTGGAGCTAGTTCAGTTTTGGAGATCAGGACTGACGTTGCTTATCTTGGTGCAACGTGATGGTGGTTCGAGCTTGATGTTGGAGTTGTTGGACTAATTCTCTTTTGAGAATCATTTGGAGTTATCACTTATATTTTCTGATGTAGCATTGTATCATATCTCTGATATTGTTGTATCATATTGATATCATTGTTGTATATCATACTGGATATTGTATTCATTGGAGTTGTATATGATATCATCTATTTCTTTATTCCGCTGTGTTGTTATACTTAATGGTGTTATAAGCTTCGGTGAACCAGATTCGGCGTTTGAATCTGCGACATTTTGAGTACAAGTGAAGTACGGGTGTCGATTTTCGAAGGCCGAGTTTTTGGGTCATTACAAAACTGATGCAGCGCAATCTCGCTCGAAGGTCCTAGGTCGTTCACGACCTAACGAGAAGGATGATGAATTGCACTTGTGACCTAACGCGTTGGGGTTTAAAACGTTCAAACGACCTAGCACATCAAATTTTAAGTCGCAAGCAAGCTGTGAGAACCTACCCATCGCGCTAAGGAAACCAGCGAGCCGTTCTTTAGGTCACTCCGACCTTTCGAGTTTCAACTTTGACGAGTTACGACCTATGTTAGGTCACGACAACGAGTTACGACCTATGTTAGGTCGCGGAAGTTCTTATGTTGCTCTTTCTTAAGCCGTTCTCCTATGCCAAAGCTTAAGTCGCATTGATTATAGGTCGCTGATTATTATACCGCAAGATTACTGAAGCTATGCTATCCTTAAGTCGCGAGTTTCCTAATGACGGGAAATCCAGAATTCGCGAGCTTCCTTAAGTCACTGATCGCTAGGTCGCGTACCAATACTAGGTCGCTGATGTTCTTAAGTCACTTTTGTTGCATCTCTTCTTATGCCACTACTAATTTTTTAGGTCGCGCTGAAGCTTCAAAACGCTCCACTTATGCTGCTCTTTTCTTAGGTCGCAAACGACCTATCTTAGGTCGCTGCCGAGATTTCTTGTGCCGTTGGAGCTTATATCACTAAGCCATCTTCTTAAGCCGAAGTTCTTAGGTCGCTGTCGAAGCAAGGTGTTGTTTGATGAGTCGTTTTATGAGTTGTAATTTCTTAATTCGTATGTTGCTATTGTTATGTCGCTTGTCGTGTTGTAAAACGTTGTACTTAGGTCATTTACTATATGTGATGTAATCTGTATGTGTTAGGTTGTTTTCGACCTATGTTAGGTCGCGTCACCTACGTTAGGTTGGCTGTGTGTTGAGTTGTAATCCTATAAATAGCGGGTGAGTTGTATCATTTTGAGTTAGTTGATTTTGAATAAAACTTTGTTTGAGTGCTTTGTGCCTCTTTGAAATTGGTAGTTGAGTGTTATCTCCTATCTCCACTTTCGGCATTCGAGTGCGCTCGAATCAACGATTGTTGAAGCCAATTCACGAAATCAAGTGCGCTTGATCAACGTTCGAAGAATTATAGATCTTCTTTCACGACATCGTGCGCGATCAACATGACGAAGATAGCTAGAATCTGGTATCTTTGAGATCAACGGATTTGGGCGTTTGGTATTTTCAACCCAACGATTGCTACTTTCATCATTGTATTCATTTCTGTTATTTTCCGCTGCGTCAAAAACTCATATAATATCTCTTCATACTTAAAAGCATATATAAGTACGTTTTCAATTGAAATTATAGCTAGTCCACTCAACCTTTCTGGCGACATAGTAGTCCGAATATATGTTTTAGTCATTTTCAATTTTGAAAAACTTCTTTATGCTGAAGCAACCGTAACTGGAGTAGTCAATAAAATTCGATAAGCAAGCCAAACATTTAACATCCCGATAACACCTTAAAAAGTATAAAATATCAATTGATTTAGTTACTTTAGATGGTAGAATCGATTTTAATTGTCGAAGATCATTGAGTAATTCTTTACCACAAATATCTTGTTCTTCGATATGTTCCAAAAAGTCTTCTAATTTCATGCAATGATTCTTCATCTCACCATCATTAATATTTTTAAGCTTCAAATTTAACAAAAATCGAAAAGTTCCTTTATAAAGCTTAAATTGTTCAAATCGGTCTCTAAGTTAAGTTAAAGCTTGATCAATTATATATAAAGAAAATAAGCAACTCAAAAATTATCTTCGAGAGATTGTGTATCATTATTCTCTTCGATATCTTCATCAAATTACTTTTTTCTACGCACAACTCTGTTTCCAAAAGGATTGGATTAATACCAACTTCATTTGCAATTTCTTTAGCCTCCTTCGTCGTGGTTTCAAATCCATTTTCTTTACATTTTTCAAAAAATGCTACAAGCTCTTTAATATTTGTAATTGCATCTTCGATATCAATTTTCTCTCGTTGAAGTATCTTACTTACTTGATTAATATTGTCTAATACTATTTACCAAATACACAAACTAATCAAAAATTCAAAACATTTCGGCATAATCCTTTAGCCTACATCATCACATTATCTTTAGAATTATTTGCATAATTTAATTCTTTTCAACTCAATTCTAGTTTAATGTTTTATTCAATTTCAACCATAACTTTATCATATTCATTTTCAATGAAAATATTTGCAATTTTGCAGTAAATCAGTTGACAAAAAACATACCAAAAATTATATTTATATTTAAATATTAATTAAAAACTTACGTTTCAGGAATTATGAATAAGGAACAACAATTATCCCTCAGTCAAAGATTAGGGTAGCAGCACAACACATGGCAGCATCATGAAAATTGAGATTAGGGCAACATCATTTTGAAATTGGGGCATCGATTCATGATATTATGGAAATAGGCTGGCTTGGTTGAACACGAGAGCCAAGAGGGCAGGGCATGGAACAGTGGAAGGCTGGGCCGTGCACGAGAGGAGCAGGCATGGGAGGGGGAAGCTGGGTATGGTTGCGCGGAGGAGCAGGTCGCGTGTTGTTCATATGTGAAAGTGAAAAGCGAACTTATTTTTCTGTTGCCCCTTCGGTCGATGTTGCCCTAGGCCAGTGTCTTGTTCGCCTTGGTCTCGGGCCGGGCCTGCTTGCATGCCCAGCCTCATTTATTATATGCTACATTTAATGCATTCGTGCATCACCTCCTTCTATATGTGCGCTTATGCTCCGCTTCTCCTCATTTTAGTTCGCAATTGCTACTGAAGAAAGATAATGTACAAAGCAAAGTTGTATTTATGAACTTTATATTTAAACCCTTACGTACCCACCCTCCCCCTCTTTCCTTTGTTCCCTCAAACCTTCCCCTACCTTCACCCTCCATGCCAACCCAGCCACCTCTCCATTAATTCCATGCTACTTCTTCACATCAGTACCCATTTCTGTGCCATGCACTTCATTTTCAAACTCACAGCCTCTTCTATTTTGTACGCTGCATACTTTTCATTCTCTTTCTTTCCCTTCCATCCGAGTCACCTCACCCACTCGACCGCACCTTATTCCGCATGTAGTCCACTTCACCGAACCCATACACGACAACATTCCACAAAAACCAGCCATAGCCTTCCCACTCTAGTGCGTGTGCGCGTGTCCGTATCCGTGTCGCCGTTCTTGTTTCTAATACGCGAAGGTGAGTGTATAACCCACGACATATGTTTTAATGCAAGTCAAATTATTTTAGTTTAAATTTGTTAAGTTATAAGTTAGTTTGGTTTAGATAAATTTGGTTGATTTTAAATAGTTTTTTTATTTTTCTAGTATAAGTGTGTATGGCTAAGATGTGTGGTTTTGGAGATGAAAGGAAAAGACATTCACTTTTCCAACTTTTTTTGCATCGCCTGAAAAATCAATATGAAAAAAAAAAATATATATAACAAGTGGGCAATAATAGGCATAATAAAAAAGGTATTTACATGTTTCTTTCATAGTCGAGTTGCAAAGTAGGAGATATTGAAGTACACAGGCAACAAAAGGTCACTTCTTCTCTCTGTTTATTTTTTTGTTACACATTTGGACACACATTGACATTCACGTTTTTTTTATTCATTTTATGTGGCAATAGCAACCTATTTTTAGTTTTTTTATTTAATAATTAAAATAACTCTCCATATACAAAGATTTAGCCAAAATGTCCAACATCAAAGTTGTAGAGGACGTATAGATCTATATTCGCCGTTCAAGTTGCACTCGATTTAGTGAAGTGGATGGAGTGTTTTGAGGGAGAGGCGCATATAATGGATAGGAGTGTAGCAGTTGCATGTAGTGTAATGTTTGGGCTGAAGTGAGGAATGGCCGTGAGTGGTAAATTGTGTAGGAGCAAGAAAATTAGTAAGTGCACTAATGTTAGTGTATGATCGTATGTGTGCTTGTGAGTATTAGAACAAGTGCAAGTGAGTATTGTGTGCGTGCATGAGATTGGATGCATGCATATGGTATATATTTGTGTGGCCATGCATTGAAATATTGAAGGAAGGAAATTGTAGATTGTTGCTTGCGGAGGGGTTCTGTTGCTAGCAGCCTCGGGTTTTATGGGCTTTGGGGCATTGGCCGTGGGTGAGATCAACCGTAGTTAGATGTTTTATATGTTTCCTAGTGATACTATTTGCTTATTATGTCCGTTATTAATTTGGTATACTTAATACGATTGTTAATAATGCACTCTTATTCTAGAAAATGTCTTTAATGGTGCGTTCTTATTACTATTATGTTATCTAAGTATTTAAAGACGGTATAATGTTGTCTGTTTGACCAAGAATAATAATAATAATAAAGTGAAATTATGTGTTAGAAGTTTTGATGGCACGGTTGGCATGTTGCAAGACGTCTATTTGTTGTACACAGCTAGTACGTAATTTTCCACATCCATATTGATTGTTTATTTAAATTAATTTGACTATATTAATCTAGTTAATAAATATTTTAGATTAGAAATTCAATAAATCATTCTCACGAAGTCGTATAACCCACGGTCTTCGATGTTAAATTCGTATTAACAAATAGAATACACTAGTGTAGTTCACTGACACGTTTAGAGAAGTGTAAAATATTGATAAAATATTAGTGATGTTTTATTAGTAGAAAAAATCCTACTTCTACTATTATAAACTATGTTGATTTATTATTATCCAATAATTGATTTATTTGATATTGATAGTTAATTATTTAATTGATAGATGCGTTGTTATTTATTATAATTATTGATTGGTTGTTTGGTTGTTTGAACTATGCTCGGCCAGTTTATGAGCACCGATTATTATTTATTGATACTTTGCTTGATCAGTTTATGTGCAATTAATCTTTCATATGCATAGGGCAGGGTGGAAAATAATTATAGGCTAACATCTTGTGATTTATTTCACAATTTGACTAAAATGTGTTTAGCGATAATATTAGTTCATTTAAATTGTTATATTTAGTTATAATAATTTAACGTCAATCGAATTCTTTTTTTTAAGTTGGTTTTCATAAAGTAAAGTTTATGAAATGTTTAAATAAATAAATATATTTGAAAATGAATATTTTGAAATTATATTATATAAAACTAATTTGTAGAATGGTTTACAAAAATGTTTTATAAAACAAATAGAATTTCGAGGACTAAAACCTTGTGTCTGGAAATTATTTAAAAAGATTTTGGGAAATAGCAACACTATATTCTTTCTTTTTGAAAATATATATAATATTGTTTTATAGATTTTGATATAAAACTAGGAATTTGTTTCAAAGATATTATTTTCAAAAAGGGTTGTACGTTGGAAATAATAGAGGGGTTAGATTTCATCCTATAATATCACTTATTTACCGCGTCTTTATTCCTGATTTGAATTTACTTACATAAGAATATATAGTCCTGACTTGAGTGTACTGTCTTTTCATTATGCTCGGGTCATCCCGAGTTGTTTCAGTTTTCGAAGAAATTCGTACTTGAAGAGGAAGACGGAGGTTGGCAGACCGTACTTACTATTATTACTAGTATGTATGGCACGTCCGTTGGACGTGTGCGAAGACAACCGTGAGTTAAATTCGTTTTAATGTGACCTACAAAAGAGGACTATATTGTTGCAGTTCGATGACGTGAACGAAGAAAAATGTCACCATTTGTTCATAAAATGTTTTCTCTCCTCCTTTATCCGGGCTTGAGACCGGCATCAGTTAGTAATAGGTGATGGCGAAGTTAAAAACTTTTTTATAGGGATCATTTTATTTAATAAATGTTCGTATAATGATCTTAAAAATTTAGAATTATTGTTGTTATATATTGTGATGTAAATGAAAGTTTCAAAGTTGAGTATAAATTAAGACATGGTAAAGAAAAGTAACTGAAATAGAAGTGATGTAACGTATCGGGTTTTGCCCGCTCGAAAATCAACATCTGTACTTCACATTGTACTAGAATGCCGCAGATTCGACCGTTCAAATCCGATTCGCCGGAGCTATAACACAATTAAGTAAATAACATAGCGGAAAAGAAAAAGAATAATACATTGATATACAATATCTGATACAACAGAGTGATACAATGAATATCAATATACATCAGAGATATGATACAAGAAATAGCAGCGGAAAAGAAAATGATAACACCAGCAGCGGAACAATATCAATAGAAGTGATAACTCCAGAATGATCTTCAGATAAGAATGAATCCACAAATCCAAGATAAGCAACTCCGATGAATGAACTAGCTCCAGATAATCTACTAAACCTGAATATCTGAAAAGAAACCCAACTCTAGACTGCTCGTGTGGAAAATTATGAGCACCCAGAGTTTAGGAAGGGAACAATAAACTCCGAGTCAGTCATGGGACTGGTGTGAGCAACAAAAACAGTTTATCTTTAAACAAACACAAAAGGATTTTAAACATTGAAATCCGCAATGCTTTTGGAAAATGAAACTACCATAAGACCTCCCGCCACACACACAATGCAAACGCAGAATTGGAGGAGATTTCTTCTTATGATAGTCAAAGATGCTTACTACGCAAAATCATCTTGATATTATTATTAGTGCATAGTGCAGAAAACATTTCGAAAGTATAATATTAATCTTAGCCAACATACGACCAGTATCGTATGCCTACTATAGCTACCATCTAAACAGTGGTGACCACCGTACGTAAATGGCAGGTTCTACAACTAAAACCGTACAAGTTCCGTATTGGAGAAATGGATTTCCAACAAATGGTCAGGCTAAGGAACTTCCTTCCGCCGCATGGGAACGCCTCTGGCGGGACGCCCCGAGAGACAAACTGCTCTCTGCCAACACAAGGCCGGGTTACCCCTGTAACAGGTAACTCACGAATATGCCACCCCCCGGTCCTTTGGGACCTTTATCCGAGGCCTCGATAACCAACATCACACATAATAAAGTGTATCCACATGAGTAAGTATCTGGGCTCCATACCATGACACCACCCTTTTCCAGAAGGAAATGACATACCCTAAAGGGCGCGACCCTCATAACCTTGCTGCAACATTCCTGTTTCGACCATTTCCGGATTGTGAGGCCCTGACGAAGTCTCGTCCACAAAGCTACGCTTTTTCAAAAAGCCACGCTTTGGGTCAACAGATGATCAACCTATGATCACAAAGATAAATAATCAAACAAATGATCATATCACAAATGATCAAACACTGATCATCACACAGCAACACTCAACATGCCACATTACCAAATTGGGAATATATCGCTGATAAATTTCAACTACATAACCTCTGAGCTCGTACGTCTCAGAGAAGGGTGTTAAGCTAAGAGAATAAATTCTCCGCCACCAACAGAAATGTATTTGAAAGAAATCAGCTTTATATCTCAAAGTGTAATGTCAGACATACAATCCATACAAGTCTGTTCCGGGATCGAACAGAACCGAAGGCACTTCTCACGAAGCCCTTGCAAATCCGGATAATTTCCAATCACGTCCGGACTTCCCGTCACTAAGGATGATAAAGCCTCTATATCGGGGATCAGCCGATGCAGAGTAACTCGACGGTAATCCTTCCGTTTTCAAAAATATCCGGTCTTCAACACCGGTCTTCAAATGCTATCCATATACGACGTATCACATATTCGGAATGGGTTATACGACCCAAAGGTCCTCTCCCGGCTAAACCGAATAGTGAGCGTAATATTTAAAAACATATGGATATTGGGATTTCAATTAAGTCACAACTTATTACCCAAAACTTCTCTTTTCAAATGGTTTAACAAATTACCATTTTCAAATCTTTAAACAAAAAGATTCATTTTAACAACCTTCAACGGTTTAAACAATTTCACCTTAATCTTTTAAACAAAAGATTCATTCACAGATTTTCCAAATTAATTTCCCTTTCAATTTGATTAACTCATTAAATCTTCAAATCAAAGATTTAACTTACAGTTTTCAAAACAATTCCATTTCAAATGGTTTAAACCAATCATTATTTTAAATCTGTTAAAAATAAACAGATTCAAATCATAGCTTTTCAAAACAATTCATTCATAACTTGAAAAACCATTTTTCAATTCAATCTTGAAATTCCTTTAATTAAACTGGAATTTCATTTCTTATCTGAAAGCTTTTATCATTTGAAAACAAACAGTTTCATTTCAGAAAATCTGATTCATTCATACGAGTGGAAATCCTTGGGTTAAATCCAAATTCTCAAAATTATACTTTTAAATGGTTTAACTTTATATAAACACATTTATATCATCTGTAATCCCTAGTTTCAAATCATAGGATTCAATTCCAAACTTGAATTCAAATTTAAATCAAATTATTTAAATTTTCATAACTCGATTAAGTTATTCAAAATAACTTTTATCTTTGAAATTCTATTTCAAAAGTTTTTTTTTCTTTAAACCCCAGATTTTAAATTTCAAAATCAATTGAAATTAAAATTTCAATTTCAAATACATCAAATTTAAATTATCTGTGACTTAACTGATTTCCACGTGAAATCCATATTTGTGTGTGTAAAGGTGTAGTCCAGGGGTTTCACACAATAGTGCAACACAATGAATCATCACATATCAGAATACAGAAATATAATTCGATAAGCGGTATAAGAACAACGCTTATCGTTCATTCACAGATCATAGAAATATAAAGGTCATAGATAAGTAAACTACAGATCATAACATAAATCAGGATGTATCACAAAGCATCATATATCAGGGATATCAAACAATCAAGTCATTCAATAGAATCCAAATATACATAGGTAAGGTCAATTTATTTATCTGATCAAATTAAATCAGATTAATTACTTATGAATAAATTACTAATCTTGGTTAATTAACATTAATTAATTACGAATTATTTGAAAATCTTTCTTTTTATTAGTTAACCTTTAATTATTAACTAAGCATTCTTAAATCAATGAATCAACTAATCTTCAATTATTAAATTAATCTTAATTAATTGCCATTATTAATTAATCCTTTGATTTATTAACAAATAATTAATTCACATTTTAAATTATCATTTAATTAATTACATTTAGTAATTATTTATTCATTACTTCTCTAAGTAATTTTATTTTCAAAATCGTCAAGTGATTATTAATTTAAACTTAAGTAATTAACTTGAACATTTTCAATCCCTTTATAAAACTAACTTTTAAAACCTTTAAATTTACAAATTAAAGCCATTCTTTGTTATGAAGGGATTTAAATCAAATCCCCTACAATTTCAAATATCTACTTATTTAAAGTATTTAAATTTTATAACTTTCTTTTATTTCAAAAATCTGGAATTTAAACATTTATTTAGCCTCAGTTTAACCTTGGTTTTAATTAAAAAACAACAATTTAAAATCTGTAAAACTGGTACAGGTTAAAACCTTGAAAACTAAAACTACCCGAGACAACTAAAACTTGCTTCGCGTCCAAACTTAACTACTCCGAGTAAAACATGATATATACTCGAGAAACTGGAGTCTCCCTCCACACTGCTTCCATATTTCACCAGAAATCACAAGGTGCACGGTGCACATGCACCATAGCTTCCGCCTGCTTCGACCAATGTTGCAACGTCGACCAAGTCGATCCCCACCAGCACAACCATTCCCAATCACCAGAACTCTGACGCTCACGAAAAATCGAATTCGAGCTCGAAACTGAAAACTGGAAACTCGAAAGCAACTTACTCCAAAACCTGGCAACACCCCACGCTCCATGCTCCGACCACCGGAGCACCTGAAAATTTGGCCACGGCTTCGCCAATCACCCTACTACCAAAACCCAAAAACTCGAGACACTCGATCAATCCCTGAGTTCGAACGAGACGAAAGATCTCAGCATTCAAAAACTAGGTTTACACACGAAAAATCATCGCCATCGTCTCCACGTTGATCTGGCCACCTCGACTCCATTTTTCCTAGCTTCACCCATCACTCCTCTACCTCTCGACCAACCCACAACGCCTCCAGTCGACGAGGTAACCCACGGCACCCCAAAAAGTTCAAAACAGTGAAACTGAAACTGCTCTTTCACCAAAGTTTTAAAAATTATAATTCTTGTCTTAAAAATCATGGTTTTGTATGATGTTTCGATTTATACTCCTAAATATTTAAAACCAGAAGTTTGATTTTTTAAACATATTGAAGTTGAGTTGTGTTCTTTAGTTTCCAGAGTCATTTACAAAATAATTCAACTTAAATAAATTTTAATACTTGGATTATAGTTAAACAATCAACTATTGTTTACATCTTACCCTCAAACAAATGATAGATTTTGAGAAGAAGGTTTATTTACAGAACTACAAAAAACCAAGGAGCAGGTAACAGAGTGTAGAAGAACAGATATGCCAGACTTACACCCACATATATACATATATAAGATATATGTCATCACAGAGGGAAGCATACCAGATTTACTTAAGTTATAAGTTTAAATAAAAAGTTACTCACAGTGGTTTTGAAGAAGAACAGAGCACTTAGTTTTGCAGACATTTTGAACTTGAGAACTGGAAACATGTTTTCAACTTTGATCTTCAAATCATTTTGCTTCTCTACTTTGTTGTAGTTGCTTATGTTTAATTGTATTTGATGATGTAGAAGCTTGTTTGGGTTTTCAAATGGAGTTTCATTTTTAGTCTTGTTTAGTTCGAATTGAAATGAGAAGTGATAAGGGAAAGAAGTTTACAGAGTGATGTTTAAACAAGCTACAGGTAATAATATCTTATACAAACAGTGTACACATTTGTACACATTATCAGAGAAAATTTTATATTTTGGTGGCTGAAAGAAATTTGTATACAACTCGAAATGACTTTGTTATGCTGTTAAGATATGGAGCATTTAATGCTATTGTACTTATGTTTCATACTTTATACATATCTCATTTTCTTTTACTTGCCTGTGACTTCATTAACAAGCTATAACATTTTACATTTTGCTTTGATTCATATTGCTCTTAAGTTTTGCAGGTATATATATCATATTCGAACATTGTTTTATCCTATGCAGATCTATATTTGAAGCTGGGAATCATTCTTATGAATCATATTTTCTTCTTTATATTTCGGCTGATATGAAAACATTTTGGTGGCTAAAGATACTTGCATTTATTTGTTTGTACTTGAACCTGTTTGTCCTTTGTTTATTTATTTGAATTTCTTTTCTTTATTGAATTTAAAACTCTACTTTATACTATAAACAATTTCTATTTTTATTCTACCATGTTAATATATTTATTATCTTATATTTAATTTATAATTTCAAATTATTATTAACCATCAATTCTAATAGTTAAATATTATTATCAATTATTTATTTACACTTTAAACTCAAGTCAAATATATATCTATATATACTTACAATATTTTAAATTGAAATGATTCATACAGAATATACTTGAATCCGGGGAAACTCGCTCCATTTTATCGATTTATTTTACTATCTTTATCCAAAAATTTATTTAATTATTAACTTAAATTAAATAAAAATCTAGGGTCGTTACAAGTGAAATAATGAATTCCGTTTGGTAATTGTAGAATGACATTACTCAGTCATATTATGAAGATGAATAATGTGTGTTAAAAAAGTTTGGCAGAAAAGATTCTCTTAATTATAGTTTAAGTTTTGATTACATGACAATAAAACATCTTTTTAGACAACATTTCTAGTGTGAGTTCCC
The DNA here is from genome assembly GCA_030737815.1 of Allium fistulosum. Classification (NCBI taxonomy): domain Eukaryota; kingdom Viridiplantae; phylum Streptophyta; class Magnoliopsida; order Asparagales; family Amaryllidaceae; genus Allium; species Allium fistulosum. Next base: position 1,214,377,639 of record CM060904.1, on the reverse strand, counting down.
TTGTTACGTGGAATTTTTCCTTTGTGTACTAAAAATTTTGTTGAGTTTCGTGCTACTCCTCTGGACAACGCCACATATAGTTGACCGTGACTAAAAACGTGGTCTGGAAGATAAATTCCAACATGAGGAATGGTTTGTACTTGTGATTTATTAACTGTTAAAGCAAATGATAATTTAATTGGAAATTGTTTGCGAATTAAATTAAAAGGCATGTTAATATTTTTAGAAGGCTTTAGGGGGATACGTGGAATAAATACCCTTGTACCATGATAATGACCAACTGTAATTTCTGCATCAATGAGATTTGTGTGGAAGATACGACATATTAATCGTGTTCCATTACATAATCCAATTTTTGGGTCTATATTTCTAAGTAACATTATTGGTGATCCTACTTTAAGTGTTAGTTTATGCGGTGGCAAGCCACTTAAAGCAAGCGAGTTTAGAAATTCCGACTGATACAAATTAGTAGTATCATCTTCAACTCTATCAAAAGAATAATAAACATGTTCATCCCATGGAAACATATGTATGATTGTATTATTTATCTCATCCGTTGTTTCATTTCTTGGTGTTAATATTGCTCTATTCATTATATAATCAGTGTTACCTAATTTTTCGTGGAGTGTAGGGAAGACTTGCTCAACTAAACGACATAGAGAACTTGCATTGGTGTTGGGTATAACAATGTCCTCTTGGAGTTCAATAAGATCATCTTGTACATAAGGTTATGTTCCATTTCCGATACGTAAAAGTAATTCGGCATATGATTGATCGTTGATCGCTCGCATATTTTGTGTTAAATGAATTACATGTACACTTGTCAACAAATATGATCGTACTATACATGAATCGACTATCTGAGCCCTAGTACCTTTTACGACAATGGGTAGTACTTGTCAAAAATCACCACCTAATATAATAATCTTCCCACCAAATGGTGTATTTATACCTGTTAGGTCTCTTAACGTTCTGTCGAAGGCTTCAAATGCATGACGATGAGCCATTGTTGCTTCATCCCATAGTATAACAGTGGCCAAACACAATAGTTTTGCATTATTAGATTGTTTAGGAATGTGACATTTTGACGAAGAATCCAATTTGATAGGAATTTTAAATCTAGAGTGCGCAGTTCGACCTCCAGGCAACGCTAAAGAAGCAATTACAGAGGTAGCAACCGCAATAGCAATAAGGCCTTAGATTCGTATATGGGCTAAAATCGCTTATAAAGATACGTTTTTCCTGTACCTCCTGGACCATCTATGAAATACATTGAGTTATTTTTTTCTTTTACTGAATGCATGATCAGTTGAAATGCTTCATTTTGTTCTGTGTTTAAGTTATTTATGGAATCTATATCGGTTTGTGGTATCTCTATAGATTGTTCTTCTAAAATAAGGGTTGACATATTATAGTGGCGGGAAAAATCTAAATTGTTATGAGGGATGTCATAGTCGAAAATAGTTTTGTTATATTGTTTTAGGAGGTTATTAAGGTCGAAAAGACATCGTTTTATTAAGTATATATTATTTTGGTTAATGGTATGCGTAGAAGGATAATCTTCAATTAAATATGGTAAAAACTCATCCCATAGTTCTCGCACCATGCAAGGCTCACAGTACACTAAAATTGTGACGAACAATCTTCTTAAAGCGGTGGGCATGTGTGTGTTTGAAGCATCTTGTAAACATTGCTTTATACTGTTATCATTTTCGAGCAAACCTCTATGTTCCGCGGCTTCTTTAAAGGTGTTATACTGAGTTCCATTAACGGTAAGTAAGTGCGTAAAAGATGTCGGACCTCTAACATGGTATAAAAGTAATCGTAAATAAAATCGATCACCTTCTGTAGGAGATACTGTATAAATTCGACCAATTACCTTACGATTGTTTTGTCTACGTATCCATTCTTTATGATTATATTCCCACCAATATTTTTTAGGAAATTCGTAGTATAAGTATTGACGTGCATTTACATCGTTAATATTCTTAGTGAAAAATTCAGCAAACATTGTTTTAGATCTATGTTCATCAGTCAAATTAGTTTCTAGGTTTTCGTTTGCACTAAATTGTAGTTGTTGTGCATTTAGAAGATGTATTTGTAGTCCTATAACAGAAGGAGAAATAGAAGTTAGTGGAAATTTAAATATTCGCCATATTGACTCAGGTGCACGAATCCATCTAGCGTTAACAAACTGAGAAATTTCGTCCTCATCGTTAGTGTTAGAAGATACGTTTACAGAAACACGATCCGACCCTTTATAAACATATTTATATAAATATTTCACAGATGTAATACTTGAGCATATTTCAACATTTATATGACAATCATATTTTAATAGTAAATAAGGATTATAAGGAATGACCCAGCGATTGTCAATTATTTATCCACCTCTTTGTACTTTTATTCCATTATCATATCTTTTATAAATCGGATATGAATCACTTCCTTGTAAAGTTATAGGTGCAAAAGACTTTGGAAATCCTTTCTTACATTGATTATTTTTCATGCACGTGGCATTAGCGTTGAAACGACCGCATGGAGTATGAACCATTTGTTTTACAACTACAGCATGTAATTCTGGTTCTAAATCTTTATCTAGGATTTCAGCCCTCACTAAAGCGTCATAATCGTCAGGGTTGTTAATCTTATCATTTTCATGTAGAATAATTAATATATGTGAATGAGGTAGACCTCTCTTTTGAAACTCAATGACGTGCACATGCGCAAAGACTTTACCTAATACGCCTTTTTCATATAAGTCGTGTTTTAGTTGTTCTAATTTTGCACGAAATATCCTTGTTGTTAAATCGGGTCTATCTTGTGCTTGTTGACCGGGTACTAGTTCTTGTGTAATCTCTAACCACTTAACATTACATGTGATAGTAATAAATAAATCAGGTTTTCCATACCTTCTCACTATTGCCATTGCATCTTGATATCGATTATGCATATCTCGAGGACTACCGTTGTGAGATGATGGAAGAATTTTTCGAACACCAACATTTCCTAAAGGTTATAGTAAAATGGAAAAAAATTACAATATATAATTTTTGCATATGAAGTTAAAGAAACATAATAAATAAATTGGTTATGAAGTATTACTAACCGGCGGTCGTCTCTCCAGAAGTTAGAGCATCCTGTAAACCTTGATATAATTCAGCTCTAATAGTATCTTGATTGTTACGGAGGTACCTTAGTCTCATAGTTTTTATTTTAACATAATTGTCAACCACATACTGCTGTAATAGGCAACCGCCATGCAAAATTAGTGACATCTCCGTTGGTCGTATCTAAACACATAAACAAATCAGTAATGGTTATAAAAATGAAACGAAATGAAACTGGGGATGTTTATAGTTTATATATATATATATATATATATATATATAATTTTCGTCAAAAGTTGTTCCCACACTTGCCAAGCTACAATACATAAAAGCTATTTTGTTGAACCATACGAAATTTCTTTTCAAGCTTTCCAAGTCCCATAAAAGAAATATAGAATGTGTAGAGGCAATAGTTTTCATGTACTGCACATAGTTTGGTGTGAATTTTGGTACAGGTTATTTGTTGCGATTTTTTTTGAAAAGATATATATTGGTTTAGCATTCAGTTAACAGACAAATGTCAAACTATGAGGCCTCAATAAGTACTTTAACATTTAGTTGCATTTAATCTTTAAACAACTGTTATGATAAAGATCTACTGGAAGTAGCAATGCAAAAGTCTTTGTCTAAGCTTAGTTAATTTTCTAATTTTAGCCGCTGTAATTTTGTACAATGGACTTTCCTCTGGGTGTTTTCACGCGTGTTCATGTGAGTGATCGAGTGCATAAGTTTGTGTGAAGCTTCACATATGTACATTTTCTTTGTTATTGGCTTGGTTGCTGAGTATATAGTAAATACTTCATTTTATCTGCTTGTGCTATGTATAAACCTGATGTAAAGATACCTAAACATACTAAATATATTTGTGTGTTGTTATATTGTGTGTACTGTGGGTTACTTACCATGTTTGCATATGAATTGTGTAGTGTTAGCGTATGTGTGCATAGATCGGTCTAGGTGTGAGTAGTGGGTGCATGTGTGTGCTTTAATTTATATGTGTACACCTGTATGTGTTGAGTCAGCACTAAATTTTACATTTTTTGCTTGGGCTGTTATGAAATTTATTTGGACCTTGACTTGTTCATTGTCTATAGTTTCCATACTTTTTAATGTGGTTATGTTGACCATTATGGGATTAAAATTATTTTTATATTATCACTTGCTGTTAGATATATCATGAGAACTTGATTCAGTATTGTTGTGTATTTTTCTTAGTTTTGACCTTATTAACTTGATTATTATTTGCTAATGCAAACAGTTATCATAATTTCTGTGTTTACATTTGGATTTAATTTAAGCAAGATTTTTTTGTAAAAGATTTAAAAGATTTCAATGTTATTACTTATACTGAAGTCTCCTCTTTATAACACGTTTATCAATATGGACCATGATATATATTGTAAATTTTAGCATAGAGTGACCGAGTGCATGAGTATGCATGAAGCTTCGCGTATGTACAACTTCTTGGTTACTGAGTAGATAGAAAATACTTCATTTTATTTTGCTTTGCTATGTATAAACCTGATGTAAAGATACCTATACATACTATATATATATAATTATGTGTTGTTATATTGTGTTCAATGTGGGTTACTTACCATGTTTGCATATGTAAACATTTGCCATTTGGATCATTAAAACATCATTTGCGCCTATTTTTAATATATAAAAATTTAGCCAGCTTAAAGTTGAAAGAATGTTGGTCCACATAAATGATATAAACAGAGAATGTTAACCTCTCCTATAGGAAGAGTCATATGAACTACATCAAGGTTAACCATGAAAAAGTCATATGAAATGAAAGCAAAAAAACTTACAAAGCTAACTTTATTGTGCAATAATGCCTAAGGGATTGCAGTACATAAATAAATAAAAATGCATGAAAACAAAAACATCCAGCATAAATCTTTGAAAGCTACGTTAAACATCGATTTTCACTTTTCAAATTTCTTGCAACGTTCAATTTGTAAAAGATAGAATCATGAAATAAATGTATGTTATATGGATAAGTAAGTTAAAATGTGAGTTTGTTATTTACCACAACATTTGCAAATGGTTCATCCCAGTCATCGACCATGGATGGTTGGTCCATAATTACTTTGGATTCTTGAACATTCATGGTTCCTTCTGATTCTTAAACAATAGTAGTTTCACTAAGCTCTGTCTTCGTTTTCAACTTTAACTGCAGTAGGCAGGGAAGTTTCTGATGACTGATTGAATGGTTCTATTTTAACTGATAAGGCGTTTGATTGTTGTACCAACTCAGCACAGTGTTGCTTTCCTGCTCGCTTTAGCTGTTGCTTTCGAGTGCATATTGAATTATCAGTTTTGTTACCTGTAGATTTACCCTGTAGTACAACATATAATAACTACATTTAAAAAGAGAGAAAAGCATTATAACGAGAAATTTTTTTTTATCAATTACCTTAGGCATGATAACAAATGAAATATATATAGCTTAATATTTTGTCTACAATGGAGAAGAGATACTGGATAGTATATATAGATGTAGGTAATTAAATTATAGGAAGTGGAAGTTTGTAACATAAACGTGGACAGTAAAATCGGCAAAAATAATGGGTCATTTAATACATTTTACGGATGGTTTGCTACTTACATGCCTAGATAGTACAACAGGTTGAATAAGTACATTTTGCTTTGTTTGAATATAATAGGCTGCTGCACATAGAAGTTTGTGGACCCAATTAAATATAGTACGCTATATATAGTAGGCTAATTGGTAGAAGCTTGTGGACCTGCTTTTTTTGACAGACGGCATGATGGCTACTATGTATTAGCTGTATTGGGTTATTCAATTTTTGTGAATTGCTTAAAAACAAAAGGCTGCTGTACGTAGAAGGACCTGGTTATGTCGTCTGACAGCCGGAATGATGGCTACTGTTTATTAGCTGTATTCCGTCATTAACTCTGTTGTTTTTTTTCTGACAAACAAAAAACAAATGGAAGACGTGTACGCATATAATGTACACACCTAATATACATTAACCTTCGGTGCATTGGCAACACACGCAACCCACGCACTTACCCAAACACAACTGCAAATACACATAATTATGTGAATATGTATTCTCCCTATTACAACACAGCCCTTAAACTGAAAGAACCAATACATTGGTACAAAATACTGCACTAAAACCCTTTTTGTAACATGACAGAGCAAGGCACAGTAGTCCCAACGAAGCTTAAATAATTTGAACTGAAAGATTATTTGTTTAAATAGCATATCTCAATCGTAACACATAATAGTTGCAGCAAACTATTGAGAAAACATTCAGAGATTTATTAATAAATAGAGTAATTTACAAATCCAACATTTAAAATAGTTACACATCAAAACAATATGAGTGCAGATCTAAAGATAGAAATCATATATCTTGAGGCTCATCGAATTATGCCAATCACAGTAAAAACAAATAAAGGGAGCAATTCACACCAAAACTAAAGAACGCCAACAAATAAATGAAAGCATAGTGAAAAACACCATAAATAGCGCACAGTAGCAAAGCATGCAAAATGTATATTTTGGGCTAACCCTCCTTCATGTTTGCCCTGTAAGGATTTCAAAGTGAAGGCATCATCTAGCACTAATTTTGAGACGAAGGACATCAATGATTCCAAAAACTGCAAAAAGGAAGTAAAATTTATTAGTAAGTTAGGAATTGTAAGTAACATATTAGTGGATTGCATCTTCTTGACCATAACTTGGCAAAGTCAAAAAATGCATGTATAAATTTTGAAGTATATGTAAAATGAGAATGTTGTTCACTCATATTAATCTTTATCTTTAATTCCCTCTACAAATTTAAAAGTATTAAGACATTTTATTCATTTTAACCTTTGCAAGAAATATTTTAATATTTGTCCAAAAAGAATACATAATATAATCAAATTTATTAAAAGAATATTTGATATAAGTCAAAAAAATTTGAAATTGGGAAAAAAATAGAAATGTGTGGAAATGTATTGATATTATAATTTTGTATATACTGTATTGATGAGTTAAATAATGTATTCGAGGTTTGCTTAACGGAGGATCAGATTAATAGATAGTCTACATGTTTAGTATAATCTATATTAAATATCCAATCCTTTTTTGAGTTTGTTTGCACATTTCATTTCAGGCATATGAACGCACATAGATGAAGTAGAGCAGCGTAAATTGGATGTACCAAATTAATTATATAACAACAATATAGTCAGGGATTTCACTTAGAAATCTTTTCCCTGATATAAACAACACAGTAACAATAGTTGCACAGAAAAAACACCTAAAATTGAGGTCTTACCAAAAGAAACTATGATGTAGATAAGTGTCCCAACTACCCCAAAGCACATAATGGTTGCAAAATTGCGGAGGATATGCTTCTTGTTTACCTGAAATCATAATCATGAAAATTAGAAATGAGACAAACATACATTAATTTAATGGTAATAAAATCTTGCAACTTTAAACAAAAATGATGTTAGGGATGAACAAAGATGAAGTCTTATATAAACATATAAACTAATTCAAGAAGAAGAGAAAAAAATAATCAGATAATTAGGCTCTCAAAAAAGAAAATTCAAAGGATGAAAAAAAACATGAAATTAGTTTTATTGTCCAACGTAACCATAACAACTCCAATTCAAATTCAGGCAACAACTCAGTTACACTGTATAAAGAAGTAATACATTTTCCAACACTAAATTGAATTCCCATTCTCTCTCGGTACTAAATTCAACTAAGAACAACTTCTAAAAATGAATGAAAAACAAAACTTACCAAGAATTAAATATAAAAGGTGGAGAAGATACAAAAAGAACAAACCTTCACTATACACCAAAACATGCGAGGTCTTCCCTTTAGTAGCAAACAAAATAACTACTTCGGTGTACAACCCCTGCATCAAAATTACAAAATTCAAAAACTGTTATCATGAAAAAATTTGAAAGTGGAAAAATGAATAGAAATGTGAGAAAATGTATTGATATTTTTATTTTATGAAATGTTTTTCTTTTGAACTCAATAATTCGTATGTTTCAGTAACTTTTCCCGATGATACAATTTTAAGAAAGATTGATCAAACGCTTTTCTTTTTGTTACAATTACTTGGAACATAAACTCTCCTACAACCCTTGAACAACTCAATATTACTCATCATAATAACTAACTGTTGACTTAGCCAGGTAACAATCTTTTGCACTGCTGTTATTTGCGAATTCTTTGTATGTTACTAAGAAATTTAACAAAATTAAATGAGAAAATACTTATATATCTAATTCATTACAACCACACAATCTATAGTTACAATATAATAAGCAACAACAATTAATGAATAGAAGATCAAAATGAGCAGTAATTAAATATTATACAAAAAAGTTGGATAGAATATTTAATTAAATATATCTATCGTTAATTTCCATCTATATGCGATACCTACATTATAAGCCTATTTAAAAGATGATGCAGCCACTTAAAACCAATTACTATATAGATGTCGTCAACTGATATGTCATATATGAATAGCCGTTCTAATCAAGGCTTGTTGTACCTAAATATAATATATGATATGTAAGATTATTGCCTAATATATAAGTCAAGGTTTAATGGTAAAGAGGTCAAAAAAAATGTGTTTGTCCGCATGCATCAAAAATTGTAAATTTACTTCCTTCTAATAAAAATGTTTCATTCACAGTCAAATACTTCATTCATAGTAAAATGCAGTAAATTTTGATCCTAGATTGCAGTCAAATAGATTAAAAGATAATTCAAACAAAATAATTAATAATGTTTCATTAGTGAGTACTTGGAAACTGAAACTGACAATATTGTAAACCTTAACAGACAAATCAATATGAAAAAAAAATACAAACCTACCAATAATTAAAGTCTTAACAGCCAGGTATCTCGATCTCAGCACTGTCCTCTCCAATTCCCGCTGCCACCTGCCTCTTTATCCCTAGAGTTCGAATCTGAGGATTTGAGTTTGTAAATCGTGGAAAGAAGATAAAAACTGCAACAAAAATAAAGACAAACCTTTGTAAATTGTGGAAAAAAGATAAAAACTGCAACAAAAAAAAAAGATAAACGTACCACTAATTAAAGGGTTAACAGCCATGTCCAGTCGATTCATCGTTACCGCTTTTATCATCCTCTCCAATTCTTGCTGCCACCTCCCTCTTTAACCCTACAGTTTGAATCCGAGGATTTGAGTTTGTAAATCGTGGAAAAAAGATAAAAACTGCAACAAAAATAAATACAAACCTACCACTAATTAAAGGGTTAACAGCCAGGTATCTCGATCTCAGCCGTCAAGTCGATTCCGACGCTGCCACCTCCCTCTTGACGCCTCGTCCCATAGCGTGAACCCTAGAGTTCGAATCCGACGATTTGAGTTGTTAAAAACGTGGAAAAAAGGTAAAAGCCGTCAAGTCGATTCCGACGCTGCCACCTCCCTCTTTATGCCTCGTCCCATAGCGTGAACCCTAGAGTTCGAATCCGACGATTTGAGTTGTGAAAAATGTGGAAAAAGGTAAAAACTGCAAAACGTTTGGGTATCTGTGGATAGGTTTGTGTTAAATGTAGGAGAATATATGGAAACGTGGGTGAGAGGTATAGGGATTGACCAAAATATCCCTTCGTTATAGCTGAATGTTACAGGGTTAATTGCGTAATATCAAAAGCTTCATTTGGGGGTATTCCCATTATATATAGATTCCGCTACATTATATGGACATGTTCAGTAAAAATGTATAACTCTGATGATATTGATATGGAATCAAATGTATATTGATAGACAGTTTTGTAATTATGTTATTATTATATTTCTTCTCCTTTTCTTTTAAACCTATTGATAATTCGTCTTTTTGAACGATTCGGGTCGGGCATATGTGGTTAAATGTCGACTTGAATCGACCAAAGAGTCAGGTCATCATACTTTTATTGGTATGTGTCTTCTTGTATTTTGGCTAATCTAGACTTTAATTTGGTACAGCCTTACTTAGCTTATACTTGTCATATGTTTCAAGCGATCAGGCATATTTTTTTTCTTCAACAGACCTCCCAAGGACCCGTTGGTTAAATTGTGGAGCTTAAGGAGCAAATTTCCTCACTAATGACTAAAGTTGAGCTTCTGAAGAGTCAATTAACGTATATGCAACAATTTTGAAATTAACGGATCAAGTATTAATAATCAGATAACTATTTTAAAATTTACATGCAACAGTTAATAACAAAAGAATTGAAGGGACCGTATACATTGCACAACATTTTTAAAATTCAATTTATGAACATAACCAAATTAACTTCATTAACTCAAATAATATTCAAATTTGTATGCATTTAGTTGTTTTTCTATCTATGCATAATAAATAAAATTACTTACCATAAAAATGAAAAAGTTCAATTTGGTTTTCCCAAAATGATCTTTTATTTCCATTAAAACATCCTTTCTGTTTAACACAAAAGGTGCATTTCTTTTATTAAATCTATTAATTGCAATCAACGTTTTCTTTCCTTATAATTGAAATATTTCAACTACATTAATTGCAATTACTTACTTACAAAGTTAAATTTTAAAATAGACAACTAAAATGGATGAAAAATAGAATAATTGTTTCATTTAGTCATTTAAACACGTTTATACATTTGTTGTTTATACAACAGAGTAATAAATAACTTACTTAAATAAATTATTTTCCTACTCCTGTAATCCATCTGTATGCTAAAACACAATTCAAATATGCATACGTTTCTTCCTTTAAATCGATCATTCTATTCTTTATTTTAATGAAATTAAACCTACATTCACAAATGTAACATTCATTTTATTTGATATAAATGTTCCATTCATTAAATCAACTTTTCTTATATTTTCACGAAACATAAGCTACGTTTAATTACACCTATTAATTTACAATTTGGTGTACCCGCTACCATTAATTGAAATTATTCAACTACATTAATTTCAATTGTTTACAAAGGAGAATTTCAGATTGGACAAATTAAATGTAATGAAAAATAGAACAATTATTTCTTATTTCTTATCTAATAGTAATTTAAACATATTTATACACTATTAGATAAAAACTGGAATTTTACATTTCTTACCAAATAATAGTTTCTCACCTCTGCAATCAGTCGTTAAGCTACCAAACATTTCAAATAAATAAACATATGATTTCTTCTTTAATAAAGAAACATTTATTATTCCAATAAATTGGAAATTTACATTCAGACAATTGTTACTTTCACTCAAACCAATGTTATTTAAATACACACTAGCGTTTGTTATCATCTTACATCATTGCAAACATGTTTCATTAATAATAAATTTCTTACTTAAGCTCATAACTTGTATTATAATTTAATTTGTATCAGTAAAATCTTAATTTTTTTATTCTATTCGAAATCTTATTTAATTTAATACTTTTAAATGTTTAAAAATACGGGTCTTTACATAATATATGTATCTTATAACCTTATAAAACATATGGTTACCTCTATGTTTTATTAGCAGGTAGATATTTTTTCCAATAATCGCTTGATAAATTAACACACACATACATACAAATTTTGTAGATGCAACAATTTTGTACGTCTCTCTCTATGTATAATATTAAAAAAAGGATTTTTGGAAATATTTTTTATGATCTACTAAACAAAATTACTTTGCACGTAACACGGATTTAAAATCCGTTAGATTTCTACATTAATGGCTATAGTTACTACGTATGCCGAGTGAGTTATGAGGTAGGAACGACGTAGACATAAATTACTTAGTACTCTAATTCAGTTTTGTTCTTCCTTAATTTAAATAAGTTTCATCTTCGATCCGCTTACCACAAACTAACTACTAAGTGTTGACCATATTGTACCTCACATTTCAAAATTTTAGAAATGCTGTTTGGAATGAATATTTGTCGAGAAATGAAAAAAATGAAATGCTCAATTAATTATCAACTTAATAATGCAAAACAGAAATGGTTTTATAATGTCGAAAATGAATTAACTAGTTGACTCTAATTAATTAATTTAAACAAATGGACATATCTTGATTTATTGTATGCCATATTAATAATAAGATATGAAATATTAACAATGTTGGGTAATGGGTGTAATAAATAATGTATTAAAGGAGAAATCATATGTTGTCTAATTGGAATTAGTGTGATAAATATTTCAATTAATATGAGCAAAGACGTTAATGGTAGAGTAATGGGTGTAATAAATGGAAATTCATGATTACTAAATACATATGGTATTTGTTGATTTAATATAAGAACATTTAAATCAAAATAAAAAAAATTGTTTAAAATTTAAATTTTATAGAAATAGGATTTTATTACTGTTGTAATTAAACGTTGGAAGAAATTTAATATTTAGATTTGGGTTTAATATGAAAAATTGTATTTCTAAGGAAAACAATTGGATTAATTATCTTCCTAGTATTAGGGTATGTTTTGAGATTTTGTGATGACCCGGAATTCGATGCTCGAAATCCGTATCGCCGAAGCTTATAACACATTAAGTAATAACACACAGCGGAAAAGAAATGAATATATCATTGATACACAATAGTTGATACACTATCTGATACAGTATAATACAATAGATATGAACAACACTATCAGAGATAGATACAACAACAGAAAGAACAGCAGCGGAAAGAAAATCTCCAATTTGATCTCCAAGAGAGAAAGAAAGAATCCAAAACTGCATCCTAATACAAAGCTCCAAACCACTAGCTCGAACCACCATCAAGTTGTGTTAAGCAAGGTCAGTCATTGTTGAAGTGAAACAAATGCCATCGCCAAATCCAAAGGCTGGATGCTATCGAATCTACACCTACTATTTGATTATCTGAAAAACCCAACTCTAGACTGCCGTGTTGAAAATTGTAGGCACCCAGAGTTTAGGAAGGGAACAATAAACTCCAGGTCAGTCGTGGGACTGGTGTGAGCAAACAAAACAGTTTTATCTTTTAAACAACAAACAACAAAACAAGTAGAAGAAATCCGCAATGCTTTTTGGAAAATGAAACTACCATAAGGCATTCCCTCACACACACAATGCAAGCGCACAAATGGAGGAGATTTCTCCTTAAGATAGTCAAACATGCTTGATACGCAAATCCTTTTGATATTATTATTAGTGCATAGTGCAGAAAATATTTCGAAAGTATATTAATAATCTTAGCCAGCATACGTACCATTATAGTATGCCTACTATAGATACCATGTTAAATGGTAGGTTCTACAACTAAAACCGTACAGGGCTCGTATTGATTGTTTGGATTTCCAACAATGGAACAATGGCCAGGCTAAGGAACTTCCTTTCTGAATGGGTACGCCTCTGGAGGGACGCCCTAAGAACTTAACCAGTTCTCTACCAACACAAGACCGGGTTACCTCTGTAATATGTAACCACCACACTAATATGCCATCCCCCGGTCGTAACCAACCTTTATCCGAGGCGCCTCGATTCCAACAACAACAACAAGTAAAGTATCTGGGCTCCATAGCATGATACCACTTTCAAATTTATCAACATAAGTAAATATCTGGGCTCCATACCATGATATCACTTTTTATCCAGAAAGAAATGGACATACCTAAGAGCGCGACCCTTAATAACCTTGCAGCAACTTTCCTGTTTCGACCATTTCCGGGGTGTGAGGTTCGACGAAGTCTCGTCCACAAAACTACGCTTTTCACAAAAGCCATGCTTCGATCAATAAATGATCAGCAACACTTAGAATGCCACATTACCAAATTGGGAATATATCACTAGTAACCATCAACTACATAACCTCTGAGCTCGTACGTCTCAAAGAAGAGTGTTAAGCTAAGAGAATAAATTCTCCGCCACCAAACAGAAATGTATTGATATAAACCAGCTTTACATCTCAAAGTGTAACGTCAAACATACATCCATACAAGTATGTTCCGGGTCCGAACAGAGCCGAAAGCACTTCAAAAGAAGCCCTTGCAATCCGGATAATTCCTAATCACGTCCGGACTCCCATCACAAAGGGTGATATAAATCTCTATACCGGGGATCAACCAGTGCAGAGACATTCGACAAGAAATCCTTTCGTTTTCGAAAATATCCGGTCTTCAATACCGGTCTTCAAATGTTATCCATTTCGTCGTATCATTAATTCAGAGTGGGTTTTATGACATAAAGTCCTCTCCCGGCTAAACCGAATAATGAGCACTAATTTTAAAACCATATGGATATATTGGGATCACAATTAAGTCACAACATATTTCCCAAAACCTTTCCATTTGAAATGGTTTACCAAATTTCCACTTTAATCTTTTAAACAATTCACCTTTTTAAAATCCACTTCAATTTGAAACAAGGGTTCACCAATCTTTCACAAAGATTCATTTATAGCTTTCAAAACAATTTCCCTTTTTAAACTTGATTCACCCATTCAAATCTTTAACAAAGATTCATTCATAATATATAACAAAAGATCCATTTTTAAGATCCTCTTTCAGTTTGAAAACAAAGTTCATTCAATCTTTAACAAAGATTCATTTATAACTTGAAAACCCTTTTCAACAAAACTGGAAATTCTTCTTTATATGAAAGCTATTATCATTTGAAAACAAATACTTTTCATTTCGGAAAAATACGATCAAATATGCACAAGTTATAGCTTTTTAAATATAAACTTGGGTTGAATTAAAATTCCCAAAATAATACTTTTAAATTACTTTAAAGATGGTTATAAAATCCATATAAATATATATTAATAACTTGTATAAACCTTTCAAATCAAATTTTCAAAACAATTTCCAAACTTAAACAAGATATATTATATTCAAACTAAATTTCAATTTCAAACTTCCTTTTTCAAAAGCTTTTCATATTCAACCCAATTCCATTTCCAAAACCCTTTGGATTCAAAATTCAATTTTTTTAATTTTAAAATATCTCCGACTTAACACATTTCCTCGTGAAATCCATATTTGTGTGTGTGTGGTGTAGTCCAAGGGTTTTACACACAACAATACAATATCATCAATCATCACAGATTCAAGCACATCAATATCGATAAGCGGTATAATCATATAACGCTTATCTTCATTCACAGATTCACAAGATAAATAATATAAATTCAACACAGATAAATAAATTACATCCATCACAACTCAAATCATATCACAGAATATCATACATCAGGGATATCAAACAATTCAAGGCATTCAATACAATTCAATCATCCATAAGTAAGACTAATTAAATCATCGGATTTATTTAAATCGGATTAATTACTTATGAATAATTTACTAATTCTGGTTAATTAATATTAATTAATTACAAACCATTCTGATTAATTATCCTTTAATCACTTATTAATTAACCTTTAATAATAAATTAATTAACCTTTAATTATAAGTTAATTAATCTTAATTACAAATTAGTTAATCCTTAATTATTCATTAATTAACTTTTATATCAATATTTAATTAACCTTAATTAGGTAATTAAATTAACCTTAATCATAAAATTAATTATCCTTAATCCACTTCTTAAATATTTATTAATAAATCTCAATTATTAATTAATTAACCTTTAATTAATCACATAATTAAATTAATCACCTTGATAAATTAATCTTTAAGTAATTACATAATTAATCCTTTTAATTACATTGGGTAATTATCCTTTTAAATTACTTTCATTAAGCAGTTATCATTTAATTACCTTCATTAAGTAATAAATCTTTAATCATTTAAGACTTTGAATTAATTAAAAGATAATCCATTTATCTTAATTTATTACTTTAATTATCATTAAAAATCTTTATTTGATGAACCTTGTAATTAATTTCATTAATCACTTAACTTATCCTTTAAATTACATTAAGGATTAAAACACTTCATCTTTTAAATTATTTACTTAATTTCAATATTAAGTTTATTTAAAATAAACTTTTAAAAACAAAGGTTATATATATATATATATATATTTATTTAAATACTTTAAACTCAAAAAAAATTATTTTTCCAAACTTTTTTTGAACTCCGTCTTAATTAAACATTAATCATTTTTAAAGAAATGGTAAATAAATTATTAAATCCTGATTAAGTTTTAAACTTGTTGATACTTTACTTTGAAAACTTGGTAATGTTTCCTTGAAACTTAGTTACTTTAATAACTTAAAAACTTGTTAATGCTTTTAATTTCTAACCTTTAAAAAATATGGTTAATTCGTCTTTAATAAAAACCCGGGCCAAATTCTAAATTTCCCGAGTACAAACGCGAGAAACCCACATCCTTTTTCTTCCCCGAGTCAAACCTCTGTTTTTCCCATGTCCATCCCGAGGCAAAGCCTTCTTCTTTCCCAAACCCACAACTACACTTGATATAACACTCACGCGTGCACGTGCACGAGAGGCCACCTCCGACCAACATCGCTGTTGCCCTCAGGTCATCGATGACCTAACTGTCTCCCCTGACCACCCAGCTCCGGTAATTACGTTAGAAAACAAAATTTGGCAACTTGACCACTTCTTGGACTTAAACTACCATCAGAAAATCGCCTCGCCCCACCACGTCGAGCCACCAGCGACCATGAATCTTCGACCACAGCTTCATCACGTCAACACGCCTCTGTCACCCTCGGTCCGGTTACTTCCGATCCACCCACATTGACGAAATCGATTCAAGAACAGTATCGACCCAAAACCCAATCTTAAACCCTAAATTTATGCCATGCCATCGCTTTGATGATCGAAAATTTTTTTGATCATTTTTCCTATGACCACTGAACCTCCAGCTACCTCCTCCTTCAAGCCCGACGATTCCAGACTACGCGATCATCGGAATTCGACCAAACTTTCTTTTCCGTTCAACTCGAAAGTTCCCCATGAATACACACTTAAAAATTCCAAAACGATTATCAAAAATCATGAATTTGCAATACGAATTTAGTTGTGTAATCAAAAATTAAAATAAATATAATTGATTTTTGACATATATATGATCTTTACTGTTAATTCCATATTTTGAAATAATTAATCCAATAAACATACTTAAATCTATTTTTAAAATGGATGTTACATGGTTACCACCCTTTTTCATTTATAGATCATCACCTAAATCAGATTGAGGGAAGAAGAATTTGAATTTCTTTGTGGTATTAGTCTGTGAAATGTTAAACAGAGAAATATATATACCTGTAAAAGACATATATATATACAGTCACATATACATATACAGACATGCATACACAAAACAGTATGGTTCTGATATGCACAATACTGCAGTAGCACCACAGACTGTCAACACAAGGCCCAAACGAACCATTCAGCCACCCAGGAGATTCCTAGACTGAGGCAGCACTTTTGGTTAATGAAGACCGTTGGAGAAATAATTGTATCTTTTCTTTTTCTGCAATTGTTATTTCTGTTTTTTTTTTGCTTTCTGCAAAATCTATTACAAGGCAGTGGTCCCCTGGTGGACACGTAGGCAATATTGTTAGAATTAGTTCTATATATGGCTGTAAACAAATGAAGAAAGGCAACAAAGTTATTTCCAGAATTTCACTCTTCTCTGAAGTTTCTTCTTCCTTCCTCTAACTTTCTTCTTCTCCTGCTGTATCTTATTAATACCGTATCATCTGGTGCTTTTACCAACTGTTCTTCCCCTCCCTCCTCCCTCAATATCCAAATCTTCCTCCTACCACCATGACCCGGTTAGACGAGGCACTCCAATAACTCACCGATCACCAAAACACCATAGAAACCATTCAAACCACCCAAGCAACCATCCAAGCCAACCAAAACAGCCACAGCTCCATACTTGAAACCTTAACCGCCGACAACATCGACATCAAAACAGCCCTCCTAGACCTCACCAAACAAATGGCCGAGCTACACAAGAAATTTGACAACCAGCCTATTTCATCTCCATCCAACCAAGCATCCACTACATATTTTCCACCACCCAACAATTGCAAACCTCCATTATTATCTACCCCAACACAACACCGAATACCCAAATGCTCATTAACCATGTTCAATGGATCCAACCCACACGATTAGATATTTCAAGCCGATCGATTTTTCGCGTATTACTCCATACCGGAAGACCAACGAGTCGATCTTGCATGCTTCCATATGCAAGACCAAGCACTCTCATACCGTAACAACCAAATCTCCACATGGCCGGCATTAACAAGAGCAATCGAGCAACGCTTCGGACCTCCTACATTTCTCAATCCACAAGCTACTTTGTTTAAACTCAAACAAACCACCACCGTCGAGAATTACCAAGCAACCTTTGAAAACCTATGTAATCGCATCACTACACTATCCAGCGATTCCATCGTCCAATGCTTCATCTCCGGCCTCAAAACACACATTCAAAACGAACTCCACATTCTTAAACCTACAACCATCTCCGACACAATCGACAGCGCCAAGCTAATCGAACGCAAACACAATGACCAAATAAGACCACCCTTTTCCAGAACACCACAATACTCTCCTAAACAACCAAACAGCCACACTTCCACTCAGTCATTTCACCAAACACCACAAGTGCAGACAGCTAAACCATCTATCCCAATCAAACAATTATCCGCTTCAGAAATGCAAATCCGCAAACAGCAAAGACTATGCTTCAATTGTGATGAGGAATACCACTTCGGACACCACTATAAACCCACCCACATCCTCATGATAATACCAGAGCCAACCATCGCTGATCCCAACCCAACAACGGACCCCACACACACACTAGAACCAGACCCACCACCAGCAGATAACAAATGCAACCTCATAAATTCCGATCAAATCCACTTACAGGAAATATCGTTCCACGCATTAACCGGATCTTCCCACCCACGCTCGATACGACTTCCAACTACTATCTACGGCAATCCCATCTCCATCCTTGTTGATACCGGCTCCACACACAACTACATCCACCCAAAAGCAGCAAAATTTCTCGGCCTAAGACCAAACCACTCAGATTCGTTCACCGTCACCATGGGGAACGGTGAGAAATTACGCAGCTCCGGCAGTTGCTCAGGCGTTCAAGTCGACATTCAAGGGAACCAATTCGCCATCGATTTTCACTTGCTCGAGATATCTGGATCCGATGCTGTTTGCGGTATACACTGGCAGGAGACACTGGGTCCAATAACGGTTGATCATAAAAACTTAACTATGGCTTTTGATTTTAATCACAAACCCGTTTCCTTAACTGGGCTGGGCCCAAATCTACAACCCGCCCCTATATCAGTCCAACAGCTAAAAAGGCTGGAGCAAACCTCTTCTATTTCCAATTTCCTATATCTACAACTGCAGCCCACCAACCCTTCACCAATTTCAGACCAAATAACTGCTACTGACCCACAACTCCGTGAACTCTTAGCCCAATACAGCCACGTCTTCGCCCAGCCCACCGAACCCCCACCGCACCGTACCTTAAACCACCACATTAATCTCATTCCCAACTCACACCCCGTAAATACAAAACCATATCGCTACCCATACTTTCAAAAAAATGAGATCGAACGATAAGTTCAAGAAATGCTTCAATCCAAACTTATGCAACCTTCAACCAGCCTATTTTCTTCACCCGTACTATTAGTCAAGAAGAAGGACGGATCATGGCGATTTTGCATGGACTATAGAGCCCTTAATACGATCACTATAAAAGATCGTTTTCCCATTCCAACGGTTGATGAACTATTGGATGAACTATACGGTGCAACATTCTTCTCTAAGTTGGATCTCCGAAGCGGATATTTCCAAATACGCGTACACCCACCGGACATTCCAAAAACGGCATTCCGCACACACGAAGGACATTACGAATTCTTAGTAATGCCATTCGGTTTAACGAACGCCCCATCCACATTTCAAGCCACAATGAATAGCATCTTCCAACCTTATTTAAGGAAATTCATACTCGTCTTCTTCGACGACATCCTCGTTTGTAGTCCATCTTGGGACTCTCACCTAGATCACCTCCAAACCACACTACGCATTTTAGACCAACACAAATTGTTTGCCAACATCACCAAATGTAAATTCGGACTCAACAACCTTAGTTATTTTGGCCATATCATCTCCGCGACCGGCGTTCAGGTAGATCCATCAAAAATTGAAGCAATGATGCAATGGCTAACACCAAACTCGATTACAGCTGTTCGGGGATTTCTTGGGCTCACCGGCTATTATCGTCGTTTCATTAAACAATACGCACTGCTTGCTGCTCCATTAACAGACTTGCTAAGAAAAGATTCATTTTCCTGGAGCCCAAAAGCCCAAGAGGCGTTCGATGCACTAAAATGGGCCGTGTCTCATACTCCAACCCTTTCTCTCCCAAACTTCTCAGAGCCATTTTCGGTCAGCACCGACGCTTCATCAATGGCTATAGGTGTCGTTCTCTCCTAATCCAAACACTCGATAGCCTTTTTCAGCCTCAAGTTACCGCCCCACCTCCAAAAAGCATCCACATACTCACGCGAGATGTTCGCCATCACATCCGCTGTCAAAAAGTGGCGTCATTACTTGCTGGGACGAACTTTTCAGATCTTCACCGACCATAAGAGCCTCCGAGAACTCAACGCACAGTCAATCCAAACACCGAAATAACAGAAGTGGATAACGAAACTATTGGGGTTTGATTTCACAACCCACTATCAACCAGGGAGACAAAATGAGGTGGCAGACGCCTTATCCAGATTCACCATGGAGGCCACGATGACAGCTATTTCCGGTCCGACCTTTCCACTATTAACCGAGATCCGAACTGCGCTCCACAATGATTCGAAAGCCCAAGCACTAATTGAGCAACTACGCACTGGTACGTGCCCTAACCCTAAACTGCAATTACGCAATGAATTGTTATTTTGCGGCTCTCGACTTTATGTTCCTACCGATTTTGAATTACAAAACAAAATTATTACTGAACTACATGATTCAAAATCTGGAGGACATTTGGGAATTAAAGCTACTATTGCCCGCGTTGCCAGTAACTTTTTTTGGCCTAAACTGGCTCTGTCCGTTCAAAAGTTCGTCAGAGAATGCCCCGTTTGTCTCCAAACCAAACCCGATAATGCCCCATACAAAGGCCTGCTCCAACCACTTCCAATCCCCGCTCATATATTTGAAGATATTGCAATGGATTTCATTACAAATCTGCCACCTACCTTTGGAAAGACGACAATCTGGTTAATTGTCGATAGACTATCAAAATACGCTCATTTCAGTGCCCTAACATCTTCCGTTTCAGCCACACAGTTAGCTTCTCACTTTATTCAAGAGTATGTCCGCTTGCATGGCTTCCCATGCTATATAATTTCCGATAGAGACCGCATTTTTACAAGCCAATTTTGGAAAGAATTATTCTGCCTTCACGGAATAAGACTCTGGATGAGTAGCGCATACCATCCTCAAACGGACGGGCAATCAGAAGTCGTAAATCGCTGTTTGGAAACTTATTTGCGTGAACTTGTCGGTGATATCCCTACCAAATGGACCAAGTGCCTCCCATGGGCTGAATGGTGGTACAATACCACCAAACACACATCTCTCAACCTCTCCCCTTTCCAGGTTGTTTACGGTCGACCACCGCCCATCATTTCAAACTATATCATGAGTAACACACAAATTCCAGACTTAGAAACCTGGACTGTCTCCCGAGATCAACTGCTCCAAACCATCAAAGCAAACTTAAAAAAAGCTCAATCACGTATGAAGAACCTTGCAGACCAGCATCGCAGCGACAAAGAATTCAACGTAGGGTCCTGGGTATTTGTTAAACTCCAGCCGTATCGCCAAACTTCCCTGCGCAACAACCATCACAAACTGTCAAAGAAATACTATGAGCCCTTCCAAATCATTGAGCGCATAGGACCAGTTGCCTATAAGCTTCTTCTGCCCCAAAACTCACGCATTCATCCAGTTTGTCACGTCTCGCTACTCAAATTATGCCCCAACCCATCGACAATGTCAGTACTACCTCTGGAAACTTATGGACATGACCTTGAGGACAAGGTCGATCTCGAAGAGGTGGGAAATGATACGCACAATACTGCAGTAGCACCACAGACTGTCAACACAAGGCCCAAATGAACCATTCAGCCACCCAAAAGATTCCTAGACTGAGGCAGCACTTTTTGTTAATGCAGACCGTTGGAGAAATAATTGTATCTTTTCTTTTTCTGCAATTGTTATTTCTGTTTTTCTTTTGCTTTCTGCAAAATCTGTTACAAGGCAGTGGTCCCCTGGTGGACACGTAGGCAATATTGTTAGAATTAGTTCTATATATGGCTGTAAACAAATGAAGAAAGGCAACAAAGTTATTTCCATAATTTCACTCTTCTCTGAAGTTTCTTCTTTCTTCCTCTAACTTTCTTCTTCTCCTGCTGTATCTTATTAATACCGTATCAGGTTCAAAACATTTTTCACAACAACTTGAAGTATTCATCACAACATCAAAATATAGGTCAGTAGTTTGCTCACCTAGAATGGTTGAACAGAGAAGCAAAACCTGGAATGAAATCTGGAATTTATTTTGCTTTGATTTTCTGTTTTGATCTGGAGATGATCATGATGTTGAATCTTTAGATCTGTATACTGAGCTGATCTTCTTTACATTGTTTTGATTTCCAGGTTGGTTTATTTCTAGGTTTTGATTTTCTTTTGAACTGTTTTGATTTTCCCCTTGATCGGGTTTTAATTTGGTTTCCAGGCTTGAGATTTTGTAAACAAATTTTGATTCTATTTCTTCTTTGGTTCACAATCTCCAAGTTGAAGTTTGTTTTGATCTGTTTTCTTTTCTTTTTGATCTTATTTCTTAGTTTTGAAAAATAGAGGAGATAGTTTCCAAATGAAAATGTAATATCCTATTTACTATCTCAAATTCATAATGTTTTATCTAATTCAAATTAAAAGATAAATGCCACCTGTACATTTAGCTAACACTTGTAAATTTCATTTTATATATATTTTACATTTGTCCTAGACATGTATTTTTATGTCTAAATCCTTTACTTCATTTTTATTTATAAATTTTGTTTAAACCCTTTGCTTTATTTTTTTTATGAAACAAATTTCATGTTTTTATTAATTAAGTATTATGAGATATATATATATATATACACACACACACACACATAAATTATATTTATCTTAAAAGAAATTATCCTTTAATAAATCTTATTTAGTTTCAAAAGATATATATACATATGTGTAAGTTTAAAGCATTTATTTATTTACATATAAACTAACCATATTTATTCCAAAAGATATGCATGTTAAAGTTTTTATTTATTCTTATCTTACATTTATATTCATACATTTTATTTTGTACTTATACAAGAAAACAAATTATACACTAAAAAAAATCTTATATACATATATATATATATAGTTTCTTTGTACATATAGAGTTTTAAATCCAAATTTATTTCCAAGATATTCACTTTAGAATTTCGAAATCAAAATTTCTATTTAAAATACATATCTTTATTTATTCTGGAAATTTTCATATTAACTTACCAAAAATTTCATAATTTAATTCCAAAAATTATATTAATTATCAAATTAATTCTGGCTAAAGTTCGGGAATGTTACAAATTCCCCCCCTTAAGAAAATTTTGTCCTCGAAATTTGCAGAACAGGGAGACAACAAAGAACAGATGAACACGTTAAAGATAGAGAAATGGTTTACCAAATCAAACTGAAATATTTATTCTATATTTGGCTTACCAAATCAGAATATCAATAAATATGAGAATAAACTCATTCAATACTACAAAAGATACTCGGGATACCACATCTACGAAATGTGCAAGGACATTGGTTAGTCCGAAGGGATGATTAACCATTCGTAGAATATATCGAGACCCAAAAGAACAGAGAAATGGATACAATTTAATTCAGTTTTATATTTTTGTGAACCAATTTATTCCAAATAAAATTTCAAATTCATTAGAGTTAAGAACGAAAAGAATGATAAGAAACTGATGATTAGAATACGAAATAGGAACCTATCTACAACGATTCGCAGGGCCACCATCACACCAAAGATTTTTCTTATAGCTGCCACGAAGCCATCAAAGAATTGAAATTGGATAAAAGGAGATTGATAGAGAAAGTTGTTTCCTTGTTGTTACAGGGTATTGATCAATTGTAGTGGTACTCTCATGTCCCCTACCTTGTCCTCTTCTTGCACTCATACTTACTATCAGTGAATAGTAAGAGAATTTACTGAGGCATACGAACAAGATATCTTAGGGAATACTCATTCTAGGGTATACTTCACCTTATCTCTAATGAGTTATCTAATGTGTGATACTTCAAAGCTAAAGTTCTTACTCAACCTTTAGCTCTGATACCAAATGTGACGACCCGGAATTCGACGCTCGAAATCCGTATCGCCGGAGCTTATAACACATTAAGTAATAACACACGGCGGAAAAGAAATGAATATATCATTGATACTCAATAGTTGATACACTACCTGATAAAATATAATACAACAGATATGAACAACACTATCAGAGATAGATACAACAACAGAAAGAACAGCAGCGGAAAGAAAATCTCCAATTTGATCTCCAAGATAGAAAGAAAGAATCCAAAACTTCATCCTAATCCAAAGCTCCAAACCACTAGCTCTAACCACCATCAAGTTGTGTTAAGCAAGGTCAGTCATTGTTGAAGTGAAACAAATGCCATCACTGTAATATCCCGGAAATTTAGGGCAATATCAATTTAATAATATGTTTAAATAATTAAATTGATTTGTTAATCTTTGATAAAAATATTTGAATTGGTTTAAAAATCTAATTAAATGAATATTTAATTAGTGAATTCTATCCTTTAAAAACTAATAAAATGATTTCTATTTATAATGTATATATATATATGTATATATTGTAAATAGATAAGCTTGGATTTGAAATTTAAATAATAAATGAAATCTTGTTTTAAATTTCTAATATATATATATATATTTATAGTTTGGAGATTTGGATTTATTTAATATTAGCTTTTCAAAGTTATTTAAAATTAATATCTATATGGTTTTAAATAAGATTAATAATAAGGTAATCTCTTTTATAAATTGTTTTAATATTAATAAATTATTATGTTAAACAATATTATTAATATATTGTTTTATATATATAGATATAAATAAACTTTAATAAAATAGGATTGTTATATTCAATATGTTGTTTTAAATTTACTTTAAATTGGATTTTAAAAATATATGTATAAGCTTTATATATATATATAATTAGTTTTATTTCTTTAAAAGTATTATATATATAAATAGATAAGTAATAAGTGTTTTATAAATAAAGAAAAAGATTTATTTACATTTAAAATAAATAAAACTAAATAAAAAGACAAGTGTTAAATTATTAAGTAACCATTTTAACATGTGTTGTAAAATTAGAATATGAGAAAGACAAGTGTCATTGTTGTTTTTAATTTTTCTTTTTATTTTAAAATAAATCATTTTTACTTATATATACATCTATCTCTTATACTCATTTTTTCTTTTCTATCTTCTTCAATTCAAAAGACAAAAGACTTCAGCCTATTTTCTAAAACCAAAATCTGAAACAAACAATCTCTCAAAATATATCTGTAATCAAATTCCTTAATCCCAAAAACAACATGTAATCAATCCTCTAAAAAGCTTCTTCTTCAATCCCTGTAAGACTTCTTCTTCAATCCCTGTAATGCATTTCTTCAATCTCAAAACAAAGCCTGCAAGTGTAAACCCTGTAATCCATTATTCAAAAATCAAAGGCAAAGTCTGTTTCCTCTTCAAATCTGAAAGCATGCATTTCTTCAATCTGGAAACAAGTAAACCTGTTTTAAAGCAAGATCAAAGAAAAATCAAACCTGGAGTCTAAAGCAACACATCAAAACAAACAAGTTAACATGCATGCAAGATTTATTAACAACAATTCCAGTTTTAAAAAGTTTCAAAGGCAGTTTCAAAAGAGATGCTCTGTCCTTCATTTTATCTGGTGAGTAACATTTTTCTAAAATAACTTTATTCTCTGTTTATCAAATTAGATGAGTAAACTTTTAGATTAAAAACTTAAGTAACAAATATATGTTTCGTGTGAATTACCATGTGATGATTTCTTTGCATATCTATATATATGTAAGCCTGTGAGTATTTTAGTTGATTTTATCATTTCTGTTCTTAAGTTTAGACCTATGCCCTTTTAAACTGTGAGCATAAAACATCTTTAAATTTGATGCATATGCTAAGTGTTTGAAGTAAACTAATGAGGTATGTTTGGAGATATGTATGCATGTTGTTTTAATCTGAATATATGAATATGTGAATGATTTAAAACCTGAGTACATATGTGATTCATTTGTTCATATAAGTGTTTCTCTGTTCTTTGTTCCAGAGTTAAGTGACAATTTAGAAATTTAAGATTTTTATAAAATCACTATTAGGACTTGGATTCAAAACAAAATAGATTAGTTAATCATAATCTAGGTATTAAAAATAGTTCAAGTATCTTATGATTGGAAATCCTCTGAAAAATCAAGAAATACAGTAACCATTCAAACATCATGATTAAATCAAATGTTTTAATTCGTTGTCTCATAGTTATAACTTGAATCTATTTAGAAAATTAAGATTTTTAAAACTAAAATCTAAATTTTTAATAATGCATTGAGGTTGTATTTTGGGTTAGACTGGAGAATGTATTTGTGGCAATCTCTGGCGATCTAAGGGTAGAGAAGTTTTGTGGTTTCGCGTAGAGGTGGAGGGGCTTACGAGAATGCAGGGAAAAATGGACGGAGATGATCTCGGTCATCGAGGCGAAGGCGGCATGATTTTGTAGTTCGTAAACCTAGTTTTAGGTGTGCTCTGGCAATTTGATCGACATCGTACCTATGAGTGATCGAGTTCTCTGATATTCAAGGAGGTCGTAGCTTGGATGTTGAAGGAGGGTTGGACGAAGTTTCCAAGTCTTTGATGGTCGGAGGTGTGAGATCGAAGTGATTTCAGGTTATGGAAAAATGGTTTCAGTTTGGTTCCAGGATTTGGTCGAGAATTGCTCGAATTCGATGGTGGTGGTTGTTCGAGGTTCTGGAGGTCGCAATCGTGGATGATGGTCGAAGTCGACATGCTGGTGATGGTACCGATGGCCTGAGGCGAGTGTTTCACCTGTGCACGTGCACATGTACATTTCGTACATCTGGAAGAAGTTGGATTTGAGGAAGAAGAAGACGTACTGGAGGAAATGGAATTTGACTCGAAGTCATACTCGAGAAATTAAGGCTCTGGCTCGAGTTGTTTTCAGGGGAGACTCACGTGGGTTTAACAGTTTTAAATTTTTAATAAAATAAAGTATAAAAGAAAAGGGAAGAGAAAACTCGAAGCTGGTCTCGTGATTTCTGTAAATTTTCTCGGGTAATATGATGTTTGGCTCGGGTAATCTGTGATGTTGCAGTTTTAAAATCTGACAGGAGTTTTAAAATTTAAAATGAGTTTAAAAAGTTTGAAACAAGATTTAAACAAAGTTTTAAATCAAATTTAAAGTATGGTTTCAAATCTAATTTGAATTATAGTTTGAAATAAATAAAGTTTATAAAATTTATAATGTTTAGACAAAGTTAAATATTGGAAGTATAATTTTAAATCAAAATTGAATTTAAATAAATTAGTTTAAAATCTTTAATGTTAAGTGGTTCTTTAACATTGGGTTATAATTTGATTTAAATTTGGTTAAGTTAAATTTGAAATTTATTTTAAATCCTTAATTTGAAATGAATAAAAGGAAGATTTAAAAGTAAAAGAATTTCAAAGCCTTTTTGTAAATGATAATTAAAGTAGTTATTAATGTTTATACTTTAATTTAGAGATTTAATGATATAGGAGTCATTAAATTAATAAGGTAATTAAGGAGTAATTTGGTAATTTAATTAATTAATGGTTTAATGTTAATTAATTAATTAATTAAGATTTTAAGTTAATTAGTTGAGAGTTAATTAATTTGAAATTAAGAAATTTAATTAGATAAGTGTAGATTATTAACAAATGATAATCATTTGTAAAATTGGTTAAGTATAAATTACTTAATAAAAGTAATTAAAGAAATAAATTACTTAAGGTAATTAATTAAATAAATTTGATAAGTTTAAATTAATTTATTTAATTAATTTAAGAAAATCACTGGGTGATTAGATAATTACTTAAAGGTAATTAGTGAAAGTATAAATTACTTAGAAAAGTAATTAAAGTTAATTAGTGGATATAATTAACTAAAGGTGGTTTAATAAAAGTAATTTGAGTTTAGTACTTTTAATAATTAATCAAGGGATTAATTAAAGGATAATTAATTAAGGAGTAATTAATTTATGAAGTGTAGTAATTAAGAGTAGTTAATTACTAAATGAGATTAATCAAAGGTGATTAATAAATGTGACTAATTAATTATTAATTTAAATAAGATAATTAATTAAGAATAATTAAGGATCATTAATTAATATAATTAATGATGTAATTAAGAATTTTAATGATGTAATTAAGGATTAATGTAATTAAATATAGTTAATTAATTAATGAAGTAATTAAGGATTAATTACTGTAATGGATTAAGATAATTAATTTGTGGAATTAATTAAGGATTAATTACTTGAAGTAATTAAAGGGTAATTAATCAGGAATGATTAATTAAATAGATACTTAGAGTATGATTAATTAATTGGTTTAATTAATAATTAAGTAAGCAGGATTTATAAGATGAAGTAATTAATTTAATTCACTTTAAATTGACTAGAGATGATATAAATCATTACTTAAGGATGATGAATGATATTGAATGCTTTGCATGGTTTGATATCTCTGATGAGATATGATTAATCTGTGATATAGATGTTTGGTTGAATTAATGATAATATGAATTATCTGTTGTGATGATAATGTAGATTATCTGTTGAATTATCTATCTTTTTGTATATAGATAAGAATTGAATTGTTTTAACCTTAAAACAACTTGGCCCTTAAAAGATACGTTTTGGATTTCGATGAGACCGGGATCGGGTTTCCGTATACCGGAATTCCAGGTCTGGAGACCCGAATACCACATCGATCCAAATTAACGATAGGTCGTGAATCTCAAGTGAAGATGAAGATTCAGAGTGCAAGGGTTATTGTCGTTAACTCTGAGGGTGATTCCAATACGAGTGTAACGAGATAATGCCTTCGGTTTCGTTCGAACCCGGAACGAACTTGTATGGATTGAATGCTTTCAACACATCGTCAAGAGGGCGATGAGCATTCTAAGTGATGTGTTCTGATTTAAAGGTAAATCGTAGCCTCAAGCCTCATCAACCGGGAATGGCTAAAACAGGGGAGGTGCAGCAAGGCTTCGTGGGTAGCACCCACTGAGAGTAAGGTCATCCCTGTCTAGAGAGTTCCTTCTTTTATTTCAGCTTAGTGGTGCAGTTGGCGACGGCCATCTGTGGGGTGATTTTATTCGGAATTATCCAGTAAGGGATGGTTCCGGCTTTGTGTTGCAGGGGATTGGGAGTGATCCTCGGTACGGTGATCTAGGCCCCGTACTGTGACGGGCGGTACCCCGGTAGCCCTGCCATTGTATGGAATCCAAAATTCCAATAAGTGATAACGGACTTGATTGTATACTTATGTATGCTGGAATTTAATAATGTAACAATTTCGGCTATTTCATATTTATTTGAAAACCCTAGACCCTATTATAATACAATCGAATTTCCTATCAAATGTTTTGGTTATCGTAAGGTAAAAACTTTTCCGTGTTTATGTGCGGGAAGTCTTACGAGATACCTTTTCTTTCCAAATGGGTTTCAAAGTTAAACAAGTTTAACCTGTTACTCACACCAGACCCATGTCTGACCCAAGTTGTTTATTTCTGTTTTATAAACTCTTGGGTACTCAAATTTTTACGAGTAGCCAAGGGATTCAGGTTTAGCTTTGACGAATTGTGGAGGAGCAATGGAGCAGGAGGCTTCGACGTTCGTAGATATAGTATTCCGCTGTGTTGATATCTGTGTTAGAGTCTTGTATTGTATTTGAGTTGTAATATCTAGACAGATGTTTATAACTGTCTAGTATGTGTTGTATAGTTGTGTAAACTCTGATAAGTGTTGTATACTTTGTAATAGTTTATGTTATTAATATAATTTATTCGTTCCGCTGTGAGATCGTTGTTGTTGTTTCTTTCTTTCTTCTCTTCTTTTCTATTTTCTACCCCTTTCTTTCTTATTAACGATGCGACTTTCTGTGGAGAGAAAGTCGTGGTCGTTACAGTGGTATCAGAGCTTAGGTTGAGCGAATACCTAAGCTATTAGTTAAGTGAATATCAGAACACTAGGTTGAGTGAATACCTAGGTTCGGAAGGGTTGTTCAATTAGGATCTGTAGCAACCTGTTTGAGTCCGAGTGTATATATATACGAGAGTGCGTATTTGTTAGTTATATAAAATGGTTTTATATTGTGTTAATTGATCGGTTAAGTGGTATATGGATTCTGGTCAATACGAGTAGCTACCGTTATTGATAGGGATCTCTAAACACTTGGACCAGGCCAACGGACACAATATTGTTTTAAAAAGGGAAGGTGAAATAATTTTACCCAGATATATTTTCTATATATAAAAAGTATCATTTTAAATGTATATGGTATTTATAATGATTGGTTGAGATGATAATAATTTATCATCTAAGATTAGGAGTCTGAGTGTTGAGGTTGGAAGTATATTTGTCGAGACTGTAAACCTAATACCGTCTCGAGTAAACTTTACTGTGGTAAAGAATTTCATCGATCTCCGAAGGAAACTGTTATGGTTCGGAGTTTATCTTTGTAGTTTGGATGAGTAAAGTTGGAGCTGTCGGTTGGACAGAAGCGAGTGATGGTATCTTGATACTTCTGGAAGAAGTAGCTGCGTGATGAGATGCAGTGACTATGGATGTTCCCGAAGATGTTTTCTTTGGAACAAGTTAATGAAGTGTGTCTGCTTCGGTGTCGAGGCTGAGTTCAGCAAGATGTTTTTGTTCTGTTTGAAGTCCGAATTTCTCGAAGAACTTTGGATTGAGAAGTCTGTGG
Organism: Allium fistulosum; assembly: GCA_030737815.1. Taxonomy (NCBI): domain Eukaryota; kingdom Viridiplantae; phylum Streptophyta; class Magnoliopsida; order Asparagales; family Amaryllidaceae; genus Allium; species Allium fistulosum. Next base: position 1,214,346,415 of record CM060904.1, on the reverse strand, counting down.
CATCTGTGGCAGTAGTGCAGCTCGGAGTGTTCTGTTTTCGGCAGAAGTTTTTCTGAAGGTGAAGTTCAGAAGCAGCAGAGAGAATCCATTTCTTCGATGGATTGGATAGTCAAGTGTGAACTGTTCTGATTGGTAAAGAGAGAACCGTTTTATTTGGCTGGGTGGATCGCAAAAGTGACTTGCGATAGTTTGAGTATTCTTTTGAGTTATCCGATATTTTCTGGAATGTGTTGTCCAGTCTGTGCTTGTGTTCATCATCAGCATTTTCATTTCTACTCCAGATCAGAGTGGTGCAGCGGGAGCAGTTTGGCAAGTGCTCCTGTTTATCTTTTCCAGATAGGAGAAGTTAGTTCGTCTACTGATATGGTGAAGTAGAGTTGTGTTTTGGATCATTGGTAGATCTTGAGAGGATCATTGTTGATTGGGTTATTTCTGGTCCAGTTATTGCTAGAAGCATCAGCGAAGGTTGAGTTGATCAGGAAAGATCTGTAGACAGCTCAGGATCGTCTGAAGGATTTTGTGGATAAGAGACGATAGAATTTGAAATTCGAAATTGGAGACTTCGTGGTTGTGAAGTTTTTCTCTGGTTAAAGGGAGCAATAAGATTTGGTAAGTCTGGAAAGTCAGCTCCGAATTGTTTTGGATCTTTTCTGTGATCTAATTTGGATAAGTGCTGTGATCTACTGGATTGAATTGTCAGTTTGGATAACTGGAATTCATTGTGTTTTACGTATCTCTGAGGGAGTACGTGTTTGATCTATCTCGGGTTTTGGAACCAGCAGTTCTGGAGGATTTGGTTGTTGAGTCAGACTCGTCTGTAGTCTGATATCTTGTTTAGTTCTGTAGATCTAGATGAGTAGAAGCTCTATAGCTTAGTAGTATTGATTGTTTGGATTCTGTAGAGCGAGTATCCCGGTATATATATACTTGGGGAAACTCGAGGAAATTTTATTCAGAATTTTGTCTGGATAATTAAAATTGTTTGTTTGGATGAATTGTTTGCTATGGTTGTTAGCATATGGATGATAATATATGCTTGTGATTTAAATGGATTATTAAATTACCTTTGTTTTAAATTTCGGGGACGAAATTATTTTAAGAGGGGAGGAATGTAATATCCCGGAAATTTAGGGCAATATCAATTTAATAATATGTTTAAATAATTAAATTGATTTGTTAATCTTTGATAAAAATATTTGAATTGGTTTAAAAATCTAATTAAATGAATATTTAATTAGTGAATTCTATCCTTTAAAAACTAATAAAATGATTTCTATTTATAATGTATATATATATATATATGTATATATTGTAAATAGATAAGCTTGGATTTGAAATTTAAATAATAAATGAAATCTTGTTTTAAATTTCTAATATATATATATATATATTTATAGTTTGGAGATTTGGATTTATTTAATATTAGCTTTTCAAAGTTATTTAAAATTAATATCTATATGGTTTTAAATAAGATTAATAATAAGGTAATCTCTTTTATAAATTGTTTTAATATTAATAAATTATTATGTTAAACAATATTATTAATATATTGTTTTATATATATAGATATAAATAAACTTTAATAAAATAGGATTGTTATATTCAATATGTTGTTTTAAATTTACTTTAAATTGGATTTTAAAAATATATGTATAAGCTTTATATATATATATATAATTAGTTTTATTTCTTTAAAAGTATTATATATATAAATAGATAAGTAATAAGTGTTTTGTAAATAAAGAAAAAGATTTATTTACATTTAAAATAAATAAAACTAAATAAAAAGACAAGTGTTAAATTATTAAGTAACCATTTTAACATGTGTTGTAAAATTAGAATATGAGAAAGACAAGTGTCATTGTTGTTTTTAATTTTTCTTTTTATTTTAAAATAAATCATTTTTACTTATATATACATCTATCTCTTATACTCATTTTTTCTTTTCTATCTTCTTCAATTCAAAAGACAAAAGACTTCAGCCTATTTTCTAAAACCAAAATCTGAAACAAACAATCTCTCAAAATATATCTGTAATCAAATTCCTTAATCCCAAAAACAACATGTAATCAATCCTCTAAAAAGCTTCTTCTTCAATCCCTGTAAGACTTCTTCTTCAATCCTTGTAATGCATTTCTTCAATCTCAAAACAAAGCCTGCAAGTGTAAACCCTGTAATCCATTATTCAAAAATCAAAGGCAAAGTCTGTTTCCTCTTCAAATCTGAAAGCCTGCATTTCTTCAATCTGGAAACAAGTAAACCTGTTTTAAAGCAAGATCAAAGAAAAATCAAACCTGGAGTCTAAAGCAACACATCAAAACAAACAAGTTAACATGCATGCAAGATTTATTAACAACAATTCCAGTTTTAAAAAGTTTCAAAGGCAGTTTCAAAAGAGATGCTCTGTCCTTCATTTTATCTGGTGAGTAACATTTTTCTAAAATAACTTTATTCTCTGTTTATCAAATTAGATGAGTAAACTTTTAGATTAAAAACTTAAGTAACAAATATATGTTTCGTGTGAATTACCATGTGATGATTTCTTTGCATATCTATATATATGTAAGCCTGTGAGTATTTTAGTTGATTTTATCATTTCTGTTCTTAAGTTTAGACCTATGCCCTTTTAAACTGTGAGCATAAAACATCTTTAAATTTGATGCATATGCTAAGTGTTTGAAGTAAACTCATGAGGTATGTTTGGAGATATGTATGCATGTTGTTTTAATCTGAATATATGAATATGTGAATGATTTAAAACCTGAGTACATATGTGATTCATTTGTTCATATAAGTGTTTCTCTGTTCTTTGTTCCAGAGTTAAGTGACAATTTAGAAATTTAAGATTTTTATAAAATCACTATTAGGACTTGGATTCAAAACAAAATAGATTAGTTAATCATAATCTAGGTATTAAAAATAGTTCAAGTATCTTATGATTGGAAATCCTCTGAAAAATCAAGAAATACAGTAACCATTCAAACATCATGATTAAATCAAATGTTTTAATTCGTTGTCTCATAGTTATAACTTGAATCTATTTAGAAAATTAAGATTTTTAAAACTAAAATCTAAATTTTTAATAATGCATTGAGGTTGTATTTTGGGTTAGACTGGAGAATGTATTTGTGGCAATCTCTGGCGATCTAAGGGTAGAGAAGTTTTGTGGTTTCGCGTAGAGGTGGAGGGGCTTACGAGAATGCAGGGAAAAATGGACGGAGATGATCTCGGTCATCGAGGCGAAGGCGGCATGATTTTGTAGTTCGTAAACCTAGTTTTAGGTGTGCTCTGGCAATTTGATCGACATCGTACCTATGAGTGATCGAGTTCTCTGATATTCAAGGAGGTCGTAGCTTGGATGTTGAAGGAGGGTTGGACGAAGTTTCCAAGTCTTTGATGGTCGGAGGTGTGAGATCGAAGTGATTTCAGGTTATGGAAAAATGGTTTCAGTTTGGTTCCAGGATTTGGTCGAGAATTGCTCGAATTCGATGGTGGTGGTTGTTCGAGGTTCTGGAGGTCGCAATCGTGGATGATGGTCGAAGTCGACATGCTGGTGATGGTACCGATGGCCTGAGGCGAGTGTTTCACCTGTGCACGTGCACATGTACATTTCGTACATCTGGAAGAAGTTGGATTAGAGGAAGAAGAAGACGTACTGGAGGAAATGGAATTTGACTCGAAGTCATACTCGAGAAATTAAGGCTCTGGCTCGAGTTGTTTTCAGGGGAGACTCGCGTGGGTTTAACAGTTTTAAATTTTTAATAAAATAAAGTATAAAAGAAAAGGGAAGAGAAAACTCGAAGCTGGTCTCGTGATTTCTGTAAATTTTCTCGGGTAATATGATGTTTGGCTCGGGTAATCTGTGATGTTGCAGTTTTAAAATCTGACAGGAGTTTTAAAATTTAAAATGAGTTTAAAAAGTTTGAAACAAGATTTAAACAAAGTTTTAAATCAAATTTAAAGTATGGTTTCAAATCTAATTTGAATTATAGTTTGAAATAAATAAAGTTTATAAAATTTATAATGTTTAGACAAAGTTAAATATTGGAAGTATAATTTTAAATCAAAATTGAATTTAAATAAATTAGTTTAAAATCTTTAATGTTAAGTGGTTCTTTAACATTGGGTTATAATTTGATTTAAATTTGGTTAAGTTAAATTTGAAATTTATTTTAAATCCTTAATTTGAAATGAATAAAAGGAAGATTTAAAAGTAAAAGAATTTCAAAGCCTTTTTGTAAATGATAATTAAAGTAGTTATTAATGTTTATACTTTAATTTAGAGATTTAATGATATAGGAGTCATTAAATTAATAAGGTAATTAAGGAGTAATTTGGTAATTTAATTAATTAATGGTTTAATGTTAATTAATTAATTAATTAAGATTTTAAGTTAATTAGTTGAGAGTTAATTAATTTGAAATTAAGAAATTTAATTAGATAAGTGTAGATTATTAACAAATGATAATCATTTGTAAAATTGGTTAAGTATAAATTACTTAATAAAAGTAATTAAAGAAATAAATTACTTAAGGTAATTAATTAAATAAATTTGATAAGTTTAAATTAATTTATTTAATTAATTTAAGAAAATCACTGGGTGATTAGATAATTACTTAAAGGTAATTAGTGAAAGTATAAATTACTTAGAAAAGTAATTAAAGTTAATTAGTGGATATAATTAACTAAAGGTGGTTTAATAAAAGTAATTTGAGTTTAGTACTTTTAATAATTAATCAAGGGATTAATTAAAGGATAATTAATTAAGGAGTAATTAATTTATGAAGTGTAGTAATTAAGAGTAGTTAATTACTAAATGAGATTAATCAAAGGTGATTAATAAATGTGACTAATTAATTATTAATTTAAATAAGATAATTAATTAAGAATAATTAAGGATCATTAATTAATATAATTAATGATGTAATTAAGAATTTTAATGATGTAATTAAGGATTAATGTAATTAAATATAGTTAATTAATTAATGAAGTAATTAAGGATTAATTATTGTAATGGATTAAGATAATTAATTTGTGGAATTAATTAAGGATTAATTACTTGAAGTAATTAAAGGGTAATTAATCAGGAATGATTAATTAAATAGATACTTAGAGTATGATTAATTAATTGGTTTAATTAATAATTAAGTAAGCAGGATTTATAAGATGAAGTAATTAATTTAATTCACTTTAAATTGACTAGAGATGATATAAATCATTACTTAAGGATGATGAATGATATTTAATGCTTTGCATGGTTTGATATCTCTGATGAGATATGATTAATCTGTGATATAGATGTTTGGTTGAATTAATGATAATATGAATTATCTGTTGTGATGATAATGTAGATTATCTGTTGAATTATCTATCTTTGTGTATATAGATAAGAATTGAATTGTTTTAACCTTAAAACAACTTGGCCCTTAAAAGATACGTTTTGGATTTCGATGAGACCGGGATTGGGTTTCCGTATACCGGAATTCCAGGTCTGGAGACCCGAATACCACATCGATCCAAATTAACGATAGGTCGTGAATCTCAAGTGAAGATGAAGATTCAGAGTGCAAGGGTTATTGTCGTTAACTCTGAGGGTGATTCCAATACGAGTGTAACGAGATAATGCCTTCGGTTTCGTTCGAACCCGGAACGAACTTGTATGGATTGAATGCTTTCAACACATCGTCAGGAGGGCGATGAGCATTCTAAGTGATGTGTTCTGATTTAAAGCTAAATCGTAGCCTCAAGCCTCATCAACCGGGAATGGCTAAAACAGGGGAGGTGCAGCAAGGCTTCGTGGGTAGCACCCACTGAGAGTAAGGTCATCCCTGTCTAGAGAGTTCCTTCTTTTATTTCAGCTTAGTGGTGCAGTTGGCGACGGCCATCTGTGGGGTGATTTTATTCGGAATTATCCAGTAAGGGATGGTTCCGGCTTTGTGTTGCAGGGGATTGGGAGTGATCCTCGGTACGGTGATCTAGGCCCCGTACTGTGACGGTCGGTACCCCGGTAGCCCTGCCATTGTATGGAATCCAAAATTCCAATAAGTGATAACGGACTTGATTGTATGCTTATGTATGCTGGAATTTAATAATGTAACAATTTCGGCTATTTCATATTTATTTGAAAACCCTAGACCCTATTATAATACAATCGAATTTCCTATCAAATGTTTTGGTTATCGTAAGGTAAAAACTTTTCCGTGTTTATGTGCGGGAAGTCTTACGAGATACCTTTTCTTTCCAAATGGGTTTCAAAGTTAAACAAGTTTAACCTGTTACTCACACCAGACCCATGTCTGACCCAAGTTGTTTATTTCTGTTTTATAAACTCTTGGGTACTCAAATTTTTACGAGTAGCCAAGGGATTCAGGTTTAGCTTTGACGAATTGTGGAGGAGCAATGGAGCAGGAGGCTTCGGCGTTCGTAGATATAGTATTCCGCTGTGTTGATATCTGTGTTAGAGTCTTGTATTGTATTTGAGTTGTAATATCTAGACAGATGTTTATAACTGTCTAGTATGTGTTGTATAGTTGTGTAAACTCTGATAAGTGTTGTATACTTTGTAATAGTTTATGTTATTAATATAATTTATTCGTTCCGCTGTGAGATCGTTGTTGTTGTTTCTTTCTTTCTTCTCTTCTTTTCTATTTTCTACCCCTTTCTTTCTTATTAACGATGCGACTTTCTGTGGAGAGAAAGTCGTGGTCGTTACAATCACCAAATCCAAAGGCTGGATGCTATCGAATCTACACATACTATTTGATTATCTGAAAAACCCAACTCTAGACTGCCCGTGTTGAAAATTGTGGGCACCCAGAGTTTAGGAAGGGAACAATAAACTCCAGGTCAGTCGTGGGACTGGTGTGAGCAAACATAACAGTTTTATCTTTTAAACAACAAACAAAAAAAGAAGTCGAAGAAATCCGCAATGCTTTATGGAAAATGCAACTACCATAAGGCCTTCCCGCGCACACACAATGCAAGCGCACAATTGGAGGAGATTTCTCCTTATGATAGTCAAACATGCTTGATACGCAAAATCCTTTTGATATTATTATTAGTGCATAGTGCAGAAAATATTTCGAAAGTATAATATTAATCTTAGCCAGCATACGTATAATTATAGTATGCCTACTATAGCTACCATTTTAAATGGCAGGTTCTACAACTAAAACCGTACAGGGCTCGTATTGATTGTTTGGATTTCCAACAATGGCCAGGCTAAGGAACTTCCTTTCCGAATGGGTACGCCTCTGTAGGGACGCCCCGAGAACTTAGCCAGCTCTCTACCAACACAAGGCCAGGTTACCTCTGTAATAGCTAACTGCCACACTAGTATGTGATGTTATGGGTGGATCGACAGATATGGAATATATATTAAACTAAGTGCGAAAGCAGTTAATAGCAGTAAAGTAAATAATAGTAAGCACGCCAGGAATATTTATACTGGTTCGAACTCCCGTTCTACGTCCAGTCCCAGACTAACTTCTGGCTTTAACTAACAATACCCCCACTTAACCCGGAGGAATAGGTCTGAGCAACAGAACAGACACCTGAGCAGCAGAACAGGATTTTTGCCTCAGCAGCCGAAGAGGACTTTCCCTTGCCTGAGCAGCAGAACAGGACTTAACAAAGTATTAGAGTAGTTGACACAATGTGTTCTTGATAATACTGATTTGTCTTTGAGATTACAAACTTCCTATAATCAATTCCTCAAGTATATAAAGTGTATGTGAAGATTTGTAAGGAAGAATATTGCTAAGAATCAAAGTATATGAAATATAATTCAAAGATTCAAAGCAATGAAGAGTATGAATGCACTAGAATAATCATAAGAGAGAATAGAAAGAATTAGAATCAGAAATTGGTGATTGTGAAGTGTGTGAGAACTCCTATATATAGTTTTCAGAGAGATGCACCTCTTAGTGAAGAGTTTCAACCAAGAGAGGCATCTTTTCCCAAAGTGCAACTCTTCATGGAAGAAGATGTCTATTCAGAATTTGACAGTTGAAGCCCGGTCAGTCGACTGGTGATTCCGGTCAGTCGACTGAATTGAAAAAAGTAAAAAAAATAATTTCTGCACAGTCAGTCGACTGGGCATGCACAGCCAGTCGACTGGCTGTACATATATTGCACAGTGAACTTTGTTTTTAAAGGATCTTAGAACACTAAAACTTTGAGGATTGATTTTAACATATATCTAAGACTCAACAGATATAATAATTACTTTAAGCATAGAGTTGAAGTCTTGATCCTCTGATGTCTTCTTTTTGTCATGTATGAGTGCATCTTCTTTAGCTTCTGAATCGTTTTGTCATGAATCAAAACTAGTTATTCAACATTCTCCCCCTTTTTGATTGATGACAACCTGTATATATATTAGATAGAGAATTTTCTCGCCCTGAAAGTATGACATATTTTTCCTGCATCAAATATGTTAGTGCACACACTTTTTCTCCCCCTTTGTCATCGACAAAAAGGAGACAGATAATTAAAATTTAGTGTATAACACAGAAATAAACACAGAACAGTACATATAGATAAACTAAGTATCATAGTACATGAGATAAAAACATAACCAACAATAATCAGACTACTTACTACAAGTCTCATAAATTTTACCAGAGTATTTTGCAAGGATTAAAATTTGAACAAAGAACAACATTTCATCAAATCTTACAAAAAAGGCTTACTCATCTCGATCCCAGTCATATTCTTCGGTATGCTCCTTTCCAGGTCTTGATGTGTCTTGTCCACTACCACTTGGTCCGCTAGTATCACTTCCGGTATGTTCCTCGGAAGTAGACCATGTGAATCTTGGTGCTGGTCGCTTACCATGTGCTACAGAAGAAGTAGTCGTGGATGAAGAGCATGAAATTGCATCCCATAGTATAGAGAAGAACCCTTTTATCTTGTCTAATTTTTTATCAACTTTCTTCAAACGAATTCCTAGTATTTGTTGATTTCTCGATAGAATTTCTATGGACTCTCGAGTACTAGCGGATGTTGCAAGACGAATTTCTTCCTCTTCTTCGGGTTGGGGTGTTTGCTCTCGAATGATTGGTCCGCCCGATTGTCGTTGTTGGTGACGCCATTCTTCAAAAGAGGTAAATGCCGGAGGAGTTGACGGTAGTTTCATGAGACTCAAAGTGCGAATGTTTATAACTCCAACAGAAGAAGTTTCGGATTCCGGTTGAGGGGCTGCCACATTTAAAAGTAATTTCATTATATATTTCCCGAAGTAAATGGTTCTCATATTTCCATTGTTGAAGGATAGAAATTCATCCAATATTCTCCGTAGCCAATTTACTTGAATTCCTCCCCATACGGTATAGAGTGCTTTGAAATTTTCTGGGTAGATAAGTTCATACGACTCGGTTCTTGGAAGAATACTTCTCATGAATGCTTTGTGAAGAATTCTTGCTTTTGGTCGAAGAAGAATGGATTTTTGTTCCATCATATTGTCACCCATGAACATATGACTAACTCGATCTCTTTGTTGAATATTACAATCAATATTGTCTAGAGGAATACCTTGGTTAGGTGATTGAAGTATGTGCACCATCCGATCTAAGGAGAAGAAGACTTGATGCCCACAAACTAAACTCCAAACACAATCATCCCTATTTGATGGACGTTGATGAGGAAGATTTAAATTTGCATAGAAGAGCTTTACCATGAGATGATTGATCTTGTGATAATTGAGATTTATGTCGAGAAGAGATTCCAATCCGGATCTTCGCATAAGATCTTGACCGTAAGCCGCAAAATCATTCTAGACCATGAATGAACCTTCAAAGATCCGCTAATTTCCCATTTTATGCCATCTTGCAATTGCTACGTCGTTATATAACCATTGCGCAATTTGGCTATCGGTAGGTCCGGCGGAGGAGGAGCTTTGCCTATGTCGCTTTGTAGGAGCCATTTGAGGAAGGATTTGATGAAAGATTTGATTGGATTTGGAATTTTAGGGTTTTTCTCAAGAAGGATTTTGGGTAAAAAACTGAGAATGGTAAAGTGAAATTGGGTAAAAAGTAACTATAAAAAGGGAAGCAGTAAAAATTGCCTACAGCCAGTTGACTGGACGAATGTAGTCAGTTAACTGGTGCACTAAAAATAGCATGAATTTCATACAGCCAGTCGACTGATCGTGATAGGTCAGTCGACTGAATGGTTTCTCGAGAGTTTGATTTCCCTGCAGTCAGTCGACTGAGCCTGAAATTAAGTCGACTGACTGGAAACAAAAAATACAGAATAATTTTTTAAGCAATAATTCAAGAATACCCACAAGTTTAATACATTATAAAACAAAGACAATGAGCATACTTTGTATAAAGAAAATTAGAAATGAGAGTGTGAGTCTTCCGATTCTTCTCCCGGTTCAATTTTTGTATTTTCAGCAAATAGGTTTATAGGTGAATATTCCTTTTGAATTGGTGAGTTACTCGTTCCTCCATGTTCCCATGAATTTGGTCCTCTACGTTCCCATGAATTCGGAGATACATAAGGGCATTGAGGTGAGTGAATATGTGCGTTTGTGTTGATGGGGATGAACCACATATTTTTGCAGCACATCGTTCAAGAAAACTAAGTCTCCTACCATGACTCTTTTGCTCATAATACATTTCACGCTGAAGATTAAGTGTTTCCCTCTGATAGTGATGTAAATCATCTATCTTTTCTTTAGTAGTTGGGGATGGAAATAAGTTTCTCCACGTGCGTTTATTTTCTGGCGTATATCCCGTATGATGGCTTTGTGGTGGACATATCGGAATATAAGCAGGAGTCGGAGTTGGAAGTTCTGAAGACCCTGAACTTGGAATTTCAAAATCAATTGAAGAATATCCAGACGAGTAATGGGAGGAAGGCTCATCTGAAGATGAACCGGCCATGGTGTAGATAAACAATGCAAGGTTGAAAAACATGTTTGATTTTCTGTTTTTTTTAAAATTTGAATGAATGTACTTATAGAAAACTGAAAAACTAAACAATGAATAGCTGAGATTAAATATAGAATGATTTAATTTTCGCCAGAAGAAAATTTGAGGACAAAAACTAAGTTAATATGAACCATTTAAATAACAAAACAGAAATAAGCTGAAGTGAGCTATGAGCTTAGACAAGAAATATCAAATAGCTTACTAGCAAAGTCATATGCATACTTACCAGGAGGTCCTGAGTTCAAATCCCAGCTTATGCAGAAAATAAACTTATAAATTTTTAAATGAGATGATTCCAAGTTCTCGTCTCAATTTTACAAAAGTGTTTTCATTTAAAGGCTTAGTAAACATATCGGCCAACTGGTTTTCAAAGGATACAAAATCAAGATTTATTATATCTTTTTCAATACAATCACGAAGAAAATGATGACGAATGTCAATATGTTTTGTTTGCGAATGATTGATTGGATTTTTAGAAAGCTTGATAGTGCTTAAGTTATCACAAAAAATTGTTGACTTAGATAAATTGAAATCAAAGTCTTGAATTGTTTGCTGCATATAGATTACTTGAGCACATGCCAAAGCTGCGGATATATATTCTGCTTCACAAGTTGAGAGTGAGACGCAATTTTGTTTCTTACTTAACAAAGATACAAGAGATCGTCCAATGAAGTGACAAGTTCCGCTTGTACTTTTTCTATCCGTCCGACATCCTCCAAAATCAGCATCACTATATGAAACTAATTCGAAAGGACATTCTTTCGGATAATATAGTCCAAAGTCCTTCGTTTTATTAAGATATCGTAATATACGTTTCACTGCTCTAATGTGTGACTCTTTTGGATCTGCTTGAAATCGTGCACACAGACAAACACTCATCATTATGTCAGGTCTACTTGCTGTTAAGTAGAGTAATGATCCAATCATGCTTCGATATAATTTTTGGTCTATACTTTTGCCGCATTCATCTTTTTCAAGATGTATAGTTGTACTCATAGGAGTAGGTTTGGCAGAAGTATTTTCCATACCAAAGCGTTTGATTAGATTGTTACAATATTTTTCTTGATTTATAAAAATTCCATTTGAAAGTTGTTTAATTTGTAAACCAAGAAAATAATTCAATTCTCCCATGTGAGACATTTCAAATTCATTAGTCATTATTTTAGAAAATTCCTGACATAACTTTTCATTAGTAGAACCAAAAATAATATCATCAACATAAATTTGAATTATTAAAATATCTTCTTTCTTTTTCTTAATAAAAAGAGTTTGATCAACCTTCCCAATTCAAAACCAAAGTCTATTAAATAACTTTTTAGACGATCATACCAAGCACGAGGTGCTTGTTTTAGTCCATATAATGCCTTTTTAAGTTTATAGACATGGTCTGAAAATTTTTCGTGAATGAATAAGGGAGGTTGTTCAACAATAACATTTTATTTTATAAAGCCATTTAAAAAAGCACTTTTAACATCCATTTGATATAATTTAAAGTTATGAAAACATGCATATGCCAATAATATACGTATTGTTTCCAATCTAGCGACAGGAGCAAACGTTTCTTCGTAGTCAATTCCTTCTTCCTGATTATATCCTGGAGCAACTAATCTAGCTTTATTCCTAGTTATGTTTCCATGTTCATCCGCCTTATTTTTGAAAACCCATTTAGTACCAATAACTGATTGGTCACCAGGTCTTGGAAGTAAATCCCAAACGTCATTTCTTTCGAATTGGTTTAGTTCTTCTTGCATAGCGATAATCCAATAGTCATCAGTTGAGGCTTCCTTAATATTTTTAGGTTCTATATTAGAAAGAAATTCTACGTGGCCCATTTAATTTAATTGATTTCTAGTTCTAACATTTGAATTAATTTCTCCTATGACATTTTGAACTGGATGATCTTTTAATATCCTTGGTGGAGATCTTAATTCATTATTAGGAAAAGTGTTTTCATTATTGTTAGACAATGTAGATTCTATATTTGTGATATTTTCAGGAACTTCTTTGTCATCTCTATTATTTGAAATTTGTTTAAAGTTTTCATCAAAAGATACATGAAGTTTTTCTTCGATGATATTAGTTCTTTTATTAAAAATTCGATAGGCTTTGCTTCGGTCTGAGTATCCTATAAAGATTCCTTCATCGGATTTTGGATCAAATTTGCCAAGCTGATCTTTTGTGTTTAAAATGAAACATTTTGAACCGAAAACCTTAAAGTAAGAAATATTTGGTTTTCGACCATTAAAAAGTTCATAAGAAGTGTTTTTAGTTAGAGGTCTTATAGAAACACGATTTAGTACATAACAGGCAGTTGCAACTGCTTCTGCCCAGAATTGTTTGGGTAATGTGCTTCCATTTAACAAGGTTCTTGCACATTCTTGTAAAGTTCTATTTTTCCGTTCTACTACTCCATTTTGTTGTGGAGTACGAGGAAAAGAAAAATTATGGTTTATTCCTTTCTTTTTACAAAAATGTTCAAAAACATTGTTTTCAAATTCACCTCCATGATCACTTCTAATGTTCTTTATTTTTAAGTTTTTGAAATTTTGAATTCTTTTTGAAAAGACTTTGAAATTTTCAAAAGTATCACTTTTGTTTTTTATAAAAATAGTCCAAGTATATCTAGAAAAATCATCAACAATTACAAACACATATCTATTATGATTTATGGATTGCACTTGTGTTGGTCCAAATAAATCCATATGTAATAGTTCCAGTGGTTGTGTTGTTGAAATAATCTTTTTAGATTTAAAAGATGACTTAGTTAGTTTTCCTAATTGACATGCATCACAAATATGATCTATCTTAAAGTTCATTTTAGGTAATCCTTTTACTAACTCATTTTTAGAAAACTTAGTTAAAGTTTTGAAGTTAATGTGACAAAATCTTTTGTGCCATAACCAAGGATCATTTTCTTTGGCTAGTAGACACATATCTGAATTATGATTTATTTTCATATTCAAAATGTAAATATTTTTGTCTCTATTTTCTTCAAAGAGTAAATTTTGATTTTGATCAGAAATGCTACACTTATTTTCAGAAAATGTAATTTTGAATCCTTTGTCACACAGTTGGCTAATACTTAAGAGATTATGTTTTAAATTCTTGACTAGTAAAACATTTGAAATAAGAGGTAAATTAGATGTACCGTTGTTGCTCACATCGCCTTTGCCGATGATATATCCCTTGGAATTGTCTCCAAAGATGACAGAACCCCCTTCTGAGTAGATAATGTTTGATAACATATTTTTGTCTCCTGTCATATGTTTTGAGAAACCACTGTCTAATATCCATTTTCCTCTCTTTTTAAGTGGGTCCTGCAAAAATAAAAAATAATATTGGTACCCACTTTTTATAGGGTCCTAAGAGTTAGATCTTAGGAAACCAAACCCAAGAGGGTTCGATATTCCCTTTATAAACATAATTTAAATTCTTGTGTACAGATTCAATAAAGGAGTTTATATATTTCTTCCTAATCAAACTATTTTTTGTTTTAGGAATCCATATTTTTATAGTTTTCAAATTTATCCTTTTTGAATTTTCTTTAGTGATTGTGGGTTTAAAATCAATTCTCCTTTTATTTTATAGTCTAGATGGAGCTATTGACTTCTTAACATAACCTAATCCTTTTTTACTTGATACTGATTGAGAATTCTCAATAATTTTAGACAAATTTTCTCTTCCTTTATTAAAGTTAGAAACATTTTTAGTAATACTCTCTAACTTACTTTTTAGCCCAGTATTGTCTAGTTCAAGTAATTTTAGTTTTGTTTTTAACTCGTGATTTTCAGAGACATGAACATCATTCTTTTCTTTTTGAGTTTCAATTTCTTGACTCAGTAAAGTAAGTTGAGAATTAGTATTCGAGACTGATTCTTGAAGTTTTTCAAGTTCTTCCTCTAGTATTTTCTTCTCATCTTTAAGCATATCTCTTTCGAATTCTGCTTTCTTCTGATTTTTGCGAGCTTCTTTATATTTTCTTTTGAAACTTTTTAGTGTGTTCAAAAGTTCTAAATTAATTTCTATTAGATCATCAAAGGTAAGATCACTAACCTCATTTTCTGTAGCCATGAAACATATATTTGCTTGTTCATTTTCATTATCACTGTCACTATCTGATGATGAGGAATCTGAGTCATCCCATGTGACAGAGAATGCTTTCCTTTTGTATTTGTCTTTTCTGCCCTTGTTGGAATAACTCTTCTTTAGTTCTGGACAATTTTTTTGGATATGTCCATTCTTGTGACAGTTGTAACATTCTAAAGCTGATGCAGATGGTTTTCTTGAGAAGTTCTTTTTATCATTAAATTTGTTGTTCTTTCGATACTTTAAGAACTTCTTGAAATCCTTGGCAATGAATGCTAAATTCTCATCATCTGAGTCTTGGTTCTCATCTTCTTCAGCTCGAAAAGCTATGTTCTTTTTGTCTTGTGCTTGTACTCTTTTAGCCTGTAAATTAACTTCATAAGACATTAGATTACCTATCAACTCCTCTGGTTTTATGGTAGAGATATCATTAGCTTCTTCGATAGCTAAAACTTTTCTCTCCCATTCATCGATGAATGAGTTGAGGAGTTTTGACACAATATCAAAATCTGTATATTTCTCTCCCAATGCTAATAATGAGTGATATATGTCTTGGAATCTAGAGTACATATCATTTATAGACTCATCTTGTTTCATTCTAAAGTTTTGAAACTAATTTTTAAGCATTGAAATTTTACTTTGCTTAACTTAGTTTGTACCTTCATGAGTTATTTTTAGTGTTCTCCAGATTTCATAGGCTGTAGTGCACATGCTGACTCTATTAAACTCATTTTTGTTTAAAGCACAAAATAACATATTCATAGCTTTTGAATTATTTGTAGCATCTTGTTTCTGTGTGTGTGACCACTGTGCATATTCAGTATTTGGTATATGATGTTCAGTCTGAGTGATATTCCAAATTTCATAACTCTTTGACTGCATAAATATTCTCATTCTAATGGACCAATAACTGTAATTTAAACCATTAAATAGTGGTGGTCGTGCAGTAGACTGTCCTTCATTGAAACTAGTGTTAGTGCTGTTTTCCATATTATCAAGATATCAAATAACTGTGTTATAGTTATTGGATGACCTTGCTCTGATACCAAATGAAAGTATGGGTGGATCGACAGATATGGAATATTTATTAAACTAAGTGCGGAAGCAGTTAATAGCAGTAAAGTAAATAATAGTAAGCACACCAGGAATTTTTATACTGGTTCGAACTCCCGTTCTACGTCCAGTCCCAGACTAACTTCTGGCTTTAACTAACAATACCCTCACTTAACCCGGAGGAATAGGTCTGAGCAGCAGAACAGACACCTGAGCAGCAGAACAGGATTTTTGCCTCAGTAGTCGAAGGGGACTTTCCCTTGCCTGAGCAGCAGAACAAGACTTAACAATGTATAAGAGTAGTTGACACAATGTGTTCTTGATAATACTGATTTGTCTTAGAGATTACAAACTTCCTATAATCAATTCCTCAAGTATATAAAGTGTATGTGAAAATTTGAAAGGAAGAATATTTCTAAGAATCAAAGTATATGAAATATAATTCAATGATTCAAAGCAATGAAGAGTATGAATGCACTAGAATAATCATAAGAGAGAATAGAAAGAATTAGAATCAGAAATTGGTGATTGTGAAGTGTGTGAGAACTCCTATATATAGTTTTCAGAGAGATGCAACTCTTAGTGAAGAGTTTCAACCAAGAGAGGCATCTTTTCCCGAAGTGCAACTCTTCATGGAAGAAGATGTCTATTCAGAATTTGACAGTTGAAGCCCGGTCAGTCGACTGGTCGATTCCGGTCAGTCGACTGGTAGATTCTGGTCAGTCGACTGAATTGAAAAAAGTAAAAAAATATATATGCACAGTCAGTCGACTGGGCATGCACAGCCAGTCGATTGGCTGTGCATATATTGCACAGTGAACTTTGTTTTTAAAGGAACTTAGAACACTAAAACTTTGAGGATTGATTTTAACATATATCTAAGACTCAACACATATAATAATTACTTTAAGCATAGAGTTGAAGTCTTGATCCTCTGATGTCTTCTTTTTGTCATGTATTAGTGCATCTTCTTTAGCTTCTGAACTGTTTTGTCATGAATCAAAACTAGTGATCCAACAGTATGCCATCCTCCGGTCGTAACCAACCTTTATCTGAGGCGCCTCAATTCCAACAACAACAACAAGTAAAGTATCTGGGCTCCATAACATGATACCACTTTCAAATTTATCAACATAAGTAAATATCTGGGCTCCATACCATGATATCACTTTTTATCCAGAAAGAAATGGACATACTTAAGGGCACGACCCTTAATAACCTTGCCACGACTTTCCTGTTTCGACCATTTCCGGGGTGTGAGGTTCGACGAAGTCTCGTCCACAAAGCTACGCTTTTCACAAAAGCCATGCTTCGATCAAAAAATGATCAACAACACTTAGCATGCCACATTACCAAATTGGGAATATATCACTAGTAACCATCAACTACATAACCTCTGAGCTCGTACGTCTCAGAGAAGGCTGTTAAGCTAAGAGAATAAATTTTTCGCCACCAAACAGAAATGTATTTGATAGAAACCAGCTTTACATCTCAAAGTGTAACGTCAGACATACATCCATACAAGTCTGTTCCGGGTCCGAACAGAGCCGAAAGCACTTCAAAAGAAGCCCTTGCAATCTGGATAATCCCTAATCACGTCCGAACTCCCATCACAAAGGGTGATATAAATCTCTATACCGGGGGTCAGCCAGTGCAGAGACATTCGACAAGAAAACCTTTCGTTTTCGAAAATATCCGGTCTTCACTATCGGTCTTCAAATGCTATCCATTTCATCGTATCATTAATTGAGAATGGGTTTTATGACATAAAGTCATCTTTCGGCTAAACCGAATAATGAGCGCTAATTTTATAACCATATGGATATATTGGGATCTCAATTAAGTCACAACATATTTCCCAAAACCTTTCCATTTGAAATGGTTTACCAAATTTCCACTTTAATCTTTTAAACAAAAGATTCGCCTTTTTAAAATCCACTTCAATTTGAAACAAGGGTTCACCAATCTTTCACAAAGATTCATTTATAGCTTTTAAAACAATTTCCCTTTTTAAACTTGATTCACCCATTCAAATCTTTAACAAAGATTCATTCATAATATATAAACAAAAGATCCATTTTTAAGATCCTCTTTCAGTTTGAAAACAAAGTTCATTCAATCTTTAACAAAGATTCATTTATAACTTGAAAACCCTTTTCAACAAAACTGGAAATTCTTCTTTATATGAAAGCTATTATCATTTAAAAACAAATACTTTTCGTTTCGGAAAAATCCGATCAAATATGCACAAGTTATAGCATTTTAAATATAAACTTGGGTTGAATTTAAATTCCCAAAATAATACTTTTAAAATACTTTAAAGATGGTTTTAAAATCCATATATATATATATATATTATATAACTTGTATAAACCTTTCAAATCAATTTTCCAAAACAATTTCCAAACTTAAACAATATATATTATATTCAAACTAAATTTCAATTTCAAACTTCCTTTTTCAAAAGCTTTTCACATTCAACCCAATTCCATTTCCAAAACCCTTTGGATTCAAAATTCAATTTTTTAAAAATAAATATCTGTGACTTAACCCATTTCCTTGTGAAATCCATATTTGTGTGTGTGTGGTGTAGTCCAGGGGTTTTACACACGACAATACAATATCATCAATCATCACAGATTCAAGCACATCAATATCGATAATCGGTATAATCCTATAACGCTTATCTTCATTCACAGATTCACAAGATAAATAATATAAATTCACAACAAATAAATAAATTACATTCATCACAGCTCAAATCATATCACAAGATATCATACATGAGGGATATCAAACAATTCAAGGCATTCAATACAATTCAATCATCCATAAGTAAGATCAATTAAATCATCGGATTTATTTAAATCAGATTAATTACTTATGAATAATTTACTAATTCTGGTTAATTAATATTAATTAATCACAAACCATTTTGATTAATTATCCTTTAATCACTTATTAATTAACCTTTAATAATAAATTAATTAACCTTTAATTATAAGTTAATTAATCTTAATTACAAATTAGGTAATCCTTAATTATTCATTAATTAACTTTTTTAATCAATATTTAATTAACCTTAATTAGGTAATTAAATTAACCTTAATTATGAAATTAATTAACCTTAATCCACTTCTTAAATATTTATTAATAAATCTCAATTATTAATTAATTAACCTTTAATTAATCACATAATTAAATTAATCACCTTGATAAATTAATCTTTAAGTAATTACATAATTAATCCTTTTAATTACATTGGGTAATTATCCTTTTAAATTACTTTCATTAAGCAGTTATCATTTAATTACCTTCATTAAGTAATAAATCTTTAATCACTTAAGACTTTGAATTAATTAAAAGATAATCCATTTATCTTAATTTATTACTTTAATTATCATTAAAAATCTTTATTTGATGAACCTTGTAATTAATTTTCATTAATCACTTAACTTATATTTTATATTACATTAAGGATTAAAACACTTCATCTTTTAAATTATTTACTTAACTTCAATATTAAGTTTATTTAAAATAAACTTTTAAAAACAAAGGTTATATATATATATATTTATATATTTAAATACTTTAAACTCAAAAAAAATTATTTTTTCAAACCTTTTATGAACTCCATCTTAATTAAACATTAATCATTTTTAAAGAAATGGTAAATAAATTTGTAACAACCCGCATATCTATCGATTCTATATTTAAATATTTTATTTAAATATTTTATCGTTAGTCGGATGTTAGTCCGAAAAGCTACTTTTTGCATACGGTCAAATTAGGACTCGAGACCACTCCCATTGAGTTCAAAATGACGTTTGCGATCTTTTTGAGTGTAAACTTCGATATGTTTGGAGATAGTGAAATTTTCGACACTTTTTTCCGCCTTTGACTTTGGTTTGGACTGCACCCCTTTAGTTCAGCCCAACCATCTTCCTCACTCTATCAAAACACTTCAAGCTTTGTCAAAAATGGTGGTGGGAAAGAGAAATTAAAACTCCCAACTCAAATTCTATTGCAAATCCGAGATTCAACATCAAATTCAAGTAGAAGATTGTGGATTCAAGCTTTGGGTTGCTTCTCCTTGCTTTCAATCTTCATCTTCATCAATTTCGTGGAAAAGGTGAGATTTTTGATCTCACATCTTACCTATATCTATCTTGGACTGTTGGGAATGATCCTCTATTGCATTTGTATGAATATCTGCCTTTGGATTGCATTGGATTGGCGAAAAACTATAAATTTTGGCGTTTTGGTGAGTTTCTGGCCTTAAGTCGTTTCTGGCCATCGTTGAGTCGTTCGCGAGTTAAAGTGATGAGTCGTTCTCGAGTTACTGGCTTGAGTCGTTCGTGTTGAAAAGTCACACGGAGCATAAGTCGTTCCAGGCCTTAAGTCGTTCTGGGTGTTCTGCCTTCGCTAGGTCGTTTGCGAGTTAAGTGCTAAGTCGTTCGCGAGTTAAGTGCTAAGTCGTTCGCGAGTTAAGTGATAAGTCGTGCGCGAGTTAAGAGTTAGGTCGTTGCCTTCTGCTACCTCGTCCTGGCTTAGGTCGTACTGGGATAAGTCGTTAGGTCGTATAGACCTTAGCTCGTAGCTCGTATTTGAGCTTAAGTCGTAGCTCGTATGGCTCTTAAGTCCTAGGTCGTTGGCTTTTAAATCGTTAAGTTGTAGGTCGCTGCTTCTACTAAGTCGCTAGGCCATGCCAACTCCACTAGCTCGCAACTATTAAGTCGTATGACCTTAAGTCGTAGGTCGTCCCCGACCTAACTCCACTAGGTCGTTCCAGCCTTAGCTCGCTGCTCGAATTGGAGCTTAAGTCGTTAAGTCGTTCGTTCCACTAAGTCGTTCAAGGCTTAGGTCGATAAGTCGTTCATTCCACTAAGTCGTTCAAGGCTTAAGTCGTAAGTCGTTCGCGAGTTAGTACTTGGTCGTTTGACCTGTTTTCCCTTAGTTCGTTCGACCTGTTCTTCTGCTAAGTCGCGTGGCATTCTTCCCTTAGGTCGTTTGGCTTCTCGAGGTCGCGCCTCACTGTTAGGTCGCGCACTTCGTTAGGTCGCTCGCGAGTTAGTACTTGATCGTTTAACATGATCTTCTGCTAGGTCGCACGGCAGTCTTCCCTTAGGTCGTATGACCTACTTTTCCTTAGGTCGCTTGACCAGCCTGCCTTCACTAAGTCATACCGTATTACTCTGCATAGGCAATCTCATCTGAAAAACATTTATCAGAATTTCTACTTTGATGGTTTTGGGACTGACTTCTTTGGACTTTACTCACGTCTTCGAACGTGAATTGATTTGTTTCTACAATCGTTTTATGACTTGTCACTTTAAAGATATATGAAGGTTTCAATACTAATAGTAAATATCAAAACTCTTTCATCAAAGCGATTTCAACACTATTTTAAATATCAAAAGTTCATTTTCTCAAACCGATTTTCAATCTACTAGTATATACAAGCCTTTACTTCACTCGAATGAGAAATCGACTTAAACGACTTAGTAAAACGGGTGGTATGAAACGCTTGCGTTCACTTCGTCGGTTAGCTCTTGGACTTGTTCGATTGAACCCTTTTTGTGACAATTTCCTAGTGAAGATTTACAGCTTGTTCGTAAATATTTAAGTTAAGCAAGTGGTTATGGGACATGAAGCTAAACTCATATATTTACTAGCTTGGTGTGATTGACACTTCCTTATGATCATGACGATCATTTTTGTGATTTAGACTAGCGATTGAGCGATGTCTCTTTGTCTACGTGGGAGACTATACCCCGATTATGTGATGTTTCGCCATCACATTTCTAGGGTAGCACCCTACGGTCTTCGGGCCATTCCTGTGTGAAAATTTAATGGATAACTTCCATGAGATAGCTTCTCGTCATGTGTTTACGCGTAGGTGAGTTTTCATGCTCCCATTCATGTGTTAGGCCTCCCCCCTTTTTATGTGTTTTCTGGATTTCTGATGATGATTTCTGGAATTTTGTGCTTCACCAATTTTCATGATTTTCATTGATATGATATCAGTTTTTGTGCATTGGTGAATTCATGTGTTATTGACTTGTTATGAATACAAGTTTTGGGTATGATACCCTACCTTATCTTTGAGAAGATTCTTATGATATTGATTAATCTTTTGTTGATTATCATTTACATACTTATAGTAGTATGTCGTTATAGTTATTTCATGTTCATGTCATGCCTTTTACTTTATACCATATCATCTGATATTTATAGTTAGACTGATCCGTTTATTATTTTCTTATAAATAATACTCGGGTCAGACCGAGATGTTACAGGTGCTTCTGCTTGACTTCTCTTCAGGATATTTCTGACTTTTGGCTAACTACATAGATTAGTAGTTTTTGGATGTACACCTTTGAGATATAGACTCTATGTTGTGTACTTATTCTTTTGTATAGCACGTGATGCTATTCTTTTGTATTATCGTGGATCTTTCTGACCACTACTCTGATGTACACTTTCATGTGTTATATATTTATTCATATCTTCTTCCGCCTTTGTGATATGGATGTCTGTGACTGATTTATGTTATGATAATTTCTATGTTTGTTTCCGAAGACTATATATAGCCACCGTGTGATAGCTTTGTGTTTGTATCGGTATGTCGGATTTCCTCCTTAAAAGATATGCATTCTATTCTATCTGACGTATCGGTGCTCGCACAAAGAAGTTACATGGATGGTCGCTCCTCCACAGCCTTATTCTCCGTGCTAATTGACAGCACTACATCGTAGTGTTCTTGGTTAGCATGGGTATAGAGGTGGGGCGTCACAAAATTATTAAATCCTGATTAAGTTTTAAACTTGTTGATACTTTACTTTGAAAACTTGGTAATGTTTCCTTGAAACTTAGTTACTTTAATAACTTAAAAACTTGTTAATGCTTTTAATTTCTAACCTTTAAAAAATCTGGTTAATTCGTCTTTAATAAAAACCCGAGCCAAATTCTAAATTTCCCGAGTACAAACGCAAGAAACCGACATCCTTTTTCTTCCCCGAGTCAAACCTCTGTTTTTCCCGTGTCCATCCCGAGGCAAAGCCTTCTTCTTTCCCAAACCCACAACTACACTTGATACAACACTCACGCGTGCACGTGCATGAGAGGCCAGGCCACCTCTTCTAATTTACTCTTACATTCATTGCCTCCCTGTGTGGATTATTTTCATACTTTTTACTTATGAATGTAAATTACAAGTGGCGATAAAGATGTACATATAAATAATAATATATAAATAAAAAATAAATTTTAAAAAATAAAATATTATAAAAATAATAATATATATATATATATAGACACACATGTTTATGTTACCTCATTTATGCTGTTAATCCTTTTTGATAGGCGACATAACGAGTTAAAAATGTGACCGACTTAAGAGGAAGACCGACCTAACAAGTGTGCCGATTTAACAAATGTGCCGACTTAAAGGAAGCTCCGAGTTAAGAAAGCTCCGAGTTAAAGGAAGCTCCGAGTTAAGAAAGCTCCGAGTTAAAGGAAGCGCCGAGTTAAGAAAGGCTCCGACCTAAAGCTATACCGACCTAACTGTTAAAGAAAGCTCCGACTTAGCTACGGCTCCGACTCAAGGCTCTCACCGACTTAACCACAGGACCGACCTAAAACACACCCACTTGAAGTAAGCTCCGACTTAAAAGTCTACGAGATACATAAGTCTCCGAGTTAAGACCTACGACATATGCTAAGTCGTTGCCGACTTATGACTTAGCTCATTCTGGACGTTCAAGAGTAACCAGTGCATGTTTATCTCGTGGCCGACTTAAGACCTACGACTTACTATAAGTCGGCTATGACTTAGAACTTAGAGGATTTTTCCTATTCAGATTCTGCCCTATAAATACCCCCCAACCTCCAACAAGGAAAGGACTTTTGGCCATTCATTTCTTCAAGCGCCGTTACTCTGTCGAACTCTCCACTCATTCAGCAATCAAAGATCTTCAAGCATTCGAGACACTACAACAAGCTTCGAGAGGAATTCCTTACATCCAACACGGATTCATCGAGTTTCATCATCGAAGATTGAGCTAGTAGTCAAGATTGTTTCTTGTGATCAAATTGTACTGTTTTCATAAGAGATTTGTACCGATTTGTAACCAAATTCAGTAATAAAGAGATTCAAAGTGGACGTAGGCTTAATCTCAAGCCGAACCACTATAAAGTGCTGTCTTTTACTGCTTTTCTGCTAGTTTACTGCATAAATTCTGTTCCCGTCACACGGGTGGTGCTTTCACGATTCTATTACACACACTAGGTGTTAGCGTTCACTTTTAAACGTTAACATTTTGGTGCTTTCACTAAGAACCCAACTCAGGCTACTACTCACCATTGCTTCACAGAAGTTTGCTGAAAGAATTTCCTACAAAACCAGAAGTCTATCAGACATAATGGCTCCTGGAAGGAAACGAAAGTCTGTCAGAACTGATGATGACCGTGACAATACTGCCACTTCTCTCTCTCCAAGTCAGGTAGCTCCAAGCGTTGGTGTGACGCGACAAGAGTTAGACGCTGCTGTATCTGGACTGTACCAGCAGATTGAAACTCAGAATAATCTGATGATGGAAAAGCTAAATGCTCTATTTGGGGCGAATCAAAGACCAGCAAGTAATGAGGAAAACTTTGCTAATGCTGCTCCCAATTCCGAGGGGAGAAATATTCCTCACGGGGGATCAGGTGCTGCTGAAGGGACACCCCTCCAGGCTGAAGGATCCAGGCCGTCACCAGTTCTTCGTGAGCATTTACCTTGACAAACCCCCGAAAAGATGGCCGAGGTCTATTCTGCGAAATGTCTAAACAATGAGGAATATCTTTCTGGCATGATCAAGCAAATAATGAAAGAGAGCATGCAAAGAGATGAAGATGAGAGCGAATGGGGATTCACACCGAGTAGAACTCCGTTTACCGAGAAGATTCTAAAGGCTGAATTTCCTAGAAAATTTGTTCCCCCCACCATTCCTGCTTATCGGGGAACAAGTGATCCAAATCAATTCTTGTATAAATACGACTGGCACATGACCGGCGCAAGAGCAACTGATGAAATAAAGTGCCGATATTTCCCAGTATATTTGGAAGGAGTAGCACTTCTCTGGTTTACCAAGCTTCCTGTCCGATCTATAGATCAGTTTTCCGATCTGACCCGAAAATTCAAAGAGCAATT
Source organism: Allium fistulosum (assembly GCA_030737815.1). Classification (NCBI taxonomy): domain Eukaryota; kingdom Viridiplantae; phylum Streptophyta; class Magnoliopsida; order Asparagales; family Amaryllidaceae; genus Allium; species Allium fistulosum. Next base: position 1,214,321,143 of record CM060904.1, on the reverse strand, counting down.
CAGGCTATACGCTTCAAAGGCAAAAGACATAATGTCATTGTCTAGTCTTGAACAGAATCCGGGAGAGCCTATTAAGTCATTCCTGAACCGCTTCAATATAGCTCTGGCAGAAGTCGATAACGCAGAGCCACGAATGATCTTGACCTATTTGATGCGTGCTATCGACAAATCAAGCGAATTTGGAAAATGGCTGAAGATGAAGGAGCCAAATTCGCTTGAGAAATTCTACAAAAAGGCTGACGAATTTATACGCCTAGAGAATCTTTCCGCATCAACTAAAGTTGTGACAATAGTGGTGGAAAATAATACTACAGTTCAAAGCAAGAAAGAACCTGCAAATCAGAAAAGGGAAAGTAATGGTGGGAAGAGGCAAAAAGATCTCAAAAAGCCCCGCTTCCTCAAACCTTCAGACTTTACTCCTCTGACCGATACCCCGGAGAATATTTTCATCGCCACTAAGGATGCTGTCGAATTTCCAAAACCACCGGCCGTGAAAGTTGGGAAGAATGCTGTTCAAAGCGGAAGATTTTACAAGTTTCACAACCAACCAGGGCATGATACCAATGAGTGCCGCCACTTGAAAAGCCTGATTGAAGAATTGTTAAGAGAGAATAAGTTGCAGCAGTACGTCAAGAGGAATAGAAAAGACCCGTCTTCATCTAACCAGGGGCAACTACCCCCAGCTCATTCATCTGGTTCAGGAGAGAGGCCTGCTGAAAAGGAAAGACCTGTTATCAATGTGATCACAGGAGGACCTCATCCAGCTAGCAGGAGTTGGGGTGAGATGGAAAGGTATGCTATAGCTTTGAAGTATGCTCCGAATGAAGAAAGTGTCTTGATCTTGGAAGATGCTGCACCTCTAAAGCAGCAGAAGACTTTTCACGATGATATTATGTTCAGAACCAGGGATTCTATTGATGTGGAAGCTCCTACTGAGGACCCTTTGGTTGTTTCTGTCGGTATTGGGCTGGCTATTGTCAGAAGAGTTCTGGTTGATAGTGGTGCTTCGTGCAACATACTCTTTAAAAAGACATTTGACCAAATAAAAATTCCAATGACAGATGTACAAGCCTCTTCACACAAAATTGCCGGATTTACAGGAGAGCTGAAACAGCCAATTGGAACGGTGGACTTGTTTGTTGAAATGGGCGAAGGGCAGAAAAAGTTGGTTCGGAAGCAAACTTTTGTAATTGTTGATGGATTCTCCGCCTATAACGCTTTCTTGGGTCGGCCTACTCTTGCTGCTTTCAGGGCCGTCCTCGCTCCATGGTGCTTAACAATGAAATTTCCTATTGATAATGGGATTGCTGTTATTAAAGGAGATCAGAACGCAGGACGAGAATGTTATCTTGTAGAACTCCGAGAGGCCAGGAAAAGAGAAATGGGGAAAGATGCGGCAGCTCCGCTCCGCATCAAGGAACCAACCCTGTAGCAACTACTGAGTGGCCCCTGTACTGGCGAACACAGCAATGCAAGAAAAGAAATGGATCCCAGGAAAGCCAGTACAGGGGAGAATAGAGTGGTACCCGTGGAGGTAACGGTACCAATATCTGTTGACTCGAAAGACCTGAACAAAGTACTCAATGTGGGTTCACAGCTAAGCATAACAGTTCAAAACACGCTGATATCATTCTTAAAAGCCAATCTAGATGTGTTCGCTTGGTGTCACGCTGATATGTGTGGGATCTCCCTGGAAATTGCTGTACATACTCTTAACATTGATCCAAAATTCACGCCAGTGAAACAGAAAAGAAGAACTCAAGGCCCAGAAAGATTGACAGCACTAAAGGAAGAAGTCGATCGGCTCATGGAGAACGGCTTTATCAGGAACTCCACTTATCCAAATTGGGTTTCAAATCCAGTATTGGTCAAGAAGGCAAATGGAAAGTGGAGAGTATGCATAGATTTCTCAGATTTAAACAAAGCATGCCCCAAAGATTGCTTCCCGCTGCCCAGAATTGATCAATTGTTGGATGGAACAGCTGGGCATGAGTTGTTATCATTTATGGATGCTTACTCCGGATACAATCAGATTATGATGCATGAGTCGGATCAGGAAGACACAAGCTTTATTACAGATGTGGGTCTCTACAGCTACAAAGTTATGCCTTTCGGATTGAAAAATGTTGGGGCAACCTACCAAAGGCTCGTCAATGCAATGTTCAAGCCTCAGATTGGTAGAACCATGGAAGTTTATGTCGACGATATGTTGGTAAAATCAAAGAAAGCTGTAGATCACATGGGACACTTGGAGGAAATGTTCGCAATTCTTCGAAAGTACGGAATGAAGCTCAATCCATTGAAATGTTCATTCGGAGTAGAATCCGGGAAATTTTTGGGTTTCATTGTGAGCGCCAGGGGCATTGAAGCCAATCCTACTCAAATCACAGCTCTAAGGGAGGTCAAAGCCCCTAAAACAAAGAAAGAAAAGCAAAGTCTCAATGGAAAAGTCGCTGCTCTGAGTCGCTTCATTTCCAAAGCCACAGACAAATGCATTCCCTTCTTTGACGCTCTAAAGAAAGGAAAGAAATTGTTTGAATGGACTCCCGAATGCCAGAATGCTTTCGATGAACTAATTCATCATATGGAAACACCTCCGGTTCTCTCCAAGCCTACTGACGGTGAAGACCTTTTCATCTATTTAGCAATTTCATCTCACGCCCTCAGTGCAGCACTTGTACGGGAGGATATGAAAGTACAGCGTCCAGTCTATTACATCAGTAAATGGTTCACTGGGGCGGAGATGAATTATTCAAAAATAGAAAAGCTCGCCTATTGTTTTCTAATTGCTTCCAGGAAATTGAGACCATACTTTCAAGCTCATCCTATCAAGGTTCTTACTGATCAACCTCTAAAGCAGGTCCTGTTTCGTCCTGAAACTTCGGGTCGTCTTTTGAAATGGAACATTGAACTCAGCAAGTATGACATCACATACCATCCCCGGAGAGCAATCAACGGACAAGCTTTAGCAGATTTCATCGCAGAATCTACTGACAGAGGCGATAGTGAAAATGGAACAACTAACGGCATTCCAATCCAGTGGAAGTTGTATGTTGACGGATCGAGGAATGATTACTGTTCTGGGGCAGGGGTTGTGCTTGAAACCCCCGAAGGACGATCATTGTGTTATGCATTGAGACTGGAATTTCCTTCAACAAACAATGAAGCGGAGTATGATGCTCTTATTGCTGGCTTAAAAATTGCCAAGGAACTAAACATCAAAGTGTTACAAATCTTCAGCGATTCTCAACTTATTGTTTGCCAGGTAAAGAAAGAGTTTCAGGCTAAAGGTGGAAATCTGCCCGCATATTTGTCAAAGGCATGTGAACTTCTCGAAGATTTCAATCACTACATGATAAGTCATATTCCTCGGGTAGAGAACATGAAAGCAGATTCTCTAGCAAAGTACTCAAGTTCTGGAGAAGCTCAATTACTGGGATTAGTTCCTGTAGAAGTTCTGTCAGCTCCAAGCATTGATGAAATGGATGTTGATTGGTTTATGGCTACGTCTCAAGAGCATGAATCATGGATGACTCCAATCAAAGAATACCTACTCAGTGGTTCCCTGCCAGAAAGTTCTAAGGAACGTCGAAAACTATTGAGGAAAGCGTCAAGGTATATAATTCAAGATGGCCGATTATACAGACGAGGATTTTCAATGCCTCTGCTCCGATGTGTAACTAAGGAAGAAGCCAAGACAATTATAACCGAGATACACGGAGGAGAATGCGGAGATCATTCAGCTGGTCAAACTTTAGCCAAGAAAGTTCTCCGATATGGGTATTTCTGGCCTGACATTAACCGAGATGCTGCTATTTACTCTAGAAAGTGCGACAAATGTCAAAGATTTGCAAAAATCCCAAAAGCACCTTCCACCGAACTCACACAGATGGTCAGCCCATGGCCATTCGCCATTTGGGGGATAGATCTAATCGGACCATTACCAGTTGCCAAATCAGGAATCAAATATGCTATTGTAGCCGTTGATTATTTCACCAAATGGGCTGAAGCTGAACCTTTGGCCACCATTACTTCTAAAAAGATGATAAATTTTGTAACGAAAAATATCATTTGCAGATATGGTGTGCCATAGAAAATAATCACTGACAATGGTACTCAGTTTGAAAGTGAAGAGTTCCAGGATTTTTGCAAACAGTTCAGAATTCGAAAAAGCTTCTCAGCAGTGGCTCATCCGCAGGCAAACGGGCAAGTGGAAGCAGTAAATAAAATCATCAAGTCAACCATCAAAAAGCAACTCGAAAGAGCAAAAGGTGGTTGGGTTGATAAGCTTCCATTAGCACTATGGGCATACAGGACTACTCACAAAACTGCAACTGGGCACACTCCATTTTCACTGGCATACTAATCAGAAGCAATGATTCCAGTGGAAGTAGAAGTTCCTTCACATAGAAGAGTTCATTTCAACGAAGCTGAAAATGAAAAGCTACAACTTGAAGCACTTGATTTTCTTGATGAGAAAAGAGAAGAAGCTAGGCTCAGAGTTTCAGCTTATCAGCAAAGGATAGCCAGGCACTTCAACTCTAAAGTTCGCCAACGCAGCTTTGAGGTCGGGGACTTAGTTTTGAAAAGGATCTGACGGCAACTGGTGTGTTTGGACCAAACTGGGAAGGACCATATGCCATTGGCAGTAAACTTCTTGATGGCACTTTCAAACTCATAACTGTTGAAGGAGATCCAATTCCAAGAGCCTGGAACAGCAACCACTTACGTCCTTATTTTACTTGAAAGAAAAAGCTTTGCTCAAAATTGTAAAATAGTGATGAATGTATCAGTTGTATTATAAAACATTGTAAATCAGTGTGAATGAATGAAACCTATAAAGTGGATGTAGGCCCGATTCTTGGCCGAACCACTATAAATCTTGTGTTCTTTACTATTTCATAATGCCTGCTTTATTTCGATATGTAAATACTTTAAATGTATTGCTAAAATGTCGATTCAAAATTGCAGGACATTAAAACAAGGCTTGCTCGTCATAAAACCAAGCGACAAAAAATTACAAATTCAAATCTTATACAAGGAGAACTTCACATAAAAGTTGGCGACTCCACTGAGGCAAACCTTTGTTAACTGGTTGAGATTGTCGATATGAACAGACATCCAACTAGATAACTTGCGTTTGTCCCGTGAAGTCGTTCAATAGTGAAGTCCACTTCTTCGGATGAGGCAAGTAACTTGTAAAAGGAAAGAAGATGCGCTTGGAAACGATACTGAAAGATCGCTAATGAGCAGATGATGAGAGAAAATTGCCAAGCAAACAAAGAAGCAGCCAAAAGGAGGTATGCTTCTCAATCAAAGGGCCGGTAAGAACCACCGAAGGGACACCTCCCCAAGCAGAAGGAACAGGGCCCTTGCTAACTGATCGTGATGCATCCGATCAGGTAGCTTGCGTCCGTCCCGTGGATCTACTGGCCCCTGAGACGCAATCTTCCTGGCACACCAACCAACCAACGCCCCTTCTCAAAGGTCAACGAAGCCCTCTAGCGAGGCACGCCAAAAAACGAAAGTGCTTTCCTCAATCAAAAAAGATTGGTGGAACCACCGGAGGGGCACCTTCCCAAGCTGAAGGAACGGGGCCCTTGTTAGTTAATTGCGATCGTTTGTGCAAACGAACATCAAATCAAGCAACTTGCGTCCGCCCCGTGGATCCACTCAACCATGAGAAAGTAACTTCCAGGCAATCAACAAGCCCTCTTCGGAGGCACAAGCCCTCTTCGGAGGCAAAAGCCCTTTCCCAAGGCACCACAAGCCCTCTTCGGAGGCACATGACCTCTTCGGAGGCAAAAGCCCTTTCCCAAGGCACCACAAGCCCTCTTCGGAGGCATATGACCTCTTCGGAGGCAAAAGCCCTTTCCCAAGGCACCGCAAGCCCTCTTCGGAGGCACAAGCCCTCTTCGGAGGCACAAGCCCTCTTCGGAGGCACAAGCCCTTTTTCGGAGGCACAAGACCTCTTCGGAGGCACAACTCTTTAAGAGGAGCCCTCTCCGGAGGCATGTCCCAAAATAGAATACTTGAACGAAAAGCCTTCTCCGGAAGCACAGTTCAACTCTCAATGGAAGGGTAACTTGTTCATCTCGAAAAGTTCCTCCTAGAAAAAGTTGAAATGCTACAAAATTCTTTCAGAAAAGTTCATTTCACTACATAGGGAAATCTACTTTCTTTTTTGATAAATGAAAGTGATCATCCCCGATAGTTGAAGTGTTCTTCAGAAAGAAAGAAAAAATAAAAATTTCTCCAAAAAACGAGATATACTCTATTAAAAGCAGAATGATTCTTCCCCTAAAAGTGGAATTGTTATTCTCTGAAGTGAGAACATCAGTCTTGTAAAAGCTAGAAATATTGCAATGCACTTGTGGTATGGGGGCAACACTATACAATTCAATTATATTAATAAAAGCAACATGCCACAAGTTCATTGCAATATCATGAAAAATATATGTGGAATAAATGCATTCCCAAACACAGACAAAAAGTTTGTACAAGTAAAAGGAATCGTTTATTCTACACTAAAAAAGAAAAACAGATGCGTTCTCACATACACAAGAATTTGTACAAGTAAAATTACTGTTTTATTTAGTACTATGAAAATTCTTTACATGTGCAGATATCTCAAAAAAGCAAAAGCAGGGACCAGTACCCGCACAATCTCCGATCTATACATGTAAAAAGCAAAATAAGAAGTAGAAAGTTCAGCTTGTCACTCCTTCTTTCCGCCACCCTTGGAGCCTTTGCTTGGCCTAATAGTTAATTTCGGAATCCGATGTGGGCGGGACGGAGAAGGAGGAGTGGTTGGGTCTTTTTCTGTTTTGTCTTCCCCAGTCGAAGCACCTCTCTTCTTCTTCCTTATGGCACGCTTCCCCTTCCTCTTCGAAGAAGATTCGCTCCCCGGAGTAGCAAGCAATGTTGAAAGCTTCGGGTCATCATCTAGAGACCGCTCCGGGGTCTTCTCGATGTCTTCAAGATCCTCCGCCTTCTGCTCCTGCGAAACAGCCGGATCGTCCAGGCCTTGAAGAGCTTCGATTTTTTCTGCCTGCGATCCCGGTTGGGAAGCAGAAGGAGGAGTAATCTGTAAAGATGGAGGGACGGAAACTGAAGGAGTGGAAACTTGTGCAGTGTTTGGTGCCTCCGCTGTAGAAGAAAAGAAGTTAAAATCAACATCTCCCGAAAATAGAGAGGGTATCGGTTCACCAAAGTTTAAGTAACAAGTAAGAAGGTCATCAAACTCGGTTAAATCAAATAACTGGTTCATTGGGCCCGGGACGACGCCAAAATTACCTGGAGGAGTTGGCTTCGCAAGGTCAATCTCGAATTTCTCGGCTTCAGTATCGTCCGGTGCCTCATCCTCAGTGGGAGTGGTCGCAGTTTCTTGGGCAATTTTAGCTGGGAGTGAAGAATGGGAGCCGGAATCCATAATGTTTACATCGGCCGAAGTGGAAGTATGAACAGGGGCAGTTAAAGGAGCTTCCTCTTTTGAAAGCTCTTCTCCCAGTGATTCAGCTCGTGCTTTAACAAGCTGCTCCTTCCCTTTAACAAGAGCGGCGCGAGCCTCATCATCAAGATAGCGAGCCTCGAGTTCTTCTTCATCTTAGCCGGCACCATTAAACATTTCAATTGCGGCTTCCCACACTTCAGCCAAAGTGATTTCATAATCAGGACCCAGAAAAGCAAGGCTCCCATGACCCAGAACGTTGTGTAAATAAAAGTCGAATAAGGTAGAGCTGATGTTTGCTTTCGTTGCCTCATGTGATTGCTCAGCTGCTTCTTTTTCGGCAACGGCAGCAACCCGACCAGTAATAGCCTCATCACGCTCTGTCTCAGCTTTAGCGAGTCAAGACTTTAGTAACTCAATCTCCACATTCTGGGAGGTGACTTTTTCCCGCAGTTCGGCGTTTTCTGTGCGATATTTCTCAGTAGTGTGCTGCTCAGCGGCAAGCTTCATTTCGACATCTCTTTGTGCATCATGTGCATCCCGCACTTGCTTCTTAAAGACTTCTTCTTTTTGAGTATGTGATGCAGAAGAAGAGGCGAGATTTTCCTTAAGCTGCTTAACTTCAGATTCAAGCCTTGCATTGTCATCCGCGATGTTCGTCATCTCCGCGTCATGCTGCTTGCACCATTTATCCCATTCAGCTTTATCATTCTCCAGAGTCAGCATGTTTTCAAGATTCATATGGTTGACTCTCTGGAGTTCATCAACAAGTTTCTGCCATTGCGAAATCCTCTCAATGTTAAGCCGAACTGCATCGAGACTTTTAAGCATGTCTTGCTTATCGATTGGGACCAAATCCAGGTCAAAACGCACTCCTTTTAAGCACCAATTCGGAAACCGGCTTTGAAGTGTTGGAGGGCCGTCTTTAACCTGATATTGGGGCCTGTTGATGATCGTTTGGATATCGGTTTTCTTTAAAGGAGGAGAGCCGGCCGGAATATCAGAAGGGGTAGGAGCATCAGTTTTCTCAGAAATTACAGATGCGTCACTTAGCTTGGACCGTTTGCTTGATTCGTCAGTAATATGAGTCTTCCCTTTGTCATCATAAGACTTTCACTTATGAGAATCATAACTTCTGTTAGAAGAATCATATCGATCGGCGTCTCTTCTTCTCTGCCGCTGCTCATAATCCCATTTTTCTTGAGCCTTCCTTTGAGCCCTTTCCTCATCTGTCTCTCTCTGGTCACCAAGATATCTCCTAAAGTCATAAGATCTACGGCCTCCATGGCACTGAAATGAGTCAGAGTATGAGCCGGTACGCCCCATCGGAGAATTTGAAAACCGAAAAAGAAGTAAAGTTTAGAAATTTCCAGAAAAAGAGGATAAATGCTTATAAGTTCTGAAAAATCCTAAGTGTGTGCGGCGTGCGAACTACGTGCGTCAAACTACAAACCACGCTTTAGTGCGGGAACGGAGACGACAGGTGTAGAAGGCGTTGAAGTTTGTTTCAAAGAGGAAGTCGCTTCAACGACAGGAGAGTTCGCTTTTGGAAGATTATCCTTGAAAAGCTCTTGAGAAGTTATCATTATGTCACTCAAGTCATCAAAGGTGTCATCATTATGATACTCAGCAGAATTCTCCTTTTCAACTTCCACATCGGCTGATTTTTCAGAAATTCGAGGATTTTCTTCCTCTTCAATAATTGGAGCAAGTGCCGGTTTGCTGGACGTTCCCGCAACGCCAATAGAAGTAGAACACTTTACTAATGTAGTGTCTACAGTTGGCTCCTTTGAAGCCATATCTTCCGTTGAAGCTGGGGCATCTGATGTCTGCGCTGGAAGATTAGAAACTTCATGAGGCTGGGTAAAGTGAGAAGAGTGTAAAAGACCGAATTGATGTAAAAATTCGTCTGTCAATAGAAACTGGATACTCCTTTCCTCAACCGGCACCGCCATAAGCCTCTCAAAAGTCGCTTTGTGACCGGGATTTCTAGAAGGAGGAGGAAGTGCTGAAAAGAAAAGGGCAAAGTTAACAATCGATAACTCGAACTTTGACAAGTTCGAAAAAACATAAGAAACAGAGACAAATGATCTTACTCCCTACTCTACAGATGGCGTAAAATCCTGGAGGACGGCGGACATAGAAAAACTGACTTAGGAAATTGTGAACACTGTCGGGGAGACCAACGATCAACTTACGATTTCTAACACTTCTCACAACCGTAATGGAAGGATGGTCTTTGTGCTTTGTAAATGTGCACAGGAAGCGAATTTCTCCAAAATTGGGAAAACGGTCCAGCGTTCTCCTAAAAAGCACACACAGTCCCAGCAGGATGGCGTAGCCATTAGGATGTAATTGAAATGGGGAGATAGATAGTCGGAGAATAAGTTCTCGAAGGCAGTCATTAAATGGGGGGATAGCTCCACTCGAGCACATTTGGCGGTTAACTGCGACAAAGCCATGGGGCGGTCTATCAGCAGTATCATCTATTCCAGGGAGCAGAGCGTCAGCTTCGGCAATGCCAAACTGGGTGCATAATTGACAAAAGGCTTTATGGCTCAAAGTAGTAGGAGTCCTTTCTGGAGGATCGTTTAATGGAGTAGCGATTGGAAAAACTCCTCCAGCTGGTTCTAAATCTTCGTGTTGAGATGTCATTCTACACAAGGAACTGGATGATCAAATATAAAGGTGCACGTTCCCTAAAAAATGTGAAGTGTTGTGCAGAACCAATGAAAATAACAAGTAAACACAACTGGAATTAAACTAGTCGACAACCGGTCGATTATGAAATTTCAGAACTTGTTAACATTTAAAGTATAGTGTTAATGCAAACAAGTTAGTTTTATTTGACTATTACGATTTTGCTTTAATACTTCACTTGAATTGGTTATTGTATAACATTTTGTTCATGCAATTCTAATTTGATTTTTTCTTTATCAACTAATCTGTCATTCGATGTGGACAATCAATGGCAGTATATTCGTCCCCGTGTTCTGCAAATGTTGTGATTAACAGGTTGTTGATTTGTAAGATAAATGTGGTATATGGGAAGGTTCAAGCAGTTAAAATCAGACAGTCTGTTCCAGCATTTCAAGTCAAGAAATTCATGTCAAAAGTATGTTCCAAGTTAAAGAATGCAAGTTCAAAAATTTCACTAACTCCTATCTCATCTACGGCCTAAGGAACGAGCTACGAGTTAAGTCGACGTCAGTTCTTTAAGTCGTGCTGTGATGAAGGATTTCAGGAGAGCGCAAAAATCCATGTCCTAGGTCGTCGACCGACTTACGACTTACAACCTACTTTAAGTCGTACACAATTCACCAGGTCATCAAAAGTTAAGTCGTGATTTTTAAGGCCTTAAGTCGTCCGTCTTTTCAGTACACCTATTCAACACACTCTTAACCCGTTAACCCATTAACCTCTTCTTCAACCAAAACTCTCGTCCTCTCAACGCATTCAATCAACAGAGTCGCCATAAAATCGGTGTGATGTTACTTCATCGCGAACCATGAGTCAGACAAGCTGAATCGCTGCAATTTGTCGCCTCGTTCGTACAGATTGTCCAAGTCCAAGACAAATCGTCTCGAATCCATCGATAATCAATTAAAACGAAGATTGCAATGGAGCATGACATAAGAAGAATAGGTCAGAAATGGGATTCGCGATTCAGTGACGGTCAAAGATTGAATGGGGAAGCCGATTTCACTTACGCAATATAATGACGAGAGTAACTGGTAATTGTGTAATTGATTTCGTCTTCAAAGATTTCGAATGCTTGTTAATGGCGGAATGAAGTAACGAGAGCAGGTGAAGGAAAAGAAGGGATGACTTAAACTATTTATATACTGGGGCAGTAGAAGATGAACCAGTACATACGAGTTACGACCTACGACTCATCCTAAGTCGTCCACAGAGCGAGCTAGGGGAATCGAAGCACACGACCTACGACTTAGGCATGTACTTCGAGGGGCAAATGTTAATCCTCTTTGATAGGCGACATAACGAGTTAAAAATGTTACCGACTTAAGAGGAAGACCGACCTAACAAGTGTGCCGATTTAACAAATGTGCCGACTTAAAGGAAGCTCCGAGTTAAGAAAGCTCCGAGTTAAAGGAAGCGCCGAGTTAAGAAAGGCTCCGACCTAAAGCCATACCGACCTAACTGTTAAAGAAAGCTCCGACTTAGCTACGGCTCCGACTCAAGGCTCTCACCGACTTAACCACAGGACCGACCTAAAACACACCCACTTGAAGTAAGCTCCGACTTAAAAGTCTACGAGATACATAAGTGTCCGAGTTAAGACCTACGACATATGCTAAGTCGTTGCCGACTTATGACTTAGCTCATTCTGGACGTTCAAGAGTAACCAGTGCATGTCTATCTCATGGCCGACTTAAGACCTACGACTTACTATAAGTCGGCTACGACTTAGAACTTAGAGGATTTTTCCTATTCAGATTCTGCCCTATAAATACCCCCCAACCTCCAACAAGGAAAGGACTTTTGGCCATTCATTTCTTCAAGCGCCGTTACTCTGTCGAACTCTCCACTCATTCAGCAATCAAAGATCTTCAAGCATTCGAGACACTACAACAAGCTTCGAGAGGAATTCCTTACATCCAACACGGATTCATCGAGTTTCATCATCGAAGATTGAGCTAGTAGTCAAGATTGTTTCTTGTGATCAAATTGTACTGTTTTCATAAGAGATTTGTACCGATTTGTAACCAAATTCAGTAATAAAGAGATTCAAAGTGGACGTAGGCTTAATCTCAAGCCGAACCACTATAAAGTGCTGTCTTTTACTGCTTTTCTGCTAGTTTACTGCTTAAATTCTGTTCCCGTCACACGGGTGGTGCTTTCACGATTCTATTACACACACCGGGTGTTAGCGTTCACTTTTTAACGTTAACATATGCTGTCATATTTTCAATGTTGTATACTCTCTTAATTAATTACATAAATTTGTGTGCAGAATTTATTTTCATTTATTGTGTGTTAATTAAATCTTTAATGGATGTCAATTTTAGTATATTCGGGGTTAACAGAAATAATTAAGTAAACAAATGTTTTTAAAATTTAAGTTCTAAAAGTTTGTTGATAGTGTAGAGCCGTTCTTTCCCTTTCTAATTAATAACTACCACACTTTTTTCATTGTTTCCTCGTTTGTTCCATTAATCCCTTCCATTTACATTATTTGAAGCTTTTTCATTTCGCAAATGTGAATTACTTTTCATAGTTTTAATTCTTTCCTTCACCTATTTTAATGTCTGCAACTTTTACAAAGGCTGTTCATATTTACTTTATTTCAATACCTAGTTTGTTCATATTTACTTTATTACGTTTTCGTTCATTTTCAAACTTCATTTCCTAAAGCCTCGTTTCATATATATTTAATTAACATCAGCCTCTCTTTTCAAATCTCAATGGCCTTAAACCTAACTCTAACCTTATAAATAATATATGATGCAAATGAAATCCTAGCCTGCATTCTAATCTTCATCTTGTTATCTTTTTCTCCTTCAAATCTTCTTCTTCTCTCTCATATTTTTTCTTCTTCAAATCTTCTTCTCTTTAAAATTTTTCCATTTCAAATATTATTCTTCCATTTCAAATCTTGGTCTTCTCTTTCATTTTCAGTTCTTGTTTTAATCATTTTCTTTTGCAATTCTTCATTTTCAGATCTTCTTCCTTTTTTTAAACCATTTAAATATATATATATATATATATATATATATGTGTGTGTGTGTGTGTGTGTATAACAAGGAGGAAAATTAAAGTAAATCAAACAAAAATTTGAAGCAAAGATCTAAAATCATACATTTAGAACAAAAAAAATTTCAACCTTAAATTAAATGAAAATAAAGATAATTAAATAAAATCAAACCATAAAGTAAGCTATGGTTTCTTAGGGGCTTTTAGACAATTTTTCTATGAAAACTATAACACTGAAACCAACAGTTAGAAACATAATCTCTGCAAATCATAAGTAATTTGATAATTTTTTAAATAAATAGAAATTGAAGAACCAACGATGAATTCAATCATATGATACATATGAGTCTTTAAGTTGATTTAGATTGGAAACCGATTTTTTAATTTTGGTGAGTTATAGTATACATAAGAAACTAAAATAAGGGAAAATATAATATGAAGAAAAAAAATTAAAAGGGAGGGATGCAAAATAATGGTAGAAAATAAATGAGGAATAAAAGAAATTCAATGATAAAGAAGAGGACGAGATCTATGTTAGATTACAAAGAAATAATGATTATGAGTTAATTAAAAGAAATAGATATACAAAAGAGTATTTTTTCTAATGGAATAACGATAACATTAATTGCTATGTTAATGATGGTTGTTTTATGAAATACTAAAAAATTTACGAGGGCCTAAAATGTCACCACCCCGGTCGTTACTGACCTATCCAAGGATCCTCGTAGCATATATCCACATTAATTTAAAGCTGAATGTCATAGCGGGTAGAAATATATTTAGAAGAGGATGATCATACCATAATGGTTGCGAACCACATAGCCTTGTCGTATCTTACCCAGCTTCGGTCGTTTTTGGATGTTAGGCCTGAAGTAACGATTACCTTTCACCTAGCACATCATCTTCCGTTAAATACTACACTACCATTATATCGATCACTTGTTGACTTCCACAAACATACAACCTGTTAACTCCTATTTTCGAGCAACCTAAAACTCCATGACCTAAGAAGTTAACGACCTAAAACTCTGCGACCTAAGGGACTTCACGACCTAAGAGCTTAGCGATCTACGACCTAGGAAGTAATACGACCTAACAGCTTATAAAGGGCAGTGACCTAAAGACTTCTGAAGGTCACGACTTAGCAATGTCACGACCTAGCAACCTCACGACCTAACAGCTTATAAAGGGCAGCGACCTAAAGACTTCTGAAGCTCATGACTTAGCAATGTCACGACCTAGCAACCTCGCGACCTAATGACCTAAGAGACTTCGTGACCTAACTTCGTAAGGGACCTACTACTTAAAAAAGCAAGCGACCTAACTGGTTCAAAAGGCAGTGCGACCTACGACCTACCTTAGGTCGCTCACGACCTATCTCCGCTACCCAGTTTACACAAGCCAACATAACTCCTTGTGCCGCTTTCCTTTAAGTCGCCCATGACTTACCAGCCCACTAGGTCGCCAACGACTTAGTACCTTCCTTAACCAGTTCACGACCTATGACTTGACAGATGACGATAAAGTACAATGCAACTGATAAGTCGGAGGGAGAGCACCTTAAGTCGCACACAACCTACGACATATCTTAGGTCGCTCACGACCTAGGACTTGTATGCTCGAACTCCGCCAGAACCACTCCTATAAATACCAACCTACCCCGAATGTGAAGAGGACTTTTGGGGGGCCAATCATTTTCTGAAGCGCCATTACTCTACCGAATTCTCAACTCATCCAAGACTCGAAGAACTCCGAACATTGAAGATACTACAACAAGCTTTGAACGAGATTCTACACATCCGACATGGATTCGACAAATTTCATCGTCAAAGTTTGAGTTACTAATCTAAAGTGTTTGAGTGATCAATGTGAATTGTATTCGAAGTACATTGTATCAAATTGTAACCAGATCAGCAATAAAAGACTATAAAGTGGACGTTGGCTCAATTACGGGCTGAACCACTATAAATTTGTTGTTCCTTTACCGTTTTCTGCTATTTTCAGCTTATATTCTGTTCCCGTACCAACGAGTGGTGCTTTCACATTACTACTACACACACCAGGGTGTTAGCGTTCAATTTTCAGCGTTAACATTTTGGTGCTTTCACTGAGAAACCAACTCAGGAATATTCTCACCTTTGCTCCGCAAAAGTTTGTTGAAAGAATCTCTATAAAGACCAGAAGTTTATCTGAAATCATGGCCCCGGGAAGAAAGGGTAAATCTACCAGATCCGGGAATGCTCATGAGGGAACCTCCGCTTCCCCAACAACAAATCAAGCAACTCCTACCGTCAGAGTCACAAGGGCTGAATTAGACGACGCAGTGTCGGGATTATATAAGCAAATTGAAGCTCAAAACGCTTTAATGATGGACAGATTAAACGCTCTACATGTGGCAAATCAACAGCCAGAAAACAATGAAACAATCTTCACTGAAGATGCTCGTAATCCCCAGGAGAAAAATATTCCTCAAAGAGCAGCTGGCACCGCAGAAATGCCACCTTTCCAAGCTGAAGGTCCAAGGCCGCAACCAACTTTTTGCGAGCATTTGCCCAGGCAAAATTCCAAAAGGAGAGGTGACTTCTATCCGGCGATGCCTCTGAACAATGAGGAGTACCTATCAGGGATGATTCGCCAAATCATGAAAGAGAGCATGCAGAGGGAAGAAAACGAGAGTGATTGGGGATTTGCGCCAAGCAGAACTCCGTTTACTAAAAGGATCCTGAAAGCAGAGTTTCCAAGAAAATTTGTACCTCCTATTATTCCGGCTTATAGAGGGACAAGTGGCCCTAATCATTTTCTATACAAATACAATTGGCATACGACCCGCGCGAGGGCATCAGATGAGATTAAATGCCGATACTTTCCAGTATACTTGGAAGGAGTGGCTCTACTTTGGTTCACAAAGCTACCAATTTGATCCGTAGATCAATTCTCTGATTTAACTCGAAAGTTCAAGGATCAGTTCAGGTTGTATACTTCAAAATCTAAGGATATAATGTCACTGTCCATCCTTGAACAAGGGCCCGGAGAATCTATCAGATCTTTCTTGAACCGTTTCAATATAGCCCTAGCCGAAGTGGATAATGCAGAACCCCGTATGATCCTGACTTACCTAATGCGGGCCATCAACAAATCAAGTGAATTCGGAAGATGGTTAAAAATGAAGGAGCCAAACTCACTCGAGAAATTCTATAAAAAGGCCGACGAATTTATGTGTCTGGAAAACCTCTCCGCGCCATCAAAAGTGGTTTTTGCCGAAGTCAAGAATAACAGTGTTACTTCTAACAAAAGAGAATCCGGAAACCAGAAAAGGGAAAGTGATGGAGGAAAGAAGCAGGAGAATGAGAAGAAACCTCGCCGCTTTAATCTCTCAAATTTTACCCCTCTAACTGATACACCGAAAAATATCTTCTTTGCGACAAAAGATGTTATCAAGTATCCTAAACCACCAGAGATGGGGAGAGGTGCAATACGTAATGGGAAATTCTGCCGATTCCACAATCAACCTGGCCATGACACTTACCAATGTCGCCAATTGAAGAATGTGATTGAAGAGTTACTAGAACAAGGTAAACTGCAACAATATGTGAAGAAAAACAGAGCAGACCGAGCAGACCCAACCTCATCCACTCAGGGGCAAGAACACCCTGCCCATCAATCTGACTATGGCAACAACTCTGCGGGGCAAGAATCTGAAAAGCTTGTCATTAACGTTGTCACAGGAGGTCCCCACGCAGCAGCCAGGAGTTGGGACGACTATTAACTACCCACAAAACTGCAGCTGGGGCATCTTCCAATATCTCTGGCATATGAATCAAAAACTACGAATCCAGTGGAAATGGAAATTCAATCTGGAGAGTCTGGAACAACAAATATTTACATCCAAATTTTACTTAACATCATTGCTTAAATTTGTAAAATGATAATGGATGTACAACTCTTGTATTGTAAACGACTGAGAAATCAGGGTGGATTAATAATAAAGAATATTAAATCTTGTGTTCTAATGCTATATAATGCCTGTTTCATTTCGATATGCAAATATCTTAAATATATTGCTAAAATGTTGACTTAATGTTGCAGGCTATCAAAGCAAAAGCTTACTTATTTAACACATCACAAGATACGGCGATTCCCGTAAATCACTCAACAACAAAGTACATTTCTCCGGCAGAAAGCAAGCAATTTGCAAAAGAATGGGCATGTACTTGAAGTGATGACAAGGAATCGCTAAGGAGCAGATGGTGAAAGAACACAAGCAACAATTGCTACTCTTTGGAGTTCAAACATAAAGACCTCTACGAAGGCACAAGCCCTCTTCGGAGACACGCCAAAAAAAAATGGAAGTTCTCTTCTCAACAAAGAGGTTGGTGGAACCAGAAGGTGCATGATCTTTGTTAACTAGTTGCGACCGTTTGTGCAAACGAACGTCCAATTAAGTAACTTACATCCGCCCCATGGATCCATTTAACTGTGAGAAAGTAACTTCCAGGCAATCAAATAAATACTTCTTCGGAAGCACAAGACTTCTCCGGAAGCACAAGACTTCTTTGGAAGCACAAAACCTCTCCGGAGGCACAATGCTAATCTTCGGAGTCCATGCTACTCCACAGATTTCCAAATGCTAATCTTCGGAGTCCATGCTACTCCACAGATTCCCAAATGCTAATCTTCGGAGTCCATGCTACTCCACAGATTCCCAAATGCTAATCTTCGGAGTCCATGCTACTCCACAGATTCCCAAATGCTAATCTTCGGAGTCCATGCTACTCCACAGATTCCAAAATGCTATATCTCCGGAGTCCATGATACTCCACAGAGTCACAACGCTACTTGATAAAGCATAATGCTACTCTTCGGAGTCCAAATGCTACTCCTCAGAAATGCTGAAAAGACCTCTTCAGAGGCACATTTTACCAAAGTTGAAGTGCAAAAATCTCTCTTCAGAGACCCACTTCACCAGAGTTGAAATGTCAAAACATTCTTCAGAAGCCCGCTTTACCACGTAGGAGAATTCACTTCTCAAAAATATGAAGTGACCATCTCCGAAGGTTGAAGCGTAAAAACTTCTCCAAAAAACGAGACACGCTCCATTTAAGTGGAATAATTGTTTCCTCAAAGACGGAATATTTATTCTCCAAAAATAAGAGCACAAGTCTCGTCAAGGCAAAAAGATATTGCAATGCATTTGTGGTATAGGGGCAATATCATACAATACAACTACACCAATAAAAGTAGTATTCAAGCAACATACCACAAGCACATTACAATATCGCGCGGAAAAGATGTGGAATAAATGCATTCTCAAACACAGACAAAAAGTTTGTACAAGTAAACAGAATCGCTTATTCTACACTAAAATGAGAAATAGATGCATTCTTACATATACAAGAATTCGTACAAGTAAAAGAATTATTTTATTCAAAACTGTGAAAATTCTTTACATGTGCAGATCTTAAAAAAGCAGGGACCGGTACCCGCACAATCTCCAGTCGATACAAGCAAAAAGCAAAACGGAGAAAATAAAATCAAGCTCATTTCTCCTTCTTCCCACCTTTGGAGCTTTTACCTGGCCTAATGATTAGTTTCTAAGGCCGCTGTGAACGGGTCAGGGAGGAAGGAGAAAGAGGAGCAGCTGGATCTTCTTCAACATTTTCTTCATCAGCCAAAGTGCTCTTCTTCTTCTTCTTCATTGCGCGTTTCCCTTTCCTCTTGGAAGAAGACTCACTTCCCGGAGTAAAGAACTCAGAAAGCTTTGTGTCGTCATCATAAGTTGGCTCCGGGGTCTTTTCGCCTTCTTCAAGTTCCCCAGTCTTTTGCTCTTGCGAGACAACCGGATCGTCCAAGTCTTTGAGGGCTTCTATTTTCTCTTCTTGCGATCCTGGTTGAGAAGTAGAAAAAGGAGTAACTTGAGAAGAAGGAGGAGCGGCAGCCGAAGAAGGAGAAGTTTGCGCAGCTTTCGGTGCTTCCGCTACAGAAGAAAAGAAGTTAAAATCAGTATTCTCCGAGAAAAGAGAAGATATTGGTTCATCGAGACTTAAGTAACAATCGAGAAATTCATCAAACTCGGTTGAAGCAAACAAGTAGTCCGCTTGACCTGGTTCAACATCAAAGTTACCTGGAGAAGTCGGCTTTGCAAGATCAATCTCGAATTTCTGAGCCGCAATATCTTCCAAAGCCTCTTTCTCGTAGGAGTAGTCACAATTTCAGTGTCAACCTTAGCAGGAGGCGAAGAATGGGAACTGGAGCCTATAATGTTTGCGTCAGCCGAAATCGAAGCATGGACGGGGGCAGTTAAAGGTGCTTCTTCCTTTGGATGTTCTTCTCCCATTGATTCGGCTCGTGCTTTAGCAAGTTGCTCCTTTCCTCTAGCAAGAGCGGCACGAGTTTCATCGTCAAAATAACGTGCCTCAAGCTCTGCCTCGTCGTAGCCAGCACCACCAAGCATATCGATTATCGCCTCCCATACTTCAGCCAAGGCGATTTCGTAATCCAGCCCCAAAAACGAGAGGCTCCCGTGCCCCAAGACGCTGTGGATATAAAAGTCAAATAAGGTGGAGCTGATTTTGGCCTTCGTCGCCTCATGCGACTGCTCAGCCGCTTCTTTTCCGGCAATGGCCTCATCACGCTCTTTTTCAGCTTTTGACAATTGAGCTCGCAACCGCGTAATTTCCAAGTCCTGGGAACTCGCCTTCTCTCGCAGCTGGGCAATGTCGGTACGATAGATTTCTGTCATCCTCTTTTCAGATTCAAGTTGAGCCTCAGCATTCCGTTGGGCAGCATGAGCATCGCGAACTTGTTTTTGAAGAACTTCTTCCTTTTGAGTGTGGGAGGAAGAAGAAGTAGCAAGATCATCTTTGAGTTCCTTAACTTCAGACTCAAGTCTTGAATTATCGTCAACAATGCTCGTCATCTCCGCATCGTGTTGCTTGAGAATCTTCTTCCACTCTGAATGATCGTTCTCCATAGTTAACATAGCCTCAAGATTCATATGGTTAACTCTTTGAAGCTCGTCAACCAGTTTCTGCCATCCGGATATCCTCTCAATATCAAGCTTAACAGCATCAAGATTCCTAAGCATAGCTTGCTTATCGATCGGTACCAAGTCCAAATCGAAATGCACTCCCTTTAAGCACCAATTTGGGAATCGACTTTGAAGTGTAGGAGGGCCGTCCCCAACTTGATACTGAGGCCTGTTGATAATTGTTTGAATGTCATACTTCTTGAGGGCTGGAGAACCAGATGGAATTTCTGCAGAGGTAGGAGCATCAGACTTCTCAGAAATTGCAGACGCATCACTGGGCTTGACCCGCTTGCTTGGATCGTCAACAATATGACTCTTCCCTTTATCGTCGTAAGACTTTCGCTTATGAGAATCGTCGCTTTTGTGAGAAGAGTCGTATCGCTCATCCCTCCTCCCATATTGATGCTCATAATCCCGCCTTTCTTGAGCCTTTCTAATAGCTCTTTCTTCATCTGTTTCCCTCGGGGTAAAGAGATAGCGCCTAAAATCATAAGTGTCGCGGCTTCCATGACGCTGGAATTTATCGTAGTATGAACCACTTCGCCCCATCGGAGAAACTGAAAAATAAAAAAGAAATGAAATTTAGAAATCTCCAGAAAGAGGAAGTTAAGTGCGCATAAGTGCCGAGAAATTCTAAGTGTGTGTGGCGTGTAAACTATGCGCATCATGCTACAGACCACTCTTTGGTTGGGGAGTGATAGCGGATTGTGAAGTAGGAGTCAGCTTTTGAGCTGATGAAATTTGCTGCAAGGCGGATGTTACTTCAGCTGCCGAGGAAGCAACTTTAGTTATATCATCTTTAAAGAGCTCTTGTGAAGTGATCATTAGATCGCTCAAGTCATCAAAAGTGTCATCACCATCGTATTTGGCAGGACTCTTTTCCTCAACTTCTTTATCATCAACATTCCCGGAGGATTTAGGAATATCTTCTTCTTCGATTACTGGGGAAAGTGTGAGTTTCCAAGATGATCCCGCAATATCGATAGAAGTAGAACACTTCACTAATGCAGCCTCTACAATAGGTCCTTCCGATGCAACTTCTTCTGCAGAAGCTGGGGCATTTGATGTCTCTGCTCGAGAACCCGGGGGAGCTAATGTTTCTATATCAAAACTAGAGATTTCACGAATCTGAGTCGATCTGGAGGAATGTAAAAGTCCAAACTGATGCAGAAATTCGTCTTTTGGCAAAAATTTAGCGCTTCTCTCTTTGGCGGCCACAGCACTCAGAGTTTCAAGGGTCGGCTTGTGGCTGGGATCCCTAAGCGGAGGAGGAAGTGCTGCAAAAAGTAAAGGACGAAGTTAAGCATTTGACAATTTGAGTTCCGGGAAGTTCAGAAAATGAAAAGAGCGGAGAAAGGCAATCTTACTTCCAACTCTCCAGACGGCATAAAATCCCGGAGGACAGCGGACAAAGAAGAATTGACTCAAAAACCCATGTGCACTATCGGGCAAGTCTAGAATCAATCTGCGGTTTCTTGCGCCTCTCACAAGTATAATCAAAGGGTGATCTTTGTTCTTCGCGAAGGTGCACAAATAGCAAATCTCCTCGAAACTGGGAAGACGGTTAAGCGTTCTTCTGAACAGCACACACAACCCCGTTATTATGACATAGCCGTTAGGGTGTAGCTGGAAGGGAGAGATAGCTAATCGAAGAAAAAGTTCTCGGAGAAAATCATTAAAGGGAGGAGTAGCTCCGCTTAAGCACATCTGACGATTAACTGCAACAAAACCAAGAGGTGGCCTGTCAGCAGTATCGTTTGCTCCAGGAAATAAAGCATCTATTTCGGCAATGCCGAACTGGATGCACAACTGTTTGAAAACTTTATGGCTTAGGGTGGTAGAAGTCCTTTCCGGAGGGTCAATCAATGGGTTAGCAATCGGAAAAGCTTCTCCAGCTGGTCCTGTATCCTCTTGTTGAGACGCCATTCTACAAAAGGAACTGGGTATTCAAATATGAAGGTGCACGTTTCCTAAAAGTGTGAAGTGTTGTGCAAAACTAATACAATAACAAGCAAATATAACTGAGATCAAGTTAGTTGACATTTTTCGATTATAAAATTTCATGGCTTGTTATCTTAAGTCCAAATACAGTGTTGTGTTGATGCAAACAAATCAGCTTTAGTTGATTATTTCAGCTTTGCTTCAATACTTCACTTGAATTTGTTGTTTCACAGCATTTCACTCACAAAGTTCGTTTAAGTTGATTATTCTTTATCGGCTAATCTGTCATTTGATATAGGCAGTCAATGGCAGTATATTCGTCCCAGTTTTCTACAAATATTGTGTTTAAACAGGTTATTAGCATTAAAGTTAAAACGATCTGCAAAAAGTGCAACACAGTTCAAGCTCGAATTCAATCAAATTCTACTCAGGTTTTACAAGTGTTAGGTCGTTCAGCGAACTAGTATAAGTCGGGGCCTCCTTAGGTCAAACTGTACAAATCAAAAAGTTCAAGGCAAGGAAATTTTGTCAAGTCCTAACTCGGTTGCAACCTAGAGCTTATGCCGCAGAAATTAGGTCGGTCAATTGTTAAGTTGTTCTGTCCAAAGCTCAATCAGGTCCAAACGATTCAAGTCCTAGGTTGCTTACGACCTAGCGTAGGTCAGAGATGTTCCGCTTCATATAGGTCACAGGAAATATTCTAAGTGTCAGCTCGGCCGCGACCTAAGGGTTAAGTCGTAGAAGATCGTTCAGCATTACTTAGGTCGCAAGAATCCCAACACGACCTAACTTTTAGGTCGCTTAGATCTGATAGGTCACTGACTTCCTCTCCACGCAATCACCTACTAGATCCGATAACCCAATAATGTCACTACAAAGAAATCTGTCGCCCTCTTCGTAAATTTCATTCATCTCCACAAACCATCAAACCACCCAAAAAATTGATTCCAAATCCCTCTGATCCATTGTAAATGTTACCGTGCCTTCATGAATCACAACATCATTTCAAATGGCGACCAAGAATCGATTGAAATGATCATTCAAAATGAAGCATGACACATGAAGTTGGACTTGGGTCGAAAAACATGGATTCACAATTGAGCAGTGTTTATGATGGAATAGAGATCGAATTCACTTACGTATTATGTTGGTAGGGAAGAATCGACGACTAAATGGATTGAATTCGCCTTTAAAAGTTCGGAGATTCGTCAATGGCAGTGGAGATCAGAGCAGTAAGGTAGGGAGGAAGGAGCGACCTAACAGTTTATATAGGGCAAGAAGGAGATGAATGGGCGCACGAATTAACATGTGTTTTTAGGTCGCTCACGACCTGGCAAAGTTAAGTGGAAGCACACGACCTACGACATAGGCCTGTACTCCGAGGGGCAAATGTTAACTCCTATTTTCGAGCGACCTAAAACTCCATGACCTAAGAAGTTAACGACCTAAAACTCTGCGACCTAAGGGACTTCACGACCTAAGAGCTTAGCGATCTACGACCTAGGAAGTAACACGACCTAACAGCTTATAAAGGGCAGTGACCTAAAGACTTATGAAGGTCACGACTTAGCAATGTCACGACCTAGCAACCTCACGACCTAACAGCTTATAAAGGGCATCGACCTAAAGACTTCTGAAGGTCACGACTTAGCAATGTCACGACCTAGCAACCTCGCGACCTAACGACCTAAGAGACTTCGTGACCTAACTTCGTAAGAGACCTACTACTTAAAGAAGCAAGCGACCTAACTGGTTCAAAAGGCAGTGCGACCTACGACCTACCTTTGGTCGCTCACGACCTATCTCCACTACCCAGTTTACACAAGCCAACATAACTCCTTGTGCCGCTTTCCTTTAAGTCGCCCATGACTTACCAGCCCACTAGGTCGCCAACGACTTAGTACCTTCCTTAACCAGTTCACGACCTATGACTTGACAGATGACGATAAAGTACAACGCAACTGATAAGTCGGAGGGAGAGCACCTTAAGTCGCACACGACCTACGACATATCTTAGGTCGCTCACGACCTAGGACTTGTATGCTCGAACTCCGCCGAAACCACTCCTATAAATACCAACCTACCCCGAACATAAAGAGGACTTTTGGGGGACCAATCATTTTCTGAAGCGCCATTACTCTGCCGAATTCTCAACTCATCCAAGACTCGAAGAACTCCGAACATTGAAGATACTACAACAAGCTTTGAACGAGATTCTACACATCCGACATGGATTCGACAAATCTCATCGTCAAAGTTTTAGTTACTAATCTGAAGTGTTTGAGTGATCAAAGTGAATTGTATTCGAAGTACATTGTATCAAATTGTAACCAGATCAGCAATAAAAGACTATAAAGTAGACGTAGGCTCAATTACGGGCCGAACCACTATAAATTTGTTGTTCCTTTACCGTTTTCTGCTATTTTCAGCTTATATTCTGTTCCCGTACCAACGGGTGGTGCTTTCTCATTACTACTACACACACTAGGGTGTTAGCATTCAATTTTCAGCGTTAACACAACCTTCGAGCACTTACGTCTCAGAGAAGGGCGTTACGCCAACTGAAGTTGCCTTCTCCGACACCAAATAGATGTACTTTTATAAAAGTCAACGATATAAATCTCAAGAATGCAACGTCAGACATCCATCCATACAAGTTCGTTTTGGGACTTAACGAAACCGAAGGCACTATCCTACCACATCCTATCGGGAATCAACCCTAGGATTAGTAGCGAGTAGTCCTTGCAACCCTAACAATTTCAGAAATGAAAGAACCACTACTGCTTTAGTATTTGGGAGAAAAACAGAATTATCAACAAGCTGTCCTTTCGTCATGAAAATACATGATCTTCATTCTTCATTCTCTCTATCAGGTCATTATTTTTCAAATGCATACATTGGTTCGAAGTGGTTTTTGGATAGGGATTTCCCTAGATCTGACCTCGGTTCCTTCGAATCCAATCAACGATAAAAAGGGAAATTATGGATAGAGAACCATTCTTTAATTGGTTAAGTTCTTTTTATCAAAAAAATTCTCTTTTAGAGACATACAACTTTTAAAACACTTCTTTCCGGTATATACGAATTTTAAACACCTATTATTAAAACCTTTGATTACTTAAAACCCTTTAGGTTTAAATAATTTGGAATCATTTCATTATATCTTCAAAGATATATTCCCTAAATCATTTCATTTAAGTCTTAAAAAAGATTTCTTAATTCAAAGCACTCAATTTTGATTGAGTAAAAACCATGTTATCTAGGATGTTAATCCATAAACCGGTAAATATTAAGTAAGTAGAATCTATAGAAATCATCTAATTCTACTCAATATCAATCCCCGTATTCAAAAAATACTATGGGCAGAATAATGTCCAATTTACCTTTTAAATTCCATGAATAGTACGAGTTCCCACTTTGGGCATTAACATCGAGTACAAGAAGATCATCTCCACAAAATCAAGTTGTAATTAATTTAAAAATTCAAATCTTTTATACTTAACTCGTTTCCGACATTTCGACCTTATCTATCACTCGCTCAGGAAACAAACCAGGTGAGCAAGGGTACTGGTTGCTCCTGAACATCTCCTTTGTTTAATCACCTCACATCCGGATCTTACGAATAGAAAAATCCAGTCTACTCGTCGGCTTTCGGAGCCAAGATTAAACCACTTAATCTATAATAGCTTTTCTTTAAATCGTTATTTAATTTCTTTTAAATAAACAATAAAACTTCCAAAAATCATTAAAAAAATTAGTTATCCATTTGGTAACATTTATAAAAGATTTGGAAAGGAATTGTTATGTTTGAAACTATATTTTCAATTTTATAGAAAAGTGCTGCGGAAAAGTGCTATGGAAATTGCCTTTTAAGCTATATTGATCAAAACGACTTTTTATATTTGAAAATCCATTTTTATTACACCAAAAACTTTTAGAACATTTTAAAAGATTTATAAGATTTATTTAAAAATTTTAAACAATTTAAAACATCATTTTCAAAGAAATCCAGTTCTCGATTCCGAACTGCAAATTCAAGATTTTTCTAAAAATTGTTTTTCTCATATTTCAAAATCTACCTATCAAAATCTCAATTTCCTGTCTTCATTCTAATTCTTATCTCGAAGAATTCCAAGCTATATTCCAACTTTTATACTAGTTTGACTTTTATAGCATGAAATCGCGAACTGCCGTTACGTGACGCGATTATTTTTGGCCAAATTTTCCGTTTCTTTCCAAACTTCATCAAAACACTTTTAAATGTTCATAACCCATTTCAAATACATTTTAAACCATTTATAAGGGGTTTAACACTTCCATATACACCATTTTATTAATTTAACGAAAGTGGTTTCCTTTTGTGTTTATCAATGTGTATATTCGTGACTTGCATATATATTCAACATTCATATAAAAACAACCAAACTCGTTGATCAAAGCATATTAACCATCCATTTGCAACAACATATCATCATCGAATATATAATATAATAGTTTAGGTGTTCTCACCTTTATTTTCCTTCGAACTAGTTTTAAAACAACTATAGCTCCACTATCTCGAAATGAAACCCTACGAAATCGAGCTTGGATCCTTGAAATGGCTTGTCCTAGACTTGGTGCTCACGGCGTAGGGTGGTAAAGAGGTGGAGCTTATGGCCACGGGTGGTGGATGGTGGTGTCTTGGGTTTGGGAGGTGGAGAGATGGAGATTTGAGCTTGTTTCGAGGTGTTTAACTATTTTTAACTATATATTTCGATTTAATTTATTTTTGAAATAAATTTGGACATTATTTCTATTAGGACTGAAGCCATTAAAGTAGGGGCTAAAGCTTTAAAATTGTGAAGAAGAAAAGGAATGAAAAGGAAGAAAAGATGGTAGGGTATTTATAGGAAAAGGGAAGAGTATAAAAGAAGACATGTACACATCACTTTTATCACTATTTCTAGGCTACTCCAACACACTACCTCCCTTCACAATGCACGGCCAATACCCACCCCCATGTGCACATCACTTCCATCCTCTCATGTATACATATGTTGACTTCTTTGTGCTTAAAGAGTAAGAAAACATTAAAATACATTATTTATTTTATATTATATTTCTTGTACATAATTATATTTTTCATGTTTATGTGCATGTTATCATGTGTATGTAACATATCTATGTATGTATATGTAGGTGCATAACACTTTTAACGTCTTCGAACAACTTTTGTTCATTAAATCGTTAAAATCTGGAGAACTAATTATCGGTCACATTTTCACTTATACTTTAACGTTCATATATTTGTAAGTAAAATTCAAAAATAAATTTCTTATCATTTTAAACTAATAAAAATTATTTCATTTGAATTATAAAACCATAAAATTCTATATTAACAATTATTTTCAAAAATTACTATTATACCGATAAAGCGATATTGATTTTTCCTTATATTTTTTTTCAAATAAATATATATATATATTAAACTATTATAAATGATTTATTATCACTTCATAACTATTCAAAATGAATTATCATCATTTAAAATAATTACTTGAATAATTAAAATAATTATTATATCATTAAATCTTGATTAAATTTAAATAAATATATATTTAAATTTGATGCCACTAATCGAAATAAATTCTTTGGGAAAATATACTTGTAAACATTTATTCAAAATAAGTTTACTATTACTTATCATTACCTGAAATTATATTATTTGTATTCACCTTTAATTTAAAAATAAATTTAATTTATCAAAGTGATAAATTGGCAGGTCATTACAAAGGACAAAATTCTTTTAAGAGTGGAGAATACAACACCCCGTAATTAATTAAATAATTAAATTAAAAGGGTAAATTCATAATTTTAACCTAAAGGACAAAACCGTACAATTCTAAAAATTTGGAATTAAACATTAGGACCTACTCCATTGAGTGTAGAATGTTGTTTATAGTCAAAATACATATATAATTTGCCTAATTTGTTTAAGTGGGCTAGAAATTAGAAGAAGTCAAACCCAATGGCATTTTCATAATACGAGATTCTACCCTAGTTACTATTATTTTAAGCCTATAAATAGATTCTTAACCTCATTCTTTTTGTTGGAAAAATCCTTCCACCACTTCTAAAACCCTTATCCTATAATTAATTACAAATTCTCCAAATCCATGCCAAATTGACCAAATCAAATCTAAATCAAACGTATTAATATATGAAATCAATCACAAAGAAGAGAGCTATGCAAAAAAAATCAATGCCATTGACAAGTTTTCGGTTTTGAAGGCATGGAAATTTGGATAGTGAAGTTGGAGAAGGATATACATCGAATCGAAGAAGGTGCACGATGATTTGGTGATTGGGATTTGTCATATTTGTGTATATAATAGTAAGCCATAGTAATTTACCCCTTATGTTCTCGAACCAGATTATGAATGATGAAAGTAATAATTATAGAATAATTTTATTATATACACCTGATTAGGATGTAGCATGCCATGACTAGAAGACTAAAAATTGGATTTTTCTCGATTGTAATTAAAAAAGTTAACCGCCCTCTTATTTAAAAAGTGCAAAAGACAAATATTTTGCAAATTAGATGTAATATATATCAAAATTGTAGTTCATAGTGACACAAATCCACTGGTAGTATTCATTCCTTGATTGGGTATATGGTTTGATCAGAAATGCATCGGAAGTTCGGTAAACATGGACTATCCGTTTCAATCCAATGGTGAAATAATGGCAATTGGACAATCGGAGGACATGAACGCAAAGAGGGGCATGAGTAGTTGGCCTTCCTGGTATTTGATTTGTATCACATGACCAGATATCGCCAGAATTGGTGGAAGTGTAGACAACGGTGGTTGTCAAGTACAGGTGGCCGAAGATCCAATGGTGGTAACTGGAGGATGGCGCATAAGGAGTGGAGTTCGCGGATGTGGTCTGATTTGAAGATGGAGGTTGTGCACACATCGGAGAAGTAGAGGCTTGGTTTTTGAGAAGACGAAATCGAGATTTCCTAAGTACTCTAGCTTTGAAAATATTAAAAATAAAAATAGTTTAATTATTAATTAATAAATATAAGTTTGCCTATAATCTTTAAATGGTAATATCTCATGCATACAACCCCTGTTTTATGACCGATTTGTTGCATTTGGATCATAGCAAGACAAAGAATGCTAGGGTTTGCTATGTTTTGAGCTATTTCAAAATTTTCTTTTTTTAATGGATTCATCTTATGGATTTTATAATAGGACGTTTAGTGTACACTTGTGGAGAAAGTAGTCATCGATTGTACTGGTTACGTTGACGACGACGAGTGAGGACTTGATCCAGTAGCTTCAAAAATGGTTTGGCAATTTCGAGTTTTAGGCTTGATTCCAATGGTGTCGTTGACCATTAAGCGAATGTATAATATAGATTAGACCTCAATAGGAGCATGCATTTTTGACATTCGAGATAGGACTTTGGGCTTGGTCATTTTTTACATTTTAGGAATTCGAGCTGGGACTTTGTGTAATTTACATATGGTTTTGGAATTCGAGCCGGGACCTTAAGCTCGGTAGTTTGTATACATTTTCGACACTCGACCGAGTTGAGCTTAGTTATTTGAATACGTTTTTAGCATTTGAGCCAGGACTTTATGCTTAGTCGTTTGCATATGTTTCGACATATGAGCTAGGACTTGAGTCTCAGTCATGTGTATATGTTGCGGCGTATGAGCTAGGATTTTGGGCTTGGTCGTGTGCATAAGTTTGGGTTGATGGAAAGTTTGGACTTTGGGCTCGGTTGTGACATAATATTTTGGTATATGATTAGAAGCAGTAGTCTTTTTAGTGAGACCTGAGCATATGATGTCACTATGGCATTACATTTTATTTAGTTGACCTGTGTGACACAGGTTAAAGTTTGGTTTTCGAGCATGAGTGTAGTTTACTAGCTTATTAGTATTATACACTAATATAATGCATTTCACTCACCAGACGTATGTCTGACCCCCTCTATCATTTTTTTTCTTTTTAGTTATACTCTGATAGGTTGATAGAGCTGACTTATGGTGACTTGGAGGTGCGATGGTGCGACGGAGAAATGCGTTTCTTTGTTTCTTAATTGTCTACTATGTTATTATATTTATCCAGGATTGGATTGCCGATTACTCTTATTTTATTCCTTCCACTAAAAGTTTTATAAACTATAGAATATTGTATATAGCTCCGTGATATTTTTTATAATATATTTAAAAATAGTCTAATGTTCGCGATGCCAATTCCACTTTAGACGTGATTCGGGATGTCATGGAAGGAGGGTTGTTACAGGTGAGGCAAAATGCAGGAAGTTTGAGAGCCTCAAAAACATGTCTGAATAAGACAATGACTGAGCTGGCCCCATTAATGAATGCTCGATGCACATTTGATTTAGCCATTGCAAGAGTGATGATAGCAGGATCATGATGAGGATAAGTGACAGATTCCCTATCTTTAGTAGTGAATTTGATGAGCTAATCTGCTTCCAAACTGAGCGCTTTGGACACTCGGTGAATAAACGTGCTCGACTGAACCAACTTCCCTTTGGTATCAGGATTATGCTCTTCGGTTGGCTATTATTAAGCTTTCGGCTATGAGTTGGCTAGTTGTTGCAGGCCATTCTTGATTGACCTGGTGCCGAACTTACTCTACGACCACCCTTTCTCGAATCACTCTCTATCTTGTCCTTAAATGCATTATAGTCAGTGATGTGACCCTTGATTTGATGGAACTTGTAGTACATGCATTGCCTTAAGGTTTAACTCTCCTCTTGCTTCTTTTAGCATGCACTCTTTAATACAATACTTGGTCCGTGATTATAAGATATATTAGTTCTGTATCTCAGTTCAAAGTGACATAATTAGTGCACTTGGCTTGCATCGGTCTTCTACATGCATTTTATTGTTATTCAACCGACTATTACCTTGACAATATGTATTTTCATGGGGGCTGGCATTGCTAGAATGATAGTCTTAGCCATCGCTGTCAGGGAGTATATCATCTTATATTTACATGATGCCGTTTGGGCGTTGATAAAAGGCCGGTAAGGACATAGCCGACTACTTTTGTAACTTCTCCACATTCTTGATTTGCATCTCACCCCCGAGCAGAGATCAACAACCAAACTATTCTTTTCGACACCCATAGTTGGGTGGACTCCTTGTTAAAACATTTACATATGAACGAAGATTCTCGGTCAACCCCTGCTTGACGTTATCTAACAGACCTGCCATTTATGAGTTTTTGAAGCAAAGAAAACAGTTCTAAAGTCTGTGCACCATTGGTTGCAAGAATGAATGCTGCCCAATTATAGATGAAGGAGCAAACCGACAACATGTCCTATAAGTGTAGATAAGGAGAGAAGGTATTTTGCAGGGTCAGAGAGCTGACAGGTCCATGTGATGGAGCTGAATGCAGTAGTATGGTCTGATGGGTTAGCACTATCATCGTATTTTTAGATAGGTGGCAAGGCCTACTAGCTGTGGATGTGTGTACTCAAGATATCCTTAGAGAATGACTTTCCATTCTCATCATTTGTTAACGATTCGCCTATGACATTCTCGGGTCACATTCTGTTAAGTTGTTAACAAAGAAGGATCATTTCCTCCCATAGGCCAGCCTTTGCATGCTGTGGACGTGTTTGGCTAGCGATCAATGACAA
Source organism: Allium fistulosum (assembly GCA_030737815.1). Taxonomy (NCBI): domain Eukaryota; kingdom Viridiplantae; phylum Streptophyta; class Magnoliopsida; order Asparagales; family Amaryllidaceae; genus Allium; species Allium fistulosum. Next base: position 1,214,289,338 of record CM060904.1, on the reverse strand, counting down.
TTAGCGTTTTGGTAGAGTTGTGATGCAGCAGCGGAATGATAAACGATGTTTCTGTGAAAGTAACGATCGATGGAATGGAAGATACCGAAATGCCCGAATTCGTTGATCCGAAGATGCCAAATTCTAGCTATCCGAAACACGTTGATAGCGCACTATTCCGTGTTTAAAGATCTACGATTCTTCGCACGTTGATCTAGCGCACTAGATTCCATGAATCGGCTTCAGCTGTCGTTGAATCGAGCGCACTCGATTATCCGAGAGTGGAGATAGGAGATTACACTCAACTACCAATTTGGTGAAAGCACAAAGCTAACAAAACAAAGTTTTTATTTCAAATCAACTAAACTTTTACAAATGACTCAACTTGCCTATTTATAGGCTACAACTCACGCCACAAACAAAATTGTACAACACATAAGTCGTCTCCGACCTAACAACCCACGACTTAGAAATCAGACGACTTACGACTTAAAACACACAACAAATAGTACATAGCGACTTAACAAAGCAACACATACAACACATCACGAATTTACAACACTTAGGTCGTTTTCGACCTGTAAACTGCGACCTATGACTTAACAGGCCCAACGACTCAACAGCAGCGACATAACATTCTCCGCGACTTAACATAATCAACGGCATAGAGTAAAACGGCATAGGAATCCACGGCTTCAACCTTCAGCGACTTAACTTGTGCACGACCTAACAATGAACGGCATCTGGAAAACTTCACGACCTATGTCTTCACGACCTAAAGCCTCGTGACTTATAGTGTGCGACTTATCTCTCCAGATCACCCAGCGACCTATCTTAGGTCGTAACTCGTTTGCGCGACTTAGTATAGGTCGTAACATATCTCTGCGACCTAAAGTAGGCCGTAACCCTTTAGCTCGTCTGCATTCCATCACCTTGAACCCAGTAACTCGCGTGCCGCTTTTGTTAGGTCGTGAGCGACCTAAATTTGTATTAGGTCGTGAGCGACCTAAGACTTCAACCCCCAACGACTTATTCCCAAGTCTTAGCTCGTTACTCTCGAACCCGTTAGGTCGTAGCTCCTTTCCTGGTGGCTCGTTAGGTCGTGTACGACTTAATAAGAGGTTAGGTCGCTTGCAACCTATCTCTTCACTATTCTGGGCTGCATCATCCTCCCCAGGTTGAAAAAAATTCGTCCTCGAATTTGCACCCTCTTCTTCCACAACAAACTCATTCCCATGACATGGTACGAGATGTTTAACATTGAATACGTCAGACGTGTACACACCCTCCGGCAGCCTCAATTTATAAGCATTTTCATTAATCCGTTTCACGACTTCTACAGGACCAATTTTCCTGGCTTTCAACTTGTTATAACGCCCACTGGAAAACGATCTGTTGTCAACACAGCATATACCATATCTCCTTCATTAAACTCAACATTTCTTCAGTTCAGATTTGCAGAGCGTTTATACTTCTCATTCGCTTTCTCCAATCGTTCCTGATCGATTTTATGACATTCAGTCAATTCATCAACAAAATCAACAGCTCGTTTAACGGTTCCCTTGGATTGTGGTACTACCGTTAAATCCAACGGTCCTTTTGGCATACTAGAATATACAATCTGAAATGGGCTGAATCCCGTACTATGATTCACTGCATGATTATGAGCAAACTCTGCCTGACATAACTTCATGTCCCAACTCTTCAGATTATCTTTCACCAGACATCGTAATAAATTCCCTAGCGATCTGTTAACCACCTCCGTTTGCCCATCAGTTTGTGGATGGTAAGCGCTACTAAAATTCAGCTTCGTTCCGACCATCTTCCACAAACTTAGCCAAAAATGACTCAGAAAACGAGTATCTCTATTCGACACAATAGATTCTGGCAACCCATGAAGTCGATATATTTCTTTGAAAAATAACTGAGCAACATAAACAGCATCCGCCGTCTTCTTACAAGCAATAAAATGTGCCATTTTCGAAAATCGGTCAACCACCACATAAATGGAATCATTACCACGCTGTGTCCTCGGCAACCCCAACACAAAGTCCATACTCACATCAACCCATGGTTTAGTTGGTACAGGTAACGGCATATATAATCCAGCATTAGTCGTAGTTCCTTTCGAAACCTGACAGATATGACATCGTTCCACAAACCTTTCCACTTCTTTCCTCATTGATGGCCAAAAGTAAGATTGTGAAATCAACTGTAATGTACGGTCTCTCCCAACATGTCCTTCTTCATGTAGCTCTTTTACAATCTTCATTCTCAAACTACAATCAGGTATGCACAATCGATTTCCTTTTAACAGAAAACCGTCTACTATCATAAACTCATCCGTATCTCCCTCCATGACTTTATCAACATACTTTGCAAAGTAAGGATCATCGACAAATAATTCTGGCAACACATCAAACCCCGTCACTTCAACCTTCATTGTTGTTAGCAAATGATTCCTTCTACTCAAAGCATCCGCAACACGATTCGTCACTCCTGACTTGTGTTTAACAACAAAAGTAAACTGTTGCAGATATGCAATCCATGATGCATGTCTCGCTGAAATCTTGTCTTGCCCTTGTAAACGTTTTAACGCCTCATGGTCAGTGTAAAGAACAAACTCTTTCTGAAATAGATAGTGCCTCCAGTGTTTAATAGCTTGCACAACAGCATATAATTCCACATCATATGTACTATATCTCATCTTTGCTCCCGATAGCTTCTCACTGAAATATGCAATAGGACGCCCCCTCTGACTCAACACTACTCCAATTCCAACCTTCGACGCGTCAGTATGTAATTCAAACAACAACTTAAAATCAGGTAATGCTAGAATTGGTGCTGTCGTCAACAACTCCTTGATTCGTTCAAAAGAAACTCCTGCTTCCTCCGTCCATGAAAACTGTTTGCCCTTCATACAATCAGTAATAGGCGCCATCACACTACTAAAGTGTGGAATAAATCTTCTATAAAATGAAGCAAACCCGTGGAAACTTCGAACCTCTGTTATCGTCTTGGGTTGTTGCCAATCTCTAATCGCTTCGACTTTACTTTGGTCAACCTGTATTCCTCCCTCCGATACAACATACCCCAGAAATAAAACACTAGGCGTCATGAACACGCATTTCTTCGTAGCAGCATAAAATAGTTCTTATCGCAGTACCATCAGCACTTCTCTCAGATGATTCAAATGTTTCTCTGGACTTCCACTATATATCAGAATATCATCGAAATACACCACCACGAACTTCCCAATGAATGGTCTAAAAATCTGGTTCATCACCCTCATGATTGTACTTGGTGCATTTGATAAGCCAAATGGCATATCCAACCATTCGTATAGACCCTCCCTGGTTTTAAAAGTTGTCTTCCACTCATCACCTAGCCTAATACGAATTTGATGATATCCGCTCTTCAAATCAATTTTCGAAAAGATAGTTGCCCCACTCAACTGATCTAGCAAGTCATCCAACCTTGGCATTGGAAATCTATACCTCACTGTAATCTTATTCAATGCTCTACTGTCTGTGCACATCCTCCACGTCCCGTCCTTCTTTGGTACTAACAAAGCTGGCACAGCACATGGACTCAAACTTTCCTGCACACATCCCTGCTCAAGCAACTCTTCCACCTGCCTCCTTAATTCTTCATGTTCCTTCGGACTCATTCGATAATGTGGTCTGTGCGGCAACGTTTCTCCCGGAACAAGATCAATTTGATGTTGAATGTCTCTTAGTGGTGGTAACTCCTTCGGTAACTCATCTGGAAATACATCCTCAAATTCTTTCAAAACAAGCTTCGCTTCTTCTGGAATTTCAACCTCTTCACTGCTCTCTCGCCCAATCAACAAAAACACCTCAGGCTCCTCTTCAACTTCTTTAACAAACTCCTTTAAGGATAATAAAGTTTTCAGCTCTTCAATCTCCTCCAGTTTGTTTTCTTCTTGTTGTCGCTTCTTGGGAACTAACGTGATCTTTGTGCCTTCAAACATAAAGCTATAACTGTTGGTACGCCCGTCATGTTGCACCGCCCTATCATACTGCCACAGTCTTCCCAGCAACAAATGACATACGTCCATGTCTACCACATCGCACCAGATTTTGTCTTTATATTTCTTCCCAATTGAAAAATTCACACAAGCCCTTCGTCCAACCTTCACCTCCCCGCCTTTTATCAACCAAGCCAACTTGTACGGTTTCGGATGTTTCTCAGTCTTCAATGCCAATTTCCTCACCGCTTCTGAAGAAATTATATTATCACAGCTTCCAGCATCAATAACAAATTTGCAAACTTTCCCCAGAATAGTACATGTCGACTGAAAAATATTGCTCCTCAACCAACTACAATCCTCCTCTAGCTTTGGTGTTAAACAGGACCTCCTCATCATTAGATTATAACCTTCGTCTCCCGTCACTTCTTCTTCCTCCTCATCAGGTGGTGAATTGGAACATTCAGCTTCTTCATCCTCATCCTCACCCTCCGCTATCATAGCTCTCTTCTTCGGCTTTGGACATTCATTACTCTTGTGGCCCATTTCTTGGCAATTATAACACTTGAAACCATTATTGACCTTCGTCTTCCCAACCTCATTCACAACTGGTTTTGCAACAACTTTTGAAACATTAGAACTTCCACTAACCCCCTTCACTGGATTGTTGAAACTTGTAAACACACCACCTCCTCGTCTTCCCTGTTTCTCCTAAGCCAACGCTTTCTGGTGTGCTTACGCTACAGATCTGGGATCAAACATATTTACCATGTCTTGAATCTGCATACGCAATCCTCCAACAAATCTAGCTGTTAATTGTTCCTCTGTCTCCATAATATCGTTCCTTGCAATCAGTTGATAAAATTCGTCAGCATAGTCATTCACAGATTTCGTCCCCTATCTCAAGTTTTGCAGCCTCTGATACATAAGCGATTGATAATTATAAGGTAAGAATGTGGCTTTCATCATTTTCCTCATCTTCTCCCATGATTCAACCTTTGACTTCCCCATCCGTTCACGTGTAAGTTTGGTTTGCTGCCACCATGCCAAAGCTCTACCCCTCAACCTTGTAGCAACCAACTTCACTCTACGATGTTCTGGAACTTCCTTGAAGTCAAAAATCTTCTCCACATTAGACAACCAATCCAAAAACTCCTCAGCTTGCATACCACCTTTGAATTCTGGAATTTCAGTCTTCATCCCAGATTCCTACTTGTGATCGTACTCCGACTGATTTCTTCCTTGTCCACGTCCTTGTCCATGAACACTACCACCATCATACTCTTCTTCAAAATCAGATATATATCGATGTCGATCCTGACCACCAACATCTCTACTCCCTTCGCGTCTACCACCAACATCCCTTCTATCTACATTTCTCCGTTCACGATCATTCACATTCCTGTCACGTCTTCGATCATCATCAACACTTCTTTCTCGATTGGAATGTGGTGAGACTCTACTTCCCCCATGGTTAGATTCAGGTGAAACCCTTCTCCGGTTCTGATTCATCTCCAACATCATCTTCTCTAATCGTCCAATCCCTTCATTAAGCTTTTCACTAAAGTTTTCATTAATTCTTTGCTCCATTTCATCAGCTTCTTCTCTTCGATACAATGCTTCAACGTTTTGATGTTGATTAGCTCTCCTTGGCGGCATGATTGAATACTTCACAATTCTACAATTCTCGGCTTGGACAAAGCAAAAGATACCAAATGATGTACGGCATAACTTCCTTAGCTCGGCTCTACTCCAAACTTGGCGCGCAAAACCTCCACCCAAATTCAAACATCTTTCGAACTTAGATCCAAAATTACATGGATCGAAAACTCCGACCTTGTTGCAAATTATGATGAACACGATGAACTACAACTTCTCAAAATAATGCAAACTTCGATCTCCACACTTCTACTTAGCTCGGCTCTACACTTCAAGCTCGGCTAATACTTCAACTTTTCAAACGTCTTCAAAGAATTGGCTCCAAGACTCGATTTAGCTATGATTGGCTAAAACAAGCTCTGATACCAAAAATGATGCAGCAGCGGAATGATAAACGATGTTTCTGTGAAAGTAACGATCGATGGAATTGAAGATACCGAAATGCCCGAATTCGTTGATCCGAAGATGTCGAATTCTAGCTATCCCAAACACGTTGATAGCGCACTATTCCATGTTTAAAGATCTACGATTCTTCGCACGTTGATCTAGCGCACTAGATTCCATGAATCAGCTTCAGCTGTCGTTGAATCGAGCGCACTCGATTATCCAAGAGTGGAGATAGGAGATTACACTCAACTACCAATTTGGTGAAAGCACAAAGCTAACAAAACAAAGTTTTTATTTCAAATCAACTAAACTTTTACAAATGACTCAACTTGCCTATTTATAGGCTACAACTCACGCCACAAACAAAATTGTACAACACATAAGTCGTCTCCGACCTAACAACCCACGACTTAGAAATCAGACGACTTACGACTTAAAAGACACAACAAATAGTACATAGCGACTTAACAAAGCAACACATACAACACATCACGAATTTACAACACTTAGGTCGTTTTCGACCTGTAAACTGCGACCTATGACTTAACAGGCCCAACGACTCAACAGCAGCGACATAACATTCTCCGCGACTTAACATAATCAACGGCATAGAGTAAAACGGCATAGGAATCCACGGCTTCAACCTTCAGCGACTTAACTTGTGCTCGACCTAACAATGAACGGCATCTGGAAAACTTCGCGACCTATGTCTTCACGACCTAAAGCCTCGTGACTTATAGTGTGCGACTTATCTCTCCAGATCACCCAGCGACCTATCTTAGGTCGTAACTCGTTTGCGCGACTTAGTATAGGTCGTAACATATCTCTGCGACCTAAAGTAGGTCGTAACCCTTGAGCTCGTCTGCATTCCATCACCTTGAACCTAGTAACTCGCGTGCCGCTTTTGTTAGGTCGTGAGCGACCTAAATTTGTGTTAGTTCGTGAGTGACCTAAGACTTCAACCCCCAACGACTTATTCCCAAGTCTTAGCTCATTACTCTCGAACCCGTTAGGTCGTAGCTCCTTTCCTGGTGGCTCGTTAGGTCGTGTACGACTCAATAAGAGGTTAGGTCGCTTGCGACCTATCTCTTCACTATTCTGGGCTGCATCAAGTTGGATATTGGTTTTGGTTGTATGTTGGAGAGTAGTGATGATGATGATAGATTGGAGAGAGGGACCTTCCTCTATACACGAAAGACGACCAAGAATGCCTTGCTCGCCTATCCATGGACGTTGGTCTATCTATCCCTATGGGATTAGGGTACTGTTTGTTTAGAATAAGTGACCACTTGTTTGACCACTTATTGATAAATAACCACTGTCAACTTGTTAGTTTTAAACAATTGTTTAGATCTAAAATAATTATTTAGTAAAAATGTGTTAAGCACTTTCATAATGCTTTCTCCAATTTTGAATGCTTAGTGATAATTTTTTCCATATATAGCCTTAGTTATTATACTAAACATTCAAAAAAATTAAAATAAAACATTTTAAATATTCATTTTACTCAAATTGTCGAATATTTTAAATATATTTTTTATAACTTTTATAACGTCAAATTTAATTTCAGAAACAAAAAACAAAAATAACCAAATCAAGAATATTTTAAATAGGTATAGTTTGGCTCACATCCCTGTTAAGTTTCAAAATATAGAAAACATCCTCTCAAAATAAACTTACGTTTCTAGTCCCTATTTCCAAATCCGCCTGCGGCAAAAGACCCAAATACACTTTACATTTTTAGCATTTCAAACGTGAATAACTTTCTGTAGAAACAACGGATCAGCATACGGTTTTCACCAAAACATCCTAAATTTTGTAATCTTTAAATGAGATCCATTGTTCGTACCAAAAAATCAAATTTTTTGTTAAGCTGCAATTGTTCCACATATTTGCAGAGAATTCTGCTAATTTTTGAAAACATCAATTTCCTTCAAATATCAGCAATTGTTCCAAATAATTGCAGACTTTTATGCAATTAAATGGAATAATTGCAGACTTTTATTCAATTATTCCATATAACTGCAGACTTTTTTCTGCAATTATTCTGTATACTTGCCATTTTCTGCAATTGTATGAAATAATCTTCAATTTTTCTCCAAATGAAAGCAATTATTCTATATAATTACAGACTTTTATTTAAATAAATAGAATAATTGCAAACTTTTGTGCGATTCAGTGAAATAATTGTAGACTTTTCTACTATTATTCCATATAATTACAGACTTTTCTACAATTAAATGGAATAATGGCAGAATTTTCTACAATTATTCCTTAATTGCATACTTTTAGGCAATTATATTGAATACATGCATAAAAGTCTACAATTATTCCAAATTATCATAGAAAAGTGCAACTACCATATAATTGCAAACTTTTCTGCAATTATTGCATATAATTGCTGAATTGTCTACAATCATACCATATATTTGTAGAAATTTTGAAAAACTTGGCCTACCCTTGTTTTTACATATTCATAATGCCAATTAGTAGAAAGATAATAAAATTTGTGATTTAATGGTGAAAACTGTTTGTTAATCCACCGTTTCTATAAGAAAGTTACTGTGTTTTAAAGATTGATAATTAATGCAGTGCAAATTTTAATTGTGGATTTGAGAATAACATCCACATATGAAGAACCAACGTTGAACCATGAAGTAGAGAGGTATTTTAGGGAAGAAAATTGCAGTATTTGAAAGTAGTGATGTAATTTGTATCTTTTTTTGGAGGATCTTTTGTGTTTTAAGTTTGATTTTAGGGAGGTGTCCCTTATTTTCACTTTTAATATTTGAAAAAAAGATTGGAAACTGTAAATTTCTCAATAACATAATTTTTATAATTATTTTTTAAAGACCAGTTTCATTAAATTGAATTTTTGGAAATTTAATTCATGAAAATTTAATTTTTTGACAATTGAAATCTTGAAATATAACAAATAGAAATTTAAATCTTTTAAAATTAACTACTTTCAAATAATTATCTACTCGAGCTTCCAAAAAACCAAAGTATTTTCAAAATTAAAAAAATTTCAAATTTCAACCTGTTAAAAAATTAAATTTACGGTTCAAAATTTTCATTTTACTTATCACCACATGGATAACCAAATAATACGAAGGGAAATATTATCAAAAAGGCATTTGCATTAGTTCTAATTAGAAATGTTAAAATTATAAATAAACAACTTTTTGCAATTCAGCGTTCAACATTCAACAATCATTATTCAGCATTCAGCATTCAGCAATCAACGTTCAACTTCCAACATTTTAAACAAATGAAGCCTAGAAGTATGTCGATGGGGCTCTATGTTCTTAGTCGATAGAATGAGCATCAGCGCTAAGATGATCGTACATCAGTTCTCAAGCTTTGTCAATTGTTGAAGGCGTTTAAAAGAAGATGATCATTCCATTGTAGGGAAATGATTATTCCTTGATTCTCTATACACGACCAATTCTAGATCCAAATCAACAGCGTGATTTCCTCATGCACAACATGCGACTTTCTATGGTGAATAGAAGCTTCCACGGTCTGGGCTTCCAGCATAACCTTTTCATAGGCGGTATTGATGAAATTATAAGTGCCGGGGATAATAGGCTGGGCATGAATAAGATCTACCATTGTAGGGGCGGAGGAATGAAGTTCATAGTTGTTTGAGCATCTAGCCTTATCCTCGGCTCATTCACTTTGCAGGTTAGAGTTCCCATACTAGTTAAGCCTTAAAGTGCACATCGCTATACGTTGTTGCTTAGCAAAAGAATGTGAAAAGCAGCGCTGACAACAGTATTGCCATTAGCATCATGATCATTAGATTTAATACTTTCGTTGTCACCGCTAAGATTTATGACAACCACTAAAATAGATTTTAGTAGGGAAGTATAAATGAAGAAAGGTGAGAGCTTTTAAGGGAGATCCTCCTTCCAACTTCAAAATGTTGACTTAAAAAATAGCCAACCTTAGAATTATGCTAATGTGTTCGTACTAGCAAAAATTACTTGCTAATGCTAGGCTTAAAAATAAAAATGTGGACTAAACGAGTAAATGACATAAGATGTAGAATGATTCGACTAAGTTTGCCTACATCCACTATAAAGATATCTTACTATATTGATCTTTTACAGTTACAATGAATTTCAGGAGAATAATATGCAATTAAGCACTTAAGATTAATGTTACCAAAATTAAGAGCTTTCGTATTTTTAATGCCAAAAATATGAATTCTAAGCTTAGAAACCAGCCCCTTTGATGCAGTATGATAAGGGTACTTGTAGCACCTGATGTTGATTAGTGAATGACTATGATTGTGCAGTTAATAGATGGGAATTCTCTTGGCCACTGTAGATCTAGTCACTTCGAATTATATTGGATAGCTGGAAAGGTAATACAATTGTGTAGATGAGATGGATGCTAGTTATCATTCCGTACTAAAATTGTGCTTTGTGCCGAGAAAGGCGCATGCTATAGGAGTGTGTGCGCTTTTGGTAGACATGCCATAGTAGTTAGTGGGATCAGCTATAGTTTTTGTCACATAACATGTTATTCCAGAAAACAAGATTATATAAAATCTTCTTGTGTACATTAGTGGTTTAATTGCATGTTGTCAAAAATTGTAAAGAAAAAAGCTGAAACTTGTTTGGGCTGAAGAGGATGAGCCGTGCCATGCATACGGTGATAAGACGGGTTGTATAAGACCAGTCTTAGGTGGGCTGAGATGGAGTCGGACCAAAGATGGATCACTTTTGTGTTGGACTAAAGATGAGTAAGGACAAAGATGGTGTGTTTAGTGTTATGTAGAATTAATTTTGATCTACCTAAGCTTAGAAGTCCTGACTTACCTATCTTGGACGTTTGTGTTTGCATTAGACTGGTGTTAACACTACTTTTTCAACGACCTAGCACTTAGCGGTCTACGACTTACCGAACTAAAGGACTCAAGCGACCTAAGCTACTCAAGGCCTCAACGACCTAACGACTTAGCGAGCTAAGAGACCCACCGGCTCAGCGATCTACAAGCTAGCGACCTAACAAGATAAGCAAGCTAGCGACCTAACACCAGAAGATCTCCTGTGTCCTAACGAGTTAGCGACCTAGCGACCTAACGAGTTAGCGACCTAACGAGTTAGCAACCTAACGACCTAGCGATTCAGGAGAAGGGAACGACTTAACATGCCCCGGAGTAAAACCACACGACCTGCCTCTTCTATTAGGTCGCTCACGACCTAATCCGACCAAGATAACTTTTGTATTTACAACATTAGGTCGCTCACACTTAGTATCTCACCCAGAATGGCTCCACTAAGTCGCCAACGACTTAAGCTAACTTGGGATGACCCTTAGGTTGCTCGCGACCTAAGACCTACGACCTACCTCCAGATTTTCCCTATAAATACCACGCCTACTCCATATTCAAGGGGGACTTTTCCAAACTTGGAAGCGCCGATACTCTGCTGCATTCAACACCTCTACTACCGAGAACATCTCAAACTACCCAAAGAGAAGATCATATACATTGAAGATGGATTCCAGAATCTCTTTTGCATTGAAGTGTTGATTACTTGTATCGATTGTTGAATAATCGAATAAATTCTTGTAAAACTTGTAATCGAACTTGTGATAAAGAAGATAAAGTGGACGTAGGCTTGATTTTGAGCCGAACCACTATAAAACTGCTGTCTCTTTACTTTTATGCTATTATCTGCTTTTTTTAGTTCCCGTACCAACGGGTGGTGCTTTCACTTTACTAATACTCACACCTGGGTGTTAGCGTTTGATTTTTACATTAACATTTTTGGTGCTTTCACTGAGAACATCGAACTCAGGTGTGTTCTTGCCATTGCTTCGCAAATATTTATTGAAAGAATCTCCTTAAAATCCAGAAGTCTATCTGAAATCATGGCTCCTAGAAGAAAGAGTAGATCCACTAGATCCGGAGATGCTTATGACAGGACCGCTTCTTCTCCAGCGCCAAATCAGGCGACTCCTACTGTTGGAGTCACAAGGGCCGAACTTGATGATGTTGTGTCTAGGTTATACCAACAAATGAAAGCTCAAAATGCTTTGATGATGGACAGGTTAAACGCTCTGCTCGGGGCAAACCGACAACCAGAAAATAATGAACCAACCTTTGTTGAAGATGCTCATGACTCCCAAGAGAAGAGTATTCCTCCAAGGGTAGCTGGCACCGCCGAAGGGGCACCTCCTCAAGCTGGAGGTTCAAGGACGCAGCCACCTCTTCGCGAACGATTTTTCAGGCAAACTTCCGAAAAAGTGGCTGACGTCTGCCCAGCAACGCCTCTGAACGATGAGGAATACTTATTAGGAATGGTTCGCCAAATCATGAAAGAAAGTATGCAAAGGGACGAAGATGAAAATGACTGGGGATTTGCTCCAAGCAAGACTCCGTTTACCGAAAGAATTCTAAAAGCTGAATTTCCAAAGAAATTTGTTCCCCCTACTATCCCAGCCTATCGGGGGACAAGTGACCCAAATCAATTCTTATACAAGTATGACTGGCATATGACTGGTGCCATGGCAACGGATGAGATTAAATGCAGATATTTTCCTATCTATTTGGAGGGGGTGGCTCTACTTTGGTTTACAAAGCTACCAGTCCGATCGGTGGATCAATTCTCTGACTTAACTCGTAAATTCAAGGAACAGTTCAGGTTGTATGCTACAAAGGCCAAGGACATAATGTCACTGTCCAGCCTCAAACAAGCTTCCGGCGAATCTATCAAATCATTCTTGAACCGCTTTAACATAACCTTAGCCGAAGTGGATAATGCTGAGCCTCGAATGATTCTAACTTACTTGATGCGAGCCATCGATAAAACAAGTGAGTTCGGAAAATGGTTGAAGATGAAGGAACCAAATTCACTTGAGAAGTTTTATAAGAAGGCTGACGAATTTATGCGTCTGGAGAATCTTCCTGCACCAGCAAAGGTGGTTGTGGCTGAAATTGAAAACAACAATGTGGCTGGAACTTCTAATAAGAAAGAATCTGGCGGTCCGAAGAGGGAAAATGACAGTAGGAAAGGACAGAAAGATATGAAGAAACTTCGTTACTTTAAGCCTTCAGACTTTACTCCTTTGACTGAGACTCCAGAGAACATCTTCTTTGCAACCAAAGATGCCATCAAGTACCCTGAGCCACCTAAGATTAAGCTCGGGAAGAATTTTGTGCCTAATGGAAGGTTCTATCGATTCCACAACCAACCTGGCCATGACACCAACGAATGTGGCCATCTAAAGAACTCGATTGAAGAACTGTTGAGAGAGAATAAACTGCAACAGTATGTCAAGAGAAACAAAGGTGATCCGGCCTCATCTACTGAAGGGCAGCAACTTCCTGCTCGTCAATCTAGCTCAAGAGAAAAGGCTTTGGTACAGGAATCTGAAAGGCCTGTTATTAATGTAATCACAGGGGGTCCCCACCCAGCAGGCAGAAGTTGGGGAGAGATGGAGAGGTATGCTCATGCTCTGAGACATGCCCCGAAAGAAGAAACTGTTTTTGTCTTGGAAAATGCTGTGCCTTCAAAACAGCAAAGAACTTTTCACGATGATATCATATTCAGAGTTAGAGATTCTGTGGGAATTGAAGCTCCCACCATGGATCCTTTGGTAATAACTGCCGGTATCGGACTAGCTATTGTGAGAAGAGTGCTTGTTGATTGCGGCGCTTCTTGTAATATCCTCTTCAAAAAGACCTTTGATCAAATGAAAATTCCGATGGCTGATGTTCAAGCTTCTTCGCAAAAAAATTGTTGGGTTCACTGGGGAACCAAAACAGCCCATCGGAACTGTCGACTTATTTGTAGAACTTGGTGAAGGGGAAAGAAAAGTGATTCGTAAGCAAACTTTTGTTATTGTTGATGAATTTTCTGCTTATAACGCCTTCTTGGGACGACCAACTCTTGCTGCATTCAAAGCTATTCTCGCCCCGTGGTGCCTAATTATGAAATTCCCCACTGATAACGGCGTTGGTGTTTTGAAGGGGGACCAGGATGCTGGGCGGGAATGTTATCTCACAGAGTTGCAGGAGGCGAAGAAGAGAGAAATAGGAAAGGGTGCGGCAGCTCCGCTCCGCATCAAAGAACCCACCTTGTAGCAATTACGGGGTGGACCCTGCACTGGTGAGCATAGTGGTGCGCGAAAAGAAATTGATCCCAGAAAGACCAGTGCATGGGAAAATAGGGTGGTGCCGGTAGAAGTAACGGTGCCAATACCTGTTGACCAGAAAGATCCAAACAAGGTGCTAAATGTGGGTTCACAACTCGGTGCGACAGTTCAGAATATGCTAATATCATTCTTGAAAGCAAACCTGGATGTATTCGCTTGGAGTCATGCTGACATGTGTGGAATATCTCCAGAAATTGCAGTACATGCCTTAAATATTGATCCGAAGTTCACACCTGTAAAGCAGAAAAGAAGAACCTAGGGTCTTGAAAGGTCTACAACATTAAAAGAAGAAGTAGATCGGTTCATGGAGAATGGCTTCATCAGAGAATCCACTTATCCAAATTGGGTTTCTAATCTAGTGTTGGTTAAAAAAGCAAATGGAAAGTGGAGAGTATGTATCGACTTTTCAGACTTGAATAAAGCATGTCCCAAAGACTGTTTCCCGTTGCCCAAAATTGATCAGTTGGTGGATGGAACAGCCGGGCATGAATTAATGTCTTTCATGGATGCTTACTCAGGATACAATCAAATCATGATGCATGAGTCGGATCAGGAGGACATGAGCTTCATCACCGAAGTTGGTCTTTACTACTATAAAGTCATGCCCTTCGGACTAAAGAACGCGAGGGCAACTTATCAGAGACTCGTTAATGCCATGTTCAAGCCTCAAATTGGCAAGACTATGGAAGTGTACGTTGATGATATGTTAGTAAAATCAAAGAAGGCAGTAGACCACATGGACCATCTGGCAGAAATGTTTGCGATCCTCCGAAAGTATCGGATGAAGTTGAATCCTCTGAAATGTTCATTCGGGGTTGAGTCCAGAAAATTCCTAGGTTTCATTGTGAGTGCTAGGGGCATTGAAGCTAATCCTGCTCAGATCACTGCCTTAAGAGAAGTCAAACCCCCTAGAACAAAGAAGGAATTGCAAAGCCTGAAGGGAAAGTCGCTGCTTTGAGTCGATTTATTTCCAAAGCCACAGATAAATGCATTCCCTTCTTTGATGCTCTGAAGAAAGGGAAAAAGAATTTTGAATGGACTCCTGAGTGTCAAAAAGCTTTTGATGAGCTGATTCATCATATGGAAACGCCTCTGGTACTTTCTAAGCCCAATAATGGTGAAGGTCTATTCATATACTTGGCAGTTTCATCTCATGCTCTGAGTGCAGCGTTGGTACGAGAAGACGCAAAAGTTCAGCGTCCAGTTTATTACATCAGCAAAAGATTCACTGGGGCAGAGGTGAATTATTCAAAGTTAGAGAAGCTCGCCTATAGTCTATTGATCGCGTCCAGAAAGTTGAGGCCATACTTCCAGGCTCATCTTATTAAAGTCCTCACTGATCAACCTCTAAAGCAAGTCCTATTCCGCCCTGAAACTTCGGGTCGACTTCTGAAGTGGAATATTGAACTCGGTCAATACGATATCACCTATCATCCCCGAAAAGCAATCAATGGACAAGCTTTAGCAGATTTCATTGTAGAATGCACAGATAAAGGTGGCAGTGAGGAAGAGGTAACTGAAGACATTCCGATCCGATGGAAATTATATGTTGATGGTGCAAGAAATGACTAATGTTCCAGAGCTAGGGTTGTGCTTGAAACCCCCGAAGGGCGGTCTTTGTGTTATGCATTGAGATTAGAATTTCCTTTGACAAATAATGAAGCCGAATACGAAGCTCTTATTGCCGGTTTGAAGATTGCTAAAGAACTGAGCATCAAAATATTGCAGATCTTCAGTGATTCCCAGCTTATTGTATGCCAAGTCAAGAAAGAGTTTCAAACTAAAGGAGGAAATCTGCCTGCTTACTTATCAAAAGCCTGTGAACTTCTCAATGATTTTGATCATTATACAATCAACCATATACCTCGGGAAGAGAACATCAAGGCAGATTCTCTCGCAAAATACTGAAGCTCTAGCGAAGCTCAATTATTGGGATTGGTCCCTGTAGAAGTCTTAACAGCTCCGAGTATTTATGAGATGGATATTGACTGGATCATGGCTGTATCTCAAGAACAGGAGTCGTGGATGACCCCTATCAAGGAATATCTACTCAACGGCTCCTTGCCAGAAAACTCAAAAGAACGCCAGAAGCTGTTAAGACAAGCCCCGAGATATGTAATTCAAGGCGACCATTTGTACAGACGAGGATTCTCGATGCCATTACTCCGATGTGTAACCAAAGAAGAGGCTAAGACAATTTTAACTGAAGTGCACGGAGGAGAATGTGGGGATCATTCAGGTGGCCAAACTCTTGCAAAGAAAATTCTCCGTTATGGGTATTTTTGGCCGGATGTTAACCGAGATGCTGCTAGCTATTCCCGAAAGTGTGACAGATGCCAGAGATTCGAAAAAATCCCAAGAGCACCTTCCACCGTGCTAACACAGATGGTCAGTCCATGGCCATTCGCCATTTGGGGAATAGATCTCATTAGGCCTATGCCGATTGCCAGATCCGGAATCAAATATGCCATTGTTGCTGTTGATTATTTCACTAAATGGGTTGAAGCTGAACCCTTGGCTACTATTACCTCTAAAAAGATGATAAATTTTGTAACTAAAAATATCATTTGCTGGTATGGTGTGCCTCAGAAGATAATAACAGACAATGGTACCCAATTCGAAAGCGAAGAATTCCAGGAATTTTGCAGGCGATTCAAGATCCGAAAAAGCTTCTCAGTAGTGGCCCATCCGCAGGCAAACAGGCAAGTGGAAGCAGTGAACAAAATCATCAAATCAACCATCAAAAAGCAACTGGAAAAAGCAAAAGGTGGTTGGGTTGATAAGCTGCCACTAGCACTATGGGCATATAGGACTACCCACAATACTGCGACTGGGCACACTCCATTCTCATTAGCATATGGATCAGAAGCAATGATTCCAATGGAAATAGAGGTCCCCTCACACAGGAGAATTCATTTCAACCAAGCTGAAAATGAAAAGCTGCAACTTGAAGCACTTGACTTGCTTGATGAAAGAAGGAAAGAAGCTGAACTCAGCGTTGCAGCTCAACAGCAAAGGATAGCCAGGCACTTCAATTCTAAAGTTCGTCAACGCAGCTTTGAAATTGGGGATCTAGTCTTGAAAAGGATCATGACAGCAACAGGAGTGTTTGGGCCAAACTGGGAAGGGCCGTATGTCATAGGCCAAAAACTTCTTGATGGCACTTTCAAACTCACAACTGTCGAAGGAGATCCAATCCCGAGAGCCTGGAACAGCAACCACTTGCGTCCATATTTTACTTAAAAGCCATGCTTGAATTTGTAAAATAATTCTGGATGTATCATTCTTGTATTGTATGCCATTGTAAAATCAGAGTGACTCAGCAATAAGAACTATAAAGTGGACGTAGGCCAAATTCTTGGCCAAACCACTATAAATCTTGTGTCTTCTATTACTATATAATGCCTGTCTCATTTCGATGTGCAAATATTTTAAATATGTTGCTAAAATATCGATTTAATATTGTAGGCAATCAAAGCAAAGCTTACCTATTCAACACGTCACAAACCCAAGAGATTCCATAAATCACTCAATAAACAAATTTCAAGCCACACAAATTCCAGATTCAATTCTTACATAAGAAGTACTTCTCACAAACAGTTGGTGATTCCACCGAAGGGGCACCTTCCAAAAGTGAAGGTTCCAGGCCCTTGCTAACTGGTCGAGATCGTTTGTGCAAACAAACATCCGATTAAGTAATTTGCGTCTGCCCCGTGGATTCACTTAACAAAGAAGTGCGCTTCTCTGGAAGAATCAAACAACCTGCAAAAGGAAGGAACATGTATTCAAAAGTTATAACAATGGATCGCTGAGGAACAGATGATGAAAAGACATTGGCAATCAAACAAAAAACAGCCAAAATAGAATCTTGTCTCTCAACCAATAAGGTTGGTGGAACCACCGAAGGGGCTCCTTCCCAAAGTAAAGGCACCGGGCCCTTGTTGCTTAATTATGATCGTTTGTGCAAACAAACATCCAATTAGGTGGCTTGCGTCCGCCCCGTGGAACCACTTAACTGTGAGACGCAACCTTCCTGGCGAACAACTCAAAGCCCTCTCCGGAGGCACAATTTAAAGCCCTCCAACGAGGCACGCTATAAAATGAAATGTTTTTCTCAACCAATAAGGTTGATGGTACCACCGAAGGGGCATCTTCCCAAAGGAAGACACCGGGCCCTTGCTAATTAATTGCGATCGTTTGTGCATGAACATCCAATTAAGAGGCTTGCGTCCGCCCCATGGTCCATTTGACTGTGAGAAATAACTTTCAGGCAAAAAAATAAAGCCCTCTTCAGAGGCACTCTTCTACTCTTATGGAAACGTTCTTCCCCAAAAAAGTTGAAGTGCAAAATAAAGCCCTCTTCGGAGGCACTTTTCTACTCTCATGGGAACGGTCTTCCCCAAAATAGTTGAAGTGCAAAATAAAGCCCTCCAACGAGGCACGTTGTAAAATGAAATGTTTTTCTCAACCAAAAAGGTTGGTGGAACCACCGAAGGGGCACCTTCCCAAAGTGAAGGCACCGGGCCCTTGCTGCTTGATTATGATTGTCTGTGCAAACAAACATCCAATTAAGTGGCTTGCGTCCGCCCCGTGGATCTATTTAACTGTGAGAAATAACTTTCAGGCAAAACATGAAGCCATCTTCGGAGGCACAAAGCCCTCTTCGAAGGCACAACTCTTCGTAGGAGCCCTCTTCGGAGGCAAAAGACCTCTAACGAGGCACAAAGCCCACTTCGGAGGCAAAACTCTTCGGAGGAGCCCTCTTCGGAGGCAAAAGACCTCTAACGAGGCACAAGCCCTCTTCGGAGGCACAACTCTTCGGAGGAGCCCTCTTCGGAGGCAAAAGACCTCTAACGAGGCACAAGCCCTCTTCGAAGGCACAACTCTTCGGAGGAGCCCTCTTTGGAGGCACAAGTCCTCTCCAAAAGGCACACTAAGAAAGCCCTCTCTAGAGGCATATCAAACAAAGCCCTCTTCGGAGGCACATTTCTACCCCCAACGGAAAAGTGCCAAATAAAGCCCTCTAACGAGGCACGTCCAAAAATAAAAGTTTTCTTCGAAAGTCCGCTTCACTATAAAAAGTAATCCACTTCTCAGAAAATAAAAGTGGCCATCTCCAAAAGTTGAAGTGTGTTAACTCTTTCTAAAGAGAAAAGAAAAAGAAGAAAACTTCTCCGATACAAAGCACACTCTATTAAAGCAGAATAATATTTCCTCAAAACGGAAGAATTATTCTCTTGAATAAGAGTACAAGTCTTTTTAGAATATTGCAATGAGCCGTGGTATGGGGGCATATAGCTATATTAATAAAAACAACGCTCAAACAAGCATACCACGAGCTCACTGATATATCGTACAAAGAAATTAAAGAAATTTGTGCAAAACCAAGGAATAAATGCAATCACAAATACTGACAAGAGATTGTACAAGTAAAAAGAGTCATTTTTATTCCATACTATCAAATTTTTTATCCATGTACAGGTTTCAAAAAGCGGGGGCCGGTACCTGCACAATCTCCGGTCGATACAAGTCTCTAGACAAAAGACAAAATAGCAAAACAAGAAAGATAGAACCAAACTCATTTCTTCTTCCTCTCGCCGCCTTTGGAGCCTTCACCTGGTTTAATGACTAACTTCGTAGGCCGGCTTGGACGAGTCGCGGAAGAAGGAGGAAGAGGTGCAATTGGGTCTTCTTCTGCTTTCTCATCATCAGCAGGAGTGTCTTTCTTTTTCTTTGAAATGTTGCGTTTTCCCCTCTTTTTCGAAGAAGATTCGTTGCCCGAAGTAATAAGTTCAGATAGCTTTGTGTTGTCAGCATAAAATTTCTCCGGGGACCTCTCACCCTCCTCAAGTTCTTCTGCCTTCTGCTCTTGCGAAGCGGTCGGATCATCCAAGTCTTGGAGAGCTTCTATTTTTTCTTCTTGCGACCCCGGTTGAGAAGCAGAAGAAGGAGTAACTTGAAGAGGTAGAGGAGCAGCAGTTGGGGGAGTCGAAGCTGGTACAACACTTGTTGTTTTTGCTACAGAAGAAGAAAAGTTAAAAACATCAGTATTTCCCGCAAAGAGAGGAGATGGTGGCACATCAAGGCTTAAATAATAGGCAAAAAGTTCATCAAGCTCAGTTGAAGCAAACGAGCAGTCCACTTGAGCCAGATCGGAATTGAAGTTACCTGGAGAGCTTGGTTTGATCACTTCAATTTCATAATCCTGGGCTTCAGTACTTTCCTGGGCCTCTTCTTTAGTGTGAGCAGTTTTAGTTTGGATTTCGGCTTTTGCAGGAGGTGGAGAATGAGAGCTAGAGCCAATGGTATCAGGGTCGACCGAAGCCGAAGGACGAGTGGGGTCGGCTAAAGGCGCCTTCTCCAGATGCTCTCCTCCTGCTGCTTCGGCTCGTTCCCTAGCAAGCTGTTCTTTCCCTCTAGCAAGGGCAGCACAACCCTCGTCGTCCAAATAACAAGCCTCCAGGTCCCCCTCCACATAGCCGGCATCTTTATACATTTCACTTATCGCCTCCCACACTTCTGCTATAGTAATTTCGTATTTTGGGCCCAAGAACGAGAGACTGCCTTTCCCTAAGACACTGAGAACGTAAAACTCAAAAAGTGTGGAGTTGATGGTGGCCTTGGTTGTTTCGTGCGATTCTTCAGCAGCCGCTTTTCCGGTAATGGCCTCATCACGCTCCTTTTCAACTTTTAAAAGTTGAGCTTTTAACATAGTGATCTCCAAGTCTTGCGAGCTGACTGTTTCCCGCAGCTGGACGGTGTCGTTGCGGTATTTTTCAACAACATGCCGTTCTGCCTCAAGTTTGATCTCGGCATCTCTCTGGGCAGCATGTGCGTCTCTCACTTGCTTTTGAAAAACCTCTTCCTTTTGAGAATGAGAAACGGAAGAGGTAGCAAGGTCTTCTTTGAGTTTCTTGACTTCTGCCTCAAGCTCCTCGTTGAAAGTAGTGATGCTTTTCATTTCCGCATCGTGCTGATCAAGAACTTTCTTCCACTCTGACTTGTCGTTTTCCATCGTTAGCATAGCCTCAAGATTTAGGTGGTTGATTCTTTGAAGCTCATCGACAAGTTTTTTCCATCCAGACATTCTCTCAATATCGAGTTTAACGGCGTCAAGATTTCTCAACATAGCTTATCTGTCGATGGGAACCAAATCAAGATCAAAACGCACTCCTTTCAAGCACCAGTTCGGAAACCAGCTTTGGAGTGCAGTCGGAGGCTTTTCGACCTGATAGGGAGGCCTATTGATGATTGTTTGGATATCAGTTCTTTCGAGGGCAGGAGAACAGGAGGGGATGTCTAAAGAAATAGAAGCAGCGGGCACTTTAGAGATTTCAGAAGAAGACTTGTCGTCGAATTTAGCCTGCTTGCTTGAATCCTCTGTTAAGTGACTCTTTCCCCTGTCATCGTGAGATTTTCTTTTATGAGAATCGTCATCTCTTTGAGAGGAGTCATGGCGATGAACTTTTCTTCCATATCGCTCCTCGTAAGCCTGTCTCTCTCGAGCTTTTCTAGCCGCTCGTTCCTCATCAGTTTCCCTGGGGCAGGGAGATAGTGTCGAGGATCATAAAAGTCACGTCTTCCGTAGCTTCGAAAATCATCATAGTACGAGCCACTCCGTCCCATTGGAGAATCTAAAAATGAAAAAGAGATAGAATTTAGAAATCTCCAGAAAAAGGAAGTTAAGTGCGAGTGACTGCTAAAAATCCTAAGTGTGTGTGGCGTGCAAACTACGCGCGTCAAGCTACAAACCACTCTTCAGCTTAGGAGTGATGTCGGCTTTTACAATAGGGGTCAACTCATGATTTGACGGAAGTGGTCATAAGACAGATGTTGCTTCGACCGATGGAGAGACAAACTTAGGAGCGGTGATATCATCTTTGAAAAGCTCTTGAGAAGTCACCATAAAATCGCTTAACCCCTCGAAGATGTCGTCACCATCATGCCCAGTCGAGTGAGTCACGCCAGCAGTTCCTTCTTCAACATGCTCAGCACTTTTTGTGGCAGAACTTTCCTTCTCCGTCCCCTCATCAACTTCCGTGGCGACCTTCCCGGGATGTTGAGGGAGTTCCTCTTCTTCGATAACCGGGAGAGGCTTAAACTTGCCGGAAAACTCTGCACCCTCAGCAGAACCGGAGCATTTTATCAATGAAGCCTCTGCAACAAGTTCTTTCGACGCAAGTTCTTTTGCGGGGGCTGGGGCATCAGACTTTTCCGATTGAGAAGCGGGGGCATCGCGAAGCTGAAGGGATCGGGAAGGAAGTAAAAGGCCAAATTGATGTAGAACTTCATCTTTCAAAAAATATTTGATACTCCTCTCTTCGGCGGCAACAACGCTTAGCCTTTCAAAAGTTGGCTTGTGGCTGGAGTCTTTAGAAAGAAGAGGAAGTGCTGTAAAAGTAAAGGATGAAGTTAGTCCTTAACCCGTGGACTAGAAAAGCTCAAGAACGGAAAGTACAGAGATAGGCAAGCTTACTTCCTACTCTCCAAATGGCGTATAATCCCGGGGGACAGCGAACAAAGAAAAATTGATTCAAAAACCCGTGGACGCTTTCAGGAAGATCAGTAATTAGTTTACGATTCCTGGCGCACCGCACAAGTACAATAGAAGGATGATCTTTATTCTTCGCAAACGTGCACAAATAGCAAATCTCTTCAAAGATCAGAAGACGGTCGAGTGTCCTTCTAAACAGTACACATAGTCCTATCAAGATGGCGTAGCCATTGGGATGCAACTAGAAAGGAGATATAGTTAATCGAAGAAGGAGCTGTCGAAGAAAATCGTTAAAGGGAGGAATAGCTCCACTTGAGCACATCTGACGATTAACTGCGATAAAACCAAGAGGTGGCCTGTCAGCAGTATCGTTTACCCCAGGAAGCAAATCGTCCGCTTTAGCAATACCAAACTGAACACATAATTGACTGAACACCCGTTGATTCAGAGTGGTTGAAGTTCTTTCCGGGGGGTTATCCAAGAGATTAGCTATTGGGAAGACCTCTCCAACTTGCCCTACTATCTCTTCTTGTTGAGAAGTCATTCTATACAAGGAACTGGACATTCAAATATGAAGGTGCACGTTTCCTAAAAAGCGTGTGAAGTGTTGTGCAAAGCTACCGAAATAACAAGTAGATAAAATAAAACTTGAAATAGTACTGATTGATACACGTCAATTCAGGAAGTTTCAAGGCTTGTTACTAGATCAAAGTTAAGTGTAGTATCAATGCAGATAACATTTAGCAATAAGCAGTTATAGTTGTATACATTTTGCGTTGATACTTCATTTAAATCAGTCGATTCACATCACTTCATCTTTAATCAGATTCATACTGTTTTATTTAAGTAAAATATCGTTTCTTTGATCTAATCCATCACTCGATGTGGACAGTCGATGATGAGTATATTCGTCCCGTTCATCTGCAAATGTTATGTTTAACAGGTTGATTAGCATTAAAGTTAATATAATCTATAAAGAAATGCAACAAGTTCAGGCAGGTTATCTCTGCAGTTCAAGTCGAAAATTCAAGTTAAGTGCTGTAGATTTTTGCAAGAAGTCAAGTTCAAGCGACTTAGCATAGGTCGAAGCTTCCTTAAGTCGCACTGTTTAAGTCAGAAAGTTCAGTAATGTCACGTTCCTACGAGTTAAAAAGTGCCTAAGTCAAAGAGTTCAAGGCATGAAACTTCAGGTCAAGGCAGTGCAAATTTGTCTAAGTAATAGCTCGTTCAGGTGTAACCGCGACCTAAATTTTATGTCGCAAAGAGTTAGGTCGCTGAAAAGAGTTAGGTCGCTGATTTGAGTTAGGTCGCTGATTTGTTAAGTCGTTCGGCTTACCTTAAGTCACGAGGGTTCTTAGGTCGTTCGATTCACTAGGTCGCTCCTGAAGTAGCTCGGCGATATCAAGCTATCTCCCATTAAAAAACCTAAGTCCTATTCTCCAATCACATTCTTCCACGCATCCACCACCCTTTGCATCACTCAAAGTATCACGGCGTAACCCGCTATCCACTAACCCGTTAACCTCACATCTCCTCGTCTTCTCCAAACACCTAAAACCCCATCATTTCCTCCAAATTTCCAGAAAACGTTACTAACTCCACAAATTCAAATATAACTATGTGAAACCCTAAGCTGATTCATTCTCAAAGCAATCACCAACGATTCGACGAGGATCGGAGGGTGAATCGAAGTATAATCTTACGACATGATAACGAAAATTGTATGGAGCTGAATATGGAGGAATCGATGGAAAACGCGGCGAATAGATGATCAGAATTACCTAAATTCACTGTTGGAATCGACGATTGGAGATGAAAAAGTGAAGATTTCGTGTTAATCTTTGAGCTCGAATGCAGCAATGGCAGCACGGTGTAAGAAAAAGAGTGAATAGGACGAAGCGAGTTAAATAATTTATAGGCGGGAAAAGTGGAATTCGAATCGGCCTAAAACGACTTAACGACTCCAGCGACTCACGACTTAGCAACTCATAGGGCACGAGTTAAAAAGTGTCGAAGCACACGACCTAGTCCCTAGGCATATACTTCGAGGGGCAAGTGTTAACACTACTTTTTCAATGACCTAGCACTCAGCGGTCTACGACTTACCGACCTAAAGGACTCAAGCGACCTAAGCAACTCAAGGCCTCAACGACCTAACGACTTAGCGAGCTAAGAGACCCACCGGCTCAGAGATCTACAAGCTAGCGACCTAACAAGATAAGCAAGCTAGCGACCTAACACCAGAAGATCTCCTGCGACCTAACGAGTTAGCGACCTAACGAGTTAGCGACCTAGCGACCTAACGAGTTAGCGACCTAACGACCTAGCGATTCAGGAGAAGGGAACGACTTAACATGCCCCGGAGTAAAGCCACACGACCTGCCTCTTTTATTAGGTCGCTCACGACCTAATCCGACCGAGATAACTTCTGTATTTACAACATTAGGTCGCTCACACTCGGTATCTCACCCAGAATGGCTCCACTAAGTCCCCAACGACTTAAGCTAACTTGGGATGACCCTTAGGTCGCTCGCGACCTAAGACCTACGACCTACGACCTACCTCCAGATTTTCCCTATAAATACCCCGCCTACTCCATATTCAAGGGGAACTTTTCCAGACATGGAAGCGCCGATACTCTGCTGCATTTAACACCTCTACTATCGAGAACATCTCAAACTACCTAAAGAGAAGATCATCTACATCGAAGATGGATTCCAAAATCTCTTTTGCATTGAAGTGTTGATTACTTGTATCGATTGTTGAATAATCGAATGAATTCTTGTAAAACTTGTAATCGAACTTGTGATAAAGAAGATAAAGTGGACGTAGGCTTGATTTTGAGCCGAACCACTATAAAACTGCTGTCTCTTTACTTTTCTGCTATTATCTGCTTGTTTTAGTTCCCGTACCAACGGGTGGTGCTTTCACTTTACTAATACTCACACCGGGGTGTTAGCGTTCGATTTTTATGTTAACAACTGGTTTGGACCGGGCCGTGCTAATTATTGTCGGCCGGCTAATCTTTTTACTTACGAAAAAATTAGCGACAAGATACATATACCAACATGCATGTGTGTGTGGAAACTTGGTTCTTGTGTAAGAACATTCTTCGTGTTTTCCAAAGATTAAACTCGTCATAGACAGCCTATGACATGCACATTTCCAATGCTATGTACAATGCAGTAGACATTGACGAAAAGTTGCTTTAGAACTTCTACAAAAAATTACATGATCTCAATAGCACCTATGTCACCAACTAAGTGCAACTAATAAGATCATTACATTCAAATTGCAGTAGTAAAACCATTTCGATGCCGAACTCAAACTACTATAATCTTCAAATGTCTAACTTTATCGACACCCCACAATCATATAATGCACAATCATATTTTATAACACCTATTCTAAACACATGCTACATCCTAGGTTAACCAAGCTTAAGATCCACGAGTGTTACAAAGGTATATCTAGACTTGGACGTAGACGAGACAAACCGACTAATCAAAGGTGCTGAAACTATGTTCGGACAATCTACAGCGTAATTATTTCAAGTCTAACCAACTAGTTCTATTCTTTTAACTACAACAATTCAAAGAGGATATTAGATGCCCAACAGGAAGATACAACAAAATACACTTCCAATTTACCATTCAACATACCTTACTAGCCGACTGACCTACTCATGGCCGGTGGACTGAAGGCAAATGAGGTGTGAGAAATATATCACTCACATAACATATTAATTTGCAAATTGCTAGGAAGGAACCACACCCTAAGAAATCAACATTGGCAAACATAGGATATTCTTTCCAAGGCAGAACTAAGTGGGTTCAATAAAGAAGTTGAGTTGCTGCTCAAATGTTCTAAAAAGCCATGTTGGAAAAAGACTGTCACCATATTGGCATTGCAACACTATATGCTTATAAAGAAACCATAAAGACACAACTAAAGCATGGATTGTGAATAGAAAAGCATACCCATGTTTTGAAACTACTGCTTATGATTTTATAAAAATGAAATTTGCATGCCATGTTACTTTTTCCTAACTTGTACAGTAGAATAAATGAAATGAAATACATACGATGTTTAATTCTTCTTAATTGAAGTTATAAAAAGCTAATGACATTATATATATATGTCCATATATGTATATATCCATATATATGTATATGCATATATAAATAAATATACATGTATATGTATATGTATATGTATATGTATATGTATATGTATATGTGTGTGTATGCGTATATGTGTGTGTGTCACTATACACACACATATACATATACCTATATGTAAATACATACATACATATATATATATACACACAAACACATTCCAAGTTGGTATAAATCAACATAATGACTTCGGGTGAGCCATGTAATTAAAATATTCATTCATAACGCAAAAAAATTTGTCCATGAGGTTGATAAGCTTTCCGTTGTAGACTAGGTCATAAAGTTGCTTTTTAGATCTAGCCCTACAAGGTACACAATGATTTTCGACGGCTTCCCACCGTCGGTGGCCATCGTGAGCCATTAGAAATCCCATTAGAATACAGAACACAGATTTCATCCATTTCTGATAGAATCTACGATGACTTTGCAATGGTGTCCGACGACTTTTTCGAAGGCAGTTCCGATGTTTTTTTCCAACTGTGGAGACGTCCATGTTTCTTGAAAGCTCGCTTGAGAACCGTCTGAAGCCGTCGGAATATTCGACAGGTAACTCATCGGGAGCCATCGGTATTTATTAGAGTTTTTTGACTTTTAAGCCATCGGGAGCCGTCGGGAGCCATCAGAATTTGGGTAATTTTTTTTCAACAGCCAAATAGCACATCAATATCAATATATATCCCAACACATCAAAATCCATATATATCAGATGTATAAGCTAAAATTAATATCAGTATCAATATCAATAATAAGATAAAACACAAATATTACCACCTCAAACATTTCTAATCAGTACAAAACAAACCATCCATCATCAGTCTCGCATACCCAACTACAATATCTATATTCAGCATCCATGTACAATATATAAATCCGACATCCGACATCAACCCCACAAATCAACATCAAACACCCCATGTCCACAAATCAACCTCACCATCTCTCATTATATACACACACATAAGTTTCAAAAACAAAAACGGCAAAGCGTAGCTTAGGACTCGTCATCGGCTCCGGAACACCACCAGATGAACAAAATGCTCTATGACGCTCTACATACTCAGCTAAAAGCTAGTTTAGTTACTCCATTTGCGCTGCTCAAAGGCGGTCCTACTCTTGCAGCTATGCAATCTGTTGTCGAAGCTCATTAATCTCAGCATTGTCCCCAGCCTAAGCCTTTTGTGAGGCCCATGCCAACAAACCAAGTCAAAATATGTTTAAGTTAGTGCGTAACTTTTATAAGAATTAAGAAATTTTTACAATTCAGTTAATTTTTATTAATTACCGGTCAATTGCCATATTCATAGCGCCTATTTCACTATGTCGGGTCCATAACGGAGTCGAAGATAGCATCCTCCTCATCAGTGGTCAATTTCTCCTATCCCGAATGCTCAAGAATCTGTGCATGTGCTTGCATAAATCTTTCCTGCAACGCAAAATTAAACACAATTAAATATTACGTGGAATTATTATAATAATTTCTAACTAATTAATTACAGTGATCATTACTAATAACTTATAACATAAAATATAATTACGTGTGTGGCGTATGCTTTATCATCCTCATGCCATGCATACATCACTGATCCCTCATCGCCAGTCTGCCTGACGGCATTTGTATGTGCAAATACATCTATATACAAGACAGGAGCCCGACGTTGTCTTTCCTGTAATAATTGGTGTATATTATTGTTGTCCATACAAATTTATACAAAAAATGTAATAACTATTCATAATGGAAATTAATCAATTTACCAGGTCCTCGTGATGATGTTGAAATGATTTTAAGCCATCACAGTGTGCGATAGGATTTTTATGCCCGTTTGCCGAGTTCCTGTCTGACTCCACCTGCAAATTAAAAATTAAGATTATATTTTATAGGTATAAATTATGTATTCTCTACTGAACAAACTAAGGTGATATCTGATAGACTTACATGAATTCATCCTTACTCCATCATGCGACCCAAGCATCCCATACGTTGGTGCCAATCCATCTTGGCTTCTTTCTAGATGTTCTTATGGTAGACCTCATATCCCGGTAATTCTTTGCAACTTTAGAGTTCCAATGGTGCTAACAAAGAGAAACGTCCTCCTTTTGTAGGTATGCCGCCACCTGTTTATATGTAGAAAATACATAAGTTATACATTTATACTAGTCCGCAAATTGATAAATGATTATATATAATGATATTTAATTTGACACTTACCAGGAAGCCCGGCCAGATGCTCTTCCATACATGCTCTGGGATCCTACTCCATTTCAGCCAGCATGTAGTCATACGGCTCATGTATGCCTGCTTAGATATGTTGAGAACTATGTTTGAAGGCTCAGGCTCAAAACACCTGCATTAAATATGTTACAGACAAATCATGACTAAAATATCATACAAAATATTTATAATGCCGAAGTAAATTTAATAATTATGAGCCATCTGCCTTCGGTAGCAATCTAACCACCGTACGTGGCGCTTCCTTCGATGGGCCGTTGTAATCACCTTCGCTGCGAATGGCCCCTCTCTAAGATATAGAGGGGGGAAGAACTTCGATGCCAAAAGAAAGACATCTATAATTCCTGTCATATACATATTATTTTATTATGGCAGAACATATCATTCAATTATCAGTAAACATATCAAGGTTTAAAGTCACTCCACGTCGTTTTCTGATTCAAACTCAATCTCGTACTCCATAGTTTTTTCCTCTATGGTCTCAAATGCTTCTACTAAGACATTTGATTCATCATTTAGAGGTCCAAAATTGGTTTGATGATCTGTTATTGTAATTTTTCCGTTTTCCATGATATCCGCTTGGTATGCTTGTTCCTGTGGAATATTCTTTCCATCAAACGTGAATCTTGCCTTCGTTTTAAAAACTATCGACCAATCTACTTTATCTCTTTTTAGAGATGGATAAGGAGCATAATAAACTTTTATGGCTTGTTTTGCTAGTAAAAATGTATCGTACTTGTGATATCTTGATGTATGCTATATTTTTTATAGTGCATGTTGATTCCAGAACCTTGAACATTACTTAACCAGTTGCATCCAAATAAATAAACTTCTTTCGGAGGTCAGGTGAAATATGTTAAGTGCAAAACTTGAGTTAACACACCACAAAAATCATTTATGTGATCATTTGGATCATCACTACCTTTAACATAAACACCGGTATTGTTAGTTAATTTTTCAGCCCCATATTTTTTGGCGTTGAATTTGCATCCATTGACAAAGAATATTGGATATGTCTTGACTTTTCTTTTTAGTCCCATCGCAATATGTTTCAATCCTTCGTCAACCACATAATTTATCGGATCATATAGGTGGTTCAAAAACCAAGAAGCAAATTTTTTGATGATATCACCGCTTGGATGTTATGATTCGTAAATAATGTATATGGATAATATATTGCATTATAATTAATGCACACATGTATTATTCAAGTAAATAATTTTAGATGCGTTATTTAATAATACCTAACAAATGGCGCAACTCCTGCGCAGTTAAGAAGAACATATGCGTTGGGTACATGGTAATCTCCATCGTCTAACTATACTTCCACACATTTTCCAAAAGGGCATCCCTACTGCCAAAAAATAGATAGCACTGATTTAGAAGAATCTTGTTCAATGCCCTCATTATTTCGCATAGCACTTGCAGAAAATAAGTTCATATGGTCACAAAAATAATGAAAGAAAATGAACGAAGTGTCAAGACCCAAAAATCGACCTTCGAAAATCGGCACCCGTACTTCCCTTGTACTCGAAATGCCGTAGATTCAAATGCCGAATCTGGTTCTCGGGAGCTTATAACAACATTAAGTAAATAACACAGCGGAAGAAATGAATAATACATTGATATACAATATCTGATACAACAGAATGATACAATGAATATCAATATACATCAGAGATATGATACAACAAATAGCAGCGGAAAAGAAAATAGATAACAAATATCAGCAGCGGAACAAATAACTCTAAGATAGTCTTCAAGAGAGAACTCCAACAGTGGCTCGAACTCCCAATAGCGATACACCAAGATGAGCAAGACTGGTGCGGTCCAAAGACTGAACTAACTCCAGAAAACCTACTAATCTGACTATCTGAAAAACCCAACTCTAGACTGCTCGTGTAGAAAAAATTTTGAGCATCCAGAGTTTAGGAAATAAACAATAAACTCCGGATCAGTCATGGGACTGGTGTGAGCAACAAAAACAGTTTATCTTTAAAACAAATAGCAGAGAATTTTAAAGTCAATTCGCAATGCTTTTGGAAAATGAAACTACCATAAGACCTCCCACCACACACACAATGCAAACGCAGAATTGGAGGAGATTTCTTCTTATGATAGTCAAAGATGCTTACTACGCAAAATCAAATTCTTTTTGATATTATTATTAGTGCATAGTGTAGAAAACAGTTCGAAAGTATAATATAAATCTTAGCCAGCATAGACATTCCGAACTATGCCTACTATAGCTACCATCCAAACAGTGGTGACCACCATAAGTGAATGGCAGGTTCTACAACTAAAACCGTACAAGGCTCGTATTGTTTCTTTGGATTTCCAACAAATGATCAGGCTAAGGAACTTCCTTTTCCACGATGGGTACGTCCCTGGAATAGACGACCCGAGAACCTAACCGGATCTCTGCCAACACAAGGCCGGGTTACCTCTGCAAAAATAGGTAACTACTGACACGCGTATGCCATCCCCCGATCGTCACCGATCTTCCCGAGGATCCCCGATTTCCAACAAACCACAAAGTAATAAACTTGCAGCAACCACAGAGGTTAAGTATCTGGGCTCCATACCATGATACCACCTTTATCCAGAAGGAATGACATACACTAAGGGGCGCTACTCCCTAGAACCTTGCTGCATCCTTCCTGTTTCGACCATTTCCGGGGTGTGAGGCTCGACGAAGTCTCGTCCACAAAGCTACGCTTTGTCACAAAGCCATGCTTCGGGTCAAACAAATGATCAACCTATGATCACCAAGATATAAGATCAAATAAATGATCATATCACAAATGATCAAACACTGATCATCACACAACAACACTCAGCATGCCACATTACCAAATTGGGATATATCGCTGATAAATTTCAACTACATAACCTCTGAGCTCGTACGTCTCAGAGAAGGGTGTTAAGCTAAGAGAATAAATTCTCCGCCACCAACAGATATGTATTTGAAAGAAATCGGCTTTATATCTCAAAGTGTAATGTCAGACATGTATCCATACAAGTCTGTTCCGGGTTCGAACAGAACCGAAGGCACTTCTCACGAAGCCCTTGCAAATCCGGATAATTTTCAAATCACGTCCAGACTTCCCATCACAAAAGAGTGATATAAATCTCTATACCGGGAGCTACCCAGTGCAGAGACATTCGACAGGTTGTCCTTTCATTTTCGAAAATATCCGGTCTTCAACACCGGTCTTCAAATGCTATCCATATACGACGTATCACTATTCGGAATGGGTTATATGACACAGATGTCTTTTCCCGGCTAACCCGAATAGTGAGCGCAATATTCAAAAACATATGGATATTGGGATTTCAATTAAGTCACAATTTAAACCCAAACTTTTTCTTCAAATGGTTTAACAAATTACCATTTTAATCTTTTTAAACAAAAAGATTCAATTCACAAAGTTCAACTGAATTTCACAGATTCATTTACAGATTTTCCAAATCGATTTCCATTTCAATTTAATTAATTCATTAAATCTTTAAATCAAAGATTTAACAAATAGCTTTCAAAACAATTTCATTTCGAATGGTTTAACAAAACATCATTTTAAATCTGTTAAAAATAAACAGATTTAATTCATAGCTTTCAAAACAATTTCATTTCGAATGGTTTAACAAAACATCATTCTAAATCTGTTAAAAATAAACAGATTTAATTCATAGCTTTCAAAAACAATTTCATTCAAAACTTGGAAAATCCATTTTTCAATTCACTTGAAATTCCTTTAATTTAAACTGGAATTTCACTTCTTAGCTGAAAGCTTTTATTCTTTTAAAACAACAGTCTTCAATTTGGAAATCTGATTCAATCATACGAGTTGAAATCCTTGGGTTAAATTTAAATTCCCAACTTATACTTTTAAAATGGTTAAATTCATACAAACACATTTTATATCATCTTTAGTCCCTAGTTTCAATCATAGATTTAATTTCAAACTTGAATTCAAATTTAAATCTAATTATTTAAATTTTCAAAACTCGATTAAGTTATTCAAAATAACTTTTATATTTGAAATTCCATTTCAAAAGCTTTTCACTTTAAACCCGAATTTCTAATTTCAAAATCAATTGAAATTAAAATTTCAATTTCGAAAACATCAAATTTAAATTATCTGTGACTTAACCGATTTCCACGTGAAATCCATATTGGTGTGTGTATAAGTGTGGTCTAGGGGTTTAACAAAATAGTGCAACATCAATCATCACAGATATATCGATAAGCGATATAATCGATAACGCTTATCTTCATTCACAGATTCATAGATAAAATAAATTTATCAGTCACAAAGATTCACTATTACAATTCGATGTGGGTTTCGGATAACCAACTGGAAACCGACTCCCTGTCGCATCGAAATTCAAGTGCCGTTTTACGGGTCAAAGGTTTCATATTCACATAGTAA
The DNA here is from genome assembly GCA_030737815.1 of Allium fistulosum. Taxonomy (NCBI): domain Eukaryota; kingdom Viridiplantae; phylum Streptophyta; class Magnoliopsida; order Asparagales; family Amaryllidaceae; genus Allium; species Allium fistulosum. Next base: position 1,214,255,815 of record CM060904.1, on the reverse strand, counting down.
TATATCATAGAAAAATCATACACAATCATCATCGATATATCAAAGCATATCACAAAAAAATCAGGACGTATCACAAAGCATCACAAATCAGGGATATCAAACAATCAAATCATCCAATCAAATTCAAATATTCATAGGTAAGGTCAGTTAATTGTTTGATTATAATTAATTTATACCAGGTTAATTACTTATGAATAAACTATAAATCTTGGTTAATTAATTTCACAAAGTAATTTAATCCAAATTACTATCATACTCAAATCATCTCCAACCAATTACATACGGTAATTATCATTAATTACTTCATTAAGTAATTTTACTTCATTAAGAAATTTTACTTCATTAATTACATTTAAGTAATTATACTTATCATATCATCCTATGATTAATTTAAATCAATTAAACTAAATTAATCAACTTAAACAAATCATATTTAACTCAATTAATCATATTAAGTAATTGATTTCTCAATTACTTTCCTTTAGTAATTTCACTTAAACATTTACTCAAATGTTTATCTTTAATTAATTTATCTAATTAATTACTAAAATAAATCATATTAATATATCAATTATTTAAAAGTCTTAAGTTAAGGACCTTCATTTACTATTAATTACAATTCTTAATTTCTTTTCTTAAGAAATTAAACGAAATCAATCAATATTAAATTCAAATTTATTTATCTTTAATAATCCATTAATTAACCATTAACTTAAAATCTAATCTATTCAAATTAATTATCTTGAATTACAAATTAATTTTTTTTTTCCTAATTAATAATTAACTTAAACTTTTATTAATTGGTTTAATCTCATAACTACTTAATTAATCTGATTATTAATTTAATTTATCAATCCATTTTAGTTAACTTATTAATTTAATGAATCTAAATTATTAAATTCAAATTTAAAGATTTTAACTAAATTCCTTTAAATTTCAAATCATTAGAGTATACTTAACTTTTAAACTTATTTACATCATTTAAACTTTATTCTATTATCAAAACCTAAGATTCAAATTAAATTTGAAATCTAGATTTAAAACTCTAATTTAATACTTAGTTAAAATTCAGTTTCAAATTTTCAAATCATTTTAAAGTCTGGAAACCCAGACAGATGCAAGCCTGTAACTCAAAAATTTTACTCGAACCAAATCTACACATGCTTCGAGTCCTCTACCCAGCTACTTCGAGCAATTTCCTTTTTTCCCCGCGTCGAACTCGAGAAAACACATGAACAGCCCAAACCATATCTCTGGCACACGCAAACAGGTGTGCACCTGCACCATCCATCGCCATCCAGTCAGCATTCACCACCTAAACTCGATCCATCACCCAACACTTGTCATTTTATTTGTAATCGAAATCGAGCTAGAATTTCCAAACCTGGAAACAGTCGAACCAATCGCGACCCCATCCCTGTCAACATCTCATTTTCGGAGCTCCGACCATCTGACGTCACGCGACTCCGGCCACGTGCTCCCTGACCTTCGACGCTCCCCTTCCCCGAATCTCGTACCACTCGATCCCTTAGAGAGGCCGCGGTGGCTTCTCAAATCTCAGCGACCCAAAAGCCATTTCGAACCCTAAACCCCTCCCGTTCCTTCGATCCTTTCAACAGAAAAATTATTTAACAATTTTCCTATTCCAATCAACTTCCAGACTTACTTCATACAAAGTTTCAGCGATCGAACTTCCATTGATCTCCCGGAATTGACAAAAATCAAGTTTTTGTTCAACTGACAACTGCTTCCTAACCCCAACATTAGAAATCATCAATATTGTTTTAAAAATCCTATTTTCGAACAAGTATTCATGTGATATAATTGTAGTAATGTTTTATGAAATTCGAAAATTTCCGAAGTTTGGAATTATCACTGTAAAAACTTGATTTCTCACTATACATGCATTTTTTTCCCATGAAACTATTTTTAAATTATAACTTAAACTTAAATACAACTTATTTGTTTTGAAATCAAAGCCTGATGTTGATTAGAGAAAAGAAAAATTAGATTTTCTTTGGTCGTTCTAAGTCCTGGGATTTACAGAGAAGTCGCTCTGATCAACATGTATCTATACACAAAGAAATCCCACAATAGATATATATATATATATTTCCAAACATCATTCAATCAACCAGATAATAAATATACTTAAGCATTTTAAAAAGAAGTTACTCACCTTTCCTGAAGGAACAAAGAAGAACAGAGATGAGAAGGCCTGGAAATTTGCAAACTGGAAGTGTTTGTTCTTGCTTTGATGATCTGCTTTGTTGTATTTTTGTTGCTTTGTTAAGTTGAGGTTTTAGATAACATATACTTCAGATTTCTTAGTTTTGATACTCGAACCAAAGGAGAGGGGAAGGCTGATATGCAGGGGATGTGTACAAGGTGATATCTTTATCTATTAAATAAACAGGGCTGAAGTATGTTGCATTAAATGTTGAGATGTATTGCATTTATTGCCTTGTACATATATACTTTCCTCTCCATACTCCATTTCAGCTGTACAAATTTGAGATGATAGTGATGGCTTGTATTTGTTTAAGTGTATATGTATTTTATTTGTTTTCTTTTGTTTATCACTTTATCCACTATCTACTTTCTTTTACTTGCCTACTCATCACTTTACATATATTTACTTATTTGTTTTGTTTTAAGTGTACATGCTTATTTGGTTTGCTTTCCTTTTAACTTGTATTTTATTTTATTACCTTATAAATAATTTTCTATTTTAAAATTGTTGTTTAAAATTTACTTTGTATTGATTTACTTAGATATGTAATTAAAATCTAATTTGTATAAAACTATATATACATATATACTCACATATACACTATTTACAATACTTTAATCTCAAATGATTTATATAGAATATACTTGGATATCGGGGAAACTCGCTCTCAATTTATCAATTAAATTTACAAGTTTTTATCTAAAATCTATTTAATCATAGATTTAACTCAAGAATTCATTTAATTATAAATTTAAATAAATTTAAATTTTCAGGGTCGTGACAAATTTCCCCCCTTAAAAGAATTTCGTCCTCGAAATTCGCAGGCACGAAAATAATGCAGAGATAGATAGATGCGATCTCCTATAATTACTTGAACACAAGATACGGATTCCAAATTCAAGTCGGAATATCTCAGAATACATACCAATTTGTCCCTCTTCGGACTTTGGTATTTAAAAGAAATTTTAATAAAATTTGAAATTTGGTTTTAAACGAAATCATTTTATCGATTTAATTCAATTTAAAATTTCCAATTTCAAATTCATTAAGGTTTAAATCCAAAAAAAACTGATAAGAAATCGATGGAATTCGAAGTAAGGATTTTCTACAACGATTCGTAAAGCCATCATCACATCGAAACTTCTTCTTGTAGCTGATACGAAGGAATCAAAAGAATTTGGAAACGAATCAAAGAAAATTGATAGAGAAAGATTGTTTCCACTGTTGCAGGGTATTGACCATTTATAGTCGTATTTCCCTGTCCCCTATCTCGTCTTCTTCTTGCACTCATACTCACTATTGGTGGATAGCAAGAGAATTTACTGAGACGTTCGAACGGATATCTGAGAAATACTCATTCTAGAGTTTACTTCACTCTATCTCTAATGAGCTACTTAACGTGTTATACTCCTGAGCTAAAGTTCAACCTTAGCTCTGATACCACTTGTCAAGACCCAAAAATCGACCTGCGAAAATCGGCACCCGTACTTCCCTTGTACTCGAAATGCCGTAGATTCAAATGCCGAATCTGGTTCTCGGGAGCTTATAACAACATTAAGTAAATAACACAGCGGAAGAAATAAATAATACATTGATATACAATATCTGATACAACAGAATGATACAATGAATATCAATATACATCAGAGATATGATACAACAAATAGCAGCGGAAAAGAAAATAGATAACAAATATCAGCAGCGGAACAAATAACTCTAAGATAGTCTTCAAGAGAGAACTCCAACAGTGGCTCGAACTCCCAATAGCGATACACCAAGATGAGCAAGACTGGTGCGGTCCAAAGACTGAACTAACTCCAGAAAACCTACTAATCTGACTATCTGAAAAACCCAACTCTAGACTGCTCGTGTAGAAAAAATTTTGAGCATCCAGAGTTTAGGAAATAAACAATAAACTCCGGATCAGTCATGGGACTGGTGTGAGCAACAAAAACAGTTTATCTTTAAAACAAATAGCAGAGAATTTTAAAGTCAATTCGCAATGCTTTTGGAAAATGAAACTACCATAAGACCTCCCACCACACACACAATGCAAACGCAGAATTGGAGGAGATTTCTTCTTATGATAGTCAAAGATGCTTACTACGCAAAATCAAATTCTTTTTGATATTATTATTAGTGCATAGTGTAGAAAACAGTTCGAAAGTATAATATAAATCTTAGCCAGCATAGACATTCCGAACTATGCCTACTATAGCTACCATCCAAACAGTGGTGACCACCATAAGTGAATGGCAGGTTCTACAACTAAAACCGTACAAGGCTCGTATTGTTTCTTTGGATTTCCAACAAATGATCAGGCTAAGGAACTTCCTTTTCCACGATGGGTACGTCCCTGGAATAGACGACCCGAGAACCTAACCGGATCTCTGCCAACACAAGGCCGGGTTACCTCTACAAAAATAGGTAACTACTGACACGCGTATGCCATCCCCCGATCGTCACCGATCTTCCCGAGGATCCCCGATTTCCAACAAACCACAAAGTAATAAACTTGCAGCAACCACAGAGGTTAAGTATCTGGGCTCCATACCATGATACCACCTTTATCCAGAAGGAATGACATACACTAAGGGGCGCTACTCCCTAGAACCTTGCTGCATCCTTCCTGTTTCGACCATTTCCGGGGTGTGAGGCTCGACGAAGTCTCGTCCACAAAGCTACGCTTTGTCACAAAGCCATGCTTCGGGTCAAACAAATGATCAACCTATGATCACCAAGATATAAGATCAAATAAATGATCATATCACAAATGATCAAACACTGATCATCACACAACAACACTCAGCATGCCACATTACCAAATTGGGATATATCGCTGATAAATTTCAACTACATAACCTCTGAGCTCGTACGTCTCAGAGAAGGGTGTTAAGCTAAGAGAATAAATTCTCCGCCACCAACAGATATGTATTTGAAAGAAATCGGCTTTATATATCAAAGTGTAATGTCAGACATGTATCCATACAAGTCTGTTCCGGGTTCGAACAGAACCGAAGGCACTTCTCACGAAGCCCTTGCAAATCCGGATAATTTTCAAATCACGTCCAGACTTCCCATCACAAAAGAGTGATATAAATCTCTATACCGGGAGCTACCCAGTGCAGAGACATTCGACAGGTTGTCCTTTCATTTTCGAAAATATCCGGTCTTCAACACCGGTCTTCAAATGCTATCCATATACGACGTATCACTATTCGGAATGGGTTATATGACACAGATGTCTTTTCCCGGCTAACCCGAATAGTGAGCGCAATATTCAAAAACATATGGATATTGGGATTTCAATTAAGTCACAATTTAAACCCAAACTTTTTCTTCAAATGGTTTAACAAATTACCATTTTAATCTTTTTAAACAAAAAGATTCAATTCACAAAGTTCAACTGAATTTCACAGATTCATTTACAGATTTTCCAAATCGATTTCCATTTCAATTTAATTAATTCATTAAATCTTTAAATCAAAGATTTAACAAATAGCTTTCAAAACAATTTCATTTCGAATGGTTTAACAAAACATCATTTTAAATCTGTTAAAAATAAACAGATTTAATTCATAGCTTTCAAAAAAATTTCATTTCGAATGGTTTAACAAAACATCATTCTAAATCTGTTAAAAATAAACAGATTTAATTCATAGCTTTCAAAAACAATTTCATTCAAAACTTGGAAAATCCATTTTTCAATTCACTTGAAATTCCTTTAATTTAAACTGGAATTTCTCTTCTAAGCTGAAAGCTTTTATTCTTTTAAAACAACAGTCTTCAATTTGGAAATCTGATTCAATCATACGAGTTGAAATCCTTGGGTTAAATTTAAATTCCCAACTTATACTTTTAAAATGGTTAAATTCATACAAACACATTTTATATCATCTTTAGTCCCTAGTTTCAATCATAGATTTAATTTCAAACTTGAATTCAAATTTAAATCTAATTATTTAAATTTTCAAAACTCGATTAAGTTATTCAAAATAACTTTTATATTTGAAATTCCATTTCAAAAGCTTTTCACTTTAAACCCGAATTTCTAATTTCAAAATCAATTGAAATTAAAATTTCAATTTCGAAAACATCAAATTTAAATTATCTGTGACTTAACCGATTTCCACGTGAAATCCATATTGGTGTGTGTATAAGTGTGGTCTAGGGGTTTAACAAAATAGTGCAACATCAATCATCACAGATATATCGATAAGCGATATAATCGATAACGCTTATCTTCATTCACAGATTCATAGATAAAATAAATTTATCAGTCACAAAGATTCACTATTACAATTCGATGTGGGTTTCGGATAACCAACTGGAAACCGACTCCCTGTCGCATCGAAATTCAAGTGCCGTTTTACGGGTCAAAGGTTTCATATTCACATAGTAATATATCATAGAAAAATCATACACAATCATCATCGATATATCAAAGCATATCACAAAAAAATCAGGACGTATCACAAAGCATCACAAATCAGGGATATCAAACAATCAAATCATCCAATCAAATTCAAATATTCATAGGTAAGGTCAGTTAATTGTTTGATTATAATTAATTTATACCAGGTTAATTACTTATGAATAAACTATAAATCTTGGTTAATTAATTTCACAAAGTAATTTAATCCAAATTACTATCATACTCAAATCATCTCCAACCAATTACATACGGTAATTATCATTAATTACTTCATTAAGTAATTTTACTTCATTAAGAAATTTTACTTCATTAATTACATTTAAGTAATTATACTTATCATATCATCCTATGATTAATTTAAATCAATTAAACTAAATTAATCAACTTAAACAAATCATATTTAACTCAATTAATCATATTAAGTAATTGATTTCTCAATTACTTTCCTTTAGTAATTTCACTTAAACATTTACTCAAATGTTTATCTTTAATTAATTTATCTAATTAATTACTAAAATAAATCATATTAATATATCAATTATTTAAAAGTCTTAAGTTAAGGACCTTCATTTACTATTAATTACAATTCTTAATTTCTTTTCTTAAGAAATTAAACGAAATCAATCAATATTAAATTCAAATTTATTTATCTTTAATAATCCATTAATTAACCATTAACTTAAAATCTAATCTATTCAAATTAATTATCTTGAATTACAAATTAATTTTTTTTTTCCTAATTAATAATTAACTTAAACTTTTATTAATTGGTTTAATCTCATAACTACTTAATTAATCTGATTATTAATTTAATTTATCAATCCATTTTAGTTAACTTATTAATTTAATGAATCTAAATTATTAAATTCAAATTTAAAGATTTTAACTAAATTCCTTTAAATTTCAAATCATTAGAGTATACTTAACTTTTAAACTTATTTACATCATTTAAACTTTATTCTATTATCAAAACCTAAGATTCAAATTAAATTTGAAATCTAGATTTAAAACTCTAATTTAATACTTAGTTTAAATTCAGTTTCAAATTTTCAAATCATTTTAAAGTCTGGAAACCCAGACAGATGCAAGCCTGTAACTCAAAAATTTTACTCGAACCAAATCTACACATGCTTCGAGTCCTCTACCCAGCTACTTCGAGCAATTTCCTTTTTTCCCCGCGTCGAACTCGAGAAAACACATGAACAGCCCAAACCATATCTCTGGCACACGCAAACAGGTGTGCACCTGCACCATCCACCGCCGACGTTTTTGCCACCACTTCCATCGCCATCCAGTCAGCATTCACCACCTAAACTCGATCCATCACCCAACACTTGTCATTTTATTTGTAATCGAAATCGAGCTAGAATTTCCAAACCTGGAAACAGTCGAACCAATCGCGACCCCATCCCTGTCAACATCTCATTTTCGGAGCTCCGACCATCTGACGTCACGCGACTCCGGCCACGTGCTCCCTGACCTTCGACGCTCCCCTTCCCCGAATCTCGTACCACTCGATCCCTTAGAGAGGCCGCGGTGGCTTCTCAAATCTCAGCGACCCAAAAGCCATTTCGAACCCTAAACCCCTCCCGTTCCTTCGATCCTTTCAACAGAAAAATTATTTAACAATTTTCCTATTCCAATCAACTTCCAGACTTACTTCATACAAAGTTTCAGCGATCGAACTTCCATTGATCTCCCGGAATTGACAAAAATCAAGTTTTTGTTCAACTGACAACTGCTTCCTAACCCCAACATTAGAAATCATCAATATTGTTTTAAAAATCCTATTTTCGAACAAGTATTCATGTGATATAATTGTAGTAATGTTTTATGAAATTCGAAAATTTCCGAAGTTTGGAATTATCACTGTAAAAACTTGATTTCTCACTATACATGCATTTTTTTCCCATGAAACTATTTTTAAATTATAACTTAAACTTAAATACAACTTATTTGTTTTGAAATCAAAGCCTGATGTTGATTAGAGAAAAGAAAAATTAGATTTTCTTTGGTCGTTCTAAGTCCTGGGATTTACAGAGAAGTCGCTCTGATCAACATGTATCTATACACAAAGAAATCCCAAAATAGATATATATATATATATTTCCAAACATCATTCAATCAACCAGATAATAAATATACTTAAGCATTTTAAAAAGAAGTTACTCACCTTTCCTGAAGGAACAAAGAAGAACAGAGATGAGAAGGCCTGGAAATTTGCAAACTGGAAGTGTTTGTTCTTGCTTTGATGATCTGCTTTGTTGTATTTTTGTTGCTTTGTTAAGTTGAGGTTTTAGATAACATATACTTCAGATTTCTTAGTTTTGATACTCGAACCAAAGGAGAGGGGAAGGCTGATATGCAGGGGATGTGTACAAGGTGATATCTTTATCTATTAAATAAACAGGGCTGAAGTATGTTGCATTAAATGTTGAGATGTATTGCATTTATTGCCTTGTACATATATACTTTCCTCTCCATACTCCATTTCAGCTGTACAAATTTGAGATGATAGTGATGGCTTGTATTTGTTTAAGTGTATATGTATTTTATTTGTTTTCTTTTGTTTATCACTTTATCCACTATCTACTTTCTTTTACTTGCCTACTCATCACTTTACATATATTTACTTATTTGTTTTGTTTCAAGTGTACATGCTTATTTGGTTTGCTTTCCTTTTAACTTGTATTTTATTTTATTACCTTATAAATAATTTTCTATTTTAAAATTGTTGTTTAAAATTTACTTTGTATTGATTTACTTAGATATGTAATTAAAATCTAATTTGTATAAAACTATATATACATATATACTCACATATACACTATTTACAATACTTTAATCTCAAATGATTTATATAGAATATACTTGGATATCGGGGAAACTCGCTCTCAATTTATCAATTAAATTTACAAGTTTTTATCTAAAATCTATTTAATCATAGATTTAACTCAAGAATTCATTTAATTATAAATTTAAATAAATTTAAATTTTCAGGGTCGTGACACGAAGCTTCTTATTCGATATATGATTTGCATATCAAACCTTTAACTCATTCTTTTTGTCTCACTATTTTCTTTAGATTATTTAAGTACCTGTTAAGAATTATTATAATCAAATTTTATTACATGTAATTAAACTAAAATTTAACATACTCAATACTAATACCTTTCAAATGGATACGTCCATCCATATTGCACAAGACCTCGAAGACATGCTTCAAACGGAAGATGAACAGGTAAATGCTCATTAAAGAAACCCGAAGGAAATATTTTGTCCAGTTTGTAGAGTAGTATAGGAATTTCTTCCTCAAGTTTACGTAGACGATCAAATTTTAACGCAGTTGAACAAAGCTCCTTTTAAAACAAACTAAGTTCTATTACAACCGTCCAAACTTTTGTGGGCAACAGTTCTTTGAAAGTGACGGGTAACAAATGTTCCATCATTACATGACAACCTACTCCAACCCAAAAGCATTGCATATGCAGGAAAATCACTTATAGTCCACAACAGAGAAGTGAACATACGAGAATTCTTTTTTTTGAAATGTCGTATGTTTCAATACCTTCATACCACAATGTTTTCGACTCTTCAATCAACGGTTGTAAATATACGACAATTCCTTGTGTCAGATCATCAGGGCTAGAGATGACAATTGTGAGAAATATATACGGAGTTTTCACATCCATAGAGTTAAATTGTAAGGTGTAACCATTGTAGGCAAAGATGAATATATTGAACCCAATTGAGAGAACGGTGAAAATTCATCCATACATAAACCAAGTCTAATATTACGGCTCTCCACTGCGAATGTGAGGTATGTCATATCAATATGCTTCCATGCTTCTCCATCAACTGGGTGTTTTAACGTACCTTCTTCCTATGTTCTCACACAGTGTCATCTCATATGATGTGCGGTTGCAAAAGATGCACACAACCTTTGAAGCCTATGAGTGATGGGTAAGTAATGCATACGCTTGTACGAAACTTTCTTTCCTTTCTTTTTCTTGGTTTATATCTTTCCAGATTACATATTTTGCAATTCTTAAGATTGATATCTTCTTTCCAAAACAACACGCAACCATTCAAACATGTATCTATATTCGATATGGCAAACCAAAAGCAAACATAAGCTTTTTCACTTCATAATGATTTTCGCACATTAAATTGTTGGGTGGCATAAGCCGTTTTGCAGCATATACTATACCCGTAAACCTGGCTTTTATAAAGTTGTATTTCAATTTCATCGACATGTATTATGCAGTTACTGATAGTTGAGTACCGCTTGTACAACCATCCCAGATGGGTTTCTTAGTAGCATCCAATAAGTCATAAATTTTTTTCCTCCAATACTTGGTTCTTCTTCAGCATTAACATCGTTACCATCAACTTCAACAGTAGGGAACATTGAACGTGTTGCACCTTCAACCATATCTTCTATAAAATTCGTCAAAACAATTTCAATATCCACCTCCTCCTCCGAATGTATAGGATGACATGTTATAGGTTCTCCACGATGATCCCACACCAAATATTTCGGCACGAAACCATATTGGCACAAATGAAATATTACTATATCCGATATCAAAAGCTTCAATAAATTGAACCTACTACATGGACAACGAATTTCTTTGTCGTACCCATTATTACTTAAAGCGATTTTCAATAAAGACGTGCACACCATTTTGAAAATGTTCACTTATTAAGGCTCTAATTTCTCTTCATTGTTGGTACATCTAGCTCCAGTCGACAAAATAATTAACCATATTTCCTACTTTAAAATATAAAAATGTATTAATCATTTACGTATTGACATTTTATTTTTCAATCAAATCATACATTTAAATTTTCGCAAATATATAATATTACTCTTTTTAATTTTATTTTAAAATGGATTTACACAAATTATATGAATATAATCTACAATTTTTTGGTTATTGTTTTACATTTTAATGGTTGGTCATCCTACTTCCCATTATAAACACAGTAGTAGTTATATTTTGTAAATCATTTCATTTTAAATGATTCAACAAAATTTTGGTAGTATTTCCCTTTTGTTCCCTGTATCGTATACATATGCGTGTACATAGGGAACAAAAAGAAATTATTGTCAAAATTTTATGAACCGTTTGAAATGAAGTTATTTGCAAAATATAATTACATTATTGTGTTTGTAACTTGTCCAATAGAGGGACAAACCCGACAAATATTGTACCGGATGAATATAATTGTCTGTTCTATGATAAAAACGAATATCCATATATCGACCATACACAATACTTTGTTAGACGGGGCAAAAAACCATCTAAGGGATTTATAAAAATTAAAGCATATTATACAACAATTTTACAAAAAATTATTTACATTCTATGAAATGCATACTGTAACGACCCAGAATTTTTGATAATTAAAATTCGAATATTTAATTGATTTTAAATATTAATAAGTGGAATTTATAAGTCGAATAATTTATTTAAAGGACATTGGATTTAATTTGATAATTAAATCGATAATTTAACGATTGAAATTCCAGAGATAATTGTAAATCGAGTTTAAAATGATTGAAAATGATTTGGAAAATTTTTTTTAATCATACTGGAGTTATAGAAAGGTTATAGAACTTTTAAAATTGAATTTGGAGTTAATCTGTGAAAATTGAATATTTTAATATTTAATTATCGATTGAAAAATAGCCAATTTTCGAACAGTCTCAGATTTCGACGAGACCAGTTCCATTGGATCCGTAATAGTTAGTTATTATCGGATTTCAATTTTCGTATCAATCGGAGTTATCATTTGACCGTGGCAACTCGAAACGCATCGATATCGTTTTAATTTTAAATCGTCGAGTTAAAATAGTCATTTTTCAAACGGTCTCGGATTTCGACGAAACCAGTTTCATCGGATCCGTAATGTGATATTATTGTAAGATTTCAAATTTCGTAATTTTTGGATTTACCATTTGTCCGGTACAAATTAAAACGCCTCGAAATCGATTTAAATCGGTTTAATTTAAACTGATCGTTTTTCTCCATATCTCACACAAACGATCGAATTAGCTTTCGAAACCTGTTCCATTGAGTCCAGAACGCGGGGTAAACCCCAGAAACGCTAGTCACTGTGCGTAAATCAGAGTTCTGGAAAACCGGATGAATAGTGATTGAGGAGTTCTCTATAAATAGACCATTTATTCACCAAAAATAAAAAAAGAAATTGCTAAACCCTAATTTTAGTTCAGCCGCCACCATTCAAAATCAATGGCCGATAATCTCATTCCTTCTCCCTCAAAATTCTTCAAATCCACACACCAATTCGTGAATCGTCCAACTACAAAGTTAAAGAGCTCGATGAGAGCTATGAACCCAACGGTGGAGATGGGGTTTCGAGATATGGATGGGATGCTACGTGGCCGCGTTCGTGCTCGACTTACACCGGTTTCGAGACCACCTGGGGCGACCGAGCTCACTGGCCTTCACGTCGCAGGTGGAGTTCGTCGTGGCGCGTCTCTAGCTGGGTCCTGATCGTCTTCAAGATGTTGGAAATGGTTGCGTCATTTAGGGTTTTAAGGCGGCTTCATGGGTTCGAACGTTTTCTTCAACCTGGGAAAGAACGTGAATTGGAGGGAAGGAGAAATGTAAAATGTGCGGCCGGATCTGCTATGCGAAAATGAACGGTCCAGATTTAAGTTAGGTTTAAAATTGAAAGTAAATTGTAAATTAAATTTTATATTAATTCGTTCAATGTTTAAACCGATGTAACTTTGTCATACGATATCAGATTTCGACAAAACCAGAAGCGCTGGAACCGTAGCGACGAGTATTACGCAGTGATGATATGCTAGGATTTTTCAGAGCAAGCGAGAATTTTTGATTTAAATCGAACGGATCGATTTAATTTGAAATCTAAACGTTCGATAAACTCAAGGTGAGATTTTCTCACTCAAATTGAATGTGGAATTTTTTTTACAGTTATTGATTGATGATTGACTGTTTGGATGTGATATTAGATATTATAGGATATATATCTATATATAGCAGTATATACATATTGGCATATGTATATATTGGATTGATTGATTTCCCGCCTCGTATAGCGGATGAGACCCTATTGCGCCGTTAGTAAGCGGATTTTTATAAAACCTATATACCGCGATAATTCCGTACTGGAGCGGAATTGGTATTGTGCTAACATCTGTGGATGCAGGGAAACAGGTTGGAGGGATCCGACTGGATTCCTCACCGTATTGATTATTTACAGATATTTTGATATATTCTGTTATCATATGATGATATATGATATTTGACTGTTGTGATGGACTGATTGGTGTTGTTGCATCATCGGATTCAGTTTTGAACTTTAAAAATGACGACTTTTAATTTAAAAGGATTTTTAAAGGGATTTTTGAAAATATACGTTTTATGGAATTTTTGAATCGATTTATAAACGTAAAATTTTAAAGTTACAAAAATTTATTGATTTGTGAAATATAACCGAAAAGTGATTTTTGGAATAAATAGTTGACTGATTTATGAAATGGTTTAAATTGAAATTTTTGAATTTCTATAACGGTTATATAAAAGATTTATGAAATCAATATCTACAAAATTAAGAATGTTGAAATTATAAAATGAGTTTTTATAAGTGATAAAAATGAAATATTATGGAATCCGTAAGTGAATGAAAGTTATAGATTTATAAATTGTGAAGTTGAAAATGAATGATAAGTTATTAACTTATAATATGGACTTGTGATATTTATATCAAGTATAACTCGAATTTGTTAATAAAGAAGATTTATAAATCAAAGTTGTTAGAAAATGGAAATCGAATTTATAAACGTTGTTTTATAAATTCGAAAATCAATTAAATTTGATTGATTTTAAATATAGAGATTTTCAAGGGAATCTTATCCACGATTTTGGACAGTAGATAATTCTTGGAATAAATGTGTAGAAGAGATTGAAATTTGGTTAGTGAAGTATATTCACGATTTTGGACAGTGAATATATTATTGAAAAAAAATGGTTATGTTTGGGAAAGCGATATTATAAAATGAAGTTAATTGTTTTAAAAGATGTTTTAAAACGTGTTAAGTATCGAAAACATAGATTTCAACATTTATTGTTGAAATAGACGTTTTCGAGAAATAAGGAAATGATGGACTATAACACTGTTGTTATAGTAAAATGATTTCCGAAAGGAAATGTTTTTTTTTTGTAGTATTGGGATTCATATATCTATCTAAATTCGAATCCCTATACTAGTGATTTTGAGTCGTCGTAACAATGTTTTACGCAACATTCGTTTTGACTCAAATAAATGTGTTTAAAGAGAACGATTTCCTTAAAGAATGAATATATACTTAATTTGATTTAAGTATATCGAATATTTTCAAATGTTGAAAATAAATGATTTGTGAAATACTTATTTTTAAATAAGTATGGAAATGCTTTGCCAATATGAAATGAACTGTTTTGAGATTTTATCTTCAAAGATAAAATGAAATGTGGAAATTGATTTGAAATTGTTTTCAAATGATTAAGTGTGGAAATTTTATATCTAGTAAAAGATATTTTGAAAGATAAATAATTTGGAAAATTATTTGGAATCTGATGATGTTGCGCATCTTTATTGATAGTTAAATAACCGACTATCAATAATTACCTTTAGATAGGTATTTGTTGTGAATTGGATGAATTTGAATGCCACACTTATTTTTAAATAAGCGCTCACTATTCGGGTTAGCCGGGAAAGGACCATGGGGTCGTATAACCCATTCCGAATATGTGATACGTCGTTATGAATTGCATTCGAAGACCGGTGTTGAAGACCGGATATTTTTGAAAACGGAAGGATTACCGTCGAGTTACTCTACATCGGCTGATCTCCGGTTTAGAGGTTTTATTACCCTTAGTGACGGGAAGTCCTGACGTGATTGGAAATTATCCGGAAATGCAAGGGCTTCGTGAGAAGTGCCTTCGGTTCTGTTCGATCCCGGAACAGACTTGTATGGATTGTGTGTCTGACGTTACAATTTGAGATATAAAGCTGATTTCTTTCAAATACATATCTGTTGGTGGCGGAGAATTTATTCTCTTAGCTTAACACCCTTCTCTGAGACGTACGAGCTCAGAGGTTATGTAGTTGAAATTTATCAGCAATATATCCCAATTTGGTAACGTGGCATACTGAGTGTTGCTATGAAATGATCAGTGTTTGATCATTTGTGATATGATCATTTGTTTGATCTTATATCTTTGTGATCATAGGTTGATCATTTTGTTTGACCCGAAGCAGGGCTTTTTGAGAAAGCGTAGCTTTGTGGACGAGACTTCGTCGAGCCTCAACACCCCGGAAATGGTCGAAACAGGAATGTTGCGGCAAGGTTATGAAGGTCGCGCCCTTTAGGGTATGTCATTTCCTTCTGGAAAGGGGTGGTATCATGGTATGGAGCCCAGATACTTACTCATGTAGATACACTTTCTTTATGATGTGTGATGTTGGATATCGAGCGCTCGGATAAAGGTCCCAAAGGACCGGGTGATGACATATTCGTGAGTTACCTGTTACAGGGGTAACCCGGCCTTGTTTGGCAGAGAGCAGTTTGTCTCTCGGGACGTCCAGCCAGAGGCGATCCCAATCGGCAGGAGGAAAGGAAGTTCCTTAGCCTGACCATTTGTTGGAAAATCCAAAGAAACAATACGAACCTGGTACGGTTTTTGTTGTATTACCTGCTATGGAATGTGGCGGTAACCTGCTATTGAACATAGTAGCTATAGTAGGCATACGATACTGGTCGTATGTTGGCTAAGATTAATATTATACTTTCAAAATGTTTTCTACACTATGCACTAATAATAATATCAAAAATGATTTGATTTTACGTAGTAAGCATCTTTGACTATCATAAGAAGAAATCTCCTCCAATTCTGCGTTTGCATTGTGTGTGTGGCGGGAGGTCTTATGGTAGTTTCATTTTCCAAAAGCATTGCGAATCTGTTTTATTTTATTTGTGAAAATAACTGTTTTACGATCTCACACCAGTCACCATGACTGACTCGGAGTTTATTTTTCCCTTCTAAACTCTGGGTGCCCACCAATTTCCACACGGGCAGCCTAGAGTTATATTATCAGGATATTCTGGATATTCTGGAGCTTTGGAGATAAGCTGGATGGCGAGACGTAGTATTTGTATCTGATATATTTATTCCGCTGTGTATTCTGTATGAGGACAAGTTATATAACTGTCCATTGTTGTATATTGACTCTGATGATTGATGTATGTATAAACTGATATAGTTCTTTGTTTTAAAAGACTAGTAATTATCTATTGTATATTGTTCCGCTGCGATATGTGAGATTCTGATATTGTTTCTGTTTCTGATGTTGTTCTTTTGTTTCTTCTTTCTCTTTTCTTCTATCTTTTCTTCTACCTCTTCTTTTAAAACCCTAATGGTTCGGTTTTTCGTTCACCTTGAGTAAATAGATGGAGATTAGTGTCTATTCAAGGGGTACGGAAAAGCGGGTCGTTACATTTGGTATCAGAGCATATGGTTAAGCGACAACCCTGCTCTGTTGGGTGTTACTCATTAGAGATAGAGTCAGTAGTACTCTAGAATGAGTTGAGTGTAATAATAGATACGAGTGCGTATTTGTTAGTGAATATAAAATTGTTTTATATTGTGATGATTGGTTTATTGAGTGGTATATGGATTCTGGTCGGTATTGTCCGTACAACTCTATCGATAGGGATCTCTAAACACTTATATAGAACAATTCGGCACAGTATTGTTTTAAAATTGGGTAAATGAAATAATTTTACCTTGATTATATTTGTATATAAAGAAATAATTTTTCAGAATTATTAAAGTATATATATGAATTGGTTGTTAAAATGTATATATATACAAGTTAATTAAAGTTGTTTGAATAAGTTAAATAAAACAACAATTGTGAAAGAGTAAATTGTATAAACCAATGAATTATAAAGATGAAGTTATAATTAATATGATTTACAATTGTGGAATAATCTTATATATATAAAGTGAAGTTATATAAGTAAAAGATTTGTAATTGTGATTTATAATCTGAAATAAAATTCCAGAGAAGTGTTTTGAAAGGATTTGATATTTTGGAAAAATGTTTTAGAGTGATGAAAGCTCTAAACTCTTTTCAGGTCGCTGGAAAATAATCCTGATGATGATGGCCACATCATTAGAATTCATTTTCGGGTTTCCAAAAGAGGAATTGCTGCCAGAATATTTTAAATAAAAGTTGATTGGAAAAATTTGGATTTTGTTTTGCAAATTCAGAAGATAATTTAAATTGATTTCAAAAATGGTTTTGAAGATTGAAAAGATTCTGGAATTGAATGGATTGATAACTTATATAATTTAAATTCTGATAGAATAAATTTAACTTAAAGGATGAAGTTAAATTAAAGTAAGTATAAGTGAATCAATTAAATCTAAGTTGAGATTGTGGAATATGAAATCTGGATTTAATATGAATTTTGAATAAGTGAAGAAATTTGACCTTGGTAAAAGTTAAATAGGATTGAAATTTGAATTTTGGATTTATAAGTGGAAATGTAAGTTAAGTTAAACAAACGATGTTTAATGGGATATAACTTAAGTGTTGATTGGAATTGATTGTGGTGTCGAAGTAAATAATCAAAATGAATTAAATGAATATGAACTTGAGTTATATAAATGAACTTCAACATGAAATGTGAAATGGATTAGCTATTGAACTAATGAATCAATTGAATGTAAATGTTAATTCATTGAAGAAACTGAATAAATTGAATGTAAGTCAATTGAAATTAAAGGTGTTGAACTAAATTGAATGGAAATCAAATAATAATGGTTATGTTGAATATGCATTGATTGTTTGATGATTGTTAGTTGATTGTATATAAATTCATTAAGTGTTAATGAAGTTGAATCTATAAAATTTGAAGAAAAGTAAAATGAATTCGAATTGGAAATCCAGTTTAAATGACAGTAGATTTAACCAAAGGGTAAATTGAAATCAAATTTTGGAAATGAACAAAAGTGAATGAAACTGGAATTGTAATTGAATGTACGAAATGGTTTGAATATATGCAACTAGATATTATGGCTAGTAGGATATACAGGTATAAAGGAATTGGAATATAATTTCGAAGATAAATTTGAATTGCTCGAAAAAGGTATGTACTTAAATTCGAATATGAGATTTGATGACTTATTTCTCTAGCCGCTTGGCTTTTTCTTGTTCTTTTTGAAATCTGAGAGTCCGTAGGGACGTTTTGTAGTCGTGCCGTATTAGCCGCGCAAAGGAGACGCTGGCGAAATTTTTCGAAAATTTCGAGTGTTAGAAAATTTTTGAGAAAATTTTGAAATTAAAATTTGAATTTAAACTCGAATTTGAATTTTGAAGTAAACGATATTGTTTGAAAACTATGAAAGGTTTAGAAAGTTAGTTGAGATAATAACGAATCTTTAGTAGAAAGATTTGTTTTGAAAAATTGATAAAGTTATTGAATTTGAGAAAAAGAGTAGACGAGTTAAGGACCTTTTTCCTAACTTGTAATTTCGAGGACGAAATTCTTTTAAGGAGGGAAGTCTGTAACGACCCAGAATTTTTGATAATTAAAATTCGAATATTTAATTGATTTTAAATATTAATAAGTGGAATTTATAAGTCGAATAATTTATTTAAAGGACATTGGATTTAATTTGATAATTAAATCGATAATTTAACGATTGAAATTCCAGAGATAATTGTAAATCGAGTTTAAAATGATTGAAAATGATTTGGAAAATTTTTTTTAATCATACTGGAGTTATAGAAAGGTTATAGAACTTTTAAAATTGAATTTGGAGTTAATCTGTGAAAATTGAATATTTTAATATTTAATTATCGACTGAAAAATAGCCAATTTTCGAACAGTCTCAGATTTCGACGAGACCAGTTCCATTGGATCCGTAATAGTTAGTTATTATCGGATTTCAATTTTCGTATCAATCGGAGTTATCATTTGACCGTGGCAACTCGAAACGCATCGATATCGTTTTAATTTTAAATCGTCGAGTTAAAATAGTCATTTTTCAAACGGTCTCGGATTTCGACAAAACCAGTTTCATCGGATCCGTAATGTGATATTATTGTAAGATTTCAAATTTCGTAATTTTTGGATTTACCATTTGTCCGGTACAAATTAAAACGCCTCGAAATCGATTTAAATCGGTTTAATTTAAACTGATCGTTTTTCTCCATATCTCACACAGACGATCGAATTAGCTTTCGAAACCTGTTCCATTGAGTCTGGAACGCGGGGTAAACACCAGAAACGCTAGTCACTGCGCGTAAATCAGAGTTCTGGAAAACCGGATGAATAGTGATTGAGGAGTTCTCTATAAATAGACCATTTATTCACCAAAAATAAAAAAAGAAATTGCTAAACCCTAATTTTAGTTCAGCCGCCACCATTCAAAATCAATGGCCGATAATCTCATTCCTTCTCCCTCAAAATTCTTCAAATCCACACACCAATTCGTGAATCGTCCAACTACAAAGTTAAAGAGCTCGATGAGAGCTATGAACCCAACGGTGGAGATGGGGTTTCGAGATATGGATGGGATGCTACGTGGCCGCGTTCGTGCTCGACTTACACCGGTTTCGAGACCACCTGGGGCGACCGAGCTCACTGGCCTTCACGTCGCAGGTGGAGTTCGTCGTGGCGCGTCTCTAGCTGGGTCCTGATCGTCTTCAAGATGTTGGAAATGGTTGCGTCATTTAGGGTTTTAAGGCGGCTTCATGGGTTCGAACGTTTTCTTCAACCTGGGAAAGAACGTGAATTGGAGGGAAGGAGAAATGTAAAATGTGCGGCCGGATCTGCTATGCGAAAATGAACGGTCCAGATTTAAGTTAGGTTTAAAATTGAAAGTAAATTGTAAATTAAATTTTATATTAATTCGTTCAATGTTTAAACCGATGTAACTTTGTCATACGATATCAGATTTCGACAAAACCAGAAGCGCTGGAACCGTAGCGACGAGTATTACGCAGTGATGATATGCTAGGATTTTTCAGAGCAAGCGAGAATTTTTGATTTAAATCGAACGGATCGATTTAATTTGAAATCTAAACGTTCGATAAACTCAAGGTGAGATTTTCTCACTCAAATTGAATGTGGAATTTTTTTTACAGTTATTGATTGATGATTGACTGTTTGGATGTGATATTAGATATTATAGGATATATATCTATATATAGCAGTATATACATATTGGCATATGTATATATTGGATTGATTGATTTCCCGCCTCGTATAGCGGATGAGACCCTATTGCGCCGTTAGTAAGCGGATTTTTATAAAACCTATATACCGCGATAATTCCGTACTGGAGCGGAATTGGTATTGTGCTAACATCTGTGGATGCAGGGAAACAGGTTGGAGGGATCCGACTGGATTCCTCACCGTATTGATTATTTACAGATATTTTGATATATTCTGTTATCATATGATGATATATGATATTTGACTGTTGTGATGGACTGATTGGTGTTGTTGCATCATCGGATTCAGTTTTGAACTTTAAAAATGACGACTTTTAATTTAAAAGGATTTTTAAAGGGATTTTTGAAAATATACGTTTTATGGAATTTTTGAATCGATTTATAAATGTAAAATTTTAAAGTTACAAAAATTTATTGATTTGTGAAATATAACCGAAAAGTGATTTTTGGAATAAATAGTTGACTGATTTATGAAATGGTTTAAATTGAAATTTTTGAATTTCTATAACGGTTATATAAAAGATTTATGAAATCGATATCTACAAAATTAAGAATGTTGAAATTATAAAATGAGTTTTTATAAGTGATAAAAATGAAATATTATGGAATCCGTAAGTGAATGAAAGTTATAGATTTATAAATTGTGAAGTTGAAAATGAATGATAAGTTATTAACTTATAATATGGACTTGTGATATTTATATCAAGTATAACTCGAATTTGTTAATAAAGAAGATTTATAAATCAAAGTTGTTAGAAAATGGAAATCGAATTTATAAACGTTGTTTTATAAATTCGAAAATCAATTAAATTTGATTGATTTTAAATATAGAGATTTTCAAGGGAATCTTATCCACGATTTTGGACAGTAGATAATTCTTGGAATAAATGTGTAGAAGAGATTGAAATTTGGTTAGTGAAGTATATTCACGATTTTGGACAGTGAATATATTATTGAAAAAAAATGGTTATGTTTGGGAAAGCGATATTATAAAATGAAGTTAATTGTTTTAAAAGATGTTTTAAAACGTGTTAAGTATCGAAAACATAGATTTCAACATTTATTGTTGAAATAGACGTTTTCGAGAAATAAGGAAATGATGGACTATAACACTGTTGTTATAGTAAAATGATTTCCGAAAGGAAATGTTTTTTTTTTGTAGTATTGGGATTCATATATCTATCTAAATTCGAATCCCTATACTAGTGATTTTGAGTCGTCGTAACAATGTTTTACGCAACATTCGTTTTGACTCAAATAAATGTGTTTAAAGAGAACGATTTCCTTAAAGAATGAATATATACTTAATTTGATTTAAGTATATCGAATATTTTCAAATGTTGAAAATAAATGATTTGTGAAATACTTATTTTTAAATAAGTATGGAAATGCTTTGCCAATATGAAATGAACTGTGTAACGACCCGTATTTTTACGGATCGACAAGTTCGTCAAAATCTGGAATTTTTTTGCATTTTTAAGTCATTTCAGATTTTTGGGGAAATTTGTCTAAGTCCTAGGTCGTGGACGACCTAAGAGCTAAGTCGTGACCGAGTTAAGGACTTCGGCGAGTTAGTGTTAGGTCGTGGGTTAGTTGGAGCGACCTATAGAATTGTGCAACCTAGGATTTAGTTAAGTAATTAGGTCGGCAGGGCGAGTTAACGACCTAAAGACTGACCGACTTAAGGAAGACTAGTTGTTGGCTTTGGTTAGGTCGTAGGCGACCTAAGGGGTTAAGTCGTGACCGACTTAAGAGGTTCAGGCGACCTAAGAAAATGTGTGAGCGACCTAAGTGTTAGGTCGGCAGTTCGAGTTAGCGACCTAGTAGAGTTAACGACTTAGGGAATAAGCAGTTTGCGACCTATAGGAGTTAGCGACCTATGGGATTGACCGACCTAAGTGTTAGCGTAGTTAGGTCGTTAGATCTGTGTTGAGTTAGGTCGTAGACGACCTAAGATGGTTAGGTCGCGTGTGTGTTAGGTCGCGAGTTTGCTGAGTCGTAGGTCGCGTGAGTTGTTAGGTCGCTAGAATAGTTTAAGTGTTAGGTCGCGTGGATCTAACTGTTAGGTCGTATGTTGTTTTAGGTCGACATGTGTTAGGTCGCGTAGGAGCCTAAGTTGTTAGGTCGCAACCCAACTGAGTCGTAGGTTGTTAAGTCGCTTAGATAGTTTAAGTGTTAGGTCGTAGCCTATGCTTTAAGACGAAAGCGACCTAGGAGTTAAGTGTTAGGTCGTAACATCGTTAGGTCGTAAGATGGGGAGGCCTGTTAGGTCGCTAAGCGCGTAAGAGGTTAGGTCGCGCGTGTGATGAGTCGCTGGGTCTGGCTAAGTCGTTAGGTCGGAGAAGCTTAGGTCGGAGAGTCTTAGGTCGGAAACGACTTAGGGAGATAGCCAGATTTCGACTTAAGGACAGATTTCAGCTATAAATAGGAGGGGTTGTTCTCACTTTTTGGGATCCGGATTTTTGAAGCGACGAAGTGCTGCCATTTTGAGAGCTCGACTTCTACACTTCTTCACTTCTTCTCTCCACTTTAATCTTGTGCTTCCATCCATCCAAATCGAAGATCAAGATTGAAGATTCAAGAGCTTAGATTGAAGATCTTCATCTTTTCAAGAGAGATTTCTTCATTTGAAGCGGATTTGTGATAGATCTAGCTTAGTTCTTCGCTGACCAGATCTGAAGTTGATATCTTTTGGATTGTTTAGGTGATTTGGTGAGTGGTGATTATCTCTCACACGGATCCAAAGGAGTATATCGGATTGTTGGCCCGATTTGGTGTTAAAATAGTGATTTCCATGCATTTTCTTCATCCTATGTGTAGATCCATATAGATCCATTGTTCATGATGATGTTGCATCCATTTTATCATATGTTAACCTATGCAAGTTCATTCATCAAGTTTGTAGAGATATAATCCATGTTTTCATGCTTATTGGACTTTCAACTCTTTAATTACGAAAATGCCATTATTGTTATAATTGTCTACTTAGATCATATTTGAATGCTTGATTGCTTGGATTGATGTTTGATTTGATTGAATTGTTATGAACTAGATGATTGATGATTAGATTTAGACCGAAGACGATTCAAAAGCTAAGGGAAAGGCTCTTGAATTGGGAAAGCTGCTTGTAGCATATGTAGCGGGATGATGAAGCTCTTATGCATAGATTTGATGATGTAATGATGAGATGAGGCTTTGCGAGGATGTAATGAAGCGAGGCAATCATATGATGAAGACTTGGTCTAATCCAGACGGGATCATTCCAAGCATGTTGATAACTCGGTGATATGATTCGAGTTGAAGATAATGAATGGATATGAGAATAGTCGTCGAGGAGGATGACTAGGAGGCTTGGATAGCATCGTTGTTGAAGGTTCTAGCATGCTCTAAGCAAGAGTACGTTTGGGCAGATTCGATAGTCCCAACGGCCAACTGTTGATGGTCGAGTACTCTGGGCAGATTCGATAGTCCTAGGCACGGGCTGCGACGACGTGCGGGAGTTATGTCTAGAACCGGGGTTTCCATTAGCCCTTGATGGACGGCTGAAAGAATGTGCCGGTCATTCAATTAACGGTGATATCGAAGCAATGATAACAGTGATAGCCAGAGTCATGGATGTTTGGTTGTATCGTCATTCGGACTTAAGAGCGGTATTTTCTGGGTGCTTATCTGATTTAGGCCTTGGTACTTGGAAAACATCGCCCTTGACTCGAGTGATAGTAGTTTTACTTTAAATTGTATGCTCTGCTATGTTGCTTCTGCTTAGTGTGTGTCTGGGGGCTATCACTGTAGAATGAGGTTGGAGTGGGAGGGTTGTATTCCTATTCCTTTTCCTTTATGCTCTTTTGGTATGTTGTTAGTTAATTTACTGCTCACTAAGACTGTTGTCTGACTCAAGGCTTTATGTTTTAAATTCTTATTGCCTTGGGCTGTTCGTCCATTTTGGGACGGGCAGACTAGGTAGCAGGTGACAGGTGCTGTTCTCTTCTCACGATACTGATATCGAAGACGAGCTAGAGGGTTGCATATTATCTTCTTATATGTACTGGATATTCCGCTGTTTTGTATTCTCTGAGAGATTTGTAGTGAGGCTGGATGTATTGACTATATAAATGCTTGTATTCAACTATTATGGAGTTTTATAAGATGTCATTTTGTTCTGTAAAGCTTCACTATACATATGTTCTATTGTATTTTGTCCATGCGCTGTGAGTAATACGATAGATTCTGTTGTTTTAATCTTACCTTGACAATCGTCCATGGTCGCCTGGCACACTTTACAGCGCTCTTTCTCTAGATTCGGTGCAGGGGTCATGGGCGGTCGTCACATTTGGTATCAGAGCATTGGTTAATCGATTTTACCCAACGCTCGCTGTCGTAACTACGTATGAGAGACGTAATTGTATTTTGATGGATGAATACTATATATAATATAGTAGCTTAGTAGAGTTTGAGTCCTTTATGCAGTTGTTTCTCTAGATGTTCTAATCATTCCTTTTTATAGATATTGAGAATGAGTCGAAGAGGGAGACCAGCTGCTAGGGGAGGTCGTGCTACTGAAGAGACTGCTGATTATGCAGCCACGTTCGAAGCTATGATGACTTCGATCATGAGAAGGATACCAGTTCCGGGGGCGGCAGTTGATGTTGGAGTTCAAGTCCAAACTCCGAAACCAGTGGATTTTGCTAAGCTGTGCAAGGATTATACTGCTCTTGGAGGGAAGGTTTTCTTGGGAACAGAATCTACCATTGAAGTCCAGAGGTGGATAGATGCTTGTAGAAGGATTTTTGGTGATTTGGGAATTGATGATGCAACTAAGAGGAAGTTGGCATCGAGGCAGCTTCAAGGGAGAGCTTCTGATTGGTGGAACTCTATTACCATCACTACTCCGGAAGAAGAGATTACTTGGGAGCAATTCCAAGTCAGATTTGAAGCTAAGTTCATTTCTACAGCTCAGAAGTCTGTTCTGTTCAAGAAGTTTGTAGAGCTCAAGCAGGGTGGAAGATCTGTTCTTGGGTATGTTTCTGAGTTCGAAGCTTTGTCCAAGTATGCTCGGTCATATATTGAATCTGCTTATCAGAAGAATGAGAAGTTTGTGACCGGCTTGGATAGTTATCTTGGGAGACAGTTGGTGGATCATTTGGACGATTCATTTGAGAAGCTTGTGGAGAAAGCTCTTAGGCATGAGAGTCTGTTTCCTAAGGAAGGATCTGTTGTTGCTGTGACCAAGGGGGAATCTAAACCACAGCAAGGTGGAAACCAGAAGAGGAAGCAGCAGCAGCAGAAGGGTAAGGATGGCCAGAAGAAGCCGAAAGGCGAGGTGACTTGCTACAATTGTCAGCAGAAGGGCCATTTCTCTAAGGATTGTAAGAATCCGAAGGCACCGATGAAGTGTCACAACTGTGACAAGCCGGGACATTTCAGGAAGAATTGTCCAGAACCGAGGAAGGACAGGCAGATTGTGCAAGCCTATGCTTTGGGAGCTGTTCCGTCGTCTTCGAAAGCTCCTACTGCTGAAGAGAAGGGAAAGAGTGTGGTTGTTCAAGGTACTCTTTTCCTATGTGGTATTCCAGTTAGAGTTTTGTTTGATACTGGAGCATCGCATTCGTTTGTTTGTAATGAACTAGTAGGCCGGTTAGGTTTGAAGCCGGATATTGTCGATAGGCCATTGGTAGTGACTAATCCAGTTGGGGGTTCGTCTTGTTTGTGTATGTTATGCCGTGGTCTAGTTGTGTCGAGTCATGGTTGCTCTTTTGTTTGTGATTGCTTTGTTCTGAACTTTGCGGGGTTCGGAATTATCTTGGGTATGGACTGGCTTAGGAGGTATGCGGCTAAGGTTGATTGCGAAAGGTTGGAAGTGACAGTCGAGAATGTGGAGGGGCGAAAGATTGTGATACGATGTAAGCATGAAGAAGGCGTCTTCATGAGCTTCATGTATTCGCTAGTTGTTCCACGGGATGGACTGTCATCAGTACCGATCGCTAATGGATTCGAGGATGTCTTTGACGAAGTCAAAGGGTTGCCGCCGCATAGAGAGATCGAGTTTCGTATAGATCTAGTTGAAGGAGCCAGACCTGTTGTGATGCCTCTTAGGCGGATGGCGCCTAGGGAACAGCAGGAGTTGAGGGTGCAAGTTGACGACCTTTTTCAGAAAGGATTTATTCGGCGTAGTGTGTCCGAGTGGGGTGCACCAGTTGTGTTTGCAACCAAGGCAGATGGATCATTGAGATTGTGTGTCGATTATCGTGAGCTGAATAAGGTGACTAAGAAGAACAAGTATCCATTGCCGAGAATAGATGACTTGTTTGATCAGCTTCACGAAGCTAAGGTGTTTTCTCAGATGGATCTGGCAACGGGATTTCACCAGTTGAGAGTTGCTAAGGATAGTGTGCCGAAGACTGCTTTTCGAACACCATCCGGTTTCTTTGAGTGGCTGGTAATGCCGTTTGGATTGACTAACGCGCCAGCATATTTTGTGGATCTTATGAATAGAGTGTTCAGAGATCAGTTGAACAAGTTCGTACTTGTGTTCGTGGATGACATTCTGATTTATTCCAGAACGGAAGAAGAGCACAAGACGCACTTGCGTATTGTTTTGGAAATCTTGCGGAAACATCAGCTGAAGGCTAAGTTTTCGAAGTGTCACTTCTGGAAGAGTGAAGTGAGGTTCTTAGGCCATGTGATTTCTGGAAATGGAATAGCGGTTGATCCCGCTAAGGTGGCAGCAATCCAGGATTGGGTTAGACCTAAGAATGCGTCAGATGTGAGGAGTTTTCTTGGATTAGCAGGATATTATCGACGGTTTATCAAAGACTTCTCCAAGGTAGCTGCACCATTAACAGGATTGACGAAGAAGAACAAAGTGTTCAGTTGGGATGCTAAGTGTGAGCAAGCTTTCGGAATCCTGAAAGAGCGATTGACGAGTGCTCCTGTTTTGACTATTCCAAGTGGGAATGATGAGATGGTGGTTTACACCGATGCATGTGGTACTGGACTTGGAGCAGTGCTGATGCAGAAGGATAAAGTTGTTGCGTATGCCAGTCGACAACTGAAGCCGCATGAAAGGAATTACCCAACTCATGATTTGGAATTGGCGGCGATTGTATTTGCTCTGAAGATGTGGAGGCATTATCTGTTGGGAGTTCGATTCGAGTTGTTTACAGATCACAAGTCGTTGAAGTATCTTTTCTCCCAAAAGGATTTGAATCTTCGGCAGCAACGTTGGCTAGAGTTTTTGGCATCATATGACTTTGGTATAGCTTATACTCCAGGAAAAGGTAACGCAGTGGCTGATGCGTTAAGTCGGAGACATGCAGGATTGGGAGCCATGTTTTCAGAATGGAAGAGTCTCGAGTATTTAGCTGGGTTTGACTTCAGGCTTAGATGCGAGTTGGAACCTGAGATGTTGGCAAACTTATCAATAAGACCCACTCTTGTGGAAAGGATTGGTGAGAGCCAAAAGCGAGATGGTAAGCTTGTCAAGATTATCCGTGAATTGGAATCTGGATTGGATCCAGAAAAGGATAAAGGATTCGAGGTCGATCGAGAGGGTTGGCTTCGGAAGCAAGGACGACTAGTTGTTCCCGATATAGATGAATTGAGGAGTGAAGTTCTGAAGGAAAGTCATCACTCGAAGTTGACAATTCATCCAGGTGGAAATAAGATGTATCGGGATATGAAGAGAACCTACTATTGGGAAGGCATGAAGAAGGATGTTGGAAATTTTATTTCCAAGTGTATGAACTGCCAGTTGGTTAAAGCTGAACAGAAGAAGCCAAGTGGATTGCTTCAACCCTTAGAAGTTCCTACATGGAAGTGGGAACAAGTGTCGATGGATTTTATTGATGGATTGCCTAGAACCAGAACGGGAAATGAAGGGATTTGGGTCATTGTGGATCGTCTGACTAAGAGTGCACGATTCATTCCTGTTCGATCGACTAGGACTGCATCAAAGTTGGCTGAGTTGTATGTGAAGTGGATAGTTCGATTCCATGGTATTCCGAAGAGTATAGTGAGCGATCGAGATCCATTGTTCACTAGTGGATTTTGGAAGAGCTTCCAGGAAGTTTTGGGAACCGAGTTGTGTTTGAGTACAGCTTATCACCCTCAGACAGATGGTCAGACCGAGAGAGTCAACCGAGTTTTGGAAGATCTTCTTAGAGCATGTGTTTTGGACTTCGGAGGATCATGGGAAGATCACCTTCATTTGGTGGAGTTTGCGTACAACAACAGTTACCAGTCAAGCATTGGTATGGCACCGTATGAGGCATTGTATGGAAGACCGTGTAACTCTCCGACATGTTGGTTGGAAACTGGAGAAAAGCTGATACTTGGGCCAGAGATGATTCGACAGACTTCGGATTGCATAGAGATCATTCGGCAACGAATGAAGGCAGCCCAAGACCGTCAGAAGAGTTATGCTGATAAGCGTCGAAAGGATTTGGAATTCGACGTGGGAGATATGGTTTTTGTGAAGATTTCTCCACTGAAGAATGTTATCCGATTCGGGAAGAAAGGAAAATTGACTCCGAGATTTGTTGGACCATTCCCGATTATCGAGCGAATTGGAAAGCTCGCTTACAGATTGGAGTTACCTGAGAAGATGTCGAGTATGCACAATGTTTTTCATATATCATTTCTACGGAAGTATGTGCACGACTCGAATACAGTGGTTTCTGCTGATAGCTGTGAAGACTTAGAAGTTGATCCAGTCGATAGAAGACCTCGTAAGCCGCTTCGTGTTGTTGAAACCGACACGAAACAGCTTAGGAGAAAGGTAGTTAAGTTGCTCAAGATACAATGGAGTGAAGATGATAACGACTGTACGTGGGAGGTGGAAGAGAGGATGAAAGCAGCTCATCCAGAACTCTTCAAGGTATGGCCCTAAGGTGTCGTGTCATCTCACGATATTGTAACTTGTTCTAATTTTAGAATTCTGTACGCTAAGTTAGAATTGGATGCATGGTTTGTTGATTGCTATGGATGGTAGGCGTACAGAATAGTTTTGATTGCTTGGAATTTCGGGGGCGAAATTCCTAAGGGGGAGAGAATGTAACGACCCGTATTTTTACGGATCGACAAGTTCGTCAAAATCTGGAATTTTTTTGCATTTTTAAGTCATTTCAGATTTTTGGGGAAATTTGTCTAAGTCCTAGGTCGTGGACGACCTAAGAGCTAAGTCGTGACCGAGTTAAGGACTTCGGCGAGTTAGTGTTAGGTCGTGGGTTAGTTGGAGCGACCTATAGAATTGTGCAACCTAGGATTTAGTTAAGTAATTAGGTCGGCAGGGCGAGTTAACGACCTAAAGACTGACCGACTTAAGGAAGACTAGTTGTTGGCTTTGGTTAGGTCGTAGGCGACCTAAGGGGTTAAGTCGTGACCGACTTAAGAGGTTCAGGCGACCTAAGAAAATGTGTGAGCGACCTAAGTGTTAGGTCGGCAGTTCGAGTTAGCGACCTAGTAGAGTTAACGACTTAGGGAATAAGCAGTTTGCGACCTATAGGAGTTAGCGACCTATGGGATTGACCGACCTAAGTGTTAGCGTAGTTAGGTCGTTAGATCTGTGTTGAGTTAGGTCGTAGACGACCTAAGATGGTTAGGTCGCGTGTGTGTTAGGTCGCGAGTTTGCTGAGTCGTAGGTCGCGTGAGTTGTTAGGTCGCTAGAATAGTTTAAGTGTTAGGTCGCGTGGATCTAACTGTTAGGTCGTATGTTGTTTTAGGTCGACATGTGTTAGGTCGCGTAGGAGCCTAAGTTGTTAGGTCGCAACCCAACTGAGTCGTAGGTTGTTAAGTCGCTTAGATAGTTTAAGTGTTAGGTCGTAGCCTATGCTTTAAGACGAAAGCGACCTAGGAGTTAAGTGTTAGGTCGTAACATCGTTAGGTCGTAAGATGGGGAGGCCTGTTAGGTCGCTAAGCGCGTAAGAGGTTAGGTCGCGCGTGTGATGAGTCGCTGGGTCTGGCTAAGTCGTTAGGTCGGAGAAGCTTAGGTCGGAGAGTCTTAGGTCGGAAACGACTTAGGGAGATAGCCAGATTTCGACTTAAGGACAGATTTCAGCTATAAATAGGAGGGGTTGTTCTCACTTTTTGGGATCCGGATTTTTGAAGCGACGAAGTGCTGCCATTTTGAGAGCTCGACTTCTACACTTCTTCACTTCTTCTCTCCACTTTAATCTTGTGCTTCCATCCATCCAAATCGAAGATCAAGATTGAAGATTCAAGAGCTTAGATTGAAGATCTTCATCTTTTCAAGAGAGATTTCTTCATTTGAAGCGGATTTGTGATAGATCTAGCTTAGTTCTTCGCTGACCAGATCTGAAGTTGATATCTTTTGGATTGTTTAGGTGATTTGGTGAGTGGTGATTATCTCTCACACGGATCCAAAGGAGTATATCGGATTGTTGGCCCGATTTGGTGTTAAAATAGTGATTTCCATGCATTTTCTTCATCCTATGTGTAGATCCATATAGATCCATTGTTCATGATGATGTTGCATCCATTTTATCATATGTTAACCTATGCAAGTTCATTCATCAAGTTTGTAGAGATATAATCCATGTTTTCATGCTTATTGGACTTTCAACTCTTTAATTACGAAAATGCCATTATTGTTATAATTGTCTACTTAGATCATATTTGAATGCTTGATTGCTTGGATTGATGTTTGATTTGATTGAATTGTTATGAACTAGATGATTGATGATTAGATTTAGACCGAAGACGATTCAAAAGCTAAGGGAAAGGCTCTTGAATTGGGAAAGCTGCTTGTAGCATATGTAGCGGGATGATGAAGCTCTTATGCATAGATTTGATGATGTAATGATGAGATGAGGCTTTGCGAGGATGTAATGAAGCGAGGCAATCATATGATGAAGACTTGGTCTAATCCAGACGGGATCATTCCAAGCATGTTGATAACTCGGTGATATGATTCGAGTTGAAGATAATGAATGGATATGAGAATAGTCGTCGAGGAGGATGACTAGGAGGCTTGGATAGCATCGTTGTTGAAGGTTCTAGCATGCTCTAAGCAAGAGTACGTTTGGGCAGATTCGATAGTCCCAACGGCCAACTGTTGATGGTCGAGTACTCTGGGCAGATTCGATAGTCCTAGGCACGGGCTGCGACGACGTGCGGGAGTTATGTCTAGAACCGGGGTTTCCATTAGCCCTTGATGGACGGCTGAAAGAATGTGCCGGTCATTCAATTAACGGTGATATCGAAGCAATGATAACAGTGATAGCCAGAGTCATGGATGTTTGGTTGTATCGTCATTCGGACTTAAGAGCGGTATTTTCTGGGTGCTTATCTGATTTAGGCCTTGGTACTTGGAAAACATCGCCCTTGACTCGAGTGATAGTAGTTTTACTTTAAATTGTATGCTCTGCTATGTTGCTTCTGCTTAGTGTGTGTCTGGGGGCTATCACTGTAGAATGAGGTTGGAGTGGGAGGGTTGTATTCCTATTCCTTTTCCTTTATGCTCTTTTGGTATGTTGTTAGTTAATTTACTGCTCACTAAGACTGTTGTCTGACTCAAGGCTTTATGTTTTAAATTCTTATTGCCTTGGGCTGTTCGTCCATTTTGGGACGGGCAGACTAGGTAGCAGGTGACAGGTGCTGTTCTCTTCTCACGATACTGATATCGAAGACGAGCTAGAGGGTTGCATATTATCTTCTTATATGTACTGGATATTCCGCTGTTTTGTATTCTCTGAGAGATTTGTAGTGAGGCTGGATGTATTGACTATATAAATGCTTGTATTCAACTATTATGGAGTTTTATAAGATGTCATTTTGTTCTGTAAAGCTTCACTATACATATGTTCTATTGTATTTTGTCCATGCGCTGTGAGTAATACGATAGATTCTGTTGTTTTAATCTTACCTTGACAATCGTCCATGGTCGCCTGGCACAC
This sequence comes from Allium fistulosum, assembly GCA_030737815.1. Lineage (NCBI taxonomy): Eukaryota > Viridiplantae > Streptophyta > Magnoliopsida > Asparagales > Amaryllidaceae > Allium > Allium fistulosum. Next base: position 1,214,222,946 of record CM060904.1, on the reverse strand, counting down.
TTTACAGCGCTCTTTCTCTAGATTCGGTGCAGGGGTCATGGGCGGTCGTCACAAACTGTTTTGAGATTTTATCTTCAAAGATAAAATGAAATGTGGAAATTGATTTGAAATTGTTTTCAAATGATTAAGTGTGGAAATTTTATATCTAGTAAAAGATATTTTGAAAGATAAATAATTTGGAAAATTATTTGGAATCTGATGATGTTGCGCATCTTTATTGATAGTTAAATAACCGACTATCAATAATTACCTTTAGATAGGTATTTGTTGTGAATTGGATGAATTTGAATGCCACACTTATTTTTAAATAAGCGCTCACTATTCGGGTTAGCCGGGAAAGGACCATGGGGTCGTATAACCCATTCCGAATATGTGATACGTCGTTATGAATTGCATTCGAAGACCGGTGTTGAAGACCGGATATTTTTGAAAACGGAAGGATTACCGTCGAGTTACTCTACATCGGCTGATCTCCGGTTTAGAGGTTTTATTACCCTTAGTGACGGGAAGTCCTGACGTGATTGGAAATTATCCGGAAATGCAAGGGCTTCATGAGAAGTGCCTTCGGTTCTGTTCGATCCCGGAACAGACTTGTATGGATTGTGTGTCTGACGTTACAATTTGAGATATAAAGCTGATTTCTTTCAAATACATATCTGTTGGTGGCGGAGAATTTATTCTCTTAGCTTAACACCCTTCTCTAAGACGTACGAGCTCAGAGGTTATGTAGTTGAAATTTATCAGCAATATATCCCAATTTGGTAACGTGGCATACTGAGTGTTGCTGTGAAATGATCAGTGTTTGATCATTTGTGATATGATCATTTGTTTGATCTTATATCTTTGTGATCATAGGTTGATCATTTTGTTTGACCCGAAGCAGGGCTTTTTGAGAAAGCGTAGCTTTGTGGACGAGACTTCGTCGAGCCTCAACACCCCGGAAATGGTCGAAACAGGAATGTTGCGGCAAGGTTATGAAGGTCGCGCCCTTTAGGGTATGTCATTTCCTTCTGGAAAGGGGTGGTATCATGGTATGGAGCCCAGATACTTACTCATGTAGATACACTTTCTTTATGATGTGTGATGTTGGATATCGAGCGCTCGGATAAAGGTCCCAAAGGACCGGGTGATGACATATTCGTGAGTTACCTGTTACAGGGGTAACCCGGCCTTGTTTGGCAGAGAGCAGTTTGCCTCTCGGGACGTCCAGCCAGAGGCGATCCCAATCGGCAGGAGGAAAGGAAGTTCCTTAGCCTGACCATTTGTTGGAAAATCCAAAGAAACAATACGAACCTGGTACGGTTTTGGTTGTATTACCTGCTATGGAATGTGGCGGTAACCTGCTATTGAACATAGTAGCTATAGTAGGCATACGATACTGGTCGTATGTTGGCTAAGATTAATATTATACTTTCGAAATGTTTTCTACACTATGCACTAATAATAATATCAAAAATGATTTGATTTTACGTAGTAAGCATCTTTGACTATCATAAGAAGAAATCTCCTCCAATTCTGCGTTTGCATTGTGTGTGTGGCGGGAGGTCTTATGGTAGTTTCATTTTCCAAAAGCATTGCGAATCTGTTTTATTTTCTTTGTGAAAATAACTGTTTTACGATCTCACACCAGTCACCATGACTGACTCGGAGTTTATTGTTCCCTTCTAAACTCTGGGTGCCCACCAATTTCCACACGGGCAGCCTAGAGTTATATTATTAGGATATTCTGGATATTCTGGAGCTTTGGAGATAAGCTGGATGGCGAGACGTAGTATTTGTATCTGATATATTTATTCCGCTGTGTATTCTGTATGAGGACAAGTTATATAACTGTCCATTGTTTTATATTGACTCTGATGATTGATGTATGTATAAACTGATATAGTTCTTTGTTTTAAAAGACTAGTAATTATCTATTGTATATTGTTCCGCTGCGATATGTGAGATTCTGATATTGTTTCTGTTTCTGATGTTGTTCTTTTGTTTCTTCTTTCTCTTTTCTTCTATCTTTTCTTCTACCTCTTCTTTTAAAACCCTAATGGTTCGGTTTTTCGTTCACCTTGAGTAAATAGATGGAGATTAGTGTCTATTCAAGGGGTACGGAAAAGCGGGTCGTTACACATACACTAAATCGTCATTTTCGTCATCCTAAAAACACATACACTAAATCCTGAGCATCGACTTAATTAATCCAAACAAGCCTTAATGCGTGTATGCACAATTAATCAATGCATATACACCAATTAACGCTCGTATACACTAATCAGATTATTTTTCTCAACATTTAAATGATAAACAATTATAATAACAACCTGATTTACATTCAATATGGTACAGCAGACCATCAATGCGATATTATAAACAACCATGACAAAATAATAACCATAATTTAAAAAATCAAAATTAAGTATGGTTTATCAATTAAACCTTCTTGTAGAGAAATAGCTAATGGAGAGAGTTGAAAATTGAAGATGGAGACCTGCTAACGGCGTGGAAGCTTGCTGACGGCGTGGAGGAGCTGTTAGAGAAGGTGAACGTGCAGATTTAGGAGGAAGAGGATAATGAAGAAAACTATCGACCTGAATCTAAGATATTCGCGACTTTGTGACGGCTTTCAACTGCCGGCGACGATATTTGCGACGGCTCCCAATGGCTTTCGTTGGTTAGTTTATTTTATTTTCATTTATGCCACTGCAACTGCTTGCTGTCAACAACTATCGTAACAAAATCGACGAGCCGTCGGCGGCCATCGGAAATGGGCGTCACAATAAACAGTGTTTGTAGTAGTGCAGGCTTCAAAACTTCTAAACAGAACATGGGCTCAAAAGGATTATAACCAGCAAGATACTCAACAAAACAGAAGAGGAAGCTGAAGGAATTAGAAGGGTGACCACCAAATAGGTATGCATGAAAGGGGATGTATAGTGTATGTAAGTTGCAAACTCAAATAAATAGAAATGAATATTTGTATTCACACTATCACACAGTTATGTTCAGGATGGTGGTGATTCAAAAACCAGCTACGTAATCAACTATACCATCAACCCTACATAATCTAAACTGAAATGGGACTACTAAATTCAATTATGCCTTATACTTGAGGGGAAAATAATTCTCTCATCACTCTTGGATCTGCAATTTCAAGTAAACTAAGAGAATTAATGAAGGGTTAAGGAAAAAGACACATGTCGTTGCATAACTTAGGGTTCCGTCCAAAATTCTCTGTTGCGATGGTAATGGACTACTACTAATAAAAGTGGATTAAGTAGAGTATGCTAGACTTTCCATAATGCTTTTTATCTTTAACCACAATTTTTTAATGTACTTGACTTCAGTGGTATCGATGAAAATTGTTTTTATTCGGTATCGTGTTGCTTTTCCTACAATTCATGGCTGAAAGTTAAAAATATACAATTTACAAGTCACAAACACAAAATAATCCTAAGACCAGTAAATAGAAGCGTAAAGTTGCCTTACAAAGTTTGAGGTCTGCATATAAATATCTATTAAAACATAAAGTACCATGCCATTAATTGTATTTCAACATACGATTGATAATACAACTGTTACATACTACTTCAATTCAATAAAATGCAACAAACAAGGTGAATCACTTCACAAAGGAAACAAATGCAAATTCTACTACTTATTATATTTTGGGTGCATTTCTCAAGGCTTCCACCAAGTCCTTTGTGCACTTACTAACATACAAAGGATACCTTTCCCTACCAACTTCAAAATCCATTCTCCATGGGAAATAAGTTAGAAATTCCGGCTTACTTTCACCATGTTTTGAACCTATTTGCATTACAAAATCAAAAACTTTTTTAGCATCTGCCTCGGTTGTAAACACAAGTCGATGGAGGTATAGTTCTGAAGCATCATAACCATGTTTTTGAAATGTCAATGGTGCTATGTTATGAGCTAACTTTGCATTTCCATGACTCCTGCGCATTAGAGTTAGTTTATGTTATTCAATTAACTATCATTTCATATACATATTTTGGAATAATTCATGCATCAGAGAAAGTGAGAAAATTGAAGGAATATACATTGTTATAAGTTGCACGAAGCTAGTCCAAGTACATGCGTATGTTAAATTATGAAGTTAGTTTGTTTGCTAATAATTAATTTATGTCAAAGGGATTGGGTCGATTAATAAATATATTTGGAGAAAATTAACTTATCAATTTATGATCCAACCCATTTTCCTCATATAATAAATAGGTCAACCTGATCATCCAATCCACTTAACAGATGGGCCACTAAACCATATAACATTTCAATTGGATTTGGAATATATAAAAATTAAAGTAAATAAAATAAAATAAATATTGCTTTCTGTTTTTTGAATTAGAAAATATGTAAAATATAGATATAAATTTTTAGATTCATACAATAATTAATATTCAAATTTAAAATTGAAATTTTCAAAATAAGGCTCAAATTTTCTAATTGGGTGCAATTAAAATTCAAACTTTAAATCCCTAAAATTTAGAATTCAAAGTTTTAATAATAAATCAAAAATCAAAAATCAAAATTGAAATATCCAAGTTCAAAATATCAATTTTTAATATTTCATATCCATATTAAAAATTGAATCTTCAAATTTTCAAATTTAGAATACAAATTTCAAAATAAGATATGTATTTTTGAACTATCCTTTTAGGATCTGGGTGAACAGGGGATCATTGTATTTGGAGCAGAACAAAAAGTAAAGTGGATCATCCAATTATTACCAATTTAGTTAAGGGTAAAATGAGTCATTCATATAGAATTCTTTTCACTAAACGAGTTGATCCAATCCACTTAAAAAAAAGATTAGTGGGTTGGATCATATTTTGATTGATCTAGTCGTGTGTTCATTAGGAATTGCAATTCAGAACTTCTTTATATTAACATGAGTTTTCCACTTTTTTTAATCAAAGAAAAGAAATAGTTTTTTTTGCATTTCATACTAATATCATGCACCGTATGCTCTTGCATAGGAAACAATACTAAACAAGTTTATAATGAATGATACAGATAGAATGAAGTATGATGTTGTCATGTGACCAAACTAAAGGCTCTTTTTTCTACTACCTACAATAATAATGGGTGTACAGATTAAGTAAGCAGACTTCTATGATTGTGGAAATGACCTAGACATCCTTATTTTTATTATATTCTCAAATCTCATTGTTCCAAATCATGTTGTAAATTAGCTTCCCCAAATGCAAAGTTACCCCTTTTAAAGACATCTTCTCTCTTTCCTTTTTTACTTACTTTTACAATGCACCATACTTGAAAGTTTAGATTTGTATGATTTCTTTGAAATGTGTATAAATGATATATGATGTATATAAATAAATAAAATTTCAAAATCAAGTCATTTTTATGTAGATTGTTGGCATTGGTGTACATTATACCTCCACAATGCAAGCTACTTGAAAATTTAAATTTATTTATTTTTACAAATAGTCTTTATAGTAATAAAATGGTAATGAAATTTGTGAAACTTTGGTTTCTTTTATTTTAACATATGTTTTTATAATGCAAGCTAAATGTTGTGATGTCCAACTCTCATATTTAAAAATAACTATAATACCTTTGGTGTCATACTTTTTTATATTAGCCTGAACTACCAAAAATAACCCTCTACAGATATTATAAAATCAAAATATCACTTAAAATAGAATATAACAAATTCAAAACGCTATCATTTAAAGATAAGATCTAATAATCCAACTTTCTTTACAAATTCAGAATAATCCTCCACAAATGTTATCAAATCTTAATATCACAAAAAATAAGACGTACAAATTCGATTTTTATTAATTAATAATGTAAATAAAAATTCAAAATAATAAAAAATTAGATGTTGCAACTTAAAAATAAAAATTCACATTAACTACACATGATTTCAATGCAAAAACATAACTAAATATAATTTATAGACAAGCAACTTACATGCGAAGCACGTGGTATCATCGCATGTGAAGCAGTGCCGTGACGCTCGTTATTATACTGCAAGTTACATAAAGATTTTGAACTAATGTATTTTTGCTAAAACCATTTGCATTATCTTAGAAAAATGGTATTTTTGAACTTGTATTTTTGTTAAAATCTTTTGCATTATATTTAGAAAAATGGCATTTTTGGTGCATATAAGTGATATAAAATAGTAAATGTTCAATGTTTTTTTTTATTTGTGCATTTTTGTCTATTGCATTATACCTTGCATCATAAAAACTACAAGCAAAATGATATGATATAATTATTGTCCTTGTTCTTAATTTTATGAATTTGAATTCAGGATTTAGATTACTATTTTTTCATTGTGAAGAGCTTGTGTTATTATTTTTTAAAGTTTAAGGGTTTAATTTACAATATGAAAAAGGATTGTGAGATTTTACCTAATATGATAAATAGTATGGAGTACAACATAAATGCATGCCTTTAAGATATATGCTGCTTTTCCCATTTATGAAAAAAACATACGAGTTTACGCTGATATTAATAAATGTTATATTGTTACGATATTTTGTACTCTATATGCATGAATATGGTAATAATTTATGTAGGAAGATTGCCTAAAAATTGATGAATGTTGATTATCATTTGTTTTGTTTCTAAAAGGCTGTTATTTATTCAATTGAAAAGAATTATAAATTTTATGTGATTGTTCCATATGACAATGAAAGAGATATAATATTACATGCACAAAGACTTTGATTGGATTTTCCAAATGTCATGGGATGCTCGGGTCCAATAGATACCACTTTAGTTATAACCCAACTAATCAATCTGTAGGCTCATTAAGATTGTTGCTATGTAACAAGGAACATAACCATTTACAAAGGTAAGTAGATTGAACCTTATATGTCTTAATAAATTCGAATCATTATCACTTGAGGCATGATACTACCTTATCTATACCTTTTATTAAGAATTTTCTACTAGAAAAACATGCGTTATTGCAACTGGAAGGCATGATAAATCCTAGCGGCTTTCTTGAAAGGATCGATATTTGTTTGTACTCAATGACATAATCTACAAATATTGTTTGATCCACTCAAGTTTGATCATTTCTTATACTGCGCTAGTTTTAAAGAAATTAAGTGTGCATACGAAACCATATATCCTCCAATCCAACACAAAAATGCAATCAGTTCTCAATGAAATAATTTATTCATTTTCACATTATATATTTATTTATTATTTATTCTACATAAAATTATGTATATTTAATTAATAAGTTCAATCATTTATGTATGTTTTAGCACAAAATTTTCTTATCATGTCAAATGAAAAGAAAATGAATAGGTAAAAGGTTTGAACCTCAGTTGAAAAAATGTTTGATCCTGAAGAATTGCATGAGATCCTCCCCATATACTAGTGGTTTGAAACCTTTAAAGATGGCCAAAAGAGTCTTTTCCTCTTCATAGAACTCGTAATACTTACTATAGGCATCCAGAATATCCATTTGTTTTTCTTTAATCCATTTGTGATCATCACGGCTAGTGTAATACACTGATAAGATATTTCCATACAAAAACTAAAGTTAGTTTAAGAATTGGGTAAGAGATGTGTTTTTTAAATTGGGAAATGTGCATCATGAATATAAAATTGTATTTTGATACTGAATTTTTAGAACATGAATTTACTCTCTAGAAATTATTACACAACTAAAAAAAATCAATAAGAGGAACAAAAATAATATAATTTTACATGTAAATATTTTGTTAATGAATAACAACATCATTAATTTATACCATGTTAGAAATTATAGAAAACTAAATTTGAAGAATAGATGGAATATAGTATTAAATATTAGCATGGAAATAAACATTTCAATGATAAGAAAACCTTCAAATGAAGATTTTGGAATTACCAGAACACTTCCGTAATTTAGTCAAAATAAAGAGAGAGAAAGGCCATTTTTACCGTTTGTCAATCCTTTCTACCACGTCATCGTAACCTTAGCCATTTTCTATTTTGGTGAGATGAAGCAAAAAAGCCTTATTCTGAATATCCAATAACAATCTGAACTCAATGGCAACCCACCTCTAGACCAAAGGCCTTTTTTGTATTCCCAACCCATACGCCTTACAAGTTCCGATAACCTAATTGTATTGCTTCTACAAATAGCACATTCTTCTCTCACATCCAATCAAAACCCAATTTTCAACATGATAAATCTATATACTCGCATGGATTTTTATCAGCAATATTCTTATCGTAACCTCAGTTTCAGTTTCTCAAATAAGTTTGAGGTAGATATTACTAATTTTTTTCTTTCATTTTTCCTTAAAGCACGATCTACCGAACATTGCTATTTTTTATGTGATTGTGCAAACGATTTTGCATGAAAAAAAAGTTGGTGCATTTTTCTTTGCATACATCCAATGAAGGTTTCATAAGTACCGGTTGTCATAATGAATCTCATTGAAGTTACAAATTAATTTGAATTGATATTAGTTCAAATTTAATTGTGATTGCCTATAATTAACGCTAATCATAATTCAAATTATTTCCATTCATTATTAATTAAGGATAAATAAGCATTATGGATTATTAAGTAGAAATTTGATTTTGTAATTTACTATCTAATGTACTAATGTTAATTATAATACAACTCATTTCTTTTATTGTTAGTGCAGCACTGTGCTTGTGGCTATGTATTGGTGCACCATACTTCCATCTGATGCACTAAACACCGATTCCCTCCATGCTTCATTTTCAATATCAGCGAGGTAGGAAAGGTAAATGAATAGGTGAAAATAGATCCAGACTTGTCTATTCATCGGTAAACCTTCAATCCTGTTAATATTTGGAGCAATATTTTTGTTCTTAATTTTGTGATGCTATATTAAGGTTGACAGATCATTATAGTTTTGTGCTTTATTTTTAATTACAAAGTTGATCATTTCAGCATTTATAGAAAAAAACATTGCTACAAACACATGTATACATGTATGTATGTGTATCCATGCGCACCAAGTATTTATTATTTATAAGTTATAAACATACAATGTTGTTAAGAGCTGTAAAATGTTTTTTTAGCCCGGTTTTGATTATCTAGTCTCAACCAAAATTTCAGTGTAAAACTTTTTACACTCAAAAATGCATATAGGATATACCAATTCAACACGCGCGCACACACACACACACACACACACACACACACATATATATATATATATATATATATATATATGTTCTTATTGTGATTTTTCTCCATGTTCGTTCACATTAATATAACCAAGTAGAATTTAATTATCATCTCAACTTAGTAGTTAGCATGGTATGGGTTTAAGAATCTCCATATCTCAACTCATTTACTATTAATTATTCAAATGTTCATTGTATTACAATTTGAGTACGATTGTCAAATTAGTTCAAAAAGGATTGGTGCTCAAATGCTTTTTGATTACTCATTCAGTTCCTAATATCTTCACGAAATACTTTATTTTAAATAAGAACGAATTATAAAAATGCTTATTGTAGAGATAAAGTAGTGTAATTATTATCTTTGGATTAAAAAACTAAACTAAACTAAAAAAATTGAATATAGGATGAACTTACCATTCAATCCTCCACCACTACAATGGTCGTTGTATGTTGAATGAAATAAAGCTCTTAACATAGTCTGAACACCCATATCAATTGAGAACTAGTGATTGATTTGTGTCCCGTCACTAATAAATGTTAAATGTAATTAAGAATCCAACTTAGTAATTATTATCTTGAACATTTTGTGCATACATAAAACAAGAATGGGAACTACTCACTTATTAGTACTCAATGCCTTTCTCACTATTTCTTCAGCATACTTCCTACCGGATCCCATTGATACAAATGATACACCTTTTTTCCATGATTCATGTTTTTCATTGTTCATTACAATGTAATGGATATGAAATCCCTACAGTCCAGAAAATTAAATGAATGCAAGTGCACACTAAAGCATACAACCTATGTATCACCCTAATAACATTTTGAATTACTTATTACCTTAATATCATATCTAGAAATTATTATGCCAAAAGATCTATCTACACAACATTCAGTCCTTATAAAGGCTTCAACAATCTTGAACACCTTTGAAACATTGTCCTCATTCGTTTAAAAGTAATTAACCGCTTATATATATTCATATAGTATTATACTGTATTTTAAATAAATTTCAAGTTATATACATACTGCTTTTGCACATTCTTTTTGGAGGTGTTTTTGTAAAGCCAAAGATGGTTGAAGGTTACCGAGCAATATACATGCAATTGTTGATGTGACATTGGCATAGTAAAGTTTTTCAAAATTGTCGTGGACTGCAAAAATTCAATAAGCTCATTAGAAATGATGTTTAGGTTTTGAAATAAAATACAAACATTTTCATGTAATAGAAAAAGATGTTAAGAATATTTTTATCTAACTAAACCATCAAACAAATAATGAATGCATGCATATTTATCATTTCAAATTAGTTCGACTGGTTCTATTAAGCTCCCAGTGATTAGCGGTAGAATATTTGCTTAGTTTTTAACATTTCTACGACTCTTGTCCATATTTTATGGCAAAAACATATACAAGTAATCTCGTTGATTAAATAATGCAATTTTACTATCATGATTAAGTATAGGAATTATTGGTAATACTTGACTTTTTTATAATGGTAGAATAATATAACCTTCTAATTTCAGAAGTCTAATAATCTTAAATTGATATGATAATCATATATACCACTTTGTTTGGATTGAAATTGGAATTGGAATTCTTCAGAGTTTTGCAAAAATAAGGTTTCTAAATTTATTTGTTCTATGTTTAATGATAATGGACCTAGCTTAATATTTCACATAGAAACTGATTTTTCAAATTTAGTTGAATTCTTCATCAAAATGTATTGATTTAGTAAGTTTCATTTATTTGGTTTATAAGACAACGCTTAAAAATACAAGTAGGAACTAGAATAGTTTAATTAAAGATTTTCTTAGGAAAATAATGATGAATTTATTTTTAGTGTATGAATCTAGTTTGCTTATGAAATTTATGTTCAAAATTAAAAAAATGCCTTCTTAGTGCAAAATAATGGCTCTAAATTTTCATTCTCATATGCTATATTTGGTCACAACTAAAAGAAAAAAAAAATTTATTCATACATCACTGACCACTTATCATACACGGTGAATATACCGAATTACACAAATATTTACTTAACAAGCACCTTATTTCTACAAAAATGCCATTGGCTAACCGTCATTATCTTCACTTTCGATTTTTTTAACATTTGGAACAAAAAATAAAATTTTCTTGCTCTAGAATAAGTCAAAATTTTATGATTGATTTTCTTACTTTTTAAATTTATCAATTTCACCAATATCAACTATAATTTCTTTTGAAAAAATAATTATTTCGAAATTAGAGCAATCATTCAAATATGCCGATTTGACCAAATTTCGTTAATCGTAATCTTATGAATTAATCAGCTAAGTATGAGAGATTAAAGATGTAATAATGAAGAAGGGTAAAACAGTAATACATTTTCTTAAAAAAATTGTGTACAATTATAGTTTGCCATTTATTATTTATAGGATGATGTTAGAATGCTAGAAAAAGACTAATACTAAATGAATCCAATTAAGACAGATAAACTCGAGGGTATTTAAGGAGGGAGGGAAATAATGTCATCATATTTTCCATTTGTTTCATTAATGAATATATTAAAAAATTACATACTTTTCGGCTGGTCATTACGCTGCTCAATTCCGAGATTTGAAACTCGGGACTCTACTTGTAACGACCCTGAATTTCGAACAAATTAAATTGAGAATATTTAATTAATTTTAAATATTTGAACGATAATTTAATTTGAATCCCCGATATAATTTTGAAATTTACGATTAAATTTTAAAATTTAATCTATTGAAGTTGAATAAAAATTTGAATCTTTCGTTTTAAGCTGGAGAAAAATATTTCAAGAGCTTTTAAAATTTATATTGATAATACTGAAGATAACAGAAGCTTCAGAATCTAATTTCAAATAAATTTGATCAGTTTGAAATTATATCGTTCGTATCGATATTTAAAAATAGCCGTCCGAGGCACAGTCTCAGGATTCGACGAAACCAGTTCCATTGGGTCCGTAATATTAAATTATTGTCGGATTTCAAATTTCGTATTTTTCGGAATTAATATGTGACCGTATGACGAGCAAACGCATTGAAATCAAATCAAATTCAAAATTAAATTTAATATTTAAATCTGGTCAACTACAGCACGTTCGTTCCTTCAATCACGCAGGGAATCACGAGGAGAAGTCGTGCAACCCATGTCTCCTCAATTTTAAATTGCCGTCTTCCCCTCAGATTCAAAACAAAACGCAAATCATACTCTGACTTAGGAAAATCGCGTCTCTTTCTTTCTTTTAAAATCATAGCCGTGCTAATCAAAAAGTAATATGCCCATTGTTCAAAACAATCATGGCCGCATCGTTTAAAAAAGAAATTAATAGCAGCTCGTTCCCTTTTGTTCGAAGACGAATTCGAATTCATCTCGTTTCCAAATCGATGGGTATCGAAGGGGAGAGTCGCGATTATGGGGTGGCGACTGCGAGCATGGTTAGGGTTCGACGACTGGGGGTCGACACTGATCTAGGCGAGGCTCGCGTGAAGGCAGGTCGCGTGTGATTCGCGATGGCGATAGTGTCGGCGTCTGGAGGTGATGCTCGCGATTGGGGGAAGGCGATTTGGAACATCGCGAGTGGGCTCGTCGCGGCAATGGCGGCATCGCGATCGAATAGATGGTGGGGGCTCGGCAAGGCGGCGCGTACAGTGGCGCGCGCGAGCAGATTCGCGATGGTGGCAGATTGATGGCGCGTGGGTTCTCGAGCGCAGGGCGATGGCGAAGTCTGGTAGGGCTAGGGATTCGCGAGCAAGCGGAGTCGAAGTGGTCGCGGTGGCGTCGTGCAAGTCGAAGGCGACTCGTTCGAAAGGTGGGGTTCGACTGGTCGGATGGGTGATGCTCGGTTCTCAGATTCGCTGAGAGGTATATCATCCCATTTTCTTTTCGATTTAAATTTAATATGTATATATATGAAAAGTGGGAATTTTGAAATAGCTAGAAGAGTATATATATATATAGGTAAACATAAATAATTTTTTATATATATAGATAGATTTTAATTTGCAAATTTATTTAAAAGGAAAGAAATTTGTTAAATAAATATGTATTTAAAAGAAATTGATTTAAAAATAAAGATATTAATCTAAAGAAAAATCTTGGTTAGATAGATTTTTAAAAAAGAAAATCAGTTTAAAACTTAATTTATTGTTCGAATTTAAATCAAATAAATTATTAGTTAGTTAAATTTATCAAATAGAAATGTATTATTCGATTTAATTCGAATATTAATAAAATTGTATAATTATTTATACAAGGTTAAAATAATAGAAGAAACAGTCTGGATTGGGAATTGGAATGCAAAATAAAAAGCTAAGGTGAGATCTTCTCACTCAGATTTAAAAATTGATTGCAGTTATTGATTGATGATTTGATTTCTATTGGATGTGGTATTAGATATGATAGGATATATCTATATATATAGCAGTATATACATATTGGCATATGTATATATTGGATTGATGATTTTCCCGCCTCGTATAGCGGATGAGACCCTATTGCGCCGTTAGTAAGCGGATTTTTATAAAACCCATATACCGCGATAATTCCGTACTGGAGCGGAATTGGTATTGTGCTAACATCTGTGGATGCAGGGAAACAGGTTGGAGGGATCCAACTGGATTCCTCACCAGTAGTTATTTATTTACAGATATTGATGTATATTCTGTTATCATATGTTGATATATGATGTTGTTGTTGTGATGGACTAATTGATGCGTTGCATCATCGGGTTCAGCTTTTGAAGTTTAAAAATAACGACTTTTACTTTAAAAGGGTTTTTAAAGTGATTTTTTGAAAATATACGTTTTATGGAATTTTTGAATCGATTTATAAACGTAAAATTTTAAAGTTATAAAAGTTATAATTTTTAGTGAAATATAACCGAAGTGTCGTTTTTGAAATAAAAGTCGATTTATTTATAAAATGGTTTAAGTTGGGATTTTGAATAACTATAAACGATTTGTATAGAAAGATTTATAAAATTGATATGTTGTAAATCAAAATATTGGACTTATAAAAGGAATTTTTATAAGTATTAAAAAGAAGTATAAAAGGATTTCATAAGTGAATGAAATTAATAGATTTATAACGTGAAGTTATAAAGTGAATAGATGTTGTAGAATAAACGATTTATAAGTAATTTACTTATAAATTAGTTTGTTTGCACTTAATTGGGATATAAATAGAAATTGCTAAATGAAATGATTTCATAAGTTGAAATTGTTATGAAGTATAAATGTGATTTATAAACGTTGTTTATAAATCTGAAATCACTTATTTTGATAAGTAATTTTAGAAGTTAATAAAAGGAAAATTTTATAAATCGAAGTTGTTAGAAAATATAAAGGTGAATTTATAAACGTTGTTTTATGAATTTGAAATCAATCAAATTTGATGAATGTAATATAGAAGTTATTAAGGGAATTTTATCCACGATTTTGGATAGTGGATAATTCTTGGAATAAAACGTGTAGAAAAGATTGAAATGTAATTATTGGAGTATATTCACGATTTTGGACAGTGAATATATTATTAAATAAAATGGATATGTTTCGGGAAAGCGATATTTGAAATGAAGTGATTGTTTTAAAAGATGTTTTAAAACGTGTGAATTACCGAAATCATAGATTTCAACATTTATTGTTGAAATAGACGTTTCGAGAAATAAGGAAATGATGGACTATAACGCTGTTGTTATAGTAAATGATTTTCGAAAGAAAATGTTTTATGTAGTACTGGGATTTATATATCTATCTAAATTTCGAATCCCTATACTAGTGATTTTGAGTCGTCGTAACGATGTGTGACGACCCGCCCTTCTCGACCCTCGAAAATCGACACAAAATACTCAACAGTATAATATGCCGACGATCGAACGCCGGAAAAGACAGATTGTAGGAAAAGAAAGAAGGTAGAAGAAGAAAGAACTAAACAAAATCAGAACCTCACAGTCGCAGCGGATAAAATATAATATATAGAACAGATCTTTACACAAATGAAAACTATATCTGTTTATATACAATACATCATCATCAGAGTATGTCATAATACAATCATCAATATCCAGACAATCAGTCAATACAACAATCACAGCAGCGGAATAATACAAGTACGAGAAATACGTCTCGGACTCCAGCTCCTCTCCTGAGCCCCATAGCAACCTATCCTGAAATATACTCGGTCTGACCCGAGCATTATAATAAAATAACACCCGAGTCAGTCTGGAATACCAGCGCATCATAAATACACCCAATTGATTATTAAAGTTTCAAAAATCCTTTGAAAACAAAAGCATCTCGTAAGACCAAGCCACAAATAAACATGTCGGGTTTTTACCTTACGATAGCTAAAACACTTTTTATAAAAATCCTCTGATATTATAATAGTGTCTATTTACAAATACTTATAAAATAGCCGAAATTGTTACATCTATTAAATTCCGGCATACTAGCCACAACGTGGGTAATACAAACAAAACTCGTACAAGGCACGTAGGGAGAATGGATTTCCAACGAATGACTAGGCACTGGGGTACCACCTGTCACAGTACGTGGCCTAGATCACAGTACCGAGGAGTACGCCCGCTCCCCTGCAACACAAGACCGGAATCATCCTTTACTGGATAATTCCAAGTAAAATCACCCCACGGTTGGGATCAGCAACCGCACCACTAAGCCGAAATAAAAGGGACATCTAGACAGGGATGACCTTACTCTCAAGTGGGGGCTACCCACGAAGCCTTGCTGCATAACCCCTGATTTTCAGTCATTCCCGGTTGATGAGGCTTGAGGCTAAACGATACCTTTACAGAACATTTCACTTAGAATGCCCATCGTCCACCTGACGATGTCACGAAAGCATTCGTCCATATAAGTCCGTCCCGGGTCCGAACGGAACCGAAGGCACTACCCCTACTACATCCATTTTGGAAATATCCTCAGGATTAGTAGCGACTAGCCCTTGCACTTCACTGCTCCATCTTCGACTCCGAACACGTTACACGAAACGTACAAACCGGATCGAAGTGGTATTCGAGTCTCCAGACCTAGAATCCTGGTATACGGAAACTCGATCCCGGTCTCTTCGAAACGATCAGCGCATTTGTCCAATATTGATAGTCGGTGATTTAACTATCAATTAATGTTCACAAACATCCATACACATCCATCACACAATAAATAATATCACACATTATTTATTCTTTCTCTTTAATATCTTGAAAAGATATATTTTCACATTTCAAAACTCATTTGAAATCAATTTTCCAAACTCTTCCTTTACAAGGTAAATCCTTTACCCTTTTTTCCCATCGGGAATAACCAAGTATAAAACAATTTGCATTTAAAACAGTTAAAAATACTTATACTGAAATATACTTTAAAATATGAAAATTACTTCTATTTATTTACTCAAAATATAAATTTTTAAACCTTTACATAGAAAAGATAAATTCCAAACTAGTTTAAATAATATATTTAATAAGATCTAAACTCGATTTAAATAAAGGTTTGATTTACTAAATATATAGGTAGAGTTTAAAAGATAATACTAACTTCCCAATATCTTAAACAAATAATTTTAAAAGCAAATTTACTAACTTCTCCTTTTAAATAATAATTTCTTAAAAATACTCTTTGAACAATTTAAACTTTAACTTTTAATTAAATAAAAACCTTTAAAACTTTAACTTGGTTTTCCCAGAGAAACACTATCCCGTTCAACATTCCAAAGTATCCTTTATATAAATCCAAACGATTTATTTCAAATTCAATTTATGTTTACAACATAATTTCCCAATTCCATACTTATCTATAACTTCATCCGAATTTCAAACTCAATTTCCCATTCTGGAAATTCATCTTTAACAATATAGTTTAAAACATTTTTAATAAAACATTTTGGTGAATTCTTCAATGAAAGCCAGATTCCCAATTTACTTAAATAAAATACCAATGAAGAAAACGGTATTTTAAAATATTCTATTAACACTTAAAATTTTACATTTAAATTCGGAAGCTTCATTTTAACATATTTTACTTTTCCCGATATCACTATTCATCATTAAAATAAACCGCTGTTATTTTACTCAATTTATAATTTCACAGAATTCATTTCCAGAAAACTCATATTTCACATTTAACGATTGATAAATTTTCCACAATATTAAAATCCCAATTTACCAATTTACATTTTCCATTCCAAAACAGATTCTAATTTTATTATCCCTTAAATTCTTTATTTATCAATTTCTTTGATTTCTTTTTTAAATCCCCAATCTATTCATTTATAATTTAATTCTGGAATTATAATTTATACAGCAGTTTCACAGAACAATTTAAAATTCCAGATTTTATCAATCACAACATATAAACAGGTATCACTATCAATTATAAAATAATTGCTACATTGTGAGGAATCCAGTTGGATCCCTCCAACCTGTTTTTCCCTGCATCCACAAATATTAGCACATCACATATATAAATATCAATCCAGACTGATAACAACAGTTATAATCAACCAATCACACAGATATTTAAATATCAATTATTTATAATGCCTAGCATCCAGATGTGAGTGAGAAAAACTCACTTTGAGTTCGGCGAGCGTTCGAAATTTAAATTAAACCGGACGACGTCCGATTTAACCCAAATTTCTACTTGCCCGAAATGACTCCGGATCTGCACCATCGCGAAGTACGTCTCTCTGCGATTCCAACGGTTTCAGTTTCGTCTCAATCTGATATCGTATGCATGAGTTACAGCAATTCAAACTTTTGATTTTAAGTTTATAAATGAAATTTATTTTTAATTATAACCTCACAAACAAATCAGGGCTGTTCATCACGATCACAAACGCAGGCCGCACCATCTCACTCACGCGATCATCTCCTTCCCTCTATCCTTCACGCACGCTACAGGAAAAACGAACCCACTCCGCCCCGACTAGGGCTTGCCGCCGCTCCCTCCGTGATTAACTAGGGTTCGATCCAACCTCACCAACCAACGCGTTTTCCCCCACCGCGCCATCACCTGGGACCACGCGACGTCCGTTCGCTTTTAGCAGCCGCACACCCTCCTCGAACGCAGCGCGTTCTCTGATGATCTGCCGACAAACCAAAGCTCCAACTCCGATCTTAACCGTTGGTATAGTAGATCTCACTACGTTGTTCACTTTCTTAGTTGAGAGTTTTTGAAATTATTGTGTGGATTGATCGATAATAAGAGGTGAACGAAGAAGCTTATCAGCCATTGAAAGAATATGAACGGCGGCTGTAGGAGATAGACTAGGGTTTTGATAATAACGTGAATTTATATGATTATTTAATATTATTTAATTAATAAAATTTCTCAATTTAACAGTTAGTGCAAACGACCTCAAATTCTCACGTTCCGACAGGCTATCCTAGGGTTTTTCTGCGTTCCGGACACAATGGAACAGGTTTCGTAAGCTGATTTGATCGTATGCGCGAGATACGGAATTAAACGATCAATTTAAAATTAAATCGGTTAAATCGATTTCGATGCGTTTCGAGCTGCCACCGTCAAACGACAACTTCGATTGCTACGAAAATTGAAATCCGATAATAACTATTTATTACGGATCCAATGGAACTGGTTTCGTCGAATTCCGAGACTGCGCCCCGGAAGGCTATTTTAACTCGTCTATTAAATCGGACGATTTTCAAAATTAACGAAAACGCTTAAAATTCCACTTTTAAAATTTTATTAACTTAACAATAAATCATATAAAATTTATAAACACATTAAAAATCATTCTGGCTCATCCCAGACTCAAATCTGATTATTTGCATTTTAATAATATTAAATTCATTTTTAAATTAATATAAAATTCCAAATATTAATTTATCAACTTTAAAATTCTTCTAAAATTCCAATAATATTGTTTATAACCAATCGAACCTAAAAATACATTTAAACACCATTTAATAGCTATGTACACCCAAATCCACCTTTTTATCCCAATCCCGAATATTTAATTATTATTTTCCATTATTCAAATTCAACCAGAATTGCTCTAATTAAAATTTATAGTTTATTTCTTTGATTGAACCCAAATCCATTCATTTCAAAATCAATTAAGGACCCACATTAACATTTAAAACGAATTAAATGTCCAAAAATCTAGCAGCCAAAATCTGGGATGTTACACGATGTTTTACGTAACATTCGTTTTGACTCAAATAAAATTTGTGAAAGAGAATGATTTCCTTAAAGAATGAAATATATACTTATTTTGATTTAAGTATATCGAATATTTTCCAAGTGTTGAAAATAAATGATTTGTGAAATACTTATTATTAAATAAGTATGGAATGATTTCCAAAATGAAATGAAACGTTTTGAGGTTTTATCTTCTTAAAGATAAATTGAAATTGAATATTGAAAACGATTTGAAAATCGTATATCAGTAGATATTTTGAAATATAAATTCAATATGGAATTTATAAAGGAAAGGGAAACTGTTTAGAAAAATAAACGTTGATTTATTTTTAAAGTGTGGAAATTATATATCTAGTAAAGATATTTTTGGAAAATAAATAATTTGGAAAATTATTTGGATTCTGATGATGTTGCGCATCTTTATTGATAGTTAAATAACCGACTATCAATAATTACCTTTAGATAGGTATCTGTTGTGAATTGGATGAATTTGAATGCCACACTTATTTTTGAAATAAACGCTCACTATTCGGGTTAGCCGGGAAAGGACCATGGGGTCGTATAACCCATTCCGAATATGTGATACGTCGTTATGAATTGCATTCGAAGACCGGTGTTGAAGACCGGATATTTTTGAAAACGGAAGGATTACCGTCGAGTTACTCTACATCGGCTGATCTCCGATTTAGAGGTTTTATCACCCTTAGTGACGGGAAGTCCAGACGTGATTAGAAAATTATCCGGAAATGCAAGGACTTCGTGAGAAGTGCCTTCGGTTCTGTTCGATCCCGGAACAGACTTGTATGGATTGTGTGTCTGACGTTACAATTTGAGATATAAAGCTGATTTCTTTCAAATACATTTTTGTTGGTGGCGGAGAATTTATTCTCTTAGCTTAACACCCTTCTCTGAGACGTACGAGCTCAGAGGTTATGTAGTTGAAATTTATCAGCGATATATCCCAATTTGGTAACGTGGCATACTGAGTGTTGCTGTGAAATGATCAGTGTTTGATCATTTGCGATATGATCATTTGTTTGATCTTATATCTTTGTGATCATAGGTTGATCATTTTTGTTTGACCCAAAGCAGGGCTTTGTAGAAAGCGTAGCTTTGTGGACGAGACTTCGTCGAGCCTCACACCCCGGAAATGGTCGAAACAGGAAGAATGCAGCAAGGTTCTAGGGAGTAGCGCCCCTTAGTGTATGTCATTCCTTCTGGATAAAGGTGGTATCATGGTATGGAGCCCAGATACTTAACCTCTGTGGTTACTACATTATTATTATCTATGTGGTTTGTTGCGAATCGGGGATCCTCGGGAAGATCGGTGACGATCGGGGGATGGCATACGCGTGTCAGTAGTTACCTATTTTTGCAGAGGTAACCCGGCCTTGTGTTGGCAGAGATCCGGTTAGGTTCTCGGGTCGTCTATTCCAGGGACGTACCCATCGTGGAAAAGGAAGTTCCTTAGCCTGACCATTTGTTGGAAATCCAAAGAAACAATACGCGACGTGTACGGTTTTAGTTGTATTACCTGCTATGGAATGTGGCGGTAACCTGCTATTGAACATAGTAGCTATAGTAGGCATACGATACTGGTCGTATGTTGGCTAAGATTAATATTATACTTTCGAAATGATTTCTACACTAT
This sequence comes from Allium fistulosum, assembly GCA_030737815.1. Lineage (NCBI taxonomy): Eukaryota > Viridiplantae > Streptophyta > Magnoliopsida > Asparagales > Amaryllidaceae > Allium > Allium fistulosum. The sequence continues at coordinate 1,214,201,955 of CM060904.1, read as the reverse complement.
GCACTAATAATAATATCAAAAAGGATTTGATTTTTCGTAGTAAGCATCTTTGACTATCATAAGAAGAAATCTCCTCCAAGTCTGCGTTTGCATTGTGTGTGTGGTGGGAGGTCTTATGGTAGTTTCATTTTCCAAAAGCATTGCGAATTGACTTTAAAATTCTCTGCTATTTATTTTAAAGATAAATAACTGTTTTACGATCTCACACCAGTCACCATGACTGACTCGGAGTTTATTGTTTCCCTTCTAAACTCTGGGTGCCCACCAATTTCCACACGGGCAGTCTAGAGTTAGATTATCAGGATATTCTAGATATTCTGGATATTCTGGAGTTTGGAGATAAGCTGGATGACGAGACGTAGTATTTGTATCTGATAGTATTTATTCCGCTGTGTATTCTGTATGAGGACAAGTTTATATAACTGTCCATTGTTGTATATTGACTCTGATGATTGATGTATGTATAAAATGATATAGTTCTCTGTTTTAAAAGACTGGTAATTATCTATTGTATATTGTTCCGCTGCGATGTGTAAGATTCTGATATTGTTTTCTATTCTGATGTGTTCTGTTGTTGTCCTTCTTTCTCTTCTTTCTTCTTCTTCTGTCTTTTTCTTCTTTCTAAAACCCTCACTACTGGAGTTTCCGGCAATCGTTTGCTCGGCAGTCGATAAAGTGAGTGTCGATGTCGAATTTTCGAAAGTCGAAAATTCCAGGATGTGACAAAGTGGTATCAGAGCATATGGTTAAGCGACAACCCTGCTCTGTTGGGTGTTACTCATTAGAGATAGAGTCAGTAGTACTCTAGAATGAGTTGAGTGTAATAATAGATATGAGCGCGTATTTGTTAGTGAATATAAAAATGTTTTATATTGTGTTTGCTTATCCGTTGAGATGTTTGTGAATTTTGGTCGGTATGTGGGACGCCATATTATTGATAGAGATTTCTAAACACTTAAACGAGGCAAGACGACATAGTATTGTTTTAAAATAGGGCGAATGAAATAATTTTGCCCAAAACTATTTTTGTATAGAAACGAATTGATTTTCTATGAATTATTATAGTATATGGTTGCATGGATGTTAGAAGTGATAATATTAATCTATTATCATTGAAATTGAATAAGAAAGTCAAATCGTAACTCCAAAGTTAAGAGATAAATCCATATACAAATGAAATTTGAGAATGTAAATTATAAATGTGATTTGTAATTTGAAACGGAGTTCCAGAGAGGTATTTGGAAATGTTTTGAAAAGAATTTGAAAATTTTGAGGATTGGAAAGTTTAAATCATTTTTGATTTGAAAATGAATTTCAAAGGGGTTTGAAAAGTATTTTGAAGAGATGAAAAGCTCTAAACTCTTTTCGGTCGTTGGAAAATAATTCCGATGATGATCGCGACATCACCGGTGTTCATTTTCGGGTTTCCAAAAGAGAAATTGCTGCCAAATTGTTTTAAATAGAAGTTGTTTGAAAAATTTGGATTTTGTTTTTGAAATTCAAAGGATAATTTGAATTGTTTTCAAAAATGGTTTTGAAAGGTTGAATATAAGTTGGATAACTTATAAAATGAGAAAATGAAAGTGAAATAAATGATGTTTAATGGGAATATAACTTAAAAAATGATGAATGAATTTGATTTTGGGTATCAAAATTTATTACTGAAATGAATATGAACTTGAGTTATATAAGTGAAATTCAACTTGAAATGTTAAGTGAATTAGCAATTGAATAAATAAGTGTATTGGATGTTAATCAATCTAATGAAAGTAAATTGATATGGAAAAATGAATAAGGATTGAATCCGAATAAACTACTTTGATAATTAATTGATTCATGAAATGGAAGTTGAATTAGTTAAATTGAAACTTGAATTTTGAACTAAATAAAGAATGGTTCGAAATTACAAATAACTTCAAGTAAGTAGAAACAGATTTGAATAAGTGGATTAGAATTTGAAATGAATTAGTAATTGAAACTAATCCAAAATAAGCAGTTATAAATGAAAGTTAATCGATGAAAATTCAATATTCAGAAGTTAAACTGAATCCAAATTAGATTGGAATTGTGAATTGAATTCAAATGAATGTGAACTGTAAATATTGAACGATAATGAATATGTAACTTCAACAGTGAAGTAAAGATGTATAAGCAGTTGATATTGAAAATTTTGTAATGGAGTTTGCAAAATGATTTGGATATGTAACTATATATTATGGCTAGTAGGATATACAGGTGTTATGAATTGGGATTTTAAATTTGAAGATAAATTTGAATTGCTCGGAAAAGGTATGTATTTAAATTTGAATATGAGATTTGATGATTTCTTGTCCAGCCGTTTGGCTTTTTCTTTTTCTTTTTGAAATCTGAGAGTCCGTAGGGACGTTTTGTAGTCGTACCGTACTAGCCGCGCAAAGGAGACGCTGGCGAAATTTTTCGAAAATTTAGGGCGTTAGAAAATTTTTGAGAAAATTTTGAAAGTTTAAATTTGAATTTAAACCCGAATTAGAATTTTGAAGTAAACAATGTTGTTTAAAACTCATAATTGAAGTTGGAAAGTTAGTTGAATGATAACGAATCTTTAGTAGAAAGATTTGTTTCGATAAATTGATAAAACTATTAGATGTTGAAAAATAGTAGACGAGTTAAGGACTTTTTTTCCTAACTTGTAATTTCGAGGACGAAATTCTTTTAAGGGGGGAAGTCTGTAACGACCCTGAATTTCGAACAAATTAAATTGAGAATATTTAATTAATTTTAAATATTTGAACGATAATTTAATTTGAATCCCCGATATAATTTTGAAATTTACGATTAAATTTTAAAATTTAATCTATTGAAGTTGAATAAAAATTTGAATCTTTCGTTTTAAGCTGGAGAAAAATATTTCAAAAGCTTTTAAAATTTATATTGATAATACTGAAGATAACAGAAGCTTCAGAATCTAATTTCAAATAAATTTGATCAGTTTGAAATTATATCGTTCGTATCGATATTTAAAAATAGCCGTCCGAGGCACAGTCTCGGGATTCAACGAAACCAGTTCCATTGGGTCCGTAATATTAAATTATTGTCGGATTTCAAATTTCGTATTTTTCGGAATTAATATGTGACCGTATGACGAGCAAACGCATTGAAATCAAATCAAATTCAAAATTAAATTTAATATTTAAATCTGGTCAACTACAACACGTTCGTTCCTTCAATCACGCAGGGAATCACGAGGAGAAGTCGTGCAACCCATGTCTCCTCAATTTTAAATTGCCGTCTTCCCCTCAGATTCAAAACAAAACGCAAATCATACTCTGACTTAGGAAAATCGCGTCTCTTTCTTTCTTTTAAAATCATAGCCGTGCTAATCAAAAAGTAATATGCCCATTGTTCAAAACAATCATGGCCGCATCGTTTAAAAAAGAAATTAATAGCAGCTCGTTCCCTTTTGTTCGAAGACGAATTCGAATTCATCTCGTTTCCAAATCGATGGGTATCGAAGGGGAGAGTCGCGATTATGGGGTGGCGACTGCGAGCATGGTTAGGGTTCGACGACTGGGGGTCGACACTGATCTAGGCGAGGCTCGCGTGAAGGCAGGTCGCGTGTGATTCGCGATGGCGATAGTGTCAGCGTCTGGAGGTGATGCTCGCGATTGGGGGAAGGCGATTTGGAACATCGCGAGTGGGCTCGTCGCGGCAATGGCGGCATCGCGATCGAATAGATGGTGGGGGCTCGGCAAGGCGGCGCGTACAGTGGCGCGCGCGAGCAGATTCGCGATGGTGGCAGGTTGATGGCGCGTGGGTTCTCGAGCGCAGGGCGATGGCGAAGTCTGGCAGGGCTAGGGATTCGCGAGCAAGCGGAGTCGAAGTGGTCGCGGTGGCGTCGTGCAAGTCGAAGGCGACTCGTTCGAAAGGTGGGGTTCGACTGGTCGGATGGGTGATGCTCGGTTCTCAGATTCGCTGAGAGGTATATCATCCCATTTTCTTTTCGATTTAAATTTAATATGTATATATATGAAAAGTGGGAATTTTGAAATAGCTAGAAGAGTATATATATATAGGTAAACAGAAATAATTTTTTATATATATAGATAGATTTTAATTTGCAAATTTATTTAAAAGGAAAGAAATTTGTTAAATAAATATGTATTTAAAAGAAATTGATTTAAAAATAAAGATATTAATCTAAAGAAAAATCTTGGTTAGATAGATTTTTAAAAAAGAAAATCAGTTTAAAACTTAATTTATTGTTCGAATTTAAATCAAATAAATTATTAGTTAGTTAAATTTATCAAATAGAAATGTATTATTCGATTTAATTCGAATATTAATAAAATTGTATAATTATTTATACAAGGTTAAAATAATAGAAGAAACAGTCTGGATTGGGAATTGGAATGCAAAATAAAAAGCTAAGGTGAGATCTTCTCACTCAGATTTAAAAATTGATTGCAGTTATTGATTGATGATTTGATTTCTATTGGATGTGGTATTAGATATGATAGGATATATCTATATATATAGCAGTATATACATATTGGCATATGTATATATTGGATTGATGATTTTCCCGCCTCGTATAGCGGATGAGACCCTATTGCGCCGTTAGTAAGCGGATTTTTATAAAACCCATATACCGCGATAATTCCGTACTGGAGCGGAATTGGTATTGTGCTAACATCTGTGGATGCAGGGAAACAGGTTGGAGGGATCCAACTGGATTCCTCACCAGTAGTTATTTATTTACAGATATTGATGTATATTCTGTTATCATATGTTGATATATGATGTTGTTGTTGTGATGGACTAATTGATGCGTTGCATCATCGGGTTCAGCTTTTGAAGTTTAAAAATAACGACTTTTACTTTAAAAGGGTTTTTAAAGTGATTTTTTGAAAATATACGTTTTATGGAATTTTTGAATCGATTTATAAACGTAAAATTTTAAAGTTATAAAAGTTATAATTTTTAGTGAAATATAACCGAAGTGTCGTTTTTGAAATAAAAGTCGATTTATTTATAAAATGGTTTAAGTTGGGATTTTGAATAACTATAAACGATTTGTATAGAAAGATTTATAAAATTGATATGTTGTAAATCAAAATATTGGACTTATAAAAGGAATTTTTATAAGTATTAAAAAGAAGTATAAAAGGATTTCATAAGTGAATGAAATTAATAGATTTATAACGTGAAGTTATAAAGTGAATAGATGTTGTAGAATAAACGATTTATAAGTAATTTACTTATAAATTAGTTTGTTTGCACTTAATTGGGATATAAATAGAAATTGCTAAATGAAATGATTTCATAAGTTGAAATTGTTATGAAGTATAAATGTGATTTATAAACGTTGTTTATAAATCTGAAATCACTTATTTTGATAAGTAATTTTAGAAGTTAATAAAAGGAAAATTTTATAAATCGAAGTTGTTAGAAAATATAAAGGTGAATTTATAAACGTTGTTTTATGAATTTGAAATCAATCAAATTTGATGAATGTAATATAGAAGTTATTAAGGGAATTTTATCCACGATTTTGGATAGTGGATAATTCTTGGAATAAAACGTGTAGAAAAGATTGAAATGTAATTATTGGAGTATATTCACGATTTTGGACAGTGAATATATTATTAAATAAAATGGATATGTTTCGGGAAAGCGATATTTGAAATGAAGTGATTGTTTTAAAAGATGTTTTAAAACGTGTGAATTACCGAAATCATAGATTTCAACATTTATTGTTGAAATAGACGTTTCGAGAAATAAGGAAATGATGGACTATAACACTGTTGTTATAGTAAATGATTTTCGAAAGAAAATGTTTTATGTAGTACTGGGATTTATATATCTATCTAAATTTCGAATCCCTATACTAGTGATTTTGAGTCGTCGTAACGATGTTTTACGTAACATTCGTTTTGACTCAAATAAAATTTGTGAAAGAGAATGATTTCCTTAAAGAATGAAATATATACTTATTTTGATTTAAGTATATCGAATATTTTCCAAGTGTTGAAAATAAATGATTTGTGAAATACTTATTATTAAATAAGTATGGAATGATTTCCAAAATGAAATGAAACGTTTTGAGATTTTATCTTCTTAAAGATAAATTGAAATTGAATATTGAAAACGATTTGAAAATCGTATATCAGTAGATATTTTGAAATATAAATTCAATATGGAATTTATAAAGGAAAGGGAAACTGTTTAGAAAAATAAACGTTGATTTATTTTTAAAGTGTGGAAATTATATATCTAGTAAAGATATTTTTGGAAAATAAATAATTTGGAAAATTATTTGGATTCTGATGATGTTGCGCATCTTTATTGATAGTTAAATAACCGACTATCAATAATTACCTTTAGATAGGTATCTGTTGTGAATTGGATGAATTTGAATGCCACGCTTATTTTTGAAATAAACGCTCACTATTCGGGTTAGCCGGGAAAGGACCATGGGGTCGTATAACCCATTCCGAATATGTGATACGTCGTTATGAATTGCATTCGAAGACCGGTGTTGAAGACCGGATATTTTTGAAAACGGAAGGATTACCGTCGAGTTACTCTACATCGGCTGATCTCCGATTTAGAGGTTTTATCACCCTTAGTGACGGGAAGTCCAGACGTGATTAGAAAATTATCCGGAAATGCAAGGACTTCGTGAGAAGTGCCTTCGGTTCTGTTCGATCCCGGAACAGACTTGTATGGATTGTGTGTCTGACGTTACAATTTGAGATATAAAGCTGATTTCTTTCAAATACATTTCTGTTGGTGGCGGAGAATTTATTCTCTTAGCATAACACCCTTCTCTGAGACGTACGAGCTCAGAGGTTATGTAGTTGAAATTTATCAGCGATATATCCCAATTTGGTAACGTGGCATACTGAGTGTTGCTGTGAAATGATCAGTGTTTGATCATTTGCGATATGATCATTTGTTTGATCTTATATCTTTGTGATCATAGGTTGATCATTTTTGTTTGAGCCAAAGCAGGGCTTTGTAGAAAGCGTAGCTTTGTGGATGAGACTTCGTCGAGCCTCACACCCCGGAAATGGTCGAAACAGGAAGAATGCAGCAAGGTTCTAGGGAGTAGCGCCCCTTAGTGTATGTCATTCCTTCTGGATAAAGGTGGTATCATGGTATGGAGCCCAGATACTTAACCTCTGTGGTTACTACATTATTATTATCTATGTGGTTTGTTGCGAATCGGGGATCCTCGGGAAGATCGGTGACGATCGGGGGATGGCATACGCCTGTCAGTAGTTACCTATTTTTGCAGAGGTAACCCGGCCTTGTGTTGGCAGAGATCCGGTTAGGTTCTCGGGTCGTCTATTCCAGGGACGTACCCATCGTGGAAAAGGAAGTTCCTTAGCCTGACCATTTGTTGGAAATCCAAAGAAACAATACGCGACGTGTACGGTTTTAGTTGTATTACCTGCTATGGAATGTGGCGGTAACCTGCTATTGAACATAGTAGCTATAGTAGGCATACGATACTGGTCGTATGTTGGCTAAGATTAATATTATACTTTCGAAATGATTTCTACACTATGCACTAATAATAATATCAAAAAGGATTTGATTTTTCGTAGTAAGCATCTTTGACTATCATAAGAAGAAATCTCCTCCAAGTCTGCGTTTGCATTGTGTGTGTGGTGGGAGGTCTTATGGTAGTTTCATTTTCCAAAAGCATTGCGAATTGACTTTAAAATTCTCTGCTATTTATTTTAAAGATAAATAACTGTTTTACGATCTCACACCAGTCACCATGACTGACTCGGAGTTTATTGTTTCCCTTCTAAACTCTGGGTGCCCACCAATTTCCACACGGGCAGTCTAGAGTTAGATTATCAGGATATTCTGGATATTCTGGATATTCTGGAGTTTGGAGATAAGCTGGATGACGAGACGTAGTATTTGTATCAGATAGTATTTATTCCGCTGTGTATTCTGTATGAGGACAAGTTTATATAACTGTCCATTGTTGTATATTGACTCTGATGATTGATGTATGTATAAAATGATATAGTTCTCTGTTTTAAAAGACTAGTAATTATCTATTGTTGTTGTCCATCTGATGCACTAAACACCGATTCCCTCCATGCTTCATTTTCAATATCAGCGAGGTAGGAAAGGTAAATGAATAGGTGAAAATAGATCCAGACTTGTCTATTCATCGGTAAACCTTCAATCCTGTTAATATTTGGAGCAATATTTTTGTTCTTAATTTTGTGATGCTATATTAAGGTTGACAGATCATTATAGTTTTGTGCTTTATTTTTAATTACAAAGTTGATCATTTCAGCATTTATAGAAAAAAACATTGCTACAAACACATGTATACATGTATGTATGTGTATCCATGCGCACCAAGTATTTATTATTTATAAGTTATAAACATACAATGTTGTTAAGAGCTGTAAAATGTTTTTTTAGCCCGGTTTTGATTATCTAGTCTCAACCAAAATTTCAGTGTAAAACTTTTTACACTCAAAAATGCATATAGGATATACCAATTCAACACGCGCACACACACACACACACACACACACACACACATATATATATATATATATATGTTCTTATTGTGATTTTTCTCCATGTTCGTTCACATTAATATAACCAAGTAGAATTTAATTATCATCTCAACTTAGTAGTTAGCATGGTATGGGTTTAAGAATCTCCATATCTCAACTCATTTACTATTAATTATTCAAATGTTCATTGTATTACAATTTGAGTACGATTGTCAAATTAGTTCAAAAAGGATTGGTGCTCAAATGCTTTTTGATTACTCATTCAGTTCCTAATATCTTCACGAAATACTTTATTTTAAATAAGAACGAATTATAAAAATGCTTATTGTAGAGATAAAGTAGTGTAATTATTATCTTTGGATTAAAAAACTAAACTAAACTAAAAAAATTGAATATAGGATGAACTTACCATTCAATCCTCCACCACTACAATGGTCGTTGTATGTTGAATGAAATAAAGCTCTTAACATAGTCTGAACACCCATATCAATTGAGAACTAGTGATTGATTTGTGTCCCGTCACTAATAAATGTTAAATGTAATTAAGAATCCAACTTAGTAATTATTATCTTGAACATTTTGTGCATACATAAAACAAGAATGGGAACTACTCACTTATTAGTACTCAATGCCTTTCTCACTATTTCTTCAGCATACTTCCTACCGGATCCCATTGATACAAATGATACACCTTTTTTCCGTGATTCATGTTTTTCATTGTTCATTACAATGTAATGGATATGAAATCCCTACAGTCCAGAAAATTAAATGAATGCAAGTGCACACTAAAGCATACAACCTATGTATCACCCTAATAACATTTTGAATTACTTATTACCTTAATATCATATCTAGAAATTATTATGCCAAAAGATCTATCTACACAACATTCAGTCCTTATAAAGGCTTCAACAATCTTGAACACCTTTGAAACATTGTCCTCATTCGTTTAAAAGTAATTAACCGCTTATATATATTCATATAGTATTATACTGTATTTTAAATAAATTTCAAGTTATATACATACTGCTTTTGCACATTCTTTTTGGAGGTGTTTTTGTAAAGCCAAAGATGTTTGAAGGTTACCGAGCAATATACATGCAATTGTTGATGTGACATTGGCATAGTAAAGTTTTTCAAAATTGTCGTGGACTGCAAAAATTCAATAAGCTCATTAGAAATGATGTTTAGGTTTTGAAATAAAATACAAACATTTTCATGTAATAGAAAAAGATGTTAAGAATATTTTTATCTAACTAAACCATCAAACAAATAATGAATGCATGCATATTTATCATTTCAAATTAGTTCGACTGGTTCTATTAAGCTCCCAGTGATTAGCGGTAGAATATTTGCTTAGTTTTTAACATTTCTACGACTCTTGTCCATATTTTATGGCAAAAACATATACAAGTAATCTCGTTGATTAAATAATGCAATTTTACTATCATGATTAAGTACAGGAATTATTGGTAATACTTGACTTTTTTATAATGGTAGAATAATATAACCTTCTAATTTCAGAAGTCTAATAATCTTAAATTGATATGATAATCATATATACCACTTTGTTTGGATTGAAATTGGAATTGGAATTCTTCAGAGTTTTGCAAAAATAAGGTTTCTAAATTTATTTGTTCTATGTTTAATGATAATGGACCTAGCTTAATATTTCACATAGAAACTGATTTTTCAAATTTAGTTGAATTCTTCATCAAAATGTATTGATTTAGTAAGTTTCATTTATTTGGTTTATAAGACAACGCTTAAAAATACAAGTAGGAACTAGAATAGTTTAATTAAAGATTTTCTTAGGAAAATAATGATGAATTTATTTTTAGTGTATGAATCCAGTTTGCTTATGAAATTTATGTTCAAAATTAAAAAAATGCCTTCTTAGTGCAAAATAATGGCTCTAAATTTTCATTCTCATATGCTATATTTGGTCACAACTAAAAGAAAAAAAAAATTTATTCATACATCACTGACCACTTATCATACACGGTGAATATACCGAATTACACAAATATTTACTTAACAAGCACCTTATTTCTACAAAAATGCCATTGGCTAACCGTCGTTATCTTCACTTTCGATTTTTTTAACATTTTGGAACAAAAAATAAAATTTTCTTGCTCTAGAATAAGTCAAAATTTTAAGATTGATTTTCTTACTTTTTAAATTTATCAATTTCACCAATATCAACTATAATTTCTTTTGAAAAAATAATTATTTCGAAATTAGAGCAATCATTCAAATATGCCGATTTGACCAAATTTCGTTAATCGTAATCTTATGAATTAATCAGCTAAGTATGAGAGATTAAAGATGTAATAATGAAGAAGGGTAAAACAGTAATACATTTTCTTAAAAAAATTGTGTACAATTATAGTTTGCCATTTATTATTTATAGGATGATGTTAGAATGCTAGAAAAAGACTAATACTAAATGAATCCAATTAAGACATATAAACTCGAGGGTCTTTAAGGAGGGAGGGAAATAATGTCATCATATTTTCCATTTGTTTCATTAATGAATATATTAAAAAATTACATACTTTTCGGCTGGTCATTACGCTGCTCAATTCCGAGATTTGAAACTCGGGACTCTACTGCAAGAATAACACCATCAGTAAATAGAATGCCAATAGCTGTCATTCCTTCCAAATCCATCTCATTCACTTGGATATCCATTTTTATAAGAATATTCCTACAAAAAGGAATGAATAATCATTCTGTTAGCAAAAGAGTAAGAAAACTATAAAACACAACAAATATTTCAGAAAAGGAGTCATAACCCTAAACTTTTTTTGCAGTTATGCTTAAATAAAACATACTTTTGCAAGCAAAGTCACTCAATATAGGAAAGGAAAAATAATGCGACTAAACATATGTGCTAGGAAAATAGAAGAATGGGCAGAAAGTGGCATCGCCAGGATTTATATTTCTTGACAGGATCACATGAACTCACCAAATTGTATGTGGCTCTATAGACTTGTGCCGTTCCTGGAGCCTTCGCCACTGGTTACGGGGAGGGAATAAACTTAAGAGGGAGGTTGAGCGAGAAGACAATGAATAAGAAGGAAATACAAGAAATGTAGTAGGGATTTATAAAATAGTGCTATTCAGTTAATTCCCTCCTACATTTCAAGTATTTCCTTCTTATTCATTGTCTTCTCGCTCAACCTCCCTCTTTAGTTAATTCCCTCCCTGTAACCAGTGGCGAAGGCTCCAGGAACGGCACAAGTCTATAGAGCCACATATAATCTGGTGAGTTCATATGATCCTGTCAAGAAATATAAATCCTAGCGATGCCACTTTCTGCCCATTCTTCTATTTTCCTAGCACATAAGTTTATTCGCATTATTTTGCCTTTCCTGTATTGAGTGACTTTGCTTGCAAAAGTATGTTTTATTTAAGCATAACTGCAAAATAAGATTAGGGTTATGACTCCTTTTCTGAAATATTTGTTGTGTTTCATAGTTTTCTTACTCTTTTGCTAACCGAATGATTATTCATTCCTTTTTGTAGTAATATTCTTATAAAAATGGATATCCAAGTGAATGAGATGGATTTGGAAGGAATGACAGCTATCGGCATTCTATTTACTGATGGTGTTATTATTGCAGCAGAGTCCCGAGTTATAAATCTCGGAATTGAGCAGCATAATTACCAACCGAAAAGTATGTAATTTTCTAATATATTCATTAATGAAACAAATGGAAAATATGATAACATTATTTCCCTCCCTCCTTAAACACCCTCGAGTTTGTCTGTCTCAATTGGATTCATTTAGTATTAGTCTTTTTCTAGTATTCTAACATCATCCTATAAATAATAAATGGCAAACTATAATTGTACACAATTTTTTTAAGAAAATGTATTACTGGTTTACCCTTCTTCATTATTACATCTTTAATCTCTCATACTTAGCTGATTAATTCATAAGCCTACGATTAACGAAATTTGGTCAAATCGACATATTTGAATGATTGCTCTAATTTCGAAATAATTATTTTTTCAAAAGAAATTATAGTTGATATTGGTGAAATTGATAAATTTAAAAAGTAAGAAAATCAATCTTAAAATTTTGACTTATTCTAGAGCAAGAAAATTTTATTTTTTGTGCCAAAATGTTAAAAAAATCGAAAGTGAAGATAATGACGGTTAGCCAATGGCATTTTTGTAGAAATAAGGTGCATGTTAAGTAAATATTTGTGTAATTCGGTATATTCACCGTGTATGTTAAGTGGTCAGTGGTGTATGAATAAAATTTATTTTTTCTTTTAGTTGTGACCAAATATAGCATATGAGAATGAAAATTTAGAGCCATTATTTTGCACTAAGAAGGCAATTTTTTAATTTTGAACATAAATTTCAAAAGCAAACAGGATTCATACACTAAAATTAAATTCATCATTATTTTCTTAAGAAAATCTTTAATTAAACTATTATAGTTCCTACTTGTATTTTTAAGCGTTGTCTTATAAACCAAATAAATGAAACTTACTAAATCAATACATTTTGATGAAGAATTCAACTAAATTTGAAAAATCAGTTTCTATGTGAAATATTAAGCTAGGTCCATTATCATTAAACATAGAACAAATAAATTTAGAAACCTTATTTTTGCAAAACTCTGAAGAATTCAAATTCCAATTTCAATCTAAACAAAGTGATGTATATGATTATCTGATCAATTTAAGATTATTAGACTTCTGAAATTAGAAAGTTATATTACTCTACCGTTATAAAAAAGTCAAGTATTACCAATAATTCCTGTAATTAATCATGATAGTAAAGTTGCATTATTTAATCAACGAGATTACTTGTATATGTTTTTGCCATAAAATATGGACAAGAGTTGTAGAAATGTTAAAAACTAAGCAAATATTCTACCACTAATCACTGGGAGCTTAATAGAACCAGTCGAACTAATTTGAAATGATAAATATGCATGCATTCATTATTTGTTTGATGGTTTAGTTAGATAAAAATATTCTTTACATCTTTTTCTATTACATGAAAATGTTTGTATTTTATTTCAAAACCTAAACATCATTTATAATGAGCTTATTGAATTTTTGCGGTCCACGACAATTTTGAAAAACTTTACTATGCCAATGTCACATCAACAATTGCATGTATATTGCTCGGTAACCTTCAACCATCTTTGGCTTTGCAAACACACCTCCAAAAAGAATGTGCAAAAGCAGTATGTATATACTTTGAAATTTATTTAAAATACTGTATAATACTATATGAATATATATAAGCGGTTAATTACTTTTAAACGAAACAGGACAATGTTTCGAAGGTGTTCAAGATTGCTGAAGCCTTTATAAGGACTGAATGTTGTGTAGATAGATCTTTTGGCATAATAATTTCTAGATATGATATTAAGGTAATAAGTAATTCAAAATGTTATTAAGGTGATACATATGTTGTATGCTTTAGTGTGCACTTGCATTCATTTAATTTTCTGGACTGCAGGGATTTCATATCCTTTACATTGTAGTGAACAATGAAAAACATGTATCACGGAAAAAAGATGTATCATTTGTATCAATGGGATCTGGTAGGAAGTATGCTGAAGAAATAGTGTGAAGGCATTGAGTACTAATAAGTGAGTAGTTCCCATTCTTGTTTTATATATGCACAAAATGTTCAAGATAATAATTACTAAGTTGGATTCTTAATTACATTTAACATTTACTAGTGACGAGACACAAATAAATCACTAGTTCTCACTTGGTATGGGTGTTCAGACTATGTTAAGAGATTTATTTCATTCAACATACAACGACCATTGTAGTGGTGGAGGATTGAATGGTAAGTTCATCCTATATTCAATTTTTTTAGTTTAGTTTAGTTTTTTAATCCAAAGATAATAATTACACTACTTTATCTCTACAATAAGCATTTTTATAATTCGTTCTTGTTTAAAATAAAGTATTTCGTGAAGATATTAGGAAATGAATGAGTAATCAAAAAGCCTTTGAGCACAAATCCTTTTAAACTAATTTGACAATCGTACTCAAATTGTAATACAATGAACATTTGAATAATTAATAGTAAATGAGTTGAGATAAGGAGATTCTAAAACCCATACCATGCTAACTACTAAGTTGAGATGATAATTAAATTCCACTTGGTTATATTAATGTGAACGAACATGGAGAAAAATCACAATAAGAACATATATGTGTGTGTATGCGTGTGTGTGTTGAATTGGTATATCATATATGCATTTTTGAGTGTAAAAAGTTTTACACTGAAATTTTGGTTGAGACTAGATAATCAAAACCGGGCTAAAAAACATTTTACAGCTCTTAACAACATTGTATGTTTATAACTTATAAATAATAAATACTTGGGGCGCATGGATACACATACATACATGTATACATGTGTTTGTAGCAATTTTTTTTCTATAAATGCTGAAATGATCAACTTTGTAATTAAAAATAAAGCACAAAACTATAATGATCTGTCAACCTTAATATAGCATTACAAAATTAAGAACAAAAATATTGCTCCAAATATTAACAGGATTGAAGGTTTACCGATGAATAGACAAGTCTGGATCTATTTTCACCTATTCATTTACCTTTCCTACCCCGCTGATATTGAAAATGAAGCATGGAGGGAATAGGTGTTTAGTGCATCACATAGAAGTATGGTGCACCAATACATAGCCACAAGCACAGTGCTGCACTAACAATAAAAGAAATGAGTTTTATTATAATTAACATTAGTGCATTAGATAGTAAATTTTGGTTGAGCGAGAAGACAATGAATAAGAAGGAAATATAAGAAATGTGACCCACCAAATTCCTCCAATAGGATATTTAACACTTGCCTTGAAATGATGATGTTTAAATATTTTTTAAATGAATATGGCTTGATAAATTTAATTAAGTCTTAAAAGAGAACTGAATAAATTCTTCCAGACGTTGAAGGGTAAATTGAAGACTTGAATGTAATTAAAGCATGAAACGTTTGTGTTTAAATTCAAGGCTTAAATGCGTTAAGGCATTAAATGATATGTTTAAATTTAACATCAGAATAAATTTTACGCTTGAAATATTTTATTTTTAAACTTTAGGCTTGAATGAATTAAGGCATTGGACAATTATGTTTGAATTTAACGCTTGAATCAATTTAAGGCTTGATATTTAATGCTAGATTGTCAGCCCATATGAAATTGCTAGGTAACAAGTACTTAAATGTTTGAAATTCAAAAAAAAAACAAGAGACCTTCATAAAATTATCAAATGATGTGTGATTTAACACAATTTAAAGAGGAAACATAAATTTAGCAATGATGTGTGATTTAACCCAGTTCAAAGAGGAAACATGCTACATGTGCACTACAAAGCTATATGCTTCCATAATTTTTTTCCATGCATCTTGACAGTCGACAAAAGTATTATTTTCAATAATTTTCCACTAATTTCTACTTTACTATACAACTCAAGATTCAAGCAGTAGTGTTTATTTTTTTCTATATTACTTTCCGTATTTTGTGCGGGAATGCATATAGAGTGCAAACGTTTTGAGCATTCAATTGAAAAGTAATTTTGTAAAAAATTAATTTATAAAATGTGTTTTAGAAGGATTTTTGAATTTAAATCTTGGAGTTGTTTAAAATAAATTCAAAAGGATTTTGAGAAAAATAATAGTAACATTATTTGAGAGTATTTATAAATAAAAATATCTTGCAAGTGAAATTTTAAGCAGAACGCCTTTTCTATAGAATAATTCGAGAAAACATTTGGATTACCTTTGTAGTAATCTGAATAATCCTCTATGTGAAGGTCGGACGTTTGCTTAGACAAATGTTGTAGGGCACTTAGTAAATTATTCTTTTTATCATTGTGCGATCGAAACAAGTTCAAATTCGAACGAACTCAAAGTCAAATTTATAAAATAAATTGTTAAAAGTGATCTCATAAAAAAATGTACTATGTTTTCAAAAGTGAGTTTTAAAGTAAAAACCGGGTATTTATTTTTAAGTTCCCTTAAAGGGGATTGATTTCAAAATAAAAAGGTATCTTTTGTAACATGATAATTTGATAAATGAAAACTTAATACTCTTGGATAGAAAAAAGATATTTGGACACAAATTTTAAAATGAGTTAAATTAGATAGGGAGGTTTTAATAGATGTTATTTTGTTAAAATATATCTTTTGGTTAATACATTTAAAGGGTGCAAACTATTTGTTGTTTTTGGGTCAACCAATAAACATCTTTCATTTCCACACTCTAAGGTAAAGAGGTCGATATGTTGACTCAGTTTTTAAAAGACCTATATTTTGATTAGGTTTTCATCTAAAATTTTGAAAAGTAAAATAAAAATTGGTATTTTTTATACATTCTTAGGATTAAGAAGGGTATTATAAAAGCTAACAAAATGGAGTAAGTTTTTATTGGGTGCGTTTCTAAAGGAATGCCTCTATAAAATATTTTTAAACTTAGGTAAAAATTTATGAAATAATTCATAAATAAATTTTAGTATTGGATAAAATATTAAATGCAAATATAACTGATTTAGAGATTGACTTTCAATTTTGTTTGAGGGTGTTTAGATAATATTTTAAGCAATAACCAAAGGCTGATGTAACATCCAACCTCAATTTAAATTCAAAGGTGAGTGTTTTAACCCACTTACACCTTCTAAAATTTCTTATGATTGTTCAATTGAATTTATAAAGTGATTAGAAATTTATTGATTGCTGTTTGTTGTGTTAAATGGTCGTTCTGATTCAAATTGACTTTTATTGCATATAATTATCATTTAATTTAATATTGAATTTTAAATTATAAATTTAATACCTATATTGATTATCAGTTACATATTGATGTTTATTGATTGAATTGGATGATGTTTGTGATGAATGCGTAATTGTTGAATTTGGTGAATGAATGTTTTATTTTATATCAGTATAAACTGCAAGTTCGTTATGGATTTTTATTATTAATTCGGGATTGCGGTTTGAAATGATATATAAACGTAAAATATTAAATTGCGGATTGAAATGATAAATATCTGTATCACTTGACCTTAGGGTAGAAAATTATATACGGACACCGAATTGGTCAAATTAAATGATTTAAAAATCCTTAAACCTTTGAATTTAATTAAATGATATTTTGAAATAAAATTTGATTTGTATAAATCGAAGTGTTATTGAAAAATCAAGTTTTATGTTAAAACAAAATTGGTTTAAAGGAATGGTTTATGAAATGAAATTGAAATTTTAAAAAAAGTCGAATTTGAGATATAAGCGAAATTTGTCAAAATTGCGTTATTTTAGTTGTTGAAAAATATAACTTTTGAAATGTATCGGAATTGGAATAATTTAAAGTGATATTTTGAACATAGTTTGGAAGAGATATTGAATTGAATGATTTATTGAGAATTGAATTTTTAAAATCTGAAATTGAGTTTGAGAAATTGAAATGGTCTGAATTTGTGAAAAAAATAAATAGTTTTAAATTGATATAAATTACAAATTTCATGTTTTCAAATATAAACTGTTTTAACCTCACCTTTGGATTTAAATTGAATTTAAATCCAAAATAAGCCCCAAAATTCAAAAGTCTCATAATTCGTCCAAACCAGAGTCAAAATGTCCGGAATTTCGATACGATCCCAGCAAAACAAACCCCGTATGAATCCGAGCTTGTATGAAAAAGTTATGAAAATTTGAAGTGGAAAATTCTGGTCTTGGGTCGACTTCGGGTTCAACTTCGGTCCGTCGCCTCAAATCCCCGGTGCTTGCTCTGAGTTTTTGCAAAAACGACCCAGAGACCTGAGTCATTTTCTTCCTGACCCGATGTTGCTGCAGAGGTTTTCCTCTGAAATCCGAAGCGCGACCTGAAGTTGCTGCAGATCCGCAAATTTATTTTTTTAAAAGTTGAAATTAGGTTTTGGAATTTGGGAATTAGGTTTTGTCTGCCATTGGAATGAGGAGTTGAGAAGGAGATGTATTTACAGACAAATGAAAATAAGGAGTGGCTAGGGTTTATAACGGGTTATTTATAGGCAAAGCTGAAAATAGAATGAACGGACAAGATTTGATTGAACGTTAAACGACCCGAAAAGCCCATTCTGCCTCCGGAATGAAAATGGATCATTCCATATATCAAAATAGATATTTTCAAATATTTTAAACCCAATGTGTAACGACCCAGAATTTTTGATAATTAAAATTCGAATATTTGGATTTAATTGAATAATTAAATCGATAAGGTAATAGTGAAATTCCAGAAATAATTGAATTCTGGATTTAATTGGATTAAAAATGATTTATGAAGTTATATTAAATCATACTGGAGTTATAGAAACGTTATAGAACTTTTAAAATTGAATTTAAAGTTAATCTATGAAAATTGAATATTTTAATATTTAATTATCGACTGTAAAAATAGCCAATTTTCAAACAGTCTCAGAATTGAACGAGACCAGTTCCATTGGATCCGTAATAGTTAGTTATTATCGGATTTCAATTTTCGTATCCATCGGAGTTATCGTTTGACCGTGGCAACTCGAAACGCATCGATATCATTTTAATATTAATTTGGCGAGTTAAAATAGTCATTTTTCAAAAAGTGTCGGATTTCGACGAAACTAGTTTCATCGGATCCGTAATGTGATATTATTGTAAGATTTCAAATTTCGTAATTTTTGGATTTACCATTTGTCCGGTACAAATTAAAACGCCTCGAAATCGATTTAAATCGGTTTAATTTAAATCGATCGTTTAATTCCATATCTCACACGTACGATCGAATTAGCTTCCGAAACCTGTTCCATTGTGTCCGAGACGCAGGGTAAACCCCAGAAACGCCAGTCACCGCGCGTAAATCGGAGTTCGAAAAAGCCGGATGAATAGTGTTTGAGAAAACTCTATAAATATACCCATTTTTTTCAGAATTGCAAAGACAAAAATTTATAAACCCTAATTTGAAATGGCCAGCTGCCACCATTGTAATACACGGCCGAAAATCGTTCTCCTTCCCCCTCAATTATCTCGAAATCCATCAGCAATTAAAGGAAATCACCAACTACAAAATTGAAGACCACTCCAAGATCAAGAGATTCAATGGCTGTGATCGGAAACGGAGCTGGAAATTGGTGGGAATTTGGGCTAGAATGGTAGCCGTTCGGCCTCGTTTTTCGTACACCAGGGGGGACCGGACTTCGCATCATCTGGGGCGTGGGTGAGGCTCTGGGCGGCGCGCGTCTCGGTGGTGCCTGATCGAAGCCTAGATCATCAAGTTGGAGGCGAAATGGAACCCTAGCTTGTAAATGATGGGTTCGTTTATCACGTTCATCACCTGGGAAGTTCACGCGGGGAAGAAAGAAAAGGTCATGGCCCAGATTTGCTTTGATTAAATCCAACGGCTAATGTTAGTGAGGGTTTAAAATTTAAAATAGAAATTTGTAAATTGTTTATATTTATTCGTATGATCTTTAAAAATGCATATCTTGGTCATACGTTATCAGATTTCGATGAAACAAAGTGCGTTAGAATCGTATTTGCGAATACTACGCGATGCAATTGGATTGAGGTCGTTTGGAGATAGTTTGAATTTCGGGTAAAATTAAACGCGCGTTTAATTTTATTCGAAATAAACGCTGAAATCAGAATTAAAATCAAGGTGAGATCTTCTCACTCAAATTGAAAGTGGAATTTTCAGTTATTGTTTGATTGTCTGTTTGGATTGTTGATATTAGATATTTTAGGATATATCTATATATAGCAATATATACATATTGGCATATGTATATATTGGATTGATTGATTTCCCGCCTCGTATAGCGGATGAGACCCTATTGCGCCGTTAGTAAGCGGATTTTTATAAAACCTATATACCGCGATAATTCCGTACTGGAGCGGAATTGGTATTGTGCTAACGTCTTTGGATGCAGGGAAACAGGTTGGAGGGATCCAACTGGATTCCTCACCAGTAGTTATTTATTTACAGGATTGATGATATTCTGTTATCATATGTTGATATATGATGTTGATGTTGTGATTGACTAATTGATGCGTTGCATCATCGGATTCATCTTTTGAAATTTAAAAAAATAACGATGTTGATTTCAAAAGAGATTTTTGAAGTGATCTTTGAAATATACGTTTTATTAAATTTTTGAAGTGATTTATAATGAATAAATAAACGTTCAAATTTTTAAAGTTATAAAAAGTTAAGATTTTTGTGAAATATAACCAAAGTGTGATTTTTGAAGTGAAAGTTGATTTAATTGTAGAATGGGTTAAATTGAGATTTTTTTTAAAAAAGTATTATAAAAGATGTACAAAAATTGATATTCATAACTTTAAAAGATTGGGATTATAAAACGAGTTTTGATAAGCGTTAAAATGAATTTTTAAGAATTTATAAGTGAATGAAATTTATAAATTGTGAACTTATAAATGGAAATGATTTTGTAGAATAAATGAATTATAAGTATTCAACTTATAATATGGATAGTTGGTATAAAAAATTTAGTTATGAATTGAATTAGTTAACAAAGGAGATTTATAAATTGAAGTTTTTATAAATATAAATGTGATTTATAAACGCTGTTTATAAATCCGAAATTACTTATTTGGATAAGTGAAATTCTAGAAGTAAATAAAAGGAGATTGATAAATCAAAGTTGTTACCGAATCGAAATAGAATTTATAAACGTTGTTTTATAAATTCGAAATCAATTGGATTTGATAAATTTAATATAGAAGGTTATTAAAGAAGATATATTCGCGATTTTGGATAGCGAATTTTTATTGAAACAAATGTGGAGGGAATATTGAAATTTGGTTAGTGAAGTATATTCACGATTTTTGGACAGTGAATATATTGTTAAGTAAAATGAATTTGTTTTGGAAAAAGATATTACGAAATGAAGTGATTGTTTTAAAAGATGTTTTAAAACGTGTTAAAATATCGAAATCATAGATTTCAACATTCATTGTTGAAATAGACGTTTTCGAGGAATAAGGAAATGATGGACTATAACACTATTGTTATAGTAAATGGTTTCCGAAAGGAAATATTTTTGTATGGTATTGGGATTCATATATCTATCTAAATTCCGAATCCCTATACTAGTGATTTTGAGTCGTCGTAACGATGTTTTACGTAACATTCGTTTTGACTCAAATAAAATGTGTTTAAAGAATGATTTCCTTAAAGAATGAGATATATATACTTAATTTTGATTTAAGTATATCGAATATTTTCTAAGTGTTGAAAATAAATAGATTTGTGAAATACTTATTTTTAAATAAGTATGGAAATGCTTTTCCAATATGAAATGAACTGTTTTGAGATTTTATCTTCAAAGATAAAATGAAATGTGGAAATTGATTTGAAATTGTTTTCAAACGGTTAAGTGTGGAAATTTTATATCTAGTAAAAGATAATTTTGAAGATGAAATAATTTGGGAAAATTATTTGGAATCTGATGATGTCACACATCTTTATTGATAGTTAAATAACCGACTATCAATAATTACCTTTAGATAGGTATTTGTTGTGAATTGGATGAATTTGAATGCCACACTTATTTTTGAATAAACGCTCACTATTCGGGTTAGCCGGGAAAGGACCATGGGGTCGTATAACCCATTCCGAATATGTGATACGTCGTTATGAATCGCATTTGAAGACCGGTGTTGAAGACCGGATATTTTTGAAAACGGAAGGATTACCGTCGAGTTACTCTACATCGGCTGATCTCCGATTTAGAGGTTTTATCACCCTTAGTGACGGGAAGTCCTGACGTGATTGAAAATTATCCGGATATGCAAGGGCTTCGTGAGAAGTGCCTTCGGTTCTGTTCGATCCCGGAACAGACTTGTATGGATTGTGTGTCTGACGTTACACCTTGAGATATAAAGCTGATTTCTTTCAAATACATTTCTGTTGGTGGCGGAGAATTTATTCTCTTAGCTTAACACCCTTCTCTGAGACGTACGAGCTCAGAGGTTATGTAGTTGAAATTTATCAGCGATATACTCCCAATTTGGTAACGTGGCATACTGAGTGTTGCTGTGAAATGATCAGTGTTTGATCATTTGTGATATGATCATTTGTTTGATCTTATATCTTTGTGGTCATAGGTTGATCATTTTGTTTGACCTGAAGCAGGGCTTTGTAGAAAGCGTAGCTTTGTGGACGAGACTTCGACGAGCCTCACACCCCGGAAATGGTCGAAACAGGAAGGATGCAGCAAGGTTCTAGGGAGTAGCGTCCCTTAGTGTATGTCATTCCTTCTGGATAAAGGTGGTATCATGGTATGGAGCCCAGATACTTAACCTATGTGGTTGCTGCATTATTATCTATGTGGTTTGTTGGAAATCGGGGATCCTCGGGAAGATCGGTTACGATCGGGGGATGGCATACGCGTGTCAGTAGTTACCTATTTTTGCAGAGGTAACCCGGCCTTGTGTTGGCAGAGATCCGGTTAGGTTCTCGGGTCGTCTATTCCAGGGACGTACCCATCGTGGAAAAGGAAGTTCCTTAGCCTGACCATTTGTTGGAAATCCAAACTCCAATACGAACTTTGTACGGTATTAGTTGTAGAACCTGCCATTTACGTACGGTGGTCACCACTGTTTAGATGGTAGCTATAGTAGGCATACGATACTGGTCGTATGTTGGCTAAGATTAATATTATACTTTCGAAATGTTTTCTACACTATACACTAATAATAATATCAAAAATGATTTGATTTTGCGTAGTAAGCATCTTTGACTATCATAAGAAGAAATCTCCTCCAATTCTGCGTTTGCATTGTGTGTGTGGTGGGAGGTCTTATGGTAGTTTCATTTTCCAAAAAGCATTGCGAATTTGTTTTATTTTCTTTGTGAAAAATAACTGTTTTACGATCTCACACCAGTCACCATGACTGACTCAGAGTTTATTGTTTCCCTTCTAAACTCTGGGTGCCCACCAATTTCCACACGGGCAGTCTAGAGTTAGGTTATCAGGATATTCTGGATATTTTGGAGCTTTGGAAGCAAGCTGGATGGCGAGACGTAGTATTTGTATCTGATAGTATTTATTCCGCTGTGTATTCTGTATGAGGACAAGTTTATATAACTGTCCATTGTTGTATATTGACTCTGTTGATTGATGTATGTATAAACTGATATAGCTCTTTGTTTTAAAAGACTAGTGTTTATTTATTATATATTGTTCCGCTGCGATGTGTAAGATTCTGATATTGTTTTCTGTTCTGATGTTGTTCTGTTGTTCTTCTTTCTTCTTCTCTCTTTCTTCTATTTTTTTTTTCTTCTTCTTCTTCTACTTTTTCTTTTTCTTAAAACCCTCACTATTGGAGTTTTCGGCACTCGATTGCTCGGTAGTCGATAAAGTGAGTATCGATGTCGAATTTTCGAAAGTCGAAAAATTCCGGTACGTGACACAATGGAACATGTTTCAAGTCATAATTCCATTGTATGGAGAAGTTATGCAAAAATCAACTTATTTCAAATTGATTTCAATTGATTTCAATTAAATTGATTTCTAGGCGTTTCAAGCCCGTACAATCAAACGACAAGTCGGATCGTCACGAAACTTGAAATCCTATAATAATTTACTATTACAAATCCGATGAAACTAGTTTCGTTGAAATCTGAGTTAGTGGCCAAAATGGCTATTTTCCAGTTAATTAAATAAATAATATTAAATCAATAAAATCAAAATTTTCAATTCCAATTCCAAATTTAACAAATCTTATCATTTTTGATTTCTTAAATAATTACAATACTTTAAACAATTTAGATATCGATTTAAAGTTAATCAATTTACACATTACCATATTTAATTTCAATTTTAATACATTTATTAATTATTAATTGAAATTCCAATAAATCCATTTATTTGGTTTTAAATCCTGTTGTTCAACCAATTGTCATCTCAAGGTATAATTACCATGGGTTTGTATTTATTACATTAATACTTTCCCATTTCATCTTTATTCAATTTACGTAGTATTTAATTTCATTTACTTACAATAAAGCCATTTATTATAAATTGAATTCCAATTAATTTTAATTAATTCCAAATAAACTAATTAGATTCAATTCCAATCTTTTTATTAAGTCTATTATTACTATGTAACACAGTTAACACTTGTTTCACATTTCATTACATTAATATATTCAAATTTCAAACTTGCCTTTGTATTAACTATTATTTTCAATTATATTGAATTTGTCAAATATATACATTTATTATAATTAAAACCTTAATCAATTTATTCAACTTGGTTACATTCTTTTATTTTTATCTATGCATAAAATATACATTTCCATTTATTTCATTACATTCACACTTTACAACTACTATCCTATCTCATATTAATGAACATTTACTTACATTTAAATGAAATTGATTTCCTACTTTAAATTTAGCAGCCTAAATAAAATGTAACTTGCAATAAATGTTATCATTATCTTTATATTACACTCAAGTTTATTATTTCCACTAATTATCATAATTGCTTACATAATGCTGAATTCATTCAATTACCATAAATTACATACTAATTCATTTATCCATACAACACTTACATTTATTTACTTATATTCAGTTTTATATCCATATGTAACATTTACAACTAGATTAATAGACCGATTAAATAGTAACTTACAACCGTTACTATAACTTTTAATCACACTTTTGAATTCATTGTTTACAAACAAATGTTACCATTCTTATATACCCAATCTTTATTCAATGGTCATTTATTTGATACTATTTAATTTATAAATTTTAATGTTCGCATTTGTTTTCTTACATTAATTTATAGCCAAGTATAACAATTTACATTACTTTAATAAATTGTAATTTCATTTCAATTGTTAATAATTAGTTTTAATTTCCATGGTTGCATTTCATTTTTAACATTCATTTCATTATTAAATTATAAAGTTTTTTTTTCCATATTAAATTACAAAATCTTATTAAATTAACAAATTTAATTATTGAAAATTTACGGGTCGTTACACTCTCGCCCGCTCAAAACTTTTCGTCCCCGAAAATGAAAAAGAAGGGAAAAGAAAGAATTAAGTAAACAATACATCTTATTCAAAAATATTGACTTTATAAACAGATAAATTTACAAAATTTATTTATTTAAATAAAATAATAAAGTTTAGAAAACATTTTTCAAAATTTTTCCAAGTCCAAAATTTATGGAAAATTTCGGCGGAGTCTCCTTTGTACGGAGAGGCTCGGGAGAAATTATAATATCAAATATAACAATATATAACATATATCCCAAAATAATATATCCCAACAACAAGAAAAATATATATAATATCGCGAGAAAACCTTAATCCGAAAACATACCTATTTGTTGGGCAATTAACGCTTATATTATGAAACCAAAAGTAGTAGCAATTGCTTCCATAACCTGCATTTCACTTATATAATCCAAAAAGAGTTTGTTAACTCCTCTTTTTGAAGCGATCTAGCGACCTAACTTCATAAGCGACCTAGCGACCTAATGGACTCAACGACCTAACGATTTAACGGGCTAATGTTTCTGAAGATCATAGCGGGTTAACGACCTAACTCCAGATTCTCCCTATAAATACTGCACCAACTCCAACTTCAAGGGGACTTTTGGCTCATTTCTGGAACGCCGATACTCTGCTGTTTTCTCTACTCATCCAACATTTCAAGCACTCCAAACACCGAAGATGCTTCAACGAACTTTTGGAAGAGATCTAACACATTCGACATGGATTCGAAGAGCTCTTCTTGATTCAAGTTCTAGCTACTCGTCTTAAGTGTGTTGTAATCAAAGTGTATTGTAAAGAATTGTAATCGAATCATCAATAAAGGAGATTAAAGAGGACGTAGGCTAAATCTTAAGCCGAACCACTATAAAACTGTTGTCTCTTTACTTATCTGCTATTTTCTGCTTATTTCTAGTTCCCATACCAACGGGTGGTGCTTTCACATTACTAATACTCACACCGGGGTGTTAGCGTTGATTTTTATGTTAACATTTTGGTGCTTTCACTGAGAACCCAACTCAGGAATATTTTCACCATTGCTTCGCAAAAGTTTGCTGGAAGAATCTCTCTAAAGACCAGAAGTCTATCTTAAATAATGGCTCCTGGAAGAAAGAGTAGATCCACGAGATCCGGAGATGCTAATGACAGGGCTGCCTCTTCTCCAGTGCCAAATCAGGCAACTCCTACTGTTGGAATTACAAGGGCCGAACTTGATGATGTTCTGTCGGGGTTATACCAACAAATGGAAACTCAAAATGCTTTGATGATGGACAGATTAAACGCTCTGCTTGGGGCAAATCGACAACCAGAAAACAATGAAACAACCTTTGTCGAAGATGCTCATAATTCCCAAGAGAAAGGTATTCCTCAAAGAGCAACTGGCACCGCCGAAACGCCGCCTTTCCAAGCTGAAGGTTCAAGGCCGCAGCCAACTTTTTGCGAACATTTTCCCAAGCAAACTTCCGAAAGGATAACTGACGTCTGCCCGGCGATGCCTTTGAACAATGGGGAGTACCTATCAGGGATGGTTCGCCGAATCATGAAAAGAGCATGCAGAGGGAAGAAAATGAGAGTGACTGGGGATTTGCTCCAAGCAAGACTCCGTTTACTGAGAGGATCCTGAAAGCAGAATTTCCAAGGAAATTTGTACCTCCTACTATCCCGGCCTATAGGCGGACCAGTGACCCTAATCATTTCTTATATAAGTATGACTGGCATATGACCGGTGCAAGGGCATCAGATGAGATTAAATGTCGATACTTTCCAGTGTACTTGGATGGAGTGGCTCTACTTTGGTTCACAAAACTAACAGTTCGGTCCGTAGATCAATTCTCCGACTTAACTCGAAAATTCAAAGATCAGTTCAAGTTGTTTGCTTCAAAGGCTAAGGATATGATGTCACTGTCCAGCTATGAACAGGCCCCCGAAGAGTCTATCAGATCTTTCTTGAACCATTTCAATATAGCCTTGGCCGAAGTGGATAATGCAGAACCCCGTATGATCCTGACTTACTTGATGCGAGCCATCGACAAATCAAGTGAATTCGGAAGATGGTTAAAAATGAAGGAACCTAATTCACTTGAGAAGTTTTATAAAAAGGCCGACGAATTCATGCGCCTAGAATGCCTTTCTGCGCCAGTGAAAGTAGTTGTTGCCGAAGTCAAGAATAACGATGTTGCTTCTGTAATAACCCGAGTTTTTCTAACACGAAAAACCGGACCATTTGAGTAAAAAGAAGAGGTAGAAGAAGAAAAATAGATAGAAGAAGAAAGAACTAAACAAATCAGAACCTCACAGTCGCAGCGGATAAAATATAATATATAGAACAGATCTTTACACAAAATGAAACTATATCCGTTTATATACAATACATCATCATCAGAGTATATCAATACAATCATCAATATCCAGTCAATCAGTAAATACAACAATCACAGCAGCGGAATAATACAAGTACGAGAAATACGTCTCGAACTCCAGCTCCTCTCCTGAGCTCCATAGCAACCTATCCTGTAAAATACTCGGTCTGACCCGAGCATTATAATAAAATAACACCCGAGTCAGTCTGGAATACCAGCGCATCATAAATACATCCAAACTGATTTTTAAAGTTTCAAAAATCCTTTGAAACAAAAGCATCTCGTAAGACCACGCCACAAATAAACATGTCGGGTTTTTACCTTACGATAGCTAAAACACTTTTATATTAAAATCCTCTAATATTATAATAGTGTCTATAGAAAGTAAAATAAAATCTAGCTGAAATGCTTGCATCTCACATTTCAACAATAGTTGGGCACAATCAAAACCGTACAGGCACGTAGGGAGAATGGATTTCCAACGAATGACTAGGCACTGGGGTACCACCTGTCACAGTACGTGGCCTAGATCACAGTACCGAGGAGTACGCCCGCTCCCCTGCAACACAAGGCCGGAACCATCCCTTACTGGATGATCCCGAATAAAATCACCCCACGGTTGGGATCAGCAACCGCACCACTAAGCCGAAATAAAAAGGGACATCTAGACAGGGATGACCTTACCCTCCAGTGGGAGCTACCCACGAAGCCTTGCTGCATAACCCCTGATTTTCAGTCATTCCCGGTTGATGAGGTTCGAGGCTAAACGATACCTTTTAGAGAACATATCCCTTAGAATGCCCATCGCCCACCTGACGATGTCACGAAAGCATTCGTCCATATAAGTCCGTCCCGGGTCCGAACGGAACCGAAGGCACTATTCCTACTACATCCATTTTGGAAATATCCTCAGGATTAGTAGCGACTAGCCCTTGCTCTTCACTGCTTCATCTTCGACTCCAAACACGTTACACGAAACGTACAAACCGGATCGAAGTGGTTTTCGAGTCTCCAGACCTAGAATCCCGGTATACGGAAACCCGATCCCGGTCTCTTCGAAACGATCAGCGCATTGTCCAATATTGATAGTCGGTGATTTAACTATCAATTAATGTTCACAAACATCCATACACATCCATCACACAATAAATAATATCACACATTATTTATTCTTTCTCTTTAATATCTTGAAAAGATATATTTTCACATTTCAAAACTCATTTGAAATCAATTTTCCAAACTCTTCCTTTACAAGGTAAATCCTTTACCCTTTATTCCCATCGGGAATAACCAAGTATAAAACAATTTGCATTTAAAACAGTTAAAAATACTTATACTGAAATATACTTTAAAATATGAAAATTACTTCTATTTATTTACTCAAAATATAAATTTTTAAGCCTTTACATAGAAAAGTTAAATTCCAAACTAGTTTAAATAATATATTTAATAAGATCTAAACTCGATTTAAATAAAGGTTTGATTTACTAAATATATAGGTAGAGTTTAAAAGATAATACTAACTTCCCAATAACTTAAACAAATAATTTTAAAAGCAAATTTACTAACTTCTCCTTTTAAAATAATAATTTCTTAAAAATACTCTTTGAACAATTTAAACTTTAACTTTTAATTAAATAGAAACCTTTAAAACTTTAACTTGGTTTTCCTAGAGAAACACTATCCCGTTCAACATTCCAAAGTATCCTTTATATAAATCCGAACGATTTATTTCAAATTCGATTTATGCTTACAACATAAATTCCCAATTCCATACTTATCTATAACTTCATCCGAAGTTCAAACTAAATTCCCATATCCGGAAATTCAATTTAAAAATACAGATTAAAACATTTTTAAGTAAGGTAAACTTAGAGAATTCTTAATTGAAAACCATATTTTCAATCTACTTAAAAAAAATCCTAATGGAGAAAACGGCTTCCCAAAATATTGTATTACAATTAAAACGATTAATTTATATTCGGAAGCTTCATTTTAACATATTTTACTTTTCCGGATATCACTATTCATCATTAAAATAAACCACTGTTATTTTACTCAATTTATAATTTCATAGAATTCATTTCCAGAAAATTTATATTTCACATTTAACGATTTATAAATTTTCCCCAATATTTAAAATCCCAATTTACAAATTTACATTTTCCATTCCAAAACAGATTCTAATTTTATTATCCCTTAAATTCTTTATTTATCAATTTCTTTGATTTCTTTTTAAATTCCCAATCTATTCATTTATAATTTAATTCTGGAATTATAATTTATACAACAATTTCACAGAACAATTTAAAATTCCAGATTTTATCAATCACAACATATAAACAGGTATCACTATCAATTATAAAATAATTGCTACATTGTGAGGAATCCAGTTGGATCCCTCCAACCTGTTTTTTTTTCTGCATCCACAGATATTAGCACATCACAAAATAAATAT
Source organism: Allium fistulosum (assembly GCA_030737815.1). Lineage (NCBI taxonomy): Eukaryota > Viridiplantae > Streptophyta > Magnoliopsida > Asparagales > Amaryllidaceae > Allium > Allium fistulosum. Next base: position 1,214,171,547 of record CM060904.1, on the reverse strand, counting down.
CAATCCAGACTGATAATCACTGATATAATCAACCATCCACACAGATATTTAAATATCAATTATTTATAATGTCTAGCATCCAGATGTGAGTGAGAAAAACTCACTTTGAGTTTCGGCGAGCGTTCGAAATTTAAATTAAACCGGACGGTGTCCGATTTAACCCAAATTTCTACTTGCCCGGAATGACTCCAGATCTGCACCATCACGTAGCATGCGTTCCTGCGATTCCAACGCATCCAAAATCGTCCGAATCTGAGATCGTATGAACTCGTTACGATTTTATAACTTTCAAACTATAATTATATAAACAATTATCTTTTCTTTTATTTTTAATCTCTACCTAAGCAAACGAATCTGGCCACACATCACGTAAATGAAATCAGGCCGTTAATCCCATCTCCCTCCTTCACGTTCGCATGCTCCAGAGAAAAGCTTGAACCCATCAACGTGAGCTAGGGCTCGAACTCGCCATCACCATCCTCGACGAGCTGACGATCAGCGGTTCCCAAACGACTCGCCTATCCCGCCTCCTTGCTCGACCCAGGTGCGGCGCACCCAAAGGCTACGACGAGCACGCTATTTGAGCACGAAGTGATGCTCTTCCTCGCCGCTTTCTGACCAATTCGACGATCCTTACTTCAACCCACCGTACGGATGTATAGATCTCGATGAGCACTTCAACTTTGTAGTTAAAAGTTTTTGAAATTAACTTGTGGATTGATCGGAAATTAAAGGGAAAGGTTGATGGATTTTCGGCCATTGAATGATAAGGGTGGCGGCTGGTGATAAATAACTAGGGTTTAGAGATTAAATGAATATATATAATAGTTTAATATTATTTAATTAATAAAATATCTCAACCTAACAATTTTCGCTAACGAACTACAAACTACGTGTTCCGACAGGCTACCCTGGGGTTTTTCCGCGTTCCGGACACAATGGAATAGGTTTCGTAAGCTAATTTGATCGTATGCGCGAGATACGGAATTAAACGATCAATTTAAAATTAAATCGATTAAATCGATTTCTATGCGTTTCGAGCTGCCACGGTCAAACAACAACTCCAATTGCTACGAAAATTGAAATCCGATAATAACTAACTATTACGGATCCAATGAAACTGGTTTCGTCGAATTCCGAGACTGTGCCCTGGAAGGCTATTTTCACTCGTCTATTAAATCAGGCGATTTTCAAAATTGACGAAAACGCGTAAAATTTCACTTTTAAAATTTTATTAACTTAACAATAAATCATATAAGATGTATAACCACATTTAAAATCATTCTGGTTCAATCCAGATCAAAATCTGATTGTATTGCATTTTAATAATATTAAATTCATTTTTAAATTAATATAAAATTCCAAATATTAATTTATTCACTTTTAAATTCATCTAAAATTCCAACAATATTATTTATAACCAATTGAACTTAAAATACATTTAAACACCATTTTTATCACTATTTACATTCAGATTTACCCTTATCTCAATTCCGAATATTTAATTTATTATTTCCCCACTATTCAAATTCAACCAGGATTGCTATAATTAAAAATTATAGCTTATTTTATTGAATGAACCCGAATCCATTCATTCCAACATCAATTAAGAATCCACATTAAACATTTCAAACGAATTAAATGTTCAAATTCAATAGCTTAAAAATGCGGGATGTTACATTCCTCCCCCCTTATAAAAATTTCGTCCCCGAAATTTGCTAAGGTAGAAAATATACTTCAACTCAACTCACTTATCCCATTTGCTTAGTTAAAAGCTATATTCACTTTCCCAAAAAGTTTCAGCTCCATTTCAAAACCCTTTTCTTTATTTACCTTAAAGCTTTTATCTTTTAACTTTTCCAAAAGAACTTTACTAGTTAATAAAAATTTTCCAAAACCCCAAAAATTTTCTAACTCCCAAAATTTCTGGAAAATTTTGACGGAGTCTCCTTTGTACGGAGGAGCTTCTGCGATATCGCAGGATACACAAATATATATACATCGGCTCACATGGCCGGAAACCAAAATATATCACAATATATATATCAAATTCCCAATTATCTTGGCGTAGGCGTACCTTTTAGCAAATTTTAATAGCGAGCGGCTAATATAACGCATATACGCGCTCCAACTCTCTCGAACGCCTCCCGTACCTGTACTTACTCAACAAACTCATCAGTTTTCAAAGATATGAGCATTTTCATAACATTTCCAATATAAATGCAAGCCAAACATATCCATTTCATAACCAAACCAAGCAAACTTTATCATTAACAATGTCAACCATACTTTATCAACAATTCAAAGATTTCAATCATCTTTTAATTTCTTATTCAAGTCCAAACTTCATTCTATTTCTCTTGAATGACTTGCATTCAAGTTTAATATTCTCAATTCATATTTACATCAATTTGATTACATGCGTATCACTTGCATCAATTTATTCACAATTCAATTCCAATTGCTTTTAAACACTCAATTGCAAATACATGCAAATTTCCATGTCATTCAAGCAAAACAATTGCCACTTAAGCTTATAACCATTTAAAATTATTTCCAACTTGGATTCATATAAATTTTATTCCATTACAAGGTTCACAAACCAAATATTTTCTCTTTCCAATGTAATTGTTAAATTACATTTTTCTTACATCTTTATTTCCATTAACCAAATTCAAGTTTATATTAATATCATTCGATCCTGGGTTATATTCAACTCATTCATTCTTAATTTACCACAATAATTAATGAATATCATTTCACTTTCAATTCAATTTTATTATCCAACCAATTCCATTCAAATTTCTTAATAAAGCTCATCCACGATCATTTGTTTCTTTTAATCTGCTTAAGTAGTTTCACAATATTACCATTATCTATTTAATTTTATTTCCATCTGATTCTCATTCAACCAATTTCAATTCATTTACAAAGTTTAATGCTCTTCGTTTATTTATCCAATCCATTTTAGATTTATTTTATCAACAAAGAGACCATTTAAATTATTTTTCTCATTTGAATTTACTTACAATTCAAACCATCACTATTATAAGTTAATTACATTATTCATTCTCACTTCCAACATTTATTGCCAAACTTAAATTTCATTCAACCATTGGATTTTTCCCTTACTTTCTAAATTTTGACCAAACTATCAAAATTCTATTTATTGCAATACAAATTCCATTTAATTTAGCTTACACAAGATTTATTTCCAAACAATCATTTTGGATTTAATTGAGTAAGCATTTACTTCATTCAACATCACTTCAACTAATTTAAATTTCCATTTAATTAAATTCTTATCCAAATTTAATTCAAGGTTAACTAAATTATATATGCATTTCAACTTTAATTCCTTTCCAGAATTAATTCAAGTTCATCTAAATTTTATTTAGCCCACCTGAATTTAAACCATTTCCTTTACTACTTTAAATAAGAATTTAATTACATTCATTCTTATTCATAACACAACAGAAATTTTAATATTCAGCTTAATTCCATCTTTTATATCTCACCTTACCTTATCTTACTTTACATTTCATTTCAGATTAAGTTTGAATTCACCATACCATTTATTATTTCCATTTGTGATTATAATTCCATTTTACTTGAGTTAAAATCAGATTGCTCATTCTCAAGTTCTTCAACTTATTTACTTAAAAGTTTATATTGCTCACTTGGATTATTTCCACCTTATAATCACAAATTTCAATTTCTATACACATGTATCTCTGAATTCCTAAGGATTCAATTTTTATTCCACATAATCCTTTGCAAATTTTAAATCTACAGTTTCAGGTTATAAGTATAACACTTAATAGTTTATGGGTACAATTTGTTACACAACGACCCATAATTACAAAGTTATTTTCTTTTCAACTTAACCCAAATCAATTTAATTCCAATTCCCAATTTTACTTAACTTATTCCAAGTTAGATTCAAATTTCTATTCACTTCAATAACTTCATTTACTTCCATTTTCCCGAATTAAATTTTAATTTCTGGATTAAAATTTCCATTCTTCCTTTCTCACTTAATCAACTTTACTTTCAAGGTTATAGTTGATTTACTTCAAATTTTACCTTTTTATTTAACAGAATTCCCAGAATTCAATTTCCCCGGATTTATTTCAAAACCAATTCGAAATAAAAATCAACACATTTCTCTTTGATATTCAAATCAAATACCAAATTCCAAAACAAACTGCTTTTACCAAACAATTTTCCTTTGAAAATTCCAAAATTACTTGTTTCCTAACAAGTCCAAAAATGTCATAACCAACTATTTTGGTAGCAATCCATCACTTTAGAAACTCGAAAATGAATTCTGATGATGTGGCCAGCATCATCAGGATTATTTTCCAGCGACTGAAGTGAGTTCAGTGCTTTCCACTTCCAAAATCCACCTCAAAACAATTTCTATTAAAAAAAAATATTTTTCCCAAAATATACTCCATTTTTACAAATGCTTTTGAAAACATTTCTAACATTTCCACAAAGTCAAACTCCCAAAACTTTGTTTAATTCCATTTGAAATCCCTTTCAAAATTTCCGGGGTTAAAGTTCTAGTTTAAAAAAAAAAAAAAATTACTTTTCTTATTTAAAACATATTCAGTCAATTCCATTTGGTTATAAACCATTTTAATATTTTAACTTCTTATTGGCTTATAAATCATTTCGAATTTTAGCTCATATTTTAATTTCTTACTTGTTTACTGTATCAACAACCAAACATCCAATACATAATAATAATTCAGAATATTATTTCTTTATATCAAAATATAATTTTGGGTAAAATTATTTCATTTACCCACTTTAAAAATAATACTATGTCGGTTTATCTTGTTTAAGAGTTTAGAAACCCCTATCGATACGGTTGTACTTCCCGCACCGACCAGAATTCATAAACACTCAACCGATAAGTCAACACAGTACAAAAATAATTTTATATCCACTAACAAATACGCTCTCATAGCTATTATTACACTCAGCTCATTATAGAGTACTTCCGACTCTATTTAAAATGAGTAATTTTCCCACCAAAGCCTAGGTTGTCGCCAATCTAAGCTCTGATACCACTGTAATAACCCGAGTTTTTCTAACACGAAAAACCGGACCATTTGAGTAAAAAGAAGAGGTAGAAGAAGAAAAATAGATAGAAGAAGAAAGAACTAAACAAATCAGAACCTCACAGTCGCAGCGGATAAAATATAATATATAGAACAGATCTTTACACAAAATGAAACTATATCCGTTTATATACAATACATCATCATCAGAGTATATCAATACAATCATCAATATCCAGTCAATCAGTAAATACAACAATCACAGCAGCGGAATAATACAAGTACGAGAAATACGTCTCGAACTCCAGCTCCTCTCCTGAGCTCCATAGCAACCTATCCTGTAAAATACTCGGTCTGACCCGAGCATTATAATAAAATAACACCCGAGTCAGTCTGGAATACCAGCGCATCATAAATACATCCAAACTGATTTTTAAAGTTTCAAAAATCCTTTGAAACAAAAGCATCTCGTAAGACCACGCCACAAATAAACATGTCGGGTTTTTACCTTACGATAGCTAAAACACTTTTATATTAAAATCCTCTAATATTATAATAGTGTCTATAGAAAGTAAAATAAAATCTAGCTGAAATGCTTGCATCTCACATTTCAACAATAGTTGGGCACAATCAAAACCGTACAGGCACGTAGGGAGAATGGATTTCCAACGAATGACTAGGCACTGGGGTACCACCTGTCACAGTACGTGGCCTAGATCACAGTACCGAGGAGTACGCCCGCTCCCCTGCAACACAAGGCCGGAACCATCCCTTACTGGATGATCCCGAATAAAATCACCCCACGGTTGGGATCAGCAACCGCACCACTAAGCCGAAATAAAAAGGGACATCTAGACAGGGATGACCTTACCCTCCAGTGGGAGCTACCCACGAAGCCTTGCTGCATAACCCCTGATTTTCAGTCATTCCCGGTTGATGAGGTTCGAGGCTAAACGATACCTTTTAGAGAACATATCCCTTAGAATGCCCATCGCCCACCTGACGATGTCACGAAAGCATTCGTCCATATAAGTCCGTCCCGGGTCCGAACGGAACCGAAGGCACTATTCCTACTACATCCATTTTGGAAATATCCTCAGGATTAGTAGCGACTAGCCCTTGCTCTTCACTGCTTCATCTTCGACTCCAAACACGTTACACGAAACGTACAAACCGGATCGAAGTGGTTTTCGAGTCTCCAGACCTAGAATCCCGGTATACGGAAACCCGATCCCGGTCTCTTCGAAACGATCAGCGCATTGTCCAATATTGATAGTCGGTGATTTAACTATCAATTAATGTTCACAAACATCCATACACATCCATCACACAATAAATAATATCACACATTATTTATTCTTTCTCTTTAATATCTTGAAAAGATATATTTTCACATTTCAAAACTCATTTGAAATCAATTTTCCAAACTCTTCCTTTACAAGGTAAATCCTTTACCCTTTATTCCCATCGGGAATAACCAAGTATAAAACAATTTGCATTTAAAACAGTTAAAAATACTTATACTGAAATATACTTTAAAATATGAAAATTACTTCTATTTATTTACTCAAAATATAAATTTTTAAGCCTTTACATAGAAAAGTTAAATTCCAAACTAGTTTAAATAATATATTTAATAAGATCTAAACTCGATTTAAATAAAGGTTTGATTTACTAAATATATAGGTAGAGTTTAAAAGATAATACTAACTTCCCAATAACTTAAACAAATAATTTTAAAAGCAAATTTACTAACTTCTCCTTTTAAAATAATAATTTCTTAAAAATACTCTTTGAACAATTTAAACTTTAACTTTTAATTAAATAGAAACCTTTAAAACTTTAACTTGGTTTTCCTAGAGAAACACTATCCCGTTCAACATTCCAAAGTATCCTTTATATAAATCCGAACGATTTATTTCAAATTCGATTTATGCTTACAACATAAATTCCCAATTCCATACTTATCTATAACTTCATCCGAAGTTCAAACTAAATTCCCATATCCGGAAATTCAATTTAAAAATACAGATTAAAACATTTTTAAGTAAGGTAAACTTAGAGAATTCTTAATTGAAAACCATATTTTCAATCTACTTAAAAAAAATCCTAATGGAGAAAACGGCTTCCCAAAATATTGTATTACAATTAAAACGATTAATTTATATTCGGAAGCTTCATTTTAACATATTTTACTTTTCCGGATATCACTATTCATCATTAAAATAAACCACTGTTATTTTACTCAATTTATAATTTCATAGAATTCATTTCCAGAAAATTTATATTTCACATTTAACGATTTATAAATTTTCCCCAATATTTAAAATCCCAATTTACAAATTTACATTTTCCATTCCAAAACAGATTCTAATTTTATTATCCCTTAAATTCTTTATTTATCAATTTCTTTGATTTCTTTTTAAATTCCCAATCTATTCATTTATAATTTAATTCTGGAATTATAATTTATACAACAATTTCACAGAACAATTTAAAATTCCAGATTTTATCAATCACAACATATAAACAGGTATCACTATCAATTATAAAATAATTGCTACATTGTGAGGAATCCAGTTGGATCCCTCCAACCTGTTTTTTTTTCTGCATCCACAGATATTAGCACATCACAAAATAAATATCAATCCAGACTGATAATCACTGATATAATCAACCATCCACACAGATATTTAAATATCAATTATTTATAATGTCTAGCATCCAGATGTGAGTGAGAAAAACTCACTTTGAGTTTCGGCGAGCGTTCGAAATTTAAATTAAACCGGACGGTGTCCGATTTAACCCAAATTTCTACTTGCCCGGAATGACTCCAGATCTGCACCATCACGTAGCATGCGTTCCTGCGATTCCAACGCATCCAAAATCGTCCGAATCTGAGATCGTATGAACTCGTTACGATTTTATAACTTTCAAACTATAATTATATAAACAATTATCTTTTCTTTTATTTTTAATCTCTACCTAAGCAAACGAATCTGGCCACACATCACGTAAATGAAATCAGGCCGTTAATCCCATCTCCCTCCTTCACGTTCGCATGCTCCAGAGAAAAGCTTGAACCCATCAACGTGAGCTAGGGCTCGAACTCGCCATCACCATCCTCGACGAGCTGACGATCAGCGGTTCCCAAACGACTCGCCTATCCCGCCTCCTTGCTCGACCCAGGTGCGGCGCACCCAAAGGCTACGACGAGCACGCTATTTGAGCACGAAGTGATGCTCTTCCTCGCCGCTTTCTGACCAATTCGACGATCCTTACTTCAACCCACCGTACGGATGTATAGATCTCGATGAGCACTTCAACTTTGTAGTTAAAAGTTTTTGAAATTAACTTGTGGATTGATCGGAAATTAAAGGGAAAGGTTGATGGATTTTCGGCCATTGAATGATAAGGGTGGCGGCTGGTGATAAATAACTAGGGTTTAGAGATTAAATGAATATATATAATAGTTTAATATTATTTAATTAATAAAATATCTCAACCTAACAATTTTCGCTAACGAACTACAAACTACGTGTTCCGACAGGCTACCCTGGGGTTTTTCCGCGTTCCGGACACAATGGAATAGGTTTCGTAAGCTAATTTGATCGTATGCGCGAGATACGGAATTAAACGATCAATTTAAAATTAAATCGATTAAATCGATTTCTATGCGTTTCGAGCTGCCACGGTCAAACAACAACTCCAATTGCTACGAAAATTGAAATCCGATAATAACTAACTATTACGGATCCAATGAAACTGGTTTCGTCGAATTCCGAGACTGTGCCCTGGAAGGCTATTTTCACTCGTCTATTAAATCAGGCGATTTTCAAAATTGACGAAAACGCGTAAAATTTCACTTTTAAAATTTTATTAACTTAACAATAAATCATATAAGATGTATAACCACATTTAAAATCATTCTGGTTCAATCCAGATCAAAATCTGATTGTATTGCATTTTAATAATATTAAATTCATTTTTAAATTAATATAAAATTCCAAATATTAATTTATTCACTTTTAAATTCATCTAAAATTCCAACAATATTATTTATAACCAATTGAACTTAAAATACATTTAAACACCATTTTTATCACTATTTACATTCAGATTTACCCTTATCTCAATTCCGAATATTTAATTTATTATTTCCCCACTATTCAAATTCAACCAGGATTGCTATAATTAAAAATTATAGCTTATTTTATTGAATGAACCCGAATCCATTCATTCCAACATCAATTAAGAATCCACATTAAACATTTCAAACGAATTAAATGTTCAAATTCAATAGCTTAAAAATGCGGGATGTTACAGCTTCTAACAAAAGAGAATCTGGAAACCAGAAAAGGGAAAATGACGGAGGAAAGAAGTAGAGAAATGAGAAGAAACCTCGCCACTTTAATCCTTCATATTTTACTCCCTTAACTGATACACCGGAAAATATCTTCTTCGCAACGAAGGATGTTGTCAAGTATCCCAAACCACCTGAGATGGGGAGAGGTGCAATGCATAATGGGAAATTCTGTCGATTTCACAATCAACCTGGCCATGACACTAACCAATGTCGCCAGCTAAAGAATGTGATTGAAGAGTTGCTGAAACAGAATAAACTGCAACAACATGTGAAGAAAAATAGAGTCGACCCTACCTCATCCACTCAGGGGCAACAACTTCCTACTCATCAATCCGGCTCAGATGACAAGGCTGCAGCGCAGGAATCTAAGAGGCTTGTCATTAATGTTGTCACAGGGGGTCCTCACCCAGCAGGCAGAAGTTGGGACGAGTTGGAGAAATATGCTTACGCTTTAAGATGAAGTTAATCAAAGTGCTGCTAACTACCCACAAAACTGCAACGGGGCACCTTTCATCCTGTTTGGCATATGGATCCAAAACTGTGAATCCAGTGGAAATGGAAATTCAATCCCGAGATTTTGGAATAGCAATGACTGCATCCATATTTTACTTAAAAAGCATTGCTTAAATTTGTAAAATGATGATGGATGTATAATTCTTGTATTGTAAACCACTGAGAAATCAGTGCGAGTTAATAATAGAGAACTATAATTCTTGTGTTCTTTAATACTATAAGATGCCTGTTTCATTTCGATATGCAAATACATTAAAAATTTTGCTAAAATGTCGATTTAATATTACAGGCTATCAAAGCAAAGCTTACCTATTCAACACATCACGAAGCCAAGCGATTCCTACAAATCACTCAACAAACAAATCCCAAGCCATAAAATTCCAAATTCAACTCCTACAAAAGAAGTGCTATTCACAAACAGTTGATGGTTCCACCAAAGCGGGCACCTTCCTGACGAGAAGGTTCCAGACCCTTGCTAACCAATCGTGATCGTTTGTGCAAACGAACATCCGGTAAAGTAGCTTGCGTATGCCCCGTGGATTCACTCAACGATAAAATACACTTCTCTGGCAAAAAGCAAACAACTTGCAAAAGAATGGGACATGTACTTGAAGTGATAACGAGGAATCGCTAAGAAGCAGATGGTGGAAGGACACAAGCAACAAAGCACTCCTCAGAGTCCACATGCTCCTCTTCGGAGGCCAAATGCTACTCTTCGGAGTCCAAATGCTACTCCTCAGAGTCCACATGCTACTCTTCGGAGTCCAAATGCTACTCCTCAGAGTCCACATGCTACTCTTCGGAGTCCAAATTGTAACGACCCTGAATTTTGAACAAATTAAATTTAGAATATTTAATTAATTTTAAGTATTTGAACGACGATTTAATTTGAATCCCCGATATAAATTCAATTTTGGCGATTTAATTACAGAATTTAATCTGTTGAATGTTGAATAAAAATTTATATCTTCAATTTTAAGCTGAAGAAAAATATTTCGAAAGCTTTTAAAATTCGTATTGATATTACTGAAGATAACAGAAGCTTCAGAATCGAATTTAGGAGTAAAGTGTTCAGTTTGAAATTAGATCGTTCGAACCGATATTTATAAAATAGTCATTTTTCAAACAGTTTCGGAATTTGACGAAACCGGTTCCATTGGGTCCGTAATATTGTATTATTACCGGATTTCAATTTTCATATTTTTCGGAGTTGTTTTGTGACAGTACGGCGGTTAAACGCATTGAGATTTAAATGGAATTCAATTTAAATCTAAATTTAAATTTATTTAACTGGGTTAAATAACAGCACGTTATCCTCCTTCAATCACGCAGAGATCACGAAATAAATCGTGCGAAGTGTGGTCGAGCATCCTTTTATCTCGTTCAAAAATCAAAACAAGTCGAGCTTCCTCATTTCAATCTTCGTTCGAAAACAAATAATGGCCGTTCCCCCCTCTCTGAAATAAAATCGAAAGAAAACAAAACCAAGTTCGTCCTAAACATTCGAAATCAAGTGGAGCCTCTCGTGATTCTCCTCTGGCAAATCGCGAGTCGCGATTTCAAAATAGTATGGAGGCTTGGAGGATCGCGGTGGCAACTGCGAGTTGATGCGGCGGTGCCTGGATGGAGCTCGCGCGCTCGAGGCGAGACAGGTTGCGTCGACTTCGACGAGGCTAGGGCTCGCGTGGGAAAAAAAGAATGGGGGTTGTGGCGGCGGCATATCGCGACGTCGCGATAGGCGTAAGGGGCAAGTGGAGCAGGCGCGCGATCGACAGTGGCGACTAGGGCGGCGCTCGAGACCGTGGGTAGCTGGAAGGGCTGCGTTGATCGTTTGCAGTGCGATGGTGAGGGTTCACATTCGATCTGGGCGAAGTGATGGCGAAACGAGTGTCTTGATCTTCGGCAGTGACACTCGCGAGCCTGGGTTGTTCGAGTTGTCAGTGAGGTAATTTAGCAGCTAATGAAAATTTTTATTCACCTTATTTGCTTAGGCTATCGGGAATTTACAGATGTTGAAATTTTATATGTAAAACGAAAAGGGAATTTTAAGTGCTAATTTAAGTTAAGAAAAATTTTTTGTTTTAATTTAAAAGAAATAAATAGGTATATCATATATGAAAATATTTATTAAAAGAAACTTAGTTGTAAATTTCATTTTAGTAAAATAAATTTGTTAAAAGAAATTTGTTTGAAATTTAAAGGGATTTGTTTACAATAAAAACAAATCACGGATTAATTGAATTATCAAATGGAATTTAATTTTTCGATTTATTCGAATATTGATAAATTGTATAATTATTTATACAAGGTCAAAAGATCGTGAAAAACAAACTGGAATCGAAATGGGATGGCAAAATAAAAGCTAAGGTGAGATTTTCTCACTCGAAGGAAATTTGATTTTACAGTTATTATTGACTGTTTGATTTCTATTTGGATGTGGTATTAGATATGATAGGATATATATATATATATATATAGCAGTATATACATATTGGCATATGTATATATTGGATTGATTGATTTCCCGCCTCGTATAGCGGATGAGACCCTATTGCGCCGTTAGTAAGCGGATTTATAAAAACCTATATACCGCGATAATTCCGTACTGGAGCGGAATTGGTATTGTGCTAACATCTTTGGATGCAGGGAAACAGGTTGGAGGGATCCAACTGGACCCCTCACATTGATTGAATTTATTTCTATTGTGATATGAATCTGTGAATGATTATAGTGATGCTATTAATCATATTGATATCTGGAAATTGTTGAAAGCTAAAATTTAGCTGAATGGATGTTTGACATCATTGGATTCCAAGGATAAACGAAATTGAATTTTTGAAATGCAAGTAGAAAATTTCTAAGTGAATTAATTTTAGAAATTTATTAAATTTGAAGAAAAGAATTTAAAAGAATAAAGGTTGATTTTTAAAATCTTATTGAATTAATTCCAGAATCAAGTGAAAATGTTGGGTAAATGAATTTCGTATGATAGTGATCTTAAATTGAAGAATTTAATTAAAATTTGGATTTCTAAATAGTTTGAAAAAGATAAAGAGATTTATTTTCTTTAAGGGGAGTTTATTTAAAAGGAAATAAGTTGGAAGTCCAACTATAAATTAAATTGGCAAATTGAAACGAATTTGGAAAGTCAATATAAAATGAGTTGGGATGGGAAATTTATTTAGAAATGAAGATTGAAATTGATTTGGTATTGAAGTAGAATTAGAAATTAATTTGGAATCTGATTTTGGGGTTAAAGTGAAGAATTGGAAAATGAATTAAATTGAAATAAGGGAAATTGGTGTAAAAATAAATATTGATTTATTTTTAAATTTGTGGAAATAGATTTACGATTTTGGAATAAAGATTTAAATAAATCGATAAGGATTTATTTAATTGGTTTAAATGGACCATTGTGAAATAAAAGCATTATATAGAAGATTTATAACATTTGATTTTTGTATAAATCAAAGTGATGAAATTTTAAAGGAATTTTGTTAATATTGAAAATGAATACAAATAGAATTTATAACAAGTGTTTATAAATTCGAAATCGATTGAATTTGACAAATTTAAGATAGAAGATTATTAAAGAAGATATATTCGCGATTTTGGATAGCGAATTTTTATTGAAATAATAAATGTGTAGAAAATATTTAAATATGGTTAAGTGAAGTATATTCACGATTTTGGACAGTGAATATATTTTTGAAGTAGAATGGATATGGTTTTGGGAAAGCGATATTATAAAAATGAAGTAACTGTTTTAAAAAGATGTTTTAAAACGTGTTAAGTATCGAATACATAGATTTCAACATTTATTGTTGAAATAGACGTTTTCGAAAAGTAAGGAAATGGTGGACTATAACACTGTTGTTATAGTAAATGATTTCCGAAAGGAAATGTTTTTATATAGTATTGGGATTTACATATCTATCTTAATTTCGAATCCCAATACTAATGATTTTGAGTCGTCGTAACGATGTTTTACGTAACATTCGTTTTGACTCAAATTGATGTTGTTATAGAAAATGGATTTCCTTAAAGAATGAAATATATACTTAATTGGATTTAAGTATATCGAATATTTTCCAAGTGTTGAAAATAAATAGATTTGTGAAATACTTATTTTTAAATAAGTATGGAATTGCTTTTCCAATATGAAACGAACGTTTTGAGAATTTATCTTTTTAAAGATAAATTGAAATTTAAATATTTGAAAACGATTGAAAATCGTATATCAGTAGATATTTTGAAAGATATAAATTCACTATGGAATTTATAAAAGAAAGCGAAGTCGTTTGAAAATAAATATTGATTTATTTTTGAAGTGTGGAAATTGATTTGAAATTGTTTTCAAATGGTTAAGCGTGGAAAATTCTATATCTAGTAAAGATATTTTTGAAGATGAAATAATTTGGAAAATTATTTGGAATCTGATGATGTTGCGCATCTTTATTGATAGTTAAATAACCGACTATCAATAATTACCTTGAGTAGGTATTTGTTGTGAATTGGATGAATTTGAATGCCACACTTGTTTTTAAATATACGCTCACTATTCGGGTTAGCCGGGAAAGGACCATGGGGTCGTATAACCCATTCCGAATATGTGATACGTCGTTATGAATTGCATTCGAAGACCGGTGTTGAAGACCGGATATTTTTGAAAACGGAAGGATTACCGTCGAGTTACTCTACATCGGCTGATCTCCGGTTTAGAGGTTTTTATCACCCTTAGTGACGGGAAATCCTGGCGTGATTGAAAATTATCCGGAATTGCAAGGGCTTCGTGAGAAGTGACTTCGGTTCTGTTCGATCCCGGAACAGACTTGTATGGATTGTGTGTCTGACGTTACAATTTGAGATATAAAGCTGATTTCTTTCAAATACATTTCTGTTGGTGGCGGAGAATTTATTCTCTTAGCTTAACACCCTTCTCTGAGACGTACGAGCTCAAAGGTTATGTAGTTGAAATTTATCAGCGATATATCCCAATTTGGTAACGTGGCATACTGAGTGTTGCTGTGAAATGATCAGTGTTTGATCATTTGTGATATGATCATTTGTTTGATCTTATATCTTTGTGATCATAGGTTGATCATTTTGTTTGACCCGAAGCAGGGCTTTTTGTAGAAAGCGTAGCTTTGTGGACGAGACTTCGTCGAGCCTCACACCCCGGAAATGGTCGAAACAGGAAGAATGCGGCAAGGTTCTAGGGAGTAGCGCCCCTTAGTGTATGTCATTCCTTCTGGATAAAGGTGGTATCATGGTATGGAGCCCAGATACTTAACCTCTGTGGTTACTGCATTATTATTATATATGTGGTTGTTGCGAATCGGGGATCCTCGGGAAGATCGGTGACGATCGGGGGATGGCATACGCGTGTCAGTAGTTACCTATTTTTGCAGAGGTAACCCGGCCTTGTGTTGGCAGAGATCCGGTTAGGTTCTCGGGTCGTCTATTCCAGGGACGTACCCATCGTGGATAGGAAGTTCCTTAGCCTGGCCATTTGTTGGAAATCCAAAGAAACAATACGTGACTTGTACGGTTTTAGTTGTATTACCTGCTATGGAATGTGGCGGTAACCTGCTATTGAACATAGTAGCTATAGTAGGCATAAGTGCGGAATGCCTATGTTGGCTAAGATTAATATTATACTTTCGAAATGTTTTCTACACTATGCACTAATAATAATATCAAAAAGAATTTGATTTTGCGTAGTAAGCATCTTTGACTATCATAAGAAGAAATCTCCCCCAATTCTGCGTTTGCATTGTGTGTGTGGTGGGAGGTCTTATGGTAGTTTCATTTTCCAAAAGCATTGCGAATTGACTTTAAATCTTTCTATTGTTTATTTTAAAGATAAACTGTTTTACGATCTCACACCAGTCACCATGACTGACTCGGAGTTTATTGTTCCCTTCTAAACTCTGGGTGCCCACCAATTTCCACACGGGCAGCCTAGAGTTATATTATCAGGATATTCTGGATATTCTGGAGCTTTGGAGATAAGCTGGATGACGAGACGTAGTATTTGTATCTGATATATTTATTCCGCTGTGTATTCTGTATGAGGACAAGTTATATAACTGTCCATTGTTGTATATGACCCTGATGATTGATGTATGTATAAACTGATATAGTTCTTTGTTTTAAAAGACTAGTAATTATCTATTATATATTGTTCCGCTGCGATATGTGAGATTCTGATATTGTTTTCTGTTCTGAAGTTGTTATGTTGTTTTTCTTTCTCTTCTTTATTCTTCTTCTCTTCTTCTTCTACCTTTTCTTTCTTTCTAAAACACTCACTATTGGAGTTTCCGGCACTCGATTGCTCGGCAGTCGATAAAGTGAGTATCGATGTCGAATTTTCGAAAGTCGAAAATATCAGGACGTGACAGCGTGGTATCAGAGCATATGGTTAAGCGACAACCCTGCTCTGTTGGGTGTTACTCATTAGAGATAGAGTCAGTAGTACTCTAGAATGAGTTGAGAGTAATAATATATACGAGCGCGTATTTGTTAGTGAATATGAAATTGTTTTATATTGTGTTTGCTTATCCGTTGAGATGTTTATGAGTTTTGGTCGGTATGTGGGACGCCATATTATCGATAGGGATTTCTAAACACTTAAACGAGGCAAGACGACACAGTATTGTTTTAAAATAGGGTAAATGAAATAATTTTACCCAAAACTATTTTTGTATGGAAAAAAGAAATGATTTTTCTATGAAATACTATAGTATATGGATGTTTGGTTGTTAGGAAGTAATAACATTGAAACATTATCATTGTTATCTGAAATCGAATAAGAAATTAAAAATAACAACCAAAGATTTGGAAATAAATTCATATAAGAATAAAATTATGGATATGAATTGTAAATGTGATTTACAAATGAAATTTGAGATTATAAATTATAAATGTGACTTATAATTTAAAACGGAATTCCAGAGAAGTTTTTGGAAATGTTTTGAAAGGAGTTTGAAAATTTTGGAGATTTGGAAAGTTTAAATCCTTTTTGATTTGAAAATGAATTTCGAAGGTTTTGAAAAATATTTTGAAGAGATGAAAAGCTCTAAACTCTTTTCGGTCGCTGGAAAATAACTTCGATGATAACCGCGGCATCGTTGGTGTTCATTTTCGGGTTTCCAAAAGAGGAATTGCTGCCAAATTGTTTTAAATGGAAGTTGTTTGGAAAATTTGGATTTTTGTTTTGGAGATTCGAAGGATAATTTGAATTGTTTTCAAATTATTTTGAAATGTTGGTAAGATTCTGGAATACCATATGAAAGTAAAATTGAAAGTTGAGATTCATTGCGAATCTGTAAGCGATAGAATTGAAATTGAAAATGAAATGAGTCTTGAATCCGAATAAGCTACTTTGATAATTTATTAATTCACGAAATACAGAAATGGAAGTTGAATTAGTTAAATTGAAACTTGAATTGTGAACTAAATAAAAGAATGGTTCAGAATTGCAAATAAATTCAAGTAAGAAGAAATAAATTTCAAATGAATGGAATTTACAATTGTAAATGAATAAAATTGAAACTGAATGTTGAAACAAATTTGAATTGTGTGAAATAAAATGAAGCTTTAAGATTAGTTTGAAGTGAACTAAAGATAATTGATGAAATTCAATATTCAGAAGTAAACTGAATCTAAATTAGATTGAAAGTGTAGATTAAATTCAAATGAATGTGAAATGTGAAATTGAATGATAATGGATATAACTTCTATAGTAAACTAGAAATGGTATAAGAAGTTGATATTAGAAGTTTGTAATAAAATTTGCAAAATAGTTGGATGTTATAACTAGATATTATGGCTAGTAGATATACAGGTATAAAGGGAATTGAATTTGATTTCACAGATAATTTGAATTGCTCGACAAAAGGTACGTATTTGAATTATAATATGAGTTTTTGATGATTTCTGGTCTAGCCGCTTGGCTTTTTCTTTTTCTTTTTGAAATCTGAGAGTCCGTAGGGACGTTTTGTAGTCGTACCGTATTAGCCGCGCAAAGGAGACGCTGGCGAAATTTTTCGAAAATTTAGGGCGTTAGAAAATTTTTGAGAAAATTTTGAAAGTTAAAATTTGAATTTAAACTCGAATTTGAATTGAGAAGTTAAACAATGCTGTTGAAACTTATAATTGAAGTTAGAAATTTAGTTGAATGATAACGAATCTTTAGTAGAAAGATTTGTTTTGATAAATTTGATAAAACTATTGAATTGTGAAAATAGTGGACGAGTTAAGGACCTTTTTCCCTAACTTGTAATTTCGAGGACGAAATTCTTTTAAGGGGGGAAGTTTGTAACGACCCTGAATTTTGAACAAATTAAATTTAGAATATTTAATTAATTTTAAGTATTTGAACGACGATTTAATTTGAATCCCCGATATAAATTCAATTTTGGCGATTTAATTACAGAATTTAATCTGTTGAATGTTGAATAAAAATTTATATCTTCAATTTTAAGCTGAAGAAAAATATTTCGAAAGCTTTTAAAATTCGTATTGATATTACTGAAGATAACAGAAGCTTCAGAATCGAATTTAGGAGTAAAGTGTTCAGTTTGAAATTAGATCGTTCGAACCGATATTTATAAAATAGTTATTTTTCAAACAGTTTCGGAATTTGACGAAACCGGTTCCATTGGGTCCGTAATATTGTATTATTACCGGATTTCAATTTTCATATTTTTCGGAGTTGTTTTGTGACAGTACGGCGGTTAAACGCATTGAGATTTAAATGGAATTCAATTTAAATCTAAATTTAAATTTATTTAACTGGGTTAAATAACAGCACGTTATCCTCCTTCAATCACGTAGAGATCACGAAATAAATCGTGCGAAGTATGGTCGAGCATCCTTTTATCTCGTTCAAAAATCAAAACAAGTCGAGCTTCCTCATTTCAATCTTCGTTCGAAAACAAATAATGGCCGTTCCCCCCTCTCTGAAATAAAATCGAAAGAAAACAAAACCAAGTTCGTCCTAAACATTCGAAATCAAGTGGAGCCTCTCGTGATTCTCCTCTGGCAAATCGCGAGTCGCGATTTCAAAATAGTATGGAGGCTTGGAGGATCGCGGTGGCAACCGCAAGTTGATGCGGCGGTGCCTGGATGGAGCTCGCGCGCTCGAGGCGAGACAGGTTGCGTCGACTTCGACGAGGCTAGGGCTCGCGTGGGAAAAAAAGAATGGGGGTTGTGGCGGCGGCATATCGCGACGTCGCGATAGGCGTAAGGGGCAAGTGGAGCAGGCGCGCGATCGACAGTGGCGACTAGGGCGGCGCTCGAGACCGTGGGTAGCTGGAAGGGCCGCGTTGATCGTTTGCAGTGCGATGGTGAGGGTTCGCATTCGATCTGGGCGAAGTGATGGCGAAACGAGTGTCTTGATCTTCGGCAGTGACACTCGCGAGCTTGGGTTGTTCGAGTTGTCAGTGAGGTAATTTAGCAGCTAATGAAAATTTTTATTCACCTTATTTGCTTAGGCTATCGGGAATTTACAGATGTTGAAATTTTATATGTAAAACGAAAAGGGAATTTTAAGTGCTAATTTAAGTTAAGAAAAAAATTTTGTTTTAATTTAAAAGAAATAAATAGGTATATCATATATGAAAATATTTATTAAAAGAAACTTAGTTGTAAATTTCATTTTAGTAAAATAAATTTGTTAAAAGAAATTTGTTTGAAATTTAAAGGGATTTGTTTACAATAAAAACAAATCACGGATTAATTGAATTATCAAATGGAATTTAATTTTTCGATTTATTCGAATATTGATAAATTGTATAATTATTTATACAAGGTCAAAAGATCGTGAAAAACAAACTGGAATCGAAATGGGATGGCAAAATAAAAGCTAAGGTGAGATTTTCTCACTCGAAGGAAATTTGATTTTACAGTTATTATTGACTGTTTGATTTCTATTTGGATGTGGTATTAGATATGATAGGATATATATATATATAGCAGTATATACATATTGGCATATGTATATATTGGATTGATTGATTTCCCGCCTCGTATAGCGGATGAGACCCTATTGCGCCGTTAGTAAGCGGATTTATAAAAACCTATATACCGCGATAATTCCGTACTGGAGCGGAATTGGTATTGTGCTAACATCTTTGGATGCAGGGAAACAGGTTGGAGGGATCCAACTGGACCCCTCACATTGATTGAATTTATTTCTATTGTGATATGAATCTGTGAATGATTATAGTGATGCTATTAATCATATTGATATCTGGAAATTGTTGAAAGCTAAAATTTAGCTGAATGGATGTTTGACATCATTGGATTCCAAGGATAAACGAAATTGAATTTTTGAAATGCAAGTAGAAAATTTCTAAGTGAATTAATTTTAGAAATTTATTAAATTTGAAGAAAAGAATTTAAAAGAATAAAGGTTGATTTTTAAAATCTTATTGAATTAATTCCAGAATCAAGTGAAAATGTTGGGTAAATGAATTTCGTATGATAGTGATCTTAAATTGAAGAATTTAATTAAAATTTGGATTTCTAAATAGTTTGAAAAAGATAAAGAGATTTATTTTCTTTAAGGGGAGTTTATTTAAAAGGAAATAAGTTGGAAGTCCAACTATAAATTAAATTGGCAAATTGAAACGAATTTGGAAAGTCAATATAAAATGAGTTGGGATGGGAAATTTATTTAGAAATGAAGATTGAAATTGATTTGGTATTGAAGTAGAATTAGAAATTAATTTGGAATCTGATTTTGGGGTTAAAGTGAAGAATTGGAAAATGAATTAAATTGAAATAAGGGAAATTGGTGTAAAAATAAATATTGATTTATTTTTAAATTTGTGGAAATAGATTTACGAATTTGGAATAAAGATTTAAATAAATCGATAAGGATTTATTTAATTGGTTTAAATGGACCATTGTGAAATAAAAGCATTATATAGATGATTTATAACATTTGATTTTTGTATAAATCAAAGTGATGAAATTTTAAAGGAATTTTGTTAATATTGAAAATGAATACAAATAGAATTTATAACAAGTGTTTATAAATTCGAAATCGATTGAATTTGACAAATTTAAGATAGAAGATTATTAAAGAAGATATATTCGCGATTTTGGATAGCGAATTTTTATTGAAATAATAAATGTGTAGAAAATATTTAAATATGGTTAAGTGAAGTATATTCACGATTTTGGACAGTGAATATATTTTTGAAGTAGAATGGATATGGTTTTGGGAAAGCGATATTATAAAAATGAAGTAACTGTTTTAAAAAGATGTTTTAAAACGTGTTAAGTATCGAATACATAGATTTCAACATTTATTGTTGAAATAGACGTTTTCGAAAAGTAAGGAAATGGTGGACTATAACACTGTTGTTATAGTAAATGATTTCCGAAAGGAAATGTTTTTATATAGTATTGGGATTTACATATCTATCTTAATTTCGAATCCCAATACTAATGATTTTGAGTCGTCGTAACGATGTTTTACGTAACATTCGTTTTGACTCAAATTGATGTTGTTATAGAAAATGGATTTCCTTAAAGAATGAAATATATACTTAATTGGATTTAAGTATATCGAATATTTTCCAAGTGTTGAAAATAAATAGATTTGTGAAATACTTATTTTTAAATAAGTATGGAATTGCTTTTCCAATATGAAACGAACGTTTTGAGAATTTATCTTTTCAAAGATAAATTGAAATTTAAATATTTGAAAACGATTGAAAATCGTATATCAGTAGATATTTTGAAAGATATAAATTCACTATGGAATTTATAAAAGAAAGCGAAGTCGTTTGAAAATAAATATTGATTTATTTTTGAAGTGTGGAAATTGATTTGAAATTGTTTTCAAATGGTTAAGCGTGGAAAATTCTATATCTAGTAAAGATATTTTTGAAGATGAAATAATTTGGAAAATTATTTGGAATCTGATGATGTTGCGCATCTTTATTGATAGTTAAATAACCGACTATCAATAATTACCTTGAGTAGGTATTTGTTGTGAATTGGATGAATTTGAATGCCACACTTGTTTTTAAATATACGCTCACTATTCGGGTTAGCCGGGAAAGGACCATGGGGTCGTATAACCCATTCCGAATATGTGATACGTCGTTATGAATTGCATTCGAAGACCGGTGTTGAAGACCGGATATTTTTGAAAACGGAAGGATTACCGTCGAGTTACTCTACATCGGCTGATCTCCGGTTTAGAGGTTTTTATCACCCTTAGTGACGGGAAATCCTGGCGTGATTGAAAATTATCCGGAATTGCAAGGGCTTCGTGAGAAGTGCCTTCGGTTCTGTTCGATCCCGGAACAGACTTGTATGGATTGTGTGTCTGACGTTACAATTTGAGATATAAAGCTGATTTCTTTCAAATACATTTCTGTTGGTGGCAGAGAATTTATTCTCTTAGCTTAACACCCTTCTCTGAGACGTACGAGCTCAGAGGTTATGTAGTTGAAATTTATCAGCGATATATCCCAATTTGGTAACGTGGCATACTGAGTGTTGCTGTGAAATGATCAGTGTTTGATCATTTGTGATATGATCATTTGTTTGATCTTATATCTTTGTGATCATAGGTTGATCATTTTGTTTGACCCGAAGCAGGGCTTTTTGTAGAAAGCGTAGCTTTGTGGACGAGACTTCATCGAGCCTCACACCCCGGAAATGGTCGAAACAGGAAGAATGCGGCAAGGTTCTAGGGAGTAGCGCCCCTTAGTGTATGTCATTCCTTCTGGATAAAGGTGGTATCATGGTATGGAGCCCAGATACTTAACCTCTGTGGTTACTGCATTATTATTATATATGTGGTTGTTGCGAATCGGGGATCCTCGGGAAGATCGGTGACGATCGGGGGATGGCATACGCGTGTCAGTAGTTACCTATTTTTGCAGAGGTAACCCGGCCTTGTGTTGGCAGAGATCCGGTTAGGTTCTCGGGTCGTCTATTCCAGGGACGTACCCATCGTGGATAGGAAGTTCCTTAGCCTGGCCATTTGTTGGAAATCCAAAGAAACAATACATGACTTGTACGGTTTTAGTTGTATTACCTGCTATGGAATGTGGCGGTAACCTGCTATTGAACATAGTAGCTATAGTAGGCATAAGTGCGGAATGCCTATGCTGGCTAAGATTAATATTATACTTTCGAAATGTTTTCTACACTATGCACTAATAATAATATCAAAAAGAATTTGATTTTGCGTAGTAAGCATCTTTGACTATCATAAGAATAAATCTCCTCCAATTCTGCGTTTGCATTGTGTGTGTGGTGGGAGGTCTTATGGTAGTTTCATTTTCCAAAAGCATTGCGAATTGACTTTAAATCTTTCTATTGTTTATTTTAAAGATAAACTGTTTTACGATCTCACACCAGTCACCATGACTGACTCGGAGTTTATTGTTCCCTTCTAAACTCTGGGTGCCCACCAATTTCCACACGGGCAGCCTAGAGTTATATTATCAGGATATTCTGGATATTCTGGAGCTTTGGAGATAAGCTGGATGACGAGACGTAGTATTTGTATCTGATATATTTATTCCGCTGTGTATTCTGTATGAGGACAAGTTATATAACTGTCCATTGTTGTATATGACCCTGATGATTGATGTATGTATAAACTGATATAGTTCTTTGTTTTAAAAGACTAGTAATTGTCTATTATATATTGTTCCGCTGCGATATGTGAGATTCTGATATTGTTTTCTGTTCTGAAGTTGTTCTGTTGTTTTTCTTTCTCTTCTTTCTTCTTCTTCTCTTCTTCTTCTACCTTTTCTTTCTTTCTAAAACCCTCACTATTGGAGTTTCCGGCACTCGATTGCTCGGCAGTCGATAAAGTGAGTATCGATGTCGAATTTTCGAAAGTCGAAAATATCAGGACGTGACACAAATGCTACTCCTCAGAGTCCACATGCTACTCTTCGGAGTCCAAATGCTACTCCTCAAAGTCCACAGGCTACTCCTCAGAGTCCACATGCTACTCTTCGGAGGCCAAATGCTACTCTTCGGAGTCCAAATGCTACTCCTCAGAGTCCACATGCTACTCTTCGGAGTCCAAATGCTACTCCTCAGAGTCCACATGCTACTCTTTGGAGTCCAAATGCTACTCCTCAGAGTCCACATGCTACTCTTCGGAGTCCAAATGCTACTCCTCGGAGTCCAAATGCTACTCCTCAGAGTCCACATGCTACTCTTCGAAGTCCAAATGCTACTCTTCGGAGTCCAAATGCTACTCCTCAGAGTCCACATGCTACTCTTCGGAGTCCAAATGCTACTCTTCGGAGTCCAAATGACATGCTACTCCTCGGAGTCCAAATGCTACTCCTCAAAGTCCACATGCTACTCTTCGGAGTCCAAATGCTACTCCTCAGATTCCACGTGCTACTCTTCGGAGTCCAAATGCTACTCTTTGGAGTCAAAATGCTACTCCTCAGAGTCCACAAAGCCCTCTAACGAGGCACAAGCCCTCTTCGGAGGCACAAGACCTCTCCGGAGGCACACAAACAATGACCTCTTCGTAAGCAAAAACTGCTTCGGAGGCACAAACCTTCTTCGGAAGCACTAAACAAGTGAAGCCCTTTAATGAGGCACATCCAAAAACTTCATCGATGGAACCACTAAAGGGGCGCCTTCTCAAAAAGAAGGTTCCAGGCCGCAGCTGAATACTTATGATTATTCGTACAAACAAATATCCGATAAAACAGCTAATGTATGTCCTATGGGCCCATTCAACGATGAAATATAATTTTCTGGCAAATAGATCGAAGTTTTCTTCAGAAGCTCACTTCACTGCGTAGGGGAGTCCACTTTTCAAAAAAACAAAAATTGACCATCTCCGAAAGTTGAAGTATATAAAAAAGAAAGAAAGAAAACTTCTCTAATACAAGGCATACTCTACTAAAAGCAGAATAATATTTCCTCAAAACAGAAGAATTATTCTCTAAAATAAGAGTACAAGTATTTTCAGAATATTGCAATGAGCCGTGGTATGGGGGCATATAGCTATACTAATAAAAATAACGCTCAAACATCATACCACGAGCTCACTGCAGTATCATATAAAGTAAATAAAGAAAATTGTGCAAAAACAAAGAATAAATGCATTCACACATATACTGACATGAAATTGTACAAGTAAAAATAACCATTTTATTCCATACTATAAGATTGTTTACACATGCGCAGGTTTCAAAAAAGCGGGGGCCGGTACCCGCACAATCCCCGGTCGATACAAGTCTGAGAATACAAACAAAAAGCAAAACAAGAAGCGTAAAGTCAAGCTCATTACTCCTTCTTCCCGCCACCTTTAGAGCTCTTGCCCGGCTTGATGATTAATTTCTGAATCCGGCGTGGACGGGTCGGGGAAGAATGAGAAGGAGGTGTAGCTGGATCTGCTTCCACTTTTTCTTCACCAGTAGAGGCGCTTTTCTTCTTCTTCCTTGAAACTGTGTGTTTCCCTTTCTTCTTTGAAGAAGACTCACTTCCCGGAGTAATAAATGCAGAAAGCTTTGTGTCATCATCATAAGGTTGCTCTGGGGTCTTCTCGCCCTCCTCAAGTTCTTCCGCCTTCTGTTCTTGTGAAACAATCGGATCATCCAAGCCTTGAAGAGCTCATATTTCTTCTTCTTGCGATCCTGGTTGAAAAGCAGAAGGAGGGGTAACTTGAGGAGATGGAGGGGCGACAGTTGGAGGAGAAGCTTGTGCAGCACTTGGTATTTCCGCTACAGAAGAAGAAAAGTCAAAATCAGTATTCCTCGTAAAGAGAGGAGATGGCGGCTCATCGAGACTTAAGTAATAAGCGAGAAATTCATCAAGCTCAGTTGAAGCAAACAAGTAATCTGCTTGACATGGTTCAACATAGAAGTTACCTGGAGGAGTCGGCTTTATAATGTCAACCTCATAGGCTTGTCCTTCGGTGCTTTCTTCGCCTTCGTCTCCGCCCTGTGCAGTTGTAATCTCGGTTTTGGCTTTAGCAGGGGACGGAGAATGGGGACTGGAGCCTGTGATATCAATGTCGGCCGAAATCGAAGTACGGACATGGGCAGTTAAAGGTGCTTCCTTCCCTGGATGCTCCTCTCCCATCGATCCGGCTCGCACTTTAGCGAGTTGCTCCTTTCCTCTGGCAAGAGCGGCACGAGTTTCATCATCAAAATAATGCGCCTCAAGGTCTGCTTCGTCATAGCCAGCACCTCCGAGCATATCAATTGCGGCCTCTCACACTTCAGCTAAGGTGATCTCATATTTCGGGCCCAAGAATGAGAGGCTTCCGCGCCCCAAGACACTATGGAGATAAAAATCAAATAGAGTAGAGCTGACATTGGCTTTTGTTGCTTCATGCGACTGTTCAGCTGCTTCTTTTCCAGCAATAGCCTCATCACGCTCTTTTTCAGTTTTTGACAGTTGAGCTCGCAACCGCATAATTTCCAAGTCGTGGGAACTTGCCTTCTCCCGTAGCTGGGCAAGGTCGGTGCAATAGATTTCTGTCATCTTCTGTTCATCTTCAAGTTGAGCCTCGGCATACCGTTGAGCGGCATGAGCATCGCGAACTTGTTTTTGAAGTACTTCTTCCTTTTGAGTATAGGAAGTAGAAGAAGTAACAAGCTCATTTTTTAGTTTTTCAACTTCAGCCTCAAGTCTCTCATTATCATCAGCGATGCTCTTCATTTCTGCATCGTGCTGGTCGAGAACTTTCTGCCACTCAGATTTATCATTTTCCATAGTCAGCATGGCTTCAAGATTGGCACGGTTTACTCTCTGAAGCTCGTCGACAAGTTTTTGCCATCTGGACATTCTCTCAATGTCAAGCTTGACGGCAGCAAGATTACTCAACATGGCTTGCATATCGATAGGGACCAAATCAAGATCAAAGCGCACTCCCTTCAAGCACCACTGCGGGAACCGACTTTGAAGAGTAGCCGGACCTTGTTCAACTCGGTACTGAGGCCTGCTAATGATTGTCTGAATATCAGATTTCTTGAGAGCAGGAGAACCGGAGAGGATGTCAAGAGGGATAGAAGCAGCGGTCTTTTCAGAAATTGCAGACGCGTCACTAAGCTTGACCCGCTTGCTTGGATCTTCAGTGACATGACTCTTCCCTTTAACATCATGAGATTTTCGTTTATGGGAATCATCATCTCTTTGAGAAGAGTCATATCGTTCATCCCTTCTCTCGTATCGCTCCTCATTGGCTCTTCTTTCTTGAGCCTTCCAAACAGCTCTTTCTTTGTCAGTTTCCTTGCGGGCAGGGAGATAGCGCCTGTGATCATATGTGTCACGTCCTCCATAGCGCCGGAAGTCATCATAGTACGAACCGCTTCGCCCCATTGGAGAATCTGAAAATGAAAAAGAGATAGAATTTAGAAATCTCCAGGAAAAGGAAATTAAGTGTGAGTAACTGCTAAAAATCCTAAGTGTGTGTGATGTGTAGACTACACGCGTCGAGCTACAAACCACTCTTCGGCTTAGGAGTGACATCGGTTTTTGCGGCAGGCGTCAACTCTTGAGTTAACGAAATCGGTCGTAAAGCAGATGTCGCTTCAATCGCTGGGGAGACAACTTTAGTGTTGGTGGTGTCATCTTTAAAAAGCTCGCGTGAGGTCACCATTAAGTCGCTTAGCCCATCAAAAGTATCGTCACCATCATGCCCGGCGGAGCTTTCTTTTTCAACTCCTTCTTCAATCACCGGGGAAAGTGTAAGCTTGCCAGATGACCCCGCGACATCGGCAGGGATAGAACACTTCACCAACGAAGCTCCTGCAGCGATTTCCTTCGATACGACTTCTTCGGTAGAAACCGGGGCAGCTGATGTTTCAATCTCAGAACTAGAAACTTCATGAATCCGAGTAGATCGAGAGGAATGTAAAAGCCCAAATTGGTGAAGAAACTCATCTTTCAGCAAGAACTTGATGCTTCTCTCTTCAGCCGCCATAGCACTTAACGTTTCAAAGGTTGGCTTGTGGCTAGGATCTCTAAGCGGAGGAGGAAGTGCTACAGAAGTAAAGAATGAAGTTCAGTACTTGACAATTCAAGTTTCAAGAAATTCAGATAAATGAAGTGAGCGGAAATAAGCAATCTTACTTCCGATTCTCCAGATGGCATAGAACCCCGGGGGGCAGCGAACGAAGAAAAATTGGCCTAAAAACCCGTGTGCACTCTCGGGCAAGTCTAGAATCAATTTACGGTTTCTTGCGCCTCTCACAAGTATAATTGAAGGGTGATCTTTGTTCTTCGCAAAAGTGCACAAACAGCAAATCTCTTCAAAACTTGGAAGACGGTCGAGCGTCCTCCTGAACAGCACACACAACCCCATCAAGATGGCATAACCATTGGGGTGTAGCTGGAAGGGAGAGATAGTTAGTCGAAGGAGAAGCTGTCGAAGAAAATCATTAAACAGAGCAATAGCTCCACTTAAGCACATTTGTCGGTTAACTGCAATGAAGCCGTGAGGTGGCCTATCTGCAATATCATTTGTCCCAGGAAGCTGAGCGTCTGCTTCAACAATGCCAAACTGAACGCACAAATGACTGAAAGCTCTGTGGATCAAGGTGGTCGAAGTTCTTTCCGGAGGATCGTTCAACGGGTTAGCAATTGGGAAAATCTCCCCGGCTTGTCCTGTTTCTTCTTGTTGAGAAGTCATTCTACACAAGGAACTGGATATTCAAATATGAAGGTGCACGTTTCCTAAAAGTGTGAAGTGTTGTGCAAAACTAGTAAAATGACAAGCAAATATAACTGGAATCAAATTAGTTGACATGTGTCAATTGTAGAGTTTTAGGGCTTGTTATATTAAGTCCAAGTGCAGTGTTGATGCAAACAAATCAGCTTTAGTTGATTATTTTAGCTTTGCTTTAATACTTCATTTGAATTTGTTGATTCACAGCATTTCCTTCACACAGTTCATTTAAGTTGATTATTCTTTATCGACTAATCTGTCATTCGATGTGGGCAGTCAATGGCAGTATATTCGCCCTAGTTTTCTGCAAATGTTTTGTTTGATAGGTTGTTAGATTAAAAGTTAGTATAACCTGTAAGGAAGTGCAACAAATTTCAAACAGTTCAAGCAAGTTCTTTCAAAATTTTACAAGTGTTCCAATTTTGTTCATCTCTTAGGTCGTCCAACGACCTAGCATAGGTCGGAGCTTCCTTAAGTCGCACTGTGCAAGTCAAAGAGTTCAAGGCATAAGGCTTCAGGTCAAGATAATGTAAATTTGTCCAAGTACTAGCTCGGCCGCGACCTAAAACCTATGCCGCAAAAAGTTAGGTCGTTAATTTGTTAAGTCGCTCTGCTTTAAGCCTTATGTCATTTAAGCAAGTTAGGTCGCAAGAAAGTTAGGTCGTGCAATTCACGCCCAAACTCCTAAGTCATAAGTCGTTCTGCTTGGAATTCATGTGAAAATCTAGCCAAGTCCTAGGTCGTTTGAATCCTAACGCGACCTAAAAGTTAAGTCGCAGATTCGAAGGTCGTTCAGCTTTCTTTAGGTCGCAAGGATCCTTAGGTCGCGAGCGTTCTTAGGTCGTTCAGATTCACTAAATCACTAACTTATTCTCCACTCAACAGCTCGCTATCTCGTTAACTCGCAAACCCGATAACCCATTATCACCTCTCATAATGAAATCCATCAATCTCTCAATGAAATCCATCACTCTCTCAGTGAAATCTGTTACCTCTCCATACCACTAAATCACCCAAAACCAATTCTAATCATCTCAGATTTGTAATTCGTCCAACATCCTACTGTGTTCTCGTGCATCACAACAATGACATAGCTAATGGCGATCGAAAATTGATCGCAACATGACTCAAAAGAGAAACGCGACGTACGAAATTGGTCTGGGGTTTGAAGATTGGAATTCGTGGTTCGATGGATGGATAAAGATCGAGTTTACTTACGCAATATAATGGTAAAGATGAATTGACGACTAGATAGGTTGAATTCGCCCTTGGAAGCTCGAAGATTCGTTAATGGCAGAGCGGGAAATCGAAGCAGTTAAGTAAGGAAGAAGCAGCAACCTAGCTGTTTACATGGGGCAAAGAGAGGAAGGCGAATGGGCACGCGAGTTAGCACATGATTTAGGTCGCTCACGACCTAGCAGAGTTAAATCGAAGCACACGACCTATGACATAGGCATGTACTTCGAGGGGCAAGTGTTAACTCCTCTTTTTGAAGCGATCTTGCGACCTAACTTCATAAACGACCTAGCGACCTAATGGACTCAGCGACCTAACGATTTAACGGGCTAAAGTTTCTGAAGATCATAGCAGGTTAACGACCTAACGACCTAAAACTCCAACGACCAATAGCTCTAGCGACCTAACATCACAAAGCAACCTAGTGACCTAAAGATGGAACAGTTTAACGACCTAGAGACCCAGCGTTTTAACAACTAAACGACCTAAGTTATAGGTCGAGCTAGCTTAAGTCGCTCTACCAAGATATCTGAACACAGTTAGGTCGCCGACTACTCCCTAGGTCGATCACGACCTACAACTTACCACCTCGTTCAGACAGATCAAGTGCACCCCTGTTAAGCCGCAAACCATGCCCACTAGGTTGCCCACGACCTACGACCTACCCTTAGGTCGCTCACGACCTACGACCTAACTCCAGATTCTCCCTATAAATACTGCACCAACTCCAACTTCTAGGGGACTTTTGGCTCATTTCTGTAACGCTGATACTCTGCTGTTTTCTCGACTCATCCAACATTTCAAGCACTCCAAACACCGAAGACGCTTCAACGAACTTTTGGAAGAGATCTAACACATTCGACATGGATTCGAAGAGCTCTTCTTGATTCAAGTTCCAGCTACTCGTCTTAAGTGTGTTGTAATCAAAGTGTATTGTAAAGAATTGTAATCGAATCATCAATAAAGGAGATTAAAGTGGATGTAGGCTAAATCTTAAGCCGAACCACTATAAAACTGTTGTCTCTTTACTTTTTCTGCTATTTTCTGCTTATTTCTAGTTCCCGTACCAACGGGTGGTGCTTTCACATTACTAATACTCACATCGGGGTGTTAGCGTCGATTTTTACGTTAACAGAGTTAATAATTATATAAAATGAAATGTTTAAGTTGTTTCAACCACTAACAAACAAATCAATATAAAACAACCATCACTTGCCACCACAGCATACAATTCATCTTATGAAATCAATACAAATCAATTATCCATTCATATCAGCCAAAACAAATAGTTTATTTGGGTTTAGACACTTCAATCGTATAGAATAACAAATAACTACTAAGCTTACCATCTACTCAACAGTCTTAGATAAAACTAAATGGATTATTTATACATCCTAAACAATTAGAAGTAACCTTTCCCAAACAACCATAAACCAAAACAAACAACAAATTCTAATTATAGTTCAAGTTTATTGTCATAAATTTCTTTTCACAACATTTATTGTTTATTTCCTTTTCATTCATACAATGATTCATCTTTTTAATTTACATTTACTTCTTACAAATTTCATTTCCATTCATTCATTCAGTGTTTATTTCATTCATTTTTATTTGTTACTTGCAAAATTTACTTTCATTTATTCATATTATATAAATTTCTTCATTACTTGCTATTAAATTCTTACATAAGTTTTTTTTCCATCCAATAGATTATAGAATCAATGAATTTATCATTCAAGTATTACATGCATTTTTATTGCAGTTTAGTTTACATTTATAAATTTATATCTTGATTTCAAATTGGATATTAAAACTCATTGGTGTATAAGTTCATAGTTAAGTTTCTCACTTTTGATTTACATTAACTTAAATTTAAGGTCCTTTACCTACAATATTCAACTTTTAAACATTTACTTAAGTTATAAGCATTTATTTATAGTATTCAGGTTCAATTCAACTATTTAACATATCAATTCAATAACTTATTTTTTTAATTACTTTCTTACCCTACTTACTTTCTATTACATTTTATACAGTACATTTTAAGTTATAGCAATTATGACATCAAATTCTTATTTATAAAAGCAATACATTGTACATTTTCATTACATCAGTTTTACTTGTAAATTTCCAATACATTTTCTTATTAACATTACAACTTTTAATATTTGGTAAGTTATATATATGCTTTTAGAATGCAATTGAAAGTTATACAAGTTTTCTCATTTCTTTTAATTAATTTAATGTTCAATAATCATATCCTTTGTTTTATAGGTTACAAATTTCAACTTTCATGTAATTTCATTTGTAACTTAGCATTTAATCTCTTATTTCATTTAGAGGTTCCAATTATTAATTAGTTACATTTCATTTCATTACAATAATTGAAATTATTAATTAATAGAAACTTAAGAACTAAATACCGGGTTCCGTTTCAAATCATAAAAAAAATAGATAAATGTATATACCTACAACTTACATATCCAATTATATTTAAACAAATTTGTAATTTATTGTTTATCAAAATAAATCTACAGTGGCCTTCCCACTTTAAAACTCGAAAATGAATGTCGATGATGCGTGCACTCATCACCGAAATTATTTTCCAGCGACAGAGAGGGGAGTACAGAACTTATTTCTTTTCAAAATCTCTTTAAAACAATTCTTTCAAATCATATTGAAATATTTATATCAGAAAATGCTTCTAAATATTGTTATTATTATTATATTCCAAAATCATTCGAAAGAAATTTTCAAAACCCCGAAACATAAGTTCTAAATTTCCAATTTTTTTTAATCTTATTTCCAACCAATATTTATAAATTTCACTACCTATCAACCAATATATTACAACCAATATATATATATATATATATATATATATTATAAATCATTATTTCATATATAAAAATATACAATAGGCAAAATTATTTCATTTACCTATATTTTAAAACAAATATTGTGTCGGTCTGTCCTATTTAGTGTTTAGAAATCTCTGTCGACGTCATTGCGTCCTATGCACCAACCAGAATTTATAAATAAAAAACGGAACAAATTAACACAATATAAAAACCTTTTATAACACTAACAAATACGCTCTCACATATATACACTCAGTGACTCATCATAGGGTATTACTACCCTATTAATAAAGAGTCTGACCCCACAAAGCTAAGGTTATCGCAAACCAAAGCTTTGATACCAACTATAACATCCGCCCTTCTGTATGGTTTGAGTTGGCACGTGTGTCTGCTTAAAACGTACAAAAAGGCTGGATATTATAGCTGATGAGTAAAATAGTACACTTACATAATTATCTATATTCTTGGACAATCAAGAAAGTTTTGAACTTAAGATAAAATTTGACCATTAGTCATTTAACATTTTTAAAAATGTTAAATGTTAGACTATTCCCTTATAAAATTTGATTCGATTTGATTTGATCTGAATGAATGGTTGTGTAATTTTATATACCATAATTTGTAAAGTTAAAATTTATAAACAGAGGTTTTTGAATTCTTGTTTACTAAGACTTAAATCCTGGTGCTTTTTGAGAAAAAAACGTCTTCAAAAGAATTACCGAATGAAAATCATCCAAAACTCATAATAAATTGAATTTTAAGCATAGATTTCGATATGCAGCACTCTTGGTAATAGGGATGGGGTACACGAGACTTATGTTATTGTAATGTCCAAGCAGCATTGATCTTTGCTATGATATTTTCTCTCTTACTGTATAGGAGCCATAAATTTTATTTCTGTAAGTACGGGATATTGTTGGGTTCCATTTTACTATTAGTTTGGATGGCGATCTTCCTATGTATGCAGTAAGTCATAGATATTGCTAATACGATTTGCTGTTTTTATGCATTTGATTATTTTCATCCTTTATCCTTTTCTTCATTGAATGATGATAGAAATGGTTAATCGCAAAGATGAATTGTTGATTTAAACCTGAAGTAAAGAGTAAAAAAAAGTCAAAAAGGTACATTTGAACTAGAAGTAGCAACTACATATAAGTAGAAGTTTGGGTTCATATATTTATATGAGTTTATCGACATTTCTTACTCTTTAAGCATATTGTTAGTCTACTACTATATTCCATGATTTCTTAGTGTAGGTAAGTTCACCATCTTATTGGCTAAAACCTTTTAGTAATTATGTTGTGTATTACATATAGAATTATTAGTATTATAAATAAATTTTCTCTATCATGTGAGAGTCAAGACCTTGGTTTCTTTTCCAATGTGTCCTTTCCTTTCACATACACTTATTTCTATGTGTATATTAATTATCTTTTACATACATTTATTTCATTTTATATCTTACTTACAATTACAATTATGATTTACATTATTTACTACTATTTTATCACTTTTAGGGACACTTTAGCTTTATACCTTTTCATTTATAAATAACTGTTTCTAGATCTCTCTCAAATATAATTGAACTGTAGAGTACTTTGTTTCAATAGCACATTTTTCTATTATTTATATAACAAAGATAGAAAAATATTGATAACCAATCACCAATATTCGAATCATACACATGTTCGAAAATATTTCTTGGATGAATTATGTAAGTTAGACATATCAACTTCAAACTTATAAATTTGTGCCATAGGATGAAATTATATTCAATTGATTTGTTGATGATTGCTAACGATATTCATATTGATAATGATATTTAATAAATGAACTGATTTTATTGATAGCTAGATGGTACCTGTGACGCCCCACCTTTATACCCACGCTAACCAAGAACACTACGGTGTAGTACTGTCAGTTAGCATGGAGAATAAGGCTGTTGAGGAGCGACCATCCATGTAACTTCTTTGTGCGAGTACCGATATGTCAGATAGTATAGAATGCATATCATTTAAGGAGCAAATCCGACATACCGATACAAACTCAAAGCTGTCACACAGTGGCTATATATAATCTTCGGAAACAAACATAGAAATAAACATAACATAAATCAGTCACAGACATCCATATCACAAAGGCGGAAAAAGATATGAATATATATAACACATGAAAGTGTACATCAGAGTAGTGGTCAGGAAGATCCACGATAATACAAAAGAATAGAAACACGTGCTACACAAAAGAATACATCTATGAGTCGGTATCTCAAATGTATACAACAAAAACTACTAATCTAAGTAGTTAGCCAAAAGTCAGAGTAATCCAGAGGGGAAGTCAAGCAGAAGCACCAATAACATCTCGGTCTGACCCGAGTATTATTTATAAGAAAATAATAAACGGACCAGTCTAGCTATAAATATCAGATAACATGGTGTAGAATAAAAGACATGGCATGAACATGTAATAACCATAATGGCATACTACTATAAGTATGTAATTGAAAATCAACAAGAGATTAATCAATATCACAAGAATCTTCTCAAAGATTCAAATCCACAAAAAGGGTAATGACACACGAATTCACCATTGCACAAAAATTGATCAACATATCAATGAAAATCATGAAAATTGGTGAAGCACAAATTCCAGAAATCAGCACACAAAATCCAGAAATCACAAAAAGGGGGGAGGCCTATCACACGAACGGGAGCATGAAAGCTCACCAACATATGTATCACACGAACGAGAAGCTATCTTATGGAAGCTATCCATTTATTTTTTGACACACGAACGGCCCGAAGACCATGGGGCGCTACCCCACATATGTGATGTAGAAACATCGCACAAACGGGGTTTAGTCTCCCTCGTAGACAAAGAGACATCGCACAATTGCTAGTCTAAATCACAAAAATGATCATCATGATCATCAAGAAGTGTCAATCACACCAAGCTAGTAAATATATGAGTTTAGCTTCATGTCCCATAACCACTTGCTTAACTTAAATATTTACGAACAAACTGTAGATCTTCACTAGGAAATTGTCACAGAAGGTTCAGTCTAACAAGTCCAAGAATTAACCGACGAAGTGAACGCAAGCGTTTCATACCACGCGTTTTACTAAGTCGTTTAATTCGATTTCTCATCCGAGTGAAGTAAAGGCTTGTATATACTATTAGATTGGAAAACGGTTTTGAGAAAACGAGCTTTATATTCAAAATAGTGTTGAAGTCATTAAGAAGAAAGGGTTTTGATATTTACTACTAGTATTAAAACCTTTATATTTTTAAAGTGACAAATCACAGAAATTGATTGTAGAATCATCAAGTCACAAAGATTCACGTTCGAAGACGTGAATGAAATCCAAGAAAATCACTTCCAAATTCATCAAAATAGAAGTACCCATGCGATCTAATGTGGCCGAGTTAAAGTACAATGACTTGAAAAGGTAATAACTTTAAGTAAAATAGGTCGAACGACCTAAGGGTAGCATGCTGAGCGACCTAGGGGAAAAACAGGTCGAGCGACCAAGTGATGAAGCCGAGTGACATAAGGTGATACGTCCCACATGTGGCGAACGACCTAACTCCGAACGCGACCTAACCCCAGTGGCGAATGACCTAAGGTGGAGACCAAGCGACCTAGTGGTAGCGACATAACCAGGTTGCACAGGCCGAGCGACTTATCAAGGCAATAGGGCAAGCGACCTATAGGAGATGCGACCTAAGGTTCAAGCGACCTAAAGTGTGCGCGACCTAACTGGGTACGCGACCTAGCATAGCGAACGACCTAACGAGCAGGCAAGGCCGGACGAGTTAATTCCCAACGACCTAGCGACTTAAAGCCACCCGACCTAACACCTAAGTGACTTTTCCAACAGTGGGAGCGATCTAACTCCGAACGACCTAAAGGCGAACGAAAATCTACAGGCCGAGACTTCGAGGCAGTGCGACCTAAGCCCAGGAATTCGCCAAAATCACTAAAAATCAGAGTTTTTCGCCAATCCAATCCAAATCCAATGCTAACATACATGCTAAAGTGATGGGGAATCATTCCCAACAATCCAATGACAGTTATAGGCAAGAATGTGAGATAAAAATCTCACCTTTGCACCAAAAATCAATGAAGATGAAGCTTGAAGCAAAACAAGGACAACAACAAGCTTGAATCAATGTCTTCACTTGAATTCGGAGTAGATGTTGGATTAGCAATGAAGATTAAAGCTTTGGAGTTTTAATTTCCCATTCCCTCTACCATTATTGAAGAAGCTTTAAGTGTTAGGAAAATGAAGAAGGAATTAATGAAGAGGAGAGGGGGTTGGGACTGACTTAGAAGCGGTTCAGCTCAAACCAAAAGCTCAAAGCAAAAAGTGACGAAAATTTCACTATCTCCAAACATATCGAAGTTTACACTCAAAAAGATCGCAAACGTCATTTTGAACTCAATAGAGGTGGTCTCGAATCCTAATTTGACCGTATGCAAAAAGTAGCTTTTCGGACTAACATCCGACTAACGATAAAATATTTAAATATCAAATCGACAAATATGCGGGTTGTTACAGACTCCCCTCCTTAAAGAAATTGCGTCCTCGCAATATATAAGATGGAAATAATAAGTAACAACCATAAAAGCATATTAATCACAAAAGAAAATTGAAATAAGAAGTTTACCTCAAAGAGCATGAGAAAGTAAGTCCGGATGTGTACGCTCGATGAATTCTCTAGATTCCCAAGAGCAATCCTTAGGACTTGAGGACCATTGAACTTTAACAAGCGGAACTTCTTTATTTCGAAGTCGTTTAATCTCTGAATCAATAATTCGAATAGGATGCTGCTCATAAGTTAAATTAGGCGAAACTTCAATCTCTTCCACAACACCGGGATCAATAATAGAATCGGAATCCCGAAGGCATTTCCGTAATTGAGAAACGTGAAACGCGTCATGCATGGCAGAAAACTGAGCCGGTAATGAAAGGCGATAAGCCATGGAACCAATACGTTCAGTGATAGGAAATGGCCCAATCTATCGAGGCGCTAACTTTCCCGATCGACTGAAACGTACAACACCCTTCATAGGTGAAACACGAATAAATACAAGATCTCCCACAGAAAATTCTAGTTTTCTTCTTTGATTATCGGCATAGGATTTTTGTCTACTCTGGGCTTCTTTCATCCTATGACGAATAAGTTTGATCTTTTCTGTGGAATCTCGAATAAAATCTGGACCTAAGACTAGCTTCTCACCGGCCTCAAGCCAACAAGAAGGAGATCGGCATGGTCTTCCATAAAGTGCCTCAAAAGGTGCCATACTAATGCTAGATTGGAAGCTGTTTTTATAGGAAAATTCAACAACTGAAATATGATCTTCCCAACTTCCACCAAAGTCAAGAACACAAGCACGAAGAAGATCTTCAAGTGTTTGATTCACACGCTCATTTTGTCCATCGGACTGGGGGTTGTAAGCGGTGCTAAAATTAAGCTTCGTTCCCAAAGCTTTTTGAAGACTCTTCCAGAATCCACTAGTAAACAATGGATCACGATCACTAACAATGGAAGTAGGAACTCCATGTAATTTAACAATTTCTTTGATAAAGAGTTTGGCCAGAAGAGGAACAGTTCGGTTCGACCGAACGGGAATAAAATGGGCGGATTTAGTAAGTCTATCAACGATCACCCATAAGCTATCATGACCCGAACGAGAACGGGGAAGGCCATCAATAAAATCCATGGAAATTTGATCCCATTTCCAAACTGGAATTTCCAAAGGTTGCAATAACCCACCGGGCCTTTGATGTTCAGCCTTGACAAGTTGGCAAGTCATGCAACACTTAACAAAGTTAGCAATATCAGATTTCATTCCCTCCCAGTAATAAAGTCGCTTCATGTCTGCGTACATTTTACTACTACCGGGATGAATGGAGAATTTGGAACGATGAGAATCTTCCAGAATATCTTTACGAAGATCACTAATATTTGGCACTATAAGTCTACCAAATTTTCGAATGCCGTTACGAAAATCAATATCAAAGTCTTTCAAACCTTCAATATCAACTTTATCCTTAATATTTTGGTTAAGAAGAGCCAATTCGGGATCTAGCCTTTGAGCTTCAAGAATGCGGTCTAAAAGAGAAGGATGAGCCTCAAGGCTACATAAAGCAAGAGATGAACATAAATCGGAAACACGATCTCGAATTTCACAAGTGGATAAAACTTCGAGATCTTTCCATTCGGACATCATCATGGAAACAACCGCTTGTTGCTTGCGACTAAGCGCATCGGCAACTCGATTTCCCTTTCCGGGAGTATAAAGAATATCTAGATCATAAGAGGCAAGGAATTCGAGCCAATGCTGTTGACGCAAATTAAGTTCCTTTTGAGAAAATAAATATTTCAAAGACTTATGATCAGTATAAAGTATAAATTTCTCTCCCAAAAGATAATGTCGCCAAATTCGAAGGGCGAAAACGATAGCCGCGAGCTCTAAATGATGTGTGGCATATCTAGTCTAAGCCGGCTTCAATTGCCTAGAAGCATAAGCAATAACACGTTCTTTTTGCATAAGAACGGCACCCAAACCAACGCGACTAGCATCGGTATAAACAACAAAATCTTGATTCCCTTCTGGAATAACAAGAATAGGAGCATCAGAAAGGAGTTCTTTTAATTTCTGAAAATAAGTTTCACATTTGTACGACCAAATGTATTTAACACCTTTCTTTGTTAAGCCAGTAAGAGGAACGACAATTTTAGAAATGTCCTTAATGAAACGACGGTAATAACCCGCCAATCCAAGGAAGCTACAGATTTCCGTTACACTCTCCGGTCTCTTCCAATTTTGGATCGCTTCAATCTTTGAAGGATCCACTGATATTCCGGATTCGGAAATAATATGACCGAGAAACTTCACATTAGATTGCCAAAAGTGGCATTTAGAAAATTTTGCTTTTAATTGATTGCTCCTAAGAGTTTCCAATATAATCCGAAGATGCTTTTCATGTTCCTCCTCGGTTTTAGAATACACAAGAATATCATCAATAAAGATGAGAACAAACCGGTCAAGGAAATCTTTGAAAACTCGATTCATAAGGTCAACGAAATAAGCCGGAGCATTCGTTAAACCAAATGGCATAACTAGCCATTCATAAGATCCATAACGTGTATGGAACGACGTCAAAGGAATACTATCCTCTGCAATAAGAAGCTGATGGAAACCGGTAGCCAAGTCCAATTGTGAAAAGACTCTAGCACCACTAAGCTGATCGAATTGATCATCAATCCGAGGTAAAGGATATTTATTCTTAATAGTAAGATCATTAAGCTTGCGGTAGTCGATGCAAAGCCTAAGAGTACCATCAGATTTCTTCACGAAAATTGCTGAAGCTCCCCAAGGCGAGGAACTAGAGCGAATAAATTGCTTCGTCTCCAACTCGGATAATTGTTTGCGCATCTCCTCATTCTCCTTATTGGACATGCGATAAGGAGGACGAGTAATAGGTTGAGCTCCAGGTATAAGATTAATTCTGAACTTAATTGCTCACTTAGGCGGTAATCCTAAAATGGGCTCAAATATGTCGAAAAATTCACGAACGATGTGAATACGAGAAATGACATCTTCCTCATCATCATTATCATCATCACGAGGATTTAGAGAATATAAAGATGCTGTCAAAGTGGAATCCGAACCTTTAAGAACAATAGAAATCTGCTTAACAGATAGTGTATGTCGGAGATAAATAGTCCGCTCAGGACATAGGATATGAGCTTCATAACGGTTAAGCCAATCCATACCCAAAATCATACCAAAGCCTAAATAACGCATGACATGCAAATCGGCTAGGAAAGGAAAATCACACAAAATAATCTCCACGTCTTTACAAAGTAAACTAAGAGTTGCGGATCCACCAACTGGATTCGCAATTCTTAAGGAAGTCATTAAAGCAACAACACTTAAGGAAAAACTATCGACTAGTTCCTTTGATATAAAAGAATGGGATGCACCCGTATCAAAGAGAACTCTAATAGGTTGATCATGAAATATAATAATGCCATCAAGAATAGAATGAGACATACCTTGACCGCGAGATGTGTTGCCAGGGGCTCGAGCAACGTTTAACTTTCCCTCCTTGCTTTGAAGCTTAGGGCATAGATGAATATAATGATCTGGACTTTTACAATAGCGACATGAGCGGGGCTTTGAACACTTGTTCGCAAAATGGCCCTTAGTACCACAGTTGAAGCATTTCCCATCACTAGGGGAAAGTGTCTTTGCAGCAGGAGTAGCTTGCTTACCCTTTTTATTGGGATAAGGACCTTTGAACTTGTTAGGCCTTTTCTTGTTGTTGAAGTTTGGTTTGGCACCCACCACTTCAACATCACTTTCCCTATCCGCCTCTTCAAGACGAAGAGCGATATCAATTAGTTGATCGAAAGAAACTTCTAATTTTAGAAGCAATGGCTTCTTGAGATTCTTGTTTAAGCCATAGACGAATCTTTGGTTCTTCTTCAATGGGGTGTTGATGTATTCAACCCCTTATTTAGACAGTGACTCGAAGGATGCGACATAATCTGTCACAGAGGATTCACCTTGAACAAGGTCTATGAAACGTCGAGCCAATGTCACTTTCTCTACTTCTGGTACGAATTTTAATTCGAAGCGTTCCCGGAATTGCTCCCAGGTGAGATCCGCTTCATTAATTTCAGAAATAAGAAGTTCGTACCAATCCAGTGCTCTTTCTTGGAGCATACTGGAAGCCAACTGAACACGGTGAAGATCGATAAGATTCATGCGAGAAACGATTCGATCGCATGTTCTTAACCAAGCCTGGACCTCAATAATAGTTTCGGAACCTTTGAATGGTTTCCCACCCAAGTTGGTATAATCGTTGCACAAGCGTGCAAATCCAGACTTAGGATGAGTGGGTTCCTGATTAGGACCAGCTGCTTGAGCATTCTTTACTAAATCAAGAAGCTGTTGAGCAGTCATGAAAACTCCATCCTGGGGAGTAATAGTAGATGGTCCAGCTCTGGGACGACCTGGTCTAAACATTCTCTTCTTTAAGGAAGAGAAAAGAAGAAAAGATATTCTCCAAATAAATATCAAGCAAGTCTTGATAGATAAAACAAGGATTCATAAGAGGGAAATAGGAAGAATCGGTACGAAGAATCGAATTAAATCCTAAGGCACGACTCCTAAGTTGGACTTAGGACGATGATCCTTGTTAAGTTATTCTACATTGTTCCGAAGTTTGGCTCTGATACTAAGCTATGACGCCCCACCTTTATACCCACGCTAACCAAGAACACTACGGTGTAGTGCTGTCAGTTAGCATGGAGAATAAGGCTGTTGAGGAGCGACCATCCATGTAACTTCTTTGTGCGAGTACCGATATGTCATCTAGTATAGAATGCATATCATTTAAGGAGGAAATCCGACATACCGATACAAACTCAAAGCTGTCACACAGTGGCTATATATAATCTTCAGAAACAAACATAGAAATAAACATAACATAAATCAGTCACAGACATCCATATCACAAAGGCGGAAAAAGATATGAATATATATGACACATGAAAGTGTACATCAGAGTAGTGGTCAGGAAGATCCACGATAATACAAAAGAATAGCAACACGTGCTACACAATAGAATACATCTATGAGTCGGTATCTCAAATGTAAACAACAAAAACTACTAATCTAAGTAGTTAGCCAAAAGTCAGAGTAATCCAGAGGGGAAGTCAAGAAGAAGCACCTATAACATCTCGGTCTGACCCGAGTATTATTTATAAGAAAATAATAAACGGATCAGTCTAGCTATAAATATCAGATAACATGGTGTAGAATAAAAGACATGGCATGAACATGTAATAACCATAATGGCATACTCTATAAGTATGTAATTGAAAATCAACAAGAGATTAATCAATATCACAAGAATCTTCTCAAAGATTCAAATCCACAAAAAGGGTAATGACACACGAATTCACCAATGCACAAAAATTGATCAACATATCAATGAAAATCATGAAAATTGGTGAAGCACAAATTCCAGAAATCAGCACACAAAATCCAGAAATCACAAAAAGGGGGGAGGCCTATCACACGAACGGGAGCATGAAAGCTCACCAACATATGTATCACACGAACGAGAAGCTATCTTATGGAAGCTATCCATTAATTTTTTGACACACGAACGGCCCGAAGACCATGGGGCGCTACCCCACATATGTGATGTAGAAACATCGCACAAACGGGGTTTAGTCTCCCTCGTAGACAAAGAGACATCGCACAATTGCTAGTCTAAATCACAAAAATGATCATCAAGAAGTGTCAATCACACTAAGCTAGTAAATATATGAGTTTAGCTTCATGTCCCATAACCACTTGCTTAACTTAAATATTTACGAACAAAATGTAGATCTTCACTAGGAAATTGTCACAAAAGGTTCAATCGAACAAGTCCAAGAATTAACCGACGAAGTGAACGCAAGCGTTTCATACCACTTGTTTTACTAAGTCGTTTAATTCGATTTCTCATCCGAGTGAAGTAAAGACTTGTATATACTAGTAGATTGGAAAACGGTTTTGAGAAAACGAGCTTTATATTCAAAATAGTGTTGAAATCATTAAGAAGAAAGGGTTTTGATATTTACTACTAGTATTAAAACCTTCATATTTTTAAAGTGACAAATCATAGAAATTGATTGTAGAATCATCAAGTCACAAAGATTCACGTTCGAAGACGTGAATGAAATCCAAGAAAATCACTTCCAAATTCATCAAAATAGAAGTACCCATGCGACCTAATGTGGCCGAGTTAAAGTGCAATGACTTGAAAAGGTAATAACTTTAAGTAAAATAGGTCGAACGATTTAAGGGTAGCATGCTGAGCGACCTAGGGGAAAAACAGGTCGAGCGACCAAGTGATGAAGCCGAGTGACATAAGGTGATACGTCCCACATGTAGCGAACGACCTAACTCTGAACGCGACCTAACCCCAGTGGCGAATGACCTAAGGTGGAGATCGAGCGACCTAGTGGTAGCGACCTAACCAGGTTGCACAGGCCGAGCGACTTATCAAGGCAATAGGGCAAGCGACCTATAGGAGATGCGATCTAAGGTTCAAGCGACCTAAAGTGTGCGCGACCTAACTGGGTACGCGACCTAGCATAACGAACGACCTATCGAGCAGGCAAAGCCGGACGAGTTAATTCCCAACGACCTAGCGACTTAAAGCCACGCGACCTAGCATAGCGAACGACCTAACGAGCAGGCAAGGCCGGACGAGTTAATTCCCAACGACCTAGCGACTTAAAGCCACGTGACCTAACACCGAAGTGTCGTTTCCAACAGAGGGAGCGATCTAACTCCGAACGGCCTAAAGGCGAATGAAAATATGCAGGCCGAGACTTCGAGGCAGTGCGACCTAAGCCCAAGAATTCACCAAAATCACTTAAAATCGGAGTTTTTCGCCAATCCAATCCAAATCCAATGCAAAGATACATGCTAAAGTGATGGGGAATCATTCCCAACAATCCAATGACAGTTATAGGCAAGAATGTGAGATAAAAATCTCACCTTTGCACCAAAAATCAATGAAGATGAAGCTTGAAGCAAAACAAGGACAACAACAAGCTTGAATCAATGTCTTCACTTGAATTCGGAATAGATGTTGGATTAGCAATGAAGATTAAAGCTTTGGAGTTTTAATTTCCCATTCCCTCCACCATTTTTGAAGAAGCTTTAAGTGTTAGGAAAATGAAGAAGGAATTAATGAAGAGGAGAGGGGGTTGGGACTGACTTAGAAGTGGTTCAGCCCAAACCAAAAGCTCAAAGCAAAAAG
The DNA here is from genome assembly GCA_030737815.1 of Allium fistulosum. Taxonomy (NCBI): domain Eukaryota; kingdom Viridiplantae; phylum Streptophyta; class Magnoliopsida; order Asparagales; family Amaryllidaceae; genus Allium; species Allium fistulosum. Next base: position 1,214,126,962 of record CM060904.1, on the reverse strand, counting down.
TGACGAAAATTTCACTATCTCCAAACATATCGAAGTTTACACTCAAAAAGATCGCAAACGTCATTTTGAACTCAATGGAGGTGGTCTCGATTCCTAATTTGACCTTATGCAAAAAGTAGCTTTTCGGACTAACATCCGACTAACGATAAAATATTTAAATAAAATATTTAAATATCAAATCGACAAATATGCGGGTTGTTACAGTACCATTTAGATAATTTTATCTTTCTCTTTTGTGTTTTATACTTGCTATATTGGTTTCTTTTTTAGGTTTGCTGTCACAAAATTTGCAAATTACAGAAAAGTAAAAAATTAATGCTTAACATAATTAGATTTGGCTAGGTTATGTATCAGTGATATTAATGTAAAAACACTCAGCTTTGATCATCATTGACCGTGTGTTTCATTTGGGCGTCCGGTGTCTCATGAACGTTGTCGCTGGTGATTTATTATGCTCTTTGGTTTTGTTCGTGTTATTTTTCTTCTTTCTAAGGATTGGATTCTGAAAGGGTAGTAATAGGTGAAGGAATTTTGATGCTATTTTGAATGAAAACGGAGTTAAAAAAGATAACCAAGTGCTCAAAGTTTAATCCTGTAAAAGGTATGTTTAACCCCATATAAGGTACACGCAGTCGTCTAATCAAGTAGAAGTATCAATGGAAAAATTAGTATTAGGTAGTTTAAGCAATGCTAAAAAATATTACCCTTTTGAAATTTAATTCCTTTATCCAATCACATCATGTCATCGTTGTATGAATGCAAAGATATTGGGTATTGCTTGTTTGAGTTCCATCACACTTGTAGTAATTTATAGTTTCGATTGCAATATATGGTGTGCGCGTGCGCACACACAATTTTCTTATTAGTATACATTTTCGTAACTTTGATTTTATACTATATTCAGTGAGAATGTGTTCTCTCACAAAATATTTGAGATAATTTCACTACTTACTGGCCTTAGGAAAAAATTCAAAGCTCCATATACACCAGTATAAAAAACATGATATATTTATATTATTGTCATTATTAATATTTCCTATAAAATTGCCAATGGAATAACTAACCTTAGACAATTCATATGCATTAAGCAAGCCACAATACGGCAATTTTTAATTATTATTCTCCTAGAAAATATCAAACTCTATGGCATTCTTTAATTTTATCAACAACATTAGAAATAATATATGAATTTTTTCTTCAAATATAGTCTAAGTTTCTTTATCACATTTTAGCATGAAATGGACGTATATGCGTAACTACCTGAACTATTATTCAAAAATTTGTCTTATTAGATGTTAAATCTCACTTTCTTGTAGATCAAGAGCTTGAAAGCATCAGCAGGGTGAGGCAATCACTGGTATTCAAATAAAGAGAAATAACCTCTATATTATATATTTTCTATTGATTGTATTACTGTTTCTGTCATATCAGGTCCAAAGTGGGACTTAACAATTAAGAGGTTTTTAACTTGGACTCCTTATTCCTCTACTGCACGATAAAGGAATGCTTTTAGGACATCACATTTTTTTAGATTTTAAGGGCCTAACATTTTACTTTTAATGGCGGATTTATAAATAGGGCGTGTTTGTAATTTTTTTTCTTGCGTCGATATATAGCATTAATAATTTTACATTTCATATGCAATTAGGTATTACACTTCTAGAAGAATTGTATGCATGTTTTACTGATGAATTTATGCTAGATATTATGTTTTCAGAAAGAATATAATGAAAATAATAATTTTATTTCTTTCATATCACATAATCATTATTCAATGCTATCTTTTCTTACTTCTTCCAGTCTGATTTTATTATCACATAATGTTGTTGTCTTGAACTTATCACATGATCGATCATAAATGTTCTGTTTTTAGTTTAGGCATTTCTTCTACACCCTTGACCGCTAAAAAAAGGAGCAAAGAATAAGGCAAAGTTGTGGAATTTATATTTATGTTGCCTTCTTCGATCTTATATTTTAAGCAAAGCAGCAGTACACTCGATATTTATTCTAACCGTGAAAAAGTAGGATAAACATTTTATCCTTTTCCTTTCATTATTTTTCATTCTATATCCAAAAAATTAATGCTCTAAAAATTCTATTTCATGCCAAATAACTAATTTATGCTTCAAACGGCCTTCTATTAAATGCATCCTGCTATAGTGTATATATGAAATCTTATTCAAACATTCTATTTTGAATTATTAAGCTTATGATATGCTTCACATAAATGAAGAGAAAAGCTATGCATTAGGCTAGGAAGCATTAGCAAAAAAATGAATTGGTAACATGATGTTAAATAAATGACAATCTTTCACTTAGTACAACGAGTAATTTGGCATATGACTGTGTTTTTGGTTATAATTTTCATTTCCTCCATGATACTTTTCTATCTTTTGATAAAAGAGGGTTTCATGCTGTCCGTTTTTGCCAAAGAAAAAGTAATCATAAATTTCTATAAGTTAATATATGTATCTTATAACCTTACATAACATATGGTTACCTCTATGTTTTATTAGCATGTAGATAATTTTTCCAATAATCGCCTGATAAATTCACACACACATACATACAAATTTTGTAAATGTAACAATTTTGTATGTCTCTCTCTATGTATAATATTAAAAAAAGGGATTTTTAGAAATATTTTCTATGATCTAATAAACAAAATTACTTTGCACGTAACACGGATTTAAAATCCGTTAGATTTCTACATTAATGGCTATAGTTATTACGTATACCGAGTGAGTTATGAGGTAGGAATGATGTAGATATAAATTACTTTGTTCTCTAATTTAGTTTTGTTCATCCTTAATTTAAATAGATTTCATCTTCGATTCGCTTACCATAATTTAACTACTAAGTGTTGACCATATTGTACCTCACATTTCAAAATTTTAGAAATGCTGTTTGGAATGAATATTTGTTGAGAAATGAATAAAATGAAATGCTCAATTAATTATCAACTAAATAATGTTTCTATGAGAACTTAAAAAATGACTTAATGATTGTAGCAAAATAATGTAGCTGTAAACCGTATGCGTAGCACGGGTTCGCACTAGTCTTTATTAATGTTGACTGGGAAGGCAAACTTTTGGTCTGGCCCGAATTTCCAAAATAGCCAATTATATAACACATGGAAAAATATCAGTTAATGTGTAATTAATTTAAACAAATGAATATATCATGATTTATTTTATATCATATATAGAGATTTATGAATTTCAAGTTATACATTAAATTGTGAATAAATGCAAAATAGAAATGGTTTTACAATGTTGAAAACGATTTAACTAGTTGACTCTAATTAATTAATTTAAACAAATGAACATACCTTGACTTATTGTATGCCATATTAACAATAAGATATGAAATATTAACAATGTTGGGTAATAGGTGTAATAAATAATGTGTTAAAGGTGAAATCATATGTTATCTAATTGGAATTAGTGTAATAAATATTTCAATTAATATGGACAAAGACGTTAATTGTAGAGTAATGGGTGTAATAAATGGAAATTCATGATTACTAAATACATAAGGTATTTGTTGATTTAATATAAGAATATTTAAATCAAAATAAAAGAATTTGTTTAAAATTTAAGTTTTAAAAAAATAGGATTTTATTACTGTTGTAATTAAATGTTGGAAGAAAATTAATATTTAGATTTGGGTTTAATATGAAAAATTGTTTTTCTAAGGATGACAATTGGATAATTATCTTCCCAGTATTAGGGTATGTTTTGAGATTTAATTATTGTTAATAGCAATTCTTGCCATTAATAAGAAATAGAAGTAAATGGTAATTAATTAGTGATATGGGCAACAAACGTTTTGTGTTAAAAATAAAATGAGTATTTCAATTAGAAACATTACGTTCAAATTGTAAGTACTCAAATTATTTTCAAAATTTACTTTTATTTTACTGCATATATATTTATCAAGGAACGGCTGCCAAGTCCCTATAATTGGAAGATGATGGAAGAAAAGTCCCTGTGACGGTCCGGATTCTACGCTTGAAAATTCAAACTTAGAAGTCCAGTACACCGGAGCTTATAACACATTAAGTAGAAACAACACAGCGGAAACAGAAATGAATATCATTGATACAACAATGGATACAATATCCGATACAATGTGATATAACAAATGCCCAACAATATCAGAGCCAATATAATACAACACAACACCAACAATCGACTTCCAAAAGAACTCCACAACTGCATCTTCATATCCAAAGCTCCAAAACAAGGATAGCTCGAACCCTCAATCATGCTGAACTTAAGCAAACTCGGTGCATCCAAATCCAAAAGACTTCTAGATCCATATCAACTATCTGAACTATTGATAACCTGACTCTAGGATGCCCGTGTGGAAAATTGTAGGCACCTAGAGTTTAGAAATGGAACAATAAACTCCAGCTCAGTCATGGGACTGGTGTGAGCAAACAAAAACATTTGATTGAACAAAAATAAGTAAAAAGAAATTCGCTATGCTTTTTGGAAAATGAAACTACTATAAGGCCTCCCGCCACACACACAATGCAATCACACACTTGGGGGAGATTTCTCCTTATGATAGTAAAACATGCTTAATACACGAAAATCCTTTTGATATTATTTTTAGTACTTAGTGTGGAAAACATTTCGAAAGTATAATGTTAATCTTAGCTAGCATAGGTACCATTATATTATGCCTGCTATAGCTACCATGTTAAATGACAGGTTCTACAACTAAAACCGTACAGGGCGCGTATTGTTTCTTTGGATTTCCAACAAATGGTCAGGCTAATGAACTTCCTATGCCACATGGGTATGCCTCTAGAGGGACGCCCCGAGAACCTAACCGGATCTCTGCCAACACAAGGCCGAGTTACCTCTGTAAATAGGTAACTAACTATCACGAGTATGCCATCCCCCAGTCGTGACCAACCTTTATCCCGGGATTCACCAACAAAATAGCAATAACAACATAAGTTAAATATCTGGGCTCCATACCATGATACAAATTTTTATCCAGAAGGAAATGGACATACCCTAAAGGGGCGCGACCCCCATGACCTTGCTGCATCCTTCCTGTTTCGACCATTTCCGGGGTGTGAGGTTCTGATGCAATCTCATCCATAAAGCTACGCTTTTCACAAAAGCCATGCTTCGATCAACAAATGATCAACAACACTTAGCATGCCACATTACCAAATTTGGAATATATCACTAGTAACCATCAACTACATAACCTCTGAGCTTGTACGTCTCAGAGAAGGGTGTTAAGCTAAGAGAATAAATTCTCCGCCATCAAACAGAAATGTATTTGATAGAAACCAGCTTTATATCTCAAAGTGTAACGTCAGACATACATCCATACAAGTCTGTTCCGGGTTCGAACAGGATCGAAGGCACTTCAAAAGAAGTCCTTGCAAATCCGGATAATCCCTAATCACGTCCGGACTCCTCATCACAAAGGGTAATCAAAATCCCTATACCGGGGACCAGTCGATGCCGAGACATTCTACAGGAAATCCTTTCGTTTTCGAAAATACCCGCTCTTCACCACCGTCTTCAAATGCAATCCCATTTCGTCGTATCATTATTTGGAATGGGTTTTATGACATAAAGTCCTCTCCCGGCTAAACCGAATAATGAGTGCTAAACTTTAAAAACATATGGATCCATTCAGATCAGAGTTAAGTCATAACATATTTCACAAAACCTTTCCTTTGAATGGTTAAACAAATTTCCACTTAAATCTTTAAACAAAAGATTCACCTTTAAAATTCTTTTCAATTTAAAAAAAAGATTCACCAAATCTTTCACAAAGATTCATTCATAATATTTACACAAAAGATCCAACCTTAGAATTCAAAACAAGATTTATTAAATCTTTAACAAAGATTTATTCATAACTTTCAAAATAATTTCCCTTTCAAATTCGATTAATTCATAACTTGGAAAAACTTTCGACAAAAACTGGAAATCCTTTCTTTATACAAAAGCTGTTATTGTTTGAAAACAATAGTTTTCTTTTCAGAACAATTCGATTAAATTTTCTCAAGTTATACCCCTTTAAAGATAAGATCGAGCTGCCTCACCCTTGACAAGCTCTAATTTGAATTAAATTCAAATTCCCAAAACAATTCATTTCAAAATACTTTTAAAATGGTTTACAATCTATATTGTATAATCTGTATAATTCTTTCAAACCATAGTTTCCAAAATATTGTTTATTCCTTAAAATTTATCTTTTAAAATTTCAATATTCCCATAAATCAATTTTAAACCATATATAAGAATGTTTGGAAGATATTTTCAAATCTTAAACTTATAAATAAATATAGCATTCAACGATAAACTTTAAATTCAAATTCAAATTAAATCATTTCAAATTCAACTTTAATAAACCATATCATATTCAAAGTAATTTCAAAACTTCCTGTACAAAAGTTTTCCAATTTTAACCCATTACATTTCCAAAACCATTTTGGATTCAAAATTCAATTTTCAAAATCTTTTTATCATTTTGAAAAACCCGTGACTTAACCAATTTCCTGTGAATTCCATATTTATGTGTGTGTGTAGTCAAGGGTTTTTACACAATAGTGCAATATAATATCATCACAAATTCAAGCACAGCAATATTGATAAGAGGTATAATCCTGTAACGCTTATCTTTCATTCACAGATAATATATAAATTCATCATAGATTAACAAATAAATTACACACAGCTCAATTCACATCACAGATCAGAGATAACAATCAGTTCAAGGCATTCATACAATTCATACATCCATAAGCAAGATAAATTTTCAATCCCTAATTAATTTAATTTAATTTCCAGTTAAATTAATTACTTATGAATTAATTATTAAATCTTGCTTAATTAATTAATCAACCTTAATTACCTATCTTAATTAATTATCCTTAAATAAATAAATTATTCACAATTAATCACATAATAAATTAACCTTTAATTAATTACATTAAGTAATTATCTTTCAATTATAAATTAATTCACCTTTAATCATTAATTAATTCACTTTTAATTATTAATTAATTAACCTTTAATTATTTTTCCTTTAATTACAAATTATCTTTTAATTACTTACATTAAGTAATTATCCTTTAATTACTTGATTTATCAACCTTTAATCGTTAATTAATTTTCCTTAATTACTTTCATTAAGTAATTATCCTTAAGTAATTAATTTATCCTTAATTAATTATATTAATTAATCAAGTTTTAATTACATTAAAGTAATTAGCCTTTAAGTAATCACATTAAGTAATTAACCTTTAATTACTTACATTAATAAATCAACCTTTGATTAATTACATTAATTAATTATCATTACTAATTAATTACCCTTTAATTACAAATTAATTACTTAATTAACCTTTAATTAGTAATTATTATTAAATTACAAATTAATTATCCTTTAATCTTTTAAACAAATTTATTATTAATCCATAAATAAACTTAGATCTTTAAGTAAATTAACAACTAAAAACATCCTTATCCTTTTAATTCACTTCTTAATTAAGTTATTTGATTCTTTATTTTAAAAATAGGCTTAAGAATTAATTAATGAAAGCAAATATATATATATATATATTTTAAAACACTTTAAATTTGATAAATTAAAATAATTTATATTTAAAACCTTTAATTAATCCAAAAATAAACACATATTGTATAAAAGAATTAAAACTTGATTAAAGTTTTAAAAACTTGTTTAATTTTAAAACTTTAAAACTGTTATATCCCAAACCCAAAACCAACTCGAGTGAAACCCGAGCCAGACGCAATTTTACTCGAGCAAAACCCCGAGATAACTTCGTCTTCCCAAACTCACGCGTGCACGTGCACAATCAAACTGGCCACCTACGACCGGTGTCGCGGTCCTCGACACATCGACGACAGCCCCCTTGAGCTTCCCAAACACCCAGAACCTCGAAAGCATCCACGAATCAAATTCGAGCAAGGTTGAACAATCCTGGAACCCTCTGACCAACCTAAAACGTCTCGCTACGATGCCACCCCGCGCCAGAGACCACGCCACTCCACCAGGACCTCCGCCTAAGTCCCCAGCTCCTGTTCCCCCATGTGCGATCCTCTCTAGTTCACCGACGACGATGCTGTGATGCCCCACCTCTATGCTCACAATAACAAAGAGTATTAAAAGAAATACTGTTTGTTATTACGAAGAATAAGGCTGGATAGGAGCGGTCATCCGTAGTTGGGCCTTACACTAGTATTGGTTACCTCGATAAGTGTGGTATATATTTTTATTTTTCATCTCTTATTTATTTACTCCCATCGACATACCTAATTCCAGTATAAAACGAACTACGATGGTTCATAATAGTTTAGGACAATATATATAATAATAACACAGATACTAAAAATGCGGAACACAGATAACAAAAGTCTCATATATATATATATATATAACAGATGTCAGTTATAATACATTTGACACAATACATATGATACAACTACAATTGTCGACTCTAGAAGTTATATATACAAGTTCATTATCGTATAGTATACATGAATACATATCAACCTAAATTGTAACAACCCGCATATTTATCGATTTTATATTTAAATATTTTATCGTTAGTCGGATGTTAGTCCGAAAAGCTACTTTTTGCATACGGTCAAATTAGGACTCGAGACCACCCCCATTGAGTTCAAAATGACGTTTGCGATCTTTTTGAGTGTAAACTTCGATATGTTTGGAGATAGTGAAATTTTCGTCACTTTTCGTGTTGAGCTTTTGGTTTGGGCTGCACCTCTTCTACCTCAGCCCAACCCCTTCCTTCTCTTCATCACTTCATCAACTTTGAAGCTTTAGCAAAAATGGTGGAGGGAGTAGGAAATTAAAATTCCAAGCTCAAGTTCTTTAGCAAATTCAACATCTAACTCCAAATTCAAAGTGAAGACATTGATTCAAGCTTGTGGGTGATCTTTGCTTTGCCCCCGAGCTTCATCTTCATCAAATTCCGTGAAAAGGTGAGATTTTTAATCTCACATCTTGCCTATATTGTCATTGGGTTGTTGGGAATGATTCCCCATCGCTTTAGCATGCATATTCGCTTTTGGTTTGGATTGAATTGGCGAGAAACCCAATTTTTCAGCATTTTTGGCAAAATCTGGGCTATAGGTCGTACTGCCTCAAAGCCTCTGTCTGTAGATTTTCGTTCCGGTGCTAGGTCGCTCACGAGTTAAGTGTTAGGTCGCTCACGAGTTAAGGACTTAGGTCGTTCTGGCCATTTTTAGCTCGCTCGGAGTTAGGTCGCACCATCCTTAGGTCGCGAACCAGTTAGGTCGCACCATCCTTAGGTCGCGAACCAGTTAGGTCGCGCACCCTCCTTAGGTCGCAAGACCTTAGGTCGCGAACCAGTTAGGTCGCACCATCCTTAGGTCGCGAACCAGTTAGGTCGCGCACCCTCCTTAGGTCGCAAGACCTTAGGTCGCGAACCAGTTAGGTCGCACCATCCTTAGGTCGCGAACCAGTTAGGTCGCACCATCCTTAGGTCGCGAACCAGTTAGGTCGCGCACCCTCCTTAGGTCGCAAGACCTTAGGTCGCGAACCAGTTAGGTCGCACCATCCTTAGGTCGCGAACCAGTTAGGTCGCACCATCCTTAGGTCGCGAACCAGTTAGGTCGCGCACCCTCCTTAGGTCGCGAGTTTTAGGTCGAATACCTCTGTTAGGTCGCTCGCGAGTTAACCCTTAGGTCGCTCGACACTTCAGACAGTTAGGTCGTTCGCCTATCTTAGGTCGCGAACCATGTTAGGTCGCGCATTTTCTTAGGTCGTGAACACTTAGGTCGCGCCTCACTGTTAGGTCGCGTACTTCGTTAGGTCGCTCGCGAGTTAGTACTTGGTCGTTTAACATGTTCTTCTGCTAGGTCGCACGGCAGTCTTCCCTTAGGTCGTATGACCTACTTTTCCTTAGGTCGCTTGACCAGCCTGCCTTCACTTCGTTAGGTCGAACCCCGTATTACTCTGCGTAGGCAATCTTATCTGAAAAGCGATCAACAGAACTCCTTACTTTGATGGTTTTGGGGATTGATTTCTTTGAACTTTACTCACGTCTTCGAACGTGAATTTTTATGATTGATTGTTTCTACAATCACTTCTATGATTTGTCACTTCAAAATATAAAGGTTTCCTATACTAGTATTAAATATCAAAACTCTTTCATTAAAACGATTTCAACTCGATTTTCAATATCAAACTCGTTTATAAAACTGTTTTCCAATTTATTAGTATATACAAACCTTTACCTCATTCGTATGAGAAAATATAATTAAACGGCTTAGCAAAACAAGTGGTATGAAACGCTTGCGTTTACTTCGTCGGTTAATTGATGGACTTGTTCGATTGAAACTCTTGTGACAATTTCCTAGTGTAGATCTACAATCTGTTCGTAAATATTTGAGTTAAGCAAGTGGTTATGGGACATGAAGCTAAACTCTTATATTTACTAGCTTAGTGTAATCGACACTTCCTTATGATCACGATGATCATTCTTGTGATTTAGACTAGCGATTGTGCTATGTCTCTTTGTTTGCGAGGTTAGACTAGACACCAGTTGTGTGATTTCGATTCACACATATCTCTTTATCTTCAAGGTTAGTCTATGCCTCATTGGTGTGATTTCGATTTACACATATTGAAACTCTTTATGATCGATGACGATCATTTTATGGTTTAGGCTCATGGGTCGTATCTATTTAGGTGCGTTGATGTTTACTTCTCGCATGGGTCGTATCTATTTAGGTGCGTCGATGTTCATCTATGCATGGGTTGTATCTTTTTAGGTGCATCGATGTTAGTCTTTTCATGGGGTGTATCTTTCTAGGTACATCGATGTTAGACATTACATGGGGCGTATCTTTCTAGTTGCGTCGATGTTTATTTATGCATGGGGCGTATCTTTCTAGGTGCGTCAATGCTAGACTTTACATGGGGTGTATCTTTTTAGGTGCATCGATGTTAGTCTTTTCATGGGGTGTATCTTTCTAGGTGCATCGATGTTAGACATTACATGGGGCGTATCTTTCTAGTTGCGTCGATGTTTATTTATGCATGGGGTGCATCTTTCTAGGTGTATCGATGCTAGACTTTACATGGGGCATATCTTTCTAGGTGCGTCGATGTTCAGTTTATGGGATTGGTCATCCTCTTTTCTTGAGATTTCTGGATTTTATGTTTCACCAGTTTTTACCATTGACATTGATGAGTATATCATTTTATTGTGGTTTGGTGAATTAAATTAAGAATATGACATTCTTTTAATCTTTGAGAAGATTCTTGTGATATTGATTAATCTCTTGTTGATTATCATTTTCATACTTGTAGTAGTATGCCTTTATGGATATCTTATATGTTTATGCCATATCTCTTGTTCTATATCACTTTATCTGATAATTATAGCTAGACTGATCCGTTTATTATTTTCTTCTTAAATAATACTCGGGTCAGACTGAAATTATACAGGTGCTTCCTCATGACTTCTTATCTGGAGCCATCTTCTGACTTTTGGCTAACTACTCTAGTTTAGTAGTTTTTTTTTGTTTGTATACATTTGAGATTAGACTCCTTGATGTATACATATTCTATTATCTTGCACTTGTATCTATTCACTTATGTTATTGTGGATCTTATTTGACCACCACTCTGATGTACACTTTCATGTGTTATATTCATATCTCTTTCCGCCTTTGTGATATGAATTGTCTGTGACTGATTTGTGTTACGTTTATTTCTATATTTGTTTCCGAAGATCATATATAGCCGCTGTGTGATAGCTTTGTGTTTGTATCGGTATGTCGGATTTCCTCCCTAAAAGATATGCATTCTATTCTACCTGACATATCGGTGCTCGCGCAAAGAAGTTACACAGATGGTCGCTCCTCAACAGCCTTATCCTCCGTGCAAATTGACAGCACTACACCGTAGTGTTCTTGGTTAGCGTGGGTATAAAGGTGGGGCGTCACATAAATCAAGTACACTGACTACTACAAAATGACGAAGACTACTTCAAAAGATATGAAAAGACTTCATAGCTCAAGCAGCAACCCAAAGCAGGATATCTACAACCTGAAATAACTCGGTCTGACCTGAGTATTAAATTCAAAAGAAAATAATACACGGGTCAGTCTAATTCAAACTCAGTTATTAATGCACGGAAGCAATAATAATTAAATAATCAATAGATGACAGTCACAGAAATCTCGTATATCCAACTCTTCAATAAGAGAATCGGATAACGGCAGATATAACACTAAATAGTGTTAAACAACTAATCAGCAAATTCAAATTATCAACGAAGACAAATAAAGAGATTATCAATGAAGATAATTTAGAAAACAACAGAATTGCCGACAATGGCAATTAAACAGCATAAACAACAAAATCTAATTATTAAATAAATAATTAGAAACTCATAATCTAATTATCAATAGATAATTAGAAAATCACAAAATGATCAAATCAAACCAAATCAGAATACAATTTCAAAATATTGAATTGGACACAAAACAATTCAAACAATTGAAATATCAATACAAAACGCCTATTCTGTGTGGCTGCAGTACACGCACGCATGCACTGCCTCGCCACTACAGCATATGAAATCATCACAACACCAAATGCTAACAGCAAATCGAAACTGCAGAGGTCAAGTCATGGCTATCGTGACTCAACGCAACTGCAACAAAATGAAACTACAGTCACCATATGAATACAATAGTGGACAGTTCAAGAGCAGACATGATGAAGTCAGTGCCAACAGTAAATGGCAGCAACTCAATCAAGTCACAGTTCAAACCAGGAATGCTACCTGCTTCATATACTCTAGCTACATGAAGACTAACAGTAAGCCCCAATAAATGTACAAACTCAAGACAATCCATATATGAACTAGCATAAGTAAGTGAATGCAAGAGTCGACCAAACAACAAAATGCCATCAATATTATGCATGAAATAGTCAAAGACTGCAACACTACAGGCATCAGAACACAAATCCAGACCAGGCCATAATGAAGCAAACCACTGACTCAAGTACACCAGTGACACTAATGATGTCAAGACAAAGCAATGCTAACTCAAAATAGAGCAACATCACAAGGAGGCTAAATGCAGACATCCAGATATGCTACAGAGAACAGTGCAACTACACCAGACCAAAGACCATCAAGTCTAATAGACAGTGACAATGTAGATGCAAGACATACAAACAACAAAATGCACCAATGAACTCAACAGTGAAGTAAACTGGTCGAAACAAAGGAGCTCGAGTACACGACTCATGAACAACAAAAGGCACAATCGTATTTACATACATAATGATGAACAAATGGGACAACACTGACTCGAGTAAGTGATGCAAATGAATTCAACAGTGAATCAATAGAATCAGGCCAAAAGTTCAAGCCAGAGAATGTCACGGAATCAAAATGTCATCAAAACATTATCAAATAATCGATTACGAACAAGTCAAATTTTTCATCTCAAAGTCAAAAGAATTCAAAGCCGCATTATCTCAAAATCGAACAATTATCAAATCACAATTGAAACTGCAGTTGAAAACATGAACAACTGCAACCGGCCAAAAAGGTCAAGCTAAAAGGCCTAACACGGTGCTTAAGGGAGAAAGATCAAAGTAAACAGTTCAATCGCAACTGAAGCCGTAGCGGCCACAAAATCAACACTGCCGAGGTGACCAAGGCCGAAGGTAATACAAAGGAATCGTATACATAAAACAATATAACCAAAATCAAATGAAAATCAAGTCGAGAGTATCAAATATCAAAATTTATTCAAGTTTGTTAAAATCTAAGGAACATCAACCTCGAATTAAAATCGAATACCGAAGCACAGTTGAATTAGATGTGAGTGAAATAAAAATCACTCACCTTATGGACGAGCACAGATCCATCGATCGGCAAGCAAACTCCACCTGATCGAAGCAAAGACGAACGAAATCGACACCGTAGAGACCACGAAACCAATCAAAGCGGCGGGTCAATCGAAGAAAACGACCGAACTCACGAATCGAAACCCTAATTTTTGAATGAAGAAGAACGAGCATGAGCTGCCATTATTCTCTTTTGTTTTGTTTTCGTTTAGGGTTGCGAAAATAAAGAAAGGGGGAAAGGGATATAGATAAATATCACGGCAACCGAAAAGAAACGTGGGCCAAATAATTTAAAGCCCGCTTAACCCATGATGAATTTTCAAAAGAATGCAAACCGATTAAAAATTCCAAAAGCACTTAACAACCAATTTAATCGTCGTTTGGTGATAATTAATTGTTACTAAACCCCGGGTTGTTACAGACTCCCCTCCTTATAAAAATTGCTTCCCCGTAATTTTCATAATTAAAGTTGTCAATAATAATTATTTTTCTAACATAAACTGGTTAAGCTAGAAAAATAGAGGTCGAGAACACAAACGCCAAAGAAATCTTTTAATTCCATAAAAGAAATTCACAAATTCTCAACAAAACCTAATTATCAAATAGGTAATCAGAAAACAGCAAAACTGGATAAATACAATTATCAGCAATATTTAATTATCAATTAGATAATTAGAATACAGAAATTACAAAACAACAATATCTAATTATCGATATGATAATTAGAAAACAGCAAAATCAAATTACCACAAAGACAATTAGAAACCACAAATCACAAATCGCAAGACCGCAATTATCTAGTTATCCAACAAATAACTAAGAAACACGAACTTCATAATCAGAAAACTCTAACTATCAACAGAGATAGATAGAAAACAACAATTCAATATAATCAACCTAATCTAGAATCAATTAGAGACTAGAAAATCTCATAATCAACAAAACTAGCAAATATCCAATTATCAAAAATGATAATCAGAAAACACAAATATCTAATTATCAAAAACGATAATCAGAAAACATCAGATAATCAGAAATCTCAAATCAACAATTATCTAATCATCAAAAACGATAATCAGAAATCAACAAATATCTAATTATCACAAACAATAATCAGAAATCAAATCAGCAAATATCTAATTATCAAAAACGATAACCAGAATTCTCAAACCAACAAATATCTAATTATCAAAAACGATAATCAGAAATCAACAAATATCTAATTAACAAATATCCGATTATCAAAAACGATAATCCGAAACAACAATTATCCGATTATCAAAAACGATAATCAGAAACAACAAATATCCGATTATCAAAAACTATAATCAGAAACAACAAATATCCGATTATCAAAAACGATAATCAGAAACAACAAATATCCGATTATCAAAAACGATAATCAGAAATCTCAAATCAACAAATATCTAATTATCAAAAACAATAACCAGAAATCTCAAATCAACAATTATCTAATCATCAAAAACGATAACTAGAAATCAACATATATCTAATTATCACAAACGATAATCAGAACTCAAATCAGCAAATATCTAATTATCAAAAACGATAACCAGAATTCTCAAATCAACAAATATCTAATTATCAAAAACGATAATCAGAAACAACAAATATCCGATTATCAAAAACGATAATCCGAAACAACAAATATCCGATTATCAAAAACGATAATCAGAAACAACAAATATCCGATAATCCGAAACAACAAATATCCGATTATCAAAAATGATAATCCGAAACAACAAATATCTGATTATCAAAAACGATACTCAGAAACAACAAATATCCGATTATCAAAAACGATAATCAGAAACAACAAATATCCAATTACCTACAGATAATTGGAAACAACAAATATCTAGAAATCAATTAAGATGACTAGAAAATCAACATAAAAGGTTGGATCTATCCCATCAGATGGTGAGTTTTTTAGCTACGCCGCACGTGCATCAACAAATGGCCGAAGCCTAATAAGTACTATATTTTTAGCGCCCAACAAATGACCCGAAGGTCCAACAAATGACCCGAAGGTCCAACAAATGACCCGAAGGTCTAGTACTGGTAATTGACCCGAAGGTCCAACAAATGACCCGAAGGTCCAACAATGTGGCTCGAAAGCACACAAAATCATCAGAATCATCAAAACATCAAATATTTCAATTAACGAGTCCGGAATTAACCGAAATAGCAAACGCACATGTCCCATACCACGAGTTTTACTAAATCGTTTGATTCTCTTCATCGTTTCCTTGAAAGTGTAAAATTGTGTATTTTGTAAAAATACATTTTACATTCTCAAACGGACAAGTCCGGAATTAAGCGAAACAGTAAAAGTAAGGGTTTATAGTCCTCGATTTTGCTGAATCGTTTAAATCGCTTCCTCATTCTTTTGAAAGCGCAAACTGTAAATTTTTTGTATTTTATAAAATTAACATTTTACGTTCTCAAACGGACAAGTCCGGAATTAAGCGAAACAGTAAAAGTGAGGGTTCATAGTCCTCAATTTTGCTGAAGCGTTTAAATCGCTTCCTCATTCTTTTGAAAGCGTAAACTGTAAAAAAATTAAAACGATTTTCAGAACACGTGATTAAAATAGCAACCTCAGTAGCAATTTCGAAAAAGGAAATTGCACTTCCCAAAACATCATAAAACGAATCTCAAAATCCGCATTGCGGAATAACCGCTTGAAAATCCACTTTTAAAATTTGACGGTTACCAAAGTCAAAGCGACAGTAATTTCTAAACGTCAAAATCTCATCAAAATAACTCACATCAAAATGTAATACCAGTGAATTTTCATTCATCAAAATGCCACAAAACACCGTGCTTTAAAAATTTAGCACCGATGTAAAAATTCTGTTATAAAAATAATGGCAACCAAATACATTTAAAACCAAACACCGGTTCAACGTAAAATTAATGCAGTATAGTGCAACTCAAATTTGCACGTACTAAAAAATGAACAAAGAAATCATTCGAATGTATCTTCAATGATGATAATTCAAAACAGAAAAAATCTCAACAAAAATCACATAACTGCAATCGCTTCGAATCCTCTAACCGGATTCAAAATTTTCAGAGAAACAAAATAAACCCAGCGATGTAAACAACAAATGAAATTTATTTCAATTTCATATTTTGATTTTTAAATCAAAAAGATTATCAGCTTTATTCAGCGAAGACAGTCTCACTGTTTCCGCTGTGCACTCTGATAACAGAACACAAATTATTCAATCATCAAAACACAGTTTCACTTTTATTTTTAAATAAAGATATTTAAAAAATTTCCTCATAATTTCAAAACTTTAGTTTTGACACAAAACACAACTAAAAACATCGAAAAATAGTTGCAACACATGTTCCATCTAAGTTATGTTTTATATTATGTCCATAAACCCCAAGCTCTGATACCAACTGTGACGCCCCACCTCTATGCTCACAATAACAAAGAGTATTAAAAGAAATACTGTCTGTTATTACGAAGAATAAGGCGGATAGGAGCGGCCATCCGTAGTTGGGCCTTACACTAGTATTGGTTACCTCGATAGGAGTGGTATATATTTTTATTTTTCATCTCTTATTTATTTACTCCCATCGACATACCCAATTCTAGTATAAAACGAACAACGATAGTTCATAATTGTTTAGGACAATATATATAATAATAACACAGATACTAAAAATGCGGAACACAGATAACAAAAATCTCATATATATATATATAACTGATGTCAGTTACAATACATTTGACACAATACATATGATACAACTACAACTGTCGACTCTGGAAGTTATATATACAAGTACATTATCGTATAATATACAAGAATACATATCAACCTAAATCAAGTACACTGACTACTACAAAATGACGAAGACTACTTCAAAAGATATGAAAAGACTTCATAGCTCAAGCAGCAACCCAAAGCAGGATATCTACAACCTGAAATAACTCGGTCTGACCTGAGTATTAAATTCAAAAGAAAATAATACACGGGTCAGTCTAATTCAAACTCATTTATTAATTCACGGAAGCAATAATAATTAAATAATCAATAGACGTCAGTCACAGAAATCTCGTATATCCAACTCTTCAATAAGAGAATCGGATAACGGCAGATATAACACTAAATAGTGTTAAACAACTAATCAGCAAATTCAAATTATCAACGAAGACAAATAAAGAGATTATCAATGAAGATAATTTAGAAAACAACAGAATTGCCCACAACGGCAATTAAACAGCATAAACAACAAAATCTAATTATTAAATAAATAATTAGAAACTCTTAATCTAATTATCAATAGATAATTAGAAAATCACAAAATGATCAAATCAAACCAAATCAGAATACAATTTCAAAATATTGAATTGGACACAAAATAATTCAAACAATTGAAATATCAATACAAAACGCCAATTTTGTGTGGCTGCAGTACACGCACGCGTGCATCGCCTCGCCACTACAGCATATGAAATCATCACAACACCAAATGCTAACAGCATATCGAAACTGCAGAGGTCAAGTCATGGCTATCGTGACTCAACGCAACTGCAACAAAATGAAACTGCAGTCACCACATGAATACAATAATGGACAGTTCAAGAGCAGACATGATGAAGTCAGTGCCAACAGTAAATGGCAGCAACTCAATCAAGTCACAGTTCAAACCAGGAATGCAACCTGCTTCATATACTCTAGCTACATGAAGACTAACAGTAAGCCCCAATAAATGTACAAACTCAAGACAATCCATATATGAACTAGCACAAGTAAGTGAATGAAAGAGTCGACCAAACAACACAATGCCATCAATATGATGCATGAAACAGTCAAAGACTGCAACACTACAGGCATCAGAACACAAATCCAGACCAGGCCATAATGAAGCAAACCACTGACTCAAGTACACCAGTGACACTAATGAAGTCAAGACAAAGCAATGCTAATTTAAAATAGAGCAACATCACAAGGAGGCTAAATGCAGACATCCAGATATGCTACAGAGAACAGTGCAACTACACCAGACCAAATACCATAAAGTCTAATAGACAGTGACAATGTAGATGCAAGACATACAAACAACAAAATGCACCAATGAACTCAACAGTGAAGTAAACTGGTCGAAACAAAGGAGCTCGAGTACACGACTCATGAACAACAAAAGGCACAATCGTATTTACATACATAATGATGAACAAATGGGACAACACTGACTCGAGTACGTGATGCAAATGAATTCAATAGTGAATCAACAGAATCAGGCCAGAAGTTCAAGTCAGAGAATGTCACGGAATCAAAATGTCACCAAAACATTATCAAATAATCGATTACGAACAAGTCAAAATTTTCATCTCAAAGTCAAAAGAATTCAAAGCCGTGTTATCTCAAAATCGAACGATTATCAAATCACAATTGAAACTGCAGTTGAAAACATGAACAACTGCTACCGGCCAAAAAGGTCAAGCTAAAAGGCCTAACACGGTGCTTAAGGGAGAAAGATCAAAGTACATAGTTCAATCGCAACTGAAGCCGTGGCGGCCACAAAATCAACACTGCCGAGGTGACAAAGGCCGAAGGTAATACAAAGGAATCGCATACACAAAAACATATAACCAAAATCAAATGAAAATAAAGTCGAGAGTATCAAATATCAAAATTTATTCAAGTTTGTTAAAATCTGAGGAACATCAACCTCGAATTAAAATAGAATACCAAAGCACAGTTGAATTAGATGTGAGTGAAATAAAAATCACTCACCTTATGGACGATCACAGATCCATCGATCGCCAAGAAAAATCCACCTGATCGAAGCAAAGACGAACGAAATCGACACCGTAGAGACCACGAAATCAATCAAAGCGGCGGGTCAATCGAGGAAAACGACCGAACTCACGAATCGAAAACCTAATTTTTGAATGAAGAAGAACGAGCATGAGCTGCCATTATTCTCTTTTGTTTTGTTTTCGTTTAGGGTTGCGAAAATAAAGAAAGGGGGAACAGGATATAGATAAATATCACGACAACCCAAAAGAAACGTGGGCCAAACAATTTAAAGCCTGCTTAACCCATGATGAATTTTCAAAAGAATGCCGACCGAATAAAAATTCCAAAAGCACTTAACACCCAATTTAATCATCATTTGACGATAATTAATTGTTACTAAACCCCGGGTTGTTAAAGACTCCCCTCCTTATAAAAATTGCATCCCCGCAATTTTCATAATTAAAGTCGTCAATAACAATTATTTTTCTAACATAAACTGGTTAAGCTAGAAAAATAGTGGTCGAGAACACAAACGCCAAAGAAATCTTTTAATTCCATAAAAGAAATTCACAAATTCTCAACAAAACCTAATTATCAAATAGATAATCAGAAAACAGCAAAACTGGATAAATACAATTATCAACAATATTCAATTATCAATTAGATAATTAGAATACAGAAATTACAAAACAGCAATATCTAATTATCGATACGATAATTAGAAAACAGCAAAATCAAATTACCACAAAGACAATTAGAAACCACAAATCACAAATCTCAAAACCGCAATTATCTAGTTATCCAACAAATAACCAAGAAACACGAACTTCATAATCAGCTAACTCTAACTATCAACAGAGATAGATAGAAAACAGCAATTCAATATAATCAACCTAGTCTAGAATCAATTAGAGACTAGAAAATCTCATAATCAACAAAACTAGCAAATATCCAATTATCAAAAACGATAATCAGAAAACACAAATATCTAATTATCAAAAACGATAATCAGAAAACATCAAATAATCAGAAATCTCAAATCAACAATTATCTAATCATCAAAAACGACATTTATCTAATCTCAAATCGTCGAACCCAAGCCCCGACGGCGATCTAAAATTTAGGCGAGTATTTTTCTCAAGTTCGCCAGCCCATCATCTTTCTCTGGCCACAACCCCGAGGTCCTAGACCTCCGCGACCACCAGTATTTGACCAAACTTCCTTTTCCGTTCATCTTAGAAATTCTCAACATCTACTTGCTTAAAAATCACGAGATCTTTATCTAAAATCATTATTTCATGATACGAATTTAATTATGTAATCAGATTGCAAAATTTAAAGGTTCGATTTTTCTGATATATAATGATTTTACTGTAAATATCCATTTTCACAATATTTATATAATATTTTTACTTGGAATTATTTTTAAAAATAAGTTCATATTCATACCATTATTTTATCTTCAATGATCTTGCTTTAATATTGATTATATAAAGAGCAGTTAAATTTTTTGTTTTAGTGGCCTTAATCCTGTACTTAACAGAGAGATGAATATATCCATGCACACAACAATCTCTACCTGTATATATAAATATACAGATATTTTTACGCTTATACAACATAATTCACAACATACCCAAATATCAATCACTGATATCAATATATAAACAGAATCAGAGGGTAGTTTGCTCACCTGATACAAAACAGAGAAGCCTCTTTTGATTTTTGCTCTGGGCATTGATATTTTTGAATTGATTTGAGCTGAAACTTTGATGTTGTTGCTCTTGCATTTGTTTTTGTTTGATCTTTTACTTGATTCCAGTTGAATTCTTGCTTTAAGTTGAGATGATCTGAATGTTTTGAATTGCATTTGTTCTTGAATTGTTCAGGTTGAAGCTTGCTTTTGATTTTGTTTTTCCAGGTTTGAAGATTTAGGGCCCGTTTGGTTACGTTTTGAGTTTTGAGTTTTGTGTTTTCAACCTACACTACAAAATACAAGAAAACATGAGAATTTATTTTACAATTCTTAGCCGTTACAACGATGGACGGGAAATGGAGGAGAGGAATTGTTTTCCGTCTTTTTGTTATGTCTCAAAACACAAAAAATCAAATAAACTTGTTTTCTATTTTCTATGTTAATTTCATTTTTCAAAATTGTGTGTTTTCCAACAATGCATAAGAAATGCACATTTTTGTTTAGACGAAAACACAAAACTAAAAACAGTTTCCAGATTTGTTTTAGGTTTGAGAAAACTGAGAATAATATACAGTATTTCTCTAATTCTTATTTTTATATTACTTTCATAAAATTCAAATTAAAAGAAACTTTTATTTTGCCACTTGTCTATTTTAATTACACTTGTTAATTACCTATTTTCTTTAGCCTACACTTGTTTAAAACAAGTAAATTTATGTTTTAGACCTTTATTTAAATTAATTTATAGATTTTTTTAAACCCTTGATTGTTTATAAATTACTTATAATTTTATATGCATATTATTTACATATGTATTATAGTTGTACTTATATATATACTAATTAACCATGTTTATTTTCAAGTATATAAAAGAAAAGTATTTTAAATCTTTAATTAAATCTCATTTTATTTATTTACAAACCAACTTTAGATATGTGTCTTTATATCTTATTCATACATTTTCTATATTTATACTTGTACAACATTTTAAATAACCTTAAGAAAAATGATTTGAAATCAAATTATTCATTACTAATAAATAATAATATATTCATATATATATTTGTTTCATAGAATTTTAAATCCAATTTATTTATAAAATATTTATTATTGAATTCCCAAATCAAATTTCTATTTTTAATATATCTAAAATCAAACACATATTTTTATTTATTTTGGAAAATTTCTAATTAATTCACCAATAAATTTCACAATTTTATTTCAAAAATTAAATTAATTAGTATATTATATTTCGCCAAAATCTGGGAATGTTACAGTCCCTTCCGAAAAAGTTAAGTAAATTCTGTCCCTATTTTTAGTTTTTGGCTAATTTAGGCCACTTTTGCCCCTGATTTCAATGCTGGGCCGATTTTCATAAAAAAATGGATTATTTAGATTGAAATCTCATACGGTATTAAAGTAAATGTTAATAAGATATTGTAAAGGGGGAAAAATATATTTATACTTGATTATTTCCATTTAACTTAGATTTGATTAGATTTTAATTGCAACATAATAATTTATCTTTCCATCTTCACTCTTCTAATTTACTCTTACATTCCTTGCCTCCCTGTGTGGATTACTTTCATACATCTTATTAATTAATGTAAATTATAAGTGGATAAAGATGTACATACACACACACACATGTTTATATTACCTCATTTATGCTGTCATATTTTTAATGTTGTATATTCTCTTAATTATTTACATAAATTTGTGTACATAATTTATTTTCATTTATTGTGTCTTAATTAAATCTTTAATGGATGTCAATTTTAGTATGTTTGGGGTTAACAGAAATAATTAAGTAAACAAATGTTTTTAAAATTTAAATTCTAAAAGTTTGTTGACAGTGTAGAGCTGTTCTTTCCCTTTCTAATTAATAACCACAACACTTTTTTCATTGTTTCCTCATTTGTTCCATTAATCCTTTCCATTTACGTTATTTGAAGCTTTTTATTTGGCAAATGTGAATTACTTTTCATAGTTTTAATTCTTTCCTTCACCTCTTTTTAATGTGCGCTACTTTTACAAAGCCTGTTCATATTTACTTTATTTCCATACCTAGTTTGTTCATATTTACTTTATTACGTTTTCGTTCATTTTCAAACTTTATTTCCTGAAGCCTCGTTTCATTTATATTTAATTAACATCAGCCTCTCTTTTCAAATCTCAATGGCCCTAAACCTATCTCTAACCTTATTAATAATATATGATGAAAATGAAATCCTAGCCTGCATTCTAACCTTCATCTTGTTATCTTTTTCCCCTTCAAATCTTCTTCTTCTCTCTCATTTTTTTTCTCATTCAAATCTTCTTGCTCTTCAAATTTTTTCCATTTCAAACATTATTCTTCCACTTGAAATCTTGATCTTCTCTTTCATTTTCATTTCTTCTTGTTTTAATCATTTTCTTTTTCAATTCTTAATTTTCATATCTTCCTCCTTTTTTTAAACCATATATATATATATATATATATATATATATATATCAAGGAGGAAAATTAAAGTAAATCAAACTAAAATTTGAAGTAAAGATCTGATATCATATATTTAGAGCTAAAAAAAATTCAACCTTAAATTAAATGAAAATAAAGATAATTAAATAAAATCAAACCATAAAGTAAGCTAAGGTTTCTTGGGTGCTTTTAGACAATTTTTCTATGAAAACTATAACATTGAAAGAAATAGTTAGAAACATAATCTCTGCAAATCATAAGTAATTTGATAATTTTTTTAAATGATAAGAAATTGAAGAATTAACGATGAATTCAATCATATGAATCTTTAAGTTGATTTAGATAGAAACCGATTTTTGGTTTTGTTGAGTTATAGTATACATAAGAAACTAAAATAGAGGAAAAAATAACATAAAGAAAAAAAATTAAATGGGAGGGATGCAAAATAATGGTAGATAATTAATTATGAATAAAAAAATTATAATGATAAAGAAGAGGATGAGATCTCTGTTAGATTACAAAGAAATAATGATTATGAGTTTATTAAAAGAAATAGATATACATAAGAGTATTTTATCGAATGGAATAACGATAACATTAATTGCTATGTTAATGATGGTTGTTTTATGAAATATTGAAAAAATTTGGAGGGCCTAAAATGTCGTCACCCCGGTCATTACTGACCGATCCAAGGATCCTCGTAGCATATGTCCACATTAATTTCAACCTAAACGTCATAGCGAGTAGAAATATATTTAGAAGGGGATGATCATACCATAATGGTTGCAAACCACATAGTCTTATTAGATCTTACCCTGCTTCGGTCATTTCTTGGTGTTAGGCCTGAAGTAACGATTACCTTTCACCTAGCACATCATCTTCTATTAAATGCCATACTACCATTATATCGATCACTTGTTGACTTCCACAAACATACAACCTTTGAGCACTTACGTCTCAAAGAAGGGCGTTACGCCAACTAAAGTTGCCTTCTCTGGCACCAAATAGATGTACTTTTATAAAAGTCAACGATATAAATCTCAAGAATGCAATGTCAGACATCCATCCATACAAGTTCATTTTGGGACTGAACGAAAATGAAGGCACTCTCCTACCACATCCTACCAGGAATCAACCCTATGATTAGTAGCGAGAAGTCCTTGCCACCCAAACAATTTCAGAAATGAAAGAACCACTACTACTTTAGTATTTGGGAGCAAACCAGAATTATCAACAAGCTGTCCTTTTACCTTGAAAATCTCGGGTCTTCATTCTTCATTCTCTCTATCAGGTTATTATTTTTCGAATGCATACATTGGTTCGAAGTGATTTTCGGATAGAGATTTCTCCAGATCTCACCTCAGTTCCTTCGAATCCAATCAACGATTAAAAGGGATATTATGGATGGAGAAGCATTCTTTAATTGATTAAGTTCTTTTTATTAAAAAAATTCTCTTTTAGAGACATACAACTTTTAAAACACTTCTTTCCGGTATGTACGGAATTATTATTCCCCTATTATCAAAACCTTTGATTACTTAAAACCCTTTAAATTTAAATAATTCAAAATCATTTCATTATATCTTCAAAGAAATATTCCCCAAATCATTTCATTCAAGTCTTAACAAAGATTTCTTAATTCACAGAACTCAATTTTGATTGAGTAAAAACCGTGTTATCAGGATGTTAATCCATAAACCAGTAAATATTAAGTAAGTAGAATCTATAGAAATCATCTAATTCTACTCAATATCAATCCCCATATTCAACAAATACTATGGATGGAATAATGTCCAATTTTCCTTTTAAATTCCATGAATAGTACGAGTTCCCACTTTGGGCATTAACATATTCGATTACAAGAAGATCATCTCCATAAAATCATGTTGTAATTAATTTAAAAATTCAAATCTTTTATACTTAACTCGTTTTCGACATTTCGACCTTATCTATCCCTTTCCCAGGAAAAAGACCAGGTGAGCAAGGGCAGGTTGCTATTGGACATCTCCTTTGTTTAATCACCTCACAGCCGGATCTTACGAATAGAAAAATCCAGTCTACTCGTCGGCTTTTAGAGCCAAGGTTAAACCACTTAATTTGTAATAGCTTTTCTTTAAATGTTATTTAATTTCTTTTAAATAAACAATAAAACTTCCAAAATCATTAAAACAATTAGTTACCCATTTGATAACATTTTTAAACAATTTTAAAACATCATTTTCAAAGAAATCCAATTCTGGATTCCGAATTTCAAATTCAAGATTTTTCCAAAAATTGTTTATCTCATATTTCAAAATCTACCTATCAAAATCTCAATTTCCTTTCTTCATAATTCTTATTTCGAAGAATTCCGAGCTATATTCCAACCTTTATACTAGTTTGACTTTTATAGCGTGAAATCGTGAACTACCGTTACGTGGTGCGCTTATTTTTGGCCAAATTTTCTGTTGCTTTCCAAACTTCATCAAAACACTTTTAAATGTTCATAACCCATTTCAAATACATTTTAAACCATTTATAAGGGGATTAACACTTCCATATGGACCATTTTATTAATTTAAGGAAAGTTATTTCCATTTGTGTTTATCAATGTGTATATTCGTGACTTGCATATATATTCAACTTTCATATAAAAACAACCAAACTCAATGATCAAAGCATATTAACCATCCATTTCCAACAGCATATCATCATCCAATTTATAATATAATATTTAGGTGTTCTCACCTTTATTTTCCTTTGAACTAGTTTTAAAACAGCTATAGCTCTGCTATCTCGAAATGAAACTCTACAAAATTGAGCTTGGATCCTTGAAATGGCTTGTCCTAGCCTTGGTGCTTACGGCCTAGGGTGGTAAAGAGGTGGAGCTCATGGCCATGGGTGGTGGATGGTGGTGTCATGGGTTTGGAAGGTGGAGAGATGGAGATTTGAGCATGTTTCGAGGTGTTTAACTATTTTTAACTATATATTTTGATTTAATTTTTTTTTGAAATAAATTTGGACATTATTTCTTTTAGGATTGAAGCCATTAAAGTAGGGGCTAAAGCTTTAAAATTGTGAAGAAGAAAAGGAATGAAAAGGAAGAGAAGATGGTAGGGTACTTATAGGAAAAAGGAAGAGTATAAAAGACATGTTGTGACGACCTGCCCTTCACGACCCTCGAAAATCGACGCAAATACGCCATTGTATAACATGTCGAATGATCGAGTGCCGAAAAAGGCAGATTGCTGAAGGGAAAGAAAGAAGATAGAAGAAAGAAGGAACTAAAACAATAACAGAATCTCACAATCGTAACGGAACAATATATAATAGATAATGACTGATCTTTACACAAAAAGAACTATATCTATTTTATACATTACATCATCAGATTACAACACACTCAATAGCAAAATACTGGACAATTATATTAACTTGCCCTCACAAAAGCGGACTATACAGCTTATACTTCACAGCGGAATATACATCAAGTACGTGTGATACGTCTCGCCATCCAGCTCGTCTCCTGAGCTCACCAACATCCCATCCTGTATTTTATAATACTCGGTCTGACCCGAGCATTATAATAAAATAACACCCGAGTCAGTCTGGAAAACCAGCGTGAGAAAATATACTCAATAGAATTATTAAAGTTTTCAAAATTCTTTGAAAATCAAAGGTATCTCGTAAGACCACGCCTCAAATAAACATGTCGGGTTTTTACCTTATGATAACCAAAACATTTCTTATCAACCTCTGATATTATAATAGTTTCTAAGTACAAATACTTATTCAAATATCCAAAATTGTTACATTCATTAAATTCCAGCAATACTAGGCTTTACAATCAAAACCGTAAAGGGCGCGTAGGGAGAATGGATTTCCAACTAATGACTAGGCACTGGGGTACACATGTCACGGTACCTGGTCTAGATCAGCATACCGAGGACCCCTCCCGATCCTCTGCAACACAAGACCGGAGCTAACCATTACTGGATAGTCCAAATAAGATCACCCCGCGGTTGGGATCAATAACCGCCCCACACAGCCGAATAAAAAGGGACATCTAGATAGGGATGACCTTACCCGAATTGGGTGCTACCCACTTTGCCTTGCTGCATATCCCCTTATTTTCAGTCATTCCCGGTCGATGGGATTCGAGGCTAAGCGTTACCTTTTTAGAACATTCACTTTGAATGCCCATCGTCCTCCTGGCGATGTTCTGATAGCATTCATCCATACAAGTCCGTTCCGGGTCCGAATGGAACCGAAGGCACTACTCCAACTACATCCATTTTGGAATCACCCTCAGGATTAGTAGCGATTAGCCCTTGCACTACACTGCTCCATCTTCGACTCCAAGCTCTTGTCTTCATCACGAAAACGTACTCATTGGATCGAAGTAGTTTTCGGATCACAAATCTGATCCCGGTCTCTTCGAAACAACGTTCGATATTTCCCGATAAACTCAACCCCAGTTCTTTAGGAATAAACAGATGAATATAAGATCGGAGATCACCTCCTAACCGTTAGTGGACGAATTTCCTTATAAACGTCCTAGAAGAACGAACGAGTTTATACGTACAGTATAACACCTCGAACGGTAACTGCACCATATAATTCTCATATCTCTTCTAGATATTTCCAAAGTTATATTTGGGTCCAGATTTGATAGTCGGTTATTTAACTATCAAATAAATAATTAATTCAACAATTATTTTATTTCCACTGAAAACACCAAGTCTTATTAAATTTAGATTTTAAATAACTTAAATTACCTTATCAAATATATATACTTAAGATATTTACAGTAAGTCTACTAAAATTACTTTATTAAAAATAATACTTGTGAAATTCTATAACAGTTTCTGAGTAAAACTTAAGCCAAAACTACTTTTAAAATAAAGCTATTATATCAAATATTTATGTTAAAATTTCCTTTTAAAATTCATAATACTAATTTACTTTTGAAATAATTAACTACTATAATTAACTTAAATAAATATTTATTTTTCACTTTAAAACAATTAAATAATAAATTTTCTAAAACATTCTAAAAACTTCTTTAAACTTCTAGTTTATACTTAGAAATCATCCTTTGAAAATATACTTAGCTTTCTAGGAAAATACACTTTCCAACTTTTAAAAATAAAATCACCTTTTTATTTTTAAAACGAATTGCACCTTTTCTTATAAATTTCCACTGTGAATCTATACTTTCAAATTTATCCACTAATAAATATTCCACTTCATTTATAAGCCCAGTTTACAAATTCCCATTCCTCATTATCCTTTAAATCACAGTTTCCAAAACACTTAATCGATTTCAAACCGATTTCCTGAATTAAATTCCCTTTAAATTTATTTCTAGATTTATCCAAATCAATTCCAAAATCCATTAACACCAAATTCACACTTTATTATGATTTAAAATCCTTATTTACATCTGAAACATCAATTTTATTCTTTTTTCCGAAATTCTCTTTTCATTTCCTTTAAGAACCCAATTCATTATATTTCTATATCTTAAAATACCAAAATATATTCATCCAAACCATAGCATCGAATAACTTAAATTTCCAATATAATCTATCACCGGATATCAAATAAACATATCACAGATTATGAATATAATTTCAATATTTTGAGGAATCTAGTTGGATCCCTCCAACCTGTTTCCCTGCATCCACAGATGTTAGCAAAATATAAAAATACCAAATCCCACTTTGAGGGGGACATCGCCGTATAAAGGGTCATCCGCTAGTATGCAGGGCGCATAGGGTCTCATCCGCTATATAATGCGGGAATATCAATCACTCTAATATATATATACACTACTATATATGATATCACATCCAGACTGATAATAGTAATCACATTCAATCAATCAACCAATAATTTAAATTCTCAGTATTTAAATTAATTATGGAAATCCAGATGTGAGTGAGATTAACTCACCTTGAGTTTTCGTAGCCGGACGTTCAAATTAAATCGATCACGATCGATTTAACCCAAATTTCCACGAGCTCCAGCCACCTCCAGATCGGCACTGGACCGTCGATCCCGTCGCTATGATTCCGGCACCGCCTGTTTCGTCGAATTTTGACAATGTATGCATGAGATATGAGTTTTTAAACGTTTGAATATAATTTATATAAATAATTTTCTTTTTTTTTATATTATACCAGAACAAATCTAGACCATAGCTTCCAGGGGCAAAATCCAAGCCGCATTTCCTCTATTCTCCTTCGTCTTCATTCAAGCGCAAGCCCAGGGATGACAAACCCGTGCCACCGCCGATTTATCAAAAATCGCCACCACCACGTTCACTTCGAGGATGATCCAACCCTCCCACGCCGAAGCTCTAGCCGACGCGCACCCATGGCCAGAGATTCGCCAAGCTTGGTTCACCTATGGCCTAGAAAATAGTGAGCAAACGGCGGCGCTATCAGCCTCGATATCTCATTCATCGTCGCTCGATACACGATCACCACCGTTGGTATGGTAGAGCTCGGAGTGCTCTACAACTTCCTAGTTGGAAGATCCTCCTAAAAATCGATAAATCGATAGGAAATCGAGGGGAAACGAAAGCAAGCTTTGGCCATTGAAATATTTTAGCCGGTGGCTCAAGAATAGATTAGGGTTTTCGTTGATGAACAGTATTATATATGTACATAATATTATTTTATTAATATATTTTCCAATGTTTACAAGTTTTTCAAACGAACTCCTAACAATACGTGCTGCCTGGCATTCATAATGTTTTACCCATATTCCAAACACTATGGAACGTGTTTCGGAGGCTGATTTAATCATATGTGGAAGATAGCTTTTGAATCGAGTTTAAATATTAAATTTTCGATTTTAATTTCAACGTGTTCCTCACCCGTACGAACAAAAGGTAACTCCAAATGCTACGAAAATTGAAATCTGATAATAATACACTATTACAGATCCAATGGAACTGGTTTCATCGAATTCCGAGACTGTGCCCCGAAAGGCAATTTTAACTCGTCGATTTAAATCGAGCGATTTCGAAATTGTTGAAATCATTTAAAATTTCGCTTTAAAAACTTTACTAGCTTAATTATAAATCATATAAAATTTATAATCATATTAGAAATAATTTTGATTCATTTTAAATCAAAATCTGATTATTTACATTATTTCTATATACTAATTTCCATTATTAATTTAATTATAAATTCCAGTTTTAACTTATCGACTTTAAAATCCCATTCACAAGTCCAATATTAAAATTCTAATCCAACTAGACTTAAATAAAATTTTATAAACCATTTCCATATTCATTTATTTCTCAGATTTACAAATTATCTCAATTCCAAATATTGAACACTATTTATCCAAATACAATTAAATCATTATATTTGAAATTATAACTCTTTTTTATTAATTCATCCCAAATATCCATATTTCAAAATCAATTTAAAATTCAAATTCAACATTTAAAATAAATTAAATGTTCAAAATTAATAACCAAAATTTGGGGTCGTTACATTCCTCCCCCCTTATAAAAATTTCGTCCCCAAAATTTGCTTAGGTAGGAAAAAATGTTCCTAAACCCATTAACTTACCCAAAACCCACTTAATTAAAACATACATTCACTTCTCAAAACCCTTTAGTTTAATCCAAAACCATTAGATTTCATTCCTAACTCAAAAAATTTGATTTCTAACATCGTTCCAAAAAACAACTTTTCTACTTAACCAAAATTTTTCCAAACTTTCAAAAAATTTCTAACTCCCAAAATTTTTGAAAAATTTGACAGCATCTCCTTTGTACAGAGAGCGTTTTACAATATCACAAATATGATAAAAATATATACATCGACCCACACGGTCGGAAAACAAAATATATAGCAATATATTATCATTTCTTAATTTTATTGCGTAGGCGTACCTTTTATTTAGCATTTTTAAGCAAGCGGCTATTATTAGCAATTAGCATGGCCAAAATCCATCCAAACGGCTTCCAGGTACCTGTACTTACTCAAACACGCACATAAGTTTCCAAAATCATCAAATTTTAACAACATTCCATTTACCTACTAACCTAACACAAAGCTTCATAACCTAAACAGATAAACTTCATAATTCAACATGTTAACCGTAAATTATAAGCGATCACAAGGTTTCAACACTATTTTAATTTCCTCTATAAATCCATATTTCATTTTTATTCCACTCGGAATGATTTACAACCAAATTTTACTATACTCAATTCACATTTACAACGACCATACTCATATTCACTCCAATATGATTTATATGTGCCTTACTTACATAATTTCACCTTTCCCAACCCCAAAATGTTTTATTTGCACCTCTTTTATGATTCACTTTCATTAATATGCAATCCATTTTATTAACCTACAATTTATTCCCTTTTAAAATTGACTCCAACCCAAATTTATCAACTTTCATTTGATTCTTATTAAAGTTATTCACCACTTTGTTTGCTTCATTTTTCATTGACACGTCTCAACCTATGTAAATTTTATATGAATCCATTTCATAAATAATCACTTTAGTTAAGTTTTCCTTTGTAACCAAATTCCATTTTATTTCTATTTTGAATTGATCTCATTTAATTACTTGCTTCATTTTCTTACAAATTTTCGACAATTCTTTCTAGCACAACATGGTTCATGTACTTGCATTTCATTTCATTATCCAAATAGGATTCATTCAAAACCATTTCATAAAGCTCGACAACAACCATTTCACAATTTACTTAAGTTATTTCAACTCCATAATAATTCCATTTCTTCTTGCATCAATTCTTTTTCCATTTTAATTTGATTCTCATCCAATCAAATTCAAATCCGTTTGCTAATTTTAATTCAATTAGTTTACTTCCAAATCTTAAATCAACATTTGATTTTATTTCGTTTACCCAGATATCTAACAATTTTATTTTTTTTGTTTTATTTTTCTTTTCAAATTTTTTATTTTTATTTTTAAGCTATCGAAGTTTTATTCATTCCGATACAATTTTTATTTAATTTAGTTTACGCTAGATTCATCTTCATACCATTCTTTTGAATTTAGTTGAGTAAGAATTTAATTTATTCAATATCACTTTCAACTTAATTAAATTTCCTTTCGATTCAATTCTTTTTAAATTTAATTCAAGTTTAACTAAATTTTATTTAACCAACTTAAATCCATACCATTCCTTTTACTAGTT
Organism: Allium fistulosum; assembly: GCA_030737815.1. Taxonomy (NCBI): domain Eukaryota; kingdom Viridiplantae; phylum Streptophyta; class Magnoliopsida; order Asparagales; family Amaryllidaceae; genus Allium; species Allium fistulosum. Next base: position 1,214,093,897 of record CM060904.1, on the reverse strand, counting down.
TGAATAAGAATTTAATTCCATTCAATAGTATTTATAACTCATCTGAATTCTGATTTCAATTCAATCCAAATTCAACTCATTTCATTTAATTTAAGTTAAATTCAATTCGATCCAATTTTATTTCTCAATCAAATTTAAATTTTTATTTCCCAATGTATAAGTTTAAAAACTTATTTACTTACCTAAGTCCATTTACATTTTATATTTTACTTTACCTTATTTCAATTCACCTTTCATTTTGAATTAAATTTTGAATTTTCCGTTCCTTTTTCCATAAAATACCAACCATTTTCATTTAGGTTTTACAATTCCATTTCTCTATTCATAAGTTCACAACTTATTTACTTAAAATCTTATATCCCTAATTTCTAGATTATTTATTACTTAAGTTAAATTCCAATATATCTTATTCCCTTTGATTTACTCAAGTTAAATTTTAACTCCAGGATTAAAATAATCAATTTCCTTTCTTAATTATATCAACTTCACTTTATAAATTAAATACTGATTCCCCCTTGACTTTCCACATCATTTTAAAAATAGAATTCCAGAATTTAATTACCCAGTTTTATTTCAAAACTATTTTGAAATCATAAATAACACATACTCTCTTGGTATATCAAATCAAACCTTTGGATTCCCAAACAACTTGGTTATACCAAAACAATTTAACTTTTGAATTTCTAAAACAAACTTCTTTATCAAACAAGTCCAAACAAATAATTATACAAAACCACCTGGCAGCATCCATCACTTAGAAAATCGAAAATGAATACTGATGATGTGGCCATCATCATCAGGATTATTTTCCAATGACTGAAGTGAGTTCAGTGCTTCCTTACTTTCAAAAATTTATTTCAAACAATTTCTATTCAAAAATATTTCCCAAAATAATACTCCATTATTTCCTTCAAACACTTTGGAAAACATTTCAAAATTTCCCAAGATTTAAAAGTTCCCAAACTTTTTGTTCAAATTCATTTAAAAACATTTTCCAAAATTTCCGGGATTTAAATTCTGGTTTAAATCAAATTTTGGTTATGTTCCATATTATTATATCATACTTATACAATTTTATTTGGTTATAAATATAGACCATTTCAAATTTTAGATTCTTATTTGAATATAATATTAACAACTAAACATCCAAATATATATATAATAATTTTCAGACAATTATTTCTTTTATATCAAAATATAATTTTGGATAAAATTATTTCATTTACCCACTTTAAAACATACTATGTTGGTTTATCTTGTTTAAGAGTTTAGAAACCCCTATCGATACGGTTGTACTTCACGTACCAACCAGAATTCATAAACACTCAACCGTTAAGTCAACACAATATAAAAACAGTTTTATATTCACTAACAATTATGCTCTCATATCTATTATTACACTCAAACTCATTCTATAGTACTACTAACTCTATCTCTAATGAGTAATTCCCCAACCAAAGCCTAGGTTATCGCCAACCTAAGCTCTAATACCACATGTGACGACCCACCCTTCTCGACCCTTGAAAATCGGCGAAAATACGCCACTATATAACATGTCAAATGATTGAGTGCTGGAAAAGACAGATTGCTGAAGGGAAAGAAAGAAGATAGAAGAAAGAAGGAACTAAAGCAATAACAGAATCTCACAATCGTAGCGGAACAATATATAATAGATAATGAGTGATCTTTACACAAAAAGAACTATATCTGTTCTATACATTACATCATCAGAGTACAACACACTCAATAGCAAAATACTGGACAATTATATTAACTTGTCCTCACAAAAGCTGACTATACATGTTAACGATAAAAAGTGAACGCTAACACCCGGTGTGTGTAATAGAATCGTGAAAGCACCACCCGTTAGTACGGGAACATAATATAAGCTAAAAATAGCAGAAAAGCAGTAAATGAACAACAGGTTTATAGTGGTTCGGCCCGTAATTGAGCCTACGTCCACTTTATAATCTTTTATTGCTGATTTGGTTACAAATTGATACAAATCACTTGTCAAATACAATATAACTTGATCACACAACAATCTAGACTACTAGCTCAATCTTCGGTGATGAATCTTGCTAAATCCGTATCGGATGAATGAAGTCCTTCACGAAGCTTGTTGTAGTGCCTTGAGTGTTGGAAGATCTTTACTTGTTGAGTGAATTTTCAGTGCAGCAAAGTATGGACGCTTGAAGAAATGAATTGCCAAAAGTCCCCTCAATGTTGGAAGTGTTGGGGTATTTATAGGAGCAGCTCTGAGTTCTAGGCAGAAAACACGCTAAGTCCTAGGTCGCGTACGACCTAAGCTAGGTCGTAAGTCGCGAGCGACTTAGGAAATGCAGTGATGAAGTACGTGGTTTGCTCCAAGTGGTAAGTCGTAAGTCGGAATTGAGAGAGTTGTAGTTGTTCCTGATTTGGTCCTCTCCAAGTCTTAAGTCGCTGGCGACTTATAGCAAACCATGAGTTGGCAAGTCCTTAACCCGTATACGACTTACTCCTAAGTCGCGTATCCCTTAAGTCGTAGATCTTTAGGTCGCAACATTGCTAGATCGCAATGTCCCTTTAGCAGTTAGGTCGCAAGGTTCTTTAAGGTAGTTAGGTCGCTGGGCAAGTTAAGTCGCTGAGTCCTAGGTCGTAGACATTTTAGGTCGCAGACTTCTTAACTCGCAGGCATTTTAACTCGTACATTGTTAGGTCGTGGACGACTTAAGCTAAATACCGAGTCTCTTAAGTCATAAGTTGTCTAACTCTTTAAGTCGTAGATCCCTTGAGTCGTATAGACTTTAACTCGCTGAGTAGTTAAGTCGGAAACCTCTTGATTTCTTAAGTCGCAGGTAGCTTAACTCGTTGAGTCGTGAGGCTCTTAAGTCGTACATCCACTGAGTCATAAACTTGTTAAGTTGTAAACCACTGAGTCGTAAACTTGTTAAGTCGTAAACCACTGAGTCGTAAACTTGTTAAGTCGTAAACCACTGAGTCGTAAACTTGTTAAGTCGTAAACCACTGAGTCGTAAACTTGTTAAGTCGTAAACCACTGTGGGTTGTAGTCCGCTAACTCGTGAAGCTTTTAGGTCGTAAGTTCTCTTCAGTCGCTAGGTCGTAAGTCGTTCGAGCCATAGATCCTCTTTCAGCCATTAAATCGTAAGTCGTCAAGACCACTTAGGTCGTAGGCTTTTTAACTCGTTAGCTTCTTGAATCACGGCAATCTGAGTCATCCATTCTTAACTCGTAGGTCATTGCTAAAGAGGAGTTAACATTTGCCCCTCGAAGTACATGCCTAGGTCGTGGGTCGTGTGCTTCGATCTTCTCTCGCGCTCGTAGGTGTTATGTCGTGAACGACTTAGCAAGGAATTAGGTCGTGAGATGCCGGTTCGCATTTCATTGCCCTGGGGTACAAATATCTTAGGTCGTTCCTCCTTCATTTCATCTGACTTAACTTTCATTCTGCTATTAACAAGATTTCAAGCTCTCAAAGGCGAATCCAACTACTCGTTCATCGATCATCTTCAATTTCATATTGCGTAAGTGATCCCATTCTCTATTCAATCCTCAGCTATCACCGAACTATCAATTTCGATTACCTTATGCCTTGCTTCACGATTTTCGTTTCAATTGATCGCCGAGGAAATCGAAGTGGTTTGATTTGGCTTTCGGTGATTTGTGAGAAGAAGGGGAAGAGTTTCAGTGCATTAGGTTGGCTGATTTATGAGGAATGGGATTCTTAGTGGAGGAAGGGATTTGAAGAGAGGAACTGATGCCTTGGTTTGAGTAGGAGATAGCTCGAGATCCCCTGAGAACGACCTAACACTTTCTCAGCTTAGATCGCGCACGACTTAACTTTTCTGGTTGCTCACTGCAGCATTGGGTTTAGGTCGTTGCCGAGCTAGAAAAATGTTATTTTGACTTTTCTTTTGTGCGACTTACGACCTAAAAAGTTAACGACCTATCTTGTTGCAATTTCTCATGGACCGTTGGCGAGTTAGCACTTAATCCTCAACTTGCGAGCACATGTGAATGACTAGGTCGCGAACGAGATAGTCCTTAACCCGTAAATCATGAATTTATTTGAGCGACTTAAGAACTTAAGACTCCATTGCTTCAAATTCTTGGACTTGAATGATCTGACTTAAGAGAACATGCCTTGGACATTTGCAAAGCCTTGGTTTCAAACTGCCTTATCTTTTAAACCGTGAACGAGCTAGAACTTAGGAAATTCTAGCCCATGCTAAGTCGTGATCGAGTTACAACTTGAACAAATCTTCCACTGCCTCGAATGTTGAGACTTGAGTTGTTTGAACTTTGTTGCATTCTTTTGTAGATTGTCAATAATTCTAACTGCCTGTTATAACACTTACAAAAAACTGGGACGAATATACTGCCACCGACTGCCCACATCGAATGACAGATTAGTCGATAAAGATTAAATTAAATTAAATGAACTGTATGAGTGAGATGCTATACAATAACCAATTCAAGTGAAGTATTAAAGCAAAATCGTAATGGTAAACTAAAACTGTTTTGTCTGCATTAACACTGCACTTGAGTATTAACAAATTCTGAAATCTCGTAATCGACTGATTGTCAGTTAGTTTAATTCCAGTTATACTTGCTTTTTCTTGTTTTCATTAGTCTTGCACAGCACTTCACACTTTTAGGAAACGTGCACCTTCATTTTTGAACATTCAGCTAATTGTGTAAAATGGCATCTGATCAAGAAGACTTGGAACCAGCTGGAGAAGCTTTTCCAATTGCTACCCCTTTGAATGATCCCCCGGAAAGGACTCTTACCATCCTGAATCATAAAGTCTTCTGTCAACTATGCACCCAGTTTGGCATTGTTGAATCTGACGCTTTGCTCCCTGGAGTGAATGACACTGCTGATAGGCCGCCCCACGGCTTTGTCGCAGTGAACCGCCAAATGTGCTTGAGTGGAGCGATTCCTCCGTTTAATGACTGTCTTCGAGAACTTCTCCTTCGATTATCTATCTCCCCTTTTCAACTACACCCTAATGGCTACGCCATCCTGCTGGGACTGTGTGTGCTTTTTAGGAGAACGCTGGACCGTTTTCCCAGTTTTGGAGAAATTTGCTTCCTGTGCTCATTTGCAAAGAACAAAGACCATCCCTCTATCACAGTTGTAAGGAGCGCCAGGAACCGTAAACTGATTATTGGTCTTCCCGAGAGCGTTCCTGGGTTTCTGAGCCAATTTTTCTTTGTTCGTTGTCCCCCGGGATTTTACGCCATTTGGAGAGTGGGAAGTACGATTATCTATCTTTTCCCTGTGTTTTCTAAATTCTTCGAAGTCCAAATTGTCAAGTGTTAACTTCTTTTTCTACTGTTTCAGCGCTCCCTCCCCCCTCTAGGGAACCTCGTCACAAGACTACCTTTGAGAGGCTTATGGCCGTGCCGGTTGAGGAGAGGAGTGTTCAATTTCTATTGAAAGATGAGTTCCTCCATGAATTTAGACTCTTACATCCTTCCCGCTCCACTCAGATTCATGAAATTTCTAGTTCTGATGCGGAATCGTTAGCTGCCTCAGGCTCTCGAGCAGAGGCCTCGAATGCCCCAGCTTATGTAGAAGAAATTGAATCAGAAGCACCCGTCGTAGAGGCTGCTTTGATAAAGTGTTCTGCGTCCACTAACGTTGTAGGGTCAGTCAGCAAGTCGGCACTTGCCCCAATTATCGAAGAGGAAGAAAATCCTCGAGTTTCTGAAAAATCAACTGATGTGGAAGTTGAGAAGGAGAATTCTGCTGAGCATCATAATGATGACACCTTTGATGACTTGAGTGACATAATGATAACTTCTCAAGAGCTTTTCAAGGATAATATTCCAAAGGCGAACTCTCCTGTCATTGAAGCGACTTCCTCTTTGAAACAGACCTCGACGCCTTCTACACCCGTCGTCTCCGTTCCCACACAAAAAAGTGGTTTGTAGTTCGACGCACGTAGTTCGCACGCCGCACACACTTTAGGATTTTTCTGCACTTATAAGCATTTACTCTTTCTTCCTAGAAATTTCTAAGCTTTACTTATTTTCCGTTTTTCAGATTCTCCGATGGGACGCTCCGGTTCATATTACGACTCATTTCAGTGCCATGGAGAACGTGGATCCTATGACTTCAGGAAATATCTTGGTGACCAGAGAGAGACAGATGAGGAACGGGCCCAAAGGAAGGCTCAAGAAAAATGGGATTATGAGCAGCGGCAGAGAAGAAGAGATGCTGATCGATATGATTCTTCTTACAGAACTTACGATTCTCATAAGCGAAAGTCTTATGATGACAAAGGGAAGACTCATATTACTGATGAATCGAGCAAACGGTCTAAGCCAAGTGACGCGTCTGCTATTTCTGAGAAGACTAACGCTCCCATTTCTTCTGACATTCCGGCCGGTTCTCCTCCTCTAAAGGAATCTGATATTCAAACCATCATTAACAGGCCACAATATCAAGTTAAAGATGGCCCTCCAACGCTTCAGAGCCGATTTCCGAATTGGTGTCTAAGAGGAGTTCGTTTTGACTTAGATTTGGTTCCCATTGATAAGCAGGCAATGCTGAGAAATGTCGATGCTGTCAAGCTTGATATTGAAAGAATGTCTGGATGGCAGAAGTTGGTTGATGAACTTCAAAGGGTCAACCATATTAACCTTGAGGCGATGATGACCATGGAGAACGATAAATCAGAATGGGACAAATGGCGTAAGCAGCATGATGCGGAGATGACGAGCATTGCAGACGATAATGCAAAGCTTGCATCTGAAGTTAAGCAGCTTAAGGAAAATCTTGCTTCTTCTTCTGCATCATATACTCAAAAAGAAGAAGTCTTTCAGAAGCAAGTGCGGGATGCACATGCTGCACAAAGAGATGTAGAAATGAAGCTTGCCGCCGAACAGCACGTTAATGAGAAGTATCACACAGAAAACGCCGAACTGCGGGAAAAAGTCACCTCCCAGAATGTGGAGATTGAGTTACTAAAGTCTCGACTCGCTAAAGCTGAGACAGCTCGTGATGAGGCTATTACTGGTAGGGTTGCTGCCATTGCCGAAAAAGAAGCGGCTGAGCAATCACATGAGGCAACGAAAGCAAACATCAGTTCTACCTTATTCGACTTTTATTTACACTGCGTTCTGGGTCGTGGGAGCCTTGCTTTTCTGGGTTCAGATTATGAAATCACTCTGGCTGAAGTGTGGGAAGCCGCACTTGATATGTTTAAAGGTGCCGGCTATGATGAAGCAAAATTTGAGGAAGCGAAGTTTGAGGCTCGCTATCTTGATGATGAGGCTCACGTCGCTCTTGTTAGAGGGAAGGAACAGCTTGCTAGAGCACGGGCTGAATCACTGGGAGAAGAGCTTTCAAAAGAGGAAGCTCTTTTAACTGCCCCTGTTCATACTTCCACTTCGGCTAATGCAAACATTATGGATTCCAGCTCTCATCCTTCACATCCAGTTGTGACCACTCCTACAGAAGAAGAGGCAATGAAGGACTTCCAAGCTCGGGAATTTGAGATTGATCTCGCTAAACCGGCTTCTCCAGGTAACTTTGACGATTCACGGTCTTCTTTTTTCTCGGAGAATACTGATTTTGATTTCCTTTATTATGCAGCAGACGTGCCGGAAACTGCACCAATTCTTCCTTCTTCAGCTGCCGTTCCTCCTCCTTCTCAAATTACTCCTCTTCCAGCTTCTCAACCAGGTTCACAGGAAGAACCGATAGCAGCCCTTCAAGGCTTGGACGAACCACCTGCTTCCGAGGAGCAGAAAGCAGAAGATCTGGAAGATAGCGAGAAGACCCTGGAGCAGTCTTTTGACTACGACACAAAACTTTCTACATTTCTTACTCCGGGGAGTGAGTCTTCTTCCAAGAAGAAGGGGAAACGTGTGGCTTCGAAGAAAGGAAAGAAGGGTTCTTCTGCTGCTGGGGATGAAGCAGAGATCGATCCGGCTGAGTCTCTTTCTCCTTCCTCTCCGATACGGCCTACGAAACTAATTACCAGGCCGGGTAAAAGCTCCAAGGGTGGGAAGAAGGAGAAATGAGTTTGATTTTGTCTTCTCTGCTTTTTGTATTGACCGGAGATTGTGCGGATACCGGTCTCCGCTTCTTTTTGTAATCTGCACAATGTAAAAAGTTTCCATACTATTGAATAAAATAACTATTTTACTTGTACAAATTCTTGTGTATATAGGAATATATCTGTTTCTCATTTGAAGTGTAGAGTAAACGATTCTTTTTACTTGTACAAACTTTTGTCTGTGTTTCAAGAACGCATTTATTCCACATCTTCTTTATGTGATATCGCAATGAACTTGTGGTGTGTCGCTTGTACATTACTTTTATTAACGTAACTGAATTGTACAATGTTGCCCCCATACCACAAGTGCATTGCAATATTTCTCGCTTTTACAAGACTGATACTCTTATATTAGAGAATAACTATTCCATTTTTGAGGCAGGAATCATTCTGCTTTTAATAGAGTATATCTCGTTTTTGGAGAAATTTTTACTCTCTCTTTCTGTCAGAAGAACACTTCGATTTTTGGGAATGATCACTTTTATTTGTTTAAAAATGAATTTTCCCGCACAATGAAATGAGCTTCTGAAGAAGGTTTTGATTTTTGTGCCCCAGTAAAGGGTTCATTTTTGATACTTCAAGCAAGGTGAAGTACGCCTCTGCAGAGGTCTTTTGGTCTTCGAAGAGAAGCAATTTTGGTCTCCGAAGAGAAGCAATTTTGGTCTCCGAAGAGAAGCAATTTTGGCATTTCAGCTCTGGTGAAGTGGGTCTCCGAAGAGAAGCATTTTGCACTTCTACACGAGTGAAATGTGCCTTCGAAAAGGGCTTTTTTAGCATTTCATCACTGGTGAAGTTGGTCTCCGAAGAGAATCATTTTGCACTTCTACACGGGTGAAATGTGCCTCCGAAAAGGGCTTTTGCCTCCGAAGATGGCTTGTGCCTCCGAAGAGGGCTTGTGCCTCCGAAGAGGGCTTTGGATTGCCTGGAAGTTACTTTCTCATGGTCGGATGGGTCCACGGGACAGGCGTAAGTTGCTTGATTGGATGTTTGTTTGTACAAACGATCGCAATCAATTAACAAGGTGCCCCTTCGGTGGTCCTACCAATCTTTTTGATTGAGGAAAGCACTCCCATTTATTGGCGTGCCTCGTTAGAGGGCTTTGGTTGGTGTGCCAGGAAGGTTGCGTCTTAGGGGCAAGTAGATCCACGGGATGGACACAAACTGCCTGATCGGATGCATCACAATCAGTTAGCGAGGGTCTTATTCCTTCTGCTTGGGAATGTGTCCCTTTAGTGGATCTACCGGCTTTCCTGTTGAGAGGCATACCTCCCTTTGGCTACTTCCATGTTTGCCCGCTCATGTTGTATCATCATCTGCCAATCTGTGATCCTTTATCATCGTTTCCAAGCGCGCCTTCCTTTCTTTTGCAAGTAAACTGCTTTATCCGAAGAAGTAGACTTCACTGTCGAATGACTCCACAGAGTAAACGCAAGTTATTTGGTTGGATGCCTTTTTATATCAACGATCGCAACCAGTTAACGAGGGCTTGACACAGTGGAGCCGTCAACTTTTTATGTGAAGTTCCTCTTGTATGGGATTTGAGTTTGGAATTTTTGTTGCTTGAAATTTGCTTTAATGAATGATTTGTAAGGCTCGCTTAGCTTTGCGATGGGTGAGCTTTGCTTTAATGACCTGCAATATTAGATCGACTTTTTAGCAATACAGTTAGAGTATTTACACATCGAAATATAACAGTTCATTTTATAATAGAAAACACAATGCATAGTTTTTCATTATTCAGTCACGCTGATTTCTCAGCGGTTTACAATGCAGAAGTCACACATCCATTATCATTTTTACAAATTCAAGCAATGCTGCTAAGTAAAAAATGGATGCTAGTTATTGTTGTTTCAGAATCTCCAAGCTGGATAACAAACCCATGCCACCACCGATTTATCAAAAATCGCCACCACCACGTTCACTTCGAGGATGATCCAACCCTCCCACGCCGAAGCTCTAGCCGACGCGCACCCATGGCCAGAGATTCGCTGAGCTCGGTTCACCCATGGCCTCGAAAATCGTGAGCAAATGGCGGCGCTATCGGCCTCGATATCTCCTTCGTCGTCGCTAGAGACATGATCATCACCGTTGGTATCGTTGAGCTCGGAGTGCTCTACGACTTCCTAGTTGGAAGATCCTCCTAAAAATCGATAGATAATGAGGAAATCGAGGGGAAATGAAAGCAAGCTTCAACCATTGAAATATTTTAGCCGGCTGCTCAAGAATAGATTAGGGTTTTCGTTGATGAACAGTATTATATATGTACATAATATTATTTTATTAATATATTTCCCAATTTTTACAAGTTTTTCAAACGAACTCCAAACAACACGTACCGCCTGGCGTTCATAATGTTTTATCCACATTTCGAACACAATGGAACGTGTTTCGGAGGCTAATTTGATCGTATATGGAAGATAGCTTTTGAATCGAGTTTAAATATTAAATTTTCGATTTTAATTTCAACACGTTCCTCACCCATACGAACAAACGGTAACTCCAAATGCTACGAATATTGAAATTCGATAATAATACACTATTATGGATGCAATGAAACTGGTTTCGTCGAATTCCGAGACTATGCCCCGGAAGGCTTTTTTAACTCGTCGATTTAAATCGAGCAATTTCGAAATTTTCGAAATCATTTAAAATTTCACTTTAAAAACTTTACTAACTTAATTATAAATCACATAGAATTTATATTTATATTAGAAATCATTCTGATTCATTTTAATTCATAATCTGATTATTTACATTATTTCTATATACTAATTTTCGTTATTAATTTAATTATAAATTCCAGTTTTAACTTATCGACTTTAAAATCCCATTCACAAGTCAAAAATTAAAATTCTAATCCAACTAGACTTAAATAAAATTTTAGAAACCATTTCCATAATCATTTATTTCTTAGATTTACAAATTATCTCAATTCAAAATATTAAATCACTATTTATCCAAATACAATTAAATCATTATATTTGAAATTACAACTCATTTTTATTAATTCATCCCAAATCTCCATATTTCAAAATCAATTTAAAATTGAAATTCAACATTTAAAATAAATTAAATGTTCAAAATTAACGATCAATATTTCGGGTCGTTACACATGTACACATCACTTTTATCACTATTTCTAGGCTTCTCCAACACACTTGGAACCTCCCTTCACAATGCATGGCCAAAGCCCACCCCTCATGTGCACATCACTTCCATCCTCTCAAGTATACATATGTTGACTTCTTTGTGTTTAAAGAGTAAGAAATCATTAAAATACATTATTTATTTTATATTATATTTCTTGTACATAATTATATTTATGCATGTTTATGTGCATGTTATCTTGTGTATATAACATATATATGTATGTATATGTAGGTGCATAACACTTCAAACATCTTCGAACAACTTTTGTTCATTAAATCGTTAAAATCTAGAGAACCGATTATCGGTCACATTTTCACATATACTTTAACGTTTATATATTTGTAATCTAAATTCAAAAATAAATTTCTTATCATTATAAACTAATAAAAATGATTACATTTGAATTATAAAACCATAAAATTCTATATTAACTATTATTTTCAAAAATCACTATTATACCGATAAAGCGATATTGATTTTTCCTTATATTTTTTCAAATCAATATATATATATATTAAACTATTATAAATGATTTATTATCACTTCATAATTATTCAAAATGAATTATCATCATTTAAAATAATTACTTGAATAATTAAAATAATTATTAAATCATTAAATCTTGATTAAATTTAAATAAATCTATATTTAAATACGATGCCACTAATCGAAAAAAATTCTTTGGGAAAATATTCTTGTAAACATTTATTCAAAATAAGTTTACTATTACTTATCATTACCTGAAATGATATTATCTGTGTTATCATCTTTAATTTAAAAATAATTTCAATTTATCAAAGTGGTAAATTGGCAGGTCATTACAAAGGACAAAATTCTTTTAAGAGTGGAAAATGCAACACCCCGTAAATAATTAAAAAATTAAATTAAAAGGGTAAATTCATAATTTTAACATAAATTACAAAACCGTACAATTCCACAAAATTTGGAATTAAACTTTGGGACCTACTCCATTGAGTGTAGAATGTTGTTTATAGTCCAAAAACATATATAATTTGCTTAATTTGGTTAAGTGGGCTAGAAATTAGAAGAAGTCAAACCCAATGCCATTTTCGTAATATGAGATTCTACCCTAGTTACTACTATTTTAAGCCTATAAATAGATTCTTAACCTCATTCTTTTTGTTGGAAAAATCCTTCCACCACTTTTAAAACCCTAATCCTATAATTAATTACAAATTCTCCAAATCAATCCCAAATCGACCAAATCAAACCTAAATCAAACGTATTAATATATGAAATCGATCACAAAGAAGAGAGCTATGCAAACAAATCGAAGCCATTGACAAGTTTTCAGTCTTGAAGGCATGAAAATTTCGACAGTGAAGGTGGGCAAGGATTTACATCAAATCAAAGAAGATGCACGATGATTCGGTGATTGGGATTTATCATATTTGTGTATATATTAGTAAGACATAGTAATTTACTCCTTATGTTCTCGAACTAGATTATGAATGGTGAAAGTAATAATTATAAAATAATTTTATTATATGCACTGATTAGGTTATAGCATGCCATGACTAGAAGACTAAAAATTGGATTTTTCTCGATTGTAATTAAAAAAGTTAACTGCCCTCTAACTTATAAGTGCAAAAGACAAATATTTTGCAAATTAGATGTAACATATATCAAAATTGTAGTTCACAGTGACACAAATCCACTGGTAGTATTCGTTCGTTGATTGGGTGTATGGTTTAATCTGAAATGTGTCGGAAGTTCGGTAAACATGGACTATCTGTTTCAATCCAACGATGAAATAACGGCAATTTTACAATCGAAGGACACGAACGCAAAGAGGGGCATGAGTAGTTGGCCTTCTTGGTATTTGATTTGTATCACATGACCAGATATCGCTAGAATTGGTGGAAGTTTAGACAACGGTGGTTGTCAAGTACAGGTGGCCGAATATCCCATGGTGGTAACCGGAGGATGGCACATAAGGAGTGGAGTTCGCGGATGTGGTCTGATTTTAAGATGGAGGCCTGTGGTGCACACAGCGGCGAAGTAGAGGCTTGGTTTTTGAGAAGATGAAGTCGAGATTTTCTGAGTACTCTAGTTTTGAAAATATTAAATATAAATATTGTTTAATTATTAATTAAATAAATATAAGTTTTCCCATTATCTTTAAATGCTAATATCTCGTGCATACAACCCCTGTTTTATGAGCGATTTGTTGCATTTGGATCATAGCAAGACAAAGAACGCTTGGGTTTGCTATATTTTGGCTATTTCAAAAATGTCCTTTTTTAATGGATTCATCTTATGGATTTTATAATAGGACGTTTAGTGTACACTTGTGGAGAAATTAGTCATCGGTTGTACTGGTGACGTTGACGACGATGATTAAGGACTTGATACAGTAGCTTCAAAAATGGTCTGGCAATTTCGAGTTTTAGGCTTGATTCCAATGGTGTCGTTGACCATTAAGCGAATGTATAATATGGATTTGACCTCAATAGGCACATGCATTTTTGACATTCGAGATAGGCCTTTGGCTCGGTCATCTTTTACATTTCCAGCATTCGAGCTGGGACTTTGTGTAATTTGCTTATGGTTTTGGCATTCGAGCAGGGAACTTAGGCACGGTCGTTTGCATACATTTTTGACACTCAAGCCGAGTTGGGCTTAGTCATTTGAATACATTTTCAGCATTTGAGCCAGGACTTTATGCTTAGTCGTTTGCAAATGTTTCGACATATGAACTGGGACTTGAGGCTGGGTTAGCACTATCATCGTATTTTTCAATAGATGGCAAGGCATACTAGCTGTGGATGTGTGTACTCAAGACCTCCTTAGAGAATGACTTTCCATTCTCATCATTTGTCAACGGTTGGCCTATGACATTCTTGGGCCATATTATGTTAAGATGTTAGTAAAGAAGGATCATTGAAGTGACCCACTTTTCTTCTACTATATTTTACTGATTTTTAGTTGAATTTTTTTTTAACAAGGGATCACTTCTTTTCTTGCCTCTTTCATTTCTTTTAATTAATTTCCCAAGATCCAGAATTTACTAATATAAAATATCAGTATTTTAATCAAGTCATATCATTTATATATGTGAAGATATATAAATGTTTCTTTGCCTATCAGAGTGTTAAAGTAGCAAAGAAATTTAATCACACAACATTTTCCATAATTGAAAAGTTTTGTGTCACATAGCTATTTCTATACTTTAATCTTTTATTTGACTCAAGACTGACTAATACATGATTCAAGTGTTACTACCTTAAAATGACTTAGGATTAACTAATACACTTTCAGGTATTTTCATCTTGGAATGACTCAAGATTGACTAATACATTTTCCAAGTATTGGCACCTATTTTTCTCTTCTTCATTTTCCAGATTAATCTATAAACCAGATTGATTAATTTGTGGATTTATAACCCATGTATTAGATCTTTGGGATTCATAAATTAATACATGTTGTTTTAGAATGATACAACATATTAAAACTTGGTTTGATCTATGGATCACTGGTTAGTCTAGCCCAGATTCAAGATTCAAACATAAACATGCACAAGACATGCACAAACATGCACAAGCAATTCAGGTCAGCAAAATGCACATATCCATGTTCATGAAGCATGTAATGATCATGTGAGTAATATAGTTGTAAACTAATCTAAAGGTCATACAGATTTTTGATATTTAGATTTGAAATAGTGTTGAATATTATTTTAGAAAGGTCTTTGCATTTTTCTGGCTAAAAGCATATAGAGTGTGATGTTCTGGATTTTTATACACTTAACAAAATTAATCTACATTCTTGTTTAAGCCTATATTGTTTATCCCTATTTCTGACTTGCTTCTTCAGTTTCATATTGAAGTCAATTCCAGATTTTACCAATTCCAATTCCTAAATCCTTATATACT
Organism: Allium fistulosum; assembly: GCA_030737815.1. Lineage (NCBI taxonomy): Eukaryota > Viridiplantae > Streptophyta > Magnoliopsida > Asparagales > Amaryllidaceae > Allium > Allium fistulosum. The sequence goes on along the minus strand of CM060904.1, from coordinate 1,214,078,779 downwards.
TATGATTTTCAGGTTTTATGGTAACATAATCCTACTCTTGTTCTAGACATACCATAGGATTTAGTTGCATTTCGAATTAGCTTACTCTATGGTCTTGTTTGCTTCAGGAATCTGAAGACTATGGCTTCAAGCTTTTGCATGTACTTGTATCAATTACAAGACATGTACAAGCCTTACTGGTTAGCCAAGACCATGTCCAACTCATCCACTCAATACTTTAGCACATATCTATTCAAAAAAAACTTAAACTTTATAACTGAAATATAGCAAACATGCCAAGGGGAACACATCCACATATCAGATTAAATGGCATGTTCTCCTTTTTTTTATAATCCTTTGGATTATTTCCAGAGTATGCTACTTGAATCAAAAACTCACAAGCGCATATAATACTTAAGTTTTTTTTCCTTTTACATGTTCTTTTCAAGAAAACAAAGCAAGTATCAATCCTGGAAATACACAAGACATAAGAGAGTTTGCCTAGATTATTTATGACAATCAAACTTCTACTTCTCTAAAGCATTTTAAAACCAGCAAGTTCTTCAAACATCCATACAAGCAATCTACTCAAGCATCTTTCCCTGCAGCAACACTTTGAACTGCCTCAATGAAAATGAGACACCCCAAAGATTGCAAAGGCAACAAATAGGGTCAGAAAATATATTCTGGTATGAGTGAAATCATAGTTTATAAATAACTTGTAATTACTAAACTCTGTGCAGAGACTCATACGTTTGATACTTATTTAGATTCATACTAAAATCTGGGTACATATATATATAAATATATATATATATATACATATAAGCTCAAACTAACATACATTCACACAAGTATTCATTCATCAACATAATTCAGTTATATGTACATATACTCCTGTGGATTGACTCCCTTAATTCCATAGCTCAATTTCTCAATCCCCATTTATCATTTATTTGGTCTTAACTCTTGCCATTGAACACCATGTGTGCATTGCAAAGGGGCTCAATTCTGTTAACCCATTACACAAAGGCCTACAGGACTTAAACAAGTCATGCACATAACCATCATCCACCTAATGATGAATAGATCAAGGCACTACTCCTAGATTAGCTTTATAATCTAGAGACCATTCTCATTTTTCTTTCAGGAGAATTTTATTAATTCTTGAAATGCTTCCTATTCTTTTCTTCCTTTCATAAATCAGAGATTATTAAACTCACTCAGGGATTTCAGCCAGACATACAAAGTATTCATGTAAAACACCACATCCCATTTTAAGGTTATTTTTATTCAATCATATTTTCTAAGACTTGCATAAATTTATTTCCAGAAATATTCCCATTTCTTACATAAATCTGGTGAAGTCATATAAAACATTACATTTATTTTACTGTGAACATAGGGTAAGGTTTTTGAGAAAAACCCATAAAAACATATTAACTTGTGATTTGAACAAATCAGCACATATATATATAATATTGCATTGTTCATATCATTTTTAAAATGAACTAGATATAAGCATGTATCCCCTATTCACACTGCCTACTTCATTCTTCATTAGTACCCTATTCCTCAGTAAAAATATTTAACTCATTCCCATATAAAAACTGGATTATAAGTTACAGAGTCCACTTATGTGATCAAGGTGTTTGTCTTTTCAAAGCATTCATCAAAACAATCAAAACAGATCAAAACATCAACCAAAGACTCAGCCAAAACACCAACCATGATCAACATTTATTTATTCTAAGAATAAAATTAAACAAAAACATGATATAGTTTTATATAAGTAATATGGCTGCCCTTAACTTGGGTCTTAATGCCTTAAATCTCATAAGATGATTAATCACTCACCTTCCTTCTTCTTTCCCCGAGAATGCTCTAACTTGAAAACAGTGTGAGTTTGCTCTTCTTTTTATTTTCTAAAAATATCTTTCTGTTTTCAAAAATAACTACTGTCTTTCCTTTGATTTATAAAACATTTAACTAGGGTTTTAGTGGAGTGAAAAACCCATTTTATCCCCACACAAATAAGAGAATTTTGTAAATGTTTTTATGGCTAAATATGCCATTTTCTTTTTGATTCCAATTCGGGTATTTCAGTTGCTTTTCTTCTTTTTCTGTGTACATGCCATTTGCATGTTTCACCCACACACTATTTTCATGTGACTTATCTACATTATTTATTTTCTTAAGACAAATCTGAAATGTTCACATATATATATCTTTTTACCAATTAATTCCTTGCTAATGTTTCAAGCCATTCGTTTTCTCTTGATTATAAAATGTATTTATACCTATATAATACTAATCTGGTTTCATATAATTTAATCATCATAAGAGTTTATTTTATCACTCTATACTCCTTTGGCTACTTATATGCAATATATATGAGATATGTGAATATAAAACTTATTCATACTTAGTTATTTTCTTTCTCATTATTATTTATTGAAGTTATTTTCTCCTCATTATTATTTACTGAAAACAACTATCCTCTTCCTTCTTTATTTCACTCATTCTTGATATTTATTTTCAATTTATTTTATTCTTTGAATATTTTCCATTAACTGAATTTTATAAAATTATTTTTATCTCAATAATTTGGGTCTTCACATACTCTCCTCCTAAAAGGAATTGTGTCCCACAATTATTTTTCTCATACATTTCCATCCAAATGTATACAAAGCATAATTTCATTTCCGAAATTTCAGAAACTCATGCATTCAAAACCAATCAAACATACATAAGTAGTGTTTAAGTTTACCATAATTTTTGGCATACCTTTAGGCAGAAAATAGATTAGGATATTTATCTTTCATCCTATCTTCAGTCTCCCATGTACAATCACTCTCATCTAAACTCCACTGGATTTTAACCAATTTAATTATTTTATTTCTCAATTTCTTTTCTTCTCTAGCCACAATACCCACTGGTTCCTTCTTATAAACCAGATTTTCTTGAATTTCAACTTGTGTAGGAGATATCAGAATGGTCTCCTTATCATGCACCCATCTTCTTAATTGAGATACATGAAATACATCATGTATATTACTCAATTCCTCTGGCAATTTCAACTTATAAGCCAAAGTTCCTACTCTTTGAATAATTTCATATGGCCCTATATATCTTGGTGACAATTTTCCTGCCTTGCCAAACCTCAATATTTTTCTCATTGGTGAAACTTTGAGAAATACATAATTTCCCACTTCAAATTCCACTGGCCTTCTCCCTTTATCTGCATAGGCTTTTTGTCTCTCTTGTGCTGCTCTCATTCTCTGCCTTACAAGTTCAATTCTTGCAGAGGTCTCTTTCACGTGTTCTGGTCCAAGCAACACTCTTTCACCTGCCTCCATCCAACATGAAGGAGATACACAAGGCTTCCCATACAAAGCCTCAAATGGAGCCATACCTATAGTGGACTGATAGCTATTGTTATAAGCAAATTCATCTAAATAGAGATGATCTTCCCAGTTGCCTCCAAAGTCAAGTATACATGCTCTAAGAAAATCTTCTAAAATCTTGTTGACAATCTCAGTTTGCCCATCTGTTTGTGGGTGGTAAGCTGTGCTCAAGCTTAATTCTGTCCCCATAGCCTCTTGAAAGCTACCCAGAACCTCGAGGTAAACAAGGTATCTCTATCACTAATGATAGTCTTGGGGATTCCATGTAATCTCACTATCTCCTTCACAAATAATTGAGCTAATTTGTGAGCATTTCTATTTGAATTCACTGGAATGAAGTGAGCTGTTTTTGTGAGTCTATCAATCACAACCCAAATACTATCATTGCCTCTTCTTATTCTTGGCAAACCATCCACAAAATCCATTGAAATGCTTTCCCATTTCCAGGTACGCACTTCCAGAGGTTGTAGTAAGCCTGAAGGTCTTTGATAATCTGCCTTGACTTGTTGACATGTTAAACACTTTGCCACATATCTTGCCATTGCCCCTTTCATTCCTGGCCACCAATAATTTCTTCTAAGATCATGGTACATTTTTGTACCACCTGGATGTATAGTGTACTTTGTCTTGTGATGCTCATCCATAACCTCTTGCTTCAGTTCTTCTATATTGGGTATGCAGAGTTTCCCTTTCTTTCTTAAGTAACCTCTATCATCAACTTCATAATTTTCCACTGACATGCCTTGGGATATCATGTCCTTCTTTTCTTTTAATTTAGTGTCTTGATTCTGCATATTCCCTATTTTATCAGCTAGGGTTGATCTTAAGGAGATGAGACTTACTTTCCCATATTCAACCATGTCACTATGTACATTGTCTGATGCACCAATTTCTTCCTTCATTTCTACTTCACTAAGGATTGTTAAATCCTTGAATTCAGTCATCATTAAGCTTGCCAATTTTGCTTGATGTCTACTCAAAGCATCTGCTACCTTGTTAGCTTTTCCAGGAGTATATAATATATCAAGATCATAGGCAGCTAAAAACTCTACCCACCTATGTTGTCTCATATTCAAGTCTTTTTGAGAAAACAAATACTTAAGTGATTTATGGTCAGTAAACAATTCAAATTTAGTACCTAAAAAGTAGTGTCTCCATAGCTTCAATGCATAAACAATGGCAGCAAGCTCTAGATCATGAGTGGCATATCTGGTTTCATTTGGCTTGAGTTGCCTTGATGCATATGCTATGACTCTTCCATGTTTCATGAGTACTGCCCCTAACCCAGACCCACTAGCATCAGTATAAACCACTAATCCCTCATTTCCCTCTGGAACTTGCAAGACTGGAGCTTCCATCAATGCCTTCTTCAATGATTCAAAAGCTTGTTCACATTTTTCTATCCACACATATGGTTGCTCTTTTCTGGTTAGCTTGGTTAATGGAATGGCTATCCTTGCAAATTCTTTTATAAACCTTCTATAGTAGCCTGCCATTCCTAAAAATATCCTCACCTCGGTCACTGATTTGGGTCTACTCCATGATTGCACTGCCATGACTTTGTTTGGGTCTACACAAATCCCTTGTTGAGATATAATATGTCCCAAAAATTTAACTTCATCTGCCAAAATGTACACTCAGTAAATTTTGCCTTTAAATCATGTGCTCTTAATCTTGAAAAAACCAGATGCAAATGCCTTGCATGCTCCACTTCTGATTTTGAATACACGAATATATCATCAATGAAAACAACTACAAATTTATCTAGAAAATCTCTGAATGTCCTATTCATTAAATCTACAAAATAGGATGGTGCATTTGTCAATCCAAAAGGAATTACTAAAAATTTATATAGCCCATATCTTGTGTTGAATGCAGTGTATTTAATACTCTCCTCCTCAACCTTCATTTGATGGAATCTAGAGGCTAAGTCTAGCTTTGAAAAGATTCTTGCTCCATTTAATTGATCAAATAAATCATCAATTCTGGGGAGTGGATATTTATTCTTGATAGTAACTTTGTTTAACTACCTGTAATCAATACACATCCTCATTGTACCATCATGTTTCTTTACAAATACCAGTGGAGAACCCCAGTTTGAACTACTAGGCCTTATGAAGCCCTTCTGCTCCAATTCTTCCAATTGTTGTTTCAATTCCACTAATTCTTTAGGACCCATTCTGGTAGGCTTCTTGATGATAGGACTTGCTCCTGGGATTAATCTTATCTGAAATTCAACTGGCCTATTTTCTGGAACTCCTATAACCTCTCCAAAGACATCTGGGTATTCATTTATTACTTTTATGTCTTCTAGAATTAATTCTTTTTCAGTCATGCTCTACATTTGATTAAGGCAATTTGTTTTGGCTATTTCACTCATGACTATAATATTTTTACCATTTTCTGTTTTCAAAGAAATAGTAAAATTTTCCAAGTTCAAAATTGCTTTGAATTTAATCAACCAATCTACTCGTAGAATAATTCCTATTCCAGGATATTTTAACAAAAACAAATCAGATTTAAACATATTTCCTCCTATGTTTAATTTTACTCCCAAACATTGCATTCCCAACATGCAAGAACTACCTAGGGGACTCTGAATAAACAAAGGTTTATCAACTAAATTGCATGTGAGGGCCAATTTATTTACTATGTCTTGTGATATTAAGGAATGTGTAGCCCCAGTGTCATATATAACTGAGATTGGATAATCTTTAATTAGGAGTATACCTTCCAATTGTCAAGAATTTCCCACTGCATTTGCTTTTGCTTTGCCTTCCAATGCTCCTACCTTTGCTCCTTTCTTGAACTCTGGGCAATTCCTTTTGATATGACCTTCTTTCCTACAATTTATGGCAAATGAATGGGGTTTTCTTAGCTACTTGACACCTATTACTCATGTGTACTTCCTTGCCACAGTTGTAGCAAATATGTAACAGTCCGAAATTTTTAAACGAAATTTTAATTAAAAATAAAACAATTCAGAATATTTATTTAAATATAAATTGTAGAAATTCGTATAAAACGAAAATTTAAAACGTTACATTTCGTCACTTTTTGTTCGTTCTTAACTTTACATTTGAATAAAATTTTATTAACGATGATTTTTGCTATTTTAAATTTTGATTTATAAAGTTACGTTTTATTGAAAGAAACCGTTATCATTTTTTTTTAAAAGAAGCAAATAAAGTTGTACGTTACTTTGGGCATTTCATTTATAATTCCTCTTGCCTTTTTCCTTCGTCCATTTGTTTTTTTTATATGCGTGGCTCTACAAGCTTCAGCCGTATATTCTATTTTGAGGAATTCAAACTCTTGCCCAAAAATATTGCATTAAATCGTGCACGTGGAAGATTTTTCTTTCCCTTTGGCCTTCCGTTCGTTCCTCCACTTTAATATAATTTATTGCCTAAATCTATTCCTCGTTCAAACTTATTTCCAAACTGCAGTTTCTTTCAGCTCCATCTTCTTTTTGCGGGTCCATCTTCCAGGTAATGTTCTTTTCATTTTTGTCGTTCTGATTTCTCTATGGCCGTGCTTTGCATATTTGTATTTCCTTCGCCACCTATTTGCCCACCCCATGCTTGCCACCGAGACCAACCCTTCCCCCTTCGCCATGTTCCCAACACCAGACCGCCTCCAGCCTACAACCACGAGGCCAGAACCACCTCCACGTCAGCCATACGCCACCAGCCTCGTACGCCTAGACACCCACGCCAGGCCGAGACCCACCAGCCTACCCGAGTCCAACACTACACCCACCAGCCTACCCGAGTCCAACACTACACCCACCAGCAACCACCCATCGCCTGACCAAACCCACCACCGATCGCCGATCCACCAAACCATACGAGACCAGCCTGACCTGCAACCGAACCCCGAACCACAGCCTGACCTGCAACCGAACCCCGAACCACCGCCTGCACCACGTGACAACCCTTCGCCAGTCGCCACCCAGCCACGTCTCAACCACGAAACCAACCCAGACCGAGACTGCCATGCGCTGCCTTCCCTCTGGACTCCCTGCCGAGACCAACCCTGTACCGCATCTACTTGGTACTTAGAAGCATGAAATGAAAAAAATGTTTGCCACCTTTGCTTTTGTAAAATTTGTGTCTAAGTTGCCTCTGGTTTTGAGAATTAAAGGAATGAGAAAGTTTTGTTTTGTCACGTGGTGGCAGCCTTATCATATTGTCCACTGACTTTGGGAAAAATTTGTTTGCACCTTTGAAAAAGTGGTACTTTGCATTTTTGTATTTTCGAAAGCATCAGTTAGAAAATGTGATGAACAATGATGTTTGTCATTTTTACGTTTTTTCAAATTGTTGGGTTCGGCAGACCAAGTTAAAATTTTAGTTTTGTTTTATTGCCTCCGCTTTGTAAAAAAAAAAAAAAAATATTGTTTCTGATTTTTTTACCTGTTACTTTTTCGTTGTTCACTTCGTTGAAAATTCGTTATTCGTGAAATCTTTGAGTTGGTTATTTACTGTGCTTTTGGTTTGAATCCAGTTGGCGCATCCGCTAACGACTGATTGTGCTATCCGCGTGCTTTCGATTGACTTCGTATTTCTTTCGTTCCGAATCTCCAGCTCCGTAGAGGTGAGTAAATCTCACACGAATATTCATACTTATATAAATTGTGAAACGACCGCAACTGAATGTGTAGAAATAAATAAATAAACAAATGATGTTATAATTACCTGTGATTTATTTATAGTTGATGTTAATTGTTAAAACTGCATATCGTATAATCTGTTATATCTGTTCTTATTTACTGTTATTCTATTCTGTTAAATCACACTGCAAGTTCCCTGTAGAATAGAATCACTATGGGTTGAAATGATACATACCCGAACGGACTTTAGAATAAGGGAAGGTCGTTATGGGCTGAAATGATAGGCTTGAGCGATTTTCAATTAAATTTTATTTACTTGGGATTGCGGGTTTGAAATGATAAAACCCGGATTTTTCTTTGTAAATTACGGATTGAAATGATATAGTATCCGTATCATTTGAATTAGGCTAGAAAATATTATACAGACCCGTGGTTATTTTTCTGTATTTTCTGAATATTTTAAACGATTTTAAAAAAAAAAATGTAATAACATTAAATTGATTTAAACCGAATTTTTTAGCGATTTATTTAAAGTAGAAATGATTTTTCTATGTGATAAAAATAAATAAATGGAGGAATATTTATTTTTTAAACGAAACTTAAACTTTGAAATTTTGGAAAAAGGGAAAAAGGAAAGATGGAAACTTAAGTTAATTGAAATTGAAATTTTGTTTTAAATTTGTGGAAAAATGAAGTTTAAGTTTAAGTGTTGAAATGAATGTAATAAGCAAATTGGTAAGTTTGGTTTTAACTTGTAAAACTTCTTTGAAATAAAATTTGTTAAAGGATTGAAATGAACATTTTTAATGTATGATTTTATAAGTTTTAACTAGGTAGAATCTGTAGCACTTGTTAAGTGTTGTGGTTTTTATAAATGAATCAAAGGACTAAAATGAACTAAAGCTATGATAGTACTTGGTAAGTGCTGTTGTGGCAGAAACTAAAATTGAACTTGAACTAATGAAAAGCTACTGTAGCACTTGTTAAGGACTGCAGTAGACTGAATTATGATTGTTTAACTGATATAACAATTTTTTTTAAATATTGTTGTTGAATAAAAATTGTTTTTCGAATATAACTTACCGCCACATTTTTTAAATGCCGTGGAAGCTGAAAATTTTAATGTTTTTGTTTAAGAGAATAAGTGAACTCCGAAGAGTTAGATTTTGGAAATATAATATTGATTTAAAGGAATAATGACTTTGTTTTTAAATGGTTTAATTCGAAGTATATTTTGATAAATTGTTTTAAATTTATAACCACGGGTTATAATAACGATTGGTTGGCAAAGAGACCGGGATCGGATATGGACATACTCTCTGTCGATATCGAAAACCACTTTGACAACCGTGTACGCGGTGGAGATTCCAGAATGAAGTAGGATGGTGGCGACGTTCTTAAGGTATGTTACGTGGACCCAACTCCCGTGAGTTGGCATAAGGTGGCTAAAACAGGAGCGATCTCGGACCAGTGAGGTAGCACCTCTTCTCGGACACATTTCTTCGATATTATACTCTTACTTGTGATTTGACTAGATGGCCATCCTCCGATTTGGGAATGTTGTTCGAGGTGGAACGGTAGTGGCTGCTATGCGTATCCATCAGTCCGTGTGCGTAATTGGTATATCTACCCTGGCATTGCCTAGTTGTGCCGTGTCACCTACCATATCGAGCTTTAGTACGATTATGATTTTAAGATCCGACCGCGTTAAGGTTCTCCATCCCCTTAACGCTATTTTCCGATATGATTATACTTTACTTATGTAGACACTATTATAATAGCGAATATTACTACATAGTAGATAGTTTAACGGATCCTTAGAGGATGGGCGGTCCCAAGCATCTTCTAAGTTACTTGTAACTTTACTACAGTTCATTTGAGTTGGTTTACATTGTATAAGTATGTATATCCTGACTCGAGTGTTATGTTTTATTTTACGCTCGGGTCAGCCTGAGTATTCACAGCTTTGGATTCACCTTTCTGGAGCTCGGAATCACTGGAGATTCTGCTTATCTAGTTATCTTCCTATTTCAGTTTCAGTCGTCTTATTTCAGCTTTTGTTTTAGAGACTTGTGTATTTGGGGATTTCTACTGTACTTGTTTCAGAACTATATTGTGTTTCAGACTATGTATTTTGTATTTGATTTTAGACTATGTATTTAGTGGCTTCATGAACCACTATGGTATTTTTAAATTCCGCTGCGAGTTATTCTGATATTTCTGTGTCTGTGATTCTGTGAATGATTTTATTTGCTCCAAATTTTATTACAATCTGTTATTTTGCATTATTCAAGTCGGACATGTGTGGATTATTGTCGATTTGAATGGTCCAAAATAGTGGGTCGTTACATTTGGTATCAGAGCCAGGTTTTAGGCAAACCTTAGCCTATGGAGCAAAAACTCATTAGAGATAGGGTAGAAATACCCTAGAATGAGTGAAATCAAACTCAGAATCATTTCTTTGTGAGTGAACGTATTTTCAAAGTATAAAATGATTTTTAAAATGATTTTTCAAATGATTTTTCAAAGATTATTTTGATATAAAGTTTTCTTGTTTTAAGAAGAAATTTTCTAAACCTCCTTCTTTCCGTATCTACCTTGTTAGGAATTTTGTTATTAGGATATTCACCCAAGTGATCTTATCGTGTTTTTATCTTAACTTATCTTAGTCTTCTTTGTACCTTGTCCTAAATTAATTCTTGATATTTCCAGGATGAATCGTGGAAATGCTAGAGGTAGGGGTCGTGGTATTGCCCCAGTTCCTCCACCTGTTGCACCCGTTAAGTTTACAGTCCTTTGCAAAGAATTCTCTCAGCTCGGTGGCACTAAGTTCACCGGTTCAGAAAGTATCATCGAAGCCCAGCAATGGCTAAGAAGTTTGGAAAGAATCTTTACTGGTTTGGAGATCACTGATGCCCAGAAGCGTCAGTTAGCAGCATGGCAGCTGCAAGAGTCAGCCCTAGATTGGTGGGAGTCTGTTACGACTCACACTAACGAAGGTGATCTTTCGTGGGAGCAGTTCAGGTATCCTTTGTGTTAACTTGAATTTTTCCCCATTTCCTTTCTTTTCGAATTCATCTTAAATTCTGTTTCTGTATCTTCTTTCCAGGGAGGCTTTTGTGGCAAAATGGATGCCCGAAGCCGGAAAATCTCAGCTTTACCGTGAATTCATGGACCTCAAGCAGGGTACCATGTCCTTCTCAGAGTATGAACGGAAGTTCAATGAACTCTCAAAATTCGGTCCTGGTCTTATCGACACTCAGCTAAAGAAGAATGAGAAGTTCATTTCTGGAGCTCGCCCAGAGTTCTACGATCGCCTTATTTCACATGTTCATGGCACATTTACTGAGCTCATGGATATGGCTATCCGCTATGAGAACCCTACTTCCAAGGGTCCTGCTACTTCTGGTACTCATGTCTCACAATCTTCCTCTGCAAATTCCAAGAAGAGAAAGCCCAACTTCCACCAGCAGAAGAAGAATTGGATCAAACATGCGGGCTTGGGATCTTCAGCATCTGCTCCTTCTCAGAGACTCCCTATTGATCTTTCCTCCATCACTTGCTTCAAATGTGACCAGAAGGGACACTATGCCAATAGTTGCCCTAATCTGTCCAGTGCTGCTGTTCCTCCACCCCAGGTTACCAGGAACGATCTGTGTCATGTCTGTCTTCAGCCGGGTCATTTTAGGAAGGACTGTCCTTTATATCAGAAGGGAAAGCCATCTGGCGTATTTGCTGTCACATCAGCTTCATCACCTGCTCCCGCACCTACTCCTGCCCCTAGCGATAGTCAAGGTACTCTTCAAGGCACCTTTACTTTATTTCATCATCCAGTTCGTGTTTTATTTGATACTGGCGCTTCGCATAGTTTTATTTCTGATGACCTGTGTAATAAGTTTGAACATCTCCTTTCCCCTGAGTATGCTTCTGTTCCTTTATGTGTTTCTAATCCTATTGGTGGTCCCGCAAACCTTAATAAGATTTGTAAGCATGTGAAACTCCTCCATTCCGATCATAGTTTTAGTGGCGATTTCTATATCCTTGATTTCGATGCTTTTGATTTGCTGCTTGGAAGTGATTGGCTTGATAGACACGATGCCCGTATTTCGTGTAAATCCCGAATTGTTTCTCTTAAGGATGATCGAGGAAATTCTTTACTTATTCAGGGCCGTATGCCTCATGATTATGCTGGTAGCTTTATCTTTTCTCTAGATGCTTCTATTGATGATCTTCAGTCGACCCGTGTAGTTAATCACTACCCGGATGTATTCGGTGAAGTTACTGCTTTACCTCCCAAGCGGGAAATTGATTTCCGCATTGATCTCATTCCTGGAGCTCGACCTATAGTTCTTCCTCCTAGAAGAATGGCACCCCGCGAGAAGGTTGAGTTAAGGAAACAAATTGAAGACCTATCGTCCAAGGGTCTGATCAGACCTAGTTTTTCGGAATGGGGAGCCGCGGTGGTTTTCGTCACCAAGTCCGATGGTTCTCTACGGATGTGTGTTGATTATAGGGAGTTGAACAAACTCACTATGAAAAATAGATATCCAATGCCTCGCATCAATGACATGTTTGATCAGCTTTATGGTGCTACTGTTTTCTCTCAACTTGATCTAGCCACAGGTTTTCACCAACTCAGAGTTGCCGAGGAAAGTATTCCTAAGACTGCTTTCCGTACTGAAAATGGATTCTTCGAATGGTTAGTCATGCCTTTTGGTTTGACTAATGCTCCCGCTTTCTTTGTTGACTTGATGAATCGTGTATTCCGTGATGTGCTTAATAAATTTGTTCTAGTCTTCGTGGATGATATCCTCATATTCTCCAAGTCTGAAGAAGAACATGAGTCACATTTGAAATCTGTTCTTGAGACTCTTCGAAAGCATCAATTAAAAGCTAAATTTTCCAAATGCCATTTCTGGAAGGATGAAGTCCGATTTCTGGGGCATATTGTTTCTAGTAATGGAGTTTCAGTTGATCCAGTCAAGATCGCTGCGATCAATGTAAGTTCTCCTTTCTTTCTCTTTCATTGTTTCATTTCAATTTACTCTACCTTTTCTATTATCCTTCTTTTCCCTATTCTGTACAGGATTGGGAAACTCCTAAGACTCCTACTGATATCCGTAGTTTTCTGGGCCTCGCCGGTTATTACCGGAGATTCATTGAGAATTTCGCTCGGATTGCTGCACCTCTCACTGCTTTAACTCGGAAGAATGCTAAGTTTATTTGGAGTAGTAAGTGTGAAGCTGCATTCAATGAGTTAAAAGACAAGCTTACTTCTGCACCTGTTCTTACCGTTCCAAATGGAGATGAGGGATTAACGGTATACACTGATGCTTGTAGAGAAGGTTTGGGAGCTGTTCTGATGCAAGATGGTAGAGTGATTGCTTATGCTAGTAGACAGTTGAAGACTCATGAAGTAAATTATGCTGCCCATGATCTAGAGTTGCTTGCAGTTGTTTTCGCTTTGAAGCTTTGGAGACATCATCTGTTGGGTACCAAGTTCGAGCTTTTCACAGATCATCAGTCTTTGAGGTATATTTTTTCTCAGAAGGATTTGAATCAGAGACAAGTTAGGTGGTTAGAGTTCCTTGCTTCTTATGACCTCGACATCAACTATACACCGGGAAAGGCTAATGTAGTGGCAGATGCTTTGAGTAGGAAGAAAGCTTTGTTGTGTCAGATTGTTGTTTCTTCACCTCTTGTGGATCGTATTATGGCTAGACAGGATGAAGGTCGGATGCTTAAGTTGATTAAGGAGAATGTTCGAAGTAGAGTTGGGGGTAGTAGTCTTGATGGTAATGGAGCTCAGATTGACGATAAGGGTGTATTGAGGATTAATAATAGGATTTGTGTCCCGAATGTTGATGGATTGAGACAGGAGTTACTTCGGGAGCATCATCAGTCCAGACTTTCTATTCATCCAGGCGTAACCAAGATGTATCAGGATATGAAGAAGTTATATTGGTGGAAAGGTATGAAGCGAGATATTTCTATTTTCGTCAATAGGTGTGCGACTTGTCAGCAAGTCAAGGCAGATCATCAGAAGACCCCTGGTTTATTGCAGCCTCTTGAGATTCCCAATTGGAAGTGGGAACAAGTTTCTATGGATTTCATTGATGGTTTACCAAGGAGTAGGAAGGGTAACGAAAGTATCTGGGTTATTGTGGATAGATTGACCAAATCAGCTCATTTCATTCCGGTCAAGTCTACTCGTTCAGCTTCTAGTTTATCTGAGATTTACATGAGGGAGATTGTTCGTCTCCATGGTGTTCCTCTCAGTATCGTTTGTGATCGTGATCCTATCTTTACTAGTAGATTTTGGAAAGCCTTTCAGGATTCTTTGGGTACTCATCTAAATCTGAGCACTGCTTACCATCCACAGACTGACGGTCAAACGGAAAGGGTGAATCAGATTTTAGAAGATCTTCTTCGTGCTTGTGTGCTTGATTATGGAGGATCTTGGGAAGATCATCTCCATCTCGTCGAATTCACTTATAACAATAGTTATCAGGCCAGTATTGAGACATCTCCATTTTCTGCTCTTTACGGACGACCTTGTAGATCTCCTTCTTGTTGGATTGAATCAGGTAATCGTTTGGTTCTTGGTCCTGAGATGGTTTTGGAAGCTTCAGAGAGAGTCGAAGAGATTAAGAGGAAGATGAGGATTGCCCAGGATAGACAGAAGAAGTACGCCGATCGTAGAAGACGGAGTTTAGAGTTTGTTGTTGGTGATTTGGTTTTCCTTAAGGTCTCTCCCTTAAGGAATGTTATTCGTTTTGGTCGTAGAGGAAAGCTATCTCCTAGATTCGATGGTCCTTTCCGCATTTTGGAAAGAATTGGTTCTCTTGCTTATCGTCTGGATTTACCCGAGAAATTTTCTGGAATTCACAACGTCTTTCATGTATCTCATCTTCGTCGCTATCTGCATGATCCATCTCTTATTATTCAGCCTTCTGCTCTTGATAGTTTGGATATTGAGCCAAATCTGACTGTTGAGAGGAAGCCACTTCGTATCGTCGATCGAGGTACGAAGCAGCTAAGAAGAAAATCTGTCAACCTGGTCAAAGTGCAGTGGAGCACTGATGAACGGGATTGCACCTGGGAGACGGAGGAGAGCATTCGTGCTTCGAATCCGGAATTGTTTATTTCAGGTACTTTTGCTATTCTATCTATCTTTCTTTGTTTTCCTTCTTCGTTCCTTTTCGAGGACGAAAAGCTTTGAGTGGGGGAGAGTGTAACAGTCCGAAATTTTTAAACGAAATTTTAATTAAAAATAAAACAATTCGGAATATTTATTTAAATATAAATTGTAGAAATTCGTATAAAACGAAAATTTAAAACGTTACATTTCGTCACTTTTTGTTCGTTCTTAACTTTACATTTGAATAAAATTTTATTAACGATTATTTTTGCTATTTTAAATTTTGATTTATAAAGTTACGTTTTATTGAAAGAAACCGTTATCATTTTTTTTTAAAAGAAGCAAATAAAGTTGTACGTTACTTTGGGCATTTCATTTATAATTCCTCTTGCCTTTTTCCTTCGTCCATTTGTTTTTTTTATATGCGTGGCTCTACAAGCTTCAGCCGTATATTCTATTTTGAGGAATTCAAACTCTTGCCCAAAAATATTGCATTAAATCGTGCACGTGGAAGATTTTTCTTTCCCTTTGGCCTTCCGTTCGTTCCTCCACTTTAATATAATTTATTGCCTAAATCTATTCCTCGTTCAAACTTATTTCCAAACTGCAGTTTCTTTCAGCTCCATCTTCTTTTTGCGGGTCCATCTTCCAGGTAATGTTCTTTTCATTTTTGTCGTTCTGATTTCTCTATGGCCGTGCTTTGCATATTTGTATTTCCTTCGCCACCTATTTGCCCACCCCATGCTTGCCACCGAGACCAACCCTTCCCCCTTCGCCATGTTCCCAACACCAGACCGCCTCCAGCCTACCACCACGAGGCCAGAACCACCTCCACGTCAGCCATACGCCACCAGCCTCGTACGCCTAGACACCCACGCCAGGCCGAGACCCACCAGCCTACCCGAGTCCAACACTACACCCACCAGCAACCACCCATCGCCTGACCAAACCCACCACCGATCGCCGATCCACCAAACCATACGAGACCAGCCTGACCTGCAACCGAACCCCGAACCACAGCCTGACCTGCAACCGAACCCCGAACCACCGCCTGCACCACGTGACAACCCTTCGCCAGTCGCCACCCAGCCACGTCTCAACCACGAAACCAACCCAGACCGAGACTGCCATGCGCTGCCTTCCCTCTGGACTCCCTGCCGAGACCAACCCTGTACCGCATCTACTTGGTACTTAGAAGCATGAAATGAAAAAAATGTTTGCCACCTTTGCTTTTGTAAAATTTGTGTCTAAGTTGCCTCTGGTTTTGAGAATTAAAGGAATGAGAAAGTTTTGTTTTGTCACGTGGTGGCAGCCTTATCATATTGTCCACTGACTTTGGGAAAAATTTGTTTGCACCTTTGAAAAAGTGGTACTTTGCATTTTTGTATTTTCGAAAGCATCAGTTAGAAAATGTGATGAACAATGATGTTTGTCATTTTTACGTTTTTTCAAATTGTTGGGTTCGGCAGACCAAGTTAAAATTTTAGTTTTGTTTTATTGCCTCCGCTTTGTAAAAAAAAAAAAAAAAAAAAATATTGTTTCTGATTTTTTTACCTGTTACTTTTTCGTTGTTCGCTTCGTTGAAAATTCGTTATTCGTGAAATCTTTGAGTTGGTTATTTACTGTGCTTTTGGTTTGAATCCAGTTGGCGCATCCGCTAACGACTGATTGTGCTATCCGCGTGCTTTCGATTGACTTCGTATTTCTTTCGTTCCGAATCTCCAGCTCCGTAGAGGTGAGTAAATCTCACACGAATATTCATACTTATATAAATTGTGAAACGACCGCAACTGAATGTGTAGAAATAAATAAATAAACAAATGATGTTATAATTACCTGTGATTTATTTATAGTTGATGTTAATTGTTAAAACTGCATATCGTATAATCTATTATATCTGTTCTTATTTACTGTTATTCTATTCTGTTAAATCACACTGCAAGTTCCCTGTAGAATAGAATCACTATGGGTTGAAATGATACATACCCGAACGGACTTTAGAATAAGGGAAGGTCGTTATGGGCTGAAATGATAGGCTTGAGCGATTTTCAATTAAATTTTATTTACTTGGGATTGCGGGTTTGAAATGATAAAACCCGGATTTTTCTTTGTAAATTACGGATTGAAATGATATAGTATCCGTATCATTTGAATTAGGCTAGAAAATATTATACAGACCC
Organism: Allium fistulosum; assembly: GCA_030737815.1. Classification (NCBI taxonomy): domain Eukaryota; kingdom Viridiplantae; phylum Streptophyta; class Magnoliopsida; order Asparagales; family Amaryllidaceae; genus Allium; species Allium fistulosum. The sequence goes on along the minus strand of CM060904.1, from coordinate 1,214,061,457 downwards.
GTGGTTATTTTTCTGTATTTTCTGAATATTTTAAACGATTTTAAAAAAAAAATTGTAATAACATTAAATTGATTTAAACCAAATTTTTTAGCGATTTATTTAAAGTAGAAATGATTTTTCTATGTGATAAAAATAAATAAATGGAGGAATATTTATTTTTAAAACGAAACTTAAACTTTGAAATTTTGGAAAAAGGGAAAAAGGAAAGATGGAAACTTAAGTTAATTGAAATTGAAATTTTGTTTTAAATTTGTGGAAAAATGAAGTTTAAGTTTAAGTGTTGAAATGAATGTAATAAGCAAATTGGTAAGTTTGGTTTTAACTTGTAAAACTTCTTTGAAATAAAATTTGTTAAAGGATTGAAATGAACATTTTTAATGTATGATTTTATAAGTTTTAACTAGGTAGAATCTGTAGCACTTGTTAAGTGTTGTGGTTTTTATAAATGAACCAAAGGACTAAAATGAACTAAAGCTATGATAGTACTTGGTAAGTGCTGTTGTGGCAGAAACTAAAATTGAACTTGAACTAATGAAAAGCTACTGTAGCACTTGTTAAGGACTGCAGTAGACTGAATTATGATTGTTTAACTGATATAACAATTTTTTTTAAATATTGTTGTTGAATAAAAATTGTTTTTCGAATATAACTTACCGCCACATTTTTTAAATGCCGTGGAAGCTGAAAATTTTAATGTTTTTGTTTAAGAGAATAAGTGAACTCCGAAGGGTTAGATTTTGGAAATATAATATTGATTTAAAGGAATAATGACTTTGTTTTTAAATGGTTTAATTCGAAGTATATTTTGATAAATTGTTTTAAATTTATAACCACGGGTTATAATAACGATTGGTTGGCAAAGAGACCGGGATCGGATATGGACATACTCTCTGTCGATACCGAAAACCACTTTGACAACCGTGTACGCGGTGGAGATTCCAGAATGAAGTAGGATGGTGGCGACGTTCTTAAGGTATGTTACGTGGACCCAACTCCCGTGAGTTGGCATAAGGTGGCTAAAACAGGAGCGATCTCGGACCAGTGAGGTAGCACCTCTTCTCGGACACATTTCTTCGATATTATACTCTTACTTGTGATTTGACTAGATGGCCATCCTCCGATTTGGGAATGTTGTTCGAGGTGGAACGGTAGTGGCTGCTATGCGTATCCATCAGTCCGTGTGCGTAATTGGTATATCTACCCTGGCATTGCCTAGTTGTGCCGTGTCACCTACCATATCGAGCTTTAGTACGATTATGATTTTAAGATCCGACCGCGTTAAGGTTCTCCATCCCCTTAACGCTATTTTCCGATATGATTATACTTTACTTATGTAGACACTATTATAATAGCGAATATTACTACATAGTAGATAGTTTAACGGATCCTTAGAGGATGGGCGGTCCCAAGCATCTTCTAAGTTACTTGTACCTTTACTACAGTTCATTTGAGTTGGTTTACATTGTATAAGTATGTATATCCTGACTCGAGTGTTATGTTTTATTTTACGCTCGGGTCAGCCTGAGTATTCACAACTTTGGATTCACCTTTCTGGAGCTCGGAATCACTGGAGATTCTGCTTATCTAGTTATCTTCCTATTTCAGTTTCAGTCGTCTTATTTCAGCTTTTGTTTTAGAGACTTGTGTATTTGGGGATTTCTACTGTACTTGTTTCAGAACTATATTGTGTTTCAGACTATGTATTTTGTATTTGATTTTAGACTATGTATTTAGTGGCTTCATGAACCACTATGGTATTTTTAAATTCCGCTGCGAGTTATTCTGATATTTCTGTGTCTGTGATTCTGTGAATGATTTTATTTGCTCCAAATTTTATTACAATCTGTTATTTTGCATTATTCAAGTCGGACATGTGTGGATTATTGTCGATTTGAATGGTCCAAAATAGTGGGTCGTTACAAAATAATTTTTTTCTTAACTTCCCCACTAGTTGCTCCTTCAACCTTCTTGTCTGAATTCTTCTTATCATAAGGATGTGCTCTATTTTTCCCCTTCTTGTTGTTGTTATTAGCTCTCATGTTCCTGAATTTCTCCCTTGCATTATCATGTTGTTCAAAAGAAAGAGTGAGATCTATGACTTGATCAAATGTTTTGTCTTTGTATGGTAGCATTGCTCTACTTAAACCAGCATTAAGTCCTTGAATAAATCTTGAATTCTTTGATTCCTCATTCCCTATGAGCATGGTTCCATACTTAGACAAGCTCTCAAACTTTTGAGTGTATTCAGTCACACTCATTGATCCTTTCCTCAATCTTATGAACTCCTCAAGCAATATTTCCTTAGCTGTTGCTGGGACAAATCTAGCCTCAAGCATATCCTTGAACTGATCCCATGTTATCTCATTTTCTGGTCTTCCTGTGATGATTACCTCCCACCAATCCAATGCTGCTCCTTTGAGCCTTCTGGAAGCTATTTGCCTCTTCCTTTGGTCATTGATTTGCATGTCTGCAAATATACTTTCCAAAGTTCTTAGCCATGTTTGCACACCCATAACTCCTTCAGTGCCTTCAAAATCCTTGCCTCCTAAATTTGAGAATGTTTTCAGTAGCTTAGATAACTCTTTATGAGGATTTTCTTCCCTCTGCACTGCTCCTTCCTTAAAATGCCCTCACCAAATCTTGCAAATTGACCTATGGTGTTGCACTAGAGGGTCCTGCGCCAGATTTTGGTGGTCTTCCTACCATGATTTGCTATATAATTTACATAGCTAGTTAGTCTTGTTTTTGATTTAGTAATTTATTCCTACTGAAAATATTTTTATGTGGTTTGTTCCTTAGAATTTTATCCATATGAGAATATTATATTTTTTTTGGCTATGTTTTTGGTAACATAGCTCTAATACCAACTGAAGTGACCCACTTTTCTTCTACTATATTTTACTGATTTTTAGTTGAGTATTTTTTTAACAAGGGATCACTTCTTTTCTTGCCTCTTTCATTTCTTTTAATTAATTTCCCATGATCCAGAATTTACTAATATAAAAATATCAGTATTTTAATCAAGTCATATCATTTATATATGTGAAGATATATAAATGTTTCTTTGCCTATCAAAGTGTTAAAGTAGCAAAGAAATTTAATCACACAACATTTTCCATAATTGAAAAGTTTTGTGTCATATAGTTATTTCTATACTTTAATCTTTTATTTGACTCAAGACTGACTAATACATGATTCAAGTGTTACTACCTTAAAATGACTCAGGATTAACTAATACACTTTCAGGTATTTTCATCTTGGAATGACTCAAGATTGACTAATACATTTTCCAAGTATTAGCACCTATTTTTCTCTTCTTTATTTTCCAAATTAATCTATAAACCAGATTGATTAATTTGTGGATTTATAACCCATGTATTAGATCTTTGAGATTCATAAATTAATACATGTTGTTTTAGAATGATAAAACATATTAAAACTTGGTTTGATCTATGGATCACTGGTTGTCTAGCCCAGATTCAGGATTCAAACATAAACATGCACAAGACATGCACAAACATGCAAAAGCAATTCAGGTCAGCAAAATGCACATATCCTGGTTCATGAAGCATGTAATGATCATGTGAGTAATAAAGTTGTAAACTAATCTAAAGGTCATATAGATTTTTGATATTTAGATTGGAAATAGTGTTGAATATGATTTTAGAAAGGTCTTTGCATTTTTCTGGCTAAAAGCATATAGAGTGTGAGGTTCTAGAATTTTATACACTTAACAAAATTACTCTACATTCTTGTTTAAGCCTATATTGTTTATCCCTATTTCTGACTTGCTTCTTCAGTTTCATATTGAAGTCGGTTCCAGATTTTACTAATTCTAATTCCTAAATCCTTATATACTTAGGATTTTCAGGTTTTATTGTAACATAATCCTACTCTTGTTCTAGACATACCATAGGATTTAGTTGCATTTTGAATTAGCTTACTCTATGGTCTTGTTTGCTTCAGGAATCTGAAGACTATGGCTTCAATCTTTTGCATGTACTTGTATCAATTACAAGACATGTACAAGCCTTACTGGTTAGCCAAGACCATGTTCAACTCATCCACTCAATACTTTAGCACATATTTATTCAAAAACAACTTAATTTTTATAACTGAAATATAGCAAACATGCCAAGGGGAACACATCCACATATCAGATTAAATGGCATGTTCTCCTTTTTTTTATAATCCTTTGGATTATTTCCAGAGTATGCTACTTGAATCAACAACTCACAAGCGCATATAATACTTAAGTTTTTTTCCTTTTACATGTTCTTTTCAAGAAAACAAAGCAAGTATGAATCCTGGAAATACACAAGACATAAGAGAGTTTGCCTAGATTATTTATTACAATCAAGCTTCTACTTCTCTAAAGAATTTTAAAACCAGCAAGTTCTTCAAACATCCATACAAGCAATCTACTCAAGCATCTTTCCCTGCAGCAACACTTTGAACTGCCTCAATGAAAATGAGACACCCCAAAGATTGCAAAGGCAACAAATAGGGTCAGAAAATATATTCTGGTATGAGTGAAATCATAGTTTATAAATAACTTGTAATTACTAAACTCTATGCAGAGACTCATACGTTTGATACTTATTTAGATTCATACTAAAATCTGGGTACATATATATATATACATATAAGCTCATACTAACATACATGCACACAAGTATTCATTCATCAACACAATTCAGTTATATGTACATATACTCCTATGGATTGACTCCCTTAATTCCATAGCTCAATTTCTCAATCCCTATTTATCATTTATTTGGTCTTAACTCTTGCCATTGAACACCATGTGTGCATTGCAAAGGGGCTCAATTCTGTTTACCCTTTACACAGTGGCCTACAGGACTTAAACAAGTCATGCACATACCCATCATCCACCTAATGATGAATAGATCGAGGAACTACTCCTAGATTAGCTTTATAATCTAGAGACCATTCTCATTTTTCTTTCAGGAGAATTTTATTAATTCTTGAAATGCTTCCTATTCTTTTCTTCCTTTCATAAATCAAAGAGTATTAAACTCACTCAGGGATTTCAGCTAGACATACAAAGTATTCATGTAAAACACCACATCCCATTTTAAGGTTATTTTTATTCAATCATATTTTCTAAGACTTGAATAAATTTATTTCCAGAAATATTCCCATTTCTTACATAAATCTGGTGAAGTCATATAAAACATTACATTTATTTTACTGTGAACATAGGGTAAGGTTTTTGAGAAAAACCCATAAAAACATATTAACTCGTGATTTGAACAAATCAGCACATATATATATAATATTGCATTGTTCATATCATTTTTAAAATGAACTAGACGTAAGCATGAATCCCCTATTCACACTGCCTACTTTATTCTTCATTAGTACCCTATTCCTCAGTAAAAATGTTTAACTCATTCCCATATAAAAATTGGATTATAAGTTACAGAGTCCATTTCTGTGATCAGGGTGTTTGTCTTTTCAAAGCATTCATCAAAACAATCAAAACAGATCAAAACATCAACCAAAGACTCAGCCAAAACACCAACCATGATCAACATTTATTTATTCTGAGAATAAAATTAAACAAAAACATGATATGGTTTTATATAAGTAATATGGCTGCCCTTAACTTGGGTCTTAATGCCTTAAATCTCATAAGATGATTAATCACTCACCTTCCTTCTTCTTTCCCCGAGAATGCTCTAACTTGAAAATAGTGTGAGTTTGCTCTTCTTTTTATTTTCTAAAAATATCTTTCTGTTTTAAAAAATAACTGCTGCCTTTCCTTTGATTTCTAAAACATTTAACTAGGGTTTTAGTGGAGTGAAAAACCCATTTTATCCCCACACAAATAAGAGAATTTTGTAAATGTTTTTATGGCTAAATATGCCATTTTCTTTTTGATTACATTTCGGGTATTTAGTTGCTTTTCTTCTTTTTCTTTGTACATGCCAATTGCATGTTTCATCTATACACTATTTTCATATGACTTATCTACATTATTTATTTTCTTAAGACAAATCTGAAATGTTCACATATATATATATATATATATCTTTTTATCAATTAATTCCTTGCTAATGTTTCAAGCCATTTGTTTTCTCTTGATTATAAAATGTATTTATACCTATATAATACTAATCTGGTTTCATATATTTTAATCATCATAAGAGTTTATTTTATCACTCTATACTCCTCTGGCTACTTATATGCAATATATATATGAGATATGTGAATATAAAACTTATTCATACTTAGTTATTTTCTTTCTCATTATTATTTATTGAAGTTATTTTCTCCTCATTATTATTTACTGAAAACAACTATCCTCTTCCTTATTTATTTCACTCATTCTTGATATTTATTTTCAATTTATTTTATTCTTTGAATATTTTCCATTAACTGATTTTTATAAAATTATTTTTATCTCAATAATTTAGGTCTTCACAATCATTTCCTCCTATAGGCAAGCCTTTGCATGTTGCGGACGTGTTGGGCCAGTGATCAATGACAATCAGCATTTTGGTAGAGTTGGATATTGGTTTTGGTTGTATGTTGGAGAGTAGTGATGATGATGATATATTAGAGAGAGGTACCTTCCCTTATACACGAAAGACGACCATGAATGCCCTGCTCGCTTATCCATGGACGTTGGTGTATCTACCTATATGGGATTAGGGTACTGTTTGCTTAGAATAAGTGACCACTTGTTTGACCACATATTGATAAATAATCACTGTCAACTTGTTCGTTTTAAACAATTGTTCAGATCTAAAATAATTATTTAGTAAAAAAGTGTTAAGCACTTTCATAATGTTTTTTCCAATTTTGAATGCTTAGTGATAATTTCTTCCATATATAGCCTTAGTTATTATACTAAACATTCAAAAAATTAAGGATAAAAGATTTTAAATATTCATTTTACTCAAATTTTTGAATATTTTAAATATATTTTTTATAACTTTTCTAAAGTCAAATTTATTTTCAAAAACAAAAAACAAAAATAACCAAATAAGTATATTTTAAATAGGTATTGTTTGGCTCACATCGCTGTTAAGTTTCAAAATAGAGAAAACATCCTCCCAAAATAAACTTACGTTTCTAGTCCCTATTTTCAAATCCGCCTACGGCAAAAGACTCAAATACACTTTACGTTTTTAGCATTTCAAACGCGAATAACTTTTTGTAGAAACAACGGATCAGCATACGATTTTTACTAAAATATCTTAAATTTTGCAATCTTTAAAATGAGATCCATTGTTGGTACCAAAAAATTAAATTTTCAGCAAAGCTGCAATTGTTCCACATATTTGTAGAGAATTCTGCTACTTTTTGAAAACATCAATTTCCTTCAAATATCAGCAATTGTTCCAAATAATTGAAGACTTTTATGCAATTATATGGAATAATTGCACACCTTTGTGCAATAATTCCATATAACTACAGACTTTTCTGCAATTATTCCGTATAGTTGCCATTTTCTGCAATTGTATGAAATAATCATCAATTTTTCTCCAAATGTCAGCAATTATTCTATATAATTGCAGACGTTTATTTAAATAAATGGAATAATTGCAGACTTTTATGCAATTCAGTGAAATAATTGTAGACTTTTCAACTATTATTCCATATAATTACAGACTTTTCTATAATTAAATGGAATAATGGCAAAAATTTCTACAATTATTCCATAACTGCATACTTTCAGGCAATTATATCGAATAATTGCATAAAAGTCTACAATTATTCCAAATAATCGCAGAAAAGTGCAACTACCATATAATTGCAAACTTTTCTGCAATTATGGCAAATAATTGCTGAAATGTTTGCAATCATACCATATAATTGTAGAAATTTCGAAAAACTTGGCATGCCATTGTTTTTACATATGCATAATGCCGATCAGTAGATCGATAATAAAATTTGTGATTTATTGGTGAAAACTGTTTGTTAATCCATCGTTTCTACAAGAATGTTACTGTGTTTTAAAGATTGATAAATCATGGGGTGCAAATTTTAATTGTGGATTTGAGAATAACATCCACATATGAAGAACCAACGTAGAACTATGAAGTAGAGAGGTATTTTAGGGAAGAAAATTGCAGTATTTAAAAGTAGGGATGTAATTTGTATATTTTTTGAAGGATGTTTTGTGTATTAAGTTTGACTTTAAGGAGGTGTCCCTTATTTTCACTTTTAAATATTTGTAAAATAGATTTGAAACTGCAAATTTCTCAATAACATAACTTTTATAATTATTTTTTAAAGACCAGTTTTATTAAATTTAATTCATGAAAATTTAATTTTTTGAAAATTGAAATTTTGAAATATAACAAATAGAAATTTAAATCTTTTAAAATTAACTACTTTCAAATAATTATCTACTCGAGCTTCCATGAAACTCAAGTGTTTTCAAAATTAAATTTTTTTCAAGTTTCAACCTGTTTAAAAATTAAATTTACGGTTCAAATTTTTCATTTTACTTATCACCACATGAATAACCAAATAATATGAAGGGCAATATTATCAAAAAGGCATTTGCATTAGTTCTAATTAGAAATTTTAAAATTAAAAATAAACAACTTTTTGCATTCAACAATCAATATTTGGCATTCAATATTCAGCAATCAACGTTCAACTTCCAACATTTTAAACAAAAGAAGCCTAGAAGTATGTCGGTAGGGCTCTATGTTCTTAGTCGATAGAATGAGCATCAGTGCTAAGATGATCATACATCAATTCTCAAGCTTTGTCTATTGTCGAAGGCGTTTAAAAGAAGATGGTCGTTCCATTGAAGGGAAATGATTATTCCTTGATTCTCTATAAATGACCAATTCTAGATCCAAATCAACAGTGTGATTTGACTCATGCACAACATGCATCCTTCTATGATGAATAGAAGCTACCGTAGTCTGGGCTTCCAGCATAACCTTTTCATAGGCGGTATTGATGAAATTATAAGTGCTAGGGATAATAGGCTGGGCATGAGTAAGATCTTCCATTGTAGGGGCGGAGGAATGAAGTTCATTGTTGTTTGAGCATCTAACCTTGTCCTTGGCTCATTAACTTTACGGGTTAGAGTTACCACATTAGTCAAGCCTTAAAGTGCACATCGCCATAGGTCATTGCTCAGAAAAAGAATGTGACAAGCAGCGCTGACAACAGTATTTCCATTAGCATCACGCTCATTAGAGTTAATACTTTCGTTCTCACTGCTAAGATTTATGACAACCACTAAAGTAGTTTTTAGTAGCGAAGTATAAATGAAGAAATATGAGAGCTTTTAAGGGAGGCCGTCCTTCTAACTTCAAAATGTTGACTAAACAAATAGCCAACCTCAAAATTATGCTAATGTGTTCGTATTGGCAAAAATTACTTGCTAATGCTAAGCTTAAAAATAAAAATGTGGAGTAAACGAGTAAATGACAAAAGATGTAGAATGATTCAGCTATGTTTGCCTACATCCACTGTAAAGATATCTTAATATATTGATCTTTTACAATTACAATGAATTTCAGGAGAATGATATGCAATTAAGCACTTAAGATTAATGTTACCAAAATTAAGAGCTCTCGTATTTTTTTGCCAGAAATATGAATTCTAAGCTTAGAAACCAGCCCCTTTGATGCAGTATATTAAGGGTACTTGTAACACCTGATGTTGATCAGTGAATGACTATGATTGTGCAGTTAATAGATGGGAAATATCCTGGCCATTGTAGATCTAGTCGCTTCGAATTATATTGGATAGCTCAAAAGGTGATACAATTGTGTAGATGAGATGAATGCTAGTTATCTGTGACGAACCACAAATCCGTACCCTCTGAATCGACAATAAACCGCACATGTCCGACCCAAAAAGCACAGACTGATGGAAAGTCAAGAGAAAGAAAAGAAGAGAAAAGAAGAGAGAAGAAGAGAAGAGAAGAAAGAGAGAAGATAGAACCAAACAGAACAATACAGAATCTCACATCGCAGCGGAAAACATATAATATCATATCAATGATCTTTATAAAACAGAAACTGTATATACATACATCAACAAGAGTTCAACAATCAATCATTAGTTACCAGCCTGGACAGTTATAATAATCTATCCTCACAATCGCTAATAATATGCAACAACAGTGTAGTGGATAATCAAAACAGATACGTGTATACGAGAAATGATGATCTCCAGCTCTCCTGCTGAAGCTCCAAAGCACCAAATCTGAACCTGCAAATATACTCGGTCTGACCTGAGCATTGAAAGGGGAGAACGCCCGGATCAGTCTTGTAAACCAGTGTGAGAAACACACTAAACTGAATTTATTAAATTACCAAACTTTTCCTTTCAAAACAAAAGTATCTTGTAAGACGTGCCCACACATAAACACGGACATGTTTTTACCTTACGATAACTAAATCATTTCATATCAAATCCTCTTCTATTATTATAGTGTCTATTGCACAAATAGTATTAATCATAGTCGAAATGGTTACCCATATAGCATTTCGAGGTTATTCATTATGCCATTACAAACAAAATCGCAGCTCATAGTGGAGTTTGGATTTCCAGACAAATGACCAGGTGAAGGGACTACCTTCCGATGGGTACACCTCTAGATGGATGACCCAAGGCACAGAACATCTGCCCTCAACCAACATAAGATCGACCCACCTCTATAACTAGATGGTACCGAATATGTCATCCTCCGGTCGTTACCGACCTTTACCAAGGGCCCACTAGCATACAAACCACAATAATCAAATACACGACGTCATAGCGTGTAAAGATATATCTAGAAGAGGATGATCATATCCTACTTGGGAATAACCCAATTAGCCCTGCTGCATCTAACCCTGTTTTGGTCATTTCCGGTTGATGAGGCCTGAGATAACAATTACCTTTCACAAATCACAAATCACATCACTTTGAATGCCACACAGCCATTTCCGTTGACTACTAATTGCCTTCCACAAAAATACAACCCTTGAGCTCGTATGTCTCAAGAAGGGTGTTAAGCTAAGAGAAGTTGCCTTCTCCGCCACCACTGATGTACATTTGCAAAAGCCAATGCACGTAATCTGCAGAAATGCAATGTCAAACAAACATCCATACAAGTTGTCCAGGAATAGGACAAATCAAAGGAACTTTCCTACCACATCATGTCGGGAAATCCCTAGGATTAGTAGCGAATAGTCCTTGCATTGGATATTTCATAACGAAAAGACCATTGTTACTGGATGTATATTGGGATTTTAACCCCAAACGGTCAACAAGCAGTCCCTGTAACATCCCGAAATTTTCGACTTTCGAAAATTCGACATCGATACTCACTTTATCGACTGCCGAGCCATCGAATGCCGGAAACCCGAAAAGTTATGGTTTTAAAAAGAAGAAAAAGGTAGAAGAAGAAGAAAAGAGTAGAAGAAGAAGAGAAGAACAACAGAACAACAATAGAAACAGAAAACAATATCAGAATCTTACACATCGCAGCGGAACAATATATAATAGATAACACTAGTCTTTTAAAACAAAGAACTATATCAGTTTATACATACATCAATCAGAGTCATATACAACAAAGGACAGTTATATAACTTGTCCTTATACAGAATACACCGCGGAATAAATAACATCAGATACAAATACTACGTCTCGCCGTCCAGCTTGCTTCCAAAGCTCCAGAATATCCAGAATATCATGATAACACTACGCCATAAATGACCTTCTGCAACATTTTTGCAAGGTGTTGCCAGCTAAAATGTTGCGATAGATACAAAATTTTGGTCCTACTGCAACGTTGTATTTATGGTGTTACCTTAGCCATAAAAATGTGTTGCTCTAGCTAAAAAAGTGTAACACGTTGCAACATTTTTATATAGTGTTGCTATAGATGTATTCAGATTAAAAAAATAATAAAATTAGCAATCCGCGTGAACACGATCCAACGGTCTACATTTAATCCGATTGTTAAACTGGATCACCACTACAATTTGCTCCAAATTTTCGTTCTCCCGCTTTACTTTCATATCATTTTCGTTCTCACCCCCAATTTTCAAATCCCTAATTTTCAAATCATCTTTTCGTTTCTTTTTTTTCTTCCAAAAACAAAATCTCGTCCTTTTTTCAAAGGTTGGTAGTGATCTCAGACAAGCTTCGTTCCCCATTTCGTTCTCACCTCCAATTTCGCTGCTGTTTGCCTACATGTCGAGCCCCATTTGCTTTGCTGTCGAGATCTGGAAATGTCTATTCGGCTTGTGAATCGGCGATTGTTGTTGGAGTTAGGTCATGATTGGACTGGGTTACGGTAGTGGGTGATTGCGATTGAAATTTCAAGCGATGGAGGTGAGGCCAATGGTGATTTAAGGTAGTTCTGGTCGATGGGTTGCTGAAATTGCGGTTGGTGAATTTGATATGGGAGGCGCTGGTGGGTTCGCGATTTGGAGGAGTTTTTAACAGGTTGGTTTTCAGTTTGATTGGTGAGGAAGTTAGGGTGTAGGGGTAGTTCGGGTTGTCAGAGAAGGCAGGTAGGTGTTTGTTGTGATGGTGAAGGCATAGGGTTAGTGAGGAGATGCGAATTGGTTGTGACAGATTGTAGAGGAAGGGATTTGTTGTGCTATGTGCAGAAATGGTTCGAGTTCGTTAGGTGATAGGGGCAGGAGTTTGTGGCTGATTGTAGCTGGATGGTGAATCTGGTTGTCGCAGTTTGCAGAAGTTGGATATGAAGGTGTGATGGAGGTTGAAGTATATGAAGTGATAGGTTAGAGCTTTGTTTGTTGTTGCGCGTTTGGGATGTTTTGGTTGTGAGATGGTAGTTTGGAAGAAAATGCAGTTTGCTGGTAGGGGTTTGGATAATGAAGTATGCAGTGGTTGCTTGAGAAGGTTGTTGTTGCTTGAAATGTAGCAGGGAGGAGTTTGGGTTAAGGCAGTTTGGATTGGTGAAAGAAAGCTGGTGGTGGAATGGTAGGTTGCTGTTACTGTTTTGTGGAAGGAAGGAATGGGTGGTTATGCCAGCGATTGTGATTAGGTGATTAGGCAACATGTTCGATGAAGGGTAATGTATTACTTATTAACATGCAACATGTTCGATGAAATGTCAATTTTTATTTATCATGGTTTCAGGTCTTTTACCAAGGCAGAGCTAAGAATGATGGCTGGAAAAAGGTCGGATGATTCAGAAGAAGCCATGAAAGAGTTGCAAAAGTCAATCATCGAGGAGGTGTTCAAATTCGCAGGAGGTGTTCATTTGTGCATCATTTTACGTCGTTTCAAAGAAGGCTCGATCATCCGAAATCGAATGAATCGGGCGGTGCCCACTTGTTCGACCTAACCGGGATTGCGGTGCCCCGGACCCCCGCCGGCGCTGCGCCCGGACCCGCTTCTCGCCTCGCCTTCGGCTCGGCACTCGGCTCGCCTTCGGCTCGGCATATATTTGTTAGTGTCGGTGTCGGTGTCGGTGTCTGTATAAATTGAAACTACATATGTAATGAGTGAACTGAGTGATGTAGTGAGGAATATCTGTATATGTGAATATCAGTGTTATATATCATTGAATTGTAAAATAGTGGAGTCAGGAATTTGTACTATTTCAAATGTTGAAATAAAAAATTTATTTAAATAAATTACTGTTTGAATATCAAATTCTATGCAAATAGCATTTTATTAAATAAATATTTATTTCTATTAAAAAATCAAATATGCTCTATATTGTGGGCCCCACAAATTCAGAAAATCAATATCTATAGCAACATTTTTGAATGTTGCTACAGGCACCTATGGGTGTTGCCATAGACCCAAATAGGGTTCTATTGCAACAATATTACTTATGTTGCCTTAGATAGTCAAAATGTTGCCTTTGAGGTCTAAGGCAACGGCAAAAATTGCATCACCCTAAAAGTGTTGCCATAGACCTATGGCAACATTTTTCGGGCCTGAGCCAACATTTTTTTTGTGTTGCAGTAGGCCATTTATGGCGTAGTGTAACATAACTCTAGGCTGCCCGTGTGGAAATTGGTGGGCACCCAGAGTTTAGAAGGGAAACAATAAACTCCGAGTCAGTCATGGTGACTGGTGTGAGATCGTAAAACAGTTTTATCTTTAAAACAACAAGAAGATTTAAAGTCAGTTCGCAATGCTTTTGGAAAATGAAACTACCATAAGACCTCCCACCACACACACAATGCAAACGCAGACTTGGAGGAGATTTCTTCTTATGTTAGTCAAAGATGCTTACTACGCAAAAATCAAATTATTTTGGATATTATTATTAGTGCATAGTGGAAAACATTTCGAAAGTAGAATATAAATCTTAGCCAGCATAGACATTTCGAACTATGCCTACTATAGCTACCATCCAAACAGTGGGGCGCCACCATAAGTGAATGATAGGTTCTACAACTAAAACCGTACAAGTCACGTATTGTTTCTTTGGATTTCCAACAAATGGTCAGGCTAAGGAACTTCCTATGCCACGATGGGTACGTCCCTGGAATAGACGACCCGAGAACCTAACCGGATCTCTGCCAACACAAGGCCGGGTTACCTCTGCAAAAATAGGTAACTACTGACACGCGTATGCCATCCCCCGATCATCACCGATCTTCCCAAGGATCCCCGATTCGCAACAAACCACAAAGTAATAAATTTGCAGCAACCACAGAGGTTAAGTATCTGGGCTCCATACCATGATACCACCTTTATCCAAAAGGAATGACATACACTAAGGGGCGCTACTCCCTAGAACCTTACCGCATCCTTCCTGTTTTGACCATTTCCGGGGTGTGAGGCTCGATGAAGTCTCGTCCACAAAGCTACGCTTTCTACAAAGCCATGCTTCGGGTCAAACAAATGATCAACCTATGATCACAAAGATATAAGATCAAACAAATGATCATATCACAAATGATCAAACACTGATCATTTCATAGCAACACTCAGTATGCCACGTTACCAAATTAGGATATATCGCTGATAAATTTCAACTACATAACCTCTGAGCTCGTACGTCTCAGAGAAGGGTGTTAAGCTAAGAGAATAAATTCTCCGCCACCAACAGAAATGTATTTGAAAGAAATCAGCTTTATATCTCAAATTGTAACGTCAGACACACAATCCATACAAGTCTGTTCCGGGATCGAACAGAACCGAAGGCACTTCTCACGAAGCCCTTGCAATTCCGGATAATTTTCAATCACGTCCGGACTTCCCGTCACTAAGGGTGATAAAACCTCTAAATCGGAGATCAGCCGATGTAGAGTAACTCGACGGTAATCCTTCCGTTTTCAAAAATATCCGGTCTTCAACACCGGTCTTCGAATGCAATTCATAACGACGTATCACATATTCGGAATGGGTTATACGACCCCATGGTCCTTTCCCGGCTAACCCGAATAGTGAGCGCTTATTCAAAAATAAGTGTGGCATTCAAATTCATCCAATTCACAACAAATACCATTCAAGGTAATTATTGATAGTCGGTTATTTAACTATTAATAAAGATGCGCAACATCATCAGATTCCAAATAATTTTCCAAATTATTTCATCTTCAAAAATATCTTTACTAGATATAAAATTTCCACACTTAACTATTTGAAAACAATTTCAAATATTCACATTTCAATTTATCTTTGAAGATAAAATCTCAAAACAGTTCATTTCATATTGGAAAAGCATTTCCCTACTTATTTAATAATAAGTATTTCACAAATCTATTTATTTTCAACATTTGAAAAATATTCGATATACTTAAATCAATATTAAGTATATATTTCGTTCTTTAAGGAAACCATTTACTATAACAACATTTATTTGAGTCAAAACGAATGTTACGTAAAACATCGTTACGACGACTCAAAATCACTAGTATAGGGATTCGGATTTTGATAGTGTAACGACCCCGGATTTTAATAAAATTTAAATTGATAATTAACTGAATTTTTAAAGACAATTTGTAAAATTTATTGTAAAGCAACAAGAAAATAAATAAAATAAACTAAATATACAGTCAAGTAAGAAACAAAGTAAAATAAAATATCAATACAAATGAAGCTTGCAAGAGAAGACACTCAAATTTATCACATATATTGTATCAGCCGAAATGAAGATAGATTTGTACACAACATATCAGCCAAGATGATAGCTTCATTTCAGTAAACAAAATAAAGTATATCTATACAACATATAGGCAAGTTCTAATGTATGAATGCAAGGACAAGTTCACTTTTTCAAAAGAAAAAAAAGGGGTGTCAGGCCTTATTATATACAAGTATGGTATAAAGTGTATTCATATACAAAAATATAATAAGAAAAGCAAGAAGCTACATCACACTATCTCAAGCATATTGTACAGCCGAAGATACAAACATAAGAAGACACAAAGGACTGAAGCATTTAATGCTAGCATAAACAAAGTCAAATTCGAAATGTTATCAGCCTCCAAACAAGAAAATATCCCTGCTCATTTTGTACAAAGCAAATTATATCACTTATACATCCCCTGCAAACTCATTTCCTAGATATCAAACTTCTTCATTTCATTTTCGCTCATCAAAGTTAAGCAAGCCTGGAAAGAAAGAAAAATGAATGAAGTAAATACCATTTCAAATTAAAGCAAAGATCCAATTTATACAACAAGACAGATTCAAGAAAAGGAAATCTGAAGTAATATCAAATCTGGAAGTTACAAACTTGAAGCAATGTAAAGAAGATCAAGCAAACAACTTCAACTTAAATCAAGTGAGGCTGAATAAAAAAAAATTCCAGATCAAAGTTTAAAACAGTTCTCTGCTTTCAAACATCAAGTTCAGGTGAGTAACTTCATTTTTTTAAAAATGCTTAAGTGTATTTCTATGGTTGCCTGATTGATTCTAGTGAGTAAACACCTATTTTTCAAAGTTTAAACTTGTGTATTGCTTTGGAATAATATAAGCTTGCTGAATAGTTTTAAATAAACAATTTTGTGAATGTTTGTTGCTCTGGAAAACTTTCTATGCCCTGTTCTTTTATATGATGTGTACAGAGCAAAGAAAAAATGGAAACTTCAATGCTTCTTCTTACAAACACTTTGGACTTAGGAATTTAAGTTAAATAAATTTGTTTAAACTTAAAAATCACAATCTGGAAATTCCTTGAAGCTTGACAGTATAACATAGACTCTGTACATTAAATTTTACTGAAAAAAAAAGAAATTTTATGATGAACTCGAATACTTAAAATTGTCGATTTGATTTTATAACTTGAGTGAGCAAACTTATTTAAAACCCATCTATATATTTTGATGTCTGAGTTAATGTTTGAAATAGATTGTGAAAAGTGATTGTTGGATGCCAGTATGCTTTGTATATAAGTATTTTCCTGTGTGTATATGGATGAATGCTGTGTACATGTTATTAAACTGTTTAGTTTCCAGGTTCTAAATCTACTCTTGAATCAATCTCACTTGATCACATCTTTATTAGTACTTAAGCCTTAAACCAAATATGTTTGTTATAGCATAAGCTTGGGTTTAAAAATTTGTTTGAATTAAAAAAATGTGTATGGCCTTTGGAAATAAATTTACAGCAGTATGAACTTTAAATAAGTAAATATTCAAATACCATGATTTGATGTTTCAGAGTTAGGATCTGAATCATCATACAAACTCATTATTTTTAAAATCAAAACCACAATTTAAAGTGAAGTATCGAATGTGAAATTTTGGTTTGCCTGGAATTTGATTTTTGGTCGACTTCTGATGATCATGGTGACTGGAGGGGTCGAGCTTATTTCTTTTGGTGGAGGAGCAATCAGGGATGCTAGGAAAAATGTGGGATGGCGATGAAATTCGCCGTGGAGATTGCGGCAGAGAAATCCCTCCAGGAACCCTAGTTTTTCTGCTCTTTATGAATCGACCATCCGTGGCAAGCATAGTTGATCGAGCGTGATGGTACTTCGGGGATTGGTAGCTGGGTGGTTGATGGAGTCGAGACCGGAGTTGCAGCTTTTCTGGTGGTCGGAGCGTGGAGGGCGATGCATTTTCCAGGTTTGGGGGTTGGGACGTTTAGTTTGTTTCAGGTTATGGAATGGGGAGCTCATTTTCGATTTCCGGTGGTTGGACGCATTTCGATGATCGGCAACTGATGAGGGGAGGATCGTCGACTCGTCTTGATGATCTGCGAGGGGCCGGAGGTGATGGCGGCGCCGTACACGTGCACATGTACACGTTCGTGTCGTGGGTCTGGGTTTCGATTTTGGCTTTGGGGAAGAAGGATGGTCTCGGGAAATTCTCGAGTAGATTGGGGTTTCACTCGAAGTTTTGACGTGGTGGACTCGAAGCTGGAACAGGAGGAACTCGAGTAGTTTTTTTGTTTCCAGATTTTAACTGGTTCCAGTAAACAATTTTAAACTGTTGGGTTTAAAATTTAAATCAAAGGTTAAATTAAGTTTAAATTCCAGATTTAAAATGAAAGAAAGTTTTAATTTAAATACTTTTAAATAAGTTTAAATATTTAGAATTTAAGGAAAATTTGGTTTAAAAAATTCCTTTCATAACAAAGAATTGTTTTTAATTTATAATTTAAATGGATTTTAAAGGAAAAGTAAAATATATGTTTTTCAAACATATTGAGAGTGAAAATTGAATAAAGAATGAAAATGAGTTTCTTTAAGTAATTAAGATTAAGGATTACCTTCATTTACTATAGAAATAATTAGAATGATATTTGGTAAATTGGTATTGATTAAATGTAAGTAAATGTGATCAATTAAGTTTAAATAATGAATTAAGTAATTATCATATAATTAAAGATCATAGATTATCTTGTAATTGATTAATGTAATTGATTTTTTTAAAATTGATTAGATTAATTTATTTAATAATAAACATTTGTAATTGATTAAGAGTAATTAATAAATTGGTAAACTAATAATTAAGCAATTTAATTTATTAAGAATTAAAGATTGTTAATGAAAATTAATTACAGAGATGATTAATTTAAGAATAATTGAATGATTAAGGGTTGGTTAATTATGTAATTGGTTTAAAGATTAAATAATTAATATGATTTATTAATTAAGGTAATAAATCTGAGAATAAATAATTAAAGGTTAATTAATTTATTTTTAAAAGTTAATTAATAAATGATTAAAGATTAATTAATTGAAATGGTTTATAATTGATTAATGATTAATTAACCAAGATTTGTAGTTTATTCATAATAAATTAATCTGATTTGAATTAATCAGAAAATTAACTGATCTTACTTATGAATATTTGGATTCTATTGGATGATTTGATTGTTTGATATCCCTGATATATGATGCTTTGTGATACATCCTGATTTATGTGTGATCTGTAGTTTACTTATCTGTGACCTTTATATATCTATGATCTGTGAATGAACGATAAGCGTTGTTCTTATACCGCTTATGGAATTTTATTTCTGTATTCTGATATGTGATGATTCATTGTGTTGCACTATTGTGTTGAACCCCTGAACTACACTTTTACACACACAAATATGGATTTCACGTGGAAATCGGTTAAGTCACAGATGATTTAAAATTTGATGATTTTGAAATTGGAATTTTAATTTCAATTGATTTCGAAATTGGAAATTTGGGTTTAAAGTGAAAAGCTTTTGAAATGGAATTTCAAAGATAAAAGTTATTTTGAATAACTTAATCGAGTTTTGAAAATTTAAATAATTTGATTTAAATTTGAATTCAAGTTTGGAATTGAATCCTATGATTTGAAACTAGGGATTGAAGATGATATAAATGTGTTTATCTGAATTTAAACCATTTTAAAAGTATAATTTTGAGAATTTGGATTTAACCCAAGAATTTCCACTCGTATGAATGAATCAGATTTTCTGAAATGGAACTGTTTGTTTTAAAAGAATAAAAGCTTTCAGATAAGAAATGAAATTCCAGTTTAATTAAAGGAATTTCAATATTGAATTGAAAATGGTTTTCCAAGTTATGAATGAATTGTTTGAAAAGCTATGATTTGAATCTGTTATCTTTAACAGATTTAAAATAATGATTGGTTTAAATCATTTGAAATGGGATTGTTTTGAAAGCTATAAGTTAAATCTTTGATTTGAAGATTTAACGAGTTAATCAAATTAAAAGGGAAATTAATTTGGAAAATCTGTGAATGAATCTTTTATTTAAAAGATTAAAGTGTGGAAACTGTTTAAACCGTAAAGGTTGAATCTTTTTGTTTAAAGATTTAAAATGGTAATTTGTTAAACCATTTGAAAAGAAAGATTTTGGGTATTAAGTTGTGACTTAATTGAAATCCCATATCCATATGTTTTTAAATATTACGCTCACTATTCGGTTTAGCCGGGAGAGGACCTTTGGGTCGTATAACCCATTCCGAATATGTGATACGTCGATATGGATAGCATTTGAAGACCGGTGTTGAAGACCGGATATTTTTGAAAACGGAAGGATTACCGTCGAGTTACTCTGCATCGGCTGATCCCCGATATAGAGGTTTTATCATCCTTAGTGACGGGAAGTCCGGACGTGATTGGAAATTATCCGGATTTGCAAGGGCTTCGTGAGAAGTGCCTTCGGTTCTGTTCGATCCCGGAACAGACTTGTATGGATTGTATGTCTGACATTACACTTTGAGATATAAAGCCGATTTGTTTCAAATACATTTCTGTTGGTGGCGGAGAATTTATTCTCTTAGCTTAACACCCTTCTCTGAGACGTACGAGCTCAGAGGTTATGTAGTTGAAATTTATCAGCGATATATCCCAATTTGGTAATGTGGCATGCTGAGTGCTGCTGTGAAATGATCAGTGTTTGATCATTTGCGATATGATCATTTGTTTGATCTTATATCTTTGTGATCATAGGTTGATCATTTGTTTGACCCGAAGCATGGCTTTGTGAACAAAGCGTAGCTTTGTGGACGAGACTTCGTCAGGGCCTCACAACCCGGAAATGGTCGAAACAGGATCGTTGCGGCAAGGTTATGAGGGTCGCGCCCTTTAGGGTATGTCATTTCCTTCTGGAAAAGGGTGGTGTCATGGTATGGTGCCCAGATACTTACTCATGTGGACACACTTTATTTATGACGTGTGATGTTGGATTAGAGGTACCTCGGATAAAGGTCCCAAAGGACCGGGTGATGGCATATTCGTGAGTTACCTGTTACAGGGGTAACCCGGCCTTGTTTGGCAGAGAGCAGTTTGTCTCTCGGAACGTCCCGCCAGAGGCGTTTCTTTCGTGGAACAGGAAGTTCCTTAGCCTGACCATTTGTTGGAAATCCAAAGAAACAATACGAACCCTGTACGGTTTTTAGTTGTATTACCTGCTATGGAATGTGGCGGTAACCTGCTATTGAACATAGTAGCTATAGTAGGCATACGATACTGGTCATATGTTGGCTAAGATTAATATTATACTTTCGAAATGTTTTCTGCACTATGCACTAATAATAATATCAAGATGATTTGGCGTAGTAAGCATCTTTGACTATCATAAGAAGAAATCTCCTCCAATTCTGCGTTTGCATTGTGTGTGTGGTGGGAGGTCTTATGGTAGTTTCATTTTCTAAAAGCATTGCGGATTTCAATGTTTAAAATCCTTTTGTTGTTGTTTAAAGATAAACTGTTTTTGTTGCTCACACCAGTCCCATGACTGATCCGGAGTTTATTGTTCCCTTCCTAAACTCTGGGTGCTCATAATTTTCCACACGAGCAGTCTAGAGTTGGGTTTCTTTTCAGATATTCAGGTTTAGTAGATTATCTGGAGCTAGTTCATTCATCGGAGTTGCTTATCTTGGAGTTGTGGATTCATTCTTGTCTGAAGATCATTTTGGAGTTATCATTTCTATTGATATTGTGCCGCTGCTGATGTTATCTTTTCTTTTCCGCTGCTATTTCTTGTATCATATCTCTGATGTATATTGATATTCATTGTATCACTCTGTTGTATCAGATATTATATATCAATGTATTATTCTTTTCTTCCGCTGTGTTATTTACTTAATTGTGTTATAGCTCCGGCGAATCGGATTTGAACGGTCGAATCTGCGGCATTCTAGTACAATGTGAAGTACGGATGTTGATTTTCGAGCGGGCAAAACCCGATATCGTTACATTTGGTATCAGAGCTAAGGTTGAACTTTAGCTCAGGAGTATAACACGTTAAGTAGCTCATTAGAGATAGAGTGAAGTGAACTCTAGAATGAGTAATTCTCAGATATCCGTCCGTAAGCCTCAGTAAATTCTCTTACTATCCACTGATAGTGAGTATGAGTGCAAGAAGAGGATGAGATAGGGGACAGAGAAATACGACTAGAAATGGTCAATACTCTGTAACAACAAGGAAGTAATCTTTTTTCTATCAATCTCTTTTGTTCAGCATCTTTTCTCTATTCATCGATAATTTTTGGTAGATCCAGGAAGAAATTTGATATATTAAAATGGGACATAAACTCCAGATAGGCCAGACTTGTTTGTATGGATGAATTGATTGCATTGATTGCTTTGATTGTTATAGTTGATAGGTATAATTTAGTTTCTAAACTAAAAGTTTTGAAATCGTATCCATCTATCTATCTATTCCTTGGGTCCGGATATGTTCTACGAATGGTTAGTTATCATTTCGAACTAACCAATGCCACTGTATATTTCGTAGATCTAGATAACCCGAGTATTTTGTGAAGTGTTAAACAAATTCGTTCTTATATCTGTTATAGATATTCTGATTTGGTAAGCCAAATGCAGAATAGCTGTTCAGTTTGATCCGATGAAATGTTTTTCATCTATCTTTTTGTCTCCTTGGTAATTTCGAGGACGAAATTCTTTTAAGGGGGGAAGTCTGTAACGACCCCGGATTTTAATAAAATTTAAATTGATAATTAACTGAATTTTTAAAGACAATTTGTAAAATTTATTGTAAAGCAACAAGAAAATAAATAAAATAAACTAAATATACAGTCAAGTAAGAAACAAAGTAAAATAAAATATCAATACAAATGAAGCTTGCAAGAGAAGACACTCAAATTTATCACATATATTGTATCAGCCGAAATGAAGATAGATTTGTACACAACATATCAGCCAAGATGATAGCTTCATTTCAGTAAACAAAATAAAGTATATCTATACAACATATAGGCAAGTTCTAATGTATGAATGCAAGGACAAGTTCACTTTTTCAAAAGAAAAAAAAGGGGTGTCAGGCCTTATTATATACAAGTATGGTATAAAGTGTATTCATATACAAAAATATAATAAGAAAAGCAAGAAGCTACATCACACTATCTCAAGCATATTGTACAGCCGAAGATACAAACATAAGAAGACACAAAGGACTGAAGCATTTAATGCTAGCATAAACAAAGTCAAATTCGAAATGTTATCAGCCTCCAAACAAGAAAATATCCCTGCTCATTTTGTACAAAGCAAATTATATCACTTATACATCCCCTGCAAACTCATTTCCTAGATATCAAACTTCTTCATTTCATTTTCGCTCATCAAAGTTAAGCAAGCCTGGAAAGAAAGAAAAATGAATGAAGTAAATACCATTTCAAATTAAAGCAAAGATCCAATTTATACAACAAGACAGATTCAAGAAAAGGAAATCTGAAGTAATATCAAATCTGGAAGTTACAAACTTGAAGCAATGTAAAGAAGATCAAGCAAACAACTTCAACTTAAATCAAGTGAGGCTAAATAAAAAAAAATTCCAGATCAAAGTTTAAAACAGTTCTCTGCTTTCAAACATCAAGTTCAGGTGAGTAACTTCATTTTTTTAAAAATGCTTAAGTGTATTTCTATGGTTGCCTGATTGATTCTAGTGAGTAAACACCTATTTTTCAAAGTTTAAACTTGTGTATTGCTTTGGAATAATATAAGCTTGCTGAATAGTTTTAAATAAACAATTTTGTGAATGTTTGTTGCTCTGGAAAACTTTCTATGCCCTGTTCTTTTATATGATGTGTACAGAGCAAAGAAAAAATGGAAACTTCAATGCTTCTTCTTACAAACACTTTGGACTTAGGAATTTAAGTTAAATAAATTTGTTTAAACTTAAAAATCACAATCTGGAAATTCCTTGAAGCTTGACAGTATAACATAGACTCTGTACATTAAATTTTACTGAAAAAAAAAGAAATTTTATGATGAACTCGAATACTTAAAATTGTCGATTTGATTTTATAACTTGAGTGAGCAAACTTATTTAAAACCCATCTATATATTTTGATGTCTGAGTTAATGTTTGAAATAGATTGTGAAAAGTGATTGTTGGATGCCAGTATGCTTTGTATATAAGTATTTTCCTGTGTGTATATGGATGAATGCTGTGTACATGTTATTAAACTGTTTAGTTTCCAGGTTCTAAATCTACTCTTGAATCAATCTCACTTGATCACATCTTTATTAGTACTTAAGCCTTAAACCAAATATGTTTGTTATAGCATAAGCTTGGGTTTAAAAATTTGTTTGAATTAAAAAAATGTGTATGGCCTTTGGAAATAAATTTACAGCAGTATGAACTTTAAATAAGTAAATATTCAAATACCATGATTTGATGTTTCAGAGTTAGGATCTGAATCATCATACAAACTCATTATTTTTAAAATCAAAACCACAATTTAAAGTGAAGTATCGAATGTGAAATTTTGGTTTGCCTGGAATTTGATTTTTGGTCGACTTCTGATGATCATGGTGACTGGAGGGGTCGAGCTTATTTCTTTTGGTGGAGGAGCAATCAGGGATGCTAGGAAAAATGTGGGATGGCGATGAAATTCGCCGTGGAGATTGCGGCAGAGAAATCCCTCCAGGAACCCTAGTTTTTCTGCTCTTTATGAATCGACCATCCGTGGCAAGCATAGTTGATCGAGCGTGATGGTACTTCGGGGATTGGTAGCTGGGTGGTTGATGGAGTCGAGACCGGAGTTGCAGCTTTTCTGGTGGTCGGAGCGTGGAGGGCGATGCATTTTCCAGGTTTGGGGGTTGGGACGTTTAGTTTGTTTCAGGTTATGGAATGGGGAGCTCATTTTCGATTTCCGGTGGTTGGACGCATTTCGATGATCGGCAACTGATGAGGGGAGGATCGTCGACTCGTCTTGATGATCTGCGAGGGGCCGGAGGTGATGGCGGCGCCGTACACGTGCACATGTACACGTTCGTGTCGTGGGTCTGGGTTTCGATTTTGGCTTTGGGGAAGAAGGATGGTCTCGGGAAATTCTCGAGTAGATTGGGGTTTCACTCGAAGTTTTGACGTGGTGGACTCGAAGCTGGAACAGGAGGAACTCGAGTAGTTTTTTTGTTTCCAGATTTTAACTGGTTCCAGTAAACAATTTTAAACTGTTGGGTTTAAAATTTAAATCAAAGGTTAAATTAAGTTTAAATTCCAGATTTAAAATGAAAGAAAGTTTTAATTTAAATACTTTTAAATAAGTTTAAATATTTAGAATTTAAGGAAAATTTGGTTTAAAAAATTCCTTTCATAACAAAGAATTGTTTTTAATTTATAATTTAAATGGATTTTAAAGGAAAAGTAAAATATATGTTTTTCAAACATATTGAGAGTGAAAATTGAATAAAGAATGAAAATGAGTTTCTTTAAGTAATTAAGATTAAGGATTACCTTCATTTACTATAGAAATAATTAGAATGATATTTGGTAAATTGGTATTGATTAAATGTAAGTAAATGTGATCAATTAAGTTTAAATAATGAATTAAGTAATTATCATATAATTAAAGATCATAGATTATCTTGTAATTGATTAATGTAATTGATTTTTTTAAAATTGATTAGATTAATTTATTTAATAATAAACATTTGTAATTGATTAAGAGTAATTAATAAATTGGTAAACTAATAATTAAGCAATTTAATTTATTAAGAATTAAAGATTGTTAATGAAAATTAATTACAGAGATGATTAATTTAAGAATAATTGAATGATTAAGGGTTGGTTAATTATGTAATTGGTTTAAAGATTAAATAATTAATATGATTTATTAATTAAGGTAATAAATCTGAGAATAAATAATTAAAGGTTAATTAATTTATTTTTAAAAGTTAATTAATAAATGATTAAAGATTAATTAATTGAAATGGTTTATAATTGATTAATGATTAATTAACCAAGATTTGTAGTTTATTCATAATAAATTAATCTGATTTGAATTAATCAGAAAATTAACTGATCTTACTTATGAATATTTGGATTCTATTGGATGATTTGATTGTTTGATATCCCTGATATATGATGCTTTGTGATACATCCTAATTTATGTGTGATCTGTAGTTTACTTATCTATGACCTTTATATATCTATGATCTGTGAATGAACGATAAGCGTTGTTCTTATACCGCTTATGGAATTTTATTTCTGTATTCTGATATGTGATGATTCATTGTGTTGCACTATTGTGTTGAACCCCTGAACTACACTTTTACACACACAAATATGGATTTCACGTGGAAATCGGTTAAGTCACAGATGATTTAAAATTTGATGATTTTGAAATTGGAATTTTAATTTCAATTGATTTCGAAATTGGAAATTTGGGTTTAAAGTGAAAAGCTTTTGAAATGGAATTTCAAAGATAAAAGTTATTTTGAATAACTTAATCGAGTTTTGAAAATTTAAATAATTTGATTTAAATTTGAATTCAAGTTTGGAATTGAATCCTATGATTTGAAACTAGGGATTGAAGATGATATAAATGTGTTTATCTGAATTTAAACCATTTTAAAAGTATAATTTTGAGAATTTGGATTTAACCCAAGAATTTCCACTCGTATGAATGAATCAGATTTTCTGAAATGGAACTGTTTGTTTTAAAAGAATAAAAGCTTTCAGATAAGAAATGAAATTCCAGTTTAATTAAAGGAATTTCAATATTGAATTGAAAATGGTTTTCCAAGTTATGAATGAATTGTTTGAAAAGCTATGATTTGAATCTGTTATCTTTAACAGATTTAAAATAATGATTGGTTTAAATCATTTGAAATGGGATTGTTTTGAAAGCTATAAGTTAAATCTTTGATTTGAAGATTTAACGAGTTAATCAAATTAAAAGGGAAATTAATTTGGAAAATCTGTGAATGAATCTTTTATTTAAAAGATTAAAGTGTGGAAACTGTTTAAACCGTAAAGGTTGAATCTTTTTGTTTAAAGATTTAAAATGGTAATTTGTTAAACCATTTGAAAAGAAAGATTTTGGGTATTAAGTTGTGACTTAATTGAAATCCCATATCCATATGTTTTTAAATATTACGCTCACTATTCGGTTTAGCCGGGAGAGGACCTTTGGGTCGTATAACCCATTCCGAATATGTGATACGTCGATATGGATAGCATTTGAAGACCGGTGTTGAAGACTGGATATTTTTGAAAACGGAAGGATTACCGTCGAGTTACTCTGCATCGGCTGATCCCCGATATAGAGGTTTTATCATCCTTAGTGACGGGAAGTCCGGACGTGATTGGAAATTATCCGGATTTGCAAGGGCTTCGTGAGAAGTGCCTTCGGTTCTGTTCGATCCCGGAACAGACTTGTATGGATTGTATGTCTGACATTACACTTTGAGATATAAAGCCGATTTGTTTCAAATACATTTCTGTTGGTGGCGGAGAATTTATTCTCTTAGCTTAACACCCTTCTCTGAGACGTACGAGCTCAGAGGTTATGTAGTTGAAATTTATCAGCGATATATCCCAATTTGGTAATGTGGCATGCTGAGTGCTGCTGTGAAATGATCAGTGTTTGATCATTTGCGATATGATCATTTGTTTGATCTTATATCTTTGTGATCATAGGTTGATCATTTGTTTGACCCGAAGCATGGCTTTGTGAACAAAGCGTAGCTTTGTGGACGAGACTTCGTCAGGGCCTCACAACCCGGAAATGGTCGAAACAGGATCGTTGCGGCAAGGTTATGAGGGTCGCGCCCTTTAGGGTATGTCATTTCCTTCTGGAAAAGGGTGGTGTCATGGTATGGAGCCCAGATACTTACTCATGTGGACACACTTTATTTATGACGTGTGATGTTGGATTAGAGGTACCTCGGATAAAGGTCCCAAAGGACCGGGTGATGGCATATTCGTGAGTTACCTGTTACAGGGGTAACCCGGCCTTGTTTGGCAGAGAGCAGTTTGTCTCTCGGAACGTCCCGCCAGAGGCGTTTCTTTCGTGGAACAGGAAGTTCCTTAGCCTGACCATTTGTTGGAAATCCAAAGAAACAATACGAACCCTGTACGGTTTTTAGTTGTATTACCTGCTATGGAATGTGGCGGTAACCTGCTATTGAACATAGTAGCTATAGTAGGCATACGATACTGGTCATATGTTGGCTAAGATTAATATTATACTTTCGAAATGTTTTCTGCACTATGCACTAATAATAATATCAAGATGATTTGGCGTAGTAAGCATCTTTGACTATCATAAGAAGAAATCTCCTCCAATTCTGCGTTTGCATTGTGTGTGTGGTGGGAGGTCTTATGGTAGTTTCATTTTCTAAAAGCATTGCGGATTTCAATGTTTAAAATCCTTTTGTTGTTGTTTAAAGATAAACTGTTTTTGTTGCTCACACCAGTCCCATGACTGATCCGGAGTTTATTGTTCCCTTCCTAAACTCTGGGTGCTCATAATTTTCCACACGAGCAGTCTAGAGTTGGGTTTCTTTTCAGATATTCAGGTTTAGTAGATTATCTGGAGCTAGTTCATTCATCGGAGTTGCTTATCTTGGAGTTGTGGATTCATTCTTGTCTGAAGATCATTTTGGAGTTATCATTTCTATTGATATTGTGCCGCTGCTGATGTTATCTTTTCTTTTCCGCTGCTATTTCTTGTATCATATCTCTGATGTATATTGATATTCATTGTATCACTCTGTTGTATCAGATATTATATATCAATGTATTATTCTTTTCTTCCGCTGTGTTATTTACTTAATTGTGTTATAGCTCCGGCGAATCGGATTTGAACGGTCGAATCTGCGGCATTCTAGTACAATGTGAAGTACGGATGTTGATTTTCGAGCGGGCAAAACCCGATATCGTTACATTTGGTATCAGAGCTAAGGTTGAACTTTAGCTCAGGAGTATAACACGTTAAGTAGCTCATTAGAGATAGAGTGAAGTGAACTCTAGAATGAGTAATTCTCAGATATCCGTCCGTAAGCCTCAGTAAATTCTCTTACTATCCACTGATAGTGAGTATGAGTGCAAGAAGAGGATGAGATAGGGGACAGAGAAATACGACTAGAAATGGTCAATACTCTGTAACAACAAGGAAGTAATCTTTTTTCTATCAATCTCTTTTGTTCAGCATCTTTTCTCTATTCATCGATAATTTTTGGTAGATCCAGGAAGAAATTTGATATATTAAAATGGGACATAAACTCCAGATAGGCCAGACTTGTTTGTATGGATGAATTGATTGCATTGATTGCTTTGATTGTTATAGTTGATAGGTATAATTTAGTTTCTAAACTAAAAGTTTTGAAATCGTATCCATCTATCTATCTATTCCTTGGGTCCGGATATGTTCTACGAATGGTTAGTTATCATTTCGAACTAACCAATGCCACTGTATATTTCGTAGATCTAGATAACCCGAGTATTTTGTGAAGTGTTAAACAAATTCGTTCTTATATCTGTTATAGATATTCTGATTTGGTAAGCCAAATGCAGAATAGCTGTTCAGTTTGATCCGATGAAATGTTTTTCATCTATCTTTTTGTCTCCTTGGTAATTTCGAGGACGAAATTCTTTTAAGGGGGGAAGTCTGTAACGACCCCGGATTTTAATAAAATTTAAATTGATAATTAACTGAATTTTTAAAGACAATTTGTAAAATTTATTGTAAAGCAACAAGAAAATAAATAAAATAAACTAAATATACAGTCAAGTAAGAAACAAAGTAAAATAAAATATCAATACAAATGAAGCTTGCAAGAGAAGACACTCAAATTTATCACATATATTGTATCAGCCGAAATGAAGATAGATTTGTACACAACATATCAGCCAAGATGATAGCTTCATTTCAGTAAACAAAATAAAGTATATCTATACAACATATAGGCAAGTTCTAATGTATGAATGCAAGGACAAGTTCACTTTTTCAAAAGAAAAAAAAGGGGTGTCAGGCCTTATTATATACAAGTATGGTATAAAGTGTATTCATATACAAAAATATAATAAGAAAAGCAAGAAGCTACATCACACTATCTCAAGCATATTGTACAGCCGAAGATACAAACATAAGAAGACACAAAGGACTGAAGCATTTAATGCTAGCATAAACAAAGTCAAATTCGAAATGTTATCAGCCTCCAAACAAGAAAATATCCCTGCTCATTTTGTACAAAGCAAATTATATCACTTATACATCCCCTGCAAACTCATTTCCTAGATATCAAACTTCTTCATTTCATTTTCGCTCATCAAAGTTAAGCAAGCCTGGAAAGAAAGAAAAATGAATGAAGTAAATACCATTTCAAATTAAAGCAAAGATCCAATTTATACAACAAGACAGATTCAAGAAAAGGAAATCTGAAGTAATATCAAATCTGGAAGTTACAAACTTGAAGCAATGTAAAGAAGATCAAGCAAACAACTTCAACTTAAATCAAGTGAGGCTAAATAAAAAAAAATTCCAGATCAAAGTTTAAAACAGTTCTCTGCTTTCAAACATCAAGTTCAGGTGAGTAACTTCATTTTTTTAAAAATGCTTAAGTGTATTTCTATGGTTGCCTGATTGATTCTAGTGAGTAAACACCTATTTTTCAAAGTTTAAACTTGTGTATTGCTTTGGAATAATATAAGCTTGCTGAATAGTTTTAAATAAACAATTTTGTGAATGTTTGTTGCTCTGGAAAACTTTCTATGCCCTGTTCTTTTATATGATGTGTACAGAGCAAAGAAAAAATGGAAACTTCAATGCTTCTTCTTACAAACACTTTGGACTTAGGAATTTAAGTTAAATAAATTTGTTTAAACTTAAAAATCACAATCTGGAAATTCCTTGAAGCTTGACAGTATAACATAGACTCTGTACATTAAATTTTACTGAAAAAAAAAAGAAATTTTATGATGAACTCGAATACTTAAAATTGTCGATTTGATTTTATAACTTGAGTGAGCAAACTTATTTAAAACCCATCTATATATTTTGATGTCTGAGTTAATGTTTGAAATAGATTGTGAAAAGTGATTGTTGGATGCCAGTATGCTTTGTATATAAGTATTTTCCTGTGTGTATATGGATGAATGCTGTGTACATGTTATTAAACTGTTTAGTTTCCAGGTTCTAAATCTACTCTTGAATCAATCTCACTTGATCACATCTTTATTAGTACTTAAGCCTTAAACCAAATATGTTTGTTATAGCATAAGCTTGGGTTTAAAAATTTGTTTGAATTAAAAAAATGTGTATGGCCTTTGGAAATAAATTTACAGCAGTATGAACTTTAAATAAGTAAATATTCAAATACCATGATTTGATGTTTCAGAGTTAGGATCTGAATCATCATACAAACTCATTATTTTTAAAATCAAAACCACAATTTAAAGTGAAGTATCGAATGTGAAATTTTGGTTTGCCTGGAATTTGATTTTTGGTCGACTTCTGATGATCATGGTGACTGGAGGGGTCGAGCTTATTTCTTTTGGTGGAGGAGCAATCAGGGATGCTAGGAAAAATGTGGGATGGCGATGAAATTCGCCGTGGAGATTGCGGCAGAGAAATCCCTCCAGGAACCCTAGTTTTTCTGCTCTTTATGAATCGACCATCCGTGGCAAGCATAGTTGATCGAGCGTGATGGTACTTCGGGGATTGGTAGCTGGGTGGTTGATGGAGTCGAGACCGGAGTTGCAGCTTTTCTGGTGGTCGGAGCGTGGAGGGCGATGCATTTTCCAGGTTTGGGGGTTGGGACGTTTAGTTTGTTTCAGGTTATGGAATGGGGAGCTCATTTTCGATTTCCGGTGGTTGGACGCATTTCGATGATCGGCAACTGATGAGGGGAGGATCGTCGACTCGTCTTGATGATCTGCGAGGGGCCGGAGGTGATGGCGGCGCCGTACACGTGCACATGTACACGTTCGTGTCGTGGGTCTGGGTTTCGATTTTGGCTTTAGGGAAGAAGGATGGTCTCGGGAAATTCTCGAGTAGATTGGGGTTTCACTCGAAGTTTTGACGTGGTGGACTCGAAGCTGGAACAGGAGGAACTCGAGTAGTTTTTTTGTTTCCAGATTTTAACTGGTTCCAGTAAACAATTTTAAACTGTTGGGTTTAAAATTTAAATCAAAGGTTAAATTAAGTTTAAATTCCAGATTTAAAATGAAAGAAAGTTTTAATTTAAATACTTTTAAATAAGTTTAAATATTTAGAATTTAAGGAAAATTTGGTTTAAAAAATTCCTTTCATAACAAAGAATTGTTTTTAATTTATAATTTAAATGGATTTTAAAGGAAAAGTAAAATATATGTTTTTCAAACATATTGAGAGTGAAAATTGAATAAAGAATGAAAATGAGTTTCTTTAAGTAATTAAGATTAAGGATTACCTTCATTTACTATAGAAATAATTAGAATGATATTTGGTAAATTGGTATTGATTAAATGTAAGTAAATGTGATCAATTAAGTTTAAATAATGAATTAAGTAATTATCATATAATTAAAGATCATAGATTATCTTGTAATTGATTAATGTAATTGATTTTTTTAAAATTGATTAGATTAATTTATTTAATAATAAACATTTGTAATTGATTAAGAGTAATTAATAAATTGGTAAACTAATAATTAAGCAATTTAATTTATTAAGAATTAAAGATTGTTAATGAAAATTAATTACAGAGATGATTAATTTAAGAATAATTGAATGATTAAGGGTTGGTTAATTATGTAATTGGTTTAAAGATTAAATAATTAATATGATTTATTAATTAAGGTAATAAATCTGAGAATAAATAATTAAAGGTTAATTAATTTATTTTTAAAAGTTAATTAATAAATGATTAAAGATTAATTAATTGAAATGGTTTATAATTGATTAATGATTAATTAACCAAGATTTGTAGTTTATTCATAATAAATTAATCTGATTTGAATTAATCAGAAAATTAACTGATCTTACTTATGAATATTTGGATTCTATTGGATGATTTGATTGTTTGATATCCCTGATATATGATGCTTTGTGATACATCCTAATTTATGTGTGATCTGTAGTTTACTTATCTATGACCTTTATATATCTATGATCTGTGAATGAACGATAAGCGTTGTTCTTATACCGCTTATGGAATTTTATTTCTGTATTCTGATATGTGATGATTCATTGTGTTGCACTATTGTGTTGAACCCCTGAACTACACTTTTACACACACAAATATGGATTTCACGTGGAAATCGGTTAAGTCACAGATGATTTAAAATTTGATGATTTTGAAATTGGAATTTTAATTTCAATTGATTTCGAAATTGGAAATTTGGGTTTAAAGTGAAAAGCTTTTGAAATGGAATTTCAAAGATAAAAGTTATTTTGAATAACTTAATCGAGTTTTGAAAATTTAAATAATTTGATTTAAATTTGAATTCAAGTTTGGAATTGAATCCTATGATTTGAAACTAGGGATTGAAGATGATATAAATGTGTTTATCTGAATTTAAACCATTTTAAAAGTATAATTTTGAGAATTTGGATTTAACCCAAGAATTTCCACTCGTATGAATGAATCAGATTTTCTGAAATGGAACTGTTTGTTTTAAAAGAATAAAAGCTTTCAGATAAGAAATGAAATTCCAGTTTAATTAAAGGAATTTCAATATTGAATTGAAAATGGTTTTCCAAGTTATGAATGAATTGTTTGAAAAGCTATGATTTGAATCTGTTATCTTTAACAGATTTAAAATAATGATTGGTTTAAATCATTTGAAATGGGATTGTTTTGAAAGCTATAAGTTAAATCTTTGATTTGAAGATTTAACGAGTTAATCAAATTAAAAGGGAAATTAATTTGGAAAATCTGTGAATGAATCTTTTATTTAAAAGATTAAAGTGTGGAAACTGTTTAAACCGTAAAGGTTGAATCTTTTTGTTTAAAGATTTAAAATGGTAATTTGTTAAACCATTTGAAAAGAAAGATTTTGGGTATTAAGTTGTGACTTAATTGAAATCCCATATCCATATGTTTTTAAATATTACGCTCACTATTCGGTTTAGCCGGGAGAGGACCTTTGGGTCGTATAACCCATTCCGAATATGTGATACGTCGATATGGATAGCATTTGAAGACCGGTGTTGAAGACTGGATATTTTTGAAAACGGAAGGATTACCGTCGAGTTACTCTGCATCGGCTGATCCCCGATATAGAGGTTTTATCATCCTTAGTGACGGGAAGTCCGGACGTGTTTGGAAATTATCCGGATTTGCAAGGGCTTCGTGAGAAGTGCCTTCGGTTCTGTTCGATCCCGGAACAGACTTGTATGGATTGTATGTCTGACATTACACTTTGAGATATAAAGCCGATTTGTTTCAAATACATTTCTGTTGGTGGCGGAGAATTTATTCTCTTAGCTTAACACCCTTCTCTGAGACGTACGAGCTCAGAGGTTATGTAGTTGAAATTTATCAGCGATATATCCCAATTTGGTAATGTGGCATGCTGAGTGCTGCTGTGAAATGATCAGTGTTTGATCATTTGCGATATGATCATTTGTTTGATCTTATATCTTTGTGATCATAGGTTGATCATTTGTTTGACCCGAAGCATGGCTTTGTGAACAAAGCGTAGCTTTGTGGACGAGACTTCGTCAGGGCCTCACAACCCGGAAATGGTCGAAACAGGATCGTTGCGGCAAGGTTATGAGGGTCGCGCCCTTTAGGGTATGTCATTTCCTTCTGGAAAAGGGTGGTGTCATGGTATGGAGCCCAGATACTTACTCATGTGGACACACTTTATTTATGACGTGTGATGTTGGATTAGAGGTACCTCGGATAAAGGTCCCAAAGGACCGGGTGATGGCATATTCGTGAGTTACCTGTTACAGGGGTAACCCGGCCTTGTTTGGCAGAGAGCAGTTTGTCTCTCGGAACGTCCCGCCAGAGGCGTTTCTTTCGTGGAACAGGAAGTTCCTTAGCCTGACCATTTGTTGGAAATCCAAAGAAACAATACGAACCCTGTACGGTTTTTAGTTGTATTACCTGCTATGGAATGTGGCGGTAACCTGCTATTGAACATAGTAGCTATAGTAGGCATACGATACTGGTCATATGTTGGCTAAGATTAATATTATACTTTCGAAATGTTTTCTGCACTATGCACTAATAATAATATCAAGATGATTTGGCGTAGTAAGCATCTTTGACTATCATAAGAAGAAATCTCCTCCAATTCTGCGTTTGCATTGTGTGTGTGGTGGGAGGTCTTATGGTAGTTTCATTTTCTAAAAGCATTGCGGATTTCAATGTTTAAAATCCTTTTGTTGTTGTTTAAAGATAAACTGTTTTTGTTGCTCACACCAGTCCCATGACTGATCCGGAGTTTATTGTTCCCTTCCTAAACTCTGGGTGCTCATAATTTTCCACACGAGCAGTCTAGAGTTGGGTTTCTTTTCAGATATTCAGGTTTAGTAGATTATCTGGAGCTAGTTCATTCATCGGAGTTGCTTATCTTGGAGTTGTGGATTCATTCTTGTCTGAAGATCATTTTGGAGTTATCATTTCTATTGATATTGTGCCGCTGCTGATGTTATCTTTTCTTTTCCGCTGCTATTTCTTGTATCATATCTCTGATGTATATTGATATTCATTGTATCACTCTGTTGTATCAGATATTATATATCAATGTATTATTCTTTTCTTCCGCTGTGTTATTTACTTAATTGTGTTATAGCTCCGGCGAATCGGATTTGAACGGTCGAATCTGCGGCATTCTAGTACAATGTGAAGTACGGATGTTGATTTTCGAGCGGGCAAAACCCGATATCGTTACAGATAGATATATAAATCCCAATACTACATCAAAACATTTCTTTTCGGAAATCATTTACTATAACAACAGTGTTATAGTCCACCATTTCCTTATTCCTCGAAAACGTCTATTTCAACAATGAATGTTGAAATCTATGATTTCGATATTCAATATATTTGAAAACATCTTTAAAACAATTAACTTCATTTCAAATATCACTTTCCCAAAACCATATCCATTTTACTTAAAAATATATTCACTGTCCAAAATCGTGAATATACTTCACTAACCACATTTCAATCTTTTCTACACATTTATTTCAAGAATTTATTCACTATCCAAAATCGTGGATAAAATTCCCTTAATAACTTATATATTAAATTCATCAAATTTGATTGATTTCGAATTTATAAAACAACGTTTATAAATTCCATTTTCTATAACAACTCCAGTTTATAAATCTCATTTTATTAACTTCTAAAATTCACTTATAAAAATAAGTGATTTCGGATTTATAAACAACGTTTATAAATCGCATTTGTACTTTATAACGATTTCAACTTTTAAAAAGAATCATTTATGAACAAATTCGATCAATATTCCATTTAAAGGCAAAAATCCAATTTATAAGTAAATTACTTATAAATCCTTTATTCTACAACTTCATTCATTTTTAACTTCACAATATAAATCTATTAATTTCATTCACTTATGAAATCCATTTATACTTCTTTTTAACACTTATAAAAATTCGTTTTATAAGTCCAATATTTTGATTTATAAAATATTAATTTTATAAATCTTTTTATACAAATCGTTTATAGTTATTCAAAAATCCCAACTTAAACCATTTTATAAATAAATCAACTATTTATTCCAAAAAACACTTTTCGGTTATATTTCACAAAGATCTTAACTTTTATAACTTTAAAATTTGAACGTTTATTTATTTAAAATAAGTCACTTCAAAAATTCAAGAAAACGACTACTTTCAAAAATCACTTTAAAATCCTTTTAAATTAAAAGTCGTTATTTTTAAAACTTGAATCTGATGATGCAACAGCACCAATTAGTCAATCACAACATCAAACATCATATATCAACATATGATAACAGAATATACATCAATATCTGTAAATAAATACTGGTGAGGAATCCAGTTGGATCCCTCCAACCTGTTTCCCTGCATCCACAGATGTTAGCACAATACCAATTCCACTTCGAGGTGGAATATCGCGGTATATGGGTTTTATAAAAGTAATCCGCTTACTAACGGCGCAATAGTGTCTCATCCGCTATACGAGGCGGGAAATCAATCAATCCAATATATACATATGCCAATATGTATATATTGCTATATATATATAGATATATCCTACTATATCTAATATCACATCCAAACAATCAATCAGTCAATAAATAACTGTCAAATCACATTTTATTTTGAGTGAGAAGATCTCACCTTCGCTTTTAATTTGCCATCCATTTTTGTTCCAGTTTGTTTTCTCCAAATTTTGACCTTGTATAAATAATTATACAATTCGTTAATATTCGAAATAAATCGAACAACCAATTACCATTTCATAGTTTTGATTAGCTGATAATTTTATCTAAACCAATTTTCTCCTTTAATAACTTATTTAACAAAAATTAAATTTAAAACTAAATTTAATCCAACCTTTATTTTATAAAAGATCTTTATCGATTAAAATAATTTAATAAGTTCATTAACAGATGAATCCCATATTCTTATAAACCTTGTGTGTATTTATATCTATATACATATATATATATATATATATATATTTCTATCTAAACCTTTTATATATACTTACTGTACTGTAAATTTTTAAAACAGGTTTGTATGTTAAAATATGTGAGTATATTTATTTTTATATATATTTCTTTAAATAAATCAAATTGTCTATCCATTCGACAAGTTTAATTTACTAACAATTCAATTTAAACAAATGATTTCATTTCAAACCCATTTCTTCTTAAACAAATTTGTTTAACTAAAATTTTAGTTTAAAACTAAATTTTCTATTATTACTTTTCCTAACTGCATATATATATATATATATATATATATTTCACCTAATAAATTGCGTTTCTAACAAATTTCCTTTTACAAATTTGATATTAGATCGAGATTAACAACAAAATATACTTCACTGTAATCAAATTTAAATCAAGGCAATGAAGTTCAAGTACCTCACTGTTAATCGCCTACTGCCCAGGCGCGTCGCTGCCGTTGCGAAGCGGCACCACCACGCGAGCGCGATGCCGTACTTCCCGAGCACGCGACTTCGAAACTACTACTGCCCCTCTTCCAGCGTCGACCGACGAACTCGCAATCCTTGATACCATCATTCGCGTGCAGTTGCCGACCCAATCGAAGTCGTACCTCCCTCTTCAGCCGCGATCCCTACTGCGACTTGCCTCTGCCCCTCGTCACGACCCCGTACGCACGCCACAGCCTCGCGAAACCCTAACTACCCTAAATCGCGACATCCCCTAATTCCACTTGACGTCGCTGAGATTCATCGCGACTGTCACTTCCTACTCGCGAACATCATCGCCGCTCCCTCCTGCGAACACGCCTCGCGAGCTTCGCCTCGATTTCAATTTGGAACGAAGGAGAGCTTCGTTCTTTTGCTTTCGAATGAACGAAGAAAAGATTTGGGAAAGAACGTAAGAAATTTGGTTCGGCCATTTTATTTGTTTTTCTCTCGAACGTGAATTTGTTTTTGAACTGGGAAGGGAGAGGAGTATTTGAAAATGAAAGGAGATGGTTGGCACGATTTGTTTCGTGATTCTCGGCGTGTATAAAGGAGATAATGTGCTGATGTGTTGACTAATTTTAAATATTAAAATGAATTTGAATTTGATTTTATTTCGACGCGTTTGCATATCGTATGCTCACACGGCAACTCCGTTCAATACGAAATTTGAAATCCGACAATATTTCAATATTACGGACCCAATGGAACTGGTTCCGTCGAATTCCGAGACTGCGCCCCGGAACACTATTTTTAAATATCGATTAAAACGATATGATTTTCAAAACTGAACAAATCGATTTCAAATTCAATTCTGAAGCTTCTATTATCTTCAGTATTGTCAATACGAATTTTAAAAGCTTTCAAAATATTTTTCTTCAACTTTAAATTGAATATTCAAATTTTTTATTCAACACTATATAGATTAAATTTCAAAATTTAATCACCAAGTTCAAGGTTATATCGGGAATTCAAGTTAAATCATCGTTCAAATATTTAAAATAAATTAAATATTTCCAATTTAATTTGTTCAAAATTCAGGGTCGTTACAAACTTCCCTCCTTAAAAGAATTTCGTCCCGAAATTACAAGTTAGGAAAAAGGGTCCTTAACTCGTCTACTATTTTTCACAATTCAAAAGTTTTATCAAATTCTCAAAACAAATCTTTCTACTAAAGATTCGTTATTAATTCAACTAACTTTCTAAAACCTTTCATAGTTTTCAAATATCATTGTTTACTTAACAATTCAAATTTAAATTTAAATTCAGATTTTAAACTTTCAAAATTTTCTCAAAAGTTTTTCTAACACTCGGAATTTTCAAAAAAATTTGCCAGCGTCTCCTTTGCGCGGCTAACACGGCATGACTACAAAACGTCCCTACGGACTCTCAGATTTCAAAAAGAAAAGAAAAAGCCAAGCGGCTAGAGAAGAAATCATCAAATCTCATATTGAAATTTAAAATACATACCTTTTGTCGAGCAATTCAAATTCATCTTTGAAAATCAAATCCAATTTATAACACCTGTATATCCTACTAGACATAACATCTGGTTACAATATTCAAACCATTTTGCAAATTCTATTACAAAATTTTCAATATATACTTCTTATACCATTTCTAGTTTACTATCGAAGTTATATATATATATATATTCATTCAATTTCACATTTCAAATTCATTTGAATTTAATTCACAATTCCAATCTAATTTGGATTCAGTTTACAATTTCAATTCTATTTGAATTCAATTTTGTCTTCTATTCTGAATATTGAATTTTTTATCGATTATCTTTAGTTCACTTCATTTGCAATTGATTCCATTCAATTTATTCATTCACTAATTCATTTACATTAGACTGATTCAACCTTCAATTAGTTCAATAGCTTAATTCATTTATCAATCCAATTCAGATTCTCAATTTTATTTAACTTTACCAAGGTCAAATTTCATCACTTAATCAAAATCACATTTTATTTTGCTTAATAAAATTGTTTAACCACTTTTTAACAATTCGTTTCACTTCTATTTTCTCATTTTATAAGTTATATAACTTATATTCAAAATTACCACTTGGATTTTTTTATTTTATTGATTCACTTATACTTACTTTAATCCAACTTAAAATTCCTTAAGTTAAATTTATTCAATCTAAATTCACAACAAATTGTATAAGTTATCAACTCATTTATTATTCTCATAAATACTTTTATATAGCATTCCAGAGTTTACCAACATTTCAAAGCCATTTTGAAAACAATTCAAATTATCCTGGAATTTCCAAAACAAAACCCAAATTTTCCAAACAACTTCCATTTAAAACAATTTGGCAGCAATTTCTCTTTTGGAAACCCGAAAATGAACACCAATGATGCCGCGGTCATCATCGAAGTTATTTTCCAGCGACCGAAAAGAGTTTAGAGCTTTCATCACTCCAAAAATACTTTTCAAAACCTTTGAAATTCATTTTCAAATCAAAAAGGGATTTAAACCTTCCAAATCTCCAAAATTTTCAAATTCTTTTCAAAACATTTCCAAATAATTCTCTGGAATTCCATTTCCAATTATAAGTCACATTTATAATTTATATTCTTAAATTTCCTTTGTATGTGAATTTATTTCTTAACTTTGGAGTTATGACTTCGATTTCTTATTTAATTTCATATAATAATGATAACATTTCAATATTATCACTTTCTTAACAAACATGCATCCATATGCTATAATAATTCATAGAAAATCATTTCTTTTCTATACAAAAATAATTTTGGGGCAAAATTATTTCATTCACCCTATTTTAAAACAATATTGTGCCGAACTGTTCTATTCGAGCGTTTAGAAACCCCTTCGATACAGTTTTGCAGACTGTGCCGACGAAGGTTCATATGCCACTCAATAAATCAATCATCACAACATAAAACAATTTTTTTTATTCACTAACAAATACGCGCTCATATCTATTATTACACTCAAACTCATTCTAGAGTACTACTGACTCCATTTCTAATGAGTAACACCCAACAGAGCAGGGTTGTCGCTTAACCATATGCTCTGATACCAAATGTAACATCCCGAAATTTTCGACTTTCGAAAATTCGACATCGATACTCACTTTATCGACTGCCGAGCCAACGAATGCCGGAAACCCGAAAAGTTATGGTTTTAAAAAGAAGAAAAAGGTAGAAGAAGAAGAAAAGAGTAGAAGAAGAAGAGAAGAACAACAGAACAACAATAGAAACAGAAAACAATATCAGAATCTTACACATCGCAGCGGAACAATATATAATAGATAACACTAGTCTTTTAAAACAAAGAACTATATCAGTTTATACATACATCAATCAGAGTCATATACAACAATGGACAGTTATATAACTTGTCCTTATACAGAATACACCGCGGAATAAATAACATCAGATACAAATACTACGTCTCGCCATCCAGCTTGCTTCCAAAGCTCCAGAATATCCAGAATATCCTGATAACATAACTCTAGGCTGCCCGTGTGGAAATTGGTGGGCACCTAGAGTTTAGAAGGGAAACAATAAACTCCGAGTCAGTCATGGTGACTGGTGTGAGATCGTAAAACAATTTTATCTTTAAAACAACAAGAAGATTTAAAGTCAATTCGCAATGCTTTTGGAAAATGAAACTACCATAAGACCTCCCACCACACACACAATGCAAACGCAGACTTGGAGGAGATTTCTTCTTATGTTAGTCAAAGATGCTTACTACGCAAAAATCAAATCATTTTGGATATTATTATTAGTGCATAGTGGAAAACATTTCGAAAGTAGAATATAAATCTTAGCCAGCATAGACATTTCGAACTATGCCTACTATAGCTACCATCCAAACAGTGGGGCGCCACCATAAGTGAATGATAGGTTCTACAACTAAAACCGTACAAGTCACGTATTGTTTCTTTGGATTTCCAACAAATGGTCAGGCTAAGGAACTTCCTATGCCACGATGGGTACGTCCCTGGAATAGACGACCCGAGAACCTAACCGGATCTCTGCCAACATAAGGCCGGGTTACCTCTGCAAAAATAGGTAACTACTGACACGCGTATGCCATCCCCCGATCATCACCGATCTTCCCAAGGATCCCCGATTCGCAACAAACCACAAAGTAATAAATTTGCAGCAACCACAGAGGTTAAGTATCTGGGCTCCATACCATGATACCACCTTTATCCAAAAGGAATGACATACACTAAGGGGCGCTACTCCCTAGAACCTTGCCGCATCCTTCCTGTTTTGACCATTTCCGGGGTGTGAGGCTCGATGAAGTCTCGTCCACAAAGCTACGCTTTCTACAAAGCCATGCTTCGGGTCAAACAAATGATCAACCTATGATCACAAAGATATAAGATCAAACAAATGATCATATCACAAATGATCAAACACTGATCATTTCACAGCAACACTCAGTATGCCACATTACCAAATTGGGATATATCGCTGATAAATTTCAACTACATAACCTCTGAGCTCGTACGTCTCAGAGAAGGGTGTTAAGCTAAGAGAATAAATTCTCCGCCACCAACAGAAATGTATTTGAAAGAAATCAGCTTTATATCTCAAATTGTAACGTCAGACACACAATCCATACAAGTCTGTTCCGGGATCGAACAGAACCGAAGGCACTTCTCACGAAGCCCTTGCAATTCCGGATAATTTTCAATCACGTCCGGACTTCCCGTCACTAAGGTTGATAAAACCTCTAAATCGGAGATCAGCCGATGTAGAGTAACTCGACGGTTATCCTTCCGTTTTCAAAAATATCCGGTCTTCAACACCGGTCTTCGAATGCAATTCATAACGACGTATCACATATTCGGAATGGGTTATACGACCCCATGGTCCTTTCCCGGCTAACCCGAATAGTGAGCGCTTATTCAAAAATAAGTGTGGCATTCAAATTCATCCAATTCACAACAAATACCATTCAAGGTAATTATTGATAATCGGTTATTTAACTATCAATAAAGATGCGCAACATCATCAGATTCCAAATAATTTTCCAAATTATTTCATCTTCAAAAATATCTTTACTAGATATAAAATTTCCACACTTAACTATTTGAAAACAATTTCAAATATTCACATTTCAATTTATCTTTGAAGATAAAATCTCAAAACAGTTCATTTCATATTGGAAAAGCATTTCCCTACTTATTTAATAATAAGTATTTCACAAATCTATTTATTTTCAACATTTGAAAAATATTCGATATACTTAAATCAATATTAAGTATATATTTCGTTCTTTAAGGAAACCATTTACTATAACAACATTTATTTGAGTCAAAACGAATGTTACGTAAAACATCGTTACGACGACTCAAAATCACTAGTATAGGGATTTGGATTTTGATAGATATATAAATCCAAATACTACATCAAAACATTTCTTTTCGGAAATCATTTACTATAACA
Source organism: Allium fistulosum (assembly GCA_030737815.1). Classification (NCBI taxonomy): domain Eukaryota; kingdom Viridiplantae; phylum Streptophyta; class Magnoliopsida; order Asparagales; family Amaryllidaceae; genus Allium; species Allium fistulosum. Next base: position 1,214,017,779 of record CM060904.1, on the reverse strand, counting down.
ACAGTGTTATAGTCCACCATTTCTTTATTCCTCGAAAATGTCTATTTCAACAATGAATGTTGAAATCTATGATTTCGATATTCAATATATTTGAAAACATCTTTAAAACAATTAACTTCATTTCAAATATCACTAACCCAAAACCATATCCATTTTACTTAAAAATATATTCACTGTCCAAAATCGTGAATATACTTCACTAACCACATTTCAATCTTTTCTACACATTTATTTCAAGAATTTATTCACTATCCAAAATCGTGGATAAAATTCCCTTAATAACTTATATATTAAATTCATCAAATTTGACTGATTTCGAATTTATAAAACAACGTTTATAAATTCCATTTTCTATAACAACTCCGCTTTATAAATCTCATTTTATTAACTTCTAAAATTCACTTATAAAAATAAGTGATTTCGGATTTATAAACAACGTTTATAAATCGCATTTGTACTTCATAACGATTTCAACTTTTAAAAAGAATCATTTATGAACAAATTCGATCAATATTCCATTTAAAGGCAAAAATCCAATTTATAAGTAAATTACTTATAAATCCTTTATTCTACAACTTCATTCATTTTTAACTTCACAATATAAATCTATTAATTTCATTCACTTATGAAATCCATTTATACTTCTTTTTAACACTTATAAAAATTCGTTTTATAAGTCCAATATTTTGATTTATAAAATATTAATTTTATAAATCTTTTTATACAAATCGTTTATAGTTATTCAAAAATCCCAACTTAAACCATTTTATAAATAAATCAACTATTTATTCCAAAAATCACTTTTCGGTTATATTTCACAAAGATCTTAACTTTTATAACTTTAAAATTTGAACGTTTATTTATTTAAAATAAGTCACTTCAAATATTCAATAAAACGTCTACTTTCAAAAATCACTTTAAAATCCTTTTAAATTAAAAGTCGTTATTTTTAAAACTTGAATCCGATGATGCAACAGCACCAATTAGTCAATCACAACATCAAACATCATATATCAACATATGATAACAGAATATACATCAATATCTGTAAATAAATACTGGTGAGGAATCCAGTTGGATCCCTCCAACCTGTTTCCCTGCATCCACAGATGTTAGCACAATACCAATTCCACTTCGAGGTGGAATATCGCGGTATATGGGTTTTATAAAAATAATCCGCTTACTAACGGAGCAATAGGGTCTCATCCGCTATACGAGGCGGGAAATCAATCAATCCAATATATACATATGCCATTATGTATATATTGCTATATATATAGATATATCCTACTATATCTAATATCACATCCAAACAATCAATCAGTCAATAAATAACTGTCAAATCAAATTTTATTTTGAGTGAGAAGATCTCACCTTCGCTTTTAATTTGCCATCCATTTTTGTTCCAGTTTGTTTTCTCCAAATTTTGACCTTGTATAAATAATTATACAATTCGTTAATATTCGAAATAAATCGAACAACCAATTACCATTTCATAGTTTTGATTAGCTGATAATTTTATCTAAACCAATTTTCTCCTTTAATAACTTATTTAACAAAAATTAAATTTAAAACTAAATTTAATCCAACCTTTATTTTATAAAAGATGTAACATCCCGGAATTTTCGACTTTCGAAAATTCGACATCGATACTCACTTTATCGACTGCCGAGAAATCGAATGCCGGAAACCCGAAATAATATGGTTTAGAAAGAAGAAAAGGCAGAGGTAGAAGAAAAGATAGAAGAAAAGAGAAAGAAGAAGAACAACAGAACAACATCAAAACAGAAACCAATATCAGAATCTCACATATCGCAGCGGAACAACATATAATAGATAAACACTAGTCTTTTAAAACAAAGAACTATATCAGTTTATACATACATCAATCATCAGAGTCAATATACAACAATGGACAGTCATATAAAATTGTCCTCATACAGAATACACAGCGGAATAAATACTATCAGTTACAAATACTACGTCTCGCCATCCAGCTTGCTTCCAAAGCTCCAGAATATCCAGAATATCCTGATAATATAACTCTAGGCTGCCCGTGTGGAAAATGGTGGGCACCCAGAGTTTAGAAGGGAACAATAAACTCCGAGTCAGTCATGGTGACTGGTGTGAGATCGTAAAACAGTATTCTTTAAAATAAACAACAGGTAAACTTTAAAGTCAATTCGCAATGCTTTTGGAAAATGAAACTACCATAAGACCTCCCGCCACACACACAATGCAAACGCAGACTTGGAGGAGATTTCTTCTTATGATAGTCAAAGATGCTTATTACGCAAAATCAAATCATTTTTGATATTATTATTAGTGCATAGTGTAGAAAACATTTCGAAAGTATAATATTAATCTTAGCCAACATACGACCAGTATCGTATGCCTACTATAGCTACTATGTTCAATAGCAGGTTACCGCCACATTCCATAGCAGGTAATACAACTAAAACCGTACAAATCGCGTATTGTTTCATTGGATTTCCAACAAATGGTCAGGCTAAGGAACTTCCTATCCACGATGGGTACGTCCCTGGAATAGACGACCCGAGAACCTAACCGGATCTCTACCAACACAAGGCCGGGTTACCTCTGCAAAAATAGGTAACTACTGACACGCGTATGTCATCCCCCGATCGTAACCGATCTTCCCGAGGATCCCCGATTTCCAACAAACCACATAGATAATAATCCAGCAACCACATAGGTTAAGTATCTGGGCTCCATACCATGATACCACCTCTATCCAGAAGGAATGACATACACTAAGGGGCGCTACTCCCTAGAACCTTGCTGCATCCTTCCTGTTTCGACCATTTCCGGGGTGTGAGGCTCGTTGAAGTCTCGTCCACAAAGCTACGCTTTCTACAAAGCCCTGCTTTGGGTCAAACAAAAATGATCAACCTATGATCACAAAGATATAAGATCAAACAAATGATCATATCACAAATGATCAAACACTGATCATTTCACAGCAACACTCAGTATGCCACGTTACCAAATTGGGAGTATATCGCTGATAAATTTCAACTACATAACCTCTGAGCTCGTACGTCTCAGAGAAGGGTGTTAAGCTAAGAGAATAAATTCTCCGCCACCAACAGAAATGTATTTGAAAGAAATCAGCTTTATATCTCAAATTGTAACGTCAGACACACAATCCATACAAGTCTGTTCCGGGATCGAACAGAACCGAAGGCACTTCTCACGAAGCCCTTGCATATCCGGATAAATTTCTAATCACGTCCGGACTTCCCGTCACTAAGGGTGATAAAACCTCTAAATCGGAGATCAGCCGATGTAGAGTAACTCGACGGTAATCCTTCCGTTTTCAAAAATATCCGGTCTTCAACACCGGTCTTCGAATGCAATTCATATCGACGTATCACATATTCGGAATGGGTTATACGACCCCATGGTCCTTTCCCGGCTAACCCGAATAGTGAGCGATTATTCAAAAATAAGTGTGGCATTCAAATTCATCCAATTCACAACAAATACCTATCTAAAGGTAATTATTGATAGTCGGTTATTTAACTATCAATAAAGATGCGCAACATCATCAGATTTCAAATAATTTTCCAAATTATTTCATCTTCCAAAATATCTTTTACTAGATATAAAATTTCCACACTTAACCGTTTGAAAACAAATTTCAAATATTCAATTTCCACATTTCATTTTATCTTTGAAGATAAAATCTCAAAAACAGTTCATTTCATATTGGAAAAGCAATTCCATACTTATTTAATAATAAGTATTTCACAAATCATTTATTTTCAACATTTGAAAATATTTGATATACTTAAATCAATATTAAGTATATATTCATTCTTTAAGGAAATCATTCTCTTTAAACACATTTATTTGAGTCAAAACGAATGTTACGTAAAACATCGTTACGACGACTCAAAATCACTAGTATAGGGATTCGGATTTTAATAGATATATAAATCCCAATACTACATCAAAACATTTCCTTTCGGAAATCATTTACTATAACAACAGTGTTATAGTCCATCATTTCCTTATTCTTCGAAAACGTCTATTTCAACAATAAATGTTGAAATCTATGATTTCGATAATTCACACGTTTAAAAACATCTTTTAAAACAATTACTTCATTTTATAATATCGCTTTCCCAAAACCATATCCATTTTACTTAAAACATATTCACTGTCCAAAATCGTGAATATACTTCACTTAGCCATATTTAAATCTTTTCTACACATTTATTTCAAGAATTGTCCACTATCCAAAATCGTGGATAAAATTCCCTTAATAACCTTCTATCTTAAATTCATCAAATTTGATTGATTGATTTCCGAATTTATAAAACAACGTTTATAAATTCCATTTCTATTTTATATAACAACTCCGGTTTATAAATCTCATTTTATTAACTTCTAACATTTACTTATAAAAATAAGTGATTTCGGATTTATAAACAACGTTTATAAATCGCATTTGTACTTTATAACGACTTCAACTTTTAAAAGAATCATTTATGAACAAATTCGATCAATATTCCATTTAAAGGCAAAAATCCAAGTTATAAGTAAATTACTTATAAATCCTTTATTCTACAACTTCATTCATTTTTAACTTCACAATATAAATCTATTAATTTCATTCACTTATGAAATCCATTTATACTTCTTTTTAACACTTATAAAATTCGTTTTATAAGTCCAATATTTTGATTTAAAAAAATATCAAGTTTATAAATCTTTCTATACAAATCGTTTATAGTTATTCAAAAATCCCAACTTAAACCATTTTATAAATAAATCGACTTTTATTTCAAAATTGACACTTCGGTTATATTTCACTAAAAATTATAACTTTAATAACTTTAAAATTTTACGTTTATAAATCGATTCAAAAATTCCATAAAACGTATATTTTCACAAATCACTTTAAAAACTTTTTTTTAAAGTAAAAGTCGTTATTTTTACATTTCAAAACTGAATCCGATGATGCAACGCATCAATTAGTCCATCACAACAACAACATCATATATCAATATGATAACAGAATATATATCAATATCTTTAAATAAGTAAATACAGTTGAGGAATCCAGTTGGATCCCTCCAACCTATTTCCCTGCATCCACAGACGTTAGCACAATACCAATTCCGCTCCAGTACGGAATTATCACGGTATATGGGTTTTATAAAAATCCGCTTACTAACGGCGCAATAGGGTCTCATCCGCTATACGAGGCGGGAAATCAATCAATCCAATATATACATATGCCAATATGTATATATTGCTATATATAGATATATATCCTACTATATCTAATATCACATCCAAACAGTCAATCATCAATCAATAACTGTAAAAATTCAACATTCAATTTGAGTGAGGAGATCTCACCTTGATTTCAATTCCGTTCCAACGTTTATTTCGAATAAAATTAAACACGCGTTTAATTTTACCCGAAATTCAAACTAGCTCCAAATGGCTCCAATTCAGTTCCATAGCGAAGTACATGTCGAGACGGTTCCAACGCATCTTGTTTCGTAATTTTCTGATAATGTATGAACAAGATATACAATTTTAAACATTGAACGAATTTTAAATATAATGAATTACAATTTCTTTTTAAATTTACAACCATCAGCTCACATCTGCCGTTCATTTTGAACGTGACAATCCAGACCGTAGTTTCATCATCTCCCATGTTTTCTTGCTCCAGTAAAGAAACGAACGAGCAACCCAACGTCACGCCATCCTCCCTCCAAAACGCGACCAACGTAGACATTTCCGCTTCGATCAACGACTTCCACGCGAATGCCCACGGTGAACTCCACCTCCACCAGCCGACCGCACGTGCACGGCCTCCCCTAAACTTCGAAAAACGTGCCTAAAGCCGTGCAAAACGCGAGCCTATAACTTCCACTACGTTGCTCCGTTTACGATCCTGACCGTTGGATATCAAGATGGCAATGCCCTCTACAATTTATTAGTTGACAATCTTTGCTAAAAACGTGTGGATTGGGAGAGATCAAGGGATGAAGATAAGAAGATTTCGGCCATTAATAACAGCAGGTGGCGGCAACTGCTGAAAACCCTAGGGTTTAGTTTTCTTTTGCAAAGGAAAAGGTTGAGGGGCTTATATAGAAAACTTACGAAAACACTATTCACCCCGGATTTTCCGAACTCAAAATCGAGCGTGCCGGCTGACGTTTCTAAGGTTTACCCCGCGTTCCGAACGCAATGGAACGTGTTTCGGAAGCTAATTCGATCGTATGTGTGAGATATGGCAATAAACGATCGATTTAAATTAAACCGATTTAAGACGATTTCGATGCGTTTTGGCTTGCCCCGGACAAACGGTAAATCCAAAATTTACGAAATTTGAAATCTTACAATAATATCACATTACGGATCCGATGAAACTGGTTTCGTCGAAATCCGAGACTTTTTGAAAAATGACTATTTTAACTCGACGATTTAAAATTAAAACGATATCGATGCGTTTCGAGCTGCCACGGTCAAACGACAACTCCGATGGATACGAAAATTGAAATCCGATAATAACTAACTATTACGGATCTAATGGAACTGGTCTCGTTCAATTCTGAGACTGTTCGAAAATTGGCTATTTTTACAGTCGATAATTAAATATTAAAATATTCAATTTTCACATATTAACTCCAAATTCGCTTCTGAAAGTTCTAAAATATTTCTATAACTCCAGTATGATTAAATAAAATTTTCCAAATCAATTTCAATCATATTAAACTCGATTTTCAATTATCTCTGGAATTTCAATTATTAATCATCGATTTAATTGACCAAATTAAATCCAATATTCGATAAATAATTTATCCGACTTATTAATTCCACTTATTAATATTTAAAATTAATTAAATATTCGAATTTTAATTATCTAAAATTCTGGGTCGTTACAAAAGATCTTTATCGATTAAAATAATTTAATAAGTTCATTAACAGATGAATCCCATATTCTTATAAACCTTCTGTGTATTTATATCTATATACATATATATATATATATATATATATATTTCTGTCTAAACCTTTTATATATACTTACTGTACTGTAAATTTTTAAAACAGGTTTGTATGTTAAAATATGTGAGTATATTTATTTTTATATATATTTCTTTAAATAAATCAAATTGTCTATCCATTGGACAAGTTTAATTTACTAACAATTCAATTTAAACAAATGATTTCATTTCAAACCCATTTCTTCTTAAACAAATTTGTTTAACTAAAATTTTAGTTTAAAACTAAATTTTCTATTATTACTTTTCCTAACTGCATATATATATATATATATATATATATATATATATATATTTCACCTAATAAATTGCGTTTCTAACAAATTTCCTTTTACAAATTTGATATTAGATCGAGATTAACAACAAAATATACTTCACTATAATCAAATTTAAATCAAGGCAATGAAGTTCAAGTACCTCACTGTTAATCGCCTACTGCCCAGGCGCGTCGCTGCCATTGCGAAGCGGCACCACCACGCGAGCGCGATGACGTACTTCCCGAGCACGCGACTTCGAAACTACTACTGCCCCTCTTCCAACGTCGACCGACGAACTCGCAATCCTTGATACCATCATTCGCGTGCAGTTGCCGACCCAATCGCAATCGTACCTCCCTCTTCAGCCGCGATCCCTACCGCGACTTGCCTCTGCCCCTCGTCACGACCCCGTACGCACGCCACAGCCTCGCGAAACCCTAACTACCCTAAATCGCGACATCCCCTAATTCCACTTGATGTCGCTGAGATTCATCGCGACTGTCACTTCCTACTCGCGAACGTCATCGCCGCTCCCTCCTGCGAACACGCCTCGCGAGCTTCGCCTCGATTTCAATTTGGAACGAAGGAGAGCTTCGTTCTTTTGCTTTCGAATGAACGAAGAAAAGATTTGGGGAAGAACGTAAGAAATTTGGTTCGGCCATTTTATTTGTTTTTCTCTCGAACGTGAATTTGTTTTTGAACTGGGAAGGGAGAGGAGTATTTGAAAATGAAAGGAGATGGTTGGCACGATTTGTTTCGTGATTCTCGGCGTGTATAAAGGAGATAATGTGCTGATGTGTTGACTAATTTTAAATATTAAAATGAATTTGAATTTGATTTTATTTCGACGCGTTTGCATATCGTATGCTCACACGGCAACTCCGTTCAATACGAAATTTGAAATCCGACAATATTTCAATATTACGGACCCAATGGAACTGGTTCCGTCGAATTCCGAGACTGCGCCCCGGAACACTATTTTTAAATATCGATTAAAACGATATGATTTTCAAAACTGAACAAATCGATTTCAAATTCAATTCTGAAGCTTCTATTATCTTCAGTATTGTCAATACGAATTTTAAAAGCTTTCAAAATATTTTTCTTCAACTTTAAATTGAATATTCAAATTTTTTATTCAACACTATATAGATTAAATTTCAAAATTTAATCACCAAGTTCAAGGTTATATCGGGAATTCAAGTTAAATCATCGTTCAAATATTTAAAATAAATTAAATATTTCGAATTTAATTTGTTCAAAATTCAGGGTCATTACAGTCCCCCACTATTAAAATCTTGAATATCAATATCATTACAACCTGCACAATCGAACGCATATACATTTGGTCCGATGTGGTTTTCGGATAAACCGATCTCGGTCTCTTCGCACCAACAACGCAAAAGTGTTTCTCAACCTCACACAGAAACTAAGTCTCATAGACTTATCATGTCTCCAACTTTCTACTTGCTATCCTTCGGGCTAAGAAGGAAGCTCGATAGATTGGAGTAATACTCCGCACTATACGAATCAACATCCTTAACACAAATGATAATCAAGCCTACACAGAAGGCTACGTACTAAGTGTAACGACCCCGAATTTTAAATATATCTAAATTGATAATTAAATTGGTTTTTGAATAAAATTTGTGAAATAAAACGGTAGATAGATTGCGAGTTTCCCCGAGACGAATAAATTTGTGTTAACCGATTAAATTTAAATATTATATATGTGTGAATATATATGTATTTGGGCATATACGTTGGTTTGGATTTAAATTGTAAATAAATAATTGATAATAACATTTAAATATTAAAATTTATGGTTAATAATAATTTGAAATTATAAAGTAAATATAAGATAATAAATATATAAGTAAGATAACATTGTAAAGGAATAAAACAAATGAAGCAAGTGTGAAACCAAAATAAATAAAATAAGAACAAAGCAAAGAAAATAAAAATATCTTTGTACAAACAAAAGCATAACAACAAACCAGACCACACATTTTTAAACATATATTAAGTAAATATACAAAACAAAGTAGACATATATACATCAACTTCTCATATTATCTTAGCCGAGACAAGTTTGTAAAGCAAGTAAAATAATTTAACAAGCCTGGAAAGAAGAAAATATATCTTCATGATGCTTGTACAGGAAGTATTAAACAATTGTGTACACTTGAAAAAGAAGAAAACTATTATCTAAGTACATACGAAAGGTAGGGGATGAGTGTTTGTAGACATAAGGACATAAGCATTAAATGTTTGTATCTTTAGTACATTTTATATCTCATTTCAGCCTCCTCTATAGGAAAATATCTCTGACTTGATAATGTTTAAAACAAATAATATCCTGTAAACTTCTTTTTTATATGTATCACCTCCTACCTAAATTCGTTCATTCAACTAAGAAAAAAAAACTGAAGTGAACTACAACTTCACTTTAAACAACAAATACTTCAACTTGAACAAACATAAACAACTGGAAAATGAATTCAATAACTTCAAAGCTTGAGAGAAGAATCAACTTGATTCGAACCTACAAAGCAACAAATTCAACATAATCAAAGTTGCAGTTCAAAAACATCAGCTTCAGGAATCAAAACCAAAGCATTTAAAACCTGGAACCAGAAATAAGAAGACTGTCCCCTGTTCTCTGTTTTTACAGGATTTTTAGATTGGTAGATCGCGAGTTATTGCAAGTTGATCAGTTTTGGGTGATTCGTCGATTTGTGACGATCTAAAGGATTTTAGTTATTGCAAATGGGTGCTGGAGAAGCTTCAGGGGTAGGCGATTGCTAGAAAAATGCTAGATGATTTTTCTATTGAATAGGATGGCTGGTCGATCGTGATTTAGGGTTTGGAAGGCGGTTCTGTTAAGTGTATTGGCGAGGTGATCTCGTCTAAATCGAAGCGTCGAGTTCGATCGCGAGGTGGGGGATAGCGGCGTGGTGACGTGGTGGTGCTCTGGGAGAAGAGCCGGGGTTTCCAGTTGACGAGATCGTCGGCGGTAGGTGAATGTGTCGATCGGTTTCATCTTGACATGTTCCAAATCATTCGATTTTGATGGGTGGGGTTTTTTCGCGAATCTGGGTGGTCGTGAGGCTCGTGGGCGTCGCTGTCGACTTGTCGATGATCACGATGGTGGCTGGAGGTGGTCGGGGTTCGTGTGCACGTGCACGTTTGGGTGGCGTATCTGCTGCGTTCAAGATTTTGGGGAAGACGAAGACGAGGTGGAAACTCGGAGGATTCATGTTTTTGCTCGAAGAAAAGTAATGTCGCGTGTTTTACTCGAAGTGATCTCGAGAAAAATTGGATTCGTACGCGAATAGTTTTGAGTTACACGTTTTGATAAAACCTGTCCCTGTTTTGTTTTCTTTTTGATGAATTTGAATTTTTAACAAAATTAAATGAATTTAAAGATGGTGATAATAGATCTAAAACAAGTTTAAACCCAGTTCTAAGTTTAGTTTCAATAAACTTTGAATTTAAAAGTAAATTTGTTTTTAAACAAATAATTAAACTTGATTTTTGATAAGTTCTTTTATAAAAGGATTTTAAATGTAGGTTAAAGGATTAGATAACTTGAATTTGCAAGTTGAATAGCGATGTGGTTTAAAGGCTAAATTTTTAAATAAAATTTAGTAAACTTGTTAAAGGCTTTCCTTATATAAGTTTCCTATGTAAATATATAATCATTTTGGAACCTTAAATTCAAAAGGAAATGTGGATCTAAATTTAGAAGTGTAAGGTTTAAATACACTTGAATACTAATGAAGTTATTAGTAAAGAAATGGATTACCTTAAAAATGATTGAGGTATTAAAAGATTCAATTAATAAGATAATTAAGGTTTGATTTATTTATAAATGAATTAATTAAAGGAAATTAATTAAAGGATAATCGAATAATTTAAAGGTTAATTAATTTAATAAATAAATGATTAAAGGGTAATCAATCAAACGATGTGAAATTAATTTATGTTAATTAACCACGATTGATGACTTATCTGATCAGATAATTAATTGAGCTTACTTATGGATGTTTAAATTCTATTGATTGTCGAATTGTTTGATATTTCTGATACACGATACTTTGTGACATATCCTGATTTTATGTTGTGATCTGTAGTATAATTGATTACCTGTGCTGTAATTTATATATCTGTGATTTGTGAATGAAGATGAGCGTTATAGTTTATATCGCTTATCAACTATATCCTGTATTTTGATATATGATGATTCATTGTGTTGCACCTTTGTGTGAAACCCCTGGACTACACCATACACACACAAATATGGATTTCACGTGGAAATCGGTTAAGTCACAGATAATTTAAATTTAATGTTTTTGAAATTGAAATTTTAATTTCAATTGATTTTGGAAATGAATTTGGGTTAAATGTTAAAGCTTTTGAAATGGAGTTTTTAAGATAAAAGTTATTTTAAATAACTTAATTAAATTTCCAATTTAAATAATTTATTTTGAATTTGAATTCAAAATAATTTGGAAATTGAATTCCATGTTTGGAAATTACGGTTAAAAATGTTATAAATGTGTTTGTATGAATTTAAACCATTTTAAAAGCATAATTTTGAGAATTTGGATTTAACCCAAATGACTTTAACTCGTATAAATGAATCGGGTTTCCAAAATGAAAACTGTTGTTTTCAAAAGAATAAAAGCTTTCAGATAAGAAATGAAATTCCAGTTTAATTAAAGGAATTTCAAGATTGAATTGAAAAATGGTTTCTAAGTTATGAATGAATTCTTTTTGAAAGCTATGAATTAAATCTGTTTATTTTTAACAGATTTATAATGATGATTTGTTTAAACCATTTGAAATGAAATTGTTTTGGAAGCTATGAGTTAAATCTTTGATTTAAAGATTTAACGAGTTAAATTGAAATGGAAATCGATTTGGAAAATCTGTGAATGAATCTTTTGTTTAAAAGATTAAAGTGTGGAAAATTGTTAAACCGTTGAAGGTTGTTAAAATGAATCTTTTTATTTAAAGATTTAAAAATGGTAATTTGTTTAAACCATTTGAAGAAAGATTTTGGGTAATAAGTTGTGACTTAATTGAAATCCCAATATCCATATGTTTTAAAGTATTGCGCTCATTATTCGGTTTAGCCAGGAGAGGACCTTTGTGTCATATAACCCGTTCCGAATAATGGTACGTCGTATATGGATAGCATTTGAAGACCGGTGGTGAAGACCGGATATTTTCGAAAACGAAAGGACAACTCGTCGAATGTCTCTGCATCGACTGGCCCCGATATAGAGATTTTATCACCCTTTGTGATGGGAAGTCCGGACGTGATTGGAAATTATCCGGAATTGCAAGGGCTTCGTAAGAAGTGCCTTCGGTTCTGTTCGAACCCGGAACAGACTTATATGGATTGTATGTCTGACATTACACTTTGAGATATAAAGCCGATTTCTTTCAAATACATTTCTGTTGGTGGCGGAGAATTTATTCTCTTAGCTTAACACCCTTCTCTGAGACGTACGAGCTCAGAGGTTATGTAGTTGAAATTTATCAGCGATATATCCCAATTTGGTAATGTGACATGCTGAGTGTTGCTGTGTGATGATCAGTGTTTGATCATTTGTGATATGATCATTTGTTTGATCATTTATCTTTGTGATCATAGGTTGATCATCTGTTGACCCAAAGCGTGGCTTTTTGAAAAAGCGTAGCTTTGTGGACGAGACTTCGTCAGGGCCTCACAACCCGGAAATGGTCGAAACAGGAATGTTGCGGCAAGGTTATGAGGGTCGCGCCCTTTAGGGTATGTCATTTCCTTCTGGAAAAGGGTGGTATTATGGTATGGAGCCCTGATACTTACTCATGTGGATACACTTATTATGTGTGATGTTGGATATCGAGCGCTCGGATAAAGGTCCCAAAGGACCGGGAGGTGGCATATTCGTGAGTTACCTGTTACAGGGGTAACCCGGCCTTGTTGGCAGAGAGCAGTTTGTCTCTCGGGACGTCCCGCCAGAGGCGATCCCATGCGGCGGAAGGAAGTTCCTTAGCCTGACCATTTGTTGGAAATCCATTTCTCCAATACGAACCTTGTACGGTTTTAGTTGTAGAACCTACCATCTAATATGGTAGCTATAGTAGGCATAGTATAATGGTACCTATGCTGGCTAAGATTAATATTATACTTTCGAAATGTTTTCTGCACTATGCACTAATAATAATAATCCAATGATTTTGCGTAGTAAGCATCTTTGACTATCATAAGAAGAAATCTCCTCCAATTCTGCGTTTGCATTGTGTGTGTGGCGGGAGGTCTTATGGTAGTTTCATTTTCTAAAAGCATTGCGGATTTCAATGTTTAAAATTCTTTTGCTGTTGTTTTAAAGATAAACTGTTTTTGTTGCTCACACCAGTCCCATGACTGATCCGGAGTTTATTGTTCCCTTCCTAAACTCTGGGTGCCCACTATTTTCCACACGAGCAGTCTAGAGTTGGGTTTCTTTTCAGATATTCAGGTTTAGTAGATTATCTGGAGCTAGTTCATTCATCGGAGTTTCTTATCTTGGAGTTGTGGATTCATTCTTGTCTGAAGATCATTTTGGAGTTATCACTTCTATTGATATTGTTCCGCTGCTGATGTTATCGTTTCTTTTCCGCTGCTATTTGTTGTATCATATCTCTGATGTATATTGATATTCATTGTATCACTCTGTTGTATCAGATATTGTATATCAATGTATTATTCTTTTTATCCCGCTGTGTTATTTACTTAATGTTGTTATAGCTCCGGCGAATCGGATTTGAACGGTCGAATCTGCGGCATTCTAGTACAATGTGAAGTACGGATGTTGATTTTCGAGCGGGCAAAACCCGATACGTTACATTTGGTATCAGAGCTAAGGTTGAACTTTAGCTCAGGAGTATAACACATTAAGTAGCTCATTAGAGATAGAGTGAAGTAAACTCTAGAATGAGTAATCCTCAGATATCCATCCGTATGCCTCAGTAAATTCTCTTGCTATCCACTGATAGTAAGTATGAGTGTAAGAAGATGATGAGATAGGGGACAGGGGAATACGACTATAATTGGTCAATACTCAGTAACAACAAGGAAGCAATCTTTTCTCTATCAATCTCTTTTGTTCAACATCTCTTTTCTCAATTCTTCGATTATTTCTGGTAGATCCAGAAAAGAAAATTCAATATATCAATATGGGACATAAACTCCAAATAGGCCAAAATTGTTGTTTGGATGTATTGGTTGCTTTGATTGCTATAGTTGATAGGTATACTTTAGTTCTAAACTGGAAGTTTTGAAAATTGTATCCATAGATCTATCTATCTTTGGGTCTCCTTGGTAATTTCGAGGACGAAATTCTTTTAAGGGGGGAAGTCTGTAACGACCCCGAATTTTAAATATATCTAAATTGATAATTAAATTGGTTTTTGAATAAAATTTGTGAAATAAAACGGTAGATAGATTGCGAGTTTCCTCGAGACGAATAAATTTGTGTTAACCGATTAAATTTAAATATTATATATGTGTGAATATATATGTATTTGGGCATATACGTTGGTTTGGATTTAAATTGTAAATAAATAATTGATAATAACATTTAAATATTAAAATTTATGGTTAATAATAATTTGAAATTATAAAGTAAATATAAGATAATAAATATATAAGTAAGATAACATTGTAAAGGAATAAAACAAATGAAGCAAGTGTGAAACCAAAATAAATAAAATAAGAACAAAGCAAAGAAAATAAAAATATCTTTGTACAAACAAAAGCATAACAACAAACCAGACCACACATTTTTAAACATATATTAAGTAAATATACAAAACAAAGTAGACATATATACATCAACTTCTCATATTATCTTAGTCGAGACAAGTTTGTAAAGCAAGTAAAATAATTTAACAAGCCTGGAAAGAAGAAAATATATCTTCATGATGCTTGTACAGGAAGTATTAAACAATTGTGTACACTTGAAAAAGAAGAAAACTATTATCTAAGTACATACGAAAGGTAGGGGATGAGTGTTTGTAGACATAAGGACATAAGCATTAAATGTTTGTATCTTTAGTACATTTTATATCTCATTTCAGCCTCCTCTATAGGAAAATATCTCTGACTTGATAATGTTTAAAACAAATAATATCCTGTAAACTTCTTTTTTATATGTATCACCTCCTACCTAAATTCGTTCATTCAACTAAGAAAAAAAAAACTGAAGTGAACTACAACTTCACTTTAAACAACAAATACTTCAACTTGAACAAACATAAACAACTGGAAAATGAATTCAATAACTTCAAAGCTTGAGAGAAGAATCAACTTGATTCGAACCTACAAAGCAACAAATTCAACATAATCAAAGTTGCAGTTCAAAAACATCAGCTTCAGGAATCAAAACCAAAGCATTTAAAACCTGGAACCAGAAATAAGAAGACTGTCCCCTGTTCTCTGTTATTACAGGATTTTTAGATTGGTAGATCGCGAGTTATTGCAAGTTGATCAGTTTTGGGTGATTCGTCGATTTGTGACGATCTAAAGGATTTTAGTTATTGCAAATGGGTGCTGGAGAAGCTTCAGGGGTAGTCGATTGCTAGAAAAATGCTAGATGATTTTTCTATTGAATAGGATGGCTGGTCGATCGTGATTTAGGGTTTGGAAGGCGGTTCTGTTAAGTGTATTGGCGAGGTGATCTCGTCTAAATCGAAGCGTCGAGTTCGATCGCGAGGTGGGGGATAGCGGCGTGGTGACGTGGTGGTGCTCTGGGAGAAGAGCCGGGGTTTCTAGTTGACGAGATCGTCGGTGGTAGGTGAATGTGTCGATCGGTTTCATCTTGACATGTTCCAAATCATTCGATTTTGATGGGTGGGGTTTTTCGTGAATCTGGGTGGTCGTGAGGCTCGTGGGCGTCGCTGTCGACTTGTCGATGATCACGATGGTGGCTGGAGGTGGTCGGGGTTCGTGTGCACGTGCACGTTTGGGTGGCGTATCTGCTGCGTTCAAGATTTTGGGGAAGACGAAGACGAGGTGGAAACTCGGAGGATTCATGTTTTTGCTCGAAGAAAAGTAATGTCGCGTGTTTTACTCGAAGTGATCTCGAGAAAAATTGGATTCGTACGCGAATAGTTTTGAGTTACACGTTTTGATAAAACCTGTCCCTGTTTTGTTTTCTTTTTGATGAATTTGAATTTTTAACAAAATTAAATGAATTTAAAGATGGTGATAATAGATCTAAAACAAGTTTAAACCCAGTTCTAAGTTTAGTTTCAATAAACTTTGAATTTAAAAGTAAATTTGTTTTTAAACAAATAATTAAACTTGATTTTTGATAAGTTCTTTTATAAAAGGATTTTAAATGTAGGTTAAAGGATTAGATAACTTGAATTTGCAAGTTGAATAGCGATGTGGTTTAAAGGCTAAATTTTTAAATAAAATTTAGTAAACTTGTTAAAGGCTTTCCTTATATAAGTTTCCTATGTAAATATATAATCATTTTGGAACCTTAAATTCAAAAGGAAATGTGGATCTAAATTTAGAAGTGTAAGGTTTAAATACACTTGAATACTAATGAAGTTATTAGTAAAGAAATGGATTACCTTAAAAATGATTGAGGTATTAAAAGATTCAATTAATAAGATAATTAAGGTTTGATTTATTTATAAATGAATTAATTAAAGGAAATTAATTAAAGGATAATCGAATAATTTAAAGGTTAATTAATTTAATAAATAAATGATTAAAGGGTAATCAATCAAACGATGTGAAATTAATTTATGTTAATTAACCACGATTGATGACTTATCTGATCAGATAATTAATTGAGCTTACTTATGGATGTTTAAATTCTATTGATTGTCGAATTGTTTGATATTTCTGATACACGATACTTTGTGACATATCCTGATTTTATGTTGTGATCTGTAGTATAATTGATTACCTGTGCTGTAATTTATATATCTGTGATTTGTGAATGAAGATGAGCGTTATAGTTTATATCGCTTATCAACTATATCCTGTATTTTGATATATGATGATTCATTGTGTTGCACCTTTGTGTGAAACCCCTGGACTACACCATACACACACAAATATGGATTTCACGTGGAAATCGGTTAA
Source organism: Allium fistulosum (assembly GCA_030737815.1). Classification (NCBI taxonomy): domain Eukaryota; kingdom Viridiplantae; phylum Streptophyta; class Magnoliopsida; order Asparagales; family Amaryllidaceae; genus Allium; species Allium fistulosum. The sequence goes on along the minus strand of CM060904.1, from coordinate 1,214,000,329 downwards.
GTCACAGATAATTTAAATTTAATGTTTTTGAAATTGAAATTTTAATTTCAATTGATTTTGGAAATGAGTTTGGGTTAAATGTTAAAGCTTTTGAAATGGAGTTTTTAAGATAAAAGTTATTTTAAATAACTTAATTAAATTTCCAATTTAAATAATTTATTTTGAATTTGAATTCAAAATAATTTGGAAATTGAATTCCATGTTTGGAAATTACGGTTAAAAATGTTATAAATGTGTTTGTATGAATTTAAACCATTTTAAAAGCATAATTTTGAGAATTTGGATTTAACCCAAATGACTTTAACTCGTATAAATGAATCGGGTTTCCAAAATGAAAACTGTTGTTTTCAAAAGAATAAAAGCTTTCAGATAAGAAATGAAATTCCAGTTTAATTAAAGGAATTTCAAGATTGAATTGAAAAATGGTTTCTAAGTTATGAATGAATTCTTTTTGAAAGCTATGAATTAAATCTGTTTATTTTTAACAGATTTATAATGATGATTTGTTTAAACCATTTGAAATGAAATTGTTTTGGAAGCTATGAGTTAAATCTTTGATTTAAAGATTTAACGAGTTAAATTGAAATGGAAATCGATTTGGAAAATCTGTGAATGAATCTTTTGTTTAAAAGATTAAAGTGTGGAAAATTGTTAAACCGTTGAAGGTTGTTAAAATGAATCTTTTTATTTAAAGATTTAAAAATGGTAATTTGTTTAAACCATTTGAAGAAAGATTTTGGGTAATAAGTTGTGACTTAATTGAAATCCCAATATCCATATGTTTTAAAGTATTGCGCTCATTATTCGGTTTAGCCAGGAGAGGACCTTTGTGTCATATAACCCGTTCCGAATAATGGTACGTCGTATATGGATAGCATTTGAAGACCGGTGGTGAAGACCGGATATTTTCGAAAACGAAAGGACAACTCGTCGAATGTCTCTGCATCGACTGGCCCCGATATAGAGATTTTATCACCCTTTGTGATGGGAAGTCCGGACGTGATTGGAAATTATCCGGAATTGCAAGGGCTTCGTAAGAAGTGCCTTCGGTTCTGTTCGAACCCGGAACAGACTTATATGGATTGTATGTCTGACATTACACTTTGAGATATAAAGCCGATTTCTTTCAAATACATTTCTGTTGGTGGCGGAGAATTTATTCTCTTAGCTTAACACCCTTCTCTGAGACGTACGAGCTCAGAGGTTATGTAGTTGAAATTTATCAGCGATATATCCCAATTTGGTAATGTGACATGCTGAGTGTTGCTGTGTGATGATCAGTGTTTGATCATTTGTGATATGATCATTTGTTTGATCATTTATCTTTGTGATCATAGGTTGATCATCTGTTGACCCAAAGCGTGGCTTTTTGAAAAAGCGTAGCTTTGTGGACGAGACTTCGTCAGGGCCTCACAACCCGGAAATGGTCGAAACAGGAATGTTGCGGCAAGGTTATGAGGGTCGCGCCCTTTAGGGTATGTCATTTCCTTCTGGAAAAGGGTGGTATTATGGTATGGAGCCCTGATACTTACTCATGTGGATACACTTATTATGTGTGATGTTGGATATCGAGCGCTCGGATAAAGGTCCCAAAGGACCGGGAGGTGGCATATTCGTGAGTTACCTGTTACAGGGGTAACCCGGCCTTGTTGGCAGAGAGCAGTTTGTCTCTCGGGACGTCCCGCCAGAGGCGATCCCATGCGGCGGAAGGAAGTTCCTTAGCCTAACCATTTGTTGGAAATCCATTTCTCCAATACGAACCTTGTACGGTTTTAGTTGTAGAACCTACCATCTAATATGGTAGCTATAGTAGGCATAGTATAATGGTACCTATGCTGGCTAAGATTAATATTATACTTTCGAAATGTTTTATGCACTATGCACTAATAATAATAATCCAATGATTTTGCGTAGTAAGCATCTTTGACTATCATAAGAAGAAATCTCCTCCAATTCTGCGTTTGCATTGTGTGTGTGGCGGGAGGTCTTATGGTAGTTTCATTTTCCAAAAGCATTGCGGATTTCAATGTTTAAAATTCTTTTGCTGTTGTTTTAAAGATAAACTGTTTTTGTTGCTCACACCAGTCCCATGACTGATCCGGAGTTTATTGTTCCCTTCCTAAACTCTGGGTGCCCACTATTTTCCACACGGGCAGTCTAGAGTTGGGTTTCTTTTCAGATATTCAGGTTTAGTAGATTATCTGGAGCTAGTTCATTCATCGGAGTTTCTTATCTTGGAGTTGTGGATTCATTCTTGTCTGAAGATCATTTTGGAGTTATCACTTCTATTGATATTGTTCCGCTGCTGATGTTATCTTTTCTTTTCCGCTGCTATTTGTTGTATCATATCTCTGATGTATATTGATATTCATTGTATCACTCTGTTGTATCAGATATTGTATATCAATGTATTATTCTTTTTATCCCGCTGTGTTATTTACTTAATGTTGTTATAGCTCCGGCGAATCGGATTTGAACGGTCGAATCTGCGGCATTCTAGTACAATGTGAAGTACGGATGTTGATTTTCGAGCGGGCAAAACCCGATACGTTACATTTGGTATCAGAGCTAAGGTTGAACTTTAGCTCAGGAGTATAACACATTAAGTAGCTCATTAGAGATAGAGTGAAGTAAACTCTAGAATGAGTAATCCTCAGATATCCATCCGTATGCCTCAGTAAATTCTCTTGCTATCCACTGATAGTAAGTATGAGTGTAAGAAGATGATGAGATAGGGGACAGGGGAATACGACTATAATTGGTCAATACTCAGTAACAACAAGGAAGCAATCTTTTCTCTATCAATCTCTTTTGTTCAACATCTCTTTTCTCAATTCTTCGATTATTTCTGGTAGATCCAGAAAAGAAAATTCAATATATCAATATGGGACATAAACTCCAAATAGGCCAAAATTGTTGTTTGGATGTATTGGTTGCTTTGATTGCTATAGTTGATAGGTATACTTTAGTTCTAAACTGGAAGTTTTGAAAATTGTATCCATAGATCTATCTATCTTTGGGTCTCCTTGGTAATTTCGAGGACGAAATTCTTTTAAGGGGGGAAGTCTGTAACGACCCCGAATTTTAAATATATCTAAATTGATAATTAAATTGGTTTTTGAATAAAATTTGTGAAATAAAACGGTAGATAGATTGCGAGTTTCCTCGAGACGAATAAATTTGTGTTAACCGATTAAATTTAAATATTATATATGTGTGAATATATATGTATTTGGGCATATACGTTGGTTTGGATTTAAATTGTAAATAAATAATTGATAATAACATTTAAATATTAAAATTTATGGTTAATAATAATTTGAAATTATAAAGTAAATATAAGATAATAAATATATAAGTAAGATAACATTGTAAAGGAATAAAACAAATGAAGCAAGTGTGAAACCAAAATAAATAAAATAAGAACAAAGCAAAGAAAATAAAAATATCTTTGTACAAACAAAAGCATAACAACAAACCAGACCACACATTTTTAAACATATATTAAGTAAATATACAAAACAAAGTAGACATATATACATCAACTTCTCATATTATCTTAGTCGAGACAAGTTTGTAAAGCAAGTAAAATAATTTAACAAGCCTGGGAAGAAGAAAATATATCTTCATGATGCTTGTACAGGAAGTATTAAACAATTGTGTACACTTGAAAAAGAAGAAAACTATTATCTAAGTACATACGAAAGGTAGGGGATGAGTGTTTGTAGACATAAGGACATAAGCATTAAATGTTTGTATCTTTAGTACATTTTATATCTCATTTCAGCCTCCTCTATAGGAAAATATCTCTGACTTGATAATGTTTAAAACAAATAATATCCTGTAAACTTCTTTTTTATATGTATCACCTCCTACCTAAATTCGTTCATTCAACTAAGAAAAAAAAAACTGAAGTGAACTACAACTTCACTTTAAACAACAAATACTTCAACTTGAACAAACATAAACAACTGGAAAATGAATTCAATAACTTCAAAGCTTGAGAGAAGAATCAACTTGATTCGAACCTACAAAGCAACAAATTCAACATAATCAAAGTTGAAGTTCAAAAACATCAGCTTCAGGAATCAAAACCAAAGCATTTAAAACCTGGAACCAGAAATAAGAAGACTGTCCCCTGTTCTCTGTTATTACAGGATTTTTAGATTGGTAGATCGCGAGTTATTGCAAGTTGATCAGTTTTGGGTGATTCGTCGATTTGTGACGATCTAAAGGATTTTAGTTATTGCAAATGGGTGCTGGAGAAGCTTCAGGGGTAGGCGATTGCTAGAAAAATGCTAGATGATTTTTCTATTGAATAGGATGGCTGGTCGATCGTGATTTAGGGTTTGGAAGGCGGTTCTGTTAAGTGTATTGGCGAGGTGATCTCGTCTAAATCGAAGCGTCGAGTTCGATCGCGAGGTGGGGGATAGCGGCGTGGTGACGTGGTGGTGCTCTGGGAGAAGAGCCGGGGTTTCTAGTTGACGAGATCGTCGGCGGTAGGTGAATGTGTCGATCGGTTTCATCTTGACATGTTCCAAATCATTCGATTTTGATGGGTGGGGTTTTTCGCGAATCTGGGTGGTCGTGAGGCTCGTGGGCGTCGCTGTCGACTTGTCGATGATCACGATGGTGGCTGGAGGTGGTCGGGGTTCGTGTGCACGTGCACGTTTGGGTGGCGTATCTGCTGCGTTCAAGATTTTGGGGAAGACGAAGACGAGGTGGAAACTCGGAGGATTCATGTTTTTGCTCGAAGAAAAGTAATGTCGCGTGTTTTACTCGAAGTGATCTCGAGAAAAATTGGATTCGTACGCGAATAGTTTTGAGTTACACGTTTTGATAAAACCTGTCCCTGTTTTGTTTTCTTTTTGATGAATTTGAATTTTTAACAAAATTAAATGAATTTAAAGATGGTGATAATAGATCTAAAACAAGTTTAAACCCAGTTCTAAGTTTAGTTTCAATAAACTTTGAATTTAAAAGTAAATTTGTTTTTAAACAAATAATTAAACTTGATTTTTGATAAGTTCTTTTATAAAAGGATTTTAAATGTAGGTTAAAGGATTAGATAACTTGAATTTGCAAGTTGAATAGCGATGTGGTTTAAAGGCTAAATTTTTAAATAAAATTTAGTAAACTTGTTAAAGGCTTTCCTTATATAAGTTTCCTATGTAAATATATAATCATTTTGGAACCTTAAATTCAAAAGGAAATGTGGATCTAAATTTAGAAGTGTAAGGTTTAAATACACTTGAATACTAATGAAGTTATTAGTAAAGAAATGGATTACCTTAAAAATGATTGAGGTATTAAAAGATTCAATTAATAAGATAATTAAGGTTTGATTTATTTATAAATGAATTAATTAAAGGAAATTAATTAAAGGATAATCGAATAATTTAAAGGTTAATTAATTTAATAAATAAATGATTAAAGGGTAATCAATCAAACGATGTGAAATTAATTTATGTTAATTAACCACGATTGATGACTTATCTGATCAGATAATTAATTGAGCTTACTTATGGATGTTTAAATTCTATTGATTGTCGAATTGTTTGATATTTCTGATACACGATACTTTGTGACATATCCTGATTTTATGTTGTGATCTGTAGTATAATTGATTACCTGTGCTGTAATTTATATATCTGTGATTTGTGAATGAAGATGAGCGTTATAGTTTATATCGCTTATCAACTATATCCTGTATTTTGATATATGATGATTCATTGTGTTGCACCTTTGTGTGAAACCCCTGGACTACACCATACACACACAAATATGGATTTCACGTGGAAATCGGTTAAGTCACAGATAATTTAAATTTAATGTTTTTGAAATTGAAATTTTAATTTCAATTGATTTTGGAAATGAATTTGGGTTAAATGTTAAAGCTTTTGAAATGGAGTTTTTAAGATAAAAGTTATTTTAAATAACTTAATTAAATTTCCAATTTAAATAATTTATTTTGAATTTGAATTCAAAATAATTTGGAAATTGAATTCCATGTTTGGAAATTACGGTTAAAAATGTTATAAATGTGTTTGTATGAATTTAAACCATTTTAAAAGCATAATTTTGAGAATTTGGATTTAACCCAAATGACTTTAACTCGTATAAATGAATCGGGTTTCCAAAATGAAAACTGTTGTTTTCAAAAGAATAAAAGCTTTCAGATAAGAAATGAAATTCCAGTTTAATTAAAGGAATTTCAAGATTGAATTGAAAAATGGTTTCTAAGTTATGAATGAATTCTTTTTGAAAGCTATGAATTAAATCTGTTTATTTTTAACAGATTTATAATGATGATTTGTTTAAACCATTTGAAATGAAATTGTTTTGGAAGCTATGAGTTAAATCTTTGATTTAAAGATTTAACGAGTTAAATTGAAATGGAAATCGATTTGGAAAATCTGTGAATGAATCTTTTGTTTAAAAGATTAAAGTGTGGAAAATTGTTAAACCGTTGAAGGTTGTTAAAATGAATCTTTTTATTTAAAGATTTAAAAATGGTAATTTGTTTAAACCATTTGAAGAAAGATTTTGGGTAATAAGTTGTGACTTAATTGAAATCCCAATATCCATATGTTTTAAAGTATTGCGCTCATTATTCGGTTTAGCCAGGAGAGGACCTTTGTGTCATATAACCCGTTCCGAATAATGGTACGTCGTATATGGATAGCATTTGAAGACCGGTGGTGAAGACCGGATATTTTCGAAAACGAAAGGACAACTCGTCGAATGTCTCTGCATCGACTGGCCCCGATATAGAGATTTTATCACCCTTTGTGATGGGAAGTCCGGACGTGATTGGAAATTATCCGGAATTGCAAGGGCTTCGTAAGAAGTGCCTTCGGTTCTGTTCGAACCCGGAACAGACTTATATGGATTGTATGTCTGACATTACACTTTGAGATATAAAGCCGATTTCTTTCAAATACATTTCTGTTGGTGGCGGAGAATTTATTCTCTTAGCTTAACACCCTTCTCTGAGACGTACGAGCTCAGAGGTTATGTAGTTGAAATTTATCAACGATATATCCCAATTTGGTAATGTGACATGCTGAGTGTTGCTGTGTGATGATCAGTGTTTGATCATTTTTGATATGATCATTTGTTTGATCATTTATCTTTGTGATCATAGGTTGATCATCTGTTGACCCAAAGCGTGGCTTTTTGAAAAAGCGTAGCTTTGTGGAAGAGACTTCGTCAGGGCCTCACAACCCGGAAATGGTCGAAACAGGAATGTTGCGCCCTTTAGGGTATGTCATTTCCTTCTGGAAAAGGGTGGTATTATGGTATGGAGCCCTGATACTTACTCATGTGGATACACTTATTATGTGTGATGTTGGATATCGAGCGCTCGGATAAAGGTCCCAAAGGACCGGGAGGTGGCATATTCGTGAGTTACCTGTTACAGGGGTAACCCGGCCTTGTTGGCAGAGAGCAGTTTGTCTCTCGGGACGTCCCGCCAGAAGCGATCCCATGCGGCGGAAGGAAGTTCCTTAGCCTGACCATTTGTTGGAAATCCATTTCTCCAATACGAACCTTGTACGGTTTTAGTTGTAGAACCTACCATCTAATATGGTAGCTATAGTAGGCATAGTATAATGGTACCTATGCTGGCTAAGATTAATATTATACTTTCGAAATGTTTTCTGCACTATGCACTAATAATAATAATCCAATGATTTTGCGTAGTAAGCATCTTTGACTATCATAAGAAGAAATCTCCTCCAATTCTGCGTTTGCATTGTGTGTGTGGCGGGAGGTCTTATGGTAGTTTCATTTTCCAAAAGCATTGCGGATTTCAATGTTTAAAATTCTTTTGCTGTTGTTTTAAAGATAAACTGTTTTTGTTGCTCACACCAGTCCCATGACCGATCCGGAGTTTATTGTTCCCTTCCTAAACTCTGGGTGCCCACTATTTTCCACACGGGCAGTCTAGAGTTGGGTTTCTTTTCAGATATTCAGGTTTAGTAGATTAGAGCTAGTTCATTCATCGGAGTTTCTTATCTTGGAGTTGTGGATTCATTCTTGTCTGAAGATCATTTTGGAGTTATCACTTCTATTTATATTGTTCCGCTGCTGATGTTATCTTTTCTTTTCTGCTGCTATTTGTTGTATCATATCTCTGATGTATATTGATATTCATTGTATCACTCTGTTGTATCAGATATTGTATATCAATGTATTATTCTTTTTATCCCGCTGTGTTATTTACTTAATGTTGTTATAGCTCCGGCGAATCGGATTTGAACGGTCGAATCTGCGGCATTCTAGTACAATGTGAAGTACGGATGTTGATTTTCGAGCGGGCAAAACCCGATACGTTACACTAAGTGTACGACTAAATAGTTCACACATCAAGTCGAGGAACTAAAATGGCCAAATTTGATAGTTGGTTATTTAACTATCAAAGTAAATAAACAAATATTTAGCATCACAAACAGTCACTAGGCCCTTTTAATTAATCTTTTATTAATTAAATAACTTGTTAAATATTCACTTCAAATTATCTTTAAAGAAAGATATATTCTCAAACCATTTCACCATTTCAATATTGGAAAACATTTCCATATACTTCATTAATAATAAGTAATTCACAAATCAATTTATTTTCAACACTTAGAAAATATTACATATACTTAAATCAGGATTAACTATATATTCTATTCTGTAAGGAAAACATTCTCTTAAACATATTTATTTGGGTCAAAACGAATGTTGCGTAAAACATCGTTACGATAACCCAAAATCACAAGTATAGGGATTCGAAAATAAGATAGATATATAAATCCCATATACGATACAAAACATCTCCTTTCGAAAATCATTTACTATAACAACAGTGTTATGTCCATCATTTCCTTATTTCTCGGAAACGTCTATTTCAACAATGAATGTTGAAATCTATGTATTCGATACTTAACACATTTTAAAACATCTTAACTTCATTTTACTCCATTTAAAATATCTTTCCCAAAACATTTATTTTATTTAAAATATTATTCACTGTCCATAATCGTGAATATACTTCATTTACCAAATCAAAACTATTGCCCATTTAATTTGAAGGATAATTCACCGTCCAAAATCCGGAAAGTATCTCCTTTACCCAATTCATTACTTCTATACATTTATTAAAGGATTATCCACTGTTCAAAATCGCGGATATATTTCCTTTAATAAACTTCTATTTTTAACTTATCAAAATCAATTGATTTCACATTTATAAAACAATGTTTATAAATTCCATTTATATATTATAAAAACTTCAATATACAAAATCCATTATTAACGAATTCCATTTATCGCATTTTTATACAAAAAATGCAATTTATAAGTTAATTACTTATAATCTCTTATTTACAAAATATTTCTTTTTATAACTTCAAAAATTTATAAATCTTATTCACTTATAAGATTCATTTATAACTCCATTTTAACATTTACAAAATTCCCTTATAATTCCATCACTTTGATTTATAAAAATGTTAATTTTATAAATCTTATATATAAATATAATCCATTTATAATAAGTCCAAAATCCCAATTTAAGCTATTTCACAAAATAGTTAACTTCACATTTCAAAAATCACATTTTGATTATATTTCACAAAAAATCAAAATTTTTATAACAGAAAAATTACAAAATTTATTTATTTAAAATAAATCCATTTACTTAACAATTCAAAATCCAATAAAACATCTATTGCCAAAATCACATGAAAATCCTTTTAAATTCGAAATCATCACTTTAACATTTTTAAATAATCAAAATAGGCCCAATGCTACAACAACACCAAATACATCAATCACGGCATCCAAAACATCATATATCACATCATAACAGCCTATATCACAATATCTGTAAATAAATAAACAGTCGTGAGGAATCCAGTTGGATCCCTCCAACCTGTCATCTGCAACAAATATACATATTAGAAATATATGTACAATGTCCGCTTCGAGGCAGATGCGCGTAAAAAAGGTCATTCGCTCATACACGAGAACGTATAGGTTCTCATCTGCTCCAATAGGCATATATATCCAAATATCAATCAATATAGATAATATATCATATATCATCCAAACAATCATCAATAAACATATATAATATTTATTCTCACTTATATGAAAATATCAATGAGTCAGAAAGAGTGAGTTGTACTCACTTTGGTTCCAATAGCAGTTGTAGTGTTATTCCGAATAAAATTAAACAGGCGTTTAATTTTACTCAAAATTTTCACTAGCTCCAATCAACTCCAAACTAGCTCTAAAATATAGTGCTTGTCAATAAAAACCCAACACAACTTGTTTCGTCAAACACAGATCTCATATGAAGAAGTTATGCATTTTCAAAGTTTATACAAATTTATATAAAACAATTTACATATTTATTTTTATCTTTAAACCTTAGATCATCCAGGCCGTCGATTTTGAATTGCGATATCTGGGCCATGATTTTTTTCTCTTCCTCCTTCGTTCTAACTCACGATCGAACCCATAGCCGATCGCGTCTCTTGATAGCTATACCTCCAACGACGAACTAGAAGTCGATCGGCTAACTTCATTCGAACAGCCATCCCTGGCTCCCCCCCACTATGAACGCCGGCGAACTCAGCCTCCTCCACACCACGAAAAATGTATGCGAACGCGAGGACTTCTCTGCTAAATTTCTGGCGATCTACCCCATGAAACTCCATCATAACCGTTGGATCGATAGATCTTGATGCCCTCTACGATATTGTAGTTAAAGCCTTTGTCTAATTCTACGTGGATTGAGAGAAAATCGATGGAGAAGGTTGGTTGTTTTTGGCCGTTGGTTGTGTTAGTGGCGACTAGTCCTAGCCTGGATAGGGTTTGTGCAAAATGAATAAAAACGTTGCCTTTTATAGAAAATTTACGCGACACTATTCACCCGAAAATTTTTCGAACTCCAAACGAAGCGTGCCGCCTGGCGTTTATAATGTTTTACCCTTGTTTAGAACACAATGAAATATATATCGAGAGCCAATTCGATCATATTTGGAAGATAGGTTTTTGAATCGACTTATTTAAAATTAAAATTTACTTAAACAGATTTCTACGCGTTTTAGCTTGCCACGACTAAACCGTAAATCCGATTGACACGAAATTTGAAATCTTACAATAATTGTAACAACCCGGTTTTTCACGTCAGTTGATAAATGACGATTTAATTTGTTGGAAATTGTAATTAGAATTATATTCGAGTTGTAATTCGCTTATCAATTGCAAATTCTTTTAAATAATTTTATTAAGGGTTTCGGGCTTTAAATTTTTATTTATTTTGGCCCACATCTTCAATTGTGTGTTGTTATCTAACTAAGAAAACCGGATCCCCTTACTTCATTCTCTCGTTCATTTTCTAACCCTAAACCTAGAATAGACGAAGAAACGAAAATGGCGACTTCGTGATTTCTTCCTTCCGCCGATCGACTAAATTGCTTTGATTCGTTCGTTCAAAAGCTAGGGTTTCTAGAGAAGGCGCCACTGTGTCGAATCAATGGCAGATGCTTCGATTTCTTCGATCTTCATGACTTCGACTCGTAGCTGGGCTTCTCGTAGCTTTGCTCGCAACCGCGTAAGGCTAAGGTGAGTAATGGTTAATTGCTCACATCTAATTCAGGTCGATTCCATATATAAGTGTTAGTTTGGGGATATTGTTTTGTTCGACTTTCGTCCCTGTTCGATTGATCTGCTGTTTTATGTATTCGATCATTAACAGTTGCTTTAATTTCTTTGTTGGTTCTTGAAAATACTACTTCTATCTTTGTTCGATTCTAGCCCTGATCACCTCGGCTTTGAACAGGTGATAAACTTCGGTTTTGAATTTGGTTGTGTTTCAATTCGTTTCTCACCTGACTTTGGCATTTCTTGGCTTTGTTCGAACTACCTTTGACACTTGCTCATTTTAGTGCTGTTCATTTGATACAGATATATATGTGTGTACATATATATATTTGTATTGCTTGGATTTGAATTTGTTAACCTTGGTGTTGTTCATCCTTATGCCGTGTTGGTCTGTTCTGTATTGTTGTTACTGTTATGTTGAAATTGTTTTGAACTGGTGCACTGATTCGTGTACATGTGAGTCTGGTTGCATTACATATTGCATATGTTTCGTTTAAATTGAAGACTGGTACTGATTTGAGTCTGCATTGTTACTTTTGAAATTCTGGGCTTGCACGGGAACTTGTATTGTATGGATATATATGTATATACAAACATTCATGTATGTATATATATATAGTGGTTGTATGCATTGTTGGTCATCCTACTTTATATATATTAGTGTGATCACTAGCTTGCTGTTGCCTCTGTTGTCATTGCCATGTTGCATTGTTACGATCACTAGCTTGCTGTTGCCTCTGTTGTCATTGCCAGGTTGCATTGTTACTTTTGAAATTTCCAGTACTTGTCATTGTGAAGTCTGTTACTTGAGCACATTTGTGGACTTCATACATATAGTGTACGAGTTTGCTCAAACCACCCGCTGGTCAGTTTACGTCTGTTAGTATTTGTTTCTGGCCATTTTTGTTGTTACCTGACTTCGAGTTTGATAACGTAGTTGTCTGTGGCTTCGATGAAGCTTTACTGCCTTGGTCGACTCCATGTTGCCAGGCTAGATCATCCATTTTCAGTGGATGTAGTACTTGTCTGCATTGTTATTACTTTGACCACTTGCTTTCACATGGTAGCTGGACTGGCTCGAGTTGTACTTGATCATAGTGCTATGGGGTTCAACCCTGACCTGTACATGACTATTGCACTGCTTCCTTTGATCATCATGTTTCCACTACTTCACTTGAATATGTTCCTTTGGTCATTGTTGCATATGTTCACTATGATACTGGTTCATTCATAAGTTGTACATCTCTGTTGAACATGGCTATCTACCTTGACCATTTATTCACCTTGATGTATATGCAGTCTTCATTATTCATGCAGCTACATTTCATATGCTTGCTTTGACTTCACTGCATCTTCATGTACCTGCACATTTGAGTTTGGTCTTGCATTCACGTTGATTAGATGAATTTGTGTGTCACAGTATCACTGGTTCATTCTGGTATCACCTGTGACTTGCGTTTATTTTTGTGCAATTGTCACTTGAACTCTGATCTGCATTGATGAACTTGATCATGTTGCTGTTGGATTTGTTGGTTGTACTTGAGTCTGGGCTTATTCCCTTTTTACTTGTGCAATTCTTTATTGCATTCTGTCTTGATGTTTCGGCTGCCATCATGTTGAATTGTGAATTTGTGTGTTACCATCTCTTGGTATCTCTTATTGATTGTGTTGTGGTGCCACATTTTGGTGCCTCACCTTCATAATGCGATGTTCATGTAGCTGTATCCTTTTGATGGCGATGCTTGAGATTTTGTTGCATTTAGTATCACTTGGTTTGTGGCTGCACTTCATTTATCAGTGCAGTACTCACCTCTCTTGTTAGTCCTTGAGCAAAACCCGATTTCGGGGGTTTGACCTTATGATCACTTATGACTTTCACTGTGCTTTCGTGTATCTCCTACGATAGTGGCGAGGCAGTACACGCGTGCGTGTACTGCAGCCCTATCAGATTTGACAGTTTTATATTGATTTAGTCGATTTGATAAATTGTTTATTTATCTCTGTTCATAATTTAAATCTGCTGATTTTGTTAAACACTGTTAAGTGTTATATTGACCGTTATCCAGTTTCTTTGTTTAAAGAATCGGATAGACGGGAATTATTGTGACTGTCGTCTATTTAAATTATTACTGCCTATATGCACTAATAAACTGGTTTGAATTAGACTGACCTGGGTATTATTTTCTTTTGAATTTAATACTCGGGTCAGACCCGAGTTATTTCAGGTTGTAGATTTTCTTCTTTGAGTTGATGTTCAGGATATGAAGACTTTTCACATCTTCTGAAGTTGTCAGTGTCATTTTGTAGTAGTCGTGTCATTGTATAGAACGATATGTATTCATGTATATTAGTCGATAATGTACTTGTATATATAACTTCTAGAGTCGACAGTTGTAGTTGTATCGTATGTATTGTGTCAACTATGTATTAACTGACATCAGTTATATATATATGAGACTTTGGTTTTTATCTGTGTTCCGCATTTATATTATCTGTGTTATTGTTATATCTAATGTCCTAAACTATTATGAACTATCGTAGTTTGTTTTATACTGATAATTGGATATGTCGATGGGAGTAAATAAATAATAGATGAAAAATAAAAAGTATATACCACTCCTACCGAGATAACCAATATTAGTGTAAGGCCAATTACGGATGGTCGCTCCTATCCAGCCTTATTCTTCGTAATAATAGACAGTATTTCTTTTAATACTCTTTGTTATTATGAGCATAGAGGTGGGGCGTCACAGTTGGTATCAGAGCTTGGGGTTTATGGACATAATATAAAACTTAACTCGGAAGGAACATATGTTACAACTATTGGTCGATGTTTTATTTGTGCTTGAGTCAAAACTAAAGTTTTGAAATTTGGATGAAATTTTTAAATAACTTTATTTAAAAATAATAGTGAAATTGTGTTCTGTTTATCAGAGTGCGCAGCGGAAACAGTGAAACTGTCTTCGCTGAGTACAACTGATAATCTTTTTGATTTAAAAATCAAAATACGAAATTGATATGAATTTCATTTGTTGTTTACATAGCTGTAATTATTTTATTTCTTTGAGAACTTCGAATCCGAATTGAGGATTCGAAGAAATTGTAGATATGTGATTTTTGTTGAAATTTCCGCTGGCTTTCTTTTGTACTAATCATCTATTGATTAGATTTTTGCTGTTTTAAATTATCTTCATTGAAGATACATTTGAATGATTCCTTGTCCATTTTGTAGTACGTGCAAAAATTTAAATTGCACGTTATTGCATTTATTTTACGTTGAACCGATGCTTGGTTATGAAACGTATTTTGTTGCCGTTATTTTTACAACGGAATTTTACACCGATGCTATATTTTGAAGTACGGTGTTTTATGGCATTTTGATGAATGAAAATTCTCTGATATTACATTTTGATGTAAATTGTTTTGATGTGATTTTGACGTTTTAAAAGTACTGTCGCTTTGGCTTCAGTAACCGTCAAATTTTAAAAGTGGATTTTCAAGCGGTTATTCCGCAATATTGATTTGTGACCGTTTTTACGGTATTTTGAGAAGTACAATTTCCTTATCGAAATTGTTACTAATATTGCTGCTTTAATCACGTGATTGGAAACTCGTTTTAAAAATGAAAATTGTTTTATAAATTTTTAACGGTTTGCGTTTTCAAAAGGATGAGAAAGCGACTTAAACGATTCAGCAAAATCGAGGATTATGACCCCTTTCTTTTACTGTTTCGCTTAACTCCGGACTTGTCCAGTTGAGAAGGTGAATTTTTATTTTTATAAAATAAATAAAAATTGTTTTCAGAAATTTAACAGTTTACGCTTTCAAAAGAATGAGGAAGCGATTTAAACGTTTCAGCAAAATCGAGGACTATGACCCCTTTCTTTTACTGATTCGCTTAATTCCGGACTTGTCCGTTTGAGAATGTAAAGTGTATTTTTACAAAATACACAATTTTGCACTTTCAAGGAAACGATGAAGTGATTTAAATGATTTAGCAAAAGTGCGGAGTATGGAACCACACTTTTACTATTTCGGTTAATTCCGGACTCGTTAATTGAATATCTGTTGTTTTGATGATTCTACACTTTCAAGGAAACGATGAAGAGAATTAAACAATTTAGTAAAACTCGTGGTTATGGGACATGTGCGTTTGCTGTTTTGGTTAATTCCGGACTCGTTAATTGAAACATTTTGATGCTTTCGTGTGCTTTCGAGCCACTATGAGGACCTTCGGGTCATTTGTTGGACCTTCGGGTCATTTGTTGGGCTTTCGGGCCACTCTGCGGACCTTCGGGTCAAATACCAGTACTAGACCTTCGGGTCACTCTGCGGACCTTCGGGTCAATCTGATGGGCGCCAAAATTATGTTGAGTACTTGGTAGGCTTCGGCCACTCTGAGATGCACGTGCGGCGAATTAAAAACTCGCCATCTGATGGGATCGATCCAAGCTTTTATGTTGATTTTCTAGTCTTCTTAATTGATTTCTAGATATTTGTTGCTTCCAATCATCTGCAGGTAATTGGATATTTGTTGATATGAGTTCTGATTATCGTCTTTGATAATCAGATATTTGTTGTTTCTAATTATCGCTTGTGATAATTAGATATTTGTTGATATGAGTTCTGATTATCGTCTTTGATAATCAGATATTTGTTGTTTCTAATTATCGCTTGTGATAATTAGATATTTGCTGATATGAGTTCTGATTATCGTTTTTGATAATCAGATATTTGTTGTTTCTAATTATCGCTTGTGATAATTAGATATTTGCTGATATGAGTTCTGATTATCGTTTTTGATAATCAGATATTTGTTGTTTCTAATTATCGCTTGTGATAATTAGATATTTGTTGATATGAGTTCTGATTATCGTTTTTGATAATCGGATATTTGTTGCTTTTAATTATCACTTTAGATAATTAAATAATTGTTGATTTGTTGTTTTAATTATCGCTTTAGATAATTAAATATTTGTTGCCTTGAGATTTAATTATCGCTCTAGATAATTAAATATTTGCTGATTTCGAATTTAATTATCGCTTTAGATAATTAAATATTTGTTGATATGAGATTTAATTATCGCTTTTGATAATTAAATATTTGCCGATTTCGAATTTAATTATCGCTTTAGATAATTAAATATTTGTTGAATTGAGATTTAATTATCGCTTTAGATAATTAAATATTTGTTGAATTGAGATTTAATTATCGCTTTAGATAATTAAATATTTGTTGCTTTGAGATTTAATTATCGCTTTAGATAATTAAATATTTGCTGATTTCGAATTTAATTATCGCTTTAGATAATTAAATATTTGTTGATATGAGATTTAATTATCGCTTTTGATAATTAAATATTTGCTGATTTGAGATTTAATTATCGCTTTAGATAATTAAATATTTGCTGATTTGAGATTTAATTATCGCTTTAGATAATTAAATATTTGTTGATTTGAGATTTAATTATCGCTTTAGATAATTAAATATTTGTTGATTTGAGATTTAATTATCGCTTTAGATAATTAAATATTTGTTGATTTGAGATTTAATTATCGCTTGAGGTAATTAAATATTTGCTGAATTTGAAATTTGATTATCGTTTGTGATAATCGAATATATGTTGATTTGAGAAATTTGATTATCGCTTTTTGATAATTGAATATTTATTTTCTGACTATCGTTTGAGATAATCAGATATTTGATTTATCTTCTGATTATCGTTTGAGATAAGTAAATATTTGAGATTTTTGAGATTTGAGCTTCGTTTTTCTCTGGAGATTCAGGTGAGTAATTTGATTTACCCACATTCAATTCGTGCTCTGTATGGGATTTCTGCTCTGTTTTCCTTCTCTTTTAGTTGCTGGAACTCGATTGTTCTTGCTTTTGTTAGTCGTCTGATTTTGATCCCTGATTCCCACGATGTTGATTCTTTTGATTGAAGCAGTCGAACCTTTTTTGATTTCATATCTAGTACTTCCCCTACTGACATTTGCTTTGCTTATGCACTCGTCATTACCTTGCTCTTTTGGTTGTTACCTTTTATCCATTTATTCCCTATGATTGCGTGGACGCAATTTCTTTAAGGAGGGGAGTCTGTAACAACCCGGTTTTTCACGTCAGTTGATAAATGACGATTTAATTTGTTGGAAATTGTAATTAGAATTATATTCGAGTTGTAATTCGCTTATCAATTGCAAATTCTTTTAAATAATTTTATTAAGGGTTTCGGGCTTTAAATTTTTATTTATTTTGGCCCACATCTTCAATTGTGTGTTGTTATCTAACTAAGAAAACCGGATCCCCTTACTTCATTCTCTCGTTCATTTTCTAACCCTAAACCTAGAATAGACGAAGAAACGAAAATGGCGACTTCGTGATTTCTTCCTTCCGCCGATCGACTAAATTGCTTTGATTCGTTCGTTCAAAAGCTAGGGTTTCTAGAGAAGGCGCCACTGTGTCGAATCAATGGCAGATGCTTCGATTTCTTCGATCTTCATGACTTCGACTCGTAGCTGGGCTTCTCGTAGCTTCGCTCGCAACCGCGTAAGGCTAAGGTGAGTAATGGTTAATTGCTCACATCTAATTCAGGTCGATTCCATATATAAGTGTTAGTTTGGGGATATTGTTTTGTTCGACTTTCGTCCCTGTTCGATTGATCTGCTGTTTTATGTATTCGATCATTAACAGTTGCTTTAATTTCTTTGTTGGTTCTTGAAAATACTACTTCTATCTTTGTTCGATTCTAGCCCTGATCACCTCGGCTTTGAACTGGTGATAAACTTCGGTTTTGAATTTGGTTGTGTTTCAATTCGTTTCTCACCTGACTTTGGCATTTCTTGGCTTTGTTCGAACTACCTTTGACACTTGCTCATTTTAGTGCTGTTCATTTGATACAGATATATATGTGTGTACATATATATATTTGTATTGCTTGGATTTGAATTTGTTAACCTTGGTGTTGTTCATCCTTATGCCGTGTTGGTCTGTTCTGTATTGTTGTTACTGTTATGTTGAAATTGTTTTGAACTGGTGCACTGATTCGTGTACATGTGAGTCTGGTTGCATTACATATTGCATATATTTCGTTTAAATTGAAGACTGGTACTGATTTGAGTCTGCATTGTTACTTTTGAAATTCTGGGCTTGCACGGGAACTTGTATTGTATGGATATATATGTATATACAAACATTCATGTATGTATATATATATAGTGGTTGTATGCATTGTTGGTCATCCTACTTTATATATATTAGTGTGATCACTAGCTTGCTGTTGCCTCTGTTGTCATTGCCATGTTGCATTGTTACGATCACTAGCTTGCTGTTGCCTCTGTTGTCATTGCCAGGTTGCATTGTTACTTTTGAAATTTCCAGTACTTGTCATTGTGAAGTCTGTTACTTGAGCACATTTGTGGACTTCATACATATAGTGTACGAGTTTGCTCAAACCACCTGCTGGTCAGTTTACGTCTGTTAGTATTTGTTTCTGGCCATTTTTGTTGTTACCTGACTTCGAGTTTGATAACGTAGTTGTCTGTGGCTTCGATGAAGCTTTACTGCCTTGGTCGACTCCATGTTGCCAGGCTAGATCATCCATTTTCAGTGGATGTAGTACTTGTCTGCATTGTTATTACTTTGACCACTTGCTTTCACATGGTAGCTGGACTGGCTCGAGTTGTACTTGATCATAGTGCTATGGGGTTCAACCCTGACCTGTACATGACTATTGCACTGCTTCCTTTGATCATCATGTTTCCACTACTTCACTTGAATATGTTCCTTTGGTCATTGTTGCATATGTTCACTATGATACTGGTTCATTCATAAGTTGTACATCTCTGTTGAACAAGGCTATCTACCTTGACCATTTATTCACCTTGATGTATATGCAGTCTTCATTATTCATGCAGCTACATTTCATATGCTTGCTTTGACTTCACTGCATCTTCATGTACCTGCACATTTGAGTTTGGTCTTGCATTCACGTTGATTAGATGAATTTGTGTGTCACAGTATCACTAGTTCATTCTGGTATCACCTGTGACTTGCGTTTATTTTTGTGCAATTGTCACTTGAACTCTGATCTGCATTGATGAACTTGATCATGTTGCTGTTGGATTTGTTGGTTCTACTTGAGTCTGGGCTTATTCCCTTTTTACTTGTGCAATTCTTTATTGCATTCTGTCTTGATGTTTCGGCTGCCATCATGTTGAATTGTGAATTTGTGTGTTACCATCTCTTGGTATCTCTTATTGATTGTGTTGTGGTGCCACATTTTGGTGCCTCACCTTCATAATGCGATGTTCATGTAGCTGTATCCTTTTGCTGGCGATGCTTGAGATTTTGTTGCATTTAGTATCACTTGGTTTGTGGCTGCACTTCATTTATCAGTGCAGTACTCACCTCTCTTGTTATTCCTTGAGCTGAACCCGATTTCGGGGGTTTGACCTTATGATCACTTATGACTTTCACTGTGCTTTCGTGTATCTCCTACGATAGTGGCGAGGCAGTACACGCGTGCGTGTACTGCAGCCCTATCAGATTTGACAGTTTTATATTGATTTAGTCGATTTGATAAATTGTTTATTTATCTCTGTTCATAATTTAAATCTGCTGATTTTGTTAAACACTGTTAAGTGTTATATTGACCGTTATCCAGTTTCTTTGTTTAAAGAATCGGATAGACGAGAATTATTGTGACTGTCGTCTATTTAAATTATTACTGCCTATATGCACTAATAAACTGGTTTGAATTAGACTGACCTGGGTATTATTTTCTTTTGAATTTAATACTCGGGTCAGACCCGAGTTATTTCAGGTTGTAGATTTTCTTCTTTGAGTTGCTGTTCAGGATATGAAGACTTTTCACATCTTCTGAAGTTGTCAGTGTCATTTTGTAGTAGTCGTGTCATTGTATAGAATGATATGTATTCATGTATATTAGTCGATAATGTACTTGTATATATAACTTCTAGAGTCGACAGTTGTAGTTGTATCGTATGTATTGTGTCAACTATGTATTAACTGACATCAGTTATATATATATGAGACTTTGGTTTTTATCTGTGTTCCGCATTTATATTATCTGTGTTATTGTTATATCTAATGTCCTAAACTATTATGAACTATCGTAGTTTGTTTTATACTGATAATTGGATATGTCGATGGGAGTAAATAAATAATAGATGAAAAATAAAAAGTATATACCACTCCTACCGAGATAACCAATATTAGTGTAAGGCCAATTACGGATGGTCGCTCCTATCCAGCCTTATTCTTCGTAATAATAGACAGTATTTCTTTTAATACTCTTTGTTATTATGAGCATAGAGGTGGGGCGTCACAATAATATAACATTATAGATCCAATAAAACTAGTTTCATCGAAATCTGAGACTGTTTGAAAAATGATTATTTTCACTCATTAATTAAATATTAAAATATTCAATTTCTGTAATTTAACTTTTAATTCATTTTAAAAGTTCTCTAACATCATTCTAATTCAAATAGAATTTATATCAACTTTATAAATCATTTTTATTCACATTAAATTCTAATTCTATTTATTTCTGCAATTTTAAATAATTAAATTAATAATTTAATTATCCAATAAATCACTATATTTAAAATATAAGTTATTCAGCTTATAAAATTAACTTCTGAATATTTAAAATCAATTAAATATACGAATTTCAAATGACTGAAATTCTGGGTCATTACATTCTCCTCTACTTAAAAGAATTTCGTCCTCGAAATTACTAAGTAAGAAAAAGTCACAAAATCCATTAACTTTTCAAATTAAATATTTCAAATTAGATTTCAAATTCATTTAAACCTTTTAAATTTTCCAAAATCATTAGTTAAACTCTTATAAAAACTTTTCTAAGTTTCAAATGATTTACAGTTTTCTTTTCAAAACCAACTAATATCGTTTAAAATTATAACTCAAAATCAAAATTTTAGTTATCAAAATTTTTTCCCAAAATCTCAAAATTTTCTAACTCCTTAAATTTTCAAAAAATTTCGCCAGCGCCTCCTTTGCGCGGTTCGATCGTAGTACGATCACAACATATATATATATATATTATATCACAAATATACATCTCATCTTTGAGGATGAGGCATCCCGTAGGGAAAAAGGTATAAAAGTACGATATGTAATCCGAGATATGTACCTTATATAGTATTGGCGAGCATATACGGCTAACATAGCACGAAAGCGAGCTCCCAATTTGAAGCAAGCACCCTTCGCACCTACTAAACACTCAATAACAAGTGAGAACATGTATATATAAAAGTAATATCAATATATTACATATACCAATACAATAACTATATATGCCAATATAGCAAATGCAACCAAAACAACAAATCCAACCATCAAACAACTATCATCCAACTAACATCCAATATGTGATGGCCTGCAATTCGTACCCCTTTGAGCCGACAATATTCCACATCGATTCAACTCAAAGTGGACAGAAATACGAGTCTTCAGAGTTAAAGAAGAAAGAGGTAGAAGAAGAAGATAAAAACAACATCAGAGTCTCACAATCGCAGCGAAACAAAATACAATATATAATAATAGCTTTTAAATACAAAGAAATCTGTACTATTATATATACATACCAATTCAGAGTACAACAATCACCCATCACTTTGAACGGCTTATTATTTGTCCTTACACAGTGGAAATAATAATTCAAGTATGGAGATACGACTCTATCATCCAACTCGCCTCTTGAGCTCCATAGCATATCATCCTGGATCTGTTCAACTCGGTTTGATCCGAGCATCATAATAAAACAACACCCGAGTCAGTCTGGAAAACCATCGTGAGAAAATCACACCCAGTTGGATTATTATATTTTCGAAAATCCTTTGAAACAATGGTATCTCGTAAGACCATGCCACAAATAAATATGCCGGGTTTTTACCTTACGATAACCAAAACATTTTTATTAAATTCGTCTGGTATTGTAATAGTGTCTATAGAAAGTAAAATAGAATCTAGCTGAAATGCTTGCATCTTACGTTCCAGCAATAGTTGGGCACAATCAAAACCGTACAGGCACTTATTAGAGATTGGATTCCATACAATGGCAGGGCTACTGGTGTACCGCCCGTCACAGTACCTAGTCTAGATCAGAGTACCGAGGACCACTCCCGATCCCCTGCAACACAAGACCGGAGCTACCCGTTACTGGATAGTTCGAATAAGATCACCCCACGGTTGGAGCGACCAACCGTCACACGGTCGAAATAAAAGGGACCTCTAGACAGGGCAAATCTTTCCCTAATAGGGTGCTACCCACTTAGCCTTGCTGCACCTCCCCTATTTTAGCCATTCTCGGTTGATGAGGCTTGAGGCTATGCGTTACCTTTTTAGCACTCAATCACTTAGAATGCTCACCGTCCTCCAATGACGATGGTCTGATAGCATTCATCCATACAAGTTGTCCTGGGTCTGGCTAAACCGAATCACCGTCTTCGTCATCTTCATGGTCTTCATTCACTATGTTCAAACTGGATCGAAGTGGTTTTCGGATAATTAAACCCGATCCCGGTCTCTTTGAAACGATCAGCGCATTGGCTAATATTGATAGTCAGTTATTTAACTATCAAATAACACTCACAAGCAACAATTTGGCCTTAAATAATTTTTCCAAAATTATTTATCTCAAAATATCTACTCAAGAGTACGCAGAAAGTTTCTCAAATGAGGAATTTTTGTACGTACTTGGTTTTAGTCAGATAGAAAAATAGAAGGTCAATGTGTGAGAAAAGGAAGGGTCCAATGTCTCTTAGGGTTCCTAGGCACTCATGCTTTACTAAGGAGCCCATTATTCTAAAACAAACCCAGTAAGACTTAGCCGGAAAAAAAGAACACAAATATACACTGCAAATGAAAGAAATAAGCTACAGGTTATTTAATAATTAGGAAATGGAGGTGGAGAGGCAAAAAAATAAATGTCATGTTTTATTTTGAATGCTTCAGGCATTAATAATGCATAAAGAAATGTACGTAGGAATGGAAAAGTTTGCAAACCAAAGGAAGGTAAAAAAATTTATATGCGAAAATGAGGTGGCAAGAATTAAACACAACCTAAAAGTCTGGGCTTAGGTATTAAACAGAAGGAGAAATGAACCGATCAAGTATTAATAATCAGATAACTATTTTAAAATATACATGCAACAATTAATAACAAAAGAAATGAAGGGACCATGTACACGCTCAACCTTTTTGAAATTCAATTTATGAACGTAACCAAATTAACTTCATTAACTCAAATAATATTCAAATTTGTACGCATTTAGTTTTTTTCTATCTATGCATAATAAATAAAATTACTTACCATAAAAATGAAAACGTTCAATTTGGTTTTCCCAAAATGATCTTTTATTTCCATTAAAACTTCCTTCACACAAAAGGTGGATTTCTATTATTAAATCTATTAATTGCAATCAATGTTTTCTTCCCTTCTAATTGAAATATTTCAATTACATTAATTGCAATTACTTACTTACAAAGTTAAATTTTAAAATAGACAACTAAAATGGATGAAAAATAGAATAATTGTTTCCTTTAGTCATTTAAACATGTTTATACATTTGTTGTTTATACAACAGAGTAATAAATAACTTACTTAAATAACTTATTTTCCTACTCTTGTAGTCCATCTGTATGCTAAAACACAATTCAAATATGCATATGTTTCTTCCTTTAAATCGATCATTCTATTCTTTATTTTAATGAAATTAAACCTACATTCACAAATGTAAAATTCATTTTATTTGATATAAATGTTCTATTCATTAAATCAACTTTCCTTATATTTTCACAAAACATAAGCTACGTTTAATTACACCTATTAATTTACAATTTGGTATACTCTCTACCATTAATTGAAATTATTCAACTACATTAATTTCAATTGTTTACAAAGGTGAATTTCAAAGTGGACAAAATAAATGTAATGAAAAATAGAACAATTATTTCTTATCTAATAGTAATTTAAACATATTTATACACTATTGGATACAATATGGAATTATACATTTCTTACCAAATAATAGTTTCTCACCTCTGCAATCAATCGTTAAGCTACCAAACATTACGAATAAATAAACATATGATTTCTTCTTTAATAAAGAAACATTTATTACTCCAGTCAATTGGAAATTTATATTCAGACAATTGTTACTTTCACTCAAACCAATGTTATTAAAATACACACTAGCATTTGTTATCATCCTTACATCATTGCAAACATGTTTCATTAATAAATTTTTTACTTAAGCTCATAACTTGTATTATAATTAATTTGTATTAGTAAAATTTTAATTTTTTTATTCCTAATAATTTTATTCGAAATCTTATTTAATCTAATACTTTTAAATGTTTAAAAATACGAGTCTTTACATAATATATGTATCTTATAACCTTATAAAACATATGGTTACCTCTATGTATTATAAGCAGGTGGATATTTTTTCCAATAATCGCTTGATAAATTCACACACACATATATACAAATTTTGTAGATGCAACAATTTTGTACGTCTCTTTCTATGTATAATATTAAAAAAAGATTTTTAGAAATATTTTCTATGATCTACTAAAAAAATTACTTTGCACGTAACACGAACTTAAAATCCGTTAGATTTCTACATTAATGGCTATAGTTACTACGTATACCGAGTGAGTTATGAGGTAGGAATGACGTAGTTATAAATTACTTAGTACTCTAATTCAGTTTTGTTCTTCCTTAATTTAAATAATTTTCATCTTCGATCCGCTTACCACAAACTAACTACTAAGTGTTGACCATATTGTACCTCACATTTCAAAATTTTAGAAATGCTGTTTGGAATGAATATTATTCGAGAAATGAATAAAATGAAATGCTCAATTAATTATCAACTTAATAATGTTTCTATGAGAACTTAAAAAATGACTTAATGATTGTAGCAAAATAATGTCGCTGTAACCTGTATGCATAGCATGGGTTCGCACTAGTATTTATTAATAGTTGATTGGGAAGCGCAAACATTTGGTCTGGCCGCGAATTTCCAAAATAGCCAATTATATAATACATGGAAAAATGTCAGTTAATGTGTAATTAGTTTAAACAAATGAATATATCACGATTTATTGTATATCATATATAGAGTTTTATGAATTTCAAAGTTATACATTAAACTTTGAATAAATGCAAAACAGAAATGGTTTTACAATATTGAAAACGATTTAACTAGTTGACTCTAATTAATTAATATAAACAAATGAACATACCTTGATTTATTGTATGCCATATTAACAATACTATATGAAATATTAACAATGTTGGGTAATGGGTGTAATAAATAATGTATTAAAAGAGAAATCATATGTTATCTAATTGGAATTATTGCAATAAATATTTCAATTAATATGAGCAAAGACGTTAATTGTAGAGTAATGGGTGTAATAAATGGAAATTTATGATTACTAAATACATATGGTATTTGTTGATTTAATATAAGATTTCAAATTTAGATTTGGGTTTAATATGAAAAATTGTATTTCTAAGGAAAACAATTGGATTAATTATCTTCCCACTATTAGGGTATGTTTTGAGATTTAATTATTGATAATAGCAAATCTTGCCATTAATAAGAAATATAAGTAAATGGTAATTAATTAGTAATATGGGCAGCATACGTTTTGTGTTAAAAATAAAATGAGTATTTCAATTAGAAACATTACGTTTAAATTGTAAGTACTCAAATTTGTTTGAAAATTTTATTTTATTGCATATATATTTATACCTAAATATAAACTTATGTTTCAGATCCAATTATATCATAAGAAAATGGATTATTTTGATTGAAATCTTATACGGTATTAAAGTAAATGTTAATAGGAGATTGTAAAGGGAGTAAAATAGATTTATACTTGATTATTTTCATTTAACTTAGATTTGATAAGATTTTAATTGCAACAAAATTTACCTTTCCATCTTCACTCTTCTAATTTACTCTTACATTGCATGCCTCCCTGTGTGGATTATTTTCATACTTTTTAGTTATGAATGTAAATCATAAGTGGCGATAAATATGTACATACACACACACACACATATATATATATATACACACACACATGTTTATATTACCTCATTTTTGCTGTCATATTTTTAATGTTGTATATTCTCTTAATTAATTACATAAATTTGTGTACAGAATATATATTCATTTATTGTGTGTTAATTAAATCTTTAATGGATGTCAATTTTAGTATGTTCGGGGTTAACAGAAATAATTAAGTAAACAGATGTTTTTAAAATTTAGATTCTAAAAGTTTGTTGACAGTGTAGAGCCGTTCTTTCCCTTTCTAATTAATAACAGTCACACTTTTTTCATTGTTTCCTCAATTGTTCCATTAATCCCTTCCATTTACATTATCTGAAGCTTTTTCATTTCGCAAATGTGAATTACTTTTCATAGTTTTAATTCTTTCCTTCACCTCTTTTTAATGTCTGCTACTTTTCCAAAGGCTGTTCATATTTACTTTATTTCAATACCTAGTTTGTTCATATTTACTTTATTACGTTTTCATTCATTTTCAAACTTCATTTCCTGAAGCCTCGTTTCATTTATATTTAATCAACATTAGCCTCTCTTTTCAAATCTCAATGGCCCTAAACCAAACTCTAACCATATAAATAATATATGATGCAAATGAAATCCTAGCCTGCATTCTAATCTTCATCTTGTTATCTTTTTCCCCTTCAAATCTTCTTCTTCTCTCTCATTTTTTTCTACATCAAATCTTCTTCTCTTCAATTTTTTTCCATTTCAAACATTATTCTTCCATTTCAAATCTTGATCTTCTCTTTCATTTTCAGTTCTTCTTGTTTTAATCATTTTCTTTTGCAATTCTTCATTTTCAGATCTTCTTTCTTTTTTTGAACCATTTAAATATATATATATATATATATATAATAAGAAGGAAAATTAAAGTAAATCAAACAAAAATTTGAAGTAAAGATCCGAAATCATATATTTAGAGCTAAAAAAATTCAACCTTAAATTAAATGAAAATAAAGATAATTAAATAAAATCAAACCATAAAGTAAGCTAAGATTTCTTGGGGGCTTTTAGATAATTTTTCTATGAAAACTATAACACTAAAATCAACAGTTAGAAACATAATCTCTGCAAATCATAAGTAATTTGACAATTTTTTAAATGAATAGAAATTGAAGAACTAACGATGAATTCAATCATATGATACATATGAATCTTTAAGTTGATTTAGATTGGAAACCGATTTTTTAATTTTGTTGAGTTATAGTATACATAAGAAACTAAAATAGGGGAAAAGATAAGATGAAGAAAAAAACTAAATAGGAGGGATGCAATATAATGGTAGCGAATAAATGAGGAATAAAAAATTATAATAATAAAGAAGAGGACGAGATCTCTGTTAGATTACAAAGAAATAATGATTATGAGTTAATTAAAAGAAATAGATATACATAAGAGTATTTTTTCTAATGGAATAATGATAACATCAATTGATATGTTAATGATGGTTGTTTTATGAAATATTACTGACCTATCCAAGGATCCTCATAGCATATATCCACATTAATTTAAACCTGAACATCATAGCGGGTAGAAATATATTTAGAAGAGGATTATCATACCATAATGGTTTCGAACCATAGAGCCTTGTCGCATCTTACCTTGTTTCAGTCATTTCCGGTTGTTAGGCCTGAAGTAACGATTACCTTTTACCTAGCACATCATCTTCCGTTAAATGCCACACTACCATTATATCGATCACTTGTTGACTTCCACAAACATACAACCTTCGAGCACTTACGTCTCAGAAAAGGGCATTACGCCAACTGAAGTTACCTTCTCTGACACCAAATAGATGTACTTTTATAAAAGTCAATGATATAAATCTCAAGAATGCAATGTTAGACATCCATCCATACAAGTTCGTTTTGGGACTGAACGAAACCGAAGGCACTCTCCTACCACATCCTATCAGAAATCAACCCTAGGATTAGTAGCGAGTAGTCCTTGCAGCCCTAACAATTTCAGAAATGAAAGAACCACTATTGCTTTAGTATTTGGGAGCAAACCAGAATTATCAACAAGCTGTCCTTTCATCATGAAAATCCCTGGTCTTCATTCTCCATTCTCTATATCAGGTCATTATTTTTTGAACGCATACATTGGTTCGAAGTGGTTTTATAATAGGGATTTCCCCAGATCTGACCTTGGTTCCTTCGAATCCAATCAACGATAAAAAGGGATATTATGGATAGAGAACGATTCTTTAATTGGTTAAGTTCTTTTTATCAAAAAAATTCTCTTTTAGAGACATACAACTTTTAAAACACTTCTTTTCGGTATATACGAATTATTAAACCCCTATTATCAAAACCTTTGATTACATAAAACCCTTTAAATTTAAATAATTCAGAATCATTTCATTATATCTTCAAAGAAATATTCGCTAAATCATTTCATTTAAGTCTTAATAAAGATTTCTTAATTCAAAGCACTCAATTTTGATTGAGTAAAAACCATGTTATCTAGGATGTTAATCCATAAACCAGTAAATATTAAGTAAGTAGAATCTATAGAAATCATCTAATTCTACTCAATATCAATCCCCGTATTCAACAAATACTATGGGCAGAATAATGTCCACTTTGGGCATTAACATCGAGTGCAAGAAGATCATCTCCACAAAATCAAGTTGTAATTAATTTAAAAATTCAAATCTTTTATACTTAACTCGTTTCCGACATTTCAGCATTATCTATCCCTCGCCCAGGAAAGAGACCAGGTGAGCAAGGGCACTGTTTGCTCCTGAACATCTCCTTTGTTCAATCACCTCACATCCGGATCTTACGAATAAAAAAATCTAGTCTACTCGTCGGCTTTTAGAGCCAAGATTAAACCACTTAATTTGCAATATCTTTTCTTTAAATCGTTATTTAATTTCTTTTAAATAAACAATAAAACTTCCAAAAATCATTAAAATAGTTAGTTATCCATTTAGTAACATTTATAAAAGATTTGGAGAAGAATTGTTATGTCTGAAACTATATTTTCAAAGTTATAGAAAAGTGCTGCGGAAAAGTGCTATGGAAATTGCCTTTTAAGCTATATTGATCAAAACGACTTTTTATATTTGAAATTCCATTTTTATTACACAAAACACTTGTAAAACATTTTAAAAGATTTATTTCACATTTTTAGACAATTTTAAAACATCATTTTCAAAGAAATCCAGTTGTTGATTACGAACTGCAAATTCAAGATTTCTCCAAAAATTGTATTTCTCATATTTCAAAATCTACCTATCAAAATCTCAATTTCCTGTCTTCATTCTAATTCTTATCTTGAAGAATTTCAAGCTATATTCCAACTTTTATACTAGTTTGACTTTTATAGCACGAAATTGCGAACTGCCATTACGTGACGCGCTTATTTTTGCCCAAATTTTCCATTTCTTTCCAAACTTAATCAAAACACCTTTAAATGTTCATAACCCATTTCAAATACATTTTAAACCAATTATAAGGGGTTTAACACTTCAATATACATCATTTTATTAACTTAAGGAAAGTGGTTTCCTTTTTTGTTTATCGATGTGTATATTCGTGACTTGCATATATATTCAACTTTCATATTAAAAAACCAAACTTGTTGATCAAAGCATATTAACCATCCATTTGCAACAACATATCATCATCCAATATATTATATTATAGTTTAGGTGTTCTCACCTTTATTTTCCTTCGAACTAGTTTTAAAACAGCTATAGCTCTACTATCTCGAAACGAAACTCTACGAAATTGAGCTTGGATCCTTGAAATGGCTTGTCCTAGCCTTGGTACTCATGGCCTAGGGTGGTGAGGAGGTAGAGCTTATGGCCATGGGTGGTGGATGGTGGTGTCTTGGGTTTGGGAGGTGGAGAGATGGAGATTTGAGCTTGTTTCGAGGTGTTTAACTATTTTTAACTATATATTTTGATTTAATTTATTTTTGAAATAAATTTTTACATTATTTCTTTTAGGACTGAAGCCATTAAAGTAGGGGCTAAAGCTTTAAAATTGTGAAGAAGAAAAGGAATGAAAAGGAAGAGAAGATGGTAGGGTATTTATTGGAAAAAGGAAGGGTATAAAAGAAGACATGCACACATCACTTTTATCAATATTTCTAGGCTTCTCCAACACACTACCGCCCTTCACAATGCATCGCCAAAGCCCACCCCCCATGTGCACATCACTTCCATCCTCTCATGTATACATATGTTGACTTCTTTGCGCTTAAAGAGTAAGAAATCATTAAAACACATCATTAATTATATATTATATTTCTTGTACATAATTATATTTATGCATGTTTATGTGCATGTTATCATGTGTATGTAACATATATATATATATGTATGTATGTATGTATATATAGGTGCATAACACTTTGAACGTCTTCGAACAACTTTTGTTCATTAAATCCTTAAAATCTAGAGAACCGATTTTCAGTAACATTTTCACTTATACTTTAACGTTCATATATTTGTAAGCAAAATTCAAAAATAAATTTCTTTTCATTTTAAACTAATAAAAATGATTTCATTTGAATTATAAAACCATAAAATTATATATTAACAATTATTTTCAAAAATCACCATTATACCGATAAAGCGATATTGATTTTTCCTTATATTTTTTTCAGATCAATATATATATATATATATATATTAAACTATTATAAATGATTTATTATCACTTCATAACTATTCAACATGAATTATCATCATTTAAAATAATTTCTTGAATAATTAAAATAATTATTATATCATTAAATCTTGATTAAATTTAAATAAATCTATATTTAAATACGATGCCACTAATCGAAATAAATTCTTTGGGAAAATATTCTTGTAGACATTTATTCTAAATAAGTTTACTATTACTTATCATTACCTGAAATGATATTATCTGTATTAACACCTTTAATTTAAAAATAAATTCAATTTATCAAAGTGATAAATTGGCAGGTCATTAGAAAGGACAAAAATCTTTTAAGCGTGGACAATACAACACCCATAATTAATTAAATAATTAAATTAAAATGGTAAATTCATAATTTTAACATAAAGGACAAAACCGTACAATTCTACAAATTTGGAATTAAACTTTGGGCCCTACTCCATTGAGTGTAGAATGTTGTTTATAGTCAAAAAAACATATATAATTTGCTTAATTTGGTTAAGTGGGCTAGAAATTAGAAGAAGTCAAACTAATGGCATTTTCGTAATACGAGATTCTTCCCTAGTTACTATTATTTTAAGCTGATAAATAGATTCTTAA
Source organism: Allium fistulosum (assembly GCA_030737815.1). Classification (NCBI taxonomy): domain Eukaryota; kingdom Viridiplantae; phylum Streptophyta; class Magnoliopsida; order Asparagales; family Amaryllidaceae; genus Allium; species Allium fistulosum. The sequence continues at coordinate 1,213,968,275 of CM060904.1, read as the reverse complement.
CCTCATTCTTTTTGCTGGAAAATTCCTTCCACCACTTCTAAAACCCTAATCCTATAATTAATTACAAATTCTCCAAATCAATCCCAAATCGACCAAATCAAATCTAAATCAAACGTATTAATATACTAAATCAATCACAAAGAAGAGTGCTATGCAAACAAATCGAAGCCATTGACAACTTTTCAGTTTTGAAGGCATGAAAATTTGGATAGTGAAGGTGGAGAAGGATTTACATCCAATCGAAGAAGATGCACGACGATTCGGTGATTAGGATTTATCATATTTGTGTATATATTAGTAAGACATAGTAATTCACCCCTTATGTTCTCGAAGCAGATTATGAATGATGAAAGTAATAATTATAAAATAATTTTATTATATACACTTGATTAGGATGTAGCATGCCATGACTAGAAGACTAAAAATTGGATTATTCTCAATTGTAATTAAAAAAGTTAACCGCCGTCTAATTTAAAAAGTGCAAAAGACAAATATTTTGCAAATTAGATGTAATATATATCAAAATTGTAGTTCACAGTAACACAAATCCACTGGCAGTATTCGTTCATTGATTGGGTGTATGGTTTGATCAGAAATGCATCGGAAGTTCGGTAAACATGGACTATCCGTTTCAATCCAACGGTGAAATAACGGCAATTGGACAATCAGAGGACATGAATGCAAAGAGGGGAATGAGTAGTTGGCCTTCCTTCTATTTGATTTGTATCACATGACCAGATATCGCCAGAATTGGTGGAAGTGTGGAAAACGGTGGTTGTCAAGTACAGGTGGCCGAAGATCCAATGGCGGTAACCGGAGGATGGCGCATAAGGAGTGGAGTTCGCGGATGTGGTCTGATTTGAAGATGGAGGCTTGTTGTGCACACAACGGTTAAGTAGAGGCTTGGTTTTTGAGAAGATGAAGTCGAGGTTTCCTGAGTACTCTAGCTTTGAAAATATTAAAAATAAAAATAGTTTAATTATTAATTAAATAAATATAAGTTTGCCCATAATCTTTAAATGTTAATATCTCGTGCATACAACCCCTATTTTATGAGCGGTTTGTTGCATTTGGATCATAGCAAGACAAAGAATGCTAGGGTTTGCTATGTTTTGAGCTATTTCAAAAATGTCTTTTTTAATGGATTCATCTTATGGAATTTATAATAGGACGTTTAGTGTACAGTTAAGTTATCGATTGTACTGGTGACGTTGACGGCGACGGGTAAGGACTTGATCCAGTAGCTTCAAAAATCGTTTTTCAATTTCGAGTTTTAGGCTTGATTCCAATGGTTGTGAGAAATGCGGATTAAGGATCTTAAGGCTAGAATTAACACTAGTGGGGAGGGGGTGAATAGTGTTTTAAGAAATTTGTTAATCTTTTTGAGTTTATCTAACTTTATTAACAATGTATACACTAATTAGACACAGATATGAACACAGAATCAAACACAGATGCAAATAGAAAGTAAAAGCAGTAAAGGAAAGAACACACCGGATTTTATACTGGTTCAAAGTTACCCTACATCTAGTCCCGTACAACTAAGTACGGATTTCCTTTCAAAAGCAATTCAACAATTACAACCCTCGATTTCAAGGCTACGAGGTACACCCTCCAGATTACCAATCCTCTGGGTAGAGATACTTGATTTCCGAGGCAACAAGTTCACCCAATTGATTTCCAAGGCTACAATCACACCTTTTCTCGCTAATATATTACATAGAAGTCTATAACTCTGAATAGCACTGAGAACCTTATAGAGATAGTGATGTAGAATCAAACTAGAAGTAATCGAGTATGATTCGATGTTGATTTCGGCAGAGTAATGGTATGATTTTGTAATAAGAAATGTGGAAGATGAAGAGGAGTGAAAATCAGAAAAATATGATTGAAAATTCGTTGAAACTGACCCCTATTTATAGAAAACCAACAGCCATGACCATTCATGAAGAGTTATGGCGAATAGACACTTCTTTTGAAATTTGAATTTGAACTTCAACTGTCACTATGTCGACATACTACCTAGGGGCATGTCGACATCCCTCAGCCAAAAATGATAATTTGAATTTCTATAAAAACAATATTTATCTTATATAAAAACCATTTAAAACTTTATAAATATACTTGAATATAGTTGAAATTCATAAGTAAATATAAAGAACAATAAATACATAATTTAACTATAATTTTATATTTAAATCTAAGTATAAATATTAAAAGTTAAATATATTATTTGAAAAGACATTTAAAAACAGGAGTATTTTGACTTTGAAATTAAAGATGTTTTGAGGCTAAAATTATTTAAAATCAGGATAGAGAGTTTTGAATCTTTTAAAAGGAAAGTTTTGAAATCATTTTGAAAACAAGATAATTTTGTAAAATCATTTGAATTAAAATTAGTGGATACAAAACAATGTCCTACTAGATTTTCGTAGGTTCCATCCTACTTAGGGTTCCATCCCTTTAACGGGCTCGAAGTGGATTCCATTCCACGAATAAATTGGATATTAAGATGCCAGTGCTTTTCTACGAGTTTTAACAAATATTCCTAATAAAACAGACTTAACCTTGAACTCTTGATAATCTTGATACTCATGAGTCTTCTATCTCTGTATCTTGAATCTCTATATTGTACAGTCTTCATTCTTGATACCTGCATGGTTAGATCCTGCAAATACATATATATCTAAACTTGTAATGTTAGTATTTATATTTTATAATCTATTCTAAGGTTGTTGTCATCAAAACCATCATCTCAAGGACTAACAATGGTGTCGTTGACCATTAAGCGAATGTATAATATGGATTAGACCTCAATAGGAACATGTAGTTTTGACATTCGAGATAGGACTTTGGGCTTGGTCATTATTTACATTTTCGAAATTCAAGCTGGGACTTTGTGTAATTTACATATGGTTTTGGAATTCGAGCCGGGACCTTAAGCTCGGTTGTTTGCATACATTTTCGACACTCAAGCCGAGTTGGGCTTAGTCGTTTGAATACGTTTTCAGTATTTGAGCCAGGACTTTATCCTTAGTCGTTTGCATATGTTTCGACATTTGAGCTGGGACTTGAGGCTCGGTCATGTGTATATGTTGCGGCGTATGAGCTGGGATTTTGGGCTTGGTCGTGTGCATAAGTTTGGGTTGATGGAAAGTTTGGACTTTGGGCTCAGTCGTGACATAGTATTTTGGTATACGATTAGAACCAGTTGTCATTTTAGTGAGACCTGAGCATATGATGTCAATATGGCATTATATTTTATTTAGTTGACTTGTGTGACATAGGTTAAAGTTCGGTTTTCGAGCATGAGTGTAGTTTACTAGCTTATTAGTATTATACACTTATATAATGCATTTCACTCACTTGACGTATGTCTGACCACCTCTATCATTTTTTCTTCTTTTAAGTTATACTTTGATTGGTCGATAGAGATGACTTATGCTGACTTGGAGGTGTTATGGTGCGATGGAGAAATGCATTTCTTTGTTTCTTAATTATCTACTATGTTATTTTGTCTATCCAGGATTGGATTGCTGATTACTCTTATTTTATTCCTTCCACTAAAAGTTTTATAAACTATAGAATATTGTTTATAGCTCCGTGATCTTTTTTATAATATATTTAAAAATAGTCTAATGTCCGCGATGAAAATTCCACTTTTAGACGTGATTCGGGATGTCGTGGAAGGAGGGTTGTTACAGGTGAGGCAAAAGGCAGGAAGTTTGAGAGCCTCGAAAACTTGTTTGAATAAGACAATGACCGATCTGGCCCCATTAATGAATGATCGATGCACATTTGATTTAGCCATTGCAAGAGTGATGACAGCAGGATCATGATGAGGATAAGGGACCGATTCCCTATCTTTAGCAGTGAATTTGATGAGCTAATCTGCTTCTAAACTGAGTGCATTGGACACTCGGTGAATAGACGTGCTCGATTGAACCAACTTCCCTTTGGTATCAGGATTATGCTCTTTGGTTGGCTTTTGTTAAGCTTTCGGGTATGAGTTGGCTAGTTGTTGCAGGCCATTCTTGATTGACCTGGTGCTGAACTTACTCTACGACCACCCTTTCTCGAATCACTCTCTATCTTGTCCTTAAATGCATTACAGTAAGTGATGTGACCATTGATTTGATGGAACTTGCAGTAAATGCATTGGCTTAAGGTTTAACTCTCCTCTCGCTTCTTTTAACATGCACTCTTTAATACAGTACTTGGTCCATGACTATAAGATATATTAGTTTTGTATCTCAGTTCAAAGTGACATAATTAGTGCACTTGGCTTGCATCGGTCTTCTGCATGCTTTTAATTGTTATTCAACCGACCATTACCTTGACAATATGTATTTTCATAGGGGCTGGCTTTGCCAGGATGATTGGCTTAACCATCGCCATCAAGGAGTATATCATCTTATATTTACATGATGTCATTTGGGCGTTGATAAAAGGCCGGTAAGGACATAGCCGACTACTTTTGTAACTTCTCTACATTCTAGATTTGCATCTCACCCCGAGCGGAGACCAACAACCAAACTATTCTTTTCGACACCCATAGTTGGGTGGACTCCTTTTTAAAACATTACATATGAACGAAGATTCTCGGTCAACCCCTGCTTGATATTATCTAACACACCTGCCATTTATGGGTTGTTGAAGCAAAGAAAACAGTTTTATAGTCTATGCACGGTTGGTTCCAAGGATGAATGCTGCACAATTATAGATTAAGGAGCAAACCGACAACATGTCATATAAGTGTAGATAGGGAGAGATGGTATTTTGCAGGGTCAAAGAGCCTACAGGTCCATGTGATGGAGTTGAATGCAGTTTCGTGGTCTGATGGGTTAGCACTATCATCGTATTTCGATAGGCGGCAAGGTATACTAGCGGTGGATGTGTGTACTCAAGATCTCCTTAGAGAATGACTTTCCATTCTAATCATTTGTCAACGATTCGCATATGGCATTCTCGGGTCACATTATGTTGAGTTGTTATTAAATAAGGATCATTTCCTCCGATAGGCCAGCCTTTGCTTGTTGCGGACGTGTTTGGCCAGCGATCAATGACAATCAGCGTTTTGGTAGAGTTGGATATTGGTTTTGGTTGTATGTTGGAGAGTAGTGATGATGATGATAGATTGGAGAGAGGGACCTTCACTTATACACGAAAGACGACCATGAATGTCTTGCTCGCCTATCCATGGACGTTGGTCTATCTACCCCTAGAGATTAGGGTACTGTTTGTTTAGAATAAGTGACCACTTGTTTGACCACTTATTGATAAATAACCACTGTCAACTTGTTCGTTTTAAACAATTGTTCAGATCTAAAATAATTATTTAGTAAAAATGTGCTAAGTACTTTCATAATGCTTTTTCCAATTTTGAATGCTTAGTGATAATTTTTTCCATATATAGCCTTAGTTATTATACTAAACATTCAAAAAATTTAAAATATTTGATTTTAAATATTCATTTTACTCAAATTGTCGAATATTTTAAATATATTTTTTGTAACTTTTCTAAAGTCAAATTTATTTTCAAAAACAAAAAGCAAAAATAACCAAATTAAGTATATTTTAAATAGGTATAGTTTGGCTCACATCCCTGTTAAGTTTCAAAATAGAGAAAACATCCTCTCAAAATAAACTTATGTTTCTAGTCCCTATTTTCAAATCCGCCTGTAGCAAAAGACCCAAATACACTTTACGTTTTTAGCATTTCAAACGCGAATAACTTTCTGTAGAAACAACGAATCAACATACGGTTTTCACCAAAATATCTTAAACTTTGCAATCTATAAAATGAGAACCATTGTTGGTACCAAAAAATCAAATTTTTGGTAAAGCTGCAATTGTTCCACATATTTGCAGAGAATTATGCTAATTTTTGAAAACATCAATTTTCTTCAAATATCAGCAATTGTTCTAAATAATTGCAGACTTTTATGCAATTATATGGAATAATTGCAGACTTTTATGCAATTATTCCATATAACTGCAGACTTTTCTGCAATTATTCTGTATACTTGCCATTTTCTGCAATTGTATGAAATAATCTTCAATTTTTCTCCAAATGTCCGCAATTATTCTATATAATTGCAGACTTTTATTTAAATAAATGAAATAATTGCAGACTTTATGCAATTCGGTGAAATAATTGCAGACTTTTCTACTATTATTTCATATAATTACAGACTTTTCTACAATTAAATGGAATAATGGTAGAATTTTCTACAATTATTCCGTAATTGCATACTTTCAGGCAATTATATCGAATAATGGCATAAATGTCTACAATTATTCCAAATAATCGTAGAAAAGTGCAACTGCCATATAATGGCAAACTTTTCTGCAATTATTGCATATAATTGCTAAATTTTCTGCAATCATATCGTATAATTGTAGAAATTTGGAAAAACTTGGCCTGCCGTTGCTTTTACATATGCATAATGCCAATCAGTAGAAAGATAATAAAATTTGTGATTTAATGGTGAAAACTGTTTGTTAATCCACCGTTTCTATAAGAAAGTTACTGTGTTCTAAAGATTGATAATTAATGGAGTGCAAATTTTAATTGTGGATTTGAGAATAACATCCACATATGAAGAACCAACGTTGAACCGTGAAGCAGAGAGGTATTTTAGAGAAGAAAATTGCAGTATTTGAAAGTAGGGATGTTGTAACAACCCGCATATTTTACGATTGAATATTTAAATATTTTATTTAAATATAGAATCGTTGATCGGATTGAACTCCGAAAAGCTACTTTTTGCAAACAGTCGAATTAGGACTCGAGACCACTTCCATTGAGTTCAAAATGTCGTTTGTGACCTTTTTAAGTATAAACTTTGATATGTTTGGAGATAGTAGAATTTTGCTACTTTTTCCACTTAGGGCTTTGGTCTTGTTTCAGCTCATTAGACCCAAGCTTCACCCCTCCTCTCTTCATTACCTTACTTCTATTTCCTAATACTCAAGCTTTTACAACAATGGAGAGAGGAATGGGAAATTAAAACTCCAAGCCCTAGTTTTCTTTTGCAAATCAAGTTCTAGCTCCAAACTAATAGAAGAAGCTTTGGTAAGCCTCTTCTTCTTCTTCTCCAACTCATTCTCTTATCAATTTCAGAAATTCCTAAACCTAACTTAGGAAATGTTTTAGCCTAGATTCAAGGTTGTTGAGTTGGAATTGAAGTGTGATTGCTCTTGCCATTGCTCTATAGCTTCTTCTTCATTTGTTTTGGGTTTAAAGGTGAGATTTTAATCTCACATCTTAGTCTATAATTATCTTCGATTGTTAGGTATGAATTCCTAACACTTATTCTTGTGCAATTGATTTTGGTTTGGATTGATTTGGTGTATATTCCAATTTTTGGTGTTTTGAAATCAAAATCTATGAAATTCCTTTTATGGATATTTGGACATTGATATTTGAGGCGTGTCGAAGAGCCGTTAAGGCTGGGTTGTCGCTTGGTGTAAATCCTTAGTCGTTGTTGCTCGATCGACCGCTTTCGGTATTAATTTGGCCATTTTTGGTCTAGGTTCAGGGAATGCCCTGAACCCCAGTTTCAGACGTCTGAAACGTTAGATTCAGACGTCTGAATATTATTACTGGGAAGATTTTTATTCCCAGATTCAGACGTCTGAATCTATCATCTCAGACGTCTGAATTGGTTCGTTTCGAACCAGAAAGGAATTAGGCTAAGAAGTGCCTATTTCAAACGTCTGAAATCAAGTATTCAGACGTCTGAATTCTGTTCTGGAAAATATTTTATTTTCCAGATTCAGACGTCTGAATCTACAGTCTTTTGCCTATTTGCCTATTGAGCTTGAATTTCCAACTTTAATCGATTCGTGTTGATTCCCTTTTTGTTGTTATCATTTATTATCGCCTTTGATGACATTTTTTTCGTGATTTTTGGGAATATCCATTTTGATGGATTCGGTATCGATTTCTTTGGATTTTATTCACGTCTTTGAATGTGAATTTTTGTGATTGATTGTTCTACAATCATTTTTGTGATTTGTCACTTTAAAAATATAAAGGTTTCAATACTAGTAGTAAATATCAAAACTCTTTCATCAAAACGATTTCAACTCTATTTTATTTATAAAGCTTGTTTCCTCAAACCGATTTCCAATCTATTAGTATATACAAACCTTTACCTCACTCGTATGAGAAATTGAATTAAACGGCTTAGTAAAACAAGTGGTATGAAACGCTTGCGTTTGCTTCGTCAGTTAACTCTTGGACTTGTTCGATTGAACCTCTTGTGACAATTTCCTAGTGAAGATCTACAGTTTGTTCGTAAATATTTAAGTTAAGCTAGTGGTTATGGGACATGAAGCTAAACTCATATATTTATTAGCTTAGTGTAATTGACACTTCTTGATGATCAATGACGATCATTTTCGTGATTTAGACTAGCAATGTGTGATGTCTCTTTGATTCGGTTCATCGGACGTTACGCTGTACGACGTCGTTGTTCCGTTTTATCGTGATTTGGTTCATCGGACGTTACGCTGTACGACGTCGTTGTTCCATTTTACTACGTGTTGGTTCATCGGATGTTACACTGTACGACGTCGTTGTTCCTTTTTATCGTGTGTTGGTTCATCAGACGTTACGCTGTACGACGTCGTTGTTCCTTTTATCGTGTGTTGGTTCATCGGACGTTACGCTGTACGACGTCGTTGTTCCTTTTATCGTGTGTTGGTTCATCAGACGTTACGCTGTACGACGTCGTTGTTCCATTTTCCTATGAGTTGGTTCATCGGATGTTACGCTGTACAACATCGTTGTTCCTATTTATTGTGTCTCTGGATCATCGGACGTTACGCTCTATGACATCGTTGCTCCGAATTATGTGATTTCTGGATTTCTTGTGATGATTTCTGGAATTTTGTGCTTTACCAATTTTCGTGATTTCCATTGATAAGTTTTATCAATTTTGTGCATTGGTGAATTTGGGTGTCATTGACTTGTTATGAATACAAGTTTAGGGTATGATACCCCATTTTATCTTTGAGAAGATTCTTGTGATATTGATTAATCTCTTGATGATATTCAATTACATACTTATAGTAGTATGCCATTATGGTTATTATATGTTCATGCCATATCTTTTATTCTATACCATATCATCTGATATTTTATAGCTAGACTGATCCGTTTATTATTTTCTTATAAATAATACTTGGGTCAGGCCGAGATGTTACAGGTGCTTCCGCTTGACTTCTCTTCTGAGATTACTCTGACTTTTTGGCTAACTACTTAGATTAGTAGTTTTTGTTGTATACATTTGAGATATAGACTCCGTGAAGTATACTTATTCTTTTGTGTAGCTTGTAGCTATTCTTTTGTATTATCGTGGATCTTTCTGACCACTACTCTGATTTACACTTTCATGTGTTATATATTCATATCTTTTTCCGCCTTTGTGATATGGATGTCTGTGACTGGTTTGTGTTATGTTTATTTCTATATTTGTTTCCGAAGATTATATATAGCCACTATGTGATAGCTTTGAGTTTGTATCGGTATGTCGGATTTCCTCCTTAAATGAAATGCATGCTATACTATCTAACATATCGGTGCTCGCACAAAGAAATTACATAGATGGTCGCTCCTCAACAGCCTTATTCTTCGGGCTAGTTGACAGCATTACTCCGTAGTGTTCTTGGCTAGCGTGGGTATAAAGGTGGGGCGTCACAGATGTAATTTGTATCTTTTTTTGGAGGATGTTTTGTGTATTAAGTTTGATTTTAGGAAGGTGTCCCTTATTTTCACTTTTAAATATTTGAAAAAAAGATTGGAAACTGTAAATTTCTCAATAACATAATTTTTATAATTATGTTTTAAAGACCAGTTTCATTAAATTGAATTTTTGGAAATTTAATTCATGAAAATTTAATGTTTTGAAAATTGAAATCTTGAAATATAACAAATAGAAATTTAAATCTTTTAAAATTAACTACTTTCAAATAATTATCTACTCGAGCTTCCACAAAACTCAAGTATTTTCAAAATTTAAAAAATTTCTAATTTCAACCTGTTAAAAAATTAAATTTACGGTTCAAATTTTTCATTTTACTTATCACCACATGAATAACCAAATAATATGGTGGGCGATATTATCAAAATGGCATTTGCATTAGTTCTAATTCGAAATTTTAAAATTATAAATAAACAACTTTTTGCAATACAGCGTTCAACATTCAACAATCAATATTCAGCATTCAGCATTCATCAATCAACTTCCAACATTTTAAAAAAATAAGCCTAAAAGTAAGTCGATGAGGCTCTATGTTCTTAGTCGATAGATTGTGCATCAGCGCTAAGATGATCGTACATTAGTTCTCAAGCTTTGTCTATTGTTGAAGGCGTATAAAAGAAGATGGTTGTTCCATTGAAGGGAAATGATTATTCCTTGATTCTCTATACACGACCAATTCTAGATCCAAATCAACAGCGTGATTTTCCTTATGCACAACATGCGTCCCTTTATGGTGAATAGAAGCTACCATAGTCTGGGCTTCCGGCATAACCTTTTCATATGTGGTATTGATGAAATTATGAGTGCTAGGGATAATAGGCTGGGCACGTATACGATCTGTGTAACGACCCGGAATTTTCGATTCCGAAAATTCCGAATTGTTAAGGAAAAGAAAAAGAAAGAGGTAGAAGAAGAATAGAAAACAAAACTCAGAATCACATATTCTCACATTCGCAGCGGATAAAATATAATATCAAATAATATTCTTTACACAAAGAAAGCTGTAATTGTTATTTTACATTCACTACATCAGAGTTACAACCATTTATAAATATACTAGACAGTTAGAATTAACATGTCTCAGATAAATAACAGTAATATGCTCAGCGGAATACACTCCATACGTTCCTGCCATCCAGCTCGCCACCTGAGCTCCAGAACGTCCTAACCTGAAAATCTGTAATACTCGGTCTGACCCGAGCATTACATCAAAGTAACACCCGGGTCAGGCTGGAAACCAGCGTGAGTAAACCCATCTAACATGGAATACTAAAGCATACAACTTATTTAAACCTGGGTAACTCGTACCTTATTACGAGTTCTTAACTTGCCATAGTCAAATACACATCTTACAATCATATCTAAGCATTATTACTCAGATTAAATGACCCAGTTTATATCATTTATTCCAATCCAGCCTATTTGATTTCACATATCAAATTTACAAAGAATTATTGTAAATTACAAATCGAAGTGGTTTCGGGCATTTACTGATACCCGACCCCGGTCTCTTCGAATTCAATGTCATCTCTAATCCAAGTTGTTAGATTTTAAACAATACAATTTAAATCCAGGATATCATATAACAATTCAACTTAGATAGGTAATCTACATTATCACAGTTTAACCTATTCATATCACAGAGCATCACACATCAGAGATATCGATCAATTCAAAGCATTCACACAATTCAATCATCCATAACAAGATTTATTAAATATATAATTACAAATTAATTTAATTAATCTCCAATTAAATTAATTACCAACTTTAATCATTTAGATTACCTTAATCCTGCATACTCAATATTTGTTAATAAATCATTCTTTAATCATCCATCTTAATTAATCATCCTTGGTTAATTATCCTTTAATTACATTAAGTAATTAACCTTTAAGTACCCCATAGATTAATTAGCCTTAACCATTCATATTAACTTTTAATAAATCTCCTTAATTAATTAGTCACAATAATTAATGATTCTCTAATCACTTAATTAAAGTAATTATTTAATAATTAATTACTTAACCTTGCTTAATCAATCATTAATTAATTACAAACCATTTAATTTAATCATTCCTTGATTACCATACAAATCAATTAATTAATCTTTAATTAATAGTTAATTCAATTTTTAATTACCAATTTATTTATTTCTAATTACTAATTAATTAATACTTAATTACTTAATTAATTAATGCTTAATCATTAATTAATTATCTCTAATCATTAATTAATTAATTCTAATCACCTAATTAACAATCCTTAGTTACAAATTAATTAATATTTAATCATTAATTAATTAGCTTAATTAATGACTCTTTAATTACTTCATTAATTATCAAATCCTTAAGTAATTATAAGATAAAACATTCCTTTTATTAATTTCCTATCGCATATTTTTAAAACATTTATCCCTTTAATTAATACTTAATTATAACCCAATTAATAAATTTTTAATTACCAATTAAATTACTTAAACTTTGCATTACAACTTTGTATTACTAAAATTTTTATAAAACTGTACATATCATAACCTCAAATTTCAAAAACCAAACAACATTTTACTTCACTTTTAAAACCTGTATATGTTTCATTTTTTTTAAACCTGCATTTGATTTTAGATTAGCTTTAAAACTGTATTTTAACTTTGTACAAGTTTCCACTTAAAACAGAAAAACTCATCACAATTTAACCCGAGTAATTTTCTAAAATCCCCGAGCCTCTCTCGTGCTACTCGCGATCCACTCACGTCTCCGAGTTACTCACGCAATGTCTCGAGTTCGACACCGAGAAACGATCGTCTTCCCCAAACTCGAACTCACAGCACAACTATCCCAACCCAAACATACACGTGTGCACGTGTACACCTGATCCAACAATCACCGATCAACGTTCCGAACGCCAGCAAGTCGCCGTCACCCACCTCAATCTTCCCAACCATCCAGTTTGACGAACTCGACTGGAAATCAAAATCGAGCTAGTTCGATTCCACTAGAACCAAATTCGAAGAACAGAACTTCCCCCGCGCCATCACCTTCGACCATCTGGAGCCACGTCAGTCAACCCAGAACCACTCCACATCCTCACGCATAATTTCCCCCTGGTGTGATCACCTTCGATCAACTGTCGATGTCGCATGAACTCGAACAACATCGTCGACCAAAATTGAACCTTAAACCCTACTTCACCCCCACCAGGCTACTCCGACCATCATAAAATTTTACCACCATTTTTCCCCCATTCCCCAACCTACAACCCTTCTCTGGCCACAACCCCAAGGCCCAAACTTTCTCCGATCACCAGAATCTATCCAAAATAGATTTTCCATTCAATTCGCAATTTCCCACAAATTACTAAACTAATAATATTGATTTTGTTCTTAAAATTCATGGTTTTTGAAATCGAGTTAGGTGAGGTGAATGAAATTCGAAACCATGATACTTGAATTTGACAGGATTTTAAGTTTTCACTGTATATTTCAAATTTTCAAATAAAAACTTAAACTGATTATTCTTAAAAATATTTTACAATTAAGATCTGGTTTATTTAAACATTTTTCATTTAATCATCTAAACCTATAAGAGAATGATGGAAGAGATTATGATTTATGATTCTGTTTCTAGCCTACAAGAACATGTATATATATATCTGTATAACAGACATGCACTGATATATTCACATCCATACAACATTATCCACAATAACTACTAGTATTAATCCTAAAATATCAAGATATATTATCAGATTCAAGATTAAGTGTGTTAGTTTACTCACAGAAAAATGTTTGAATCAGAGAACAGAAAATTTGGTAGTTTACTCACATGATTTTCCAGAACCAGGAACAGATCCTGGGAATTGATCTGCTTTGATCTGATCATGTTGTTGCTTAAATCTTTGGGTTGCCAGGCTTCTAGATTGAAAACTTGAACTTGATTTCCAGGTTTGAATTTGGTTTTGATTTACACTGATCTCAGGTTTGAACTTGCATTTGATTTAAGATTGTTGCCTCTGCTTTGCATTGTATTTCAGGTTGAAATTTTTGATCTTGAAAAATTTGAACTGAAGCTTTTATCTTATTTCCAGGTTTCAGATTTTTAACTTTGCTTTGATTTATTTTCTGTTTTGTATTTATTTTCTCAGGTTTTGAGAAGTTTTTAAAACTGAGAAACTTTTGAACTAAAAAAAATGAGCAGCCTGGTTTAAAGATTTTGATTTTTATTTACATTATCATTTCAAGAGAAAACATCTTTGCCACTTGTTAATTTCATCAACCATTTGTCATTTACATTTGTTTATCACCTTACACATGTTATTAACATGCTTTATAAACTAACACTTGTAATTATGCATGAGTTTATAAATTTTTAAATGATTTATAAAGCTTTCTTATTTAATTTCCTAATTAATAAATACTTCTCTTAATATAAAAAAAAAAACCTTTTAAAGAAAATAATATAAAACAAATTACATTCCAATAAAATCATACATATATATTTTTAAATCCTAAATTAAATCTCACTTTACTTATTTACAAACCACCCTTACATATAAATATGTATAGAATTTCCAAAAATTTGTTTAAAGTTGATTCTATATATATATTTTATATTAGCTTTGAAAAGATAAATTTTGCCAAATAAATATTTATAAAAGAAGATCATTAAACAAATATTATCAAATGAATATTTATCTAGATATTTATAAGTCAGTATTTATTATAGTTCAAATTCATCTATATACATATCCAGATATATTCTAATTATCAGAATTTCATTTATTAATCCAAATAAAATCAGTATTTCTATTAATTAACCTAGTTAATTATCAATTTACAGATGTTCCAAAATCCGGGTTATTACATTCCTCCCCCCTTAGAATCTTTTCGTCCTCGAAAAGGAACGAAGCCAGAATTTACTTAATACATAAAATCAGATAAATTATATTTTTCATTTTTAAAACACTTTAAAATCTATATAGTATTACAAATTTTTTTTTTATAAGAATACTTTTATAACTCGATGTTTCAACAAGTTCATCCTCGTTCTTACAGGAATTCGGTCATACGTTGATCAGACGTAGGACTGAAAATCTATAAGGACTTAGCAAACCCGTTTTCAACACCCAGTGAAATCCTTGGAAAATAATTTATTGAAAATATAGAAAACATTTTTGAAATTGAGGAAATATCTTTGGTGAGAATGCTCTGGAAATCATCACCCCCATCCATGGTCGCAGTTAACCCGATGGTTACGTTGCCGTCCCGGCAAAATCCACAGATAACTGTAGGTCTCCGCGCTCCTCGATTACGCCATGGAACCCGCTACAGATCGCAGTTATACCCGGGCCTTACGTTGCTATCACAGCACAAACCCATATAACTGTAGGCATCAGCGCCACCGAATTTCGCTGCCAAATAATGAAACTTCTCCCACATAGGTCGCAGTCTACCGATATAAAATCAAACGTAGACAGTTGGCTCTCAGCGGCACACACGACTTTCGCTATGTTACCATAGTGTCACAGTCTACCGATATAAAATCAAACGTAGACAGTTGGCTCTCAGCGGCACACATGACTTTCGCTATGGTCTGCAGTAGATCGCAGTGACATTGAGTTAAACTGTCGTCACAGCATAACCCAAATGCCTCCGTGGGCACCAGCCCCTCGACTTTCGCTACACAAATAATCCTCAGGAACTAGTTTATTCCGGACTCCTCACAGGATCAACTTTAGAATCCCCCCTTGGGGTTCAAGGCAGTACCACCCAGTGGCACTCCTGAGAAGTTCATTTCAAGGGAGCGCCTTTTTCCCCAGAGCTATACTCAAAACATTTTATACTATATACTTATAGTATCTTCAAATCATACCCTTTATGATTTATCAAAATCTCCTTTACACAAAATCGATTACCAAAAATCGATAATTCTCAAACTAGGCTTTCCAAAATCCAAAATTGATTTTCCCAAAAATCAAAAGCCTTTTCCAAATTCATAGGTTTCCAAAACCTTTTCCAAAATCATTCTCATAAGATCCTTTATATATAGATACAGATATATATAACTTTGAAAATCTTTGGATCACTTCAAACTTGTATAAAACCTCTTTTATACATTAAATATTTCAAAACACTTTTTATTCTGGCTAGATTCAGTAAGGGAAGTTTATCATATTACAAAATATAACTTTATTTATTGTCAAATCAAATATTCAAGTTTGATTTCTTTATAAAGTTATTTACCATTTACTTACTTCCATAAAGTAAATTTCAACCAAAGAAATATCCAATTCCATTATATTTCACAAATATACTTTTCATTTCAAAGACCATTTTACAATCCTTATCCACAAATTTCAATATCAATTTCATCCAAACTCGTACGATGTACTCATATCATTCGTACGCAATACCAATCTGATCGCTCACTCGATCACACAATTTCTCTTCCGAACTAGTATCGTCCTCCCGACTTCCTAGTGCGGACTCAGATCTGGTTTCCTGATCAGAAACCGTCATTCTCCTTGCATAGTCACAACTATGATAGAGAATATCCAGAACCAATCAACAATCCATATCCAGGTTCGCCGTCGAATATCGAGCGAAAAATCCCAACTCGGATCGATAATATTATCTCGAAATTCTGTGTTCGAATCTGAATCAAATCACTATGCGAATAGAATAATATACGCACATCCTACGTATTTAACTTTATTGATTATTAGCCAAATCAATTCTCTTTTCTATTCACATTTCCTTTAATTCCATTCACTTATTCTCAATTGCTTCCATTTCCAATTGAGTTATTACTTTAATTACAAACAGTTTGAACTCTGACCAATTTAAATTTAAAAATAGCTTGAAAAAGTTTTAAAATAGATAAGTAGTTGAAAAATAGTTATTAGTTTGTAAAATAGCTGTAAAATAGTTAAGTATTATAAAATAGTTAGGTAATTGCAAAATAGTTTTTAAAATAATGATTAGATATAAGTAACTGAAAAATAATAATTAGTTTATAAGACAGTTTCAAAATAGTTAAATAGTTCCAAAATAATTGTAAAATGAGTATAAGATAGTTTGGGGTTTAAGAAGAAAGATTGTATAGTAAATAGTTTGGAAAAATATACTTGTATTAAAACAATTTGAAAATAATCCAGAGCCAAACTGTTTAATTTCCCAATCTCCATTTCCAATTAATTTCCCATTAATTCAATTTAAATTTCCACTTCCATTTAAATTGACTCAATACTTCAATTTCCAGATCTCAAACCCATTTTGAGATCACTCATAACTCCCATTTAAATTAACCATTTAACTACCCAAGTTAAATTTAAATTTCATCTTGAAATTTCCAATTCAAGTTATTTATTCAAACTTATTTAACTTCCTCCAAGTTAAATTTACTTAATCCGGTCAACTTTCACAATTTGAATTCCCATACAAATTTTAAACTTCAGATTAATAGTCTTTCCCCCTTTTAAGTTTAAAAACTTACTTTACTTTGGGTTTCACATCACATTCCAATTTAAAACTTAACACTAAGTGTTTATTTCAAATCATCATTGGTATTATGTATATTCCTCATATATACATTTTCTTTACACACCAAGTTATACTTTAAATTTTTAAACCACCTTTGGTTTTAATTCAAAACAAACTTCTTTAAAACAATTTCAAGTTTTCTGGATTTAGAATTAAAATTTCACAATTTTAATTATCTTCAATTCCAATTTATAAGTTATACTCACTTAAAGGTTTACTTCCCTAAACATTTCATTTTGCTAAATCATTAACAACATTCATTATTAAACACAATTACCATTTATGATAATAACCAAGATTGTCATATCTGGAAACCAATTCATTATTATCTTTATTCTTGATACCATTTCTACAAATTCAAGATTTTAATTTCAGTTTGAATTCATTTCAAACTTATCTTCATTCAATTTTAATTTGGCTTTATTTCTATTACCACTTAATTTATTTCCAATATTTTAACAACCAATTACCTTAATATTTATTAGAAAGAAATATCATTTTATATATCAAAATATATTCTTATATAAAATCATTTAAAATCCTTATATAAGAAAATAACAATTACGCACTCATATATATATACACTCAACTCGTTCTAGGGTACCATTGACCCTATCCTTAACGAGTAATCCCAACAGAGCCAAGGTTCTCGCTTAACCTTCGCTCTGATACCAAGTGTAACGACCCGGAATTTTCGATTCCGAAAATTCCGAATTGTTAAGGAAAAGAAAAAGAAAGAGGTAGAAGAAGAATAGAAAACAAAACTCAGAATCACATATTCTCACATTCGCAGCGGATAAAATATAATATCAAATAATATTCTTTACACAAAGAAAGCTGTAATTGTTATTTTACATTCACTACATAATGTAATAACCCGGATTTTGGAACATCTGTAAATTGATAATTAACTGGGTTAATTAATAGAAATACTGATTTTATTTGGATTAATAAATGAAATTCTGATAATTAGAATATATCTGGATATGTATATAGATGAATTTGAACTATAATAAATACTGACTTATAAATATCTAGATAAATATTCATTTGATAATATTTGTTTAATGATCTTCTTTTATAAATATTTATTTGGCAAAATTTATCTTTTCAAAGCTAATATAAAATATATATATAGAATCAACTTTAAACAAATTTTTGGAAATTCTATACATATTTATATGTAAGGGTGGTTTGTAAATAAGTAAAGTGAGATTTAATTTAGGATTTAAAAATATATATGTATGATTTTATTGGAATGTAATTTGTTTTATATTATTTTCTTTAAAAGGGTTTTTTTTATATATTAAGAGAAGTATTTATTAATTAGGAAATTAAATAAGAAAGCTTTATAAATCATTTAAAAATTTATAAACTCATGCATAATTACAAGTGTTAGTTTATAAAGCATGTTAATAACATGTGTAAGGTGATAAACAAATGTAAATGACAAATGGTTGATGAAATTAACAAGTGGCAAAGATGTTTTCTCTTGAAATGATAATGTAAATAAAAATCAAAATCTTTAAACCAGGCTGCTCATTTTTTTTAGTTCAAAACTATATAGATTCTGGTGATCGGAGAAAGTTTGGGCCTTGGGGTTGTGGCCAGAGAAGGGTTGTAGGTTGGGGAATGGGGGAAAAATGGTGGTAAAATTTTATGATGGCCGGAGTAGCCTGGTGGGGGTGAAGTAGGGTTTAAGGTTCAATTTTGGTCGATGATGTTGTTCGAGATCATGCGACATCGACAGTTGATCGAAGGTGATCACACCAGGGGGAAATTATGCGTGAGGATGTGGAGTGGTTCTGGGTTGACTGACGTGGCTCCAGATGGTCGAAGGTGATGGCGCGGGGGAAGTTCTGTTCTTCGAATTTGGTTCTAGTGGAATCGAACTAGCTCGATTTTGATTTCCAGTCGAGTTCGTCAAACTGGATGGTTGGGAAGATTGAGGTGGGTGACGGCGACTTGCTGGCGTTCGGAACGTTGATCGGTGATTGTTGGATCAGGTGTACACGTGCACACGTGTATGTTTGGGTTGGGATAGTTGTGCTGTGAGTTCGAGTTTGGGGAAGACGATCGTTTCTCGGTGTCGAACTCGAGACATTGCGTGAGTAACTCGGAGACGTGAGTGGATCGCGAGTAGCACGAGAGAGGCTCGGGGATTTTAGAAAATTACTCGGGTTAAATTGTGATGAGTTTTTCTATTTTAAGTGGAAACTTGTACAAAGTTAAAATACAGTTTTAAAGCTAATCTAAAATCAAATGCAGGTTAAAAAAAATGAAACATATACAGGTTTTAAAAGTGAAGTAAAATGTTGTTTGGTTTTTGAAATTTGAGGTTATGATATGTACAGTTTTATAAAAATTTTAGTAATACAAAGTTGTAATGCAAAGTTTAAGTAATTTAATTGGTAATTAAAAATTTATTAATTGGGTTATAATTAAGTATTAATTAAAGGGATAAATGTTTTAAAAATATGCGATAGGAAATTAATAAAAGGAATGTTTTATCTTATAATTACTTAAGGATTTGATAATTAATGAAGTAATTAAAGAGTCATTAATTAAGCTAATTAATTAATGATTAAATATTAATTAATTTGTAACTAAGGATTGTTAATTAGGTGATTAGAATTAATTAATTAATGATTAGAGATAATTAATTAATGATTAAGCATTAATTAATTAAGTAATTAAGTATTAATTAATTAGTAATTAGAAATAAATAAATTGGTAATTAAAAATTGAATTAAGTATTAATTAAAGATTAATTAATTGATTTGTATGGTAATCAAGGAATGATTAAATTAAATGGTTTGTAATTAATTAATGATTGATTAAGCAAGGTTAAGTAATTAATTATTAAATAATTACTTTAATTAAGTGATTAGAGAATCATTAATTATTGTGACTAATTAATTAAGGAGATTTATTAAAAGTTAATATGAATGGTTAAGGCTAATTAATCTATGGGGTACTTAAAGGTTAATTACTTAATGTAATTAAAGGATAATTAACCAAGGATGATTAATTAAGATGGATGATTAAAGAATGATTTATTAACAAATATTGAGTATGCAGGATTAAGGTAATCTAAATGATTAAAGTTGGTAATTAATTTAATTGGAGATTAATTAAATTAATTTGTAATTATATATTTAATAAATCTTGTTATGGATGATTGAATTGTGTGAATGCTTTGAATTGATCGATATCTCTGATGTGTGATGCTCTGTGATATGAATAGGTTAAACTGTGATAATGTAGATTACCTATCTAAGTTGAATTGTTGTATGATATCCTGGATTTAAATTGTATTGTTTAAAATCTAACAACTTGGATTAGAGATGACATTGAATTCGAAGAGACCGGGGTCGGGTATCAGTAAATGCCCGAAACCACTTCGATTTGTAATTTACAATAATTCTTTGTAAATTTGATATGTGAAATCAAATAGGCTGGATTGGAATAAATGATATAAACTGGGTCATTTAATCTGAGTAATAATGCTTAGATATGATTGTAAGATGTGTATTTGACTATGGCAAGTTAAGAACTCATAATAAGGTACGAGTTACCCAGGTTTAAATAAGTTATATGCTTTAGTATTCCATGTTAGATGGGTTTACTCACGCTGGTTTCCAGACTGACCCAGGTGTTACTTTGATGTAATGCTCGGGTCAGACCGAGTATTACAGATTTTCAGGTTAGGACGTTCTGGAGCTCAGGTGGCGAGCTGGATGGCAGGAACGTATGGAGTGTATTTCGCTGAGCATATTAC
Organism: Allium fistulosum; assembly: GCA_030737815.1. Lineage (NCBI taxonomy): Eukaryota > Viridiplantae > Streptophyta > Magnoliopsida > Asparagales > Amaryllidaceae > Allium > Allium fistulosum. The sequence goes on along the minus strand of CM060904.1, from coordinate 1,213,947,181 downwards.
TGTTATTTATCTGAGACATGTTAATTCTAAATGTCTAGTATATTTATAAATGGTTGTAACTCTGATGTAGTGAATGTAAAATAACAATTACAGCTTTCTTTGTGTAAAGAATATTATTTGATATTATATTTTATCCGCTGCGAATGTGAGAATATGTGATTCTGAGTTTTGTTTTCTATTCTTCTTCTACCTCTTTCTTTTTCTTTTCCTTAACAATTCGGAATTTTCGGAATCGAAAATTCTGGGTCGTTACAATCTGCCATTGTAGTGGCGGAGGAATGAAGTTCATAGTTGTTTGAGCATCTAGTCTTGTCGTCGGCTCATTCACTTTGCGGGTTAGAGTACCCACATTAGTTAAGCCTTAAAGTGCACATCGCTATACGTCGTTGCTCAGCAAAAGAATGTGACAAGCAGCGCTGACAACAGTATTGCCATTAGCATCACGATCATTAGAGTTAATACTTTCGTTGTCACCGCTAAGATTTATGACAACCACTAAAAAATTTTTTAGTAGGGAAGTATAAATGAAGAAAGGTGAGAGCTTTTAAGTGTGGCCCTCCTTCCAACTTCAAAATGTTGACTAAAAAATTACCCAACCTCAGAATTATGCTAATGTGTTCGTACTAGCAAAAATTACTTGCTAATGCTAGACTTAAAAATAAAAATGTGGACTAAACGAGTAAATGACATAAGATGTAGAATGATTCGACTAAGTTTGCCTACATCCACTATAAAGATACCTTACTATATTGATCTTTTACAATTACAATGAATTTCAGGAGAATAATATGCAATTAAGCACTTAAGATTAATGTTACCAAAATTAAGAGATTTCGTATTTTTATTGCCAAAAATATGAATTCTAAGCTTAGAAACCAGCCCCTTTGATGCAGTACGATAAGGGTACTTGTAGCACCTGATGTTGATCAGTGAATGACTATGATTGTGCAGTTAATAGATGGGAATTCTCCTGGCCACTGTAGATCTAGTCGCTCCGAATCATATTGGATAGTTGGAAAGGTGATACAATTGTGTAGATGATATGGATGCTAGTTATCGTTCCGTACTAAGATCATGCTTTGTGCCGAGAAAGGCGCATGCTATAGGAGTGTGTGCGCTTTTGGTAAACATGCCATAGTAGTTAGTGGGCTCAGCTGTACTTTTTGTCACATAATATGTTATTCTTGAAAACAAGACTATATAGAATCTTCTTGTGTACATTAGTGGTTCAGTTGCTTATTGTCAAAAATTGTAAAGAAAAAAGCTGAAAATTGTTTGGGCTGAAGAGGATGAGCCGTGCCATGCATATGGTGAAAAGACGGGTTGTATAAGACCAGTCTTAGGTGGGCTGAGATGGAGTCTGTGACGACCCTGAATTTTGGACATTTGAAATTAGAATATTTAATTGATTTTAAATATTTGAAAGTTAGTTTAACTTGAATTTCAAAAAATCACTATTTATTTGGCAATTATATTTTTGAATTTAATAATTGGGAATTTGGAAAATTGTTGAATCTGGATGTTCCAGGCTTCTAAAAAATAATTTGGATGCTTAGAAATTTCATATTGATTATACTGAAGATAATAGAATCTTCAGAATTGAATTTGAAAGTGATTTGTTCAGTTTTCAATTTATATCGTTTAAATCAATATTTAAAAATAGCCTTTCGAGGCACAGTCTCAGAATTCGACGAAACCAGTCCCATTGGATCCGTAATATTGTATTATTATCGGATTTCAATTTTCGTAGTGTTTGGAGTGATCGTTTGGCCGTACGATAAGAAAACGCGCTGAGATATATATCGAAAATTCAATATAATAACTGGGTCAAAAAAAGCTATCTTTTCCATACGATCGAGTTTGGCCTTGAAACCTTTTCCAGTGCGTTTGGAATAGGGGTATAACATTATGAACGCCTGGCGGCACGCCTCGATAGGAGTTCGAAATTTTAAGTTGCATTTTCGAGACGATTTGAATTTGAATTTGAATTTAGATTGAATATAAATAATGTTTTCACGAGGCAATTATACACGTTTCTTCCCTTCAACACTTGGCGTCTTTGTTGACACGCGTTGCTTTTAAAAATAAATTTTTTTGATTATCTTGTTCAAAACAAAAGGAAAAAAAACTGTCTTCGTTCAAAGAAATAAAATCAAATGGCCGAGAACTCAGTTCAACAGAGCGAAATCAAATCCTGTTATCAATGGTCGAACTAAATTTGTCGTTCTTCCTCAATCCCTTTTCATTTATTCAAAAAAAAATTAAAAAAAATGGCGAGTCGCAATTGGGTCTGGGTCATAGCAAATCGCACGCGCGTTCGTCAGTGGGGGCGCGCTCGAGCATGGGCTCGGTGGTTGTGAGCAAGCAGCGATCGAGCATCTCGAAGGCTAGGGCTTCGCGAGATTTGGTGACGATGTCGTGATGCACATACGAGCGATATATGGGTGAGAGACGTGACAGTAATGGTCGCGGCAGGCAATGGCGAAGTCGATGGCAGCCATGGGTTCGTCTTCTCAGGCAAGTTCGACACGATGTCGGCTAGGAGTCGAAGCGGTTTTTGGTCAGTAAGGTATTAACGATTTTTAATTTTATTTATATGTACACAGCTTTGAATTTTATAGTAAGAATAGAATTCTGTTTAATTTGAAAAAAAATGTTTACACATTTTTAATTTACTAGTTATTTTGAATAATGTGTTATAGTGATTTATTTGATTTATACACTTATATAATTTGTTATAGTTATAAAAAGGGTTTTAAATGGAAAATTAATTTGAAATCAAATTTTTGGTTTAAACTAAATTTTTAGTTGATTTAAAATTATTAAAAGGAAATTAGTTCAAAATTTAAAAGTATTAGTTTAAAACAACTGGTTATTTTATAATTTATCAAATGGAAATTTAATTTTTCAATTTGTTCAAATATTAATTAAATCATCAGATGTTTATAAAAGGTCAAGAGCTGTGAAGAAAACAAGCTAAAATGGAAATGGATTGCAAAATAAAAGCAAAGGTGAGAACTTCTCACTCAAATTTGTTTGCTTAGTGAATTTAAATGACTATTGGATGTGCTTGGATGAATTTGATAATTTATCTATTGGGTGATATTATATATATATAGATATATTGGAGTGATTGATTTCCCGCATTATATAGCGGATAAGACCCTATGCGTTGAATAATAGCAGATGATATTATAAAAACACATATACCACGATATTCCACCTTGAAGTGGAATTGGTATTTTATATTGTGCTAACATCTGTGGATGTAGGGAAACAGGTTGGAGGGATCCAACTGGATTCCTCAAATTTATTTCATATACTGTGATATGATTTAATTATAATATGTGATTGATTATGTTGATTATTGGAATTGCTGAAGGCTACGGTTTAGCCGAATATATATTTTGGTATTGTAAAACACCAGAATATAAAAATTGAATTTTTGGAAGGAAATTAAAATAAAGAATTTGAAGTAAAATAATTTTTGAGAATTGGATAAATTGAAAGAAGCAATTTGGAAAAGATAAAGGTTGATTTTTTGAAATCCTATTGAACAAATCCAAGTATGGGGAAAAATATTTTTAATAGATAAAAATAAATGGACTTTGAGAACTTAAGTAATATTATTTTAAAGTTGGAGAAATTATTCGGATTTTAAACGGTTTGGGAGAAATAAAGGGAGAATTTTGAAATTTAATATGAAATTGTATTTTCTGATTTAAATGGAATTTAAATCATAAATATAGGTGTGACTATTGGATTAACGGGTTTGAAATTAAATTTGGATAAGTAACGTAGAAGTTTCAAAATGGGGTAAATTTTGGAAATTGATTTGAAAATCGATTTGGTGTTTGAAACTGTGTTTTGTAAAAGATGAGACTATGGAATTTATAAATTGGATTTATAAAGTGGATATTTGGAAATATAAACTCACGATGGAATTTATAATAGAATGGGTAATTTGTTTTAAAAATAAAAATTTGTTTATTTTTAAAAGTGTGGAAAGAAAAATTACGAATTTGGGATGTAAATTGAGATAAATCAAGAAGGATTTATTTATTGATTTAAATGGACTATTTTGAAATGGAAAGTGTATTTTCCCTGAAAAGTCATGTACGTTTTCAAAGCAGATTTATAAGTATAAGTTTGAAGTTTCTATGTTGTTTTAAAAGAATGTTTTGAGAAATTATTTATTTAAGTCGTTTAGAATTTTAAAGTTAAATATTTATTGAATTAGTTATAGTTGTAATAATTCAAAAAAAGGGTTAATGCTATTATGATTTAAACAAGATAAAGTGATTTAAATTATTTTAAAATCTAGAGTATTTAGTCTTGGCAAATTTTTCAGTGGAAATAAACAATGTTTGGAAATTTATTCCGCGAGAGGAAAGTGATTTGAAAATGGTTTTCAAAGGGTTGAAGTGTGGAAAAATTTATATTTTGCGAAGATATTTTGAAAATAAATAATTTAGGAAATATTATTTAAATTTGGTGATTGTTTATGAATGTTATTGATAGTTAAATAACCGACTATCAATATTGGGCTTTAAAACTGCATTTGAATTTCGATGCGACCGGGGGTCGGATTCCAAAGGGTTATCTGAAAACCACATCGAATCTTAAAGGAGGATCTTTGGTTTAAAGATCAAAAATGGAAACTTGTTGTCACTTAATCTGGAATTGAATGTATCCACTTGTTTTTAAAATAAGCGCTCATTATTCGGTTGAGCCGGGAGAGGACATTAAGTCATAAAACCAATTCCGAATAATGATACGACGAAATGGGATTGCATTTGAAGATGGTGTTGAAGACCGGGTATTTTCGAAAACGAAAGGATTGTCTGTTGAATGTCTCTGCACCGAGTTGCTCCGGTATAGAGATTTATATTACCCTATGTGATGGGGAGTCTGAACGTGATTAGGGAATATCCGGATTTGCAAGGACTTCTTTGAAGTGCCTTCGGTTCCATTCAGAACCAGAATGGACTTGTATGGATGTATGTCTGACGTTACACTTTGAGATTTAAAGCTGGTTTCTATCAAATACATTTCTGTTGGTGGCGGAGAATTTATTCTCTTAGCTTAACACTCTTCTCTGAGACGTACAAGCTCAGAGGTTATGTAGTTGATGGTTACTAGTGATATATTCCCAATTTGGTAATGTGGCATGCTAAGTGTCGATCATTGGTTGATTGAAGCATGGCTTTTATGAAAAGCGTAGCTTTGCGGGATGAGACTTCGTCAAACCTCACACACCGAAAATGGTTGAAACGGGAAGGATGCGGCAAGGTTATGGGGGTCGCGCCCCTCAGGGTATGCACATTTCCTTCTGGATAAAAAGTAGTATTCTGGTATGGAGTCCATATATTTATTGTCATGGATAAAATAAAAAGTGGTGTCATGGTATGGAGCCTAGATACTTTACTTTACTTGTGTTGTTGTGTTATAGTTATGGGGTGGCATACTCGTGACATATAGTTACCTAGTTACAGAGTTAACCCGGTCTTGTGTTGGCAGAGAGCTGGTTTAGTTCTCGGGGCGTCCCTCCAGAGGCGTACCCATTCGGAAAGGAAGTTCCTTATCCTTGACCATTTGTTGGTAATCCAATCACTCAATACGAACCCTGTACGGTTTTAGTTGTAGAACCTGCCATTTAACATGGTAGCTATAGTAGGCATACTATAATGGTACATATGCTGGCTTAGATTAATATTATACTTTCGAAATGTTTTCCACACTAGGCACTAATAATAATATCAAAAGGATTTTCGCGTATCAAGCATGTTTGACTATCATAAGGAGAAATCTCCTCCAAGCGTGCGATTGCATTGTGTGTGTGGCGGGACGCCTTATGGTAGTTTCATTTTCCAAAAGCATGAACGGATTTCTTTTTGTACAAATAACTGTTTTTAGCTCTCACACTAGTCCCATGACTGACCTGGAGTTTATTGTTCCCTTTCTAAACTCTGGGTGCCCATAATTTTCCACACGGGCAGCATAGAGGCAGGTTATCAGCAGAAATCTGGATGGATTGCTGTGGAGCTCAAGAGACGACCTGGATGGCGAGACGTACTTCCGTACTTTATTATTATTCCGCTGTGTATTAAATTACGAGGACAAGTTTATATAACTGTCCAGTTGTGTGCTATGAAACTATTGTACTCTGATGATTTAATGTATAAACAGATATAGTTCTTTTGTTTTAAAGATTAGTCATTTATCTATTATATAATGTTCCGCTGCGATTGTGAGATTCTGATATTGTTTTCTTCTTCTTTCTTCTTCTTCTTCTACCCCTTTCTTCTTTAACCATAACGGTTCAGTTTTCTAGCATCGATTGTTCGGCATTTGATACAGTGGATGTATTGATGTCAATTTTCGGGCGTAAAAAATTTGGGTCGTTACAGTGTGGTATCAGAGCTTAGATATGCGATAACCTTGGCTCTGGTGGGGAATTACTCATTAGAGATAGAGTCAGTAGTACTCTAGAATGAGTTTGAGTGTATTAATAGATATGAGCGCATATTTGTTAGTGAATATAAAATTGTTTTATATTGTGTTGATTGGTTTGTCAAGTGGTATATGGATTCTGGTCAATAGGCGTAATTAACGTTATTGATAGGGATCTCTAAACACTTGAATAGAACAATTTGACACGGTATTGTTTTGAAATATGGTAAATGGAATAATTTTACCCAAATTATTTTCGTATATAAAAGAATTTTTTTTTGAAAATTATTATAGTATATATATGGTTGCTTGGTTGTTAGGAAATGATAATATTAAATTATTATCATTGTGTGTGGAAAATGAATAAGAAATTAAGGCAATAACCAAAGAATAAGGAAATAAATTCATTAATAGAATGAAATTTGAATATGAATTATAAATTGGATTTATAACTTAAATTACCAGAGAAATATTTGAATAAAGAATTGGAAGGTTTTGAAGTTTGAAAATTTAAGAAAATTTAAATTCCTTTGATTTGAAAACGATTTTCAAAAGTTTTGGAAAAATATGGTGAAATTATATGGGAAAATATTTTGAATTGGATTTGAAATCTGGTGGAGTTAGGAATTAAAAATATTTGAAAATGTTATAAAGGGATGAAAGCACTAAACTCTTTTTGGTCACTGGAAAATAATTCCGATGATGATCGCGACATCATTGGTGTTCATTTTCGAGTTTCCAAGGGAGGAATTGCTACCCAAATGTTTTGAATCGGGAATATTTGCGAAATTGAGTGTGATTTTGAAATAGTTTGATTTTGGATATAATTGATTTCAGAAATGATTTTGAAATATTTAAGTGATTATTTAAAAATCTGGAATCTTACATAAAAATGGTTATGGAATATTTATAAGTTTAAAAACTTAAGGATTTGAGAAAGTGTGAATAGAATTCAATATTAAATTTGATTTGGAAATAAAGTAAGAATTGAAGATAAAATTGAATTCATAATGGATTGAAAATTTGAGTCAAATAAAATGATGATATGAATTGGATATGAATGAAGGATAGTTGATAAAAATTCAGTATTCAGAATTTTAAAGTAAACAGAATTCAAATAGAATTGAAATTGTAAACTGAATTCAAATGGAATTGAAAATGCAAAGATTGAATGGAAATGAATATATAACTTCAGTAGTGAAGGAAAAATAAATATTAAAGCGTATAAATACTTGTATTGAACTTAAGAAATAAATGGTGAAATTCTTAGGTAAAATATGGAATTGGGAAAACATTCTAAGTTAATATTTGAATGGAAACCAAAATAAAATGTGAATAAAGGAAAGAAATCAATTTAGATAATATGTAGGATGTACGTATATTATTTTATTCGCATAACAATTTGATCCAGATTCGAGCACAGAATTTCGAGATAGTTATATCGGTGCGAGTTCGGATTTATCACTCGATTTTCGATGGCGAACCTTGGATATGGATTTTTGGTTGATTCTGGATATTCTCTATCATACTTTACGGCTATGCAAGGAGAATTACGGTTTATGATCAAGAAACCATATCTGAGTCCACACTAGGAAGTCGGGTGGGCGATACTAGTTTGGAAGTGAAATTGTGTGATCGAGTGAGCAATCGAATTTGATATTGCGTATGAATGATATGTGTGCATCGTACGGATTTGAATGAATAGATATTGAAACTTTTGTAAAGAAATGCGCAAAATGATTTTGAATGTTGAAATTGGAAATTATTGCCAAGTAGGATATACAGGTGTTTAAAAGCAAAAGGGAATTAGGATTTTTGATTTTTGAAGATAAATTGAATTTGCTCGACAAAAGGTAAGTATTTAAATTTCTATATGAAATTTGATGATCTTCTGGTCTAGCCATTTGGCCTTTTGTTTTCTTTGAAATCTGGGGGTCCGTAGCGACATTTTGTAGTCGTACCGAGCTAGCCGCGCAAAAGAGACGCTGGCAAAATTTTTCGGAAATTTAGGGAGTTAGAAAATTTTTGAGAATTTAAAATTTGAATTTAAATTTGAATGGCAGAATAAGTAAAAGTTGTTTGGAACTTATGGTTGAGTTTGAAAAGTTAGTAAGAGTAATGATAGTGTCTTTAGTGAAAAGATTATTTTGGAAAATTGTTTAAAACTGTTTTGGTTTTTGGAAAATGATAAACGGGTTATAGATCGTTCTTCTTAACTAGTAATTTCGGGACGAAATTCTTTTAAGGGGAGAAGAATGCGACGACCCTAAATTTTCGACATTTGAAATTAGAATATTTAATTGATTTTAAATATTTGAAAGTTAGTTTAACTTGAATTTCAAAAAATCACTATTTATTTGGCAATTAGATTTTTGAATTTAATAATTGGGAATTTGGAAAATTGTTGAATCTGGATGTTCCAGGCTTGTTAAAAATAATTTGGATGCTTAGAAAATTCATATTGATTATACTGAAGATAATAGAACCTTTAGAATTGAATTTGAAACTGATTTGTTCAGTTTTCAATTTATATCGTTTAAATCGATATTTAAAAATAGCCTTCCGAGGCACAATCTCGGAATTCGACGAAACCAGTCCCATTGGATCCGTAATATTGTATAATTATCGAATTTCAATTTTCGTAGTGTTTGGAGTGATCGTTTGGCCGTACGATAAGAAAAGGTGCTGAGATTTATATCGAAATATCAATATAATAACTGGGTCCAAAAAAAGCTATCTATTCCATACGATCGAATTTCACCTCGAAACCTTTTCCAGTGCGTTCGGAATAGGGGTATAACATTATAAATGCCTGGCGGCATGCCTCGATAGGAGTTCGAAATTTTAAGTTGCGTTTTCGAGATGATTTGAATTTGAATTTGAATTTAGATTGAATATAAATAATGTTTTCACGAGGAAATTATACACGTTTCTTCCCTTCAACACTTGGCATCTTTGTTGACATGCGTTGCTTTTAAAAATAATTTTTTTTGATTATCTCGTTCAAAACAAAAAGAAAAAAACTTGTCTTCGTTCAAAGAAATAAAATCAAATGGCCGAGATCTCATTTCAACAAAGCGAAATCAAATCTAGTTATCAATGGCCGAACTAAATTTGTCGTTCTTCCTCAATCCTTTTTCATTTATTCAAAAACAAATAAAAAAAATGGCGAGTCGCAATTGGGTCTGGGTCAAAGAAAATCGCGTGCGCGTTCGTCAGTTGGGCCGCGCTCGAGCATGGGCTCGGTGGTTGTGAGCAAGCAGCTATTGAGCGTCTCGAAGGCTAGGGCATCGCGAAATTTGGTGACGATGTCGTGATGTGCATACGAGCGATATAGGGGCGAGCGACGCGACAGTAATGGTCGCGACATGCAATAGCGAAGTCGATAGCAGCCATGTGTTCGTCTTCTCAAGCAAGTTTGATGCGATGTCGGCTAAGGGTCGAAGTGGTTTTTGGTCAATAAGGTATTAACGATTTTTAATTTTATTTATATGTACACAGCTTTGAATTTTACAGTAAGAATAGAATTATGTTTAATTTGAAAAAAAAATATGTTTACACATTTTTAATTTACTACTTATTTTGAATAATGTGTTATAGTGATTTATTTGATTTATACACTTATTTAATTTGTTATAGTTATATAAAGGGTTTTAAAGGGAAAACTAATTTAAAATCAAATTTTTGTTTTAAACTAAATTTTTAGTTGATTAAAAATTATTAAAAGGAAATTAGTTCAAAATTTAAAAGTATTAGTTTAAAATCACTAGTTAATTTAAAATTTATCAAATGGAAATTTAATTTTTTGATTTGTTCAAATATTAATTAGATCATCAAATGTTTATACAAGGTCAAGAACTGTGAAGAAAACAAGCTGAAATGGAAATGGATTGCCAAATAAAAGCAAATGTGAGAACTTCTCACTCAAATTTGTTTTCTTAGTGAATTTAAATGAATGTTGGATGTGCTTGGATGAATTTGATAATTTATCTGTTGGGGTATATTATATATATATTAGAGCGATTGATTTTTCGCATTGTATAGCGGATGAGACCCTATGCGCCGCATAATAGCGGATGATATAATAAAAACCCATATACCGCGATATTCCACCTCGAAGTGGAATGGGTACTTTATATTGTGCTAACATCTGTGGATGTAGGGAAACAGGTTGGAGAGATCCAACTGGATTCCTCAAATTTATTTCATATACTGTGATATGATTTAATTATAATATGTGATTAATTATGTTGATTATTGGAATTGTTGAAGGCTACGGTTTAGCCGAATATATATTTTGGTATTGTAAAACACCAGAATATAAAAATTGTATTTTTGGAAGGAAATTAAAATAAAGAATTTTAAGTAAAATAATTTTTGAGAATTGGATAAATTGAAAGAAGGAATTTGGAAAAGATAAAGGTTGATTTTTTTGAAATCCTGTTGAACAAATCCAAGTATGGGGAAAAAGATTTTTAATAAATAAAAATAAATGGATTTTGAGAACTTAAGTAATATTGTTTTAAAGTTGGAGAATTTATTCCGATTTTAAACGGTTTGGGAGAAATAAAGGGAGAATTTTGAAATTTAATATGAAATTGGTTTTTTTGATTTAAATGGAATTTAAATCATAAATATAGGTGTGACTATTGGATTAATGGGTTTGAAAATAAATTTGGATAAGTAAAGGAGAAATTTCAAAATGGGGTAAATTTTGGAAATTGATTTGGAAATCGGTTTGGTGTTTGAAACCGTGTTTTGGAAAAGATAAGACTATGGAATTTATATATTGGATTTATAAAGTGGATATTTGGAAATATAAACTCACGATGGAATTTCTAATAGAATGGGTAATTTGTTTTAAAAATAAATATTAGTTTATTTTTAAAAGTGTGGAAAGAAAATTTACGAATTTGGGATGTAAATTGAGATAAATCAAGAAGTATTTATTTATTGATTTAAATGGACTATTTTGAAATGGAAAGTGTATATTCCCTAAAAAGTCAAGTACGTTTTCAAGGCAGATTTGTAAGTATAAGTTTGAAGTTTCAAAGTTGTTTTAAAAGAATGTTTTCAGAAATTATTTATTTAAGTGGTTTAAAATTTTAAAGTTAAATATTTATTGAATTAGTTATAGTTGTAATAATTCAAAAAAAGGGTTAATGGCATTATGATTTAAACAAGATAAAGTGATTTAAATTATTTTAAAATCTAGAGTATTTAGTCTTAGCAAATTTTTCAGTGGAAATAAACAATGTTTGGAAATTTATTCCGCGAGAGGAAAGTGATTTGAAAATTGTTTTCAAAGGGTTGAAGTGTGGAAAAATTTATATCTTGCGAAGATATTTTGAAAATAAATAATTTGGGAAAAATTATTTAAATCTGGTGATTGTTTATGAATGTAATTGATAGTTAAATAACCGACTATCAATATTGGCCTTTAAAACGGCATTTGAATTTCGATGCGATCGGGGGTCGGATTCCAAATGGTTATCCGAAAACCACATCGAATCTTAAAGGTGGATCTTTGGTTTAAAGATCAAAAATGGAAACTTGTTGTGACTTAATCTGGAATTGAATGTATTTGTAACGACCCAGAATTTTGAACGAATTAAATTGAGAATATTTAATTTATTTTAAATATTTGAACGATGATTTAATTTGAATCCCCGATATAACTTTGAAAATTTGCGATTAAACTATAGAATTTAATCTAGTGAATGTTGAATAAAAATTTGTATTTTCAATTTTAAGTTGAAGAAAAATATTTCGAAAGCTTTTAAAATTCGTATTGATGATTCTGAAGATAACAGAAGCTTCAGAATCCAATTTCGAATTGATTTGATCAGTTTTGAAATTTATATCGTTTAACCGATATTTAAAAATAGTCGTCCGAGGCGCAGTCTCGGAATTCGACGAAACCAGTTCCATTGGGTCCGTAATATTGTATTATTACCGGATTTCAAATTTCGTGGCATTTGGAATTGATACGTGAGAATATGACGTGTAAATGCATCGAAATTTATTCGAATTCGAATTTAAATTTAAATTTAAAATTGTCAGATATCAGCCACGTTATCTCCCTTAACTCACGCCTTAGATCACGCTGAAGACCACGAAATAGATCGTGCAACCCATACCTTCATTCCTTGTTAAAAGAATTGCCGAACTCTCCCTCCTCGGTCCAAAATCATACGAGATAAAATTTAATGGCCACGTTAAAGAAATATACAAATGGGAACCCCCCTCCTTCTCAAATCAATCCCAACCCGCCTCTCAGCCTATTATAACGAGAAATCAAATAAATAAAAAATGGCGAAACGAGCTCGAAATCGCGTGAGTGCAGATTCGCGGTGGCTAGTGATTCGAGCGTGGGTGGCCGCGACGACAAGGCAGGGGGCGGCGCGATGAAGACATGGATTTGGGGTTTCTCGTGTTCGCGAGTTCGATGGGCGACAGCGCTGTGGGAAAGCGTGGGCTTGCTGGGGTGTGCGAGCGGAGGGATTAGCGTCGAAGTCGAACGAAGTGAAATTGGGGGTGTCGCGAGTTAAGGGTTTCGGTGTGGCGATCGATTTTAGTAGCAGCGACGACTTGACTAATTGGAGGCGAACGCGGCAGCGAGATGGCGATGGCGGCGCGTCAGCATCGAGAAGGGGCGTGCGCGCGCAAGGCTCGGAGGCGATAGCTGATGGGAATTCGAGCTGCTGTGATCACGACTAGGGCTTCATCGCATTGACCTGAGATGATCGATGCCGTGATAATCTCGTCAGTGAGGTATATTGATTTTTATTTTTGATTTAATTCAATAAACATTTATAAAAAAATATATATATACAGCAAAATAGAAAAATAGTTTACATATCTATATAAACAGTTTAGAAGAGTTACAGTAATAAAATTTCCATTTATGTTTTTTTTAGAAAACGTATATATTCTGACAAGATTTTGAAAGTCTAAATTCTATTCGATTTAATATGTATACGAGAAGATAAACTGCTGTTGTTCTATGAAATGAAATATATATATATGCAGTTAGAAATTAATTTGCAGTAAGCTGTTTATAGACACCTTTATAATAAGTTAATGTATAGGTAAAACAGAGAGAAAATATATATATTTTAATCTACTAGTATATTCTAAAATAAAATACTCAGGAGACTAATTTTGTTTAAATTAACTTATCTAAGTTATTTAGTTATTGAAAAACCATTTTTGAAAAGTAAAGATAAAAATTGGTTTAATTGAAACTATTAATTAATTAAACAATCAAGAATGAGAATTTATTATTCGATTTATTCGAATATTTACGAAATGTATAAATTGTTTATACCAGGTTAAAAATCGAGAAAACAAAACCGGAATGGAAAATTGGATTGCAAATAAAAGCTAAGGTGAGATTTTTCTCACTCAAAAATGAAGTGGAATTTTCAGTTATTTATTGATTGATTTGATTGCTATATTGGATGTGCTATTAGATATAGTAGGATATATCTATATATATATAGCAATATATACATATTGGCATATGTATATATTGGATTGATGATTTCCCGCCTCGTATAGCGGATGAGACCCTATTGCGCCGTTAGTAAGCGGATTTTTATAAAACGCATATACCGCGATAATTCCGTATTGGAGCGGAATTGGTATTATGCTAACGTCTGTGGATGCAGGGAAACAGGTTGGAGGGATCCAACTGGATTCCTCACCAGTAGTTATTTATTTACAGATATTGTGATGTATTCTGTTATCATATGTTGAGATATGATATTGACTGTTGTGATTGACTAATTGATGCGTTGCATCATCGGATTCAAATTTTGAAGTTTAAAAATAACGATTTTTACTTTAAAAGGGATTTTGAAGGGATTTTTGGAAAGTATACGATTTATTAAATTTTGGAATTTATTTATCTTAAATAAATAAATGTTATAAATTTAAAGTTATGAAAACTTTTAAATTGTGAAATATACCTGAAAGGTGATTTTGAAATAAATAGTCAAGTGATAAATAAAATAGTTTAAGTTGGATTTCTTTTGAATTATTTAAAAATGATGTATATAAAAGATGTACAGAATTGATATTTATCAATTAAAAGTATTGGAATTTTAAAACGAGTTTCTATAAGTGTTAGAAATTTATAGAATTATAAATTGTGAAGACATGAGATTTATAGAATTATAGATTGTGAAGATTTGAAGTTTATAGATTTATAAAGATTGAAGTTTATAGATTTATAAAGTATGAAGTTATAAAATGAATGAAGTTATAAAATGAATGAAGTTGTAGAATAAAGACTGATAAGAAATTTACTTGTAACTTGGATTGTTGCCTTTAAATGGGATATTGATCGAATTATTAATAAAGAAGATTTATTAAATTGAAGTCGTTAGAAAATAGAAATAGAATTTATAAACGTTGTTTTATAAATTCGAAATCAATTGGATTTGATAAATTAAAAGGTTAAAGGGGATTTTATCCACGATTTTGGACAGTGGGTAATTCTTGAAATAAATGTGTAGAAAAAAATCGAAATTTGGTTATTGAAGTATATTCACGATTTTGGACAGTGAATATATTATTGAACAAAATGGTTATGTTTGGGAAAGCGATATTATAAAGGAAGTTAATTGTTTTAAAAGATGTTTTAAAACGTGTGAACTATCGAAATCATAGATTTCAACATTTATTGTTGAAATAGACGTTTTCGAGAAATAAGGAAATGATGGACTATAACACTGTTGTTATAGTAAATGATTTCCGAAAGGAAATGTTTTTAATGTAGTATTGGGATTTATATATCTATCTAAATTTCGAATCCCTATACTAGTGATTTTGAGTCGTCGTAACGATGTTTTACGCAACATTCGTTTTGACTCAAATAGATGTTAAAATGTATGATTTCCTTAAAGAATGAATATATACTTAATATTGATTTAAGTATATTGAATATTTTCAAATGTTGAAAATAAATGATTTGGGAATTACTTATTATTAAATAAGTATGGGAATGTTTTCCAAAACGAAATGAAATGTTTTTGAGAATTTATCTTCTTAAAGATAAATCGAAAGTGAATTTTTGAAATCAATTGGAAATCGAATATCAGTAGATATTCGAGAAATATAAATTCAATATGGAATTTATAAATGGAATGGGAAATTGTTTTAAAAATAAACGTTGATTTATTTTTAAAGTGTGGAAATTTTATATCTAGTAAAGATATTTTTGAAGATGAAATAATTTGGAAAATTATTTGGAATCTGATGATGTTGCGCATCTTTATTGATAGTTAAATAACCGACTATCAACAATTACCTTGAGTAGGTATTTGTTGTGAATTGGATGAATTTGAATGCCACACTTATTTTTGAATAAGCGCTCACTATTCGGGTTAGCCGGGAAAGGACCATGGGGTCGTATAACCCATTCCGAATATGTGATACGTCGTTATGAATTGCATTCGAAGACCGGTGTTGAAGACCGGATATTTTTGAAAACGAAAGGATTACCGTCGAGTTACTCTACATCGGCTGATCTCCGGTTTAGAGGTTTTATCACCCTTAGTGACGGGAAGTCCTGTCGTGATTGAAAATTATCCGGAATGGCAAGGGCTTCGTGAGAAGTGCTGTAACGACCCGTATTTTTCACGGATCGAAAAGTGTGTCAAATCTGGAATTTTAGCATTTTTAAGTCATTTCAGATTTTTAGGCAGATTTGTCTAAGTCCTAGGTCGTGAACGAACTAAGAGCTAAGTCGTGACCGAGTTAAAGACTTCGGCGAGTTAGTGTTAGGTCGTGGGTTAGTTGGAGCGACCTATAGAATTATGCAACCTAGGATTTGGTTAAGTATTAGGTCGGCAGGGTGAGTTAACGACCTAAAGAACTGACCGACTTAAGGGTATGGCGACTCAAGGGTAGGCAGACCTAGTGGAGTAAGCGACCTAGTGGTTACTGGGTTAGTGTGGTTAGGTCGGCAACGACTTAGAGCGTATCGAAGTTAGGTCGGTTGGACGAGTTAGTGGGTTGACCGACTTATGGTTGTAGACGACCTAAGGTTAGAGTTAGGTCGTAGTAACCGAGTTAAGGGATAGGTCGCTGTGTTAGGACGTCTGGCAGCTTGGTTGGTTAGGTCGTAAGCGACCTAAGGGTTAGGTTGTTACCAGGTTAGGTCGACTGGGTGGGTTAGCGACCTAAGGAGTTAGCGTGTTAGCGACCTAAGGAGTTAGCGTGTTAGCGACCTAAGGAGTTAGCGTGTTAGCGACCTAAGGAGTTAGCATGTGGAGTTAAGTCGCATAAGTGTTAGGTCGCTGGGTTTTGCCTAGGTGTTAGGTCGCTGAGGTTATAGGTCGTAGCCTTGTTAGGTCATGAGTCGTTGGGTTCTGTTAGGTCGCAAGGTTTTATAAGTCGTATAAGTTGTTAAGTCGTGACCGACTTAGGTCGTAGCAGTTGTTAGGTCGCAGATGCTTCTGGTTAAGTCGTAGGATGGCTAAGTGTTAGGTCGTAGGTCGGCAGTGTTAAGTCGGCAGCGACTTAAGGAGATAGCCGAGTTACGACTTAGGGGCAGTTTTCAGCTATAAATAGGAGAGCTTCTCTTCATTTTTGGGATCCGGATTTTGAAGCGACGAAGTGCTGCCATTTTTAGAGCTCGACTTCTACACTTCTTCACTTCTTTTCTCCACTCTAATCTAGTGCTTCCATCCATCCAAATCGAAGATCAAGATTGAAGATTCAAGAGCTTAGATTGAAGATCTTCATCTTTTCAAGAGAGATTTCTTCATTTGAAGCGGATTTGTGATAGATCTAGCCTAGTTCTTCGCTGTCCAGATCTGAAGTTGATATCTTTTGGATTGTTTAGGTGATTTGGTGAGTGGTGATTATCTCTCACACGGATCCAAAGGAGTATATCGGATTGTTGGCCCGATTTGGTGTTAAAATAGTGATTTTCATGCATTTTCTTCATCCTATGTGTAGATCCATGTAGATCCATTGTTCATGATGATGTTACATCCATTTTATCATATGTTAACCTATGCAAGTTCATTCATCAAGTTTGTAGAGATATAATCCATGTTTTCATGCTTATTGGACTTTCAACTCTTTAATTACGAAAATGCCATTATTGTTATAATTGTCTACTTAGATCATATTTGAATGCTTGATTGTTTGGATTGATGTTTGATTTGATTGATTGTTATGAACTAGATGATTGATGATTAGATTTAGACCGAAGACGATTCAAAAGCTAAGGGAAAGGCTCTTGAATTGGAAAAGCTGCTCGTGGCATATGTAGCGGGATGATGAAGCTCTTATGCATAGATTTGATGATGTGATGATGAGATGAGGCTTTGCAAGGATGTAATGAAGCGAGGCAATCATGTGATGAAGACTTGGTCTAATCCAGACGGGATCATTCCAAGCATGTTGATAACTCGGTGATATGATTCGAGTTGAAGATAATGAATGGATATGAGAATAGTCGTCGAGGAGGATGGCTAGGAGGCTTGGATAGCATCGTTGTTGAAGGTTCTAGCATGCTCTAAGCAAGAGTACGTTTGGGCAGATTCGATAGTCCCAACGGCCAACTGTTGATGGTCGAGTACTCTGGGCAGATTCGATAGTCCTAGGCACGGGCTGCGACGACGTGCGGGAGTTATGTCTAGAACCGGGGTTTCCATTAGCCCTTGACGGACGGCTGAAAGAATGTGCCGGTCATTCAATTAACGGTGATATCGAAGCAGTGATAACAGTGATAGCCAGAGTCATGGATGTTTGGTTGTATCGTCATTCGGACTCAAGAGCGGTATTTCCTGGGTGCTTATCTGATTTAGGCCTTGGTACTTGGAAAACATCGCCCTTGACTCGAGTGATAGTAGCTTTACTTTGAAATTGTATGCTCTGCTATGTTTGCTTCTGCTTAGTGTGTGTCTGGGGGCTATCACTGTAGAATGAGGTTGGAGTGGGAGGGTTGTATTCCTATTCCTTTTCCTTTATGCTCTTTTGGTATGTTGTTAGTTAATTTACTGCTCACTAAGACTGTTGTCTGACTCAAGGCTTTATGTTTTAATTCTTATTGCCTTGGGCTGTTCGTCCATTTTGGGACGGGCAGACTAGGTAGCAGGTGACAGGTGCTGTTCTCTTCTCTCGATGCTGATATCGAAGACGAGCTAGAGGGTTGCATATTATCTTCTTATTATATGTACTGGATATTCCGCTGTTTTGTATTCTCTGAGAGATTTGTAGTGAGGCTGGATGTATTGACTATGTGGATGCTTGTATTCAACTATTATGAAGTTTTATATGATGTCATTTTGTTCTGTAAAGCTTCACTATACATATGTTCTATTGTATTTTGTCCATGCGCTGTGAGTAATACGATAGATTCTATTGTTTTAAATCTTACCTTGACAATCGTCCAAGGTCGCCTGGCACACTTTACAGCGCTCTATCTCTAGATTCGGTGCAGGGGTCATGGGCGGTCGTCACATTTGGTATCAGAGCATTGGTTAATCGATTTTACCCAACGCTCGCTGTCGTAACTACGTATGAGAGACGTAATTGTATTTTGATGGATGATTACTATATATAATATAGTAGCTTAGTAGAGTTTGAGTCCTTTATGCAGTTGTTTCTCTAGATGTTCTAATCATTCCTTTTTATAGATATTGAGAATGAGTCGAAGAGGGAGACCAGCTGCTAGGGAAGGCCATGCTACTGAAGAGACTGCTGATTATGCAGCCATGTTCGAAGCTATGATGACTTCGATCATGAGAAGGATACCAGTTCCGGGGGCAGCAGTTGATGTTGGAGTTCAAGTCCAAACTCCGAAACCAGTGGATTTTGCTAAGTTGTGCAAGGATTATACTGCTCTTGGAGGGAAGGTTTTCTTGGGAACAGAATCTACCATTGAAGTCCAGAGGTGGATCGATGCTTGTAGAAGGATCTTTGGTGATTTGGGAATTGATGATGCAACTAAGAGGAAGTTGGCATCGAGACAGCTTCAAGGGAGAGCCTCTGATTGGTGGAACTCTATTACCATCACTACTGCGGAGGAAGAGATTACTTGGGAGCAATTCCAAGCTAGATTTGAAGCTAAGTTCATTTCTACAGCTCAGAAGTCTGTTCTGTTCAAGAAGTTTGTAGAACTCAAGCAGGGTGGAAGATCTGTTCTTGAGTATGTTTCTGAGTTCGAAGCCTTGTCCGAGTATGCCCGGTCATATATTGAATCTGCTTATCAGAAGAATGAGAAGTTTGTGACCGGTTTGGATAGTTATCTTGGGAGACAGTTGGTGGATCATTTGGACGATTCATTTGAGAAGCTTGTGGAGAAGGCTCTTAGGCATGAGAGTCTGTTTCCTAAGGAAGGACCTGTTGTTGCTGCTACCAAGGGAGAATCTAAACCACAGCAGGGTGGAAACCAGAAGAGGAAGCAGCAGCAGAAGAAGGGTAAGGATGGCCAGAAGAAGCCGAAAGGCGAGGTGACTTGCTACAATTGTCAGCAGAAGGGCCATTTCTCTAAGGATTGTAAGAATCCTAAGGTGCCGATGAAGTGTCACAATTGTGACAAGCCGGGGCATTTCAGGAAGAATTGTCCAGAACCAAGGAAGGACAGGCAGATTGTGCAAGCTTATGCTTTGGGGGCTGTTCCGTCGTCTTCGAAAGCTCCTACTGCTGAAGAGAAGGGAAAGAGTGTGGTTGTTCAAGGTACTCTTTTCCTATGTGGTGTTCCAGTTAGAGTTCTGTTTGATACTGGAGCGTCGCATTCGTTTGTTTGTAATGAACTAGTAGGCCGGTTAGGTTTGGAACCGGATATTGTTGATAGGCCATTGGTTGTGACTAATCCAGTTGGGGGTTCGTCTTGTTTGTGTATGTTATGCCGTGGTCTAGTTGTGTCGAGTCATGGTTGCTCTTTTGTTTGTGATTGCTTTGTTCTGAACTTTGCGGGGTTCGGAATTATCTTGGGTATGGACTGGCTTAGGAAGTATGCGGCTAAGGTTGATTGCGAAAGGTTGGAAGTGACAGTCGAGAATGTGGAGGGGCGAAAGATTGTGATACGATGTAAGCATGAAGAAGGCGTCTTCATGAGCTTCATGTACTCGCTAGTTGTTCCACGGGATGGACTGTCATCAGTGCCGATCGCTAATGGATTCGAGGATGTCTTTGACGAAGTCAAAGGGTTGCCGCCGCATAGAGAGATCGAGTTTCGGATAGATCTAGTTGAAGGAGCCAGACCTGTTGTGATGCCTCTTAGGCGGATGGCGCCTAGGGAACAGCAGGAGTTGAGGGTGCAAGTTGATGACCTTTTACAGAAAGGATTCATTCGGCGTAGTGTGTCCGAGTGGGGTGCACCAGTTGTGTTTGCAACCAAGGCAGATGGGTCGTTGAGATTGTGCGTCGATTATCGTGAGCTGAATAAGGTGACTAAGAAGAACAAGTATCCATTACCGAGAATAGATGACTTGTTTGATCAGCTTCACGAAGCCAAGGTGTTTTCTCAGATGGATTTGGCAACGGGATTTCACCAGTTGAGAGTAGCGAAGGATAGTGTGCCGAAGACTGCTTTCAGGACACCATCCGGTTTCTTTGAGTGGCTGGTAATGCCGTTTGGATTGACTAACGCGCCAGCATATTTTGTGGATCTTATGAATAGAGTGTTCAGAGATCAGTTGAACAAGCTCGTACTTGTGTTCGTGGATGATATTCTGATTTATTCCAGAACTGAAGAAGAGCACAAGACGCACTTGCGTATTGTTTTGGAGATCTTACGGAAACATCAGCTGAAGGCTAAGTTTTCGAAGTGTCACTTCTGGAAGAGTGAAGTGAGGTTCTTAGGCCATGTGATTTCTGGAAATGGAATAGCGGTTGATCCCGCTAAGGTGGTAGCAATCCAGGATTGGGTTAGACCTAAGAATGCATCCGATGTGAGAAGTTTTCTTGGATTAGCGGGATATTATCGACGGTTTATCAAAGACTTCTCCAAGATAGCTGCACCGTTAACAGGATTGACGAAGAAGAACCAAGTGTTCAGTTGGAATGCTAAGTGTGAGCAAGCCTTCGGAATCCTGAAAGAGAGATTGACGAGTGCTCCTGTTTTGACTATTCCAAGTGGAAATGATGAGATGGTGGTTTACACCGACGCATGTGGTACGGGACTTGGAGCAGTTCTGATGCAGAAGGATAAAGTTGTTGCGTATGCCAGTCGACAACTGAAGCCGCATGAAAGGAATTACCCAACTCATGATTTGGAGTTAGCGGCGATTGTATTTGCTCTGAAGATGTGGAGACATTATCTGTTGGGAGTTCGATTCGAGTTGTTTACGGATCACAAGTCGTTGAAGTACCTTTTCTCCCAAAAGGATTTGAATCTTCGGCAGCAACGTTGGCTAGAGTTTTTGGCATCATATGATTTTGGTATAGCTTATACTCCGGGAAAAGGTAACGCAGTGGCAGATGCGTTAAGTCGAAGACATGCAGGATTGGGAGCCATGTTTTCAGAATGGAAGAGTCTCGAGTATTTAGCTGGATTTGACTTCAGGCCTAGATGTGAATTGGAACCTGAGATGTTGGCAAACTTATCGATAAGACCTACTCTTGTGGGAAGGATTGGCGAGAGCCAAAAGCGAGATGATAAGCTCGTCAAGATTATCCGTGATTTGGAATCTGGATTGGATCCAGAAAAGGATAAAGGATTCGAGGTCGATCGAGAGGGTTGGCTTCGGAAGCAAGGACGACTAGTTGTTCCCGATATAGATGAATTGAGGAGTGAAGTTCTGAAGGAAAGTCATCACTCAAAGTTGACAATTCATCCAGGAGGAAATAAGATGTATCGGGATATGAAGAGAACCTACTACTGGGAAGGTATGAAGAAGGATGTTGGAGATTTCATTTCCAAGTGTATGAATTGCCAGTTGGTAAAAGCCGAACAGAAGAAGCCAAGCGGATTGCTTCAGCCATTAGAAGTTCCTACATGGAAGTGGGAACAAGTGTCGATGGATTTTATCGATGGATTGCCTAGAACCAGAACGGGAAATGAAGGGATTTGGGTCATTGTGGATCGTCTGACTAAGAGTGCTAGATTCATTCCTGTTCGATCGACTAGGACTGCATCAAAGTTGGCTGAGTTGTATGTCAAGTGGATAGTTCGATTCCATGGTATTCCGAAGAGTATAGTGAGCGATCGGGATCCGTTGTTCACTAGTGGATTTTGGAAGAGCTTCCAGGAAGTTTTGGGAACCGAGTTGTGTTTGAGTACAGCTTATCATCCCCAAACGGATGGTCAGACCGAGAGAGTCAACCGAGTTTTGGAAGATCTTCTTAGAGCTTGTGTTTTGGACTTCGGAGGATCATGGGAAGATCACCTTCATTTGGTGGAGTTTGCATACAACAACAGTTACCAGTCAAGCATTGGTATGGCACCGTATGAGGCATTGTATGGAAGACCGTGTAACTCTCCAACATGTTGGTTGGAAACTGGAGAAAAGCTGATGCTTGGGCCAGAGATGATTCGTCAGACTTCAGATTGTATAGAAATCATTCGGCAACGAATGAAGGCAGCCCAAGATCGTCAGAAGAGTTATGCCGATAAGCGTCGAAAGGATTTGGAATTTGACGTAGGAGATATGGTTTTTGTGAAGATTTCTCCACTAAAGAATGTTATTCGATTCGGGAAGAAAGGAAAATTGACTCCGAGATTTGTTGGACCATTCCCGATCATCGAGCGAATTGGAAAGCTCGCCTACAGATTGGAGTTACCGGAGAAGATGTCGGGTGTGCACAATGTTTTTCATGTATCGTATCTACGGAAGTATGTGCACGACTCGAGTACAGTGGTTTCTGCTGATAGCTGTGAAGACTTAGAAGTTGATCCAGTCGATAGAAGACCTCGTAAGCCGCTTCGTGTTGTTGAAACTGACACGAAACAGCTTAGGAGGAAGGTGGTTAAGTTGCTCAAGATACAATGGAGTGATGATGATAACGACTGTACGTGGAAGGTGGAAGAGAGGATGAAGGCAGCTCATCCTGAACTCTTCGAGGTATGGCCCTAAGGTGTCGTGTCATCTCGCGATGTTGTAACTTGTTCAAAGTCTTAGAATTCTGTACGCTAAGTTAGAATTGGATGCATGGTTTGATGATTGCTATGGATGGTAGGCGTACAGAATAGTTTTGATTGCTATGATTGTTTGGGATTTCGGGGGCGAAATTCCTAAGGGGGAGAGAATGTAACGACCCGTATTTTTCACGGATCGAAAAGTGTGTCAAATCTGGAATTTTAGCATTTTTAAGTCATTTCAGATTTTTAGGCAGATTTGTCTAAGTCCTAGGTCGTGAACGACCTAAGAGCTAAGTCGTGACCGAGTTAAAGACTTCGGCGAGTTAGTGTTAGGTCGTGGGTTAGTTGGAGCGACCTATAGAATTATGCAACCTAGGATTTGGTTAAGTATTAGGTCGGCAGGGTGAGTTAACGACCTAAAGAACTGACCGACTTAAGGGTATGGCGACTCAAGGGTAGGCAGACCTAGTGGAGTAAGCGACCTAGTGGTTACTGGGTTAGTGTGGTTAGGTCGGCAACGACTTAGAGCGTATAGAAGTTAGGTCGGTTGGACGAGTTAGTGGGTTGACCGACTTATGGTTGTAGACGACCTAAGGTTAGAGTTAGGTCGTAGTAACCGAGTTAAGGGATAGGTCGCTGTGTTAGGACGTCTGGCAGCTTGGTTGGTTAGGTCGTAAGCGACCTAAGGGTTAGGTTGTTACCAGGTTAGGTCGACTGGGTGGGTTAGCGACCTAAGGAGTTAGCGTGTTAGCGACCTAAGGAGTTAGCGTGTTAGCGACCTAAGGAGTTAGCGTGTTAGCGACCTAAGGAGTTAGCATGTGGAGTTAAGTCGCATAAGTGTTAGGTCGCTGGGTTTTGCCTAGGTGTTAGGTCGCTGAGGTTATAGGTCGTAGCCTTGTTAGGTCATGAGTCGTTGGGTTCTGTTAGGTCGCAAGGTTTTATAAGTCGTATAAGTTGTTAAGTCGTGACCGACTTAGGTCGTAGCAGTTGTTAGGTCGCAGATGCTTCTGGTTAAGTCGTAGGATGGCTAAGTGTTAGGTCGTAGGTCGGCAGTGTTAAGTCGGCAGCGACTTAAGGAGATAGCCGAGTTACGACTTAGGGGCAGTTTTCAGCTATAAATAGGAGAGCTTCTCTTCATTTTTGGGATCCGGATTTTGAAGCGACGAAGTGCTGCCATTTTTAGAGCTCGACTTCTACACTTCTGCACTTCTTTTCTCCACTCTAATCTAGTGCTTCCATCCATCCAAATCGAAGATCAAGATTGAAGATTCAAGAGCTTAGATTGAAGATCTTCATCTTTTCAAGAGAGATTTCTTCATTTGAAGCGGATTTGTGATAGATCTAGCCTAGTTCTTCGCTGTCCAGATCTGAAGTTGATATCTTTTGGATTGTTTAGGTGATTTGGTGAGTGGTGATTATCTCTCACACGGATCCAAAGGAGTATATCGGATTGTTGGCCCGATTTGGTGTTAAAATAGTGATTTCCATGCATTTTCTTCATCCTATGTGTAGATCCATGTAGATCCATTGTTCATGATGATGTTACATCCATTTTATCATATGTTAACCTATGCAAGTTCATTCATCAAGTTTGTAGAGATATAATCCATGTTTTCATGCTTATTGGACTTTCAACTCTTTAATTACGAAAATGCCATTATTGTTATAATTGTCTACTTAGATCATATTTGAATGCTTGATTGTTTGGATTGATGTTTGATTTGATTGATTGTTATGAACTAGATGATTGATGATTAGATTTAGACCGAAGACGATTCAAAAGCTAAGGGAAAGGCTCTTGAATTGGAAAAGCTGCTCGTGGCATATGTAGCGGGATGATGAAGCTCTTATGCATAGATTTGATGATGTGATGATGAGATGAGGCTTTGCAAGGATGTAATGAAGCGAGGCAATCATGTGATGAAGACTTGGTCTAATCCAGACGGGATCATTCCAAGCATGTTGATAACTCGGTGATATGATTCGAGTTGAAGATAATGAATGGATATGAGAATAGTCGTCGAGGAGGATGGCTAGGAGGCTTGGATAGCATCGTTGTTGAAGGTTCTAGCATGCTCTAAGCAAGAGTACGTTTGGGCAGATTCGATAGTCCCAACGGCCAACTGTTGATGGTCGAGTACTCTGGGCAGATTCGATAGTCCTAGGCACGGGCTGCGACGACGTGCGGGAGTTATGTCTAGAACCGGGGTTTCCATTAGCCCTTGACGGACGGCTGAAAGAATGTGCCGGTCATTCAATTAACGGTGATATCGAAGCAGTGATAACAGTGATAGCCAGAGTCATGGATGTTTGGTTGTATCGTCATTCGGACTCAAGAGCGGTATTTCCTGGGTGCTTATCTGATTTAGGCCTTGGTACTTGGAAAACATCGCCCTTGACTCGAGTGATAGTAGCTTTACTTTGAAATTGTATGCTCTGCTATGTTTGCTTCTGCTTAGTGTGTGTCTGGGGGCTATCACTGTAGAATGAGGTTGGAGTGGGAGGGTTGTATTCCTATTCCTTTTCCTTTATGCTCTTTTGGTATGTTGTTAGTTAATTTACTGCTCACTAAGACTGTTGTCTGACTCAAGGCTTTATGTTTTAATTCTTATTGCCTTGGGCTGTTCGTCCATTTTGGGACGGGCAGACTAGGTAGCAGGTGACAGGTGCTGTTCTCTTCTCTCGATGCTGATATCGAAGACGAGCTAGAGGGTTGCATATTATCTTCTTATTATATGTACTGGATATTCCGCTGTTTTGTATTCTCTGAGAGATTTGTAGTGAGGCTGGATGTATTGACTATGTGGATGCTTGTATTCAACTATTATGAAGTTTTATATGATGTCATTTTGTTCTGTAAAGCTTCACTATACATATGTTCTATTGTATTTTGTCCATGCGCTGTGAGTAATACGATAGATTCTGTTGTTTTAAATCTTACCTTGACAATCGTCCATGGTCGCCTGGCACACTTTACAGCGCTCTATCTCTAGATTCGGTGCAGGGGTCATGGGCGGTCGTCACAAGTGCCTTCGGTTCTGTTCGATCCCGGAACAGACTTGTATGGATTGTGTGTCTGACGTTACAATTTGAAATATAAAGCTGATTTCTTTCAAATACATTTCTTTTGGTGGCGGAGAATTTATTCTCTTAGCTTAACACCCTTCTCTGAGACGTACGAGCTCAGAGGTTATGTAGTTGAAATTCATCAGCGATATATCCCAATTTGGTAACGTGGCATACTGAGTGTTGCTGTGAAATGATCAGTGTTTGATCATTTGCGATATGATCATTTGTTTGATCTTATATCTTTGTGATCATAGGTTGATCATTTTTGTTTGACCCGAAGCAGGGCTTTTTGAGAAAGCGTAGCTTTGTGGACGAGACTTCGTCGAGCCTCACACCCCAGAAATGGTCGAAACAGGACGAATGCGGCAAGGTTCTAGGGAGTAGCGCCCCTTAGTGTATGTCATTCCTTCTGGATAAAGGTGGTATCATGGTATGGAGCCCAGATACTTAACCTCTGTGGTTGCTGCAAAATTTATTTCTTTGTGGTTGTTGCGAATCGGGGATCCTCGGGAAGATCGTTGACGATCGGGGGATGGCATACGCGTGTCAGTAGTTACCTATTTTTGCAGAGGTAACCCGGCCTTGTGTTGGCAGAGATCTGGTTAGGTTCTCGGGTCGTCTATTCCAGGGACGTACCCATCGTGGATAGGAAGTTCCTTAGCCTGACCATTTGTTGGAAATCCAAAGAAACAATACGAGCCTTTACGATTTCAATTGTATAACCTGTCTCCTCAGGAGGCAGCTATAGCAGGCATAATATAATGGTACCTATGCTGGCTAAGATTTATATTATACTTTCGAAATGTTTTTCCACTATGCACTAATAATAATACCAAAAATGATTTGATTTTGCGTAGTAAGCATCTTTGACTATCATAAGAAGAAATCTTCTCCAAGTCTGCGTTTGCATTGTGTGTGTGGTGGGAGGTCTTATGGTAGTTTCATTTTCCAAAAGCATTGCGAATTGACATTAAAGTTTTCCTGTTGTTTATTTAAAGATAAACTGTTTTACGATCTCACACCAGTCACCATGACTGACTCGTAGTTTATTGTTTCCCTTCTAAACTCTGGGTGCCCACCAATTTCCACACGGGCAGTCTAGAGTTAGATTATTAGGTTATCTGGATATTCTGGAGCTTTGGAGATAAGCTGGATGGCGAGACGTAGTATTTGTATCTGATAGTATTTATTCCGTTGTGTATTCTGTATGAGGACAAGTTTATATAACTGTCCATTGTTGTATATGACTCTGATGATTGATGTATGTATAAACTGATATAGCTCTTTGTTTTAAAAGACTAGTGTTTATTTATTATATATTGTTCCGCTGCGATATGTGAGATTCTGATGTTGTTTCTGTATCTGATGTTGTTCTGTTGTTCTTCTTTCTTCTTCTGTTCTCTTCTTCTTCTGCCTTTTTCTTCTTTCTAAAACCCTCACTATTGGAGTTTCCGGCACTCGATTGCTCGGCAGTCGATAAAGTGAGTATCGATGTCGAATTTTCGAAAGTCGAAAATTTCGGTATGTGACAAAGTGGTATCAGAGCATATGGTTAAGCGACAACCCTGCTCTGTTGGGTGTTACTCATTATAGATAGAGTCAGTAGTACTCTAGAATGAGTTGAGTGAAATAATAGATATGAGCGCGTATTTGTTATTGAATATAAAATTGTTTTGTATTGTGATGATTGGTTTATTGAGTGGTATATGAACCTTCGTCGGCACAGTCTTGCAAAACTGTATCGAAGGGGTTTCTAAACGCTCGAATAGAACAGTTCGGCACAATATTGTTTTAAATAGGGTAAATGAGATAATTTTGCTCAAAACTATTTTTGGTATAGAAAAGAAATGGTTTTCTATGAAGTACTATAGTATATGGTTGCATGGATGTTAGGAAAGTGATAATGTTGAAAGGTTATCATTAAATTTGAAATTGAATACGAACTGGAAATTATAACTCCAAGATTTAAGAAATAAAATTCATATACGAATGAAATTTAAGAATGTAAGTTATAATTGTAACTTATAATTTGAAACGGAATTCCAGAGAAGTTTTTGGAAATGTTTTGAAAGGAATTTGAAAATTTTGGAGATTTGGAAAGTTTAAATCTTTTTGAATTTGAAAATGAATTTCAAAGGTTTTGAAAGGTATTTTAGAGAGATAAAAGCTCTAAACTCTTTTCGGTCGCTGGAAAATAACTTCGATGATGACCGCGACATCATTAGTGTTCATTTTCGGGTTTCCAAAAGAGAAATTGCTGTCAAATTGTTTTAAATAGGAGTTGTTTGAAAAATTTGGATTTTTGTTTTAGAAAATTCAAAGGATGATTTGAATTGTTTTCAAAATTGTTTTCAAATGGTTTTGCAAAAGTTGAAACGACTCTGGAATCCTATTTAAAATACTTACGAAATATTAATAAGTTGATAACTTATAGAATATTGAAATTTGATTAGAATGAAATTCAAATTGAAAACGAATGAATTAGTCAATGAATGAATAAATTGCGATTGCAAGTGCCAGAAAATGAAATTGAATGTTAAAGTTCATTTTGAATTTGTAAGTAAATGAGACTAAATTGAATTCCAATAGAATTGAAAATGTGAATTATAAATTCAAATGAAACTTGAAATGTGAAAATTGAATGAAATAGATATGTAACTTCAACAGTGAAGTAAAGATGTATAAGCAGTTGATATTGAAAATTTTGTAATGGAGTTTGCAAAATGATTTGGATATGTAACTAGATATTATGGCTAGTAGGATATACAGGTGTTATGAATTAGGATTTTAAATTTGAAGATAAATTTGAATTGCTCGGAAAAGGTATGTATTTAAATTTGAATATGAGATTTGATGATTTCTTGTCTAGCCGCTTGGCTTTTTCTTTTTCTTTTTGAAATCTGAGAGTCCGTAGGGACGTTTTGTAGTCGTACCGTATTAGCCGCGCAAAGGAGACGCTGGCGAAATTTTTCGAAAATTTAGAGCGTTAGAAAATTTTTGAGAAATTTTGAAAGTTTAAAATTTGAATTTAAACTCGAATTTGAATTTAGAAGTTAAACAAAGTTGCTTGAAACTTATGATTGAAGTCAGAAAGTTAGTTGAAGTAATAACGAATCTTTAGTAGAAGATTTGTTTTGATGAATTGATAAAACTATTTAGATTGTGAAAAAGAGTAGACGAGTTAAGGACACCATTTTTCCTAACTTGTAATTTCGGGACGAAATTCTTTTAAGGGGGGAAGTTTGTAACGACCCAGAATTTTGAACGAATTAAATTGAGAATATTTAATTTATTTTAAATATTTGAACGATGATTTAATTTGAATCCCCGATATAACTTTGAAAATTTGCGATTAAACTATAGAATTTAATCTAGTGAATGTTGAATAAAAATTTGTATTTTCAATTTTAAGTTGAAGAAAAATATTTCGAAAGCTTTTAAAATTCGTATTGATGATTCTGAAGATAAAAGAAGCTTCAGAATCCAATTTCGAATTGATTTGATCAGTTTTGAAATTTATATCGTTTAACCGATATTTAAAAATAGTCGTCCGAGGCGCAGTCTCGGAATTCGACGAAACCAGTTCCATTGGGTCCGTAATATTGTATTATTACCGGATTTCAAATTTCGTGGCATTTGGAATTGATACGTGAGAATACGACGTGTAAACGCATCGAAATTTATTCGAATTCAAATTTAAATTTAAATTTAAAATTGTCAGATATCAGCCACGTTATCTCCCTTAACTCACGCCTTAGATCACGCTGAAGACCACGAAATAGATCGTGCAACCCATACCTTCATTCCTTGTTAAAAGAATTGCCGAACTCTCCCTCCTCAGTCCAAAATCATACGAGATAAAATTTAATGGCCACGTTAAAGAAATATACAAATGGGAACCCCCCTCTTTCTCAAATCAATCCCAACCTGCCTCTCAGCCTATTATAACGAGAAATCAAATAAATAAAAAATGGCGAAACGAGCTCGAAATCGCGCGAGTGCAGATTCGTGGTGGCTAGTGATTCGAGCGTGGGTGGCCGCGACGACAAGGCAGGGGGCGTCGCGATGAAGACATGGATTTGGGGTTTCTCGTGTTCGCGAGTTCGATGGGCGACAGCACTGTGGGAAAGCGTGGGCTTGCTGGGGTGTGCGAGCGGAGGGATTAGCGTCGAAGTCGAACGAAGTGAAATTGGGGGTGTCACGAGTTAAGGGTTTCGGTGTGGCGATCGATTTTAGTAGCAGCGACGACTTGACTAATTGGAGGCGAACGCGGCAGCGAGATGGCGATGGCGGCGCGTCAGCATCGAGAAGGGGCGTGTGCGCGCAGGGCTCGGAGGCGATAGCTGATGGGAATTCGAGCTGCTGTGATCACGACTAGGGCTTCATCGCATTGACCTGAGATGATCGATGCCGTGATAATCTCGTCAGTGAGGTATATTGATTTTTATTTTTGATTTAATTCAATAAACATTTATAAAAAAATATATATACAGCAAAATAGAAAAATAGTTTACATATCTATATAAACAGTTTAGAAGAGTTACAGTAATAAAATTTCCATTTATGTTTTTTTAGAAAACGTATATATATTCTGACAAGATTTTAAAAGTCTAAATTCTATTCGATTTAATATGTATACGAGAAGATAAACTGCTGTTGTTCTATGAAATGAAATATATATATGCAGTTAGAAATTAATTTGCAGTAAGCTGTTTATAGACACCTTTATAATAAGTTAATGTATAGGTAAAACAGAGAGAAAATATATATATTTTAATCTACTAGTATATTCTAAAATAAAATACTCAGGAGACTAATTTTGTTTAAATTAACTTATCTAAGTTATTTAGTTATTGAAAAACCATTTTTGAAAAGTAAAGATAAAAATTGGTTTAATTGAAACTATTAATTAATTAAACAATCAAGAATGAGAATTTATTATTCGATTTATTCGAATATTTACGAAATGTATAAATTGTTTATACCAGGTTAAAAATCGAGAAAACAAAACCGGAATGGAAAATTGGATTGCAAATAAAAGCTAAGGTGAGATTTTTCTCACTCAAAAATGAAGTGGAATTTTCAGTTATTTATTGATTGATTTGATTGCTATATTGGATGTGCTATTAGATATAGTAGGATATATCTATATATATAGCAATATATACATATTGGCATATGTATATATTGGATTGATGATTTCCCGCCTCGTATAGCGGATGAGACCCTATTGCGCCGTTAGTAAGCGGATTTTTATAAAACCCATATACCGCGATAATTCCGTACTGGAGCGGAATTGGTATTGTGCTAACGTCTGTGGATGCAGGGAAACAGGTTGGAGGGATCCAACTGGATTCCTCACCAGTAGTTATTTATTTACAGATATTGTGATGTATTCTGTTATCATATGTTGAGATATGATATTGACTGTTGTGATTGACTAATTGATGCGTTGCATCATCGGATTCAAATTTTGAAGTTTAAAAATAACGATTTTTACTTTAAAAGGGATTTTGAAGGGATTTTTGGAAAGTATACGATTTATTAAATTTTGGAATTTATTTATCTTAAATAAATAAATGTTATAAATTTAAAGTTATGAAAACTTTTAAATTGTGAAATATACCTGAAAGGTGATTTTGAAATAAATAGTCAAGTGATAAATAAAATAGTTTAAGTTGGATTTCTTTTGAATTATTTAAAAATGATGTATATAAAAGATGTACAGAATTGATATTTATCAATTAAAAGTATTGGAATTTTAAAACGAGTTTCTATAAGTGTTAGAAATTTATAGAATTATAAATTGTGAAGACATGAGATTTATAGAATTATAGATTGTGAAGATTTGAAGTTTATAGATTTATAAAGATTGAAGTTTATAGATTTATAAAGTATGAAGTTATAAAATGAATGAAGTTATAAAATGAATGAAGTTATAAAATGAATGAAGTTGTAGAATAAAGACTGATAAGAAATTTACTTGTAACTTGGATTGTTGCCTTTAAATGGGATATTGATCGAATTATTAATAAAGAAGATTTATTAAATTGAAGTCGTTAGAAAATAGAAATAGAATTTATAAACGTTGTTTTATAAATTCGAAATCAATTGGATTTGATAAATTAAAAGGTTAAAGGGGATTTTATCCACGATTTTGGACAGTGGGTAATTCTTGAAATAAATGTGTAGAAAAAAATCGAAATTTGGTTATTGAAGTATATTCACGATTTTGGACAGTTAATATATTATTGAACAAAATGGTTATGTTTGGGAAAGCGATATTATAAAGGAAGTTAATTGTTTTAAAAGATGTTTTAAAACGTGTGAACTATCGAAATCATAGATTTCAACATTTATTGTTGAAATAGACGTTTTCGAGAAATAAGGAAATGATGGACTATAACACTGTTGTTATAGTAAATGATTTCCGAAAGGAAATGTTTTTAATGTAGTATTGGGATTTATATATCTATCTAAATTTCGAATCCCTATACTAGTGATTTTGAGTCGTCGTAACGATGTTTTACGCAACATTCGTTTTGACTCAAATAGATGTTAAAATGTATGATTTCCTTAAAGAATGTATATATACTTAATATTGATTTAAGTATATTGAATATTTTCAAATGTTGAAAATAAATGATTTGGGAATTACTTATTATTAAATAAGTATGGGAATGTTTTCCAAAACGAAATGAAATGTTTTTGAGAATTTATCTTCTTAAAGATAAATCGAAAGTGAATTTTTGAAATCAATTGGAAATCGAATATCAGTAGATATTCGAGAAATATAAATTCAATATGGAATTTATAAATGGAATGGGAAATTGTTTTAAAAATAAACGTTGATTTATTTTTAAAGTGTGGAAATTTTATATCTAGTAAAGATATTTTTGAAGATGAAATAATTTGGAAAATTATTTGGAATCTGATGATGTTGCGCATCTTTATTGATAGTTAAATAACCGACTATCAATAATTACCTTGAGTAGGTATTTGTTGTGAATTGGATGAATTTGAATGCCACACTTATTTTTGAATAAGCGCTCACTATTCGGGTTAGCCGGGAAAGGACCATGGGGTCGTATAACCCATTCCGAATATGTGATACGTCGTTATGAATTGCATTCGAAGACCGGTGTTGAAGACCGGATATTTTTGAAAACGGAAGGATGACCGTCGAGTTACTCTACATCGACTGATCTTCGATTTAGAGGTTTTATCACCCTTAGTGACGGGAAGTCCTGTCGTGATTGAAAATTATCCGGAATGGCAAGGGCTTCATGAGAAGTGCCTTCGGTACTGTTCGATCCCGGAACAGACTTGTATGGATTGTGTGTCTGACGTTACAATTTGAAATATAAAGCTGATTTCTTTCAAATACATTTTTGTTGGTGGCGGAGAATTTATTCTCTTAGCTTAGCACCCTTCTCTGAGACGTACGAGCTCAGAGGTTATGTAGTTGAAATTCATCAGTGATATATCCCAATTTGGTAACGTGGCATACTGAGTGTTGCTGTGAAATGATCAGTGTTTGATCATTTGCGATATGATCATTTGTTTGATCTTATATCTTTGTGATCATAGGTTGATCATTTTTGTTTGACCCGAAGCAGGGCTTTTTGAGAAAGCGTAGCTTTGTGGACGAGACTTCGTCGAGCCTCACACCCCGGAAATGGTCGAAACAGGACGAATGCGGCAAGGTTCTAGGGAGTAGCGCCCCTTAGTGTATGTCATTCCTTCTGGATAAAGGTGGTATCATGGTATGGAGCCCAGATACTTAACCTCTGTGGTTGCTGCAAAATTTATTTCTTTGTGGTTGTTGCGAATCGGGGATCCTCGGGAAGATCGGTGACGATCGGGGGATGGCATACGCGTGTCAGTAGTTACCTATTTTTGCAGAGGTAACCCGGCCTTGTGTTGGCAGAGATCCGGTTAGGTTCTCGGGTCGTCTATTCCAGGGACGTACCCATCGTGGATAGGAAGTTCCTTAGCCTGACCATTTGTTGGAAATCCAAAGAAACAATACGAGCCTTTACGATTTCAATTGTATAACCTGTCTCCTCAGGAGGCAGCTATAGCAGGCATAATATAATGGTACCTATGCTGGCTAAGATTTATATTATACTTTCGAAATGTTTTTCCACTATGCACTAATAATAATACCAAAAATGATTTGATTTTGCGTAGTAAGCATCTTTGACTATCATAAGAAGAAATCTTCTCCAAGTATGCGTTTGCATTGTGTGTGTGGTGGGAGGTCTTATGGTAGTTTCATTTTCCAAAAGCATTGCGAATTGACATTAAAGTTTTCCTGTTGTTTATTTAAAGATAAACTGTTTTACGATCTCACACCAGTCACCATGACTGACTCGGAGTTTATTGTTTCCCTTCTAAACTCTGGGTGCCCACCAATTTCCACACGGGCAGTCTAGAGTTAGATTATTAGGTTATCTGGATATTCTGGAGCTTTGGAGATAAGCTGGATGGCGAGACGTAGTATTTGTATCTGATAGTATTTATTCCGCTGTGTATTCTGTATGAGGACAAGTTTATATAACTGTCCATTGTTGTATATGACTCTGATGATTGATGTATGTATAAACTGATATAGCTCTTTGTTTTAAAAGACTAGTGTTTATTTATTATATATTGTTCCGCTGCGATATGTGAGATTCTGATATTGTTTCTGTATCTGATGTTGTTCTGTTGTTCTTCTTTCTTCTTCTGTTCTCTTCTTCTTCTGCCTTTTTCTTCTTTCTAAAACCCTCACTATTGGAGTTTCCGGCACTCGATTGCTCGGCAGTCGATAAAGTGAGTATCGATGTCGAATTTTCGAAAGTCGAAAATTTTGGTATGTGACAGTATCCACTTGTTTTTAAAATAAGCGCTCATTATTCAGTTGAGCCGGGAGAGGACATTAAGTCATAAAACCCATTCCGAATAATGATACGACGAAATGGGATTGCATTTGAAGACGGTGTTGAAGACCGGGTATTTTCGAAAACGAAAGGATTGCCTGTTGAATGTCTCTGCACCGAGTTGCTCCGGTATAGAGATTTATATTACCCTATGTGATAGGGAGTCCGGACGTGATTAGGGAATATCCGGATTTGTAAGGACGTCTTTGAAGTGCCTTCGGTTCCATTCAGAACCAGAATGGACTTGTATGGATGTATGTCTGATGTTACACTTTGATATTTAAAGCTGGTTTCTATCAAATGCATTTCTGTTGGTGGCGGAGAATTTATTCTCTTAGCTTAACACCCTTCTCTGAGACATATGAGCTCAGAGGTTATGTAGTTGATGGATACTAGTGATATATTCCCAATTTGGTAATGTGGCATGCTAAGTGTCGATCATTGGTTGATCGAAGCATGGCTTTTGTGAAAAGTGTAGCTTTGTAGGATGAGACTTCGTCAAACCTCACACCCCGGAAATGGTTGAAACAGGAAGGATGCGGCAAGGTTATGGGGGTCGCGCCCATCAGGGTATCTACAATTCCTTCTGGATAAAAAGTAGTATTCTGGTATGGAGTCCAGATATTTACTTATGTGGATAAAATAAAAAGTGGTGTCATGGTATGGAACCCAAATACTCTACTTGTGTTGTTGTTGGAATTGAGGCGCCTCGATAAAGGTTGGTTACGACTGGGGGGTGGCATACTCGTGACAGTTAGTTACCTAGTTACAGAGGTAACCCGGCCTTGTGTTGGCAGAGAGCTGGTTAAGTTCTCGGGGCATCCCTCCAGAGGCGTACCCATTCGGAAAGGAAGTTCCTTAGCCTTGACCATTTGTTGGAAATCCAATCACTCAATACGAACCCTGTACGGTTTTAGTTGTAGAACCTGTCATTTAACATGGTAGCTATAGTAGGCATACTATAATGATACGTATGCTGGCTAAGATTAATATTATACTTTCGAAATGTTTTCCACACTAGGCACTAATAATAATATCAAAATGATTTTCGCGTATCAAACATGTTTGACTATCATAAGGAGAAATCTCCTCCAAGTGTGCGATTGCATTGTGTGTGTGGCGGGAGGCCTTATGGTAGTTTCATTTTCCAAAACCATGAACGGATTTCTTTTTGTACAAATAACTATTTTTAGTTCTCACACCAGTCCCATGATTGACCTGTAGTTTATTGTTCCCTTTCTAAACTCTTGGTGCCCATAATTTTCCACACGGGCAGCCTAGAGTCAGGTTATCAGCAGAAATCTGGATGGATTGCTGTGGAGCTCAAGAGATGAGCTTTATGGCGAGACGTACTTTCGTACTTTATTATCATTCCACTATGTATTAAATTATGAGGACAAGTTTATATAACTGTCCAGTTGTGTGCAATGAAACTATTATACTCTGATGATGTAATGTATAAACAGATATAGTTCTTTTGTTTTAAAGATTAGTTATTTATCCATTATACATTGTTCCGCTGCGATTGTGAGATTCTGATATTGTTTTCTTCTTTTTTCTTCTTCTTCTACCTCTTTCTTCTTTAACCCTAATGGTTCGGTTTTCAGGCATCCGATTGTTCGGCATTTGATATAGTGGACGTATTGATATCAATTTTTGAGCGTCGAAAAATTGGGTCGTTACAGAGTCGGACTAAATATGGATCACTTTTGAGTTTGACTAAAGATGATTAAGGCCAAAGATGGTGTGTTTAGTGTTATGTAGAATTACTTTTGATCTACCTAAGCTTAGAAGTCTTGACTTACCTATCTTGGACGTTTGTGTTTGCATTGGACTGGTTTGTACCGGGCCAGGCTAATTATTGTCGGCCGGCTAATCTTTTTAGTTACGAAAAATTAGCGACAAGATACATATTCCAACGTGCATGTGTGTATGGAAACCTTGTTCTTGTGTAAGCACATTCTTTGTGTTTTCCAAAGTTTAAACTCATCATAGACATCCTATGACATGCACATTTTCAATGCTATGTACAATGCAGCAGACATTGACTGAAAGTTGCTTTAGAACTTCTACAACAAATTACATGATCTCAACAGCACCTGTGTCACCAACTAAGTGCAACTAATAAGATAATTACATTCAAATTGTAGTAGTAAAACCATTTTGGTGCCGAACTCAAACTACTATAATCTTCAATGTCTAACTTTATCAACACCCCACAATCATATAATGCACAATCGTATTTTATAACACCAATTCTAAACACATGCTACATCCAAGGTAAAACAAGCTTAAGATCCACGAGTGTTACAAAGGTATATCTGGTCCTGGACGTAGATGAGACAAACCGACTAATCAAAGGTGCTGAAACTATTTTTGGACAATCTACAGCGTAATTATTTCACGTCTGACCAACTAGTTCTATTCCTTTAACTACAACAATTCAAAGATGAGATCAGACGCTCAAGACGAAGATACACAAAAATACACTTCAAATTTTCCATTCAACATACCTTACTAGCCGACTGACCTACTCATGGTCGGTGGACTAAAGGCAAATGAGGTATGAGAAATATATCACTCACATAACATATTAATTTGCAAATTGCTAGGAAGGAACCACACCCTAGGAAATCAACATTGGCAAACATAGGATATTCTTTCCAAGGCAGAACTAAGTGGGTTCAATAAAGAAGTTGAGTTGCTACTCAAATGTTCTAAAAATCAATGTTGGAGAAAGTCTATCACCATATTGGCAAATATATTGGAATTGCAACATTGTCTACTTATAATAAAACCATAAAGAAACAACTAAAGCATGGATTCTGAATAGAAAAGCATACCTATGTTTTGAAACTACTGCTTATGATTTTATAAAAATGAAATTTGCATGCCATGTTACTTTTTCCTAACTTGTACAGTAGAATAAATGAAATGAAATACATACGGTATTTAATTCTTCTTAATTGAAGTTATAAAAAGCTAATGACAATATATATATATATATATGTCCATATATGTATATATGCATATATATGTATATGCATATATAAATAAATATACATGTATATGTATATGTATATGTATATGTGTGTGTGTATGCGTATATGTGTGTGTGTCACTATACACACACATATATACATATACCTATATATAGATACATACATACATACATATATATATGTACACACACACATATACACTCCAAGTTCATATAAATCAACATAACGACTTCGGGTGAGCCATGTAATTAAAATATTTATTCATAACGCAAAAAAATTTGTCTATGAGGTTGATAAGCTTTCCGGTGCAGACTAGGTCATGAAGTTGCTTTTTAGGTCCAGCACGACAAGGTACATAATGATTTTCGAGGGCTTCCCACCGTCGATGGCCATCGCGAGCCATTAGAAATCCTATTAGAATACATAACACGGATTTCATCCATTTCTGATAGAATCTACGATAACTTTGCGATGGTGTCCGACGACTTTTTCGAAGGTAGTTCCGACGTTTTTTCCAACTGTGGAGACGTCCATGTTTCTTGAAAGCTCGCTTGAGAACCGTCTAAAGCCATCAGAATATTCGATAGGTAACTCACCGGGAGCCGTCGGTATTCATTAGAGTTTTTCGATAAGCCATCGAGAGCCGTCAGGAGCCATCAAAAATCTGGGAATTTTTTTTTTCCACAGCCAAACAGCACATCAATATCAATATATATCCCAACATGTCAAAATCCTATATATATCATATGTATAAGCTAAAATTAATATCAATATCAATATCAATAATAAGGTAAAACACAAACATTACCATCTCAAACTCAAACATTTCTAATCAATACAAAACAAACCATCCATCATCAGTCTCACACACCCAACTGCAATATCTACATTCAGCATCAATGTACAATATATAAATCAAACATCCAACATCAACCCCACAAATCAACATCAAACACCCCTTGTCCACAAATCAACCTCACCATCTCTCATTATAAATATACACAAGTTTCAAAAACAAAAACTGCAAAGCGTAGCTCAGGACTCGTCATCGGCTACGGAACACCACCAGATGAACGAAATGCTCTATGATGCTCCACATACTCAGCTAAAAGCTGTTTTAGTTACTCCATTTGCGCTGCTCAAAGGCCGTCCTATTCTTGCAGCGGTGCAATCTATTGTCGAAGCTCATTAATCTCAGCATTGTCCCCAGCCTATGCCTTTTGTGAGGCCCGAGCCAACAAAACAAGTCAAAATATGTTTAAGTTAGTGCATAACTTTTATAAGAATTAAGCAATTTTTACAATTCAGTTAGTTTTTATAAATTACTGATCGATTGCCATATTCATAGTGCCTATTTCACTATGCCGGGTCCATAACGGAGTCAACGATAGCATCCTCCTCATCAGTGGTCCATTTCTCTTATCCCGAATGCTCAAGCATCTGTGCATGTGCTTGCATAAATCTTTCCTACAACGCAAAATTAAACACAATTAAATATTGCATGGAATTATTATAATAATTTCTAACTAATTAATTACAGTGATCATTACTAATAAATTATAACATAAAATATAATTACGTGTGCGGCGTATGCTTTATCATCCTCATGCTAAGCATACATCACTGATCCCTCATCGTCGGTCTGCCTAACGACATTAGTATGTGCAAATACATCCATATACGAGACAGGAGCCCGAGGTGGTCTTTCCTGCAATAATTTGTATATATTATTGTTGTCCATACAAATTTATACGAAAAATGTAATAACTATTCATAGTTGCAATTAATCAATTTACTAGGTCCTCGTGATGATGTTGAAATGATTTTAAGCCATCATAGTGCGTGACTGGATTTTTCTGCCCGTTTGCCAAGTTGCTGTCTGACTCCACCTGCAAATTAAAAATTAAGATTATATTTTACAGGTATAAATTATGTATTCTATACCGGACAAATTAAGGTGATATCTGATAGACTTATACTGAATTCATCGCTACTCCATCATGCCACCCAAGTATCCCATATGTTGGCACCAATCTAGCTTGTCTTCTTTCTAGATGTTCTGATGATAGACCTCATATCTCAGTAATTCTTTGCAACTTTAGAGTTCCAATGGTGCTGACAAAGAGAAACGTCCTCCTTTTGTAGGTCTACCGCCCCTTGTGTATATGTCACGTACGGGAATTTTCGACTTTCGAAAATTCGACATCGATACTCACTTTATCGACTGCCGAGCAATCGAGTGCCGGAAACTCCAATAGTGAGGGTTTTAGATAAAGAAAAAGGCAGAAGAAGAAGAAGGTAGAAGAAAGAAGAAGGAAAGAACAACAGAACAACAGAACAACAGAACAAAATCAGAATCTCACATATCGCAGCGGAACAATATACAATAGATAATTACTAGTCTTTTAAAAACAAAGAACTATATCATTTTATACATACATCAATCATCAGAGTCAATATACAACAATGGACAGTTTTATAAACTTGTCCTCATACAGAATACACAGCGGAATAAATACTATCAGATACAAATACTACGTCTCGTCATCCAGCTTATCTCCAAAGCTCCAGAATATCCTGATAACATAACTCTAGGCTGCCCGTGTGGAAATTGGTGGGCACCCAGAGTTTAGAAGGGAACAATAAACTCCGAGTCAGTCATGGTGACTGGTGTGAGATCGTAAAACAGTTATTCTTTAAAATAAACAACAGAGAACTTTAAAGTAAATTCGCAATGCTTTTTGGAAAATGAAACTACCATAAGACCTCCCGCCACACACACAATGCAAACGCAGACTTGGAGGAGATTTCTTCTTATGATAGTCAAAGATGCTTACTACGCGAAAATCAAATTCTTTTTGATATTATTATTAGTGCATAGTGTAGAAAACATTTCGAAAGTAGAATATAAATCTTAGCCAGCATAGGTACCATTATAGTATGCTTGCTATAGCTGCCATATTAGATGACAGGTTCTACAACTAAAACCGTACAAGTCACGTATTGTTTCTTTGGATTTCCAACAAATGGTCAGGCTAAGGAACTTCCTTCTCCACGATGGGTACGTCCCTGGAATAGACGACCCGAGAACCTAACCGGATCTCTGCCAACACAAGGCCGGGTTACCTCTGCAAAAATAGGTAACTACTGACACGCGTATGCCATCCCCCGATCGTCACCGATCTTCCCGAGGATCCCCGATTCGCAACAACCACAAAGAAATAAATTTTGCAGCAACCACAGAGGTTAAGTATCTGGGCTCCATACCATGATACCACCTTTATCCAGAAGGAATGACATACACTAAGGGGCGCTACTCCCTAGAACCTTGCTGCATCCTTCCTGTTTCGACCATTTCCGGGGTGTGAGGCTCGACGAAGTCTCGTCCACAAAGCTACGCTTTCTACAAAGCCCTGCTTCGGGTCAAACAAAAATGATCAACCTATGATCACAAAGATATAAGATCAAACAAATGATCATATCACAAATGATCAAACACTGATCATTTCACAGCAACACTCAGTATGCCACGTTACCAAATTGGGATATATCGCTGATGAAATTCAACTACATAACCTCTGAGCTCATACGTCTCAGAGAAGGGTGTTAAGCTAAGAGAATAAATTCTCCGCCACCAATAGAAATGTATTTGAAAAAAATCAGCTTTATATCTCAAATTGTAACGTCAGACACACAATCCATACAAGTCTGTTCCGGGATCGAACAGAACCGAAGGCACTTCTCACGAAGCCCTTGCATATCCGGATAAATTTCTAATCACGTCCGGACTTCCCGTCACTAAGGGTGATAAAACCTCTAAACCGGAGATCAGCCGATGTAGAGTAACTCGACGGTAATCCTTTCGTTTTCAAAAATATCCGGTCTTCAACACCGGTCTTCGAATGCAATTCATAACGACGTATTCACATATTCGGAATGGGTTATACGACCCCATGGTCCTTTCCCGGTTAACCCGAATAGTAAGCGTTTATTCAAAAATAAGTGTGGCATTCAAATTCATCCAATTCACAACAAATACCTATCTAAAGGTAATTATTGATAGTCGGTTATTTAACTATCAATAAAGATGCGCGACATCATCAGATTCAAAATAATTTTCCCAAATTATTTCATCTTCAAAAATATCTTTACTAGATATAAAATTTCCACACTTCCATTTGAAAACAACTTCAAATCAATTTCCACATTTCAATTTATCTTTAAAAGATAAAATCTCAAAACAGTTCATTTCATATTGGAAAAGCATTTCCATACTTATTTAAAATAAGTAATTCACAAAACTATTTTTTTTCAACACTTAGAAAATATTCGATATACTTAAATCAAAATCAAGTATATATCTCATTCTTTAAGGAAATCATTCTTTAAACACATTTTATTTGAGTCAAAACGAATGTTGCGTAAAACATCGTTACGACGACTCAAAATCAATAGTATAGGGATTCGAAATTTAGATAGATATATAAATCCCAATACTACATAAAAACATTTTCTTTCGAAAATCATTTACTATAACAACCGTGTTATAGTCCACCATTTCCTTAAATTTCTCGAAAACGTCTATTTCAACAACAAGTGTTGAAATCTATGCTTTCGATTTATAATACATTTTAAAACATCTTTAAAATGTTTAACTTCGTTCTAAAGTATCACTTCTT
The DNA here is from genome assembly GCA_030737815.1 of Allium fistulosum. Taxonomy (NCBI): domain Eukaryota; kingdom Viridiplantae; phylum Streptophyta; class Magnoliopsida; order Asparagales; family Amaryllidaceae; genus Allium; species Allium fistulosum. Next base: position 1,213,904,007 of record CM060904.1, on the reverse strand, counting down.
CAAAAAAAATGAATCCATTTTATTCAATAATACATTCACTGTCCAAAATCGTGAATATATCTTTTTTTATAATCTTCTATATTCAATTTATCAAATTCAATTGATTTTGAATTTATAAAACAACGTTTATAAATTCTATTTCTGTTTTAATAACAACTTCAGCTTATAAATCTTTTTTTTATTAACTTCTATATTTTACTTATCAAAATAAGTGATTTCGGATTTATAAACAACTTTTATAAATTTCAATTCTATTTATAAAAACTTCAATATCAATTCAATTTCAATATTGATTTCTGAATTTATTTTCAACTTTGAATAAAAGATTCCATACTGATTTCTCAAAAGTTCTTTTCCAAATATTAAATCAATTACAGATTGATTTCTAATTTTATTTATCTCTACTAGAATAAATTCCTTATTTTCCTTCAAATCATTCAATATCCTGTTTTTAAATGGATTCTTTAAATTGAACTCATTTTACATTGATTTCCCAAATCATTTCAATTTACCAATTAAATTTCTAATTGGATTTCCAACTTATCTCCTTTTAAATAAAATCCTTTTATTTAGCATTTTCACTTTATTCTGGAATTTATTCAATACGATTATAAAAAATTTACTTTTTATACTTTAAAAATTCCTTTCTTCAAAATTTCTTCAATTTCAAAAATTGATTCACTTAGAAATTTTCTACTTGAATTTCAAAAATTCAATTTCGTTTATCTTTGGAATCCAATGATGTCAAAACATCCATTCAGCTAAATTTTAGCTTTCAAACAATTCCCAGATATCAATATGATTAATAGCATCACTATAATCATTCACAGATTCATATCACAATAGAAATAAATTCAATCAATGTGAGGGGTCCAGTTGGATCCCTCCAACCTGTTTCCCTGCATCCAAAGACGTTAGCACAATACCAATTCCGCTCCAGTACGGAATTATCGCGGTATATGGGTTTTATAAAAAACCGCTTACTAACGGCGCAATAGGGTCTCATCCGCTATACGAGGCGGGAAATCAATCAATCCAATATATACATATGCCAATATGTATATATTGCTATATATATATATAGATATATCCTACTATATCTAATATCACATCCAAAACAACAATCAATAACTACAAACATCAAATTTCCAATTCGAGTGAGAAGATCTCACCTTAGCTATTTATTTTGCAATCCCATTTCCGTTCCAGTTTATTTCTCCATTTCAGACCTTGTATAAATAATTATACAAATTCATAAATATTTGAACTAATTGTCCAGTCAATTTTATTTAAATTTAATCAACTAATATTTCAGTTGAAATTCATTTCCATTTACAACTTTGTTTAACTTTAATTTAATTCTAGCTAATAATCTTCCCAAGAAAATCATGTAATATCTTAAAGTAAATCAACAAGTTAATTTGTTAAATCAGTTTATAGTTAAAATAAAATATAAAATAAATTTCAGCTAACAACAAAATTAAAGAAATCGAATTACCTCACAGTTACCTTCGTTGGTCGCGAGCTTCCCAATCAAACGCGCAACCCCGCTCGAGCCGCCACCACCATCCGGTTCCATGTGACCATCGCGACGAGCGACTCGTCTCCCAAGTTTCCAAAACGAGATCGCAGCCAAACCCTAATCGACGAACCCTCGCGACATCGCGCCGCCGAGCCCATTCGCACTCAACCACTGTCGCCTTCGTCGCCCACGCTTCTCCCCACATTCGAATCCCTGGCTGCCTACGTCGCTATCGAGTAACGCGCCACGATGATTGTCTCGGATCCAATTCGCGAATGATACTCGTGAACGAGATTGCTATGAATTCCCCTTTCTTTTTTTCTTTTGAGGCTGGGTTTGATTTTGATTTCCTTTTTGAAATGAAGTTGATTTCGGTTAGAACGAGAGAGGGAGGGAGGAAAGTTTCACTCGGCAGTTATTTATTTATTTTTTTTCTTCTCGAGGCCATTGATTTTTTGAACTGAGGAAGGACGAGATATTTGAAATTGAAGACGGCATGGTTATCACGATTTCTTTCGTGTATTTTATCAGAAGGAGGGAGGGTACGAACGAGACAAAAGAACGTGTTTTAACAGGGAATAGGTCTGCAAGAAAAAAGTAGGGTGGCTGATGCTGACCAAAATTTGAAAATTTAAATTTAAATTGAATTTGATTTAATTTCAATGCGTTTACTCACCGTGTGCTCACCTAACAACTCCGATAAATACGAAATTTGAAATCCGACAATAATTCAATATTACGGACCCAATGGAACTGGTTTCGTCGAATTCCGAGACTGCGCCTCGGACGGCTATTTTTAAATATCGATACGAACGATGTAATTTCAACATTGAACAAAATAGTTCGAAATTAAATTCTGAAGCTTCTATTATCTTCAGAATTATCAATATAAATTTTAAAAGCTTCCGAAATATTTTTCTTCAACTTTAAATTGAAGATTTAAATTTTTTATTCAGCATTCAATAGATTAAATTTTAAAGTTTAATCGCAAATTTCAAAATTAGATCGGGGATTCAAATTAAATTATCGTTCAAATATTTAAAATTAATTAAATATTCTCAATTTAATTTGTTCAAAATTCTGGGTCGTTACAGACTTCCCTCCTTAAAAGAATTTCGTCCTCGAAATTACAAGTTAGGAAAAAAAAATCCTTAACTCGTCTACTATCTTTCAACATCTAATAGTTTTATCAAATTTTCAAAGCAAATCTTTCTACTAAAGATTTGTTATCAATTCAACTCGTTTTCCAACTTCAATTATAAGTTTCAAACAACATTGTTTAACTTCTCAATTCAAATTCGAGTTTAAATTCAAATTTTAAACTTTCAAAATTTCTCAAAATTTTTCTAACGCCCGATATTTTCGAAAAATTTTGCCAGCGTCTCCTTTGCGCGGCTAATACGGTACGACTACAAAACGTCCCTACGGACTCTCAGATTTCAAAAAGAAAAGAAAAATGCCAAGCGGCTAGAGAAGAAATCATCAAAAACTCATATTATAATTCAAATACTTACCTTTTCGAGCAAATTCAAATTTATCTTTGAAATCAAAATTCCAATTCCTTTATACCTGTATATCTACTAGCCATGATATCTAGTTACAACATTCAAATCATTTTGCAAATTTGATTACAAAATTTTCAATATAAACTGCTTATATCATCTTTACTTCACTATTGAAGTTATATATCTATTTCATTCAATTTGAACTCTCATTCCAATTCATTTGTTACTACTCCAAATTATTTATTCAAATTCGGTTTCAACTTTATTTACTACCAAATTCAAAAGAAGTTTAACATTCAGTTTTAATCTCATTCACTTCATTCAATTAGCTTCACTTACAAATTTTTAGTTTAATAGTTCACTTTGTTTTCCACAAATCTAAATTCAATTCAGTCTTACTTACCAATTCAAAATGAAGTTTTACATTAAATTTCGTTTTCTTGCATTTGCTATTGCAAATTCATTTATTCATTCGTAATTTTATCCATTTTCAATTCGAATTCTCATTTCAATCGAATTTCAAATACTTGATAAGTCTTCGACTTATTTACAATTTGATTTATAAAGTCATTTGTACATTCACTTACTAATTTCATTCCATTAGAATTTTAATTTCAATTATCTTCTTGAATTCTATTTCAAATTATAAATTCACTTACAATTTCATATTTACAATTATTCAATTCAATTTATTGCTTACGAATTCGAAATGAATCTCAACTTTCAATTTCATTTAATTGATTCACTTGTACTTACATTCATTTAACTTCATCCTTTAAGTTAAATTTATTCTATCAACCTTTCAAATTGTATAAGTTATCAACTTGATAATATTTCATAAATATGGTATCCCAGAGTCTTACCAATATTTCAAAATCATTTTGAAAAAAAATCAAATTATCTTTTGAATTTCCAAAACAAAATCCAATTTTCCGAACAACTTCCATTTAAAACAATTTGGCAGCAATTCCTCTTTTGGAAACCCGAAAATGAACACCAACAATGCCGCGGTCATCATCGAAGTTATTTTCCAGCGACCGAAAAGAGTTTAGAGCTTTTCATCTCTCTAAAATACTTTTCAAAACCTTTGAAATTCATTTCCAACTCCAAAAATGATTTAACTTTCCAAATCTCCAAAATTTTCAAACTCCTTTCAAAACATTTCCAAAAACTTTCAAAACAGAGAAATACGACTATAACTGGTCAATACTCTGTAACAACAAGAAAACCATCTTTTTTGTCTATCAATCTCTTTTGTTCAATATCTTTTCTCAATTCTTCGATAGTTTCTGGTAGATCCAGGAAGGAATTCGATATATTTGTATGGAACATAAACTCCGGATGGACCAAAATTGTTTGTTTGGATGTATTGGTTGCTTTGATTGTTATGGTTGATAGGTATACTTTAGTTTTAAACTAAAAGTTTTGAAACTGTATCCATATATCTATCTATTCTTTGGGTCCCGATATGTTCTACGAATGGTTAGTTATTCCTTCGAACTAACCGATGCCACTGTATATTTCGTAAATCTGGATAACCCGAGTATCTTGTGAAGTGTCAAATAGATTCGTTCTTGTATCTGTTATTGATATTCTGATTTGGTAAGCCAAATGCAGAATAGACGTTCAATTTGATTTGATGAAACATTCTTCATCTATCTTTGTGCCTCCTTGGTAATTTCGAGGACGAAATTCTTTTAATGGGGGAAGTTTGTAACGACCCTAGATTTTAATTTAATTTAAATTGATAATTAAACAAATTTTTGAATAAAAATTTGTAAAATTTATTATATAGGGATAAAATAAGCGAGTTTCTCCGAATCCAAATTAAAATTTGTTAAATCATTTAATTTTAAATATGTATATGTGATATATGAGTAGAATTGAAATTTTATATATATGTGTATATATGTGAATTGAATTTAAATCTTAATATAAATGGTTTAAAGATAAATATGAAAATATAGATAATTGATACAAGTTTAAAAATAAACAACTTTCAATTTGAAATTGATGGGTTATGTTAAAAATAAATTAATAATAAATATTTAAGTTAAAAATAAATATGTAAATAAAAAATAGAAATAAGAAAATTTATAACATAACTTATATAGTTTGTAAGATATAAAGTAAATAAATTAACTAAAGATCTAACAATATATCAATGAACTTTGTAAAAATATAAGCAAATACATTAACAAATAAAAACCAAAATGTCTTCATGCAAAAGATCAAAGGACTTAAGTAATAAATGGAAATGTCCTTAGTATACAATGTAATATCATCAGCCACCATAATATCATCTTAGCCATCGAAGGAAAATGTATGCAGCCACCAAAGCAAATATAATTGAGTAGAAACATGAAGTACCAAGGCAATAAATGCCATCATCTCTTTAGCCACCAACACTTCATTTTCAGCCACCATTTGAATAAAAATCCCTGCTAAACATTGTACTGGAAAGAAAAAATTATACACCACCCTATTACACAAACAAAGATTTTATCACCAGTACAAATCTATTTCCTGTAAGCTTTCTTTTATATCAGACTTCTCCCCTCATTTTAGTTCGAGCACCATCATAACTGAAAGAAAAAAATATGAAAGAAGTAATATCATCTCAACCTTGAACAACAATCAACTTCGAAGATCAGAGATCAAAAGCAGGGAATTCAAACTGCAATTTCAAACTTGTTTCAAACAGAAAGCTCTGTTTCTTTTCCTTAAAATAAAGGTGAGTAACTTCACTATAAAAACTTAAAGTATAAATTAGGATGAATGTTTATTGCTGTGATCAATATCGTATCTGTGAAGTATGGTTACATGCTTATATTTTTGAATTGTTGAAGTAGGTTGTATGTAGACAGGGGAATACTTATAACTTTCTGTTTGCAGTGTTTGTTCATGCCTTGACTTAAATTCAAATTCTTCTATTAAATTTTTGTTTAGACTTAGGATTCAGAAGAATATTGTTTGTTTCATTTCAAACTTTAGATTAGGATATTACTTAAGTTAAAATGCATTATTAATAACTCAGGAACTCAAGAAAATCAGTGTCAACCTTAAATTTGCCAAAATTCGAACTTCACGAAATGGTGATTTATATTTATAACTTGAATGCGTATTAGAAATGATGATTTTTGAGATGGGTTTCGTGATTTTTAGTAGTGTAGTTTGGGTGCAGTTCGTAGTTGAACTGAGAATGGGTTTGGGGCGAATTCAAGTGATCGGAGAATTGTTGAAGCTCGGGGTTTTGCGTGAAGGTAGAGGGGAGTACGGTGAGTCGGGGAAAAATGATGGGCAGTGTTCCGGTTCACCGTGGTAGCGGCGGTGAAGAGTTTAAGTTAGTTAACCTAATTTTTAAGGTTGTCAGGAAATCGATCGAAGCGCCTTCCCTCGTGAATCGAGTTGCACGCAATTCCGGGTGATAGTAGAGAGGGTGACGACGAGTGGATAGCCGAAGTTTCAAGCTGCCCGGTGGTCGAGGTTGTGTGTACGGCGGCGTTCCAGGTTGGGTGGTTATGGGTCTCGTTGTTCCAGGTTTGGATTTAGGTGCTCGATGGCGGTCTCAGGGGGTCGGTCATGAGTTGATGGTCGAGGAGGGTTGTTGAGTGGTTCCCTGACGTGTTGCATTCATCATTGGCGAGCAGTTGTGGCCGGAGCCACCGTGCATATGCACAGCACAGTGATTCGTGGCTGGTAAAAGTTTGGGGTGTTGTGGGTTTTTGAACTTGAGTTTTACTCGGGTTGAATCATGTTTTTACTCGAAGTTTTTGGGTTGAGACTCGAAGCAGGAAGGGAATGACTCGAAGTCACTTTAGTCTGGGCTCGAAGCAGTTTAAAGATTTGAGTGTGTTGTGTTCCAGGCTTTTGTTTAAGGTATAGCCTGGCAGTTTCTTGATTTCAAAGAACAATATAAAATCTGAACGAATTTAAAACCATGTTTAATTAGAATTTTTAAAATCTGAATTCAAATTGGAAATTTGAATCTTAGGATTTGAAAATGGACTAAAGTTTATAACTTTAAAATGATGTAAATAAGTTAAAAGTAAAGCATACTTAATGATTTGAAAATTTAAAGGGGAATTTAGTTAAAATCTTTAAATTAGAATTTAATGATTGGGTCCATTTAAATTAATAGGTTACATTTAAAAACTTGAATTAATTGAATAATTAATGGTTAATTAATGGGTCATTAAGGATTAATTAATTAAGTTAATTAATTAAGGAATTATAAATTAATGAAGGTGATTGAGGAAAGATAATAAATTAAGGGCTAATTAATCAATGTGATTAATTAAGGATAATTAATTTAAGAATAATCTATTAATTATTAATAGTTAGTTAATAAACTATTTAAAGGATAATTAATTATATTGGTTTGTAATTAATTAATGATTAAGTAACCCGGATTTGAAATTCATAAGTAATTAATCTAATTTGAATAAATCAGATAATTAACTGAACTTACTTATGAAGATTTGGATTTGATTGGATGATTGAATTGTTTGATATCCCTGATATATGATGCTTTGTGATACACCCTGATTTGTATTGTGATCTGTGATAAATTATCTGTGATGTAATTTATTATCTGTGATATATATCTATGATCTGTACGATAAGCGTCGCTTATCAACTATATTTCTGTATTTTAATCTATGATGATTCATTGCACTACTGTGTAAAACCCCTAGACTACACTTTTACACACACAAATATGGATTTCATGAGGAAATCGGTTAAGTCACAGATAATTTAAATTTGATGTTTTTGAAATTGAAATTTTAATTTCAATTGATTTTGAAATTGGAAATTTGGGGTTTAAAGTGAAAAGCTTTTGAAATGGAATTTCAAAAATAAAAGTTATTTTGAATAACTTAATCGAGTTTTGAAAATTTAAATAATTCGATTTAAATTTGAATTCAATATTTGAAATTGAATTCTATGATTTGGGAACTAGGGTTTAAAAAGGCTGTTCAACGTATTAATGTGTTTATATGAATTTAAACCATTTTAAATGTAAATTTTTGAGAATTTGATTTTAACCCAAGAAGAACCTTAACTCGTATGAATGAATCAGATTTTCAAAATGAAAACTGTTCGTTTTAAAAGAATTAAAAGCTTTCAGATAAGAAATGAAATTTCAGTTTAATTAAAGGAATTTCAAGATTGAATTGAAAAATAGATTTTCCAAACTATGAATGAATTCTTTTAGAAAGCTATGAATTGAATCTGTTTATTTTTAACAGATTTAAAGTGATGATTTGTTTAAACCATTTGAAATGAAATTGTTTTGAAAGCTATCAGTTAAATCTTGATTTAAAGATTTAACGAGTTAATCAAATTGAAATGGAAATTGATTTGGAAAATCTGTGAATGAATCTTTTGTTTAAAAGATTAAAATGTGGAAAATTGTTTAAACCATTGAAGGTTGTTAAATAAATCTTTTTGTTTAAAGATTTGAAAATGGTAATTTGTTAAATCATTTGGAAAGGAAATTTGGGTTTAAGTTGTGACTTAATTGAAATCCCAATATCCATATGTTTTTAAAATATTGCGCACATTATTCGGTTTAGCCGGGAGAGGACCTTAGTGTCATATAACCCATTCCGAATAATGATACGTCGTATATGGATAGCATTTGAAGATCGGTGTTGAAGACCGGATATTTTTCGAAAATGAAAGGACAACCTGTCGAATGTCTCTGCACTGGGTAGCTCCCGGTATAGAGATTTATATCACTCTTTTGTGACGGGAAGTCCGGACGTGATTGAAAGTTATCCGGATTTGCAAGGGCTTCGTGAGAAGTGCCTTCGGTTCTGTTCGAACCCGGAACAGACTTATATGGATACATGTCTGACATTACACTTTGAGATATAAAGCCGATTTCTTTCAAATACATTTCTGTTGGTGGCGGAGAATTTATTCTCTTAGCTTAACACCCTTCTCTGAGACGTACGAGCTTAGAGGTTATGTAGTTGAAATTTATCAGCGATATATCCCAATTTGGTAATGTGGCATGCTGAGTGTTGCTGTGTGATGATCAATGTTTGATCATTTGTGATATGATCATTTGTTTGATCATTTATCTTTGTGATCATAGGTTGATCATCTGTTGACCCAAAGCATGGCTTTTTGAAAAAGCGTAGCTTTGTGGACGAGACTTCGTCAGGGCCTCACAACCCAGAAATGGTCGAAACAGGATCGTTGCGGCAAGGTTATGAGGGTCGCGCCCTTTAGGGTATGTCATTTCCTTCTGGAAAAGGGTGGTATCATGGTATGGAGCCCAGATACTTACTCATGTGGATACACCTTCTTTATGATGTGTGATGATGGTTACGAGCGCTCGGATAAAGGTCCCAAAGGACCGGGAGGTGGCATATTCGTGAGTTACCTGTTACAGGGGTAACCCGGCCTTGTTTGGCAGAGAGCAGTTTGTCTCTCGGGGCGTCCCGCCAGAGGCGTTCCCATGCGGCGGAAGGAAGTTCCTTAGCCTGACCATTTGTTGGAAAACCCAAAGAAACAATACGAACCTTGTACGGTTTTAGTTGTATAACCTGCTATGGAATGTGGCGGTAACCTGCTATTGAACATAGTAGCTATAGTAGGCATACGATACTGGTCGTATGTTGGCTAAGATTAATATTATACTTTCGAAATGTTTCTGCACTATGCACTAATGATAATATCCAATGATTTGTGTAGTAAGCATGTTTGACTATCATAAGAAGAAATCTCCTCCAATTCTGCGTTTGCATTGTGTGTGTGGCGGGAGGTCTTATGGTAGTTTCATTTTCTAAAAAGCATTGCGGGTTTCAATGTTTAAAAACCTTTTGTGTTTGTTTAAAGATAAACCGTTTTTGTTGCTCACACCAGTCCCATGACTGATCCGGAGTTTATTGTTCCCTTCCTAAACTCTGGGTGCCCACTATTTTCCACACGGGCAGTCTAGAGTTGGGTTTTTCAGATATTCAGGTTTAGTAGATTATCTGGAGCTGGTTCAGTTCTTGGAGTTCAGGACTACACTTGCTGCTCTTTGTGGTTCGAGCTGATATTGGAGTTATATTGGAGTCATTCTCCGATTGATCATTTGGAGATCTCTTCCATTTGTTGTTACTTCCGCTGTATCATTTTTGTTATCTCTGATATTGTTGTATCATATTGATATCATTGTTGTATATCATACTGGATATTGTATTCATTGGAGTTGTATATGATATCATTTATTTCTCTTTATTCCGCTGTGTTATTTACTTAATTGTGTTATAGCTCCGGGAAGCCAGATTCGGCGTTTCAATCTACGGCATTTTGAGTACAAGTGAAGTACGGATGCCGATTTTCGAAGGCCGAGTTTTTGGACTCTTACATTTGGTATCAGAGCTAAGGTTGTACTTTAGCTCAGGAGTGTAACACGTTAAGTAGCTCATTAGAGATAGGGTGAAGTAAACTCTAGAATGAGTAATCCTCAGATATCCGTTCGTGTGCCTCAGTAAATTCTCTTGCTATCCACCGATAGTGAGTATGAGTGTAAGAAAATGATGAGATAGGGGACAGAGAAATACGACTATAACTGGTCAATACTCTGTAACAACAAGAAAACCATCTTTTTTGTCTATCAATCTCTTTTGTTCAATATCTTTTCTCAATTCTTCGATAGTTTCTGGTAGATCCAGGAAGGAATTCGATATATTTGTATGGAACATAAACTCCGGATGGACCAAAATTGTTTGTTTGGATGTATTGGTTGCTTTGATTGTTATGGTTGATAGGTATACTTTAGTTTTAAACTGAAAGTTTTGAAACTGTATCCATATATCTATCTATTCTTTGGGTCCCGATATGTTCTACGAATGGTTAGTTATTCCTTCGAACTAACCGATGCCACTGTATATTTCGTAAATCTGGATAACCCGAGTATCTTGTGAAGTGTCAAATAGATTCGTTCTTGTATCTGTTATTGATATTCTGATTTGGTAAGCCAAATGCAGAATAGACGTTCAATTTGATTTGATGAAACATTCTTCATCTATCTTTGTGCCTCCTTGGTAATTTCGAGGACGAAATTCTTTTAAGGGGGGAAGTTTGTAACGACCCTAGATTTTAATTTAATTTAAATTGATAATTAAAATTTTTGAATAAAAATTTGTAAAATTTATTATATAGGGATAAAATAAGCGAGTTTCTCCGAATCCAAATTAAAATTTGTTAAATCATTTAATTTTAAATATGTATATGTGATATATGAGTAGAATTGAAATTTTATATATATGTGTATATATGTGAATTGAATTTAAATCTTAATATAAATGGTTTAAAGATAAATATGAAAATATAGATAATTGATACAAGTTTAAAAATAAACAACTTTCAATTTGAAATTGATGGGTTATGTTAAAAATAAATTAATAATAAATATTTAAGTTAAAAATAAATATGTAAATAAAAAATAGAAATAAGAAAATTTATAACATAACTTATATAGTTTGTAAGATATAAAGTAAATAAATTAACTAAAGATCTAACAATATATCAATGAACTTTGTAAAAATATAAGCAAATACATTAACAAATAAAAACCAAAATGTCTTCATGCAAAAGATCAAAGGACTTAAGTAATAAATGGAAATGTCCTTAGTATACAATGTAATATCATCAGCCACCATAATATCATCTTAGCCACCGAAGGAAAATGTATGCAGCCACCAAAGCAAATATAATTGAGTAGAAACATGAAGTACCAAGGCAATAAATGCCATCATCTCTTTAGCCACCAACACTTCATTTTCAGCTACCATTTGAATAAAAATCCCTGCTAAACATTGTACTGGAAAGAAAAAATTATACACCACCCTATTACACAAACAAAGATTTTATCACCAGTACAAATCTATTTCCTGTAAGCTTTCTTTTATATCAGACTTCTCCCCTCATTTTAGTTCGAGCACCATCATAACTGAAAGAAAAAAATATGAAAGAAGTAATATCATCTCAACCTTGAACAACAATCAACTTCGAAGATCAGAGATCAAAAGCAGGGAATTCAAACTGCAATTTCAAACTTGTTTCAAACAGAAAGCTCTGTTTCTTTTCCTTAAAATAAAGGTGAGTAACTTCACTATAAAAACTTAAAGTATAAATTAGGATGAATGTTTATTGCTGTGATCAATATCGTATCTGTGAAGTATGGTTACATGCTTATATTTTTGAATTGTTGAAGTAGGTTGTATGTAGACAGGGGAATACTTATAACTTTCTGTTTGCAGTGTTTGTTCATGCCTTGACTTAAATTCAAATTCTTCTATTAAATTTTTGTTTAGACTTAGGATTCAGAAGAATATTGTTTGTTTCATTTCAAACTTTAGATTAGGATATTACTTAAGTTAAAATGCATTATTAATAACTCAGGAACTCAAGAAAATCAGTGTCAACCTTAAATTTGCCAAAATTCGAACTTCACGAAATGGTGATTTATATTTATAACTTGAATGCGTATTAGAAATGATGATTTTTGAGATGGGTTTCGTGATTTTTAGTAGTGTAGTTTGGGTGCAGTTCGTAGTTTAACTGAGAATGGGTTTGGGGCGAATTCAAGTGATCGGAGAATTGTTGAAGCTCGGGGTTTTGCGTGAAGGTAGAGGGGAGTACGGTGAGTCGGGGAAAAATGATGGGCAGTGTTCCGGTTCACCGTGGTAGCGGCGGTGAAGAGTTTAAGTTAGTTAACCTAATTTTTAAGGTGGTCAGGAAATCGATCGAAGCGCCTTCCCTCGTGAATCGAGTTGCACGCAATTCCGGGTGATAGTACAGAGGGTGACGACGAGTGGATAGCCGAAGTTTCAAGCTGCCCGGTGGTCGAGGTTGTGTGTACGGCGGCGTTCCAGGTTGGGTGGTTATGGGTCTCGTTGTTCCAGGTTTGGATTTAGGTGCTCGATGGCGGTCTCAGGGGGTCGGTCATGAGTTGATGGTCGAGGAGGGTTGTTGAGTGGTTCCCTGACGTGTTGCATTCATCATTGGCGAGCAGTTGTGGCCGGAGCCACCGTGCATATGCACAGCACAGTGATTCATGGCTGGTAAAAGTTTGGGGTGTTGTGGGTTTTTGAATTCGAGTTTTACTCGGGTTGAATCATGTTTTTACTCGAAGTTTTTGGGTTGAGACTCGAAGCAGGAAGGGAATGACTCGAAGTCACTTTAGTCTGGGCTCGAAGCAGTTTAGAGATTTGAGTGTGTTGTGTTCCAGGCTTTTGTTTAAGGTATAGCCTGGAAGTTTCTTGATTTCAAAGAACAATATAAAATCTGAACGAATTTAAAACCATGTTTAATTAGAATTTTTAAAATCTGAATTCAAATTGGAAATTTGAATCTTAGGATTTGAAAATGGACTAAAGTTTATAACTTTAAAATGATGTAAATAAGTTAAAAGTAAAGCATACTTAATGATTTGAAAATTTAAAGGGGAATTTAGTTAAAATCTTTAAATTAGAATTTAATGATTGGATCCATTTAAATTAATAGGTTACATTTAAAAACTTGAATTAATTGAATAATTAATGGTTAATTAATGGGTCATTAAGGATTAATTAATTAAGTTAATTAATTAAGGAATTATAAATTAATGAAGGTGATTGAGGAAAGATAATAAATTAAGGGCTAATTAATCAATGTGATTAATTAAGGATAATTAATTTAAGAATAATCTATTAATTATTAATAGTTAGTTAATAAACGATTTAAAGGATAATTAATTATATTGGTTTGTAATTAATTAATGATTAAGTAACCCGGATTTGAAATTCATAAGTAATTAATCTAATTTGAATAAATCAGATAATTAACTGAACTTACTTATGAAGATTTGGATTTGATTGAATGATTGAATTGTTTGATATCCCTGATATATGATGCTTTGTGATACACCCTGATTTGTATTGTGATCTGTGATAAATTATCTGTGATGTAATTTATTATCTGTGATATATATCTATGATCTGTACGATAAGCGTCGCTTATCAACTATATTTCTGTATTTTAATCTGTGATGATTCATTGCACTACTGTGTAAAACCCCTAGACTACACTTTTACACACACAAATATGGATTTCACGAGGAAATCGGTTAAGTCACAGATAATTTAAATTTGATGTTTTTGAAATTGAAATTTTAATTTCAATTGATTTTGAAATTGGAAATTTGGGGTTTAAAGTGAAAAGCTTTTGAAATGGAATTTCAAAAATAAAAGTTATTTTGAATAACTTAATCGAGTTTTGAAAATTTAAATAATTCGATTTAAATTTGAATTCAATATTTGAAATTGAATTCTATGATTTGGGAACTAGGGTTTAAAAAGGCTGTTCAACGTATTAATGTGTTTATATGAATTTAAACCATTTTAAATGTAAATTTTTGAGAATTTGATTTTAACCCAAGAAGAACCTTAACTCGTATGAATGAATCAGATTTTCAAAATGAAAACTGTTCGTTTTAAAAGAATTAAAAGCTTTCAGATAAGAAATGAAATTTCAGTTTAATTAAAGGAATTTCAAGATTGAATTGAAAAATAGATTTTCCAAACTATGAATGAATTCTTTTAGAAAGCTATGAATTGAATCTGTTTATTTTTAACAGATTTAAAGTGATGATTTGTTTAAACCATTTGAAATGAAATTGTTTTGAAAGCTATCAGTTAAATCTTGATTTAAAGATTTAACGAGTTAATCAAATTGAAATGGAAATTGATTTGGAAAATCTGTGAATGAATCTTTTGTTTAAAAGATTAAAATGTGGAAAATTGTTTAAACCATTGAAGGTTGTTAAATAAATATTTTTGTTTAAAGATTTGAAAATGGTAATTTGTTAAATCATTTGGAAAGGAAATTTGGGTTTAAGTTGTGACTTAATTGAAATCCCAATATCCATATGTTTTTAAAATATTGCGCACATTATTCGGTTTAGCCGGGAGAGGACCTTAGTGTCATATAACCCATTCCGAATAATGATACGTCGTATATGGATAGCATTTGAAGATCGGTGTTGAAGACCGGATATTTTTCGAAAATGAAAGGACAACCTGTCGAATGTCTCTGCACTGGGTAGCTCCCGGTATAGAGATTTATATCACTCTTTTGTGACGGGAAGTCCGGACGTGATTGAAAGTTATCCGGATTTGCAAGGGCTTCGTGAGAAGTGCCTTCGGTTCTGTTCGAACCCGGAACAGACTTATATGGATACATGTCTGACATTACACTTTGAGATATAAAGCCGATTTCTTTCAAATACATTTCTGTTGGTGGCGGAGAATTTATTCTCTTAGCTTAACACCCTTCTCTGAGACGTACGAGCTCAGAGGTTATGTAGTTGAAATTTATCAGCGATATATCCCAATTTGGTAATGTGGCATGCTGAGTGTTGCTGTGTGATGATCAATGTTTGATCATTTGTGATATGATCATTTGTTTGATCATTTATCTTTGTGATCATAGGTTGATCATCTGTTGACCCAAAGCATGGCTTTTTGAAAAAGCGTAGCTTTGTGGACGAGACTTCGTCAGGGCCTCACAACCCGGAAATGGTCGAAACAGGATCGTTGCGGCAAGGTTATGAGGGTCGCGCCCTTTAGGGTATGTCATTTCCTTCTGGAAAAGGGTGGTATCATGGTATGGAGCCCAGATACTTACTCATGTGGATACACCTTCTTTATGATGTGTGATGATGGTTACGAGCGCTCGGATAAAGGTCCCAAAGGACCAGGAGGTGGCATATTCGTGAGTTACCTGTTACAGGGGTAACCCGGCCTTGTTTGGCAGAGAGCAGTTTGTCTCTCGGGGCGTCCCGCCAGAGGCGTTCCCATGCGGCGGAAGGAAGTTCCTTAGCCTGACCATTTGTTGGAAAACCCAAAGAAACAATACGAACCTTGTACGGTTTTAGTTGTATAACCTGCTATGGAATGTGGCGGTAACCTGCTATTGAACATAGTAGCTATAGTAGGCATACGATACTGGTCGTATGTTGGCTAAGATTAATATTATACTTTCGAAATGTTTCTGCACTATGCACTAATGATAATATCCAATGATTTGTGTAGTAAGCATGTTTGACTATCATAAGAAGAAATCTCCTCCAATTCTGCGTTTGCATTGTGTGTGTGGAGGGAGGTCTTATGGTAGTTTCATTTTCTAAAAAGCATTGCGGGTTTCAATGTTTAAAAACCTTTTGTGTTTGTTTAAAGATAAACCGTTTTTGTTGCTCACACCAGTCCCATGACTGATCCGGAGTTTATTGTTCCCTTCCTAAACTCTGGGTGCCCACTATTTTCCACACGGGCAGTCTAGAGTTGGGTTTTTCAGATATTCAGGTTTAGTAGATTATCTGGAGCTGGTTCAGTTCTTGGAGTCCAGGACTGCACTTGCTGCTCTTTGTGGTTCGAGCTGATATTGGAGTTATATTGGAGTCATTCTCCGATTGATCATTTGGAGATCTCTTCCATTTGTTGTTACTTCCGCTGTATCATTTTTGTTATCTCTGATATTGTTGTATCATATTGATATCATTGTTGTATATCATACTGGATATTGTATTCATTGGAGTTGTATATGATATCATTTATTTCTCTTTATTCCGCTGTGTTATTTACTTAATTGTGTTATAGCTCCGGGAAGCCATATTCGGCGTTTCAATCTACGGCATTTTGAGTACAAGTGAAGTACGGATGCCGATTTTCGAAGGCCGAGTTTTTGGACTCTTACATTTGGTATCAGAGCTAAGGTTGTACTTTAGCTCAGGAGTGTAACACGTTAAGTAGCTCATTAGAGATAGGGTGAAGTAAACTCTAGAATGAGTAATCCTCAGATATCCGTTCGTGTGCCTCAGTAAATTCTCTTGCTATCCACCGATAGTGAGTATGAGTGTAAGAAAAGGATGAGATAGGGGACAGAGAAATACGACTATAACTGGTCAATACTCTGTAACAACAAGAAAACCATCTTTTTTGTCTATCAATCTCTTTTGTTCAATATCTTTTCTCAATTCTTCGATAGTTTCTGGTAGATCCAGGAAGGAATTCGATATATTTGTATGGAACATAAACTCCGGATGGACCAAAATTGTTTGTTTGGATGTATTGGTTGCTTTGATTGTTATGGTTGATAGGTATACTTTAGTTTTAAACTGAAAGTTTTGAAACTGTATCCATATATCTATCTATTCTTTGGGTCCCGATATGTTCTACGAATGGTTAGTTATTCCTTCGAACTAACCGATGCCACTGTATATTTCGTAAATCTGGATAACCCGAGTATCTTGTGAAGTGTCAAATAGATTCGTTCTTGTATTTGTTATTGATATTCTGATTTGGTAAGCCAAATGCAGAATAGACGTTCAATTTGATTTGATGAAACATTCTTCATCTATCTTTGTGCCTCCTTGGTAATTTCGAGGACGAAATTCTTTTAAGGGGGGAAGTTTGTAACGACCCTAGATTTTAATTTAATTTAAATTGATAATTAAATAAATTTTTGAATAAAAATTTGTAAAATTTATTATATAGGGATAAAATAAGCGAGTTTCTCCGAATCCAAATTAAAATTTGTTAAATCATTTAATTTTAAATATGTATATGTGATATATGAGTAGAATTGAAATTTTATATATATGTGTATATATGTGAATTGAATTTAAATCTTAATATAAATGGTTTAAAGATAAATATGAAAATATAGATAATTGATACAAGTTTAAAAATAAACAACTTTCAATTTGAAATTGATGGGTTATGTTAAAAATAAATTAATAATAAATATTTAAGTTAAAAATAAATATGTAAATAAAAAATAGAAATAAGAAAATTTATAACATAACTTATATAGTTTGTAAGATATAAAGTAAATAAATTAACTAAAGATCTAACAATATATCAATGAACTTTGTAAAAATATAAGCAAATACATTAACAAATAAAAACCAAAATGTCTTCATGCAAAAGATCAAAGGACTTAAGTAATAAATGGAAATGTCCTTAGTATACAATGTAATATCATCAGCCACCATAATATCATCTTAGCCACCGAAGGAAAATGTATGCAGCCACCAAAGCAAATATAATTGAGTAGAAACATGAAGTACCAAGGCAATAAATGCCATCATCTCTTTAGCCACCAACACTTCATTTTCAGCTACCATTTGAATAAAAATCCCTGCTAAACATTGTACTGGAAAGAAAAAATTATACACCACCCTATTACACAAACAAAGATTTTATCACCAGTACAAATCTATTTCCTGTAAGCTTTCTTTTATATCAGACTTCTCCCCTCATTTTAGTTCGAGCACCATCATAACTGAAAGAAAAAAATATGAAAGAAGTAATATCATCTCAACCTTGAACAACAATCAACTTCGAAGATCAGAGATCAAAAGCAGGGAATTCAAACTGCAATTTCAAACTTGTTTCAAACAGAAAGCTCTGTTTCTTTTCCTTAAAATAAAGGTGAGTAACTTCACTATAAAAACTTAAAGTATAAATTAGGATGAATGTTTATTGCTGTGATCAATATCGTATCTGTGAAGTATGGTTACATGCTTATATTTTTGAATTGTTGAAGTAGGTTGTATGTAGACAGGGGAATACTTATAACTTTCTGTTTGCAGTGTTTGTTCATGCCTTGACTTAAATTCAAATTCTTCTATTAAATTTTTGTTTAGACTTAGGATTCAGAAGAATATTGTTTGTTTCATTTCAAACTTTAGATTAGGATATTACTTAAGTTAAAATGCATTATTAATAACTCAGGAACTCAAGAAAATCAGTGTCAACCTTAAATTTGCCAAAATTCGAACTTCACGAAATGGTGATTTATATTTATAACTTGAATGCGTATTAGAAATGATGATTTTTGAGATGGGTTTCGTGATTTTTAGTAGTGTAGTTTGGGTGCAGTTCGTAGTTGAACTGAGAATGGGTTTGGGGCGAATTCAAGTGATCGGAGAATTGTTGAAGCTCGGGGTTTTGCGTGAAGGTAGAGGGGAGTACGGTGAGTCGGGGAAAAATGATGGGCAGTGTTCCGGTTCACCGTGGTAGCGGCGGTGAAGAGTTTAAGTTAGTTAACCTAATTTTTAAGGTGGTCAGGAAATCGATCGAAGCGCCTTCCCTCGTGAATCGAGTTGCACGCAATTCCGGGTGATAGTACAGAGGGTGACGACGAGTGGATAGCCGAAGTTTCAAGCTGCCCGGTGGTCGAGGTTGTGTGTACGGCGGCGTTCCAGGTTGGGTGGTTATGGGTCTCGTTGTTCCAGGTTTGGATTTAGGTGCTCGATGGCGGTCTCAGGGGGTCGGTCATGAGTTGATGGTCGAGGAGGGTTGTTGAGTGGTTCCCTGACGTGTTGCATTCATCATTGGCGAGCAGTTGTGGCCGGAGCCACCGTGCATATGCACAGCACAGTGATTCATGGCTGGTAAAAGTTTGGGGTGTTGTGGGTTTTTGAACTCGAGTTTTACTCGGGTTGAATCATGTTTTTACTCGAAGTTTTTGGGTTGAGACTCGAAGCAGGAAGGGAATGACTCGAAGTCACTTTAGTCTGGGCTCGAAGCAGTTTAGAGATTTGAGTGTGTTGTGTTCCAGGCTTTTGTTTAAGGTATAGCCTGGAAGTTTCTTGATTTCAAAGAACAATATAAAATCTGAACGAATTTAAAACCATGTTTAATTAGAATTTTTAAAATCTGAATTCAAATTGGAAATTTGAATCTTAGGATTTGAAAATGGACTAAAGTTTATAACTTTAAAATGATGTAAATAAGTTAAAAGTAAAGCATACTTAATGATTTGAAAATTTAAAGGGGAATTTAGTTAAAATCTTTAAATTAGAATTTAATGATTGGATCCATTTAAATTAATAGGTTACATTTAAAAACTTGAATTAATTGAATAATTAATGGTTAATTAATGGGTCATTAAGGATTAATTAATTAAGTTAATTAATTAAGGAATTATAAATTAATGAAGGTGATTGAGGAAAGATAATAAATTAAGGGCTAATTAATCAATGTGATTAATTAAGGATAATTAATTTAAGAATAATCTATTAATTATTAATAGTTAGTTAATAAACGATTTAAAGGATAATTAATTATATTGGTTTGTAATTAATTAATGATTAAGTAACCCGGATTTGAAATTCATAAGTAATTAATCTAATTTGAATAAATCAGATAATTAACTGAACTTACTTATGAAGATTTGGATTTGATTGAATGATTGAATTGTTTGATATCCCTGATATATGATGCTTTGTGATACACCCTGATTTGTATTGTGATCTGTGATAAATTATCTGTGATGTAATTTATTATCTGTGATATATATCTATGATCTGTACGATAAGCGTCGCTTATCAACTATATTTCTGTATTTTAATCTGTGATGATTCATTGCACTACTGTGTAAAACCCCTAGACTACACTTTTACACACACAAATATGGATTTCACGAGGAAATCGGTTAAGTCACAGATAATTTAAATTTGATGTTTTTGAAATTGAAATTTTAATTTCAATTGATTTTGAAATTGGAAATTTGGGGTTTAAAGTGAAAAGCTTTTGAAATGGAATTTCAAAAATAAAAGTTATTTTGAATAACTTAATCGAGTTTTGAAAATTTAAATAATTCGATTTAAATTTGAATTCAATATTTGAAATTGAATTCTATGATTTGGGAACTAGGGTTTAAAAAGGCTGTTCAACGTATTAATGTGTTTATATGAATTTAAACCATTTTAAATGTAAATTTTTGAGAATTTGATTTTAACCCAAGAAGAACCTTAACTCGTATGAATGAATCAGATTTTCAAAATGAAAACTGTTCGTTTTAAAAGAATTAAAAGCTTTCAGATAAGAAATGAAATTTCAGTTTAATTAAAGGAATTTCAAGATTGAATTGAAAAATAGATTTTCCAAACTATGAATGAATTCTTTTAGAAAGCTATGAATTGAATCTGTTTATTTTTAACAGATTTAAAGTGATGATTTGTTTAAACCATTTGAAATGAAATTGTTTTGAAAGCTATCAGTTAAATCTTGATTTAAAGATTTAACGAGTTAATCAAATTGAAATGGAAATTGATTTGGAAAATCTGTGAATGAATCTTTTGTTTAAAAGATTAAAATGTGGAAAATTGTTTAAACCATTGAAGGTTGTTAAATAAATCTTTTTGTTTAAAGATTTGAAAATGGTAATTTGTTAAATCATTTGGAAAGGAAATTTGGGTTTAAGTTGTGACTTAATTGAAATCCCAATATCCATATGTTTTTAAAATATTGCGCACATTATTCGGTTTAGCCGGGAGAGGACCTTAGTGTCATATAACCCATTCCGAATAATGATACGTCGTATATGGATAGCATTTGAAGATCGGTGTTGAAGACCGGATATTTTTCGAAAATGAAAGGACAACCTGTCGAATGTCTCTGCACTGGGTAGCTCCCGGTATAGAGATTTATATCACTCTTTTGTAACGGGAAGTCCGGACGTGATTGAAAGTTATCCGGATTTGCAAGGGCTTCGTGAGAAGTGCCTTCGGTTCTGTTCGAACCCGGAACAGACTTATATGGATACATGTCTGACATTACACTTTGAGATATAAAGCCGATTTCTTTCAAATACATTTCTGTTGGTGGCGGAGAATTTATTCTCTTAGCTTAACACCCTTCTCTGAGACGTACGAGCTCAGAGGTTATGTAGTTGAAATTTATCAGCGATATATCCCAATTTGGTAATGTGGCATGCTGAGTGTTGCTGTGTGATGATCAATGTTTGATCATTTGTGATATGATCATTTGTTTGATCATTTATCTTTGTGATCATAGGTTGATCATCTGTTGACCCAAAGCATGGCTTTTTGAAAAAGCGTAGCTTTGTGGACGAGACTTCGTCAGGGCCTCACAACCCGGAAATGGTCGAAATAGGATCGTTGCGGCAAGGTTATGAGGGTCGCGCCCTTTAGGGTATGTCATTTCCTTCTGGAAAAGGGTGGTATCATGGTATGGAGCCCAGATACTTACTCATGTGGATACACCTTCTTTATGATGTGTGATGATGGTTACGAGCGCTCGGATAAAGGTCCCAAAGGACCGGGAGGTGGCATATTCGTGAGTTACCTGTTACAGGGGTAACTCGGCCTTGTTTGGCAGAGAGCAGTTTGTCTCTCGGGGCGTCACGCCAGAGGCATTCCCATGCGGCGGAAGGAAGTTCCTTAGCCTGACCATTTGTTGGAAAACCCAAAGAAACAATACGAACCTTGTACGGTTTTAGTTGTATAACCTGCTATGGAATGTGGCGGTAACCTGCTATTGAACATAGTAGCTATAGTAGGCATACGATACTGGTCGTATGTTGGCTAAGATTAATATTATACTTTCGAAATGTTTCTGCACTATGCACTAATGATAATATCCAATGATTTGCGTAGTAAGCATGTTTTACTATCATAAGAAGAAATCTCCTCCAATTCTGCGTTTGCATTGTGTGTGTGGCGGGAGGTCTTATGGTAGTTTCATTTTCTAAAAAGCATTGCGGGTTTCAATGTTTAAAAACCTTTTGTGTTTGTTTAAAGATAAACCGTTTTTGTTGCTCACACCAGTCCCATGACTGATCCGGAGTTTATTGTTCCCTTCCTAAACTCTGGGTGCCCACTATTTTCCACACGGGCAGTCTAGAGTTGGGTTTTTCAGATATTCAGGTTTAGTAGATTATCTGGAGCTGGTTCAGTTCTTGGAGTTCAGGACTGCACTTGCTGCTCTTTGTGGTTCGAGCTGATATTGGAGTTATATTGGAGTCATTCTCCGATTGATCATTTGGAGATCTCTTCCATTTGTTGTTACTTCCGCTGTATCATTTTTGTTATCTCTGATATTGTTGTATCATATTGATATCATTGTTGTATATCATACTGGATATTGTATTCATTGGAGTTGTATATGATATCATTTATTTCTCTTTATTCCGCTGTGTTATTTACTTAATTATGTTATAGCTCCGGGAAGCCAGATTCGGCGTTTCAATCTACGGCATTTTGAGTACAAGTGAAGTACGGATGCCGATTTTCGAAGGCCGAGTTTTTGGACTCTTACAATCGCGACGAGCGACTCGTCTCCCAAGTTTCCAAAACGAGATCGCAGCCAAACCCTAATCGACGAACCCTCGCGACATCGCGCCGCCGAGCCCATTCGCACTCAACCACTGTCGCCTTCGTCGCCCACGCTTCTCCCCACATTCGAATCCCTGGCTGCCTACGTCGCTATCGAGTAACGCGCCACGATGATTGTCTCGGATCCAATTCGTGAATGATACTCGTGAACGAGATTGCTATGAATTCCCCTTTCTTTTTTTCTTTTGAGGCTGGGTTTGATTTTGATTTCCTTTTTGAAATGAAGTTGATTTCGGTTAGAACGAGAGAGGGAGGGAGGAAAGTTTCACTCGGCAGTTATTTTTTTTTTCTTCTCGAGGCCATTGATTTTTTGAACTGAGGAAGGACGAGATATTTGAAATTGAAGACGGCATGGTTATCACGATTTCTTTCGTGTATTTTATCAGAAGGAGGGAGGGTACGAACGAGACAAAAGAACGTGTTTTAACAGGGAATAGGTCTGCAAGAAAAAAGTAGGGTGGCTGATGCTGACCAAAATTTTAAATTTTAAATTTAAATTGAATTTGATTTAATTTCAATGCGTTTACTCACCGTGTGCTCACCTAACAACTCCGATAAATACGAAATTTGAAATCCGACAATAATTCAATATTACGGACCCAATGGAACTGGTTTCGTCGAATTCCGAGACTGCGCCTCGGACGGCTATTTTTAAATATCGATACGAACGATGTAATTTCAACATTGAACAAAATAGTTCGAAATTAAATTCTGAAGCTTCTATTATCTTCAGAATTATCAATATAAATTTTAAAAGCTTCCGAAATATTTTTCTTCAACTTTAAATTGAAGATTTAAATTTTTTATTCAGCATTCAGTAGATTAAATTTTAAAGTTTAATCGCAAATTTCAAAATTAGATCGGGGATTCAAATTAAATTATCGTTCAAATATTTAAAATTAATTAAATATTCTCAATTTAATTTGTTCAAAATTCTGGGTCGTTACAGTATATGTAAAAAAAAAATAAGTTATACATTTATACTAGTCAGCAAATTGTTAAATGATTATATATAATGATATTTAATTTGTCATTTACCAGGAAGTCTGGCCAGATGCTCTTCCATACATGCTCTGGGATCCTACTCCATTTTGGCCAGCACGCAGTCATACGGCTCATGTATGCCTGCTTAGATATGTTGAGAACTATGTTTGAAGGCTCATGCTCAAAACCCCTGCATTAAATATTTTACTGACAAATCATGACTAAAATATCATACAAAATATTTATAATGCTGAAGTAAATTTAATACTTATGAGCCATCTACCTTCGGTAACAATTTAACCACCGTACGTGGCGCCTGCTTCGACGGACCATTGTAATCACCTTCGCTGCGAATGGCCCCTCTCTAAGATATAGAGGGGGAAGAACTTCGAAACCTGAAGAAAGACATCTATAATACCTATCATATACATATTATTTTATTATGGCAGAACATATCAAGATTTAAAGTCAATCCTCGTCGTTTTCTGATTAAAACTCAGTCTCGTACTCCATATTTTTTCCTCTATGGTCTCAAAAGCTTCTACTAAGACATTTGATTCATCATTTAGAGGTCCAAAATCGGTTTGATGATCTGTTATTGTAATTTTGCCGTTTTCCATGATATCCGCTTGGTATACTTGTTCGTGTGGAATATTCTTTCCATCAAACGTGAATCTTTCCTTCGTTTTAAAAACTATCGACCAATCTACTTTATATCTTTTTAGAGATGGATAAGGAGCATAATAAACTTTTAGGGCTTATTTTGCTAGTATAAACGTATCGTATTTATGATATCTTGATGTATGCTCTATTCTTTTGGTGCACGTTAATTCCAGAACCTAGATCATTACTTAACCAGTTGCATCCAAATAAATAAACTTCTTCCGCAGGTCAGGTGAAATATGTTAAGTGCAAAACTTGAGTTAACACACCACAAAAATCATTTGTGTGATCATTTGGATCATCATTACCTTTAACATATACACCGATATTTTTAGTTATTTTTCAGCCCAATATTTTTTGGCATTTAATTTGTATCCATTGACAAAGAATATTGGATATGTCTTGACTTTTCTTTTTAGTCCCATCGCAAGATGTTTCAATCCTTCATCGACCACATAATTTATCGAATCATATAGGTGGTTCAAAAACCAAGAAGTAAATTTTTTGATGATATCTCCGGATGTTGTGATTCGTAAATACTGTATATAGATAATGTATTGCATTATAATTAATACACACATGTATTATTCAAGTAAATAATTTTAGATGCGTTATTTAATAATGCCTAACAAATGGCGCAACTTCTGCACAGTTAAGAAGAACATATGCGTAGGGTACATGGTAATCTCCGTCGTCTAACCATACTTCCACACATTTTCCAAAAGGACGTCCCTACTGTCAAAAAATAGATAGCACTGATTCAGAAGAATCTTGTTCAATGGCCTCATTATATCGCATAGCACTTGAAGAAGATAAGTTCATATGGTCACTGAAATAATGAAAGAAAAAGAAGGAAGCTTCTTATTCGATATATGATTTGCATATCAAACCTTTAACTCATTCTTTTTGTCTCACTATTTTACTTAGATTATTTAAGTACCTGTTAAGAATAATTATAATCAAAATTTATTACATGTAATTAAACTAAAATTTAACATACTAAATACTAATACCTTTCAAATGGATACGTCCATCCATATTGCACAGGACCTCGAAGACATGTTTCAAACAGTATATGAACGGGTAAATGCTCATTAGAGAAACCCGAAGGAAATATTTTGTCCAGTTTGTAGAGCAGTATAGGAATTTCTTCCTCAAGTTCACGTAGACGATCAACTTTTAACGCAGTTGAACAAAGCTCCTAATAAAACAAACAAAGTTCTATTACAACCGTCCAAATTTTTGTGGGCAACAGTTCTTTGAAACTGACGGGTAACAAATGTTCCATTATTACATGAAAACCTGACTTTTCATCCCACTCAGTTTATCGTTCTTATAGTCGACACATCTACGAAGATTAGAAGAAATCCCATCAGGAAATTTTAATCCTTCCACCCACTTTAACATACGTTAACTTGGTTATTATCAAGCTCATACATTCTTTGGGTTTTTTGTGTCATTTGGCTTCATATGAAGCTCAGGAAGATTTCATATTGTCATTTTATCACATCTTGATTTCAAATCATCTTTAGTCGTTCCTTTAACATTCAGAATCGTGTTAAATATATTATCAAACACATTTTTCTCGTTGTGCATCATGGCGATATTATGACGAATTAAGAGATTTTTCATATAAGGCAACTCCCAAAATATACTTTGTTTGCACCAGTTATGAACCGTCGATTTACCTTGAATTTCAATTTGTTCGCCAGTTTCATGTATCTGTGGATAATCCTTTACAAGGTCATAAATATCTTCGCTTGACCAAATCGTTGGTGGTTGTAAGATCTCAAGTCTATTACTTGTAAAAAAAATTAATCCTCTATAAAAGGATGATTGATATGGAGAAAACATCGATGATAGTCAAACCCCGAACTTTTCTTCCCATGCGGTAAAGAAAATGCTCGTGTTTCTGTCATGCATTAAGGACGAGCTTGACGACCAGTCCTACTCCAACCCAAAAGCATTGCATATGCAGGAAAATCACTTATAGTCCACAACAGAGAAGCGAACATACGAAAATTCTTTTTTTTTTTTGAAATGTCGTATGTTTCAACACCTTCATACCATAATGTTTTCAACTCTTCTGTAACGACCCGTAAATTTTAACTGTTTTAAATATCGTAATTAGTTGAAATTTTATGAAATTTTAAACGATAAAATTTTGAAATATAAATTTGATATTTGGAATGCGTCTAGTTAAACATAGCAACTGGTAAATTTTCGTCCGAAAATATGAAAGTTTATTTCGTGCGTAAATTTACTTCAATTTAATCAGTTAAAAAGCGATGAAAATAAAATATTTTCGGAACCTAAATATTTTTACATAGAAAAATTCTAAACCATCTTCTAAGCAAGACAACATTTTTCGTTTTTCCAAATTCGGACATCTTTAGTTTCGTCGATCTTATTTTTCTGCGTTTTTGCTGCATTTTCCGCTAGTTGGAAATTCGAATTTTTATAATTCAATCATACCACCGATATCTGTGTACCGTTTTGATCGCTTTGTCGTGCTGATCTCCGCAGTATATTCATTTGTGTGTTTCGCAGTTCGGTACGCGACGAAATCGACAAAACGACTAACCGTATCGGTATAGTATTGAACCTTTTTGTTTTTCCGTGTCCTTTCGTGCATTCTCAAGACAGCCATTAAGGCAACCGTTACACAGCGGCCCATAATATTTCCAAAAAATTTAACTCTGATTTTTTTTATTTTTTTTTATTCCAATATTCAATTTATATTGTTGTATTCGGTCACGTGTCTGTTCATCACTCTTGGTTGCTCTTCTTTATTCTCTGGTTAGAATTTTTTTTTTAAGTTATAATACAGGTGGTGCATGAAACCAACCTATACACGTTCTTTTAGTCCTAACATTTGGAAACTCTCTGCCTCTTCCTCTCCTTTATTTATTTTGTGTTCGGCCTTGCACAGAAAAAAAGGAAAGAATTTTTTTTAGCATTTATACCCAGAGAAGCCAACTCACCTACTTCATCCTATATCTATTTATTAAGTACAGGTTCAAAACTTTTTCAATTCTTAGTTGGCTCATCCTCTTCCTTTTTTGCTATTAGTTCTCTTCATCTTTTCATATGTTCTGTTAAATATATATATATATAAATCGCTCAGCCATAGCCTCCGCACGCCAACAACCGACCTCCCTTCGCGACTTCAACATCAACGCACCGCCCGACTTGTGCCACCAAGACACGCAGCCTCACCCGCCTGTAGCGTCAGCCCTTGCATCACTTCGGCCTCTCCCTCCCAATGCTCCGTTCTCCGACCCGTCCTCCAAATCCCAGCCGACCGCCTCACCACCCGCCTTCCACGTCGTTTCCTCCTTGCTCCGGCCACCCGAGCTCGAAGCTCTGCCCTCCATCACGGCCGCTACCTTAGCCTTTTCTACGCCGAGCTCACTTATGCCACCCTCCACCGCCCATCAACCACACCCGCACGCTATACGACTTCCTTCCACCACAGAAAAACCTCCACTGACCAAACTCCCACCTCTGCCCATTCTTCACACAACCCAACCTGAGCTGAGCACCTTCTCCACTCGCCTATTCCATTCATCTACTCCTTCCGTCTCATCAACCCATGAACTGCCGAGACCTATCTCCACCTTCGGCCACTACATCTAACGTCACTTCCACTTGACAGTTCACCAGCCTTCCGGTTCCCTTTGCTCCGCCCTGCCTCTGCTCGGCCAGCTTGCACCCAGTCAACATCTCCACTAGTGCCTCCTCATCCACTCAGTCTTGTCTAGCCTTGGCGAACACCATTTTCCTTCTTCCCTCAGCAGCCTTTCACCTCTTTATACAAGGTACTTATATATGAAGGATCTGTTATATAAATGTTTATAGAAGTGTATATGGTATGTTAATATATCTGTACATATACTATGTCGATACTATGCATTCTGTCGATATATATAGATATGTTTATACATAAGTTTGTATATATTTTGTTATATCTATTATACCTATTTCGTTACTTATATCAGTTAAGTATATTTTGAAAGTATATACATTTTGTATATCTATTACCTCTGTGTATATTTTGTTACTTATATATAATTGTATATGAAATTTAAACATCTATTTACATGTTTATTTTTTTCTTTTCTGAACAGCAGTTAGACTTCATGTTCACGATATCATATCTCAGTCATGTTTTACAATAATGGGTTGATTCTATTTTTATAAAAGAGTCGAAGTTACCTAGTTTATGCATGTCAAATTTCAGCAAAATCCGACATCGTTTGATTAGTGGTCGAGGATCTGGAAGTTTGACCCAGGGAGCTGTTCTTTTGTACTTGAAATTATTTTACACTGCTGCAAACACGACCTAAGTTCATGTTTGACGCATCGTATCTCTTCTGTCTTAGGTCGGAATATAGTGATTCCCTTTTTGTTTAAAGGATAAAGTTTTCTAATTTCTGTATATAAAATTTCAGCTTCATACGAGGTGGTTCAGTCCTTTGTTTCTTACCTGAAAGTCAGACCCAAAGGGGTTTTCAGACCTGAACATTTGACAGTCGCAACATGGTCTGAGTCTATGTTCGTGACATCGTAACTTTTCTCGTCTCTTGTCCAAATCAAGTGATTCTTTTGCAGTTTGAAATACAAGTTTTTATCTTTATTCATACCAAATTTCAGACCATTTCGATCTCGGTAGCACATAGAATTATATTGTTAAACTTTAATGCAGGACATGTTTTGTAATTGTTGCTATGTTGAATGTTTTGATTTGATTTCGGCAATTCCTATTTAACAGCTTTGATAGCCGATTCGTGCCAATCTAATTTATTCCGGAAGTCATGCTTGCGATCTGTGACTCGACTTCGTTGTCTATTCATCTCTCTAGCCTCAAAAAGTGAGCAATCACTCACGATTAATGTTCTTTTATTTATTAAATCTGATTTAAATTGAAACGACAATTGAAATATGCTGCTAGTTATGTACACTGTTAAATATATGCTATTACCTGTATCAGTTCACCTGTGACATCTGACATCATTATCTGTTATATATACAATGATAATCCAGTTTGGTTGATGATTGATTGTTGATGTTTATATTGGACATTAAATTGTTAATGTTAAAATGATAAATAATATGCAATTGAATTTGACGAATGATAGTTAAAAAAATTGGAATCGACATATGTGTTGAATTTGATTTGTTAAATTTGTATAATATGACCCTTTAAATGTTTAATCACTCGACACGTAGAAATATGGTTAACTTCACCTTAAACCATTTAAATGTATGTGTATAAATTGATGTAGTTTGAAATTGAATAATGAATATCAAGTGAAGAACCATCTAAATATTAGTGTAATAATCTTTAATCTACATGAAACGATAGTGTAGATTCTAGAAATAATTTTATTAATTTACACAAATAACAATGTGAATTAATACGATTATTTCGGGATTATTTGAATTGATTATTGGATTGATATTGCTTGTAACAACCCAGTGTTTTATAGCCGTTGAATATCGTCAAGTGGTGATTTAAATTGTTTATCAATTGCAATTGAAATTTTATTCGAGTTAAAAATTCGTGCATAAAATTGTTAAGTACTTTTGTCAGTGTAAATTCATTTATAAAACGATTAACGTTGATAAATATTTGCTGTCAGGAGTTTCGATACTAGTAGACATCCGTTTAAAAATCTGAGATGGTTAGTTCAACAACATAATTTAACATAAACAAAACAAATTTGTTTTTAAAAGAAAAAAAAATTTTGATTTAACATCCCTCCATGCCTCCGGTACCCCACCCCATACCCTTCCAAAGACACGCCCCCCTCTCTTTTCAAATCAGAACAGAAGAAAGAAAACGAACGAAATAAAATGGCGGCATCATCTTCGCCCTCGTCTTCCCAAATTAGGGCTTGAAGCTGTAATGCGATTTTTCGTTCGTCTTCAAGGAATTAGGGCTTTGATTGTCGAAGACGTCAGCATCGCTTTCCTCGATCAAAAGAAAATCGCGAGTAGCTTCTATCCATCGTCTCCTCATTGTCCACTTCGGCCGCTTCTAGCTGGTCGAGTTCGTCTCCGCTTCGAACAAGGTGAGTAATATCTCACATCTAATTCGTACTTCATGTAGTGTGATTTTGGGACTTCGGTCACTTTGAATTGTGGTAGTAATTTGGGCTTCGGCCATTTGGTTCTATTTCGATGCCTGAGATAATACTTTGAATCGCTTAAAACTGCTAGTGCACTGGGTTTCATGTGTATAACTGAATTTGTTCATTTGTCTTGTTCGAAACTGCTATGGATTTAAATCGACATTGATTTTGTGGCATTTGTTTTTGGGTTTCGTGACTTTCGCAGACTTGATAATATGTTTTTATTATTCACGACTTCGACTTGCTTTTGTATTATCATAACCTATACTTGGGCATTGGACTTGAACATCTGATACCATTTGGTATCTTTATTGATTTTGTTCTGTCTCTGGTTTCCCGTTTGGTTCTTTGATTTGGAGACCATTGGTAACTCACTTTGCTAGTTTATCAAGTGTCAGACCCTCGAACAATTTGCGTGCAAAATGTGTCTGTGCCAGGCCTTCTTTCTTTGCATGAATTTATGTCAATTGCTTAGCACTTCATGTTGAAGTCTATTGCACGCGTGACCATCTTCAAGTACTCTGGTCCTTTGGTTAATTGAACTTGCAGTGGCCATCCTCTTTTACGTAAAGCATAGTATCATGTTGGAAACAGTTGTTGCATGTCTGCACATAAAGATGCTAGATCCTTGTAATTGTAAAATGCATGCAAGTTTAATTCCCTGTTACATTATTTCTAGTTCATTGTCCTCTTGATTCTTTCATACTTGTGTGTATCTGGTTGACAATGTATGCATGGTCTTCACTGGTCTGAACATGCTACTTGGGTGTGTCTAGTTGGCAATGTCTGCATGCATCTATGTTTGCGCCTTGGTCTCGCATTGCACTGGCCAATGCCATTTGAGTATCAATGTGTGTATCTCACTGCATCTTCTTCTTCCTTGAACTTTGTTTGGGTTCACTGCACTGTCTAGAGTTACAGTTGCATATATGTTGTATCCTTTTGTTGATGATACTCGAGATTTTGTTGTACTTGACATCGTGATAATGTGGTTCCACTGTTTGTGTCATGTTGCACTATAAGTTGCTTCAATTTCCTCCTATTCACTGTATTGAAGTGTAGCTTGTATTTATTTGAATCTTTTCCCTGTCCCCATTTTTGGTTGCACTGTCACTTGAATTACATTCATCCTTGAGGTCAGTTTCTTGGTTTGTTGATTCCACTGGAGTCTGGGCATTTCTATGCTCTAGTCTCCACAGCAGCATCCATGCTTTAGTTGCTGACTGCTGCATTGCCCAATGTATTCAAGCGTAGCCTTTATATATGTGCATACCTTTGTTCTGAAGTGTAGCTTCACTTGAGTCAAATCGAACTTGAGTCATCGGCCTTATGCTAGTGTCTTCCGAGCATTCTTTATTCATGTATTCATTTAGATATCCATGTTGTATTTATGCTCGCTGCCCTATTGATCTCTGCCTGAACTTCACTTGTTTGCTTTGACATTATGGTTGCAGTTGTACATTTGTAGACTTTGACCCATGTGTACATTGAACTGGTGCACTTCTTATTGTATATCGACTTGAGTTCCTTGATGACACTTGTTGTTGTTATTGTTTCACTTGCTGCCACTGTCTTCTTTGTAGTTGCATTCTGCCCTTGTCTTTGCAACTGTTTGCTACTATAGCTTCATCGTGGCGGTTGCTTCGTATTCGCTTATGTCTGCAGTCGCATGCGCTTTGCAGTTTTTTTCCCCCTGTTGGGAATTGTCCTTGAATTCACTTGAGTTGAACCCGATTTCGGGGTTTGACCTTGTGATCACTTGTGACTTTCATTGAGCTTTTGTGTATCTCCTGCGATAGTGGCGAGGCAGTACACGCGTGCGTGTACTGCAGCCCTATCAGATTTGACAGTTTTAAATTGATTTAGTCGATTTGATAAATTGTTTATTTATCTCTGTTCATAATTTAAATCTGCTGATTGTTGTTAAACACTGTTAAGTGTTATATTGACCGTTGTCCGGTTTCTTTGTTTAAAGAATCGGATAGACGGGAATTATGGTGACTGTCGTCTATTTAAATTATTACTGCCTATATGCACTAATAAACTGAGTTTGAATTAGACTGACCTGGGTATTATTTTCTTTTGAATGTAATACTCGGGTCAGACCCGAGTTATTTCAGGTTGTAGATTTTCTTCTTTGAGTTGCTGTTCAGGATTTGAAGACGTTTCACATCTTCTGAAGTTGTCAGTGTCATTTTGTAGTAGTCGTGTCATTGTATAGAACGATATGTATTCATGTATATTAGTCGATAATGTACTTGTATATATAACTTCTAGAGTCGACAGTTGTAGTTGTATCATATGTATCGTGTCAACTATGTATTAACTGACATCAGTTATATATATATGAGGCTTTTGTTTTTATCTGTGTTCCGCAATTATATTATCTG
The DNA here is from genome assembly GCA_030737815.1 of Allium fistulosum. Taxonomy (NCBI): domain Eukaryota; kingdom Viridiplantae; phylum Streptophyta; class Magnoliopsida; order Asparagales; family Amaryllidaceae; genus Allium; species Allium fistulosum. Next base: position 1,213,870,615 of record CM060904.1, on the reverse strand, counting down.
TGTTATTGTTATATCTAATATCCTAAACTATTATGAACTATCGTAGTTCATTTTATACTGATAATTGGATATGTCGATGGGAGTAAATAAATAATAGATGAAAAATAAAAAGTATATACCACTCCTATCGAGATAACCAATATTAGTGTAAGGCCAATTACGGATGGTCGCTCCTATCCAGCCTTATTCTTCGTAATAATAGACAGTATTTCTTTTAATACTCTTTGTTATTATGAGCATAGAGGTGGGGCGTCACAGTTGGTATCAGAGCTTGGGGTTTATGGACATAATATAAAACATAACTTGGATGGAACATATGTTACAACTATTAGTCGATGTTTTATCTGTGATTTGAGTCAAAACTAAAGTTTTGAAATTTGGATGAAATTTTTAAATAACTTTATTTAAAAATAATAGTGAATTTGTGTTCTGATGATTTGATTGATTTGAGTACTGTTTATCAGAGTGCGCAGCGGAAACAGTGAAACTATCTTCGCTGAGTACAACTGATAATCCTTTTGATTTAAAAATCAAATACGAAATTGATATGAATTTCATTTGTTGTGTACATAGCTGTAATTATTTTGTTCTTTGAGAATTTCGAATCCGAATTGAGGATTCGAAGAAATTGCAGATATGTGATTTTGTTGAAATTTCCGCTGGCTTTCTTTTGTACTAATCATCTATTGATTAGAGTTTGGCTGTTTTGAATTATCTTCATTGAAGATACCTTCGAATGATTTCTTTGTTTATATTGTAATGAACGTGCAAAACTGAGTTTCACGTCATTGCATTTATTTTACGTTGAACCGATGCTTGGTTATGATACGTATTTTGTTGCCGTTATTTTTATAACGGGATTCTTACACCAATGCTGAATTTTTGAGGCACGGTGTTTTGTTGACAATTTTAATGAATGAAAATTCACTGATGTCACATTTTGATGTGAATTATTTTGATGAGATATTTGATGTTTTAAAATTACTGTTGCTTTGACTTCAGTAATAGTCAAATTTTTAAAAAGTGGATTTTCTAGCGGTTATTCTGCAATGCTGTTTTGTGACTGTTTTTACGGTATTTTGAGAAGTACAATTTCCTTATCGAAATTGTTACTGATTTGCTGCTTTAATCACGTGATTGGAAAATCGTTTTAAAATGAAAATTGTTTTATAAATTTTTAACAGTTTACGTTTTCAAAAGAATGAGAAAGCGACTTAAACGATTCAGCAAAATCGAGGATTATGACCCCTTTCTTTTACTGTTTCGCTTAACTCCGGACTTGTCCAGTTGAGAATGTGAATTGTTATTTTTACAAAATAAATAAAATTGTTTTCAGAAATTTTAACAGTTTGCGCTTTCAAAAGAATGAGGAAGCGATTTAAACGTTTCAGCAAAATCGAGGACTATGACCCCTTTCTTTTACTGATTCGCTTAACTCCGGACTTGTCCAGTTGAGAATGTGAATTGTTATTTTTACAAAATAAATAAAATTGTTTTCAGAAATTTTAACAGTTTGCGCTTTCAAAAGAATGAGGAAGTGATTTAAACGATTTAGCAAAAGTGCGGAGTATGGAACCACACTTTTACTATTTCGGTTAATTCCGGACTCGTTAATTGAATATCTGTTGTTTTGATGATTCTACACTTTCAAGGAAACGATGAAGAGAATTAAACAATTTAGTAAAACTCGTGGTTATGGGACATGTGCGTTTGCTATTTTGGTTAATTCCGGACTCGTTAATTGGAACATTTTGATGCTTTCGTGTGCTTTCGAGCCACTATGAGGACCTTCGGGTCATTTGTTGGACCTTCGGGTCATTTGTTGGGCTTTCGGGCCACTCTGCTGACCTTCGGGTCAAATACCAGTACTAGACCTTCGGGTCACTCCGCGGACCTTCGGGTCAATCTGATGGGCGCCAAAATTATGTTGAGTACTTGGTAGGCTTCGGCCACTCTGAGATGCACGTGCGGCGAATTAAAAACTCGCCATCTGATGGGATCGATCCAAGCTTTTATGTTGATTTTCTAGTCTTCTTAATTGATTTCTAGATATTTGTTGTTTCCAATTATCTGCAGGTAATTGGATATTTGCTGATATGAGTTCTGATTATCGTTTTTGATAATCAGATATTTGTTGATTCTAATTATCGCTTGTGATAATTAGATATTTGCTGATATGAGTTCTGATTATCGTTTTTGATAATCAGATATTTGTTGATTCTAATTATCGCTTGTGATAATTAGATATTTGCTGATATGAGTTCTGATTATCGTTTTTGATAATCAGATATTTGTTGATTCTAATTATCGCTTGTGATAATTAGATATTTGCTGATATGAGTTCTGATTATCGTTTTTGATAATCAGATATTTGTTGATTCTAATTATCGCTTGTGATAATTAGATATTTGCTGATATGAGTTCTGATTATCGTTTTTGATAATCAGATATTTGTTGATTCTAATTATCGCTTGTGATAATTAGATATTTGCTGATATGAGTTCTGATTATCGTTTTTGATAATCAGATATTTGTTGATTCTAATTATCGCTTGTGATAATTAGATATTTGCTGATATGAGTTCTGATTATCGTTTTTGATAATCAGATATTTGTTGATTCTAATTATCGCTTGTGATAATTAGATATTTGTTGATATGAGTTTTGATTATCGTTTTAGATAATTAAATATTTGTTGATTTGAGATTTAATTATCGTTTTTGATAATTAAATATTTGCTGATTTGAGATTTAATTATCGCTTTAGATAATTAAATATTTGCTGATTTCGAATTTAATTATCGCTTTTGATAATTAAATATTTGCTGATTTGAGATTTAATTATCGCTTTTGATAATTAAATATTTGTTGATATGAGATTTAATTATCGCTTTTGATAATTAAATATTTGCTTATTTGAGATTTAATTATCGCTTTTGATAATTAAATATTTGTTGAAATTGAAATTTGATTATCGTTGTGATAATCGAATATTTGTTGATTTGAGAAATTTGATTATCGTTTTTGGTAATTGAATATTTGTTTCTGACTATCGTTTGAGATAATCAGATATTTGATTTGTCTTCTGATTATCGTTTGAGATAAGTAAATAATTGCGATTCGAAAATTCAATTATCGTTTTGATGATTGAATATTTGCGACTTTTGAGATTTGAGCTTCGTCTTTTTCTCTGGCGATTCAGGTGAGTAATTTGATTTACTCACATTCAATTCGTGCTCTGTATGGGATTTCTGCTCTGTTTTTCCTTCTCTTTAGTTGCTAGAACTCGATTGTTCTTGCTTTTGTTAGTCGTTTGATTTTGATCCCTGATTCCCACGAGGTTGGTTCTTTTGATTTGAAGCAGTCGAACCTTTCGATTTCTTATCTAATACTTCCCCGCTGACACTTGCTTTGCTTATACATTCGACATTGCCATGCTCTTTTGGTTGTTACCTTTTATCCATTTATTCCCTAAGATTGCGTGGACGCAATTTTTATAAGGAGGGGAGTCTGTAACAACCCAGTGTTTTATAGCCGTTGAATATCGTCAAGTGGTGATTTAAATTGTTTATCAATTGCAATTGAAATTTTATTCGAGTTAAAAATTCGTGCATAAAATTGTTAAGTACTTTTGTCAGTGTAAATTCATTTATAAAACGATTAACGTTGATAAATATTTGCTGTCAGGAGTTTCGATACTAGTAGACATCCGTTTAAAAATCTGAGATGGTTAGTTCAACAACATAATTTAACATAAACAAAACAAATTTGTTTTTAAAAGAAAAAAAAAATTTGATTTAACATCCCTCCATGCCTCCGGTACCCCACCCCATACCCTTCCAAAGACACGCCCCCCTCTCTTTTCAAATCAGAACAGAAGAAAGAAAACGAACGAAATAAAATGGCGGCATCATCTTCGCCCTCGTCTTCCCAAATTAGGGCTTGAAGCTGTAATGCGATTTTTCGTTCGTCTTCAAGGAATTAGGGCTTTGATTGTCGAAGACGTCAGCATCGCTTTCCTCGATCAAAAGAAAATCGCGAGTAGCTTCTATCCATCGTCTCCTCATTGTCCACTTCGGCCGCTTCTAGCTGGTCGAGTTCGTCTCCGCTTCGAACAAGGTGAGTAATATCTCACATCTAATTCGTACTTCATGTAGTGTGATTTTGGGACTTCGGTCACTTTGAATTGTGGTAGTAATTTGGGCTTCGGCCATTTGGTTCTATTTCGATGCCTGAGATAATACTTTGAATCGCTTAAAACTGCTAGTGCACTGGGTTTCATGTGTATAACTGAATTTGTTCATTTGTCTTGTTCGAAACTGCTATGGATTTAAATCGACATTGATTTTGTGGCATTTGTTTTTGGGTTTCGTGACTTTCGCAGACTTGATAATATGTTTTTATTATTCACGACTTCGACTTGCTTTTGTATTATCATAACCTATACTTGGGCATTGGACTTGAACATCTGATACCATTTGGTATCTTTATTGATTTTGTTCTGTCTCTGGTTTCCCGTTTGGTTCTTTGATTTGGAGACCATTGGTAACTCGCTTTGCTAGTTTATCAAGTGTCAGACCCTCGAACAATTTGCATGCAAAATGTGTCTGTGCCAGGCCTTCTTTCTTTGCATGAATTTATGTCAATTGCTTAGCACTTCATGTTGAAGTCTATTGCACGCGTGACCATCTTCAAGTACTCTGGTCCTTTGGTTAATTGAACTTGCAGTGGCCATCCTCTTTTACGTAAAGCATAGTATCATGTTGGAAACAGTTGTTGCATGTCTGCACATAAAGATGCTAGATCCTTGTAATTGTAAAATGCATGCAAGTTTAATTCCCTGTTACATTATTTCTAGTTCATTGTCCTCTTGATTCTTTCATACTTGTGTGTATCTGGTTGACAATGTATGCATGGTCTTCACTGGTCTGAACATGCTACTTGGGTGTGTCTAGTTGGCAATGTCTGCATGCATCTATGTTTGCGCCTTGGTCTCGCATTGCACTGGCCAATGCCATTTGAGTATCAATGTGTGTATCTCACTGCATCTTCTTCTTCCTTGAACTTTGTTTGGGTTCACTGCACTGTCTAGAGTTACAGTTGCATATATGTTGTATCCTTTTGTTGATGATACTCGAGATTTTGTTGTACTTGACATCGTGATAATGTGGTTCCACTGTTTGTGTCATGTTGCACTATAAGTTGCCTCAATTTCCTCCTATTCACTGTATTGAAGTGTAGCTTGTATTTATTTGAATCTTTTCCCTGTCCCCACTTTTGGTTGCACTGTCACTTGAATTACATTCATCCTTGAGGTCAGTTTCTTGGTTTGTTGATTCCACTGGAGTCTGGGCATTTCTATGCTCTAGTCTCCACAGCAGCATCCATGCTTTAGTTGCTGACTGCTGCATTGCCCAATGTATTCAAGCGTAGCCTTTATATATGTGCATACCTTTGTTCTGAAGTGTAGCTTCACTTGAGTCAAATCGAACTTGAGTCATCGGCCTTATGCTAGTGTCTTCCGAGCATTCTTTATTCATGTATTCATTGAGATATCCATGTTGTATTTATGCTCGCTGCCCTATTGATCTCTGCCTGAACTTCACTTGTTTGCTTTGACATTATGGTTGCAGTTGTACATTTGTAGACTTTGACCCATGTGTACATTGAACTGGTGCACTTCTTATTGTATATCGACTTGAGTTCATTGATGACACTTGTTGTTGTTATTGTTTCACTTGCTGCCACTGTCTTCTTTGTAGTTGCATTCTGCCCTTGTCTTTGCAACTGTTTGCTACTATAGCTTCATCGTGGCGGTTGCTTCGTATTCGCTTATGTCTGCAGTCGCATGTGCTTTGCAGTTTTTTTCCCCCTGTTGGGAATTGTCCTTGAATTCACTTGAGTTGAACCCGATTTCGGGGTTTGACCTTGTGATCACTTGTGACTTTCATTGAGCTTTTGTGTATCTCCTGCGATAGTGGCGAGGCAGTACACGCGTGCGTGTACTGCAGCCCTATCAGATTTGACAGTTTTAAATTGATTTAGTCGATTTGATAAATTGTTTATTTATCTCTGTTCATAATTTAAATCTGCTGATTGTTGTTAAACACTGTTAAGTGTTATATTGACCGTTGTCCGGTTTCTTTGTTTAAAGAATCGGATAGACGGGAATTATGGTGACTGTCGTCTATTTAAATTATTACTGCCTATATGCACTAATAAACTGAGTTTGAATTAGACTGACCTGGGTATTATTTTCTTTTGAATGTAATACTCGGGTCAGACCCGAGTTATTTCAGGTTGTAGATTTTCTTCTTTGAGTTGCTGTTCAGGATTTGAAGACGTTTCACATCTTCTGAAGTTGTCAGTGTCATTTTGTAGTAGTCGTGTCATTGTATAGAACGATATGTATTCATGTATATTAGTCGATAATGTACTTGTATATATAACTTCTAGAGTCGACAGTTGTAGTTGTATCATATGTATCGTGTCAACTATGTATTAACTGACATCAGTTATATATATATGAGGCTTTTGTTTTTATCTGTGTTCCGCAATTATATTATCTGTGTTATTGTTATATCTAATGTCCTAAACTATTATGAACTATCGTAGTTCGTTTTATACTGATAATTGGATATGTCGATGGGAGTAAATAAATAATAGATGAAAAATAAAAAGTATATACCACTCCTATCGAGATAACCAATATTAGTGTAAGGCCAATTACGGATGGTCGCTCCTATCCAGCCTTATTCTTCGTAATAATAGACAGTATTTCTTTTAATACTCTTTGTTATTATGAGCATAGAGGTGGGGCGTCACATTGCTTGTTGTTATTGCTTGTTTATTTACTTTGACACCATCCCAGTTATCACACTGCAAGTTCCCTTTGCTATGTTTTGATTTTGAATCGAATTGGAATCGGGTTGAAATGATAAATACCCAAATGAACTTGACTTAGGATAAAGAATTAAATAAAACCCGATTGGTCAATGATTTGTTTTAAAAATAAAATGAAGATTTTATGTAAATAAATGATATGGTTTTGAAACGAAGTTGGAATTTGAATTTTTATGAAAGGAAATGTTAATACTTAAAAATCTGAATCAAAATATTAACATGGTAGATGATGAATGAACGTTGTTTTAAAATTTGGAATTATTAATAATTAAGTTTGAAATTATTTAATAATTAAGTTTTGAAATTATTTAATAATTAAATAAGATTGAATTATTGAATAATTAAATTAAAATTGAATTCTTTGTTAAGTGAAATTGAACTTCTTGAATAAGTGAAATTAAGTTTCTTTATTAATTGAGTTGTGGAATTGTAACTAAGTAAATTAATAAGTGAAATTGAATTTCTCTAATGGGAAATAAAATGTGTTTTATTGAAATTAATGTAAGATTTGAAATGTAAAGAATTTTATTTGATGAAGTTAATTTAATGTTATTGTAAGTTTTGATATAATGAAGTTGAACTTAGGTAATTGATTTAATGAATTGGAAATTTAATAGAAATTGTTTTGAATGACAAATTTACTTAATGAATATTGAATAAATTCGATCAATGAATTTAAATTGATTTGAATGTTAAATTAAATTAATTTAAATGATTTCGTAATGAACTTATATACGAACTTGAATCAATTTTTGAATTGTTAAATATAAATTTAAATGGAATTATAAGATTTTGAAATGGTAATTTGGAAGTTTTGAAACGTAAATTATGGAAATTGATTTAAAAAGACAAATGAAATGTTGGTTTACAAATTATATTTGAAATTGAATTTGATTTGGTTTTGAAATAAATAAACGACCAATCGGTGTAATAATTACGAAAGTTATTAAAGAGACCGGAATCGGTTAGGGAGATACTCACTGTCTAAACCGAAATATAACTATATGCGGAGTGTGATCCAGAATGAAGTGGTTGGAATGATGTACGTGATGACCGAAGAAAGAGAACGATGATGGATAGCCTTGACACTTGTGTCAAATTGGAAATGACTAAAACAGGAGCCGTGCCGGGCCAAATGGAGGTTAGCTGCCTCGAGCGAACACACTTCTTCGAAAACTACTCATTACTTGTTGTCGATTGGTGCACCCTTGATTTTGGGAGTGTTGTTTCGCGGTGTTGCGATCGCTGCGGCGATGCGTTCTCACCAGTCCAGATCAGGCAAACGGTAGTTTCACTACCTTGGGTATTGCCTCATGTGCCTTGTCATACTTGTATCCTTATATACGCGACCACTACGATTTGTTTTGTGTTATACCTATGGAGTACTCCCTGATAGCCCACTAGTTTACGGTGGATTTTACAACCCTGTATAGTCTATAACGCTTATAAAAAAATTGTGTTAAGGGGAATAATGGTAACGCCTTAACACTATTTTGATACTTTATATTACTAATAGGCATTATCTACTTATCGTACACTACTACATAGTAGATAGTTTAACGGATCCTTAAAGGATGGTTATTCCAAACATCCTTTGAGTTACTTGTATTTCAATTGTTATTTCACTTGAGTTGGATTTATTGATATAAGAATATTAATCCTGACTCGAGTGTTTTGTGTTTTGCTTTACGCTCGGGTCAGACTGAGTGTACCAGTATTCGAGACTCACCTTTGGAGTTGGAGCTTCGCTTGGAGATCCAGCTATCTATCCAGCTTTCAGATATCCAGTTGATTCTAGTGATGTATTCTGATATTGTATTTGATTATGTATTCGAGACATCTGTTGTACCTTATTTAACTCTGATATGTATATAGTAGCTTCATGAACTACTATCTTTTGCTCCCGCTGCATTTATTACTCTGTGTCAATGATTTGTGATTATTTATTTACTGTATATGTTTAGTTTTGCCAATTTAAATTAACAATTCGGTATTTTGAATCATTCAAGTTCGACATGTGCGGATGCGAATGGTCCAAAATAGCGGGTCGTTATAGTTGGTATCAGAGCTTTGGTAGCTCTAGGCAAAACTTAATATATAGGGTAAATGTATTTACAGAATCACTCTCATTTGAGTTTCAATCTCTTCCTTTTGACTCGATTCCTTTGAATTTTGGAACGTTCCCTGCGTTTCCAAAAATCCATTCGTGTCCCTCACTATTCGCCTTCTCATTCCAGAGTATCCCATAACTCCACCTTGAATGAACTTTATAATGAATCGGCGGTCACGCCAAACTTCAAATGATTTGTAAAGGGGTGAAACTCCTTTACAATAGGCATTGATTTACCGGAGATTTATATATCCTCGATTTAGATGCTAACATCTTTGGTTATGCTGAATTCTATCTCTTGAGATCAATGTCGATTTGCCTCGGAATTCTACATTGATCTTATTCCTGAAGTCACGGTTGACCCAGTTAAGATTGCCCGCAATTTATATAAATTCATCAATCTTCCTACTTTGTTATTAATCATCTTATCTTTGTTTCGAACTTATCTTCGAATCAAATTTCTCTTTGATTTGAGTCCATCAAATTTGAAACCCTTTCCTTATTTTGAAAATTCATTCCTGTATCGTCGAGCAAAGAAATTTGTTTGTAAACTAATATATATAAATGTTTTAATATATGTTGTGTTGTTTGAGTTGTTGATGTTGATTTGGGTTTCCGATAGATTCGTCTGATCAACGCTATCGATAGGATTTCCAAAACACTTGAGTAGAGCGAACTGACATAATATTATTTTCAAATTTGGTAAATGAAATAAATTTGTATGAATATTATATATATATATATATATATATATATATATATATATATAAGTAAAATTTTCTGAAATTTGATAAGTTAATTAAATTGGTTGTTGAAATGATAATAATTGATTTTCACTTATTGTTCTATAAATGAATTTTTAAACATGGGTTATAAACTGATTTGAAATTTAAATGAATTTAAAATTTAGAATTTGTGAATTTAATTTCCAGTGATTTCAAGTTTTGGTTTTTCAAATTTTAAAATGTATATTATTGAACGTATTTTCAAATAGAAACTGTTTTCAAAGAATTTTCAAATATTGAAATCAGTGCTCTTCTCTTTGTCGCTGGAAAATAATTTCGGTGATGGCGGCCACATCATCGACATTCATTTTCTAGTTTCGAAGTGGAGAAACCTGTAACAACCCGGCTTTCTACCACCAGAAAGTCGGATCATTATGAAGAAAGAAAGGGATAGGAAATAGAAAAGAAGAGAAGAAAGAAAGAAATAACAACAATGATCTCACAGCGGAACGAATAAATTATATTAATAACATAAACTATTACATAGTATACAACACTTATCAGAGTTATACAACATATACATCACTTACTAGACAGTTATAAACATCTGTCTAGACATTACAACTCAAATACAAGACAAGACACTATCACAGATATCAACACAGCGGAATACTATATCTACGAACGCCGAAGCTTCCTGCTCCATTGCTCCTCCAGAATATTCGTCAAAGCTAAACCTGAATCCCTTGGCTACTCGTAAAAATTTGAGTACCCAAGAGTTTAATAAAACAGAAAATAAACACTTGGGTCAGACATGGGTCTGGTGTGAGTAAACGGGTTAAAATTGTTTAACTTCAAAACCTTTTGAAAACAAAGGTATCACGTAAGACTTCCCACACATAAACATGGAAAAGTTTTTACCTTACGCTAACCAAAACATTTGATAGGAAATCCAGTTATATTATAATAGGGTCTAGGGTTTTCAAGTAAAATACAGAAATAGCTGAAATGCTTACATCTCACATTCCAACATAGTTGGGCACAACTAATACGTACGGCACTTATTGGAGTTTGGATTCCATACAATGGCAGGGCTACTGGGGTACCGCCCGTCACAGTACGTGGCCTAGATCACCGTACCGAGGAGTACGCCCGCTCCCCTGCAACACAAAGCCGGAACCATCCCTTACTGGATAATCCCGAACAAGACAATCCCGTAGTTGGCGCGACCAACCACACACTAAGCCGAATAAAAGAAAAGGGACCTCTAGACAGGGATCTATCTTGCTCTCAGTGGGTGCTACCCACGAAGCCTTGCTGCACCTCCCCTGTTTTAGCCATTCCCGGTTGATGAGGCTTGAGGTTACGATTACCTTTAATCAGAACATATCACTTAGAATGCTCATCGTCCGCCCGACGATGTGCTGAAAGCATTCAATCCATATAAGTTCGTTCCGGGTTCGAACGAAACCGAAGGCATTATCTCGTTACACTCGTTTTGGAATCACCCTCAGAGTTAACGACAATAACCCTTGCACTCTGAATCTTCATCTTCACTTGAGATTCACGACCTATCGTAAATTTGGATCGATGTGGTATTCGGGTCTCCAGACCTGGAAATCCGGTATACGGAAACCCGATCCCGGTCTCATCGAAATCCAAAACGTATCTTTTAAGGCCAAGTTGTTTAAAGGTTTAAACAATTTAACTTATCTATATTCATTCAGATAGATAATTCACAAATCACAATTGATAATCATATTATCATTTAAACAGATGATTCATAACCAAATAGGTAATCCATATCAACATCACAATAGTTAATCTATATTACCATCATAAAGCAACCAAGCATTCATACCATACAACATTACTTATCTCATTTCTGATATTACATCCATTCAAGACAATCAATGTCATTCATTCTTATATAAGCAATGATTTACTTAATCACAACATAATTAATTTAAAATGAATTAAATTAACTATCTCTATCTTTAATTAATTTAAAGTGAATTAAATTAATTACTTCTTCTCTTAATTAATTTAAAATGAATTAAATTAATTACTTCATCATAAATCTTACTTATATAATCATTAATTAATTACAAATAAATTAATTAATCATTTCTCTAATTATCCACTTTAATTAATCACTTTTGATTAATTATACTTTAATTACATTTAAGTAATTATCTTTAATTAATTTCACAAATTAATTATCCTTAATTAAATACAGTAATTAACCTTTAATTACTTAATTAATTAATTAATTACTTTAATCTTTAATTAATTACAATTAATCACTTATCATTTAATTAATTAATCTTAATTAATCAACTCTTAATTACATCATTAATTAATTATAAACTAATGATCCTTAATTATATCTTTAATTATTCTATTAATTACATTAAGTAATTAACCTTAATTAAATCACAATTATTAATCACCTTTGATTAATCTAATCCAGTAATTAACTTCCCTTAATTACTTTTATTAATTAATTACTTTTTAATTAATTATCTTAACAAATACTTAATTACCTTATTAATTAACCTTTAATCACTTTAATTAACTTTATTAAATAAATTATTTAATTAATAATACTAGGTAATTAACTCTTAATTACTTTCATTAAATTACTTTCATAAAATAATTATCCACTAATTACTTTATTAAATAATTTCCTTTTTTCTTCATTACATCTAGAAATCATTCCTTAATTACTTCATCAAGCAATTATATTTAATTAATTATAAGAAATTTTCTTTAATTATCACTAATTAATTACTTAGTTAATTATTTAACTAATTATTTAAATTCAATTAAATAATTTCTTAACTCCTTATATTTAAAGATCTTAATTAAGAAAATCATTTATCTTAATTAAATTATTATATATTCTTAAATCATTTAAAATAAATGAATTACCCTTATTAATTTCACATATTAATTTCCTTTAATAAATCAAATCTTAAATACTAAAGATAAAATCTTTATTATAATTAAACCATTTCAACATTACTTTTAACCTTCAAAATCTTTGAAACTTTTCAAAGTTATTAAATAAACTTTAATACAAAGATCAATTTGAAAATCTATTTCTTATTCTTTAAAACTTGTTAAAAACAATTTTTCTATACAATAATTTAGTTTAATAGTAAAAACTTGGTTTTACTTTTATTTTAAAAACTTAGAGCCATTTCAAAAACAAACTTCTTTGATTTAAAACTTTCTTTTAAAAAAAAATATAATGCCTGCTCCCACCAACCCGAGAAAAACCCAAGTTTCCCCGATAAAAACTCGAGACTACCCTCGTTTTCGTCTTGCTTCGAGTAAAAACTCGATTCCCCCGATGTAAACCCGAGAACACACTTTCTTCCCCAAACCCATATCCCAGATGCACACAACCGTGCACATAAACGTGCACATCCACGCCGATCGACGGCGAACTCCACGATAGCCTCCGACACATCGCCTATGACCACGGCGACACGATCGAGCATCAAAATTTTCACGATTCGAACGAAATCGAATTCGAGTGATTCGAACCCATCAGCTTGAAACGACATCACCGGTAAAATCACCCTCCACGGCAATCAACACTTCGAGACACCTCGCCACCTTCGTCGAAGCTTCCCTACTTCGCCTCGAACCAACAGAACCACGTGCGATCGCTTCCAGTCGCTTGTCGACGCCGCGAAACTCGGTTGAACATTAACGTGAAAACCAGAGTCTTAAACCCTACTCGTTCGAATTCCAGCCTCCTCGACCATCAATAAAATACACGAGTATTTTTCCGATGATCTACTACACTTCCTTCACCTCCATGCCCAACAACGTTGATCATCTCGCCGTCGTTCGCCTTGATTTGACCAAAGTTCCCAAAAACATAAAATTCGAAATTCTCATTGATTACGAATCTAAAAATCTTGAAACAAGTTTCTAAATTCACGATTTTTCATTACAAATTCAAATATAAAACCCAAACTCAAGATCGATTCGATAAAATTTTGACCCATATTGAATTTTACTGTAAATTAGAAACTTCCGAGCTAATTACCTAAATTAAATACCTGTAATTATTTTAAAAGTGATGTTAATTGATTTCAAACATCTTTCGTTTGTAAATTCTAAGTTATTAGAGATCAAGTGATGAGATACATATTTTTAAAAAGAAAATCAAGACTGTCATCAATTTACAGAACTAAGTTATCAACCTACAGGCATTCAAATATACTATACAGGCATTTCAAACATACAATACAGGCATTTCAAACATTCATATACAACATGCATACATTACAATCATTTCAGATAAATCATCACATATAAAAAGTTTAACTCTGTTTTTAAAATGATATTTACTCACCAGAAACTTTGAACAGAGAACAGTTTCCAGGCTTGTTCCAGATTTTAAACTTCTTGAATTTCTTTTGCTATTGAATATTATCTGAAATTGATCTTTGAATTTAGTTGCTTGTTGATTGATTAAATCCTCTGATTGCATGTCTTCAGATTCAATTGAAGATTTGAAGCTGCTGTTTGGAATTGCTTTTCATCTTCTTATCTCAGATTTGCATTTCAATTTTCAGATTTATTTTCTCTTTGAATTTTGATTCCAGGTTTTACTTATCTTTAGATTCGAATTGTTCTTAGTGGAGAAAGAATTTGAAGAAACGAAAATTTTTAAACTGAAAAATGAAAACAGATTTTTATTCTTACATAAATTTTACAACTTTAATTATCAAGGAGAAAAGAAAATAAAATAGATAAAGCCACTTGTCCTTTTAATTAGCTTACACATAGGTTTTCAAATTACAAATGTCTTTAAACTACCTTTAAAAACTTACAAGTGTACATTCTTATTTTAATTAATTTACTTAAGCTATACCTATGTATTTATAAAATATTTACATGTATATAAAATGTATTTATCTTTTATAAATAAGCTTTTAGATTTTAATAAATATACAAATGTGAGAAACAATTATTTAAAATAACTTATGTTTATATCAATTAAATATAACATACTTATATATGCTTGAGAAATTGAGTTTAACTCTCTATATATTTTTACAAACCCATTTTGACTTATATTTGAATATTAAAAGAGAAAAGATTATTAAAACAAATAAACTTCTTAATTTAAACCTTAACCAAAATAAAACTTAAAATATATGTTTATAATAAATAAGAAATTATTCTTGTTATTTAAATCTTAAAATATCATTTTCAAAAGTATTAAACCAAATTACAAATTATATATATATATTAAAGTTTGAAAACATCTTATTAAATTCAAATTCAATATTCTTTCCATTCCAATATATACAAATATATATATTCTAAATGGAAAATACTTTTAACATTAGCTTTATAATTATCATATTTAATTTTAATACATAACTTCAAATAACAATATATATATACATATATATTATAATTTGATAACTTATCCTTTTATTAAATTAAAGACTCCCTATTTATATATATACCTATATATATACATTATAAATATAAACACTTATATTAGTTTTAGTAAGATAAATCTTCCTAATTAAAATTTTAGAAAAGATATTCCCAAATTAAAATGTTATTAGTTTTCAAAAGAAATAAATTTGCCAATTTAAAATATTATTAACCTTTTAAAATGAATAAACTTGTCAATTTATAAAATAAATCAACAAATCAATTTAATTATTTATAAAGATTATTAAATTGATATTGCCAAAATTCCGGGATATCACATTCCTCCCCCCTTAAAATAATTTCGTCCCCGAAATTTAAAAGCAAAGATAATTTAATAACCCAGTAAAATTTTAATTTTAAATAGCAACCATAGATATCAATCATATTCTAACAACCATAGCAAACAATTTAATCAAACAAATTTAACTATCCAGTCAAAACCTGGATAGAATTTACTCGAGTTTCCCCAAGTATATATATATACCGGGAGACTCGTTCTACAAGATCTAAACTAACTATCTACAATAATCTAGAAGTCCTTCCTTTCTAGATCTCAAATCTGAACAAGATATCAGACTAACTCAAAACCATCCCAACTATCCTTCTGAACTGCTGATTCCATCACTCGATGAATCATACACATATTCCTCAGAGATATGTGAAATAAAATGAATTCCAGTTATCCGAACTGGCAACTCAATCCTGGGGATCAAAATCTAATCTCCAAAGAACACAGAAAAATCTCATAATACTTCCGGAGCTTACTCTCCAGTCTTACCAAATCTTATATCTCCTTTGATCGGAGAAAAACTTAAACAATATCCAATTTCAACATCAATTTCCAAATTCCATCAATTCTTAACTGCATAACTCCTTTGACGATCCTGAGTCACTTCATTCTTCCTGATCAGCTTAACCCTTGCTGATGCTTCCTGGAACAATCTAGACCAACATCAAACCAATTTCCGGATCCTTCTCAACAAAATGGTTTCCCAAAAATCACCGAAATCCAGAACACAATTCTACTCCACAAACATTAGAGAACTATGAACTACTTCTCCTATCTGGAATAGCCAAAACAGTTGCACTTGACAACCTTATCTCCAAATCCTGAAAATTTCTTCACACTTAGAGATACACTTGAATTTCTTATAGAAATACTCTACTTCAATAAAATCACAACTCCCGGTTGCTCCCACTCTAGAATAGCTGCTATCTTGCTTTCGCTGCACAACTCTGATCTGGAATAGATGAGAATGCCATCGGAGAACTCGAGCACAAACTTGACCATCCATACATAGTTCACCATATCCATAAAATCTTAGTGAACCATTCCACTTGGTCGAAAACACCTCAGCAGAATCTTAATTAGAAAACTAGGTGTGATCAATCCCTCTCCAAAGAATCCTGAGCTGTTTCACCAAATTCTTCTCTAGGAGACATCCTTCTACAAAGCTGAATCACAGGTAACTCCACGAATCAAGTCGATACGGAATCTCAACATCCAATAATCCCAAGAGAATACCCGAACTATCGCAAGTCACTTTTGCGATCAGCCCAACCTAATTTCCACAGATACTGTTCTCTCTTCACAAATCAGAACAGCTCATACTTAACTATCCAATTCATCGAAGAAATGGATTCACTCTGCTGCTTCTGGACTCCAACTCAAAAAAAACTGCTCAGCCAGAAAACTTCCTGCCAACACAGAACACTTCCGAGCCGTACTGCTGACACAGACATCAAAGACTTCTTATCCGAAACTTCTCGAGAAATTCGGACCTCAAAGCAAATAGAAACACCCCACTGGACTCAGCCACAACACCGAAACAGACTCACTTCTTCAAACTTGTTCCAGAAGAAACATCTTCAGAAACGTCCATAGCCACCGTGTCTTATCACACAGCTACTGCTTCCTGAGGTTACCAAAATACCATCACTCGCTTCAGCTCATCCAATAGATCTACTCTATTCATCCAATTTCAAAGATAAACTCCGAACTTAAACAGTTTCCTTCGGAGATCGGTGAAATCTTTACACCACAACAAAGTTCACTCGAGACAGTATTAGGTCTACAGTCTTGTCAGATATACTTCCAACCTCAACACTCAAATTCTAACTATTGGTAGTCGTGTTACTCACACTACCACCTTATCTACCTTTATAACTTATATTGGAAAACCCGAACAGGTAACCCAACAAATAGGTAGAAATATATATATATATTTAAAATGATACTTTTTATATAGAAATTATTTCTGGGTAAAATTATTTCATTTACCTCTTTAAAACAATATTGTGTCCGTTGGCCTGGTTCAAGTGTTTAGAGATCCCTATCAATAACGTTAGCTACTCGTATTGACCAGAATCCATATACCACTCAACCGATCAATTAACACAATATAAAACCATTTTTATATAACTAACAATTACGCGCTCTCAAGATAGACACCACTCCAGAGCTTAGGCATTCACTCAACCTACTGCTCTGATACCAAGTGTAACAACCCGGCTTTCTACCACCAGAAAGTCGGATCATTATGAAGAAAGAAAGGGATAGGAAATAGAAAAGAAGAGAAGAAAGAAAGAAATAACAACAATGATCTCACAGCGGAACGAATAAATTATATTAATAACATAAACTATTACATAGTATACAACACTTATCAGAGTTATACAACATATACATCACTTACTAGACAGTTATAAACATCTGTCTAGACATTACAACTCAAATACAAGACAAGACACTATCACAGATATCAACACAGCGGAATACTATATCTACGAACGCCGAAGCTTCCTGCTCCATTGCTCCTCCAGAATATTCGTCAAAGCTAAACCTGAATCCCTTGGCTACTCGTAAAAATTTGAGTACCCAAGAGTTTAATAAAACAGAAAATAAACACTTGGGTCAGACATGGGTCTGGTGTGAGTAAACGGGTTAAAATTGTTTAACTTCAAAACCTTTTGAAAACAAAGGTATCACGTAAGACTTCCCACACATAAACATGGAAAAGTTTTTACCTTACGCTAACCAAAACATTTGATAGGAAATCCAGTTATATTATAATAGGGTCTAGGGTTTTCAAGTAAAATACAGAAATAGCTGAAATGCTTACATCTCACATTCCAACATAGTTGGGCACAACTAATACGTACGGCACTTATTGGAGTTTGGATTCCATACAATGGCAGGGCTACTGGGGTACCGCCCGTCACAGTACGTGGCCTAGATCACCGTACCGAGGAGTACGCCCGCTCCCCTGCAACACAAAGCCGGAACCATCCCTTACTGGATAATCCCGAACAAGACAATCCCGTAGTTGGCGCGACCAACCACACACTAAGCCGAATAAAAGAAAAGGGACCTCTAGACAGGGATCTATCTTGCTCTCAGTGGGTGCTACCCACGAAGCCTTGCTGCACCTCCCCTGTTTTAGCCATTCCCGGTTGATGAGGCTTGAGGTTACGATTACCTTTAATCAGAACATATCACTTAGAATGCTCATCGTCCGCCCGACGATGTGCTGAAAGCATTCAATCCATATAAGTTCGTTCCGGGTTCGAACGAAACCGAAGGCATTATCTCGTTACACTCGTTTTGGAATCACCCTCAGAGTTAACGACAATAACCCTTGCACTCTGAATCTTCATCTTCACTTGAGATTCACGACCTATCGTAAATTTGGATCGATGTGGTATTCGGGTCTCCAGACCTGGAAATCCGGTATACGGAAACCCGATCCCGGTCTCATCGAAATCCAAAACGTATCTTTTAAGGCCAAGTTGTTTAAAGGTTTAAACAATTTAACTTATCTATATTCATTCAGATAGATAATTCACAAATCACAATTGATAATCATATTATCATTTAAACAGATGATTCATAACCAAATAGGTAATCCATATCAACATCACAATAGTTAATCTATATTACCATCATAAAGCAACCAAGCATTCATACCATACAACATTACTTATCTCATTTCTGATATTACATCCATTCAAGACAATCAATGTCATTCATTCTTATATAAGCAATGATTTACTTAATCACAACATAATTAATTTAAAATGAATTAAATTAACTATCTCTATCTTTAATTAATTTAAAGTGAATTAAATTAATTACTTCTTCTCTTAATTAATTTAAAATGAATTAAATTAATTACTTCATCATAAATCTTACTTATATAATCATTAATTAATTACAAATAAATTAATTAATCATTTCTCTAATTATCCACTTTAATTAATCACTTTTGATTAATTATACTTTAATTACATTTAAGTAATTATCTTTAATTAATTTCACAAATTAATTATCCTTAATTAAATACAGTAATTAACCTTTAATTACTTAATTAATTAATTAATTACTTTAATCTTTAATTAATTACAATTAATCACTTATCATTTGATTAATTAATCTTAATTAATCAACTCTTAATTACATCATTAATTAATTATAAACTAATGATCCTTAATTATATCTTTAATTATTCTATTAATTACATTAAGTAATTAACCTTAATTAAATCACAATTATTAATCACCTTTGATTAATCTAATCCAGTAATTAACTTCCCTTAATTACTTTTATTAATTAATTACTTTTTAATTAATTATCTTAACAAATACTTAATTACCTTATTAATTAACCTTTAATCACTTTAATTAACTTTATTAAATAAATTATTTAATTAATAATACTAGGTAATTAACTCTTAATTACTTTCATTAAATTACTTTCATAAAATAATTATCCACTAATTACTTTATTAAATAATTTCCTTTTTTCTTCATTACATCTAGAAATCATTCCTTAATTACTTCATCAAGCAATTATATTTAATTAATTATAAGAAATTTTCTTTAATTATCACTAATTAATTACTTAGTTAATTATTTAACTAATTATTTAAATTCAATTAAATAATTTCTTAACTCCTTATATTTAAAGATCTTAATTAAGAAAATCATTTATCTTAATTAAATTATTATATATTCTTAAATCATTTAAAATAAATGAATTACCCTTATTAATTTCACATATTAATTTCCTTTAATAAATCAAATCTTAAATACTAAAGATAAAATCTTTATTATAATTAAACCATTTCAACATTACTTTTAACCTTCAAAATCTTTGAAACTTTTCAAAGTTATTAAATAAACTTTAATACAAAGATCAATTTGAAAATCTATTTCTTATTCTTTAAAACTTGTTAAAAACAATTTTTCTATACAATAATTTAGTTTAATAGTAAAAACTTGGTTTTACTTTTATTTTAAAAACTTAGAGCCATTTCAAAAACAAACTTCTTTGATTTAAAACTTTCTTTTAAAAAAAAATATAATGCCTGCTCCCACCAACCCGAGAAAAACCCAAGTTTCCCCGATAAAAACTCGAGACTACCCTCGTTTTCGTCTTGCTTCGAGTAAAAACTCGATTCCCCCGATGTAAACCCGAGAACACACTTTCTTCCCCAAACCCATATCCCAGATGCACACAACCGTGCACATAAACGTGCACATCCACGCCGATCGACGGCGAACTCCACGATAGCCTCCGACACATTGCCTATGACCACGGCGACACGATCGAGCATCAAAATTTTCACGATTCGAACGAAATCGAATTCGAGTGATTCGAACCCATCAGCTTGAAACGACATCACCGGTAAAATCACCCTCCACGGCAATCAACACTTCGAGACACCTCGCCACCTTCGTCGAAGCTTCCCTACTTCGCCTCGAACCAACAGAACCACGTGCGATCGCTTCCAGTCGCTTGTCGACGCCGCGAAACTCGGTTGAACATTAACGTGAAAACCAGAGTCTTAAACCCTACTCGTTCGAATTCCAGCCTCCTCGACCATCAATAAAATACACGAGTATTTTTCCGATGATCTACTACACTTCCTTCACCTCCATGCCCAACAACGTTGATCATCTCGCCGTCGTTCGCCTTGATTTGACCAAAGTTCCCAAAAACATAAAATTCGAAATTCTCATTGATTACGAATCTAAAAATCTTGAAACAAGTTTCTAAATTCACGATTTTTCATTACAAATTCAAATATAAAACCCAAACTCAAGATCGATTCGATAAAATTTTGACCCATATTGAATTTTACTGTAAATTAGAAACTTCCGAGCTAATTACCTAAATTAAATACCTGTAATTATTTTTAAAAGTGATGTTAATTGATTTCAAACATCTTTTGTTTGTAAATTCTAAGTTATTAGAGATCAAGTGATGAGATACATATTTTTAAAAAGAAAATCAAGACTGTCATCAATTTACAGAACTAAGTTATCAACCTACAGGCATTCAAATATACTATACAGGCATTTCAAACATACAATACAGGCATTTCAAACATTCATATACAACATGCATACATTACAATCATTTTAGATAAATCATCACATATAAAAAGTTTAACTCTGTTTTTAAAATGATATTTACTCACCAGAAACTTTGAACAGAGAACAGTTTCCAGGCTTGTTCCAGATTTTAAACTTCTTGAATTTCTTTTGCTATTGAATATTATCTGAAATTGATCTTTGAATTTAGTTGCTTGTTGATTGATTAAATCCTCTGATTGCATGTCTTCAGATTCAATTGAAGATTTGAAGCTGCTGTTTGGAATTGCTTTTCATCTTCTTATCTCAGATTTGCATTTCAATTTTCAGATTTATTTTCTCTTTGAATTTTGATTCCAGGTTTTACTTATCTTTAGATTCGAATTGTTCTTAGTGGAGAAAGAATTTGAAGAAACGAAAATTTTTAAACTGAAAAATGAAAACAGATTTTTATTCTTACATAAATTTTACAACTTTAATTATCAAGGAGAAAAGAAAATAAAATAGATAAAGCCACTTGTCCTTTTAATTAGCTTACACATAGGTTTTCAAATTACAAATGTCTTTAAACTACCTTTAAAAACTTACAAGTGTACATTCTTATTTTAATTAATTTACTTAAGCTATACCTATGTATTTATAAAATATTTACATGTATATAAAATGTATTTATCTTTTATAAATAAGCTTTTAGATTTTAATAAATATACAAATGTGAGAAACAATTATTTAAAATAACTTATGTTTATATCAATTAAATATAACATACTTATATATGCTTGAGAAATTGAGTTTAACTCTCTATATATTTTTACAAACCCATTTTGACTTATATTTGAATATTAAAAGAGAAAAGATTATTAAAACAAATAAACTTCTTAATTTAAACCTTAACCAAAATAAAACTTAAAATATATGTTTATAATAAATAAGAAATTATTCTTGTTATTTAAATCTTAAAATATCATTTTCAAAAGTATTAAACCAAATTACAAATTATATATATATATTAAAGTTTGAAAACATCTTATTAAATTCAAATTCAATATTCTTTCCATTCCAATATATACAAATATATATATTCTAAATGGAAAATACTTTTAACATTAGCTTTATAATTATCATATTTAATTTTAATACATAACTTCAAATAACAATATATATATACATATATATTATAATTTGATAACTTATCCTTTTATTAAATTAAAGACTCCCTATTTATATATATACCTATATATATACATTATAAATATAAACACTTATATTAGTTTTAGTAAGATAAATCTTCCTAATTAAAATTTTAGAAAAGATATTCCCAAATTAAAATGTTATTAGTTTTCAAAAGAAATAAATTTGCCAATTTAAAATATTATTAACCTTTTAAAATGAATAAACTTGTCAATTTATAAAATAAATCAACAAATCAATTTAATTATTTATAAAGATTATTAAATTGATATTGCCAAAATTCCGGGATATCACAAAACCATTATGTAGCTTTGCTACGTTTTGTTTTGGAAGAATATTTTGATTTGAATTTCTTAAATATGACTGGATTTATATATATATATATATATGGGTATAATATTTTAAATTTAATTTGATTTAATATATATAGTATATACATAATTATCTCTTAAGGGTTTGAAATTAACGGAAATTTAATTCTTAAAATTTTTTTAATGGATGTTTTCAATTATAAATAAAGCTAAATTTTGGATAAATATTTAACTTGAAATAATTGAATTTGAAAATATTATTTGTATAGTACTAAATTGCATTTCAATATAACTTACCTAAATTATTTAGAAGTTAAAATGTAATTGGATAATATATAATATAAAATGATTTTGTAAATAAAAATTTGAGTGTTTATAATAAACATTATACACTTAGATTTTAATAAAAAAAATGCTAATAAAGATGATAGAATAATAAGTTAATTGAATAAGATGAATATAATAATTTTGTTCTGGAAGAATTAACAATTTAAATTAGACCAACTTAGGGAAATACCTTAAATTTAAACCAACTATTGAATATAAATTAATTTAAATTGAAATTTATACGGTTTAAATTAATTTATATGGTTTAAATATATGTAATAAGATATATTAAGTGAAATAAACTTAATAATAATTTGGAATAAAAAATTAAATTTGTTGAATAAAATATGAGTACAATAAATGATTATAGAAATTGATGGATTTAGAATTTTTTTTAATTTAGGATGACTAGATAATAAGATAATGTATGTAGAAATAGATAGATTGATTTAACTTAAGTCAAACCAATGGATTTAACCAAATTGTTTAATATTAATTAAATTAAATTGAAATTATATGGTTTAAATTCATTGTTTTACTTGTATTCCAATCTATTTTCTTTCTGGTTGTTCCTATTCTCCTATCTCCTTCCTTTTTGGAGACGAAAAGTTTTGAGTGGGGGAGAGTGTAACAACCCGTAAATTTTAACTGTTTTAAATATCGTAATTAGTTGAAATTTTGTGAAATTTTAAACGATAAAATTTTGAAATATAAATTTGTTATTTGAAATGCGTCTAGTTAAACATAGCAACTGGTAAATTTTCGTCCGAAAATATGAAAGTTTATTTCGTGCGTAAATTTACTTCAATTTAATCAGTTAAAAAACGATGAAAATAAAATGTTTTCGGAACCTAAATATTTTTACATAGAAAAATTCTAAACCATCTTCTGAGCAAGACGTCATTTTTCGTTTTTCCAAATTCGGACTTCTTTAGTTCCGTCGATTTTATTTTTCTGCGTTTTTGCTGCATTTTCCGCTACTAGGAAATTCGAATTTTTATAATTCAATCATACCACCGATATCTGTGTACCGTTTTGATCGCTTTGTTGTGCTGATCTCCGCAGTATATTCATTTGTATGTTTCGCAGTTCGGTACGCGACGAAATCGACAAAACGGCTAACCGTATCGGTACAGTATTGAACCTTTTTGTTTTTCCGTGTCCTTTCGTGCATTCTCAAGACAGCCATTAAGGCAACCGTTACACAGCGGCCCTTCATATTTCCAAAAAAATTAACACTGATTTTTTTTATTTTTTTATTTTATTTTATTCCAATATTCAATTTATATTGTTGTATTCGGTCACGTGTCTGTTCATCTCTCTTGGTTGCTCTTCTTTATGCTCTGGTTAGAATTTTTTTTTAAGTTATAATACAGGTGGTGCATGAAACCAACCTGTACACGTTCTTTTAGTCCTAACATTTGGAAACTCTCTGCCCCTTCCTCTCCTTTATTTATTTTGTGTTCGGCCTTGCACAGAAAAAAAGAAAGAAATTTTTTTAGCATTTATACCCAGAGAAGCCAACTCACCTACTTTATCCTATATCTATTTATTGCATACAGGTTCAAAACTTTTTCAATTCTTAGTTGGCTAATCCTCTTCCTTTTTGGCTATTGGTTCTCTTCATCTTTTCATATGTTCTTTTAAATATATATAAAAAAGAAAAGAAATCGCTCAGCTATAGCCTCCGCACGCCAACAACCGACCTCCCTTCGCGACTTCAACATCAACGCACCGCCCGACTTGTGCCACCAAGACGCGCAGCCTCATCCACCTGTGCCGTCAGCCCTTGCATCACTTCTGCCTCTCCCTCCCAATGCTCCGTTCTCCGACCCGTCCTCCAAACCCCAGCCGACCGCCTCACCACCCGCCTTCCACGTCGGTTCCTCCTTGCTCCGGCCACCCGAGCTCAAAGCTCCGCTCTCCATCACGGCCGCTACCTCAGCCTTTTCTACGCCGAGCTCACTTATGCCACCCTCCACCGCCCATCAACCACACCCGCACGCTATACGACTTCCTTCCACCACAGAAAAACCTCCACTGACCAAACTCCCACCTCTGCCCATTCTTCACACAACCCAACCTGAGCTGAGCACCTTCTCCACTCGCCTATTCCATTCGTCTACTCCTTCCGCCTCATCAACCCATGAACCGCCGAGACCTATCTCCACCTTCGGCCACTGCCTCAAACGCCACTTCCACCTGACAGTTCACCAGCCTTCCGGTTCCCTTTGCTCCGCCCTGCCTCTGCTCGGCCAGCTTGCACCCAGTCAACATCTCCACCAGTGCCTCCTAATCCACTCAGTCTTGTCTAGCCTTGGCGAACACCATTTTCCTTCTTCCCTCAACATCCTTTCACCTCTTTATACAAGGTACTTATATATGAAGGATCTGTTATATAAATGTTTATAGAAGTGTATATGGTATGTTAATATATCTGTACATATACTATGTCGATACTATGCATTCTGTCGATATATATAGATATGTTTATACGTAAGTTTGTATATATTTTGTTATATCTATTATACCTATTTCGTTACTTATATCAGTTAAGTATATTTTGAAAGTATATACATTTTGTATATCTATTACCTCTTTGTATATTTTGTTACTTATATATAATTGTATATGAAATTTAAACATCTATTTGCATGTTTAATTTTTTTCTTTTCTGAACAGCAGTTAGACTTCATATTCACGATATCATATCTCACTCATGTTTTATCGGAATGGGT
This sequence comes from Allium fistulosum, assembly GCA_030737815.1. Lineage (NCBI taxonomy): Eukaryota > Viridiplantae > Streptophyta > Magnoliopsida > Asparagales > Amaryllidaceae > Allium > Allium fistulosum. Next base: position 1,213,844,462 of record CM060904.1, on the reverse strand, counting down.
TGATTCTATTTTTATAAAAGAGTCAAAGTTACCTAGTTTATGCATGTCAAATTTCAGCAAAATCCAACATCATTTGATTAGTGGTCGAGGATCTGGAAGTTTGACCCAGGCAGGTGTTCTTTTGTACTTGAAATTATTTTACACTGCTGCAAACACGACCTGAGTTCATGTTTGACGCATCGTATCTCTTCTATCTTAGGTCGGAATACAGTGATTCCCTTTTTGTTTAAAAGATAAAGTTTTCTACTTTCTGTATATAAAATTTTAGCTTCATACGAGGTGGTTCAGTCCTCTGTTTCTTACCTGAAATTCAGACCCAAAGGGGTTTTCAGACCTGAACATTTGACAGTCGCAACATGGCCTGAGTCTATGTTCGTGACATCGTAACTTTTCTCGTCTCTTGTCCAAATCAAGTGATTCTTTTGCAGTTTGAAATACAAGTTTTTATCTTTATTCATACCAAATTTCAGACCATTTCGATCTCGGTAGCACATAGAATTATATTGTCAAACTTCGACGCAGGACATGTTTTGTAATTGTTGCTATGTTGAATGTTTTGATTTGATTTCGGCAATTCCTATTTAACAGCTTTGATAGCCGATTCGTGCCAATCTAGTTTATTCCGGAAGTCGTGCTTGCGATCCGTGACTCGACTTCGTTGTCTATTCATCTCTCTAGCCTCAAAAGGTGAGCAATCACTCATGATTAATGTTCTTTTATTTATTAAATTTGATTTCAATTGAAACGACAATTGAAATATGCTGCTAGTTATGTACACTGTTAAATATATGCTATTACCTGTATCAGTTCACCTGTGACATCTGACACCATTATCTGTTATATATACAATGATAATCCAGTTTGGTTGATGATTGATTGTTGATGTTTATATTGGACATTAAATTGTTATTGTTAAAATGGTAAATAATATGCAATTGAATTTGACGAAGGATAGTTAAAAAAATTGGAATCGACATATGTGTTGAATTTGATTTGTTAAATTTGTATAATATGACCCCTTTAAATGTTTAATCACTCGATACGTAGAAATATGGATAACTTCAGCTTGAACCATGTAAATGTATGTGTATAAATTGATGTAGTTTGAAATTGAATAATGAATATCAAGTGAAGAATCATTTAAATATTAGTGTAATAATCTTTAATCTACATGAAACGATAGTGTAGATTCTAGAAATAATTTTATTAATTTACACAAATAACAATGTGAATTAATATGATTATTTCGGGATTATTTGAATTGATTATTGGATTGATATTGATTGTTGTTATTACTTGTTTATTTACTTTGACACCATCCCAGTTATCACACTGCAAGTTCCCTTTGCTATGTTTTGATTTTGAATTGAATTGGAATCAGGTTGAAATGATAAATACCCAAATGAACTTGACTTAGGATAGAGAATTAAATAAAACCCGATTGGTCAATGATTTGTTTTAAAAATAAAATGAAGATTTTATGTAAATAAATGATATGGTTTTGAAACGAAGTTGGAATTTGAATTTTTATGAAAGGAAATGTTAATACTTAACAATCTGAATCAAAATATTAACATGGTAGATGATGAATGAACGTTGTTTTAAAATTTGGAATTATTAATAATTAAGTTTGAAATTAGTTAATAATTAAGTTTTGAAATTATTTAATAATTAAATAAGATTGAATTATTTAATAATTAAATTAAAATTGAATTCTTTGTTAAGTAAAATTGAACTTCTTGAATAAGTGAAATTAAGTTTCTTTATTAATTGAGTTATGGAATTGTAACAAAGTAAATTAATAAGTGAAATTGAATTTTTCTAATGGGAAATAAAATGTGTTTTATTGAAATTAATGTAAGATTTGAAATGTAAAGAATTTTATTTGATGAATTTAATTTAATGCTATTGTAAGTTTTGATATATTGAAGTTGAACTTAAGTAATTGATTTAATGAATTGGAAATTTAATAGAAATTGTTTTGAATGACAAATTTACTTAATGAATATTGAATAAATTCGATCAATGAATTTAAATTGATTTGAATGTTAAATTAAATTAATTTAAATGATTTCGAAATGAACTTATATACGAACTTGAATCAATTTTTGAATTGTTAAATATAAATTTAAATGGAATTATAAGATTTTGAAATGGTAATTTGGAAGTTTTGAAACGTAAATTATGAAAATTGATTTAGAAAGACAAATGAAATGTTGGTTTACAAATTATATTTGAAATTGAATTTGATTTGGTTTTGAAATAAATAAACTACCAATCGGTGTAATAATTATGAAAGTTATTAAAGAGACCGGAATCGGTTAGGGACATACTCACTGTCTAAACCGAAAACCACTTTAATAACTATACGCGGAGTGTGATCCAGAATGAAGTGGTTGGAATGATGTACGTGATGACTGAAGAAAGAGAACGATGATGGATAGCCTTGACACTTGTGTCATATTGGAAATGACTAAAACAGGGGCCGTGCCGGGCCAAATGGAGGTTAACTACCTCGAGCGAACACACTTCTTCGAAAACTACTCATTACTTGTTGTCGATTGGTGCACCCTTGATTTTGGGAGTGTTGTTTCGCGGTGTTGCGATCGCTGCGGCGATGCATTCTCACCAGTCCGGATCAAGCAAGCGGTAGTTTCACTACCTTGGGTATTGCCTCATGTGCCTTGTCATACTTGTATCCCTATATACGCGACCACTACGATTTGTTTTTTGTTATACCTATGGAGTACTCCCTAACAGCCCACTAGTTTACGGTGGAGTTTACAGTGCTGTATAGTCTATAACGCTTATAAAAAAAATTGTGTTAAGGGAAATAATGGTAACGCCTTAACACTATTTTGATACTTTATATTACTGATAGGCATTATCTACTTATCGTACACTACTACATAGTAGATAGTTTAACGGATCCTTAAAGGATGGTTATTCCAAACATCCTTTGAGTTACTTGTATTTCAATTGTTATTTCACTTGAGTTGGATTTATTGATATAAGAATATTTATCCTGACTCAAGTGTTTTGTGTTTTGCTTTACGCTCGGGCCAGACTGAGTGTACCAGTATTCGAGACTCACCTTTGGAGTTGGAGCTTCGTTTGGAGATCCAGCTATCTATCCAGCTTTCAGATATCCAGTTGATTCTAGTGATGTATTCTGATATTGTATTTGATTATGTATTCGAGACATCTGTTGTACCTTATTTAACTCTGATATGTATATAGTAGCTTCATGAACTACTATCTTTTGCTTCCGCTGCATTTTTTACTCTGTGTCTATGATCTGTGATTATTTATTTACTGTATATGTTCCGTTTTGCCAATTTAAATTAACAATTCAGTATTTTGAATCATTCAAGTTCGACATGTGCGGATGCGAATGGTCCAAAATAGCGGGTCGTTACATCTTCAATCAACGGTTGTAAATATACGACGATTCCTTCCGTCGATCATCAGGGCCAGAGATGACAATAGTGAGAAATATATACAGACTTTTCATACAAATCCACGGAGTTAAATTGTAAGGTGTAACCATTATAGGCAAAGATGAATATATTGAACCCAATTGTGAGAACGGTGAAAATTCATCCGTACATAAACCAAGTCTAACATTACGGTTCTCCACTGCGAAAGCGGGGTATGTCTTATCAAAATGCTTCCATGCTTCTCTATCAGCTGTGTGTTTTAACGTACCTTCTTCCTGTGTTCTCACATAGTGTCATCTCATATGATGTGTGGTTGCAAAAGATGCACACAACCTTTGAAGCCTATGAGTGATGGGCAAGTAATGCATACGCTTGTACGAAACTTCCATTCCCTTCTTTTTCTTGGTTTGTATCTTTCCTGATTACATATTTTGCAATTCCTAAGATTGATATCTTCTTTCCAAAACAACACGCAACCATTCAAACATGTATCTATTTTTGATGCGGCAAACCAAAAGCAAACATAAGCTTTTTCACTTCATAATGATTTTCGCACATTAAATTGTTGGGTGGCATAAGTCGTTTTGCCGCATATACTATACCTGTAAACCCGGCTTTTACAAAGTTGTATTTCGATTTCATCGAAATGCATTCTGTAGTTACTGATAGTTGAGTATCGCTTGTACAACCATCCCAGATGGGTTTCTTAGCAGCATTCAATAAGTCATAAAAAAATTTCCTCCAATACTAGGTTCTTCTTCAGCATTAACATCATTACCATCAACTTCAACAGTAGGGAACATTGAATGTGTTGCACCTTCAACCATATCTTCTATAAGATTCGTCAGAACAATTTCAATATCCACCTCCTCCTTCGAATGTATAGGATGACATGTTATAGGATCTCCACCATGATCCCACACCAAATATTTTGGCACGAACCATATTGGCGCAAATGAAATATTACTATGTCCAGTAACAAAGCGTCAATAAATTGCACCTACTACATGGACAACGAATTTCTTCGTCGTACCCATTATTACTTAAAGCGATTTCAATAAAGACGTGCACATCATTTTGAAAATGTTCACTTATTAAGCCTTCAATTTCTCTTCATTGTTGGTACATCTAGCTCCAGTCGATAAAATAATTGACCATTTTTCCTACTTTAAAATATAAAAACGTATTAATCATTTACGTATTGACATTTTATTTTTCAATCAAATCATACATTTAAATTTTTGCAAATATATAATATTACTCTTTTTAATTTTATTTTCAAATGGATTTACGCAAATTATATGAATATAATCTACAATTTTTTGGTTATTGTTTTACATTTTGATGGTTGGTCATCCTACTTCCCATTATAAACATAGTAGTAGTTATATTTTGTAAATCATTTCATTTTAAATGATTCAACAAAATTTAGGTATTATTTCCCCTTTGTTCCCTGTATCTTACACATATGCGTGTACATAGAGAACAAAAAAATAGTGTTGTCAAAATTTTATGAACCTTTTAAAATGAAATGATTTGCAAAATATAATTACATTATTGTGTTTGTAACTTGTCCAATAGAGGGACAAACCTGACAAATATTGTACCGGATGAATATAATTATCCGTTCTATGATAAAAACGAATATCCATATAACGACCATACAATACTTGTCAGATGGGGCCAAAAACCATCTCAGGGATTTATAAAAAGTAAAGCGTATTATAAAATAATTTTACAAAAATTTATTCACATTCTATGAAACGCATACACTAAATCTTCATTTTCGTCATCCTAAAAACACATACGCTAAATCCTGAGCATCGACTTAATTAATCCAAACAAGCCCTAATGCGTGTATGCACAATTAATTAATGCATATACACCAATTAACGCACGTATACACTAACCAAATTATTTTTCTCAACATTCAAATGATAAACAATTATAATAACAACCTGATTTACATTCAATACGGTATAGCAAACCATCAATGCGTTATTATAAACAACCATGACAACAAAATAACCTTAATTTACAAAATCAAAATTAAGTAGGGTTTATCAATTAAACCTTCTTGCAGAGAAATAGCTAATGGAGAGAGTTGAAAATTGAAGATGGAGATGTGCTGACGGCGTGGTAGAGGTGTTAGAGAAGGTGAACATGCAGATTTAGGAAGAAGAGTATAATGAAGAAAACTTTCGACCCGAGGCTAAGATATCCACGACTTTGCGACAGCTTTCAACTTCCGACGACGATATTTGTGACGGCTCCCAATGGCTGTCGTTGGTTAGTTTATTTTATTTTCATTTATGCCACTGCAACTACTTGCTGTCAACAGCTATCGTAAAAAAATCGACGAGCAGTCGGTGGCCATCGAAAATGGGCGTCGCAATAAACAGTGTTTCCAGTAGTGCAGGCTTCAAACTTCCAAACTGAACATGGCCTCAAAAGGATTATAACCAGCAAGATACTCAACAAAACAGAAGAGGCAGCTGAAGGAATTAGAAGGGTGACCACCAAATAGGTATGCATGGAAGGGGATACATAGTGTATGTAAGTTGCAAACTCAAATAAATAGAAATGAATATTTGTACTCTCACCATCACACGGTTATGTTCAGGATGTTGGTGATTCAAAAACCACCTACGTAATTAACTATACCACCAACCCTACATAATCTAAACTGAAATGGGACTACTGAATTCACTTATGCCTTATACTTGAGGGGAAAAATAATTCCCACATCACCCTTGGATCTGCAATTTCAAGTAAACTTAGAGAATTAAAGAAAGGTTAGGGAAAAAGACACATGTCGTTGCATAACTTAGGGTTCCGTCCAAAATTCTCTGTTGCGATGGCGATGGACTACTACTAGTAAAAGTGGATCAAGTAGAGTATGCTATGCTTTCCGTAATGCTTTTCATCTTTAACCGCAATTTTTTAATGTACTTGACTTTAGTGGTATCGATGAAAATTGTTTTTATTTGGTATCGTGTTGCTTTTCCTACAATTCATGGCTGAAAGTTAAAAATATACAATGTACAATGTACAAGTCACAAACACAAAATAATCCCAAGACAAGTAAATAGAAGTGTAAAGTTGCCTTACAAAGTTTGAGGTCAACATATAAATATCTATTAAAACATAAAGTACCATGTCATTAATTGTATTTCAACACACGATTGATAATACAACCGTTATAGACTACTTCAATTCAATAAAATGCAACAAACAAGGTCAATCACTTCACAAAGGAAACAAATGCAAATTCTACTACTTATTATATTTTGGGTGCATTTCTCAAGGCTTCCACCAAGTCCTTTGTGCACTTACTAACATACAAAGGATACCTTACCCTACCAACTTCAAAATCCATTCTCCTTGGGAAATAAGCTAGAATTTCCGGCTTACTTTCACCATGTTTTGAACCTATTGGCATTACAAAATCAAAAACTTTTTTAGCATCCGCCTCGGTTGTAAACACAAGTCGATGGAGGTATAGTTCCGAAGCATCATAACCATGTTTTTGAAATGTCAATGGTGCTACGTTATGAGCTAACTTTGCATTTCCATAACTCCTGCGCATTAGAGTTAATTTATGTTATTCTATTAACTATCATTTCATATACATATTTTGGAATAATTCATGCATTAGAGAAAGTGAGAAAATTGAAGGAATATACATTGTTATAAGTTGCATGAAGCTAGTCCAAGTACATGCGTGTGTTAAATTATGAAGTTAGTTTGTTTGCTAATAATTAATTTAAGTCAAAGGGATTTGGTCGATTAATAAATATATCGGGAGAAAATTAACATATCAATTTATGATCCAATCCATTTGCCTCATATAATAAATAGGTCAACCTAATCTTCCAATCCACTTAACAGATGGGCCAATAAACCATATAACATTTCAATTGGATTTGGAATATATAAAAATTAAAGTAAAAAAAAAATATTGCTTTCTGTTTTTTGAATTAGAAAATATATAAAATATAGATATAAATTTTTTGATTCATACAATAATTCATATTCAAATTTAAAATTGAAAATTTCAAAATAAGACTCAAATTTTCTAATTGGGTGCAATTAAAAATTCAAACTTTAAATCCTTAAAATTTAGAATTCAAAGTTTCAATAATAAATCAAAAATCAAAAATCAAAATTTAAATATCCAAGTTCAAAATATCAATTTTTAATATTTCATATTCATACTAAAAATTGAATCTTCAAATTTTCAAATTTAGAATACAAATTTCAAAATTAGCTATGTATTTTTGAACTATCCTTTTAGGATCTTGGTGAACAGGGGGTCATTGTATTTGGAACATAACAAAAAGTAAAGAGGATTATCCAATTATTACCAATTTAGTTAAGGGTAAAATGAGTCATTCATATAGAATTCTTTTCACTAAACGAGTTGATCCAACCCATTTAAAAAAAAGATTAGTGGGTTGAATCATATTTTGATTGATCTAGTCAGGTGTTCATTAGGAATTGCAATTCTGAACTTTTTTATATTAACATGAGCTTTCCACTTTTTTTAATCAAAGAAAGAAAATAGTTTTTTTTGCAATACATACTGATATCATGCACCGTATGCTCTTGGGTAGGAAACAATACTAATCAAGTTTATAACGAATGATATAAATAGAATGAAGTATGATTTTGTCATATGACCAAACTAAAGGCTCTTTATTCTACTACCTACAATAATAATGGGTGTACAGATTGAGTAAGCAGACTTCTATGATTGTGGAAATGACCTAGACATCCTTATTTTTATTATATTCTCAAATCTCATTGTTCCAAATCATGTTGTAAATTAGCTTCCCCAAATGCAAAGTTACCCCATTTAAAGACATCTTCTCTCTTTCCTTTTTACTTACTTTTAAAATGCACCATACTTGAAAGTTTAGATTTGTATGATTTCTTTGGAATGTGTATAAATGATATATGATGCATATAAATAACTAAAATTTCAAAATCAAGTCATTTTTATGTAGATTTGTTGGCATTGTTGTACATTATACCTCCACAATGCAAGCTACTTGAAAATTTAAATTTATTTATTTTTACAAATAGTCTTTATAGTAATAAAATGGTAATGAAATTTGTGAAACTTTGGTTTCTTTTATTTTAACATATGTTTTTATAATGCAAGCTAAATGCTGATGTCCAACTCTCATCTTTAATAATAACTATAATACCTTTGGTGTCATACTTTTTTATATCAGCCCAAACTACCAAAAATAACCCTTTACAAATATTATAAAATCAAAATATCATTTAAAATAGAGTCTAAAATATTCAAAACGCTATAACTTAAAGATAAGATCTAATAATCAAACTTTCTTTACAAATTCAGAATAAGACCGATAAGTTTATTTGCAAATTTTTTCAAAGAATGTCATTAGAAATAATATCAAAGGTTTTGATATAAAAGTGTTTTAGTTATCATAAGGTAAAAACCCGTCCGTGTTTATGTGTGGGCGTGGTCTTTTGAGATACTCTTCATTTTCAAAGGATTTTATCCAAAGGCCGATATATGACAGTGTCATCTATTATTGAGTTTTCTCACGCTGGTTTATCAAGCCTGATTCGGTTATTTTCAATACTCGGGTTAGATCTGAGTAGTTTCAGGTTTTTTCGAAGACAGTTGGAGTTTCTATAGGAGAGCTGAGATATTCATCTATGTATGGACATATTCTATTATCCATTGTACTTAGCATGTTTTTGTTTGATGTTTGTCAGCAATTGTAAGGATAGATGTTTATAACTGTCCAAGCTTAATTTAGGTTAGACTCTGATATTGTATATTAAAATTTTCCACTGTAAAGATTATTATTGAAATAATATATGTTATTCCATTCGTGTGAGATTCTATTCTGTCTTTATTTTCTTTCTACCCTTAATGATCCGCTTTTTCGTGCAATTTGAGTTAGACATATGCAGTTTATTGTCGATTCAAAGGGTATGGGAAAACGGGCCATTACACGATTGCTCGGCATTGTAACATCCCGAAATTTTCGACTTTCGAAAATTCGACATCGATACTCACTTTATCGACTACCGAGCCATCGAATGCCGGAAACCCGAAAAGTTATGGTTTTAAAAAGAAGAAAAAGGCAGAAGAAGAAGAGAAGAAGAAGAAAGCAGAAGAAGAAAGAAGAGAAGAGAGAAGAGAAGAAAGAAGAACAACAGAACAACATCAGAACAGAAAACAATATCAGAATCTCACATATCGCAGCGGAATAACATATAATAGATAATCACTAGTCTTTTCAAAACAAAGAACTATATCAGTTTATACATACATCAATCAGAGTAAATATACAACAATGGACAGTTATATAAACTTGTCCTCATACAGAATACACAGCGGAATAAATAATATCAGATACAAATACTACGTCTCGCCATCCAGCTTGCTTCCAAAGCTCCAGAATATCCTGATAACATAACTCTAGGCAGCCCGTGTGGAAATTGGTGGGCACCCAGAGTTTAGAAGGGAACAATAAACTCTGAGTCAGTCATGGTGACTGGTGTGAGATCGTAAAAAAGTTATTTTTCACAAAGAAAATAAAACAAATTCGCAATGCTTTTGGAAAATGAAACTACTATAAGACCTCCCACCACACACACAATGCAAACGCAGAATTGGAGGAGATTTCTTCTTATGATAGTCAAAGATGCTTACTACGCAAAATCAAATCATTTTTGATATTATTATTAGTGCATAGTGTAGAAAACATTTCGAAAGTATAATATTAATCTTAGCCAGCATAGACATTTCGAACTATGCCTACTATAGCTACCATCCAAACAGTGGGGCGCCACCATAAGTGAATGATAGGTTCTACAACTAAAACCGTACAAGGTTCGTATTGTTTCTTTGGATTTCCAACAAATGGTCAGGCCAAGGAACTTCCTATGCCACGATGGGTATGCCCCTGGAATAGATGACCCGAGAACCTAACCGGATCTCTACCAACACAAGGTCGGGTTACCTCTGCAAAAATAGGTAACTACTGACACGCGTATGTCATCCCCCGATCGTCACCGATCTTCCCGAGGATCCCCGATTCGCAACAACCACAAAGTAATAAATTTGCAGCAACCACAGAGGTTAAGTATCTGGGCTCCATACCATGATACCACCTTTATCCAGAAGGAATGACATACACTAAGGGGCGCTACTCCCTAGAACCTTGCTGCATCCTTCCCGTTTTGACCATTTCCGGGGTGTGAGGCTCGACGAAGTCTCGTCCACAAAGCTACGCTTTCTACAAAGCCATGCTTCGGGTCAAACAAATGATCAACCTATGATCACAAAGATATAAGATCAAACAAATGATCATATCGCAAATGATCAAACACTGATCATTTCACAGCAACACTCAGTATGCCACGTTACCAAATTGGGAGTATATCGCTGATAAATTTCAACTACATAATCTCTGAGCTCGTACGTCTCAGAGAAGGGTGTTAAGCTAAGAGAATAAATTCTCCGCCACCAACAGATATGTATTTGAAAGAAATCAGCTTTATATCTCAAATTTTAACGTCAGACATACAATCCATACAAGTCTGTTCCGGGATCGAACAGAACCGACGGCACTTCTCACGAAGCCCTTGCATGTCCGGATAATTTTCTAATCACGTCCGGACTTCCCGTCACTAAGGGTGATAAAACCTCTAAATCGGAGATCAGCCGATGTAGAGTAACTCGACGGTAATCCTTCCGTTTTCAAAAATATCCGGTCTTCAACACCGGTCTTCAAATGCAATTCATAACGACGTATCACATATTCGAAATGGGTTATACGACCCCATGGTCCTTTCCCGACTAACCCGAATAGTGAGCGATTATTCAAAAATAAGTGTGGCATTCAAATTCATCCAATTCACAACAAATACCATTCAAGGTAATTATTGATAGTCGGTTATTTAACTATCAATAAAGATGCGCGACATCATCAGATTCCAAATAATTTTCCAAATAATTTATTTTCCAAAATATCTTTACTATATATAAAATTCCCACACTTCAAAATTAAATCAATATTTATTTTTCTAGACAGTTTCCATTTCCTTTATAAATTCCATAGTGAATTTATATTTCAAAATATCTACTGATATACGATTTTCAAATCGATTTCAATATTCACTTTCAATTTATCTTTACTGAGATAAACCTCAAAAACGTTTCATTTGGTTTTGGAAAACATTTCCATACTTATTTAAAAATAAGTCAGCAATTCACAAATCCATTTATTTTCAACACTTGGAAAATATTCGATATACTTAAATCAAATTAAGTACATATTTCATTCTTTTAAGGAAACCATTCTTTTAACACCTTTATTTGAGTCAAAACGAATGTTACGTAAAACATCGTTACGACGACTCAAAATAACTAGTATAGGGATTCAAAAATTAAGATAGATATATAAATCTCAATACTAGATAAAACATTTCCTTTCGGAAATCATTTACTATAACAACAGTGTTATAGTCCATCATTTCCTTCTTTCCTCGAAAACATCTATTTCAACAATAAATGTTGAAATCTATGCTTTCGATATTCATTATATTTGAAAACATCTTTAAAACAATTAACTTCATTTCAAATATCACTTTCCCAAAACCGTGGATATACTTCACTAACCACATTTCAATCTTTTCTACACATTTATTTCAAGAATTTATCCACTATCCAAAATCGTGGATAAAATTCCCTTAATAACCTTCTATATTCAATTCATCAAATTTGATTGATTTTCGAATTTATGAAACAACGTTCATAAATTCCATTTCTATTTTTGTAACAACTTCAATTTAATAAATCCCCTTTTTATTAACAATTCGATTCATAACTCAAATCTTATACCAACAATCCATATTATAAGTTAAATACTTATAATTCCTTTATTTTACAAAATCATTTCCATTTATAAGTTCATAATTTATAAATTCCATTTATTTATAAATTCTTAAAAATTCATTTTAACGCTTATAAAAACTCGTTTTATAATACCAACATTTTAAAGTTATAAATATCAATTTTTGTACATCTTTTACATACATCGTTTTAATAATTCAAAAATTCCAATTAAAATCATTTTATAAATTTCTTAACTATTTATTTCAAAAGAAATTACCTTTTGGTTATAATTCACAAATCTTAACTTTTATAACTTTAAAGTTTGAACGTTTATTTATTAATTCAAAAATTAAATAAAACGTCTACTTCCAAAAATCACTTTAAAATCCTTTTAAAGTAAAAGTCGTTATTTTTGAATTTCAAAATTGAATCTGATGATGCAACAGCACCAATTAGTCAATCACAACATCAAACATCATATATCAACATATGATAACAGAATATACATCAATATCTGTAAATAAATAAATACTGGTGAGGAATCCAGTTGGATCCCTCCAACCTGTTTCCCTGCATCCACAGACGTTAGCACAATACCAATTCCACTTCGAGGTGGAATATCGCGGTATATGGGTTTTATAAAAATATCCGCTTACTAACGGCGCAATAGGGTCTCATCCGCTATACGAGGCGGGAAATCAATCAATCCAATATATACATATGCCAATATGTATATATTGCTATATATATATATAGATATATCCTACTATATCTAATATCACATCCAAACAGTCAAACAAACAATAACTGTAATCCAAATATATTTTTGAGTGAGAAGATCTCACCTTAGCTTTAATTTGCCATCCAATTCCCAATCCAATTTGTTTTTCTCCATTTATACCTTGTATAAATATTTACACAATTTATTAATATTCGAATTAAATCGAATAATAAATTTTCCTTTTTATAGATTGAATTAACTAATTATAAATTTTCCTTTTTCAACTACTATAATTATTTATCTGTTTTCATAAAAATCACAGTATGTCAACTTTTCAAAAATACAGATATTTAAAATTCATTTTAAATTTTAAATCGAATTAACATTTTGTAATTACCTCATTGACGAATCGAGTAAACCCAGAACCTCAGATCGACTTCGTCGACATCATTACTTCCATGCTTCAGTCGCTAGTCAATCGCGAGCCTCCCCCCGATCTCGAACGTGACCCCGACGAACTCGAGAATTCCAACTCCATCGCTGCCTTAACATCGCGAGCCTCGCCAGACCCATCGCGACTCTCCACTTCGACTGTCGCCATCCACCCAGTCGCACGCACCCCACATCGACTCGACCTGACTCGAGTATTGCCGCACCATCCAACATCTAACCCAGGCCTTGCCTATTCGAACATCGTGACCATCGAGCCAAACGCGGCAACCCCCAATCCGACCTCGACCTCGATCGCCACCCATCCAAGTCGCGATTTCCAGAACATCACCGAACTCGAAGCTAGTCGCGACTTCTTCCTCGTGCTCGAGTCGCCGTTAACCACCCAGATTTCACCCCCACGAAATCGTAGTCGCTCACGAGTTCGAACTATCACCTCCGCGATTGAGAGTGCAATAGAAGAGGGCTTCGGTTTTGAGATAGAGTAGGAGGCTCGGTTCCTCCATTAATTTGATTTAGATTTGAGTTTTTATCTGGAAAGGGAACGCGATTTGTTTTAAAAATGGAGATGGAGATGTTTTCTTTGTTCGTTCGATTTTAGCTGAGATAATAGATTATTTAAAAATAGAGGGAGGGAGACAGAAGACATGGGTTGCACGATTATCTTTCGTGATTTTGGGCGTGCTTTTAGGCGTGAGATAAGGGATGCTGTCTTTTGTTTAAATTTTTAAATTTAAATTTAAATTCAATTTGTTTCGGTATAATTTTTAATGCGTTTATGTGTCGTATTCTCACCCAACAACTCCGAACGATACGAAATTTAAAACCCGGTGATAATTTAATGTTACGGACCCAATGGAACCGGTTTCGTCAAATTCCGAGACTGTGCCTCGAAACGCTATTTTTTTTTAAATATCGATACGAACGATAATTTCCAAAACTGAACAATTCACTCCCAAATTCGATTCTGAAGCTTCTGTTATCTTCAGTAATATCAATACGAATTTTAAAAGCTTTTGAAATATTTTTCTTCAGCTTAAAAATGAAGATTCAAATTTTTATTCAGCATTCAATAGATTGAATTTTATAATTTAATCGCCAATTTCAAAGTTATATTGGGAATTCAAATTAAATCATCGTTCAAATATTTAAAATTAATTAAATATTCTCAATTTAATTTGTTCAAAATTCTGGGTCGTTACAGACTTCCCTCCTAAAAAGAATTTCGTCCCGAAATTACAAGTCAAGAAAATGATCCCGAACTCGTCTACTATTTTTCACAATTCAAAAGTTTTATCAAATTTTCAAAACAAATCATTCTACTAAAGATTCGTTATCATTTCAACAAATTTTCCAACTTAAATTATAAGTTTCAGACAACATTGCTTTACTTCAAAATTCAAATTTAAATTCAAATTTCAAATTTAAACTTTCAAAATTTTCTCAAAAATTTTCTAACACCCTAAATTTTCGAAAAATTTCGCCAGCGTCTCCTTTGCGCGGCTAATACGGCACGACTACAAAACGTCCCTATGGACTCTCAGATTTCAAAAAGAAAAGAAAAATGCCAAGCGGCTAGATAAGAAAATCATCAAATCTCATATTTGAAATTCAAATACTTACCTTTTGTCGAGCAATTCAAATTTATCTTTGAAATTAAAATCCCAATTCCTTTATACACCTGTATATCCTACTAGCCATAATATATAGTTACAACATTTAAACTATTTTGCACATTTTATTACAAAATTTTCAATATATACTTCTTATATCATCTCTAATTCACTATTGAAGATATATATTCTTTTCATTCAATTTTACATTTCACGTTCATTTGAATTCAATTCCAATCAGATTTCAATATTTTATAAGTTATCAATTTCATAATATTTCATATTCTTACCAACATTTCAAAAATCATTTTTGAAAACAAATCAAATTATCTTTTGAATTTCAAAACAAAACCCAAATTTTTCAAACAACTTCCATTTAAAACAATTTGGCAGCAATTCCTCTTTTGGACACCCGAAAATGAACACCGGTGATGTCGCGATCATCATCAGAATTATTTTCCAGCGACCGAAAAGAGTTTAGAGCTTTTCATTCCCTCAAAATACTTTTCAAAACCTTTGAAATTCACTTCCAACTCCAAAAAGGATTTAAACTTTCCAAATCTCCAAAATTTTCAAATTCTTTCAATTACATTTCCAAAAACTTCTCTGGAATTCTATTTCCAATTATAAGTCACATTTATAATTTATATTCTTAAATTTCATTTGTATGTGAATTCATCTCTTTATCTTTCAATTCACATTTATCAATTTCATTCGTTAAATGGATTTATTTCCAAATCTTTGGTTATTATTTTAATTTCTCATTCCATTTCATATAACAATGATAATATTTCAATGTTATTACTTCCTAACAACAAACATCCATATACTATGATAATTCATAGAAAATCGTTTCTTTTCTATACAAAAATAGTTTTGGGCAAAATTATTTCATTCACCCTATTTAAAACAATATTGTGCCGAATTGTTCTATTCAAGTGTTTAGAAACCCCTTCGATCCAGTTGCGCAGACTGTGCCGACGAAGGTTCATATGCCACTCAATAAACCAATCATCACAATATAAAACAATTTTATATTCACTAATAAATACGCGCTCGTATCTATTATTACACTCAACTCATTCTAGAGTACTACTGACTCTATCTCTAATGAGTAACACCCAACAGAGCAGGGTTGTCGCTTAACCATATGCTCTGATACCAGCTGTAACATCCCGAAATTTTCGACTTTCGAAAATTCGACATCGATACTCACTTTATCGACTGCCGAGCCATCGAATGCCGAAAACCCGAAAAGTTATGGTTTTAAAAAGAAGAAAAAGGCAGAAGAAGAAGAGAAGAAGAAGAAAGCAGAAGAAGAAAGAAGAGAAGAGAGAAGAGAAGAAAGAAGAACAACAGAACAACATCAGAACAGAAAACAATATTAGAATCTCACATATCGCAGCGGAATAACATATAATAGATAATCACTAGTCTTTTCAAAACAAAGAACTATATCAGTTTATACATACATCAATCAGAGTAAATATACAACAATGGACAGTTATATAAACTTGTCCTCATACAGAATACACAGCGGAATAAATAATATCAGATACAAATACTACGTCTCGCCATCCAGCTTGCTTCCAAAGCTCCAGAATATCCTAATAACATAACTCTAGGCTGCCCGTGTGGAAATTGGTGGGCACCCAGAGTTTAGAAGGGAACAATAAACTCCGAGTCAGTCATGGTGACTGGTGTGAGATCGTAAAACAGTTATTTTTCACAAAGAAAATAAAACAAATTCGCAATGCTTTTGGAAAATGAAACTACCATAAGACCTCCCACCACACACACAATGCAAACGCAGAATTGGAGGAGATTTCTTCTTATGATAGTCAAAGATGCTTACTACGCAAAATCAAATCATTTTTGATATTATTATTAGTGCATAGTGTAGAAAACATTTCGAAAGTATAATATTAATCTTAGCCAGCATAGACATTTCGAACTATGCCTACTATAGCTACCATCCAAACAGTGGGGCGCCACCATAAGTGAATGATAGGTTCTACAACTAAAACCGTACAAGGTTCGTATTGTTTCTTTGGATTTCCAACAAATGGTCAGGCCAAGGAACTTCCTATGCCACGATGGGTACGCCCCTGGAATAGACGACCCGAGAACCTAACCGGATCTCTGCCAACACAAGGCCGGGTTACCTCTGCAAAAATAGGTAACTACTGACACGCGTATGTCATCCCCCGATCGTCATCGATCTTCCCGAGGATCCCCGATTCGCAACAACCACAAAGTAATAAATTTGCAGCAACCACAGAGGTTAAGTATCTAGGCTCCATACCATGATACCACCTTTATCCAGAAGGAATGACATACACTAAGGGGCGCTACTCCCTAGAACCTTGCTGCATCCTTCCTGTTTTGACCATTTCCGAGGTGTGAGGCTCGACGAAGTCTCGTCCACAAAGCTACGCTTTCTACAAAGCCATGCTTCGGGTCAAACAAATGATCAACCTATGATCACAAAGATATAAGATCAAACAAATGATCATATCGCAAATGATCAAACACTGATCATTTCACAGCAACACTCGGTATGCCACGTTACCAAATTGGGAGTATATCGCTGATAAATTTCAACTACATAACCTCTGAGCTCGTACGTCTCAGAGAAGGGTGTTAAGCTAAGAGAATAAATTCTCCGCCACCAACAGATATGTATTTGAAAGAAATCAGCTTTATATCTCAAATTGTAACGTCAGACATACAATCCATACAAGTCTGTTCCGGGATCGAACAGAACCGAAGGCACTTCTCACGAAGCCCTTGCATATCCGGATAATTTTCTAATCACGTCCGGACTTCCCGTCACTAAGGGTGATAAAACCTATAAATCGGAGATCAGCCAATGTAGAGTAACTCGACGGTAATCCTTCCGTTTTCAAAAATATCCGGTCTTCAACACCGGTCTTGTGACGCCCCACCTCTATACCCACGCTAGCCAAGAACACTACGGAGTAATGCTGTCAACTAGCGTGGAGAATAAGGCTGTTGAGGAGCGACCATCCATGTAACTTCTTTGTGCGAGTACCGATATGTCAGATAGTATAGAATGCATATCATTTAAGGAGGAAATCCGACATACCGATACAAACTCAAAGCTATCACACAATGGCTATATATAATCTTCGGAAACAAATAAAGAAATAAACATAACATAAATCAGTCACAGACATCCATATCACAAAGGCGGAAGAAGATATGAATAAATATACAACACATGAAAGTGTACATCAGACTAGTGGTCAGAAAGATCCATGATAATACAAAAGAATAGCATCACGTGCTATACAAAAGAATAAGTACACATCATAGGGTCTATATCTCAAAAGTGTACAACCAAAAACAACTAAACTATGTAGTTGGCCAAAAGTCAGACTAATCCTGAAGGGAAGTCAAGCAGAAGCACCTGTAACATCTCGGTCTGACCCGAGTATTATTTATAAGAAAATAATTAACGGATCAGTCTAGCTATAAATATCAGATGATATGGTATATAGTAAAAGGCATGACATGAACATGTAATAACCATAACGGCATACTACGATAAGTATGTAAATGATAACCAACAAAAGATTAATCAATATCACAAGAATCTTCTCAATGATAAAATAGGGTATCATACCCTAAACTTGTATTCATAACAAGTCAATAACACATAAATTCACCAATGCACAAAAACTGATATCATATCAATGAAAATCATGAAAATTGGTGAAGCACAAAATACCAGAAATCATCACCAGAAATCTAGAAAACACATAAAAAGGGGGGGAGGCCTAACACATGAATGGGAGCATGAAAACTCACCTACGCGTATCACACAGGACGAGAAGCTATCTCATGGAAGCTATCCATTAAATTTCCACACAGAAATGGCCCGAAGACCATGGGGTGCTACCCCATATTTCACACAGGAATGGCCCGAAGACCATGGGGTTTCCACACAGAAATGGCCCGAAGACCATGGGAGACATCGCTCAATCGCTAGTCTAAATCATAAAAATGATCGTCATGATCATAAGGAAGTGTCGATTACACTAAGCTAGTAAGTATAAGAGTTTAGCTTCATGTCCCATAACCACTTGCTTAACTCAAATATTTACGAACAGATTGTAGATCTGCACTAGAAAATTGTCACAAGAGTTTCAATATGTGTGAATCGAAATCACACCAATGAGGTATAGACTAACCTTGAAGATAAAGAGATATGTGTGAATCGAAATCACACAAATGGTGTCTAGTCTAACCTCGCAAACAAAGAGACATCGCACATTGCTAGTCTAAACCATAAAATGATCATCATCGATCATAAAGAAGTGTCGATTACACTAAGCTAGTAAATATAAGAGTTTAGCTTCATGTCCCATAACCACTTGCTTAACTCAAATATTTACGAACAAACTGTAGATCTCCACTAGGAAATTGTCACAAAAAGGGTTCAATCGAACAAGTCCAAGAGCTAACCGACGAAGTGAACGCAAGCGTTTCATACCACTCGTTTTACTAAGTCGTTTAAGTCGATTTCTCATCCGAGTGAAGTAAAGGCTTGTATATACTAGTAGATTGGAAATCGGTTTGAGAAAACGAACTTTTGATATTTAAAATAGTGTTGAAATCGCTTTGATGAAAGAGTTTTGATATTTACTACTAGTATTGAAACCTTTATATTTTTAAAGTGACAAGTCATAGAAGTGATTGTAGAAACAATCAATTATAAAAGTTCACATTCGAAGACGTGAATAAAATCCAAAGAAATCAATTCCCAAAACCCTCAAAGTAAGAAATTCTGATGAATGTTTTTCAGATAAGATTTGCCTACGCAGAGTTGTACGGGGTTCGACCTGCCCGGACAGGTCGCGGGGGTCCAGGGGGCAGCGCCCCGTCTAAACGGTACGACCTAGAGAGGACAAAATGAGGTCTAACGACCTAAGGGAGGTAGGGTCGAGCGACCTAACGAGGTACCATCCCGAAAGAGGAGTCATCAAAGTCTTAAGAAACGATAACGACAAATAGGAGACCACACGAATCGATTAAAGTTGGAAATTCAAACAAATAGACAATATAGGCAAAATTGTCAAAATAGGAGCAGGTCGGTCAACCGGACTCCCTGAGTCGGTTGACCGGACCAGAGACAGAAGTGCTCGGGTAGCAGGTCGGTCGACCGGACCCTGAGGTCGGTCGGCCGAAGCCTGTAACCTGCACTTCCAAACAGAGGCAGGGAGATGCTAGAGTAGCAGGTCGGTCGACCGGACTCTGAGGTCGGTCGACCGGAGCCTGTTTCCAGCACTCCCATGCCAAATCAAATGAATGCCAATTCCTTCCGAAATGCAATCGGACGAGCAACGGCACTAAGGGTTTACGCCCATCGACTACCCGGCCATATACGCTCTTCGATTCATCACCAAAAACGTGATCAAAACATCAAAGTTAGGATTTTCAAAGAATTGAACTCAAAACACTAAAAATTGGAATATTCACCAAATCAATCTAAACCAAAAGCATTTGCACAAGAATAAGTGTTAGGAATTCATACCTAACAATCGAAGATAGTTATAGACTAAGATGTGAGATAAAAATCTCACCTTTATGCACAAGAACAAGTATGAAGAAGCTATAGAGCAATGGCAATGACAATCTCTCTTCAATCCCAACTCAACAAGCTTGATTCTAAGCTAAAAAGAGAAACATCTCCTAAATTAGGTTTAGGAATTTCTGAAATTGATAGGAGAGTGAGTCGGGGAAGAAGAAGAGGAGACTTACCAAAGCTTCTTCTATTGATTTGGAGCTAGAACTTGATTTGTAGATGGAAACTAGGGTTTTGGAGTTTTAATTTCCCATTCCACTCACCATTAATCTCTTTAGAACTGAAATGAAGAGGGAGAGGGAGTGAATGAAGAGGGGGGTTTCAGTTTGGAGTGTTAAGTTAAAACATAGGGCTGAACCAAACCCAAACCCAAAGTGAAAATGGTCGAATTTTTGACTAGCTCCAAACATATCGAAGTTTATACTCAAAAAGATCGCAAACGACATTTTGAACTCAATGGGGGTGGTCTCGAGTCCTAATTTGACTGTTTGCAAAAAGTAGCTTTTTGGACAAAAATCCTACTAGCGATAAAATATTTAAATAAAATATTCAAATATAAAATCGATGAATATGCGGGTTGTTACAGACTCCCCTCCTTAAAGAAATTGCGTCCTCGCAATATATAAGATGGAAATAAGAAGTAACGACCATAAAAGCATATTAACACAAAAGAAATTAGAAATTAGAAGTTCACCTCAAAGAGCATGAGAAAGTAAGTCCGGATGTGTTCGCTCGATGAATTCTCTAGTTTCCCAAGAGCAATCCTTAGGATTTGAGGACCATTGAACCTTCACAAGCGGAACATCTTTATTTCGAAGCCGTTTGATCTCCGAAGCAATAATTCGAACAGGATGCTGCTCATAAGTTAAATTAGGTGAAACTTCAATCTCTTCCACAACACCGGGCTCAAGAGTAGAATCGAAATCCCGAAGGTACTTCCGTAATTGAGAAACGTGAAACACGTCATGCATAGCAGAAAACTAAGCCGGTAATGAAAGGCGATAAGCCATGGAACCAATACGCTCGGTGATAGGAAATGGCCCAATATATCGAGGCGCTAACTTACCCGATCGACTGAAACGTACAACACCCTTCATTGGTGAAACCCGAATAAATACAAGATCACCAACAGAAAATTCTAATTTCCTTCTTCGGTTATCGGCATAGGATTTTTGTCTACTCTGGGCTTCTTTCATCCTATGTCGAATAAGTTCAATCTTTTCTGTGGAATCTCGAATAAAGTCTGGTCCTAAAACCAGCTTCTCACCGGCGGCATGGCCTTCCGTAGAGTGCCTCGAAAGGTGCCATACCAATACTAGATTGGAAGCTGTTATTATAGGAAAATTCAACAAGTGAAATATGGTCTTCCCAACTTCCACCGAAATCAAGCACACAAGCACGAAGAAGATCTTCAAGTGTTTGATTCACACGCTCAGTTTGTCCATCGGACTGGGGGTGATAAGCGGTGCTAAAATTAAGCTTCGTTCCCAAAGCTTTTTGAAGACTCTTCCAGAATCCACTAGTAAACAATGGATCTCGATCACTAACAATGGAAGAAGGAACTCCATGTAGTTTAACAATTTCTTTAACAAAGAGTTTGGCCAGAAAAGGAACGGTTCGGTTCGACCGAACTGGAATAAAATGGGCAGATTTAGTAAGTCTATCAACAATCACCCATAAGCTATTATGACCCGAACGAGAACGGGGAAGGCCATCAATAAAATCCATGGAAATTTGATCCCACTTCCATACTGGAATTTCCAATGGTTGCAATAACCCACCGGGCCTTTGATGTTCAGCCTTAACAAGTTGGCAAGTCATGCAACACTTAACAAAGTTAGCGATATCAGATTTCATTCCCTCCCAGTAATAAAGCTGCCTCATATCTGCGTACATTTTTCTGCTACCGGGATGAATGGAATATTTGGAACGATGTGAATCTTCTAGAATATCTTTACGAAGATCACTAATATTTGGTACGATAAGTCTACCAAATTTTCGAATGCCGCCACGAGAATCAATATCGAAGTCTTTCAAGCCTTCAATATCGGTTTTATCCCTAATATTCTGGCTAAGCAAAGCCAATTCAGGATCTAGCCTTTGAGCTTCAAGAATGCGGTCTAAAATGGAAGGATGAGCCTCAAGGCTACATAAAACAAGAGATGAACATAATTCGGAAACACGATCTCGAATTTCACAAGTGGATAAAAGTTTGAGATCGTTCCATTCAGATATCATCATGGAAACAACCGCTTGTTGTTTTCGACTAAGTGCGTCAGCTACTCGATTTCCCTTTCCGGGAGTATAAAGGATATCAAGATCATAAGAGGCAAGGAATTCGAGCCAACGCTGTTGACGCAAATTAAGTTCCCTTTGAGAGAATAAATATTTCAAAGACTTATGATCAGTAAAAAGTATAAACTTTTCTCCCAAAAGATAATGTCGCCAAATTCGAAGGGCGAAAACGATAGCCGCGAGTTCTAAATCATGTGTGGCATATCTAGTCTCAGCCGGCTTCAACTGCCTAGAAGCATAAGCAATAACACGTTCTTTTTGCATAAGAACGGCACCCAACCCAACGCGACTAGCATCGGTATAAACGACAAAGTCCTGATTCCCCTCGGGAATAATAAGAATAGGAGCATCAGAAAGGAGTTCTTTTAATTTTTGAAAAGAAGTTTCACATTTGTCCGACCAAATGTATTTAACACCTTTCTTTGTTAAGCCAGTAAGAGGAACGGCAATCTTAGAAAAGTCTTTTATAAAACGGCGGTAATAACCTGCCAATCCGAGAAAGCTACGGATTTCAGTCACACTCTCCGGTCTCTTCGAATTTTGAATCGCTTCTATCTTTGAAGGATCCACAGCTATTCTAGATTCGGAAATAATATGACCGAGAAACTTCACACTAGATTGCCAAAAATGGCATTTAGAAAATTTTGCTTTTAGTTGATTGCTCCTAAGAGTTTCCAATACAATTCGAAGATGATTTTCGTGTTCCTCCTCGGTTTTAGAATACACAAGAATATTATCAATAAAGATGAGAACAAACCGATCAAGAAAATCTTTGAAAACTCTATTCATAAGGTCAACGAAATAAGCCGGAGCATTCGTCAAACCAAATGGCATAACTAGCCATTCATAAGATCCATAACGCGTACGGAACGAAGTCAAAGGAATACTATCTTCTGCAATACGAAGCTGATGGAAACCGTTAGCCAAGTCCAATTGTGAAAAGACTCTAGCACCACTAAGTTGATCAAACAGATCATCAATCCGAGGCAATGGATATTTATTCTTAATAGTAAGATCATTAAGCTTGCGATAGTCGACGCAAAGCCTAAGTGTACCATCGGACTTACTTACGAAAATAGCTGAAGCTCCCCAAGGCGAGGAACTAGAGCGAATAAGTTGCTTCGTCTCTAACTCGGATAGTTGTTTGCGCATCTCTTCGTTCTCCTTATTGGACATGCGATAAGGAGGACGGGTAACAGGTTGAGCTCCAGGTATAAGATTAATTTTGAACTCTATTGCTCGCTTAGGTGGTATTCCTAAAACGGGCTCAAAGATGTCGGAAAATTCACGAACGACACGAATCAGAGAAATGACATCCTCCTCGTCATCATTATCATCATCACGAGGATTTAAAGAATATAAAGATGCAACCAAAGCAGAATCCAAATTTTTGAGAATAATAGAAATCTGGTTAACGGATTGCGGATGTCGGAGATAAATAGTCCGCTCAGGACATAGGATATGAGCTTCATAACGAGTAAGCCAATCCATACCCAATATCATTCCAAAGCCTAAGTAACGCATGACATGCAAATCGGCTAGGAAAGAAAAATCACACAAAATAATCTCGACATCTTTACAAAGCAGACTAAGAGTTGCGGATCCACCAACTGGATTCCAGATTCTTAAAGAAGTCATTAAAGCAACAACACTTAAAGAAAAAGTATCGACAAGTTCCTTTGATATAAAAGAATGGGATGCACCCGTATCAAAGAGAACTCTAATAGGTTGATCATGAAATAATATAATGCCGTCAAGGACAGAATGAGACATACCTTGACCGTGAGATGTGTTGCCAAGGGCTCGAGCAACGTTTAACTTTCCCTCCTTCTCTTGAAGCCTAGGGCACTGGTGCATAAAATGATCTGGACTTTTACAATAGCGGCAAGAGCGGGGCTTTGAGCACTTGTTCGAAAAATGGCCCTTAGCACCACAGTTGAAGCATTTCTTATCATCGGAGGAAGAAGTCTTTGCAGCAGGAATTGCTTGCTTACCTTTTTTGTAGGGATAAGGGCCTTTGAATGTGCTGGGCCTCTTTTTGTTGTTAAAGATGGGTTTGGAAGCTACTACTTGAACATCACTTTCTCTATCAGCCTCTTCAAGACGAAGAGCGATATCTATAATTTGGTCGAAAGGGACTTCTAACTTCAGAAGTAATGGCTTCTTGAGGCTTTTGTTCAAGCCATAAACGAACCTCTGGTTCTTCTTTAGTGGAGTATTTATATATTCGACCCCATATTTGGAAAGGGATTCGAATGATGCGATGTAGTCCGCCACAGAAGCCTGACCTTGAACAAGGTCAATAAATTACCGAGCCAAAGTTACTTTTTCGGCCTCGGGTACGAATTTCGATTCGAAGCGTTCCCGGAAGTGCTCCCAGGTGAGATCCGCTTCATTAATTTCGGAAGTAAGAAGTTCATACCAATCCAATGCTCTCTCTAGGAGCATACTGGAAGCCACTTGAACACGGTGCAGATCGATAAGGTTCATGCGAGAGAAGATTCGATCGCATGATTTTAACCAAGCTTGAACCTCGATAATAGGTTCGGAACCTTTGAACGGCTTCCCACCCAAATTGGTATAATCGCTGCACAAACGTGCAAATCCCGACTTTGGGTGAGTAGGTTTCGGGTTAGCTCCAGCTGCTTGAGCATTAGTGACAAGGTCAAGAAGTTGCTGGGTAGTCATAAAAACTCCATCTTGGGGTGGAGCACTAGATGGTCCAGATCTGGGACGACCTGGTCTAGACATTCTCTTCTTTAAGAAAGAGAAAAGAAGAAAAGTTATTCTCCAAATAATTATCAACAAAATCTTGATAGATAAAACAAGGATACATAAAAGGAAATAGGATGAATCGGTACAAAGACTCGAATTAAATCCTAAGGCACAACTCCTAAGAAGGACTTAGGACGATGATCCTTGTTAAGTTATTCTACATTGTTCCGAAGTTTGGCTCTGATACCAAGCTGTGACGCCCCACCTCTATACCCACGCTAGCCAAGAACACTACGGAGTAATGCTGTCAACTAGCGCGGAGAATAAGGCTGTTGAGGAGCGACCATCCATGTAACTTCTTTGTGCGAGTACCGATATGTCAGATAGTATAGAATGCATATCATTTAAGGAGGAAATCTGACATACCGATACAAACTCAAAGCTACCACACAGTGGCTATATATAATCTTCGAAAACAAATAAAGAAATAAACATAACATAAATCAGTCACAGACATCCATATCACAAAGGCGGAAGAAGATATGAATAAATATACAACACATGAAAGTGTACATCAGAGTAGTGGTCAGAAAGATCCACGATAATACAAAAGAATAGCATCACGTGCTATACAAAAGAATAAGTACACATCATAGGGTCTATATCTCAAAAGTGTACAACCAAAAACAACTAAACTATGTAGTTGGCCAAAAGTCAGACTAATCCTAAAGGGAAGTCAAGCAGAAGCACCTGTAACATCTCGGTCTGACCCGAGTATTATTTATAAGAAAATAATAAACGGACCAGTCTAGCTATAAATATCAGATGATATGGTATATAGTAAAAGGCATGACATGAACATGTAATAACCATAACGGCATACTACGATAAGTATGTAAATGATAACCAACAAAAGATTAATCAATATCACAAGAATCTTCTCAATGATAAAATAGGGTATCATACCCTAAACATGTATTCATAACAAGTCAATAACACATAAATTCACCAATGCACAAAAACTGATATCATATCAATGAAAATCATGAAAATTGGTGAAGCACAAAATACCAGAAATCATCACCAGAAATCCAGAAAACACATAAAAAGGGGGGGAGGCCTAACACATGAATGGGAGCATGAAAACTCACCTACGCGTATCACACAGGACGAGAAGCTATCTCATGGAAGCTATCCATTAAATTTCCACACAGAAATGGCCCGAAGACCATGGGGTGCTACCCCATATTTCACACAGGAATGGCCCGAAGACCATGGGGTTTCCACACAGAAATGGCCCGAAGACCATGGGAGACATCGCTCAATCGCTAGTCTAAATCATAAAAATGATCGTCATGATCATAAGGAAGTGTCGATTACACTAAGCTAGTAAGTATAAGAGTTTAGCTTCATGTCCCATAACCACTTGCTTAACTCAAATATTTACGAACAGATTGTAGATCTGCACTAGAAAATTGTCACAAGAGTTTCAATATGTGTGAATCGAAATCACACCAATGAGGTATAGACTAACCTTGAAGATAAAGAGATATGTGTGAATCGAAATCACACAAATGGTGTCTAGTCTAACCTCGCAAACAAAGAGACATCGCACATTGCTAGTCTAAACCATAAAATGATCATCATCGATCATAAAGAAGTGTCGATTACACTAAGCTAGTAAATATAAGAGTTTAGCTTCATGTCCCATAACCACTTGCTTAACTCAAATATTTACGAACAAACTGTAGATCTCCACTAGGAAATTGTCACAAAAAGGGTTCAATCGAACAAGTCCAAGAGCTAACCGACGAAGTGAATGCAAGCGTTTCATACCACTCGTTTTACTAAGTCGTTTAAGTCGATTTCTCATCCGAGTGAAGTAAAGGCTTGTATATACTAGTAGATTGGAAATCGGTTTGAGAAAACGAACTTTTGATATTTAAAATACTGTTGAAATCACTTTGATGAAAGAGTTTTGATATTTACTACTAGTATTGAAACCTTTATATTTTTAAAGTGACAAGTCATAGAAGTGATTGTAGAAACAATCAATTATAAAAGTTCACATTCGAAGACGTGAATAAAATCCAAAGAAATCAATTCCCAAAACCCTCAAAGTAAGAAATTCTGATGAATGTTTTTCAGATAAGATTTGCCTACGTAGAGTTGTACGGGGTTCGACCTGCCCGGACAGGTCGCGGGGGTCCAGGGGGCAGCGCCCCGTCTAAACGGTACGACCTAGAGAGGACAAAATGAGGTCTAACGACCTAAGGGAGGTAGGGTTTACGCCCATCGGACTACCCGGCCATATACGCTCTTCGATTCATCACCAAAAACGTGATCAAAACATCAAAGTTAGGATTTTCAAAGAATTGAACTCAAAACACTAAAAAATGGAATATTCACCAAATCAATCCAAACCAAAAGCATTTGCACAAGAATAAGTGTTAGGAATTCATACCTAACAATCGAAGATAGTTATAGACTAAGATGTGAGATAAAAATCTCACCTTTATGCACAAGAACAAGTATGAAGAAGCTATAGAGCAATGGCAATGACA
This sequence comes from Allium fistulosum, assembly GCA_030737815.1. Classification (NCBI taxonomy): domain Eukaryota; kingdom Viridiplantae; phylum Streptophyta; class Magnoliopsida; order Asparagales; family Amaryllidaceae; genus Allium; species Allium fistulosum. The sequence goes on along the minus strand of CM060904.1, from coordinate 1,213,816,163 downwards.
ATCTCTCTTCAATCCCAACTCAACAAGCTTGATTCTAAGCTAAAAAGAGAAACATCTCCTAAATTAGGTTTAGGAATTTCTGAAATTGATAAGAGAGTGAGTCGGGGAAGAAGAAGAGGAGACTTACCAAAGCTTCTTCTATTGATTTGGAGCTAGAACTTGATTTGTAGATGGAAACTAGGGTTTTGGAGTTTTAATTTCCCATTCCACTCACCATTAATCTCTTTAGAACTGAAATGAAGAGGGAGAGGGAGTGAATGAAGAGGGGGGTTTCAGTTTGGAGTGTTAAGTTAAAACATAGGGCTGAACCAAACCCAAACACAAAGTGAAAATGGTCGAATTTTTGACTAGCTCCAAACATATCGAAGTTTATACTCAAAAAGATCGCAAACGACATTTTGAACTCAATGGGGGTGGTCTCGAGTCCTAATTTGACTGTTTGCAAAAAGTAGCTTTTTGGACAAAAATCCTACTAGCGATAAAATATTTAAATAAAATATTCAAATATAAAATCGATGAATATGCGGGTTGTTACAGAAATCCATCTCGGCAATCAGCAAAACCGCACCCAGATTGATCAACTTACAGCTTCCGCCAACCACCAGCCTTGTCATTTACATCCGACTTCTCGCGCGCCAGTATTTACCCCACCTCCAAATCTGAAAGGAAATAGGAAATTAATAAATGGTAGGCAATGTTTACTGTGAAGAAAAGAAAAAGAAAGTGGAAGGAGGGATTTTGAGTGTAACGACCCGCCATTTTGGACCATTCGCATCCATTATAAATGTATAGTTAGACACTCATGCCGGAGTTGAATTGCTCAAAATACCGCGTTGTTAATTTAAATTTGGCAAAACTGAACATATACAGTAAATAAATAATCACAGATCACGGACACAGAGTAATAAATGCAGCGGAAATAAAAGAGATAGTAGTTCATGAAGCTACTATATGAATATATAAAATACATCAGAGTTACAACAGAAGAGTAATACGATACATCGGATACAAATCAGAATACATCACTGGAATCATCGAATACTGAAAACAGAATAGATGGCTGGATCTTCAAGCAAAGCTCCAACTCCAAAGGTGAGCATCGAATATTGGTACACTCAGTTTGACCCGAGCGTAAAGCAAAAACACAAGACACTCGAGTCAGGATTAACATTCTTATATTAATAAATCCAACTCAAGTGAAATAGCAATTGAAATACAAGTAACTCAAAGGATGTTTGGAATAACCATCCTTTAAGGATCCGTTAAACTATCTACTAGGTAGTAATGTACGATAAGTAGATAATGCCTATCAATAATATAAAGATATCAAAATAGCGTTAAGTCATGGCCCATTCCACCCTTAACACATTTTTATTCCCAAAAGCATATATAAGACCGTAGTTTCCCCAAAACCGGAAGTCACCAGAGGGCAATCCATATACTAAAGGTACAAATCAAAATCGTAGTGGTCGCGCATAAATGGAATACAAGTATGACAAGGCACATGAGGCAATACCCAAGGTTGTGATACTACCGTTCGCCTGATCTGGACTGGTGAGAACACAACGCCGCATCGCCCGCAACACCGTGAAACAACACTCCCAAAATCAAGGGTGCACCAATCGACAACAAGTATAAGTAGTTCGAAGAAGTGTGTCCACTTGAGGTAGCTAACCCTCCATTGGCCCGGCACAGCTCCTGTTTTAGTCATTTCCAATTTGACACAAGTGTCAAGGCTATCCATTATCGTTCTTTTTCTTCAGTCATCACGTACATCATTCCAACCACTTCATTCTGGATCATCACTCCGCGTATAGTTATTAAAGTGGTTTTCGGTTTAGATAGAGAGTATATCCATAACCGATTCCGGTCTCTTTAATAACTTCCGTAATTATTACACCGATTGGTCGTTTGTTTATTTCAAAACCAAATCAATTTCAATTTCAAATAGAATTCGTAAATCAACATTTCATTTGTCTTTCAAAACCCATTTCCAAAATTTACGTTTCAAAACTTCCAAATCATAATTTCAAAATCTTATAATTCAATTCCAATTTCTATTTAAAACAATCCAAATATTGATTCAAGTTCGAATACAAGTATCATTTCGAAGACATTTAAATTAAATCTTATTTAACATTCAAATCAATTTAAAATCATTTATCGATTTCATTCAATATTCGTTAAGTTACTATGCCATTCAAAACAATTTCCATTAAATTTCCAATTCATTAAATCCATTATTTAAATTCAACTTCATTATATCAAAACTTACAATTTAATTAAATTAAATTCATCAAATCAAGTTCTTTACATTTCAAGTCTTACATTAATTCCAATAAATCACATTTTATTTCTTGTTAAAGAAATTCAATTTCACTTATTTACTTACTTAAATAATTTTGCAAAACTTAATTAATAAAGAAACTCAATTTCAATTATTTACGAAGTAAAATTCACTTATTCAAAAATTCAATTTAATTTAATCATTAAATAATTCAATCTTATTTAATTATTAAATAATTCAAAACTTAATTATTAAATAATTTCAAAACTTAATTATTTCAACTTAATTATAATTTCAAACTTAATTATTAAATCATTTCAAATTTTAATAATTTCAAACTTAATTATATAATTTCTCAAATTAAACAACATTCTTTCATCAATTACATTGTTAATATTAAATATTAACATTTTCCTTTCATTAAAAATTCAAATTTCAACTTCATTTCAAAACCATATTATTTATTCAAATAAAATCTTCATTTTATTTTTAAATCAAATTATTGACCAATCGGGTTTTTATTTAATTTCCTATCCTAGGTCAAAGTTAAATTTGGGTATTTATCATTTCAACCCGATTCCAATTCAATTCAAAATCAAAGCATAACAAAGGGAACTTGCAGTGTGATAACTAGGATGTTGTCAAAGTAAATAAACAAGCAATAACAACAATCAATAACAATCCAATAATCAATTCAAATAATCCCGAAATAACCGTATTAACTCGCATTGTTATTTGTACGAATTAATGTAATTATTTCTAGAATCTACACTATCATTTCATGTAGATTAAAGATTTACTACATTACGGTTTTCACTTGTCATCTATTACAATTTCATACATCATCAATTTAACAACATACATTCAGTGGTTCAAAGTGTAATTAAACAAATCCTACGTGTCAATAAATTTAACAGTTAAAGGGGTCATATTATACAAATGTCAGTTAATCAATTTAACACATATATCAAATCTAACTATCCTACGTCAATTTCAATTTCAAATTATTCACTTACATCATTAACAATTTAACGTCCAATATAAGCATCAAACAATCAATCATTTAACAATCAAACTGAATTATCATTGCATATATAACAGATAATGGTGTCAGATGTCACAGGTGAACTGATACAGGTAATAACAGTGTAAATATCAAATAGCAGCATATTTCAATTGTCGTTTCAATTGAAATCAAATTTAATAAATAAAAGAACGTTAATCGTGAGTGAGTGCTCACCTTTCGAGGCTAGAGAATACAGGAGGTGACACGGATACAAACACTGGAATACCCAAGCATGAATTTCAAACAAAGCTAGATTGGCACGAATTTGACGATTGAAGCTGATAAAAATCAGTAAAATAAATCGAAATCAATTAGATAGAACAAGAATATATATTAAATTTCAAATCAATATTAATTTAAACACGTATTAAATTATATATATATATATTTCAAATCGTTGCTTTTAAATAGACACATCTAAACAAACATATGTTCATAATAAAATCTTGAAATAAATACATATATCTATAACTCGCATTTACCTATCACTATACAAATCTGTAAAATTCATTCAGAAAACAATGTAAAACAACATATGTATGAGAAGATATGTATAAACTAAAATAGAAAATATACACTTGAAACTTTACATGTAAATTACACTTCTTATAACAGACCGTATTTAAATGTAATATAAACATTTATATTATAACTAAATATATAAACAAAATATAACGCAGCAGTTATATTTATACTTAACAAATTCCTATACATACTTAAAATCATATAAGAACCTTATAAATGTCAATTCAAAGTTACAGCTCAGAGTATGCTACAAACAAATACAACTTTATATGTTTATTTAACATCAAACATGCTTCAGGCAATAAAAATAATAATATATATATATATAAAAAACAGGCTTCGGCGAAGTAAATCACCTAACATGAAAACAGGCTTCACCAATACTACATATATTAAAATCCAATATGTTATAACAGTATATAGTCCTTCAACATTTTATATTTTAAGACTGTAACATTCGTATTGAGATATATAAATGTATAAAAGTTTAAAGAAAAAACAAAGTTGAGACCCATTTGCAAAAATAACTTTATACAAAGGAAATGTATACAGGCATTTCTAAACTCAAACCCGCATGTATAAATTACTATACTTTTATAAATTCAAAGTCAATATACTAAGTAATCTTAAAATAAATTATTGTTAAAATCTCACATACCTATTTATAAGCTATACTTACAGTAAGTGATATATTTATCAATTTACACTTGAATAACCAACTATACAAATATCAAAGCAAATGCGCAACTTTTCATAAGAAAACATACTTTATAACCATATTTGTAAACAACACTCACCTATACCATTATATCAACTTATTTAACTAATACATGCGTTCCACAGCTAAACTTTTTATATACTAATGTATACACAAATGACTTATACAAATCCAAACTGTGATAAGTATATACTTTTTATATAGAAGAACTTACGTATATATGTTGTATATTTAACGAAAAATTTCTTTCAAAATAAAACGTGTATATCTATTTTTTTATAAATTTAGACAACTGACAAAATATAACTAGTACTACATACAACACGCGCAGAAACTTACCAAAAGGAACACGAGGGGCAGGAGATGATGGCAAACGAGGTGGCCGCGATCAACTAAGCAAGTGGAGAAGGCGAAGGAAACATGGTCAAGCACGGGAATTCGCAAGGCGGGTGGAGGGGAAAAGCGCGGCTACTAAGGGAGTGGGCTGCTGCGATCATGGCGCGGGCTTGAGGTGGTTGCGTGTGTAAGTGGGTTTCATTGATGGTGGTGATGGACACGGCTGCGGCTAAAGAGGAGAGGCCGAGTTGATGTGTAGTGTGGGTGGAAGCAAGGGTAGAGGGTGGCCGATCATATTATGGTGGGGAGGAGGAGAAGGGAATCTGGGCTTGGCTAAAGAAAGGGAGGAGGAGTGTTTTCGGTGAGTGTGCAGTGGGTGGCGTTTCTGGTTTCAGGCGGGTTGATGGACTCGGGCTGCGGTTCTTTTGTGGTGGAGCGGGCTGGTTGAGGGAAGGAGGTGGTGGTCTTCGGCGGCATGCTTCGGCCAGAAAAGCAAGGGGAGCAGGCGGAAGGAATAGGCGGTTGCTCGTTTGGTTGATGGGCGGAAAGCAATGAGGCGGGAGGTGGAAGGCTTCGGTGGTGGCGGGTACAAAGGGAGTGAGGCTGAAGGTTGCGTGGTGGGGTGGTTACGTGGCTTCGTGATTTAGTATGTTAGATGGGTTTGCATAGTTGGAGGAGGGAAGGTTCAGATAAAAGAAGAGAGCAGGGAAAGGTCATGAAGGAGAAGACCAAGTGGAGAACAGAAGAGGCTGTCAGTTTGTAAAAAAAAATAAAGCATGAAAATGGGAAAAGTGAAAGTCACGTCTGTTGGTTTAAGGGATACAAAGTGTTTTAGGCTATTGGAATTATACCCGGTGGGCAATTGAATAAAGTCTCAACAAAATAAATGGCATGCGCGTAAGTAATAAAAGTTTTAATTTTACACTTCTTTTTAGAAATACTCAAGAACCGATAAAAGAACGTGAACAGCCGAATTTGAAATAGTCAAGCATGAATTTAGAAAAATATGTAAAACAAATGGCTATTGGGTTTATACCGTAGGAAATGGAAGGCTACAAGAACCAATAAACGCAACTAGTTACCGATACGGTTTCGTTTTACTGAGTTCGCAGCGTACCAGTCTTTGGAATAGACAATTGAATACACCGTAGAGATTGCATGATGAGATGCTCAAACGGTATATATATCAGTGGTACGATTGAATTATAAAATTTCGAATTTTCTAATAGCGGAAAATGCAAGAAAAATGCTGAAAAATAAGATCGACGAAGCCAAAGATGTCCGAATTTGGAAAAACGACAAACTGACATCTTGCTCAGAAGATGGTTTAGAAATTTTTTATGTAAAAATATTTAGGTTTCGGAAACATTTTATTTTCATCGCTTTTTAACTGATTAAATTGAAGTGAATTTACGCGTGAAATAAACTTCCATATTTTCGGACGAAAATTTACCAGTTGCTATGTTTAACTAGACGTATTCTAAATATAAATTTTTTATTTCAAAATTTTATCGTTTAAAATTTCACAAAATTTCAACTACTTATGTTATTAAAACAGTTGAAATTTACGGGTCGTCACATTCTCCCCCACTCAAAACTTTTCGTCCCCGAAAAGGAACGAGGTAGGAGAATAGAAACAACCAGAAAGAAAAACAAATTTGAAATACAAAATAACAATTAATTTAAACCATATAAATTCAAATTTAAATTAATTGATATTCAATAATTGATTTAATCCATTTGATTTCACTAAAATCAATCTCACTATTTCTAAATTCATTATCTTACTATCCAATTATCCTAAATTTACAATTTCTAAAACCATAAATTTGAATAGTCTTTTATTATAATCATTTTTTTCAGAAATTTAAATTCTTCTTTATTCCAAATTATTGTTAAATTTATTCTATTTCATATATCTTATCACATATATTTAACTCATATAAATTAATTTAAAACATAAAAGTTTCGATTTAAATTAATTTATATCTATTAATTTCTTTTAAATTCAAGGTATTTCATATGTTGATCAAATTTCAATTTATTAATTCTTTCAAAACAAATTTATTAATTCTTTCAAAACAAATTTATTTCATTATTAACTGAGTTTACTTATTATCCTATCTAACTCTATTAACTACTTAATAATCAAAATTTAGTGTATAACATTTATTATAAACACTCAAATTTTATTTATAAATTCAATTTATCTTATATATTATCCAATTACATATTCAACTTCTGAATGATTTGGGTAAGTTGCATTAGAATGCAGTTGAGCAATATTCAAATAAAATTTTTCCCAATTCAATTATTCAAGTTTAAATATTTATTCCAAATTTTGGTTTTATTTATAATTAAAATCATCCTTTAACAAAATTTAAGAATTAGATTTCCGATTAACTTTAAACAATTTTGAGGTATATATAATATATTTATATCAAATCAAATTAAATTTTAAAATAAGATACCCATATATGTATAAACCAAATTATACTGAAGAAATTCAAATCAAAATATTTTTCAAAACAAAACTGTAGCAAGGCTACAGAATAGTATCTCCACTTCTAAACTCGAAAATGAATGTCGATGATGCGGCCGCCATCACCGAAATTATTTTCCAGCGACAAAGAGAAGAGCACTGATTTCAACATTTTAAATTCTTTGAAAACGATTTCTATTCGAAAAGACTTTCAATAATATATACTTTAAAATTTTAAAACCAAAGTTCGAACTCACCGGAAACTAAATTCTCAAATTTCTGAATTAAATTCATTTAAATTTCAAATCAGTTTATAACCCATGTTTAAAATTCATTTATAGAACAATAAGTGATAATCAAATATTATCATTTCAAGCAAACAATTTAATTAACCTATTAAATTCTAGAAAATTTTACTTATATTTTCACAATATAATCAAACAAATTGATTTCATTTACCAAATTTGAAAATAATATTGTGTCAGTTGCTCTGTTCAAGTGTTTTGGAAATCCTATCGATAGCGTTGATCAGACGAATCGATCGAAAACCCAAATCAACGTCAACAACTCAAACAACACAACATATATTAAAACATTTATATATATTAGTTTTACAAATACATTTCTTTGCTCGACGATACAGGAATGAATTTTCAAAATAAGGATAGGGTTTCAAATTTGATGGACTCAAATCAAAGAGAATTTTTTTGATTCGAAAAATAAGTTTGAAACAGAAGATAAGATAATTCAATTTTCACAATCGGGAGATGGAGGAGTTTATTAAATTCACGGGCAACCTTAACCGGGTCGTCCGTAACTTCAAGAATCAGATCGATGCTGAATTCCGAGGTAAATCAACACTCGATCTCAAGAGATGGAATTCAGGTATAGCATGGAATATATATAGCATCGTAAACCGAGGATACAGAAATCTCCGGTAGATCGATGCCTATTATAAAGAAGTTTCACCCCTTTACAAATCATTCGAAGTTTGGCGAGACCGCCGATTCACTATAAGGGTCATTCGAAGTGGAGTTATGTGATGCTCCAGAATTGAAAGGAGACGAATAGTGAGGGACACGAATGAAATTTGGAACCGTAGGGAACGTTCCAAAATTCAAAGAAATCGAGTCGAAAGGAAGAGATTGAAACTCGAATGAGAGTGATTCTGTAAATACATTTACCTTATATGTTGAGTTTTGCCTAGAGCTACCAAATTTCGTCAAAGCTCAGAAGACGGTCAAGCGTCCTCCTAAACAGAACACACAAACCAATTAGAACGGCGTAACCGTTGGGGTGTAGCTGAAAAGGCAAGATAGCTAGTCGAAGGAAAAGTTCCCGGAGAAATTCATTGAAAGGCGGAATAGCTCCGTTTAAGCACATATGGCGATTCACCGCGACAAAACCTAGGGGTGGCCTGTCAGCTGTATCACTTGCTCCAGGGAATATAGCGTCTGAATTAGCAATACCAAATTGGATACACAGTTGTCTAAAGATTCTGTGGCTCAGAGTAGTTGGAGTTCTCTCAGGAGGATCAATCAGTGGATTGGCAATCGGGAAAGCTTCTTCAGTTGGTCCTGAATCTTCTTGTTGGGACGTCATTCTACACAATCAACTGGATATTTAAATATAAAGGTGCACATTTCCTAAAAAGTGTGAAGTGTTGTGCAAAACTAAAACAATAACAAGCAAGTATAACTGAAATTGAGACAATTGATGTTCGTCAATTATAAAGTTTCGAGGCTTGTTATTTCAGGTTAAAATACAATGTTGTGTTGATGCAAACAAGTCAGCTTAGGTTGATTATTCCAGCTTTGTTTCAACACTTCATTTGAATTAGTCATTTCACAGCATTTCATTCACAGAATTCATTTAAGTTAATTATTCGTTATCAACTAATCTGTCATGCGATGTGGGCAGTCGTTGGCAGTATATTTGTCCCGTTTTTCTACAAGTGTTGTATTTAGGCAGGTTATTAGCATTAAAGTCAAGACAGTGTGAAAGGAAACACAACACAGTTCAAATTCAAGAATCCAGCCAACTTCTATGCAAATTCCTCTAAGTCTTAAGTCGTTTAACGACCTATCATAGGTCGGGGCTTTTAGGTCGTATTGTGCGAGTCAAGATGTTCAAGGTAGTGCCAAGGTGGTTCAAGTCCTAGGTCGCTCTGCGACCTACCATAAGTCGCAGCATTTTTAGGTCGTACAGTGTAACTGAATGAGTCGAAGCGGTGCAATTTTCTCTAAGTCCTAGGTCGCACACGACTTGGCTTAGGTCGAAGATTCTTTAAGTCGCGAATATTATTAGATCGCAAAGATTTAGGTCGCTAAGCATTCCAGCGCGACCAAACTCTTATGTCGTCCAGATCTGGTAGGTCGATTGACTTCCTCTCCAAGCAACACCATATTGGATTCGATAACCCAATACCGCCATTATAAGAGAATTCGATATCTTCCTCATTTCATCTTCGAGTCATCCAGCAAATCAACTGAAAAATCATCCATATACCTCTGAATCATTCGACCAATCAATTGGAAATCCCACCGACCCATTGTGCAAACTTCTGTGCGGTCATGAATCAATGCAACATATCAAACAACGATCGAAAATCGATCGACACAACCAAAAAACTGAAGCATGACACACGAAATTAAATTTGGGTCGGTAAGCGTGGATTTACGGTCGATCGGCGATTGCGAAGGAGGAGAGATTGATCCACTTACGTAATATGCTGATAGAAGTAGATCGATGTTTTGCTGGGATGAATTAACCTCCGAAGAATTAAGAATTCGTCAATAGCAATGAGATCTCAGAGTAGTAGAGTGGGGAGGAAGGAACGACCTAATCTATTTATATGAAGCTGGGAGAAGAAGGCGAACAGGCGTGCAAGTTTTAGGTCGTTCGCGACCTAGCGAAGTTGAGTCGAAGTATACGACCTAAGGTATAGTCATATACTTCGAGGTGCAAATGTTAACTCCTTTATTTCAGCGACCTAAAAAACTATGATCTAGAGAATGTTGCGACCTAAGGAAGCTACGATCTAAGGAAAGGCCACGACCTAAGAGGCTCTACGACCTAAGGAAGCTACGATCTAAGGAAAAGGCTACGACCTAAGAGGCTCTGCGATCTAAGGAAGTCCGCGACCTAACTATCTCAAGAACCTCGCGACCTAAATACATAGCGACCTACCAAGATAAGAAGTTAGCGACCTAACTTCTCCACGACCTAAGTTGTCTACGACCTAAGAAGTATCACAACTGAACAACCTATGGTAACTAGCGACCTAAGGAACTTAGCGACCTAAGAGAGTTCCTGACCTAACTGCTGAAGCTATCTGCGACCTATAAACAGCTGCGACCTACGATTTAACTTAGGTCGCACACAACCTACTACAGAGAAGACCGATAGAAACTACATCAATCTACTTCTTAAGTTGTTTGCAACCTACGATCTAGCTTAGGTCGTGAGCGACCTAAAAGAATCATTCCTAAGTCAACAACGACCTAGTACCATCCTTAACTCGCCAGCGACCTACTACTTGTTCAAATGAAGCCAAGTGCTACTACATCAGCTGATTTCCTAAGTCGCGAATAGACTGCGACCTAGCTTAGGTCGCTCACGACCTACGACCTAACTTAGGTCGTATGCGACCTAAGACTTGCAATTTCTCTGCCCAGAATTCAAACTCAACTCTATAAATACACCATCATCTCCAACAAGGAAGGGACTTTTGGCCATTCATTTCTTCAAGCACCGTTACTCTATCGAAGTCTCCATTCATCCAGCAATCAAAGATCTTCAAACATTCAAGACGCTACAACAAGCTTCAAGAGAAATTCCTTACATCAACACGGATTCATCGAATTTCATCGACGAAGATTGAGCTAGTAGTCAAGATTGTTTCTTGTGATCAAATTGTACTGTTTTGATAAGAGATTTGTATCGATTTGTAACCAGACTCAGTAATAAAGAGATTCAAAGTGGACGTAGGCTTAATCTCAAGCCGAACCACTATAAATTGCTGTCTTTTACTGCTTTTCTGCCATTTTTACTGCTTAAATTCTGTTCCCGCCACGCGGGTGGTGCTTTCACAATTCTATTACACACACCGGGTGTTAGCGTTCACTTTTTAACGTTAACAATATGCATATACTTAAAATATGAACATGTTAATACCCGAGCAGCTCATAACAAATGAATTTATACACAACTTTATATTTTACAACACTTCAACATATTATAAATATACAATCTATATAGCTTTTATAGATAATCAGAACTAAATATATATATACCTATATAAGAAGGAGAGATGTCGGCTGACGAGCAAAGCAGGGGATCAACGACAAAAGAAGTAAGGGTGGTACGGTTGATGGCTCTCGGCCGAATAGCAAGGGAAGAGGAAGAGTAGAGAACAAGAAGATGCTGGGTTTGATCATGGGGAGGTAACGTGGGTGGCTGTTGAGGCTACGACCGGGCTTAGATTCGGGCTTGCAGCAGGCAAAAGGGGAAAGGGCTCGGTGAACGGCAAAGGAATGAGAAATGGTGGGGTCGGTGATATGGTGGGACAAAAGAAGGAGGCGAGGGGAGGCCGTGGGTGTTTGGCAGTTGATGGCATTGTTGATCAAAGCGGCTGGCGAATGGAAGAGGGATGGAGGTCAGGTGGATGGGGGCCGATAGAAGGCAGCAGCTTGGTGGAGGTGATGGCACTGGTAGACTACTGGTGATGGGCGAGAGAGAAAATGATTGTGAAGGAAGGTGAAGATAAAGCTTCCAAAGGAAATGAATAGGCTCAGTAGAATAAGTTTTATATATATTAGTATATTTCCAACGTATGGATGAGTGAACCAGAAACTGAAATTTAAGGGACAACAGTAATATATTGGGAACAGAAGAAATGGCAAAAGTCGGCATGAATCCAGAGAGTTATTAAATGCAAATAGTTGTTGGTATTGTACTGTGAATAAATGAAAAGTCACAAAACAAATTACACCAAACCGGTACCGGTAAGGTTACCGACGTTTTACAGATTCCGTCGCTTATCAGACCTCAAAATACTGAGTTTAATATACCGTAGAGATCAGCACAATGAGACGATCATAACGGTATACAAATGTCAGTGGTATGATTGAATTATAAAAATTTGAATTTTCTACTAGCGGAAAATGCAGCAAAAACGCAGAAAAATAAGATCGACGGAGCTAAAGAAGTCCGAATTTGGAAAAACGAAAAATGACGTCTTAGTCAGAAGATGAATTAGAATTTTTCTATGTAAAAATATTCAGGTTTGGAAAACATTATATTATCATCACTTTTAACTGATATAATTTGGATAAAATTACACTAGAAAATAAACTTCCAAATTATCTGATGAAAATTTACCAGTTGCTATGATTAATTAGACGCATTCCAAATATCAAATTTTTATTTCAAAATTTTATCGTTTAAAATTTCACAAAATTTCAACTAATTACGTTATTAAAACAGTTAAAATTTTACGGGTCGTTACAATTTGGAGGCTGATGGGTATATGCATTTATTAGCATGTACCATATTAATTTTATTTACTTCGGCTGTACAATATGAGATGAGATAGTGGTGGCTTCTTTTACAACTTTATATACATGTATTCTTGTTTCATTTGTTTGTTTTTAACTTGTCTTTATATTTGAATGTATATTTTCTTTTGTTTTGTTTTATCACTTTGTAATATAAGTGAGATTCTATTTTATTTTAATTTTCGTTTATTATTTTTGAATATACTTCCATATTTAGTAAGTTGTTATAATTTAACTAATTTATTTACTATATATATCTTCCTATAATTTATCTTATGTATTTTTTTTATATTTATTTCTATCTTCATTATTTATTTCTAACTTAAATACTAATTATTTTTATATTCATTTTGTAATATAGGTGAATTTCTAGATTTTAATTTGTTATTAGATTTTATCCAATGTATTTACTTTATACTTTTATATCTTATATATTTTCATTTTTAAACCATTTATTTATGATTTAAATTCAAATCAAATATATATATATATAATTTCAAATTTACTCATATATGCCCAAATATATATATATATATATTCACATATATACATATATATATACAATATATTAATTTTAAATGATTTATACATAATTTATTTGAATTCGGGGAAACTCGCAATCAACTTATCGATTTATTTCACAAATTTTATTCAAAAATTAATTAATTATCAATTTAAATTTATATAAAATCCGGGGTCGTTACAACAAGTAACTCAAAGGATGTTTGGGATAACCATTCTCTAAGGATCTGTGGATCTATCTACTATATAGTACAATACGCTATTATAATATGTCTATGGTAAAGCAAACTATTAAAATAGCGTTAAGGCGTTACCCATATCCCCCTTAACACATTTTATATATTCCCATAACCTATACAGTACCATAATCTCCCCCGTACTGGGCGTCGTCAGAGGGCACTCCATAGGTATGGTACAAAACATACTCGTATAAGGCTCGCTAGGGTAGGTGACACGGCACAACAAGGCAATGCCAGGGTAGATATACAAATTACGCATCCAGGCTAGTGGTAACACAAAGCAGCCACTACCGCCCACCTCGGAACACACTCCCAAATCAAAAATCAAGGGTGGCCACCAAATCAATCACAAAGTCAAAATATAGTATTGAAGGAATGTGTCCGATCGGAGGAATGACCTCACTTGGCCCGAGAATCGCTCCTGTTTTAGCCACCTTACGCCTACTCACGGGAGTCGGGTCCACGTATTTACCTCATATAGGATCGTCGCCACCATCCTACTTCATTCTGAAATCTCCACCGCGTACACAGTTGTTAAAGTGGTTTTCGGTATTGGCAGAGAGTATGACAATAACCGATCCCGGTCTCTTTAACAACCAAACGTTATTATAACACCACGGTTATTTCAAAATAGGTTATACTTCACAACCAAAATATCATTGCTATTTCAAAGCCATATCAATACGATATCATTTCACTTCAAATATATTCAATTTTCAAAATCATAGCACTTTCAAAGTTATCACACTTTCGAAACCAAAACACTTGAAATTATAACACTTTGGAAATCATAACACTTTGAAATCATAACACGTTCCTTTAACAGTTTAGATATTAATAATAGTATATATAAGAAAATAGTTTATAAAATAAAATAGTTATATAAAATAGTTATAGGTTAAAATAGTTATATTAAAATAATTAGTATATTAAAATAGTTTATATTAAAAATAGTTTATATTAAAAAAAATTTATAAAGTAAAATATATAAATAGGTTTAAATATAATTTAAAAATAGTGGAAATTAGTGTTAAGGGCCTCTAAGCCAGGCCCATTTATTTTCTAGGACACGGTTTCGAATGAATTATTTTGCAGGACAAAAACATACGTCCGACCATTTTTTCAAATTAAATCGTCTCAGCTGCAAAAGGCGATTTTCCTAATGTCCAAATCTATGATTTTCTCCTAATGTACAAATCGGCAAAAGACAATTTCTCCCGATCTCCAAATCTGCAAAAGGTGATTTTTCTCTGAATCTACTAATCTGTAAATGTAAATTTCTTCTAATTCGATTTTAGTTTAAATTAAACTTTGGTCTGTATTAGGAATGAAATCATGTTTGAGACGTTTATGTTTTTACATGTTGCAAGAAAGAAAGGAAAATTGGATTCTTTAGTTCTTCAGCTCTACTGCCAGCGTTTTTTGTTTCTTTAGTTTATTTTCTTCTCTGCTTTCACTAGGTTCAAAGATTTGTATTCTCAACTTTAATTTACTATGATTCCTATTTATTACATTTTTATGAAAGTAAATAGGCAAATTGGATTATTGGTTATGAATCATTGCTAACCAATTTCTTCGATTGATTTGATCAGGTGATCTTTCTACGTTGATCAGGCGACTTGCGAATTTCTTAATTCGATCAGGTGATCTTTCTAATTTGATAATGGGCTCTGAAAATCAATGTTCAAGAGATCAGTTAATGGATTGTGGTGATGAAAGGTATTGTTTTTTTAAGTATCTATTTTGTTTGGTTGTGATAATAATTCCTCAATTTGTTATATTTTTAGTCCACTCTTCTCACTTCGTCGTCAAATTGTTTGATAAATGAATTTGTATTTTTGTTAGAAGCAGTATACAAATAAGGCTGATTATTAGTTGCTGCTTTGTTGTTTAGTTTTTATATTTGTTGTTGACAGTGCTTCTTCTTTAGTTATTGTTGAATGTGTTAAATGGATGACATTGTAATTTTGAGTTCTGGAAAAGATAAATGGTTTTATCTTTTTCTGAAAAGTGGGCTACAAAAGTGTTTGTGATGTAATTAGTTATTAATTAAGATTAGATGTTTTCAAATATTTTCATACACATATTTATTTGTTTACATCTTTAATTGTAGGTGTTATTCATCTGTTATGGTTGTGTTTGATTTCAATAAGAATTCTTTTAGTGCTCGTTTTGGATTGGATGCTTCTATTTCTTGTGTTAGGAATAAGATTTGTGAGGAGTGGAATAATTTTACTCCATTATGCTTCGATATTTTTTATATTCGAGAATCAAAGACCACATTTGTTGAAACAAATAGTGATCTTCAAGCTGTATTATGCTTATCTTGGTATAAAAAGGAAGAATATTTGGTTTTTTTCTAAGGTTGAAGAACAATTCCATGGATATTGTTGTTGGTGAAAGTAGTAAATCTTGTTCAGTTGTTGTTGGAGAATCAAGTAGTAATATGTTAGAGCATGCTGATGATTTAAATTCTGGTTTTACACAAGAAAGGGATTTACATGAGCTGATGAAGAAGAATTCAAATTTTCAATTTTTTACTGGGGTAGGTCAACAATTTGATTCTGCTCTTGGATTTCGTAGAACAGTTAGTGCTTATTGTTTGAAGAATGGATTTAAAGAACAGTATATTAAGAATTGTAAGGAATGATTGACAGTTCGATGTGCTGTAGATGGTTGTCCTTTCAGGATTCATGCTTCTTGCAAATTGAAGCAATTGGACCAATTGTTTGTTAAAAATATTCATTTAAGTCATTCTTGTGGTGGTGGATTTCGATCAACTAGTAGTCCAACTATTAATAGTGATCTTGTGAGAAGTTTAATTGTTAATCAAATTCGTTATGAGTCAAAAAGGAAAACGAAAGATATTATGAAAAGTTTTAGAAGAGATTATGATGTGGATTTGAGCTATTATTTTGCTTATAAGGGTAAGAAAATGGCTATGAATGATATTTATGGTGATTAAAAGAAATCTTATAATGATTTGGTTTGGTATTTGAAGGCAATGGAAAGAAATAATCCAAATAGTTACTCAAGTATGGAAGTGGATCCGGATACTAATCAATTTGAGAGAGTTTTTATTTGTTATGAGGCATGTATCTTTGGATTTTGTTATTTTCGTCCTATGGTGTTTTTAGATGCAACATTTTTGAAAGGTCGAAGTGGTATTTTGATGGAAGCTACTGCAAAAAATGGGAATCAAGGTACGTTTGTTATCTTATTTATTTTTTAAATGTACGTTTGTTATCTTCTTCTTTGTTATAAATTTGGACTTGATAGTTTTGCTGCTGTAATTTAATTTTATAAATTTGGTTTAGATAGTTGTGATGCTCTATTTTATGGTTGTTGTGTGGATTAACAGTGAATGTATTTTGCCTTTTTTTGTTTCAGGTTTTTTTCCATTGGCTATGGCTCTTGTTCCTAAGGAAAATGAAGAGTGTTGGAGTTGGTTTTTGACTCACTTAAAGAATGCTCTTAGTTGTGATAGACCATTGACTTTTTTAAGTGATAGACATTGGGGTTTGCTTTTAAGTATTCCTAAATTTTTTCCAAATAGTTATCATTCTTATTGTTTGTATCATATGCAAAATAATATTGCTAGTATTGTGAAAAGTGGAAGAGGTTTGTGGGTAGCTTATATTCTAGAACGTTGTGCTTCAGTTTCTAATTGCTATGAGTTTGAAAAGGCTATGTCAAAGTATAAAGAAATTGGAGGTGTGAAAGCTATTGATTATTTGAATGATAAGCCATATGACCACTGGGCTGATTTATTTTTTCCTGGAAAAAGATATGGTGAAAATAAGTCTAATGTAGCCGAAAGTTTTAACTCTTGGATTTTAGATGAAAGAAGTTTACCTGTCACTTCATGTCTTGATGGTATTTGGGTTAAACTTATGATGCAAATGTCTAATCGAAGAGAAGAGGCGTCTAAGTGGACTAGTGTGCTTTGTCCAAAAATGGAAGCTCGTTTGTTGAAATTGAAGGAAGAAGGATTTGGATGGAGTGTTTCTAAATCATCTAGGTATGCATTTGTATTTTATTATATGCTTCTCATAGTTTTTGAAAAACATAAATGTCTTTATCTTTTTTTCATCTGCTATATATCATGTGTATTATGTTTTGATTTTGTTGCTGCATGTTAGTTTTGCATTAAAGAATTCATTTTGTTATCTGACACACTTTTTTGCACATATTTTGAGGCTTATGTGTTAGAGAGAATATATATAGTGTGAATAACTTTTGTTTGGAAATTCAACTTGTTTATATATATATATATATATGCAAGATTGTGTCATATGTATGTTACAATATAATGGCAGAATTGGTAGTTGTCTTGCATATGTATGTTAGGATATTTTGATAATCATTTTTTAATTTTAATTCAACATTCTAACATCAATCTACCAAGTGTATGTTAGAATTGGCAGTTGTCTTGCATATGTATGTTAGGATAGACATAGATCAATGATCGTAAACTTAACCGGCACTCTTTTGCTAGAGTTTTTGTTATACAAATAATAATATGACTAGAAATTCAGATTCAACATTTGAGAATGATATGAAAGATGCCTTTATACCAGCATAGTGAAAGCAATACTTTTTACAGTGAAAACTCTCACAATATAACATCCCATGAAAACTATTTAGTTTTACAAGAGATGTGTGTTGAAAATTCAAGTAAAATTAACATCAACGGTTCTATCAACTTTGTCTCTGATATTAGACAGAATCTTCACTAGCCTAATGATATTTGACAACAAATGTAATAGTGCTGAACAAGCTTTATTGTGTTTAGTCTTCATAGTTCTATTATGTTTCTTTTGTAATAGTGGAAAACATCCTATATTAGGCTCTTCTGACAATGGTTTTCCCAATATTTGTTTTAATGCTAAAATTCTCAGTTTTATTTTCTGTTGTGGTTATGTAAATTTTTAGAGCATATTACTGCTTATATTTTTTGTTTTAATCTGTTGATTTTTTTTATAGTTGATACATTGATTAAGTTTTTTGAAATTTTGTAGGTATATTTTTGAAGTTCATTCTCCAACGTCGCAAAAAGTTGATCTTAAAAATCGTATATGTAGTTGCAATCAATGGAAAGTGACGGGTTTTCCTTGTGCACATGCTTTGAAGTGTATTTCTTTAACCACAAATTCCGTTTATGAATATATTAAGAATTACTTTACTGTTGAGTATTATCGAGCTTCGTATTCACATGTGATCAATCCTATTCCAACTTTTTATAAGGAAGCAATTGAAGTTGAGGAATCATCTACTGTTCTTCCTCCTAAGCCTATTCATGGAGCTGGTAGGCCTAGGATGAATAGAATTGAAGGGGTTGATTTTCATGCTAAGCAAAATAGATGTGGAAAGTGTAAAAAACTAGGACATAATAGAAGGGGGTGTTCTTTGAATAATTGAGTTGAGTGTTTTAATCCAATGTATTTGATTGATTGTTCTTTGAATATTTTGAGTTGAATATTTGAATAATTGGGTATATTGAATTGTTGCTGATATGTTTCTGATTATTTTTGGTTTTAATAAATTTTTATGTTTAATTGTTATTCGGTATACATTGTTGTTATTTTTGTGAAAAAGATAAATTCATATATTTTTTTGGTTCTGTTATAGATTGAAAGATCCATCAATCTACCAAGTGTCCTTTTCTTTCCAGAAATTATTTTTCTGTTGTTACACTAATAATTTGGTATGTGTGCACTATTAGATAAAAGATCGAATAATTCTAGCATGTTGTATGTTGTAGTGAGAGTTTAAAATTTTTCCTTGTTATCTTTATCTGTAATTAAAAGATTTTCAATCAAAACATATTGCAAGTATACAGAAAGAGTTATATGAGATAGTAGGTGTTATATTAATTTCATAAAATTAAGGTTCTATAGTAAAACTGACAGTAATACTATTCCAAATTTTACTTACATCAGTATGAAATATGTAACCTTAGTTTGCTCTGTAACAATGTCATCTGCTTGTTTTCAGGCTGCTTTCTCTTATAAAGACATAGGACAATATGCAGAATGTTAAATTGTACATGAAATAAAGTGAATAGTGCTATACATATAAATCTGGGACACATAAAAACAGTGCGTACTGTAAAAGATTGATACACCATACTGTTAATAATGTATTATTTTATGACATCAGGATATTATGAATAAAAGATAAATGATTTTATCTTTGTTAACAGAGCATTAGAAACAAATTAGCCGTTATAAATTCATGATCAGTTATCAGAATTTCATCATCTAATTAACATCAGTTGTATAATTGTTTGCTATTTAAGACCAGCCATTACAAATTCATCAGTAAATTCACATATACTGCCTAAAATCTATCATCAAATAAATTTTTAACAAATGTATGATAAAAAGACTGTCAGACATCAAAGAAATTGTTCCTATCATTCTCAGTTTGAATTTTTTGTTGCTGAAGCTGAGCTGCAAAAATTTTCAACTGTCCAGCAGTATGATTCGTCAGAGAGAATTTGTGCAGCTATTTGTGCTCTGAATGCATTGAGTTGTTCTAGACTGGTTTTTGATGTAGTGTCCATTCCTTGTGCAATCTCTTGTATAAACATCATCACAAAAACTCCACAGTCAAACCTGTATTTATTTAAGTAACAGTATGTGAATAATAATAGTATGTAATTTGTGTAGTTACTGTGTAACATGCATTTTTGTATAAAAATCTCTAATATCTTTAAAATTACCCGTTGCTTTGTTGGGCACAGTTAACATTTTTAAGCAATGTAGACTTCCCCAGAATTGTTTTCTCCCCTGCGTCTTGTAGCTCTTTATTGATGTTGTTTGCCGCTGCTTTCTGTCAAATATTTTTTTTTTCGGAATAATGATAAATCTATTTATCTTTTTTACTTTCTGTGTATTTTTACTTACCACATTAATAGAAAACTTTGAATGTCCACTTCTTAAGGTATTAGATCTTGTGGTCAAGTGTAGAGAATTGTAATGGTTCCAAGTACATGATTCCACTACTAGTTCTAACAAGCTCCAATGTTCGTTGTCGTGTATAGGAAATAATATATTGCAACATAATGGATTTAGAAGTGTTTGTTTAATAAAAGGATTAAGCATATCCCTTTTGATATTTTCCATGTTTCCATCTGTTGCACTTTTCTGTTAAAAAATAATCAGAAAATTTATCTTATAAACAAATTAAATTTGACATTATAGTTCATACTTACCGTCATTGTTGTGTTCACGTATATAATGCTAGAACTTTGTTCTAATAATTTTGTATTTCTGAACCAAAACCAATCAATAACCTACATTTCAAAAAGAATATGGATTAAGTATAGAATTTATAATGAAGCAAAGTATAGAATTTATAAAGAAGCAAAGTATAGTTTTTCCTACTTACTTGACCAGAAATATATTCTCCATAGAGAAGTTCTTCTATCATACATTTTGTGATGGTGATGAAGTTTTCATCATCACAAGTAAATGCTTCATCGCTGAAAAATTTGATGGTTGTTAACATAAGAAATTAAGATTAGTATGTATTGTATTGTTTCTATTTTTTTGTTAATAAAAGAAAATAACAACGTTTGTAGAAGTTTGTATGAAAAGATAAAGATAAATTAATTTATCTTTTGTAGGTTTGTTTAGTTTTTTTTTAATTTGTAAATCATCATATTTTCATGCTGAAATAAAAAGTTTTATTTGAATTATATGTTGTTATCATATTGTACCATAAACAATATCTTATTGTAATAAATCTATATTTAAGTCAATTGAGTGAAAAGTAGTTCAGTTACTTACTTGTTTCCTCCAAGAATTTTGAAATTTTTTTTGACAATTTCTTTTTATTCTTCAGTAAGATATTTGAGGAGTGGACATTTCTCAACATTCCTTGGCTTCTTCTTCTTTTTTGGTTCTTTTAGGACAACATCTTCAACAACAATAGGATTTTTGGGAGCAGTTTCTTGAGCAGGCACTTTCAGATTGTCAGATTTTAAACTATCTTGTGTTTGCTTTTTTAGTATGAAATCTTGAGTTTGCATTATATCAAAAGTTGGAAAATTAGCAGAACTGTTTATGTGAATTATACCAACAATTTTTCTTTTTTCTTACCTTTTTCAACTTCAGTTTTTTGTTTAAGTTAACTTTTTCCTTCACATCGTGCTCTTCTAAAATTTTCAACTTCTGGAGCTTCATTTCAAGAATCTGGATTCTTTTTTCAGCCATTTCTCTTAAACGTCTTTCCACATTTAATTGTTCTGCAACATTTTTCATCTCAGTAGTCAAAAAAGTGACTTTTGACTCTAGCTCCATTATGCTACTAGCACATTCTTTGGCATATTTTTTCAGACTTGTGTCTTCCTGGCGCTCATCTAATTTTCTTTTGTTGTTTTGGTCTTCTTCCACCTCAATAGCTAATATTTTACTAGAAAGAAATTCTTTCTATTCTTTTGTTACAGCTGCAAATTTTTTAAAATCCGCAAGGAATATATTTAAAGTTAAGCTTTCACATATACTGTCATTCAAGTGTAATATGTCAAACTTATAAAGTGGAACGTGACTTCAGTATTTCAGCCTTTAATATAAAATTGTTATGTAATTCACATAGAGGTACGATCTTGTATTAGTACTAACTGAAACTAGCTTACTTTCTACACTCATTTTGTTTTCTATTATTTAGGCCACTAATATTCCAAGAAATGGCATTCCAAGAAATTTAAAAAACGTACAGTTAAAAAAAAACTAGCATACTTTGTCTTTGTCAACTTCAATGAGGTCCAAATCTTTCAGTTTTGATAAATCCCATTTTCTCATTCTTGGGATTTGGTTTGCAGATTTTCCTTCTCGTCAATTATTTGTGTTCGTTCACAAAACTAGTACTGCAAGAAAAAGATAAATACATTTATATTTTTGTAATAAATATAAATTTGAATATATTTATATTTAGTTAAAGTTATGAAAGCATACCAGTAACACTATAGTACAACCTGGTGTACTTCTAGGGTCAGCATGATACTTTTTAACATTTTTCAACACATTTTCACATATTGCCCGTTGCCAGGAGATTGAATTTAATTTTTTTAAATTTAGCAACCTCGAAAAGATACCCCATTGCATATAGCTTTGGTTGTTTGGAAAAAGGAAAGTTATAACCAGCAATAATAATAACAATTTCACTAAATCTTCATTTCCTTTTTCCTCTTCTAACAATGTATTCAATCTTTTTGTTACTGTTTTTTGGCTGATTATGTCTTCTTCTTGAAATTGGCAGTTAAAAAATTGGAGAAACTTTCCATGGCTGAGGCTTTGTTAGAAGCTAAGTCTTCTCCAGCTAATGGCATTCCAAATATTAGACTGACTTCTTTAGTACTTATTTTGAGTAATTTGTTTCCAATTGTGAAAGCATTTTCTTTTACATCAAAAGAAGTAATGATGTCATCTAAATTCGAAGCACTTTTCCTTAAATCTTGTCGTGCTATTAAATCTCTTAAGAAAAACATTGAAGAAGTTTGTAAATGGTGTTTTTTCTATAAAAGCTATTGCTTCAGGTGAAAGAATGTTTTTCTCCTTTATAATTGACAGCACTTTACAGATTGCATCCAAATTACATCTATATGTACTTGTGTACTGTTGCTTTTTCTGCTTTTTGGCTATTTTTTTAATTTCATACTGATCAACATCATCTGAATCAGTAGTTTCTTCAGCCAGTTGTTGCAAAATCATTTTTTCTTCATCAGAGTTTTCTACTTGATTATGTCTGAAGTCCTTATCAGTGAAGCCTTCTTTTTCATAGGCATCAGGTAATTCCTGTGTTAGTTCAGTGTAATTCTACATTTATGACAATCATAAAATTAATTGGGAGGTAAAAATAACAAGTTCATCAAAAAAATATCATACTATACAAAAAATTGAATAAAAAGATAATATGCTTTAACTTTTTAATTATTTTGTATTTTTTTGGGATTAAGATATTTTTTAGTATATAAAGTACCTCTTTATCAGAAAAAAAAGATAAAGCACTTTTTTAGTATATAAAGTACCTCTTTTTTCAAAAACAAAAATACAAATTAAATCTAACAGGTTTTTTTGTAAAGAACAAATGTTTGAATATATTTTTTACACCAATTTCGATTTGCATAATTTAAAATTTTCTTATTATAGATGACATGCAGACATTAAAGCATCTTAACTAGTTTATCAATGTATAATTGTTCTTTCACAAGGTAAATATCAAACATTTTAACTGAATATTATAGCGAATATTATTGAGAAAGTTTTTGATAATAAAGGCTATGCTAAGTTAGTTAGAAAGTTAAACTAAATAAGACTATAGGTGAAAATTAATAAAATAGAAAAGTGATCATTCATAACTGAAAATCAACAAGCATTATTTGATATGTCTACAATAAAGCGGAAGAGACACATGGAACACTCACGTCTTTCTCTGGTAAAACACTTCCACTCTACTGCGTTATTGCATCAAGTTAACAAATTTCCTACATAATAATATACAATAAATTCCTACATAATATTTTTTTAGTACTGTTTAACTTCAGGGATCAAAGGAACTTAACAATCAAATATAAAATTGACTAAACCAATGTTACAAATTAAAAACAACACATATAATTGAAATGTAAATGAGTTTGCATAGGAAATTTACAATAACAAGAAATAGTAAATAAAAGTGGTGAATGGAAATTGCAAACTAGATTACAGAAAATGCAAAAATATATGTACAAGAATTTATATAAAAAGATAATTTGGTTTATCTTTTTTAGTTGTCATAACCTTTTTTAAAATTTAACTATTTTTTATTTAAAATATGGAATCTAGCTTCCAATTTAATATGTATATACAAGTTGAAGAGTACAACTAAATATTATAGGAAACATAAGTAGGAAAACAGTTACCAATGGAGTTAAAGATAATGATGGTGTCTGGCCATGTTCATTGCAGAAAGGACTAGATATAGGTCTTATGTTATGCATTGAGTTCCTCCTTCATTTATAAATATGCAAGTAGCTTTTTGAATGAATAACTTTGATTTAGAAGACCTTGTCTGCATCTTTACGCTGCATAAAAATTGTCATATATAATAAAATGTTAGCAAGAGTGAAGAATAATATTTTTGTACTTAAAAGTTGATTAAGTATGTTTATTTCACATAAATCCTTCAGGAAAACTACAAATGACTTAAATTCAATATTTATTATGTTATATGTAGTAGCAGATATAAAAATTTACCTAGGATTTATTATGTATTTTAATGTTTTAGATAAAAACATAAATGCTTTTATCTTTTCGAACTAGGGTTTAAATTAGTTGTGTATTTTTTCTAATAACTTTAAATCATGATAAAAACAAAATCATGTCTAATAAGTAATAGTAATTATCAAATACACCTAGGGTTAGCATGTAGTCTAAATCTTTTACATTAATAGATAGGTACGTTTATCTTTTTAACAGCTGAACAATAACTTGTTCAGTTTAACACCTAGGGTTTAGTATCATCTGCAATTGAATATTTAGGTATGCTTGATTAAACAAATGTCGATTATGTTAAATTATAACAAGAACTAAAATACCTTAAATCCATTATAAAAGCTATTATCAGCATCAGTAACAATGAATATTTAAGTACGATTATTCATATAACTAAAACATTTACATCAAAATAAAATACAACTTACTTGTTCTGCATTTAAGTTTAAGGTGATTGTAGAGATTGCTCGATGAAAGTATTTTAGTTTAAGCTGAAATCGATGAAGCAGAAATCGATGATGCTGAAGTTGTTGTAGTTGAAATGCAGCTCTGATAAATGATTTGTAATCGTTTTAGTAGAAATATTGGGAAGAGAAATCAATCGTTTGTTTTTTAAAACCTAGTTTTGATTTTTGTTTGGAGTTTTCAAAAATCGTACAAAGCGAAAGAGAAAATGGAACAGAAGAAGGGCATGAAGTAGCTGATTTAAGGGCTGATGTAACGTGTATAAAATTTTGTCCTCCAAAGTAAATATTTTAAAGCTGTGTCCTACAAAGTTATTGTTTGATGAAAGAAGGCCCTTACGGTAAAATTCCCCTTAAAATACTTATATAATAAAATAGCCTTCTCAAATTTCAAAAATTGATTACAAATCAACTTAAATTCCAAAATTCAAATTTTATTCCATCTCAATTCATCAAATTCAACTCAATTAAGTTTCTCAATAAACGATTTCAAATTATTGATTTCAAATACATATTTGAACCATAAAATAAGCCATTTCAATTTCAATATATTTCAAAGCTTTAAATATTCAACATTTTCAAAACTAAATTCGATAATTTCATATATATATATATCAAATTAACTTTACTATTATTTACTTTTGAAATATTTACTTAATCATTTCAATAACATCTAAATACAACTTAAATTTACAAATTTAAAAAAACAAAATATCCCATTTAAATTTATATAAATTTGAAATATTCATTTAAGTCATTTTTAATCAAATCCAAGTTATAAAATCATATCTTTAAAATTTCAATTTTAATAAATTTCAAATCAAACTTATTTAAGTATAATTCTTAAATTAGTATAATTTCAACCCAATTTCTATTCCTCTTTCCAACCTGAATTTATTAAAAATCATTATAAACTCTATATTTGAAAATATAAATTTTAAATAAGTACTTAAACAATATTAAATATTAATCTATTTATATATTTTAAAAAAATAGAAAAATTATAAATAAATTCTTAAGATTTATAATTACAAAATTTACTTCTAACTATACAATTTCAAAACATATATTTTAGAAAGGGGCATTTCACTAAAAGGACAAACTTTGCAGTCCAATTAGTTTCTAGGACACACATCCATAGAAATTAATTTCAAGGCCAAAGTCAGCAGAATAATTACTTTTAAGGACAAAGTCAGTAGTCCAATTACTTTAAATGACATAAATTCATAGGATTTTAGGCCTTAGAAACTAAGGCCCAGTTTGGTTTGCTATTTTTAGTTTTGTGTTTTCGTCTAAACAAAAATTTGCATTTATTATGTATTGTTGAAAAACAGACAATTTTGAAAAATGAAACTAACGTAGAAAATAGAAAACAAGTTTATTTGATTTTTCGTGTTTTGAGACATAACAAAAGGATGGAAAACAATTCATCTCATCCATTTCCCATCCATCATGGCGATGACTAAGAATTGTAAAGATTTTTCCACATTTTCTTGTATTTTGTAGTGTATGTTGAAAACGCAAAATACAAAACTCAAAACGAAACCAAACGGGGCCTAATTATTTTGCATTTTGTCCTTAATTATTTCAGTTGTGTGTCTTAGAAACTAATTGCACTTGTTAAAAAGGCCCTTGTGGCTAATTTCCACTTTTAGAAAATTTAAATTTTCAACTTTATAAAATACATTTATATATAATATCTTAAAAATCAATATTTAATAAACCATATACTCCTTTCCAAAACCATAAAAATCATTTTAAAAATATTTATGTATAGACCAACGATGTCTGTATATATAATTCTCTATCCTATGGTCAAGTGATACAGATATTTATCATTTCAATCCGCAATTTAAATATATACGGGCATATCTCTTTTCAACCCGCAATCCCAAATTCAATGTCAATGAAAATCGCTTGGGTTTATCATTTCAACCCATAACGATTTCCACATATTCTACAGATCGTTCGGGTATGTATCATTTCAACCCATAGGGAATTCTATACTAAAAGGGAACTTGCAGAGTGACAACAGATATGATATATAATAATATAACAGGCATATAACATCCATATAAATAACAGCTAATGGTGTCAAATGTCACAAGTGAATAGATACAGATAATGACATATATATAGCAATGTAAATAACTAACAGCAGCATATTTCAATTGTCGTTTCAATTGAAATTAAATTTAATAAATATAAGAACGTTAATCATGAGTGATTGCTCACCTTTCGAGGCTAGAGAGAAAAGAAAATGGAATGAGTTATGAATCAAAGCACGAATCCCAAAGCAAAGCTGGATTTGAACGAGAATTTGACGAACAGAGCTGATAAATATGAATCGATGAGATCAGACCAAAATCAGCTTGATATAAACCGAAACAAAATGTATGATATAATTTACCTCTAAAACCAAATTTTTAAAACACACATTTAAAATAAGATATATATATATATATATATATATATTTAAATCAATATTTAACTCTAACGCCTATAAAATAATATATATATATATATATAAATTGGAAAAACCAAGTTCACAAATACTTACATATAAATTCAACTATATATAAGCATATATATTATCTTTAAAAATCAATGTTTAAAATAAAATTTGTACAAATTTTACACAGTTATAAACCCAAAACAGATCATAGTTTATAAACTAACTTATCTATTGTTGATAGAATATAAATCTGTATATAAAGCTTACATATGTATAATACTTTGAAATCATCAATATATACTAATATATTACTGTACTCAGCAAAATTTGTACAATATAGCCTTTAAAACAAGCATACTAGTTTATCAACAGCTTTATAATATAATATGTAATACTGCTCCTCTTTATAATATATAACATCTACACTATACTTTAAACATATATACTATTTAAAATCGACATACAATACTTATTTATAATCTAGAATACAGTACATATATAAATACATTGTAAACAATATATTATATATATAATCACGTTTTTATAAACACAGTATATAAGCAAATATATGCAAACAAACAAACATTATACAAAACATATACACATGCCGACCAATTATGTTTTGAAATCAATGCTCTTAACAAATCAAGTGTGCTTGAAGATATACTGTATAAATATGTATATACTTACATACAATAGGCAGGATTGGTGAGAGAGTGAGGAAAAAAAATCAGCCGATGGATCTCGGCCTCGGCAAGATTGAAGGCTGCAACTTGGTGGAGCATGCGTTCGTGTGGTGAAGGTGAGGTGGATGCTCGGCCAGTGGCTGCGAAGTTGCTCGGGAAGAAGGAAACAGCCTCGGCCATGGGCAGATGACTAGAAGAGGGTGGCCGCATATACGAGGGGAAGTTGCGTGAGTGGGCTCGGCTCAAGTGCGGGAAGGTGAGGGAATGCGCGAGCTGTCGGGACGGAGGACTTGGGTGCGGAGGGGTCTTGGCACATGGTGGATTCGGCTGAAATAGAGGAGGAGGGATATCATACTTACAGGCATGCGATTTTTTTTGTTTTATATAAAGTGACAGAAAGGGTAGGCAGAGAGGAAGAAAAAGGGAAGAGCAAGTGGTTCTCGGTGGAAAGATAAAAGAAGGGAAAGAGCCTTTCATATATAATTTGTATTTAAACCGTTAGAAATGTTAAAAAGATTTTGAAATAAATTCAAAGAATAATAAATGATAATCGCTGTTCGATTTACATAGTTGAAAATGAAAGGACATAACTAAAAGCAAGACCAAATGAGAAATGAAAAGATAAAAGGAACAAAATGACACTATTTTGGTACCGATACGACGACCCGTTACACCGATTTGTCGTATATCGGACGTCAAAACACAGAAGTGAATATACCGTAGAGATCAGCATGATGAGACGATCAAAATGGTATATAGATATCAGTGGCACGATCATCCTATCAAAAGTCGATAATCGGTACCGAAAATGCTACTAATTTGCCGAAAATAAGATAAACGGAACAATAACAGTCCAAATTTGAAGAAACGAAATATGACGTCTCACTCAGAAGATGATTTACAAATTTTCTATAGAAAGATATTCAGGTTTGGAAAACATTTTATCATCATCAAATTTAACTGATTTAAATTTTATTAAAATTACACAATAAAATAAACTTTCATATTTTCAGATGAAAATTTACCATTTGCTATGTTTAAATAGACGTACTCCAAATAATAAATTTTTATTTCAAAATTCAATTATTTAAAATTTCACAAAAATTCAATTAAATATATTATTAAAATCTTTAAAATTTACGAGTCGTTGCATTTTTACCGTACGGTAACCAAAAAATTTCACATCAAATCCTGTTATATTATACTAGTGTCTAGTATAAAAATAATATTAAAAAAGATGAAATTGTTACATTGGTTAAATTTAACGGCATAATAGGTTTACAAACAAAATGGCATGCACGTATTAATGAATGGATTTCCATACATTGGCAAGTAAGGGACTAACTTCCATACAGTACATCTTTAGATGAATGTACCAAGGATACACAAACAATCCTCCGCATCTGGCAAGACCGGTCTATCCCTATTTGGCACTCATACATGGCCTGGATAGAAATCGAATATGTCATCACCCCGGTCGTTATAGACCTATCCGAGATGTCTCATAGCATATATCACATGCCTGACATATAAAGGGTTATCTAGAAAGGCGATGATCATACGCTAATTGTAACAACCCGTGATTTCGCATTAATTAATTATCGTCATTTAACGATTAATGGTGATAACTGATTGCTGTTGGGATTTTTATCGGGTTGAGATTCTTTTAAAAATGTGTTAAGGAATTGTGTTGGCTTTAAAATAATTTTGGGCCACGTTTTTGTTGGTGCTGTGATTATTAAACAAGGCCGGCCCCTATCCTTTCTTCATTATCTCAAACCTGTTCTTTTTCCCCCTTTCAATATTTTTCGCAAACCTAAACATAATAAACAAAAAAAATTGGTGGCTTCGTTCGTTCGTTTCCTCTTCGTTCAAAAATTAGGGTTTTGGCTTCGTCGATCGTTCGTCTACTTGAGTTGCGTTCGGCTGCTTCAATTTGTCGAAAAAGGTGAGTGATTTCTTTTCACTCACATCTAATTCGAATTGTTTGAACTCGTCTGCTTATTTTGTTTTCGTTGTCTTCGGCTTCAACTTGATTTTATCGATGTTGATTCTGTTCAACTTGGCTTTGGCTTAACACTGGATAATATTTGACTTCGACTTTCATGGTTGAACTTGTTGGGTTCTGACTTGTTCCAATTTTTTTAATTCCGGCTTCACTGATGAGGCTTGAATTTCTGGCCCCTATGTACTTCGGCTCTGGCCATCTTTGTTTCAGTGCTTGTCTTGATTTCAATTGAACTTTGGTGAAGTGGTTATTGTCTCTGTACAATTGTTGCTTCCCTGACCTGTGCACATTGTTGCCGTAGTTCTGGCCGTTCTTTGGTCAAAACTGGTCATTTCATATTCATTTGAATTGTGATTTTATCTTGTATTTTTGGATGCTAGTCGAGTTCATTTGTTTCAGTGTCATGTGTATTTGTGATAGTCTGGTTGCCTCTATTTGATTTGCATGTGTGTTTTGTGCATTTCTGGCTAGATCAGTTTCATTTATGAGTTCAGGTTTGAGTTGCACCTCTCATTTTGTACACTTGATACTTGGAGTTGTGGCTGCTGATGTTGTTTTGTTGTTATAGCTGGTCAATGCATATATGAACTGTGCATTCATGATTTAATTTCATTGTGGTGGCTTCATTGGTATTAGTTGATGTCACTTTGACTTGTTGTTCATAATTTCAAGTCTGGTGCTTCATCATTGACTCAGTTTTGTCTACCATATATGTGATGCATTTGTGATATTTGCTTGCTTTTTGTTGTGCTCTGGCTTGAGCCTGTTGTGCACTTCATACTATGTAGCCACTTGAGTTTCTGGCCTTGTCTTTGATTGTCAAATGAGTTGATGATTTGGTCTTACTCATTTGGCTGTTTGTGTGTATTTACTTGATCATCTGGTTGAGGCTGCCATTGACTTGTGCATGACTTCACTTTTGAGTTCTTGGGTCTGTTGTGTTGGTCTGTCTTGTCTTTGGCCAGATTTGAGTTTTGCCCTTGTATTCATGTGGTGGCTGCAGTTTCATTTGTTGCAGTTTTGCCCTTGTATTCATGTGGTGGCAGCAGTTTCATTTTGTTGCAGTTGTGTTGAGTCATGATAGCCATGACTTGACCTCTGTAGCTTCGATTTCTGTTAGTATTGGTGTTGTGATGATTTCATATGTTGTAGTGGCGAGGCAGTGCACGCGTGCGTGTACTGTAGCCATACAGAATTGACCTTTTAATTGATATTTCAATTGTTTGAATTGTTTCGTGTGTCCAATTCAATATTTTGAAATTGTATTTTGATTTGGGTTAATCTGATGATTTTGTTGATATCTAATTATCTTTTTGATAATTAGGTTATGTGTTCTAATTATTTATTGAATAATTGGATTCTGCTGTTAATTGCTGTTTAGGCAATTCTGTTGTTTTCAAATTATCTTCATTGATAATCATTTTATTTATCTTTGTTGATGATTTGAATTTGCTGATTTGTTGTTTAACACTGTTTCGTGTTATATCTACTGTTATCCGATTCTCTTATTGAAGGGTTGGATATACGAAATTTATTGTGACTGTCGCCTATTTGATTATTTAATTATTATTGCTTCCGTGCATTAATAACTGAGTTTGAATTAGACTGACCCTGTATTATTTTCTTTTGAATTAATACTCGGGTCAGACCGAGTTATTTCAGGTTGTTGATATCTTGCTTTGGGTTGCTGCTTGAGCTATGAAGTCTCTTCATATCTTTTGGAGTAGTCGTGTCATAGTATAGGATGATATGTATTCATGTATATTATTTACGATAATGTACTTGTATATGTAACTTCCAGTGTCGACAGTGTAGTTGTATCATATGTATTGTATCACATGTATTGTAACTGACTTCAGTTATATATATATGAGATTTTATATTATCTGTGTTCCGCATTTATATTATCTGTGTTATTATTATATATGTGTCCTAAACTATTATGAACCATCGTAGTTTGTTTTATACTGGAATTGGATATGTCGATGGGAGTAAATATACAAAGAGATGAAAAATATATACACCACTCCTATCGAGATAACCAATACTAGTGTAAGGCCTAACTACAGATGGCCGCTCCTATCCAGCCTTATTCTTCGTAATAACAGATAGTATTTCTTTTAATACTCTTTGTTATTGTGAGCATAGAGGTGGGGCGTCACAGTTGGTATCAGAGCAAGGGGTTTATGGACATAATAAAGAACGGGTTTGAGATAATGAAGAAAGGATAGGGGCCGGCCTTGTTTAATAATCACAGCACCAACAAAAACGTGCCCAAAATTATTTTAAAGCCCATACAATCCCTTAACACATTTTTAAAAGAATCTCAACCCGATAAAAATCCCAACAGCAATCAGCTATCACCATTAATCATTTTTGTTTTCTAATTATCTTTGTTGATAATTAGATATTTGCTGATTTGAGTTCTAATTATCTTTGTTGATAATTAGATATTTGCTGATTTGAGTTTTCTGAATATCGTTTTGGATAATTAGATATTTGTGATTTCTGATTATCGTTTTTGATAATTATATATTTGTGTTTTCTGATTATCGTTTTTGATAATTAGATATTTGTGTTTTCTGATTATCGTTTTTGATAATTAGATATTTGTGTTTTCTGATTATCGTTTTTGATAATTAGATATTCGTTGTTTCTGATTATCGTTTTTGATAATTAGATATTCGTTGTTTCTGATTATCGTTTTTGATGATTAGATATTTGTTGTTTCTGATTATCGTTTTGGATAATTAGATATTTGTGTTTTCTGATTATCCTTTTGGATAATTAGATATTTGTGTTTTCTGATTATCGTTTTTGATAATTAGATATTTGTGTTTTCTGATTATCGTTATTTGTATCTTCTGATTATCGTTTTTGATAATTAGATATTTGTGTTTTCTGATTATCGTTTTTGATAATTAGATATTTGTTGTTTTTGATTATCGATTTTGATAATTAGATATTTGATGTTTTCTGATTATCGTTTTGGATAATTAGATATTTGTGATTTCTGATTATCGTTTTTGATAATTAGATATTTGTGTTTTCTGATTATCGTTTTTGATAATTAGATATTCGTTGTTTTCTGATTATCTGGTTGATGACTAGATATTTACGATTTTGTGATTTGTGATTTGTGTTTTCTAATTATCTTTGTTGATAATTAGATTTTGCTGTTTTCTAATTATCGTATCGATAATTAGATATTTCTATTTTGTGATTTTTGTATTCTAATTATCTAATTGATAATTAAATATTGCTGATAATTGTATTTATTCAGTTTTGTTGTTTTTTGATTATCTATTTGATAATTATATTTTGTTGCAGTTTTGCTGTTTTTTGATTATCTATTTGATAATTATATTTTGTTGAGGATTTGTGAATTTCTTTTATGAAATTAAAAGATTTCTTTGGCGTTTGTGTTCTTGACCTTTATTTTTCTAGCTTAACCAGTTTATGTTAGAAAATTAATTGTTATTGACGACTTTAAATTATGAAAATTGCGGGGACGCAATTTTTATAAGGAGGGGTGTCTGTAACAACCCGTGATTTCACATCAATTAATTATCGTCGTTAAACGATTAATGGTGATAGCTGATTGCTATTGGGATTTTTATTGGTTTGAGATTCTTTTAAAAATGTGTTAAGGGATTGTGTGGGCCTTAAAATAATTTTGGGCCACGTTTTTGTTGGTGCTGTGATTATTAAACAAGACCGGCCCCTATCCTCACTTCATTATCTCAAACCCGTTCTTTTTCCCCCTTTCAATATTTTTTGCAACCCTAAACATAATAAACGAAAAAAAATGGTGGCTTTGTTCGTTCGTTTCCTCTTCGTTCAAAAATTAGGGTTTTGGCTTCGTCGATCGTTCGTCTACTTGAGTTGCATTAGGCTGCTTCAATTTGTCAAAAAAGGTGAGTGATTTCTTTTCACTCACATCTAATTCGAATTGTTTGAACTCGTCTGCTTATTTTGTTTTCGTTGTCTTCGGCTTCGACTTGATTTTATCGATGTTGATTCTGTTCAACTTGGCTTTGGCTTGACACTGGATAATATTTGACTTCGACTTTCATGGTTGAACTTGTTGGGTTCTGACTTGTTCCAATTTTTGTAATTCCAGCTTCACTGATGAGGCTTGAATTTCTGGCCCCTGTGTACTTCGGCTCTGGCCATCTTTGTTTCAGTGCTTGTCTTGATTTCACTTGAACTTTGGTGAAGTGGTTTTTGTCTCTGTACAATTGTTGCTTCCCTGACTTGTGCACATTGTTGCCATAGTTATGGCCGTTCTTTGGATAAAACTGGTCATTTCTTATTCATTTGAATTGTGATTTTATCTTGTATTTTTGGATGATGGTCGAGTTCATTTGTTTTAGTGTCATGTGTATTTGTGATAGTCTGGTTGCCTCTATTTGATTTGCATGTGTGTTTTGTGCATTTCTGGCTAGATCAGTTTCATTTATGAGTTCAGGTTTGAGTTGCACCTCTGGTTTTGTACACTTGATACTTGGAGTTGTGGCTGCTGATGTTGTTTTGTTGTTATAGCTGGTCAATGCATATATGAACTGTGCATTCATGATTTGATTTCATTGTGGTGGGTTCATTGGTATTACTTGATGTCACTTTGACTTGTTGTTCATAATTTGAAGTCTGGTGCTTCATCATTGACTCAGTTTTGTCTACCATATATGTGATGCATTTGTGATATTTGCTTGCTTTTTGTTGTGCACTGGCTTGAGGCTGTTGTGCACTTCATACTATGTAGCCACTTGAGTTTCTGGCCTTGTCTTTGATTGTCAAATGAGTTGATGATTTGGTCTTACTCATTTGGCTGTTTGTGTGTATTTACTTGATCATCTGGTTGAGGCTGCCATTGACTTGTGCATGACTTCACTTTTGAGTTCTTGGGTCTGTTGTGTTGGTCTGTCTTGTTTTTGGCCAGATTTGAGTTTTGCCCTTGTATTCATGTGGTGGCTGCAGTTTCATTTGTTGCAGTTTTGCCCTTGTATTCATGTGGTGGCTGCAGTTTCATTTTGTTGCAGTTGTGTTGAGTGATGATAGCCATGACTTGACCTCTATAGCTTCGATTTCTGTTAGTATTGGTGTTGTGATGATTTCATATGCTGGTGGCGAGGCAGTGCATGCATGTACTGCAGCCACAGAGAATTGACGTTTTAATTGATATTTCAATTATTTGAATTGTTTTGGGTGTCCAATTCAATATTTTGAAATTGTATTTTGATTTGGGTTAATCTGATGATTTTGTTGATATCTAATTATCTTTTTGATAATTAGGTTATGTGTTCTAATTATTTATTGAATAATTGGATTCTGCTGTTAATTGCTGTTTAGGCAATTCTGTTGTTTTCAAATTATCTTCATTGATAATCTTTTTATTTATCTTTGTTGATGATTTGAATTTGCTGATTTGTTGTTTAACACTGTTTCGTGATATATCTACCGTTATCTGATTCTCTTATTGAAGGGTTGGATATACGAGATTTATTGTGACTGTCGTCTATTTGATTATTTAATTATTATTGCTTCCGTGCATTAATAACTGAGTTTGAATTAGACTGACCCATGTATTATTTTCTTTTGAATTAATACTCGGGTCAGACCGAGTTATTTCAGGTTGTTGATATCTTACTTTGGGTTGCTGCTTGAGCTATGAAGTCTCTTCATATCTTTTGGAGTAGTCATGTCATAGTATAGGATGATATGTATTCATGTATATTATTTACGATAATGTAC
The DNA here is from genome assembly GCA_030737815.1 of Allium fistulosum. NCBI lineage: Eukaryota > Viridiplantae > Streptophyta > Magnoliopsida > Asparagales > Amaryllidaceae > Allium > Allium fistulosum. Next base: position 1,213,779,802 of record CM060904.1, on the reverse strand, counting down.
TTGTATATGTAACTTCCAGTGTCGACAGTGTAGTTGTATCATATGTATTGTATCACATGTATTGTAACTGACTTCAGTTATATATATATATATATGAGATTTTATATTATCTGTGTTCCGCATTTATATTATCTGTGTTATTATTATATATGTGTCCTAAACTATTATGAACCATCGTAGTTCGTTTTATACTGGAATTGGATATGTCGATGGGAGTAAATAAACAAAGAGATGAAAAATATATACACCACTCCTATCGAGATAACCAATACTAGTGTAAGCCCTAACTACGGATGGCCGCTCCTATCCAGCCTTATTCTTTGTAATAACAGATAGTATTTCTTTTAATACTCTTTGTTATTGTGAGCATAGAGGTGGGGCGTCACACTAATGGTTGCGAACCACATAGCCTCATGGCGTACCTTGTTTAAGCCATTACTAGGTGATGAGGCTTAAGGTGATGTTTACCTTTCACATAACACATTCCACTTTGAATGCCACACTGCCATTCCCACAATCAGACCATTGATTTCCACAAACGTATAACTCTTGAGCTCGTACGTCTTAGGAAAGGGTGCTAAGCTGTAACGACCCAGAATTTCTGTCATTTGAAATTCGTATATTTAATTGATTTTAAATATTAACAAGTGAGAATTGTAAGCCGAATGAATTATAATTCGAATATAGTGATTTAATTATTTAATTAAATTGATAATTTAATATTTCAAATTTCAGAAATAATTGGAAATTGGATTAAATGTGTATGAAAATGATTTACAAAGTTATACTAAATCATATTGGAGTTAGAATGATGTTATAGAACTTTTAAAATTGAATTAAAAGTTAAATTGTGAAAATTGAATATTTTAATATTAAATTGACGACTAAAAATAGTCATTTTTCAAACAGTCTCGAATTTCTACGAAACAAGTTTCATCGGATCCGTAATGTGAAATTATTGTAAGATTTCAATTTTCGTGTCATTCGGATTTACGGTTTGTCCGGGGCAAGCCAAAACACATCGAAATCGTTTTAATCGATTTAATTTAAATTTGATCGTTTATTTCCGTAACTCTCACATACGATCGAATTAGCTCTCGAAACACGTTCCATTATGTTCGGAACGCGGGTAAAACCTTAGAAACGCCAGCCGGCACGCGAGATTTGGAGTTCGGAAAAATTCGGGTGAATAGTGTTTTGGAGAATTTTCTATATAAGGCCCTCTATTTCTTCATTTGCAAACAAAGGCCGAAACCCTAGCTTCTTCTTCCAGCCGGCCCTAATAATTCAATGGCCAGAAATTCGTTTATTTCCTCCTCTAATATCTTCCAATCCGTCAACCAATTCGAAAAGTTATCAACTACAAAGTTAAAGAGCTCATCGAGATCTTTCGATCCATACGGCTGTGATCGGAAACGGAGCTACGGATCGACGTGAATTTGGCCACAAACGTGCACGTTTATTCATGTTTTCCTCGGGATTGGGGCAGCCGAGTGGGGCCGGTTCTCTGGAGAAGGTCGAGCTCGAGAAGGGCTATGCAATGGTGGTTCCTGATCGAAGTGCAGATGAACGATGGAGGCTCAATAAATTCGTGACGAACGGCGGCTATGGGTTAGGGTTGAACGTGATTTTCACGTAGGGGGAAGATGAAGATGGGGGCGGCTCAGATCTGAAGTAGATGAAAGCAACGGCTGGATTGAAGTTAGGTTTAAAAATTAAAAGAAAATTATATATTAAATTCGTTTAAACTTTAAAATGTCATAACTTTTTCGTACGAGGTCCGTTTTGCACGAAATGAATTGCGTTGGAACCGTATTGAAGAGCACTACGCAATGGAACTGGTTTGGAGTTAATTGGAGACAGTGAAAATTTTTGGTAAAATTAAACGGTCGTTTAATTTTATTCGAAACGAAACACTGCAACTGATATCGACAAAACTCAAGGTGAGAACTTCTCACTCAATCGAATATTTGTTTCGATTTAAATTTAAAATTGTTGAATTTAAAATTGTTGATAGTGTTGATTGTGTGAATTGAATGATAATTGTTATCTGTTGTGTTGAATAGACCCTATACGCCGTATATTAAGCGGAGGTTATTTATTAAAAACATATACCGCGATAATTTCACCGTGAAGTGGAATTGGTATTATATATGTATTTGGAGTTGAATTCCCGCATTGTATAGCGGATGAGACCCTATTGCGCCGCATAATAGCGGATAATATTTATAAATCCCATATACCACGATATTCCACATTGAAGTGGAATTGGTATTGTGCTGACATCTGTGGATGCAGGAAAACAGGTTGGAGGGATCCAACTGGATTCCTCGACATTTGAATTTATTTCAATGTTGTGTGTTGATTTATTTATAATCGCCGTGTGATTATATTGTGATAGAAATGGTTGACGGCTAAAATTTAGCCGAATATATTTTTGGTATCATTGGATACTTAAGAATTGGATTTTTGAAATTCAAGTTGAAAATTTATTAAACAATTTATTTTTGATAATTCGATAAGTTTAAAAGGAGTTAAAAGATAAAAGTCTTATTTTTGAACCGTATTGAATTAAATTTCAAATTTGGAAAAAAAGGGCTTAATAAATGGATTTCGAAATATTATTTATAAGTTGAAGAATTTTTTAAATTTGGATTTTAAATAGATTTGAAGAGATAAAGGAATTTATTTTAAAAAGGAAATAATTTGGAAATTCGTTGAAAATTGGATTTGGTGTTTTAAAATGAATTTGGAAATCAATTTGAAATTGATTGATTATGAATTTACCATAACCAGTAAAATATATTCACAGAAATTTATCTGATATAAATTAATCAGATAATTAAATTAATCCTACTTATGGATGTTTGGATTATATTGGATGTTGAATTGTTTGACATCTCTGATATGTGATGTTTTGTAATATATCATGTTTTGTGTTGTGATCTGTAATTTGTTTATCTGTGATATATATATATATATATATCTGTGATATGTGAATGAAAGATAAGCGTTATAGTTATACCGCTTATCAAATTATATTGTGATATTTGATGTGTGATGGTTAAATGTTGTTGCATTATTGTGTTAAACCCTTGGACTACACAATACACACACAAATGTGGATTTCACGTGGAAATCGGTTAAGTCACAGATTTTATCAATTTTGAAAAATTAAATTTTTGAATACAAAATAGTTTTGGAATTGGAATTGGAAGCTTTTGAAAATGAGTTTCAAAGATAAAAGTTATTTTAAATAACTTAATAAAATGGAAATTTAAATCATTTGATTTAAAAATTTGAATTCAATATTTTGAAATTGAATTCAATGAATTGGGAATTATGGTCTAAAAGATTGTATAAATTATAAAAGGTGTTTATATGGGTTTTTAACCATTTAAAATATGGTTTTGGAAATTTAAATTTAAATTCAAGTTTATACTTGGATGGCTTTAAATGTGTAATTGTGACCACTTTTTCCCAAAACGAAAACTATCTGTTTTCAAATAATAATAGCTTTCATAAAGTGAAAAGATTTCCAATTTGTATCGAAACATTTCAAGTTGAAATGAAATTGTAAATAGTTTGGAAAAAAATTATGAATTAATCTTTGTGAAGATGATTAAGCTTTATTTTGAAATCAAAGAAGATTTTAAAAGGTGTATCTTTTATATTATAAAAGACTTGAATTGTGAATAGTTTTGAAAGCTATAAGTTAAATCTTGATTTAAAGATTTAAGGGGTTAATGCAATTGAAATGTAAATTGATTTGGAAATCTGTGAATGAATCTTTGTGAAACTGGGTAAACTTTGTGAAGTAAATCTTTTTGTTTAAAGATTTAAAATGGTAATGTGTTTAAACCATTTAAAGGAAAGGATTTGGGTAATAAGTTGTGACTTAATTGAAATCCCAATATCCATATGTTTTTAAATATTGTGCTCACTATTCGGGTTAGCCGAGAAAAGACCTTTGTGTCTTATAACCCATTCCGAATTAGTGATAGACGATATGGATCGTATTGAAGACCGGTGGTGAAGACCGGGTATTTTCGAAAATGAAAGGACAACCTATCGAATGTCTCTGCACCGAGTTGCTCCGGTATGGAGATTTATATCACTCTTCTTGTGATGGGAAGTCCGGACGTGATTAGTGAATATCCGGATTGCAAGGGTTTCTTTGGAAGTGCCTTCGGTTCCGTTCGATCCTGGAACGGACTTGTATGGATGTGTGTCTGACATTACACTTTGAGATGTAAAGCTGGTTTCTATCAAATAGATTTCTGTTGGTGGCGGAGAATTTATTCTCTTAGCTTAACACCCTTCTCTGAGACGTACGAGCTCAGAGGTTATGTAGTTGATGGTTACTAGTGAAACATTCCCAATTTGGTAATGTGGCATAAGAAGTGCTGTTGATCATTTGTTAATCAAAGCGTGGCTTTGTGAAAAAGCATGACTTTGTGAAAAAGCGTAGCTTTGTGGACGAGACTTCGTCGAGCCTCACAACCCGGTAATGGTTGAAATAGGAATGTTGCGACAAGGTTTTTAGGGGTCGCACCCCTAGGGTATGTCATTTACTTCTGGATAAAAGGTGATATCATGGTATGGAGCCCAGATATTTTACCTATGTTGATGCTGCAAATTTATTGTACTTTGTGGTTGTTGCTATGTGGTTGAGGATCCTCGGATAAAGGTCGGTAACGACCGGGGGATGGCATAGCTCGTGTGTTAGCTACCTAGTTACAGCTATACAGCGTGAGGTAGCGTCGGCCTTGTGTTTGCAGAGAGCAGGTTGAATCTCGAGGCGTCTTTCCAGAGGCGTTTCCATTTCGGTGTAAGGAAGTTCCTTAGTTTGACCATTTGTTAGAAATCCAAAGAAACAATATGAACCTTGTACGGTTTTAGTTGTAGAACCTGCCATTTACTTATGGTGGTCACCACTGTTTAGATGGTAGCTATAGTAGACATACAATAATGGTTATATGTTGGCTAAGATTAATATTATACTTTAGAAATGTTTCTGCACTATGCACTAATAATAATAATATCGAATGATTTTGCGTAGTAAGCATGTTTGACTATCATAAGAAGAAATCTCCTCCAATTCTGCGTTTGCATTGTGTGTGTGGTGGGAGGTCTTATGGTAGTTTCATTTTCCAAAAAAGCATTGCGGATATTTCCACTTCCTTTGTTGTTGTTGTTTTAAAGAAAATAATTGTTTTAAGTTCTCACACCAGTCACCATGACTGACCTGAAGTTTATTGTTTCCTTTCTAAACTCTGGGTGCCCACCAATTTCCACACGGGCAGTCTAGAGTCAGGTTATCAGGTCATTCTGGATTCAGGAGATGCTGTGGAGCTCAATGGCGAGCTGGATGGCGAGGCGTATCACTTGTATATGATATTATTGTTCCGCTGTGTATTCTGTATGAGGACAAGTTTGTATAACTGTCCAGTGTTGTATTGTTGTGTAAACTCTGATGATGATGTAATGTATAAAATGATATAGTTCTTTGATTTAAAGATTATTCATTTATCTATTATATGTTGTTCCGCTGCGATATGTGAGATTCTGATATTGTTTCTGTGTTTTCTGTTCTCCTTTTCTTCTGTCTTCTTCTACCTCTTCTTTTTCTCCATAACAATTCGGTTTCACGGCATTCGATTGCTTGGCAGTTGATACAGTGGACATATTAGTGTTGATTTTTGAGCGTCGAAAAATCGCATTCGTTACATTTGGTATCAGAGCATATGGTTAAGCGATAATGACGCAGCGGATATATCAAAACGATTCTTCAATCGACGTAAATAGCAATCTGTGGATTGATGGATACTGAAATGCCCGAATTCGTTGATCCGAAGATACCGAACTCTAGCTATCTCTGACTCGTTGATCCGAAGATACCGGGAAAGAGATCTACGATTCTTCAACGTTGATCTTGCGCACAAGATTCCGTGAATCGGCTTCAGCAAACGATGATTCGAGCGCACTCGAATGACGTAAGTGGAGATAGGAGATACACTCGACTACCAATTGAAATTGAAAGCAACAAGCTAACAAAAGAGAATTTTATTCAATATTCAACTACCTTTACAAATGAGAGACCCGGCCTATTTATAGGCGTTTACAACTCACACAAAAACAACAAAATTTCCTAACTCCTAAGTCGGTTCCGACTTATCAACGTCTCCGGCTTAACATAAGTCGTACACGACTTAAGCCCAAGTAGTTACAACATACCGACTTACAACAGAAAATACAACAGACAACTCCTTAAGTCGTTGCCGACTTACAACATACCGACTTACAAACAGAAAATACAAACAGACCCGCTTAAGTCGTTGCCGACTTAACAGCTCTACACGACTCAACTAGTAACGACTTAAGAATAGCGGTCCAGATTAACTCGGCATAAAGATCAACGGCAACAGCTTCAGCAACTTAAAACATGAGGCATCCCAGATTTATGACTTAAGAAATCCACGGTAGAGATTAACTCGGCAGAGGAATCAACGGCTCAGGCCTCTGCAACTTAAGATGGTACGACTTAACTAAGTCGTAACTCGGTTCCGACTTATCGTTTGACTTGTTAAGTCGTTTACGACCTATTACTTCAACAGTTTGCGTTGCCTTCTCTCTGAGTAACTCGGTAGGTCGTCTTGGCGCCTTAAGTTCTTTGATAACCCGTACCTCTTCACGAGTTATGTCTTCCACTCTCTTAAGTCGGTCACGACTTAAGTCCCCCATCATGTTAAGTCGGTCATGACTTACACTTATGTCTTCTGCTTCCTTGAGTCGGTCACGACTCATGCCTTGAACTTTGTTAAGTCGGTCACGACTTATTTCCATCATGTTAAGTCGGTCGCGACTTATAGCTTCATTCTCCTTAAGTCGGTGACGACTTAGTACTTGGCCTGCATCATCCTCCCCAGGTTGAGAAAAATTCGTCCTCGAATTTGCACTTTCCTCCCCCTCTATATGCTCATCCCCATGATATGGTACGAGATGCTTCACATTGAATACGTCGGATGTATACATATCATCTGGCAGCTTCAATTTATAAGCATTTTCATTAATTCGTTTCACGACTTCCACCGGACCAATTTTCCATGCTTTCAATTTATTGTAAGCGCCTACTGGAAAACGATCTTTCGTTAAAACTGCATAAACCAAATCACCTTCATGAAATTCAACACTTCGTCGTTTCAAATCTGCAGATTGTTTATACTTCTCATTTGCTTTCTCTAATCATTCTTGAACGATTTTATGACATTCCGTCAGCCCTTCAACAAAATCAGCAGCTTTCTTAATTGTCTTCTTTGATTGTGGCACTACCGTTAAATCCAACGGTCCCTTCGGTAAGCTCGAATATACTATCTGAAATGGACTGAACCCAGTACTTCGATTCATAGCATGATTATGAGCAAATTCTGCCTGGCATAACTTCACATCCCAACTCTTCAGATTATCTTGAACAAGACACCTCAACAAGTTTCCCAATGATCTGTTGACCACCTCAGTCTGTCCATCCGTTTGTGGGTGATAAGCACTACTAAACTTCAGCTTTGTTCCCACCATTTTCCACAAACTTAACCAAAAGTGACTCAGAAATCGAGTATCTCTATCCGACACAATAGATTCTGGAAATCCATGAAGTCGATAGACCTCCTTGAAAAACAATTGAGCAACATGAACAGCATCCGCCGTCTTCTTACAAGCAATAAAATGTGCCATTTTCGAAAATCTGTCCACCACCACATAGATGGAATCATTACCACGCTGCGTTCTTGGCAATCCCAACACGAAGTCCATACTCACATCAACCCATGGTTTAGTGGGTACCGGTAACGGCATATATAAACCTGCATTAGTCGCAGTTCCTTTCGAAACTTGACAGATATGGCATCTCTCAACAAATCTTTCCACCTCTTTTCTCATTGATGGCCAAAAGTAGGACTGTGAAATCAACTGTAAGGTACGGTCTCTTCCAACATGTCCTTCTTCATGTAACTCCTTGATAATCTTCATTCTCAAACTACCCTCAGGAATGCACAATCGATTTCCTTTGAACAGAAAACCATCTACCATCACGAAGTCATCCGTCTCTCCCTCCTTGACTTTATCAACAAATTTTGCAAAGTAAGGATCATCAGTAAATAATTCTGGAAATATTTCAAACCCCGTCACTTCAATCTTTAGCGTAGTCAACAAATGACTCCTCCTACTCAAAGCATCAGCTACACGATTTGTCACCCCTGACTTGTGTTTAACCACAAAAGTAAACTGTTGCAGATATGCAATCCACGTTGCATGTCTCGCTGAAATCTTGTCTTGCCCTTGCAAATGCTTCAATGCTTCATGATCAGTGTAAAGAACAAACTCCTTCTGAAATAGATAGTGTCTCCAGTGTTTGATAGATTGTACAACAACATAAAATTCCACATCATATGTACTGTATCGCATCTTCGCTCCTGACAACTTCTCACTGAAATATGCAATAGGACGCCCCTTCTAACTCAACACCCCTCCAATCCCAACCTTGGATGCATCAGTATGTAGTTCAAACACTAGTTGAAAATCAGGTAATACAAGAATTGGTGCAGACGTCAGCAATTCCTTGATCTTGTCAAAAGCACTCCCTGCTTCCTCTGTCCATGCAAACTGTTTACCTTTCATGCAATCTGTAACAGGTGCCATCACACTACTAAAGTGTGGAATAAACCTTCGATAAAATGAAGCCAACCCATGAAAACTACGAACTTCCGTTATCGTCTTGGGCTGCGGCCAATTTCTGATCGCCTCAACTTTACTTTGGTCAACCTGTATTCCTTTTTCTGAAACAACATATCCCAAAAATAAAACACTATGCGTCATGAACACGCATTTCTTCGTTGCAGCATAGAATTGTTCTTGTTGCAATACCATCAGCACTTCTCTAAGATGATTCAAATGTTCCTCTGGACTCCCACTGTAAATAAGAATATCATCGAAATACACCACCACGAATTTCCCAATGAACGGTCGAAAAATCTGATTCATCACCCTCATGAAAGTACTTGGTGCATTGGATAAACCAAATGGCATGACCAACCATTCGTATAGACCCTCCCTGGTTTTAAAAGCAGTCTTCCACTCATCTCCTGGTCTGATACGAATTTGATGATATCCGCTCTTCAAATCAATCTTAGAAAAGATAGTAGCTCCGCTTATCTGATCCAACAAGTCATCCAACCTCGGCATCGGAAATCTATATCTCACGGTAATCTTATTCAATGCTCGACTGTCAGTGCACATCCTCCACGTCCCATCCTTCTTGGGTACCAATAAAGCTGGTACAGCACAAGGACTCAGACTCTCCTGCACACGTCCTTGCTCAAGCAATTCCTCTACCTGCCTTCGCAACTCTTCATGTTCCTTCGGACTCATTCGATAATGTGGTCTGTGTGGCAACACAGCACCTGGAACAAGATCTATCTGATGTTGTATATCCCTCAACGGTGGCAACTCCGTTGGTAACTCCTCTGGAAATACATCGTCAAATTCTTTCAGAACTGGTTTAACTTCTTCTAGAATTTCAATCTCTTCACTGCTTTCTCGTCCAATCAACAAGAATACTTCCGGCTCTTCTTCAACTTCTTTAACAAACTCCTTCAAAGTCAATAAAGTTTTCAGCTCTTCGATTTCCTCCACTTTGTTTTCTTCCTGTTGGCGTTTCTTCGGAACCAGAGTAATCTTTGTACCTTCGAACATGAAACTGTAACTGTTGGTCCGTCCATCATGTTGTACTGCTCTATCAAACTGCCATGGCCTGCCCAACAACAGATGACACACATCCATGTCTACTACATCACACCAAACCTCATCCTTGTATTTCTTCCCAATTGAAAACTTCACACAAGCTCTACGTCCAACTTTCACTTCACCACCCTTCCTCAACCAAGCTAACTTGTACGGTTTAGGATGTTTCTCGGTTTTCAACTCCAACTTCTTCACTGCTTCTGTAGAGATAATATTATCGCAACTCCCAGCATCAATAACAAATTTACAAACTCTTCCCAGAATAGTGCATGTAGATTGAAAGATATTGTTCCTCAACCAACTACTTTCTTCCTGTTTCGGTGTTAAACACGATCTCCTCAGCATTAGGTTACAACCTTCGTCTCCTGACGCAATATCCTGCTCATCCTCCTCAATTGGATTAGAACAATCTTCATCAACATCCTCATCGTCAACTTCTGCAATCATGGTTCTCTTCTTTGGCTTTGGACACTCACTGCTTTTATGACCCAATTCCTGACAATTGTAACATTTGAACCCATTGTTAACTTTCGCCTTCTCAACCTCCTTTACCACTGGTCTACTGATAGGTTTAGAAACATTAGAACTTCCTCCAACACCCTTCGCTTGATTGTTAGAATTAGGAAACACACCACTTCCTCGTCTCCCTTGTTTTTCCCAAGCCAACGCTTTCTGATGTGCTTCTGCCACAGATCTTGGATCGAACATATTAACCATATCCTGAATCTGCATTCTCAATCCCCCAATGAATCTAGATGTCAGCTGCTCTTCCGTTTCCATAATGTCATTCCTCGTAATAAGCTGGTAAAACTCATCCGCGTAATCATTAACAGTCTTCGTGCCCTGCCTCAAGTTCTGCAAACGTTGATACATCAAAGATTGATAATTGTAAGGTAAGAACGTTGCTTTCATTAATTTCTTCATCTTCTCCCAAGATTCAACTTTTGAATTCCCCATTCGTTCACGTGTAAGTTTGGTTTGCTGCCACCACGCCAAAGCTCTACCCCTCAGCCTCGTAGCAACCAACTTCACTCTACGATGTTCTGGAACTTCTTTAAAGTCAAAAATTTCTTCAACGTTAGCTACCCAATCTAGAAACTCCTCTGCTTGCATACCACCTTTGAATTCAGGAATTTCTGTCTTCATCCCCGATTCCCACTTGTGATCATACTCAGAATAGTTTCTTCCTTGACCTCTTCCTTGAATACTATCACCATCATACTCCTCTTCAAAATCAGATGCATAACGATGTCGATTCTGACCACCAACATCTCTACTACCATTACGCCTTCCACCATCATCCCTTCTATCAACATTCCTCCGTTCACGATCATTCACGTTTCTTCCACGCCCTTGATCATTTTCAATACTTCGGTCTCGATTGGAATGTGGCGAGACTCTACTACCCCCATGGTTAGATTCTGGTGAAACCCTTCTCCGATTTTGATTCATCTCTGTCATAAGCTTCTCTAACCGGCCAATTCCTTCGTTAAGCTTTTCACTAAAATTCTCATTGATTCTTTGCTCCATCTCATCAGCTTCTTCTCTTCGATACAAAGCTTCTACGTTTTGGTGGCGATTAGCTCTTCTTGGCGGCATTCTCGAAAACTTCACAAATTCTTCAACACTTCAAATTCAAACACTTTCCGGCTTTTGATCCAAAATGAAACGGATCGAAAACTTCCACTTTGTAGCAAATCGCGATGAACATGATGGACAAAGTTTCGGCCTCCAATGCAAATCCGATCAAACAATCTTCGACCAATGATGGCTCTTCTTCCTCTTACTCTCGGCCTCACTTGCTTACCACGGCCCAACTTCAAAATTAATAGGCTCCAAGTCTCGATCTAGCTATGATTGGCTAGAACAAGCTCTGATACCAAACTGACGCAGCGGATATATCAAAACGATTCTTCAATCGACGTAAATAGCAATCTGTGGATTCATGGATACTGAAATGCCCGAATTCGTTGATCCGAAGATACCGAACTCTAGCTATCTCTGACTCGTTGATCCGAAGATACCGGGAAAGAGATCTACGATTCTTCAACGTTGATCTTGCGCACAAGATTCCGTGAATCGGCTTCAGCAAACGATGATTCGAGCGCACTCGAATGACGTAAGTGGAGATAGGAGATACACTCGACTACCAATTGAAATTGAAAGCAACAAGCTAACAAAAGAGAATTTTATTCAATATTCAACTACCTTTACAAATGAGAGACCCGGCCTATTTATAGGCGTTTACAACTCACACAAAAACAACAAAATTTCCTAACTCCTAAGTCGGTTCCGACTTATCAACGTCTCCGGCTTAACATAAGTCGTACATGACTTAAGCCCAAGTAGTTACAACATACCGACTTACAACAGAAAATACAACAGACAACTCCTTAAGTCGTTGCCGACTTACAACATACCGACTTACAAACAGAAAATACAAACAGACCTGCTTATGTCGTTGCCGACTTAACAGCTCTACACGACTCAACTAGTAACGACTTAAGAATAGCGGTCCAGATTAACTCGGCATAAAGATCAACGGCAACAGCTTCAGCAACTTAAAACATGCGGCATCCCAGATTTACGACTTAAGAAATCCACGGTAGAGATTAACTCGGCAGAGGAATCAACGGCTCAGGCCTCTGCAACTTAAGATGGTACGACTTAACTAAGTCGTAACTCGGTTCCGACTTATCGTTTGACTTGTTAAGTCGTTTACGACCTATTACTTCAACAGTTTGCGTTGCCTTCTCTCTGAGTAACTCGGTAGGTCGTCTTGGCGCCTTAAGTTCTTTGATAACCCGTACCTCTTCACGAGTTATGTCTTCCACTCTCTTAAGTCGGTCACGACTTAAGTCCCCCATCATGTTAAGTCGGTCATGACTTACACTTATGTCTTCTGCTTCCTTGAGTCGGTCACGACTCATGCCTTGAACTTTGTTAAGTCGGTCACGACTTATTTCCATCATGTTAAGTCGGTCGCGACTTATAGCTTCATTCTCCTTAAGTCAGTGACGACTTAGTACTTGGCCTGCATCAGATAACCTTGGTTCTGTTGGGTGTTACTCATTAGAGATAGATTCAGTAGTACTCTAGAATGAGTGTGAGTGTAATAATATATATGAGCGCGTATTTGTTAGTGAATATGAAATTGTCTTATATTGTGTTTTCTTATCCGTGGAGCTGTTTATGAATTCTGGTCGGTATGTGGGACGCCATATTATTGATAGGGGTTTCTAAACACTTAAACGAGGCAAGTCGACACAGTATCATTTTAAATTGGGTAAATGAAATAATTTTACCTTGATTATATTTTGTATATAAAGGAAATAATTTTTCAGAATTATTAAAGTGTATATAAATTGATTGTTTGGTTGTTGAAAATGTAAGAATATATATGAGTTAATAAAAGTTGTTTGAATAATCTAAATAAAAACAACAATTGTAAAAGAATGAAGTATATAATCAAATGAAATTGTATAAGTAAGGACTTATAATTAATATGATTTGCAATTGTGAAATAATCTTGCATAAGTGAAGTTAAATTGTGAAATTATATGAGAAAAAGGATTTATAAATGTGATTTATAAATAAAAGGAAAATTTTTGAAAAGTATTTAAGCACTGGATTCACTACTGTTGCTAGAAAATAATAAGGGTGATGACTGCAGCATCATCAGTATCATTTTCGAGTTTCTGTGTGATGGATTTGCTACCCTAATAAATTGGAAAAATTGAAGTTTTGTTGTGATAAACAAATTTAAATTAAAATCCAAAGTTGTAATTGATGAATATAAGTGAAACGAGTTTTAGACTTATAATATGAAATAAAGATTTTAGCTTTGATAAAATTAAAGAATTTGAGTTAGCATAATAAATATATGATTTGGAATTTAACTAAAGGAAGGTTAAATAATCTGAATTGGATTTATAAGTGGAAATTTAAGTTAAGTTAAACAAATGATGTTTAATTGGAATATAACTTAAGTGATGTTGAATGAAGTTGATTTTGATATCGAAATAAAATAACAAAGTGAATCAAATGGATGTGAACTTGAGTTATATAATGGAGATTCAACTTTATTTGTAAAATGAATTAGCAATTGAATTAATAATTGGATTGAATGTTAATCAATCGAATGTAAGTAAATTGATATGGAATAATGGATGTAAGTGTTAATTCATTAAAAGCTAATAAATTGGAAATTGAATAATTGAATGGAAGTCAATTTAATATTAAACCAATTGGAATTAAAAATGTTAAACCAAATTGAATACAAATGTAGTGAATTAAATTAATTTGGTTGTGTTGAATATACATTGGTTGTTATATGATTGTTGGTTGATTGTATATATAGTATAATTCATTAAGTGTTAATGAAATTTAATTAGTGAAATTGAAAGCTATGTAATTGAATCCAAATTGAAAGTGAACTAATATGAATGTAAATTAGTGAATGTGAACTAATTGAAAATGAATACATGAATGGTTTGAAAATTTTGTTGAAAGCATTCGAATTCGTTTTGAAACCATATAAATTGCTTATGGAAACTTTGTGTTTGTTATTGAAAATTAATGAAATGTAAATGATTTTCCTATATATGTCACTTACGTGTTTAAATTGAGTAAGTACAAGTGCCGTGGCTACCGTTCGGTTGGATTTGGTTGCGCTAATAGGCTAATAAATAACTGCTTTGCTTAAAAATGCTAAAAAGGTACGCCTACGCAATAAAAATAGGAAATATGAACCGTTTTTCTGCTTTTCCGACCGTGTGGGTTGATGTATATATATTTATGTCTATTGTGATCCTACTACGATCGAACCACGCAAAGGAGACGCTGGCGAATTTTTCTGAAAATTTAAGGCGTTAGAAAATTTTCGGGAAATATTGGAAAATTTGTGAAAACTAAATTTTGGATTTGAAGTTAAAAGTTAAACGATATAGTTTGTTTTGAAATGTATAACTAAGTATAGATTTGAAAAACTTAGTTAAGTTGTTGAAAGAGTTTAACTATTGGATTTTGGGAAGTTGTACACTTAAGTGATTTTAAAATCTAATTTGAACGGATTGTTTGAAAAGTTAATGAATTTGGGGCATTTTTCTTACTTTGCAATTTCGAGGACGAAATTCTTTTAAGGGGGGAAGGTTGTAATGACCCAGAATTTTTGTCATTTGAAATTCGTATATTTAATTGATTTTAAATATTAACAAGTGAGAATTGTAAGCCGAATGAATTATAATTCGAATATAGTGATTTAATTGTTTAATTAAATTGATAATTTAATATTTGAAATTCCAGAAATAATTGGAAATTGGATTAAATGTGTATGAAAATGATTTACAAAGTTATATTAAATCATATTGGAGTTAGAATGATGTTATAGAACTTTTAAAATTGAATTAAAAGTTAAATTGTGAAAATTGAATATTTTAATATTAAATTGACGACTAAAAAGAGTCATTTTTCAAACAGTCTCGGATTTCGACGAAACAGGTTTCATCGGATCCATAATGTGAAATTATTGTAAGATTTCAATTTTTGTGTCAATCGGATTTACGGTTTGTCCGGGGCAAGCCAAAACGCATCGAAATCGTTTTAATCGATTTAATTTAAATTTGATCGTTTATTTCCGTAACTCTCACATACGATCGAATTAGCTCCCGAAACACGTTCCATTGTGTTCGGAATGCGGGTAAAACCTTAGAAACGCCAGCCTGCATGCGAGATTTGGTGTTTGGAAAAATTCGGGTGAATAGTGTTATGGAGAATTTTCTATATAAGGCCCTCTATTTCTTCATTTGCAAACAAAGGCCAATATCTTCCACCCGGCCCTAATAATTCAATGGCCAGAAATTCATTTCTTTCCTCCTCTAATATCTTCCAATCCGTCAACCGATTCGAAAATTTATCAACTACAAAGTTAAAGAGCTCGTCGAGATCTTTCGATCCATACGGCTGTGATCGGAAACGAAGCTACGGATCGACGTGAATTTGGCCACAAACGTGCACGTTTATTCACGTTTTCCTCGGGATTGGGGCAGCCGTGTAGGGCCGGTTCTCTGGTGAAGGTCGAGCTCGAGAAGGGCTATGCAATGGTGGTTCCTGATCGAAGTGCAGATGAACGATGGAGGCTCGATAAATTCGTGATGAACGATGGCTATGGGTTAGGGTTGAACGTGATTTTCACGTAGGAGGAAGATGAAGATGGCGGCGGCTCAGATCTGAAGTAGATGAAAGCAACGGCTGGATTGAAGTTAGGTTTAAAAATTAGAAGAAAATTGTAAAAAAATTATATATTAAATTCTTTTAAACTTTAAAATGTCATAACTTTTTCGTACGAGGTCCGTTTCGCACGAAACGAATTACGTTGGAACGTATTGACAAGCACTACGCAATGGAAATGGTTTGGAGTCAATTGGAGACAGTGAAAATTTTGGGTAAAATTAAACGGTCATTTAATTTTATTCGAAACGAAACACTACAACTTATATCGACAAAACTCTAGGTGAGAACTTCTCACTCAATCGAATATTTGTTTCGATTTAAATTTTAAATAGTTGAATTTAAAATTGTTGATAGTGTTGATTGTGTGAATTGAATGATAATTGTTATCTGTTGTGTTGAATAGACCATATACGCCGTATATTAAGCGGAGGTTATTTATTAAAAACATATACCGCGATAATGTCACCGTGAAGTGGAATTGGTATTATATATGTATTTGGAGTTGATTTCCCGCATTATATAGCGGATGAGACCCTATTGCGCCGCATAATAGCGGATAATATTTATAAATCCCATATACCGTGATATTCCACATTGAAGTGGAATTGGTATTGTGCTAACATCTGTGGATGCAGGAAAACAGGTTGGAGGGATCCAACTGGATTCCTCAACATTTGAACTTATTTCAATGTTGTGTGTTGATTTATTTATAATCGCCGTGTGATTATATTGTGATAGAAATGGTTGACGGCTAAAATTTAGCCGAATATATTTTTGGTATCGTTGGATACCAGAAATAAATAAAAATTGGATTTTTGAAATTCAAGTTGAAAATTTATCAAAAAATTTATTTTTGATAATTAGATAAGTTTAAAAGGAGTTAAAAGATAAAACTCTTACACAACACCAAAAAGGTGTATTTGTAACGAATATAGTCGTTACAAATGAAATTTATAACAGATATAGTCGTGAGCGGTACAGGCGTGAGGAATGTCGTTACAAATATTTATAACGGCCTCTACCCGTTATTACATATATCACTTACAAACGGACTTTGTCGTTAGAAATCTAAATTTTTATAACGAAATAGGTTGTTATTGCTTGCATCGGTTTGTAACGGGTATTTTCCGTTACTTAGTTTCCTCTTTCATGGTGGAAGAAAGGGTTGTCATTCTAAATTATCACGACCTTGTCCGTTATAAATTTCATCATTAGTAACGCACTTGTTCGTTACAAATTTCATCAATAGTAACGACTATGCTCGTTATAAATTTCGTCTTTAGTAATGAATATGTTCGTTACAGCTACCAAACCATGTAGAGCTGCATTTTTGCTAGCATTTACACTACAGAATTGTCTATTATAATACAGTAGGTACATACATATCAAAAATTACAGAATTTCGATAACAATAAGCAATTACGCATCCAAACATCCAACTTAAATTGCACAAATATTTGACAACAAATTAAAGGAAGATTCGAAATTTCATAAGTTCATCATACATAACTAAAGAGTATGAAATCAAAATATTACAAGTTATAACATTACTTCAAAATAAATTCTAGATCCTACAAACAACGAACACGACACCCTTACAAACCATCCTCTACATTTGCCATCATCACTGTGCTGCCTCAAAACCCCTACAAGCCTGACTGCCAATTCCACATCAAGATAAAATCACCACCACTTACCTTCAACTGCAACCCTCCACTGTCATGATTGACGAGACTCTACTGTCATCATCATCAAACTGATGATATCCATGAATTTGCAGAAAAAACAACTAAAGAGCAGAAGCTTAAAGAAAACTCAGCCCCCTTCAAACAAACTACCGCATTGATAGATATGAATAAATTTCAGCTCACCTTATGCCATGGAAAGAAGGCAATACATCAACTAGAGGATCTCCATAGCCAACTGCTTCTGCATATTATTAATAAATTATCACAGTCAGTAGTTGTGAATCTGTGAAAAATAAGTTACTTACTACTCAAGTTGGAGAACAAATTTACCTCCATCTCTGAATAGGATCTTTAAGACTTCTCCAGTTGTGTTTGACTATACAAAGTTTGTAAAAGAAGATAAAAACAATGACACGCACATTTTTTAAGAACAAACAAAAAAGCAACAAAAAAATATAACGTTAACTAGCAAGTTTTTACCCTGATAGGAAGCTCGTTACCGAACTGATCCACATAGCCAATGATTTGTCCTTCTTTGATCATATCCCCCTGACATATTTTTTCATAACAGGCATAATAAAGGTATAATTCCCATCGTGAATTCAGAAAAAACCAAGTTGCACATGGTTATTTACAAAATATATTGCTGCCAAAACCTAATTAAATCATTTACTTGTTCGAATTAAATATTTATTTTCAAAAATTCATGTATATATGTCTAATTCGTTAATCATTAACAACAATAAAAATTACTTATATAACTCCCGGAATAACTTGTCTCTTAACAGGGAAAAAACTAGACAAAAAAGTTGAAGCACCTTTTTAGGTGGAATAGGCTTAGAGGCAAGAAAGTGACCATATTGCATTATATAAGCAGTTAGACCTGAAAATTTGTTAACAATTTTTTTATTTACAAATGCATGAAAAGTACCGGATTACAGTTAATGAGAAAAAACAAAGTAAAGAGAGCTAGTAAAACTTAAAGACCAGGCTTTGTTGCCTCACGCCTTCCTGTATTTTGAACTAAATCTTCTTTTGGGAGAAGCACTTTTTGCCTTTAATTTAGTCAAGGGTGTTTGTTTTGAAATTTTGAAATTAGAAAGAAGAGTAGGTAAATTAATGTGAAATGCAAGCTTAACTTCAGCTTGGAATGCAAATTGAAAATCCATACAAAAAGTACAAAATATGGTATGTTAGGACAACATGTATTGCCCTTAAATAAGCCAGTTACAGCACGAAATTTACAAGTTTTCTTATAAATTAAGATCTGCAAAAGGAGATTTTAGATCTTCTTAGTTATATATATAAACCTGGACACCTTAGTAAATGGTAAGCCTGTAATAAATTCAAGCTATGACCTAAATCCAAATGTAACGCAGACAATACAACATATGCAACATTAAGTTACATTCATCACTGAGATAACCCAAAGTTTTAAGCAATTGTTTCTCAAGTCATAGTACATCATTTATACGGTGGAATTAGTATTTTCTTGTCAAATTTAATTTCCAATGCTAGATTATACCTTTTTAGTTTTTATAGAACGCTATCGCACTAGACTGTCCACTAAATATCAAAGGCTAAACAATAAGCCCCATTAAGATGCTAATTGATCTTTTCCAAGGCCTAATATTTGTCCCATTTTCAATCCTAATTAATATTTGAGTAGATCATCAAATAATATAATGAAAATGTATGTTCCCGATGCAGAATAGTATACTTTGATTTTGGTGGCAAACTATAAGTTCGAAAAATTGAAAAATTAAATTAACCACTTAATTGATAGTCTGAAAGATTTCTATTGTTTTAGAACTTGTTATTGTATAAATACTGGAAATTAAACAAACCATGAATACGTAAGGAGTAATCCCATATCGTTAACTAATATAAAATTAAGAAATTACTCTTTTCATTACAAATTGGTTGGTTTTATGATGCTAATAGTTATATCTAATATCACATTAAGGGAAACTATACATGTTCTACACCACATGTGAGTAGATAGATTTGCAGACAGTTCTCATTTTCATAACTAATGGTCAATCTCTTAACATAGTTTGGAATGCAGTAATAAAGGTTTCACTTATCTTCAGAAACAAATTAACTGTTTTGTGTGATCATTCCCCGAGGACATTGTAGGATTAAAAGAAAAATACATATTTCCCAATTCAACATTATAGGATGATTTTATTTGAGATAAAGAATGAAGTTGGTGTTAAGCTTTGAGAGTGTTTGTCCAATTAAATCTGGAAGTACGACCATTAAATTCAAAATGTGATCATTTATGACCAATCTACTTAATGTTCGATCTATACAAAGCGGGTTGTTCATGAAAATAATGTGCTGAAAAGGAAAATTAAATCTTATATGTAACTTGCTAACATACATGTAACTGCTGACAAGATAGCCACTGCAAAAGAAATATCATACTATGGCAGATTAAAAATGCACATATCTAACAGAAAAGGAGAGAGTGGTACCTTACAAGAGAAGATCTTGCTCAATTGGAGTCTTCAGAATTCATTGTCAGCTGTGAATTGACAACAATACATTCAGTACCGAGTGTTATTAAGAAAAAAACTTAAAGAAAAAAAAAGAGGAAACAGGAGGTATATTAACTGTTTTGCAGAACTCTGAAGAAAGGAAATGGCGTAGGCGCTGAACATAAAACTCGAGCAGAAAAGTATTAGGCTTTCCAGATGTGACTGGCAAGCAACAATAAACATCGATTAGCGCAGCCCGTTTTGTGTACCTTAGAACTCTCTACCAGTGTACTTCCAATGAAGTCTTTCAGATCCGCAATTTCTTTTTCCTGAAAAGAATAATGAAAAAGAAGGACTCGGATCATAATTTAGAAAACTGGGTACTTGTTTGATGGGAACAGATCATCTGGTTCCATTTCCATCTGTACCATTTTACAATTGCTTCTTCATTCAGATACATATACATAAAAAAGACCGTGCTCATAATTGCTTCTTCATTCAGATAGAATTCCCAGCCTATTTACAATTCAAGATTCAGAAAAATGAAATGTACCTGGCGAAATCGAAGGCGAAGGGGGTGATAACCCTAGAACGAATTTTGAGGCGGAGGAACAGGCGAAGGAGGTAATAACCTTAGAACGAATTTCAGGCAGAAGGGGCGATAACTTAAAATGATAAGGAGGCGGAGGCGGAGGCGGAGGCGGCGGAAGTGGCGATAAACGATAACCCTAGAACGCAAATTTGATTTTCAGAATGAAGATAGAGGATAATTAGAAGCGTGGTAAACGGGAGAAGTAACGATAGAAGATAGAAGATAAAATGACAGTTTCATCCTTGGTGCTTTTATCAATTTACGAAATTCCCAAGTTTTATAATGGAAATAACCGTTGTAAATGTTTATAACGGTTATTTCCGTTAGAAATTTGTAACGATAATAATCGTTATAAATTGGAACGAAAAAAGTGTGACAAAATGTCATATTTGGTGTAGTGTTATTTTTGAACCGTATTGAATTAAATTTCAAATTTGGAAAAAATGGCTTAATAAATGGATTTCGAAATATTATTTATAAGTTGAAGAATTTATTTAAATTTGGATTTTTAAATAGATTTGAAGAGATAAAGGAATTTATTTTAAAAAGGAAATAATTTGGATATTCATTGAAAATTTGATTTGGTGTTTTAAAATGAATTTGGAAATCAATTTGAAATTGATTGATTATGAATTTACCATAAGTAGTAAAATATATTCATAGAAATTTATCTGATATAAATTAATCCTACTTATGGATGTTTGGATTATATTAGATGTTGAATTGTCTGACATCTCTGATATGTGATGCTTTGTGATATATCCTGTTTTGTGTTGTGATCTGTAATTTGTTTATCTATGATATACATATATCTGTGAATGAAATATAAGCGTTATAGTTATACCGCTTATCAAATTATATTGTGATATTTGATGTGTGATGGTTAAATGTTGTTGCACTATTGTGTTAAACCCTTGGACTACACAATACACACACAAATGTGGATTTCACGTGGAAATTGGCTAAGTCACAGATTTTTATCAATTTTGAAAAATTAAATTTTTGAATCCAAAATAGTTTTGGAATTAGAATTGGAAGCTTTTGAAAATGAGTTTCAAAGATAAGAGTTATTTTAAATAACTTAATAAAATGGAAATTTAAATCATTTGATTTAAAAATTTGAATTTAATATTTGAAATTGAATTTAATGAATTGGGAATTATGGTATAAAAGATTGTATAGATTATAAAAGGTGTTTATATGGGTTTTTAACCATTTAAAATATTGTTTTGGAAATTTAAATTTAAATTCAAGTTTTGTAACAACCCTGTATTTTTCAAATATTTTTAAATTGATTTTTCCAGATTCAAAAGCTTTATTTATGAAAAAGAATAAATTTTGTTATTTTAAGTATAAACTTTGATTTTAATGTGGATTAGAATTCCAAATATGACTAAATTTAATATTTCCAGAAAATGTGAATTTTGGTCAAATAGTCAAACTTTGACTTTTAAATTTAAATTTTAAATATTTGAATTATAAATTTTATCTTTATTATGTCAATAGATTTAATAACTTGAATACTGCTTTTCGTTTCGTTGGAAACGGAGTTGAAATGTAAAAGTTATGTACATTTCAATTTTTAGTATAATTTGTTTTATTATGCAATTTTGCCTATTTTAAATTTTATAAATCATATTTTTATTTCTTATATTTTATTTAATATGTTTCAATATGTTAATTTATGTATATTTTCATCTCTAACTATTTCAAAAATAATAATAGAATTTTTCAAAAATTTACTATGATGATCTCCTATTTTTAAAAGGCTGTTTTCCTATTTTCTTCATTACAAATTATATGTAAATTTAATTTTAAATATTTATTTTTTGAATATCTTTTTATTTTATGTTATTATTTATGTTTAAAAATATATTACAAGCTCATATGAATTTTTCTAAAATTTATTCTATTCAATTTCAAATTTCTAGACTAGTTTACTATTTTAGCTATTTTCTTAATTTAACTTTATATTATTGAAAAATATTTATATAAATTATTAAATTTTGCTCAAATTTCGAAATTTTACCTGGGATTATTATATTTTTCCAGAAATATAAAGTTATAAAAAAATAAAATAAAGAAATTTGAAAGGCCTTAAACTTTCTATCTTCCTATGGGCTTTTATAGTCCACCTTTTTACTTTTAACCTAACCTTTCACCAATTAACCCTAACTATTCCTCATTCTTTTTTTTTTCAGCCATCTTCCTCCTGTTATTCAAGAATTTTCAAAGCTCCAAAACCCTAAAAAAAATCATGCCTCCATCTTGCAAAAAAAATTAGGTAAATTCTTCTCCTTTCTC
This sequence comes from Allium fistulosum, assembly GCA_030737815.1. NCBI lineage: Eukaryota > Viridiplantae > Streptophyta > Magnoliopsida > Asparagales > Amaryllidaceae > Allium > Allium fistulosum. The sequence goes on along the minus strand of CM060904.1, from coordinate 1,213,756,709 downwards.
TTGTTTTCTATATTTTCTTATTAGAAATTGCTCTTGTTCTCAACTAAAGTGATTGGCTCCTCTTCATCCAGACCTTAGGCTGACCTCCACCACTCCATAGCCTGATCATCAACCACCCTAGATCACCACCATGGCAGGCCGAGCAACCCCAAGACAAGAACCACCACAAAAATCCACAAATCCATCACCTATGCACTCAAGCTGACCTAGTTTTGGTACCATCACCTTCCACCACCCATGGCCGCCATCAACACCACCTCCACCACCTCCAGCACCACCTGGACCCTCTGCCACATCATCACCTTGGACCCCACTCCTTTGGCCGTGCCCCATGAGCCTTGGCCGAGCCTTGAATTGCCTTGAATCCATGGAAAGTGACATTGTTTTGCCTTGTTGTGTTGTTTCATGCATACTCACCTTTTACTATCCTCTAAACATGTTTGGCCGAACCTTAGGCAACCAAAAACTGATCCAAATCTTGCCTTAGACCTGTAGTACACCATATGGCTGAAACTGAAGGTTGTTGGAAGCAAGTGCAAAGCAATTCTACTTTGATTCGTGCAGTTGATTCTATATTATTCTATCGTATTGTGCATTTGAAAACTTATGTTGTTTGTATTGTTTTGTCTTATGTATTCGAGGAAGTTAACCTTGTCTCTCCCACACTCATCATCATCATGGTTGAGAAAATGAACCCCTTGTTCGAGCTTTTGAATGGTTAAAGCACAGTCAAGTAATCTATTCCGTTGTTGCTTCTTATCTTCATTGTTTCAACATTGTTTGCGTTGAATATTTATGTGTATATTGTCTTGTTTGGTTATTGTTTACAAGATAAATATCAAGGCTCTCCATTCATTCAAAACAAAAGTCATGCTATATCGTGCTTGTTGTGCTTTCTGGAATCTATTCTGTGTGTTTTGATCGCTAATCTCCAGCTTTAACAGGTGAGTTATTCTCACCAGACAATATGTACCTATATAACTAGTAAATTGACACCCTGTGAATCTGTAGAAATATATTATCATGTTATACTTGACTATGTTATGATCATATGATGTTTATACACCTGTTATATCATCCGTTACTGTTATATAATGTATTCTGTTCATTTATATCTGTTTATCACACTGCAAGTTCCCTGTAGACTAGAATCACTATGGGTTGAAATGATACATACCCGAACGGACTTTAGAATAGGGAAAAATCATTATGGGCTGAAATGATAGGCCTGAATGGTTTTTATTTATTTTATTTAACTTGGGATTGCGGGTTTGAAATGATAGAACCCGGATTTTTCTTTTTAAACTGCGGATTGAAATGATACATATCTGTATCACTTGACCTAGGTTAGAAAACTATATACAGGCCCATGGTTATTTTATAAAGTGTTTTGGATATTTTTAAGTATTTTTAAAAATATAAATTTATGAAATTTGATTTAAATAGATTTTGAAATGTTTTAAAATAAAGAAATTATGATTTTTCTAGGAGTTAAAAATGTAATTAATGAATGGTTAAATTGGATTATTGAAATATAACTTAAGTTTGGAATTTGGAATTTGGAATTTTGGTTAAAAATGATATTTAAGTTATATGAATAAAAATGAAAATATAATTATATTTGGAAAATGGTAAATATGATAATTTGATTAAATTTGAATTTAAGCGATTTATTAAAGTATTATTGATTTTTCTATGAGTTTAAGTGGTTAAATAAATGAATGTTTAAAAGTGATCGTTTAAAATATAACTTGACTTGGAAATGTGAAATTTGGTTTTAATTAAAGGTTTAAGTTAATTAAATAAAATTGGAAATTTAGTTAAATTTGTGAAATGGTAATTTAAGTTGAAGTGTTAAGTTATTTGTTGAAATGTGAAGAATTGGAAACTTTTAGACTTAAATTTATTAAGTAAATTGTTGAAAATTGGATTTAATTATAAGAAATTTATTGTGAAAAAGATATATGTTGAATGATATGTAAATGAACATTTTAAATGTTAAATATGATTTTTAAAATGTTTATGTGTTTTAAATTGAAGTTATTTAGTTGTTGGAAATACACTAAAATCTGGAATTAACTTTTAATAGCATTCAGAAATGCTATAGTTTCTGAATTGAACTAAAATTGTGTAAAAAGAGCTATTACAGCATTTCTGAAATGCTGTAGTTGCTGTAATTGAACTTGTAGGCTAATATTGAACTCAGGTCTATTATAGCATTCTCTGGAAATGCTATAGTGGTCTGCAGTCTTTGCTGAAATCAAATAAAACCTTTGTTTTGAAATCTGAGTTAACGCAGCACTTCTGAAATGCTGTCTTTTCTGTTTTGAACTATAATTTAACTAAAAACTGAGTTTTAACAGCAGTTTTAAATGCTGTCTTTGCTGAATAAAAATGTTTTCAAGTATAACTTATAACAGCTTTTCTAAATGCTGCGAAAGGCTGAAATTTTAATAATTATGGTTTTTGACTTAGTAAACGAACTCAGAATGGTTTGAAACTTTGGAAATTGAATACTTGATTTGAAAATATAATAATTACACTTTTAAAAGGTTTAAATGAATTATTTTGATTGGAATGTAAACTATTTAAAGGTGATTTGAAATAATAGTAAATGAACGATATCTTTGAATTTAAAAGGTATTTAAAGTTGAATATTTGGATTTGTAAGGATATGATATTTTATTATATTAAAATGATTTGAAATGAAGATTTGGAAAGATTGATATTTGATATATTAAAATGATTTGAAATGAAGTTTGGAAAGATATGATATTTTGATATATTGAAATGATTTGAAATGAAGTTTTGAAATGATATGAAAATTTAAATATATGGAAATGGTTTGGAATTGATTTAATCTTTATTTTGATAAAGATTTGGATTTGAAATGCTATTCTATTTTGAAGTATAAACTGTTTTTAAACTTATAACCACGGGTTATAATAACGTTTGGTTGTTAAAGAGACCGGGATCGGATATGGACATACTCTCCGTCGATACTGAAAACCACTTTGACAACTGTGTACGCGGTGGAGTTTCCAGAATGAAGTAGGATGGTGGCGACGATCCTAAGGTATATACGTGGACCCAACTCCCGTGAGTTAGCATAAGGTGGCTAAAACAGGAGCGATTGACGGACCAAGGAGGTAGCACCTCTGATCGGGCACACTTCTTCGATACCATTCTATTACTTGTGATTGATTTGGTGGCCACCCTTGATTTGGGAGTGTTGTTCGAGGTGGGCGGTAGTGGCTGCTATGCGTCACCACTAGTCCGGATGCGTAATTGGTATATCTACCCTGGCATTGCCTAGTTGTGCCGTGTCACCTACCATATCGAGCTTTACTACGATTTTGATTTAAAGTTCCGACCGCGTTAAGGTTCACCATCCCCTTAACGCTATTTTCTATATGATTATACTTTACTAATTAGACACTACTGTATATAGCGTATATTACTACATAGTAAATAGTTTAACGGATCCTTAAAGAATGGGCGATCCCAAGTATTCTTTAAGTTACCTGTACCTTTATTACAATTCACTTGAGTTGGTTTACATTATATAAGTATATATTGTCCTGACTCGAGTGTTTTGTGTTTTGCTTTACGCTCGGGTCAGCCTGAGTTATTCATAGATTTAGATTTCCACACTCTTGGAGATTTGAATCGCTGGAGATGATCTGCTTGTCTTGTCCTATCTATTTCAGTTCGGTTGTTCTACTTAGCTTGTACTTGGTTATTATATTGAGACTTTTGTTGTATTCTATTTCTTCTGTTGTATCTTGTTTAACTCTGGTAAATTTATATAGTAGCTTCATGAACTACTATTTCTTTTACTTCCGCTGCATTATTTTACTCTGTGTTTGTGATCTGTGATTATATTTATTTACTGTATATTCTGAGATTTGCCAAATTTTATTTACAACGCGGTATTTTGAGAAATTCAATTTCGGCATGAGTGTCTACCTATACACTTATAATGGATGCGAATGGTTGAAAATATCGGGTCGTTACAGTTGGTATCAGAGCTTTGGCTTTGAGGCAAACTTAGAATGTATGGTAAATTTAGTTACAGAATCACTTTCATTCGAGCTTGAATCATTTTTCTTTTGACTCGGTTTCCTTTGAATTTTGTAACGTTCCCTACGGTTCCAAAATCCATTCTTGTCCCTCACTATTCATCTTCTTTTGATTCTGGAGTATCCCATAACTCCACTTCGAATGATCTTTATAGTGAATTGGCAGTCTGGCCAATATTCTAATTTTCTTGTAAAAGGGTGAAAATCCTTTACAATCATCATCGATTCACTAGAGATTTATATTTATCCTTGGTTTAGATGCTAATATCTTTTATTTTTCCAAACTCTATCTCTTGAGATCGAACGTAGATTTGTCCCAGGAAAATCCACATCGATCTTATTCTTTAACTCACGGTTAACCCGGTTAAGGTTGTCCGCGGTTATCTAAGCTTACCCATCTCCCTACTTTGTTATTTAATCATCTTGTCTTTTGTTTCCAACCTACCTTAAAAAACATTTTGAATTGTATTTGTAAATCTGTAATTAATATTTTGTTATATATTGTGTTGTTTGAGTTGTTGATGTTGATTTGGGCTTCCGATCGATTCATCTGATCAACGCTATCGATAGGATTTCTAAAACACTTTGACAGAACAAACTGACACAATATTATTTTAAATTTGGTTAATGAAATAAATTTTGATATAAGTAAATATTATGGAACTTAATAAATTGATTTAAATTGATTATTTGAAATGATAATACCTGATTTATCATTTATTGTTCTATAAATGAATTTATAAACAGTTGTTTATAAATTTATTTGGGTACTGAAATGAATTTAAAACAAGAAATTTAAGAATTTAATTTCCGATGGATTTCAAACCTTGTGTTTAAAGTTTTAAAAGGATATATTATTTAAAGTATTTCCAAGTAGAAATTTGTTTCTAAAGGATTTTTAAGTTTAAAAATTTAGTGCTCTTCTCTTTGTCGCTGGAAAATAATTTCGGTGATGACTGCAACATCATCGACGTTCATTTTTGAGTTTCGAAGTGAAGAGACTGTTCTGTAGTCTTGCTACAGCTTTATTTTGGGGAATTTAATTAATTTGAATTTCTAAAATATGACTTGATTTATAATATATATATAGATATATGATTTAAATTTGATTTAACATATTATGTATATATAATTACTTATCTCCAAATGGTTTGAAGATGTTCGAAGATTCAAATTCTTAAATTTTATCTTGAAGAATAATTTCAATTATAAGAAGAAAAAAAATCAAAAATTTGGATAAATGATTCAAAATTGAGATAATTGAATTGGAAAATTTTATTTGTATAACACACAATTTCATTCCAATATAACTTACCTAAATTACACAGAAGTTGAATATGAAATTGGATAATATACAACATAAAAGGATTTTATAAATAAAATTTAAGGGGTTACAATAAATGTTATACACTTGAATTTTAAGTTATAAAAAGATTAACAGAGGTAAATATTGAAAAAGGAATCTAAAGAGATTTTATTTAAATAACTTAATAATCAAATTTGATTTAATATGGAACCTTAAGTCTAACCTAGGAATTTTAATAAAGGTTATTTCCTAAAATGAATATGTTGTATAATAAATAATGTATCTTTGAATAGATAAAATAAAATACATTTGAATTTGAAATTTTGTAATAAAGTTTATTTAACTTGAATTCATAGTTTAATTGATGTCTAAATGAATAAATGTGTAAAGAAATTTGATTATTATATTTGCTATGATAAATATTTTATTGTGGAAATTAGCCACAAGGGCCTCTTTAGCAAGTGGAATTAGTTTCTAGGACACACAACTGAAATAATTACTTTTAAGGACAAAATGTAAAATAATTAGTTTCTAGGACCTAAAAACCTATGAAATTATGTCCTTGAAAGTAATTGGACTGCTGACTTTGTCCTTGGAAGTAATTATTCTGCTGATTTTGGCTTTGAAAGTAATTTCTTTGAATGTGTGTCCTAGAAACTAATTGGACTGCAAAGTTTGTCCTTCTGGTGAAATGCCCCTATTTTATTTATGAAATTGATATGTCTTGAAAAATGAATAATTATGATTTAAATAGTTAAAATGTATTTTAACATCACTAAAACTTGACAATTGAGAATTTGGTTTTCAAATGGAAATTTTAAGTGTAACTTATTAAAGGAATATCTATTTATGAAATGGGTATTTTAAATAAAGTGTTAGGGTATGTGTTAAATTTAGAGCTAAGTAAAATAGTGAGCTTTTGACTTAATAAACGAAGTATAGTTTAATTTGGATATTCCATTCATAAAAGTTTGTTTTAATAAGTCATAAGTTAAATGATATCCAAATAAATATTTCTGGAATTAAACTGATTTGAAATATTAATATATCTACTTAGCATTTTATAAGTGCTGCTATTTTGAAAAGACAATGTTTTGGAAATTTTTATAATTGAATGAACTTAGAAATGTTACAACTTTAAAATGAATATTATTTGACCTTGAATTAAAATGGTTTAAATGAAGATTTTTTTTAAAGGGTGTTATGATTTTCTAAGTATTATGTTTTTTTAAAGAATAACATGTCCAAAGTGTTATGATTTTAGTAGTGTGATTTCCAAATGATAAACATCCCTAAATTGTTATGATTTCAAAGCATTATGGTTTCAAGTTTATTATCTTATTTTGTTTTCCAAACTATCTTTTGGTTGTCCTTATTTCTCTTATCTTGTTACAGAATGGAAAGGCTATTGCTTATACCAGTCTGTTTAGAAATCTTTCTGTAATCTTTGATAATCTTGGATACTCATTTTTGATTCTGAACACTGTTTTTCCATTCATAGACCGTCGGTCAAGTGAAAGGGGTGATTCAGACTCTAGAGGATCTTTTTAGTGTTTGTGTTCTTGATTTGATCACTTCCATCTTGTTAAACTTACCTATAACAATTGTTATCAGGTGTAATTCCAATCTTCTTATCATCTTGTCTTAATTCTATTCATTCTATCTTTTTATGTGCTTTCCCGTACCTTGTTCCTTTTCGGGGACGAAAAGTTTTGAGTGGGGGAGAGTGTAACAACCCTGTATTTTTCAAATATTTTTAAATTGATTTTTCCAGATTCAAAAGCTTTATTTATGAAAAAGAATAAATTTTGTTATTTTAAGTATAAACTTTGATTTTGATGTGGATTAGAATTCCAAATATGACTAAATTTAATATTTCCAAAAAATGTGAATTTTGGTCAAATAGTCAAACTTTGACTTTTAAATTTAAATTTTAAATATTTGAATTATAAATTTTATCTTTTAATATGACAATAGATTTAATAACTTGAATACTGATTTTCGTTTCGTTGGAAACGGAGTTAAAATGTAAAAGTTATGTACATTTCAATTTTTAGTATAATTTGTTTTATTGTGCAATTTTGCCTATTTTAAATTTTATAAATCATATTTTTCTTTCTTATATTTTATTTAATATGTGTCAATATGTTAATTTATGTATATTTTCATATCTAAATATTTCAAAAATAATAATAGAATTTTTCCAAAATTTACTATGATGATCTCCTATTTTTAAAAGGCTGTTTTCCTATTTTCTTCATTACAAATTATATGTAAATTTAATTTTAAATATTTATTTTGTGAATATATTTTTATTTTATGTTATTATTTATGTTTAAAAATATATTACAAGCTCATATGAATTTTTCTAAAATTTATTCTATTCAATTTCAAATTTCTAGACTAGTTTACTATTTTAGCTATTTTCTTAATTTAACTTTATATTATTGATAAATATTTATATAAATTATTAAATTTTTCTCAAATTTCGAAATTTTACCTGGGATTATTATCTTTTTCCAGAAATATAAAGTTATAAAAAAATAAAACAAAGAAATTTGAAAGGCCTTAAACTTTCTATTTTCCTATGGGCTTTTATAGTCCACCTTTTTACTTTTAACCTAACCTTTCACCAATTAACCCTAACTATTCCTCATTCTTTTTTTTTCCAACTGTCTTCCTCCTGTTATTCACGAATTTTCAAAGTTCCAAAACCCTAAAAAAAATCATGGCCTCCATCTTGCAAAAAAAATTAGGTAAATTCTTCTCCTTTCTCTTGTTTTCTATATTTTCTTATTAGAAATTGCTCTTGTTCTCAACTAAAGTGATTGGCTCCTCTTCATCCAGACCTTAGGCCGACCTCCACCACTCCATAGCCTGATCATCAACCACCCTAGATCACCACCATGGCAGGCCGAGCAACCCCAAGACAAGAACCACCACAAAAATCCACAAATCCATCACCTATGCACTCAAGCTGACCTAGTTTTGGTACCATCACCTTCCACCACCCATGGCCGCCATCAACACCACCTCCACCACCTCCAGCACCACCTGGACCCTCTGCCACATCATCACCTTGGACCCCACTCCTTTGGCCGTGCCCCATGAGCCTTGGCCGAGCCTTGAATTGCCTTGAATCCATGGAAAGTGACATTGTTTTGCCTTGTTGTGTTGTTTCATGCATACTCACCTTTTACTATCCTCTAAACATGTTTGGCCGAACCTTAGGCAACCAAAAACTGATCCAAATCTTGCCTTAGACCTGTAGTACACCATATGGCTGAAACTGAAGGTTGTTGGAAGCAAGTGCAAAGCAATTCTACTTTGATTCGTGCAGTTGATTCTATATTATTCTATCGTATTGTGCATTTGAAAACTTATATTGTTTGTATTGTTTTGTCTTATGTATTCGAGGAAGTTAACCTTTTCTCTCCCACACTCATCATCATCATGGCTGAGAAAATGAACCCCTTGTTCGAGCTTTTGAATGGTTAAAGCACAGTCAAGTAATCTATTCCGTTGTTGCTTCTTATCTTCATTGTTTCAACATTGTTTGCATTGAATATTTATGTGTATATTGTCTTGTTTGGTTATTGTTTACAAGATAAATATCAAGGCTCTCCATTTGTAACGACCTGAAAATTTTGATTGGTTTTAATAACGTATTTAACTGAATTTTGTGAAAATTTTAAATAATTGAATTTTAAAATAAAAATTTAATATTTGGATTACGTATAATTAAATATAGCAAATGGTAAATTTTCAATTAATTTTATGGAGGTCTATTTTATTGTGTAATTTTATTTCAATTTAAATCAGTTAAATATTGGTGGTAATTAAATGATTTCCAAACTTGAATATTTTTATACAATAAATTTCTAAATCATCTTCTAAGGGAGACGTCCTCTTTCGTTTTCCAAATTTGGACTGCTATTGCTCCGTTTATCTTATTTCTGACAAAATAGCAGCATTTTCGATACCGATTATCGACTTTTGATCGGATGATCGTACCACAGATATCCATATACCGTTTTGATCGCCTCGTCGTGCTGATCTCCACGGTATATTTATTCATGTATTTTGAGGTCCGGTATGCATCGGAAACTATAAACTCTTCGTTGTATCGGTACCACTTTTTCACTTTTGATAGTTTTGTCCATTCAAATTTCAAACTGCTGGAATAAACGGCCACTAGCTTTCATTATAACATTTTATATCACCACTTACTAAAATTTGACCGTTGCCATCCCATACCGCTTTGAAGTGTGAACGCACAAAACTGGTACGTTTTGTATTTCATTAAATGTGAACGGTTCATCCTATTTTTCCTTTTTGACTTCATTTTCCCATTGCGAAGCTTGATATAGTTGTCTGTCATCTTCATCTTCATTTTCTCTGGAAAAAAAAACAGAGAGAAAATAATAAAATATATTCATCTTCCATCTTTCCATTGCCTGGAAGCTCCACACGCATACAACCCATTGCCCTCTGTTTATTTGTGGACTAACCCGTTCTTTCATCATCTCCTCTACGCACCAGTGCCCAAGAGCAACGCACCCTCTCCTTCTTTCTTTTCTTCTCTTTCTTCTAGCACCCGAGCGCCTTAGCTCCTTCACCCAGACCTTCCTTCCTGTAACAACCCGCAAATCCGTACCCCTTGAATTGACATTAATTTCAATTAATGAACTCAAGAAGAACGAAAATACGAACCATTTGTGTTAAGAAGAAGAGGTAGAAGAAGAAAATAGAAAAAAAAACATCAGAATCTCACATCGCAGCGGAATAAAATATAATAGATAACAACAGAGTCTTTATACAAATTAAAACTATATCTGTTTGCACAATACATCATCAGAGTACACATACATACAACTGGACAATAATCATATCATGTCCTCAATATAACAAAGTACAACAATCAACACAGCGGAATATATATAAACAAATACGAGAGTACATCACGTCATCCAGCTCGTCTCCTGAGCTCCACAACATCATATCCTGTAACCTGTAATACTCGGTCTGACCCGAGCATTATAATAAAATAACACCCGAGTCAGTCTGGAAAACCAGCGTGAGAAAATCACACTCAAACTGATTATTAAAGTTTCAAAATCCTTTGAAATCAAAAGCATCTCGTAAGACCACGCCACAAATAAACATGTCGGGTTTTTACCTTACGATAGCCAAAACACTTTTTTATCAATTCCGTCTGATATTATAATAGTGTCTATTGAAAGTAAAATAGAATCTAGCTGAAATGCTTGCATCTCACGTTTCAGCAATAGTTGAGCACAATCAAAACCGTACAGGCACGTAGGGAAAATGGATTTCCATCAATGACTAGGCACTGGGGTACCACCTGTCACAGTACGTGGCCTAGATCACAGTACCGAGGATTACTCCCAATCCCCTGCAACACAAGACCGGAACCATCCCTTATTGGATAATTCCGAATAAAATCACCCCACGGTTGGGATCAGCAACCGCACCACTAAGCCGAAATAAAAAGGGACATCTAGACAGGGATGACCTTACTCTCAAGTGGGGGCTACCCACGAAGCCTTGCTGCATAACCCCTGATTTTCAGTCATTCCCAGTTGATGAGGCTCGAGGCTAAACGATACCTTTATAGAACATATCCCTTAGAATCCCCATCGTCCGCTGACGATGTCACGAAAGCATTCGTCCATACAAGTCCGTCCCAGGTTCGAACATAACCGAAGGCACTACTCCTACTACATCCATTTTGGAAATATCCTCAGGATTAGTAGCGACTAGCCCTTGCACTTCACTGCTCCATCTTCGACTCCGAAATCGTTTCCACGAAACGTACAAAACGGATCGAAGTGGTTTTCGAGAAATAAATCTCGATCCCGGTCTCTTCGAAACGATCAGCGCATTGGCCAATATTGATAGTCGGTTATTGAAATATCAATTAACATCCATAACATCCATCAAACAATAAATAATTTCCCAGATTATTTATTTACCTCAAATATCTTCGCAAGATATATTTTATTTTCAAACCTCTTTTGAAAACAGTTCAAAACAATTTCCTCTTACGAAATACATATCTCCAATATTTATTCCCACTGAAACACCAAGTACAAAATACTTTTAGATTTTTAAAATAATTTAAAAACACTTTATTATAAATATACTTTATAACTTTGGAATTTAAAACTATTTTAATACTTTATTCAAAGATATATACTCTAAGAATAAATAAATCCACTTTATAAATATAAACAAAATTTCCCTTTAACATATTATTAAATCACTTTTATATATTTTCAACAATAATAGATTTGAAAATACTTAATTTAAAGTCTAAACATTTAAAAAGAATAGATTTTCCAAACCAATCTAAATCAACTTTTAAACCTTTAGCTTAAACTTAAAAGTTTACTTTGGAAACATACTTGGCTATTCAGGGAAATACACTTTTCTTTCACATCTTTCAAAATAAATCACCATTTATTTTTAAACAAATTTACCCATTTCTTTAATAAATTCCCATCGTGAATTTATTCTTCCAAATATCAACTGATATATTTCTTCACTTTTATAAACCCAGTTTATAAATTCCAAAATCTTACTTCTCTTTTAAAAATCCCGTTTTAACACTTAAATCAAATCCCAAATTGATTTCCGATTTACTTTACTTTGAAATAAATTCCTTGCTCACTTCATTTATTTCCAAATACTTTAACTTAAGATTTATTTCTTTCCAAAAATCCAATTCACTACATTCTGATAATTCCTTTTTCTGAAATATTCAATCCAACCATATCATTCAATATTTCAATTATCAATAAAATAATCACAGGATATCAATATTCATAACATAGAATATAAAACAGTCTAGAAAATTTTGAGGAATTCAGTTGGATCCCTCCAACCTGTTTCCCTGCATCCACAGACGTTAGCACAATACCAATTCCACTTCGAGGTGGAATATCGCGGTATATGGGTTTTATAAAATTTCATCCGCTATTATGCGGCGCATAGGGTCTCATCCGCTATATAATGCGGGAACAACAACTCCAATATATACATATGCCAATATATATATATATTGGTATATACTACTATATATTATATATCACATCCAATCAATGCAATCATTCAATCAAATATTTAATTTAACTATTTAAATTTAAAATAAAGCCAGATGAGTTAGATTAACTCACCTTTGATTTTTATTATGCAATCCTTCCCAGTCTCGACTCGTCCCCACATTTTTTTGACCTTGAATAAATAATTTATATGATTTATTAATATTCAAAATTACCGAACAATCAATTGCCATTTAATAACTTTAATTAATCAACAAATTCTGTTTAAACTAATTTTCCCTTTTAAAACAACTTTTAGTGACAAAATAATTTATACAAATTTAAAAATCTATATATATATATATATATATTTCTTTATTATTTTTCTTCCTTATTAACCTTCCAATATCCAAAATCCCTATATACTTTACCAACCCTAATATACATTACACCTAACACAGATTTGCTTCGGGAAAGCTTTACTGTAAAAACTTCTCTATAATATATGTGTTTGTAAAATAAAATTTAGGTCTTAAAACTTCTTTCACTGTACTTATATTAAAATTTTCAAATCTTATATATATATATATTAACTTAAATTAAAGAAACTTATATACTTCACTGAAATTTTCTGATATACTTAGAACACACATATATACATTTATTTAAATAAAATAGGAAGATATACCTAACAACTAGAACCGAGCTTCGAACGACTTCGATCCCAGCAACTCTCGAATTCGCGAATACCAGTACGCGATCCTCCTGGATCGGAAGCTTCACACGAGTGCACCCATACTACGAAGTCGACATCTCGACTTCGCCTAGCTACTGCGAATCACCTCGCCAACGTGAACAAAAATCTTGCGTGCGTATGGAGTCGCGACCACCTAGAACTTCTCCAACAACACCGACCTACCGAACAACCCATGGCCACGATACTGAACCTCGCCTCTTCACTATCTCGCATGAGCTACTGCTGTCGATTCGTGAATGAACTCCAATTCATTCAGTTCGAGGTCATAGAAGAAAGGTAGAAGAGGAAGACCGCGATTCCTTTCTTCGGTCTGCGATTATGTTCAACGATTTCGCAGCCCTTTCCCCTTCTCTATTTTTTTATACGAAAATCGATTTGTCTTCGATTTCATTTATTTGCTTAAGCTTGACTGGAAGATGGGATGAAAACTGAGCGGCGATTGATTTCGTTTTTGATTTCAATTGGAAGGAGTAAAGGAGGCACGGGGTTCTTTTTCTTTTGTCTTTTATTTCTTGAGAGAGGACGCGTGTTATACCAGGGAGAACACGTGTTTTGAACTGCCTTGCGTGTCTGCATAGGCTTGCTATAGGTGTTGAGAAATGAAAGCAAAAAGCACTGATGGGAGATATATTGACCAGTCCAAATATATACAATATTATTTAAATTTAAATTTAAATTGACTTGAATTCATAGCTTAACATATTGACATCCTATCGAGGCATACCGCCAGGCGTTTATAATGTTATACGCCTACTCCGAACACAATGGAAAAGGTTCCGAGTCCAAATTCGATCGTATGGAGAAGATAGCTTTTTGGACCCAGATATTATATTAAATTTTCGATAAAAGTTTCAGCGCATTTATCTATCGTACGATCACACAACAAATCCAAACACTACAAAATTTGAAATCCGATAATAATACAATATTACGGATCCAATGGAACTGGTTTCGTCGAATTTCGAGACTATGCCTCGAAAGGCTATTTTTAAATTCAATTTAAACGATATAAATTCAAAGCTGAACAAAACACTTTGAAATTCAGTTTTAAAAGTTCTATTATCTTCAGCATCATTAATATGAATTTTCTAAGCCTTTAAAATATTTTTAACAATCTTGAAACTCTTGATTCAGTATTTTCTCCATTTTCAATTATTTAATTAAACAATTAAATCACTCAATAAATAGTGGCATTTGAAATTCATGTTAGAAATTAACATTTAAATATTTAAAATCAATTAAATATTCCAATTTCAAATGTTCAAAAATTCCGGGTCGTCACATTCCTCCCCCCTTAAAAGAATTTCGTCCCCGAAATTACTAGTTAGGAAGAATGATTCAGTCCCCATTAGCTATTTCCTTAACCCAAATAGTTTTAACCACCTCCCAAAACAAATCTTTTAATAGAGATACATTATCCCTCTTTCTAACCTTCCAAACTTACTCCTAAGTCCCACAAAATATTACCTTCTTATCAGTTCAAATTTAAATTTGAATTCAAATTTTGAATTATCAAAATTTTCCCAAAAATTTTCTAACTCTCTAAGTTTCCGAAAAATTTCGCCAGCGTCTCCTTTGCGCGGCTAGCTCGGTACAACTACAAAATGGCTCTACGGCCTCCCAATCTCAAAAAGGAAAACAAAAGTCCAAGTGGCTGGATCAAAAACCCAATCAAATTTCATAAAGAAATTTAAATACATACCTTTTTAGTCGGGCCACTTAATTTTATCTTCAAAAATCAAAAATCCAAATTTATCCATTGCTTTTATACACATGTATATCCTACTAAGCAATAATATTCAATCACAATTCCAATGTCATTTTATACTTTTCTTTACAAATTTCCAATATTGGTTTTGCTTAAGCCCGTACGATGCACATATATCATCCGTACGCAATTTCAAATTCGATCGCTAACTCCATCACACAATTTCACTTCCGAACTAGTATCGTCCACCCGACTTTCTAGTGCGGACTCAGATCTGGTTTCTTGATCAGAAACCATCATTCTCCTTGCATAGCCATAAACTATGATATAGAATATCCAGAATCAATCAACAATCCATATCCAGGTTCGCCGTCGAAAATCGAGTGAAAAATCCCAACTCGGATCGGTATAATTACCTCAAAATTCTGTGCTCGAATTCTGGATCAAATCACTATGCGAATAAAATAATATACGTACATCATACGTATTAATTCCAATTGATTATCAACTATATCAATTCTCTTTTATTCACATTCATTTGATTTCTATTCACTTATCCACAATTATCCCATTTCACCACTTTCAATTTAAATCTTCAGTCAATTATTCACTTAGTATATTTCTCCATTTCAAAATTTCTTAGTATATTCCCAATACCAATTTTCTTAACAACTTCATCATTCATTTCTTAAGTCCGATATAAATATTTCTTATATTTATTTTCACTACTTCACTACTGAAGTTTATATTCAAATCGAATTCCATTTCCAAATGAATTTCAATTTGCTTAAATTTTCTAATTCATTTCAAATTTCAATACCTTAATTTCCAAATTTGCATTCTGATTTTCAAATTTTACTTGACTTCAATTTGTCTGCAAATTCTGAATATTGAATTTTTATCCTGTAACAACCCGCATATCTATCGATTTTATATTTAAATATTTTATTTAAATATTTTATCGTTAGTCGGATGTTAGTCCGAAAAGCTACTTTTTACATACGGTCAAATTAGGACTCGAGACCACTTCCATTGAGTTCAAAATGACGTTTGCGATCTTTTTAAGTGTAAACTTCGATATGTTTGGAGATAGTGAACTTTTCGGCACTTTTTCCCGCCTTTGACTTTGGTTTGGACTGCACCCCTTTAGTTCAGCCCAACCCTCTTTCTCATTTGTTCAAACACTTCAAGCTTTGTCAAAAATGGTGGTGGGAAAGAGAAATTAAAATTCCCAACTCAAATTCTATTGCAAATCCGAGATTCAACATCAAATTCAAGTAGAAGATTGTGGATTCAAGCTTTGGATTGCTTCTCCTTGCTTTCAATCTTCATCTTCATCAATTTCGTGGAAAAGGTGAGATTTTTGATCTCACATCTTGCCTATGATTGTCATTGGACTGTTGGGAATGATTCCCTATCACTCTAGCATCAACATTTGCATTTGGTTTGGATTGGATTGGCGAAAAACTTCAATTTTCAGTGTTTTGGTGATTTTTCTGGCCTTAAGTCGTTTCTGGCCATCGCTAAGTCGTCCACGAGTTAAGCCTAAGTCGTAAGTCGTTCGCGAGTTAAGGGCTTAAGTCGCGTGCGTTGAAAAGTCACCGCCTTTGTATTTCTGTTCGCCTGTGCTAAGTCGTTCACGAGTTAAGCCATAGGTCGTCCACGAGTTAACCCCTTAAGTCGTCCACGAGTTAACATCTTAGGTCGTCCCCGAGTTAAGACTTAAGTCGTTGCCTTCTGCTATCTCGTCCTGGCTTAGGTCGTATTGAGATAAGTCGTTAAGTCGTATCGACTTTAAGTCGTTGGGTCGTACACCCTCTTAAGTCGTAAGTCGTTCGCGAGATAAGCAAGTACTAAGTCGTTCGCGAGTTAAAACCTTAAGTCGTAAGTCGCCTCCGACCTAATGTTTCCCCTGCTATTTCACTAGGTCGCTTGACCTTAAGTCGTAGGTCGTCTCCGACCTATGCCCCACTAAGTCGCATCCCACTTAGGTCGTAGGACTTTGTTAAGTCGTAGGTCGTCTCCGACCTTGTCCTTAGCCTTGTTAGTTCGCGTGAACTCTTAGGTCGTATGACCTACTTTTCCTCAGGTCGCTGGACCAGCTTGCCTTCGCTAGGTCGAACCCCGTACAACTCTGCGTAGGCAAATCTTATCTGAAAAGCATTCATCAGAACTTCCACTTTGATGCATTTTGAGCTGATTTCCTTGGATTTTATTCACGTCTCCGAATGTGAATTTTTGTGATAGATTGTTCCAACAATCATTTTATGACTTGTCACTTTAAAGATATGAAGGTTTTAATACTAGTAGTAAATATCAAAACTCTTTCATCAAATCGATTTCAACACTATTTTTAATATCAAAAGTTCGTTTTCTCAAACCGATTTCCAATCTACTAATATATAAGCCTTTACTTCACTCGAACGAGAAATCGACTTAAACGACTTAGTAAAACGAGTGGTATGAAACGCTTGCGTTCACTTCGTCGGTTAGCTCTTGGACTTGTTCGATTGAACCCTTTTGTGACAATTTCCTAGTGAAGATCTACAGTTTGTTCGTAAATATTTAAGTTAAGCAAGTGGTTATGGGACATGAAGCTAAACTCATATATTTACTAGCTTAGTGTGATTGACACTTCCTTATGATCATGACGATCATTCTTGTGATTTAGACTAGCGATTGAGCGATGTCTCTTCGTCCGTGTGTTCGGACTTGCCTTCGGGCCATCCTTGTGTTTGGAAAATAAAATGGATAGCTTCCATGAGATAGCTTCTCGTCCGTGTGTTCGGACTTCCCCCTTTTAGTGATTTCTGGATTTCGTGTGTTGATTTCTGGGATTTGTTCTGGATTTCGTGTGTTGATTTCTGGATTTAGTGCTTCACCAACTTTTGTGGTTTTCACTGATATGATATCAGTTTTGTGTATTGGTGAATTTGTGTGTCATTACCCTTTTTTATGTGTTTGGATCTTTGAGAAGATTCTTGTGACATTGATTAATCCCTTGTTGATTATCATTTACATACTTATAGTAGTATGCCATCATGGTTATTATATGTGTATGCCATACCCCTCATCCTATATCATGTCATCTGATATTTATAGTTAGACTGATCCGTTTATTATTTTCTTATAAATAATACTCGGGTCAGACCGAGATGTTACAGGTGCTTCTGCTTGACTTCTCTTCTGGATTACTCTGACTTTTGGCTAACTACTTAGATTAGTAGTTTTTGGTTGTACACATTTGAGATATAGACTCTATGTTGTGTATCTATTCTTTTGTATAGCACGTGATGCTATTCTTTTGTATTATAGTGGATCTTTTTGACCACTACTCTGATGTACACTTTCATGTGTTATATGTTTATTCATATCTTCTTCCGCCTTTGTGATATGGATGTCTGTGACTGATTTATGTTATGATTATATCTATGTTTGTTTCCGAAGATTATATATAGCCACCGTGTGATAGCTTTGTGTTTGTATCGGTATGTCGGATTTCCTCCTTAAAAGATATGCATTCTATTCTATCTGACGTATCGATGCTCGCACAAAGAAGTTACATGGATGGTCGCTCCTCCACAGCCTAATTCTCCGTGCTAATTGACAGCACTACATCGTAGTGTTCTTGGTTAGCGTGGGTATAGAGGTGGGGCGTCACATATCCACTTTACTTTACATACACAATTTTAAATCAGATTCCCATATTCAGTTTCCATTCTATTTGCTTACCAATTTTAAATCATTTGTCGTTAATGAAAATTTTCAAAAATTTTCTAACTCCCAAAATTTCGGAAAATTTTGGCAGAGTCTCCTTTGTACGGAGGGACTTCTGCGATATCGCAGGATGCACAAATATATATATACATCGGCCTCAGGCCGGAAATCACAATATAAATCAATATATGCAGTTCATATCTCCTATTTTGAATATTTGCATAAGAGTACCTTACTTTAGCATTTTTAAGCAAGCAGCTATTTATTTTAGCAAATTTCGCAATCAAATCCAGCCAAACGGCTTTCCGGGACCTGTACTAACTCAATTTAAACAGGTTAGTGACAAATATTCAAAGTTTGTTATCATTTCAATTAATTTCAATAGCTAACACCTACATAACATAAACAATATTCACTAAACACTTTCATAAGTTAATTTATTAGGCTCCAACACAAATTAAATGCTTCCATTTAAATGGTTTACACTTCATTACTTATATTCTATTCAGTTTAATCCAAACGAACACATATTTATCTCAATTGATTCAAAAATCAATTTTATTGCTTATATTAACTCATAGAGTTTTAGACAATCACATTTGCGTCAATGACGACCATCTTTATGCAAATCCAATGATATTCACATAATAGAATATCTATTCAAGTTTATAATTAATTTAAATTGATATCGACTCAATTTATACCTTATTCTCTCCCTTCCAAATTTATTTCGCATTTCATATTCAATTTGTTAGTCTTTCGACTTAATTTGTATTTGATAATTTCTATTTTATCCAAGTTCATTGATTTAATTTATCTCTACTTACGCGGATTTTATTCACAAATTCAAACCATCTCTATGATAACCCAACTTTAGTTTATTAGACTACACTTCCACTTATATTCCATTTACTAACAATCCAAGTTACATTTAATTATAACTCGAGTTCATTTCCAATATTATTATTAACCCACAATTCAACTTCCATTTAGCCAAATTCGAATTCTATTTCCATATTCCATTCACTAATTTATTCAATTTAGTTTATTCCCCAAATTTCAATCCAATATTTGATTCTCATATAAAAAAAATCACTTTAACTATTCTCCTGGAGTTCTATTTATTTAAATAATTCAAGTTTTGGATTTCATTCTTTTTTTCCCAAAATACAAACAAATTTTATTTGGCTTATTTATTTTACTTCCAACGTTTATAAGTCACAACTTATTTATATCCGTTCCTTTATCCATTTATAATCAATCCAATTTACAATTTACCTTTAACTTGGAATTATACCTTTTATTTAGCCAATATAATTTTTTATTATTCCATAAACATTTAAAATAAGCTTCCAGAGTTTAAACAATTCTCCAAAATTTCAAAATCACCTTTGAAATCAACTGCATCCAAAACCCTTGGCAAATTCAATTTCCCTTTTTAAAATTTCAAACCAAACCTCGTTCACAACAATTTCAATTTAAAACAATTTGGTAGCAATTTCTCTTTTAGAAACTCGAAAATGAACATCGATAATGCTACAGTCATCACCGAAATTATTTTCCAGCGACCGAAAGAGAATTTAATGCTTTTATCTCTTAAAAATATCCCAAATATTTTTTTCTCAAATCTCCCATATTCAATTCCAATTCGAAAATATTTCCGAAATAATATCACTATTATTTCTCCCAAAAATCCTTTGAAAACCATGCCCAAATCCCAGGAATTTGAATTTTTCCCAAAATACCAAACTTGAAATCCATTCCGATTTATTTTCAACATTTCTCTGGAATCCTATTTCCAATTATAAATCACATTTGTATATGAAGTTCATTTCAATTCATTTATAACCGATATTCTCCAATACCAGTTGTTATATCAATTTATTTTTCAACTTGGTTATAAACTTTCAATTTCTTATTCAATTTTACACTT
The DNA here is from genome assembly GCA_030737815.1 of Allium fistulosum. Lineage (NCBI taxonomy): Eukaryota > Viridiplantae > Streptophyta > Magnoliopsida > Asparagales > Amaryllidaceae > Allium > Allium fistulosum. The sequence continues at coordinate 1,213,736,142 of CM060904.1, read as the reverse complement.
AAATGATAATAATTTAATATTATCACTTCCTAACAACCAAGCAACCAAATACTATAATAATTTACAAAAATTATACCTTTTATATACAAAAATAATTTGGGTAAAATTATTTCATTTACCCTATTTTAAAACAATACTGTGTCGAATTGTTCTATTCAAGTGTTTAGAAACCCCTTCGATACAGTTGTCCAGACTGTGCCGACGAAGGTTCATATACCACTCAATAAATCAATCAACACAACATAAAACCATTTTTTTTATATCCACTAACAAATACGCACTCATATCTATTAATACTCTCAAAATTCCCACCAGAGCCAAGGTTATCTCCAGCCTAAGCTCTGATACCACTGTAACAACCCGCAAATCCGTACCCCTTGAATTGACATTAATTTCCATTAATGAACTCAAGAAGAACGAAAATACAAACCATTTGTGTAACAACCTGCATATTTATCGATTTTATATTTAAATATTTTATTTAAATATTCCATCGTTCGTCGGATTGAAGTCCGAAAAGCTACTTTTTGCCAACAGTCGAATTGGGACTCGAGACCACCCACATTGAGTCCAAAATTACGTTTGCGATCTTTTTGAGTGTAAACTTCGATATGTTTGTAGTAAGTCGAATTTTGCTACTTTTTCTATTGGGTTTTGAGTTTGGGTTCAGCCCACTAGCCAACTTAATACCCCAAACTGAAACCCCCCTCTTCATTCACTCCCTCTTCCTCCACTTTTCAGTTCTAAGAAGATTAATGGAGGAGAAGAAAAAGAATTAAAACTCCAAGCCCTAGTTTCTCTTGCAATATCAAATTCTTACTCCAAATTCAAAGAGAACCCATTGGTAAGCTTCATCTCCTTCTTCTCCAACTCTTTCTCTTTCCAATTTCAGTTTATTTCCTAAACCTAAATTTGGGAAATGCTTGTTTTGATCTTAGTTGGAGCTTCTTGTGTTGAGAGTGAAGAGTAATTGCTCTTGACATTGCCTCAAAGCTTCTTCTTCATTTGTTTGGGTTCAAAGGTGAGATTTTTATCTCACATCTAAGTCTTTAATTATCTTCGATTGTTAGGTATGAATTCCTAACACTTATTCTTGTGCAATTGATTTTGGTTTGGATTGATTTGGTGTATATTCCAATTTTTGGTGTTTTGAAATCAAAATCTATGAAAATCCTTTTATGGATATTTGGACATTGGTATTTGAGGCGTGTCGAAGAGCCGTTAAGGCTGGGTTGTCGCTTGGCGTAAATCCTTAGTCGTTGTCGCTCGATCGATCGCTTCCGGTATTCATTTGGCCATTTTTGGTCTAGGTTCAGGGAGTGCCCTGAACCCCAGTTTCAGACGTCTGAAACGTTAGATTCAGACGTCTGAATACTATATTGGGAAGATTTTTATTCCCAGATTCGGACGGCTGAATCTTTGGCTCCAGACGTCTGAATTGGCTCGATTTCAAACAGAAAGAAAATAGGCTTAAATTGCCTATTTCAGACGTCTGAAATATTTCGTTCAGACGTCTGAATTTGTGTTCTGGAAAATATTTCATTTTCCAGAGTCAGACGTCTGAACCAATTATTCCAGACGTCTGAATCTGCAGTCTTTTGCCTATTTCCCTATAGTGCTTGAATTTCCAACTCTAATCAATTCGTGTTGATTCCCTTTTTGTTGTTATCATTTATTATCGGCCACTTTGTTAAGTCGCCCGCCTTTTTAAACTTAGGTCGAACCCCGTACAACTCTGCGTAGGCAAATCTTATCTGTAAAACATTCAACAGAACTTCTTACTTTGATGGTTTTGGGAATTGATTTCTTTGGATTTTATTCACGTCTTCGAATGTGAACTTTTATAATTGATTGTTTCTACAATCACTTCTATGACTTGTCTCTTTAAAAATATAAAGGTTTCAATACTAGTAGTAAATATCAAAACTCTTTCATCAAAAGGATTTCAACTCTATTTTCAATATCAAACTCGGTTATAAAACTGTTTTCCAATCTACTAGTATATACAAACCTTTACCTCATTCGTATGAGAAAATATAATTAAACGGCTTAGCAAAACAAGTGGTATGAAACGCTTGCGTTTACTTCGTCGGTTAATTTATGGACTTGTTCGATTGAAACTCTTGTGATAATTTTCTAGTGGAGATCTACAGTTTGTTCGTAAATATTTGAGTTAAGTAAGTGGTTATGGGACATGAAGCTAAACTCTTATATTTACTAGCTTAGTGTAATTGACACTTCCTTATGATCATGATGATCATTCTTGTGATTTAGACTAGCAATTGTGCGATGTCTCTTTGTCCGTATGAAGGACTGTACTTCGTTTTATTGAGCTTCGTCTCATTTCTTTGTGGGCTGGCTACCCAAGTACTTTTAATGTGTTTCGATTCATCTGATGTACCGTTTGTACTACATCGATGTCCTTGTCTTTCCGATTCATTGGACGTACCGTTTGCACTGCGTAAATGTTTGATTCATCTGATGTACCGTTTGTACTACATCGATGTCTCGGCTTTCTAGTTCATTGGACGTACCGTTTGCACTGTGTCAATGTTCTGAATTGTATTGTCTGTCTGGTTCATTGGACGTACCGTTTGCACTGCGTCATTGTTCAATTCATTGGACGTACCGTTTGCACTGCGTCAATGTTCGATTCATATGATGTACCGTTTGTACTACATAGATATCTCTGTCTTTCCGATTCATTGGACGTACCGTTTGCACTGCGTCAATGTTTGATTCATCTGATGTACCGTTTGTACTACATCGATGTCTCGGCTTTCTGGTTCATTGGACGTACCGTTTGCACTGCGTCAATGTACCGGCTTTCATGCTCCTGTTTGGGATTGGCCATCCTTTTCTTGTGATTTCTGGATTTCTTGTTGTGATTTCTGGGATTTATGTTTCACCACCTTTTTCAGTTGGCATTGATATGTATGTCATTTTGTAACAACCCGAGAATTCGTAGCAATTAGGTATCATCACTAGGTGATTGAATCGTTTACAAATTTCTGTTGGAATTATATAGGGTTAAACTTCTTTTGAAATTGGTTTAAGAATTATATGGGCTTTATTATCTTAGCCCATGTTTCTGCCATGTTATCAAGAGTGTCGTTTCTTTTTTTTATTTGTTCGACCCAATTTCCCCTTCCCAAGTCATTCATTCGAAAACAAACCCTAAGTCTAAGAAAAAGAAATGGTGGCTCCGTCTTCTCGTTCGTTCCTCTTCGCTCAGAAATTTGGGCATGCTTGTCTCGTCGTCAAAATTAGGGCTTCGACTCGTTCCCTCTGAGAGATGGTGGCTGCGTGTTCCTCTTCGTTCAAAAAGCTAGGGCATTGAAACCGCTGATTTTATTGATCGTATTCGCCTTCTCTCCGGGTTCGCTTCTTTTGGCTACGCTCTCGAATAAGGTGAGTAAATTCCCTTACTCATATCTAATTCGAATTACGTGGGTTTTTGTTCGCATTAAAATGTTTAATCGGCTGCTTTATATATTGATGCTTGTGATTTTGGATCTCTGGTATTTTCAATTTCATGAATTTCTGGATTTTTGGTTTTGTTGGCTTCGGCCATTCGATTTTGTTTGGATGCTGGTCATTGATCTTTAACCTCGCAAATTTCGTATGTGTGTGGCTGTGTACTTTCATGTTGGACTGTTAGGATGCACTTGTTATTAGTACATTGTCCCTTGGCATATTTGAGCCATTTCATCTGATCCTAGCTACTGAATTGGTCCACTTGTATATGCCATATATACACATATACTTATGTGTGTATATGTGTGTTTAGTGGTTACCCTTGCTCCTTTTGCTTGCCAGTTCTGTTTTGTGCCAATATTTGTGTTCACTGCACTTTGCTTTTAGGTGTATTTGCTGTAGAATTCCTGTATGTACTTTGAGTTATGGCAACAGTGACCTGAACTGTTAGCCTTTGGTTAGTATTTTCTCGGCTTTAGATTGTTTGGACCTGCTAATGTCTGGAGCTTAAAAGTTTGAAACATTTATAAACATGGGGCCTTTGTGTACTTATCTCTGTCCAAGTCTGATACCCTTATTTTCGTTCGTCTGTTGTTCGTTCGAATTTGTCATTTAGAATTATTGGCCATTGATTTTCGTATTGATGAACGAGATGATTTACAACTTATTCAAAATCGTATATATTCGTATATTTGATACTTGTTCTCCACGGTTTTGAATCTGGACTTGAATTTGGGATTTTTCTCTGACCCTTTTATATGCTTGAATTCTTCAACTTGCTTTATCTCGGCTGCTTGATAATGTTCGAGTGGTTGAGAGGATTGTGTGTTTTGTCTTGCTCATTTACGGCTTTGAATCTCGATGCTTGACTCGGTCGACATTGTCGAACTCTGCTCTTACCATGCTGTTGGCCCCTGACCTCTTGTCTGTTTTGGTATTCATCCTCGATCATTTTTGATCTGCAGCTTTGTTCGTATGTTCATACATTGGTTGTACTTGGATTTGAACTACTTCATGTTGGTTTTATGTTTTGTTGACATGTGCATTTGTCTTTGCACTGGCACACTGCTGCTTATTGCAGTTTGGTTACTTGTGTACATGCTTTGTCGAAATCATTTACTTTGTAGTTGGAATTTGCATTTCATATTTCAGTAGCTCCTCTGCTACTATATAAATTTATTGATGCTGGCGCTAGTTTGCATTCTTCCATACTTCAGTCTGCATCGTTTTGTACTTGATTTATCTTGTAGTTCCACTTCTAGTTGGGTTTAATGACACTTTATGTTGCATCTGTTAGGTATAGTAGTATTGAACTGCTTCATGTTCATATACATTTCCTATTGAGTTTGCTCCATCCAGTTTCATGCATACTTGATACTGCAGTTTCTTCACTTGGTTCCTACATATGTACCACTACATGTTGTTTATGTTATCTGACTTCGGCCAGTGCCTTGCTTTGTTTAACTGTTGTCTATTTTGATTCCACTGTAGAGTCGTTTTCGTTTATGATTTAACATCGTATCAATCTGTAGTTGTTTCGATGTGGGCAATGCACTGTTAGTTATCACCTGAGTTGAACCCGATTTCGGAGTTTGACCTTGTGACCCTTTATGATTTTCACTGAGCTTTTGTGTATCTTCTACGATAGTGGCGAGGCAGTACACGCGTGCGTGTACTGTAGCCCTATCAGTTTTGGCAGTTTTAAATTGATGTTTCGATTTGTTGAATTGTTTCGATGGTTAATTTCAGTGTTTTGGAGTTGTATTCTGAATTGGATTGCTGATTTGTTGTTTAACACTATTTAGTGTTATATATGCCGTTATCCAATTCTCGTATCGAGAGTTGGATATACGAGATTTCTGTGACTGTCGTCTATTTGATTATCTGATTATTATTGCTGCTATGCACTAATAACTGAGTTTGAATTAGACTGACCCGTGTATTATTTTCTTTTGAATTTAATACTCGGGTCAGACCCGAGTTATTTCAGGTTGTAGATTTTCTTCTTTGAGTTGCTGTTCAGGATTTGAAGACTTTTTACATCTTCTGAAGTTGTCAGTGTCATTTTGTAATAGTCGTGTCATTGTATAGAACGATATGTATTCATGTATATTAGTCGATAATGTACTTGTATATATAACTTCTAGAGTCGACAGTTGTAGTTGTATCATATGTATCGTGTCAACTATATTGTAACTGACATCAGTTATATATATATATGAGATTTTTGTTAATCTGTGTTCCGCATTTATATTATCTGTGTTATTGTTATATCTAATGTCCTAAACTATTATGAACTATCGTAGTTTGTTTTATACTGATAATTGGATATATTGATGGGAGTAAATAAATAATAGATGGAAAAAAAAGTATATACTACTCCTACCGAGATAACCAATATTAGTGTAAGGCCAATTACGGATGGTCGCTCCTATCCAGCCTTATTCTTCGCAATAATAGACAGTATTTCTTTTAATACTCTTTGTTACTATGAGCATAGAGGTGGGGCGTCACAGTTGGTATCAGAGCTTGGGGTTTATGGACATAATATAAAACATAACTTGGATGGAACATATGTTACAACTATTGGTCGATGTTTTATTTGTGCTTTGAGTCAAAACTAAAGTTTTGAAATTTGGATGAAATTTTTAAATATCTTTATTTAAAAATAAAAGTGGAATTGTGTTTTATTGTTTTGATGAAATTGTGTTCTATTTATCAAAGTGCGCAGCGAAAACAGTGAAACTGTCTTCGCTGAATACAACTGATAATCTTTTCGATTAACAAATCGAAATACGAAATTGATATAAATTTCATTTGTTGTTTTCATAGCTATAATTATTTTGTTTCTTTGAGAATTCGAAGAAATTATAGTTATGTGATTTTTGTTGAAATTTCCGCTGGCTTTCTTTTGTAATAATCATATATTGATTAGATTTTTGCTGTTTTGAATTATCTTCATTGAGGATACCTTCGAATAATTTCTTTGTTCATTTTGTAGTACGTGCAAAATTTGAATTGCACGTTATTGCATTTATTTTACGTTGAACTGATGCTTGGTTATGAAACGTATTTTGTTGCCGTTATTTTTATAACGGGATTTTTACACCAATGCTAAATTTTTGAAGCATGGTGTTTTGTGGCATTTAGATGAATGAAAATTCTCTGATATTACATTTTGATGTAAATTGTTTTGATGTGATTTTGACGTTTTAAAACTACTGTCGCTTTGGCTTCAGTAACCGTCAAATTTTAAAAGTGGATTTTCAAGCGGTTATTCCACAATACTTATTTGTGACCGTTTTTACGGTATTTTGAGAAGTACAATTTCCTTATCGAAATTGTTACCGATTTGCTGTTTTAATCACGTGGTTGGAAAATCGTTTTAAAATGAAAATTGTTTTATAAATTTTTAACAATTTGCGTTTTCAAAAGAATGAGAAAGCGACTTAAACGATTCAGCAAAATCGAGGATTATGACCCCTTTCTTTTACTGTTTCGCTTAACTCCGGACTTGTCCAGTTGAGAATGTGAATTGTTATTTTTAAAAAATAAATAAAAATTGTTTTCAGAAATTTTAACAGTTTACGCTTTCAAAAGAATGAGGAAGCGATTTAAACGTTTCAGCAAAATCGAGGACTATGACCCCTTTCTTTTACTGATTCGCTTAATTCCGGACTTGTCCGTTTGAGAATGTAAAGTGTATTTTTACAAAATACACAATTTTGCACTTTCAAGGAAACGATGAAGTGATTTAAACGATTTAGCAAAAGTGCGGAGTATGGAACCACACTTTTACTATTTCGGTTAATTCCGGACTCGTTAATTGAATATCTGTTGTTTTGATGAATTTGATGATTTCACACTTTCAAGGAAACGATGAAGAGAATCAAACGATTTAGTAAAACACGTGGTATGGGACATGTGCGTTTGCTATTTCGGTTAATTCCGGACTCGTTAATTGAAACATTTTGATGCTTTCGTGTGCTTTCGAGCCACTATGAGGACCTTCGGGTCATTTGTTGGGCTTTCGGGCCACTCTGATGGACCTTCGTGTCAAATACCAGTACTAGACCTTCGGGTCACTCTGCGGACCTCCGGGTCAATCTGATGGGCGCCAAAATTATGTTGAGTACTTGGTAGGCTTCGGCCATTTGTTGATGCACGTGCGGCGAATTAAAAACTCGCCATCTGATGGGATCGATCCAAGCTTTTATGTTGATTTTCTAGTCTTCTTAATTGATTTCTAGATATTTGTTGTTTCCAATTATCTGCAGGTAATTGGATATTTGTTGATATGAGTTCTGATTATCGTTTTTGATAATCGGATATTTGATGTTTCTAATTATCGCTTGTGATAATTAGATATTTGTTGATATGAGTTCTGATTATCGTTTTTGATAATCGGATATTTGTTGTTTCTAATTATCGCTTGTGATAATTAGATATTTGTTGATATGAGTTCTGATTATCGTTTTTGATAATCGGATATTTGTTGTTTCTAATTATCGCTTGTGATAATTAGATATTTGTTGATATGAGTTCTGATTATCGTTTTTGATAATCGGATACTTGTTGTTTCTAATTATCGCTTGTGATAATTAGATATTTGTTGATATGAGTTCAGATTATCGTTTTTGATAATCGGATATTTGTTGTTTCTAATTATCGCTTGTGATAATTAGATATTTGTTGATATGAGTTCTGATTATCGTTTTTGATAATCGGATATTTGTTGTTTCTAATTATCGCTTGTGATAATTAGATATTTGTTGATATGAGTCCTGATTATCGTTTTTGATAATCGGATATTTGTTGTTTCTAATTATCGCTTGTGATAATTAGATATTTGTTGATATGAGTTCTGATTATCGTTTTTGATAATCGGATATTTGTTGTTTCTAATTATCGCTTGTAATAATTAGATATTTGTTGATATGAGTTCTGATTGTCGTTTTTGATAATTAAATATTTGTTGATTTTAGATTTAATTATCGCTTTAGATAATTAAATATTTGTTGATTTAGAATTTGATTATCGCTTGAGATAATCAAATAATTGTTGAATTTGGAATTTGATTATTGCTTGAGATAATCAAATAATTGTTGAATTTGGAATTTGATTATCGCTTGAGATAATCAAATAATTGTTGAATTTGGAATTCGATTATCGCTTGAGATAATCAAATAATTGTTGAATTTGGAATTTGATTATCGCTTGAGATAATTAAATAATTGTTGATTTTAGATTTAATTATCGCTTGAGATAATTAAATATTTGTTGATTTTAGATTTAATTATCGCTTTAGATAATTAAATATTTGTTGATTTGAGATTTAATTATCGCTTGAGATAATTAAATATTTGTTGAATTTAGATTTAATTATCGCTTTAGATAATTAAATATTTGCTGATTTCGAATTTAATTATCGCTTTAGATAATTAAATGATTGTTGATTTGAAATTTGATTATCGTTTTGATAATCGAATATTTGTTGAATTTGAGAAATTTGATTATCGTTTTTGATAATCGAATATTTGTTGAAATTGAAATTTGATTATCGTTTTTGATAATCGAATAATTGTTGAATTTGATGTTTTGTGATATTCGTCTTCGATAATTTGACATTTGTTGATTTGTTTTCTGAGTATCGTTTGGATGATTTGATGTTTGTTGATTTTATTGATATGAGATTTTCTAGTCTCCAATAGATTCTAGAATATGCTGATTTTATTTGAATTTGCTGATTATGAAGTTCGTATTTTCTAGTTGTTTGTTGAATAACGAGATATTTGCAATTTTGCGATTTCTGTTTTGTGTTTTCTAATTATCGTTGTTGATGATTAGATTTGCTGTTTTCTAATTATCGTATCAATAATTAGATATTGCTGTTTTGTGATTTCTGAATTCTAATTGTCTAGTTGATAATTGAATAGTGCTGATGATTGTATTTATTCAGTTTTGAATTCAGTTTTGATTGCTTTCTAATTATCCATTTGGTAATTAGATTTTGTTGAGAATTTGTGAATCTTTTTTATGAAATTAAAAGATTTCTTTGGTGTTTATATCCTCTACCTTTTATTTTCTAGCTTAACCGGTTTATGTTAGAAAAAATAATAGTTATGGATGACCTTAATTATGGAAATTGCGGGGACGCAATTTCTATAAGGAGGGGAGTCTGTAACAACCCGAGAATTCGTAGCAATTAGGTATCATCACTAGGTGATTGAATCGTTTACAAATTTCTGTTGGAATTCTATAGGGTTAAACTTCTTTTGAAATTGGTTTAAGAATTATATGGGCTTTATTGTCTTAGCCCATGTTTCTGCCATGTTATCAAGAGTGTCGTTTCTTTTTTTTATTTGTTCGACCCAATTTCCCCTTCCCAAGTCATTCATTCGAAAACAAACCCTAAGTCTAAGAAAAAGAAATGGTGGCTCCGTCTTCTCGTTCGTTCCTCTTCGCTCAGAAATTTGGGCATGCTTGTCTCGTCGTCAAAATTAGGGCTTCGACTCGTTCCCTCTGAGAGATGGTGGCTGCGTGTTCCTCTTCGTTCAAAAAGCTAGGGCATTGAAACCGCCGATTTTATTGATCGTATTCGCCTTCTCTCCGGGTTCGCTTCTTTTGGCTACGCTCTCGAATAAGGTGAGTAAATTCCCTTACTCACATCTAATTCGAATTACGTGGGTTTTTGTTCGCATTAAAATTGTTAATCGGCTGCTTTATATATTGATGCTTGCGATTCTGGATCTCTGGTATTTTCAATTTCATGAATTTCTGGATTTTTGGTTTTGTTGGCTTCGGCCATTCAATTTTGTTTGGATGCTGGTCATTGATCTTTAACCTCGCAAATTTCGTATGTGTGTGGCTGTGTACTTTCATGTTGGACTGTTAGGATGCACTTGTTATTAGTACATTGTCCCTTGGCATATTTGAGCCATTTCATCTGATCCTAGCTACTGAATTGGTCCACTTGTATATGCCATATATACACATATACTTATGTGTGTATATGTGTGTTTAGTGGTTACCCTTGCTCCTTTTGCTTGCCAGTTCTGTTTTGTGCCAATATTTGTGTTCACTGCACTTTGCTTTTAGGTGTATTTGCTGTAGAATTCCTGTATGTACTTTGAGTTATGGCAACAGTGACCTGAACTGTTAGCCTTTGGTTAGTATTTTCTCGGCTTTAGATTGTTTGGACCTGCTAATGTCTGGAGCTTAAAAGTTTGAAACGTTTATAAACTTGGGGTCTTTGTGTACTTATCTCTGTCCAAGTCTGATACCCTTATTTTCGTTCGTCTGTTGTTCGTTCGAATTTGTCATTTAGAATTATTGGCCATTGATTTTCGTATTGATGAACGAGATGATTTACAACTTATTCAAAATCGTATATATTCGTATATTTGATACTTGTTCTCCACGGTTTTGAATCTGGACTTGAATTTGGGATTTTTCTCTGACCCTTTTATATGCTTGAATTCTTCAACTTGCTTTATCTCGGCTGCTTGATAATGTTCGAGTGGTTGAGAGGATTGTGTGTTTTGTCTTACTCATTTACGGCTTTGAATCTCGATGCTTGACTCGGTCGACATTGTCGAACTCTGCTCTTACCATGCTGTTGGCCCCTGACCTCTTGTCTGTTTTGGTATTCATCCTCGATCATTTTTGATCTGCAGCTTTGTTCGTATGTTCATACATTGGTTGTACTTGGATTTGAACTACTTCATGTTGGTTTTATGTTTTGTTGACATGTGCATTTGTCTTTGCACTGGCACACTGCTGCTTATTGCAGTTTGGTTACTTGTGTACATGCTTTGTCGAAATCATTTACTTTGTAGTTGGAATTTGACGCAGCGGATAATTCAAAACAATGTAGGTCGGTGAAAGTAGCAGTCGATGGATTGATGAATGCTGAATTGCCCGAATTCGTTGATCCGAAGATACCGAACTCTAGCTATCTCGAACTCGTTGATCGCGCACGATACCGGGTTCAAAGATCTTCAATTCTTCAAGCGTTGATCAAGCGCACTTGATTCCGCGAATCGGCTTCTACAATCGTTGAATCGAGCGCACTCGATTATCCGAAAGAGGAGATAGGAGATTACACTCAACTACCAATTTGAATGAAAGCACAAAGCAATCAAAAGAGAATTTTATTCAATATTCAACAACCTTTACAAAATGACCATACACGCCTATTTATAGGCTACAACTCAACACAGCAGAAAAGTTTCAAAATATTACAAGTACTTAGGTCGAAAACGACCTTCGACCTTGAATGTTGCGACCTAGTACAGACGCGTCCTAACAAACATGTTAAAAGACAAACAACTCACTTAGGTCGGTAACGACCTAATTACATTATTCCACGACTTAACAAAAGAACACACAGCATTCCAGATCGGCGAGTTGGGGAAATCAATGGCCTCCAGAGCTTTGCGACCTAAGAATGAACGGCATCCCTTCGTTTGCGACCTAACAGAAGCGGCTTCAGAGATTCTTCGCGACCTAAGCCTTCGCGACCTAAGGCCTTGCGACCTAATCCTTTGCGACCTAAGGCTTTGCGACCTAGGCCTTTGCGACCTAAGACTATGCGACCTAAGCCTTTGCGACCTAAGACTTTGCGACCTAGGCCTTTGCGACCTAAGACTTTGCGACCTATCTTAAGTCGTGATTTGTTAGGTCGGAGCACCCCATTAGCTCGTTCCAGCCCCCTCTTTCCTATCTCGCTAGGTCGTACGCGACCTAAAAGCATGTTAGGTCGTTCCAGCGACCTATCTCCTTGTTTTAGTTCGCCATCCACTAACCCGTTAGGTCGTAGCTCTGTACTTGGTGTTATGTTAGATCGTTCACCATGTTGCACTGCACAGTTAGGTCGTACGCGACCTAAGAACATGTTAGGTCGTTTCAGCACCTCGTTTCTGTTAGGTCGTAGCTCCAACTTAAAAGCCTTGTTAGGTCGTATGCGACCTAACACTTCACCGAATTGGACTTTCTTCTCGGTATCACTCACTCCCCCCTTTAACTCCTTAGGTCGTGAGCGACCTACACACTCCTTAGGTCGTGAGCGACCTAGACCCTTAGCTTTCTGCACTGCATCATCCTCCCCTGGTTGAGAGAAATTCGACCTCGAATTCGCACACTCTTCATCCCCAACAAACTCTTCCCCATGATATGGTACAAGATGTTTAACATTGAATACGTCAGATGTATACACATCATCTGGCAGCTTCAGTTTATAAGCATTTTCATTGATTCGTTTCACAACTTCCACCGGACCAATTTTCCTGGCTTTCAACTTGTTGTACGCGCCCACTGGAAAACGATCTTTTGTTAACACTGCATAAACCATATCTCCTTCATTAAACTCAACTTTTCGTCGTTTCACATCTGCAGCTTGTTTATATTTCTCATTTGCTTTCTCTAATCGTTCTTGAACGATTTTATGACACTTCGTCAGCCCTTCAACAAAATCAGCAGCTTTCTTAATTGTCCCCTTCGAGTGTGGTATCATCGTTAAATCTAACGGTCCCTTCGGTAAACTTGAATAAACAATCTGGAACGGACTGAACCCCGTACTTCGATTCACAGCATGATTATGGGCAAATTCTGCCTGACATAACTTCACATCCCAACTCTTCAGATTATCTTGAACAAGACACCTCAACAAGTTTCCCAACGATCGATTAACCACCTCAGTCTGTCCATCCGTTTGCGGGTGATAAGCACTACTAAATTTCAGCTTCGTTCCCACCATTTTCCACAAACTCAACCAAAAATGACTCAGAAATCGAGTATCTCTATCCGACACAATAGATTCTGGCAATCCATGAAGTCTATAGATCTCCCTGAAAAACAACTGAGCAACATGAACCGCATCTGCCGTCTTCTTGCAAGCAATGAAATGTGCCATTTTTGAAAATCTGTCAACCACCACATATATGGAATCGTTACCACGCTGTGTCCTTGGTAATCCCAACACGAAGTCCATACTCACATCAACCCATGGTTTAGTTGGTACAGGTAATGGCATATATAAACCAGCATTAGTCGCAGTTCCTTTCGAAACCTGACAAATATGACAACGCTCCACAAACCTCTCCACTTCTTTCCTCATCGATGGCCAAAAGTAGGATTGTGAAATTAACTGTAAGGTACGGTCTCTTCCAACATGCCCTTCTTCGTGTAACTCCTTGATAATCTTCATTCTCAGACTACCCTCCGGTATGCACAATCGACTTCCTTTAAAAAGAAAACCGTCAACCAACATAAACTCATCAGTCTTCCCTTCATTGTTCCCTTCAACAAATTTCTTAAAGTAAGAATCTTCTGCAATCTGCTCCGGCAATAGTTCAAAACCAGTCACCTCAACTTTCATCGTTGTCAACAAATGACTCCTTCTACTTAAAGCATCAGCTACACGATTTGTCACCCCTGACTTGTGTTTCACAACGAAAGTAAACTGTTGCAGATATGCAATCCACGATGCATGTCTCGCTGAAATCTTGTCTTGCCCTTGTAAATGCTTCAATGCTTCATGATCAGTATACAGAACAAACTCTTTCTGAAACAGATAGTGTCTCCAGTGCTTAATAGATTGTACAACAGCATAGAACTCCACATCATACGTACTGTATCGCATCTTCGCTCCTGACAACTTCTCACTGAAATAGGCAATTGGACGTCCCTTCTGACTCAACACCCCTCCAATCCCAACCTTGGATGCATCAGTATGTAGTTCAAAAACTAACTGAAAATCAGGTAATACTAGAATTGGTGCAGTCGTCAGCAATTCCTTGATCTTCCCAAAAGCACTCCCTGCTTCCTCTGTCCATGCAAACTGTTTACCTTTCATGCAATCTGTAACAGGTGCCATCACACTACTAAAGTGTGGTATAAACCTTCGATAGAATGAAGCCAACCCGTGAAAACTACGAACTTCCGTTATCGTCTTGGGTTGCGGCCAATTTCTGATCGCCTCCACTTTACTTTGGTCAACCTGTATTCCTTTCTCTGACACAACATACCCCAAAAATAAAACACTGTGCGTCATGAACACGCATTTCTTCGTAGCCGCATAAAATTGTTCTTGTCTCAGTACCATCAGCACTTCTCTAAGATGATTCAGATGTTCCTCTGAACTCCCACTGTAAATAAGAATATCATCGAAATACACCACCACGAATTTCCCAATGAACGGTCGAAAAATCTGATTCATCACCCTCATAAAAGTACTCGGTGCATTTGATAAACCAAACGGCATAACCAACCATTCGTATAGACCCTCCCTGGTTTTAAAAGCAGTCTTCCACTCATCTCCTGGTCTGATACGAATTTGATGATATCCGCTCTTCAAATCAATCTTAGAAAAGATAGTAGCTCCGCTTATCTGATCCAACAAGTCATCCAACCTCGGCATTGGAAATCTATATCTCACGGTAATCTTATTCAATGCTCGACTGTCAGTGCACATTCTCCATGTCCCATCCTTCTTGGGTACCAATAAAGCTGGTACAGCACAAGGACTCAGACTCTCCTGCACACGTCCTTGCTCAAGCAATTCCTCTACCTGCCTCCGCAACTCTTCATGTTCCTTCGGGCTCATTCGATAATGTGGTCTGTGTGGCAATACAGCACCTGGAACAAGATCTATCTGATGTTGTATATCCCTCAACGGTGGCAACTCCGTTGGTAATTCCTCTGGAAATACATCGTCAAATTCTTTCAAAACTGGTTTAACTTCATTTGGAATTTCAACTTCTTCACTGCTCTCACGTCCAATCAACAAGAATACTTCAGGCTCCTCCTCTACTTCCTTCACAAACTCCTTCAAAGATAATAAAGTTTTCAGCTCTTCGATTTCTTCGGACTTACTTTCTTCTTGTGATCTCTTCTTTGGAACTAAGATAATCTTCGTGCCTTTAAACATAAAACTGTAGCTATTGGTCCGACCGTCATGTTGTACTGCTCGATCATACTGCCATGGTCTTCCCAATAATAAATGACAAACATCCATCTCTACTACATCACACCATATTTCATCTTTGTATTTCTTCCCAATAGAGAATGGTACACGAACTCGTCTATCCACTTTCACTTCTCCTCCTTTTCTCAACCATGCTAACTTGTATGGACTCGGATGTTTCTCTGTCTTTAATTTCAACTTCGTCACAGCTTCGGTTGAAATAATATTATCACAGCTTCCTGCGTCAATCACAAACTTACACACCTTCCCCAGAATAGTACATGTTGACTGAAAGATATTACTCCTCAACCAACTAGCTTCCTCCTGCTTCGGTGTTAAACACGATCTCCTCAGCATTAGGTTACAACCTTCGTCTCCTGACGCAATATCCTGCTCATCCTCCTCAACTAGATTAGAACAATCCTCAACAACATCCTCTTCGTCAACTTCTGCAATCATGGTTCTCTTCTTTGGCTTTGGACACTCACTGCTTTTATGACCCAATTCTTGACAATTGTAACATTTGAAACCATTGTTAACTTTCGCCTTCTCAGCCTCTTTCACCACTGGTCTACTGATAGTTTTAGAAACATTAGAACTTCCTCCAACACCCTTCGCTTGATTGTTAGAATTAGAAAACACACCACTTCCTCGTCTCCCTTGTTTTTCCCAAGCCAACGCTTTCTGATGTGCTTCTGCTACAGATCTTGGATCGAACATATTCACCATATCCTGAATCTGCATTCTCAATCCTCCAATGAACCTAGATGTCAGCTGCTCTTCTGTTTCCATAATATCGTTCCTTGCAATGAGTTGATAAAATTCATCAGCATAGTCATTAACTGTCTTCGTGCCCTGCCTCAAGTTCTGCAAACGTTGATACATCAAAGATTGATAATTGTATGGTAAGAACGTTGCTTTCATCAATTTCTTCATCTTCTCCCAAGATTCAATCTTTGACTTCCCCATTCGTTCACGTGTAAGCTTGGTTTGCTGCCACCATGCCAAAGCTCTACCCCTCAGCCTCGTAGCAACCAACTTCACTCTACGATGTTCTGGTACTTCTTTGAAATCAAAAATCTCCTCTACATTAGCCACCCAATCTAGAAACTCCTCTGCTTGCATACCACCTTTGAATTCAGGAATTTCAGTCTTCATCCCCGACTCCCACTTGTGATCATACTCAGAGTAATTTCTTCCTTGACCTCTTCCTTGAACACTACCACCATCATACTCCTCTTCAAAATCAGATGCATAACGATGTCGATTCTGACCACCAACATCTCTACTAGCATTACGCCTTCCACCTTCATCCCTTCTATCGACATTCCTCCGTTCACGACCATTCACGTTCCTCCCACGCCCTTGGTCATTTTCAACACTTCGGTCTCGATTGGAATGTGGTGAGACTCTACTACCTCCATGGTTAGATTCTGGTGAAACCCTTCTCCGATTTTGATTCATCTCTGTCATAAGCCTCTCTAACCGGCCAATTCCTTCGTTAAGCTTTTCACTAAAATTCTCATTGATTCTTTGCTCCATCTCATCAGCTTCTTCTCTTCGATATAAAGCTTCTACGTTTTGGTGGCGATTAGCTCTTCTTGGCGGCATACTTGAAAACTTCACAAATCTTCAAATTCAAACACTTTTCGGATTTTGATCCAAAATGAAACGGATCGAAAACTTCCACTTTGTAGCAAATCGCGATGAACACGATGGACAAAGTTTCGGTCTCCCACTACAAATTCGATCAAACAATCTTCAATGCAAGGTCGAACAACTTCACTTGCTCACGGCTCACACCTCAAGCTCTCGGCTATCACTTCAAACTTCAAATCTCTTCAAATGATTAGGCTCCAAGTCTCGATCTAGCTATGATTGGCTAGAACAAGCTTTGATACCAAAAACTGACGCAGCGGATAATTCAAAACAATGTAGGTCGGTGAAAGTAGCAGTCGATGGATTGATGAATGCTGAATTGCCCGAATTCGTTGATCCGAAGATACCGAACTCTAGCTATCTCGAACTCGTTGATCGCGCACGATACCGGGTTCAAAGATCTTCAATTCTTCAAGCGTTGATCAAGCGCACTTGATTCCGCGAATCGGCTTCTACAATCGTTGAATCGAGCGCACTCGATTATCCGAAAGAGGAGATAGGAGATTACACTCAACTACCAATTTGAATGAAAGCACAAAGCAATCAAAAGAGAATTTTATTCAATATTCAACAACCTTTACAAAATGACCATACACGCCTATTTATAGGCTACAACTCAACACAGCAGAAAAGTTTCAAAATATTACAAGTACTTAGGTCGAAAACGACCTTCGACCTTGAATGTTGCGACCTAGTACAGACGCGTCCTAACAAACATGTTAAAAGACAAACAACTCACTTAGGTCGGTAACGACCTAATTACATTATTCCACGACTTAACAAAAGAACACACAGCATTCCAGATCGGCGAGTTGGGGAAATCAATGGCCTCCAGAGCTTTGCGACCTAAGAATGAACGGCATCCCTTCGTTTGCGACCTAACAGAAGCGGCTTCAGAGATTCTTCGCGACCTAAGCCTTCGCGACCTAAGGCCTTGCGACCTAATCCTTTGCGACCTAAGGCTTTGCGACCTAGGCCTTTGCGACCTAAGACTATGCGACCTAAGCCTTTGCGACCTAAGACTTTGCGACCTAGGCCTTTGCGACCTAAGACTTTGCGACCTATCTTAAGTCGTGATTTGTTAGGTCGGAGCACCCCATTAGCTCGTTCCAGCCCCCTCTTTCCTATCTCGCTAGGTCGTACGCGACCTAAAAGCATGTTAGGTCGTTCCAGCGACCTATCTCCTTGTTTTAGTTCGCCATCCACTAACCCGTTAGGTCGTAGCTCTGTACTTGGTGTTATGTTAGATCGTTCACCATGTTGCACTGCACAGTTAGGTCGTACGCGACCTAAGAACATGTTAGGTCGTTTCAGCACCTCGTTTCTGTTAGGTCGTAGCTCCAACTTAAAAGCCTTGTTAGGTCGTATGCGACCTAACACTTCACCGAATTGGACTTTCTTCTCGGTATCACTCACTCCCCCCTTTAACTCCTTAGGTCGTGAGCGACCTACACACTCCTTAGGTCGTGAGCGACCTAGACCCTTAGCTTTCTGCACTGCATCAGAATTTGCATTTCATATTTCAGTAGCTCCTCTGCTACTATATATATTTATTGATGCTGGCACTAGTTTGCATTCTTCCATACTTCAGTCTGCATCATTTTGTACTTGATTTATCTTGTAGTTCCACTTCTAGTTGGGTTTAATGACACTTTATGTTGCATCTGTTAGGTATAGTAGTATTGAACTGCTTCATGTTCATATACATTTCCTATTGAGTTTGCTCCATCCAGTTTCATGCATACTTGATACTGCAGTTTCTTCACTTGGTTCCTACATATGTACCACTACATGTTGTTTATGTTATCTGACTTCGGCCAGTGCCTTGCTTTGTTTAACTGTTGTCTATTTTGATTCCACTGTAGAGTCGTTTTCGTTTATGATTTAACATCGTATCAATCTGTAGTTGTTTCGATGTAGGCAATGCACTGTTAGTTATCACCTGAGTTGAACCCGATTTCGGGGTTTGACCTTGTGACCCTTTATGATTTTCACTGAGCTTTTGTGTATCTTCTACGATAGTGGCGAGGCAGTACACGCGTGCGTGTACTTCAGCCCTATCATTTTTGGCAGTTTTAAATTGATGTTTCGATTTGTTGAATTGTTTCATTGGTTAATTTCAGTGTTTTGGAGTTGTATTCTGAATTTTATTGCTGATTTGTTGTTTAACACTATTTAGTGTTATATATGCCGTTATCCAATTCTCGTATCGAGAGTTGGATATACGAGATTTCTGTGACTGTCGTCTATTTGATTATCTGATTATTATTGCTGCTATGCACTAATAACTGAGTTTGAATTAGACTGACCCGTGTATTATTTTCTTTTGAATTTAATACTCGGGTCAGACCCGAGTTATTTCAGGTTGTAGATTTTCTTCTTTGAGTTGCTGTTCAGGATTTGACGACTTTTCACATCTTCTGAAGTTGTCAGTGTCATTTTGTAATAGTCGTGTCATTGTATAGAACGATATGTATTCATGTATATTAGTCGATAATGTACTTGTATATATAACTTCTAGAGTCGACAGTTGTAGTTGTATCATATGTATCGTGTCAACTATATTGTAACTGACATCGGTTATATATATATGAGATTTTTGTTAATCTGTGTTCCGCATTTATATTATCTGTGTTATTGTTATATCTAATGTCCTAAACTATTATGAACTATCGTAGTTTGTTTTATACTGATAATTGGATATATTGATGGGAGTAAATAAATAATAGATGGAAAAAAAAAGTATATACCACTCCTACCGAGATAACCAATATTAGTGTAAGGCCAATTACGGATGGTCGCTCCTATCCAGCCTTATTCTTCGTAATAATAGACAGTATTTCTTTTAATACTCTTTGTTACTATGAGCATAGAGGTGTGGCGTCACACATTTATTGTGGCTTGGTGAATTAAATAAAGAATATGACATTCTTTTTATGCTATGAGATTCTTGAGATTTTGTATGACTTTCGTGATTTTATAATGTATACTTATCACAGTATGACTTTATTGTTATCATACGTTTTATTATCATATCTCATATTCTATCTCATTTTATCTGATAATTATAGCTAGACTGATCCGTTTATTATTTTCTTCTTAAATAATACTCGGGTCAGGCTGAGATTTTACAGGTGCTTCCTCATGACCTCCTACCTGGAGCCATCTTCTGACTTTTGGCTAACTACCCTAGTTTAGTAGTTTTTGTTTGTATACATTTGAGATTAGACTCCTTGATGTATACATATTCTATTATCTTGCACTTGTATCTATTCATTTGTGTTATTGTGGATCTTATTTGACCACTACTCTGATGTACACTTTCATATGTTATATTCATATCTATTTCCGCCTTTGTGATATGAATTGTCTGTGACTGATTTGTGTTACGTTTATTTCTATATTTGTTTCCGAAGATTATATATAGCCACCGTGTGATAGCTTTGAGTTTGTATCGGTATGTCGGATTTCCTCCTTAAATGATATGCATTCTATACTATCTGACATATCGATGCTCGCACAAAGAAGTTACATGGATGGTCGCTCCTCAACAGCCTTATTCTCCGCGCTAGTTGACAGCATTACTCCGTAGTGTTCTTGGCTAGCGTGGGTATAGAGGTGGGGCGTCACAATTTGTGTTAAGAAAAAGAGGTAGAAGAAGAAAATAGAAAAACAAAAAAAAACATCAGAATCTCACATCGCAGCGGAATAAAATATAATAGATATAACAACAGAGTCTTTATACAAATTAAAACTATATCTGTTTGCACAATACATCATCAGAGTACACATACATACAACTGGAAAATAATCATATCATGTCCTCAATATAACAGAGTACAACAATCAACACAACGGAATATATATAAACAAATACGGGAGTACGTCACGTCATCCAACTCGTCTCCTGAGCTCCACAACATCATATCCTGTAACCTGTAATACTCGGTCTGACCCGAGCATTATAATAAAATAACACCCGAGTCAGTCTGGAAAACCAGCGTGAGAAAATCACACTCAAACTGATTATTAAAGTTTCAAAATCCTTTGAAATCAAAAGCATCTCGTAAGACCACGCCACAAATAAACATGTCGGGTTTTTACCTTACAATAGCCAAAACACTTTTTTATCAATTCCGTCTGATATTATAATAGTGTCTATTGAAAGTAAAATAGAATCTAGCTGAAATGCTTGCATCTCACGTTTCAGCAATAGTTGTGCACAATCAAAACCGTACAGGCACGTAGGGAAAATGGATTTCCATCAATGACTAGGCACTGGGCTACCACCTGTCACAGTACGTGGCCTAGATCATAGTACCGAGGATTACTCCCAATCCCCTGCAACACAAGACCAGAACCATCCCTTACTGGATAATTCCGAATAAAATCACCCCACGGTTGGGATCAACAACCGCACCACTAAGCCGAAATAAAAAGGGACATCTAGACAGGGATGACCTTACTCTCAAGTGGGGGCTACCCACGAAGCCTTGCTGCATAACCCCTAATTTTCAGTCATTCCTGGTTGATGAGGCTCGAGGATAAACGATACCTTTATAGAACATATCCCTTAGAATGCCCATCGTCCGCTGACGATGTCACGAAAGCATTCGTCCATACAAGTCCGTCCCGGGTTCGAACAGAACCGAAGGCACTACACCTACTACATCCATTTTGGAAATATCCTCAGGATTAGTAGCGACTAGCCCTTGCACTTCACTGCTCCATCTTCGACTCCGAAATCGTTTCCATGAAACGTACAAACCGGATCGAAGTGGTTTTCGAGAAATAAATCTCGATCCCGGTCTCTTCGAAACGATCAGCGCATTGGCCAATATTGATAGTCGGTTATTTAACTATCAATTAACATCCATAACATCCATCAAACAATAAATAATTTCCCAGATTATTTATTTACCTCAAATATCTTCGCAAGATATATTTCTATTTTCAAACCTCTTTTGAAAACAGTTCAAAACAATTTCCTCTTACGGAATACATATCTCCAATATTTATTCCCACTGAAACACCAAGTACAAAATACTTTTAGATTTTTAAAATAATTTAAAAACACTTTATTATAAATATACTTTATAACTTTGGAAATTAAAACTATTTTAATACTTTATTCAAAGATATATACTCTAAGAATAAATAAATCCACTTTATAAATATAAACAAAATTTCCCTTTAACATATTATTAAATCACTTTTATATATTTTCAACAATAATAGATTTGAAAATACTTACTTTAAAGTCTAAACATTTAAAAAGAATAGATTTTCCAAACCATACTTTAAATCAACTTTTAAACCTTTAGCTTAAACTTAAAAGTTTACTTTGGAAACGTACTTGGCTATTCAGGGAAATACGCTTTTCTTTCACATCTTTCAAAATAAATCACCATTTATTTTTAAACAAATTTACCCATTTCTTTAATAAATTCCCATCGTGAATTTATTCTTCCAAATATCAACTAATATATTTCTTCACTTTTATAAACCCAGTTTATAAATTCCAAAATCTTACTTCTCTTTTAAAAATCCCGTTTTAACACTTAAATCAAATCCCAAATTGATTTCCGATTTACTTTACTTTGAAATAAATTCCTTGCTCACTTCATTTATTTCAAAATACTTTAACTTAAGATTTATTTCTTTCCAAAAATCCAATTCACTACATTTTGATAATTCCTTTTTCTGAAATATTCAATCCAACCATATCATTCAATATTTCAATTATCAATAAAATAATCACAGGATATCAATATTCATAACACAGAATATAAAATAGTCTAGAAAATTTTGAGGAATCCAGTTGGATCCCTCCAACCTGTTTCCCTGCATCCACAGACGTTAGCACAATACCAATTCCACTTCGAGGTGGAATATCACGGTATATGGGTTTTATAAAATTTCATCCACTATTATGCGGCGCATAGGGTCTCATCCGCTATATAATGCGGGAACAACAACTCCAATATATACATATGCCAATATATATATATTGGTATATACTGCTATATATTATATATCACATCCAATCAATGCAATCATTCAATCAAATATTTAATTTAACTATTTAAATTTAAAATAAAGCCAGATGAGTGAGATTAACTCACCTTTGATTTTTATTATGCAATCCTTCCCAGTCTCGACTCGTCCCCACATTTTTTTGACCTTGAATAAATAATTTATATGATTTATTAATATTCAAAATTACCGAACAATCAATTGCCATTTAATAACTTTAATTAATCAACAAATTCTGTTTAAACTAATTTTCCCTTTTAAAACAACTTTTAGTGACAAAATAATTTATACAAATTTAAAAATCTATATATATATATATATATTTCTTTATTATTTTTCTTCCTTATTAACCTTCCAATATCCAAAATCCCTATATACTTTACCAAACCTAATATACATTACACCTAACACAGATTTGCTTCGGGAAAGCTTTACTGTAAAAACTTCTCTATAATATATGTGTTTGTAAAATAAAATCTGGGTCTTAAAACTTCTTTCACTGTACTTATACTAAAATTTTCAAATCTTATATATATATATTAACTTAAATTAAAGAAACTTATATACTTCACTGAAATTTTCTGATATACTTAGAACACACATATATACATTTATTTAAATAAAATAGGAAGATATACCTAACAACTAGAACCGAGCTTCGAACGACTTCGATCCCAGCAACTCTCGAATTCGCGAATACCAGTACGCGATCCTCCTCGATCGGAAGCTTCACACGAGTGCACCCATACTACGAAGTCGACATCTCGACTTTGCCTAGCTACTGCGAATCACCTCGCCAACGTGAACAAAAATCTTGCGCGCGTATGGAGTCGCGACCACCCAGAACTTCTCCAACAACACCGACCTACCAAACATCCCATGGCAACGATACTGAACCTCGCCTCTTCACTATCTCGCATGAGCTACTGCTGTCGATTCGTGAATGAACTCCAATTCATTCAGTTCGAGGTCATAGAAGAAAGGCAGAAGAGGAAGACCGCGATTCCTTTCTTCGGTCTGCGATTATGTTCAACGATTTCGCAGCCCTTTCCCCTTCTCTATTTTTTTATACGAAAATCGATTTGTCTTCGATTTCATTTATTTGCTTAAGCTTGACTGGAAGATGGGATGAAATCTGAGCGGCGATTGATTTCGTTTTTGATTTCAATTGGAAGGAGTAAAGGAGGCACGGGGTTCTTTTTCTTTTGTCTTTTATTTCTTGAGAGAGGACGCGTGTTATACCAGGGAGAACACGTGTTTTGAACTGCCTTGCGTGTCTGCATAGGCTTGCTATAGGTGTTGAGAAATGAAAGCAAAAAGCACTAATGGGAGATATATTGACCAGTCCAAATATATACAATATTATTTAAATTTAAATTTAAATTGACTTGAATTCATAGCTTAACATATTGACATCCTATCGAGGCATGCTGCCAGGCGTTTATAATGTTATACGCCTATTCCGAACACAATGGAAAAGGTTCCGAGTCCAAATTCGATCATATGGAGAAGATAGCTTTTTGGACCCAGATATTATATTAAATTTTCGATAAAAATTTCAGCGCGTTTATCTATCGTACGATCACACAACAAATCCAAACACTACAAAATTTGAAATCTGATAATAATACAATATTACGGATCCAATGGAACTGGTTTCGTCGAATTTCGAGACTATGCCTCGAAAGGATATTTTTAAATTCAATTTAAACGATATAAATTCAAAACTGAACAAAACACTTTGAAATTCAGTTTTAAAAGTTCTATTATCTTCAGCATCATTAATATGAATTTTCTAAGCCTTTAAAATATTTTTAACAAGCTTGAAACTCTTAATTCAGTATTTTCTCCATTTTCAATTATTTAATTAAATAATTAAATCGCTCAATAAATAGTGGCATTTGAAATTCATGTTAGAAATTAACATTTAAATATTTAAAATCAATTAAATTGTTAATCCATAATTCTGTACGACTTAAGAAGTAGACGAGTTAAGACTTAGATTTCCTACGACTCAACAGGCCCCGACCTAAGCTACAGGCTACGACTTAAGAAGTACACGATTTAAGAGCTACGCGACTTAGGATATGCAACGACCTACAGGAAACTACGACTTAACGAATTAAACAGTTAACGACTTACGACCTAACTCGTGAAGCAGGTCAGCGACCTACGACTTAGTGATCTTAACAGTCTACGAGTTAAGAAAGGTTCCGACTTAATGGGTTATAACTTAAGAAAGCATCACCGGCCTAGCAATACTCCGAGTTAAGGCACGCTCCGACTTACGAAGGGCTCCGAGTTAAGAAGTGCTCCGACTTAAGAGTCTATGAGATAAGGTAGTCTCTAACTTAAGGCGATTGATAACGACTTAAGACCTACGACTTATACTAAGTCGCGTACGATCTCTTAAGTCATCACCGACCTACGATGTATATTAACTTGGTGCCGACTTATGACTTGCTCGTTCTGGATGTTTAGAAACAACTTGCACCACCCCTATCTCGTCGCCGACTTACGACCTAAGACTTGCTATAAGTCGGCTACGACTTAAGGACTTAGAGAATTTTTCCTATTCAGAATCAGCTCCTATAAATAGATCTCAAACTCCAACGAGGAGGGGACTTTTGGCCATTCATTCCTCCAAGCGTCGTTACTCTGTCGAATTCTCCACTCATTCAACAATCAAAGATCTTCAAGCATTCAAGACACTACAAAAAACTTCGAGAGGAATTCCTTACATCCAACACGGATTCATCGAGTTTCATCATCGAAGATTGAGCTAGTAGTCAAGAGTGCTTTCGTGATCAAATTGTATTGTATTTTGAAGGATATTGTATCAAATTGTAACCGAATCAGCAATAAAAGACTATAAAGTGGACGTAGGCTCAATTACGGGCCGAACCACTATAAATCTGTTGTTCATTTACTGCTTTTCTGCTATTTTTAGCTTATTTTCTGTTCCCGTACCAACGGGTGGTGCTTTCACAATTCTATTACACACACCGGGTGTTAATGTTCACTTTTTAGCGTTAACATTTTGGTGCTTTCACTGAGAATTGAGCTCAGGCGATCGTCCACCGTTGCTTTGCAAAGATTCATAAAGAGAACCTCTCTTAAAAACCAGAAGCTGATCCGAAATAATGGCTCCTGGAAGAAGAGGTAGACCTATTAGATCCAGAAATGCTCATGAAGGGACTTCCGCTTCCCCAACAACAGACCAAGCAACTCCTACCGTTGGAGGCACCAGGGCTGAATTGGATGACGCAGTTTCTGGATTATACCAACAGATTGAAACCCAAAATGCTTTGATGATGGATAGATTAACTGCTCTGCTCGGGGAAAATCGTCAACCAGAAAACCATCAAACAGCTTTTCCTCAAATGCCACCTTTCCAAACCGAGGGTTCTATGCCGCAGCCAACTGATCGTGAACATGTGCCCAAGCAAGCTTCCGACGGAAGGACTGATGCCTGCCCAGAGATGTCTTTGAACAATAAAGAGTACCTGTCCGAAATGGTTGACCGCATCATGAAAGAGAGCATGCAAAAGGAAGAGAATGAGAACGACTGGGGATTTGCACCGAGCAGAACTCCGTTTACTGAAAGGATCCTGAAAGCAGAATTTCCAAGGAAATTTGCACCTCCTACTATCCAAACCTATAGGGGAACAAGTGACCCTAATCATTTCCTATACAAATACGATTGGCATATGACCGGTGCAAGAGCATCAGACGAGATCAAATGTCGATACTTTCCAGTATACCTGGTAGGTGTGGCTTTACTTTGGTTCACAAAGCTTCCAGTTCGGTCTGTGGATAAGTTCTCCGACTTAACGCAAAAGTTCAAAGAATAGTTCAGATTGTATGCTTCAAAAGCTAAGGATATAATGTCATTGTCTAACCTTGAACAAGCGCCCGGAGAATCAATCAAATCTTTCTTGAGCCGTTTCAATATAGCTTTAGCCGAAGTAGAAAATGCGGAACCACGCATGATCCTGACTTATTTGATGCGAGCCATTGATAAATCGAGCAAATTTAGGATATGGCTAAAGATGAAGGAACCGAACTCGCTTGAAAATTTTTATAAAAAGGCCGACGAGTTCATTCGCCTTGAAAGCCTTGCTACGACATCGAAAGTGGTTGTTGCCCAAGCTAATAATAACAATGTCCCATCTAATAAAAGAGAATCTGAAGGTCAGAAAAGGGAGAATGAAGGAGGAAAGAGCCAGGGAAATGAAAAGAAACCTCGCCACTTTAATCCTTCAGATTTTACTCCTTTAATTGATACACCAAGAAATATATTTTTTCTAACAAAGGACATTGTCAGGTATCCTAAGCCACTTGAGATGACGAGAGGTGCAAAGCGTAATGGAAAATTCTGCCAATTTCACAATCAACCTGGCCATGACACTGAACAATGTCGCCAATTAAAGAATGTGATTGAAGAATTGCTGGAGCATGGTAAACTCCAACAATACGTTAAGAGAAGCGGAGCGATCCAACTTCATCCACTCGGGATCAACAACGTCCTACCCATCAATCCGATTCTCTCAACAACACTGCAGTGCAAGATTCAGAAAAGCTTGTCATTAATGTTGTCACAGGAGGTCCACACCCAGCAGGCAGAAGTTGGGACGACTGCTAGTTGTCCATAAAACTGCAACTGGGGCATCTTTCACTTTCTCTGGCATATAAATCCGAAGCAGCGAATCTAGTGCAAATGGAAAATCAGTCCGGAAATTCTGAAACAACAATAACTAGCATCCTTTTTTTTACTTAATAGCATTCCTTGAATTTGTAAAAATGATAATGGATGTGTGACTTCTGCATTGCAAACCGCTGAGAAATCAGTGTGACTGAATAATGAAAAACTATGAATTCTTTGTTTTCTATTACGAAATGCCTGTTATATTTCGATGTGTAAATACTCTAAATGTATTGCTAAAATGTCGATCTAATATTGAAGGTCATTAAAGCAAAGCTCACCCATCGCAAAGTTAAGCGAGCCCTACAAATCACTTATTAAGCAAATACCAAGCAACCAAAAATTCCATATTCAAATCCCATATAAGAAGAACTTCACATAAAAAGTTGGCAACTCCACTGAGGCAAACCTTCGTTAAGTGGTTGTGACTGTCAATACGAACAGACTTCCAACTAGGTAACTTGCGTTTGTCCTGTGAAGTTGTTCAACAGTGAAGTCCACTTCTTCGGATAAGACAATTTACTTGCAAAGGAAGACGCGCTTGGAAACAATAATGAAGGGTAGCTGATTAGCAAATGATGAGGGAACATTGGCCACCAAACATAGAAGCAGCCAAAAGAAGGTATGCCACTCAATAAAAAGGGCCAGTAGAACCACCAAAGGGGCACCTTCCCAAGCAGAAGGAAAAGGGCCCTTGCTAACTGATCGTGATGCATCCGATCAGGCAGCTTGCGTCCGTCCCGTGGATCTACTCGCCCCTGAGACGCAACCTTCATGGCACACCAACCAACCGATGCTCCTTCCCAAAGGTCAACAAAGCCCTCTAACGAGGCACGCCAATAAACGAAAGTGCCTCTCTCAATAAAAAGATTGGTGGAACCACCGGAGGGGCACCTTCCCATGCTGAAGGAACAGGGCCCTTGTTAGTTAATTGCGATCGTTTGTGCAAACGAACATCCAATCAAGAAACTTGCGTCCGCCCCGTGGATCCATTCAACCATGAGAAAGTAACTTCCAGACAATCACAAGACCTCTTCAGAGGAAAAAGCCCTTTTCGGAGGCACATTTCACCCGTGTAGAAGTGCAAAATGCTTCTCTTCGGAGACCCACTTCGCCAGTGATGAAATGTTAAAAAGCCCTTTTCGGAGGCACATTTCACCTGTGTAGAAGTGCAAAATGCTTCTCTTCGGAGACCCACTTCCCCAGTGATGAAATGCTAAAAAGCCCTTTTCGGAGGCACATTTCACCCGTGTAGAAGTGCAAAATGCTTCTCTTCGGAAACCCACTTCACCAGTGATGAAATGCTAAAAAGCCCTTTTCGGAGGCACATTTCACCCGTGTAGAAGTGCAAAATGCTCCTCTTCTGAGGCCCACTTCACCAGTGATGAAATGCTAAAAAGCCCTTTTCGGAGGCACATTTCACCCGTGTAGAAGTGCAAAATGCTCCTCTTCTGAGGCCCACTTCACCAGTGATGAAATGCTAAAAAGCCCTTTTCGAAGGCACATTTCACCCGTGTAGAAGTGCAAAATGCTCCTCTTCTGAGGCCCACTTCACTAGTGATGAAATGCTAAAAATCCCTTTTCGGAGGCACATTTCACCCGTGTAGAAGTGCAAAATGCTTCTCTTCGGAGACCCACTTCACCAGAGCTGAAATGCCAAAAATGCTTCTCTTCGGAGACCAAAATTGCTTCTCTTCGGGGACCAAAATTGCTTCTCTTCGGAGACCAAAATCGCTTCTCTTCGGAGACCAAAATTGCTTCTCTTCGAAGACCAAAATTGCTTCTCATCGGAGACCAAAATTGCTTCTCTTCGGAGACCAAAATTGCTTCTCTTCAGAGACCAAAAGACCTCTTCAGAGGCGTACTTCACCTTGCTTGAAGTACCAAAAATAAACCCTTTAATGGGGCACAAAATCAAAACCTTCTTCAGAAGCTCATTTCACTATGCAGGAAAATTCACTTTTATACAAATAAAAGTGATCATTCCCAAAAGTTGAAGTGTTCTTCAGGAAGAAAGAAAAAGTAAAAACTTCTTTGAAGACGAGATATACTCTATTAAAAACAGAATGATTCTTCCCTTAAAAGTGGAGTAGTTATTCTCTGAATTAAGAGTATCAGTCTTGAAGAAGCTAGAAATGTTGCAATGCACTTGCGGTATGGGGGCAACACTATACAATTCAGTTACATGAATAAAGTAATATACAAGCAACATACCGCGAGTCCATTACAATATCATGAAAAATATATGTGGAATAAATGCATTCTCAAAAAACAGACAAAAAGTTTGTTCAAACAAAAAAAGAATCATTTGTTCTACATTAAAAAGGAGAAAAAGATGAATTCTCACATATACAAGAATTTGTACAAGTAAAATAGCTATTTTATTCAATACTATGGAAACTTTTTACATTGTGCAGATTACAAAAAGGAGCGGAGACCGGTATCCGCACAATCTCCGGTCAATACATGCAAAAAGCAGAAAAGACAAAATCAAACTCATTTCTCCTTCTTCCCACCCTTGGAGCCTTTACCCGGCCTGGTAATTAGTTTCGGAGGCCGTATCGGAGAAGAAGGAGAAAGAGACTCAGCCAGATCGACTTCTGCTTCATCTCCAGCAGCAGAAGAACTTTTCATTCCTTTCTTCGAAACCACACGTTTCCCCTTCTTCTTGGAAGAAGACTCACTCCCCGGAGCAAGAAATGTAGAAAGCTTTGTGTCGTATTCAAAAGACTGCTCCGGGGTCTTCTCACTATCTTCCAGATCATCTGCTTTCTGCTCCTCGAAAGCAGGTGGTTCGTCCAAGCCTTGAAGGGCTGCTATCTGTTCTTCCTGTGAACCTGGTTGAGAAGCTGGAAGAGGAGTAACTTGAGAAGGAGGAGGAACGGCAGCTGAAGAAGGAAAAATTGGTGCAGTTTCCGGCGCGTCCGCTGCATAATAAAAGAAATCAAAATCAGTATTCTCCGAGAAAAAAGAAGACAGTGGATCGTCGAAGCTTAAGAAATAAGTAAGAAGTTCGTCGAACTCGGTTAAGTCGAATAAGTGGTTCACTGAATTCGTCTCGTCAAAATTACCTGGAGAAGTCGGTTTGGCGGGATCAATCTCGAATTCCTGAGCCTGAAAGTCCTTCATTGCCTCTTTCTCTGTAGGAGTGTTCATAGTTTCTTTGTCAACTTTAGCGGGAGGCGTGGAGTGAGAACTAGAGCCAGTAATATCCGCGTGAGCTGAAGCCGAAGTATAAGCAGGAGCAATAGGAAGTATTTCTCTCTCAGGAAGCTTCTCTCCCGTCGCCTTGGCCCGCACTCGGGTAAGCTGCTCTTTTTCTTTGGCAAGGGCAGCGCGGGCGCTCTCATCTAAGTAGGTAGCTTGAAGATCTGCTTCAGCATAACCGGCACCGCCGAACATGTCAATGATTGCCTCCCATACTTCCGCTAAGGTGACTTCATATTCTGGTCCCAAAAATGAAAGGCTCCCACGCCCCAGGACGCAATGCATATAAAAGTCGAATAAAGTCGCATCAATGGTGGCTTTGGTTGCCTTATGGGATTCTTCGGCTGCAGCCTTACCAGAGAGAGCTTCATCACGCTCTCTTTCAGCCTTCAATAACTGAGACTGTAGCCTCGCATTTTCTAAGTCTCGAGAGATGATTTTCTCCTGAAGTTGAGCAGCGTCATCACGATATTTTCTAGTAACATGTTGTTCTGCTTCAAGTTTCACTTCAGTATCTCGCTGAGCAGCATGGGCGTCTCGAACTTGTTTTTGGAGCATTTCTTCTTTCTGAGAATATGAAGTGGAAGAAGTAGCAAGCTCATTTTTGAGTCTTTCAACTTCAGCTTCGAGCTTCCCATAACCATCACTGATGCTTTTCATTTCAGCATCGTGCTGCTTGCAGACTTTATCCCATTCAGATTTATCGTTTTCCATGGTCAACATGGCCTCAAGGTTCATATGGTTGACCCTTTGAAGTTCATCAACCAGCTTCTGCCATCCAGACATTCTTTCAATATCAAGCTTGACAGCATCGACATTTCTCAGCATTGCCTGCTTATCAATTGGAACCAAATCTAAGTCAAAACGGACTCCTCTTAGACACCAATTTGGAAATCGGCTCTGAAGTGTGGGAGGCCCGTCCCCGGCTTGATACTGAGGCCTATTAATAAGTGCCTGGATGTCAGACTTCTTAAGAGCAGGAGAACCGGACGATGTATTAGGAGGTATAGAAGCGGAAGTCTTTTCCGAGATATTAGACGTATCCTTCTCGCCAAGTCTGATCCGCTTGCTGGAATCATCGGAAGTATGACTCTTCCCCTTGTCGTCGTAAGATTTCCTCTTGTAAGGATCGTCGCTTCTGCGGGAAGAGTCACGTCGCTCGTCCCTACTCCCATAGTGCTCTTCATCTTCTCTCCGACGACGTTCTTCATAAGCTCGCCTTTCGTGAGCCTTTTTGGCAGCCCTTTCCTCATCAGTTTCCTTTGGGGCACCGATATAACTCCTGAAGTCATAAGCATCGCGGCTTCCGTGACGCTGGAATTTGTCAAAGTAAGAGCCACTTCGCCCCATTGTAGAACCTGAAATTGAAAAAGAAAGGCAAGTCTTAGAAATTTTCAAATTAAAGGAGCTAAGTGCATATAAGTGCCAAAATCCTAAGTGAGTGTGATGTGCAAACTACGCGCGTCAGACTACAAACCACTTTTGGGTGTGGAAATGGCAATAACTTGTGTAGAAGGCGTTGTGGTTTGTTGCAAGGAAGAAGTTGCTTCGATAACAAGAGAGATCACTTTAGAAACATCATCTTTAAAGAGCTCCTGAGAGGTTATCATGATGTCGCTCAGACTGTCAAAAGTATCATCGCTATGATGCACGGGAAAATTATCTTTTTCAACTTTCACCTCAGCCGTCTTTTCAAGAATGTGAAGACTTTCCTCCTCTTCAATAACCGGGGCAAGTGCTAACTTACTGGACGACCCCGCAATGTCGGTAGGAGTAGAACACTTTACCAATGAAGTCTCAACGGTAAGTTCTTTAGGTAAAGGTTCTTTAGCAGGAACGGGGGCATCTGACTCCTCAGCTGGAGAATCAGGGACTTCATGTGACTGAGTGGAGCAGGAAGGATGTAAGAGTCCAAATTCGTGGAGGAACTCATCTTTCAATAGAAATTGAACACTCCTCTCCTCAACCGGCACGGCCATAAGCCTCTCGAAGGTAGTTTTGTGACGAGGTTCCCTAGAGGGGGGAGGGAGCACTGAAAAAGTAGGAAAAATAAGTTAACACTTGACAATTTGGACTTCGAAGAATTTAGAAAACACAGGGAAAAGATAGATGGTCTTACTTCCCACTCTCCAGATGGCGTAAAATCCCGGGGGACAGCGAACAAAGAAAAACTGGCTCAGGAACCCAGGAACGCTTTCGGGAAGACCAATAATCAGTTTACGGTTCCTGGCACTCCTTACAACTGTGATAGAGGGATGGTCTTTGTTCTTTGCAAATGAGCATAGGAAGCAAATTTCTCCAAAACTGGGAAAACGGTCCAGTGTTCTCCTAAAAAGCGCACACAGTCCTAGCAGGATGGCGTAGCCATTAGGGTGTAGTTGAAAAGGGGAGATAAATAATCGAAGGAGAAGTTCTCGAAGACAGTCGTTAAATGGTGGGATAGCTCCACTCAAGCACATTTGACGATTAACTACAACAAAGCCATGGGGCGGCCTATCAGCAGTGTCATTTACTCCAGGGAGCAAAGCGTCAGATTCAGCAATTCCAAACTGAATGCATAATTGGCGAAAAACTTTATGGCCCAGAGTGGTAGGAGTCCTTTACGGAGGATCATTCAATGGAGTAGCAATTGGAAAAGCTTCTCCAGCTGATTCCAAGTCTTCTTGTTGAGATGTCATTCTACACAAGGAACTGGATGATCAAATATTAAGGTGCACGTTTCCTAAAAAGTGTGAAGTGTTGTGCAGAGCCAATAAAAATAACAAGAAAAAACAACTGGAATTAAACTAATCGACAAATCGGTCGATTATGAGATTTCAGGACTTGTTAATATTTAAAGAGCAGTGTTAATACAAACAAATCAGTCTCAGTTGATTATTACAATTTTGCTTTAACACTTCACTTGAATTGGTTATTGTACAACATTTCGTTCATGCAGTTCTAATTTAATTTTTATCAACTAATCTGTCATTTGATGTGGGCAGTCAGTGGCAGTATATTCGTCCCAGTTTTCTGTAAATGTTATAACAGGCAATTAGAATTGTTGACAATCTATAAAAGAATGCAACAAAATTCAACAGTCCAAAGTTCAAACAACTCAAGTCTTAACATT
The DNA here is from genome assembly GCA_030737815.1 of Allium fistulosum. Lineage (NCBI taxonomy): Eukaryota > Viridiplantae > Streptophyta > Magnoliopsida > Asparagales > Amaryllidaceae > Allium > Allium fistulosum. Next base: position 1,213,701,981 of record CM060904.1, on the reverse strand, counting down.
CAAGGCAGTGAAAAATTTGCTGAAGTTCTAACTTGTTCACGACTTAGCATGGGTCGGAATTTCCTCAAGTTCTAGCTCGTTCACGGTCTAAAAGATATAAGTCAGGTTGAGTCGTAACTCTTAAATCGTATTACACATTCAAGCAAAATCTGAACAAGAGATAAGTCGCGAACGACTCAAATGGTTCCTGCGAGCTAGGGTCAACTTTTCTCTAAGTCGTAAGTCATGTGGAATAGAAAGAGGCTTCAATTCTCTAAGTCGTAAGTCGTAACTCGGCTACGATTCAAAGCTTAGGTCGCAGTAAGTGATAAGTCGATCCATAGTTAAAATCTGGATCACGCGAAATCACCAGTCCATCTAACTCCTGACTCGTTTTAATCTTTAATTCGTTAACCATCTATCCATCCAATTCTTAACCTATTAACCCATTAACCAGTTAGCTTCTTCATCAACCCTATTTCTAAACCACCACAAATCACAAACCGTTACAAGTCATGCCAAGCCACCTTAAGTTCATGGATATCCTGCATAACAGTATTCGCAAGGACCAAGGGAAGAAATCGTGGACAAAGGTCGACGGCAATGATCGGCGATTGGAAAAAGAGAAAAGATGCTTACGCGGTGTAATTGGGAATGGTAGGAAGTAAATCAAGTCGAAATCGCCTCTGGGAGCTTGAAATTGCGTTAATGGCAGATATGGCTTAAAGAACGAGTAATAGGAAGAAGGAGATAAGAGGAACGACCTAAGCATTTTATACCCCAGGTTGAAGGAATTGGAATCGGCCCACACGAGTTAAGGTAAGTCGAAACACACGACCTATGACTTAGGCGTGTATTTCGAGGGGCGAATGTTAATCCATAATTCTGTACGACTTAAGAAGTAGACGAGTTAAGACTTAGATTTCCTACGACTCAACAGGCCCCGACCTAAGCTACAGGCTACGACTTAAGAAGTACACGATTTAAGAGCTGCGCGACTTAGGATATGCAACGACCTACAGGAAGCTACGACTTAACGAATTAAACAGTTAACCACTTACGACCTAACTCGTGAAGCAGGTCAGCGACCTACGACTTAGTGATCTTAACAGTCTACGAGTTAAGAAAGGTTCCGACTTAATGGGTTATAACTTAAGAAAGCTTCACCGGCCTAGCAATACTCCGAGTTAAGGCACGCTCCGACTTACGAAGGGCTCCGAGTTAAGAAGTGCTCCGACTTAAGAGTCTATGAGATAAGGTAGTCTCTGACTTAAGGCGATTGATAACGACTTAAGACCTATGACTTATACTAAGTCGCGTACGATCTCTTAAGTCATCACCGACCTACGATGTATATTAACTTGGTGCCGACTTATGACTTGCTCGTTCTGGATGTTCAGAAACAACTTGCACCACCCCTATCTCGTCGCCGACTTACGACCTACGACTTGCTATAAGTCGGCTACGACTTAAGGACTTAGAGAATTTTTCCTATTCATAATCAGCTCCTATAAATAGATCTCAAACTCCAACGAGGAGGGGACTTTTGGCCATTCATTCCTCCAAGCGCCGTTACTCTGTCGAATTCTCCACTCATTCAACAATCAAAGATCTTCAAGCATTCAAGACACTACAACAAACTTCGAGAGGAATTCCTTACATCCAACACGGATTCATCGAGTTTCATCATCGAAGATTGAGCTAGTAGTCAAGAGTGCTTTCGTGATCAAATTGTATTGTATTTTGAAGGATATTGTATCAAATTGTAACCGAATCAGCAATAAAAGACTATAAAGTGGACGTAGGCTCAATTACGGGCCGAACCACTATAAATATGTTGTTCATTTACTGCTTTTCTGCTATTTTTAGCTTATTTTCTGTTCCCGTACCAACGGGTGGTGCTTTCACAATTCTATTACACACACCGGGTGTTAGTGTTCACTTTTTAGCGTTAACATAAATATTCCAATTTCAAATGTTAAAAAATTCTAGGTCGTCACATTCCTCCCCCCTTAAAAGAATTTCGTCCCCGAAATTACTAGTTAGGAAGAATGATTCAGTCCCCATTAACTATTTCCTTAACCCAATAGTTTTAACCACCTCCCAAAACAAATCTTTTAATAGAGATACATTATCCCTCTTTCTAACCTTCCAAACTTACTCCTAAGTCCCAAACAATATTACCTTCTTATCAGTTCAAATTTAAATTTGAATTCAAATTTTGAATTATCAAAATTTTCCCAAAAATTTTCTAACTCTCTAAGTTTCCGAAAAATTTCGCCAGCGTCTCCTTTGCGCGGCTAGCTCGGTACAACTACAAAATGGCTCTACGGCCTCCCAATCTCAAAAAGAAAACAAAAAGCCAAGTGGCTGGATCAAAGACCCAATCAAATTTCATAAAGAAATTTAAATACATACCTTTTTAGTCGGGCCACTTAATTTTATCTTCAAAAATCAAAAATCCCAATTTATCCATTGCTTTTATACACATGTATATCCTACTAAGCAATAATATTCAATCACAATTCCAATGTCATTTTATACTTTTCTTTACAAATTTCCAATATTGGTTTTGCTTAAGCCCATACGATGCACATATATCATCCGTACGCAATTTCAAATTCGATCGCAAACTCGATCACACAATTTCACTTCCGAACTAGTATCGTCCACCCGACTTTCTAGTGCGGACTCAGATCTGGTTTCTTGATCAGAAACCGTCATTCTCCTTGCATAGCCACAAACTATGATAGAGAATATCCAGAATCAATCAACAATCCATATCCAGGTTCGTCGTCGAAAATCAAGTGAAAAATCCCAACTCGGATCGGTATAATTACCTCGAAATTCTGTGCTCGAATTCTGGATCAAATCACTATGCGAATAAAATAATATACGTACATCCTACGTATTAATTCCAATTGATTATAAACTATATCAATTCTCTTTTATTCACATTCATTTGATTTCTATTCACTTATCCACAATTATCCCATTTCACCACTTTCAATTTAAATCTTCATTCAATTATTCACTTAGTATATTTCTCCATTTCAAAATTTCTTAGTATATTCCCAATACCAATTTTCTTAACAACTTCATCATTCATTTCTTAAGTCCGATATAAATATTTCTTATATTTATTTTCACTACTTCACTACTGAAGTTTATATTCAAATCGAACTCCAATTCCAAATGAATTTCAATTTGCTTAAATTTTCTAATTCATTTCAAATTTCAATACCTTAATTTCCAAATTTTCATTCTGATTTTTAAATTTTACTTGACTTCAATTTGTCTGCAAATTCTGAATATTGAATTTTTATCCACTTTACTTTACATACACAATTTTAAATCAGATTCCCATATTCAGTTTCCATTCTATTTGCTTACCAATTTTAAATCATTTGTCGTTAATGAAAATTTTCAAAAATTTTCTAACTCCCAAAATTTCGGAAAATTTTGCCAGTCTCCTTTGTACGGAGGGACTTCTGCGATATCGCAGGATGCACAAATATATATATACATCGGCCTCAGGCCGGAAATCACAATATAAATCAATATATGCAGTTCATATCTCCTATTTTGAATTTTTGCGTAAGCGTACCTTACTTTAGCATTTTTAAGCAAGCAGCTATTTATTTTAGCAAATTTCGCAATCAAATCCAGCCAAACGGCTTTTTGGGACCTGTACTAACTAAATTTAAATAGGTTAGTGACAAATATTCAAAGTTTGTTATCATTTCAATTAATTTCAATAGCTAACACCTACATAACATAAGCAATATTCACTAAACACTTTCATAAGTGAATTTATTAGGCTCCAACACAAATTAAATGCTTCCATTTAAATGGTTTACACTTCATTACTTATATTCTATTCATTTTAATCCAAACGAACACATATTTATCTCAATTGATTCAAAAATCAATTTTATTGCTTATATTAACTCATAGAGTTTTAGACAATCATATTTGCGTCAATGACGACCATCTTTATGCAAATCCAATGATATTCACATAATAGACTATCTATTCAAGTTTATAATTAATTTAAATTGATATCGACTTAATTTATACCTTATTCTCTCCCTTCCCAATTTATTTCGCATTTCATATTCAATTTGTTAGTCTTTCGACTTAATTTGTATTTGATAATTTCTATTTTATCCAAGTTCATTGATTTAATTTATCTCTACTTACGCGGATTTTATTCACAAATTCAAACCATCTCTATGATAACCCAACTTTAGTTTATTGGACTACACTTCCACTTATATTCCATTTACTAACAATCCAAGTTACATTTAATTATAACTCGAGTTCATTTCCAATATGTAACGACCCGTAAATTTCAACTGTTTTAATAACGTAATTAGTTGAAATTTTGTGAAATTTTAAACGATAAAATTTTGAAATAAAAATTTAATATTTGGGATACGTCTAGTTAAACATAGCAACTGGTAAATTTTCGTCCGAAAATATGAAAGTTTATTTCGCGCGTAAATTCACTTCAATTTAATCAGTTAAAAAGCGATGAAAATAAAATGTTTTCGAAACCTAAATATTTTTACATAGAAAAATTCTAAACCATCTTCTGAGCAAGATGTCAGTTTGTCGTTTTTCCAAATTCGGATTTCTTTGGCTCCGTCGATCTTATTTTTCTACGTTTTCTTGCATTTTCCGCTAGTATAAAAATTCGAATTTTTATAATTAAATCGTACCACCGATATTTGTATACCGTTTTGATCGTCTCCTAGTGCTGATCTCCGCAGTATATTCGTATCTGTGTTTCAGTGCTTGGTACGCAGCGAATACGTGAAACGAATGACCGTATCGGTAGTCAAATCTTTACCTTTTAGTTTCTGTGACTATTTAGATTTACTAGGGGATTGCAATGGTCTGCATTCAATATTTTTCGAGAATCATTACTGTGACCTTTCGATTTGTACGTTCCCAATAGCCTAAAACTAAGGTATCATTTGTTCCAAAGCAAAGAAGGTGACAGCTCACTTTCTACTCTTGGCTACGTCTCTCCATTTTGCACCCCTCTGTTGTTATTTTTTGTGTTCTTTCAAAAAGCCACATAGCATAGTTTACCTCCATTTACATTATTGTTCCCATCTCTTCTATCCACCACAAAAGCACCCAAGCAATCCACGACTCCGCCCAGCAAATGCTTTCCCCACCAAAGCTTTCACCACCACTTCCAATTCCTACTTCTCGCGCAACCCAGGGCGCAGCCGAGCTTCCCCATCACTTCACTGCTCCTCCCCACCAACCGGCCATAACAACTTCATTGCCTCGCTCTCTGGCCACTTCCAGGCTCCGGCCTCATAGCCTTGCCGACCACCCACGTGCAACCGCAGCCATTCCCTGACTGCCGTGCCTCACCACCGAAACTACATCGACCAGCCTTCCACTTTCCGACCCAGAGCCCTCGCAACCCAAACTCAGCACCTCACAAGCAATCATTGGCCTTCATCATCCACGTTGGCAAACTCACAGCGGCAACCGAGCCATCACCCACCGCGCCTGGCTCCGACCCTCCACCTCTGCCACGACCGTGACATGCCGTGCTCTCAACCATTCGCCCGACCTTCTTTTAGCCGTGCCTATATTTATAAAGGTATATATTTATTATATAGGAAGGTATATATTAAAGATTATCATTCATATCATACTACGAAGTTACTGACAGTGTTAATAGTATATATTGTTTAAATCTTAGCTTGTACGTAAGTTTAAGTATATAACCTGTTAGCTATATATATATATATATATATATTATATATAAGTTTTGTTCGTTATTTGAAGTAGATATATATAGCAAGTTTTGTTAATGTTTTAATTATATATATATGGCTAACAATCTGTTCTTATTTTGAGTATAAATATGCACGTTTGTTTTAAATATAAAGTATGTAAATTGTTTTCCACATTTTGTGACTGTCTGTTTTGTTACGTGGGTTATATATATGTATATATGTGTTGTTGTTTATGGAAGCATATAAGCTTGATTTATATATATGTATAATTAAATGTTGATATTTGGAAAATATATGTATATTGTTAACGTTCAAATATGAACGATAACACCCGGTGTGTGTAATAAGATCGTGAAAGCACCACCCGTGTGACGGGAACAGAAATTAAGCAGGAAACATAGCAGAAATGCAGTAAATGAACAACAGATTTATAGTGGTTCGGCCCGTAACTGAGCCTACGTCCACTTTATAGTCTCTTATTGCTGATTCGATAACAATTTGATACAAATCTCTTTAGGAAACAGTACAATTCGATCACAAGAAACAATCTAGACTACTAGCTCAATCTTCGACGGTGAAACTCGATGAATCCATGTCGGATGTGAGGAATTTCTCTCAAAGCTTGTTGTAGTGTCGCGAATGCTTGAAGGATCCTTGATTACTGAATGAATGAAGAGTTCGACGGAGTAACAGCGCTGTAGAAATGATTTGCCAAAAGTCCTCTTCATGTTGGAAGTGATGTCCTATTTATAGAAGCTGATTTCTGGGCAGGAAATTTGCCTAAGTCTTAGGTCGCGCACGACCTTAGTTAAGTCGTAGGTCGCGAGCGACCTAAGCTAGGTCGCTGTCCCCTTGCGGCTTCAGGAGTTAGCTAGTAAAACTGTACTTGGCTTCATTTGATCAAGTAATAGGTCGCACGCGAGTTACAGAATAGCTGTGGGAGCCCTAGGTCGTAGGGCACTGGACCTGCTTTAATAGTTAGGTCGCTAACCTCTTTAGCTCGTCAAGTCCCTTAGGTCGCTAACTACCTTAGGTTGTTAAGTCCTTTAGGTCGCTAACTACCTTAGGTCGTTGAGTTCCATAGGTCGCAATCCTTTCTGCTGCAAGGTCGCAAGGCCTTCTGGATCTTAGGTCGTGAAGCTTTCCTGTTGCCTTAGGCCGCAAGGTCTTCTGCAGCCTTAGGTCGCAAACCCTTCTGGATCTTAGGTCGCGCATCTTTCCTGTTGCCTTAGGTCGCAAGCCCTTCTGGATCTTAGGTCGTGAAGAAGTTAGGTCGCTAACTTCTTATCTTGATAAGTCGTGGACTTTCTCAGTTAGATCGCTATGTAGTTAGGTCGTAGGTTTTTCTTAGGTCGCAAGCTCCTTTAGGTCGCAGAGCCTCTTAAGTCGTAGCCTTTCCTTAGGTCGCAACATTCTTAGGTCGCATCATTCTTAGGTCGTAGCTTTCTTAGGTCGTAGAGTTTTAGGTCGCTGAAATAAAGGAGTTAACATTTGCCCCTCGAAGTATATGACTATACTTTAGGTCGTATGCTTCGACTCAACTTTGCTAGGTCGCGAATCGACTTAAAACTTGCACGCCTGTTCACCTCCCTCCTTCAGTCCCATATAAATTAGTTAGGTCGCACCTTCTTCCTTACCCTACTGTCTTGAGCCTCCATCGCCATTAACAGTTTTTTCGAGCTCCTAGAGACAAATTTGACTCAATCAGCCAACGATTCTTCCTCGCCGATCATAATTCGTAAGTGGATCAGCTTATACTTGCCCATAGTCACTGCTTTGATCACGAATCGTTGTTGCTCGTCCTAAGCCCAATTCCATGCATCATGCTTTTTGTACGGTAGTCTCAATTGACTTTCGTTCGTCATTTGACGTGTCGGGGTGATTTGCGATCATACGAAAGCTTTTGCTACGGATCTGTAGGGTTTGCCATTGATTCGCTAGTTAATCGGTGGTACGTTGAGGTAGGATGAAGGGGATGATGAATCCTTTTTTGAACTGGTGGTATTGGGTTATTGGACCCAATATGATGTTGCTTGGAGAGGAAGTCAACAACCTATCAGATTTGAACGTCCTAAGAGTTAGGTCGCGTGGGAACGCTTAACGACCTTAGCCTTTGCGACCTGACGACATTTGCGACCTAGAGAATCTCCAACCTAAAAACAATTGTGCACGACCTAGGACTTAAAGAAAATTGCCCCACCTTAATCCATTCAGCTGCAACATGCGACCTACAGAAATCCTGACTCATGATAGGTCGCTGAACGACCTAATACTTAGACAATTTTTCACAGTCTTGAACTTTCAATCTGAACAACATAGCATAAGAACACTGCAACCTGTGTTAGGTCGTAAGCGACCTAACACTTAGAACTTTGAACAGCTTTTGACTGATTTTCTGAACTTGAATTATTTTGGGTTTTGCACTTCTTCTCGGATTGCCTCAACTTTAATGCTAATAACCTGTTTAGAAGCAACATTCACAGAAAAATGGGACGAATATACTGCTATTGATTGCCCACATCAAACAACAGATTAGTTGTCAAAGAAAATCAAACTTAAATGAACTTCGTGAATGAAATGCTGTGAACTAACAAATCTAAGTGAAGTATTAAAGCAAAATTGAAGTGATCAACTAAAGCTGATTTATTTGCATTAACGCAACACTATTCCTGGACTTAAAATATTAAGCCCTGAAACTTTATAATTGACAAGTATCAATTAGTTTAGTTTCATTTACATTTGCTCGTTATTGTATTAGTTTTGCACAACACTTCACTCTTTTTAGGAAACGTGCACCTTAATATTTGATCGTCCAGTTCCTTGTGTAGAATGGAATCTCAACAGGAAGACTTGGAAATAGCCGGAGAAGCTTTTCCAATTGCTACTCCACTAAACGATCCTCCGGAAAGGACTTCTACTACTCTAAGTCATAAAGTCTTCCGACCACTGTGCATCCAATTTGGCATTGCCGAAGCAGATGCTTTACTTCCTGGGCCAAGCGACACTGCTGACAGGCCGCCTCTTGGCTTCGTTGCTGTGAACCGGCAGATGTGTTCAAGTGGAGCCATTCCTCCATTTAACGACTGTCTTCGGGAACTCCTCCTTCGGCTAACTATTTCTCCCTTTCAACTACACCCTAACGGATACTCCATCCTGCTGGGATTGTGTGTGCTTTTCAGGAGAACGTTGAACCGTTTTCCCTCTTTTGATGAAATTCGCTTCTTGTGCACATTTGCAAAGAACAAGGACCATCCTTCTATCATACTTGTGAGGAGTGCTAGGAATCGCAAACTAATTCTGGACTTGCCTGAAAGTTCCCACGGATTCTTGACTCAATTCTTTTATGTTCGCTGTCCTCCGGGATTTTATGCTATTTGGAGAGTCGGAAGTAAGATTACCTCTTACCGATTCATTTTTCTAGATTTTTCATAATTCGAACCATCAAATGCTTAATTCCATTCTTTCTTCGTGCAGCACTTCCTTCTCTTCTTCGAGATACCAGCCGTAAGTCGATTTTAGATACTTTGAGTGCTGTTGATGCTGAAGAGAGGAGCGCCAAATTCTTGCTGAAAGATGAATTTCTGCACCAGTTTGGCCTTTTACATCCTTCTAGATCGACTCAGATTCATGAAATTTCTAGTTCTGATGCGGAAACGTTAGTTGCTTCAGATTCCCAAGCAGAGGCCTCGAATGCCCCAGCTTCTGTAGAAGAAACTGCATCAGAAGCACCCGTCGTGGAGGCTGCTTTGGTAAAATGTTCCGCATCCATCGATGTCGTAGGGTTAGTCAGCAAGTCGGCGCTTACCCCAATTACTGAGGAAGAAGAGAATCCTCGAGTTCCTGAGAAATCCATTGATACAGAGGTTGAAAAAGAGAAGTCTGCTGAACTCCTGGGTGATGACACCTTTGATGGCTTGAGCGATATCATGATAACTTCTCAAGAGCTTTTTGGGGATAACAATCCAAAAGCAACTTCTCCCGTTGTCGAGGCGACTTCCACCTTTAAACAAACCCAGACGCCTACTACGCCAGTCGTCTCTGTTTCCACACTAAAGCGTGGTCTGTAGTCTGACGCATGTAGCTTGCACGCCACACACACTTAGGATTTTTCAGCACTTATAAACATTTATCCTCTTTCTCTTGGAAATTTCTAAACTTTACTCCTTTTTTGCTTTCAGGTTCTCCAATGGGACGTACAGGTTCATATTATGACTCATTCAAGTACCGTGGAGGCCGCGGCACCTATGACTTTAGGAAGTACCTTGATACCCCAAAAGAAACAGATGAAGAGAGGGCTCGAAGGAAAGCCCAGGAGAAGTGGGATTACGATCAGTGGCAAAGAAGGAAAGATGCCGAGCGATATGACTCTTCGCATAGGAGTGACTACTCTCATAAGCGGAAGTCTTACGATGATAAGGGAAAAACTCAGATTGCCGATGAACCGAGCAAACGATCTAAACCAATTGACGCGTCTGAAATTCCTAAAAAGACTGACGCTCCCATTCCTTCCGATATTCTGGCCAGCTCTCCTCCTCTGAAGAAATCTGACATTCAGACTATCATTAACAGACCGCAATATCAAGTCAAGGACGGCCCCCCAACACTTCAGAGCCGTTTTCCGAATTGGTGCCTAAAAGGGGTGCGCTTTGACTTGGACCTAGTTCCAATTGATAAGCCAGACATGCTTAGCAGTCTTGACGCAGTCAGGCTTAATATCGAGAGGATGTCGCAGTGGCAGAAGCTTGTCGATGAACTCCAAAGGGTTAATCGTGCAAACCTTGAGGCAATGCTGACTATGGAAAACGACAAGGCGGAGTGGGACAAAATTTGCAAACAGCATAATCTCGAGATGACAAATATTGCTGATGGTTATGCAAAACTTGAGTCCGAGGTTAAAAAACTTAAGGAAGATCTTGCCTCTTCTTCTGCATCTCATACTCAAAAAGAAGAAGTCTTTCAAAAACAAGTGCGGGATGCACATGCTGCACAGAGAGATGTTGAAATGAAGCTTGCCGCTGAACAGCATATTACTGAGAAATACCGCACAGAAAACACCGATTTGCGGGAAAAAGTCACCTCTCAGAACGTAGAGATTGAGTTACTAAAGTCTCGACTTGCTAAAGTTGAGGCAGAGCGTGATGAGGCCACCGCTGGCCGGGTTGCTGCCGTTGCCGAAAAGGAAGCGGCTGAGCAATCACATGAGGCGACGAAAGCAGACATCAGCTCTACCTTATTCGATTTTTATTTACACAGCGTTCTGGGTCGTGGGAGCCTCTCTTTTCTTGGTCCCGATTATGAAATTACATTGGCTGAAGTGTGGGAAGTCGCAATGGATATGCTTGGTGGGGCCGGCTATAATGAGTTGGAACTTGAGGAGCGCTATCTCAGTGATGAGGATCATGCCGCTCTTGTTAAGGGGAGGGAGCAACTTGCCAAAGTACGAGCTGAAACAACGGGAGAAGAGCCTCCAAAAGAAGAAGCTCCTTTAACTGCCCCCGTTCATACTTCCACTTCAGCCGACGTTAATATTATGGATTCCAGCTCTCATTCTTTACATCTAGCTAAAGTTGCCCAAGAAACTGCAACTACTCCTACTGAAAATGAGGCACTGGATGATATTGAAGCCGAGAAGTTTGAGGTGGATCTTGCAAAGCCAACTCCTCCAGGTACTTTTGGCGTCGTCTCGGGTCTAATGAACCAGTCATTTGACTTAGCCGAATTCGATGACCTTCTTACTTGTTACTTAAACTTTGGTGAACCGATGCCTTCTTTATTTTCAGGGGATGTTGATTTTAACTTCTTTTCTTCTACAGCGGAGGCACCAAGCACTACACAAGCTTTCACTCCTTCGGTTGTCGTTCCTCCATCTTCCCAAATTACTCCTCCTTCTACTTCTCAACCGGGATCACAGGCAGAGAAAATCGAAGCTCTTCAAGGCTTGGATGATCCGGCTGCTTCTCAGGAACAGAAGGCGGAGGATTTTGAAGACACTGAGAAGACCCCGGAGCGGTCTCTTGATGACGACACGAAGCTTTCAACACTTCTTGCTACTCCGGGGAGCGAGTCTTCTTCAAAGAGGAAGGGGAAGCGTGCTGTAAGGAAGAAGAAGAAGACTTCCACTGAAGAGGAAGCAGTAGTTGATCTGGCCGTACCGCTTTCTCCTTCTGCCCCTACTCGTTCACAACGACTTCAAAAGCTAATCATTAGGCCGGGAAAGAGCTCCAAGGGTGGTGAGAAGAAGGAATAATCAAGCTGGATTTTCTACTTATTATTTTTGCTCTTTGCATGTATTGTCCGGGGATTGTGCGGGTACCGATTCCCGCTTTTGCTTTTTGAGATATCTGCACATGTAAAGAATTTTCATAGTACTAAATAAAACAATTATTTTACTTGTACAAACTCTTGTGTATGTGAGAATGATCTATCTTTTATTTCTAGTGTAGAACAAACGATTCTTCTTACTTGTGCAAACTTTTTGTCTGCGTTTGAGAATGCATTTATTCCACATCTGTTTTCCGTGATATTGCAACGAACTTGTGGCATGTTGCTTTTATTAATATAATTGAATTGTATAGTATTGCCCCCATGCCGTAAGTGCATTGCAATATTCCTAGCTTTTTCAAGACTAATACTCTTATTTCAGAGGACAACTATTCCGCTTTTAAGGGGAGAGTTATTCTGCTCTTAATAGAGTATATCCAGTCTTTAGAAGAATTTTTTTTTCTTTCTGAAGAACGCTTCAACTTTCGGTGATAATCACTTTTATTTATTAAGAAGTGAATTTCCCTATGAAGTGAAATGAACTTTTCTGAAAGAATTTTGTAGCATTTTCAACTTTTTTTTTAGGAGGAACTTTTCAAGATGAACAAGTTAATCCTTCCTTTGAGAGTTGAACTGTGCTTCTGGACGATGCTTTTTGTTCAAGCATTTTATTTTGGGACATGCCTCCGGAGAGGGCTCCTCTTAAAGAGTTGTGCCTCCGAAGAGGTCTTGTGCCTTTGAAAAGGGCTTGTGCCTCCAAAGAGGACTTGTGCCTCCGAAGAGGGCTTGCGGTGCCTTGGGAAAGGGCTTTTGCCTTCGAAAAGGTCATGTGCCTCCGAAGAGGGCTTGTGGTGCCTTGGGAAAGGGCTTTTGCCTCCGAAGAGGTCATGTGCCTCCGAAGAGGGCTTGTGCCTCCGAAGAGGGCTTGTGCCTCCGAAAAGGGCTTTTGAGTGCCTGGGAGATACTTTCTCATGGTCGGATGGGTTCGCGGGGCAGGCGTAAGTTGCTTGATTGGATGTTTGTTTGCACAAACGACCGCAATCAATTAACAAGATGCCCCTTCGGTAGTCCCAACGATCTTTTTGATTGAGGAAAGCTCCCCCATTTATTGGCGTGCCTCGTTAGAGGGCTTTGGTTGGTTGGTGTGCCGGGTAGGTTGCGTCTCAGGAGCGAGTGGATCCACGGGACGGACGTAAGCTATTTGATCGGTAGCATCACGACCAGTTAGCGAGGGTCCTGTTACTTACGCTTGGGAAGGCGTCCCTTTAGTGGATCTTCTGGCCTTCCTGTTGAGGTGCATACCTCCCTTTGTCTGCTCCTTTGTTTGCTTGGCAACTTTCTCTCATCATCTGCCTGTTAGCGATCTCTTACTATCGTTCCCAAGCACATCTTCTTCTTTTCCTCTTACAAGTAAATTGCTTTATCCGAAGGAGTGGACTTCACTGTTGAATGACTCCACGAGACAAACGCAAGTTATCTAGTTGGATGTCTGTTCATAGCGACAATCTCGACTAGTGAACGAAGGTTTGTCACAATGGAGTCGCCAACTTTTTATGTGAAGTTTTCCTTGCTTGGGATTTGAGTTTGGAAGAAAAAAAATTTGTGGCTTGGTTTTTGTGTAATAGCTGATTTATGGAGGTCGCTTAGCTTTGTGATGAGCAAGCCTTGTTATAATGTCCTGCAATTTTGAATCGATATTTTAGCGATACATTTAAAGTATTTACATATCGAAATAAAACAGGCATTATGAAATAATAAAGAACACAAGATTTACAGTGGTTCGGCCAAGAATCGGGCCTACGTCCACTTTATAGCTTTCATTCATTTACACTGATTTACAATGTTTCACAATACAACTGATACATTCATCATCATTTTACAATTTTGAGCAGAGCTCTTTTCAAGTAAAGTAAGGGCGCAAGTGGTTGCTGTTCCAGGCCCTTGGAATTGGATCTCCTTCAACAGTTATGAGTTTGAAAGTGCCATCAAGAAGTTTAGTGCCTATGAGATATGGCCCTTCCCAGTTTGACCCAAACACACCAGTTGTTGTCATGATCCTTTTCAAAACCAAGTCTCCGATTTCAAAGCTGCGTTGGAGAACTTTGGAATTGAAATGCCTGGCTATTCTCTGCTGATGAGCTGAAACTCTGAGCCTAGATTCCTCTCTTTTCTCATCAAGAAAATCAAGCGCTTCAAGTTGCAGTTTTTCATTTTCGGTTTCATTGAAATGAACTCTTCTATGTGAAGGAACCTCTACTTCTACTGGAATCATTGCCTCAGATCCGTATGCCAGTGAAAATGGAGTGTGCCCAGTTGCAGTTTTGTGAGTAGTTCTGTACGCCCATAGTGCTAATGGAAGCTTATCAACCCAACCACCTTTTGCTTTTTCAAGTTGCTTTTTGATAGTTGACTTGATGATCTTGTTAACTGCTTCCACTTGCCCATTTGCCTGCGGATGAGCCACTGCTGAGAAGCTTTTTCGAATTCTGAACCGTTTGCAAAAATCCTGGAATTCTTCACTTTCAAATTGAGTGCCATTGTCGGTGATTATCTTCTGTGGCACACCATATCTGCAAATGATATTCTTCGTTACAAAATTTATCATCTTTTTAGAAGTGATGGTGGCCAAAGGTTCAGCTTCAGCCCACTTGGTGAAATAATCAACGGCAACAATAGCATATTTAATTCCTGATTTGGCGATCGGTAATGGTCCAATTAGGTCTATCCCCCAAATGGCAAATGGCCATGGACTGACCATTTGTGTGAGTTCAGTGGAGGGTGCTCTTGGGATTTTTGCAAATCGTTGGCATTTGTCACATTTCCTGGAAAAAGTTGCAGCATCTCGATTGATATCCGGCCAGAAGTATCCATATCGGAGAATTTTCTTTGCAAGTGTTTGACCTCCTGAATGGTCTCCACATTCTCCTCCGTGCACCTCTGTTAAGATTGTCTTGGCTTCTTCCTTAGTTACACATCGGAGTAGTGGGGTTGAAAATCCCCGCCTGTATAATCGGCCATCTTGAATTATATACCTCGATGCTTTTCTTAATAATTTTCGTCGTTCCTTAGAACTTTCTGGCAGGGAACCACTGAGTAAGTATTCTTTGATTGGAGTCATCCATGATTCATGCTCTTGAGACGTAGTCCTAATCCAATCAACATCCATTTCATCAATGCTTGGAGCTGACAGAACTTCTACAGGAACTAATCCTAGTAATTGAGCTTCTCCGGAACTTGAGTACTTTGCTAAAGAATCCGCCTTCATATTTTCCTCTCGGGGTATGTGGCTTATTGAGTAGTGATCTAAATCATTGAGGAGTTCGGAAGTTTTTGTCAAATATGCAGGCAAATTTCCTCCTTTGGCTTGAAATTCTTTCTTCACCTGGCAAACAATAAGCTGAGAATCGCTGAAAATTTGTATCACTTTGATATTTAATTCCTTGGCGATTTTCAATCCGGCAATAAGGGCTTCATATTCTGCTTCATTGTTCGTCGAAGGAAATTCCAGTCTCAATGCATAACATAGTGATCGTCCTTCGGGAGTTTCGAGCACAACTCCTGCCCCAAAACAATAATCATTTCTCGAGCCATCAACATACAACTTCCATTGTATCGGAATGCAGTCAGTGGTTTCTTCCTTACTGTCACCTTTGTCAGTGGATTCTGCAATGAAATCTGCTAAAGCTTGTCCGTTAATTGCTCTTCGGGGATGGTAAGTGATGTCATATTGGCTGAGTTCTATGTTCCACTTCAAGAGACGACCCGAAGTTTCAGGACGATACAGGACTTGCTTCAAAGGCTGATCAGCCAGGACCTTGATAGGATGAGATTGAAAATAGGGCCTCAACTTTCTGGAAGCGATTAGTAGACAATAAGCAAGTTTTTCTATCTTTGAATAATTCATTTCAGCCCCAGCGAACCGTTTGCTGATGTAGTAAACCGGACGTTGTATTTTCATATCTTCTCGTACGAGTGCTGCACTTAAAGCATGGGATAAAATTGCCAAATAGATGAAGAGGTCTTCACCATCACTAGGCTTGGAGAGGACCGGAGGAGTTCTCATATGATGAATCAGTTGATCGAAAGCATTCTGACATTCAGGAGTCCATTCGAAATTTTTCTTTCCTTTCTTTAGAGCATCAAAGAAGGGAATGCATTTGTCTGTGGCCTTGGAAATGAAGCGACTAAGAGCGGCAACCTTTCCATTGAGACTTTGTAGTTCTTTCTTTGTTCTAGGGGCTTTAACTTCTCTTAGAGCTGTGATTTGAGCAGGATTGGCCTCGATGCCCCTAGCGCTTACGATGAAACCCAGGAATTTTCCAGACTCTACTCCGAATGAACATTTCAATGGATTGAGCTTCATTCCGTACTTCCGAAGAATTGAGAACATTTCTGCCAGGTGATCCATGTGGTCTACTGCTTTCTTTGACTTTACTAACATATCATCAACGTAGACTTCCATCGTTTTGCCAATCTGAGGCTTGAACATAGCGTTGACAAGTCTTTGGTATGTTGCCCCAGCATTCTTTAACCCGAATGGCATGACTTTGTAACAGTAGAGTCCCACATCTGTAATAAAGCTTGTGTCCTCCTGATCTGGTTCATTCATCATAATCTGATTGTATCCAGAATAGGCATCCATAAAAGATAACAACTCATGTCCAGCCGTCCCATCTACTAATTGGTCGATTCTAGGCAACGGGAAGCAGTCTTTGGGGCAAGCTTTGTTCAGATCTGAGAAATCAATGCATACTCTCCACTTTCCATTTGCCTTCTTAACCAGTACTGGATTTGAAACCCAATTTGGATAAGTGGATTCTTTGATGAAATTATTCTCTAAGAGACGATCTACCTCTTCCTTTAAAGCTGCTGACCTTTCTGGACCTTGAGTTCTTCTTTTCTGTTTTACTGGTGTGAATTTCGGATCGACATTCAGGGTATGAACAGCAATTGTTGGAGAGATTCCGCACATATCAGCATGACACCAAGCGAACACATCTAGATTGGCTTTTAAGAATGATATCAGTGTGTTTTGAACTGTTATACTTAGCTGTGAACCCACATTGAGTACTTTATTTGGGTCTTTCGGGTCTACAGATACTGGTACCGTTACTTCCACGGGTACCACTCTATTCTCCCCTGTACTGGCTTTCCTGGGGTCCATTTCTTTTCTTGCATTGCTGTGTTCGCCAGTACAGGGGCCGCTCCGTAGTTGCTATAGGGTCGGTTCCTTGATGCGGAGTGGAGCTGCCACATCTTTCCCCATTTCTTTTCTCCTGGCCTCTCGGAGTTCTACAAGATAACATTCTCGTCCTGCGTTTTGATCTCCTTTAATAACAGCAATCCCATTATCAGTAGGAAATTTCATTGTTAAGCACCAAGGAGCGAGGACGGCCCTGAAAGCAGCGAGAGTAGGCCGGCCCAAGAAAGCGTTATAGGCGGAGAATCCATCAACAATTACAAAAGTTTGCTTCCGAACCAATTTCTTGTGTCCTTCGCCCATTTCAACAAACAAGTCCACTGTTCCAATCGGCTGTTTCAGCTCTCCTGTAAATCCGGCAATCTTGTGTGAAGAAGCATGTACATCAGTCATCGGAATTTTCATTTGGTCAAATGTCCTTTTAAAGAGGATGTTGCATGAGGCACCACTATCAACTAACACTCTTTTGACAATAGCCGGCCCAATACCGACAGAGACAACCAAAGGGTCCTCAGTAGGAGCTTCCACATTAATAGAATCCCTGGCTCTGAACATAATATCATCATGGAGAGTCTTTTGCTGCTTTAGAGGTGAAGCATCTTCCAGGATTAAGACACTTTCTTCGGTTGGTGCATACTTCAAAGCTTTTGCATACCTTTCCATTTCACCCCAACTCTTGCCAGCCGGGTGAGGTCCCCCTGTGATCACATTAATAACAGGTCTTTCCTTTCCAGCAGGCCTCTCTCCTGAATCAGATGAATTAGTTGGAGGTAACTGCCCTTGGCTGGATGAAGATGGGTCCTTTCTATTCCTCTTGACGTATTGCTGCAACTTATTCTCTCTTAGCAACTCTTCAATCAGACTTTTCAAATGGCGGCACTCATTGGTATCATGCCCTGGTTGGTTGTGAAACTTGCAAAATCTTCCGCTTTGAACATCATTCTTCCCAACTTTCACGGCCGGTGGTTTTGGAAATTCAACAGCATCCTTAGTGGCGATGAAGATATTTTCCGGGGTATCGGTCAGAGGAGTAAAGTCTGATGGTTTAAGGAAGCGGGGCTTTTTGAAGTCTTTCTGCCTTTTCCCACCATTACTTTCCCTTTTCTGATCTGCCGGTTCTTTCTTGCTTTGAGCAGTAGCATTATTTTCCGCCACCGTTGTCACAACTTTAGCTGGTGTGGAAAGATTCTCTAAGCGTATAAATTCGTCAGCCTTTTTGTAGAATTTCTCGAGCGAATTTGGTTCCTTCATTTTCAGCCATTTTCCAAATTCGCTCGATTTGTCAATAGCACGCATCAAATAGGTCAAGATCATTCGTGGCTCTGCATTATCGACTTCTGCCAGGGCTAAGTTGAAGCGGTTCAAGAATGACTTAATAGGCTCTCCCAGATTCTGTTCAAGACTGGACAGTGACATTATATCTTTTGCCTTTGAAGCGTATAGCCTGAATTGCTCTTTGAATTTTCGGGTGAGATCGGAAAACTGATCTACAGATCGGACTGGAAGCTTGGTAAACCAGAGAAGCGCCACTCCTTCTAAATAAACTGGGAAATATCGGCACTTTATCTCGTCGGTTGCTCTTGCGCCGGTCATATGCCAGTCGTATTTATACAAGAACTGATTTGGATCACTTGTCCCCCGATAAGCAAGAATAGTGGGGGGAACAAACTTTCTAGGAAATTCAGCTTTCAGAATCTTCTCGGTAAACGGAGTTCTACTTGGTGCGAATCCCCATTCGCTTTCGTCTTCATCTCTTTGCATGCTCTCTTTCATTATTTGCTTGATCATACCAGAGAGATATTCCTCATTGTTCAGAGATTTCGCAGAGTAGACCTCAGCCATCTTTTCGGGAGTTTGTCCAGGTAAATGCTCATGAAGAACTGGTGACGGCCTGGATCCTTCGGCCTGGAGGGGTGCCCCTTCGGCAGCACCTGATCCCCCGTGAGGAATATTTCTTCCCTCGGAATTGGGAGCAGCATTAGCAAAGTTTCCCTCATTATTTACTGGTCTTTGACTCGTACCAAATAGAGCATTCAGCCTTTCCATCATCAGGTTATTCTGAGTTTCAATCTGCTGGTACAGTCCGGATACAGCAGCATCTAACTCCTGTCGCGTAACACCGACGCTTGGAGCTGCCTGATTTGGAGAGAGAGAAGTGGCAGTATTGTCACGGTCATCGTCAGTTCTGACAGACTTTTGTTTCCTTCCAGGAGCCATTATGTCTGATAAACTTCTGGTTTTGTGGGAAATTCTTTCAGCAAACTTCTGAGAAGCAATGGTGAGTGGTAGCCTGAGTTGGGTTCTCAGTGAAAGCACCAAAATGTTAACGTTCAAATATGAACGATAACACCCGGTGTGTGTAATAAGATCGTGAAAGCACCACCGGTGTGACGGGAACAGAAATTAAGCAGGAAAAATAGCAGAAATGCAGTAAATGAACAACAGATTTATAGTGGTTCGGCCCGTAATTGAGCCTACGTCCACTTTATAGTCTCTTATTGCTGATTCGATAACAATTTGATACAAATCTCTTCAGGAAACAGTACAATTCGATCACAAGAAACAATCTAGACTACTAGCTCAATCTTCGACGATGAAACTCGATGAATCCATGTCGGATGTGAGGAATTTCTCTCGAAGCTTGTTGTAGTGTCGCGAATGCTTGAAGGATCCTTGATTACTGAATGAATGAAGAGTTCGACGGAGTAACAGCGCTGAAGAAATGATTTGCCAAAAGTCCTCTTCATGTTGGAAGTGATGTCCTATTTATAGAAGCTGATTTCTGGGCAGGAAATTTGCCTAAGTCTTAGGTCGCGCACGACCTTAGTTAAGTCGTAGGTCGCGAGCGACCTAAGCTAGGTCGCTGTCCCCTTGCGGCTTCAGGAGTTAGCTAGTAAAACTGTACTTGGCTTCATTTGATCAAGTAATAGGTCGCACGCGAGTTACAGAATAGCTGTGGGAGCCCTAGGTCGTAGGGCGCTGGACCTGCTTTAATAGTTAGGTCGCTAACCTCTTTAGGTCGTCAAGTCCCTTAGGTCGCTAACTACCTTAGGTTGTTAAGTCCTTTAGGTCGCTAGCTACCTTAGGTCGTTGAGTTCCATAGGTCGCAATCCTTTCTGCTGCAAGGTCGCAAGGCCTTCTGGATCTTAGGTCGCGAAGCTTTCCTGTTGCCTTAGGCCGCAAGGTCTTCTGCAGCCTTAGGTCGCAAACCCTTCTGGATCATAGGTCGCGCAGCTTTCCTGTTGCCTTAGGTCGCAAGCCCTTCTGGATCTTAGGTCGCGAAGAAGTTAGGTCGCTAACTTCTTATCTTGATAAGTCGTGGACTTTCTCAGTTAGATCGCTATGTAGTTAGGTCGTAGGTTTTTCTTAGGTCGCAAGCTCCTTTAGGTCGCAGAGCCTCTTAAGTCGTAGCCTTTCCTTAGGTCGCAACATTCTTAGGTCGCATCATTCTTAGGTCGTAGCTTTCTTAGGTCGTAGAGTTTTAGGTCGCTGAAATAAAGGAGTTAACATATATATAGTTATGGTTTTATTATATTAGTTATGTATAAGTTAAATATATATATATATATATATATGTTTTATATATATAGTGTATACGTTACAGTAGGTGTATGTAGGCGGTATTGTATATACATATGGTTTTTACTTCTATAAATTCTCTGTTATATGTATACTCTACTGTTTTGAAATATATGTTTATATTTATATTTTGGATATTATATAAACAATGATCTGCATATATTTGATTTCCTATCTAGTATACACATATTGGTTACAGCTAGTTATATATACATTAGTATATGTGAGTTTATAAAGTTTTGTTGTAGATTCCTATTAAAGTTAGTATATACATATGTATTGGTTGTTAGTATTGATAGAAGTTGGGTTACATATATTTTAATAAAAATTTATAAATGAATCTGCGCGTAAGGGTTTGCATATATAACTTACAGTAGTGCGTATATGTATTGATTTGATAATATAATATGTTATAACCCTTGGTATGTTAATCTGCTATATATGTATGTATATAGAATACAGTAAAGTACTAGTCTGGAAAGTTTATTTTATATATATTGTATAAATGAAAGAAGTATATATTGTTTTGTTCTCAAATGTTTACTTCATTCTTACTTATGTATTATTATTTGTAACTTTCGCACATGTATATTGAATAAGCACGGTCGAGTCATACTTCTTGGCCAGATTTGATGTATACTTTACAGTCGTAGATACAATGCTTATATAATTGATATGTTGATATTTGCAATAAATATTATATATAAAAATTCAGTATCTTGCATTATAAATGAGTATATATATATATATTGATTTAAAATATAATGTGTATATACATTTTAAATTTAAGATTTTTTTTTATGTATAAGTATTTTAAACTTAATATTGAGTTAAATGAAATGGTAATATAACATACACCTCGTCTAAATTTTATATGAAGCTAATTTGATCTGTTTCATCGATTTCTGTTTATCAGCTTTGTCCATCGAATTCGTGCCCATCATGCTCTGCTTTGTAACTCGTGCTTGGATTCGTAACTCATCTCAATCTAGTTCTTCTCTCTAGCCTCGAAAGGTGAGCACTCACTCACGATTAACGTTCTTTTATTTATTAAATTTGATTTCAATTGAAACGACAATTGAAATATGCTGCTATTAGTTAATTACACTGTTATATATGCTATTACCTGTATTAGTTCACCTGTGACATCTAACACCATTATCTGTTAATTATTTGTGCGATGATAATACAGTTTGGCTGATAATTTATTGATTGTGATGTTATATTGGGCGTTAAATTGTTAATGATGTAAGTGAATAATTTGAAATTGAAATTGACGTAGGATAGTTAGATTTGATATATGTGTTAAAATTGATTAAATGACATTTGTATAATATGACCCCTTTTAACTGTTAAAGTTATTGACACGTAGGATTTGTTTAATTACACTTTGAACCACTGAATGTATGTTGTTAAAGTGATGATGGATGAAATTGTAATAGATGACAAGTGAAAACCATAATGTAATAATCTTTAATCTGCATGAAATGATAGTGTAGATTCTAGAAATAATTATATTAATTCGTACAAATAACAATGCGAATTAATACGGTTATTTCGGGATTATTTGAATTGATTATTGGATTGTTATTGTTTGTTGTTATTGCTTATTTATTTACTTTGACACCATCCCAGTTATCACACTGCAAGTTCCCTTTGTTATGCTTTGATTTTTGAATTGAATTGGAATCGGGTTGAAATGATAAATACCAAAATTGAACTTTGACATTGGATATAGAGAATTAAATAAAACCCGATTGGTCAGATAATTTGATTTAAAAATAAAACGAAGATTTTATTTGAATAAATAATATGATTTTGAAATGAAGTTGAAATTTGAATTTTAATGAAAGGAAAATGTTAATATTTAAAAATCTAAAAAAAACAAATATTAACAATGTAATTTATGAAAGAATGTTGTTAAATTTGAGAAATGATTGAATTAAGTTTGAAATTATAATTAAGTTTGAAATTATTAAACTTTGAAATGATTTAATAATTAAGTTTGAAACTATAATTGAGTTTGAAATTATTGAATAATTAAGTTTTGAATTATTTAATACTTAAATAAGATTAAATTATTTAATGATTAAATTGAATTGAAATTCTTTAATAAGAAAATTGAACTTTTGAATAAGTGAATTTTACTTCGTAAATAATTAAAATTGAGTTTCTTTATTAAGTAAGTTTTGGAAAATTATTTAAGAAAGTAAATAAGTGAAATTGAATTTCTTTAACAAGAAATGAAAATGTGATATTTTTGGAATTAATATAAGACTTGTAATTGAAAGAATTGATTTGATGAATTGAATTTAATTCGATTTGAAGTTTGATTTAATGAAGTTGTACTTAAGTAGTCGATTTAATGAATTGGAAACTTTAAAAGGAATTGTTTTGAATGATAAATTTACTTAATGAATATTGAATGAAATCGATAAATGAAGTTAAATTGATTTGAATGTTAAATAAAATTTATTAAAATGATTTCGAAATGAAACTTATATACGAATTTAGATCGATATTTGAATTGTTTCAATATAAAGATTGAAATTGAATTATAAGATTTTGAAATGATAATTTGGAAGTTTTGAAACGTAAATTATGGAAATCGTTTTTGAAAGACAAATGAAATGTTGATTTACGAATTGAAATTGAAATTGAAATTGATTTGGTTTTGAAATAAATAAACGACCAATCGGTGAAATAATTTCGAAGGTTATTAAAGAGACCGGAATTCGGTTATGGATATACTCTCTATCTAAACCGAAAACCACTTTAATAACTATACGCGGAGTGATGATCCAGAATGAAGTGGTTGGAATGATGTACGTGATGACTGAAGAAAGTGAATGATAATGGATAGCCTTGACACTTGTGTCAAATTGGAAATGACTAAAACAGGAGCTGTGCCGGGCCAATGGAGGATTAGCTACCTCAAGTGGACACACTTCTTCGTAAACTATTCTTTTACTTTGTGATTGATTGGTGCGCACCCTTGATTTGGGAGTGTTGTTTCACGGTGTTGCGGGCGCTGCGGCGTTGCGTTCTCACCAGTCCGGATCAGGCGAACGGTAGTATCACTACCTTAGGTATTGCCTCATGTGCCTTGTCATACTTGTATTCCATTTATACGCGACCACTACGATTTTGATTTGTACCTTTAGTATATGGATTGCCCTCTGGTGACTTCCGGTTTTGGGGGAAACTACGGTCTTGTATATGCTTTTGGGAATAAAAATGTGTTAAGGGTGGACTTAACACTATTTTGATATCTTTACATATTACTGATAGACATTATCTACTTAGCGTACATTACTACCTAGTAGATAGTTTAACGGATCCTTAAAGGATGGTTATTCCAAACATCCTTTGAGTTACTTGTATTTCAATTGCTATTTCACTTGAGTTGGATTTATTAATATAAGAATGTTAATCCTGACTCGAGTGTCTTGTGTTTTTGCTTTACGCTCGGGTCAGACTGAGTGATCCAATATTCGAGACTCACCTTTGGAGTTGGAGCTTTGCTTGAAGATCCAGCCATCTATTCTGCTTTCAGTATTCGATGATTCCAGTGATGCATTCTGATTTGTATCTGATGTATCGTGTTACTCTTCCGTTGTATCTGGTTTAACTCTGATGTATCGTATTACTCTTCTATTGTAAACTCTGATGTAACTTATACATTTATATAGTAGCTTCATGAACTATTATCTCTTTTATTTCCACTGCACTTATTACTCTGTGTCTGTGATCTGTGATTATTTTATTTACTGTATATGTTCAGTTTTGCCAAATTTAAATTAACAACGCGGTATTTTGAGCAATTCAACTCCGGCATGAGTGTCTACCTATACACTTATAATGGATGCGAATGGTCCAAAATATCGGGTCGTTACACAATATTATTATTAACCCACAATTCAACTTCCATTTAGCCAAATTCGAATTCTATTTCCATATTCCATTCACTAATTTATTCAATTTAGTTTATTCCCCAAATTTCTTTCTTCACCTGGCAAACAATAAGCTGAGAATCGCTGAAAATTTGTATCACTTTGATATTTAATTCCTTGGCGATTTTCAATCCGGCAATAAGGGCTTCATATTCTGCTTCATTGTTCGTCGAAGGAAATTCCAGTCTCAATGCATAACATAGTGATCGTCCTTCGGGAGTTTCGAGCACAACTCCTGCCCCAGAACAATAATCATTTCTCGAGCCATCAACATACAACTTCCATTGTATCGGAATGCAGTCAGTGGTTTCTTCCTTACTGTCACCTTTGTCAGTGGATTCTGCAATGAAATCTGCTAAAGCTTGTCCGTTAATTGCTCTTCGGGGATGGTAAGTGATGTCATATTGGCTGAGTTCTATGTTCCACTTCAAGAGACGACCCGAAGTTTCAGGACGATACAGGACTTGCTTCAAAGGCTGATCAGCCAGGACCTTGATAGGATGAGATTGAAAATAGGGCCTCAACTTTCTGGAAGCGATTAGTAGACAATAAGCAAGTTTTTCTATCTTTGAATAATTCATTTCAGCCCCAGCGAACCGTTTGCTGATGTAGTAAACCGGACGTTGTATTTTCATATCTTCTCGTACGAGTGCTGCACTTAAAGCATGGGATAAAATTGCCAAATAGATGAAGAGGTCTTCACCATCACTAGGCTTGGAGAGGACCGGAGGAGTTCTCATATGATGAATCAGTTGATCGAAAGCATTCTGACATTCAGGAGTCCATTCGAAATTTTTCTTTCCTTTCTTTAGAGCATCAAAGAAGGGAATGCATTTGTCTGTGGCCTTGGAAATGAAGCGACTAAGAGCGGCAACCTTTCCATTGAGACTTTGTAGTTCTTTCTTTGTTCTAGGGGCTTTAACTTCTCTTAGAGCTGTGATTTGAGCAGGATTGGCCTCGATGCCCCTAGCGCTTACGATGAAACCCAGGAATTTTCCAGACTCTACTCCGAATGAACATTTCAATGGATTGAGCTTCATTCCGTACTTCCGAAGAATTGAGAACATTTCTGCCAGGTGATCCATGTGGTCTACTGCTTTCTTTGACTTTACTAACATATCATCAACGTAGACTTCCATCGTTTTGCCAATCTGAGGCTTGAACATAGCGTTGACAAGTCTTTGGTATGTTGCCCCAGCATTCTTTAACCCGAATGGCATGACTTTGTAACAGTAGAGTCCCACATCTGTAATAAAGCTTGTGTCCTCCTGATCTGGTTCATTCATCATAATCTGATTGTATCCAGAATAGGCATCCATAAAAGATAACAACTCATGTCCAGCCGTCCCATCTACTAATTGGTCGATTCTAGGCAACGGGAAGCAGTCTTTGGGGCAAGCTTTGTTCAGATCTGAGAAATCAATGCATACTCTCCACTTTCCATTTGCCTTCTTAACCAGTACTGGATTTGAAACCCAATTTGGATAAGTGGATTCTTTGATGAAATTATTCTCTAAGAGACGATCTACCTCTTCCTTTAAAGCTGCTGACCTTTCTGGACCTTGAGTTCTTCTTTTCTGTTTTACTGGTGTGAATTTCGGATCGACATTCAGGGTATGAACAGCAATTGTTGGAGAGATTCCGCACATATCAGCATGACACCAAGCGAACACATCTAGATTGGCTTTTAAGAATGATATCAGTGTGTTTTGAACTGTTATACTTAGCTGTGAACCCACATTGAGTACTTTATTTGGGTCTTTCGGGTCTACAGATACTGGTACCGTTACTTCCACGGGTACCACTCTATTCTCCCCTGTACTGGCTTTCCTGGGGTCCATTTCTTTTCTTGCATTGCTGTGTTCGCCAGTACAGGGGCCGCTCCGTAGTTGCTATAGGGTCGGTTCCTTGATGCGGAGTGGAGCTGCCACATCTTTCCCCATTTCTTTTCTCCTGGCCTCTCGGAGTTCTACAAGATAACATTCTCGTCCTGCGTTTTGATCTCCTTTAATAACAGCAATCCCATTATCAGTAGGAAATTTCATTGTTAAGCACCAAGGAGCGAGGACGGCCCTGAAAGCAGCGAGAGTAGGCCGGCCCAAGAAAGCGTTATAGGCGGAGAATCCATCAACAATTACAAAAGTTTGCTTCCGAACCAATTTCTTGTGTCCTTCGCCCATTTCAACAAACAAGTCCACTGTTCCAATCGGCTGTTTCAGCTCTCCTGTAAATCCGGCAATCTTGTGTGAAGAAGCATGTACATCAGTCATCGGAATTTTCATTTGGTCAAATGTCCTTTTAAAGAGGATGTTGCATGAGGCACCACTATCAACTAACACTCTTTTGACAATAGCCGGCCCAATACCGACAGAGACAACCAAAGGGTCCTCAGTAGGAGCTTCCACATTAATAGAATCCCTGGCTCTGAACATAATATCATCATGGAGAGTCTTTTGCTGCTTTAGAGGTGAAGCATCTTCCAGGATTAAGACACTTTCTTCGGTTGGTGCATACTTCAAAGCTTTTGCATACCTTTCCATTTCACCCCAACTCTTGCCAGCCGGGTGAGGTCCCCCTGTGATCACATTAATAACAGGTCTTTCCTTTCCAGCAGGCCTCTCTCCTGAATCAGATGAATTAGTTGGAGGTAACTGCCCTTGGCTGGATGAAGATGGGTCCTTTCTATTCCTCTTGACGTATTGCTGCAACTTATTCTCTCTTAGCAACTCTTCAATCAGACTTTTCAAATGGCGGCACTCATTGGTATCATGCCCTGGTTGGTTGTGAAACTTGCAAAATCTTCCGCTTTGAACATCATTCTTCCCAACTTTCACGGCCGGTGGTTTTGGAAATTCAACAGCATCCTTAGTGGCGATGAAGATATTTTCCGGGGTATCGGTCAGAGGAGTAAAGTCTGATGGTTTAAGGAAGCGGGGCTTTTTGAAGTCTTTCTGCCTTTTCCCACCATTACTTTCCCTTTTCTGATCTGCCGGTTCTTTCTTGCTTTGAGCAGTAGCATTATTTTCCGCCACCGTTGTCACAACTTTAGCTGGTGTGGAAAGATTCTCTAAGCGTATAAATTCGTCAGCCTTTTTGTAGAATTTCTCGAGCGAATTTGGTTCCTTCATTTTCAGCCATTTTCCAAATTCGCTCGATTTGTCAATAGCACGCATCAAATAGGTCAAGATCATTCGTGGCTCTGCATTATCGACTTCTGCCAGGGCTAAGTTGAAGCGGTTCAAGAATGACTTAATAGGCTCTCCCAGATTCTGTTCAAGACTGGACAGTGACATTATATCTTTTGCCTTTGAAGCGTATAGCCTGAATTGCTCTTTGAATTTTCGGGTGAGATCGGAAAACTGATCTACAGATCGGACTGGAAGCTTGGTAAACCAGAGAAGCGCCACTCCTTCTAAATAAACTGGGAAATATCGGCACTTTATCTCGTCGGTTGCTCTTGCGCCGGTCATATGCCAGTCGTATTTATACAAGAACTGATTTGGATCACTTGTCCCCCGATAAGCAAGAATAGTGGGGGGAACAAACTTTCTAGGAAATTCAGCTTTCAGAATCTTCTCGGTAAACGGAGTTCTACTTGGTGCGAATCCCCATTCGCTTTCGTCTTCATCTCTTTGCATGCTCTCTTTCATTATTTGCTTGATCATACCAGAGAGATATTCCTCATTGTTCAGAGATTTCGCAGAGTAGACCTCAGCCATCTTTTCGGGAGTTTGTCCAGGTAAATGCTCATGAAGAACTGGTGACGGCCTGGATCCTTCGGCCTGGAGGGGTGCCCCTTCGGCAGCACCTGATCCCCCGTGAGGAATATTTCTTCCCTCGGAATTGGGAGCAGCATTAGCAAAGTTTCCCTCATTATTTACTGGTCTTTGACTCGTACCAAATAGAGCATTCAGCCTTTCCATCATTAGGTTATTCTGAGTTTCAATCTGCTGGTACAGTCCGGATACAGCAGCATCTAACTCCTGTCGCGTAACACCGACGCTTGGAGCTGCCTGATTTGGAGAGAGAGAAGTGGCAGTATTGTCACGGTCATCGTCAGTTCTGACAGACTTTCGTTTCCTTCCAGGAGCCATTATGTCTGATAAACTTCTGGTTTTGTGGGAAATTCTTTCAGCAAACTTCTGAGAAGCAATGGTGAGTGGTAGCCTGAGTTGGGTTCTCAGTGAAAGCACCAAAATGTTAACGTTCAAATATGAACGATAACACCCGGTGTGTGTAATAAGATCGTGAAAGCACCACCGGTGTGACGGGAACAGAAATTAAGCAGGAAAAATAGCAGAAATGCAGTAAATGAACAACAGATTTATAGTGGTTCGGCCCGTAATTGAGCCTACGTCCACTTTATAGTCTCTTATTGCTGATTCGATAACAATTTGATACAAATCTCTTCAGGAAACAGTACAATTCGATCACAAGAAACAATCTAGACTACTAGCTCAATCTTCGACGATGAAACTCGATGAATCCATGTCGGATGTGAGGAATTTCTCTCGAAGCTTGTTGTAGTGTCGCGAATGCTTGAAGGATCCTTGATTACTGAATGAATGAAGAGTTCGACGGAGTAACAGCGCTGAAGAAATGATTTGCCAAAAGTCCTCTTCATGTTGGAAGTGATGTCCTATTTATAGAAGCTGATTTCTGGGCAGGAAATTTGCCTAAGTCTTAGGTCGCGCACGACCTTAGTTAAGTCGTAGGTCGCGAGCGACCTAAGCTAGGTCGCTGTCCCCTTGCGGCTTCAGGAGTTAGCTAGTAAAACTGTACTTGGCTTCATTTGATCAAGTAATAGGTCGCACGCGAGTTACAGAATAGCTGTGGGAGCCCTAGGTCGTAGGGCGCTGGACCTGCTTTAATAGTTAGGTCGCTAACCTCTTTAGGTCGTCAAGTCCCTTAGGTCGCTAACTACCTTAGGTTGTTAAGTCCTTTAGGTCGCTAGCTACCTTAGGTCGTTGAGTTCCATAGGTCGCAATCCTTTCTGCTGCAAGGTCGCAAGGCCTTCTGGATCTTAGGTCGCGAAGCTTTCCTGTTGCCTTAGGCCGCAAGGTCTTCTGCAGCCTTAGGTCGCAAACCCTTCTGGATCATAGGTCGCGCAGCTTTCCTGTTGCCTTAGGTCGCAAGCCCTTCTGGATCTTAGGTCGCGAAGAAGTTAGGTCGCTAACTTCTTATCTTGATAAGTCGTGGACTTTCTCAGTTAGATCGCTATGTAGTTAGGTCGTAGGTTTTTCTTAGGTCGCAAGCTCCTTTAGGTCGCAGAGCCTCTTAAGTCGTAGCCTTTCCTTAGGTCGCAACATTCTTAGGTCGCATCATTCTTAGGTCGTAGCTTTCTTAGGTCGTAGAGTTTTAGGTCGCTGAAATAAAGGAGTTAACATATATATAGTTATGGTTTTATTATATTAGTTATGTATAAGTTAAATATATATATATATATATATATATATGTTTTATATATATAGTGTATACGTTACAGTAGGTGTATGTAGGCGGTATTGTATATACATATGGTTTTTACTTCTATAAATTCTCTGTTATATGTATACTCTACTATTTTGAAATATATTTTTATATTTATATTTTGGATATTATATAAACAATGATCTGCATATATTTGATTTCCTATCTAGTATACACATATTGGTTATAGCTAGTTATATATACATTAGTATATGTGAGTTTATAAAGTTTTGTTGTAGATTCCTATTAAAGTTAGTATATACATATGTATTGGTTGTTAGTACTTGATAGAAGTTGGGTTACATATATTTTAATAAAAATTTATAAATGAATCTGCGCGTAAGGGTTTGCATATATAACTTACAGTAGTGCGTATATGTATTGATTTGATAATATAATATGTTATAACCCTTGGTATGTTAATCTGCTATATATGTATGTATATAGAATACAGTAAAGTACTAGTCTGGAAAGTTTATTTTATATATATTGTATAAATGAAAGAAGTATATATTGTTTTGTTCTCAAATTTTTACTTCATTCTTACTTATGTATTATTATTTGTAACTTTCGCACATGTATATTGAATAAGCACGGTCGAGTCATACTTCTTGGCCAGATTTGATGTATACTTTACAGTCGTAGATACAATGCTTATATAATTGATATGTTGATATTTGCAATAAATATTATATATAAAAATTCAGTATCTTGCATTATAAATGAGTATATATATATATATATATTGATTTAAAATATAATGTGTATATACATTTTAAATTTAAGATTTTTTTTTATGTTTAAGTATTTTAAACTTAATATTGAGTTAAATGAAATGGTAATATAACATACACCTCGTCTAAATTTTATATGAAGCTAATTTGATCTGTTTCATCGATTTCTGTTTATCAGCTTTGTCCATCGAATTCGTGCCCATCATGCTCTGCTTTGTAACTCGTGCTTGGATTCGTAACTCATCTCAATCTAGTTCTTCTCTCTAGCCTCGAAAGGTGAGCACTCACTCACGATTAACGTTCTTTTATTTATTAAATTTGATTTCAATTGAAACGACAATTGAAATATGCTGCTATTAGTTAATTACACTGTTATATATGCTATTACCTGTATTAGTTCACCTGTGACATCTAACACCATTATCTGTTAATTATTTGTGCGATGATAATACAGTTTGGCTGATAATTTATTGATTGTGATGTTATATTGGGCGTTAAATTGTTAATGATGTAAGTGAATTGACGTAGGATAGTTAGATTTGATATATGTGTTAAAATTGATTAAATGACATTTGTATAATATGACCCCTTTTAACTGTTAAAGTTATTGACACGTAGGATTTGTTTAATTACACTTTGAACCACTGAATGTATGTTGTTAAAGTGATGATGGATGAAATTGTAATAGATGACAAGTGAAAACCATAATGTAATAATCTTTAATCTGCATGAAATGATAGTGTAGATTCTAGAAATAATTATATTAATTCGTACAAATAACAATGCGAATTAATACGGTTATTTCGGGATTATTTGAATTGATTATTGAATTGTTATTGTTTGTTGTTATTGCTTATTTATTTACTTTGACACCATCCCAGTTATCACACTGCAAGTTCCCTTTGTTATGCTTTGATTTTTGAATTGAATTGGAATCGGGTTGAAATGATAAATACCAAAATTGAACTTTGACATTGGATATAGAGAATTAAATAAAACCCGATTGGTCAGATAATTTGATTTAAAAATAAAACGAAGATTTTATTTGAATAAATAATATGATTTTGAAATGAAGTTGAAATTTGAATTTTAATGAAAGGAAAATGTTAATATTTAAAAATCTAAAAAAAACAAATATTAACAATGTAATTTATGAAAGAATGTTGTTAAATTTGAGAAATGATTGAATTAAGTTTGAAATTATAATTAAGTTTGAAATTATTAAACTTTGAAATGATTTAATAATTAAGTTTGAAACTATAATTGAGTTTGAAATTATTGAATAATTAAGTTTTGAATTATTTAATACTTAAATAAGATTAAATTATTTAATGATTAAATTGAATTGAAATTCTTTAATAAGAAAATTGAACTTTTGAATAAGTGAATTTTACTTCGTAAATAATTAAAATTGAGTTTCTTTATTAAGTAAGTTTTGGAAAATTATTTAAGAAAGTAAATAAGTGAAATTGAATTTCTTTAACAAGAAATGAAAATGTGATATTTTTGGAATTAATATAAGACTTGTAATTGAAAGAATTGATTTGATGAATTGAATTTAATTCGATTTGAAGTTTGATTTAATGAAGTTGTACTTAAGTAGTCGATTTAATGAATTGGAAACTTTAAAAGGAATTGTTTTGAATGATAAATTTACTTAATGAATATTGAATGAAATCGATAAATGAAGTTAAATTGATTTGAATGTTAAATAAAATTTATTAAAATGATTTCGAAATGAAACTTATATACGAATTTAGATCGATATTTGAATTGTTTCAATATAAAGATTGAAATTGAATTATAAGATTTTGAAATGATAATTTGGAAGTTTTGAAACGTAAATTATGGAAATCGTTTTTGAAAGACAAATGAAATGTTGATTTACGAATTGAAATTGAAATTGAAATTGATTTGGTTTTGAAATAAATAAACGACCAATCGGTGAAATAATTTCGAAGGTTATTAAAGAGACCGTAATTCGGTTATGGATATACTCTCTATCTAAACCGAAAACCACTTTAATAACTATACGCGGAGTGATGATCCAGAATGAAGTGGTTGGAATGATGTACGTGATGACTGAAGAAAGTGAATGATAATGGATAGCCTTGACACTTGTGTCAAATTGGAAATGACTAAAACAGGAGCTGTGCCGGGCCAATGGAGGATTAGCTACCTCAAGTGGACACACTTCTTCGTAAACTATTCTTTTACTTTGTGATTGATTGGTGCGCACCCTTGATTTGGGAGTGTTGTTTCACGGTGTTGCGGGCGCTGCGGCGTTGCGTTCTCACCAGTCCGGATCAGGCGAACGGTAGTATCACTACCTTAGGTATTGCCTCATGTGCCTTGTCATACTTGTATTCCATTTATACGCGACCACTACGATTTTGATTTGTACCTTTAGTATATGGATTGCCCTCTGGTGACTTCCGGTTTTGGGGGAAACTACGGTCTTGTATATGCTTTTGGGAATAAAAATGTGTTAAGGGTGGACTTAACACTATTTTGATATCTTTACATATTACTGATAGACATTATCTACTTAGCGTACATTACTACCTAGTAGATAGTTTAACGGATCCTTAAAGGATGGTTATTCCAAACATCCTTTGAGTTACTTGTATTTCAATTGCTATTTCACTTGAGTTGGATTTATTAATATAAGAATGTTAATCCTGACTCGAGTGTCTTGTGTTTTTGCTTTACGCTCGGGTCAGACTGAGTGATCCAATATTCGAGACTCACCTTTGGAGTTGGAGCTTTGCTTGAAGATCCAGCCATCTATTCTGCTTTCAGTATTCGATGATTCCAGTGATGCATTCTGATTTGTATCTGATGTATCGTGTTACTCTTCCGTTGTATCTGGTTTAACTCTGATGTATCGTATTACTCTTCTATTGTAAACTCTGATGTAACTTATACATTTATATAGTAGCTTCATGAACTATTATCTCTTTTATTTCCACTGCACTTATTACTCTGTGTCTGTGATCTGTGATTATTTTATTTACTGTATATGTTCAGTTTTGCCAAATTTAAATTAACAACGCGGTATTTTGAGCAATTCAACTCCGGCATGAGTGTCTACCTATACACTTATAATGGATGCGAATGGTCCAAAATATCGGGTCGTTACACAATATTATTATTAACCCACAATTCAACTTCCATTTAGCCAAATTCGAATTCTATTTCCATATTCCATTCACTAATTTATTCAATTTAGTTTATTCCCCAAATTTCAATCCAATATTTGATTCTCATATAAAAAAATCACTTTAACTATTCTCCTGGAGTTCTATTTATTTAAATAATTCTAGTTTTGGATTTCATTCTTTTTTTTCCCAAAATACAAACAAATTTTATTTGGCTTATTTATTTTACTTCCAACGTTTATAAGTCACAACTTATTTATATCCGTTCCTTTATCCATTTATAATCAATCCAATTTACAATTTACCTTTAACTTGGAATTATACCTTTTATTTAGCCAATATAATTTTTTATTATTAAATAAACATTTAAAATAAGCTTCCAGAGTTTAAACAATTCTCCAAAATTTCAAAATCACCTTTGAAATCAACTGCATCCAAAACCCTTGGCAAATTCAATTTCCCTTTTTAAAATTTCAAACCAAACCTCGTTCACAACAATTTCAATTTAAAACAATTTGGTAGCAATTTCTCTTTTAGAAACTCGAAAATGAACATCGATGATGCTGCAGTCATCACCGAAATTATTTTCCAGCGACCGAAAGAGAATTTAATGCTTTTATCTCTTAAAAATATCCCAAATATTTTTTTCTCAAATCTCCCATATTCAATTCCAATTCGAAAATATTTCCGAAATAATATCACTATTATTTTTCCCAAAAATCCTTTGAAAACCATGCCCAAATCCCAGGAATTTGAATTTTTCCCAAAATACCAAACTTGAAATCCATTCCGATTTATTTTCAACATTTCTCTGGAATCCTATTTCCAATTATAAATCACATTTGTATATGAAGTTCATTTCAATTCATTTATAACCGATATTCTCCAATACCATTTGTTATATCAATTTATTTTTCAACTTGGTTATAAACTTTCAATTTCTTATTCAATTTTACACTTAAATGATAATAATTTAATATTATCACTTCCTAACAACCAAGCAACCAAATACTATAATAATTTACAAAAATTATACCTTTTATATACAAAAATAATTTGGGTAAAATTATTTCATTTACCCTATTTTAAAACAATACTGTGTCGAATTGTTCTATTCAAGTGTTTAGAAACCCCTTCGATACAGTTGTCCAGACTGTGCTGACGAAGGTTCATATACCACTCAATAAATCAATCAACACAACATAAAACCATTTTTTTTATATCCACTAACAAATACGCACTCATATCTATTAATACTCTCAACATTCCCACCAGAGCCAAGGTTATCTCCAGCCTAAGCTCTGATACCACTGTAACAACCCGCAAATCCGTACCCCTTGAATTGACATTAATTTCCATTAATGAACTCAAGAAGAACGAAAATACGAACCATTTGTGTTAAGAAGAAGAGGTAGAAGAAGAAAATAGAAAAACAAAAAACATCAGAATCTCACATCGCAGTGGAATAAAATATAATAGATAACAACAGAGTCTTTATACAAATTAAAACTATATCTGTTTGGACAATACATCATCAGAGTACACATACATACAACTGGACAATAATCATGTCATGTCCTCAATATAACAGAGTACAACAATCAACACAGCGGAATATATATAAACAAATACGGGAGTACGTCATGTCATCCAGCTCATCTCCTGAGCTCCACAACATCATACCATGTAACCTGTAATACTCAGTCTGACCCGAGCATTATAATAAAATAACACCCGAGTCAGTCTGGAAAACCAGCGTGAGAAAATCACACTCAAACTGATTATTAAAGTTTCAAAATCCTTTGAAATCAAAAGCATCTCGTAAGACCACGCCACAAATAAACATGTCGGGTTTTTACCCTACGATAGCCAAAACACTTTTTTATCAATTCCGTCTGATATTATAATAGTGTCTATTGAAAGTAAAATAGAATCTAGCTGAAATGCTTGCATCTCACGTTTCAGCAATAGTTGAGCACAATCAAAACCGTACAGGCACGTAGGGAAAATGGATTTCCATCAATGACTAGGCACTGGGGTACCACCTATCACAGTACGTGGCCTAGATCACAGTACCGAGGATTACTCCCAATCCCCTGCAACACAAGACCGGAACCATCCCTTACTGGATAATTCCGAATAAAATCACCCCACGGTTGGGATCAGCAACCGCACAACTAAGCCGAAATAAAAAGGGACATCTAGACAGGGATGACCTTACTCTCAAGTGGGGGCTACCTACGAAGCCTTGCTGCATAACCCCTGATTTTCAGTCATTCCCGGTTGATGAGGCTCGAGGCTAAATGATACCTTTATAGAACATATCCCTTAGAATGCCCATCGTCCGCTGACGATGTCACGAAAGCATTCGTCCATATAAGTCCGTCCCGGGTTTGAACAGAACCGAAGGCACTACTCCTACTACATCCATTTTGGAAATATCCTCAGGATTAGTAGCGACTAGCCCTTGCACTTCACTGCTCCATCTTCGACTCCGAAATCGTTTCCACGAAACGTACAAATCGGATCGAAGTGGTTTTCGAGAAATAAATCTCGATCCCGGTCTCTTCGAAACGATCAGCGCATTGGCCAATATTGATAGTCGGTTATTTAACTATCAATTAACATCCATAACATCCATCAAACAATAAATAATTTCCCAGATTATTTATTTACCTCAAATATCTTCGCAAGATATATTTCTATTTTCAAACCTCTTTTGAAAACAGTTCAAAAAATTTCCTCTTATGGAATACATATCTCCAATATTTATTCCCACTGAAACACCAAGTACAAAATACTTTTAGATTTTTAAAATAATTTAAAAACACTTTATTATAAATATACTTTATAACTTTGGAATTTAAAACTATTTTAATACTTTATTCAAAGATATATACTCTAAGAATAAATAAATCCACTTTATAAATATAAACAAAATTTCCCTTTAACATATTATTAAATCACTTTTATATATTTTCAACAATAATAGATTTGAAAATACTTACTTTAAAGTCTAAACATGTGACGACCCGGAATTTTTGAGCATTTGAAATTGGAATATTTAATTAATTTTAAATATTCAGAGGTTAATTATAAACTTAAATTTCAAATATCGCTGTTTATTGAGTAATTTAATAATTAAATTAAATTATTTGAAAGTCGATAAAATAGTAAATCTGGTATTCTAAGCTAATTAAAAATATTTTGAAGGCTTGAAAAATTCATATAAATGATACTGGAAATAATAGAAGTGCTGAAATTGAATTTTGAAGATGATTTGTTCAGTTTTAAAAATATACTGTTTAAATTTGAATTTAAAATAGCCTTCCGAGGCACAGTCTTGGAATTTGACGAAACCAGTTTCATTGGATCCATAATATTGTATTATTATCGGATTTCAATTTTCGTAGTGTTTGGGATTGTTGTGTGAGCGTATGATATATAAACGCGTTGAAATTTAAATCGAAGATTTAATATTATAAACTGGGTCCAAAAAGCTATCTTCTCCATACGATCGATTTAGGACTCGAACCCTCTCACATTGCGTTCGGAATGGGGGCATAACATTATGGATGCCAGACGGCACGCTTCGATAGGAGATCGGTATCTTTAGTTATACGAATATGAGATATTTTAGAAATAAATTAATATTATAAATTCTTAAAAGTCAATTCTGTCAGCCACCTTACCCTGGAAGCCACCTTACCCTAGAAGCCACCCTATCTTGTTAATAGCCGTCTCTTCCTTATACATTTCAGCATTCATGAATCGAATTTCATAAAAAAAAAAGAAAAAAAAAAGTGATTTCAAAATCAAAACCCCTCCGTTCTTTTCAACATCATTCCAGGAAGCGTTGCTCAGTTCTAAACCTGATCGAAATTGACTTCACGAAAATAGATTTGGCAGCCGACCTCGAAACCCTGACTCGTTCAGGTCGACGCGAGCAGTGAGATACGGAATCGCGTTTCGCGACTCAAAATTCGAGTCCAGTTCGACTAGAGGAGGGCGACACATGGTATTTGGGGTTTGGCCAGGTTCGAGCTCGTGTTCGAACGGTAGGAAGCGGGGCAGTGCGACATTGGCAAGGCAAGATTTGGGGGCTGACAGCGTTGTAGTCAGTGGGGTTGGTCGCACGGTCGTGCTCAACACGAGGAAGCTGTGGGAGTCGGTGATACTCGACATTCGATTGAAATGGGATGTCTGGTGGTGGCAAGCGCGAGGGTGCGGCGTGGTTCCTGGCGTTGCAGTGAGGTATATCAATTCTTTTTAATTTGAATAATTAAATACTTATATATAGAGAGTAATGAATTTTAAAGTTTGGTTTTATATTTCAACAAATATACATATACTAAATAGGAAACGTTTTACAGTAAAGCAAACTACAGTTTTGCTATTTGCAGAGGAAAAAAAATATATATAAGTAAATCAAAAATTATATATATATATATAGGTGATTAACTCGATCAATTTACTTATAAGATTATTTTAGTTACTAGGAATTATTTATCTTAAGGAAATGGGTTAAAATTTATTTTTAAGTAATCTAAGAAGTAATTGATTGTTTAGGGTAACTAATTAAATGGTAATTAACTGTTTGACTATTTCGAATATTGATAAGTTATATAATGTTATTCAAGGTCTAGAACTTATAGAGGAATTGGCAAGATGGATCGGATTGCTAATATAAGGGGCAAAGGTGAGTTAATCTCACTCAGTTAAATTTAAATTTAATTGGTTAAATTTAAGTAATTGGTTGAATGATTGATTTGGTTTGATGTGATACTATATATATAGTAGTATATAGCAATATATACATATTGGCATATGTATATATTGGAATAGTTGATATTCCCGCATTATATAGCGGATGAGACCCTATGCGCCGCATAATAGCGGATGATATTTTATAAAAACCCATATACCGCGATATTCCACCTCGAAGTGGAATTGGTATTGTGCTAACGTCTTTGGATGCAGGGAAACAGGTTGGAGGGATCCAACTGGATTCCTCAAAATATATTTAATTTTGTTTAAATATTCTGTGATATGATTTTTGATGTCCTGTGATGATTTATATTGGATAATCTGGTTGGATTGAAATTCCCAGTATAATGAGTTATCAAAAGCAATTGAATTGAATTTTAGGAAGAAATAAAAGAGTAAAATTTAAGTTAAATAATTCTAGTGAATTCGAATAAATTAAATAAGGAATTGTAAAAGAAATAAAGAAATTTCTTAATTCGAACAAATATGGGAAAAGAGGATTTTGAATTAAATAGTGAAGAAATAAATCTTTAACTAGAGTGATATTATTTAAAAATATAAAAGGATTGATTTTATTGAAATTTAAAGATTTAATTTAATTAAAATATTAATTGAAGAAGTTTGGAAATCCGAAATTGGTATTTTAGTTAAAAAGGGTTTTAACTCATAATAAGGAAATAAAAGATGAAAGTTAATGTATTTGAAATAATTGAAGTAAATAGGGAAATTTATTTCAAAGTAAAGTAAAATGGAAATCAATTGGAAATTGATTTAAGTGTTTAAAAACTTGGATTTTTAAAAGAGAAATGAGATTTTGGAGATATAAACTGGGTTTATAAAGTAAAATAAAATATCAGTGGATATTTGAGAATATAAATTCAAGATGGGAATTTATAAAAGGATATGGATTGGTTTAAAAATAAATGTTGGTTTATTTTTAAAAGATGGAAATGAGAAGTGTATTTCTCTGGATTGCCAAGTACGTTTTTCCAAAAAAAAATTCTAAATATAAGTTAAAGGTTTTAATATGTTTTAAAAAGCATGTTTAGAAAATTGATTATTTTTAAATGTTAACTTTTTAAAGTAAGTATTTTCAAAAAATCTATTATTGTAGTAATTATATAAAAGTGATTTGCTATTATGTTTTTAAAAGGAGAAATTTAGTTTATATTATAAAGTGGTTTATTTTAATGTATATATTTTTAATAAAGTATTAAAGTAGTTTGATTTCAATGTTATAAAATATATTTAGAATGAAGTGTTTTTAAATTATTTTAAAATTAAAAGTATTTTGTACTTGGTGATTTAGTGGAAAAAATTATTTGGGAAATGTATTCCGTAAGCGGAAACTGTTTTGAAATTGTTTCAAAGGAGTTTGAAAATAGAAATATATCTTGGAAAGATATTTGGGCAAATAAATAATGTGGGAAATTATTTATTGTGTGATGGTTGCTTGTGGATGTTAATTGATAGTTAAATAACCGACTATCAATATTGGCCAAATGCGTTGATCGTTTCGAAGAGACCGGGATCGGGTTTCCGTATACCGGGATTCTAGGTCTGGAGACCCGAATACCACTTCGATCCGGTTTGTACGTTTCGTGTAACGTGTTCGGAGTCGAAGATGGAGCTGTGAAGTGCAAGGGCTAGTCGCTGCTAATCCTGAGGATATTTCCAAAATGGATGTAGTAGGAATAGTGCCTTCGGTTCCGTTCAAACCCAGGACGGACTTGTATGGACGAATGCTTGCGAAACATCGTCAGTGGACGATGGGCATTCTAAGGGATATGTTCTGAAAAGGTATCGTTTAGCCTCGAACCTCATCAACCGGGAATGACTGAAAATCAGGGGTTATGCAGCAAGGCTTCGTGGGTAGCACCCACTTGAGAGTAAGGTCATCCCTGTCTAGATGTCCCTTTTATTTCGGCTTAGTGGTGCGGTTGCTGATCACAACCGTGGGGTGATTTTATTTGGAATTATCCAGTAAGGGATGATTCCGGCCTTGTGTTGCAGGGGAGCGGGCGTACTCCTCGGTACGCTGATCTAGACCAGGTACTGTGATAGGTGGTACCCCAGTGCCTAGTCATTTGTTGGAAATCCATTCTTCCTACGTGCCTTGTACGGTATTTGTTTGTATTACCCACTTTTGTGGCTAGTATGCTGGAATTTAATCATGTAACAATTTCAGCTATTTCAATAAGTACTTGTGAATAGACACTATTATAATATCAGAGGATTTTTATAAAAAGTGTTTTAGCTATCGTAAGGTAAAAACCCGACATGTTTATTTGTGACGTGGTCTTACGAGATGCTTTTGTTTTCAAAAGGATTTTTGAAACTTAAATAATCAATTGAGTGTGATTTTCTCACGCTTGTATTCCAGACTGACTCGGGTATTGTTTTATATGATGCTCGGGTCAGACCGAGATAAACAGGTTCAGATTATGCTGTGGAGCTCAGGAGGCGAGCTGGATGACGATACGTACTCTCGTACTTGCTATTATTTTTCCGCTGTGTATTCAGTTGTATGTTATGGATGTTGATGTACTCTGATGATGAACTCTGATGATGTATTCTGTAAATATATTGTATAAACAGATATATTTTTCTGTTTGAGTAAAGATCTGTTTGTATATATTATATTTTATTCCGCTGCGATGTGAGATTCTGTTGTTGATTTTCTGTTTCTTCTTCTTCTACCTCTTCTTCTTTAACACAAATGGTTCGATTTTCCGGGTTTGGAAATTCGGGTCGTTACAGTGGTATCAGAGCTTAGGCTGGCGACAACCTTGGCTCTGGTGGGAATTTTGAGAGTATTAATAGATATGAGCGCGTATTTGTTAGTGAATATAAAATGGTTTTATATGGTGTTGACTTATCGGTTGAGTGTTTATGGATTCTGGTCGATGTGTGGGACGCCACAACATCGATAGGGATTTCTAAACTCTTAAACAAGATAAACCGACACAATATTGTTTTAAAATGGGGTAAATGAAATAATTTTACCCAAATTATTTTTGTATATAAAAAGAAAAGTTTTTGTAAGCTATTTAGCTTATATATGGATGTTTGATTGTTAGGAAGTGATAATATTAAATTAGTATCATTTAAATATCAAATTGAATAGGAAATTGGAATCATAACCTAGGTTAAGAAAATAAATTCAGATAATAAAGTGAAATTTGTAACTGTGAATTATAAATATGATTTATAATTGGGAATAGGATTCCAGAGGAACATTTGAAAATAAATCGAGATGGATTTCAAATTTGGAATTTTGTGAAGTTTAAAATTCCTTTGAGTTTGGAAATGGTTTCAAAAGGGTTTTGGAGAAATAATAGTATTATTTCAGGAATATTTTGAGTTGAAATCTTGTGAGATTTGGAAATTAAAAATATTTGAAAGTGTTTTTAAAGAGATAAAAGCATTAAATTCTCTTTCGGTCGCTGGGAAATAACTTCGGTGATGACTGCAGCATCATCGATGTTCATTTTCGGGTTTCTGAAAGAGAAATTGCTACCTAGATGTATGGGCTGGTGTTTGTTTGCAAAACTGAGTTTGGTTTTGGAATTGAAAAGGGTTTTGGGTATAGTTGATTTCAAAAGTGATTTTGAAATTCTGGGAAATTGTTTAAACTCTGGAATCTTATTTAAAATGTTTATGGAATGATGAGCAAAATAAAATATATATTAGTTAAATAAATTGTATAATCCCTAATTAAAAGTAAAAGTATAAATGGGATTGAATTTAAATAGATGGAAGTATGGATATAAATAAATTGTGGCTTATAAAATTTAGAAGTGGAATAAATAAGCCAAAATAAAAGTTATTTGAATTGTGAAAAATGGATGTAAATCCAAAACTTGAATTATAAAATAGATCGAACTTCAGTAAAATAGTTAAGTGATTTTCGAAGTAAAAATCAAATATTGAATTGTAAAAAGAAGTGTGCTAATTTGGAATAAATTAGAAAAGTGGATATGTTAATGGAATTTGAATTTGGTAATAAAAGTGGAAGTATAAATGAATAATGGAATTGGAGTGTAATAGTGATAATTTGAATTGTAAATAAATTCAAGTAAGCAGAAATGATTGAAGTGGCATTGTTATTAATATAATACAATTCAGGAATAAGTATTGAATGTGGATTAGAGGTTATATTGGATTCAATGAATATACCACTTATATTAAAATGGAAGAGAGTTAAAAATAAATTGAATTGGAATCAATTTAAATTGGTTATGAAACTTAAGCAATTATTTATTCTTATGGATATCGTCAAAACTGCATAAAATAAACCGTCGTTTGACGTAAGTAAAGTAAATTGAAATTCTATCAGTTGATAGAAGTTAAATAAATTGATTTTGAGATCAATTGAATTAAATATAAGTTTGGTTTGCTAAAATGAGCCGAATGTGAGAAATTGAGATGTGAACCATTTAAATTGGATGTAGTCGTACATAAATGGGTTGTAACAATTTAAATTAATGTTGGAACCAAAACATTGCTTATAAGTGTTGTTTAATCTACTTTCCTCATGGAAATTCTCTTGTTTGTTAGTTAAATATGTAAAATGTTGTTAAGTTGCATGATCTTGGTACTTACATTTTTGAAGTAAGTAAGTACAGGTTCAGGGAAGCCGTATAGCTGATTTTGGGTTGCACTAATTGCTAAATAAATCACTGCTTTGCTTAAAAAAATTGCTATAATAAGGTACGCTTATGCAAAAATTCAAAATAGGAGATATGAACTGCATACATTGATATATATTGTGATTTCCGGCCTGAGGCCGATGTATATATATATTTGTGCATCCTGCGATATCGCAGAAGTCCCTCCGTACAAGGGAGACTCTGCCAAAATTTTCCGTAAATTTTGGGAGTTAGAAAATTTTTGAAATTTTTGAAAATTTTCATTAACGATAAATAATCTAAATTTGCTAAGCAAATGGAATTGGAACCGAATAATTGAATCTAGTTTAAATATGAATGTAAAGTAAGTGAAATCGAAAGAACTAAGGAAAGTAAGCTTGCAAATAAACTTTTAATTGAGATTTAAATTAATTAGTAAGTGAAACTAATCCATATTCAAAATGGAAGCCAATTTGAGTTTAAATGAAATTGTAAGGGCTAAGTAAATAGT
This sequence comes from Allium fistulosum, assembly GCA_030737815.1. Classification (NCBI taxonomy): domain Eukaryota; kingdom Viridiplantae; phylum Streptophyta; class Magnoliopsida; order Asparagales; family Amaryllidaceae; genus Allium; species Allium fistulosum. The sequence continues at coordinate 1,213,657,968 of CM060904.1, read as the reverse complement.
AATGAAAATAAACTTCAATGGGGAAGTGAAAATGAATATAAACTTCAAAAATGAAGTAAAACAAATCCAAGAAGTATATAAGATGTTTATATTGGACTTAAGAAATGAATGGTGAATTCTTAAGTAAATTTGGTATGGAGGAAAATTATTCTAGGTGAATAATTGAATGACGATTAAAAATTTGAAGATGTGAATGGGATAGTTGTGAATAAGTGGATAACAATCAAAATGAATGTGAATAAAAAGGAAATTGATAAAATGGATAATTCAATTGGGCTAATTACGTAAGGTGTACGTATATTATTTTATTCGCATAATGATTTGATCCGGATTCGAGCACAGAATTTCGAGGTAATTATACCGATCCGAGTTGGAATTTTTCACTCGATTTTCAACGGCGAACCTGGATATGGATTGTTGATTGATTCTGGATATTCTCTATCATAGTTTGTGGCTATGCAAGGAGAATGACGGTTTCTGATCAAGAAACCAGATCTGAGTCCGCACTAGGAAGTCGGGTGGACGATACTAGTTCGGAAGTGAAATTGTGTGATCGAGTGAGCTATCAAATGTGATATTGCGTACGGATGATATATGTGCATCGTACGGGCTTAAGTTAAGTAAATATTGAAAATTTGTAAAGAAGTCAATAAAATAACTTTGAAATTGTGATTGAATATTATTGCTTAGTAGGATATACAGGTGTATAAAAGCAATAGATAAATTGGGATTTTTGATTTTAGAAGATGAAATTTAATGGCCCGACAAAAAGGTATGTATTTGAATTTCTATATGAAATTTGATTGGGTTTTTGGATCCAGCCACTTGGCTTTTTGTTTTCTTTTTTTGATTGGGAGGCCGTAGAGCCATTTTGTAGTAGTACCGAGCTAGCCGCGCAAAGGAGACGCTGGCGAAATTTTTCGGAAATTTAGGGAGTTAGAAAATTTTGAGAAATTTTGATAAGTTAAAATTTGAATTCAAATTTAAATTTGAATTGATAAGAAGTGATTTGGTTTGGAACTTATGGATAGGCTTGGAATGTAATAAGTGGGATAGTGTGTCTCTATTTAAAGAATTGTTATGGAAGGTTGTTAAAACTATTTGGATTGGGGAGATAGAACGGGTATCGAATCATTTCTCTTAACTGGTAATTTCGGGGACGAAATTCTTTTAAGGGGGAAGGAATGTGACGACCCGGAATTTTTGAGCATTTGAAATTGGAATATTTAATTAATTTTAAATATTCAGAGGTTAATTATAAACTTAAATTTCAAATATCGCTGTTTATTGAGTAATTTAATAATTAAATTAAATTATTTGAAAGTCGATAAAATAGTAAATCTGGTATTCTAAGCTAATTAAAAATATTTTGAAGGCTTGAAAAATTCATATAAATGATACTGGAAATAATAGAAGTGCTGAAATTGAATTTTGAAGATGATTTGTTCAGTTTTAAAAATATACTGTTTAAATTTGAATTTAAAATAGCCTTCCGAGGCACAGTCTTGGAATTTGACGAAACCAGTTTCATTGGATCCATAATATTGTATTATTATCGGATTTCAATTTTCGTAGTGTTTGGGATTGTTGTGTGAGCGTATGATATATAAACGCGTTGAAATTTAAATCGAAGATTTAATATTATAAACTGGGTCCAAAAAGCTATCTTCTCCATACGATCGATTTAGGACTCGAACCCTCTCACATTGCGTTCGGAATGGGGGCATAACATTATGGATGCAAGACGGCACGCTTCGATAGGAGATCGGTATCTTTAGTTATACGAATATGAGATATTTTAGAAATAAATTAATATTATAAATTCTTAAAAGTCAATTCTGTCAGCCACCTTACCCTGGAAGCCACCTTACCCTAGAAGCCACCCTATCTTGTTAATAGCCGTCTCTTCCTTATACATTTCAGCATTCATGAATCGAATTTCATAAAAAAAAAAAGAAAAAAAAATTTTATTTCAAAATCAAAACCCCTCCGTTCTTTTCAACATCATTCCAGGAAGCGTTGCTCAGTTCTAAACCTGATCGAAATTGACTTCACGAAAATAGATTTGGCAGCCGACCTCGAAACCCTGACTCGTTCAGGTCGACGCGAGCAGTGAGATACGGAATCGCGTTTCGCGACTCAAAATTCGAGTCCAGTTCGACTAGAGGAGGGCGACACATGGTATTTGGGGTTTGGCCAGGTTCGAGCTCGTGTTCGAACGGTAGGAAGCGGGGCAGTGCGACATTGGCAAGGCAAGATTTGGGGGCTGACAACGTTGTAGTCAGTGGGGTTGGTCGCACGGTCGTGCTCAACACGAGGAAGCTGTGGGAGTCGGTGATACTCGACATTCGATTGAAATGGGATGTCTGGTGGTGGCAAGCGCGAGGGTGCGGCGTGGTTCCTGGCGTTGCAGTGAGGTATATCAATTCTTTTTAATTTGAATAATTAAATACTTATATATAGAGAGTAATGAATTTTAAAGTTTGGTTTTATATTTCAACAAATATACATATACTAAATAGGAAACGTTTTACAGTAAAGCAAACTACAGTTTTGCTATTTGCAGAGGAAAAAATATATATATAAGTAAATCAAAAATTATATATATATATATAGGTGATTAACTCGATCAATTTACTTATAAGATTATTTTAGTTACTAGGAATTATTTATCTTAAGGAAATGGGTTAAAATTTATTTTTAAGTAATCTAAGAAGTAATTGATTGTTTAGGGTAACTAATTAAATGGTAATTAACTGTTTGACTATTTCGAATATTGATAAGTTATATAATGTTATTCAAGGTCTAGAACTTATAGAGGAATTGGCAAGATGGATCGGATTGCTAATATAAGGGGCAAAGGTGAGTTAATCTCACTCAGTTAAATTTAAATTTAATTGGTTAAATTTAAGTAATTGGTTGAATGATTGATTTGGTTTGATGTGATACTATATATATAGTAGTATATAGCAATATATACATATTGGCATATGTATATATTGGAATAGTTGATATTCCCGCATTATATAGCGGATGAGACCCTATGCGCCGCATAATAGCGGATGATATTTTATAAAAACCCATATACCGCGATATTCCACCTCGAAGTGGAATTGGTATTGTGCTAACGTCTTTGGATGCAGGGAAACAGGTTGGAGGGATCCAACTGGATTCCTCAAAATATATTTAATTTTGTTTAAATATTCTGTGATATGATTTTTGATGTCCTGTGATGATTTATATTGGATAATCTGGTTGGATTGAAATTCCCAGTATAATGAGTTATCAAAAGCAATTGAATTGAATTTTGGGAAGAAATAAAAGAGTAAAATTTAAGTTAAATAATTCTAGTGAATTCGAATAAATTAAATAAGGAATTGTAAAAGAAATAAAGAAATTTCTTAATTCGAACAAATATGGGAAAAGAGGATTTTGAATTAAATAGTGAAGAAATAAATCTTTAACTAGAGTGATATTATTTAAAAATATAAAAGGATTGATTTTATTGAAATTTAAAGATTTAATTTAATTAAAATATTAATTGAAGAAGTTTGGAAATCCGAAATTGGTATTTTAGTTAAAAAGGGTTTTAACTCATAATAAGGAAATAAAAGATGAAAGTTAATGTATTTGAAATAATTGAAGTAAATAGGGAAATTTATTTCAAAGTAAAGTAAAATGGAAATCAATTGGAAATTGATTTAAGTGTTTAAAAACTTGGATTTTTAAAAGAGAAATGAGATTTTGGAGATATAAACTGGGTTTATAAAGTAAAATAAAATATCAGTGGATATTTGAGAATATAAATTCAAGATGGGAATTTATAAAAGGATATGGATTGGTTTAAAAATAAATGTTGGTTTATTTTTAAAAGATGGAAATGAGAAGTGTATTTCTCTGGATTGCCAAGTACGTTTTTCCAAAAAAAAATTCTAAATATAAGTTAAAGGTTTTAATATGTTTTAAAAAGCATGTTTAGAAAATTGATTATTTTTAAATGTTAACTTTTTAAAGTAAGTATTTTCAAAAAATCTATTATTGTAGTAATTATATAAAAGTGATTTGCTATTATGTTTTTAAAAGGAGAAATTTAGTTTATATTATAAAGTGGTTTATTTTAATGTATATATTTTTAATAAAGTATTAAAGTAGTTTGATTTCAATGTTATAAAATATATTTAGAATGAAGTGTTTTTAAATTATTTTAAAATTAAAAGTATTTTGTACTTGGTGATTTAGTGGAAAAAATTATTTGGGAAATGTATTCCGTAAGCGGAAACTGTTTTGAAATTGTTTCAAAGGAGTTTGAAAATAGAAATATATCTTGGAAAGATATTTGGGCAAATAAATAATGTGGGAAATTATTTATTGTGTGATGGTTGCTTGTGGATGTTAATTGATAGTTAAATAACCGACTATCAATATTGGCCAAATGCGTTGATCGTTTCGAAGAGACCGGGATCGGGTTTCCGTATACCGGGATTCTAGGTCTGGAGACCCGAATACCACTTCGATCCGGTTTGTACGTTTCGTGTAACGTGTTCGGAGTCGAAGATGGAGCTGTGAAGTGCAAGGGCTAGTCGCTGCTAATCCTGAGGATATTTCCAAAATGGATGTAGTAGGAATAGTGCCTTCGGTTCCGTTCAAACCCAGGACGGACTTGTATGGACGAATGCTTGCGAAACATCGTCAGTGGACGATGGGCATTCTAAGGGATATGTTCTGAAAAGGTATCGTTTAGCCTCGAACCTCATCAACCGGGAATGACTGAAAATCAGGGGTTATGCAGCAAGGCTTCGTGGGTAGCACCCACTTGAGAGTAAGGTCATCCCTGTCTAGATGTCCCTTTTATTTCGGCTTAGTGGTGCGGTTGCTGATCACAACCGTGGGGTGATTTTATTTGGAATTATCCAGTAAGGGATGATTCCGGCCTTGTGTTGCAGGGGAGCGGGCGTACTCCTCGGTACGCTGATCTAGACCAGGTACTGTGATAGGTGGTACCCCAGTGCCTAGTCATTTGTTGGAAATCCATTCTTCCTACGTGCCTTGTACGGTATTTGTTTGTATTACCCACTTTTGTGGCTAGTATGCTGGAATTTAATCATGTAACAATTTCAGCTATTTCAATAAGTACTTGTGAATAGACACTATTATAATATCAGAGGATTTTTATAAAAAGTGTTTTAGCTATCGTAAGGTAAAAACCCGACATGTTTATTTGTGACGTGGTCTTACGAGATGCTTTTGTTTTCAAAAGGATTTTTGAAACTTAAATAATCAATTGAGTGTGATTTTCTCACGCTGGTATTCCAGACTGACTCGGGTATTGTTTTATATGATGCTCGGGTCAGACCGAGATAAACAGGTTCAGATTATGCTGTGGAGCTCAGGAGGCGAGCTGGATGACGATACGTACTCTCGTACTTGCTATTATTTTTCCGCTGTGTATTCAGTTGTATGTTATGGATGTTGATGTACTCTGATGATGAACTCTGATGATGTATTCTGTAAATATATTGTATAAACAGATATATTTTTCTGTTTGAGTAAAGATCTGTTTGTATATATTATATTTTATTCCGCTACGATGTGAGATTCTGTTGTTGATTTTCTGTTTCTTCTTCTTCTACCTCTTCTTCTTTAACACAAATGGTTCGATTTTCCGGGTTTGGAAATTCGGGTCGTTACAAAACATTTAAAAAGAATAGATTTTCCAAACCATACTTTAAATCAACTTTTAAACCTTTAGCTTAAACTTAAAAGTTTACTTTGGAAACGTACTTGGCTATTCAGGGAAATACGCTGTTCTTTCACATCTTTCAAAGTAAATCACCATTTATTTTTAAACAAATTTACCCATTTCTTTAATAAATTCCCATCGTGAATTTATTCTTCCAAATATCAACTGATATATTTCTTCACTTTTATAAACCCAGTTTATAAATTCCAAACTCTTACTTCTCTTTTAAAAATCCCGTTTTAACACTTAAATCAAATCCCAAATTGATTTCCGATTTACTTTACTTTGAAATAAATTCCTTGCTCACTTCATTTATTTCAAAATACTTTAACTTAAGATTTATTTCTTTCCAAAAATCCAATTCACTACATTTTGATAATTCCTTTTTCTGAAATATTCAATCCAACCATAACATTCAATATTTCAATTATCAATAAAATAATCATAGGATATCAATATTCATAACACAGAATATAAAACAGTCTAGAAAATTTTGAGGAATCCAGTTGGATCCCTCCAACCTGTTTCCCTGCATCCACAGACGTTAGCACAATACCAATTCCACTTCGAGGTGGAATATCGCGGTATATGGGTTTTATAAAATTTCATCCGCTATTATGCGGCGCATAGGGTCTCATCCGCTATATAATGCAGGAACAACAACTCCAATATATACATATGCCAATATATATATATATTGGTATATACTACTATATATTATATATCACATCCAATCAATGCAATCATTCAATCAAATATTTAATTTAACTATTTAAATTTAAAATAAAGCCAGATGAGTGAGATTAACTCACCTTTGATTTTTATTATGCAATCCTTCCCATTCTCGACTCGTCCCCACATTTTTTTGACCTTGAATAAATAATTTATATGATTTATTAATATTCAAAATTACCGAACAATCAATTGCCATTTAATAACTTTAATTAATCAACAAATTTTGTTTAAACTAATTTTCCCTTTTAAAACATCTTTTAGTGACAAAATAATTTATACAAATTTAAAAATCTATATATATATATATATTTCTTTATTATTTTTCTTCCTTATTAACCTTCCAATATCCAAAATCCCTATATACTTTACCAAACCTAATATACATTACACCTAACACAGATTTGCTTTGGGAAAGCTTTACTGTAAAAACTTCTCTATAATATATGTGTTTGTAAAATAAAATCTGGGTCTTAAAACTTCTTTCACTGTACTTATATTAAAATTTTCAAATCTTATATATATATTAACTTAAATTAAAGAAACTTATATACTTCACTGAAATTTTCTGATATACTTAGAACACACATATATACATTTATTTAAATAAAATAGGAAGATATACCTAACAACTAGAACCGAGCTTCGAACGACTTCGATCCCAGCAACTCTCGAATTCGCGAATACCAGTACGCGATCCTCCTCGATCGGAAGCTTCACACGAGTGCACCCATACTACGAAGTCGACATCTCGACTTCACCTAGCTACTGCGAATCACCTCGCCAACGTGAACGAAAGTCTTGCGCACGTGTCGCGACCACCCAGAACTTCTCCAACAACACCGACCTACCGAACATCCCATGGCCACGATACTGAACCTCGCCTCTTCACTATCTCGCATGAGCTACTGCTGTCGATTCGTGAATGAACTCCAATTCATTCAGTTCGAGGTCATAGAAGAAAGGCAGAAGAGGAAGACCGCGATTCCTTTCTTCGGTCTGCGATTATGTTCAACGATTTCGCAGCCCTTTCCCCTTCTCTATTTTTTTATACGAAAATCGATTTGTCTTCGATTTCATTTATTTGCTTAAGCTTGACTGGAAGATGGGATGAAAACTGAGCGGCGATTGATTTCGTTTTTGATTTCAATTGGAAGGAGTAAAGGAGGCACGGGGTTCTTTTTCTTTTGTCTTTTATTTCTTGAGAGAGGACGCGTGTTATACCAGGGAGAACACGTGTTTTTAACTGCCTTGCGTGTCTGCTAGGGTTTCACAAAGTATGGGTTGGGTCGGGTTAGACCAAATATTTCATCCGACCCGCATAGGTATGGGTTTAAGGTAGCTTAACCCGTATCCGACCCTATATGAGGTTGGATATGGGTTGGGTCGAAGTATGGGTTGGGTCGGGTTTAGTAGGGTTGGGTTGGATTGCATGAATCTAATAAAAAATGAGAATATAAGGGAATATTTTCAAAAAATAACATTAAAATGTTCAACATAATATATTTGATTTTAGCTAGCATAACGCACCTAAACTAACTAATTCATTATAACATATATTTTATTAAAATTTCATTGTAAAACACATCATATAAAATTAATTTACTACATAGTAGAACAAGTGTTTTATTTTAAAATACATTAAAATGCCCTTTGGAATATCTTTGCCAAATTCTATCTTGTTTGGGTTGACATAAAATATGCTTTTTCGTATATTTACTGTAGAATACATAAATATTATTCTAGGATTAGACTATTCTAATTTTAAGTGTATTGATATTAAATTAGGTTTTTAATATAGGGTTGGGTTGGGTTAAAGTAGGGTTGGGTTGAACAAAATAACACACCCGACCCATATATAGTATGGGTTACAAATTGTAACCCATATCCGACCCGAACTAGGATGGGTTGGGTTGGGTTTATGTGGGTTGGGTCGGGTTGGTGGGTTGGGTTGGGTTGGATATGGGTTGTGTGCAGCCCTAGTGTCTGCATAGGCTTGCTATAGGTGTTGAGAAATGAAAGAAAAAAGCACTGATGGGAGATATATTGACCAGCCCAAATATATACAATATTATTTAAATTTAAATTTAAATTGACTTGAATTCATAGCTTAACATATTGACATCCTATCGAGGCATACCGCCAGGCGTTTATAATGTTATACGCCTATTCCGAACACAATGGAAAAGGTTCCGAGTCCAAATTCGATCGTATGGAGAAGATAGCTTTTTGGACCCAGATATTATATTAAATTTTCGATAAAAATTTCAGCGCGTTTATCTATCGTACGATCACACAACAAATCCAAACACTACAAAATTTGAAATCCGATAATAATACAATATTACGGATCCAATGGAACTGGTTTCGTCGAATTTCGAGACTATGCCTCGAAAGGCTATTTTTAAATTCAATTTAAACGATATAAATTTAAAACTGAACAAAACACTTTGAAATTCAGTTTTAAAAGTTCTATTATCTTCAGCATCATTAATATGAATTTTATAAGCCTTTAAAATATTTTTAACAAGCTTGAAACTCTTGATTCAGTATTTTCTCCATTTTCAATTATTTAATTAAACAATTAAATCACTCAATAAATAGTGGCATTTGAAATTCATGTTAGAAATTAACATTTAAATATTTAAAATCAATTAAATATTCCAATTTCAAATGTTCAAAAATTCCGGGTCGTCACACTTCCCGAGCCTCGTCCTTCCCACCTGCTTTTGCTAAGCCGTGCCTCCATCCATCTTCACTACAACTCCTCCCCTCTTCCTACCAATCTCCGAGTTGTGCCACTACTCACGGCCAGCCATCACTCTTCGTTGTGGTAAGTGTGCTATATATTTTTACTGATTGTATATATATATGTATAAGTTGTATGATTATATATATTTTGTAGTTATTTTAAGATGTCGTGAGTTTATGTTGTATATATATATAGTTGCAGTATATATTTTACACTAGGATATTAGTTTATATATATGATTATAAAAGTTTGTATACATACTAGTTTATAATATAGTATAATATATATTGGGTATATGTTGATTTTTGCTGCAGATTTATATAATATATTAGTAGTGTTTCGGCTTTACAGGTTATATCTAGTTACAGTAATATATATATATGTTAGTGTATAGTTTATATATTTGTAAGTACTGTTGGTGGAAGTTTATGTATTAGTATAGGTATAGGCTATACTATATTGCATGCGTCTGGTTTGTATTAGTATTATATATTAGTGTATTTGTTTACCCTATACAGAAGATTTGTTGGTTGGCACATATTATATTATATAAGTTATCGTAGTACATAATATACCTATTAGCTTATATGTAGCATGTCTCTGATATAGATAAGTATAAAGAGTTATATTATTTGTTAGTAAAAATATATGGTACTGGTTGTTTTATACCTATCCATAGTTAAGTTATATGTTTTATATTATAAGTTTTATAGTTTATATATATCAGTTTTGATTGTAAAAGTTTATATATATATGCCTATATATGTTAGTTTAAAGAAGTCACGTAATTGTTTATGTATTTGTTTTCATATATATGTTTTACTGGTTTAAACATAATCAGCTGTTAAGTTTTATTTGATCATAAAATATATATGGTCTATATATTTTGTTTGCGGGTTCTTTGTTACAGCTCAAGTTTATATATTAGTACCATTTAAAAGTATATATTGAGATTTCAGTATCATATTTTATCATGTGTATGTTTTACCCAGTTACATGTATATATAGTATAGTATGTTAGTTTAAGTATATGTAACTTATTGTTTATATGCGTGTCTCTATATAATTGTATTATATGTTAGTTTATTCTCTGTTTAAAAGTTATAGTAGATCATATAGTGGTGTTTATGTCTTGTATGTTGTGGGTTCGTTGGAAAAAAAAAATTAGTACAATATGTATCAATATATGTCTGGTTTGTTTATCTGCGTTTTTATAATATCATCAGTGTATATATTGAAGATTGTACATGATCTGTTAAGTTAAATGTTATTATATCATCAGTGTTTGTTCATATAAACTATATTATATGTTAATTTTATAAGTTATAGCATATTGTTTTGTGTATATATATGTATGACAGTGTTTGTTTAAATGATGTATAAGTATATATATATATAAGTCATGTTATTATTTTGAAATATATATATATATATATTTAATTTAATATGCGTTTAAATTAAATTTGATGTGTAAACAATATATAATATATATCTTATTTTAGTATATGTCTGGATTTAGAATATGACTTTATATATATATATAAGCTCACTGATACCAATTATTTTCATCGATCGAGTTCTGATTTGATTTCGTCTATTCCTATTTATCAGCTTTATTCGTTGAATCGTGTCATTCTTGCTTCGTTTTGGAATTCGTGCTTGGATTCGTAACCCATTTCCTTGTCAAATTTCTCTAGCCTCGAAAGGTGAGCAATCACTCACGATTAACGTTCTTTTGTTTATTAAATCTGATTTCAATTGAAACGACAATTGAAATATGCTGCTGTAGTTATTTAAATTGTTATATGCTATTATCTGTAACTGTTCACCTGTGGAATATGACACCATATCCTGTTGTTTTTATTATATTGTTATTGTTGATATATGCCTGTTTTATATTATTATATTATATGTCATCACTCTGCAAGTTCCCTGTAGTTTAGAATTCACTATGGGTTGAAATGATACATACCCGAACGGACTTCAGAATAGGAGAAAATCGTTATGGGTTGAAATGATAAACCCAAGCGATTTTCATTTGAATTGAATTGGGATTACGGGTTGAAATGATATTTACCCGTATATATTTAAATTACGGATTGAAATGATAAATATCCGTATCACTTAACCATATGATAGATATATATACAGACACCGTTGGTCCATATATAAATATTTTGAAAATAAATTCTATGGTTTTGGAAAGAAATATATGGTTTTAATAAATGTTGATTCTTAAATTATTATATATAAATGGTAATGATATATATAGATTTGATAATAATATTTAATTTAATTAAGATGGATTTAATACATATAATATGTTTAAGTATTAAATTTATATTTCAAATAGATTTTTGTAATAATTTGAATGAGTTAAGGTTAGGAAGCTAATTTGAATTTAGTTGAAATTGTAGTCGACAAAGAATTTTATTTAATTAAACCGATTTGAAACTTATTGAAATTTAGATTTAAGGTATGACTTATAACTTGGGTTTGATTTAAGTAAATTTAATGAACATTTCTTGTTTAAATAAATTTAAGGAAATATTTAGTAGAAATGTAATTTAAGGCTAGTTAAAGGATATTGAATGTATTAAGTGAATATTCCCTGAGTAAATAATAATGAAGTTAAATCAAGAGCTATATGAAATGTTAAATTTAATTTTGAAAATGTTGAATATATAAGCTTTGAAATATATTGAAAATTTAAATGGTATATTTAGAACTGAATTGAATTGATGAATTGAGCTATGAATAAATTTGAATTTGGAATTTGAGTTGATTTGAATCGATTTGTGAAATTTGAGGTAATTGTAAATACTTTACTTTATAAATTATATAAAATAAATATACTATTTTGGAAAATAGATATATTTGAAATAAAAATGATATTTTGGCTTTGAAGTATAAATTAATTTGAAATGGTCACGGTGTTATAGTGTATATTTCTACATTGTAGATAGTTCCACGGATCCTTAGAGGATGGTTATCCCAAACATCCTTTAAGTTAATTGTATTTCAGTTGATATTTCACTTGAGTTGGATTTATTGATACAAGAATGCTAATCCTGACTCGAGTATTTTGTGTTTTGCTTTATGCTCGGGTCAGACCGAGTGATACAGCAATTAAGACTCACCTTTGGAGTTTGGAGATTCATTTGGAGATCCAACTATCGATTCAGCTTTCAGCTTTTCCAGTTGATTTGTTCAGAGAGGTCATCTATTCGTACTGAAGACTTCATTGTATTTGAGATATCCTGTTGTATTTTATTTTAACTCTGATGTTTATATAGTTGCTTCATGAACTACTATTTTATCTATTCCGCTGCGTATTATTGTATTACTCTGTGTCTGTGATTCTGTGATTGATTTATTTACTGTATATTCTGAGTTTTGCCAAATTTAAATTAACAATCCACTGTTTTGAAGTATTCGAGTCCGATATGTGTGGATTATTGTCGATTTGAATGGTCCAAAATAGCGGGTCGTTACAGTTGGTATCAGAGCTTTGGCTCTAGGCAAAACTTAGCATATATGGTAAATTTATTTACAGAATCACTTTCGTTCGAGTTGAATCTCTTCCTTTCTGACTCGATTTCCTTTGAATTTTGGAATGTCCCTTGGTTGTGAAATTAATTCTTCTCTCTTTCTATTTATATTCTTTTGATTCTGGAGTATCCCATAACTCCACTTCGAATGATCTCTATGAGAATAGGATCCCACCAATCTTTGAATGATTTGTAAAGGGGTGAAACTCCTTCACAATTGGCATTGATTCACCGGAGATTTCTATATCTTTGGTTTAGATGCCGCTATCTCTTGCGATCGAATGTTGGTTTTTCTTGGAATTCTGCATCGACCTTGTTCCTGAAGTCACGGTTGACCCGGTTAAGGTCGCCCGCGATTTATATAAGTATATTCATCTTCTATTTTGAAATTTAATTATCTCATCTTCGTTCGAGCTTATCTTCGAATCATAATTCTATTTGATTAAGAGTTCCTCTAAGTTGAATCTCTATCTTTGTTTGAAATCCATCCTTGAATCATCCTTTGAAAATCGGGTTTGTTTGTACTCTAGAAATTGTTTTCTAAACCGAAATTATTATTTTGATAAGTATGATTATGTTCTATATATAAAAGTGAAATGTTTTCGATAAAGATTATATACCTTTTTAAAAATGAGAATTTGAGGTTTCGAAAGGATTTGTAATTTTGAAAAATTATATAAGAAATTTGATTTATCTAAAAATGATTTATAACTGAAGGATTCTAAATTTGAAATTCGAGAATTGAACTTCGGTATTTTGAAATTGGTTTTAGGATTTTGAAATATAAAATAATACGATTTGAAAGTATTTTCCGAATAAGAAATATTTCAAATGACTTCAAATGACTTCTAATGATTTCGAGGAAATTTTAAAGAAGCTTGAGAAAATAGAGTCCAGAACTCACTTATGTCGTTGGAAAATAATTTCGGTGATGAGTGCACGCATCATCGACATTGATTTTCGAGTTTCAGAGTGAGGGAAAGGCCACTTTAGTAGCATTGCTACGCGAGTGATTTTTTTTGTGAAACCATTTTGATTTCAAAATTTTGAAGTATGGTTTGATATTCGAAAGATATATGTAAATGTATTTGAAATGATTTGAAATGAGCCGGTGTTCAGTCCTCAAGTTTTGGATTTGATATAACCCTACCTATTAAAATTGATTTACTGATTTGTTGCTGATTTCCAACTCTTGAATTTGAAAATGATTTCTTCAACTATTTTGAAGGTTCGAGCACTTCCAAATCAAGGTTAACTTTTCAAAGCTAAGAAATTTTGAAAGGTATAAAATGTATAAGTTTGGTATGTATGTAGTAATATGGTTTAAATAAGTTGAAACTGTTTTGTTAAGTAAATGAATAAGGCAATTTTAAAAATTTTCTAATATGAAATTTAGATTTGAAATGTTTTGAAAAGAATTTGGTCTTCAAAATATTTTGAATAAAATCTAGTTTAAATGTTTTAACTTAGTAACATCTTTATGAAACTATATATTTAACAAGTTGGAATAAATTTATAAGTTGTACGCATGTTGTTTTATTCGCATAATTAATTTGATCCAGGTTTGAGTATACAAGTTCGAGGTGAATTACACCATTTCGTGTTAGGATTTTTCATTCGATTCTTGATGGCGAATATTTGATATGGATTTTGAGCTTAATTCTATAATTCTCTATCATAGTATATAGCTATGCAAGGAGACTAATGGCTTCTAGTCGAGAAATCATATCGAAATCCGCATTAGGGAAGTCGAATGGACAATACTAGTTCGAAAGCGAACTTGTGTGATCGAGCGAGCGATCAAATGTGATTTTGCAAAATGATGACGTATGTACATCATATATTCTAATATCATTGATATGTTTTGACGCTGAAATTGAAAGCTGTCGGGTTAGAATATCTTTGCATACTAAAAGAAAATCTCAAATTTAAATTACAAAGATATATAACCCATAAAAGCAAAAATATTCAACCCCATATGGCTCTTCATGCAGCGTAATTGATTTTAGAAAATTTTGATTCTTATATAAGATGACTTTATGTAAGTATAAGATGATTTTGAAGACTATTGATTTTAGAAATGAATTGGTTGACTTAAATTATATTAAGCTGGAAATTTGGATTTATTTCCTAAATTTATTATTTTGGAAACTTTGGAACTGAAGATATTTGATTTGGAAGAATATTTTGGTGAAAGCGTATATGATTTTGAAAAATACATTGATATTGAAATAAATTGAAATTTGAGAACCTTGTGTTACTAAATACTTGATTTGGGAGTTGTCGAACCTATATAAAATTGATTTGTATGAGTATGAAATTGATTCGAAAACTATGGATTTGAAAAAGGGTACTCAATTTGGAAAGTGAAATCTTATATAATTAAAGTCTATATAAGTGTGATTTGATATACTTTTGATTTTGGAAAAGTATTTGATTTTAAAATTAAATCTTATATATAATGGATTTTATATAAGTACGATATTTGAAAGTGATTTGAAAAGGTACTATATGATACATATTTTCGAAGTAAAGATATGGAAAGTGCCTTCTGCTTGATATCCGATTTGTGGCCACATCTTGGATTCATTCTATCGATATTATTCTCTCTGATTTTTGGTTTTCCGAATATGATACTCGAGTGTCCTTCGAATTCCATGGCGTTACCCATGGTCTTACGAACTCGACTGCATAGCGTAATTCGCAAGGCAGTGATTGCTTAAAAGGTACGGATGTTTCCTGGGGGATCCAGGCGTAACCATTGTGTATCTGCGATCTATGGTCGTGTTAGTGGCGTAATCCGCAAGGCAAAGATTGCTTAAGGGGTATGGATGTTTCCTGGGGGATCCAGGAGTAACCATTGTTATGTATCCTGTGGTCCACAGTTTTGTTATCATGGCGAAATTCGCAAGGCAGTGAATGCTTAAAAGGTACGGATGTTTCCTGGGGGACCCAGGCGTAACCATTGTGTATCTGCGATCCATGTTTTGTTTGTTTTTTTGTTTGGCTTGCACTTTCCATATCTGTTTTTAAAAGTTTTCCAGTATTTTCACTGGGTGTTGAAACAAGTCTACTAAGCACCTGGAGAATTCTAGCTTTGCGCCTGATCAACGCACTGCCAGAGTCTGCAGGAACAAGGATAAACTTATTGAAACATTGAGTTATAAAAGTATTTTATTATAAATGTATTTTATTATAAAAGTATTTCCAACAAGGAAATTTTGTATTAATATTTGAAATTGAAATCCTTATGGTTTGAATTAATTATTCATGCCCGATACTATCCTTTTGAATCGACCTTATCTGCTCAACTTTATTTATTCACCTATATTCTGTTTTTCCAAGTCCTCCTTCTTTTCCTTGTTGACTATATCCTTTTAAATATTGTTTATTTATATATTATATGGTTTAATAGAAATTTTGTTAGTGTTATAAATGTTTTAGAAGTTATTAATTAAATAAAACATATTTAAAGTAAATTATTATTGATAATATTTGAAAAGTATCTTGAGATAAAATTAATAAATTTATGAACAATGGATTTAATGTTTTCAATAGCTTCTTTGTAAATATAACTAATGATGTAAATAATTTTTTTCAAATAGTTTCCATATATTTATAAAGGTGTTATTTAAACATATAAATGGTATTTATAAAGGAAGTAAGAAATTTTACAAATGAGTTTTGAAAAGTAATAAAGTATAAAAGATAATTGAATTGCAACTGAATTTTCCAAATGAATATTTCCAGTATAATTTATATAGTTTTAAATTAATTGTTTATCCTTGTCTTTCAATCTTTTTTTGCTTTACGGCTGTTCCTATTCTCCTACCTCCGTCCTTTTCGGGGACGAAAAGTTTTGAGTGGGGGAGAGTGTAACGACCCGAAAATTTTGATTGGTTTTAATAACGTATTTAACTGAATTTTGTGAAAATTTTAAATAATTGAATTTTGAAATAAAAATTTAATATTTGGATTACGTATAATTAAATATAGCAAATGGTAAATTTTCAATTAATTTTATGGAGGTCTATTTCATTGTGTAATTTTATTTCAATTTAAATCAGTTAAATATTGGTGGTAATTAAATGATTTCCAAACTTGAATATTTTTATACAATAAATTTCTAAATCATCTTCTGAGGGAGACGTCGTCTTTCGTTTTCCAAATTTGGACTGCTATTGCTCCGTTTATCTTATTTCTGACAAAATAGCAGCATTTTCGATACCGATTATCGACTTTTGATCGGATGATCGTACCACAGATATCCATATACCGTTTTGATCGTCTCGTCGTGCTGATCTCCACGGTATATTTATTCCTGTATTTTGAGGTCCGGTACGCATCGGAAACTATAAACTCTTCGTTGTATCCGTACCACTTTTTCACTTTTGATAGTTTTGTCGATTCAAATTTCAAACTGCTAGAATAAATGGCCACTAGCTTTCATTATAACATTTTATATCACCACTTACTAAAATTTGACCGTTGCCATCCCATACCGCTTTGAAGTGTGAACGCACAAAACTGGTACGTTTTTGTAACGACCCGGATTTTTCGAATCCGAAAATCCCAGATAGTTATGAAAAAGAAGAAAAGGATAGAAGAGAAGAAACAGAAACACAACACAGATCCTCACATTCGCAGCGGATAAAATATAATATCAAATAATAGCAGTTTACAAAAAAATAGCATATCAGTAAATTTTCAATTTAATACATCAGCGTTACATATACACATACACAGGACATATACAATCACATGGCTAGAAATAAAGTCATAGCGGAAAACACTCCATACGTCCTGCCATCCAGTACTCCTCCTGAGCTCCAGAACGTCCTTACCTGAAAATCTGTAATACTCGGTCTGACCCGAGCATTACATCAAAGTAACACCCGGGTCAGGCTGGAAACCAGCGTGAGTAAACCCAACTAACATGGAATACCAAAGAAATCAACTTATGTAGAATCCGGGGTAACTCGTATCAGGTTACAACTTCACAAGTTGTTATAAACATTACTTATTTCAAACATCAATTTATAAGTACCAAACCTAGATTAAATAATCCAATTCACATAAATCATTCCAATTCATCCTATTGGTTTCACATATCAATTATAAAGAATCGAAGTGGTTTTCAGATATTTACTAATACCCGACTCCGATCTCCTCGAATTCAATACCATCTTATCCTAATTATTCAATGAAACACCATTTAAACCTCAAATACTGGTGTCACCTATACACATTAATTCATCATCGATAGATAACCCCATTATCTCAGTTTAAACCCAACATATTATATCTTATAGCGTCACAAATCTTATATCCAAGGTATCGACCAATCTAAGGCATGTAGTACTATTTACTCTTTCATAAACAAGATGAATGAGTCATACTATTCCTAATTAATTTGAACCAATTTAAATAATTACTTCAATCACCCTTAATCCTACTTATTTAACCTTATCTGCAAATAAATTAATTAATCATCCTTAATTTTCATTTTAACTAATTATCTTTGATAAATTATCTTTAATTACATAAATTGATCATCCTTAACCATTTACAGAAATTAACCTTTAATTACTTTCATTAATTACAGAATTAATGATCCTTAATTAATTACATCCTTTAATCAGCTTTGATCAATCATAAATAACAATTAACCATCCTATAATTACTTATCTAAATTAATTAACTCCTTGATTAATTATATTAGTCCTTTAATTAATTACACCAAGTAATTTCCTTATATCAATTCCATCTAGAAATTTATCTATTAATTCCGTTGCTAAGTAATTACACTTAACAAATCTCATTAGGTAATTATACTTATCAATCCCATAATAAATCTTATATATTATTACTTTTAAAAATCCAATGACTTCAACACTGCTAACCCAAACCAACCTTCGATACACACGAGCAAAAGCCCGGACAAAAACACAACCCAACTTCCTTCTAGTCAGACTCGAATATTTACTCGAGCCATATTTCGATCTTTCCGTGCAGATGCTCATCTTTCCAGAGCAACCCACGAGAACAACACAAGGAAACCCTCTTCCCCAAACTATCGAACAACAGTATATGAACAACGTGCACCGTGCACGTGTACACGGCACCGGAGACCCACCGACCAACTTCACCGTCGTTCCCAAGTCACCGCTGACCTCTCTGACCCATTCAAGCTCCAGATCCGACCATCTCTTCCCCAATCCAAAATCGAGCTATCGAGCTCCTCCTAGAAACCTAACTTCGATCGGAAAAAACCACCATTGCCGACAATTTTGATCACCTGCATCCACGCTGCCACGATCGAAACTCTACCACACGCCAATGCATCGATCCCCTCGGGTCCCATCGACTCCGGTCAATCATCGACAACAAAATTCCCTCAGAAACCTCCTCGACCAAAACTGGTTGTAAAACCCTATTTCGATCTCGCCACTCTTCCACGGCAATTTATAAAACCTCAAACCATTTTTGTCGGGATCCCCAACCTTCCTTCTACCTTCAGCAATGATCACGCTACCTAATTCATCGTTGATCGCCGGAATTTGACCCAGATGCATTTTTCGTTCATCTTAAAAATTCTCAACCATTATAAGCTTAAAAATCATGAGATCTTCCTCTAAAATCATCATTTTGTAATACGAACATGATGATGTAATCAGATCTTAAAGTTAAAATGTTCGATTTTTCTGATATATAATGATCTTTACTGTAAATTATTATTTACAAAATGTTTACTTAACATTTTTACCTAGTATTATTTCCAGAAATACTTTACATTGTCATGAGCAATTTCCTTTCAGGAATCATAGCTTGAAATGATCTAAACAAGAAGATATGAATTTTTCCTTAGTAAAATGGTAGCCTGTAAATTTTAAAACAGTGAGATGTATATGCATAACACAGACATGTATGCGTCCATTCACACCCATATTTATGTATATACTTGTAGATATATTTACTTTCCCATAACACTTCCAGGTCATCATCATCACAGACTTACAAATTAAGGAGATCTGGTTTTAAAAGTAAAGTTTGTTTACTCACCTGCTTTTTCCCTGAAACAAAGAACTGCCCTTGTTTTGAAACCCTGCAGAAGATCTGCTTTTAAAATTTCTCTCTGTTTTGTTTTGAAAACTGCAATTGCTTTTAAGATTTGCTTTGATGATTTCATTTCAGTTTTTATTTTTTAATATCTGATGCTCAGTTTATTTTGATGCACGAATTGGAAATGGAAATGATAAGAGAAGGTTGTTTATAGGCTTATGTATAAACTGTTTTACAGGGTTTATATTTATATTTTCCTTTCTCTATATTTTTATGTCAGAGATTTTTTTTGTAAAGATGGAGGCTGAGAATCACATTTTATACACTCGAAATGACTTTGTTATGCTGTTTAGATATGGAACATTTAATGCTATTTGTACCTTGTTTCTTATTTTACACACATCCTAATTTTTTTTTTATACTTGCCTGGCTTCGTTGACAAGTCACATGCATTTTTTTTTTTACTTTGTTTTGATCCTTGTTGTTCTTAAAGCCTGCATATTCATATTCGAACCATTTGTTTGACTATGCAGATTTGTATTTGAACTTGAGAGGTTTACATGATATTGATTTGAACAGAGAAGAGAATTCAGGTTTTAGGTTTGAACTTGAGGAAGGTTTCAGATTTAACTATGAGTATTTTCTCTTTTTTTTATATGTTACAGAACGAACTAACAGAGATGGACCTGATTGTATATATAAGAGAAGAACAGGA
This sequence comes from Allium fistulosum, assembly GCA_030737815.1. Lineage (NCBI taxonomy): Eukaryota > Viridiplantae > Streptophyta > Magnoliopsida > Asparagales > Amaryllidaceae > Allium > Allium fistulosum. The sequence continues at coordinate 1,213,637,416 of CM060904.1, read as the reverse complement.
AGCTCAAGGCAGGTATTAACTAGACAGGCTGTTTCTTTATTTTGTTTTGATATGAGCAAATCTTTAAAATATATTTTGAGCTGACAAAATGTTAGGCTTGAGCAGATAATATTCAGTACTTTGGTTTCTAACTTAGTTTACATAATTATAATTATGTTGTACTATGTATAAAGATATTTGTATGAAGACATATACTTTCAGGCAGGCTTAGCTTGTATAGGAAGACATGTTGTTTTTTGTTTTGTTATGAAAATATTTTGTTTATAAAAATTTGTCTTCTTGCTTGTATTCCAATATACTTGTGTTTGTCAGGCTTTCTATCATACTTAACAGGCAACACTTCATCTTGTATATGAAGCTATTTATTTATAGATATTTGTTTTTTTTCTAGATATGTTAGTTTTATAAACTTCTAGTTTAAATAATTTATACCCAATGTTTGAGATTAGTTTTACATTGCATTTGGTTTTATTATACTTTATACTTTGTTCTTATTTTATTTCTTTTGCAAACATAACTATCACTCTTAAATTTAAAATTATTTATTTCTATACTCATGTCAATATTATAACTTCTTAAGCCTAAAATAATTATTTTTACTTTCAAATAATAATAATAATAAGCTGTATTTTAAATAAATTCAATTAAATATTTATTAAATAATACTGTCAAAAATCCGGGATGTCACATCCCTCCCCCCTTTGAATCTTTTCGTCCTCGAAAAGGAACGAAGCCAGAATTTAAAAAAAATGTTTACAATCAGATAAATATTCTTTGATCATTTTTAAAAATACTTTTTACTATATATATAATATTATTCCAAAATAGTTTTTATAAAAATTACTTTTATAACTCGATGTTTCAACAAGTCCATCTTTGTTCTCATAGAAATTCGGTCATACGTTGATCAGGCGTAAGACTGAAAATCTATAAGTGCTTGGCAGACCAGTTTCCAACATCCAGTGAAAATATTGGGAAAATAATTTTATTGAAAATATAGAAACAGTTTTGAAAATAGAGGAAATATCTCTGGTGAGAATGCTCTGGAAATCATCACCCCCATCCATGGTCACAGTTACATCCTGGGTTACGTTGCCGTCGCAGCAAAAGTCCATGTAACTGATTACACCATAGAACCCACGACAGATCGCAGTTACATCCAGGGTTACGTTGCCGTCGCAGCAAAAGTCCATGTAACTGTTGGCTCTCAGCGGCACACACGATTATGCTGTCAAAATGAAACTTCTCCACTCCCACATAGGTCGCAGTCTACCGATATAAAATCAAACGTAGACTGTTGGCTCTCAACGGCACACACGACTTTCGCTATGTTACCATAGTGTCGCAGTCTACCGATATAAAATCAAACGCAGACTGTTGGCTCTCAGCGGCACACACGACTTTCGCTATGGTCTGCAGTAGATCGCAGTGACATCGAGTTACACTGTCGTCACAGCATAACCCAAATGCCTCTGTGGGCACCAGCCCCTCGACTTTCGCTACACAAATAATCCTCAGGAACTAGTTTTGTCCGGACTCCTCACAGGATCAACTTTAGAACCTCCCTCTTAGAGGCTCAAGGCAGTACCACCCTGTGGCACTCCTGAGAAGTTCATTTCAAGGAAGCGCCTTTTTCCCCAGAGCCAATCTCAAAACACTTTATACTATACACATATAGTATTTTCCAAATCATACACCTAGTATGAATTCCATATAAAGCTCCCTTTACACAAAATCGATTCCCAAAATCGATAATTCACAAATCAGGCTTTTCCAAATTCCAATATTGATTTTCCCAAAAATCAAAAGCCCTTTCCAAAATTCAAAGGTTCCAAAAACCTTTCCTCAAAATCATTTTCACAAATCTTTTTTACAAATACATATATATAAAAGTTTTGAAAAATCTTTGAATCAATTTGTACTTGTATAAATTCACTTTTATATTTCAAATACTTTCAAAAATCATTTTCTTCTAGCAATAGATTCAACAAGGGGAGTTTTATCATATATAACAAAGATATATAACTTCATTTTTAGTCCAAATCAAATATTTTAATTTGGTTACTCTATAAAGTCGCTTACCAAATTACTTTCTTTCATAAAGTAAATTTTTACCATAGAAATATCCAATTTCCACTTTACTCCTATAAAGTTAATTTCTACCATAGAAATATAAATTTTAAATTTATTTTATTGGAGTTCCACATATATTCACAAATATATTTTCCATTTCAAAAATCATCTTATAACCTTTTATCTACAACTTCAAAATCAAATTTCCACCTTTATTCATTGTCAGTTTTTCAAAATATACTTTCAATTTCAAAAATCCTTTCAGTTTGTATCCACAAATTTTTAATGCCAATTTCATTCAAACCCGTACGATGTCCCCATATCATTCGTACGCAATACCAATCTGATCGCTCATCCGATCACACAATTTCACTTCCGAACTAGTATCGTCCACCCGACTTCCTAGTGCGGACTCAGATCTGTTTCTTGATCAGAAACCGTCATTCTCCTTGCATAGTCACAACTATGATATAGAATATCCAGAACCAATCAAAAATCCATATCCAGGTTCGCCGTCGAAAATCGAGTGAAAAATCCCAACTCGGATCGATAATACTATCTCGAAATTCTGTGCTCGAATCTGGATCAAACCACTACGCGAATAGAATAATATACGTACATCCTACGTATTTATCTTTATTGATTATTAGCCAAATCAATTTCCTTTCTATTCACATTCACTTTAATTTCCATTCACTTATTCACATTTGCTTTAATCCCTACTTGGATTACCACTTCACTTCTTATCTTAGTTGGGTATTCAATCAATAACAGTTTGAACTCCGACCAGCTTAAATTTAGAAATATAGCTTGAAAAATTTAAAAATAGATAAGTAGTTGAAAAATAATTATTAGTTTGTAAAATAGCTGTAAACAGTTAAGTAATTGTAAAATAGTTGAAAAATAGTAATTATTTATAAAACAGTTGAAAAACAGTAATCAGTTTATAAAGTAGTAGAAAAATAGTAATTAGTTTATAAAATAGTTGTAAAATAGTTAAATAGTTCCAAAGTGATTGTAAAACAGGTTTAAGATAGTTTTGGGTTTTAAAAGAATAGTTGTGTAGTAAATAGTTTGGAAAAAAAAAGGTTTATATTAAACAATTTATTTTGAAAATAGTCCAGAGTCAAACTGTTTAATACCCCATCTCCATTTCCATAAATTCAATTTAAATTTCCACTTACATTTAAATTGACTCAATCCCAATCTGAATAACTTCAATTTTATTTCAAATTAATCCAATTCAAATTATTACCCAAATTCAATCTTGGAACCAATCCTTAATCATTTCAGTTTACATGTTCAATTTAAACATTCAAATCTTAATGTTCAAAGTGATCTCATTTTCTCAAGTTTAATTTTTTTTATCTTTAAAATAAAAATTACTTAAGTAATTTCAAATTTAAGTTTAATTCCATTTAATTCCAATAATGAAATAGATATTACCTCAATCTACTTCTTAATTCATTTAAACAACCAAATTCATAGTCTCATAATTACTGATAATAACAGGATGATATCAAGATAAATAAACATTCAATTTATTTAAAACATTCATCATCCACTACCCATTCCAGATCTCAATCCTATCTGAGACCACATATAGTTCCCTACCAAATCAACCCATTTAACTTTCCTAAGTTAAATCTCAATTTCATCTTGAAATTTCCAATTCAGGTTGCCTTTTAAATTATTTAACTTTCCCAGAGTTAAATTTAATTTACATAATCCAGTCAATTTACACAATTTGAATTCCCATTCAAATTTTAAACATCAGATTAATAACCTTCCCACTTAAGTTTAAAACTCGCTTCACTTTGGGTTTCACATCACATTCCAAGGAAAATTCAAAACTCTACCTTAGAGTTTATGTCATATTTATTTCCTTCACACACTAGTCCATCTTTAAATTTTAAACTACCCTCGGTTTTTAATTTACGACAGACCCCCTTTTTTTTTTTTAAAGTTTTCAAACAGCTTCTTATTTTAAAATAAGATCACATTCAAATATATCCTGAATAATATTATTTATTCTTTTCTTTAAACACTTTGAAACAATTCAATGTTTCTAAACTTAGGTTTTAAACTCCACAATTTAAATCCGTTCTAATTTACAGGTTATTGTGACGGATCGAATTTTGCCCGCTCGAAAATCAACATCCGTACTTCACATTGTACTAGAATGCCGCAGATTCGACCGTTCAAATCCGATTCGCCGGAGCTATAACAACATTAAGTAAATAACACAGCGGAAGAAAAGAATAATACATTGATATATAATATCTGATACAATAGAGTGATACAATGAATATCAATATACATCAGAGATATGATACAAGAAATAGCAGCGGAAAGAAAATAGATAACACCAGCAGCGGATAGAATATCTCCAATAGAGTGCTCCAATCCATAGCTAGCTCCAGATAATCTACTCAACCTGAATATCTGAAAGGACCCAACTCTAGACTGCCCGTGTGGAAAATAGTGGGCACCCAGAGTTTAGGAAGGGAACAATAAACTCCGGATCAGTCATGGGACTGGTGTGAGCAACAAAAACAGTTTATCTTTAAACAAACACAAAAGGCTTTTAACATTGAAATCCGCAATGCTTTTGGAAAATGAAACTACCATAAGACCTCCCACCACACACACAATGCAAACGCAGAATTGGAGGAGATTTCTTCTTATGATAGTCAAAAATGCTTACTACGCAAAATCAATTGGATATTATTATTAGTGCATAGTGCAGAAAACATTTCGAAAGTATAATATTAATCTTAGCCAGCATACGACCAGTATCGTATGCCTACTATAGCTACCATGTTCAATAGCAGGTTACCACCACATTCCATGGCAGGTAATACAACTAAAACCGTACAGGGCTCGTATTGTTTTGTTTGGATTTCCAACAAATGGTCAGGCTAAGGAACTTCCTTCCCGCCGCATGGGAACGCCTCTGGCGGGACGTCCCGAGAGACAAACTGCTCTCTGCCAAACAAGGCCGGGTTACCCCTGTAACAGGTAACTCACGAATATGCCACCCCCCCGGTCCTTTGGGACCTTTATCCGAGCGCTCGATATCCAACATCACACATATAAATACGAGTATCCACATGAGTAAGTATCAGGGCTCCATACCATAATACCACCCTTTTCCAGAAGGAAATGACATACCCTAAAGGGCGCGACCCTCATAACCTTGCCGCAACATTCCTGTTTCGACCATTTCCGGGTTGTGAGGCCCTGACGAAGTCTCGTCCACAAAGCTACGCTTTTTCAAAAAGCCATGCTTTGGGTCAACAGATGATCAACCTATGATCACAAAGATAAATGATCAAACAAATGATCATATCACAAATGATCAAACACTGATCATCACACAGCAACACTCAGCATGCCACATTACCAAATTGGGAATATATCGCTGATAAATTTCAACTACATAACCTCTGAGCTCGTACGTCTCAGAGAAGGGTGTTAAGCTAAGAGAATAAATTCTCCGCCACCAACAGAGATGTATTTGAAAGAAATCGGCTCTATATCTCAAAGTGTAATGTCAGACATACAATCCATACAAGTCTGTTCCGGGTTCGAACAGAACCGAAGGCACTTCTCACGAAGCCCTTGCCAATCCGGATAATTTCCAATCACGTCCGGACTTCCCGTCACTAAGGGTGATAAAACCTCTATACCGGGGATCAGCCGATGCAGAGTAACTCGACGGTAATCCTTCCGTTTTCAAAAATATCCGGTCTTCAACACCGGTCTTCAAATGCTATCCATATCGACGTATCACATATTCGGAATGGGTTATACGACCCAAAGGTCCTCTCCCGGCTAAACCGAATAGTGAGCGAAATATTTAAAAACATATGGATATTGGGATTTCAATTAAGTCACAACTTATTACCCAAAACTTTCTTTTCAAATGGTTTAACAAATTACCATTTTAAATCTTTAAACAAAAAGATTCAACCTTTACGGTTTAAACAGTTTCCACACTTTAATCTTTTAAACAAAAGATTCATTCACAGATTTTCCAAATTAATTTCCATTTCAATTTGATTAACTCGTTAAATCTTTAAAACAAAGATTTAACTTGTAGCTTTCAAAACAATCCCATTTCAAATGATTTAAACCAATCATTATTTTAAATCTGTTAAAAATAAACAGATTCAAATCATAGTTTTCAAAAACAATTCATTCATAACTTGAAAAACCATTTTTCAATTCAATCTTGAAATTCCTTTAATTAAACTGGAATTTCATTTCTTATCTGAAAGCTTTTATTCTTTTAAAACAACAGTTTCATTTCAGAAAATCCGATTCATTCATACGAGTTGAAATCCTTGGGTTAAGTTCAAATTCCCAAACTTTATACTTTTAAAATGGTTTAACTTCATATAAACACATTTATAACATTTTCAATCCCTGTTTCAAATCATAGGATTCAATTCCAAACTTGAATTCAAATTTAAATCAAATTATTTAAATTTTCAAAACTCGATTAAGTTATTCGAAATGACTTTTATCTTTGAAATTCTATTTCAAAAGTTTTTCACTTTAAACCCGAATTTCTAATTTCAAAATCAGTTGAAATTAAAATTTCAATTTCAAAAACATCGATTTGAATTATCTGTGACTTAACCGATTTCCACGTGAAATCCATATTTGTGTGTGTAAAAGTGTAGTCCAGGGGTTTTACACACAATAGTGCAACATCAATTATCACAGATATATCGATAAGCGGTAAAATCGATAACGCTTATCTTCATTCACAGATTCATAGATAAAATAAATTTATCAGTCACAAAGATTCACAATTATAATTCGATGTGGGTTTCGGATAACCAACTGGAATCCGACTCCCTGTCGCATCGAAATTCAAGTACCGTTTTACGGGTCATGGGTTTTCACATATATACAGAAACAAACTACGAATCACAGTCTAGCATAAGGCAAGTCACATCATACAGTATCATAATCACAAACAAAAATATTACTCCAGTACACCATATTTGATGACAGTCCATCATCTTCAATTAAGGTGAATGTGATTTAATTGAATTAACCACATAATTAACAATTTTTACTGGCTCTAAGTGGTACGGGTTTGTTGGCCTTAATTAATCATAAATTAATTTAATAACATGAATTTAATCACTTCTTAATTATCTTTAAAACAATTAATTAATCTTAATTGATTATAAATTAATAACCTTAATTTTTTTTATTAATAAAACTTAATTAATCAATTTTAATCATTCACTAACCTTTAATTAATTTCAATTTATTTCACTAAGTAATTACCTCTTAATTACTTATTTTAACTAATCAACCCTCAATTACATTAAGAGATTTATTAATAACTTTTGATTTTAAAACTTAGCTTAAACCTTGTTTTCATAATTTGAAATTAAAATTTGAAATTTCAAAAACAGAACAGGTTTTGAAATCTGCTACCAAACATCACCCGAGCCATGACCAAAATGGCTTCGAGTCCCAACTTAAACTGCTTCGAGCAAAACATAATTTAATCCGAGTAAACAACCCTTTCCTTCTTCTTCTCCACTTTTCTTTTAACTTTGATGTTGTTTTAAAATTCAAATTTGTTTAAAATCACTCGCGTATGCATTCAAATCCCAACCCGAGCCAACATCACGTTTTTCTCGAGAGTAAACCCGAGCCACCATCATCTTCTTCAACCATCAGCCATTACTCACGCTCACTGACATGTGCACGTGTACAGGTGATTGGATCACCTCCGATTAACGCTGAGACAAATACACATGTCGACAATCATCTCATCGACTCACCTAACCTCCAAGATCAACGATTCATGCTGGAAATCAAAATCGAACAAGTCCAGCTTCCACTGGGATCAACCCATTCGCCAAAAATCCCCTGCCGTCGACGATCTCGACTACTTGGAACCACGCCGTCACGTCCAGGAATTCATCGAAGCCACCTCTTCCTGTTCCCACCTGACCGATCACCCCACGTGCCCCGACAATGACGAACTTTTCTCCTAAACTTTATCGACCAAACTGGGTTATTAAACCCTAATTCGATCTCGTCTGATCACTACGATCCATAAAAAATTTTACGAGTATTTTTCCCATGATCTCCTGTGCGTCAGCTTCCTCCACCATGAATTTCAACACCCAGTTCGACGTGGATCGCCGGAAATTGACCCAAATACAATTTCCGTTCATCTCGAGATTTCGCATCCAATAACGAACAAAAAATTCTGAAATTTATTTTAAAAATCATGGTTTTTGATGTTGAACAAGGTGATGTAGATAAATCAATAAGATGTGATACTTGAATTTCGACATGATTTTGGTTTTTACTATAAACTTCATTCCCAGACAAAACATTCTCATTTTTTTTTCTATATTAAAAATATTTTTAAAATTTGTATTACTTTGTTACAATTATCTTACTTTCAGGAATCATAGCTTGAAAGAGATTTGACAGAAGATATGAATTTTTTTCTTTGGTTGTTCTTGGGTCTAGAATCACAGTAGAGTACACATATATACCCAGGCATGTATACTTCCAACCACACAAACATATATATACATGTAGAGATATTCATTCATCATTTTTCACAACAACTACTTCACAAAGCATCATAGATTCGAATTTCAAAGGGGTCAGTTTGCTCACCGTGGTTAAAAGAAAGAACAGAGCACTTCTTTTGTTTTGAAACAGCCTTATGAAAAATGCAAACTGAAGTCCTTTTCTTTGATCCCTGATTTGTTTTGATAGGTGTTGTTTATGTTGAAGTTTAAGATGATATTTTACTTTAGTTTCTCTCAGTCTGGAATGAACGAAACTGAAGTGGAGATTGATAAAAAGAACGAGTTTGCTGGTTATAATATTTGGTACAAGGTGATCATATTTGTTTAGTACAACCAACAGAGATGTTTTCTTGTTTATTGACTGTGCATATCTCTTTGGTGGCTGATATCTTGTTTTGGTGGCTAAAGATGATCTTGCATTAATTGTTTTGTACAACTTTGCTTATTTTATTTTCTAAAGTCTTTGTTCAACTTTTGCAATCTTAACTTGATTTCGGCAGAGATGTTATATTTTGTACTTGTTTTATTTGTTTAACTTAAATGCTTAACATACTTTTGTATTGCTGGTTTGATGCTAGAGATGTGGCATTAATTGCCTTGGTACTTTCTTTACTCGGCTGAAGATGATGTATTGGTGTACTTTAGAGATGTTAATGTTTTTGGTGACTAAGAGATTTGTATTTATCACTTTGGGGCTGCAGCTTACATGCTTGTCCTTTATTTTATTTTCTTTGTCTTGCTTGTATTTTGTTTTACTGGTTGGTGCATTGTTTTGTATGTTGATAGATTTTTGTTTGTTATTATACTTTGTTTGTTATTTTATATACATGAGACTCTATTTCAATATGTTGTTAAAATTAAGCAAATGTTCTACTTTCTATTTTTATTAAAATTTATCTTATATTATTTTTTATTTATAGTTTAAATATTTATTGTCTTATATTATTTTATAACTCAAACCATTATTAACCATCAACTCTAATATTCATTATCATCGATTACCATTATTAAACCATTTTATACTTAATTATACAAATTTTTATTCAAAATTCAAATTATTCATCAATTTAAAAGTAATTAAAATCCGGGGTCGTTACAGACTTCCCCCCTTAAAAGAATTTCGTCCTCGAAATTACCAAGGAGACACAAAGATAGATGAAACAGGATTTATCAAATCAACTGAACATCTGTTCTGCATTTGGCTTACCAAATCAGAATATCAATAACAGATACAAGAACGAATCTGTTTTAACACTTCAGAAGATACTCGGGTTACCCAGATCTACGAAATATGCAGTGACATTGGTCAGTTCGAAGTGATAACTAACCCTTCGTAGAATATATCCGGACCCAAAGAATAGATAGATATATAGATACGATTTCAGAATTTTAGTTTAGAACTGAAGTATACCTATCAGTCATAGCAAACAATTCATCCATACAAACAATTCTGGCTCAGTTGGATTTTATGTCCCCATTTTAATATATCGAATCTTCTTTCTGGATCTACCAGAAACTACCGAAGAATTGAGAAAAGATGTTGAACAAAAGAGATTGATAGAGAAAAGATTTCTTCCTTGTTGTTACAGAGTATTGACCATTTCTAGTCGTATTTCTCTGTCCCCTATCTCATCCTCTTCTTGCACTCATACTCACTATCAGTGGATAGTAAGAGAATTTACTAAGGCGTACGGACGGATATCTGAGAATTACTCATTCTAGGGTATACTTCACTCTATCTCTAATGAGCTACTTAACGTGTTATACTCCTGAGCTAAAGTTCTACCTTAGCTCTGATACCACATGTGACGGATCGAATTTTGCCCGCTCGAAAATCAACATCCGTACTTCACATTGTACTAGAATGTCGCAGATTCGACCGTTCAAATCCGATTTGCCGGAGCTATAACAACATTAAGTAAATAACACAGCGGAAGAAAAGAATAATACATTGATATATAATATCTGATACAATAGAGTGATACAATGAATATCAATATACATCAGAGATATGATACAAGAAATAGCAGCGGATAGAATATCTCCAATAGAGTGCTCCAATCCATAGCTAGCTCCAGATAATCTACTCAACCTGAATATCTGAAAGGACCCAACTCTAGACTGCCCGTGTGGAAAATAGTGGGCACCCAGAGTTTAGGAAGGGAACAATAAACTCCGGATCAGTCATGGGACTGGTGTGAGCAACAAAAACAGTTTATCTTTAAACAAACACAAAAGGCTTTTAACATTGAAATCCGCAATGCTTTTGGAAAATGAAACTACCATAAGACCTCCCACCACACACACAATGCAAACGCAGAATTGGAGGAGATTTCTTCTTATGATAGTCAAAAATGCTTACTACGCAAAATCAATTGGATATTATTATTAGTGCATAGTGCAGAAAACATTTCTAAAGTATAATATTAATCTTAGCCAGCATACGACCAGTATCGTATGCCTACTATAGCTACCATGTTCAATAGCAGGTTACCACCACATTCCATGGCAGGTAATACAACTAAAACCGTACAGGGCTTGTATTGTTTTGTTTGGATTTCCAACAAATGGTCAGGCTAAGGAACTTCCTTCCCGCCGCATGGGAACGCCTCTGGCGGGACGTCCCGAGAGACAAACTGCTCTCTGCCAAACAAGGCCGGGTTACCCCTGTAACAGGTAACTCACGAATATGCCACCCCCCGGTCCTTTGGGACTTTTATCCGAGCGCTCGATATCCAACATCACACATATAAATACGAGTATCCACATGAGTAAGTATCAGGGCTCCATACCATAATACCACCCTTTTCCAGAAGGAAATGACATACCCTAAAGGGCGCGACCCTCATAACCTTGCCGCAACATTCCTGTTTCGACCATTTCCGGGTTGTGAGGCCCTGACGAAGTCTCGTCCACAAAGCTACGCTTTTTCAAAAAGCCACGCTTTGGGTCAACAGATGATCAACCTATGATCACAAAGATAAATGATCAAACAAATGATCATATCACAAATGATCAAACACTGATCATCACACAGCAACACTCAGCATGCCACATTACCAAATTGGGAATATATCGCTGATAAATTTCAACTACATAACCTCTGAGCTCGTACGTCTCAGAGAAGGGTGTTAAGCTAAGAGAATAAATTCTCCGCCACCAACAGAGATGTATTTGAAAGAAATCGGCTCTATATCTCAAAGTGTAATGTCAGACATACAATCCATACAAGTCTGTTCCGGGTTCGAACAGAACCGAAGGCACTTCTCACGAAGCCCTTGCCAATCCGGATAATTTCCAATCACGTCCGGACTTCCCGTCACTAAGGGTGATAAAACCTCTATACCGGGGATCAGCCGATGCAGAGTAACTCGACGGTAATCCTTCCGTTTTCAAAAATATCCGGTCTTCAACACCGGTCTTCAAATGCTATCCATATCGACGTATCACATATTCGGAATGGGTTATACGACCCAAAGGTCCTCTCCCGGCTAAACCGAATAGTGAGCGAAATATTTAAAAACATATGGATATTGGGATTTCAATTAAGTCACAACTTATTACCCAAAACTTTCTTTTCAAATGGTTTAACAAATTACCATTTTAAATCTTTAAACAAAAAGATTCAACCTTTACGGTTTAAACAGTTTCCACACTTTAATCTTTTAAACAAAAGATTCATTCACAGATTTTCCAAATTAATTTCCATTTCAATTTGATTAACTCGTTAAATCTTTAAAACAAAGATTTAACTTGTAGCTTTCAAAACAATCCCATTTCAAATGATTTAAACCAATCATTATTTTAAATCTATTAAAAATAAACAGATTCAAATCATAGTTTTCAAAAACAATTCATTCATAACTTGAAAAACCATTTTTCAATTCAATCTTGAAATTCCTTTAATTAAACTGGAATTTCATTTCTTATCTGAAAGCTTTTATTCTTTTAAAACAACAGTTTCATTTCAGAAAATCCGATTCATTCATACGAGTTGAAATCCTTGGGTTAAGTTCAAATTCCCAAACTTTATACTTTTAAAATGGTTTAACTTCATATAAACACATTTATAACATTTTCAATCCCTGTTTCAAATCATAGGATTCAATTCCAAACTTGAATTCAAATTTAAATCAAATTATTTAAATTTTCAAAACTCGATTAAGTTATTCGAAATGACTTTTATCTTTGAAATTCTATTTCAAAAGTTTTTCACTTTAAACCCGAATTTCTAATTTCAAAATCAGTTGAAATTAAAATTTCAATTTCAAAAACATCGATTTGAATTATCTGTGACTTAACCGATTTCCACGTGAAATCCATATTTGTGTGTGTAAAAGTGTAGTCCAGGGGTTTTACACACAATAGTGCAACATCAATTATCACAGATATATCGATAAGCGGTAAAATCGATAATGCTTATCTTCATTCACAGATTCATAGATAAAATAAATTTATCAGTCACAAAGATTCACAATTATAATTCGATGTGGGTTTCGGATAACCAACTGGAATCCGACTCCCTGTCGCATCGAAATTCAAGTGCCGTTTTACGGGTCATGGGTTTTCACATATATACAGAAACAAACTACGAATCACAGTCTAGCATAAGGCAAGTCACATCATACAGTATCATAATCACAAACAAAAATATTACTCCAGTACACCATAATTGATGACAGTCCATCATCTTCAATTAAGGTGAATGTGATTTAATTGAATTAACCACATAATTAACAATTTTTACTGGCTCTAAGTGGTACGGGTTTGTTGGCCTTAATTAATCATAAATTAATTTAATAACATGAATTTAATCACTTCTTAATTATCTTTAAAACAATTAATTAATCTTAATTGATTATAAATTAATAACCTTAATTTTTTTTATTAATAAAACTTAATTAATCAATTTTAATCATTCACTAACCTTTAATTAATTTCAATTTATTTCACTAAGTAATTACCTCTTAATTACTTATTATAACTAATCAACCCTCAATTACATTAAGGGATTTATTAATACCTTTTGATTTTAAAACTTAGCTTAAACCTTGTTTTTATAATTTGAAATTAAAATTTGAAATTTCAAAAACAGAACAGGTTTTGAAATCTGCTACCAAACATCACCCGAGCCATGACCAAAATGGCTTCGAGTCTCAACTTAAACTGCTTCGAGCAAAACATAATTTAACCCGAGTAAACAACCCTTTCCTTCTTCTTCTCCACTTTTCTTTTAACTTTGATGTTGTTTTAAAATTCAAATTTGTTTAAAATCACTCGCGTATGCATTCGAATCCCAACCCGAGCCAACATCACGTTTTTCTCGAGAGTAAACCCGAGCCACCATCATCTTCTTCAACCATCAGCCATTACTCACGCTCACTGACATGTGCACGTGTACAGGTGATTGGATCACCTCCGATTAACGCTGAGACGATACACATGTCGACAATCATCTCATCGACTCACCTAACCTCCAAGATCAACGATTCATGCTGGAAATCAAAATCGAACAAGTCCAGCTTCCACTGGGATCAACCCATTCGCCAAAAATCCCCTGCCGTCGACGATCTCGACTACTTGGAACCACGCCGTCACGTCCAGGAATTCATCGAAGCCACCTCTTCCTGTTCCCACCTGACCGATCACCCCACGTGCCCCGACAATGACGAACTTTTCTCCTAAACTTTATCGACCAAACTGGGTTATTAAACCCTAATTCGATCTCGTCTGATCACTACGATCCATAAAAAATTTTACGAGTATTTTTCCCATGATCTCCTGTGCGTCAGCTTCCTCCACCATGAATTTCAACACCCAGTTCGACGTGGATCGCCGGAAATTGACCCAAATACAATTTCCGTTCATCTCGAGATTTCGCATCCAATAACGAACAAAAAATTCTGAAATTTATTTTAAAAATCATGGTTTTTGATGTTGAACAAGGTGATGTAGATAAATCAATAAGATGTGATACTTGAATTTCGACATGATTTTGGGTTTTACTATAAACTTCATTCCCAGACAAAACATTCTTATTTTTTTTTCTATATTAAAAATATTTTTAAAATTTGTATTACTTTGTTACAATTATCTTACTTTCAGGAATCATAGCTTGAAAGAGATTTGACAGAAGATATGAATTTTTTTCTTTGGTTGTTCTTGGGTCTAGAATCACAGTAGAGTACACATATATACCCAGGCATGTATACTTCCAACCACACAAACATATATATACATGTAGAGATATTCATTTATCATTTTTCACAACAACTACTTCACAAAGCATCATAGATTCGAATTTCAAAGGGGTCAGTTTGCTCACCGTGGTTAAAAGAAAGAACAGAGCACTTCTTTTGTTTTGAAACAGCCTTATGAAAAATGCAAACTGAAGTCCTTTTCTTTGATCCCTGATTTGTTTTGATAGGTGTTGTTTATGATGAAGTTTAAGATGATATTTTACTTTAGTTTCTCTCAGTCTGGAATGAACGAAACTGAAGTGGAGATTGATAAAAAGAACGAGTTTGCTGGTTATAATATTTGGTACAAGGTGATCATATTTGTTTAGTACAACCAATAGAGATGTTTTCTTGTTTATTGACTGTGCATATCTCTTTGGTGGCTGATATCTTGTTTTGGTGGCTAAAGATGATCTTGCATTAATTGTTTTGTACAACTTTGCTTATTTTATTTTCTAAAGTCTTTGTTCAACTTTTGCAATCTTAACTTGATTTCGGCAGAGATGTTATATTTTGTACTTGTTTTATTTGTTTAACTTAAAAGCTTAACATACTTTTGTATTGCTGGTTTGATGCTAGAGATGTGGCATTAATTGCCTTGGTACATATTTTTTTCTTTACTCGGCTGAAGATGATGTATTGGTGTACTTTAGAGATGTTAATGTTTTTGGTGACTAAGAGATTTGTATTTATCACTTTGGGGCTGCAGCTTACATGCTTGTCCTTTATTTTATTTTCTTTGTCTTGCTTGTATTTTGTTTTACTGGTTGGTGCATTGTTTTGTATGTTGATAGATTTTTGTTTGTTATTATACTTTGTTTGTTATTTTATATACATGAGACTCTATTTCAATATGTTGTTAAAATTAAGCAAATGTTCTACTTTCTATTTTTATTAAAATTTATCTTATATTATTTTCTATTTCTAGTTTAAATATTTATTGTCTTATATTATTTTATAACTCAAACCATTATTAACCATCAACTCTAATATTCATTATCATCGATTACCATTATTAAACCATTTTATACTTAATTATACAAATTTTTATTCAAAATTCAAATTATTCATCAATTTAAAAGTAATTAAAATCCGGGGTCGTTACAGTTATACTCATCTAAATTTATATCCTTAGCACATTTTGTTTTGCTCGCTCATTAATACACATCTTATTATTAAACACAACAACCATTTATGATAATAACCAAGATTATCATATTTGGAAACCAATTTATTATTATCTTTATTTTGAAAACTTTTCTATAAATTCAGGATTTTAATTTCAGTTTGGATCCATTTCAAATTTACCTTCATTCAATTTCAATTTGGTTGTATTACTATTACCACTTAATTCTTATTACTTTATTTAATTCCAATAACTTTTAACAACCAATAACTTTAACATTTATTAGTAAGAAATATTGCTTTATATATATCAAAATATATTCTTATATGAAATCATTTAAAATCTTTTATATAAGAAAATAACAAGTACGCTCTCTCGTATATATATATATACGCTCAACTCATTCTAGGGTACTATTGACCCTATCCTTATGAGTATACCCACCAGAGCCAAGTTTCTCGCTTAACCTTCGCTCTGATACCAACTGTAACGACCCGGATTTTTTGAATCCGAAAATCCCAGATAGTTATGAAAAAGAAGAAAAGGATAGAAGAGAAGAAACAGAAACACAACACAGATCCTCACATTCGCAGCGGATAAAATATAATATCAAATAATAGCAGTTTACAAAAAAATAGCATATCAGTAAATTTTCAATTTAATACATCAGCGTTACATATACACATACACAGGACATATACAATCACATGGCTAGAAATAAAGTCACAGCGGAAAACACTCCATACTTCCTGCCATCTAGTACTCCTCCTGAGCTCCAGAACGTCCTTACCTGAAAATCTGTAATACTCGGTCTGACCCGAGCATTACATCAAAGTAACACCCGGGTCAGGCTGGAAACCAGCGTGAGTAAACCCAACTAACATGGAATACCAAAGAAATCAACTTATGTAGAACCCGGGGTAACTCGTATCAGGTTACAACTTCGCAAGTTGTTATAAACATTACTTATTTCAAACATCAATTTATAAGTACCAAACCTAGATTAAATAATCCAATTCACATAAATCATTCCAATTCATCCTATTGGTTTCACATATCAATTATAAAGAATCGAAGTGGTTTTCAGATATTTACTAATACCCGACTCCGATCTCCTCGAATTCAATACCATCTTATCCTAATTATTCAATGAAACACCATTTAAACCTCAAATACAGGTGTCACCTATACACATTAATTCATCATCGATAGATAACCCCATTATCTCAGTTTAAACCCAACATATTATATCTCATAGCGTCACAAATCTTATATCCAAGGTATCGACCAATCTAAGGCATGTAGTACTATTTACTCTTTCATAAACAAGATGAATGAGTCATACTATTCCTAATTAATTTGAACCAATTTAAATAATTACTTCAATCACCCTTAATCCTACTTATTTAACCTTATCTGCAAATAAATTAATTAATCATCCTTAATTTTCATTTTAACTAATTATCTTTGATAAATTATCTTTAATTACATAAATTGATCATCCTTAACCATTTACAGAAATTAACCTTTAATTACTTTCATTAATTACAGAATTAATGATCCTTAATTAATTACATCCTTTAATCAGCTTTGATCAATCATAAATAATAATTAACCATCCTATAATTACTTATCTAAATTAATTAACTCCTTGATTAATTATATTAGTCCTTTAATTAATTACACCAAGTAATTTCCTTATATCAATTCCATCTAGAAATTTATCTATTAATTCCTTTGCTAAGTAATTACACTTAACAAATCTCATTAGGTAATTATACTTATCAATCCCATAATAAATCTTATATATTATTACTTTTAAAAATCCAATGACTTCAACACTGCTAACCCAAACCAACCTTCGATACACACGAGCAAAAGCCCGGACAAAAACACAACCCAACTTCTTTCTAGTCAGACTCGAATATTTACTCAAGCCATATTTCGATCTTCCCGTGCAGATGCTCATCTTTCCAGAGCAACCCACGAGAACAACACAAGGAAACCCTCTTCCCCAAACTATCGAACAACAGTAGATGAACAACGTGCACCGTGCACGTGTACACGGTACCGGAGACCCACCGACCAACTTCACCGTCGTTCCCAAGTCACCGCTGACCTCTCTGACCCATTCAAGCTCCAGATCCGACCATCTCTTCCCCAATCCAAAATCGAGCTATCGAGCTCCTCCTAGAAACCTAACTTCGATCGGAAAAAACCACCATTGCCAACAATTTTGATCACCTGCATCCACGCTGCCACGATCGAAACTCTACCACACGCCAATGCATCGATCCCCTCGGGTCCCATCGACTCCGGTCAATCATCGACAACAAAATTCCCTCAGAAACCTCCTCGACCAAAACTGGTTGTAAAACCCTATTTCGATCTCGACACTCTTCCACGGCAATTTATAAAACCTCAAACCATTTTTATCGGGATCCCCAACCTTCCTTCTACCTTCAGCAATGATCACGCTACCTAATTCATCGTTGATCGCCGGAATTTGACCCAAATGCATTTTTCGTTCAT
Source organism: Allium fistulosum (assembly GCA_030737815.1). NCBI lineage: Eukaryota > Viridiplantae > Streptophyta > Magnoliopsida > Asparagales > Amaryllidaceae > Allium > Allium fistulosum. The sequence continues at coordinate 1,213,618,859 of CM060904.1, read as the reverse complement.
CTTAAAAATTCTCAACCATTATAAGCTTAAAAATCATGAGATCTTCCTCTAAAATCATCATTTTGTAATACGAACATGATGATGTAATCAAATCTTAAAGTTAAAATGTTCGATTTTTCTGATATATAATGATCTTTACTGTAAATTATTATTTACAAAATGTTTACATAACATTTTTACCTAGTATTATTTCCAGAAATACTTTACATTGTCATGAGCAATTTCCTTTCAGGAATCATAGCTTGAAATGATCTAAACAAGAAGATATGAATTTTTCCTTGGTAAAATGGTAGCCTGTAAATTTTAAAACAGTGAGATGTATATGCATAACACAAACATGTATGCGTCCATTCACACTCATATTTATGTATATACTTGCAGATATATTTACTTTCCCATAACACTTCCAGGTCATCATCATCACAGACATACAAATTAAGGAGATCTGGTTTTAAAAGTAAAGTTTGTTTACTCACCTGCTTTTTCCCTGAAACAAAGAACTGCCCTTGTTTTGAAACCCTGCAGAAGATCTGCTTTTAAAATTTCTCTCTGTTTTGTTTTGAAAACTGCAATTGCTTTTAAGATTTGCTTTGATGATTTCATTTCAGTTTTTATTTTTTAATATCTGATGCTCAGTTTCTTTTGATGCACGAATTGGAAATGGAAATGATAAGAGAAGGTTGTTTATAGGCTTATGTATAAACTGTTTTACAGGGTTTATATTTATATTTTCATTTCTCTATATTTTTTTGTCAGAGATTTTTTTTGTAAAGATGGAGGCTGAGAATCACATTTTATACACTCGAAATGACTTTGTTATGTTGTTTAGATATGGAACATTTAATGCTATTTGTACCTTATTTCTTATTTTACACACATCCTAATTTTTTTTTTTACTTTCCTGGCTTCATTGACAAGTCACATGCATTTATTTTTTTTTTACTTTGTTTTGATCCTTGTTGTTCTTAAAGCCTGCATATTCATATTCAAACCATTTGTTTGACTATGCAGATTTGTATTTGAACTTGAGAGGTTTACATGATATTGATTTGAACAGAGAAGAGAATTCAGGTTTTAGGTTTGAACTTGAGGAAGGTTTCAGATTTAACTGTGAGTATTTTCTCTTTTTTTTATATGTTACAGAACGAACTAACAGAGATGGACCTGATTGTATATATAAGAGAAGAACAGGAAGCTCAAGGCAGGTATTAACTAGACAGGCTGTTTCTTTATTTTGTTTTGATATGAGCAAATCTTTAAAATATATTTTGAGCTGACAAAATGTTAGGCTTGAGCAGATAATATTCAGTACTTTGGTTTCTAACTTAGTTTACATAATTATAATTATGTTGTACTATGTATAAAGATATTTGTATGAAGACATATACTTTCAGGTAGGCTTAGCTTGTGATATCCCGGAAATTTGGCAATATCAATTTAATAATCTTTATTAATAATTAAATTGATTTGTTGATTTATTTTATAAATTGACAAGTTTATTCATTTTAAAAGGTTAATAATATTTTAAATTGGCAAATTTATTTCTTTTGAAAACTAATAACATTTTAATTTGGGAATATCTTTTCTAACAATTTTAAATTGAGAAGATTTATCTTTCTAAAACTTATATAAATGTTTTATATTTATAATGTATATATATATATTGGTATATATATATTCCTAAATTTGATTTCTTGATTTATATTTAGGGATTAAGATAATTAAGTATAATTAATTAATTAATTATACCAATATATATATATACATTATAAATATAAAACATTTATATAAGTTTTAGAAAGATAAATCTTCTCAATTTAAAATTGTTAGAAAAGATATTCCCAAATTAAAATGTTATTAGTTTTCAAAAGAAATAAATTTGCCAATTTAAAATATTATTAACCTTTTAAAATGAATAAACTTGTCAATTTATAAAATAAATCAACAAATCAATTTAATTATTAATAAAGATTATTAAATTGATATTGCCAAATTTCCGGGATATCACATAGCTTGTATAGGAAGACATGTTGTTTTCTTGTTTTGTTATGAAAATATTTTGTTTATAAAAATTTGTCTTCTTGCTTGTATTCCAATATACTTGTGTTTGTCAGGCTTTCTATCATACTTAACAGGCAACACTTCATCTTGTATATGAAGCTATTTATTTATAGATATTTGTTTTTTTTTCTAGATATGTTAGTTTTATAAACTTCTAGTTTAAATAATTTATACCCAATGTTTGAGATTAGTTTTACATTGCATTTGGTTTTATTATACTTTATACTTTGTTCTTATTTTATTTCTTTTGCAAACATAACTATCACTAATAAATTTAAAATTATTTATTTCTATACTCATGTCAATATTATAACTTCTTAAGCCTAAAATAATTATTTTTACTTTCAAATAATAATAATAATAAGCTGTATTTTAAATAAATTCAATTAAATATTTATTAAATAATACTGTCAAAAATCCGGGATGTCACAGTTTTGTATTTCATTAAATGTGAACGGTTCATCCTATTTTGCCTTTTTGACTTCATTTTCCCATTGCGAAGTGTTAACCCGCCTTTTGGCAAGGCCGCGGACAGACGGATTTAACTTAAACAACTTCACAACTATCGAGACTAAAGTATGATGGGTTTGGTTTAAAATGATGATAGGCAGTTTGGCAGATGACGTTCGGCATTGGATGGATCGTTCGGCATTAACCAACGTTCGGCATCTGGAGACGTTCGACATTGGATGAAGCGCTCGGCATTAACCAACGTTCGGCATCTGGAGACGTTCGGCATTGGATGGATCGTTCGGCATCAAGGAGACGTTCGGCATTGGATGGATCGTTCGGCATCAAGGAGCGTTCGGCATTGGATGGATCGTTCGGCATTAACCAACGTTCGGCATCTGGAGACGTTCGACATTGGATGGAGCGCTCGGCATTAACCAACGTTCGGCATTGGATGGATCGTTCGGCATCAAGGAGACGTTCGGCATTGGATGGATCGTTCGGCATCAAGGAGCGTTCGGCATTGGATGGATCGTTCGGCATCAAGGAGCGTTCGGCATTGGATGGGTCGTTCGGCGTACCTCACCTCGCTCGACATTGCACCTCGCACCTTCATATCTCGCACCTCCATACCTCGCACCTCCGTACCTCGGTACCTCGCACCTCCCAACGTTCGACATGAGGAGATCGTTCGGCATTCACACCTTGTTCGGTATCTATGGTTCGGCATATGGAGACCACACCATTTGGACTGAGGTACTCGGCTACCAGGCCCACCAGGGAAGTCCAACCCATCTTTGTCTATAAATAGAGAGGCAGGGGCACAGTAAATGGGATCTTCTTTCTGCTCTCTTACTTTCTCTTTTCTAAGGCTAAGGCAACTCTGCCATTTTGTAACTGTAATCGATTATTACAGCAATAAAAAGTAAACTTCTGGAGTGGACGTAGGCCGGAGTTAGCCGAACCACTATAAAATCTGTTGTTCTTTACTACTTTCATTTCAGTTTTAACTGTTCTTCACATTATTACTCTCTACATACATTCTATCTCTGAGCTGTGATTGGTATTTGGTGCGTTCATCTGGATTTGGGGGTTAGTGACCAATTTTGGCGCTAACACTTTGGTGCTTTCACTGAGAAATTGAAACAATCAGGAATTTTGGAGTTAGGAACTTGGATCTTAGAAAGCAATGGCAAGACCACCAACGAAGAGGCAAGCAGTGGAAAGGAGCAATCAGGAAGGAAGTCAAGCGGCATCTTCTGGAGCTGGAGAGGGTCATGCATCCATCTACATAACTCAGGATGAGATGCAAGTGATGATGAATTCTATGCAAGAGCAGATGATGAAACGGCAAGAGGAGATGATGCAGGCTCTTCTTAGGCAATTTGGACAACCAGGAACTGCAGGTGCTCAAGATCATGGAGCTGGACCAGAGGAACTCAACCAACGGACAGATGGAGTGAATCAGCAGAGGGCAGCTCCCAATCAACAAACAATTAACAATCTAGATGGACCTAGACTTGGAGGCACGCCACTGGGAGTACGTGATGAAGAATATGTGCTAGAATTTCCTCGAGGACTTGGGGGGCAGTCTGGATTAGTTGGAAACACTAGATTGACTGACATTATCAGGCGGACTATTCGCGGAGGTCTGACAAATAGGGATTCAGAGGGAGTTAACAAAAGTCCGTTTACCCGGAACATCAGGACAGCTAGGAATCCGTCCGATTTCAAACTACCCACTCTGGAAGTATACAACGGGAAGACGGATCCCACCGACCACTTGATGAGATACACTAGGCATATGGAAGTGCTGGGGGCAACAGAGGAGGTTATGGCCCGATGTTTCCCCCTGTACTTGACTGAAATTGCTGCTATGTGGTTCAGACAGCTGGAGGATGGATCCATTGGAACATGGACAGAACTGGTGGACAAGTTCTGATGCAGTGCAGAAAGTTAAAGGATTAGGTCGCTCACGACCTAAGGCGAGTGTAGATCGCTCACGACCTATGGAGTTAGAGGAGGGAACAAGTGATGCCGAAGAAGGTGGTCGCACAGGCCAATTTGGTGAAGTATTAAGTCGCATACGACCTAACAAGTTAATAAGTCGAAACCGACCTAAAAAGAATACCACCGAGTTAAAGTTGGGTGAGCGATGTTGGGAGAATGAAGTTCTAGGTCGGAACCGACCTATGGAAGGATGTTCGCGACCTAATGAAGTCTTAGAGTCGTATCAACGACCTAGTGTGACTCGGCAACGACTCAAGGAAAATTTCTGCGAGTTAACAAGTCCTTTGAGTCGTCTGAACGACCTAACGAGTCATGCTTTAAGTCGCGAAACACTGGATGCTGTTGATTCAACTGCCGAGTTAATTTCTACCGTTGATCTTAGGTCGCTGATATGGGATGCGCATGTTTTAGGTCGCGAAGCACGGGATGCCGTTGATGTGTCTGCCGAGTTAACCTCTGCCCTTGATTCTCTTTAAACGTTGATTTGGAATACCGCTAAGGTTTTAAGTCGTAGAAACTTGTAACCGAAGATCTTGATGCCGCGTCCATCTGAACCGTTGATTCTTAAAGCTGTGAAGAAACTGTTGTTAGGTCGCTGCCGACCTATGCTAAGTCGCGTACATTCTTAGGTCGAATCATTATAGGTCGTAGGTCGCTCTCGACCTAAGTACTTGTATTTTCTGTTGTATTTTGTCTAAGTTGTTAAGTCGCTGAAGGTTGTAACGAGTTGTAACTATTGTTGTTAGGTCGCTGCCGACCTATGCTAAGTCGCGCCTGTTCTAGGTCGTGCCAAGTTAGGTCGTAGGTCGTTTCCGACCTAAGTACTTGTATTTTTTTGAACTTTTGCGTGTTGAGTTGTAAAGCTATAAATAGCAAGTGTGAGTCATTTGTAAAGGTTGTTGAATATTGAATAAAATTCTCTTTTGATTGCTTTGTGCTTTCATTCAAATTGGTAGTTGAGTGTAATCTCCTATCTCCTCTTTCGGATAATCGAGTGCGCTCGATTCAACGATTGTAGAAGCCGATTCGCGGAATCAAGTGCGCTTGATCAACGCTTGAAGAATTGAAGATCTTTGAACCCGGTATCGTGCGCGATCAACGAGTTCGAGATAGCTAGAGTTCGGTATCTTCGGATCAACGAATTCGGGCAATTCAGCATTCATCAATCCATCGACTGCTACTTTCACCGATCTACATTGTTTTTGAAATATCCGCTGCGTCAGTTTTTGGTATCAGAGCTTGTTCTAGCCAATCATAGCTAGATCGAGACTTGGAGCCTAATCATTTGAAGACTTTTGAAGTTTGAAGAGAAGCCGAGTGCTTGAAGTGTAAAGCCGTGGCCGAGAGGAAGAAGAAGTCATCATTGTTCGAAGATTGTTTGATCGGATTTGCATTGGAGGCCGAAACTTTGTCCATCGTGTTCATCGCGATTTGCTACAAAGTGGAAGTTTTCGATCCGTTTCATTTTGGATCAAAATCCGGAAAGTGTTTGAATTTGAAGTGTTTGAGAATTTGTGAAGTTTTCAAGTATGCCGCCAAGAAGAGCTAATCGCCACCAAAACGTAGAAGCTTTATATCGAAGAGAAGAGGCTGATGAGATGGAGCAAAGAATCAATGAGAATTTTAGCGAGAAGCTTAATGAAGGAATTGGCCGATTAGAGAAGCTTATGACGGAGATGAATCAAAATCGGAGAAGGGTTTCACCAGAATCTAATCATGGAGGTAGTAGAGTCTCGCCACATTCCAATCGAGACCGAAGTATTGAAAATGATCAAGGGCGTGGGAGGAACGTGAATGATCGAGAACGGAGGAACGTAGATAGAAGGGATGATGGTGGAAGGCGTAATGGTAGTAGAGATGTTGGTGGTCAGAATCGACATCGTTATGCATCTGATTTTGAAGAGGAGTATGATGGTGGTAGTATTCAAGGAAGAGGTCAAGGAAGAAACTATTCTGAGTATGATCACAAATGGGAGTCGGGGATGAAGACTGAAATTCCTGAATTCAAGGGTGGTATGCAAGCGGAGGAGTTTCTAGATTGGATGGCTAATGTTGAGGAGATTTTTGACTTTAAAGAAGTTCCAGAACATCGTAGAGTGAAGTTGGTTGCTACGAGGCTGAGGGGTAGAGCTTTGGCATGGTGGCAGCAAACCAAGCTTACACGTGAACGTATGGGGAAGTCAAAGATTGAATCTTGGGAGAAGATGAAGAAATTGATGAAAGCAACGTTCTTACCATACAATTATCAATCTTTGATGTATCAACGTTTGCAGAACTTGAGGCAGGGCACGAAGACAGTTAATGAATATGCTGATGAATTTTATCAACTCATTGCAAGGAACGATATTATGGAAACAGAAGAGCAGCTGACATCTAGGTTCATTGGAGGATTGAGAATGCAGATTCAGGATATGGTTAATATGTTCGATCCAAGATCTGTAGCAGAGGCACATCAAAAAGCGTTGGCTTGGGAGAAGCAGGGTAGAAGAGGAGGTGGTGTGTTTACTAATCCTAACAATCAAGCGAAGGGTGTTGGAGGAAGTTCTAATGTTTCTAAACCTAACAGTAGACCAATGGTGAAGGAGGTTGAGAAGGCGAAAGTTAATAATGGGTTTAAATGTTACAATTGTCAAGAATTGGGTCATAAAAGCAGTGAGTGTCCAAAGCCAAAGAAGAGAACCATGATTGCAGAAGTTGACGATGAGGATGTTGATGAGGATTGTTCTAATCCAGCTGAGGAGGATGAGCAGGATATTGCGTCGGGAGACGAAGGTTGTAACCTAATGCTGAGAAGATCGTGTTTAACACCGAAGCAGGAAGAAGCTAGTTGGTTGAGGAGTAATATCTTTCAGTCAACATGTACTATTCTGGGGAAGGTGTGTAAGTTTGTGATCGACGCAGGAAGCTGTGATAATATTATTTCAACCGAAGCTGTGACAAAGTTGAAATTGAAGACAGAGAAACATCCGAGTCCATACAAGTTAGCATGGTTAAGAAAAGGAGGAGAAGTGAAAGTGGATAGACGAGTTCGTGTACCATTCTCTATTGGGAAGAAATACAAAGATGAAATATGGTGTGATGTAGTAGAGATGGATGTTTGTCATTTATTATTGGGAAGACCATGGCAGTATGATCGAGCAGTACAACATGACGGTCGGACCAATAGCTACAGTTTTATGTTTAAAGGCACGAAGATTATATTAGTTCCAAAGAAGAGATCACAAGAAGAAAGTAAGTCCGAAGAAATCGAAGAGCTGAAAACTTTATTGACTTTGAAGGAGTTTGTTAAAGAAGTTGAAGAAGAACCGGAAGTATTCTTGTTGATTGGACGTGAGAGTAGTGAAGAAGTTGAAATTCCTGAAGAAGTTAAACCAATCTTGAAAGAATTTGACGATGTATTTCCAAAGGAGTTACCAACGGAGTTGCCACCGTTGAGGGATATACAACATCAGATAGATCTTGTTCCAGGTGCTGTGTTGCCACACAGACCACATTATCGAATGAGTCCGAAGGAACATGAAGAATTGCGGAGGCAGGTAGAGGAATTGCTTGAGCAGGGGCGTGTGCAGGAGAGTCTGAGTCCTTGTGCTGTACCAGCTTTATTGGTACCCAAGAAGGATGGGACGTGGAGGATGTGCACTGACAGCCGAGCATTGAACAAGATTACTGTGAGATATAGATTTCCGATGCCGAGGTTGGATGACTTGTTAGATCAAATAAGTGGAGCTATTATCTTTTCGAAGATTGATTTGAAGAGCGGATATCATCAAATTCGTATCAGACCAGGCGATGAATGGAAGACTGCTTTTAAAACCAGGGAGGGTCTATACGAGTGGTTGGTCATGCCATTTGGTTTATCCAATGCACCAAGTACGTTCATGAGGGTGATGAATCAGATTTTTCGACCATTCATTGGAAAATTCGTGGTGGTGTATTTCGATGATATTCTTATTTACAGTGGGAGTCCAGAGGAACATTTGAATCATCTTAGAGAAGTGTTGATGGTACTGAGACAAGAACAGTTCTATGCTGCAACGAAGAAATGCGTGTTCATGACGCATAGTGTTTTATTTCTGGGGTATGTTGTTTCAGAGAAAGGGATACAGGTTGACCAAAGTAAAGTTGAAGTGATTAGAGATTGGCCGCAACCCAAGACGATAACGGAAGTTCGTAGTTTTCACGGGTTGGCTTCATTATATCGAAGGTTTATACCACACTTTAGTAGTGTGATGGCACCTATTACAGATTGTATGAAAGGCAAACAGTTTTCATGGTCAGAGGAGGCAGGGAGTGCTTTTGGGAAGATCAAGGAATTGCTGACGTCTGCACCAATTCTAGTGCTACCTGATTTTCAGTTGGTGTTTGAACTACATACTGATGCATCCAAGGTTGGGATTGGAGGGGTGTTGAGTCAGAAGGGACGTCCAATTGCCTATTTCAGTGAGAAGTTGTCAGGAGCGAAGATGCGATACAGTACGTATGATGTGGAGTTCTATGCTGTTGTACAATCTATTAAGCACTGGAGACACTATCTGTTTCAGAAAGAGTTTGTTCTGTATACTGATCATGAAGCATTAAAGCATTTGCAAGGGCAAGACAAGATTTCAGCGAGACATGCATCGTGGATTGCTTATTTACAGCAGTTTACTTTTGTCGTTAAACACAAGTCAGGGGTAACCAATCGTGTGGCTGATGCTTTGAGCAGAAGGAGTCATTTGTTGACAACGATGAAAGTTGAGGTGACTGGTTTTGAACTATTGCCGGAGCAGATTGCAGAAGATTCTTACTTTAAGAGATTTGTTGAAGGGAACAATGAAGGGAAGACTGATGAGTTTATGTTGGTTGACGGGTTTCTTTTTAAAGGAAGTCGATTATGCATACCGGAGGGTAGTCTGAGAATGAAGATTATCAAGGAGTTACACGAAGAAGGACATGTTGGAAGAGACCGTACCTTACAATTGATTTCACAATCCTACTTTTGGCCATCGATGAGGAAAGAAGTGGAGAGATTTGTTGAGAGATGCCATATCTGTCAAGTTTCGAAAGGAACTGCGACTAATGCAGGTTTGTATATGCCGTTACCAGTACCAACTAAACCATGGGTTGATGTGAGTATGGACTTTGTGTTGGGGTTGCCGAGAACGCAGCGTGGTAATGATTCCATTTATGTGGTGGTTGACAGATTTTCGAAAATGGCACATTTCATTGCTTGTAAGAAGACGGCGGATGCTGTTCATGTAGCCCAGTTGTTTTTCAGGGAGATCTATAGACTTCATGGATTGCCAGAATCTATTGTGTCGGATAGAGATACTCGATTTCTGAGTCACTTTTGGTTGAGTTTGTGGAAACTGGTGGGAACGAAGCTGAAATTTAGTAGTGCTTATCACCCGCAAACGGATGGACAGACTGAGGTGGTTAATCGATCGTTGGGAAACTTGTTGAGGTGTCTTGTTCAAGATAATCTGAAGAGTTGGGATGTGAAGTTATGTCAGGCAGAATTTGCCCATAATCATGCTGTGAATCGAAGTACGGGGTTCAGTCCGTTCCAGATTGTTTATTCAAGTTTACCGAAGGGACCGTTAGATTTAACGATGATACCACACTCGAAGGGGACAATTAAGAAAGCTGCTGATTTTGTTGAAGGGCTGACGGAGTGTCATAAAATCGTTCAAGAACGATTAGAGAAAGCAAATGAGAAATATAAACAAGCTGCAGATTTGAAACGACGAAAAGTTGAGTTTAATGAAGGAGATATGGTTTATGCAGTGTTAACAAAAGATCGTTTTCCAGTGGGCGCGTACAACAAGTTGAAAGCCAGGAAAATTGGTCCGGTGGAAGTTGTGAAACGAATCAATGAAAATGCTTATAAACTGAAGCTGCCAGATGATGTGTATACATCTGACGTATTCAATGTTAAACATCTTGTACCATATCATGGGGAAGAGTTTGTTGGGGATGAAGAGTGTGCGAATTCGAGGTCGAATTTCTCTCAACCAGGGGAGGATGATGCAGTGCAGAAAGTTAAAGGATTAGGTCGCTCACGACCTAAGGCGAGTGTAGATCGCTCACGACCTATGGAGTTAGAGGAGGGAACAAGTGATGCCGAAGAAGGTGGTCGCACAGGCCAATTTGGTGAAGTATTAAGTCGCATACGACCTAACAAGTTAATAAGTCGAAACCGACCTAAAAAGAATACCACCGAGTTAAAGTTGGGTGAGCGATGTTGGGAGAATGAAGTTCTAGGTCGGAACCGACCTATGGAAGGATGTTCGCGACCTAATGAAGTCTTAGAGTCGTATCAACGACCTAGTGTGACTCGGCAACGACTCAAGGAAAATTTCTGCGAGTTAACAAGTCCTTTGAGTCGTCTGAACGACCTAACGAGTCATGCTTTAAGTCGCGAAACACTGGATGCTGTTGATTCAACTGCCGAGTTAATTTCTACCGTTGATCTTAGGTCGCTGATATGGGATGCGCATGTTTTAGGTCGCGAAGCACGGGATGCCGTTGATGTGTCTGCCGAGTTAACCTCTGCCCTTGATTCTCTTTAAACGTTGATTTGGAATACCGCTAAGGTTTTAAGTCGTAGAAACTTGTAACCGAAGATCTTGATGCCGCGTCCATCTGAACCGTTGATTCTTAAAGCTGTGAAGAAACTGTTGTTAGGTCGCTGCCGACCTATGCTAAGTCGCGTACATTCTTAGGTCGAATCATTATAGGTCGTAGGTCGCTCTCGACCTAAGTACTTGTATTTTCTGTTGTATTTTGTCTAAGTTGTTAAGTCGCTGAAGGTTGTAACGAGTTGTAACTATTGTTGTTAGGTCGCTGCCGACCTATGCTAAGTCGCGCCTGTTCTAGGTCGTGCCAAGTTAGGTCGTAGGTCGTTTCCGACCTAAGTACTTGTATTTTTTTGAACTTTTGCGTGTTGAGTTGTAAAGCTATAAATAGCAAGTGTGAGTCATTTGTAAAGGTTGTTGAATATTGAATAAAATTCTCTTTTGATTGCTTTGTGCTTTCATTCAAATTGGTAGTTGAGTGTAATCTCCTATCTCCTCTTTCGGATAATCGAGTGCGCTCGATTCAACGATTGTAGAAGCCGATTCGCGGAATCAAGTGCGCTTGATCAACGCTTGAAGAATTGAAGATCTTTGAACCCGGTATCGTGCGCGATCAACGAGTTCGAGATAGCTAGAGTTCGGTATCTTCGGATCAACGAATTCGGGCAATTCAGCATTCATCAATCCATCGACTGCTACTTTCACCGATCTACATTGTTTTTGAAATATCCGCTGCGTCAAGTTCTTAAGTCAATTTCGAGTTCACATAAAAAGGCCAAAGAACGTGATGACACTAACATCAGTCAAACAGGGGGCAGATGAATCGCTCAGGACATTCTTAACTCGATTTAATGCGGCAGTTGCTTCGGTTGATCGGCCAGATCCATCAATGGTTCTGATGGCTGCGGTATCAGGAGTCAGAGATAGTTCGGAGTTCAAAGTATCATTGGTACGGGACCCACCGTTGGATATTGGGGAATTCTTTCATGAAGCTGAAAGATTTCTTCGACAAGAGGATGCATGTTTGGACATGAGGTCACAGGAAGTAAACATGACCAAGGATGGAAGATTACTCGGCGAAAGCTCAGGTGGGGACAAGGATAAAGGGAAAAGGAAGCGCTGGGGAGAACCAAAGTTCTCCACTTACACGGGATTGAACGCAACGTTGGAGCGGATTTTCTTAGATACTCGAGATCGTCTTCCCTATCGAAGGCCATCAAGGAGGGAACCCACAGAACGTGAAAGGGCATCAGGAAGGCACTGTCTCTTTCATGACCTGGACGGGCATGATACTAACAGCTGCCGACATCTAAAGGATATAATCGAGGAGCATATAAGGAATGGTCAGTTGCGACAGTATGTCGGAACTCGGAATGCGGCGGTGGAACATGAACAGCCTCCGCCTACCTTGAACGACGAGGGCGCGAGGCCCAGGAATGGTGACCGATTAGTCATCAACTAATCTTGATGGTTTGGAATAAGTAACAAACTCCGGGCAAACGGTTAAATCACTTACTCATGTACGGGGTCGGAGATAACCCTCAGGCATGCTCTGAGATGATGGCTTACCGAAACGCCCGGGTTTGTGAAATCTGTTTTTTCCTTTGACTTGGACATTTGCTTTTTCTGGTTTGGTTTTGGAGTTTGGTTTGAACACCCTATTTTTCTCGTTTTTATGGTTTGGATTCTGGTTTGAATGTTTGTTTTTCGGATTGGATTTTGGTTGGATTTTCTCTGGATTTTGGCTTAAAGGTCGTCGAGTATGGACTATGCTCGACAAGGGTCCGTAGCGACCAGGATTCGGCTTAGGACTTAAGCCACGGCATTACTTGCGTCCAGGGACACTGGGCCACGGTCATCAAGTGTGGATTGCGCTTGGCAAGAACCCGGAGAGGTTAGCTACAAGCCCAGGGACACTGGGCCACGGTCGTCAAGTGTGGATTGCGCTTGGCAAGAACCCGGAGAGGTTAGCTCAACGCCCAGGGACACTGGGCCACGGTCGTCAGGTGTGAATTGCGCTTGGCAAGAACCCGGAGAGGTTATCTTAACGTCCAGGGACACTGGACCACGGTCATCAGGTGTGGCTTGCGCTTGGCAAGAGCCCGGAGAGGTTATGGATTTGGATATCGACCCGAAGAGGTCCTAAAGTCCCCTATTGGTTATTGGATATGGATGAAACATGGACTTTGGATACTGGACTTGAGGCTATTCAAAACACACCTTTCAAAGCAAGGCATGTTTTGGGGGGCAAGTGTTAACCCGCCTTTTGGCAAGGCCGCGGACATACGGATTTAACTTAAACAACTTCACAACTATCGAGACTAAAGTATGATGGGTTTGATTTAAAATGATGATAGGCAGTTTGGCAGATGACGTTTGGCATTGGATGGATCGTTCGGCATTAACCCACGTTCGGCATCTGGAGACGTTCGACATTGGATGGAGCGCTCGGCATTAACCAACGTTCGGCATCTGGAGACGTTCGGCATTGGATGGATCGTTCGGCATCAAGGAGACGTTCGGCATTGGATGGATCGTTCGGCATCAAGGAGCGTTCGGCATTGGATGGATCGTTCGGCATTAACCAACGTTCGGCATCTGGAGACGTTCGACATTGGATGGAGCGCTCGGCATTAACCAACGTTCGGCATCTGAAGACGTTCGGCATTGGATGGATCGTTCGGCATCAAGGAGACGTTCGGCATTGGATGGATCGTTCGGCATCAAGGAGCGTTCGGCATTGGATGGATCGTTCGGCATCAAGGAGCGTTCGGCATTGGATGGGTCGTTCGGCGTACCTCACCTCGCTCGACATTGCACCTCGCACCTCCATATCTTGCACCTCCATACCTCGCACCTCCGTACCTCGGTACCTCGCACCTCCGTACCTCGGTACCTCGCACCTCCCAACGTTCGACATGAGGAGATCGTTCGGCATTCACACCTTGTTCGGCATCTATGGTTCGGCATATGGAGACCACACCATTTGGACTGAGGTACTCGGCTACCAGGCCCACCAGGGAAGTCCAACCCATCTTTGTCTATAAATAGAGAGGCAGGGGCACAGTAAATGGGATCTTCTTTCTGCTCTCTTACTTTCTCTTTTCTAAGGCTAAGGCAACTCTGCCATTTTGTAACTGTAATCGATTATTACAGCAATAAAAAGTAAACTTCTGGAGTGGACGTAGGCCGGAGTTAGCCGAACCACTATAAAATCTGTTGTTCTTTACTACTTTCATTTCAGTTTTAACTATTCTTCACATTATTACTCTCTACATACATTCTATCTCTGAGCTGTGATTGGTATTTGGTGCTTTCATCTGGATTTGGGGGTTAGTGACCAATTTTGGCGCTAACACGAAGCTTGATATAGTTGTCTGTCATCTTCATCTTCATTTTCTCTGGAAAAAAACAGAGAGAAAATAATAAAATATATTCATCTTCCATCTTTCCATTGCCTGGAAGCTCCACACGCATACAACCCATTGCCCTCTGTTTATTTGAGGACTAACCCGTTCTTTCATCATCTCCTCTACGCACCAGTGCCCAAGAGCAACGCACCCTCTCCTCCTTTCTTTTCTTCTCTTTCTTCTAGCACCCGAGCGCCTTAGCTCCTTCACCCAGACCTTCCTTCCCGAGCCTCGTCCCTCCCACCTGCTTTTGCTAAGCCGTGCCTACATCCATCTTCACTACAACTCCTCCCCTCTTCCTACCAATCTCCGAGCTGCGCCACTACTCATGGCCAGCCATCACTCTTCGTTGTGGTAAGTGTGCTATATATTTTTACTGATTGTATATATATATGTATAAGTTGTATGATTATATATATTTTGTAGTTATTTTAAGATGTCGTGAGTTTATGTTGTATATATATATATATATAGTTGCAATATATATTTTACATTAGTATATTAGTTTATATATATGATTATAAAAGTTTGTATACATACTAGTTTATAATATAGTATAATATATATTGGGTATATGTTGATTTTTGCTGCAGATTTATATAATATATTAGTAGTGTTTCGGCTTTACAGGTTATATCTAGTTACAGTAATATATATATATGTTAGTGTATAGTTTATATATTTGCAAGTACTGTTGGTGGAAGTTTATGTATTAGTATTGGTGTAGGCTATACTATATTGCATGCGTCTGGTTTGTATTAGTATTATATATTAGTGTATTTGTTTACCCTATACAGAAGATTTGTTGGTTGGCACATATTATATTATATAAGTTATCGTAGTACATAACGTACCTATTAGCTTATATGTAGCATGTCTCTGATATAGATAAGTATAAAGAGTTATATTATTTGTTAGTAAAAATATATGGTACTGGTTGTTTTATACCTATCCATAGTTAAGTTATATGTTTTATATTATAAGTTTTATAGTTTATATATATCAGTTTTGATTGTAAAAGTTTATATATATGCCTATATATGTTAGTTTAAAGAAGTCATGTAATTGTTTATGTATTTATTTTCATATATATGTTTTACTAGTTTAAACATAATCAGCTGTTAAGTTTTATTTGATCTTAAAATATAGATGGTCTATATATTTTGTTTGTCGGTTCTTTGTTACAGCTCAAGTTTATATATTAGTACCATTTAAAAGTATATATTGAGATTTTAGTATCATATTTTATCATGTGTAAGTTTTACCCAGTTACATGTATATATAGTATAGTATGTTAGTTTAAGTATATGTAACTTATTGTTTATATCCGTGTCTCTATATAATTGTATTATATGTTAGTTTATTCTCTGTTTAAAAGTTATAGTAGATCATATAGTGGTGTTTATGTCTTGTATGTTGTGGGTTCGTTGGAAAAAAAAAATTAGTATAATATTTATCAATATATGTCTGGTTTGTTTATTTGCGTTTTTATAATATCATCAGTGTATATATTGAAGATTGTAAATGATCTGTTAAGTTAAATGTTATTATATCATCAGTGTTTGTTCATATAAACTATATTATATGTTAATTTTATAAGTTATAGCATATTGTTTTGTGTATATATATGTATGATAGTGTTTGTTTAAATGATGTATAAGTATATATATATATATAAGTCATGTTATTATTTTGAAATATATATATATATTTAATTTTATATGTGTTTAAATTAAATTTGATGTGTAAACAATATATAATATATATCTTATTTTAGTATATGTCTGGATTTAGAATATGACTTTATATATATATATATAAGCTCACTGATACCAATTATTTTCATCGATCCAGTTCCGTTTTGATTTCGTCTATTCCTATTTATCAGCTTTATTCATTGAATTGTGTCATTCTTGCTACATTTTGGAATTCGTGCTTGGATTCGTAACCCATTTCCTTGTCAAATTTCTCTAGCCTCGAAAGGTGAGCAATCACTCACGATTAACGTTCTTTAATTTATTAAATCTGATTTCAATTGAAACGACAATTGAAATATGCTGCTGTAGTTATTTAAATTGTTATATGCTATTATCTGTAACTGTTCACCTGTGGGATATGACACCATATCCTGTTGTTTTTATTATATTGTTATTGTTGATATATGCCTATTTTATATTATTATATTATATGTCATCACTCTGCAAGTTCCCTGTAGTTTAGAATTCACTATGGGTTGAAATGATACATACCCGAACGGACTTCAGAATAGGAGAAAATCGTTATGGATTGAAATGATAAACCCAAGCGATTTTCATTTGAATTGAATTGGGATTACGGGTTGAAATGATATCTACCCGTATATATTTAAATTACGGATTGAAATGATAAATATCTGTATCACTTAACCATATGATAGATATATATACAGACACCGTTGGTCCATATATAAATATTTTGAAAATAAATTCTATGGTTTTGGAAAGAAATATATGGTTTTAATAAATGTTGATTCTTAAATTATTATATATAAATGGTAATGATATATATAGATTTGATAATAATATTTAATTTAATTAAGATGGATTTAATACATATAATATGTTTAAGTATTAAATTTATATTTCAAATAGATTTTTGTAATAATTTGAATGAGTTAAGGTTAGGAAGCTAATTTGAATTTAGTTGAAATTGTAGTCGATAAAGAATTTTATTTAATTTAACCGATTTGAAACTTATTGAAATTTAGATTTAAGGTATGACTTATAACTTGGGTTTGATTTAAGTAAATTTAATGAACATTTCTTGTTTAAATAAATTTAAGGAAATATTTAGTAGAAATGTAATTTAAGGCTAGTTAAAGGATATTGAATGTATTAAGTGAATATTCCCTGAGTAAATAATAATGAAGTTAAATCAAGAGCTATATGAAATGTTAAATTTAATTTTGAAAATGTTGAATATATAAGCTTTGAAATATATTGAAAATTTAAATGGTATATTTAGAACTGAATTGAATTGATGAATTGAGCTTTGAATAAATTTGAATTTGGAATTTGAGTTGATTTGAATCGATTTGTGAAATTTGAGGTAATTGTAAATACTTTACTTTATAAATTATATAAAATAAATATACTATTTTGGAAAATAGATATATTTGAAATAAAAATGATATTTTGGCTTTGAAGTATAAATTAATTTGAAATGGTCACGGTGTTATAGTGTATATTTCTACATTGTAGATAGTTCCACGGATCCTTAGAGGATGGTTATCCCAAACATCCTTTAAGTTAATTGTATTTCAGTTGATATTTCACTTGAGTTGGATTTATTGATATAAGAATGCTAATCCTGACTCGAGTATTTTGTGTTTTGCTTTACGCTCGGGTCAGACCGAGTGATACAGCATTTGAGACTCACCTTTGGAGTTTGGAGCTTCATTTGGAGATCCAACTATCGATTCAGCTTTCAGCTTTTCCAGTTGATTTGTTCAGAGAGGTCATCTATTCGTACTGAAGACTTCATTGTATTTGAGATATCCTGTTGTATTTTATTTTAACTCTGATGTTTATATAGTAGCTTCATAAACTACTATTTTATCTATTCTGCTGCGTATTATTGTATTACTCTGTGTCTGTGATTCTGTGATTGATTTATTTACTGTATATTCTGAGTTTTGCCAAATTTAAATTAACAATCCACTGTTTTGAAGTATTCGAGTCCGACATGTGTGGATTATTGTCGATTTGAATGGTCCAAAATAGCGGGTCGTTACACCATTCATTCAAATCAAAAGTCATGCTATATCGTGCTTGTTGTGCTTTCTGGAATCTATTTTGTGTGTATTGATCGCTAATCTCCAACTTTAACAGGTGAGTTATTCTCACATGACAATATGTATAACAACCCGTATATTTGTACCATTTAAATTGACAATAATCCACACATGTCAACTTAAATAATACAAAACACGAATCATTATGGGATTATAAATACATAAATATAAATGAGAATCAATACAACATCACAGACACAGAACAGTCACATAATAATGCAGCAGAAAATACATCGTCATAATAGCAGTTCATGAAGCCACTATATAATATACAACAATGTCTTAACATCAAGTGACTAATACCAAAAATGTCCAACAGACTAGGACATCAATACAGGAATAGAAATAGACTGATAAAGATAAATGCTAAGCCTTCAGCATCTTCAACCAACCTTGATCAGCAAACTGGATAGCTTCAGACTGACCCGAGCATATGCAAAAAGAAACACTCGAGTCAGGACTCAAAATCTTATGCAATTAAATCAAGTGCAAGGGAAATAGTTCATAACTTAAAGATGGATAAAATAACATCTCTAAGGATCCGATAAACTATCTATATATACAATAGAATACGATAGATAGATAATGTCTAATCAGTAAAGTACGATATTAAAATAGTGTTAAGGCGTTACCATAATCCCCCTTAACACATTTCTATATTCCCAAGAGCATATACAAGACCGTAGTTTCCCCAAAACCGGAAGTCACCAGAGGGCAATCCATATACTAAAGGTACAAACCAAAACGTAGTGGTCGCGAATAGGATAATCAGTATGACAAGGTACATGAGGCGATACCAACTAGGATACTAGTAGTTGCGTGATCCGGACTGATGTTGAGCGTAGCAGCTACTACCTCAACACCGCGAACGACACTCCCAAATCAAGGGGTGCACCCAAATCGAATCACAAAAGTAATAGATATGGTATCGAAGAAGTGCGTCCGCTAGAGGTGGCGAACCTCAATGGCCCGGCGCGGCTCCTGTTTTAGTCATGTCAAGGGTCGTCCAATATCGTTCTCTTTCTTCAGTCAACGCGTTCACCAAACCATCCACTTCATTCTGGATCAACACTTCGCGTGCAATAGTTATTAAAGTGGTTTTCGGTATCGACAGAGAGTATGTCCATATCCGATCCCGGTCTCTTTAATAACTACGTATTTATTACCCAATGGTCGGTTAACTTAATGTTTAAACAAATCAAAGTCCAAAAGTCAAGGTGCAAATTTGACTTCCAAATTTTGACATTTCACGATTCAATTTATTTCGGATATTTAAAATCATATTCCAAATGAAAATCTGTAGTCCAAACATTTGAATTAACAATATAATTAAGTATTCAAGTTCAATTTAATAACTCACTTATTAATTTTAGTTCAAAATCAATTAATTCAAATTTACCGAATAACTAAGTTCGAATCGTTAAATCAAATTCTATGTATCACAATTCATATTTACATTCATCGTTACATTAAATATAATCATAAATTTGATTAAATCAATTTCCTTAAATTTAAAATCATTTTACATTTAAATTATCGCTAAATTAAATCCATAAAACTTTAGTTAGTTTCGTATTCCATTTTAAGTCAAAATTTCCTAAATCTAAATTATTATTTATGACAAGTTCAAATCTATCTAATTTAAAACTCAGTTTAAATCTAAATCTACAAATCTAATAAATTAAATTATTAAATTCTAAAACTCACTTGTTTAAATCTTATTTCAATCAAATTCGCCAATTCATTTTTCTTTAATTAAATAGATTTATTAATCCGTTTCAATTTAATCCATTAATTTATTCCAATTAATCCATTAATTTATTTCAATTAAATCCATTAATTTATTTCAATTAAATCCATTTATTTATTTCAATTAAATCCATTTATTTATTTCAATTAAATCCATTAATTTGTTTCAATTAAATCCACTAAGTCGTTACTTGATTTCCAAACAAATTATTAAGTTCATTTCTTAATTTCAAATAGATTTCAATTTCAAAATATTTTTTGTTGACCAATCGGGTTTCTTATTTTTTTATTGTCTATCCTAGGCCAAGTTATTTAAGTGGGTATTTATCATTTCAACCCGATATCATTCAATATAAAACAAAGGATAGCAAAGGGAACTTGCAGTGTGTTAACTGGGATGGTGTCAAAGTAAATAGACAAGCAATAGCAACCATACATAACAAATTAACAATTTATTCAAATAATCCTGAAATAACCATATTAACTTACATTAGTTAATTATGCAAATTAATATAATTATTCCTAGAATCCTACGGATTAAAGATTATTACATTATGATTTTTACTTGGTGTCCGTTATCAAATTTCTACATCAATCGTACATAACAATTTTTTTGTGTCACTACTATTTACCCTAATTAACATCATATTACAGTTTAACATTTTTAATCAATTTAAACAATACATGTCGTCAAATTTTTATAACTTAACAGTTTATTTCAACCAAACTTTAACAATCAACAATTTAATATCCAATTTTAATATTAACAACAATTATCACTTGATTATCATAGCATAATAGATTGAGTCGTGAATAAAATATTCACCTTGCATGGTTGGAGAGGATGGCGCGGCACGAAGAAAAATAGACAAAATAGACCCTAATAGGCATGACGCTAAATGAACACAAACTGCAATCAAACAAATAATTTATGAATAATTTGTTTATGGTAATATATATCGATTGAATATATATAAACCATACCAACGACGAAGCAAGATAGATTTGACAAGCGGGATAGAAATAGTTATACTTCCATATCAATAGCAGGAGCTGAAACAACATAGCAACAGACTGTATGTGAGTAACCCAACATTTCAAAGTATATACTATTATATAATATAACAGTTATATATATATCAACTGATATATATAGAACTGATGCACAGAGCAGGATTTCAGCACGTGATGCTTGGGTTGGTAGTGCGCATGGCGCGGGTGAGTTGGAGGTGGACGAGGCGGGCTAGGCGGGCAGTGGGGAGGCGGTTGGCTGGTGGCGGGCGAAGGCGGAGCGGGCTGGAGGGCGGAGCGGGCTGTGGGCAGAGCGGGGTGGAGGCAGACATTGGGGAGGTGCTGGACGCGGAGGTGGACTGGGCGAAGGAGGGGACTGATGGGCTGGGCCTGGTGGCTCGGCTGGTGGCGGAGGGTCTGGGATGGGCGCTGGCGGAGGGCAGGGCCGGTCGGAGTTGGGGCAGAGGGATGGAGGCGTGCGAAGGGGAGGCTGGGGCGAAGCAGGCGGGGCTGGAGGTGGGGCTGAGCATGGGCGGGGTAGGCGGCTGGCATGGGGCGGAGCAGGCGGGCTGAGATGTTGGTGGCGGAGCGGGTGGAGGCTGGGGGTACGGCAGTGGGGCGGAGGGGAGCTGGGTGGGTTGCGCGTGCAGGCGGAGGGTGGGGTTGGCATGGGCGGGGTAGGCGGCTGGCATGGGGCGGAGCATGCGGGCAGAGCTGTTGGTGGCGGAGCGGGTGGGGAGGCGGAGGCCGGAGGTGGGGCGGAGGGATGGAGGGGAATGGGACGGGGTGCGGGGAGGCGGGGTGCAGGTGGATGGGGTTCAGGTCTGGGGATGTGCAATGCATGAAGCATGGGAGGGAGAAGTTTCATTTTGGAGTTGGGAAGGGTGAGTTTACAGAAGAAAATAAAATATGCAGAGGAGAAGAAGAGTTACATATCAGAGAGAAGCTGAAATGCAATGGGCAGTAAATGAAGTGAGCTGTAGAGCAGAGGATAGTAGATATAAACAGAGAAACTTAGAGTCCCTGTGCAAATGAAATGATGATTTGTCACAGTGGCTATTAGGTTTCTGAAGGGCCATTTGAATTCTGAGCGGGAAAAAGTAGGGTACCGGTTTATGTGGCGTAACGGACCAGTTTGTACTCCGTTAACCAATTAATAGCTTGCAACGCCGAACTCTGATTGACACAAACAAATATACCGTTTTGATCAGCGCGACGAGGCGGACACAACGGTATGAAGATATTGATGGTTTGACATTGTTTGCGAAGTGGTAAATCTTATTGAATCATTTGCACGAGTGAACATTTTAACTAGCAATTAAAAGCGAAGTTTGACGAAACGAAATGAGCCGTCATGATCGGAATATTTTTCTTATGCAACATTGTGAAAAATATTTGAGTTCGGACAATAGATTATTTACACATAAAATTTAAACTAATATGTAAATTTGACGAGCGAAATTTACTACAATATTTTTCGACGAAATTTGACGTACACCTATGTCTATCTAGGCGTATTCCAAATGTGAAGTTTGAACGGTAACGGAAATCGTTTGTGAATATTTGAAATTCCTATTACGGAGAATGCAGCAAAACACCGAAGAATAAGATCGACGGAGCTAAAGTTGTCCGAATTTTGAAAAACGAAAAATGCCGCCTTTGTCAGAAAATGATTTAGAATTTTTCTATGTAAAAATATTTAGGTTCGTAAGATAAAATTTTTCACGTTTTAAAATGAACTGATGTGCAGTAAAACACGCTTGAAATTTACGGTGGTATTTTCCAACGAAACTTTACCCATATCTATGATCATCAAGGCGCAATTTAGAAACAAAGTTTGAACGTTGATTGAAATCGTATGAAAGTCTTACACTTTATATTAAAATAACGGTTCTAAAATTTTTAAAATTGGGTCGGAATTTCCGGGTCGTCACATTCTCCCCTACTCAAGACTTTTCGTCCTCGAAAAGGAACAAAGTAAAGAGTGGAAGAACATATAACAGAGATACAATTGATTCAGAATAGATTATTGAATATAGTAAAGAGTAAAGAATGGGATTTACCTTCCACAAACAATTCTGGATTAGAATCCCGGATACTCTCCTCGGTTTCCCAAGTGCAATCACGATCATTGGGACTCCATTGGACTTTGACTAGGCTAACTGACTTCCTTCTAAGCTGCTTTGTATCCCTATCAACAATACGAAGTGGTCTCCTCTCTATAGTAAAATCCGGCTCAATATCAACCTCATCTAACTGAACAATACGAAGAGGTGAAACATGGAATACGTTGTGCACGCCCTCAAATTTCTCCGGCAATGCAACTCTGTAGGCTAGTGTACCAATTCTCTCAGTGATAGTGAATGGTCCAACAAATCTAGGAGCGAGCTTCCCTCTACGACCAAATCGAATAACATTCTTTAAGGGTGATACCTTAAGGAATACCTTATCCCCAATCAGGAATTCTAAATCTCTTCTACACCTATCAGCATAGCTCTTCTATCTATCCTGTGCGGTCTTCATCTTTCTTCTGATTTCATTTACCTTCTCGGATGCTTCTATAATCATATCTGGACCAAGAATTAATCGATCACCAGGCTCAATCCAACAAGCTGGCGATTTGCATGGCCGTCCATATAAAGCTTCGAACGGTGCCATATCGATACTTGCCTGAATATAAAGGTGGTTAAATTTCAATTCAAATTTACTTATTCAATTTGAAATTTTGATTTACCTGATAACTGTTATTATAAGTGAATTCAACCAAATGGAGATGGTCTTGCCAAGATCCACCGAAATCAATAATGCAGGCTCGGAGCAGATCCTCTAAAATCTGATTCACCCTTTCAGTTTGGCCATCTGTTTGAGGATGATAAGCTGTGCTCAGATTCAGTTTAGTGCCCAAGACGTCCTGAAATGCCTTCCAGAATTTACTAATGAATAAAGGATCTCTATCGCACACAATACTAGATGGAACCCCATGAAGTCTAACAATCTCTCTCATATATATCTCGGCCAAACTCAAAGCAGTACGAGTGGTCTTAACATGAATAAAGTGAGCAGATTTTGTCAACCTATCTACAATCACCCAAATACTCTCGTTACCTTTTCTGGTTCTCGGTAATCCATCAATGAAGTCCATAGAAATCTAATCCCATTTCCAACACGGAATCTCTAGGGGTTGAAGTAATCCTGCAGTCTTCTGGTGATCGGCCTTAACTTGTTGGCAAGTGGTGCATCTACTGACATATATAGAAATATCCCTCTTCATCCCACTCCACCAATATAAACGCTTCATATTTCAGTACATCTTGGTGACGCCCGGATGAAATGAAAGTGATGACTGATGGTTTTCTCTAAGCACTTCTTGTCTCAATCCATCGACATTAGGGACGCAAATACGATTGTCAATCCTCAGAACTCCATTACTATCAATCTGTGCTCCCACTTTACTGTCGGTATTTCCAACTCTACCAAGAACTAACTCCTTCATGCGATAGAGCAAGGTGTCCTCATATTGTTTGTCCTTGATGCGATCCACAAGAGATGGGGAGATAACTAGCTGAAATAGCATGCCTTCTACAAGATTACAACATGACAATGCTTTGCTACGGCTCAAAGCATCAGCTACAACATTTGCTTTCCCAGAAGTATAATTGATATTGAGATCATATGCAACTAAGAATTCAAGCCATCGAACTTGTCTCTGGTTCAAATCCTTTTGAGAAAAGATATATCTCAAGGACTTATGATCAGTAAATAATTCAAATTTAGTTCCCAAAAGATGATGCCTCCATAGTTTCAAAGCAAATACAACTGCAAGAAGCTCTAGATCATGGGTTGCATAGTTTACTTCATGGATCTTCAACTGGCGGCCAGCATAAGCAATAACCTTCCCGTTTTGCATAAGAACAGCGCCTAAACCTTCTCGGCAAGCATCTGTATAGACAGTTAACTCTTCACTTCCATCGATCACCGCAAGAACTGGAGCTGAAGTTAACTTACACTTCAACTTATTAAAAGCCGATTCACACTTCTCACTCCAAATGAACTTGACATCCTTTCGGGTTAAAGCAGTGAGGAAGAAATCCGGGCAAAGTGCTCAATAAATCTACGATAATAACCAGCCAAGCCCAAGAAGCTACGGATATCAGTAGGAGTTTTGGGAGTCTCCCAATCCTGTAGATAAATTTCAAATTAGAAAGGGATAAGAGGAATTGAATAGAAATAGCGAATAGGATAGAACTTACATTGATTACGGCGATCTTAGCTGGATTGACCGAAATCCCATTTTCAGAAACTATGTGGCCCAGGAATCTCACTTCGTCTCGCCAGAAGTGACATTTAGAGAATTTGGCCTTAAGTTGATGATTTCGGAGAGTTTTCAGAACATAAGCAAGATGTGTCTCATGCTCCTTCTTGTCTTTGGAGAAAACGAGAATATCATCAATGAAAACAAGAACAAACTTGTTAAGTACATCGCGGAAAACTCGATTCATTAAGTCGACGAAATAAGCAGGTGCGCTGGTCAAACCGAATGGCATAACCAACCATTCATAGAATCCGTTCTCGGTACGGAAGGCTGTTTTATGAATACTATCTTCTGCTACTCTGAGTTGGTGGAACCCAGTGGCAAGATCAAGTTGGGAGAAAACTTTAGCTCCATGGAGCTGATCGAATAAATCATTGATGCGAGGCATCAGATAGCGGTTCTTGAGAGTGCGTTTGTTCAGCTCCCTGTAATCAACACACATGCGAAGAGACCCATCCGATTTGGTGACAAATACAACTACGGCGCCCCATTCAGAACAACTTCTCCTAATCAAACCCCTAGCAAATAGATCATCAATTTGAGTTTTAAGTTCAGCTTTTTCTTTAGGCGCCATCCTTCTGTGAGGGAGAACTACGGGAGTAGCTCCAGGAATAAGGTCAATGCGAAAATCGATTTCCCGTTTAGGTGGTAGGGAGTTGACCTCTCCAAATACATCGGGAAATTTCTGAACAATTGGGGTAGTACTAAGATCATCCGGGTGAGCATCAAGAGAGAATATGAAGCTTCCGGCATATTTCTGCGGTGATTTGCATTCAATGACAAGCGGTAGGCCCTTGTCATTGACTAGAGAAACGGAACGGGCCTTGCAAGAAATAACAGCATCGAATTTCCTCAACCAATCAGCACCTAACAAGATGTCAAATGCTGCGAAGCCAAGTACATAAAAATCCCAAGTGAATCGATATCTCCCATACAAGAGCACAACCTCTTTACAAATTCTATTGAGGTTGGCAAGTCCTCCAATAGGGTTGGAGACGCATAAGGAAGTAGTAGCAAGAGTAGGTTCTAAGTAGAGCTTATTGCAAAGATCAATAGATATGAAGCTATGAGAAGCACCAGTATCGAATAATACCCTAATAGGTAAATCATGTAATGAAAAAGTACTTCGTAAGGTACCTTGGTCATCCTGAGCAGGCGGTGTAGGAGTGGTGATAGCAAATACTCCAGATGGTGTGCCACGCTTATGCAGTGGTCAGTCTTTCTTGAAATGACCTGGCTGGAGGCAGACATAGCATAAATCTTTCCTAGTCGTAGAAGGTGGTGGAACAACAGCTCCAGTAGATGGACAACTATTAGCATAATGGCCCTTCTTATCGCATTTGAAGCAAGTTATATTAGCAAGGTTGATTGGGCTTTTCTGAGCATATCCCAATCCTATAGTCTTCTGCCAAGCTTTCTTTTGTTGATCAAAGTTCATCTTCCCTTTCCCGGGCTGGCTAGAGGAGGGCTGAGTAGGAGTGGCTTTGGCAGCAGGTCCCCTAGGCTTTGCCTCATATCTAAGAGCATAGTCAACAAGCTCTGTGAAGGTGCAGTGAGTGTGGCCAGTGAGCAAGTCATAATACTCTGGTCTAGCTCCCAAAATGAACTTCTCGTTCTTTAGCAGCGGTGTATCAATCAATCCCGGGCCGAACTTGGAGAGTTCGTTGAATTTCCGCTCATACTCCGAAAAGGTCATACTGCCTTGCTTAAGATCCATAAAAGCTCTATAAAGTTGGGTTTTCCCAGCAGCTGGCATCCATTGTGCCGAGAAAGTATCCCTAATCAAAAGATAGATAAGATGAATAATATTCCAAAGATTAAAAGAAGAATTTAGACTACGAAATCCAAATAATTTTATACCTAAACTGGGCCCAAGTGATGGTGTTCTCCTCGATACGAGAAGTAACTGATTCCCACCAATCTTGCGCGGCATCCTGAAGTTTCCAGGCAGCAAGCTGAAGCTTTTGAGCATCAGTGATCTCTAGACCAGAAAATATCTTCTCTAAACCTTTAACCCATTGCTGAGCCTCAATAATGCTCTCGGATCCAGAAAACTTAATACCTCCCAGCTGTGTATACTCCTTACTAAGAATGGTGAATTTGACAGGAGCTGGAGCGACAGGTGCAGCCTGAGCAGGACCATGGCCCCTTCCTTCCCTATGGTTTCCTCTGGTACCCATCCTGAAATACCAAAGAGATTTGTTAAAGCCATAGGATAGAAAATCATAGAATTTTAAGGAAAGTCCAATCAACGAATCAAAGAAGTTTGAAACAAAAGGATTTGGATATTGAATCGATTCTCCTCATTTGAAGGTATTGCTACCCTATCTCTAATGAGTTTATATATAATCCCAAACTAAGGTTTATAGGGAAACCGAAGCTCTGATACCAACTATAACAACCCGTATATTTGTACCATTTAAATTGACAATAATCCACACATGTCAACTTAAATAATACAAAACACGAATCATTATGGGATTATAAATACATAAATGTAAATGAGAATCAATACAACATCACAGACACAGAACAGTCACAGAATAATGCAGCGGAAAATACATCGTCATAATAGCAGTTCATGAAGCCACTATATAATATACAACAATGTCTTAACATCAAGTGACTAATACCAAAAATGTCCAACAAACTAGGACATCAATACAGGAATAGAAATAGACTGATAAAGATAAATGCTAAGCCTTCAGCATCTTCAACCAACCTTGATCGGCAAACTGGATAGCTTCAAACTGACCCGAGCATATGCAAAAAGAAACACTCGAGTTAGGACTCAAAATCTTATGCAATTAAATCAAGTGCAAGGGAAATAGTTCATAACTTAAAGATGGATAAAATAACATCTCTAAGGATCCGATAAACTATCTATATATACAATAGAATACGATAGATAGATAATGTCTAATCAGTAAAGTACGATATTAAAATAGTGTTAAGGCGTTACCATAATCCCCCTTAACACATTTCTATATTCCCAAGAGCATATACAAGACCGTAGTTTCCCCAAAACCGGAAGTCACCAGAGGGCAATCCATATACTAAAGGTACAAACCAAAACGTAGTGGTCGCGAATAGGATAATCAGTATGACAAGGTACATGAGGCGATACCAACTAGGATACTAGTAGTTGCGTGATCCGGACTGATGTTGAGCGTAGCAGCTACTACCTCAACACCGCGAACGACACTCCCAAATCAAGGGGTGCACCCAAATCGAATCACAAAAGTAATTGATATGGTATCGAAGAAGTGCGTCCGCTAGAGGTGGCGAACCTCAATGGCCCGGCACGGCTCCTGTTTTAGTCATGTTAGGGGTCATCCAATATCGTTCTCTTTCTTCAGTCAACGCGTTCACCAAACCATCCACTTCATTCTAGATCAACACTTCGCGTGCAATAGTTATTAAAGTGGTTTTCGGTATCGACAGAGAGTATGTCCATATCCGATCCCGGTCTCTTTAATAACTACGTATTTATTACCCAATGGTCGGTTAACTTAACGTTTAAACAAATCAAAGTCCAAAAGTCAAGGTGTAAATTTGACTTCCAAATTTTGACATTTCATGATTCAATTTATTTTGGATATTTAAAATCATATTTCAAATGAAAATCTGTAGTCCAAACATTTGTATTAACAATATAATTAAGTATTCAAGTTCAATTTAATAACTCACTTATTAATTTTAGTTCAAAATCAATTAATTCAAATTTACCGGTTAACTAAGTTCGAATCGTTAAATCAAATTCTATGTATCACAATTCATATTTACATTCATCGTTACATTAAATATAATCATAAATTTGATTAAATCAATTTCCTTAAATTTAAAATCATTTTACATTTAAATTATCGCTAAATTAAATCCATAAAACTTTAGTTAGTTTCGTATTCCATTTTAAGTCAAAATTTTCTAAATCTAAATTATTATTTATGACAAGTTCAAATCTATCTAATTTAAAACTCAGTTTAAATCTAAATCTACAAATCTAATAAATTAAATTATTAAATTCTAAAACTCACTTGTTTAAATCTTATTTCAATCAAATTCGCCAATTCATTTTTCTTTAATTAAATAGATTTATTAATCCATTTCAATTTAATCCATTAATTTATTCCAATTAATCCATTAATTTATTTCAATTAAATCCATTAATTTATTTCAATTAAATCCATTTATTTATTTCAATTAAATCCATTTATTTATTTCAATTAAATCCATTAATTTGTTTCAATTAAATCCACTAAGTCGTTACTTGATTTCCAAACAAATTATTAAGTTCATTTCTTAATTTCAAATAGATTTCAATTTCAAAATATTTTTTGTTGACCAATCGGGTTTCTTATTTTTTTATTGTCTATCCTAGGCCAAGTTATTTAAGTGGGTATTTATCATTTCAACCCGATATCATTCAATATAAAACAAAGCATAGCAAAGGGAACTTGCAGTGTGATAACTGGGATGGTGTCAAAGTAAATAGACAAGCAATAGCAACCATACATAACAAATTAACAATTTATTCAAATAATCCTGAAATAACCATATTAACTTACATTAGTTAATTATGCAAATTAATATAATTATTCCTAGAATCCTACGGATTAAAGATTATTACATTATGATTTTTACTTGGTGTCCGTTATCAAATTTCTACATCAATCGTACATAACAATTTATTTGTGTCACTACTATTTACCCTAATTAACATCATATTACAGTTTAACATTTTTAATCAATTTAAACAATACATATCGTCAAATTTTTAGAACTTAACAGTTTATTTCAACCAAACTTTAACAATCAACATTTTAATATCCAATTTTAATATTAACAACAATTATCACTTGATTATCATAGCATAATAGATTGAGTCGTGAATAAAATATTCACCTTGCGTGGTTGGAGAAGATGGCGCGGCATGAAGAAAAATAGACAAAATAGACCCTAATAGGCACGACGCTAAATGAACACAAACTGCAATCAAACAAATAATTTATCAATAATTTGTTTATGGTAATATATATATCGATTGAATATATATATAAACCATACCAACGACGAAGCAAGATAGATTTGACAAGCGGGATAGAAATACTTATACTTCCGGATCAATAGCAGGAGCTGAAACAACATAGCAACAGACTGTATGTGAGTAACCCAACATTTCAAAGTATATACTATTATATAATATAACAGTTATATATATATATATCAACTGATATATATAGAACTGATGCACAGAGCAGGATTTCGGCACGTGATGCTTGGGTTGGTAGTGCGCATGGCGCGGGTGAGTTGGAGGTGGACGAGGTGGGCTAGGCGGGCAGTGGGGAGGCGGTTGGCTGGTGGCGGGCGAAGGCGGAGCGGGCTGGAGGACGGAGCGGGCTGTGGGCAGAGCGGGGTGGAGGCGGACAGTGGGGAGGTGCTGGACGCAGAGGTGGACTGGGCGAAGGAGGGGACTGCTGGGCTGGGCCTGGTGGCTCGGCTGGTGGCAGAGGGTGTGGGACGGGTGCTGGCGGAGGGCAGGGTGGGTCGGAGTTGGGGCGGAGGGATGGAGGCGTGCGAAGGGGAGGCTGGGGCGAAGCAGGCGGGGCTGGAGGTGGGGCTGAGCATGGGCGGGGTAGGCGGCTGGCATGGGGCGGAGCAGGCGGGCTGAGCTGTTGGTGGCGGAGCGGGTGGAGGCTGGGGGTACGGCAGTGGGGCGGAGGGGAGCTGGGTGGGTTGCGCGTGCAAGCGGAGGGTGGGGTTGGCATGGGCGGGGTAGGCGGCTGGCATGGGGCGGAGCAGGCGGACTGAGTTGTTGGTTGCGGAGCGGGTGGGGAGGCGGAGGCCGGAGGTGGGGCGGAGGGATGGAGGGGAATGGGACGGGCTGCGGGGAGGCGGGGTGAAGGTGGATGGGGTTCAGGTCTGGGGACGTGCAATGCATGAAGCATGGGAGGGAGGAGTTTCATTTTAGAGTTGGGAAGGGTGAGTTTACAGAAGAAAATGAAATATGCAGAGGAGAAGAAGAGTTACGTATCAAAGAGAAGCTGAAATGCAATGGGCAGTAAATGAAGTGAGCTGTAGAGCAGAGGATAGCAGATATAAACAGAGAAACTTAGAGTCCCCGTGCAAATGAAATGATGATTTGTCACAGTGGCTATTGGGTTTCTGAAGGGCCATTTGAATTCTGAGCGGGAAAAAGTAGGGTACCGGTTTGTGTGGCGTAACGGACCAGTTTGTACTCCGTTAACCAATTAATAGCTTGCAACGCCGAACTCCGATTGACACAAACAAATATACTGTTTTGATCAGCGCGACGAGGCGGACACAACGGTATGAAGATATTGATGGTTTGACATTGTTTGCGAAGTGGTAAATCTTATTGAATCATTTGCACGAGTGAACATTTTAACTAGCAATTAAAAGCAAAGTTTGACGAAACGAAATGCGCCGTCATGATCGGAATATTTTTCTTATGCAACATTGTGAAAAATATTTGAGTTCGGACGATAGATAATTTACACATAAAATTTAAACTAATATGTAAATTTGACGAGCGAAATTTACTACAATATTTTTCGACGAAATTTGATGTACACCTATGTCTATCTAGGCGTATTCCAAATGTGAAGTTTGAATGGTAATGGAAATCGTTTGTGAATATTTGAAATTCCTATTACGGAGAATGCAGCAAAACACCGAAGAATAAGATCGACGGAGCTAAAGATGTCCGAATTTTGAAAAACGAAAAATGACGCCTTTGTCAGAAAATGATTTAGAATTTTTCTATGTAAAAATATTTAGGTTCGGAAGATAAAAATTTTCACGTTTTAAAATGAACTTATGTGCAGTAAAACGCGCTTGAAATTTACGGTGGTATTTTCCAACGGAACTTTACCCATATCTATAATCATCAAGGCGCAATTTAGAAACAAAGTTTGAACGTTGATTGAAATCGTATGAAAGTCTTACACTTTATATTAAAATAACGGTTCTAAAATTTTTAAAATTATGTCGGAATTTCCGGGTCGTTACAATATGTACCTATATAACTAGTAAATTGACACCCTGTGAATCTGTAGAAATATATTATCATGTTATACTTGACTATGTTATGATCATATGATTTTATACACCTGTTATATCATCCGTTACTGTTATATAATGTATTCTGTTCATTTATATCTGTTTATCACACTGCAAGTTCCCTTTAGACTAGAATCACTATGGGTTGAAATGATACATACCCGAACAGACTTTAGAATAGGGAAAAATCATTATGGGCTGAAATGATAGGCCTGAATGGTTTTTATTTATTTTATTTAACTTGGGATTGTGGGTTTGAAATGATAGAACCTGGATTTTTCTTTTTAAACTGCGGATTGAAATGATACATATCCGTATCACTTGACCTAGGTTAGAAAACTATATACAGGCCCGTGGTTATTTTATAAAGTGTTTTGGATATTTTTAGGTATTTTTAAAAATATAAATTTATGAAATTTGATTTAAATAGATTTTGAAATGTTTTAAATAAAAAAATTATGATTTTTCTAGGAGTTAAAATGTAATTAATGAATAGTTAAATTTGATTATTGAAATATAACTTAAGTTTGGAATTTGGAATTTTGGTTAAAAATGATATTTAAGTTATATGAATAAAAATGAAAATATAATTATATTTGGAAAATGGTAAATATGATAATTTGATTAAATTTGAATTTAAGCGATTTATTAAAGTATTATTGATTTATCTATGAGTTTAAGTGGTTAAATAAATGAATGTTTAAAAGTGATCTTTTAAAATATAACTTAACTTGGAAATGTGAAATTTGGTTTTAATTAAAGGTTTATGTTAATTAAATAAAATAGGAAATTTAGTTAAATTTGTGAAATGGTAATTTAAGTTGAAGTGTTAAGTTATTTGTTGAAATGTGAAGAATTGGAAACTTTTACACTTAAATTTATTAAGTAAATTGTTGAAAATTGGATTTAATTATAAGAAATTTATTGTGAAAAAGATATATGTTGAATGATATGTAAATGAATATTTTAACTGTTAAAATATGATTTTTAAAATGTTTATGTGTTTTAAATTGAAGTTATTTAGTTGCTGGAAATACACTAAAATCTGGAATTAACTTTTAATAGCATTCAGAAATGCTATAGTTTCTGAATTGAACTAAAATTGTGTAAAAAGAGCTATTACAGCATTTCTGAAATGCTGTAGTTGCTGTAATTGAACTTATAGGCTAATATTAAACTCAGGTCTATTATAGCATTCTCTGGAAATGCTATAGTGGTCTGCAGTCTTTGCTGAAATCAAATAAAACCTTTGTTTTGAAATCTGAGTTACCGCAGCACTTCTGAAATGCTGTCTTTTCTGTTTTGAACTACAATTTAACTAAAAACTGAGTTTTAACAGCAGTTTTAAATGCTGTCTTTGCAGAATAAAAATGTTTTCAAGTATAACTTATAACAGCTTTTTCTAAATGCTGCGAAAGACTGAAATTTTAATAATTATGGTTTTGACTTAGTAAACGAACTCAGAATGGTTTGAAACTTTGGAAATTGAATACTTGATTTAAAAATATAATAATTACACTTTTAATAGGTTTAAATGAATTATTTTGATTGGAATATAAACTATTTAAAGGTGATTTGAAATTATAGTAAATGAACGATATCTTTGAATTTAAAAGGTATTTAAAGTTGAATATTTGGATTTGTAAGGATATGATATTTTATTATATTAAAATGATTTGAAATGAAGATTTGGAAAGATTGATATTTGATATATTAAAATGATTTGAAATGAAGTTTGGAAAGATATGATATTTTGATATATTGAAATGATTTGAAATGAAGTTTTGAAATGATATGAAAATTTAAATATATGGAAATGGTTTGGAATTGATTTAATCTTTATTTTGATAAACATTTGGATTTGAAATGATATTATATTTTGAAGTATAAACTGTTTTTAAACTTATAACCATGGGTTATAATAACGTTTGGTTGTTAAAGAGACCGGGATCGGATATGGACATACTCTCTATCAATACCGAAAATCACTTTGACAACTGTGTACGCGGTGGAGTTTCCAGAATGAAGCAGGATGGTGGCGACGATCCTAAGGTATATATGTGGACCCAACTCCCGTGAGTTGGCATAAGGTGGCTAAAACAGGAGCTATTGACGGACCAAGGAGGTAGCACCTCTGATCGGGCACACTTCTTCGATACCATTCTATTACTTGTGATTGATTTGGTGGCCACCCTTGATTTGGGAGTGTTGTTCGAGGTGGGCGGTAGTGGCTGCTATGTGTCACCACTAGTCCGGATGCGTAATTGGTATATCTACCCTGGCATTGCCTAGTTGTGCCGTGTCACCTACCATATCGAGCTTTACTACGATTTTGATTTAAAGTTCCGACCGCGTTAAGGTTCACCATCCCCTTAACGCTATTTTCTATATGATTATACTTTACTAATTAGACACTACTGTATATAGCGTATATTACTACATAGTAAATAGTTTAACGGATCCTTAAAGAATGGGCGATCCCAAGTATTCTTTAAGTTACCTGTACCTTTATTACAATCCACTTGAGTTGGTTTACATTATATAAGTATATATTGTCCTGACTCGAGTGTTTTGTGTTTTGCTTGACGCTCGGGTCAGCCTGAGTTATTCATAGATTTGGATTTCCACACTCTTGGAGATTTGAATCGCTGGAGATGATCTGCTTGTCTTGTCCTATCTATTTCAGTTCGGTTGTTCTACTCAGCTTGTACTTGGTTATTATATTGAGACTTTTGTTGTATTCTATTTCTTCTGTTGTATCTTGTTTAACTCTGGTATATTTATATAGTAGCTTCATGAACTACTATTTCTTTTACTTCCGCTGCATTATTTTACTCTGTGTCTGTGATCTGTGATTATATTTATTTACTGTATATTCTGAGATTTGCCAAATTTTATTTACAACGCGGTATTTTGATCAATTCAATTCCGGCATGAGTGTCTACCTATACACTTACAATGGATGCGAATGGTTGAAAATATCGGGTCGTTACAAGTTTATACTTGGATGGCTTTAAACTGTGTAATTATGACCAGTTTTTCCCTAAACGAAAACAATCTGTTTTCAAATAATAATAGCTTTCATAAAGTGAAAAGATTTCCAATTTGTATCGAAACATTTCAAGTTGAAATGAAATTGTAAATAGTTTGGAAAAAAACTATGAATTAATCTTTGTGAAGATGATTAAGCTTTATTTTTAAATCAAAGAAGATTTTAAAAGGTGTATCTTTTATATTATAAAAGACTTGAATTGTGAATAGTTTTGAAAGCTATAAGTTAAATCTTGATTTAAAGATTTAAGGGGTTAATGCAATTGAAATGTAAATTGATTTGGAAATCTGTGAATGAATCTCTGTGAAACTGGGTAAACTTTGTGAAGTAAATCTTTTTGTTTAAAGATTTAAAATGGTAATTTGTTTAAACCATTTAAAGGAAAGGATTTGGGTAATAAGTTGTGACTTAATTGAAATCAATATCCATATGTTTTTAAATATTGTGCTCACTATTCGGGTTAGCCGGGAAAAGACCTTTATGTCATATAACCCATTCCGAATTAGTGATACGACGATATGGATCGTATTGAAGACCGGTGGTGAAGACCGGGTATTTTCGAAAATGAAAGGACAACCTGTCGAATGTCTCTACACCGAGTTGCTCCGGTATGGAGATTTATATCACTCTTCTTGTGATGGGAAGTCCGGACGTGATTAGTGAATATCTGGATTGCAAGGGCTTCTTTGGAAGTGCCTTCGGTTCCGTTCGATCCTGGAACGGACTTGTATGGATGTGTGTCTGACATTATTCTTTGAGATGTAAAGCTGGTTTCTATCAAATACATTTCTGTTGGTGGTGGAGAATTTATTCTCTTAGCTTAACACCCTTCTCTGAGACGTACGAGCTTAGAGGTTATGTAGTTGATGGTTACTAGTGATACATTCCTAATTTGGTAATGTGGCATACGAAGTGCTATTGATCATTTGTTGATCAAAGCGTGGCTTTGTTAAAAAGCGTGGCTTTGTGAAAAAGCATAGCTTTGTGGACGAGACTTCGTCGAGCCTCACAACCCGGTAATGGTCGAAACAGGAATGTTGCGGCAAGGTTGTTAGGGGTCGCGTCCCTAGGGTATGTCATTTCCTTCTGGATAAAAGGTGGTATCATGGTATGGAGCCCAGATATTTTACCTATGTTGATGCTGCAAAATTTATTATACTTTGTGGTTGTTGCTTTGTGGTTGAGGATCCTCGGATAAAGGTCGGTAACGACCGGGGGATGGCATAGCTCGTGTGTTAGCTACCTAGTTACAGCTGTACAGTGTGAGGTAGCGTCGGCCTTGTGTTTGCAGAGAGCAGGTTGACTCTCGGGGTGTCTTTCTAGAGGCGTTTCCATTTCGGTGTAAGGAAGTTCCTTAGCCTGACCATTTGTTGGAAATCCAAAGAAACAATACGAACCTTGTACGGTTTTAGTTGTAGAACCTACCATTTACTTATGGTGGTCACCACTGTTTAGATGGTAGCTATAGCAGGCATACAATAATGGTTGTATGTTGGCTAAGATTAATATTATACTTTCGAAATGTTTCTGCACTATGCACTAATAATAATAATATCGAATGATTTTGCGTAGTAAGCATGTTTGACTATCATAAGAAGAAATCTCCTCCAATTCTGCGTTTGCATTGTGTGTGTGGCGGGAGGTCTTATGGTAGTTTCATTTTCCAAAAAGCATTGCGGATATTTTCCACTTCCTTTGTTGTTGTTGTTTTAAAGATAATAACTGTTTTAAGTTCTCACACCAGTCACCATGACTGACCTGGAGTTTATTGTTTCCTTTCTAAACTCTGGGTGCCCACCAATTTCCACACGGGTAGCCTAGAGTCAGGTTATCAGGTCATTCTGGATTCAGGAGATGCTGTGGAGCTTAGTGGCGAGCTGGATGGCGAGGCATATCACTTGTATATGATATTATTGTACCGCTGTGTATTTTGTATGAGGACAAGTTTGTATAACTGTCTAATGTTGTATTGTTGTGTAAACTCTGATGATGATGTAATGTATAAACTGATATAGTCTTTGATTTAAAGATTATTCATTTAACTATTATATGTTGTTCCGCTACGATATGTGAGATTCTGATATTGTTTCTGTGTTTTCTGTTCTCCTTTTCTTCTGTCTTCTTCTACCTCTTCTTTTTCTCCATAACAATTCGGTTTTCCGGCATTCGATTGCTCGGCGGTTGATACGGTGGACGTATTAGTGTCGATTTTCGAGCGTCGAAAAATCGCATTCGTTACATAAGCTAAGAGATGTTGCCTTCTCCGCCACCAAAGAGATGATACGTTTATAGAGATCAATCGATGTAATTAGAAATGCAATGTCAGACATCCGTCCATACAAGTTGCCCAGGAACATGACAAACTGAAGGTACTCTACTATAACATCCTATCGGGAATTACCCTAGGATAAGTAGCAAGAAGTCCTTGCATATCGAAGATTTTTATAACGAAGCACTACTGCCACTATATAAATGTAATATGCATCGCGAGTCTAGTGGCAAGTAGCTCTGCATCATGAAGATCTCCGTCTTCAAAATCATCATCATAAACCTGAACTTTCGAATGCATACATTGGCCCAAAGTGGTTCCCGTATAAATTCGACCCCGGTCTCTTTGGAATAACAACGATAAAGAATCCTTCAACCTCATACGGAAACTAAGTCTCGTAGACTTATCATGTTTCCAACTCTCAACTTGCTATCCTTCGACCAAGATGGAAGCCCGGTAGATTGGAGTACCATAGTCATTCCGCACTACTCGAATCAACATTCTTAGTCTAGAAGATAATCAAGCCTACTCAGTCGCCTTCGTTCTAAGTGCAGGACCAATCAGTTCCCACATCAAGTCAAGGAACCAAAAATGGCCAAGTTTGATATTTGGTTATTTTACTATCAAAGCAACAAACAATATCTAGCACATAAGCAGTCACTCGGCCCATTTAATTAATCTTTTATTAATTAAATCGATTCCCAAATATTTACTTCAAATAGTCTTTTAAAAAGATAAATTCTCAAAACCATTTCAATCCTTTGATATTGAAAAACGTTTCCATATACTTATATCAACATTATAAGTATAGTTAATAACACTACCATTTTGGAGACACTTTAAATAGATTTCTATAACCGTACAACTCCAGAGTTCGTACGCCTCCAGACGGGTGTTTAAGTATAAGGAGCAATGCTTTCTATACCACCAAACCTTTGGTACAATCATAAGAAGCAATTCGTGTATTTCACAATAGAAGGTCAAAACATCATTTATTGGGTCAAAAAGAATGTTGCATAAAACATCGTTTTGACAACCCGAAAACACTAGTATATAGATTTTATTAATTATATATATAAATCCCGTATACTATATAAAACATTTCCTTTCGAAAATCATTTACTATAACAACAGTGTTATAGTCCATGTCTTTCATACTTCCCCGAAACGTCTGTTACAACAATAAATGTTGAAATCTATGATTTCGGTACATATCACATTTTAAACCATTTTTCAAAACTATAAAATTCCATTTAGAATTGTTATTTTCAAATCTTTACTTTTAACGATTATCACTTTAGAAACCATTAACTTCATCAAAAATATTACTTTCAAAACATTCCTTTAAAAGATTATTTAACTCTTAAAAATTTAAATATATTACCTTTTTATAAAAATCCATATTTAAATTTCAACATAAATAATTTCCATATTTATAAAACTATGTTTATAAATCTCCTTTCTATTTTATAAAACTTCTTTTTTAAAAAATCTCTTTATTTATGAAATTCTATTTGTAAATCATTCTTTTATAAAAACTCATTTTACCATCAAAATCCACTTATAAATTCATTTCTTTATAAATCTAATTTATTTATAAAATTCATTTACTAAACCAATTTCAAATCCATTTACAAAATATTTACAAATTCCGATTATACATCTATTTCTTAACTTATAAAATTACACTTTTATAAATCCTTTATATAAACTATTTAAAAATATTTATTTAAAAATATTTCACAAAACTATACTTTTATAACATCAAAAATCATACTTTTTATTTGTTTAAAAATATACTCATTCTTTTTAATAATTTAAAAATTATTAAAACCTATATACTTCCAAAATCACTTTGAAAATCACAATTTTATAGTATTTCAAAATACTAAAAATATGGCCAAGTGCTACTATTGCACTGAATAAGCAAAAACATATCCATGTCATCAAATATGACATCCAACACATCATACATCAAAATCTATGAAAAGTAAAATCAACAGTGTGATGAATCCTGTTGGATCCCTCCAACTTGTCCCCGTGCATCACATACAGTATATAATCAAATAATATAAATCAACTGTTTTAAGGCGGGATCATAAACAAAGGGTCATCCACTCATACAGAAGAACGTAATAGGGTCTCATCCACTCCGGGGGGAATATATCCAAATCAACTTATAAAATAGTAAATCATCCAAAAAAGCAACAAATAGCATAAATAAAACTAATCACACTTATATAAAAATATAAGTGGGCCAAAGAGGTGAGTTAACTCACAAAAATTTCAGAAATCGCTAAAGCGCTCGAGTTTGAATTAAAATTCAACGGACGTTCAATTTCATCCAAAATTCATACTAGCTCCGAATTCATCCAATATAACTTCATAGCGTAGAATTCGTCGATATGATCGCAATGCAACTTGTTCCGCTCAATTTGGACCTCGTACGAAAAAGTTATGAATTAACGAACGTACCGATTAATTAAATAAAATTAACTTAAGTAAATTAAAATTTTAAACTTTATAATCACCTTCCCTCCTTCTCCCTCTCGTATGCACATTACCAGGATCGACTTCCCTTTTCCTTTTTTATTATTATTATCGATCACGATTAACCAAATGTCGCCACCACCGTTCGCCTGCTCGTGCGTGCTTACCGCCGCGCCGCGCCTGCTGCCGCCATGCGCGACCATGCCGTCACCATGACTTCACCCAAAAACGAACGCAAATTGCGCCTCTTCAAATCTAAACCGCCGCCGAGTCGAGCCTTGATACGATGATCAGATTATATGGATGGGTTCCTACGGATGAGAGTAACAAATTTCGTGTTGAAGGTTTTAGCTAATTTGGCCTTTATTGTGTTGAAAAATGCGGACATTGATGTTAGGGTTTGGGAAATGGCTGCTGGAGCTTGGTTTTAGGGTTAGGTTGCAAAAGAAGAAAGTTAATGCCCTTATATAGAAAATTTCAAAGCACTATTCACACTTTAAATTTTCAAACTCCAAACGAAGCGTGCCGCCTAGCGTTCTATATGTTATACTCCTGTTTCGAACACAATGGAATATATATCGGTAGCCAATTCCATCATATACATAAGTTAGCTTTTCAAACCCAAATTATATTAATTTAAATTCCTTTAATTAATCTCTACACGTTTCGAGCTCGCATGACCATACGATACGTCTGATTGCCATGAAATTCGATAGCGTATGATAATTTACTATTACGGATCCAATGAAACTTGTTTCGTCGAAATCCGAGACAGTGCTCTTGAAGGCTATTTTTACACGCTAATTATTACAAGTTATTTCCAAAATCAGTTTAAATCACTTAATTAAAAATTTACTATCTCCATATTGTTTAAACAAAATTTAAACCAATTTTTGAAATAATTTTCATTTATATTAAGCTCAAGATTTAAATATTTAAAAAAGTCCAAATATTAATTTTAACAAATTAATTATCAAATAAATTGCTATATTTGAAATTCAAGTTATTTAACTTATAAAATTAACTTTTCAATATTTAAAATCAGTTAAATATTTCAAATTTGAACG
Source organism: Allium fistulosum (assembly GCA_030737815.1). NCBI lineage: Eukaryota > Viridiplantae > Streptophyta > Magnoliopsida > Asparagales > Amaryllidaceae > Allium > Allium fistulosum. Next base: position 1,213,577,506 of record CM060904.1, on the reverse strand, counting down.
ACTGAAATTCTGGGACGTTACATTAGTTGTAGACTACATATACAATTTGGCTCTAATCCAATTGTTTTGTGGATCCCAATATGTCTACAATGGATAAATATAGTTAATTTCAAAAAACCTCTATTTAGATCATTGTGGGCTTATGAAATCTAATGAATTATATTAGATCTAATCTAATTTGTTTAAATAAAATCCAATGTTAGTTTATTTTAATATTTATTTAATTAATGAATTTAACTAATTAATATTTTTATTATGAGTATACCATTATACACTCATAAGTGCAGAATGTGCATGTATTACATAATAATGTGTACGTAGTTAATGTACACGTATATAAATGTAGGGACAACATCTAAAATGAGTACGCTCGCCATTTGAATGTGCATTGATTGTCAAAAATGTTGTTTAATATATATGTAAATACATACAGATATATATATATATAATTTCAAAATATATTTATATATTAAATAAAATAAACATTTAAAACATTCAGATATATTTTGACTAAGTTGATTGGATTTTAAATTCAAATTTAGTATCTTAAATATCTAATTTTAACTAGTAAATATAATTTAAAATTAAAATCTAGATCTTAACAATCGGTTAAAATATCTTTTAATTTTATAATATATATATTATAAAATATCTTTTATTTTCAAAACTAAATATATATATATATAAACTATTTAAAATACTTAAAATAATAAACATTTGTATTCTATATTAAAATAGTTATTAAAATATTATTTTTGCGCACAAAAATGGGCAAAACCTCAATATCACTCAAAAACGAATTAAACAAATATAAAAATGAAGACATAAAAGAAAAGATAAAAAAATTATAGTGGTTCGCAAAATTTCTGAGCTACGTCTACTTAGATATTTTTATTTATGAATTCTCTTCGAATACATAAATTTCAAACGAATTCGAGTTACAATCTACTGAATCTCAGTATCACTCAATGTCTTGTGATGTAGAATAGAAGTAGATCCAATCCATCCATCCCCTTTCTAGTTAAAGGTAGGCTGATATTTATATACGAGATCCCGCACAAATTTTGTCATTCCAAGTTTGAACGAGTTGATATTCCAAGATCCGAAGTTTAAGCACAAAGAATGTGTTGGTGTACACGATTCCCAAGGAATTACGATCGATTGGTACCGACCTATATGGGTCAGAGTTGACTGATTTTCAAGTGTCAAATCCAATTCTTCACATGGTAGAAGTCATTCACCTCCTTGGCAAGCAACCCAAGGTTGTTAATAGGGTTAGATATTAGACCCACCCCGAAGGACCTGGGCTCGACCCGGGAGGTCTCGGTTCTAGGCGAGTCAACTGTTATCGGGTCCAAACTATATTATTTAAAACCTAGACCCGACCGACCCAGCGTTCGATTCGAGTCGCATCAATGTTTTTTGGTTGGGTCTATCGAGTCGGATCGGTTCGGGTTAGGTTTTATTGGGCCTTATGGTATTTTTCATCGCCTGAACCTGATCCGAGACCCATCAGGTTTAGTTTAGGTTTGGGTATCAAAGGGTTGGTTAGGTTCGGGTTAGCGGTTCTCGGTTCTAGTTGCTAGCCCTAGTTGCTGAATTGCTCCATACCAATCCATATGGATGGGTCGATACCGATTGATTTCGGGTTGGCTTAATCTTAGCTACATTTGTTATACTCTTTCATTTTGTCATTCTTGATGGTTTCTATGTCTCTAAACCCATCACTTCATCATTTTATAATCCAATTTCTCTAATCTGAGTCTTTTCCAAGTCCATGGAAAATTTGTTGGAACCACTTGTCCCTAGAAGTATACTTTTATGATATAATGCATGCTTTGGTCAACGACATATATCAAGACAAGAAATCATAATCAATTGTGCTATCTAGCTATCTATTGGACCAAACATGGTGAATCATTTAATTCCTTAAAATTCACTTGCAATTCAAAGGTCATTCTGGACCCATCATAGCCAAAGACTCAAATCCTTGCTTATATATCAATTACAAATCTTAATAATTTAGCATTCTCTTGGGACTTGACATATCATAGATAAATCAGATATCATGCATTATAAATCATAGTGTTGCATTGTACCGATTGGAGCATCACTTATAAATTATCTAGTATCTCTTAGCATTCTATTGACTAGTTTCTAGGAAACCTTGGAATGAGACTAATTCATTATGAAGGAAAGTTAACTTACTAATCACTAGGCTTAAAGTGAAAATGAGGAGTTAATTACGCAGCTGAAAGGGTGTAACACAAGTTATGGAGTGGTTCGACAAAGCTGCCTACATCTATTGAGAATATTTTTACTATATATTTCTCTTACAACTATAACGAATTACAAGAGAATAATATGAAAATATGAAGCACTTAAGGCTAATTAAGATTGTTATCTTAAGGACTTATGGTATCAAGGGTGCCGAATTATGTGTAGTACTCAAAATTCTTGTATGTTCCAACCCCTTTAAAGTTGCAATGTAGGGGATATTTATAATAGCTGAAGTGGATGATGGACGGTTGAGATTGAGCTGTAAAACTGGTGGAAAAATGACTAACCATCGAAATGGCTAGAAGGACAGATTGATGACATCTGCCAAGGTGTAAGAATATGCGTGGCAGATGAAATATACTCATTGCTCATCAGCACCAAGTGTGTGCTTCATATTTAATGCAAACACTTTGCATTAGATGCGCATTTAATGTTGTTGGTATGCCATATCGGTCTAGATGCCAAGCTATAGTGGTTCAGATTAGTGGATGGATAATTTGTCATTTACTTTAGTGCTTAGGTGGAAATTTTTTTTGAGCTGGTCGATTAGTTGCTGATGATATGAAAGAAATTAGGAATATTGCGAAGAACCATATTGGGAAGATGGTGCATAGTCGAGTGCAAGGTGACTAGGATGGCTGCTTGGGACTGATTAGAGGCGGCTATACTGAAGTTGGGCCAAGGATAGGCCATGCTAGAGCCAATCTTGCTTGATGTGCTGCCTGTTGAGGCGGTCTTGGAGAGGAGTTAGGCATCAATTAGAGTGACATCGGTTGAACGTGTTGACTTAGAGTTGGGTCGAAAGAAGGTTGACATACGAAGGCTGGTTATTACTAAGCCAAGGCTGACTGGACCAGAAGGGGTCGGGCCTAGATCTTGCCTAAATGTGAAAAGTGCCTTGGGATGAGCTGACTGGGCCTTACCTTGATTCCTTGGTAAATGAAAGGGACTATTTGAGACTATCATGGGCTTGGGTCAGCTTATGCGGGCCGTTACAGAATAGTTGTGTTGGCTCTATGTAAGGGATTCCTTGCTAAATAGGAAGGCTTCCTGGGATCAATTGGAGGCGGCTTGACTAAAGTTCGTCCATGGACAGACCATGCTTGATCCAATGTTTATTGATGTGTCTCCTATTAAGGCAAGCTTGGAGAGTGTTGGTTGCCAACTGAAGTGATGCAGGGTTATCGTGTTGACTTGGAGTTGGGTTGGAAGAAGGTTGACATAGGAAAGCTGGTTGTTACTGAGCCAAGCCTGAATAGACCGGGAGGGTTCGGGCCCATATTTGCCTAAATGTGAAGGGTGCTAAGGGATGGGGCGAGCGAGCCTCACCTTGATACCTTTCTAAATGAAAGGGTTGGTTTTACACTATCATAGGCTTATAATGGCCTATTTGGGCCGATTAGAGAATAGTTGGGCCAGCTTTGATTGGATCCGACTACCTTAACTTGGCTTTTAATTACTTGAGAAAATTGAGAAACACATTCCATTATAAGTAAGTCCTACTAGATCGAGGCAATTACATTCATTAATCATTCAATAATTATTATCAGATCATCTCAAATAAGAAGGCGTTCAAACCTTGAAGTTAAATTTCAATCTCTCTAGATATAGTAATAGTAAATCTATATGAGCCTATCTTCTTGCTCTCCGGTGAGGTGACTCAATGTTTAGAGTCAATTCATCCACTCACTCTCCAATAAGTTGACCCGCTATCTTATAAAAGTCCATCCACTCACTATTTGGGAAGGAGACTTGATTTAATAGTTCATCACCTCATTTCACCGATCGGGGGAACCATGTCTTATCGATTTCTATATCAGGTTTTAGGGATAACCAAGTTCAATGGAATCCCATAGCAATTTAATATCAAATATCATATCCAGGTTATTTTATATCCATATATCGATTTATCAATCATTAGTAGAGTTCAGATCAAAAATGCATCAAGCAAATGGTCTACTCTAGGATTACTTTCGGGCTTTGACTCGGTGCATGCCTATATGACCGATCGAGGTTGCCTACATATATAAGTAGCCCAATAGTAATTCTTTATAATTTATTCAAAATGAAAACAAAGTGAAGAAAATAAACCTAATCCCATCCATCACGATCATGTGATAACCATACCCGACCTAGGTCCTCGACTACGACTAAGTATATCTATCACAACCGGTGATCGCTCCTGCTATTCCACTATAGTTTATGCCACAATTATATGATTTCTAACATATTGTTGCAACTGATTACTCCAAACCAGCTCATCTATCAAATCTTGCAGATGTCGGCATGCATTCGTCTCTTGCCCATCCAGCTCATGGAAAAGTGGTATTTTCCAGACTTCCACTCCCAATCCATGGGTTCTCTTTTAATGGGTTTCCTATAGGGAATCTACACCTTAGTATCAAAATAGATCCTCTACGGGGTCCTAGTTAAATCAGTGAAAGAGGAAAACTTTGGTTCCCTCCTTTATCATTTCGATCCTCCAAAGCCATCAATGGTCATCCTTTTTCATTTATCCTTTCAGATCCTACCTAAGATGGTCCTCCATAATCCATAAATTAATTTCACCATTTTTAAATTTTGTATCCACTTGGTGCAAATACCTTTCAACTTTGTAGTAGAAATCTTCAAGATCCATATGTGGAACCCTTTCTAATGCCTTCTTGAAATGGGTCTAATTAGAAACTCCGAAAACTACAACGATTAGAACAATCGATGGTTCTAGTTCTAAACTGCAGCAACTACTACATTGAATCTAGTTAAGTAACTCCATAAAAATTTCACCTTCCCTTTGTTTTAAACTTGAAAATGTCATCACATTCCTTGATCGAATAATATGAACTTTAAACTAGTTAGCGAAACCACATGGCATCTAAATTATTCAAAAATTATGGGAAGTACCATCCCATCACCTCTTTTAAAGCCCCAACCACTCCACTTTGCTAGTTATATCCGATCAAGTGAACTATTGGAGCAGTCCTTCCATTATACGGCTCCAAGATAGATTGCTTGAAATTTTATGGATTCCCATCATATCGAATGTTCGAGGTAAAAGGGTTCCAATTCACATCTACAGACTTTTATTTGGGGCCCTACCTCGAAGCACTTGTCTTACCGTCTTCGCTATGTATAATTTGGGATCAGTTAAAATCTATGAGACTCCACATGCCTTTGCTTCAAAACCTCTTCATGTTCGTCATTCCTTCAGGAACCATTCTGCCCTAATCCTTGCGGCTTTGGGTTTAAATTCAAACCTTGATTTCATGGCTCAACATCATCTCTTCGATGTGCTCCATCATACCCAGCATCCAAATCAACCATGACCCAAATTCAAATTGGTTGGTACCGACTGATCTGAATCTGTAAGTATCGATCAATTTTGGCATAAGCAAGTTGGTTTGGTTTTTCTCTAAGGCATTCCTCTATGCATTTGCTCCATCTTATGGTCGTCGGTTCTAATTTCCAACTGCTTCGACGGCTCTTTTATGATCCATCCATTAGAAAAATCTGTTCGTTATTTCCTTTTGTTGAGCTAATAATCTCTCTTGCATACTTGTCACATAAGTAAAAGGTGGATTTTGAACTAGAGGATAACAATTGCCTGCCCCATGCTTTGGATTGCTCCCTTAAGATAAATCTTTTCTCGTATATGGCCTTTTATATTCAAGAATATCATATCTGAATTCTTTACGGTAGAAGCACCAACAATGTTGCACACAAAATGGGCAACTCCCTAGTATCACTCAAAACTAAATTAAAATAATATAAAAAATAAAGAAATCAAAGAAAAGAAATAAGAATTTATAGTGGTTCAACGAAATCTCCAGCCTACGTCCACTTAGATATTTTTATTTATGAATTCACTCTAGAATACACAAATTAAAATCAAATTCGAGTTATGATCTAGCAAATCTCGGTTTCACTCAAAGTCTTATGTGGTATAAGTAGAAGAAGAACCTATCCATCCATCCTCTTTCTAGTTGAAGGCAGGTTGTTATTTACAGATGAGATCTAGCATGAATTTTGCCATTCCAGGTTTGAATGAGTTGATATTCCAAGATATGAAGTTTCAACATGAAGAATGGGTCAACACGCACCATTCCTAAGGAATTACGATCGATCGGTACTGGCCTATATGGGTATGGATCAGTATCGATCAATTTCCAAGTGCCAAATCCAAGTCTTGACAAGGCAGAAGTCCTCCGCCTCCTTGGCATGCACCCTAAGGTTGCTAAATCATTCCGTACTGACCCATAAGGGACTATACCAACCATTTTGAGTTGGTCCAATTCATGGCCAAATTTGTTATACTCCTTCCTTTTATCATTCTTGATGATTTCTAAGCCTCTAAATCCATCCATTCATAATTTTATAGTCCAGTTTGTATAATCTGAGTTTATTCCAAGACCGTGAAAAATATACTCGAAATAAATATATACACACACTTATTTTGAAACACAAAAATGCTAAACTAATTTACATACATACATACATATAATATAAATATAGTCAATGTTTAATGTAATTTTAACATAAATATAAAATTATGGTATTTAGAAATAGATTTGAATTTTTTTATAAATTCAAAATACATTTATACATTTATATGTATATATATATATATATTATTTTATAAATGTTTGAAATGTATACAGTATATATATATATATGATTTAAAAATTTAGTAACAACAATTTTGAAATATAAACTTAGTTAATTATCTAGAAAATTTAGAAAATTACTTTTTATACACACGGTCGAAATGATACAATAAAATATATTTTATATAGTTAGATATAATCAAAGATATCAAACAATATACATATTTCTATGTGATTAAAGTTTATATATTACTAGGAGATAGCAATGTACATGCAAAATTGTTCTATAGTGATTATAAAACATATCATATACTAAGTGTAAAACAAAATAGTATACCTCAGAACATTGAGATTACCTTATTTGAGGAGGTCTTCTAGATTCAACAGAATTAGTCCACTAGGTCTTGCAACAATCTACAATATCGCTTAAAAATATTTATTTGAACTTGTTTTAGGCTATTAGAGCTTGACAGTGAAAGAGAGGGCTGGGATTTTTGGCCAAAGAGGTGAGTGTTCAAGAAGAAAAGAATAAAGGGATAGCTTGATTTAAATAGAGGAGGAGGAACAGAAGACAATTCTCCTCCTTTCACTCTTTCTCTTGTTACCATTTCATAGGTCCACCTCTAGAATTAAAGTCAAAAATTCCTTCTCTCTTTCCTATGATATGGCTGGCCCTATAAGAGGCCTTCATGGGCCAATAAACAATCACACTCATTTAATAACTAACGACATTTAAATCTTTTCTAAACGTGTATAAATACTTATATATATATATAACTTTTATTTATGCATCCAATTAATTACCAAAGACACCCAGAAAATACTAATAACAGCCAATACATAAAATAAATAATTAATTAATATTTCATAAATATTAGTTAATATAGTTAATTTATAGTAATTATAAATCAGTTAAATTATGTGGTATTTCAAAGAAATATACAATGTAGTTGTGCGACTTGTAGGTGTAAATTTAGTCAGCAGTTGGTATTAAATAATTTGAATATTAACGTTCACACATCATCTTAGTTATTGTTCTGATAGTTTGGCCAAATTTATCGCTTGTAAATCTTCGTTTGTAAAATCCAATTTTACAATTTAAGTGGTACATTTTAATAACAATTATTTACACAAATTCTCTTTATAATACTATATCACTTTAGGATTTATGGAATTTGGTTTTGGTTATTCAACTCGGCTATTCCATAAACAAAGTCCTTGGTTCAATAATAACAGTTATTATAAACCGTAGGACTATGGCTAGAGATTTTGACTTTGAGTAAACTATAGTTGACCATGGTACTAACCTCATACAATCAACAAGAGAATTCCCTATTGAATAGTATTTCCCATCCAATGCTTTAACTCTAACCCAACTATAGTCACTCGATGGACGTCATGTCATGATTTAACTATAATTAAAGTGAAGTGTTCACATTAAAGCTCGATGGTATATCCATGTCGAGAGAACTGTGTAACATCGTTACTTCAAGTTTTCTTGTTTAACCTAGTTGTTATTAACCAACTAGAAACTCTTGGGTGAGTCAATTCATAGTTATACATTGTCCAACATTTGGAGAGTGTTACATATTCTAATCTCAATGGATGCATCGATATCCTTTCTCGAAGCATCTTGACCAGGAATATTTGAAATAATATGTTATTCTTTATTTTGATATTTTTCCCATGATTACAACTATTTGTAAAAATTATCACATAACATGTTATTAAAGGCTTTTATAATTTATATACAATTAATTACTTAATTATAACAAAATATAACAAAGTATGTACTACAAATTACATTCCATTATTGTGAACAAGATTGGTTATAGATTAAGATATATGTACCAATTACATAATTGCCCATAGGGCACACAATTAATCATATTGGAGAAGTTGTTAAAACCTATAAACGACTGACATGATCTGATTGATAATCCTAAACTAATTAATTTATTGCATGTTATGGTTAAATTTTCCATAGTCTTTGATTGAACATAAACGATCGACATGGACGAGAAAACGATGAAGAAATTATCAAATGACTTAGGAAAAATCCTTAGATGGCAAGATAAAGGAGATATCCAAAAATGAGGAAAAAAAAGTCAGATCAAGTTTCACAACTCGGCACTCATGGATCAACTCCAAGTTCGCTCGAAGCAGATACACAAATTCCTTCGGTCAGACTGTAAATAAGGGAAGAATAAGTCAAGCAAACAACCTCAGAAAAACCGTAATTTAAGTGCAAAGAAAACACCCAAAAGTCTCGGGTCGGTATCCTAGCCAGTTCAATACCGATCCATGGGCCTGGATTGTCATTGGTCCATGAAGCTTGTAACGGGGATCGCTTTGCGATTTTTATGGGACAACTTGAACAACATGGAGAATGTGTAGAGTAATTTTTGGAGATTATTTTGAAGCTTTTCGTCCATAATTTGAGGATGAGAGGCACTATTTTGAGATCTTTTTTTGCAATCTAGAATTCCGATCTACCTTAGCACTTTCTTGAACCATCACCGCTTTGAGACCACCAAGGTCTAAAATCTCACTTTGTAAAAGTCTATAGAAATCATTAAAAAAGTTTAAATGGACGTGGGCCAGAGTATTAACGAACCACTATAAATTGTTGTGTGTTTTTATCCTCTTTTACATTAAATTTACTCAAATTATCTCTGTTGATCGATTGGGTGTTTGTCCAATTTTTGGCATAAACATTTTGGTACTTTCACTGAAAGGGAACTAGGATTTCATGATTTAAAACTTGAATTTAAGAAGATAACGATACCATCAACTAGGAGAACTACTATTCGAGAAAGCCAATAAGGAGATACGGGAGCCAGGAGGTGTACCCGACATCTAACCCCTGTCCATCTACATAACTAGAGATGAGATGAAGATGATAAAGACAGAAATGTAGGAGAGAATAATAGCCCATAGGAAGAGATAATGGAGGAATTCTTTGGAAGGATGGGACAATAGGGCTGGAGTTGTCGTAGATAAGAAATATAGGCTAAAAGAATAAACAAACATACTTAGAAAAAAAACGAAACAAAGTGGAGCAACCCCGAAAGAGATACCACACTCGGTATTGATCCCCGAGCGCAAGTCGGTACCAATCCAGGGTGTATAGGGGCATCACTGGTATTGATCTGGGATAGGATGGAGCACGTCTCAGAGATGATGTTAAGCCATAGAACATGAATCAAAATGCAAATGTGCAATAGTGGAGTATATTCCCTAATTTCCCTATAAGAATGGGGTGCAGAATGAAAAACATGGAATGGAGACTTCCGTTAGATGATAATGATAGAATTGTTGAGATAGTAGATGAGCATTAAGAGGTTGACCACCAGGTCAGAGTTCGGAGGACATGAATAAAAATCAATTTACCGCTAATATCTGGTACGTAAGAAATCCACTCGATTTCAAACTCCCAACGCTGGAAATGTACAATGGAAAGATAGATCCAACCATTCATCTAATGAGATACATCCAAACAAGGAGGTTTTGAGTGCTTCTAAGAAAGTAATGGGATGGTACTTACCATTATATTTGATAGATTTAGTATAAATGTGGTTCAAGCAATTAGAGAATGGGTACATAAGCACATGTGCCGAATTGGTGGATAGATTTATGAAGAAGTTTAGAGTTTATATCTCTTGACCAAAGAATGTGATGACGCTTTCAAGCATGAAACAAAGAGCCGAAGAGATCCTAAGAAGTTATCTAACAAGCTTTAATGCACCAGCCACTATAGTTCATAAGCCAGACCCATCAACAATTCTATTGGCGGTCGTTACGGGAGTTGCTAATAGAACAAATTTTAAGATTGCTTTGGAAAGAGATTCATCGATGGATCTTGCAGAGTTTTACCATAAGGCTGAAAGATACTTGCGTCACAAGGATCTGATGCTAAAACTATTAAGGTTAATATTGTGGCTAATGGAGAACCATCCGGACCAGGATTCGGAAAGGACAAAGGAAATTAGAAGCCGAAAGATGGCTATGGAAGACCAAAGCGGTAGTGAAGGGAACTGAAATTCTCTTCTTACATAGAGTTGACTGAAACCTCGGAGAAGATTTACCAAGATACTAGAAGACAGATTCCCTATCAAAAACCAGCAAAGAGAGAACCTATGGATTGGAGGAAAAGGTTTGGAAAGTGTTGCATGTTCCTTGAGCTGAATAGGCATAAGACAAGCCAATGTAGGCACCTGCGAGATTTGATGAAGAGCAGGTTCGGAATAATCGGTTACAACAATATGTAGGAAAACAAACAATAGTGATGTAGTAGGAGTAGTCACCATCCGTAGTGAATGCGTTTGGAAGTGACCTTAGATCTAGGTCGTGTATAGTTATCTCATTATCAGGGAAAAGAGGAGTGAGTTTCAATTCCCACATCGTGCCTTTGTTTTCAATAAATGATGCGGTATTACAATCAGGCAGCTTTGTAACACCCCTAATTTCAAATAGCATTATTCTGGAGATTTAATTAGATAAATTAAATAGAATAATGTAGAGACTATAGTGATATGGGAATTGAGATTTGATATCTAATTAGGGTCGTGCCTTAACTAAATATATTTATAAGAATGGTTTACAAGTTAAATACTAATGAGAATAGGGCAAGGGTAATATGGGAATAACCGAACCCCATAACCCCTAAAACTCCTACAACATTTTCATTCTCATTTCATTCTTACAAAAACAAAAACATAACCAAAAGAAAACAAGGCCCGCCATAATCCTAAGAAGAAGAAAAGGAAAATCCAATTAGAACCTAACATCAAGCTAGGAAAAATAAAACAAGAACAAATCTCAAGTTTCTTATCCAAACAAGATGAATAATGATCTAAACCATCTCATATAATTCATCCTGAATGTTTTAATTTGAGTTTAAGGTATAAAACCTTATGATTGGATGAATGATGATATGCTTTGATTTATATGCCATGCTATAATTTAAACAAGGACTTTTGCGGGATAATATAATTTGATATTAAGGTTAAAATTGTGCAAATTGATTTCCAAATGCCATTATATTTGAATATATTATGTAAAACATTATTTTGTAGATGGTTTTAAGTTTTCATAATAATCCAAGCTATGGATAATTTAATATGAATTTTTAATGAAAGAAATAGTTAATTTTAGGTTTAAATTATTTAAGGCAATTAAGTACCGTTTTCGGGTCTGAAATTTATATATGTTAGAAAACATACTAAAAGTGAATAATTTTGATTTTTGGCGATTTTTCCTAAATGTTTTACTATGGTTATTAAATTATTTAATTTAGAAAATTTAAATGTTTTAAATGTTTTGTTAACGGGAAGGGCATATTTGTTAAAATGATTTCAATTGTTAATTATTGAATTCGACAGCCTTTAGAAAAGAATTTTTATAAAGAATTAGCAACCAATCATATTTTGACAAATTAGGGAAGTTAGGTAAAAAGGAATTAAGGCATAAAAATCTTTTTTTTTTGAATTACAACTTGGTCGCTTCCATTTGCTTGCTTTCGTCACCATGCTCGGTAGGCCTTTCGCACCTATTCAAAACCAACGCACATGGTATCAAGCAATTGATACGTAGCGTATTGGAGAAAGGCAGAAGGGACTGTGTCGAAGGCATGCTTTCGAAGAGGTTGAAGCCATTCGTATAAGCTTTCGAATCCATTACTTGCCTTTGTTTTTAAAAGATGCTTTCGAATCAATCCAACTTGCCTTTGTTTTTAAAGAGGCTTTCGAAAGAGTTGCCGCATTTTGAACTCATTCTATACCTAGCTGTCGCATTTATACCTTTCGAATCAGTGAGACGTAACTTTTCTTTATAGTGTTCAAAAGGGGAGTTTTCATCCTTTTAAATTTTAAAGCCGCTTCCTCAATGCTTTCAAAAGGGTTATTTTAGCCACTTTTAATAAGAGTTTCGGAGGCAATGGTTTTGAAGCTATCCTCTTCCCCAATTCTTTTACTTGAGATCAATGCTTTCGAAAGGGATACTTTCACTTTTGTCCTCTTTGACCCAGTAGTTATATTTAATGTTAAACCCAATGATTTCGAAAGAAATACTTTCAAATGGTTTCAAAGCTATGCTTCCATAAATTTTTACTTGAACTAAATGCTTTCGAAAGGTATGTTTTTCAGTGTTTCAAAAGGAAGGTTTCCAATGCTTTCAAAAGGTATGTTTTAATGGTTTCGAAAGAGAAGGTCTATGATTTTAAGTAATTTCGAAAGGGAGAGTGACAGAGGGTAACTCATGATGTCACAATGATCCGAAGGATCTAGTCGAAAGCCATAGCTTTCGAATAAGAAAACCCAATCTCATTTTTAAAAGGTAAACCCATGGCAATGTAAAAGAGTTTTGAAATGGCATTTAAAAATCTGAAATCTTAGAGTAAGTTTTCCTTGCCAAGGATAGTGGGTTAAGGGTATTAACCGTGGTTTAGTAGAAAACGATTACAAGGAATTAAATCATGGATGTTTATATTGCTATGTTTTGATCACTTATCATGTATGCTTTTGTAATCAAATTCACTTCATAATTAACCCATAACTGCATTTTGTGGTGTTAAGGGCAGAATAACCGGCTAGATTGGCATGGTAGTGAATATACATTGAATTGACTCCTATGTGAGTTGAATTGTATCTAGGAAGTCACTTGGACTAGAATATAGGATGCCCAAAGCTGATCAAAGATCACTGGTTTAGACAGGTTCTTAGTAAGCCCATAAAAACTATGTAATGGAAATTGTTATTGGCATGGGCCAATAGGTTCTTAGTGATCCCATGAAAACTATGCCCGGAACAAGTTATTGAGTGATCAATAGGTCCATAATCAGCCCATGAAAACTATAACATGAGAGATGTTATTAGAGAATCAAATAGGTTCATAGTAAGCCCATGAAAACAATGATTGGATAATTTGTTGGTAGATACCAATAGGTTCTTAGTGATCCCATGAAAACTATGATACCGGACATATAGTTCGTAATCTTGAAACAGATTATTAGTCAGCCCATGAAAACTAATAGGTTTATAGTGACCACATAAACTATAACTTGAGATGGATAGTCAGGTAAATGGGGATGGGAAATCCGGAGCATATTGCATATTTGCATATAATCACGATACATTTTATTATGTTATGTCTTAACCATTGTGGATGCAGGTGCACAGTATATGGTTGTTATAAATTGGATTAAGATACCAGTGAGGGAAAAAGCCATTCTGCTAAGCGGTGTGGTCTCACTAGATATCTATATAGTTCGAGATGGTAGATTATTATTCACATTAGACTTTTTGTCCGATCCGAAGTTTATGTTTTCCCCTTAAACTCTTTGGTGCTCAATTGATTTTGAGTAGTTTGAGAGTTAAGGTTTTTGACTCTGATCAACTAAGGAGGCAACTTCATATGTCGCTCTTGACGTATTTTGTAATCAATTGTAATTTCTCTAAACGTGGCTTACGTATGGGATTATGTAATGAATTTGAAATAAAACAAGAAATTTGTTTTAAATTGAGTTTAAATTTTTTCATATTCATATGTTTATGGTATATCAATGTATCTAATATTACCGCATTTAGTCACCGAAAATTAATAACTATAGATGACTGCAGCATCCGTAGCGGTTAGTTTTGGGCCTCCAAATGGAGGATGTTACAAGTTGGTATCAAAGCATAGGTATATGTAAGTTTAAAAGAAATTTGAACCTAAAAGATTTTAAAAACATAACTCAATGAATCAAAAAATGAGACCGGGGTTTGGGTTAACGCTATGGTAACATACTTGCATTTGTTATATATATATATATGAGAGCATATTCCCCTCACTCTTATACCGTTCTTCTGTATCTTACTAAGGCTCATATATAGATTTATGAGAAAGGAAGATATGGAGGTAGGAAATGTAAGAGGAAATCTAGGTGGAGGAAGCACCACAACTAATGGAAATGCTCGACCCAATACTAGAAGGAATCCGGGTCGATAGGCAAATGCTAATCCAAATGCAAATGCCAATGTAGGTGGTGGAACCCCGCCAGTAGATATGGTGGTGATGTACCATTTCTTCATCAGTCTGATGCAAGGTGGAGCAGCCGCAAGCATAGCTGGGGGTAATGCTATGAATGTTGGGGGAGCTAATCCTGTGGCCCCAGTTGGCAATAACTATGCCAAGCTGAGCAGGGATTATACCAGTCTTGGTGGGAAGCCGTTTTAAGGAATAAATGATACTATTGAAGTAGGAAACTAGTTATTGCACTTTGAAAGAATTTTTGCCGACTTGGATTAGATGATGAGCAGAAGAGAATACTTGTATCGAGACAATTGTAGGGAGTAGCACTTTACTGGTAGAATGGTGTTACCATGGGAGTTCTCGAGGAAGAGTTGACTTGGGCAGAGTTTCGAAGGAGATTCAAAGAGAGGTTCTTGTCTGAAGTTGTCAAGTCAGTATAGCTGAGAAAGTTCATGGACTTAGTGTAGGGTGAAATATCGATGATAAAGTATGCTACGAAGTTTGGTAAGTTGTCCAGATATGGATATGCTACCATTGACACTGTCATTAAAAGGAACGAGAAGTTTATTCGAGGGTTAAGATCTGAGATTGCCAGGGCGACTATGCTACACCTCTGTGATCCAAGTACAATTATAGTGGAGATGGAAATCAGGAATGAAGAGGTGCTTTTTACTTTTGGGAAAGAGAAGCAAGTTGAAACCCAGGATTCTCGAGGTAAGAAGACGAAATTCTTTAAGAAGAAAGGAGCTAAGAAAAGAGGAGCTACCAAGAATGGGAAGGTCGATGTAGTTTGCTACAAGTGCAACAAGAAAGGACATTATGCTCATGAATGTCGAACTGGAAAAGGGAAAAATATTACAGATAAAAAGGAGTGAAGTGCTTCAACAGTAACTAGATTGGACACTACAAGAATCAGTGTCCCGAATTAGTTAGAGCACACAAGGGAAAGGTTTTTGCTTTGGAGTCATCATCTTCTAAACCAACTGCTACTGAGAAAGAAAGACTATGATGGAAGGTACGCTTTTGATTCATAGTATACCAATTAGGGTAGTATTTGATACTAGTGCATCGCATTCATTTATATCTTAGTGTTTGGTAGATAAGTTATGTTTAGGACCCTCATACCTTGTTACTTCCTTAAGGGTGGGATGAGATGTAACCAGTTAGAACTTGAATTATTAGGTCATAAGTTCGCATGCAGTTTGTATGTTTTTTATTTCTTAGGCTTCGGGACCATTTTGGGTATGGATTGGTTAGATAAATATGATGCTAGAATATTTTTCCAAGATGGGGAAATATTACTAAGACATCCTAATAGTATTGACCAAATTATATACTCGATGGAGAAGTCGGACTCAAGTGTTTGGGCATTGCTGAATGCAATGGAAGTAGAAGAAGAGTTGAATAGGGTTTTGGTAGTAAGAGAGTTTGTAGATGTTTTTGACTCAGTCACAGGACTACTACCGAAGCGAGCCATTGAGTTTCGAATAGGTCTTGCGCCAGGAGCAGAACCTGTAAGTAGACCACCTAGCAGTATGACACCTACCGAGATGAAGGAATTGAAGGTGCACCTAATGGATTTAGATGGAAAGAATTTTAATAGACCAAGCAGTTCACCTTGGGGAGCGGCCGCGGTGTTCGTGAAGAAACTGGTTGGGTCGTTCAGGATGTGTATCGACTATTGTAAGTTGAACGAGATGACGATCAAGAATAGGTATCCTTTGCTGAGAATTGATGATTTATTTGATCAATTGATTGGAGCTAGAGTATTTTTCCGATTGGATTTGGCGATAGGTTTCCATCAACTAAGCGTGGCAAAGGAGAGTATTCCGTTGATGGCATTTCGGACTAGGTATGGTTCGTACGAGTGATTAGTGATGCCATTCGGGTTAACGAATGTGCCAGCTTTCTTCATGGATTTGATGAATCGGGTTTTCCAAGAGCACTTGGATAGGTTTGTTTTTGTATTCATAGATGACATTTTAATATACTTTGAGGATGAAAGAGAGCATGAAGTTCATCTTAGAGTAGTGCTTGAGACGCTGAGACGGCATCAACTGAAAGCAAAGTTTTCAAAGTGTCAGTTCTGGAAGAAAGAAGTTAAGTTTCTTGGTCAAGTAGGTTTCAGAGAAGGGTTTATCAGTTGATCCGGATATGGTCGAGGCTGTTAACAACTAGAAGAGACCAGAGATGGTGACTGAGATCACAAGTTTTCTTGGGCTTGCTGGTTACTTCCGAAGGTTTATTAAGGATTTCTAGCAATAGCAGCGCCTTTGACTAAGCTAACCGGGATGGACATAAAGTTTATTTGGTTTGACAAATGTGAGGAAGAATTCCTTAAGTTAAAGCACTTGTTAACTAATGCACCTATGTAGTAGTTTCAGATGGGAATCAAGGATTAGTAGTGCATATCGTTGCACGTGGAAGCGGATTAGGGGTTGTGTTGATGTAGAAAAGTAATGTTATTGCTTATGCTTCACGATAGCTTAGACCGCATGAAGTGAGATATCCTACTCATCATCCTGAGTTGGCAGCGGTGATCTTAACACTAAAAGTATGGAGGCATTATCTCTTAGGGGAGAGATTTGAGTTATACATAGATCATAAGTCCTTAAAGTATTTACTCTCTTAAAAGGAGTTGAATATGAGGCAGTAGAATTGGTTGGAGTTTTTAGCAGCTTATGATTTTGGTATAGAGTATACACCTGGAAAATGAAATAAAGTAGCGGATGGTCTTAGCAAAAAATATCAGAATGTGGTGTTAGCTATGTTAACAGAATGAAATGACCTAGAGGCTTTGACTACGTGTAGTGTGCAGTTATGATCGACTGCTAGTTTTAGTCAGAACACTGCCATGTTATCCTGCTTGGAAGTTTGACTAGTTCTGATCAAAAGGATTTCTTCTAAGCAGAGAGAGGATCCACTCTTAGCCGAAAAGATTAAAAGGGTTGAGGTTGGATTGGAGATTGATGATCTAAAAGATTTCAGTCTTGACCAGAGGGGATGGTTGAGAAAGAAGGGACAGTTGTGTGTTCCGAATGTTGGGGATTTAAGGAGAGAGGTCCTTAGGGAATGCCATCGATCCAAATTTATGATTCATCCTGGGGGAACCAAGATGTATCAAGACATGAAAAGGAGTT
Organism: Allium fistulosum; assembly: GCA_030737815.1. Classification (NCBI taxonomy): domain Eukaryota; kingdom Viridiplantae; phylum Streptophyta; class Magnoliopsida; order Asparagales; family Amaryllidaceae; genus Allium; species Allium fistulosum. The sequence continues at coordinate 1,213,559,472 of CM060904.1, read as the reverse complement.
TCTACTGGGAAGGTATAAAGAAGGAAGCTGGCTTGTGGGTAAAGTAGTGTGTAAACTATCAACAATTGAAGGCCGAACATCAGAAACCAAGTGGGTTGCTTCAACCTTTGGAGATACTAGTTTGGAAATGGGATTCGATATCGATGGATTTTATAGATGGGTTACCAAGGTCGAATCGAGGAAATGAAAGTATATGGGTTATAGTAGATAGGTTGACTAAGAGTGCCCATTTCATTCCAGTTAAGTCGACCAGCACGTCACCTATTTTAGCTAAGTTGTTTAGGAAGAACATAGTTAGACTGCATGGGATTCCTAGTAGCATAATAAGTGATAGAGATACTTTATTTACTAGCGAGTTCTGGAAGAATCTACAGGATGTGTTAGGTACCAAGCTCAAGATGAACATTGCTTATCACCCTCAGACAGACGAGCAGATAGAGAGAGTCAACAAGGTACTCGAGGATTTGTTAAGAGCTTGTGTACTAGATTTTGGTGGGTCATGGGAAGACCACTTACACATAGTTGAGTTTTCCTATAATAACGGTTATCAGACTACTATAGGATGGCGCCTTTCGAAGCATGGTATGGAAGGCCATGCAAGTCACCAGCATGTTGGTTAGAAACTGGAGATAGATTAGTCTTAGGTCCAGATCTGGTAAGAGAGGCAATAGTGAAGATTGAGTTGATCTGAGGTAGGCTCAGTCTAGACAAAAGAGTTACGCAGATAAGAGGCGTAAGGATCTAGAGTTCTCGTTTGGAGATAGGGTTTTTATTAAGGTACTACTGATGAATGGTGTGGTATGATTCGGAAAGTCGGGAAAACTGGCACCGAGATATGTTGGACCATTCCTAGTTATAGAAAGGATCGGAAAGCTTGCATATAGAGTAGAGTTGCTGAGCAGTCTGGTAGGTGTATATAATGTGTTTCATATGTCTCATCTTCGTAAGTATGTGCATGATCCAGAGATTACTATTCCTCTAACTGCATTGGAAGACTTAATAGTAAAACCAGATCTGATCTTTGTTAGACAACCTGTTCGGGTTATAGTGAGAGATGAGAAGAGGTTAAGAAACAAGACAATCAAGTTAGTGAAAGTTTAGAGGAGCGACAATGAGAAGGACTGTACTTGGGAGACAAAAGACGGGATTAGAGATACTTATCCTCATCGGCTTTAAGGGTATTTTCTATATTTACTTTATATAGACTATTTCCTAGTCAGTAGGCTAGTATGATAGTTAGGAGATGTTACAGATGTTTGCTATGCTTAGTATTTAGTCCTTGCTGAATTTTGAGGATGAAATTCTTTAAGGAGGGGAGCCTGTAACACCATTAATTTTAAATAGTATTATTAAGGAGATTTAATTAGATAAATTAAATAATAATAATATAGAGACAAGAGTGATAAGGGAATTGAGATTTGAGATCTAATTAGGGTCGTGCCTTAAATAAATGGATTTATAAGAATGGTTTACAAGTTAAATACTTACGAGGATAGGGCAAGGGTAATATGGGATTAGCCTAACCCCATAACCCTTAAAACCCTTACAACCTTTTTATTCTCATTACATTCTTACAAAAATAAAAACATAAACAAAAGAAAACATGGTCGACCATAACCCTAAGAAGAAGAAGTGCAAAATCCAATTAGAAGCTAAGATTCAAGCTAGGAAGATTAAAGCAAGAACAAATCTCAAATTCCTTATCCAAACAAGGTGAATAATGATCTATACCATCTCATATAAGTCATCTTGAATGTTTTAATTCAGGTTTAATGTTCAAAACCATATGATTGGATGAATGCTGATATGCTTTGATTTATATTCCATGCTATAATTTAAACAAGGATTTTTGTGGGATAATATAATTCGATTTTAAGGTTAAAATCATGCAAATTGATTTACAAAAGCCATGATGTTTGAATATATTATGTAAAACATTATTTTGGTGATAGGTTCAAATTTTCATAGTATTCCAAGATATGGATAATTTATTATGAATTTTGAATGAAAGAAATAGTTAGTTTTGGGTTTAAATTATTGAAGGCAATTAAGTAAAATTTTCGGGTCTGAAATTTATATATGTTAGAAAACATAATAAAAGCGAATAATTTTTATATTTGGTGATTTGTCCTAAATGTTTTACTATGGTTATTAAATTATTTAAGTTAGAGAATTTAAATGTTTTAAATGTTTTGTTAAAGGGAAGGGCTTATTTGTTAAAATCATTTCATTTGTTAAATTTGACAACCTTTATAAAAGAATTTTTATAAAGAATTAGCAACCGATCATATTTTGACAAATTAGGCAAGTTGGGTAAAAAGGAATTACTTTGAAAGGCATTAAAATCAGTTTTGTTTCGAATTACAACTTCGCCACTTTCGTTTGCTTACTTTTGTCACCATGCCCAGTAAGTCTTTCGCACCCATTCGAAACCAATGCACATGTATCAAGCAATTGATACGTAGCATATTGGAGAAAGGCGGAAGGGACTGTGTCGAAGGCATGCTTTTAAAGGTGTTGAAGCCATTCTTATAAGCTTTCGAATCCATTACTTGCCTTTGTTTTTAAAAGAAGCATTCGAAGGGGTTGAAGCCATTCTTATAAGCTTTCAAATCCCTTACTTGCTTTTGTTTTTAAAAGAAGCTTTCGAAGGGGTTGAAGCCATTTTTATAAGCTTTTGAATCAATGCAATTTGCCTTTGTTTTTAAAGTAGCTTTCGAAAGAGTTACTGCATTTTGAACACATTCGATACCTAGTTGTCACATTCATACCTTTCGAATCAGTCAAAGGCCACTTTTCTTTATAGTGTTCGAAAGGGGAGCTAACATCCTTTTAAATTTTAAACCCGCATCCTCAATGATTTCGAAAGGGTTGTTTTAGCCACTATTATTAAGTGTTTTATAGGCAATGGTTTCGAAAGGTTGGTTTTGAAGCTATCCTCTTCCCTAATTCTTTTACTTGAGATCAATGCTTTCGAAAGGGATACTTTCGATTTTTTTCTATTTGACCCAGTAATGATATTTAATGTCAAACCCAATGATTTCAAAAGAGATACTTTCAAATGGTTTCGAAACTAAGCTTCAATACATTCTTACTTGAACTAAATGCTTTTGAAGGTATGTTTTTTAGTGTTTCGAAAGGAAGATTTCAAATGCTTTCGAAAGGTATGTTTTAATGGTTTCGAAAGAGAAGGTCTAAGATTTTAAGTAATGCTTTCGAAAGGGAGAGTAACGGAGGGTAACTCATGATGTCACAATGATCTGAAAGATCTATTCGAAAGCCATAGCTTTCGAATAAGAAAACCCAATCTCATTTTTAAAAGGTAAACCCATGGCAATGTAAAAGAGTTTTAAAATGGAATTTAAAATTTTGAAATCTTGGAGGATGTTTTCCTTGCCAAGGATAGCGGGTTAAGGGTATTAACCATGTTCTAGTAGAAAATGATTACAAGGAACTAAATCATGGATGTTTATATTGCTATGTTTTGATCAGTTACCATGTATGCTTATGTAATCAAATTCACTTCATAATTAATCCATAACTGCATTTTTGGGTGTTAAGGGCAGAATAACCGGCTAGGTTGACCCAGTAGTTAATATACATTGAATTGACCCCTGTGTGAGTAGAATTACATCTAGGAGGTCAGTTGGACCAAAATATAGGATGCCCAAAGCTGATCAAAGAACAGTGGTTTATACAAGTTCTTAGTAAGCCCATAAAAACTATGTTATGGATATTGTTATTGGTCTGGGCTGACAGGGACGCGGAAGATGATCTTAAGGCCATTTAACACTAGAGGGGGGGTGAATAGTGTTTTAAGGATTTCTTTAAAACTTCATTGATTTAAATTGAATTAACTAACTTAATGCAAATACACAATCACAGATCAAATCACAGAATCACAAACAGATGCAAATATAAATAAAAGGCAAGTAAAGGAAAGAACACACCAGGAATTTTATACTGGTTCGGTGTTACCCTACATCCAGTCCCGCACAACCCGTACGGCTTTCTATTCAATAATAATCTAGATTACAATCCCTCGATTCCAAGGCAACGAGGTACACCCTCCAGATTCTCAGGTCTCTGGGTAGAACCACTTGATTCACAGGACACAAGTTCACCCGATCGATTTCCAAGGACACGATCACACCTTTATAACCCCACACAAGTTTCTTTGAGTACAAATGTATCTATAACTCTAATAAGCACTGAGATTCTTTGAAGAGAGTGGCAGAGAATCAAACTAGAGATATTCTGGTTTGATTCACTTAAGATTTCGGCAGAATATGGATAGGATGATTAGAAAATAAGATAAGAGAGTAAAGAGGAGAGAAAATAAAGAAAGTAGTTAATGGAAAACGTTCATAACAGTCTCTATTTATAGAGAATGAATGGATGTGTCCATTCGAAGAGGTTTAAACGAATAGACACTTCTTTTGAAAACAACCTTTGCTGTAACGGGAAGCATGTCGACATGACAAGTAAATAGGATGTCGACATGGTCTAGTAAAAAGTGATGATTTGCTTTACTTTGAAAATGATGATTTAAAACATATGCAACTTTATTCAAATGGACTCTATGTATTTGTAGAAGGTTTTTTAGAAGTAGAAATACTTATGAATGTATATATGTATATATACTAAAATATATTTAAAATCAAAGTAAATAAACTAAAGTAAATATAATATTAAAATAGATTTTGAGGCTAAAATATCAAGGACAATTTTGAAATCAAAATATAACAAAATGATAAATATGATTTTGAGGCTAAAACATTTTTGGAAATGTGAACGAAGGTTTTTCTTTTGAAAAGGAATATTTGAAAATAATTTTATAAAACAAGAGATAATTTTGAAAATCATTTTGAATCAAAATTAGTGGATAACAAAATAGGGCTACTATCCGTTCCACTAGATATTTCGTGAGTTCCATCTCACTAGGGTTCCATCCCTTTAACAAGAACGAAGTGGATTCCATTCCACGAGTAAATTGGATAAAAAAGAATGATAGTGCTTTCAAGGAGTTTTAACAAATATCTAACCTAACTATATTATTTGTCTTGAACTCTTGAATATCTTGAATCTCATGAGTCTTCAATCTTGAACTCTTGATCTTTGTCTTCATCAATTTTGTTTTCTTTACTGTACAGTCTTCTTTTGTTGATACCTGCATATAGATTTCCTGCACATATATATTTTATAACACTTCTATAGTTGTTGTCATCAAAACCACTATCCTATGGACTAACATTCTCCCCCTTTTTGATGATGACAACCTTTGTTTATAAAATATTTATATTCTCCTTATAACTCCTCCTAAATCTAATAACTCCCCCTTAATCTATGCTTAACTAACCTATTTTATACTTCTCCCCTTTTGTCATCAAAAAAAAATGACACTAACTCCCCCTAAATCTATGATATTAATGATAGTGTTATCATTAATAATACTGAAACTAGATACAACAATACTAAATATTGTATACTCAGAATGATATATATGAGTAATATAAGAATGAGAATAATGAGTGTAACCACAAATTATTTTATTCATATCACTATATACATAACTTGTTAAATGAAAAGAAAATGCATACAATAAGTAGACAAATCAATCAAACATAAGCACACCTATTTATGTCTTATTACATAATCAATATAGTAAGTTATCATAAATCAACCATGTTTAAAACCAAACCAAATCAAGTATTTCAAATCAAATCAATTTTAAACCAAATCAAACAAGTTAAATGTTACGTGGAACTTCAACCCATCCCTCTTTTCCAAAGATGGGATCCGCTTTGATTACTTCCCAATCTTCATCGTCCTGGAGCAATGTCTTCGGTGGATTTACTTGGAGATCCTCTTTGTTGAGAGCGGAGATCATCCATCGTAGTGCATCGAAATGCCTTTCTTGTTCCTTTATCATCTGCATTTGACTCAGTTCTAAGTGCCTCTGATTTCGTAGAATAAAAGTAAGAATATCTTTGAAGGATTTAAGAGTCTCTTCAAGATTATCACTTAGATTTGAAGAGGATGAAGCCATTTTGATGATAAGTAAGAAGGAAATAAGTAGATAAGAGTAGAGAGAAGTTATGAGAAGTTTTCTGGAAGAAAATAGGACTTAAATAGACAGGAAAGTCGTTTGAAATGAATAGACATAAGGAGTTATTTTGAATTTCAAATTGAAAAGTCCATTCAGAATATTACCAGTATATGTCGACATGACCTCTATACAGTATGTCGACATACATAGCAGATTTTGCACATCTTATTTTTGAATTTTTAGTGTAAATACATATGATTTATATATATATTACTTGATATAAATAAGAGTAACAGTAAGATAAACAGAGAATAAGCTTCATTTCATACTAGAACAGAGAAGTACATGAATTTCATAAAGAAAACATAAAGATACAACTTTTAATACACCAAATTTCATTGTTATACAAAAAGTAAATTCTAGAAACTAGTAGATGAGGATGAAGATGATGAGATATTGAGCTTCTTGCTGATTTTGGAGAAGAACTTGTTCATATTATTGGACATTTTGTCCAATTTTTTGTTTACGGAGTGTTTGAGAGCTTTTTGATTTTTCACAATCACTCGTTGATTGTGAAGGAGAATCTTGTTTGATGGTCGTGTGGGAAAATCAATACTCTCTAAGGAAGTTTCTTCACTTTCTTCCTCTTCTTCTTCCTCACCTTCTTCTTCTTCACCTTCTTCTTCCTCCTCTTCCTCTTCTTCTTCTTCCTCCTCATCTTCTTGCATTTCCTCATACCCCAATCGTGCTTCTTTTTCCGTTAGTGTTTCGTATGGTTGAAACACGTGCGGAATTTTCATAAGTGAAATATTGGAATGATTAAAAACCTTTCGTGGAAAGAATTCTTCACCTCTCATATCCACTCCAAAGTAATTAAAAATTCTAGTGAGGTATATTCCATGATATAATGCATTCTCTCCCGAATCCAAGTTTTTGTGTCGAAATTCATCCAAGATAACTTGTGCCCAATTAATATCATAATTTCCAAAAATTGCAAAAAGAGCCTTACACACTTTTTGAGTCGGGTTATTGTAATTTCCCGATCTCGGAGTAATAGTGCGTTGAAGGAGAAGATTAACAATACGAGCTTTTGGTCGAAAAAATTTGTTTTTGAAATCCATTTCTTCCTCAAAAATATTGTGAAAAGTTTCACGATCGGTTTCCTCGATTTCAAAAGAAGAAAGATTGGAACCGGTACTTTTACACTCAAGTATGGTTCCTAAAACATTGGTATTCAAAACAATTTGTGTCCCCTTGACACTACTCCACACTTCATCATCCCTTCCATTATAGAAACCACGATTTAAATTTGCATAAAACATTTTGACAAGGTTTGGATAGCAAACAAAATCATTTTGGTTATTGTCAACCAAGCTTAGAATACCATTGTTTTGAAAGAGAGCATCAATTTCATAAGAAGCGAAGTCATTAAAAATAGCAAAATTACCCGAATGAACTTTTCCATAAGTTGCATAATTAATGTATGCAAGTATGGCATCTCTATTATTGTAGAGATGATCTTTGGTGGCTATTGACAGCCTCATTCCGGCTACGTTGCTAGTGGATGCCATTTTTGAAGAGATAAGAGTGTTTGAAGATAAAAGTTGTTTTGAATTTGAATTGAAGATGGAGATAAGTGTTGATAGAAGATAGATATAAAGAGGTTGAATAGGTGGATTCTCTGGTCAAAGAGTCATAACTATTCAGAACATAGGAGTTAGTGAAAAGGTGGAGGGAAATTTGAATTTTGAATTCAAATTTAGAAATCTGATTTGCTACAGGTATGTCGACATTACCAATAAGTGCCATGTCGACATGCACATCAGATTTTGCAAAAATGATTTCAAGCATGTACAAGATTTATATATATATATATATATACTTATATATATTATGATTATTGTCTGAATATATTTTGAAAATATATTATACAGAAAATATATAAAAATAATATTTTATAAATTTTTTTAAAAGATATTTAAATTTTTTAATAAAATCAATTATATACTTAACTAATAAACTATTCTAAGAAACCAATTTTCAACCAATTAAAATAGTAAACGTGTACCTTGTTTGAGTTCCATATCATCCTGATTATCTGAATTCTGAGTTGTCATAAAACACATATTTGCCAATTCTGTTTTCTGTTCATCATCACTTGAGGATGTATCTGAATCATCCAGTGTTGCTGCAAATGCTTTCTTTCTTTTCTTTGAATATTCTTTGTTTGATTGAGGAGTTTGCTTTTCTAGATGTGGACAGTCTCTTTGATAATGACCAAACTCATTGCAATTGAAGCATTTGATGTTGTTGAGTGATTCAGTGTTATTTCCAAAACTTTTTCTCTTGTGATTATTCATTTTTCTATACTTCAAGAATTTTCGAAAATTTCTTGTCATGAAGGCTATTTCTTCATCATCATCACTAGAGTCTGATTCACCAGTTAGTGCATTGAAGGCAATGGACTTTTTTTCTGATGACTTATTCTCCCTTCTTCCCTGAATTTGAACTTCATATGACATCAGATTTCCAATTAATTCATCAATCTTCAAGGTACTGATGTTATTTGCTTCTTCAATCGCCAGTGTCTTCAAATCCCATTCTGGAGTGAGTGAATTCAGAATTTTCCTGACTTGATCTTCTTCGGAGATTGCTTTTCCCAGAGATACTAGTGAATGAACAATATCCTAAAAACGACTATACATATCTGGAATAGATTCACTAGGCAACATCTTAAATAATTGAAATTGATTAGTAAGAATAGAAATTTTGGTCTGTTTAACTTTGCTTGTTCCTTCATGAGTAACTTGCAGAGTTTTCCAGATTTCATATGCAGTTTTACAAATAGATACCCTATTAAATTCATTTCTATCTAGTGAACAAAATAAAATATTCATGGCTTTTGAATTGTTTTGAGCCACTTCTCTTTGAACGGTCGTCCATTGAGCAAAATCAGTTGTGGGCTCAGTGTATTCAGTTTGTGTCATATTCCATGTTTCTAAACTAATGGATTGTAAATATATCTTCATTCTACATGCCCAATATGCATAGTTACTGCCATTGAAAAGTGGTGGTCTGGCAGTGGACTGACCCTCTACAAATGAACTAGAAATACCAGTGTTGGTAGCCATTGTTACTTTTCAAAAATCAGGTTATGAATACTTTGAAAAACTTGCTCTGATACCAAATGACAGGGACGCGGAAGATGATCTTAAGGCTATTTAACACTAGAGGGGGGGTGAATAGTGTTTTAAGAATTTCTTTAAAACTTCTTTGATTTAAATTGAATTAACTAACTTAATGCAAATACACAATCACAGATCAAATCACAGAATCACAAACAGATGCAAATATAAATAAAAGGCAAGTAAAGGAAAGAACACACCAGGAATTTTATACTGGTTCGGTGTTACCCTACATCCAGTCCCGCACAACCCGTACGACTTTCTATTCAATAATAGATTACAATCCCTCGATTCCAAGGCAACGAGGTACACCCTCCAGATTCTCAGGTCTCTGGGTAGAACCACTTGATTCACAGGACACAAGTTCACCCGATCGATTTCCAAGGACACGATCACACCTTTATAACCCCACACAAGTTTCTTTGAGTACAAATGTATCTATAACTCTGATAAGCACTGAGATTCTTTGAAGAGAGTGGCAGAGAATCAAACTAGAGATATTCTGGTTTGATTCACTTAAGGTTTCGGCAGAATATGGATAGGATGATTAGAAAATAAGATAAGAGAGTAAAGAGGAGAGAAAATAAAGAAAGTAGTTACTGGAAAACGTTCATAACAATCTCTATTTATAGAGAATGAATGGATGTGTCCATTCGAAGAGGTTTAAATGAATAGACACTTCTTTTGAAAACAACCTTTGCTGTAACGGGAAGCATGTCGACATGACAAGTAAATAGGATGTCGACATGGTCTAGTAAAAAGTGATGATTTGCTTTACTTTGAAAATGATGATTTAAAACATATGCAACTTTATTCAAATGGACTCTATGTATTTGTAGAAGGTTTTTTAGAAGTAGAAATACTTATGAATGTATATATGTATATATACTAAAATATATTTAAAATCAAAGTAAATAAACTAAAGTAAATATAATATTAAAATAGATTTTGAGGCTAAAATATCAAGGACAATTTTGAAATCAAAATATAACAAAATGATAAATATGATTTTGAGGCTAAAACATTTTTGGAAATGTGAACGAAGGTTTTTCTTTTGAAAAGGAATATTTGAAAATCATTTTATAAAACAAGAGATAATTTTGAAAATCATTTTGAATCAAAATTAGTGGATAACAAAATAGGGCTACTATCCGTTCCACTAGATATTTCGTGAGTTCCATCTCACTAGGGTTCCATCCCTTTAACAAGAACGAAGTGTATTCCATTCCACGAGTAAATTGGATAAAAAAGAATGATAGTGCTTTCAAGGAGTTTTAACAAATATCTAACCTAACTATATTATTTGTCTTGAACTCTTGAATATCTTGAATCTCATGAGTCTTCAATCTTGAACTCTTGATCTTTGTCTTCATCAATTTTGTTTTCTTTACTGTACAGTCTTCTTTTGTTGATACCTGCATATAGATTTCCTGCACATTTATATTTTATAACACTTCTATAGTTGTTGTCATCAAAACCACTATCCTATGGACTAACATGGGCCAATAGGTCCTTAGGGATCCCGTGCAAATTATGTCCAGAACAAGTTATTGATAGAGATCAGTAGTTTCATAGTCAGCCCATGAAAACTATGGCGTGAGAGATTTTATTGGAGAATGCAATAGGTTCATAGTAAGCCAAGCGAGCCACCCATCGTCGCCCTCTTCCTCGATCAAACGCCGCCCTTCGCGACCACCATGTACACGAACCCACCTCCATTCGATCTCTATTTGATTCGAATGAGATTCGTTCGTTTATATTATTTTTTATTTACGAGAGGAACGAATTTGATTTTTTTTTTAAATTTTTTCTCTTTTCTCTTCGATTTGAAAATGTTTTGAAAGGGGGAGGGAAGCCGTGATTCATTTTTTTGAACTGATAAAATGAAAGGAGACGTAATTTAAACGCGTAAAATGGGGATTTGGTATAATGTTGGTCGGCATAGACTAGACATTGATTTGATCATATATAATTTTATTTAATTATAAATATCTCATATTACATAACAAGAAATTTTGAACCTCTATGGAGGCGTGCCGCTATGCGTTTATAATGTTATACCCCTATTCCGTATGCAATGGAAAATATTTCGAGTCCTAATTCGATCATATGGAGAAAATAGCTTTTGGACCCAATTATTATATTAATTTCGGCGTGTTTCTATCCCGTACGATCAAATGATAACTCCAAACGTTATGAAATTTGAAATCCGATAATAATACATTATTATGGATCTTTTGGAACTGGTTTCGTCGAAATCCGAGACTGTATCCCGGATCGCTATTTTAACGTGTCGATTAAATCGACGATTTCAAAATTGACGAAATCGCTTGAAAATTTAAGTTTTAAAAACTTTCTAACTTAATTAAAATTCCAAACCGAATATTTAAATCATTTAAATATTTAAAATCAAATGACGAAAAATCTAGGTCGTTATAAAATGTAATTGCAAGTGTCTCTTTTCTATTCTAGTCTGTCTTCTTTTATTATGATATTAAATTCTCTTTAGTTCTCTTATATTATATGATAGTCTTGGCTTGGGACTACATCCAACTATCACAAATTTACTTATCATAATAACTACTTTACTTTTTATTCTACTATCTATGCAGTAAATGCAGACTAGTCACATCTTGTGTTTATTATTTCGAGTCTTGTCAAATAAATAACTTGATTATTTCCTCTTCTTTAATTTCTTTAACGCTTCACGTTATTCTCTTTTATTCTACGGTAATGTCTCTATTTTACACTAATTCCATTTTCCTTGCTTTTATTCTTGCAATTACGTTTATTGTAATTCTAATATTAAACTATGGAAATGTATTCTCTTTTGTAAACCAACCAACCAATCTATCTCTAACTTCCAAATCAAGTTATTAGATTTTCCCCTTTTTAATTCATTTCATAATTTACTGTAAATTTCTCACTTTTAGGCTTATGCCTTTCTCTACAACTTTTAAGCCTAATATTACTTATATTTAATTGGATTCCTTTCTTTTTCCATATAAATAATATTTATATATAAGTACACTTCTCTTATAAAATTTACAGTTTCCACATAACTAATTAGTAGAATTAATTACTGAAATAAATGTTGAATTAATTATTTAACAGGAATCTAACGATATTATGTATCATAAACCTAAAAGAGATATAATTTAAATCCATTCACCTGTCGTCCTTAGCTTTGCTCCATGGCCTTCGTGGATACCCATCTAAGGTGTCTAATATTTTTATTAAAAAGATCTTCTCCCCAGAATATTTTCTATTTAGGATTCAGCCTTAGGCAATGAACCTAATTGGGAGAAAATCTGATTATGGGAAAATAGCTATGCCTAGGGTTCTATTTATAGTGGAGTTTGGGTATCTCAGACTGTCGGATTTTTGGATTGAATCTGGTGCAACCACGTCACAGGCTCGTTGCGGATCGTTGGATCCAGAAAACAACGATTTAGATCGCTAAAAAAATCTAATTATAAACTTCGGCATGTCCCTGGACGATTTTACGTCTAGGGAAAAACGCGGGTCGACCTATAGGTCGACCTGTGTTCTTTGGGGGTCGACCTTAGGGCCGACCCTTGTGTTATGCGGGTCGACCCGTAGGGTCTTATTATTATTATTATTATTATTCGTTTTTCTGATTTCCTTTTCTTCTCGTAACTTCTTCGTATTAACTCGGATTTCGAAAAGTTATATATGAAAATTGATCAGGAAAATCGCCACGAACACAATGGTATAGGTTTCGAGGTCATATTCTGACAATTCCAAAAATGCTTATTTTCACTATTCATCGTTATTTGATTATTTAATTATCTAAAAATGAGGGGTGTTACATTCTCCCACCCTTTACGAAATTTTGTCCCTGAAATTCGACAAGGGTAAAACTATATAATTCCTCGCATCAATCACATCCATTTTGTGTACATCCAATTTTGCGACCATCCGTGTCCTTGTGCAAAGTGTCATTCAACATAAAATATATACATGTACATGAATTTCTAAGCGGTACCTCTTATATGAATGTTTTTATTCTTTAAAATCTCCTTTTTAAAATATGATGCACACTTCCTAAATATACTTGCAATTTCCATATGAACACAATCTTTTGAAAACTTAAATCTTTTTTCACCCAATTTTTCTCACACTTCTACTGAATAGGGGCGTAGTTCAACGAATTTTACAACCAAATCCTACCACACAACTTTTAATATTCGAATTTCAGAAAATTCTAATTTCTTCCAAACTAGATTTCTTATGTCAGAAAGAAGGTAGAAAACGAAAAAAACCTCACATTTCTCCATTTTACTTTTGCGCGCCTCTTTCTCTATACTTGGAACTTATGCTGCTATTCTATAAAAATCTCTATTTTCTTTCCCAAGCACGGTTTACATAAGAAAAGCTTCCTTTCCAAAAAATTTCCAAGCTTAATTTTTGGAAAAAAATTATTTTTCTTTTGTAATTCTCATTTTATTGACGTTTCTGTCGCTTTCTTTAGATTTTACTATTTTTGTTTTAGTTGCTTTTATTTGCTTTTACTTTTATTTTAATATAGCAGCTAAACACAACCATCATCTAGGGCTTGGAGGCCTAGGACCATGTCCACTCTAACACAGAAAGGCCTACTCTAGGAATCCAACTAACTCATATGCTCCTCCTACCGCCTATTCTCGTTACTAACTTCTGTTGTATTACTCACGATGAATAAGATCTATTAATCTCTTCCATTCCAAACTCAAAAAGGAATAACCAAGTCTCATTTACTGCAATGGATAAGGATTTCAATTTATGCAGTCTCTATCTAAAAAGGCAACTAAGCTTGGGGAAATTTTCTCTTTACCTTTATCGTTCATTTCTCCATAAAAAAAATTTGGATTTTTAAATTTAATTGTTTACTAAGTTTTTATCTTTCAAAAAGTTATTTACTTTTTCACCAAACCATTTTTCTTTAAAACATGCCTTGCTTGTCCATAAAACATTTTTTTTCCTTAACTTCCAAAAATGTCCTGACACATGTTTTCAAAACATCTTCTTTTCGTAGATTTTCAAATTTACAAAAATTGCAGTAGATAAGAACAATTATTTTATCAAAAATCCCTTAACTTTCTTACTCTTCCAATTAACTAACCTTGGAGGAGTTTCTAACTTACTACAAATAGGAACTTTCTACAAAGGCAAGCAACCAATGCACATAATCAATGGAAAAATATGAAATTTCCATTGCTTAGCTTTCCTACTAAGGCTCTCCATAACATCCCTCCTAACTAACACTGTCTCTAATTATTACACTTCTTATTATTCCTAATGGTTTTATACCTTAATGTATTGGAACTACTTTCTCTTATGAGAAACCATTAACGCTAAAACATTCCGTGAATCCTTTAAAAGAGGATTTCATGTTTATGTGAAATTACAAGGAACTTATTTTGTATTTTATCGAAATAGGCTATACAAAATATGGTGCTTTCCATACCTTGTACATCATTTTCATGTATTCCTTATAACTTGCACAAAACATCTTTATTTATGATCCATAGAAAATTATATCATTATTCATTTCATTCCAATAGATTAAAGTATGTTTAATCTATATTCACTTACAACAGATATTTCCTACGAAATTTATTAATTTCCTAATATTAAACTAATATCTTCTCTTTTTTTCAGAAGAACTCATTTTCAAAATTGTTTTAATATTTTCATAACTAGAAAACATTTCCATATACTTATTTAAATAATAGGTGTACTTACAAACCACTTTATTTCTATACTTATAAATTATCTTCAAAACACATTTTTATTTGGGTCAAAACAGATGTTGCGTAAAACACCGTTACTACAGCCCAAAAATGCTAGAATATGGATTTAATTAAAATAAATATTAATAAATCCCATGTGCTATGTAAAAACATTTCCTTTGGGAGTCACCTACTATAACATTAGTGTCATAGTCTATGCTTCCTTTATTTTTCATGAAAACATCTATTACAACAATAAATGTTGTAACCTACATTTTCGATACTTAACACACTTTAGGTTTTTATATTTAAAATCTTTGTTTACCTATAAAGAAACTAGCGAACTATACATGCTCTACAATTCTTCAAAAAGAATTTCACTTTTAACAAAATTTACATCATATAAAAACCAATTTAAATTTCATATCACTTTTTTCAAAAACCTAATATTTACTTCCTCAAACATATTAACAATTATATTTTTCAACTTTTCAATTCCAAAAGTTCCATTTTATTGGGATAGACATAAAGTGGATTTTCTTCTTACTACCCTACGAGTGTCCTTTCTAAACCTTGGAAATCTCATTTCCTTACTAAAATCTCTTATTCCTTCCAAAATAAAAAAAATACTCTCCTTACTATCCCTAGGGAACTTTCCTACTTCCTATAACATATGGATACCAATGTACACTATAAATCCGCAATATCATAGGGCTCAACATCCTTGGGTCACCCCAAACCCAACTAGTAAACTATGCACAAATATACTCCTAAAAACTTTCCATATGTTAAAATCTATAATTAGGGACTATTTGGATTTTAGTACATAATATATTTATATTTTATTCAAAAATACAAATACGTTCGCTCATATTTCCTAATTTACTTAGGATCTACTAACCTAAGCTCTGATACCAAATGTAATAACCCGAATTCCAGTGGGTCCGGATTTTTCGCAAAAATGCTAAAATCCAAGCCCATTGAAGCTCGAGTTGGGTATCTGGTATCCTGCAAATAGGAAAAGATAAATATATCAGAGCATAAATAAATATCTCACAGCGGAACTGACTAAAAATATAATAGTAAGTAAATACTCACCAAGGTAATAACACTTTCTGTACAAGTGTCACCAAGCTGGAAAATCTCTTCCATCTATCTAACCTGTGGGATGTTATGAGGAGGGGGTATGAACTAAAGTTCGGTGAATGAACAAATTATACACTTCTAAGCATAATTCTACACATACCATTCTATTTCCATTTTCTATTATATTAGGTTTATTTGTTTTATAATACTCTCGGCTCTTTGCATGAATCGTACCTATCTACTCCATAGTAGATTAAAACCTAATACCTAATATATATGTAGCTACATGCCCAAAGACCGCATCGGTCCTAGGTAGTACCCATAGTACCTTCCGTATCCTCCTCGAAAAGGACTCCATTGTCTCGCTGCTAGAGCATACTGAAACTGCATCTGTAAAGGACAGCTTCGTGAGGCCTACAATATAGATGTTCCGTCATCTGTTAGGAAAACATGAAACTGCATCCGCACTAGCTTATACTAGTGCTCGGACATCCACAATGTACCACCTAGTGCGTACCTTGAGGACTACACGTAATCGTTCTGTCTACTCCCTGAATTCTGCCAACAAGTTCTACCTTGTACGGAACTCGGTCGGGGATTTTCTATATTTGTAAGGTCTGCTTCATTAAGCCTACAATACAGATATTCTACTTTGTTTGTCTCTTTTCTCATCGTGGCTATGGCCCCACGCAGCCACCCCTTAACTAATCGAAAGACCTTTCAAGAGCTAAGTGGATGTGCCCTACTGCAAACAATCTAAACATCCAATTGATTGTGCCCCTCATCCAATGTCTCAATAGTGAAAGATGTTAGGAAATCAAATTCATGGTTTTAATGACAACAACTATACAATGAAAATCAAATGTACATATATATGTATATATACAAGAACTTGCTAGAGCAACATCACTAGAAAGACAAGAACAAGGTGCAAAGAACGATACAAGAGGCTACAAGTCGATAGAATTGGAAAAGGAATTGTACAGACATAGATACAGCAACATGCACACATTCAGACGTCTGAATGCACTAGCCAGACGTCTGAATGATTCCTCTGTTTCACAACTCAGAAGAAAACAGACATCTGATCCTGAACTCAAACGTCTGAAAGACATCCAGACATAAAACAGAAATGAAGACCAGACGTCTGGATTATAAACACAGACGTCTGAAATGCTACCAGACACAAAAAATATATGAAGGCCAGACGTCTGAGGTCACTTTCCAGACGTCTGATTATAGGCTCGACTGTGTATTTTCAAAGTCCAACTGTCACATCCGAAAAGACACATCCGCTTCTCTTCGCGGTAACTCTTCATCATCAACAGAAGCAACTATAGAGCACTCATCAATGGATGCAACTACTCAACATACCTATCTACAACTATATATAGCATCAGGAATCAAGAGAAAATATTAACCTGACTACCTGACAACTCGACTATCTTGATCATCTCTTATTCTAATCATCCACTTGCTATACTATCTGAAAATCTGAGATCATACACTTCTATATTCTCTCGAACAATATTGTATTCAATCATCCAAGAGATATAAGAAGTTCAATTGTACTATATAGTCAAAATCCGTGTAATAGAGAACACACGGTTGACAAAGAAACTCTGCTATTGTAAACCTGTTCCTCCGGGTGAAGTGAGGGTTATTTGGTGAAAGGAAATTCCGAAGAGGAGCTTCGGGACTGGACGTAGGACGGGAGGTCCGAACCAGTATAAAATCCTGGTGTGATTATTTTATATTTACTTAGATTAATATTGTTTTAGTTGCATCATATATTTTGCCACATATACTTGCATATACACTACACGATCCACTCCGTATAGACTTTCAAAAGAATCATTGGCATGTTGGTTTAACTCTAGTCTTTCCCGAACTCGCTCTGACTGATGATGGCTTGATTTCCGCATGCGACTTTCCTTTTGGGTCGTACCCACTATAACCTACTCAAAATCTAGAGTACGCTGTCATACGAATATCTTACTCCATCATCAACCTTTTGACTGCCTACAAAGGTCTGCTTCGTCAGGCCTGCAATACAAAAGCATTCAAGGCATGCTCTCTTGATGGAACACCTACAGACCTACCTCCGGGGGTGCAACTTCATTGGGCCTACTCCAAAGGGACATCCTAGAGTATCCTCACGTCCCGTTGAATTCTCGTACTTCCTTCTAACCCGAACTAACTAAGTTGGACGTGCCCTTTCTGTACTAAAATCTACGACGAACTGCTTCGTTAGGCTCTTTTTCCAGATTCTCTTTCGGGCTGCTCCAAACACACCTTACCATTTTATTAGATCCTACGTCTAATCTTTTATTATGCGTTTAGTTTACTTTTATTATTATGTTGGCTACTTATTTACCATAATCAGCATGCCCAGCCCTACCTATGTGTGAGATCATCGGTCCTAGACTTAAAGGGATGCTACCGGTACAAACCACTTCTATTATTTTGCTTATTAACTCAATCCAAGATCTAAGTTTGATAGAATAAGCCACTTCTATTTCTTTCTTTTTAATTATAACCTACGTGTTACAATTATACTTGCAATTGTTACTTATATTCTTTTCTTTCTTTTATAACCTACATGTTATAAATGTAATTGCAAGTGTCTCTTTTCTATTCTAGTCTGTCTTCTTTTATTATGATATTAAATTCTCTTTAGTTCTCTTATATTATATGATAGTCTTGGCTTGGGACTACATCCAACTATCACAAATTTACTTATCATAACAACTAATTTACTTTTTATTCTACTATCTGCGCAGTAAATGCAGGTTTAGTCACATCTTATGTTTATTATTTCTAGTCTAGTCAAATAATTAACTTGATTATTTCTTCTTCTTTAATTTCTTTAACGCTTCACGTTATTCTCTTTTATTCTAGGAAGTAGTTCTATTCTATTTGGTTGGTTACAAAAACTATGCTGAAAATCCATTTCCATATTTTAATACTAAATAATTGTAAGAGTCCAAAAACTCGGCCTTCAAAAATTGGCACCCGTACTTCACTTGTACTCAAAATGCCATAGATTCAAACACCGAATCTGGCTTCCCGGAGCTTATAACACCATTAAGTATAACAACACACCGGAATAAAAATAGATGATATCATATACAATCCGATGAATACAATATCCAGTATGATATACAACTATGATATCAATATGATACAACAATATCAGAGATACATAATGATACAGCGGAAATAACAGAAGAGATAACTTTAAATAATCAGTCAGAGAATGACTCCAACATCAAGCTTGAATCACCAACACGATGCTCCAAGATAAGCAACGTCAGTCCATGAACTCCAAGAACTGAACTAGCTCCAGATAATCTACTAAACCTGAATATCTAAAAAGAAACCCAACTCTAGACTGCTCGTGTAGAAAATTATGAGCACCCAGAGTTTAGGAAAGGAACAATAAACTCCGAGTCAGTCGTGGGACTGGTGTGAGCAACAAAAACAATTTATCTTTAAAAACAAAAGAATTTTAAACATTGAAACCCGCAATGCTTTTGGAAAATGAAACTACCATAAGGCCTCCCGCACACACACACATAATGCAAACGCAGAATCAGAGGAGATTTCTCCTTATGATAGTTAAAGATGCTTACTACGCAAATCATTGGATTATTATTATTAGTGCATAGTGGAAAACATTCGAAAGTATAATATTAATCTTAGCCAACATAGACATTCCGAACTATGCCTACTATAGCTACCATCTAAACAGTGGTGACCACCATAAGTAAATGGCAGGTTCTACAACTAAAACCGTACAAGTTCCGTATTGGGAAATGGATTTCCAACAAATGGTCAGGCTAAGGAACTTCCTTTCCTACTGCCGAATGGGATCGCCTCTGGCTGGACGTCCCGAGAGACAAACTGCTCTCTGCCAAACAAGGTCGGGTTACCCCTGTAACTAGGTAACTCATGAATATGCCATCCCCCGGTCCTTTGGGACCTTTATCCGAGCGCTCGGTAACAACATCACACATAATAAATAAAGTGTGTCCACATGAGTAAGTATCTGGGATCCATACCATGATACCACCCCTTTCCAGAAGGAAATGACATACCCTAAAGGGCGCGACCCTCATAACCTTGCCGCAACATTCCTGTTTCGACCATTTCCGGGTTGTGAGGCCCTGACGAAGTCTCGTCCACAAAGCTACGCTTTGGCACAAAGCCATGCTTTGGGTCAACAGATGATCAAAGTAATGATCACAAAGATAAATGATCAAACAAATGATCATATCACAAATGATCAAACGATGATCATCACACAGCAACACTCATCATGCCACATTACCAAATTGGGAATATATCGCTGATAAATTTCAACTACATAACCTCTGAGCTCGTACGTCTCAGAGAAGGGTGTTAAGCTAAGAGAATAAATTCTCCGCCACCAACAGATATGTATTTGAAAGAAATCTGCTTTATATCTCAAAGTGTAATGTCAGACATGTAACCATACAAGTCTGTTCCGGGTTCGAACAGAACCGAAGGCACTTCCGAAGAAGCCCTTGCAAATCCGGGTATTCACAATCCCGATCGGACTTCCCATCACTTAGGGAATCTCTATACCGGGCGCTACTCGGTGCATATACAATCGATAGGTTATCCTATCGTTTTCGCAAACACTCGGTCTTCAACATCGGTCTTCGAATGCTATCCATATACGACGTATCACTTATTCAGAATGGGATATATGACACAAAGGTCATCTCCCGGCTAAACCGAATAATGAGCGCAATATTTTAAAACATATGGATACTGGGATTTTAGTTAAGTCACAACTTAAACCCATACTTTCTTTTCAAATGGTTTAACAAATTACCATTTTCAAATCTTTAATCAAAAAGATTCATTTTAACAACCTTCAACGGTTTAAACAATTTCCACACTTTAATCTTTTAATTAAAAGGTTCATTCACAGATTTTCCAAATCAATTTCCATTTCAGTTTAACTCGTTAAATCTTTAAATCAAAGATTTAACTTATAGCTTTCAAAACAATTTCATTTCGAATGGTTTAAATAAATCATCATTTTAAATCTGTTAAAATAAACAGATTCAATTCATAGCTTTCAAAGTGAATTCATTCATAACTTGGAAAACCATTTTTCAATTTAATCTTGAAATTCCTTTAATTAAACTGAAATTTCATTTCTTATCTGAAAGCTTTTATCATTTGAAAACAAACAGTTTCCATTTCAGAAGATCTGATTCATTCATACGAGTTGATATCCTTGGGTTAAATTCAAATTCTCAAACCAATATTTTAAAAGTGGTTTAAATTCATATAAACACATTTTAACATTTTTAATCAAAATTTCCAATCATTGAATTCAATTCAAAATCTTGAATTCAAATTCAAATTGAATTATTTAAATTGGAAGCTTTATTAAGTTATTCAAAATAACTTTTTATCTTACAAACTCCTTTTCGAAAGTTTTAACATTTAACCCAAATCCATTTCCAAAAATCAATTGAAATTAAAATTTCAATTTCAATAACATTAATTTAAATTATCTGTGACTTAACTGAGTTCCTCGTGAAATCCATATTTGTGTGTGTATGGTGTAGTCCAGGGGTTTAACACTACACCATTATAAGATATTAACAACGGGTATAAACCGTTGTTAAGTCTAAAAGCAACGGGTAAAAACCGTCTTTATTACAGGAGTGGTTGAATTTAGCGACGGGATAAAACCGTTGCTTTATGTCCAAAAGGCAACGGGTATAAACCGTTGCAAATTGTGTCAAAGGCAACGGGTATAAACCGTTGCAAATTGGATCAAAGGCAACGGGTATTAACCGTTGCAAATTGGGAAAAATGCAACGGGTATAAAACGTTGCTTTATGGACAATAAGCAACGGGTATAAACCGTTGCTTTATGTCCAGTAAAAAACGGTTTAAAACTGTTGCTTTATGCCCAAGTCACACATAAAGCAACGGTTAACAACCGTTGCACATAGTGTTTGCTCCTGCTCCTACAAAATCACATCTGTAACTCACTACTGCGTATATCTTAGTATATATACCAGAATATCAATATATATCAAAATATGCCAGAATATCAAAATATTGGTACACAAGCACTATAAACATATCGCACATATTCCATACATATAATATTATTATCAAACTTATAATTACACTCATTGTTTTGCAAACAGAATACTACCATGCCGGAATATCATACTTATTACACTGCATTGTTTATTACACTACAGTACAAAGATTTCATTAATTACACTACATTGTTTTGCAAGCAGTGAAGTCTTGAATGTTTGCAGTTGATGGTCTGGTTTACACATGGTTCAGTGGAAATAGTAAAAAAGGCAGAAGGGGATCTTTTCAAGTTGCAGAAAAAATTAACTAAATGTTTGCGGGTAGACATACACACACTGTAGGAAAAATAGTTCATCAATGTAAGTATCAGTTCCTAAATAATTATTAGTTTTTTAGCTTCAGCTTTCAAATTTCAATTCCTAAACGATTATTTACAGAAAACTACTTGTTTATAACTTAATACTAATAAGTTATTAGCTTCAGGCGTTTTCAAGGTTAATGAAATCTAAAGCAGTAAAAGGGCGACTCAATTTTAGAAAATTAGACAACTCAAAACAAGAAATTCGCATACTTAATTAGCAGTGGCAGTATAGAGACTGTAGCAGGACTTCAAATCAGCAGTAGAAAATATCGCGTAGGAGGCAAGCTTGAGCCGACGATGGCTGATGGAATAGCCGAGTATGCAGCGATGATTATTTAGAAAGCGTTGATTTTTGAAACCCTAGTTTTTTTGGGTTCGAGCAAATCGCCAGATTGCTATTGAGCTGTAACTATGAAGTAAAACAGATAAGGGCGACTCAATTTTAGAAAATTAGACAACTCAAAACAAGAAATTCGCATACTTAATTAGCAGTGGCAGTATAGAGACTGTAGCAGGACTTTAAATCAGTAGTAGAAAATATCGCGTAGGAGGCAAGCTTGAGCCGACGATGGCTGATGGAATAGCCGAGTATGCAGCGATGATTATTTAGAAAGCGTTGATTTTTGAAACCCTAGTTTTTTTGGGTTCGAGCAGATCGCCAACATGGAGATTGCTATTGAGCTGTAACTGTGAAGTAAAACAGATTTTGGGTGTTACCCGGCTTAGTTGGTTGCCCCATCCCAGGGGCTTGGTGGGCTTGCCACTGGGCCGGCTAAAAGATTGGGACGGTTAATAACCGTTGCTAATTAGCCACAGTTGAAAACCGTTGCTAATTGGAACGAAGCGCGCCAAAAATTATGGCGCGAAAGGATGAAATTCACCGCCATCATTTGTCTCCAAAGAAGCTACGGTTAATAACCGTTCCCAATTAGCAACAAGAAAACCCGTTGCTAACTGAACCAAGACGGTTATTAACCGTTGCTAAATGGCAACGGTTATTAACCGTTGCCAAATGTGCGGATGGTTAGTTGCAAATCTCAGTATTTGGTGTAGTGTAACACAATAGTGCAACATCATACAATCATCACAGATCAGAATACAGAAATAGTTGATAAGCGATATAACTATAACGCTTATCGCTCATTCACAAATCACATATATATATCACAGATAAGTAAATTACAGATCACAACATAAATCAGGATGTATCACAAAGCATCATATATCAGGGATATCAAACAATCAAGTCATCCAAAAAAGTCCAAATATTCATAAGCAAGATCAGTTAATTATCTGATTTATTCAAATTAGATTAATTACTTATGAATTTCTAATCCTGGTTAATCAACATCGATAAATTACAAATTATTTTGATTAATTATTCTTTAATCATTTATTAATTAACCCTTAATAATAAATTAATTAACTTTTAATTAAAATTCATCAACCTTTATTTATTAAATAATTAACTTTTAATTTTTTAATTCACCATTTAATTAATTATCTTTAATTAATAATTTAACCCTTAATTAATTAATTACCACTTAATTAATAAAATTTCAATAAGTGATCATCCCTAACCACTTACATTAATTAATTTATCTCTGATTTATTATCTTCGAATTAATTGCTTTAATTTATTAACCATATTAATTAATTATCCTTTCACTAATCATTTGATAAATAAATCAACTTTAAATCATTAAATAAATTATCTTTAATCAATTATTTCTTAATCACTTGATTTATCAATTTTAATCATTAATTAACATTTAATTAATAATTCTTCATTAATGATTTTTAACCCTTTAATTACTTACTTACAATTTTTGAAAACTTATTATTTCAAATAACTTTAAAGACGTAATTAATCTATATCTATTAAAACTAGAATATGATTTTTCTTTAAAATTTGAAAACCTGCTATTAGTTTTAAACAGACCCGAGACTAACTTCGAGTCCCCTGTTTTTCTTTGTTTCTAAAACCTGTTTTCATTTAAATTTTTAAAACCTGTTATACTGTTAAACTCACGCACATGAACTCGGTAACCCACTCGAGCCACGATCTTATTTACCCGAGGTCCTCTTCGAGTTTCCCCCCTTCTTCCCCAACTTCAACAACCCAGATACTCGAACGCCACCGTGCACGTGCACCGACATCGCAACAGTTTCCGATCATCATCGATGACCTTCTCACATCCACAGTCACTCACGCATCGCTCCACGATCATCAGATTGTGTTTCAAACCTCGCATTCGAATTGGAGATGAAACGTTCAAAACCTGGAACAATAAATCTCGAACACCACAAAACCTGTCATCGTCTCATACTCGATGCTCCGACCACCGGCTGCTTCACAACTCCGGCCGTGGACTCGTCTACCACCCCTCTACCTTCCCTCAAAATCGCGAGGCACTCGATCAAACCCGGAGTGTGAACTAAACGAAAGCTCAGCCTTGTTAAAAAATTAGGTTTAAAAACTTAGATCGGTCGCCACCGCCACCACCGTGATCTGACCTCACTTCGACCATTTTTCCTTAAATCTATGATCACTCCCGCATCTCCAGCTCCAGTCCCGACCTCCCTGATCAACACGATCTCCCACGGCGACTCGAAATGCCCAAAACAGTCTAACTCGAACTACACCTCACTCCCTCCTCTAAAAATCATGTATCTTGTTTTAAAAAAACATGTTAAAGGATGAGAATTCAATTTACATGACTGAAATCGAAATCTAAAAGTTTTGAAATTTCACTTGTTTAAAGCTTTGTCCAGTCATGTTGATTTCCAGAGACATTTACAGTTATTTTTACTTGAATAAATTATTAACTTTTAGTTTATACTAAAACAAACAATTTTTTGTTTTAAATCCTAAGTTCAAACAACAATAGATCAAAAGATAATGATTTTTAAATCAAAATCTTGGGTTTGGAATCACAGAACAGAGAACAACAGCATGCTCACATTTCATACATTCATATATATACAGCAATGCACTTATAAATATACATGCAACATACTTATTTTCAGAGATAATAAAGCAACTAGATCCATACTTAATTTTCTTTTAAAAGAGTGATGTTACTCACAAGCATCAAGAAATCAAAACAAGTTAAGCTTCTAAAAATAGGAGTTGCTCACCGTTGTTTTGAAAGAAGAACAGAGCTGCCCTTATGTTGAACCAGGCTTGAGTTTGCAAGCTAAAACTCTTCTTTGATTCTCTGGGTTTGATTTGATTTTTCTGTTGTTTAAGTTGATGTTTGTTTTAGGTTGAGGTGATGCTTGCTTCATATTTTCTCAATTTGAAATGAACGAACTGATATGAGGAAGGCTTGATAAAGAAAATGAGTTTACAGGGTATCATATCTTTATACAACAGGGTGATCATTTTCTTTGGTACAATGTAAGTGATATTTGTATTTGTTTGTACAACAATACAGGGATATTTCAAACGAATGGGGGCTGAAGACATCTTCGAGTTGACCAATGTTATGCTAGCATTTATTATGTTGTACAATTTGTTTATACTTTTTTTCTTCCTTTCATTTCAGCTGTACAAGTAGAAGAAGATTTGATATGGCTTCTATGCAAACTTTTATACTTTATTTTCTTTTCTTTTTATGGGTGCAGCCTGTTTTGTTTCGTTCTAGTGAGCATATTCATATATATTTATGACTTGCCTATACTTATTGTATTTACATATGCATTTATACTTGCAAAAGATATACACATATGTTTAAAACTTTCATAAATTCTTATTTACATTTTATTTTGTACTTAATACAATTCTATAATAAATGATATGAAATCAAATCATTCATTACTAACAATTAACTATATAAAAGTTTAATGAATCCATATATTCATTTTAGTGATTTCAAATCAACAATATTCATTTCTATTTCTATTTTTAATTCAGATATTATTATTTTACTTTAATACTTATCGTCTTGTATTTATTTCGTAAATTCAAATCATTATTAACCATTTACTTGAAATTTAAATCTAAATCACATATATACAATATTTAGATTTTAATTGATTTAACATAGAATTTATTTGAATGCGGGGAAACTCGTTTCAATTTACAATGAATTTTACAAATTTAATTCAAAAATTAAATAAATTATAAATTTAAATTTATATAAAATTCGGGGTCATTACAATAATGCTATAAACAATGACTCGTAACTGCAAGATATTTCTTTTATTGTTTCTTTAATTGTTGGATAATGCAAAATACGTTAATGTCTCTATTTTGCACTAATTCCATTTTTCATGCTTTTATTCTTGCAATTACGTTTATTGTAATTTTAATATTAAACCATGGAAATGTATTCCCTTTTCTAAACCAACCAACTATTCTATCTCTAACTTCCAAATCAAGTTATTAGATTTTCCCCTTTTTAATTCATTTCATAATTTATTATAAATTTCTCACTTTTACGCTTATGCCTTTCTCTACAACTTTTAATCCTAATATTACTTATATTTAATTAGATTCCTTTCTTTTTCCATATAAATAACATTTAAATATAAGTACACTTCTCTTATAAAATTTACAGTTTCCACATAACTAATTAGTAGAACTAATTACTAAAATAAATGCTGAATTAAATATTTAACGGGAATCTAATGCTGTTATATATCATAAACATAAAAGAGATATAATTTAAATTCACTCACTTGTCGTCCTTAGCTTTGCTCCATGGCCTTCCTGGATCCTCTTCTAAGGTATCTAATATTTTTATTAAAATGATCTTCTCCCCAGAAATATTTTCTATTTAGTGTTCAGCCTTAGGCAATGAACCCAATTAGGAGAAAATCTGATTGTGGGAAAATGCTAGGCCTAGGATTCTATTTATAGTGGAGTTTGGGGACCTCAGACCGTCGGATTTTTGGATTGCAACTGGTGCAACCACGTCACAGGCTCGCTGTGGATCGTTGGATCCAGAAAACAACGCTTCAGATCGCTCGAAAAAATTAATTATAAACTTCGGCACGTCCTTGGATGATTTTACGTCCTGGGAAAAACGTGGGTCGACCTATAGGTGGAATTGTGTTCTTTAGGGGTCGACCCTTGTGTTTTGCGGGTCGACCTATAGGTTGACCTGTAGGGTCTTATTATTATTATTATTATTTTCGTTTTCCCGATTTCTTGTTCTTCTCGTAACTTCTTCGTATTAAATCACATTTCGACAAGTTATATATGGAAATTGATCAGAAAATCACCACGAACACAATGGTATAGGTTTCGAGGCCATATTCTAACAATTCCAAAAACGCTTATTTTCATTGTTCATCGTTATTTGATTATTTAATTATTTAAAAATGCGGGGTGTTAAAACCATTTGAAGTGTCATTTCCCAAACTTCCCATAAGCCAAACAAATAGAATTTAAATATTATTTAAGTTTGTATGATGTACATATATCATTTATACATGATATCAATTCTGATCGCTTGCTTGAATACACACATTTCACTTTCGAACTAGTATTGCTAACTCGACTACTCTAGTGCGGACTCTGATCCGATTCCTTGATTAGAAATTTCCGTTCTCCTGGCATAGCCATAAACTATGTTAGAAAACTTCAAAATTCATACCAAAAATCCATATCAATTGTTCGCCATCAAGAATCAAATGAAAAATCCTAACTCGGACTGGTGTGAATTTCCACAAATCATGTATTCAAATCTGGATCAAAACTGTTATGCGAATAAAATGATCTACGCACAACTTACATATTATATCATATTGGTTTCTTTAACACATCTTTTACTTTTCATTTATTTTTAATTTTCATTCATTCATACAAGATCATCTTTTATTAATTTACATTCATTTATTTACATAGATTATTTCCCATTCAATATTTAAAATCATCAATGAATAAATTCTTAAAGTATTACATAAGTTCCTTGCAGTTTAATTCACATTTATTTACTTATATAACTTGACTTCCATTTAATATTAATATTCATTAATGAGTTATTTCATACTTAAGTTTTTCTACCCTTTTAATTCACATTTATTCCTTCATATATAGTGTCATTTAATATTAAATATATTTATGAATCATTCCAACATTTTCATAAGTTTATAATCATTTACTTAAATAGTATTCTCCTTTTTGCTATTCAATTAAATTATAAATCACTTCATGGAATATTAACTAAGTATATAACATTCCTTGTACATCTTGATTCTTTGTTTATAAACAAAATTTCATTTTGGAATATTTTTGTTACTTAAGCTTTTCACATGTATGATATTCCATTATCTTTTAATTTACAAGTTACAAAACATCAATTTTTTTATAGTTTCATTAAACACAGCTTTAATTTTAGATTTCAATTTGGAAGTTTCCGACCATTATAATAGTCAAAGATTCCATTTTATTTCAATAATTGAAAATCACTAATTAACAGATACTTAAGAACTAAATACCGAGTTTCATTTCAAATCATCTTGAAATTATATACTTAAATCTTTTGATATATCAACTCATACCTAATGGATTTAAATCAAAAAAAAATTATCAAAACAAATGTGTAGCAAAGCTACTATAGTGGTCTTCCCACTTTGAAGCTCGAAAATGAACGTCAATGACACCGCGGTTATCACCAAAATTATTTTCCAACGATAGAGAAGGGGAGCACAGAACTTATTTTCTTTAAAATTCTTTGGAAAACATTTCTTTTAAATCTTATTGAAAATATTTCTATCCGAAAATACTTCCAGATA
Organism: Allium fistulosum; assembly: GCA_030737815.1. Taxonomy (NCBI): domain Eukaryota; kingdom Viridiplantae; phylum Streptophyta; class Magnoliopsida; order Asparagales; family Amaryllidaceae; genus Allium; species Allium fistulosum. The sequence goes on along the minus strand of CM060904.1, from coordinate 1,213,530,207 downwards.
ATACAAATTTTATTTTTCCAAAATCTTTGAAACTAAAATTCAAACACCGGAATTTAAGTTCTAAAATTTCAATTTTGATTCATTTTAGTGGTAAATCATAATTTATAAACCATATTTATAAAATTTCACTTTCTAACAACAAACATATCACACACAACTTATATCCATTTATGAAAAAAAATTCTATTATATACAAAATACAATACTAGGTAAAATTATTTCATTTACCTATTTTTAAAACAATCTTGTGTAAGTTTACCCTGTTCTAGTGTTTAGAAATCTCTATCGATGTCATAACATCCTATGTACCGACCGGAATTCATAAATACTCAACAAAACAAATTAACGCATTACAAAACATTTTTATAACAGTAACAAATACGCTCTCTCATAGATATATACACTCAAACTCATTCTAGGGTATTTCTAACCATATCTCTAATGAGTTACCCCAACAGGCTAAGGTATCTCTAAACTAAAACTCAGATACCAACTCTGACGACCCATCTTTTTAGACGGTTTAAATCGAAAATAAACAACACATGTCTAACTTAAACCATTCAAAAGGGCAGATTATCAATAGGGTTTAATAAGGAAAAAAGAGAAAAGAAGGAAAGTAATACACAGAATCTCGCAGCGGAATGACAAAATATAATAATCAAATAAACAGTTCATGAAGCTGTTTTACAATATACATTTGATTAGACAATTTTTACAACATAATCAGAGTACAATCAATAAACATACCAAAATAATGCAGCGGAATAACAATAGTAAATACGGTCTAGCAAACTCCATCTTCATCTTCAAGGAATAATGTCTTCAAATGCTGAAATACTCAGGCTGACCCGAGCATAATGAAAAGAAAAAACACTCGAATCAGAAAGTTCTTATGTAAGTTAAATCAATAACAATTAAATATGAGTGTAATAGCTTCAAAGATGTTTATAGGATTTTCCATCTCCTATCAAGTGTACAACGTGAGTGCAATAACTTAAGAGATGTTATGAGATTTTCCATCTCTTAAAAATCCGTCAAACTATCTATATATAGTAAGATATGCTATATATGTAGTGTCTATCAGTAAAGTAAAGTATTAAAATAGCGTTAAGACTTTACATTGATCCTCCTTAACATATTTTTAAGCATTGTCCTACAGTTTGCCTTAGTAGCATCACCAATAACGTCGGTAGCCAGGGATGTGCCCTGATAAGACAAAGTAAAACAAAGTCATAGCAGTCGCGTATAAGGATAAAAGTATGACAAGGCACGTGAGGCAATGCCCAAGGTAGGATTCTACAAGTTTACCCTTTTGGGCTGGTCGTAAACCCTAACAGCCGATCAAGTCCACCACCCCTAAAATCAAATCAAGGAGCACCGATCGAGTCAAAATCAATATAATAATATGAAGGGGTAGGGCCCCTAAAGGTAGCTAACCCCTTTGCTAGACATAGGCTCCTGTTTTAGTCATTTCAAATTGATACAAGTGTCGGGGTCATCCATCATCGTTCTCTTTCTTCATTCCAGTAAACATCGCCAATTCAACCTCTATATTCTGGATAACATCTACCGCGTACATAGTTTTTAAAGTGGTTCCGACAGAATAACAGAGAGTATGCCATTCGTCTGGTCCCGGTCTCTTTAACAACCAATCGTTCATTTTACACACCGGTCGGTTCTTTTAAATTTCAAGAACCAGTCATACTTCATATCAAAATATCAGATTTGCTTCAAAATCATTTAGAATTCAAATAGGTTATACTTTCAAAAAATCGTATTTAAATTAATGATTTAAATCTAAAAATTCCAACTTTTAAAACAGTTCGAATATTAAAAATGGTTTTGAATAATGAAAATAGTTTGAATATTAAAAATAGTTTGGATACTAGTTTTAATATTGGAAATATTTTAGAATAATTTAAATAGTTTAATGATTGAAAATAGTTTGAACATAAAATAGTTTTAATACTGAAAACAGTTTAGATAATCAAAATAGTTTATATATTAAAATAATTTGATTATAAAAAATAGTTTTTATATTAAAATAGTTTATATTAAAACTGTTTCTTTCTTCCATAACAATTTCAACTCATGTTCCAAATCACAACAAAATCAATTTTTCGACTTCCAATTCAACTAAATCTTATATTCCAAATTCAATTAAAATCAGCCTCAAATTAAAACGATTTCAAACTTTACTTCAAATTCAATTTAAATGGTTCTATTCAATTGGCTAAAAGTTTCAGTTCAATTTCTCATTTTTAAACAATTTAGTTTAAAACCATTTCACATCCAAAACTTTGAAATACCACTTTAATTACAGTAAACTCAAAGTTTAAACCTTTAAAATAATTCACTTCCAATAAAATTAAGTCATTTCTCAAATTCAACTTAAGATTTCCAATTAAATCCTTTAAACAATTCCATTTAAACAATTAAAATTTCAACATTTCAAAACTCAAGTTTAGAAAATAATTTAGTTCATATAAATCCAATTTTTATTCTCTTTAAAACAATATCATTTAAACCAATTTAAATTCAAGATTTTGAAACCATTTAATTTAACCAATCCGGTATTCATATATAATTTTCTACCCTATGGCCAATTGATCAGTTAATTCAATTTTAATTACATGGATGAATGTATATCATTTCAACGCAAAATTAAATGACATAAGTATATATCATTTCAACCTATTCCTTAGTTTATTTGAAATAATTCAAATGACAATTCATAGGATGTTAGATAATAAATGGGGTAATAACAGGGATATATCAAAAGAAATAACAACCATACATACAACATATCAATCAATAGACATCCAATTACAATCAACATCCAAATCAACCAATATATTACAACGGCTACTAATTATCGATTGTCGGTGTTTAACTAGCAATTAAATTCAATACTAATTTAAATGACAATTTAATTCAATATAAAACCCAATTTATTTAAATGTCAATTTAAACTACCAAACAACAATCAATAAAAATTTACCACTTCATAATTTTAATTCAACTAACATAAGAAATTTTAGTATTGCGTGAGTGGGTTTAACCTTTTGTTTATAGCCCATTAAAAATCCAACAAAAGCACAAAATCTTAATAGTCTCTAAATTCAACTAAATCAGTTTCATGTTGTCCAGATTTAAATATGAATCCAACGGAAGAAATCGCGCATGAATAGGAGTTTGTATGCAAAAGATATTCATGTTATAAGAAATATTATTAAAATAATAATTGGTACACATTTAAAAAATACTAACAAATTTTAATACTCACGTTTTTCTCAAGCTGAGGCTTCAGGCAAAGATGGAAGAATAAACTAAGATGATGGCAGGACGTGTAAGAAAAATGAAAAATGAAACTCACGTTTCGTAAAAGAAAGCTTTTGAATTTACAAAAATGACAGCTTTAGAATTTGCAAGCTCATGTTAAAATGATTCGGGGAAGAAGATTTGAAATGGAGATCTAAACATAGGAAATTAGGTGGTGACAAGAAAAACTAAAGGGACAAGTTTAAAAACATAAACAATTTGCCGATGAGAATATAGCTTCAGCAAAGATTAATTTGAACTAAATGAATATGAGGTGTCAGGAGAAACAAAACGAAAAAGAAGAAATACAATGGCAGGTTATTTAATAACAAGGAAATGAAGATGAAGGGACAAAAATGGATGTTATGTTTTGAAAGCTTCAGGCATTAATATACATAAAGAAATGTACGTAGGAATGGCAGTTTGCAAACCAAAGGAAAGTGAAATTTTGTACAATCGAAAATAAGGTGCAAGAATTAAATATAACCTAAAGGTTTAGGCTCAAGTACTAAAAATAGAAGGGAAAATGAATGGATTAAGTATTAATAATGAGGTGACTATTTCAAAACATACAGACAACAATTAATAACAAAAGAAATGAATGGGCCATGTACATCGCACAACCTTCTGAAATTCATATTTTGAAACTTGTTCTTCTTAACCAAATTAATTTCATTAACTCAAATTTGTACACATAAATTTTTATCTACGCACAATAAATAAAATTATAATTACCTTAAAAATGAAAACGTTAAATTTTGTTTTCCCAAAATGATCTTTTTTTCCCATTAAAATGCTTTCTATTTAACACAAAATATGTGTTTCTTTTTGTAACGACCTATATTTTTAACACTTTAAAAATACGAATTAAAATAAAAAATTTGGATAAAAATCCGAAGGAAATAAAATTTTGTGTTGTTAAATGTGAATTACAAGTTAAAATGCAAAACTGAATTCTGAAATAACTTATTTGTAAATTAAATATGGATGTTAACATGTATTGAATGTAAGTAATGAATTGAGTTTGATTGTAAACCAAATTGGTTATGATTGTAAACAAAGAATAAATAAAACGGTAGATTTAATAGTAGAAGTTTATGTTATTGAAACTAATATAAATAAATGTAACTTAATATTACAGTTGATTGAAATCAAATAATAACCGAAACTATAATTTGATAAAGATGTTAACTGGTAATTGAACGTAAGTAAAGATTTAAATTTGAATGTAACAAGAAATTGAATTGAATTGAATTTGATTGTAAACAACGAAATAAATAAAATGTACATTTAATATTGAAGTTATAATATGGAAATCAACGTAAATGAATGTAATTTAATATTACTGTGAATTTAAATAAGATGATAGCTGAAGAAAATGAAAGTAAAATGAATTATAAACTATTGATAATAATGTATAAGTAAATGGTTGATGCAATAATGAAAGTGTAAATCGAAATAAAAGAATTCAATTGGAATTAAATAACTTGAATTTGAATTACAATATAATTGAACGCTGAATCTAATGTAATCTTTTATACTGGATTTATAATGGAAAACTGCATTGTAAAAGATTGTTAATTACTGTGAAATTAAAAATAAAATTTGTGAACAATTGAAATTTGATTTAAAAGTTAATAGTTTAAAATTGGGAATTTTATATTGAAATTAAACAGTAAAAATTGTCATTTTTACAACTGTCTCGGATTTTGACGAAACTAGTTTCATCGGATCCGTAACAGTGAATTATTGTAAGGTTTCAATTTTCATAGCAATCGGACTTGTCGTTTGATCGTACGGACTCGAAACGCCTTGAAATAAATGCAATTATAATCAATTAAAATCAATTTGAAATTTTGATTTTAGCATAACTTCTTCATACGATGGAATTTGGACTTGAAACCTTTTCCATTGCGTTTAAAATATTTTAAAACACATATTTTGATATATGGGTTTACCCAATTCCGTTCCGGAGTCAGAACGGGCTTTTCGGGCCATAGTTTGTTCCGCACGTTCATCTATCCAGTCTATCTACTCTATCTCTAACATACCTATATAAACACACAGTTATAAACCCTAGCCTCCATAATCTTCATTTGTCTGTACGTACAATTCATCTTCTTCTTAGCTTCTCATTCCAATGGCAGACAAAACCTAATTCCCAAATTCCAAAATCTAAAAAAAAAAAAAAATTCAAGATTTACGCGCTTCGGGTCGCGCTTGGGGTTTCAGGGGGAAAAACCCTGGAGCTACTTCGAGTCGGGAAGAAAACTACTCGGGTCATCGGGTCGATTTCGCAAAAAACTCCAAGCAGGCATCGGGTATTTGAGGCGGGAACTCGAAGTCGACTCAGCACCAGAATTTTCCAATCTTCAAATTTTCATAACTTTTGCATACGGACTCGGATTTGGGCGAGGTTTCTTTTGTTAGGATCGTATCGAAATTCCGGACACTTTGACGCTGGTTTGGATGGATTTGGAGACTGTCAAATTTTTGGGTTTAAATTGAATGTAAATTCAATTTAAATTCAAAAGGTGAGTGTTTTATAACGCTCACAACGTACTGAATATCTTTATGGTAGTTAAATTTGAAATTATGAAGTGATATGGATTTATTTGTCGTTGTTTGATAAAAATTTAATTGTCATATAGATTGTCATTTGAATTCACCGTTGAAAATTAAATTGACAGTCAAATTAAAGTTAAATTTTAATTGCGATCAAATTTCCTGATATTGATAATTATGAAGTTGTTGTGAATGTTATTGGCTTTATGGTTGATTGGTTGTGATGGATGATATTGATCGATATTGGTTGTTTATTTATTTTGATATATCATGCTATCATCATGTATATTGTTTATTGCATATAAACTGTAAACCGAATCATTTCGAATAAATTAAGAAATAGGTTGAAATGATATACCTATGACATCTATTTGGATTGAAATGATATATGTCCATCCTTGAAATTAAATTTGAAATAATTATCCACTTGGCCATAGGTTAGAAAATTATATACGGACACCGGGTTGGTTAAATTAAATGATTTTAAAAGTTGTTTTGAAATTATTTAAATGAATTGATTTTAAGAATAAAATCGAATTTATGGAAATTGAATTATTTTGAATTGAAGCTCAAGATGTTGGAATTTAAACTTGGTAAATGAAATTGTTTAATTATTCGAAGTTTAGATTTTTAAGAAAATTTTTGAAATACGGCGTAAATTTTCAAAAGTTGATTTGTTTTAAAAGATTGGACTTTTAATCGAACTCTGAATATTTCTAAGAAAATTTTTATGAAATGATATTTCAAGTTTGAGTTTGGAATTGAAAATTTATTTAAAATTGAGATTTAATTAATTTGGAATTTAATTGAAATTCAAAGAAATTTGTGAATTGGACTAAATTGAAACTATTGAATTATTTAATAATTAAATAAGGTTGAATTATTTAATGATTAAATTGAATTGAAATTCTTTAATAAGAAAATTTTGAACTTTTGAATAAGTGAATTTTTACTTCATAAATAATTGAAATTGAGTTTCTTTATTAATTAAGTTTTGGAAAATTATTTAAGAAAGTAAATAAGTGAAATTGAATTTTTTTAACAAGAAATGAAAATGTGATATTTTTGGAATTAATGTAAGACTTGTAATTGGAAGAATTGATTTGACGAATTTAATTTAATTCAAAATTGTAAGTTTTGATTTAATGAAGTTGAACTTAAAAAGGTAGTGTAATGGATTTGAAATTTAATAGAAATTGTTTTGAATGATAAAGTACCTTAACGGATATTAAATGAAATCGATAAATGAATTTAAATTGATTTGAATGTTGAATTAAATTAATTTAAATGATTTCGGAATGAAACTTATATACGAACTTGAATCAATATTTGAATTGTTTAAATTGAAATTGAAATTGAATTATAAGATTTTGAAATTTTGATTTGGAAGTTTTGAAACGTAAATTTGGAAATTGATTTAGAAAGACAAATGAAATGTTGATTTATAAATTTTAATTGAGATTGAAATTGGTTTGGTTTTGAAATAAATAAACGATCAATCGGTGAAATAATTTCGAAGTTATTAAAGAGACCGGAATCGGTTATGGATATACTCTCTATCTAAACCGAAAACCACTTTAATAACTATACGCGGAGTGATGATCCAGAATGAAGTGGTTGGAATGATGTACGTGTTGACTGAAGAAAGAGAACGATAATGGATAGCCTTGACACTTGTGTCAAATTGGAAATGACTAAAACAGGAGCTGTGCCGGGCCAATGGAGGATTAGCTACCTCAAGTGGACACACTTCTTCGTAAACTATTCTTTTACTTGTTGTCGATTGGTGCACCCTTGATTTTGGGAGTGTTGTTTCACGGTGTTGCGGGCGCTGCGGCGTTGCGTTCTCACCAGTCCGGATCAGGCGAACGGTAGTATCACTACCTTGGGTATTGCCTCATGTGCCTTGTCATACTTGTATTCCATTTATGCGCGACCACTACGATTTTAATTTGTACCTTTAGTATATGGATTGCCCTCTGGTGACTTCCGGTTTTGGGGAAACTACGGTCTTGTATATGCTCTTGGGAATATAAACTGTGTTAAGGGTGGAATGGGCCATGGCTTAACGCTATTTTAATACTTTTACTTTAATGTAGACATATTATAATAGCGTATTGTACTACATAGTAGATAGTTTAATGGATCCTTGAGAGATGGAAAATCCCGTAACATCTCTTAAGTTATTGCACTCACGTTGACACTGGATAGGAGATGTCAAAACCCGTAAACATCTCTGACGCCGTCACACTCATATTTTCTTATTCGATTTGACTTACATGAGATATTTTAGTCCTGACTCGAGTGTTTTGCCTTTTCATTATGCTCGGGTCAGCCTGAGCATTTCAGATAAGGTTGAAGATCTATTCTGGAGGACAAAGACGGAGTTTGGTATTACATCATTTGTATTCTACTACCATATTATTTTTCCGCTGCATTATTGTATTATCTCTGATATGTATGTAACTCTGATTTATGATGTATAATAATAATCAAATTTATTTATTTAACAGCTTCATGAACTGTTATTTTATTATTATATCTTGTTCCTTCCGCTGCGAGATTCTGAGTTTGTTTTTGTTCTTTCTTTTCCTTTCTTTTCTTATTTAACCCATTAACCATCCGCCCTTTTGAATGGTTTAGAATCGGCATGTGTGTTTGATTTGTCGATTTAAACTGTCCAAAAAGGCGGGTCATTACACTTTTATTAAATCTATTAATTACAATCAATGTTTTCTATCCTTTTAATTGAAATATTTCAATTACATTAATTGCAATTTATTACAAAGTTAAATTTCAAAACAGACAAACTAAAATGGATGAAAAACAGAACATGTGTTTCCTTTGTTCATTTAAACACGTTTATAAATTTGTTGTTTATAGACCAGAGTAATAAATAACTTACTTAAATAAATGATTGTCCTATTCTTATAATCAATCTATATGCTAAAACACAGTTCAAATAAACATATATTTTTTCCCTTTAAATCAATCATTCTATTCCTTATTTTAATGAAATTAAACTTACATTCACAAATGAAACGTTCATTTTAGTTAATAAAAATGCTCTTTACATTAAATCAAACTTTCCTTATATTTTCACAAAACATAAGCTATGTTTAATTACACTTAGAAATTTACAATTTAGTGACCTCTCTCCAATTAATTGAAATTATTCAACGTAGTATAAATTTACAATTTAGTGACCTTTTTCCTATTAATTGAAATGATTCAATTACATTAATTTCAGTTAATTGCAAAAGTGAATTTCAAAATGTACTAAATAAATGTAATGAGAAATAGAATAATTATTTCCCATCTAATAGCAATTTAAACATATTTATACACTATTGGATACAAACAGGAATTATACGTTTCTTAGTAAATAATAGTTTCTTATCTCTGTAATCAATCTTTCAGCTAACAACCATTCCAAATAAATAAACATATGATTTCTTTTTTACAAAGAAATATCTATTATTCTTTATTAACATTTATTGTTCCAATCGATTTGAAATTTACATACAGACAGTTATTAATTTCATTCGAACGAATGTCATTAAAATAAACACTAACATATGTTATCATCCTTAGCTTATTGCAAATATATGTCATTAATAGAAATTTTATTTAAGCTCATAACTTGTATTATAATTAAATTTGTATCAATAAAATCTTAATTTTTTTTATTCCTAACAATTTTATTCAAAAATCTTATTTAATTTAATATTTTTAAATGGTTAAAAATATGGGTCGTTACATAGAGGGTGCCTCCTCCTTGTAACGAACCACTATTTTGGACCATTCAAATCGACAATAAATCCACACATGTCAGACTTGAATAATTCAAAATAATAGATTGTAATTAAAATTTGGCAAAACTCAGCATATATAGTAAATAAAATAATCACAAACACAGAGTAATATAACAATAATGCAGTGGAAACAAAAGAATAGTAGTTCATGAAGCTACTATATATATATATAACAGAGTTAAACAAGATACAACAGATGTCTCGAATACAATAGTCAAATACATGATCAGAATATATCACTGGAATCAACTGAATATCTGAAAGCTGGATAGATAGGTGGATCTCCAAGCGAAGCTCCAACTCCAAAGGTGAGTCTCGAATACTGGTACACTCAGTCTGACCCGAGCGTAAAACACAAAACACTCGAGTCATGATTAACATTCTTATATCAATAAATCCAACACAAGTGAAATAACAACTGAAAATACAAATAACTCAAAGGATGTTTGGGATAACCATCCTCTAAGGATCCGTTAAACTATTTATATATAGTAGTGTATGCTAAGTAGATAATGCCTATCAGTAATATAAAGTATCAAAATAGCGTTAAGGCGTTACCATTATCCCCCTTAACACATTTTATATAAGCGTCATAGTCTATACAACACTGTAAACTCCACCGTAAACTAGTGGGCTATCAGGGAGTACTCCATAGGTATAACACGAAACAAATCGTAGTGGTCGCGCATAGGGATACGAGTATGACAAGGCACATGAGGCAATACCCAAGGTAGTGAAACTACCGTTTGCCTGATCCGGACTGGTGAGAACGCATCACCGCAACGATCGCAACACCGTGAAACAACACTCCCAATTCAAGGGTGCGCACCAGTCAAAAACAAGTAATGAGTAGTTTACTAAGAAGTGTGTCCGCTAGAGGTAGCTAACCTCACTGGCCTGACACGACTCCTGTTTAAGTCATTTCCAATTTGACACGAGTGTCAAGGTCATCCATTATCGTTCTCTTTCTTCAAATCCAGCAACGTCATCATTCCAACCACTTCATTCTGGATCACACTCCGTGTATAATAGTTATTAAAGTGGTTTTCGTTTTAGACAGAGAGTATATCCCAAACCGATCCCGGACTCTTTAATAACTACATAATTACTACACTGATTGGTCATTTAATAAACTTTCAAAATAGTTTATATTTCAAAACCAAAATATCATTGCCATTTCAAAACCATATCAATACGATATCACTTCTATTTCAAAACCAAATACGATATCCTTTCCATTTCAAATATATCCATCTCAAATATATCCATTTACAAAATCTTAGTACTTTAAAGTTATAACACTTTCTAAATCAAACACTTTGGAAATCATAATACTTTGGAAATCATAACACTTCCCTCTTAAACAGTTTAGATATTAAAATAAAATAATTTATAAATAAAATAGTTTATATAAAGAGTTATAAGTTAAAATAGTTTATAAATAAAAATAGTTTATATAAATAGTTATAAGTTAAAATAGTTTATATTAAAATAATTTATAAAGCTAAATATCAATAGTTTTAAATAAATTTTAAAATTACTTTATAAAATAAAATAGTTTCCTCGACTTTCATAAATCGATTCACACCAATTCGGATTCTAAATTCCAATTTAATCAAATCCAAATCATCAATTTCAATTCTAATTCAATTAAACATTTTCAAGTTATATCAATTTTCAAATACCGTTTTGAACCACAAATAAACCATTTCAATTTCAATATATTTCAAAGCTTCAAATATTCCACATTTCAAAACTAAATTCGATAATTTTATATATATATCAATTGACTTTTCTATTATTTAGTTTTGAAATATTTACCTAATTATTTCAATATCATTTGAATACAAATTCAACTTACAAAATATCACATTTAAATTTATATGAGTTTGAAATATCCATTTAAGTCACCTGTAATCAAATTTCAATTTGTAAAATACTTCTTTAAAATTTCAAATTCAATAAATTTCAAATCAATTTCAAATTTTCTTTACAACCCGAATCATTATAAACTCTATATTTGAAAATATAAGTTTTTAAATAAATACTTAAACATATTATATATCAACTTTATTAAATCGACTTTAATAAATCATTAAAATCAATATTTATCAAAACCATATATTTCCTTTCAAAACAATAGAAATCATTTTTAAAATATTTATATATATAGACCAACGGTGTCTGTATAAAATTTTCTATCCTATGGTCAAGTGATACGGATATTTATCATTTCAATCCGCAATTTAAATATATATACGGGTATATATCTATTCAACCCGCAATCCCAAATTTAATTCAAATGAAAATCGCTTGGGTTTATCATTTCAACCCATAACGATTTTCTCCTATTCTACAGATCATTCGGGTATGTATCATTTCAACCCATAGTGAATTCTATACTAACAGGGAACTTGCAGAGTGATAACAGATATGATAATAATATAATAGACATATATCATCAATATAAATAACAGATAATGGTGTCAGATGTCACAGGTGAACAAATACAGATAATAGCATATATATAGCAATGTATATAACTAACAACAGCATGTTTCAATTGTCGTTTCAATTGAAATCAAATTTAATAAATATAAGAACGTAAATCGTGAGTGATTGCTCACCTTTCGAGGTTAGATAGATGAATGAGAATGAGAGGAGTTATGAGTCCAAGTACAAGTTCCAAAGCAAAGTAAGGTTGACACGGATTCGACGGATAGAGCTGATAACAGAAATCGATGAGGACAAATCAAAATCCGTTTTGATATAAACTGAGAATACATACATTATTATGTTATTTGTATATATATATATATATATAAATTCAGTTTTTTGTGTAAGGCAAATATAAAAAATAAAATAATAATAATAATATATAGATTTCGAAATCATTATTCTTAAACTAAAATTTGATATATATATATATATATATATATATATATATACTTAAAACCCTTACCAAAACGAAATCCTCATATATATAGCTTCTCTTATCTAAATATATATTTCCAAAGTCAACATCCAAATAGTTATATGCGAGTATATAATATATATATAAACATTTAAAAATTTAGACAGAAAAGGAGGCTAAGGCTTCAGGCTAAAATTTAAAAGGAAATCAAGTAAACTTACATTATTATAAATCTTATACAATTCAACAGTTCAAATATAATATATAACATATATAACCTATACATATGAACAGATGGATTATAAATATATACAGCTAGTATAGACATATACGCACTTATAAACAAACAGATTATACAAACAAAAATATAAACTGCCAGAGTATATACCTATATATAGGTATTAATAAACAAGCTAAGCTTTAACTTACATATATACAGGCTACACGCATACACCTAAGAACAAGTATGTACAACAAACAAAGGTTATATATATAAAACACTCATTTTATTAAACTTGTTCAAACTATTATACGGTAACCATTCTATGGTTATATACTTATGAACTAGTATATATAAGGACGTACATATATTTTAAACTTATACTTAAAAATATATGTATATCTATTTACGCAGAAGAGTGATGTACTATATATATAATAGATCAAAATTTATATAACTTACCTCTATATATACAACAGCCGCAATACATATATATAGCACGCCAGCTCTTTCAATTTCTGAAAACATATGTATACAACTACAATTATATATACTAATATATATAAGATAAAATATATGCATACACACACGAAATGGAACAGGAGGAGGCAAAGCAGCCTTTATATATATTACTAGTATTTACACTTTATATTATAAAATCAGTTTAAACACATATACATTTTATACTCTTAAATCAATGCATATATATACATATCTTAAACTATTACAACAGTTAGATATACAAACAGATAATATAATTTATATAAATATACCTTTTATATGAAATCATCTATATAATACTTGGCTTATATATACATATATATATATATATACATATATAACTAATACAGTAAACTAATGCACAATACTAACATAGCAGTGTATATATATTTGTCATCGACCAAAAAGCCAGCACTAAAAATATATATATCATATACGAAATATATAAATATATATATAAATACTAATATATAACATGTTGAATATGCGTCTATTGATTTTTGTTTGATGATAATAAACATATATACATTTATTTAAATGTATTTGATATTGTACTATTTTATTTTTCACAGATAAAATAAATATTTGCTGAATAAAATAAATAACACAGAATTGGAATTCAAATGAATATTTTATTCAAACAAATATTTATTACAATTTTGATAGTACAATTTCAAGCTCTCACTATAACTATACAATTTCAGTCACAATACAATTACATCACAATTTCATGGTTACATCAGTTCCTCACTACATTCACTCACACTCGTATTTATCTTCAACTTCATTCCAATGTGAATCCAGCATCTGAGCAATCTGTAGAAATATACATTGACGCAGTAAAATTGAAAATAAAATATTTTTGCAGTATAAAATCAAATGTGGATTTTTAAAATAATATTTGTCTCAGATATATGGGGTAGTTGTCATCATTTTTTGATTGTATAATATCTGCACGTATCAGTATTCATATCAGGGACGGGTAATCATGAGTGGCTGCAATACACACGTGTACATTTATACACGTGTGCACTGCTTCGCCAACTCGTGTGCGCAGTCATCATGCACAACATAGACTACATAGTCAGACTGCGCCATAACAATGCTAACATGAAGCGTTCACATACTCGAAGACTCAAACATGTCAAAAAGCAGTGATTCAAGTACATCAGACACACATGAATATCAGTGAAGACAAACAGAGATAGTCAACTGATCAGAGGAAAGCTACACAATGAACTCAAGTCAAGTGAACACAAGTACATCTAGCAAAACCAAAACTGGACAGAGCAATACGATGAACAACAGACAAGTGATGATGCACTGCAACTCAAAGAGCTCGAATGCTTCACAGTGAAATGCACAACTCTAATGCAAACTCAAGTGAAACAGATGTGGGTGCAGACTCAAGTCACAAGTACAAGAATGCAACAGCCACAATTCTAACAGAGAAGTGCATAAGTGCACATATAACAGAGAAGTGCACAAGTACAGATTCAAACAAGTCCACACTGCAACTCCAACATATCATAGAGTAGTTCAAGTGACAAATGCATCAATGACACCAATGAACAAAGTGAGTGCACAATATACAAAGGTCTGGAAAACAAGTATCAATGAAGACTGCATGATGAACCAACTACACAACTCGAAGCAACAATGCACATGTACACTAAATCAAAAATCCAGCAGCTACAACAATACCAAAGTAATACATGATGAATCTGACTCAATATAACCAGAGGAAATTGGACAGAGGCAACAACAACATGAATGTAGTAACAACCACCAAGCTAAATGCAATTCAAGTAAAGATACCAGCTACACAAAGCAACCAGACTGTGAAGCAACTCAAAGACCAAGTCGAAGTAAATGGCGAACACATTCAAACATTGGGTTATACTACAGGGATGATATGCACATACAAAACCAAAGACATACACAATACCAAACAGAGAACAGTGAATCAAGACCAGATGCTTAAGTGAAGTTCAGGCCGAGACAGAAGAATGAACACTGCGCATAATCACTGACTCACCAATGAAGTCAAAGAAATAAGCATCACAGTGACATATTACAGGAACAAATAACCAGAGGCATTAAAACACAGATGGCCAAAGTAACCAGAGTCAGGGATATCATCAAGCAGTGGAGAACAAGGAAATCGAAACAAAGTCAGAAAACATCAAGGCCGAAGATTTGATGAACTCGAGATTATCTATATGCAATGTTGACTATACGTGAAGTCAGAAGAAATGTAAATGCAGACCAAAGAATCAACATAGTCAACCAGAAAATATTGTCGAAATCAAAAATAACTAAAAGTCAAAAATCAGATAATAAAAGAGGAAAGTTTCTACCGTATCGATCAAGGAAAAGATCGAACGCTTCGAAATCAAAAGCGTGTGAATCAAGTCAAAAATATACGTACTTGACTAAGTCACAAATATCAAAATCGTTCAAGCATTATCAAGCGGCCGAGCAAATAGATTGACAAATTCAAACAAATATATACGAATGCAAGTAAAGGAGATCGAACTCCTATATAAAGCCCCAATCATCACTGGCATTTATTCATCAAGTTCAAGCAATCAAAACCAGTAAAAGCTAAAGCGAAAATTAACATACCAGATATAATTCGAACTTGATCGAATTGAAGCTGCTGATAGAAATTCAAGAGACAAACGATCGATGAAGTATCATCAATCAACATAGCAGCAACTTCGACAAATCCTAATTCAGAGCAACGAAGAAATAAACGAGCCGAAGACCTAATTTCAGAAAGAAGAACGAGCCACCATTATCTCAAACAAAGAAGGAATCGGGGCAAACATCAGATAAAAGAAAAAGGGCCGCATTCTTTTTTTTTGTGATAATAATTTGTGGGCCGGTCTTAACTTAATAAGGCTTGGTTATTTTTAATTAGGGTTGTTTTTAATTTGTTTTTATTTTCTGTTTTTGTTTTTAAAGTCTAAACTTTGGTAAATCACCACCTAGAGGTTAGGTTGTGTCAGATTGTCTAGTTAGGATTAGTTCAGTAAGTAGGGTTTGCGAGTTTGCAAAACTCTATAGGCGGTAGCAGGGTGTGCGAGTCTGTTAGAGTGTTTGTAAGCGGAAGACTGTTTAATTCTAATAGAAATCTGGGAATGCAGCAGTAGGCAGGGGTTGCCGAAGCTGGGTAAATTTTGTGTATGATTTACTTTTCAGCATATTTACTTTTCTGTAGTTTGTTTTCGTATTTAATTCAGTAAATTCGTGAAAATTTGCTATAACCCTATTCACCCCCCCTATAGGGTTAATCTAGATCCTACAAGTGGTATCAGAGCTCGGTATTTTTCTTTAACTCTAGAGTCATGAATGTTGATTAATGAGTTTTGATTCATGACACAAGCTTCAGAGATCATACGACGAAATACAAAGAGAATACTATATGAAAGCGACAAAAAGAGAATAAATGTATATTGTGAACTACAAAGGAGATAAGACTACAATCTAGAGATTAGTATGAATATTTTATTTTATTGAGTCTTAGAATATTGTTAAAATCATTCCTCAAGTAGTCACACACACACACAAATTGATCCATGTTAATTTATACATATATAAGTGTACACTGTGCAAATAACATCAGGTCGGCTGACCGACCAGGATCCTCGGTCGACCGACCCTGTGTTATGTGCACAGTGACTTTCTGTTTTATATACGATTTCAAACTCAGCTGACCGGCCAGGTTTTCCGGTCGACCGACCAGAGAATAACGGCTAATTTACTGAAGAGATGCGATCATTTCATGAAGAGGAATGTCCTCTATTTCAAGAGGTATGGACACAACTGTTAACTAAAACTCTTCATGAAAGATTACAACTCTTCTACAACTATATAAACATATTCAATTCACTTCTACAATAACCAATTCATGTTTTAATTCTGAAATCTATTCTCTATTATTCTTTGCAAATAAAAAGCATTCATTCTCATTCAATATCACTAGAATCCTTGAATTAATTCATATACTTCGATTCTACGTGATTATCTTCCTTCTAAATCTTCACACACATAAATACTCTTGAGGATTTGATTATAGGAAAGTTGTACTATCAAAAGACAATCAGTGTTATTCAGAACACATTCGTCAACAAACTATTTGTATTAAGTTGAAGTCCTCTTCGGCTGTTGAGGCGGAAAATTCCTGTTCGGCTGCTCAGGTGTCGTATACCTATTCCTCCGGGTTAAGTGAGGGGTTTAGTTTAAATCCAGAGGGTATTCTGGGACTGGACGTAGAACGGGAAGTTCGAACCAGTATAAAAATTCCTGGTGTCATTTTACTATACTACTTTTATATTCCGCACTATTTACCTTATAATTATCATCACTACACTCTGTATTATCATATATCCATATTACACGATCCTTAGTACTACACGTGTACTTTCATTTGGTATCAGAGCCTGGTATTCTATCGATCGTCACAACATCATAGAATAATGGCTAGAAAAAGATCCCATCGAAGTACAGCAAGCAAAAAGCCTGAAACTATTAGAGCAATGACCAATGAGGACTGTAAAAAGGTACTTTCTGATTTACAAATTTCAGTAAAAGATAATAATGAATTAGTTAGTATAAGCAATAAGATTTCAAAGCTTAATTTTATTATTTTAGAAAAGATGAAATCTGTTGAACTTGAAAATAAGAAATTGAAAAACGAGAAGTTAAAATTAGAAAATCAACTTGGTGATTTAAAGAATAATTTTATAACTCTTACAGATTTTCTAGATAAACAAAACACCATATTTGAAAACGAGAGAGAAAAATTTTCAAAATAAAATTTTGATTTGAAAAGACAAAATGATTTATTACAATCCTCTTTAGATAATTTAGAATCTCAAAATTTCCTTCTCAAAAATGAGAACGGTACGTTAAAAAATGAGAATTCTGAATTAAATAAGAAAATGGATATTTTAAATAATAGTAGTATTTCTTTTGAAAATAATAAGTGTGACTTTAAAGCTAAATTTGATAAACTCAACACTGAAGTCGCAAAATTTAATAAAGGTCAAAATGATTTAAACTTGATTTTATCTAGTTCTAGACCTTTACATAATTTAGGATATAATCATAGAAATAGCACTAGATACGCTTTTATGTATAATAAAAATGTTAGTGCTACTACTAAATTTCGAGTAAAGTCGAAATCAAATTTTTATCAAAATTCAAAAACTGCTATGACCAATAATGTTTATAATTTCTCTAGAAGTACAAAATCATTAATGAGAAATATGAATAAAAATTATCTAAGTATTTTGGTCCCTGTTAATTGGAAAAATAGAGAAAAATGCATTAATAATTATTTTGATATGGTAATCAATAATGAAAATTATATTTATAAAGGTACAACCACACCCAAATGGGTATGGTTTCCTAAAAATTAGGAAATTATAAGAACCTTGGGTATCACATGCTTTAAATGTTCATTGTTTTCTGATACCTTACCTGTAGTAATTATTTTGTTCTATATTGTTAACACTTATAACAAATATAATATTCGTTATCATATAAACTCTCCTTTTCGTCAATGACAAAGGGGAGAAAGATATTGCTCTAACACAATTTTCAGAAATAAACAATGCAAGCACAGATTAAGGGGGAGAAAAGTAAGTATTACCTTAAAACTCTTATTTGTGATGATGCAATGTATGAATGCTCGTTTCTTTTATTGCTATGTTTTGAATATCTATACATGCATCATATTGTTTTACAACTTGCTATTTCATAATTTAAAGTATTCTTTTACATATTACATCTAGTAAGTATTCCTTTTTGTCGATGACAAAGGGGGAGAAATATATGAAAGCTAACAAGTTTTTTGCAGAAAAGTCACCATATATTCAGGGGGAGAATTATAATATAGATAAGTTTTACTTCGTCACATAAGTATTGTCATCAATCAAAAAGGGGGAGAATGTTGATTCATGAGTTTTGATTCATGACACAAGCTTCAGAGATCATACGACGAAATACAAAGAGAATACTATATGAAAGCGACAAAAAGAGAATAAACGTATATTGTGAACTACAAAGGAGATAAGACTACAATCCAGAGATTAGTATGAATATTTTATTTTATTGAGTCTTAGAATATTGTTAAAATCATTCCTCAAGTAGTCACACGCACACAAATTGATCCATGTTAATTTATACATATATAAGTGTACACTGTGCAAATAACATCAGGTCGGCTGACCGACCAGGATCCTCGGTCGACCGACCCTGTGTTATGTGCACAGTGACTTTCTGTTTTATATACGATTTCAAACTCAGCTGACCGGCCAGGTTTTCCGGTCGACCGACTAGAGAATAACGGCTAGTTTACTGAAGAGATACGTTCATTTCATGAAGAGGAATGTCCTCTATTTCAAGAGGTATGGACACAACTGTTAACTAAAACTCTTCATGAAAGATTACAACTCTTCTACAACTATATAAACATATTCAATTCACTTCTACAATAACCAATTCATGTTTTAATTCTGAAATCTATTCTCTATTATTCTCTGCAAATAAAAAGCATTCATTTTCATTCAATATCACTAGAATCCTTGAATTAATTCATATACTTCGATTCTACGTGATTATCTTCCTTCTAAATCTTCACACACATACATACTCTTGAGGATTTGATTATAGGAAAGTTGTACTATCAAAAGACAATCAGTGTTATTCAGAACACATTCGTCAACAAACTATTTGTATTAAGTTGAAGTCCTCTTCGGCTGTTGAGGCGGAAAATTCCTGTTCGGCTGCTCAGGTGTCGTATACCTATTCCTCCGGGTTAAGTGAGGGGTTTAGTTTAAATCCAGAGGGTATTCTGGGACTGGACGTAGAACGGGAAGTTCGAACCAGTATAAAAATTCCTAGTGTCATTTTACTATACTGCTTTTATATTCCGCACTATTTACCTTATAATTATCATCACTACACTCTGTATTATCATATATCCATATTACATGATCCTTAGTACTACACGTGTACTTTCAATGAATCCACCAAATAATGCTTTTTCTGAGGGGCAATCTATTGTTAGGCCACCCATGTTTAATGGGAATGATTATGCTTACTGGAAAGTTAGGATGGGTATTTATCTTAGTTCTGTTGATTATGATGTTTGGGACATTATTGAAACTGGCTATACATCTCCCACTATAACTGTTGGTGATACTGAGATTCCTAAACCTAAGGATAGGTGGGACGCTAACGATAAGAAATTAAAAACTACAAATGCTAAAGCCATGAATGCTTTGATCTGTGCTCTTGACAAGACTGAATTTAATAGAATTTCTCATTGTAAAACTGCGTAGGAAATTTGGCATACCTTGGAGGTGACACATGAAGGAACTTCTCAAGTCAAGGAGTCTCGTCTAGCCCTATTCAGCAATGAATACGAGAACTTTGTAATGGACAAAGGCGAGAGCATAAAGGACATGTTTGGACGCTTTTCAACTTTGGTGTACAATGCTAGAGCGCTTGGGAAGGTATTCACTGAGGTAGAACTTGTGAGGAAGGTGCTACGAGTCTTACCGATGAGTTTTGAGGCAAAAGTCACGGAAATACAAGAATCGAAAGATCTGAGTAAACTAAGCATGGAGGAGTTGATCGGCAACTTGATGACATATGAGCTTGAGCTAAAAGCAAAGGAGGAACGCAACAACTCCGAATCAAAGAAGAAGACGATTGCCTTAAAGTGCAAAGAAGAGAGCAATGAAGAAGAAGAAGAAGATCCGATTGAAGAGCTTGCAATGGCTGTCAATAATCTTAGAAAATGGTCAAGATTCGGGTCACGCAAAAAGAAAACAAGTGGTAATAGGTCAAAAGATTCTGACCATTCCGATAATGAGTTGACTTGTTATAACTGCAAGAAGCCTGGCCACTTCACACAAAAATGCCCACTTCTCAAAAACAACGGAGGAAAGAAAAAGAAGAAGAAGGCCTTTGCAGCGACTTGGGATGATGAAGAAGGAGAGGAAGTTTCGAATAATAGCTCAGAGGAGGCTAATTTGTGTCTTATGACAAAATCAGATTCAGAAGCAAGTTTAGAGGAATCTTGTGAGGTAAGAAACTATTCTTATAAAGAACTTGTTTTGATGTGTTGTGATTTTGCTAAAACAATTGATACTCTTGAATCTAAAATTGAAAAACTGAAATCTGATAGGAGAGAACTTGTCCATGAAAATACTAGGTTAGAAACTGAACTTGAAAAAATTCAAAACCTAGACTGTAAAAAATGCAAAATTTTAGATTCAGAACTATCAAAACTTAAGAATAGCTTTGAGGATCTTGAAAAAGAAAACTTGAGTCTTAAGGAAAACATTGACACTAGGAAAAAGGATTTTATAAATAGATGCACCTCACTTGTGACTGAAAACACAACACTAAAAACCAAAGTCCAAAATCTTGAGAAAACTCTAAATAACTTTTCAAGAGGAGAAAAATCATTCAACATGTTATTGGGAAACCAACTTTTTGCTAACAACAGAAAAGGACTAGGCTTTGGGAAAACACAAGTTGATGATAATGCAAAAGGTAAGAGTGTCTTTGCTAGATGTGAAATAATTGGTCATCATGATGAAAATTGTAGTCATAGGAACAAGAACACAAAATTTATACAAGTTTAGGCTCCTAAGAATTCTACAAACAAATTTCATGTCTATTGGAACAAGAATAAAAGGACAAAACAAGTTTGGGTGCCAAAAGG
Source organism: Allium fistulosum (assembly GCA_030737815.1). Lineage (NCBI taxonomy): Eukaryota > Viridiplantae > Streptophyta > Magnoliopsida > Asparagales > Amaryllidaceae > Allium > Allium fistulosum. The sequence continues at coordinate 1,213,508,122 of CM060904.1, read as the reverse complement.
AACATATATTAGTAGTTTTGGGACTACTCAAACATATTCATCAAATTATTCTGCCACTAACAACCATGGACCTATAAAAACAAATAGGTCACAAAAATCTTTTACCGTGTAGGTGTGGTGGCAGGCTAAGGAACAACATTAATGTTATCTGGATTCTGGCTATTCTAGACACACAACGGGAGACAGATCAACGTTCCTTAGCCTAGTATAAAGGTGACAGATTCACAATGGGCAAACAACGAAAGATTATCGTACAGGTAAAACAGGTAATTGTATTTATTTTCAAACGATAGATAAAATGTGAAAATCTGCACCATAATCTAAATTAAATCAGCCAGTTATGTGAAATGATTGATGATGTTAATTCTGATCTTTTATTATTAACCAGTCATCTTTAAATAGAATTACTTGAAGTGATTATGATGGTTGACAGATTCTAACTTACTTGATATGATCTTACATGACTTGTTCTATATTTGTGCTTAAAAGGTGACCAACCATTTTTTTTATATTGAACTTAATCTGTTTGGTCAAACTATGATGTTGATTGATTACTCATGCTATAAAAAGGTTTTTTAAGAAATTGTTGAAACTTTATGAAATTGGTGAAACTTCAAGAAATTGTTTTGAAATAATGATGATGGTCTAATGATTGTTGATCCTACGGTTTCTAAATCTGACACTATGATATTTGTTTGATGGTTAACACGACTTTAATTCAAAGTCAAGAAAATTTCATTTAAAAATTGTTGAAAATAATTCTGAGATAGTTTGTTGAAATTTCACAATCTAGTCTATGACATCCAACGAGTGAATATTGAGTGAAATTTAAAGTCAGATGCAGATCACACTGGTAATGTAGTTGATAGAAAAATTACTAGTGGAACGTGATTATATTTCGAGACATTCATTTGCTGCATCATCTTTCAAAGAAAATATCTGCATATTTTTCACTTGAAATAATTTCTATTTTAGCAGAAATTTTTCTTAAAAACCCCTTCTAGAAAATAATTTTTGTTGACCTTGTATCAGATTAGTTATTTAAGAAAATTTGATTTTATAACTATTTTTGAAATTGATTTTAAATAACTATGTTAACTGATCTGACCCCCTAATAATTATCTAAAAAGATAGATAGTGACTAAAATTAAGATGAGTGTTGATATTAATCATATATTATGACTTGAGAAAGTATAATTAGAAAATTTCTTTAGAAATTTAAACAAGAGTTATAAAAACTTTTTGTTGATAAATATTCCATGATCATTTCTATTTCTATCATTTTTCTATCGACCATCACTCATCAAAAGCCAATATAGTAGGTCAATATGTGGTAGTTTAAACGGGAAATCATTTGTGCTTCAATTTTATTATATTTCTAACAATAAATAATAATATCCAAAATATTCACTCTCATTTAAAAGTCCTCACGGTTATGCATGAGTGAATTACTTGGATTTTTTATTATGTGTTTCCATGCTCATTTAAAAGTCCTCACGGTTATGCATGTATGGAACGCATATCAAAATTAATTGATTAAATAGACAAGTTGATTCTAATCCCATTTAAAAGTCCTCACGGTTATGCGTGGTTAGAAGATACTTGAATTCATTTTTTAAAATAAAAATAAAAATTTAGAATACTACTAATCTCATTTAAAAGTTATAACGGTTATGCATGGTTAGTAGATATTCAAATTTCCTGAAATAAATATACCACAAATAGACACAACTATATGGTTTTATTTGATGATATCATCCTGTCATTCTAAAGTGGAATATGCGTCAATTAAAGTATTTATGATTTTTTGTTTGATTTTCTTATTGAAATTAATAATTACACTCGATTGAGCTTTAATATTGTATTAATGTCTATAACTATATCTCTATTTTTCTATTACTGTTAATATTTTGCTGATAATAAAAGGGGGAGAGAAAGGTTAAGATTTTGGAAAATAAAATTCGCAAATAAAATTCACATATTTTTTATTTGCATATAGATTCATATTGCATATTTTATTCTCATGCATATATGTAGGGGGAGTATTGTGTAGAAAGAGAGCATTCAAATATGGGGAGCAAATTGAATGATCAAATACATTTAATATATTCAAAATCTTAAAATATATGTTTGTTATCATCAAAAGGGGGAGATTGTTAAATATGCATCTATTGATTTTTGTTTGATGATAATAAACATATATACATTCATTTAAATGTATTTGATATTGTACTATTTTATTTTTCACAGATAAAATAAATATTTGCTGAATAAAATAAATAACACAGAATTGGATTTCAAACGAATATTTTATTCAAACAAATATTTATTACAATTTTGATAGTACAATTTCAAGCTCTCACTATAACTATACAATTTCAGTCACAATACAATTACATCACAATTTCATGGTTACATCAGTTCCTCACTACATATCACTCACACTCGTATTTATCTTCAACTTCATTCCAATGTGAATCCAGCATCTGAGCAATCTACAGAAATATACATTGACGTAGTAAAATTGAAAATAAAATATTTTTGCAGTATAAAATCAAATGTGGATTTTGAAAATAATATTTGTCTCAGATATATGGGGTAGTTGTCATTATTTTTTGATTGTATAATATCTGCGCGTATCAGTATTCATATCAAGGACAGGTAATCATGAGTGGCTGCAATACACACGTGTACATTTATACACGTGTGCACTGCCTCACCAACTCGTGTGCGAAGTCATCATGCACAACATAGACTACATAGTCAGACTGCGCCATAAAAATGCTAACATGAAGCATTCACATACTCGAAGACTCAAACATGTCAAAAAGCACTGATTCAAGTACATCAGACACACATGAATATCAGTGAAGACAAACAGAGATAGTCAACTGATCAGAAGAAAGCTACACAATGAACTCAAGTTCAAGTGAACACAAGTACATCTAGCAAAACCAAAACTGGACAGAGCAATACAATGAACAACAGACAAGTGATGATGCACTGCAACTCAAAGAGCTCGAATGCTTCACAGTGAAATGCACAACTCTAATGCAAACTCAAGTGAAACAGATGTGGGTGCAGACTCAAGTCACAAGTACAAGAATGCAACAGCCACAATTCTAACAGAGAAGTGCACAAGTGCACATATAACAGAGAAGTGCACAAGTACAGATTCAAACAAGTCCACACTGCAACTCCAACATATCAGAGAGTAGTTCAAGTGACAAATGCACCAATGACACCAATGAACAAAGTCAGTGCACAATATACAAAGGTCTGGAAAACAAGTATCAATGAAGACTGCATGATGAACCAACTACACAACTCGAAGCAACAATGCACATGTACACTAAATCAAAAATCCAGCAGCTACAACAATACCAAAGTAATACATGATGAATCTGACTCAATATAACCAGAGGAAATTGGACAGAGGCAACAACAACATGAATGCAGTAACAACCACCAAGCTAAATGCAATTCAAGTAAAGATACCAGCTACACAAAGCAACCAGATTGTGAAGCAACTCAAAGACCAAGTCGAAGTAAATGGTGAACACATTCAAACATCGGGTTATACTACAGGGATGATATGCACATACAAAACCAAAGACATACACAGTACCAAACAGAGAATAGTGAATCAAGACCAGATGCTTAAGTGAAGTTCAGGCCGAGACAGAAGAATGAACACTGCGCATAATCACTGACTCACCAATGAAGTCAAAGAAATAAGCATCACAGTGACATATTACAGGAACAAATAACCAGAGGCATTAAAACACAGATGGCCAAAGTAACCAGAGTCAGGGATATCATCAAGCAGTGCAGAACAAGGAAATCGAACCAATGTCAGAAAACATCAAGGCCGAAGATTTGATGAACTCGAGATTATTTATATGCAATGTTGACTATACGTGAAGTCAGAAGAAATGTAAATGCAGACCAAAGAATCAACATAGTCAACCAGAAAATATTCGCGAAATCAAAAATAACTAAAAGTCAAAAATCAAATAATAAAAGTGGAAAGTTTCTACCATATCGATCAAGGAAAAGATCGAACGCTTCGAAATCAAAAGCGTGTGAATCAAGTCAAAAATATACGTACTTGACTAAGTCACAAATATCACAATCGTTCAAGCATTATCAAGCGGCCGAGCAAATAGATTGACAAATTCAAACAAAGATATACGAACGCAAATAAAGGAGATCGAACTCCTATATAAAGCCCCAATCATCACTGTCATTTATTCATCAAGTTCAAGCAATCAAAACCAGTAAAAGCTAAAGCGAAAATTAACATACCAGATATAATTCGAACTTGATCAAATTGAAGCTGCTGATAGAAATTCAAGAGACAAACGATCGATGAAGTATCATCAATCAACATAGCAGCAACTTCGACAAATCCTAATTCAGAGCAACGAAGAAATAAACAAGCTGAAGCCCTAATTTCAGAAAGAAGAACGAGCCACCATTATCTCAAACAAAGAAGGAATCGGGGCAGACGTCAGATAAAAGAAAAAGGGCCGCATTCTTTTTTTTTGTGATAATAGTTTGTGGGCCGGTCTTAACTTAATAAGGCTTGGTTATTTTTAATTAGGGTTGTTTTTAATTTGTTTTTATTTTCTGTTTTTGCTTTTAAAGTCTAAACTTTGGTAAATCACCACCTAGAGGTTAGGTTGTGTCAGACTGTCTAGTTAGGATTAGTTCAGTAAGCAGGGTTTGCGAGTTTGCAAAACTCTATAGGCGGTAGTAGGGTGTGCGAGTCTGTTAGAGTGTTTGTAAGCGGGAGATTGTTTAATTCTAATAGAAATCTGGGAATGCAGCAGTAGGCAGGGGTTGCCGAAGCTGGGTAAATTTTGTGTGTGATTTACTTTTAAGCATATTTAATTCTCTGTAGTTTGTTTTCGTATTTAATTCAGTAAATTCGTGAAAATTTGCTATAACCCTATTCACCCCCCTCTAGGGTTAATCTAGATCCTACATAACAAACTGATATAACATATATATTACCTGCAAATGGAAAAAGTAGAAGAGTAGGAAGCAAGGAATGTTGAAGCTTGCAGTCTGGGTTTGTTGTGCTAGCATAAGCGAGCTTGGATGTGGAGGAAGAACGGCTAGGGAAGTTTTCAACTGTGGGAAGGTCGGGCGGAGGTCAGGTGGTGGACGTGGGCAAATGGGTAGTCGGGTGTTGCGGGCTCAGCATGGGAAATGAACGGCACGGAGGAGTGATGGAGTGGCTTCGGGCGGAGGTTGAGAGCGGGCTGTTGGGTTTATGGCGATGAAGTTGCAAGCTTCTCGACCGAAAGAAGCAGAAAAAAAAAATGAGAACCATCTCTTATCTCACTTTATATATTATTTTATATATTTTGTAATATAAATGGCTATAGGAAGAAAACTAAACAGGCAAGGGCGAAGAAGGCTTGAAAAGATGAGAAGGTGGTCAGGCAATTGAATAGTTATAACACGGGATTCCCGAAACAACTTTTAAAAGAAATATTTATTTACGTCTCAGAACCCAAGTGAAGGGGAAGAGACTGCTAAAATGAACAAACCAAAATTTGTTGAAATAAATATAGAGAAGCAAAAGTCATTAAAAATTCTGGAAATAATAAAGTTCAGCAACTATTGATTTTACCGTGGAAAAGAAAGGTTAAGGAAAGCTAAAAGGGTCCAAATACGGAACCGATACAACTGATCGGTTTACCGATTTCATCGTGTCCCGAGCTCCGAAACACACGAATGAATATACTACGGAGATCAGCATGACGAGACGCAAAACGGTTTACAGATATCAGTGGTACTATCATCTTATCAAAAGTCGATACAGACCCTGATATATGCTGCTATTCCGTACAGAAAAATCCAAACGGAGCTAGAAACGTCCGAATTTCGCGAAACGAATTTCGCAGTCTGATTCAGAGTGTTCTAAATAAATTTTCTCATGTTGAGTTATTTAGGATTTGGAATACTTTTAAATTCATCAATTTTTAACTGATCTAAATTGGAATAAAATTACACTAGAAAATAAACTTCCATATTATCCGATGAAAATTTACCAGTTGTTATGTTTAATTTGATGTATTCCAAATATAAAATTTTTATTTCTAAATTTTTTTGTTTAAAATTTCACACAAATTCAATTAATTAAATAAATAAAACTACTGAAATTTACGGATCGTTACGTTCTCCCCCACTCAAAACTTTTCATCCTCGAAAAGGAAGAAGGTAGGAGAATAAAACAACCAGAAGGAAATAGGTTGAAAACAAAATAAAACACTTAGTTCTAACCATATAAATTTCAATTTAAATTAATTGATATTCACAAATTGATTTAAACAAATTGATTTCCCTTAAGTTAAATCAAACTCAACTATTTCTAAATTCATTATCTTTTATCTAATTATCCTAAATCAACAATTTCTAAATCATCAATTTGTATAATCATTTATCATACTCATATTTTATTCAACAAATTTAATTCTTTTATTCCAAATTATTATTAACTTTATTCCACTTAATATTTCTTATCACATATATTTAAGCCATATAAATTAATTTGAACCATATAAATTAATTTGAACCATATAAATTAAATTTAAATTAATTTACATTCAATAATTGATTTTAAATTCAAGGTATTTCCATTAGTTGTTCTAATTCCAATTTATTAATTCCTTCAAAACAAATTTATTTGTCTCATCTATTATTCAATTAACTTATTATTCTATTCATCTCAATTAACATTTTTATAATCAAAAATCAAGTGTATAACATTTATTATAAACACTTAATTTTCTTTATAAAATCATCTTATATTGTATATTCTCCAATTACATTTTTTTACTTCTGAATAATTTAGGTAAAATGTAATAACCCGCTTTTCCGTACCCCTTGAATAAACACTAATCTCCATCTATTTACTCAAGGTGAACGAAAAACCGAACCATTAGGGTTTTAAAAGAAGAGGTAGAAGAAAAGATAGAAGAAAAGAGAAAGAAGAAACAAAAGAACAACATCAGAAACAGAAACAATATCAGAATCTCACATATCGCAGCGGAACAATATATAATAGATAATCACTAGTCTTTTCAAACAAAGAACTATATCTTTTTATACATACATTTATCATCAGAGTCAATATACAACAATGGACAGTTATATAACTTGTCCTCATACAGAATACACAGCGAAATAAATATATCAGATACAAATACTACGTCTCGCCATCCAGCTTGCTTCCAAAGCTCCAGAATATCCTGATAATATAACTCTAGGCTGCCCGTGTGGAAATTGGTGGGCACCCAGAGTTTAGAAGGGAACGATAAACTCCGAGTCAGTCATGGTGACTGGTGTGAGATCGTAAAACAGTTATTCTTCAAAATAAACAACAGGATAATTTTAAAGTCAATTCGAAATGCTTTTGGAAAATGAAACTACCATAAGACCTCCCACCACACACACAATGCAAACGCAGAATTGGAGGAGATTTCTTCTTATGATAGTCAAAGATGCTTACTACGTAAAATCAAATCATTTTTGATATTATTATTAGTGCATAGTGTAGAAAACATTTCGAAAGTATAATATTAATCTTAGCCAACATACGACCAGTATCGTATGCCTACTATAGCTACTATGTTCAATAGCAGGTTACCGCCACATTCCATAGCAGGTAATACAACTAAAACCGTACACGTCGCGTATTGTTTCTTTGGATTTCCAACAAATGGTCAGGCTAAGGAACTTCCTTTCCTCCTGCCGAATAGGATCGCCTCTGGCTGGACGTCCCGAGAGACAAACTGCTCTCTGCCAAACAAGGCCGGGTTACCCCTGTAACAGGTAACTCACGAATATGTCATCACCCGGTCCTTTGGGACCTTTATCCGAGCGCTCGATATCCAACATCACACATCATAAAGAAAGTGTATCCACATGAGTAAGTATCTGGGCTCCATACCATGATACTACCCCTTTCCAGAAGGAAATGACATACCCTAAAGGGCGCGACCCTCATAACCTTGCCGCAACATTCCTGTTTCGACCATTTCCGGGGTGTGAGGCTCGACGAAGTCTCGTCCACAAAGCTACGCTTTCTCAAAAAGCCCTGCTTCGGGTCCAACAAAATGATCAACCTATGATCACAAAGATATAAGATCAAACAAATGATCATATCACAAATGATCAAACACTGATCATTTCACAGCAACACTCAGTATGGCACGTTACCAAATTGGGATATATCGCTGATAAATTTCAACTACATAACCTCTGAGCTCGTACGTCTCAGAGAAGGGTGTTAAGCTAAGAGAATAAATTCTCCGCCACCAACAGATATGTATTTGAAAGAAATCAGCTTTATATCTCAAATTGTAACATCAGACACACAATCCATACAAGTCTGTTCCGGGATCGAACAGAACCGAAGGCACTTCTCACGAAGCCCTTGCATATCCGGATAATTTTCAATCACGTCAGGACTTCCCGTCACTAAGGGTGATAAAACCTCTAAACCGGAGATCAGCCGATGTAGAGTAACTCGACGGTAATCCTTCCGTTTTCAAAAATATCCGGTCTTCAACACCGGTCTTCGAATGCAATTCATAACGACGTATCACATATTCGGAATGGGTTATACGACCCCATGGTCCTTTCCCGGTTAACCCGAATAGTGAGCGCTTATTCAAAAATAAGTGTGGCATTCAAATTCATCCAATTCACAACAGATACCTATCTAAAGGTAATTATTGATAGTCGGTTATTTAACTATCAATAAAGATGCGCAACATCATCAGATTCCAAATAATTTTCCAAATTATTTAATTTCCAAAAATATCTTTACTAGATATAAAATTTCCACACTTCCATTTGAAAACAACTTCAAATCAATTTCCACATTTCAATTTATCTTTAAAAGATAAAATCTCAAAACAGTTCATTTCATATTGGAAAAGCATTTCCATACTTATTTAAAAATAAGTATTTCACAAATCTATTTATTTTCAACATTTGAAAATATTCAATATACTTAAATCAATATTAAGTATACATTTCATTCTTTAAGGAAATCATTCTTTAAACACATTTTATTTGAGTCAAAACGAATATTACGTAAAACATCGTTACGACGACTCAAAATCACTAGTATAGGGATTCGGATTTTAATAGATATATAAATCCCAATACTACATCAAAACATTTCCTTTCGGAAATCATTTACTATAACAACAGTGTTATAGTCCATCATTTCCTTATTTTTCAAAAACGTCTATTTCAACAATAAATGTTGAAATCTATGATTTCGATAATTCACACGTTTTAAAACATCTTTTAAAATATTTAACTTCATTTTTAAAATATTACTTCTTCAAAAAAATGAATCCATTTTACTTGACAATATATTCACTGTCCAAAATCGTGAATAAAATTTACTTAACCCCATTTCAATCATTTCTACACATTTTTATCACATTCAATCTATTTTCGAATTTATAAGCACGTTTATAAATTCTATTTCTCTTTTTAATAACAACTTCGACTTATAAACCCTTTTTTTTTTATCAACTTCTATACTTAACTTATCAAAATAAGTGACTTTGGGTTCATAAACAACTTTTATAAATTTTAATTCCATTTATAAAAGCTTCAATACCAAATAAATTTCAATGTTGATTTCTAATTTTATTTTCAACGTTCGAATAAAATTTCCACATTGATTTCTCAAAAATTCATTTCTAAATATTAAATCAACTACAGATTGATTTCAAATTTTATTTAGCACTACTAAATACATTCCTTATTGAATTCATTTTACATTGATTTCACAACTTATTTTAATGTACCAATTAAATTTCAAACTGAATTTCCAACTTATCTTCTTTTAAATAAATTCCTTTTTAAGAAAAATAAATTTCAATCGTTTCTTTCAATTCATTTAGAAATCCAGATTTTAAATTAATTTCCTCAATTTAAAATCACTATTATACGCAATTCATTTATTTAACATTTTCACTTTATTCTGGAAATAAATTCGATAAGATTATAAAAATTAACTTTTTATACTTTAAAATTCCTTTCTTCGAATTTATTAAATTTCTAAAATCAAATTCATTTAGAAATTTCTATTTTGATTTCCAAAAATTCAATTTCGTTTATTTTTGGAATCCAATGATGTCAAAACATCTATTCAGCTAAATTTTAGCTTTCAAACAAATTCCAGATATCAATATGATTTATAGCATCACTATAATCATTCACAGATTCATATCACAATAGAAATGAATTAAATACATGTGAGGGGTCCAGTTGGATCCCTCCAACCTGTTTCCCTGCATCCAAAGATGTTAGCACAATACCAATTCCGCTCCAGTACGGAATTATCGCGGTATATAGGTTTTTATAAATCCGCTTACTAACGGCGCAATAGGGTCTCATCCGCTATACGAGGCGGGAAATCAATCAATCCAATATATACATATGCCAATATGTATATACTGCTATATATATAGATATATCCTATCATATCTAATATCACATCCAACAGTCAATCAATCAATCAATAACTGTAAAATAAATTTTCCTTCGAGTGAGAAGATCTCACCTTAGCTTTTAATTCGCAATCCCATTTTCATTCATTTTCATTCCAGCTTGATTTCTCGATTTATAGCCCTTGTATAAATAATTATACAATCCGTCAATACTCGAATTAAATCGAACAATTAAATTCTTATCTGATTTTTAAATGATAGTTAAACCAACCTAGTTTACACTTCCCTTTTCTAACCAAGTTATAAATTTTAAAATAGGGTGTATATATATATTAAATTATTCTTTAGGCAAAATTGTTTTGAACTTAACAATCTAAACTTACTGTTTTCTGCATATATATAAAACTGCATATTATCTCTGACTACTAAAATTACTATTTATTTTATTTTTCTATGTAAAAAAAATTATTTCTTCCTCTCGATCTACATACATATACATTATATTTTATTTTTTTCCTGTGAATATGTATGAAACGAAATAAAAATTGTATACCTTACCGGAAAAATGCAGGCGACTCCACCTCGCTCGATCAGAGCCTACTCAACATCTGCTCGAGTTCCAGGTAAAACGCAGCCCCTAATGTCTTCGCGTTCACGCTTCACCATCACCATTCGCGAAATCGAGACCACCATCCTCACAAACGATCGCGTCTGACCCCTTTGATGCCTTCGACCCAAAATCGACCACCCTCATCTCGAACACCCACGTGAAACCTTCTCCGCAGCTACCACCAGCCACTGTCGAAGACCACAGCGATCGAAGCCCTAGATCTCGACTTCGACATTGACAGCCTACCGCCTCCTTTCTGGCCTCGCGATGCCCTCCGCAATCCCTCGATTTATTCGTCGCCTCGCCTTCGCGACGTCGCCAGTCAACATCGAGCTGCCCAAAAACCCACGCGACTCGACTCGCGAACTAGTCTCGCGATTTTCTTCCGTTCGTGAAACTGAAAGGAAGAGGAAGAACGAGCTTCGATTTTGAAAGAGTTTTTAAAATCGACTATTAGTGGCCGGTAATTGATGTTGTGAATTTGGTTTTGAAATAAGGAGCTCGGTTGTTTTAAGACGAAAGGAGAAGGGTATTAATCTTCTTAAGGGGCGACCATTTTTATTTTTCTCTGAACGACGAAGGACACTCGCGTGATAAAAACGAAAACGAGGGGAGACAAGAGTACGCGATGTTTCAGGGAACGAGATGATGTTGTTTTGTACGAGAGGAGACAGTTTAGTGGCTGATTGTTGACTAATTTAAATTTAAATTTAAATTCGAATTCGAATAAATTTTGATGCGTTTACACGTCGTGTGCTCACATATAAACACCGAAAAATATGATATTTGAAATCTGATAATAATACAATATTACGGACCCAATGGAACTGGTTTCATCGAATTCCGAGACTGCGCCTCGGACGGCTATTTTTAAATATCGATTCGAACGATATAATTTCAAAACTGAACGAAACAGTTTGAAATTCAATTCTGAAAGTTCTATCACCTTCAGAATTATCAATACGAATTTTAAAAACTTTTGAAATATTTTTCTTCAGCTTAAAATTGTAGATTCAAATTTTTATTCAACTATTAACAGATTAAATTCTATAATTTAATCGCCGATTTAAAGTTATATTCGGGATTCAAATTAAATCATCGTTCAAATATTTAAAATTAATTAAATATCCTCAATTTAATTCGTTCAAAATTCTGGGTCGTTACAGACTTCCCCCCTTAAAAGAATTTCGTCCCGAAATTACAAGTTAGGAAAAAATGTCCTTAACTCGTCTACTATTTTTCACAATCTAATAGTTTTATCAATTCATCAAAACAAATCTTTCTACTAAAGATTCGTTATCATTCCAACTAAATTTCAACTTCAACTGTAAGTTCAAACAACATTGTTTAACTTCAAAATTCAAATTTAAATTCAAATTCAAATTTAAACTTTCAAAAATTTCTCAAAAATTTTCTAACGCCCGATATTTTCGAAAAATTTCGCCAGCGTCTCCTTTGCGCGGCTAATACGGTACGACTACAAAACGTCCCTACGGACTCTCAGATTTCAAAAAGGAAAAAGAAAAAGCCAAGCGGCTAGAGAGAAATCATCAAAAACTCATATTAAAACTCAAATACATACCTTTTTCGAGCAATTCAAATTATCTTCGAAATCAAAATTTCCAATTCCTTTATACCTGTATATCCTACTAGCCATTATATCTAGTTACAGCAAAAAAATTTTTGCAAATTCTATTACAAAATTCTCAATATAAACTGTTTATACATTCTTTACTTCACTGTTGAAGTTACACATATTCATTTATTCAATTTTACATTTCAAATTCATTTGAATTCAATTCACAATTCCAATCTAATTTGGATTCGGTTTATCTCCTGAATATTGAATTTTATCAGCTTTCATTCATTCACAACTGCACTCTTTTAAATTAGTTCCAGTTACTAATTCATTTCAATTCTAATTCATTTATTCACATTCGTTTTCAACATTCAGTTCTAATTCCAGTTTTATCTTCATTCAACCATCAACTTAGAATAATTTCAATATTCGAATTTTACTTAAGAATTTCGCTCTTCATTACTTAGGTTCAATATAAATATTCTTATTTTAAATTTACCACTTCGGTTAGATCTATTTACATTTAAACCGAATTTCCAATTCCCATACGAATTTCAATTCATCTTTCATTTTCAATTATTCAATTCCATTCATTTGCTTACGAATTCGAAATGAATTTCAACTTTCAATTTCATTTTCATTTAATTGATTCACTTGTACTTATATTCATTTAACTTCATCCTTTAAGTTAAATTTATGCTATCAACCTTTCAAATTGTATAAGTTATCAACTTATTTACATTCTAATTTATACAATCATTTGTACATTCAAATTTACAGTATCATTTCATTAATGAATTTTAAATTTTCAATTACCTTCTTGAATTGTATTCCAAGTTATAAATTCATTTACAATTTGAATTCCATTCAAATCAGATCTCAATATTTTATAAGTTATCCATTTCATAATATTTCATAAATATTTTTATATATAGTATTCCAGAGTCTTACCATCATTTCAAGGCCATTTTGAAAACAATTCAAATCATCCTTTGAATTTTCTAAAACAAAATCCAAATCTTTCCAAACACTTCCATTTAAAACAATTTGGCAGCAATTTCTCTTTTGGAAACCCGAAAATGAACATCGGTAATGCTGCAGTCATTACCGCAGTTATTTTCCAGCGACCGAAAAGAGTTTAGAGCTTTCATCTCTTCAAAACATTTTTCAAACCTTTGAAATTCATTTTCAACTCCAAAAAGAATTTAAACTTTCCAAATCACCAAAATTTTCAAATTCTTTTCAAAACATTTCCAAATACTCCTCTGGAATTCCGTTTTAAATTATAAATCACATTTACAATTTATATTCTCAAATTTCATTTATATGTGAATTTTTTTCTCTTTACTTTGGAGTTATGATTTCAATTTCTTATTCAGTTCCAATAGTAATGATAACATTTCAATATTATTACTTTCCTAACAACCATGCATCCATATATCATAATAATTCACAGAAAATTATTCCCTTTATATACGAAAATAGTTTTAGGTAAAATTATTTCATTTACCCCATTTAAAACAATACTGTGCCGAATTGTTCTATTCGAGTGTTTAGAGATCCCTATCAATGATCGTTAATTACTCGTATTGACCAGAATCCATATACCACTCAATAAACCAATCATCACAATATAAAACAAATTTTTTTTTATATTCACTAACAAATACGCGCTCATATTTATTATTACACTCAACTCATTCTAGAGTACTACTGACTCTATCTCTAATGAGTAACACCCAACAGAGCAGGGTTGTCGCTTAACCATATGCTCTGATACCAAATGTAATAACCCGCTTTTCCGTACCCCTTGAATAGACACTAATCTCCATCTATTTACTCAAGGTGAACGAAAAACCGAACCATTAGGGTTTTAAAAGAAGAGGTAGAAGAAAAGATAGAAGAAAAGAGAAAGAAGAAACAAAAGAACAACATCAGAAACAGAAACAATATCAGAATCTCACATATCGCAGCGGAACAATATATAATAGATAATCACTAGTCTTTTCAAACAAAGAACTATATCTTTTTATACATACATTTATCATCAGAGTCAATATACAACAATGGACAGTTATATAACTTGTCCTCATACAGAATACACAGCGAAATAAATATATCAGATACAAATACTACGTCTCGCCATCCAGCTTGCTTCCAAAGCTCCAGAATATCCTGATAATATAACTCTAGGCTGCCCGTGTGGAAATTGGTGGGCACCCAGAGTTTAGAAGGGAACGATAAACTCCGAGTCAGTCATGGTGACTGGTGTGAGATCGTAAAACAGTTATTCTTCAAAATAAACAACAGGATAATTTTAAAGTCAATTCGAAATGCTTTTGGAAAATGAAACTACCATAAGACCTCCCACCACACACACAATGCAAACGCAGAATTGGAGGAGATTTCTTCTTATGATAGTCAAAGATGCTTACTACGTAAAATCAAATCATTTTTGATATTATTATTAGTGCATAGTGTAGAAAACATTTCGAAAGTATAATATTAATCTTAGCCAACATACGACCAGTATCGTATGCCTACTATAGCTACTATGTTCAATAGCAGGTTACCGCCACATTCCATAGCAGGTAATACAACTAAAACCGTACACGTCGCGTATTGTTTCTTTGGATTTCCAACAAATGGTCAGGCTAAGGAACTTCCTTTCCTCCTGCCGAATAGGATCGCCTCTGGCTGGACGTCCCGAGAGACAAACTGCTCTCTGCCAAACAAGGCCGGGTTACCCCTGTAACAGGTAACTCACGAATATGTCATCACCCGGTCCTTTGGGACCTTTATCCGAGCGCTCGATATCCAACATCACACATCATAAAGAAAGTGTATCCACATGAGTAAGTATCTGGGCTCCATACCATGATACTACCCCTTTCCAGAAGGAAATGACATACCCTAAAGGGCGCGACCCTCATAACCTTGCCGCAACATTCCTGTTTCGACCATTTCCGGGGTGTGAGGCTCGACGAAGTCTCGTCCACAAAGCTACGCTTTCTCAAAAAGCCCTGCTTCGGGTCCAACAAAATGATCAACCTATGATCACAAAGATATAAGATCAAACAAATGATCATATCACAAATGATCAAACACTGATCATTTCACAGCAACACTCAGTATGCCACGTTACCAAATTGGGATATATCGCTGATAAATTTCAACTACATAACCTCTGAGCTCGTACGTCTCAGAGAAGGGTGTTAAGCTAAGAGAATAAATTCTCCGCCACCAACAGATATGTATTTGAAAGAAATCAGCTTTATATCTCAAATTGTAACATCAGACACACAATCCATACAAGTCTGTTCCGGGATCGAACAGAACCGAAGGCACTTCTCACGAAGCCCTTGCATATCCGGATAATTTTCAATCACGTCAGGACTTCCCGTCACTAAGGGTGATAAAACCTCTAAACCGGAGATCAGCCGATGTAGAGTAACTCGACGGTAATCCTTCCGTTTTCAAAAATATCCGGTCTTCAACACCGGTCTTCGAATGCAATTCATAACGACGTATCACATATTCGGAATGGGTTATACGACCCCATGGTCCTTTCCCGGTTAACCCGAATAGTGAGCGCTTATTCAAAAATAAGTGTGGCATTCAAATTCATCCAATTCACAACAGATACCTATCTAAAGGTAATTATTGATAGTCGGTTATTTAACTATCAATAAAGATGCGCAACATCATCAGATTCCAAATAATTTTCCAAATTATTTAATTTCCAAAAATATCTTTACTAGATATAAAATTTCCACACTTCCATTTGAAAACAACTTCAAATCAATTTCCACATTTCAATTTATCTTTAAAAGATAAAATCTCAAAACAGTTCATTTCATATTGGAAAAGCATTTCCATACTTATTTAAAAATAAGTATTTCACAAATCTATTTATTTTCAACATTTGAAAATATTCAATATACTTAAATCAATATTAAGTATACATTTCATTCTTTAAGGAAATCATTCTTTAAACACATTTTATTTGAGTCAAAACGAATATTACGTAAAACATCGTTACGACGACTCAAAATCACTAGTATAGGGATTCGGATTTTAATAGATATATAAATCCCAATACTACATCAAAACATTTCCTTTCGGAAATCATTTACTATAACAACAGTGTTATAGTCCATCATTTCCTTATTTTTCAAAAACGTCTATTTCAACAATAAATGTTGAAATCTATGATTTCGATAATTCACACGTTTTAAAACATCTTTTAAAATATTTAACTTCATTTTTAAAATATTACTTCTTCAAAAAAATGAATCCATTTTACTTAACAATATATTCACTGTCCAAAATCGTGAATAAAATTTACTTAACCCCATTTCAATCATTTCTACACATTTTTATCACATTCAATCTATTTTCGAATTTATAAGCACGTTTATAAATTCTATTTCTCTTTTTAATAACAACTTCGACTTATAAACCCTTTTTTTTTATCAACTTCTATACTTAACTTATCAAAATAAGTGACTTTGGGTTCATAAACAACTTTTATAAATTTTAATTCCATTTATAAAAGCTTCAATACCAAATAAATTTCAATGTTGATTTCTAATTTTATTTTCAACGTTCGAATAAAATTTCCACATTGATTTCTCAAAAATTCATTTCTAAATATTAAATCAACTACAGATTGATTTCAAATTTTATTTAGCACTACTAAATACATTCCTTATTGAATTCATTTTACATTGATTTCACAACTTATTTTAATGTACCAATTAAATTTCAAACTGAATTTCCAACTTATCTTCTTTTAAATAAATTCCTTTTTAAGAAAAATAAATTTCAATCGTTTCTTTCAATTCATTTAGAAATCCAGATTTTAAATTAATTTCCTCAATTTAAAATCACTATTATACGCAATTCATTTATTTAACATTTTCACTTTATTCTGGAAATAAATTCGATAAGATTATAAAAATTAACTTTTTATACTTTAAAATTCCTTTCTTCGAATTTATTAAATTTCTAAAATCAAATTCATTTAGAAATTTCTATTTTGATTTCCAAAAATTCAATTTCGTTTATTTTTGGAATCCAATGATGTCAAAACATCTATTCAGCTAAATTTTAGCTTTCAAACAAATTCCAGATATCAATATGATTTATAGCATCACTATAATCATTCACAGATTCATATCACAATAGAAATGAATTAAATACATGTGAGGGGTCCAGTTGGATCCCTCCAACCTGTTTCCCTGCATCCAAAGATGTTAGCACAATACCAATTCCGCTCCAGTACGGAATTATCGCGGTATATAGGTTTTTATAAATCCGCTTACTAACGGCGCAATAGGGTCTCATCCGCTATACGAGGCGGGAAATCAATCAATCCAATATATACATATGCCAATATGTATATACTGCTATATATATAGATATATCCTATCATATCTAATATCACATCCAACAGTCAATCAATCAATCAATAACTGTAAAATAAATTTTCCTTCGAGTGAGAAGATCTCACCTTAGCTTTTAATTCGCAATCCCATTTTCATTCATTTTCATTCCAGCTTGATTTCTCGATTTATAGCCCTTGTATAAATAATTATACAATCCGTCAATACTCGAATTAAATCGAACAATTAAATTCTTATCTGATTTTTAAATGATAGTTAAACCAACCTAGTTTACACTTCCCTTTTCTAACCAAGTTATAAATTTTAAAATAGGGTGTATATATATATTAAATTATTCTTTAGGCAAAATTGTTTTGAACTTAACAATCTAAACTTACTGTTTTCTGCATATATATAAAACTGCATATTATCTCTGACTACTAAAATTACTATTTATTTTATTTTTCTATGTAAAAAAAATTATTTCTTCCTCTCGATCTACATACATATACATTATATTTTATTTTTTTCCTGTGAATATGTATGAAACGAAATAAAAATTGTATACCTTACCGGAAAAATGCAGGCGACTCCACCTCGCTCGATCAGAGCCTACTCAACATCTGCTCGAGTTCCAGGTAAAACGCAGCCCCTAATGTCTTCGCGTTCACGCTTCACCATCACCATTCGCGAAATCGAGACCACCATCCTCACCAACGATCGCGTCTGACCCCTTTGATGCCTTCGACCCAAAATCGACCACCCTCATCTCGAACACCCACGTGAAACCTTCTCCGCAGCTACCACCAGCCACTGTCGAAGACCACAGCGATCGAAGCCCTAGATCTCGACTTCGACATTGACAGCCTACCGCCTCCTTTCTGGCCTCGCGATGCCCTCCGCAATCCCTCGATTTATTCGTCGCCTCGCCTTCGCGACGTCGCCAGTCAACGTCGAGCTGCCCAAAAACCCACGCGACTCGACTCGCGAACTAGTCTCGCGATTTTCTTCCGTTCGTGAAACTGAAAGGAAGAGGAAGAACGAGCTTCGATTTTGAAAGAGTTTTTAAAATCGACTGTTAGTGGCCGGTAATTGATGTTGTGAATTTGGTTTTGAAATAAGGAGCTCGGTTGTTTTAAGACGAAAGGAGAAGGGTTTTAATCTTCTTAAGGGGCGACCATTTTTATTTTTCTCTGAACGACGAAGGACACTCGCGTGATAAAAACGAAAACGAGGGGAGACAAGAGTACGCGATGTTTCAGGGAACGAGATGATGTTGTTTTGTACGAGAGGAGACAGTTTAGTGGCTGATTGTTGACTAATTTAAATTTAAATTTAAATTCGAATTCGAATAAATTTTGATGCGTTTACACGTCGTGTGCTCACATATAAACACCGAAAAATACGATATTTGAAATCCGATAATAATACAATATTACGGACCCAATGGAACTGGTTTCGTCGAATTCCGAGACTGCGCCTCGGACGGCTATTTTTAAATATCGATTCGAACGATATAATTTCAAAACTGAACGAAACAGTTTGAAATTCAATTCTGAAAGTTCTATCACCTTCAGAATTATCAATACGAATTTTAAAAACTTTTGAAATATTTTTCTTCAGCTTAAAATTGTAGATTCAAATTTTTATTCAACTATTAACAGATTAAATTCTATAATTTAATCGCCGATTTAAAGTTATATTCGGGATTCAAATTAAATCATCGTTCAAATATTTAAAATTAATTAAATATCATCAATTTAATTCGTTCAAAATTCTGGGTCGTTACATAAATTATACTGAAATGCAATTTAATATCATACAAATAAAATTTTCCAATTCAATTATTTCAAGTTTAAATACTTATTCAAAATTTAGCTTTATTTATAATTGAAAACATCCTTTGACATAATTTTAAGAATTAAATTTCCGTTTAATTTCAAACCCTTTAGAGATAATTATGTATATACTATGTATATTAAATCAAATTAAATTTAAAATAATATACCCATATATATATATATATATATATATATATATAAATCAAGTCATACTTAAGAAATTCAAATCAAAATATTTTTCCAAAACAAAACCGTAGCAAAGCTACAGAATGGTCTCTCCACTTCGAAACTCGAAAATGAATGTCGATGATGCGGCCGCCATCACCGAAATTATTTTCCAGCGACAAAGAGAATAGCACTGATTTCAACATTTTAAAATTCTTGGAACCAATTTTTATTAGAAAATACTTTAAATAACAGACACTTAAAACTTAAAACCAAAGTTTGAAATCACCGGAAATTAAATTCTTAAATTCTCAATCTAAATTCATTTCAAATTCTAAATCAATTTATAAACCATGTTTATAAATTCATTTGTAGAACAATAAATGATAATCAAATATTATCATTTCAAACAACCAATTTAATTAACTTATTAAATTCCAGAAAATCTTACTTATATATATAATATAATCATACAAATTTATTTCTTTTACCAAATTTGAAAATAATATTGTGTCAGTTTGTTCTGTTCAAGTGTTTTGGAAATCCTATCGATAACGTTGATCAGAAGAATCGATCGGAGACCCAAATCAACATCAACAACTCAAACAACACACTATATAAAACAATTTATATTAATACAAATACACTCCCTCACTCGATGATTCCAAAATGGATTTCAAAGAAAGGATAGAGATCCAAATATAGAGGGATCCTAACCCAAGAATTCAAACTAGAAATAGGTTCGATAGGGAGATAAGAATGATTAAATAACAAAAGAGAAAGACGGATAACTTATATGAATCGCGGGTGACCTTAACCGGGTCAGCCGTGACTTCAAATATGATCGAGGCAAAATTTTGGATCAAATCGATTCGATTGCCAGAGATAGAATTCGGGTATAGCAAAAGATAGCAACATCGTAAACCGAGGATACAGAAACCTTCGGTGAGTCGATGCTTATTGTAAAGTAGTTTCACCCTTTACAATCATTCAGTGGAGCTGTAACAACCGTGATTTTTGAATTACTGTCGTAAAAAATATTTTAAAAATCTATAACGACCGTGATTTTTGAATTATTGTAGAAAAAATAAAGTGTAGTGCAAATAATTTCTAAGTTAGTACTCATCTTAATTGTAGCATGTTGATAATAACATGCATTTTGGCCTTCACGTGTGAATGGGTCCAAGTTTAAAGCTAGTTGGAAATAAATTAGCCTTGCTGTCACACACAAAGTTGTAAAGCAAATTGTGAACACTTTTGCCTGGATGTTAAAAATAATTATAAAGCAATGTTGCAACTTCATTTTTCCTTTCACGTGTATACGTGATTATGGGTGCAGTATAGAAACAGGTTGGAACATTTTGTGCTGTCACCACTTAACTTATAAGAGCAAAAGTGAACATTTTCCAGCCATCATCATTTTGCTAAGCAGCGTCCTTTATTCTCCCTGAAGCACGTTTTCAATTTAATGCCATTGTACTACAAAGCATCACCAGCACACTTCCTTTTTGACTTGTTCACAAACTTAAAAAGAAAAGAAAGTGGCCAGTATCTTTGTGTTTCATCAATTATTCCAGTAGCTTCACAACTTTTTCGTAGCTCCATTTTCGCCTGTAAGCTCGGGAGTGTATTAATGGCGGTTCTATGGTTGCTCTCTTTTAATCTGGGTTGTTCATAAGTCTTGAAGCAAATATTGGTGAGTGTCACACTCACATATCTAGTTTAAAGAAGTATGCTGCCTAGTTTTATTTTGAATGCTTTTCTGTTGTTATTCCTCTGCACTTGCGTGCAAAGTATAAACAGACAAGTAGTTTTATTTTCAAACCATATTTTTGCATGTGAAAGAGTAGCGTAGAAGGCTAATTTTAGGTTTGATACTTATATTTTCTATTCCATATTTTCATGCAAAGTTGTATTGCATGGAATCATAGCCCAGACCACTATTGGGTTCATACGTGCATGATATGATGCCCAGATTACACATAAATATGTCATGCTTGTATCAGTGGCGTGCGTACATATTGGTATAAGCGCTTGTCATTCTATCCGTGTGTTCCCTTAATTTTCCTTTTTATTTGCAATTAAGTTGTAGTGTGTATGTATAGGTACAGGTCATTGTTTTGATTTCTTCAAGTTGCGTGAAAACTCAAATGAAAAAAAGCATCGGTCAGGTTATTATTATTGAATTTGTACGTGTGTTCATGTACACGAAATCTTTTTAGGCAAAAATGTTTGAACTTGGTTTCAAGCATTCATCAATCTGTATTTACGTGAAAAGAGGTTTGCCCAGGCACTTGTATTACATTTTCGTGTGTAAATAGTGAGTAGTATGCATGCAAACTGGAACAAAATGGACGTGTTCATTATTTTGTGCAAAAAGAAAATTGTGTTTATGAGTTACGTACAAAATGAACAAAGCTCATGTGCAAGTGGACAGTGCAACATTTTGTTGAATTTAAAGTAGTGCAACCTACCGATTAATTTACGTTGAACCGATGTTTGGTTTTAAAACGTAATTTGTTGCCGTTATTTTATAACGGAATTTGTACACCGGTACTAAATTTTTAAAGCGTGTTGTTTTGACTACATTTTGACGAATAAAAATTACTGTTATTTTTGACTTCAGTAACTGTCTATTTAAAGTGAATTTTTAAGGGGTTATACCGTAACGCTGATTTAGTATTCGTTTTTATGGTGTTTTGTTAAGCGCAATTTCCTCGGCGAAATTGCTATAGTTGTTGCTGTGTTTAATCACGTGTTTTAAAAATCGTTTTAAAATAAAATTGTTTACAAATTTTTTACAGTTTACGCTTTCAAAAGAATGAGGAAGCGATTTAAACGCTTCAGCAAAATTGAGGACTATGAACCCTTACTTTTACTGATTCGGTTAATTCCGGACTTGTCCGTTTGAGAACGTAAAATGTTATATTTATAAAATACACAATTTTGCACTTTCAAGGAAACGATGAAGAGATTTAAATGATTTAGCAAAAGTGCGGAGTATGGAACCACACTTTTACTCTTTCGGTTAATTCCGGACTCGTTAATTGAAATATTTGCTGTTGTTTGATGATTTTGATGATTTTGTTGGGCTTTCTAGCCACTATGTTGGACCTTCGGGTCATATGATGGACCTTCGGGTCAAATACCAATACTAGACCTTCGGGTCATATGTTGGACCTTCGGGTCATTTGTTGGGCGCCAAAAATTATGATGACCGTACTTGGTAGGCTTCGTCCATATGTTGATGCACGTGCGGCGTAGCTTAGACTCGCCATATGATGGGATCGATCCACTTTTATGTTAATTTTTCTAGTTATCTATTTTTGATTTCTAGATTTTGTGAATCGCTGTCTAGAACTCAATTGTGGAGTTTAATGAGATTACCACATAGTAATCAAAGTTGATTACTATGTGGTATAGTATCATCCGAGACTATAGTTTTGTGTATAGTCTCATCCGAGACTGTAATTTTGTGTATAGTATCATTCGTGATTATGATTTTGCGTATTGTTGTTTTGAATTAAATTGTGAATTTGAAAGTTGCTTTTGATGGAGTTTAAATTGAGATGTCTTCCTTTAAACTATGCTGATTACTATGTTGTATAGTCTCACCCGAGACTATAATTTTGTGTATAGTCTCATCCGAGATTATAGATTTGTGTATTGCTGTTTTGAATTCAATTGGGAATTTAAAAGCTGATTTTGATGGAGTTTAAATTGAGATTTCTTTATTTAAACTATGGTGATTTTCTATGTTGTATAATCTCATTCGAGATTATGATTTTTTGCTTAAGTGTTGTTTACCATACACTTATTTCTGAAGTTTAAATTAGACTGATCCGTTTATTATTTTCTTTTAAATAATACTCGGGTCAGACCGAGTTATTTCAGGATAGTCGCTATCTCTGATTCAGTTGCAGCTTCAGCTTTTGGGATTTCACATCATCTTTTGTCTAGACTTCGAGGAGTTCTTTTGGTTTATTGATTCTCGTCTCATGTATGTTGATGACATGTATATGTGTATTTGGTTCATGTGAACTATCGATTGTTATAGCATGTATTCCAGACTTGTCTTCCGCTATATATCTGATATTTCTGTTCTGATGTGATTATACTATCAGTGTTGTTGTTATTATGAGTTGTTCTGAATTTTTCTTAAGCCACTGTAGTTTCGCTTTAGATTTGGATTGAATATATATCTTTGGGAGTAATTTACACAACTCCTATCGATGTAATCAATACTCGTCTAAGGCATAACTTATGGATGGTCGCTTCTAACAAGCCTTATTCTTTGCAATAGCAGACGTTATTTCGTATAATAATCTTTGTTATTGTGAGCTTAGAGGTGGGGCATCACAGGAGCTATGGTGTAACGACCCGTAAATTCCAACTATTTTAATAACGTAATTAGTTGAAATTTTGTGAAATTTTAAACGATAAAATTTTAAAATATAAATTTGATATTTGGAATGCGTCTAGTTAAACATAGCAACTGGTAAATTTTCGTCCGAAAATATGAAAGTTTATTTCGCGCGTAAATTTACTTCAATTTAATCAGTTAAAAAGCGATGAAAATAAAATGTTTTCGAAATCTAAATATTTCTACATAGAAAAATTCTAAATCATCTTCTGAGCAAAGGCTATTTTTCGTTTTTCAAAATTCGGACATCTTTAGCTCCGTCGATCTTATTTTCTTACGTTTTTCTCGCATTTTCCGCTGGTAGAAAATTCGAATTTTATAAATTCATCGTACCACTGATATCTGCATATCGTTTTGATCCACTCGTCGTGCTGATTTTTAAGGTATATTTATATTTGTATTTTACAGTCTGATACATAGCGAAAACCGTGTAACAGTCAATCGTATCGGTTCCAAAATAATAATAATAATAATAATAATAACTTTTAAACTTCTTTGTGACGATTCAAATTTTTCCTTTGTTCGGAAATCAACGGTCACCATCTTTTATTATTAGCCTTGAATTAAGCACTCACTTTCACCGTTCCCTAGTTTCAATTGGTGACTGGTTAGCCATTCCATTTCCGTTCTCTGTTTGGGATTCAAAAGAAAAGGTATATTTATTATCTTTTGCTATGCTTCAAAAAAGAAAAAAAAATCATGTTGCTCCTTTTGCCTGTGACGTGCTAATTTTTTTCCACCACTTCTCCAACTAATCTCCTCTCCATACTCATGCTCACCGCTTCTCCAACTCATCCCATCTCACCTACAAAGGCAGCTCACGCCCGCCCTATCGCTCCTCTCCATCCAATCACCGACCAGATCCGCCCCACCTGAGCGGCTTGACATCACCGAGCACCCCACCGCGCTAACTTCCGCCCTGGCCGTGCTCCCTCCTTCTCCTCGCCACGCGTGCAAGCAACCCCACCTGAAACCA
This sequence comes from Allium fistulosum, assembly GCA_030737815.1. Lineage (NCBI taxonomy): Eukaryota > Viridiplantae > Streptophyta > Magnoliopsida > Asparagales > Amaryllidaceae > Allium > Allium fistulosum. Next base: position 1,213,482,648 of record CM060904.1, on the reverse strand, counting down.
TCAACCATGACCGCTCCACCCCACCGCGCCGGCTTCTCCTCCTTGAGCGCCGCACTAGTTTGCCTTGCCACTACCCTTCGCTGCAAGCATGTGGGTTTTCCCCTTCGTCCCATCACTAGCGGCGAGCCACCGCTTCGATCTCCTCCGTCTTCAGCATGCTTACCGACCACTCTGCCTTCGCCACCGAGACTGACCCCCTTGCTTCGTTCGGTTGTACATCCTTGTCTTCTTCAATTATTATATGTAAGTAAAATAAAAGTTAGTTATATATATGTACAAAGTTTCTTATATATGCTGTTTTGTAAACCTCAATTTCTGAATATATTGGTTACAGTAAATATATAGATGGGTATATGTATTATAATAGTTGTAGGCTGTCTCATTCGTATTGGTTTATATAAACTACTGAATACATATATTGGCGTAATCTATAACGCACATTATTTACATGACTCTAAAAAAAAATTGATATATTTTCGTGTACATATATTTAACTATATTTGGGAAAGAGTAGGTCTGCACATGGTTATTCTTAAGCTTGGAATTTGTATGGGTATGTTGTATGTACGGATGGTATGTTAACATTTATAAATATGGTATAAGATTTTGTTTAACTATATATATTAGTCTTGGATTTGTAAGTTGATATCTGGTTTTCATTATTTTCGTAACGTATATATATATTGATTTGCATAGATTGTTAATAAGTTGTATATATGTATGATGCATAGCCTTTAAGTCTGCATTGTCATTGATCTTGGGTTATTTAAATTTTATTATATACACATGTTGTGCATATATATTTGATTCCAGCTGAAATATAAAGTAAGTTTACAAACTTCTGTTTGCCTATATATAAATATGTTAGTAGGTATAGTATATATATTTGTAAGTACTGTTGGTTGGCAGTTTAGGTATTAGTATATGTATAGGTCATATTATATTGCATGAGTCTGGTTTGAATTAGTTCATTATATATGTTGTCAGTATAAAATATTATATTATATGTAGTGTAAAGGTGAGTTATACAAATCTTAAATTTGGTAGCATTGAAGTATGTTGTGACAGATGTATATTTCAAGTTGTATTGATAAGTTTTATTATTCTATATGAGTTATAACACCTTGTACAATGTATATATATATGTTTCATTTTTTTTATGTTTAATTTAAAATAATGATTTTGAAATACATATATATTTAAATTTTAAAAATGTGTTTGAATATAAAATATAAACTTATGTACATAATTAGATATATATGTTCAATTATACCATTGATCTTCCTCGATATAGTCTAATTTGATTTTGTCAATTTTATCAGCTTCGTTCGTCGATTCGAGTTCAATCTTGACTTGTTTTGAAATTCGTGCCCATGTAGCTTTATTTTGAAATTTGTGCTTGGGTTCGTAACTCGGTCTACCGTCTATTCTCTCTAGCCTCGAAAGGTGAGCAATCACTCACGATTAACATTCTTTTATTTATTAAATCTGATTTCAATTGGAACGACAATTGAAATATGCTGCTGTTATTTATGCTATTAACTGTATTAGTTCACCTGTGACATCTGACACCATTATCTGTTATATATGCAATGATAATCCAGTTTGGTTGTTAAATGATTGATTGTTTGATGTTTACAATTGGACGTTAAAATTGTAATGTATAAAGTGATAAATATTATGCAAATAAATTTGGCGTAGGATAATTAAAAATTGAATCGACACATATGTTGAATTTAATTAGTTGAATATGACCCCTTTAATTTGTTAAATTAATTGACATGTAGAATAGTGATAATTACACTTTGAACCATTGAACGTATATTTGATTAATTGTTGTAGTGTTAAAATTTAAATCGAATGACAAGTGAAGAACCGTATAATTATTAGTGTAATAATCTTTAATCTACATGAAATGATAGTGTAGATTCTAGAAATAATTATATTAATTTGCACAAACAACAATGTAAATTAATACGGTTATTTCGGGATTATTTGAATTAATTATTGGATTGTTATTGATTGTTGTTATTGCTTGTTTATTTACTTTGACACCATCCCAGTTATCACACTGCAAGTTCCCTTTGCTATGCTTTGATTTTGAATCGAATTGGAATCGGGTTGAAATGATAAATACCCAAATTAAACTTTGACCCAGGATAGAGAATTAAATAAAAACCCGATTGGTCAATAATTTGATTTAAAAATAAAATGAAGATTTTATGTGAATAAATAAATATGGTTTGAAACGAAGTTGGAAATTGAATTTTAATGAAATTTAAAATGTGAATATTTAGTAATCTGAAATGAAATATTAATAAAGAAATTGATGAAAGAATGGTTTAATTTAAGAAATGATTGAATTAAGTTTTGAAATTATTTAATAATTTAATGAGATTGAATTATTTAATAATTAAATTAAATTGAATCCTTTGATAATTAAAATTGAACTTTTAATTAGTGGAATTTAGTTCTTATTTAATTGAGCTTTGAAATTGTAACTAAGTAAATAAATAAGTGAAATTGAATTTCTTTAACTAGAAATAAAATGTGATTTATTGAAATAAATGTAAGACTTGAAATTTAAATAATTTGATTTGATGAATTCAATTTAATTCAATTTGAAAGTTTTGATATAATGAAGTTGAATTTAAATAATGGATTTAATGAATTGGAAATTTAATAGAAATTGTTTTGAATGGCAAATTTACTTAATGAAGATTGAATGAAATCGATAAATGAATTTGAAATTGATTTGAATGTTAAATTAAATTAATTTAAATGATTTCGGAATGAAACTTATATACGAATTTGAATCAATATTTGAATTGTTTTAAATAGAAACTGAAATTGAATTATAAGATTTTGAAATTTATGAATTTGGAAGTTTTGAAACGTAAATTTTGGAAATTGATTTAGAAAGGGAAATGAGATGTTGGTTTACAAATTCTAATTGAAATTGTAATTGATTTGGTTTTTGAAATATATAAACGACCAATCGGTGTAATAATTTCGAAAGTTATTAAAGAGACCGGAATCGGTTAGGGACATACTCTCTGTCTAAACCTAAAACCACTTTAATAACTATACACGGAGTGTGATCCAGAATGAAGTGGTTAAAATGATGTACGTGATGACTGAAGAAAGGGAACGATAATGGATAGCCTTGACACTTGTGTCAAATTGGAAATGACTAAAACAGAAGCCGTGTCGGGCCAATGGGGGTCAGCTACCTCAAGCGAACACACTTCTTCGAACTACTCATTACTTGTTGTCGATTGGTGCACCCTTGATTTTGGGAGTGTTGTTTCGCGGTGTTGCGATCGCTGCGGCGATGCGTTCTCACCAGTCCGGATCAGGCAAACGGTAGTTTCACTACCTTGGGTATTGCCTCATGTGCCTTGTCATACTTATATTCCTTTATACGCGACCACTACGATTTTGGTTTGTACCTTTAGTATATGGATTGCCCTCTGGTGACTTCCGGTTTTGGGGAAACTACGGTCTTGTATATGCTCTTGGGAATAAAAATGTGTTAAGGGGAATAATGGTAACGCCTTAACACTATTTTGATATCTTTATATTACTGATAGACATTTTCTACTTATCGTACACTACTATATAGTAGATAGTTTAACGGATCCTTAAAGGATGGTTATTCCAAACATCCTTTGAGTTACTTGTATTTCAATTGCTATTTCACTTGAGTTGGATTTATTGATATAAGAATGTTAATCCTGACTCGAGTGTTTTGTGTTTTCCTTTACGCTCGGGTCAGACTGAGTGTACCAGTATTTGAGACTCACCTTTGGAGTTGGAGCTTTGCTTGAAGATCCAGCCATCTATTCTGCTTTCCGTATTCGATGATTCCAGTGATGTATTCTGATTTGTATCTGATGTATCATATTACTCTTCCGTTGTATCTGGTTTAACTCTGATGTAACTTATACATTTATATAGTAGTTTCATGAACTACTATCTCTTTTATTTCCACTGCATTTATTACTCTGTGTCTGTGATCTGTGATTATTTATTTACTATATATGTTCAGTTTTGCCAAATTTAAATTAACAACGCAATATTTTGAATTATTCAAGTCCGACATGTGCGGATGCGAATAGTGCAAAATAGCTGTAATATCCCGGAAATTTTAACAATATCAATTTAATAATCTGTTAAATAATTAAATTGATATTGATGATCTTTGATAATAAGATTTGAATTTAATTTAATAATCTGATTAAATTAGTATTAATTGGTGATTTTATCTTTTAAAAGTTAATAAGATATTTTCTATTTGAATATATATATTTATTTATATATATTGTAAATAGAAGCTTTGGGTAAATTGGGAATTTAGATTTAATTTAATATGACTTTTCAAAGTTATTTAAATTAGTAAATTTATAGTTTTAAAATACTTTAATTGCTTAAGATATTTTTACTTAAGTTTAAAATTATATAAGAGTTAACAAAAAAAAAAGCTTGTTTTGTTTCTTTTTAAAATATCACTTGATAATATAATCTCTTATATAAATTATTTAAATATCAAATATGTTAATTTCAGATAATAAGTATAATGTATTATTTTTATTAAGATGAATGGATTTTATAGAATATGGAATTTTTATTTAATTGAATGAATAGTTATATATGTATATATATATAACTTAACTTTTAAATTGAATCTTAGGATTTAATTTAATTTTAATTTGAATTTAAGCTTTGAAATTCAAAGGAATAAATATTTAATTGTTTTGGATGTTAGAATATTTGTATAAACTTTTAGTTATAAATAAAATTTAGTTTTTTTTTTTTTTTTTTTAAAAAAGCAATTTGTATATATATAGATAAGTATTTTATAAGTAAAGAAAAAGGCTTTTAATTACTTTAAAATAAATAGAATTATGAATAAATACTTATAAGACAAGTGTCTTTAGCCTAAAGCTTCATTATAACATGTGTAAATAAAAGATAAACTATAAGGACAAGTGTCTCATTTAATTTTTATTTTATTTTTATAAATTATAATTTACATACATATATACATTTGCATATCTCCACTTCATTTTCTTTAAAAAAATCTTCATTTCAAAACCAAGAAAACCCAAAACAATTCTCTAATACAAAATCTGAAATCAGTATTCGAAATACCTCAAAACAAAACCAAATTCAAACAATCTATAATTCATTTTCCAAATCATCTCAAAAAGCTGTCTGCATATTCAAAACCAAAGACCTCTGTAATTCATCTTCCAAATCAAACAGATCAGCCAACATTTCTTCTTCAAAAACAAATCTGTATCATTCCTCAAACTAAATTGCAAATCAACTTGTTGTAACATTCTTCTTCAAATCAAAAACAAAGGCCAGTATGCATTTTTCAATCTGGAATCAACTTAAGAAAACTGTCTGCATTCATTTTGCAATTTGGAACCACCTCAAGTCTATCTGCCTTCATTTCTTCAACCTGGAGCAAGCATGCATGTAGTTTTAAAGCAAAAAGAAAAAGCATTCAAACTCTTAGTTTCAAGTTTTCAGTTCAAAAGCTTTTCAAAAATTTAAACTACCTCTGTTCATCAAAACAGGTGAGTAACATTTTATTCTTAGGATTTAAGTTATGAAAGATGGTTGCATGTGAATATTTATAAATGGTTCTGCATATCTATGTATTGATATATGATTTTATATCTGAGTTTCTATGTATACATGGATGAGTAGTTATGTGTGCATGTCTGTTATATTTGAATTCTGTTCTGTTTGTTGCCAGACTCGAGAATTTCTTTTTAAATCTCTTACCATTGGATCTAGTTTTTGTAATAACTTAATTTACAAACAAGATTGGTTTGATTTATCACATATAAATGTTAAAAAGTTTAATTTAAGACAAACCTTTGGGTCTGAGTGTCTCTGTAACCATAATATCAGTAAGGTGATTTAAAAGTGGAAATTTAAACTTTGTAATTTGTAATTCCAGGGGTATAAATGGAAAACTTAGACTATAATATGATTTTTAGCATTGAAATTAAAATTTTTAGTTTAGAAAAATGAGTGCAGTTCTGTATTGAACTAAATAGGGGATTTTGGGAAATTCTGGTGATCTTTTGATTTGTGGTAGTCGGGGTTTTGGGTAATGGCAGAGGAATGATCAGGGATGATGTAAAAATTGTCAGGAGAATTTTTAATGCCGTGGGAAAGAATTGATTTGGGATTAAAGTTTTAAACCCTAGTTTTACTTAGTCTTGATAAAATGATCACCCCGATCTCTTTGGTCGATCGAGTGTAAAGGGGTTTTAAGAGAGGGAGGCTTGGTCGATGACGAGTGCATGGTCGGAATTCCAGAAGTTCTGGTGGTCGGAAATGCGAAGACGAGGGATTTGCCAGGTTTTGGTGATGGTTGGTCCTTTTGTTCCAGGTTTTTGAAATTGAACTCAATTTCGATTTCGCGAAATGATTAAAGATTCGATGATCGTAGCTGGGTTGGTGGTTGATCGTCGAAGTGGTGGAGATGTCATCGATGATCGAAGCTCTGGCAGTGGGGTGTGCACGTGCACGCGATCGAAATGTCTGGTGAAGTCTGTTAGCAGAGAAAGGTTCCAGTGTTGCTCGAGTTTTCTTGAGTGCGACTCGAAGTTTTTAAGTTTTGACTCGAAGTGATTTAAGGGAGTCTCGAGTATTTTTGTGTGTTACCAGGTTTTTCAAACAGGCTGTCTGTTTAAATTTAAATCTAAATTTAAAGACTGTAAAGAAACATTTAAAAACAGGAAGTTGAATTTTTAAAAGATATAAGATTTCTTTAACATGTAAAAGTTTTTGAATTAGATTTAAACTTTGATAAAGACAAATTGTTATTCATTTTAAGTCTCAAATTTAAAATGAAATTTAGGTGTAAATTTGAAATGGATATTTTCAAATGTAGGTAAGAATGATAATTTATCTATGGATAAGAAAAATGTTTTATCTTAAAGTTGAAATCATTAAACTTAAAGGTAATTAAAAATGGTTTAATAAATTTAATAAACTAATGTTTTGAATTAATTAATTTATTATTAAAGATTTAGAATACTTTGTAAATGAATAACTTGATTATTAATAAAACAAAGTTTTATCTTAAGAAAATTAGAAGTTTATATTCATTAAATTTATAAGGAATTTAATGGATAATTTATTTATTTGATTAATTAATCATTTGGATTAATTAATAGATACTTAAAGGTTTAAACAAATTAATTAATAATTAAGATTAATTAATTAGGAATAATTAATTTATAATTAAGGATTATAAATTAGAGTATTAATAAATGGTTAAGAATTAATTAGATGAATAATTAAATATTAATTAAGTTATGGTTAACACTTAATTAATTAAATAATTTAAAGATTAATTAATTGGTTATAAAGATTTATTAATTTAAAATTAATAAATACTTAATCTAAGTTAATTACTTAAGAAAAGTAATTATAGAGTTGTTAATAGTTAATGAAGGTCATTAACTATGGATTATTTAATAATTAATTAATGTAATTAATTTTAATAGTTAATTAGATTAATTAATTTAAAGATAATCATTTTAGAATTTGATTTAAATAAATTACTTAATGGAAGTAATTAAGAATTAATTATTATTGTAATTAATTGAAGTTAATTTGATTAGTTAAGTTAATTAATTAGGTTTAATTAATTTAGAATAATCAAGAGATGATTTGATAATAATTACTAAATTGTAATTATTAAGGTATATTATTTAGGGAAGTTAGTAATAAATAATTACTGGAAGTAATTAAGTGAATAATGATTTTATTAATGGAAGTAATTTAAGTTTAATTACTTTGAATAATTAATCAAGGGATTAATTAAGAAATTAATTAAGGAGAATTAATTTAGTAAATGGAAGTAATTAAGGGTAGTTAATTACTGATTGAAGATTAATCAAGGTGATTAATAAATGTTGTTTAATTTAAAGTTAATTACTTAATTAATTTAATTAAAGTAATTAATAATTAATTTGTAATTAAGGATCATTAATTAATATAATTAATGATATAATTAAGATTGATTAATTAAGTATAATTAATAAATGAAGTGATTAATTAATGTAATTAATTAAGGTTTAATATAATTAATTATAGTTGATTAATTTAATTAATTTTAGTTAATTAATTAATGAAGTAATTAAAGGTTAATTACTATAAGTGGTTAAGAATAATTAATTTAAGTAATTAATTAAGGATAAATTACTTGAAGGTAATTAAAAGATAATTAATCAAAGATGATTAATTGAAAAGGTAATTAGAGGATAATTAATTAATTTATAATTAATTAATGTTTAAGTAAGCAGGATTTATAAAATAAAGTAATTAATTTAATTCACTTTAAATTAATTAGAGAAAATATAAATCATTACTTATGAATGGGTGATAATATTGAATACTTGGCATTGATTGATATCTCTGATGAGATATATGCTGTGTGATATGGATGTTAGTTGAATTGTGATGATAATATGGATTATCTGATGATATTGATAATGTTGATTATCTATTGTGAATTATCTTTCTATGTGTATAAAGATAATTGTATTAAATTGTTTTAACCTTTAAAACAACTTGGCCTTAAAAGATACGTTTTGGATTTCGATGAGACCGGGATCGGGTTTCCGTATACCGGATTTCCAGGTCTGGAGACCCGAATACCACATCGATCCAAATTTACGTTAGGTCGTGAAATCCAAATGGAGCAAGTGAAGACTCGAGGTGTAAGAACGATTCTTTGTCAGTATAACTCTGTGGGTGATTCCGTAATGAGTTGACGGAGATAGTACTTTCAGATTCGAGATAAAGATTTAGAGTGCAAGGGTTATTGTCGTTAACTCTGAGGGTGATTCCAATACGAGTGTAACGAGATAATGCCTTCGGTTTCGTTCGAACCCGGAACGAACTTGTATGGATTGAATGCTTTCAGCACATCGTCAGGTGGACGATGAGCATTCTAAGATAGATGTGTTCTTTTCTAAGGTAATCGTGACCTCAAGCCTCACAAACCGGGAATGGCTAAAACAGGGGAGGTGCAGCAAGGTTAGTGGGTAGCACCCAAGTAGGACAAGATGACCTCTGTCTAGATGTCCCTTTCTATTTTCGACTTAGTGTGTGCGGTTGGTCATGACAACCGTGGGGTATCTTGTGCGGGAATTATCCAGTAAGGGATGTTCCGACCTTGTGTTGCAGGGGATTGGGAGTGATCCTCGGTACGGTGATCTAGGCCACGTACTGTGACGGGCGGTACCCCGGTAGCCCTGCCATTGAATGGAATCCAAAATCCAATAAGTGATAACGGACTTGATTGTATACCTATGTATGCTGGAATTTAATGAATGTAACAATTTCGGCTATTTCATATTTATTTGAAAACCCTAGACCTATTATAATACAATCGAATTTCCTATCAAATGTTTTGGTTAGCGTAAGGTAAAAACTTACCCATATTTATTGATGGGGAGTCTTACGTGATACCTTTTCTTTCAAAAGGTTTTGAAGTTAAACAAGTTTAACCTGTTACTCACACCAGACCCATGTCTGACCCAAGTTGTTTATTTCTGTTTTATAAACTCTTGGGTACTCAAATTTTTACGAGTAGCCAAGGGATTCAGGTTTAGCTTTGACGAGTAATCTGGAGGAGCAATGGAGCAGGAGGCTTCGGCGTTGTAGATATAGATAGTAGTTTTCCGCTGTGTTGATCTTTGTATTGATCTGTATTGTGTTGAGATGTAATAACTAGACAGATGTTTATAACTGTCTAGTATGTGATGTGTAATCTGTGTAACTCTGATAGATGATGTATATGATACTATGTAATATTTATGTGATATATTATATTTCGTTTCGTTTCCGCTGTGAGTATCTGTTGTTGTTTTCTTTTCTCTTCTTCTCTTTTCTATTTCTCACCCCTTTCTTTCTTACTGTCGATGCGATTTTCCGGGAGTGGAAAGTCGGGTCGTCACACGTGGTATCAGAGCTTAGGTTGAGCGAATGCCTAAGCTTTTGGTTAAGTGAATATCAGAGCTATTGGTTGAGTGAATACCTAGCTCTGGAGTGGTATCTATCGTGAGAGAGCGTATTTGTAATTTTTATATAACTATATTTATATATCTATTCTACCTATATTGTTGGGTTACCCGTACAGGTTTTCCAATATAAGATTTAAAGGTAGATAAGGTAGTAGTGTATGAAACACGACTACCAATGGTTGGAATTAAGGTTGGAAGTGTATTTATCGAGACTGTAGACCCAATACTGTCTCGAGTAAGTTTTACTGTGATGAAGGATTTCATTGAATCTCTGAAGGAAACCTGTTAAGGTTCGGAGTTTATCTGTAAAGTTGGATGAGTAGAGTTTGGATCTATCGGTTGAACAGAAGCAAGTGATGGTATCTTGATACCTCAGGTAATAGTAGCTGTGTGATGAGATGCAGTGACGATGGATGTTCCCGAAGATGTTTTCTTTGGAACGAGTTTGAGGAAGTATGTCTGTTTCAGTGTTATGGCTGAATTCAGCATGGTGTTTCTGTTGGTTTGGGGTTCGAGTTTCTCGAAGATCTTTGGATAGAAGTCCTTGGCATCAGTATCAGCAGTGCAGCTCGGAGTGTTCTGTGATGGCAGAAAGTTGTCAGGCTGAGCAGTTTTTCTGGAGGTGAAATTCAGAAGCAGCAGGGTGCATCCATTTCTTCGATGGATTGGATAGTTAAGTATGGGCTGTTCTGATTTGTTAAGAGGAACAGTTTTCTTTGGAAATAGGCTGGGTTGATCGCAAAAGTGACTTGCGATAGTTTGAGGGTTCTCTTGGGTTATCAGAGTTTTTCTGAGTGTCTTCAGAGAAGTCAGGAGTTGTCCACATCTGAAGGTTGAGTTTTCTTATCGACTGGATTCCAGGAGTAGTACCGGTAGTTCAGTCTAGTTGAAGGATGTTTCCTAGAGATGGAGTTGGTGCAGCAACTCAAGTTTTGATGGAGTATCTGAGTTTTATTTATGGATCAGTGAACCTTATTTCTGGAATGAGTTGTCCAGTCTGTGCTTGTGTTCTACCTCAGATCAGAATTGAGCATCGGAAGCAGTTTGGAGTATATCTCTGGATAGGAGAAGTAAGTTTGGAATCTACTGATGTTGTGAAGTAAAGTTATGTTTGGATCTCTTCTGTGTTCTGATTTGGATAAGTATTGGGTTTTCAGGATTGAATTGTCAGTTTGGACAATTGGAATTCATTGAGTTTTATGTATCTCTGAGGGGTACGTGTAAGATCTATCTCTGGTTTTGGAATCAGCAGTTTTGGAAGGTTTAGTTGTTGAGTCAGACTCGTCTGTAGTCTGATATTCTGTTTAGTTCTGTAGATCTAGATGAGTAGGAGATCTATAGCTTAGTGGTATTAATTGTTTGTAGAGCGAGTATCCCGGTATATATATACTTGGGGAAACTCGAGGAATTCTATCTAGAATTTTGTCTGGATAGTTAGATTTGATTGATTGGATGAATTGGTTGCTATGGTTGTTAGCATATGGATGATAGTATATGCTTGTGTTTTAAAATTTAAAATCTTTAATAAGATTATTAAATTACCTTTGTTTAAATTTCGGGGACGAAATTATTTTAAGGGGGGAGGAATGTAATATCCCGGAAATTTTAACAATATCAATTTAATAATCTGTTAAATAATTAAATTGATATTGATGATCTTTGATAATAAGATTTGAATTTAATTTAATAATCTGATTAAATTAGTATTAATTGGTGATTTTATCTTTTAAAAGTTAATAAGATATTTTCTATTTGAATATATATATTTATTTATATATATTGTAAATAGAAGCTTTGGGTAAATTGGGAATTTAGATTTAATTTAATATGACTTTTCAAAGTTATTTAAATTAGTAAATTTATAGTTTTAAAATACTTTAATTGCTTAAGATATTTTTACTTAAGTTTAAAATTATATAAGAGTTAACAAAAAAAAAAAGCTTGTTTTGTTTCTTTTTAAAATATCACTTGATAATATAATCTCTTATATAAATTATTTAAATATCAAATATGTTAATTTCAGATAATAAGTATAATGTATTATTTTTATTAAGATGAATGGATTTTATAGAATATGGAATTTTTATTTAATTGAATGAATAGTTATATATGTATATATATAACTTAACTTTTAAATTGAATCTTAGGATTTAATTTAATTTTAATTTGAATTTAAGCTTTGAAATTCAAAGGAATAAATATTTAATTGTTTTGGATGTTAGAATATTTGTATAAACTTTTAGTTATAAATAAAATTTAGTTTTTTTTTTTTTTTTTAAAAAGCAATTTGTATATATATAGATAAGTATTTTATAAGTAAAGAAAAAGGCTTTTAATTACTTTAAAATAAATAGAATTATGAATAAATACTTATAAGACAAGTGTCTTTAGCCTAAAGCTTCATTATAACATGTGTAAATAAAAGATAAACTATAAGGACAAGTGTCTCATTTAATTTTTATTTTATTTTTATAAATTATAATTTACATACATATATACATTTGCATATCTCCACTTCATTTTCTTTAAAAAAATCTTCATTTCAAAACCAAGAAAACCCAAAACAATTCTCTAATACAAAATCTGAAATCAGTATTCGAAATACCTCAAAACAAAACCAAATTCAAACAATCTATAATTCATTTTCCAAATCATCTCAAAAAGCTGTCTGCATATTCAAAACCAAAGACCTCTGTAATTCATCTTCCAAATCAAACAGATCAGCCAACATTTCTTCTTCAAAAACAAATCTGTATCATTCCTCAAACTAAATTGCAAATCAACTTGTTGTAACATTCTTCTTCAAATCAAAAACAAAGGCCAGTATGCATTTTTCAATCTGGAATCAACTTAAGAAAACTGTCTGCATTCATTTTGCAATCTGGAACCACCTCAAGTCTATCTGCCTTCATTTCTTCAACCTGGAGCAAGCATGCATGTAGTTTTAAAGCAAAAAGAAAAAGCATTCAAACTCTCAGTTTCAAGTTTTCAGTTCAAAAGCTTTTCAAAAATTTAAACTACCTCTGTTCATCAAAACAGGTGAGTAACATTTTATTCTTAGGATTTAAGTTATGAAAGATGGTTGCATGTGAATATTTATAAATGGTTCTGCATATCTATGTATTGATATATGATTTTATATCTGAGTTTCTATGTATACATGGATGAGTAGTTATGTGTGCATGTCTGTTATATTTGAATTCTGTTCTGTTTGTTGCCAGACTCGAGAATTTCTTTTTAAATCTCTTACCATTGGATCTAGTTTTTGTAATAACTTAATTTACAAACAAGATTGGTTTGATTTATCACATATAAATGTTAAAAAGTTTAATTTAAGACAAACCTTTGGGTCTGAGTGTCTCTGTAACCATAATATCAGTAAGGTGATTTAAAAGTGGAAATTTAAACTTTGTAATTTGTAATTCCAGGGGTATAAATGGAAAACTTAGACTATAATATGATTTTTAGCATTGAAATTAAAATTTTTAGTTTAGAAAAATGAGTGCAGTTCTGTATTGAACTAAATAGGGGATTTTGGGAAATTCTGGTGATCTTTTGATTTGTGGTAGTCGGGGTTTTGGGTAATGGCAGAGGAATGATCAGGGATGATGTAAAAATTGTCAGGAGAATTTTTAATGCCGTGGGAAAGAATTGATTTGGGATTAAAGTTTTAAACCCTAGTTTTACTTAGTCTTGATAAAATGATCACCCCGATCTCTTTGGTCGATCGAGTGTAAAGGGGTTTTAAGAGAGGGAGGCTTGGTCGATGACGAGTGCATGGTCGGAATTCCAGAAGTTCTGGTGGTCGGAAATGCGAAGACGAGGGATTTGCCAGGTTTTGGTGATGGTTGGTCCTTTTGTTCCAGGTTTTTGAAATTGAACTCAATTTCGATTTCGCGAAATGATTAAAGATTCGATGATCGTAGCTGGGTTGGTGGTTGATCGTCGAAGTGGTGGAGATGTCATCGATGATCGAAGCTCTGGCAGTGGGGTGTGCACGTGCACGCGATCGAAATGTCTGGTGAAGTCTGTTAGCAGAGAAAGGTTCCAGTGTCGCTCGAGTTTTCTTGAGTGCGACTCGAAGTTTTTAAGTTTTGACTCGAAGTGATTTAAGGGAGTCTCGAGTATTTTTGTGTGTTACCAGGTTTTTCAAACAGGCTGTCTGTTTAAATTTAAATCTAAATTTAAAGACTGTAAAGAAACATTTAAAAACAGGAAGTTGAATTTTTAAAAGATATAAGATTTCTTTAACATGTAAAAGTTTTTGAATTAGATTTAAACTTTGATAAAGACAAATTGTTATTCATTTTAAGTCTCAAATTTAAAATGAAATTTAGGTGTAAATTTGAAATGGATATTTTCAAATGTAGGTAAGAATGATAATTTATCTATGGATAAGAAAAATGTTTTATCTTAAAGTTGAAATCATTAAACTTAAAGGTAATTAAAAATGGTTTAATAAATTTAATAAACTAATGTTTTGAATTAATTAATTTATTATTAAAGATTTAGAATACTTTGTAAATGAATAACTTGATTATTAATAAAACAAAGTTTTATCTTAAGAAAATTAGAAGTTTATATTCATTAAATTTATAAGGAATTTAATGGATAATTTATTTATTTGATTAATTAATCATTTGGATTAATTAATAGATACTTAAAGGTTTAAACAAATTAATTAATAATTAAGATTAATTAATTAGGAATAATTAATTTATAATTAAGGATTATAAATTAGAGTATTAATAAATGGTTAAGAATTAATTAGATGAATAATTAAATATTAATTAAGTTATGGTTAACACTTAATTAATTAAATAATTTAAAGATTAATTAATTGGTTATAAAGATTTATTAATTTAAAATTAATAAATACTTAATCTAAGTTAATTACTTAAGAAAAGTAATTATAGAGTTGTTAATAGTTAATGAAGGTCATTAACTATGGATTATTTAATAATTAATTAATGTAATTAATTTTAATAGTTAATTAGATTAATTAATTTAAAGATAATCATTTTAGAATTTGATTTAAATAAATTACTTAATGGAAGTAATTAAGAATTAATTATTATTGTAATTAATTGAAGTTAATTTGATTAGTTAAGTTAATTAATTAGGTTTAATTAATTTAGAATAATCAAGAGATGATTTGATAATAATTACTAAATTGTAATTATTAAGGTATATTATTTAGGGAAGTTAGTAATAAATAATTACTGGAAGTAATTAAGTGAATAATGATTTTATTAATGGAAGTAATTTAAGTTTAATTACTTTGAATAATTAATCAAGGGATTAATTAAGAAATTAATTAAGGAGAATTAATTTAGTAAATGGAAGTAATTAAGGGTAGTTAATTACTGATTGAAGATTTATCAAGGTGATTAATAAATGTTGTTTAATTTAAAGTTAATTACTTAATTAATTTAATTAAAGTAATTAATAATTAATTTGTAATTAAGGATCATTAATTAATATAATTAATGATATAATTAAGATTGATTAATTAAGTATAATTAATAAATGAAGTGATTAATTAATGTAATTAATTAAGGTTTAATATAATTAATTATAGTTGATTAATTTAATTAATTTTAGTTAATTAATTAATGAAGTAATTAAAGGTTAATTACTATAAGTGGTTAAGAATAATTAATTTAAGTAATTAATTAAGGATAAATTACTTGAAGGTAATTAAAAGATAATTAATCAAAGATGATTAATTGAAAAGGTAATTAGAGGATAATTAATTAATTTATAATTAATTAATGTTTAAGTAAGCAGGATTTATAAAATAAAGTAATTAATTTAATTCACTTTAAATTAATTAGAGAAAATATAAATCATTACTTATGAATGGGTGATAATATTGAATACTTGGCATTGATTGATATCTCTGATGAGATATATGCTGTGTGATATGGATGTTAGTTGAATTGTGATGATAATATGGATTATCTGATGATATTGATAATGTTGATTATCTATTGTGAATTATCTTTCTATGTGTATAAAGATAATTGTATTAAATTGTTTTAACCTTTAAAACAACTTGGCCTTAAAAGATACGTTTTGGATTTCGATGAGACCGGGATCGGGTTTCCGTATACCGGATTTCCAGGTCTGGAGACCCGAATACCACATCGATCCAAATTTACGTTAGGTCGTGAAATCCAAATGGAGCAAGTGAAGACTCGAGGTGTAAGAACGATTCTTTGTCAGTATAACTCTGTGGGTGATTCCGTAATGAGTTGACGGAGATAGTACTTTCAGATTCGAGATAAAGATTTAGAGTGCAAGGGTTATTGTCGTTAACTCTGAGGGTGATTCCAATACGAGTGTAACGAGATAATGCCTTCGGTTTCGTTCGAACCCGGAACGAACTTGTATGGATTGAATGCTTTCAGCACATCGTCAGGTGGACGATGAGCATTCTAAGATAGATGTGTTCTTTTCTAAGGTAATCGTGACCTCAAGCCTCACAAACCGGGAATGGCTAAAACAGGGGAGGTGCAGCAAGGTTAGTGGGTAGCACCCAAGTAGGACAAGATGACCTCTGTCTAGATGTCCCTTTCTATTTTCGACTTAGTGTGTGCGGTTGGTCATGACAACCGTGGGGTATCTTGTGCGGGAATTATCCAGTAAGGGATGTTCCGACCTTGTGTTGCAGGGGATTGGGAGTGATCCTCGGTACGGTGATCTAGGCCACGTACTGTGACGGGCGGTACCCCGGTAGCCCTGCCATTGAATGGAATCCAAAATCCAATAAGTGATAACGGACTTGATTGTATACCTATGTATGCTGGAATTTAATGAATGTAACAATTTCGGCTATTTCATATTTATTTGAAAACCCTAGACCTATTATAATACAATCGAATTTCCTATCAAATGTTTTGGTTAGCGTAAGGTAAAAACTTACCCATATTTATTGATGGGGAGTCTTACGTGATACCTTTTCTTTCAAAAGGTTTTGAAGTTAAACAAGTTTAACCTGTTACTCACACCAGACCCATGTCTGACCCAAGTTGTTTATTTCTGTTTTATAAACTCTTGGGTACTCAAATTTTTACGAGTAGCCAAGGGATTCAGGTTTAGCTTTGACGAGTAATCTGGAGGAGCAATGGAGCAGGAGGCTTCGGCGTTGTAGATATAGATAGTAGTTTTCCGCTGTGTTGATCTTTGTATTGATCTGTATTGTGTTGAGATGTAATAACTAGACAGATGTTTATAACTGTCTAGTATGTGATGTGTAATCTGTGTAACTCTGATAGATGATGTATATGATACTATGTAATATTTATGTGATATATTATATTTCGTTTCGTTTCCGCTGTGAGTATCTGTTGTTGTTTTCTTTTCTCTTCTTCTCTTTTCTATTTCTCACCCCTTTCTTTCTTACTGTCGATGCGATTTTCCGGGAGTGGAAAGTCGGGTCGTCACAATAGCGGGTCGTTACAATTGGTATCAGAGCTTTGGTAGCTCTAGGCAAAACTCAACAGATATGGTAAATGTATTTACAGAATCACTCTCATTCGAGTTTCAATCTCTTCCTTTTGACTCGATTCATTTGAATTTTGGAACGTTCCCCTCGGTTCCAAAATCCATTCGTGTCCCTCATTATTCGTCTTCTTTTAAAATCGGAGTGTCTCATAACTCCACTTCGAATGATCCCTATCATAACTTGGCGGTCTCGCCAATCTTCGAATGATTCGTAAAGGGGTGAAACTCCTTTACAATAGGCATTGATTTACCGGAGATTTTTGTATCCTCGGTCTACAATGCTATCTATTTCCTGCTATACCTGAATTCTATTCCTTGAGATCGAATGTAGATTTGCTTTGGAAATTCTGCATCGATCTCATTCTTGAAGTCCCGGTCGACCCGGTTAAGGTTGCCCGCGATTTACATAAACCTATCCATCTTCTTGTTTCGTTATTTAATCATCCTTTCTTCTGTTTCGAACTTATCTTCGAATCAGAATTCTCCTTGATTTGAGTCTATCAAAATTTGAGTCTCTATCCTTGCTTTGAAATCAATTCTTGTATTGTCAAGCGAGGAAGTGTATTTGCAAATTAATGTTTAAAAATGTTTTAATATATATTGTGTTGTTTGAGTTTTTGATGCTGATTTGGGTTTCCGATCGATTCGTCTGATCAACGCTATCGATAGGATTTCCAAAACACTTTTACAGAGCAAACTGACACAATATCGTTTTCAAATTTGGTAAACAAAATAAATTTTTGAATGATTATATTATATATAAATATAAGTCTTCTGAAATTAAATTATTAATGAATTTGTTGTCAGAAATGATAATATTTGATTATCATTTATTATTTTGCAAACCATTGATTTTCCAACTTATAAATAAATGGAAATTATAAACTTGGTTTATAAATTGATTTTGTAAATTTAAAATGAATTTAAATCAAGAATTTGAGAATTTAATTTCCGAAAATTTCAAACCTTGGTTTTAAAGGTTTTAAAATGTATTATCTAAAGTATTTTCGAATAAAATCATTTCATAGAAATTTTAGATGTTTAATCAGCGCTCTTCTCTTTGTCGCTGGAAAATAATCTCGGTGATGGCGGCCGCATCATCGACATTCATTTTCGAGTTTCGAAGTGGAGAAACCATTCTGTAGCTTTGCTATGGTTTTGTTTGGAAATGTTTTAATTTGAATTTCTTAAGTATGACTTGATATATATATATATATATATATGGGAATATTATTTTAAATTTATTTGATTTAATATATATAGTATATACATAATTATCTCTAAAGGGTTTGAAATTAAACGGAAATTTAATTCTTAAAATTATGTTAAAGGATGTTTTCAATTGTAAATAAAGCTAAATTTTGGATAAATATTTAAGCTTGAAATAATTGGATTTGAAAATATTATTTGTATAGTACTAAATTGCATTTCAATATAACTTACCTAAATTATTCAGAAGTTAAAAATGTAATTGGATAAAATACAATATAAAATTTGAGTGTTTATAATAAATGTTTTACACTTAGATAAAAAAATATATGCTAATAAGTGGATAGAATAATAAGTTAACTGAATGAGATGAATATGATAAATTTGTTCTGAAAGAATTAACAAATTGAAATTTGATCAACATAAGAAAATACCTTAAATTTAAAAGAAATTAATAGATGTAAATTAATTTAAATCGAAACTTTTATGTTTTAAATTAATTTATATGGGTTAAATATATGTGAGTAGATATATTAAGTAGAATAAATTTAACAGTAATTGGAATAAAGAAGAATTTAAAATTGTTGAAGAAAATATGATTATAATAAAAGACTATTCAAATTTATGGTTTTAGAAATTGTAAATTTAAGAAAATGGGATAATAAGATAATGAATTTAGAGATAGTTGAGATTGATTTTAGTGAAATCAAATGGATTAAATCAATTATTGAATATCAATTAATTTAAATTTAAATTTATATGGTTTAAATTAATTGTTATTTGTATTTCAAATCTGTTTTTCTTTTTGGTTGTTTCTATTCTCCTACCTCGTTCCTTTTCGGGGACGAAAAGTTTTGAGTGGGGGAGAGTGTAACGACCCGTAAATTCCAGCTGTTTTAATAACGTAATTAGTTGAAATTTTTTGAAATTTTAAACGATAAAATTTTGAAATATAAATTTGATATTTGGAATGCGTCTAGTTAAACATAGCAACTGGTAAATTTTCGTCCGAAAATATGAAAGTTTATTTCGCGCGTAAATTTACTTCAATTTAATCAGTTAAAAAGCGATGAAAATAAAATGTTTTCGAAATCTAAATATTTCTACATAGAAAAATTCTAAACCATCTTCTGAGCAAACGCAATTTTTCGTTTTTCAAAATTCGGACATCTTTAGCTCCGTCGATCTTATTTTCTTACGTTTTTCTCGCATTTTCTGCTGGTAGAAAATTCGAATTTTATAAATTCATCGTACCACTGATATCTGCATATCGTTTTGATCCACTTGTCGTGCTGATTTTTATGGTATATTTATATTTGTATTTTACATTTTGATACACAGCGAAAACCGTGTAACAGTCAATCGTATCGGTTCCAAAATAATAATAATAATAACTTTTAAACTTATTTGTGACGATTCAAAATTTTCCTTTGTTCGGAAATCAACGGTCACCATCTTTTATTATTAGCCTTGAATTAAGCACTCACTTTCACCGTTCCCTAGTTTCAATTGGTGACTGGTTAGCCATTCCATTTCCGTTCTCTGTTTGGGATTCAAAAGAAAAGGTATATTTATTATCTTTCGCTATGCTTCAAAAAAGAAAAAAAAATCATGTTGCTCCTTTTGCCTATCACGTGCTAATTTTTTTCCACCACTTCTCCAACTAATCTCCTCTCCATGCTCACGCTCACTGCTTCTCCAACTCATCCCATCTCACCTCCAAAGGCAGCTCACGCCCGCCCTGTCGCTCCTCTCCATCCAATCACCGACCAGATCCCCCCCACCTGAGCGGCTTGACATCACCGAGCACCCCACCGCGCTAACTTCCGCCCTGGCCGTGCTCCCTCCTTCTCCTCGCCTCGCGTGCAAGCAACCCCACCTGAAACCATCAACCATGACCGCTCCACCCCACCGCGCCGGCTGCTCCTCCTTGAAAGCCGCACTAGTTTGCCTTGCCACTACCCTTCGCTGCAAGCATGTGGTTTTTCCCCTTCGTCCCATCACTAGCGGCGAGCCACCGCTTCGATCTCCTCCGTCTTCAGCATGCTTGCCGACCACTCTGCCTTCGCCACCGAGACCGACCCCCTTGCTTCGTTCGGTCATACATCCTTGTCTTCTTCAATTATTATATGTAAGTAAAATAAAAGTTAGTTATATATATGTACAAAGTTTCTTATATATGATGTTTTGTAAACCTCAATTTCTGAATATATTGGTTACAGTAAATATATAGATGGGTATATGTATTATAATAGTTGTAGGCTGTCTCATTCGTATTGGTTTATATAAACTACTGAATACATATATTGGCGTAATCTATAACGCACATTATTTACATGACTCTAAAAAAAATTTGATATATTTTCGTGTACATATATTTAACTATATTTGGGAAAGAGTAGGTCTGCACATGGTTATTCTTAAGCTTGGAATTTGTATGGGTATGTTGTATGTACGGATGGTATGTTAACATTTATAAATATGGTATAAGATTTTGTTTAACTATATATATTAGTCTTGGATTTGTAAGTTGATATCTGGTTTACATTATTTTCGTAACGTATATATATATATATATATATTGATTTGCATAGATTGTTAATAAGTTGTATATATGTATGATGCATAGCCTTTAAGTCTGCATTGTCATTGATATTGGGTTATTTAAATTTTATTATATACACATGTTGTGCATATATATTTGATTCCAGCTGAAATATAAAGTAAGTTTACAAACTTCTGTTTGCCTATATATAAATATGTTAGTAGGTATAGTATATATATTTGTAAGTACTGTTGGTTGGCAGTTTAGGTATTAGTATATGTATAGGTCATATTATATTGCATGAGTCTGGTTTGAATTAGTTCATTATATATGTTGTCAGTATAAAATATTATATTATATGTAGTGTAAAGGTGAGTTATACAAATCTTAAATTTGGTAGCATTGAAGTATGTTGTGACAGATGTATATTTCAAGGTGTATTGATAAGTTTTATTATTCTATATGAGTTATAACACCTTGTACAATGTATATATATGTTTCATTTTTTTTATGTTTAATTTAAAATAATGATTTTGAAATACATATATATTTAAATTTTAAAAATGTGTTTGAATATAAAATATAAACTTATGTACATAATTAGATATATATGTTCAATTATACCATTGATCTTCCTCGATATATTCTAATTTGATTTTGTCAATTTTATCAGCTTCGTTCGTCGATTCGAGTTCAATCTTGACTTGTTTTGAAATTCGTGCCCATGTAGCTTTGTTTTGAAATTTGTGCTTGTGTTCGTAACTCGGTCTACCGTCTATTCTCTCTAGCCTCGAAAGGTGAGCAATCACTCACGATTAACATTCTTTTATTTATTAAACCTGATTTCAATTGGAACGACAATTGAAATATGCTGCTGTTATTTATGCTATTAACTGTATCAGTTCACCTGTGACATCTGACACCATTATCTGTTATATATGCAATAATAATCCAGTTTGGTTGTTAAATCATTGATTGTTTGATGTTTACAATTGGACGTTAAAATTGTAATGTATAAAGTGATAAATATTATGCAAATAAATTTGGCGTAGGATAATTAAAAATTGAATCGACACATATGTTGAATTTGATTAGTTGAATATGACCCCTTTAATTTGTTAAATTAATTGACATGTAGAATAGTGATAATTACACTTTGAACCATTGAACGTATATTTGATTAATTGTTGTAGTGTTAAAATTTAAATCGAATGACAAGTGAAGAACCGTATAATTATTAGTGTAATAATCTTTAATCTACATGAAATGATAGTGTAGATTCTAGAAATAATTATATTAATTTGCACAAACAACAATGTAAATTAATACGGTTATTTCGGGATTATTTGAATTAATTATTGGATTGTTATTGATTGTTGTTATTGCTTGTTTATTTACTTTGACACCATCCCAGTTATCACACTGCAAGTTCCCTTTGCTATGCTTTGATTTTGAATCGAATTGGAATCGGGTTGAAATGATAAATACCCAAATTAAACTTTGACCCAGGATAGAGAATTAAATAAAAACCCGATTGGTCAATAATTTGATTTAAAAATAAAATGAAGATTTTATGTGAATAAATAAATATGGTTTGAAACAAAGTTGGAAATTGAATTTTAATGAAATTTAAAATGTGAATATTTAGTAATCTGAAATGAAATATTAATAAAGAAATTGATGAAAGAATGGTTTAATTTAAGAAATGATTGAATTAAGTTTTGAAATTATTTAATAATTTAATGAGATTGAATTATTTAATAATTAAATTAAATTGAATCCTTTGATAATTAAAATTGAACTTTTAATTAGTGGAATTTAGTTCTTATTTAATTGAGCTTTGAAATTGTAACTAAGTAAATAAATAAGTGAAATTGAATTTCTTTAACAAGAAATAAAATGTGATTTATTGAAATAAATGTAAGGCTTGAAATTTAAAGAATTTGATTTGATGAATTTAATTTAATTCAATTTGAAAGTTTTGATATAATGAAGTTGAATTTAAATAATGGATTTAATGAATTGGAAATTTAATAGAAATTGTTTTGAATGGCAAATTTACTTAATGAAGATTGAATGAAATCGATAAATGAATTTGAAATTGATTTGAATGTTAAATTAAATTAATTTAAATGATTTCGGAATGAAACTTATATACGAATTTGAATCAATATTTGAATTGTTTTAAATAGAAATTGAAATTGAATTATAAGATTTTGAAATTTATGAATTTGGATGTTTTGAAACGTAAATTTTGGAAATTGATTTAGAAAGGGAAATGAAATGTTGGTTTACAAATTCTAATTGAAATTGTAATTGATTTGGTTTTTGAAATATATAAACGACCAATCGGTGTAATAATTTCGAAAGTTATTAAAGAGACCGGAATCGGTTAGGGACATACTCTCTGTCTAAACCTAAAACCACTTTAATAACTATACGCGGAGTGTGATCCAGAATGAAGTGGTTGGAATGATGTACGTGATGACAGAAGAAAGAGAACGATAATGGATAGCCTTGACACTTGTGTCAAATTGGAAATGACTAAAACAGGAGCCGTGCCGGGCCAATGGAGGTCAGCTACCTCAAGCGAACACACTTCTTCGAACTACTCATTACTTGTTGTCGATTGGTGCACCCTTGATTTTGGGAGTGTTGTTTCGCGGTGTTGCGATCGCTGCGGCGATGCGTTCTCACCAGTCCGGATCAGGCAAACGGTAGTTTCACTACCTTGGGTATTGCCTCATGTGCCTTGTCATACTTGTATTCCTTTATACGCGACCACTACGATTTTGGTTTGTACCTTTAGTATATGGATTGCCCTCTGGTGACTTCCGGTTTTGGGGAAACTACGGTCTTGTATATGCTCTTGGGAATAAAAATGTGTTAAGGGGAATAATGGTAACGCCTTAACACTATTTTGATATCTTTATATTACTGATAGACATTATCTACTTATCGTACACTACTACATAGTAGATAGTTTAACGGATCCTTAAAGGATGGTTATTCCAAACATCCTTTGAGTTACTTGTATTTCAATTGCTATTTCACTTGAGTTGGATTTATTGATATAAGAATGTTAATCCTGACTCGAGTGTTTTGTGTTTTCCTTTACGCTCGGGTCAGACTGAGTGTACCAGTATTCGAGACTCACCTTCGGAGTTGGAGCTTTGCTTGAAGATCCAGCCATCTATTCTGCTTTCCGTATTCGATGATTCCAGTGATGTATTCTGATTTGTATCTGATGTATCGTATTACTCTTCCGTTGTATCTGGTTTAACTCTGATGTAACTTATACATTTATATAGTAGCTTCATGAACTACTATCTCTTTTATTTCCGCTGCATTTATTACTCTGTGTCTGTGATCTGTGATTATTTATTTACTATATATGTTCAGTTTTGCCAAATTTAAATTAACAACGCGATATTTTGAATTATTCAAGTCCGACATGTGCGGATGCGAATAGTGCAAAATAGCGGGTCGTTACATATGGGATACTCCAGAATTAAGGGAATACGAATAGGGAGAGATACGAATGGATTGTGGAACCGAGGGGAACGTTCCAAAATCCAAAGGAAACGGAATCAAAAGGAAAGAATTCAAGCACAAACGAAAGTGATTCCGTAATTAAATTTACTACATATGCTGAGTTTTTCCTAAAACCAAAGCTCTGATACCAACTGTAACGACCCACTATTTTGGACCATTCAAATCGACAATAAATCCACACATGTCAGACTTGAATAATTCAAAATAATAGATTGTAATTAAAATTTGGCAAAACTCAGCATATACAGTAAATAAAATAATCACAGATCACATACACAGAGTAATATAACAATAATGCAGCGGAAACAAAAGAATAGTAGTTCATGAAGCTACTATATATATATAACAGAGTTAAACAAGATACAACAGATGTCTCGAATACAATAGTCAAATACAAGATCAAAATATATCACTTGAATCAAATGAATATCTGAAAGCTGGATAGATAGCTGGATCTCCAAGCGAAGCTCCAACTCTAAAGGTGAGTCTCGAATACTGGTACACTCAGTCTGACCCGAGCGTAAAGCAAAACACAAAACACTCGAGTCAGGATTAACATTCTTATATCAATAAATCCAACACAAGTGAAATAACAACTGAAAATACAAATAACTCAAAGGATGTCTGGGATAACCATCCTCTAAGGATCCGTTAAACTATTTATATATAGTAGTGTATGCTAAGTAGATAATGCATATCAGTAATATAAAGTATCAAAATAGCGTTAAGGCATTACCATTATCCCCCTTAACACATTTTATATAAGCGTCATAGTCTATACAACACTGTAAACTCCACCGTAAACTAGTGGGCTATCAGGGAGTACTCCATAGGTATAACACGAAACAAATCGTAGTGGTCGCGCATAGGGATACGAGTATGACAAGGCACATGAGGCAATACCCAAGGTAGTGAAACTACCGTTTGCCTGATCCGGACTGGAGAGAACGCATCGCCGCAACGATCGCAACACCGCGAAACAACACTCCCAATTCAAGGGTGCGCACCAATCAAAAACAAGTAATGAGTAGTTTACGAAGAAGTGTGTCAGCTAGAGGTAGCTAACCTCACTGGCCCGGCACGGCTCCTGTTTAAGTCATTTCCAATTTGACACAAGTGTCAAGGTCATCCATTATCGTTCTCTTTCTTCAAATCCAGCAACGTCATCATTCCAACCACTTCATTCTGGATCACACTCCGCGTATAATAGTTATTAAAGTGGTTTTTGATTTAGACAAAGAGTATGTCCCAAACCGATCCCAGACTCTTTAATAACTACGTAATTATTACACCGATTGGTCATTTAATAAACTTTCAAAATAGTTTATATTTCAAAACCAAAATATCATTGCCATTTCAAAACCATATCAATACGATATCACTTCCATTTCAAAACAAAATACGATATCCTTTCCATTTCAAATATATCCATCTCAAATATATCCATTTACAAAATCTTAGTACTTCAAAGTTATAACACTTTCTAAATCAAACACTTTGGAAATCATAATACTTTGGAAATCATAACACTTCCCTCTTAAACAGTTTAGATATTAAAATAAAATAATTTATAAATAAAATATTTTATATAAAGAGTTATAAGTTAAAATAGTTTATAAATAAAAATAGTTTATATAAATAGTTATAAGTTAAAATAGTTTATATTAAAATAATTTATAAAGCAAAATATCAATAGTTTTAAATAAAGTTTAAAATTACTTTATAAAATAAAATAGTTTCCTCGACTTTCACAAATCGATTCACATCAATTCGGATTCTAAATTCCAATTTAATCAAATCCAAATCATCAATTTCAATTCTAATTCAATTAAACATTTTCAAGTTATATCGATTTTCAAATACCGATTTGAACCACAAATAAACCATTTCAATTTCAATATATTTCAAAGCTTCAAATATTCCACATTTCAAAACTAAATTCGATAATTATATATATATATATCAATTCACTTTTCTATTATTTAGTTCTGAAATATTTACCTAATTATTTCAATATCATTTGAATACAACTTCAACTTACAAAATATCCCATTTAAATTTATATGAGTTTGAAATATCCATTTAAGTCACCTTTAATCAAATTTCAAGTTGTAAAACACTTCTTTAAAATTTCAAATTCAATAAATTTCAAATCAATTTCAAATTTATCTTTATAACCCGAATCATTACAAACTCTATATTCAAAAATATAAGTTTTTAAATAAATACTTAAACATATTATATATCAACTTTATTAAATCGACTTTAATAAATCATTAAAATCAATATTTATCAAAACCATATATTTCCTTTCAAAACCATAGAAATCATTTTTAAAATATTTATATATATAGACCAACGGTGTCTGTATAAAATTTTCTATCCATTGGTCAAGTGATACGGATATTTATCATTTCAATCCGCAATTTAAATATATATACGGGTATATATCTTTTCAACCCGCAATCCCAAATTTATTTCAAATGAAAATCGCTTGGGTTTATCATTTCAACCCATAACGATTTTCTCATATTCTACAGATCGTTCGGGTATGTATCATTTCAACCCATAGTAAATTCTATACTAACAGGGAACTTGTAGAGTGATAACAGATATGATAATAATATAACAGACATATATCATCAATATAAATAACAGACATAAATTCATTATCTCTGAGACGGGTTTTTTTGGACCACCTTCCTTCTTTAAATTCATCTTCTATTCCTTGGTTAATTGGTGGTGACTTTAATTGTATGTTTGCAAGTGATCAAAAATTTGGTGGCTGTCCTTTATCTCTTAAGGATATTTCTCCTTTAAATAGTGCTATAATTCAATCAAATCTTATCTCTGTTAATTATCTTGGTTCAAATTTTACTTTGTCAAATAGTAATAGGTGTGGAAATTCTACTTTATGTAAGCTTGATCATATTTTCATAAATCTTCCTTTTCTTCATCTTTGGCCAAAATCATTGTATCACATCTTACAGCCTTCTTTATCTGATCATTCTCCATTAATCTTTCATTGGGGAGTTGATGATCTTTGTGGAGGGAAACACTCTTTTAAATTTTTAAATTTTTGGACTAAGCAGGTGGACTATCATGTTATTTTGAAACAGGTTTGGAATTCACAATATGGCAAGGATCCTCTTACAAATATCATTCTCAAGAGGAAAGCACTCAAATTTCAACTAAGGAAGTGGTCTGCAGCTAATTTTGGTAAGGATGCTAAACTTTCTACTCAGATTAGGAATGAGCTTATTTGGATACAAGTAGACCTGAGTGCTAGACCATTTGATACTAGTTTACTTCATATTGAATTGCAATTAAAGAATGCTCTAGAACAAGTTATTCAAAAGGAAGTGTCTTCAGTCAAGCAGAAAATTCATTTGAGAATGGAAACAGAAGCAGATAGGAACACTAAGCACTTCCATAACTTCCTAAAAGTAAAAAGGAACCGTGAATGTATTTTTCAGATAAAGGATATGTTTGGAAACATGGTGAAAACTTTTGATGGAATTAATGAAGCTTTTGTTCAATATTTTTCATCTATCTTAGATCCAACCAATTTATTCATTCCTGATATTAAACCCCTTTATAACATTACTCTTCCAACCTTAACTACCTCTCAGTCCTCTTCTCTGATTAGTGAATTCTCAAATAATGAAATTGAAACTGCAGTCTTTAGTTTGGATAGTGATAGTTGTGGAGGTCCAGATGGGTACAATGCACATTTTATTCAACAGAGCTAGAAAATAATTGGGTCAGATATTATTAAGGCTATTCAGTATTTCTTTATTTTTAATAAGCTTCCTGTTGGTCTTGCTGCCACTGCTATTGCTTTAATTCCCAAGACTGTTAATCCATCTTCAGTTGCTGATTTTAGGCCTATATCATGTTGCAATATCATCTATAAAATCATCTCAAAGGTTTTGGCTAATAGATTACAACCAGTCTTGCCATCCATTATCTCCAATAATCAAGCTGCATATATTAGTGGTAGATCAATTAGTGATAATATTCTATTGACCCAAGAATTACTGTATGGTTATGAGAGGAAAAATATTTCACCAAGGTGCATGTTAAAGCTAGACATAAAGAAGGCTTTTGACTCTATTGCTTGGAGCTCTATTTTAGCTATTATGTCTAGGATGAATTTCCCAAAACCTTTTCTAGCTTGGATTTACACATGTATATCATCACCTATATACTCTATTTCAAGAGAGGGTGGGTTGCATGGTTATTTTAAAGGTGTACAAGGTGTTAGGCAAGGTGACCCAATTTCTTCATATTTGTTCATAATTGTTATGGAGCTTCTCAATCCTATTTTGATGGATCTTGTTGTTAAAAAGGATCTACAACTTCATCCCAAATGTAATAAACCAATCATTACTCACCTTCTCTTTGCTGATGATCTTATCATTTTTACAAAGCCTACTTATCATAATATTCAGTGTATTAATTCCTCTCTTAAACTTTTCTATTCTATTACTAGCCTACAAATTAATCTTCAGAAATCAAATATCTTGGTTGCTGGTTTAAATACTATTCAAAGGAATGATATTATTGAGTACTCGGGTCTTCATGAATTATCCAAAAATTCTTTCTATTTGGGCTTGCCTATCTTAAGCTCCAGAATTACTAAACAAAATTGCTTGCCACTCTTTGAGAAAATTATTGAAAGGCTTCAGTTATGGCCAATTGATAAACTGTCACAAGCTGGTAGACTTACAATCATCCAATCAATTGCTGTAGCTATGACAACTTATTGGACTAGACATTATATACTTCCTGTTAAGCTAATTAATATGATTTCTAGAGCCCTTAATAAATTCCTCTGGCATGGTGATCCTTTCTCCAGGAAGCTCATTCCTATATCTTTTTATAAACTGTTTGAATCTAAGGAAAATGGTGGACTTGGTATTACTAATATTTTTCTATGGAATAAAGCTGCTTTATCTATGTATTTCAATAAGATCTTTGAATCAGATAGGAACTTATGGTCTCAATGGGTCAATCACAATCTTATTGGTAAAAGGAATTTTTGGACTATGCCCATTCCACAAAACTACAGTTGGAGTTGGAGATGTATTCTCAAGCTAAGGGAGACTTTTATTCCTTTCTTACAATGTAACTATGTTTTGATAAAAGGTTTATCCTTCTGGCATTCACCATGGGCTAAACAAGGATTGATCTTAAGTTCTGTAGTTGAGTATAACCTGAGGAGGAATTCTGGTATTTCTGAACTGGCTACAGTTGATGAGTTCTTACAGGATGATTGTGTAGTTTTACCTTATTCCAGTTCATTTCAATTAAGGAGCTTATGGAATGTCATCACTAGTAATCCCATCAAGAATAATGACAATGTTTTAATTTGGTCAAACGAGGGTAAGCTTCATTCTATTAAGCTTGTTTATAATCTTCTCTGTCAAAATGGTTCACATTTTCCTTGGCATTCAAGAATTTGGAATATTGGTGGAAGTGCTAAAGAGAACTTATTGTTGTGGAAAGTGATGGAAAATGCCTTAAATACTAAAGATATGCTCTGTAAAATGGGAATTATTTCTGAGGATTTATGTGTTCTCTGCAAATCCGAAACCGAAAGCAATACTCACTTGTTTTTTGAATGTACTTTTGTATATCAAATATGGTATAGATTACTATCTAATGGTGGTTTTTATAAACCATCACCACTTAGTTCAATTTAATGGTTTAATGTGTTTAAAGCAACAAGATGGAAGACTCGTTTGACCAGGCTGCTGCTAAAACTTCTTAAGAGGCTCATATATGCAGTGTGGACTGAAAGGAATAACAGGGTTTTTGGTATTGGTAGTAAAAATTCATCTCAGCTCTATAATTTGGTTCATTGCAGTATTCTCAAAGACATTAAAGCAGATAGGTTTTGAAGTTTTGCAAGGATTCAATTAACTCTTGGAAGATGGACTTGAAACTGTAGTGTTTTATATGCAGTGTTTTATATTGTTTGGTCTATTTGAGAATTGCTGAATGTAAGTTTGTATTGGTTGTTTTTATTATCATTGTTAGCTGTCAAGTTGGTTGTAATAGGGTATCATTTTGTGGCACTGTAATTGTTTGTAATATGGTTTAAGTCAATAAAATGAGTTCATGCTCTTGCCTTTCAGATAATGGTGTCAGATGTCACAGGTGAACAAATACAGATAACAGCATATATATAGCAATGTAAATAACTAATAGCAGCATATTTCAATTGTCGTTTCAATTGAAATCAAATTTAATAAATATAAGAACGTAAATCATGAGTGATTGCTCACCTTTCGAGGTTAGATAGATGAATGAGAATGAGAGGAGTTATGTAACGACCCTGAATTTTGAACAATTTAAATTGAAAATATTTAATTAATTTTAAATATTTGAATGATGATTTGACTTGAATTTCAAATTATCAGAATGAATTGGTGATTAAATTTTGAATTTAATCTATTGAAAGTTGAATAAAATTTGAATCTTCGATTTTAAGCCGGTTAAAAATAATTTAAAGGCTTAGAAAATTCATATTGATAATACTGGAGATAATAGAAGCTTCAGAATTGATTTTAAAAGCGATTTGTTCAGTTTTGAAATTGTATCGTTTGAATTGAATTTAAAAATAGCTTTCCGAGGCACAGTCTCGAAATTTGACGAAATCAGTTTCATTGGGTCCGTAATATTGAATTATTACTGGATTTCAATTTTCGTATTTATCAGAGTTGTTTTGTGAATATACGACGTATAAACGCGTAGAAAATCTATTCGGATTCAATTTAAATTTCGGTAACCACCGGGGTTTTGCCTAATTTATAATCATCAATAAACGATTAATGTTGACAGATAATTGTTGTTTATTGTTGGAAAATTTCTATAACGATAAAATCTTCGTCAAATTGGCGATATTAATTTCTGTTAAATTTTATTGGATTTGTAAATTGATTTGAATTCTCTTATTGAATTTCATTTTTACAAAATGAATATATACACATAGTTTAAATTTAGCAACATGATTTAAACAAAACAAATTAAAAGAAATATTTACAAAAACAAAATTAGATTTAAAAAGAGAAAAAAAAAGAGAAGAACAAAAACAAAGTTTAAAATAAGAAAAGAAAAATGGCCATACCTCTAGTACTAAGACCATACCGGCCCATACCCTAACCCACGATTTCTCTGTTAAACCCGCACCCCCCTTTCTCTTCAATCAGACGAACGAAAAAATAAAACAAACGAAACAAAAGAAAAAAAATGGCGAGCAAATTCTAGGGCTTCGGCGATCTCCTTCGATCTGAAAATTTAGGGCTTTGCCTTGTCGTTCGATCTGGCGAATCTAGGGCTTCACCTTCCCCTCGCATTCATTCGCTCGCGACCTCGTCGAACATCTGAAGTGCTCGCGGCTGTTTCGGTGAGTTTGATAGTTGCTTTGGCGTCAAACTCTAAAGTTTTCGTCTTCTTCTCGCCCGCGGCTGCTTCGATTTGTAAAGGTGAGTAATATTGTTTACTCACATCTGATTCGAGTCATTTTAAGGATTTATGACTTCTGAAAATTCGTGACTTTAGTTGCTTAGTTTCATGGCTATCATGGATTGATTTTTAACTGCTCGACTTCATCCATTAGAATTCATCATTTAATTTTCTTTGGTCATTGTTCTTCGTTTAGGTGTTTAAGATGATTACTATTTTTGACTTGAGCCGACTTTGTTGGTCATCACTGTTTGTTCGATTTCGATTCGATTTCGTTCTTTGATTGGAACGATGTTTTCTTTTTGACTTGGGCTTGAGAAAAACTATTAATCTGAAACTGCTAGACTAATTAGATGTGACTTCATATATGTGCATATACACCATTGTATGTGTGTATGCATGTATCGTCGAGTTGACACTTACAGTTTTTTTTTTCTTTGTATATTGACGTTGAGCCACTGCCTCACCGTCTCGTACTTAAATTGGTTCATCATGCTGTCTGGTGGACACTTGAAATTTGTCGATATTGATTTCTTTTGTGACTTTGATCACTGGTACTGTTTCGAGCTCTTATACATGTATATATGCAGTTTAAAGCAGTAGCCTATTTGGTTTGTGTTGCTACTGTCTTCTCTGGTAGTATTACAGTACAGTGGTAGTTGAGTTTTGAGCATGTGAGCAAATCTCCTCCCTGAACTTGTTTGTTTTTGTTTGTGAGCAAGTTCACTTATCTACCTATGTGCTTTTGATATTATGTTTGACACTTGAAGTAAGATGGTTTAAATGACTGTGAGCAAACTTTCTTTTAAACCTCCTTTATCTTAGCAAATCTTTGAAGTGTGATCTGGGTTTTGTTTAAATAATTGTGTGATAAATATCTAATTATAAATATAAATGCATGTATATTAAGATTTAAAAGGCCTGTACATGTTGTAAACCTGCTCTGTTCTCCATTTGCAGTGAGTAACCTTTTGTTTTGAAACTTTAAAAATATGATCTTGTGAGTAAACTTATGTTGGTCCAAATTCTTCTTTGCTTGAATCTCTGAATGAAAGGTCATAGTTTTTTTTTATAGAATAAATAGACATGTCGTGTTTTGAATTGCCTGGGAACACTGTTCCTTGTTTTCTTTTTTGTTTTCCTGTATCATTTAGTTACAGTGAAGTTTAAAAAAAACCATCTCCCCATTTCATTTGAAAAGAAATTGAATTGTAAAACAGGTAGGAGGATGTTAATAGTGCATCATGTTTCAGATTTAATCAAAGCAGAGCCACTGTTGCTTTTACTAGGAAAACTTTGGAAAAAAAAAAAAAAAGAAACACAGACATGTTTAAAGTCATGGTATACCGAGTAAAACCATATCAAAGAAAACCCAAACATTCTCTTCCTCTTTTCACTTCTGGAAAGATTTTAAACAAGTTAAAAAAAATGTTGTTTAACCTGTACCTTGATTTAGTAATAAAAAGAAGCAAAGAAGCTTGATTTATTTTCTCTGGAAGATGTAAACACAGTCACAACTCAAAGTATGAAAAGAAAAAAAATTCGAACCTCATGAATCTGAATTCCAGTAACGCCATTTGGATCACTATTAAAAATGATGTTTTAGGAAATAAAAATTCGAATTTTTCATTGAGTCTTTATCGAGATTTTTGGGTTTGACCTTTGCAGTTTCTACGCACTGTAGTGGCGAGGCAGTGCACGCGTGCGTGCACTGCAGCCACCCAGAGTTGACAGTTTTGGAATTGATATTTTTCTTTGCGTCGTGATGCATTGATCTTTTATGCCGTATTGGCGAGGCCGTACACGCGTGCGTGTACGGCAGCCAATAACACTGTTTATCTCTGTTGATGATTTAAATCTGCTGATTTATTGTTTAACACTGTTTAGTGTTAAAAATTTCGTTATCCGATTTCTTTGTTAAAAGAGTTGGATAGACGGGAATTATTGTGACTATCGTCTATTTAAATTATTACTGCCTCTATGCACTAATAAACTGGTTTGAATTAGACTGACCTGTGTATTATTTTCTTTTGAATATAATACTCGGGTCAGACCGAGTATTTTTACAGCTTGAAGATTTTCGAGCAGCGAAGTTAGAGAGAGAGTAAAGAATCATTTTTAGTTCAGAAGAAAATTGTATTTTTAAATATTCCGCTGTATCTGTATTTAAAATTGTATAAACTCTGATGTATATAAAAAGATTTATAGTAATGAAATAAATTCTCATTTGTTTTAATTCAGTGTTATTATCTGTGTTTCTGTGGCTGATTCTGTTTAAACCTTATAAACTAAAAAACAATTCGTATTTTTGAACGTTTCTAGTTGGTTTAATCACCGACTGGAGGCGGTCAAAAGGGGGAATGTTACAGAGTGGTATCAGAGCTTTGGTTTACACAAAGCTTAGTTTATGATGTTTAATATGAATAGTTACTAGAAACACTTTAAAATGAAGATTTTTAACTTAAGAAAAGTTAAATTGAATTGAATTAGTACTAATAAATGAATGGATTTGAAATTTAACTAAAGGAAGTTAAATAAATCGTACTTGATTTGATAAATTTTTGAGATAGAAGGTTAAACTTGAATGATAAGTGATTTTATGATATGAATTGAAAAGTTTAAATTAATAAGTTGTTTAACTTATAAAATGAGAAAGTTTAAGTAAACCAGTTTTCAAATGTTTGAACAGTTTTGTTAAGTGAAACTAAATCTGAATTTTGAATCGTGATATGAATTTGACTTTTGTAAAAGTTAAATAAAATGACTTTAGAAATGAAACATGGCTTAAGTAATATTGAATCAAATTGAATTTGATATAAAAATGAATGGATAAAGTGATGTAATGAATATGAATTTGAGTATATAAAAGAAAATTCAACTTTAATTGTAAAAGTGAATTTGCGAATATGGTGAGTATAAGAATTCAATCAGAATTAGAATATAAACCAATTGAAATTATATGTGTTGAACCAAATTGAATGTAAGCAAAGTAAATAAATTTGGTTAAGTTGAATGTGCATTGGTTTTGCCAGTTGATCGTATAGAAATTCATTAAGTATTAATGAAATTGAATTAATGGAAATTGAAAGCTATGTAATTGAATTCAAATTGAAAGGTAAGAAATCTAAATAGAATCAAATTTGATTTGAATTGAAGCAAACTAACTTGAATATGAATTAGTGAATGTGAACTAATTGGATATTAATGAATGTTAGTAAAATCCAATGTGAATGAATCAAATGTGATTAAATTGGAAATCAAGTCGATGAATGGTTTACTAAAGAACTAGTTGATTATCTTGGAAATGGAAAATTGATAAATTTATATAATAGTATAAATTGGAAATTTTGAATTATTATAAATGGTTTAAATAGAAGATTTGAAAAGTGTTAATAAAATATTGGATTTGTATAAGTGTTAAAAGTGAAATATTTAATGGATTTCATAAGTGAATGGAAATTACAGAATTAGAATTGTGAAGTTATAAAAATGAATCGATGTTGCGAAATAAAAGAATTTATAAGTAATTTACTTGTAAATTAAAATTCTGATATAAAATTGAGTTATAAAGGAATTGGTTAATAAAGCAATTTTTATAAATTGAAGTCTTTATGAATAAGAAATGGAATTTATAACGTTGTTTATAAATTCGAAACTGACTTATTTTGATAAGTAAATTCTTTATAGTTTGTTAAAAGATGTATATTCACAATTTTGGACCGTGAATATATTATTGAATTAAATGGACATGTTTTGGGAAAGTGATATTTTAAAACGAAGTAATTGTTTTAAAAAGATGTTTTCAAAGGCATTGAATATCGAAACCATAGATTTCAACATTCATTGTTGAAATAGACGTTTTCGAATATAAGGAAATGGTGGACTATAACACTGTTGTTATAGTAAATGATTTCCGAAAGGAAATGTTTTGTGTAGTATTGGGATTTATACATCTATCTAAATTTCGAATCCCTATACTAGTAATTTTGAGTTGTCGTAACGATGTTTTACGTAACATTCGTTTTAACTCAAATGAATATGTGAAAGAGAAATGATTTCCTTAAAGATGAGATATGTACTTAATTTTGATTGAAGTATATCGAATATTTTCAGATGTTGAAAATAAAATGAGATTTATGAATTACTTATTTTTAAATAAGTATGGAAATGTTTTTCCAAATGTGAAATGTTGTGAATATATTCCGTAAGGAATAAATGATTTGAAATTCATTTTTGTAGTCGAAGTTGAAAAGTTAAATGAGAATTTGAAGAATTAGTTCAATTTGAAATTTTTCAAAAAAGATTGAATCGTTAAGTTAAAATTGAGTTTAACTTCGACATCAAAGACAATATAAGTTGAGCTTTGAATTTCAGATGATGATTTGGATTGCATGTCTAACATTGTGAATTGATGACATAGCAATTGATCTCTATTAAATATATATCTGTTGGTGGCGGAGAATTTATTCTCTTAGCTTAACACCCTTCTCTGAGACGTACGAGCTCAGAGGTTATATATCGATAGACATCAATTCTGTGTTGAGAATTGACGATGTAAGCGTGAAATTCAAATCGAATGTGAAAGTCGATAATGAATTGGAATTATGAATATGAATTAGGTTTGAGATAACCTTAAATTTCCAAATCGACTTAGAGGAAAATTTTGAAATCCTCTATTTTGTTATGAATATGGATATGTAAGTTTTAGAACTTATGTATATATATGAATGCGGTAAATTTGAAACCGTTAGTTTAGAAAGACATTGTTATGGAAATCTTATGTATGTTTACATGGATATGATATGTACGAAATGTGAAATGAAAGTACTACATATATGATATTATGTTTTCTAAACTGAGGATGTGGAAAAGTACCTTCCATTTATTATTAAAGAAGGTATTGGAACTCTCGATGAGTATCCATTTGAAATTCGTAGCTACGTAGAATTTTAGTCAGAGTGACTATTTGAATCGGAAATCCTTCGCGATAGTTCATCGCGATGAGATTAGATTTGATTGATGATGTTAGCGTAATTTGAGGGGCGAGATGCCTACAGTTACAAGCGATACCACTGGGATAGTGGCGTAACCGCCGAGTAAACTGCAATCTAATGCCAAGCGAAATTTGAGGGGCGTGATGCCTACAGACACGAGCGATTCTACTGGGATAGTAGCGTAACCGCCGTGTGTACTGCAATCTATGGCGACAACCATGGCGAAATTTAAGAGATGAGAAATCTACAGCCACAAGCGACTCTACTGGGATAGTAGCGTAACCGCCGGGTGGAACTGTAATCCATGGGGGAACGTGCTTTCCATATCCATTTTTAAAAGAATTTTTAAAAGTATTTTCACTGGGAATTGAAGCAAGTATGTTTAGTACTTGGAGATTTTTAGACCTGCGCCTGGCCAGCGTATGTCTAATGTCTGTGAGAACGAAGATGGACTTGTTAAATTTCGAGTTAGCAAGTATTTTCAAACTGTAAATAGTGAATCAATAGTTTGAAAGTAAAATTACGAAATTCCAACTTAATGAACTAAGGAAGAGGATCTTTGAAATGTTTTGAAAGTCCACAGCTTTGGAAGGTATATATTGTATAAATCTCTAACGTAAAGAATTTTAAGTTTGAATCTGAGTTGTAAATCGAAAACGTTGATAAAAGACTTTTGCGTTTTGATTTTAGAAATCAATAATTGTAGAAGTCATTGAACAAAAGAAAAGATAAACAAAACTAGTGAGATTAAACAAATGGAATGAATCCTATATTCATTTATTTGTAATAAGTTTCAGGCTTAGTAAAAAAAATTGTGTAGAGTATAATTATCGATGAAATTTTAACAACCTTTCCTTTTCGTGGACGAAAAGTTTTTAAGGAGGGGAGTTTGTAACGACCCTGAATTTTGAACAATTTAAATTGAAAATATTTAATTAATTTTAAATATTTGAATGATGATTTGACTTGAATTTCAAATTATCAGAATGAATTGGTGATTAAATTTTGAATTTAATCTATTGAAAGTTGAATAAAATTTGAATCTTCGATTTTAAGCCGGTTAAAAATAATTTAAAGGCTTAGAAAATTCATATTGATAATACTGGAGATAATAGAAGCTTCAGAATTGATTTTAAAAGCGATTTGTTCAGTTTTGAAATTGTATCGTTTGAATTGAATTTAAAAATAGCTTTCCGAGGCACAGTCTCGAAATTTGACGAAATCAGTTTCATTGGGTCCGTAATATTGAATTATTACTGGATTTCAATTTTCGTATTTATCAGAGTTGTTTTGTGAATATACGACGTATAAACGCGTAGAAAATCTATTCGGATTCAATTTAAATTTCGGTAACCACCGGGGTTTTGCCTAATTTATAATCATCAATAAACGATTAATGTTGACAGATAATTGTTGTTTATTGTTGGAAAATTTCTATAACGATAAAATCTTCGTCAAATTGGCGATATTAATTTCTGTTAAATTTTATTGGATTTGTAAATTGATTTGAATTCTCTTATTGAATTTCATTTTTACAAAATGAATATATACACATAGTTTAAATTTAGCAACATGATTTAAACAAAACAAATTAAAAGAAATATTTACAAAAACAAAATTAGATTTAAAAAGAGAAAAAAAAAGAGAAGAACAAAAACAAAGTTTAAAATAAGAAAAGAAAAATGGCCATACCTCTAGTACTAAGACCATACCGGCCCATACCCTAACCCACGATTTCTCTGTTAAACCCGCACCCCCCTTTCTCTTCAATCAGACGAACGAAAAAATAAAACAAACGAAACAAAAGAAAAAAAAATGGCGAGCAAATTCTAGGGCTTCGGCGATCTCCTTCGATCTGAAAATTTAGGGCTTTGCCTTGTCGTTCGATCTGGCGAATCTAGGGCTTCACCTTCCCCTCGCATTCATTCGCTCGCGACCTCGTCGAACATCTGAAGTGCTCGCGGCTGTTTCGGTGAGTTTGATAGTTGCTTTGGCGTCAAACTCTAAAGTTTTCGTCTTCTTCTCGCCCGCGGCTGCTTCGATTTGTAAAGGTGAGTAATATTGTTTACTCACATCTGATTCGAGTCATTTTAAGGATTTATGACTTCTGAAAATTCGTGACTTTAGTTGCTTAGTTTCATGGCTATCATGGATTGATTTTTAACTGCTCGACTTCATCCATTAGAATTCGTCATTTAATTTTCTTTGGTCATTGTTCTTCGTTTAGGTGTTTAAGATGATTACTATTTTTGACTTGAGCCGACTTTGTTGGTCATCACTGTTTGTTCGATTTCGATTCGATTTCGTTCTTTGATTGGAACGATGTTTTCTTTTTGACTTGGGCTTGAGAAAAACTATTAATCTGAAACTGCTAGACTAATTAGATGTGACTTCATATATGTGCATATACACCATTGTATGTGTGTATGCATGTATCGTCGAGTTGACACTTACAGTTTTTTTTTTCTTTGTATATTGACGTTGAGCCACTGCCTCACCGTCTCGTACTTAAATTGGTTCATCATGCTGTCTGGTGGACACTTGAAATTTGTCGATATTGATTTCTTTTGTGACTTTGATCACTGGTACTGTTTCGAGCTCTTATACATGTATATATGCAGTTTAAAGCAGTAGCCTATTTGGTTTGTGTTGCTACTGTCTTCTCTGGTAGTATTACAGTACAGTGGTAGTTGAGTTTTGAGCATGTGAGCAAATCTCCTCCCTGAACTTGTTTGTTTTTGTTTGTGAGCAAGTTCACTTATCTACCTATGTGCTTTTGATATTATGTTTGACACTTGAAGTAAGATGGTTTAAATGACTGTGAGCAAACTTTCTTTTAAACCTCCTTTATCTTAGCAAATCTTTGAAGTGTGATCTGGGTTTTGTTTAAATAATTGTGTGATAAATATCTAATTATAAATATAAATGCATGTATATTAAGATTTAAAAGGCCTGTACATGTTGTAAACCTGCTCTGTTCTCCATTTGCAGTGAGTAACCTTTTGTTTTGAAACTTTAAAAATATGATCTTGTGAGTAAACTTATGTTGGTCCAAATTCTTCTTTGCTTGAATCTCTGAATGAAAGGTCATAGTTTTTTTTATAGAATAAATAGACATGTCGTGTTTTGAATTGCCTGGGAACACTGTTCCTTGTTTTCTTTTTTGTTTTCCTGTATCATTTAGTTACAGTGAAGTTTAAAAAAAACCATCTCCCCATTTCATTTGAAAAGAAATTGAATTGTAAAACAGGTAGGAGGATGTTAATAGTGCATCATGTTTCAGATTTAATCAAAGCAGAGCCACTGTTGCTTTTACTAGGAAAACTTTGGAAAAAAAAAAAAAAAAGAAACACAGACATGTTTAAAGTCATGGTATACCGAGTAAAACCATATCAAAGAAAACCCAAACATTCTCTTCCTCTTTTCACTTCTGGAAAGATTTTAAACAAGTTAAAAAAAATGTTGTTTAACCTGTACCTTGATTTAGTAATAAAAAGAAGCAAAGAAGCTTGATTTATTTTCTCTGGAAGATGTAAACACAGTCACAACTCAAAGTATGAAAAGAAAAAAAATTCGAACCTCATGAATCTGAATTCCAGTAACGCCATTTGGATCACTATTAAAAATGATGTTTTAGGAAATAAAAATTCGAATTTTTCATTGAGTCTTTATCGAGATTTTTGGGTTTGACCTTTGCAGTTTCTACGCACTGTAGTGGCGAGGCAGTGCACGCGTGCGTGCACTGCAGCCACCCAGAGTTGACAGTTTTGGAATTGATATTTTTCTTTGCGTCGTGATGCATTGATCTTTTATGCCGTATTGGCGAGGCCGTACACGCGTGCGTGTACGGCAGCCAATAACACTGTTTATCTCTGTTGATGATTTAAATCTGCTGATTTATTGTTTAACACTGTTTAGTGTTAAAAATTTCGTTATCCGATTTCTTTGTTAAAAGAGTTGGATAGACGGGAATTATTGTGACTGTCGTCTATTTAAATTATTACTGCCTCTATGCACTAATAAACTGGTTTGAATTAGACTGACCTGTGTATTATTTTCTTTTGAATATAATACTCGGGTCAGACCGAGTATTTTTACAGCTTGAAGATTTTCGAGCAGCGAAGTTAGAGAGAGAGTAAAGAATCATTTTTAGTTCAGAAGAAAATTGTATTTTTAAATATTCCGCTGTATCTGTATTTAAAATTGTATAAACTCTGATGTATATAAAAAGATTTATAGTAATGAAATAAATTCTCATTTGTTTTAATTCAGTGTTATTATCTGTGTTTCTGTGGCTGATTCTGTTTAAACCTTATAAACTAAATAACAATTCGTCTTTTTGAACGTTTCTAGTTGGTTTAATCACCGACTGGAGGCGGTCAAAAGGGGGAATGTTACAAGTTATGAGTCCAAGTACAAGTTCGAAAGCAAAGTAAGGTTGACACGGATTCGACGGATAGAGCTGATAACAGAAATCGATGAGGACAAATCAAAATCAGTTTTGATATAAACTGAGAATACATACATTATTATGTTATTTGTGTGTGTGTGTGTGTGTATATATATATAAATTCAGTATTTTTGTTTAAGACAAATAAATAAATAATAATAATAATAATAATATAGATTTCGAAATCATTATTCTTAAACTAAAATTTGATATATATATATATACTTAAAACCCTTACCAAAACGAAATCCTCATATATATAGCTTCTCTTATCTAAATATATATTTCTAAAGTCAACATCCAAATAGTTATATGCGAGTATATAATATATAATATATATATATATATAAACATTTACAAATTTAGACAAAAAAGGAGGCTAAGGCTTCAGACTAAAATTTAAAAGGAAATCAAGTAAACTTACGTTATTATAAACCTTATACAATTCAACAGTTCAAATATAATATATAACATATATAACCTATACATATGAACAGATGGATTATAAATATATACAGCTAGTATAGACATATACGCACTTATAAACAAACAGATTATACAAACAAAAATATAAACTGCCAGAGTATAAACCTATATATAGGTATTAATAAACAAGCTAAGCTTTAACTTACATATATACAGGCTACACGCATACACCTAATACAACGTATATACAACAAACAAAGCTTATATATATAAAACACTCATTTTATTAAACTTGTTCAAACTTTTATACGGTAACCATTCTATGGTTATATACTTATGAACTAGTATATATAAGGACGTACATATATTTTAAACTTATACATAAAAATATATGTATATCTATTTACGCAGAAGAGTGATGTACTATATATATAACAGATCAAAATTTATATAACTTTCCTCTATATATACAACAGCCGCAATACATATATATAGCATGCCAGCTCTTTTAATTTCTGAAAACATATGTATGCAACTACAATTATATATACTAATATATATAAGATAAAATATATACACACACACACGAAATGGAACAGGAGGAGGCAAAGCAGCCTTTATATATATTACTAGTATTTACACTTTATATTATAAAATCAGTTTAAACACATATACATTTTATACTCTTAAATCAATGCATATATTTACATATCTTAAACTATTACAACAGTTAGATATACTAACAGATAATATAATTTATATAAATATACCTTTATATGAAATCACCTATATAATACTCGGCTTGTATATACATATATATATATATACATATATAACTAATACAGTAAACTAATACACAATACTAACATAGCAGTGTATATATATCTGTCATCGACCAAGAAGCTAGCACGAAAAATATATATATATCATATACGAAATATATAAATATATATATATAAATACTAATATATAACAAACTGACTTAACATATATATTACATGCAAATGGCAAAAGTAGAAGAGTAGGAAGCAAGGAATGTTGAAGTTTGCAGTCTGGGTTTGTTGTGCTAGCATAAGCGAGCTTGGATGTGGAGGAAGAACGGCTAGGGAAGTTTTCGACTGTGGGAAGGTCGGGCGGAGGTCAGGTGGTGGACGTGGGCGAATGGGTGGTCGGGTGTTGCGGGCTCGGCATGGGAAATGAATGGCACGGAGGAGTGATGGGGTGGCTTCGGGCGGAGGTTGAGAGCGGGCTGTTGGGTTTACGGCGATGAAGTTGCAAGCTTGTCGACCGAAAGAAGCAGAAAAAAAATGAGAACCATATCTTATCTCACTTTATATATTATTTTATATATTTTGTAATATAAATGGCTACAGGAAGTAAACTAAACAGGTAAGGGCGACGAAGGCTTGAAAAGATGAGAAGGTGGTCAGGCAATTGAATAGTTATAACATGGGATTCCCGAAACAACTTTTAAAAGAAATATTTATTAACGTCTCAGAACCCAAGTGAAGGGGAAGAGACTGCTAAAATGAACAAACCAAAATTTGTTGAAATAAATATAGAGAAGCAAAAGTCATTAAAAATTCTGGAAATAATAAAGTTCAGCGACTATTGATTTTGCCGTGGAAAAGAAAGGTTAAGGAAAGCTAAAAGGGTCCAAATACGGAACCGATACAACTGATCGGTTTATCGATTTCATCGTGTCCCGAGCTCCGAAACACACGAATGAATATACTGCGGAGATCAGCACGACGAGACGA
Organism: Allium fistulosum; assembly: GCA_030737815.1. NCBI lineage: Eukaryota > Viridiplantae > Streptophyta > Magnoliopsida > Asparagales > Amaryllidaceae > Allium > Allium fistulosum. The sequence continues at coordinate 1,213,438,663 of CM060904.1, read as the reverse complement.
TCAAAACGGTATACATATATCAGTGGTACTATCATCTTATCAAAAGTCGATACGGCCCCTGATATATGCTTCTATTCCGTACGGAAAAATCCAAACGGAGCTAGAAACGTCCGAATTTCGCGAAATGAATTTCGCAGTTTGATTCAGAGTGTTCTAAATAAATTTTCTCATGTTGACATATTTAGGTTTCGGAACACTTTTAAATTCATCAATTTTTAACTGATCTAAATTGGAATAAAATTACACTAGAAAATAAACTTCCATATTATCCGATGAAAATTTACCAGTTGCTATGTTTAATTTGACGTATTCCAAATAATAAATTTTTATTTCAAAATTTTATTGTTTAAAATTTCACACAAATTCAATTAATTAAATAAATAAAACCACCGAAATTTACGGATCGTTACACTCCTAGTCATATTGGATAAATTCATTTTCTTGTTCTAATTTGAACCTTCGAGTTGATTCTTTCTTAATTGCATCGTGCCTTTCTTTGTGTTTAATTAATTTTTTCAATTCTTTATGTCTGGATTTTGTACATTCTTCAACTATAGGATTTGGCCAAGCTTGTGTCCTACATTTATGTTTGGATTTGTTTCTGTTGTTTGTCTATTCTCTTATGTATGAATGTTGTTCTTGTATGTAAAAACCCGTTCCATGTTTAGCAACGTGGCCTCACAGAATTATTATATGTTCACCATATTAATTGAGTTTTTTCATGCTGGTTTTCTAGACTTACCCGAATGTTATTTTATTATGATGCTCAGGTCAGGCCGAGTTTTTTCCAATCATCGTTGGAGGGACATGGAGCTTATGGAGTAGAGCTAGATGTTCACTACCATAGTATTTTATTTTTTGTTGTGTTATACTGTATACCTATCAGCAATTGTAATGTTAGAAATTTATAACTGTCCAGCTAGTGAGGTTTGTTTTTAACTTTGATGCACCTTGTATCTTGGAGTGACATTTAATATTGTTTTTATTATATTATATATGCTGCCGTTTCCACTGTGAAACTCTGTCCTCCCTTTTTGTCCATTTTATTTTACCCTAACAATTTGCCTTTCCAACAATTGAATGTTCGGCATTGAAATACCGTGGATGTATTTGATGCCGACTTTCGAAGGTCGAAAAGGCAGGTCATTACACTTGGTATCAGAGCTGAGGGTTATGTGAGACCTTAGCTTTGGTGCGGTAAACTCATTAGAGATTGGGTAAGTAATACACTAGAATGAGTTGAGAGCATTATATATATATAAGAGCATATTTGTTAATTACTATAAAAACTATTGCGTTAATTGGTCTATTGAGTTGTTTATGAATTTTGGTCGAGATGTGGGATGCCACGATGTATATAAGGATTTTTAAACACTGAAACAAGGTAAATATACACGATATTGATTTTCGAAAATTGGTAAATAAAGCATTTTACCTTGGACTATATATTTTATATATAAAAAGGAATAATTTTCAAATTGATATAGTTGTTTATGTTGTGTTTGTTTGCTTGAGAATGATAATATTTGTTTGTTATCATTATTATTTGATTTATCATTCGATTAGTTTAGACGCATTGACTATTGTTTGTAGATTGTTAAATTATGCTCGACCAGTTTATGGTCATTTATTAATTTGATAATTATAACTGCATTAAAAAGAACCTCTTGTGAATTAAGTTTCACAATTTGACTATAAGGTATTCGAAGAAAATGTTAAGTTAAAAGTCATCTTTTAATAAAGTTGTTTAATATAATCTAAATGGGGAGACAAGACATTTAGAGAATAAATATTTAAGAAAGTTATTATAATATAAGATGATTTTAAAGGTACATTGTATATGAACGTGGTATATATAAAATGATTTTTATGGATTATAAAGAGTGATTTTATAAATAAGAAGGGTTTTTGATAATTTATATCCCGGTATTGCTTGAAATGATTTCAAAACGATTTTTGAGAAAAGTAATGGTAGTATTACTTGGAAATATGTTTAAATACAAATATTTCAAAGATAATTTTTTAAGGAAGATACATTTTCTTTGGATAGTCGGGGAAAACATCTCGATTAGTTTTGTGGCAATCTGAATAATCTTCTAAATGATGATTGAATGTTTACTTAGGCGAACGTTGTAGTGCACTTAGTAAATTATTCTCTTTACATTGTGCGATCGAAATGTGTTCGAACCAAACTAACTCGAAGTGAGGGTTAGTGACTAAATTGTTAAAGTTATTTTATATATAGAGAGAAAAATATGAAGTTTCAAAAGGGATTTGTGAAATAAAAAACTGGGTATTTACCTCTTAAGTTTACTTAAAGGAAATTAACTTGAAATAAAAAGGTATTTTGATAAATAATTTGACAAATAATTTTTTTTTTAATTCTTGGATTGAAAAGAGATAATTTAACTCAAGTTTTAAATGGGCTAAATTGGAGAGGAAGGTTTTTATAACGGCCCGAAGATTTTAGACCCCGAAAATCGACACTAATACGTTCACTGTATAGAGTGCCGAACAATCGTGTGCCGGAAATCCCAGATTGTTAGGGTTAAGAAGAAAACGAGGTAGAATAAGAAACAGAAAACAACAGCACAAAATCTCACAATCGCAGCGGATCAAAATATAATATGAAATAACAGCATTTTATACAAAGAAAAGCTGTAACTATCGATATACATACAAGATATCAGAGTACAACAAATCTGGATAGTTATAATAACTTGTCCCTGAATACTGTCTATACAACATACTATACAGCGGAATATAATCAATACGTCTTTGCCATCCAGCTCATCTCCTGAGCTCCAGAACGTCCTAATCTGAAAATCTTTAATACTCGGTCTGACCCGAGCATTACAATAAAGTAACACCCGAGTCAGGCTAGAAACCAGCGTGAGTAAACCCATCTAATATGAAATAATTAAGTTATAAAACTTCTTTGAAAATCGGGGTAACTCGTACATCATTACGAGTTCTTACTTTACTATAGCCACACTCTTATTACACAAATCCATTGATATTTTAAAATAATATCTAAGCGTCGTTCCTTAATTTAGATGGTCAGATTTACCCAATTTTATTCAGTTCCAGCCATACGATTCTATAATCAAATCCGTAAAGGATTATAGTGCTTATTTAATCGAAGTGGTTCCGGATATCGTTGATATCCGATCCCGGTCTCTTCGAATCTAAGCCACAAGTTTAAAGGAAATAAATTGTTTAAAATAAACAATTTATTATTTTATGACACTAAAATTTATTATGGATTCTTATTTCAAGTAAAACGTATCACAATCCAATTATTTTAACTTGTTTAACCAATCGACAATACATGCAAGAATAATTGAAATGAATATCAATTATAGGTAAGTAAATATATAGATCGTTAGCTGATTACAAACCAATATCAAGATGATCCATTCCTTAGGATTTTGTCCACTTTACTTAATCGATGTAACAACCCGCATTTTTTACGATTGAATATTTAAATATTTTATTTAATTGTTGAATCGTTAATCGGATTAAAGTCCGAAAAGCTACTTTTTGCAAACAGTCGAATTAGGACTCGGGACCCCTTCCATTGAGTCCAAAATTACGTTTGCGACCTTTTTGAGTATAAACTTTGATATGTTTGGAGCTAGCTAAAATTTTGACCTTTTTCACTTTGGGTTTGGGTTTGGGTTCAGCCAAGTAGTCCACATAATACCCCAAACTAAAACACTTCTCTTCATCCACTCACATTTCTTTACCTTTTTAGTTCTAAAAGAGAATAATGGAGGAAGAGAAAAAGAATTAAAATCCTAAACCCTAGTTTCCATTTGCATATCAAGTTCTAGCTCCAAATCAATAGAAGAAGCTTTGGTAAGCCTCCTCTTCTTCTTCTCCAACTCATTCTCTTATCAACTTCAGAAATTCCTAAACCTAACTTAGGAAATGTTTCTCTTTTTAGCTTAAATTCAAGCTTCTTGAGTTGGGATTTAAGAGTGGTTGATCCCCCTTTGTTTTCAAGCTTCTCCTTCCTTGTTTTTGTGTAAAAAGGTGAGATTTTTATCTCACATCTATGACTATAACTATCTTTGATGTTAGGTATGAATTCCTAACACTATTTCATGTTCAATTGCTTTTGGTTTGAATTGATTTGGCGAACATTTCAATTTTTGGTGTTTTGAAGTCAAAACTTTGAAAATCCTTGCTTTGATTTGTGAACATGATTTCGGTTGCGAATCGGAGAGCCTATAGGGCCGAATGGTCGAATTGGAAAAAGCCCCAGAGTCCATTTCTCGACCGGGTGCAAGTGTGAGAGTTTGCTCTCCCACTTGGCTGAAAAATAATTTCAGCTCGTCACCAGACGTCTGGGGTCTGTTTCAGGAACTTCCCGAAACTTACTGCAGACGTCTGAGCATATACCCCAGACGTCTGGAGTATGTATTTCTAGAATTCCAACAGTTTCCATCTATATTTTGTTTTGATTTCGAACCTTTATCGATTCGAGATTATCCGATTTGTCGTTATCATTTATTATCTTCATTGATGACTTCTTCTTCGGGATTTTTGAGAAGGTCCATTTTAATGGAATTAGTATCGATTTCTTTGGATTTGATTCACGTCTTCGAACGTGGATTTTTGTGATTGATTGTTTCTACAATCATTTCTGTGATTTGTCACTTTAAAAACATAAAGGTTCCTATACTAGTAGTAAATATCCAAACTCTTTTACAAAGATGATTTCAACTCTATTTTAAATATAAAGCTTGTTTTTAAAACCGTTTTCCAATCTATTAGTATATACAAACCTTTACCTCATTCGTATGAGAAAATATAATTAAACGGCTTAGCAAAACAAGTGGTATGAAACGCTTGCGTTTACTTCGTCGGTTAATTTTTGGACTTGTTCGATTGAGAATCTTATGACAATTTTCCAGTGGAAATCTACAATTTGTTCTTAAATATTTAAGTTAAGCTAGTGGTTATGGGACATGAAGCTAAACTCTTATATTTACTGGCTTAGTGTAATCGACACTTTTATTGATCGATGATGATCATTTTGTGATTTAGACTAGCAATGTGCGATGTCTATTTGTCTGCGAGGGAGACTAAACCCCGTTTCTGTGGAACTTCGGTTCAATTTGGCGGGCTAGTGACCCGTGGTCTTCAGACCGTTTATGGAGCTTCGGCTCAATTTTTAATGGTTACCGACCATGGAATAGCGTTCCATTTGGGATACACGTGTTGGTGAGTTTTCATGCTCCCGTTTATGATAGGCCTCCCCCCTTTTGTGATTTTTGGATTTCTAATTGATGATTTCTAGAATTTGTGTTTTACCAACTTTTGTGATTGACATTAATATGTTTGTCAATATTTTTAGTTTGGTGAACAAAATAAAGAATATGATATTCTTTTTGGTGCTTTGAGATTTTTGAGATGTTATATGATTTTGTTGTTGTTTAAATCATATTTGTTCTAGTATGACATTATTGTTATCATACGATCTTATTATATCTCTGCTTATATCTCAATCCTTTATCTGATATTTATAGCTAGACTAATCCATTTATTATTTTCTTATTAAATAATACTCGGGTCAGATCGAGATGTTACAGGTGCTTCAGCTTGACTCCTTATCTGGACCATCTTCTGACTTTTGTCTAACTACAGAATAGTTGTAGTTTTTGTTGTTATACATTCGAGATATAGACTCCATGCTGTATACATATTCTTTTGTCTAGCACTTGTATCTATTCTTTTGTGATATTGTGGATCTTATTTGACCACTAATCTGATGTACACTTCTTTGTGTTATATATTCATATCTATTTCCGCCTTTGTGATATGAATGTCTGTGACTGATTTGTGTTACGTTTATTTCTATATTTGTTTCCGAGGTCCACTTAGCCACCGTGTGGTAGCTTTGAGTTTGCATCGTTATGTCGGATTTCCTCTTGAAACGAAATGCATGGTTTACTATCTGACATATTGGTCCTCGCACAAGGCAATTGCATGGATGGTCGCTCCTCAACAGCCTTATTCTCCGCGCTAGTTGACGGCATTACTCCGTAGTGTTCTTAGCTAGCGTGGGTATAGAGGTGGGGCGTCACAGCTTGGTATCAGAGCCAAACTTCAGAACAATGTAGAATAATCTAGCAAGGATCATTGTCCTAAGTCTTTCTTAGGAATCGTGCCATAGGATTTAAATCGGGTCTTCGTACCGTTCTATCCTATTTCTTTTTATGATGCCTTGTTTTATCAATCAAATTTGTTTGATATTCATTCTGAGATTAACCTTTTTCTCTTTTCTTTCTTTCTTAAAGAAAAGAAATGGTTAGACCTGGCCATCCCAGCGCCGGTCAATCTAGTGCTACTCCCCAGGATGGAGTATTTATGTCTGCTCAGCAACTTCTTGATCTTGTAAGAAATGCTCAAGCTGTCGGACCTATTCCTGAGCCCACACATCCTAAGTCTGGGTTTGCACGCTTGTGCAGTGACTACACTAATTTGGGTGGAAAGCCATTCAAAGGTTCTGAAACCATTATTGAAGTCCAAGCTTGGCTCAGAACATGCGATTGAATCTTTTCTCGCATGAATCTTATTGATCTTCACCGAGTTCAGGTGGCCTCTAGTATGCTCCAAGAAAGGGCATTAGACTGGTACGAGCTTCTGATCTCCGAAATTAATGAATCGGATCTTACTTGGGAGCAATTCCGGGAACGATTCGAATTAAAGTTTGTGCCAGAAGCTGAGAAGGTGACTTTGGCTCGTCGTTTCATAGACCTTGTTCAAGGTGAATCCTCCATGGCAGATTATGTCGCATCTTTCGAGTCACTTTCTAAATATGGGGTTGAGTACATCAACACCCCATTGAAGAAGAACCAAATATTTGTCTATGGCTTGAACAAAAATCTCAAGAAGCCATTACTTCTAAAATTAGAAGTTTCTTTTGATCAACTCATTGATATCGCTCTTCGTCTTGAAGAGGCGGATAGGGAGAGTGATGTTGAAGTGGTGGGTGCCAAACCAAACTTCAACAACAACAAGAAAAGGCCTATAAAGTCCAAAGGCCCGTATCCTTATAAGAAGGGAAAGCAAGCAACACCGGTAGCAAATGCTCCTACCTTCCGCCGTGGAGAATGTTACAATTGTGGTTCTAAGGACCATTATGCAAACAAGTGCTCGAAGCCTCTTTTCTGCCAATATTGCAAGAGTTCGGGCCATACTTTATCTTTGTGTCCCAAACTTCAAGGCAAGAAGGAGGGAAAGCTTAATGTGGCGCAAGCCCCTGGTAATACTTCTCGTGATCAAGGTATTTCTCATTCTATCCTTGATGGCATTATTGTGTTTTGTGATCATCCTATTCGATTTCTTTTTGATACGGGTGCGTCCCATTCTTTTATTTCTAAAGAACTTGTTGATACTTTTTCTTTGGATGTTATGTGTTTGATGACTTCTTTGAGAATTGCGAATCCGGTTGGTGGATCCGCGACACTTAGTTTATTGTGTAAAGATGTCGAGATTATTTTATGTGATTTTTCTTTCCTAGCCGATTTGCATGTCATGCGCTATTTAGGCTTTGGAATGATTTTAGGAATGGATTGGCTTAACTATTATAGAGCTCATATCCTATGTCCTGAGCGGACTATTTATCTTCGACATCCTCAATCTGTTAAGCAGATTTCTGTAGTTCTTAAAGATTCGGATTCCACAATGGCGGCATCCTTATATTCTCTAAATCCTCGTGATGACGATAATGATGATGAGGAAGATGTCATTTCTCTTATTCACGTTGTTCGTGAATTTTCCGACATATTCGAGCCCGTTCTAGGATTACCACCTAAGCGAGCAATTGAGTTCAGAATTAATCTAATCCCTGGAGTTCTACCTATTACTCGTCCTCCTTATCGCATGTCCAATAAAGAAAATGAGGAGATGCGCAAACAATTATCCGAATTGGAAGCGAAGCAATTTATTCAATCTAGTTCCTCTCCTTGGGGTGCTTCGGCAATTTTTGTGAAGAAATCTGATGGTACACTTAGGCTTTGCGTTGACTACCGCAAGCTTAACGATCTCACCATCAAGAATAAATATCCCTTACCGCGGATTGATGATTTATTCGATCAGCTTAGTGGTGCTAAAGTCTTTTCACAGTTAGACTTAGCAACCGGTTTTCATCAGCTTCGTATTGCAGAGGATAGCATTCCTTTGTCATCGTTCCGTACTCGTTATGGATCTTATGAATGGCTTGTTATGCCATTTGGCTTGACGAATGCCCCAGCTTATTTCGTCGACCTTATGAATCGATTTTTCAAAGACTTCCTCGATCGATTTGTTCTCATCTTTATAGATGACATTCTAATTTATTCTAAAACCGAGGAGGAGCATGAAAATCATCTTCGGATTGTGTTGGAAACTCTTAGGAGTAACCAATTAAAAGCAAAATTTTCTAAATGCCACTTTTGGCAATCTCGTGTGAAATTTTTGGAACATATCATTTCTGAATCCGGAATTTCCATGGATCCTTCAAAGATTGAAGCGATTCAAAATTGGAAGAGACCGGAGAGTGTGACGGAAATTCGTAGCTTTCTCGGATTGGCGGGCTATTACGGTCGGTTCATAAAAGACTTTTCTAAGATTTCCGTACCTCTTACTAGTTTGACAAAGAAGGGAGTTAAATACATTTGGTCGGACAAATGTGAAGCTTCATTTCAAAAATTAAAAGAACTTCTTTCCGATGCTCCTATTCTTGTGATTCTCGATGGGAACCAAGATTTTATTGTTTACACCGATGCTAGTCATGTTGGTTTGGGTGCCATTCTTATGCAAAGGGAACGTGTTATCGCTTATGCTTCTAGACAATTAAAGCCTGACGAGACTAGATATGCCACTCATGATTTAGAGCTCGCGGGTATTGTTTTCGCCCTTAGAATTTGGCGTCATTGTCTTTTGGGAGAGAAATTTGTTCTCTACACCGATCATAAATCATTGAAGTATTTAATTTCTCAAAAGGAACTTAATTTGCGTCAACAACGTTGGCTCGAGTTCCTTGCATCATATGATCTTGATATTCTTTATACTCTCGGAAAGGGAAATCGTGTTGCCGACGCCCTTAGCCGAAAGCAACAAGCGGTTGTTTCTATGATGATTTCCGAATGGAACGATCTTGAGACTTTGTCTACTTGTGAGATTCGAGATCGTGTATCCGATTTATGTTCATCTCTTGTTTTATGTAGCCTTGAGGCTCATCCATCTCTTTTGGACCGCATTCTTGAAGCTCAAAAGCTAGATCCAGAGTTGGCTCTTCTTGGCCAAAATTTTAGGGATAAAATTGATATTGAAGGTATGAAAGACTTTGATATTGATTCTTGTGGCGCAATTCGAAAATTTGGTAGACTTGTCGTGCCAAATATTAGTCATCTTCACAAAGACATATTAGAAGATTCCCATCGTTCTAAATTCACCATTCATCCCGGTAGTAGTAAAATGTAAGCGGATATGAAGCGACTTTATTATTGGGAGGGAATGGAATTTGATATCGCTAACTTTGTTAAGTGTTGCATGACTTGCCAACTCATTAAGGCCGAGCATCAAAGGCCCGGTGGGTTATTGCAACCATTGGAAATTCCAATATGGAAGTGGGATCAAATTTCCATGGATTTTATTGACGGTTTTCCCCGTTCTTGTTCAGGCCATGATAGCCTATGGGTGATAGTAGATAGACTTACGAAATCCGCCCATTTTATTCCCGTTCGGTCCAATCGGACCGTACCTATTTTGGCCAAACTCTTTGTCAAGGAAATCGTTAGATTTCATAGAGTCCCTACTTCTATTGTTAGTGATCGTGATCCATTGTTTACTAGTGGATTTTGGAAGAGTCTTCAAAAAGCTTTGGGAACAAAGCTTAATTTTAGCACCGCTTATCATCCGCGGTCCGATGGATAAACCGAGCGTGTGAATCAAACTCTTGAAGATCTTCTTCGTGCTTGTGTTCTGGACTTTGGTGGAAGTTGGGAAGATCATATATCACTAGTTGAATTTTCCTATAACAATAGCTTCCAATCTAGTATTGGTATGGCATCTTTCGAGGCACTATACGGAAGGCCATGCCGATCTCCTTCGTGTTGGCTTGAAGCCGGTGAGAAGCAGGTTTTAGGTCCAGATTTTATTCGAGATGCCACAGAAAAGATTGACCTTATTCGTCATAGGATGAAAGAAGCTCAAAGTAGACAAAAATCCTATGCCGATAACCGAAGGAGGAAATTAGAATTTTCTGTGGGAGATCTTGTGTTTGTTCGTGTTTCACCAATGAAGGGTGTCGTGCGTTTCAGCCGATCGGGAAAATTAGCGCCTCGATACATTGGTCTATTTCCCATCACCGAACGTATTGGTTCTGTAGCTTATCGCCTCTTATTACCGGCTCAATTTTCTGCTATTCATGACGTGTTTCACGTTTCTCAATTACGGAAAAGCCTTCGAGATTCCGATTCTATTCTTGAGCCAGGTGTTGTTGAGGAAATTGAAGTTTCGCCTAATTTGACTTATGAGCAACAACCTATCTGTATCATTGCTTCGGAGATTAAACGCTTCCGAAATAAAGATGTTCCGCTTGTGAAAGTTCAATGGTCCTCAAATCCTAAGGATTGCTCTTGGGAATCTAGAGGATTCATCGAGCGAACACATCCGGACTTACTCTCTTGAGCTCTTTGAGGTGAACTTCTTATTTCAAATCTCTTCTTTTGGGTTGATATGCTTTTATGGTTGTTACTTTTTGTTCAAATATTTCTTATGATTGTGAGGACGCAATTTCTTTAAGGAGGGGAGTCTGTAACAACCCGCATATTTTACAATTGAATATTTAAATATTTTATTTAATTGTTGAATCGTTAATCGGATTAAAGTCCGAAAAGCTACTTTTTGCAAATAGTCGAATTAGGACTCGAGACCCCTTCCATTGAGTCCAAAATGACGTTTGCGACCTTTTTGAGTATAAACTTTGATATGTTTGGAGCTAGCTAAAATTTTGACCTTTTTCACTTTGGGTTTGGGTTTGGATTCAGCCCACTAGTCCACATAATACCCCAAACTGAAACACTTCTCTTCATCCACTCCCATTTCTTTACCTTTTCAGTTCTAAAAGAGAATAATGGAGGAAGAGAAAAAGAATTAAAATCCTAAACCCTAGTTTCCATTTGCAAATCAAGTTCTAGCTCCAAATCAATAGAAGAAGCTTTGGTAAGCCTCCTCTTCTTCTTCTCCAACTCTTTCTCTTATCAACTTCAGAAATTCCTAAACCTAACTTAGGAAATGTTTCTCTTTTTAGCTTAAGTTCAAGCTTCTTGAGTTGGGATTTAAGAGTGGTTGATCCCCCTTTGTTTTCAAGCTTCTCCTTCCTTGTTTTTGTGTAAAAAGGTGTGATTTTTATCTCACATCTATGACTATAACTATCTTTGATGTTAGGTATGAATTCCTAACACTATTTCATGTTCAATTGCTTTTGGTTTGAATTGATTTGGCGAACATTTCAATTTTTGGTGTTTTAAAGTCAAAACTTTGAAAATCCTTGCTTTGATTTGTGAACATGTTTTCGGTTGCGAATCGGAGAGCCTATAGGGCCGAATGGTCGAATTGGCAAAAGCCCCAGAGTCCATTGCTCGACCGGGTGCAAGTGTGAGAGTTTGCTCTCCCAATTGGCTGAAAAATAATTTCAGCTCGTCACCAGACGTCTGGGGTCTGTTTCAGGAACTTCCCGAAACTTACTGTAGACGTCTGAGCATATACCCCAAACGTCTGGAGTATGTATTTCCAGAATTCCAATAGTTTCCTTATATATATTGTTTTGATTTCCAACCTTTATCGATTCGAGATTATCCGATTTGTCGTTATCATTTATTATCTTCATTGATGACTTCTTCTTCGGGATTTTTGAGAAGGTCCATTTTAATGGAATTAGTATCGATTTCTTTGGATTTGATTCACGTCTTCGAACGTGGATTTTTGTGATTGATTGTTTCTACAATCATTTCTGTGATTTGTCACTTTAAAAATATAAAGGTTCATATACTAGTAGTAAATATCCAAACTCTTTTACAAAGATGATTTCAACTCTATTTTAAATATAAAGCTTGTTTTCAAAACCGTTTTCCAATCTATTAGTATATACAAACCTTTACCTCATTCGTATGAGAAAATATAATTAAACGACTTAGCAAAACAAGTGATATGAAACGCTTGCGTTTACTTCGTCGGTTAATTTTTGGACTTGTTCGATTGAAAATCTTGTGACAATTTTCGAGTGGAAATCTACAATTTGTTCGTAAATATTTAAGTTAAGCTAGTGGTTATGGGATATGAAGCTAAACTCTTATATTTACTGGCTTAGTGTAATCGACACTTTTATTGATCGATGATGATCATTTTGTGATTTAGACTAGCGATGTGCGATGTCTATTTGTCTGCGAGAGAGACTAAACCCCGTTTCTGTTGAACTTCGGTTCAATTTGGCGGGCTAGCGACCCGTGGTCTTCGGACCATTTATGGAGCTTCGGCTCAATTTTTAATGGTTAGCGGAATAGCGTTCCATTTGGGATACACGTGTTAATGAGTTTTCATGCTCCCGTTTATGATAGGCTTCCTCCCTTTTGTGATTTCTGGATTTCTGATTGATGATTTCTAGAATTTGTGTTTTACCAACTTTTGTGATTGACATTAATATGTTTGTCAATATTTTTAGTTTGGTGAATAAAATAAAGAATATGATATTCTTTTTGGTGCTTTGATATTTTTGAGATGTTGTATGATTTTGTTGTTGTTTAAATCATATTTGTTCTAGTATGACATTATTGTTATCGTACAATCTTATTATATCTCTGCTTATATCTCAATCCTTTATCTGATATTTATAGCTAGACTGATCCGTTTATTATTTTCTTATTAAATAATACTCGGGTCAGACTGAGATGTTACAGGTGCTTCAGCTTGACTCCTTATCTGGATCATCTTCTGACTTTTTTCTAACTACAGAATAGTTGTAGTTTTTGTTGTTATACATTCGAGATATAGACTCCATGATGTATACATATTCTTTTGTCTAGCACTTGTATCTATTCTTTTGTGATATTATGGATCTTATTTGACCACTAATCTAATGTACACTTCTTTGTGTTATATATTCATATTTGTTTCCACCTTTGTGATATGAACATCTGTGACTGATTTGTGTTACGTTTATTTCTATATTTTTTCCGAAGGCCTTATAGCCACTGTGTGGTAGCTTTGAGTTTGTATCGGAATGTCGGGTTTCCTCTTGAAATAAAAATGCATGTGATACTATCTGACATACCGGTGCTCGCACAAGGCAATTACATAGATGGTCGCTCCTCAATAGCCTTATACTCCGTGCTAGTTGACGGCATTACTCCGTAGTGTCCTTGGCTAGCGTGGGTATAGAGGTGGGGCGTCACAATCGATTTCATTTGTGTTTTTATCCAAACTAATTTCAAATTAACCAATCTGGAGATAATTTATAAATATCATTAATTGGTCCACAAGCTTAAGTCAAATAATAGTAATTAATTATTATTTAAAAATATAAATGTTATAGAGCTTTTAAATTTCAGTTTTAACTGAATATATTTTTGGGCTAAGAGAAGAAGTCGTACGTCATCATATAGATGTGCATAAATATATAAATATAAATTCCATTCTTTTCTTCCTTTCTTATATCCCCTTTTTTTCCTTTTCCTTTCCCTTTTATTTCTTTCCTTTTTCCTTTACTTTTATACTTTTCTTTCTACTTTATTTTCCTTTATCCTTCTTTATATTTTTCTTATCTTTTCTTTCTTTTATTTTTCTTTTATTCACTTTTATTTAATTCTTATTTATTTTCCCCTGGCCCAAAACTTCTTTCGGCCCATTTCCCTTTTCTTATTTCTTCCACTCTTCTTCGTATTCTTATAGTTTCCCAGTCTTCCATTCCTCCTCTTTTCTTCCCCAAGCATGCACATGCTACACCGTGCACGTGTACATGATTCCGATGGACCCAGACTTGCTGCCGACTATCGCCCTATATCACCACCGACCTCCACGACTCGGTTGACCACCTGGAAGCCCGTCGGCGAACCCCGTTCAAAATCGAACGTTCAACTCAAACTAGAACCGACCATCCCCATCGATAATCGCCTCGCCACAACAATTCTGGTCTCTATCCACCACCGAGCCTTGTCTACGGCCTCGCCATCATTCCCTCATCCTAACCCCCCTTATGCACACGCCTCCCTTGACCTCTGCCTCACGCCCTCTTTCCGAAATCGAACCAGCCCCAAAAGCTGCCACTAACCCTAGTTTCACCTCGTATTGCCACCATGAACATTTGATGAATGCCACAATATTTTTATTAAGTGCTCCACTCTACTTTCTCCCTTCCCGACAAATGTCGCGATCCCAAAATGACCGAGCCGCCGGAAATTGACGAAACCCCAAATTCTGTTCAACCCTTAATTCCTCATCACACACACAATTATAATTATGAAACCACATTCAAAAATCGTCATTTTCAATGACGAATCCATTCGTATAAGTACAAACACAAATTATGATATTTGAACTTTTCCCATTTTGGTTTGCTTACTGTAAAAATACTTTTTTTCACCTCTATGCCTCATTATCTCCAGTATAACAAATTTTAAAGTAAAGTACAGTTGAAAACAACCATATTTATTTTTAAATCGTGGCCTAAAACTAGATGGTTTGTGAGGTACCAGTTTTTGAAACTGATAGAATTTACTATTTTATCAAATAAAACATCACAGTGTAAAAAAGGAAGAAGAAGCAGAGTGTTTCTCTTCAAATTCTAAGTTGATCCTCCATGTTTTTAACAGGCACAAATACATATCAACGCATAAATGTTGGATAAAGTCTAAGGATCTACAAGATCTACAATTATATATGTATATAACAGTGATTACTGTGGACAAAAGGGCAAGTGTTACTCACAATTTCAAACAATTGTTGCTTCCTACTGCTTGGCTTCAAATTCCTACTGGCAATATGTTTTTCTTTCCTTTTTGTTTTATTTCTTTTAAGGAAGCATTCTTCTTTTGTTTAGATGTGAACAAGTAAACACATTTTTTTATACAACTAGGATGGCCGTATATATATATATATAGAGGAAAAGTAGGCTGCATTGTTTTGTACACAGCAAGCTTCTTTTAATTTTCATTATATTTTCCTTCAAATTTACTTTTGGTCAGAATTTTAATTTTGACCTGAAATGATCTTTTGAAATTGAAAGTGAGTTATTGAAATAAAAGTGATTTATTACAAAGAAGATTTGACCTTTTATGAGCTTGAGGAGATGGCATTTAATGTGTGTGTCCCCCCTTTAGTTTACATGCCCATCCATTCATATGTATTTACATATCCTACATATGCATACATATATTTCTTTATCTTATTTCCTTACCTACATACACATATATATTCATATATATTTAACCAAAGTTATTCTATGTGTTTTATTTTATGTTTCATACATACTATATAATCACATATACCTTTATCCCTGTTTTAAACATATATTTATATTTTTAATTACCATCAAGCTTATGTGTACATAGATATTTATTCTATCCTCCATCATGAAGCTTTCAACCTGCACTTACATATATAAAGATCTTATATGCATAACCTATGTATTTGCTCATATGTTTTACCTTCTACTATATATATTTGAGTACACGTGCTTATATACAAGTATAGATATTTTATTATTTCATAAGCATTGTTTCCAATTTCTTCATATACATTATATTCCTTTGGTCATATATGCTTATATATATATATATTACCAACAATTAAAGCTTGTATATCTATTTCTATAGGATTCAGAGATTTTATAATGCAATACTCAATATAGCTTTCAATTCAATATTATATTTACCCAAATATTTTTAATTACCAGAAACTCATCTATTCGTCTTGTAGAATCAATATCCTAATGATTTAAATCGATTAATTACCCAATTAACAATCGTTGAAAATCCGGGTCATCACATTCCTCCCCCCTTTAGAACTTTTCATCCTCGAAAATGAACGAACCGAGAATTTCAATTTAATGTTTATTTTAGTTAAATTATTCTTTAAACACTTTTAACTCTTTACTCCTTTTTATTATATAAATTTAAAACACTTTAAAATATACATAATATTACCAAAATAGTTTTATCAAAAATACCTTTCATAACTAGATGTCTAAATAAGTTCATCCTTGTTCTCACAGAAATTCAATAATACGTTGATCATGCGTAGGACTGAAAATCTATAAGTACTCAGTAAACCCGTTTTCAGCACCTAGTGAAAATACTTGGGAAAACTTTTGTGAGAATGCTCTGGAAATCATCACCCCCTCCATGGATCGCAGTTAGCACGATGATTACGTCGCCATCCCGGCGAAAACCATAGAAAACTGTAGGCATCCGCACCCCTCGACTTTCGCCATGGAAACTCCACAGATCGCAGCTACACGCAGGGTTACATTACTATCGCATCAAAAACCTGTGTAACTGTAGGCATCAGCACCCCTCGAATTACGCTGCCAAATGAAACTTCACCACATAGATCGCAGACTACACAAAGTGATGTCACTATTCCAAGGGAACTAGTGTAGACTGTAGGTACTCACTGCCACACGAATTTCGCTATGGAACCAACCACATAGATCGCAATCTACCGATGTTACGTCGCTATCCCAGTGAAATCAAACGTAGATTGTAGGCAATCACTGCCACTCGACTTACGCTATGGAACGGTGATAGATCGTTGTTACACCAGAGTTACACTGTCGTCACAGCATAACCCCGATATATCTGTAGGCATCAACACCCCATGAATTACGCTACCCCAATCACAATCCTCAGGAACTACAGTTTAGTTCGGATGTCCTCTGGGATCAAAATTTAGAACCCCCCTTAGGGCTCAAGGCAGAACCACCCAGTGGATCTCCTACTATAAGTTTCAACTCTAAATGGGAGCGCTTTTTCCCCATAGCATTCTCAAAACATTTTATACTATACACATATAATATATTTCCAATCATACTCTTTATAAGTATTACATATAAACTTCAAAATCGATAGTTCTCAAACTTGGCTTTCCAAATTCCCTAAATTTGCTTTTTGCCAAAACCAAAAACCCTTTCAAAATCAATGAGTCCCAAAAACCCTTTTTTTCAGTTCCATTCTCATAAAATCATTCTTATATATATGTACATAAGATTACTCTTTCAACTTGGAAAATTTTCTGGTCATTTCATACTTATATAAATTCCAGTTTATCTTTCAAATATCTATCAAAGATCATTTCTTCTGGTTATAGATTCAACAAGGGAAGTTTATAATATATAACAAATATTTATAACTTTAGTTATGCCAAATCAAATATTCAAGTTCGATTTCCTTTACAAAGTTATTTGTCACATTTTTACTCTTTATAAAGTAAGTTTCCAGTTATAGTGCTATCCAACTTTCATTTTTTAATCGTCATATATTTCTCAAAATATACTCTTTTATTTCAAAATCATTTTTGCCTCAATATCTGATTTGGTTCCACTTAAGAACTGTCTCTATTTCCCATTCGGATTATAATTTCCAATTCAACCCAATTAGTATCTAAGTCCATGGTTTAAATATAAACAATTTCCACTCTGACCAGTTAGAATTTAGAAAATAACTTAAATAGTTTAAAATAGTTAAGTAGTTGTAAAATAGTAATTAGTTGTAAAATAGTTGTAAAATAGTTAACTAGTTAAGGTAAGATACTTTGAGTATTTAAAAGAATGGTTTGAATAGTAAATAGCTTGGAAAATCAGAATAACTTAAATATTCAAGAAAATAGATTTTAGACAGTTTATATTAAAATAGTTTATTTGAAAATAGTTTCAGAGCCAAACTGATTCAGTTTCCAACCTCCACTTCAATCAACTTCAGTTTCCATTCCCATTTAAGTTGATTTAATTCCAATTCAATTTGAATTAACTTCGATTCCCATTCTAATCCAAATCAATTTCCATTTGAATTTAAACTAATTCAACTTCGATTACAATTCCCATTTAATTCAATTCAATTCCAATCTCAATCTTTAAACCATCTCAAACTATATACAAATTCGAGTTCGGTTTTCAAAATGCTGATTTAACCCCTTAAATCAAATTAACCTTTAACATTTAATTTAACAACCCAAGTCTTTACACAAATTAATTCTGAGTCCAAATTTCTAATACTCATTTAAATTATCTTTACTTAACTTATTTCAAGGTTCGAGTGAGAGTTCAAATATTTTTAAACAAATAAATTTTCGGAATTCAATTTATTTCCCAATTATAATTTCAAAATTCTAAACCCAATTCTTTAAGCAATTCCAGTTGACAAGTTTTGTTTTAATATTTTTAACTTGAGTTCACAGCGATCCCATTTTCATAAGTTCAATCTTTATTTCTTAAAATCAAATTTTTTTAAATAATTCAAGGCAAGGTTTTACTTTTATTTAATATCAAGAATGGATATATATCATTTCACTCCACTTCTCAACTTTACCGAAGCAATTCAATTTACGGTTTTATATATACTGTCAATAACAAACAGGATGATAGCAGAACATCCAAATTATCTAGAACATCAGTCAATAGCATCCATTCACACTTTCCAGAATTCAAACCCCACTTCGAGACCACACATAACTCCCTTTTCAATTTAACCCATTTAACTTTCCTAAGTTAAATCTTAATCCCATCTTGAAATTTTCCAATTTCAGGTTATAGGTCCAAACTTATTTAACTTGTCCAGAGTTAAATTTCCAATCCATTTAACCTTACTCAATTTTAAATTCTCCATTCCAAATTTAAATTTTTTATCAATATCCCTTCCTACTTATAAGTTCAAAACTTATCTTACTTCTGTGTTATACATCTCATTCTCGGGGAATTTTCAGAATTCAACACTTAGTGTTTACTTCAAATCAACTTTGTTATTATATATATCCACATATATATACATTTATTTCATTTGCACACCAAGACACACTTTCAATTTTAAACCATCATGGGTTTTTAATTCAAAAAAACTCCTATAATATTCTAAATAATATTATTTATTATTTTCCTTTAACTTATTGAAACAATTCCAAATTTCTCTGGGTCTAAATTTTAAAACTTCACAATTTCAATCCATTTCGATTTATAAGTCATACTTATATAGATTTTTATTTCCTTAAAACATTTCATTTTGCTTTATCATTGTTTGTTTTGAAGATAAACATCTCTTTATTTAGACACAACAACCATTTTATGATAATAATCAATAATATCATATCCAGAAATCAAACACACCATATATTCCATCATCATTTACTTGAATAATATAATCAGGGTAACTTATTTCAAGTACTTTGAAAATTCTTTTGAATTTTCCAAGATCTAATTTCAGGGTTTGAATCCATTTTCAACTTAACTTATTTGTATAGTTAATCCTCGTCCAAATTTCTATTTGGTTACATGTGTTTTACCACTTAAATCTTATAATCTTATTTAATTTTAATAACAACAACCAATTTCCTTAATATACTATAATAATTAGAAAAATTACTGCTTTATATATAAAGATATAAGATTATATAAAAATCATTTTTAAAATCATTTTTAAAATCATTATATAAGAAAATAACAAGTACGCCCTCATATAATATTCTCAACTCATTCTAGGGTACTACTGACCCTATCTCTAATGAGTAATCCCCACCAGAGCCAAGGTTCTCGCTTAACCTTTAGCTCTAATACCAACTGTAACGGCCTGGAGATTTTCGACCCCGAAAATCGACACTAATACGTTCACTGTATAGAGTGCCGAACAATCATGTGCCGGAAATCCCAGACTGTTAGGGTTAAGAAGGAGGTAGAATAAGAAACAGAAAACAACAGCACAAAATCTCACAATCGCAGCGGATCAAAATATAATATAAAATAACAGCATTTTATACAAAGAAAAGCTGTAACTATCAATATACATACAAGATATCATAGTACAACAAATCAAGACAGTTATAATAACTTGTCCTAGAATACTGTCTATACAGCATACTACACAGCGGAATATAATCAATACGTCTCTGCCATCCAGCTCGTCTTCTGAGCTCCAGAACGTCCTAACCTG
Organism: Allium fistulosum; assembly: GCA_030737815.1. Classification (NCBI taxonomy): domain Eukaryota; kingdom Viridiplantae; phylum Streptophyta; class Magnoliopsida; order Asparagales; family Amaryllidaceae; genus Allium; species Allium fistulosum. The sequence goes on along the minus strand of CM060904.1, from coordinate 1,213,418,477 downwards.
AAAATCTGTAATACTCGGTCTGACCCGAGCATTACAATAAAGTAACACCTGAGTCGGGCTGGAAACCAGCATGAGTAAACCCATCTAATATGAAATACTTAAGTTATAAAACTTCTTTGAAAATCGGGGTAACTCGTACATCATTACGAGTTCTTACCTTGTTATAGCCACACTCTTATTACACAAATCCATTGATATTTTAAAATAATATCTAAGCGCCGTTACTTAATTTAGATGGTCAGATTTACCCAATTTTATTCAGTTCCAGCCATACGATTCTATAATCAAATCCATAAAGGAATATAGTGCTTATTTAATCGAAGTGGTTTCGGATATCGCTGATATCTGATCCCGGTCTCTTCGAATCTAAACAACAAGTTTAAAGGAAATAAATTGTTTAAAATAAACAATTTATTATTTTATGACACTAAAATTTATTATGGATTCTTATTTCAAGTAAAACGTATCACAATCCAATTATTTTAACTTGTTTAACCACTCGACAATACAGGCAAGAATAATTGAAACGAATATCAATTATAGGTAAGTAAAGATATAGATCGTTAGTTGATTACAAACCAATATCAAGATTATCCATTCCCTAGGATTTTGTCCACTTTACTTAATCGATTTCATTTGTGTTTTTATCCAAACTAATTTCAAATTAACCAATCTGGAGATAATTTATAAAATATCATTAATTGGCCCATAAGCTTAAGTCAAATAATAGTAATTAATTATCATTTAAAAATATAAATGTTATTGAGCTTTTAAATTTCGGTTTTAACTGAATATATTTTTGGGCTAAGTGAAGAAGTCGGACGTCATCATATAGATGTGCATAAATATATAAATATAAATTCCATTCTTTTCTTCCTTTCTTATATCCCCTTTTTTTTTCTTTTCCTTTCCCTTTTTTTCTTTCCGTTTTCCTTTACTTTTATAATTTTCTTTCTACTTTATTTTCCTTTATCCTTCTTTATAATTTTCTTATCTTTTCTTTCTTTTATTTTTCTTTTATTTACTTTTTCTTTATTTCTTATTTATTTTCCCCTAGCCCAAAACTTCTTTCTGCCCATTTCCCTTTTCTTATTTCTTCCACTCTTCTTCGTATTCTTATACTTTCCCATTCTTCCCTTCCTCCTCTTTTCTTCACCAAGCGTGCACATGCTACAGCGTGCACGTGTACATGATTCCGATGGACCCAGACTCGCCGCCGACTATCGCCCCATATCACCACCGACCCCAACGACTCGATTGACCACCTGGAAGCCCCCCGGCGAACCCCGTTCAAAATCGAACATTCAACTCAAACTGGAACCGACCATCCCCACCGATAATCGCCTCACCACAACAATTCCAGTCCCTATCCACCCCCGAGCCTTATCTATGGCCTCACCATCATTCCCTCGTTCTAACCTCCCTTATGCGCACGCCTCCCTTGACCTCTGCCACACGCCCTCTACCCGAAATCGAAACAGCACCAAAAGCTGCCACTAACCCTAGTTTCACCTCGTATGGCCACCATGAACATTTGATGAATGCCGCAATATTTTTAGTAAGTGCTCCATCCTACTTTCTCCCTTCCCGACAAATGTCGCGATCCCAAAATGGCCGAGTCGCCGGAAATTGACGAAACCCCAAATTCTGTTCAATCTTTAATTCCTCATCACACACACAATTATAAATTGTGAAACCACATTCAAAAATCATCATTTTCAATGACGAATCCATTCATATAAGTACAAACACAAATTATGATATTCGAACTTTTCCCATTTTGGTTTGCTTACTGTAAAAATACTTTTTTTCACCTCTTTGCTTCATTATCTCCAGTATAACAAATGTTAAAGTAAAGTACAGTTGAAAACAACCATATTTCTTTTTAAATCATGGCCTAAAACTAGATGGTTTGTGAGGTACGAGTTTTTGAAACTGATAGAATTTACTGTTTTATCAAATAAAACATCACAGTGTAAAAGAGGAAGAAGAAGCAGAGTGTTTCTCTTCAGATTCTAGGTTGATCCTACATGTTTTTAACAGGCACAAATACATATCAATGCATAATGTTGGATAAAATCTAAGGATCTACATGTTCTACAATTATATATGTATATAACAATGATTACTGTGGACAAAAGGGCAAGTGTTCCTCACAATTTCAAATAATTGTTGCTTCCTACTGCTTGGCTTCAAATTCCTACTGGCAATATGTTTTTCTTTCCTTTTTTTTATTTCTTTTAAGGCAGCATTCTTCTTTTGTTTAGATGTGAACAAGTAAACGCTTTTTTTATACAACTAGGATGGCCGTGTATATATATATATATATATATATATGTATGTATGTATATAGAGAGAGAGAGAGGAAAAGTAGGCTGCATTGTTTTGTACACAACAAGCTTCTTTTAAATTTCATTATATTTTCCTTCAAATTTACTTTTGGTTAGAATTTTACTTTTGACCTGAAATGATCTTTTGAAATTGAAAGTGATTTATTGAAATAGAAGTGATTTATTACAAAGAAGATTTAACCTTTTATGAGCTTGAGGAGATGGCATTTAATGTGTGTGTCCCCATTTAGTTTACATGCCCATCCATTCATATGTATTTACATATCCTACATATGCATACATATATTTCTTTGTCTTATTGCCTTACCTACACACACATATATATTCATATATATTTAACCAAAGTTATTCTATGTGTTTTATTTTATGTTTCATACACACTATATAATCACTTATATACCTTTATCCCTGTTTTAAACATATATTTATATTTTTAATTACCATCAAGCTTATGTATACATAGATATTTATTCTATCCTCCATCATGAAGCTTTTAACCTGCACTTACATATATAAAGATCTTATATGCATAACCTATGTATTTGCTCACATGTTTTACCTTCTACTATATATATTTCAGTACACATGCTTATATACAAGTATAGATATTTTATTATTTCATAAGCATTGTTTCCAATTTCTTCATATACATTATATTCCTATGGTCATATATGCTTATATATATATATATAGTACCCACAATTAAAGCTTGTATATATTTTTCTATAGGATTCAAAGATTTTATAATGCAATACTCTATATAGCTTTCAATTCACTATTATATATACCCAGATATTTTTAATTACCAGAAACTCATCTATTCGTCTTGTAGAATCAATATCCTAATGATTTAAATCGGTTAATTACCCAATTAACAATCGTTGAAAATCTGGGTCGTCACAGTTTTAATAAGCATTGTTTTATTAAAACCATATTTTTTGTTTAAACATCTAAGTCAGATAAACTATTTGATGTTACTGGGCCAACCCATAAACATCTTTCCTTAGAACACTCTAAGGTAAAAAGGTCGACGTAGTTGACTTAGTTTTAAGACCCATATTTTGTTGGCCTCCATTTGAATTTTGAAAAATAAAAATTACTAATTAATAAAATAAAATTGACATTTAGTATATATTTTTAGGATTTATAAGGGTATTATACAAGTAAATAAAAGTGAAGTAAGTTTTTATTTTAATATTTTATAAAGTTGTGTCTTTATAAAATGTTTATACACTTAAGTGAAAATTTATAGAGTAATTTATAAATTATTTTAGTATTGTATGAAATGCTATAAATGAAAATGAAAGTGATTTAGAAAGAAACTGGTGTAATTAAGAAACTAATTAGATTAAGTACATAAGTTATACGTCGATCATTTTATTCGCACGGTACTTGATCTAGGTTTCGAATACACAACTTCGGGGTGGTTCACACCAATCCAAAAAAGGATTTCTTACTTGATTCTTATTAGTGAACACTTGATTCGAGTTGTTGATATGATACTGAGGTTTTATATCATAGTATATGGCTATGTAAAAACAACAGAGATTTCTAATAAAGGAACCTGATCGGAGTGCGCAATAGGGAGATCGAGTGAGCGATACTAGTTTGGAAGTAAAGTTTATGTATACTATCAAGTGTTCGATCAAATATTGCGTACGGATGATTTATGTACTTCATATGGGCTTAAGTATATTTATATACCATGTTTTGTGTCATAGGTAAGTTTAGAAATGACTTTCAATTTTTTTTCGAAAGTAGCCTAGATAATCTTCTAAGTAATAACCGAAGGCTGATAAGCATAATGGTACGCTTAGGAAATTACCTTTATCCTTGGATGATCGAGAAAGTTGTAAACCTGAGAAAAATTTCCATATCTTATTTGTTAGTCATTTAAAATTTTAAAAAATGCTAAGTGTTAGTTTGTTCCTTTATAGAATTTGATGTGATTGATAGTGTGATTTTATAGACTACGGTTTATAATGTTATTGTTTGTCAGGACTTAAATCACGATGTTTGGAAAAGTGATTTTGGAAGAATTTGTAAAAGAAATAAAAATATTATCATTTTGAAAATGTTGGTGGGGTATTATTATTTCAAGTTATTCGAAAAGAGTTTTGTGAAGCGATTTTTTTCAAATTTTTTTGGTTATGATTAAAGTTGGACGATTGTTCCGATTTGGAAGGCTCATCAGGTATATTTGTTTCGTTTAGTTATCGTTTTAGAAGGAACCGGAATACTACTGGATGCTCCATGTTGTTTTGATTTTAGAGTTGTACCATGCTTCAGTAGTAGGAGCCCCCTTGTCATAATTGATTTTTGTTTTGATTAATTTCTCTTTGGAGGAATTTGAAAATATATTTTGGATATAAAATCCCGAGTTTTAGTTCTAAATTTTTCTTTTGAAAAGGTTGGATGCTTATTATTTTATTATACAGTATTCTTTGTTCTTTTGTTGCATATAGTTGTTATATTATTTATGTTGCTATTGCTCATGATAGAAATAGCTAGTGTATTGCTCTTCTGTCAACATGATTTTCTTTTGGATTATGTAAACACAAGATAGTTATAGGGAAACAAAAAAATTATTTGATTTCTTGCACATCTGCATTCGCATCGAGATAGTAAGTTGCTTGCTAAAAATCAAACACCAAAGAGGTATATAGTATAATTATAAATTGGTAAATGATTGATGATTTTATGCCCCAGATATGGGAGGTAACAAGGCTTTTGTTTTCTTTTATTAGTTTGTGTCAGTTGTGGCGAGTTGTAGTTTTTTGGATCTAGCCGCGCAAAGGAGGTGCTACCAAAATTTTCCATAATATAAGGGACTTAAAAGTTTAATAACTCAATCTATTTAATAGTTTTTAAACCTTAAGGGTTTGGAGACATTTATTTCCATTGGGAATTTCGAGGACGAAATGGTTTTATGGGAAGGAGAATGTAACATCTCAAAATTTTATCGTTTTGGTTTTTGATATATTTAATTAATTTTAAAAATTTAAATAACTGGTGTTTAAAAACCGAAATAACTTATATTCAAATATATAAATTATTTAAATATTTTAATTGTGAATTAAATATTAATTAAATGGATTAAATAGCCTTATTTAACTCATTTTAATTAATAACTAATAATGGTGAACTCATTTTGTAAATTTATTTACAAAAATAAATGATTCAAATAATTAATACGAAAATCATTTGTTAATAAATGAATTTATTTTTATGGACGTACTTTTAAATGAATTTACTGGAATTTTCCATAATTTTTAATTTGGAAAATATTTAAATTATTGTTTGACGTATATTTCGATGAACGATGGTATTCGAGAAATTCCATATAATAAAATAATATGTGTATTTTATTGCTAAAGTGTGTTTGTATCGCATTTTGGTGCACGATGGTATATTTATTTTTGTTATTTGCAGTTTGTACGCGAACGGGATACTATGTAGCGAAGCATCGTAAAACTCTCTTTCCAAAACTTTTTCAAATCATATCAAAGTCAAAATATTTCAACGAGCTTTGATGATGATTTGCTTTGATATGATGTGTTGCTTGAAGTTTTTGTTTTGCTTGAATTGGAAGTAAAGTAATTTATGTTTATAAATTAATTGAATTCAACTCTTACTTTTATTTATTTATATTCCCTCCTGACTTTACACTCTTCCCTCCTCTTCTTTTTACTTTTTTCATTCCTTATAAAACCAAATAATGGCCTCAAACCTTAAAAAATCAAAATCGAACAATATACTCAACGAAAAATCGTAAAACAAGTTTCTTTGATCTCGTATGAACATAGGTTTCGATTTAGTGTAGGTGTTGTTTGGTGCAGTCAACGTTGGTGGAGGTCGACGTAGGATGGTGTGAACTAGCATTTAGGATTCTTAGCAATATAGGTGACGATTACCGAAATGGAGGGTGGATTCGGGTTTTTTCTTGCGAAGTGGAGTCGAATTGTGGTTGTGGGAGGTCGTGCGATGGTCTGAGACAAAACGTGGCCTGGTATAGTCGGTTATGGTTAGTTCTAGGTTGCATCAGCATGGATGGGGCCGAGCTGTACAACTTTTGGTTGGGATGGTGGAGTTCACAAAGAGGTAGCCGTCGGCAAAGTCCGTTCATCAAACGGTCGAGCGATATTGGTTTAAGCATGCACGGTAATGGGTATCAGGATATAGTGTGCATGTTTTGGATTTTGGAGGGGGAGAAGATGGATTTGGTGGGGTGATTATTTCAATTAAGTAATAAATTAGTTTAATTGTTTAATTTAATCCCAAATCTTATAAATTAAATAACTATTCCGTGTGAAGTCGGATTTGGATGCAGTTTTTTACATTGGACTTGTAGAAAAATTAAATATGCACTGGAATTAATTTCGTTGAATTTGGTGCTAGTGGAATTTCGTGCTAAAATCGAAAGCCGTTCGATTTTAGATCAAATCGGAACGTCAAAGCGTCAACTGGAATTTCGACGAGTTCACTCGCCTTTAAATAAACAATATGATATCTGTATTGCTATAGATTATTATTGAATGCTTGGATGAAAGTTAATAGTTTTGATAAAGTATAAATTAATGATAAAATTATAGTGATTTAATTTAATTACGTTTAACGTAGTTAAATTAGTTATACTTTGTTTGGAATATCTATTTAGCAGAATAAAACACCATATACTTTTACGATTAAATTGAATAGATTATTTTGAACGTCTATCGAGCAGAATAAATCACCGTTCTTGGCTTGCAAAGTAAAAGGATTATTTTTGAAGTTGATTAATTAATAAATGATATGCTAGCTAATGATTACTAATTATTGATGATAATATGTTTGTTACTATTGTTTAATTGTTTGTTTGAATTCAAATTCCCACTTGATAGTGGATGGCATAAATAACCTTTTTGTTCCAGGGGACAAAAAGAAGAAGTTGATGTGTTTTCATAGTAAATAAGTCGCTACAGGACATTTCGAAGTGAAATATACATGAAATTTACAAGGGACTTTTGTAGAGAGACCCTAAGGGGTTTCTCTTCAGTATTAATTTATTTATTTCTTATATTGCTATATTGATGTTTGGTTGAAATATCTGTGACATGCTATTTTAATTATTTAAGTGTCATTATAGCATTTTTCATTATATGCCGTCACTTATGAAATATCATCTCCTTAAACCCTTGTGTGTGTTGAACTTGTACTTGTATTCTTATAAAATAAATGTTTGGTCGTGTTTTTGCACTTTAAAAGTTATTTAACTCTATTTTCGAATATTTTGAGAATTTTGAAAATTAAGGATAAGTATTAGTTAAAATTTATAAAATTGATTAATTATCTCTTAGGATAATTAAAATTGTTCAAATTTACGAAAAGGCTTATAAATTTGATTTATTTTCCTTCGAAATAATTAATGTTGTTTAAATTTATAAAAGTTTATATATTTGATTTATTTTCCTACATGGTAATTAATGTTGTTTTAAATTTATAAAAGATTATAAATTTGATTTATTTTCCTTCATGATAATTAACATTGTTTAAAATTTATAAAATATTGTTCATAAATGAGAAAATCCATCAAAAAGGAATAATTAAAAATAAAGATAAGTATATATTATTTTGGATTTATAATAAACAATATTTTAATGACATTCATTTTTTACACTTCTTTTTAATACACTTAGCAATGTAATTAGCTTATTAAAGTGATATTTTTAAAGAGTATTTTTAAAGTGCTTACAAACATTTATGATTTGAAAATCAAGCACAAGTAAGAATCAAATGTTCTAAAAGCTTGATTCATTTATTGGTGGCAACTGAATGCGACTTAATTCCCATATACAATCATTCGTTTATTTTTGACAATTGATTTCTTAACTATCGATTTCGATATCCTCCTTTGTGTTGCATCGATTCAAGACGATTTGTTCCCTAGTTTTGGGCATTTAAATTCTTGTTATTCTTAAAGTTAAGAATGTTTTCGAGTAAAGATAGGAAGTAACACTGCCCTAACTTGTCCGGCTTCATTGTTTTCCACGGAAAAGTATTAGTTTGTTTTCGGTAGTTGAATTCATCGACTATCAATTTTGATATCCTTCTTTGTGTTTCGTCAAGCTTGGAAGTTCCAAAGAGCGATATGTGTTTGGCGTGGGCTCTCAAGTATATTTTATATAGCGGTATACTTTCGGTGTAGTAGGTGCACCTCCTAGTCATGTTGGATAAATTCATTCTCCTTGTTTTAATTCGAACCATGGAGTTGAATCTTTTTCAATTATGTCGAGAAGTGTCTTGTGCCTTCTCTATGTTTGGTTATTTTTGTCCATTCTTCATGTTTAGATTCTGTACTTTCTCCATGTATGGGATTTTTCCTTACTTGTGTCCATCCTTTATGTTTGGATTTGTTTCTATTGTTTGTCAATTCTCTTATGTTTTGATGTTGTTCTTGTGAGGTTAAACCCGTTCCGTGTTTAGAAGCATGGCTTCACAGAATTACTATACGTTCACCATATTACTTGTGTTTTCTCAAGCTGGTTTTCCAGACTGACCTGGGTGTTATTTTACTTTAATGCTCGGGTCAGGCCAATCTTTTTCCAAGTTGTAGTTAGTGGGACATAGAGCTCATGGAGTAGAGCTAGATGTTTACCTAACATAGTATTTTATTTTCTGCTGTATTATATTATATACCTATCAATAATTATAAGGTCAGAAATTTATAACTGTCCAGCTGATGAGGTTTGTTTTTTACTTTGATGTACCTTGTATCTTGGAGTGACAGTTTATGTTGTCTTTATTATATGTTGCCATTTCTGCTGTGAGACTCTGTTTCCCCTATTAACAATCTGCCTTTCCAACAATTGGATTTTCAACATTGGAATACCGTGGATGTATTTGGTGCCGACTTTCGATGGTCGAAAAGGTGGGTCGTTATAGATAGTTAGGGTATTATATAAGCGTTGTAGGGATCCTCAAATAGGAGTGCATATGAGAGATCGCTTCTTCCGTGCCCTATGAACCGAGCTATCGAATGGTAAATTCCCTAATAATTCGATCAAGGGAGCATATCTGGAATTGAGTAAATATGGAATTAGAACATAACTGACCATAGAAAAGTTAGACATAGGTTGTTACTTGGTCAGTATAACCTGGGTACAGTTGGGGAAAACTCAGTATGTAATTTACGAGTTAAAATCAGTGTTCCGAGGAAGAACACGACATAGGTTGTTACCTGGTCAGTATAACCTAGGTAAGTTGGGAGAAACTCAGTATGTAATATACGAGTTAAAATTAGTGTTCTGAAGGAAGAACACTGGAATATAATTTATATATGTATTAGTGAATACATACGTGCTCATTAGTGAAATTTTTGTAAATAAAAAAGTTATCTAATAAGTGGTAAATGTGGTCTATCTAAAAATGATTGGACCTAGTAGACCAAGAGCAGGAGTATCTCTTGGATCACAAAATGGTCAAAGAAGCCGGTCAGAATATCCTACTGACAATAGACCAACGGACGAAGGTTATGAGGCATGTTCACGATATGTATGTTGCTAGAGCACCAAATCTGAATCCCATAATGGAGCTAACAAGTCTCCATAATGAATATACATGCTTGGGAGGTAAGCCATTCTTTGGAAATGAGGATGTGATAGGTGTGCATACTTGACTAAGATCCCACGAAAGGATTTTCAATGATCTGGATTTGATAGACCATGAGAAAAGGAGGTTGGCATCTTGCCAATTACAATCTAGTGCTTTAGAGTGGTATGCGCCATCACGATACCAGAAGAAGATAAATTGGCAAAGATTTTAAAAAATAATTAATGCACATTTTATTCCTAAAGCTAAAAGGACTGCCCTGCTTTGGAAGTTCATAAATCTAACCCAAGGTAATTCAGCGGTAACGGAATATGTAAATGAATTTAATGCTCTTTCAAAGTATGGATCAGAAAAAATTAATTCACCATTAGAGAAGAATGAAAATTTTGTCCTTGAACTTAAGGCTGAATTGAGAGATAAATTACTTACTCGGTTAAGATGTCAATTTAAAGAAAAAGTTGATATGGCATTGAGATATGAGATGGTACGTGAGAATGATTCAACCTCAAGTAGGCAAACTTCACTACCTCATGGGAAAAAGAAATCTTTCTTTTAGAAAAAGGACTAGAAATACAGGAAGAACAAGAAGTCTTTGCAACCAAGGTGAACTGAATTAAGGAAGACTATTCAACCTGGGCAACCTAAGTAGAAGAAATGATTGATAAAAGTCACGTAGAATGTTACTATTGTAGAAACAAGGACCACTATGTAAACAAGTGCAGAAAGAGAAAATATGATCAATTAAATAAATATTATAATTGTGATGAAATTGGTCATACAGCTAGGTAGTGTTCGCTATAGAGGAACCCGATCATGTGCAGGATAAAGAAAAGCAAGTCTTAGAAGGTACGCTTCCTTAAGAATGATATTTTAAGATATTTTGGGTAGCTGGATTTAGTGGTAGAATATTTTTTAAGTGATTTTAAAATGAATTGGTAATAATTTGATTTGGAAAACTGTAAAAGCCCCTAATCTAATTTTCGTATTAGAGATACATGACAGAGATTAAGTGTGATGAAATGGTTTTGAGTAGAAAGGTCCAGCCCCAATCAAAGCATGCAGCGAAAGATAATAGATTTTCTTCTAACTGTGCATAATTAGTTATTTGAGTTTTTGTATAATTTGGTTGCATGATAGTAGTTTTATTTTCACAAGTTTAATTAAGAATATTGACTTTAAAAGAGTTATCACTAAAAAGATTATAAACCCATCTATCTAAACAAAGTGGAAGCCGGTGATTTTTTTGTAATAAACCATAAGGATATTAATAAATCTTATTTTATTAGGAAAGAATAATACTAGGAATTGGATTGTGTTAACTTATCTGTTAAGTGCTTTAAGAATTCCAGTCAATGCATCTAATCAGCTGTTTGCACCAAAAGTTGGATAAACACCCAATCGGGTTGTAAGTAGAGAATAAGTGAAGAAATTAAATGAAAAATGAAGTAAATAGCACACAAGAATTTATAGTGGTTCGGCAATATTTTGGCCTATGTCCACTTAAATTTTGTTATTGATTTTTGAGAGTTTTCCAAACTGTAATCTTACAATTTGGTGCTCAAAAGTCGATAAGAATCCAACAGATTAACAGTGTAAAACAAAATAATTCAGAATGCAAAAAGAAAAGCCCAATTTTATTCACCTCTCCTCCTATTTATAGATGCAGATCAGAAAAATAAGCTCCGGTATTTACTACTCAAGTTCTCCATGTTAAGAAGGAGATCGTGGCCACATTCTCACTTTGGTAGCCAACTCAGTACAGAGTTGCACTTCACAATTTGGTGCCGAGTCATTAGTTTTCCATTTTTCTATGTACATAGCTTCGTTTACTCGTTTTCTTGAATGGAATTGCCCTAGTCCACTCCCCTTATTTATATGCTTTGCTTCATGCTTGGTTTAGCATTTAATATCTTTAAAGTAAGTGTTTAGGGTCGATTTCGTGACTCGATACTGAGTTGAGGGCTTCAACTCAGTACTAAATTGACAGGAGCTAATTTTTGGCAATTTTTCACTTTATCACTTGGTTCACCTGGGAAGATGGAAAGCTACCATCGAGTGGCAAATGAGGTTCTGTATCAACTCTTCGGACTTTGATTGGATTTTGATCTCCAAAGTCCAAATCTAAGATTTCTGGTTTTCTTACCCACTATTCAATGGTTTCGACTAGTTTAGATATGGCTTAGTTCAAAGGCAAGATAACACTTACCCCCCAAAGTAAACCATATTATCAATAAGGTATGCTTTGGATCAAGACAAGTCATCGATTTCAAATCTGATTTGAATAGATATCTTCATCCCTGAATTATATTCACAAAGCAGTATGTCTTCTCTGGATCATCACATCACTTTGAACAGTTAAAGGTTCATAACCTTCGAACGTTATAAAAGTTGACATTTTTTATTCGAGTTTTCCATTCAGATTCTAGTAGTTCTCGAGGTTTATTCTTTCAGTTGGTCAGGTCGGATCGTTTCACTTTGATCGCATTCATATATACTGCCAATAACTACCAATTCAATTTTCCTTCTTGTTTGTTATTTCTTTTCTTTTCATTTTTTTAAAATAAAATCTACAAGTCGATACAGAGTTGTAAGCATCACTAGGTACCTATTTTCATGTCTAACAGTGGGGGACGAATCAATACTTAAGTGATTTTGCTTCTTTTATTTTCCACATACCTTTTATTCTATCCTGAGAACTTTCGAATTTGGACTTCTACCATTGATGAACTTAAGAGCTCCACCTAACACCTACCATCGTCGATCAAAAAAAGTTTATTATCGCTCACTTCAGACCCCGCTTGCCATCTACCAGCCCCGCTAATTCAACCAAAGTCCCCCCAATTCGATTCATATTACAACACCCTTCTTTTACCGCCACCTCTGACATTGCATGTCAGCTTAGGCAGGTGGTATATGATCTGGGTGGCGTGGGCTTGTTAGTGACCATCGATCTATATTCGACCACTATCTTTTCGCCTTCTCCACGTTTGTTTTCATGGTCGTGGATGATCTCTTCTTAAATGCCTATATAACCAACCCGAAGTAGACCCTAAAATGACATATGTATGACTGAGTCTTTGAGTGTTCTTAAAAGCCTTGATGTCCACTTCGGGTCATGTTGGGCTAGGACTCGATTTAATCTCATAGTCGTGAAAAGTGTTATGGTTTGGAAAAACATTTCCAAATTCAAGTTGAAGATAAATAACTTTATTGATTTATAGTCAAACGTAGGGTGATGGTCGATCTCTGGTGAGATGTTTTTAGACAATGGTCAAGGAAAACACACTTAGGCATCAAATGGATCCTTTTTCACTACTTTAAACTTGACAGTTCACTCCGGTGCCCCTACAAAGAAAGGTTCCATGTTGCTCCGAACAATGGTTCTATTACCATAAATAATATGGTAATGGGTAAAATTCAACACACGGTTTTGTTGTGTGACGACACTTGTTTCCCAGTACGAGCGAGCTATGTACACAAAATGTTCATGCTTATCATGCTATAAGTGTAACGCCCCACTCCGAGACCCACATTAGCAAAGAGTATTACAAGGTAACACCGCCCGCTAATGTAGAGAATAGAGCTGGTTAGGAGCGACCATCTATAGCCTTGTCTTAATTATCTATTGAATACGCCGACAATGCCACTTCTTACTTAATGGATCGACATATCCAATAAATACTTAATACAAAGCCATAGGTGGCTGAGGATCTATCAGAATAAAATATAACAACTCAAATGTAATACACATCACAGAACAATAGATCATCACATACATTTACACATATACAGATATATCACAGTTTACAAATTGTACATGTCAAGTGGTAAAGCAAACCACAATATACAGGTGAGTCAATAGAGTACATATGAGAGTTACATCCAAAAAGGACTACACAAAAAGCTATAACAAAAAGGAGCTAGCAGAATAGTCCATGCGGAAGAAAAATAGGCTAAGTCCAAAGTACCTAAGCTGAAACATCTCGGTCTGACCCGAGTATAAAATACACGGGTCAGTCTAGCTAAACAAATCAGTTAGATATAATAAATGATAATGAACATACAAGATCATAAAGTACCACAATAATCTCCAAAGGAGATAACCAAATCATCTAACATAAGATGAATCCTAACAAGCCTCATATCATCGGCAACTCAAATAACAAAGGACATACATATCCCAAAACAAGCCAAAAGGCAAATAACAATTACCAACAAAGGTAACACAAGTTTCCACAAGGTAATCGCTATATATCGTGTGGTTCAAAGTACCTACACCGAAGGGTGATACACTAGGGAAATATAATTGTCAAAGAAACAAAAGATGCTCGAGCTCAGTACTGTATAACAAGGATCCACAAACCCGAAGGCACAAACCCAATATCACTCGAGCGGTGACGATGGACCAACTCCAAAAGTGATACTATAGGGCAAAAAACCCGAAGGCACAAACCCGTACGTACAAACCCGAAGGCAACATACCCGAAGGCAACAAACCTGAAGGTACAAACCCGAAGGCAACATACCCGAAGGCAACAAAGCCAATATCACTCGAGCGGTGATGATGGACAAACTCCAAAAGTGATACTATATAGCAACAAACCGTAGTGGCGAAGGTCCGGAGACCGAGTACTGGACATCACTAACTGGCAGAATGTGTCACAACTCTCAGAAAGGAACCCGAAAAATGTTAACGTGAGTCACATACCCCACGTTCGCACTAAACGGTTTACTAACCGTTAGTCAATTTCACACTCAAAGCAGTACAAAGTTCACCTCATCTCATCGGTAAACCCAGACCCAAAGGTCAAAACGGTTAAACGAATAGATTAGGAAATAACTGAAAAGATAAACACATATGTTCATAGCACGCGTTTTATTTAATCATTTATTTCTCCTCCCTCTTCGCTCGAAGTGCAAAATTATGTGTGTTTTGAATAGAAATTATAAATTGGAGACACGAGCTTTTAATACAATTTGAAAAGATCATTTTATAAAAACCCATGTACGAATCAAAAAGGAATCATCAAAGTCAACTAAAGTGGCTAATTGGAGAAAGAAGAATCGATCAAAAATTGGAATCCCACACAAAATAGGCAAATTGGGCTGAGACAAGCAGATTCAGAGATCTGAATTGTTTGTTTCAGACGTCTGAAACTGGTGCTCAGGCAATACTTTGCCTAGGCCAAAGATGGCCAAATCATATCGGAAGCAATCGGATGAGTGATGACAGCTAGGGGTTTATGCCAAACGACTACCCAACCTTAGAGGCTCATCAATACATTCCGACCAATATGCTCAAACAACCATATAAGGATTTTTCGTAGATTTTGACTTCAAACGCCAAAAATTGGAATATTCATTAAACCAATTCAATTCAACAACAAATGGACAAGAATTATATGTTAGGAACTGCTACCTAACACTATCAAAGATATAGATGTAGATGTGAGTTTAAAAACTCACCTTTTAAACCCAAACACAAATGATAAGCTCAAGAACAAGAAATAGGTTGATCTCTCTTCAACACCACCTCAAGAACTTCAATCTAAAACAAAGATGGAGTTTTCTCAAAGTTAGGGTTAAGAACATTTCTGAAATTGAAGAGGAAATGAGATGGAGAAGGAGAAGAGGATGCTTACAAAAGCTTCTCTTGGATTTTTGGAGCAAGAAATGTAGTTTGCAAATGAATCTAGGGCTTGGAATTTCAAATTCCTTCTCTCTTCCCCCATTATCAGTTGAGCTTGAGAAAAAAGAAATGAAATGAGAATGAATGGATGAAGAGAGGGGCTGAGTTAGGTTATAGAGTGAGTTGGGGTGAAACCCAAACCCAAAGCCCAATAGAAAATAGCCAAATTCAACTTACTCCAAACCTATCGAAGCTTATCCTCAAAAAAGTCGCAAACAACATTTTGAACTCGATGGAAATGGTCTCAAGTCCAAATTGTTGATTCTCAACTTCATTCTTGATTCAGACGTCTGAAATGTCCAAACCAGACGTCTGAATCTGGAATAATATGAGTTTTCAAACTTCATTCAGACCACTGAAGTGAACGATTCAGACGTCTAAATCTGGAGAAAAAGATGTTGTCCAGAACAATATTCAGATGTCTGAATCATCCATTTCAAACGTCTGAAAATGGCAATTTTGGCCTATTTCCTCTTTGGTTTGATTCGAACAATTTCAGACGTCTGAATGAAGCATTTCAGACGTCTGAAACCTTGTGTGACAGTTTTCCCAAATAGGGACCTCCGAATCACGATCCACAAAGACTTTTCACTAATTCGACTGTTCTTTGACGAATAGTGACCTCTCGGACTAAAATCCGACTAACGATGCTATACTTGAATTAAGCATTTAAATATACCATCGTAAAATATGCGGGTTGTTACAGATCTCCCCTCCTTAACAAAATTGCGTCCTCGCAATTCCTAGAGAAGAAATTGGTAACAACTACATACTTAGGTCACCCAAAAAAAAAACAAAGAAAGAAAATAAGCTTGAGATAAAGAGATATTCTTACCATTGCTATGCAAAGATAGAAAACCCGAATAGGATCGCTCGATAAACTCTCTGGTTTCCCAAGTACAGTCATTGGGATTAGCGGACCATTGAACTTTAATGAGCGGCACGTCCTTGTTTCGAAGGTGTCTCACCTCCGAGGCAAGTACGCGAATAGGCTGCTGTACAATAGATAAGTATGGTGAGATCTCAAGCCCTTGCAAATCAGGAGAGTCAATAACAGAATCCGATTCTCGAAGACACTTTCGAAGCTGAGAGACGTGAAACACATTGTGAACTCCGGATAGATGAGCTGGAAGTGAAACTCTATAAGCCACAGGGCCAATACGTTCAGTAATAGGAAATGGTCCTACAAAGCGAGGAGCCAATTTCCCTATCACACTGAAGCGCATAACCCCTTTCAAAGGAGAAACACGAATAAAGACAAGATCATCAACCGAGAACTCGAGAGGTTTCCTACGGTTATCCGCGTAGGATTTCTGGCGGCTTTGTGCCTCTTTCATTCTCAAACGAATAAGAACAATCTTCTCAAAAGAATCATGAACAAACTCCGGGCCAAGAATAAGCTTCTCCCCGGATTCCAACTAATAAGAAGTTGATCGACATGGCCTTCCGTATAAGGCTTCGAAAGGAGCCATACCGATACTGGACTGAAAACTATTGTTGTAGGAGAATTCTACAAGGGGTAGATGATCCTCCCAACTACCTCCAAAATCAAGAATACAAATACGGAGGAGATCCTCTAAGATACGATTCACCCGTTCAGTCTATGGATGATAAGCTGTGCTGAAGTTAAGCTTTGTTCCCAAAGCTTGTTGAAGACTCTTCCAGAAATGACTGGTGAATAAAGGATCACGGTCACTCACAATCGAACTAGGAACACCGTGAAGTCTCACGATTTCCTTGATATATAACCTAGCCAAAAGAGAAGCAATCCTATTAGATTTAATAGGAATAAAATGAGATGACTTGGTGAGGCGATCAACAATAACCCAAATGCTAGAATGGCCCGATCTCGTACGAGGTAGGCCATCAATGAAATCCATCGAAATCTGATCCCATTTCCACAATGGAATCTCTAGAGGCCGAAGGGCGCTAATGTTCGGCTTTAATACGTTGACAAGTCAAGCAATTACTCACATAACTCGCCACATCACGCTTCATGACTTCCCAATAATAAAGGCGATGCATATCGGCATACATCTTACTACTGCCAGGATGAATGGTATACTTAGAATGATGACAGTCATCAAGAATGTCATGCCTAAGTGCAGAATCAGAAGGCACAACAAGACGGTTCTTCTTGCGAAGACACCCATGAAAATCAATGTTGAAATCTCGCAACGCCTCATCACGGAATTCAGTCTCACAAAGCTAAATAAGATGCACAAGATCAGGATCACGCCGCTGAGCTTCGTCAATACGATCCAATAGAGAGGTTCGAGCTTCCAAACTGAATAATACTATCGGAGAATCAGAGGATGAAGCTCGATTACGAATATCACAAAAAGATAGAGTCTCAAGAATGTCCCATTCGGCAAGCATCATAGAAACGACAACCGAATGTCTGCGACTAAGCGCATCAGCAACACGATTACCCTTACCAGGGGTATACTGGATATCAAAGTCATAGGAGGCAAGAAACTCGAGCCAACGCTGTTGCCTCATATTGAGTTCCTTCTGAGTGAACAAATACTTCAAGGATTTATGATCAGTATAGAGAATGAAGCGCTCGCCTAATAAATAGTGTCGCCAAATCTTCAAGGCAAAGATAATGGCGGTTAACTCAAGATCATGAGTGGCATAGCGAACTTCGTTTGGACGCAGTTGCCTAGAAGCATAAGCAACTACCCGATCCTTCTGCATAAGCACGGCACCGAGACCACTACCACAAGCATCGGTGTAGACAACAAGATCATGATTCCCCTCGGGAACCACAAGAATAAGAGCATTAGTGAGAAGATCCTTTAATGTCTGAAAGTAAGCTTCACACTTATCGGACCAATTATAACGAATGCCTTTCCGAGTAAGGCTGGTGAGAGGAAGCACAACACGGGAAAAATCCTTAATGAACCGACAGTAATAACCCGCCAATCCAAGGAAACTATGAATTCATGAACATTCTCAAGCCTCTTCCAATTCTGGATAGCTTCGATCTTTGAGGGATCGACAAAAAAGCCGTCGGAAGATACAACATGGCCTAAGAACTTAACCTTATTCTCCCAAAAATGGCACTTGGAGAATTTGGCTTTATGCTGATGGTGACGAAGAGTACTCAAGACAATTCTCAAGTGATTAACATGCTCAGCTTCAGACTTAGAATAAACAAGAATGTCGTCAATGAACACAAGGACGAACTTATCGAGATACTCCCAGAATACCCGATTCATAAGATCAACAAAGAAAGCAGGAGCGTTCGTCAAACCGAACGGCATAACGAGCCACTTGAAAGAACCATATCGAGTGTGGAAAGCTGTAAGAGGTATGCTATCTTCCGCGACTCGGAGCTGATGAAAACCAGTGGCAAGGTCGAGCTGAGAAAAGACCTTAGCGCCACTCAATAGATCGAACATATCATCGATCCTCGGCAAAGGATACCTATTCCTGATGGTCAACTCGTTAAGCTTGCGATAATCGATGTAGAGCCTAAGAGTTCCATCGGACTTCTTCACAAAGACAACCACGGTACACCACGGAGAAAAACTGGACTGAATCAACTGCTTGGACTCAAGCTCAAAAAGCTGCTTCTTGAGTTCCTCATTTTCTTTTGTAGACATCCTCGTGGGAGGACGGCCAATTGGCTGCGCGCCTGGAATGAGATCAATGCGGAACTCGATCGCCCGCTTGGGTGGCAAACCCGAAACCAGCTCAAAAACATCAGAGAAGTCACAAACAATAGGAATACGAGATATATCATCATCATCTCGCGAGTCAAGAGAATATAAGGCCATTTCGGAATTATCCACATTCCGAAGAACAAGTGATAGCTAAGAAGACGAATCTGGATGTCGAAGATATAAAATTCTTTCAGAACAAATAATCATGGCATCGTATCTCACTAGCTAGTCCATACCCAAAATCATATCGAATCCCAAATAAGAAATAACGTGCAGATTCGCACGAAAAGAAAAGCCACATAAAACAATCTCAACATCATCACAAAGCATGCTAAGGGTTGCGGATCCCCCAATAGGATTCGCAATCCTCAATGAAGTAACCATACAAGAAACATCCAAAAACAAATTATCGACGAGCTTTTTCTGTACGAAAGAATGCGAAGCACCCGTATCGAAAAGAACTCGAATAATACGGTCATGAAATAAAATAGAACCTTCCAAAATAGGAGATATACCTCTAGGCTGAGAAGGACCTCCAGAAGCCTTAGCAACATAAAGCTTGCCAGACTTGGCATTAGGAACAGTAGGGCAGGAGGAAACATGATGACCTTCCTTCTTGCAATAACAGCAGAAGGGAGGCTTAGGACAAGCTCGAATCATATGATCAGGAGAACCACAATTGACACACTTCTGAATGGAAGGTGTTCCAGCAGATTGAGAGTTAGAACCAGATTCAATAGGCTTCTTCTACTTAGAAGGGAGAAATCCTTGCTTATGAAATGGAAACTTCTTCTTATTGGGGTTCTTGCGAACCTCAACATCATCACCACTATCACACTCCTTCTCGATGGCCTCGAGATGAAGTGCCGAATCAACCAACTCCTCAAAAGAAAGCTTAAGCTGGAGCATTAAAGACTTCTTAAGATATTTCTTAAGACCAGAGACAAACTTCATATTCTTCTTATAAGAAGTGCTAATGAATTAAAGACCATACTTAGGTAAGGCCTCGAATGATGCAACATATTCAGAAACGGAGGACTTCCCTTGCTTCAACTCAAGGAAGCGACGGGCTAATAAAACTTTCTCAGATTCAGGAAAGAAATTTGAGTTCAAATCGCTCCCGGAACTGAGTCCAAGAAAGAACAGACTCATCGAGTTTGGCTATAAGAAGCTCGTACCAATCAAAGGCATGCTCTTGCAATAAGCTAGAAGTTACAAGAACTCGATCGTGGTCAGAAAGATCCATGCGAGAGAAGATACGTTCGCATGTGCGAATCCAAGCTTAGACCTCAAGAACAGACTCGGAGCCTTTGAACGGCTTTCCACCAAGATGAGAAAAATCACTGCACAGGCGTGCAAAGGAAGACTTGCGCGGAGGAGATGCACGAATAGGAGCTGGAGGCTGAGTGCTCCTAAATAACTCTAAAAACTGATCGACAGACATATAAACGCCGTCCGGATGAGAGCCGCTGGATTGCCCAACATCCGAGCGTCGTCCTCTGCCTCTTCCGGCCATCAGCTGAAAGTTAAGATAAGATAAAGGTTATTCACAAGGTAGATATCGTTAATTCAAATATTGAATACTATGGAAGAAATGCATTCCTAGACGTATTCCCAAAACTCTATCTACCCCAAAGGCACGGAAAGAAATAAGGAACGATTGTAACATTCGTAATACACTTTGATGTACCGTAATATGTGTCTCTATTCTATGTTTATCATATTTTGTTCTGAACTCAGCTCTGATACCAAGCTGTAACGCGCCACTCCGAGACCCACACTAGCAAAGAGTATTACAAGGTAACACCGCCTGCTAATGCGGAGAATAGAGCTGGTTAGGAGCGACCATCTATAGCCTTGTCTTAATTATCTATTGAATACGCCGACAATACCACTTCTTACTTAATGGATCGACATATCCAATAAATACTTAATACAAAGCCATAGGTGGCTGAGGATCTATCAGAATAAAATATAACAACTCAAATGTAATACACATCACAGAACATTAGATCATAATATACATTTTCACATATATAGATATATCACAGAGTTTACAAAATGATACATGTCAAGTGGTAAAGCAAACCACAATATACAGGCGAGTCAATAGAGTACATATTAGAGTTATAGCCAAAAAGGACTACACAAAAAGCTATAACAAAAAGGAGCTAGCGGAATAGTCCATGCGGAAGCAAAATAGGCTAAGTCCAAAGTACCTAACCTGAAACATCTCGGTCTGACCCGAGTATAAAATACACGGGCCAGTCTAGCTAAACAAATCAGTTAGATATACTAAATGATAATGAACATACAAGATCATAAAGTACCACAATAATTTCCAAAGGAGATAACCAAATCATCTAACATAAGATGAATCCTAACAAGCCTCATATCATCGGCAACTCAAATAACAAAGGACATACATATCCCAAAACAAGCCAAAAGGCAAATAACAATTACCAACAAAGGCAACACAAGTTTCCACAAGGTAATCGCTATATATCATGTGGTTCAAAGGACCTACATCAAAGGGTGATACACTAGGGAAATATAATTGTCAAAGAAACAAAAGATGCTCTTGCTCAGTACTGTAAAACAAGGATCCAAAAACCCGAAGGCACAAACCCAATATCACTCGAGTGGCGACGATGGACCAACTCCAAAAGTGATACTATAGGGCAACAAACCCGAAGGCACAAACCCGAAGGTACAAACCCGAAGGCAACATACCCGAAGAAAACAAACCCGAAGGTACAAAACCGAAGGCAACATACCCGAAGGCATCATACTCGATATCACTCGAGCTGTGACGATGGATCAACTCCCAAAGTGATACTATAGGGCAACAAACCGTAGTGTCGAAGGTCCAGAGACCCAGTACTGGACACCACTAACTGGCAGAATGTGTCACAACTCTCAGAAAGGAACCCGAAAAATGTAAACGTGAGTCCCATACCCCACGTTCGCACTAAACGGTTTAATAACCGTTAGTCAATTTCACACTCAAAGCAGTACAAAGTTCACCTCATCTCATCGGTAAACCCAGACCCAAAGGTCAAAACGGTCAAACGAATAGATTAGGAATTAACTGAAAAGATAAACACACGTGTTCATAGCACGTGTTTTTTTTAATCATTTAATTCTCCTCCCTCTTCGCTCGAAGTGCAAAATTGTGTGTGTTTTGAATAGAAATTATAAATTGGAGAAACGAGCTTTTAATACAATTTGAAAAGATCATTTTATAAAAACCCATGTACGAATCAAAAAAGAATCATCAAAGTCAACTAAAGTGGAACAACTAATTGGAGAAAGAAGAATCGATCAAAAATTGGAATCCCACACAAAATAGGCAAATTGGGCTGAGACAAGCAGATTCAGACATCTGAATTGTATGTTTCAGACGTCTGAAACTGGTGCTCAGGCAATACTTTGCCTAGGCCAAAGATGGCCAAATTATATCGAAAGTAATCGGATGAGTGATGATAGCTAGGGGTTTACTCCAAACGATTACCTAACCTTAGAGACTAATCAATACATTCTAACCAATATGCTCAAACAAACATATAAGGATTTTTCATAGATTTTGACTTCAAATGCCAAAAATTGGAATATTCATTGAACCAATTCAATTCAACAACAAATGGACAAGAATTATATGTTAGGAATTGCTACCTAACACTATCAAAGATATAGATGTAGATGTTAGTTCAAAAACTCACCTTTTAAACCCAAACACAAATGATAAGCTCAAGAACAAGAAATAGGTTGATCTCTCTTCAACACCACCTCAAGAACTTCAATCTAAAACAAAGATGGAGTTTTCTCAAAGTTAGGGTTAATAACATTTCTGAAATTGAACAGGAAATGAGATGGAGAAGGAGAAGAGGATGCTTACCAAAGCTTCTCTTGGATTTTTCGAGCAAGAAATGGAGTTTGCAAATGAATCTTGGGCTTGGAATTTCTAATTCCTTCTCTCTTCCCCCATTATCAGTTGAGCTTGAGAAAAAAGAAATGAAATGAGAATGAATGGATGAAGAGAGGGGCTGGGTTAGGTTATAGAGTGAGTTGGGGTGAAATCCAAACCCAAAGCCCAATAGAAAATAGCCAAATTCAACTTACTCCAAACCTATCGAAGCTTATACTCAAAAAAGTCGCAAACAACATTTTGAACTCAATGGAAATGGTCTCGAGTCCAAATTGTTGATTCTCAACTTCATTCTAGATTCAGATGTCTGAAATGTCCAAACCAGACGTCTGAATCTTGAATAATATTAGTTTTCAAACTTCATTCAGACGTCTGAAGTGAACGATTCAGACGTCTGAATCTGGAAAAACAAATGTTGTCCAGAACAATATTCAGATGTCTGAATCATCCATTTCAGATGTCTGAAAATGGCAATTTTGGCCTATTTCCTCTCTGGTTTGATTCGAACAATTTCAGACGTCTGAATGAAGCATTTCAGACGTCTGAATCCCTGAGTGACAGTTTTCCCAAATAAGCACCTCCGAATCACGATCCACAAAGACTTTTCACTAATTTGACTGTTCTTTGACGAATAGTGACCTCTCGGACTAAAATCCGACTAACGATGCTATACTTGAATTAAACATTTAAATATACCATCGTAAAATATGCGGGTTGTTACAATAAGCATTGGACAAAAACACTAAATAGATTGAATTATATATCATTGGCCCTGCCAATGTATAAGATTCGATTGGTTAGTACAAGTTGACATCTGTTGGGTCTTATACATCGGCCATATGAGGTTTTATTTTAGCATGAGAATTAAAGTTAAATTCTATCTGACCTTGCTTATCTGTGAAGCTTTCAATAGTTATGGGTCAAGGAGGTATTTTACGTATCTCAGCGATAATTAAAGGTCCATTGGTATCAAAGTTAATTTCATCCATGATAGAGTTAGATTCAGATTCCACATCAACATCTTCTACGTCGTCTACTTCATTGTCCTTCCAGATTCAATCACCTCATCTTCTAATATGGTAGTATCTAGAGTTCCCTTTGTAATAGTGGATGAGGAATTTGTAAGGATTGCCCCTAACATCGATCTTGGGGATGCTATAATTCTGGATAACCCTCCAGACTCTCCCGTGTCTAAGCTAGATGAAGTGGGTGTTAGAAGAATTAGTGAAAGACACGGCATCCCTTTTAAAGATATTCTATTTCTAGAACCTTTACACCGGGCCCATAATCCGCCCTATGCATTTACTACGTGCAATTGGTATGTGTGCCTATCTAGATGCGTTCCTCCTTTTGATCACTTCATTCAGCTCATGCTCCAATATATGAAGCTTGCTCCTACCCAGCTTCTCCAAAGTAGTTATGTTTCATTACACAACATTTATATAGTCTTTCTTCATCATTTAGGCAAGGTGGAAACACTAGAGGAAATCCATTACTTATATGCCTTCATGAGACAAAAAGAGAGCCTTTCTCTCACTTATCTAGAGTCTAAGGGTTGCCGTATCATCTTTGGCCTTTGTAACAAGCTCAACTATTTCAAAGACGGGTACTTCTTTGTGCATTTCCCTCCTAGCTTCACTAAGAAATGGCTATCTAGATGTAAGTTTTACTATAATATACCATTTCAATAGCCTTAATCCATATGGATTGCTAATCTTCTTAATTCATGATTTCTAAGATATCCCAAAGAGGCATGGGAATGCGACACTGGATAGTACTCTCCGAAGTTTTCACAGCATTCCCATTAAAGAATGGGAGATGAGATATATATTGACGGATAGAAGAATATGACACTTTACTCTTACAGACCATAATCATAATCTACGCCTTTGTCGAATGTTCATGAAGATGTCCAGCCCTCTTACAAGGTCGAGAAGAATCTGGATATTCCCTCGGTTCAACATCCTTAAGTTAATGCCGAAGAGATTGTTAGGGGAGATCGGAATGAGGAATTGCCATATGAGGAGATGATGAGGATGATAATAAGGATAGAGGTGATGGTGAGGAGGTAAACCTCGGTTATAAGTCTATCGGTGAGACAGGTGGCGACGATCAAGTGTCACTCATACCCTATCGGTCGAAATTAAAGATTGTCTTACGCCATCTAAATCCGCAGCCCGATCAGCCTCCTGTTGAGGAAGAGACACTGATTCCTTTGTTTGGAGATATATTTGGCTCGTTCGGGGGCATAATAGATAAGATACCATCTTATGATCATGACAATATCATCATTGGTGATATTTGGTCTCTTATTTCTTTCCGATATGTGCCCACCACCATTGCAGGGGAGATAACACCCATTAACAAATTTCAAGAGCACAGTTTGTAGGGGGCACTAGGACATATTAACACTTCACAGCACTTTTAGTCACTACACATTTGCAATGCATGTGTTAATGTTTGATTTCCAGGTCTTAACTCAACTATATACTATTTTTAGGCTCTATGGACCGCTAATATCTTTTCAACGAGCTTCAAAGCATTGGTGGTGATTATTATAGGCTTAGCACATTGCATCACCATCATGGGTAATCTCATAGGTCCGACTCAAGTAAGTGTAATAGTAGAGAGCAAGAGCGTAGTGATGGATGTCATGGAGGATTTGGTAGGACCTCCCCTTCTTAATATAGGGCCTATTCTCCCTTGCTTATAGTAAGGATGGATATTCGATAAGGCATGACCTTGTCCCTAATATTCAACTTCCTACTGCGTCCACATTAGTGTCGCTTGCCATGCAGCCGACGTTATCCACTCATAACTCCAAGCAACCCATTTAACCACCCGGTCTGCATCTTCTAACTCTCCTAGGCGAATGCATGGCAAAGACCAAATTCCTGTTTTCATTTTTACAGCAGTGACTGAACCTATTTCAAATTCACATCTTGCTGCAATACAATAGGCCTTTTGAAAGATTTGTTTTGACGGAGTTAATTTGCTTACAACTTGTAAGATATTCCTTACCATGTAGAGCCAAAAGCCACAAATTATGTGAGCGGCATCCATGATCAATATTACACTTGAAGGAGGCTCAAGAAGCTCTTTCCGAGTTTAGTATGGAAAAATGATGATCTCTAAGGAAAGATAATAAGTGCATTATTGACCCTTTGGATAAAGGAGTTAAGGAGCTTAAGACATCTTTGGTGGCTTTGCAAAATAAGTTGGAAGAAGAGAAAGTCTTTCAAACAAAATTCTATAATGCAGCAAAATTAAGTCGAAGCTGCACAACGCCATACTCTTACTTTGGAAAACTAAAAGCTTCAAAGAATTGTTCATGAGCGAGCTTTAGAGATCCAAATTTAAAGGTTGCATTGGAAATTGAAAGGAAAGGTAAAGATGATGCCCTCACCCAGATCCAAGTATATGAAGCAACTAGTGGATGCTCAGGGAGCACAAAACGAAGTTGAGTTCTAGGCGAAGAATCCAAAGGACCGGGCCATGTCCCAAATAAATCCTACACTAGTTCACTTTTATGCGAACTTTGTCAAGTCTAGGAATTCGAAGTGGCTCAATAAGGGAAATTCCAACGCCTTAGCTATGGCTTGGAAGAAAATAATTAAGCAAGAATAGTATCACTCTGACAGTGCTATTGATAAGGAGGCGTTAAAGTATGACCTCCTAGAGGATGAAGATTTGAAAGCATTTGAGATTGGTAAAGATTTGCTAGAATTTGAGTTGCTCAAGCTGGTGTGCCTACTTGGGACCTCAATAAACCTAGTTCTAAAGGCTTGGGTGTGAGTTCCACTCCCATTTCTAAAGGACCATTATTGGATACTTCGATGTTAACGGTGGCTAGTTATAGTGCCATACCTCTTCTACATCAGGGCTTTTCACTACTGAACCTATTTTTCCTTCCTTTGGCACTACTATAACTTCCACTACCATGGCAACTCCGAGAATTTCAACTGCTCTAACATCTTTAGTCGACGTACAATATAACCCCGAGGAGCCTGACTATACAAAGTCATAATCTTTCCAAAGATGTCCATCTTATCTCCCATCATAAAGGGAAATTCTACAGGGACTCCTTCACACATGAGCTCTGCTTCTCTTGGAGGTACATCATTAACTTCCCCTATGTTTATGAAGGCCCGTATGACACAAATTGATGTCTCTAATCTCTATTGCTCACTTTTTCAAGTTTCAGTCCACCAGCTCTTCTCCCCTTGCCAAAGGGAACTTATCTTCAAGCACTCATGCTTCATTGATGAAATCATTTACTATGTTTATCCCCACTCACATTGCAACCTCTTTAGTAGGTCCCATTCCTTGTCCCATTCCCAGTCCTGATGCTGAAATGGTACATGCTTTAGATGAAGAGGCTATAGAAGAGTAATGTAGGAAGACAAAGATATAGTCATTACAGAGGTCATTGAGCATACACCTTGGCCCTCAATGGAAGGAGGTGAAAAGTTTGCTAGTTAAACATGTTGGAGAAATTAAGAAGGAAAAGATCAATGAATCTCTCCTCTTCTTTCGGTTTTGTTTCCTATACCACCTTTCATCAACCTCGCTTCTACTCTTGTAACAGGTAGCATTCAAGATGATTTTCCTGAGTCTTCGAGGAGTGATTATCATTGTAATACTGACCCTAAGGGCTACCTATCTAGGGGAAGGAGTGGTGGATCTGTTAAGTGCCACATTGAAATTTCTTATGAGGAGAAGAAGGATAAGAAGAGGAAGAAGTATAGGAACACCTAGTTGTTGTATTTTCATGTTATCATTTGGTTGCTTTAATTTTTGTTTTTGTACGTAGACAATTGTTGTACGGGTACCGCCCTTGCTTTTGCTTCTAAAGTTTGTTGGTTGTTAAGAAAATAATTTTTCTTTCAAATTTCCATCTTATTCATGCCTATATATAATTTAATTATATTTATTATGATTATATCTGAATCCGAGCAATGTCATTAATAACCATAACTCTGTATGTATGAATAATTTCTCACCATTGCTTAGTTGCGTGTCAATATTTCATTTCTTATTACTACCAAAACATCTTTCCATTGGCGAACAGAATCATGATTGCACGGCTAACTCTGTGGCCTTCTTGGCTTATCTTTGGTCTAGTTTCGTTTAACCAAAGACAAGGTTGGGTTTTCCACATCGCTTTCTGCCTTTGGGAAGTGACGTTTTGGACATTTATCTCTGGACATCCATATCTGATCTTGCGTATCTCTGGGCATTAATCATAGGTATTCATTAGGAGCAATGCCTTAGATATCTATCTTTGAACGTCTATACACGATCTCACCTAACTCTGGGCGTTGATTGTACATAGGAAGGGAGATTTAATCCCCTGCGAGGTCCTATATTTGGGACATAATATTTAAGATTCCTATCTTTGGGCACTGCCATTACCTATCTCTGGGTGATGGTTTTAGACCTTGCATATCTCCAGGCAATGGTCAAACGATAGAAGTATAGGGCGAACAGTCACGATCAACCTTAGTATGATTATACTCTTGCGACCCGATCATGGATTGAAGGAGTTAGTTGGTACCTATCTCTACATACCTAAAATAATTATACTCCTAGGATCTAGTCATGGATCGAAGGAGTCTGTTGGTACCTAGATATCTACATTTAAAAACATAGAATATTCAATCTTACTATTATCCACAACACAAAGTTAGGCAATTAAGAAAATAGTTCCATCAACCCCCAAAGCCAATTCATTTCGCATACACAAGAATGTCAGGCTATGCCTTATTACATCAAAGCCTGGATAGATATTTACATAGATACATTGAAGCAAAACAGTATCTTAGGTATTCACTATTCCATGCCTTTAAGAGTGAGATTACATCAATAGTTGCTAGCTTGAATGTTCCATCTCCAAGTTTGTGTTCAATGTCATATGGACTGTAACGACCACGACTTTCTATGCCCAGAAAGTCGCATCATTATGAAGAAAGAAAGGGGTGAGAAGTAGAAAAGAAGAGAAAGAAAGAAACAACACATCAGAATCTCACAGCGGAAACGGAACAAATTATAATATATCACATAACTAATACATAGTCTTTACATAATCAGAGTACACAACTTATACATCACTTACTAGACAGTTATAAACATCTGTCTAGACATTACAACTCAATACAAGACAAGACACTATCACAGATATCAACACAGCGGAATACTATCTACGAACGCCGAAGCCTCCTGCTCCATTGCTCCTCCAGAATATTCGTCAAAACTAAACCTGAATCCCTCGACTACTCAATACAATATTGAGTACCCAAGAGTTTAATAAAACAGAAAATAAACACTAGGGTCAGACATGGGTCTGGTGTGAGTAAACGGTTAGATTGCTTAACTTTGAAAACTTTTGAAAACAAAAGTATCACGTAAGACTCCCCACAAATAAACATGGGTAAGTTTTTACCTTACGCTAACTAAAACGTTTGATAGGAAATCTGATTGTATTATAATAGGGTCTAGGGTTTTCAAGTAAAATACAGAAATAGCTGAAATGCTTACATCTCACATTCCAACATAATTGGGCACAACTAATACGTACGGCACTTATTGGAGTTTGGATTCCATACAATGGCAGGGCTACTGGGGTACCGCCCGTCACAGTACGTGGCCTAGATCACCGTACCGAGGATCACTCCCAATCCCCTGCAACACAAGGTCGGAACATCCCTTACTGGATAATTCCCGCACAAGATACCTCACGGTTGGGATCAGCAACCGCACACACTAAGCCGAAATAAGAAGGGACATCTAGACAGAGGTAACCTTGTCCTACTTGGGTGCTACCCACTAACCTTGCTGCACCTCCCCTGTTTTAGCCATTCCCGGTTTGTGAGGCTTGAGGTCACGATTACCTTTAAATAGAACACATCTATCTTAGAATGCTCATCGTCCACCTGACGATGTTCTGAAAGCATTCAATCCATACAAGTTCGTTCCGGGTTCGAACGAAACCGAAGGCATTATCTCGTTACACTCGTTTTGGAATCACCCTCAGAGTTAACGACAATAACCCTTGCACTCTGAATCTTCATCTTCACTTGATTCACGACCTATCGTTAATTTGGATCGATGTGGTATTCGGGTCTCCAGACCTGGAAATCCGGTATACGGAAACCCGATCCCGGTCTCATCGAAATCCAAAGCGTATCTTTTAAGGCCAAGTTGTTTTAAAGGTTAAAACAATCCAATTATCTTTATACACATAGAAAGATAATTCACAACAGATAATCAACATTATCAGATAATCCATACAATTCAACTAACATCCATATCACACAGCATATATCTCATCAGAGATATCAATCAAAGTCAAGTATCCAATACTAACACCCATTCATAAGTAATGATTTATATCATCTTAAATTAATTTAAATTGAATTAAATTAATTACTTTATTTTATAAATCCATCTTACTTAACCATTAATTAATTACAATCAATTAATTAATTATCCTCTAATAATTCATTTCAATTAATCATCTTTGATTAATTATCTTTTAATTATCTTCAAGTAATTTATCCTCAATTAATTACTTAAATTAATTATTCTTAACCACTTATAGTAATTAACCTTTAATTACTTTATTAATTAATTTACTAAAATTAATTAACTTAATCAACTATAATTAATTACATTAATCCTTAATTAATTACATTGATTAATTACTTCATTTATTAATTATTTCTTAATTAACCAATCTTAATTACATCATTAATTATATTAATTAATGATCCCTGATTACATTTTTTTATTATTAATTACTTTATTTAAATTAATTACATTAAGTAATTATCTTTAATTAAATCATAATTATTAATCTCTCTTGATTAATCATATTCAGTAATTAACTACCCTTAATTACTTCTTTAAATAAATTAATTATTCCTTAATTAATTATCTCCATTAATTAATCCTTTGATTAATTACAAAAGTAATTACCCAAATTACTTACTTACAAATCATCTTATATTAATTACATTAAGTAATTACCATCTAATTACTTCCCTAAGTAATTATGCTCCATTAATTACACCAAGTAATTTCACTTATCCAAAATTAATTAAACTCAATTAATTAACTTAAATTAATCATATTATCAAAATTAATTACAATAAGTAATTAACCTCTTAATTACTTTTATCAAGTAATTACATTTAACAATTTACAATAGATTATCTAAATTAATCAATCTAATTAATTATCAAAATTAATCACATTAATTTAATATTTAAATAATCGTTAGTTAATTATCTTCATTTATTAAAAACAATTCCTTAATTAATCTCTAATCATAAATTAATCTAAAATTATTAATTTATAAATTAAATACAAAAGTCCTCACTTAATTATCTTACTAATTCACTTCAATATCTTAATTATCTAAGATAAATTATTCCTTTATTAATGATTTAATAATTATTGAAGTGTATTTTAAACATTACCTCTTTTTGAATTTAAATTTGAATCCCATTTTGAATTTAAGATTCAAAATGATTTACCATTTAACATTAACCAAATTTAAATATTAATTTATAAAGTTTTTAAAGAAATGTAAAAACATTTATTACTTATATAAGAAAAGCCTTTTAATTTAAACTACTAAATTTTAAAACATTCAAATTTAAAAACTGATTTAAGATTTCAGATTTGAATTCAAGAAAACTTGAATCTATAAATTTAACTTTGATTTAAATTCGATTTACTTGCTTTTAACCTTGATTTTTAATTCTTGATTTAAACTCCAAATTCATTTTAAAACCTTAAGATTCAAAAGATTCGTTTGAATCCATACTTTAAATTTATATTTAAATCATAGTTTAAATCCTGCTTTTAAATTTGAATAAAATTTAAAAACCTGGAAATAGACAAGCTTACAATTGCCTGAACCAAACAATTGACTCGAGACAACCAGATTTTTGCTTCGAGTCCTTCGTCCTCTGCTTCGAGTAAATCACGAAATAACTCGAGAGTCTTCTGCTTCAACCCAGGCTACCAAACTTTCCCAGGTTCCAGAACTCGTGCACGTGAACGTGCACGGCATCTCTGATCAACTCCAGACCTTGCCTCGACGTCGAACAGGTCGGCGATCACCCATACTTCTCTCCCCGATCGCCAGAGCTTTGTCTTCATCTCGAATTCGAAATCGAACTCGAATTCGAAACCTGGAACAACATATTCCCACCATCACCAGACCTGTCATCATCCCTTCCTCGAAATTCCGACCACTTGAACTCCAGCGCCTCCGGCCATAGCACCCACTACTACACCTCTACCAATTCCCAAAGTCTTAGAACACTCGGTGCATCACAGAGATCAAAAAGTTACAAAACTTCGACATCATCAAATTAGGGCTAAAACTTAGAAATCACTACTGCCATCGCCTCCCACCTCTGATCATCTATTACCCAATTTTCCCCCACTCTCACATCAATTCTCCCCCTCCAGGCAGAACCACATCACCCCAATATCACTAGGAAATTAGATAAACCCAAATTTCCAATATCTGTTCAACCCAGTGATGCTCACTCCTCAGAAATTTTAAAAATGTGATATTGGTTTTAAAAATCATAATTTCATACATGCATTCAATTTATAAACTTGTTTCAATGATTTAAGATGTTTGATATTTTTGCTTATTTCAATTTTTTTATACTGTTGTATTTGTTTCAGAGGTAACAGACTTTTCAATATAATTTAATGTTGATTTTTGAACAAAATTTCTTACTAACCAAACATCCTTTGTTTACCCATTAATTTCACTAAATGGAAATAAATTTCACCAAAAACCTGAGCTTCAGAACAGATGCAGGTACCCAGATCCTTGTAAACATACATATTTATGTGTATATGTAAATGTACACAGAATATCTATCCAAAACAAAGTCATACAAAACCAACTTATTCCATTTATCCACATGCAACATATGGATTAAAGCTTCTTAATATTATGGGGTTATTTACTTTGAAAGAAATGAAGCACTTGCAGTTTAATCTATAACAGTTTTTATATTATATATATATTTTTTTAAGAAAGTCTTAGTTTTAAAACAAACAAGTATGCAGATTCTTGGCACAGCAACACACCTATACATATTTATATATGTCTACACAAATTTTCAACATCATATAAGGATACAAGCATATTCATTTCTATACATTCACATGCAGCAGATAATTTAAGTTCTTTGCATTGAGGTTACTTACTTCTAAAAGAAACAGAGCAGTTTCCATCCAAACTGTTTTTAATTTATGTGAATTAGAACTTGAGTTCTGGAAATTTTTGTTTAACTTTGATTTTTAAAAAAAAGAAAACTGTTTTTAAAATAGAAGTTACTCACATGATTAAAGATGAAACAGAGGCAGACTTAAGCTTTTGAAAACTCGAATTGTTGAATCTTTAAATTGCTTTAAATCTACATGCAAGTTGGTTTCCAGTTTTGAAAAGAATGCAGCAGTTGCTTGTTATTGAAACATGCAGAGATGACTTGAAGCCTTGTTGAAGATGACTCAGATTCAAAACAGAGATGAAAATGCTTGCAGGCCTTTTGATTTCCATCTCAGGTTTGAAGAAGATGTTCTGGTTTTGGTTGAAGAAATGATACAGGTTTTTGGGTTTTGATTTTGGTTTGAGGAGTGAATTGATTATTGAGAGTTGTTACTGATTTGTTTCAGCTGAAAACAAATCTTCTTAATTTTGAAAAAAATGAAGATTAGAAAAGAAGATAAAGGAGTGAAGTATGTGTTTATATAGGATAAAATGATTTATTTATGAATTAAAAGAAAATCAAAAATAAAAAGAACACTTGTCATAAACATTGATTACTTAAATTACACTTGTTAAAACAAGGCATTAGATAAAGACACATGTCTTTTAAGTAATTACTCATATTTCTATTTATTTTAAAATTATTTAAAAAGCCCTTTCTTATTTATTTAAACACTTATCTATATATATTACTTTTTAAAGAGAAACAAAAGCTAATTATATTTATAAATAAAAGTTTATACAAATATTCTAAAATTCAAAACAATTTAAATATATATATTCTTTTGAATTTCAAAACTTTAAATTCAAGTTTAAAAAAAAAAAATTTAAATCCTAAGATTCAATTTAAAAGTCAAGTTATATATTTACATACACTATTTATTCAATTTAAAATAACAATCCCTTTTAGCATTAAAATTCATACATATTAAAAATAATACATTATACTTGTTATTTGAAAATAACATATTTGATACTTATTTAATTAGATTATTAAATTAAATTCAAATTTTATTATCAAAGATCATCAATATCAATTTAATTATTCAACAGATTATTAAATTGATATTGTCAAAATTTCCGGGATATTACATTCCTCCCCCCTTAAAATAATTTCGTCCCCGAAATTTAAACAAAGGTAATTTAATAATCTTATTAAAGATTTTAATTTAAAACACAAGCATATACTATCATCCATATGCTAGCAACCATAGCAACCAATTCATCCAATCAAACAATTCAACTATCTAGACTAAATTCTAGATAAAATTCCTCGAGTTTCCCAAGTATATATATATACCGGGATACTCGCTCTACAAACAATCTAAACTACTAAGCTATAGATCTCCTACTCATCTAGATCTACAGAACTAAACAGAATATCAGACTACAGATGAGTCTGACTCAACAATCAAACCTCCAGAACTGCAGATTCCAAAACCAAAGATAGATCAAACACGTACTCCCTCAGAGATACGTAAAACACAATTCTACTTCACAACTATCAGTAGATTCCAAACTTACTTCTCCTATCCAGAGATGCACTCCAAACTGCTTCCGCTGCACAACTCTGATCCGAAGTAGAAGAAAATGCTGATGAAGAACACGAGCACAAACTAGACAACACATCCCAGAATATGGTTCCACAAATTCATAAAGAAAACTCAAATACTCCAGCAAAACTTGAGCTGCTTCACCAACTCCATCTCTAGGAAACATCCTTCCACTAGACTGAACCACCGGTATCACTCCTGGAATCCAAGTCGATAAGAAAACTCAACCTTCAGATGCGGACAAACTTCTGACTTCTCTGAAGACATCCAGAAAAACTCTGACAACCCAAGAGAACACTCAGATAATCGCAAGTCACTTTTGCGATCAACCCAACCTATTTCCAAAGAAAAACTGTTTCTTTTTTTACACAATCCGAACAGCTCATACTTAACTATCCAATCCATCGAAGAAATGGATTTACTCTTACTACTTCTGAACTTCACCTTCAGAAAAACTGCTCATCCAGAAAACTTCCTGCCATCACAAAATACTCTGAGCTGCACTACTGACACTGATGCCAAGGACTTCCTATTCCAAAGATCTTCGAGAAACTCGAACTCCAAACCAAACAGAAACACCATGCTGAACTCAGCCACAACACCGAAGCATACACACTTCCTTAATCTTGTTCCAAAGAAAACAACTTCGGGAACATCCATCGTCACTGTATCTCATCATACAGCTACTATTACCTGAGGTATCAAGGTACCATCACTCGCTTCTGTCTCATTGACAGATCCAACTCTACTCATCCACACTTCAAAGATAAACTCCGAACCATTATAGTTTCCTTCGGAGATCGATGAAATCCTTTACCATAGCAAAGCTTACTCGAGACGGTATTGGGTCTACAGTCTCGAGAAATACACTTCCAACCTCAACATTTAAACTCCAACTATTGGTAATTGTGTTTCACACACCACTACCCCATCTACCTTTATAACTTATATTGGAAACCCCGAACAGGTAACCCAACAAATAGGTAGAAATATATATATATTTAAAATGATACTTTTTATATAGAAATTATTTCTGGGTAAAATTATTTCATTTACCTCTTTAAAACAATATTGTGTCAAATTGTTCTATACAAGTGTTTAGAGATCCCTATCAATGTTGTGGCGTCCCACACATTGACCAGAATCCATAAACTACTCAATAAACCAATCAACACAATATAAAACAATTTTATATTCACTAACAAATACGCGCTCATATCTATTAATACTCTCAAAATTCCCACCAGAGCCAAGGTTGTCGCTAGCCTAAGCTTTGATACCACTGTAACGACCACGACTTTCTATGCCCAGAAAGTCGCATCATTATGAAGAAAGAAAGGGGTGAGAAGTAGAAAAGAAGAGAAAGAAAGAAACAACACATCAGAATCTCACAGCGGAAACGGAACAAATTATAATATATCACATAACTAATACATAGTCTTTACATAATCAGAGTACACAACTTATACATCACTTACTAGACAGTTATAAACATCTGTCTAGACATTACAACTCAATACAAGACAAGACACTATCACAGATATCAACACAGCGGAATACTATCTACGAACGCCGAAGCCTCCTGCTCCATTGCTCCTCCAGAATATTCGTCAAAACTAAACCTGAATCCCTCGACTACTCAATACAATATTGAGTACCCAAGAGTTTAATAAAACAGAAAATAAACACTAGGGTCAGACATGGGTCTGGTGTGAGTAAACGGTTAGATTGCTTAACTTTGAAAACTTTTGAAAACAAAAGTATCACGTAAGACTCCCCACAAATAAACATGGGTAAGTTTTTACCTTACGCTAACTAAAACGTTTGATAGGAAATCTGATTGTATTATAATAGGGTCTAGGGTTTTCAAGTAAAATACAGAAATAGCTGAAATGCTTACATCTCACATTCCAACATAATTGGGCACAACTAATACGTACGGCACTTATTGGAGTTTGGATTCCATACAATGGCAGGGCTACTGGGGTACCGCCCGTCACAGTACGTGGCCTAGATCACCGTACCGAGGATCACTCCCAATCCCCTGCAACACAAGGTCGGAACATCCCTTACTGGATAATTCCCGCACAAGATACCTCACGGTTGGGATCAGCAACCGCACACACTAAGCCGAAATAAGAAGGGACATCTAGACAGAGGTAACCTTGTCCTACTTGGGTGCTACCCACTAACCTTGCTGCACCTCCCCTGTTTTAGCCATTCCCGGTTTGTGAGGCTTGAGGTCACGATTACCTTTAAATAGAACACATCTATCTTAGAATGCTCATCGTCCACCTGACGATGTTCTGAAAGCATTCAATCCATACAAGTTCGTTCCGGGTTCGAACGAAACCGAAGGCATTATCTCGTTACACTCGTTTTGGAATCACCCTCAGAGTTAACGACAATAACCCTTGCACTCTGAATCTTCATCTTCACTTGATTCACGACCTATCGTTAATTTGGATCGATGTGGTATTCGGGTCTCCAGACCTGGAAATCCGGTATACGGAAACCCGATCCCGGTCTCATCGAAATCCAAAGCGTATCTTTTAAGGCCAAGTTGTTTTAAAGGTTAAAACAATCCAATTATCTTTAT
Source organism: Allium fistulosum (assembly GCA_030737815.1). Lineage (NCBI taxonomy): Eukaryota > Viridiplantae > Streptophyta > Magnoliopsida > Asparagales > Amaryllidaceae > Allium > Allium fistulosum. The sequence continues at coordinate 1,213,380,796 of CM060904.1, read as the reverse complement.
ACACATAGAAAGATAATTCACAACAGATAATCAACATTATCAGATAATCCATACAATTCAACTAACATCCATATCACACAGCATATATCTCATCAGAGATATCAATCAAAGTCAAGTATCCAATACTAACACCCATTCATAAGTAATGATTTATATCATCTTAAATTAATTTAAATTGAATTAAATTAATTACTTTATTTTATAAATCCATCTTACTTAACCATTAATTAATTACAATCAATTAATTAATTATCCTCTAATAATTCATTTCAATTAATCATCTTTGATTAATTATCTTTTAATTATCTTCAAGTAATTTATCCTCAATTAATTACTTAAATTAATTATTCTTAACCACTTATAGTAATTAACCTTTAATTACTTTATTAATTAATTTACTAAAATTAATTAACTTAATCAACTATAATTAATTACATTAATCCTTAATTAATTACATTGATTAATTACTTCATTTATTAATTATTTCTTAATTAACCAATCTTAATTACATCATTAATTATATTAATTAATGATCCCTGATTACATTTTTTTTATTATTAATTACTTTATTTAAATTAATTACATTAAGTAATTATCTTTAATTAAATCATAATTATTAATCTCTCTTGATTAATCATATTCAGTAATTAACTACCCTTAATTACTTCTTTAAATAAATTAATTATTCCTTAATTAATTATCTCCATTAATTAATCCTTTGATTAATTACAAAAGTAATTACCCAAATTACTTACTTACAAATCATCTTATATTAATTACATTAAGTAATTACCATCTAATTACTTCCCTAAGTAATTATGCTCCATTAATTACACCAAGTAATTTCACTTATCCAAAATTAATTAAACTCAATTAATTAACTTAAATTAATCATATTATCAAAATTAATTACAATAAGTAATTAACCTCTTAATTACTTTTATCAAGTAATTACATTTAACAATTTACAATAGATTATCTAAATTAATCAATCTAATTAATTATCAAAATTAATCACATTAATTTAATATTTAAATAATCGTTAGTTAATTATCTTCATTTATTAAAAACAATTCCTTAATTAATCTCTAATCATAAATTAATCTAAAATTATTAATTTATAAATTAAATACAAAAGTCCTCACTTAATTATCTTACTAATTCACTTCAATATCTTAATTATCTAAGATAAATTATTCCTTTATTAATGATTTAATAATTATTGAAGTGTATTTTAAACATTACCTCTTTTTGAATTTAAATTTGAATCCCATTTTGAATTTAAGATTCAAAATGATTTACCATTTAACATTAACCAAATTTAAATATTAATTTATAAAGTTTTTAAAGAAATGTAAAAACATTTATTACTTATATAAGAAAAGCCTTTTAATTTAAACTACTAAATTTTAAAACATTCAAATTTAAAAACTGATTTAAGATTTCAGATTTGAATTCAAGAAAACTTGAATCTATAAATTTAACTTTGATTTAAATTCGATTTACTTGCTTTTAACCTTGATTTTTAATTCTTGATTTAAACTCCAAATTCATTTTAAAACCTTAAGATTCAAAAGATTCGTTTGAATCCATACTTTAAATTTATATTTAAATCATAGTTTAAATCCTGCTTTTAAATTTGAATAAAATTTAAAAACCTGGAAATAGACAAGCTTACAATTGCCTGAACCAAACAATTGACTCGAGACAACCAGATTTTTGCTTCGAGTCCTTCGTCCTCTGCTTCGAGTAAATCACGAAATAACTCGAGAGTCTTCTGCTTCAACCCAGGCTACCAAACTTTCCCAGGTTCCAGAACTCGTGCACGTGAACGTGCACGGCATCTCTGATCAACTCCAGACCTTGCCTCGACGTCGAACAGGTCGGCGATCACCCATACTTCTCTCCCCGATCGCCAGAGCTTTGTCTTCATCTCGAATTCGAAATCGAACTCGAATTCGAAACCTGGAACAACATATTCCCACCATCACCAGACCTGTCATCATCCCTTCCTCGAAATTCCGACCACTTGAACTCCAGCGCCTCCGGCCATAGCACCCACTACTACACCTCTACCAATTCCCAAAGTCTTAGAACACTCGGTGCATCACAGAGATCAAAAAGTTACAAAACTTCGACATCATCAAATTAGGGCTAAAACTTAGAAATCACTACTGCCATCGCCTCCCACCTCTGATCATCTATTACCCAATTTTCCCCCACTCTCACATCAATTCTCCCCCTCCAGGCAGAACCACATCACCCCAATATCACTAGGAAATTAGATAAACCCAAATTTCCAATATCTGTTCAACCCAGTGATGCTCACTCCTCAGAAATTTTAAAAATGTGATATTGGTTTTAAAAATCATAATTTCATACATGCATTCAATTTATAAACTTGTTTCAATGATTTAAGATGTTTGATATTTTTGCTTATTTCAATTTTTTTATACTGTTGTATTTGTTTCAGAGGTAACAGACTTTTCAATATAATTTAATGTTGATTTTTGAACAAAATTTCTTACTAACCAAACATCCTTTGTTTACCCATTAATTTCACTAAATGGAAATAAATTTCACCAAAAACCTGAGCTTCAGAACAGATGCAGGTACCCAGATCCTTGTAAACATACATATTTATGTGTATATGTAAATGTACACAGAATATCTATCCAAAACAAAGTCATACAAAACCAACTTATTCCATTTATCCACATGCAACATATGGATTAAAGCTTCTTAATATTATGGGGTTATTTACTTTGAAAGAAATGAAGCACTTGCAGTTTAATCTATAACAGTTTTTATATTATATATATATTTTTTTAAGAAAGTCTTAGTTTTAAAACAAACAAGTATGCAGATTCTTGGCACAGCAACACACCTATACATATTTATATATGTCTACACAAATTTTCAACATCATATAAGGATACAAGCATATTCATTTCTATACATTCACATGCAGCAGATAATTTAAGTTCTTTGCATTGAGGTTACTTACTTCTAAAAGAAACAGAGCAGTTTCCATCCAAACTGTTTTTAATTTATGTGAATTAGAACTTGAGTTCTGGAAATTTTTGTTTAACTTTGATTTTAAAAAAAAAGAAAACTGTTTTTAAAATAGAAGTTACTCACATGATTAAAGATGAAACAGAGGCAGACTTAAGCTTTTGAAAACTCGAATTGTTGAATCTTTAAATTGCTTTAAATCTACATGCAAGTTGGTTTCCAGTTTTGAAAAGAATGCAGCAGTTGCTTGTTATTGAAACATGCAGAGATGACTTGAAGCCTTGTTGAAGATGACTCAGATTCAAAACAGAGATGAAAATGCTTGCAGGCCTTTTGATTTCCATCTCAGGTTTGAAGAAGATGTTCTGGTTTTGGTTGAAGAAATGATACAGGTTTTTGGGTTTTGATTTTGGTTTGAGGAGTGAATTGATTATTGAGAGTTGTTACTGATTTGTTTCAGCTGAAAACAAATCTTCTTAATTTTGAAAAAAATGAAGATTAGAAAAGAAGATAAAGGAGTGAAGTATGTGTTTATATAGGATAAAATGATTTATTTATGAATTAAAAGAAAATCAAAAATAAAAAGAACACTTGTCATAAACATTGATTACTTAAATTACACTTGTTAAAACAAGGCATTAGATAAAGACACATGTCTTTTAAGTAATTACTCATATTTCTATTTATTTTAAAATTATTTAAAAAGCCCTTTCTTATTTATTTAAACACTTATCTATATATATTACTTTTTAAAGAGAAACAAAAGCTAATTATATTTATAAATAAAAGTTTATACAAATATTCTAAAATTCAAAACAATTTAAATATATATATTCTTTTGAATTTCAAAACTTTAAATTCAAGTTTAAAAAAAAAAATTTAAATCCTAAGATTCAATTTAAAAGTCAAGTTATATATTTACATACACTATTTATTCAATTTAAAATAACAATCCCTTTTAGCATTAAAATTCATACATATTAAAAATAATACATTATACTTGTTATTTGAAAATAACATATTTGATACTTATTTAATTAGATTATTAAATTAAATTCAAATTTTATTATCAAAGATCATCAATATCAATTTAATTATTCAACAGATTATTAAATTGATATTGTCAAAATTTCCGGGATATTACATGGACCTTCCAAATTCGAGCCAGAGCTGTTTGACCAAGAAAGACTCATTTTAAAACAAGGTCGCCGATCTTGAAGGTCTGATTCCTAACCTTTGAATTAAATTGTTTTATTACTTTTTTTTAATGGGCAGCAACCCTTATATCAGCTTCTTTATGCTTCTCATTGATCATATCAAGAGACTCAAGCAAGAGTTCCTCATTCATCTTGGTATCATAGTGCATCTTCCAATAAGAAGGTACTTCCAATTCGATTGGAATCATTACCTCTGATCTGTTGGTCAGAGCGAATGTAGTATGGTTTGTCGCGGACTTGTGAGTCATTTGCTAGCCATAACACTAGAGGTAATTCATCAACCTACTTGCCTTTGACTTTTACTAGCCGTTTCTTTAAGATGGACTTGATGAAGTTATTCATGGTCTCCACATGTCCATTTGCTTGTGGGTGTGCTACAACCTCATATCTCTTTTTAATCCAGTATTTGTTATAGAAATTCTTAAATTCAGCAATGTCGAACTGGGTTTCGTTGTCAGAGATGATTATTTATGGAATCCTAAATCGGCAGATAATGTTCTACCCCACGAAGTTGATCATCTTTTATGTAGTGATCATGGCAAGCGGTTCCAGTTTGGCCTATTTCGTAAAATAATCCACTACAACAATGGCGCTCCACCTTCTGACATCGGTAGCACACTAATGATATCAATTTTCCAAACTGCAAATAGCCATGGAGTGATAATTTGCGTGATTTCCATGGATGGGGCTCTAGGAATGTTCGCAAACCTTTCACATTGATTGCATTTCCTAGTGTAATCAGCCACATCTCGGTTGATTATATGCCTTAATTATCCATACTGAAAAATCTTCCTTGCCAAAGTCTGTCCCCCAACGTGATTTCTGTAGGCTCTTTTGTATACAACCACAAGGATCCTTCTAGCTTCTTCATTGGTGGCATAATGTAGTTGGGGAGCAGAGAGTCCTCTCCTATATAACACCCCTTCTTGTATGATAAACCGCAGTACTTTGCATTGGTGTTTCCTTCAATTCTTTCATTCGGGAGGGTTGCCTTAAGCAAGTATTCCTTGATTAGAGTCACCTATGACTCCCCTTCCACTTCCGCCTCCAAGATCAAATCGACAACCACCCGGTCGATGCACGGAGCCAAAAATACCTTCACTGGAACCAATCTCATAAGTTGCAAGTCTCTAGAACTAGCTGCTTGGCTAATGAATCAGCTTTCGTGTTCTCCTTCCTAGGAATATGCATTATTGTGTAATACTCGATGTCATTCAGTAGCTCCATAACCTTCATCAACTAAGGGGCTTGTCTCGCTCCCTTAACTTAAAATTCTTTCTCTACTTGATAGACCGCCAATTGAGGGACCCTATATATACGCAATGCTCTGACTCCTAAATTATTTGTAGTCTTAAGTCGCATTATCGACACTTCGTACTCAGCTTCGTTGTTCCTTGCTAGAAACTCAAGCTTTAAGGTATAACAGATTGTCCATTCCTTAGAGGTTACCAAAATCACCCCTGCCCTATATCAATGTTGATTAGATGCTCCATCTGCATATAGTTTCCATTGAGCAAGTCATTCCACAGCTTCCATTGTTTCTCCATCCTGGATGGTAAATTCCACAATAAAGTTAGCCAATGACTGTCCTTATGTCACCATCTTGGGATGGTAGGTTATACCGTACTAGCTAAATTAGATGTTCCACTTTAGCAGCCTTCTCGAAGTCTTGGGTTGGTGTAACACCTATCTCAAAGGTCAATCTATTAATACTTCAATCAAAATAGCTTAGAAGTATGGCCATAACTGTCTTAATGCAATCAACAAGAAGTAAGTTAGCTTCTCCAACTTTCGATAATTCTTCTCTGCTCTAGTAAATTGCTTGTTGATGTAATACACGAGCCTCTGGATTTTGGATTCTTCATGTACCAGGGTAACACTCAACGCATTAATAGATACTACCAAATAAGCTAATAAGTCATCCCCTTCAATGGCTTCAATAAAACTGGCGTTCTCTCTATATGATCGAGTCAGGCCTAGAAAGTTTCCTAACACTCCTCCTTCTAGTAAAACTTCCCTTTCTAATTTCTATGGGCATCAAAGAATAGCGCGCACATATATGTAGCTTTTAAGATGAACTGACTCAACGCAGCTACCTTTTTATTCAAGCTTTGCATCTCCCTCCTTATTCCTGGGGCTTTGATATCTTTTAATGCTTTCATCGGCTCTGAATTAGCTTCTAGGCCCCTTGAGTTAACTATGTTACCAAAAAAAATTACATAATGAAACTCTGAAAGACTGTTTCAGTGGATTATGCTTCATCTCGTATATTCGAAGTACATCAAACATCTCTGAGAGGTCTCTCATATGGTTTATCGATAAATGGGACTTCAGCAACATAACGTCCTTATAGAGCTTTATTGTACATCCGATCCAATCTCTTAACATTGCATTTACCAATCTGTGGTAGGTAGCTCCTGCCTTCTTTAGACCGAATGACATGACATGATAGTAATAAAGTCCCGAGTCATTAATGAAACTAGTGTGCTTTTGATCTAGAATGTGCATCAGTATCTAATTGTAGCTAGAATAATCATCCATAAATGATAACTACTCATGTCTGATGGTCGAGTCCAGTAGCTAGTCAACCTTTGGTAGTGGGAAGTTGTCTTTTAGGTATGCCTTATTCAAGTTTGAATAATTGATGCATGTCTGTCATTTTCCATTTGGCTTCTTGACCAGTACTAGATTTGATACCCATTTGGGGTATATAGCATCTCGGATAATGCTGTTGGCCTTCAGCTTAATCCACTTCCTCTTTCAACAAAAAGGATTGCTTCGGACCTAAGTTGTGCCTTTTCTACTTCATAGGTGGGCATTTGGGGACCACATTCAATGTACAGCATGCTATTTCTAACTGTATTCCACACATGTAAGAATGCATTTAGGCAAACAGATCCAGATTTTCCCGGAGGAACCCTACCAACTCCTTCTTCATTTTCACACTAAGTTGAGATCTAATCTTTTGGACTTGAGTAGGGTCATCCTGATTGATCAGTATGTTAATTCTTATCTCAGCTAGGGCCACCCTTGCATCCTTTGGATCTTTAATTTTATCCATAGATTTGTAGAATTTACTATGCCATCCGAGCAAGGGCTTAGGCGGTGGTTGTTATGCATAAATTTACTACTCTTGGCTCTGTGACGTAACAATCACATCCTGTACTCTGATCCCCTTAAATGGCGCCTACCTTATTTTTCGTTGGAAATTTCATCATCAAGCATCAGGGGAATAGGTCCAATCAAAAACTGGCAAGGGTCGATCGGTCAAAGAAACTGTTATAAGCAAAATACGTCTCAATCACAAGGAAGGGCTGAATCCCCACTCTCTTGAAGGTCACCTTCACCAAGCACCACTGGCAGATCAATACATCCCATAGGCTATGTAGCTTCTTTGGTAAATCCTTGAATGTGAAATTTATATGGCTTTAGATCCTAGCCATCCATCTTCATCTAATCATAAGCCTTTATAAAAAAATGTTTATTAAGCTCCCACAATCACTAAGAGCTCGTTTCACAGTCACCGACCCGATCATGGCCGTAATCACCAAGGGGCCAAGCATTGGTGCTTCTACCCCATCTACATCTCGGTTCCTAAATACTATACCATTAGTCATCAATCTTAGCTTCATTGCGGTAGCTTGGTCTTGTATAACAAAGTAGCTCTCATACACATAGGAATTTATAGTAGAGAATAAGCAAAGAAATTTAATGAAAAATGAAGTAAATAGCACACAATAATTTATAGTGGTTCGGCAATACTTTGGCCTACATCCACTTAAACTTTTTAATGATTTTTGAGAGTTTTTACAGCCTGTGATCTTATAACTCGATGCTTATAAGCTAGTGAGAATCCAATAGAGTACAGTGTAAAATTAAATAACTTAGAATGCAAAAGGAAGATCATGATTTTGTGCCTCTCTCCTCCTATTTATCGATGTAGATCAGCGAAATAAGCTACCGTACTTGCTACCCATGTTGAACACATCTAGTGGGATGTTCAGGAGAAAGATCATGGCCATGTTGTCACTTTAGTAGTCAACTCGGTACATAGTTGTGCTTCACAACTTGATGCCGAGTGATAAGTTACTATTTTTCTAAGTACTTGGCTTTATTTCCTCATTCTCTTGCATGGAATAGCCTTGGTCCAGTCCCCTCATTTATGTGCTTTTTTTTGTGCTTGGCTTAGCCTTTAGTCTCTTTGAAGTAAGTGTTCTGGGTTGATTTCATAACTCGGTACCTAGTTAAGGGCTTTTTCTCGATATCGAGTTGACACTTTAGCTATTTTTGGATAACTTTTCTCTTTATCACTTAGGTCACTAAGGATGATAGCTACTATCGAGTGGAAAGCAAGGTTATCAAGTCTTTGGACTTTGATTGGGTTCCAATCTCCAAAGTTAGGAACCAGGATTTTTGGTTTGCTTTTTGACCAATCAATGGTTCCAACTCATTCAGATATAGCCTAGTTCAAAGGTAGGAGAACATTAGCATTATCGATTGGGATTCCTAAATACTTAAAAGAGGTGATTCAACATAACAATATTCTAAGTAAATAATAGTATTCTTAGAACGAATTGGATCAAGTTTCATCAAATTTGATGACTCTATGTTGGGTAAGTATTCCAACAACAAAGGATAGATTTTTGATTGCATTTATAGCAACAAATATCACTCTGAGTTATTCTTTGTAATGAAATCGTAAGAAAATGAAATTAGTTAAATTTTAGTAGTTAGATATTTTTCTTATTGGATCAGTTATAAATATACCATTTAGAAGGCAATTGAATTGGGGGTTGATTAAATTCCTGATATTCAACCATTCGATAGATTTCTTAACTCGGATAAGGAAACCAAGAATTGAGTTGGAAGATTTTTGAGTAGAGAGAAAGGCAATAGAATATTTAAAGAGTAAAAGTAAAATAGTTGAGAAGTAAGAATGTTTCATTAACTAAAGTTCAAAAGTAAAGTAGCCATAGAGATCTTATATGGAAGACCGAAGAACTGATATAATGGACATGAACTGATTAGTTTTGACTTATGCATCTGTTTAAATTTTAGATGAGTCACAGATGTTTTTTTGACTTTTGATTGATTAATATGTGTTGGATGTGTGTAAGTGTATGTGTGTGTAGTTAACATTGTAGAAAATAAGTTATAGTTGTTCCCGATAAATTACGAGGATGCAATTTATTAATGGAAGGGATTCTATAACATCTTGCTATTTAATCAATAATAATATAATATATTTGGGATTTATTTGGAAAATAAAGATATAAAATTGAAATAAAAAATTTGAATTGTGTTTCAGAAATCCAAATGTTATTTGGAAATTTATTTTGTCAAGGTAAATCGTATTTGTGGAATTTGGGAATTATTTTGGAAATAATACAAATAGTTTACCATTGTCAAAAACTAGAAACTAATTTTCTTCGGAAAGAAATTTTTTAAAGGAATAAAAAAAATGGATTAAATGCTCATAGTGGATTTTTTAAATGGAGATATATAGGCAATCTAGGTTATAAGGCGGTCAGGAGTTCAAATTTATTAAAATATCAAATTTATTTTTCAGTCGACCTAAGATTTTATCCTTATCCCTGTAATAATTATATTTAAACTTATTCATAAACTTAAAATCTAAGTGTTTATAGCCAAACCCTATATAAACATCTCATTCCTCTTCTTCCTCCTGAAATCAAGAAATCATTAATGCTACCCATTCTTCATCACCACCAAGTTCATCAACAAAAAAAGGCAAGTATAAATTTCACAAAAGTTAAATGTTATTTAATAACAATATAAGTTACTTTCATATTCATCTTATTCCTCTTCAGTCATTTTCACTACTTCAAGATAGGCTTAAAGTAGTTAATATATTAGAAAGCTCGGTCGAAGTCATCACTGTTCAGATATCGACACCACTGTTCGCATGATCTAAACCTAAGTGGTCGACCGGTCTTGTCAAATTTTAGGAAGTAATGCCCAAAACATCGACCATCCTATGTTTTTCTGCACACTTCTACCCAGTTTGATTTGTTGAGATGATTTTTGAGCCTCGATACTCTTCGGTAACATGTCAAAATATATTGGAATCATTGCTTAAAGATTTCAAATAATTTTTGATATACTTTAAAAGCTATTGTATAATAAATATTGATTCATGCTCTAAGATTATTGATTAAGCTTTTGAACTATTTTGAATTGCTTTCTGAAGATGCTTGAAAAAAATTTGAAGTCAAAGTTACAAAAATAGTAAGTTGTGTATTTTATATTTTTATAGGGTTGAAAATTTAAGTTTGAGCATTTTGAACTTATGCATATATTAAATTTAAGGTATAAAGGATATTTAAAAAAAATAAAAAAGTTGAATATTATTGAAGTTAAAATGATGGCTTTTGAATTTATAAAAAGAAAGTAGCTTTTATAAATTCTTTAAAAAGGATTTTATGGAATTCTATAACTAGAAAAGCTTTACGAAATGATTTTGGAATTCAAATTCGAATCATTTTAAAGTTGAAAATAATAGGACTTGAATTTAATTTGAATTTAAAGTCATATACGATGAATATTGAAGACAAATCTATATAATGAATATTTTACATGGATTTTGAAGTAGAAAAGCTTTTGTGAAATAAAATTGATTTATCTATTTAGAAAATGTTTGGATTTGAATTTAAACCATAAAGGTTAGACGGTTTAATTATATAAACTTTCTAAAAAAAGGAATTAGGAAGAATTATTCAAAATAATATTTTACAAATAAATTTGAAATTAATTTAATATACAAATACAAGTTTACGTTTTAACTTGAACACTAAATGGTATTAAATAATACTTGGTTTAATTTTAAAAGGCTACGGCTTAATTTTGAAAAAGTAAAACGAAGAGTGTGTGTGTATATGTATGTATGTATGTATATATGTATGTGTGTGTGTATATATATAAGTATATATATATACATATATATATGTGTATGTGTGTGTATGTATATATATATCTATGTGTGTATTTTGTAAAACATGATTATATTTTATGAAATATGAAGTATGAATTTAAATTGGGTGAATAGAATATTTGTTTGATTTTAAGTGTCAATATTTCACCATGCCATGTTAGCATACTCATGTTATGATAAATGATTGAAGACTTGCCTAACTTGGATTTAGACAGATGAATTGGTTAATATGACTAAATTTGGGTGATTTTTATGTATTTATTTAATTTTAGAAATGAAACTATAGAATTATGATGCCTGTTTTCACCCATGCAATAATTATAAAAGTTTATTATATTATGCATTGTGTCCTGTTTTGTTGCCAAGTTTTGGACACTGATATTATGTTATGCTGATATGCAGGTACACGACATTTATTTGATGAAAATGGGATATAATATCAACTTGGGGAATATTGATTTTTTGGTGGAAATAAAAGCCACATCTCTCTTTTTTCTAAAGAAAACAATCATTATTTGACCCAACTCGACTGTGATGGTTGAAATCAATGAATCCGACGATTAGGTGATTTTTGGAGGAGCATCAAAATGGGTTTGGATGATATGGATTTGTACGTCATGGCAAGAGGAGTGCGAAGAAATGGGTCACCCAAGCATAGGGGATCGTAGTGGTCAGTGAAAGCTTGAAAAGTTAGGGATGAAAATTAATTTACTACATATTCCATTCATATCGTGGCCTGATGTGAAGGTTGCGCAGTCGTTGGAGTGGCCGTGTAACGACCCGCTATTTTGTGCTATTCGCATCCGCACATGTCGAACTTGAATTACTCAAAATATCAGATTGTTAATTTATAATTTGGCAAAACTCAGTATATACAGCAAATAAATCAATTATAGAATCACAGAAACAGATTATTACAACAGTAAGCAGCGGAATAGATAAATAACAGAGTTGAAATAAAATACAACAGAATATCTCAAATACAAAGTTGTCTCGAATACAAATAGATGACAAGTCTGAACCAACAACTGGATAGCTGAAAGCTGAATAGATACTGATGGATCTCCAAGCGAAGCTCCAACTCCAAAGGTGAGTTTCAAATGCTGCGATGCTCAGTTTGACCCGAGCGTAAAGAAAAACACAAAAACACTCGAGTCGGGATTAACATTATTATATCAATAAATCCAACTCAAGTGAAATATCAACTGAAATACAAGTAACTTAAAGGATGTTTGGGATAACTATCCTCTAAGGATCTGTGGAACTATCTACTATGTAGTAATATACGCTATTATAATATGTCTATAGTAAAGTAAAGTATTAAAATAGCATTAAGGCGTTACCCATATCCCCCTTAACACATTTTTATAATGTCGTAGTCTATTGATGCAGGTCAAGTACTAAGTCGTGACTGACTTAAGGAAATTGAAGGTATAAGTCGTGACCGACTTAACCAAGGCAAAGACATAAGTCGTACACGAGATAGCATAAGTCGTACATGAGATAAGGAGGTAGATTTGATTCGTCCACGACTCCAAGGAGCGCCACGAGATAACAAAGGAAATGCGCGAGTAAATGAATCGGCATTGAGTCGTCTTCGATCTAACAGTTCAGATGAAAAGGAGCTACGACTCAACTGGGGAGAAGGCCTAACTCGTAACTGACCTAGTGAAACGATAAGTCGTGACCGACTTAGTATAACTCGGCAATGACTCAGTAAAGATATGTGGGTTAGCGAATCTCTTAAGTCACCAGGACGATCTACCGAGTTATGCAGTGAGAAGGCAGAGCAAACTGATGAAGTGATAGGTCGAGAACGACTTAACGAGTCAAGTGGTAAGTCGGTATCGAGTTACGACTTAGTTAAGTCGTCCCATCTTAGGTCGCTGAAACCTGAAGCCATGGATTCTCCTGCCGAGTTAATCTGAACCGTTGTTCTTAAGTCGCTACGTATTTTTTAGGTCGTTACCGACCTAAGTTAAGTCGCTGAAGATGGAAACCGTAGATTCTTATGCCGCCTTATTTTAGGCCGTTGATTCTTTAAGATGCGGAGGATGTTAAGTCGCATGTTTTAAGTCGCAGGTTATAAGTCGTAAACGACTTAAGTGTTGTAAATGTGTGATGTATGTGTTGCTTTGTTAAGTCGCTATGTACTATGTGTTGTATTTCTTTAAGTCGTATGTCGTTTGTTTGTAAGTCGTATGTCGTCTGTATTTCTATGAGTCGTTCGTGATAAGTCGGTTCCGACTTAAGAGTTGTACAGAATTTTTGTTTTGTTTTGCAACTTCTATAAATAGGCCGGTGGTGCCATTTGTAATAGTTTAGTTGATTTGAAATAAAACCCTTGTTTTGTTAGCTTTGTGCTTTCGCCAAATTGGTAGTCGAGTGTAATCTCCTATCTCCTCTTTCGATTAATCGAGTGCGCTCGATTCAACGACTGCAGAAGCCGATTCACGGAATCTAGTGCGCTAGATCAACGTGTGAAGAATCGCAGATCTTTGAACCCGGTATCGTGCGCGATCAACGAGTTCAGGATAGCTAGAATTCGGTATCTTCGGATCAACGAATTTGGGCATTTCAGTATCTTCCAATACATCGATTACTACATTCATCGATCTACATTGTTTTTGATTAATCCGCTGCGTCAGTTTTGGTATCATAGCTTGTTTAGCCAATCATAGCTAAATCGAGTCTTGGAGCCAATCATCTTGAAGAAGTTTGAATCGAAGTGAAGATTTGAGGTTATTAATCACGGCCGAGAGCAAGAAGGGAAGTTGTTCGACTTTGTATTGAAGTTTGGAGGACGGATCTATCTTGTTTGGAAGTTTGGTTGTTCATCGTGTTCATCGTAATTTGCAACAAGTGTGGAGATTTCGATCCATATCATTTTGGATCAAAAGAAGAAAAGTGTTTAAGTTTGACGAGCTAGTGTTGAGCCGTGCATTGCTTGTTGAAGTTGTGTTTGATTTGTGAAGAGTTTTTGAATTTTTCAAGTATGCCACCAAGGAGAGCTAATCGACATCAAAACGTTGAAGCTTTGTCTCGAAGAGAAGAGGCTGATGAGATGGAACAAAGAATCAATGAAAACTTTAGTGAAAAGCTTAACGAAGGAATTGGTCGGTTAGAGAAGATGATGTTAGAGATAAATCAGAATCGGAGAAGGGTATCACCTGAATCTAATCATGGGGGAAGTAGAGTCTCGCCACATTCCAATCGAGACAGAAGTGTTGATGATGATCAAAGGCGTGGGTGAAACGTGAATGATCGTGAACGGAGGAATGTAGATAGAAGGGATGATGGTGGAAGACGTGATGGTAGTAGAGATGTGGGTGGACGAGATAGACAACGATATACATCTGATTTTGAAGAGGAGTATGATGGTGGTAGTGTTCGAGGACAAGGACGAGGACAAGGAAGAAATCACTCTGAGTATGATCACAAGTGGGAGTCAGGGATGAATACTGAAATTCCTGAATTCAAAGGTGGTATGCAAGCTGAGGAGTTTTTAGATTGGGTGGCTAATGTTGAAGAGATTTTTGACTTCAAAGAAGTTCCAGAACATCGTAGAGTGAAGTTGGTTGCTACAAGGTTGAGGGGTAGAGCTTTGGCGTGGTGGCAACAAACTAAACTTACACATGAACGAATGGGGAAGTCAAAAGTTGAGTCTTGGGAGAAGATGAGGAAAATGATGAAAGCCACATTCTTACTTTATAACTATCAGTCGCTTATGTATCAGAGATTGCAAAACTTGAGACAAGGGACGAAATCTGTGAATGACTATGCTGACGAATTTTATCAACTGATTGCAAGGAATGATATTATGGAGACAGAAGAACAATTGACAGCTAGATTTGTTGGGGGGTTGCGAATGCAGATTCAGGATATGGTTAACATGTTTGATCCTAGATCTGTAGCGGAAGCACACCAGAATGCGTTAGCCTGGGAGAAACAGGGAAGACGAGGAGGTGGTATGTTTACAAATTCCAACAATCCAGTGAAGGGTGTTAGTGGAAGTTCTAATATTTCAAAAGCTGTTGCAAAACCAGTTGTGAATGAGGTTGGGAAGATGAAAGTCAGTAATGGTTTCAAGTGTTATAATTGCCAAGAAATGGGCCACAAAAGTAGCGAATGTCCAAAGCCGAAGAAGAGAGCTATGATAGCGGAGGTTGAGGATGAGGATGAAGAAGCTGAATGTTCCAATTCACCACCTAATGAGGAGGAAGAAGAAGTGTCGGGAGATGAAGGTTATAATCTAATGATGAAGAGGTCCTGTTTAACACCAAAGCAAGAGGAGGATTGTAGTTGGTTAAGGAGCAATATTTTTCAGTCAACATGTACCATTCTGGGGAAGGTTTGCAAATTTGTTATTGATGCTGGAAGCTGTGATAATATAATTTCTTCAGAAGCTGTGAGGAAGTTGGCATTGAAGACTGAGAAACATCCGAAACCGTACAAACTAGCTTGGTTGAGGAAAGGCGGGGAAGTGAAAGTTGGACGAAGGGCTTGTGTGAAGTTTTCAATTGGAAAGAAATACAAGGATGAAATCTGGTGCGATGTGGTAGATATGGATGTCTGTCATTTGTTGCTGGGGAGACCGTGGCAGTATGATAGGGTGGTGCAACATGATGGGCGTACCAACAGTTACAGTTTCATGTTTGAAGGCACAAAGATTACTCTAGTTCCAAAGAAGCGACAACAGGAGGAAAACAAGTTGGAGGAGATTGAAGAGCTTAAAACTTTGTTATCTTTGAAGGAGTTTGTGAAGGAAGTAGAGGAGGAGCCTGAAGTGTTTTTGTTGATTGGGCGAGAGAGCAGTGAAGAGGTTGAAATTCCGGAAGAAGTGAAGCCAGTTTTGAAAGAATTTGACGATGTGTTTCCAGAGGAGTTACCAACAGAGTTGCCACCGTTGAGGGATATACAACATCAGATAGATCTTGTTCCAGATGTTGTGTTGCCACACAGACCACATTATCGAATGAGTCCAAAAGAACATGAAGAATTGAGGAGGAAAGTGGAAGAATTGCTTGAACAGGGGCGTGTGCAGGAGAGTTTAAGTCCTTGTGCTGTACCAGCTTTATTGGTACCCAAAAAGGATGGAACGTGGAGGATGTGCACAAATAGTAGAGCAATGAATAAGATCACAGTCAGATACAGATTTCCGATGCCGAGGCTTGATGATCTGTTAGATCAAATTAGTGGGTTTGTAATCTTTTCTAAGATTGACTTGAAGAGCGGTTATCATCAGATTCGCATTAGACCAGGGGACAAATGGAAGACATCGTTCAAGACGAGGGAAGGATTGTATGAATGGCTGGTAATGTCGTTTGGTCTATCAAATGCACCAAGTACATTCATGAGGGTGATGAACCAAATTTTCAGACCATACATTGGGAAATTTGTGGTGGTTTACTTTGATGATATTCTAATCTACAGTGCTAGTACAGAAGAGCATGTTCAACATTTGAAGAAAGTGTTAATTATTCTTCGTGAAGAACAATTCTATGCTGCTACAAAGAAGTGTGTTTTTATGGCGAGGAGTGTTTTATTTCTGGGGTATGTTGTGTCGGAAGAAGGAATACAGGTTGACCAAAGTAAAGTAGAAGCTATCAGAGATTCGCCGCAACCCAAGACGATAACGGAAGTTCGTAGTTTTCACGGGTTGGCTTCATTTTATCGGAGGTTCATTCCACACTTTAGTAGTGTGATGGCACCTGTTACAGATTGTATGAAGGGTAAACAGTTTGCATGGACGGAGGAAGCAGGGGTTGCTTTTGAGCGAATCAAAGAACTCTTGACGTCTGCACCAATTCTAATATTACCAGATTTTCAGTTAGTGTTTGAACTACATACTGATGCATCCAAGGTTGGGATTGGAGGAGTATTGAGTCAGAGGGGACGTCCGATTGCATATTTTAGTGAGAAATTATCAGGGGCGAAGATGAGATACAGTACATATGATGTGGAATTTTATGCTGTCGTGCAATCTATTAAACACTGGAGACACTATCTATTTCAGAAAGAGTTTGTTCTTTACATTGATCATGAGGCATTAAAGCATTTACAAGGGCAAGACAAGATTTCAGCGAGACATGCATCATGGATTGCATATCTGCAACAGTTTACATTTGTTGTGAAACACAAATCGGGAGTGACGAATCGTGTTGCCGATGCTTTGAGTAGAAGGAATCATTTGTTAACAACAATGAAGATTGAAGTAACGGGATTCGTTGTGTTACCAGAATTATTTGACGAAGGTCCTTACTTTATGAAGTGTGTCGATAAAGTCAAGAATGGGGAGACGGATGAGTTCGTGATGGTGGATGGTTTTCTGTTCAAAGGAAATCGATTGTGCATACCTGATTGTAGTTTGAGAATGAAGATTGTAAAAGAGCTACATGAAGAAGGACATGTTGGGAGAGACTGTACATTACAGTTGATTTCACAGTCTTACTTTTGGCCATCGATGAGGAAAGAAGTGGAGAGATTTGTGGAGCGATGTCATATCTGTCAGGTTTCGAAAGGAATTGCAACTAATGCTGGGTTATATATGCCGTTACCTGTACCAACTAAACCATGGGTTGATGTGAGTATGGACTTTGTGTTAGGGTTGCCGAGAACACAGCGTGGTAATGATTCCATTTATGTGGTGGTTGATCGATTTTCGAAAATGGCACATTTTATTGCTTGTAAGAAGAGGGCGGATGCTGTTCATGTTGCTCAACTATTTTTCAAAGAGATATATCGACTTCATGGATTGCCAGAATCTATTGTGTCGGATAGGGATACTCGTTTTTTGAGTCATTTTTGGCTAAGTTTGTGGAAGATGGTGGGAACGAAGTTGAACTTTAGCAGCGCTTATCATCTGCAAACAGATGGATAGACCGAGGTTGTGAACAGATCATTAGGAAATTTGTTGCGATGTTTGGTGAAAGATAACCTGAAAAGTTGGGACATGAAGTTATGTCAGGCAGAATTTGCTCATAATCATGCAGTGAATCGCAGCACGGGATTCAGTCCATTTCAGATTATATATTCAAATTTGCCAAAGGGACCGTTGGACTTAACGGTAATACCACAACCGAAGGGGACGGTAAAGCGAGCTGTAGATTTTGTTGATGGACTGGCGGAATGTCATAAAATCATTCAGGAACGATTGGAGAAGGCAAATGAGAAGTATAAACGATCTGCCGATCTGAAACGAAGAAATGTTGAATTTAATGAAGGGGATATGGTTTATGCTGTGTTAACAAAGGATCGTTGTGACGCCCCACCTTTATACCCACGCTAGTCAAGGACAATACGAGGTAATGCCATCAACTAGCACGGAGAATAAGGCTGTTGAGGAGCGACCATCTGTATAATTGCTTTGTGCGAGTACCGATATGCTAGATAAAAATATAACTTTTCATCTCAAGAGGAAATCCGACATACCGATACAAACTCAAAGCTACTACACAGTGGCTATATATAATCTTCGGAAACAAATATAGAAATAAACGTAACGCAAATCAGTCACAGACAATTCATATCACAAAGGCGGAAATAGATATGAATATAACACATGAAAGTGTACATCAGAGTAGTGGTCAAATAAGATCCACAATAACACAAAAGAATAGATACAAGTGCGGGACAATAGAATACGTATACATCAAGGAGTCTAATCTCAAATGCATACAACAAAAACTACTAAACTAGAGTAGTTAGCCAAAAGTCAAAAGATGGCTCCAGATAAGAAGTCATGAGGAAGCACCTGTAAAATCTCAGTCTGACCCGAGTATTATTTAAGAAGAAAATAATAAACGGATCAGTCTAGCTATAATTATCAGATAAAATGATATAGAACAAGAGATATGGCATAAACATATAATAACCATAAAAGCATACTACTACAAGTATGAAAATGATAATCAACAAGAGATTAATCAATATCACAAGAATCTTCTCAAAGATTAAAAAATGTCATATTCTTAATTTAATTCACCAAGCCACAGTAAATGACACACATATCAATGCCAACTGAAAAAGGTGGTGAAACATAAATCCCAGAAATCAATAATTAGAAATCCAGAAATCACAAGAAAAGGATGTCCAATCCCAAGCGGGAGCATGAAAACTCACCAACAATTTGGAACATTGACGCAGTGCAAACGGTACGTCCAATGAACCGGAAAGCCGAGACATCGATGTAGTACAAACGGTACATCAGATGAATTGAATATTGACGCAGTGCAAACGGTACGTCCAATGAATTGGAAAGCCGAGACATCGATGTAGTACAAACGGTACATCAGATGAATCGAATATTGACGCAGTGCAAACGGTACGTCCAATAAATCGAACATTGACGTAGTGCAAACGGTACGTCCAATGAATCGAACAGAAAGACAATACAATTTAGAACATTGACGTAGTGCAAACGGTACGTCCAATGAATTGGAAAGCCGAGACATCGATGTAGTGCAAACGGTACATCAAATGAATCGAAGCACATAAAAAGTACATGGGTTGCTAGCCCACAAAGAAGTGAGACGAAGCTCAATAAAATGAAGCACAATCCTTCACATGGACAAAGAGACATCGCACATTGCTAGTCTAAACCATAAAATGATCATCATCGATCATAAGGAAGTGTCAATTACACTAAGCCAGTAAATATAAGAGTTTAGCTTCATGTCCCATAACCACTTGCTTAACTCAAATATTTACGAACAAACTGTAGATCTCCACTAGAAAATTGTCACAAGAGGTTCAATCGAACAAGTCCAAAAATTAACCGACGAAGTAAACGCAAACGTTTCATACCACTTGTTTTGCTAAGCCGTTTAATTATATTTTCTCATACGAATGAGGTAAAGGTTTGTATATACTAATAGATTGGAAAACAGTTTTATAAACGAGCTTTGTAATTAAAATAGAGTTGAAAATGTTTTGATGAAAGAGTTTTGATATTTACTACTAGTATTGAAACCTTTATATTTTTAAAGTGACAAGTCACAAAACGATTGTTGAAACAAATCGAATCACATAAAATTCACATTCGAAGACGTGAGAAAAATCCAAAGAAATCAATTCCCAAAACTATCAAAGTAAGAAGTTCTGTTGAATGTTTTTTGGATAAGATCGCCTACGCAGAGGTGTACGGGGTTCGACCTAGAGAGGACAAAATGAGGTCTAACGACCTAAGGGGGATAGGGTCGAGCGACCTAACGAGGTACCATCCCGAAAGAGGAGTCATCAAAGTCTTAAGAAATGATAACAACAAATAGGAGACAACACGAATCGATTAAAGTTGGAAATTCAAACTAGATAGGTGAAATAGGCAAAATAGCAGCAGGTCGGTCGGCCGGCTTCAGAGCTCGGTCGACCGGACCCTGTCCTGGAAAATAGTTCGGGAAGCAGGTCGGTCGACCGGAATCTGTAGTCGGTCGACCGGACCAGAAAACAGAGAAGTGCTTTGCACTTTGGAAGCAGGTCGGTTGACCGGCTACAGAGCTCGGTCGGCCGGACCCTGTTTCCAGCCCTTCCCAGCCTACCTAATACAATGGCCAATCTCGACTAATTTGCAAACGCTCGAGCAACAGCGCTAAGGGTTTACGCCAATCGACTACCCGGCCATATACGCTCTTCGATTCATCCCCAAAAACATGATCAAAACATCAAAGTTAGGATTTTCAAAGAATTGAACTCAAAACACTAAAAATTGGAATATCACCAAATCAATCCAAATCAAAAGCAATTGCACAAGAATAAGTGTTAGGAATTCATACCTAACAATCGAAGATAGTTATAGATTAAGATGTGAGATAAAAATCTCACCTTTGAACCCAAACGAATGAAGAAGATGCTATGGAGCAATGGCAAGAGCAATTACTCTTCAATTCCAACTCAACAAGCTTGAATTCAAAGCTTAAAAAGAAGAACATTCCCAAAGTTAGGTTTAGGAATTTCTGAAATCAAAGAGAGAATGTGTTGGAGAAGAAGGAGATGAAGCTTACCAATGGGTTCTCTTTGAATTTGGAGCTAGAACAAGAATTTGCAAATGGAACTAGGGTTTTGTAATTTCTAATTCCTCTTCCTCTCCACCATTTTCGGTTTGCTTGAGGAAATGAAATGAAATGGGAGTGAATGGATGAAGAGTTAGAGAGCTAGGGGGTTAAGTGGGGTTAAGGGCTGAACCCAAACCCAAGTCCAAAGTGAAAAGTAGCAAAAATTCCACTAACTCCAAACATATCGAAGCTTACACTCAAAAAGATCGCAAACGACATTTTGAACTCAATGGAGGTGGTCTCGAGTCCTAATTCGACTGTTTGCAAAAAGTAGCTTTTTGGACATACATCCGACGAACGATGTTATATTTAAATATCAAATCGATAAATACGCGGGTTGTTACAATCGTTTTCCAGTGGGTACTTATAACAAATTGAAAGCCAGGAAAATTGGTCCTGTAGAAATCGTAAAACGGATTAACGAAAATGCTTACAAGTTGAAGCTACTAGAGGATGTGTACACGTCTGACGTATTCAATGTTAAGCATCTAGTACCTTATCATGGGGATGAGTGTGTCGCGGGGGAGGAAAGTGCAAATTCGAGGACGAATTTCTCTCAACCAGGGGAGGATGATGCAGGTCAAGTACTAAGTCGTGACCGACTTAAGGAAATTGAAGGTCTAAGTCGTGACCGACTTAACCAAGGCAAAGACATAAGTCGTACACGAGATAGCATAAGTCGTACACGAGATAAGGAGGTAGATTTGATTCGTCCATGACTCCAAGGAGCGCCACGAGATAACAAAGGAAATGCGCGAGTAAATGAAGCGGCATTGAGTCGTCTTCGATCTAACAGTTCAGATGAAAAGGAGCTATGACTCAACTGGGGAGAAGGCCTAACTCGTAACCGACCTAGTGAAACGATAAGTCGTGACCGACTTAGTATAACTCGACAACGACTCAGTAAAGATATGTGGGTTAGCGAATCTCTTAAGTCACCAGGACGATCTACCGGGTTATGCAGTGAGAAGGCAGAGCAAACTGATGAAGTGATAGGTCGAGAACGACTTAACGAGTCAAGTGGTAAGTTGGTATTGAGTTACGACTTAGTTAAGTCGTCCCATCTTAGGTCGCTGAAACCTGAAGCCATGGATTCTCCTGCCGAGTTAATCTGAACCGCTGTTCTTAAGTCGCTACGTATTTTTTAGGTCGTTACCGACCTAAGTTAAGTCGCTGAAGATGGAAACCGTAGATTCTTATGCCGCCTTATTTTAGGCCGTTGATTCTTTAAGATGCGGAGGATGTTAAGTCGCATGTTTTAAGTCGCAGGTTATAAGTCGTAAACGACTTAAGTGTTGTAAATGCGTGATGTATGTGTTGCTTTGTTAAGTCGCAATGTACTATGTGTTGTATTTCTTTAAGTTGTATGTCGTCTGTTTGTAAGTCGTATGTCGTCTGTATTTCTTTGAGTCGTTCGTGATAAGTCGGTTCCGACTTAAGAGTTGTACAGAATTTTTGTTTTGTTTTGTAAATTCTATATATAGGCCGATGGTGCCATTTGTAATAGTTTAGTTGATTTGAAATAAAACTCTTGTTTTGTTAGCTTTGTGCTTTCGCCAAATTGGTAGTCGAGTGTAATCTCCTATCTCCTCTTTCGGTTAATCGAGTGCGCTCGATTCAACGACTGTAGAAGCCGATTCACGGAATCTAGTGCGCTAGATCAACGTGTGAAGAATCGCAGATCTTTGAACCCGGTATCGTGCGCGATCAACGAGTTCAGGATAGCTAGAATTCGGTATCTTCGGATCAACGAATTTGGGCATTTCAGTATCTTCCAATCCATCAATTACTACATTCATCGATCTACATTGTTTTTTATTAATCCGCTGCGTCATCTATACAGATACTGTAAACTCCACCCGCAGGTGGGCTATCAGGGAGCACTCCATAGGTACGACACAAAACAAACTCGTAGAAGGCACGATAGGGCATGCGACACGGCACTCGAGGCAATGCCAGGGTAGATACACTGTTTGCGTATCCGGACTGGTGGTAACGCATAGCAGCTACTACCGCCCACCTCATGACACACTCCCAAATCAAAGGGTGCATCAAATCAATCACAAAAGCAATAGAATGGTATCGAAGAAATGTGCTGATCGGAGGAATGACCTCACTTGGTCCGGCGTGGCTCCTGTTTTAGCCGCATCAAGCTGACTTACGGGAGTCAGGGCTACGTAAATACCATATGGAATCGTCACCAAACCATCCTACTTCATTCTGGAATCTCCACCACGTAAACAGTTATTAAAGTGGTTTTCGGTATTGGCAGAGAGTATGACAATATCCGATCCTGGTCTCTTTAACAACCAAACGTTATTATAACACCATGGTCATTTCAAAATATCATATTCATTTCAAAACCATATCAAATTCGATATCATTATTCACTTTAAATAATATTCATTTCCAGAATCGTAACACTTTCAAAAATTATAACCATTTCGAAATCATAACACTTTTGAAATCGTAGCACTTTAGAAATCATAACACTTTGGAAATTATAACACTTTGAAATCATAACACTTTGAAATCATAACACTTTCCACTCAACAGTTTAGACAGAGGAAATAGTATATGTAATAAAATAGATTATATAATAAAATAGATTATAAAATAAAATAGTTTATATAATAAAATAGTTATAAATTAAAAATAGTTTATATTAAAATAATTAGTATATTAAAATAGTTTTATTTTAAAATAGTTTAAAATGAAATATATTCATAAAGTAAAATATTTTTTTATATTAAAATACTTTATATAAAATAAAAATAGTTTCCTCAAATTTCACAAATCTATTCAGATCAACTCGAATTCCAAAATTAAATTTAATTAAATCTCAATTCACTAATTTCAATTCAGTTCAAACCATTTAAAATTTATATCGATTCCAAATACATATATATACTACAATTAAAACCATTTCAATTTAAATAGATTTCAAAGCTTAAATTCATTTATATTTCGAATTCACCCTTACCATTATTTAATATTGAAAAATTCACTTGGTTAATCCAATATCGTTTAATAAAACCTTAAATTACAATTTATGTAAACTAAATTCATTTAATCACTTTAAATCAAATCAAGTTATAAATCATATCTTTAAAATCTCAAACTTAATAAATTTCAAATCGGTTTTATTTAAGAACAAAAATTTCAAATTAATTTCAAATTAATTTCTATTTCTCTTTCCAACTTAATTTATGAAAGTTATTATAAAATCTATAATAAAATATAATGTCTTGAAATCAATATTTATAAAACCACATATATTTCTTTTCAAAACCTTGGAAATCATTTTTCAAAATATATATATATATATATAGACCGACGGTGTCTGTATAAAATTTTCTATCCTATGGTCTAGTGATACAGATATTTATCATTTCAATCCGCAATATAAATATCTACGGGTATATATCCTTTCAACTTGTAATCCCAATTTCAATTCATTGAAAATCACATGGGTTTATCATTTCAACCCATAACGATTTTCTCCTATTCTACAAAATCGTTTGGGTATGTATCATTTCAACCCATAGGGAATTCTATACTAACAGGGAACTTGCAGAGTGAAAACAGTTATGATAAACAAAAATAACTTATCAACAACAGGCATATATCATCAATAACAATTTAAATAAAATATAAACAATAGGATATGGTGTCATATCCCACAGGTGAACAATTCAGATAATAGCATATCATATATAGCAATTATAAAATTTACAGTTCAATTTAGCAGGATATTTCAATTTTCGTTCCAATTGAAATCAAATTTAATAAATATAAGAACGATAATCGTGAGGGATTGCTCAACTTTCGAGGCTAGAGTGATTTGACAATGAAATGGGTTACGAATCGAGGCACGAATTTCGAAGCAAAGCACGATGGACAAGAGTTCGATGGGTAGAGCTGATAATCGAAATTGATGAGAACAAATCACATCAGTTTTGATATAAACTAAAAATAATATCTATATTATATACATATGCTTACAAAATAAATTTTAGAAACATATACTTAAAAAAAATCCCTGTATAAAATTTCAAATCAACGTATATTTTAAAATAACATGTCATATCAAAAATCTTATATAAATTACATTTTTTTCCAAACTATATATATTATAGTATATGTATACAGACCTTATGTATGACATTTATATAAATCAACTATTTATAAAAAAAAAATATAATAATATATAAACTAACCCATATAACTTATACTTATATAAACAACACTGTTATAACTAACAAAAAATTTCTTATATGAACATTATAAAGGTTGAATATATAACTAACTATATAGATCAATATATAACAAAAATCTGTAACATACTTGTAACGACCCAGAATTTCTGTCATTTGAAATTCGTATATTTAATTGATTTTAAATATTAACAAGTAAGATTTGTAAGTCGAATAAATTTTATTTCGAATATCTAGATTTAATTGGATAATTAAATCGACAATTTAATATTTGAAATTGCGTAAATAATTGATAATTGGATCAAATGTGTATAAAAATGATTTATAAAGTTATATTAAATCATATTGGAGTTAGAATGATGTTTGTAAACTTTTAAATTTGAATTTAAAGTTAAATTGTGAAAATTGAATATTTTAATATTTAATTGACGAGTGAAAATAGTCATTTTTCAAATAGTCTCAGATTTCAACGAAACTAGTTTCATCGGATCCGTAATGTTATATCATTGCAAGATTTGAAATTTCATGTCAATCGGATTTACGGTTTGTCCAGGGCAAGCCAAAACGCATAGAAATCGTTTTAATCGATTTAATTTAAATTTGATCGTTTATTTCCGTAACTCATGCATATGATCGAATTAGCTCCTGAAACACATTCCATTGTGTTCGAAACGCTGGTAAAACCTTTGAAATGCCAGCAGGCACGCTTCGTTTCGAGTTCGGAAAATTTCGAGATGAATAGTGTTTTGCCATTTTCTATAAAAGGACCCCATTATCTTCATTTTCACTAAAACCCTAAGCAACTAGGGTTAGCCGCCATTTTTAGTTTCAATGGCAAGAAAACAACCAACTTTCTCCATCATTTATCCCCTCATCCACGCCCCTATAGCCTTTGACGTCAACTAAGAAAATGGAGAGGGTGGGGAGATCTATCGACTGTACGGTGATGATCGAATGTAATCGAGTAGATTGCCGGCAAATCGAGGTTAAACGTCAAGAGTTCACACACATTTTTCGAGAAAACGGTGAGGCCAAGCTCCAAGCGGCTCAAGGTGGTGGAGGAGCAAGGTGAGGCGCATCGTTCGATACTACCTGATCGTGTTCTCGACGTCGTACGGTAGCGCGGCTATCTAGGGTTTCGAACGGCATTGGGTTATGTTGCGTGCGTTTTTTCTTTGCCTGGAGAAGAAGCAAACCTAGCGGCCACGATCTAGCTTCCAAAATCTAACGGCCAGAAATGATCTAGGGTTTGAAATTAAAATGAAAATTGTAAATATATATATATATATATATATATATATATTAATTCGTTCAAACTTTAAAACGTGTTAACTTTTTGATACGAGGTCAGAATTTGATGAAACGACTTGCGTCGGGTTTGTTTTGTCGAGCACTACGCAATGGAACTTGTTTGGAGTCAATTGGAGCTAGTGATAATTTTGAGTAAAATTAAACGTGCGTTTAATTTTATTCGAAATGAAATACTGCAACCGTTATCGAAACTCAAGGTGAGAACTCCTCACTCAATCGAATTGTGTTTCGATTTAAATTTTCAATAGTTAGATTCAAAATTGTTGATAGTGTTGATTGTGTGAATTGAATGATGATTGCTATCTGTTGTATTGAAATAGACCCTATACGCCGTATATTAAGCGGAGGTTATTTATTAAAAACATATACCGCGATAATTCCACTGTGAAGTGGAATTGGTATTATATATGTATTTGGAGTTGATTTCCCGCATTATATAGCGGATGAGACCCTATTGCACCGCATAATAGCGGATAGTATTTTATAAATCCCATATACCGCGATATTCCACCTCGAAGTGGAATTGGTATTGTGCTAACATCTGTGGATGCAGGGAAACAGGTTGGAGGGATCCAACTGGATTCCTCAAACATTTGAATTTATTTCATATGTTGTGTGTTGATTATTTATAATCTCCGTGTGATTATATTTGTGAATTGGAATAGTTGAAGGCTATAATTTAGCCGAATATATTTTTGGTATCGTTGGATACTGGAAGTAAATAAAATTGGATTTTTGAAAATTCAAGTTGAAAATTTATCGAAAAATTTATTTTTGAGAATTGGATAAATTTAAAAGGAGTTTAAAAAGATAAAAGTCTTATTTTTGAACCGTATTGAATTAAACTTGAAATTTTGGGAAAAAGGGGCTAAATAAATGGATTTCAAGTAATATTGTTATAAGTTGAGAATTAATTTAAAATTTGGATTTTTGAATAGTTTGGAAAATAAAGGAATTTATCTTCTTAAAAAGGAATTTATTTTAAAAGGGAAATAGATTTAGAAATCCATTTGGTAATTGATTTTTGGTGATTGAAAATAAATCTTTTGGAAATATTTGGAAATCTATTTCGTGTCTTGAAATAAATTTGAAAATCAATTTGTAATTAATTGATTATTAATTTACTATAACTAGCCAAATTTATTCATAGAAATTTATTTGATTTAAATTAATCAGATAATTAAATTAATCCTACTTATGGATGTTTGGATTTTTTTGGATGTTGAATTGTTTGACATCTCTGATATGTGATGCTTTGTGATATATTCTGATTTGTGTGTGTTCTGTAATTTGTTTATCTGTGATATATATATGTCTATGATCTGTGAATGATAGATAAGCGTTATAGTTTATACCGCTTATCAATTATATTGTTATATTTGATCTATGATGGTTGAATGTTGTTGCACTATTGTGTTAAACCCTTGGACTACACAATAAACACACAAATGTGGATTTCACGTGGAAATCGGTTAAGTCACAGATTTTTATCAATTTTGAAAATTGAATTCTTGAATCCAAAATAGTTTTGGAATTGGAATTGGAAGCTTTTGGAAATGAGTTTCAAAAATAAGAGTTATTTTAAATAACTTAATAAAATTGAAATTTGAATAATTTGATTTAAAATTTGAATTCAATATTTTGAAATTGAATTCAATAATTTGGGAATTTTGGTTTAAAAGATAGTACAAGTTATAAAAGGTGTTTATATGGGCTTTTAACCATTTAAAATATGGTTTTGGAAATTTAAATTTAAATCCAAGATTTGTACTTGGATGGCTTTAACCTGTGTAATTGTAACCAGTTTTTCCCACAAACGAAAACTATCTGTTTTTCAAATAATAATAGCTTTCATAAAGTGAAAAGATTTCCAATTTGTATCGAAAGATTTCAAGTTGAAATGAAATTGTGAATAGTTTGGAAAAACTATGAATTAACCTTTGTGAAGATGATTAAACTTTATTTTGAAAATCAAAGAAGATTTTAAAAGGTGTATCTTTTATATTATAAAAGACTTGAATTGTGAATAGTTTTGAAAGCTATAAATTAAATCTTAATTTAAAGATTTAATGGGTTAATCCAATTGAAATGGAAATTGATTTGGAAATCTGTGAATGAATCTTTGTGAAACCGGGTAAACTTTGTGAAGTAAATCTTTTTGTTTAAAGATTTAAAATGGTAATTTGTTTAAACCATTTAAAGGAAATGATTTGGGTAATAAGTTGTGACTTAATTGAAATCCCAATATTCATATGTTTTGAAATATTGTTCTCACTATTCGGATTAGCCAAGAAAGGACCTTTGTGTCATATAACCCATTCCGAATTAGTAATACGACGATATGGATCGTATTGAAGACCAGTGGTGAAGACCGGGTATTTGTAAAAACGATAGGATGACCTATCGATTGTCTCTGCACCGTTAGCTACAGTATAGAGATTTCCTTTGTGATGGGAAGTTCGATCGGGATTGTGAATACCCGGATTGCAAGGGCTTCTTCGGAAGTGCCTTCGGTTCTGTTCGAACCCGGAACAGACTTGTATGGTTACATGTCTGACATTACATTTTGAGATATAAAGCTGATTTCTTTCAAATACATTTCTGTTGGTGGCGGAGAATTTATTCTCTTAGCTTAACACCCTTCTTTGAGACGTACGAGCTCAGAGGTTATGTAGTTGAAGATTATCAATGATATACTCCCAATTTGGTAATGCGGCATGCTGAGTGTTGCTGTGTGATGATTATTTATTGATCATTTGTTGATCAAAGCACGGCTTTGTGAAAAAGCGTAGCTTTGTGGACGAGACCTCTTCGGACCTCACAACCCGGAAATGGTCAAAACAGGAATAATGCGGCAAGGTTATGAGCGTCGCTCCCTTTAGGGTATGTCATTTCCTTCTGGAAAAGGGTGGTATCAGGTATGGAGCCCTGGTATTTAACCTATGTGGTTACTCCAATCTCATTTGCTGTGTGATTGTTGTTTTGTTGAGGTGCCTCAGATAAAGGTCCCAAAGGACCGGGGGGTGGCATATTCGTGTAGTAGTTACCCAGTGTAAGGGGTAACCCGGCCTTGTGTTGGTAGAGAGCTAGTTAGTTCTTGGGACGTCCCGCCAGAGGCGTACCCATTGGCAGTAGGAAGTTCCTTAGCCTGACCATTTGTTGGAAAATCCAAAGAAACAATACGAACCTTGTACGGTTTTAGTTGTATTACCTACTATGGAATGTGGCGGTAACCTGCTATTGAACATAGTAGCTATAGTAGGCATAAGTGCGAAATGCCTATGTTGGCTTAGATTAATATTGTATTTTCGAAATGTTTTCTGAACTATGCACTGGTAATAATATCAAAATGATTTGTTTTGCGTAGTAAGCATGTTTAACTATCATAAGAAGAAATCTCCTCCAATTATGCATTTACATTGTGTGTGTGGCGGGAGGTCTTATGGTAGTTTCATTTTCCAAAAGCATTGCGAATGTCTTTTACTTCCTTTGTTGTTGTTGCTTTAAAGATAATAACTGCTTTAAGTTCTCACACCAGTCACCATGACTGACCTGGAGTTTATTGTTTCCTTCCTAAACTCTGGGTGCCCACCAATTTCCACACGGGCAGTCTAGAGTCAGGTTATCAGGTCATTCTGGATTCAGGAGTGCTGTGGAGCTCAAGTGGCGAGCTGGATGGTGAGACATAGCATTTGTATATGATATTATTTATTCCACTGTGTATTCTGTATGAGGACAAGTTTGTATAACTGTCCATTGATGTATTGTGTTGTATATTAACTCTTATGATGATGTAATGTATAAAATGATAGTTCTTGATTTAAAGATTACTCATTTATCTATTATATGTTATTTCGCTGCGAATGTGAGATTCTGATATTCTTTCTGTTGTTTCTTCTTTCTTTCTTTCTTTTTGTCTTCTTCTACTTCTTCTTTTTAACCATAACAATTGGGTTTTCCGGCATTCGATTGCTCGGCAGTTGATACAGTGGACGTATTAATGTCGATTTTCGGAAGTCGAAAATCCCGAATCGTTACATGTGGTATCAGAGCATATGGTTAAGCGATAACCTTGGCTCTGTTGGGTGTTACTCATTAGAGATAGAGTCAGTAGTACTCTAGAATGAGTGTGAGTGTAATGATATATATATGAGCGCGTATTTGTTAGTGGATATGAAATTGTTTGTATTGTGTTGACTTATCGGTTGATTGTTTATAGATTCTTGTCGGTGCAGTCTAGCTAACTGTTATCGATAGGGGTTTCTAAATGCTTAAACAAGATGAATCGACACAGTATCATTTTAAATTGGGTAAATGAAATAATTTTACCTCGATTATATTTTGTATATAAAAGAAATAATTTTTCAGAAATTATTAAAGTGTATATAAATTGAATTGTTTGGTTGTTGAAAATTTAAGAATATATATAAGTCAATAAAAGTTGTTTGAATAATCTAAATAAAAACAACAATTGTAAAAGAATGAAGTATATAAGCAAATGAATTATTAAGTATGGAATTATAATTAAGATGATTTGCAATTGTGAAATAATCTTGTATAAGTAAAGTAAAATAGTGAAATTATATGAGAAAAAGATTTATAAATGTGATTTATAAATAAAAGGAAAATTTTAAAAGAATAAAAAGCACTGGATTCACTACTGTTGCTGGGAAATAATAAGGGTGATGACTGCAGCATCATCAGTATCATTTTCGAGTTTCTGTGTGATGGATTTGCTACAATAGTAAATGGAAAATTGAAGTTTTGTTGTGATAAACAAATTTGAAATAAAAATCCAAGTAGTAATTGATAATTATAAGTAATTGTAATATGAATTTGGAAGATTAAATAAATAAGTTGTATAACTTATAAAATGAGTGAATGTAAGCAAAACCAATTGTAAAAGAAATGGTTAAACAAGTTTTGTTAAGCAAAATAAAAATTGATTTTGATTAAGTAATGAATTTGACTTTAAGGAAAAGTTAAATGAAATTGAATTTAAAATAAATTAGAAATGGGCTTAAGTTGTATAAGTGAAGTGAGTTGAAATGGAATATAACTTATGTGATGTTGAATGAAGTTGATTTTGATATCAAAGTAAATTAATAAGTGAATTAATGAAATGAAGTAATTAAGAATATGAACTTGAGTTATAAAATGAAATTCAACTTTATTTGTAAATGAATTAGCAATTGAATTAATAAATGGATTGAATGTGAATCAATCGAATGTGAATAAATTGATATGGAATAATGGATGTAAGTATTAATTCATTAAAAGCTAATAAATTGGAATTTGAATGAATCGAATGGAAGTCAACATAATATTAAACCAATTGAAATTAAAGGCGTTAAACCAAATTGAATGTAAATCTAATAATTTGGTTATGTTGATTATGACATTGGTTGTTATATGATTGTTGGTTGATTGTATATAGTATAATTCATTAAGTGTTAATGAAATTGAATTGATAAAAAAAAATTGAAAGCTATGTAATTGAATCCAAATTGAAAGTGAACCAACTTGAATTTAAATTAGTGAATGCAAACTAATTGAAAATGAAGAAATGAATGTCGTTGTATATGAATTGGTTGTAAACAATTACAAGTGATGTCGAAATTATATAAGTTGCTTATATGAAATCACTTCCTAAATTACTTTTTTTTTATAACATGCAAATATACAACTAACCAATATATTATATTATAAAATATCTACTATTGTTACATATACTAACTCTACAGGAAGTTACAATTCAACTAAGATACATAACCCAACATATATAAACTATTGTATATATATATACTTCAACTATAAACCAGAAAGTAAAAGTTTATAAACTATTATATATTTAGTTAATATAAAGTGTGTACTTCTTTTATAATCTAGAATACTGCAACCTATATATATTTTATAAACAATATACTTGTATATATGAGAAAACCGTAAATATAGAACCGAGGAACAAACAGAAAAATGGAGACTTCAGACAAATATATATACACATATAAAATAATATTCATAACAAATATTCACCTTGTTAAATCATTAGCCGAGAAAAGGGAAGACAAAGTGGTTCTCAGCCTGGGAGAAAGAATGGAGCGGTGGTGTGGCTGAGGGTGGAGCACGTGGATCAAGTAGGTGATGGTTTTGGCGAGCTCTAAGGGGAGGCCGGTGAAGCAACGAAGGGTGGTGGGTTGCATCGACTGCTGAGGCTGTCATGGTGTGAGCGACTTCTGCAGGGGACGGGTGGAGGGTTTGTTCCGGTGGCGGGCTCGAGCGGAGCAAGGGCTAGCGTCAGAGGCGGTGGTTTAGGCGATGGGTTTGGGAAAAGAAGGGGTGGGTGCTCGAGTTCAAGATGATGATGGGTTTTAAAAACGAGTAGGTCGAGTTCTGTAAATTGGAGATGAACAGTTCAACATATAGATTTATATCTCATTTTGCAATAAAGAAACAAAACTAAATTAATGGTACAATTGTGTTTCGGTAAACATGGCAAAAGTCACGCCAACAAAATAGCAAATATAAATGCAAACAGCTGGAATAATTAAAAGCAATTAATATTTGTTTGGGCAGCACATTTCAATTTTTGAAACCGAAGAAAAGTGTAAATTCAAAATTTCGGTACTATTACGACGCCGTTTCATCGTTACCGTTACGTACCGGACCTCAAATTACAGAAATGAATATACAACGGAGATCAGCACGACGAGACGAACAGAATGGTACATAGATACTAGTGATAGGACCAAACTATCAAAAGTCGATATCCGGTTTCCGAAAATGCTGTTAAAACGCCGAAAATAAGATAAACGAAGCTAGAGAAGTCCAAATTTGAAGAAACGAAATATGACGTCTCGCTCATAAGATGATTTAAAAATTTATTATGTAAAAATATTCAGGTTTGGAAAATATTTTATTATCATTCAATATTAACTGATTTAAATTGAAATAAAATTACAAAATAAAATAAACTTCCATATTATCTGATGAAAATTTACCATTTTCTATGTTTAAATAGACGTATTTTACATATTAAAATTTCGATTCAAAATTTTATTATTTAAAATTTCACAAAAATTTAGTTAATTACGTTATAAAAACTATTAAAATTTCCGGGTTGTTACAGGCCGGAGTAGGTGCAGGTTGCTATGAAGCATTCGGTGGTGGTCCGTAGTGGCAAACTTGCCCAGGTAGTGACTGAAAATGAAAAAGAAAAAAATATGTGTTGTAGTTATTGTGGGAATGGTCGGAGCAAACGGTAGTAGTGGACAGGTGCAGCGGTATCAGGTTGGCAGTGGTAGCGGCCATTGATGTGTGGTGGTGATTTGGAGTTGGCTACATTTTCATAGCCAAGGGAATGTGGGTGACCAGATTTGGCAGCTAGAGTAGGTGGCGGTGGTACTGGTGCGGCGACAGGCAAAGCATGCAAAGATTAAGGGTGGAAGTCTGGTGGTAGCTGCAAAGTGCAGTAGTAAGGTCTGATGCGTGCGCGAGCAAGGAGTAAGAGGTTCGTGTGCAGAAAATAACATGATTTAATGAAAAAGGTGACGTGCCCAGGTAAATATTAAAGTGGATTAGGGAATAATAAATTAATAATTAGAAAATAAATTAATTAGTTTCTTATATTGTTCATATCTTTTGCATACGAAGTCCGGCTTAGATGCGGTTTCTTCGTTGTGCTTATATTGGAGCCCTATATGACTTAGCATAAGACTGGATAGCTTTGGTTAAGGTGAGTGATACTATCTCTCACCATATTATGATTGCTAGTATAGTGTAAAATCGATATTTTGAAATGATTCCCAACTTTTAAACATGATTTATAATATATTTAAAACCACTTATGATTTTATAAAACAATTTTAAATTATTTTAAAATGGTTTTAAATTGTATATCGCATATGTCATCATGGATGCACTATTTTCTAAAAATCGATAGATTTAGACCATTTTTGATATGAATCCCAAATTGGATGATATAGATGTGTTGTACATGCTTTATGTATGCTATATTGGTTGTATGTATGCTATGTTGGTTGTATGTATGCTTGTTTGCTTGTTTTGGTTGAAAAAGCCGATCAATAGGCGATATAGCATTATGAAATATCCCATAGGATAGAGATTCATGTATATATATTGAATGCACCAAGATAAGAACTCACATGGATGGGATATAATTTCGTGCATATTCAATTGAATGGATAAACGATGGAAACTCGAATGGATGGGATAAGTTGTAAAAGAGTACTGAGATGGGTACCAATAGATCTAAAGGTGGAAGACGATAGACTTGGGCATGTGCTTCAGATTTTAGGGTAGATGTCGGATGTTTTCACTTGGTTTGCACTTAGCCATTTTTGGCTAAGTACATTACTAAAGTGGTTGGTAACGACCACTGTGGAGTGATCGGTACTCATCAGAATTGATAATGATCGATTTAGCTAAAGTTTAACATGGACAATGAGGAGGCTTCAAGGAGCATGATGTGGTGGTTTGTTCGTGCAGTCGACTCTTGTTTTTGATGTTATTACTCTACGACGAGTGATTTCGATGGTGAAGCGATGACGTGATGCTTTGATGTGATGACTTTAGAACTTTGATAATGACCACCCAATGATGATGGAGCTATGTTCCTATGATAACGGATTAATGTTGATGGAGTCGTAATTATGATCCACTATGGTGGGTTTGAGGAAGGGAACTCGTGGATAAAACGTTGAAGGTTTCTATCGTAGAAAGTGGAACATTGAAAGGTTCTATTTTGATGAGTGGAAATAGATGGAGCGAGGAAGGGCTCGGATATGCGTGTTAAGAGATCGTCGATACTCAGAGTGATATATGATATACTCATGAGCAGGGGTATTGTGTGGACGCTCATTGGATACTTAGATGGTTTCCTCGGATCGTTGAAGGGATATGTATACCCTGGATCGAGGAAGGGATCTAGTGTATCTCGATCCAGGGTATGCTATGGACTGGTGTTCAAGTACATAGAATACTGGGATTTTCCATTCATTTCTGGCAGAGAAATGGTCATACTGGTTATCATGTATCCAATGCACATTGACTAATAGTGAGGATTGTTTAATGAATGTTATGTTTTCCATGGTTGTTAATCTTGTTGTTTGTCGCTCTAGAGATGTCACATGACATAGGTATCCAGGAGACCGATACCTAGACATTTGATGGTGTACCAAGATGTTTGTACAATTTATGATGATAGTAGATGATAGATTAGCATATATTATTATGTACTAACTCCTTGGATGAAGGGATAGGTCGGGTATGATTTTCTATACCCTATATCCCGTATACAATATTGACTTTCATAGTATTTTACGATCGTTTATCACTCACACCAGACTGTTGTCTAACTTGAGGTTTTATGCTTTACTTTTTGTTATCTAGGGTACTCTTAAATGGGTAGACTAGACAGTAGGTTTGGGTGACATGCGATGTTGTATAGATGGACGAGCAGGAGATGATGCTTTTTTGTACTTATAGGTTGGCTTATTATCGCTTATTCCGCTCTGCGATACTGTAGAGCTTGTAGGATCGAATTAACCCTAGAGGGGGTAAAAAGGGTTTATTATAAATTTATGGAAGAATAAA
Organism: Allium fistulosum; assembly: GCA_030737815.1. NCBI lineage: Eukaryota > Viridiplantae > Streptophyta > Magnoliopsida > Asparagales > Amaryllidaceae > Allium > Allium fistulosum. The sequence continues at coordinate 1,213,344,420 of CM060904.1, read as the reverse complement.
AGTCACGGCACAAATTATAATAAAGTAAATATGAAATAAAAGAAACACACAAGTTTTCCCAGCTTTGTCAAAACCTGCTGTTGGGTGCGTTTCCACCACCACCGAACCAACACGTCTCCATCTACCACCGGACCAACATGTCTCCATCTACCACCGAACCAACCCTCACTCCATCTACCACCGAACCACCCTCACTCCATCTACCACCGGACCAAAGTCTCAACTCCAACCATCCGCCACCGGACCGAAGCACTACCGAACCAAGGTGTTGCCGAACCAACTTTGCCAGGCCAGATCACGTCAGCCCAGGCCCGCCAGTAGCAATATATACATCCAAGACACCTACCCCCAGCCTCACTCTATAAATAGAGGGGTAGGGGTACAACAATGGGGGACAAGTTTGAGAGCTCAAGCACGGATAGAACTTTCAAACAACTTTCATATACTTGTATCAAAGCTTTGTACTTGTAATCTGAACAGTAAAGGAGAATAACATATAAAGTGGACCTAGGCACGTTCCGGCCGAACCACTATAAATCTGCGTGTCTTTTACAGTTTAGGCCCTGCTTTTCATATATTTGCATTAATCACCCAGATTATAAGCAAAACATAATAAATGAGCCGATTATAAGCCACCGAGAAGGCCGACTATAGCCGAGGCAGCTCATTACGGCGTTCGGCTCGCCGGCAACTGTGAACCTACTTTAAGCCCCAACATAAGGTGTGGCCAGCCAGGGGTAGTTCACGGTTGACGATCGGCACCCACGCTAGCCGACCACAGTAAATCGAATAATACCAACGATTACGGGCCATAATGGCCCGGGTAGTTACTGTGCGCGATCTCGGCTCCGATGTGTCTTAAGTACGGCTGTGGTAAAAAAGATTAACTCCCCGCAAAGGCGTAAGATGGGTGACAAATGTCTCCAAGACCCACGGCTAGGGAAAGTGACTACAAAGCCCGTTTGCCATGAACTTAAGCACATCGAAGGCCTTCCGTGATAGGAAGTTTTACTATTTCTCATATTTCCATTCTATTTAAAGAACTTTTCTCCTGTACCCTATAACAATCCCTAAAGTTCAGGATACAGAGTAGGAGGTACTCGCCAATGGGTAAATTGTCCAATGGAGGAATTGAACTCACGACATCGATGTTGAAAAGCTCACCTACGACCACTACACCAGCACAAGCTATGTTTCTCAATTGGATGGCAGGGCATTCAACTGCATTCCATACTCGGTCATACAAGATATTCAATACTGCCATCTACAATTAAAACATGAAAGGCGGTATTTCCTTCCTTTGTGAACAAATACATGGCTATAATTTATTCATACATCACACTAGCATTACAAGGCATGAAATTATGTTTTAAGTGAGAACTTGACATCAAACACAATTGAATTACAAGCACACGCACAGCTATGTTTCTCACACAACGTATCAAAATAGCAAAAACATTCAAAAATGACAGAATCAGCTTAAGTTAAAAAATTACACGTCAAGAATAATGTTGTTTATTACAAGTAACATAATTACAACCTAAAAGTTACGTTACTATTTTGAGACTAACGTATACAACAATGTCAAGTCAACAAAAAGATATCCAAGTCAAGTCAAGGAGCCGGCTGCATCGGAGCTTTACCCTTGTCCTGTTGCCCACCTGTCCGGTCGAAGAAAGAATTCATTAGTGATAAGCAACCAAGTTAATGGAAAGACTATAAGGGAAGACTTACCAGCGCCTGCTTCCTGACCATCCTGATCATCATCCTCTACTTGCACACCTGCCTCCTCAGCGGCAAGGAGCCACATACCCTCCTTCACCGCCACCTTCTCCTCCTTGGTAAACTGGGCAGTGACCACACCCGTTCTGAAGACCGCGCCACCCTCTTTATCCGCATCAGCCCTAGCCTCCTCTAGAGCCCTGAGATAAATCCTGGCCATAACTCGGCGGAAATCATCCATCTAGGACAAGTTACCCTATTTCCAAGTGCGGAAATACATATCCTGGAGCATCTCATCCATCATCCTCTCGTTTTCCTCAAGCTCCCTCATTCATACCTCAGAAGCATGCAGCTTTGCAACGGCAGCATCCCTCTCCGATCGATATCGTGAGCGGTCAGCCTGAAAGGATATCCTCATCGCCTCCATCTCCTCCTTCAACCTGGACTGAACAAGCTCCACGGCCTCAAGTCTCCTCGATAATTCCTGTGCCCGCTCGAGGTCCGCTTGACGAACGTCATCCACCGTCGCAATGGCCATGTCAACCTGATCCTTGCAGGCGGCCTCCATTTTTCGCAACTCTGCCCTGCTGGCCTCTTCCATAGTCTTCTTCAGTTGCCTGGATGCGGCCTCGTGTTGAGAAATTTGAATGGCTTGATCGGCAAGTTGCTTATCCTGGTCGGAAACCATTAACCGTAGTCGAATGTTGGCACTCCCAATTTCCTCCCCGGTCTTGACTAGTCGGGCATGATGCCCCATCAGTTTCCTGGTCTCCTCGGCAACCCGGTCAATGTTCGCCTTAGCTTCATCCCCTAGAGTTACAACCCGGGTGGTAAGAAAATCAAGGTCCAGGGACTTAGTTTTGTCAAGCACCCGTACCATAGGATTACGGGGGAGAAGGTACTCACCAGTAGCCTCATCGAAGGAGAGGTCATGAGAGGCCGGGTCCAGGTCTGGATGACCCGCAAACGGATTACGAACCAAGCCAGGGTGATCTATCGGGGTGACGGTTGGATTCTCAGACGGATGTGGGGAAGGCGTAAACTTAGTATCCTCCTCCGTAATACCGTGAATAAGCTGGAGAGGGGCCGGAGGGCCAGGAAGAGATTCAAACGAAGATCGACTCCTCTTCCTCTTTTGTATATCTTCTTCAATAACTCCAAGAAGAGGACGATAGCCGACTACGTCTCCAGGGCGGTTAGTAGGAGGCTTCGGTTTGGCAGAAGCTTTGAGGAGTCTATATTGTTCAAGCCTGTGCCGAAGATCTGAGGTCTTGGCCATTTTGCCCGCTCTTGGAATGAAAACCAAGTGTCACTAGCATGCATTGAGCCATCATTCAAGAGTTAAAAAGAATAAAGAGAAATTCACCTTGAATCGTAGAAGTTGCCTCAGTAGAAGCACTCCCGGAAGATAAATCGGCGCCGGTCCCGACCTTATCAGCTTTCTTGGGCTTCCCCGTCAAGGCCGGTCCTTCCTCCTACTCTTCGAAGGCTTGGCGGAGAGCGTCATCTGTCCACTCTTGAATCACGCCTGCCTGCCCAGGAGGCAGAGCCCCGGTGCCATCACCGCCCTGTCCTTCGCCACCATCATCGCCGCGACGATCACCGTCACCTTCTCTACCGCTTCCGCTCTCCGCCTCACCTCCTTCATCCTCGCCTTTTTCCCCCTCCACTTTTTTCTCCTCCTGAATATATGGATGTGTGGTGGGAGAGGGTCCATCAGACTTCTTGAGTTTCTTCCCCCCGGCGACTGGATGTATCGAGAAGGGTCCCCTTTTGCTGCTCTTCGCCGTGGCCCCTCCTGTAGCTTTGGCAGCCCTCTCATCCGCCATGTCTCTCTGCTTGACCACGGACTGATATGGTAGAATCAGGTTGTGCCCCAGAAGTGTAGCGTTCCTGATCAAGTAAGAAGCCGACCTATCCCTTCCCGTAATGGCTTCTATTTCCACAGTCATCTGAACCAGGCGATCGTTCTCCACGACCCCAAAGCCACCTGTCGCTAGCAAGAAATAAAAGCACATAAGAAGAAGCATTGTAGTTAGAACGGAAATCATAAATAAGCTTCAACTTACAGCCAGAGGTGAAGCGCCGGATGGAAACAAAGTTATCCTTGATGAAAAACCATTCCTTTTTGACCATGCTGAACTTCGAATATAAATCCAGGACTGGCTTGAAGGATACGGCCGACTCCAAGCTAATATACGAAGACCCCTTCTTGTAGCCTCTCATGTTGAACAGATACCGGATTTCTCGGTTGGAAGGAGGATGCCCGTATCTCCTCTGGAAGATAACAAACAGGCTCACCAGGATGGCGTAGGAGTTAGGCTGAAGCTGTAATGGAGCCACCTTCAAGTAGGTGATGAAGCTGATTATCCAAGCATTAATCGGGGGGATGGCCCCACACATGCAATGGTACCTACTGTAAGCAAAATATCCTTCGGGGGGATTATATGGCATCACTCCTTCCCCCGGCAACATGTGTGCTCTGTCGATCCCAAAAGAGCGAGAGATGACATCAAGCTGCTCACCTTTGAGGGAGCTGGGAAAATAATCAGGCGGTGAGTTCAGAAGCTCCTGAGGGCCGTATCCATCTACTAGTGACCTCGGGGTGGGCCCATGACATCCCGGTCCTGCCTGAAATGGGGGCACTATGGAGGACTCTCCTCGGTCCTTGGACTTCTTCTTGTCAGAACGAGTTTCGACTTTATGAGACATTATCTGCGACAGGAGAAAACACGTTATTAGAACAACGAGGGCGGAGACACAAACAAGCAAGTACATACGGCATGGAATATCGTTCATAATGCAAAACATAAAAGCCCGATCGTTAGTTCGAGACTAAAGTTCATTTGGCACTCAAGTTCATCCGGCACTCAAGTTCATCCGGCACTCAATTTCATCCGGCACTCAAGTTCATCCGGCACACAAGTTCATCCGGCATTCAAATTCATCCGGTAGCTCAAGGCTCGAAGGTTCATCCGGCACTCATACTCCACGGATTCATTCGGCTAGTTCAAAACATAAAATTCATTCGGAAATTACCTGGACCGGTGGTCAAGCGTGATTCAGCGGTATGATTGATTCGGCAGGAAAGAGTCTGGTTCGGCTATTTCAGTTAGTAGGGAATAACGAAAGCATATGGCCCATACTTATAGGCAAATAGAAACAACCGGACCAACTGGTTCGGCGCTCGGGACCAAATGAGAGTGTCCAAGTCGAAGGGCATAAAACAAAGCACGACATATGCTGGCATATGCCCCATTTTGGGGGGCAAATGTTAGGTGCGTTTCCACCACCACCGAACCAACACGTCTCCATCTACCACCGAACCAACACGTCTCCATCTACCACCGAACCAACCCTCACTCCATCTACCACCGAACCACCGAACCAACCGTCACTCCATCTACCACCGAACCAACCCTCACTCCATCTACCACCGGACCAAAGTCTCAACTCCAACCATCCGCCACCGGACCGAAGCACTACCGAACCAAGGTGTTGCCGAACCAACTTTGCCAGGCCAGATCACGTCAGCCCAGGCCCGCCAGCAGCCATATACATCCAAGACTCCTACCCCCAGCCTCACTCTATAAATAGAGGGGTAGGGGTACAACAATGGGGGACAAGTTTGAGAGCTCAAGCACGGATAGAACTTTCAAACAACTTTCATATACTGGTATCAAAGCTTTGTACTTGTAATCTGAACAGTAAAGGAGAATAACATATAAAGTGGACGTAGGCACGTTCTGGCCGAACCACTATAAATCTGCGTGTCTTTTACAGTTTAGTCCCTGCTTTTCATATATTTGCATTAATCACCCAGATCACTAAAAACAACATAAAATCAACTAAATCATACGACTTGGAGGTGTTTGCCCATTTTTTGTGCAAACACCTGCCTACTATTGTTTAAGATTTCTACTAAGATTACACAACCGACCGCTTACAAATTCTCTATAAACTTACGACTATCACTAATCTGATTATTCTTACCATATACCTAGAAATCTTGCCTCAACTCTATCACCGAGTTGAGAATTTTTGGAACTATAAACCGTAGTTCGGTCCTAGTTAAAAAACTAAAGTTTTGAAAATTAAAATACAAAATTAAAACTAAAAGAACCCTAAGTGCAATATATATATTATATTTTTTATACACTTCTAAACCCGACCAAAACGAAAATAAAAACACTTCCCTCTTATTATTTCAGGTCATCCTTTTTCCCTTTTCTTTAGGGTTTCTCATCCTTCAAACTTGAAGCCATCGCTTTGCAATTTTGTTACTGTAATCATGCCTTTACTCTTCTATTAGTTGCTATCTTTAATTGTCTGGAGATTGACAAATGCGGTTGCTTCCTTGGTCGAGTATCTCACTATGATAATTTTTAGATTATTTGGTAAGTCTCTTTCTTTCTTACTGATTCGATCCTGTATGTTATTTCAAACTAGACGACCAATTTGCCAATGATGATTTGGTTCTTATAGTGGTTTATTTGGAAAAATATCATTCTATATTTTCCTACATTTCGGGATATTTTTTTGAATTGGTCAACTTCGAGTTTGTCTTTTATTCTGGCTATTGATTTATCAACCTGACACTTTGATTTTGCTTGATCTTTTATGTGTTCTTCTGCCTAAGATTGTTTGTTCAATATTTTGGCTTTTTTTATTTTTGTGATTATTAGCCTTGACTTTGAATTTCTCAACTCCATTTGAACGTTGCAAACTTTCGAGCATGCTTTTGAAACCTTGTTAATTTATAAACTTGTCATGTTGTATGCTGACCTTATTTCGTTGTCCACTTTATTTGATGTGCACTTGAATCTAGCTTGCCTGAAATTGTTTGTGCGTATTTTCTGACTTGATTTGAACTGAACATGATCTTGTTGTATTGTGCATTTTGTTGCTATGTATTTTTAATTCGTGCACATTCCCTAGACTGATTATGATGTTGTTTACTCTCTGGTCTTGAGCTGTTGCATATTGAACTTGTTATACTTGAACTTGTTTTGCGGCATGATACACTCTTGTACTTGAACTAATTGTGCATTTCCTACACTGTGCAAACTTTTTTGTCCTAACTTGCTTGTGCACTTGCCAGGACCTATACTGTAATGAGCCGGAATTTTTAACGTTCAGAATAGGAATATTTAATTTATTTAAATATTCAAATTTGATTTAAAGTTAATAAATAATAAGTAATAAAATGACTTGATTCTAATCACATATTTTTATTTCAATTTATAGGATTTTTCTATAATTTTTAATTTGGAGAATATTTAAATTTTTGTTTAATGTATTTTTTGGCAAACGATATTATTTTTGAAATTTCATAGAATAAGGTAACCAATTTATTTTATTGTTGTTTTGTGATCGTATGGCATTGTTGTGCACGATCGAATTTTTACTTATGCTGTTCGCGGTTCGTTCATAGTTCGTACGCGAACCAAAAACTGTGTAGCAAAATGGCGAAAATCAAAAAATAAACCAAACCCCATCCTTTACTTTTCTTTACTTTTTTCCCTCTTTTACTTTTCTTCCCTCTCTTTTATTTATCCATTTCTAGTAGAAGCAAAAATGGCCTCTTCCATTCAAACTTCAAAGTTCAAAATCAAATCATTCGGTTAACTAAAAAATTACAAACTTAGATTCGTTGGACTCATGTAAGCTAGGGTTTCAAATCTATGTATGTTTTGTAGCATTCGATGATGGTTGGGATGGTCGACACATTGAGTAGTGTAATTTGATATGAATCTAAGATAATATGTAAACACTTATAATAGACTCAATAGATTTGAATTATTCCATCCTTCAAAACAAATACAACTACACTCAGTTTTATATAGAATAAGAGGGAAAACATAAATGAATCAATTACGGCCTGTACACACAATGGGCCTTAAGGGTAATGGGCTTCGTTATACTCATTTCTGATATATCCAGATCTGCTCATGTACACACTAATGCACGTGCACATTAAACCATCTCCTCATTTCCAAGCTACCAGATTACACTCCCCCTCAAGTTGGAGAATATATATTTCTCCTTCCCAACTTGCTGCACAAATACTCCACACATGCACCATTCAAAGCCTTTGTGAAAATGTCTACACACTGCTCTCCTGTTCGAACAAATGCAGTTTCAACACTTCCCTCTTGAATCTTCTCTCTAATAAAATGGCAATCTACCTCAATGTGTTTTGTTCGCTCATGAAATACTGGATTTGAGGCAATGTGAATTGCTGCCTGGTTGTCGCACCACAACTTTGCTGACCACTTTAGCTTCATATTAAACTCCTTCATCAAGTGAGTTATCCACATTATTTCACACACTGCATTAGCCATTGCTCTGTACTCAGATTCTGTACTTGAACGAGAAACCACAGACTGTTTCTTGCTTTTCCATGAAATCAAATTACCTCCCACAAATACACAATACCCTAAAGTGGATCGTCTATCTATTTTTGAGCCTGCCCAGTCTACATCACTAAAACTCTCAATGTTCATATGACCATGATTCATATACATAAGCCCCTGACCAACAGTACCTTTAAGATAACACAATATTTGCTCAAGAGCAGCCCAATGAAGTACAGTGGGTTTAGACATGAATTGACTCACAACACTTACAGAGTATGCTATGTCAGGTCTTGTTACACATAAGTAATTTAATTTACCAACTAAACGCCTGTACCTTTCTGGATCATGCATAAGTTCACCGTCTTCGCTTAAACTATTGTTAGGCATCATAGGGGTACTACATGGCTTAGCAGCTAACTTTCCAGTTTCACTCAATAAGTCAAGTGTATATTTTCTCTATGACAAACATATCCCCTCATTATTTCTTGTGATTTCAACACCTAGGAAGTACTTGAGTTCACCTAGGTCTTTAGTGTGGAACTGAGTAAAGATGAAGTGCTTGAGATCACTAATACCAGCCTCATCATTTCCTGTGATAACTATATCATCCACATATACTACTATCAATATTATTCCTTTGTAAGAATTCTTGTAGAAGTCTGAATGATCAGATTTACTTCTTATGATTCCAAATCTCTCTATGGCTAAGCTGAATTTACCAAACCATGCTCTTGGACTTTGCTTGAGTCCATACAGTGATTTCTGAAGTCTACAAACTAAGCTAATCTCCCACTGAGCAACAAAGCCAGGCGGTTGCTCCATATACACTTCTTCAGAAAGATCTCCATGCAAGAATGCATTCTTAATATCTAGTTGATGAAGCTTCCAATTGTATCTTGCTGCCATAGAAATAAACAGCCTGATAGATGTCATTTTAGCCACAGGTGAAAAGGTTTCAGAGTAATCTATACCATATGTCTGAGCATAGCCTTTTGCAACCAACCGAGCTTTTAGCCTTGCCACTGTTCCATCAGCATTCATCTTGGTAGAGAAAATCCATTTACATCCTATTGCTTTCTTATTTGGTGGTAGTGGTACCAAGTTCCATGTTTTATTTTGTTCTAGTGCCTTCATTTCTTCCACCATTGCTCCATACCATTCTGGTGAGGCAATAGCTTCCCCTACAGTCTTTGGTATAGTAATTGAATCTAATACTGAAATAAAAACATGTGATGAATGAGGTAGTTTATTGTATGTCACAAAGGAAGAAATAGGGTAAGTTCATTTTCTCTTTCCCTTTCTGAGTGCAATAGGTAGGTCCAGACTTGAATCTGCTTCTGTTTGTTGAGTCTCATCAGCATGTGTATCCTCTGTATTATTCACTTGAGTAGGCTCACTAGGTATAGTAGAATATATTAAAAACTCTTCATTCTCTTCTTGTACATGAGGTGTACTGGATTGATAGAAAGGTATATCCTCCATAAAAGTTACATCTATTGATACAAAATATTTCTGCAAACTTGGACAAAAGCATCGGTAACCCTTCTGAATTCTAGAATAACCAACAAAAATGCATTTCAAGGATTTTTGGTCAAGTTTACTTAGCTGCTGACTAACATCTCTCACAAAGCATGTGCATCCAAACACCTTTGGTTTAACTGGGAACATACTCTTATTAGGTTGTAACACTTGATAAGGAATCTCATTGTTAAGGACAATTGATGGCATTCTGTTAATAAGGAAGCATGTAGTAGACACGTCATCTGCCCAGAATGTTTTTGGTACATTCATTTGAAATAATAATGCTCTAGCTGTTTCTAACAAATGCCGATTCTTTCTCTCAGCCACACCGTTTTGAGAAGGAGTATCAACACATGATGTTTCATGAAGAATACCATTTTGAGCAAGATAATTACTAAACTCAGTAGACATATACTCCTTAGCATTGTCACTATGTAATGTTTGTATAGTGGTATTAAACTGTGTTTTAATCTCAGCATGAAACTTACAAAATATAGAGAAAAATTCAGCACGTGACTTCATCAAAAACAACCAAGTAATACGAGAGTAATCATCAACAAAAGTTACAAAGTATCTATAACCAGGTTTAGAAACAACTGAAGAAGGTCCCCAAATATCAAAATGTATTAAAGAAAAGGGACTATTTGCACGTTTTTTAATTCAAGGTTGAGAGCTACTTCTATGATGTTTTGCATATTGACATGCTTCACAATTTATTGAGGATAAGTTGCTATACCGAGGGCAGAGTTGTTTGAACAATGAGAGAGAAGGATGACCCAGTTGGCAATGAACTTTGAATGCTGGGTCTAAGACAGAACATGCTATAGGTTCAGAAAGTGTGTCAAGTGTGTATAAGCCACCAGACTCACTTCCTCTACCAATAATCTGCTTCGTCAAAAGTTCCTGGAACACACAGTGATTAGGGAAGAATGTAATACTGCAATTGAGATTGTGTGTGATTTGACTCACAGAGAGCAAGTTAAATGATAGGGAAGGTAAGTATAATACTGATGTCATAGGTATATGTGAGTTTGATATTACTTCCCCCTTTCCTTTAACTAATGATTGAAATCCATCTGCTAATGTAACTTTGTGATGAGTTTGACTTGCTTTCAAATTTGTAAACAAATTTTGGTTACCTTTCATATGGTCTGAGGCACTTGAGTCAATTATCCACTTAGAAGTTGATGATCCAGTACTGGTTTTTGCCACTGAGGTTCTTGCTGATGTATTTGTCAATTCTGGTGAGCTACTATGTGTAGAGTTTTGAAATTTTGAATATTTGTCAAATTCCTCTACTGTCATAAGCACAGTTTTGATGTTAGATGGATTTGTATTTCTTTGATTCCACTACAGACTTCTACATTCAGATATTACATGACCAATTCGTTTACAATAATTGCAAATTTTGTTTTGATTCACTGATGGCCTCCATGTTGATCTTTGTGATCTTCCATGTTGCCTGGGTAGTCTCCATGATTGTGCATGTGGTCTCCATGCTTGTGCAGTTGAAGGTCTTGGGGATCTCCAAGCTTGTGCATGTGGTTGTGCACTAAGATTTTCAATATCAGCCTGATAATTTGAAGCAACATTCCCACTACTACCAATGAATGCACTATTACTTGTATTAGCACTTGTGTTACCAGTATTTGGCAGATTTTCAGTTCTAAGAATACGACTAAACACATCATGAAGTGAAGTTATTTCAGGATTTGCAAGGATCTGTGATTTTGCACTTTCATATTCAGATGAGAGACCAGCCAAAAAACTCATAATGTCCATCTGTTCTCTTTGGCTTTGTTGAACTTTGATATCAGCACTCATTGGTAAAAGGAGATTAAATTCTTCATATGTTTGTTTAAATGCCATGAAATAATTCATCAAACTCATATCCTTCTTCTCTGCTCTATAAAATGCTTGACAAACATCATACATTTTTGTTAAGTTTCCTTTACCAGAATAGAGAAACTCGAGATAATCCATTAACTCTTTCACCGTTTCACATTGATTAATCAATCCAATTACTTCATTTTCTATAGAGTTCCTAATTTGTAGGAATAGGCGAGCATCATCACGAAGCCAGATCTGATCATCTCTATCTTTTGAATCTGATTTGGGAGGTTCTCAAGTCAGGTGATCATCCTTATCCATACTCCGAATATACAAATGAATTGTTTTGTTCCAATCAAGATAATTAGAGCTATTCAGTTTCCGATCAGTAATTTTCGGCATCATTGACATTACATCAACTCCCTTAGTTTCTGCCATGATTCACAACGAAGGACAGTGAATTGAATCAGGTGACCGAATAGAAGGAATACACTTAGATCTGATGCTATCAAAACCCTAGATCGAGCCGAGCTCCGTAACCATGTAATTTGATATGAATCTAAGATAATATGTAAACACTTATAATAGACTCCATAGATTTGAATTATTCCATCCTTTAAAACAAATACAACTACACTCAGTTTTATATAGAATAAGAGGGAAAACTTAAATGAATCAATTACGGCATGTACAAACAATGGGCCTTAAGGGTAATGGGCTTCGTTATACTCATTTCTGATATATCCAGATCTGCTCATGTACACACTAATGCATGTTCACATTAAACCATCTCCTCATTTCCAAGCTACCAGATTACAAACTTAGATTATCAAAGTTCAAAATCAAATCATCTGGTTAACTAAAAAATTACAAACTTAGATTCATTGGACTCATGTAAGCTAGGGTTTCAAATCTATGTATGTTTTGTAGCATTCGCTGATGGTTGAGATGGTCGACACATTGAGTAGTAAACAAAGGTTAGGGTTTTCGTGAGTTTTAGGTGGAGATAGGACTTGGTGATTGTAACGACTCAGAATTTCCCTATTTTGATTTGCGAATATTTCTATTATTTTAAATATTCAAATAATAGGTTTTATAATTAAAATAATACTCTTTTAAATGATAACTAATAATGGTGAAATAGTTTTTCAAATTTAGTTTACAAAAGTAATTAGTTCGAAGAGAAATCGAAAATGTGACCGAAATTCGTTTTCTGAATTTTCGACTTTTCGTCAGCTAAAAGTTGTTGGAAACGCTATAAACTCTTTAGTGTGAAAATACACATTTATAAATAACATCAGTATGATTAGGATTATATGAATATATATCCACACACACACTTAAGTATATAATGATGATGTGACTTGTTAGGAAAAATAAAACTTAAAAAGGTGTTTAACATAAGATACCTTAAGAAACATAATAAATCATTAAGTACAAATGGAGTAAATGAATGTTGGCTCAAGGTAGGAAAGGGGGGACATGATTTCGTGGGTTACATGGTGGGGACCACACGTGGTGATGTGGCATAAAATTGTGAAGGGTGGTGTACTTAAGGGTGTTTTGATCATTTACTTTATGCATTTTGTGTAAAAGAATTTTTCTAATTCTTTTCCATCCTTATTTTCATTATATTTCCATTTCAAAAGCCTTCCTTCTTATTTAAGCTCTTAGGAACTCTCTAATGGATTCCTAAGTTCAAATGTAAAAATATCCATTCCTTTTCACTTCCTCCTTAAAACAAAAACACTAAAGTTCATTCATCTCTCATCTACACCTCCTAAATAACCAAAGCAAGGCCATTTTCCCCTCAAACCCAAGCATGGCCGAATTCAAACACCTCATGGACTAACCTTTTTGTAGCCGTTAGTCCTCCAAAATCCCATTTTGCTAAGGAGAAAGAATGGATCTAGATCGTATACAATTTCTAGTGAAGTTCCTGTTGTTTTAGTTAGCTTTTAGGTGAGAAAAGCTTACCTTTTTATCTAAAGTTTTAAACTTTAATCATTACTTATCTTGTTTGTAAAAAATGTCAGTTGTTGGGTAAATTGAGTTGATTTGGTTATAGATATTTTTGCTTGGATGTGATGTTGGTTAGATTTGAAAATAAAAAGTTAACGTTAGGTTTGATTATCCAAGCTATGTGATGCAGCGGATTAAACAAAACAATGTAGATCGATGGAAGTAGCAATCGATGGATTGATGAATACTGAAATGCCCGAATTCGTTGATCCAAAGATACCGAATTCTAGCTATCCCGAACTCATTGATCGCGCACGATACCGGTTCAAAGATCTGCGATTCTTCACACGTTGATCTAGCGCACTAGATTCCGTGAATCGGCTTCAGCTGTCGTTGAATCGAGCGCACTCGATTATCCGAGAGTGGAGATAAGAGATTACACTCGACTACCAATTTGGTGAAAGCACAAAGCTAACAAAACAAAGTTTTTATTTCAAATCAACTAAACTATTACAAATGGCACCACCGGCCTATTTATAGAAGTTACAAATCAAACAAAAATCCGTTCAACTCTTAGGTCGTCTTCGACTTAACAAAGACCACGACTCAACAAAGCACACGGCCTAAAAGATACGACTTAACATAAGTCGGTGACGACTCAACACAGAAAATACAAACAGACGACTTAAAAACAATGCGACCTACGACTTAACAAACAGAAAATACATCACTTTGGTCGTTGCCGACCTATCAACTTCTCACGACTCAACTTAGGTCGTACGCGACCTAACTTCAATGCTCCAGCTTCCATCAGCGACTTAAAGAATCAACGGCAGAGATTAACGCGGCATAAGATTCAACGGCATCAAGCTTCAGCGACTTAAAAGAGCACTTCATAGAACTGCGCGACCTAAGTCGTGCGACTTAAGACCTCTAGACTTATAGTGTGCGACTTATCTTCCCAGATCACCCAGCGACCTATCTTAAGTCGTTCCTGTTTCCTGCGACCTATCATAGGTCGTGACTGTTTCTTGCGACCTAGCATAGGTCGTGACTTGTTAGGTCGTAGCACCCCGTTAGCTCGTTCCAGCAACCTCTTTCTTATCTCGTTAGGTCGTACACGACCTAAAAACATGTTAGGTCGTTCCAGCGACCTATCTCTTTGCTTTAGCTCGCCATTCTCAAACCCGTTAGGTCGTCCACGACCTAAGTCCCTGTTAGGTCGTTCACGACCCAAGTCTTCAATTCTATTAAGTCGGTCACGACTTATGCCTTCAACTTTGTTAAGTCGGTCACGACTTAAGCCTTGGAAAATTATAGCTTGGCCTGCATCATCCTCCCCTGGTTGAAAGAAATTCGCCCTCGAATTTGCACTTTCCTCCTCCGCAATTCGCTCATCCCCATGATAAGGTACGAGATGCTTAACATTGAATACGTCCGACGTGTACACACCCTCCGGCAGCTTCAATTTATAAGCATTTTCATTAATCCATTTGACGATTTCTACAGGACCAATTTTTCTGGCTTTCAATTTGTTATAAGCGCCTATTGGAAAACGATCCTTTGTTAACACAACATATACCATATTACCTTCATTAAACTCAACATTTCTTCGCATCAAATCTACATATCGTTTATACTTTTCATTTGCTTTTTCCAATCGTTCTTGAACGATTCTATGAGACTCTGTCAATCCTTCAACAAAATCAGCAGCTCGCTTGACTGTCTTCTTTAGTTGTGGTATTACCGTTAAGTCCAACGGTCCTTTTGGCAAGTTTGAATACACGATCTGGAATGGACTGAACCCCGTACTACGATTTACCGCATGATTATGAGCAAACTCTGCTTGACATAACTTCACATCCCAACTCTTCAGATTGTCTTGCACAAGACATCTCAACAAATTTCCCAATGATCTGTTCACAACCTCGGTCTGTCCATCCGTTTGCGGATGATAAGCGCTGCTAAAGTTCAACTTTGTTCCCACCATCCTCCACAAACTTAGCCAAAAATGACTCAGAAAACGAGTATCTCTATACGACACAATAGATTCTGGCAATCCATGAAGTCGATATATCACTTTGAAAAATAACTGAGCAACATGAACAGCATCCGCCGTCTTTTTACAAGCAATAAAATGTGCCATTTTCGAAAATCGGTCAACCACCACATAAATGGAATCATTACCACACTGCGTTCTCGGCAACCCCAACACAAAATCCATACTCACATCAGCCCATGGTTTAGTTGGTACAGGTAACGGCATATATAATCCAGCATTAGTCGCAGTTCCTTTCGAAACCTAACAGATATGACATCGCTCCACAAATCTCTCCACCTCTTTCCTCATCGATGGCCAAAAGTAAGACTGTGAAATCAACTGTAATGTACAGTCTCTCCCAACATGTCCTTCTTCATGTAGCTCTTTTACAATCTTCATTCTCAAACTACAATCAGGTATACATAATCGATTTCCCTTGAACAGAAAACCATCTACCATCATAAACTCCTCCGTCTTCCCCTCCTTGACTTTATCAATAAACTTTGCAAAGTAAGGATCATCGACAAATAATTCTGGCAACATATCAAACCCCATCACTTCAACCTTCATTGTAGTTAACAGGTGATTTCTTCTACTCAACGCATCCGCAACACGATTCGTCACCCCCGATTTGTGTTTCACAACAAATGTAAACTATTGCAGATATGCAATCCATGATACATGTCTCGCTGAAATCTTGTCTTGCCCTTGTAAATGCTTCAATGCCTCATGATCAGTGTAAAGAACAAACTCCTTCTGAAATAGATAATGTCTCCATTGTTTAATATCTTGCACAACAGCATAGAATTCCACATCATAAGTACTATATCTCATCTTCGCTCCTGATAACTTTTCACTGAAATATGCAATAGGACGTCCCCTTTGACTCAACACTCCTCCAATCCCAACCTTTGACGCATCAGTGTGTAGTTCAAACAACAACTGAAAATCTGGTAATACTAGAATTGGTGCAGACGTCAGCAACTCCTTGATCTTCCCAAAAGCAATCCCTGCTTCCTCTGACCATGCAAACTGTTTACCCTTCATACAATCTGAAACAGGTGCCATCACACTACTAAAGTGTGGAATGAACCTTCGATAGAATGAAGCCAACCCGTGAAAACTACGAACTTCCGTTATCGCCTTGGGCTGTGGCCAATCTCTAATTGCTTCGACTTTACTCTGGTCAACATGTGTTCCTTCCTCCGATACAATATACCCTAGAAATAAAACACTATGCGTCATGAACACGCATTTCTTCGTTGCAGCATAAAATTGTTCTTGTCGCAGTACCATCAACACTTCTCTCAGATGTTGCAAGTGTTCTTCTGCACTTCCACTGTATATCAGAATATCATCGAAATACACCACCACAAATTTCCCAATGAACGGTCTAAAAATCTGATTCATCACCCGCATGAATGTACTCGGCGCATTTGATAAGCCAAATGGCATTACCAACCATTCGTATAGACCCTCCCTAGTTTTAAAAGCAGTCTTCCACTCATCACCTGGCCTGATACGAATTTGATGATATCCGCTCTTCAAATCAATCTTCGAGAAGATAGTAGCTCCGCTCAATTGATCTAGCAAGTCATCCAACCTCGAAATTGGAAATCTATATCTCACAGTAATCTTATTCAATGCTCGACTGTCGGTGCACATTCTCCACGTCCCATCCTTTTTGGGTACCAATAAAGCTGGTACAGCACAAGGACTTAAACTCTCATGCACACGCCCCTGTTCAAGCAATTCTTCCACCTGCCTCCTCAACTCTTCATGTTCCTTCGGACTCATTCGATAATGTGGTCTATGTGGCAACAATGCTCCTGGAACCAGATCAATTTGATGTTGAATGTCTCTCAGTGGCGGTAATTCCTTCGGTAACTCGTCTGGAAATACATCCTCAAATTCTTTCAAAACTGGCTTTGCTTCTTCTGGAATTTCAACCTCTTCCCTGCTCTCACGCCCAATCAACAAGAATACCTCCAGCTCTTCTTCAACCTCCTTAACAAACTCCTTCAAAGATAATAAAGTTTTCAGCTCTTCAATCTCTTCCGACTTACTTTCTCCTTGTTGTCTCTTCTTCGGAACTAAGATAATCTTCGTACCTTCAAACATAAAACTGTAGCTATTGGTCCGACCGTCATGTTGTACTGCTCGATCATACTGCCATGGACTTCCCAAAAGTAAGTGACAAACATCCATCTCTACTACATCACACCAGATCTCATCTTTGTATTTCTTCCCAATAGAGAATGGAACACGAACTCGTCTATCCACTTTCACCTCTCCTCCTTTTCTCAACCATGCTAACTTGTATGGATTCGGATGCTTCTCTATCTTCAATTTAAACTTTGTTACAGCCTCGGTTGAAATGATATTGTCACAGCTTCCTGCGTCAATCACGAATTTACACACCTTTCCTAGTATAGTGCATGTCGACTGAAAGATATTACTCCTCAACCAACTAGCTTCTTCCTGCTTCGGTGTCAAACACGATCTCCTCAGCATTAGATTACAACCTTCATCTCCTGACGCAATATCCAGTTCATCCTCCTCATTTGGACTAGAATATTCTCCATCCTCATCTTCAAGTTCAGCAATCATAGTTCGTTTCTTCGGCTTTGGACACTCGTTGCTTTTATGACCCAATTCCTGACAATTGTAACATTTGAAACCATTGTTAACCTTTGCCTTCTCAGCCTCCTTCACCACTGGTTTACTGATAGGTTTAGAAACATTAGAACTCCCACTAACACCCTTCACTTGATTGTTGGAATTAATAATCACACCACCTCCTCGTCTACCCTGCTTCTCCCAAGCCAACGCCTTCTGGTGTGCTTCTGCTACAGATCTTGGATCAAACATATTCACCATATCCTTGATCTGCATCCTCAATCCCCCAATGAATCTAGACGTCAGTTGTTCTTCCGTTTCCATAATATCATTCCTCGCAATAAGCTGTTAAAACTCATCCGCATAATCATTAACAGTCTTTGTGCCCTGCCTCAAATTCTGCAAACGTTGATACATCAGAGATTGATAATTATACGGTAAGAACGTTGCTTTCATCAATTTCTTCATCTTCTCCCAAGATTCAACTTTTGACTTCCGCATTCGTTCACGTGTAAGTTTGGTTTGCTGCCACCATGCCAAAGCTCTACCCCTCAACCTCGTAGCAACCAACTTCACTCTACGATGTTCTGGAACTTCCTTGAAGTCAAAAATCTCTTCAACATTAGCCACCTAATCTAGAAACTCCTCCGCTTGCATACCACCTTTGAATTCAGGAATTTCAGTCTTCATCCCCGACTCCCACTTGTGATCATACTCAGAGTAATTTCTTCCTTGTCCTCGTCCTTGAATACTACCACCATCATACTCCTCTTCAAAATCAGATGTACATCGACGTCGATCCTGACCACCAACATCTCTACTACCATCACGTCTACCTCCAACATCCCTTCTATCGACATTCCTCCGTTCTCGATCATTCACGTTCCTCCCACGCCTTTGATCATCATCAACACTTCTGTCTCGATTGGAATGTGGCGAGACTCTACTTCCCCCATGGTTAGATTCAGGTGAAACCCTTCTCCGATTTTGATTCATCTCTAACATCATCTTCTCTAACCGACCAATTCCTTCGTTAAGCTTTTCACTAAAGTTTTCATTGATTCTTTGCTCCATCTCGTCAGCTTCTTCTCTTCGATACAATGCTTAAACGTTTTGATGTCGATTAGCTCTTCTTGGTGGCATGCTTGAAAACTTCACAAATACTTCAAAATTCAAACACCTTTCGAATTTTGATCCAAAGTGATGTGGATCGAAAACTCCAACCTTGTTGCAAAAATATGATGAACACGATGAACACAACTTCTCAAAATGATGCAAATTTCAATCTCCAACACTTCGATTTTGACTCGGCTTTGCTTGATGTAGCTCGGCCCCTCTAACTCTTCAATAAATCGGCTCCAAGACTCGATTTAGCTATGATTGGCTAAAACAAGCCCCGATACCAAAACTAATGCAGCGGATTAAACAAAACAATGTAGATCGATGGAAGTAGCAATCGATGGATTGATGAATACTGAAATGCCCGAATTCGTTGATCCGAAGATACCGAATTCTAGCTATCCCGAACTCGTTGATCGCGCACGATACCGGTTCAAAGATCTGCGATTCTTCACACGTTGATCTAGCGCACTAGATTCCGTGAATCGGCTTCAGCTGTCGTTGAATCGAGCGCACTCGATTATCCGAGAGTGGAGATAGGAGATTACACTCGACTACCAATTTGGTGAAAGCACAAAGCTAACAAAACAAAGTTTTTATTTCAAATCAACTAAACTATTAAAAATGGCACCACCGGCCTATTTATAGAAGTTACAAATCAAACAAAAATCCGTTCAACTCTTAGGTCGTCTTCGACTTAACAAAGACCATGACTCAACAAAGCACACGACCTAAAAGATACGACTTAACATAAGTCGGTGACAACTCAACATAGAAAATACAAACAGACGACTTAAAAACAATGCGACCTACGACTTAACAAACATAAAATACAAACAGAAAATACATCACTTAGGTCATTGCCGACCTATCAACTTCTCACGACTCAACTTAGGTCGTACGCGACCTAACTTCAATGCTCCAGCTTCCATCAGCGACTTAAAGAATCAACGGCAGAGATTAACGCGGCATAAGATTAAACGGCATCAAGCTTCAGCGACTTAAAAGAGCACTTCATAGAACTATGCGACCTAAGTCTTGCGACATAAGACCTCGCGACTTATAGTGTGCGACTTATCTTCCCAGATCACCCAGCGACCTATCTTAAGTCGTTCCTGTTTCCTGCGACCTATCATAGGTCGTGACTGTTTCTTGCGACCTAGCATAGGTCGTGACTTGTTAGGTCGTAGCACCCTGTTAGCTCGTTCCAGCAACCTCTTTCTTATTTCGTTAGGTCGTACACGACCTAAAAACATGTTAGGTCGTTCCAGCGACCTATCTCTTTGCTTTAGCTCGCCATTCTCAAACCCGTTAGGTCGTCCACGACCTAAGTCCCTGTTAGGTCGTTCACGACCCAAGTCTTCAATTCTATTAAGTCGGTCACGACTTATGCCTTCAACTTTGTTAAGTCGGTCACGACTTATGCCTTCAACTTTGTTAAGTCGGTCACAACTTAAGCCTTGGAAAATTATAGCTTGGCCTGCATCATCCTCCCCTGGTTGAAAGAAATTCGTCCTCGAATTTGCACTTTCCTCCTCCGCAATTCGCTCATCCCCATGATAAGGTACGAGATGCTTAACATTGAATACGTCCGACGTGTACACACCCTCCGGCAGCTTCAATTTATAAGCATTTTCATTAATCCGATGCGTCACTATGATATGTTACTTGTGAATGTTGCTTATGGCTTGTGGCATGTGTTTGAATGTATGAGTTTATATATGATATAGTAAGCTAAAAAGAAAGTAGCACTTGATTTTTAGTCGTATCGACATCGAGATCCCTTATTAAATTTGGTTTCCATACTTACTTTAGTTTTATAAAAGTTTTATAAATGTTTAAACTTTATTTTTAGTTTCAAAACATTATCCAAAGTTTGTAAAAGTAAGTTAAAAATTAAACGATAGAGTTTTGAAAGTGATTTGGAACAAAAAACAAGTTTTGAAATTATGTATCATATAGCGATAGTCGCTATGGCTGCATTTCGTAAAAATCAAACTCTATTTGAAGTCTAAAGTGTTTTTACTTAAATATCTTTTGAAAAGTGTTTTCAAAACTTATTTTAAGTATGGATAAGTAATTATTATTATTTAGTTAATTATTTACCTTTTTAATGATTTTTAATTAATTAATTAAGGTAATTAGTACTTAAGTGTTAATCAAGTAAGTTAATTATAATTAGCTAATTAATTAAAGGTTAATTATTATTTGATGATTTATTTAAGGATTAATTACTATTTAATTATTTATTAAAGACTAAATATTATTTATTTATTATAAAAAAGGTTAAGATATTTATTTAATTAATAATTAATATTTATATTAAGATTTGATTAAGATTAATTTAATTATTAATAAAGGTTTAATCTATTATTTAATTATTAATTAAAGATTAATTATGGTTTAATTATTTATTTAAAAGTAAATTATTATTAAATTATTTATTTAAATTTAATTTGGGATTTAATTATTTATTTAAATATTAAATTATTATTTAAACAAAGAATTTAAAAGTTATTTAATTATGGAATAAAAGCTTTAGATTTTAAATCATTTAATTCTGAAGGTTGATTTGTTAAAGAGAACTATCTTTTAAAAAGGTGTTTCAAAATTAAACGATTTCTTTGTCTACTACCCTTAAGTAACCCCAATTAAATAAAACACCATTTAGTAGAATAAATCACCATTCAGCCATAATTCACCCAATAGATTATGTTTTAACATTTATTAAGCAGAATAAAAACTCAATTATGCTATTTTGGTAACTTGGACATTTACCTATATGTTAATTGGTTGTTATTTGTTGATCTCTTTTACATATCTGCTTGTTATGTAAATACCCATGTTATAACTTGGAAAGTTAAACTGAATTAGATGAGAACCATTGTGGTTACTAAGCCTCCTTCTAAACTTGTAAAATCAATCATTTAAGTATATTTTTAATAATGGTTTTAAGGTTAATAATTATATTATGTAAAAGTTTTAAAAGAAAAGTTATTTCTTAATTATGACGCTTAAGGTTTGTCACCATTTTAAATAAAAATTTGAAAGATAATTAAGAAATTATTTTATTAAGGGTGTTTGAAAGTAATTTAATACTTTTTAAATGATTGTTTAAAATTATTAGTTTGTTAATGGGGTTTAAAGATAATCAAAAAGAAGAATGTTTAAATAATTACTTGTGTATTTAAAGGTGTTTTAAATAATTGATTTTTTATCAAAGGAACTTTATTGATTAAAGTTTATTTAAGAAGTTTTGTTTTAAATAAAGCTTATAAAAGAAGTTTTATAAATTGAAAAGGAGACCTTGAAATTTGGGAGGAGTTTTGTAAATGATTGTGGATATTTATAAAAAAGTTTTATAAATGATTTTGGATACTTATAAAAAGGTTTTATAAATGGTATTGATATATATATAAGAGTTTTGTAAATAAACTTAGAGATTTATAAAGAGATTTTATAAATGGATTTGGGAATTTAAATAAAGAAGATTTCATAAAATGAAAGAGATTATTTAAAAAGGATTTACAGAAGAAGTTTATAAAAGAAATTAAGATTTGATTTCCTTAGACTGACCTTCTTAATCATGGTGGTATGGAACGTTTGTTCCACACTTAACACCGAAGGAATAGTGTTTAGGGTTATCATTATCTCCATTTCTTTTTAAATAACTTTTGTTTGATCCTTTAACATAAGAATTCTTTTACAATTTTTTGTGAATATATACCAGTAGATAAATATATGAATATTTTGATAAATATTTTGGAAAGTGATTTAATAAATGAAAGATTTAT
This sequence comes from Allium fistulosum, assembly GCA_030737815.1. Taxonomy (NCBI): domain Eukaryota; kingdom Viridiplantae; phylum Streptophyta; class Magnoliopsida; order Asparagales; family Amaryllidaceae; genus Allium; species Allium fistulosum. The sequence goes on along the minus strand of CM060904.1, from coordinate 1,213,321,453 downwards.
TTAAATGAGGCTTTGTGGTTGCTATGGGTAATTAAATCTCTGAATTTTTGTTGTTTGTTCATTTGATATTTGAAAACCGACTGTCAAATCATGGCTATCTTTCACTTATGAAGTAAATAAGAGATTCACGTGTTCATATGGATTGAGATCCCTCGAGAGAACTCATCTGGCTGAAACATCTCTAGCTTTAAGGAATATATTAGAGATCCCTTTGGGACTCTTGTATAGTCCGCTTACTTCCGAAAGAACAAGGAAATGAGTCAACCGAAAATTATCGGTTCTTGTTTCGGAGAGATAGGGATTGGATATGCAATACGAAAACCACTTCGAACCAACATGAGCATTCGAATGGAATACATCTTGATGATGTTTTGAAGACGGAGTTCTTTGAAGTGCAAGGGCATGAGCATTTGATTTCCTTAGACACTAATGACCTGTATTTCAGACACTTAAATAATCGGCACACGAATACCGAGGATGTATTAAGTGTAGTCTTTGGGTTTAAGAAAGGCGAATCATTATAGTGATGATTGGGCTGAGTTTGTCGTGTGAAAGAGCTTCGAGGTGGAGATTTTACGGAGGTTTGGTCAAGGATTAGAAAGTAATGGTTGTGTGACTTATGTGAAGTGGAGCAGGTCGCGAATTGCTAGAGGTCGTCGAGCTTAGAATGGTGGCGAGGAACATGGAGATGAGGTGAAGGGTAGTTCATCGGTAAAGTAGAATTTTGATTTTGTGGAGTAATTTGGGAGGTAGGTCATGCATGCACGGATATGGGGCCATGCTTGTATAGGCATGGTGAATAAGAGATTGGGGAAGAAAAGGGATTAGAAGGTAATGGTGATTAATATAGTAATTAGTTAATTTAATTATATTTTTAAAATCAAAATCTTATAAATGAATATTTCTCTCATACGAGATCCAAACGCGGTCTTTTGCATTGCGCGTATAGGAGTGTTACCTATGCATTGAAATTATTTTCATCGAGTTTGGGGTAAGTGGAATTTTGAGCTATCTCAGCTCTGGATTTTAGATCAAACTGGAACGCATAAGCGTCAACTAGAATTTTAGTGAGTTATCTCAGCTTTAGATGAATACTATATGATATATAGTAGATATAAATTATTATTTTTATATATGAATGATTTATTGGTTTGGTTTGGTAGAATATCCGCTTTTAAAAAGCGATGACATTTAAAAATGAAATACAGGGAATTTTGCAGAGGAATTTGAATTCCTCACCATTGTTAATTTTAATTCCATTTATATGCTTATGTTATAAATTGTTGAATGTCAAAGTTTGGTAGTTTGACCATATTGAATGTGACATTGATATATGTTAAAAGTCGAACCTTTTTAGTGAAAAAGGTAATAGTAGCAATGGTTAAGTGTTATGAGCTCTGGGCCTCACTTTAGTGTTTTGAAATATTATGGTTTGCTATTTTGATCTGAAAATGATTTTTGATTGAAAGAATGATTTAAATCTGGATTTTGGACTTTTCTGTGATATTTTATTCAAAAATGGTTTTTGAACTTTTCTATGTTACTCCAACCTTTTTGGAAATGTTTAAAAGTATTTGGAAATTATTTATTTTATAGGAAAGTTAATATCATATCGAAAGTTTATTATAATGAAAAGAGGGTGTTAACCGGGTTTTTAACCCAGCAAAATTCAAAGGAGTTAGAACATTCAGATTAAGTCAGAACGACTCGAGACTTGACCGGAAGGCCTATAAGTACAAGATAAAGGAACCTTGAAACTTTGACGCAAAAATATGCCAACACTTTGGATCAGTACCGATCTGATCCAATTTGATCGGTACCGATCCAGAAGTTTGGCATAGGTCCCTCCAAACCAATTGCATTATGTTTCTACCTTTTTACTATCTACCAAGTTTGGTAAACTCCAAGCATCCAAGTTCGAGAAGTAAAGACTTATCGGATTCAAACTAAAGTCCAGTCAAACCCATAAGTGAACCATCATCAAAACAAGTCAACAAGCTATCAAATTACATGGAGAGCCTCATAAGCAAGTAAAACACCCCCACACCCCTTAGTATACCCAAGAAGGGAATACCAAAGGATATGGTGCATTATAGGTATAGCTAAAGCATCATAGAGACTAAGATTCAGAAGACAAATAAGTAAAAAGAGCCGAAACATCTAAATAATAATTTGTCATTAGAACTTCACTTCAAAATAAGTTATAAAAATATAACATGTCTCGTGAAAATACCTCTCAGTCTCACATAATTAGAGTACAAAAGTAACAATTACAATGGTAATCATAATCCCTCTCACAAGCGCCAAATCCATCATAAGCAAAACGAAAAAGATGAAAAGCAGTAGAATACATCTGAAATGAGAAAGCTCCAGAAATGAATCTCCAAGCAACCTGAATCAACTCAACTCTGCTGGCTTATTGGGGGGGAAAGGGGAAATAGAGGAGTGGGTCAGACAATAAGTCTAGTGAGTGAAAGTAATTACTAACACTTCTAAGCAAGATAAAGATAATAGAGTATGCAATTGTTCTAGCATGAAAAGAAAATACAGAAAAGATAAAACTGGGGTGAAATACTGTTTCTGATTCTTTTTGACTATTTGCTTAGATTGTTTGATTGTTTGCACTTGTCTTAAACTGTTGTGATTAGGCTGAAAACCCTAATCATATCTCAACTGCTAACTTGATTAGGCTGAAATCCTAATTCTACCCATTGATCGGCCTATTCTATCTCCGTTGTGCCATTGTGAACAAATCATGTTGGTCACAGCAAAAGACACCTCTTTAGCGCTTAGGATGCAGTAGTGAATTATTTACCCTAATCGATGTTGCATGCTTGGTCATCGCTGGTACACAGTAACTGTCGCCCCCTATTTGACCTTTTATTTACCCTAATCATCATAAGCGTGCCCAGCTTCGCCTAACTATTGTGAGACTATCAGTCCTAGACCTGAAAAGGAGTGCTGCCCAGCCTCACCTAACTGTTGTGAGACCATCAATCCTAGACCTAAAAGGGAATGCTGTTGGTATTAGTCCTAATAAACAATCTTCTAGTTTTGCGCCCCTTGCCCAAATCCCCAGATTTGAGCCTTTATCTGTTGGCCACTTATTTACCCTAATCAGCATAAGTGTGTCCCAGCCTCACCTACTATTGTGAGACCATCAGTCCTAGATCTGAAAGGGAATGCTGCTAGTACGAGCCCTACTTCTATATTTACTTATTAACTTAATCTAAGTTTTAATATAAGCCTCTTCCATTATCTCTTCTTTCTAATTATAACCTACGTGTTATATTTGTTCTTCAACTGTTACTCTTCTATTTTCTCTTTTTAGTTATAACCACTTGTTATAATCATGCTTGCAAATATCTTAAATTTTCATATTTCAGTTCATATCTATTTTATTTCAGTTTTTCTTATTTTACATATGATTTTCTATAAATTTAGTGTTTTTCTATTCTAATTCATATTAGCGAATTCTTCTCTTTTTAATTTATTCGCGTAAAAAGGGATTAAATCTCTATAAAAAGAAACTAACATTTACAGGCTAAATTCCAACTAAAAACAGATGTAAATAACTGTAAATAACTGCAAATAACTGTAAATAACTATAATTAACTGAAAATAACTGAATAAAATAGCCGAATAAGAATAGACTGGAAAGAAATTCTGAAATTCAATTAAAAATAGACTGTAAATAAACTGACATAAAAATTATCTCAAAATTGTTGAAAAACAACAACTATTAAGAACCCTATTATTTTAAATCACTTAAAAATCTAAAATAATTACAGAACACTCACCTGTGGTCCTTAGCTCTAATCGTTGGCCTTTCTGGATCCACTTTTAGGGCGTAGAATATTTTTATTAAAAAGATCTTCTCCCTAGAAAAATTTTCTATTTAGGGTTCAGCCTCAGGTAATGAACCCAATTGGGAGAAAATCTGAATGAGAAAAATAGCTAGGTCTAGGATCTTATTTATAGTGTGGCTTAGGGATCTCAAACCGTCGGATTTGAAGATTGAATCTGGTGCACCACGTTATAGGCTCACTAGGAACCGTCGGATGCAAGCACAAACGCACAAGATCTCACGAAAATCAAGTTTTGACGTGTTCGGCTCATACCTGGACGATTCTTCGTCCAGGCAAAATGGCGGGTCGACCTAATCCAAACATGGGTCGGCCTATGCCTTTGAATTTTTTTTTCATTTTAGTTTATTAAATTATGATTTCTTATTTCTCTCATAACTTCTCCATACTGACTCGGATTTCGACAAGTTATATATGAAAATTGATCTGAAAATCGCCACGAACTCAGTGGTGCAACTCCAGTAACTCGATTCTGACAATTTCATAAACTTATTCTATTATTTAAGTAATCTGTTAATTAATTATTATAGCTCAAATTTTGGGTTGTTACATTCTACCCTCCTTAAAGGATTTCATCCCCGAAATCTCCAAGGATAGAAGAATGAAACAAATATTTTCATCCAAATTCTACAACCACATATTCAACCATCATCCATTACATCCATTGTCCTTAAGCTGTCTAATGCAATTTATGTTATATGCGATAGTGTAGTGTCAATGTCCCTAACTAATGCAAAAGATTAGGCGGTTTACTGATTCAGTCGACCTCCTTTTTATGCAATCATGTACGTGTTATGTATCCAAATGAATGCAAGTTTCCTAATGATAACTGATAGTTCTACATACATTGTGACGCCCCACCTCAATACCCATGCTAGCCAAGAACACTACGGTGTAGTGCTGTCAACTAGCACGGAGAATAAGGCTGTTGAGGAGCGACCATCTATGTAATTGCTTTGTGCGAGCACCGATATGTCAGATAATAAAAAGGAATACCGACATACCGATACAAACTCAAAGCTACTACAAAGTGGCTATAATAGTTTAGGACAATAGATATAAAAATAACACAGATAACATAAATGCGGAATAAAGATGGAACGAAAAGTCTCATATATACAATAACTGATATCAGTTACAATACATTTGACACAATACAAATGATACAACTACAACTGTCGACTCAAGAAGTTATATATACAAGTACATTATCGACTAATATACATGAATACATTATCATCTTAAAACAGACACACAGACTACTACAACAAGACGAAGACCACTTCAACTGATATAAAAAGTCTTCATAGCTCTAGCAGCATCCCAAAGCTAAAATTCTACAACCTGTAAATACTCGGTCTGACCCGAGTATTACATTCAAAAGAAAACAATACCCGGGTCAGTCTAATTCAAACTCAGTTATTAGTGCACAGAAGCAATGATAATCAAATCTCAATAAAGATGACAGTCACAGAAATCTCGTATATCCAACTCTCGATACGAGAATTGGATAACGGCAGATATAACACTAAACAGTGTTAATCCACAAAACAGAAGTCCAAAGCAGTTTAAGCAATTGAAATGTCAATTTAAAAATATCAATGCTAATTGGCTGCAGTACACGCTAACGTGTACTGCCTCGCCAATACAGCCTACGAATTACGCAACAGGTCGATGAATTAAGAATAAAAGAGATATCGATTAAAATCTATCAATTCGGTGTGGCTGCAGTGCACGCACGCGTGCACCGCCTTGCCACAACTGAATATAAAGTCACCACAAGGGACAAGAGTAAAACTGCAACAAAAATGCAGCAGGTCAGCAAGTGCTCAGGGATGAACAGATGCAAGTGAAAATGACGCATGGATATGCAGTGTATACCCAAGTACAGCTAAAATAGAAATAGGTCAAGCATATATAGATATGCAGTGACAAAGTGAACCAAGTCACAATGTCACAGCAAGATCAAGTGACAGTGGCAATCACAGGACAGACAAGTCAAAGCAGTGAACAAAGAAAAAGGATCAAGTTGAAATGGTGAAGGAACAGGTTACAAGAGGCTGGTATGAGTGATTCAAATGTACATGACTGCATAGTCCAATTACCACACAATGCAAGAAGGTGAAGTCAATGGCTCAACACAGCTGCAGTTCAAATAAAATGGTCAAGATATAAAACTAAGTCTCGGCCATAGTTCAAATCGACCAACAGAAAACAGAGGCTGAAACATCTCTGTTCAATTCTATAAAATTTAATATTCAGTCAAATGCGAGCTTGGACATTAAAACAACATAGCAATGTACACACTTCAAGGTGGCACCTCGCTAACGCAAGGCAAGGCTGCAACTAGATTGCAGTCAAGAGAAGGTCAACAGCAAGTAATCAGGAACAAAGTCGAAGTCAACTAGACCGAACTACATGTAACGGCAGTTACAAATGACTCAGGCAAATATACAGAAGCATCAACAACTACAGGTGCAACATAATGCAACAGTGGACAGGGACAAGGCTACAACTCAAAATCCATGTGCAAATTGAAATAGGTAGTGACAACTGATGGTATACAAGTGTAAGATTCAAAACAATACATGAATCCACACATACGCATGTGTACATATGGATATGCATATGTGACAGCCCCCATTAAATAAAAATGTAAGTATACAAGTTCAAAAGAATCACAAGGGATGTACTAAGTCAACTACAATTCAAATTGAGATGGCCGAAGCTTATTTACAGTAACAGTTCGAAATCGTAGTGACCAAGGAATCCTGTTCATAGAAAAGTCAGAGGGAGTCAACTGCAAATCAAACCGAGTTGGCCACGAAATCAAACAAGGCATCAAGTATGACAAAGTCAGGTACAAGTTAACAATGGCAACAAAGTACACAGGTGAAGACAACAGACTCGAGAGGCTAAAGTTGCTCAAAGTCAATGACTCAAGTTCAAGATGCAGTGAAGCATGTACACTGGTGTCGTCAGAAAACATACACTGACAACAACATAATGCAAAGACCAGAATGAATGAACAGGTAAAAGTAAAGAACAGAAATCAATGTCACTAGAAAAACAATGCCGAAGCATTAAGATGATCAATGACAGTGTAAACCAAAGCACTAAGGTATAATCCCAATCAAAGTCAACGCCGAAGTCATTGAGAAAACAATACCGTGGCTAACAAGTATTTTCGCAGTTTGAAATCAAGTCAGGGATTTGCAAAAATCCAAGTCGAAACTAAGAGCAATTGAACAAGTCAGAGTCACAGTATCAAACCAAGTCAAGAAATGTCAATACTGGGATTATCAAGAAATATAAAAGCAAATATATACAAATAGGAAAAGGTCAGAAGTCATCCAAACTACTCAAGCGAAATCATACGGCCGAAACTAAGAATTTGACAAATTCAAATACTAATAAGCTAGAGGTAGGAATTAGATGCGAGAAATAAGATTCCTCACCTTTGCCACGGAAGTGAAGACGGATTCGACCAATTTGATGTAGCCGTTCGAATTGAGGAAGAGTCGACTGTCGAAGCCCTAATTTTTGGAGACGAACGTAGAGAGAGAGAGACCGCCATTGTCGTTCATTTTAGGTCTAGGGTTGGGAATGAAGACGAGGACGAGGCCGCCATCACTTCTTGTTTGCTAGAAGCCCTAGCTTCGAATAGGAAATGAACGAACACGAGAATTTCTCGTGGCCGCCATTATTTTCTCTCGATTGATTTGTTTAGGGTTATACGAATGAATGAGAGGGGATCGGGTTTGCCCCTGATATCATCTCGGCAAAGCCAAGAAACATGGGCCAAGATTCAAATTGTAAAGCCCGGTCGACATTTTTATAAAAGAAATTTCAAATTTGATTTAAAATCCCAAACAACGATTAACAATTTTATTAAAGAATTTTAAATACGATTGAAAACTCAATATCAATTGTCAACTAGATTAAATCGTCATTTTATCGATAATTAAAATTTACAAAAACTTGGGTTGTTACAGACTTCCCTCCTTAAAGAAATTGCGTCCTCGCAATCATAAGGAATAAATGGACAAAAGTTAACAACCATAAGAGCATGGCAATGTCGAATGCATAAGCAAAGCAAATGTCAGCAGGGGAAGTATTAGATAGGAAATCAAAAGGTTCGATTGCTTCAAGTCAAAAGAATCAACAATCGTGGGGATCAAGGAATCAAAATCAGACGACTATCAAAAGCAAGAATCAATCGAGTTCCAGCATTTAAAAGAAAAAGAAAATAGAGCAGAATTCACGTACTGCACGAATTGAATGTGAGTAAATCAAATTACTCACCTGAATCGCCAGAGAAAAAGACGAAGCTCAAATCTCAAAATCGCAAATATTCAATCATCAAAACGATAATTGAATTTTCAAATCGCAAATAGGTCTAACTATCAAAAATGATAATCAAATTTCACAAATATCTGATTATCAAAAACGATAGTCAGAAACACAAATATTCGATTAATCAAATCGAAAAATATTTAATTATCTCAAATGATAATCAAATTGGAAAATATTTAATTATCACAAATGATAATCAAATTTCACAAATATCTGATTATCAAAACGATAATCAGAAACACAAATATTCAATTAATCAAATCGAAAAATATTTAATCATCTCAAATGATAATCAAATTGGAAAATATTTAATTATCACAAATGATAATCAAATTTCACAAATATCTGATTATCAAAACGATAATCAGAAACACAAATATTCGATTAATCAAATCGAAAAATATTTAATTATCTCAGACGATAATTAAATTGGAAAATATTTAATTATCACAAATGATAATCAAATTTCACAAATATCTGATTATCAAAACGATAATCAGAAACACAAATATTCAATTAATCAAATCGAAAAATATTTAATCATCTCAAATGATAATCAAATTGGAAAATATTTAATTATCACAAATGATAATCAAATTTCACAAATATCTGATTATCAAAACGATAATCAGAAACACAAATATTCGATTAATCAAATCGAAAAATATTTAATTATCTCAGACGATAATTAAATTGGAAAATATTTAATTATCACAAATGATAATCAAATTTCACAAATATCTGATTATCAAAACGATAATCAGAAACACAAATATTCGATTAATCAAATCGAAAAAGTATTTAATTATCTCAGACGATAATTAAATTGGAAAATATTTAATTATCACAAATGATAATCAAATTTTACAAATATCTGATTATCAAAAACGATAATCAGAAACACAAATATTCGATTATCAAATCGAAAAATATTTGATTATCTCAAACGATAATCAAATTTCACAAATATCTGATTATCAAAAACGATAATCAGAAATCACAAATATTCGATTATCAAATCGAAAAATATTTGATTATCTCAAACAATAATCAAATTTCACAAATATCTGATTATCAAAAACGATAATCAAAAATCACAAATATTCGATTATTAAATCGAAAAATATTTGATTATCTCAAACGATAATCAAATTTCACAAATATCTGATTATCAAAAACGATAATCAGAAAATCAGAAATATCCGATTATCAAAAACGATAATCAGAAACACAAACATCTGATTATCAAAATGATAATCAGAAGTCATAAATATTCAATTAACGAGTCCAGAATTAACCGAAGTAGTAAAAGTATGGTTCCATACTCCTTACTTTTGCTAAATCGTTTAAATCTCTTTTTCGTTTCCTTGAAAGTGCAGAATTGTGTGTTTTAAAAAAATAACATTTCACATTCTCAAACGGACAAGTCCGGAATTAAGCGAATTAGTAAAAGAAAGGGGTTATAGTCCTCGATTTTTCTGAAACGTTTAAATCGCTTCCTCGTTCTTTTGAAAATGTAAACTGTAAAAATTTTTGAAAACAATTTTAATTTATATTTTTGAAACAACTTTTAAAAATAAAGAATTTTGAAAACACGTGATTAAATTAGCAATATCAGTATTGCGGGAGAACCGCTTGTAAATCCATTTCGAAATTGACGGTTACTGAAGTTAACACGTCAAAATCTCATTAAAATAACTGGCATCAAAATATAATACCAGATGAATTTTCATTCATCAAAAATGTCACAAGAATCTTCTCAAAGATAAAAAGGGATGTCATACCCTAAACTTGTATTCATAACAAGTCAATAACACATGAATTCACCAATGCACAAAAATTGATAAACATATCAATAGAAATCACGAAAATTGGTGAAGCACAAAATTCCAGAAATCATCACAAGAAATCCAGAAAACACATAAATAAGGGGGGGAGGCCTAACACATGAATGGGAGCATGAAAACTCACCTACGCGTAAACACATGACGAGAAGCTATCTCATGGAAGCTATCTATTAAATTTTCACACAGGAATGGCCCGAAGACCGTATGGTGCTACCCTAGATATGTGATGGCGAAACATCACATAATCGGGGTATAGTCTCCCACGTAGACAAAGAAATATGTGATGGCGAAACATCACATAATCGGGGTATAGTCTCCCCATAGACGAAGAAATATGTGATGGCGAAACATCACATAATCGGGGTATAGTCTCCCCGTAGACGAAGAAATATGTGTGAGACGAAATCACACAAAGAGTATCCAAACAACCCTCAAAGCCCAAGAGATATGTGTGAGACGAAATCACACCGATGAGGCCTAGTCTAACCATGCAATATGTGTGAGACGAAATCACACACTGGTGTCTAGACAATCCTCAAAGCCCAAGAGATATGTGTGAGACGAAATCACATCGATGAGGTCCAGTCTAAATCATAAAAATGATCGTCATGATCATAAAGAAAGTGTCAATTACACTAAGCTAGTAAATATAAGAGTTTAGCTTCATGTCCCATAACCACTTGCTTAACTCAAATATTTACGAACAGATTGTAAATCTCCACTAGGAAATTGTCACAAAAGGGGTTCAATCGAGCAAGTCCAAGAGCTAACCGACGAAGTGAACGCAAGCGTTTCATACCACTCGTTTTACTAAGTCGTTTAAGTCGATTTCTCATTCAAGTGAAGTAAAGGCTTGTATATACTAATAGATTGGAAACCCGTTTAAGAAAAAGAGTTTTGTAGTAAAATAGTTTTGAAACTGTTTGGAGAAAAGGATTTTAATATTTACTATTAGTATAGAAGACCTTTATATTTTTAAAGTGACAAATCACAAAAATGATTGTAGAAACAATCAATCACAAGAATTCACATACGAAGATGTGAATGGAATCCAAAGAAATCGATACTGAATCCATCAAAAAGTATGTCCACAAAAATCCTGAAGAAAATGTCATCAAAGTTGCTAATAAATGATAGCAACAAATCGGGGAAATGATCAAGAATCGATCAAATTAGGAAACCAACGGCAAATAAAATCAGAGTCTTGAAAATCAAGAAATTAGCAATTTCTCAAAAACAAAGTGACCGAAGTCGAAGGGAAATCCAGATGAGGAAAACACAAAATATCAAGTTCAAAATCGCTGAGATTCAAACTAGATGTGAATGAGAAATCAAAATCACTCAATTTGCAACTGGTCCAACTATTTTTCATCACAGTGTGACAGGTACACAATAACACTCATAGCATAGAACAAAAGTGGAACAAAGTCCAAAAGTCAAAATGGCTTTAATTTGCCAAATTAAAACAAAATCAACATCGGCTAAATCAATTCAAAGCCGAAAACACAAGCATAAGCGTTAGGAATTCATACCTAACAGTCAAAAATAGTCATATGTAAAGATGAGAGATAAAACATCGACAAATAGTTGTAACACATGCTCCATCTAGGTTATGTTTTATAATTGTCCTAAACCCCAGGCTCTGATACCAAGCTGTGACGCCCCACCTCAATACCCATGCTAGCCAAGAACACTACGGTGTAGTGCTGTCAACTAGCACGGAGAATAAGGCTGTTGAGGAGCGACCATCTATGTAATTGCTTTGTGCGAGCACCGATATGTCAGATAATAAAAAGGAATACCGACATACCGATACAAACTCAAAGCTACTACACAGTGGCTATAATAGTTTAGGACAATAGATATAAAAATAACACAGATAACATAAATGCGGAATAAAGATGGAACAAAAAGTCTCATATATACAATAACTGATATCAGTTACAATACATTTGACACAATACAAATGATACAACTACAACTGTCGACTCAAGAAGTTATATATACAAGTACATTATCGACTAATATACATGAATACATTATCATCTTAAAACAGACACACTGACTACTACAACAAGACGAAGACCACTTCAACTGATATAAAAAGTCTTCATAGCTCTAGCAGCATCCCAAAGCTAAAAATCTACAACCTGTAAATACTCGGTCTGACCCGAGTATTACATTCAAAAGAAAACAATACCCGGGTCAGTCTAATTCAAACTCAGTTATTAGTGCACAGAAGCAATGATAATCAAATCTCAATAAAGATGACAGTCATAGAAATCTCATATATCCAACTCTCGATACGAGAATTGGATAACGGCAGATATAACACTAAACAGTGTTAATCCACAAAACAAAAGTCCAAAGCAGTTTAAGCAATTGAAATGTCAATTTAAAAATATCAATGCTAATTGGCTGCAGTACACGCTAACGTGTACTGCCTCGCCAATACAGCCTACGAATTACGCAACAGGTCGATGAATTAAGAATAAAAGAGATATCGATTAAAATCTGTCAATTCGGTGTGGCTGCAGTGCACGCACGCGTGCACCGCCTCGCCACAACTGAATATAAAGTCACCATAAGGGACAAGGGTAAAACTGCAACGAAAATGCAGCAGGTCAGCAAGTGCTCAGGGATGAACAGATGCAAGTGAAAATGACGCATGGATATGCAGTGTATACCCAAGTACAGCTAAAATAGAAATAGGTGAAGCATATATAGATATGCAGTGACAAAGTGAACCAAGTCACAATGTCACAGCAAGATCAAGTGACAGTGGCAATCACAGGACATACAAGTCAAAGCAGTGAACAAAGAAAAAGGATCAAGTTGAAATGGTGAAGGAACAGGTTACAAGAGGCTGGTATGAGTGATTCAAATGTACATGACTGCATAGTACAATTACCACACAGTGCAAGAAGGTCAAGTCAATGGCTCAACACAGCTGCAGTTCAAATAAAATGGTCAAGATATAAAACTAAGTCTCGGCCATAGTTCAAATCGACCAACAGAAAACAGAGGCTGAAACATCTCTGTTCAATTCTATAAAATTTAATATTCAGTCAAATGCGAGCTTGGACATAAAAACAACATAGCAATGTACACACCTCAAGGTGTCACCTCGCTAACGCAAGCCAAGGCTGCAACTAGATTGCAGTCACGAGAAGGTCAACAGCAAGTAATCAGGAACAAAGTCGAAGTAACCTAGACCGAACTACATGTAACGGCAGTTACAAATGACTCAGGCAAATATACAGAAGCATCAACAACTACAGGTGCAACATAATGCAACAGTGGACAAGGACAAGGCTACAACTCAAAATCCATGTGCAAATTGAAATAGGCAGTGACAACTGATGGTATACAAGTGTAAGATTCAAAACAATACATGAATCCACACATACGCATGTGTACATATGGATACGCATATGTGACAGGCCCCATTAAATAAAAATGTAAGTATACAAGTTCAAAAGAATCACAAGGGATGTACTAAGTCAACTACAATTCAAATTGAGATGGCCGAAGCTTATTTACAGTAACAGTTCGAAATCGTAGTGACCAAGGAATCCTGTTCACAGAAAAGTCAGAGGGAGTCAACTGCAAATCAAACCGAGTTGGCCACGAAATCAAACAAGGCATCAAGTATGACAAAGTCAGGTACAAGTTAACAATGGCAACAAAGTACACAGGTGAAGACAACAGACTCGAGAGGCTAAAGTTGCTCAAAGTCAATGACTCAAGTTCAAGATGCAGTGAAGCATGTACACTGGTGTCGTCAGAAAACATACACTGACAACAACATAATGCAAAGACCAGAATGAATGAACAGGTAAAAGTAAAGAACAGAAATCAATGTCACTAGAAAAACAATGCCGAAGCATCAAGATGATCAATGACAGTGTAAACCAAAGCACTAAGGTATAATCCCAATCAAAGTCAACGCCGAAGTCATTGAGAAAACAATACCGTGGCTAACAAGTATTTTCGCAGTTTGAAATCAAGTCAGGGATTTGCAAAAATCCAAGTCGAAACTAAGAGCAATTGAACAAGTCAGAGTCACAGTATCGAACCAAGTCAAGAAATGTCAATACTGGGATTATCAAGAAATATAAAAGCAAATATATACAAATAGGAAAAGGTCAGAAGTCATCCAAACTACTCAAGCGAAATCATACGGCCGAAACAAAGAATTTGACAAATTCAAATACTAATAAGCTAGAGGTAGGAATTAGATGCGAGAAATAAGATTCCTCACCTTTGCCATGGAAGTGAAGACGGATTCGACCAATTTGATGTAGCCGTTCCAATTGAGGAAGAGTCGACTGTCGAAGCCCTAATTTTTGGAGACGAACGAAGAGAGAGAGAGACCGCCATTGTCGTTCATTTTAGGTCTAGGGTTGGGAATGAAGACGAGGACGAGGCCGCCATCACTTCTTGTTTGCTAGAAGCCCTAGCTTCGAACAGGAAATGAACGAACACGAGAATTTCTCGTGGCCGCCATTATTTTCTCTCGATTGATTTGTTTAGGGTTATACGAATGAATGAGAGGGGATCGGGTTTGCCCCTGATATCATCTCGGCAAAGCCAAGAAACATGGGCCAAGATTCAAATTGTAAAGCCCGGTCGACATTTTTATAAAAGAAATTTCAAATTTGATTTAAAATCCCAAACAACGATTAACAATTTTATTAAAGAATTTTAAATACGATTTAAAACTCAATATCAATTGTCAACTAGATTAAATCGTCATTTTATCGATAATTAAAATTTACAAAAACTTGGGTTGTTACATACATGCTACAATCATAATCCAAATGCAACAATCATATGATAATCACTCATTATAGCAACCATGAAATAAAAATGCAAGTGCACACACATCCATATGCATATGCTTTAGTAACCTAGTTAGGCCGATCCCTGAGAGATAATAGTGCCTAGTGTGTGTGTGTGTATGCGTCCATTAACATCCACTAGCATCCACTAGCAAATGCTTGCAACCACTAGCGTCCAACATACATAACATGTTCTAGTAACATGTTTACATTCAGTCCTACTATCCATAGGTTAAATCCTAAGATCTACCCTCCCAAAGGATACTAAAGGAAAGAAACTATTCAAAACTAAAGATGGAAATAGAAAATTCAAAATGTACCATCGAAGAGATGCAGATAAGAGGTACGTATTTTCTCCTCAGCCTCCCACGTAGCGTCCTCAATACTATCTCCCCACTGCACCTTAACCAAAGTGACTTCCTTGTTCCTAAGCTTCTTGATATCATGTCCAATGATCTTGGTAGGAATGCGAAGAACCGATGCTTCTCTCTCCATTTCAACTTCTTCAAGTAGGTTAGGTTCCACTACCTTTGATGAATCATGTAAGCACTTTCTCAAGTGTGAAACATGAAAAACATCATGAACTCCCATGAGCCTCTCTGATAGCTTTATCTGATATGCCATCTTCCCTACCCTTTCTACAATGGGGAACAATCCTACAAATCTGGGAGCAAGTTTCCCACTTGATCCAAACCACACTACCTTTCTTAGCGGAGATAGCTTAATGAAAACCAAATCTCCTACCTCGAACTCAATATCCCTTCTCCGCTTATCTGCATAGGATTTCGATCTATCTTGGGTCGTCTTCATTCTTCTTCTAATCAAATCAATCTTTTTCAAAGTCTCTCTAACCATGTTGGGACCAAGTAGCAATCTCTCTGTAGACTCCAACCAACACGAAGGTGACCTGCAAGGTATTCCATAAAGTGCTTCAAAAGGAGCCATCCCAATGCTAGCCTGAAAACTATCGCTATAAGCGAATTCAACTAAAGGAAGGTGATCCTCCCAAGTTCCTCCAAAATCAAGAATGCACATACTCAACAAATCCTCAAGAACTCTATTAACTCCCTCTGTTTGGCCATCCATTTAAGGGTGATAGGCTGTACTCAATCTAAGTTGTGTCCCTAAAGCCTCTTGCAAGCTCCTCCAAAACTCGCTAGTAAAGATAGGGTCTCTGTCGCTCACTATGCTAGAGGGAATTCCATGAAGTCAGACTATCTCACGAACGTATAAGGATGCCAAATAAGGTGTTGTCCTCTTACTCTTCGCCGGAATGAAGTGGGCGCTCTTAGTCAAACGATCTATAATCACCCAAATACTAGTATTCCCCTTCTTAGATCGGGGTAAACCATCTATGAAGTCCATCAAAACACTATCCCACTTCCATTCGGGTACATCCAATGATTGAAGCAATCCGCCAGGCATCTGCTACTCCGCCTTAACTCTTTGGCATGCAAGACATTTAGCCACAAACTATGATACATCCTTCTTCATGCCACTCCAATAAAACCCTCTCCTCATGTCCCTATACATTATAGCACCACCCGGATGAATAGTCATCTGAGAATGGTGTGCCTCTGCTAGAACTGCTCTTGTCAAATCACTAGTGCAGGGGACACAAAGTTTTCCATCTCTCCTTAGCTACCCTTTACTATCTATGGAATAACATTGGAGTTGTCTAGAGACCTCTCCTTTGCTAATCCTATTTAGAATATTCACAAGCTCTGAATCCTCTCGCTGCCTTGAGCTAATCTGATCTACGAGGGTAGGCTTAACCTCAAGTGCTGAAATCTTAGCAAAATCTCTGATAAACTTCCTATAATAACCAACTGAACCTAGGAAGTTTCTAACTTAGGTAGCGTTCTTGGGGTCCTTCCAATCTTGTACTATTATTTACTTAGCAGGATCCATTGCTAAACCCTCTCTTGAGACTACATGCCCTAAGAAACGCACCTCCTCATGCCAAAAGTGGCACTTTGAGAATTTTGCCTTGATGAACATGAAGTGTACGAAGAACCTCCTTAAGATATATAGCATGCTCTTCCATACTCTTGGAAAACACCAGAATGTCGTCCACAAACACTACAACGAACTTATTTAGGACATCTCGAAAAATATGACTCATCAGATCTACAAAATAGGCTGGGGCATTGGTCAGCCCAAACGGCATAACCAACCACTCAAAGAATCCATCAGGTGTCCTAAATGATGTCTTATTGATGCTTTCGTCAGCGACCCTAAGATGAGAAAATACTGAAGAGCCAGCCAACTGATCAAAATGATCGTCCATTCTAGGAAGTGGGTAACAGTTCTTCTTCGTGAGCTTATTCAACTCTCTATAGTCTACACAAAGTCGAAGGGAACCATCCGCCTTTGTAGCGAAGATGACTGGCGCTCCCCACTCAGATATGCTCCGTCTGATGAAGCCTTTCTCCAATAGCTTACCAATCTGCTTACTTAACTCCTTCCTCCCTCTAGGAGCCATATGTCTCACGGGCAATGCCACGGGTTTAGCATTGTCATTCAGATAGATCCTAAAGTCGATCTCTCTCTTAGGGGGTAGTCCCCTAACCTCTTTAAAAACATCTGGGAAATCTCTAACAACAGGAACTAAATCTAACTCTCCTAGTGATGAATCAAGGGAATAAAGGAAGCTCAACATCACTGACCCCTGTGGGACGCAAGAAACCTCGAGAGTCTGTCCACTACATGTCTCTAATCTGATGACTCTCCTCTCGCAGTCCAATATCGCACCATAAATGGATAACCAGTCCATCCCCAAACCATCCCATATCCTGAAAATCCCTGTACATAGGCGTCGCAATCAAACTTTACGCCTAGTATAAAAAATTCCAAACCCCTACAAATCATAGATAAATGTGTCGAACCTCCTATGGGGTTTGAAACAACAATAGGGTCTACAACTAGAGAAATATCTAAGTGCAAACAATCAACCAAGGAACTAGAAATGAAAGAATGCGATGCTCCGAAGTCAAAAAGAGTCCGAATAGGAAAATATGAAATAGAGATCAAACCTTCAACAAAGACTTTCCTACCTTGATTCGGTCCACTACCAGAAGGTACTACATCCAAAGCCTGTACTTATGTTGTAGGTGCGCCTGCTCTCTGTCCCGTCTTCTGAGGACAAGCTCTACTAAGGTGTCCAGACTGCCCACAGTTGTAACACCTCCCCTTCATCGTGTCCTTCTTACAGTCCTTTGTGAAATGCCTTACCAATCCACAATTATGACATTTCTCGCCTTTCTTGATATGTCCCTTTTGAGGACTTCCTCCTTTCTTCTTGTCCATATCCTTATTCTTCCACCACTACTTCTTAGAGTTTTCTGATTTAGGAACCTCCTTAACCTCTTCTTTCTTAGCTACATCTAACATGAGAGCCATCTCCACAAGTGACTCATACGTCGCTCCCATAGGCACATGTGTCAATGCCAAACCTTGGAGGGAATGGTTCAAACCATTAGCCAACTTGGTGGCCTTCTTATGCAGTGTATTAACAAGCTCCATTCCGAACCATGACAACTCATTAAACTAATTTATATACTCTTTCACTAAAAGACTCCCCTGCTTTAGGCTAATGAACTTCTCCAAATGCATGCTTTCCTCGGCTTGCAACAAGAACTTCCTCTCAAACCTTTCCTGAAATCCAAACCAACCAATGTCTCTACCCTCCACCTTTATGATCTCCCACCAGTAAGAAGCCTCTCCTTTCAGCTGCCAAGATGCAAGCTGAACTCTCTGCCGGTCCTCCAATCCTAACAGCCCAAATATCTGCTCCGTATTCTTTAACCATGTTCATGCATGCCTCTACGAAATGCTCTATGCTAGAAAACATCTTGCCTCCTAGACTAGCGAAGTCCTTGCATAGCTTAAAAAAATTGGTTGCTGGAGGTGGATTAATGGGACTCCACCCACTGGTGCTGCATTAGGCGCTTGCCCTTGCACCTCTGGTGCCGTAGCTTGGAGGTATCTACGGAACTAGGCAGTGGCTTAGACACCTTCTGGAAGATTTGGGGCGTCTGCCATACTATGCAAAAAAAAAGAAAATTTAGGCTCAAAAGAATCGAAAGAAGGTTGAACTGGACTTTGAAAGGATTTTTATAAAAACTCTCTTATACTCAAAAACTATTTCTAAGAGTTTCTTTTTGAAAAATAGTTTGAAAATATCTTACCTTTGAAAAATACTTCACTTTTAAAACAAGTTTTTAGGAATCTTGTAAACTTAGGCTCTGATACCAAATGAAACACCCACACCCCTTAGTATACCCAAGAAGGGCACAATAAACGATATGGTGCGTTATAGGTATAGCTAAAGCATCAGGGAGACTAAGATTTAGAAGACAAATAAGTAAAAACAGCAGAAACATTTAAATAATAATTTGTCATTAAAACTTCACTTTAAAATAAGTATTAAAAACATAACATGTCTCATGAAAATACATCTCAGTATCACATAATCATAGTACAAAAGTAACAATAATAATGGTAATCATAATCCCTCTCATAAGTGCCAAATCCATCATAAGCAAAACGAAAAAGATGAAAAGCAAAAGAATACATCTAAAACGAGAAAGCTCTGGAAATGAATCTCCAAGCAACCTGAATCAACTCGACTCTGTTGGCCTATATGGGGGGAAAAGGGAAATAGAGGAGTGGGTCAGACAATAAGTCTGGTGAGTGAAAGTAATTACTAGCACTTCTTGTTTTTCCTTGCATTGTTGATTGCTTGCACTTGCATTTATGTATAAAAAAATTTCAAAAATCCAAAAAAAAAATCTAAAACAAAAATCCATTTGTAGTTGCATTGTTAATACACGTTTAATTTCAGTTTTGCATTTCATCTTAGAATTTGGATTAATAATAACGGTTAGAAATCGATAACGCTAAATTGTATGTTGACAAGTTTTCTTCTTTGAACGATTTACTTTCATGGTGTCTAGGCTACGGTAGAGTAATAACAATTTATAAATATTATGGTGATTCGTAAATAGTATAGTGGTTGTTCCTCTGAAGGTACTTAAACCTTCGGCTACATTGTTATGGTGATTCGTTGTGCACGGATAAATCTTGTCCGTTACCAGGTTGAGAACTAGCTTGTTAAATTATAACAAAGTGTGATTATACAATTTTGGATTAGGAGCTATTTCGTAATTAAACCCTTGCATTCATTTAGTTGCGTTAGTTCATGCATATATATAAAAAAAACAACAAAAAAAATTTCAAAATCCAAAATAAAAAAAAATTGTAAATATTCCTTAACTTTGTTTTTAAACCCTTTCTTTTGAATTTTTTTTAATCAAAAACAAAAATCCAAAAAGAAATTTTACTTTGTTTTTTTTAGAAAAGCAAAAATTCAAAAAAATATAAAAAAAAACCTTTTCAAAAAACCAAAAAAAAATTGAAAATCCAAAAACAAAACAAAAATCAAATTTTCGTTTTTCAAAAAATAAATAAATTATTTGTGAATACTTTTCCTTTATAAAAAAATTCCAAAAAAAAAACCTAAAAACATTCTTGAAAATATCTGAGTTTCCCTACTTACATGAATTTTACGATAGTTGTGGAAATCAATATAATCCATATAATTTCACTCCAAATTCTTATGGATATTTTAACAACAACTATTGTGTAAATAATTCGAATTTCGAACAACAAAATTTTCAAAATGATGAACAACCCTCAACTCTTGAAAATAGCATTTCTTCTTTACTTGAACTCGTTACGCTAAATCAAAGAATGAACGATTTGTGCTATAACACAAGTCAAAGTTTTCAAAATAAGCAAGATTTGAAGTCACTTCAAAATTCAAACGATTTCTAGTATAACTCATGCCAATTCAATTTCGAACTCCAAAGTGAATTTCAAAATCAAAATCAAAATGTGAAAAACTTTTCAAATAATTTTGGCAATGGGAATAATCTTGACTACAATGCGAGTGAAAAATTTTGTTTTCAACAAATTCAAATTGAAAATTCTCAATTTAATAATCATGAATTTGATTTAGTTGAGAAAATGGAAAAAGATTACGAGGATTTGTTACGTGATACCTACAAAAAAATTCGTGAGAAACATAATCAAATCCCAACTTGTGAAAAATCAAATGATAATCCATCGTTTATCGAAATTGACGATTCTTGTTCTCAACAAATCCAAATCGAAAATCCTCAAGTTAATAATTATAAATTGGATTTTGTTGAACAAATGAACAAAATTTATGATGATCACATGAATTTGTTGATTGAAACATATAAAAAATTACGTGAACAAAAAATAAAATCCCAACATGTGAAGAGCTGAGTGATAATCCATCTTTTACCCAATTTGACGATTTTCAAACAACAACTTTTGAAATTGAAAATGATGATCTTAATGAAGTTGTTGAAAACACGATAATTGAGTTGGATTTCAATTCTTTTGAGGGTAAGGAACTCGATTTAAATTTCGATCTTCCTTTTTCCGATTTCGAAAATTTGAATACAACAACTTTGGATTTTGAACACGATACATGTAGTGAAGTTGTTGATAATCCAACAAAGAAAGACGAATTTAATGAACACGGATTCTATGGACTTTTCAAAAATGAGTTGTTGAATTCCGAAGGAGAAGAGTTAAATCACCATTTCGATTTTGAAATCAATAACTTTGAAGAATTCGTCAATGATGAGCTTGAATTTCAATGTGGTGAAACTGAACTTGAATTTCAATCAATTGTTTTATTGACCCCAAAAATCATTGAAAATAAAACAACTCGTACGATTTTTAATAAAATGACATTTGTTTTTCCAAATCAACATTCAATTTTGAAATCTTTTACGGTTTGGTTTTCCGTGCTTAAGTTGTGTCTCGCATATTTGACGGGACAAATGAATCAGTCTTTGGAAGACCGTTTCATTTACTTTTTAACAATATACTTCTGATCTCGTGTAAATACCGCTTATTTTCATGTAAGTATAGGTCATCTTTTTATTTTTGTTTTATACTTCTCCTTCCACTTGGGTTGACTGTGGGGACACAGTTAAAATCAAGTGTGGGGGGAGTCTCATCTTCATTTTTAATTTTTCATGGTAATTTTTATTTTTTCATGGTTTATTTTTACATTTTCTTTCCAAAACTTAAAAAAAACAAAATAAAATCTCAAATTTTTTAAGCATTTTTGATTTATTTTTAAAGAAACACTACAGGATAAATATATGGTTTTGGTTTATTAAATTGAAATTTTGAAAATTTATTTGTCTTAACAAAAATAAAAATAAAGTTTGATTACAAATAACAATGGTTTAACAAGTATATATGAAGATTCATACTTTTTAATTATGAAATACATCCTAATTGCAAATCTTTGTTTTAAAAATGGTTGATTTCAAGTAAAGATATAACATTTTTTTGTCTTCTAAGTTAAATGGTGCTAAGATGATAGTGCGAAACTCTCTCTTCTAAAAAACAAAAACAAAACAAAACATATTTCTTGTATATAAGTATATTTTTTAATAAACACCAACATTCATGTGTTCACACTCGTGTGTTCACTAGCCATGCTCTGTACCCTTCTCACGTAAGCCCGAAAGGAAGTGCACGATTGGTATATCTGGCCTCGGTTTATCTGAGTTAGGTGTGTCTATATAAAAATTATTTTTCTAATAATGCCTACAGTCAATAAATGTTCACACTTGTATGTTTACTCGCCATGCTCTGTATTCCCCTCACATCAGTCTGCAAGGCAGTGCATGGGTAATATATCTGGCCTCAGTTTATCTGAGTTAGGCATATGTAAATATTGTTAATATCAATAAAACTTTCAAATAAAAAATTAGAGAGAGTAAGCAATTGAAATCCAAATACTATTTTAACTTGTTTGATTTGACTTGTTATTGAAAAGAAATGGAAATACCACTTTGATAAACTTTTATTATCAACTAAGGATCCATTTCATAGTTACACTATATTATCGACCGAAACAATGAGTTAACCTATAGCCCATTTGTTACGATAACTTCGTTTTTATTGGAAATTTTGACAAGTAAATGACTTAAATTTCAAGATAATGACCAAAACCTATATTTAACTTATTTGTGTCAATTTAAAAGTAAATCCTTCATTGTAAATATTGTCAAAAACTAACATTCATCTCTTTGTAAATAAATCTTGCATTTTGTAAATATTTTCATCCTACATTTTGGATTTTGTAGGTAGTATCCGCCGAAAACCCTCACGAGACAACACTCGTCCTACTGGGGACACCCAGAGGTTTAACGGCTTGTTGCATACGCTCAATGCAATCATGCTCCCTACGAAAAGGATTTATCTTAGTGTGGGGGTATTTGATGTGCACGTAAATGTGCATATTTTTACAACCATATTGAATCTGATTAAATTAAATAAATGATCATATCGGGTATTTTAACATGTTTAAACCAAAATTCATATTATTCTCAAATTGTCATATATTCATCTTCATAAAGAGGCAAAATGGACATTTTTGTGCATATATTAATTTATGAAAATTTACTTGGAAATTTCTACATTATTTTGTAGGAAATTGGCTTCAAATGAAAGAGGGTTTCATGGAAAATATGCATGCACAAGTGAATACAAAGGAATAAAGATGGAAATAATTCAAACTCATGATAATGGAGGACCCCACCTACTCACCTATCTTAATGTACAAATTAGAGGTTAATGCACATGCTAATAGAGTTTAAAGCTTCATGCACACTTAAATGATGATTACTTGATGCTAATGATTACTTGGCATCTACACTTCCTAAGAGGGTATTTTGGGCAATCCCCAAAAAAGTGGATTAGGGTTTCATACATGTATAAATACCCCTTATGCTTCATGTAACCTCTCTTCCTCTTAGTAAGTTTAAGCTTAGATTAAAAAAAAAGCTCTCCTTCTCTTTTCATGGCTACTTAGCCATTTTAATCCTATGTAATTTTTCTTTTTTTAAGCAATATTAATTACTGTTTTCTTTTATTTTCTTGTTTATTTCCTTTCATGTTAGTAGTGTAGATTTATTTATTTATTTATGCAAATAGAGTAGATTTTATTTTATGCAAGTAGATTAGTTTTTCTTTTCATTTTGTTCTCTTTCTCCTCTTGTTTGTTTAATGTTGCAAGCTACAATTGTTGAAAGATAACAAAAATGAGAGGCTAAACCCCTTCAATTTAAGGGTAATGAAGCTCTCTAATTATGTAACTTCAACATAACTTGTTAATCTTGATCTCTTTTTGTGCTTAATGACAATGCTTGAAGTGGTTTACCTTGTTGTTTTTGCTTTGAATTTGATAGCCTATATTGTTGACACCAAATAGGCTATGTTTAAACAATCACAAAACATAAATTGCTTCTTTATCTAAATATGATTATGGAAAAGAATTGAATGTTGAAATTAAAATTTGATGGCCTATATTTCTAAAAAAATAGTTAATAGGTCATGCTTAAAATAGATTTCATTTTCAACTTGTTGTCATTTTTCATGAGAATTAAATAGTGGTTTAGAGGTTGTGTTATAGTTTGATGGCTTATGTTGGGCTAATTAATAGCACAAATATGTCATACTTATGATAAGCACATCATTTAAATCAACTGATGACAAAAAAAGAGATATCATAATTTCATATTTTGTTGAACTATGTGATCTAGAGAGTGCAATTATCTTTAAATTGTCATTTTATTCTCATAGTTTTCATTCACTTTTGTAGTTGTTAGTTTGTTAGTTTTCTCATTTTCTAGCTTAACACTCTCTAAATCTTTGGTTAATTTGATTGAATAGGAAATTTAAGATCAACAATTCCCTGCAGATCGATCTGTACCCGCCACGTACTAGAATTGTACGCTATGCGCTTGCGGTAATTTTAATTCAAAATTTATCGACAATTTTCTAACTCATAGAAAAAACATCGTTAAACAGTGTCCCAGCCTTACCTACTATTATGAGACCATCAGTCCTAGATCTGAAAGGGAATGCTGCCGGTACGGGCCCTACTTCTATATTTGCTTATTAACTTAATCTAAGTTTTAAAATAAGCCTCTTCTATTATCTCTTCTTTCTAATTATAACCTATGTGTTATAATTGTTCTTGCAACTATTACTCTTTTATTTTCTCTTTTTAGTTATAACCACTTATTATAATCATGCTTGTAAATATCTTAAATTTGCCTATTTCAGTTCATCTCTATTTTATTTCAGTTTTTCTTATTTTACACCTGATTTTCTATAAATTTAGTGTTTTTCTATTCTAATCCATATTAGCGAATTCTTCTTTTTTTAATTTATTCGTGTAAAAAGGGATTAATTCTCTATAAAAAGAAACTAATATTTACAGGCTAAATTCCAACTTAAAAAAGATGTAAATAACTATAATTAACTGAATAAAATAGCTGAATAAAAATAGACTGAAAAGAAATTCTGAAATTTACTTAAAAATAGACTGTAAATAAACTTACATAAAAATTGTCTCAAAATTGTAGAAAAACTACAACTATTGAGAACCCTATTATTTTTAATTACTTAAAAATTTAAAATAATTACAAAACACTCACCTGTGGTCCTTAGCTCTAATACTTGGCCTTCTTGGATCCACTTCTAGGGCGTAGAATATTTTTATTAAAAAGATCTTCTCCCTAGAAAAAATTTCTATTTAGGGTTCAACCTCAGGCAATGAACCCAATTGGGAGAAAATCTTAATGAGAAAAATAGCTAGGTCTAGGGTCTTATTTATAGTGTGGCTTAGGGATCTCAGGCCGTCGGATTTGAAGATTGAATCTGGTGCAACCACGTCATAGGCTTGCTAGGAACCATCGGATGTAAGCATGAACGCACAGGATCTCCCAAAAATCAAGTTTTGACATGTTCGGCTCGTACCTGGATGATTCTTTGTCCATGCAAAATGACTGGTCGACCTGACCCCTTTGGGGGTCGACCTAACCCAAACATGGGTCGACCTATGCCTTTGAATTTTTTTTTGTTTTAGTTTATTAAATTCTTATTTCTTATTTCTCTCATAACTTCTCCATACTGACTCTGATTTCGACAAGTTATATATGAAAATTGATCAAAAAATCGCAACGGACCCAATGGTGCAACTCCCGTAGCTCGATTCTAAAAATTTCACAAACTTATTTTATTATTTAATTAATCTGTTAATTAATTATTATAGCTCAAATTTTGGGTTGTTACAGTAAGCAGGGAAGCCAACCGGAAAGAAGTGCAAAAATTGCATAACTCTTCGGATTGTTACCAATCTGATCCAGTTGGATTGGTACCAATCCAAAAAGTTATCTTGGAATCACTTCAAATTTTTTGTGCTTCTTCCTATGGACAACTAAAGGCTTTTGGTGCAATGGTTCCGATCCAAGTGCTCTCTAGATCCTATAAATACAATCCTACTTTCAATAGAAAAGGGGTTTCGAACATGATCTCTGCTGAAGCTCTGTTATTCTTTCTTCACTCCTCTTCTCCCACACAACAGCCATTAAGAGACAATTAAGATCCTCCTTTTGTTTTCTAACAATGGTGGCTTAATCTAACGTGAAGAAGAGGATCATATTGTAATTCAAACTCTCTTGTAACATTAGTTGATCAACAAAAGCTATAAAGTGGACATAGGAAAATCTCTTGTCTCTTTACATTTTCTGCAATTTACTATTGTTTTCCTATTTTATTTGCCTTGATAAACAGGACCGGTGCTTTCACACTTAATCCAGGGTGTTGATCCATTTTTTGCGTTAACATTTTGGTGCTTTAACCGAGAACCCAACTCAGGCTCATATCCAGCTATCTA
The DNA here is from genome assembly GCA_030737815.1 of Allium fistulosum. Classification (NCBI taxonomy): domain Eukaryota; kingdom Viridiplantae; phylum Streptophyta; class Magnoliopsida; order Asparagales; family Amaryllidaceae; genus Allium; species Allium fistulosum. Next base: position 1,213,294,737 of record CM060904.1, on the reverse strand, counting down.
CTTTGGATCGAACAAATTCGGAAGTTAGATCCTCAATCTTTTCTTAGAAAATTTGCTGTTGAGACTTACTGGCACCAGAAAGAAAGAGAACTGCTTCAGGAAGATCCATAGGAGCTGTAATGGCTGGAGAGGAAATCAGTCCTCAACAAGTTGAAGTTAACGGCATCAACACAACAAATCAGATGTCGAGATCTTCTATCCAGCATGAAGTTGCCACTAGAGTCGAGTTAAACAGGATGGTTGATGAATCAATCAAATGATGGAGAACAGACAAAAGGCTCTTATGGAAAAACTAAATTCCCTTCTGATCTTGCAATCACCGGCTGCTACGAGAACATGCCAGAGCCTGCGGCTGCCACAAAGTAGGAAAACTCCTCTGTTTCTAGCCTAAACAGGAGAAACGGAAAGCAGTAGAGAAAAGGAGTAGTAGGTGGAGTTGCAGGAATCACCATAGAAGGAAACTCAAGCACTCCACCAACTGCAAAGCGGCCCATCATGAACTTGAATCTGGGGACGAAAACCCCACGGGAGGATATAGAGTGGATCTTTCTGACATCGAAGACTGTGAATAACTTGATGATGATGACTTGAAAGAAAACACTAACGCACTCAATACCGGCAGAGAGGTCCAAACTTCCCCTATACAACCAACTGCAAGCCAAAGGAACTCCGAGGGAGTGGCTATCCCGAAGATAGAAGAGCCTAGGCTTCAGCCCACTTACCAAGACCATTTGCAAAGTTAAACACTTGGTATAGTCACTGATAGCCAGCCCATGGATTGACGGACATCTAAGGTATATATCACGGACATGATCAAGCACCTAATGGATGAAAGTAAGAAGAGGAGAGATGATGAATGCGGATCCACTCTAAGTCGGACTCCCTTCACTGATGAAATTCCGAATGAACGATATCCTAAAAAGTTCACTATGCCAACTATTCCATCCTACGATGGAACTAGAGACCCGAAACCTCACTTGTACAAGTACCGTTGGTACATGGATGGAGCAAATGCCTCAAATGTTGCTCGGTGTAGATGTTTTCCAATATTTCTGGAGGGAATTGCTTCCATGTGGTTCACTAGGCTCCTACCTAAATCCTTCTCCACTTTCGATAAATTAGCAATAAGGTTCGTCGATCGGTTTAGGCTTTACACGGCACAACCGAAAGATGTGATGTCCTTATCGGGCCTATTCCAAGGATGAGATGAACCTTTGAAATCCTTCATAAGTTGATTTAACACCGCGGTCACTGAAGTAAGTAACTCAAACGAAGATATGTTCTTCATGGCTCTAGTTCGCGCCATCCATGCCGACACCGAATTCGAAAAAAGGATCAAAATGAAGCAACCTACCACTAGGAAGGACTTTAATCAAAAGGTGAGCCAATACTTGAGATTGGAAGAAGCAATGAAGCTAGAAGGAAAACCTGCTAACCTTCAACCAATGAACGTTAAGAAGGATGGTAGCCGCGAACCAAGACGCAAATGCCTCCGGCACCGTTATAGTAAATGCGGGAAAGGATGGGAATCAAAAAAGGAAGAATCAAAATTCCAACAAGCAAAATGCAAGTAGCAAGCGACTTAAAGGCTTGAGGTACGAAGACTACACCCAGCTTAATGATACTCCAGAGAACATCTACCTCTTGAAACAAGGGACGGAAGAGTATAAGAAGCCACCTAAAAAGGAAATGACCAAATAGCAAAAGCATTCCAGAAAGTACTACCACTTCCATGAAACTCATGGTCATAACACGAATGATTGTCGTCACTTAGAAAACCTGATTGAAGAGCTGATTCGAGAAAATAAGCTTCAACGGTACGTGAAGAAACCGCAAAATCCTAACTACCCTACAACACTCCAAGGTCCCAGAGATTGGGGGAACCAAGCTAGAACCAGCAAAGAGGGATCCAAATGGACCGACCAGAGACTTATTATCGAAGTAATATCTAGAGGACCTCATCCTGCGTAGAAGAGTTGGGGAGAAATGGAGCGATACGCGAGCTCATTAAGACACGGTCCGAAAGATTCATGCTTTGTGATCGAAGATGGAACTCCTGCCAAGCAGTAGAGGACCTTGAATGAGTACATATTGTTCCGAAATTGAGACATTGAAGGAAAAGAAGATCCGACCCTTGCCGTTCTGTGAATATCCTTTTCAAACATACATTTAATCAAATGAAGATCAGTATGAAAGACGTATCCGCTTGCTGAACGATGATCCAGGGATTTACTGGTGAACCTAAGCAACCAGTCGGAACAATTGATTTACTCCTATAACAAGGAGAAGATGACCAAAGAGTTATCCTCATCAAAACCTATGTGATTGTAGATGAAATATCCACCTACGATGCTTTCTTGGGTTGGCCTGCTATAGTAGATTTTAGGATTGCTTTAGCTCAGCGGTGTCTAACGACGAAATTTTGAAAGAGAATGGAGTTGGGGTGATCAAAGGAGATCAAGGTGTTGCTAAAGAATGCTACATCGCAAAATTACACGAGTCTAGAAGGAAAGAAAAGGGGAAGAATGTAGGGAGAACTCTCCACATTTGTAAACCTACCGAATAGAAACTACAAAGCCGCCCTTGGCTTAAGGACCATAGCCAATTCGATAAGGCTTTGGGCCCTAGAAAGAAGAGTTCAAGGAAGGAACGGGCAACACCCTAGAATTGATGGTGTCTGCCCTACTCGATATGGATGACCCAACACGGATCTTAAAAATTGGATCACATCTTGGAAACAAGACGCGACTGGAACTCATCAAATTTCTTCGTGCCAAATTAGATGTATTCACTTGAATACATTAAAAAATGTGTGGAGTTTTGCTGGAGATTGCATGCCATGCACTTAATATTGATCCCAAGTATACACCGATGAAGCTGAAGAGACGCAGCCTAAGAACCAAACGGTCCAAAGCGCTGAGAGAAGAAGTGGATAAGCTGATGGCAAATGGTTTTATCCACGATGCAACCTACCCTGAATGGGTGTCCAACCCAGTCTTAGTCAAGCAGTCCAATGGAAAATGGTGAACTTTTTTCGACTACTTGGACCTAAACAAAGCTTGCCCAAAAGGTAGCTTTCCTCCGCCTAGAGTCGACCAACTCATGGATGGAACAGTTGGACATGAACTACTATCATTTATGGATGCTTACTCGGGGTACAACCAGATCACGATGCATGAACTTGACCAGGAAAATACTAGTTTCATTACTGATCTAGGATTATACTGCTACAAAGTAATGCCATTCGACTTAAAGAATGCTGAGGCAACCTACCAACGACTGGTGAACGCCATGTTCAAACAGTAGATCGGGAAGACTATTGAAATTTATGTAGACGATATGTTGGTTAAATCACACATAGCTGCAAATCACTTGGACAACCTCGCCGAAATGTTTGAAATACTCCGCAAATATGGAATGAAACTCAATCCACTTAAATGTCACTTCGGGGTAGCCTCTAGATAGTTCTTGGGATTCATTGTAAGCGCTAGAGGCATCGAAGAAAATCCCGAATAAATTACCACTTTACGGAAAGTCGAGGCCCCGAGGAACAAAAAGGAGTTACAAAGCTTGAATGGAAAATCTCCAGCACTAAGTCGGTTATTTCAAAGCAACCGACAAACGTATAGCATTCTTGACGCGCTAAAGAAGGGAAAGAAGAACGTCGAATGAAATCAAGCTTGTTAAACTGCATTCGAAGAGTTGCTGCGACATATGGAAACCCCGCCAATCCTACCCAAGCTAGTAGACGGAGAAAACTTGTACATCTACTTAGCAGTCTCACCCTATGCTTTTAGTGCCACGCTCATACGAGGAGAAGCTAAGATCTAGCAACCTGTATATTACATCTGTAAATAATTCACTGGAGCCGAAAAGAACTATTCAAAATGGAAAAAATTGGCATATTGCCTCTTGATTGCATCCAAAAAGTTACGACCGTTCTTTTAGGCACATACGATCAAAGTGCCGACAGATCAACCCTTGAAGCGAGTGTTGTACCGCCCCGAGACCTTTGGATGGCTTATCAAACGGGGCATCGAATTAAGTCAGTACGAAATAACATACCATCCTCGAAAGGCAATCAACAAGCAAGCATTGGCGGATCTCATTGCTGAGTTTACAATACGAGATAGCGAGGAAGAAACGACTTCGGAAGTGGAGACATGTTGGAAGTTGTTCATCGATGGTGCATCTAACGACTTTTTCTCGGGGTAAGGAGTAGTGCTCGAAACTCCCAAAGGACGATCCATTTGCTATGCCTTGCACTTGGAATTCCCTATAACAAATAACGAAGTGAAATACGAAGCATTGATAGCCGAGTTGAAAGTTTTGAAGGAACTAGTGATAAAGTCTGTACACATCTATAGCGACTCTTGGCTAGTTGTCTGCTAGGTAAAAGGCGAATACCAAGCTTGAGGTGATAGCCGGGTTGAAAGTTGTGCACGAACTGCTAAATGACATTGAACATTACACCATAACTCATATCCCGAAACTCTGACTACTCTAAGTATAAGCGAGATAGACATGGATTGGAATTCTGAAACAACCAAAGTACGGGAAACGTAGATGACACCAATCAAGGACTACCTTCTCAAAGGAAAACTCCCTGTAGACAAGAATAAATGGAAAAGGCTCCTTCGGAAGGCACCGTGATTTGTAGTACAGGATGGGATTCTCTACCGAAGGGGATTCTCTACCCATTGCTTAGGTGTGACTAACGACGATGCCCGAAGAATCCTAACGGAAGTTCATGAAGACGACTGCAGAGATCACAGTTTAGGGCAAACCCTTGTAAAGAAAGTTCCCCGATATGGGTATTTTTAGCCAACAGTAAACCGCAATGCAGCAGATTATGCCAGACGATGCGACCAATGCCAAATATTCTGCAAGATCAAAAGAACTCCTTCAATAGAGTTGACACGGATGCTTAGCCCGTAGCAATTCGCGATCTGGGGAATTGATTTGATTGGTGTATTACCATAGGCCAAAGGAGGAGAAAATATGCTATAGTTGCTATTGACTATTTCACCAAATAGGTCAAAGCGGAACCGCTGGCCAATATTTCAACAAAGAAAGTTATTAATTTTGTCACTAAAAATATTATTTGCAAGTTTGGAGTGCCACAAAAAAACATCACGGACAACGGGACTCAATTCAAAAGCGCTAAGTTCAAAGACTTTTGCAAACACTTCCGAATCGAGAAAAGTTTTTCCGTTGTTGCACATACGCAGGCAAACAGGCAAGTGGAAGGAGTGAACAAGATCATCAAATCCACCATCAAAAGTGGCTAACTAAAGCTAAAGGAAGTTGGTTGATGAACTTCCACTCGCAGTATGGGCTTACTGGACAATGCACAAATCTACAACCGGGCACTCCCCGTATGCCCTGGCATATGGTTCGGAAGAAATGATCTCAGTCGAGATAGAAGTCCCCTCTCATCAAAAGAAAAACTTCAATCAAAGGAAAAACGAGCAGCTCCTACTCGAGTCGCTTGATATGATCGATGAGAAGAGGGAAGAAGCCGAGTTAAGGACTGTTGCTCATCAAAGAAGGGTCACATGATATTTCAATTCCAAAGTCCATAACCGCACTTTCAAAGTGGGAGACCTTATCCTCAAACGGGTCTACCCTGTACCAGGAACATTCGGACCAAATTAGGAAGGGCCCTATGTGATTGACCAGAAGCTAGGGGATGGCACATTCAAGCTAACAACTGTAGAAGGAACCCAAATTCCCCGAGCTTGGAAAAGCGAATCGCTGCGTCGGTACATTATTTAAGACTGTCTTATATATTTCCTATTTCCTACAAACAAGCCATCCCAGAATGCTGGAGGCATTGTAAATAGGCAGAACTTGCCCAACTTTTATTAATAAAATTGCTTTGCCTTCTGAACCAATAAAACTGTGTTCAAAAAAATAACCTGCTGGGTGGACGAAGTCAAATCGACTAAAAACCATCCAATCGCTGCTTGAGATAGTGGAACCACGCTTAAGTACGCCCCATCTACCTGCCGATTCGACGGAAGTAAATCGACTCAAACTGTTGGATCGACGGAGTTCGATCCCCGCATTCTAAGAACCAATGTTGCTCCGGCAACACTGGGAAGGCCCAAATAAAAGCCACGCACCGTTTCTTGGGTTGTGGAATCATGCTCAAGTAAATATAATTACTTAAGTTATGCACTCCTGTTTAACGACAAATTTTCTATCGGTTTAGAAAATCACCGATAAATTTTGAATTAAAATTACCACAAGCGCATGGCGTACAATTTTAGTACGTAGCGAGTACGTGTTGATCTGTAGGGAATTTTTAAGATTTAAAATTTTCAAATCAGTCAAATTAAACCAAAAGTGGAGATTGATTTGAAAACTAGAAAACTAAGCAAATATTGAGATTGAAAACTATGTGATTAAAATTCAATTTAGAGGCAAATCCACTTTCTTATATTTTTCACATAAATCAACATAGAATCAAGTGATGATCTCTTTTTAATCTAAGTAGGATTAGTTATGTATTTATCATAAGCATGGCCTATTTGAGTTATTAATTAACACAAATCAAACCATCAAACTATTATACAAATCTAGTCCTACTTTTTCAAATCTCACGAAACAAGGCATAGAAATGAAACCAAAATCTAGTTTAAGCATGATCTATTTACTATTAATTAGTAACATAGATCATCAAATTTTGATTAAAACTTCACTTCATTGTCATGATCATATTTTAGATGAAGAGGCAATTTGTGATTAATGAGATAAGCATAGCCAATTTGTTATGAAAAAAGTAGGCTATCAAATTCAACATAAAACACAAACAAACATAAACATCCATTTTCTCATGAAGCACAAAGAGATCATACATAGAAAATTATGTTGAATCTAGATGATAAAAGAAAGCTTCATTACCACTAAATTGTAGGGATTTAGCGTCTCATTTGTGTTATCATTTCAACATATAGAGATTTCAACACTGAAAATAAAATAAAGTAGGGAATAAATAAAGAAAAAGAAGATTAACTACTAGAAGGAAATGAACTAAACTAAGTGCATAAATGTAAATCTAAGCTATGAACATGAAATGAAAGAGAGCATAAGAATAAAAATAAGCATAAAAGTAAAGAGAAGCATGTAGAAAAGAGAAGGCATAGGAAGCTATTTTTATTTCACTTTGATTTGTGTTTACAACTTGCTAATTTCCTAAATAAAATGAGAGAGTAGGAAAATATTTACATGTACATAAGAGGGCTATTTATACATGCATAAAACCATAATTCAATTTTTAGGGTGCTTCCCAAAATGCCCTTGTAGAAAGTGTGGCCACTAAGTAACCATTAGCCACTAATTAATCCATCATCAAATATGCATGAATCTTTAACCTCCACTTAGTTGGCCATTATCTTCTAATTGTAGATTTAGGCAAGTGGGTAGGTGGGGTCCTCCATGATCATGTATTTGAATTATTTCCATCATCCCTCCTTTAAATTCTCTTGTGCATGCATATATCTTCATGAAACCCTCTTCCATATGCATCCAAATTCCTATAAAAATTATGAAAAATGTCCAAGTAAAAAGTCCCAAATTAATACATGCACAAAAATGACTATTTTGCCCATGTATGTAGATGAATATATGATAATTGGAAAATAATTTAATTTGGTTTTAAATATGTTAAAATACCCAAATATGACATTTATTTAAATAAAAATAGATAATATATGGATGTAAATATATGCACATTTACGTGCACATCAAATACCCCCACACTTATCTTTTTATTCGTCCTCGGATAAAGGAAAACTAAGATAAATCCATTTTCGTAGGGAACACGATTGCATTGAGTGTATGCAACATGTCGTTAAACCTCTGGGTGTCCCTAGTAGGACGAGTGTTGTCTCGTGAGGGTTTTCAGTGGATACTACCTACAAAATCCAAATGCAAAAGTGAAAATATTTACAAAATGCAAGATTTATTTACAATGGGATGAATGCAAGTTTTTGAAAGTATTTACAAATGAAAGATTCACTTTCAAATCGACACTAATAAGTTAAATATAAGTTCTGGTCATTATCAAGAAATTTAAGTCCTTTTACTTGTCAATATTTTCAACAAAAATTAAGTTGTCATAACAGATAGACTATAGTTTGGCTAGTTGTTTCGGTTGATAACACAATGTAATTATGAAATGGATCCTTAGTTGATTATCAAAGTTTGTCAAAGTTGTATTTTCATTTCTTTTCAATAACAAGTTAAATCAAACAAGTCAAAATAGTGTTTGGATTTCAATTGCTTACTCTCTCTTATTTGAAAATTTTAACAATATTTACATATGCCTAACTCAGATAAACTGAGGCCAGATATATCACCCATGCACTGCCTTCCGGGCTTACGTGAGGGGAATACAGAGCATGGCAAGTGAACACACAAGTGTGAACACTTATTGACTATAGGCATGATTAGTTAAAGAATTTTTGTATACTTACACCTAACTCAGATAAACTGAGGCCAGATATACCGATTGTGCACTGCCTTTCAGGCTTACGTGAGAAGGGTACAGAGCATGGCGAGTGAACACACGAGTGTGAACACGACTCTAGTTGTTAAAAATATATACATATATACAAATGTTTTTTTTACTTATATATTTTTTTTGTTTTTTTTCTATTTTTTTTATAAAGAGAGAGTTTTGCAAAATCATCTTAGCACCATTTAACTTAGAAGATAAAAATGTTATATCCTTTGCTTTAAATTTACCACTTTTTTAAACAAAGATTTTCAATTAGAATATACTTCATAATTAACACATATGAACCTTCATATATACTAGTTAAACCATTGTTATTTGTAATCAAACTTCATTTTTATTTTTGTTAAGGCAAATAAATTTTCAAAAATTTCAATTTATTAACCAAAACTTATACTTATCCTATAGTGTTTCTTCAAAAATAAATCAAAATGCTAAAAAGAAAATGTTTTTGAGATTTAGAAATTTTGAGATTTTTTTTTAAGTTAAAAGAAAATGAAAGTTCAAAAATGCCATGAAACTTTAAAAAAAATGAAAATGAGACTCCCCCTACACTTAATTTTGACTGTGTCCCCACAGTCAATGCATGATATAATAAGTGTAATGGGGAAAACTATGTACATATTTACAAAAGAGGGTTAACATTCTTACTAGACGTAGCTTGGCTCATGAAGGATCATGAGCTCCTCCTCTTGGTTATTTGGCAATTCCAAGAAAGGTTTCAAACGATGACCGTTGACTTTGAAAATCAATCCATCCCTAGGGTTTTCTATTTCTACGGCACCATGTGGAAAAACAGTTCGTACCACAAATGGTCCAGTCCATCTTGATTTAAGTTTCCCAGGGAATAAATGAAGTCTTGAGTCATATAAAAGAACTTTTTGGTTAGGCGAAAACATTTTTCTTAGGATTGACTTGTCATGAAAACTTTTGTTTTTTCTTTGTAAATTTTCTCGTTTTCATAGGCGTCGTTCCTAAGTTCTTCTAGTTCATTGAGTTGTAGTTTTCGGTTTTCGCCAGCTTTATCGAGATCAAAGTGTAAGTTCTTTATTGCCCACAACGCTTTGAGTTCGATTTCAATGGGTAAATGGCAAGCTTTACCGTAAACTAAACGAAATGGGGACATCCCAAGGTTAGTTTTAAAAGCAGTATGGTAAGCCCAAAGCACGTCGGTCAATTTCTTAGACCAATCTTTTCGATTTATGTTAACAGTTTTCGCTAAGATTTTTTTTATTTGTCGATTTGAAACTTCAACTAGGCCACAAGTCTGAGGATGATACGGAGTGGATAACTTGTGGGTTATCGAGTATTTTTTCATTAAAGTTTCAAAAGAACAGTTGCAAAAATGGGTCCCGTTATCACTGATTATTATGCGAGATGTGCCGAACCTCGAAAAGATGTTTTCTTTGAGAAATTTCACAACAATTCTATGGACGTTGGATTTGCAAGGAACGGCTTTGACCCATTTTGAGACGTAATCGACAGCGAGAAGGATATACAAGTTTCCAAAAGAATTAGGAAAAAGTCCCATAAAGTTCATACCCCAAACATCAAAGATTTCGATTGTAAGAATGGGGTTTAGAGGCATCATATCTCGTCGAGAAATTCGTCCAAGTATTTGATATCGATCGCAAGTTTTACAAAATTCAAATGAGTCTTTGAAAAGAGAAGGCCAATAGAAACCACACTAAAGCACTTTTTCCATAGTTTATCGAGGACCGAAATGTCCACTGCACGCTTGATCGTGGCAAAATGAAAGAACACTCCTGATCTCATTATCCAGATGCAACATCAAATGATTTGGTAGGGACAATATTTGATCAAGTATGGATCGTCCCAATAGAAATATTTCATTTGGGACATGAATTTTCATTTGTCCTGTTTGGACCAAGATGAGGGAGTTTCTTTAGTGACTAAGTAGTTCACTATATCAGCGTACCATGGATCGATAGAAATTGAAAGAAGTTGTTCATCGGGGAAGTTTTCATTGATTGGCAAAGAAGATGGTGTGTTCGCAAGACGAGACAAGTGATCGGCTATGACATTATCGGATCCTTTTTTGTCTTTGATTGTAAGGTCAAATTCTTAAAGTAAAAGGATCCAACGAATCAAACGGGATTTAGCATCCTTTTTGGAAAAAAGGTATCGAAGAGCAGTATGGTCGGTGTAAACCGTGATGTGTGAACCTATCAAGTAAGGTCGAAACTTTTCGAGTGCAAAAACGACAACTAGAAGCTCTTTTTTGGTTGTTGTGTAGTTGAGTTGAGCGTCGTTCAAAGTCATACTCGCATAGTAAATGAAATGAAGGATTTTGTTGATGCGTTGTCCTAAGTCAACACCAACTGAAGTTAGAAGCGTCACACATTATTTCGAAAGAAAGATCCCAATTGGGTGTGCAAATGATTGGAGCAGAAATGAGTTCGTTTTTGAGACGTTTGAAAGAAGAGATACAATCAGAGTTAAAATCGAAAGGAACGTCTTTTTCAAGAAGAGTTGTTAAAGGACGAGCGATTTTGCTAAATTCTTTCATAAAGTGTCGGTAAAAGCCAGCGTGTCCTAGAAATGATCGAATGTCCTTAACAGATTTGGGAATGTGTAGATTTGCAATTATGTCAACTTTTGCTTTATCTACCTCAATGCCTTTATTTGAGATGATATGTCCAAGGACTATGCCTTGTTTGACCATAAAGTGGCATTTTTCCCAATTCAAAGTCAAATGTTTTTCTTTACATTGATTTAGAACCAACTCGTAATGATGTAAACATTCGGAAAAAGAATCTCCAAAGATAGAAAAATCATCCATAAAAAATTCTAGAAAGCGTCAATCATGTTAGAAAAGATGCCAACCATGAATCGTTGGAAAGTAGCAGGAGCGTTACAAAGTCCGAATGGCATACGTCGATAAGCAAAGGTACCAAATGGACACGTGAAGGTCGTTTTATCTTGATATTCGGGAGCAATTGGAATTTGGTTATAGCCTGAATAACCATCAAGGAAGCAGTAGAATTCATGGCAAGCTAAACTTTCAAGCATTTGGTCAATGAAAGGAAGAGGGAAGTGATCTTTACGTGTTGCGGCATTTAGTCTTCGATAGTCAGTGCGAACACGCCAACCTGTTTGAGTACGAGTTGGAATAAGTTCGTTTGAATCGTTCTTGACAACGGTTAGCCCAGACTTTTTCGATACAACGTGAATTGGGCTGACCAATGAACTATCAGAGATTGGGTAAATGATTCTGTTATTGAGAAGTTTAAGAATTTCATCACGCACCGCATTTTTCATTTTTGGATTAAGCCTTCGTTGCGCGTTATGAACAGGCTTGGCATCGTTGATTAAATGGATGTGATGTTGAACAAGAGTGGGACTAATTCCATTTATATCGGAGATCAACCATCCAATTGCTTCCTTATTTTGGACAGGATTGAAAGTAAAGAAGTTTCTTGATTGAGAGAGAGAGTCGTAGAAATTATGACGAGAAATGTTTCGTTATCACCTAGGTATGCAAACTTAAGGTGATCGGGAAGTGGTTTGAGGTCCAACTTCGGGAGTTGCTCAATAAAAGGATTGGGTTGAGATTCGGACTCAACTGGAAGCGATTCAAAGGGAAGAGTGTATTCAATCTCATTGGAAATTTCGTGAAATGATTTTTCGTACTCGGCCTCGTTTTCATCGTTAAGGTCAATCGTCTCGTTTTCGAAGTTTTCATGAATGGCGCTAACTTCCAACGTTTGGTCGAGGTTCATTCGATTGGCTTTCAGGATTGAAAATATTAAGATCCAAAGTCATGTTTCCAAAAGAGATTTTCATCGAACCGTTACGACAACTGATTAAGGCATTTGAGGTGGCTAAGAATGGTCGGCCTAAAATCAATGGAATTTGACTCGCAGGATTTGTCACGGGTTGTGTTTCGAGAACGATAAATCAACGGGGAATATGAATTGCCCTACTCGAATGTGCACGTCCTCGATTTCTCCCGTAGGCTTCTTAATGGAGCGATCGGCAAATTGAAGCGTGACTTTTGTGGGTTTGAGCTCACCTAAGCCTAATTGTTCGTACATGGAATATGGAATCAAATTAACACTCGCACCTAAGTCTACCAAGCATTTGTTAATTGTCTTGGCTCCAAATGTACACGAAATCGTAGGGCAGCCAAGATCTTTGTATTTGATGGGCATGGATTGGGACAAGACTTTACTCAAACTGGTGGCTAAGAAGACCTTTTTAGGCACTTGAGTGTGTCGCTTTTGGGTACACAAGTCCTTAAGAAATTTCACGTAAGTGGGGACTTGCTGAACAATGCCAAGAAGCGGAATGTTAACTTTGACTTGTTTAAAAATTTCCAACATCTTTTCCATTTGGTCCGAGTGTTTCTTTGGTCGAAAACGATGTGGAGATGGAACACGATACTCGGTAGGCAGGTCAACTCGAGTAGAAGAGGAATTTTGATGGGCATTTGATTCAATGTTTGGCTCCACGTTCTGTTCTGATTCGTTTGTTGTTTTAGAAGTGTCAAGAGAGGTTTTGGTAAATCATTTGGATTAATGACTTGATTATCGATTTGTTTACCGAACCGTAAAGTTGTGATAGCATTCAATAGGGTGACGTTGCTATCTTGAACAACATGGGCTTGATTTAAATTTGCGTTTTGATTTTTGGGATTTGGAAGGGGATGGCTTGGGAATGTGCCTCGTTCGCGTTCACTTACAGATGTGGCTATTTGACTCATTTGCATTTCAAGTTTTGTAATTGATTAGTTTGTGTTTTGCATACATGAGGTCAATAAATTTTGCAAATTGGTGTTTGATTGAAGACTTTGAGTAGTTGCTTTAGCCAACGTTTCAAGATTTTTCTCAAGAAAACTTAAACGTTTATCGTCTTGGGGAGGATGAGCAGAATTTTGTTGAAAATTTGATGGTTGCGTTTGATTTTGAGACGGACTCGCAAAGTTTGGTTGAAAATGGTTGGGCTGAAAGGGAGGATTCGAAGCATTACTCGAAAATGCTTGAAAATTGGGACGAATCATATTCGTGTTGGGATTATTTTGGTTCCAAGAAAAATTTGGATGATTTCTCCAACCAGGATTGTACGTTGGAGAAAACGGGTCGTTTTTGGCTTTATTGAAAGCATTGATTTGTTCGACAGAATTAGGGCAATGATCGGCTATATGATTAGGATCGTTGCATTTATAACACATCGGGTTAGGAAACTTGGTTCATTTGATTCGATGAGAAAACGTTATCGAATTTTTTAATCATTGTGTCGATCTTAACTTCCAAAGCCAAAGAAGATCCTATCGAGTGTGCACTCGATCGTGAGTAAATTGATTTTTCGTTCGAACGTTCCCATTGGGATGATTTTTCGGCAAGGTTTTCAAGAAATTGCCAAGCATCATCGTGATGTTGGGCAAGAAAGTTGCCTTGGCACATTGATTCGAGCAAGGTTCGTGAGCTGTTTTCGAGACTAGCGTATAAGATTTGGCAAATCATCCATTTTTCAAAGTTTTGGTGTGGACATTTTATCAAAAACTCTTTGAATCTTTCAAAATATTTTCCAAATGGTTTTCCCTTGAATTGATGAAAATATACATTTTTGTTTCGAATTCTACTCGTTTTTTCCAAGGGGTAAAACTTTTTTAAGAAAACTTTTATGAATTCTTCCCAAGTTTTAATCGAGTTTGATGGTAAGATGTATAACCATTTTTCAGCATAATCCGTAAGAGCAAATGGGATTAATCAAAGTTTGATTCCGTCAACGGAAAGTTGTTGGAGTTTAATGGTTGCGCAAACTTGTTCAAATTTCGTCAAAAAGATGTATGGATCATCATGCTAAAAATTACCAAATTTTGGAAGCATGGCAATATGGTTCGACTGAATTTTGAAATGGTTACCCGTAGGGGCGGGTAACATGATGGAAGATGGAATAGAAACTTTATCGGGAAAGATTCTATCTATAAGAGTTCGAGGGGAGTTCTCGTTCGCCATTTCGGGAGGATCGTCTGTTCGATTTAAATGGTTAGTTGTTGAGTCGTGAGTCCAACGATTTGTTGTTGTGTCACGAGTCCAAGTACTCATGCACAAGTGAAATTCGAAAAGAGAAAGAAGTTAGAATCGAGTTTGGAAAATGAAAGAAGATTTGGAAAACGAAATGAAAAATTGTTTTTGTTTCTTTTTTTCAAAGGAAAGGAAACTATTTACTAAGTGAAATTTATTTTTCAAAATAAAAGTATGATTTTTTTTTGGCTTATCAAATTTTAATATGTTTTTGTTTTTAATTTTTTTTTTAATTTTCAGATTTTCAAATATTTACCAAAAGAATTTATTTTTTTTGTTTTTGCAAAATGGGAATTTGATTTTTTTTGTTTTTGGTTTTGAATTTTATATTTTTTTTTGAAAAGATTTTATATTTTTTTTTTGGATTTTTGTTTTTGATTGAAAATTTTCAAAGGAAAGGAAAAAGAATTTTTTTTTGGAATTAAAAACTAAGTTAAGTAAAATTTACAAATTTTTTTTGGATTTTGGATTTTTTTTAAATATGCATGAACTAATATAACTAAATGAATGCAAAGGACTTAATTACAATTTTCTGTCCTTAGTTGCTTCTAACCCAAAATTGTATAATCACACTTTTTCTTAAATCAACAAAAAAATTTCTCAGCCAGGTAACGGCAGGGGTTATCGATACACCACGAATCACCGTAGCAATGCAACCAAAGGTTTAAGTACCTTCAGAGGAACAACCACTATAATATTTAAGAATCACCATAATATTTATAAATGGTTATTACTCTGCCATTGCCTAGACACCAAGAAATAAACTTGTTCAAAGAAAACAATTGTGAAGTTATAATTAAGCCGTAGATGAGCTCGCGACACCCTTAAGTCGAATGTCTAACCTTTATTATTAGTCAAATTCTACGACGAAATGCGATTTGTGGACTGAGGAAAGGGTGATGAAATCCCTTACCTTATGTGAATTGGGGTATTGCCCTTAGAAAATAAAAATAAGATGAGATGAATGCAAAACAAAAATCAAAGGTGAATTTTACAATGCAACTAAAATGAAGTTTGTTTTTGTTTTTGGATTTTTAATTTTTTTTAAAATGCAAATGCAACCAACCAACAATGCAAGTCAAACTAAAAACGAGATGAAAGTACGATACCAGAGCATGTAGAATTATTAGCAATTTTTTTATGGCAATTTTTTATAAGCAAGCAAAGCAACGCAACTATTTTTGGCAAGCAGAGCGACAATTTTTAGCAAGTTATTCTTCTTCTTGCAATTTTCTGCTCTGGCAACCTGAAAATAAAAACAAGATATATACAATTTTTTTTATTTTTATCAAAGAAGAAAGCAAAAAAAGTGAAAAACAAAACAAATGAAATTAAAATAAACAAAAACTAAAACAAGTAAAACTAAAACAAGTGAAAACAAATGAAAAAGGAAAATTAAACAAGTGAGCTTGTTTTTTTATTAGACTAAAACAAATGGAAAATAAACAAATTAACAAGATATATACAATTTTTTTTTTGGTTTAAGGATGAAACTTAAAAGGATTAAAAACAAAACAAACAAGTTCAAAAATTTTCTCCATTTTTTTTTAAAAAAGAACAAGACGAAACAAAACTATAAACAATTTAACTAAACAAATTAAAACAAAGCAAAAGGAAATTAAAAAAAATTTACGTAGGCTTTAAAAACATCTAACCTGGCCCATTTAAAGCATCAGCTACTCATCGCACAAAACAAAACAAACTCGAGTTCCAAATTTTGCTATTACAACTGCCAATTCCAAATTCGAGTTCTTCTCGAAATACAATTCTAAAATTCAAATTCAAGTTCTATGGAGAAGCGTGGATTCGAGGGTAGTTGCGATGGCGTAGCAGAAGTAGTCAATTTGCATGCAGGGTTGTTTGTGGTAGTTGAGAGGATTGGGTGATTCGAATTCGAGAGGTGATCGGTTGATTTCGAAGTGGTGATTTTGGGTTGTTTATGGTTCATGGTTCAAGTTCGTGGTTAATTTCATGGGTCGCGACTGCAGTTGTGAGTCGCGATTGGTGGAGGCGGTGAAGTAATTGAGTTTGCTGCTTTATGTTGGGTTGCGTGTGCAAGCAGAGAAAGCTTTGAGAAGTGGAAGTGATGTTGAAGGCAATGGGACCAGCAGTATTGATCAATTGCTGTCGTGGTGAAGGTTAAATGGCAGCAGCAAGATGGTGCAAGGTAGTTGACAGAAATGGGATGGTCAGAAATGCTGGTTTCAGGTAGTAAGATGAAAGTGTTGCAGTGTGCACCGGGTTGATAGGAAATGTGGAGTAATGCTTGCCACAGTTTGACAGTGATGGTGGATGATGGTGGCTAGTCAGTGGTAAACACTGTTAAATAGTGGGGATGGATGAATTGTGTGCAGAGGCAGGGAGTAAGAGGAGGTATGAGTTTGATGCACTATGTATGTTTTTTTTCTTTTTTCTTGTTTATTGAAGAGGGTTTGGATTATGCAGCAGCAAAATCTGGAGGTGTGATGCAATGTTGTTTCTTGAAGAAGGGGGATGGTTGCGAAGTAGTAGAGATGTGGTGTGATGATCGGCAGTGATGGCTATAGAGGTTGTTGCTTGAAGCAGTTATGGAGTTTATATTAGTAGGAAGGTGTAATGGCTATTGTTGGCAGTGTATGGTAGTGGGGAGATTAAGGCAGTTGAATGTTTGTGGTATGACAGCAGTATAGTGGGCAGTGGAATGTCAATGTTGTTTGTGGTATAATGGGAATGTATTGTGTCAGTGAGGTGTGCAACTTGGTCGTTGTTTAAAGGTGGTGATAGAGATTTATGGTGCAGAGGATGTTATCAAGTAGGGATGGTCAGAGAGTAAAATGATGAAGTGGTATGTGTAGTTGTTGTATGTCTGTTATAGCCAGGTGGTTGTTATGTCGAGATGGAAGATGGTGGCTTGTGGATACTGCTGTGATATGCACAGTGGACAATAGAGGTGACAGTGAGAGTATGTCAGGTTGATGGTGGAAAGAATAGGTGTAGATTGAAGTGGCACTGAACTATGGGTTGTTAATGCACAGAGGGTGGAAATATGAAGTATGTTGTGTGGTAATACTTGAGAGTGAGAGGAAATTGTTTGATCCAGAGAATGTGGTGGTATTTGACACTGAAACAGAGAATGGCAATGTAATAGTAAAAAGAACACATCAATATAACAGTGGATCAGCAATTGTAAAATTTAAAAAGAATGTAAATAAAAGTCAAATATATTTTTTTAATTGTGTATGCTCTTTTTTTAATGCAATGCACACAAAACAAACGCACAAATAAATCAATCAAAATAATTCAAAGAATAGAAAATTAAAATTAAAATAATTCCCCGGCAATAGCGCCAAAAACTTTTTTAACGATGAAATTTCTATCGGTTTAGAAATTGCCGATAAATTTTGAATTAAAATTACCACAAGCGCACGGCGTACAATTTTAGTATGTGGCGAGTTTGGGTCGATCCGTAGGGAAATTTAAAGATTTTTAAAATTTTCTAATCAATCAAATTAAACCAAAAGTGGAGAATGTTTTGAAAACTAGAAAACTAAGCAAATATTGAGATTGAAAACTATGTAATTAAAATTCAATTTAGAGGCAAATCCACTTTCTTATATTTTTCACATAAATCAACATAGAATCAAATGATGATCTCTTCTTAATCTAAGTAGGATTAGTTATGTATTTATCATAAGCATGGCCTATTTGAGTTATTAATTAACACAAATCAAACCATCAAACTATAATACAAATCTAGTCCTATTTTTCAAATCTCATGAAACAAGGCATAGAAAATGAAACCAAAATCTAGTTTAAGCATGATCTATTTACTATTAATTAGTAACATAGATCATCAAATTTTGATTAAAACTTCACTTCATTGCCATGATCATATTTTAGATGAAGGGGCAATTTGTGATTAACGAGATAAGCGTAGCCTATTTGTTATGAACAAAGTAGGCTATCAAATTAAACATAAAACACAAATAAACATAAACATCCATTTTCTCATGAAGCACAAAAGAGTTCATACATAGAAAATTATGTTGAATCTACATGATAAAAGAAAGCTTCATTACCCCTAAATTGTAGGGATTTAGTGTCTCATTTGTGTTATCATTTCAACACATAGAGATTTCAACATTAAAAATAAAATAAAGTAGAAAATAAACAAAGAAAAAGAAGATTAACAACTAGAAGGAAATGAACTAAACTAAGTGCATATATGTAATTCTAAGCTATGAACATGAAATGAAAGAGTGCATAAGATTAAAAATGAGCATAAAAGTAAAGAGAAGCATGTAGAAAAGAAAAGGCTTAGGAAGCCATTTTTATTTCACTTTGATTTGTGTTTACAACTTGCTAATTTCCTAAGTAAAATGAGAGAGTAGGAAGATATTTACATGTACATAATAGGGCTATTTATACGTGCATAAAACCCTAATTCAATTTTTAGGATGCTTCCTAAAATGCCCTTGTAGGAAGTGTGGCCACCAAGTAACCATTAGCCATTAATTGATCCATCATCAAATATGCATGAAGCTTTAACCTCCACTTAGTTGTCCATTAGCTTCTAATTGTAGATTTAGGTAAGTGGGTAGGTGGGGTCCTCCATGATCATGTATTTGAATTATTTCCATCATCCCTCCTTTGTATTCTCTTGTGCATGCATATATCTTTATGAAACCCTCTTCCATATGCATCCAAATTCCTATAAAAATTATGAAAAATATCCAAGTAAAAAGTCCCAAATTAACACATGCACAAAAATGATTAGTTTACCCCTATATGTAGATGAATATATGATGATTTGAAATTAATTGAATTTTGGTTTTAAACATGTTAAAATACCCAAATATGACATTTATTTAAATAAAAATAGATAAAATATGGATGTAAATATATGCACATTTACGTGCACATCAACTCCTATAAGTCGCGCATCACTTCTTGAGTCTTGGAACCATGCCCTCGAAGCACGAACTCCTCACGTTACCCGAAGATTGGTAACGTTGAGAAATTCCAAACTATTTCAGATCGACGGATCATATCGTTCCCATAAGCTGCGCATTTCATAAGCCATGCATTCTCAAAAGTCACGCATTTCGTAAGCCGCGCAATACACGCAAGCGCTACTTGATGTTGCTACAGCACCATTAGTAAACCATTAAGATCTTGTAAGTATTAGTATTGTCCTGACAACACCGGAAAACTTGTCTATTGTAGGACTAACAAGGATCCACTCCCACTATCAAAAGTAATTGATGTGAGTCCAGCAATGTCGCACAACTAAAGATTGGAAAAGAATTCAGATCGTTGATAGTAAAAATCTCTTGAGTTGAGACACTAGAGCCACAAGTTCCCAAAGATATGAACCACAAAGTAGATTCAGTTATAGACATCCGAGGAATCGTTCGTATCAACCGGTCATCTGTCAAATGTTCAGACAACCCTGTGAAGTAGAGGGCACATACATATCAACATTTAGTAGAAAGGAAAACTACTTCATGGGCCCTTTTCTCCAAACAAAGAATTTTAGCAGTAATTATGATGCTAAATAAAACATTGATGAATAAAGCTGGCATAAGTGCATGAAATATAGATAAGTAGACAAAATAAAACTAGGATTAGTAGAACAAATAAAGCTACAATCAAAATTTCGATAGTATTATTAATTATAATGTTTTTGCTTGTTTAACGACAAATTTTCTATCGAGTTAGAAAATTGCTGATAAATTTTGAATTAAATTTTACCGCAAGCGCACGGCGTACTATCGTAGTACTTAGTGAGCACGAGTCGATCCGTAGGGAATTGTTGATTTTAAAAATCTATTCAATCAAATTAAACCAAAGTTGAAGAGATTGTTAAGCTAGAAAATGAAAAAACTAACAAACTAGCAAAAGAAAATAGATAAAAATATGAGAGTGTAGAGGCAATTTAGAGGTAATTTCCACTCTCTAGATCATAGAAATCAACACAACATGAAATTATGTTCTCTCTTTTTTGGGTCATTAGTTAGTTTAATTAATGTGCTTATCATAAGTGTGGAATATTTGTGCTATTAATTAGCTCAACATAAGCCATCAAACTATAACACACCCCTTAAACCACTTACTAACTCATATGAAAAATGACAACAAAGTTGAAAGCAAAATCTATTTTAAGTATGGCATATTAACTATTAATTAGAAATATAGACCATCAAATTTTAATTTCAACAATCACTTCATTACCATCATCATATGTAGATGAAGAGGTAATTATTGTTTGTGATTGTTTAAGCATAGCTTATTTGGTGTCAACAACATAGGCTATCAAATTCAACATGAAACAATAAATCACATCAACATTCATTTTCCCATAAAGCAAAAAAAGAGAGCATAGATTACCAAATTATGTTGAATTTACATACTAGAGAGCTTCATTACCCCTAAATTGTAGGGATTAGCCTCTCATATTTGTTATCATTTCAACAAATGTATAAAGCAACATGAAACAAAAAGAAAGAAAAATGAAAGCAAAGTAAAGGAAGAGCTATTCTACTTGCATGGAAAATAAACTAACTACTAACATGAAAGGTAAAAAAACATGTAGATAAAAGAGAGTACTAATTAACATCGCATAAAAAAAGGAAAGTTACATGAAAATAAAAATGGCTAAGTAGCCATGGAAAGGAGAAAGAGATCTTTCTTTTATTTGATCCTAAACTAAACTAAAGAGGAAGAGCCTAAAGGAAGAGGAGAGGGTTACATGAAACATAAGGGGTATTTATACAAGTTTAAAAACCTAATTCACTTTTTTGGGAACTACCCAAAATACCCACTTAGGAAGTGTGAGTGCCAAGTTATCATTAACTTCAAATAATCATCCATTAAGTGTGCATGAAGATTTAATGGCCTTTTAGCATGTGCATTAGCTCCTAAGTGTACATTAAGGTAGGTGGGTAAGTGGGGACCTCCATGATCATCACTTTGGATTATTTCCATCTCCATTCCTTTGTATTCACTTTTGTGCATGCATATCTTCATGAAGCCACTTGTAAAATTCACTAAAATTCCTACAAAACAACATAGAAAATTCCAAGTAAATTTTCACAAATTAATAAATGCACAAAAATGACCATTTTCCCCTACTGAAGATGAATATGTGAAAATTTGAAAATAATTTGAATTTTTGTTTAAACAGGTTAAAACATCCAAAATGTTCATTTATTTAATTTAAATAGATTAAATATGGTGGTAAAAATATGCACATTTACGTGCACATCAATTACTCTCGCATTATTCTTTTTATTCGTCCTCGAATAAAGAAAATAGAAAAAAACTAAGATAAGTCTGTTTTCGTAGGGAGCATGATTGCATTGAGTGTATGCAATAAGCCGTTAAACCTTTGGGTGTCTCCAGTATTACGATTGCTGTCTCGTGAGGGTTTTCAACGGATACTACCCATAAAATCCAAATGAAGGATGAAAATATTTACAAAATGCAAGATTTATTTACAAAGAGATGAATGCGAGTTTTTGAAAATATTTACAATGAAGGATTCACTTTTAAATCAACACAAATAAGTTAGATATAAGCTTTCGTTATTATCAAGAAATTTAAGACCTTTTACTTGTCAAAATTTCCAACAAAAACGAAGTTATCAAAGCAAATATACTATAGTTTAACTCGTTGTTTCGGTTGATAACACAGTGTAACTATGAAATAGATCCTTAGTCGATTATCAAAGTTTATCAAAGTGGTATTTTTATTTCTTTTCAATAACAAGGTCAAATCAAATAAGTTAAAATAGTGCTTGGATTTCATTTGCTTACTCCCTCCAATTTTTTATTTGAAAATTTATTGATATTAACAATATTTACATATGCCTAACTCAGATAAACTGATGCTAAATATATTACCCATGCACTGCCATTCGGATTTACGTGAGGGGAATACAGAGCGTGGCGAGAGAACACATAAGTGTGAACACTTATCGTCTATAGGCATTATTAGTAAAAGAATTGTTTATATACATACACCTAACTCAAGTAAACTGAGGCCAGGTATACCGATCGTGCACTGCCTTTCGGGCTTACATGAAAAGGGTACAGAGCATGGCGAGTGAACACACGAGTGTGAACACATGACTCTAGGTGTTTATTAAAAATATATACATATATGAAAGAAATATATTTTTTTGTCATTTTTTTATTATTTTTCTTTTTTTGAAGAGAGAGTTTTGCAAGATCATCTTAGCACCATTTAACTTAGAAGACAAAAAAAAATGTTATATCCTTTACTTTAAATCAACCACTTTTTAAAACAAAGATTTTCAATTAGGATATATTTCATAATTATCAAGTATGAACCTTCCTATATACTAGTTAAACCATTGTTATTTGTAATCAAACCTCACTTTTATTTTTGTTAAGACAAATAAATTTTCAAAAATTTCAATTTAGTAAACCAAAACCGTATATTATCCTATAGCGTTTCTTTAAAAATAAATAAAAAATGCTTAAAAAAAATTGAGATAATTTTTTGAGTTTTGAAAAGAAAATGTAAAAATAAACTATGAAAAATGAAGAAGAGACTCCCCCCGCGCTTGATTTTGACTGTGTCCTCACAGTCAACCCAAGTGAAAGGAGAAGAATAAAACAAAAAAATGACCTATATTTACATGAAAATGAGCGGTATTTACATGAGATCTGAAAGTATGCAGTCAAAAAGTAAATGAAACGGTCTTCCAAAGACCGATTCATTTGTCTCGTCAAGTATGCGAGACACAGCTTAAGCTCGGAAAACCAAATCATATAAGATTTCAGAGTTGAATGTTGATTTGAAAAAACAAATGTCATTTTATTAAAAATCGTATGAGTTGTTTTGTGTAACGACCTGTATTTTTAACACTTTAAAAATACGAATTAAAATAAAAATTTTGGATAAAAATCCGAAGGAAATAAAATTTTGTGTTGTTAAATGTGAATTACAAGTTAAAATGCAAAACTGAATTCTGAAATAACTTATTTGTAAATTAAATATGGATGTTAACCTGTATTGAATGTAAGTAATGAATTGAGTTTGATTGTAAACCAAATTGGTTATGATTGTAAACAAAGAATAAATAAAACGGTCGATTTAATAGTGGAAGTTTATGTTATTGAAACTAATATAAATAAATGTAACTTAATATTACAGTTGATTGAAATCAAATAATAATCGAAACTGTAATTTGATAAACATGTTAACTGGTAATTGAACGTAAGTAAAGATTTAAATTTGAATGTAACAAGTAATTGAATTGAATTGAATTTGATTGTAAACAACGAAATAAATAAAATGTTACATTTAATATTGAAGTTATAATATTGAAATCAACGTAAATGAATGTAATTTAATATTACTGTGAATTTAAATAAGATGGTAGTTGAAGAAAATGAAAGTAAATGAATTATAAACTATTGATAATAATGTATAAGTAAATGGTTGATTCAATAATGAAAATGTAAATCGAAATAAAAGAATTCAATTGGAATTAAATAACTTGAATTTGAATTATAATATAATTGAACGCTGAATCTAATGTAATATTTTATACTGGATTTATAATGGGAAAACTGCATTGTAAAAGATTGTTAATTACTGTGAAATAAAAAAATGAATTTTGTGAACAATTGAAATTTGATTTAAAAGTTAATAATTTAAAATTGGGAATTTTATATTGAAATTAGACTGTAGAAATAGCCATTTTTACAACTATCTCGGATTTTGACGAAACCAGTTTCATCGGATCCGTAACAGTGAATTATTGTAAGGTTTCAATTTTCGTAGCAATCGGACTAGTCGTTTGATCGTGCGAGCTTGAAACGCGTAGAAATTTAACGTCGTTAATTAAAATAATCGACTTCAAAAAGCTATCTTCCATATACGATTGAATTAGGCCTTGGGACTAGTTCCATTGCGTCCGAAACGGGGGTAAAACCTTATAAACGCCTGGCGGCACGTCTCGTTTGGAGTTCGGATGATTATGGACCTAACTTTATAAATACGCACTCAAAACCGAGACAGTTTTATCATTTTTCATTTCAGAAACCCTAATTTCAAACCATGGCCGCTGCCTATTCCATGGCTGAAATTGCTCAAACTTCTTTCCTTAATATCTCTCAATCCGTTCAACGAAATCGAAAAATTCCAAAAGCAAAGGTGTAGATCTCGGCGAGCTCTTCAAATCCATACGGTTGATTCTTGCTAATTCATCATGGATTGGTCCAGATCTGGCTTTGAAGTCGTGCGTATTTTCTTGGTTTGCGTGCAAACGGTGGCGAATGGGGTGGCGAAACTTGGCACGGAGGTGGAGCAAGGAGAGGCGAACGCGATGGCATCCCCTGATCAACGTCCGGTCGCTCCTAGTTGCGCGCGTATGGAAGAAAGAGGCGTGCGTGAGTGGGTTTCTACGCGTGAAGAAGAAGAAGGTTAAACGGTTAATTAATTTGTATTATATGGCTAATCATGTTTTAAATTATATCATTATATTAATTTAAGCGTAACTTTTGCATACGAGGTCCGCTTCGAGCGAAACATCTGGCGACGTTGGAATCGCAGCGACGAGAGCTACGCTGCAGTTTAGATCCGAAGACATTTGGAGCTCGTTAAATTTTAGGTTAAATCGAACGTTGTTCGATTTGATTTAAAAATCGAAACTCAAGGTGAGTGTTTATACGCTCACAATTGACTAAAATAATTTATGGTAGTTAAATTTGATATTGTGAAGTGATATGAATTTATTTGTCGTTGTTTGATAAAAATTTAATTTTCATATAGATTGTCGTGTGAATTCACCGTTGAAAATTTAAATTGACAGTAAATTGAAATTAGGATTTAATTGAAATCAAATTTCCCGATATTGATAACTATGAAATTGCCGTGAATTGTATTGACCATTGGATGATTTATTTCGATGGATGCTATTGGTTGATATTTAAATGTTTGGATGTTTATTTGCTTATATATATATATCCTGTTATACATGCATATGACACTGTGATTGGTTTAAGTAATATTATTCATCCCTGACATGTAATTGAAATAAATAATCACTTGGCCATAGGATAGAAAATTACATACGGACACCGGATTGGTTAAATTAATAATTTTAAAATCGTTGATTTGAAATTTATTTAAATGATTTGATTTAAAAGTTATGAAAAAAATCCAATTTATGAAATTGAATTATTTTGAATTGAAGCTCAAAATGTTGGAATTTAAACTTGGTAAATGAAATTGTTTAATTATTCGAAGTTTAGATTTTAAGAAAAAGATTGAAATACGGCGTAAATTTTCGAAAGTTGATTTGTTTTAAAAGATTGGACTTTTAATCGAACTCTGAATATTTCTAAGAAAATAATAAATATGAAATGATATTTCAATTGGAGTTTGGAATTGAAAATTTATTTGAAATTGAGATTTAATTAATTTGGAATTTAATTGAAATTCAAAGAAATTTGTGAATTGGACTAAATTGAAACTATTGAATTAAATTTGAGGATAAAATTGATTTGAATAGGATTTGAACTGAAATTGATTTGGAATGTAATAATTAAAAGAATTCTTGAAATCCGAATGCTAATCTAAGTTTATTGAATTGGAATTGTTCCAGAAATTAAGTAAACTACTTAATACGGATGTTTAATTTGAAGAATATTCTAATTTGAATACGAAATGGTTTTAAAGCGAATCTTATATTCTTATATAAATATATGAACTGTTTTGAAATGTGAAATATTTAAAGTTTCGAAATATATTGGAAGTAAAATTGTTTATTTTGTGGTTCAAATATGTATTTGAAATTGATAATTTGAAATGGTTTATTGAGAAGCTGAATCGAGTTGAAATTGATGATTTGAGATTTGATTAAATTTTAAATTTTGGAATTCGAGTTTATGTGAAATCAAAATGAGATTTTGAGGCGAAAAGTGATTTTGAAATCGAAATGAGATTTTGAGGCGAAAAGTGATTTTGAAATCAAAATGAGATTTTGAGGCGAAAAGTGATTTTGAAATCGAAATGAGATTTTGAGGCGAAAAGTGATTTTGAAATCGAAATGAGATTTTGAGGCGAAAAGTGATTTTGAAATCAAAATGAGATTTTGTGGCGAAAAGTGATTTTGAAATCAAAATGAGATTTTGTGGCGAAAAGTGATTTTGAAATCGAAATGAGATTTTGTGGCGAAAAGTGATTTTGAAATCGAAATGAGATTTTGAGGCGAAAAGTGATTTTGAAATCGAAATGAGATTTTGAGGCGAAAAATGATTTTGAATAGATATGATGATATTTGAAATGGATTTGATTTTGAAGCGAATATGATATTTTAATATCAATTATGAATCGATTTGAAAATGTAAAAGATCGAACCGGTGTGAAAAATATAACGTAGTTATTAAAAAGATCGGGATCAGATATGGACATACTCTCTGTCGATACCGAAAACCACTTTAATAACTAATACACGTGGAGTGTTGATCCAGAATGAAGTCGATGGTTTTGGTGAACGTGTTGATTTGAAGAAAGAGAACGATTTTGGATGACCCCTGACATGACTAAAACAGGAGCCGCGCCGGGCCATTGAGGTTCGCCACCTCTAGCGGACACACTTCTTCGATACCATGTCTATTACTTTTGTGATTCGATTTGGGTGCACCCCGCGATTTTGGGAGTGTTGTTTCGCGGTGTTGGGGTAGTAGCTGCTATGCCCAACATCAGTCCGGATCACGCAACTACTAGTATCCTAGTTGGTATTGCCTCATGTACCTTGTCATACTGATTATCCTATTCGCGACCACTACGATTTTGGTTTGTACCTTTAGTATATGGATTGCCCTCTGGTGACTTCCGGTTTTGGGGAAACTACGGTCTTGTATATACTCTTGGGAATAAAAATGTGTTAAGGGTGGAATGGGCCATGACTTAACGCTATTTTAATACTTTTACTTTAATGTAGACATATTATAATAGCGTATTGTACTACATAGTAGATAGTTTAACGGATCCTTGAGAGATGGAAAATCCCGTAACATTTCTTAAGTTATTGCACTCACGTTGACACTGGATAGGAGATGTCAAACCCCGTAAACATCTCTGACGCCGTCACACTCATATTTCTTATTCGATTCGACTTACATGAGATATTTTAGTCCTGACTCGAGTGTTTTGTCTTTTCATTACGCTCGGGTCAGCCTGAGCATTTCAGATAAGGTTGAAGATCTATTTTGGGGGACGAAGACAAAGTTGGTATTATATCATTGTATTCTACTACTGTATTATTTTTCCGCTGCATTATTGTATTATCTCTGATATGTATGTAACTCTGATTTATGATGTATAATAATAATAAAATTTATTTATTTAACAGCTTCATGAACTGTTATTTTATTATTATATCTTGTTCCTTCCGCTGCGAGATTCTGAGTTTGTTTCTGTTCTTTCTTTTCTTTTCTTATTTAACCCCATTAACCATCCGCCCTTTTGAATGGTTTAGAATCGGCATGTGTGTCTGCCTATGCACTTGGAGGGTGCAGCATGATAGGGGGTTCTCGCATTTGGTTTGGTAGCGAGCAGATGACTCTTACTCCTACATGTCCCTGCGGGGTTGGTTTAGTCGAGAGGCTGGCTGTAAAGGCAGAACACAGGTACAGCTGTATGCTACGGTGGGCGTTACCCCACTTGTCATGACCCGCAAATCCGTCCCTCTTGATTAACCACTAATCTCCATTGATTAACTCAAAATGAACGGGAATACGAACTATGATGGTTTAAGAAGAAGAAAAAGGCAGAAGAAGAAGAGAAAGAAGAGAAGAAAGAAAGAAGAAGAACAACAGAACAGCAACAGAAACAGAACAATATCAGAATCTCACATATCGCAGCGGAACAATATATAATAGATAAATGAATATCATTTAAAAACAAAAGAATTATATCTGTTATTACATTACATCACATCATATCATCAGAGTCAATATACAACCATGGACAGTTATATAACTTGTCCTCATACAGAATACAAATACTACGTCTCGTCATCCAGCTTGCTTCCAAAGCTCCAGAATATCCAGAATATCCTGATAATATAACTCTAGGCTGCCCGTGTGGAAATTGGTGGGCACCCAGAGTTTAGAAGGGAAACAATAAACTCCGAGTCAGTCATGGTGACTGGTGTGAGATCGTAAAACAGTTTATCTTTAAAATAAACGACAGGAAAACTTTTAATGTCAATTCGCAATGCTTTTGGAAAATGAAACTACCATAAGACCTCCCACCACACACACAATGCAAACGCAGACTTGGAGGAGATTTCTTCTTATGATAGTCAAAGATGCTTACTACGCAAAAATCATATCATTTTTGATATTATTATTAGTGCATAGTGGAAAACATTTCGAAAGTATAATATAAATCTTAGCCAGCATAGGTACCATTATATTATGCCTGCTATAGCTGCCTCCTGAGGAGACAGGTTATACAATTGAAATCGTAAAGGCTCGTATTGTTTCTTTGGATTTCCAACAAATGGTCAGGCTAAGGAACTTCCTATCCATGATGGGTACGTCCCTGGAATAGACGACCCGAGAACCTAACCGGATCTCTGCCAACACAAGGCCGGGTTACCTCTGCAAAAATAGGTAACTACTGACACGCGTATGCCATCCCCCGATCGTCACCGATCTTCCCGAGGATCCCCGATTCGCAACAAACCACATAGATAATAATAATGCAGTAACCACAGAGGTTAAGTATCTGGGCTCCATACCATGATACCACCTTTATCCAGAAGGAATGACATACACTAAGGGGCGCTACTCCCTAGAACCTTGCTGCATCCTTCCTGTTTCGACCATTTCCGGGGTGTGAGGCTCGATGAAGTCTCGTCCACAAAGCTACGCTTTCTCAAAAAGCCCTGCTTCGGGTCAAACAAAAATGATCAACCTATGATCACAAAGATATAAGATCAAACAAATGATCATATCGCAAATGATCAAACACTGATCATTTCACAGCAACACTCAGTATGCCACGTTACCAAATTGGGATATATCGCTGATAAATTTCAACTACATAACCTCTGAGCTCGTACGTCTCAGAGAAGGGTGTTAAGCTAAGAGAATAAATTCTCTGCCACCAACAGAAATGTATTTGAAAGAAATCAGCTTTATATCTCAAATTGTAACGTCAGACACACAATCCATACAAGTCTGTTCCGGGATCGAACAGAACCGAAGGCACTTCTCACGAAGCCCTTGCATTTCCGGATAAATTTCTAATCACGTCCGGACTTCCCGTCACTAAGGGTGATAAAACCTCTAAATCGGAGATCAGCCGATGTAGAGTAACTCGACGGTAATCCTTCCGTTTTCAAAAATATCCGGTCTTCAACACCGGTCTTCGAATGCAATTCATAACGACGTATCACGTATTCGGAACGGGTTATACGACCCCATGGTCCTTTCCCGGCTAACCCGAATAGTGAGCGTTTATTCAAAAATAAGTGTGGCATTCAAATTCATCCAATTCACAACAAATACCTATCTAAAGGTAATTATTGATAGTCGGTTATTTAACTATCAATAAAGATGCGCAACATCATCAGATTCCAAATAATTTTCCAAATTATTTCATCTTCCAAAAATATCTTTACTAGATATAAAATTTCCACACTTAACCGTTTGAAAACAATTTCAAATCAATTCCCACATTTCTTTTTTATCTTTGCAGATAAAATCTCAAAACAGTTCATTTCATATTGGAAAAGCATTCCCATACTTATTTAATAATAAGTATTTCACAAATCATTTTTTTCCAACACTTGGTAAATATCCGATATACTTAAATCAAATTAAGTATATATTTTATTCTTTAAGGAAATCTATTTTCTATAACAACATCAATTTGAGTCAAAACGAATGCTACGTAAAACATCGTTACGACGACTCAAAAATCACTAGTATAGGGATTCGAAATTTAGATAGATATGTAAATCCCAATACTAGATAAAAACATTTCCTTTCGGAAATCATTTACTATAACAACAGTGTTATAGTCCATCATTCCCTTATATTTCTCGAAAACGTCTATTTCAACAATAAATGTTGAAATCTATGATTTCGATATTTCTCACATTTTAAAACATCTTTAAAATGTTTAACTTCATTTCAAATATCACTTTCCCAAAACCATATCTATTCTACTTAACAATATATTCACTGTCCAAAATCGTGAATAAAATTTACTTAACCCCATTTCAATCATTTCTACACATTTTTATTTCAATAAAAATTCGCTATTCAAAATCGTGAATATATCTTCTTAAATAATCTTCTATATTAAATTTATCACATTCAATCTATTTCGAATTTATAAGCACGTTTATAAATTCTATTTCTCTTTTTAGTAACAACTTCGACTTATAAACCTTCTTTTATCAACTTCTATATTTAACTTATCAAAATAAGTGACTTTGGGTTTATAAACAACTTTTATAAATTTTAATTCTATTTGTAAAAGCTTCAATACCAAATCAATTTCAATATTGATTTCTAATTTTATTTTCAACGTTTGAATAAAATTTCCATATTGATTTCTCAAAAATTCATTTCTAAATATTAAATCAATTACAGATTGATTTCAAATTTTATTTATCACTACTAAAATAAATTCCTTATTTTTCTCAAATTATTCAATATTCTGTTTTAAAATGGATTCTTCAAATTGAAATCATTTTACATTGATTTCACAACTTATTTCAATTTACCAATTAAATTTCAAACTGAATTTCCAACTTATCTTCTTTTAAATAAATTCCTTTTTAAGAAAATAAATTTCAATCATTTCTTTCAATCTATTTAAAAATCCAAATTTAAATTAATTTCTTCAATTTAAAATCACTGTTTTATGAAATCCATTTATTTAGCATTTTCACTTTATTCTGGAATTTATTCGATAAGATTATAAAAATTTACTTTTTATACTTTAAAAATTCCTTTCTTCAAAATTTCTTCAATTTCAAAAATTGTTTCACTTAGAAATTTTCTACTTGAATTTCAAAAATTCAATTTCGCTTATCTTTGGAATCCAATGATGTCAAAAACATCCATTCAGCTAAATTTTAGCTTTCAAACAATTTCCAGGCATCAATATGATCAATATAATCATTCACAGATTATCACATCACAGTAGAAATAAATTCAATCAATGTGAGGGGTCCAGTTGGATCCCTCCAACCTGTTTCCCTGCATCCAAAGATGTTAGCACAATACCAATTCCGCTTCAGTACGGAATTATCGCGGTATATGGGTTTTATAAAAAAATCCGCTTACTAACGGCGCAATAGGCTCTCATCCGCTATACGAGGCGGGAAATCATCAATCCAATATATACATATGCCAATATGTATATATTGCTATATATATAGATATATCCTATTATATCTAATAGCACATTCAATAGCAATCATCAATCAATAATAACTGTAAATTCAAATTTCCTTCGAGTGAGAAAATCTCACCTTAGATTTTATTTTGCCATCCATTTTCCATCCTCGACCCAATTTCTTGATTTATACCTTGTATAAATAATCATATAAATTTATTAATATTCGAACCAATCAAATGATCTGTTTCCATTTAGCAGAATTTTATTTTATCTAATCAATTCAATTTCAAACAAATTTTCGTTTACATAATTTTAATCATTCAATGATTTTACTTTACCCTAGTTTTTCTTTTAATAATTTTATCTAATCAAAAATTTAAAATTAAGCTTTAAACAAAAATAGGTACATATGTGTATTTATATAACGATATATATTTGAATCAATTTGTAAAAGATGAAATCGAGAATACCTCTTCTACCTTATCGAATCGAACCCTAGCTGTCGACCTTGTTCACGCAAACGAGACCCAAAGGCTACAGCTTGAACTCATCTCGTTGCCAGAACATGGCCTGAACCCGACCTCCTCGAGACCGCGACCTCCAAATCAAATCGCGATGCAGCTCGCCCGCGACATCACACTGTGCCCTAGCTCACGATCCTCTTTGTCGACATCAAAGTCGACCACGATCTCTTCCTCCCCCAGTACTCGCGATTTCCCCTCCATCACAGCGCACGCGAGTACGAGTTTCATTGCCGCCGACTGAGTCGCATCCCCCTCGCGATCTCGAAACCCTAAAACTGCTCGAATCTCCCCATCAGGCTGCAACCCCACGCGAATGTCGCCACCCCTTCATCGAGTCGAACGCGACTGCACGCAAGAAACCCCTCTGACATGCCGCCCCTACGCGAGACCATCGCGAGCCCTAGAAATCTCGCTTCGACAAAAATTGCGAACACTTCGACTTCGCGCCCTAATTTGATTTTTTTGGTTTATAATCTTTTCGAACGGCGATTTGAATTGGGTTAGGGAACGAAGGCAACCACCATTTAATTTGAATTCGACTCTGCTTTAAAGTGGACGAAAGAAGCGGGTTTGATTTTTAAAACTGGAAAGGGGAGTATCGTTCGCCATTTTTAATTCTCGAACGAACGAACGAAAATAATTTGTTTGAAATGTTTCTCTGAATCGAAACAGAAGAAGACGTGATTCCAGGGAACGAGATGATGGTGTTTTGTACGAGAGGAGACATTTGCGTGCTGAAGTTAACAGTCTACAGTGTTTTGAGTTGAGGCCAAAAGTGCTGATGTTGACCAAATACAAATTCAAATTTAAATCGAATTCGTTTTAAAACTTCAATGCGTTAATCTATCGTGTGCACACATAACGACTCTGAAAAATACGAAATTGAAAATCCGGTAATAATACAATATTACGGACCCAATGGAACTGGTTTCGTCGAATTCCGAGACTGTTTGAAAAATGACTATTTTTAAATATCGATTCGAACGATTTAATTTCAAAACTGAACAAATCATTTTTAATTCCGATTCTGAAGCTTCAATCATCTTCAGTATTATCAATACGAATTTTAAAAGCTTCCGAAATATTTTTCTTCAACTTAAAATTGTAGATTCACATTTTTTATTCAACTTCAATCGATTAAATTTTATAATTTAATCGCCGATTTCAAAATTATATCCGGAATACAAATTAAATCATCTTTTAAATATTTAAAATAAATTAAATATTCTCAATTTAATCCGTTCAAAATTCAGGGTCGTTACAGACTTCCCCCCTTAAAAGAATTTCGTCCTCGAAATTACCAAGTTAGGAAAAGTGGTCCTTAACTCGTCTATCATTTTTCACAATCAATAGTTTTATCCAATTTTCAAAACAAATCTCTCTACTAGAGATTCGTTATTAATTCAACTAAATTTCCAACTTCAATTATAAGTTTCAAACAACATTGTTTACTTCAAAATTCAAATTCGAGTTTAAATTCAAATTTTAAACTTTCAAAATTTTCTCAAAAATTTTCTAACACTCGGAATTTTCGAAAAATTTCGCCAGCGTCTCCTTTGCGCGGCTAATACGGCACGACTACAAAACGTCCCTACGGACTCTCAGATTTCAAAAAGAAAAAGAAAAAGAAAAAACCAAGCGGCTAGAGAGAAATCATCAAAGCTCATATTAAAACTCAAATACATACCTTTTTCGAGCAATTCAAATTATCTTCGAAAATCAAAATTCCAATTCCTTTACAATACCTGTATATCTACTAGCCATAATATCTAGTTACATACATACAAACCATTTTGTTACAAAATTTTCAATATAAACTGCTTATACATTTCTAGCTTACTATTGAAGTTACATTCGTTTTTAAACAAAATGAATTCATATCCATTCAATTTTTCATTTCAAATTTCATTTGAATTACCTTTCACATTTCAATTTCTCATTATTCAATTCAATTCATTTGTTTACGAATTCGAAATGAATTTCAACTTTCAATTTCATACATCATAAATCAAATTCAATTCTAGTTCTATTCACTTACAAAGTCATTCTACTAATGAATTTTAATTTCAATTATCTTTTCTGGAATTCCATTTTCCAATTATAAATTCACTTACAAATTCATATTTACAATTCCATTCATATGTGAATTCATCTCTTTATATTCTTAATTCACATTAATAATTCTCATTTGTTAAATGAATTTATTTTCAAATCTTTGGTTATTATTTTATTTCTCATTTTATAAGTTATATAACTTATACTTACTTTAATTCAACTTAAAATTCCTTAAGTTAAATTTATTCAATCTAAATTCACAACAACTTTGTATAAGTTATCAACTCATTTATTATTCTCATAAATACTTTTATATAGCATTCCAGAGTCTTAATAACATTTTCAAAACCATTTTGAAAACAATTCAAATCATCCTTTGAATTTTCAAAACAAAAACCCAAATTTTCCAAACAACTTCTATTTAAAATAATTTGGCAGCAATTCCTCTTTTGGAAACCCGAAAATGAACACCGGTGATGTCGCGATCATCATCGGAATTATTTTCCAGCGACCGGAAAGAGTTTAGGGCTTTTCATTTCTTGAAAACATTTTTCCAAAATCCTTTGAATTTCATTTTCAAATCAAAAAGATTTAAACTTTCCAAATCACCAAAATTTTCAAACTCCTTTCAAAACATTTCCAAAAACTTCTCTGGAATTCCGTTTCAATTTACAATTCACATTTATAATTTACATTCTTAAATTTCATTAGTATGCGAATTTATTTTAACTTTGGAGTTACGATTTGAATTTCTTATTCAATTTCAATGATAATAGATTAATATTATCACTTCTAGCAACCATGCAACCATATACTATAGTAATTCATAGAAAATTGTTTCTTTTCTATACAAAAATAGCTTTGGGCAAAATTATTTCATTTACCCTATTTAAAACAATACTGTGCCGAATTGTTCTATTCGAGTGTTTAGAGATCCCTATCAATGATCGTTAATTACTCGTATTGACCAGAATCCATATACCACTCAATAAATCAATCATCACAATATAAAACAATTTTATATTCAAATAACAAATACGCGCTCATATCTATTATTACACTCAACTCATTCTAGAGTACTACTGACTCTATCTCTAATGAGTAACACCCAACAGAGCAGGGTTGTCGCTTAACCATATGCTCTGATACCAAATGTCATGACCCGCAAATCCGTCCCTCTTGATTAACCACTAATCTCCATTGATTAACTCAAAATGAACGGGAATACGAACTATGATGGTTTAAGAAGAAGAAAAAGGCAGAAGAAGAAGAGAAAGAAGAGAAGAAAGAAAGAAGAAGAACAACAGAACAGCAACAGAAACAGAACAATATCAGAATCTCACATATCGCAGCGGAACAATATATAATAGATAAATGAATATCATTTAAAAACAAAAGAATTATATCTGTTATTACATTACATCACATCATATCATCAGAGTCAATATACAACCATGGACAGTTATATAACTTGTCCTCATACAGAATACAAATACTACGTCTCGTCATCCAGCTTGCTTCCAAAGCTCCAGAATATCCAGAATATCCTGATAATATAACTCTAGGCTGCCCGTGTGGAAATTGGTGGGCACCCAGAGTTTAGAAGGGAAACAATAAACTCCGAGTCAGTCATGGTGACTGGTGTGAGATCGTAAAACAGTTTATCTTTAAAATAAACGACAGGAAAACTTTTAATGTCAATTCGCAATGCTTTTGGAAAATGAAACTACCATAAGACCTCCCACCACACACACAATGCAAACGCAGACTTGGAGGAGATTTCTTCTTATGATAGTCAAAGATGCTTACTACGCAAAAATCATATCATTTTTGATATTATTATTAGTGCATAGTGGAAAACATTTCGAAAGTATAATATAAATCTTAGCCAGCATAGGTACCATTATATTATGCCTGTTATAGCTGCCTCCTGAGGAGACAGGTTATACAATTGAAATCGTAAAGGCTCGTATTGTTTCTTTGGATTTTCAACAAATGGTCAGGCTAAGGAACTTCCTATCCACGATGGGTACGTCCCTGGAATAGACGACCCGAGAACCTAACCGGATCTCTGCCAACACAAGGCCGGGTTACCTCTGCAAAAATAGGTAACTACTGACACGCGTATGCCATCCCCCGATCGTCACCGATCTTCCCGAGGATCCCCGATTCGCAACAAACCACATAGATAATAATAATGCAGTAACCACAGAGGTTAAGTATCTGGGCTCCATACTATGATACCACCTTTATCCAGAAGGAATGACATACACTAAGGGGCGCTACTCCCTAGAACCTTGCTGCATCCTTCCTGTTTCGACCATTTCCGGGGTGTGAGGCTCGACGAAGTCTCGTCCACAAAGCTACGCTTTCTCAAAAAGCCCTGCTTCGGGTCAAACAAAAATGATCAACCTATGATCACAAAGATATAAGATCAAACAAATGATCATATCGCAAATGATCAAACACTGATCATTTCACAGCAACACTCAGTATGCCACGTTACCAAATTGGGATATATCGCTGATAAATTTCAACTACATAACCTCTGAGCTCGTACGTCTCAGAGAAGGGTGTTAAGCTAAGAGAATAAATTCTCCGCCACCAACAGAAATGTATTTGAAAGAAATCAGCTTTATATCTCAAATTGTAACGTCAGACACACAATCCATACAAGTCTGTTCCGGGATCGAACAGAACCGAAGGCACTTCTCACGAAGCCCTTGCATTTCCGGATAAATTTCTAATCACGTCCGGACTTCCCGTCACTAAGGGTGATAAAACCTCTAAATCGGAGATCAGCCGATGTAGAGTAACTCGACGGTAATCCTTCCGTTTTCAAAAATATCCGGTCTTCAACA
Organism: Allium fistulosum; assembly: GCA_030737815.1. NCBI lineage: Eukaryota > Viridiplantae > Streptophyta > Magnoliopsida > Asparagales > Amaryllidaceae > Allium > Allium fistulosum. Next base: position 1,213,257,338 of record CM060904.1, on the reverse strand, counting down.
CCGGTCTTCGAATGCAATTCATAACGACGTATCACGTATTCGGAACGGGTTATACGACCCCATGGTCCTTTCCCGGCTAACCCGAATAGTGAGCGTTTATTCAAAAATAAGTGTGGCATTCAAATTCATCCAATTCACAACAAATACCTATCTAAAGGTAATTATTGATAGTCGGTTATTTAACTATCAATAAAGATGCGCAACATCATCAGATTCCAAATAATTTTCCAAATTATTTCATCTTCCAAAAATATCTTTACTAGATATAAAATTTCCACACTTAACCGTTTGAAAACAATTTCAAATCAATTCCCACATTTCTTTTTTATCTTTGCAGATAAAATCTCAAAACAGTTCATTTCATATTCGAAAAGCATTCCCATACTTATTTAATAATAAGTATTTCACAAATCATTTATTTCCAACACTTGGTAAATATCCGATATACTTAAATCAAATTAAGTATATATTTTATTCTTTAAGGAAATCTATTTTCTATAACAACATCAATTTGAGTCAAAACGAATGCTACGTAAAACATCGTTACGACGACTCAAAAATCACTAGTATAGGGATTCGAAATTTAGATAGATATGTAAATCCCAATACTAGATAAAAACATTTCCTTTCGGAAATCATTTACTATAACAACAGTGTTATAGTCCATCATTCCCTTATATTTCTCGAAAACGTCTATTTCAACAATAAATGTTGAAATCTATGATTTCGATATTTCTCACATTTTAAAACATCTTTAAAATGTTTAACTTCATTTCAAATATCACTTTCCCAAAACCATATTTATTCTACTTAACAATATATTCACTGTCCAAAATCGTGAATAAAATTTACTTAACCCCATTTCAATCATTTCTACACATTTTTATTTCAATAAAAATTCGCTATTCAAAATCGTGAATATATCTTCTTAAATAATCTTCAATATTAAATTTATCACATTCAATCTATTTCGAATTTATAAGCACGTTTATAAATTCTATTTCTCTTTTTAGTAACAACTTCGACTTATAAACCTTCTTTTATCAACTTCTATATTTAACTTATCAAAATAAGTGACTTTGGGTTTATAAACAACTTTTATAAATTTTAATTCTATTTGTAAAAGCTTCAATACCAAATCAATTTCAATATTGATTTCTAATTTTATTTTCAACGTTTGAATAAAATTTCCATATTGATTTCTCAAAAATTCATTTCTAAATATTAAATCAATTACAGATTGATTTCAAATTTTATTTATCACTACTAAAATAAATTCCTTATTTTTCTCAAATTATTCAATATTCTGTTTTAAAATGGATTCTTCAAATTGAAATCATTTTACATTGATTTCACAACTTATTTCAATTTACCAATTAAATTTCAAACTGAATTTCCAACTTATCTTCTTTTAAATAAATTCCTTTTTAAGAAAATAAATTTCAATCGTTTCTTTCAATCTATTTAAAAATCCAAATTTAAATTAATTTCTTCAATTTAAAATCACTGTTTTATGAAATCCATTTATTTAGCATTTTCACTTTATTCTGGAATTTATTCGATAAGATTATAAAAATTTACTTTTTATACTTTAAAAATTCCTTTCTTCAAAATTTCTTCAATTTCAAAAATTGTTTCACTTAGAAATTTTCTACTTGAATTTCAAAAATTCAATTTCGCTTATCTTTGGAATCCAATGATGTCAAAAACATCCATTCAGCTAAATTTTAGCTTTCAAACAATTTCCAGGCATCAATATGATCAATATAATCATTCACAGATTATCACATCACAGTAGAAATAAATTCAATCAATGTGAGGGGTCCAGTTGGATCCCTCCAACCTGTTTCCCTGCATCCAAAGATGTTAGCACAATACCAATTCCGTTTCAGTACGGAATTATCGCGGTATATGGGTTTTATAAAAAAATCCGCTTACTAACGGTGCAATAGGGTCTCATCCGCTATACGAGGCGGGAAATCATCAATCCAATATATACATATGCCAATATGTATATATTGCTATATATATAGATATATCCTATTATATCTAATAGCACATTCAATAGCAATCATCAATCAATAATAACTGTAAATTCAAATTTCCTTCGAGTGAGAAAATCTCACCTTAGATTTTATTTTGCCATCCATTTTCCATCCTCGAGCCAATTTCTTGATTTATACCTTGTATAAATAATCATATAAATTTATTAATATTCGAACCAATCAAATGATCCGTTTCCATTTAGCAGAATTTTATTTTATCTAATCAATTCAATTTCAAACAAATTTCCGTTTACATAATTTTAATCATTCAATGATTTTACTTTACCCTAGTTTTTCTTTTAATAATTTTATCTAATCAAAAATTTAAAATTAAGCTTTAAACAAAAATAGGTACATATGTGTATTTATATAACGATATATATTTGAATCAATTTGTAAAAGATGAAATCGAGAATACCTCTTCTACCTTATCGAATCGAACCCTAGCTGTCGACCTTGTTCACGCAAACGAGACCTAAAGGCTACAGCTTGAACTCATCTCGTTGCCAGAACATGGCCTGAACCCGACCTCCTCGAGACCGCGACCTCCAAATCAAATCGTGATGCAGCTCGCCCGCGACATCACACTGTGCCCTAGCTCACGATCCTCTTTGTCGACATCAAAGTCGACCACGATCTCTTCCTCCCCCAGTACTCGCGATTTCCCCTCCATCACAGCGCACGCGAGTACGAGTTTCATTGCCGCCGACTGAGTCGCATCCCCCTCGCGATCTCGAAACCCTAAAACTGCTCGAATCTCCCCATCAGGCTGCAACCCCACGCGAATGTCGCCACCCCTTCATCGAGTCGAACGCGACTGCACGCAAGAAACCCCTCTGACATGCCGCCCCTACGCGAGACCATCGCGAGCCCTAGAAATCTCGCTTCGACAAAAATTGCGAACACTTCGACTTCGCGCCCTAATTTGATTTTTTTGGTTTATAATCTTTTCGAACGGCGATTTGAATTGGGTTAGGGAACGAAGGCAACCACCATTTAATTTGAATTCGACTCTGCTTTAAAGTGGACGAAAGAAGCGGGTTTGATTTTTAAAACTGGAAAGGGGAGTATCGTTCGCCATTTTTAATTCTCGAACGAACGAACGAAAATAATTTGTTTGAAATGTTTCTCTGAATCGAAACAGAAGAAGACGTGATTCCAGGGAACGAGATGATGGTGTTTTGTACGAGAGGAGACATTTGCGTGCTGAAGTTAACAGTCTACAGTGTTTTGAGTTGAGGCCAAAAGTGCTGATGTTGACCAAATACAAATTCAAATTTAAATCGAATTCGTTTTAAAACTTCAATGCGTTAATCTATCGTGTGCACACATAACGACTCTGAAAAATACGAAATTGAAAATCCGGTAATAATACAATATTACGGACCCAATGGAACTGGTTTCGTCGAATTCCGAGACTGTTTGAAAAATGACTATTTTTAAATATCGATTCGAACGATTTAATTTCAAAACTGAACAAATCATTTTTAATTCCGATTCTGAAGCTTCAATCATCTTCAGTATTATCAATACGAATTTTAAAAGCTTCCGAAATATTTTTCTTCAACTTAAAATTGTAGATTCAAATTTTTTATTCAACTTCAATCGATTAAATTTTATAATTTAATCGCCGATTTCAAAATTATATCCGGAATACAAATTAAATCATCTTTTAAATATTTAAAATAAATTAAATATTCTCAATTTAATCCGTTCAAAATTCAGGGTCGTTACAGGCGCGTCCCGTTACAGTTGGTATCAGAGCTTTGGTTTAGATTACCTTGGCTCTAGTGGGGAATAACTCATTGAAATAGAGGTAAACTATATGAATGAGTTGAGTGTATATGAGAGAGCGTATTTGTAATTTTGATATAAAAATGATTTTATATTGTGTTAATTTGTTCCGTTGAGTATTTATGAATTCTGGTTGGTACTTGGGACGCCAAGGCATCGATAAAAATTTCTAAACACTCGAATAGGACAGATTGACATAGTATTGTTTTGGATTATATTCTATATATAAAAGACTTATCTTGAAAATTTATAAATGTTGATTGTATTGGTTAGAGATGATAATATTAGATTATCATCGTTTATTGTTGATTAGTCAATATTTCTAACTATTGACTATTGAATGATTTTAAGAAATGAAACTTGTAAATATGATTGACAATGAATATAAATGGTAAATAAAATGAAATAAAAATGAATTTAAATTAAGATGGAGAATTTAAATTCCGGTGTTTTGAAAATTTATTAACAAAAATTTGAAATGTATAATATAAGTATTATATGATAGTATATTCGATTAGAAATTGTTTTCAAAGGATTTTCAAATGAAGTAAGTGTTATACTCCCCTCTTGACACTAGAGAATGATTTCGGTGATGTGTGCACGCATCATCGACGTTTATTTTCGAGAGTCTAAGTGGGGGAGATCACTTAATAGCTTTTTCTAAACCCTATTTTGATTAAAAATTGAATTTTATTTTGTATTCTCTATAGTATGACTTGATACACATTAATATAAGTATATATTATTTCAAACTTGATTTGAAATGAAACTGGAGTTGAAATTCTTAAGTTCTCTAATAAGGAATGATTTTAATTATTAAACTAAAGTAAATCTTGAATTGTTAGAAACTTATGAATTGAAAGGGTGGAATTGAATTTAAGTGAAAAAAAAATTTAAAATTGTAGGAGTAACCCTTAATTTGGAAAATAATAAATTGGAAATTTATTTAATAGGTATAACACTCAAATTGAATGAAAGGAAGTTGTATATTGTTTAACTACATTCTATTTGCATAGCTATAACTTACCAAATACTTAAAAAGTTTAAAATGCTAATAAGGATAAGTAAATGAATAATATACAAGTGTGGTTGCGAATAATAAAATGTGAAGATCTATTGATAGTTGTAAATATAAAGGAAATTTAAGTTGTAAAATGAATTATATTTAAAATAAATTAAATATAAAATTAGTAAATGGAAACTAATTAAATTTGAATAAAACTAAATGTCAATAAACTTGGAAGTGTATGAAATTAAAATTTTGACTTGGAAATGTATAATTGATTTAGTGTAGATTCTGGATGGATGGTAATTGATTAAATAGAATTCATTAGTGTAAATGGAATTGAATAAACGGAATAAAATTTTAAAATAATTAAATTCAAATTTGAATCAAAGTGAAATTAAATATAATCGAATCCAATTTAAATTGAAGCAAATTGACTTGAATTTAAAATGTGAATGAAACAAACTTGAATAAATCGGAAACAAATCGAATGTAAACTTATTTCCTGGATATATAAGAAAATAAACGACTTTGTGTTTATGATTGTTTCTTAGAAAATTTGAAGTTTGATGGTTTGTACTTTGAAATAATAAAAGAAAATTTTGAAAAAATCCAAAATTGTTTAATATATGCTGAAACGAAAACAACCATAACTTTTAAATGGCTAGACGAAATTAGACGATCTTAGACTTTTCGGAAAGCCTAGAAACTGTGCTACATCTTTTGTTTAGAATGTTTTGATAAATACCTTCATCCACTAGGCTTAAAACACCAATGTTAGTCGCTGGCCTGTGCGAAGTAGAAATCTGAAGCACCTTAGTATTCTCGCCATAACATTTTACTGGTGTATCGGATTTTGACGATCTTGCATTTTATGGAAAGCTAAGAACTTAAGTTAAAACTTTTGCTTTAAGTGTTTTGTGTTTTGCTGTCATTTAGATGGTCGAAAAGGGGAGTGAACGTCGCTGACCTGCGCAATTCATTGCCAGGCTGAGGCGTATCTATTTAGTAAAACTGTCGTAACTTTTGAATGGAAGGTCCGAATTCAATGATTTTAGACATTCCGGAAAGCCTGAAACGAATGCAACAACTTTTGTTTAGATTCCATTGTCAAATTTTATCGTTTAGGTGACCAAAAACTGAGATTCGTTTGCTGTCCTGGAATTGGAATTTCAGTTTTGAAGCTAAACATGATATATGTATGTTGTTTATGCTAAGTATATCGATCTATCTTTATATGCATAGTTCTAACTTGGTTATTGAGCATTTTAGTAGGTAGCAAAGGGGTTGCGCTTTGCTTGTGGAGCTCGCTTCTGCGCTTAATGCAAAATATAAGTTAAAATGCTAATAAACGCTAAATAAAAGGTATGTTCTCGGATTACAGTTTATGTTGTGGTATATTATTGTGTTCCCCAAGTTTTGGGATGCCTCATTTTTGTAATGAGATGTATATCATGCAATTATTACTACTGTGAAATTTTTCGGTCCTAGCCGCGCAAAGGAGGTGCTGCCGAATTTTTTCAAAAATCCGGGAGTTAGAAAATTTTGTGAAAAAAAAATCCTATAACTAAATTTTGCAAATAAGTAGAATATTTTGAATGAATTATATCTAAATGATGGTTTCCCCTTCTCCGTTCCTTTTCGAGGATGAAAAGTTTTAAGTGGGGGAGAATGTAACGACCTGTATTTTTAACACTTTAAAAATACGAATTAAAATAAAAATTTTGGATAAAAATCCGAAGGAAATAAAATTTTGTGTTGTTAAATGTGAATTACAAGTTAAAATGCAAAACTGAATTCTGAAATAACTTATTTGTAAATTAAATATGGATGTTAACCTGTATTGAATGTAAGTAATGAATTGAGTTTGATTGTAAACCAAATTGGTTATGATTGTAAACAAAGAATAAATAAAACGGTCGATTTAATAGTGGAAGTTTATGTTATTGAAACTAATATAAATAAATGTAACTTAATATTACAGTTGATTGAAATCAAATAATAATCGAAACTGTAATTTGATAAAGATGTTAACTGGTAATTGAACGTAAGTAAAGATTTAAATTTGAATGTAACAAGTAATTGAATTGAATTGAATTTGATTGTAAACAACGAAATAAATAAAATGTTACATTTAATATTGAAGTTATAATATTGAAATCAACGTAAATGAATGTAATTTAATATTACTGTGAATTTAAATAAGATGGTAGTTGAAGAAAATGAAAGTAAATGAATTATAAACTATTGATAATAATGTATAAGTAAATGGTTGATTCAATAATGAAAATGTAAATCGAAATAAAAGAATTCAATTGGAATTAAATAACTTGAATTTGAATTATAATATAATTGAACGCTGAATCTAATGTAATATTTTATACTGGATTTATAATGGGAAAACTGCATTGTAAAAGATTGTTAAATACTGTGAAATAAAAAAATGAAATTTGTGAACAATTGAAATTTGATTTAAAAGTTAATAATTTAAAATTGGGAATTTTATATTGAAATTAGACGATAGAAATAGCCATTTTTACAACTATCTCGGATTTTGACGAAACCAGTTTCATCGGATCCGTAACAGTGAATTATTGTAAGGTTTCAATTTTCGTAGCAATCGGACTTGTCGTTTGATCGTGCGAGCTTGAAACACGTAGAAATTTAACGTCGTTAATTAAAATAATCGACTTCAAAAAGCTATCTTCCATATACGATTGAATTAGGCCTTGGGACTAGTTCCATTGCGTCCGGAACGGGGGTAAAACCTTATAGACGCCTGGCGGCACGTCTCGTTTGGAGTTCGGATGATTTTGGACCTAACTTTATAAATACGCACTCAAAACCGAGACAGTTTTATCATTTTTCATTTCAGAAACCCTAATTTCAAACCATGGCCGCCGCCTATTCCATGGCTGAAATTGCTCGAACTTCTTTCCTTAATATCTCTCAATCCGTTCAACGAAATCGAAAAATTCCAAAAGCAAAGGTGTAGATCTCGGCGAGCTCTTCAAATCCATACGGTTGATTCGTGCTAATTCATCATGGATTGGTCCAGATCTGGCTTTGAAGTCGTGCGTATTTTCTTGGTTTGCGTGCAAACGGTGGCGAATGGGGTGGCGAAACTTGGCACGGAGGTGGAGCAAGGAGAGGCGCATGCGATGGCATCCCCTGATCAACGTCCGGTCGCTCCTAGTTGCGCGCGTATGGAAGAAAGAGGCGTGCGTGAGTGGGTTTCTACGCGTGAAGAAGAAGAAGGCTAAACGGTTAATTAATTTTTATTATATGGCTAATCATGTTTTAAATTATATCATTATATTAATTTAAGCGTAACTTTTGCATACGAGGTCCGCTTCGAGCGAAACATCTGGCGACGTTGGAATCGCAGCGACGAGAGCTACGCTGTAGTTTAGATCCGAAGACATTTGGAGCTCGTTAAATTTTAGGTTAAATCGAACGTTGTTCGATTTGATTTAAAAATCGAAACTCAAGGTGAGTGTTTATACGCTCACAATTGACTAAAATAATTTATGGTAGTTAAATTTGATATTGTGAAGTGATATGAATTTATTTGTCGTTGTTTGATAAAAATTTAATTGTCATATAGATTGTCGTGTGAATTCACCGTTGAAAAATTAAATTGACAGTAAATTGAAATTAGGATTTAATTGAAATCAAATTTCCCGATATTGATAACTATGAAATTGCCGTGAATTGTATTGACCATTGGATGATTTATTTCGATGGATGCTATTGGTTGATATTTAAATGTTTGGATGTTTATTTGCTTATATATATATCCTGTTATACATGCATATGACACTGTGATTGGTTTAAGTAATATATATTCATCCATGACATGTAATTGAAATAAATAATCACTTGGCCATAGGATAGAAAATTACATACGGACACCGGATTGGTTAAATTAATAATTTTAAAATCGTTGATTTGAAATTTATTTAAATGATTTGATTTAAAAGTTATGAAAAAAATCCAATTTATGAAATTGAATTATTTTGAATTGAAGCTCGAAATGTTGGAATTTAAACTTGGTAAATGAAATTGTTTAATTATTCGAAGTTTAGATTTTAAGAAAAAGATTGAAATACGGCGTAAATTTTCGAAAGTTGATTTGTTTTAAAAGATTGGACTTTTAATCGAACTCTGAATATTTCTAAGAAAATAATAAATATGAAATGATATTTCAAGTGGAGTTTGGAATTGAAAATTTATTTGAAATTGAGATTTAATTAATTTGGAATTTAATTGAAATTCAAAGAAATTTGTGAATTGGACTAAATTGAAACTATTGAATTAAATTTGAGGATAAAATTGATTTGAATAGGATTTGAACTGAAATTGATTTGGAATGTAATACTTAAATGAATTCTTGAAATCCGAATGCTAATCTTAGTTTATTGAATTGGAATTGTTCCAGAAATTAAGTAAACTACTTAATACGGATGTTTAATTTGAAGAATATTCTAATTTGAATACGAAATGGTTTTAAAGCGAATCTTATATTCTTATATAAATATATGAACTGTTTTGAAATGTGAAATATTTAAAGTTTCGAAATATATTGGAAGTAAAATTGTTTATTTTGTGGTTCAAATATGTATTTGAAATTGATAATTTGAAATGGTTTATTGAGAAGCTAAATCGAGTTGAAATTGATGATTTGAGATTTGATTAAATTTTAAATTTTGGAATTCGAGTTTATGCGAAATCGAAATGAGATTTTGAGGCGAAAAGTGATTTTGAAATCAAAATGAGATTTTGTGGCGAAAAGTGATTTTGAAATCAAAATGAGATTTTGTGGCGAAAAGTGATTTTGAAATCGAAATGAGATTTTGTGGCGAAAAGTGATTTTGAAATCGAAATGAGATTTTGAGGCGAAAAGTGATTTTGAAATCGAAATGAGATTTTGAGGCGAAAAATGATTTTGAATAGATATGATGATATTTGAAATGGATTTGATTTTGAAGCGAATATGATATTTTAATATCAATTATGAATCGATTTGAAAATGTAAAAGATCGAACCGGTGTGAAAAATATAACGTAGTTATTAAAGAGACCGGGATCGGATATGGACATACTCTCTGTCGATACCGAAAACCACTATAATAACTAATACATGTGGAGTGTTGATCCAGAATGAAGTGGATGGTTTTGGTGAACGTGTTGATTTGAAGAAAGAGAACGATTTTGGATGACCCCTGACATGACTAAAACAGGAGCCGCGCCGGGCCATTGAGGTTCGCCACCTCTAGCGGACACACTTCTTCGATACCATGTCTATTACTTTTGTGATTCGATTTGGGTGCACCCCGCGATTTTGGGAGTGTTGTTTCGCGGTGTTGGGGTAGTAGCTGCTATGCCCAACATCAGTCCGGATCACGCAACTACTAGTATCCTAGTTGGTATTGCCTCATGTACCTTGTCATACTGATTATCCTATTCGCGACCACTACGATTTTGGTTTGTACCTTTAGTATATGGATTGCCCTCTGGTGACTTCCGGTTTTGGGGAAACTACGGTCTTGTATATACTCTTGGGAATAAAAATGTGTTAAGGGTGGAATGGGCCATGACTTAACGCTATTTTAATACTTTTACTTTAATGTAGACATATTATAATAGCGTATTGTACTACATAGTAGATAGTTTAACGGATCCTTGAGAGATGGAAAATCCCGTAACATTTCTTAAGTTATTGCACTCACGTTGACACTGGATAGGAGATGTCAAACCCCGTAAACATCTCTGACGCCGTCACACTCATATTTCTTATTCGATTCGACTTACATGAGATATTTTAGTCCTGACTCGAGTGTTTTGTCTTTTCATTACGCTCGGGTCAGCCTGAGCATTTCAGATAAGGTTGAAGATCTATTTTGGGGGACGAAGACGAAGTTGGTATTATATCATTGTATTCTACTACTGTATTATTTTTCCGCTGCATTATTGTATTATCTCTTATATGTATGTAACTCTGATTTATGATGTATAATAATAATAAAATTTATTTATTTAACAGCTTCATGAACTGTTATTTTATTATTATATCTTGTTCCTTCCGCTGCGAGATTCTGAGTTTGTTTCTGTTCTTTCTTTTCTTTTCTTATTTAACCCCATTAACCATCCGCCCTTTTGAATGGTTTAGAATCGGCATGTGTGTCTGATTTGTCGATTTAAACTGTCCAAAAAGGCGGGTCGTTACATTTTGTTTTTGATGATTTTTGGGGTTGATAAAACAATTGATTGAAATTCAAGTTTATTTTCACCAAATTGAAAGTTAAGCTCATCATCAACAAATTTTTCAAAATTATTGATTTCAAAATCAAAATGGCGATTTAAATCTTCCCCTTCAAATTTTAACAACTCATCTTCAAAAAGTCCATAGAAATCGTGTTCGTTAAATTCATCTTCCTTTGTTGGATTATCAACAACTTCATTGCGTATCTCAAGTTCAAAATCCAAAGTTGTTGTATTCAAAATTTTGAAATCGAGAAAAGAAAGATCGAATTTTAAATCGAGTTTCACACCCTCAAAAGAATTGAATCCAACTCAATTACCGTGTTTTCAACAACTTCATTAAGATCGTCATTTTCAGTTTCAAAAGTTGCTGTTTGAAAATCGTCAATTTGGGTAAAAGATGGATTATCATTTGACTCGTCACATGTTGGGATTTGGTTTTGTTTCTCACGTTGTTTCATGTCTGTTTCGAACAACAAATCCTTGTGATCATTGTAGATTTCGTCCATTTGTTCAACAAAATCCAATTTATAGTTATTAACTTGAGAATTTTCGATTTGGATTTGTTGAGAACAAAAATTTTCACTCGTATTGTAGTAGAGATTATTACCATTGCCAAAATTATTTGAAAAGTGGATCACATTTTCGTTTTGATTTTGAAATTCATTTTGGAGTTCAAAATTGAATTGGCATGGGTTATACTCGAAATCGTTTGCATTTTGAAGTGGATTCAAATCTTGATTACTTTGAAAATTTTGACTTTAGTTATCACACAAATAAGAATTACACAAATCATTTATCATTTGATTCTGTTGTGTAGAGATTTCAAGTAAAAACGAAATGTTATTTTCAAGATTTGTAGGTTGGTCATCATTTTGAAAATTTTGTGGTTCATAATTTGGATCGTTTAAACAATAGTTATTGTTGAAATATCCATAAGAATTTTGTGTGAACTTATATGGATTATATTTATTTTCACAACTATCGTAGAATTCATGTGAATATGGAAATTCGAACATTTTCAAGAATGTTTTTGGGTTTTTTTTATAAAGAAAAAAAATATTTACTAATAGAATTTATTTTTCGAAATAGAAAATTGATTTTTTGTTTTGTTTTTGGATTTTCAATTTTTTTTGAAAAGGTCATATTTTTTTTTGGATTTTAAAAAAAAACTAACTTAATTTTTTTTTGGATTTTTTGATTTTGATTTAAAAAATTTCAAAAGAAAAAACTAAGTTAAGAAATATTTACTATTTTTTTTGGTTTTGGTTGTCGATTGGGTTCTGGATGTATGCAGTAGAGGATAGAGTACGGTTCTCGATTGGTTGTGGCTCACTGCAGTTTTGTGGATGGTGACAGTAGCGACAGGGGAGGAAGTTGTAGTGTTTGGGGTTGGTGATGTTGATGGGAGGTTGCGGATGTCTTTTGGGATGATGGTGATTGATAAGGCAATGAAGGCTTATGGCAGTGACAGGTGTTAAGGCAGGTGGTGATTAGTGGCAGTATTGGCAGAGAGAGGTAGCTCTTATTTTTTCTTTCTTTTTCTTTTTTTTGGGTTTGTTTGTTGTGTACTGTGGTCGGAATGAAGGGTGTTTGGTCTATATGTGGAAGTGGCTGAAATGTTTGCAGTGGATAGGGTGACAGGTTTTGATTGATGATGGTGGTCGCGGATTTGGCTGAAGTAATTGAGTTGGAGTGTGGGTAGTTTCTCTGGTGGCAAACAGATATCACTGTGCAGCAAGGAATAGGACACCGTTGTGGCAAACAAATGTGGTGGATGCAAAAGTTCTTGTGGGGAGTTTTACTGCAGACTGTGTCGCTGAGATGCTTTGTTAGGTAGAAGTTGATATGTTTGGAGTTGTGAGTGTTGGAATGGTGCAGTGGTATGTTCAGTGGAGGATGCAGATTGTTTGAAGTGGTAGATGGAAAATGAAGATTGTGACGCCCCACCTCAATACCCACGCTAACCAAGAACACTACGATGTAGTGCTGTCAATTAGCACGGAGAATAAGGCTGTGGAGGAGCGACCATCCATGTAACTTCTTTGTGCGAGCACCGATACGTCAGATAGAATAGAATGCATATCTTTTAAGGAGGAAATCCGACATACCGATACAAACACAAAGCTATCACACGGTGGCTATATATAATCTTCGGAAAACAAACATAGAAATAATCATAACATAAATCAGTCACAGACATCCATATCACAAAGGCGGAAGAAGATATGAATAAATATATAACACATGAAAGTGTACATCAGAGTAGTGGTCAGAAAGATCCACGATAATACAAAAGAATAGCATCACGTGCTATACAAAAGAATAAGTACACAACATAGAGTCTATATCTCAAAGGTGTACATCCAAAAACTACTAATCTAAGTAGTTAGCCAAAAGTCAGAAATATCCTGAAGAGAAGTCAAGCAGAAGCACCTGTAACATCTCGGTCTGACCCGAGTATTATTTATAAGAAAATAATAAACGGATCAGTCTAACTATAAATATCAGATGATATGGTATACAGTAAAAGGCATGACATGAACATGTAATAACCATAGCGACATGCTACTATAAGTATGTAAATGATAATCAACAAAAGATTAATCAATATCACAAGAATCTTCTCAAAGATAAAATAGGGTATCATACCCTAAGCTTGTATTCATAACAAGTCAATAACACATGAATTCACCAATGCACAAAAACTGATATCATATCAATGAAAATCATGAAAATTGGTGAAGCACAAAATTCCAGAAATCATCATCAGAAATCCAGAAAACACATAAAGGGGGAGGCCTAACACATGAATGGGAGCATGAAAACTCACCTACGCGTAAACACATGACGAGAAGCTATCTCATGGAAGCTATCCATTAAATTTTCACACAGGAATGGCCCGAAGACCGTAGGGTGCTACCCTAGAAATGTGATGGCGAAACATCACATGATCGGGGTATAGTCTCCCACGTAGACAAAGAGACATCGCTCAATCGCTAGTCTAAATCACAAAAATGATCGTCATGATCATAAGGAAGTGTCAATCACACCAAGCTAGTAAATATATGAGTTTAGCTTCATGTCCCATAACCACTTGCTTAACTTAAATATTTACGAACAAGCTGTAAATCTTCACTAGGAAATTGTCACAAAAAGGGCTCAATCGAACAAGTCCAAGAGCTAACCGACGAAGTGAACGCAAGCGTTTCATACCACTCGTTTTACTAAGTCGTTTAAGTCGATTTCTCATTCGAGTGAAGTAAAAGGCTTGTATATACTAGTAGATTGAAAATCGGTTTGAGAAAACGAACTTTTGATATTTAAAATAGTGTTGAAATCGCTTTGATGAAAGAGTTTTGATATTTACTATTAGTATTGAAACCTTCATATATCTTTAAAATGACAAGTCATAAAACGATTGTAGAAACAAATCAATTCACGTTCGAAGACGTGAGTAAAGTCCAAAGAAGTCAATCCCAAAACCATCAAAGTAGAAATTCTGATAAATGCTTTGTCAGATAAGATTGCCTACGCAGAGTAATTCGGGGTTCGACCTAAGGAAAAATAGGTCATACGACCTAAGGACCTACGACATACAGAGTCCTGCGACCTAAGTGGGATGCGACTTAGTGGGGCATAGGTCGGAGACGACCTACGACTTAAGGTCAAGCGACCTAGTGAAATAGCAGGGGAAATATTAGGTCGGAGACGACCTACGACTTAAGGTTTAACTCGCGAACGACTTAACTTTGCCTGGGGATTATAGGTCGGCAACGACCTAAGACATAAGGTTTAACTCGCGAACGACTTAACTTTGCCTGGGGATTATAGGTCGGCAACGACCTAAGACATAAGGTTTAACTCGCGAACGACTTAACTTTGCCTGGGGATTATAGGTCGGCAACGACCTAAGACATAAGGTTTAACTCGCGAACGACTTAACTTTGCCTGGGGATTATAGGTCGGCAACGACCTAAGAAGTTGGAGACTTTTCAACACGCGAGCTAGCAGCCTGGACGACCTAAGGAGTTAACTCGTGGACGACCTAGGGAAGGCCAGAAACGACTTAAGGCCAGAAAAATCACCAAAACGCTGAAAATTGAAGTTTTTCGCCAATCCAATCCAAACCAAATGCAAATGTTGATGCAAATGCAATAGGGGATCATTCCCAACAGTCCAAGATAGATATAGGCAAGATGTGAGATCAAAAATCTCACCTTTTCATGGAATTTGATGAAGATGGAGATTTGAGAGCAAAGCAAGAACACCAACAAGCTTGAATCAATGTTCTTCACGTGAATTTGATGTTGAATCTCGGATTTGCAATAGAATTTGTGTTTGGAGTTTTAATTTCCACTTCCCACCACCATTTGTGACAAAGTTTGAAGTTAAAACAAATGGTGAATCAAGTGAGGAAGAAGGATGGGCTGAACTAAGGAAGTGCAGTCCAAACCAAAGTCACAAGCGGGAAAAGTGACGAAAATTTCACTATCTCCAAACATATCGAAGTTTACACTCAAAAAGATCGCAAACGTCATTTTGAACTCAATGGGGGTGGTCTCGAGTCCTAATTTGACCATATGCAAAAAGTAGCTTTTCGGACTAACATCCGTCTAACGATAAAATATTTAAATATAAAATCGATAGATATGCGGGTTGTTACAAAGATGTATGTGGTGGGTTGAAATTTGTTGACAGTGCTGTTGTATATGAGGCAGTGGAATGGTGTTGTTGTATGTTGAGTAGTGGTAATGTAGTGGTTGTAAAATGTTTGAGCAAATGATAGTTAATGTAAAAAGCATGTGTTGGTGGATGGTAAAGGTGTTTGTGGGGGTAGTTCGCAAGTCTGTTGGATGGTCTGTAAGCATTGATGAGATGTGTAGTTGTGCAAGTGGTATAGATGATGGTTTGGGTTGTGAGGTGGTTTGTGTTTATGGGGTGAGTGGTACGAGGTAGAAAGTGATGATTTTTGGATGATACAGTGAAATGGAGTAGTGGGTTTGTTAACAGGGGAGATAGTGAAGGGTTGTTCACAGTGAATCCGTGCAAAAAATGTACACTGCTTTTTTTTTTGCTTTTTTTTGTAAATTGCAAAATAAAAACTTGTAAATGAAATAGAAATTGAATGGAATTTTTTTTTAGAAATTGTGTAAGCTCTTTTTCTTTTTCTTTTTTTTAATAAAAAGGAACACTAGAAAAGCAACAACAAAATGCAAATGCAATCCCACACAACAAATGCAAGAACAAATCACACAACAAACAATTTTTTTTAAAATGCAAATGCAAACACACAAAACAACACACAAAAATCAAACAAAACTAATCCAAAGAATAGAAAATTAAAATTAAGACAATACCCCGGCAACGGCACCAAAAACTTGTTTAACGAAAAATTTTCTATCGAGTTAGAAAATTTCCGATAAATTTTGAATTAAATTTTACCGCAAGCGCACGGTGTACTATCGTAGTACGTAGTGAGTACGGGTCGATCCGTAGGGAATTGTTGATTTTAAAAATCTATTCAATCAAATTAAACCAAAGTTGAAGAGATTGTTAAGCTAGAAAATGAAAAAACTAACAAACTAGCAAAAGAAAATAGATAAAAAATATGAGAGTGTAAAGGCAATTTAGAGGTAATGTCCACTCTCTAGATCATAGAAATCAACACAACATGAAATTATGATCTCTCTTATTTTGGTCATTAGTTAGTTTAATTGATGTGCTTATCATAAGTATGGCATATATATGCTATTAATTAGCTCAACACAAGTCATCAAACTATAACACACCCCTTAAACTACTTTCTAACTCATATAAAAAAATAACAAAAAAGTTGAAAGCAAAATCTATTTTAAGTATGGTCTATTAACTATTAATTAGAAATATAGACCATCAAATTTTAATTTCAACATTCACTTCATTACCATCATCATATGTAGATGAAGAGGTAATTATTGTTTGTGATTGTTTAAGCATAGCCTATTTGGTGTCAATAACATAGGCTATCAAATTCAACATGAAACAATAAATCGCATCAACATTCATTTTCCCATAAAGCACAAAAAGAGAGCATAGATTACCAAATTATGTTGAATCTACATACTAGAGAGCTTCATTACCCCTAAATTGTAGGGATTAGCCTCTCATATTTGTTATCATTTCAACAAATGTAGAAAGAACATGAAACAAAAAGAAAGGAAAATGAAAGCAAAGTAAAGGAAGAGCTATTCTACTTGCATGGAAAATAAACTAACTACTAACATGAAAGGTAAAAAAACATGTAAATAAAAGAGAGCACTAATTAACATTGCATAAAAAAAAGGAAAGTTGCATGAAAACAAAAATGGCTAAGTAACCATGGAAAGGAGAAAGAGAGCTTTCTTTTATTTGATCCTAAACTAAACTAAAGAGGAATAGCCTAAAGGAAGAGGAGAGGGTTACATGAAACAAAAGGGGTATTTATACAAGTTTAAAACCATAATTCGCTTTTTAGGAAACTACCCAAAATACCCTCTCAGGAAGTGTGGAGGCCAAGTTATCGTTCATTTCAAATAATCATCCGTTAAGTGTGCATGAAGATTTAATGGCCTTTTAGCAAGTGCATTAGCTCCTAAGTGTACATTAAGGTAGGTGTGTAAGTGGGGTCCTCCATGATCATCACTTTGAATTATTTCCATCTTCATTCCTTTGTATTCACTCTTGTGCATGCATATCTGTATGAAGCCACTTGTAAAATTCACTAAAATTCCTACAAAACAACATAGAAAATTCCAAGTAAATTTTCACAAATTAATAAATGCACAAAAATGACCATTTTGTCCCTATATAAAGATGAATATGTGACAATTTGAAAATAATTTGAATTTTGGTTTAAACAAGTTAAAACATCCAATATGATCATTTATTTAATTTAAATAGATTAAATATGGTGGTAAAAATATGCACATTTACGTGCACATCATTGTTGTACAACAACAAATAACAGGGGTCGTGCTCGAAGAATATCGGCCAAGAATGGGAAAATACAAACACCATCGCAGCAATAACAACTAGAAATGCTAAGTGTAGACTCTGCACTTGTACAAAAAGTAATCAAAATTAAAAGGACCAAAAGACAGATCAAGACTTCTTTTCACCGCTTCCCTAGTCGCCTTTCCCGCCTCTGATCGGCAACTTCTTGGGTTTGTCCCCTCCCAGGGCAATCTTGCTCTCCGAAACATGGCCACTGGAAGACCCTCCTTTGCCTTTATGCTTGCAAGATCTATGTGAACTCTTTGATGACTGCTTTTTTTCATCAACCTTCTCCTTCTTCACCGCTATCATTTGTTGCTCAATCGTTAGCTGCTAGGCCGCTGCTTTGTCTGGTTGACTAGCTTGACCCACCTGCTCCCATGTATCAGTGGCCGCCAAGCCTTCCTCTTGAGATACAAAGGGGTCATCCAAACCATGCAGCACTGCAATTTGCTCGGATAGTGAATCAGTCTACGAGCAGGATGTAATAAGGATGGTTGATGCGGTTAGAATGGCAACAGATCCAGCATCATAGTGAGGAGGTAACTTAGCAAAAAGAGAGGGTTGATCTATAGTATCAGAATAAAGAGTGGTTACCTCAGCAATTTCATCAGGTGTAAATTGGAAGTCTTCAAGCATGGGAGAGACAAAAAAAATTACCTACTGTGGGGGTCTGTTCGTGCGTCACAACTTCAAAGCCTTTGCTGTCACCCTCCTTTGTTGGCTGCATGATTATAAGAGAAGTAGAAATGATCCCCTCATCAGTATGAAGATGCGAAGACGGCTCACCTAG
Source organism: Allium fistulosum (assembly GCA_030737815.1). Taxonomy (NCBI): domain Eukaryota; kingdom Viridiplantae; phylum Streptophyta; class Magnoliopsida; order Asparagales; family Amaryllidaceae; genus Allium; species Allium fistulosum. The sequence continues at coordinate 1,213,238,423 of CM060904.1, read as the reverse complement.
GCCTAAAGGAAAACGTTCAGTAATAGCCTTAGCATTGGCCGTGACACCACTGGCTTCTCGTTCCCTCTCCAATCTGAAGATCTTCTATCCTTCCACTAAAGCTTGTCGGGATTCTTCATTTAGGTATGCCTAAACCAATTCTTCTTTGGTGTAACAGCCACCCATATCTTGAAATCGGGCCGGAACCTCTTCCCAGACTACAGCAAGCGTGCAAGGGAATAGTGGACCCAAGTAACTAAGGTTCCCCTGATGTAGCACGGAATTAACATAAAAGCCTAAAATAGTAGCATCCAAGCCTTCCATCTTCTTTGTAAGGTGTCTTGAAGCTCTGAGAAGCTGGCTTCCATGCTAGCCTTCTCTGCCGCCGGCTAACTTTTCTCAGCATCCAAAGTCAATATTTGCTCACAAAGAGAGGAAATTTCTTCGGCCTATTCGGCGATGGTTTACTTCTCCGTCTCTACCATCATCTCACTTATCCTCGGTTTTTCTTTTAAAGCCGCCACATTAGTGTGGCACTTCTTTATTTCATCTCTAAATATGAGTGCGGCTCGATTGGTGGACTCCTTCAGCTCCTTAAACAAAGAAGCACTTTTACTTTCTCTCTTGAGAGCATCATCCCTCTCCTTCTTCAGCCTCTTAATCTCAGCGTCACGGTCCACAAGTTGCTTCTCGTATTCATCCTTTTCAGACTCAAATGAGAGAATTTCTAAATAATTATTTCAATTAACAGTGGAAAGTTGCATGCACAATTTCTCCTACCCCTCGACTTGCTCCAAACTGCTCTGAATCGCGTAGAGATGGGTTGAATAAGACTCTACACGAACCGATTTCAAATTAGGCTTATCGAAAACAACCCCCTTAAGAACAAGTTAGGGAATCAGCCTGCAAATGTGGGGGACTAGCGGGGAGAATGTAAGGAGCACACTTAGAAACTGGGATAGGACGGTCAAGTAGCATGAGTAGAGCAGGTCATGACACTGGAAGCAGAAACGGTTATTCTAGTAGAAGCAGGAAGCTCTGAAGCTGGTTTCTGGCCTTGGTCTTTTTTTAGCTTCTTTGATGAATCTTCGCACTCAATCGGGCTCTTCCTCTTCTCATGGCCACTTCCTCTATCGTGACCTTGATCTTTCTCAGCACGGCGACATTCTTCCGCCTACCTATCCTTTCTCTTCTTCCTTTCCTCATCGGTCTCTCGTGAAGCGTGATACTTGGAATAATGTCTCTTTGAATGTTGAGACTCCAGTACTCGATCAAGATCACTATAGAAGCCACGAGACATGATTCCTACCACAAATGATGTAAACTGCTTTAGAAAAAAGGAATTTGACAGACTAAAATAACCTAGAAAATAAAAATAATTCAAAGTGTGTGATTTTAGTGAAGTGAGTGTTGTAGTTCTCCAACAGAATACACAAACCAGATCGATCACCGACTAGTGTCAGTTCATCTATTCCTGTAGGGATGATTTGAGTAAACAGGGAAGGCAACCCTTCCGAGGTGAAGTCATCCATCAAATTTCCCATATTTACAAAAATGTCGGTCGTATCTCCCAAGTCAATATCGGCACCTTCCGGCAAAGGGCTGGGAATGGGTTCATTCTTCGGAGAAGCCTCTTCAATAGGTTCTTTCAAAGAAGGTGAGGAAGTATGTTCGGGGCTCAACTCCTGAGGCCTCGACACCTAAATGGATATCACCCTCTTCAGTGTTAGTATCCCAATCTATTTCTTTTGGATTTAGGGGGTAGCCCTTGCTGATCTATCCCTCCTCCTTCCCTTCAATCAATAGAGTCTTGTCCGCCTGTTGAACAAACTCTTCTTCTTTCTTCTCTGTGATCAATGGCATTTTGAGTGGACTGTCGACCCCGACTTAAACGTGGATCTATTCACTGACCCATTGGATGGGTCACTTTCTTCTTCCTCATCATCGTCATCTTAACCAGAATCAGGGGAAGAGGAAACAGAGCGGGTCCGGGCTTTGGAGCGGGAGGGAGCACTAACAAATCCAACGGACCTTCCAAGGTGTAAGAGCCCACATTGGCGGAGATTTTCGTCTCTGAGCAAGAACCTGATTGTGCGCTCCTGAGCATCGACCACTTTCAGGGTGCTAAGAACAGTGCCAAGTGTTGGATGCTTGTTAATCTTTGGAAGAACACAATCAATCAGAAGACTTGTAGCAATTAAAGGAAGTTCCAAGCATGGAGAAAGAAACTTAACCCCCGTGGTCCATAGATGGGTGAATGCCTCTGACATTTAGCGAAGAAGTTATGATTCTTGAAGGAGGGAACCTTGCTGGGAAGATCAGATATGAGTTTGTGGCAACGTTACGCCTTAATATAAACAAATAAGGGGTTAGCCTCTCTCTTTTTGAATAATATGAGATACTGCAACTCCACAAAGCTTGGGGCACGATTAAGCAGCCGCATAAACAGAACATATAAGCATGTTAGCATGGCATACCTGTTTGGAAGAATTTGGAACTGGGCCAACCCTATATTTGAAAGCATTGTCATTAAGAAATGATGGAATGGGGGCACAGCATCGTACATACACATATAGCAGCGATAGGCCATATATCCCGAAGGTGGCCTATGAGCGAATTCCCCTCCCAATAGAAGAAGCACATCATCCTTTGGGATACCATATTACGAGTAGATGCTTTGCAACATCCTGTGTGTAAGGGTAGAAGGAGCTTTCTCTGGAGGATCAAGCAAGACTCTGAAGTTAGGAGATTGTGATCGACGATAGGGCCAACTGGAATCAAACGACCATATTGACCTGAAGTTATGGAAGCATCAGACCCCGCTGGGATCGATGAAGACTCTGCTTCAGAAATAGGTGAGCTTCCCTCAATTGACTTATACCGAGAATATTTGTGTATCATTCCATATAAGAAAGCTTGTGTTCAAAATAGTCAGGTGCGCCAAATCTCAAAACTATAGACCCTAACATAGTTGACACTTAAAATTCAAAAGATAATGGAAGTGTACCAACCACCGATCATATTCCAAGTATAACTGTGGGTGTGTGTGATGTTTAATCTAAGTGAGAAGGGGTCCGGCATCATAAGCGCTGTGAACAAACCATTCCATGTAGATGGCTCACTTACACCAGAAAGAGCGATCTATATCACCTATTAATTTCTTTTCTTCTATACTTACCCGATATCGATCAATGATCGATAATGGATCCATTGTTCGTAATGACGGAAAGTTCTTCCTATTCTAGGTACATCGACCGTGCAATGATAGGACCAGTCCAAAACGAGCAACTATAGATTGATGGGTCCAAATCGGGAAGAGGATTCTTAGCATAAGTCGATTTTAGTTCTCTGGAAAGTGAGAATGGCCTGAGCTGCATACAAGATGCTACCCTAAGCAATTATCACCTCTCGGAAAAACCAAAATCAATTTATATGGCATTGTGTCGGGATCAACTGTGAAAATCGGTACAGGTTAACTCTAACTCTATCGAAGAAGGTAGCAAAAAATGTCGAGCACAGGGGCAAAATCCGAGCTTCATTATGGGAATAGCTTAAGGCTCGATTTATTATCTTCTTCCACAAAGTCATAATCAGTTCGAATCTTCCACTGTATCCATTACCAGCATGACTTCATCACCACTAACTGATAATGCGCCCAGTGCAGTTAAAGCGCTCGGCAGATTCAATGCGGCAGAGGTGCAAAAATTCATAGCGGGGATACAGCGAAGATATAGCGGGATATAGCGGATGACTCTAAAATAGCATATAAAACTTGTACTTGATGTTTTAAAAAATATATAAATGGTAATTAAATGAAAAATTAACATTCAATTGAATTATAATTAATACATAAATAATTTTAAATAAAAACATGTGCGAATATACTGTAAATAAACGTAAAACTATTATATAACATTATTGAATTTAGTAGAATATTAGAGTATTTTCATTTCCAAAAATATATTAAAAATTCGATTAAATAAATTAATTTAATAATTTTTATAATGAATAAATGTCATTTTTCAATGCATTTATTTTAAAGAAGATATAGCGAAAATAGTGGAATATAGCGGGAATAACGGGATATAGCGGAAATAGCGGGGCATAAAGCGGAAAGGCTATATTTGGGGCTATATGGAAAAATCGTAGCGGTAGAAATCCGCTATGAGATATAGCAGGGTTATAGCTGGGTAATAGCGGGGCATTAACTGCACAGAATGCGCCAAAATCCAAATCACCGACCTTTGAACTGGAGAAAAGTGATATGATCTCTAACGCAAGGCAACCCAAACTAGGGTATTGATGGATCGGTGACACTTAGAATAAGAGGAAATCACGATAATAGAATGGCGGCGGCGTCTTCTAGGGGCAATGACTGGTAGGGTTGGAAGCAAGGATCGACAACGGCGACTTTTTGAGTGGACGAAGTGACTAGATCCGTAGGCTAGGTTATGGACTGGATCGGATCGGCTAGAAGGCAAGAAGTTGAATTATGTAGAAATGATATGAATTGGAGGGTCAGCTTGTATAAAAAGGAGGAAATAAGGTCACCAAAAGTTATAAGTACTTGGATCGGTACCGATCCAAAGTTACTTCTTTGAATAATCTCAAATCTTCCCCATGCAACCTACTTGACGTTTGTATTCATTTTAGAAATTATCAAATCAAGATCACTCTATAATTATGAATAATGGAGATTCCCACTAAGGACTTAATAGTTAACCGGTGTGTCATAAGTAGTTCTTCAAGGTGACTAGTTACGATGAGTGAAACTCCTTAAAGCAGAGATTCAAAGGCAGTTACTTCTAGAGCACACCTTGTTTTCAATGAGGGCATACTGTGGGGGGCAAATGTTAACCGAGTTTATAACCCATTAGAGTTCAAAAGGAGTTAGAACATTCAGATTAAGCCAGAACAACTCGAGAGTTGACCGAAAGGCCTAAAAGTATGAGACAAAGGAACCTTGAAAGTTTGGGCTAAAAATACGCCAACACTTTGGATCGGTACCAATCCGATCCAATTGGATCGATACCGATCCAAAAGTTTGGCTTGAGGTTCCTCCAAACCACTTTTGTTATGTTTCTACCCCTCTATTAAGTGTATCTACCAAGTTTGGTAACAATCCAAGCATCGAAGTTCGAGAAGTAAAGACTTATCGGATTCAAACTAAAGTCCAGTCAAACCCATGAAAGAACCATCATCAAAACAAGTCAACAAGCTATGAAATTATATGGAGAGCCTCATAAGCAAGCAGGGTAGCCAACCGGAAAGAAGTTGTGCAATAATTGCATAACTCTTCGGGTCGATACCGATCTGATCCAATTGGATCGGAACCGATCCAAAAAGTTAGCTTGGAATCACTCTAAATTTTTCGTGCTTCTTCCTATGGACCACTACAGGCCTCTGATGCAATGGTTTTGATCCAAGTGCTCCCTAAATCCTATAAATGCCATCCTACCTTCAACAGAAAAAGGAATTCCGAACTTGATCTTCGCTGATGCTCTACTATTCTTTCATCACTCCTCTTCTCCCACACGATAGCCATTAAGAGACAATTGAGATCCTCCTTTTGTTTCTACCAAAGGTGGCTTAATCTAATGTGAAGAAGACGAATCATATTGTGATTCAAACTCTGTTGTAACAGCAGTTAATCAATAAAAGATATAAAGTGGACGTAAGCTTCGTTAACAGCCAAACCACTATAAAAATCTCTTGTCTCTTTACTTTTTCTACGATTTACTATTGCTTGCCTAGTTTATTTGCCTTGATAAACAAGGCTGGTGCTTTCACACTTAATCCAGGGTATTGATCCATTTTTTGGGTTTACAGAGGGTTTATCTTTTATTATAAAGTGATTTTGTTTAAAAGAAGATAGAAATATCTAGAACAAATATTTGTGCGATGTTTTTATATAAAATGTCGTATAAATAAAAGGATAAATTTATAAATGGTATTTATAAATAAAAGAGTAGAATTATAAATAATAGTTTTTAAAATGGAAATTAATATCAATTTGGTGAATTGGAAAATAAATCACATTTGTGAATTTAATGTGATATATGGAATGATCGTTTTATGGAAAGTATTTAATCCTTTCTTGAAATCCAAATATTTATGATAAACATATAAAATTTTATATTAGAAAATCTATAAAAGGAGTTTTATAATTATTTATGAGATTTATAAAAGGATTTTTATAAATAGAAAAGAGATTCATAAAGGGAGTTTTATAATTATATTTAGAGATTTATAAATGGAGTTTTATAAATAAAAAAGAGATTTATAAAGGAGTTTTATATTTATATTCAGAGATTTATAAAAGGAGTTTTGTAAATATAAAAGAGATTTACAAAAAGGAATTTTGCAAGAGGATATGAGATTTGATTTTTATAAATAAACATTTTTAAATTAAGGTGGTGTGGAAAGTTATTCTTTTCATACTTAACACCAGAATCTGAGGTATAGAAACTTATCCATATCCTGAGAATTAAGAATGTATGTCAAGGCAAGGATAGTACGCTAACTTGTCTGATTTCATTGTTAATCGAGGGATAGTATTGTTTTAAATCGAGAAGTAGTGGTAAGTATATTTGGTCTAATTTCAATATAACTCATTTACTTACACCAAAAGGGAAAGTTTTTTAGGTTTATTGTTGCCAATGTTTTAAATGACATTTGTTTTAACCTACTTTTTTATGGTTTTGGAAATTAAATCTTTCTTAAGATTTGTAAATATACTTATACCATTGATATAAGTATATGGAGAGGTTTTCTAAGTATTGAAAGTGAAATGGTTTGTGAATATACTTATACCGCTGAAATAAGTATATGAATATTTTAAAGTATTGAAAAGAGTAATGAATATATCTTTTTAAAAAGGTATTTTGATACAAATATTTGAAAAGTGATTTTAATTAATGAAAGGATTAATTAAAGAGGCTTAGTGGTTGCTTATGTGCTTGACCATGCTTGGTTAAATCTCTGATTTAATTATTTGTTTATTTGATAGTTAAATAATTGACTATCAAATCTTGGCTAGTTTTGAAAACTAGAATTTGTTGGTTCAAAGAGACCAAGATCGGATGTATTATCCGAAAACCACTTCGAACCAGCATAAGCGTTCAAATTGAAGATATTTTAAAGATAATGGAATGGGAGATGAAGTTCTTTGAAGTGCAAAGGCTACTTGCTAACAATTCTGAGGGTAATTCCCAATGGATGTAGTAGAAGTAGTGCCTTCAGTTTGTTCATCTCCTAAACAACTTGCATGGATGAATGTTGGAGTTCCATTATGCCTAGAAGGTAGTGTTAGCATTCCAAGTGGGATTTGCTAAAAAGGTAAAAATTAGCCTCGGATCTCACACCCGGTAATGACTAAAACAAGGGATCTATGGCAAGGCTATATGGTTTGCTACGATTAGGGTATGGTCATCACACAATCCAGATCGATACTGACCCATTTATGTATGCTAGTGATTTGGTACAGTTGTTAGCCGGCAATCGAGGTGATGACATATTCGGTACTATCTACTAAGATATAGGTTGATCCTATATTGTCAGGGGTTCCATGTGAGGCCTTCGGTATATTTTCTAGAGGTGTATTATGGTAGGCAGTACCCTGGTAGTCTTGTCATCGTATGGAATCTATTCTCCCATAAGTGCCTTACAGACTTAGTTGTACCTAAGTATGTTAAAACGTGAGATGCAAGATTCTAGCTATATTATATATGTATTTTAAATCCTGGACATTATTATAATATCACTGGATTTCTTAATAGAAATGGTATGGTTATCGTAAGGTAAAAACTAGCTTGTATTTATATGCAGCGTGGTCTTATGAGATACCTTTATTTTTAAAAGGTTTAATGACATTAAAAATCCAAATGCTTTGTGTTTCTTATGCTGGTTTACCAGACTGATACGGGCGTTATTTTCTTATAATGCTCGGTTCAACCCGAGTATATTCATATTTAGTTATGGATGTTTTGGAGCTTATGGAGACGAGCTGGATGCCTCCAAGATGTATTCATGTATCTTTTATTTCCACTGCATTTATTATTCAGTATTTATTAGCACTTGTGAGAACAAACTGTTATAACTGTTCAGGCTGATGATAGGTTAGTTTACTTTGATTGATGTATGTATATTGTAGTTTTCTTTTGTAAAGATCTATTGTATATTATATATTACTCGTCACAATATGAGATCATGTTCTATCTTTTCTTTCTTTTACCCTAACAATTTGTCTTTCCAACACTTGGATGCTTAGCACATGAATACCGTTAATGTATTAGTATCGACTTTTGGGGGTCGAAAAGGGCAATCGTTACAGTGTAGTATCAGAGCTTTGGTTGAGCAAACACCTAGGCTTTGGTGGGGTAGACTCATTAGAGATAGGGTTAGTAACACCCTAGAATGAGTTTGAGTGTATTATAAATACGAGAGCGTATTGTTAGTGCTGTAAAAATGTTTTATATTGTGTTGATTTATCTGTTGAGTGGCTTATGAATTCTTGTCGATTCAGAAGGTACAACTGTATTAATAAGGGTTTTTGAACACTTGAACAAGGCAAACCGACATAGTATTGTTTTTGAAATTGGTAAATGAAATAATTTTACCTAGGATTATATTTTATATATAAAAGAATAATTTTCAAAAATTGATATAGTTATTTATGATGTGTTTGTTTGTTCGGAAATGATAATATTCGATTAGTATCATTTATTGTTTGATTAGTTGTACTCAACCAATTATGAGCATTTATTGTTTGATTAAATTAAATATAAATCCCTTGTGAATTTGGTTTCATGATTTGATATAAGGCGTTCGATGATAATGTTTGGTTACAATTTAATTTTAATAAAAGTTTGTGAAATAATTTTATATAAGAAAGTGAAATTATATAAGTATAGTTTATAAATAAAAAGGATTTAAAATAGAGAATCTGAGAACTTAAATCCTAGTGATTTTGAAAATTATTTTTCCAAGGTTTTTGAGAAAATAATAATAGTATTATTTGGAAGTATTTATGATTAGAAATATTTTAAAAGGATTTTAAAGGAAATAGAAAGCATTAAACTCACTTCCGTTGTTGGAAAATAATTCCGGTAATGACTGCAACATCATCATCGTTTATTTTCGAGTTTCAAAGTGGGAGATGCAACCATAGTATTTTGTTATACAGTTGTTTTGATAAAATGGATTTTGATTTAATCTCAAAAGTATAATTTGATATACAAATGGAGCTATATATATATTATTGTTTCATATTGTTTGGAAATAAAATTCGAGTGTTTAGTTCTAAAGTTTTCTGTTAAGTTATTATGTCACATACGGGAATTTTCGACTTTCGAAAATTCGACATCGATACTCACTTTATCGACTGTCGAGCAATCGAGTGCCGGAAACTCCAATAGTGAGGGTTTTAAGAACAAGAAAAGGGAGAAGAAGAAGAAGATAGAAGAAAGAAGAAGAACAACACAGAACAATATCAGAAACAGAAACAACATCAGAATCTCACATATCGCATCAGAACAATATATAATAGATAAATGAATAATCTTTTAAACAAAGAACTATATCATTTTATACATACATCAATCATCAGAGTCAATATACAACTCAGTACAACCATGGACAGTTTTATACTTGTCCTCATACAGAATACACAGCGGAATAAATACTATCAGATACAAATACTACGTCTCGTCATCCAGCTTATCTCCAAAGCTCCAGAATATCCAGAATATCCTGATAATCTAACTCTAGACTGCCCGTGTGGAAATTGGTGGGCACCCAGAGTTTAGAAGGGAAACAATAAACTCCGAGTCAGTCATGGTGACTGGTGTAAGATCGTAAAACAGTTATTTATCTTTAAAATAAACAACAGAAAATTTTTAAAGTCAATTCGCAATGCTTTTGGAAAATGAAACTACCATAAGACCTCCCGCCACACACACAATGCAAACACAGACTTGGAGGAGATTTCTTCTTATGATAGTCAAAGATGCTTACTACGCAAAAATCAAATTCTTTTTGATATTATTATTAGTGCATAGTGCAGAAAACATTTCGAAAGTAGAATATAAATCTTAGCCAGCATAGGTACCATTATAGTATGCTTGCTATAGCTGCCATATTAGATGGCAGGTTCTACAACTAAAACCGTACAAGGCTCGTATTGTTTCTTTGGATTTCCAACAAATGGTCAGGCTAAGGAACTTCCTATCCACGATGGGTACGTCCCTGGAATAGACGACCCGAGAACCTAACCGGATCTCTGCCAACACAAGGCCGGGTTACCTCTGCAAAAATAGGTAACTACTGACACGCGTATGCCATCCCCCGATCGTCACCGATCTTCCCGAGGATCCCCGATTCGCAACAACCACAAAGTAATAAATTTGCAGCAACCACAGAGGTTAAGTATCTGGGCTCCATACCATGATACCACCTTTATCCAGAAGGAATGACATACACTAAGGGGCGCTACTCCCTAGAACCTTGCTGCATCCTTCCTGTTTCGACCATTTCCGGGGTGTGAGGCTCGATGAAGTCTCGTCCACAAAGCTACGCTTTCTACAAAGCCATGCTTCGGGTCAAACAAAATGATCAACCTATGATCACAAAGATATAAGATCAAACAAATGATCATATCACAAATGATCAAACACTGATCATTTTCACAGCAACACTCAGTATGCCACGTTACCAAATTGGGATATATCGCTGATAGATTTCAACTACATAACCTCTGAGCTCGTACGTCTCAGAGAAGGGTGTTAAGCTAAGAGAATAAATTCTCCGCCACCAACAGAAATGTATTTGAAAGAAATCAGCTTTATATCTCAAATTGTAACGTCAGACACACAATCCATATAAGTCTGTTCCGGGATCGAACAGAACCGAAGGCACTTCTCACGAAGCCCTTGCATATCCGGATAAATTTCTAATCACGTCCGGACTTCCCGTCACTAAGGGTAATAAAACCTCTAAACCGGAGATCAGCCGATGTAGAGTAACTCGACGGTAATCCTTCCGTTTTCAAAAATATCCGGTCTTCAACATCGGCCTTCAAATGCAATTCATAACGACGTATCACATATTCGGAATGGGTTATACGACCCCATGGTCCTTTCCCGGCTAACCCGAATAGTGAGCGATTATTCAAAAATAAGTGTGGCATTCAAATTCATCCAATTCACAACAAATACCTATCTAAAGGTAATTATTGATAGTCGGTTATTTAACTATCAATAAAGATGCGCAACATCATCAGATTCCAAATAATTTTCCAAATTATTTCATCTTCAAAAATATCTTTACTAGATATAAAATTTCCACACTTCAAAAATAAATCAATATTTATTTTCTAAACAGTTTCCCTTTCCTTTATAAATTCCATATTGAATTTACATTTTTCGAATATCTACTAATATTCGATTTTCAATCGTTTTCAAATATTCAATTTCAATTTATCTTTAAGAAGATAAAATCTCAAAACGTTTCATTTCATTTTGGAAAACATTCCATACTTATTTAAATAATAAGTGTTTCACAAATCTTTTATTTTCAACATTTGAAAATATTCGATATACTTAAATCAATATTAAGTACATATTCATTCTTTAAGGAAATCATTCTTTTTAACAACATCTATTTGAGTCAAAACGAATGTTACGTAAAACATCGTTACGACGACTCAAAATCACTAGTATAGGGATTTGAAATTTGGATAGATATATAAATCCCAATACTATATAAAACATTTCCTTTCGGAAATCATTTACTATAACAACAGTGTTATAGTCCACCATTTCCTTATTTCTCGAAAACGTCTATTTCAACAATAAATGTTGAAATCTATGATTTCGATATTTAACACATTTTAAAACATCTTTAAAAATGTTTACTTCATTTTTAATATCACTTCTTCAAAAATAAATCCATTTTACTTAACAATATATTCACTGTCCAAAATCATGAATATAATTCACTTAACCCAATTTCAATCATTTCTACACATTTTTATTTCAATAAAAATTCGCTATCTGAAATCGCGAATATATCTTTTTTAAAAATCTTCTATATTTAATTTATCAAATTCAATCGATTCCGAATTTATAAACACGTTTATAAATTCTATTTCCATTTTAATAACAACTTCGACTTATAAATCTTCTTTTATTAACTTATATATTTAACTCATCAAAATAAGTGATTCCGGATTTATAAACAACTTTTATAAATTTCAATTCTATTTATAAAAACTTCAATATCAAATCAATTTCAATATTGATTTCTAAATTTATTTTCAATTTTAAATAAAATTCCATACTGATTTCTCAAGAATTCATTTCCAAATATTAAATCAATTTCAGATTGATCTCTAATTGTATTTATCCCTACTAAATAAATTCCTTATTTTTCTCAAGTTATTCAATATTCTGTTTTAAAATGGATTCTTCAAATTAAAATCATTTTTATATTGGTTTCCCAAATTATTTCAATTTACCAATTAAATTTCTAATTGGATTTCCAACTTATCTCCTTTTTAAATAAATTCCTTTTTAGGAAAATAAATTTCAATTGTTTCTTTCAATCTATTTAAAAATCCAAATTTTAAACTAAATTCCTCAATTTAAAATCACTATTATACGAAATTCATTTATTTAATCATTTCCATTTTATTCTGGAATAAATTCGATAATACTATAAAAATCAACTTTTATACCTTTAAATTCTTTTCTTCAAATTTTATTCAATTTCTAAAAATCAATTCACTTAAAATTTTCTGCTTGAATTACAAAAATTCAATTTCATTTATTTTTGGAATCCAATGATATCAAACATCCATTCAGCTAAATTTTAGCTTTCAAACAATTTCCAGACATCAATTCAATAACATCAATAATCATTCACAGATTTTCACATCACAGTAGAAATAAATTCAATCAATGTGAGGGGTCCAGTTGGATCCCTCCAACCTGTTTTCCTGCATCCAAAGACGTTAGCACAATACCAATTCCGCTCCAGTACGGAATTATCGCGGTATATGGGTTTTATAAAATATCCGCTTACTAACGGCGCAATAGGGTCTCATCCGCTATACGAGGCGGGAAATCATCAATCCAATATATACATATGCCAATATGTATATATTGCTATATATATAGATATATCCTACTATATCTAATATCACATCCAATAGCAATCAATCAAATCAATAACTGCAAAAATTCCACATTCAATTTCAGTGAGAAAAATCTCACCTTTGATTTTATCGTGCAATCCATTTTCCATTTCCGACTTGATGTCGCAGTTTTGACCTTGTATAAGCAATTATACAATTTATTAATATTCGAATAGATCGAATAATAAATTCTCATTTTTAAATTCCTGTTTCAACCCTATATAGTTTCTAGTAAATAAATTTCCTGGTCTTAACTTACGCATTAAATTCAAATAGAAAAAAATTCTTTTAACCGAATTTCTTTTAATAAATTTATTTAACAAGAAATTAAATTAAAAACTAATTTCTCCTTTAACAAAATATTTTCCAGGATTTTAAACTACTAGATTAATAAAATTATAAACTTTACTTTATTGAAATTTGCAAACAATTCCCTTTTTATAATTTCATTTAACAAAAATGAAATTTTAAATTTAAATTTCCTTAAATACAATATCTTAAAAATTAAAGCTTAACTGTATATATATATATACACAATCTGAATATAACCTTAATTTAATTTACTGTAAAAAAACAATACATTAAGTTAAAAATCTAAACTAGCTTAAAATTAATTTTAAATGTATTAATATTTAAATTACCTGAAAACGTGCAGGAATTCGAAATCGCGAGCTCAACCTCACGAGGCCTGCCCCAAACGAACCCCTGTCGTCTCGACCATGGCCATCGAGAACGTTGTCGCCTCATCGAAGACGTTGAATCCCACAATCGCGAGCATCTCCCCATGACGTCGCCTGATGGTCTTCGCGAACCCTAGTCACTGTTTACACGCGCGTGGTCGATCCTCTCCTCGAGCTTGCCTCGATCGAACTCGCCAACGCCGAGCTTCCCTGCTCGACTTCGCTTCCAATCTGGACTGTACTGTCGCCATCGCCCAAACGCGTGCCGCATCCCACCACGCGAGTGCGCGTGCCTTGTCGACGTGCGATTGCCTCGCCTGGAAATGATAACCCAAGTCGCGATTTATCGTAGAAAGTTGCCGTGCCTGGTTCGAGTTACCCCCAATTGACGATTTAATCGCGTCCATGGATCTACTCGGCGCGCGTTTTATTTTGATTTCATTTTTTTTTCGTTTGGTTTAAAACTGAAGAGAAGGGAACGAGATTCATTTCGTTTGTCTGCCATTTTTCAATCGTTTCGTTTTCTGTTCGATTTTGAATACGAGGAGGGATATTTAAAAATCAGAAGAAGGCATGGGTCACATGATTTTCCTCCGTGATTATAGGCGATGTTAAAGGAGTGAACGTGTATGTCGGCAGGCTTATAAATTTAAAATGTTAAAATTAAATTCAATTTTATTTCAACACGTTTTGCTATCGTACGCTCACAGAATAACTCCAATCAATACGAAAATTGAAATTCGATAATAATTCAATATTACGGACCCACTGGAACTGGTTCCGTCGAATTCTGAGACTGTTTGAAAAATGACTATTTTTAAATATCGGTTCAAACAATTAAATTCAAAACTGAGCAAAACAGTTTAAAATCCAATTCTGAAGCTTCTATTATCTTCAGTGTTATCAATATAAATTTTACAAGCGTTCGAAATATTTTTCTTCAACTTTAAACTGAAGATTCAAATTTTATTCACTATTCAATAGATTAAATTATATAATTTAATCGCCAGTTTCAAAGTTATATTCGGGATACAAATTAAATCATCGTTCAAATATTAAAAATTAATTAAATATTCTCAATTTAATTCGTTCAAAATTCTGGGTCGTTACATATTATATTAATGCTTAAATCTTATGCATTTGGATAGTCTGTTTGTGCATCTAATTATGATATGTTGTTTGGTAGTTTTCATTTGAGAAAATGAAATGGAATTTTCGATTATTTTGGACAGTCGAAAACTTCCAAATTTGTTAAGAACTTGAAGCTAAGTGTTTTTGTGAAAATAAGTTTTTGTAACTTATAAATTTGAGAAGATGGTAAGTAAAAGCAAGATTTAAATTGTTAAACTTTCATGTTAAGTAAAACAAATCTGATGTTTTGTATATATTCTTAGGATGTAGGATAATATTATAGGAATGTGAACTTGAGTTATAAAATGATTAATAGACTTAAGTAATGGTTTTATGAAATGGTTCATAAATGATTTAGCATTAAAGGAAATATACTATAAGTAAAAATAAATGTGAATTAACAGTAATTGGTATGGTTAAGAAAATAATGGAACAAATATGTAAGTTGTACATAGATTATTTTATTCACATAACTGTTCTTGAACTAGATTCGAGTATATAATTTCAAGGTGATTTACATAGATCTGGGTTAGGATTTTCGCTCGATTCTCGACTGTGAACACTTGATATGTATTTTTGTTAAGATTCTAAAGTTTTCTATCATAACGTATGGCTATGTAAGGAGAATAGAGGTTTCTAATCAAGGAACCTAATCGGGATCCACACCAGGGAAGTCAAGTGAGCGATACTAGTAAGAAAGTGAAATTTGTGTGATCGAGCAAGTGATCGAATTTGATATTGCATACGGATGACAAATGTACGGGCTTTAATTTATTATATTGTTTCTTTGTCATGCTTAACCCTCTTTTGGGTTATGTAAGTGAAATACAGGTTTATGGAAGCAAAGGCTAGATAGCCACTTTTGGTTTCATGAGTAGAGTTTGATTGCTCGACAAATTGGTATTTGTTTATTGCTTAATGGGTGTGTTTGCTATGTGTCACGCACACTCTATAAGATATATCATAAGTATATATTGTTGTTGCGTTGTCCCCAGATATGGGAAGTCCCAGATATGAGCTTACATTTATATTGTGATTTTTTCGGAACTAGCCACGCAAAGGAGGTGCTGTTGAAATTTTTCGTAACATATGGAACTTTTTAAATCTAAGGGAGTGGGGACATTTTTCTTTCTTTGAGAATTTCGAGGACGAAATTCTTTTGAGGAGGAAGAATGTAACGACCTGGATTTTTAACGTTTCAAATAGGAATATTTAATTTATTTAAATATTCAAGTTTGATTCAAAGTTAATAAATAATAAGAAAAACAATTTTAATAAAGCGACTTGATTTTAATGACGTGTTTTTATTTCAATTATTAGGATTTTTTTCATAATTTTTAATTTGGAAAATATTTAAAATTTAGTTTAATGTATTTTTTCGGCAAACGATGGTATTTTTAAAATTCACAGAATAAGACAACTAGTGTATTTTATTGTTGTTTTGGGTTCGTGTCGCATTGTTATGCGTGATCATACTTTTATTTCTTTTGTTCGCGGTTCGTAGGTGAACGAAATACTATGTAGCAAAATGTAGGAATTCAAAAAATAAACAAAACCCTACCCATTTACATTTCTTCACTTTTCCCCTCTTTTACTTTCTTCCCTTCCTTTTATTTTATCCATTTCCAGTAAAAGCAAAAATGGTTGCCTCCATTCAAAATCAAATCATTCGTTTAACTAAAAAATACAAAATTAGATTTGTTGGACTCGTGTAGGTTAGGGCTTCAAATCAATGTATGTTTTGTGGCATTCGACAATGGTTAGGATGGTCGGCGTGTTTAGCAGTAAACTAGGGTTAAGGGTTTTATGAGTTTTAGGTGGAGATAGGACTTGGCGATGGTTTCGTAGAGTTTGGTGTGTGAATGAGCTTCGGCATGGAGATATTGGAAAGGTCCGATTGAGGATTAGGGAAAGCAACAGTCGCATGGCCGATGTGAAGGGGAGCAGGTCGCGAATTGCTAGAGGCCATCGAGCTTAGAATAGTAGGGGGAATTTGGAGAGGAGGTGAAGTATGGTTCATCAGTGAAGTTGAATTTTGATTTCGTGGAGTAATTGGGAGATATGCATGCATGCATGGGTATAAGACTATGCATGTATAGGCATGGTGAATTAGAGATTCAGAAGAAAGTGGATTAGAGGGTAATGGTGATTAAAATAGTAATTAGTTAATTTAATTATATTTTTTAAAATAAAAATCTTATAAATGAATATCTCTCTAATACGAGGTCCAATTAGAGTTTGGAGTAAGTGGAATTTTGAGCTAAAATTGAACGTCGTTCGATTTTAGATCAAATTGGAACGCTTAAGCGTCAACCAGAATTTTGGTGAGTTATCTCACCTTCGGATGAATACTATATTATATACGGTAGATATAAATTATAATTTTTTGTGTTTGAATGATTATTGGTTTGGTTTGGTTGAATATCTGCTTTTAAAAAGAAAATGACATTTAAAATGAAATACAGGGAGTTTTGTAGAGGATTCCGGATTCCTCACCATTGCTAATTTTAATATTATTTATATGCTTATATTATAAGTTATTGAATATCAAAGTTTGGTAGTTTGGCAATATTGAATGTGACATCGATATATGTCAAAAGTCGAACCTTTATTGGGAAAAAGGTAATAATAGCATTGGTTAAGTGTAGTGGTAGCTCTAGGCCTCACTTTAGTATTTTGAAATACTATGGTTTGCTATTTTGATTTGAAAATGATTTTTTCATTTGGAGAATGATTTTAAATCTAGATTTTGGATATTCTATGATATTTTATTTAAAAATGCTTTTTGAACTTCTCTATTTTACTCCAACCTTTTTGAAAAGGTTTAAAAGTATTTAGGAAATACTTATTTTATTGAAACGTTAATATAATATTGAATGTTTATTATAAAGAAAAGGGAGTTTATATTTTATAAGTGATTCTATTTAAAAGAAGATAGAAATATTTGGAATAAATAATTGTGTGATGTTTTTATATGAAATGTCATATAAATAAAAAATAGATTTATAAATCTTATTTTGTAAATAAATAAATAGATATATAAATAATAGTTTATAAAAGGTAAATTAATATCATTTTGGTGAATTGGATAATAAATCTCATTTGTGAATTTATAGTGATATATGAAATGATCGTTTTATGGAAAGTATTTAGTTCTATCTTGAAAACTGAGGATTTGTGAAAAATATATAAGATTTTATATTTGGTAATTTATAAAAGGAGTTTTATAATTATATTATGAGATTTATAACATGAGTTTTATAAATTGAAAAGAGATTTATAAAGGAGTTTTTTAATTATATTTGGAGATTTATAAAAGGATTTTTATAAATGGGAAAGAGAATTATAAAAGGAGTTTTATATTTATTTTTGGAGAAAGGAGTTTTGTAAAAAAACAAAAGAGATTTATAAAACGGAATTTTATAAAAGGATATGAATTTTGATTTTTATAAATAATTATTTTTAAATTATGGTGGTGTGAAAAGTTACTCTTTTCGTACTTAACACCAAATTCAGAGGTTGGGAAACTCGTCCCTATCTTGAGAATAGAATGTATGTCGAGGCAAGGATAGTACGCTAACTTGTCTGATTTCATTGTTAATCGAGGGATGGTAATGTTTGAAATCGGGAAGTGGTGGTAAGTATATTTGTTCTAATTTCCATACGACTCATTTACTTATACAAAAAAGGAATGTGTTTTTGGTTTATTGTTACCAATGTTTTAAATGACATTTTTTTAACCCAATTCAGTATGGTTTTGGAAATGAAATCATTATTAAGATTTGTTAATATACTTATATCGTTGATATAAGTATATAGAGACTTTTCCTAAGTATTGAAAGTGAAATGATTTGTGAATATACTTATACCGTTGAGATAAGTATATGAATATTTTCAAATATTGAAAAGAGTGGAGAGGGTTTGTGAATATGTCTTTTGAAAAGGTATTTTGATACAAATGTTTAAAAAGTGGTTTTAATTAATGAAAGGATTATTTAAAGAGGCTTTGTGGTTGCTTATGTGTTTAACCATGCTTGGTCAGATCTCCGAATTAATTGTTTATTTATTTAATAGTTAAGTAAAAAAATATCAGTCTTGGCTAGTTCTAAAAACTATTGTTTGTTAGTACGGAGAGGCCAAGATCAGATGTATTATCCATAAACTACTTTGAACTGGCATAGGTGTTCGAATTGAAGACATCTTGTAGATGATGGAACCGAATATGGAGTTCTTTGAAGTGCAAGGGCTGCTTGCTACTAATCCTTAGGGTAACTCCAAAATGGATGTAGTAGAAGTAGTGCCTTTGGTTTGTTCATCTCCCGAACAACTTGCATGAATGAATGCTCGCATTGCATTGTGCCTAGAGGGAAGTGTTAGCATTCCAAGTAGGATTTGCTAAAAGGTAAAATGTAGCCTCAATAGCCTTGTCATTGTATGGAATCCATTCTCTAATAAATGCCTTACGAACTTAGTTATGCTCAATAAGTTGGAACATGAGATGCAAGCATTCAAGCTATGTTATATGTTTCTTTTAAACCCTAGACATTCTTATAATATCACTGGACTTTCTAAAGAAATGGCTTGGTTATCGTAAGGTAAAAGCCCGTTCGTATTTATGTGTGGCGTGGTCTTACAAGATACTTTTAGTTTTAACAGGTTTTATGACATTAAAAATCCGAAAGATTTGTGTTTTACACGTTGGTTTACCAGACTGATATGGGAGTTATTTTCTTATAATGCTCAGATCAACCCGAGTATATTTCAGATTTAGTTATGGATACTTTGGAGCTTCAGGAGACGAGTTGGATGCCTCTAAGATGTAGTTACATATCTTTTATTTCAACTGCATTTGTTGTTTAGTATTTATCATCTTTTGTGAGGACAGACTGTTACAACTGTCCAGGCTGGTGATAGGTTAGTTTACTCTGATTGATGTATGTATATTACAATTTTTGTAATAACCCGCATATTTATTGATTTTATGTTTAAATATTTTATTTAAACATTTTATCGTTAATCGGATTTTGGTCCGAAAAGCTACTTTGTGCATACGGTCAAATTAGGACTCGAGACCACTTCCATTGAGTTCAAAATGACGTTTGCGATCTTTTTGAGTGTAAACTTCGATATGTTTGGAGTAAGTGGAATTGTCATCACTTTTTCCCGCCTTTGACTTTAGTTGGACTGCACCTTCTAACTCAGCCCCAACCCACCTCCTCTTCATAACTTCATCTCTTCACTAAACATTCAAGCTTCATCAAAAATGGAGGAGGGAAAGGGAAATTAAAACTCCAAACTCAAATTCTATTGCAAATCCAACATTCAACACCAAATTCAAGTAGAAGATATTGGATTCAAGCTTTGAGTTGCTTCTCCTTGCTTTCAAGCTTCATCTTCATCCATTTTAGTGAAAAGGTGAGATTTTTATCTCACATCTTGCCTATAATTGTCATTGGACTGTTGGGAATGATTCCCCATCACTTTAGCATGTATGTTTGCATTGGATTTGGATTGAATGGGTGAAATCCCCAAATTTTCGTGTGTGTTTGCAATTCTGGGCGTTAGGTCGCTCTGCCTCGAAGAAGAAAGACTGCAGATTTTCGTTCTGGGCTTAGGTCGCATGGAAATAGGTCGTGGGTCGCCTAGGTCCTAGGTCGCTCGATCCTGCTTCAGTTACTAGGTCGCGGCTACGTTAGGTCGTAGGTCGCTCGGCTTCGATAACTCCTTAGGTCGCGCGCAATGTTAGGTCGCACACCCCTTTAGGTCACGAACCAGTTAGGTCGCGCACCCTTTTAGGTCGCGTACCTCTTTTAGGTCGCTCGGCCCATTTCTGCATTTAGGTCGCCCACCTCGATAGGTCGCTTGGACTCGATATCGTTAGGTCGCTCGGCCTTGTTAAACCCTTAGGTCGCTCGGCTTTGCCTTTGATAGGCCGCCAGCTTTGTTAGGTCGTTCAGCTTTAATTACCATCTCTATGTTAAGTCGTTCGATCTGTTTGTTCTTTAGGTTGTTAGACCTACTTCTTTTAGGTCGCTTGACCCTATACTTCTTTTAGGTCGCTTGACCCTATACCCTTTTAGGTCGCTAGGCCTTTTACTTTTAGGTCGCATGACCTCATGACTATGGATCGCAACCTCTTAGTCGCTCAACCTATCTACCTGTTAGGTCGCTCCACACTGTTAGGTCGCGTAACTCGATAGGTCGCACCATCTCCTATCTTACCTTAGGTCGCTTGACCTGTAGGTCGTTCCATTGCCTCTTTAACTCGCCCTACTTATATTCCTTAGCTCGGCTATGTTAGGTCGCAAGGACATTCATACTTTGATGGTTTTGGGATTGACTTCTTTGGACTTTACTCACGTCTTCGAACGTGAATTTATGTGATTCGATTTGTTTCAACAATTGTTTTGTGACTTGTCACTTTAAAAATGTGAAGGCTTCAATACTAGTGGTAAACATCAAAACTCTTTCATCAAAACGATTTCAACACTATTTTAAATATCAAAAGTTCGTTTTCTCAAACCGATTTCCAATCTACTAGTATATACAAGCCTTTACTTCACTCGGATGAGAAATCGACTTAAACGACTTAGTAAAACAAGTGGTATGAAACGCTTGCGTTCACTTCGTCGGTTATCTCTTGGACTTGTTCGATTGAACCCTTTTGTGACAATTTCCTAGTGGAGATATATAGTTTGTTCGTAAATATTTAAGTTAAGCTAGTGGTTATGGGACATGAAGCTAAACTCATATATTTACTGGCTTAGTGTAATTGACACTTCCTTATGATCATGACGATCATTTTTGTGATTTAGACTAGCGATTGAGCGATGTCTCTTTGTTTACGAGGGAGACTAGACCCCGTTTTTGTGATGTTTCGCCATCACATATATGGGGTAGCACCACATGGTCTTCGGGCCATTCCTGTGTGAAAATTTAATGGATAGCTTCCATGAGATAGCTTCTCGTTCATGTGTTATACGCGTTGGTGAGTTTTCATGCTCCCGTTCATGTGTTAGGCCTCCCCCCTTTTTATGTGTTTTCTGGATTTCTTGCAATGATTTCTGGAATTTGCGCTTCACCAATTTTCATGATTTTCATTGATATGATATCAGTTTTTGTGCATTGGTGAATTTATGTGTTATTGACTTGTTATGAATACAAGTTTAGGGTATGATACCCTATTTTATCTTTGAGAAGATTCTTGTGATATTGATTGATCTTTTTTTGATTATCATTTACATACTTATAGTAGTATGCCGTTATGGTTGTTACATGTTCATGCCATATTATTTATCCTATACCTTATCATCTGATATTTATAGCTAGACTGATCCGTTTATTATTTTCTTATAAATAATACTCGGGTCAGACCGAGATGTTATAGGTGCTTCTGCTTGACTTCTCTCGGGATTATTCTGACTTTTGGCACTACTTAGATTAGTAGATTTTGGATGTACATTTTTTTTGAGATATAGACTCTATGTTGTGTACTTATTCTTTTGTATAGCACGTGTTGCTATTCTTTTGTATTATCGTGGATCTTTCTGACCACCACTCTGATGTACACTTTCATGTGCTATATATATTCATATTTTTTCCGCCTTTGTGATATGGATGTCTGTGACTGATTTATGTTATGTTTATTTCTATGTTTGTTTCCGAAGATTATTTATAGCCACTATGTGATAGCTTTGGGTTTGTTTCGATATGTCGGACTTCCTCCTTAAACGAAGTTCATTCTATTCTATCTGACATATCGGTGCTCGCTCAAAGAAGTTACATGGATGGTCGGTCCTCAACAGCCTTATTCTCCGTGCTAGTTGACAGCATTACACTGTAGTGTTCTTGGCTAGCGTGGGTATAGAGGTGGGGCATCACAGTTTGGTATCAGAGCCAAACTTCGGAACAATGTAGAATAACTTAACAAGGATCATCGTCCTAAGTCCACCTTAGGAGTTGTGTTTCAGGATTTAGTTCGAGTCTTCGAACCGATTCATCCTGTTTTCTTTATGATTCCTTGTTTCATCTATCAAGATTGCTTGATATTCATTTGGTGAATAACCTTTTTCTTCTTCTCTCTTTCTTAAAGAAGAGAATGTCTAGACCAGGTCGTCCCAGAGCTGGACCATCTACTGTCACTCCCCAGGACGGAGTTTTTATGACCGCTCAACAACTTCTTGATTTAGTAAAGAATGCTCAAGCAGCTGGTCCTAATCAGGAACCTACTCATCCTAAGTCTGGATTTGCACGTTTGTGCAACGATTATACCAACTTGGGTGGGAAACCATTTAAGGGTTCCGAAACTATTATCGAGGTCCAGGCTTGGTTAAGAACATGCGATAGAATCTTTTCTCGCATGAATCTTGTCAATCTTCACCGTGTTCAGGTGGCCTCCAGTATGCTCCAAGAGAGAGCATTGGATTGGTACGAACTTCTTATTTCTGAGATTAATGAAGCGGATCTGACCTGGGAGCAATTCCGGGAATGCTTCGAATTAAAATTCGTACCAGAAGCAGAGAAAGTGACATTGGCTCGTCGTTTCATAGACCTTGTTCAAGGTGCATCATCTGTGACAGATTATGTCGCATCCTTCGAGTCACTGTCTAAATATGGAGTTAAATACATCAACACCCCATTGAACAAGAACCAAAGATTTGTCTATGGCTTAAACAAGAATCTCAAGAAGCCATTACTTCTAAAATTAGAAGTTTCTTTCGATCAACTGATTGATATAGCTCTTCGTCTTGAAGAAGCTGATAAAGACAGTGATGTTGAAGTGGTGGCTGCCAAACCAAACTTCAACAACAAGAAAAGACCTAACAAGTTCAAAGGTCCTTATCCCAGCAAAAAGGATAAGCTAGCAACTCCTACTGCAAAGGCATTTTCCCCCAGTGATAAGAAATGCTTCAACTGTGGTGCTAAGGGCCATTTTTCGAACAAGTGTTCAAAGCCCCGCTCTTGTCGCTATTGTAAAAGTCCAGATCATTTTATGCACCAATGCCCTAAGCTTCAAGATAAGGAGGGAAAGTTAAACGTTCCTCAAGCCCCTGGCAACACATCTCGCGGTCAAGGTATGTCTCATTTTGTCCTTGATGGCATTATTATATTTCATAATCAACCTATTAGAGTTCTCTTTGATACGGGTGCATCCCATTCTTTTATATCAAAGGAACTTGTCGATACTTTTTCTTTAAGTGTTGTTGCTTTAATGACTTCTTTAAGAATTGCGAATCCAGTTGGTGGATCCGCAACTCTTAGTCTGCTTTGTAAAGATGTCGAGATTATGTTGTGTGATTTTTCTTTCCTAGCCGATTTGCATGTCATGCGTTACTTAGGCTTTGGAATGATTTTGGGTATGGGTTGGCTTACTCGTTATGAAGCTCATATCCTATGTCCTGAGCGGACTATTTATCTCCGACATCCGCAATCTGTTAACCAGATTTCTTTTATTCTTAAAGATTCGGATTCCGCTTTGGTTGCATCTTTATATTCTTTAAATCCTCGTGATAATGATAATTATGATGAGGAAGATGTCATTTATCTTATTCGCATCGTTCGTGAATTTTCCGACATCTTTGAGCCCGTTTTAGGATTACCACCTAAACGAGCAATTGAGTTCAAAATTAATCTTATACCTGGAGCTCAACCTATTACTCGTCCTCCTTATCGCATGCCTAATAAGGAGAATGAAGAGATGCGCAAACAATTATCCGAGTTAGAGACGAAGCAACTTATTCGCTCTAGTTCCTCGCCTTGGGGAGCTTCAGCTATTTTCGTAAATAAGTCTGATGGTACACTTAGGCTTTGCGTTGACCACCGCAAGCTTAATGATCTTACTATTAAGAATAAATATCCTTTACCTCGGATTGATGATTTGTTTGACCAACTTAGTGGTGCTAGAGTCTTTTCACAATTGGACTTGGCTACCGGTTTTCATCAGCTTCGCATTGCAGAGGATAGTATTCCTTTGACTTCGTTCCGTACGCGTTATGGATCTTATGAATGGCTAGTTATGCCATTTGGTTTGACGAATGCTCCGGCTTATTTCGTTGACCTTATGAATCGAGTTTTCAAAGATTTCCTCGATCGGTTTGTTCTCATCTTTATTGATGATATTCTTGTGTATTCTAAAACCGAGGAGGAACATGAAAAGCATCTTCGAATAGTATTGGAAACTCTTAGGAGCAATCAATTAAAGGCAAAGTTTTCTAAATGCCACTTTTGGCAATCTAGTGTGAAGTTTCTCGGTCATATTATTTCCGAATCCGGAATATCAGTGGATCCTTCAAAGATTGAAGCGATTCAAAATTGGAAGAGACCGGAGAGCGTGACTGAAATCCGTAGCTTTCTCGGATTGGCAGGTTATTACCGCCGTTTTATAAAAGACTTTTCTAAGATTGTCATGCCTCTTATTGGCTTAACAAAGAAAGGTGTTAAATACATTTGGTCGGACAAATGTGAAACTTCTTTTCAGAAATTAAAAGAACTCCTTTCTAATGCTCCTATTCTAATTATTCCCGAAGGGAATCAAGACTTTGTCGTTTATACCGATGCTAGTCGCGTTGGTTTGGGTGCCGTTCTTATGCAAAAAGAACGTGTTATTGCGTATGCTTCTAGGCAATTGAAGCCGGCTAAGACTAGATATGCCACACATGATTTAGAACTTGCGGCTATCGTGTTCGCCCTTCGTATTTAGCGACACTATCTTTTGGGAGAAAAGTTTATACTTTATATTGATCATAAGTCTTTGAAATACTTATTTTCTCAAAAGGAACTTAATTTGCGTCAACAGCGTTGGCTCGAGTTCCTTGCCTCTTATGATCTTGATATCCTTTATACTCCCGGAAAGGGAAATCGAGTTGCCGATGCACTTAGCTGCAAGCATCAAGCGGTTGTTTCCATGATGATATCTGAATGGAACGATCTCGAACTTTTATCCACTTGTGAAATCCGAGATCGTGTTTCTGATCTATGTTCATCTCTTGTTTTATGTAGCCTTGAGGCTCATCCTTCTATTTTAGACCGCATTCTTGAAGCTCAATAGCTAGATCCTGAATTGGCTTTGCTTAGCCAAAATATTAAGGATAAAACCGATATTGAAGGTTTGAAAGACTTTGATATTGACTTTCGTGGCGGCATTCGAAAATTTGGTAGATTGATCGTACCAAATATTAGTGATCTTCGTAGAGACATTCTAGAAGATTCTCATCGTTCCAAGTATTCTATTCATCCCGGTAGTAGTAAAATGTACGCAGATATGAAGCGACTTTATTACTGGGAGGGAATGAAATCTGAGGTTGCTAACTTTGTTAAGTGTTGCATGACTTGCCAACTTGTTAAGGCTGAACATCAAAGGCCCGGTGGGTTATTGCAACCATTGGAAATTCCAATATGGAAGTGGGATCAAAATTCCATTGATTTTATTGATGGCCTTCCCCGTTCTAGTTCGGGTCATAATAGCTTATGGGTGATTGTTGATAGACTTACTAAATCTGCCCATTTTATCCCCGTGCGGTCGAACCGAACTGTTCCTCTTCTGGCCAAACTCTTTATCAAAATTGTTAAATTACATGGAATCCCTACTTCCTTTGTTAGTGATCGTGATCCATTGTTTACTAGTGGATTTTGGAAGAGTCTTCAAAAAGCTTTGGGAACGAAGCTTAATTTTAGCACCGCTTATCACCCCTAGTCCGATGGACAAACTGAGCGTGTGAATCAAACTCTTGAAGATCTTCTTCCTGCTTGTGTGCTTGACTTTGGTGGAAGTTGGGAAGATCATATTTCACTTGTTGAGTTTTCCTATAAAAACAGCTTCCAATCTTGCATTGGTATGGCTCCTTTCGAGGCACTCTATGGAAGGCCATGCCGATCTCCTTCTTCTTGGCTTGAGGCCGGTGAGAAGCTGGTTTTAGGACCAGATTTTATTCGTGATTCCACAGAAAAGATTGAACTTATTCGACATAGGATGAAAGAAGCCCAGAGTAGACAAAAATTCTATGCCGATAACCGAAGAAGAAAATTAGAATTTTCTGTGGGAGACCTTGTATTTATTCGTGTTTCACCTATGAAGGGTGTTGTACGTTTTAGTCAATCGGGAAAGTTAGCGCCTCGATACATTGGGCCATTTCCTATCACTGAACGTATTGGTACCATGGCTTATCGCCTTTCATTACCGGCTCAGTTTTCTGCCATGCATGACGTGTTTCACGTTTCTCAATTACGGAAGTGCCTTCGGGATTCCGATTCTATTCTTGAGTCCGGTGTTGTGGAAGAGATTGAAGTTTCGCCTAATTTGACTTATGAGCAGCAGCTTGTTCAAATTATTGCTTCGGAGATCAAACGACTTCGAAATAAAGATGTTCCGCTTGTTAAGGTTCAATGGTCCTCAAATCCTAAGGATTGCTCTTGGAAACCAGAGAATTCATCGAGCGTACACATCCGGAATTACTTTCTCATGCTCTTTGAGGTAAACTTCTTATTTCAAAATTCCTTTTCTGTTAATATGCTTTTATGGTTGTTACTTTTTATTTCCATCTTATATATTGCGAGGACGCAATTTCTTTAAGGAGGGGAGTCTGTAAAACCCCGCATCTTTATTGATTTTATGTTTAAATATTTTATTTAAACATTTTATCGTTAATCAGATTTTGGTCCGAAAAGCTACTTTGTGCATACGGTCAAATTAGGACTCGAGACCACTTCCATTGAGTTCAAAATGATGTTTGCGATCTTTTTGAGTGTAAACTTCGATATGTTTGGAGTAAGTGGAATTGTCGTCACTTTTTCCCACCTTTGACTTTAGTTGGACTACACCTTCTAACTCAGCCCCAACCCACCTCCTCTTCATAACTTCATCTCTTCACCAAACATTCAAGCTTCATCAAAAATGGAGGAGGGAAAGGGAAATTAAAACTCCAAACTCAAATTCTATTGCAAATCCAACATTCAACTCCAAATTCAAGTAGAAGATATTGGATTCAAGCTTTGGGTTGCTTCTCCTTGCTTTCAAGCTTCATCTTCATCCATTTTAGTGAAAAGGTGAGATTTTTATCTCACATCTTGCCTTTAATTGTCATTGGACTGTTGGGAATGATTCCCCATCACTTTAGCATGTATGTTTGCATTGGATTTGGATTGAATGGGTGAAAACCCCAAATTTTCGTGTGTGTTTGCAATTCTGGGCGTTAGGTCGCTCTGCCTCGAAGAAGAAAGACTGCAGATTTTCGTTCTGGGCTTAGGTCGCATGGAAATAGGTCGTAGGTCGTGGGTCGCCTAGGTCCTAGCTCGCTCGTTCCTGCTTCAGTTACTAGGTCGCGGCTACGTTAGGTCGTAGGTCGCTCGGCTTCGATAACTCCTTAGGTCGCGCGCAATGTTAGGTCGCGCACCCTTTTAGGTCGCGTACCTCTTTTAGGTCGCTCGGCCCATTTCTGCATTTAGGTCGCCCACCTCGATAGGTCGCTTGGACTCGATATCGTTAGGTCGCTCGGCCTTGTTAAACCCTTAGGTTGCTCGGCTTGCCTCTGATAGGCCGCAAGCTTTGTTAGGTCATTCGGCTTTAATTACCATCTCTATGTTAAGTCGTTCGATCTGTTTGTTCTTTAGGTCGTTAGACCTACTTCTTTTAGGTCGCTTGACCCTATACTTCTTTTAGGTCGCTTGACCCTATACCCTTTTAGGTCGCTAGGCCTTTTACTTTTAGGTGGCATGACCTCATGACTATGGATCGCAACCTCTTAGTCGCTCAACCTATCTACCTGTTAGGTCGCTCCACACTGTTAGGTCGCGTAACTCGATAGGTCGCACCATCTCCTATCTTACCTTAGGTCGCTTGACCTGTAGGTCGTTCCATTGCCTCTTTAACTCGCCCTGCTTATATTCCTTAGCTCGGCTATGTTAGGTCGCAAGGACATTCATACTTTGATGGTTTTGGGATTGACTTCTTTGGACTTTACTCACGTCTTCGAACGTGAATTTATGTGATTCGATTTGTTTCAACAATTGTTTTGTGACTTGTCACTTTAAAAATGTGAAGGCTTCAATACTAGTGGTAAACATCAAAACTCTTTCATCAAAACGATTTCAACACTATTTTAAATATCAAAAGTTCGTTTTCTCAAACCGATTTCCAATCTACTAGTATATACAAGCCTTTACTTCACTCGGATGAGAAATCGACTTAAACGACTTAGTAAAACGAGTGGTATGAAACGCTTGCGTTCACTTCGTCGGTTAGCTCTTGGACTTGTTCGATTGAACCCTTTTGTGACAATTTCCTAGTAGAGATCTACAGTTTGTTCGTAAATATTTAAGTTAAGCTAGTGGTTATGGGACATGAAGCTAAACTCATATATTTACTGGCTTAGTGTAATTGACACTTCCTTATGATCATGACGATCATTTTTGTGATTTAGACTAGCGATTGAGCGATGTCTCTTTGTCTGCGAGGGAGACTAGACCCCGTTTTTGTGATGTTTCGCCATCACATATATGGGGTAGCACCCCATGGTCTTCGGGCCATTCCTGTGTGAAAATTTAATGGATAGCTTCCATGAGATAGCTTCTCGTTCATGTGTTATACGCGTTGGTGAGTTTTCATGCTCTCGTTCATGTGTTAGGCCTCCCTCCTTTTTATGTGTTTTCTGGATTTCTTGCGATGATTTCTGGAATTTGTGCTTCACCAGTTTTCATGATTTTCATTGATATGATATCAGTTTTTGTGCATTGGTGAATTTATGTGTTATTGACTTATTATGAATACAAGTTTAGGGTATGATACCCTATTTTATCTTTGAGAAGATTCTTGTGATATTGATTGATCTTTTGTTGATTATCATTTACTTACTTATAGTAGTATGCCGTTATGGTTGTTACATGTTCATGCCATATTATTTATCTTATACCTTATCATCTGATATTTATAGCTAGACTGATCCGTTTATTATTTTCTTATAAATAATACTCGGGTCAGACCGAGATGTTACAGGTGCTTCTGCTTGACTTCTCTTTGGATTATTCTGACTTTTGGCACTACTTAGATTAGTAGTTTTTGGATGTACATTTTTTTTGAGATATAGACTCTATGTAGTGTACTTATTCTTTTGTATAGCACGTGTTGCTATTCTTTTGTATTATCGTGGATCTTTCTGACCACCACTCTGATGTACACTTTCATGTGCTATATATATTCATATCTTTTTCCGCCTTTGTGATATGGATGTCTGTGACTGATTTATGTTATGTTTATTTCTATGTTTGTTTCCGAAGATTATTTATAGCCACTATGTGATAGCTTTGGGTTTGTTTCAGTATGTCGGACTTCCTCCTTAAACGAAGTTCATTCTATTCTATCTAACATATCGGTGCTCGCTCAAAGAAGTTACATGGATGGTCGCTCCTCAACAGCCTTATTCTCCGTTCTAGTTGACAGCATTACACCGTAGTGTTCTTGGCTAGCGTGGGTACAGAGGTGGGGCGTCACAATTTTCTTATGTAAAGATCTGATGTATATAATATATTTTTAGTCAAGATGTAAGATTATGTTCTATTTTTCTTTCTATCACCCCAACAATCTATCTTTCCGCCACTTGCATGTTTGGTACGTGAATACTATGGATATATTAATGTCGACTGTTGAGGGTCAAAAAGGCTGATCTTTACATATATTGATTTCTGAGTACATCTCTATTGAGCTTGTGCTTCCCTTGTGGACTTTGTATGTGCTTGTGTTCCGAAGGCTGAGTGCATGTTTGAGTCCTAGAATATGTTCTTGTGTACTTAAGTGTAAGCGTGTATGCATGAATTTGTCGTGCTTGTTGTTTTGTTTATCTTGTCTTCCGTGCATAAGTTTTTGCTTGCTAGTTTGGTATGTGTGGCAGCTTTTTGTGTAGTTGCTCGTTTTTGCTGGTCTAGTTTGTTTGTGCCTTGTGCATGCCCTTCTTGATCTGTATTGCTAAAATTGATGTTCATTTCTAGTTTATGGTTTGTAGCAACTTTTTTCCTTTGCAGCCTTGTTTATTTGAGATTGCTCGACCTTAAGGCATGTACAGTGATACACTGTGCATGTCTTAAGTTGCTCGTGCACATATTAGTTTGATTTTGAATTATGTCCCTAATAAACATGTTTTATTACTCCTTGTGTATGCATGTTGAATTGGCCCATGTTCATTGTATTTGGTCCTTGTTTGAGATATGAAAAGAAACTAAAATCAATAAACTGAGGTAATGTCGAGTTTTAATATATTTATATTTTGGCGGTTTTAATATTCTCCTTTTTCTTTCTACTACTTCTTGCTTGTTAGGTAAACCAGATTTCTATCTAGATAAAGGCTAGAATAAAGAGATAAAAATTTCATAATTCGAGTGAGTGTGGCTAAATATAGGGTGATTATTGCATTGAAAGTGTTGTGAAGTGAGAGTGTAACGACCTATAATTTAATCACTTTGAACTTGAATTTTAATACATTTTAAATATTGGATTTTATAACACAAATAAACTTTTTTTGTGTAATAAATAATAAATGAAAACTTGTTTTGAAATTTTATTTACATAAATAAGTAGTTCGGAGAAAAATCGAAAATGTGACTGAAAATCATTTTTCGGATTTTCAACGTTTCATGGATCAAAAGTTAAAATTTTCTATTCTCTAACTAGAGCACCCTTTTAAAAACTTATCCTTGCCTAGAAAAACAAATGAGAATAATTACCTCTTAGGAATTAAGAAAAGAATTTTCCAAATAAAACAAAATAGTATAATTACTTGCCTAATAAAAAAATATTATAAAAAAATAGCATAATGATTATTATATTCCATATAGATGGTTTCCATTGGACCAAAATATGGTCGAATCAAGTTATGCCATATGGATAGTTTCCATTAGACAAAAATACGATCGAATTAGGTCATGCCATTGCAAATGGTTACCATTGGAACAAAATATGGTCGAATCAAGTTATGCCATGCGGATGGTTATCATTGGACCAAAATCTGGTCGAATCAGGTTAGGTTATAGGAGGTTAGGTTGTAGCATCCCCCTATTTGAAGGCCCAAAACTAACGGCTACCGATGCTGCAGTCATCCATAGTTATTAATCCACGACGACCAAACACGGTGATATTTTGTACATTGATGCACAAAAACACAAGAATATGGAAAAAAAATTAAAAAACAGACAAATTCCACATTCCATTTCAAAATATTCCAAATTGATCACATAATACCAATTCGCAGACCATGTTCAGATAACATATAATTATTACAAAATACGCCAAGAGCGACATATGAAGGTGCCCCCTTGGTAGATAAGAGTATATAAATAGGCAAGAAAACAATTTGCCTTTACAAACAAAACACACAGCAGAAATAAAAAACTCTAATAACAAGCTTACCTCCTGCATGTCCCCGAAAGCTTTATTCATCTAGAAGAACACCTAAAAGCCTTAACTCTCAACCTACTCAAAATCGATTGAGTACCCGAGAGTTTAAAGGGAAAACAAAAACTTCGAGTCAGACATAAACCCAGGTATGAATAATAATTTACCATCTCAAACCATTTAGATATCTAGTGAGACCACGCCGCTTAGCTGAACGGGTTTTCCCCTCACTAGTATCCTAAAACATTTATAAATGTAACATCCCAGAATTTGGAGTACGTGATTTGTGAACATTTAATTCATTTTAAATGTTTAATGTGGACCCTTAATTGATTTTGTAGTGGATGGATGCGGGTTCAATCATTAAAATAAATTATAAATTCAAATATAATTTGGATAATAATAATTAAATATTCGAAATTGGGATAAAAGGTGAATTTGGGATAAATGATTATAAAAACGGTGTTTAAGTGTATTTTTAAGCTCAATTGGGTATAAATAATATTGTTGGATTTTTAGATGAATTTAAAAGTCAATAAATTATTATTTGGAATTTTATATTAATTTAAAAATGAATTTAATATTATTAAAATGCATTTAAGCAGATTTGGGTCTGGCCTGAGCCAGAATGATTTTTAATGTGATTATAAATTTTATATGATTTATTGTTAAGTTACTAAAATTTTAAAAGTGAAATTTGAAGCGTTTTCGACGATTTTTAGAAATCGCCCGAATTAATAGACGAGTTAAAATAGCCTTCCGGGGCACAATCTCGGAATTCGACGAAACCAGTTCCATTGGATCCGTAATAGTTAGTTATTATCGGATTTCAATTTTCATAGCAATCGGAGTTGTCGTTTGACCGTGGCAGCTCGAAACGCATCGAAATCGATTTAACCAATTTAATTTTAAATTGATCGTTTAATTCCGTATCTCGCGCATACGATCAAATTAGCTTACGAAACTTGTTCCATCGTGTCCGGAACGCGGAAAAACCTCAGGATAGCCTGTCGGAACGTGAGAATTGGAGGTCGTTTGCATTAATGGTTGATTTGAGAAATTATATTAATTTAATAATATTAAAACAATTTTATATAATCTATTTTCTCAAACCCTAGCTTCAGAGAAGAACGGGCCGCCACTTCAAACGTTTAATGGCCGATAACGTTCCACTCTTTCCTCGTTTTTTCTCTTCATCCACTCATTAATTTCGAAAACTCCTAACTGGGATATTGGAGAGCTCGTTGAGCTCTACAGCTTGGACGGTTGTGATGGTGTTCTGTGAAGCGGGGAGGGAGATCTCGGGGTCGATGTCACCGCCGTTCATCACCATTTCGCGGCCATTATAGGCGACCGAGTGGCGCGTGTTCGTGGGTGTGGGTGGAGGCCGAGTCGAGCTTCTCCGTGGTGGTGTTGGATCGGGTTCTTGGCGAGGAGGGAAGTCGCGGTTTCGAACCCTACTTGTTGATGATGGGTTCGATTTCTTTCTGGAGCGTGAGCGTGAAGATGATGAGAGGAGCGGGCCGCGTTTTCTTCTGGTATTGTTAAAAAAAAAAAGAAATTGGTTTATAAATTTATTTCAAACCTTTATAAAATCGTAACTAATCCATACGATGTCAGATTTCAACGAAACTGGAAACGCCGGGATCGCAGAGACGCGTACTACGCTATGGTGCAGTTTGGGAATCATTCCGGGCAAGTAGAAATTTGGGTTAAATCGAACGTCGTTCGGTTTAATTTAAAATTCGAACGCTCGCCGAAACTCAAAGTGAGTTTTCTCACTCACATCTGGATGTTAGGCATTTTAAATAGTTAATATTTAAATATCTGTGTGGATGGCTGAATATAATTGTTATTATCAGTCTGGATTGATATTTATATTGTGATGTGCTAATATTTGTGGATGCAGGGAGAAACAGGTTGGAGGGATCCAACTGGATTCCTCACAATTGTAGCAATTATTTTATAATTGTTAGTGAATACCTGTTTATATGTTGTGATTGATAAATCTGGAAATTTAATTGTGTTGTGAAATTGTTGTATAAATCATAATTACAGAATTTAATTTATAAATGGACAAAATTGGGTTCTTACGAAATAAGTAAATTGTTAAATTAAGAATTTTTGAAAAATAGAATTTGAAATCTGGTTTGGAATGGGAAATGAAAAATTGGTAAAATTGGGATTTAATATTGTGGGAAAATTTATCAATCGATAAATATGAAATATAAATTTTCTGAAGATTAAATTTATGAAATTATAAATTGTTTAAAATAACGGTGTTTATTTTAATAATGACTAATGTTATCCGGAAATTAAAAATATGTTAAAATGGAGTTTCCGACTATAAATTAACAAGTTCAAATGAAAAATAGAATGTTTTGAAATGCCGTATTTCATTGGAATTTAATTAAGTGAATTGGAAATTTGGCTTCCATTGAAAATTCACCAAAATGTTTAAACTATATTTAAAAATGAATTTTCGGAAATGAAAAATTGTGATTTAACTTCGGAGGAAGTTATAGTTAAGTATGGAATTGGAAATTTATGTTGAAATCATAAATTGACTTGAAATAAATCAGTGGATTTATATGAATGAGTACTTGGAAATGTTTTGGAAACGGGAAAGTGTTTCCCTGGGAAAAACCAAGTAAATGTTTATAAAAAGATTTTATTTAACTAAAGGTTAAGTTTTAAATCGTTTTAAAAAGTATTTTTAAGAAATCGTTATTTTTAAAGAAATAAATTAATAATTTTTAATACCGTAATAATTTGGGAGTATATTAGCAATTATTTTACAAATGGATTTATTTAAAAGTTGGTTTTAGCTTAAGTTGTTAAAATTAGCATTTTTCTTCTTATAACGCTATTTTGAATTTAGTTAAACTAAAACCCTATTTTTTAAAATCAAAGTTTATGTGTTAATAACTAGTTTTCTTCGCATATTTTAAATTTATATTTTGAGTAAATAAATAGAAGTAATTTTCATATTTTAAAGTATATTTCAGTATAAAGTATTTTAGCTGTTTTAATGCAAATTGTTTTATACTTGGTTTTTCCCGATGGGAATAAAGGGTAAAGGATTTACCTTGTAAAGGAAGAGTTTTGGAAAATTGTTTCAAACGAGTTTTGAAAATGTGAAAATATATCTTTGAAAGATATTAGAAGAAAATAAATAATATGGAGATTATTTATTGTGTGATGGATGTGTATGGATGTTTGTGAACATTAATTGATAGTTAAATCACCGACTATCAATATTGACCAAATGCGCTGATTGTTTCGAAGAGACCAGGATCGGGTTTCCGTATACCGGGATTCTAGGTCTGGAGACTCGAATACCACTTCGATCCGGTTTGTACGTTTCGTGTAACGTGTTCGGAGTCGAAGATGGAGCTGTGAAGTGCAAGGGCTAGTCGCTACTTATCCTGAGGATATTTCCAAAATGGATGTAGTAGGAGTAGTGCCTTCGGTTCCGTTCGGACCCGGGACGGACTTGTATGGACGAATGCTTTCGTGACATCGTCAGGTGGACGATGGGCATTCAAAGTGAAATGTTCTGTAAAGGTAACGCTAAGCCTCAAGCCTCATCAACCGGGAATGACTGAAAATCAGGGGATATGCAGCAAGGCTTCGTGGGTAGCCCCCACTTGAGAGTAAGGTCATCCCTGTCTAGATGTCCCTTTTATTTCGGCTTAGTGGTGCGGTTGCTGATCACAACCGTGGGGTGATTTTACTTGGAATTATCCAGTAAGGGATGATTCCGGTCTTGTGTTGCAGGGGAGCGGGCGTACTCCTCGGTACTGTGATCTAGGCCACGTACTGTGACAGGTGGTACCCCAGTGCCTAGTCATTCGTTGGAAATCCATTTTCCCTACGTACCTTGTACGAGTTTTGTTTGTATACCTAGTATGCTGGAATTTAATCATGTAACAATTTCAGCTATTTTAATAAGTATTTGTAAATAGACACTATTATAATATCAGAGGATTTTTATAAAAAGTGTTTTAGCTATCGTAAGGTAAAAACCCGACATGTTTATTTGTGGCGTGGTCTTACGAGATGCTTTTGTTTCAAGGGATTTTTGAACTTTAATAATCAGTTTGGATGTATTTATGATGCGCTGGTATTCCAGACTGACTCGGGTGTTATTTTATTATAATGCTCGGGTCAGACCGAGTATATTACAGGATAGGTTGCTATGGAGCAGAAGAGGAGCTGGAGTCGAGGCGTATTATTCGTACTTGTTTATATTCCGCTGCTATGATTGTTGTTAGTCATGTATCTCATTATGGTTGGTTGTATTGATATACTCTGATGATGATATATTGTATATAAACAGATATAGTTTTGGTTTGTGTAAAGTTCTGTTCTATATATTATATTTTATCCGCTGCGACTGTGAGGTTCTGATTTTGTTTAGTTCTTTCTTCTTCTATCTACTTTCTTATTCTTCTACAATCTGTCTTTTCCGGCATTCGATCGTCGGCATATTATACTGTTGAGTATTTTGTGCTGATTTTCGAGGGTCGAGAAGGGCGGGTCGTCACAGTGGTATCAGAGCTTAGGTTGGCGACAACCTAGGCTTTGGTGGGAAAATTACTCATTTTTAAATAGAGTTGGAAGTACTCTATAATGAGTCGAGAGAATAATAGCTATGAGAGCGTACTTGTTAGTGGATATAAAATTGTTTTTGTACTGTGTTGACTTATCGGTTGAGTGTTTATGAATTCTGGTCGGTGCGGGAAGTACAACCGTATCGATAGGGGTTTCTAAACTCTTATACAAGATAAACCGACATAGTATTATTTTTAAAGTGGGTAAATGAAATAATTTTACCCAAAATTGTATTTTGATATAAAAAGAAATAATTTTCTGAATTATTATATGCATTGGATGCTTGTTCTTCTATAATCAAATAAGAAACTAAAACATGATCTAAAATTTGAAATGATATATATAAGAAAATAAGAAGTTAAAATATTAAAATGGTTTATAACCAAATGAAATTGACTGGATATGTTTTAAATAAGAAAAGTAAAAATTAAAATTTGATTTAAACTAGAATTTTGACCCCGGAAATTTTGAAAGGGATTTCAAATGGAATTAAACAAAGTTTTGGGAGTTTGACTTTGTGGAAATGTTAGAAATGTTTTCAAAAGCATTTGTAAGAATGGAGTATATTTTGGGGAATTATTTTTGAATAGAAATTGTTTTGAGGTGGATTTTGGAAGTGGAAAGCATTGAACTCACTTCAGTCGCTAGAAATAATCCTTATGATGCTGGCCACATCATTAGAATTCATTTTCGAGTTTCTAAAGTGATGGATTGCTACCAAAATAGTTGGTTATGACATTGTTTGGACTTGTTTGGGAAACAAGTGATTTTGGAATTTTCAAAGGAAAATTGTTTGGTAAAAGCAGTTTGTTTTGGAATTTGGTATTTGATTTGAATATCAAAAGAGAAATGTGTTGATTTTTATTTCAAATTGGTTTTGAAATAAATCCGGGTAAATTGAATTCTGGGAATTCTATTTTAAAATAAAAATGTGAAAGTTGAAATGATTCAACTATATAACTTATAAAGGAAAGTTGATTTAAAGAAGAATTGAGTATATATGGAATGTAAATTTACTTTGAATAAATGAAGGTGAATGGAATATATCTGGATTTAACTTATGATAAGTTAAATAAAATTAAGAATTTGAAATTGAATTAAATCTAAATGAATTGGAATTAAATGGAAGTTGAGATAACGGTGAAATGTAAATGCTTATGATTGTGCAAATGAATTCATATTCTTAAGTTATTAAGTGTTAAAATTTGACATTGTGATTATAAAAATGTGGATTGGTTTGAAATGAGCAATATAAACTTACAAGTAAATAAGTTGGAGAACTTGAGAATGAAGATTTGATTTTAACTCAAGTAAAATGGAATTATAATCACAAATGGAAATAATAAATGGAATGGTGAATTCGAACTTAATTTTAAATGGAATGCAAAGTAAGGTGAAACAATTATAAAATATAAAAGAGGTAAGTGAACTGAAGTTAGTAAATAAGTTGAACTTGGATATGGAGAATTAAGATTAAATTGAATTTGGTTTAACTTCGACTAAGATGGAATTAAGCTGAATATTAAAATTTCTGCTGTGTTATGAATAAGAATGAATGTAATTAAATTCTTATTTAAAGTAGTAAAGGAATTAAATTGAAAATGCATATATAATTTAGTTAACCTTGAATTAAAATGGGATAAGAATTGAGTTTAATGGAAATTTAATTTAGTTGAAGTGATGTTGAATGAAGTAAATGTTTACTCAACTAAATCCAAAATGATTGTTTGGAAATAAATCTTGTGTAAGCTAAATTAAATGGAATTTGTATTGCAATAAATAGGATTTTGATAGTTTGGTCAAAATTTGAAAGGTTAATAAAATCCAGTTTTGGGATGGAATTTAAGTTTGGCAATAAATGTTGGAAGTGAGAATGAATAATGTAATTAGCTTATAATAGTGATGGTTTGAATTGTAAATAAAATTCAAATGAGAGAAATAATTTAAATGGTCTCTTTGTTAATAAAATAAATTTGTACATGGATTGGATAAATAAACAAAGAGCATTTAGATTTATAAATGAATTGAAATTTGATTTGAAGGAGAATCAAATGAAAATAAAATAAAATTGATTCAAGAAGAAATGGAAATGTGTGGATACTTGAGAGAACTAAAACAAATGATTAAGTATAAGCTTTATTGAGTAATCTTGAATGGAATTGTTAGGAAATAAACTGAAATGCAAGTGAAATGAGTTTTAAATTAATTAATGTGATGAGTTAAAAATATAAGAGTTGTAAATAACTCAGGAATGAATGATATTAATGTAAATTTGAATTGGTTAATGAGATTAAAATGTAAAGGAAATATTGAATTTAACAATTGCATTCGGAAAAGAAAATACTTGGATTGTGAACAATGCAAAAATTTAATAAAATTAATACACATCCAAGTTGAAATTAATTTTGAATGGTGATAAGCTTAAGTGGCAATTGTTTTGCTTGAATGACATGGAAATTTGCATGTATTTGCAATTGAGTGTTTAAAAGCAATTGGAATTGAATTGTGAATAAATTGATATGAATGGGAACCCAATTCAAAGAGTTTTGTATATGAATGCAAGTGAATTGGTTAAGAATAGCAAATGAAATTGATTTTGAATCAATAGGAATAAATTGACCTCTTAATGAGTAATGTTTGCATATGAATGGAAATGGATCATAATTGAAATGCAAATGTTTCAAGTTTAAAATGAAATTTGATTGTAAATCAAATTTGGAATGTAAGTAGAATTAAAAGGTAAGAAAGGCATATGTAATCATATTGAAGTGGAAATGAATTCGTTGAGATAAATGTGAATTGTATGTAGTGAACTTGAATTTAAAGCATTCAAATGAAATAAAATGAAGTTGGACTTGAATAAGTAATTTGAAAAGTGATTGAAATCTTTGAATTGTTGATAAAATATGGTTGACATTGTTAATGATAAAGTTTGCTTGGTTTGGTTATGAAATGGATATGTTTGGCTTGCATTTATATTGGAAATATTATGAAAATGTTCTTATCTTTGAAATTTGATGAGTTTGTTGAGTATAGTACAGGTGCGGGAGGCGTTCGAGAGAGTTGGAGCGCGTATATGCGAGATATTAGCTGCTTGTTTTTAAAAATTTGCTAAGAGGTACGCCTACGCAAATATAATTGGGAAATGATATATATATTGTGATATATTTTGGTTTCCGGCCATGTGAGCCGATGTATATATATTTGTGTATCCTGCGATATCGCAGAAGCTCCTCCGTGCAAAGGAGACTCTGTCAAAAAATTTTGGAAATTTTGGGAGTTAGAAATTTTTTGGGGTTTTTGGAAAAATTTATTAATAAGTAAAGTTATTTTGAAAGCGAGTGTTAAGATAAAGGCTTTAGAGTAAATAAAGAAAATGGTTTTGAAATGGAGCTGAAACTTTTTGGAAAGTGAATATAAGCTTTTAACTAAGCAAATTGGGAAGTAAATGGGTTGGAGAGTATTTTCTACCTTAGCAAATTTCGGGGACGAAATTTTTATAAGGGGGGAGGAATGTAACATCCCAGAATTTGGAGTACGTGATTTGTGAACATTTAATTCATTTTAAATGTTTAATGTGGACCCTTAATTGATTTTGTAGTGGATGGATGCGGGTTCAATCATTAAAATAAATTATAAATTCAAATATAATTTGGATAATAATAATTAAATATTCGAAATTGGGATAAAAGGTGAATTTGGGATAAATGATTATAAAAACGGTGTTTAAGTGTATTTTTAAGCTCAATTGGGTATAAATAATATTGTTAGATTTTTAGATGAATTTAAAAGTCAATAAATTATTATTTGGAATTTAATATTAATTTAAAAATGAATTTAATATTATTAAAATGCATTTAAGCAGATTTGGGTC
The DNA here is from genome assembly GCA_030737815.1 of Allium fistulosum. Classification (NCBI taxonomy): domain Eukaryota; kingdom Viridiplantae; phylum Streptophyta; class Magnoliopsida; order Asparagales; family Amaryllidaceae; genus Allium; species Allium fistulosum. The sequence goes on along the minus strand of CM060904.1, from coordinate 1,213,197,576 downwards.
TGGCCTGAGCCAGAATGATTTTTAATGTGATTATAAATTTTATATGATTTATTGTTAAGTTAATAAAATTTTAAAAGTGAAATTTGAAGCGTTTTCGACGATTTTTAGGAATCGCCCGAATTAATAGACGAGTTAAAATAGCCTTCCGGGGCACAATCTCGGAATTCGACGAAACCAGTTCCATTGGATCCGTAATAGTTAGTTATTATCGGATTTCAATTTTCATAGCAATCGGAGTTGTCGTTTGACCGTGGCAGCTCGAAACGCATCGAAATCGATTTAACCGATTTAATTTTAAATTGATCGTTTAATTCCGTATCTCGCGAATACAATCAAATTAGCTTACGAAACTTGTTCCATCGTGTCCGGAACGCGGAAAAACCTCAGGATAGCCTGTCGGAACGTGAGAATTGGAGGTCGTTTGCATTAATGGTTGATTTGAGAAATTATATTAATTTAATAATATTAAAACAATTTTATATAATCTATTTTCTCAAACCCTAGCTTCAGAGAAGAACGGGCCGCCACTTCAAACGTTTAATGGCCGATAACGTTCCACTCTTTCCTCATTTTTTCTCTTCATCCACTCATTAATTTCAAAAACTCCTAACTGGGATATTGGAGAGCTCGTTGAGCTCTATAGCTTGGACGGTTGTGATGGTGTTCTGTGAAGCGGGGAGGGAGATCTCGGGGTCGATGTCACCGCCGTTCATCACCATTTCGCGGCCATTATAGGCGACCGAGTGGCGCGTGTTCGTGGGTGTGGGTGGAGGCCGAGTCGAGCTTCTCCGTGGTGGTGTTGGATCGGGTTCTTGGCGAGGAGGGAAGTCGCGGTTTCGAACCCTACTTGTTGATGATGGGTTCGATTTCTTTCTGGAGCGTGAGCGTGAAGATGATGAGAGGAGCGGGCCGCGTTTTCTTCTGGTATTGTTAAAAAAAAAAAGAAATTGGTTTATAAATTTATTTCAAACCTTTATAAAATCGTAACTAATCCATACGATGTCAGATTTCAACGAAACTGGAAACGCCGGGATCGCAGAGACGCGTACTACGCTATGGTGCAGTTTGGGAATCATTCCGGGCAAGTAGAAATTTGGGTTAAATCGAACGTCGTTCGGTTTAATTTAAAATTCGAACGCTCGCCGAAACTCAAAGTGAGTTTTCTCACTCACATCTGGATGTTAGGCATTTTAAATAGTTAATATTTAAATATCTGTGTGGATGGCTGAATATAATTGTTATTATCAGTCTGGATTGATATTTATATTGTGATGTGCTAATATTTGTGGATGAAGGGAGAAACAGGTTGGAGGGATCCAACTGGATTCCTCACAATTGTAGCAATTATTTTATAATTGTTAGTGAATACCTGTTTATATGTTGTGATTGATAAATCTGGAAATTTAATTGTGTTGTGAAATTGTTGTATAAATCATAATTACAGAATTTAATTTATAAATGGACAAAATTGGGTTCTTACGAAATAAGTAAATTGTTAAATTAAGAATTTTTGAAAAATAGAATTTGAAATCTGGTTTGGAATGGGAAATGAAAAATTGGTAAAATTGGGATTTAATATTGTGGGAAAATTTATCAATCGATAAATATGAAATATAAATTTTCTGGAGATTAAATTTATGAAATTATAAATTGTTTAAAATAACGGTGTTTATTTTAATAATGACTAATGTTATCCGGAAATTAAAAATATGTTAAAATGGAGTTTCCGACTATAAATTAACAAGTTCAAATGAAAAATAGAATGTTTTGAAATGCCGTATTTCATTGGAATTTAATTAAGTGAATTGGAAATTTGGCTTCCATTGAAAATTCACCAAAATGTTTAAACTATATTTAAAAATGAATTTTCGGAAATGAAAAATTGTGATTTAACTTCGGAGGAAGTTATAGTTAAGTATGGAATTGGAAATTTATGTTGAAATCATAAATTGACTTGAAATAAATCAGTGGATTTATATGAAAGAGTACTTGGAAATGTTTTGGAAACGGGAAAGTGTTTCCCTGGGAAAAACCAAGTAAATGTTTATAAAAAGATTTTATTTAACTAAAGGTTAAGTTTTAAATCGTTTTAAAAAGTATTTTTAAGAAATCGTTATTTTTAAAGAAATAAATTAATAATTTTTAATACCGTAATAATTTGGGAGTATATTAGCAATTATTTTACAAATGGATTTATTTAAAAGTTGGTTTTAGCTTAAGTTGTTAAAATTAGCATTTTTCTTCTTATAACGCTATTTTGAATTTAGTTAAACTAAAACCCTATTTTTTAAAATCAAAGTTTATGTGTTAATAACTAGTTTTCTTCGCATATTTTAAATTTATATTTTGAGTAAATAAATAGAAGTAATTTTCATATTTTAAAGTATATTTCAGTATAAAGTATTTTAGCTGTTTTAATGCAAATTGTTTTATACTTAGTTTTTCCCGATGGGAATAAAGGGTAAAGGATTTACCTTGTAAAGGAAGAGTTTTGGAAAATTGTTTCAAACGAGTTTTGAAAATGTGAAAATATATCTTTGAAAGATATTAGAAGAAAATAAATAATATGGAGATTATTTATTGTGTGATGGATGTGTATGGATGTTTGTGAACATTAATTGATAGTTAAATCACCGACTATCAATATTGACCAAATGCGCTGATTGTTTCGAAGAGACCAGGATCGGGTTTCCGTATACCGGGATTCTAGGTCTGGAGACTCGAATACCACTTCGATCCGGTTTGTACGTTTCGTGTAACGTGTTCGGAGTCGAAGATGGAGCTGTGAAGTGCAAGGGCTAGTCGCTACTAATCCTGAGGATATTTCCAAAATGGATGTAGTAGGAGTAGTGCCTTCGGTTCCGTTCGGACCCGGGACGGACTTGTATGGACGAATGCTTTCGTGACATCGTCAGGTGGACGATGGGCATTCAAAGTGAAATGTTCTGTAAAGGTAACGCTAAGCCTCAAGCCTCATCAACCGGGAATGACTGAAAATCAAGGGATATGCAGCAAGGCTTCGTGGGTAGCCCCCACTTGAGAGTAAGGTCATCCCTGTCTAGATGTCCCTTTTATTTCGGCTTAGTGGTGCGGTTGCTGATCACAACCGTGGGGTGATTTTACTTGGAATTATCCAGTAAGGGATGATTCCGGTCTTGTGTTGCAGGGGAGCGGGCGTACTCCTCGGTACTGTGATCTAGGCCACGTACTGTGACAGGTGGTACCCCAGTGCCTAGTCATTCGTTGGAAATCCATTTTCCCTACGTACCTTGTACGAGTTTTGTTTGTATACCTAGTATGCTGGAATTTAATCATGTAACAATTTCAGCTATTTTAATAAGTATTTGTAAATAGACACTATTATAATATCAGAGGATTTTTATAAAAAGTGTTTTAGCTATCGTAAGGTAAAAACCCGACATGTTTATTTGTGGCGTGGTCTTACGAGATGCTTTTGTTTCAAGGGATTTTTGAACTTTAATAATCAGTTTGGATGTATTTATGATGCGCTGGTATTCCAGACTGACTCGGGTGTTATTTTATTATAATGCTCGGGTCAGACCGAGTATATTACAGGATAGGTTGCTATGGAGCAGAAGAGGAGCTGGAGTCGAGGCGTATTATTCGCACTTGTTTATATTCCGCTGCTATGATTGTTGTTAGTCATGTATCTCATTATGGTTGGTTGTATTGATATACTCTGATGATGATATATTGTATATAAACAGATATAGTTTTGGTTTGTGTAAAGTTCTGTTCTATATATTATATTTTATCCGCTGCGACTGTGAGGTTCTGATTTTGTTTAGTTCTTTCTTCTTCTATCTACTTTCTTATTCTTCTACAATCTGTCTTTTCCGGCATTCGATCGTCGGCATATTATACTGTTGAGTATTTTGTGCTGATTTTCGAGGGTCGAGAAGGGCGGGTCGTCACAGAAACCATATATTGTGCTCCTGCATCCACAATGGTTAAAACATAGTATTTCATAATCTTTATGATGATATGTAAAACAAGTAAATCAAATCTGGACTACCCATCCACATTCATTCTGACTATATATCTCAATTATAGTTTCTAGGATTACTATTATCCTGTTAAATGTTTATGGACCATCTGTCCAATTTCATAGTTTTTATTGGATTACTATGAACCTATTGGTAACTCCAATATCTAATCTCTTATCCTAGTTTTCATGGGCTAACTAGGAAACTATTGAATGGCTGTCAATATCTTAATCCGGATATAGTTTTCATGGGCTAACTACATATATACTGGCCCCTGGCAGTATCAATTCGTAGTTTTCATGGGCTGACTATGAACCTATTGGCCCCTGCCAATATCATATAGTTTTCATGGGCTTACTATAAACCTATTGGCCCCTACCAATACCTTTAATTAAGACTTTAACATCTGTTAAGTTATATTCACTACTGGGCCAACCTAACTGGTTATTCTGCCCTTTTCCCCAAAATACAATTATGGGTCAATAACAATGTAAATAATATTTCCAAAATCTTTATTTATGCCATGGTTTTTCCTTTAAAAATGAAAATGGGTTATTTGTTTTTGAACTTTAAAACAGCACTTTCGAAACTACTGGATGACCTCCTTTGAAAGCATAGGAAACCTCTTTCTAAAACTCTAAGTATGTACCTTTCGAAACTAATAATACCGTTCCATGGTATCAAGAAAGCATTCTTTAAAACATAGTTTCGAAACAAATAAAGTACCCTTTCGAAGGCATTGGGTTTACTCTTTAAAACATCATTTGGGTCAAAATGGTTATATACGAAAGTATCTCTTTCGAAACCAACATAAATTAATTTGGGAAAAAGTTGATGATGTCAAAACCATTTTAATCGAAAGCAAAGACCTTTAAAAATTAAAACTTCGTAGGACAGAGTCAAAACCCCCTTCCGACTCCATCACCTTTGAAACCCCCAACCCCTTTCAAAAGCAATTAGAAAGCGGCTTAACCTTCGTAAATACAAGGATAACCTTTTGAAGGTATTGATGACTTCAATACTTTGGAAGGAAAATAGCAGCTAGGTTTTGACTAGGTCGGAACCATCCCTTTCGAAAGCTTCTTATTTAAAGAAAAGGGCACCCCTTCGAAAGCTATACTTCTTTACACATTACAGTAACCTTCTTCGAAAGCCATTTATAAAACCTTTTTGTAAGCATGTGTTTTGACTGTGTCGAAAGCTTTAAATAAAACAAGGCAAGACTTTAACTTTTGAAAACAAAGCAGGGTTTCGACCCCATTGGATGCTTACCTTTCGACACCAAGGCTTCCGCCTTCCTTCCAATCCATTGCATACCACTAAGTGATACCTTGTGTATTGGTTTTGACTATAAGGGTTTCGACTAAGCAGGTTTTGAATAAGATGAGGCGGAACCATTGGAGTCGAAAGGGGTACTAATTGAGGTGGAACACCTTTTTCTGAATTAAAGGCTGAAATGTTGCTTCTTTTAGTAACAGCTTTATTTTAACTTGCCTATTTGTAAACCAATTATTGGCTGTCGTATAACTTTTAAAATACTTTACCATTAAAACTGCTGCATTAATTAGATTTAATTCAGAGCATTATAACGTTAAACCCTTCCATATGACAGAACCAATATTTGCATAAAAGTCCCTCTTTTAAAATAATTTACTTTCCTTAGTAAATCAATTGGGAAAAATCCCCAAAAATCATAGAAATTCGATTTCATCATGTAATCCAACATATTCAAAATTTAGACCCAATTTCTTTCTAAAATGTTCAAAATAAATTTTTAACCCAATTACTTCATATTTACCATCTTCCGTAGCTTGGAAAATTCTGAAAATTAAAACCCATCTCCAAAATCATGTTTTACTTAACATACAAATTTTCCATGGCATTTTAAAACCAATAAACCATGGTTTTGCCCCTAAAACCGTTTGAATTTCATATACAATAAATTGTTTAAATCAAACAATTCATAATTTAGGCATATCATCCTCCAATATATCTTAGAAACACAATAATACTCTAAACCAAAATCATATGATTATAAAACCAAAAATAGATGGAATGAATTATTTTTCACCTTAGATATGATAAGGAATTTGAGATTTGTTGTTGATTAATCTTTCCTAGCCTTGATCCTTAGCTTTTAGATTATAATCTTCCTCTTCCTCCTTGTTAATGGCCGGCTCTTAGGGTTTTGCGTTTTGTTTTTGATTTGAGAAAAATGAACGTGAATGGACAAAAATGAGAAGTGTATAGCCGTGTAAAATAAAATGGCTATTTACTAATATGCCCATGTGTAAACTAATTAACCTTTAAACTAATTTAAAGACCATTTATTTAATTATTAAGCACGGCCCATGTTATAATATTATTCAAATCTCAATTCCCTTATCATCATTATTCTATTTAATTTATCTAATTAAATTTCCTGAATAATGTTATAAAAAAATTTGGATGTTACAGGCTCCCCCCTTAAAGAATTTCAACCTCGAAATTCAGTAAGAACTTAATACTAAACATAGCAATCATTTGTAATAACACCTAACAACCATACTAGTCTAACTGACTAGCAACTATCTATATAAATCTAATATAGACATACCCTCAAAGCAAATCAGGATAAGTATCTCCAATCTTGTCCTTTGTCTCCCAAGTATAGTCCTTCTCGTTGTCCCTCCACTGCACTTTCACTAACCTAACTATCTTGTTCCTTAATCTTTTCTCATCTCTAGCTACAACCCGAACTGGTTGTCTAACAATAGTCAAATTAGGTTCTACCACTAAGTCATCCAACCCTATCGGAGGAATAGTAGTTTCTAGATCATGCACATACTTGCGAAGATGAAATACTTGAAATACAATATGGACACCTGCCAAACTGCTCAGCAACTCTATTCTGTATGAGCTTTCCAATCCTCTCTATAATCTAGAATGGACCAACATACCTCTGGGCCAACTTTCCCGACTTCCCAAACCATACCACACCCTTCATTGGTGATACCTTAATAAAAACCTTATCTCCAACTAAGAATTCTAAGTCCTTACGCCTCTTATCTGCGTAACTCTTCTATCTTGACCGAGCTTCCTTCGTCCTTTCACAGATTAACTCAAACTTCTTTGATGCCTCTCTAGTCAAATCTGGACCTAAGACTAATCTGTCTCCAACCAACATGCTGGTGACTTGCATGGTCTTCCATACAAAGCTTCAAACGGCGCCATTCCTATACTTGTCTGATAACTATTATTGTAGGAAAGCTCAACCAAATGTAGGTAATCCTCCCAAGATCCATAAAATTCTAATACACAAGCTCTCGGTAGATCGTCGAGTACTTTGTTGACTCTCTCTGTCTGCCCATCTGTCCGAGGGTGATACGCAGTACTCATATTAAGGTTTGTACCCATCACTTCATGTAGAGTCTTCCAGAATTCACTAGTGAATAAAGCATCTCTATCACTAACTATACTGCTAGGAACTCCATTAAGTCTAACTATGTTCTACAAGAATAACTTAGATAAAACAGGTGTCGTTCTGTTTGACTTAACTAAAATGAAATGGGCACTCTTGGTCAATTTGTCCACTATAACCCATATACTTTCATTACCTCTATTTGACCTTGTCAACCCGTCTATAAAATCCATAGATATGGAATCCCATTTCCAAACTGGAATCTCTAAGGGCTGAAGCAACCCACTCAGTTTCTGATGTTCAGCTTTTACGTATTGACAGTTTGCACATTTCCTACCCACAAGCCAACATCCCTCTTCATGCCTTCCCAATAGAGGCTCTTTTTCATATTTTGATACATCTTGTTCCCTCAAGGATGAATTGTAAACTTGGATCGATGACATTCTTCAATATCTTCTTTCCTTAAGTCCTCCACATTCGAAACACACAACCATCCCTTCTTTCTCAACCATCCTCTCTGGTCAAGGCTAAAATCCTTTAGATCATCGATCTCAGTTCCAACCTCAAGTCTTCTGATCCTTTTAACTAACACTGGATCCTCCTTCTGCTTAGAAGCAATCTTCTTAATCAATACTGGCCGAACTTCTAAACAAGATAATCCGGCGGAATTCTGACTAGAACCAGCAGTCGATCTTAACTACACATCACAACTGACTAAGGCTTCTAAATCCTTCCACTCTGCCAACATAGCTAACACCATGTTCTGATGTTCTGTGCTAAGGGCATCTTCTACCTTATTACCATTTCCTGGTGTATATTCTATACCAAAATCATATGCGGCCAAAAACTCCAGCCACCTTTGCTGTCTCATATTCAACTCCTTCTGAGAGAATGAATACCGTAAAGACTTATGATCAATATACAACTCAAATCTCTCCCCTAAGAGATAATGTCTCCAAATATTCAATGCGAAGATCACAGCTGTCAACTCTAAATCATAAGTAGGATATCTAACTTCATGTGGTCTAAGCTGCCTAGATGCGTAGATAATGACTTTACCATTCTACATCAACACCGCTCCTAATCCAGTTCCACATGCATCAGCATACACCACCAATCCTTGGTTTCCATCTGGAACTACTAACACAGGTGATTTGTCAACAAATTCTTAACTTAAGGAATGCTTCCTCACATTTGTCAGACCAAACAAACTTCATTTCCTTCCTGGTTAGCTTAGTTAAGGGTGCTGCTATCCGCGAGAAGTCCTTAATGAATCTCCGGTAGTAGCCAGCAAGTCCAAGAAAACTCCTGATCTCAGTCACCATCTCTGGTCTCTTCCAATTATTCATGGCTTCAATCTTATCTAGATCGACTGACAATCCTTTCTCTGAAACCATGTGACCAAGAAACTTTACCTCTTTCTTACAGAAATGACACTTGGTAAACTTCGCCTTTAGCTGATTCTGTCTCAGCATCTCAAGCACCACTCTAAGATGAACTTCATGCTCTCTCTCATCCTTAGAGTATACTAGAATGTCATCTATAAATACTAGTACAAACCTATCCAATTACTCTCGAAAAACACGGTTCATCATATCTATGAAGAAAGCAAGTGCATTCGTCAATCCAAATGGCATCACCAACCACTCATATGAACCATATCTAGTCTGAATGCTGTCAAAGGAATACTGTCCTCTACCACTCTTAACTGATGGAACCTGGTCGCTAAATCCAACTGGGAAAACACTCTGGCTCCATTCAACTGATCGAACAGATCATTTATTCTTGGCAAAGGATACTTATTCTTGATCGTCCTTTCATTTAACTTATGATAGTCGATGCACATCCTCAACGACCCATCTAGTTTCTTCACAAACACCGCGGTCGCTCCCCAAGGCGAACTACTTGGTCTATTAAAACTCCTTCCTTCTAGATTCACTAGCTGCACCTTCAATTACTTCATCTCAGTTGGTGCCATCTTGCAAAGTGGTCTACTTATAGTTTCAGCTCCTAACACAAGATCTATTCTAAACTCAACAGGTCTCTTCAGGGGTAGTCCACTGACTGGCCCAAAAACATCTGCAAACTCTCTTGCTACCCGAACCTGACTTAACTCATTTCCTAACTCCATAGCATTAAGCATAGCACTAACACTTCGGTCAGATTCTCTACTGAGAATATCACTCGGTTATGACTATCAGGGTGTCTCGCTGATATTTCCCTATCCTGGCAAAATATTCTAGCCTAATACCTACCCAACCAATCCATACCCAAAATAAACCTGAAATCTACGAAATCAATAACATACAAAATGCATGCAAACTTATGACCAAACAAGCCAAGTTCTAATTGGTCACATCTTAACCCTAGAGTTGCATACCCTCCTATTGGATTCGCAACCCTTAAGGAAGTAACAAGGTAGGTGGGTTCTAAACATAATCTATCAACCAAAAATTGAGATATAAATGAATGTAATGCACCGGTGTTAACCAGATTCTTGGGCAACACCCCAAAACAGTGCTTCGATAGTAAAGAGGAGGTTGGTCAAGTAGAAGGGAACGTTAATTTGAATAGTACAATGCAGGCGGAAGGTTTAACCTATGGAAGGTTTATTACCAGGGGTAGGCTTGTTTTGAACCTTTGTGAAGCTTTTTCTTTATGACACAAATGAAAATTAACCAAATATTCTCTTTTAAAGTCGTACTCTAGCAATTCCGAAAGGTTTGATTGATTGGTTTCCTTGGCAATAGGGTAAAGAAAAGGATCCTGGGCGGTATGTGAGAACCTTTGATCTTGTCGAAAGGTTTTATCACTTCTAGGAAGTTGATCTTAATCTGGCCGAGAGGTACTAAAATTCTAGCTGCTGGATCAAGCTGCACACTTCTGCATTTAGACTATCCCTAAGAGCTTGATTGATTGGTTAGTAACTGCGGGTGGTTGATTACTAGTAGAATATAAGTATCTACTAACTTTAGTCAAAGAATTCCAACTGCAATGCCAGTAATTCCAAAATATTATTACTTATATTATTCCAAATTAGTCGTCGGCCCTATCGAAGGGCAATAATAGAAAACTCAATATCTTTCATAGCTTGAGATGATAGCTTCAATCAACTGATCTTCGGACTTATCGGAGGAACTGATCCTGTTAATCGGTGTTATAACAGCAAAGATATAAGTAATTAATAAAATGCTTCACAGAATTAGAAGACTTCACTTGTCATCCATAATAAGACTTCACTTTTATTGAATTTCCCCAAATTAGATCCCCAATTAGGGTTACCGAATTATGACCAAGAAGTTACAAGTTTCTCGAATGAAAAAGAAAAGTCCCCTAAAACAGGACCCCTTGGGTCTTATTTATAGACGTAGGAGGCACTCCCTCCGACCTTATGCCTTTGTCCGATACGGAAGGTTGCCTCTTGTATGCAGTTTCAAACCTTTCGGTCTTGCTGGAAGATTGTTCCTTGTACACGGTTGCAGGACTCTCGTTATTGTCGGAAGGTTTGTTTATTGTGTATCATCATGGTCTGCTGAATATTGCCGAAGGGTCTTCCCTTCACTTATTTTAGGAACCTGTTGCCTTTACCGGAAGGTTTTTTATATGCACAGCATGGAACCTTTCAAAGGTATCGGAAGGTTTATAGCCTTTGTAAACCCTTTGGCTTCAGTGGTAGGTTGCTTTTCCTTACTTGACTACTGCCAAAAGTTGCGTTTTCCCTGGATGATGGCGGAAGGTTGTTTTCTGTTGACCTATGAACACTGCTTTTACCTAAACCTTTCGGTATCAGCGGAAGGTGTCTTGTAGGTGTATTATCCGGCCTGGAAGGATTATTACGCTTTCGAAAAGGTTGCCGTAAGGTCATATGTTCTTGCTTCTGCCTATTTGCCTACTCCAGAGGGTATGAACTTCTTGAACATTGTAGAATGACACTGTACTTCCTCCATGAAAGGTCTTGAGCCACTTCATGTTATTGACTGCATCACTTCGATCTCTTTGGAAGGTATGATCCAGATCCTTTTCTTTTTATCCTTTGTTTAAGGTCTTATGGCTTAAACGGAAGGTGAATTTTCTGAGTAACATTTGCCCCCCCCCCTCCAGACGAAGGGATGATCTTGACTTTCCAAGTCATCTTCTTTAAGAGTCATGTAGTTTTCGGCTTCATCTTCCTGCAAATGGAAATTCCAAGTACAAGTAAAAGAGTTCTTTTAAACAATTTAACCTTCCTAAAAAAACAAGGAGGTTATTTTCCAAACCTGATTTAAACTTTTAGATTATCTTTCTTACTCCTTCATTCATCATCATTTTGTAAGATTTAAAGTTGCTTCTGACATCAAGTTAATTACATGACCTGAGATCCATATAAATACCATTCTGGCAATCTAAAGTGTTCTCTATTTTTTTTATTTTGCCTCTCCGAAAGGAACTAAAGTTGCAGCACTAAATCTTTCGATTGGATCGGAGAGTATTCCAACTTTAATTTTATTTACTGTCAGTAGGTCTGATTAGCTTAATGCTTAATCCTTCAGACAACAAGCTTTCATTGGAATTAGAAAGTCCTAAACCTTTCGATTCTTTTCTATTTTTCAAAATATCACATAACTAAGTAACAAATACATAAATACATTTTCAATTGTATAACATAACTTAAGAAATTCAACCAAACATCCAAACATCCATATATATATATATATATATATATATACACATATACTACTTCATATTACACTTTTCAAAATGATCTACCACATTAACATCCTAGAATTAAACATCGAAGATAACCAAAAACAACAAGATGACTTCTTCTTTTTATCTTACAGCCCACCTAGGAAAGGCGGAAGGTTTGGAGCTAAGTCGATAAGATTGATGACAATGGGCTCAACCCATATTGGCTGATGTGGAGAATAAGCTATTAATGAAAGATTTTCTCCCGAGACATCCCAGATGGCTAAATCCATCCAAAATGTGTTTGTGGCTAGGTCGAAAAGTATAAAGTATGTTGCTTTTATATATGGATTAGGAAAATTTGGTTGTCGGTGAATGGCATTACTGGATTGTGCGCTAGCAACCTCTTCTGCTTCTTGCGGAAGGTTTAACATGCTTAATGCAAAGCAAGAGCAACAATGGGGTGCTTCCGCATTGATGAAATCGGGATGAATCTGATGGAGGTTGCAAGTGACCATTGATTCTTTTTTCTCTTGTTTTGTTGTTTTTTTAGAAATAAATGCCTATATAATGAAAATTGGAAGGGAGAGAAGGAGGAAGATGAACAGATCGTGTCAGTGATTCTGGTGCAATAAATAAGACGCTCTTTTGTTCTCTAGAATTTTTTTAATGGCTTTTGTCTTTTAATATGATTACTGCTTTACTTCTAATTTTGAAAATAATTCTTGGTTAAATCTTATTCGATGGAAATATGCAAATAGTGGTTCTGATTCGACATCTTATTAGTAATATTATTTTTAGAATGGTTCAGGTTTTATCAGCATAAGATTGCTTTCAAATTTTCCCTTAGGTCCATTTTTTATATAAACTGGAGGGATGGTTATAAACATGTGACATGTAGTTGTCCTCATCTTATATTTGGCCAGTTTGTACTATGTTTCCCAGATCATCCGTCTCTTAGCTCAAGTTATCTTAAGTAACCCATCTAGTCGACATGCCTAATAGGGGAACACCTTCTTCAAAAATGACTTAGTATATAGAATTATAGAGTAAATGGCTCCTGTACTAATTTTCAACTTGGAGCACTCATCTTGGAAATAAGAATTCAAAAGTTAGCTTGGTACCACAAATCTTTAGAACTCGTAATTCGTAATCTTGTTTAGAGTGCCAATCTCATGATGTCTACTAGTTTCACATGAATGGTTAACCAAATCATAAGTATCTTAATATATACGATATATTCTCCATACCCTAATAACACAATGTTGCATAACGTAATGTGATGTTTATAATATTGTAAATACTACCTGTTTTGTTGCTTTTCATTCACACCTTGTTTTTCTCTGATTCAAACGTTCCCCTCGAGGATTGATGTGCTTCTTCGCTTTTTGCTTTAGTCCAAGACTTTCCTCTTGATTGAGTGAATCTGAATCCCCTACCATTCTGACTTTTCTACGAAACATGTAGCACGTGGTATTTCTTAAGTGTTAGCTGGAAATTGACAAACAAACCTGAAAGGCATCATTTGCCTAGATTGGCAAATCATTGTGGCAATAATATGAAAAGGAATTCATTCAAAATGTTAAGGTCTCATCTTTTCCTATAATGGGGGATGATTGTAGATTTAGCTCCTTTCACTTGCTTCGCATTCCTGGAAATAGCTAATTCTGAGCTGCACTTAATTATCAAAATCCAATATTCATTCAATAAAGACCCTGAGGGGACATTTATGACTGAGATCTTGAGATGGTAGTGTTTGGATCTATTCCTCGTTATCGAGAGAATCTTAGAATAAAAAGGCTTGAAGTATCCTTTAGAAGATTCTTTTGGCAGCATTCTTTTCCAAAGAATATTCTTTGACTTGGGTCAAATTATTTGAGTAGAAGCCCAAAGATTTCGTATCCAGATCAGGGCTTTCAATAATCAGTAACATCGGGATCCAATCCTTTTGGTAATAATGATGGACTCTTACAAGATGCCATCGGACCCAGACTCGGGTATTAAGAAATATTAAAATAATACGGCAGTCGTTCTTTGGTATATTAGCGTTATTTCCCATGATGAATGGCTTAAGGACATAAACTTATATTTGCTGGTAAGAGACTGGGATCTTTAATCTGGAATAAATAGCAAAAGTCTGGAAAGCCATACGTGGTAATTAAGTATCAGAGGTCCAAAATTCCTTGTACAACAATAGATGATTAATAGAAGACCAGAAATTCACCCATATTTACTAGTTAATAATGAAGGACTAGAGATTTAGCCTGGCGATGAGCAATAGAAGACGGAACTACCGTTCTTGGTAATAAGTGATAGAAAACTAAAATGCCACTCTCAGAATTTTCATATTGGAAGATCATAATATCATTCTTCGATAACAAATGATGAAAGACCAGAGTATCATTTCTGGTAATAAGTATTAGAAGAATGGGAGTGTACATCCTAATAATGAGTGAAAAAAGGCCAGTAATCCAATTCTGCATCAATAATAGAAGTTCAACAGACCACCTCTGGTAATAAATAATTGATGATTGTAATATTCTTTGCTAACATTTGATAGCAACAGTTCAGAGCATCATTTTAGATATTAATGATAGAAGTCTCGAAATCGATTTTTGGAAATCAATAATAGATAATCAAGGTACCGTTTCTGATAGTTAATAGTAGAAGACCAGAATACCATTTCTGGCAATTAATAATAGCAGACCAGAATACCATTTCTGGCAATTAATAATAGAAGAGCAGAATACCATTTATGGCAATTAATAGAAGAAGACCAGAATACCATTTCTGGCAGAAATCCAAGAATTCTCTCTAATTTTGTCCATTGAATATGCCGTCCTTAGTCTTTGAAGATGTTTTGCATGCTTTTGCTTTCTCGGGCCCAAGTTTTCTTTGTTCGATTGTCATTTGCTTTTGGCCTATTTCAGGCGGGGACCCTTTTGTCCGATTTTATGCTTATTTAAGCGGAGCCTATTTCAGGCTGTTTATCATTTTTGACATTACCGACCTTTTGGTGGTTACTATTTTAAGCGGTGCCAATTTCTGGCGATGCCTATTTCAGGCATGGACTTTTCTTAGTCCGTCGGGCATTTCATCCGGGTTTTTGGTGCGCTCGGCTAGCTTATTTTGAAGCAGGGCCCGAGGACTTACTCGACCTCCCTCCAAGAGGCGCCTTAACCTGGCCATAGCTTGACGTGGCTAAGGGCTTGTTCGATACCTTGGCCAGGCCATAACGTGGCAGGACTAAGGGATTACCCGTCCTCCTTCCAGGAGGTGCCTTATCATGGCCATAGCGTGACGCGGATAAGGGCTTGTGCTGCTTTAACCTGGCCACTTCTAATTTTGGCATGGATAAAGGCTTACGCCCTCCCTCCAGAAGGTGCCTTGACCTGGCCAACTTGGCACGACCAAAGGCTTTCTACCATTATTGTTAGCCTACCATTTTAGGTAGTCCAAGTTTAAGGAGAATCTATCTCCCGACCATGTAGGTTTCCTTCTTAAGAGTAGAGTTTTCTTATTTTGAAAAAAAAGTTTTTTTTCATGGCTTGACTAATCCCTTACAAATTGTTTCAGCTTTCCTTGTTGTAGAAAGTGTAGGACCATTTTCCCAAATACTTTGCATTGGTTAATATCATGTCCGTTCATGAGATGGAAATTGCAATATGCTCCTTTAGACCTTCTCTCAAACTCTGGTTTTTTCTTTTGTAAAGGCCAATAGTTCAGTTCCTCTTTGGTTTTAATATAGATGTCCTCGATTGACATTGTAAGATTGTATTCTCCAAGAAGTACCGATTTTTGAGCCATCTTTGACTGGCGTCTAACTCTCTTGTAGCCTGGTTTGAATACTTCTTCTTGAGGGATAGACTTTCTTTTCATGGCCCATTGGTTTTCCTCTAAAGGCTTTCCTTCCAATCTCAAGGTTTCGGTTGAAAACTCCTTGGTAATTCTTATATTCCCGCTGGGTAGCTTTTTTATCCGTCTCATTTCTTCAGCTGTGGATTTTCTCGAATGCTCATAGCTTTCCCTTGGGTGGCAGGCCTCATTTATGATCTTACTCCATTTGTTCATGAAGTTATCATAATCCTTTATCATTTATTTTTCAAAGATAGTTCCTTGGGAATATGACTGGATGGTTTTTCTCATTTGGTTTAAAATGTTATCACTTCCATTTACTCTTTTCCCAAGATTAAAAATCGGGGTTAGTCCCACATGAAAGGGATTCAAGCTCCATTTTTCAAGTTCATAATATTTTGCCTTCTTTTTGTTTATAATCCTCAAGGCTTCAAGCCTTAACCTTTGCTCCTCATATTGACTAGAGTCTTTGATGTTTATGTATGTAAGCTTTGTAAGATGTGGTTCAAAAGACCTTTGCTCAGGTCTCTTGAATCTTCTAGCCATGATTTATTCAATGATAAATGACTTTGATGCGAATCTAGTACGACGAGAATCAGAGAATTGTAGTGTCAAGAAATAAAACAAGTCAGAGGTTCAAGCCCTCCTTCTAGCGCCAAAAATGTTAACCAGATTTTTGGTCAACACCCCCAAACAGTGCTTCAATGGTAAAGTGGAGGTTGGTCAAGTAGAAGGGAACGTTAATTTGAATAGTACAATGCAGGCAGAAGGTTTAACCTTTCGAACGGAAGCTTTATTACCAGGGATAGGCTTGTTTTGAACCTTCGTGAAGCTTTTTCTTTATGACACAAATGAAAATTAACAAAATATTCTCTTTTAAAGTCGTACTCTAGCAATTCTGAAATGTTTGAGTGATTGGTTTCCTTGGCAATAGGGTAAAGAAAAGGATCCTGGGCGGTATGTGAGAACCTTTGATCTTGTCGAAAGGTTTTATCACTTCTAGGAAGTTGATCTTAATCTGGCCGAGAGGTACTAAAATTCTAGCTGCTGGATCAAGCTGCACACTTCTGCATTCAGACTATCCCTAAGGGCTTGATTGATTGGTTAGTAACTGCGGGTGGTTGATTACTAGTAGAATATAAGTATCTACTAACTTTAGTCAAAGAATTCCCTTGCCATCCGTAATAAGACTTCACTTTTATTGAATTTCCCCAAACTTGATCCCCAATTAGGGTTATAGAATTATGACCAAGAAGTTACAAGTTTCTCAATTGAAAAGAAAAGTCCCCTAAAACAGGACCCCTTAAGTCTTATTTATTGATGTAGGCAGCACTCACTCTGACTTTACGCCTTCTACCGATACAGAAGGTTGCCTCTTGTATGCAGTTGCAAACCATTCGGTCTTGCCAAAAGGTTGTTCCTTGTACACTTTTCAGGTCTCTCGTTATTGTCGGAAGGTTTGTTTATTGTGTATCATCATGGTCTGCTGAATGCTGCCGAAGGGTCTTCCCTTCACTTATTTTAGGAACATGTTGCCTTTACCGGAAAGTTTGTTATATGCACAGCATGTGAATCTTCCGAAGGCACCGGAAGGTTTATAGACTTTGTAAACCCTTTGGCTTCATTGGAAGGTTGCTTTTCCATATTTGACTACTATCGAAAGTTGCGTTTTTCCTGGATGATGGTGGAAGGTTGTTTTCTGTTGACTTATGAACACTGCTTTTACCTAAACCTTTCGGTATCAGCGGAAGGTGTCTTGTAGGTGTATTATCCGGCCTGAAATGATTATTACACTTTTGAAAAGGTTGTCGTAAGGTCATATGTTCTTGCTTCCGCCTGTTTGCCGACTCCAGAGGGTATGAACTTCTTGAACATTGTAGAATGACACTCTACTTCCTCCATGAAAGGTCTTGAGCCGCTTCATATTATCGACTGCATCCCTTAGATATCTTCGAAAGGTCTGATCCAGATCGTTTTCTTTCTATCCTTTGTTTGAGGTCTTATGGCTTAAATGGAAGGTGAATTTTCTAAGTAACAACGGGTATCAAAAAGTACTCTAACTGGAATGCTCTGAATCAAAAGCATACCTTCCATTACAGTCTTTCCCCTATCTGCTGCAGTAGGCCTAGCTGGTCCAATAGCAAAGACTTTTCCTTTGTCCTCCCTAACTAGCTCTGGACACTGATTCTTGTACTACCTAACTTGATCACAGTTAAAGCACTTCACATTCTTCTTATTTGTAGCTTTCTTCCCATTTCCTAACCGACACTCATTCGCAAAGTGACCCTTCTTATCACACTTATAGCAAACCACCTTAGCCTTTGACTTCTTAGTTGTATCTCCCTTCTAGGTTCCTTTCTTTTTAAAGAATTTTCTCTTCTTCCCTTGAGAATCCTGAGTTTCCACTAACTTCTCTTTAGTTAAATCAACAAGTAACTCCTTATGGCGAATGGCCATTTCCACTACTATATTACAACGATCATGGACATGTGTCATGGTCATTCTAGCAAGCTCGTGCCCCAATCCCTGAATGAACTTCTCATTCCTTTTGATGTCGGTTTCAATAACAGCATATCCATATCGAGACAACTCTTCGAACTTAGTAGCATACTTGACTACTGACATCTCTCCCTGAACTAAATCCATAAAATTCCTCATCGGGTTAGACTTAGCAAACTCATATACAAACTTCTGCTCAAATCTCGTCTTAAAATCAGCCTAAGTTAATTGTTCTTTCGGAACTCTGGCACTGACACTATTCCACCAATGTAGTGCTTACCCCTGCAACTGTCTAGAGGTCAAGCTTCTCTTTTGCCCATCATTCAGACCTGAATCAGTAAATATACGCTCACAATGCAAATGCCAGTTCTAAACCTCTATGGCTCTCTCCGTTCCCAAGAATGGTTTTCCACCCAAACTGGTGTAATCTCTACTCGGCAAAGCAATATACCCAACTGGAGCCACATGATTAGCTCCTCCTACATTTCCAACAGCAGCTCTAGCTTGCATCAAACCGGCAAAGAACTGATACATCACCCTCATATCTACTAGTGGATTTCCAGCGCCCACATTAGCTTCAGCATTTTGGTTACTAGCATTAGTCGGTCGACCCGGGTTTCTCCTGATAGTGGGTCAAGCATTTCCATTAGTTGTAGTGCTTCCTCTACCAAAATTTCCTCTTCTGTTTCCTGCTTCCATATCTCCTTTCTCGTAAATCTACAAACGAGCCTTAGTAAGATACAGAAGAACGGTCTAAGAGAGCAAGGAATATGTACTTATATATATAATTATATGTAGCAAATAGAAGTACGTTACTATAACGTTAACCCTAACCCCAATCTTATTATCTGATTCATTGGATTATGTTTGAAAAATCTTTTAGGTTTAAGTTCCTTTTAAAGTTTCCTAAACCTATGCTCTGATACCAACTTGTAACATCCCCTTATTTGGAGGCCCAAAACTAACGGCTGTGGATTTTGTAGTCATCTATAGTTATTAATCCTCGGTGACCAAACACAGCAATATTAGATACATTGATACACAGAAACACAAGAATATGAAAAAAATTAAACAATAAACATATTCCACGTTCCATTTCAAAATATTCCAAATTGATTACATAATCGCAATTCGCAGACCATGTTATGATAACACATAATTATTACAAAATACGCCAAGAGCAACATATGAAGATGCCCCCTAGGCAGATCAGAGTATATAAATAGGCAAGAAAACAAATTTCCTTTACAAAAAAAACACACAGCAGAAATAAAAAAACTCTAATAACAAGCTTGCCTCCTGCACGTCCTCAGAAGCTTTATTCGTCTAAAATAACACCTGAAAGCCTTAACTCTCAACCTACTCAAAATCAATTGAGTACCCGAGAGTTTAAGGGGAAAACAAAAACTTCGAGTTAGACATAAACCCAGATATGAATAATAATTTACCATCTCAAACCATTTAGATATCTAGTGAGACCACGCCGCTTAGCTGAACGGGTTTTCCCCTCACTAGTATCCTAAAACATTTATAAAACCATATACTGTGCTCCTGCATCCACAATGGTTAAAACATAGTATTTCGTAATCTTTATGTTGATATGTAAAACAAGTAAATCAAATCCGGACTACCTATCCACATTCATTCTGACTATCCGTCTCAATTATAGTTTCTAGGATTACTATTAACATGTTAAATGTTTATGGACCATCTGTCCAATTTCATAGTTTTTATGGGATTACTAAGAACCTATTGGTAACTCCAATATCTCATCTCTTATCCTTGTTTTTATGGGATAACTAGGAACCTATTGTCTAACTGTCCATATCTTAATCCGGATATAGTTTTCATGGGCTAACTACAAACATACTGGCCCCAACCGGTATTAATTCATAGTTTTCATGGGCCGACTATGAACCTATTGGCCCCTGCCAATATCATATAGTTTTCATGGGCTTACTGTAAACTTATTGGCTCCTACCAATACCTTTAATTAAGACTTTAACATCTGTTAAGTTATATTCAATACTGGGCCAACCTAACTGGTTATTCTGCCCTTTTCCCCAAAATACAATTATGGGTCAATAACAATGTGAATAACATTTCCAAAATCTTTATTTATGCCATGGTTTTTCCTTTAAAAATGAAAATGGGTTATTTGTTTTTGAACTTTAAAACAGCACTTTCGAAACCACTGGATGACCTCCTTCGAAAGCATAGGAAACCTCTTTTTAAAACTCTAAGTATGTACCTTTCGAAACCAATAATACCTTTCGATGGTATCAAGAAAGCATTCTTTAAAACATAGCTTCGAAACAAATAAAGTATCCTTTCGAAGGCATTGGGTTTACTCTTTAAAACATCATTTGGGTCAAAATGGTTATATACGAAAGTATCTCTTTTGAAACAAACCTAAATTAATTTGGGAAAAAGTTGATGGTGTCAAAACCATTTTAATCGAAAGCAAAGACCTTTACAAATTAAAACTTCGTAGGACCCCCAACCCCCTTCCAACTCCATCACCTTCGAAACCCCCAACCCCTTTCGAAAGCAATTAGAAAGCGGCTTAACCTTGGTAAAAACAAGGATAACCTTTTGAAGGTATTGATGACTTCAATACTTTGGAAGGAAAATAGCGTGTAACGACCCGTAAATTTTCGATAATTTTTATTTGTTTTATTAATTATATTTAATTGAAATTTTGAGAAATTTTAAACGATAAAATTTTGAAATAAAAAATTTGATATTTGGAATGTGTCTAATTAATCATAGCAGCTGGTAAATTTTCATCAGATAATTTGGAAGTTTATTTTCTAGTGTAATTCTATTCCAATTTATATCAGTTAAAATTGATGAAAATAAAATGTTTTCGAAACCTAAATATTTTTATATAGAAAAATTCTAAAACATCTTTTGACCAAGGCATCATTTTTCGTTTTTCCAAATTCGGACTTCTTTAGCTCCGTCGATCTTATTTTGCTACGTTTTTGCTACATTTTTCGCTAGTATAAAATTCGAATTCTTATAATTCAATCGTACCACAATTATCTGGGTACCGTTGGAAGCGCCTCGTCGCGCTGATCAAAATGGTATATTCAATTGTGCGAATCGAAGTCCGACGTAAACTGTTGCGTTAATTTAACCGTTTCGGACGG
This sequence comes from Allium fistulosum, assembly GCA_030737815.1. Taxonomy (NCBI): domain Eukaryota; kingdom Viridiplantae; phylum Streptophyta; class Magnoliopsida; order Asparagales; family Amaryllidaceae; genus Allium; species Allium fistulosum. Next base: position 1,213,175,995 of record CM060904.1, on the reverse strand, counting down.
GCCGGTTAAACCGTACTCAGTCCAAATAAATTCACAGCCCCTGCCCCTTCAAAATTTGAAAAATGCTGGATGCATTCAGCATTTACTAAGGGGGTTGGAAGTTGGCAGCTGTGACTTGAAAATTGGAATGGCATTTTGGAATTCGAGGTAAGTACTGACTGGAAATTTTAAATTTAAAAGAAACGCAAACTTTACTCTTCTTCTATCCATTCACTTCTGTAGCTACAGCTAAGAAACACTTCTCTCCTCTTTCTTCTTCACCTTTATTCTTCCTTTTTAGATTTCTTCACTGTTAAAAAAAAATTCAAAAATAAAATATGCACAACATCCCCTCCAACTACATGCGCACGACCCATTCCCAACGTCCAGCACCATTCCTCCCCTCCGCGTGCCGCCATTCACCGTCCACCTGAACATGACTCTCCACCGGCCACCACAGGCGCGCGCACCTACCTTCCTCACCTGACAGCGTCGCAATCCGCCTCCGGTTCCCGCCCCTCCGCGCCATACACTGCCTCCTCACTACTCACAGCATTTAGCACAGCCGCCTCTTCAACCACCAGATCCAACCTGGTCGAGCACATCAGTAGCTAGTATCTCCTCGGCAATAACCACTGGCCGCTCTACCATGCTCCGAGCCTCTGTGCTCACTGAACCTACCTGCAACTCTACAGCCACAAAGATGTGTCGCTTCCCTTCATCTCCTCTCTGTTATATAAGTGTAGCTTATATAGATTTATGCATTGGTAAGCCCAGTTGTCTATTGCCTGTTGTCTACTATGCATTAGCTTGGGAGAGTATAAAGGTGTACACATATATAAGTTGGGTTCATACGTATTCAGGCTTGTGCTAGTGATGATATATGTGTTTAAGAACATATATTATGTTAGTAGAAAAATAATAATAATAATTAAATATATATATATATATACATTTAACGTGTATTTTATATATAGGTTATACAAGGTTTATAGAGTATGTAAAATATAGTATGTGTTGTACATACAATATATAGTATACTTTCAATATGGGTTAGATATATTATTGACAGTCTATGTTTTATAAATTTTTTATGTTTATAAGTACAAGTTTGGTTATGGTTATTATAAATTAAAAGTTTTATAAATTGCATCCGTCACTTTTGATACCGGATAGTTACTAGTGTACTTTTGCTGCCGGGAAGTGTATATGTGTTCTAGTGCAACCAATGATTTTTGAAAATTATATATATATATATAATATAAAAATGGGTTTGAATTTAAAATATGACTTTATATATATATAGTTATATGTGTTCACTTATACCAATTTTCTTCAACGATCTCGTTCTGATGTGTTCTATCGATTTATGTTATCAGCTTTGATCGTTGTATTCGTGTCGTTTGCTTTGCTTGGATTCGTAACTCAATTTCTATATCCGTATCAGTGTGCATATCCATGTCATCTTCTCGCGCATCTCTAGCCTCGAAAGGTGAGCAATCACTCACGATTAATGTTCTTTTATTTATTAAATTTGATTTCAATTGAAACAACAATCGAAATATGCTGCTGTTAGTTATGTACACTGTTATACATATGCTATTACCTGTATCAGTTCACCTGTGACATCTGACACCATTATTTGTTATTTATACAATGATAATCCAGTTTGGTTGATAAATGATTGATTGTGTGATGTTGACATTGGACGTTAAATTTTAATGTAGTATGTGATAAATAATTTGAAATTGAAATTGACGTAGGATAGTTAGATTTGATATACGTGTTAAATTTGATTTGATGACATTTGCATAATATGACCCTTTTAAATGTTTAATTATTTGACACGTAGAAATTTGGTAAAACACACCTTGAACCATTTAAATGTTTGTTGCTTAAATTGATGTTGTATGAAATTGAATAATAGATACCAAGTGAAGAACCGCATAAATATTAGTGCAATAATCTTTAATCTACATGAAATGATAGTGTAGATTCTAGAAATAATTATATTAATTTGCATAAATAACAAATGTAAATTAATTCGATTATTTCGGGATTATTTGGATTTATTTATTGGATTGTTGTTATTGCTTGTTTATTTACTTTGACACCATCCCAGTTATCACACTGCAAGTTCCCTTTGTTATGCTTTGATTTGTGAATTGAAATGGAATCGGGTTGAAATGATAAATACCCAAATTGAACTTTGACCTAGAATAGAGAATTAAATAAAACCGATTGGTCAATAATTTAATTAAAAAAATGAAGATTTTATTTGAATAAATAATATGGATTTGAAACAAAGTTGGAATTTGAATTTTAACGAAAGGAAATGTTAATATTTAATAATCTGAAGCAAAATATTAATAGTGTAATTAATGAAAGAACATTGTTTAAATTAAGAAATGATTGAATTAAGTTTTGAATTATTTAATAATTAAGTTTTGAAATTAGTTAATAATTAAGTTTTGAAATTATTTAATAATTAAATAAGATTGAATTATTTAATAATTAAAAAAATTGAATTCTTTATTAAGTAAAATTGAACTTCTTGAGTAAGTGAAAGTAAGTTTCTTTATTAATTGAGTTTTGAAATTTGTAACTAAGTAAATGAATAAGTGGAATTGAATTTCTTTAACAAGAAATAAAAACGCGTTTTATTGAAACAAATGTAAGACTTGTAACTTAAAAGAAATTGATTTGACAAATTTAACTTAATTAAATTTGTAAGCTTTGATATAATAAGTTGAGCGTAAGTAATTGATTTAATGAATTAGAGGTTAAATGGAAATTGTTTTAAAAGATAAATTAACTTAACGAGCATTGAACGTAAATGATAAATGAGTTTAAATTTATTTTAAATGATTATGGAATTAAACTTGTATTCGAATTCAAATGAATAATTGGATTGTTTAAAACAAATTTTGAAGTTGAATCATAGAGTTTTGAAATGGAAATTTTGAAGTTATAAGACGAAAAATTTGGAAATTGTTTGGAAAGACAAATGAAATGTTGATTTACAAATTCCTATTGAAATTGAATTTGATTTGGTTTTGAAATTTATTAAGCGACCAATCGGTGAAATAATTACGAAGGTTATTAAAGAGATCGGAATCGGTTAGGGCACTGTCTAAACCGAATACCACTTTAATAACTATACGCGGAGAGTGATCCAGAATAAAGTGGTTGGATTGACGTACGTTGATGATTGAAGAAAGTGAACGATAATGGATAGCCTTGACACTTGTGTCAAATTGGAAATGACTAAAACAGGAGCCGTGCCGGGCCAAATGGGTTAGCGACCTAGAGCGAACACACTTCTTCATTAACTACTCATTACCTTGTTATCGATTGGTGCACCCTTGATTTGGGAGTGTTGTTTCGCGGTGTTGCGATCGCTGTGGCGATGCGTTCTCACCAGTCCGGATCAGGCAAACGGTAGTTTCACTACCTTGGGTATTGCCTCATGTGCCTTGTCATACTTGTATCCATATATACGCGACCACTACGATTTGTTTTGTGTTATACCTATGGAGTACTCCCTGATATCCCACTAGTTTACGGTGGAGTTTACAGTGTTGTATAGACTATAACGCTTATATAAAATGTGTTAAGGGGGATAATGGTAACGCCTTAACACTATCTTGATACTTTATATTACTGATAGGCATTATTTATGTACCGTACACTACTACATAGTAGATAGTTTAACGGATCCTTAAAGGATGGTTATTCCAAACATCCTTTGAGCTACTTGTATTGCAGTTGCTATTTCACTTGAGTTGGATTTATTGATATAAGAATGTTAATCCTGACTCGAGTGTTTTGTGTTTTGCTTTACGCTCGGGTCAAACTGAGTGTACCAGTATTCGAGACTCACCTTTGGAGTTGGAGCTTCGCTTGGAGATCCAGCTATCTATCTAGTTTCAGATATCCAGTTGATTCTAGTGATGTATTCTGATATTGTATTTGATTATTGTTTTCGAGACATCTGTTGTACCTTATTTGACTCTGATTTGTATATAGTAGCTTCATGAACTACTATCTTTTGTTTCCGCTGCATTTATTACTCTTTGTCTGTGATCTGTGATTATTTATTTACTGTATATGTTTAGTTTTGCAAAATTTAAATTAACAATTCGGTATTTTGAATTATTCAAATCCGACATGTGCGGATGCGAATAGTCCAAAATAGCAGGTCGTTACATAGCGGCTAGGTTTTGACTAGGTCGGAACCATCCCTTTCGAAAGCTTCTTATTTAAAGAAAAAGGCACCCCTTCGAAAGCTATACTTCTTTACACATTACAGTAACCTTCTTCGAAAGCCCTTTCTAAAACCTTTTTGAAAGCTTGTGTTTGGACTATGTCGAAAGCTTTAAATAAAATAAGGCAAGACTTTAACTTTTGAAAATAAAGCAGGGTTTCGACCCCATCGGATGCTTACCTTTCGACACCAAGGCTTCTGCCTTCCTTCCAATCCATTGCTTACCACTAAGTGATACCTTGTGTATTGGTTTTGACTATAAGGTTTCGACTAAGTAGGTTTCGAATAAGATGTGGTGGAACCATTGGAGTCGAAAGGGGTACTAATTGAGGGGGAATACCTTTTTCTGAATTAAAGGCTGAAATGTTGCTTCTTTTAGTAATTGTTTTATATTAACTTGCCTATTTGTAAACCATTGATTGGTTGCCTTATAACTTTCAAAATACTTTACCACTAAAACTACTGCATTAATTAGATTAAAACCAAAGCTTTATAACGTTAAACCCTACCATATGACAAAACCAATATTTTTAGAAAAGTCCCACTTTTAAAATAATTTACTTTCCTTAGTAAATCAATTGGGAAAAATCTCCAAAAATCATAGAAATTCGATTTCATCATGTAATCAAACATATTCAAAATTTAGACCTAATTTCTTCCTGAAATATTCAAAATAAATTTTTAAAACAATTACTTCATATTTTCCATGGAAAATTCATAATAAAATTTGCATAACTTGGAAATTTCTGAAAAATAAAACCCATCTCCAAAATCATGTTTTATTTAACATAGAAATTTTCCATGGCATTTTAAAACCAATAAACCATGGTTTTGCCCCTAAAACCGTATGAATTTCATATACAAAAAATTGTTTAAATTAAACAATTCATAATTTAAGCATATTATCCTCCAATATATCTTAGAAACACAATAGTACTCAAAACCAAAATCATATGATTATGAAACTAAAATGAGATGGAATGAATTATTATTCACTTTAGATATGATAAGGAATTTGAGATTTGTTGTTGATTAATCCTTCCTAGCCTTGATCCTTAGCTTTTATATTATAATCTTCCTCGTCCTCTATGTTAATGGTTGGCTCTTAGGGTTTTGCATTTTGTTATTGATTTGAGAAAAATGAACGTGAATGGACAAAAATGAGAAGTGTATAGCCGTGTAAAATAAAATGGTTATTTACTAATATGCCCATGTGTAAACTAATTAACCTTTAAACTAATTTAAAGCCCATTTATTTAATTATTAAGCACGACTCATGTTATAATTTTATTCAAATCTCAATCCCTTTATCATCATTATTCTATTTAATTTATCTAATTAAATTTCCTGAATAATGTTATCAAAAATTAGGGATGTTACATAGGTAATAACTAAAGTACCCTTCTCTTACCTATAAATACCCAAGTCTATATCTAATTTTAATCCATTCACAAACTAAAGAAAGATATCAAATTTCATCTTCATTTTCAATGGCCTAGTATTCCAAGTCTCCAACAAAGGAATTAAGAAGTGAGTGTAACTTATTATGTGAGTATAATTTGATTATTTTCTAGTGAGTTAATTGTTATTTGATTTAAAGGAAGTATGGTATTGATTCGAGTTACTTTAGTTGATAATAAATCTCAACTTGAACGACTTTAATTCTAACCGATGAAAAGTACTTGTTTCAAATTGACGACTAGAAATAAGATTATGGAGTTGGTTTTTCTATTTTTTTTTAAAAGATTTTGTTTTAACTAAGTGATTTCTTGTCTATGCCATTAGTAACATAAAAAAATTGATAAGTAGTGCTAAAATGTTGACACGTTATAAAAAGTATGTCATCTTATATTTAGCACTAAATGCCGATGAGTAGACTTTCCTTTATCTGTTAGATTTAGAGTCGGAGTGTTTTAACTAAGGCAAGGCCAGGAGCAACCGGTGCCCTAATTTTCCTGGTTTCAATTCTGGGAAAGGGATAGAGAAGTCGGAATGTCGGAAACGTGATAAGTATAAGACGGTAAATTTCTATAAGTAGGTCATAATTAATTAAGTATATGATGTCTAATTTCCCATATGCAAACTATATATTTACACTAGATAGTGTTTTATCCACTATTGATAACTTGACCTATTTTGACTTAGGGAGTATATGAAAGCTTCACGTGTTCATACGGTTTGGGATTCCCTTGAGAGAACTCATTCCGATGAAACATCTCTTGCTTTAAGGACCTAGCTTAATTTTTAACCGAGGGATGGTACCAGTTTGAAATCGATAAGTGGTGGTACAAGTATGAGATTTAATTTCCATATACGATCATTTTTGCTATCGATTTTGATACCCTTCATTTTTTTTGTCATTCTAATACAATTTGTTGCTCATTTGGAGCATTGATATCCTTTATCGGAAATGACTAAATAATGTGCGAGTGGGGGCAAAGCTATGTGAGGTTGCTCCCACTAGGGTATTATTACATTTACTCTAAATTGGTTTCGGTTTTATGTGTAGGGAGATGTGAAATACTCGGATACTCAGTATGGTTGGCGGGGTCCGGCTTGGAGGTTTTTGAGAGCCATCGTAGTTCTCAAGTATATTTTCTAGAGGTATACTTTTGGTGAAGGGGGCGCACCCTCCTAGTAATTGTAGGAAAAATTCCTTTTCCTTGGTTTTGATTCAAACCTTTGGATTGTTTCTTTCTTAATTGCATCAGGAAGCTTCTTTCGCTCTTTACGATGTTTAATTACTTGTGTCCATTCTTTTATGCTTGGATGTTGTTCTTATGAGCGTGTTTTGCGTCATGGCCTCATAGGTTGTTTTGTATATTCCATATTTTTATTTGGAGTTTACTCATACTAGACTTATTATCTGACCCGAGTTGTTTGTTTTCCCTAAACTCTCGGGTACTCATTTTTATTTGAGTAGTCCAGGAGTGATAGGTTTTTTTGGGCTCTTTTGAAGATAGTGGATGAGTAGGAAGCTCCTTATCTATCTAGCTATCTATTTCCATTATTATGAGATGTTGGATCTATGTGTGTATTTTGTATCATCAAGTGTAAAGGCAGGTTGTTATAACTGCCTAGGCTGTTAATAGTACTTTTGTTGTAACTCTGATAACTACATTTTGCAGAGTAACCTTATGTATTATCTTATTGTTATATTATACTTAACCATTCCATTGTGAGATTTCTGTTCTGTTCTTTTATTTTACCCAATGACAACTCGTCTTTCATATGCTTGGGCAATGGCACGCAAATACTGTGGATGTATTAAGTGTCATTCCTAAGGGTCAAAAGGTGGGTCATCATAGTTGGTATCAAAGCTTCGGTTGAGTGAACACCTTAGCCTGATTGGGGTACAACTCATTAGAGATAGGGTAAGTGATGCTCTAGAATGAGTTAATCTTGGCAGAGCGTATTTGTAATTTTGTAATAAAAATATGTGTCCTCTAAAGTCTCATTTTAGATCATTTGGTGTTGTTTCCTCAAACCATTTTAATCCTTTTTTGTATTCTAAAGATACTTGTTATTTGTTCAGGTAATAGAAAAAGAATACAAGAAGAGGAGGAAGGAGAGGATCTGGAACTAGCACAGCTACCAATGGTAGGGTACCTAGAAATGCTAATATGCCAACTATAGATCCGATAGAGGAAGTAGTAGTGCAAGTTCAGCTCCCTATGGACTTTACGGCTTTATGTGAGGATTTTATCACTTTGGGCGAAAAACCGTTCTATGAGACTGAAGATATTCTTGGAGTGCAAATGTGGCTCCGATCTTGAGAACTAATATTTGGAGATCTTCGGTTAGAGGATGTAGAGAAATGGCTGTTGGCATCGTGACAACTTCACAAATCAACGACGGATTTGTGGGATGTAGTAAAAACTAATACTCTGGAAGAGGAGTTTTTTTTGGCCCAGTTCAAGGAAGTTTTTGAAGCATAGCTTATTCCAAAAGCTGGAAGAACTCAGTTATTTATAAGTTCATTGACTTAAAGCAAGGTGATATGATAGTGTCGCAATATGAGCATAAGTTCAATGGTTTGTCCCATTTCGGACTTGGATTGATAGACACACCACTTAAGAAAAATGAAATTTTTGTGAATGGGATGAGACTAGAGTTCCATCATTTCATCACCAATCATCTTATGGGTACATTCGCCAACATTATCAGCATGGCTTTGAGGTTTGAGGCTCTTGACATTAAGGAAGGAGTCCAAAAGGGTGTAGTACTAGTAGTAAGTGCCAAGCCTTTATCAGTTATACCAGTTGAAGCCAAGCCAAACTTCAAGCTTAAGTTTAAGGGAAAGAAGTAGTGGGAAGGGAAGAAACCTAAAGATGGGGATCCAGCACAGAAGAAGCAGACCAACTTGGCCAACATTCTTTGTTTTAAGTGCAACAAGATGGGCTACTTTGCAAATCAATACCCAATTTCCACATGTTTCAATTGCGGCCAGCAAGGACACATGAAAATGAGTGCCCTTTTCCTAAGAAAGGGTCTCAAGGATAGAGATTTACCATTGAAGAGATACAATCCACTTCTTCAGGTCAAAAAGGGAAGCAAGTGTTGGAAAATACATTATCAATTTATGATATTTCTGTAAGGGTGTTATTTGATACAGGGGCTTCCCAATATTATATTTCTTATGATCTAATGAACAAAATAAATCTTAAATATGTTATTGCAAGTAATCCTCGTTATGTGTCAAACCCAATTGGGGGTCCGACTGTTAGAACCTTGTATTTTGGTATTTTTATTGTGACAACTATATAAGTAAATATTATGTATACTAACAATATTTGCAGGAGAAGATATTATTATACTCGACGGTAGATTGCAGCCTAGATTCTAGATAAAAGCTTCAATATTGTTTATGATTTTTCTATAGTCTAGGTCTAGTAGTTAATTTTTGTTAAAATCTCTCCAAAGTGGTATACACACACACACGTAATTTCAAAGCTTCCAAATCAAAGTTCATATATCATAGTTCACACAAAAAATATTTCTGAAAAATAATGAATATGGCAAAAAACCTGAAATTCAGCTGACTGAAATGCCCAGTTCTGTCGACTAAATATCTGTGCACATGCACAATTTGATATGAATATTCAGCCGATTGAACTACCTATTTCAGTCGACTGAATTTGGTGTTTTTGTACTAATTCTTCTCTTATTCGAATTTTGAATATTTCAGCTGGCTGAATTCTTTTGTTCAGTCGACTGAAATTGCATAACGGCTATATTTCTGAAAAGACACTTCACTTCATTGAACAGAAACAACCCTTGATTCAAGAGTTGTTTCCGTATCTTTTGATCATCTCTTTTCACGATAAGTTGCAACATTTAAAAACTATATATAGCCTTCAAATTCATTTGTTTTAATCACTTAATTTTCTAATTCTATCTCATATTCTTATTGTCTAAACTTTTGCCATTTGCATTCAAACTCTCGTTCTAATCACTTGCACATTCAAGAGCAATTTTATTTGTGATTAAATTAACTTCCTATCTTCACGAACTACACTATATACCACAAAGGAGAAGATTATAAGAAGGGTGTATGTTATTGACTTATCAGTGCCATTTAAGAGCATACTTAGTCAGAAGCAATTTTTACTATTTGTATTAGAAGTCCCGTTCGGTTGCTCAGGCGGTTAAAGTCCTACTCTGTTGCTTAGGCGATTGAAGTCCTGTTCAGTTGCTCAGACGGTGTAATACCTATTCCTTCAGGTTAAGAGAGGGTTGATAGTTAAATTCCAGAAGGAGTCTAGGACTGGACGTAGAGCAGGAAGTTCGAACTAGTATAAAAATCCTAATGTCATTTACTTTACTTTTATATTTATATTCCGCACTAGTAGATAACTTAGTTAATATTCCATATTACGATCCTTAATCACTTTCACTTGATATCAGAGCAGGTCATCATATAACCATAACATGGTTATTTGATATTTAGTTAATATGAAAAATAACACTAACATAAGTTTTATTGAAGGTCAATCCACTGCACGACCACCACTATTTAATGATTTGAATTACAACTATTGGTCAACTCGGATGAGTATTTATTTGCATGCAAATGGATATGATACTAGGAATATCACTCTGAATGAATACACTATTCCTACCACACCATATGCACAATGGTCAAATACACAAAAAATAGATGCTACTTCTAATGCAAAAGCCATGAATATGTTATTTTGTGCTTTAGATAAGAATGAATTTAATAGAGTTAGTATGCATAAAACTGCTTATGAAATCTAGCGAACTCATAAAGTTACACATGAAGGAACAAACAAAGTAAAACAAAGCAAGATTTCTGTGCTAAAAAATCAGTTCCAAAATTTCACAATGAAACCAGATGAAACTATAAATGACATCTATTTTAGATTCCAAGACATATATCATTCACTATTAGCACTAAGAGAAAAATATTTAGATTTTGATATTGTCTCGAAAATTCTAAACTCTTTAACGGATGAATGGAAATGAAAAGTCTTAGCTATTGAAGAAGCTAATGGTATTTCTACCATCAAACCTGAAGAGTTAATAGTAAATCTCATATCGTATGAAGTTAATTTGCAGGCAAAACGTGATCTAGCCCAAGATAAAAAGAATATAGCTTTTCAGGATGAATAAGAAGACTCGGACTCATATGAAGATGACATGGCATTTATAGCAAAGAATTTCAAAACGTTTTTTAAATTTAGAAAGAACAAGAAATTCGGAAACAACAGGAGAGACAATACCAATAAACCACCAGCTTCAAATCTCGAATGTTATGAATGTCATAAGAAGGTCACATAAAGAAAGACTGTCCTGATCGAAAGAAAGATAGATACAAGAATAAGAAGGACAAGTACAAAAAGAAGCAAGCATTCTCTATTACATGGGATGATTCAGAATCGTCTTCATCATCAGACAGTGACACAGATAGTGATTCTGAACAAACCAATGTCTGTTTTATAGCAATGTAAGTGATCTTACTTTTGATGATTTAATAGAAATAAACTAAGAGCTATTACATAAACTAAAAGAAGTTAAAAGAAAGTATAAAGATGCTCTAGAAAAATTAAACATAAATGAAATAGAAGTTGATATGCTAAGAGATGAAAAGAAAATCTTAGAAGAAGAACTTGTTAAAACACAAGAATCTTTGTCTAACGTTTCTTCTCAACTCACTATGATGTCAAATGAAATAGAAGTACAAAAAGAAAAGAATATGACATTAGCTTCAGAAAATCATGATTTAAAATCTGTAATAACCCGCATATTTTACGATTTGTATATTTAAATATTTTATTTAAATATAGAATCGTTAATCGGATTGAAGTTCGAAAAGCTACTTTTTGCAAACAGTCGAATTGGGACTTGAGACCACTTCCATTGAGTCCAAAATGGTGTTTGCGACTTTTTTGAGTATAAGCTTCGAGATGTTTGGAGTAAGTCGAATTTTGCTATTTTCTATTGGGCTTTGGGTTTGGGTTTCACCCCACCTCACTCTATAACCTGGTTCAGCCCCTCTCCTCTCCTCTTCACTTCATTTCTATTTTCTTAAACACTCAAGCAATTGAAAATGGGGAGAGGAAAGGGAAATTAAAATTCAAAACCCTAGATTCAATTGCAAACTTCAACTTCTTGCTCCAAATTCAAAGAAAAGCTTAGGTAAGCTCCATCTTCATCTTCTCCATCTCTTCTCCTCTTTAGTTTCTGAAATTTCCCAAACCCTAACTTAGGAAAATACTTGTTTTGATCTTAGATTGAAACTTATAGAGTTGAAGTGAAGAGCGGTTGATACTTTCTTTACATTTGAGCTTCTTATCCTTGTTTTTGAGTTTAAAGGTGAGATTTTTGAACTCACATCTAAGCTTATAGCTTTTGTTGTTGTTGGGTAAGAATTCCTAACATCAATTCATGTTCATTTGTGTTCAATTTGGATCGATTCGGTGAATTGTCCAATTTTTGGTTTTTGGAGTCCAATTTTGTAAAAATCCAATCTTTGATGGTTGAACACGTTAGTGGAATGTTTCGGAGGGCCATACAAGGCTGAGCTGTCGCTTGGCGTAAGTCCTTGGCCGTGGTCACCCATTTGTCGCTCCCATTTTCGTGTTATCGAATTTTACCCAATGGGGGCTAGACTGTTTCTGCCCAGGAAGCAGGTTCAGTCGACCGAACCAGTAGGTCAGTCGACTGAACCACGGGGCAGAAAACGTTCTGCCCCTGTATCAGTCGACTGACCTATGGGTTCAGTCGACTGACCTGGGGGGACAGATATTCCTTGCCCTGTGTCAGTCGACTGACACCCTGGGTCAGTCGACTGACCTGGAAACAAAAAGTTTCCAAGCTCTGGGACAATCGACTGACCTACTGGTTCAGTCGACTGACCTGCTTGTCTCAGCCCATTTGTTGTTTTGCCTTGGTTTTCCAATTTCGATCGATTCGTGTCGATCCAATTTGTTGTCATCGCATTTTTGACTTTGATGATCCCTTTTGACTTCGTACACGGGTTTTTATAAAATGATCACTTTTTGAATTGTACTAAAAACTCGTTTCCCCGATTTATAATTTCTATTTAAAACACACACAACGTTGCACTTCGAGCGAAGAGGGAGGAGAATTAAATGATTAAATAAAACGCGTGCAATGAACACGTGCGTTTATCTTTTCAGTTAATTCCTAATATATTCGTTTGACCGTTTTGACCTTTGGGTCTGGTTTACCGATGAGATGAGGTGAACATTGTACTGCTTTGAGTGTGAAATTGACTAACGGTTAGTAAACTGTTTAGTGCGAACGTGGGGTATGGGACTCACGTTAACATTTTTCGGGTTCCTCTCCAAAAGTTTATGACACATTAGCTTCGGCGGCCAGTACTAGACCTATGTGGGTCATTGATTGTCTATGTGGACAATTACTCCTATGTGGGAGTATTATATTGGCTTTGTCTATGTGGACAACTGCTCCTATATGGGAGTAGAGCCTTCGTGTGTATCGCCCCTGGGCGTATCATACCACTAAATTAACAGTACTTGGCATAAAGACTCTGGTCTTAGCACGTGCGACTTTCTGATGTTTTATTATTATATTTCCCTTGATTAGCGCCTTTCGGCGATGGTTACATGGAACCACACGATATGAGTGCGACTACCCCGTGGAAATTTATATTGCCTACGTGGGCACTAGTCTTTGCTATGTTGCATTGATTTTTGGATATGTTTCCATTAATGCTTATGATTGCCGATATGGCGAGTTTTGGAATATCTCCTAAGTGGGTGTAATATTGTTCCTTGTTTGGGGATATGATATCCTTTGTTTATTTGAATTGCCGATGATATGCGGCTTGTTTTGATTCATCTTATGTTAGATGATTTGTTTATCTCCTATGGAGATTTTTGTGGTACTTTATGATCTTGTATGTTCATTTTCATTTAGTATATCTAACTGATTTGTTAGCCAGACTGACCCGTGTATTTTATACTTGGGTCAGACCGAGATGTTTCAGGTTAGGTACTTTGGACTTAGCCTCTTTTTCTTCCGCGTGGACTATTCCGCTAGCTCCTTTTTGCCATAGCTTTTTGTGTAGTCCTTTTTGTCTGTAACTCTGGTATGTATTCTATTGACTCGTCTGTATATTGTGGTTTGCTTTACCACTTGACATGTATCATTTTGTAAACTCTGTGATGTATCTGTATATGTGAAAATGTATGTGATGATCTACTGTTCTGTGATGCGTATTACATTTGAGTTGTTATATTTTATTCTGATAGATCCTTAGCCACTGATGGCTTTGTATTGAGTATTTATTGGATATGTCGATCCATTTAAGTAAGAAGTGACATTGTCGGCGTATTCAATAGATAATTAAGACACGGCTATAGATGGTCGCTCCTAACCAGCTCTATTCTCCGCATTAGCAGACAGTGTTATCTTGTAATACTCTTTGCTAATGTGGGTCTCGGAGTGGGGTGTCACAAAATCAAATGTCAAAACTCTTGAATTAAACAATACCAGTCTCAAAACTGAGTTAGAGAATATCACTAAAAATGTGTCTGATTTTAATAAAGGAAGAGAAAATCTTTCTAAGATTGTTAGTAATTCTCAAACTACTTTGAATAAGAAAGGGTTAGGATATACAAATTCTTCAAAGACTAATTCAAAGAAAAATAACCCATCATATAAAAATTTCAATTTGCATAAGAATTTTTTAAAAGCAAAACCAAAACCAAATGTTTTCACTCAAAAGAAAGAAATTGCAACACAAATACTATGAAGATTTGGGTACCAAAAATTAATAATAATTCAATCAGAAATAAGTATATTAAATCTTTTATAAAATCAGTTCATAAAAATAAAGATTTTGCTTATAAAAGAAATTCTAAACCCTCTTGGGTTTGGTTTCATAAGATCTAACTCTTAGGACCCTAATAAAAGGTGGGTACCAACATCATTCCGATATTTTTTGCAGGTATCAACTAAAAAAAGAGGAAAGTGGATACTTGACCGTCGTTGCTCAAAACATATAACAGAAAATAAATATATGCTGACAAACATTATCTACTCAGATGGAGGATCTGTCACATTTTGAGATAATTCCAAAGGCTATATCATCGATAAAGGCGATGTGAGCAATGACGGTACATCTAACTTACCTCTTATTACAAATATTTTACTAGTTAAAAATTTAAAACATAATTTGCTTAGTATAAGTCAACTATGCAATAAAGGTTTTAATATAACTTTTTCCAAAAATAAATGCAACATATTTGATCAAAATAATAATCGTATATTTGAAGGAACTAGAGAACGAAATATTTACATATTAAATATGAAAGTTAATCATAACACAAATATGTTCCTAGTAGCCAAAGAAAATGATCCTTGGTTAAGGCACAAAATATTTTGTCATATAAATTTTAAAACAATAAGCAAATTATCTAAGAATAATTTAGTTAAAGGATTACCAAAAATGAATTTTAAAGTAGAAAGTATTTGTGATGCTTGTCAACTAGAAAAATTAACCAAATCTTCTTTTAAGTCAAAAAAATAATTTCTACATTACAACCACTTGAGTTATTGCATTTAAATCTTTTTGGACCAACTCAAGTTCAGTCTATAAACCATAATAGATATGTTTTTGTAATTGTAGACGATTTCTCAAGATTCACTTGGACAATATTTTTGAAAATAAAGTGATACTTTTGCAAATTTTAAAATATTTGCTAAAAAAATTCAAAATATTAAAAATTAAAAAATTAAAAATATTCGGAGCGATCACGGTGGTGAATTCAAAAATGAATCTTTTGAAAAATATTGTAATAAGAAAGGAATTGTTCATTATTTTTCATTTCTTAGAACTCAGCAACAAATTGGAGTTATAAAAAGGAAAAATAGAACACTTCAAGAATGTGATATGACTTTATTAAATGGAAGTACTCTACTTAAACACTTCAAGGCAGAAGCTGTAGCAACTGCTTGTTATGTTTTAAATAGAGTTTCCATTAGACCATTAACAAAACATACCCCATATGAACTTTTTAATGGAAGAAAACCCAACATATCATATTTTAAAGTTTTTGGTTCAAAATGTTTTCTTTTAAATACAAAAGACAGTCTTGGTAAATTCGATCCAAAATCTGATGAAGGAATATTCATTGGATATTAGAAACGAAGCAAAGCTTATAGAATTTATAATAAAAGAACTAAAGTAATCGAAGAAACACTTCATGTGTCATTCGATGAAAATTAATCATAAAAATAAAGATGATGAAATTATTACTAAATCAAATAACATAAAGGATGACTTTGAAATTATTGAAAATAATGAAAATAATTATTTACCAAATAATAATGAAATTCGAACTCCACCAAGACTTCTAAGAAATCATCCAGTTGAAAATATCATTGGAGAAGTAAATACTAACGTAAGAACTCGAAATCAACTAAATCAAATGGGTCATGTAGCTTTTTTTCAAACATTGAACCCAAAAATGCTAAAGAAGCCTCAATTGATGATTACTAGATTATAGCTATGCAAGAAGAACAAAATCAATTTGAACGTAATGATGTTTGGGACTTAGTTCCTAGACCAAGTAATCAAGCGGTTATCAGTACCAAATGGGTTTACAAAAATAAAGCCGATGAGCTAGAAAATATTATTCGAAATAAAGCTAGGCTAGTTGATCAAAGTTATAATCAAGAAGAAGGAATAGACTATGATGAAACATTTGCTCCTATAGCTCGTCTAGAGGCTATACGTATTTTATTAGCTTATGCATGTTTTAATAACTTTAAATTATATCAAATGGATGTAAAAAGTGCATTTTTAAATGGTTTTATAAAAGAAAATGTATGTGTAGAACAACCACCCTTATTTGTACATGAAAATTTTCCAAATAATGTTTATAAATTAAAAAAGGCTTTATACGGTTTAAAACAGGCACCTCATGCTTAGTATGACCATCTTAAAAATTATTTAATCAATTCTGGTTTTAAAATTGGAAAAGTAGATCAAACTTTGTTTATAAAGCAAGATAAAAATGATATTTTAATAATACAGATTTATGTAAATGATATTATTTTTGGTTCTACGAACGAAAAATTATGTCAAGAATTTTCAACTATTATGACAAGAGAATGTGAAATGTCTCACATGGGAGAACTTTCATATTTTCTTGGTTTACAAATTAAACAATTAAGTAATGGAATTTTTATTAATCAAGAAAAATATTGTAATAATCTTATAAAACGATTTGGAATGGAAAACACTTCTGCTAAACCTACTCTTATGAGTACTATGGTACATCTCAATAGAGATGAAAATGGCAAATGTGTAGACCAAAAACTATATCATAGCATGATTGGATCATTACTTTATTTAACTACTAGTCGACCAGATTTAATGATGAGTGTATGCTTGCGTCCACGATTTCAAGCAAATCCCAAAGAATGACATTTGCGGCAGTGAAACGAATTTTGCGTTGCTTAAGCAAGACTAAAGACTACGGTCTCTTTTATCCAGAAGAATGTCCTTTTGAGTTAGTATCATACAGTGATGCTGATTTTGGAGGATGTCGAACGGATCGAAAGAGTACAAGTGGTACTTGTCATTTCATTTGACGATCTTTAATATCTTGGTTTAGTAAGAAACAAAATTGTGTTTCACTTTCGACATGTTAAGCAGAATATATTTCTACTACTTTGGCATGTGCTCAAGTAATCTACATGTGGCAAACACTACAAGATTTTGGAATAAAACTTTCTAAATCTACAATTTACTGTGACAACACTAGCACTATAAATTTATCAAAAAATCCTATAAATCACTCTAGAACTAAACACATTGATATTAGACATCATTTTCTTTCCAATAATATAGAAAAAGGAAACATATCACTAGATTTTGTACCATCAAAAATCAAATAACCGTTATATTTACTAAACCCTTAAATGAAAATATTTTTATAAAATTAAGATGAGAACTAGGGATCGTATTGTCAAATGAATTATAATTCAGTATTATTTTATAAAGTTTTTTTACATGTACAAAATAAACAAAAAAATTTAGAATAAAAACATTGGAGCTGATGGTACTCGAACCCTGGTTTCTTAGAGGAAGTTGCATGATGTTCCAATATTCTAATTTGATTCTTGAATTCAGACCTTACATCTCTTTGATTTAACTTACGGCTATTGTTTCTTACAGTTTCTAACCTCCATTTTTTACTTGGCTGAAATTTTCCAAATGTTTTTCACCTCAAACAGAAAAACCAGTAATGGTATATAACTCAGTATATATATATATATATCGATCAACTTTCATATCTTCTTAAGCATTACAAAGTATAAAAACAGCTTACTCTACAAATAATATACAAACAATACAGTGTCGTCACACGAAAGCTCAAACCAATACTCAATTATATTTAGCACTCCAACCTCTGATTCTTCAAACAATTAAACTTGGGTATATATTCCAGTTAAGATTGTATCTTCACCAAATCATCACACTGGGTATACGCCAAAAGGAAAGAGAGCTAAAAGAAACTTGGGTTTTAGCTCCCCGTCGACAAAAGAAAAGATTGACGATATCCACCACTACCAATGGGAAACATTAGAACTTCAACGCAAAATGTACTATGAACAGAAAGTTAGTGCAAAACGATTAAGCTTCCTAGAACAATTTTCTCTGAAGTTTTGCGGATCATCTTCCAAATAATTTTTACACCAACCACCTCCGCAACGTCCTCAAGTGTCTCCAAACTCTAAGGGTACAAGGTGCTCAAATTAATGCATGGTCTCCTATCCATCCCTTACAAGAAATCACTAAGGTTGAACCACACTCAGATGATTCAAAAAAATTCGGAAATTAAATTTTTTTTATATATTATAATTTGAATAAGTTGTATGTTTTTCGAAATAATAATTATATATTTATGATTAACATTAAATTAAAACAAGAAAACACATAAATGTATTCATATATATTTTATAACTAATTTAAGGAAAAGCTAGAAGAAAGGCTTACTACAGAAAAAACAGATTCAATTGACTGGGAGAAGGCATTCAATCGACTGAATATTCAAACTAATTTAAATTTTTAGCCTGAGAATAGTCGATTGAATAACCCCAACCAGTCGACTTAATCCACCCAAAAATGAACTATAATCATGTGGGATACATTTTCCTGTAAACCAGCCGACTGACATCCTCAATACAGTCGACTGAATCTTCAATCTATTCAAATTTTGTCTCAGCTATCAGTCGACCGGCCCGCTATATTCAGTCGACTGAATTTCGACATTTTACACAGTAAAGTTGCGGCATGCAAAACCCTGCATACCGGTCGACTGAGCAACCCATTTCAGTCAACTGGCCCGTATATTTTTAGTATTTTATAATACTAATACACTCTTTCCAATGCAACCATTCACTCTAATACCACTTAACTCCCCTCTCTTCCTCATTCTACCTATTACCTAAACCATTTTTACTCCAAAAGAAACCTTAGCCTCCACATCAAAAATTCAATTTTTTTCAAAAACCTATTCAAATCAGTGGCACTACGATCCAAACATGCTCGTGAATCTACTGTCGGTCCTTTCGAAAGCCAGATCCATTCTTGGCTTCACAACGAGACATCAGTAACTCGGTTTAATTCAATGAAAATTTCTCGGATTTTTGAAGGAGCTTTTGTCAAGTTTGTTGATTTCAATGGATATGCTATCCGAGAGCTTGCTGAAGCTAGTGGTATCGACCACCTTATTGGGTATGACTCAAATATCATCAAACTTTATCCCCTCTTGATTAAGTTATTTTTCGCTAACATGAATCTAGATCACCATGATCCATGTAACAAGGATGATTATATTTGGACCTTGGTTTGCGGAGCTAAAATTTATCTCCCTCTACAATGACTTCGCCACATATTTCGATGTCCGTCTGAAGGATTAGATATCAATAATGTCGAAGTAAACATCTATAACTGAGATGAAGTTTCTCATCGTTTTCTATCAGGTGATTTGACGATCTTGAAATCCAGTGCCTTACGTCCAAAGGCACGTATTCTTCACTGAGCTCTCATTCGATCACTTCAACCTCGTACTGGTAGCTTCGGATAGTAAGGAACTTTAGTTTTTATTTTTTATGCATATCTTATGGTATTTTTTCAATACATTTGACTATATGTTTATTGTGTTGTTAAGTAACTATGTTCATGTTTATTTTTTCACTATCTATGATACTAAGTGTATTTGCTTTCACTATGTTGATTACTGTGCTTATATGTCTATATTTCTCTTATTAGCTATTTGTTCCTATTTGTCGATGACAAAGGGGAAGAAATTGTTTGACATGGGGAATATTCATTCAGGGGAGTGTAAGTAAATTGCTTTTATAAATTAGCAAACTTACATAGTTGACATCATCAAAAACGGGGAGAATGCTAGAACCTTGTATTTTGATGTTTTGATTGTGACAACTATATAAGTAAATATTATGTGAACTAACAATATTTGTAGGAGAAGATATTATTCTACTCGACAATAGATTGCAGACTAT
This sequence comes from Allium fistulosum, assembly GCA_030737815.1. NCBI lineage: Eukaryota > Viridiplantae > Streptophyta > Magnoliopsida > Asparagales > Amaryllidaceae > Allium > Allium fistulosum. The sequence continues at coordinate 1,213,155,696 of CM060904.1, read as the reverse complement.
ATTCCAGATAGAAGCTTTAATATTGTTTATGGTTTGTCTATAGTCTAGGTCTAGTAGTTAATTTTTGTTAAAATCTCTTCAAAGTGGTATACACCCACACACACATGCAATTTCAAAGCTTCCAAATCAAAGTTCATATATCATAGTTCACACAAAAAATATTTTTAAAGAACAATGAATATGGCAAAAAACCTAAAATTCAGCCAACTGAAATGCCCAGTTCAATCGACGGAATATAGGTGCACATGCACAATTTGATATGAATATTCAGCCGACCGAACTACCCATTTCACTAGACTGAAGTTGGTGTTTTTTGTACTTATTCTTCTCTGATTCGAATTTTGAATATTTCGGCTGGCTGAATTCTTTTGTTCAGTCGGCTGAAATTGCATAACGGCTATATTTCTGAAAAGACACTCACTTCATCAAACAGAAACAACCCTTGATTCAAGAGTTGTTTCCGTATCTTTTGATCGTCTCTTTTCACGATAAGTTACAATACTTAAACACTATATATAGCCTTCAAATTCATTTGTTTTAATCACTTAATTTTATGATTCTATCTTATATTCTTATTGTCTAAACTCTTGCCATTTTCATTCAAACTCTTGTTCCAATCACTTGCACATTCAAGAGCAATTTTATTTGTGATTAAAATAACTTCCTATCTTCACAAACTACACTATATACCACAAAGAAGAAGATTATAAGAAGGGTGTACGTTATTGACTTATTAGTGCTATTCAAGAGCATACTCAGTCAGAAGTAATTTTTATTGTTTGTATTAGAAGTCCCATTCGTTTGCTCAGGCGGTTGAAGTCTTATTTTGTTGCTTAGGTGGTTGAAGTCATGTTCGGTTGCTCAGGCGGTGTAATGCATGTTCCTCCAGGTTAAGAGAGGGTTGATAGTTAAATTCCAAAAGGAGTCTAAGACTGGACGTACAACGGGAGGTTCGAATCAGTATAAAAATCCCTGATGTCATTTACTTTACTTTTATATTTATAATCCGCACTGGTAGATAACTTAGTTAATATTCCATTTTACGATCCTTGGCAACTTTCATGACAAATATTAACACAATGCATCTACACGTGCCTATTTCTTGTCGTAATCGTCACTTTTCTTTTGACTTGTTTGTTCTTGGGTTTATGGGTTTTGGAGCGTTGCTGGGAATGGATTGGTTATCCAAGTTTAAAGCTATCTTGGATTGTGGTAGAAGGCTCGTCGGAGTTAGTGATGTTGGAGATGTTGGTGTTGATATTAGTTGTGAAGAGCCATACAAGTTAATGAAAAGTTTTCTTTATTCACTCGAAGTGGTTAAAGAGAAGCTAGAAGATGTATTGGTTGTTCGAGATTTCACTAATATTTTTGATGAGGTGCAAGGTTTACCTCCTCACCGTGAAGTAGAGTTTTGTATTGATTTGGTTTCGGGAACCAGACCTATTGTACAATCCCTACAAAGGATAGCTTCGAAAGAGAAGATGTAACGACCCAATATTTTCAACCATTCGCATCCGCACATGTCGGACTTGAATTGCTCAAAATACCGCATTGTAAATAAAACTTGGCAAATCTCAGATATACAGTAAAAAGTGCAGCGGAAGTAAAAGAAATAGTAGTTCATGAAGCTACTATGTAAATATATCAGAGTTAAATAAGATACAATAGAAGAAATAAAGTACAACAGAAGTCTCAATATGATAAAATACAAACACTCGAGTCAGGACATACATACTTATACAATATAAACCAACTCAAGTGAACTGTAATAAAGGTACAAGTAACTGAAAGAATGCTTGGGATCGCCCATTCTTTAAGGATCCGTTAAACTATCTACTATGTAGTAATATTCGCTATTATAATAATGTCTAATATAAAATAAACATACTTTTAAATAGCATTAAGGCTTTACATTTTCCACCTTAAGACGTAATAGTCCCAGTAGTCTATCCAGTATTAGCATACACCCAAAATGGGGGCTATCCTCGATACTCCACAGGCTACGGGAGAAATCACAAATCGTAGTAAAGTCGATATGGTAAGTGACACGGCACAACTAGGCAATGCCAGGGTAGATATACCAATTACGCATTCGGGCTGATGGTGATGCATAGCAGCCACTATCACCCACCTCGAACAACACTCCCAAATCAAGGGGTGCACCCAATCAATCACAAAGTAATAGAATGGTATCGAAGAAGTGTGTCCGATCAGAGGTGCTACCTCCTTGGCCCGTCAATCGCTCCTGTTTTAGCCACTTTATGCCAACTCACGGGAGTTGGGTCCACGTATATACCTTAGGATCATCGCCACCATCCTACTTCATTCTGGAAACTCCACCGCGTACACAGTTGTCAAAGTGGTTTTCGTTATCGACGGATAGTATGTCCATATCCGATCCTAGTCTCTTTAACAACCAATCGTTATTATAACCCGTGGTTATAATTTAAAAACAGTTTATACTTCAAAATAGACTATCATTTCAAATCCAAATCTTTATCAAAATAAAGATTAAATCAATTCAAAACCATTTCAGTATATTTAAAATATCATATCATTTCAAAACTTCATTTCAAATCATTTCAATATATCAAAATATCATATCTTTCCAAAACTTCATTTAAAATCATTTAATATATCAAAATATCATATCTTTCAAAACTTCATTTCAAATCATTTAATATATCAAAATATTATATCTTTTCAAAACTTCATTTCAAATCATTTAATATATCAAAATATTATATCTTTTCAAAACTTCATTATCAAATCATCATTTGAGTTCAAATCCAAATATTCAACTTTAAATACCTTTTAAATTCAAAGATATCACTCATTTATTATCATTTCAAGTCACCTTTTAAATAGTTTATATTTCAATCAAAATAATTCATCTAAACCATTTAAAAGTGTAATTATTATACTTTCAAATCAAGTATTAAAATTTCCAAAGTTTCAATTCAATTCAATCATTTATTTCAATTAAGTTTCCATAGACCATTTCAAATCTTATAAATTTCAAATATAGATTTAATCCACAAAATAACTATTCAAATTATAAAATAAATTCCAAAGCTTTATTATCCTATATTTCATAAGTCCAATATCCTTTAAATAGATTCAAATTACAAGTAAACCAAATAATTTACATACTAATATAAACTTCAATTATTCATTCCAAGATTTAATATCATTTCAAATTCATTTCAAAATATCAAAATATCATTTCAAAACATCATTTATTTAATTTAAATTTAAATACCATTTAATCACATTTCAAAGTAGTTGTATTTCCCAAATCAACTATTCCATTTAAATCATTTAAAGTCAATTCATTATATTTAATAATTAAATATTTAATTTCCAAAATTTAATCTTTTTCAAAGATCATTTATTCATTTGAATTTATTAAACAAAGAAAATTCAACTTTCGCAGCACTTAGAAAATGCTACGAAATGTTATGTTTAAAAACAGTTCATTAACAAAAGACGGCATTTAAAATGCTGTAATATCTTAATTTAGTTTTAATTAAAATATCAGTTAAATTTAACCACTATAGCACTAATAAAGTGCTATAATAACCCTTAGTTCAAATTTGCTATTTGGTTCATTTAAAACAACTACGGCATTTTCCAATGCTGTAATATCTTTACATTACATTTCAAAAATGCTGTCAAATCAAATTCAGAGTTTTATTTACAATTTCACACATAATTAACTTTTAATATAAATCATTTAACTTACAAAATCATATATTTTCACATTTAAAAACAATCATTTAAATACCTTTATTTCTATGATTTTATAAAGTCAAATTTCCATACAAAATCAAATTAAATAACAATTAAATTTCCATTTCTTTAATTAAATTCTTAACTTAACAACTAATTTTAAATTTCCAAAATATAACTTATTTCTATTTATTTTACTTGATTAAAAATTCACTTTTAAACAAAATTCACAAAATTCAATTTAAGTTATATTTCCAAATTCAGCTTAAATATTCATTTATTTCATATTTTATTTTATACAAAAATCATTAACACTTTAAAAAATCATTTTACTTAATAAAATCCTTAAATTCATTTTAATCAAAATTGTCATATTTTCTTACTTTACATAAATTCCATTTATAACCAAAATCATAAATTCCAAAATTAACTTATATTTCAAATTCTACTTCACCGTTTACTTAATTCACTTATTTAATTTGTAGAAAATCACAAATATTTTATAGAAATCATTTTAATAAATTTAAATCAAAATATCATAATATTTACATTTTTAATTCATTTTAAAATTTTCAGAAAAATATATAAACAACGGGTCTGTATATAATTTTCTAACCTAGGTCAAGTGATACGGATATATATCATTTCAATCCGCAATTTACAAAGAAAACCCGGGTTCTATCATTTCAAACCCGCAATCCCAAGTAATATGAAATGTATAAAAACCGTTGAGGCCTATCATTTCAGCCCATAACGATTTTTCCCTATTCTAAAGTCCGTTCGGGTATGTATCATTTCAACCCATAGTGATTCTAATCTATAGGGAACTTGCAATGGTGATAACTGATATAAATAATAGAATAGCATAAAATAACAGTGACATATGATATAACATGTGTAATAATAGGGGTAAGCATCATATGATCATAATATAGCAGATATAGCATGTGATATGGTTTTACAGATTCAAATGGTGTCAGTTTACTAGTTATATAAGTACAAATCGTCTGGTGAGAATTTACTCACTTGTTTAAGCTGGAGATGACAACCAAAGCACACGACACAGAAACTATGAAGGCATGACAACTCGAATATGATTTGAGAATGGGAGAGCCAAAGATTAATCGCCTTGAACAAATTCAAACAAACAATTATATAAAACATAAGTTTCAAAACAAGATGCCACTAAACAATGTTAGGAACAAATGCATAAAACAAAACCAAAGTATTTTCACTTGCTTTCAACCACTTATGGTTCAGCTACAGGTCTGAAATGCATGGCTAAGGGGTGGGTTTGGATCTGGTTTTGGGTTCCATAGGGTCGGCCTAGTTTCGGAAAAGATAGTGCAAAGATGGATATGCATGAAAAGTACAAAACAATGTTTCAATGCAACATATGCTCACGGCCAAGGCAAGCATGGTCACGGCCAGGCCTGGTGGGGTCAGAAGTTGATGTGGTAGAGGTCTCAGGTCAGGTATAGGCTGGTGGTGGTGGTGCAAGTGGCGGCCAAGGGGTTGTGGTGAGGTGGTGAAGGCATAGGAGCTAGGCAATGCATGTATAGGTGGAGTTTGCTCAAATTTTTGGTGGATCTTTATCATGGATGGCCATGGCCAGGTAGGAAAGAGGTGCTGGAGGAGGTAGTGACTGGTTGTGGTGGTGGTGGAGGCAGCCAAGATGATGGAGGAGGAATGGCCAAGCAAATAGATGAAGGGAAGTGCAAATGAATTAAGAAAAACAAGAAAAATGAGTAGAAAGAAGAAGAAGATTACCCAAACCTTTTGCTCAGGTGATGGCCGAAATTTTTTGAGGGATGAGAAGTTTATTTTGTGCATGAGAAATGAGAAAGTAATCAGCTGAAGAAAAGTTAAGGTCGGCCAAAAAAAATGAATGCAAGAGTTAAGAAAATGAAGAGACGGGAAAACAAAAGGTCTTAAGCAAATCAAGAGTCACAACCTTTCAAATTTCCTTTTTATATATTTTGTAATTTATAAATACCCATAAAACTGATAAATAAAGATAAAAACTCAGAAAAGGAAATAAATATATAAAATAAATAATTAAATTTTAATTAAATAGAATTTAAATTAAGAAAATGGCTTAAAATGCAAACTAGGCTTTAAAAATTAGAAATAAATTCAATAAGCTTTAGAAAAATTTTATAATCACTTTAAAAATATTTAAAAGTCAAAATATATATTATATAACCTAAATATACAAATTAGAGTAAGATATATCAAATAAAATGTCATTTATATAAATTAAAAATAAAGAAAATTGTTAAATAACTCAATATACACACAATATTGAAAACAATATAACTTTCACAATTTAAATCCGTTTTCAACGAAATGAAAAGCAGTATTCATGTTATTAAATCTATTTTCATAATAAAAGATAGAATTTAAGAATTTAAATATTTAGATTTAAAATTTAAAAGTCAAAGTTTGACCAGTTTGACCACAAATATACTTTTAAGGAAAATATTCAATTTATACAAGTTTGGAATTATATTTCATATGATAATCAAAATTTATATTTAAAATGAAATGTTTGAAATAAAACAAGTTTTAAAATAATTTCAAAATAAAATAAAGTCAAATTTAAAATATATGCAAAAATCTAGGGTTGTTACACTCTCCCCCACTCAAAACTTTTCGTCCCCGAAAAGGAATGAGGTACGGGAAAGCACAAGAAAAAGATAGAGTGAAATAAGATTAAGACAAGATGACAAGAAGATTAGAATTATACCTGATAACTATTGTTATAGGTAAGCTTAACAAGGTGGAGATGGTCTTCCCAAGATTCTCCAGAATCAGGAACACAAGTACGAAAAGATCCTCTAGAATCTGATTCACCCTTTCCGCTTGACCGACGGTCTGTGGATGGCAAGCAGTGCTCAGATTCAAAATGGGTACCAAAGATTATAACGATTATAGAAAGATTTCTAAATAGAAAGATCATAGATAGATACCTATACTAGTCTGTAGCACGATAAGGAAAAATAAGGACACCCAAAGATAGTATTTAAAAAAAACAAAATAAAATAATAAGTTTGAAACCATGGAGATTTCAAATTAAATTGATAATTAATTTTACACAAGTTAAATAAATCTTAACTATTTCTAATTTCATTATCTTATCATCTAATTCTCTTAAATTAACAATTTCAAAAATCATGGATTTGCAAATTCATTATTTATTATACTCATAATGTACTTAATAAATTTAATTACTCTTTATTCCTAATTAAAATTAAATTTATTCCTCTCAATATTTTTATCACCTATGTTAAATATACTTACACCTATTATAACTGTTTTAATTTATTCCTAATTCCCTTAACATCATTTATATTGTAAATTATTCAATTAACCTTTTAGTCTATTTACCTCTGTTAATCTTTTTATAACTAAAAGTTAACTGTATAATATTTATTATAACCACTCAAATTTTATTTATAAAAATCTTTTTATATTGTATATTATCCAATTACATTGTTAACTTCTAAAATTTAAGGTAAGTTATAATGGAATGCAATTGAGAATTATATAAATAAAACTTTCTAAAATTAATATACAATATAAACATTCTAATTCAATCATTCCAAGCTTGAATATTTATTCAAAATTTTTATTTTCTTTTTATACTTGAAGTTATTATTTAAGATAGAATTTAAGAATAAAATTCCGATTCCTTCCAAACCATTTAGAGATAAATAAATGTATGTACATAATTTGTCAAATCAAATTTAAATCATATATCTATATATATTATAAATCAAATCATATTTTAGAAATTCAAATCAATTAAATTTCCCAAAACAAAGCTGTAGCAAGACTACAGAATGGTCTCTTTACATCGAAACTCGAAAATGAACGTCGATGATGCCGCGGTCATCACCGAAATTATTTTCCAGCGACAAAGAGAAAAGCACTAAAATTTAAAACTTTAAAATTCTTTGGAAACAAATTTCTATTCAAAAATACTTTAAATAATATATTCTTGTAAAATTTTAAACACAAGGTTTGAAACCATCGAAAATTAAATTCTCAAATTCTTGATTTAAATTCATTTCAGTTCCCAAATCAAATTTATAAACAACTATTTATAAATTCATTTAAAGAATGATAAATCAAGTATTATCATTTCAAATAATCAATTCAAATCAATTTATTAAGTTCCATAATATTTACTTATATCCAAATTTATTTCATTAACCAAATTTTAAAATAATATTGTGTCAGTTTGTTCTGTCAAAGTGTTTTAGAAATCCTATCGATAGCGTTGATCAGACGAATCGATCGGAAGCCCAAATCAACATCAACAACTCAAACAACACAATATATAAAACAAACATAGATTTACAAGTAAAATTCAAAATGTTTGGGGATATTTTGGAAACAAAGACAAGATGATTAATTAACAAATTATGAAGATGGATAAGCTTAGATAAAACGCGGGCAACCTTAACCGGGTCAATAGTGACTTAATGAATAAGATCAAATGTATATTTTTCTGGGGTAAATCTACATCCGATCTCAAGAGATAGAGTTTGGAATAACAAAAGATATTAGCATCTAAACCAAGGATAGATATAAATCTCTGGTGAATCGATGCTAATTGTAAAAGATTTTCCGTTTTTTACAAGTCATTAGAGTATTGGCGAGACCGCCAATTCACTATAAAGCTCACTCGAAGTGGAGTTATGGGATACTCCAGAATCACAAGAAGATGAATAGTGAGGGACAAGAATGGATTTTGGAACTGTAGGGAACGTTCCAAAATTCAAAGGAAATCAAATAAAAATGAAGAGATTCAAGCTCGAATGAAAGTGATTCTGTAACTAAATTTACCATACATTCTAAGTTTTGCCTCAAAGCCAAAGCTCTGATACCAACTGTAACGACCCGATATTTTCAACCATTCGCGTCCGCACATGTCGGACTTGAATTGCTCAAAATACAGCGTTGTAAATAAAACTTGGCAAATCTCAGAATATACAGTAAATAAATAATCACAGACATAGAGTAAGAAGTGCAGCGGAAGTAAAAGAAATAGTAGTTCATGAAGCTACTATGTAAATATATTAGAGTTATATAAGATACAACAGAAGAAATAAAGTACAACAGAAGTCTCAATATGATAAAATACAAACACTCGAGTCAGGACATACATACTTATACTATATAAACCAACTCAAGTGAACTGTAATAAAGGTACAAGTAACTTAAAGAATGCTTGGGATCGCCCATTCTTTAAGGATCCGTTAAACTATCTACTATGTAGTAATATTCGTTATTATAATAATGTCTAATATAAAATAAACATACTTTTAAATAGCATTAAGGCTTTACATTTTCCACCTTAAGACGTAATAGTCCCAAACACTGAACTACAAATTATCTACAAAAGAGAATGACTCCAACAACTCCAACATCAAGCTTGAAACACCAACACGATGCACCAAGATAAGCAACGTCAGTCGTCAGTGAACTCCAAACACTGAACTAGCTCCAACTAGTCTACTAAACCTGAATATCTGAAAAATCCAACTCTAGACTGCCCATGTGGAAAATTATGAGCACCCAGAGTTTAGGAAGGGAACAATAAACTCCGAGTCAGTCATGGGACTGGTGTGAGTAAACAAAAACAGTTTATCTTTAAACAAACACAAAAGAATTTTTAAACATTGAAATCCGCAATGCTTTTGGAAAATGAAACTACCATAAGACGTCCCGCCACACACACAATGCAATCGCAGAATTGGAGGAGATCTCTTCTGATGATAGTCAAACATGCTTACTACGCAAACAAAACTCTTTTGATATTATTACTAGTGCATAATGTAGGAAACATTTCGAAAATACAATATCAATCTTAGCCAGCTTACAACCATTATCGTATGCCTACTATAGCTACTATGTTCAATAGCAGGTTACCGCCACATTCCATAGCAGGTTATACAACTAAAACCGTACAGGGCTCGTATTGTTTCTTTGGATTTCCAACAAATGGTCAGGCTAAGGAACTTCCTACTGCCAATGGGTACGCCTCTGGATGGACGTCTCGAGAACTAACTAGCTCTCTGCCAACACAAGGCCGGGTTACCTCTTACACTAGGTAACTACTACACGAATATGCCACCCCCCCGGTCCTTTGGGACCTTTATCCGAGGCCTCGATCACAAAGCAACAATCAAATAGTAAATGAGATTAGAGCAACCACATAGGTAAATATCTGGGCTCCATACCATGATACCACCTTTTTCCAGAAGGAAATGACATACCCTAAAGGGAGCGACCCTCATAACCTTGCCGCATCTTTCCTGTTTCGACCATTTCCGGTCTGTGAGGTTCGATGAGGTCTCGTCCACAAAGCTACGCTTTTTCACAAAGCCATTCTTTGATCAACAAATGATCAACGAATGATCATCAACACACAGCAACACTTAGCATGCCACACTACCAAATTGGGAGTATATCACTAATAACCCTTAACTACATTACCTCTGAGCTCGTACGTCTCAGAGAAGGGTGTTAAGCTAAGAGAATAAATTCTCCACCACCAAACAGAAATGTATTTGAAAGAAATCAGCTTTATATCTAAAAGTGTAGTGTCAGACATACAACCATACAAGTCTGTTCCAGGTTCTAACAGAACCGAAGGCACTTCCGAAGAAGCCCTTGCAATTCGGGTATTCACAATCCCGATCGAACTTCCCATCACTTAGGGAATCTCTATACCGGGCGCTACCCAGTGCAGAGACAATCGATAGGTTATCCTATCGTTTTCACAAATACCCGGTCTTCAACATCGGTCTTCAATTGCTATCCATATACGACGTATCACTTATTCGGGATGGGTTATATGACACAAAGTCCTCTCTCGGCTAAACCGAATAGTGAGCGTAATATTTAAAAACATATGGATAATGGGATTTCAATTAAGTCACAACTTATTATCCAAAACTTTTCTTTCAAATGGTTTAAACAAATTACCATTTTAATCTTTTACACAAAAGATTCAATTCACAAAGTTCACTCAGTTTCACAAAGATCTATTCATAGATTTTCAAATCAATTTTCCATTCAAATTGGATTAACTCATTTAATCTTTATATCAAAGATTTAATTCACAACTTTCAGAAAGAATTCACTCATAACTTGGAAAACCATTTTTTCAATTCAAACTTAAAATTCCTTTAACTTAAATTGGAATTTCATTTCTTATATGAAAGCTTTTATTCTTTGAAATAATTAGTTTTCATTTCGAAAAATCTGATTCATTTATACGAATTACAATCCTTGGGTTAAATTCAAATTCTCAAACCAATACTTTTAAAATGGTTTAATTTCATATAAACACATTTATAACATCTTTAACCAAAATTTCCAAGCATAGAATTTAATTCCAAATTTTGAATTCAAATTCAAATTAAATTATTTAAATTGAAAAACTTTACCAAGTTATTCAAAATAACTTTTATCTTAAAAAGCTTTAACATTTAACCCAAATCCATTTCCAAAATCAATTGAAATTAAAATTTCCATTTCAAAAATATTAAATTTAAATCATCTGTGACTTAACTGATTTCCACGTGAAATCCATATTTGTGTGTGTAAGAGTGTGGTCCAGGGGTTTCACACAGTAGTGCAACATCATCATCAGTCATTACAGATTAAAATACAGAAATATAGTTGATAAGCGGTATAAACTATAACGCTTATCTTTCATTACAGATCACCGATATATATCACAGATAATAAGTTACATCACAAGTAATTAATTACATTATAGATCACAACACAAATCAGGATATATCACAAAGCATCACATATCAGAAATATCAAACAATTCAACATCCAATGTAATACAAACATCCATAAGTATGATCAATTTAATTATCTGATTAATTTAAATCAGATTAATTTCTATGAATAAATTTGCTAGTTATGGTAAATGAATTACAACATTTAATAACTTATCCTTTAATTAATCATTAATTTACCATTAATTAATAATTAATCCTTAGTTAATTTTCCTTAATTAATTACAATAACTAATTAATTACTCCTTAATTAATAGTTATTCTTAATCACTTATTTTTAATTAATTACAATGAGCAATTAATATCTTAATTACTTCCATAAAGTAATTACACTTACATAATTTCATAAATGATTATTTTTAAATTGATTAATCTAAATTAATCACATGAAACTCAATTAATTACATTGAATAATTAATTTCTTAATTACTTCCATTAAGTAATTACACTTAAACAATTTACAATTTTATCTTAAATTAATTAATCTAATCAAATATCAAAATTAATCACATTAATTCATTATTAAATACAAATTAATTTATCTTTAAAAATCCATTTATTCATCTCTAATTATAAATTAATCTAAATCATTAATTTATAAATTAAATCAATTACTCATTCTTTAATTACCTCATTAAATCAATGTAAAATCTTAATTATCTCTAAGATAATTCCTTTCCTTTATTTATGAATTAATTGACATTAACATATGTATTTCAAAACATTTTACTTTTGAATTTACATTTACATTCCATTTTGAGTTTATGATTCAAAATGATTAACCATTTTAAACTTTAATCAAATTTAAAAAAAATTACTTTATAAATCTTAAAATAATGTAAAGAACATTCATTTCTTATAAAAACTTATATAAGAAAAAGGTTTTAAACTAAATTATCTAATTATAAAAATTAATTAATTTATATACCTGTTTTAAAACCTGCTTTCAAATTTACAATTTAAAATTAAAATAAAAAACAGAACAGGTTCTGTTTAAACCCTGTACAATTATCTACCCTAGCAGAACTTTGCCTGCTTCGAGTCCCACACTAGACCACTTCGAGTAAAACACTCGAATTACTCGAGTAAACTCGAGTTCAAATGCTCTGCCTTCAACCCAGCTACTCAAATATTCCAGATCATCGGAATATGCGCACCGTGCACGTGCACGACCACGATGACCATCACCGATCAACGTCGAGGACACCGAAACCTCATCTTCGATCACCTGAACCAATTCGAACAACCAAAAATCCAAAACTACTGCATAATCAAAATCGAGCTATTTTCAATCTCCTGGAACCAAATGTTCGTTTGAAAAACTCTCATCCTCGCCGCTACGAGCCACCAGAAGCCACGAAAATTCAACCGAAGCTTCGTCCCGATCTCATACCGCTATCCCCACCGGAGCGATCAACTCCGGTGGTCTGACGAAACCACGACGATCACATCCTCTGCTTCATCCAAAATGTGGGTTAAAACCATAGATCCTTGCCGTGCCAACATCACAATGAAATAAAAAATTATCGAGCATTTTTCTAACGAACTCCGACCTCCCAGTAAGCCATGACCTCGATCTCAAAACCCAAAGACCCATCAATCACTAGAAAATCGAGAGAACCCATTTTCTGTTCATCCCATAATTACCACCTTAGTACGCAACTATAAATTCTAGTTTTTTGTTTTGAAAATCATCATTTTCGAAAGGGTTTTAGATGATATAATCAAATCTGGATTTCGTGCAAATCAAAATTTGGATAAATCTTGAAATTTTCACTGTATATCCTTCATTCAGGCAAACCACTCCATATTATATTAAGAGTATACTTTAAAAATTAGATTTTTGACAATTTTAAACATATCTTATCTTTACATTTTTGGATAAAGGTGATCAGAGCAATTAGAATTAAATTTTGAACTACTATATATCCTAAAATTTTCATAACAGGGCCTTATTTCCTGTTACCAGAGATATGCCTAGGATATTCCTGTATATAAGCACATCACACAACCATTCAAGCATAATTTTTATCCATAGCTTCAGATCCAATGCAAACCAAACAAGAATCAAACAGATCCAGGTCAAGTAAGTGGGTTTACTCATAGTGAATGGAAGAGCAGAGAGGAACAAAGGACCTGCTTTTGTTGCTTGCTGAGATACCTGATGCTTTGCTTGATATTTTCTCAGATTTCAAATTTTGTGTTTCCAGCTTTCCCGATTTTAAATTTGCAATTGCTTCTCTTTTTTTTCTTTTCTGACCTTTAATTTCTTTAAACTTCCAGACTTTGATTTACTTGCTCACAGGATTTTTTTTCTCTCTGGCTTTCATTTTTGTTTTAGGAATTTTAGTTTGAAAGAAATTTTTGAGTTTTGTTTTAAGTTTAAGATGATATTACTTAGATGCTACTCAGTTTTGAAAATGGACGAACTGATGATAAGAGTGTTATATAGAAAAGAACAGCTTATAGGGTATTATATTATTTGTTTGTACAATCTTGAGAGATATTTCTTTCTTTACCTTTCTTTTATCTGGCCAGGCAGATTTGTGGAGGCTGAAATGATAATGTGTTGTGCACTCAAGATCCTAACATTAATTGCTAAGTACTTTATGTCTCACCCTGTTAACTCATATTTTAGTGCCGACCTAAAACTCTGCGACCTATAGCTTCACGACTTAACAGCTATTCGCGACCTAAGGAATATAACGACCTAAGGGACTTAACGACCTAAGGAACTCAACGACCTAAGAGAGTTAGCGACCTAGTGAGCTTCGCGACCTAATGGCTCCAGACTTCACGACCTAATAAACTAAGGAATGTCACGACCTAAGAGCTTCACGACTTAGCAGACTCTACGAGCTACCGACCTAAAGTTGTTTACGACCTAACCCATGAAGCAGACTTAGCGACCTAAAAGCTAACGACCTAACTGCAGAGACCTCATGACCTAGCAACCTAACTGATTCAAAAGACAGTGCGACTTACGACCTACCTTAGGTCGCTCACGACCTACCTTAGGTCGCTCACGACCTAACTCCGCTGCCCAGTTTATACAAACTGACCTAATTCCCTATGCCGCATTCCTATAAGTCGCTTGCGACCTACCAGCCCACTAGATCGCCAACGACCTAGTACCCTCCTTAACCCGCTTACGACTTACCACTTCAGATGAATCCAAGTGCAACTTCATCAGCGTGCTTCTTAAGTCGTTAATGGACTACGACTTAGCTTAGGTCGCTCGCGACCTACGACCTAACTTAGGTCGTACGCGACCTAAGACTTGGCAGAACTTCTGTCCAGAATTCAATTCCTATAAATACCTCCCAAACTCCAACAAGCACGAGACTTTTGGCCAATCATTTTCTGAAGCGTCATTACTCTGTCGAATTCTCAACTCATTCAAGACTCAAAGAACTCCGAATATCGAAGATACTACAACAAGCTTTGATTGAGATTCTTCACATCCAACATGGAGTCGACAAATCTCACCGTCAAAGTTTGAGCTACTAATCTGAAGTGTTCGAGTGATCGAAGTGAATTGTAATCAGAGTGAATTGTATCAAATTGTAACAAGATCAGCAATAAAAGACTATAAAGTGGACGTAGGCTCAATTACGGGCCGAACCACTATAAATCTGTTGTTCCTTTACTGCTTTCTGCTATTTTCAGCTTAAATTCTGTTCCCGTACCAACGGGTGGTGCTTTCACATTGTTATTACACACATCGGGTGTTAGCGTTCGATTTTCAACGTTAACATTTTGGTGCTTTCACTGAGAATCGAACTCAGGACTGTATTCGCCATAGCTTCACGAAAGTTTGTTGAAAAAGTTTCCTTCAAGACCAGAAGTCTGTCAGACATAATGGCTCCTGTAACGACCCACTATTTTGGACCATTCAAATCGACAATAATCCACACATGTCAGACTTGAATAATGCAAAATAATAGATTGTAATAAAATTTGGAGCAAATAAAATCATTCACAGAATCACAGACACAGAAATATCAGAATAACTCGCAGCGGAATTTAAAATAACCATAGTGGTTCATGAAGCCACTAAAATACATAGTCTCAAATCAATTACAAAATACATAGTCTGAAACCCAATACAGTTCAGAAACAAGTACAATAGAAATCCCAAATACACAAGTCTCTAAAACAAAAGCTGAAATAAGACAACTGAAACTGAAATAGGAAGATAACTAGATAAGCAGAATCTCCAGTGATTCCGAGCTCCAGAAAAGTGAATCCAAAGCTGTGAATACTCAGGCTGACCCGAGCGTAAAATAAAACATAAACACTCGAGTCAGGATATTTATACTTATACAATGTAAACCAACTCAAGTGAACTGTAGTAAAGATACAAGTAACTTAGAAGATGCTTGGGACCGCCCATCCTCTAAGGATCCGTTAAACTATCTACTATATAGTAATATTCGCTATTACAATAGTGCCTAAATAAGTGAAGTATAATCATATCGGAAAATAGCGTTAAGGGGATGGAGAACCTTAACGCGGTCGGATCTTAAAAATCATAATCGTAGTAAAGCTCGATATGGTAGGTGACACGGCACAACTAGGCAATGCCAGGGTAGATATACCAATTACGCACACGGACTGATGGATACGCATAGCAGCCACTACCGTTCCACCTCGAACAACATTCCCAAATCGGAGGATGGCCATCTAGTCAAATCACAAATGAGAGTATAATATCGAAGAAATGTGTCCGAGAAGAGGTGCTACCTCACTAGTCCGAGACCGCTCCTGTTTTAGCCACCTTATACCAACTCACGGGAGTTGGGTCCACGTAACATACCTTAAGAACGTCGTCACCATCCTACTTCATTCTGGAATCTCCACCGCGTACACGGTTGTCAAAGTGGTTTTCGGTATCGATAGAGAGTATGTCCATATCCGATCCTGGTCTCTTTGCCAACCAATCGTTATTATAACCCGTGATTATAGATTTAAAACAATTTATCAAATATACTTCGAATTAAACCATTTAAAACAAAGACATTATTCTTTAAAAATCAAATATTAAATTTCCAAAATCTACCCCTTTCGGAGTTCACTTATTCACTTAAAACAATAGCATTAAAATTCTCAGCTTCCACGGCATTTAAAAGTGTGGCGGTAAGTTATATTTGAAAACAATTTCATTCAACAAAACAACATTTATAAACTGCTATAACAGTTCAGTTTAAACAAAAATCATATTTCAGCCTACTGCAGTCCTTAACAAGTGCTACAGTAGCCCTTTTATTAGTTCAGGTTCAATTTTAGTTTCTGCTACAACAGCACTTACCAAGTACTATCATAGCCTTAGTTCATTTTAGTCTTTTGGTTCACTTATGTAATCCACAACACTTAACAAGTGCTACAGATTTCCCTAGTTCAGGACTTACAAATCATACATTAAAAATGTTCATTTAAATCCTTTAACTGATTTATTTTAAAGAGAAATTTTTACACATAAAAACCAAAACTTACAAATTCGCTTATTACATTCATTTCAACATTTAAACTTAAACTCCATTTTTCCACCAATTTAAAACTAAATTTCATTTCAATTTAATTAACTTAAGTTTCCATCTTTTCTTTTAGTCAAAATTTCAAATTTAAGTTTCGTTTTAAAATCAATATTCCTCCATTTATTTATATTTATCACATAGAAAAATCATTTCTATTCTAAATAAATCACTTAAAAATTCGGTTTAAATCAAGTTAATATTTTTTTTACAATATTTAAATTATTTAAAAGTATCCAGAAAATACAGAAAAATAACCACGGGTCTGTATAATATTTTCTAGCCTAAGTCAAGTGATACAGATACTATATCACTTCAATCCGTAGTTTACAAAGAAAAATCCGGGTTTTATCATTTCAAACCCGCAATCCCAAGTAAATAAAATTTAATTGAAAATCGTTTAGGCCTATCATTTCAGCCCATAACGACCTTCCCTTATTCTAAAGTCCGTTCGGGTATGTATCATTTCAACCCATAGTGATTCTATTCTACAGGGAACTTGCAGTGTGATTTAACAGAACAGAATAACAGTAAAATAAGAACAAAATATAACAGATGATACGATATGCAGTTTTAACAATTCTAACATCAACTATAAATAAATCTCAGGTAATTATAACATCATTTATTTATTTATTTATTTCTACACATTCAGTTGTGGTCGTTTCACAATCATATAAGTATGAATATTCGTGTGAGATTTACTCACCTCTACGGAGCTGGAGATTCGGAAAAAGAAATACGATGCCTATCGAACGCACGCGGAATGCCAGATCAGTTGTTAGCGGATGCGCCAACTAGATTCAAACCAAAAGCACAATAAATAATCAAATCTAAAATTGCACGAATAATGAATTTTCAGATGAAGCAAACAACGAAAAAGCAACACGTTGAAAATCGAAACAATATAGCACGACCACCTTTTAAAAATATAGATTATAACTTTATATTTGTAAAGTGACAAAACATTTTTTTTTCTAAGACAAAGGTCAGGTCAAAAATACCAACTAAGATACCAAAAATTCCAAAAGAACACAACACTTTCATTTTTCAGATTCAAATACTAGGCTTTGACTGGTAATTCAACAAGATGAAGATGTGAACAAAATGACAAACAACTTTCTCATTTCTTTTTTTTTCACAAACAGAGGCCAGGAAAAATATAACTTCAAAAATTTCCAAAAGTGACAAAAACAACTTTATCATTTCCTTTTCTCTAAACAAAGTTCGACCTGGCAATAACATTAACATAAAAGTGCAGAGGTGACAATGAAGTATTTTTTCTCAAATCTCTTGTTTTCAAATAACAGGCTAAGGGAAAACAAATACAAAACTACAAAGTGACAAAACTAAGATTGCTCATTCCTTTTTCTTCTTTTTTTCTGAATACATGGGCTTAGTTAACACGGGGTTGGAGGTGTGACTGGCTCGGTTGGGTTTATGGTGCCATGGAGTGGTGGAAGTGGTGGTCTCGGCAGGTGGTCTGGGGTTCAGTTGAAGGCGTGGGTCGTAGGGGATTGGCGTGGTGGCAGGCGTAGGTCTGGCGAAAGGGTAGGGTCAGACGAAGGGTGGCTGGTAGGCTGGCGACTGGCTTCGGTTGGGGACGTGGGTGGTCTGGTGGAGGAACAGCAGGTGAGGTGATGCGGTATGGATTGGAGTTTGTCTCGGTGGTAGCATGGAGTAGGAGGTTGACTGACGGTGGTGACGTGGTTTCGTTCTGGAGTAGGGCTGTGGGTGGTATCGATGGTGAAAGGAGGCAGGCAGGGCGGTCTGGTGGTAGGCGTGGGTTTGGAGGCATGACTGGTTGGTCTGGCGAAGGGGTTCTCGGCATGGAGTCGATGGAGGGGCTGGAGTCGTGGGTTGGTGATGGTCTCGGTGGTGGATGGAAGACGTGGTAACAGGTGAAGGTATGGGTTCAAGGAGAATGGGTATGAAGCAACAGCAAGCAGCCAAAACAAAAAAATAAAAAATAAAAGAAGAAGGTACGTTTACCTTTTTGGGTGCTCACGAGAATTAGAACGTGGGGAAAAGAAAAGAGCTGCTCACAAATACAGAGAGAAGGCAAAAGCAAGGTCATGATCGGTTAGAGGAATTTAAGGCAAAAATAATGTTGAACGAAACGTAAGGGTAGCGAATAAACTTTCTCACGTGAACTAGTAAATGCGAGATTTTTGAAATACCAACTGAAGTAACGCAAGGAAAAAACTATGTACCGAGACAACAACGAACGAAAAAAAAAATGTAATGCCCCGAAGTGACGTATCACTTTAAGAACAGATGTAAAACATATGTAACGAAATGTAAATTTTTTTCGTTTCACAAAAATTATTACACTTTAATTTAAATCAATATTTCAAAATGTTTATTTTTAATTAAAATTTCGTTTAAAAATATCGGGCTATTACACTCTCCCCCACTCAAAGCTTTTCGTCCTCGAAAAGGAACGGAGATAGAAAACAAAGAAAGATAAGACAGAATAGTAAAAGTACCTGAAATAAACAATTCCGGATTCGAAGCACGAATGCTCTCCTCCGTCTCCCAGGTGCAATCCCGTTCATCAGTGCTCCACTGCACTTTGACCAAGTTGACAGATTTTCTTCTTAGCTGCTTCGTACCTCGATCGACGATACGAAGTGGCTTCCTCTCAACAGTCAGATTTGGCTCGATATCCAAACTATCAAGAGCAGAAGGCTGAATAATAAGGGATGGATCATGCAGATAGCGACGAAAATGAGATACATGAAATACATTGTGTATTCCAGAAAATTTCTCGGGTAAATCCAAACGATAAGCAAGAGAGCCAATTCTTTCCAAAATGCGGAAAGGACCTACAAATCTAGGAGAAAGCTTTCCTTTACGACCAAAACGAATAACATTCCTTAAGGGAGAGACCTTAAGGAAAACCAAATCATCAACAGCAAACTCTAAACTCCGCCTTCGACGATCAGCGTACTTCTTCTGTCTATCTTTAGCAATCCTCATCTTCCTCTTAATCTCTTCAACTCTCTCTGAAGCTTCTAAAACCATCTCAGGACCCAGAACCAAACGATTACCGGATTCAATCCAACAAGAAGGAGACCTACAAGGTCGTCCGTAAAGAGCAGAAAACGGAGATGTCTCAATACTGGCCTGATAACTATTGTTATAAGTGAATTCGACAAGATGGAGATGATCTTCCCAAGATCCTCCATAATCAAGCACACAAGCACGAAGAAGATCTTCTAAAATCTGATTCACCCTTTCCGTTTGACCGTCGGTCTGTGGATGGTAAGCAGTGCTCAGATTTAGATGAGTACCCAAAGAATCCTGAAAGGCTTTCCAAAACCTACTAGTAAAGATAGGATCACGATCACAAATGATACTGAGAGGAACACCATGGAGACGAACAATCTCCCTCATGTAAATCTCAGATAAACTAGAAGTTGAACGGGTAGACTTGACCGGAATGAAATGAGCTGATTTGGTCAATCTATCCACAATAACCCAGATACTCTCGTTACCCTTCCTAGTCCTCGGTAAACCATCAATGAAATCCATAGAAACTTGTTCCCACTTCCAATTGGGAATCTCAAGAGGCTGCAATAATCCAGGGGTCTTCTGATGGTCTGCCTTGACTTGCTGACACGTCGCACATCTATTAACAAAAATGGAAATATCTCGCTTCATACCTTTCCACCAATATAACTTCTTCATATCCTAATACATCTTGGTTACGCTTGGATGAATAGAAAGTCTGGACTGATGATTCTCCCGAAGTAACTCCTGTCTCAATCCATCAACATTCGGGACACAAATCCTATTATTAATCCTCAATACACCCTTATCGTCAATCTGAGCTCCACTTCCATCAAGACTACTACCTCCAACTCTGCTTCGAACACTCTCCTTAATCAATCTAAGCATCTGATCCTCATCCTGACTAGCCATAATACGATCTACAAGAGGTGAAGAAACAACAATCTGACACAACAAAGCTTTCTTCCTACTCAAAGCATCTGCCACAACATTAGCTTTTCCCGGTGTATAGTTGATGTCGAGGTCATAAGAAGCAAGGAACTCTAACCACCTAACTTATCTCTGATTCAAATCCTTCTGAGAGAAAATATACCTCAAAGACTGATGATCTGTGAAAAGCTCGAACTTGGTACCCAACAGATGATGTCTCCAAAGCTTCAAAGCGAAAACAACAGCAAGCAACTCTAGATCATGGGCAACATAATTTACTTCATGGGTCTTCAACTGTCTACTAGCATAAGCAATCACTCTACCATCCTGCATCAGAACAGCTCCCAAACCTTCTCGACAAGCATCAGTGTATACCGTTAATCCCTCATTTCCATTTGGAACGGTAAGAACAGGTGCGGAAGTAAGCTTGTCTTTTAACTCATTGAATGCGGCCTCACACTTATTATTCCAAATAAACTTAGCATTCTTCCGAGTTAAAGCCGTGAGAGGTGCAGCAATCCGAGCGAAATTCTCAATGAATCTCCGGTAATAACCGGCGAGGCCCAGAAAACTACGGATATCAGTAGGAGTCTTAGGAGTTTCCCAATCCTGCACAGAATAGGGAAAAAAAGGATAATAGGAAAGATAGAGTAAATTGAATGAAACAAGGAAAGAGAAAGAAAGAAGAACTTACATCGATCGCAGCGATCTTGACTGGATCAACTGAAACTCCATTACTAGAAACAATATGCCCGAGAAATCGGACTTCATCCTTCCAGAAATGGCATTTGGAAAATTTAGCTTTTAACTGATGCTTTCGAAGAGTCTCAAGAACAGATTTCAAGTGTGACTCATGTTCTTCTTCAGACTTAGAGAAAATGAGGATATCATCCACAAAGACTAGAACAAATTTATTAAGCACATCACGGAAAACACGATTCATCAAGTCAACAAAGAAAGCAGGAGCATTAGTCAAACCAAAAGGCATAACTAACCATTCAAAGAATCCATTCTCAGTACGGAAAGCAGTCTTGGGAATACTTTCCTCGGCAACTCTGAGTTGGTGAAAACCTGTGGCAAGATCAAGCTGAGAGAAAACAGTAGCACCATAAAGCTGATCAAACATGTCATTGATGCGAGGCATTGGATATCTATTTTTCATAGTGAGCTTGTTCAACTCCCTATAATCAACACACATCCGGAGAGAACCATCGGACTTGGTGACGAAAACCACCGCAGCTCCCCATTCAGAAAAACTAGGTCTAATCAGACCCTTGGAAGATAGGTCCTCAATTTGCTTTCTTAACTCAACCTTCTCGCGGGGTGCCATTCTTCTAGGAGGAAGAACTACAGGTCGAGCTCCAGGAATGAGATCAATGCGGAAATCAATTTCCCGCTTGGGAGGTAAAGCAGTAACTTCACCAAATACATCCGGGTAGTGATTGACTACTCGAGTCGACCGAAGATCAACAGGAGAAGCATCCAATGAGTAGATAAAGCTACCAGCACAATCATGAGGCAGACTACACTGAATAACCAAAGAATTACCCCGATCATCCCTAAGAGAAACAATTCGGGATTTACAAGAGATATGGGCATCATGATTCTTTAACCAATCATCTCCAAGCAGCAAATCAAAAGTATCAAAACCAAGAATATAGAAATCACCACTAAAACGATGATCGGAATGGTGGAGTTTCACATGTTTACAAATCTTATTAAGATTTGTGGGACCACCAATAGGATTAGAAACACATAGAGGAACAGAAGCATACTCAGGAGAAAGGAGATGTTCAAACTTGTTACACAGATCATAAGAAATAAAACTATGCGAAGCTCCAGTATCAAATAAAACACGAACAGGATGATGAAATAAAGTAAAGGTGCCTTGAAGAGTACCTTGACCATCGCTAGGAGCAGGAGTAGGTGCTGCAGGTGATGAAGCAGATGTGACAGCAAATACGCCAGATGGCTTTCCCTTCTGATATAAAGGACAGT
The DNA here is from genome assembly GCA_030737815.1 of Allium fistulosum. NCBI lineage: Eukaryota > Viridiplantae > Streptophyta > Magnoliopsida > Asparagales > Amaryllidaceae > Allium > Allium fistulosum. The sequence goes on along the minus strand of CM060904.1, from coordinate 1,213,132,658 downwards.
CCTTCCTAAAATGACCCGGCTGAAGACAAACATGACAAAGATCGTTCCTGGAAACCTGGGGTGGAGGAACAGCAGCAACAGACGGATTAGGGAAACTATTGGCATAGTGTCCCTTCTGGTCACATTTGAAGCAAGTAATGGAGGAAAGATCAATAGGGTGTCTCTGAGAAGGAGCAGATGCTGAAGATCCCAAGCCCGCATGCTTGATCCAATTTTTCTTCTGCTGGTGGAAGTTGTGCTTTCTCTTCTAGGAATTTGCAGAGGAAGATTGTGAGACGTGAGCACCAGAAGTAGCAGGACCCTTGGAAGTAGGGTTCTCATAGCGAATAGCCATATCCATGAGCTCAGTAAATGTGCCATGAACATGCGAAATAAGGCGATCGTAGAACTCTGGACGAGCTCCAGAAATGAACTTCTCATTCTTCTTTAGCTGAGTGTCGATAAGACTAGGACCAAATTTGGACAGTTCATTGAACTTCCGTTCATACTCAGAAAAAGACATGGTACCCTGCTTGAGGTCCATGAATTCGTGGTAAAGCTGAGATTTTCCGGCTTCGGGCATCCAATTTGCCACAAAAGCCTCCCTGGAAAGAAGATACAGAAAACTGAACTTAAGATAGATTTAAAAGAAAAGGAAATGGGGAAAAATTCAAGTTAACACAAAGGATACCTTAACTGCTCCCATGAAAGATCACCTTCGTTAGTGTGAGTCGTAACAGACTCCCACCAATCTAAGGCCGACTCTTGCAGCTGCCATGCTGCTAACTGACGCTTCTGGGCATCAGTGATCTCTAGACCAGTAAAAATTCTCTCCAAACTTCGTAGCCATTGCTGGGCTTCGATAATACTCTCTGAACCGATGAACCTAGTGCCACCGAGCCAAGAGAATTCCTTGCAAAGAACAGTAAACCTAACGGGTGCAACAGGTGGAGGAACTGGAGCAAAACCACGACCCCTACCTCGAGCATTTCCACGATTCATCCTGGAAATATCAAGAATAAATTTAGGACAAGGTACCGAGAAGACAAAGATAAGTTAAGATAAGACACGATAAGATCACTTGGATGAATATTCCAATAACAAAATTCCTAACAAGGTAGATACGGAAAGAAGGAAGTTTAGAAAATTTCTTCTTAAACAAGAAAACTTTATATCAAAATAATCTTTGAAAAATCATTTGAGAAATCATTTTAAAAATCATTTTATACTTTGAAAATACGTTCACTCACAAGGAAATGATTCTAAGTTTGATTTTACTCATTCTAGGGTATTTCTACCCTATCTCTAATGAGTTTTTGCTCCATAGGCTAAGGTTTGCCTAAAACCTGGCTCTGATACCAAATGTAACGACCCACTATTTTGGACCATTCAAATCGACAATAATCCACACATGTCAGACTTGAATAATGCAAAATAATAGATTGTAATAAAATTTGGAGCAAATAAAATCATTCACAGAATCACAGACACAGAAATATCAGAATAACTCGCAGCGGAATTTAAAATAACCATAGTGGTTCATGAAGCCACTAAAATACATAGTCTCAAATCAATTACAAAATACATAGTCTGAAACCCAATACAGTTCAGAAACAAGTACAATAGAAATCCCAAATGCACAAGTCTCTAAAACAAAAGCTGAAATAAGACAACTGAAACTGAAATAGGAAGATAACTAGATAAGCAGAATCTCCAGTGATTCCGAGCTCCAGAAAAGTGAATCCAAAGCTGTGAATACTCAGGCTGACCCGAGCGTAAAATAAAACATAAACACTCGAGTCAGGATATTTATACTTATACAATGTAAACCAACTCAAGTGAACTGTAGTAAAGATACAAGTAACTTAGAAGATGCTTGGGACCGCCCATCCTCTAAGGATCCGTTAAACTATCTACTATATAGTAATATTCGCTATTACAATAGTGCCTAAATAAGTAAAGTATAATCATATCGGAAAATAGCGTTAAGGGGATGGAGAACCTTAACGCGGTCGGATCTTAAAAATCATAATCGTAGTAAAGCTCGATATGGTAGGTGACACGGCACAACTAGGCAATGCCAGGGTAGATATACCAATTATGCACATGGACTGATGGATACGCATAGCAGCCACTACCGTTCCACCTCGAACAACATTCCCAAATCGGAGGATGGCCATCTAGTCAAATCACAAATGAGAGTATAATATCGAAGAAATGTGTCCGAGAAGAGGTGCTACCTCACTGGTCCGAGACCGCTCCTGTTTTAGCCACCTTATACCAACTCACGGGAGTTGGGTCCACGTAACATACCTTAAGAACTTCGTCACCATCCTACTTCATTCTGGAATCTCCACCGCGTACACGGTTGTCAAAGTGGTTTTCGGTATCGACAGAGAGTATGTCCATATCCGATCCCGGTCTCTTTGCCAACCAATCGTTATTATAACCCGTGATTATAGATTTAAAACAATTTATCAAATATACTTCGAATTAAACCATTTAAAACAAAGACATTATTCTTTAAAAATCAAATATTAAATTTCCAAAATATACCCCTTTCGGAGTTCACTTATTCACTTAAAACAATAGCATTAAAATTCTCAGCTTCCACGACATTTAAAAGTGTGGCGTTAAGTTATATTTGAAAACAATTTCATTCAACAAAACAACATTTATAAACTGCTATAACAGTTCAGTTTAAACAAAAATCATATTTCAGCCTACTGTAGTCCTTAACAAGTGCTACAGTAGCCCTTTTATTAGTTCAGGTTCAATTTTAGTTTCTGCTACAACAGCACTTACCAAGTACTATCATAGCCTTAGTTCATTTTAGTCTTTTGGTTCACTTATATAATCCACAACACTTAACAAGTGCTACAGATTTCCCTAGTTCAGGACTTACAAATCATACATTAATAATGTTCATTTAAATCCTTTAACTGATTTATTTTAAACAGAAATTTTTACACATAAAAACAAAAACTTACAAATTCGCTTATTACATTCATTTCAACATTTAAACTTAAACTCCATTTTTCCACCAATTTAAAACTAAATTTCATTTCAATTTAATTAACTTAAGTTTCCATCTTTTCTTTTAGTAAAAATTCAAATTTAAGTTTCGTTTTAAAATCAATATTCCTCCATTTATTTATATTTATCAAATAGAAAAATCATTTCTATTCTAAATAAATCACTTAAAAATTCGATTTAAATCAAGTTAATATTTTTTTTACAATATTTAAATTATTTAAAAGTATCCAGAAAATACAGAAAAATAACCACGGGTCTGTATAATATTTTCTAGCCTAAGTCAAGTGATACGGATACTATATCACTTCAATCCGTAGTTTACAAAGAAAAATCCGGGTTTTATCATTTCAAACCCACAATCCCAAGTAAATAAAATTTAATTGAAAATCGTTCAGGCCTATCATTTCAGCCCATAACGACCTTCCCTTATTCTAAAGTCCGTTCGGGTATGTATCATTTCAACCCATAGTGATTCTATTCTACAAGGAACTTGCAGTGTGATTTAACAGAATAGAATAACAGTAAAATAAGAACAAAATATAACAGATGATACGATATGCAGTTTTAACAATTCTAACATCAACTATAAATAAATCTCAGGTAATTATAACATCATTTATTTATTTATTTATTTCTACACATTTAGTTGCGGTCGTTTCACAATCATATAAGTATGAATATTCGTGTGAGATTTACTCACCTCTACGGAGCTGGAGATTCGGAAAAAGAAATACGATGCCTATCGAACGCACGCGGAAAGCACGATCAGTTGTTAGCGGATGCGCCAACTAGATTCAAACCAAAAGCACAATAAATAATCAAATCTAAAATTGCACGAATAACGAATTTTCAGATGAAGAAAACAACGAAAAAGAAACACGTTGAAAATCGAAACAATATAGCATGACCACCTTTTAAAAATATAGATTATAACTTTATATTTGTAAAGTGACAAAACATTTTTTTTTCTAAGACAAAGGTCGGGTCAAAAATACCAACTAAGATACCAAAAATTCCAAAAGAACACAACACTTTCATTTTTCAGATTCAAATACTAGGCTCTGACTGGTATTTCAACAAGATGAAGATGTGAACAAAATGACAAACAACTTTCTCGTTTCTTTTTTTTTTTCACAAACAGAGGCCAGGAAAAATATAACTTCAAAAATTTCCAAAAGTGACAAAAACAACTTTATCATTTCCTTTTCTCTAAACAAAGTTCGACCTGGCAATAACATTAACATAAAAGTGCAGAGGTGACAATGAAGTATTTTTTCTCAAATCTCTTGTTTTCAAATAACAGGCTAAGGGAAAACAAATACAAAACTACAAAGTGACAAAACTAAGATTGCTCATTCCTTTTTCTTCTTTTTTTCTGAATACATGGGCTCGGTTAACACGGGGTTGGAGGTGTGACTGGCTCGGTTGGGTTTGTGGTGCCATGAGGTGGTGGAAGTGGTGGTCTCGGCAGGTGGTTTGGGGTTCAGTTGAAGGCGTGGGTCGTAGGGGATTGGCGTGGTGGTAGGCGTAGGTCTGGCGAAAGGGTAGGGTCAGGCGAAGGGTGGCTGGTAGGCTGGCGACTGGCTTCGGTTGGGGATGTGGGTGGTCTGGTGGAGGAACAGCAGGTGAGGTGATGCGGTATGGGTTGGAGTTTGTCTCGGTGGTAGCATGGAGTAGGAGGTTGACTGGCGGTGGTGACGTGGTTTCGATCTGGAGTAGGGCTGTGGGTGGTATCGATGGTGAAAGGAGGCAGGCAGGGCGGTCTAGTGGTAGGCGTGGGTTTGGAGGCGTGACTGGTTGGTCTGGCGAAGGGGTTCTCGGCAAGGAGTCGATGGAGGGGCTGGAGCCGTGGGTTGGTGATGGTCTCGGTGGTGGATGGAAGACGTGGTAACAGGTGAAGGTATGGGTTCAAGGAGAATGGGTATGAAGCAACAGCAAGCAGCCAAAAAAAAAAGAAGGTATGTTTACCTTTTTGGGTGCTCACGAGAATTAGAACGTGGGGAAAAGAAAAGAGCTGCTCACCAATACAGAGAGAAGGCAAAAGCAAGGTCTTGATCGGATAGAGGAATTTAAGGCAAAAATAATGTTGAACGAAACGTAAGGGTAGCGAATAAACTTTCTCACGTGAACTAGTAAATGCGAGATTTTTGAAATACCAACTGAAGTAACGCAAGGAAAAAACTATGGACCGAGAGAACAACGAACGAAAAAAAATGTAATGCCCCAAAGTGACGTATCACTTTAAGAACGGATGTAAAACATATGTAACGAAATGTAAATTTTTTTCGTTTCACAAAAATTATTACACTTTAATTTAAATCAATATTTCAAAATGTTTATTTTTAATTAAAATTTCGTTTAAAAATATCGGGCTGTTACAGCTCCTGGAAGAAAACGCAAGTCTATTAGATCTAAAGATGCTCGTGATAATACAGCCACTTCTCCCTCTCCAAGTCAAGCAGCTCCAAGTGTCGGAGTAACGCGAGAAGAATTAGATGCTTCTGTATCCGGGTTGTACCAGCAATTTGAGACTCAGAATACTCTAATGATGGAGAAATTGAATGCTCTGCTCGGGGCTAATCAAAGACCAGTAAACAATGAAGAAAACTATGCTGATGCTGTTCATAACTCCGAAGGGAGAAATATTCCTCAAGGGGGATCAGGTGCTCCTGAGGGGGCACCCCTCCAGGCTGAAGGATGCAGGCCATCACCAGTTCTCCGCGAACATTTACCCGGGCAAACCTCCGAGAAAATGGCCGAAGTCTACTCCGCAAAGTCGTTAAACAATGAGGAATATCTCTCCGGCATGATTCGCCAAAATAATGAAAGAAAGCATGCAGAGAAACGAAGATGAGAATGATTGGGGATTTGCTCCGAGTAAAACTCCATTTACTGAGAGGATTCTAAAGGCTGAGTTTCCCAAAAAATTCGTTCCTCCTACCATTCCTGCTTATCGAGGAGCAAGTGATCCGAATCAATTCTTGTATAAATATTATTGGCACATGACTGGCGCCAGAGCAACTGATGAAATTAAATGCCGATATTTCCCGGTATACTTGGAAGGTGTGGCGCTACTTTGGTTTACCAAACTTCCAGTATGATATGTTGATCAATTTTCCGATCTAACTCGGAAATTCAAGGAACAATTCAGATTGTACATTTCAAGAGCAAAGGATATAATGTATCTCTCAAGTCTTGAACAGAACCCCGGAGAGCCCATCAAATCCTTCCTGGATCGCTTTAATTTAGCCCTAGCCGAAGTTGATAACGCAGAACCGCGAATGATTTTAACTTACTTAATGCGGGCTATTGACAAGTCAAGCGAATTTGGAAAATGGTTCAAGATGAAGGAACCAAACTCGCTCGAAAAGTTCTATAAAAAGGCCGACGAATTCATGCGCCTAGAAAGCCTTTCTGCATCAGCGAAAGTAGTTGTGGCCGAAATCCAGAATAACAGTGTTGCTTCTAAAAGAAGAGAATTTGGAGGACAGAAGAGGGAAAATGATGACGAGAAAAAGCAGGGAAATGCGAAGAAAACTTGCCACTTTGAATCTCTGAATCTCACTCCCTTGACCGATACTCTAGAGAATATTTTCTTTGCAACTAAGGACACTGTCGAATATCCTAAACCTCATAAGTTGAGACTTGGGAAAAATGCCACTCAGAGTGAAAGATTCTGTAAGTTCCACAACCAGCCTGGCCATGACACTAACGAGTGCCGCCACTTGAAGGATCTGATTGAAAAGCTGTTGAAAGAAAACAAACTTCAACAGTATGTCAAGAAAAACAGGAATGACCCATCCTCATCCACTCAGGAGCAACAACTTCCCAATCATCAATATGGCTTAGTCAACGAAATCACAGAGCAGGAATCAGGGAGGCTTGTTATTAATGTTGTCACAGGGGGTCCCTACACAGCATCTGACCACGCTCCATTCTGATTGGCATATGGATCAGAAACAATGATTCCAGCAGAAATGGAGATTCAATCTCGAGATTCCGAAACAACAATCACTTGCATCCAATTTTTTACTTAACAACATTGCTTAAATTTGTAAAATGATGATGGATGTATAACTCTTGTATTGTAAACCGCTGAGAAATCAGTGCGGATTAATAATAAAAAAATTTAAGTCTTGTGTTCTACTGCTATATAATGCCTATTTCATTTCGATATGCAAATATCTTAAATAGATTGCTAAAATGTCGATTTAATATTGCAGGCTATCAAAGCAAAGCTAACTTATTCAGCACGTCACAAGACTCAGCGATTCCCATAAATCACGCAACAATAAAGTACATTTCCCTGGCAGAAAGCAAGCAACTTGCAAAAAGAATGGGGCATGTACTTGAAGTACTAACAAGGAATCGCTAAGGAGCAGATGATGAAAGAGCACAAGCAACAATTGCTACTCTTCGGAGCCCAAAAAAGACCTCTTCGGGGGCACATTTCACCGGAGTTGAAGTGCAAAAATCTCTCTTCAGAGGCCCACTTCACCAGAGCTGAAATGCTAAAGAAGACCTCTTCGGGGGTACATTTCACCGGAGTTGAAGTGCAAAAATCTCCCTTCGGAAGCCCACTTCACCAGAGCTGAAATGCTAAAGAAGACCTCTTCGGGGGCACATTTCACCGGAGTTGAAGTGCAAAAATCTCTCTTCGGAGGCCCACTTCACCAGAGCTGAAATGCTAAAGAAGACCTCTTCGGGGGCACATTTCACCAGAGTTGAAGTGCAAAAATCTCTCTTCGGATGCCCACTTCACCAGAGCTGAAATGCTAAAGAAGACCTCTTCGGGGGCACATTTCACCGGAGTTGAAGTGCAAAAATCTCTCTTCGGAGGCCCACTTCACCAGAGCTAAAATGCTAAAAAAGACCTCTTCGGGGGCACATTTCACCGGAGTTGAAGTGCAAAAATCTCTCTTCGGAGGCCCACTTCACCAGAGCTGAAATGCTAAAGAAGACCTCTTCGGGGGCACATTTCACCGGAGTTGAAGTGCAAAAATCTCTCTTCGGAGGCCCACTTCACCAGAGCTGAAATGCCAAAAAAGACCACTTCGGAGGCACGCCAATAAATGGAAACGCTCTTCTCAACAAAAAGGTTGGTGGAACCACTGAGGCAAGGCCTTTGTTAACCAATTGCGATCGTTTGTGCAAACGAACATCCAATTAAATAACTTGCGTCCTCCCTGTGGATCCATTTAACTGTGAGAAAGTAACTTCCAGGCAACCCAGTAAAGACCTCTTCGGAGGCACAACGCTACTTCACGAAGCATAATGCTACTCTTCGGAGTCCAAATGCTACTCCTCAGAAATACCAAAAAGCCCTCCTCAGAGGCACACTTCAATTCTCAAGGAAGATCTACTTGTTCATCTTGAAAAATTCTTCCCCAGAAATAGAAGTGCTAAGTAAAATCCTCTTTAGAGGCCCGCTCTACCGCGTAGGAGAATTCACTTCTCAAAAATATGAAGCAACCATCTCCGAAGGTTGAAGCGTAAAAACTTCTCCAAAAATGAGACACGCCCTATTTAAGTAGAATAATTGTTTCCTCAAAGACGGAATAATTATTCTCCAAAAATAAGAGTACAAGTCTCGCCAAAGCAGAAAGATATTGCAATGCACTTGTGGTATAGGGGCAATATAATACAATAAAACTACAACAATGAAAGTAGTATCCAAGCAACATACCGCAAGCACATCACAATATCACGCAGAAAAGATGTGAAATAAAAGCATTCTCAAACACAGACAGAAAGTTTGTACAAGTAAAAAGAATCGCTTATTTTACAGTAAAAATGAGAAATAGATGCATTCTTACATACACAAGAGTTTGTACAAGTAAAAGAATTACTTTATTCAATACTATGAAATTTTTTACATGTGTAGATCTCAAAAAGAAGCGGGGACCGGTACCCGCACAATCTCCGGTCAATACATCCAAAAAAGCAAGACAAGAAGCATAAAGTCTAGCTTATCATTCCTTCTTCCGACCACCCTTGGAACTCTTTCCCGGCCTGATAATCAGTTTTGAAAGCCGTTGTGGATGAGTTGGGGAAGGAGGAGAAGGAGGCGCAGCTGGATCTTCTTCAATATTCTTCTCATCAGCCGAAGCGCTCTTATTCTTCTTCTTCATCGCGCGCTTTCCTTTCCTCTTGGAAGAAGACTCGCTTCCCGGACTAAGAAACTCAGAAAGTTTTGTATCGTCATCATGAGTTTGCTCCGGGGTCTTTTCGCCTTCTTCAAGTCCCCCAATTTTTCGCTCTTGCGAAACAACCGGATCATCCAAGTCTTTGAGGGCTTCTATTTTCTCTTCTTGTGATCCTGGTTGAGAAGTAGAAAGAGGAGTAACTTGGGAAGGAGGAGGAACAGCAGCCGGAGAAGGAGAAGTTGGTGCAGCTTTCGGAACCTCCACTGCAGAAGAAAAGAAGTTAAAATCGGTATTCTCCGAGAAAAGTGAAGTTATTAGTTCATCAAACTCGGTTAAATCGAATAGGTGATTCACTGGATCCGAATCGATGCCAAAGTTACCTGGGGAAGTCGGTTTTGTAAGATTAACCTCGAATTTCTCAGCCTCAATATCTTCCAGGGCCTCGTCCTCAGTAGGAGTAGTCACAATTTCAGTGTCAACTTTAGCAGGAAGCGAAGAGTGGGCACTGGAATCTATAATGTTGGCATCAACTGAAGTTGAAGTATGAGCAGGGGCAGTTGAAGGAGCTTCCTCTTTTGGGTGTTCATCTCCTGTAGACTCAGCTCGCGCTCTGGCAAGTTGCTCTTTTCCTCTAGCAGGAGCGACACGAGCTTCATCGTCAAGATAGCGCGCCTCAAGTCCTGCCTCATCATAGCTGGCGCCGCCAAGCATATCAACTGCGGCTTCCCACACTTCAGCCAGGGTAATCTCATATTCAAGGCCCAGAAAAGAAAGGCTCCCATGACCCAGAACGCTGTGCAGATAAAAGTCAAAAAGAGTAGAGCTGATGTTGGCTTTAGTAGCCACATGAGACTCTTCTGCGGCAACTTTCCCAGCGATAGCTTCATCGCGCTCTTTTTCAGTTTTCAGTAACTGAGCTTGCAGTTTAATGATTTCCAAATCTCGAGAGCTAAGTTTCTCCTGAAATTGAACGATATCTTCACGATATTTTCCAGTAGTACGCTGCTCTGCTTCAAGTTTGGCTTCAGCATCTCGCTGAGCAGCGTGAGCGTCTCGGACTTGCTTTTGAAGCATCTCCTCTTTTTGTGAGTAAGAGGTGGAGGAAGTGGCAAGATCGTTCTTTAGTTTTTCAACTTCAGCCTCAAGCTTCTCATAACCATCGGAGATGCTCTTCATCTCAGCTTGGTGTTGCTTGCAAATTTTATCCCACTCGGATTTATCATTCTCCATGGTTAGCATGGCTTCAAGATTTGCACGGTTGACTCTTTGCAGCTCATCGACAAGCTTTTGCCATCCGGACACCCTTTCAATGTTAAGTTTGACGGCATCAAGGCTACGCAGCATATCCGATTTATCGATCGGAACCAAATCAAGGTCAAAACGCACCCCTTTTAAGCACCAATTTGGAAATCGGCTTTGAAGAATAGGAGGGGCATCTTTGACCTGATACTGAGGTCTGCTGATGATCGCCTGGATGTCAGATTTCTTTAAAGCATGAGAGCCGGATGGAATATTAGGAGAGATGGGAGCATCGGTCTTTTCCGAAATTGCATACGTGTCCTTTTTGCTAAGTTTGGTCTGCTTGCTAGAACCATCAGCAATGTGACTCTTCCCTTTGTCGTCGTAAGATTTCCTTTTTTGAGAATCGTCACTTCTGCGGGAAGAGTCGTATCGCTCATCCCTACTCCCATAGTGATGTTCATCTTCTCTTTTGCGGCGCTCTTCATAATCCCGTCTCTCGCGAGCTTTTCTAGAGGCCCTTTCTTCATCGGTCTCCTGATGGGAAGGAAGATAGCGCCTAAAGTCATAAGAATCGCGGCCTCCATGGCGCTGAAATTTGTCATAATATGAGCCAGTGTGCCCCATCGGAGAATCTGAAAATGGAAAAGAAATGAAGTTTAGAAATTTCCAGAAAAAGGAATTTAGGTGCATATAAGTGCCGAAAAATCCTAAGTGTGTGCGGTGTGCAAACTACGCGCGTCAAACTACAAACCACGCTTTAATGTGGGAACGACAACAACTGGTGTAGAAGGTGTCGAAACTCGTAAAGAAGAAGTCGCCTCGACAACAGGGGAAATAGCCTTTGGAATGTCATCCTTAAATAACTCCTGGGAGGTTACCATCAAATCACTCAACCCTTCGAAGATATCATCGCCAATATGTCCGGCGGGACCTTTCCCTTCAATTCCCACATTGACCGCCTTTCCGGAATGTTGAGAGGCCTCATCTTCTTCGATGACCGGGGAAAGTGTCAATTTGCCTGACGACCCCACAATGTCAGTAGATGCGGAACATTTTATCAGAGCAGCCTCTACAATAGGTCCATCCGATGCAACTTCTTCTGCAGAAGCTGGGGCATTTGATATCTCTGCTCGAGAGCCCGAGGCAGCTAATGTTTCTGTATCAGAACTAGAGATTTCACGAATCTGAGTCGATCTGGAGGAGTGCAAAAGTCCGAACTGGTGCAGAAACTCATCTTTCAGCAAAAATTTGGCACTCCTCTCTTCAGCATCCACAGCACTCCAAGTATCTAAGGTCGACTTAAGGCTGGGATCTCGAAGTGGAGGAGGAAGTGCTGCAAAAAGTAAAGAACGAAGTTAAGCATTTGACAATTCGAATTCCGAAAAGTTAAGAAAATGAAGAGACCGGAGAAAGGCAATCTTACTTCCGACTCTCCAGATGGCATAAAATCCCGGAGGACAGCGGACAAAGAAGAATTGACTTAAGAATCCATGGGCACTTTCGGGCAAGTCCAGAATCAATTTACGGTTCCGAGCACTTCTCACAAGTGTGATAGAAGGGTGATCTTTGTTTTTAGCAAAAGTGCACAAGTAACAAATCTCTTCGAAGCTCGGAAAACGGTTAAGCGTCCTTCTGAACAATACACACAATCCCATTAAGATGGCATGGCCATTAGGGTGCAGCTGAAAGGGGGAGATAGTTAATCGAAGAAGGAGCTGTCGAAGGAAATCATTAAAAGGCGGAATGACTCCGCTTAGGCACATCTGACGATTCACTGCGATAAAACCAAGAGGTGGTTTGTCGGCAGTGTCGTTTGCTTCAGGAAATAAAGCATCTAATTCGGCAATACCGAACTGAATACACAGTTGTCTGAAGATTTTGTGGCTCAAGCTGGTCGAAGTTCTTTCTGGAGGGTCGATCAATGGGTTGGCAATTGGGAAAGCTTCTCCAGATGGTCCTGAATCTTCTTGTTGAGATGCCATTCTACACAATCAACTGGATGTTCAAATATCAAGGTGCACGTTTCCTAAAAAGTGTGAAGTGTTGTGCAAAACTAAAACGATAACAAGCAAGTTTAACAGAAATTGAAATAGTTGACATTTGTCGATTATAAGGTTTCGAGACTTATTATTTTAAGTTCAAATACAATGTTGTGTTGATGCAAACAAATCAGTGTAGGTTGATTATTTCATCTTTGCTTTAATACTTCATTTGAATTTACCGTTTCACAACATTTCATTCACAAAATTCATGTAAGTTAATTGTTCTTTGTCAACTAATCTGTCATGCGATGTGGGCAGTCAATGGCAGTATATTTGTCCCGTTTTCTCTGCAAATGTTGTATTTAAACAGGTTATTAGCATTAAAGTCAAGACAATCTGAAAAGAAATACAACACAGTTCAAATTTGAAAGTTCAGTTAACTTCTGGTCAAATTTCTCCAAGTCCTAAGTCGTTCAGCGACCTATCATAGGTCGAAGCTTTTTTAGGTCGTACTGTGCGAATCAAGACGTTCAAGGCAGTGCAGGTTTGGTTCAAGTCCTAGGTCGTTCAGCGACCTATCATAGGTCGAAACATCTTTAAGGCAGTACAGCTGTGGTTCAAGTCCTAGGTCGCACACGACTCATCATAGGTCGGAAGCTCTTTAGGTCGAAAAAAAGGGTTGTTCGGTTTCGTTTAAGTCGCAAATGTTCTTAGATCGCAGGCTTAGGTCGCCAAGAATCCCAGCACGACTTAGCTTTTAGGTCGTCCAAATCAGTAGGTCGCTGACTTCCTCTCCACGCAACACCTTACTGAATCCGATAACCCAATACCGCCATTACAAAAGAATTCGTCATCCTCTTCGTTCCATCTCCACATGCCACCAAATCGACCAGCAAATCGATTGCAAATCCCAACGATCCATTGTGAAAATTTCCATGCGATCATGAATCACCACAACATATCAAACAACAATCAAAAATCGATCGAAACCACCATTCAAAAAATGAAGCATGGCGCGTGAAATTAAACTTAGATCGGAAAACGTGGATTCACGATCGAGCGGCGATTATGGAGGAGTAAAGATTGATCCACTTACGTAATATGTTGATAGGAATGAATCGATGTTTGGCTGGGTTGAATTCGCCTTCGAAAAATTGAAAAATTCGTCAAGGGCAATGGAATTTCAGAGCAGTAAGATGGGGAGGAAGGAGCGACCTAACTTATTTATATGGGACTAAGGGAGGAAGGCGAGCAGGCGTGCGATTTATCACGAGTTTTTGGTCGTTCACGACCTAAGAAGGTTAAGTCGAAGCACACGACCTATGGCATAGGCTTGCACTTCGAGGGGCAAATGTTAACTCATATTTTAGTGCCGACCTAAAACTCTGCGACCTATAGCTTCACGACTTAACAGCTATTCGCGACCTAAGGAATATAACGACCTAAGGGACTTAACGACCTAAGGAACTCAACGACCTAAGAGAGTTAGCGACCTAGTGAGCTTCGCGACCTAATGGCTCCAGACTTCACGACCTAATAACCTAAGGAATGTCACGACCTAAGAGCTTCACGACTTAGCAGACTCTACGAGCTACCGACCTAAAGTTGTTTACGACCTAACCCCTGAAGCAGACTTAGCGACCTAAAAGCTAACGACCTAACTGCAGAGACCTCATGACCTAGCAACCTAATTGATTCAAAAGACAGTGCGACTTACGACCTACCTTAGGTCGCTCACGACCTACCTTAGGTCGCTCACGACCTAACTCCGCTGCCCAGTTTATACAAACTGACCTAATTCCCTATGCCGCATTCCTATAAGTCGCTTGCGACCTACCAGCCCACTAGGTCGCCAACGACCTAGTACCCTCCTTAACCCGCTTACGACTTACCATTTCAGATGAATCCAAGTGCAACTTCATCAGCCTGCTTCTTAAGTCGTTAATGGACTGCGACTTAGCTTAGGTCGCTCGCGACCTACGACCTAACTTAGGTCGTACGCGACCTAAGACTTGGCAGAACTTCTATCCAGAATTCAATTCCTATAAATACCTCCCAAACTCCAACAAGCATGGGACTTTTGGCCAATCATTTTCTGAAGCGTCATTACTCTGCCGAATTCTCAACTCATTCAAGACTCAAAGAACTTCGAACATCGAAGATACTACAACAAGCTTTGATCGAGATTCTTCACATCCAACATGGATTCGACAAATCTCACCGTCAAAGTTTGAGCTACTAATCTGAAGTGTTCGAGTGATCGAAGTGAATTGTAATCAGAGTGAATTGTATCAAATTGTAACAAGATCAGCAATAAAAGACTATAAAGTGGACGTAGGCTCAATTACGGGCCGAACCACTATAAATCTGTTGTTCCTTTACTGCTTTCTGCTATTTTCAGCTTAAATTCTGTTCCCGTACCAACGGGTGGTGCTTTCACATTGTTATTACACAAATCGGGTGTTAGCGTTCGATTTTCAGCGTTAACACACCCTATCTTCTTTTGCCAGCTACACTTTTATATATTTTCTTTTTGTTTAGTTGAATTTATTTTATCTCTTTATTTTACAAGTGTATAGATATATATATTTTTATTTGTTTGTGCTTAAATGTATTTTATTTCTTGATTCCTATTAGAGTGTATTGTTTTCTTTTATTTGATTGAAAGCACTTGAATATATTTTTATCTTTTCTTTTGTCTTTGCTTTGAAATATAAATGAATTTATGTTGTTATATTTTATCTATTTTATTCCTAAGTGTTTTACTTTATATTATACAATTTATCTTATATATTCACTTCTATTTCTAACTTAAATATTTATCTCTAGAATTATTTATATATTCATTTCATACTATGAATTTATTTGAAATATTTGTTTAACATCAATACTTACTTTAATTCCTTTTAAAGTTTAATTATTTAACAACTAATTTAATCATATCAAAATCCAAATACAAATTTATTTCCTAAGGTGTTTAAATTTAAATCCCAATTAAATTTTCAATCTATTTTATATACATATCTATTTCTATATCCAATTTAATCCAATTCACAATTTATGTTGATTTCCAATTAATTCCCAATTTAAACTTAATTAAATCTGGGATCGTTACAACCTTCCCCCCTTAAGAAATTTCGTCGCCGAAATTTGCCAAGGAGACACAAAGATAGATGAAGAATGTTTCATCAAATTAACTGAACATTTATTCTGCATTTGGCTTACCAAATCAGAATATCAATAATTGTTAACTCTTTCAGTTCAGCGACCTAAAACTCTGCGACCTAAGGAAATGCTGCGACCTAAGGAAGTGCTGCGACCTAAAGATGCTGCGACCTAAGGATGCTGCGACCTAAGGAAATGCTGCGACCTAAGGAAATGCTGCGACCTAAGGAAGTGCTGCGACCTAAGGATGCTGCGACCTAAGGAAATGCTGCGACCTAAGGAAGTGCTGCGACCTAAGGATGCTGCGACCTAAGGAAATGCTGCGACCTAAGGATGCTGCGACCTAAGGATAAGCTGCGACCTAACTTCTTTGCGACCTAAGGTCCAGAAGACCTCGCGACCTAAGGGGGCAGGAAAGCTTTGCGACCTAAGGCTGCAGAAGATCTCGCGACCTAAGGAGGCAGAAAGGATTGCGACCTATGGAACTCAACGACCTAAGGTAGCTAGCGACCTAAAGGGCTTAACAACCTAAGGTAGTTAGCGACCTAAGGAACTTGACGATTTAAATAGGTTAGCGACCTAACTATTAAAGGAAGTTCAGCGCCCTACGACCTAGAGCCCCCACAGCTATTCTGTAACTCACGTGCGACCTATTACTTGATCAAATGAAGACAAGCGCAGTAACTCGTGGAACCGCAAGGTGACAGCGACCTAGCTTAGGTCGTTCGCGACCTACGACCTAACTAAGGTCGCGCGCGACCTAAGACTTAGGCAAATTTTCTACCCAGAAATCAGCTTCTATAAATAGGACATCACTTCCAACTTGAGGGGGACTTTTGGCCATTCATTTCTTCAAGCGCCGTTACGCTGTCGAAGCCTCCTCTCATTCAGCAATCAAAGATCTTCAAGCATTCGAGATACTACAACGATCTTCGAGAAGAGCTCTTAACATCCAACACGGATTCGTCGAGTTTCATCATTAAAGATCGAGCTAGTAGTCAAGAATGATTTCATGATCAAATTGTATTGTATTCAGAGGGATATTGTATCAAATTGTAACCGAATCAGCAATAAGACTATAAAGTGGATGTAGGCTCAATTACGGGCCGAACCACTATAAATCTGTTGTTCATTTACCGTTTTTCTGCTATTTTCAGCTTATATTCTGTTCCCGTACCAACGGGTGGTGCATTCACAATTCTATTACACACACCGGGTGTTAGCGTTCACTTTTTACCGTTAACATTTTGGTGCTTTCACTGAGAACCCAACTCAGGCGATCATCCACCGTTGCTTCGCAAAGATTCATAAAAAGAACCTCTCTTTAAAAACCAGATCTGAAATAATGGCTCCTGGAAGAAGAGGTAGACCTATCAGATCCGGAAACGCTCACGAAGGAACTTCCGCTTCCCCAATAACAGACCAAGCAACTCCAACCGTTGGGGTCACCAGGGCTGAATTGGATGACGCAGTTTCTGGATTATACCAACAAATTGAAACTCAAAACGCTTTGATGATGGATAGAATAACTGCCCTGCTTGGGGCAAATCGCCAGCCAGAAAACCATCAAACCACCCTTCCTGAAATGCCACCTTTCCAAGCTGATGGTTCTAGGCCGCAACCAACTTGTCATGAACATATGCCCGGGCAAACTTCCGAGGGAAGAACTAATGCTTGCCCGGAGGTGTCTTTGAACAATAAAGAGTATCTGTCTGAAATGGTTGGCCGCATCATGAAAGAGAGCATGCAAAGGGAAGAGGATGAGGCTGACTGGGGATTTGCGCCAAGCAGAACTCCGTTTACTGAAAGGATCCTGAGAGCAGAATTCCCAAGGAAATTTGCACCTCCTACTATCCAAGCCTATAGGGGAACCACTGACCCTAATCATTTCCTATACAAATACGATTGGCATATGACCGGTGCAAGAGCATCAGACGAGATCAAGTGTTGGTACTTTCCTGTATACCTGGAAGGTGTGGCTTTACTTTGGTTCACAAAGCTTCCAGTTCGGTCTGTAGATAAGTTCTCCAACTTAACGCAAAAGTTTAAAGAACAGTTCAGATTGTATGCTTCAAAAGCTAAGGATATAATGTCACTGTCTAACCTTGAACAAGCGCCCGGAGAATCAATCAAATCTTTCTTGAGCCGTTTCAATATAGCTTTAGCCGAGGTAGAAAATGCGGAACCACGCATGATCCTGACTTATTTGATGCGAGCCATTGATAAATCGAGTAAATTTGGGATATGGCTAAAGATGAAGGAACCGAACTCACTTGATAAATTTTATAAAAAGGCCGATGAGTTCATTCGCCTTGAAAGCCTTTCTGCAACATCAAAAGTGGTTATTGCCCAGACTGATAATGACAATGTCCCACCTAAGAAAAGAGAATCTGAAAGTCAGAAAAGGGAGAATGAAGGAGGAAAAAGCCAGAGAAATGAAAAGAAACCTCGCCGCTTTAATCCTTCGGACTTTACTCCTTTAACTGATACACCAAGAAATATCTTTTTTGCAACAAAAGACGTTGTCCGGTATCCTAAGCCACCTGAGATGACGAAAGGTGCAAAGAGTAATGGAAAATTCTGCCAATTTCACAATCAACCTGGCCATGACACTGACCAATGTCGCCAATTAAAGAAGGTGATTGAAGAATTGCTAGAGCAAGGTAAACTCCAACAATACGTTAAGAGAAGCGGAGCCGATCCAACCTCATCCACTCAGGATCAACAACACCCTACCCATCAATCCGATTCTCACAACAACACTGCAGTGCGAGATTCAGAAAAGCTTGTCATTAATGCTATCACGGGGGGACCATACCCAGCAAGCAGAAGTTGGGATGACTACTAATCACTCACAAAACTGCGACTGGGGCATCTCTCGCTTTCTCTGACATGAAAATCCAAAAGCTATGACTCAAGCACAAATGGAAATCCAGCTTGGAGATTCTGAAACAACAATAACTAGCATTCATTTTTACTTAACAGCATTGCTTAAATTTGTAAAGATAATGATGGATGTGTAACTTCTGCATTGCAAACCGCTGAGAAATCAGCGTGACTCAATAATGAAAACTATGCATTGTGTTTTCTGTTATAAAATGCCTGTTATATTTCGATGTGTAAATACTCTAAATGTATTGCTAAAATATCGATCTAATACTGCAGGTCATTAAAGCAAAGCTCACCCATCGCAAAGCTAAGCGAGCCTTACAAATCATTTAGCAAATTTCAAGCAACAAAAATTTCAAACTCGAATCCCATACAAGAGGAACTTCACATAAAAAGTTGACGGCTCCACTAGGTCAAGCCCTCGTTAACTGGTTGCGATCGTTGATGTAGAAAAGGCATCCAACCAAATAACTTGCGTTTACTCTGTGGAGTCATTCAACAGTGAAGTCTACTTCTTCGGATAAAGCAATTTACTTGCAAAAGAAAGGAACACACGCTTGGAAACGATGGTAAAGGATTGCAGGTTGGCGGATGATGATACAACATGAGCGGGAAAACATGGAAGCAGCCAAAGGAAGGTATGCCTCTCAACAGGAAAGCAGGTAGATCCACTAAAGGGATACCTTCCCAAGCAGAAGGAATAAGACCCTCGCTGGCTGATTGTGATGCATCCGATCAGGCAGCTTGTGTCCATCCCATGGATCTACTTGCCCCTAAGACGCAACCTTCCTGGCACACCAACCAACTGATGCTCCTTCCCAAGGATCAACAAAGCCCTCTAACGAGGCACGCCAATAAATGGAGAGCTTTCCTCAATCAAAAAGATCGGTGGGACTACCAAAAAGGGGCACCTTGTTAATCGATTGCGATCGTTTGTACAAACAAACATCCAATCGAATGACTTACGCTTGTCCCGTGGACCCCTCCGACCATGAGAAAGTAACTTCCAGGCAATCACAAGCCCTCTTCGGAGGCACAAGCCCTCTTCGGAGGCACAAGCCCTTTTCGGAGGCACAAGCCCTCTTCGGAGGCACAAGCCCTCTTCGGAGGCACAAGCCCTCTTCGGAGGCACAAGCCCTCTTCGGAGGCACAAGCCATCTTCGGAGGTAAAAGCCCTTTTCGGAGGCACATTTCACCAGGGTAAAAGTGCAAAATGCTTCTCTTCGGAGACCCACTTCACCCGAGTAGAAATACAAAAATTGCTTCTCTTCGGAGACCAAAATCAAGACTTCTTTGGAAGCACAAGACCTCTCCGGAGGCACAACAATAATCCACAAAGCATAATGCTACTCTTCGGAGTCCACATGCTACTCCTCAAAAAATACCGAAATAAAGCCCTCCTTAGAGGCACACTTCGATTCTTTCGCTTCACCGCGTAGGAGAATTCACTTCTCAAAAGTATGAAATGAACATTTCCGAAGGTTGAAGCGTAAAAGCTTATCCGAAAATGAGACACACTCCGTTTAAGTAGAATAATCATTCCCTCAAGAACGGAATAGCTATTCTATGGAAAATAAGAGTACAGGTCTCGCTAAAAGCGAAAGATATTGTTATGCACTTATGGTATAGGGGCAATATCATATGATACGGCTGCAACAATAAAAAGCAGTATTCAAGCAACATACCACAAGCACATAACAATATCACGCGAAACAGATGTAGAATAAATGCATTCTCAAACGCAGACAAAAAGTTTGCACAAGTAAGAAGAATCGTTTGTTCTACACTTAAAATAAAAGATAGATCATTCTCACATACACAAGAGTTTGTACAAGTAAAATAATTGTTTTATTTAGTACTATGAAAATTCTTTACATACGCAGATGTCTCAAAAAGCAAAAGCGGGGACCGGTACCCGCACAATCCCCGGTCAATACATGCAAAGAGCAAAAATAATAAGTAGAAAATCCAGCTTGATTATTCCTTCTTCTCACCACCCTTGGAGCTCTTTCCCGGCCTAATGATTAGCTTTTGAAGCCGTTGAGAACGGGCAGGGACAGAAGGAGAAAGCGGTACAGCCGGATCAACTACTGCTTCCTCTTCAGTGGAAGTCTTCTTCTTTTTCCTTACAGCACGTTTCCCCTTCCTTTTTGAAGAAGACTCGCTCCCCGGAGTAGTCAGCAATGTTGAAAGCTTCGTATCATCGTCAAGAGACCGCTCCGGTGTCTTCTCGATGTCTTCAAAATCCTCCGCCTTCTGTTCCTGAGAAGCAGCCGGATCATCCAAGCCTTGAAGAGCTTCGATTTTCTCTGCTTGTGATCCTGGTTGGGAAGCAGAGGGAGGAGTAATTTGGGAAGACGGAGGAACGGCAATCGAAGGAGTGAAAGCTTGTGTAGTGCTTGGTGCCTCCGCTGTAGAAGAAAAGAAGTTAAAGTCAGCATCCCCCGAAAATAAAGAAGGCATCGGTTCATCAAAGTTTAAGTAACAAGTAAGAAGGTCATCGAATTCGGCTAAGTCAAATGACTGGTTCATTAGACCCGAGACGACACCAAGAGTACCTGGAGGAGTTGGCTTCACAAGATCTACCTCAAACTTCTCGGCTTCAATATCATCCAGTGCCTCATCTTCAGTAGGAGTAGTTGCAGTCTCTTGGGCAACTTTAGCTAAATGTAAAGAATGAGGGCTGGAATCTATAATATTAACGTCAGTTGAAGTGGAAGTTTGGACGGGGGCAGTTAAAGGAGCTTCTTCTTTTGGAGGCTCTTCTCCCGCTGTTTCAGCTCGTACTTTGGCAAGTAGCTCTTTCCCCTTAACAAGAGCGGCGCGATCCTCATCATTGAGATAGCGCTCCTCAAGTTCCAGCTCATTATAGCTAGCCCCGCCAAGCATATCCATCGCGACTTCCCACACTTCAGCCAATGTAATTTCATAATCGGGACCAAGAAAAGAGAGGCTCCCACGACCCAGAACGCTGTGTAAATAAAAGTCAAATAAGGTAGAGCTGACGTCTGCTTTCATCGCCTCATGTGATTGCTCAGCCGCTTCCTTTTCGGCAACGGCAGCGATCCGGCCAACGGTAGCCTCATCACGCTCTGCCTCAACTTTAGCAAGTCGAGACTTTAGTAACTCAATCTCCATGTTCTGGGAGGTGACCTTTTCCCGCAGTTCGGCGTTTTCTGTGCGGTACTTCTCTTTAACGTGCTGTTCGGCGGCAAGCTTCATTTCTACATCTCTTTGTGCAGCATGTGCGTCCCGCACTTGCTTCTGAAAGACTTCCTCTTTTTGAGTATATGATGCAGAAGAAGAAGCGAGATTTTCCTTAAGCTACTTAACTTCAGACGCAAGCTTCGCATTGTCATCTGCAATACTCGTCATTTCCGCGTCATGCTGCTTACGCCATTTGTCCCATTCTGCTTTATCATTCTCCATCGTCATCATCGCCTCAAGGTTAAGATGGTTGACCCTTTGGAGTTCATCGACCAGCTTCTGCCACTGCGACATCCTCTCGATATTAAGTCTGACTGCGTCAAGACTGCTAAGCATGTCTGATTTATCAATCGGAACTATGTCCAAGTCAAAGCGTACCCCTTTTAGGCACCAATTCGGGAAACGGCTCTGGAGTGTTGGGGGACCGTCCTTGACTTGATATTGCGGTCTGTTAATGATAGTCTGAATGTCAGATTTCTTCAGAGGAGGAGAGCTAGCTAGGACATCAGAAGGAATGGGAGCGTCAGTTTTTTTAGAAATTTCAGACGTGTCAATCGGTTTAGATCGTTTGCTCGGTTCATCGGCAATCTGAGTTTTTCCCTTATCATCATAAGACTTCCGCTTATGAGAGTAGTCACTCCTGTGCGAAGAGTCGTATCGCTCGGCATCTTTCCTTCTTTGCCACTGATCGTAATCCCGCTTCTCCTGGGCTTTCCTTCGAGCCCTCTCTTCATCTGTTTCCTTTGGAGTATCAAGGTACTTCCTAAAGTCATAGGTGCCGCGGCCTCCACGGTACTTGAATGAGTCATAATATGAACCTGTACGTCCCATTGGAGAACCTGAAAGCAAAAAAGGAGTAAAGTTTAGGAATTTCCAGGGAAAAGAGGATAAATGTTTATAAGTGCTGGAAAATCCTAAGTGTGTGTGGCGTGCAAGCTACATGCGTCAAGCTACAGACCACGCTTTAGTGTGGAAACAGAGACGACTGGCGTAGTAGGCGTCTGGGTTTGTTTAAAGGTGGAAGTCGCCTCGACAACGGGAGAAGTTGCTTTTGGATTGTTATCCCCAAAAAGCTCTTGGGAAGTTATCATGATATCACTCAAGCCGTCAAAGGCGTCATCTAGGAGTTCAGCAGACTTCTCTTTTTCAACCTCTGTATCAATGGATTTCTCAGGAACTTGAGGATTCTCTTCCTCTTCGGTAATTGGGGTAAGCGCCGACTTGCTGACTAACCCTGCGACATCGATGGATGTGGAACATTTTACCAAGGCAGCCTCCATGACGGGTGCTTCTGATGCAGTTTCTTCTACAAAAGCTGGGGCATTCGAGGCCTCTGCTTGGGAATCTGAAGCAATTAACGTTTCCGCCTCAGAGATAGAAACTTCATGAATCTGAGTCGATCTAGAAGAATGTAAAAGGCCAAACTGGTGCAGAAATTCATCTTTCAACAAGAATTTGGCACTCCTCTCTTCAGCGTCAACAGCATTCAAAGTATCTAAAATCGACTTACGGCTGGTATCTCGAAGAAGAGAAGGAAGTGCTGCACGAAGAAAGAATGGAATTAAGCATTTGATGGTTCGAATTATGAGAAATTTAGAAAAAATGAATTGGTAAGAAGTAATCTTACTTCCGACTCTCCAAATAGCATAAAATCCCGGAGGACAGCGAACATAGAAGAATTGAGTCAAAAATCCGTGGGCACTTTCAGGCAAGTCCAGAATCAGTTTGCGATTCCTAGCACTCCTCACAAGTATAATAGAAGGATGGTCCTTGTTCTTTGCAAATGTGCACAAGAAGCGAATTTCATCAAAAGAGGGAAAACGGTTCAACGTTCTCCTGAAAAGCACACACAATCCCAGCAGGATGGAGTATCCGTTAGGGTGTAGTTGAAAGGGAGAAATAGTTAGCCGAAGGAGGAGTTCCCGAAGACAATCATTAAATGGAGGGATGGCTCCACTTGAACACATCTGCCGGTTCACAGCAACGAAGCCAAGAGGCGGCCTGTCAGCAGTATCGCTTGGCCCAGGAAGTAAAGCATCTGCTTCGGCAATGCCGAATTGGATGCACAGTTGTCGGAAGACTTTATGACTTAAAGTAGTAGAAGTCCTTTCCGGAGGGTCGATTAGTGGAGTAGCAATTGGAAAAGATTCTCCGGCTATTTCCAAGTCTTCTTGTTGAGATTCCATTCTACACAAGGAACTGGACGATCAAATATTAAGGTGCACGTTTCCTAAAAAGAGTGAAGTGTTGTGCAAAACTAATACAATAATGAGCAAATGTAAATGAAATTAAACTAATTGATACTTGTCAGTTAAAAAGTTTCGGGGCTTAATATTTTAAGTCCAGGAATAGTGTTGCGTTAATGCAAATAAATCAGCTTTAGTTGATCACTTCAATTTTGCCTTAATACTTCACTTAGATTTGTTAGTTCACAACATTTCATTCACAAAGTTCATTTAAGTTTGGTTTTCTTTGACAACTAATCTGCTGTTTGATGTGGGCAATCAATAGCAGTATATTCGTCCCATTTTTTCTGTGAATGTTGCTTATAAACAGGTTATTAGCATTAAAGTCGAGGCAATCCGAGAAGAAGTGCAAAACCCAAAATGATTCAAGTCCAGAAAGTCAGTCAAAAGCTGTTCAAAGTTCTAAGTGTTAGGTCGCTTACAACCTAACACAGGTTGCAATGTTCTTATGCCATGTTGTTCAGGTTGAAAGTTCAAGACTGTGAAAAATTGCTAAGTCTTAGGTCGGTCAGCGACCTATCATAAGTCAGGATTTCTGTAGGTCGCGTGTTGCAGCTGAATGGATTAAGGCGAGGCAATTCTCTTAAGTCCTAGGTCGAGCACAATTGTTTTTAGGTTGGAGATACTCTAGGTCGTAAATGTCGTCAGGTCGCAAAGGCTAAGGTCGTTAAACATTCCCACGCGACCTAACTCTTAGGGCATTCGAATCTGATAGGTTGATGACTTCTTCTCCAAGCAACATCATATTGGGTCCAATAACCCAATACCACCGGTTCAAAAAAGGAATCATCATCCCCTTCATCCCACCTCAACCTATCACCGATTGACTAGAGAATCAATGGCAAATCCTACAGATCCATAGCAAAACCTTCCGTATGATCGAAAATCATCCCAACACGTCAAACGACGAACGAAAGTCGATTAAGACTACCGTACAAAAAGGCGTGATGCATGGAATTGGGCTTAGGTCGAGCGACAACGATTCATGTTCAAAACAGTGACTATGGGCAAGTATAAGCTGATCCACTTACGAATTATGATCGGCGAGGAAGAATCGTTGGCTGATTAAGTCAAATTTGTCTCTGGAAGATCGAAGGAACTGTTAATGGCGATGGAGGCTCAGGACAGTAGGGTAAGAAGGAAGATGCGACCTAACCAATTTATATGGGACTGAAGAAGGGAGGTGAACAGGCGTGCAAGTTTTAAGTCGATTCGCGACCTAGCCAAGTTGAGTCGAAGCATACGACCTAGAGTATAGTCATATACTTCGAGGGGCAAATGTTAACTCTTTCAGTTCAGCGACCTAAAACTCTGCGACCTAAGGAAATGCTGCGACCTAAGGAAGTGCTGCGACCTAAAGATGCTGCGACCTAAGGATGCTGCGACCTAAGGAAATGCTGCGACCTAAGGAAATGCTGCGACCTAAGGAAGTGCTGCGACCTAAGGATGCTGCGACCTAAGGAAATGCTGCGACCTAAGGAAGTGCTGCGACCTAAGGATGTTGCGACCTAAGGAAATGCTGCGACCTAAGGATGCTGCGACCTAAGGATAAGCTGCGACCTAACTTCTTTGCGACCTAAGGTCCAGAAGACCTCGCGACCTAAGGGGGCAGGAAAGCTTCGCGACCTAAGGCTGCAGAAGATCTCGCGACCTAAGGAGGCAGAAAGGATTGCGACCTATGGAACTCAACGACCTAAGGTAGCTAGCGACCTAAAGGGCTTAACAACCTAAGGTAGTTAGCGACCTAAGGAACTTGACGATTTAAATAGGTTAGCGACCTAACTATTAAAGGAAGTTCAGCGCCCTACGACCTAGAGCCCCCACAGCTATTCTGTAACTCGCGTGCGACCTATTACTTGATCAAATGAAGACAAGCGCAGTAACTCGTGGAACCGCAAGGTGACAGCGACCTAGCTTAGGTCGTTCGCGACCTACGACCTAACTAAGGTCGCGCGCGACCTAAGACTTAGGCAAATTTTCTACCCAGAAATCAGCTTCTATAAATAGGACATCACTTCCAACTTGAGGGGGACTTTTGGCCATTCATTTCTTCAAGCGCCGTTACGCTGTCGAAGCCTCCTCTCATTCAGCAATCAAAGATCTTCAAG
Organism: Allium fistulosum; assembly: GCA_030737815.1. NCBI lineage: Eukaryota > Viridiplantae > Streptophyta > Magnoliopsida > Asparagales > Amaryllidaceae > Allium > Allium fistulosum. Next base: position 1,213,106,658 of record CM060904.1, on the reverse strand, counting down.
CATTCGAGACACTACAACGATCTTCGAGAAGAGCTCTTAACATCCAACACGGATTCGTCGAGTTTCATCATTAAAGATCGAGCTAGTAGTCAAGAATGATTTCATGATCAAATTGTATTGTATTCAGAGGGATATTGTATCAAATTGTAACCGAATCAACAATAAGACTATAAAGTGGATGTAGGCTCAATTACGGGCCGAACCACTATAAATCTGTTGTTCATTTACCGTTTTTCTGCTATTTTCAGCTTATATTCTGTTCCCGTACCAACGGGTGGTGCTTTCACAATTCTATTACACACACCGGGTGTTAGCGTTCACTTTTTACCGTTAACAATAATAGATACGAGAACGAATCTATTTAACACTCCACAAAATACTCGGGTTATCCAGATCTACGAAATATGCAGTGGCATTGGTTAGTTCAAAGGGATAACTAACCATTCGTAGAATATATTCGGACCCAAAAATAGATAGATATATGGATACAATTTCAAAACTTTCAGTTTAAAACCAAAGTATACATATCGACCATAGCAACCAAAGCAACCAATTCATCCAAACAAACAATTTTGGTCCATCCGGAGTTTATGTCCCATGCAAATATATCAAATCTTCTTCCTGGATCTACCAGGAACTATCAAAGAATTTGAAAAGAGTTGCTGAACAAAAGAGATTGATAGAGAAAAGATTATTTCCTTATTGTTATAGAGTATTGACCATTTATAGTCGTATTCCCCTATCCCCTATCTCATCCTCTTCTTGCACTCATACTTACTATCAGTGAATAGTAAGAGAATTTACTGAGGCATACGGACAGATATCTTAGAGATACTCATTCTAGGGTGTACTTCACCCTATCTCTAATGAGATACTTAATGTGTTATACTCCTGAGCTAAAGTTCAACCTTAGCTCTGATACCAAATGTAAGAGTCCAAAAACTCGGCCATCGAAAATCGGCACCCGTACTTCACTTGTACTCAAATGTCGTAGATTCAAACGCCGAATCTGGCTTCCCGGAGCTTATAACACAGTAAGTATAACAACACAGCGGAATAAAGAAATCAATGATATCATATACAACTCCAATGAATACAATATCCAGAATGATATACAACAATGATATGAATAATACACAGCAATATCAGAGATATGATACAATGCTACAGTGGAAATAACAATAATGGAAGAGATCACTCCAAATGATCTACAAAAGAGAATGACTCCAACAACTCCAACATCAAGCTTGAAACACCAACACGATGCACCAAGATAAGCAACGTCAGTCGTCAGTGAACTCCAAACACTGAACTAGCTCCAACTAGTCTACTAAACCTGAATATATGAAAAACTCAACTCTAGACTGCCCGTGTGGAAAATTATGAGCACCCAGAGTTTAGGAAGGGAACAATAAACTCCGAGTCAGTCATGGGACTGGTGTGAGTAAACAAAAACAGTTTATCTTTAAACAAACACAAAAAAAATTTTAAACATTGAAATCCGTAATGCTTTTGGAAAATGAAACTACCATAAGACCTCCCGCCACACACACAATGCAATCGCAGAATTGGAGGAGATTTCTTCTTATGATAGTCAAACATGCTTACTACGCAAACAAAACTCTTTTGATATTATTACTAGTGCATAGTGTAGGAAACATTTCGAAAATACAATATCAATCTTAGCCAGCATACAACCATTATTGTATGCCTACTATAGCTACTATGTTCAATAGCAGGTTACCTCCACATTCCATAGCAGGTTATATAACTAAAACCGTACAGGGCCCGTATTGTTTCTTTGGATTTCCAACAAATGGTCAGGCTAAGGAACTTCCTACTGCCAATGGGTACGCCTCTGGATGGACGTCCCGAGAACTAACTAGCTCTCTGCCAACACAAGGCCGGGTTACCTCTTACACAAGGAAACTACTACACGAATATGCCACCCCCCGGTCCTTTAGGACCTTTATCTGAGGCCTCGATCACAAAGCAACAATCACACAGTAAATGAGATTGGAGCAACCACATAGGTAAATATCTGGGCTCCATACCATGATACCACCTTTTTCTAGAAGGAAATGACATACCCTAAAGGGAGCGACCCTCATAACCTTGCCACATCTATCCTATTTCGACCATTTCCGGTCTGTGAGGTTCGATGAGGTCTCGTCCACAAAGCTACGCTTTTTCACAAAGCCATGCTTTGATCAACAAATGATCAACGAATGATCATCAACACACAGCAACACTTAGCATGCCACACTACCAAATTGGGAGTATATCACTGATAACCCTCAACTACATAACCTCTGAGCTCGTACGTCTCAGAGAAGGGTGTTAAGCTAAGAGAATAAATTGTCCGCCACCAAACAGAAATGTATTTGAAAGAAATCGGCTTTATATCTCAAAGTGTAGTGTCAGACATACAACCATACAAGTCTATTCCGGGTTCGAACAAAACCGAAGGCACTTCCGAAGAAGCCCTTGCAATCCGGGTATTCACAATCCCGATCGAACTTCCCATCTCTTAGGGAATCTCTATACCGGGCGCTAGCCAGTGCAGAAACAATCGATAAGTTATCCTATCGTTTTCACAAATACCCGGTCTTCAACACCGGTCTTCAATTGCTATCCATATACAATGTATCACTTATTCGGGATGGGTTATATGACACAAAGTCCTCTCCCGGCTAAACCGAATAGTGAGCGTAATATTTAAAAACATATGGATAATGGGATTTCAATTAAGTCACAACTTATTACCCAAAACTTTTCTTTCAAATGGTTTAAACAAATTACCATTTTAATCTTTTAAACAAAAGATTCAATTCACAAAGTTCACTCAGTTTCACAAAGATCTATTCATAGATTTTCAAATCAATTTTCCATTCAAATTGGATTAACTCGTTTAATCTTTATATCAAAGATTTAATTCATAGATTTCAAAAAGAATTCACTCATAACTTGGAAAACCATTTTTTCAATTCAAACTTGAAATTCCTTTAACTTAAATTGGAATTTCATTTCTTATAGGAAAGCTTTTATTCTTTGAAACAATTAGTTTTCATTTTGGAAAATCTGATTCATTTATACGAATTACAATCCTTGGGTTAAATTCAAATTCTCAAACCAATACTTTTAAAATGGTTTAATTTCATATAAACACATTTATAACATCTTTAACCAAAATTTCCAAGCATAGAATTTAATTCCAAATTTTGAATTCAAATTCAAATTAAATTATTTAAATTGAAAAACTTTACCAAGTTATTCAAAATAACTTTTATCTTAAAAAGCTTTAACATTTAACCCAAATCCATTTCCAAAATCAATTGAAATTAAAATTTCCATTTCAAAAATATTAAATTTAAATCATCTGTGACTTAACTGATTTCCACGTGAAATCCATATTTGTGTGTGTAAGAGTGTGGTCCAGGGGTTTCACACAGTAGTGCAACATCATCATCAGTCATTACAGATTAAAATACAGAAATATAGTTAATAAGCGGTATAAACTATAACGCTTATCTTTCATTACAGATCACCGATATATATCACAGATAATAAGTTACATCACAGGTAATTAATTACATTACAGATCACAACACAAATCAGGATATATCACAAAGCATCACATATCAGAAATATCAAACAATTCAACATCCAATGTAATACAAACATCCATAAGTATGATCAATTTAATTATCTGATTAATTTAAATCAGATTAATTTCTATGAATAAATTTGCTAGTTATGGTAAATGAATAACAACATTTAATAACTTATCCTTTAATTAATCATTAATTAACCATTAATTAATAATTAATCCTTAATTAATTTTCCTTAATTAATTACAATAACTAATTAATTACTCCTTAATTAATAGTTATTCTTAATCACTTATTTTTAATTAATTACAATGAGCAATTAATATCTTAATTGCTTCCATAAAGTAATTACACTTACATAATTTCATAAATGATTATTTTAAAATTGATTAATCTAAATTAATCACATGAAACTCAATTAATTACATTGAATAATTAATTTCTTAATTACTTCCATTAAGTAATTACACTTAAACAATTTACAATTTTATCTTAAATTAATTAATCTAATCAAATATCAAAATTAATCACATTAATTCATTATTAAATACAAATTAATTTATCTTTAAAAATCCATTTATTCATCTCTAATTATAAATTAATCTAAATCATTAATTTATAAATTAAATCAATTACTCATTCTTTAATTACCTCATTAAATCAATGTAAAACCTTAATTATCTCTAAGATAATTCATTTCCTTTATTTATGACTTAATTGACATTAACATATGTATTTCAAAACATTTTACTTTTGAATTTACATTTACGTTCCATTTTGAGTTTATGATTCAAAATGATTAACCATTTTAAACCTTAATCAAATTTAAAAAAAAATTACTTTATAAATCTTAAAATAATGTAAAGAACATTCATTTCTTATAAAAACTTATATAAGAAAAAGGTTTTAAACTAAATTATCTAATTATAAAAAAAAAATTTAAATACCTGTTTTAAAACCTGCTATTCAAGATTATAGGAAGGGTGTACATTATTGACTTATCAGTGCTATTCGAGAGCATACTCAGTCAGAAGTAATTTTTATTGTTTGTATTAGAAGTCCCATTCGTTTTCTCAGGCGGTTGAACTCTTATTTTTTTGCTTAGGCGGTTGAAGTCATGTTCGGTTGCTCAGGCGGTGTAATGCATGTTCCTCCAGGTTAAGAGAGGGTTGATAGTTAAATTCCAGAAGGAGTCTAGGACTAGACGTAGAACGGGAGGTTCGAATCAGTATAAAAATCCCTGATGTCATTTACTTTACTTTTATATTTATAATCTGCACTGGTAGATAATTTAGTTAATATTCCATTTTACGATCCTTGGCCACTTTCATGACAAATATTGACACAATGCATCTACACGTGCCTATTTCTTGTCGTAATCGTCACTTTTCTTTTGGCTTGTTTGTTCTTGGGTTTATGGGTTTTGGAGCGTTGCTGGGAATGGATTGGTTATCTAAGTTTAAAGCTATCTTGGATTGTGGTAGAACGCTCGTCGGAGTTAGTGATGCTGGAGATGTTGGTGTTGATATTAGTTGTGAAGAGCCAGACAAGTTAATGAAAAGTTTTCTTTATTCACTCCAAGTGGTTAAAGCGGAGCAAGAAGATGTATTGGTTGTTCGAGATTTCACTAATATTTTTTATGAGGTGCAAGGTTTACCTCCTCACCGTGAAGTAGAGTTTTGTTTTGAATTGGTTTCGGGAACAAGACCTATTGTACAATCCCTACGAAGGATAGCTTCGAAAGAGAAGATGTAACGACCCGATATTTTCAACCATTCGCATCCGTACATGTCGGACTTGAATTGCTCAAAATACCGCGTTGTAAATAAAACTTGGCAAATCTCAGAATATACAGTAAATAAATAATCACAGATCGCAGACACAGAGTAAGAAGTGCAGCGGAAGTAAAAGAAATAGTAGTTCATGAAGCTACTATGTAAATATATCAGAGTTAAATAAGATACAATAGAAGAAATAAAGTACAACAGAAGTCTCAATATGATAAAATACAAACACTCGAGTCAGGACATACATATTTATACAATATAAACCAACTCAAGTGAACTGTAATAAAGGTACAAGTAACTTAAAGAATGCTTGGGATCGCCCATTCTTTAAGGATCCGTTAAACTATCTACTATGTAGTAATATTCGCTATTATAATAATGTCTAATATAAAATAAACATACTTTTAAATAGCATTAAGGCTTTACATTTTCCACCTTAACACGTAATAGTCCCAGTAGTCTATTGTGACGACCGCCCATGACCCCTGCACCGAATCTAGAGATAGTGCGCTGTAAAGTGTGCCAGGCGACCATGGACGATTGTCAGGGTAGATTGAAACAACAGAATCTATCGTATTACTCACAGCGCATGGACAAAATACAATAGAACATATGTATAGTGAAGCTTTACAGAACAAAATGACATCATATAAAACTCCATAATAGTTGAATACAAGCATCCACATAGTCAATACATCAAGCCTCACTACATATCTCTCAGAGAATACAAAACTGCGGAATATCCAGTACATATAATAAGAAGATAATATGCAACCCTCCAGCTCGTCTTCGATATCAGCATCGTGAGAAGAGAACATCACTTGTCACCTGCTACCTAGTCTGCCCGTCCCAAAATGGACGAACAGCCCAAGGCAATAAGAATTAAAACATAAAGCCTTGAGTCAGACAACAGTCTTAGTGAGCAGTAAATTAACTAACAACATACCAAAAGAGCATAAAGGAAAAGGAATAGGAATACAACCCTCCCACTCCAACCTCATTCTACAGTGATAGCCCCCAGACACACACTAAGCAGAAGCAAACATAGCAGAGCATACAATTTAAAGTAAAGCTATTATCACTCGAGTCAAGGGCGATGTTTTCCAAGTACCAAGGCCTAAATCAGATAAGCACCCAGAAAATACCGCTCTTGAGTCCGAAATGACGTTACAACCAAACATCCATGACTCTGGCTATCACTGTTATCATTGCTTCGATATCACCGTTAATTGAATGACCGGCACATTCTTTCAGCCGTCCGTCAAGGGCTAATGGAAACCCCGGTTCTAGACATAACCCCCGCACGTCGTCGCAGCCCGTGCCTAGGACTATCGAATCTGCCCAGAGTACTCGACCATCAACAGTTAGTCGTTGGGACTATCGAATCTGCCCAAACGTACTCTTGCTTAGAGCATGCTAGAACCTTCAACAACGATGCTATCCAAACCTCCTAGTCATCCTCCTCGACGACTATTCTCATATCCATTCATTATCCTCAACTCGAATCATATCACCGAGTTATCAACATGCTTGGAATGATCCCGTCTGGATTAGACCAAGTCTTCATCACATGATGACTCGCTTCATTACATCCTCGCAAAGCCTCATCTCAACATCACATCATCGAATCTATGCATAAGAGCTTCATCATCCCGCTACATATGCCACGAGCAGCTTTCCCAATTCAAGAGCCTTTCCCTTAGCTTTTGAATCGTCTTCGGTCTAAATCTAATCATCAATCATCTAGTTCATAACAATCAATCAAATCAAACATCAATCCAAACAATCAAGCATTCAAATATGATCTAAGTAGACAATTATAACAACAATGGCATTTTCGTAATTAAAGAGTTGAAAGTCCAATAAGCATGAAAACATGGATTATATCTCTACAAACTTGATGAATGAACTTGCATAGGTTAACATATGATAAAATGGATGTAACATCATCATGAACAATGGATCTATATGGATCTACACTTAGGATGAAGAAAATGCATGGAAATCACTATTTTAACACCAAATCGAGCCAACAATCCGATATACTCCTTTGGATCCGTGTGAGAGATAATCACCACTCACCAAATCACCAAAACAAACCCTAATCAACACGCTTCAGATCTGGACAGCGAAGGATCGAGCTTGATCTATCACAAATCCGCTTCAAACGAAGAAATCTCTCTTGAAAAGATGAAGATCTTCAATCTAAGATCTTGAATCTTCAATCTTGATCTTCGATTTGGATGGATGGAAGCACTAGATTAGAGTGGAGAAAAGAAGTGAAGAAGTGTAGAAGTCGAGCTCTCAAAATGGCAGCACTTCGTCGCTTCAAAATCCGGATCCCAAAAATGAAGCCAACCCCTTCTATTTATAGCTGAAATCTACCCCTAGGTCGCTCATCTCCATAGGTCGCTCGGAGTTAGGTCGTCCACGACCTACGACCTAGCAACATCTTCGACCTAACCAAAGCCAGACGCCTTAAAACAAATGCGCATCTGCGACTTAACCTGCCAACGACCTACGACTTAGGAATCACGCGACCTAACACTTAAACTATTCCCTGCGACCTAACAACTCAGGCGCTTCAACGACTTAAAGGCTTACGACTTATCACTTGGCAAAACCTAGCGACCTAACAAAGCCCAACAACTCACGACCTAACAAGGTTACGACCTATAACCTCAGTGACCTAACACTTAGGCAAAACCCAGCGACCTAACACTTATGCGACCTAACTCCTTAGGTCGCTAACACGCTAACTCCTTAGGTCGCTAACACGCTAACTCTTTAGGTCGCTAACACGCTAACTCCTTAGGTCGCTAACACGCTAACTCCTTAGCACGGCCACGACTCAACTAGGCTACGACTTATCTCTTTAGGTCGCTAACTCACCCAGTCGACCTAACTTGGTAACAACTTAACCCTTAGGTCGCTTACGACCTAACCAACCAAGCTACCAGACGACCTAACACATAGCGACCTATCCCCTAACAGCTTACTCCACTAGGTATGCCTACCCTTGAGTCGCCAATTCTATAAGTGGGTCACGACCTATCACTTAGGTCGTTCACGACCTAGGACTTAGAAAAATTCTGCCTAAAATCTGAAATGGCTCAAAAATGCTAAAATTCCAGATTTTGACAAACTTTTCGATCCGTAAAAATACGGGTCGTTACATTCTCTCCCCCTTAGGAATTTCGCCCCCGAAATTCCAAGCAAACAAAGCAACCAAAGACTATTCTGTACGCCTACCATCCATAGTAATCAACAAACCATGCATCCAATTCTATCTTAGCGTACAGAATTCTAAGACTTAGAACAAGTTACAATATCGCGAGATGAGACGACACCTTAGGGCCATACCTTGAAGAGTTCAGGATGAGCTGCCTTCATCCTCTCTTCCACCTCCCACGTACAGTCGTTATCATCATCACTCCATTGTATCTTGAGCAACTTAACTACCTTCCTTCTAAGCTGTTTCGTGTCGGTTTCAACAACACGAAGCGGTTTACGAGGTCTTCTATCAACTGGATCAACTTCAAAATCTTCATAGCTATCTGCAGAAACTACTGCATTCGAGTCGTGCACATACTTCCGTAGATATGATACATGAAAAACATTGTGCACACTCGACATCTTCTCTGGTAACTCCAATCTGTAAGCGAGCTTTCCAATTCGCTCGATGATCGGGAATGGTCCAACAAATCTCGGAGTCAATTTTCCTCTCTTCCCGAATCGAATAACATTCTTCAGTGGAGAAATCTTCACAAAAACCATATCTCCTACGTCGAATTCCAAATCCTTTCGACGCTTGTCGGCATAACTCTTCTGACGATCTTGGGCTTCCTTCATTCGTTGCCGAATGATCTCTATACAATCTGAAGTCTGTCGAATCATCTCTGGCCCAAGTATCAGCTTTTCTCCAGTTTCCAACCAACATGTCGGAGAGTTACACGGTCTTCCATACAATGCCTCATACGGTGCCATACCAATGCTTGACTGGTAACTGTTGTTGTACGCAAACTCCACCAAATGAAGGTGATCTTCCCATGATCCTCCGAAATCCAAAACACAAGCTCTGAGGAGATCTTCCAAAACTCGGTTGACTCTCTCGGTCTGACCATCTGTTTGAGGGTGATAAGCTGTACTCAAACACAACTCGGTTCCCAAAACTTCCTGGAAGCTCTTCCAAAATCCACTAGTGAACAATGGATCTCTATCGCTCACTATACTCTTCGGAATACCATGGAATCGAACTATCCACTTAACATACAACTCAGCCAACTTTGATGCAGTCCTAGTCGATCGAACAGGAATGAATCGTGCACTCTTAGTCAGACGATCCACAATGACCCAAATCCCTTCATTTCCCGTTCTGGTTCTAGGCAATCCATCGATAAAATCCATCGACACTTGTTCCCACTTCCATGTAGGAACTTCTAATGGCTGAAGCAATCCACTTGGCTTCTTCTGTTCGGCTTTTACCAACTGGCAGTTCATACATTTGGAAATAAAATTTCCAACATCCTTCTTCATACCTTCCCAGTAGTAGGTTCTCTTCATATCCCGATACATCTTATTTCCACCTGGATGAATTGTCAGCTTCGAGTGATGACTTTCCTTCAGAACTTCACTCCTCAATTCGTCTATATCGGGAACAACTAGTCGTCCTTGCTTCCGAAGCCAACCTTCTCGATCGACCTCGAATCCTTTATCCTTTTCTGGATCCAATCCAGATTCCAATTCACGGATAATTTTGACAAGCTTATCATCTCGCTTTTGGCCCTCGCCAATCCTTTCCACAAGAGTGGGTCTTATCGATAAGTTTGCCAACATCTCAGGTTCCAATTCACATCTAGGCCTGAAGTCAAATCCAGCTAAATACTAGAGACTCTTCCATTCTGAAAACATGGCTCCCAATCCTGCATGTCTTCGACTTAACGCATCTGCCACTGCGTTACCTTTTCCCGGAGTATAAGCTATACCAAAATCATATGATGCTAAAAACTCTAGCCAACGTTGCTGCCGAAGATTCAAATCCTTTTGGGAGAAAAGATACTTCAACGACTTATGATCCGTAAACAACTCGAATCGAACTCCCAACAGATAATGCCTCCACATTTTCAGAGCAAATACAATCGCCGCTAACTCCAAATCATGAGTCGGGTAATTCCTTTCATGCGGCTTCAGTTGTCGACTGGCATACGCAACAACTTTATCCCTCTGCATCAGCACTGCTCCAAGTCCAGTACCACATGCGTCGGTGTAAACCACCATCTCATCATTCCCACTTGGAATAGTCAAAACAGGAGCACTCGTCAATCTCTCTTTCAGGATTCCGAAAGCTTGCTCACACTTAGCATCCCAACTGAACACTTGGTTCTTCTTCGTCAATCCTGTTAACGGTGCAGCTATCTTGGAGAAGTCTTTGATGAACTGTCGATAATATCCTGCTAATCCAAGAAAACTTCTCACATCAGATGCATTCTTAGGTCTAACCCAATCCTGGATTGCTGCCACCTTAGCGGGATCAACCGCTATTCCACTTCCAGAAATCACATGGCCTAAGAACCTCACTTCACTCTTCCAGAAGTGACACTTCGAAAACTTAGCCTTCAGTTGATGTTTCCGCAAGATTTCCAAAACCATACGCAAGTGCGTCTTGTGCTCCTCTTCCGTTCTGGAATAAATCAGAATATCATCCACGAACACAAGTACGAACTTGTTCAACTGATCTCTGAACACTCTATTCATAAGATCCACAAAATATGCTGGCGCGTTAGTCAATCTAAACGGCATTACCAGCCACTCAAAGAAACCCGATGGTGTCCGAAAAGCAGTCTTCGGCACACTATCTTTAGCCACTCTCAACTGGTGAAATCCCGTTGCCAAATCCATCTGAGAAAACACCTTAGCTTCGTGAAGCTGATCAAACAAGTCATCTATTCTCGGCAATGGATACTTGTTCTTCTTAGTCACCTTATTCAGCTCACGATAATCCACACACAATCTCAACGACCCATCTGCCTTGGTTGCAAACACAACTGGTGCACCCCACTCGGACACACTACGCCGAATGAATCCTTTCTGCAAAAGATCATCAACTTGCACCCTCAACTCCTGTTGTTCCCTAGGCGCCATTCGCCTAAGAGGCATCACAACAGGTCTGGCTCCTTCAACTAGATCTATTCGAAACTCGATCTCTCTATGCGGCGGCAACCCTTTGACTTCGTCAAAGACATCCTCGAATCTGTTAGCGATCGGCACTGATGACAGTCCATCCCGTGGAACAACTAGCGAATACATGAAGCTCATGAAGACGCCTTCTTCATGCTTACATCGTATCACAACCTTTCGCCCCTCCACATTCTCGACTGTCACTTCCAACCTTTCGCAATCAACCTTTGCCGCATACTTCCTAAGCCAGTCCATACCCAAAATAATTCCGAACCCCGCAAAGTTCAGAACAAAGCAATCACAAACAAAAGAGCAACCATGACTCGATACAACTAGACCACGGCATAACATACACAAACAAGACGAACCCCGAACTGGATTAGTCACAACCAATGGCCTATCAACAATATCCGGTTCCAAACCTAACCGGCCTACGAGTTCATTACAAACAAACGAATGCAACGCTCCAGTATCAAACAGAACTCTAACTGGAACACCACATAGGAAAAGAGTACCTTGAACAACCACACACTTTCCCTTCTCTTCAGCAGTAGGAGCTTTCGAAGACGACGGAACAGCTCCTAAAGCATAGGCTTGCACAATCTGCCTGTCCTTCCTCGGTTCTGGACAATTCTTCCTGATGTGCCCTGGCTTGTCACAGTTGTGACACTTCATCGGTGCCTTCGGATTCTTACAATCCTTAGAGAAATGGCCCTTCTGCTGACAATTGTAGCAAGTCACCTCGCCTTTCGGCTTCTTCTGGCCATCCTTACCCTTCTGCTGCTGCTGCTTCCTCTTCTTGTTTCCACCCTGCTGGGGTTTAGACTCTTCCCTGGTCACAGCAACAACAGATCCATCCTTAGGAAACAGACTCTCATGCCTGAGAGCTTTCTCCACAAGCTTCTCAAATGAATCATCCAAATGATCCACCAACTGCCTCCCAAGATAACTATCCAAGCCAGTCACAAACTTCTCATTCTTCTGATAAGCAGATTCAATATATGACCGAGCATACTTGGACAAAGCTTCAAACTCAGAAACATACTCAAGAACAGATCTTCCACCCTGCTTGAGCTCTACAAACTTCTTGAACAAAACAGACTTCTGAGCTGTAGAAATGAACTTAGCTTCAAATCTAACTTGGAATTGCTCCCAAGTAATCTCTTCTTCCGGAGTATCGATGGTAATAGAGTTCCACCAATCAGAAGCTCTCCCTTGAAGCTGTCTCGATGCCAACTTCCTCTTAGTTGCATCGTCAATTCCAAATCACCAAAGATCCTTCTACAATCATCTATCCACCTCTGGACCTCAATAGTTGATTCTGTTCCCAAGAAAACCTTCCCTCCAAGAGCAGTATAGTCCTTGCACAACTTAGCAAAATCCACTGGTTTCGGAGTTTGGACTTGAACTCCAACATCTACTGCTGCCCCCGGAACTGGTATCCTTCTCATGATCGAAGTCGTCATAGCTTCGAACATGGCTGCATAATCAGCAGTCTCTTCAGTAGCACGGCCTTCCCTAGCAGCTGGTCTCCCTCTTCGACTCATTCTCAATATCTATAAAAAGGAATGATTAGAACATCTAGAGAAACAACTGCATAAAGGACTCAAACTCTACTAAGCTACTATATTATATATAGTAATCATCCATCAAAATACAATTACGTCTCTCATACATAGTTACGACGACGAGCGTTGGGTAAAATCGATTAACCAATGCTCTGATACCAAATGTGACGACCGCCCATGACCCCTGCACCGAATCTAGAGATAGTGCGCTGTAAAGTGTGCCAGGCGACCATGGACGATTGTCAGTGTAGATTGAAACAACAGAATCTATCGTATTACTCACAGCGCATGGACAAAATACAATAGAACATATGTATAGTGAAGCTTTACAGAACAAAATGACATCATATAAAACTCCATAATAGTTGAATACAAGCATCCACATAGTCAATACATCAAGCCTCACTACATATCTCTCAGAGAATACAAAACAGCGGAATATCCAGTACATATAATAAGAAGATAATATGCAACCCTCCAGCTCGTCTTCGATATCAGCATCGTGAGAAGAGAACAACACCTGTCACCTGCTACCTAGTCTGCCCGTCCCAAAATGGACGAACAGCCCAAGGCAATAAGAATTAAAACATAAAGCCTTGAGTCAGACAACAGTCTTAGTGAGCAGTAAATTAACTAACAACATACCAAAAGAGCATAAAGGAAAAGGAATAGGAATACAACCCTCCCACTCCAACCTCATTCTACAGTGATAGCCCCCAGACAGACACTAAGCAGAAGCAAACATAGCAGAGCATACAATTTAAATTAAAGCTATTATCACTCGAGTCAAGGGCGATGTTTTCCAAGTACCAAGGCCTAAATCAGATAAGCACCCAGAAAATACCGCTCTTGAGTCCGAAATGACGTTACAACCAAACATCCATGACTCTGGCTATCACTGTTATCATTGCTTCGATATCACCGTTAATTGAATGACCGGCACATTCTTTCAACCGTCCGTCAAGGGCTAATGGAAACCCCGGTTCTAGACATAACCCCCGCACGTCGTCGCAGCCCGTGCCTAGGACTATCGAATCTGCCCAGAGTACTCGACCATCAACAGTTAGTCGTTGGAACTATCGAATCTGCCCAAACGTACTCTTGCTTAGAGCATGCTAGAACCTTCAACAACGATGCTATCCAAACCTCCTAGTCATCCTCCTCGACGACTATTCTCATATCCATTCATTATCCTCAACTCGAATCATATCACCGAGTTATCAACATGCTTGGAATGATCCCGTCTGGATTAGACCAAGTCTTCATCACATGATGACTCGCTTCATTACATCCTCGCAAAGCCTCATCTCAACATCACATCATCGAATCTATGCATAAGAGCTTCATCATCCCGCTACATATGCCACGAGCAGCTTTCCCAATTCAAGAGCCTTTCCCTTAGCTTTTGAATCGTCTTCGGTCTAAATCTAATCATCAATCATCTAGTTCATAACAATCAATCAAATCAAACATCAATCCAAACAATCAAGCATTCAAATATGATCTAAGTAGACAATTATAACAACAATGGCATTTTCGTAATTAAAGAGTTGAAAGTCCAATAAGCATGAAAACATGGATTATATCTCTACAAACTTGATGAATGAACTTGCATAGGTTAACATATGATAAAATGGATGTAACATCATCATGAACAATGGATCTATATGGATCTACACTTAGGATGAAGAAAATGCATGGAAATCACTATTTTAACACCAAATTGAGCCAACAATCCGATATACTCCTTTGGATCCGTGCGAGAGATAATCACCACTCACCAAATCACCAAAACAAACCCTAATCAACACGCTTCAGATCTGGACAGCGAAGGATCGAGCTTGATCTATCACGAATCCGCTTCAAACGAAGAAATCTCTCTTGAAAAGATGAAGATCTTCAATCTAAGCTCTTGAATCTTCAATCTTGATCTTCGATTTGGATGGATGGAAGCACTAGATTAGAGTGGAGAAAAGAAGTGAAGAAGTGTAGAAGTCGAGCTCTCAAAATGGCAGCACTTCGTCGCTTCAAAATCCGGATCCCAAAAATGAAGCCAACCCCTTCTATTTATAGCTGAAATCTGCCCCTAGGTCGCTCATCTCCATAGGTCGCTCGGAGTTAGGTCGTCCACGACCTACGACCTAGCAACATCTTCGACCTAACCAAAGCCAGACGCCTTAAAACAAATGCGCATCTACGACTTAACCTGCCAACGACCTACGACTTAGGAATCACGCGACCTAACACTTAAACTATTCCCTGCGACCTAACAACTCAGGCGCTTCAACGACTTAAAGGCTTACGACTTATCACTTGGCAAAACCTAGCGACCTAACAAAGCCCAACAACTCACGACCTAACAAGGTTACGACCTATAACCTCAGCGACCTAACACTTAGGCAAAACCCAGCGACCTAACACTTATGCGACCTAACTCCTTAGGTCGCTAACACGCTAACTCCTTAGGTCACTAACACGCTAACTCCTTAGGTCGCTAACACGCTAACTCCTTAGGTCGCTAACACGCTAACTCCTTAGGTCGCTAACACGCTAACTCCTTAGCACGGCCACGACTCAACTAGGCTACGACTTATCTCTTTAGGTCGCTAACTCACCCAGTCGACCTAACTTGGTAACAACTTAACCCTTAGGTCGCTTACGACCTAACCAACCAAGCTACCAGACGACCTAACACATAGCGACCTATCCCCTAACAGCTTACTCCACTAGGTCTGCCTACCCTTGAGTCGCCAATTCTATAAGTCGGTCACGACCTATCACTTAGGTCGTTCACGACCTAGGACTTAGAAAAATTCTGCCTAAAATCTGAAATGGCTCAAAAATGCTAAAATTCCAGATTTTGACAAACTTTTCGATCCGTAAAAATACGGGTCGTTACATCTATCCAGTATTAGCATACACCCAAAATGGGGGCTATCCTCGATACTCCACAGGCTACGGGAGAAATCACAAATTGTAGTAAAGCTCGATATGGTAAGTGACATGGCACAACTAGGCAATGCCATGGTAGATATACTAATTACGCATTCGGGCTGGTGGTGACGCATAGCAGCCACTATCGCCCACCTCGAACAACACTCCCAAATCAAGGGGTGCACCCAATCAATCACAAAGTAATAGAATGGTATCGAAGAAGTGTGTCTGATCAGAGGTGCTACCTCCTTGGCCCGTCAATCGCTCCTGTTTTAGCCACTTTATGCCAACTCACGGGAGTTCGGTCCATAAATATACCTTAGGATCGTCGCCACCATCCTACTTCATTTTGGAAACTCCACCGCGTACACAGTTGTCAAAGTGGTTTTCGGTATCGACAGAGAGTATGTCCATATCCGATCCCGGTCTCTTTAACAACCAATCGTTATTATAACCCGTGGTTATAATTTAAAAACAGTTTATACTTCAAAATAGACTATCATTTCAAATCCAAATCTTTATCAAAATAAAGATTAAATCAATTCCAAACCATTTCAGTATATTTAAAATATCATATCATTTCAAAACTTCATTTCAAATCATTTCAATATATCAAAATATCATATCTTTCCAAAACTTCATTTCAAATCATTTAATATATCAAAATATCATATCTTTCAAAACTTCATTTCAAATCATTTAATATATCAAAATATTATATCTTTTCAAAACTTCATTTCAAATCATTTAATATATCAAAATATTATATCTTTTCAAAACTTCATTATCAAATCATCATTTGAGTTCAAATCCAAATATTCAACTTTAAATGCCTTTTAAATTCAAAGATATCATTCATTTATTATCATTTCAAGTCACCTTTTAAATAGTTTATATTTCAATCAAAATAATTCATCTAAACCATTTAAAAGTGTAATTATTATACTTTCAAATCAAGTATTAAAATTTCCAAAGTTTCAATTCAATTCAATCATTTATTTCAATTAAATTTTCATAGACCATTTCAATTCTTATAAATTTCAAATATAGATTTAATCCACAAAATAACTATTCAAATTATAAAATAAATTCCAAAGCTTTATTATCCTATATTTCATAAGTCCAATATCCTTTAAATAGATTCCAATTACAAGTAAACCAAATAATTTTCATACTAATATAAACTTCAATTATTCATTCCAAGATTTAATATCATTTCAAATTCATTTCAAAATATCAAAATATCATTTCAAAACATCATTTATTTAATTTAAATTTAAATACCATCTAATCACATTTCAAAATAGTTGTATTTCCCAAATCAACTATTCCATTTAAATCATTTAAAGTCAATTCATTATATTTAATAATTAAATATTTAATTTCCAAAATTTAATCTTTTTCAAAGATCATTTATTCATTTGAATTTATTAAACAAAGAAAATTCAACTTTCGCAGCACTTAGAAAATGCTACGAAATGTTATGTTTAAAAACAGTTCATTAACAAAAGACGACATTTAAAATGCTGTAATATCTTAATTTAGTTTTAATTAAAATCTTAGTTAAATTTAACCACTATAGCACTAACAAAGTGCTATAATAACCCTTAGTTCAAATTTGCTATTTGGTTCATTTAAAACAACTACAGCATTTTCCAATGCTGTAATATCTTTACATTACATTTCAAAAATGCTGTCAAATCAAATTCGGAGTTTTATTTACAATTTCACACATAATTAACTTTTAATATAAATCATTTAACTTATAAAATCATATATTTTCACATTTAAAAACAATCATTTAAATACCTTTATTTCTATGATTTTATAAAGTCAAATTTCCATACAAAATCAAATTAAATAACAATTAAATTTCCATTTCTTTAATTAAATTCTTAACTTAACAACTAAGTTTAAATTTCCAAAATATAACTTATTTCTATTTATTTTACTTGATTAAAAATTCACTTTTAAACAAAATTCACAAAATTCAATTTAAGTTATATTTCCAAATTCAGCTTAAATATTCATTTATTTCATATTTTATTTTATACAAAAATCATTAACACTTTAAAAATCATTTTACTTAATAAAATCATTAAATTCATTTTAAATAAAAATTGTCATATTTTCTTACTTTACATAAATTCCATTTATAACCAAAATCATAAATTCCAAAATTAACTTATATTTCAAATTCTACTTCACCATTTACTTAATTCACTTATTTAATTTGTAGAAAATCACAAATATTTTATAGAAATCATTTTAATAAAATTTAAATCAAAATATCATAATATTTACATTTTTAAAATATTTTAAAATTATCAGAAAAATATATAAACAATGGGTCTGTATATAATTTTCTAACCTAGGTCAAGTGATACGGATATATATCATTTCAATCCGCAATTTACAAAGAAAACCCGGGTTCTATCATTTCAAACCCGCAATCCCAAGTAATATGAAATGTATAAAAACCGCTCAGGCCTATCATTTCAGCCCATAACGATTTTCCCCTATTCTAAAGTCTGTTTGGGTATGTATCATTTCAACCCATAGTGATTCTAATCTACAGGGAACTTGCAATGGTGATAACTGATATAAATAACAGAATAGCATAAAATAACAGTGACATATGATATACATGTGTAATAACAGGGGTAAGCATCATATGATCATAATATAGCAGATATAGCATGTGATATGGTTTTACAGATTCAAATGGTGTCAGTTTACTAGTTATATAAGTACAAATCGTCTGGTGAGAATTTACTCACTTGTTTAAGTTGGAGATGACAAACAAAGCACACAACACAGAAACTACGAAGGCATGACAACTCGAATATGATTTGAGAATGGGAGAGCCAAAGATTAATTTCCTTGAACAAATTCAAACAAGCAAGTATATAAAGCATAAGTTTCAAAACAAGATGCCACTAAACAATGTTAGGAACAAATGCATAAAACAAAACCCAAGTATTTGCACTTGCTTTCAACCACTTATGGTTTAGCTATAGGTCTGAAATGCATGGCTAAGGGGTGGGTTTGGATCTGGTTTTGGGTTCCATAGGGTCGGCCTAGCTTGGGAAAAGATAGTGCAAAGATGGATATGCATGAAAAGTACAAGACAATGCAACAAAACAATGTTTCAATGCAACATATGCTCACGGCCAAGGCAAGCATGGTCACGGCCAGGCCTTGTGAGGTCAGAAGGTGATGTGACAGAGGTCTTAGGTCAGGTATAGGCTGGTGGTGGTGGTGCAAGTGGCGGCCAAGGGGTTGTGGTGAGGTGGTGAAGGCATAGGAGCTAGGCAATGCATGTATAGGTGGAGTTTGCTCAAATTTTTGATGGATCTTTATCATGGATGGCCATGGCCAGGTAGGAAAGAGGTGCTGGAGGAGGTAGTGACTGGTTGTGGTGGTGGTGGAGGCAGCCAAGATGATGGAGGAGGAATGGCCAAGCAAATAGATGAAGGCAAGTGCAAATGAATTAAGAAAAACAAGAAAAATGAGTAGAAAGAAGAAGAAGATTACCCAAACCTTTTGCTCAGGTGATGGCCGAAATTTTTTGAGGGATGAGAAGTTTATTTTGTGCGTGAGAAATGAGAAAGTGATCAGCTGAAGAAAAGTTAAGGTCGGCCAAAAAAAATGAATGCAAGAGTTAAGAAAATGAAGAGACGGGAAAACAAAAGGTCTTAAGCAAATCAAGAGTCACAACCTTTCAAATTTCCTTTTTATATATTTTGTAATTTATAAATACCCATAAAACTGATAAATAAAGATAACAACTCAGAAAAGAAAATAAATATATAAAATAAATAATTAAATTTTAATTAAATAGAATTTAAATTAAGAAAATGGCTTAAAATGCACACTAGGTTTTAAAAATTAGAAATAAATTCAATAAGCTTTAGAAAAATTTTATAATCACTTTAAAAATATTTAAAAGTCAAAATATATATGATATAACCTAAATATACAAATTAGAGTAAGATATATCAAATAAAATGTCATTTATATAAATTAAAAATAAAGAAAATTGTTAAATAACTCAATATACACACAATATTGAAAACAATATAACTTTCACAATTTAAATCCGTTTTCAACAAAACGAAAAGCAATATTCATGTTATTAAATCTATTTTCATAATAAAAGATAAAATTTAAGAATTTAAATATTTACATTTAAAATTTAAAAGTCAAAGTTTGACCAGTTTGACCACAAATATACTTTTCAGGAAAATATTCAATTTATACAAGTGTGGAATTATATTTCATATGATAATCAAAATTTATATTTAAAATGAAATGTTTGAAATAAAAAAAGTTTTAAAATAATTTCAAAATAAAATAAAGTCAAATTTAAAATATATGCAAAAATCTAGGGTCGTTACAGAAGAGGAGGTTAGAAGGCTTACTTATTACTTGTTGCAGAAGGGCTTGATCCAATGTAGTACCTCGAGTTGGGGATCGCCAGTCATATTTGTTAAAAAGGCAGACGGTTCTCTATGGTTATACGTAGACTAATGGAAGTTGAACAAAAGGACTATCAAGAATAAATATCCATTGCCAAGAATCGATGATATGTTTGACCAACTCCAGGGTGCTCGGATATTTTCTCAATTAGATCTTGCCATCAGTTTCCACCAATCAAGGGTGGTAGAGGAGAGTATGCCCTTAAAAGCTTTTTGGACCCTTGAACATTTCTACGAGTTGATAGTTATGCCATTTGGATTGACTAATGCATCCGCTTATTTTGTGGACTTAATGAATCAGTATTTCGAGATATTCTTAATAAATTTGCGCTCATCTTTATTGATGGCATTCTTATCTGTTCAAAGACGGAGGAAGAGCACAAATATCATCTCTGTGTCATACACAATACTTTAAGAAGCAATTTGTTAATGGCTAAGTTTTATAAGTGTCATTTCTAGAAATCCAATGTTAGGTTTCTAAGGCATATTGTTTCAGGGGAAGGCATACATGTAACAACCCGCATATTTATCGATTTTATATTTAAATATTTCATCGTTCGTCGGATTTTAGTCCGAAAAACTACTTTTTGCAAACAGTCGAATTAGAACTCGAGACCCCTTCCATTGAGTTCAAAATGCCGTTTGCGACCTTTTTTAGTATAAGCTTCGATATGTTTGGAGTTAGTAGAATTTTGCTACTTTTTCACTTTGGACTTTGGGTTTGGTTCAGCCCATTTGCCCAATTCTGGTTTCATTAACTCAAGCTCCACTCCCTCTCCTCTTCATTACTTCACTTTCACTTTCATTTCCTAACACTTAAGCTTCATCAAAAATGGAGAGTGGAATGGGAAATTAAAACTCCAAGCCCTAGTTGATTTGCAAATCCTTCTTCTAGCTCCAAATTCAAAGAGAAGCTATTGGTAAGCATCCTCTTCATCTTCTCCAACTCATTCTCCTTTCAATTTCAGAAATTCCATAAACCTAATTTAAGAAATGTTTCTCTTTTAAGCCTAGATTCAAGCTTGTTGAGTTGGAATTGAAGAGTGATTGTCCTTGCCATTGCTCTATAGCTTCTTCTTCATTGATTTTGTGAAAAGGTGAGATTTTTATCTCACATCTATGACTATAATTATCTTTGGTTGTTGGGTATTAATTCCTAACACTTCTTCATGTGCATTTGCCCTTGATTTGGATTGGTTTTGTGAATATTCCAATTTTTGGTTTTTGAAGTCAAATTTGTGTGAAAATCCTTTTATGGATGTTTGAACGTGTTTTTGGTGAAGCATCGCAGAGCCTATAGGGCTGGGTTGCCGATTGGTGTAAACCCTTAGCGCCCGTTGCTCGTCCGATCGCGATTGTTGGATGTTCACCCCATAAAGGGGCTAGACTGGAAATGCTTCTGGAGTAGGTTCGGTTGACCGAACCAGGGGTTCAGCCGACCGAACCAGGGGTTCAGCCGACCGAACCAGAAACAGAATGTCTCGGAAGCAAGTTCGGTCGACCGAACCAGACCCAGGAAATTGCCTTGGTCTGTATCGGTCGACCGACCCCCTGGTCCAGTCGACCGACCTGCTCCCATTTTGCCTACTATGTCTACTTTTGCCTATTTTGCTTGATTTCCAAACTTTATCGATTCGTGTTGATTCCCATTTGTTGTTATCATCTATTATTGACGTTGATGACTTCTTTTTCGGGATTTTTGAGAATATCTATTTTGATGGATTTGGTATCGATTTCTTTGGAATTGATTCACGTCTTCGTATGTGAATTTTTATCATTGATTGTTTCTACAATCATTTTTGTGATTTGTCACTTTAAAAATATAAAGGTTTTTTATACTAGTAGTAAATATTCAAACTCTTTCACAAAGATGATTTCAACTCTATTTTTAATACGAAGTTCGTTTATAAAACCGTTTTCCAATCTATTAGTATATACAAACCTTTACCTCATTCGTATGAGAAATCTAATTAAACGGCTTAGTAAAACAAGTGATATGAAACGCTTGCGTTTACTTCATCGGTTAATTTTTGGACTTGTTCGATGGAAACTCTTGTGACAATTTTCTAGTGGAGATCTACAATTTGTTCGTAAATATTAAGTAAAGCAAGTGGTTATGGGACATGAAGCTAAACTCTTATATTTACTAGCTTAGTGTAATTGACACTTCTTGATGATCAATGATGATCATTTTATGGTTTAGACTATCAATGTGCGATGTCTCTTTGTCCATGTGGAGGACTGTACTTCATTTTATTGAGCTTCGTCTCATTTTCGTGGAGCAATCAGCTCATAGGTCTTCGGACCATTCGTGGAGCATTCGGCTCATAGGTCTTCGGACCGTTCGTGGAGCATTCGGCTCATAGGTCTTCGGACCGTTCGTGGAGCATTCGGCTCATAGGTCTTCGGACCGTTCGTGGAGCATTCGGCTCATAGGTCTTCGGACCGTTCGTGGAGCAATCGTCTCATGGGTCTTCGGACCGTTTGTTTGTGATAGGCCTTTCCCCCTTTTGATTTCTGGATTTCTTGTCGATGATTTCAAGAATTTGTGTGTCGTTAACTTTTGTGATTTCTGGATATTGATTTCTGGAATTTATGTTTCACCAGCATTTGCCATTGGCATTGATACGTATGTCATTTTTGTGGCTTGGTGAATTAAATTAAGAATATGACGTTATTTTCTGTGTTTTGAGATTATTGAGATATTGTATGACTTTTGTGGGTTTTCTAATGTATACTTGACATGGTATGACATTTATGGTTATCATACGTTTTATTATTATATCTCTTCTTATATCTCATTTTATCTGATAATTATAGCTAGACTGATCTGTTTATTATTTTCTTCTTAAATAATACTCGGGTCAGACTGAGATTTTACAGGTGCTTCCTCTTGACTCCCTATTTGGAACCATCATCTGACTTTTGGCTAACTACTCTAGCATTGTAGTTTTTGGTTGTATACATTCGATATATTAACTCATTGATGTATACATATTCTGTTGTCTAGCACTTGTATCTTTTCTTTTGTGATATTGTGGATCTTATTTGACCACTACTCTGATGTACACTTTCATGTGTTATATTCATATCTATTTCCGCCTTTGTGATATGAATTGTTTGTGACTGATTTGTGTTATGTTTATTTCTATATTTGTTTCCAAAGATTATATAGCCATTGTGTAGTAGCTTTGAGTTTGTATCGGTATGTCGGATTTCCTCTTGAGATGAAAAGTTATATTTTAATTGACATATCGGTACTCGCACAAAGCAATTATACAGATGGTCGCTCCTCAACAGCCTTATTCTCCATGCTAGTTGATGGCATTACTCCGTAGTGTCCTTGGCTAGCGTGGGTATAGACCTGGGGCATGACAGCTTGGTATCAGAGCCAAACTTCGGAACAATGTAGAATAATCTAGCAAGGATCGTTGTCCTAAGTCTTTCTTAGGAATCGTTCCTTAGGATTTTATTCGAGTCAATTGGACCCGTTCTATCCTATTTTCTTTTATGATTCCTTGTTTTATCAATCGTGATTGCTTGATATTCATTCCGAGAATAACTTTTTCTTCTTCTTTCTTTCTTAAAGAAGATAAATGGATAGATCTGGTCGTCCCAGCGCCGGTCAATCTAGTGCTACTCCTCAGGAGGGAGTATTTATGTCTGCCCAGCGGCTTCTAGATCTTGTTAAGAATGCTCAAGCTATCGGAACCATTCCAGAGCCTACTCATCCTCGATCCGGTTTTGCACGCTTGTGTAGAGATTATACCGATTTGGGTGGAAGGCCATTCCGGGGATCCGAGAGTGTCATTGAAATTCAAGCTTGGCTTAGATCATGCGACCGCATCTTTTCTCGCATGAATCTTGTTGATCTCCACCGAGTCCAATTGGCTTCTAGCATGCTCCAAGAAAGAGCATTGGATTGGTATGAACTTTTGATTTCTGATATTATCGAAGCAGATCTTACTTGGGAGCAATTCCGGGAAAGGTTCGAATTGAAGTTTGTGCCGGAGGCTGAAAAAGTAACTTTAGCCCGATGCTTTATTAACCTTGTTCAAGGTGAATCTTCTGTGACGGACTACGTCGTATCTTTTGAATCTCTTTCTAAATATGGGGTCGAGTATATTAATACCCCATTGAAGAAAAATCAAAGGTTTGTCTATGGGTTGAATAAGAACCTTAAAAAGCCTTTGCTTCTGAAGCTAGAAGTTTCTTTTGATCAGCTTGTTGATATCGCTCTTCGACTCGAAGAGGCCGATAATGAAAGTAATGTTGAAGTTGTGGGTGCCAAACAGAACTTCAACAATAACATGAAGAGGCCTATTAAGTTCAAAGGCCCCGGTCCCAACAAGAAAGGGAAGCAAGAAACTTCTGTAGCAAAGACTCCTACCACTAGTCGTGGACGATGCTACAATTGTGATTCTATAGACCACTATGCAAATGAGTGTCCGCAACCCCTCTATTGTCGCTATTGCAAAAGTTTGAGTCATCATATATCTGCGTGTCCTATACTTCAAGCAAGAAGGAGGGAAAGCTAAAGGTTGTGCAAGCCTCTACTAGCACTTCTCTTAGTCAAGATATCCATTCTATCCTTGATGACATTTATTTTGTGATTATCTTATTCGAGTTCTTTTTGATATGGGTTTCATCTCATTATTTTTATATCAAAAGAACTTGTGATTCTTATTTTAAACATTCTGGACTTGATGACTTCTTTGAGGATTGCAAATCCGGATTGGTGGATCCGCAACACTCAATTTGCCTTTTATTGATGTCGAAATTATTTTATGTGATTTTTTCTTTCCGAGCCGATTTTTACTTATGCTTCGGAATTGACTTTTGTAAGGATTGGCTTAATTATTATGAAGCCATATCCTTTGTCCCGTGGACTATTCATCTTCGACATTTTCAATCTGTTAAGCAGATTTCTGTTTTTTCTTTGTGATTTTGATTCCAATTTGATGGCATCATTTTATTCTTTAAGCTCACATGATGAGGAAAGTGTTATTTCTCTCATTCATGTAGTTTGAGAATTTTCCGGTAATTTTGAGTTTGTTTTAGGATTATCACCTAAGCAATCTTTTGAGTGGTGATAAGGTCTTTTTAGCTCGACCTTGCCACTGATTTTCATTTGCTACGAGTTGCGGGAGTTAGCATTCCATTTACCGCATTCCGCACTCGTTATGAAACTTATGAATGACTTATTGTGTCATTCAGTTTGTCCAGCTTATTTCATCCATTTTGTGAATCGAGTATTCTACGATCTCGATGACTCCATTCTTGTATATATTGATTTTGGATGAAAACAGCAATTTAAAATTTTGCAAATTTTTTCATAAGATTTATTTATAAGTACAATTTGATTTTTTCTCTTAAACGAGCAAAGAATATTCTTAAAAGTTTTTAAGAAACATGTTTATCATATAAAAGATGATTTAGTGATTGTATTGCCCATTGAGTGCTTTAAGAATTCTGGTCGATGTGCATGATCAACGTTATCGATAGGAATTTCCTAAACGCTTTGATGAGACAATCAGACACAGTAAATTGACTTGTAAAAATGTAAATTTTTCTAAAAAGATTATTACATAAAGATAATTGTAATTTTGAAAGTTTTAGCTTTTCGGGAAAGAAGATTATTTAAAAGAACTCTTTTCCGATACTCTTATTCTTGTGATTCCCGAAGGGAACCAAGACTTTATTGTTTATACCAATGCTAGTCGTATTGGTTTGTGTATCGTTCTCTTGCGAAAGAGAACGTGCCATCACTTTTACTTCTAAATCATTAAAGCCGATCGAGACTAAATATGCCACTTATGATCTAGTGCTCGCGGCTATTGTTTTCACTTTTAGAGTTTGGCATCATTATTTTGGGGAAGAAATTTGTTCTCCGCTTCGATCATAAATCTTTGAAATGTTTATTTTCTCAAAAGGAACATAATTTGCGTCAACAGTGTTGGCTCGAGTTCCTTGCATCTTATGATCTTGATATTCTTTATATACTCTGGGAAAGGGTGATCGTTTTGCCGATGCCCTTAGCCGAAAGCAACAAGTAGTTGTTTCTATGATGATATCCGGATGGGATGATCTCGAGACTTTATCCACTTGTGAGATTCGAGATCGTGAATCCAATTTATGTTCGTCTCTTGTTTTGTGTAGCCTGGAGGCTCATCCTTCTTTTGGAATATACTTTTTTTTAGCTAAACTCTATGTCAAGTTAAAATTCATGGAGTTCTTACTTTTATTGTTAAAAATCGTGATCCATTATTTTACAAGTGGATTTTTGGTAAGGTCTTCAAAAGCTTTAGGAACAAAGCTTAAAATTTTAGCATCGCTTATCATCTTTGTCCGATGGACAAACCGAGCGTGTGAATCAACTCTTGAAGATCTCTTTCGTTCATGTGTTCTCGATTTTTGTGGAAGTTGGGAAGATAATATTTCTCTTGTTGAGTTTTCTTCCTATAATAGCTTCCAATCTTGTATTGGTATGGTACCTTTCGAGCCACTCTATGGAAGGCCATGCCGATTCTCTTTGTGTTGGCTTGAAGCGGTGAGAAGCTGGTTTCAGGTTCAGGTCTTATTGGTGTTCATTCATGTTTCACCTATGATGGGTGTTGTGCGTTTCTGTTGATCGGGAAAGTTAGCACCATGATATTTTGGTCCATTTCCCATCACCGAACGTATTTGTTCCGTGCCTTATCGCCTCTTTATTACCGGCTCAATCTTTTGCTATTTATGACGTTTTCCACGTCTCTCTACTACGAAAATACCTTAGGGATTCCGATTTTATTCTTGAGCCCGGTGTTGTTGAAGAAATTGAAGTTTCACCAGATTTGAATTTTGAGCAACATTCTATTCGCATCATTTCTTCGGGGGTTGAGTGCCTTCGAAATAAAGATGTTCTTTTTGTGAAAGTCCGATGGTTCTTAAATCCTAAGGATTTCTCTTGGGAATCCAGAGAATTCATCGAGCAAACACGTTCGGACTAACTCTTTCGTGCTCTTTATGGTGAACTTCTTATTTCAAACTTTCTTTTGTGATGATATACTTTTGTGGTTGTTACTTTTTAGTTATTTCTTAAGATTGCGAGGACGCAATTTCTTTAAGGAGGGGAGTCTGTAACAACCCGCATATTTATCGATTTTATATTTAAATATTTTATTTAAATATTTCATCGTTCGTCGGATTTTAGTCCGAAAGCTACTTTTTGCAAACAGTCGAATTAGGACTCGAGACCCCTTCCATTGAGTTCAAAATGCCGTTTGCGACCTTTTTGAGTATAAGCTTCGATATGTTTGGAGTTAGTAGAATTTTGCTACTTTTTCACTTTGGACTTTGGGTTTGGTTCAGCCCATTTGCCCAATTCTGGTTTCATTAACTCAAGCTCCACTCCCTCTCCTCTTCATTACTTCACTTTCATTTCCTAACACTTAAGCTTCATCAAAAATGGAGAGTGGAATGGGAAATTAAAACTCCAAGCCCTAGTTCATTTGCAAATCCTTCTTCTAGCTCCAAATTCAAAGAGAAGCTATTGGTAAGCATCCTCTTCATCTTCTCCAACTCATTCTCCTTTCAATTTCAAAAATTCCCTAAAGCTAATTTAGGAAATGTTTCTCTTTTAAGCTTAGATTCAAGCTTGTTGAGTTGGAATTGAAGAGTGATTGTCCTTGCCATTGCTCTAGAGCTTCTTCTTCATTGATTTTGTGAAAAGGTGAGATTTTTATCTCACATCTATGACTATAATTATCTTTGGTTGTTGGGTATGAATTCCTAACACTTCTTCATGTGCATTTGCCCTTGATTTGGATTGGTTTTGTGAATATTCCAATTTTTGGTTTTTGAAGTCAAATTTGTGTGAAAATCCTTTTATGGATGTTTGAACGTGTTTTTGGTGAAGCATCGAAGAGCCTATAGGGCTGGGTTGCCGATTGGTGTAAACCCTTATCTCCCGTTGCTCGTCCGATCGCGATTGTTGGATGTTCGCCCCATAAAGGGGCTAGACTGGAAATGCTTCTGGAGCAGGTTCGGTCGACCGAACCAGGGGTTCAGCCGACCGAACCAGAAACAGAATGTCTCGGAAGCAGGTTTGGTCGACCGAACCAGGGGTTCAGTCGACCGAAATAGACCCAGGAAATTGCCGGGGTCTGTATCGGTCGACCGACCCCCTGGTCCAGTCGACCGACCTGCTCCCATTTTGCCTACTATGTCTACTTTTGCCTATTTTGCTTGATTTCCAAACTTTATCGATTCGTGTTGATTCCCATTTGTTGTTATCATCTATTATTGACGTTGATGACTTCTTTTTCGGGATTTTTGAGAATATCTATTTTGATGGATTTGGTATCGATTTCTTTGGAATTGATTCACGTCTTCGTATGTGAATTTTTATCATTGATTGTTTCTACAATCGTTTTTGTGATTTGTCACTTTAAAAATATAAAGGTTTTCTATACTAGTAGTAAATATTCATACTCTTACACAAAGATGATTTCAACTCTATGTTTAATACAAAGTTCGTTTATAAAACCGTTTTCCAATCTATTAGTATATACAAACCTTTTCCTCATTCGTATGAGAAATCTAATTAAACGGCTTTGTAAAACATGTGGTATGAAACGCTTGCGTTTACTTCGTCGGTTAATTTTTGGACTTGTTCGATTGAAACTCTTGTGACAATTTTCTAGTGGAGATCTACAGTTTGTTCGCAAATATTTAAGTTAAGCAAGTGGTTATGGGACATGAAGCTAAACTCTTATATTTACTAGCTTAGTGTAATTGATACTTCTTGATGATCAATGATGATCATTTTATGGTTTAGACTAGCAATGTGCGATGTCTCTTTGTCCATGTGGAGGACTGTACTTCATTTTATTGAGCTTCGTCTCATTTTCGTGGAGCAATCGGCTCATAGGTCTTCGGACCGTTCGTGGAGCATTCGGCTCATAGGTCTTCGAACCGTTCGTGGAGCATTCGGCTCATAGGTCTTCGGACCGTTCGTGGAGCATTCGGCTCATAGGTCTTCGGACCATTCGTGGAGCATTCGGCTCATAGGTCTTCGGACCATTCATGGAGCAATCGGCTCATAGGTCTTCGGACCGTTTTTGGAGCATTCGGCTCATAGATCTTCGGACCGTTCGTGGAGCAATCGGCTCATGGGTCTTCGGACCGTTTGTTTCTGATAGGCCTTTCCCCCTTTTGATTTCTGGATTTCTTGTCGATGATTTCAAGAATTTGTGTGTCGTTAACTTTTGTGATTTATGGATATTGATTTCTGGAATTTATGTTTCACCGGCATTTGCCATTGGCATTGATACGTATGTCATTTTTATGGCTTGGTGAATTAAATTAAGAATATGACGTTCTTTTCTGTGTTTTGAGATTATTGAGATATTGTATGACTTTTGTGGGTTTTCTAATGTATACTTGACGTGGTATGACATTTATGGTTATCATACGTTTTATTATTATATCTCTTCTTATATCTCATTTTATCTAATAATTATAGCTAGACTGATCCGTTTATTATTTTCTTCTTAAATAATACTCGGTTCAGACTGAGTTTTACAGGCGCTTCCTCTTGACTCCCTATCTGGAACCACCATCTGACTTTTGGCTAACTACTCTAGCATTGTAGTTTTTGGTTGTATACATTCGATATATTGACTCATTGATGTATACATATTATGTTGTCTAGCACTTGTATCTTTTCTTTTGTGATATTGTGGATCTTATTTGACCACTACTCTGATGTACACTTTCATGTGTTATATTCATATCTATTTCCACCTTTGTGATATGAATTGTCTGTGACTGATTTGTGTTATGTTTATCTCTATATTTGTTTCCGAAGATTATATAGCCACTGTGTAGTAGCTTTGAGTTTGTATCGGTATGTCGAATTTCCTCTTGAGATGAAAAGTTATATTTTAACTGACATATCGGTACTCGCACAAAGCAATTATACAGATGGTCGCTCCTCAACAGCCTTATTCTCCGTGCTAGTTGACGGCATTACCCCATAGTGTCCTTGGCTTGCGTGGGTATAGAGGTGGGGCGTGACAATACTAGTGGACCCAGCTAAAGTTGTTAAGGTTCAAGACTGGAAGAAGCCCGAAAGTGTGACGGAAATTAGAAGTTTCTTGGGATTGGCAGGCTTTTATCATAGGTTTATCAAGGACTTCTCGAAGATTGCTTCTCATCTAATGAAGTTAACAAAGAAAGATGTTATGTTTGTTTGGACTTCTAAGTGTGATCAAGCATTCAATGAATGGAAAGAGAAGTTGACTAGTGCTCATGTTTTAACAATTTCAGATGGGAGCAAAGGTTTAAACATGTGTAAAAATGCTTATGGAACCAGATTGGAAGCAGTTCTAATGCGGTATAGGAAAGTTATTGCCTATATGAGTCAACAACTAAAGCCGCATGAGAAAAAATATGCTACGCATGATTTGGAGCTTTTGGTTGTTGTCTTTGCATTAAAGATGTGGAGGCATTATCTTCTGGGTGAAAGGTTCGAGTTATACATGGACCACAAATCCTTAATTGACCTCTTTACCTAGAAAAATTTGAATTTAAGGCAGCATAGATAGCAGAGTTAGCAAGTGGCATTGCTGATGCGTTGAGTAGGAATGTAGCAATGGTTGCAAATCTAGAAGTTAAGCCAGTATTGTTAGAGAGGATTGCATCTAGTCAAGAGGCAGATCCTATTTCGGCTCAACTTAAGAAGAATGTTGAAGAAGGTGTTGTTTCTAGCTTTAAGATTGATCCCTGGGGCATATTGAAAATGAATGGGCGTATTTGTGTTCCGGAGTTTAATGGACTTAGGCAAGAAGTGTTCGCCGAATGTCATAGTTCAAAGTTATATTTTCATCCAGGAGTGACCAAGATGTTCAAGGATATGAAGAGGGTATTCTGGTGGAAGGGGTTGAAGCAAGATATTTCAATCTTTGCGAGTCATTATGCAAACTGCTAGTAGATTAAGAGTGACCAGCAGAAGACAACTAGACTACTTCAGCACTAGAGATTCTGAAGTGGAACTGGGACCAGATTTCTATGGACCTTATTGATGGGCTTTCTAGGTCAAGAAGAAGTAACGAAGGCATTTTAGGTTTAGTCAATCGACTGACCAAAAGTGCCCATTTCTTTCCTGTCAAGCCAACTAGGACTGCTATGAGTCTGGCGAGTTTGCAGGTGAAGGAGATTGTGATACTCCATGGGATTTCTTGTGGTATTGTAAGTCAATGATACCTGATATTCACTTGCAGGTTCTAGGAGAGACTACAGACTGCTTTAAGGACTGAGTTAAGTCTAAGTACAGCTTATAATCCCTAAATAGATGAGCAGACGAAGAGATTGAACCGAATCTTAGAGGATTTATTACGAGCATGCATTCTAGACTTCAGGGGTTCTTGGGAAGATCATTTACCCATAGTCTAATTCACTTACAATAATAGCTATCAGGCAAACATTGGTATGGCCCGTTTCAAAACTCTTTATGGTCATTCATGCTGTTCTCTTTCATGTAGGGTTGAATCTAGAGATAGACTTGTTCTTGGACCTGACATGATCTTAGAAGCCAATGAGAAGGTAGATGATATTAGAAGAAAGATAAAGGAAGCGCAAGATCGGAAAAAGTGTTATGCATATCGAAGTCACATGGATCTAGAGTTCTCAGTCGAGGACATAGTATCTGTAAAAGTCTCCCCTTTGAGAAGTGTTGTGAGGTTTTAGGGCAAAAGGGAAGTTAGCCCCTTGATATATTGGCCATTTTCCCCATACTGGACTGAATTGATAAACTTGCATATAAAGTGGATTTAAAAGATGGACTATCAGATCTGCACAGCGTAATTCACGTATCTCATTTACGTAAGTATGTACATGGCCCTTCGGTGATAGCAAGACCAGCACAACAAGTTGAATTGGAGGTTCACCCTAACTTAACCATTCTTAGGCGGCCTATTCATATCGTCACTCGAGATATAAAGCGATTAAGGATGAAGGTTGTGAATCTTGTTAAGGTTTAGTAGAGAGGAGATGTTAAATCTTGTACTTGAGAAATCGAGGACTATAGTAGGGATTCTTATCCCGAGTCATTGTAGTTGTTTTCTGTATTTTGTTGCCTCTCTTTAGTGTAATCACCAGTTGTGGTGAGGTCGCTATCCTTGTAACTTTATGTGGTATATATGATATCATTTGGGTTTCTTTGATATCTTGAGTTTCTGTGATTAATTTCGAGGATAAAATTTCCTTTAAGAAGGGGTGGATGTAATGACCCGTAATTTAATCACTTTGAACTTGAATATTTAATATATTTTTAAATATTTAAACAATGGATTTTATAACACAAATAAACATGTTTTGTGTAATAAATAATAAAGGAAAATTTATTTGTGAAAATTTATTTACATAAATAAGTAGTCCGGAGAAAAATCTAAAATGTGATCGAAAACCATTTTTCGGATTTTCAACGTTTCATCAATGAAAAGTTGAATTTTTATACTCTTTGATTGGACCACACTTTTAAAATTAATCCTTTCTTAATAAAAAAATGAGAGTGATTACTTCTTAGGAATTAAGAAAAGAATTTGCCTAAAAATCAAAATAGTATAATTACTTGTCTAATAAAACAATAATATAAAACAAAATAGCATAATGATTCTTATATTCCATACGGATAGTTGTCATTAGACCAAAATATGGTCGAATCAGGTTATTCCATGTAGATAGTTGCCATTGGACCAAAATATGGTCGAATTAGGTTACGCCATGTGGAAGGTTGCCATTGGACCAAATATGGTCGAATCAGGTTATGTCATGTGGATGGTTGCCATTAGACCAAAATCTGGTCAAATCAGTTAGATTATATATAGGAGGTTAGGTAAGTACTAAAATACCCTTCTCTTTACCTATAAATACCTAAGTCCATACTCATTTTAATCCATTCACAAACTAATGAAAGAAACCAAATTTCATCTTCATTATCAAATGCAAGTTATTTTAAGTCTCCGGCAAAGAAATTAGGAAGTGAGGGTATCTTATTTTATGAGTATAATTTAATTATTTTATAGTGGGTTAATTATTCTTTAATTTAAAAGAATTATGTATTGATTCAAGTTACTTTAGTTGATAATAATACCTCAACTTGAACGACTTCAATTCTAACCGATGGAAAGTACTTGTTTGATGTTGAAGACTAGAAATAAGTTTATGGATTTGATTTTTCGATTTATTCCAAAAATACTTTGTTTTAAATAAGGGATTTCTTGTCTATGCCATTAGGTAACATAAAATAAATATGATAAATAGTGCTGAAATGTTGACATGTTTATGGAAAGTAAGTCATCTTATATTTAGCACAAAAATTCGATGAGTAGAATTACCTTTATTGGTGAGATTTAGAATCAAAGTGTTTTAACGAAGGCAAGACCAGGAACAACCAGTGTCCTGTCTTACCTAGCTTCGATTCTGGGTGAGGGATAGAGAAGTCGAAATATCGGAAACGTGATAAGTATAAGAGGGTTAATTTCTATAAATAGCTCATGATTAATTAAGTATATGATGTCCAATTTTACATATGCAAACTATATACTTATAGCAGATTATGGCTTATCCACTAATGATAATTTGACCTATTTTGACTTTGGAGTATATGAAAGTTTTACATATTCATACAATTTGAGATTTCCTTTGGAGAACTCATTCCGACGAAACGTCTCTTGGTTTGCATTTTTAACCGAGGGATAGTACCAGTTTGAAATTGACGAGTGGTGTAAGAGTATGAGATTTAATTTCCATATACGATCATTTTTGTCATCTCTGATAGTTGATATCTTGACTATTGATTTCGATATCCTTTTTTTTCATCAATCTAAAACGATTTGTTGCTCGTTTAAAGCATTGATATCCTTTATCGGAAATGAGTAAATAAAGAGCAAGTGGGGACCAAGCTATGTGGGGTTTCTCCCATTATGGTATTGTCACATCTACTCTAGATTGGTTTCGGTTGTATGTGCACGGAGATGTGGTATACTCAGATACTCACTAAGGTTGGCAAGGTCCAGATTGGAAGTTTCCAAGATCCATCGTGGTTCTCAAGTATATTTTCTAGAGGTATACTTTCGTTAAGGTAGGTGCATCCTCCTAATCATTATTGGAAAATAAATTCCTTGTTTTTGATTCAAACCTTTGGATTGATTCTTTCTTAATTCAATCGAGAAGCATCTTGCACTCTTCGTGATGTTTAATTATTTGTGTCCTTTCTTTTACGCTTGGATGTTGTTCTTGTAAGGGGAAACTCATTCTATGTTTTGCGACGTGGTCTCATAAGTTGTTTTGTGTGTTCCATCTTTTTATTTGGAGTTTGCTTATACGAAACTTATTGTCTGACCCGAGTTTTTGTTTTCTCTAAACTCTTGGGTATTCATTTATATTTGAGTAATCTGATAGTGATAGGTTTCTTTGGGCTCTTTTGTAGATGGTGGACGCGTAGGAGGCTCCTTATTTATCTAGCTATCTATTTCCATTGTTATGAGATGTTGGTTCTATGTATGTATATTTTGTATCAGCAAGTGTAAAGGTGGGTTGTTATAACTACCAAGACTAATAGTAGTACATTTGTTGGAACTTTGATAACTCCATGTTGGAGAGTAATCTTATGTACTATCTTATTTTTATATTATATTTAACTGTTCTATTGTGAGATTTCTATTATGTTCTTTTATTTTACCCCATGACAACTCATCTTTTGGATGCTTGGGCAACAGCACGTGAATATTGTGGATGAATTAAGTGTCATTCCCAAGGGTCGAAAAGGTGGGCCGTCATTGAGAGAGTGCAAATTAATGTATATGAAGGAGTATAAAAATAGTGTATAAAATATTGTATTTAAAATATTATGGAAGTTCTCGATGTAATTATTGTACTATATTAAACTTTTTATTAAAATAAAAATTTATTTGTTTATTTCTTTCTATGATATTGTAATAGTACTACAACAAACACATTTCAAATGTGTGTGTGTATAAGTTTATTTTCTTTAAACAAAAATCATATGCTATTATATTCCATGATCTGCCCCTTCTGATGGTAACAAACATGTATTAAGATTTTATTACTGTTGACCAGGAAATGTATTTGTTGTGCTATGATCATAAGATCCTAATATTTATATGCTCCCCATGCATAGGTGTATGCCTAAAAGATGTATAAATGCCAAAGAGAAAAAAACTTGAGAAATACTTTCTTTGAAAGCAAAAGAGAAATAAAAAAATAAATTTAGCAAGGTTTTTACTCAGCCACCAATCTTAACCTCTCCCCTTCTTTTGTTATCGTCAAACATTAAAATAATAATTTATAAGTGACAGCTTTTTATTGATATTATAAATCGTATAGAGGTAAGAATACTAAAAATTTCAATCAGACAACAAAAATCATAATATTTTATTAATGAACACGTATCTCATTTTAGAGTGATGATCAGATTATGGTTTAGGTAGAATTTTATATAGTGATAACAGTATAGTATTTTTTATAAAGGAAAATTCTTCAAAATTAAATTAAGAGAAAACAAAGAATGTGAAGCACTTTCTAACCATGCATAAACGTTAGGACTTTTAAATGAGGTTAATATTTACTTAAAGAAAGAATGCCAAGTATTTTCTAATCATACATAACATTTCGGACTTTTAAATGAGATTAATATTTACTTAAAGAAAGAATGTCAAGTATTTTCTAATCATACATAACCTTTCGGACTTTTAAATAAGATTAGAAGTTACTTGAATATTTAATCCTCTTTTATGTAAGTGTTCCATCCATGCATAATTGTGAGGACTTTTAAATGAGAATGGAAGCACCTATCTTGAGATTAAAAGTTATTCACTCACGTATAACCGTGAGGACTTTTAAATGACAGTGAATACTTTGGGACAGAATAAATTATTTAAATCAAGTTAAAGAAGATATTCCTCATTTTTTGAAATACCAACTTCTGCACATTGTATTAAATTTTGGTGTATGGATTATAAGAAGGATGAAAGGAATAGAAATGATCATGGATAATGTATTAATTAAAAAGCACAATAAAATTGTTCAATTTTCAAGAAATTTTAACATATCTTTCATCTAATTATGAAGAATAATTTAATCATTATCTATCACTTTCTCTGTCACTATTAATAATCTTTGATAGAATTCAAAAGGTTCAAGAAGTTAAGCACCATCTTTTCTAGAGTAAATTCCTAATAAGAAAATCAAAAATTAAAAACTAAAATGGAAAAAGAGATTAAAATTTAAGTCAATTCTAAATTCCCAAATCCAACCGAAGTTGTGAAAATCTATTTTCTTGAAGTGGTTTTGTGAAAATATCTTCTAATTGAAAATCAGTTGAAATAAATTCAATGCAAGTATATTATAAATCAGTGGTAGATAATGCAACACTAATTCTCAATATCAACAATAAGCATAAAATATAAGCATCATCAAACAAGTGAACTATATATTTCACAGTATCAATCGAATTGGTTCAAGAATTTGAATTTCCAAGAATAACTAAAAACATTTATGTCAAAAAAAGGCAAAGTCATTTACATCAAATGATTTGTTAGTTATCATTAAAGGTAATGAATGTAGAAAAATAATCATTGAATATAGATAATCAACCACTGTAGTTTTGAAAATTCAATCCATTTGAAACCATTATTTTAAAATTTTAAGTCCATAATTTTATTTAGCCCTGAAGTTGGAAGATTTAGATATTCTATATTGCTAATCCGCAAAATTGGTTTTAAGTCAAAACGATAAATCGATCAAAAGTTATATTCGAAATACTACAACGTGTTTGCATAAATCAGAAACACTTTTCAGGTAATGTGCTGACATTATTATTGTTTTTTAAGGTTTTATAAAATGAATCGGAAAAAACTCAAGACATTGATGTTGTAATGTTAACATTTACTCTTTTTGAATTTCAAGAATCTCAAAATTCACATTGTTCAAGTTATGATCAATTTACTACAGCTGTGTTAAAATAATTCTGGAATGATAATCAACCATAGTACCAATTTGAATGCAATTTTTAAGAATTTCTGGAATGATTCATCTAAAGCTCAAAAAATGAAAATTGTAGCATTTTTATAATATTTCAAAACATCTACAATTTCATAAATCAGAAAAAGAGCAAAAATCATAGTCAAAATACTACAGTTGTGTTGGAGAGTTCTGAAATTATTTTCAAATAGTATGTTGAATGGTTTGCTGTTTTTTAGCGATTTAATTTCAAATTCTAGGAAAACACTAAATATAAGTCTAATATGGTTCTCTATCTATTTTCTAGAACATCATAAATTTTGTAAATCAAAGTTATGAAGCTCAAGATATGGCAATTACACTACAACAGTGTCAACAGAATTCCCAACAAGGAAAGAAAATAGGGTTTAGAGATCATACCATTACTTACCTTTGATGTCGTGTGTGACGCCCCACCTCTATACTCACGCTAGCCAAGGACACTACGGGGTAATGTCGTCGACTAGCACGAAGAATAAGGCTGTTGAGGAGCGACCATCTGTGTAATTGCTTTGTGCGAGTACCGATATGTCAGATAATATAACTTACATTTCATTTCAAGAGGAAATCCGGCATATCCATACAAACTCAAAGCTACCACACAGTGGCTAGGTGGACTTCAAAAACAAATATAGAAATAAACATAACACAAATCAGTCACAGACATTCGTCTCAAAACACCAAAAAGAATCGCATTCTTTAAATTATTCACCAAAACACAAATATTGATAGAGCTTATCAAAGCAAACCACGAAAATTGGTGAAACACAAATTTTAGAAATCACAACCAGAAATCCAGAAATCACAAAAGGGGGGAGGCCTATCACAAACGGGAGCATGAAAACTCCCCAACACGTGTATCACAAACGGGTCGCTAATCCATGGTCGCTAACCATAAACCGAACATCGACGCACCTAAAAAGATACGCCCCATGCACAGTCGGACATCGACGCAGCTGAAAAGATACGCCCCATGTATAGTCTAACATCGACGCACCTAAAAAGATACGCCCCATGTATAATCGGACATCGATGCACCTAAAGAGATACACCCCATGCCTATTCGAACATCGATGCACCTAAAAAGATACACCCCATGCACCGACTTATCGAGCCGAATGATCCATGAACGGTCCAAAGACCATGGGTCGCTAGCCCATAAAAATGAGACGAAGCTCAACAAAACGGGGTATAATCCCCCATGCGGACAAAGCTGTGCAGTTAATGCCCCGCTATATCCCCGCTATAACTCCGATATATCTTATAGCAGATTCCTACCGCTACGATTTTTCCATATATCCCCAACATATAGCCTTTCCGCTTTAATCCCCGCTATTTCCGCTATATCCCGTTATTTCCGCTATATTCCGCTATTTCTGCTATATCTTCTATAAAAAATTGGATTCAAAAATGATATTTATACGCTATAAAAATTATGAAATTAATTAATTTCATTGAATTTTTGATATATGTTTAGAAATGATAATACTCTAATATTCTACTAAATTAAATTAAGTTATATAATAGTTTTACGTTCATTTACAATACATTTGCACATATTTTTATTTAAAATTATTTTTGTATTAATTATAATTCAATTGAATGTTAATTTTCCACATAATTACTATCTATATATTTGTAAAAACAACAAGTATGGGATTTATATGCTATTTTAGAGTAATCTGATATATCCCGCTATATCTTCGCTACATCCCGCTATGACTTTTTGCACCTCTACCGCATTGAATCCACCGAGCGCTTTAACTGCACAGTGACAAAGAGACATCGCACATCGCTAGTCTAAATCACAAAATGATCATCATTGATCAACAAGAAGTGCGAACCACACTAAGCTAGTAAATATAAGAGTTTAGCTTCATGTCCCATAACCACTAGCTTAACTTAAATATTTACGAACAAATTGTAGATTTCCACTCGAAAATTGTCACAAGATTTTCAATCGATCAAGTCCAAGAATTAACCGACGAAGTAAACGCAAGCGTTTCATACCACCTGTTTTACTAAGCCGTTTAATTAGATTTCTCATACGAATGAGGTAAAGGTTTGTATATACTAATAGATTGGAAAACGGTTTTAGAAACGAGCTTTGTCTTAAAATAGTGTTGAAATCATCTTTGTAAAAGAGTTTGAATATTTACTACTAGTATAGAAACCTTTGTATTTTAAAGTGACGAATCACATAAATGATTGTAGAAACAATCAATCCCCAAAAATTCACATACGAAGACGTGAATCAAATCCATAGAAATCAATATTGAATCCATCAAAATGGATATTCCCAAAAATCCCGAAAAAGAAGTCATCAAAGTCGATAAAAGAGATAACAACTAATCGGATCAACAAGAATTGATAAAAATTGGAATCCCACACAAAATAGGCAAATTGGGCTGAGACAAGCAGATTCAGACGTCCGACTTGTATATTTCAGACGTCTGAATCTGAAGCTCAGGCAATACTTTGCCTAGGCCAATAATGGCCAAATCATATCGGAAGCGATCGGATGAGTGACGATGGCTATGGGTTTACGCCAAACAACTACCCAACCTTAAAGACTCACCAATACACTCCCACCAACATGTCCAAACATCCATATAAGGATTTTTCATAGATTTTGACTTCAAACGCCAAAAATTGGAATATTCATCAAACCAATTCAATTCAAAAGCAAATGGACAAGGAATAGATGTTAGGAATTACTACCTAACAATATCAAAGATATAGACGTAGATGTGAGTTCAAAAACTCACCTTTTCAACCCAAAACAACAAATGAGAAGCTTTGAAATCAAAAGAAAGATCAACCACACTTCAACTTTAACTCTAGAAGCTCCAATCTAAGATTACAACGAATATTTTCTAAGTTAGGTCATAGGAAATTTCTGAAATTGGAGAGAGATTGAGATGGAGAAGAAGAAGAGGATGCTTACCTAAGCTTCTCTTTGATTTTGGAGATAGAACTTGAATTTGCAAAGAAAACTAGGGCTTAGGACCAATCTCTTCCCCCATTTTTACTAAAGCTTGAAATGTTAGGAAAATAATAGAATGAATGAAGAGAAGAGGGGGTGGAGTTAGGATATAAGATGAGTTGGGTTAGTGGGCTGAAACCCAAACCCAAGCCGAAAGCCCTAAGTGAAAATGTCAAAATTCTACTCAACTCCAAACATATCGATGCTTATACACAAAAAGGTCGCAAACACCATTTTGGACTCAATGGAAGTGGTCTCGAGTCCAAATTGTTGAATCTCAATTTCATTCTTCATTCAGACGTCTGAATACAAACCAGACGTCTGAATCTGGAAAAATATGAGTTGTCTAGTACAATATTCAGACGTCTGACTCAGAAATTTCAGACATCTGAAAATGGCTATTTTTAGTCTATTTTCTTTCTAGATTGAACTCGAGCAATTTCAGACGTCTGAATGATTCATTTCAGACGTCTGAATCCCTTTTTGACAGTTTTTTTCAAATAGACACTTTCGTATCACGATCCACATTGACTTTTCACTAATTCGACTGTTCTTTTACGAATAGTGACTTTTTCGGACTAAAATCCGACTAACGATGCTATATTTAAATTAAACATTTAAATATACGAATCGTAAAATATGCGGGTTGTTACAGACTCCCCTCCTTAAAGAAATTGCATCCTTACAATAATTAATAAGAAAATAAAAAGTAACAACCATAAAAGCATATCAACACAAAAGAAGAAATTTTGAAATAAGAAGTTCACCATAAAAGAGCACGAAAGAATAAGTCCGGATGTGTTCGCTCGATGAATTCTCAAGATTCCCAAGAGCAATCCTTAGGATTCGTGGACCATTGAACTTTCACAAGAAGAACATCTATATTTCGAAGGCGTTTATCCTCCGAAGCAATGATATGAATAGAATGTTGCTCATAAGTCAAATTTAGTGAAACCTCAATTTCTTCAATTACACCGAGCTCAAGAATAGAATCGGAATCCCTAAGGTATTTTCGTAGTTGAGAGACGTGGAAAACGCCATGAATAGTAGAAAACTGAGTCTGTAATAAAAGGCAATAAGCCACGGAACCAATACGTTCGGTGATGTGAAATGGACCAATATATCTAGGTGCTAATTTTCCCGATCAACTGAAACGCACATCACCCTTCATAGGTGAAGCACAAATGAACACCAGTAAAATCTAGACCTAAAACCAGCTTCTCACCAGCTTCAAGCCAACACGAAGGAAATCGGCATGGCCTTCCATAGAGTGCCTCGAAAGGTGCCATACCAATACTAGATTGGAAGCTATAATACAAAGAAAACTCAACAAGAGAAATATGATCTTCCCAACTTCCACCAAAATCAAGAACACATGCACAAAGAAGATCTTCGAGAGTTTGATTCAGACGCTCTATTTGTTCATCGGATTGAGGACGATAAGCGGTTCTAGAATTAAGCTTTGTTCCCAAAGCTTTTAAAGATCTTACCAAAAATCCACTAGTAAAATAATGGATCACGATTGCTAACAATAGAAGTAGGAACTCCATGCAATTTAACAATTTCTTTGACATAGAGTTTAGTCAAATGGGTACGGTCCAAAAGAGAAGGATGAACCTCAAGGCTACACAAAACAAGAGATGAACATGAATTGGATTCACGATCTCGAATCTCACAAGTGGACAAAGTCTCGAGATCACTCCATTCGGATATCATCATGGAAACAACCGCTTGTTACTTACGACTAAGGGCATCGGCAACACGATTTCCCTTTCCGGAAGTATAAAGAATATCAAGATCATAAGATGCAAGGAACTCGAGCCAACGTTGTTGACGCAAATTAAGTTCCTTTTGAGAAAATAAATATTTCAAAGATTTATGATCGGTGTAGAGAACAAATTTCTCTCCCAAAAGATAATGATGCCAAATTCTAAGAGTGAAAACAATGGTCGCGGGCACTAGATCATGAATGGCATATCTAGTCTCGACAAGCTTTAATTGTCAAGAAGCAATGTGATAACACATTCCCTTTGCAATGGAATGACACCAAAACCAATACGACTAGTATCGGTATAAACAATAAAGTTTTGGTACCCTTCGGGAAACACAAGAATAGAAGTATCGGAAAGGAGTTCTTTTAAATGATCCTCTTTCCCGAAAAGCTAAAACTTTCAAAATTACAATTAAATTTGTGTAATCATCTTTTTAGAAAAAAAAATTACTTATTACAAGTTAATTTATTGTGTCTGACTGTCTCATCGTAGCGTTTAGGAGATTCCTATCGATAACGTTGATCAAGCGCATCGACTAGAATTCTTAAAGCACTCAATGGGCAAAACAACACAAAATCATCTTCTATATGATAAACAAGTCTCTTAAAATTTTTACAAATATTCTTTTCTCATTTTAAGAACAAAATCCAATCATACTTATAAATACCTTATTAAAAAGATTTGCAAATTTTAAATTTTTGTTTTCATCCATAATCAATAAATACAAGGATAAACTCATCGAGATATTCGTAGAATACTCGATTCATAAGATGGAAGAAATAAGGTAGAAGGTTCGTCAAACCGAATGACATAACAAATCACTCACAAGAATCATAACGAGTGCGGAATGCGGTAAGTGGAATGCTACCCTCCGCAACTCGTAGCTTATGAAAATCGGTGGCAAGGTCGAGCTGAAAAGACCTTAGCACCATTCAATAGATTGCTTAGGTGATAATCCTAAGACAAGCTCAAATATACCGGAAAATTCACAAACTACTTGAGTGAGAGAAATAACACTTTCCTCATCAAGTGGGTTTAATGAATAAAATGATGTCACCGAATTGGAATTCAAAATCATTAAGAACAACAAAAATCTGCTTAACAGATTGAGAATGTCGAAGATATATAGTCCGCTCGGGACATAGGATATTGGCTTCATAATGATCAAGCCAATCCTTTCCCAAAAAATCAATTCCGAAGCCTAAGTAACGCATAACATGCAAATCGGCTCGGAAAGAATAATCACATAAAATAATCTCGACATTTTTCACAAAGTAAACTGAGAGTTGCGGATCCACCAACCGGATTCTCAATTCTCAGTGAAGTCATCAAGCCCATAATATTTAAAGAAAAAGTATCACCAAGTTCTTTTGATATAAAAGAAATGGGACGCACATGTATCAAAAGAAATCAAAATAGGATAATCACAAAACAAATTAATGTCATCAAGGATAGAACGAGAATTATCTTGACCAAGAAAATTGTCAGTAGAGGCTTGCACAACCCTGGGGTGCGTAGCCGGGACCGATCCAAACTCTTTAGCTTTCCGTCTTTCTTGTTTGGAAGTTTGGGGCATGAAGGTAAAAGATGACCCAAACCTTTGCAATAGCGACAAGTAAG
Source organism: Allium fistulosum (assembly GCA_030737815.1). Classification (NCBI taxonomy): domain Eukaryota; kingdom Viridiplantae; phylum Streptophyta; class Magnoliopsida; order Asparagales; family Amaryllidaceae; genus Allium; species Allium fistulosum. The sequence continues at coordinate 1,213,062,658 of CM060904.1, read as the reverse complement.
AGGCTTCGGACACTTATTTGCATAGTGGTTCGTAGAACCACAATTGTAGCATCGTCCATGACTAGTGGTAGGAGTCTTTGCTACTGAAATTGCATGCTTCCCTTTTTTGTTGGGATTAGGACTTTTGAACTTAATATGCCTCTTCTTGTTGATGTTGAAGTTTTGTTTGGCGTCCACAATTTCAACATCATTTTCTTTATTGGCCTCTTCAGGTCGAAGAGCGATATCTACAAGGTGATCGAAAGGCACTTCTAGTTTCATAGGTAAAACCTTTTCGGGGTTCTTACTCAAAGCACAGATAAACCTTTGATTCTTTACAAGATCCAAAAGTTGTTGGGCAGTCATCAATACGCCATCCAGAAAAGGACTACTGGATTGACCAGCGCTAGGACTGCCAGATCTAACCATTTCTCTTCTTTAAGAAAGAAAGAAGAGGAAAAAGGTTATTCACAAAATGAATATCAAACAAACTTGATTGATAAAACAAGGCATCATAAAAAGAAATAGGACAGAACGGTACGAAGACTCGAATTAAATCCTATGGCACGATTCCTAAGAAAGACTTAGGACAACGATCCTTGCTAGATTATTCTACATTGTTCCGAAGTTTGGCTCTGATACCAAGCTGTGACGCCCCACCTCTATACTCATGCTAGCCAAGGACACTACGGGGTAATGCCGTCGACTAGCACGAAGAATAAGGCTGTTGAGGAGCGACCATCTGTGTAATTGCTTTGTGCGAGTACCGATATGTCAGATAATATAACTTACATTTCATTTCAAGAGGAAATCCGGCATATACAATACAAACTCAAAGCTACCACACAATGGCTAGGTAGACTTCGGAAACAAATATAGAAATAAACATTACATAAATCAGTCACAGACATTCATATCACAAAGGCAGAAACAGATATGAATATAACACATAAAAGTGTACATCAAAATAGTGGTCATATAAGATCCACTACATCACAAAAGAATAGGTACTAGTGCTAGACAAAAGAATAAGTATACATCAAGAAGTCTGTATCTCAAATGTATACTAACAAAAACTACTATACTAAAGTAGTTAGCCAAAAGTCAGATAATAGTCCCGGATGAGGAGTCAAGCAGAAACACCTGTAACATCTCGGTCTGACCCGAGTATTATTTAAGAAGAAAATAATAAAAGGATCAGTCTAGCTATAAATATCAGATAAAATGATATAGGATAGGAGATATGACCAAAATCGTATGATAACAAAAATGTCATACTGTGTCAAGTATACATCAAATAACAACAAAAATCATACAATATCTCAAATCGTCTCAAAACACCAAAAAGAATCGCATTCTTTGAATTATTCACCAAAACACAAATATTGATAGAGCTTATCAAAGCAAACCACGAAAATTGGTGAAACACAAATTTTAGAAATCACAACCAGAAATCCAGAAATCACAAAAGGGGGGAGGCCTATCACAAACGGGAGCATGAAAACTCCCCAACACGTGTATGACAAACGGGTCGCTAACCCATGGTCGCTAACCATAAACCGAACATCGACGCACCTAAAAAGATACGCACCATGCACAGTCGGACATCGAGCACCTGAAAAGATACGCCCCATGTATAGTCTAACATCGACGCACCTAAAAAGATATGCCCCATGTATAGCCGGACATCGATGCACCTAAAGAGATACACCACATGCCTAGTCGAACATCAATGCACCTAAAAAGATACACCACATGCACCGACTTATCGAGCTGAATGCTCCACGAACGGTCCAAAGACCATAGGTCGCTAGCCCATAAAAATGAGACAAAGTTCACCAGGACGGGGTATAGTCCCCATGCGGACAAAGAGACATCGCACATCTCTAGTCTAAATCACAAAATGATCATCATTGATCAACAAGAAGTGCGAACCACACTAAGCTAGTAAATATAAGAGTTTAGCTTCATGTCCCATAACCACTAGCTTAACTTAAATATATACAAACAAATTGTAGATTTCCACTCGAAAATTGTCATAAGATTTTCAATCGAACAAGCCCAAGAATTAACCGACGATGTAAATGCAAGCGTTTCATACCACCTGTTTTACTAAGCCGTTTAATTAGATTTCTCATACGAATGAGGTAAAGGTTTGTATATACTAATAGATTGGAAAACGGTTTTAGAAACGAGCTTTGTATTAAAATAGTGTTGAAATCATCTTTGTAAAAGAGTTTGAATATTTACTACTGGTATAGAAACCTTTGTATTTTAAAGTGACGAATCACAGAAATGGTTGTAGAAACAATCAATCCTTAAAAATTCACATATGAAGACGTAAATCAAATCCATAGAAATTGATATCGAATCCATCAAAATGGATATTCCCAAAAATCTCAAAAAAGAAGTCATCAAAGTCGATAAAAGAGATAACAACTAATTAGATCAACACGAATCGATAAAAATTGGAATCCCACACAAAATAGGCAAATTGGGTTGAGACAAGCAGATTCAGACGTCCGACTTGTATATTTCAGACATTTGAATCTGGAGCTCAGACAATACTTTGCTTAGGCCAATGATGGCCAAATCATATCGGAAGCGATCAGATGAGTGACGATGGCTAGGGGTTTACGCCAAACGACTACCCAACCTGAAAGACTCACCAATACACTCCGACCAACATGTCCAAACATCCATATAAGGATTTTTCATAGATTTTGACTTCAAACGCCAAAAATTGGAATATTCATCAAACCAATTCAATTCAAAAGCAAATGGACAAGGAATAGATGTTAGGAATTACTACCTAACACTATCAAAGATATAGACGTAGATGTGAGTTCGAAAACTCACCTTTTCAACCCAAAACAACAAATGAGAAGCTTTGAAATCAAAAGAAAGATCAACCACACTTCAACTTCAACTCTAGAAGCTCCAATCTAAGATTACAACGAATATTTCCTAAGTTAGGTCATAGGAAATTTCTGAAATTGGAGAGAGATTGAGATGGAGAAGAAGAAGAGGATGCTTACCTAAGCTTCTCTTTGATTTTGGAGCTAGAACTTGAATTTGCAAAGGAAACTAGGTCTTAGGATTTTAGTTTCCAATCTCTTCCCCCATTTTTACTAAAGCTTGAAACGTTAGGAAAATAATAGAATGAATGAAGAGGAGAGGGGGTGGAGTTAGGATATAAGATGAGTTGGGTTAGTGGACTGAAACCCAAACCCAAGCCGAAAGCCCTAAGTGAAAATGTCAAAATTCTACTCAACTCCAAACATATCGATGCTTATACTCAAAAAGGTCGCAAACACCATTTTGGACTCAATGGAAGTGGTCTCGAGTCCAAATTGTTGAATCTCAATTTCATTCTTCATTCAGACGTCTGAAATTTACAAACCAGACGTCTGAATCTGGAAAATTATGAGTTGTCTAGTACAATATTCAAACGTCTGACTCGGAAATTTCAGACGTTTGAAAATGGCTATTTTTAGCCTATTTTCTTTCTGGATTGAACTCGAGCAATTTCAAACGTCTGAATGATTCATTTCAGACGTCTGAATCCCTTTTTGACAGGTTTTTTCAAATAGACACTTCCGTATCACGATCCACATTGACTTTTCACTAATTCGACTGTTCTTTTACGAATAGTGACTTTTTCGAACTAAAATCCAACTAACGATGCTATATTTAAATTAAACATTTAAATATACGAATCGTAAAATATGCGGGTTGTTACATCGTATTCTTGTTCACTATTTTTATCCAAAGTATGTAGATCTCCCCTTCATTTTCTAGGCTAAAGAACATTGGAATTTTTACTCATCATGCGTACATAGAACAACTCGAAGGCTTCTGCTATCGTAGTTGTTTCCTAGCCCATTTTTGTCCCTAAATGTTAGAAAAAACAAGTGGCCTAGCAAAGGATGCAGGATACGTTCATTAATTTTTGGATTCTTTGGTACCTAAATTTGTTATATAGCAAACCTTAGTATTAACAATTGTACCATTGGGAATCCAAACTTGGTTAAATTTAAGAAAGTTTACATTTGTATATTTTGGGACTTTGATTTGTTTAATGGTTTAGTGTTAGTTCATATACCAACCCTTACTTTGTTTATGTCCAATTTTTCCACAAATTGAACACTTTGATAATTATTTGCAAAATTTGATATTGTCACAATTCTATTATTTAGTTTGTTCAACTCTTTCATATCCAAGTCCATTTCTGTTTTTGGCAATAGTCCGACTACTTAACAGCATATTCGGTGATTTTTCTCCTTTAGGTAATTTTCTTATTGTCGATTCAAGCTATTAAACCTTAAATCTAAGAGGGATGTTTCCATATAAAAGTGAGGTGCACCTTTCATTGGAATTTCCTTTTTGTGTCTTATTTCTTTTTCAATATCAATATCTCTTTTTGAGGGTTTCAATTTTAGTCTTAGACCTATTTATTTCATCCTCTAGAGACTAACACTTCCCACAATCTCAGTTAAATTTTCTAATGTTTTGAATCATAAGTTCTAACTCATTATTTAAACCAAGTAGACTATTTTTCTCAGATTCTAATTTATTATATCTCTGTATAAGTCTATCAATGTTTTTATTTAACTCGTGATATAACAAAAGTAATTTAATATGGGATAAGTATGCTACCTCATTAGGTTCACCGTCGTGGTAAATTGATTCTACCATCAGATACAAATTTTCCTCTTCTTTCTCACATCAGTGCTCCACTCCTCTTCTTCATCCCAGGTAGGTGCAAAAATCCTTCTCATCTTCTTCTTTCCTTTGTTTTGTTGATTCATCGGACGGTTGGTTTAATGTGACTTGGCTTCTTACATTTATAACACATGATTTTTTCCTTAAAATCGTCTAGTACTTTTGCAATGCTAGTTTTTATTCATTAGTTTATTGTTAGATTTCTGTACTTTCTGGTCCACGTTTTGAATCGCTTCATCAATAGTGCTAGCTTAGTCGCAGCGTCATCTTCTTCATCATTATCAGTTTTACTCGTTAAGATAATTGACTTCTTTTTTAAGTCTCCACTTTCACGATCTTCCCTGACTTTCATCTCCATCTCATAGGTGATGAAATTTCCTATTAATTCCTCCAGCTTTAGTTGTCTCAAGTCTTTGGAATCTTGAATTGCTGTCACTTTTGCTTCAAAACTCCTTGGGAGGATTCTCAAAAAATTTCGGACCATCTCAATTTTGTATAAGCTTATCATAAGGTTTTTGATTTGGACACAAGATTTGGATAACATCAATACATCTCCTTTATATTTTAATCGTTTTCCATTATGAAATTCTTGTATTCATTGTTGAGCATGGCTAGATGAGATTCCTTGACTTGTGATGCACCTTCATAAGTCACCTCAAGTGTATGCCAAATTTCCTACGCAGTCACACAAGGGGAAACAAAATTATATTCTATTTTATGCAAGGCAGGGATAATAGAGTTCATAGCTTTAGCAATTGAACATAAAGACTAAGTTCATTTGCATCCCACTTCGGTGTAAGCATAGAGACTTCCTGGTTATCTATTTTTGTTGTAGGTAAAAAAACAACTAATTTCAATTATATCTCATGCTTCAATAGTATCTAGAAAAATCTTCATCTTGTTTACTATTACAAATAATCAGTTCCATAAAATATGGGTGGCTTAGCTGTGGATTGTCCTTAAGAAAAAGCATTATTAAAACTAGCCATGGTTTAAAATTTGTGAAATTAACAACGTTGCTCTTATACCACTTGTTGGATCGAATTAACCCTAGAGGGGGGTGAAAAAGATTTATTATAAATTTGCAGAATAATAAAAATCGTAGCACAAATAATAATAGATCGAATATAAAAATAAAAGCAACACTCAAATTTACCTAGCTTCGACAAACCTGCCTACTGCTGCCCTCAAGATTTCTATTAAGATTAATCAATCGACCGCTTACAAATTCGCTGTAAACTTATGACTATCGCTAACCTGATTATTCTAACCCTATGCCTAGAAATCCTACCTAAACTATGTCCCTGAGTTGAGAATTTCCAGAACAACAAGCCAAAGTTGAATCCTAGTTAAAAAACTAGAGTTTTGAAAGTTAAAACACAAAAATAAAACTAAAAATAACCCTAAGTACGTTATATATTATATTGTTTATACACTTCTAAAGCTCGCCCAAACAAAAGTAAAAACGCTTCCCTCTTATTATTACAGGTCGTCCCTCTTTCCTTTCCTGTAGGGTTCTTTGTTCTTTAATTTGAACCCACTGCTTTGCAATTTTGTTACTGTAATTGTGCCTTTACTCCTCTATTAGTTGCTATCTTAGATTGCCTAGAGATTGACGAATGTAGTTGCTTCCTTAGTCGAGTATCTCACTGTGATAATTTTAGATAATTTAGTACATCCCATTTTATATTACTAATTTAATCTTGTATGCTATTTCAAACTCTATGCTCAAATTGCTGATGATGATTCGGTTATTATAGTGGTTGATTTGGAAAAATATCTTCCTAGATTTTCGTATATTTTGGGATAATATGTTTGAATTGATCAACTTCGAGTTTTGCTTTTATTCTAGCTATTGATTTGTTAACCTGGCACTTTGATTTTGCTTGATCTTTTGTGTGTTCTTTGGCTTGAGATTGTTGACTTGTTTAATATTTTGGCTTTCGCTTGATTTTTGTGATTATCGGCCTTGACTTTAAATTGTTCAACTCCAATTTGAATGTTGCAAACTTTCGGGCGTGCTTTTAAAAGCTTGTTAATTTCTAAACTTACCCTGTTGTATTCTAGCCTTATTCTTTTGTTTGTGTGCACTTGAATCTGGCTTGCCTGAAATTGTTTGTGCATATTTCTGATTTGATTTGAAATGAACCTGACCTAGTTGTATTGTGCACTTTGTTGCTATGTAATTCTGATTCATGCGCATTCCACGGCCTAATTGTGATGTTGTTTACACTCTAGTCTTGAGCTGTTGCACATTGAACTTGTTATACTTGAACTTGTTTTATGGCATGATACACTCTTGTACTTCAACTGATTGTGCATTATCATTGCACTTGTGCACACTTTTTGTTCTTAACTTGCTTATGCACTTGCCTGGACCTGTACTGATTTCTAAGTACATCTCTATTATGCTTGTGGGTCCCTTGTGTACTTTATGTGTGCTTGTGTTCTTACTGGCTGAGTGAATGTCTGGGTGCTTGAATCTATTCTTGTGTACTTGAGTGTGTGTGCATGACTTGGCTATGCTTGCTGTGTTGTTGCTTGCATCTTGTGTGGCTGAGGTTGTGCTTGCTGTGTTGTTGCTTGCATCTTGTGTGGCTGAGGTTGTGCTTGCTAGGTTTGTATGTGAGGCACCTTTTTGTGTGGTTGCTTGTTTTTGCTAGTCTGGTGTGTGTGCGCGCCTTGTGCATGCCTTGCCTAATCTTCTTTGCTGAAGTTAATGTTCATTTCTTATTTATGGTTTGTGGCAACCTTTTGCCTTTGCAGCCTTATTTATTTGAGATTGCTCGGCCTTAAGGCATATACATTGATACACTATGCATGTCTTAAGTCTCTCATGCACATATTAGCTTGATATTGAATTTTTGTCCCTTAAGAACATGTTGTACTGGTCCTTGTGTATACTTGTTACACTAGTCCATGTTCATTGTATTTGGTCTCTACTTGAAATATTAAAAGGAAAAAAAATAATACACTAAGGCAATGTCGAGTTTAAATATATTTATTTTTTTTCTGTTTTATTTTTTTCTTTTTGCCTTTTAATTCTTCGTTATTTTCCAGGTAAACTAGATTTATGTTTGGACAAAGGCTGGAACAAGAAGGTAAAAATTGTATTAGAGTGAGTGAGGATAACCGGAGGTGATTAGTATTGATGTGCACGTAAATATGCATATTTTTACATCCATATTTAATCTATTTTTATTTAAATAAATGTCATAATTGGGTATTTTTACATGTTTAACACCAAATTTTAAATATGCTTTCAAGTCATCATTCATACATCAATGTGGGGGTAAAATAGTAATTTTGTGCATAATTTAATTTGAGAATATTTATTTGCACATTTTGTTTGAATTTGTAGGAAATTGGATGACAAAATGGAAGAGGGTTTAATGAAGATATGCATGCACAAGGAGGGAAACAAAGGAATGAAGATGAAAATAATTCAAACCATGCATCATGGAGGACCCCACCTACCCACTTACCTAAATCTACAATTAGAAGCTAATGGACAAGTTAGTGGAGGTTAAAACTTCATGCATACTTAATGATGGATTAATTAGAGACTAATGATTACTTGGTGGCCACACTTCCTAAAGGGCATTTTGGGAAGCCCCTAAATATCGGATTAGGGTTTTGTGCATGTATAAATAGTCCTCTAATGTATATGTAAAGGATCCTTTTTCTCTTTTAATTACTTAGGAAATGAAAATGCAAGTTTTAGCTTCAAAGTTATATGAAATAAAAATGGCTACTTAAGCCTCTTGTTCTTTTACTTCTTCTTTGTTCTTATTTTATTTTCTTATTCATTTTTATTTACATGCACTTTTATTTCATGTTCATAGCTTAGTTTAGTTTAGTTTCTCTTTTATTATAATTAGCACTTACCTTCTTTGCTTTTGCTTTAAAATGTTGAAATTTACATGTGTTGATTTGATAACACAAATGAGTAGCTAAACCCCTTCAATTTAGGGGTAATGAAGCTCTCTAAAAATATGTAAATTCAACTGTAACGCCCCACTCTGAGACCCACTGTAACAAAGAATATTACGGGAGTAATACTGTTTGTTAAAGCGGAGAATAGAGTATAGTGGAAGCGACCATTTGTAATCAAGCTATAACTATCTACCGAATACGTCGAAAGGTGGAATCTATTTAAAAATTTCTCAATCAGGTGGTTCGACATATTCGGTAAATACTTATAAAGAAATTACAAATGGCTAAAGATCTATCAGGACAAAGCATAATAACATAATAAGATAGCATCACAGAACAATATCACATAACAGCACAGAGTCTCAGAACAATACATCGTCAATACAGATCCAAATACTAAAAGTGGGTACAAAGCCACTGCTCACACATGTGAGTCAAAAATATGTACATATCAAAGTCTGAATAATAATAACAGAGTAGCGGAATAGTGGACAAATAAAAGCGCTATCTATCAGCATAGCAGATAATGTCCAAGCGGAAGCACAGAAGCTAAGTCCAGAGACCTAACCTGAAACAACTCGGTCTGACCCGAGCGAAAACACTTGGGTCAGGCTAGCTAAATAATCAGTAATAACTGAGATATATAATAATGCGGTACATAAATAAAATCGTACTTATCCAAAGAGAAGTATATTATGAACCACATGAATGTAATGACGATCCCTAATCATCAATAACAATAAAAATCTCCAAAGAGAAATCAACACCAAAGTGTAGAATAAATAAAATCGCCTCATATCATCGGCGTAGCCAAAGCTATAAAAAGATGCTCATAGGCAATAATCCCAAGAGTGACCAGAGTCTTTAATCAATGCCCAAGCAAAGATCGATGCTCCAAAGAGCAATGGGGATATACTGAAAAGTCAATGAAATCAAACACTGAAAAGCATTGTCCAAAGACACTGTGAATCCACAAGACAATCGCACTTACATCGTATGGTTCCATAGAACCAACACCAAATGGCGGTACTCGAATGGATATAAAAATCATCAGATAATACAAGTATTGCACGTGCACCGACCAGAGTCGTTGTTGCCAAGTACTGTAGAGTTGTGATCGATCACTCGCACAGATGCGGAACGCGCGAGACGGCAAGATCCTTCCGTTTAAGCACCTTTCCACTTCGCTCACACTCCAAACAATAAAAATTCTACCTCATATCATCGGTAAACTAGACCCAAAGGTCAAAACGATCAATCGAATAGGTCTGGGATTAACCGGAAAGAAAATACACACGGTTTCCATAGGCCGGAGATTTCCTAACCGTTTAAGCACCTTTCCACTTCGCTCGACGTGCTAAAAAGTGAGTGTGGGATTTTTATTATAGAAAATAATGGTTCGAAACGGATTTATAATTGATTTTGAGAACACTTTAAAACGGTCTTTAGAAAGGTCTCCTATTATGGAGTAATTAATTTAATAATTAAAATAATATTATATAATAATTTTCAAAAGCCATTTTGAAGTGAAAAATCCTTTTAAAACCTTTTTATAAAGCCCGTGTACGAAATCCAGAGACAAATCTCAAAGAAATCGACGAAAACCAGAAAATCATCAAAAATATTCCAAGTGTTTATAACCATTCAAAAACAGCTGTGAACTCAAGTTCGATAATTTATTTGGACCAGCAAACTGTGTCCAAATGTCATGAAAATTTGCAGGCATGTAGTCCAACATCCCTACTTTAAGATGCAGAAAGAATTTCTGGATTTCGAGTTGAGAAGAAGTGGCAGCGACGTCTCAAAGTTGGACCCAGAACAAGATTTACACTGTTTACAAATAGCGACTATAGTTCAACTTCGACACGAAATTTGAAGTACCAAACGAACTCCAATGTTGTCCAAATTTTCCTGAGATGGATTTCGGAACTCCACCTTTCTAACGAGACCAAAAACGTCGAATTCCGACTTCCGATGTGAACGTGGCGGCATCGCGGAGTGGCGCTCAAAAGCTGGAAACAGAAGGGATATTTGATTTTCATTCTAAGTGTTTGACCATTCAAAAACTGCTGCGAACCCAAGTTCGGCAATTTATTTGGACCAGCAAACTGAATCCAAATGACATGAAAACTGGTAGGCATATAGTCCAACATCCCTACTATAAGATGCAAAAAGAATTTCTGGAATCCGAGTTGAGACGAGGTGGCAGCGACATCTCAAAGTTGAACCCAGAAAAAGATTCACACTGTTTACCAACAGCGACCAGAGTTCAACTTCGACATGAAATTCGAAGTAGCAAACGAACTCCAATGTTGCCCAAATTTTGTAGAGATGAAGTTCGGAAATCCAGCTTTCCAACGAGACCAAAAACGTCGAATTCCGACTTCTGATGCGATCGTGGCGGCATCGCGAAGTGGAGATAAAAACTGGAACAGAGGTGATTTTTTTTTTTTGAACGCGGACCCAGCCCGCGTCAGTCCGCCCCAGCCCACCTGAGCCGGGTTGGGACGCGGGCTTCGGCCCGCGTCCACTGCTCCCCAGCCCAGGCGGGCTGGGAAGTATAATCCCCAGCCCGCCTGGGCTGGGGTTGAGACGCGGGCCGAAGCCCGCGTCTTCTATCCCCCAGCCCAGGCGGGCTGGGGGGATTTAAATCCCCTGCCCACCTGGGCTGGGGTGGGACGCGGGCTTCGGCCCGCGTCCCCGCTTCCCCAGCCCGCCTGGGCTGGGGAGGCTGTGTAGACCCCCAGCCCAGGCGGGCTGGGGGGTGTGGGGTGCGGCCAGCCCATCCAGGGATGGCCTGCCTCTAGCTAGCCCAGCTGGGCTAGCCTACTGCACCAGGGCAGCAACCAGGGTGCAGCCCAGGCCTGCCCTGGTGCATCCAGAATGGGTTTTCAGTCTATTTTCAGGCTGCAAATTCCAGCCAACATGTTTTTTGAGTTTTTTAGCATTTAAGGGTGCTTTTTTCAGTTTTTGGCATCAAAATTTTCACCAAAATTAACTAGCAATAATCACTACTAGCAATAATCACTAATCAATAATAATTACCAATATTACAACTAGCATTAATTACTAATCAATAGTAATTACCTCAAAGAAGCAAATGATCAAGTGGTTTGTGTGCACAATATCAAGCAAATAAGCAAACACTTCATGTGCAACTTTCCAAAGCAAAGAGGATGAAGATTAGAGAGCTTCAAAATTAAAAAGAGAACAAAACCAAGGATTACAAAGAGATTTCACAAATTAAACTAAAGATTAGAAGGTGATTAGGCCTAGGATTGCATTACCTTGCTAGGATTAAACAAGTTTAGCCATGTAGAGAAGGAGATGGGTCTTCTAAAGGGAGGCCATTAATTTTTTTTTCTTGTTTAGATCTAGGTTTAGGAATTTATGAAGAGGATGAGGGTTAGGGTTATGAAATGAGTTTGAGATATTATAAAGGAGTGGGTTAGGCTAATGGGTCATGATAAGGGGTTTTAAAACCCATTAGGACTTAGTTTATTTTCTAATGTTATCATGTAAACAAAAATCCTAATAAGCATCCTAGTTTTTAATTAAAGCCATGTAATTGTCTCATTTGGCCCATTAACCCATAATCACTTTAAAATTCCCCTTTTAAATATTAAATTCCAAAAATATTAATTTCCCCATTTTTAAACCCAAAATACTTTAATTTGCAAACCAATTGCAAAATTTAAATTCCCAAAATTTTTGTTTAGCTCCCTTTTCCACTTAAAATCATAATTTTAATTTATTATTCGGTAATTGCAATCTCAGGGTTGTTACAGACTCCCCCCCTTAAGAAAATTGCGTCCCCGCAATTCCTTAAATATAGAAGTCGTCTATAACATCTAATCCAGAAAGGAATACAGAAGATAAAATATAGATGCTCACCCGTGCCGGAAGATGAAAGAAAACCAGGATAAGTACGCTCGATAAATTCTCTGGTCTCCCAAGTGCAGTCCTTAGGATTAGACGACCATTGAATCTTCACAAGTGGAACCTCTTTGTTTCGAAGACGTCTGATCTCCGAATCAAGCACACGAAGAGGATGTTGCTCTATAGATAGATCGGGTGAGATCTCCAAATCGGGCACGATATGAGGCTCGATGATAGAATCAGGATCGCGGACACACATGCGAAGCTGGGAAACATGGAACACATCGTGCATTCCGGAGAAGTGAGCAGGTAGAGCCACACGATAAGCAACGGGGCCGATGCGTTCCGTAATAGGAAATGGTCCGACATAACGAGGAGCCAACTTCCCTGTAGAGCTGAAACGCACAAACCCTTCATGGGAGATATCCGAGTAAAGACATGATCACCAATGGAGAACTCAAGAGGCTTCCTACGGCTGTCCGCGCAGGATTTCTGACGGTTCTGCGCCTCTTTCATTCTCTGACGAATAAGAATAATCTTCTCAGAAGATTCCCGAACTGAATCTGGACCAAGAAGGAACTTCTCGCCAGATTCTAACCAACACGAAGGAGAACGACATGGCCTTTCGTAAAGAGCCTCAAAAGGAGCCATGCCAATACTAGACTGAAAGCTGTTGTTGTAGGAGAACTCTACAAGCGGTAAGTGATCCTCCCAACTACCTCCGAAATCCAGAATACAACAGCGCAAAAGATCCTCTAAAACACGATTCACCCTCTCTGTCTGACTGTCGGTCTGAGGATGATAAGCAGTCGAGAGATTCAGCTTTGAGCCCAAAGCTGACTGTAGGCACTTCCAGAAGTGACTAGTAAAGATAGTGTCTCGATCACAGACAATAGAGCTAGGAATGCCATGAAGTCGAACGACTTCCTTCACATATAGCTTGGCAAGCTGAGGAGCAGTCCGAGTGGACTTAATAGGAATGAAATGAGCTGATTTGGTCAAGCGATCGACTATGACCCAAATAGAAGTATGGCCTGACCTCGAACGAGGCAGACCGTCAATAAAATCCATGGACGCATCGGTGGTAAACTAGATATTGGCTCGAAGATATCGGGGAAATCCCGAACAACAGAAATACGAGATAAGTTCAAATCCTCATCTCGTGAATCGAGAGAAAATAAAGTAGTATCAGAAATCCCAACGTCCAAAAGAGCAATAGCTAACGGAGCGGACAAGTCAGGGTGATGAAGAAATAATATTCGCTCCGAACAAATGATTTTGGCATCGTACAGAGCGAGCCAATCCATGCTACGTATAGATAATTAATTAAGGAATACTACGGAATATAACAGATTCCTATACATATTCCTAACTTATCTATCAATAAACATAAGGAAGGGATTTGATTTAATTCGGACCTAATTAAGATGTATTGCACTAAGTGTATCTGTTCTGTGTTTATTATGCTTATTCCTGAAACCAGCTCTGATACCAAGCTGTAACGCCCCACTCTGAAACCCACTGTAACAAAGAGTATTACGGGAGTAATACTATTTGTTAAAGCGGAGAATAGAGTATAGTGGAAGCGACCATTTGTAATCAAGCTATAACTATCTACCGAATACGTCGAAAGGTGGAATCTATTTAAAATTTTCTCAATCAGGTGGTTCGACATATTCGGTAAATACTTATAACGAAATTACAAATGGCTAAAGATCTATCAGGACAAAGCATAATAACATAATAAGATAGCATCACAGAACAATATCACATAACAGCACAGAGTCTCAAAACAATACATCGTCAATACAGATCCAAATACTAAAAGTGGGTACAAAGCCACTGCTCACACATGTGAGTCAAAAATATGTACATATCAAAGTCTGAATAATAATAACAGAGTAGCGGAATAGTGGACAAATAAAAGCGCTATCTATCAGCATAGCAGATAATGTCCAAGCGGAAGCACAGAAGCTAAGTCCAGAGACCTAACCTAAAACAACTCGGTCTGACCCGAGCGAAAACACTCGGGTCAGGCTAGCTAAACAATCAGTAATAACTGAGATATATAATAATGCGGTACATAAATAAAACCGTACTTATCCAAAGAGAAGTATATTATGAACCACATGAATGTAATGACGATCCCTAATCATCAATAACAATAAAAATCTCCAAAGAGAAATCATCACCAAAGTGTAGAATAAATAAAATCGCCTCATATCATCGGCGTAGCCAAAGCTATAAAAAGATGCCCATAGGCAATAATCCCAAGAGTGACCAGAGTCTGTAATCAATGCCCAAGCAAAGATCGATGCTCCAAAGAGCAATGGGGATATACTGAAAAGTCAATGAAATCAAACACTGAAAAGCAGTGTCCAAAGACACTGTGAATCCACAAGGCAATCGCACTTACATCGTATGGTTCCATAGAACCAACACCGAATGGCGGTACTCGAATGGATATAAAAATCATCAGATAATACAAGTATTGCACGTGCACCGACTAGAGTCGTTGTTGCCAAGTACTGTAGAGTTGTGATCGATCACTCGCACAGATGCGGAACGCGCGAGACGGCAAGATCCTTCCCAGAAGGATAAAGGCCCAAAGGCGCATGCCGAAAATAAACTGCTCCATAGAGCAGGTGTCCAGAGACAGTTGCCCAGAGGCGTGGTGACCCAGAGGTCCAGTACTGGCCGCCCAGAGGCTAATGTGTCACTAACTTCTTGGAGAGGAACCCGTAAAGTGGTAACAATGAGTCTCATACCCCACGTTCGCACTAAACGGTTTACTAACCAATAGCAAGCTCACACTCCAAACAATAAAAAGTCTACCTCATATCATCGGTAAACTAGACCCAAAGGTCAAAACGATCAATCGAATAGGTCAGGGATTAACCGGAAAGAAAATACACACGGTTTCCATAGGCCGGAGATTTCCTAACCGTTTAAGCACCTTTCCACTTCGCTCGACGTGCTAAAAAGTGAGTGTGGGATTTTTATTATAGAAAATAATGGTTCGAAACGGATTTATAATTGATTTTGAGAACACTTTAAAACGGTCTTTAGAAAGGTCTCCTATTATGGAGTAATTAATTTAATAATTAAAATAATATTATATAATAATTTTCAAAAGCCATTTTGAAGTGAAAAATCCTTTTAAAACCTTTTTATAAAGCCCGTGTACGAAATCCAGAGGCAAATCTCAAAGAAATCGACGAAAACTAGAAAATCATCAAAAATATTCCAAGTGTTTGTAACCATTCAAAAACAGCTGTGAACTCAAGTTCGATAATTTATTTGGACCAGCAAACTGTGTCCAAATGTCATGAATATTTGCAGACATGTAGTCCAACATCCCTACTTTAAGATGCAAAAAGAATTTCTGGATTCTGAGTTGAGACGAAGTGGCAGCGACGTCTCAAAGTTGGACCCAGAACAAGATTTACACTGTTTACAAACAGCGACTAGAGTTCAACTTCGACATGAAATTCGAAGTACCAAACGAACTCCAATGTTGTCCAAATTTTCCTAAGATGGATTTCGGAACTCCACCTTTCTAACGAGACCAAAAACGTCGAATTCTGACTTTCGATGCGAACGAGGCGGCATCGCGGAGTGGCGCTCAAAAGCTGGAAACAGAAGGGATATTTGATTTTCATTCTAAGTGTTTGACCATTCAAAAACTGCTGCGAACCCAAGTTCGGCAATTTATTTGTACCAGCAAACTGAATCCAAATGACATGAAAACTAGTAGGCATATAGTCCAACATCCCTACTATAAGATGCAAAAAGAATTTCTGGAATCCGAGTTGAGACGAGGTGGCAGCGACATCTCAAAGTTGAACCCAGAAAAAGATTCACACTGTTTACCAACAGCGACCAGAGTTCAACTTCGACATGAAATTCGAAGTAGCAAACGAACTCCAATGTTGCCCAAATTTTGTAGAGATGAAGTTCGGAAATCCAGCTTTCCAACGAGACCAAAAACGTCGAATTCCGACTTCTGATGCGATCGTGGCGGCATCGCGAAGTGGAGATAAAAACTGGAACAGAGGTGATTTTTTTTTTTTTTGAACGCGGACCCAGCCCGCGTCAGTACGCCCCAACCCGCCTGAGCCGGGTTGGGACGCGGGCTTCGGTCCACGTCCACTGCTCCCCAGCCCAAGCGGGCTGGGAAGTATAATCCCCAGCCCGCCTGGGCTGGGGTTGAGACGCGGGCCGAAGCCCGCGTCTTCTATTCCCCAGCCCAGGCGGGCTGGGGGGGATTTAAATCCCCTGCCCACCTGGGCTGGGGTGGGACGCGGGCTTCGGCCCGCGTCCCCGCTTCCCCAGCCCGCCTGGGCTGGGGAGGCTGTGTAGACCCCCAGCCCAGGCGGGCTGGGGGGTGTGGGGTGCGGCCAGCCAATCCAGGGCTGGCCTGCCTCTGGCTAGCCCAGCTGGGCTAGCCTACTGCACCAGGGCAGCAACCAGGGTGCAGCCCAGGCCTGCCCTGGTGCACCCAGAATGGGTTTTCAGTCTATTTTCAGGCTGCAAATTCCAACCAACATGTTTTTTGAGTTTTTTAGCATTTAAGGGTGCTTTTTTCAGTTTTTGGCATCAAAATTTTCACCAAAATCAACTAGCAATAATCACTACTAGCAATAATCACTAATCAATAGTAATTACCAATATTACAACTAGCATTAATTACTAATCAATAGTAATTACCTCAAAGAAGCAAATGATCAAGTGGTTTGTGTGCACAATATCAAGCAAATAAGCAAACACTTCATGTGCAACTTTCCAAAGCAAAGAGGATGAAGATTAGAGAGCTTCAAAATTAAAAAGAGAACAAAACCAAGGATTACAAAGAGATTTCACAAATTAAACTAAAGATTAGAAGGTGATTAGGCCTAGGATTGCATTACCTTGCTAGGATTAAACAAGTTTAGCCATGTAGAGAAGGAGATGGGTCTTCTAAAGGGAGGCCATTAATTTTTTTTCTTGTTTAGATCTAGGTTTAGGAATTTATGAAGAGGATGAGGGTTAGGGTTATGAAATGAGTTTGAGATATTATAAAGGAGTGGGTTAGGCTAATGGGTCATGATAAGGGGTTTTAAAACCCATTAGGACTTAGTTTATTTTCTAATGTTATCATGTAAACAAAAATCCTAATAAGCATCCTAGTTTTTAATTAAAGCCATGTAATTGTCTCATTTGGCCCATTAACCCATAATCACTTTAAAATTCCCCTTTTAAATATTAAATTCCAAAAATATTAATTTCCCCATTTTTAAACCCAAAATACTTTAATTTGCAAACCAATTGCAAAATTTAAATTCCCAAAATTTTTGTTTAGCTCCCTTTTCCACTTAAAATCATAATTTTAATTTATTATTCGGTAATTGCAATCTCAGGGTTGTTACAGACTCCCCCCTTAAGAAAATTGCGTCCCCGCAATTCCTTAAATATAGAAGTCGTCTATAACATCTAATCCAGAAAGGAATATAGAAGATAAAATATAGATGCTCACCCGTGCCGGAAATATAGATGCTCACGCGTGCCGGAAGATGAAAGAAAACCAGGATAAGTACGCTCGATAAATTCTCTGGTCTCCCAAGTGCAGTCCTTAGGATTAGACGACCATTGAATCTTCACAAGTGGAACCTCTTTGTTTCGAAGACGTTTGATCTCCGAATCAAGCACACGAAGAGGATGTTGCACTATAGATAGATCGGGTGAGATCTCCAAATCGGGCACGATATGAGGCTCGATGATAGAATCAGGATCGCGGACACACATGCGAAGCTGGGAAACATGGAACACATCGTGCATTCCGGAGAAGTGAGCAGGTAGAGCCACACGATAAGCAACGGGGCCGATGCGTTCCGTAATAGGAAATGGTCCGACATAACGAGGAGCCAACTTCCCTGTAGAGCTGAAACGCACAACCCCCTTCATGGGAGATATCCGAATAAAGACATGATCACCAATGGAGAACTCAAGAGGCTTCCTACGGTTGTTCGCGCAGGATTTCTGACGGTTCTGCACCTCTTTCATTCTCTGACGAATAAGAATAATCTTCTCAGAAGATTCCCGAACTGAATCTGGACCAAGAAGGAACTTCTCGCCAGATTCTAACCAACACGAAGGAGAACGACATGGCCTTTCGTAAAGAGCCTCGAAAGGTGCCATGCCAATACTAGACTGAAAGCTGTTGTTGTAGGAGAACTCTACAAGCGGTAAGTGATCCTCCCAACTACCTCCGAAATCCAGAATACAACAGTGCAAAAGATCCTCTAAAACACGATTCACCCTCTCCGTCTGACCGTCGGTCTGAGGATGATAAGCAGTCGAGAGATTCAGCTTTAAGCCCAAAGCTGACTGTAGGCACTTCCAGAAGTGACTAGTAAAGATAGTGTCTCGATCACAAACGATAGAGCTAGGAATGCCATGAAATCGAACGACTTCCTTCACATATAGCTTGGCAAGCTGAGGAGCAGTCCGAGTGGACTTAATAGGAATGAAATGAGCTGATTTGGTCAAGCGATCGACTATGACCCAAATAGAAGTATGGCCTGACCTCGAACGAGGCAGACCGTCAATAAAATCCATGGACGCATCGGTGGTAAACTAGATACTGGCTCGAAGATATCGGGGAAATCCCGAACAACAGAAATACGAGATAAGTTCAAATCCTCATCTCGTGAATCGAGAGAAAATAAAGTAGTATCAGAAATTCCAACATCCAGAAGAGCAATAGCTAACGGAGCGGACAAGTCAGGGTAATGAAGAAATAATATCCGCTCCGAACAACTGATTTTGGCATCGTAAAGAGCGAGCCAATCCATGCTACGTATAGATAATTAATTAAGGAATACTACGGAATATAACGGATTCCTATACATATTCCTAACTTATCTATCAATAAACATAAGGAAGGGATTTGATTTAATTCGGACCTAATTAAGATGTATTGCACTAAGTGTATCTGTTCTGTGTTTATTATGCTTATTCCTGAAACCAGCTCTGATACCAAGCTGTAACGCCCCACTCTGAGACCCACTGTAACAAAGAGTATTACGGGAGTAATACTGTCTGTTAAAGCGGAGAATAGAGTATAGTGGAAGCGACCATTTGTAATCAAGCTATAACTATCTACCGAATACGTCGAAAGGTGGAATCTATTTAAAATTTTCTCAATCAGGTGGTTCGACATATTCGGTAAATACTTATAACGAAATTACAAATGGCTAAAGATCTATCAGTACAAAGCATAATAACATAATAAGATAGCATCACAGAACAATATCACATAACAGCACAGAGTCTCAGAACAATACATCGTCAATACAGATCCAAATACTAAAAGTGGGTACAAAGCCACTGCTCACACATGTGAGTCAAAAATATGTACATATCAAAGTCTGAATAATAATAACAGAGTAGCGGAATAGTGGACTAATAAAAGCGCTATCTATCAGCATAGCAGATAATGTCCAAGCGGAAGCACAGAAGCTAAGTCCAGAGACCTAACCTGAAACAACTCGGTCTGACCCGAGCGAAAACACTCGGGTCAGGCTAGCTAAACAATCAGTAATAACTGAGATATATAATAATGCGGTACATAAATAAAACCGTACTTATCCAAAGAGAAGTATATTATGAACCACATGAATGTAATGACGATCCCTAATCATTAATAACAATAAAAATCTCCAAAGAGAAATCAACACCAAAGTGTAGAATAAATAAAATCGCCTCATATCATCGGCGTAGCCAAAGCTATAAAAAGATGCCCATAGGCAATAATCCCAAGAGTGACCAGAGTCTGTAATCAATGCCCAAGCAAAGATCGATGCTCCAAAGAGCAATGGGGATATACTGAAAAGTCAATGAAATCAAACACTGAAAAGCAGTGTCCAAAGACACTGTGAATCCACAAGGCAATCGCACTTACATCGTATGGTTCCATAGAACCAACACCGAATGGCGGTACTCGAATGGATATAAAAATCATCAGATAATACAAGTATTGCACGTGCACCGACCAGAGTCGTTGTTGCCAAGTACTGTAGAGTTGTGATCGATCACTCGCACAGATGCGGAATGCGCGAGACGGCAAGATCCTTCCCAGAAGGATAAAGGCCCAGAGGCGCATGCCGAAAATAAACTGCTCCATAGAGCAGGTGTCCAGAGACGGTTGCCCAGAGGCGTGGTGACCCAGAGGTCCAGTACTGGCCGCCCAGAGGCTAATGTGTCACTAACTTCTTGGAGAGGAACCCGTAAAGTGTTAACAATGAGTCCCATACCCCACGTTCGCACTAAACGGTTTACTAACCAATAGCAAGCTCACACTCCAAACAATAAAAAGTCTACCTCATATCATCGGTAAACTAGACCCAAAGGTCAAAAAGATCAATCGAATAGGTCGGGGATTAACCGGAAAGAAAATACACACGGTTTCCATAGGCCGGAGATTTCCTAACCGTTTAAGCACCTTTCCACTTCGCTCGACGTGCTAAAAAGTGAGTGTGGATTTTTATTATAGAAAATAATGGTTCGAAACGGATTTATAATTGATTTTGAGAACACTTTAAAACGGTCTTTAGAAAGGTCTCCTATTATGGAGTAATTAATTTAATAATTAAAATAATATTATATAATAATTTTCAAAAGCCATTTTGAAGTGAAAAATCCTTTTAAAACCATTTTATAAATCCCGTGTACGAAATCCAGAGACAAATCTCAAAGAAATCGACGAAAACCAGAAAATCATCAAAAATATTCCAAGTGTTTGTAACCATTCAAAAACAGCTGTGAACTCAAGTTCGATAATTTATTTGGACCAGCAAACTGTGTCCAAATGTCATGAAAATTTGCAGGCATGTAGTTCAACATCCCTACTTTAAGATCCAAAAATAATTTCTGGATTCCGAGTTGAGACGAAGTGGCAGCGACGTCTCAAAGTTGGACCCAGAACAAGATTTACACTGTTTACAAACAGCGACTAGAGTTCAACTTCGACACGAAATTCGAAGTACCAAACGAACTCCAATGTTGTCCAAATTTTCCTGAGATGGAGATCGGAATTCCACCTTTCTAACGAGACCAAAAACGTCGAATTCCGACTTCCGATGCGAACGTGGCGGCATCGCGGATTGGCGCTCAAAAGCTGGAAACAGAAGGGATATTTGATTTTCATTGTAAGTGTTTGACCATTCAAAAACTGCTGCGAACCCAAGTTCGGCAATTTATTTGGACCAGCAAACTGAATCCAAATGACATGAAAACTAGTAGGCATATAGTACAACATCCCTACTATAAGATGCAAAAAGAATTTCTGGAATCCGAGTTGAGACGAGGTGGCAGCGACATCTGAAAGTTGAACCCAGAAAAAGATTCACACTGTTTACCAACAGCGACCAGAGTTCAACTTCGACATGAAATTCGAAGTACCAAACGAACTCCAATGTTGCCCAAATTTTGTAGAGATGAAGTTCGGCACTCCACCTTTCCAACGAGACCAAAAACGTCGAATTCCGACTTCTGATGGGATCGTGGCGGCATCGCGAAGTGGAGATAAAAACTGGAACAGAGGTGATTTTTTTTTTTCGTTTTTTTTTTTTGAACGCGGAACCAGCCCGTGTCAGTCAGCCTCAGCCCACCTGAGCCGGGTTGGGACGCGGGCTTCGGCCCGCGTCCACTGCTCCCCAGCCCAGGCGGGCTGGGAAGTATAATCCCCAGCCCGCCTGGGCTGGGGTTGAGACGCGGGCCGAAGCCCGCGTCTTCTATCCCCCAGCCCAGGCGGGCTGGGGGGGGATTTAAATCCCCAGCCCACCTGGGCTGGGGTGGGACGCGGGCTTCGGCCCGCGTCCCCGCTTCCCCAGCCCGCCTGGGCTGGGGAGGCTGTGTAGACCCCCAGCCCAGGCGGGCTGGGGGGTGTGGGGTGCGGCCAGCCCATCCAGGGCTGGCCTGCCTCTGGCTAGCCCAGTTGGGCTAGCCTACTGCACCAGGGCAGCAACCAGGGTGTAGCCCAGGCCTGCCCTGGTGCACCCAGAATGGGTTTTCAGTCTATTTTCAGGCTGCAAATTCCAGCCAACAAGTTTTTTGAGTTTTTTAGCATTTAAGGGTGCTTTTTTCAGTTTTTGGCATCAAAATTTTCACCAAAATTAACTAGCAATAATCACTACTAGCAATAATCACTAATCAATAGTAATTACCAATATTACAACTAGCATTAATTACTAATCAATAGTAATTACCTCAAAGAAGCAAATGATCAAGTGGTTTGTGTGCACAATATCAAGCAAATAAGCAAACACTTCATGTGCAACTTTCCAAAGCAAAGAGGATGAAGATTAGAGAGCTTCAAAATTAAAAAGAGAACAAAACCAAGGATTACAAAGAGATTTCACAAATTAAACTAAAGATTAGAAGGTGATTAGGCCTAGGATTGCATTACCTTGCTAGGATTAAACAAGTTTAGCCATGTAGAGAAGGAGATGGGTCTTCTAAAGGGTGGCCATTAATTTTTTTTTCTTGTTTAGATCTAGGTTTAAGAATTTATGAAGAGGATGAGGGTTAGGGTTATGAAATGAGTTTGAGATATTATAAAGGAGTGGGTTAGGCTAATGGGTCATGATAAGGGGTTTTAAAACCCATTAGGACTTAGTTTATTTTCTAATGTTATCATGTAAACAAAAATCCTAATAAGCATCCTAGTTTTTAATTAAAGCCATGTAATTGTCTCATTTGGCCCATTAACTCATAATCACTTTAAAATTCCCCTTTTAAATATTAAATTCCAAAAATATTAATTTCCCCATTTTTAAACCCAAAATACTTTAATTTGCAAACCAATTGCAAAATTTAAATTCCCAAAATTTTTGTTTAGCTCCCTTTTCCACTTAAAATCATAATTTTAATTTATTATTCGGTAATTGCAATCTCAGGGTTGTTACAATTTAGGGGTAATGAAGCTCTCTAAAAATATGTAAATTCAACATATCTTATCATTTATGATCTCTTTTTAATGCTTCATGAAAGTGAATGTTGATGTAAGTTTATAAAATGGAATTGATAGCCTATGTTGTAATTACAAATGGGTTATGCTTACTCCACATAAACACAATTTACACCATCATTTTACTAATTGTCTTTTGATTTTGGAATGAAAGTAGAAATAAAATTTGATGATCTATGTTACTAAATACAATAGTAAATAGGTCATACTTAAAATAGCTTTTGCTTTGACTTCATTTTCATTGAAATTAATAAGTGGTTTTATGTGTTGTATTAAAGTTTGATGGTTTAAGTTATGTTAATTAATAACATAAATAAACCATACTTATGATAAATACATCCTAACTCCATTTAAGATCAAAATAGAGAGATCATAGATTATTTGTTTTTGATTTACAAAAATATGAGAGTGGATTTGCCTCTAAATTGTTTTTCTAATCTCATATTTTCCATCACCTTTTGTTCTAGCTTTTTGTTTACATTTTTTCTTAGCTAATCAAAACTTCAAATATTGGTTTAATTTGATTAAATAGAATTTTAAAATCTATATAATTCCCTATGGATCGACCTGTATTCCCCATATATTAGCATTGTACGACGTGCGCTTGCGGTAAATTTTTAATTAAAAATTTTCGGCGATTTTCCAACTCATAGAAAAAACCGTCGTTGAACAAGTATATTGAAAGTGTTATGAGTGAAAGAGTGTAAATTGATGTATATGAAGGAGTATAAAAATTGTGTACACAATGTTGTAAAAATATTATTAGAGTTCTTGTTGTAATTATTGCATTATTAAATTTTTTATTGAAATAAAATATTTATTTGTTAATTTCTTTCTATGATATTGCAATAGTACTACAACAAACACATTAAAAAAAATATTTTTATTAGCATCAAATAAAAATCACAGACTGTTATATTTCATAGAACCTAGACAGTATTAGTTATTTTATTTGGAAATAGTTATCTTTTGAGTTTATTGCCAGTTGTATAGACTCTACTATTATTTTTTGTAACTTTGTGAACTTGCATACTCTGATATTGTGGTTTATTTAGTTATTACTATCTCGTCTATTTTATATCTATGATGATTACTATATTTGATTCGATGCACTGTGAGATATACGATAAGTCTTGTGATTGTTATATTTACTTTACAACCTTAACAAGCATCCTACATCAGTAGGGCACCGTAGCAATGCACTCTATAGGTATATTGGATGTTGGAGGTATAGGTCTGTCATCACGCTTGATGTTAGAGCTTAGGTTGCAAAGTCGACCTAAGTCGGTACTATGGTCCAGTAGAGATAAGGAGGTGCTATCAGCTTAGGCTGGACCAAGAGTGTATACGAGAGAACGTAGTTGTTATATATTTTGATTTTCAAAACTATATAGTAGTATATATAATATGTAAGTCATATTGCACATACGGATACCATTGATGCAGCTTCTCTTTATGAAAGACTTATCATTCTTATTATAGATTGGGAATGATCTAGCATATGAGAAATGCTATTGTGAACTCCTTCTTTGAAGTTGTGGAAAAGGAAGGATCAAGGATTCCCAACCGTCTACCAACCCCAATTCACAGAACATGTTCATTGAGATGGTGCAAAACATCATTCGGAATACTCAAGTTGATCCCAATGATGATGGAAATCAAGTGCAGGTGCCTAGAGTCGACTTTGTTGAGCTCTATAAAATGAGTATAGGTGGTAGACCATTCCTTGGAATGGAGTCGGATGTTCAGGTGCATGATCGGATGGGTACTTGTGAGAGGAACTTCGATGATTTGGAGTTAAATGATGCCATAAAGAGGAAGTTGGCATCTTGATAGCTCTAGCAATGGACAATGAACTAGTGAAACGCCCTTAGAGCTGCGACTCTCAAGGATCAATTTACTTAGGATTGGTTCATATTCACTTCGAAGAGACTTTATCCCGACTGCTCAAAAGCTGTTAAGGAAGTTTGCCAACTTAAAGAAACGCGACATGTTTGGGTTGGATTATGTGGTCGAATTCAATCTGCTATCAAAGTATGATATATCCTTCATTAGTACTCTACCCAAAAAGAATAAAAGTTTATCACTGGGTTGAACGATCATCTTGGGAAACAATTGATTGGTCACATCGACGAGTGCTTCGAGAAGTTGGTCGAGGAGGCTTTATTCTACAAGAGCCTGTATCCAGTGCAGAAGGATTGTCTTGAACCAACTAAGGAGGTGCAGACAATGGAGGCATTTGCATTGAATGTCGTTTCGACTTCGTCGAGTGCTCAATTGGTGAAAGAGAAGGGAAATGGCATTACTATCTAGGGTATGTTTTCCATTTATGATGTTCCATACATGTTTTATTCAATACCAAGGCTTCACATTCCTTCATATCTAGTGATTTGGTAGATGGATATGGATTAAGAACCAAGATAATTGACCGACCTTTGATCGTGACGAACCTTGTTAGGGGCTTAACTAACCTTTGCATTGTTTTTTGAGACTTAGCCTTATCGAGTCATGGATGTTTGTCTGTTTGTTTGCGATTGCTTTATATTGGGTTTCATTAAGTTTGGTATTATTTTAGGAGTGGATTGGCTGAAGAGATGCGGAATAGCGATGGGCTATGAGAGGTTGTTGGTGACAATAAGGGCTAGGGTAGAAGGTAGTGTTAGGCTGCCCATCATATGACAAGGTGATGGTTAGCTTTCTATATTTGCTCGATATCTGTCACGTACGGGAATTTTCGACTTTCGAAAATTCGACATCGATACTCACTTTATCGACTGCCGAGAAATCGAGTGCCGGAAACTCCAATAGTGAGGGTTTTAAGAAGAAGAAGTAGAAGAAAAGATAGAAGAAAAAGAGAATAGAAGGAAAAGAAAAGAAAGAAGAACAACAGAACAACATCAGAACAGAGACAGAAAACAATATCAGAATCTCACATATCGCAGCGGAACAATATATAATAGATAACACTAGTCTTTTAAAACAAAGAACTATATCAGTTTTTATCCATACATCAATCATCAGAGTCAATATACAACAATGGACAGTTATATAACTTGTCCTCATACAAAATACACAGCGGAATAAATATTATCAGATACAAATACTACGTCTCGCCATCCAGCTTATCTCCAAATCTCCAGAATATCCAGAATATCCTGATAATATAACTCTAGGCTGCCCGTGTGGAAATTGGTGGGCACCCAGAGTTTAGAAGGGAAACAATAAACTCCGAGTCAGTCATGGTGACTGGTGTGAGATCGTAAAACAGTTATTCTTCTTTAAAATAAACAACAGAAAGATTTTAAAGTCAATTCGCAATGCTTTTGGAAAATGAAACTACCATAAGACCTCCCACCACACACACAATGCAAACGCAGACTTGGAGGAGATTTCTTCTTATGTTAGTCAAAGATGCTTACTACGCAAAATCAAATCATTTTGGATATTATTATTAGTGCATAGTGGAAAACATTTCGAAAGTAGAATATAAATCTTAGCCAGCATAGGTACCATTATATTATGCCTGCTATAGCTGCCTCCTGAGGAGACAGGTTATACAATTGAAATCGTAAAGGCTCGTATTGTTTCTTCGGATTTCCAACAAATGTTCAGGCTAAGGAACTTCCTTTTCCACGATGGGTACGTCCCTGGAATAGACGACCCGAGAACCTAACCGGATCTCTGCCAACACAAGGCCGGGTTACCTCTGCAAAAATAGGTAACTACTGACACGTGTATGCCATCCCCCGATCGTCACCGATCTTCCCGAGGATCCCCGATTCCAACAAACCACATAGAAAAAATAATGCAGTAACCACAGAGGTTAAGTATCTGGGCTCCATACCATGATACCACCTTTATCCAGAAGGAATGACATACACTAAGGGCCGCTACTCCCTAGAACCTTACTGCATCCTTCCTGTTTCGACCATTTCCGGGGTGTGAGGCTCGATGAAGTCTCGTCCACAAAGCTACGCTTTCTATAAAGCCCTGCTTCGGGTCAAACAAAAATGATCAACCTATGATCATAAAGATATAAGATCAAACAAATGATCATATCACAAATGATCAAACACTGATCATTTCACAGCAACACTCAGTATGCCACGTTACCAAATTGGGAGTATATCGCTGATAAATTTCAACTACATAACCTCTGAGCTCGTACGTCTCAGAGAAGGGTGTTAAGCTAAGAGAATAAATTCTCCGCCACCAACAGAAATGTATTTGAAAGAAATCAGCTTTATATCTCAAATTGTAACGTCAGACACACAATCCATACAAGTCTGTTCCGGGATCGAACAGAACCGAAGGCACTTCTCACGAAGCCCTTGCATATCCGGATAAATTTCTAATCACGTCCGGACTTCCCGTCACTAAGGGTGATAAAACCTCTAAATCGGAGATCAGCCGATGTAGAGTAACTCGACGGTAATCCTTCCGTTTTCAAAAATATCCGGTCTTCAACACCGGTCTTCGAATGCAATTCATAACGACGTATCACATATTCGGAATGGGTTATACGACCCCATGGTCCTTTCCCGGCTAACCCGAATAGTGAGCGATTATTTAAAAATAAGTGTGGCATTCAAATTCATCCAATTCACAACAAATACCTATCTAAAGGTAATTATCGATAGTCGGTTATTTAACTATCAATAAAGATGCGCTACATCATCAGATTCCAAATAATTTCTCAAATTATTTTATCTTCAAAAATATCTTCACTAGATATAAAATTTCCACACTTTAAAAATAAATCAATATTTATTTTTCTAAACAGTTTCCCTTCCTTTTATAAATTCCATAGTGAATTTATAATTTCAAAATATCTACTGATATACGATTCTCAAATCGTTTTCAAATATTCAATTTCATTTTATCTTTAAGAAGATAAAATCTCAAAACGTTTCATTTCATTTTGGAAAAGCATTTCCATACTTATTAAATAATAAGTATTTCACAAATCTATTTATTTTCAGAATTTGAAAATATTCGATATACTTAAATCAATATTAAGTATATATTCATTCTTTAAGGAAAACATTCTTTTAACACCTTTATTTGAGTCAAAACGAATGTTACGTAAAACATCGTTACAACGACTCAAAATCAATAGTATAGGGATTCGGAATTAAGATAGATATATAAATCCCAATACTATATAAAACATTTCCTTTCGGAAATCATTTACTATAACAACAGTGTTATAGTCCACCATTTCCTTATATTTCTCGAAAACGTCTATTTCAACAATGAATGTTGAAATCTATGTATTCGATACTTAATACGTTTTAAAACATCTTTTAAAACAATTAACTTCATTTTATAATATCGCTTTTCCAAAACATATCCATTTTACTTAAAAATATATTCACTGTCCAAAATCGTGAATATACTTCACTTAACCCAATTTCAGTCATTTCTACGCATTTTATTTCAATAAAAATTCGCTATTCAAAAATCGCGAATATATCTTCTCAATAATCTCCTATATATAATTTATCAAATTCAATTGATTTCGAATTTATAAAACGAAGTTTATAAATTCTATTTCTGTTTTAATAACAACTTCAACTTATAAATCTTCTTTTTATTAACTTCTATATTTTACTTATCAAAATAAGTGATTTCGGATTTATAAACAACTTTTATAAATTTCAATCCTATTTGTAAAAACTTCAATACCAAATCAATTTCAATATTGATTTCTAAATTTATTTTCAACCTTAAATAAAATTTCCATACTGATTTCTCAAAAATTCATTTCTAAATATTAAATCAATTACAGATTGATTTCTAATTTTATTTATCACTACTAAATAAATTCCTTATTTTTCTCAAATTATTCAATATTCTGTTTTAAAATGGATTCTTCAAATTGAAATCATTTTACATTGATTTCCCAATTTATTTCAATTTACCAATTAAATTCCTAGTTGGATTTTCAACTGATCTCCTTTTAAATAAATTCCTTTTTACGAAATCCATTTATTTAACATTTTCACTTGATTCTGGAATTAATTCGATAAGGTTATAAAAATTAACTTTTTATACTTTAAAAATTCCTTTCTTCAAAATTTATTCAATTTCTAAAATTAATTCACTTAGAGATTTCTATTTTGATTCAAAAATTCAATTTCGTTTATTTTTGGAATCCAATGATATCAAACATCCATTCAGCTAAATTTTTAGCTTTCAATCAATTTCCAGACATCGATATGATCAATAACATCAATATAGTCATTCACAGATTCATATCACAGTATAAATAAAATCAATCAATGTGAGGGGTCCAGTTGGATCCCTCCAACCTGTTTCCCTGCATCCAAAGACGTTAGCACAATACCAATTCCACTTCGAGGTGGAATATCACGGTATATGGGTTTTATAACATATCTGCTTACTAACGGCGCAATAGGGTCTCATCCGCTATACGAGGCGGGAAATCATCAATCCAATATATACATATGCCAATATGTATATATTGATATATATATATAGATATATCCTACTATATCTAATATCACAATCAATAGCAATCATATCAGTCAAATCAATAACTGTAATACCAAATATATTTTGAGTGAGAAAAATCTCACCTTAGCTTTAATTTTCCATCCATTTTCTATCTTGACTTGTTTTCTCGATTTATACCTTGTATAAACAATTTTATACAATTTATCAATATTCGAAATAAAATCGAACAACCCATTTCCATTTAATAATTTAAATTAACTAGTAATTTATCTTAAACAAATGATTATTTTTTTTTCTCTTTTAGAAAAAGTATTTTAGTAACTAAAATAATTCAAATTAGTCACTTTACCAATTTAATCAACAGATCCATTGTTTAAAGTAAACAAGTAAATTAAAATGTATACAGGTACATTTATTTCCTTTTGAAACTACCTACGTATATCTCTATTTTAAAATCTATAGATTTACAAATCTAATTTATATAACTTCCAACATTTTTAAATCTTTCTGTTATATATAAATGTATAATTTCTTTTGAAACCATATATATATATACTTATAAAAATAAACTATATTAAAAATCAAATCTTTTATAAATCCCTTTATTAATTTTCTATTTACTGTAAACATTTTCAAATTCCTATTTTTTTCTTTTCAAACCTAATTTATCAAAAATAACTTTCCTATTCCCTGGTAAATATATATATATATATATATATATAAAATAAATTAGGATTAAACATATCTAAATTTACTGTCTTAAAAAACTTACTGCATTTAAATTTAACACATTTAAATTTACCTTACTGTCGATCAAAACTCCAGATCGCCAATGCCTCCAATCGAACTGCCTCCGATCATCTGCCGCATTCGCCACCATCGCACGCGACGAATGCCATCGTGCACGCACCGCACGCATGCGGCGACCCAGAAATCACGCGAGC
The DNA here is from genome assembly GCA_030737815.1 of Allium fistulosum. NCBI lineage: Eukaryota > Viridiplantae > Streptophyta > Magnoliopsida > Asparagales > Amaryllidaceae > Allium > Allium fistulosum. Next base: position 1,213,031,707 of record CM060904.1, on the reverse strand, counting down.
GAACCCTAGTTGTCGAGTCGCCCTCCCCCTCAAGTTCGCGAATCGCCCAGAACGACGCGCGCGAGATGCCTCACGCCGACGCCCCTGCTCGCGAGCGTCGCCGAGCCCAACACGAAACCCTAGCGACTCGATGTCGCCTCCTGCTGCAACCGCATACCATCGTCGAAGTCGCCGCTTGAACGAGATCCACTCAGTTTTCCTATTTTAATTTAATTTCGTCTTTGAATTTCAGAGGGAAGGTGCGGCCATTGCTTTTGAAGTGAAGAGGGGAACGAATGATTTGAAACATTGAAGGGAGAATGCGGCTATTTATTTGAACGAGATGGATTTCGTTTTATTTTTTTTCTTTCGGCCATTATTTGAAGCTTTAATTTTGAACGAAAGGAGGTAGATGGGAAGACAACAAGTACGTGATTAAGTCGAATAGGTCGGCTGCTCAGAAATAGGATTGCTGAGATAAAAAAAGTTTGACGGTAAGATATTTAAATTTTAAAACGATTAATTTATTCTATGCGTTTTTATACCGCACGCTCACATAACAACCCTGAAAAATACGAAATTGGAAATCCGACAATAATTCAATATTACGAACCCAATGGAACTGGTTTCGTCGAATTCCGAGACTGCGCCTCGGACGACTATTTTTAAATATTGATTCAAACAATTAAATTCAAAACTGAGCAAAACAGTTAAAAATTCAATTCTGAAAGTTCTATTATCTTCAGTATTATAAATACGAATTTTAGAAACTTTCGAAATATTTTTCTTCAACTTTAAATTGAAGATTCAAATTTTTATCCAATTTACAATAGATTAAATTTTATAATTTAATCGTCAAATTCAAAGTTATATCGGGGATTCAAATTAAATCGTCGTTCAAATATTTAAAATAAATTAAATATTCTCAATTTAATTTGGTCAAAATTCTGGGTCGTTATAGACTTCCCTCCTTAAAAGAATTTCGTCCCGAAATTACAAGTTAGGAAAAAAAATGTCCTTAACTCGTCTACTATTTTTCACAATTCAAAATAGATTTTTTTCAATTCATCAAAACAAATCATTCTACTAAAGATTCGTTATTAATTCAACTAACTTTCCAACTTCAATCATAAGTTCCAGACAACATTGTTTACCTTAACAATTCAAATTTAAGTTTAAATTCAAATTTCAAATTTTCAAAATTTTCTCAAAAATTTTCTAACGCTCAAAAATTTCGAAAAATTTCGCCAGCGTCTCCTTTGCGCGGCTAATACGGCACGACTACAAAACGTCCCTACGGACTCTCAGATTTCAAAAAGAAAAGAAAAAGCCAAGCGGCTAGAGAAGAAATCATCAAAACTCATATTAAAATTCAAATACTTACCTTTTGTCGAGCAAATTCAAAATTATCTTTGAAATCAAATCCAATTCCTTTATACACCTGTATATCCTACTAGCCATCATATCTAGTTATACTATTCAGATCATTTTGCAAATTCTATTACAAAATTTTCAATATCAACTGCTTATATATCTTTAGCTTACTTCACTGTTGAAGTTACATATTCATTATCATTCAATTTTACATTTCCCATTCATTTGTATTTAGTTTACCATTTCAACTAAATTTGGATTCAGTTTACTTTCAATTCTGAAATATTGAATTTTATCAATTATCTGTCATTTACAACTGCACTATCTTAAATTAGTTCCAATTACTAATTCAAATTGATATCAACTCAATTTATTTTAATTCTACTTCGATTAAATCTACTTACATTTAAACTGGATTTCCCATTTCCATACGAATTTTAATTCATCTTTCATTTACAATTATTCATCACAGATTCCAATTCATTTTATTCAAATTTGTTTTCAACATTCAGTTTGAGTTTTATTCACTTACAATTGTAAATTCCATTCATTTGAAATTTATTTCTACTTGCTTGAATTTATCTTCAAATTCGAACCATCCCTTTTATTTAGTTCACAATTCAAGTTTTAATTTCACTAATTTAACTTCCAATTTCGCTTTCATTAAATCACAATTGATTCACTTATACTTACTTTGATTTAACTTCATTCCTTAAGTTAAATTTATTCGATCAAAATTCAAATTGTATAAGTTATCAACTTAGTTATATTTCATAGTATTCCAGAGTCTTAGCAACATTTCAAAATCATTTTGAAAACAATTCGAATTATCCTTTGAATTTTCTAAAACAAAATCCAAATTCTCAAAACAACTTCCATTTAAACAATTTGGCAGCAATTCCTCTTTTGGAAACCCGAAAATGAACACCGATGATGTCGCGATCATCATTGGAATTATTTTCCAGCGACCTAAAAGAGTTTAGAGCTTTTCATTCCGTCAAAACATTTTTTCAAAACCCTTGAAATCCATTTTCAAATCAAAAAGGAATTAAACTTTCCAAATCTTCAAAATTTTCAAATTCTTTCAAAAACATTTCCAAATACTCCTCTGGAATTCCGTTTTAAATTACAAATCACATTTATAATTTACATTCCTTCATTTATAAATCACATTTACAATTCATATCCACAATTTTATTCTTATATGAATTCATTTCCTTATATTTCAATTCACATTTATAATTTCCATTTGTTAAATGGATTTATCTCCAATCTTTGGTTATTACTTTAATTTCTTATTCAATTTCATATAATAATGATAATAATTTAATATTATCACTTTCCTAAAACCAAACATCCATATACTATGATAATTCATAGAAAATGATTTCTTTTCTATACAAAAATAGTTTTGGGTAAAATTATTTCATTCACCCTATTTTAAAACAATACTATGTCGTCTTGCCTCGTTTAAGTGTTTAGAAATCCCTATCGATAATATGGCGTCCCATATACCGACCAAAATTCATAAACATCTCAACGGATAAGCAAACACAATATAAAACATTTTTATATTCACTAACAAATACGCGCTCATATCTATTATTACACTCAACTCATTCTAGAGTACTGCTGACTCTATCTCTAATGAGTAACACCCAACAGAGCAGGGTTGTCGCTTAACCATATGCTCTGATACCACGCTGTCACGTACGGGAATTTTCGACTTTCAAAAATTCGACATCGATACTCACTTTATCGACTGCCGAGAAATCGAGTGCCGGAAACTCCAATAGTGAGGGTTTTAAGAAGAAGAAGTAGAAGAAAAGATAGAAGAAAAAGAGAATAGAAGGAAAAGAAAAGAAAGAAGAACAACAGAACAACATCAGAACAGAGACAGAAAACAATATCAGAATCTCACATATCGCAGCGGAACAATATATAATAGATAACACTAGTCTTTTAAAACAAAGAACTATATCAGTTTTTATCCATACATCAATCATCAGAGTCAATATACAACAATGGACAGTTATATAACTTGTCCTCATACAAAATACACAGCGGAATAAATATTATCAGATACAAATACTACGTCTCGCCATCCAGCTTATCTCCAAAGCTCCAGAATATCCAGAATATCCTGATAATATAACTCTAGGCTGCCCGTGTGGAAATTGGTGGGCACCCAGAGTTTAGAAGGGAAACAATAAACTCCGAGTCAGTCATGGTGACTGGTGTGAGATCGTAAAATAGTTATTCTTCTTTAAAATAAACAACAGAAAGATTTTAAAGTCAATTCGCAATGCTTTTGGAAAATGAAACTACCATAAGACCTCCCACCACACACACAATGCAAACGCAGACTTGGAGGAGATTTCTTCTTATGTTAGTCAAAGATGCTTACTACGCAAAATCAAATCATTTTGGATATTATTATTAGTGCATACTGGAAAACATTTCGAAAGTAGAATATAAATCTTAGCCAGCATAGGTACCATTATATTATGCCTGCTATAGCTGCCTCCTGAGGAGACAGGTTATACAATTGAAATCGTAAAGGCTCGTATTGTTTCTTCGGATTTCCAACAAATGGTCAGGCTAAGGAACTTCCTTTTCCACGATGGGTACGTCCCTGGAATAGACGACCCGAGAACCTAACCGGATCTCTGCCAACACAAGGCCGGGTTACCTCTGCAAAAATAGGTAACTACTGACACGCGTATGCCATCCCCCGATCGTCACCGATCTTCCCGAGGATCCCCGATTCCAACAAACCACATAGAAAAAATAATGCAGTAACCACAGAGGTTAAGTATCTGGGCTCCATACCATGATACCACCTTTATCCAGAAGGAATGACATACACTAAGGGCCGCTACTCCCTAGAACCTTGCTGCATCCTTCCTGTTTCGACCATTTCCGGGGTGTGAGGCTCGATGAAGTCTCGTCCACAAAGCTACGCTTTCTACAAAGCCATGCTTCGGGTCAAACAAAAATGATCAACCTATGATCACAAAGATATAAGATCAAACAAATGATCATATCACAAATGATCAAACACTGATCATTTCACAGCAACACTCAGTATGCCACGTTACCAAATTGGGAGTATATCGCTGATAAATTTCAACTACATAACCTCTGAGCTCGTACGTCTCAGAGAAGGGTGTTAAGCTAAGAGAATAAATTCTCCGCCACCAACAGAAATGTATTTGAAAGAAATCAGCTTTATATCTCAAATTGTAACGTCAGACACACAATCCATACAAGTCTGTTCCGGGATCGAACAGAACCGAAGGCACTTCTCACGAAGCCCTTGCATATCCGGATAAATTTCTAATCACGTCCGGACTTCCCGTCACTAAGGGTGATAAAACCTCTAAATCGGAGATCAGCCGATGTAGAGTAACTCGACGGTAATCCTTCCGTTTTCAAAAATATCCGGTCTTCAACACCGGTCTTCGAATGCAATTCATAACGACGTATCACATATTCGGAATGGGTTATACGACCCCATGGTCCTTTCCCGGCTAACCCGAATAGTGAGCGATTATTTAAAAATAAGTGTGGCATTCAAATTCATCCAATTCACAACAAATACCTATCTAAAGGTAATTATCGATAGTCGGTTATTTAACTATCAATAAAGATGCGCTACATCATCAGATTCCAAATAATTTCTCAAATTATTTTATCTTCAAAAATATCTTCACTAGATATAAAATTTCCACACTTTAAAAATAAATCAATATTTATTTTTCTAAACAGTTTCCCTTCCTTTTATAAATTCCATAGTGAATTTATAATTTCAAAATATCTACTGATATACGATTCTCAAATCGTTTTCAAATATTCAATTTCATTTTATCTTTAAGAAGATAAAATCTCAAAACGTTTCATTTCATTTTGGAAAAGCATTTCCATACTTATTAAATAATAAGTATTTCACAAATCTATTTATTTTCAGAATTTGAAAATATTCGATATACTTAAATCAATATTAAGTATATATTCATTCTTTAAGGAAAACATTCTTTTAACACCTTTATTTGAGTCAAAACGAATGTTACGTAAAACATCGTTACAACGACTCAAAATCAATAGTCTAGGGATTCGGAATTAAGATAGATATATAAATCCCAATACTATATAAAACATTTCCTTTCGGAAATCATTTACTATAACAACAGTGTTATAGTCCACCATTTCCTTATATTTCTCGAAAACGTCTATTTCAACAATGAATGTTGAAATCTATGTATTCGATACTTAATACGTTTTAAAACATCTTTTAAAACAATTAACTTCATTTTATAATATCGCTTTTCCAAAACATATCCATTTTACTTAAAAATATATTCACTGTCCAAAATCGTGAATATACTTCACTTAACCCAATTTCAGTCATTTCTACGCATTTTATTTCAATAAAAATTCGCTATTCAAAAATCGCGAATATATCTTCTCAATAATCTCCTATATATAATTTATCAAATTCAATCGATTTCGAATTTATAAAACGAAGTTTATAAATTCTATTTCTGTTTTAATAACAACTTCAACTTATAAATCTTCTTTTTATTAACTTCTATATTTTACTTATCAAAATAAGTGATTTCGGATTTATAAACAACTTTTATAAATTTCAATCCTATTTGTAAAAACTTCAATACCAAATCAATTTCAATATTGATTTCTAAATTTATTTTCAACCTTAAATAAAATTTTCATACTGATTTCTCAAAAATTCATTTCTAAATATTAAATCAATGACAGATTGATTTCTAATTTTATTTATCACTACTAAATAAATTCCTTATTTTTCTCAAATTATTCAATATTCTGTTTGAAAATGGATTCTTCAAATTGAAATCATTTTACATTGATTTCCCAATTTATTTCAATTTACCAATTAAATTCCTAGTTGGATTTTCAACTGATCTCCTTTTAAATAAATTCCTTTTTACGAAATCCATTTATTTAACATTTTCACTTGATTCTGGAATTAATTCGATAAGGTTATAAAAATTAACTTTTTATACTTTAAAAATTCCTTTCTTCAAAATTTATTCAATTTCTAAAATTAATTCACTTAGAGATTTCTATTTTGATTCAAAAATTCAATTTCGTTTATTTTTGGAATCCAATGATATCAAACATCCATTCAGCTAAATTTTTAGCTTTCAATCAATTTCCAGACATCGATATGATCAATAACATCAATATAGTCATTCACAGATTCATATCACAGTATAAATAAAATCAATCAATGTGAGGGGTCCAGTTGGATCCCTCCAACCTGTTTCCCTGCATCCAAAGACGTTAGCACAATACCAATTCCACTTCGAGGTGGAATATCGCGGTATATGGGTTTTATAATATATCCGCTTACTAACGGCGCAATAGGGTCTCATCCGCTATACGAGGCGGGAAATCATCAATCCAATATATACATATGCCAATATGTATATATTGCTATATATATATAGATATATCCTACTATATCTAATATCACAATCAATAGCAATCATATCAGTCAAATCAATAACTGTAATACCAAATATATTTTGAGTGAGAAAAATCTCACCTTAGCTTTAATTTGCCATCCATTTTCTATCTTGACTTGTTTTCTCGATTTATACCTTGTATAAACAATTTTATACAGTTTATCAATATTCGAAATAAAATCGAACAACCCATTTCCATTTAATAATTTAAATTAACTAGTAATTTATCTTAAACAAATGATTTTTTTTTCTCTTTTAGAAAAAGTATTTTAGTAACTAAAATAATTCAAATTAGTCACTTTACCAATTTAATCAACAGATCCATTGTTTAAAGTAAACAAGTAAATTAAAATGTATACAGGTACATTTATTTCCTTTTGAAACTACCTACGTATATCTCTATTTTAAAATCTATAGATTTACAAATCTAATTTATATAACTTCCAACATTTTTAAATCTTTCTGTTATATATATAAATGTATAATTTCTTTTGAAACCATATATATATACTTATAAAAATAAACTATATTAAAAATCAAATCTTTTATAAATCCCTTTATTAATTTTCTATTTACTGTAAACATTTTCAAATTCCTATTTTTTTCTTTTCAAACCTAATTTATCAAAAATAACTTTCCTATTCCCTGGTAAATATATATATATAAAATAAATTAGGATTAAACATATCTAAATTTACTGTCTTAAAAAACTTACTGCATTTAAATTTAACACATTTAAATTTACCTTACTGTCGATCAAAACTCCAGATCGCCAATGCCTCCAATCGAACTGCCTCCGGTCATCTGCCGCATTCGCCACCATCGCACGCGACGAATGCCATCGTGCACGCACCGCACGCACGCGGCGACCCAGAAATCACGCGAGCGAACCCTAGTTGTCGAGTCGCCCTCCCCCTCAAGTTCGCGAATCGCCCAGAACGACGCGCGCGAGATGCCTCACGCCGACGCCCCTGCTCGCGAGCGTCGCCGAGCCCAACACGAAACCCTAGCGACTCGATGTCGCCTCCTGCTGCAGCCGCATACCATCGTCGAAGTCGCCGCTTGAACGAGATCCACTCAGTTTTCCTATTTTAATTTAATTTCGTCTTTGAATTTCAGAGGGAAGGTGCGGCCATTGCTTTTGAAGTGAAGAGGGGAACGAATGATTTGAAACATTAAAGGGAGAATGCGGCTATTTATTTGAACGAGATGGATTTCGTTTTATTTTTTTTTCTTTCGGCCATTATTTGAAGCTTTAATTTTGAACGAAAGGAGGTAGATGGGAAGACAACAAGTACGTGATTAAGTCGAATAGGTCGGCTGCTCAGAAATAGGATTGCTGAGATAAAAGAAGTTTGACGGTAAGATATTTAAATTTTAAAACGATTAATTTATTCTATGCGTTTTTATACCGCACGCTCACATAACAACCCTGAAAAATACGAAATTGGAAATCCGACAATAATTCAATATTACGAACCCAATGGAACTGGTTTCGTCGAATTCCGAGACTGCGCCTCGGACGACTATTTTTAAATATTGATTCAAACAATTAAATTCAAAACTGAGCAAAACAGTTAAAAATTCAATTCTGAAAGTTCTATTATCTTCAGTATTATAAATACGAATTTTAGAAACTTTCGAAATATTTTTCTTCAACTTTAAATTGAAGATTCAAATTTTTATCCAATTTACAATAGATTAAATTTTATAATTTAATCGTCAAATTCAAAGTTATATCGGCGATTCAAATTAAATCGTCGTTCAAATATTTAAAATAAATTAAATATTCTCAATTTAATTTGGTCAAAATTCTGGGTCGTTACAATATCCCACATGACGATTTGCCATCTATGCCTATAGCTAGGATTATCTGGAAATATTTGATGAGGTGACCGGATTACCACCACGTAAGGCGATAGAGTTTTATATCGATCTGCTAAAAATTGCTAGACTAATAGGTGTAAAAAATGACCTATTGAGGTAAGGGTTCATTCATAAGAGTATATATGAGTGGGGTGCACCTATAATGTTTGCCACCTCTTAGGATGGCTCTTTGAGGTTGTGTGTTGATTACCGTGAGCTGAATAAGGTGACGAAGAAGAACAAGTATCCACTCCCATGTATTGATGACTTAGTCGACCAACTCCAAGGTGCGAAGGTGTTCCCTCGGTTGAACTATGCAACAGGGTTTCATTAACTGAGAGTAGCCAGAGTGAATGTGCCGATTACTATGTTCTGTATACCGTTTAGATTTTTTAGTGATTGGTTATGCCATTTGGGTTAACCAATGTGCCAATATACTTTGTTGATCTCATGAACTGTGTTTTCGAGCGATCAGTTAAGTGAATTCATGCTTGTGTTTGTTGATTGTATTTTCATCTACTCATGGACGAAGAGAAGAACAAGACGCATTTAACGATTATGTTGAAGGTGTTGCGAAAATGCCAATTGATGGTGAAGTTTTCGAAGTGTACTTCTAGAGGAAGGAAGTGAGATTCTTAGGTCACGTTGTTTGATTGCATGACTTTGCTGTAGATTTTATGAAGGTTACAATAGTCCAAGACTGGGATAGACCCAAGAGTGCTACAGATGAGAAGCTTCCTTGGATTAGCAAAATTTTCTAAGGTTGCACTATCATTAACAGATTTAATGAGAAAAATTGGATTTGTTTTTGGGACGCGAGGTGTAAGCATGCTTTTATGAGTCTGACAGGGAGATTGATGAGTATGCCATTGTTAGTCATTCTAAGTGGGGATGAGGAGTTGACAGTATACACAGATGCATGTGGTACTGGACTAGGTGCGATATTGATGTATATGGGTATGTTTTTCGCATATAGTCAACAATTGAAAACACATGAGAGGTAGTATCAGACTCATGGTTTGGAGTTGGCGGCGAGAGTATTAGCATTGGAGATTTAGAGGCACATTCTACTAGGAAAGAGGTTCAGGCTGTTCACTAGCCCCACATCGTTGAAATACCTCTTCTCTCGAAAGGATCTCAACCTTTACCAATAGCGATGGATGGAATTTATGGCCTTCTATGACTTTGACATTTCCTCTATGTCAGTAAGGGAAATGCAATTGTTGATGCTGTGAGTAGAAGACATGCCAGTTTAGGAGCGATGTTCCTAGAGTAGACGTAGCTTGAGCTTGTTGTTGGTCATGACTATAGACCTTGATGTCACACTACAAGAAAAGTGGATTTTCATAGCGCCAATACATAGCGCTTTATTTCATTGTGTTATTGTGTGGGTTAGTTTGTTCCATTTAAAGAGAAATTGGCTATGTAACACATTATAAGCGGACATTTATTTTCATTGCCGCCAGTTCCTAAATTATTTCTCCATTTCCCTCTTCCTGAACCCCAATCTTCAAACATAAATTCTCTATCAAACTGTCACCACCCAAACCCGCTTCCCCATCATCTTCTATTTCCAAGGCAGCGGCCTCATCCTCTACAACACTTCTACCTCCATCAATTTTGCTGTCTCACAACCGCCAGTCATAGGCAAGAGCGGCCTAGGGCAACAAAAAAAGGGGATTCGGTTTTTAGGTGTTTCCATCGCCACTTTTGTACATTTGTTGAGGAGGCGAGGCTAATCTTCATGAGCTTGGACTAGGTCGAGAGATTCGATTGCAACATAAACCTACAGTGCGTCTTAGAAATTGGAAAGAGAGTGATTTATATTCAAGTTTTAAGTGAGATTTTTGATTTGTATTCAAGTTGTAATCGTTATAAGAAATTAAATCAATATTTTGAATTGTTATCATTTGCATTTTACAATTTTAGTTTTTTGTTATAAATAATTGATTGATCAAAAATTATGTATTAGTGTTATATTTATAATCCTTCATGAAAATTATGAAGTTATATCGAAGACAATCACATCGTCATCCCCAAAAGAAAAAAGGTAAAAAATACATACATCTTTGTAACTGAACTTACTACGATCAAATATTTTATGTTTCACAACCACCACCATATCATGTTGAATATAGAAATGAGCCATAGGGTATTATAGGAGTAAACTATGAGAATACCCATTTTGGCAATGACTGGTAATTGTAAAGAATTTTCTATACGGATTCTTTGTCTAGGTGAAAGAAGAGGAGAGTAGTTGGAAAGGCGGGTGCAACTATCAGAGAGATAGATCAATCTACATGTGCTAGAATTCAAATTAAGGATGTATCTAATGCTGAAGAATGGATTATTAATGTCTCATTTAGAGGGGTCAAATTTTACCTTTTGGATTAATTGAACAAATTAATTTCGTTGTAGAATTAATAATCAATTACACCAACACCAACCAAGATATTTATTTGCACCACTAGAAGCATCAAACTAATCTTTATCTTACCTAGATTGATCCTCTGACATTTCCATTATGCCAAGTTGTCATTGAAATTTGGTATGCAAAGTTGCTTTAGATATAGATTCGTATTGGCTATATAATTAAATTTTATACATTATAGTCTAAAGGCTAAGCAACAATTACTTGTCAGCTAAGCAACGCCATGGACCATTGATTGGCAATGAAGATCATTTCTTTTATACTGCAAGTATTTATGTCTAGGAAAGTAATTGTGTTAGGTCTATGGGATCAAATATCACCAACTATTGAGGTTGTTCAATGCTTAAGATTAGAACATGCAAAACTTCTGAAGATGGTAAAATCGCAAACTGGTTTATTGTTTTATCGAGCAAAGTCGGTTGTCTTCTTAGGCATGTGGTAGTATAATTAATGAAATGAGAAGAGTTACAAATGTAGATATTACAATTCACAAGTATGGATATTACTAATGTAGATATTACAATTTGAAAATTTAGATATAGATATCACAAGTCTATAGATATTAAAATATGCTTATTATGATCTGGTTACATGATTTATCTAGCTAACAAATTAAAATTTTGAATATATTATAGTTATTTTTTTTCATAAAGAAGATAATGCATAAGTAATGTCATTGCTAGCTATTTACTGCAGGTCTAGAAACAAGGACACCTAAATTTACAATTTTCTGAGCAAATGCTTTATCTAGAGATGCATTAATAGCTTAAATAAAGAGATGAAAATGGAGTTCCTAATGCACTAAACTGGCATGTACTGACTAAACCAGATTGCATGGTTCTGGAGCATGGCAATGAAGTGTTGAGGCATGAAAATACCGCCAGATTAGCTTAGATAAGTAAGGACAATGCATAACTATTTTCTGAGCTGGTTGAAATGTTACTAGCTGAACTGTTAGGTTCTCTATTATTCTTTTATTTCTTTATATAAGAGAGTTTCTCTATGTGATATACATATACAAACATACACGCATGCATATATACACATATGCATATTTTTTACATTTTCCAATGTCAATATAAAACCTAACTTGTAAATAATTATAAATTATGATAATATTATATTTTCCTCCTTATATTAGATTTGTCATATACTCATAAATATGCACTTCGAACTTGTAAATAATATAAGCTGATAGCTAAATTTTATTCTATGATATAATCATGTGCTCGCTCTATTTAATTCTCTTAACTAAATATTATAATAATGATGTTAGTGTTAACCCTCTTTTATTCAGCGACCTAGCGACCTACTCGACTCAGCGACTTAAGGGAATAAGCGACTTAAACTAAACAAGGTAAATGTGACTTAACGATCTACAACAAGGCAGCGACCTATACACAAAGCGACTCAATGCGGCGCGACCTAACGAGATAAGGAAGCAGCGACTTAGTAACTTGAGAAACTCCAGCGACCCAGCGACCTAAAAGGTTCCTGCGATTCAACAGGATAGCGACCTAACGAGTTAAAAGTAGAGCGACCTAACTAGTTAACGACCCAGCAACTAAATGAAGACAGAGCGACCTAACGACCTAAGGAACTCCAGAGTTAAGCCGCATACCCTGCCTCTTCTGTTAGGTCGCTTACGACCTAATCTTGCCCAGACAACTTCTGCACTACTCATACTAGGTCGCTCTCAGCCTTTATCTCGCCCAGAATGGTTCCATTAAGTCGCCAATGACTTAAGCTACCTCGAAACCTCTTAGGTCGCTCACGACCTAAAACCTAACGACCTAAGCCCAGTTTTCTCCTATAAATACCCCGCCTACTCCACACTTGAGGGGGGAGGATTTATCTGAAACGCCAAGACTCTGCTGATTTCTCTACTGACTTCAACACTTCAAAGGCAAAGGATACTTCAAAGAATCTTCGAAAAAGATCAAGTTCATTCAACATGAACCGAAAGAGCTTTTCTGCGTCAAAGTTCTGATTATTTGTCTTGATTGTGTTGTAATCGAAGAATCGTTGTAAAATCCGTAATCAAGTCAGTAATAGTAGAGATTAAGTGGACGTAGGCTTGACTTTGAGCCGAACCACTATAAAACTGTTGTCTTTTTACTGTTTTCTGCTATCTTCTGCTATCTTCTGCTTACTTTTAAGTTCCCGTACCAACGGGTGGTGCTTTCACTATATCACATCTCACATCGGGGTGTTAGCATACATTTTTAGCGTTAACATTTTTGGTGCTTTCACTAAGAACCCAACTCAGGAGTGCATTCATCATTGCTTCACAAAGATTTGTGGAAAGACTCTCCCTAAGAACCAAAAGGTTATCTGAAATTATGGCTCCTGGAAGGAAAAGTAAATCTACTAGATCTGGAGTTGCTCATGACAACACCGCCACTTCTCCCGCATTGAATCAAGCGGCTCCTAGTGTTGGAGTCACAAGGGTGGAATTGGATGCCGTAGTGTCTGGGTTGTATCAACAAATGGAAGCCCAGAGCACTTTGATGTTGGACAAGTTGAATGCTTTGCTTGGAGTTAACCAGCCACTAGAAAACAATGAAGAAACCTTTGGTGAAGATGTTCATGATCCCAAAGGGAAAAGTATTCCTCAGAGGGCAGCTGGCACCGCCGAAGGGGCACCTCTCCAAGCTGGAGGTTCAAGGCCGCGGTCAACTCTTCGTGAACGTTTGCCCAGGCAAACTTCTGAAAAAGTAGCTGACGTCTGTCTCGCGGAGCCTCTAAACGATGAGGAATACCTCTCGGGAATGATTCGACAAATTATGAAGGAGAGCATGCAAAGCAAGGAAGATGAAAGTGACTGGGGGTTTGCTCCAAGCAAAACTCCTTTTACTGAAACAATTCTAAAGGCTGAATTTCCAAGGAAGTTTGTTCCTCCCACTATTCCAGCTTATCGAGGGACAAGCGATCCTAACCAATTCTTATACAAGTACGACTGGCATATGACAGGTGCCAGGGAAACAGACGAGATCAAGTGCAGATACTTTCCTGTGTACTTGGAGGGAGTGGCCCTACTTTGGTTCACAAAGCTGCCAGTTTGATCCGTAGATCAGTTCTCCAATTTAACTCGGAAATTCAAAGATCAGTTCAGGTTATATGCTTCGAAGGCCAAGGACATAATGTCACTATCCAGCCTCGAACAAAGCCCTGGAGAGTCTATTAAATCTTTCTTAAACCGCTTCAATATTGCCTTGGCCGAGGTTGATAATGCAGAGCCTCGGATGATTCTGACTTACTTGATGCGAGTTATTGACAAAACAAGTGAATTCGGAAAATGGCTAAAGATGAAAGAGCCAAGTTCACTTGAAAAGTTCTACAAGAAGGCCGATGAATTCATGCGCTTAGAAAGCCTTCATGTGCCAGCTAAAGTAGACGTGGCTGAAGTAAAGAATAAAAAATGTTGCTACTAACAAAAAGGAATCTGGTGGTCAGAAGAGGGAGAATGACGGTAGGAAAGGGCAGAAAGATATGAAGAAACTTCGCTTCTTTAAACCTTCAGACTTTACTCCCTTAACTGATACTCTAGAAAATATCTTTTTCGCAACCAAGGATGTTGTCGAATACCCAAAACCACCTAAGATGAAGCTTGGGAAAAATGCTATGCATAATGGGAGATTCTGTCGGTTTCACAATCAACCTGGCCACGACACTAATGAATGTCGCCATTTAAAGAATTTGATTGAAGAGCTGCTGAGACAGAATAAACTACAAAAATATGTCAAGAGAAACAGAAGTGACCCAACTTCATCTACTCAGGGACAACAAGCTTCTGCTCATCAATCCAACTCAGGTGAGAGGACTGCAGTGCAGGAATCTAAGAGGCCCATCATCAATGTTATCACAGGGGGTCCTCACCCAGCGGGCAGAAGTTGGGGTGAGATGGAGAGATATGCTCACTCTTTGAGATATGTCCCGGCGGAAGAAAATGTTTTTGTCTTGGAAAATGCTGCACCTTTAAAACAGCAAAGAACCTTCAACGATGACATCATATTCCGGGCTAGAGACTCTATTGGCATTGAGGCTCCCACCATGGATCCTTTGGTAATATCTGCTGGCATCGGATCAGCCATTGTGAGAAGGGTGCTTGTTGACTGCGGCGCCTCTTGCAATATCCTCTCCAGAAAGACATTTGATCAGAGGAAAATTCCCATGGCTGATGTCCAAGCTTCCTCGCAGAAAATTGTTGGGTTCACTGGAGAACCAAAACAGTCTGTTGGGACTATTGACTTATTGGTAGAACTCGGAGAAGGAGAAAAGAAGGTGGTCCGACAACAAAATTTTGTGATTGTTGATGAATTCTCCGCTTACAATGCCTTCTTGGGATGGCCAACTCTTGCCGCATTCAAAGCCATTCTCGCCCCCATGGTGCCTGACTATGAAGTTCCCCACTGATAATGGTGTCGGTGTTGTGAAAGGAGACCAAAATGTCGGGCGAGAATGCTATTTCATAGAGTTACGGGAAAGAAGGAAAAGAGAGATGGGTAAAGGTGCGGCAGCTCCGCTCCGCATCAAAGAACCCACCTTATAGAAATTACGGGGTGGACCCTGCACTAGTGAGCACAGTGGTGCACGAAAAGAGATTGATCCCAGAAAAACCAGTGCAGGGGAAAGTAGAGTGGTGCCGGTGGAAGTGACGGTGCCAATACCTGTTGACCCGAATGATCCAAACAAGGTGCTGAATATGGGTTCACAACTTGGTATGACGATTTAGAATATGCTGATATCATTCTTGAAAGCAAATCTGGATGTATTCGCTTGGAGTCATGCCGACATGTGCGGAATATCTCCAGAAATTGCAGTGCATGCTTTGAATATTGATCCAAAATTCACACCCGTAAAACAGAAAAGAAGAACTCAAGGTCCTGAAAGGTCGACAGCATTAAAAGAAGAAGTAGATCGGCTTATGGAAAATGGCTTCATTAGAGAATCCACTTATCCAAATTGGGTCTCTAATCCGGTGTTGGTTAAAAAAGCTAATGGGAAGTGGAGAGTATGCCTCGACTTTTCAGACTTGAACAAAGCATGTCCCAAAGACTGTTTCCCGTTGCCCAGAATCGATCAGTTGGTGGATGGAACAGCCGGGCATGAATTAATGTCTTTTATGGATGCTTACTCAGGATATAATCAAATCATGATGCATGAGCCAGATCAGGAGGACACGAGCTTCATCACTGATGTTGGTTTTTACTACTATAAAGTCATGCCCTTCGGACTAAAGAACGCAGGGGCAACTTATCAAAGACTTGTTAATGCCATGTTCAAACCCCAGATTGGCAAGACTATGGAGGTGTATGTCGATGATATGTTAGAGAAATCGAAGAAAGCATTGGATCACATGGATCATTTGGCAGAAATGTTCGCGGTTCTTCGGAAGTATGGGATGAAGCTAAATCCTCTGAAATGTTCGTTCGGGGTGGAGTCCGGAAAATTCTTGGGTTTCATTGTGAGTGCTAGGGGCATCGAAGCTAATCCTACTCAGATTACTGCTTTAAGAGAAGTCAAAGCCCCTAGAACAAAGAAGGAATTGCAAAGCCTTAATGGGAAAGTCGCTGCTTTAAGTCGGTTCATTTCTAGGGTCACTGATAAATGCATTCCCTTCTTTGACGCTCTGAAGAAAGGAAAGAAAAACTTTGAACGGACTCCTGAATGTCAGAAAGATTTTGATGAACTGATTCGTCACATGGAAATGCCTCCAGTACTTTCTCAGCCCAGCAATGGTGAAGATCTTTTCATATACTTAGCGGTTTCATCTCATGCTCTTAGTGCAGCATTGGTACGGAAAGACGCAAAAGTTCAGCACCCGGTTTATTACATCAGCAAAAGATTCAATGGGGCAGAGATGAACTATTCAAAGCTGGAAAAGCTCGCCTATTGTCTGTTGATCGCGTCCAGAAAGTTGAGGCCATATTTCCAGGCTCATCCTATCAAAGTCCTCACTGATCAACCTCTAAAGCAAGTCCTATTTCGCCCTGAAACTTCGGGTCATCTTCTGAAGTGGAATATTGAACTCAGTCAATACGATATCACCTACCATCCCCGAAGAGCAATCAATGGACAAGCTTTAGCAGATTTCATTGCAGAATACATAGATAAAGGTAGCAGTGAGGAAGAGGTGACTAATGACATCCCGATCCGGTGGAAATTATATGTTGATGGTGCAAGAAATGACTATTGCTCTAGAGCTGGGGTTGTGCTTGAAACCCCCGAAGGGCGATCATTGTGCTATGCATTGAGATTAGAATTTCCATCGACAAATAATGAAGCAGAATATGAAGCTCTTATTGCCGGCTTGAAGATTGCTAAAGAACTGAACATCAAAGTATTGCAGATCTTCAGTGATTCCCAGCTTATTGTATGCCAAGTCAGGAAAGAATTTCAAACTAAAGGAGGAAATCTGCCTGCCTACTTGTCAAAGGCCTGGGAGCTTCTCGATGATTTTGATCATTATACAATCAGCCATATACCCCGGGAAGAGAACATGAAGGCAGATTCTCTCGTAAAATATTCAAGCTCTGGCGAAGCTCAATTATTAGGATTGGTCCCTGTGGAAGTCTTGTCAGCTCCAAGTACTGATGAGATGGATATTGACTGGATCATGGTTGTATCTCAAGAACAGGAATCGTGGATGACCCCTATCAAGGAATATCTACTCAACGGCACCTTGCCAGAAAACTCAAAAGAGCGCTAGAAGCTGTTAAGAAAAGCCCCGAGATATGTAATTCAAGACGGCCATTTGTACAGACGAGGATTCTCGATGCCATTACTCCGATGTGTAACCAAAGAAGAGGCTAAGACAATTTTAGCTGAGGTGCACGGAGGACGGTGTGGGGATCATTCAGGTGGCCAAACTCTTGCAAAGAAAATACTCCGCTATGGGTATTTTTGGCCAGATATTAATCAAGATGCTGGTAGCTACTCCCGAAAGTGTGACAGATGTCAGAGATTTGCAAAAATCCCAAGAGCACCTTCCACCGTGCTAACACAGATGGTCAGTCCATGGTCATTCTCCATTTAGGGGATAGATCTCATTGGGCCTTTGCCGATTGCCAAGTCCGGAATCAAATATGCTATTGTTGCTGCTGATTATTTCACTAAATGGGTTGAAGCTGAACCATTGGCTACTATTACCTCTAAAAAGATGATAAACTTTGTGACTAAAAATATCATTTGCAGGTATGGTGTGCCTCAGAAGATAATCATAGACAATGGTACTCAATTCGAAAGCGAAGAGTTCCAAGACTTTTGCAGGCGATTCAAGATCCAAAAAAAGCTTCTCAGCAGTGGCTCATCCACAGGAAAACGGGCAAGTGGAAGCAGTAAACAAAATTATCAAATCAACCATCAAAAAACGGCTGGAAAAAGCAAAAGGTGGTTGGGTCGATAAGCTGCCACTAGCACTATGGGCATATAGAACTACCCATAAAACTGCGACTGGGCACACTCCATTCTCATTAGCATATGGATCAGAAGCAATGATTCCAGTGGAAATAGAGGTCCCCTCACACAGGAGAATTCATTTCAACCAAGCTGAAAATGAAAAGCTGCAACTTGAAGCACTTGACTTGCTTGATGAAAGAAGGAAAGAAGCTGAACTCAGAGTTGCAGCTCATCAGCAAAGGATAGCCAGGCACTTCAATTCTATAGTTCGCCAACGCAGCTTTGAAATTGGAGATCTAGTCTTGAAAAGGATCATGATAGCAACAGGAGTGTTTGGGCCAAACTGGGAAGGGCCATATGTCATAGGCAAAAAACTTCTCGATGGCACTTTCAAGCTCACAACTGTCGAAGGAGATCCAATTCCGAGAGCCTGGAATAGCAATCACTTGCATCCATATTTTACTTAGAAGCTATGCTCAAATTTGTAAAATGATTATGGATGTATCATTCTTGTATTGTAAGCCATTGTAATATCAGTGTGACTCGGCAATAAGAACTATAAAGTGGATGTAGGCCCAATTCTTGGCCGAACCACTATAAATCTTGTGTCTTCTACTACTATAAAATGCCTATCTCATTTCGATGTGCAAATATCTTAAATATGTTGCTAAAATGTCGATTTAATATTGCAGGTTATCGAAGCAAAGCTTACCTATTCAATACATCGCAAGGCCAAGCGATTCCTACAAATCACTCGACAAACAAGTGTCAAGCCACAAAAATTCCAGGTTCAATTCCTACATAAGAAGTGCTTCTCATAAACAGTTGGTGATTCCACCGAAGGGGCACCTTTCCAAAGTGAAGGTTCCAGGCCCTTGCTAACTGATTGCGATCGTTTGTGCAAACAGACATCAGGTTAAGTAGCTTGCGTCTGCCCCGTGGATTCACTTAACAATGAAGTACACTTCCTTGGAAGAATCAAACAACCTGCAAAAGAAAGGAACATGTACCTAGGAATGATAACGAGGAATCGCTAAGAAACAGATGGTGAAAAGACATGGGCAAGCAGTGAAAAACAGCCAAAATGGGATTTTGTCTCTCAACAAAAAAAGGTTGGTGGAACCACCGAAGGGGCACCTTCCCAAAGTGAAGGTTCCAGGCCCTTACTAGTTAATTGCGATCGTTTGTGCAAACAAACATCCAGTTAGGTAGTTTGTGTCTGCTCCGTGGATCCACTTAACTGTGAGATACAACCTTCCTGGCAAACGAAACAAGTAAAGCTCTCTCCGGAGGCACAATTCAAAGCCCTCTCCGGAGGCACAATTCAAAGCCCTCCAACGAGGTACGCTGTAAAATGAAATGTTTTTCTCAAACAACAAGGTTGGTGGTACCACCGAAGGGGCACCTTCCCAAAGTGAAGGCACCGGGCCCTTGCTAGTTAATTGCGATCGTTTGTGCAAACGAACATCCAATTAGGTTGCTTGCGTCCGCCCCGTGGATCCATTTAACTATGAGAAATAACTTTCAGGCAAACAAATAAAGCCCTCTTCGGAGGCACACTTCTACTCTCATGGGAACATTCTTCCCCAAAAAAGTTGAAGTGCCAAATAAAGCCCTCTAACGAGGCACGCCTAAAATGAAATGTTTTTCTCAACCAAAAAAGGTTGGTGGTACCACAAAAGGGGCACCTTTCCAAAGTGAAGGCACCGGGCCCTTGCTAGTTAATTGTGATCGTTTGTGCAAACGAACATCCAATTAGGTTGCTTGCGTCCGCCCCATGGATTCATTTAACTGTGAGAAATGACTTTCAGGCAAACAAATGAAGCCCTCTTCGGAGGCACACTTCTACTCTCATGGGAACATTCTTCCCCAAAAAAGTTGAAGTGCCAAATAAATCCCTCTCCGGAGGCACACTTCCACAAGTTGAAATGCCAAATCAAGCCCTCTAACGAGGCACGCCCAGAAAAAGAAATGTTATCTCTTGAAAAAAAACACCGATGGAACCACCGAAGGGGCACCTTCTCAAAAAGAAGGTTCTAGGCCGCAGTTAACTGCTCGCGATCATTTGTGCAAACCAAATGTCCGATAAAGCAGCCGACGCATGTCCCGTGGGCCCATTTAGCAATAAAATATAACTTTCTGAGAAACAAATCAAAGCCCTCTATGGAGGCCCGCTTCACCGCATAGGGGAATCCACTTTTCAAAAATAAAAGTGACCATCTCCGAAAGTTGAAGTGTTTAAAAAAAGAGAAAACTTCTCCGATACAAAGCACACTCTACTAAAGCAGAATGATATTTCCTTAAAATGGAAGAATTATTCTCTAGAATAAGAGTACAAGTCTTTTCAAAATGGAGAATATTGCAATAAGCCGTGGTACGGGGGCAATATAGCTACATTAACAAAAAGAATGCTCAAAGAGCATACCACGAGCTCACTACAATATCATGCAAAGAAAATAAAGAAACTTGTGCTAAAATAGGGAATAAATGCATTCACAAATACAGACAAAAGATTGTACAAGTAAAAAGAATCATTTTATTCCATACTATAAAAAGTTTTTATACATGTGCAGGTTTCAAAAAAGCGGGGGCCGGTACCCGCACAATCTCCGGTCGATGCAAGCCTTTGGATACAACCAAAAAAGCAGAACAAGAAGGATGAAGCCAGACTCATTTCTTCTTCTTCCCACCGCCTTTTGAGCCCTCACCTGGCCTAATGGTTAACTTCTTAGGTCGGTTTGAACTCTTCGGGGAAGAAGGAGAAAGAGGTGCAATTGGGTCCTCTTCTGCTTTCTAATCGCCAATAGGAGCGTCCTTCTTTTTCCTTGAAATTCCGCGCTTTCCGCTCTTTTTTGAAGAAGATTCGCTGCCCAGAGAGATAAGATCAGAAAGCTTTGTATCATCGGCAGTAAATTTCTCCGGGGTTCTTTCACCCTCCTCAAGTTCTTCAGCTTTCTGCTCTTGAGAAGCCGCCGGGTCATCTAAACCTTGAAGAGCTTCTATTTGTTCCTCTTGTGATCCCGGTTGAGAAGCAGAAGGAGGAGTAACTTGAAGAGGTGGAGGGGCAACAGCGGGAGGAGGCGAAGCCTGTACAGTGCTTGTTGATTTCACTACAGAAGAAGAAAAATTAAACATCAGTATTCCTCGCAAAAGAGAGGAGATAGTGGCGCGTCGAGGCTTAAGTAATAGGCAAGAAATTCATCGAGCTCATGTGAAGCAAACGAGTAGTCCACGTGAGCTAGATCAATGTTGAAGTTACCTGGAGAGGTTGGCTTTATCACGTCAATTTCATAGTCTTGGGCTTCGGTGATTTCTTGGGCCTCATCTTCGGCGTGAGCAGTTTTAGCTTCGGCTTCGGCTTCGGCTTTAGCAAAAGGCGGAGAGTGGGAACTGGAGCCAATAATATCAACGTCGACCGAAGACGAAGGACGAGTTGGGTCGGCCAAAGGGGCCTTCCCTGGATGCTCTCCTTCCGCTGCTTCGGCTCGCTCTTTGGCAAGTTGCTCTTTCCCTCTCGCAAGGGCGGCACGACCATCATCGTCCAAATAATTAGCCTCAAAATCCTCCTCGGTGTAGCCGGCGTCTTTAAGCACTTCAACTGCTGCCTCACACACTTTAGCCAATGTAACTTCGTACTTTGGGCCCAAGAAAGAAAGGCTGCCACGCCCCAAGACGTTGAGAACGTAAAACTCGAAAAGAGTGGAGCTAATGTTGGCCTTGGTTGCCTCATGTGAGTGTTCAGCTGCTGCTTTCTCAGCGATAGCCTCATCACGCTCTCTTTCAGCCTTAGCAAGCTGGGCCTTTAACTTTGTAATCTCCATATCTTGAGAGCTAGTTTTTACCCGCAGCTGAGCAGCATCTTTGCGGTAAATTTCTACAATTTTCCGCTCCGCTTCAAGTTTAGCCTCAACGTCTCGTTGAGTGGCGTGGGCATCTCTTACTTGTTTTTGGAGCACCTCTTCCTTTTGTGTATAAGAAGTGGAAGAGGTGGAAAGATCATCTTGAAGTTTCTTAACTTCAGCCTCAAGCTCCTCGTTGTAAGCGGTGATGCTCTTCATCTCCGCATCATGCTAATCGAGAACTTTTTGCCACTCAGACTTGTCGCTCTCCATGGTCAGCATAGCCTCAAGATTTAGGCAATTTACTCTCTGAAGCTCATCGACTAGTTTTTGCCAGCCGGACATTCTTTCAATATCGGGCTTGATGGCAACAAGATTTCTCAGCATGGCTTGTTTATCAATTGGAACTAAGTCCAGATCGAAGCGCACTCCTTTCAAGCACCAATGCGGAAATCGGCTTTGAAGTGCAGTCGGAGGCTTCTCAACTTGATAAGAAGGCCTGTTAATGATTGATTGAATGTCAGCTTTTTTCAGGGCAGGAGAGCTGGAAGGGATGTCTAAAGAGATAGAAGCAGCGGGCACTTTAGAATTTCAGAAGAAAACTTGTCGTCGAGTTTGGCCCGCTTGCTTGGATCTTCAGCTATATGACTCTTCCCTTTATCATTGTGAGACTTCCTTTTATGGGAGTCATCATCCCTTTGGTAAGAATCGTGACGATCGTCACTTCTTCCATACCGTTCCTCATAAGCTTGCCTCTCATGAGCTTTCCTAGCTGCTCTTTCCTCATCAGTCTCCCGAGGGGCAGGAAGATAGCGTCGGAGATCATAAGAATCACGCCTTGCATAGCGTTGAAAGTCATCGTAATAAGAGCCGATGCGTCCCATGGGAGAACCTGAAAGTGAAGAAGAAACAAAATTTAGAAATCTTCGAAATATAGAAGCTAAGTGCGCATAATTGCCAAAAATCCTAAGTGTGTGTGGCGTGCGAACTACGCGCATCAAGCTACAAACCACTCTTTGGCTTAGGAGTGATGTCAACTTTTGCAGCAAGAGTCAATTCTTGGGCCGGTGGAATTGATCGCAAGGCGTATGTCGCTTCAATTGCTGGAGAAGCAAGTTTAGGAGTGGTGGTGTCATCTTTAAAGAGCTCCTGAGAAGTCACCACGAGATCACTCAGTCCTCCAAAAGTATCAGACTTCCCAGAATGTTGAGGAAGTTCCTCTTCTTCAATAACTGGGGAAAGTTTGGATTTGCTAGATAACCTGTAACGACCCGTATTTATTTAACACTTTAAAAATACGAATTAAAATAAAAAATTTGGACAAAAATCCGAAGGAAATAAAATTTTGTGTTGTTAAATGTGAATTACAAGTTAAAATACAAAACTGAATTCTGAAATAACTTATTTGTAAATTAAATATGGATGTTAACTTGTATTGAATGTAAATAATGAATTGAATTTGATTGTAAACCAAATTGGTTATGATTGTAAACAAAGAATAAATAAAATGGTAGATTTAATAGTGGAAGTTTATGTTATTGAAACTAATATAAATAAATGTAACTTAATATTACAGTTGATTGAAATCATATAATAACTGAAACTGTAATTTGATAAAGATGTTAACTTGTAATGGAACGTAAGTAAAGATTTAAATTTGAGTGTAACAAGTAATTGAAACGAATTGAATTTGATTGTAAACAACGAAATAAATAAAATGTTACACTTAATATTGAAGTTATAATATTGAAATCAACGTAAATGAATGTAATTTAATATTACTGTGAATTTAAATAAGATGATAGCTGAAGAAATGAAAGTAAATGAATTATAAACTATTGATAATAATATATAAGTAAATGGTTGATTCAATAGTGAAAGTGTAAATCGAAATAAAAGAATTCAATTGGAATTAAATAACTTGAACTTGAATTACAATATAATTGAACGCTGAATCTAATATAATCTTTTATACTGGATTAATAATGGAAAACTGCATTGTAAAAGATTGTTAATTACTGTGAAATTAAAAAATGAAATTTGTGAACAATTGAAATTTGATTTAAAAGTTAATAATTTAAATTTGGGAATTTTATATTGAAATTAAACAGTAGAAATAGCCATTTTTACAACTGTCTTGAATTTCGACGAAACCAGTTTCATCGGATCCGTAACAGTAAATTATTGTAAGTATTCAATTTTCGTAGCAATCGGACTTGCCATTTGGCCGTGCGAGCTTGAAACGCGTAGAAATTTAACGTCGAATTTAATTAAAATAATCAACTTCAAAACCTATCTTCCGCATACGATTGAATTAGGCCTTGGGACTAGTTCCTTTGCGTTCGGAATATGGGTAAAACCTTATAAACGCCTGGCGGCACGTCACGTTGGAGTTCGGACGATTTTGGACCTACCTTTATAAATATACTTGCAAACCGAGATAGTTTTATCATTATTTCATTTCAGAAACCCTAATTTCAAACCATGGCCGCCACCTATTCCATGGCCAAAAATTGCCGATCTTCTTTCCTTAATATCTCTCAATCCGTTCAACGAAATCGAAAAATTCCAAAAGCAAAAGTGTAGATCTCGACGAGCTCTTCAAAACCATATGGTTGATTCGTGCTAATTCATCATGGATTGGTCCAGATCTGGCTTTGAATGTCGTGCGTATTTTCACGTTTTTCGAGAAAACGGCGGCGACTGGTGATGCGCAACTTCTGGCGTTGGTGGCTCTCAAGGTGGCGCGCGTGATGGAGTATCCCGATCGTTTTCCGGTTGCTTCCTTTTGCCGTGTGTTGAAACCCTAGTTCTAGATGTTGGGTTCGGCTATATTAGTTTGAACGTGAAGAAGAAGCTGTAGGTACACGTGATTTAACTATTTTATTATTTATTTAATTTATATTAAATCATAAAACTTCTAATTAGCATATCTTTTGCATACGAGCTCGGATTCACGCGCAGTTTTCTCCGTTGCGTTCGTATCGAAATTCCGGACAACATGGAACTGGTTTGGTTGGATTCCGAGACCGTTCAAATGTGGGCTTTTATTTGTGTTTTAAATCATCGATAAATCAAAGGTGAGTGTTTATACGCTCACAATTGACTAAAATAATTTTCGGTTAGTTAAATTTATATTCTGAAGTGATATGAAATTTATTGGCTGTTGTTTGGTAGGTTTAATTATCATCTGTATTGATATATGAATTAATTGATAGAATTTAAATTGACCGTTATAAATTTAAATTTAAATTGGCAGTATATTACAAGATATTGATAATTATAAAATTGTTGTGAATGTTATTGGCTTTATGGTTGATTGGTGGTGATGGATGTTATTGGTCGATATTGGTTGTTTATTTATTTTGATATATCATGCTATCATCATGTATATTGTTTATTGCATATAAAACTGTAAACTGAATCATTTCGAATAAATTAAGGAATAGGTTGAAATGATATACCTATGACATCTTTTGGATTGAAATGATATATATCCATCCTTGAAATTAAAATTGAAATAATTATCCACTTGGCCATAGGTTAGAAAATTATATACGGACACCGGGTTGGTTAAATTAAATGATTTTAAAAGTTGTTTTGAAATTATTTAAATGAATTGATTTTAAGAAAAATCCAATTTATGGAAATTGAATTATTTTGAATTGAAGCTCGAGATGTTGGAATTTAAACTTGGTAAATGAAATTGTTTAATTATTTGAAGTTTAGATTTTAAGTTAAAAAGTTGAAATACGGCGTAAATTTTCGAAAGTTGATTTGTTTTAAAAGATTGGACTTTTAATCGAACTCTGAATATTTCTAAGAAAGTTTATATGAAATGATATTTCAAGTTTGAGTTTGGAATTGAAAATTAATTTGAAATTGAGATTTAATTAATTTGGAATTTAATTGAAATTCAAAGAAATTTGTGAATTGGACTAAATTGAAACTATTGAATTAAATTTGAAGATAAAATTGATTTGAATAGGATTTGAACTGAAATTGATTTGGAATGTAATACTTAAATGAATTCTTGAAATCCGAATGTTAATCTAAGTTTATTGAATTGGAATTGTTCCAGAAATTAAGTAAGCCACTTAATACGGATGTTTAATTTGAAGTATATTCTAATTTGAATACGAAATGGTTTTAAAAGCGAATCGTATATTCTTATATAAATATATGAACTATTTTGAAATGTGAAATATTTAAAGTTTTGAAATATATTGGAAGTGAAATTGTTTATTTTATGGTTCAAATATGTATTTGAAATTGAAAATTTGAAATGGTTTATTGAGAAGCTGAATCGAGTTGAAAATGATGATTTGAGATTTGATTAAATTTTAAATTTTCAAATTCGAGTTTATGTGAATCGTTTTGTGGAAATTGAGGCGAAAATGATTTTGAAATCGAAATGAGATATTGAGGCGAAAAATGATTTTGAAATCGAAATGAGATATTGAGGCGAAAAATGATTTTTAAATCGAAATGAGATATTGAGGCGAAAAATGATTTTGAAATCGAAATGAGATATTGAGGTGAAAAATGATTTTGAAATCGAAATGAGATATTGAGGCGAAAAATGATTTTGAAATCGAAAAGAGATATTGAGGCGAAAAATGATTTTGAAATCGAAATGAGATACTGAGGCGAAAAATGATTTTGAAACGGAATCTTACATCTTGAATAGATAAGATGATATTTGAAATGCATTTGATTTTGAAGCGAATATGATATTTTGATATCAATTATGAATCGATTTGAAATGTAAAAGAGCCATCAGTGTAATAATACGTAGTTATTAAAGAGACCGGGATCGGATATGGACATACTCTCTGTCGATACCGAAAACCACTTTAATAACTAATATACGCGGAGTGTTGATCCAGAACGAAGTGGATGGTTTTGGTGAACGTGTTGATTTGAAGAAAGAGAACGATTTTGGATGACCCCTGACATGACTAAAACAGGAGCCGCGCCGGGCCATTGAGGTTCGCTACCTCTAGCGGACACACTTCTTCGTTACCATGTCTATTACTTTTGTGATTCGATTTGGATGCACCCCTCGATTATGGGAGTGTTGTTTCGCGGTGTTGGGGTAGTGCTGCTATGCATAACATCAGTCCGGATCACGCAACTACTAGTATCCTAGTTGGTATCGCCTCATGTACCTTGTCATACTGATTATCCTATTCGCGACCACTACGATTTTGGTTTGTACCTTTAGTATATGGATTGCCCTCTGGTGACTTTCGGTTTTGGGGAAACTACGGTCTTGTATATGCTTTTGGGAATAAAAATGTGTTAAGGGTGGAATGGGCCATGGCTTAACGCTAGTTTAATATTTTACTTTATGATAGACATTATTGTATATAGCGAATTCTATTATATAGTAGATAGTTTAACGGATCCTTAGGAGATGGAAATCCCGAACATCTTTTAAGTTAATGCACGCACGTTAAACACTGGATAGGAGGTGTCTAAAACCCGTAAACATCTGCGACGCCGTCACACTCATATTTACTTATTCGATTTAACTTACATGAGATATTTTAGTCCTGACTCGAGTGTTTTGTCTTTTCATTACGCTCGGGTCAGCCTGAGCATTTCAGATAAAGTTGAAGATCTATTCTGGAGGACGAAGACGGAGTTTAGTATTACATCATTTGTATTCTACTACTGTATTATTTTTCCGCTGCATTGTTGTATTATCTCTGATATGTATGTAACTCTGATTTATGATGTATAATAATAATCAAATTTATTTATTTAACAGCTTCATGAACTGTTATTTTATTATTATATCTTGTTCCTTCTGCTGCGAGATTCTGAGTTTGTTTCTGTTCTTTCCTTTCTTTTCTTAATTAACCCCAATAACTATCTGTATTTTGGATTGTTTGAGTCGTCCTGTGTATGTTTTGTCGACTTGAACGGTCAAAAATGCGGGTCGTTACAGTTGGTATCAGAGCTTTGGTTTAGATTACCTTGGCTCTAGTGGGGAATAACTCATTGAAATAGGGTTAAATCTTATGAATGAGTTTGAGTGTATATGAGAGAGCGTATTTGTAATTTTGATATAAAATTGATTTTATATTGTGTTAATTTGTTCCGTTGAGTATTTATGAATTCTGGTTGGTACTTGGGACGCCAAGGCATCGATAGGAATTTCTAAACACTCGAATAGGACAGATTGATATAATATTGTTTTGGATTATATTATATATACAAAAGAATTATCTTGAAAATTTATAAATTTTGATTGTACTGGTTGTTAGGAGATGATAATATTAGATTATCATCGTTTATTGTTGATTAGTCAATATTTCTAACTATTGACTATTGGATGATTTTAAGAAATGAAACTTGTAAATATGATTGACAATGAATATAAATGGTAAATAAAATAAAATAAAAATGAATTTAAATTAAGGTGGAGAATTTAAATTCCGGTGTTTTGAAAATTTATTAACAAAAATTTGAAATGTATAATATAAGTATTATATGATAGTATATTCGATTAGAAATTGTTTTCAAAGGATTTTCAAATGAAGTAAGTGTTATACTCCCCTCTTGACACTAGAGAATGATTTCGGTGATGAGTGCACGCATCATCGACGTTTATTTTCGAGAGTCCAAGTGGGGGAGATCACTTAATAGCTTTTTCTAAACCCTGTTTTGATTAAAATTGAATTTTATTTTGTATTCTCTATAGTATGACTTGATATATAGTAATATAAGTATATATTATTT
Source organism: Allium fistulosum (assembly GCA_030737815.1). Classification (NCBI taxonomy): domain Eukaryota; kingdom Viridiplantae; phylum Streptophyta; class Magnoliopsida; order Asparagales; family Amaryllidaceae; genus Allium; species Allium fistulosum. The sequence goes on along the minus strand of CM060904.1, from coordinate 1,213,002,557 downwards.
CAAACTTGATTTGAAATGAAACTGGAGTTGAAATTCTTAAGTTCTTTAATATTTAATGACTTTAAACTATTGAAATAAACAAATACTAGAATCATTAAGGAACTTCTGAATTGAAAAATAAGGGATGAACCTAAGTGTTAAGTGAAAATAGATTGAAGTAGGAAACCCTTAGAATAAAGGAGTATAAATTTGAAATAAACTAGAAACTGTACTCTTTTGGATTAAATAGAAATTGAATTTAAATTTTCTAAAGTATGTAATGAAAATAAGTTTATATATATATATATATATATTTCAATGCTGATTAAAATTCTTCTAAAAAGTATGATTTGAGATATAAAGATATTAGTATATATATATATTTAAAAAAAATGGTTTAAATCGAATCCGGAGTTGAAATTCTTAAGTTCTCTAATAAGGAATGATTTTAATTATTAAACTAAAGTAAATCTTGAATTGTTAGAAACTTATGAATTGAAAAGGTGAAATTGAATTTAAGTGAAAAAAAATTTAATTAAAATTAAAATTGTAGGAGTAACCCTTAATTTGGAAAATAATAAATTGGAAATTTATTTAATAGGTATAACACTCAAATTGAATGAAAAGAAGTTGTATATTGTTTAACTACATTCTATTTGCATAGCTATAACTTACCAAATACTTAAAAAGTTTAAAATGCTAATAAGGATAAGTAAATGAATAATATACAAGTGTGATTGCGAATAATAAAATGTGAAGATCTATTGATAGTGTAAATATAAAGGAAATTTAAGTTGTAAAATGAATTAAATTTAAAATTAATTAAATATAAAATTAGTAAATGGAAACTAATTAAATTTGAATAAAACTAAATGTCAATAAACTTGGAAGTGTATGAAATTAAAATTTTGACTTGGAAATGTATAATTGATTTAGTGTAGTTTTTGGATAGATGTTAATGTTTGATATGCATTGGTTGTTAGATGGATGGTAATTGATTAAATAGAATTCATTAGTGTAAATGGAATTGAATAAACGGAATAAAAATTTTAAATAATTAAATTCAAATTTAAAGCAAAGTGAAATTAAATTGAAGCAAATTGACTTGAATTTAAATTATGAATGAAACAAACTTGAATAAATCGGAAACAAATTGAATGTAAACTTATTTCATGGATATATAAGAAAGTAAACGACTTTGTGTTTATGATTGTTTCTTTAGAAAATTTGAAGTTTGATGGTTTGTACTTTGAAATAATAAAAGCAAATTTTTGGAAAAATCCAAAATTGTCCAATATATGCTGAAACGAAAACAACCATAACTTTTAAATGGCTAGACGAAATTTGACAATCTTAGACTTGTCGGAAAGATTAGAAACTGTAGCACAACTTTTGTTTAGAGTGTCTTGAGAAATTCCTACATTTACTTAGTTAAAAATTTGAATCTTCTCGCTGGCCTGTGTAAAAAGGGAAGCAAAATCAGTAGCATATACCCTTAGTATTTTCACCATAACTTTTTACTGGTTTATTGGATTTTGACGATCTTGCTATTTCTGGAAAGCTAAGAACTTAAGTTAAAACTTTTGCTTTAAGTGTTTTGTGTTTTTCTGTCATTTAGATGGTCGAAAGGGGAGTGAACGTCGCTGACCTGCGCAATTCATTGCCCAGGCTGAGGCGTATCCTTTTAGTAAAACAGCCGTAACTTTTGAACGGATGGTCCGAATTCGATGATTTTGGACTTTCCGGAAAGCCTGAAACGAATGAAATAACTTTTGTTTAGATTCCATTGCCAAATTTTATCGTTTAGGTGACCAAAAACTGAGATTCGTTTGCTGTCCTGGAATTGGAATTTCAGTTTTGAAGCTAAAACATGTTATATGTATGTTGTTTATGCTAAGTATATCGATCTATCTTTATATGCATGGTTCTAACTTGGTTATTGAGCATTTCAGTAGGTAGCAAAGGGGTTGCGCTTCGTTGTGGAGCTCGCTTCTACGCTAAATGCAAAATGTAAGTTAAAATGCTAATAAACGCTTAATAAAAGGTACGTTCTCGGATTACGGTTTATGTTGTGGTATATTATTGTGTTCCCCATGTTTTGGGATGCCTCATTCTTGTAATGAGATGTATATCATGCAATTATTACCACTGTGAAATTTTTCGGTCCTAGCCGTGCAAAGGAGGTGCTGCCAAAATTTTTTAAAAATCCGGGAGTTAGAAAATTTTGAGATTTAAAAAAAAAATCCTATAACTAAATTTTGCAAATATGTCGAATATTTTGAATGAATTGTATCTAAATGATGGTTTCCCCTTCTCCGTTCTTTTTCGAGGACGAAAAGTTTTAAGTGGGGGAGAATGTAACGACCCGTATTTTTTTAACACTTTAAAAATACGAATTAAAATAAAAATTTTGGATAAAAATCCGAAGGAAATAAAATTTTGTGTTGTTAAATGTGAATTACAAGTTAAAATACAAAACTGAATTTTGAAATAACTTATTTGTAAATTAAATATGGATGTTAACTTGTATTGAATGTAAATAATGAATTGAATTTGATTGTAAACCAAATTGGTTATGATTGTAAACAAAGAATAAATAAAATGGTAGATTTAATAGTGGAAGTTTATGTTATTAAAACTAATATAAATAAATGTAACTTAATATTAAAGTTGATTGAAATCAGATAATAACTGAAACTGTAATTTGATAAAGATGTTAACTTGTAATGGAACGTAAGTAAAGATTTAAATTTGAGTGTAACAAGTAATTGAAACGAATTGAATTTGATTGTAAACAACGAAATAAATAAAATGTTACATTTAATATTGAAGTTATAATATTGAAATCAACGTAAATGAATGTAATTTAATATTACTGTGAATTTAAATAAGATGATAGCTGAAGAAATGAAAGTAAATGAATTATAAACTATTTATAATAATATATAAGTAAATGGTTGATTCAATAGTGAAAGTGTAAATCGAAATAAAAGAATTCAATTGGAATTAAATAGCTTGAATTTGAATTACAATATAATTGAACGCCGAATCTAATATAATCTTTTATACTGGATTTATAATGGAAAACTGCATTGTAAAAGATTGTTAATTACTGTGAAATTAAAAATTGAAATTTGTGAACAATTGAAATTTGATTTAAAAGTTAATAATTTAAATTTGGGAATTTTATATTGAAATTAAACAGTAGAAATAGCCATTTTTACAACTATCTCGGATTTCGACGAAACCAGTTTCATCGGATCCGTAATAGTAAATTATTGTAAGGTTTCAATTTTCGTAGCAATCGGACTTGACATTTGGCCGTGCGAGCTTGAAACGCGTAGAAATTTAACGTCGAATTTAATTAAAATAATCGACTTCAAAAGCTATCTTCCGCATACGATTGAATTAGGCCTTGGGACTAGTTCCATTGGGTTCGGAATATGGGTAAAACCTTATAAACACCTGGCGGCACGTCTCGTTGGAGTTCGGACGATTTTGGACCTACCTTTATAAATACACTTGCAAACCGAGACAGTTTTATCATTATTTCATTTCAGAAACCCTAATTTCAAACCATGGCCGCCACCTATTCCATGGCCAGAAATTGCCGATCTTCTTTCTTTAATATCTCTCAATCCGTTCAATGAAATCGAAAAATTCCAAAAGCAAAAGTGTAGATCTCGATGAGCTCTTCAAATCCATATGGTTGATTCGTGCTAATTCGTCACGGATTGGTCCAGATCTGGCTTTGAATGTTGTGAGTATTTTCACGTTTTTCGAGAAAATGGCGGCGACTGGTGATGCGCAACTTCTGGCATTGGTGGCTCTCAAGGTGGCGCGCGTGATGGAGTATCCCGATCGTTTTCCGGTTGCTTCCTTTTTCCGTGTGTTGAAACCCTAGTTCTAGATGTTGGGTTCGGCTATATTAGTTTGAACGTGAAGAAGAAGCTGTAGGTACACGTGATTTAACTATTTTATTATTTATTTAATTTATATTAAATCGTACAACTTCTAACTAGCATATCTTTTGCATATGAGCTCGGATTCACGCGCGGTTTTCTCCGTTGCGTTCGTATCGAAATTCCGGACAACATGGAGCTGGTTTGGTTGGATTCCGAGACCGTTCAAATTTGGGCCATTATTTGTGTTTTAAATCATCGATAAATCAAAGGTGAGTGTTTATACGCTCACAATTGACTAAAATAATTTTTGGTTTGTTAAATTTATATTCTGAAGTGATATGAAATTTATTGGCTGTTGTTTGGTAGGTTTAATTATCATCTGTATTGATATATGAATTAATTGATAGAATTTAAATTGACCGTTATAAATTTAAATTTAAATTGGCAGTATATTACTCGATATTGATAATTATAAAATTGTTGTGAATGTTATTGGCTTTATGGTTGATTGGTGGTGATGGATGCTATTGGTCGATATTGGTTGTTTATTTATTTTGATATATCATGTTATCATCATGTATATTGTTTATTGCATATAAAAATGTAAACTGAATCATTTCGAATAAATTAAGGAATAAGTTGAAATGATATACCTATGACATCTTTTGGATTGAAATGATATATATCCATCCTTGAAATTAAAATTGAAATAATTATCCACTTGGCCATAGGTTAGAAAATTATATACGGACACCGGGTTGGTTAAATTAAATGATTTTAAAAGTTGTTTTGAAATTATTTAAATGAATTGATTTTAAGAAAAATCCAATTTATGGAAATTGAATTATTTTGAATTGAAGCTCGAGATGTTGGAATTTAAACTTGGTAAATGAAATTGTTTAATTATTTGAAGTTTATATTTTAAGTAAAAATTTTGAAATACGGCGTAAATTTTCGAAAGTTGATTTGTTTTAAAAGATTGGTGTAACGTCCCGGATTTTCGCGTTCGAAAATCGACATCCATACTTTACATCGTACTCGAATGTCGTAGATTCGAGCGTTCAAATCCGAGTCGCCGGAGCTTATAACACAGTTAAGTAAATAACACAGCGGAATAAATGAATAATACATTGATATACAATATCGGATACAATATCTGATACAACAGAGTGATACAATGAATATCAATATACATCAGAGATATGATACAACAAATAGCAGCGGAAAAGAAACGATAACATCAGCAGCGGATAATCTCCATCTTCAAAGCACTAAGCCAGATATAGCTCGAACTCCCAATAACGAGGCACAAAGATAAGCAAGTGCAGTCCGATCCAAAGACTGAACTAGCTCCAGATAACCTACTAATCTGACTATCTGAAAAACCAAACTCTAGACTGCTCGTGTAGAAAAATTTTGAGCATCCAGAGTTTAGGAAAGAAACAATAAACTCCGGATCAGTCATGGGACTGGTGTGAGCAACAAAAACAGTTTATCTTTAAAACAAATAGCAGAGAATTTTAAAGTCAATTCGCAATGCTTTTGGAAAATGAAACTACCATAAGACCTCCCACCACACACACAATGCAAACGCAGAATTGGAGGAGATTTCTTCTTATGATAGTCAAAGATGCTTACTACGCAAAATCAAATCATTTGATATTATTACTAGTGCATAGTGTAGAAAACAATTTCGAAAGTAGAATATAAATCTTAGCCAGCATAGACATTTCGCACTTATGCCTACTATAGCTACCATGTTCAATAGCAGGTTACCACCACATTCCATGGCAGGTAATACAACTAAAACCGTACAGGGCTCGTATTGTTTTGTTTGGATTTCCAACAAATGGTCAGGCTAAGGAACTTCCTATTCCACGAAAGAAACGCCTCTGGCGGGACGTTCCGAGAACCAACTGTTCTCTGCCAAACAAGGCCGGCAACCCCTTTTCCCAAGGGATAAAAGAAACCTCAGATATGCCACCCCCGGTCCTTTGGGACCTTTAACCGAGAGCTCTCTAACCAACATCACACAGTAAATAAAGTGTGTCCACATGAGTAAGTATCTGGGCTCCATACCATGATACTACCCTTTTCCAGAAGGAATGGTCATACCCTAGGGGAGCTACCCCTGAAAACCTTGCCGCACGATTCCTGTTTCGACCATTACCGGGTTGTGAGGCTCGACGAAGTCTCGTCCACAAAGCTACGCTTTTCAAAAAAAGCCACGCTTTGGGTCAACAGATGATCAACCTATGATCACAAAGATAAATGATCAAACAAATGATCATATCACAAATGATCAAACACTGATCATCACACAGCAACACTCAGCATGCCACATTACCAAATTGGGATATATCGCTGATAACTTCAACTACATAACCTCTGAGCTCGTATGTCTCAGAGAAGGGTGTTAAGCTAAGAGAATAAATTCTCCGCCACCAAACAGAAATGTATTTGAAAGAAATCGGCTTTATATCTCAAAGTGTAATGTCAGACATGTATCCATATAAGTCTGTTCCGGGTTCGAACAGAACCGAAGGCACTTCTCACGAAGCCCTTGCAATTCCGGATAACTTTCAATCACGTCCGGACTTCCCGTCACAAAAGAGTGATATAAATCTCTATACCGGCGCGACTCAGTGCAGAGACATTCGACAGGTTGTCCTTTCATTTTCGAAAATATCCGGTCTTCATCACCGGTCTTCAAATGCGATCCATATACGACGTATCACTATTCGGAATGGGTTATACGACCCAAAGGTCCTTTCCCGGCTAACTCGAATAGTGAGCGCAATATTCAAAACATATGGATATTGGGATTTCAATTAAGTCACAACTTATTACCCAAAAATCTTTCTTCAAATGGTTTAAACAAGTTACCATTTTAATCTTTTTAAACAACAAGATTAAATTCACAAAGATTCATTCACAGATTTTCCAAATCGATTTCCATTTCAATTTAATTAATTCGTTAAATCTTTAAATCAAAGATTTAACTAATAGCTTTCAAAACAATTCCATTTCAAATGGTTTAAACTAACATCATTTTAAATCTGTTAAAAATAACAGATTAAATTCATAGCTTTCAAAAACAATTTCATTCATAGCCTTTTAAAACATTTCAATTTCATTTTAAATTTGAAACCTTTCAACACAAATTGGAAGTTCACTTCTTATATGAAAGCTGTTATTATTTGAAAACAAATAGTTTTCGTTTAAGAAAAATCCAATTATATTTACACAAGTTAAAACCCTTTAATTTTATTCACATTCCAAAATCAATACTTTTTAAAATGGTTTAACTCATATATAACAGGTATAAAATCTCTAATCCCTATTTTCAAATCATAGAGTTCAATTTTCAAATCTTGAATTTAAGTTTAAATCAAATTATTTAAACTTCAAAACTTAATCAAGTTATTCGAAAATAAGTTTCATCTTTGAAATTCCATTTCAAAAGCTTTTCACATTTAAACCGAAATTTCTAATTTCAAAATCAATTGAAATTTAAAATTTCAATTTCAAAACATCAAATTTAAATTATCTGTGACTTAACCGATTTCCACGTGAAATCCATATTTGTGTGTGTATGGTGTAGTCCAGGGGTTTTACACACAATAGTGCAACATCAATCATCACAGATATATCGATAAGCGGTATAATCGATATCGCTTATCTTCATTCACAGATTCATAGATAAAATAAATTTATCAGTCACAAAGATTCATTATTACAATTCGATGTGGGTTTCGGATAACCAACTGGAATCCGACTCCCTGTCGCATCGAAATTCAAGTGCCGTTTTACTGGTCAAGGGGTTGCATATTCATATAACAATATATACATCACAGATATAACAGCTTAGCACAAAACATAACATAGCATCGCATCACATAACTAATATATCAATCCATCACATAGCATGTAATAAAATATCAAACATCTATTAGCAAGATCAGTTAATTGTTTGAGTAATCCAAATCAGTTTTAATTTCTTACAAAAATTACTAATCCTGGTTAATTAACATTAATAAATTACAGATCATTTTGATTAATTATTCTTTAATCATTTATTAATTAACCGTCAAAAATTAATTAACCTTTAATTATAATTCATCAACCTTTAATTATTTAAAGAATTAATCTTTAACTATTTAATTCACTATTTAATTAATTATCTTCAATTAATAAACTAACCCTTAATTAATAAATTACCATTAAAATGTAATTACTTTCTAATTAATTGATATTAATTTCTCATCTTAATTAACATTTTATAAATCTTCTTTAAATTTTGAAAACCAAATTCTTATTAACTACAAACTTAAGTGTTAATTAAATTTATACTTAAATTAGTTAAAATATTAAATAAGTGTTAAAACGTGGTTAAGCATTAACTAAAGTAATTAAAACCTATATTAAGTTTTAACTTAAAACGATAAAACACATATTAAGTTTTTACAGTACTTATCCTTGATGGAAATCTTTGCACTCAGCTTTACAAAAAAAAATACACTACTGCAGTTGAAAATAACAAACCCGAGGCTTCCTCCATGTTTACTCGAGTAGCACTTCGCATTAAACACTCGAATCACCCGAGTCCTCTGTAACTCTTCTTCTCTTTCTCTCGTGCTTCTTCTTCCTCTTTTATTTTTCTTTTCTTCTTCCAGTAAGTTGATTTAAATTTTAAACGAAAGTATCAGGTAAGAAAACTTTCGTGCATGCGTGCTATGACCCAACAATTTCCTTTCGACTCGAGCATCCTCTCGAGTTCTTCCCAGGCCCGATCTTGCTAACACGTAGACGATCTCGTGCACGTGCACGTCACCGCGGCTCCACTCTGATGACCATCGCGATCGCCAGCAAACCACAATTCGCCCTCTCATTCGAAAACAAAACCCAAATCGTCTTCATAAGTTTGAAATCGAATTTTAGCAGTTCGATCGAAAAGAACTGCAGACACCATCTCCACGCAAAACCCCTTCGCCAACGTTCCTCAGTCCACCGGAACTGTCGTAACTTCGGCCACGTCACGTCAACGTCCCAAACTAACCTCCCCCATCATTGCGTACAACTCGATCGCGTATTGAGGTCACACTAGCCTTGATTACTAATCGGTCCTGAAAACTCGAACTAACCCTAAATCGAATTCGACAAATCAACTCGTGCAAAAAAAAAATCATATAACAATTTTCTCAACTTCATTGATGGCCAATCCAACTTCGACCAAAATTTCAACATCTAATAATTGATGAATCGCCCGGAATTGATTTAAAAGTATATTTAGTTCAACTAGGAACTGTACTTAAAACACTTAACCAAAAATCAATATTTTTGTTTCAAAAATCTTGTTTTTGAATGCTCACTCAAGTTATAAAATCAAATCGACAATTTTAAGTATTCGAGTTCATCATAAAATTTCTTTTTTTCAGTAAAATTTAATGTACAGAGTCTATGTTATACTGTCAAGCTTCAAGGAATTTCCAGATTGTGATTTTTAAGTTTAAACAAATTTATTTAACTTAAATTCCTAAGTCCAAAGTGTTTGTAAGAAGAAGCATTGAAGTTTCCATTTTTTCTTTGCTCTGTACACATCATATAAAAGAACAGGGCATAGAAAGTTTTCCAGAGCAACAAACATTCACAAAATTGTTTATTTAAAACTATTCAGCAAGCTTATATTATTCCAAAGCAATACACAAGTTTAAACTTTGAAAAATAGGTGTTTACTCACTAGAATCAATCAGGCAACCATATAGAAATACACTTAAGCATTTTAAAAAATGAAGTTACTCACCTGTGAAAATTGTAGACAGAGGAGCAGATTTACTTTGGAGAACTGGAAGTTGTAAATCTTTTTCTTTATTTTGTTTCTTCAGCAAATTGTCTTTCAACTTAAATATGTGGTGATGTTTTCTTTTTAATTTCAGTACTTTGCTATTTCTTTTTCTTTGAATTGAGTTTGTTGTTTTAAATTGAATCTTTGTTTTAATGTTTTCAAGAGGATGCTTGCTTCAGACATTTTTCCTTAGCTTCGAATGAATAAAACTGAGTGGAAGGTTTGATGTATAAAGAAGATTACAGGATGATCATTTTGCTTTTGTACAAGGTCTGATCAGAGATTTTTCATATGGGGCTGATAGATAGTGTTGTACAAAACAAAACCAGGGATATTGTATACAAATGGGAGGCTGCATTTATTACCATGTACAATATTGTTTTTCTTCTTCTTATATTCATATATTTTCCTTTGGTTCGGCTGATAGATATGTTTTGTAGTGTACTAAGGAGTATAGCATTAATTGCTCTGGTACCTTATGTTCTATTTGCAAGCTTATGGATGTTTATGTACTTTCTTTTGTTTGCTTCATTTGTAAGTCTCGGCTGAGATAATATGTTAGGGTGTACTTTATTTACTTTGCCTAGCTTGCTTGCTTGTTTTCCAGTTCACATTTGTTCCATTTGTTTTATCCCTTTACTTGTTTACTTTGTTTTGCATACTTGTATTTGTTTTTGTTTATTAAACATTTTTGTTTTACTTATTTTATTATTTGCTTTGCAAGTTATTTCATACTTATGTATATTATTGTCTTATGTTGAATTTATAAATTCAATTATTATTATTAACCCATTCATTGTCATATATATATATATTATTAATTTTACTCTTAAATTACATATACATATACATTCATATATATATATATACAATACTTAAATTTAAATGATTTATATAGAATATATTTGAATCCGGGGAAACTCGTATCAATTTATCCATTTAGTTTACTATTTTTATTCAAAAATACCATTAATTATAAATTTAATTTAAATTAAAATCTAGGGTCGTTACAATTGGACTTTTAATCGAACTCTGAATATTTCTAAGAAAATTTATATGAAATGATATTTCAAGTTTGAGTTTGGAATTGAAAATTAATTTGAAATTGAGATTTAATTAATTTGGAATTTAATTGAAATTCAAAGAAATTTGTGAATTGGACTAAATTGAAACTATTGAATTAAATTTGAAGATAAAATTGATTTGATTAGGATTTGAACTGAAATTGATTTGGAATGTAATACTTAAATGAATTCTTGAAATCCGAATGTTAATCTAAGTTTATTGAATTGGAATTGTTCTAGAAATTAAGTAAGCCACTTAATACGGATGTTTAATTTGAAGTATATTCTAATTTGAATACGAAATGGTTTTAAAAGCGAATCTTATATTCTTATATAAATATATGAACTGTTTTGAAATGTGAAATATTTAAAGTTTCAAAATATATTGGAAGTGAAATTGTTTATTTTATGGTTCAAATATGTATTTGAAATTGATAATTTGAAATAGTTTATTGAGAAGCTGAATCGAGTTGAAAATGATGATTTGAGATTTGATTAAATTTTAAATTTTCGAATTCGAGTTTATGTGAATCGTTTTGTGGAAATTGAGGCGAAAATGATTTTGAAATCGAAATGAGATATTGAGGCGAAAAATGATTTTGAAATCGAAATGAGATATTGAGGCGAAAAATGATTTTGAAATCGAAATGAGATATTGAGGCGAAAAATGATTTTGAAATCAAAATGAGATATTGAGGCGAAAAATGATTTTGAAATCGAAATGAGATATTGAGGCGAAAAATGATTTTGAAATCGAAATGAGATATTGAGGCGGAAAATGATTTTGAAACGGAATCTTACATCTTGAATAGATATGATGATATTTGAAATGGATTTGATTTTGAAGCGAATATGATATTTTGATATCAATTATGAATCGATTTGAAATGTAAAAGAGCCATCGGTGTAATAATACGTAGTTATTAAAGAGACCGGGATTGGATATGGACATACTCTCTGTCGATACCGAAAACCACTTTAATAACTAATATACGCGGAGTGTTGATCCAGAACGAAGTGGATGGTTTTGGTGAACGTGTTGATTTGAAGAAAGAGAACGATTTCGGATGACCCCTGACATGACTAAAACAGGAGCCGCGCCGGGCCATTGAGGTTCGCCACCTCTAGCGGACACACTTCTTCGTTACCATGTCTATTACTTTTGTGATTCGATTTGGGTGCACCCCTCGATTATGGGAGTGTTGTTTCGCGGTGTTGGGGTAGTAGCTTCTATGCCCAACATCAGTCCGGATCACGCAACTACTAGTATCCTAGTTGGTATCGCCTCATGTACCTTGTCATACTGATTATCCTATTCGCGACCACTACAATTTTGGTTTGTACCTTTAGTATATGGATTGCCCTCTAGTGACTTCCGGTTTTGGGGAAACTACGGTCTTGTATATGCTTTTGGGAATAAAAACGTGTTAAGGGTGGAATGGGCCATGGCTTAACGCTAGTTTAATATTTTACTTTATGATAGACATTATTGTATATAGCGTATTCTATTATATAGTAGATAGTTTAACGGATCCTTAGGAGATGGAAATCCCGAACATCCCTTAAGTTAATGCACGCACGTTAAACACTGGATAGGAGGTGTCTAAAACCCGTAAACATCTCCGATGCCGTCACACTCATATTTACTTATTCAATTTAACTTACATGAGATATTTTAGTCCTGACTCGAGTGTTTTGTCTTTTCATTACGCTCGGGTCAGCCTGAGCATTTCAGATAAGGTTGAAGATCTATATTGGAGGACGAAGACGGAGTTTGGTATTACATCATTTGTGTTCTACTACTGTATTATTTTTCCGCTGCATTGTTGTATTATCTCTGATATGTATGTAACTCTGATTTATGATGTATAATAATAATCAAATTTATTTATTTAACAGCTTCATGAACTGTTATTTTATTATTATATCTTGTTCCTTCCACTGCGAGATTCTGAGTTTGTTTCTGTTCTTTCCTTTCTTTTCTTATTTAACCCCAATAACTATCTGTATTTTGGATTGTTTGAGTCGGCCTGTGTATGTTTTGTCGACTTGAACGGTCAAAAATGCGGGTCGTTACATAACCCCACACCGTCAGCAGAACTAGAGCATTTTACTAATGACGCCTCTACAATAAGTTCCTTCGGTGCAGGTTCCTCTGCGGAGACTGGGCATTTGACGCCTCTGCTTGGGAGCTGGGGGCATCACGAGATTCGATGGATCGAGAAGAGTGTAGGAGTCCGAATTGGTGCAAGAATTCGTTCCTCTGTAAAAACTTAATACTTCTCTCATTGACATCTACGGCACTCAATCTCTCGAAAGTTGATTTGTGAGCAGAATCTTTAGAAGGAGGAGGAATTGCTGCAAAAGTAAAGAATGAAGTTAGCACTTGACGACTCAAATTTTGAAAGGCTCAGAAATGAAGTAAACGGAGATAGGTAGTCTTACTTCCTACTCTCCAGATGCCGTAGAATCCTGGAAGGCAACGGACATAGAAGAATTGGTTTAAAAACCCGTAAGCGCTCTCGGGAAGATCCGTGATTAGCTTGCGATTCCTTGCGCTTCTAACAAGAGTAATAGAGGGGTGATCTTTGTTCCTCCCAAATGTACACAGATAATAGATCTAGTCAAAGCTTGGGAGGCGGTCAAGCGTCCTCCTGAATAGTACGCACAACCCGATCAAATTGGCATAGCCATTGGGGTGCAACTGGAACGGAGAAATGGTTAATCAAAGGAGAAGTGTTCTGAGGAAATCATTGAAGGGGGGAATAGCTCCGTTCAGACACATGTGACGATTAACTGCAATGAAGCCATGTGGCGGCCTGTCGGCAGTGTCATTTACTCCAGGAAGCAAAGCATCCGCTTCAACAATACCAAATTGCATACATAGTTGGTTAAAGGTCCGTTGGTTCAGTGTGGTTGGAACCCTTTTCGGAGGATTATCCAAAGGAGCAGCAATCGAAAAAACTTCATCGGTCTGATCTACTGTCTCTTCTTGTACTTGTTGAGAAGTCATTCTACACAAGGAACTGGATGTTCAAATATGAAGGTGCACGTTTCCTAAAATTCGTGTGAAGTGTTGTGCAAAGCTACTGAAATAACAAGTGAATAAAGTAAAACTTGAAATAATACTGGTTGGCGCATGTCAATTCAGGAAGATTCAAGGCTTGTTATTGGATCAAAATTAAGTGTAGTATCAATGCAGATAATATTTAGTGATAAGCAGTTAGAACTGTATGAATTTTGCGTTGATGCTTCATTTAAGTCAGTTGGTTCACAGCATTTCACTTTTAATTAGATTCATGTTATTTTCTCTTTGACCTAATCCATCACTCGATGTGGGCAGTCGATGATGAGTATATTCGTCCTAGTTTTCTGCAAATGTTGTATTTAACAGGTTGTTAGCTTAAAAGTCAATATAATCTGTGAAAGAGTGCCACAAGTTCTGGCAGTTCAAATTGGAAGTCCAATCAAGTTCTGGTTAAATCTGCAAGTGTTCAAATGTTGTCCATCCCTTAAGTCGCAGGAACGACTTAAATTAGCTCGAGACTCTTTTAGGTCGTCCAGTTCATGTCCAAACGACCTAACATAGGTCGGGCTTTCCTAAGTCGCTCTGCTCGAGTCATGAAGTTCATCAGTTATGTTCCTACAAGTTAAAGTTATGCTGTGAGTTAAGATAGGTCGTTGATTCTTTAAGTCGTTCAGCTTTAAGTCGTATGCTATTCTGGCAAGTTAAGTCGCAGTCCCTTATGTCGGTCGGAGTTTGATGATTAAATCGCTAAGTCGTTCATAGAGTTAAGTCGCGCGATTCCTGTCCAAACTGCTAAAGCCCTAGGTCGTTCAAGGCTCCTAAGTCGAGCATGACCTAACTCTCCTTAACTCGCTAGCTCCTCTTCTTTCAACAAATCGCCTAACCCACTAACTCGATAACCCGTTAGCCTCTCTATAATAAAATCCGCCATCTCTCCACACCACCAGATCATTCAAAACTAATTCAAATCGCCTCGGATCCATCATAAACCCGATGCACTATTGTGCTCTCGTGAATTACAGTGACAACATGTCCTATAACGATCGAAAATCGATCGTAACATGATTCATGGCGAAATGCGGCATGTGAAATCGGGTTAGGGTCGAAAAATGGGGGATTCACAATTCGGTGATGGTCGTGGTTGGATAATGGTCGGAATTCACTTACGTGGTGTGATTGTAGAGATGATCGGCGACTGGTTGATTTGAATTCTTCTTCGAGAGCTTGGAAATCCTTCGAAGGAGGGTTAGAGTGTTAGAGCAGGTAAAGAGAAGAAGGAGTGATCTCAGCGACTTATATACAGGGGCAGAGGAACACGAATCGGCACGAACGACCTAACTCTCTCATAATTCGCTCATGACTTAACGATTCAGGATGGCGCGAGTTAAGAGATATCGAAGCACACAACCTAACTCCTAGGCGTATACTTCGAGGGGCAAGTGTTAACCCTCTTTTATTCAGCGACCTAGCGACCTACTCGACTCAGCAACTTAAGGGAATAAGCGACTTAAACTAAGCAAGGTAAATGCGACTTAACGATCTACAACAAGGCAGCGACCTAGCGACCTATAACACAAAGCGACTCAATGCGGCGCGACCTAACGAGATAAGGAAGCAGCGACTTAGTAACCTGAAGAACTCCAACGACCCAGCGACCTAAAAGGTTCCTACGATTCAACAGGATAGTGACCTAACGAGTTAAAAGCAGAGCGACCTAACTAGTTAACGACCCAGCAACTAAATGAAGACAGAGCGACCTAACGACCTAAGGAACTCCAGAGTTAAGCCGCATACCCTGCCTCTTCTGTTAGGTCGCTTACGACCTAATCTTGCCAAAAACAACTTCTGCACTACTCATACTAGGTCGCTCTCAGCCTTTATCTCGCCTAGAATGGTTCCATTAAGTCGCCAACGACTTAAACTACCTCACAGCCTCTTTGGTCGCTCACGACCTAAGCCCAGTTTTCTCCTATAAATACCCCGCCTACTTCGCACTTGAGGGGGGAGGATTTTTCTGAAACGCCAAGACTCTACTGATTTCTCTACTGACTTCAACACTTCAAAGGCAAAGGATACTTCAAAGAATCTTCGAAAAAGATCAAGTTCATTCAACATGAATCGAAAGAGCTTTTCTGCGTCAAAGTTTTGATTATTTGTCTTGATTGTGTTGTAATCGAAGAATCGTTGTAAAATCTGTAATCAAGTCAGTAATAGTAGAGATTACGTGGACGTAGGCTTGACTTTGAGCCGAACCACTATAAAACTGTTGTCTTTTTACTGTTTTCTGCTATCTTCTGCTTACTTTTAAGTTCCCGTACCAATAGGTGGTGCTTTCACTATATCACAACTCACATCGGGGTGTTAGCATACATTTTTAGCGTTAACAGTTAGTGAGCTCCCACATGCATAAATTTTGTTCTTTGCGGTCGTGGGCAGTGTCATTTGTTCCTATCATGTTAGCCCGTTTTGAACTAAAGCATTTTCAATTCAATTGAATGTGTGTTGCAGTCACTTCAGTAAATATTATTTAATGTTCCATATTCCTGAATGTTCGCAAACACCTATGTCCTTTTATTTGGTTAATTAAATATCTGATGTCCAGCATAAAATTTCCAAAGTTGGTTTCGAGTTAAATTCGCTTCAGGAGTCGGTCGAAGATTAGTG
The DNA here is from genome assembly GCA_030737815.1 of Allium fistulosum. Classification (NCBI taxonomy): domain Eukaryota; kingdom Viridiplantae; phylum Streptophyta; class Magnoliopsida; order Asparagales; family Amaryllidaceae; genus Allium; species Allium fistulosum. The sequence goes on along the minus strand of CM060904.1, from coordinate 1,212,986,072 downwards.
AGTGTCAGTGTTATTAAAATCATAAGCACTATTTTTTAGTATATACTTTTAATAGTTGATACATATTAAATTAGTCCTATACTCGCTTAAATGACTATTTTAGTCAACTTATCAATTTGCAACTAACAAGATTTATAAACCTTCACTGTTAATTTGGCACTCAAAAACTCAAATGACATTCATTTGGTTATTACAATCAAACATTTTCCTCAGATTATATGGAGAAGATTTCAAATGATGTTGAGTTTATAGTGAAGAGACCAAATAACAATTGTAAAAGGTGAATTATGGTGAAGATATCATGCAGTATCAAAAAGAAAAATTGCACTTCTCTGATCATATTTTACAGGTGTTGCTATGGTTCTAGATACATTTGACAACAAAGATCGCAACCATTTATTTTCAGTCATGAAATTTTATGATAAACCAAGTGCTTTGAATTTTAAATCATAATTCATGTTTTGAGTTAAGTAATGAATACCATCAATTTTTTCCTACAACTACTTTTGTTGGTTTTATTTAGCATAGTTCCACATACATATTTTGTACGCATATATACTCCACTTCACAAAATTGATGATACTTAAAGATTTGGACTCTCCCATCATTTAAGTTGCAAGATAAAGAGAATTTTAGAGCAAAAATATAGGTAGACTTCAATTGAGTTTTGCATTATGTTTGATTGTACTTATGTGACCTATGTATTCTTTTGTTTTCTTGTAAAAAAAACTATGCTTGATTCTGTCTATTAAAAAATATATTCTTTGTACCTGCATTGGTCATCTTCAGTCCTATATATGCATCTATTCATGTGTATGCTCCCATTTGCACCTAATAATGTTATGTACGTGTACAATGCTTCATTGGTGTTCTTTTATATAGTTCACTCAGTTGCAGCCCATTTTTGCTACAAACTGCTCACTTGGTTCAGCCTAATATTGCAGCTCCTTAACCAAACTTCTTGCTCTATCTTTTTCGGATGTATAGTGAGTAGAATTTTGATACTTTATTCATGGTATATGTAAGGTGGTCAGTCGTTTGTTAATCTTTTTTTTTGTTTGCCAATTTTTGGGCTATCTACGAGGCATGATTCGTATATACTACATAATGATGTTCTCTTTTTCTTTCGTTCTTTCAAAAATGTACACGATTATCTTCCGGACATAAATTATAATATAAAATTTATGAAATTATAAATTATTTCATGTCCTTAAGGGCTTCATGTTGTTTCTTATTTTGCTTTCATGTATGCCAGAAATGAGCTCAGCAAAGAGATACAGAGATCCTGAGAGATGAGTGGCAAATGTTGGAACATGATCTTACAAAGTGTGAAATTGCACCATCAGTCTGCTAGGAAAGAAAAAGTTAAAAAATATAATAGATAAGCTTAATATGGCAGAAGAAGATTTAATCTCTCTTACTGAAGAGAAATCTCAAGTTGAACTTGATGAGAAGGTAATTTTTTAGATTATCTAATATATTACTCTTCTGATAACCATTCATAAGTAAAATAAGTAATTAGCAGATTATCCAATATATTAATAATGTATAATCTCTCTTATCGAAGAAAAACCTCAAGAAGATATAGCACTCTCAGTATACATGTGCATAAGAAATTAATCGAACTAAAATCACCTTAAAATCTTTCACATACTTTTTATTTCTTATTTACAGGTACATACTCTCTTTCTTGGACATCGGATCTACACTTGTGGACTTTTCTATGCAACAAGGTACAAACTTTCTTTTATAATTTATAATCTATCGTTGTAAGTCATTACTGAGATTATTTGCGGTGGAATGAGTAGCACATTGATAACTGTCCAAATAGATACATCCACTGTCAATGCATGCACTGTTATTAATGGATGAGTAGATAGAATTTGTATTGTAGCACAGAAACATATCCCTATCAATACATATATAGGTAAATATTCATCATATATAAAGACATCCTACTCTAGGTTGGTGGCCAATACTCTAGTCCTAATTTTCTCTGTATATGTAGTTGAGAGGTGCATGAAATAGGAACAAGGCATAATCCAGTACTCCTCAGTTCATTATTTTTCGTTTCTCCTTTATCTTTCCTCTTTACGTTATGAGCTAAGGTCCTACAATTATTTGTGTAGTGAACAGTTAACAAAATATCCGACATAAATTGCATTATTAGTCGCATGTAAATTGTAGAATATGTAGTCTTCTTATATGAGTTTGCGGATTCAAGATAAGGTGCTCAGTAGTACATGATACCTCGTATTTGTTCTAGTTTAGTCTTAATTTTTTTCCTTTTCTTTTTTTGGTGTATTTTTATTTTGAATATTTCTTGAATAATGCTGTGTTATTATACTTCAGGCTAGAAAATTCATCACCCTTATACAATCACCATTCTTGTCTTGTTTGTTTAGCATCTTCCTCAATTGATGATCTTTTTCAAGGAACTAAAGAGGTAACACTTTTTGATTTAGAGAGGTAATATAAGTAAATTCTTTTATGGTGTCAAGTGAATTATTTTAAAGCCGAATTACTCTTTTTAATTGATGGAGCTAAATGAAAATAATTTTTCCTTCTTAGTTTTCATTTTGAAACCGGGACAGTGGATAACAGACTTAGAGTGAATTATATGTGTCGGGGGTTAGTTGCTAGCAGTTGTTTGATAAATAATATTATGAAATATAATATAAAAATAGGAAGTTAGTGTAACAGCATTGGGAATGCTCTTATAATACAAAGATTGATCTGGACTAAACCAGAAATTGTACCTACTTACTGCTGATTTGACAAATTGCTAGCTAAAAAATCGATTAAGTAACTATGTTACTTGGACTAAGAAAAAATAGAACCAATTCTCGGTTATTGCTGCAAGTCATAAGCTTGCAGTTGCAAGCAAGCTTGCAACTATAAGTTGCTTGCAAGTTGCAAGTTGCAAGCAAGCTTGCAACTTCAAGTTTCTTGTTTGTAGTGGCAAGCAAGCTTGCAACTGTCGGTCATGTTATCACTTCTAGACTATGTTTAAGTGGTATGTAGGAACTTGAATTTGAAATATGCAAGGCTTAAAAATGATTTATGAACTTAATGTAGGCTACCGTTCTTTGACTGGCAAGGTCTGTAATAGAATTAACCATATAGTACTGTCATAGCCCGCAAATCTGTACCTCTTGATTAACAACTAATCTCCATTGATTAACTCAAAATGAACGGGAATACGAACTATGATGGTTTAAGAAGAAGAAAAAGGCAGAAGAAGAAGAAAAGAGTAGAAGAAAGAAGAAAAACAACAGAACAACATCAGAACAGAAACAATATCAGAATCTCACATATCGCAGCGGAACAATATATAATAAATAAACACTAGTCTTTTAAAACAAAGAACTATATCAGTTTATACATACATCAATCATCAGAGTCAATATACAACAATGGACAGTTATATAACTTGTCCTCATACAGAATACACAGCGGAATAGATACTATCAGATACAAATACTACGTCTCGTCATCCAGCTTATCTCCAAAGCTCCAGAAAATCCAGAATATCCTGATAATATAACTCTAGGCTGCCCGTGTGGAAATTGGTGGGCACCCAGAGTTTAGAAGGGAAACAATAAACTCCGAGTCAGTCATGGTGACTGGTGTGAGATTGTAAAACAGTTTATCTTTAAAATAAACAACAGGAAAACTTTAATGTCAAATTCGCAATGCTTTTGGAAAATGAAACTACCATAAGACCTCCCGCCACACACACAATGCAAACGCAGACTTGGAGGAGATTTCTTCTTATGATAGTCAAAGATGCTTACTACGCAAAATCAAATTCCTTTTGATATTATTATTAGTGCATAGTGTAGAAAACATTTCGAAAGTATAATATCAATCTTAGCCAGCATAGGTACCATTATACTATGCCTACTATAGCAGCCATATTAGATGGCAGGTTCTACAACTAATACCGTACAAAGTTCGTATTGGAAGATGGATTTCCAACAAATGGTCAGGCTAAGGAACTTCCTATCCACGATGGGTACGTCCCTGGAATAGACGACCCGAGAACCTAACCGGATCTCTGCCAACACAAGGCCGGGTTACCTCTGCAAAAATAGGTAACTACTGACACGCGTATGCCATCCCCCGATCGTCACCGATCTTCCCGAGGATCCCCGATTTCCAACAAACCACAAAGTAATAAATTTGCAGCAACCACAGAGGTTAAGTATTTGGGCTCCATACCATGATACCACCTTTATCCAGAAGGAATGACATACACTAAGGGGCGCTACTCCCTAGAACCTTGCTGCATCCTTCCTGTTTTGACCATTTCCGGGGTGTGAGGCTCGACGAAGTCTCGTCCACAAAGCTACGCTTTCTACAAAGCCATGCTTCGGGTCAACAAATGATCAACCTATGATCACAAAGATATAAGATCAAACAAATGATCATATCACAAATGATCAAACACTGATCATTTCACAGCAACACTCAGTATGCCACGTTACCAAATTGGGATATATCGCTGATAAATTTCAACTACATAACCTCTGAGCTCGTACGTCTCAAAGAAGGGTGTTAAGCTAAGAGAATAAATTCTCCGCCACCAACAGATATGTATTTGAAAGAAATCAGCTTTATATCTCAAATTGTAACGTCAGACACACAATCCATACAAGTCTGTTCCGGGATCGAACAGAACCGAAGGCACTTCTCACGAAGCCCTTGCATATCCGGATAATTTTCTAATCACGTCCGGACTTCCCGTCACTAAGGGTGATAAAACCTCTAAACCGGAGATCAGCCGATGTAGAGTAACTCGACGGTAATCCTTCCGTTTTCAAAAATATCCGGTCTTCAACACCGGTCTTCAAATGCAATTCATAACGACGTATCACATATTCGGAATGGGTTATACGACCCCTTGGTCCTTTCCCGGCTAACCCGAATAGTGAGCGATTATTCAAAAATAAGTGTGGCATTCAAATTCATCCAATTCACAACAAATACCATATTCAAGGTAATTATTGATAGTCGGTTATTTAACTATCAATAAAGATGCGCAACATCATCAGATTCCAAATAATTTTCCAAATTATTTCATCTTCCAAAATATCTTTACTGGATATAAAATTTCCACACTTAATCATTTGAAAACAATTTCAAATCAATTTCCACATTTCATTTTATCTTTGAAGATAAAATCTCAAAACAGTTCATTTCATATTGGAAAAGCATTTCCATACTTATTTAAAAATAAGTATTTCACAAATCTATTTATTTTCAACATTTGAAAATATTCGATATACTTAAATCAAATTTAAGTATAAATTCATTCTTTCAGGAAATCATTTACTATAACAACATTTATTTGAGTCAAAACGAATGTTACGTAAAACATCGTTACGACGACTCAAAATCACTAGTATAGGGATTCGAAATTTAGATAGATATATAAATCCCAGTACTATATAAAACATTTCCTTTCGGAAATCATTTACTATAACAACAGTGTTATAGTCCACCATTTCCTTATTTCTCGAAAACGTCTATTTCAACAATAAATGTTGAAATCTATGATTTCGATATTTAACACATTTTAAAACATCTTTTAAAACAATTAACTTCATTTATAATATCGCTTTCCCAAACATAACCATTTTTTTTCAATAATATATTCACTGTCCAAAATCGTGAATATACTTCAATAACCAAATTTCAATCCTTTTTACACATTTATTTCAAGAATTATCCACTGTCCAAAATCGTGGATAAAATTCCCTTAATAACCTTCTATATTAAATTCATCAAATTTGATTGATTTTCGAATTTATAAAACAACGTTTATAAATTCTATTTCTATTTTCTAACAACTTCAATTTAATAAATCTCCTTTATTAACAATTCGATCAATATTCCATTTAAAGGCAAAAATCCAATTTATAAGTTAATTTCTTATAAATCTCCTATTCTACAGTTTCATCCATTTTATAACTTCACAATTTATAAATCTATAAATTCCATATCTTCACGATTTATAATTCTATAAATTTCATTTTTAACACTTATCATCTCGTTTTAAAATTCCAATATTTTAAATTTATAAATATCAACTTTTTAAATCTTTTAAATAAACTGTTCACAAAAATTCGAAAATCTCAGTTCAAACCATTTTATAAATTGCTTAAACTATTTATTTCAAAAATCACCTTACGGTCATAATTCACAAAAATCTTAACTTTTATAACTTCAAAATTTTAAACGTTTATTTATTTAAAATAAATCAATTCAACAATTCAATAAAACGTCTACTTTCAAAAATTTACTTAAAAATCCTTTTAAAGTAAAAGTCGTTATTTTTAAATTCCAAAACTTGAATCCGATGATGCTACAGCACCAATTGGTCAATCACAACAACAAACATCATATATCAATATGATAACAGAATATACATCAATATCTGTAAATAAATAAATACTGTTGAGGAATCCAGTTGGATCCCTCCAACCTGTTTCCCTGCATCCACAGATGTTAGCACAATACCAATTCCACTTCGAGGTGGAATATCGCGGTATATAGGTTTTATAAAAAAAATCCGCTTACTAACGGCGCAATAGGGTCTCATCCGCTATACGAGGCGGGAAATCATCAATCCAATATATACATATGCCAATATGTATATATTGCTATATATATAGATATATCCTACTATATCTAATATCACATCCAATAGCAAACAAACAATAACTGAAAATTCCACTTTTCAATTTGAGTGAGAAGATCTCACCTTAGCTTTTAATTTTGCCATCCATTTCCATTTTCCATCTTGACTTGATTTCTTGATTTATACCTTATATAAATAATTATACGAATTCATTAATATTTGAACAGACGAACAAATATTTTTCCCATTTTAACAGATTGAGTTAACTAATTATTAAATTATTTCATTAACTAACAATTTTACTTTAAATCAATTTCTTTTAATAAAATTTGTTAAACTAAAAATTTATTCTAAAACTAAATTTCCTGCTAATATACACACTTATTTCTTTTTAAATTTAAATAGATATTTCTTACTTAAATTAGTACTTTTAATTTTAAACAAATCCCTCTTAAATAAATTTATTTAACAAAAATTTAAATTCAAAACTAATCTTCCTTTAAAAATTTAAATTATCCAATTCTTTTTAATAAATTTATCTAAAAACAAAAACAAAAAAAGTACCTTACTGTAAATGAAATTCGAACAATCCCCAGCCTCGACGAATCTCGCGGTGCCATCGATTGTAGCCTCCAGTCGAACTCGCCGCTGAGTCACCATGCTCGAACGACCCCGACGACGATGAAACCCCTGCGCGCTATCGCCACTCGAGTGCAGCCTACTTCTGACCTCGCGACGTCGCCTCCTACATCGCGACGCCTTCCAATCCTCCACGCGTGAGCTTGAATCGCGAGTCCCCCCAGAAAATTGAAACTCACAACTTCACCCACTGCCGTTGCCTCCTCTCCGATGTCGCGCACACGAAACCCACAAACCAAGCGCGCCACCCACACTCGCGAGCTCGCCCTGATTCTCCAGTTCCACGCGAACGCACTCGCCCTTCCCCTCATCTTCCAGCCGGCCTCGCGAGATCAAATCGCTCGTGTTCGATAACACACTCGCGATTTTGAGGTCGCTCGAGACGAGCTTGTGACTGCGATTCGAATTTATCCCCCCCAATAATCGATTTTGAACGAGCAGTTGGGTTTTGATTTGCCTGGGGTGTTCGGCCATTGTTTTAAATTTTCGAACGAGATGATTTCGTATGAGATTTCTAAAGGGATGGGGAGACAAGGGATCGTGTTTTAAGCAGAGAGGAGTCGTGCTTGCCTTATTTCTACGTGATTCCCTGCGTGAATCAAGGGAGATAATATACTGACATTTGACCAAATATTTAAAGTTTTAAATTTGAATTGAATTTGATTTAAATTTCGATGCGTTTGCTCGCCGTATAGCCACGTATTAACTCCGAAAAATACAAAATTTGAAATCCGGTAATAATTCAATATTACGGATCCAATGGGACTGGTTTCATCAAATTCCGAGACTGTGCCCCGGAACGCTGTATTTTAAATATCGATTCGAACGTTTTAAATTCAAAACTGAACAAATGGTTTTCAAACTCGATTTTGAAGTTTCAATTATCTTCAGTATTATCAATACGAATTTTAAAAGGTTTTGAAATATTTTTCTTCAGCTTAAAATTGTAGATTCAGATTTTTATTCAACTTTCAATAGACTAAATTTTATAATTTAATCGCAAATTTCAAAATTATATCGGGGATTCAAATTAAATCATCGTTCAAATATTTAAAATAAATTAAATATTTACAATTTAATTTGTTCAAAATTCTGGGTCGTTACAAGTACCGTAAAACCAGAAAGATTTTTTGGTATCAAACTAATTCCTTAAACTAATATCAATCATAACAAATTAAAAAATATTAACCAAGTTAACTAAGTGTATAAAAATTAACTAAATATATATAATAATAGTCAAAATCAAAATAAATTAACTGAGATTATAAAAATTAACTTCATTAATTAAGTTTTATAAAAGTTAAGTAAGTTTATAACAACAACAACAATAATAATAATATAACTAATGTATATGAAACTCAATTATTTATAATAATATTAATACTAACAACAACAATAAACATAATAGCAATAATAATATATAGTAAATAAACTAAGTTTATAAAAATTAACTAAGTTTCATAACAGTTAACTAAGTTTAGGATACTAATAATAATAATACAACTAATAATAATAAATTATAAAATACTAACCATGATAACTAAGTTTTAATTAAATTTATATAAAATTATTATTATTATTAACAACTAAGTTTATAATAATAATTGAAAAATTAACCAAGTTGATCAAGTTTTATAAAAAATAACAAGTTTATGTAATAATAATAAAAACTTAACCAAGTTGACCAAGTTTTATAAAAAATAACAAGTTTATGTAATAATAATAATAAATTACCCGAAGTATGTGTTTGGCAGGCACATACTTCCCTAGAGTTTACAAGCGAAGCTTGGTTCTCTAGGTAATTCAAAATAATAATAATAATAATAATAATAAATTAACTAAGTTTATAAAAATAAATTAATTTTATAATAATAATAATACTACCAACAACAACAATAATCTTAATAGTTACAATAAATTTTATAATCTTAGTTTTATAATAATAATAATAATAATTCAACTAATTTTTATAAAAAATAATGTTTATAATAATAATACTAACACAATCATAATAGCAACAATAGCAATAAATTAACTTAGTTTTATAAAAATTAACTAAGTTTATAATAATAATAATAACAATAATAATAAATAATTAACCATAAATTTTATAAAAATTAACTAAGTTAATAATAATAACAACAAACTAAGGGAAGTGAGGGAGCACTTATTCTTCCCCTTACCAGAGTTTGTCCCTCCACGACAAATATTTCCAGGGATTTCAAACCAGTTATCACTGAATCATATCTGCAATCCATCAGCGCTTATTCTTCTTTATCCAATTCAGACCATGTCTCTCTGTAACGACCCGGATTTTTGACGATGGTTAATTGGGTGATTAATTGATTTAAATCATTGGAATATTAATATTAATTGGTCGAATAAATAAAATTCTGATAATTAAAATAACTAGATATATATAGATTGATTAAAAACTATAATAAATGTTGAATTATAAAAAAAATCTCTGGAGATGATAAATCTTATAGAAAATAAATAATATGTATATATGTTATCCACCATTCGAATTTAAATAAAAATATCCATAAATATATAGACATAAGCTTTATGATGTTTGAAAATATATATGTATATAAGTATCTAGATATACAAGTATATGATTGTATGCCCATATGAAATAATATACATAAAAATGTGTAAATAAATATACATGATAATTAAGAATATACAAGCTTATGATGTGGATAAAGTATATAAGTATATATAAATGTATATATGTCATATGAAGCAAAATATAGGGAAGTTATATGGATGTAGATATACATATATACATATAATATCAAAATATACATAAGCAATGTATATGAGAAATTGTACAAGTGTAAATGTGTGTAATATGGTGACAATACAAGAAATGTATGTATACATATTAAATGGTGAAAATGTAAGCATATACATATATAATGACAACAACATATATGAATAGATATATGTACATGTTTATAAAAGTATTGTATGGGTGAATATGTGTATATATGTTACAGGAACCTTGCATATGGTCTAAGTGGTAGAATATATATATATAAGGGAATATACATGGATAAGCCTATAATGGGACATTATGATGGCAATTTCATTTCAAGCTCACAAAATGGCTAATCAACAAAATAAATCAAATCATCTTTAGGTTAAATCAAGTCAAGTAAAAAAAAGGGAAAATCAAATCACCTAAATTAAGGAAATCAAATTAGTTCCTTTATCAAAAAAAAGGTGAGAGAAGCTTACGGGACACAAAGGAAAACTACAGCCTAACTCCTCTTATAAGTACCACTGCTTTGATTCCTTTTCTCAATCGATCAACTAAAGTAAAAAAGAAAGAAAAAAACAGCCATTACAATTTTAAAGGAAGCTGGAGCAACTCAAAGTTCAGAAGATCAAATCAAAAGCAAGCAGTTCTTTTCAAAAAAATATAAACACTGCTTTGTTCAAAGAAAGGTGAGTAAAGCGACTTCTAATTTTCTGGATATTGCATATACTTCATAACTGATGATTTTTGGAATGAAATCTTTGATTTGATACCAAGTGTGGATGAGTTGTTTGCAGATATGTGAGTGTATATGTATATTTTGACATGATCGGTAAACCCAAAGGAAACTACTTCTTCAACAAAGTCCTCTATTTTTTAAAAGGATAAAAACAGAAAACCCTTTTCATTTAAAAATCTATATCTCTCCATCCTGTAAGTTTTAGATCTTGGTTTCAAAATGGAAGTTGTTTAAATTTGAGTTAGGCCCCTTTTAAAATTTATCTCACTGAATTTCATCAAGTATAGAAGGAGAAATCACCGAAAATTAGAAAGGGGTAAAAATGCTCGTGAGGACTAAAAAAAATTACATTCCTAAAATCTGTTGAGAATGGGTCGATGCCGTCTACGCCAGTGAGTTCGTACGAAGGGAGAGTATTTTTGGTGGAAGTTTGGCAGTGATTGGCGATGGTCGATGACGGGGGTTCGGAACTAGGGTTCGGGTTCTAGGGAGCTTTTGGGCAGCGAGGGGAGGAAAGGAAGGTGGGAATGTGGTCAGGGAAGAGAGGGGTTTCTAGCGGCGAAATTTGATGGGTTTTCGTGAGAATAAGTGTCGCGTTTTTTTTATAAAAAATAATAATGATTCTATAGCACGTTTCGATCAGTCGGAGCTGGAGGGAATCGGGGGCCGAGGCGTTTATGCCGGAGGAATGCGGAGGGGAAGAGGAGTTTGCAGGTGATCTCGACTTCGTTAATGGATAGAGGAAATGGCGGTGCACGTGCACGTGCACGCGAGCACGAAAAAAATGGAGGAGGGTTTCTGGAAGTTGATTTAGAAGATGATACTGTTCCTTTGTGTGGAAAGAAAATGGGTCTCGGTCCATTTGATTGTTGGGAACCGATGTTGTTATTTTGCGTTACTTTGTTATTCTATATATAAGTATTTGAATGTTTGTATAGTAAACAGAAAATAAAGAAGGAGGAAGAAAGAAGTAGCAGAACAAAAGAGGAGAAGATGGAGGGGGGAGTTTGCCTGGATTGGCTTTGGGCTGATGGGCCTAGTTCTTTTTTTCTATATTTTTTTTAAAACACACACACACACATATATTTATATATATATATATATATATATATATATATATTCTTAAAAGTTATTTCCCAATCTAATTCCCTTTAAAACCTTATCCGCCTGAATTTTTAAAAAATATAGGAACTAGGCTTTGATCTATCACCGAAACAACTTGGTTAATACACTTGACTAAGTATTAATTTGGAATTAAATTAGTTAATGGTTAGTGTAAAATAACAAGTTAAAACCTTAAATTAATTAAGCCCTAGGTTAACTTATATATGCCAACTATTGATTTCTAAAATTTATTCAAAAGTGAAATAAATAGTTTTGTAATTAATTTTATGAATAAGTAAACAAGGATGGAAATTAATAAATTTTGGTTGAATTAAATGGATGATTATGGGATTGGTTTATATAAATGATAATGGTTTAAAATGGTTAAGTACATTGGATTACTTTGACTTTTCTGGTGTGTTCTTCCCAGTTATTCTGTGAGATGAAGTACCATGAATCGAACAGTTAAATATAATCATAAGGCATTTGTTTGGATTGATATTTGAGATGAAATTTCTACGTGAATGTGACATTCTGAAAATTTAATTGTTTTTGTTAAAAACATTTTGGTTTCAAAAGATAGCGTTTGGAATCAAAGAGACCGGGATCGGATGTCAGAGTTATCCGAAACTACTTCGATTTAATAACCACTACAATCTTTACGGGTTTGATTCATAAAATCAGATAGGCTGGAATTGAACGAATTAAGTAAATCCGACTATTTGAATAAATAACTGTACATAGGTATTATTTTAATAGTGGATTTAGTAACAAGTGTTGGTTATAACAAGATAATAACTCGTAATGTTGGACGAGCTACCCTGGTTTTTCAAAGAAGTTTTATTTTAGTATTTCAAAATTAAGTGGTTTTACTCACGCTAGTTTCTAGCCTGACTCGGGTGTTACTTTATTGTAATGCTCGGGTCAGGCCGAGTATTACAGATTTTCAGGTTAGGACGTTCTAGAGTGCAGGAGGCGAGCTGGATGACAGAGGCGTATTGATTATATTCCGCTGTGTAGTATACTGTACAGGAAGTAGTAGAGGACAAGTTATTCTAACTGTCCAGATTTATTGTATTTTGATACCTTGTATATATTATGAAAATTACAGCTTTCTTTGTATAAATGCTGATATTTTATATTATATTTTGTTCCGCTGCAACTGTGAGATTCTGTGTTGTTGTTTCTGTTTCTGTTTCTTTTTCCTATCTCTTTTTTCTTTTTAACCCTAACAGTCTGGGGTTTCCGGCACTCGATTTCTCGGCACTCTATACAGTGAACGTATTAGTGTCGATTTTCGGGGTCGAAAATCTTCGGGCCGTTACAGTTGGTATCAGAGCTTAAGGTGAAGCGAGAACCTTGGCTCTGGCGGGGATTGCTCATTAGAGATAGGGACAATAGTACCCTAGAATGAGTTGAGAGTATTATATGAGGGCGTACTTGTTATTTTCTTATATAATGATTTTAAAAACAGTTTTAAAAATGATTTTTATATAAGCTTATATTTTGGTATATAAGGAAATAATTTTTCTGAATTATTATATATGTTAAGGTAATTGGTTGTTGATTATTGAATTTAAATAAGATTAAATTTAAGTAGTAAAACACATATAACCAGATAGAAATTTGGACAAGGATTAACTATACAAATAAGTTAAGCTAGAAATGGAGTCAAACCTGAATTTAAATTCTGGAAATTTACAGAAGTGTTTTCAAGGTGTTTTGAAACGAAATAAGTTACCCTGATCATATTTTCCCAGTAAATCATGATAAAATATATGGTCTGTTTGGTTTCTAGATATGATATTATTATCATACAACGGTTGTTGTGTCTAAATAAAGGGATGATTATTTTTAAAATAAATAATGATAAAGTAGAATGAAGTGTTTTAAGGAAGTAACAATTTAGATAAGTATGGCTTATAAATTGAAATGGATTTAAATTGTGAAGTTTTAAAATCTAAAGTTCAGAAAATTTTGGAAGTGTTTCAAAGTGTTAATAGATATGATAAATAATATTATTTAGGATATTCTGAACATAAGAATCCTATTTTAAAACAAGAGTTGTTTTGGAAATTTCAAAGGAAATTGTTTTGAATTTAAAACCAAGAATGGTTTAAAATTGAAAGTATGACTCGGTGTGCAGATGAAATAAATGTATATATAGGTGGATATACAGAATATCAAAGTTGATTTGAAATAAACACTAAGTGTTGAATTCTGAAATCCCCCTTTTAAATGAGAAGTATAACCCAAAGTAAAATAAGTTTTTGAACTTATAAGCGGGAAGGGATATTGATGGGAAAATTTAAATTTGAAATGGGAAATTCAAATTGAGTAGGGTTGAATGGATTAAATGAATTGAAATTTAACTTAAGGGAAGTTAAATTAGTTTTGGACGTACAACCTGAATTGGAAATTTCAAGGTGGAATTAAGATTTAACTTAGGGAAGTTAAATGGGTTAAATTGAAAAGGGAGTTGTGTATGGTCTCAAATCGGGTTTTGAATTCTGGGAGGTGTGAATGGATGCTATTGATTGGTGTTTTAGGTAATTTGGATATTTATTTACCTTGGCATATCCCGCTATCATCCTGTTGTTATTAATTATATATGAAACTGTAAATTAGATAATTAAGTGGAATTAAAACTTTAATTTGAAATTATTTAAATTATTTTTATTTTTTAGAAATAAAATTGGAATTATGGAAATGGAATCACTTTGAGCTTAAGATTCAAATGAAAAAAACATGAAATGAACTTGTCAACTAGAATTGGTTAAGAAATTGGTTTTAGAGTTGAAGTATGATTGGGAAATAAATTGAATTCCAAAAATTGATTTGTTTAAGAAGATTGAACTCTTACTCGAACCTTGAAATAAGTTTAAGTAAAGGTAATTTAAAATGAATATTTGAATTTGGACTCAGAATTGACACTACAACAAAAATACCTTATTACAACATCCTTTTTACAACGGGCATTGGTTGCCCGTTGTAATAGAAGGCTATTACAATGGTCCATTAGCGCCTGTTGTAGAAGATGCCATATATAACGCCCTTTTTACAGTGGGCATTGGTTGCCCGTTGTAATAGAAGGCTATTACAACGGTCCATTCAGGCCCGTTGTAATAGATGCCAACTTTACAACGGTCACAAAATGCCCGTTGTAATAAAATTTTAGCCGGCCCAATTATGAAATAATAAATCACTGTCCCCTTTTATTTTATTCCTTCGGCCGTATCTTTGCTTGTGAAAAATGGCGTTCGTCCTCTTTTCGAAAACTAGGGTTTTGGGAATTGAGTCGCCGCTTCAATTTGTTGCTGATGCTTCGATTTCTTTTCTTCGATCAATTAGATTGCTCACGGCTTCTTCAATTTAGTCGAGTACTGGTATGTGCTTTTACTTTTCAATTTGCCTATGCTCAACTTGATTGAAACCGAAATGTTCAAATCGATACCCAGTTCATTTTGCAATTCAATTCTCATAAGAAAGAAGAAATAAAATCGCGAATTGGGTTTGATTTTAGAGGCGGAGCTTAGGGTTTGAGTCGAATTGGGTTTGATTCTCAGAGACTCAAGTGGCGATGATTTACAAGGTATGAATTCACTGTTTGTATATGATCTTTATAATTTTTACAAGGTATGAATTCACTGTTTGTATATGAATTCAAATGGAAAATCATCTTAAAACCAATGGGATGCCACTTTGGTATTGGGCTTTATGACTTTCCGATCCACTTTCACCAAAATGTAAAAAAACAATGTATTTTATTATACTCGTAACCAACAATGCACACATGAATTATAAACTTGTGTTTATGTATATGTTTGTGTAATTTTCAGTCTTAGAACACTATTAATATTACAATCATCGTTCACTTATTCCTTGACTTATTTTGCATCAGTTTAAAAACAATAACTTTCATAAAATTTAAATGAAAATCAAAAGTTTGTGCGGATCTATAAGTTTAGAAAATAAACTTGATATCAAACAATTTTTATAGTGTTTGAACATTTTTTTCTTCTCCTTATTTTTTAGTGATAACTGAAACGTATGTCCAATGTATACAATATACGTAATTGTTCAATAAACAAACTCTTTTTAATAATCAAGTGGCCTAAGATATTTTGAAATAACAATGCTAAGCATTAATAATTAAAAAGGGCATGTAGTAAAACAAACTGTGATTGTAACATGCTAATGTCCACAAAAGCACAATTAATGCTACTTTGTTAAGGGTTAAATGATGTCTGCATGATCATACGGATTGGTATGGTTGAGAGATACGAAATACGGATTCGTACAATATCAAAAGATAAGATGACCTGAGAGTTGAGATGTAGGTGATTAAAATGAAAAAGATACAAACTTTGATTGAAATTGATAAATCTTATAAAATGGGAAAACTCAAATGATTTTAGTTTACTTCTTATTGATGCGATGACTTCTTCAGTTTAGAACAAAGTTTTATATAGGCAGGAAAAAGTTAGCAAACAAATTAAACCGATGGAGTTTTTTAATATGTGACAAAATATGTCTTGGTTTCTACGAGTTGATTAACCACCCTTATGTATTGAACAATCAATTGTGTTGTAGTTAGTTTTTTTTTCTTTCAAATCATTGGATATGTTAAACTCTAAAGGTTTCTTTGAAAATTTTACAATGAGAAACTGAATCAACGACCTCTCATTAAAAAATAGTACTGTTTCTAGAAATACCAAAGTTCAGATTTCATACAAAATCTGAAATATGTACTAGTGGCTAGTTGGTTGACCAACTGATTAAAAAGAAATATGATTATAAATAAGGGTTGGTTGCGATGACATTTTCATTTATTAATGTGTTTATAGCTTTCGTTTGGAAACATGAAAATGCAAACAGGTATTGGGACTGAAGCATTAATTTACTTTCAATATTGATATGTCAAGTTAGTTCCAACTAATTAATAATATAAATAACATTTAAATTGGCAAGACTGATAGTAATGGCAGACAAGGTAAAATTTTAATATTTAGTACAACAAAAGAGCATCAAGTTCTTTTATCATTTGGACGATATCTCCAAATTTAATGGAACAAAGCAGATGCAATAAACTGACTAAAATAGTAACATGTTGAATAATCCATTGTCATTTAATTCGTTCAAGATGCTCACATTTAATAGTCTAGCTGCTTTGCTTCGAATGCACTTCCACGATTTCTTCATTCGGGTACCACTCGCTAAATATAGGCTTTTATTTTGATATTTTCTCGAATCGTATGTATACGTGATGCATTTATGTAAGCTGACTTCTTCTTTGTTTGGAAAGGGCTGTGATGGTTCAGTTTTACTGAAGTCTACTGGAAACAACACAACAGAGAAAGATGGGCCTCCAAACATATCTTTGCATGCCGTTTATGTGATTGACATGGGATGTTCCTAAAGGTAGATTAGACGGTAGAATTTCAAAGGCAAGTGAAACTAGACTTTTACCTGCTCCAGCGTTCAACTTCAGTCAATTGAAGCAAAGTTTCTCTCAAAGAGGGCTCTCCACTGAAGATTTGGTATCCCTTTCTGGTAATTTAAACATTCCTATAGCTCAGTGTATGTCATAACAAAAGAAGTATGGAAAAAAAATATAGGCAAATGCTTTTATAAGGATAACCTTACAATCTTTTTTCTGAGGATGCTGCTACCTCATGATACAATAATAACTAAAAACTGTGCTTTTTCAGTTTATGATAACTGAAAACATGGTCACATTCTTATTTTTAAAATAATCATTTTCAACACTGTCATTCTTCTTTGTTTCAGTTTTGTTTACATGCAATATTTAACCGACCATAAAGAAGCTCTTGTTATGCGGTACTATATTAACAAACAAACATAGCAGTATTACATAGTGGACATGCACACGGTATCTAAATGTATCAGGAGAAGATATATTAACACAAGTGAATCCTATGTTATGCTCTGTAATCAAACTTCAGGAGATGGTATCTAAACATAGTAGTATTACATAGTGTGAAACATCAGTTACACAAAAAAAAGAGTCTGCCGATCCAAGTTGAATATTAGAAAAGGTATATGCATCTACTACAGAAAATTCCAACACTAATATCTTATGCTAACTTCATGAGATGAATCATTACATCTTCTATAATTATTGTACTTTGTGTAATATTATATTTGGTAATAATCATTCAAATCTCAAACTATCCAGTTCTTCATAATTTATTCATTTAGTTGGCATCATTATCTTCCACTTTTTAGAGCATTCATGCTGCAACAAAACTTAAGCATGTTACAATCTTACCAATGTTCAAATAATGATGATGCAGTGCAAGATGCCAATGATTCGCCTAAAGAGCAAGTCTATCAATCCATAGTTTACATCACGAATATATGTTGCATGTGCCTTATTTTCTACATGGCCATAAAGGCTTTCATTCAGTGGCTACCATTTATATGTCCTGTCATACGTATGAGTGTCGTGTGCAAAATATGAATCTTGCTTCCTTATTTTCGGTTATTCTCTTAATATTTGCACAAAACTTGATATTAGACATTCCATTTATGTTGTGAACAAAATATATTATTCAACACTGTTAAAAGCATCATAGTTTTCACCTTAAACAAAACCCTACATCATCTTAATATTATTAATAGTCCCCTCTCTATTATATATTCCTTTATAATCATATTCATTTGCTTTAAGCTGCACAAATTCAAGAAGAGTATATTTTACAAAAATAGTATTGTTTCTAGAAATTTTACAAATAGGGGTCGGTTGCGATGCTGTTAGGTGGTTGTGATTTGGTTGCAGATTTGTACTGCAGTTGTAACGACCCATAGATTTTAATAAATTTTATAACGTATTTAATTTGATTTTTGAGAAATTTTAAACAATAATATTTTAAAATAAAATTGTAATATTTGTCAACTAAATCAATGGGTGACCGTTGCTTTTAAAACTACTCATATTTAATTTGGTACGTTTAATTTCTATTTGTTCCGTTCTTTTCCCTGTTGCCTTTTTCATTCCTTGATTTTTGGTGCTATTGGCTTCAACAAACGTATCATATTTAGTACAAATTTTATATATATATTCCTTACCTTACCTGTGTCTTTTCTTTGTCTGCTCCTCTTCTTTACAAGCAAATTTTAAAGTGCATTAAATAGCTTTTCAGCTAAAATCAAGGGGGTTGAACCGTTGCCATTATTTTGTTTATATATTTCAGGTTCTCTGTTGCTTTCGGAAGGAAATATACGTTGCCTTCTTTGTGTATTATTCCACCTGCTTAATTTTAGCGTGCGTTTCTATTATTTCTCTTTTCTCTTACCTGAAGCATTTATTTTGACTCTTCAGTCTCCTTCCATTTGAGAAAAAAAAATTCAAAACTTCTTGTCCAATCAAATTTATTGCTTTAATAATCTTTCCTGAATCAATGCTTCTAATCGTTGCTATTTCATTGCAGCAAATCATTCATTACTTTACATTTATATCAGTACCTTTAATTGTGACAGTTAATTTCCCTTCGGTTTTAAATTTTGAAACGTGCTGCACACGCATATCAATTGCTTAATAAACTGCGTCAATCAAGTGTTTATGTTACTTCTCATTTATTTGATTGCCAACGGTACAAATTCAAACGGTCATCTAGCTTTATTACTCTCTTTATCTTTTGTTCTGCACGATCACTTGAAGAAACGTATAACGTACGTACGTTTTTCCTTTTTCTTTCATTATTTGATTTGGTTGTAGCTCATAATTTATTTGCGTGAATAAATCAACGTGAATATTTATTACCTAAAATCCTCACCCGCTTCTTTATATTTATTATTTATGTGATACGTTTCCCAATCGCCTATTCGTTTTTCCTACATTACTTGTTTTAACCGCTGAAACATTTTTAACCTTTTGACAGTTCAGTTTTTCCACTCTACCCATTTTATATATTTCTTTTCTTCCCCCTCTCCCTGTTCTCTGCTTTCAATATAAATTTGCCAAATCCACCTTCATATTTTCACTCGACAGAAAAAAAAATTATAAAAATAAAAGCATCGCTGCTTCATCTTTTGCCGCCTGGATCTCGTTGCCTTCGCCAATTCCAGAACAAGCCTTCTGCTTCCTTCCCCTCATTTATATACTTATATAAGTAAGTAAGTTGTTCTAAAACTTATTTTGGGTTAATATGCAGTTTTTTTATCAAGGTTTGCATGGTTTTGTTATATTATATTTCTTTTATCAAATCATTTTATATGGTGTTATAAGTCGCTTCTTCTTTTTTGTATGGTGCGTGTGTTCATATAATAGTATAGTATATTATATCATAGTATATTTTATCACTGTTGTTTATGATTTTAAAGTACATATATATAATTTACTGTATGTATATGTTAGTTTTGGATCAAAATACATTAGTATATATAGATATAACTCAGAGCTTTCTATTTTGGGTTAATATATGTACAAACTTATATTTTGTTTTGCTTATGAGTTCTATCTGTTATATATATAAAGGTAGTATATATTCTATTTTCGTTTATATCAATACTTTGCTTTCTGATTTTTTTTATACGTTTTAATATAATATATATAAACTTATATAAATTTTAAATATGTCTGTTATACAAATTTTACCAGTCATGCATATATTAATTATGTTATAGTATGTTATATTAAAATTGGTTATAGTTTTATATTAGTAATGTGTTTAATTAGATATATATAACAGTTTTGATTTTTATTATACATCAATGTTTTGATTCTTTAATAAATATATGTATATATTAGGGAGCAGTAGTCTTTTGTCGTGTAAAGAAATTTGTGTAAAATTTTGCTTTAAACTGTTATTTTGTTTGAGTTAGTGAGGAGTTTTATAAACATTGGTTTAAATAGAAAAAATAAACCTTTTGTTAGTGTTGTAACTCATTGTTAAAGTTAAAATATATAGTTATTTTGTTTTGATCGGCTATTTTAAGTATTATATATTTGGTTTGTTTTAAAACGGCATCTTATTTTTTTAGGCGTCAGCATGAATTTTTTTAGGTCTGCATATTTTATACTTGTTAAGTTGTTCATATTCTAAGATATGTATTCAGTATATTTTTAAGTATGCTTAAAAGCTTTTATATAAGATGAGTACTGACTTTAGGTAAATGTAGGTGTTTTAGATAAATTGTGTTTTATTCTAAAACAATGGATTTTGGAATGTGTGTGTATATAGATATAATATGTGTTTAAGAAATTGTTGTGGGAAATAATTTAAGTATATATAAAAAAAACTTTGATTTTTAATGCTTGAGTTAAGAATGATGATTTAGAAATTTTTATATTATTTTGATGTCTATTTTCAATTTATGTCAAACTGACCCTAATCGTTCCATCGATTCCTCATTATCAGTTATCCGTCGTGCTTGTTTTCTTCATCGAATCATATCCATCCAGCGTTGCTTTGGAATTCGTAGCTCGTTTCCTTGTCAAATTTCTCTAGCCTCGAAAGGTGAGCAATCACTCACGATTTAACGTTCTTATATTTATTAAATTTGATTTCAATTGAAACGACAATTGAAATATGTTGCTGTAGTTATTTAAATTGTTATATATGCTATTATCTGTAATTGTTCACCTGTGGGATATGACATCATATCCTGTTGTTTATATTATATTGTTATTGATGATATATGTCTGTTGTATTTTATATTATTATCTGTTATCACTCTACAAGTTCCCTGTTAGTATAGAATTCACTATGGGTTGAAATGATACATACCCGAACGGACTTTAGAATAGGAGAAAATCGTTATGGGTTGAAATGATAAACCCAAGCGATTTTCATTTGAATTGAAATTGGGATTACGAGTTGAAATGATATCTACCCGTATATATTTAAATTACGGATTGAAATGATAAATATCTGTATCACTTAACCATATGATAGATATATATACAAACACCGTTGGTCCATATATATAAATACTTTGAAATAAATTCTATGGATTTGGGAAGAAATATATGGTTTTAATAAATGTTGATTCTTAAATTATTATATATAAATGGTAATGGTATATAAATAGATTTAATAATAATATATAATTTAATTCAGATTGATTTAATACATATAATATGGTTAAGTATTTAAATTTATGTTTCAAAATAGATTTCGGTAATAATTTGAATAAGTTAAGGTTGGGAAGATAATTTTATTTAATTAAACCGATTTGAAACTTATTGAAATTGGGATTTAAGATATGATTTATAACTTGGGTTTAATTTAAATAATTTAATGAATATTTCTTATTTAAATAAATTTAAGGAAATATTTAGTAAAAATGAAATTTAAGGCTAGTTAAATGATATTGAATTTATTAAGTGAATATTTCCTGATTAAATAATAATAAAGTTAAATCAAGAGCTATATGAAACTGTTAAATTTAACTTTGAAAATGTTGAATATTAAAGCTTTGAAATATATTGAAAATTTAAATGGTATATTTAGAACTGAATTGAATTGATGAATTGAGCTTTGAATAAATTTGAATTTGGAATTTGGGTGGATGTGAATTGATTTGTGAGACTTGAGGAAATTTTAAATACTTTACTTTTAAATTATTTAACCTATATATACTATTTTGGAAAATAGATATATTTGAAATAAAATGATATTTTGGTTTTGAAGGATAAATTAGTTTGGAATGACCATGGTGTTATAGTGTATATTTCCACCTTGTAGATAGTTCCGAAGATCCTTAGAGGATGGTTATCCCAAACATCCTTTAAGTTACTTGTATTTCAGTTGATATTTCACTTGAGTTGGATTTATTGATATAAGAATGTTAATCCTGACTCGAGTGTTTTGTGTTTTGCTTTACGCTCGGGTCAGACCGAGTGATACAGCATTTGAGACTCAACCTTGGAGTTTGGAGCTTCCTTTGGAGATCCAACTATCGCCTCAGCTTTTAGCTCTTCTAGTTGATTTGTTCAGAGAGTCATCTGTTGTACTGGAGACTTCACTGCATTTGAGATATTCTGTTGTATTTTATTTCTAACTCTGATGTTTATATAGTAGCTTCATGAACTACTATTTTATCTATTCCACTGCGTATTATTGTATTACTCTGTGTCTGTGATTCTATGATTGATTTATTTACTGTATATGATGAGTTTTCCAAATTTAAATAACAATCTGATATTTTGAATTATTCAAGTCCGACATGTGTGAATTTATTGTCGATTTGAATGGTCCAAAATAGTGGGTCGTTACAGCAGTGATGGTGCACAGGGGGAGTTTCAAGTGGCTGAAGTGTTGAAGAAGAGAAGAGCAGGTGGTGGGCAGTTTTTAGGTGGAGTATGATGAAGCCAAGTAGTTTGTGGTCAGGAAGGAATGTTATAGGGAAGAGTGGTCAGGAAGGGATGTGTATGCTTGGTTGTTGGTCACTTGAAAGGAGATGGTCACTATGGAGGCAGTGCGAATGCTGAAAGTAGTGGGTTGTGATGGCGATGGAGTAATATATGGGGGATGCTAGTTTTGACTGCAGTTTCTTGGCAGTGGAAGTCTGGAAGTGGTTGTTATGAAACTAGTTGTCATGTGTATATTAGAACTATGTCGATGTAAACGTATCTAACTTTTTGGAATGTGTTGGAATTTTATGACTCTAGCTTTTAGTCTTTTCGTATGTGATTTTCGTTGTTTTATGATAATATTTATTACTCGTTAAATTATTCATTATTGGTATGGATGTACTACATGGATGCTGCTGTAATTTTTTTAAAAATTTGCATTTATTTTGCAACGTTCAGAAACCGTTGCAATTTCATGTATTACAACGGGCATTGCCCGTTGCGAAATCCATATTACAACGGGCATTGCCCGTTGTAAAATATGGTCGACCTATTACAACGAGGCCTAATACAACGGGCGCATGCCGTTGCGAAATCCATATTACAACGGGCATTGCCCGTTGTAAAATGGTTGTTTTGTTGTAGTGTGAATTGTTTAAAGACTTGGGTTGTTAAATTAAATGTTAAAGGTTAACTCGATTTAAGTGATTAAATCAACATTTTGAAAACCGAACTCGAATCGATATAAATTGAGGATGAAATTGGAATTAATTCAAAGGTGAAATTAAATTGAATTAATTGGAATTGTAATCGAAGTTGAAATTAATTCAGATTGAGATTGAATTGAAATAGTAATCGGAGTTGAGTTAATTTAAATTCAAATGGGAATTGTTTTGAATTTGAATGGGAAACGAAGTTAATTCAAATTGAATTAAAATTGAATCAATTTAAATGGAAGTGGAGATTTAAATTGAAAATTGATTGAATTGGAGATTGGGAAATTGAACCAGTTTGACTCTGAAATTATTTTCAAAAAAATTGTTTTAATATAAACTGTCTTAAATATATTTTTTTCCAAGCTATTTACTGTACAACCTTTCTTTAAAAACTCAAACTATCTTATCTTAACTATTTAACTATTTTACAACTATTTTACAACTAGTGACTATTTTACAACTATTTAACTATTTTTAACTATATAAGTTATTTTCTAAATTCAAACTGGTCGGAGTGGAAATTGTTTATAATTAAACAATGAATTTAGATACTAATTGGGTTGAATTGGAAATTATAATCGGAGGGGGAAATTGAGACAATTCTTAAAGTGGAACCAAATTGGATATTGAGGCTAAAATGATTGTAAAGTGAAATAATATATTTTAAGAAAATATGATGATTTGAAATAAAGGATTGGATAGCACTATAACTGAAACTCAATTTATAAGAAGTGAGTAATGTTACAAATGACTTTGTAAAGGAATTCGAACTTGAATGTTGGTTTGGCATAAATAAAGTTATATATATTTGTTATATATGATAAACTACCCTTATTGAGATTATAGCCAGAAGAAAAGATCTTTGATGTGTATTTGAAATATAAAGTTGGATTTATATAAGTGTGAAGTGATCTGAAAATTATTCAAGCTGAAAGAATAATCTTATATCTTATATAAGAATGATTTTATGAAAATGGAACTGAAAGAATTTTTTGAACCCATTGATTTTGAAAGGCTTTTGATTGTGGGAAAAAGCAAAATTTTGGGAATTTGGAAAGCCAAGTTGAGAATTATCGATTTTGAGATATCGATTTTGTGTAAATGGGATTTATATGTGATACATATAAAGAGTATGATTTGAAAGATACTATATGTGTATAGTATAAAATGTTTTGAGAATGCTATAGGGAAAAAGGCGCTCCCATTTAGAGTTGAAACTTATAGTAGGAGATCCACTGGGTGGTTCTGCCTTGAGCCCTAAGGGGGGTTCTAAATTTTGATCCCAGAGGACGTCCATGCTAAACTATAGTTCCTGTGGATTGTGATTGGGGTAGCGAAAGTCGAGGGCGCTGATGCCTACAGTGACATTGGGGGTAAGCTGTGACGGCAGTGTAACTCTGGTGTAACTGCGATCTACTACGTTCCATAGCGTAAGTAGAGGGGCAGCGATTGCCTAAAGTCTACGTTTGATTTCGCTGGGAGAGCGACGTAACATCGGTAGATTGTGATCTATGAGTACATAGCGAAAGTCGTGTGGCGGTGTGTGCCTACAGGCTACATTGGGACTCGACTGATGTAGTCTGCGATCTATGTGGTGAAGTTTCATTTGAAAGCGAAATTCGAGGGCGCTGATGCCTACAGTTACATTGTTTTTGCCATGATGGCAACGTAACCCTGGGTGTAGCTGCGATCTGTGGCGGTTCCATGGTGGAAATCGAGGGGTGCGGATGCCTACAGTTTTCTATGGTTTTCGCCGGGATGGCGACGTAATCATCGGGCTAACTACAATCCATGGAGGGGGTGATGATTTCCAGGGCATTCTCACAAAAACAAAAAAATATGTTTTCCAAGTATTTTCACTAGGTGTTGAAAACGGGTTTACTAAGTACTTATAGATTTTCAGCCTATGCCTGATGAACCTATGAACTGAATTTCTATGAGAACAAGGATGGACTTATTTAAACATCGAGTTATAAAAGTATTTTTATAAAACTATTTTGGTAATATTATGTAGTTTTTAAAAGTGTTTTAAAAATTTAGAATAAAAAGAGTAAAGAGTTAAAAATGTTTAAAAAAATAATTTAACAAAAATAAGCATGAAATCAAAATTCTCGCTTCGTTCCTTTTCGAGGACGAAAAGTTCTAAAGGAGGGGGGAATGTAACGACCCGAATTTTTTACGACGGTTAATTGGGTGATTAATTGATTTAAATCATTGGAATATTAATATTAATTGGTCGAATAAATAAAATTATGACAATTAAAATAACTAGATATATATATATATTGATTAAAAACTATAATAAATGTTGAATTATAAAAAAAACCTCTGGAGATGATAATTCTTATAGAAAATAAATAATATGTATATATGTTCTCCACCATTCGAATTGAAATAAAAATATCCATAAATATATAGACATAAGCTTTATGATGTTTGAAAATATATATGTATATAAGTATCTAGATATACAAGTATATGATTGTATGCCCATATGAAATAATATACATAAAAATGTGTAAATAAATATACATGATAATTAAGAATATACAAGCTTATGATGTGGATAAAGTATATAAGTATATATAAATGTATATATGTCATATGAAGAAAAATATAGGGAAGTTGTATGGATGTAGATATACATATATACATATAATATCACAAATATATATAAGCAATGTATATGAGAAATTGTACAAGTGTAAATGTGCGTAATATATACATATTAAATGGTGAAAATGTAAGCATATACATATATGACGACAACAACATATATGAATAGATATATGTTCATGTTTATAAAAGTATTGTATGGGTGAATATGTGTATATATGTTATAGGAACCTTACATATGGTCTAAGTGGTAGAATATATATATATATAAGGGAATATACATGGATAAGCCTATAATGGGACATTATGATGGCAATTTCATTTCAAGCTCACAAAATTGCTAATCAACAAAATAAATCAAATCATCTTTAGGTTAAATCAAGTCAAGTAAAAAAAAGGGAAAATCAAATCACCTAAATTAAGGAAATCAAATCAGTTCCTTTATCAAAAATAAACATGAGAGAAGCTTACGGGACACAAAGGAAAACTACAGCCTACCTCCTATTATAAGTACCACTGCTTTGATTCCTTTTCTCAATCGATCAACTAAAGTAAAAAGAAAGAAAAAAACAGCCATTACAATTTTAAAGGAAGCTGGAGCAACTAAAAGTTCAGAAGATCAAATCAAAAGCAAGCAGTTCTTTTCAAAAAAGTATAAACACTGCTCTGTTCAAAGAAAGGTGAGTAAAGTGACTTCTAATTTTCTGGATATTGCATATACTTCATAACTGATGATTTTTGGAATGAAATCTTTGATTTGATATCAAGTGTGGATGAGTTGTTTGGGGATATGTGAGTGTATATGTATATTTTGACATGATCGGTAAACCCAAAGGAAACTACTTCTTCACCAAAGTCCTCTGTTTTTTTAAAAGGATAAAAATAGAAAACCCTTTTCATTTAAAAATTTATATCTCTCCATCTTGTAAGTTTTAGATCTTGGTTTCAAAATGGAAGTTGTTTAAATTTGAGTTAGGCCCCTTTTAAAATTTATTTCACTGAATTTCATCAAGTATAGAAGGAGAAATCATCGAAAATCAGAAAGGGGTAAAAATGCTCGTGAGGACTAAAAAAAATTAAATTCCTAAAATCTGTTGAGAATGGGTCGATGCCGTCTACGCCGGTGAGTTCGTACGAAGGGGGAGTATTTTTGGTGGAAGTTCGGCAGTGATTGGCGATGGTCGATGACGGGGGTTCGGAACTAGGGTTCGGGTTCTAGGGAGCTTTTGGGCGGCGAGGGGAGAAAAGGAAGGTGGGAATGTGGTCAGGGAAGAGAGGGGTTTCTAGCGGCGAAATTTGATGGGTTTTCGTGAGAATAAGTGTCGCGTTTTTTTTTAAAAAATAATAATAATTATGTAGCATGTTTCGATCGGTCGGAGCTGGAGGGGATCGGGGGCCGAGGCGTTTGTGCCGGAGGAATGCGGAGGGGAAGAGGATTTTGCGAGTGATCTCGACTTCATTGATGGATAGAGGAAATGGCAGTGCACGTGCACGCGAGCACGAAAAAAATGGAGGAGGGGTTCTGGAAGTTGATTTGGAAGATGATACTATTCCTTTGGGTGGAAAGAAAATGGGTCTCGGTCCATTTGATTGTTGGGAACCGATGTTGTTATTTTGCGTTACTTTGTTATTCTATATACAAGTATTTGAATGTTTGTATAGTAAACAGAAAATAAAGAAGGAGGAAGAAAGAAATAGCAGAACAAAAGAGGATAAGATGGAGGGGGGAGTTTGCCTGGATTGGCTTTGGGCTGATGGGCCTAGTTCTTTTTTTCTATATTTTTTTTAAAACACACATACATACACACACACACACACACATATATATATATATATTCTTAAAAGTTATTTCCCAATCTAATTCCCTTTAAAACCTTATCCGCCTGAATTTTTAAAAAATATAGGAACTAGGCTTTGGTCTATCACCGAAACAACTTGGTTAATACACTTGACTAAGTATTAATTTGGAATTAAATTAGTTAATGGTTAGTGTAAAATAACAAGTTAAAACCTTAAATTAATTAAGCCCTAGGTTAACTTATATATGCCAACTATTGATTTCTAAAATTTATTCAAAAGTGAAATAAATAGTTTTGTAATTAATTTTAAGAATAAGTAAACAAGGATGGAAATTAATAAATTTTGGTTGAATTAAATGGATGATTATGGGATTGGTTTATATAAATGATAATGGTTTAAAATGGTTAAGTACATTGGGTTACTTTGACTTTTCTGGTGTGTTCTTCCCCGTTATTCTGTGAGATGAAGTACCATGAATCGAACAGTTAAATATAATCATAAGGCGTTTGTTTGGATTGATATTTGAGATGAAATTTCTACGTGAATGTGACATTCTGAAAATTTAATTGTTTTTGTTAAAAACATTTTGGTTTCAAAAGATAGCGTTTGGAATCGAAGAGACCGGGATCGGATGTCAGCGTTATCCGAAACTACTTCGATTTAATAACCACTACAATCTTTACGGGTTTGATTCATAAAATCAGATAGGCTGGAATTGAACGAATTAAGTAAATCCGACTATTTGAATAAATAACTGTACATAGGTATTATTTTAATAGTGGATTTAGTAACAAGTGTTGGTTATAACAAGATAATAACTCGTAATGTTGGACGAGCTACCCTGGTTTTTCAAAGAAGTTTTATTTTAGTATTTCAAAATTAAGTGGTTTTACTCATGCTAGTTTCCAGCCTGACTTGGGTGTTACTTTATTGTAATGCTCGGGTCAGACCGAGTATTATATATTTTCAGGTTAGGACGTTCTAGAGCGCAGGAGGCGAGCTGGATGACAGAGGCGTATTGATTATATTCCGCTGTGTAGTATACTATACAGGCAGTAGTAGAGGACAAGTTATTCTAACTATCCAGATTTATTGTATTCTGATACCTTGTATATATTATGACAGTTACAGCTTTCTTTTTTATAAATGATGATATTTTATATTATATTTTGTTCCGCTGTGTTATCGCTAAAAAGTGAACGCTAACACCCGGTGTGTGTGTAATAGAATCGTGAAAGCACCATCCGTGTGACGGGAATAGAATTTAAGCAGTAAACTGGCAGAAAAGCAGTACAAGACAACAATTTATAGTGGTTCGGCTTGAGATTAAGCCTACGTCCACTTTGAATCTCTTTATTACTGAATTCGGTTACAAATCGATACAAATCTCTTATCAAAACAGTACAACTTGATCAAAAGAAACAATCTTGACTACTAGCTCAATCTTCGTCGATGAAATTCGATGAATCCATGTCGGATGTAAGGAATTATCTCTTGAAGATTGTTGTAGCGTCTTGAATGTTTGAGGATCTTTGATTGCTGGATGAATGGAGACTTCGACAGAGTAACGGCGCTTGAAGAAATGATTTGCCCAAAAAGTCCTCTTCATGTTGGAAGTGATGGGGTATTTATAGGAGCAGCTCTGAATTCTGGACAGAAAATTGGCTAAGTCATGAGTCATGACCGACTTAAGGTAAGCAATAACTCATAGCCGACTTAAGATAACTCGTGGGCGCCATACTGGGTTCTTCTTGTGGCTCAGTTGAAGACAAGTGCTAACTCGTAGCCGACTTACCAGATAAAGGTAGCATAAGCACGGGCTTTAAGTCGTAAGGCCTCTTGAGTCGTAAGACCTCATGAGTCGTAAGACCACATGAGTCGTAAAACCTCATGAGTCGTAAGACCTCATGAGTCGTAGAGCCTTTAAGTCGTAAGACCTCATGAGTCATAAGACCTCATGAGTCGTAGAGCCTTTAAGTCATAAGGCCTCATGAGTCATAAGACCTCATGAGTCGTAGAGCCTTTAAGTCATAAGGCCTCTTGAGTCGTAAGAAGCTTATCTCGTTGAGTCATGAAGCTCTTAAGTCGTAGGCCTGCTAACTCGTAGGTCCCTTCAGCAATTAGGTCGTTAGCTTTTTGAAGTTACTAAGTCGTGACATAACTTAAGTCGTTCATTTCTTATCTCGTGAGACCATGAGTCGTACACTTCTTATCTCGTAAGACCATGAGTCGTACACTTCTTATCTCGTAAGACCATGAGTCGTATATTTCTTGAGTCGAAGAAACTTAAGGGTTAACATTTGCCCCTCGAAGTACACGCCTAAGTCGTAGGTCGTGTGCTTCGACTCATCTTAACTCGTGTATGTCTTTTCGTGTTCCACTGCCCAAAGGTATAAAAAGCTTGAGTCGTTCCTTCTATCCATTACCTATCTCCTGAGTCGTATCCGCCATTAATATTCCCCCGAGCTTTCTCAAGGCAATTTCTTCCTTTTCTAACAATCAACCAATTCGATTCTCGATTCTCTATTGCGTAAGTGTTTCTGCTCCCTCCTCGACCTTTAATCATCACTGATTCGTGAGTTCTCCTCCCTATACTTAATCCATCCCCTCGTGCAATGTTTTGTTGCGAATTCCACCGTACCGGTAGTTTGTGAGCCTGATTTTGCTTGATTTCATCTTTAGATGAATGGGGCGATGGAGATGGAGGATTACTGTGTTTCAGATTTTCATTGATTAGATTGGCGAGGCTTTGGCGATCTGAACTTTGGATGACTCCATGGTGTGGTGGAATGAGGATGAGGATCGTAGTTTGATTGAGAGGTTATCGGGTTTGGTGGATAATGGGTTAGGAGAAAAGTCAATGGGTTCAAACGAGTAAGATGCTAGCATGGCCACATTTTAGCAGCTTTGTACGACCCACGACTCGAACCTCCTACGACATAGTTCTTGAGTCTTAGACGACTTAGCCTCTTACGACATAGTTCTTGAGTCGTAGACGACTTAGCCTCTTACGACATAGTTCTGAGTCGTGGACGACTTATGACTTGGGATTGTACACTGCTTTGAACTGAAGCCTTTTTTTTATTTTCGCACGACCTAAGACATGAAGTACTGCTGAATTGCCTTGTAACCCTTAGGCCGTGGACGAGTTAATACATAAGTCGTTGGCGACTCATGACTTAGGCTTTGAATGAACTTTGAACTGCTGCATTTTGAACTATGAACTGCTGAACTATGAACCGCTGCATTTTGAACTATGAACTGCTGAACTATGAACCGCTGCATTTTCCCACAGATCACTCTAACTTTCAAACTAATAACCTGTCTAATACAATATCCACAGAAAATTGGGACGAATATACTGTCACCGACTGCCCACATCAAATGACAGATTAGTTAATAACAGATAATCAACATAAATAGATTGTGTGAATGAAGTGCTTTAAATCAACAAGTTCAAGCAAAGTATTAAAGCAACATTGAAATAGTCAACTGAAAATGTCCGGTTTGCACTTAATACCGTACCTGAACTTTTAAATTAACAAGTCCTGAAGTTTGATAATCAATCAGTTACCGACTAGCTTAATTCCAGTTTGTATTCATTTGTTATCTTTATTAGTTTTGCACAACACTTCACACTATTTAGGAAACGTGCACCTTCATATTTGAATATCCAGTTGCTTGTGTAGAATGGCTTCTCAACAAGGAGATGTAACAGTTCAGACCGGAGAGTCCATTCTCATTCCAGCTCCTTTAGTCAATCCCCCAGAGAGAGCCTCTTCCACTTTATTGTACAAAACTTTTCGGCAATTGTGTACTCAATTTGGCATTGCTGAGGATGACGCTATCCTTCCTGAGAAGAACAACACTGCTGATGTAGCACCTCCTGGCTTTGTGGCGGTCAACCGACAAATGTGCTCGAGCGGAGCCATTCCTCCTTTCAACAATTTTCTTCAACATCTTCTCCGCCAACTGGCAATCACTCCATTCCAATTACACCCCAATGGTTATGCTGTTCTAATGGGGCTATGCGTACTATTCGGCAGAACGCTTGACCGTCTCCGCAGCGTTGACGAAATCTGTTATCTATGCTCTTTTGTCAGAATCAAAGATCATCCTTCGATCATTGTTATAAGAAGTGCCAGGAATCGCAAATTGGTTGTCGGCCTCCCTGATACTGCTCATGGGTTTTTGACTCAGTATTTTTACGTTCGCTGTCCCCCTGGGTTTTACGCCGTGTGGAGAGAAGGAAGTAAGAATGCCTATCCTTTCTTCTCCTTATTCTCTGAGTATTTTGCAGTCCGAATCACTAAGTGTTAACTTTGCTTTCTCATTTCAGCGCTCCTCTCTCCCTCTAGGGACCCTAGTCATAAGCAAACTCTGGAAAGACTCATGGCTGTTCCAGTTGAAGAACGGGATGCGAAATTTCTGTTGAAAGATGAGTTTCTTCACCAGTTTGGACTTTTACATCCTTCTAGATCAACCCAGATCCATGAAATCTCTAACTCTGATGCGGAAACGTTAGTTGCTTCGGACTCTCGAGCAGAGACCTCGAATGCCCCAGCTTCTGTAGAAGAAATTGCATCAGAAGCACCCGTTGTTGAAGTTGCTTTGATAAAATGTTCCGCATTCACCGATGTTGTAGGGTCAGTTAGCAAGTCGGCACTTGCCCCAATTATTGAGGAAGAAGAAAATCCTCGAGTTTCTGAAAAGTCAATTGATATGGAGGTTGAAAAGGAGAAGTCTGCCGAACACCAGGGTGACGACACCTTTGATGGTTTGAGCGATATCATGATAACTTCTCAAGAGCTTTTCGGGGATAACAATCCAAAAGCAACTTCTCCCGTTGTCGAGGCGACTTCCACCTTTAAACAAACCCAGACGCCTACTACGCCAGTCGTCTCTGTTTCCACACTAAAGCGTGGTCTATAGTTTGACGCATGTAGTTTGCACGCCACACACACTTAGGATTTTTCAGCACTTATAAGCATTTATCCTCTTTTTCTGGAAATTTCTAAACTTTACTTCTTTTCTGTTTTTCAGATTCTCCGATGGGACGTACCGGCTCATACTACGACAACTTTCGGCGCTACGGAGGGCGTGATTCTTACGATTATGGACGTTATCTTCCCTCCCGCAAAGAATCTGACGAAGAGCGTGCAGCTAGAAAAGCTCAAGAAAGGCGTGCTTACGAAGAGCAGCAAAGAAGGAGAGACGATGACTCTCATAAAAGAAAATATCATGATGACTAAGGGAAGAAGCATGTTACCGATGACCCAAGTAAATGGGTTAAACTTGATGAGAAGGACGCGTCTGAAATTTCTGAAAAAACTGACGCTCCTATCCCTTCTGATACTCCGGCCGGCTCTCCTCCTCTAAAGAAGTCTGATATTCAAACAATCATTAACAGGCCACAATATCAAGTTAAAGACGGCCCTCCAACGCTTCAGAGCCGATTTCCAAATTGGTGCCTAAAAGGAGTGCGCTTTGACTTGGATTTGGTTCCGATTGACAAGCAAGACATGCTTAAAAGTCTTGACGCGGTCAGGCTTAATATCGAGAGGATGTCGCAATGGCAGAAACTTGTCGACGAACTCCAAAGGGTTAATCACATGAATCTTGAGGCGATGATGACCATGGAGAATGATAAATCAGAATGGGACAAATGGCGTAAGCAGCATGATGCGGAGATGACGAGTATCGCAGACGACAACGCAAAGCTTGCATCTGAAGTCAAGCAACTTAAGGAAGATCTCGCCTCGTCTTCTGCATCGCATACCCAAAAGGAAGAAGTCTTTCAGAAGCAAGTGCGGGATGCACATGCTGCGCAAAGGGACGCCGAAATGAAGCTTGCAGCTGAGCAGCACATTACTGAGAAATATCGCACAGAAAATACTGAGCTGCGGGGAACAATTGTGTCCCAAAATGCAGAGATTGAGATGCTGAAAGCTAAGCTTCTTAGAGTTGAGAAGGAGCGTGATGATGCGGTCGCTGGACAAGTTGCGGCCGAAGAGTCTCACGATGCCACTAAAGCTAGCATCGATTCTACTTTATTTGACTTCTACATGCACTGCGTTTTGGGCCGTGGCAGCCTTTCATTCTTGGGTCCCAAATATGAGATTACACTTGCTGAAGTTTGGGAGACCATACTTGATACATTTGCCAGTTATGCGGAAGCAGACCTTGTAGCGCTTTATCTAGACGATGAAGCACATGATGCGCTTATTAGAGGCAAAGAGCAACTTGCCGAAGCTAGAGCCGGGACAGTGGTAGAGGAACATCTAGAAAAGACAACATCACTACCTGCCCCTGTCCATACTTCAACTTTGACTGATGTTGATATCATCGGTTCTAGCTCTCAATCTCCACTTGCTGCAAAAGATGCTGAAGCTAAACTCGATACTTCCGAGACTCCTCTTTCCCAAATTGAAGAGAAGAGCCAGGAAGAAACTGAGGTTGATAAATATGAAATTGACCTTGCGAAGCCAACTCCTCCAGGTAACTTTGGCGAAGTTCCGGGTCTAATGAACCAGTTATTTGATTTAACCGAGTTTGATGACCTTCTTACTTTATACTTGAACTTTGGTGAACCGATACCATTTTCGGAAGATGTTGATTTTAACTTCTTTTCTTCTACAGCGGAGGCACCAAACACTGCACAAGTTTCCACTCCTTCAGTTGCCGTCCCTCCATCTTTACAGGTTACTCCTCCTTCTGCTTCCCAGCCGGGATCACATGCAGAGCAAATCGAAGCCCTTCAAGGCCTGGATGACCCGGCAGCTTCGCAGGAACAGAAGGCGGAGGACCTTGAAGACGTCGAGAAGACCCCGGAGCAGTCCCTTGATGATGACACGGAGCTTTCAACACTGCTTTCTACTCCGGGGAGCGAATCTTCTTCAAAGAGGAAGGGGAAGCGTGGCATAAGGAAGAAGAAGAGAAGTGCTTCAACTGGGGACGAAGCAGAAGTTGATCCAGCCGCGCCTTTTCCTCCTTCTGCCCCGACCCGTCCACAACGGCTCCAAAAACTAATCATTAGGCCGGGGAAAGGCTCCAAAGGTGGCGAGAAGAAGGATAACAAGCTAGATTTTCTACTCCTTACTTTTGCTTTTGGCATGTATCGACCGGGGATTGTGCGGGTACCGGTCCCTGCTTTTTGAGATATCTGCACATGTAAAGAATTTTCATAGTACTAAATAAAACAATTATTTTACTTGTACAAACTCTTGTGTATGTGAGAACGCATCTGTTTCTCTTTTTTAGTGTAGGATAAACGATTCCTTTTACTTGTACAAACTTTTTGTCTGTGTTTGGGAATGCATTTATTCCACATCTATTTTTCGTGATATTGCAACGAACTTGTGGCATGTTGCTTTTATTAATATAATTGAATTGTATAGTATTGCCCCCATGCCGTAAGTACATTGCAATATTCCTAGCTTTTTCAAGACTAATACTCTTATTTCAGAGGATAATTATTCCGCTTTTAAGGGGAGAATTATTCTGCTTTTAATAGAGTATATCCAGTCTTTAGAAGAATTTTTATTTTCTCTTTCTGAAGAACGCTTCAACTTTCGGGGATAATCACTTTTATTTATTAAGAAGTGAATTTCCCTATGAAGTGAAATGAACTTTTTTGAAAGAATTTTGTAGCATTTCAACTTTTTTAGGAGGAACTTTTCGAGATGAACAAGTTAATCCTTCCTTTGAGAGTTGAACTGTACTTCTGGACAATGCTTTTTGTTCGAGTATTTTATTTTGGGACATGCCTCCGGAGAGGGCTCCTCTTAAAGAGTTGTGCTTCCGAAGAGGTCTTGTGCCTTCGAAAAGGGCTTGTGCCTCCGAAGAGGGCTTGTGCCTCCAAAGAGGGCTTGCGGTGCCTTGGGAAAGGGCTTTTGCCTCCGAAGAGGTCATGTGCCTCCGAAGAGGGCTTGTGGTGCCTTGGGAAAGGGCTTTTGCCTCCGAAGAGATCATGTGCCTCCGAAGAGGGCTTGTGGTGCCTTGGGAAAGGGCTTTTGCCTCCGAAGAGGTCATGTGCCTCCGAAGAGGGCTTTTTGATTGCCTGGAAGTTACTTTCTCATGGTTGAGTGGATCCACGGGGCGGACGCAAGTTGCTTGATTGGATGCTCGTTTGCACAAACGATCGCAATTAAGTAACAAGGGCCCTGTTCCTTCAGCTTGGGAAGGTGCCCCTCCGGTGGTTCCACCAATCTTTTTTGATTGAGAGAAGTACTTTCATTTTTTGGCGTGCCTCGTCAAAGGGCTTTGTTGAACTTTGAGAAGGAGCGTTGGGTGGTTGGTGCGCAAGGAAGGTTG
The DNA here is from genome assembly GCA_030737815.1 of Allium fistulosum. Lineage (NCBI taxonomy): Eukaryota > Viridiplantae > Streptophyta > Magnoliopsida > Asparagales > Amaryllidaceae > Allium > Allium fistulosum. The sequence goes on along the minus strand of CM060904.1, from coordinate 1,212,949,412 downwards.
CGTCTCAGGGGCAAGTAGATCCACGGGACGGACGCAAGCTGCCTGATCGGATGCATCACGATCTGTCAGCAAGGGCCCTGTTCCTTCTGCTTGGGAAGGTGTCCCTTCGGTGGTTCTTACTGGCCCTTTTATTGAGAAGCATACCTCCTTTTGGCTGCTCCTTTGTTTGCTTGGCAATGTTCTCTCATCATCTGCTCATTAGCGATCTTTTGTTATTGTTTCCAAGCGCATCTTCTTTCCTTACATTGCTATGTTCGAAGAAATGGACTTCACTGTTGAACGATTTCACGGGACAAATGCAAGTTATTTAGTTGGATGTTTGTTTATATCGACAATCTCAACCAATTAACAAAGGTTTGTCACAGTGGAGTCGCCAACTTTTTATGTGAAGTTCACTTTGTATAGGATTTGTATTTGGAATTTCTTGTCGCTTGGTATTTGCATAACAGGTGATTTATAGAGGTCGCTTGATTTTGTGACGAGTAAGCATTGTTTTGATGTCCTGCAATTTTGAATCGACATTTTAGCAATACATTTAAAGTATTTACATATCGAAATAAAACAGGCATTATGAAATAGTAAAGAACACAAGATTTATAGTGGTTCGGCCAAGAATCGGGCCTACATCCACTTTATAGCTTTCATTCATTCACACTGATTTACAATATTTTACAATACAACTGATACATTCATCATTATTTCACAATTTTGAACAAAGCTTTTTCTTTCAAGTAAAATAAGGACGTAAGTGGTTGCTGTTCCAGGCTCTTGGAATTGGATCTCCTTCGACAGTTATGAGTTTGAAAGTGCCATCAAGAAGTTTACTGCCAATGGCATATGGTCCTTCCCAGTTTGGTCCAAACACACCAGTTGCCGTCATGATCCTTTTCAAAACTAAGTCCCCGACCTCAAAGCTGCGTTGGCAAACTTTACAGTTGAAGTGCCTGGCTATCCTTTGCTGATAAGCTGAAACTCTGAGCCTAGCTTCTTCTCTTTTCTCATCAAGAAAATCAAGTGCTTCAAGTTGCAACTTTTCATTTTCAGCTTCGTTGAAATGAACTCTTCTATGTGAAGGAACTTCTACTTCCACTGGAATCATTGCCTCTGATCCGTATGCCAGTGAAAATGGAGTGTGCCCAGTTGCAGTTTTGTGAGTAGTCCTGTATGCCCATAGTGCTAATGGAAGCTTATCAACCCAACCACCTTTTGCTCTTTCGAGTTGCTTTTTGATGGTTGACTTGATGATTTTATTCACCGCTTCCACTTGCCTGTTTGCCTGCGGATGAGCCACTACTGAGAAGCTTTTCCGAATTCTGAATCGTTTGCAGAAATCCTGGAACTCTTCACTTTCAAACTGAGTACCGTTGTCTGTGATTATTTTCTGTGGCACACTATATCTGCAAATGATATTTTTCGTTACAAAATTTATCATCTTTTTAGAAGTAATGGTGGCCAAAGGTTCAGCCTCAGCCCACTTGGTGAAATAATCAACGGCTATGATAGCATATTTGATTCCTGATTTGGCAACTGGTAATGGTCCGATTAGATCTATACCCCAAATGGCGAATGGCCATGGGCTGACCATTTGTGAGAGTTCGGTGGAAGGTGCTCTTGGGATTTTTGCAAATCTCTGGCACTTGTCGCACTTCCTAGAGTAGATAGCAGCATCTCGGTTAATGTCAGGCCAGAAATACCCATATCGAAGAACTTTCTTGGCTAAAGTTTGACCAGCTGAATGATCTCCACATTCTCCTCCGTGTACCTCGGCTAGAATTGTCTTGGCTTCTTCCTTAGTTACACATCGGAGCAAAGGCATTGAAAATCCCCGTCTGTATAATCGGCCATCTTGAAGTATATATCTTGACGCTTTTCTTAATAATTTTTGACGTTCCTTAGAACTTTCTGGCAGGGAACCACTGAGTAAGTATTCTTTGATTGGAGTCATCCATGATTCATGCTCTTGAGACGTAGCCATAATCCAATCAATATCCATTTCATCAATGCTCGGAGCTGACAAAACTTCTACAGGAACTAATCCCAGTAACTGAGCTTCTCCGGAACTTGAGTACTTTGCTAAAGAATCTGCCTTCATATTTTCCTCTTGGGGTATGTGGCTTATTGAGTAGTGATCGAAATCATTGGGGAGTTCGGAAGTTTTTGTCAAATATGCAGGCAAATTTCCTCCTTTGGCTTGAAATTCTTTCTTCACCTGGCAAACAATAAGCTGAGAATCACCGAAAATCTGTAACACTTTGATGTTTAGTTCCTTGGCGATTTTTAGACCGGCAATAAGTGCTTCATACTCTGCCTCATTGTTTGTTAAAGGAAATTCCAGTCTCAATGCATAACACAATGATCGTCCTTCGGGGGTTTCGAGCACAACCCCTGCCCCAGAACAGTAATCATTTCTTGATCTGTCAACATACAACTTCCACTGGATTGGAATGCCATCAGTTGTTTCATTCTCACTATCGCCTTTGTCAGTAGATTCTGCGATGAAATCTGCTAAATCTTGTCCGTTGATTGCTCTTCGGGGGTGATAAGTAATGTCATACTGGCTAAGTTCAATGTTCCATTTCAAAAGACGACCCGAAGTTTCAGGACGATACAGGACTTGCTTTAGAGGTTGATCAGTAAGAACTTTGATAGGGTGAGCTTGAAAATATGGTCTCAATTTCCTGGAAGCAATTAGAAAACAGTAAGCGAGCTTTTCTATCTTCGAATAATTCATCTCTGCCCCAGTGAACCGTTTACTGATGTAATAGACTGGACGCTGTATTTTCATATCTTCCCGTACAAGTGCTGCGCTGAGGGTGTGAGATGAAATTGCTAAATAGATGAAAAGATCTTCACCGTCAGTAGGCTTGGAAAGAACCGGAGGTGTTTCCATGTGATGAATTAGTTCATCGAAAGCATTCTGGCATTCTGGAGTCCACTCAAAATTTTTCTTTCCTTTCTTTAGAGCGTCAAAGAAGGGAATACATTTGTCTGTGGCCTTGGAAATGAAGCGACTCAGAGCAGCGACTTTTCCATTGAGACTTTGCATTTCTTTCTTTGTTTTAGGGGCTTTGACTTCCCTTAGAGCTGTGATTTGAGTAGGATTGGCTTCAATGCCCCTGGCGCTCACAATGAAACCCAAAAATTTCCCAGATTCTACTCCGAATGAACATTTCAATGGATTGAGCTTCATTCCGTACTTTCGAAGAATTGCGAACATTTCCTCCAAGTGCCCCATGTGATCTACAGCTTTCTTTGATTTTACCAACATATCGTCGACATAAACTTCCATGGTTTTACCAATCTGAGGCTTGAACATTGCATTGACGAGTCTTTGGTAGGTTGCCCCAGCATTTTTCAATCCGAAAGGCATAACTTTGTAGCAGTAGAGACCCACATCTGTAATAAAGCTTGTGTCTTCCTGATCCGGCTCATGCATCATAATCTGATTGTATCCGGAGTAAGCATCCATAAACGATAACAACTCATGCCCAGCTGTTCCATCCACCAATTGATCAATTCTGGGCAGCGGGAAGCAATCTTTGGGGCATGCTTTGTTTAGATCTGAGAAGTCTATGCATACTCTCCACTTTCCATTTGCCTTCTTGACCAATACTGGATTTGAAACCCAATTTGGATAAGTGGAGTTTCTGATAAAGCCGTTCTCCATGAGCCGGTCGACTTCTTCCTTTAGTGCTGTCGATCTTTCTGGGCCTTGAGTTCTTCTCTTCTATTTCACTGGTGTGAATTTCGGATCTATGTTCAGAGTATGTACAGCAACTTCCGGGGAGATCCCACACATATCAGCGTGACACCAAGCAAACACATCTAGATTGGCTTTCAAGAATGATATCAGTGTGTTTTGAACTGTTATGCTTAGCTGCGAACCCACATTGAGTACTTTGTTTGGGTCTTTCGAGTCTACAGATATTGGTACCGTTACCTCCACGGGTACCACTCTATTCTCCCCTGTACTGGCTTTCCTGGGATCCATTTCTTTTCTTGCATTGTTGTGTTCGCCAGTACAGGGGCCGCTCCGTAGTTGCTACAAGGTCGGTTCCTTGATGCGGAGCGGAGCTGCCGCATCTTTCCCCATTTCTCTTTTCCTGGCCTCTCGGAGTTCTACAAGATAACATTCTCGTCATGCGTTCTGATCTCCTTTAATAACAGCAATCCCATTATCAGTAGGAAATTTCATTGTTAAGCACCAAGGAGCGAGGACGGCCCTGAAAGCAGCAAGAGTATGCCGACCCAAGAAAGCGTTATAGGCGGAGAATCCATCAACAATTACAAAAGTTTGCTTCTGAACCAATTTCTTGTGTCCTTCGCCCATTTCAACAAACAAGTCCACCGTTCCAATCGGCTGTTTCAGCTCCCCTGTAAACCCGGCAATCTTGTGTGAAGAAGCTTGTACATCAGTCATCGGAATTTTCATTTGGTCAAATGTCCTTTTAAAGAGAATGTTGCATGAGGCACCACTATCTACCAACACTCTTCTGACAATAGCCGGCCCAATACCGACAGAGACAACCAAAGGGTCCTCAGTAGGAGCTTCCACATTAATACAATCCCTGGCTCTGAACATAATATCATCATGAAAAGTCTTCTGCTGCTTTAGAGGTGAAGCATCTTCCAAGATTAAGACACTTTCTTCGGTTGGTGCATACTTCAAAGCTTTTGCATACCTTTCCATTTCACCCCAACTCCTGCTAGCCGGGTGAGGTCCCCCTGTGATCACATTGATAACAGGTCTTTCCTTTCCAGCAGGCCTCTCTCCTGAATCAGATGAATTAGTTGGAGGTAACTGCCCTTGGCTGGATGAAGATGGGTCCTTTCTATTCCTCTTGACGTATTGCTGCAACTTGTTCTCTCTTAGCAATTCTTCAATCAGGCTTTTCAAATGGCGGCACTCATTGGTATCATGCCCTGGTTGGTTGTGAAACTTGCAAAATCTTCCGCTTTGAACAGCATTCTTCCCAACTTTCACGGCCGGTGGTTTTGGAAATTCAACAGCATCCTTAGTGGCGATGAAAATATTCTCCGGGGTATCGGTCAGAGGAGTAAAGTCTGAAGGTTTAAGGAAGCGGGGCTTTTTGAAGTCTTTCTGCCTTTTCCCACCATTACTTTCCCTTTTCTGATCTGCCGGTTCTTTCTTGCTTTGAACGGTAGCATTATTTTCCACCACCGTTGTCACAACTTTAGCTGGTGCGGAAAGATTCTCTAAGCGTATAAATTCATCAGCCTTTTTGTAGAATTTCTCGAGCGAATTTGGCTCCTTCATCTTCAGCCATTTTCCAAATTCGCTCGATTGGTCGATAGCACGCATCAAATAGGTCAAGATCAATCGTGGCTCTGCATTATCGACTTCTGCCAGAGCTAAGTTGAAGCGGTTCAAGAATGACTTAATAGGCTCTCCCGGATTCTGTTCAAGACTGGACAGTGACATTATATCTTTTGCCTTTGAAGCGTATAGCCTGAATTGCTCTTTGAATTTTCGGGTCAGATCAGAAAACTGATCTATAGATCGGACAGGAAGCTTGGTAAACCAGAGAAGTGCCACTCCTTCTAAATAAACTGGGAAATATCGGCACTTTATTTCGTCGGTTGCTCTTGCGCCGGTCATATGCCAGTCGTATTTATACAAGAACTGATTTGGATCACTTGTTCCCCGATAAGCAGGAATGGTGGGGGGAACAAATTTTCTAGGAAATTCAGCCTTCAGAATCTTCTCGGTAAACGGAGTTCTACTTGGTGCGAATCCCCATTCGCTTTCGTCTTCATCTCTTTGCATGCTCTCTTTCATTATTTGCTTGATCATACCAGAAAGATATTCTTCATTGTTCAGAGATTTCGCAGAATAGACCTCAGCCATCTTTTCGGGGGTTTGTCCAGGTAAATGCTCATGAAGAACTGGTGACGGCCTGGATCCTTCGGCCTGGAGGGGTGCCCCTTCGGCAGCACCTGATCCCCCGTGAGGAATATTTCTTCCCTCGGAATTGGGAGCAGCATTAGCAAAGTTTCCCTCATTACTTATTGGTCTTTGATTCGTACCAAGTAGAGCATTCAGCTTTTCCATCATCAGATTATTTTGAGTTTCAATCTGCTGATACAGTCCGGATACGACAGCATCTAACTCTTGTCGCGTCACACCGACGCTCAGAGCTGTGTGATTTGGAGAGAGAGAAGTGGCAGTATTATCACGGTCATCATCAGTTCTGACAGACTTTCGTTTCCTTCCAAGAGCCATTATGTCTGATAAACTTCTGGTTTTGTAGGAAATTCTTTCAGCAAACTTCTGAGAAGCAATGGTGAGTAGTAGCCTGAGTTGGGTTCTCAGTGAAAGCACCAAAATGTTAACGCTAAAAAGTGAACGCTAACACCCGGTGTGTGTAATAGAATCGTGAAAGCACCACCCGTGTGACGGGAACAGAATTTAAGCAGTAAACTGGCAGAAAAGCAGTACAAGACAACAATTTATAGTGGTTCGGCTTGAGATTAAGCCTACGTCCACTTTGAATCTCTTTATTACTGAATTCGGTTACAAATCGATACAAATCTCTTATCAAAACAGTACAACTTGATCAAAAGAAACAATCTTGACTACTAGCTCAATCTTCGTCGATGAAATTCGATGAATCCATGTCGGATGTAAGGAATTATCTCTTGAAGATTGTTGTAGCGTCTTGAATGTTTGAGGATCTTTGATTGCTGGATGAATGGAGACTTCGACAGAGTAACGGCGCTTGAAGAAATGATTTGCCCAAAAAGTCCTCTTCATGTTGGAAGTGATGGGGTATTTATAGGAGCAGCTCTGAATTCTGGACAGAAAATTGGCTAAGTCATGAGTCGTGACCGACTTAAGGTAAGCAATAACTCATAGCCGACTTAAGATAACTCGTGGGCGCCATACTGGGTTCTTCTTGTGGCTCAGTTGAAGACAAGTGCTAACTCGTAGCCGACTTACCAGATAAAGGTAGCATAAGCACGGGCTTTAAGTCGTAAGGCCTCTTGAGTCGTAAGACCTCATGAGTCGTAAGACCTCATGAGTCGTAAGACCACATGAGTCGTAAAACCTCATGAGTCATAAGACCTCATGAGTCGTAGAGCCTTTAAGTCGTAAGACCTCATGAGTCGTAGAGCCTTTAAGTCATAAGGCCTCATGAGTCATAAGACCTCATGAGTCGTAGAGCCTTTAAGTCATAAGGCCTCTTGAGTCGTAAGAAGCTTATCTCGTTGAGTCATGAAGCTCTTAAGTCGTAGGCCTGCTAACTCGTAGGTCCCTTCAGCAATTAGGTCGTTAGCTTTTTGAAGTTACTAAGTCGTGACATAACTTAAGTCGTTCATTTCTTATCTCGTGAGACCATGAGTCGTACACTTCTTATCTCGTAAGACCATGAGTCGTACACTTCTTATCTCGTAAGACCATGAGTCGTATATTTCTTGAGTCGAAGAAACTTAAGGGTTAACACGCTGCGACTGTGAGATTCTGTGTTGTTGTTTCTGTTTCTTTTTCCTATCTCTTTTTTCTTTTTAACCCTAACAGTCTGGGGTTTCCGGCACTCGATTTCTCGACACTCTATACAGTGAACGTATTAGTATCGATTTTCGAGGTCGAAAATCTTTAGGCCGTTACACTCTCTATTTCCACAAAACAAATAGAAGATAAAAATTAGAAAAACGGGTTCACATTTCTAATATTACTAATTGGCTGCAATCCTAGGTTTTCTTATCGACAGTCTACTAGAGTGTATCTCAATACATCCAAAGTAGTCTTATCCATCTAAAAAGCAGATCTCATACAGTACTGTAAATAGACTTGAGATTGCAATCCTACTCAAATTGATACTTTGGTATAAGATGCGGTTGTAGGGATGAAAGCAAGTTATGTTCATCGATTGTAGATTAAAAACGAATAAACTGAAACACCCAATACTTTACTTGAACTGGCATATGTTCACCTGTTATACTTTAAGCATTAGGCATACCAGTATCATACAAACACAAGAAACTATAACTTTGAATCACTATGGGCGGTTACAATAATATTCCCCAAATCTTATAACTGAAATTGCAAGAATCTTACCCAAATCTTATAAATAATCACTATGGGCGGTTACACTAATATTCCTCATATTGGTTTGGGCATTTGGGTTTAAAGCAAGGTTTCTTCACCATTCTTCCAACTCTGACGTTTCTTCCCCAATTCACTTTTTAGACTATCTTTATTCGATTACCAAAATTATTGCAGCGGCAGTTACCAAAATGGAGACTAAAATCCATTTTTACCGTGTATGTAGAAATTGTTGATCACAATTTACTTATAATAATCATTATTACAAATCGATTAATAAAGAATTTCTATTTACCCGAGCTAGTAAAAAACAAGTAAAATAAGTAATAATTTACAGAGGAGAAGTTTTCTTTTGATTCACGTAATAGAAATAAATTATATACTTACAAGTAATAAAAACGCTAATTATAGTACTTTATATTCATATATTCTGTGGTTTTTAAAATTTTAATTATATATTGTTGGATTCAATTTTTATGAATGTTTGCTTTGATATTGAAGCTTTGTAAACAAACTTTTCGACAATGGGGTAATCAAATACCAGCATCATATTATTTTAACACATAGTCTTCATTACTATATTAAGGAAGAGCATCATAGACCTATGCACTACTAATAAAAAATACCAGCTGTAACGTTAAAGTATTACACAACCTAATAACACTGCATGAAATTAAAGAGGTCTATAATATTATAATAAACATATAACTACCGTGTCAGGTGGACACAGAAATTAGCGCAATTGCTTATATTCGATAGGAATAATGTTAACTTAGTTAAAGTGGATTAGGATACCAATTTGTGGCAGTCTTTGGTGAGATATTTAGGAACATCCGCATCTTCAAATGTCAAACTGGCTGTAACTATTAGCTGAATATCAATCTCCACTTCCCCCTTTGTGTCATCCACAAATAGTTTCTCGTGGTCGAAAACTTGCTATTTTTTGCATCATGACACAATAATAACCAAATTATACTATGTTCTTGCATTTAAATAGGAATAATGTTAACTTAGTTAGAGTGGTGTTCCTATCTCCAAATAGTGTTGTCCCAATCACACATTATATTTAATTCATTAGATTAATTCATAATAATAAAAAGGGAATGAGCAGTTGAGAATCTGGAGATACATTGAGACAAATAGAAATCAACATTTAGAAACATATTTCAACTACTGCCACCAATTGTTTCACCTTTAATGCTCCTAAATATTTCCTTGTGCTATTGGATGTCGGATTCAAGCATGATAGGAAGTTTCAACACTATTTCCTTGTGTAACTATGCATGTGTCTTTTTAGTTAGTCTGTTTATGTTCAATTTTTTGTAACGACCCACCTTTTTGGATGGTTCTAATCGACAATAAACCAAACAAGTCAAACTCAAACCATTCAAAAGGGAGGATTGTTATGGGGTAAATAAGAAAAAGCAGAGAAAGAAAGAAAAAACAAAACACAGAATCTCACAGCGGAATGAAGAAAAAACAAAACACAGAATCTCACAGCGGAATGACAAAATATAATAATCAAATAAACAGTTCATGAAGCTGTTTTACGAATAACATTTGATTACACTTTTACAATACAGAATTAGAGTACATACAATAGGAATAAATAAATAATACAGCGGAACGACAAGATGCAGTGGATAAGTATAATAAATAATAATAGTACAAAATCTTCGTCTTCATCCTCCATAAATAAGGTCTTCGATACACTGAAAAGCTCAGACTGACCCAAGCGAATTGAAAAGATAAAACACTCGAGTCAGAGCTAAAAAATCTTATGTAAGTTAAATCAACAGTAAATAAATATGAGTGTAACGGTATCGGAGATGTTTACGGGGTTTGACATCTCCTATCCAGTGTCTAACGTGAGTGCAATAACTTAAGAGATGTTCGGGATTTCCATCTCCTAAGGATCCATTAAACTATCTACATACATAGTACAATACGCTATTATAATAGTGTCTACAGTAAAGTAAAGTATTAAAATAGCGTTAAGGCATTACCCATATCCCCCTTAACATATTTTATTTAATGTCGTAGTCTATACAGTACTATAAACTCCACCGTAAACTGGTGGGTTATCAGGGAGCACTCCATAGGTACAACACAAACCAAACTCGTAGAAGGCGCGATAAGGCATGTGACAAGGCACGTGAGGCAATGCCCAAGGTAGGATACTACCATTTTGCGGATTCGGACTGGTGGCAACGCATAGCAGCTACTACCACCCACCTTGGAACACGCTCCCATGATCAAAATCAAGGGGTGGCCACTAAATCAATCACAAAGTCATAATATGGTATCGAAGAAATATGCCCGATAGGAGGAGCGACCTCACTTGGCCCGGCATGGCTCCTGTTTTAGCCACATCAAGCTGACTCTCGGGGCTACGTAAATACCTCATACAAAATTGTTCACCAAACCATCCTATATCATTCTGGAATCTCCACCATGTACACAGTTGTTAAAGTGGTTTTCGGTATTGGCAGAGAGTATGACAATATCTAATCCCGGTCTCTTTAACAACCAACGCTTATTTCACACCGGACGGTTCTTTTACATTTTCAAAACCGATTCATAACTGATATCAAAATATCATATTCAATTCAATCCATATCACTTTTCGAAATCATATTCACTTTTGAAATCATATTCGCCTTCGAAATCATATCACGTTTGAAATCATATCACTTTTGAAATCATATTTTCTTTCAAAATCATACTTCCAAGATAGGTTAAACCCTCATTTCAAAATCATCATATTCAATCAAATATGTCATTTAAATCCCAACTTAGGTTATAATATCATCTAACCATATTCGCTTTTAAATCAAGGATTTGAATATTAACACTTCCACTTTACTTAGTCTGAAATTTAGAAAATAGTTTAGATAATTATAAATAGTTTAAATAGTTTAGCATAGTTAAAATAAATTTTTAAATAGTTAAAATACTCTAAAATAGTTTAAAAATAGGTTAAAATAATTTAAATGGATTTAAGATAGTTTAAATAGATTTAAAATAGATTAAATAGAATTAAAATAGATTAAATGGGTTAATTAGTTTAAAATGATTAAATTGGATTAAATAAATTAAAATAAATTAAAATAGTTTAAATTGATTAAAATAGATTAAATTAGTTTAATAGTTTGAAAATCTTAATAATCAGGATTTAAAAATAATATATTTTTTAATAGTTTATATTAAAATGATAAATTTTATCTTTTAATTCAAATTAAACTATTTCTTTCATTTCAACACAACTGGACCATATCTAGCTTTCAAATCAACAAACTAAATTTTATCTTTTAATTCAAATTCTCATTTAAACCATTTAATCAATATCAATTTCAAATCCAAGTTCGAACAATAAATCCAAACTATTTCAAATTTAGTATATTTCAAAGTTACATTTTCAAACGTTTTCAATAACTAAATTTCGATAAATTTCATTTATACTTCAAATTCAACCTTAAAATTTCAATTTAATTTCTCTAAACAATTCCTTTAAATCAATTCCAATTTCAACATTTAAAGCTTGGATTTTCGAAAATAATTCAGTTTATATAAATCCAATTTTATTTCGAAATATCATTTAACTGAATTCAAGGTTTAAGGATTTAAAATCATTTAATTTAACCAATCTGATATTCGTATATAATTTTCTACCCTATGGTCAAGTGATACAGATATTTATTATTTCAATCCGCAATAATTTTAATTTATGAGTATATATCATTTCAACCCACAATCCCGAATTAACATTCCAAATCCATAAAATCGCTCGGGTTTACCATTTCAACTCATAACGATTTTCCCTAATCTATCAGATCATTCGAGTATGTTCATTTCAACCCATAGGGATATTCTAACAATAAACTAAGGAAACTTGCAGTGTTATAACAATATGAATATAACATCTAATCATCAAATCAATAATTAAACATCCATCACAATGATCATTCAAATCAACCAATAAATAATATCAATTAACTGGTTGTCAATAACAGGTATTTAACTGGCAATTTAAAATTCAATATTAAATTAAATGGCAATTATATTCAATAAACTCATATTTAACAGGAATGACTATTTAAATATCAAACAGCAGTCAATCAACTTCTAATCACATCTTAAATTTAATTTAACCAACATAAGACAATTTAGTAGTAGTGAGTGGGTTAAAACACTCACCTTTGATTTCAAATCGATTTGAAATCCAAAATAAGAATCAAAATTCAACAGTCTCAGAGTTCGTTCAAACTAGTTCAAAATGTCCAGAATTTCAATACGATCACAACGAAACAAACCGCGCGTAAAACCGACCTCGTACGTAAAAGTTATGGTAATTAGAAGATTGAAATCAAAATTTAAATAAAATAAAATAAAAAAATAGAAAATGTGCACGTTATTACCTGGCCACGTCAACGCCTACTCGTCTCTAACCCTAGCCTATATCACGCGATCGATCCACAGAACAAGCTGCCACCATGATGACCAAAACGCACTCACCCACGGTCTCTTTCACCTCGATCAAGCAGCACCACCTCGACACCAACCTCAGACCTCCTAGACACCCACGCGTAAGCTCCGGCCATCCCTTGGTCGTACACCACCGTTCGAAATAAATGTCATTCCTAGTGAATTCATGGCCCTCTGACACAAAGTAGCCATATGGATCGAACCTGCTCATCACCCTCTACGTGTCCATGCCCTCCAATCGAGCCATCGTCGAAGATCCACTGTTAAACGAGGCCATGGCCTATGGACGGCCGAGAACAAATCACTGATTTTTGGACAAATGGTGATTCAATTGCAGAAACGAATTGCATCAATGGATTACGCTCGTCGAGTGCTTCGAAACGGTATATAATATGTTAGGGTTTTGAGGAGTTTGATTTTTGAAATTGGATTTGAAATTGAATTAGGGTTTGTATTTGCAGCCATTGGAAAGAAGAAGAAGCTGATAGATGGAATAGACAGATACGTACAGAAATGAGAAATAAAAAGGCTGCTAGGGTTAGAACAAAATCTATTTATATGGACTAGGCCCGATAAAATTAATTAACATATCGAATTGGTTCGAACGACAATAACGACCCGAAAAGCCCATTCCGTCTCCGAAATGAAAGTAGGTCGTCCCATATATCTAAATAGATGTTTTCGATATTTTAAAATGCAATGGAATAGGTTTCAAGTCCTAATTCCATCGTATGAAGAAGTTAGCTTTTAAAATCAGCTTATTTCAACTTGATTTCTATGCGTTTCAAGCCCGCATGATCAAACGACAAATCCAATCGCCATAAAACTTGAAATCCTATAATAATTCACTGTTACGGATCCGATGAAACTGGTTTCGTCAAAATCCGAGACAGTAGCCAAAATGGCTATTTTCACGTTTATTAAATAAATTATTATTAAATTAATTAAATCACTTTTCAAATTCAAAACTAATTGACCATTTTTATCATTTTTGATTTTCTATAAACTTATAATCTTATAAACAAATTTTCCTTGTCAATTCCAATATTAAATTTTGCACTAATTATGGTGTTTAGTTTCAGTTGCAGTAAATCCATTAATTATAATTTAAATTCCAATAAATTGATTTAATTTGATTTCAATCCTTTTTATTCAATCAATCATTACTTTACAGACATAGTTAACATTGGTTTACCATTTATTACATAAATATTCTACAGTTACCGTTTTTAATTCCTATTAACTGCAATAATTAATTAGACTAATTGCAATTGACTCCTAATTTAATTTCAATGTATTAAATAAATAGGCGATAAATGACAATTGTTACTTTTTACTTAATTTAATCACATTTATAAGTTTATTATCTACAAACAAATGTTATAACTCCCTACACTGCACTAATTATACTCAGTTCCAATTAATTACATATTATCTCACCATTTAATATACAATTAATTTATTTCCTTATTTACAATTTCTATAACCAATTATATTTTATAATCATTTCAATTAATTGGAATTGCATTAGAATAGTTATCAATTTCCTTAAATTAACATTATTAACATTACACTCTAGTTATTTTTCTTATTAGTAAATCACAAATTTTTATTTCTTCCAATATTAACACCAACATCTTATTTAAATTAATATTTTTAATTATCGAACATTATGAGTCGTTACACTCTCCCCACTCAAAACTTTTCGTCCTCGAAAAGGGAAAAGAAGGAATTAAGGGATTAATATATTTTATTCAAAGTATTCAATTTATAAACAATTAATTTACATAATTAAATAATTTTAAACAAAAAATATCAATTTATAAACAATTAAATCCTTTCATATTCAAGTCAAATAAAAGTTTGAAAAAACATTTTCACTTCCACAAAAATTTTCTAAGTCCAAAATTCACGAAAAATTTCGGCAGTCTCCATTGTACGGAGAGGTCCGGAAGAAATAGTAATATCAATAATAACAATATATAACATATTTCAAAATAAAATATCCCAAACCACGGGAAAACAATATAATACCGCTATAAAACCGTAATTCAAAAACGTACCTATTTGTCGGGCAAACAACGCTTTATTTATGAAACCAAAAGCGGTAGTTATTGCTTCCGTGACCTGTTTTTCACTTATATAATCCAAAGAAGTTAATAATTATGTAAAAGAGTAATATTCAAGTTGTTTCAATTAATAACAACCAATTCAACACAACATAACAATAGTCACTTATAAACAAAACCATGCAACCATCACATGAAATCAAAGAAATCAATCATACATCCATGGCAACCAAAGCAAATGGTTTGTTCAAGTTCAAAAACTTTTAATCGTATATAACGATAAATAAACTACTAAGTATACTATACACTCAACAGTCTTAGATAAAATTTAATAGATTATTCATACATCTTTATACAGTTAGAAGTATCCTTTCCCAATCATCCCATAAGCCAAAACAAATAATAATTTCAAATATCATTTAAGTTTATTCTTATTCATCTCCTTTACATTATTTATTGTTCATAAGTTTCATTCATTCATACAAAGCTTATTTCCATTACTTTACATTTATTTACTTCCATAAGTTATTTCTATTCAATTTAAATCAATGAATTCATTATTTAAGTATTACATACTTTTCATTTATTTCCAATTTATTCATACTAGGTTATTTCTTACTAATTTAGATTCATTTTATTTCAGTTTATTTAATATTTATTTACATAGCTTGATTAATATAAATAATCATTCATGGATCTTTTCTCTTAAGTTTCTTAACTCTTTAAATTACATTCACTTCCTTATATAGTGTCATGAATTTTTCTCTATTTCTGAACCATTTCAACATTTCTGAAGTTATAATCATTTACTGAATATAGTATTCACCTTTGCTATTCAATCTAATTATAAATAGCTTAAAATGTTAACTTAAGTTCACAATCATTTACTTACAGTATTCCTGTTAAATTTCAATTACTATTTCAAATTATAAACTTAACTTTATAATATTCATATACATCTTAATTCTTCATTTATAAACATAATTCCACTGAACACTTTCATTTCTTAAGTTTTACTTGTATAATATTCTATTACATATTCTATTAACATTTCAACTTTTAACATTTTGGTAAGTTATCTATATATGCCTTTTAGAATGTAATTGAATGTTACACAAGTTTATCTTATTCATTTAGTTAACAAAATGTTCAGTAGTTATACTTTCTTATTTTTCATATCTTTTGATTTACACATCACATATTTCCAATTTCCTTACAATTTCATAAATCACTTAGCATTTAGTTTCTAATTACACAGTTTAGAAGTTTCCAATCATTAAAATAGTTAAGATTTCATTCATTACTGTAACAACCCAAAATTTAACCAATAATAATTAATTAACGAATTAATTAAATGATAAAATGACTTTGTGAAATTATCAGAATTAAGCCATGGGAGTTGTACCATTGTGTCCGCGGTTATTTTTTGGTCAATTTTCATATATTGAACGTCAGAATCCGAGCTAAAATGAACAAGATATGAATTAAACAAGAATAAGAGAAAATCGAAAAATATAAATAAAAATATATTGGGGGGTCGACCTAGAGGTCGACCATCCCACTGCCTAGGTCGACCAGCCAGTCGACTTGGCTATATGGACGGTCGACCTGTAGGTCGACCCGCCTCAGCAATTGAATGAAGGAATTATTCCTTCGTTCTAGTAACATTTAAACACCTCATTTTGCATTCTTTTGGTTAATCTGGTCCTTCCGAGCTTCCATCCGATGGCTCCTATTCAGCCTATGACGTGGTTGCATCCTATTCAATCTCCAAATCCAACGGTCTGAGATCCACTTCTACACTATAAATAAGACCCTAGGCCTAACACTTTTTTTCATTCTAGATTTTCTTCGTTTGGGTTCACCCTCAAGTGGATCTGGGAAGACCAAAAGGGAAGAGCTTAGGACCACAGGTGAGTGATTTTAATTATTTTAGATTTTTAAGTAATTTAAAATAATAGAGTTTCCAATAGTTGTAGTTTTACTATGATTTTTGGAATAACCTTTTTAGCAGTTTATTTACAGTTTTTTAGAATTATTTTCAGTCTATTCCTTTTAGCTATTCTATTCAGTTAATTCTAGTTTATTTCTGTTAATTATAGCTTTTCCATTTATTTACAGTTTATTTACAGTATTTTAATTTATTTAGTGTTATTTATGCGTTATTTACATCTTTTTTACGTTTTTGATTTTCTTTTGTAATTATCTGTTTTCTTCTATTTCTCCTTTTCTTCGCGAATGGATTAGAATAGATTAAACGCGAATATAGATTAAATTATAAGAATACTGAAATAACGGAAGATAAGATGTAATTTTAAAGACTATAATAAAAATGGAATTGGACTGAAATTGAGCCTAATTATGATATAAATATTAGAATTGGACTAAATTAAAGATATTGGCCTAGTTATAACTTACAATTATAACTAAAAAGAGTAAAAGATGAAAGAAGCTTGTTTTTACACTTAGACCTTGGGTTAAGTAATAAGCATAATTATAACGTAGGTTATAATAAGAAAGAGAACGGGAGAGAGGCTTATTTTAAGACTTAGGATAAGTTAATAAGAAAATATAGTAAGGATAACAGTAGAGGCTTATTTAAAAAGACTTATACTAAGTTAATAAGCAAAGATAAAGATAGGACCCGTACCGGCAGCATTCCCCTCATGCTGTTTATGGTAGATAAGTGGTCAATAATTAAAAAGAAAGATCTGTAGCGGCAGCATTCCCCTCATGCTGTTTAAGGTAGATAAGTGGTCAATAGTTAAAAGGAAAGATCTGTACCGGCAGAATTTACCTTGGGACACACTTATGCTGTTTAGGGTAGATAAGAGGTCCATAATTAAAAGACCAAATCATGGGTATTTGGACAAGGGGCGCAACTATATTTTGTTTGACAGGGACCAATACCAACAGCATTCCCTATTTTTTATGCACACAGTGTCTCACAATAACCTGAAGTGAGATAAGGGCATGCTTATGTTGTCTAGGGTAAATAAAAGGTCAAAAGAAGGAGCAATAGATAGTGCGAACCGGCAATGACCGAGCATGTGGCATCGATTAGAGGAGATAAGTCGTAATTGAGTTCCAAGCACTTAGTATGTGTGTCTTTCGTAGACACCAATGCCTTCTGTGTAGGGAGCTATAGCTTCTAGTCCACTATAGGTACTATGGAGTAGCAAGCCGATCAAAGGGTAGAATTAGGATTTCAGCTTAATTATAGAATTAGGATTTCAGCCTAATAAAAGCAGCTATCAAGGACAAGTGCAAACAATCAAAGTTAACCAATCATATTAATTTAGCAACAGTTAACTCGTATTTATTTCCAGCTTATTCTTTCTTTCTATTTCCTTCGTTTCCTTTTATATACTAGAACTGTTGTAAATTCTATTACTTTTACTTTGCTTAAGAATTCTAGTAATTACTATCATTCACCAGACTTTTAGTCTGACCCACTCCTCCATTTTCCCCTTTTCTCCCCTTAGGCTCGCAAGGGAGAGGATAGTAGATTGCAGCCATTTGGAGACTTCTTTGGCAGAGACTCTCATATGTATTTCTCCTCTTTTTATTTCAGTTTTTAGTTCTTATGTTTTACTGGCCCTATTTGAGGGATGATTTGTACTCTGATTTTGTTGAGACTATGGTTTTTGATTTCGCAAGACATGTATGGGTATTTTGACATATGATGTATTTGGTATTTGGTGACTTATTTGGTTTGTAAAGTAATTATGAAGTTTTGTTCTAAATAAGTTATTATTTTAGTTGTTTCCGCTTTTTTTATCTATTTTTGTCTTGTGAATCTTAGTCTCTGCTAGTTTTAGTTAAACCTACAATGCACCACACCTTTTAGTGTGTCTCTTTTGGTATACTAAGGATTATGGGGTGTTTCACTTGGTATCAGAGCCTAAGGTTACAGGATTCCTAAAAATTTGTTTTAAAAGTAAAGTATTTTTCGAAAAGGAACTCTTAGAAATAGTTTTTAAAGTATAAAATAGTATTTATAAAAATCCCCTCAAAAGCCCAGTTCAATCTTCCTTCGACTCTTTCCTAAACTATCTTTTTCCTTGCGTAGAATGGCTGATGCCCTGAATCTTCCCGAGGGCATTCCAGTCCCAGCCTAGTTTCATAGGTATCTACAAGCCACGGCTTCAAGGGTGCAAGGTCAAGTGCCCAATCCAGCACCAGCGGGTGGGAATCCCATCAACCCACCTGCAGCGGTTAATTTCACTAAGCTCTGTAAGGATTTTTCGAACATGGGTGGAAAGACTTTTTCTAGTATGGAGACTTTTGTGGAGGCTCGGGCTTGGCTAAGAAACATGAAGAGGATATTCGGACTATTGGGATTGGATGATCAGCAGCTGGTTCAGCTACCATCTTGGCAGTTGAAAGAGGAGGCTTCTTATTTTTGGGAGGTTATTGAGTTGGAAGGAATAGAAGTTACTTAGAATGGATTTCGGGAGCAATTTGATAGGAAGTTTTTGTCTTAGGCAAAAGAGAGTATTCAATTGGAGCGATTCATTAATTTGAAGCAAGGGAGTTTGTTTGTGAAGGAGTACATCAATAAATTTAATGAATTATCGCGGTTTGGAATGGAGTTGGTGAATACACCACACAAGAAGGCTATGAAGTTCGTGAAAGGATTAAATCAGCCCCTTCAAGGTTTGTTGTTGACTCACGTACCGATGGGAGCTACATATGAGTCACTAATAGAGATGGCACTTATGTCCGATGCACCTAAGGAGGGAGAGTTTAAGGAGGCCCCGAAGTCGGAAAGTTCTAAGAAGAAGTGGGGGAAAGATAAAAAGGACGAGGATAAAAAGAAAGGAGGACCTCAAAAACAGATCAAGGAAAACAAGAAGTGCAAGAGTTGTGGGATGGTTGGTCATTACGCAAAGGATTGTAAGAAGGCAGCAATGAATGGGAAGTGTTTCAATTGTGGATAGCCTGGTCACTTTAGCCTGTCCTCAGAAGACGAGGCAGGAGCGAGCACACCTACAGCATAGATAAAGGCTTCAGATGTAGTGCCTTCTAGCAATGGACAGGATAGAGGTAGGAAAATCACTGTAGAAGTTTTGATTTCTATTCCTGATTTGTCCATTTAGACTCTTTTCGAGTCTGGAGCATCACACTCTTTTATCTCTAGTAGATTGTTTGCACTTAGACATCTCTTTAGTAGTAGATCCCATTTTGTTTCAAACCCCATAGGAGGATCGACACATTTATCTATGGTCTGTAGGGGTTTGAAAATTTGTATACTAGGTGTAGAATTTGATTGTGATGCCTATATGTATTGGGATTTTCGGGGTAGGGGATGAATTGGGAAAGGATGGGGTATCCACTTGTGAAGCGATATTGGACTGCGAAAGGAGATTCGTTAGATTAGAGACATGCAGTGGTAGGACTCGAGAGGTCTCTTATGACCCACAGGGGTCAGTCACGTTGAGCTTGCTTTATTCCTTTGATCCATCACCAGGAAAGCTAGATTCCGTTCCAGCCATCAAAGATGTTTCAGACATTTTGAGGAGGTTCTTCGTACACTTCGCGTTCATCAGTTGAGAGCAAAGTTTTTGAAGTGTCACTTTTGGCGTAAGGAAGTGTATTTCTTGGGGCATAGAGAAGGTCAACATATGGAAAGAGTTTGAGAAATGGTTTTGTACATTTAGGCTCGGATTATGAAAATCCAAAGAGTGATAGGCTAAGGATTGGAGATGTACAATAGATGCAGTTGATAAGAAAATAAGAAAGCCCATGTGTAGATAATTACAAAGATTATAATTGTATTGCCTTGAGGTAGATATAAGCATACAAGAGGAATAGGAACAAAAGACTTTAGTAAGGAAATGAGATTTCCAAGGTTTAGGGAGGATACTCCTAGGGTAGTAAATAGGAAAATCCACTTTATGTCTAGCTCAATGAAATATAATTGTTAGAATTGAAATATTTTCTTTTAGAAAATAAATATGGGGTTTTTTAAAATTTGCATGAAATTTGAATTGGTTTTTATATGATATAAATTTTGTTAAAAGTAAGATTCTTTTTGAAGAATTATAGTTTGCTAGTTTCTTTGTAGAAAAACAAAAAATTTAATATAAAAACCAAGAATTTATTAAGTATCGAAAACGTAGGTTACAACAATTATTGTTGTAATAGATGTTTTCGTGAAAAATAAAGGGAGCATAGACTATAACGCTATTATTATAGTAGATGGCTCCTAAAGGAAATGTTTTTACAAAGTATATGAGATTTATTTATTTTTGAATCCATGCACTAGTCTTTTTGGGTTGTAGTGACAGTGTTTTACGCAACATCCGTTTTAACTCAAATAAAAATGTATTTTAAAAAAAAGGGTAATTTCTAAGAATAGAAATAAAAAGTGGTTTGTGAATACACTTATTATTTAATAAGTATAAGAAAATGTTTTTGGTTATGGATATATTAAAACAGTTTTGAAGATGATTTTTTTCTAAAAAGAAAAGTGTAAGTTAGGTATTAAAAGATGTCTATCCTACGAAAATACAATTTAAACATACTTTAATCTATTGAAATGAAAATAATAATGGTATAATTTTCTATGAAACCAATAAAAATGTTATATGCAAGTTACAAGGAATACATGAAAGAGATGTACAAGGTATGGGGTGCACCATATTTTGTATAGCCTATTTCGAAAAATATAAAATAAGTTCCTTGTAGTTTCACATAAACATGAAGTCCTCTTTTAAAAGGTTCATAGAAGATTTTAGCGTCAATAATTTCTCATCAAAAGAAAGCGGTTCCAATACATTAAGGTATGAGACCGTTAGGTGTAATAAGAAGATGTTTTGAAAACACATAAGGATATTTTAAAGATATTTTAAAAGAAAATGGTTTGGTGAAAAAGTAAATAAGTTTTTGGAAATGAAAACTTAATAAAAGTAGAATTTGAAAATTCAAATGTTTATAGAAAACTAAAAGGGTCTTTAAAAGAAAAGAGGAATAAGTTTTAGCCTTAGAATTTGGAAGTTTTCCCTCTAAGTTTGGAAAATAATGTAAATCCAAAAAGCTATAAGGATGCAAGTCCAGAAAGATAAAAGGTCAAGTAACCAAGTACCATTGAATTTAATAGAAATTTGGAAATGACACTTTTAAAGGCAGAAATTTTGGGATTTGATGTTTTAGAAATGAAGATGCTTTAGTTTTTGAAATAAAGTGATAAATACCAAACCAAACTTTTAAGTATGGAGTAGATAGGAACCATTTCCTAGGTATGACGGAAAAAGTGTAAGGCTGTGTAGGGGATAGCAGTGATTACTTTTAGAAGTAATAAATAGAGTTTTCGTAGAGTGTATAGGACACTAATGAGAGCCTAGGAATGTTAATTCATGTGAGCAAACTAAAGAAGAACAGTAAAATGAAATTAGTAAGATAGTAAGACACACATGGTTGAGGACATGTATTTTTGATTTTGGAGAAACTTGGGAGGGGCATCTTCCTTTAGTAGAATTCTCACATGATAGTAGTTTTCAAGCTAGCATTAGAGTGGCACCTTTTGAAGCTCTTTATGGAAGACCGTGCAAGTCGCCTTCGTGTTGGTTAGAGTCTACAAAGGGATTGCCTTGGTTCCGACATAGTTAAGGAGACTTCGGAGAAGATTGGTTCGATCGGGAGAAAATTCGCATCTCATACCCACATCTCTTTGATAATAAGTCTTCGAATTTCCTATTTCCGTCTTTAGTTTTGAATATGTTCTTTCCTTTATTATCATTTGGGAGGGTAGAACTCAGGATTTAACCTATGGATGGTAGGATTTGATGTAAACATGTTATGAATGATGTATGCTAGTAGTTGCAAGTGTTTGCTAGTGGATGCGATGGACGCATATACTTACACTAGGCACTATTATCTCTTAGGGATCGGCGTAACTAGGACACTAGAGCATATGCATATGGATGTGTGCGCATTTTTATTTTATATTCCATGGTTGCTATAAATGGATGATTTTCACATGATTGTTGCATTTGGATGATGTTTGTAGCATGCATATAGAACTATCAGTTATCATTAGGGAATTTGCATTCATTTGGTTACATGGCACAGACATAATTGTATAAAGGAGGTCAACTGAATCAGTGGACCGCCTAATCTTTTGCATTAGTTAGAGACATTGAAACTACACTAATTGCATAAGTATCATAAATTGCATTAGAAAACTTAAGGACAATGGATGAATGGTTGATGGTTGAGTAGTTGGTTGTAGAACTTGGATGAAAACATCTAGTTCATTCTTTTATCCTTAGAGATTCCGGGGATGAAATCTCTTAAGGAGAGGAGAATGTAACAACCTAAAATTTAACCCATAATAATTAATTTACGAATTAATTAAATGATAAAATAACTTTATGAAATTATCAGAATTAAGTCATGGGAGTTGCACCATTGTATCCGTGGTAATTTTCTGGTCAATTTCCATATATAGAACGTCAGAATCCGAGCTAAAATGAACATGATACGAATTAAACAAGAATAAGAGAAAATCGAAAAAAAATATAAATAAAAATATATTGGGGGGTCGACCTAGAGGTCGACCATCCCACTGCCTAGGTCAACCAGCCGGTCGACTTGGCTATATAGGCGGTCGACTTGTAGGTCGACCCGCCTCAGCAATTGAACAAAGGAATTATTCCTTCTTCCAGTAACGTTCAAACACCTCATTTTGCATTCTTTTGTTTAATCTGGTCATTCCGTGCTTCCATCCGATGGCTCCTATTCGGCCTATGACATGGTTGCATCATATTCAATCTCCAAATCCAACTGTCTGAGATCCACTTCTACAACTATAAATAAGACCCTAGGCCTAACACTTTTTCTCATTTTAGATTTTCTCCGCTTGGGTTCTCACCTTTTTAGGAAGGACCCTAAAAGGAATAATTTTCCAAGTAGAAAATCTTTTTAATAAAAATATTTTAATACCCTCAAGTGGATCCGGGAAGACCAAAAGGGAAGAGCTTAGGACCACAGGTGAGTGATTTTAATTATTTTTTATTTTTAAGTCATTTAAAATAATAGGGTTTCCAATAGTTGTAGTTTTACTACGATTTTTGGAATAACATTTTTAGCAGTTTATTTATAGTTTTTAGAATTATTTTCAGTCTATTCCTTTTAGCTATTCTATTCAGTTAATTCTAGTTTATTCCTGTTAATTATAGCTTTTCCATTTATTTACAGTATTTTAATTTATTTAGTGTTATTTATGTGTTATTTACATCTTTTTCTACGTTTTGGATTTTCTTCTGTAATTATCTGTTTTCTTATATTTCTCCTTTTCTTCGCGAATGGATTAGAATAGTTTAAACGCGAATATGGATTAAATTATAAGAATATTGAAATAACGGAAGATAAGATGTAAATTTTAAAGACTGTAATAAAAATGGAATTGGACTGAAATTGAGCCTAATTATGATATAAATATTAGAATTGGACTAAATTAAAGATATTGGCCTAGTTATAACTTACAATTATAACTAAAAAGAGTAAAAGATGAAAGAAGCTTGTTTTTACACTTAGACCTTGGGTTAAGTAATAAGCACAATTATAACGTAGGTTATAATAAGAAACATAACGGGAAAGAGGCTTATTTTAAGACTTAGGATAAGTTAATAAGCAAATATAGTAAAGGACAACAGTAGAGGCTTATTTAAAAAGACTTATACTAAGTTAATAAGCAAAGATAAAGATAGGACCCGTACCGGTAGCATTCCCCTCATGTTGTTTAGGGTAGATAAGTGGTCAATAGTTAAAAGGAAAGATCCGTACCGGCAGCATTTTCCTTGGGACACGCTTATGATGTTTAGGGTAAATAAGAGGTCAATAATTAAAAGACCAAATCATGGGGATTTGGACAAGGGGTGCAACTAGTTTTTATTTGATAGGGACCAGTATCAACAGCATTCCCTATTTTGTATGGACACTGTGTCTCACAATAGCCTGAAGAGAGATAAGGGCACGCTTATGCTGCCTTAGGTAAATAAAAGGTCAAAAGAGGGAGCAATAGATAGTGCGAACCGGCGGTGACCGAGCGTGTGGCATCGATTAGGGGAGATAAGTCGCTATTGAGTTCCAAGCGCTTAGTATGTGTGTCTTTCATAGACACCAACGCCTTCTGTGTAGGGAGCTATAGCGTCTAGTCCATAGTAGGTACTATGTAGTAGCAGGCCGATCAAAGGGTAGAATTAGGATTTCAGCCTAATTATAGAATTAGGATTTCTGCCTAATCAAAGCAGCTATCAAGGACAAGTGCAAACAATCAAAGTTAACCAATCATATTAATTTAGCAACAGTTAACTCGTATTTATTTCCAGCTTATTCTTTCTTTTGATTTCCTTCATTTCCTTTGATATATACTAGAACTGTTGTAAAGTCTATTACTTTTACTTTGCTTAAGAATTCTAGTAATTACTATCATTCACCAGACTTTTAGTCTGACCCACTCCTCCATTTTCCCCTTTTCTCCCCTTAGGCTCATAAGAGAGAGGACAATAGATTGCAGCCATTTGGAGACTTCTTTGGCAGAGACTCTCATATGTATTTCTCTTCTTTTTATTTCAGTTTTTAGTTCTTATGTTGTACTGGCACTATTTAAGGGATGATTTTTACTCTGATTTTGTTGAGACTATAGTTTTTGATTTCGCAAGACATGTATGGGTATTTTGACATATGATGTATTTGGTATTTGGTGACTTATTTGGTTTATAAAGTAATTATGAAGTTTTGTTCTAAATAAGTTATTATTTTAATTGTTTCCGCTGTTTTTATCTATTTTTGTCTTGTGAATCTTAGTCTCTGCTAGTTTTAGTTATGCCTACAATGCACCAAACCTTTTAGTGTGTCCCTTTTGATATACTAAGGGGTATGGGGTGTTTCAATTACAATAATTGAAACTACTAATTTATAGAAACTTAAGAACTAAATACCGGGTTCCATTTTCAAATCATTTTCAAATAATATATAAATAATCATATTTTTTATATATCCAAATCCTATATATAAATTTAAATTTAAGATTTGTTATCAAAACAAGTGTGTAGTAAAACTACTACAGTGGCATTCCCATTTTGAAACTCAAAAATGAACGTCGATGATGCATGCACTCATCATCGAAATTATTTTTCAACGATAGAGAGGGGAGTAAAGAACTTATTTCCTTAAATTCTTTTAAAACATTTCTTTCAAATCACATTTGAAACTATTTATATCTGAAAATACTTCCAAATACTACTGATATTATATTCTAAAATATTTCGAAAGAAATTTTCAAAAATCTCGGAACTTAAGTTCTCAAATTCTCAGTTCTTATTTACTTTACCTATAAATCTTATTTTACACCTAATATTTATTAAATTTCACTTCCTAACAAACAATTATATCACATCCAACTATATATTTCATAAAATTATTCCTTTATATACAAAATATAATACTAGGCAAAATTCATTTACCTATATTTCAAAACAATATTGTGCCGGTCTGTCCTATTAAGTGTTTAGAAATCCCTATCGATGCCATAGCGTCCTATATATCAACCAGAATTTATAAATACTAAACATAACAAATTAACATAATATAAAAACATTTTATAACACTAATATATAGTGGGATACACTTAATGTAACAACCCGCCTTTTTTGGATGGTTCAAATCGATAATAAACCCATATGTCAGACTCAAACCATTCAAAAGGGAGGATTGTTAATGGGGTAAATAAGAAAATCAAAAAAAAGGAAAACAAAATATAGAATCTCGCAGCGGAACGACAAAATATAATAATCAAATAAACAGTTTATGAAGCTGTTTTACAAATAACATTTGATTACACTTTTACAATTCAAATTAGAGTTATACATACATCAGAAATAAACAAATAATGCAACGGAACACAAAATGCAGTGGAATAATAAATAGCAATAATATACTGAATCTTCGTCTTCGTCCTCCAGAAAATAGTCTTCAATACACTGAAAAGATCAGACTGGCCCGAGCATAATGAAAAGACAAAACACTCGAGTCAGAACTAAAATATAATTATTTAAAGGGTACACCGTGAATATAATTATTTAAAGGGTTTCAAATAATTCAAAATATCAATCTTAATCATCAAATTAAAACAAATCCGAAGTTTGAATTAACTTAAACCCTTCAAATAATTCAATTCCAAATAAAATTCCAAGTTCAAGAAATTATATGGGTATATGTCATTTCCACCAGTATCAAAAATCAACATTTCCAAATAAATGAAAACCGCTCGGGTTTATCATTTTAACCCATAATGATTTTCCCATAATCTATAAGATCGTTCGGGTGTGTATTATTTCAACCCATAGGGATAACAGAGATATAGATATAAATAACATCCAATCATCCAAAATGTCAACCAATAACATCCATCCAATCACCCAAATATCAACAATTGAACATACAGCACAATCATCATTAAAATCAACCAATAACTACCAACAATTACTGGTTATCATTAACAGGTATTCAACTGGCAATTTAAATTTCAATATTAAATTAAATGGAAATTAAATTCAATAAAAGTCAGATTTAACTGGAATGACAATTTAAAATATACTAAACAGCAACCAATTAATTTCTAATCACATCATAAATTCAATTTAACTAACATAAGAAAATCTAGTAGTTGTGAGTGTTTGCTCACCTTCCGTGGCTATGAAGGTGATGATAAAAATGAAGCAATATGGAGATTCCTAGCAAAGATCCAAATGCAAAGAAAATCCAACAAAGCTTAGACACGAACACGAATCAATAAACAAGTTTCAACTACTTCCAACTTCCAAAAAACCAAAGATTCAAACTACGAACAAACCTAAAACTAGGTCACCTTTAAGAAAATATTCGGACCAGAATATTACTGAATCTGTAAAAGTGACTAACTAAAAAGTTGTTACAAATTCTTTTCTCTCCACTTTCAAAAATAGAATCACTCAAAAGCTTCTGCCTTGATGAAGTTATGGTCAAAACAAATAGAGGTGTTTTTTGAGTTGAAAATCTGAGTTCAAAAATAGTTCGAAAAGATTTGAGTTTTTGGCATAGCAAATTAGGGAATTTGAAGAACTGATCTAAAAGAAAGTTGAAGCCACTAGAAAAATAAATGGTTTGAAAAAACGAATCACATAATTTGGTTCATTCCTAAAGGAGATATGATTGATACAATATGGTGTATTTTCGGCCAAAACTAGACCCGATAAAGGACTTGAAAAATGGAGTTTTTGGTATAGAAATATTCAGAATGGGAAGAAGGGTTCAACAACAAAGTTGTTTCCATTGAAATTTTACGCGGTTTCAAAAAAAATTAATTTGATTTGGAGTAGTTTAGTAGAATATATAAGCCATGGAAATAAGGAGAAGAAAGGGGGAAAATATGGAAGGGGAAAATAAGGGGAAAGGGGGGAAGAAGAGGAGAGGGAAGGTGGAAGGAGATGGCCTTGGAGATGGTGGAGAGGGCAACGGCTATAGGGGAGGAGGAAGGGTTAAAGGAGAGGAGGAAAGGATTTTTGATTTGTGTGGTTTTTGGAGTTTTAGATCTAGAGTTCTCTGTAGATTTTGAGGAGAAAGAAGAAATGTGCAGAGAAAGTTTCTCAGGAGAAAAATTATGTACGTAGATGTTATCAGATAAGAAACATAAGGTCGTAGGCAAAGAAATGGTCACATGATTGACTAGAGTCTTTTGGTTAACCAAGGCTCATTAGACCAAACAAACCCAATATGCCTTAGCCAAATAAAACACAACTAAACACTACCAATTCATGTTAATTTTTCACAGTAATTCAAATTATTAGAGCAATAGAAATTTGATTTTGATGAAACAAAAAGTGGAGGGAAGATCAGAATTCAGTCAAGTATCATATAAAAAGAATAAAATTTTAAAATTCAAAATTAATTTTTTCAACCAAAAGTCAATCTTTGACTAAGTTTGACCAAAATTTGAAATTTCACAAAAATTTTATTCTATTAAATTTGGTCAAATAAAATACTCAGCATCACAAATTCAAATTTATTTTTTTATTTAATTTTTATTTAAATTCAACATACTGTCATTTTAAAGTTGTTAAAAGTTATGGATCGTTACACTTTATCTTAATTAAAAGATGTAATATCAATTAATGGAATATTAATTTATTTTCCCTTATCATATTTAAAAGGTTAAATGCCATTAACTACGCATCTAATTCTCATCCAATTACATTCAAACCTATGTTATCATCCTTATTATTCAATCAACAATACCCTATGAATTATATTAACATAAGTTTACATTTTATTACATTCATTATATTACCGTTAACATCTTTTACCATATTAACTGCAATAATTAGTTACATAAATTTTCATTGATTTTCAAATTAATTCTAAACATATTAAATAATGAGGTGATAAATGAACAGTTGTTACCTTTAAGTAATTTAATCATATTTATAAGTTTATTATCTACAACAAATGTTATTACTACTTACACATCACTGATTATATTCAATTTCAATTAACAGCATATAATTCGAACATTTAATTGCCTTAATTTCATTAATTACCCATTTAATATTCAAACGGATAAATTAATGAGAAGATAATTACAACCATCATTTATAATAATAGTTTATATCTATTATCTTATCATTTACAACCAAGGGTTATGACAAAATAATTTTATATTCTATATTAACATATTCCAATCAATTACGTGCAATCTCATCATTAAAAGCATCATTTAATTTATTTTATTATTTATAATTATAACCAAATAACCATACAATTATATCCATTGATTGAAATTAGATTAAAATGGTTATTAATTACATTAAATCAACATTACTATATTACATTCTAATTGTTTTATCATTACAAATCATAAATTTTAATTTCTTATAATATTAATATTTCAAAATCTTATTAAATTTAATATTTTAATTATCGAAAAATACGGGTCGTTACACTCAACGACTCATTCTAGGGTATTACTACCCTATTTCTAATGAGTCAAACCCCATAAAACCAAGGTTATCGCTAAACTCTGATACCAAATGTAATGACCTGCCTTTTTGGATGGTTCAAAATGAAAATAAACCACACATGTCAAACTCAAATCATTCAAAAGGGAGGATTGTTATGGGGTAAATAAGAAAAAGCAGAGATAGAAAGAAAAAAGAAAACACAGAATCTCACAGCGGAATGACAAAATATAATAATTAAATAAAAAGTTCATGAAGTTGTTTTACGAATAACATTTTATTACACTTTTACAATACAGAATTAGAGTATATACAACAGGAATAAATAAGTAATACAGCGGAACAACAAGATGTAGTGGATAAATATAATAAATAATAATAGTACAAAATCATCGTCTTCATCCTCCATAAATAAGGTCTTCAATACACTGAAAAGCTCAGACTGACCCGAGCGAATTGAAAAGACAAAACGCTCGAGTCAGAACTAAAAGATCTTATGTAAGTTAAATCAACAGTAAATAAATATGAGTGTAGCAGCATCGGAGATGTTTACGGGGTTTGACATCTCCTATCCAGTGTCTAACGTTAGTGCAATAACCTAAGAGATGTTCGGGATTTCCATCTCCTAAGGATCCGTTAAACTATCTACATACATAGCATAATACGCTATTATAATAGTATCTAAAGTAAAGCAAAGTATTAAAATAGCGTTAAGACGTTACCCATATCCCCCTTAACACATTTTATATAATGTCGTAGTCTATATAGTAATGTAAACTCCACCGTAAACTGGTGGGCTATCAGGGAGCACTCCATAGGTACGACACAAACCAAACTCGTAGAAGGCACGATAAGGCATATGACAAGGCACGCGAGGCAATGCCCAGGGTAGGATAGTACCGTTTTGCGGATCCGGACTGGTGGTAACACATAGCAGCTACTACCGCTTACCTCGAAACACACTCCCATAATCAAAATCGATGGGTGGCCAACAAATCAATCACAAAGTCATAATATGGTATCGAATAAATGTGCCCGATAGGAGGAGCGACCTCAGTTGGCCCGACATGGCTCATGTTTTAGCCACATTAAGCCGACTCACGGGAGTCAGGGCTACGTAAATACCTCATACAGAATCGTTTGCCAAACCATCCTACTTCATTCTGGAATCTCCACCACGTACACAGTTGTTAAATTGGTTTTCGGTATTGGCAGAGAGTATGACAATATCCGATCTCGGTCTCTTTAACAACTAAATGCTTATTTCACACAGACGGTTCTTTTACATATTCAAAACCGATTCATAACTGATATCAAAGTGTCATATTCAATTCAAACCATATCACTTTTCGAAATCATATTCACTTTCGAAATTATATCCAGCTTCGAAATCATATCACATTTGAAATCATATCACTTCCGAAATCATATTTTCTTTCAAAATCATACTTCCAAAATAAGTGAAACCCTCATTTCAAAATCATCATATTCAATCAAATATGTCATTTAAATAGTTTAAATTGATTAAAATAGATTAAACTGGATTAAATAGATTAAAATAAACTAAAATAGTTTAAATTGATTAAAATAGTTTAAAATAGATTAAATTAGTTTAATAGATTGAAAATCTTAATAATAAGGATTTAAAAATAACATATTTTTAAACAGTTTATATTAAAATGATTAATTTGAAACTAATATCAAATTAGACTATTTCTTTCATTTCAACACATCTGAATCATGTCCAGCTTTCAAATCAACAAACTAAATTTTGACTTTCAATTCAAATTCCCATTTAAACCATTTAATTAATATCGATTTCAAATCCAAGTTCGAATAATAAATTCAAAATATTTCAAATTTAATAGATTTCAAAGTTACATTTTCAAACGTTTTCAATAACTCAATTTCGATAAATTTCATTTATACTTCAAATTCAACCTTAAAATTTCAATTTAATTTCTCTAAACAATTCCTTTAAACCAATTCCAATTTCAACATTTAAAGCTTGGATTTTCGAAAATAATTCAGTTTATATAAATCCAATTTTATTTCGAAATATCATTTAACCAAATTAAAAGTTTAAGGATTTTAAATCATTTAATTTAACCAATCCGGTGTCCATGTATAATTTTCTACTCTATGGTCAAGTGATACAAATATTTATCATTTCAATCCGCAATAATTTTAATTTATGGGTATATATCATTTCAACCCGCAATCCTGAATTAACATTCAAAATCCACAAAATCACTAGGATTTATCATTTCAACCCATAACGATTTTCCCTAATCTATCAGATCATTCAGGTATGTATCATTTCAACCCATAAGGATTTTCTAACAATAAACTAAGGGAACTTGCAGTGTTATAACAATATGAATATAACATCCAATCATCAAATATCAATAATTAAACATCCTTCACAATCATCATTCAAATCAACCAATAAATAATATCAATTAACTGGTTGTCAATAACAGGTATTTAATTGGCAATTTAAAATTCAATATTAAATTAAATGGCAATTATATTCAATAAACTTAGATATAACTGGAATGACTATTTAAAAATCAAACAGCAGCCAATCAACTTCTAATTACATCATAAATTTAATTAAACCAACATAAGACAATTTAGTAGTTGTGAGTGGGTTAAAACACTCACCTTTGATTTCAAATTGATTTGAAATCCAAATTAAGGCCCAACATTCAACAGTCTCAGAATTCGTCCAAACCAGTTTCAAAATGTCCAGAATTTCAATATGTTCATAGCCGAACAAACCGCGCATAAAACCGACCTCGTACATAAAAGTTATGGTAATTAGAAGATTGAAATCAAAATTTAAATAAAATAAAATAAAAAATAAAAACGTGCACGTTATTACCTGGCCACGTCCACAATGCCTACTCGTCTCTAACCCTAGCCTGTATCACATGATCGATCTACAGAACAAGCCGCGGCCACGATGACCAAATCACACTCACCCACGGCTTCTTTCACCTCAATCAAGCAACGCCACCTCGACACCCACCTCAGGCCGACCTCCTAGACACCCACTCGTAAGCTCCGGCCATCCCTTGGTCGTACGCCGTCGTTCGAAATAAACGCCATTCGTGGCGAATTCGTGGCCCTTTGACACAAAGTAGCCGTATGGATCGAACCTGCTCATCACCCTCTACGTGCCCATGCCCTCCGATCGAGCCACCGTCGAAGATCCACCGTTAAACGAGGCTATGGCCTATGGACGGCCGAGAACAAATCACTAATTACTGGACAAACGATGATTCGATTGCAAAAACGAATTGCACAGTGGATTACGCTTGTCGAGAGCTTCGAAACGGTATATAATATGTTAGGGTTTTGAGGAGTTTGATTTTTGAAATTGGATATGAAATTGAATTAGGGTTTGTATCTATAGTCATTGGAAAGAAGAAGAAGCTGATAGATGGAATAGACAGATACATACAGAAATGAGAAATAAAAAGGCTGCTAGGGTTAGAACAAAATCTATTTATATGGACTAGGCCCGATAAAATGAATTAACATATCGAATTAGTTCGAATGACAATAACGACTCTAAAACCCCGTTCCATCTTCGAAATGAAAATAGGTCGTCCATATATCAAAATAGATATTTTCGACATTTTAAAATGCAATGGAACAGTTTTTAAGTCCTAATTCCATCTTATGAAGAAGTTAGCTTTTAAAACCAGCTTATTTCAAATTGATTTCATTAATTTGATTTCTACGCGTTTCGAGCCCGCACGATCAAACGACAAGTCCAATCGCTACGAAACTTGAAATCCTATAATAATTCACTATTACGGATCCAATGAAACTAGTTTCGTCAAAATCCGAGACAGTAGCCAAAATGGCTATTTTCACGTTTATTAAATAAATTATTATTAAATTAATTAAATCACTTTTCAAATTCAAAAATAACTAACCATTTTTATCATTTTTGATTTCCTATAAACTTATAATCATTTAAACAAATTTTCCATGTCAATTCGAATATTAAATTTTGCACTAATTACGGTGTTCAATTTCAATTGCAGTAAATCCGTTAATTATAATTTAAATTCTAATAAATTGATTTAATTTGATTTCAATCCTTTTTATTCAATCAATCATTACTTTACGAACATAGTTAACATTGGTTTACCATTTATTACATCAATATTCTACAGTTACCATTTTTAATTCATATTAACTGCAATAATTAATTAGATTAATTGCAATTGACTCCTAATTTAATTTCAATGTATTAAATAAATAGGTGATAAATGACAATTGTTACATTTTACTTAATTTAATCACATTTATAAGTTTATTATCTACAAACAAATGTTATAACTCCCTACACAGCACTAATTATACTCAATTTCAATTAATTACATATTATCTCACCATTTAATATACATTTAATTTATTTCCTTATTTACAATTTCTATAACCAATTATACTTTATAACCATTTCAATTAATTGGAATTACATTAGAATAGTTATCAATTTCTTTAAATTAAAATTACAAACATTACATTCTAGTTATTTTTCTTATTAATAAATCATAAATTTTTATTTCTTCCAATATTAACACCAACGTCTTATTTAAATTAATATTTTTAATTATCGAAAATTACGGATCGTTACACTTTTCTTCCCTTGATTTTGGTTTTGTTATTGTCACATCATTTCAAATTCTTTAAGATTGCTTTGATTTTCTGTGGTCTGGATGTATTTTGTAATCAAGTTAAAAAAAGGCCTTAGTTTCAACTTATCAGTTCTTTATGCACACATACTGCACTGTGCTATCTAAAAATCAAATTTCATCGGTGTTTTATTCATATTCGTTCCTAATGTAAATATTTATCTTATTTGCAGGTGTGTGGAAGAAGAAGGATGCGAAAGTTATGGTCTTCTTTATAATGCAAACAACCAAATATGTACTTGTTTTTTTGTTAAACTTTGCTACTATTTTTTGGGGTGTGCTTAAAACATTTGCTACTACGTTTTGATTTATGTGTTTTAAGCTATAAGATATTATGTGTATGAATATTTGATATGTTTAATGTAATGTGTTACATCTCTATATTTATTATCTTTTATGATTCTTGCATTATTTAAATGATTTTATGTTTAAAATGATTATTATTGTGCAATTTGATATTGGTATTTAATACTGTAATTTATGAATAGGATGCAAAAAAAATTGAATTGTGAAACTAAACCATAGCACTTGAAAACCGCTATAAATATTTAATAG
Source organism: Allium fistulosum (assembly GCA_030737815.1). NCBI lineage: Eukaryota > Viridiplantae > Streptophyta > Magnoliopsida > Asparagales > Amaryllidaceae > Allium > Allium fistulosum. The sequence goes on along the minus strand of CM060904.1, from coordinate 1,212,914,518 downwards.
CGCCGAATGACCGCTATTAAATCTGTTAGTATTACAGATCGATGCATAACAGAAAAAGCGCTATGGTATTATAAAACGCATAAAGAATGATGAATAATAAGTCAATAGGCGCTATAAAAGAACATATCATAACAGAGTATAAGCGCTATTGTAGTTGAATCTTTATAGTGGCATATTGGTGTTGTGACAAGTCAACATCTACAATAACATGTCCATATACAGCGCTCATAATCCACTATTAATACTTTTTATAGCGAATTATTAGTGCTATCTTAGAAAAAAACAAAAAATATTTTGTGGCTAATAACGAATTTAGCGGACAAATAGCACTATTATAGTAATCAATAACACATAATCTGTCGCTATAAAAATGTTTAAAATAGCGGATTATTTGCGCTCTTATATTAGTACTTTTTATAGCGCTTATTATGCGCTATAAATTGTTCACTATTTTTAATAACATGTCGTTATACAACGTTTATTAAACCACTATTATAGGCTTTAATAGCGTTTTTTTGGCGCTATCGTAGGGTCTTTTGTTGTAGTGGCAGTTAGTGCCAAAAATGATGGCAAGTTTGACTATCATACCTTCTTTGATTTAGCGGATCGGTACTAGTCAGAGGCATGGCACTAGACTAGCGGAGATCATGGCTAAGTTGAAGGAACGAGTAGAGTCTATAGTGGTGATGTAGTGCGGGCTTGACTGAGATGATTGGCTCCTTAAGGATGGAAGTTTGTTTGTTCCCGAGTGGAAATGGGAGCAGATATCAATGGACTTCATCGATGGATTGCCAAGGACTAAAGGTAGGTACGGTAGGATCTGAGTAATGGTCGATAAATTTATGAGGTGTGCTATATTTATACTCGTTAAGTCCAGTAGAACGACATCCAAATTATCTAAGTTGTATGTGAAGTGGATTATGCAATTCCACAGTGTGTCAAAAAGCATTGTAAATGACTGGAACCCATTGTTCACTAGTGGGTTTTAGGAAAACTTATAAGAGGCATTGAGAAAGATGGTACCGAAATAGCTAGATGATACTTAGATTTAACCAAAAACTTCGAAACCTTGTAGGTCTATTCGTATCGTAGGACATGATACGAAACAGCTTAGGAGGAAGATGATGAAGTAATAAAGATTTAGTGGAGTGAAAGCGAAGGTGGTTATAAATGGAAGACCAAGGGGAGCATGTGGACTACTTGTACAGAGCTCTTTACTTGGTAACATTTCCATTTTATAGTTAGCTTTCACATTTGATATCATATTTGATACTTTATATTAGATAGTTTAGTATCCTGGATGCTAGGATAGGAATGGATGTTACTTCTTGGTGTTTGATACTATATGTGCATGTTTGATGTTTGATGGTTGATGTTTAATTTGATTGCTCATGCTTATTATGGTTGTTAAGCATGTAGGATAGATATGTTTGATTTTGAATTGTTCAATTTGGGGATTTTATGGGGAAAATTTCTAAAGGAGGGGAGAGTGTAACAACCCGTATTTTATATATCAGAGAAACGTAAAATATTGTTTTTAAATTTATATAGGGTCGTATTTGGATATAACTTTGGGTAATGTTGAGTAGTGACATTTTAGGCCCTTGTAATTTAATCAGATGATTCTGATTCTAGATGTATTTTTTGGCATTTTCGGTAGTTATACATATTACATTGATATACGTGCATCAATCGGCACTGGAGGATTTGGGTGAATGAAAAATGTCCTTAGGTTTAGAAAAAGTGTACAAGTCGCATAGTTGAAGAATTTTCAAAATTGGATATTCCAATAACCCGTATGACTTAAAAATGCCCAAAAATAGCATCCTGGGGCAAAGTCTTGGATTTTGACGAAACTTGTACCGTTGGATTGGGAAAAATAAGACGAGTCACACCATCGAAGAATCGTCGCAATCCGACGTTCCTAGAAGTCATATGACCACAAAACGTACGTTGGAATTTTTGGAATAAAAGAAAATGGGGTACATTAGAACCCTAAACCTACCCACTGCACCATAAATATTTCTTTCTTCGCTAGCCACACACTTTCATTCTTTCATAACTTATCTTCTTCCTTGCAAGAAACCTATCTTCCCACTTACATTCTCCTCTTCTTTTTAGAGCAAATAATCACTGTTTTGGTCAAAATAAAAGTCGGATCTCTCTATTTTTTCGAGAGCTATGCAGCCGTTGCCTTGGTTCGACCTAACTTCGAATGTGGTGGTCAGAAATAGCAAATCCGATGAAGGGGTGATTTTTTAAGGAGCATCGAAATGGGTTTGAATGACATGGATTTGTTCGTCTCGGCAAGTGGAGTGTGAAAATATAGATCGCTATAGGGGACTATGGTGGTCGGTGGATGCTTGGAAAGTTGGGGATGAAAATGGATTTACTTCATATTTAATTTACATCGCGGTCTGAGATGGAGGTTGCATGGTCATCGGAGTAGCTGGAATAGGTGCAGGCAGTAGTGAAACATGTGGTGGTTGTCTAGAGTGGCACAATATGCCTAGGCAATGTTTGAAAACGAATATAAATACGTGCATACATACATATACATACATACATATACATACATACATACATACATATATATATTTGTGCAGTTAAAACCCTATAAAATCTCCTCTATAGCGTGTAACGCTCATCGACCGCTACGCTTTTTCAATATAGCACTATTAAATAATAGATTCGCTTTAAGCCCCGCTGTTTTCCAATGCACCTGCTAGTCAAGTCTTTTTAGCACCCGCTTTAGCAACATTAGTATAAAATGTTGATTTGACTAGTTATCTTTTGAAATAAATCAACACAGTTAGGGTTTTAAGGTATAATTGCTCAATATAGGTTAGAAATATATTGTACTCACTAAATCTAGACTGCATAAATCATGATATTCTTTAGTTTTGTTATATAAAATTAAACAATATTTATTTTTTCTACACAAATGACGTGAGAATGAGAATAAAATAACTTTAAATATTAGTATTTATATCTAATAATGGTTTTTATATCTCCGCTAGTTTCCGCTATATCCCCACTTTACCCCCACAATAATTTTTTGCACTTTACCGTTATGGAATTACTAAGTGCTTTAACTGCACAGATATATGTGTGTGTGTTGCGACTGCTATGGGGATGGCTGGAGTAGGCGGTAGTGGTGGAGAGGAGCGATGACATTAGGTTGGTGGTGGTTGGCAGCCATTGATGTGTGGTAGAAATGTGGAATTGGTTGCGTTCTCATGGCTAAGGGAAAGTGGGTGACCGGAGTTGGTAGCCGAAGAAGGTAGCGGTGGTGCCAGAGCAGTGACAGGTGGAGCACGTGGAGACCACGGGTGGAAGTCAGGTGGTAGGAGCAAAGTTCGGCAGTGGAGTTTGATGCATGTGTGAGCAAGGAGTAATAGGTTTGTATACAGGAAATAACGTGTTATGGGGAAGAAGGTGATGTGTATAGGTAATTATTAAATTGGATTAAGGAATTAATTAATTAGTTAATTTATATATATTCGATCTCTTATATCTTTCATATCATTTTCAGACAAGGTCCGATTTGGACACGGTTTCTTATGTTGCACTCATATTGGAGCCCTCTATGACTTGGTGTAGGATTGGAAAAGTTTTGTTGAGGCGAATGATATTGTCTCTCATCATACTGTGTTTGTTAATATGGTGTAAAATCAATGTTTTGAAATAATTTACAACTTTAAAATGTGAGTTTTTAATATATTTAAAACCACACCTAATTTTATAAAAGAATTTTAAAGTGTTTTAATATGCTTTTAAATTGGATATCACATATGTCATCATAGACGCACTATTTACTAAAAATCGCTAGATTTAGGCCATTTTTGATATGAATCCCAAGGAAAATATAGACATGTTGTACATGCTTTATGTATTCTATATTGGCTGCATGTATGCTATGTTGGTTGTATGTATGCTTGTTTTGGGTGGATATATCGATCAATAGGCGATATAACGTTAGGAAATATCCCATACAATAGGGTTTTATGTATATCAATTGAATGCAATAGGATGGGAACTCAATTAAATACAATAGGATGGGAACTCACATGGATAGGATAGAGTTCCATGCATATTCAATTAAGTGCAAAAATGATGGAAACTCGAATGGATGGGATAAGTTGTAGAAGAGTACCAGATGCATACCGATGGATCTGAAGGCGGAAGACAATGGAATCGGGCATGTTCTTCGAATTTCAGGATAGTTGTCGGACATTTTCACTTAGTTTGCACTTAGCAATTTTTGGCTAAGTACATGACCAAAGTGGTCGGTATTGACCAATGTAGAGTGATCGGTACTCACCAATATTGACGATGGTCAATTTGGCCAACCTTTGACTTAGACAATGAGGAGGCCTCGAGGAGCACGATGTGATGGTTTGTTGCTGACTCTTGATTTCAATGTTATTGCTCTATTATGAGAGGTTTTAATGGTGAAGCGATGACGTGACGCTTCGATGTGATGACTTCAAGACTTTGATGACGACGACTCAATGATGATGGAGTTGTGTTCGGATGATGATGACTTGTTAACCGGCTTTTTTACCAAGCAGGTTTCAACTAGAAGTGGAATTTTGAGACAAGGATGAAACGAACCACAAACTTGGAAAAATACTGAAAAGGGGATGAATACAACATTCAACGAATTTCAAGAAAAATAGGGATATGTTTACCTCTCGGTACCGAGATGTATTTCTTCCATTTAGCACCCCTTAAATTTCTGATACTTGATGCTTGACCTCTAGGAATCGTGGTGAAGTGTTTCTCTCGGAGAGTAGATGAACAACTTTAAGGATCTATAAGAAGAAAGCAAAGGAAACATGATGAGATAAGTGGAATCAAGGAAATCGTCAGGAATGACTCAACCTTCATGGAAAAGAATTTGGAATGCATCAAATTGGAGATAGGAGAGTAAAGCAAATAAGAAGGAGAGGTTTCCACCAACACAAACCTCTTAGTACCGAGAGCTCCATATTGAGATTTGTGTCATCGTGCTCCTTCCTCCACTCCTGGGCTTGTATCTGGAATTTGTACTATACAGGTTTTTGGATCTGCAGAGCACTTTCTCCAATAAATACATACCATATGGCAACCAAAGAAGAATATTTGTTGGACTTTTGGCTCTTCTTCTTCTTAATCCCTTTCTCTCTTTACAATAGTCACCAAGGCAAACATTGTTAACAGTTATAGGTTTAAGAACCTGTCAATTCCTTGTACTTGTTATCTAAATCTCTCACAATCGCATAATCAATAAAAATATAAAGTGGACGTATGCCAGAGGTTGTCGAACCACTATAAAAATTCTGGTGTGCTCTTTACTTTCCTGCTATTTTATGCTAGATCTCTATATTTCAACAGATTTTTGGGTATTGTGCCATTTTTGACATTAACACGACTCAACATTGATGGAGTCGTGATGATCCACCATGGCGGGTTTAAGGAATGGAATTTGTGCATGGAATGTTGAAGGATTCTATTGTGAAAAGTGGAACATTTAAGGGTTTTATTTTGATGAATGGAAACGGATGGAGAGAGAAAGGGCTCGGATATGCATGCTAAGAGATCGCTAATACTCTGAGTGTTTTCTGATGTACTTGTAAGTAAGGGTATTATAAGGATTCCCATTGGGTACTTGGATGATTATCCCGAATGGTTGAAGGGATTCATACACCCTGGATTGTTGATGGATGCTATATTTGCCATAGTTGATATACTTGTTATTTATCGCTCTAAGGATGTCACATGACATAGGTATCTACGAGATCAATACCTAGACACTCGACGGTGTACCACGATGTTCGTACACTTATGATGATAGTAGATGATAGATTACCATATATTATTATATGCTAACTCTTTGGATGTAGAGACATGTTAGGTATGATTATTTATACCCTATGTCACATATAATATATCGACTATCATAGTATTTTGAGATCGTTTATCACTTAGACCGGACTATTGTTTGACTCGGTATTTTATGCTTTGCTTCTTACTATTTAAGGTACTCTTAAAATGAGTAAACTGGATAGCAGGTTTTGGTGATACACGGTGTTGTACAGATGGACGAGTGGGAGACAGTGCTTTGTCGTACTTATATGTAGGCTTATTATTGCTTATTCCACCATGCGACACTATGGAGCTTAAACAGTATCAGCTATTTTATTTAGAGGCAGATATCTTTTGAGATTATTGCTAGTTGTATAGACTATATTATTATTTTATAACTTTGTAAACATGTGTACTCTGATATTATGGTTCATTTAATTATTATTGTCTCGTCTATTTTATATCTGTAATGATTATCATATTTTATTCGGTGCGCTGTGAGATATACGATAGGTCCTATGATTTTTTTTATTTACTTTACAACCTTGACAATCGTCCTATATCGACCGGGCACCATATTAGCGCAATCTATAGGTATATTGGGTGCTGGAGATGTAAGGCGGTGGTCGCAACATTTTTCTAAAATGGTTGGAAGCATAAATTGAACATTCAAAGATCAAAGTACACATGCATAAATTAAAGACTTGTAGAATTCGTTGAGCTGTAGTCGAAGCTAGGAGACATGGTATAACATTGAGAATCACTATATTATAGTGTTAGTTCATATACTATTGTATTAATATTAATCAGTTCATAGGTCCCCCGAACATGTACTTGGAAGAACTATGTGACAATATATTGGCTAAAAATAAAATAGCATTATCATGTAACATGAAACATACATGTCAAATAAAGTCACAATGATAATGTCACTACCAAAATCTAATCACTGTTATTCATTTTATTTTAATTGGCATTTCATTTTTCATAAACACAATATAAGTTAAAATATCATATATCAAAGAAGAAAAGCCAATTCTAATTGTTTTGAAATTTCCATAGAGATATCACTTGATTGGTGCCATAATAATACGTTCCAACTTCTCTATATTTGTGATCCAAATAAAGATTGAACTATTTCATTACTCATACAATACTTTGGTTCTAAGTGCATAATTTCTTTTATGTGTTTTACTTTACTAAAGAAGAATAAGTGGGAAGTTTTTTTTCATTTTTATGACCCCTGTAAATAATGTTTTAGCAAACATTATATTGTTCCCATGACTTCTATTTAAACTGCAACAATTTTCTCTAACACCCTACACTCAAATCATCATTATTGCAATTAATTTGAAGATTCTGAAGTTGAATTCATATGGATTGCTAAATTTTAATTGTTGTAGGTTTATGTGATTATATTATATTATTTCAAGATTTTAATTTAGAATATAAATGGTAAGAAGTTTTTTTATCCATTATAAACAATGAAGGTGTTTTCCAAAAAAAGTACTAAAGTGGGAATTATATTTATACCCTTATTTTATAATTATTTTCCAAAAGATATCCACTGAGTTTTTTAGAAGGGGTCAAGGACTAAAATTCAAGTTCGTTTATTCACATGAACCAAAACAAAATCTAGAGTATCCAAGTGCAAATAATTGTCTTACGAAGGTTAAAGAGCAATGAAAATTTTCAATCTAATCTCTCACTCCATTGCACCTCAAAACACTCACAATCGATGTCATCTTCAGTTCTTCCTCAAACATTTCCACAACCTCCCAACTACTCGTTACAAACTACAAACCCTTACACCTTCACTTTTTTGCAGTAATCCATTCAAACCCAAATACCGTGATTCATAATTCATAGACGTAAAAATACGAAAAAGATTGCATTACACAAATTTCATACCAAAAGCAAATTCAAAAGCCAAAAATATGATATTCATCTTTCAATCCAGAAAACAAAGAGCTGCCTTTGACTATTATTTGGTTATAATTAAACAAGTATGGCCATACTAATTGACACTGATGATAAATTAAGAATCATGGGCTAATGGCATAATGTTTTATAGGGTAGACTGTATTTTTCAAAGGACCAAGTTTGATGATATATTAAGAATCCAGAACTACCACATCTATGTTTAAGAAATTAAATGTCGAGTATGTTGAACCTGCTTAGTCACAGAGTCTCAAATAATTCTACAAAAGGTTGTTATATAGTTTATGTATGTATTATTATATATGTTTGGAAGTTTCATAATACACATTATTTGGTTCACTCATTTATTAATATACTGCAGAAGTTTTGTTATATTTCTACCTACTATGAAAGTAAAGTTCAAGTAAACCAATACAATCCTTGCAAGTGCTGACTGTCCAAAACAAAAACTCCATAACATCAAATAGTATTTTAGCTTGAAAATCATACTTCACAGTACATTAATTGATTTTTCCTATCGGTGTACATAAAACAATATAGTCTTACAACCATATCAGTAAACATGATTAACGTCAAATAAGAAACCAAATCAATAAACATGAACATGAAAAAAATAAAATCTATGCCATAATAACCATCAAACTATCATACGTAATTGCCAATTTCAGTCTTTGTGAGAGCTTCAATACAATATAAATATCAATATGAACTTAAGAGTAATGCAAATAATTCAAAAATATTGACAATAAAACTTAAATTATAAGATTACTTGAGTTTGGAAAGTTCATAGTAGAAAACCAACAGATTTGGCACATTGGAGGAGCCTTTGATTTACCAATCAACTTCGAAAATCTTAACATATCCAATGGAGAAAAATCACCTCGTTGAGTCCTCCACTTCTTTCATCATGCTAATGCCACCACAACACTATCTTTGTATTCGGTATTTGAAACCATTAGGACTACTGTCACCGTTTTGTCTCTTTATATTCTGTTGGAAAATTAATCATCATTATCTGCAAAATGAGATAATCATTTATTCATTCTATGCTTGAATAGAATAAAAACACTATAGACTATATATAGAATCCAAAAAATCAAATATACAAATAATATAGAAAGAAAATTGAATAAAAGGAGGAACACAAACCAAGTCTAATGAATACCACCGAGATTCTGCTCTATTTTTAAAATGGAATTTATTATGCAAGGTGTATATTATGGAATAGAAAATCATAAATTTTGAATTAATATAGGTACCAAATTTGAATGGAGAGTTCCTATTATTGGTAGAGAGGGACTATAGTAGAAATAGAAAGCCTATTTATGTATGAAAAAATAGAACAGAATTCATTAATGAATGTTATAAAGTGCGGTAAATTTTCAATGTCTACACAAACATACATAAACTCAAGCAATGTAAAATCATTTGTAAACCAATATCCTTATCAAATCAAAATAGCCTAAGCCATGAACTACCTTTTTATTAATAAGTTAATTTTGTTTTGGTTAAATACAATTATTGTTAAAATATATATAATACATTCTGAGGTTGAGGACTTACTATGTTGTTAGTTCAACTACCACACCATAGCAACATGTTTCCTTGATGTAACTGATGACATCATAAGGCTTAAGCACACTGGGAGTACATTAAAACTTCGAATCTTCAATCTTCTTTCAGATATTGCCTGAGTATTATTAACTAAACAGCTAGTATGGGGTTATCTTTAATGTGGTAGCTAAGGTTGTCAATGGTTAAGGGAAACATTTGAAATCTATCCTGTAAGAGAAACAGATTAAAAGAAGAGATAATACTTTTATTATTTGTTTCTCAATACAATGTACAATACAAACTCTAGTACCGTATTTATATAGATTACAACAGTACTTGGTATTGGGCTATTTGTATATGGCCCAAAGCCTTATTACATGAGACAGAATACAAAGATAGCTGTGTAACTCTCGTTACATCATAACTCGCCCCTTCAATTAGATCTAGGGTTTTCTTTCTTCATCTTTCTCTGCGCCGCCACTTCTAACTCTAAGCTCCTCCCTTAATCTGCTGAAATTTGTCGTAGATAATGGTTTCGTGAGAATGTCCGCTCTTTGATAGAAGGCTGGAATGTGACAAACTTCCAGTCTCTTGCTTATGACCTTCTCACGAACGAAGTAGAGATCGATTTCGATATGCTTCGTTCATGAGTGCAAAATTGGGTTTGCAGTGAGGAAGACAGAACTGAGATTGTCGCACCAGATAATCGGTGTGTTGTTGAGATCAAATTTGATTTCTTGAAGTAGCGATTCAATCCATGTAATCTCTGCTGCAGTGCTGGCTATGGATCTGTACTCAAACTCTGTGCTAGAGCGAGATACAGTGACTTGCTTCTTTGAGCTCCAGGAAATTGGGTTGTCGCCCAGGTAAATGCAATACCTTGATGTCGATCTTCGATCATCAGGGTCGGAGGCCCAGTCTGCGTCTGAGTAAGCCTGTATCCTTAGTTGTTTTGTGCTGTTGAACATTAGACCATGATTCAAAGTTTCTTTCAGGTATCTCAAAATACGTTTAACTGCTTTCCAGTGTTCATTGAGAGGTTTGTGCATAAATTGACATACTTTATTTACACTGTAGCTTATATCTGGTCTGGTTATGGTAATATATTGCAATGCTCCTACAATGCTTCTATATTGTTTTTCGTTTTCAATAACTTCACCCATGTGTCTTGAGAATCGAAGATTGTTGGTCATAGGAGTAGGCAGTGGTTTAGCATTATCCATACTTGCTCTTTTCAGAATGTCTAGGATATATTTTTTCTGGCATAGATACAGTTCTGTACTTGATTGCTGTATGACTTCTATACCTAGAAAGTATTTTAAATCACCAAGATCCTTAATGGAGAAAGCTTGATCCAAATGCTTTATTGACTGATCTATGACTTTACTGTTACTTCCTGTAATGATGATGTCGTCAACATATATCAGAATATACGTAACACTGTCTTCCTTGCATTGTATATAAAGAGAGTTGTCTGACTTTGTTGGTGAGAAGTCTTGCTCCATCAATGTTGCTTTGAGTTTTTCATTCCATACACGTGGAGCTTGTTTTAGACCATAGATGGCTTTATGTAGCTTGCATATGATTCTGTTGTTGTCTCCTCTTTCATACCCTTCTGGTTGTTCCATAAACACAACCTCTTTTAGATCTCCATAGAGAAAAGCATTGTTTACATCTAGTTGTCTGATCTTCCATTTCTGGTATAGTGCAATGGTAAGTATAATTCTTATAGTTGTTGGTTTAACTACAGGAGAAAAGGTTTCATAAAAGTCGAATCCATATTGTTGGTTGTAACCCTTAGCTACAAGTCTGGCTTTGTATTTGTTTATGCTTCCATCTGAATTTCTTTTAATCTTATATGTCCATTTGCAACCAACCATATTACTGTCCTTAGTTCTGGTTGTGAGACTCCAAGTTTTGTTTTTGATGAGTGCTTTATATTCTTCATCCGTAGCTTGTTTCCAGTTGATGTTTGTAACAGCATCCTTGTAGTTGTTTGGCTCTGTCTGACTTAATAGAGCATTGTAAACTTTTGGCTTATATATGCCACTCTTGGACCTTGTTGTCATATGGTGTCCTGTTCTTGCAGGTCATGTTCACTGATGTTACCATCTGTGTGTTGAGACTTGGATGGAGACTGTTCTTTCTCTGAGTCTGCACCATTGTTCTGGTCTGTGTTGCTAGGAGGAGGACTTGAGATCTTTTTAGAATCATGACCTGATCCAGAATTTTCTCTGGATACTGTGAGTTGTGATTCATTGTCTCTCTGCTTATCTCCTCCAGTTGCATTGATGCTCCAGTCTGACACAATAGGTATGGATGGTAATGATGCACTCCCTTTGTCATATACTTTCTTTGTAGTTCTGATATTTTCATCTGCAAAGGGAAATTTTTCTTCATTAAATACAACATGTCTTGAAACAAATATCCTACCATCATTACTTAAGCATCTATATCCCTTTTGATTATTTTCATATCCAAGAAATGTACAAGGGGTGGATCTTAGACTTAGTTTATGACTGTTATATGGTCTGAGACATGGGAAGCATAAGCACCCAAATGTCTTCAGACTTTGATAGTCTGGTTTAACCCCAAATAATGTTTCAATGGGATTTAGGTGCTTGAGTACCTTGGTAGGTAGTCTATTAATCAGATAGAATGCAGTGTTGAATGCCTCTGGCCAAAATTTTATTGGCATAGAGGCTTGAGCTAGTAATGTTAGCCATGTTTCTACTATATGTCTATGTTTCCTTTCAACAAGATCATTTTTCTCTGAGGTATATGGGCAAGTTGTTCTTTGAACAATTCCCCTTTTTTGAAAATATTCCTTTAGTGGTTTATACTCACTGCCTCCATCAGTCTGTATTATTTTGAGTTCATTATTTGTTTGCTTTTCAGCATGTGTTATGAACTGTATCACCGCATTGCTTGTGTCTGCTTTTGATTTCAAGAAATATATCCATGTATATCTAGAATAAGCATCAACAAAAGATATGTAGTACCTGTATCCATAGTCAGAACTTACTGGTGCAGGTCCCCACAGATCTGTGGCTACCATACCAATATCCACGTCCATATTCAAAAGGCGGATAAATATCTGATATCTGGAAAAGCGGATACAGATGCGAATATGAGGACATCCACATCCGAAAATTATCCTTTCGGTTTTTGTCAAGATTATAGTTATTTTATGTGTAGTTCAGTACAATGAAAGATATATATTTATTAGTTTATTTAGTTAATAGTTTATATTATATGTCCTTAATGCATATCAACTGCTGAAAACTATTTATTATCATCATAAATGTTGATTTTGCATACTTTTATAATCAATAAGATTGAAAAAAAATTATGTTAAACCAAAATTTTATATTTATATTTTTATCGATCATTAGCGGATATGATAATTATCTGATATCCATTTATATCCACAGACGCAGATATCAGATATTCGAAAATGATTTCGGATGTAGATGTGGATATAGCACTATTTGCATCCAAAAGTATCCATTGATAGGTCTAGTGATAGCTTAATATCCTCCCACTACATCGAATGGTATAACATTGAAGTCACGAATCACCTCTCACATAAAATGATATACTGCACTTTGAATTCACTATTGTCAGCCAAATATAAATTACAAAAAATAAAGAAATTTAGAACTCTAGCTCTTAACATCGTAAGTCATTTGATTTAATGTGTAGCTAACTGAATATCGAATTTTTAAGACGCTCGATTAAAATCGAGTGGCAGATCTTCTATTTTTATAGAATGGGTTTATCTCTAGATGAAATTTTAAGGTGTAAGAGAAAAGGGGGGAAATTTTGAAAAATTAAAAGGAATACTCAAGCGTACAAAATTAAATATCAAAATATGTATGTGCTTTGTGAGTGTATTTTCCACCTTAAATATTGAGTATACATGCAATATACTTGGATGAATACTAGACAACAGAGCTTTGTTTAGATTATTGAATTATAATAAAATAGACGATTGGCTTGGACATTTAAACGTAGACCATCCTGGTTTTTTAGTTATTTTTTCTTGCAACAGTACAACATAGAGGTGATTAATACTGGAAAATGTAGCTAGGCATTTATCAAGCTAACTTGTTTCTTGTATTTTAGAGGTTTTTCGCTCTTTTTTCATTTCACAAATTAATTTATGCAGCAGCACATGCTACACATTCTTAAAAGTAAGAATCTACCATATAGTCATCTAGAAAATTATGAAATATACAATGAAACATGTTTGTACTTGTGTTTGTGTTAGTGCTACACTCACATTATTCTCTCATTTTGCTTATCCTTTGTGTAAGCTTTATCTCAATAAAATTATATTTATATTCGATATTAGATATACTAACTCAGAATATAAATTTTCTTGGTACTCAATGTAGAGAAAATAATGGTGGGTAGGTTTGGGCTTTCAATATTTTAAGTGAGAATTAGCCAAAAATGCAAAATTGGCTTAAACATAGCAACAAGCAATGCTCTATTTTTGCAGTATTTTGAAATAACCAAATGAACTGTAAGAGAAAAAGTGGGTAGCATATTCAGGTGGAGACGTGAAAATAATCACATTGAAAAACAAAATAATCTAGCATGACTTAAGAAAACTTAAATTTACCATTGATTACGTCAATAGTTTGTATTTAGTTTTTGCTATTGTGAAAATATAGAGAATTTTTAAGGACTTTGGTGAGAAATCTCACAATTAGTACCTTAACTAAACTAACGACTATGTATAATGTGATATCATAACCGATCGAGTTTGGGATTGTAATGTAGCAGTCAAAAAGCTTTTGCCATTTGCTTGGTGTTCGCTACAGAGAAAATGAAGGTGGATAGTTTTGCACTCTCCCTTTTTTTAAGTGAGAGTTAGCCAAAAATAGCAGAAGTAATTGTATTATGGCTTAAACACGGCACCAAGCAATGCTCTATAATGAAAATGAACAAAACAAAAGAATCTAGCATGACCAAAGAAAACTTGAATTTACCATTAACTAAATCAACAATATCCACGTGGGTTTAACAATTTATTGGACATTATTTCACTTGAACAACATATGCCAATTAATAATTTATATGTGTTGCTAGGAGCTCCTCATTTTCCTCCTCTTGATACTATTGCTACAAAATACCATAAAATTTTACAATATACCCTTTCTAATACCAGACTTTTTAAAGGGCTACCAAATGTATCATTTTTGATTTTTTTTTGCACGATGAACAATCATTGACGAACATCATTTTCCACGGTGATCAACCACCAAACAATATTAACTCGATGGTTGATGGCCGTGGAAAATGAGGTTGGCCAGAGGTTGCTCACCGTGAAAAACAACTTTACGCGATGGTTGATTACCATGTGAAATGACTTTGATATTATGAAGCACATAAATTTTATTACGTATTTTTTCTATGGTATCAGGAAGAGGAAAACTGGGTGCTCTTAACAACTCACTAATTTAATTAATGTACCATGAATAGTTTATATCATCACATCTTCTGATTTTCCTATGCACCTATTTCTTTTCCTGATAAACATTGAACCATAAGCTTGTAAGACTTAGCTTTTTTATCATGCAGCTTACAGACATCACTGCTGAATACTTAGGGTGCGTTCTTTTACGAACCGAAAGGGGAAAATGAAAGGGGCAAACGAAAGAGGCTGGGAAGGGGGAAAGTTCGCGAAAGTGGAATCCGTTCTTTTTACGAAAGGGGCAACGCGAAATGGGCAAAATTATTATTCTATTATTTGTTTGTGTTATTATTTTATTTACGTTAATTATTTTTAAATACAGATTACATAATACAAATGCAAAAATAAAAATTCATACTTCATAATTCACATTACAAATGCAAAAATAAAAATACCGAATAAAAATGCAGAAAATAAAATACATATAAAATAAACTACATTCTCTTTCTCAACTGCCTAACAAGATCAATAACAGTCTTTCTAAGCTGCTCGGGTTTGTCCAGCAGGGCATGCAAAGGATTGACACCTTTGCTACCATACTCAGCCGAACAAATCGCGACCTCCCATTCTTCATAATCGCCATCCTCCTACTTCACTTCCATACACCTAACAAGAGTCAGATCATGCAAGAAACTGCCAACAGACCTAGAAGGGCCACCAGTTGGCCATTGCTGTCTAGACGCTCTACGACTGGTGATCTCCTCAGCATCACCCTGAAGATAGTCACCATAAATCTATGCGTCGAACTGTAGCTGAACGGGGGGATTTTATGGAATTATGAACTGACATTTGGCAGTTCGGATGCAGCCATCAAAAAGCACGTCCAACTGCCTAAATCGAGCAGGCGAGGCATGTCTGTATTTGCGGTACCTTGCTGCAGCTGTATCCCACCACTCGTCGGATCCACCGACCGTGTCCTGTTTTTCGTTCCAATAGCCACCTGGAATCTGTAGCAGCTTGTTCCATGGGCTCCACTCACTTTTCAAATTATCGAACTTGTTTTTCATTTGCCCAGCGTTGTAATCCAGGCCAGTTCTTTCGTTGAACAGGACAGTAATTTTTTCGTACACTGTGCAACACAGTGGGCACGCGTACCAATGTTTTCGAAACAAACAACGATGAACGCATTTGTCTTGTCGGCGTTCCAGTCGACGATGGTGCAGGTAGAAGAAGCAGTAGAGTAGCTAGACATTCTGAAAAAAGAAATTCAAAAAATAATTTAGAAAAATTCGAAAAAAATATATATGAAAGATAATAATACCAAAAACGCAAATATAACAAAAATTTATCTAAAAAAATCTACAATGAAGCTTGTAAAAATTGCTGAATTTTCGGATTGTATGGATTTGTTTTAGTTATTTAGAAAGGAAATGGTTTGATATATATATAGAGAACGAAAGGGAATATGGCGGTTGGGGGTGAACCGTTCGAGTCAGATGGCGTCCGACGCGTCGGACGCGTCTGAAGCAAACTGTTCATTTTCAACCATTGCTTCGAACTGGGCAGCAGAGTGGGGCCCACGCCAGACGCGTCGAACGTGGACGCCAACTTTGACTGCCCCGCTCAGCAAAAAAACGGTACCTTAAATTAGATAATACAAATGAAGAATTTAAAAATCAACAAATGATTAATCTCATTATTTAAACTCGGCAAAATGATTACTTATTAGATCTTCACAAAAACTCTCCTCCATAGTTTAGCCTTCTATATCGTCAATATCAGAATTAGAGTCTGAGTCTTCTCCATTTTCTTATTTGAGTTGAACTATAGCAATTGAAATATCCATGAACGGGTTTAATTTAGATTATTTCTATAGTTGCAAATAAGAGAAAGTTAATAGGGGAGGCTTCAAAAAGATCCGAAGCTATTTTGAAATTTGTTGGAGAAAGAAAAATTAGAAAGTATATGTAGTTTTCATTGCATGATATGGAATTTGAATTCACTATTGAGTTAGGTGAAAATGTTGTTTAGCGAAGTGGAAGAAATGAAAGAGATTTAACAAGATCATAATATGTTTCGCAGTTAGAGCATAATTAATCCAGAATTCGTAAATCGGAAATAAAATAGCAAAGGAACTTAAAACTTACAGTTTTGAAGTAAAGACATCTTTAGGAAGAAGTGTTAATACTAATCTTTAACGATTTCTACGGATCTGATAATGGAGACCCAATTGCGTTTTCTTTTTCCTCTTTCCATTTGTAAACTTATTGGATTTTAAAAAAAAAATAGAAATGATCCCTTAAATACAAATGGGCAGAAGAATGCTTTAATTTTTGAAATATCATCAGTCCAAATAGAGAAGGGGTCTATATATATTCTGAAGCAACCTTTGGGATCCGTATAATTATTAATAGCAATCTAAATTTTTCCATCAAAAATTCAAATGATTTTTCATTAATTCTTTAAATGAAATTTATGTACAATGGTAACATAGGCCACATAATAAATAAAACTAACATTCTGCACTTGGCCATAATGTTATAACATAATAAAGCATACATTCAAAATTGACCAATATAGTTTTCATTAATCCTAAACTTGTTCGGTTAGAAATACCAAACCAAACTAATGTAATCAGAATAACAAATGTCGTTATTTGATCCCCATTAATTATAATATTGGTACTCTTTCCAACAAAGGTTAATAATCTTCATTTAGTCCTCATAAATAATTTGCTTAGATTAAATAAAATTATGTGCATCATATTAAGCAAATTTATAAATTCAAAGTCAATACATAATTAAAGACTTAGTACACACCATTATATATATATATGTATATAGAGAGAGAGAGAGAGAGTTTGCAACACCAAAATTATAATACATTAACTAAATCCATGCCGGCAACATGCTCTTTGCAAAGAGTGGGTTGAAGCGCTTTTGTTAGAGAATCAGCTGACATAGCTCTTGTATTAATATGTTGTATCATAATAGGACCATTTTTGACTCTATCTCTAACAATAAGATATTTAATATCAATCCACTTAGATGCACCACTTGATTTGTTATTCTTAGATAAGAAAACAACAGCTTCATTATCATAAAACAAGGTGAGTGGCCTCGCAATACTGTCAATTACTTGAAGTCCTTGTATAAAATTCTTTAACCAAACTTCTTGACCAATGGTATTATGACATGCCACAAATTCTACTTACATAATGGAAGATGCCCTTATAAACTGCTTAGCGCTCTTCCAGGAAATTGGTCCCCTTACAAGCATAAATATGTAACCTGATGTGGATGTCTTACTGTCGACACATGTAGAAAAATAGGAATCTAAATAACTAATAACTTCAAGGTCATTTGACCTCTTGTAAGTATATAATCTTTTATCCCTTTCAAGTAGCGTAAAACTTTCTTGGCAGCTTTCCAATGTTTCATTCATGGATTAGTGTGATATCGACCAAGCATACCAACTGCAAATGCAATATCAAGACGTGTACAAACATGAGCATACATAAGACTCCTTAATGATGAAGCATAAGGAATTTGCTTCATTTGAGCATGTTCCAATTCATTTTTAGGACATTGAAACTTGCTGAATTTGTTACCCTTGACAATAGGAGCAACACTAGAAGAGCAATTGTACATGTTGTATCTTTTAAGCATTTTCTCAAAATATGATTTTTGAGATAAGCCTAAGATCCCACGAGACAGATCTAGGTAAATTTCAATTCCTATAACATAAGAGGCTTCACTAAGATCATTCATTTCAAACTTAGTTGATAGAAAATGTTTTGTCTCCTATAACATGTCTAAATCACTACTTGATAATAAAATATCATCCATGTACAAAATAAGAAAGATAAATTTACTCCCACTATTCTTGAGGTATATACATTAATCTATTGTATTTTCTTTAAATCCAAATTCGGTTATCACCTCATCAAACTTGTAATGACCCTAATTTTTAGTAACATTATTTAGGACATTTAATTAGTTAAATAAAATAAAATAATGTGATTGTTAGGGGATTGAGATTTGTGATTAGTAAGGGTAACCATGCCATGTTAACAAGTAAACTAAAATGAATTAGAGTGAAATAGATAAGGGAAGTTAGATAAGGGGCAAAATAGTGAAAAGACATAGTCTAATACCCTAAACCTTTAAGCCGTGTTCATTTTACACATTTATTATCAAAATTAAAAATAGAGGCCGGCCACCATTAGAAGATACAAGAGGAAGATAAGCAAAAGGAAGAAGCTAAATCAACTTAATCCATTCTCAAATCTCAAACTCCTTAATCACAAAGCTAAGGTGAATAATGGCTACATCTTATGTTTTCTAATTGTTTTCGGTTTTAGGTTAAATCCGAATTATCTTGCAAGGTTTTGCCATGTTTTGATTGTTAGAAATAAATATATGTGCTTGTATGATTTATGATATTTAATATGGATTTTATGATATGTTTTAATGTGAAAACCCTATTAAATTACATCCAAATGCCGTGCGATTTTAGATTTAGATTAGAAATGATATTTTAGAGATAGGTTTCAATTTTCGTAATTTTTTGAACGAATGTGGATTTTATATTAATTTTCAAGTGAGGAAAATGGATATTTTGGTTTAAAATAATTTATGGCTAAATTATATATGTTTTGGGTCTGAAATTGATATATGTTAGAAAACATATTAAAAATGATTTATAGGTATTTTTATAGAATTTTCCTAAGTTTTCAATGAATATATAAAATTATTTAAGGTTTGAGACTTAAATGTTTTATATATTTATAAAAGGAGAAGGGGTATTTTGTAAATAAATTAAATTGTTTAGTTTGAAATTTCGACAGAACTTTTAGAAAAGAAATTTAGCAACCAATAATACTTTGACAAATAAGGCAGGTTAGTTGAAAATATTGCTTTAAAAAGCTAAAAATCAGATTTTACATGTTTCGCCACTTTCGGCACCTAGGTTTCGATTGAGTACTTCCGCCTCCATCGCCATTGAAACCAATGAACATAGTGTCAAAGACTTGGTACATAGTGAATTGGTTATAGGCGAAAGGTACTAGGTCGAGACAATGGGTTCCGATGAGGTCAAAACCTTACTTTGCTTTCAAATGAAAATGCGCCTGCTTGCTTTCAAAAGGAATGCTTTCTACTTGGTTGGCTTTCGACTGGGTCAAGATATTTTAAAGGAATGGTTTCGAAAGAGGTTGCGCTTTTTGTTTTAAGTAATGCTTTCGAAGGGGCCGAAACCCCTTGTTGCCGCTTTCCACCTTTCGAAGCAAATGGTTTCGAAAGGATACTTTGTTTTTAAAACCTAGCCCCTTCTCCAATGCTTTCGAAGGGTTGGTTTCGACACCATCACTTCTTTACTTAGGAATTGATTTCGAAAGAGTGCTTTTGACTTAGTTGTTTTATGACCCTTTTATTATGTTGAAGGTGGAACCCAAAGGTTTCGAAAGGAATGGTTTTTAATTGGTTTCGAAAGGTTTCCACATGTTTTACTTGAACCCAAATTCTTTCGAAAGGTTTGATGTTTACAAAGGATTTTAATTCTTTCGAAAGGTCTAAATGAAGGTTTCGAAGGGGTGGTCCCCCTAATGGTTTCAAAAGGTTTAAAAGGAAGGTTTCTATTTATTTTCGAAAGGCGATGCTAAGTGTTTTAAAGATAGGATGTCTAAGGTTTTAAAGCTTTCGACAGTGATGTTTTTTAATAGTTTCGAAAGGTCTATTGTGAAGGGTTTCAAAAGGGTATGTTTTGGCATTCGGCCAAAGGTTATAAGTCAAAGTGGTTTACTTGGTTTCGAATGGGATACTTTTAATGGATTCGAAAGGGGTACTTTAAAAGGTTTAAATGTTTTCATCAACAAAGATTTGTGTAAAAGTATATATATATAACATGGCAAGGTGATTTGAGTATAGCATAAAATATATTTTCCTTGTTTGAGTGCAATTTAAAAGGATTAAATCATTTTAATAGAAAAGTTTTTCAAGGAAAATTTTATGGGCATATGACCCTATGTATAATGACTTAGATATTATGATACCAGGTAGGACTGGTATAGGGTCATGCCCTATACATTAGCTATTAGCCCCTAGCTAATTTAGTCCATAATTCCAGTGTGTAGGGCTCTGTCACAGGTAAAACTAAAATGATGTTACATACAGAAAGGAATATACAGAGAGAGGATAGGTTATTGGTGAGCCCGTAAAACCATTACGATCAGTTGACCCTGGAGAAGTAAGTTAGGGATAGACCGTCCAGAAGAGAAGTATCTAACAGAAGTTAGATTATTTGTTTATTTTGTCTGGTAGGCCCGAGTCAGCCAAAGGTTAGTAGTTAGCCAAACAAAACTATATTGTTCGAACAGATAGTCCATTTGTTACCTGATTTATATGCTTTCATGATATTGATATTATTGTTTTAACCAGTTTTGGTTGTAGGATTAAGATTTGCAAAAAATATGTTTTAAAAGGATATTAGTGAGGGGAAACCCGTTCCGTGGTCTCACTTAATATCAAATAACCGAGATGTATAGTATTATTTACACCAGGATTTATGTCTGACTCGAAGTTTATGTTTTCCCCTTAAACTCTCGGGTGCTCAAAGTTGATTTGAGTAGGCCGAGGGTTGAGGATTTTTGGTTTTAGTAGGTGGACGAATAAAGCTTTCGGAGACGAGCAGGAGGCTGATGCTAGCTATATTTAGGAGTGTTATGTTTTTATTTCCGCTGTGTTGTATTAAGTCTGTTATGACTATTTAGTACTCTAGTCAACCAAGAGGGCATCTTCATATGTCGCTCTTGGCGTATTTTGTAATAATTATATTTATTCTAAACCTGAGAAATGTTTGGGATTATGTAACTTGGATATGAAAGGTTGTTTTGAAATGTAATCAGAAAAGTGTTTTAATCTATGATGATTTTATTTCATATTCAAGTGCTTCTGATATTATGAATACCATTAACATTACCATATTTGGTCACTGGAAGTTAATACTATTGATGACTGCAGCATTTGTAGCGCTTAGCTTTGGGCCTCCAGATAGGGGATGTTACAAAACTTGAGATACCACTATCATGAAGCTTGTTTTAATCCATATACTAAACGATTTAACCTGCATGCCATATGCTCCTTGCCTTCTACAACAAGTCCTTCAGGTTGTTTCATAAAAACTTCTTCATGCAAGTTACCATTCGGAAATGTAGTTTTCTCATCCATTTGATGTAGTTCTAAATCATAATAAGCTATGAGGGCTAAAACATTTCTTAATGAATCTTTCTTTAAGGCAGAAGAAAATGTATTATAAAAATGTATACCTTCTTGTTGTTCAATCCTTTAGTGACTAGTCTGGCCTTAACTCTTTCAATGTTACCTTTGGGGTCAGCTTTAGTTTTATTGATCCATTTACAGCCTATAGGTTTAACCCCAATAGGTAACTCAAAAATATCCCAAACTTCATTAATTTCCATAGATTTTATCTCGTCTTTCATGGCTTCTAACCATTTAAATGATTTATCACTCATAACAGCTTGCTTGAATGAGATAGGATCATCTCCATTACCTATATCACATCCTTCCTCGGTAAGGTATACTATATAGTCATCGGGTATGGCAGATCTTCTCTCTCTTTGTGATTTTTTTAAAGGATCTTGTGGTAGTACATGAGCTTCATCAACATTAGGACATCATGAATATGAGTTTCTTCATTATCCTCTTGGACAAGAGGTATATAATTTTTAACCTCTCGAATTATCGAAATTGGAACATAAGTCTGATTTTCTTCGAGATTTACTATTCTATTTACATTACTCCTACTTATGTCGCCATCTTCAAAAAATACAGCATGTCTAGTCTTTACTATTATAGTGGTATGTGATGGACAGTAGAATTTGAAACCTTTGGATCTCTCTAGATAACCAATAAATAACAACTAAGGTTGTGGAATTAAGTTTCCTTAGTTGCGCATTATAGACTTTTGCTTCAGCAAGAAAACCCTATACACGCAAGTACCCTAATTGTGACTTTCTGCTAGTCCACAGTTCATAAGATGTTATTGGAATAAATTTACTAGGAACTCGATTTAGGATATATGTGACTATTTTTAAAGCTTCTGTCCATAAAAAATTCAGCATTGTTGTATTGCATATCATACTTCGTACCATATCTATTAGTGTATGATTACATCTTTCAGCAACTCTTGTTAACTAGGTTTTTAACCTAGCAGAATTCAACAGAAGTTAGAACAACCATAATAAGACAGAATGACTTGAAACTTGAACAAGGCATCTAAAAGAACAAACCAATGGAACTTAAGAGAAAGAAGCCAAAAATCTACTAAGTAGATGGATCGTTGGCGATCCATCGTCCATGGATCGTAGGCGATCCAAAAGAAAGCATCATGAGTTGTCCAAGCCTCTTGCATCATTGTGATGCCCCACCTCTATACCCACGCCAGCCAAGGACACTACGAGGTAATGCCGTCAACTAGCACGGAGAATAAGGCTATTGAGGAGCGACCATCTGTATAATTGCTTTGTGCAAGTACCAATATGCCAGATAAAAATATAACTTTTCATCTCAAGAGGAAATCCGACATACCGATACAAACTCAAAGCTACTACACAGTGGCTATATGGACTTCGGAAACAAATATAGAAATAAACATAACACAAATCAGTCACAGACAATTCATATCACAAAGGCGGAAATAGATATGAATATAACACATGAAAGTGTACATTAGAGAAGTGGTCAAATAAGATCCATGATAATACAAAAGAATAGCATCAAGTGCTATACAAAAGAATAAGTACACAACATAGAGTCTATATCTCAAATGTGTACATCCAAAAACTACTAATCTATGTAGTTAGCCAAAAGTCAGAATGATCCAGAAGAGAAGTCAAGCAGAAGCACCTGTAACATCTCGGTCTGACCCGAGTATTATTTATAAGAAAATAATAAACGGATCAGTCTAGCTATAAATATCATATGATATGGTATAAAGTAAACGACATGACATGAACATGTAATAACCGTAACGTCGTACTACTATAAGTACGTAAATGATAAGCAACAAGAGATTAATCAATTTCTCAAGGATCTTCTCGAAGATCCAAACCCATAAAAAGGTAATGACACACCAATTCACCAATACACAATAAAAACTGATATCATATCAATGAAAATTACAAAAGTTGGTGAAGCACTAAATCTAGAAATCAACACACGAAATCCAGAACAAATCTCAGAATTCAACACACGAAATCCAGAAATCAATAAAAGGGGGAAGTCCGAGCACACGGCGAGAAGCTATCCATTTAATTTTCCGAACACACGGATGGCCCGAAGGCAAGTCCGAACACACGGACGAGAAGCTATCTCATTGAAGCTATCCATTTAATTTTCCGAACACATGGATGGCCTGAAGGCCTTTGACACACTGATGGCCCAAAGACCATGGGGTGCGGCCCCATATATGTGAGTAGAAACATCACCCAAGCGGGGTCTAGTCTCCCTCGCGGACAAAGAGACATCGCTCAATCGCTAGTCTAAATCACAAGAATGATCGTCATGATCATAAGGAAGTGTCAATTACACTAAGCCAGTAAATATATGAGTTTAGCTTCATATCCCATAACCACTAGCTTAACTTAAATATTTACGAACAAACTGTAGATCTCCACTAGGAAATTGTCACAAGATTTTCAATCGAACAAGTCCATAAATTAACCGACGAAGTAAACGCAAGCGTTTTATACCACTTGTTTTGCTAAGCCGTTTAATTAGATTTTCTCATACGAATGAGGTAAAGGTTTGTATATACTAATAGATTGGAAAATGGTTTTAAGAAACGAGCTTTGATATTGAAAATAGAGTTGAAATCGTTTTGATGAAGAAGTTTTGATATTTAATACTAGTATAGAAAACCTTTATATTTTGAAGTGACAAATCATAGAAGTGATTGTAGAAACAATCAATCATAAAAATTCACATTCGAAGACGTGAATAAAATCCAAAGAAATCGATACCGAATCCATCAAAATGGATATTCTCAAAAATCCCGAAGAAAAGAAGTCATCAAAGTCGGTAATAAATGATAACAACAAAAGGGAAACAACACGAATCGATTAAAGTTGGAAATTCAAACAAAGTAGGCAATATAGGCATAATTGGCAAATAGGAGCAGGTCGGTCAACCGGACTCCCTGAGTCGGTTGACCGGACCAGCGGCAGAAATTCTCGGGTAGCAGGTCGGTCGACCGGACTTCCTGGTCGGTCAGCCGGAGCCAAAATTCCTGCACTCCCAAAACAGAGGCAGGGAAGTGCTCAAGTAGCAGGTCGGTCGACCGGACACTGCATTCGGTCGGCCGGAGCCTGATTTCCAGCACTTCTTGCCCTATCAATGAATACCAATTCTTTCCAAATCTAAAGCATTTGCAAAAGAATAAGTATTAGGAATTCATACCTAACAATCGAAGATAAATATAGATTAAGATGTGAGATTAAAATCTCACCTTTTTACAAAAACAATGAAGAAGGAGCTTGAAAGCAAAGGGAGAATCAACCACTCTTCAACACAACCCAAATGAGCTTGAATCTATGCTAAAAAAGGAGAACATTCCCAAAATTAGGTTTAGGAATTTCTGAAATTGGTAAAAGAATGAGTTGGAGAAGAAGAAGTACCAAAGCTTCTTCTTTGAGTTTGGAGCTAGAACTTGGATTAGCAATGGAACTAGGGCTTAGGAATTTCCATTTCCAATCTTTTCCCCCATTATTCTCTTGAGCTTGAGAGAGTTAGGAAATGAGGAAAGAATGAAGAGAAGTGGAGAGGGGTTGGGTTGATATAACCAGAATTGGGCAAGTGGGCTGAACCAAACCCAAAGTCCAAAGTGAAAACGTAGCAAAATTCTACTAACTCCAAACATATCGAAGGTTATACTCAAAAAGGTCGCAAATGGCATTTCGAACTCAATGGAAGTGGTCTCGAGTCCCAATTCGACAGTATGCAAAAAGTAACTTTTCGGACTATAATCCGACGAACGATGTTATATTTAAATAAAATATTTAAATATAAAATCGATAAATATGCGGGTTGTTACAATCATGATCTACTGCCTCTTCTAAGAATACTTGCAAAGTTTCACAACATGCCAAACGATCTAGCTCGAGAAGTGAAGACTCATCTGATTCAAACTATTTGACCAAAAGCAGTTAACTTAAAATGGGCCTAGAGAACTCACACGAAGTTGAATTGACTTGAAATTTTGGAAGAACACTTAAAAGACATAAAAGAAGGCTCATAGAAAAAATGTGATCATTTTTCGATTTCATTCAATATTCGTTAAGTTAACTTATCATTCAAAACAATTTTACTTAATTCCCAATTCATTAAATCAATTACTTAAGTTCAATTTCATTATCTCAAAACTTATAAATCGAATTAAATCAAATTTTAAATCAAATTTATTAAATTACAAGTCTTACATTAATTTCCATAAATCACATATTGATTTCTTGTTAAAGAAATTTACTTTCACTTATTCATTTACTTAGTTACAATTTCAAAACTCAATTAATAAAGAAACTAAATTTCACATATTTAAGAAGTTCAATTTCACCTATTTACTTACTTAAATAAATTTTACCAAAACTTAATAAATAAAGAAACCCAATTTCATTTATTAACAAAGTTCAAATTCACTTATTCCAAAGTTTAATTTCTCTTATCAAAGAATTCAAATTTTTATTTAATTATCAAATAATTCAATCTTATTTAATAATTTCTAAACTCAATTATTAAATAATTTCAAACTTAATTATTAAATAATTTCAAAACTAATCCAATAATTTCTTAAATTTAACAACGATCTTTCATCAATTACTTTGTTAATATTTTGTTTCAAATTATTAAATATTAACATTTTCCTTTCATTAAAATTCAAATTCCAACTTCATTTCAAATCTTATTATTTATTCAAATAAAATCTTTATTTATTTTTTTAAATCAAATCATTGACCAATCATTTTTATTTAATTCTCTATCTTAAGTCAAGTTCATTTGGGTATTTATCATTTCAACCCGATTCCAATTCAGTTCACAAATCAAAGCATACAAAGGGAACTTGCAGTGTGATAACAGGGATGGTGTCAAAGTAAATAAACAAGCAATAACAACAATCAATAACAATCCAAAAATCAATTCAGGTAATCCCGAAATAATCGTATTAATTCGCATTGTTATTTGTGCAAATTAATATAATCATTTCTAGAATCTACACTATCATTTCATGTAGATTAAAGATTATTACACTATTAATTTATGTGGTTCTACATTTGGCCTCAATTATTCAATTTCATACTTAATAAATTCAAATGGTTCAAGGGTAATTAACCATTTTTCTACGTGTTGAATAATTAAACATTTAAGGGGTTATATTAAACAAATTTAACTAACCAAATTCAACACATATGTCGATTCAAATTTTTAACTATCCTACGTCAAATTCAATTGCATAATATTTATCACTTTATACATTACAATTTAACGTTCGATAAAAACAATCAATAAATCAATTATCAATCAAACTGTATTATCATCGCATAAATAATTAACATATAATGGTGTCAGATGTCATGGGTGAACAGATACTGGTAATAGCATATATCACAGTGTAATTAACTAACAGCAGCATATTTCAATTGTCGTTTCAATTGAAATCAAATTTAATAAATAAAGAATATTAATCGTGAGTGATTGCTCACCTTCCGAGGCTAGAGAATACAGAAAATGGCACGGATACGCACACTGATACGGACACTGAAATTGAATTACGAATCCAAGTTAAGCAAGATTGGCACGAATCGACGAACAGAACTGAAAAGTAGAAATAGACGAAATCAAATCAGGACCGGGTTGATGATGATAACTTATATAAGTAAATCTATATGTAAAAACTATGCGCTAAATTCAACATGTATTAAATTAAATATATAAGCATGTATTCCAAAATCCATTGTAATCTTTTTAAAACGCGCAAAAAGAAATCACACTTTAAATATATAACGTTGTATTTTGACATAATTATGAATGAAAAATGCTTACATTTAAAAACAAATATATATAACCCAACTATATATAAGTTGTAATAGAGATTTTAAAACAAAACCCAAAGTTTACCACTTGCAAAAAAAAAACTTTATGCAAATGTCAACTAATGGCACAAACAGATGCAAACTTTTATTACGCTGCTTTGTTTCCACTGCTCAGTGCAAAAATTTGGTTTGCACTGATCAGGACAAATAAAAATTGCACTAATAAGCGGCATAAACAAAACCCAAAACCAACTCAATATATAAAACAAGTATATACTCATATGAAATGACTACATGCAACTTTCTAGACCAAATGCATCTACAAATTTTGAACAGTATGTACCCAGAACACCATATACATTTGACAGTTTTCGAAAACTTGTCTAAAACTTTACAGCTAAATATATAAGTACTTTCCTACCTAACAGTATTCAATACACGTATATAGAACAAAAGCAGATCCATCATCCATATGAAGCAAAAATAAAATAAAACTCTTAACTTTATATATAAAAAAAAACAGTACACATGTACTAATATCTATATGCGAAATATAAAGTTTTCAAGCTCTAAAGAAACAAGACAGAGACCAAATATAATACACATATATACTTATACCAACCTAAAAATACTTACACCTATGTATATAACACTATGTGAAAAATAATTTTAGAAATAGTTATATTAACACAAAAACGCGAACCTAAATATACATACAAGTAAATATAGGTATGCGCATATAACACGTAAAATACTAATATATATCTAACTTATGTTGATTTATAAGTGGACCACAGATTAGTATTCAAAGAACAAAAATTATTATGTATATAAACTCACGCCTGCACTGTTCGAGCTCGAGAAGGGACGGGAAAAGAAGATGCTCGGTCAGGTGGAAATGGACGGTTCTTGTGGCGCTCAGAGGTGCTGCACGCGAGTGACGCAACAGAGGCTGGTCGGAGCCTAGGCTGTGGAAGGTCGTGGCGAGCAAAACTGGTGATAGTCCTTGGCCACGAGCAGACTGTGCTCCGCTGCGTAAGGGGCCAAAGAGGCAGCTGCAATGCTGACGAGAGTGTGGGGAAGGTGCGTTGTGCCATTGGTGAGAGCGGACGAGACGGTTGAGGCTGTGGTGGTGTTTGGAGTGCAAGGCAGCGGAGGTTTTTTTTTTGGTGGAGAGTTTCATGCGGCTGCTAGTATATTATATATCCAAGAAAAGTTGCTAGTTATATCAACCCCTTTTTTCTCTTCAAAATGGAACAGACCAAAAAGAAAAAAAAAGAAAAATGGGAGAGTGAAAGGAATGGGAGCAAACAGAAGAAAGAGAGTAGTGGTTGTCAGGAAACACATAGGCTAAGTCATATTATTAAATCTCAGTTCAACAAAAGAATATGAAAGAGTGCATGTAATAAATTCAACTAGCAATAATGACTATGGGGAACAGAAAAAGGTTGCCTGCTAATTTCTGGAAAAATATTGAATGCATTGACCATTGAAATCATCCGGTGAATATAAATGGTGACATGAGGCCAAAAAGGTAAACATTTGAATATCCATACGGTCATCCGTTTCCCGGATTCCGCTCAAAACCGGCTTCAAAAGACATGAATGAATATACTATGGAGATCAGCATGACAAGACGATCAAAACGGTATATAGATATCAGTGGTTTGATCGAATTATAAAAATTCGAATTTCCTACTAGCAGAAAATGCAGCAAAAACACAGAAAAATAAGATCGACGGAGCTAAAGAAGTCCGAATTTGGAAAAATGAAAAATGACGTCTTGCTCAGAAGATGGTTTAGAATTTTTCTATGTAAAAATATTCAGGTTTCGAAAACATTTTATTTTCATCAATTCCTAACTGATTAAATTGAAATAAAATTACACACGAAAATAAACTTTCATATTTTCGGATGAAAATTTACCAGTTGCTATGTTCAATTAGGCGCATTCCAAATATTAAATTTTTATTCCAAATTTTTATTATTTATAATTTCTCAAAATTCCAATTAAATAAAAAAAACAATAAAAATTATCAAAAATTCACGGGTCGTTACACTCTCCCCACTCAAAACTTTTCGTCCTCGAAAATGAAGGAGGTAGGAGAATAGAAACAACTAGAAAGAAAAAATAGATTTGAAAAACAAAATAAAACAATTAATTTAATCCATATAAATTTCAATTTAAATTAATTTATATTTAACAATCTGGTTAAATCTCTTTGAGTTCACTTAAGTTAAACCAATCTATCTATTTCTAAATTCATTATCTTATTATCTAGTCATCCTCAATTAACAATTTCTAAATCATCAATTTGTATAATCATTTATTGTACTCATATTTTATTCAACAAATTTAATTCTTTTATTCCAAATTATTATTAAGTTTATTCCACTTAATATACCTTATTACATATATTTAAACCATATAAATTAATTTAAAGCATATAAATTTCAGTTTAAATCAATTTATATTCAACAATTGATTTTAAATTCAAGGTATTTCAATAAGTTAATCAAATTTCAATTTATTAATTCCTTTAAAACAAATTTATTTGTCTCATCTATTATTCAATTAACTTATTATTCTATTTCTCTCTATTAACATCTTTATATAAAATTTAAGTGTATAACATTTATTATAACACTCAAATCTTTACTTATAAAGTTATTTTATATTGTATATTATCCAATTACATTTTAACTTCTGAATAATTTAGGTAAGTTATATTGGAATGCAATTGAGTATTATACAAGAAAATTTATCAAATCAATTATTTCAAATTTAAACATTTATTCAAAATTTTGGCTTCATTTTAATAATTGAAAACATCATTTAAGAATTAAATTCCCGATTCACTTCAAACCATACAGAGATAATTATGTATATACTATATATATTAAATCAAATTAAATTTAAATAATATTCCCATATATATATATATATATAAATCAAGTCATACTTTTAGAAATTTAAATCAATTTAATTCCCAAAGCAAAACTGTAGCAAAGTTACAGAATGGTCTCTCCACTTCGAAACTCGAAAATGAATGTCGATGATGCGGCCGTCATCACCCAAATTATTTCCCAGCGACAAAATAGGAGAGCACTGATTTAAACATTTAAAATTTCTTTGGAAATAATTTCTATTCGAAAATACTTTAGATAATACAATTTAAAACCTTAAAAACCAAAGTTTGAAATTTTCGGAAATTAAATTCTCAAATTCCCACTTTAAATTCATTTAAATTTTCAAATCAAATTATAACCAAGTTTTATAAATTCATTTGTTTATATGTCGGTACATCAATGGTTTACAAAACAATAAATGAAAATCAAATATTATCATTTCTGACACCAAATTTATTAACAGTTTAATTTCAGAAAACTTATATTTATATATAATATAATCATACAAAACTATTTTGTTTACCAAATTTGAAAACAATATTGTGCCGGTTTGCTCTGCTCAAGTGTTTTGGAAATCCTATCGATAGCGTTGATTAGACGAATCGATCGGAAACCCAAATCAACATCAATAACTCAAACAACACAATGTATAAAACATTTTAACATTAATTTACAAATACACTTCCTCGCTCGACGATGCAAGAATAGATTTCAAAACAAGAATAGAGATTCAAATTTGATGGACTCAAATCAAAGAGAATTTTGAGTCGAAGATAGATTCAAAACAGAGATAAGATGATTAAATAATTAAAATAGGAAGATGAGTAAGTTTATTAAGTCGCGGGTAACCTTAACCGGGTCAACCGAGACTTCAAGAATAAGATCGATGCAGAATTCCGAGGTAAATCAACATCAGATCTCAAGGGATAGAATTTTAAGCATAGCAGGAGATAGATAGCATCGCAAACCGAGGATACAGAAATCTCCGGTAGATCAATGCTTATTGTAAAGGAGTTTCACCCCTTTACAAATCATTCGAAATTTGGCGAGATCGCCGATTCATTATAAGGTTCATTCGAAATGGAGTTATGGGATGCTCCAGAATTGAAAGAAGACGAATAGTGAGGGGCACGAATGAATTTTGGAATCGCAGGGAACGTTCCAAAATTCAAAGGAATCGAATTAAAAGGAAGAGATTGAAACTCGAATGAGAGTGATTCTGTAAATACATTTACCCTATATGTTAAGTTTTGCCTAGAGCTACCAAAGCTCTGATACCAACTGTAACGACCCGTTATTTTGGACCATTCGCATCCGCACATGTCGAACTTGAATGATTCAAAATACCGAATTGTTAATTATATTTGGCAAAACTGAACATATACAGTAAATAAAAAATCACAGATCACAGACACAGAGTAATAAGTGCAGCGGAAACAAAAGATAGTAGTTCATGAAGCTACTATATACATATCAGAGTTAAATAAGGTACAACAGATGTCTCGAATACAATAATCAAATACAATATCATAATACATCACTAGAATCAACTGGATATCTGAAACTGGATAGATAGCTGGATCTCCAAGCGAAGCTCCAACTCCAAAGATGAGTCTCGAATACTGGTACATTCAGTCTGACCCGAGCGTAAAGCAAAATACAAAACACTCGAGTCAGGATTAATATTCTTATATCAATAAATCCAACTCAAGTGAAATAGCAATTGAAATACAAGTAACTCAAAGGATGTTGGAATAACCATCCTTTAAGGATCCGTACTATGTAGTAGCGTACGGTAAATAGAAAATGCCTATCAGTAATATAAAGTATCAAAATAGTGTTAAGGCGTTACCATTATCCCCCTTAACACATTTTATATAAGCGTTATAGTCTATACAGCACTGTAAACTCCACCGTAAACTAGTGGGATATCAGGGAGTACTCCATAGGTATAACACAAAACAAATCGTAGTGGTCGCGTATATAGGGATCCAAGTATGACAAGGCACATGAGGCAATACCCAAGGTAGTGAAACTACCGTTTGCCTGATCCGGACTGGTGAGAACGCATCGCCGCAGCGATCGCAACACCGCGAAACAACACTCCCAAATCAAGGGTGCACCAATCGACAACAAGTAATGAGTAGTTTTCGAAGAAGTGTGTTCGCTCGAGGTAGCTAACCCCCATTTGGCCCGGCACGGCTCCTGTTTTAGTCATTTCCAATTTGACACAAGTGTCAAGGCTATCCATTATCGTTCTCTTTCTTCAGTCATCACGTACATCATTCCAACCACTTCATTCTGGATCAAAACTCCGCGTATAGTTATTAAAGTGGTTTTCGGTTTAGACGGAGAGTATGTCCATAACCGATTCCGGTCTCTTTAATAACTTTCGAAATTATTACACTGATTGGTCGTTCAATAAATTTCAAAAACCAAATCAATTTCAATTTCAATTAGAATTTATAAATCAACATTTCATTTGTCTTTCAATATCAATTTCCAAAATTTACGTTTCAAAACTTTCAAATTACCCTTTCAAAGTCTTACAATTCAATTTCAATTTTTATTTAAAACAATTCAAATATTGATTCAAGTTCGTATATAAGTTTCATTCCGAAAATCTTTTAAATGATTAATTCAACATTAAAACCAATTTAAATTCATTTTTTGATTTCATTCAATATTCGTTAAGTTAACTTATCATTCAAAACAATTTTACTTAATTCCCAATTCATTAAATCAATTACTTAAGTTCAATTTCATTATCTCAAAACTTATAAATCGAATTAAATCAAATTTATTAAATTACAAGTCTTACATTAATTTCCATAAATCACATATTGATTTCTTGTTAAAGAAATTTACTTTCACTTATTCATTTACTTAGTTACAATTTCAAAACTCAATTAATAAAGAAACTAAATTTCACATATTTAAGAAGTTCAATTTCACCTATTTACTTACTTAAATAAATTTTACCAAAACTTAATAAATAAAGAAACCCAATTTCATTTATTAACAAAGTTCAAACTCACTTATTCCAAAGTTCAATTTCTCTTATCAAAGAATTCAAATTTTTATTTAATTATCAAATAATTCAATCTTATTTAATAATTTCTAAACTCAATTATTAAATAATTTCAAACTTAATTATTAAATAATTTCAAAACTAATCCAATAATTTCTTAAATTTAACAACGATCTTTCATCAATTACTTTGTTAATATTTTGTTTCAAATTATTAAATATTAACATTTTCCTTTCATTAAAACTCAAATTCCAACTTCATTTCAAATCTTATTATTTATTCAAATAAAATCTTTATTTATTTTTTTAAATCAAATCATTGACCAATCAGTTTTATTTAATTCTCTATCTTAAGTCAAGTTCATTTGGGTATTTATCATTTCAACCCGATTCCAATTCAGTTCACAAATCAAAGCATACAAAGGGAACTTGCAGTGTGATAACAGGGATGATGTCAAAGTAAATAAACAAGCAATAACAACAATCAATAACAATCCAAAAATCAATTCAGGTAATCCCGAAATAATTGTATTAATTCGCATTGTTATTTGTGCAAATTAATATAATCATTTCTAGAATCTACACTATCATTTCATGTAGATTAAAGATTATTACACTATTAATTTATGTGGTTCTACATTTGGCCTCAATTATTCAATTTCATACTTAATAAATTCAAATGGTTCAAGGGTAATTAACCATTTTTCTACGTGTTGAATAATTAAACATTTAAGGGGTCATATTAAACAAATTTAACTAACCAAATTCAACACATATGTCGATTCAAATTTTTAACTATCCTACGTCAAATTCAATTGCATAATATTTATCACTTTATACATTACAATTTAACATCCGATAAAAACAATCAATAAATCAATTATCAATCAAACTGTATTATCATCGCATAAATAATTAACATATAATGGTGTCAGATGTCATGGGTGAACAGATACTGGTAATAGCATATATCACAGTGTAATTAACTAACAGCAGCATATTTCAATTGTCGTTTCAATTGAAATCAAATTTAATAAATAAAGAATATTAATCGTGAGTGATTGCTCACCTTCCGAGGCTAGAGAATACAGAAAATGGCACGGATACGCACACTGATACGGACACTGAAATTGAATTACGAATCCAAGTTAAGCAAGATTGGCACGAATCGACGAACAGAACTGAAAAGTAGAAATAGACGAAATCAAATCAGGACCGGGTTGATGATGATAACTTATATAAGTGAATCTATATGTAAAAACTATGCGCTAAATTCAACATGTATTAAATTAAATATATAAGCATGTATTCCAAAATCCATTGTAATCTTTTTAAAACGCGCAAAAAGAAATCACACTTTAAATATATAACGTTGTATTTTGACATAATTATGAATGAAAAATGCTTACATTTAAAAACAAATATATATAACCCAACTATATATATAAGCTGTAATAGAGATTTTAAAAAAAAACCCAAAGTTTACCACTTGCAAAAAAAAAACTTTATGCAAATGTCAACTAATGGCACAAACAGACGCAAACTTTTATTACGCTGCTCTGTTTCCACTGCTCAGTGCAAAATTTTGGTTTGCACTGATCAGGACAAATAAAAATTGCACTAATAAGCGGCATAAACAAAACCCAAAACCAACTCAATATATAAAACAAGTATATACTCATATGAAATGACTACATGCAACTTTCTAGACCAAATGCATCTACAAATTTTTGAACAGTATGTACCCAGAACACCATATACATTTGACAGTTTTCGAAAACTTGTCTAAAACTTTACAGCTAAATATATAAGTACTTTCCTACCTAACAGTATTCAATACACGTATATAGAACAAAAGCAGATCCATCATCCATATGAAGCAAAAATAAAATAAAACTCTTAACTTTATATATATAAAAAATAGTACACATGTACTAATATCTATATGCGAAATATAAAGTTTTCAAGCTCTAAAGAAACAAGATAGAGACCAAATATAATACACATATATACTTATACCAACCTAAAAATACTTACACCTATGTATATAACACTATGTGAAAAATAATTTTAGAAATAGTTATATTAACACAAAAACGCGAACCTAAATATACATACAAGTAAATATAGGTATGCGCATATAACACGTAAAATACTAATATATATCTAACTTATGTTGATTTATAAGTGGACCACAGATTAGTATTCAAAGAACAAAAATTATTATGTATATAAACTCACGCCTGCACTGTTCGAGCTCGAAAAGGGACGGGAAAAGAAGATGCTCGGTCAGGTGGAAATGGATGGTTCTTGTGGCGCTCAGAGGTGCTGCACGCGAGTGACGCAACAGAGGCTGGTCGGAGCCTAGGCTGTGGAAGGTCGTGGCGAGCAAAACTGGTGATAGTCCTTGGCCACGAGCAGACTGTGCTCCGCTGCGTAAGGGGCCAAAGAGGCAGCTGCAATGCTGACGAGAGTGTGGGGAAGGTGTGTTGTGCCATTGGTGAGAGCGGACGAGGCGGTTGAGGCTGCGGTGGTGTTTGGAGTGCAAGGCAGCGGAGGTTTTTTTTTGGTGGAGAGTTTCATGCGGCTGCTAGTATATTATATATCCAAGAAAAGTTGCTAGTTATATCAACCCCTTTTTTCTCTTCAAAATGGAACAGACCAAAAAGAAAAAAAAAAAGAAAAATGGGAGAGTGAAAGGAATGGGAGCAAACAGAAGAAAGAGAGTAGTGGTTGTCAGGAAACACATAGGCTAAGTCATATTATTAAATCTCAGTTCAACAAAAGAATATGAAAGAGTGCATGTAATAAATTCAACTAGCAATAATGACTATGGGGAACAGAAAAAGGTTGCCTGCTAATTTCTGGAAAAATATTGAATGCATTGACCATTGAAATCATCCGGTGAATATAAATGGTGACATAAGGCCAAAAAGGTAAACATTTGAATATCCATACGGTCATCCGTTTCCCGGATTCCGCTCAAAACCGGCTTCAAAAGACATGAACGAATATACTGCAGAGATCAGCATGACAAGACGATCAAAACGGTATACAGATATCAGTGGTTTGATCGAATTATAAAAATTCGAATTTCCTACTAGCAGAAAATGCAGCAAAAACACAGAGAAATAAGATCGACGGAGCTAAAGAAGTCCGAATTTGGAAAAACGAAAAATGACGTCTTGCTCAGAAGATGGTTTAGAATTTTTCTATGTAAAAATATTCAGGTTTCGAAAATATTTTATTTTCATCAATTCCTAACTGATTAAATTGAAATAAAATTACACACGAAAATAAACTTTCATATTTTCGGATGAAAATTTACCAGTTGCTATGTTCAATTAGGCGCATTCCAAATATTAAATTTTTATTCCAAATTTTTATTATTTATAATTTCTCAAAATTCCAATTAAATAAAAAAAATAAAACAATAAAAATTATCGAAAATTCACGGGTCGTTACAAAATCTAGAGACTAGAGGTAGTGCAATTAGCAGAAGGCAAACCCGACAATTTGCCAAAGAACATACCAAACGATGAAGGAGCTACAAGACCTCAGGGACCTTCTGCCCAAGCAAGGCGACTAAGACCCAGTAGAAAAGTGCCCCGGCTAACTGATGAAATCAGGCAAAATGATGATTATCAAATAACACTCTGACTAGCTTGCTACTAAGGAATGGGGCACCAACCAAAAGTGATGTCTTCTCATCCATCCTTATCTACTTTCCTTTTCCAAATGAGCCATACCGGGACATTGGAGGCATTGCAGACAGCACGGTGAAAGAAATGCTTTTATGCCCTCGGCGAGTCATATCGATCCTCCTTTTGAGAACCGATGTTGCGTTGGTAGCATCGAGGAGGCTTGTCCAAAGGATCGTCGAACAAACAGGTCCAACCCCCTAGTCTCCAGTAACCGATAAAACTGTGTTCCCGCTAGCTGAATCCCAAAAATTCCTCTTGAATTCATCGAATCATCACTTTAATACTGTCGAGTCATCTGACACACGACCCAAAACTCTTTTTGGAGTCGATGAATTATCGCTCCAAGGCTGTCTGGTCATCGGATAACCGACCAAAGTTCCTCTTGAAGTCGATGAATCATCGCTTTAAGACCGTCGGGCCGTCAGACACACGACCTAAAACTCTTCTTGGAGTCGATGAATTATCGCTCCAAGGCCATCTGGTCGTTGGACATACGACCAAAATTTCTCTTTAAGTCGATGAATCGTCACTTTAGGACCGTCGTGCCATCTGACACATAACCCAAAACTCTTCTTAGAGTCGATGAATAATTTCTCTAGGGTCGTCTGGGCGTTGGACATCTGACTATAAAAACTCCTTCACGAACTAAAGAGTCATGAAGGTCCTTCATGAACTAAAGTGTCATGAAGGCGAACCGGTAGATCAACAGTCATCTGATCCAAAAATCCTTCACGAACTAAAGCTTCGCGAAGGCCAATTGGAAGATCAGCGATCATCTCATTCAGAACTGCCCGAAGTCAGTGAAGTCATGCTCCGGGGCCACGAATCGACAATCACATCAGTTACTCGGCAAAATTAACAGAATCACTTACAACGACCAATGAGACAAACAATGCTGAATTGCAGAGCTTCGAAGTCGCTCAAAGAAACTAAACCAAAACTGAACCGACCTTGTGATCAATCAGAGGCCAACTCGAATCAAGCCAAAATTCGGCACCTAGGAGAACCAAGTATCTCAGATCCTTAATATATAAGTATATGAAGATAGAGGCTTTCCCATGCTTTAATCGTCTGCATCCATTGGACCGCGTGAAACCAAACGGGTTGTGGAGAAATCTCGGATACAGTTTAAGCGGGTGAACAGCCCTGTGGCATAGGGGGCATCACACATACTTGAATAGCTACAAGGAAAGCCAAGACTAATCATACCACAGTTCTGTTATGCCCAATCGAAAATTCTAGGATTCTGACAACTATGGACATAACGACCTAGCTATGGCAACAAACGAAATAGAAGCATAATACTTGCTTACCTCTTCCTAACTCCTCCTATACCAACCTTGGTGACTAGTTCCTTTTCATCTTAGACCGTATGCCAGATGAAGACCAATTCTCTAAAGGCGGTTTGGACCAAAAACTAAGAGTCTTGCCCTGAACTCCCACAAGTTCTTTCTTCATAACCATCTCCATGTGGTCGGCTATAGATCTCTCCACCATGGCAACCTTATCTGTTTGCTTGTGCATATCTTCCCGAAATACAAAAGGTCATCCAAGCTATGGTTACTCGATCCAAAATCCACTTATCTCTTAGAACTGACAAAATCGCGTTCCAGTGATGTCAAATCGCCGATTGATTGGAAACTTGATCCTTACCTTTCAAGAACTGGTATCGCTCCACCAGCACCGCGAAGGCCCAAACCATTGTGTGCATCTCGTAAGCCGGGCCTAGCTTCTTGAACCGATAAAACCATGTTCAATCAAATAACCTTCCGAGTCGACGAGGTTAAATCGACTCAAACCGCTAGATTGACGGAACTCGATCCCTGTCTCCTCCAAAACCGATGTCACTTCGGCAGCACCGAGAAGTTCCAAACTATTCTGGATCGACAAGTCGTATCGATCCCATAAGTCGTGCACTCCCATAGGCCATGCATTACTTCTTGAGCCGTGGAACCATGCTCTCAAAGCATGAACTCCTTACATTACCCGAAGATTGGCAACGTCGAGAAGTTCCAAACCATTCTAGATCGATGGGTCATATCGATCTCTTAAGTCGCGCACTTCCATAAGCCGCACATCACTTCTTGAGCCGTGGAACCATGCTCTCGAAGCACGAACTCCTTACATTACTGAAGATTGGCAACGCCGAGAAGTTCCAAACCGTTCTGGATCGATGGGTCGTATCTATCTCATAAGCCGTGCACTTCCATAAGTCATGCATCACTTCTTGAGTTGTGGAACCACGCTCTTGAAGCACGAACTCCTCACGTTACCCGAAGAGTGCCATTGTCAAGAAGTTCCAAACCATTCTGGATCGATTGGTCGTATCGATCTCATAAGCCGCACACTCCCATAAGCTGCGCATCACTTCTTGAGCTGTGGAACTACACTCTCGAAGCATGAACTCCTCATATTACTTGAAGATTGGCAACGTCAAGAAGTTCCAAACTGTTCCTGATCGATGGGTCGTATCGATCCCATAAGCCGCACATTTCATAAGCCACGCACTATCAAAAGCCACGCATTTCATAAGCCGCATACTCTCAAAAGCTGCGCATTTCGTAAGTAGTGCACTCTCAAAAGCCACGCATTTCTTAAGCCGCGCACTCTCAAAAGCCACGCATTTCATAAGCTGCGCACTCTCAAAAGCCACACATTTGGTAAGCCACGCATTTCATAAGCCATGCACTCTTAAAAGCCGCACATTTCGTAAGCCGTGCACTCTTAAAAGCCTCGCATCATCAGCAAACCGTTAAGATTTTCTAAGTACCAGTATTGTTCTAACAACACCGGGAAACTTGTTTATTGCAGGATTAAAAGGAAACAACTTCTGCTACCCGAAAGAACCAACATTGCTCCGGTAGTGCCGTAAAGTTCACAAACCAAGAAGTCGGTAAAGAATTCTGATCTTTGACCAAAGTTAATGTACAAAATGTCTAAATTTAAGACATGCAAGTCACGAGTTCCCAAAGATAGGAGCTGCGACGCACCTTTGACTGAAGGAGTACAAGGAGCCGCCTAAAGCATCAAGTCTCACATCAATTGTTCAGAATAATCAGCCCTATGGACTGAGGGGCACATAACACATTAAGACCTGGTCAGAATAAAAAATCACTCCAACTTGCAATAAAAGGAGGAACTTACCATCATCCAAAGATAGATAGCGACGGAAGGCATTTCCAGAATCAAATCATCAATGCACCAGTTTCCAAAGACAGAAGCAGGTGCTTGACCGAGGTCTCAAACCCCAACTTCTAGAAAACCAGCTATTATCCGAAGATAGACAACGGCAAGGAAAGAACGCTCGAAATCGAGCAGCTAAACCATTGATTCCCGAAGATTGGAACCAACAAATAAGGTTGATATCTACAACAATGCTATTAGCCCAGCATAACGCATATGGCCTGAAACAAGCAAGGTTAAGTGTCACATATTCAAGACAAACATACCGAACTTTACCGGTCCATGATCAAGATAGGAATGAGCG
This sequence comes from Allium fistulosum, assembly GCA_030737815.1. Classification (NCBI taxonomy): domain Eukaryota; kingdom Viridiplantae; phylum Streptophyta; class Magnoliopsida; order Asparagales; family Amaryllidaceae; genus Allium; species Allium fistulosum. The sequence goes on along the minus strand of CM060904.1, from coordinate 1,212,873,515 downwards.
CGGTCGTACCGGTGGAAATGTAATGACTTGCTCCATAATTTCTAATTTTCTATAAGAACCTGGATTTGACAACTAGAATGAAGGGTTCCACGGATAGAATTTAGATCATAATAAAAATCGATTGGAAGAAATCTGATTTTTCATCAATAAGAATAACCATGGAATTGGTTAAGCAACAACCCTACATTTCCAAGGGTAACACTTGACGGTGATAAACATGGCTAAGCAATGGAAATGCCTGGGACTCCCATCCTTCTAGAACATGGCGTATCCCAAGTTAAGCAACGTTGAGAAAAACAACCACATTGGGTTGAAAGGAATCTACTCAACAATACTGGATCGGATGAATGATTCAATCATAACCAACATGACTTTAACATTGCCCGAAAACAGGCAGCACTAAGAAAAGACTTCTACAATCCAATCATCGAAGTGCAAGTTTTCAAAGACCAAAACTAGTGCCCACCTAGATTAAAAGCATTGTTGGATCGGCGGGGAAAATTGATCCCAACCTCTTGAGTGTCAGTGTTGCCCCGGCAAAGCTAAGGCCTTTTCTCATTTCCTAAGTACCGGCGTTGCCCTGGCAACGTCGAGAAACTTTCTATTTCATAATTATCGATGTTCCCCCGGCAATGCTAGGAAACCCTCTATTTCCTAAGTACCGACATTGCCCCAGCAATGCTGGGAAATTTGCTATTCACTATGTACCAGTGTTGCCTCGACAACGCCATGAAAACTTTAATCTACAGGTTCGATGAGAAACACTCATTGTAGTAAACCATCAATGCACTAGCTTCCGAAGATAGAAGTTGGTCCTCAACTGAGATTCTACCCTTATCTTCAGAAAACAACCGTTGCTCGAAAATGGGCAACAACAAGAAGACAAAACCTTTCATAGGTCAGGAAGATGGTTCGACCTTTCATCATAGGAATCAGCCACTGTATGGGAATAAAGCTGTGCCAAAAGGAAATCCCAGGATTGGATTTCTTGTGTGCTAATTTCTAGGGATGAAAGCTGGTTTACAACCGAATTTCCTGAATTCAACTTAGAAAGAATTTTGATACAGCCAAATGATAGGCAGCGTCGAGGAAATGTTGCTTGGAACCATGCAGTTAGGTTACGAATTCCCGAAGATAGGAATTGGCGTATGAACAGAACTTCCATCACTACAACAAAAAGTGTCTTTTATAGCGGCATATAGCCGCTATTAATCACAACCATAGCGGTTTGATAAGCGCTGTATATCGACATGTTATAAAAAACTGTTGAATATTTATAACACAAAATATGCCGCTATGGTTGAGCTTAGTTTTATAACGCAAATTCGCCGCTATGGTACGTTAATTCAATAGCTCATTATAGCCGCTATAATACAGCTAAATCTCAACGGAATTGGAAATCTTTATAACACCATTTTGCCGCTATAAAATCATTGGTATCTGGACACAAAGTTGGAGTGAACCAGCAATGTTTTTTTCTTTAAATAAATCAACCTATAATCCCCGTGTGAGCAAGAAAGACATGAACAACGAATAAGACGAATAAAAGAATATATGAATTTTACTTCAAAGAATCCAAAGAAATTACAAAAGAATGTTATGACATGACTAGCCACTAAACATTTTTCACAATTAAGTATGCTACATGATTCTAAAGGCATTGATTATCTGAGAGTGCATTCTTTAGGAATACCAGAAGGGAAGCGCTTGGCATCAGTACAGTAGTTGTAAATCATGAACTTCCTCTGCACCCACCTCATTCTTCTGTAACTCATTGAATCCAACTCATGATTATACCAATCTGCTGCATTCCCCGAAGACGGGGTTGACAACATTGGTTTTGAAGCGACAGCTACAGCATTGCAGGTTGATGAACCTGATGACCAGACGCAGGCATTGGCATTGAAGTTTCTATAATATGCCGTAAATGGAGCTTTACTCCAATCAGTCTTGACTCTCCCTCCTTGTGTTACCCAATCATCTGCATTCCAAAGACTAGAGTAGAGTCTCATCGGTTGGTTTGTGGGGAAAGCAATTCCTTCAAAAGCATGATTCTTGAAGTCTCTGATCGGAGTGTTATCCACCAAAAATCTATTATAACGTCATAAATGAAACATTAAATTATTCACTGTACGTGTGGTCAAAACATTGTATAAGAAAAGAAAGACATATAATTATATAGGCTTACATGATGTGCTGAGGGTTCCAAAGGATGGAGTAAGTGTGGATCCTAACTTTTCAATCACGATCCACTCATCGACTTTGCCTAACTCAAACAATCCAGTGCATGCTGCTTTCAGTTGAAGCATGGACATAACATTCTCAAAGAATACCCAGAAAACCAACAAGTGTATAGAGCTGCACAAAGAAGAGTTTTTTAAATCAAGTTCAAAACAAGCTTAATACGAGTCACGGCTCCATTTACTTTGTAAATGTCACCGAGAATGAGATAGGAAGGGATCAGTGCTTCTAATGATCAAGATGAAAGACTTCCTCAGTTTATATTAAGTGGAAATTTCACACATTCATTAACGATACCGAATCTAGGAATTGAACCAAGTATCATCATCATTTGTCAAGGGCTGAAGTTCAAATGTCCTACTGTCATAAGTGTGATCACTGTAATTAACAATAATTTTGCATGAATGCAAACATTGTCTAACTAATTAATAAAAAGATTCTGTTGCAAAAAAAATGGATCAGCGGACGGCTTTACTATATCCTCTTCAGGAGTTTACCGGTCCGCCGGGTTCTTCTGGGTTTTAAAGAGAGAAAAAAACAGCCATAATACGGTCTACTGCGTTAACTAAAAAAAAGATCGTGTTGTCAGATTGATTAGTTTTCAGAATAGAATTTAGTACAGTCATTATGATGTCAGTAGTGAAGGAACTACCGAGCATTGTAATTGCAGTACACATTTTCGTACAAAAAAAGGAGAAATTTTAGCGACCTATATTTGAAGATGTGCATAAACATCAAATGGTTATCAAATTAAGTAAGTTGAAATGCTGATACAAAGCATGTACAAAAATAAAAACGTGAACATGAAACGGGATAGCAGCACAGTAAACGTGTGTAGTGTTTAGTAAATTTAACAACATTATAATATGAATAACGTTGCGCTATATATGTTAAAACTTGTTCACCATGTTGTCCTCGTTAGTGCGCAGTGAAAACAATGAGAAACGTTGGATGCACATATCATTATACATATATGTATACATATATATTGATATATACATATATATTGATATATATATATATATATATATATATGTACATATATATATATATATGTACATGTATATATACATATAAGTATAAACAGTATGATGCTGACGGGCTATGATAAAGTACTTAACAGATGAAAACTGATTACAATATATCTCTGCAGTAAAGAAATGGTTAAACGTAATAATAAGTGAATAAAACTCAGTTGTAAGAAATTCCCAGAAAACACTATATTCACGAATAAATACAGTAGTAAGGCACTCGATTTCAAGCAGTCCACTTTATCAGTCCAGTCAGACAAAGGGAAAAGTTCTTACTAACTCATGCTCCGTTTCTACCTCTATGGTTCATTTAATTATGGTTCCGCTAAAGGCATCACATAAACCCATCTGCTTATACGCTAAAATTCATTAACACTAACATGTATTATACTTGTTATCATAAATAAATTTGACTTTGCCGAAATTTATGTTAATATTATACAGATTCCATTTTAGTAAAATTATTTTCTAGACATTGCTCGATGCAGAACATCTGCTATGATAAAGTTTAACATATACGTTTAACCTATTTTCAGTATCATATTAACTGCTTACTAGATATTCTCATGAGACTCATGTATATGCAGTTTGATTTAAAAGTTTAAACTAAACAAGTAGACATTCAAGTTGATGGCAAACTTTGCTTTTAGCAGTATTCTTAATAATGGAGCATCTTTCGAGTGCTCTTACTAAAAGTTTGGTGTCTTTCCAGTCTTGCAATTTAAATGTGTGGTATCCGGTAGATATCTCCTGCTTTTTAAAAATAGCATCATATTTCATGCAATAAGGGTGAGAAATTAACGTTTGACCCACATTTTCCAATATCTAACCTATCATGTATTCTTCTTTATAGACTCTTTCTTCTGGGTCTAGACAAATTTGGAAAGGGAGATTGGCGAAGCATATCAAGAAACTTCGTAATGACAAGAACCCCAACACAAGTAGCAAGCCATGCCCAGAAGTACTTCATCTGCCACAATTCGATGAATCGGGACCGTAGAAGGTCAAGCATACATGACATCACAACAGTGAACGGTGGAGATGTAGCCTCCCCTCAAGCTCCAATCACAGGACAAGCCGCCAATGGGAACCCGGCACCTCACTACGGGCAGCCCCCATCCATGAAGGTGCACCACCACCCTGCTCATCATCATCCTCATCATTTACACCATGCACATCCTGTACCTGGAATGAATATATACGGTCATCCTGTAGGGCACCCTGTTCAGGGACATGCTGCCTCTGCTGTAGGTATGCCCGTTATGCTTCCACCTGGCCATCATGCTCATGTCCCTTATGTTATTCCTCCTCCTCCCCCGTATTCTTTACCTCCTCCACATACTATGCATCAATAGCTACTTCTTCAGTGTACATAGATTTCTTTTTATAGATTGTTCTTTGTTTTTGTGTAACATACGATTTGACCACCATTTTTCTTTTGTATGTTTATGTTCAAATTGTTCATGTTTTTGCTTCCTCGGATGTAATTTGAACCAAGTATCATCATTATTTGTCAAGGGCTGAAGTTCAAATGTCCTACTGTCATAAGTGTGATCACTGTAATTAACAATAATTTTGCATGAATGCAAACATTGTCAAACTAATTAATAAAAAGATTCTGTTGCAAAAAAATGGAACTGACCCTACAAGCATAAGCATATTAATTCTAGGAAAATTGCAGATTTTTTGCCTTAGAAAGAAGGCTAATCTTAGTTCTTAAGATCTCTCCAAAAGTTTTTCTGAATAAGTTAGCAGGGCCACAAGCCCATCTATACTGTTGGTTTCTGAAAGCTTTGAATGTAGTTGGTAATTCACTTTTAACCTTAATGCTGCCAACATAAATGAATTTCCAACCTCTAAGACTCGTTCTTACTGCTAAATCCATGTCTTCAACAGTTGTTCGTTTATTCCAGCCTCCTGCATCATTCATTGCAGAGATTCTCCAAACACCAACAGTTCATGTTATATTGTCAAACTAATCAATTGCATTGTTTAACACAATATGAAAAAATTGTATATTTCTTGCTCACCATTGAAATCAAAGAAGTTTCACAGTGTAGAACCAGCTTCTTGTTCAACCTTAAACTGATAATCCATTGACATTTCTTGCATTCTAGTCATTAGACACTCGTTGCTGTTGACTACAGAGTTAAACATTAAGTGCAGACTTCAGCATGAGAGAATGATCAAACTAATCATAAACATATTACTACTTGGTTAATTTATTATTATTATGTAAATTTAGTTAATTTTTATAAAACTAATTTAACTTGGTTAATATTTTATAATTTAGTTAATTTTTATAAACTTGGTTAATTTAATCAAACGGGATAAACCACTAATGTACTTGGCAACTGGCAAACACGTTTTCAAAGTTTCAGTTCCTACGGTGATAGAGTTATACATATGTTTAGCCGATATGAACAACAATCCTAGTTCATAATGAAATATAACATGGAATAAAGCATGCATCATGAGATCCGAAGATGTACAAGACCAAGTAGAATTTTCTTCACGACAGCTGTACGAATTCGTAAACATTGGTCTAGTACAAATACAATATCAAAATCAACAACTACCATATATGCTTCCCACCCCTGCATCTTTAGAAATTTCCTTCTTAAATATATACACAATATACAGTCAACATCACAGAACATGCTGTATTTTTTCCCCTTTTTTACACCCCCAAAATTGTACGTGCTCTGTCTAACTTTACAAAACAATTTGGGTCACTACCAATTTTTTTCAACAATAACGTGAATCAAAAAATTAAATTTCTATACTAACCGAACTAGCTAACATGAAACATGTGCATAAAATGATTACTCCGTGACAATTAAGATTAGTCTGTCAATAATTATCAACAAACTGCTAAAGCAATAATAACACAACAATAAATGAGAGAACAAACACGTTCATTTCAAGCACTGAATTACTATTAGAAATGAATCGTCTACAAATTAATAAGGTTAGCAAACAATTTTTTAGATGATAAATAGCAAAGGCGTCATCAAACAAGTTCAGATCATATGAAACTCAAGTACATTTTATTTTAATAAATACATGAGAAATGATGAAAGGAAATGTTAATGCCTAAATTCAATTCAAAATAAATTTAGTATATGTGAATTGGACTCTTCCTAAACTAGAGATACTGAGCCTGTAAAAAAAGTTATATGGCGATGTGAACTGTTACAGTCACTTATGACCATAGCTAAATTATAAATTCAATATCTTAATTGAAGTTTTCATTTGGGGATATTGCTATTCACTTGTTCAATAAGGGAAACAAGCAGGCTATACAGTAAAGTACTTTTGATGCTCTTGTCTTCCATACAGATGGGAACTTCAATATTGAAGGAACTTAAGGGAACAACTAAAAATGGAAACAAATACATATATGTTGGCATAAAAGGTGCGTTCGTACATAGAAAATGCTGGTTTTAAAGTTGTAAGAAGCTCTACTTTATATAACTGCATAAGTATAGAGCTTCATGCAATTGAGAATTAATCAATAACTTGAATTGCAAGCCGAACATGTGTACGAGCATGCACATGCATGAATGCTCTTACTTCAGCTAAAATTTAGAAACCAGGTCTTAGCAATCCTAACCTGCTGCGTTTTGTCGCTACTCTCTATAGTCTCCACTCACACTTTCCTCCTCCTCTCACTGCATACTGAATGCAGCTCTGCAGCTATGGTATTACAATAATAAAATGCAATTTCAGAATTATAATAGTTGTTTGTGTGTGTGTGTGTGTGTCACCATAGGAAGTAAATAGATACGAGTAAACCAACATCAAATCTTTAGTTACATCCATTTACTTCTGCTTGGCGACCACTTGAATTAGGTTAAAACTAAAACTAACTACAAACAATACAAACATAACCCTCCAACAAACAATATAATATACAAACTATCAAATTTGGAAAATTCAACTACAAGCTTTCATCTGCACTTACCTTTAAAATAAATAGGAAGAAAAAAACAATCTGAACAAAGAAAAGAAAAAAAAAATCAACCACAACATTCTCAATTAAAAGCTCAATATATGACTGAAACTTTTTAATCCATAAGTAGTACGCGATTAGGTTCATGATAATACTCATTCTAACACAAATCACATCAGTTACCAGCTTAATATGTATCAAACACAGTTAATACATAAAGAAAGTCTTATGTTTAATCACTGTAATCTAATGCCAATATGAGATATAAAAAAATATGAACCAAACCTACCAAATACTCTTATCATAAACAACTTAAATTATTTACAAACTCGAGATAAATTCTGTCACCCATCATAACTTTTTTCGTTTAATGCAGTTTTCAGATTAACTTACACTGTTGAATGAACATATTGAACTGATTTATGTGTATTATAAAAGCTAAGGCAATATAATCCTATTGTCATTGTGCAATTAGCTCAACATTTTGCTAATTTGGATTAGCTAGACAGAGATACAACTAATAACTGACCGCATAAAAATCAATTTTTAGAAAATCAATTCTGAATCTAATAATCAACCCAAATAGCAACAAAACTGTCGTAGGATATGAATTTCAGTAATAAAAAAAATTGAATTACCTCAGAAATCACAGCCAATCCAGCATAATCTGGAAGTAGTTTGATTCAGATTTGTAGAATTTATCGGAGCTCGAATCATGAGTTGATGGGGAAGAAATCGTGGTGAATAAAATTTGGAGGGAAAGATCGTTCTTTGTTCATGAGTTACTGACGGAGACGTGGTTGCTAAAATCGAGAAAGTAATCGTGGTGGATAAAATATGGAGGGAAAGAATCGTTCTTTGGCCATGAGTTACTGACGGGGACGTAATTCCATCGATCTGTATTTGGTATACTTACTGTTTGCCGAGTAGGGCAATGTTCTTTTCTTTTCATTTAACAGAAATATATCAGGGCGATGATTTCCTCGAGCATAGATTTTGGTCGACTTCGGAACTACTGAAGAGCTGGATAAGAGAACGGAGATGGCGCGCGTGAACTGAACAAATAGTTAAAAAGCTAAATAATCCAAATTAAACAATAACGTTTTAGAATAATGCGTTATCAATTGGCGTTATTAATAACAAACTTTCTTGTAGTGCATGACGATAGCTATCAGGCAAAGCATGCACAACTAAGGACATGTAGGGACAATCACGGAAGGTCGGAACTAAAACCATCGGACTTCCTCAACAGACCAAGGACAATTGAATCATTTGTCCCAAACCTCTCCATCTCTCACAATTGCACAAATACAGGCGTTCGAAATAGCTAGTCCCTCGAGCAGGGATAGACACACAGATACTTGATAAAAAGAAATGTTGCAAAGTCCAAACACGAATAACCACGAGGTTGGTTAGATAACGGTTCTGTATCGCAAAACAGAGAATTCTAGCAACATAATCACCAACAAATGAAATGAAGGATTTAATGTTTAGATATTAACTATCGCTCACAGTCTAGCGATGATGAGAATGATCGATGACCTGCTTACGGTCTAACTAGATCATTTGGTTCCAACTTGCAGGAATATGCCATTACCCAAAGTTTGGTGATGCTAAGAAGAAACCCCCAGAGTGAAACTATCGATAGGTCGGCTTTCGGAAACAGAAGCAAGAGTTTTATTGAATCTTTAGCCCTACCTTCTGGCATCTCATGCTATCTGAAGATTCACAACATCAAGAAAAAATCCACAGAGTTGAGTCATCCACGCACGAGTTTCTAGAGATAGAAACTGATACATGATTATGATCTCAACACTGGACTTAGAAGTATTCACTCTAGCAAAAGATGACGGTGACACGTCTTTCCAGCACATGTACCCAGAATGATATTGGATGACGATGTCAACTTGGAGGAATTCAATTATAGTCAGGAAACAGACATCATTGAAAAAATCAAAGCTTGGAATCAAGCAACAAAGTCCCTAGTTCCTAGAGATAGGAGCTATCGGGTCAATCAAACTGGGGTAATCGAACGTATTCCCCAAGAGACCTAGTCTCCTAAAAACATATAAACTTAGTATTCGGAGAAATCAACCCTATGGACTAGGGCAGATACACCAACACTTTGTTGAAATGAACTCAATTGAGCATAAGTAGGGATTAGCTACAGAACTTGCTAGACCAAGCTACGTCATAGTTCTGAAGAAAGCTATGAAATAGAATATGTTGAAATAACCACATAAGTATTACTTACAAGTATAGAATTACAGTAAATGAGTATGTGCACATGAACACAAGAGGTCAACAGCAAGAAAAAGCAATGCTCGGAATCGACCAATTAAACCAATAGTCCTCGGAGACATAGGCTGGTGTGCAGGTTGAATTCAAAGTAAGGATAATCGCAATCGAATAAGTCGTGCACTAGTTTCCGAAGACTGAAACTGTGCATGATCGAACTTCAACTACAACTCTACAAGAGAAGCCGTGCCTTGTAATTTAACTATAATCAGTCATCCCAATAAGATAGGAATAATAAGCAAAGACTAAGTTGCGAAGGATCCAACTTCTAGAGGAGTGGAAGTCCCTCCGCCAGACTAAAGATTGGATGACCGAAAAGTTATTTTCAATAATAAAACTTGGCATTCAACCCTATCAGGTATGTTTTATTTTAAATAATATTCTTAAATAACCAACGCTCGGAATCCAAGGGAAGTCGGCGTATGTTGACCAGTCGGGTTTTGAGCGTTAACCGAGGTAGATGCAGTGTGTTATCTACATGAGAAGAGTCCAGTATCACGAATACTGCAAACAAATAATCTAGTGTAGATAGCTTGTTTACATTTGAAAAAAATTCCATATCGTCCTTTGAAATGATCTTTTCCACACTTACCCGTTATCGATCAACGATCGATAACAGAGCCGCTGTCCGAAGCGATGCGGGAAGCTTTTCTTTTCAAGATCACTGGAGTATAGAAATGGGAAGAGCGATATGATTGAATCTTCCACTATATCCGATTTTGGAATAAATCATCGCATTAGAATTCAAACTGCGACAAGAACTTAACCAAGTCCTCGAAAAGAAACAGTTAAAGAAAAAGAGCAAGACTTCACTCTAGAACGGCATACAATCGTTCATGACAAAAACTAACTTCAACGTTGGCTGAGTTAAAACTATATAGGTCGACTCCAAACCTACGTCGTGCACTCACTTACCGACCTAAACCCTTGTGTAAACTACGAAGTAAATTGCATTGTCAATACTAGAAATTGAAATTCAGATCGAAATCAAAAAATGAACAGCTATCAGAAGTCAGTCAATTGAAAAAAATATCTTGAGATGGACTCCGAAGATTCACTGAAATTCACAGAATAGTAATACGAAACTTGTCGTGTTCCAGAGCACACTTTGATTCCAACAAAAGCATACTCTAGAGGGCAAATTTTAACTGGGTTTTTAACCCAGCAGAATTCAATAGGAGTTAGAACATCCAGACTAAGTCATATTGACTTAAAACTTGAACAAGGCATCTAAAAGAACAAGCCAGTGGAACTTAAGAGAAACAAGCCAAAAATTTACTAAGTAGATGGATCGCTGGAGATCCATCGTCCATGGATCGCTAGCGATCTAAAAGGAAGCATCATGAGTTATCCAAGCCTCTTGCATCATGATCTACTACCTCTTCTAAGAATACTTGCCAAGTTTCATAGCATACCAAACGATTTAGCTCGAGAAATGAAGACTCATCCAATTAAACATGTTTGACCAAAAGCATCCAACTTAAAATGGACCTAGAGAACTCATACGGGGTTGTATTGACTTCAAATTTTGGGAGAACACTTAGAAGACATAAAAGAATGCTCACAGAAAATAAGGATCATTTGGAGGTTGTTTGAAGGATTTCTAGTGACCTAACTAGAAGGATCGCTAACGATCCATGTAGGTTGGGCCCTACAAACTAAAATTTACAGGTTAGGTCTTACATATCCTAGAGAGAGTACCTACAAAGTTTTGTCTGGTTTCATTAAGTTTTGAGCGAGTTATGGATGATTCTTCTTTGAATTAGGCCAGTTTGATCTATCAGGTCCGACCCATGAGGAGTGGGCCCATGATCTATGATCCATAGGGGAAGCTCTCCTACTCATCTACATTGCATGTGTGAAGTTTCGTGTGATTTGGTTAAGTATCGAGTGAGTTATGGACAATTTTTCTGTACCAGATAACCTATGAAGATGGATGATCAAACGAACTCCAAACGACATGATATTTGGACAAGGCACTTAAATAGAAGATAGGAATACAACCAAACTAAGATCTCAAAAATATGCAAAGTGGATGGATAACTAGCGATCCATCCTTTATGGATAGCTAGCGATCCATCAAGATAGGTCGGATTACCCTCAAACTTTCCAAGCTCCTTCGTAACACTAAGTAAAGGCTTGTGGTAGAAAAATATGTTAAGTTGATGGGTAGCTAACGATCCATCCCTTATGGATAGCTAGCGATCCATAGAAAAAACTCAAATTGATTTGAGATTTTCGATGATGATTTGGCATAACAACTGAACTCTTCTACACTTGGACTTCTGGCCTAATACTCACTGAATTCCCTTATAAATACTCACCTATCTGCAACATAAAGAGGATCTTCTGGAATGGCTGCTGAAACTCTGTAGAGATTATGCTTCACTCTTCTCCTCCTATACAATGGTCATTTAGGGGTTCACTATGATTTTCTAATGAACTCTTGTACTTGTGACTTGATCTAACTTATAAGATTCAATCATATTGTAATCCGATTCAACTTGTAACAGCAGTTAGTTAATAGTAAGTTATAAAGTGGACGTAGGCTTCATTAAGAGCCAAACCACTATAAAAAAACTTCTTGTCTTTTTCCTATTTCTGCTCTTTTTACATTTATTTTCTATATTATTGCTCTGCAAGAACAGGGCTGGTGCTTTCACACTCAATCCAAGGTGTTAATCCATTTTTTGGGTTAACAACTCTATTTTGTTGAGGATCTCCTAGCATAGAGTATTGATGAACAACGCCTTTTTCTTGAAGAAATAAAGTGAATGGACCTGCACTTTGACCAAGGTCGGTGTATCTACCGTAATATCCACTGCCTTTATCTAATCGTCGTATTTTAATTTTATGGTTATGTTGATTCTCAACTTCAGCCTTAAAAATTTTCAGTTTATCTAGTGCTTCAGATTTTTCATTAATCGGATACACGTAACCATAGAGAGAATAATTGTCAATGAAAGTAATAAATGATTTATGTTCGTTAATACCCGAAGTAGGAAAATGACCACATATATCAGTGTAAATAATTTCTAATAGCCCCCCACTTCAAGTGGCTCCTTTCTTATTACCCTTGACAAATTTCCTTTAGCACATTCTATGCAGTTATCGAATTTAGAGAAATCTATTGTTGGGAGAATGTCATTTTTAATGAGACGTTGCATTCTATCTCTTGAAATATGACCCAACCTGTGATGCCATAATTTAGAAGAATTCTCAGCATCACGATTTCTCTTGACTCCACGTTTATGATTAACACTAGTAATATTCATAAATAACACAGATTCACAAAATGAAGAATTCAAACATAATTTATGTAGATTGTCACATAATAATCTAGAACCAACTAACTTAGAGTTTTGATATAGTTTTAACTCATTATTTCCAAACTGAAACATAAAACCACATGCATCAAGTCTAGAAACAGAAATCAAATTCCTAATCACACTAGGAATATAAACAACATCATGTAAATCAAGTATAAAGCCACTCTTCAAAAAGGAACGAAGAGTTCCAACAGCCTCGACTTCAAGCTCTAATCTGTTAGCAACTTTAAGTTTCCTTTCTCCCATTTGAAGCATCCTCACGGAATAAAATCCCTGCAATGAGTTCGTAATGTTCACAGAGGCACCAGTGTCAACCAACCACATATTTATGGGAACATCAACTAAAAAGGTTTCACAAATCATGAAATTTAAATCATTAGCTTTTTTAGCGAACCAATCTTTAAACTTCACACAGTCCTTCCTCATGTGTCCATGCTTCTTACAATGACGGCAAGGAGCATGCACCGGTTTTATACCAAATATAATAGTCTTGTTAATACTAGTAGCCATATTCACTTTATTTTTACCTTTACCATTGTCATTATTTTTCGGTTTTGGACTTTGAATAGCAATATGTGCATAGTTAGGTTTCACAGCCTTAATCCTTTTTTCTCCTTCAACACACATAACAATTAATTTGTTCATTTTCCACTTTTCTTTCTCAGTATTATAATTGATCTTGAAAGGACCAAATTGTGCAGGAAAAGAAGTCATAATGAAATGAACTTAAAAATCTTCAGAAATTGCCATATCCATGCCATTTAATTTTTCGGCTATATTATTCATCATCATGGTATGTTCACAAACACCGCTTGTCCCATTATATTGGTAGTGATCATTTTCGTAATGAGAGTACTTGCATTAGCCTTAGAAGTACTTTAAACTGCTCTTCAACAAAAGTCAAATACTATTTTATAATGAAAATATTATTTACATCATCTTTCTAGGGAATACCTCATATTATAGCAACTGTAATAGTACCTTTTATAATCATGAGAGACATGTGGTTTGACCGCCTCATCTTGCAAAATTAGCCTTTTCATCATCAGTAGTTGTCGCTATAAGAGTAGGTTTGTCCATTCGTAATGCCTGGTCAATAGTCAGAACACCAAGCCCAATCTCAATTTGCTCTTTCCAAGTGGAAAAATTAGTTTTGTTTAATGGTACTATTTCAGAGATTTGAGCATGAATATTATTCAATGTTGCATTAGATTTAAAAAAGAAAGAAATGATTACTATTATCAACTATAAATTCACAAATAGCATAACAACCTTAAATCAACTCTATATAGAGGGACTAACAATAATTATACTGAAATAAATAATAAAACACCAAATTATATTTTAATCCTATCATAACAGTTGTTTGCCTAAAATTCAATTCATATTACCATTCGGTAGAAACAAATTGAATTGTTAAATAAATAAATTCACTTAATAAATCATAATGGCAATTAAAGTTGGTAAAATTACTATTCATAATCTATTAAATGTAAAAGTGCAATTTCATGAAAATCAATTTGTATCACCGTTAGGCAGAAACAAACTGAACCATTAAAATAAATAAATTCACTTAATAAATCATAATAGCAATTAAAGTTGGTAAAATTACCATTCATAATCTATTAACCGTAAAAATGTAATTTCATGAAAATCAATTTGTATCACCGTTGTTAACTGGGTTTTTAACCCGACAGAATTCAAAAGGAGTTAACACATTCAAATTAAGTCAAAATGACTTGAAACTTGACCCGAAGGCCTAAAAGTACAAGACAAAGAAACATAAGAACTTTGGCCCAGAATTACGCTAACTATTCGGATCGATACAGATTCGATCCAATTGGATCGATACCGATCCGAAATGTTGGCTTGCTGCTCCTTCTAACCACTTGCATTGTACTCCTATGCCTCTACTAAGCTCATCTATCAAGTTTAGTAACATTTCAAGCAACATAGTTCAAGAAGTGAAGACTCATTCAAATACCTACCCGCTTTTGGACCGGAGCAACTTAAAATGGACCTACAAAACTCATAAAAACTCAGATTAACTTGACATTTGGAGGGGATACTTAGAAGACACAATAGAAGGCTCAAACCAAAAATGAAGCCATTTGGCTAAGCCAATTTGTATTTGTATCGATCTAAACACATCGGATCGTCCGATCCATTTAAGGCGGGCCCCACCATCTGCGATCCATACTGTAGGTCCCACACATCCTCTAGAATCTACCTGCAAAGTTTCGTCTAATTTATATAAGTATTGAGTGAGTTATGGCTAGATTTCCTATGACCTAGAAGAAAATTCAAAAATAAGCAAAGGGTTTGGATCACCGCCGATACGACTTAATTGGATCATCGCCAATCCAAATAATTAGCTCAGATCCTCATGAGATTCGATTTGGAGGCTCTCCTACTCATGTACATTACATGTATGAAGTTTCGTAACATTTGGTTAAGTATTGAGTGAGTTATGGATGGATTTTCTACGAAGGGATAGATTGGATGATTTATGAAGATGGATGATCAAACTAACTACAAACGACTTGATATTCAGATAAGGCACTCAATTATGGGATCGGAAGGCAACCAAATTGAGAAGACTCAAAAATTGTACAACTTTTCAGATCGGTACCGATCCAAAAAGTTAGCTTCAAACACCGCCAAACGTCTTGAGCGACCTCTGCATGATGACTACAGGCTTTTGGTAAAGTGACTCTGGCCCAAATGCTCTCTAACCCCTATAAATACCATCCTATTTGCAAGAGCAGAGTGGATCTGATCTCTGCTAAAGCTTTGCCATTATTTCTTCACTCTTCTTCTCCTACACAACAACCACGAAGGGAAAATTGAGATCCTCATTTTGTCTCTAACAATGGGAGCTTGATCTAATTTAGGAAAGGAGAATTATATTGTATTCTAAACTCCCTTGTAATAGCAGTTGATCAACAAAAGAATCAACAAAATGGACATAGGCTTCATTAACAGCCGAACCACTATAAAAATCTCTTGTCTCTTTACCTTTTCTGCTATTTACTATTGCTTTTTTAATTTTATTTGCCTTGATAAATAGGACTGGTGCTTTCACACTCAAATCAGAGTGTTGATCCTTTTTGGGTTAACATTTTGGTGCTTTCACTGAGAACAAAGGTAGATCCGAAAACTTGAAGCTTGAATCTGAGATTTGGAAAAATGAAGAGGCCTAACACTGGATCTAAAACTGGAGCAAGTTAACCAGAGCCTGGAGGCAGTCAGGAAGTATCCTCAAATTCTCACCAATCCAACTATGTAGCTTGAGAAGAAATAGAAAGGCTGATAAAGGAGATGCAAGATGGAATCTTGGCTAGGCCACAATAGATGATGGAGGGATGCTTCCAAAAGATGGGACAACAAGAAACTATAGGAATTCAGACCCTAGGAAACAATAAAGGAGCTACGAGAGTTGGATTAGAATGAAATGGAACATTGCCTCCACTCCTAGAGCAACCGATGCTTGGGGGAAATACAGGATTCAACTTGAAAATCAACGCCGATGATGGGATTAATATTGGAGCTGGCACCAAAAGTCCAACAATGGAGTGACTGTTGAAACTCCAGGAACTGGTGGTACGGGAACTAATCTGAATACTAGAGTGCAACCGACAAAGGAAAATGTGTCGGGGCTACCCCAGAGGAAAAAGGCACAGAATGAGACTAGGGGAGTAGGGCAGAACACTAGTGTGCAACTAGTGGAGTATGCGTCGGATTTTCCCTACCAATGTGGGGGGCAGAACATCGCTTTCAGATGAAGACCTTCATTGGATGGTGAAAATTGAATTACTGAATTAGTAAGAAGGTTGGTTAGAGGAGGACCCATAGATCAGGGTTTGGAAGGTGTGAACAGAAACCCATTTACTGCTAATATCCGGAATGCGAGAAATCCTCTCGATTTTAAGCTTCCCGCGCTGGAAATGTACGACGGAAAGACCGATCCAATGATTCATGTGATGAGATATATTTGATGTATGGAGGTGTTGGGTGCTTCTGAGGAAGTAATAGGGCGGTGCTTCCCATTATACATGATGGGTTTGGCGGCGATGTGGTTTAGACAGCTGGAGAATGGGTCCATTAGCACATGGACCGAGTCAGTAGGTAGATTTTTAACCGAGTTCACGTCTCACAACCAAAGAGTGTGATGATGTTGGCAAATGTGAAACAAAGGCCTGGGGAGACCTTGAGAAGTTATTTAACAAGATTCAATGCAGCAGCGGCTGTGGTCGATGAAAGTGGACATGAAGTACTAAGGATCGTGTAATATGGTATATAAATGCGGAAATTGATAATAGCAGTAAAATAAAAATTAAAGTAAGCACACCAAGAATTTTTATACTGGTTCGAACTTCCCGTTCTACGTCCAGTCCCAGAATACCCTCTGGATTTAAACTAAACCCCTCACTTAACCCGGAGGAATAGGTATACGACACCTGAGCAGCCGAACAGGAATTTTTCCGCCTCAACAGCCGAAGAGGACTTCAACTTAATACAAATAGTTTGTTGACGAATGTGTTCTGAATAACACTGATTGTCTTTTGATAGTACAACTTTCCTATAATCAAATCCTCAAGAGTGTATATGTGTGTGAAGATTTAGAAGGAAGATAATCACGTAGAATCGAAGTATATGAATTAATTCAAGGATTCTAGTGATATTGAATGAGAATGAATGCTTTTATTTGCAGAAATAAATAGAGAATAGATTTCAGAATTATAAACAAGAATCGGTGATTGTAGAAGTGAATTGAACATGTTTATATAGTTGTAGAATAGTTACAATCTTTCATGAAGAGTTTCAATCAAGAGTTGTGTCCATATCTGTTGGATTAAAGGACATTCCTCTTCATGAACAATTGCACCTCTTCAGAAAACTAGCCGTTATGTTCTGGTCGGTTGACCGAGAAACCTGGGCCGGTCAGCTGAGTTTACAGACATGAATAAAACGGTGCATATCTGTGCACTGGACACAAAGTCGGTCGGCCGAAGATTCAGGTCGGTCGGCCGACCTGCTGTTAATTGCACAGTGACACTTATTTTTGTATAAATCAATTTGTGTGTATGTGTAACTACTTGAGGAATGATTTTAACAAATTTCTAAGACTCAATAAAATAAAATACTCATACTAATATCTGGATTGTAGTCTTGTCTCCTTTGTAGTGTTCAATATACGGTTATTCTCCTTTTTGTCGCTTTCATATAGTATTCTCGTCGTATGATATTGAAGCTTGTGTCACGAATCAAAACTCATGAATCAACATTCTCCCCCTTTTTGATTGATGACAATACTTATGTGACGCAATAGTATTATAATTCCCCCCTTGAATATATGGCGACTTTTCTGCAAAAACTTTGTTAGCTTTCATATATTTCTCCCCCTTTGTCATCGACAAAAAGGAATACTTACAAGATGTAATATGTAAAAGAAATATGGAACATATAACATATGTAAGAGAACATCAAGTTATAACTATTACATATTAATAATGTTTTCGTACTACAACATCTAATAATAGACATAATGTTCATAAAGAAATTCTTGAAGTTAAATTGTAAAACAGTACGATTACTCCTCATCATCATCGGAATCCCAAATTTCTGGACGAATATTTTCTTCCGGAGGAATATGTTCCTTACCACGTCTTTGAGTGTGAGGAGCATGAGTTCCCGATGTACCGGAACTTGTGTTATCTGAAGTAGACCAAGAGAAATTTGGTGCCGGTTTTTTTCCGGGAGCAACAAAAGAGGCACCGGCTTCGGAAGTACATGATAAAGCATCCCATAAATTTACGAAGAAGTCTTTGATTTTCTTGAAACGCCCATCAATTTTTCGTAGTCGGGCATCCAAAGCTAGTTGATTTCGAGCCAAAATATCAATGGCCGCCTCCGTACTAGTACCGGGAGTTGGTCGTTGAATCGAGGTTTGGCGAGTTATACGTTCCGTAGCATGAGTAGATGGTTGAGGTGTAGAATAGCTACGACGTAGTTGTTCTCTCGGAGTATCACTCCATTGCTCAATCTTATAAATCTAGGTGGAGCATCAGGTAATTTCATTAACTTTATGGTCCGTGAATCAAAAATACGGACTTTGGAGGTTTCGGATTCCGGAGCATTGATGACGAAGCTATTGATCAATCTCATTATGTATTCTTCTAATAAATATGGAGCATCTTTCCTTGGTTAAAAGAGAGAAATTCATCCATAAGAAGTTGTGACCAATTAACTCGTATTTTCCTACAAATAGCATACAATGCTTTAAAATTTTCGGGATATACGAGATGATATGAACCACCTCTAGGAACTAAAGATTTCATCATGAATCGATGAAGAAGTCGAGCTTTTGGTCTAAGTGATGATGTTTGTCTAAAATCCGTTGCATCATCTTCGAAAAATAGATGGCTTATCTGGTCACGGCTTGATATATTACAATCTACATCGTGTAATGAGATACCACCCGGTCTAGCATCCAAAATGTGGTTAATTCGATCAATGGAAAGGAAAATCGAAGTACCACAAACCGATGTCCAAATACAATTTTCAGTGTTTCTCGGCGGATTGACAAGGTTGAGGTTTGCTAGAAACAACTTGACCATAATATGATTGATTTTCAAGTTATTTTTCCTATGGTCAAGGAATGTATCAAGACCACTCTCAATAGCGGCATTTTCAATACCATAGGAAGCAAAGTCGGGATAACTTACAAATGACTCTTCAAATATTTTGGCATCTTAAAGTTGTATCCATCTTTGAAGAGCTATATCATTAACTAGTCATGAAGCAATTTGAGTATCCACTGGAGTAGATGAAGATGAGCCACCGGTTGTCTTTGATTTCTTCTTGGGAGCCATTTGTTTTTGGAAGAAAAGATTAAAAATTTGAGAGAATTTTAATGGGGGCTAGGTTAAAAACTGAATTTGGGAAAGCAAAAGTGAAGAGGTAAGTTGAAAAGATGAAAGGATGGGGTATAAATCTGAAGTAAAAGATAGACATAATATATGTTCGGTCGACCGAAGGCACTGGGTCGGCTGACCGAACTGGTAATCTGAAAGTTGCTGAAACTCTCGGGAAGGGTTCGGCTGACCGACTCAGGGTATTCGGTCGACTGACCCTGTTAGAAATGTGTTTTTGAAATTCTCGGGAAGGGTTCGGTTGACCGACTCAGGCTTTCCGGTCGACCGACCCAGGTAGAAATGCATACATTTGCTGTTTTTCAACAAAGAATTATAGAGATATAAATTATATTATCATATCATTTATATTTATACATCTTATTGAAAACAACAACATATATATATATAATTTATAGCCACGGTTCATTAAAATCTACGTTCCCATGAGTTTGGGGACGGAACATCTTCTATCGGTGACCATCTTGGAGTTTTTTTTGAGAGTGATGGGTGTGTAGCGTGAAACTACACAGCCGGTTAAGTAGTTATATTATATAATATTGGAGAGGTCGATCGACAAGCCCGATCGATGGCCAAAAAATAGGTGTGAAGCAACAAACTACAATAGAAACACTAGAGTATCATGGACTATTACATACTAACTATAATAAGTGATATCCCACTGTAGACTAAGACTACCTCTCCGGAGATGCAGTGGTGCTTCCTTGGGATTCTACTGGCTGGACGCTGCATGGCGGGAGACTCAGGCGGAAAGGCGCAGAGGAGCATTGACCTGTTATAGAGGCGAAAATGTGAGTGATAATTCTGCAGGTTCCATCGAAATGACGTGTTGGTTTCCCAAATGCAAGTGCATTCCTCTCTTTCCAAATGCACCAACTAAAGGTTGATATGAAGGTATCCATCAGCAAATTCCGCTGATTAAACTGCCAATACTCGAAGTAAGAGGACACGCTGGGGATAAACCCCAGAAGATAGGCACTGGATGCAGCCCAAATTGAGTAAGAGAAATCGCATTCGAAGAACAGATGGGTTACGGATTCATTATGAGTTGAACAAAAGACGCAGCGCGGATCAATGGGGATGTTGAGTCTGTTGAGTCTGTCTTTGGTATTAATTTTGCCAGAAATTAGGCACCATTGGAAGAAGGCTATACGAGGTGGAAGGTTGCAATGCCAGACCCTGGGGAAGGAGAAAAGGCGACCGGGGTGATTTAGGTATTGATAACAGGAGGCGACTGAGAATCCTTTGGAAGGTGCAAGGGCCCAGAGGAAGTGGTCTTGACTGATGGAAGGGCGAATCGACAGGAGGATATTTGTGGCAGAGAGGAGTTCAGGAACCAGGTCTGCATCGAAGATGGAAGGTGGGCAAAGGTGTTCGGGGCCAAGGGTGAGATAGTCTTCAACTGTTGCATTTGGGAGGGCGGCGTGCGAGAAGAGGTTGGGTAGTATCTTAGCAAGGGGCAATTGTCCATACCAAGTGTCTAACCAGAATAGGCATCTGTTGCCGCTTTCGACCTTAACCTGAAAAAGTGCTCTGACTCTAGGTAAGGTTAGAAGGACCCCCGACCAGAAAGGGGATGGGCGGAACCGGGTGGTGAGGTGGAGTGCCAAATGAGGGTTTGAGTGGTAATGTTGACATAGGATCCACGATTTCCAGATGAAATTTCCAGGTGTGAGTAATCTCCAAAGCCATTTGGACAGCAACGCCTGATTGAAAGTGCGAAGGTCAGTAATCCCTAACGCACCATGGTTGCGGTGTAAACACACCGTCTTCTAGTTGACCAAGCATTTTGCGTTGCCACCGTTCCAAAGGAACGAGCGCCTGATTGAGTCAATTTTCTTGATAACCCAGGATGGAAGCTTGAGGAAGGACATCCAGTATGAGGGGATAGCTGATAGGACCGATTTGACTAGGACAAGACGACCTGCAGAAGATAACGAGTGTGCCTTCCAGGTCGAGAGTCTGGATTCAATTCTGGAAATGAGGGGAAGCCAGTCAGCGCGGTGGAGATTGGTTGGGCGGATGGGGATGCCTAGATAAGAAATGGGGAATGTGGCTAGGTTACAATTGAGCAGGGATGAGATTGTAGGACCGAGGTTAGCGGAGTTGCCGAGCATGATGACGAAGCTCTTGTTGAAATTGATAGAGAGGCCAGAAATTGTTTCAAAGATATACAACGCAACCTTGAGGCAATGGATGTGGTTGATGTCAGTGGAAGCGAATAGGATCGTATCATCTGCAAATTGAAGGTTAGACAAAGACAAATCTAAGTTTTGAAGCTTGATACCTTTAAAAAGATCGTTGGATGAGGCAAGCTTGATCATCTGGTTGAGCACATCCGCTATCAAGACAAAGATTAGGGGAGAGAGCGGGTCCCCTTGCCTCAGACCCCTGGTTGATTTAATGTGGCCACCTGAAGAGCCATTGATTGAGATGGATGAGATACTTGTGTTGAGTATCGCTTCAATCCACCCACACCATTTTGTCAGGAAACCCCTATGTTTCATAAGGTCCAAGATGAAGTCCCAGTGTACCGTGTCGAAGGCTTTGGAAAAATCTAATTTTAGAAGGGTTCCAGGGGTTGATGTTCTGTGGTAGTAGGAGACAACTTCTTGGGTGGCAGCGACACAATCCAAAATGTTTCTGCCTTGTATGAAGGCAGACTGTTCCGCCCCTACCAGGGGATCAATGACTGCCTGGAGTCTATTTGCAAGAACCTTTGTGATGATTTTGAAAGTGGTGTTAAGGAGACTGATTGGTCTGAAAGCGGGCAGGGTGTTGGCGCCTGGGTATTTGGGGAGGAGGATGATGTTGGCGTAGTTGAGGCAGGATTTGACGAGGATGAGGGTCTATAAGAAGGTTCAGCAACATCATCCTTCTTTGACTAACAGATTTTCATGGAAATTTTTTCTAGAAAACTTAAATGTCTTGCCGTGACTTTTTGTTCATAGTAGAGTTCCCGTTGCATATCCATTTGTTGTTGTTGGTAGTGATGTATTTCATCAATTTTTTGTTTGGTGGTTGGAGATATTACCATCGTATTCTTCCCTTTTTTTTCAGGTGTAAAGCCTGTATTAGAGTCTTCCCATGGTTTCCACCTATGTCGGGGGTCTTTATCTGGAGAAGAGAAGTCTAGAACACGTTTAGGCATGGGAAAGGTAGGATAGGGGCCATTTTTAGGGATGCGGTCGGAACCATCATCGTCCGGAGATGTGTATGGTAGATGGGAGTTTTCGGAATTATAGTAGTCATTGTTTGAAGACATTTTTCAAGTTTTGATTTTAAAATTTTCTTAGTATATGTTTTGAAAAATAAGCATAGTATATATAAACATCTGTTTGCTGAAAAATTAGTGGATAGGAACTAATTTTAAATATGATCACAGAAGTTTAAGAAAAAAATTGTTTGTAAATGTATGATTTATAAGATAAGAACTAAATATAGTTTTTCTGAAAACAAAACAGATAAAACAAACTTTAAAGAGAACTAAAACAAGAAACACCCATAGCTCAAGTAGCTATAACACAACATCTAACAAGCAAGTCAGAGGTCATGAGTTCGAGTTCCGCTTTGGTCAGAAATAAAACAATTTTTGTTTTTTTTTTGATATTTTTGCATATTTTTATTTATAAATCTTTAAACGACATTATACCTAAATCACGTCTAAGATTTATAAAAAAAAATTCATTTAGTGGTTTAGTAAAAATGTCAGCAATTTGATTTTCAGTATTGATAAATTCTAAATTTATTAATCCTTTTTCCAAACAATCACGAAGAAAGTGATGACGAATATCGATGTGTTTTGTTCGTGAGTGATTGACCGGATTTTTAGAAAGATTTATTGCACTAGTATTATCACAATAAATTATAGATTTTTCAAGATGACAATTAAAATCTTGTAGTGTTTGTTGCATATATACGACTTGTGCACATGCCAAAGCAGCAGATATATATTCTGCTTCACACGTCGATAAATAAACACAGTTTTGTTTCTTACTAAACCAAGAGACTAAGGAACGTCCAATGAAATGACACGTTCCGCTCGTACTTTTTCGATCCGTCCGACTTCCTCCAAAATCAACATCGCTATAGGAGACTAATTCGAAAGGACATTCTTTCGGATAAAATAGTCCGAAATCTTTGGTTTTAGTTAGATAACGAATAATGCGTTTAACTGCTCTCATATGTGACTCTTTGGGATTTGCTTGAAATCGAGCACATAAACAAACACTCATCATTATATCGGGTCGACTCGCTGTTAAATAAAGTAAAGAACCTATCATACTACGATATAGCTTCTGATCAACACTTTTGCCCTCCTCGTCTCTATCAAGATGAGTAGTTGTGCTCATTGGAGTTGGCTTGGCAGAAGTGTTTTCCAGACCAAATCGTTTAATTAAATTATAACAATATTTTTCTTGATTAATAAAAATTCCATTTTCAATTTGTTTAATTTGTAATCCAAGAAAATATGACAGTTCTCCCATATGAGACATTTCAAATTCATTTGTCATTATAGTCGAAAATTCCTGACATAGTTTTTCATTTGTCGATCCAAAAATAATATCATCAACGTATATTTGAATTATTAAAATATCTTTATTAGTTTTCTTAATAAAAAGAGTTTGATCTACTTTACCAATTTCAAAACCAGATTCTAATAAATAGCTTTTAAGACGATCATACCAAGCACGTGGTGCTTGTTTTAAACCGTATAATGCTTTCTTGAGTTTATAAACATGATCTAGAAATTTTTCATGATAAAAAAGAGGTGGTTGTTCAACAAAAACATTTTCTTTTATGTATTCATTTAAAAATGCACTTTTAACATCCATTCGATAAAGTTTAAACTTATGAAAGCACACAAAAGCTAATAAGATTCGTATTGCTTCAAGTCGAGCGACTGGAGCAAACGTTTCTTCGTAATCAATTCCTTCTTCTTGATTATATCCTTGTGCAACTAATCTAGCTTTATTCCTGGTTATATTTCCTAGTTCATCTGCTTTATTTTTGAAAACCCATTTAGTACCGATGACTGATTGATCACTAGGTCTAGGAACGAGTTCCCAAACTTCGTTTCGTTCGAATTGATTTAGTTCTTCTTGCATGGCAAGAATCCAGTAGTCATCAGTTGAGGCTTCTTTTATATTCTTAGGTTCTATGTTAGAGAGAAAAGCTACATGACCAACTTGATTTAATTGATGTCTGGTTTTAACATTCGTATTAACTTCTCCAATTATATTTTGCACAAGATGATCTCGTAAAATTCTAGGTGGAGATTTTATTATATTAGGAGTAATGTTTGTATTTTCATTTGTTTCATGAATATCAAAATTCTCATTTGTATTACTATTTTCATTCTGAGTAGTTTCATCATCAGAATCAATAGTAACAATTGGATTTATATTTTTAAAATTTTCGTCAAATGAAACATGTAAGCTTTCTTCAATAATTTGAGTTCGTTTATTATAAATTCGATAAGCCTTGCTTCGTTCCGAATATCCAACGAATATTCCTTCATCGGATTTTGGATCGAATTTGCCTAGCTGATCTTTAGTATTCAAAATAAAACATTTAGAACCAAAAATTTAAGATATGAAATATTTGGTTTTCTTCCATTTAGAAGTTCATATGGAGTATTCTTAGTTAATGGTCGAATAGAAACACGATTCAATACATAACAAGCAGTAGCTACAGCTTCTGCCCAAAAGTGTTTTGATAAAGTGGTTCCATTTAATAAAGTTCTTGCACATTCTTGTAACGTTCTATTTTTCATTTCTACAACTCCATTTTGTTGTGGTGTTCTATGAAACGAAAAATTATGGTTAATACCTTTCTTGTTACAAAATTGTTCAAACACTTCATTTTCAAATTCTTCTCCATGATCACTTCTTATATTTTTAATTTTCAAACTTTTAATATTTTGAATTCTTTTAACAAAAACTTTAAAATTATCAAAAGTATCACTTTTATTTTTCAAAAAGAAAATCCAAGTATATATAGAAAAATCATCTACAATAACAAATACATATCTATTATGATTAATAGACTGCACTTGAGTTGGACCAAAAAGATCCATGTGTAACAGTTCAAGTGGTTTTTCTGTATATATTACTTTCTTTGATTTAAAAGAGGATTTTGTTAGTTTTCCTAATTTACATGCATCACAAAATATATTAGTTT
The DNA here is from genome assembly GCA_030737815.1 of Allium fistulosum. Lineage (NCBI taxonomy): Eukaryota > Viridiplantae > Streptophyta > Magnoliopsida > Asparagales > Amaryllidaceae > Allium > Allium fistulosum. The sequence continues at coordinate 1,212,847,543 of CM060904.1, read as the reverse complement.
TGAATTTTATATTAGGTAATCCTTTAACTAATTTGTTTTTAGCTAGTTTGTTGATAGTATTAAAATTGATGTGACAAAATCTTTTGTGCCAAAGACAAGAATCGTTTTCTTTAGCTACTAAACACAAATTTGAATCATTATTTACATTCATATTTAAGATATAAATGTTTTTATCTCTTTTTCCTTCGAAAATAGTGTTATGATTTTTATCGAAAATATTACATTTATTTTCTGAAAAAGTTATATTAAAACCTTTATCGCATAGCTGACTAATACTTAATAAATTGTATTTTAAATTTTTAACTAATAAAACATCAGTAATAAGAGGTAAATTAGAGGTACCGTTGCTACAGACATTGCCTTTGCCGATGATATATCCTTTTGAGTTATCTCCAAAGGTGACTGCTCCTCCATTTGAGTATATAATGTTTGACAACATTTCTTTGTTTCCAGTCATGTGTTTTGAGCAACCGCTATCTAAAATCCATTTTCCTCTCTTCTTATGTGGTACTTGCAAAAAGTTTATAAAAAGTTGGTACCCAATCTTTTTAGGGTCCTAAGAGTTAGATCTTAGGAAGCCAAACCCATACGGGTTCAGAATTCCCTTTATAAACATAATTCTTGTTATTATGAATAGTTTCCATAAATATTTTGATATGTTTATTCCTTATCAAAACATTATTTGTTTTTGGAATCCATATCTTGATGGTTTTAGTATTTGGGTAAACTGTTTTCTTAATATCCTTCTTAATATTATTATTAATCCTACTTTTAGCAAAATTATTTTGTTTCTTAAATCCTAGTCCAGATTTATTGTTAGAGGATTGAGAATTTTCAAGTATACTAGAAAGATTCTCTCTTCCTTTATTGAAATTAGATGCATTTTTAGAAATATCATCAAATTTTATTTTAAGACTAGATTTTTCTAACTCTAAATCCTTAATCTTAGAGTTTAAACTATTATTTTCGAAAAGTAAAACATCATTTTTATTTTTCTGAATTTCTAGTTCTTCAGATATTGACGAAATTTGAGAAGATAAGTTAGAATTTGATTGTTGAGAACTTTCAAGTTCATCTTCTAATATTTTCTTCTCATCTTTCAGCATATCTACTTCTAAGACTGTTCTATCTAACTTTCTTTGCAACTCCTTATTTTTCTTTTTAGTTGCTTTGCTAAATTTACTAATTCAGAATTTATTTCAATTAAATCTTCAAAAGTAAAATCACTTACATCATCTGACGAAGCCATGAAGCACACATTTGCTTGTTCATTATCACTTTCACTCTCTGATGAGGATGATGAGTCAGTGTCGTCCCAAGTGACAGAAAAAGCTTTTCGTTTGGTTTTGTCCTTCTTGAAATTATTCTTTTTACGCTCTGGACGATCCTTCTTTATGTGTCCTTTCTTATGACATTCATAACATTCCATTGCTGAAGATGATGGTTTGCTGCTATTGGAATTGTTGTTGGAATTATTTTTGTTTCCCTTGAATTTTGTTTCTGTTGAATTTCAAAAACTTTTTGAAATTTTTAGCGATCATTGCCATATCTTCATTATCTGAGTCGGAATCATCTTTTTCTGCTTGGAATGCCACAATTTTCTTTTCTTGTGCTCCATTTCTTTTTGCCTGCAAATTTACTTCGTAGGACATTAAATTACTTATCAATTCCTCTGGTTTTAATGTTCACAAATCACTTGCTTCTTCAATGGCTAGGACTTTTCTTTCCCATTCGTCCTTTAAAGAATTTAAGATTTTTGTAACAACATCAAAATCAGTAAACTTTTGTTCTAGTGATAGTAAAGCATGATAAATATCCTGGAATCTAGAGTACATGTCATTTATAGATTCATTTGGCCTTATTTTGAAATTTTCAAATTGATTTTTCAACATAGAGATTTTGCTTAATTTAACTTTGCTCGTTCCTTCATGTGTTATCTTAAGTGTTCTCCAAATTTCATAACCAGAAGTGCACATGCTAACTCTATTGAATTCATTTCTATCTAATGCACAAAATAAAATATTCATAGCCTTTGCATTTGATGTAGCATCTAGTTTTTGTGTGTTACTCCAAGTTGAGTATTCTCCAGTAGGAGCTGTGTACTCACTTTGTATAACATTCCAAATATCAAATCCACTAGATTGCATATAGATTCTCATTCTAGTTGACCAATAATTGTAATTTATACCATTAAAAAGTGGAGGTCGTGAAATTGATTGACCCTCTGTGAAACTAGTATTAGTGTTAGTGTCAAAATCGTTAGTATGTGTTGTTGCCATATTACTAGAAATAAATATCAAATAACTTTGTGACGGTTATAAGATTTCCTTGCTCTGATACCAAATGAAAGTGGACGTGAAGTACTAAGGATCGTGTAATATGGTATATAAATGCGGAAACTGATAATAGCAGTAAAATAAAAATTAAAGTAAGCACACCAGGAATTTTTATACTGGTTCGAACTTCCCGTTCTACGTCCAGTCCCAGAATACCCTCTGGATTTAAACTAAACCCCTCACTTAACCCGGAGGAATAGGTATACGACACCTGAGCAGCCGAACAGGAATTTTTCCGCCTCAACAGCCGAAGAGGACTTCAACTTAATACACATAGTTTGTTGACGAATGTGTTCTGAATAACACTGATTGTCTTTTGATAGTACAACTTTCCTATAATCAAATCCTCAAGAGTGTATATGTGTGTGAAGATTTAGAAGGAAGATAATCACGTAGAATCGAAGTATATGAATTAATTCAAGGATTCTAGTGATATTGAATAAGAATGAATGCTTTTATTTGCAGAAATAAATAGAGAATAGATTTCAGAATTATAAACAAGAATCGGTGATTGTAGAAGTGAATTGAACATATTTATATAGTTGTAGAATAGTTACAATCTTTCATGAAGAGTTTCAATCAAGAGTTGTGTCCATATCTGTTGGATTAAAGGACATTCCTCTTCATGAACAATTGCACCTCTTCAGAAAACTAGCCGTTATGTTCTGGTCGGTTGACCGAGAAACCTGGGCCGGTCAGCTGAGTTTACAGACATGAATAAAACGGTGCATATCTGTGCACTGGACACAAAGTCGGTCGGCCGAAGATTCAGGTCGGTCGGCCGACCTGCTGTTAATTGCACAGTGACACTTATTTTTGTATAAATCAATTTGTGTGTATGTGTAACTACTTGAGGAATGATTTTAACAAATTTCTAAGACTCAATAAAATAAAATACTCATACTAATATCTGGATTGTAGTCTTGTCTCCTTTGTAGTGTTCAATATACGGTTATTCTCCTTTTTGTCGCTTTCATATAGTATTCTCGTCGTATGATATTGAAGCTTGTGTCACGAATCAAAACTCATGAATCAACAGTCGATAGGTCGGACCCATTAGTGATTTGATGGCGTTAGTGTCTGGAGTCACAAGCAAGACCGACTTCAAGGCTGCACTTAAGAGGGATCTACCAATGGATCTTGCTGAATTTTACTATGAAGTTGAGAGATATTTATGTCAGGAGGATGCTGACACTAAAGATGAAGCTGAAGATGCCGAAATTTATGTTGTGGATAGCAAAGGATCCTTTGGAGCAGGATATGGAAAAGACAAAGGGAAAAGAGAAGCTGATGATGATTCTAGAGAACCAAAACGACAAAGGAGAGAGCCCAAATTCTCTTCCTACTTTGACTGACTGAAACTCTGGAAAGGATATACCTAGACACTATGGGGCAAATTCCCTATCGAAAGCCTTCGAGAAGAGAGCCCACTGATCGAGAGAAAGGATCTGCGAAATTTTGTGTCACGACCCGACCTTCTACGCCCAGAAAGTCGTATCGTTTTTAAGAAAAGAAAGAGGTGAGAAAGTAGAAAGAAAGAGAAGAAGAAGAAACAACAACAAATCTCAACAGCGGAACGAATAAAATATAATATACCACATAAATTAATACATAGTATCATATACATCAGAGTTACACAGATAATACATCACATACTAGACAGTTATAAACATCTGTCTAGTTAATACAACTCACACATCACAGAGATACAACACAGCGGAAATACAAAATAAACTCTAATCACAGCGGAATCACTATATATCTACACGCTGAAGCCTCCTGCTCCATTTCTCCTCCAGACTTCGTCAAAGCTAACCTGAATCCCTTGACTACCCGTAAAAATTTGGGTACCCGAGAGTTTATGAAAACAGAAATAAACTTCGGGTCAAACATGGGTCTGGTATGAGTAACAGGTTAAAGTTGTTTAACTTTGAAAATCATTTGAAAACAAAAGGTATCACGTAAGACTTCCCACACATAAACATGGAAAAGTTTTTACCTTACGCTAACCAAAACATTTGATAGGAAATCCGGTGATATTATAATAGTGTCTAGGGTTTTCAAGTAAATAGAAAATAGCTGAAATTGTTACATCTATTAAATTCCAGCATACTAGCCACAAAGTGGGTAATACAATCAAAACCGTAGGGTCTCGTAGGGAAAATGGGTTTCCATCAATGGCTGGGCTACTGGGGTACCGCCCGTCACAGTACGTGGCCTAGATCACCGTACCGAGGAGTACGCCCGCTCCCCTGCAACACAAGGCCGGACCCATCCCTTACTGGACAGTTCCAAATAAGATCACCCCACAGTTGGCGCGACCAACCGTACACTAAACCGAAATAAATAGGGACATCTAGACAGGGGTAAACCTTACTCTCAAGTGGGGGCTACCCACGAAGCCTTGCTGCACCTCCCCTGTTTTAGCCATTCCCGGTTGATGAGGCTTGAGGTCACGATTACCTTTACAGAACTCATCTCTTAGAATGCTCATCGTCCGCCTGACGATGTTCTGAAAGCATTCGATCCATACAAGTTCGTTCCGGGTTCGAACGAAACCGAAGGCATTATCTCGTTACACTCGTATTGGAATCACCCTCAGAGTTAACGACAATAACCCTTGCATTCTGAATCACCATCTCGAATCTATAAGTACTATCTCCGTCAAACTCATTACGGAATCACCCACAGAGTTATACTGACGAATAGTTCTTATACCTCGAGTCTTCACTTGCTCCATTTGAATTCCACGACCTAACGTTAATTTGGATCGATGTGGTATTCGGGTCTCCAGACCTGGAATCCCGGTATACGGAAACCCGATCCCGGTCTCATCGAATCCAAAACGTGTCTTTTAAGGCCAAGTTGTTTTAAAGGTTTAAAACAGTTCAATTTAATTATCTATATCAACACGGATAGATAAAACACAATATCACAGATGAATAATTCACATAACATCATAAATGGATAATCAATATCATCAAACTATCATCAAAGCATTCATATCACAACAATATCACTCATCTCATATCTGAGATTACAATCAATCAATGGGATATCAATATCAATCATCATACATAAGCAAGGATTAATAATCACATCATTGATAATTAATTTAAAATGAATTAAATTAATTACCTTACCTTTAATTAATTTAAAGTTAATTAAATTAATTACTTCATCATTATTAAACTTGCTTATACTACTATTAATTATAAATCAATTAATCAATCATCATCCCATTTTTCCTTTTTATTAATCATCCCGATTAACCATCTTTAATTACATTTAAGTAATTATCTTCAAATTATTCCACAGATTAATTTCTTTAACCAAATATAGAAGTAAATCCCTACATTACTTCATTTATTAATTAACCAGAGTTAATTACTTGCTTAATTATTTATTTTAATAAATCTCTTCATTTATCAATTATATTCCAGATAAATCCATTTTAAATTCAACATTAATTATAAAAATTAATGATCTCAAATTATAATTACAATTTAAATTAATTACATCAAAGTAATTTATCCTTAAATTAATCCAAAATATTAATCACCTTTGATTAATCGCAATCAGTAATTAACTCCTTTAATTACTAAATAAATTAATTACTCCATAATTAATTATCTCAAATTAATCCTTTGATTAATTTTACAAAGTAATTTTACTCGAATTACTTTACTAACAAAACATCATCCATTAATTACATCCTGTAATTAAACATCAATTACTTTTCTAAGTAATCATAATTATCACATCATCAATTTATCCAATCAATTTATTAAAATCAATTACATTAATTTATTATAAAATAATTCAGTTAATGACCTTCATTAACATTTTATTTAATCACTATTCTAAGTAATTAACTTATCAATTATTAATAAGTTTAAATTTATCATTTATAAATTAAGTTAAGTCTCGTCTGTGACTTTAATATTATATTAACTACTTCACTAAGCGATTATACTTAATTAATTATAAGTGATGTTCTTAATTAATTTCATAAATTAATCACTCAGTTATCCATCACTTAATCTTTCATTAATTCATTTCTTAATTACGTTCATTTTCACTAATTACTTCATTTAGTAATTTATCCTTAATTACAAAATGTAATTAACCTTTAATTTTTAATTTTTAATTTATTAATAAATTATCCTTTATTAATCTCAATATAACTAAATTAAAATAAACTTGTATTTATATCCCATACTTACTCAAATCATTTACTTTCATTAAAACCCATTTAGAAATAAAGTTTTGAAATATAATTTATTTAAACAAAATAATTCAAACATTAAATTTAATATATTTAAATCTTTGGAGAACCATTTTCAAACATGTTAAGTCAAATATATAATTTATTTAAAACTTGATTTAAATACTTAAGAAAACTCGTTCATGCTTCAAATCTTAAAACTACGATATGATCAGGTTTAAAAATTCAAAACCAGGTTACTTAAATGAACACCCCGAGTAAACTCCTCGAAAATCACATGCCTGGTCCGAGTTTTCTCGCGAGAAACTCGCGTACATCCCTGCTTCGAGTCGCCTGCCAAAAATCACGAGATTTTCCCCGAGTCGTTCCTTTCTTCCCCGATCACAAGAATTCCATGTGCACAGATCAATCACCGTGCACGTGCACGATCATCCAACGCCACTCCGATCAACATCACTCCCTCCAGCACATCACCGGCGACCAGTTCAACAACCCTGACCACCCAGCTTCTACAATTTTCTCGACAATCAAAATCGAGCAAACGCCTCGATTTAGCTGAAAACACCATGGCCGGAAATTCTCCCTTCGTCGACGAACTCCGCCACGAGAAGCCCCTCCGACCTCACCGAAACATCGCCTCGATCTCCAACAAACTTTTCCCTCCATCGCGATCGTCTCCGCCTTTCCTTGTTCATCGCCATTATCTCGACAGTCCAGACGAACCAAATACTAACTTAAACCCTAGTTCGATCGAATCTGTTCACCTCGATCATTTGAATTTTTTTTTTACATTTTTCCCCTCATCCTCGATACCCTAGCTAGCCTCGACCACGAACTCGACCTCATCCATCACGTTGATCACCGGCAATTCGTCAATTTGCCGGAAACGTTCATCTCCAATTTCCCGATCGAATATCAACTTAAAAATCTGGAAATACATGTTAAAAATCATAGCTTTTAACTACAAATCCATCTATACAACCCCAAACAGAAATTAAATGTGTTGATTTTTGACATGTATCAGTGTTTACTGTTATTTTCCAATTTAAAAATTATTTGTTAAATTAAAAATCTCCAAACCATTTTTAAAATTATCTTCATACCATAACAAACAACTTTCGTTTATATATCAAAGTCAAATATAATTTCTATTGTGAGATTTTGAAATTTGAAATAGCAAACCAGAACCAGTAAACAAAAAAAACACAGAGCATGAAAATAACAGGTATCTATATACTTACACAAACACACATATACAAGATATATATCTCAAGGTAAGTATTCCACGTAAACTTGAGTTATTAACTTTTAAAAATGTTACTCACCAATTTTCAAAGAAGACAGAACACTGTTTTGCAAGCTGGTTTTGAACTCTGAGAAAACTGGAAACTGTTTTCCACTTTGATCTCCAGTCAACCATCTTGCCTCTCTGTTTTATTTGTAGTTGTTGATGATGTTTTGATGAAGGCTTGTTTAAGCTTTTCAAATGAAGTTTTATTTATTTTGCTGAGCACGAACTGGAATGAGAAAGTGATAGAGGAAGATAGCTTCCAGTTTGAAGTATGTAGAAGGTTACAGGCTGAAGCTTTTAAACAGGGTTTGTATTTTTTTCTTTTCTTCTTTTAAACAAAAAGGGTCAGAGATATTTTGTAAAATGGAGGCTGAGCATCATATTTGTATATACTCGAATTGATTTTTGTTGGCTGGCATTTAATGTTTGTTGTACTTATGTTTCATCCTCATACTTATCTCATTTCTTTTCTACATACTTACTTGCTTCAACAACAAGCTACAAATATTTTACTTTTTACTTTGCTATCTTTTTATTCTTGTTGCCTGCAATATCATCATTCGAACATCAGTTTCCCATATGCAAGTTTTGTTAACATTTTATGATAGTTTCTCTTTTAATTTGTGATTGTTATTATTTTGAACTATGCAGATATATATAAAGGCTGGGAGTCACTCTCATGCTTATGGTATTATAATCTTCTGGTTTGATGAGGTAGTATAAATGTTATTCTAATATATTGTTTAATTATGAAATGTATTCGTTTTATTATTTACAAAACGATAAAATTTATCTCATATAGTCGTTTCATTTATATTGTTGTTAATTTGTTATTTCAATATGTAAATTGGTTACTTATATTATTGTATCGTATTTCTAACTAAATATTTTATACTATTTTTATTTATAAATATCATTTAAATAAATTACACATCTATAAATTTGAAACGATTCAAGAAATCATATTTTTATTAATATTATAAAGGTTCGTTTATCAAATTTTAAAAAGATCAAACAAAAGAAATTATTTATTTCACAATATATCCAAAGTAACATTTGACAAATTTAATTAAAACTCATATATATATTTTATCTAAAATTTAACAAGTTATACTTTTGTAAAGAAAAGAAAAATGAAATTCTTTTATAAATAAATATAAATCTGAACCAAATTAGAATAAGCTTAAAACAATTTAACCATTTATCTGAATATTTAAAACCATATATATATTTATTAAATAGCTTTGAAAAGTCATCCCAAAATAAATAATAATTTCCAAATCTCTAGAATACATATAAGAAATTTGAAAACAAAATTTATCAATTAAAATTAAAACAGAACTTACCTGTCTACGATATATACCAGTATATCCGTTATAAACAGAAAAATCATTTATTAGTTTTTAAAAGATATCACTCACCAATATGATATTTATCAGAAGAAAATATCAATTCAAGTTTATAATTCAAAAATATATCAAATCAATTTAATATTTAACATAAATTATTAAATTGATATTGCTCGAAATTCCGGGTCGTCACATTCCTCCCCCCTTAAAAGAATTTCGTCCCCGAAATTTAAAACAAAGGTAATTTAATAATTTATTTAAAATTTTAATTTTTAAAACACATGCATATATCAATCAATGCTAACAACCATAGCATCCAATCAAACAATCTATCTATCCAGACAAAAATTCCGAATAGGATTCTCTCGAGTTTTCCCGAATATAAGTACCGGGATACTCGCTCTATAAAATCCAAACAGTCAATATCTCTAAGCTACCGAGCTCCTACTCCTCTAGACCTACAGAACAAGACAGGCTATCAAACTACAGACGAGTCAGACTCACAACCAAAACTTCCTGAACTACTGGTTCCTAAAACCAGAAATAGAACCTTACACATACTCCCTCAGAGATATGTGAAACACAACGAATCCCAGCTATCCAAGCTGGCAATTCACTCCAGAAGAACAAACACTAACTTCTCCAGAACACAGAGAAAATCCAGAACACTTCGAAGCTAATTTCCCAGACTTACCAAACTAAACAGCTCCTTAAATCAGAGAAAACTCATTCAGAATCAAATCTCCGATTCTGAAATCCAAATTCCTCTGTCTCTTATCTACCAAACTCTTCGGACAATCCAAATCTGCCTTCATCACTATCAATCAGCTAAACCTCTGCTGATGCCCTTCAGAACGAATCTGAATCCAAAAACAATCTAGTAGACGATCTTCTCACTATCAACCAAAATCAGGAACACAATCCCTACCATCACCTGTAGAAAACAACTCCTCCTTTCCCAGAAAAGAAAAGCAGACGCACTCCCAACTGCTTCCGCTGCACAACTCTGATATGGGAGCAGATGAAATGCTGATGACGAACTCCAATACAAACTTCCCACTGATACCACTGTGACGAACCTAGGCTTTGCAACCATCGGTCAGCAATCACAACTGGTAAGCCTCCCAACTATTCCGAAAATATGGTTCAACAGATCCATAAAGAGAAAACTCAGAAGTTCCTCCAAAAACCATCCTACTACTAAGTTAAACCATCGGTATCATTCCTGGAATACAGTCGATACCAAACTAAATCTCCAGATGTTAACAAAACACTGACTTCCATTCATTACCACTCAATTATAAATTTGTTTGTTTATTCATAAATTTAGTTTTCAATAAATAAATTTTGTTTCCCAACACTTATTACTTCCAGTCTACTTTAACTAATTCTACACTTCACTTTCATTTGACACGATTTAGTTACATTCCAATTTAATTCAAACTTTAAGTTTTCCAAACCCTATTATTCCACAACATTTTAAATTTACTTCCAGAGTTTAAGCAATTTCCAAAGTATAAAATCACCTTTGAAATCAACTATATCCAAAATTCTTTGGCAATTCAAATATTCTTTTGAATTTCAAAACCAAACCCAGTTCGCAAACAATTCCAATTTAAAATAATTTGGTAGCAAACTTTTTTCTCGGGAATTCGAAAATGAACATCGATGATGCTGCAGTCATCACCGACGTTATTTTCTAACAACCGAAAGAGTTCAAATGCTTTTATTTCTTTTAAACATCTCAAATATTTTTAAATTTTAAATCTTTCCAGATTTCAAATCCAACTCAAAAATATCCTTGAAATAATACCATTTTTTTTTCCAGAACCTTTGAAAACACTTCCAAATCCAAAAGAATTTAAATTTTCTCAAAATTCCAGATCCATCCAATTTCTATTCAAACATTACCCTGGAATTTTATTTCAATTTCAATTGCAAATCATATTTATAATTCACATTTACAAGATTCCATTTGGTTATATGAATTTATTTCTTGACTATTGATTAAATTCCAATTCTTATTAAATTTTCCCAATGACAATGATATTCGTTCAATATTATCATTTCCTAACAATCAAGCAACCATACATAACTATAAAAATTTCGAAAAATCATTTCTTTTATATACAAAAATAATTTGGGTAAAATTATTTCATTTACCCTATTTTAAAACAATATTGTGTCGGTTTATCTTGTTAAGAGTTTAGAAATTCCTATCGATATTGTGGCGTCCCACACACCGACCAAAATCTATAAACACCTAACCGATAAGTCAACACAATATAAAACAATTTTATATTCACTAACAAATACGCTCTCTCAGGAAAGAAATCACTTAAGAGCCTAGGTATTCGCTCAACCTAGTGCTCTGATACCAACTGTCACGACCCGACCTTCTACGCCCAGAAAGTCGTATCGTTTTTAAGAAAAGAAAGAGGTGAGAAAGTAGAAAGAAAGAGAAGAAGAAGAAACAACAACAAATCTCAACAGCGGAACGAATAAAATATAATATACCACATAAATTAATACATAGTATCATATACATCAGAGTTACACAGATAATACATCACATACTAGACAGTTATAAACATCTGTCTAGTTAATACAACTCACACATCACAGAGATACAACACAGCGGAAATACAAAATAAACTCTAATCACAGCGGAATCACTATATATCTACACGCTGAAGCCTCCTGCTCCATTTCTCCTCCAGACTTCGTCAAAGCTAACCTGAATCCCTTGACTACCCGTAAAAATTTGGGTACCCGAGAGTTTATGAAAACAGAAATAAACTTCGGGTCAGACATGGGTCTGGTATGAGTAACAGGTTAAAGTTGTTTAACTTTGAAAATCATTTGAAAACAAAAGGTATCACGTAAGACTTCCCACACATAAACATGGAAAAGTTTTTACCTTACGCTAACCAAAACATTTGATAGGAAATCCGGTGATATTATAATAGTGTCTAGGGTTTTCAAGTAAATAGAAAATAGCTGAAATTGTTACATCTATTAAATTCCAGCATACTAGCCACAAAGTGGGTAATACAATCAAAACCGTAGGGTCTCGTAGGGAAAATGGGTTTCCATCAATGGCTGGGCTACTGGGGTACCGCCCGTCACAGTACGTGGCCTAGATCACCGTACCGAGGAGTATGCCCGCTCCCCTGCAACACAAGGCCGGACCCATCCCTTACTGGACAGTTCCAAATAAGATCACCCCACAGTTGGCGCGACCAACCGTACACTAAACCGAAATAAATAGGGACATCTAGACAGGGGTAAACCTTACTCTCAAGTGGGGGCTACCCACGAAGCCTTGCTGCACCTCCCCTGTTTTAGCCATTCCCGGTTGATGAGGCTTGAGGTCACGATTACCTTTACAGAACTCATCTCTTAGAATGCTCATCGTCCGCCTGACGATGTTCTGAAAGCATTCGATCCATACAAGTTCGTTCCGGGTTCGAACGAAACCGAAGGCATTATCTCGTTACACTCGTATTGGAATCACCCTCAGAGTTAACGACAATAACCCTTGCATTCTGAATCACCATCTCGAATCTATAAGTACTATCTCCGTCAAACTCATTACGGAATCACCCACAGAGTTATACTGACGAATAGTTCTTATACCTCGAGTCTTCACTTGCTCCATTTGAATTCCACGACCTAACGTTAATTTGGATCGATGTGGTATTCGGGTCTCCAGACCTGGAATCCCGGTATACGAAAACCCGATCCCGGTCTCATCGAATCCAAAACGTGTCTTTTAAGGCCAAGTTGTTTTAAAGGTTTAAAACAGTTCAATTTAATTATCTATATCAACACGGATAGATAAAACACAATATCACAGATGAATAATTCACATAACATCATAAATGGATAATCAATATCATCAAACTATCATCAAAGCATTCATATCACAACAATATCACTCATCTCATATCTGAGATTACAATCAATCAATGGGATATCAATATCAATCATCATACATAAGCAAGGATTAATAATCACATCATTGATAATTAATTTAAAATGAATTAAATTAATTACCTTACCTTTAATTAATTTAAAGTTAATTAAATTAATTACTTCATCATTATTAAACTTGCTTATACTACTATTAATTATAAATCAATTAATCAATCATCATCCCATTTTTCCTTTTTATTAATCATCCCGATTAACCATCTTTAATTACATTTAAGTAATTATCTTCAAATTATTCCACAGATTAATTTCTTTAACCAAATATAGAAGTAAATCCCTACATTACTTCATTTATTAATTAACCAGAGTTAATTACTTGCTTAATTATTTATTTTAATAAATCTCTTCATTTATCAATTATATTCCAGATAAATCCATTTTAAATTCAACATTAATTATAAAAATTAATGATCTCAAATTATAATTACAATTTAAATTAATTACATCAAAGTAATTTATCCTTAAATTAATCCAAAATATTAATCACCTTTGATTAATCGCAATCAGTAATTAACTCCTTTAATTACTAAATAAATTAATTACTCCATAATTAATTATCTCAAATTAATCCTTTGATTAATTTTACAAAGTAATTTTACTCGAATTACTTTACTAACAAAACATCATCCATTAATTACATCCTGTAATTAAACATCAATTACTTTTCTAAGTAATCATAATTATCACATCATCAATTTATCCAATCAATTTATTAAAATCAATTACATTAATTTATTATAAAATAATTCAGTTAATGACCTTCATTAACATTTTATTTAATCACTATTCTAAGTAATTAACTTATCAATTATTAATAAGTTTAAATTTATCATTTATAAATTAAGTTAAGTCTCGTCTGTGACTTTAATATTATATTAACTACTTCACTAAGCGATTATACTTAATTAATTATAAGTGATGTTCTTAATTAATTTCATAAATTAATCACTCAGTTATCCATCACTTAATCTTTCATTAATTCATTTCTTAATTACGTTCATTTTCACTAATTACTTCATTTAGTAATTTATCCTTAATTACAAAATGTAATTAACCTTTAATTTTTAATTTTTAATTTATTAATAAATTATCCTTTATTAATCTCAATATAACTAAATTAAAATAAACTTGTATTTATATCCCATACTTACTCAAATCATTTACTTTCATTAAAACCCATTTAGAAATAAAGTTTTGAAATATAATTTATTTAAACAAAATAATTCAAACATTAAATTTAATATATTTAAATCTTTGGAGAACCATTTTCAAACATGTTAAGTCAAATATATAATTTATTTAAAACTTGATTTAAATACTTAAGAAAACTCGTTCATGCTTCAAATCTTAAAACTACGATATGATCAGGTTTAAAAATTCAAAACCAGGTTACTTAAATGAACACCCCGAGTAAACTCCTCGAAAATCACATGCCTGGTCCGAGTTTTCTCGCGAGAAACTCGCGTACATCCCTGCTTCGAGTCGCCTGCCAAAAATCACGAGATTTTCCCCGAGTCGTTCCTTTCTTCCCCGATCACAAGAATTCCATGTGCACAGATCAATCACCGTGCACGTGCACGATCATCCAACGCCACTCCGATCAACATCACTCCCTCCAGCACATCACCGGCGACCAGTTCAACAACCCTGACCACCCAGCTTCTACAATTTTCTCGACAATCAAAATCGAGCAAACGCCTCGATTTAGCTGAAAACACCATGGCCGGAAATTCTCCCTTCGTCGACGAACTCCGCCACGAGAAGCCCCTCCGACCTCACCGAAACATCGCCTCGATCTCCAACAAACTTTTCCCTCCATCGCGATCGTCTCCGCCTTTCCTTGTTCATCGCCATTATCTCGACAGTCCAGACGAACCAAATACTAACTTAAACCCTAGTTCGATCGAATCTGTTCACCTCGATCATTTGAATTTTTTTTTTACATTTTTCCCCTCATCCTCGATACCCTAGCTAGCCTCGACCACGAACTCGACCTCATCCATCACGTTGATCACCGGCAATTCGTCAATTTGCCGGAAACGTTCATCTCCAATTTCCCGATCGAATATCAACTTAAAAATCTGGAAATACATGTTAAAAATCATAGCTTTTAACTACAAATCCATCTATACAACCCCAAACAGAAATTAAATGTGTTGATTTTTGACATGTATCAGTGTTTACTGTTATTTTCCAATTTAAAAATTATTTGTTAAATTAAAAATCTCCAAACCATTTTTAAAATTATCTTCATACCATAACAAACAACTTTCGTTTATATATCAAAGTCAAATATAATTTCTATTGTGAGATTTTGAAATTTGAAATAGCAAACCAGAACCAGTAAACAAAAAAAACACAGAGCATGAAAATAACAGGTATCTATATACTTACACAAACACACATATACAAGATATATATCTCAAGGTAAGTATTCCACGTAAACTTGAGTTATTAACTTTTAAAAATGTTACTCACCAATTTTCAAAGAAGACAGAACACTGTTTTGCAAGCTGGTTTTGAACTCTGAGAAAACTGGAAACTGTTTTCCACTTTGATCTCCAGTCAACCATCTTGCCTCTCTGTTTTATTTGTAGTTGTTGATGATGTTTTGATGAAGGCTTGTTTAAGCTTTTCAAATGAAGTTTTATTTATTTTGCTGAGCACGAACTGGAATGAGAAAGTGATAGAGGAAGATAGCTTCCAGTTTGAAGTATGTAGAAGGTTACAGGCTGAAGCTTTTAAACAGGGTTTGTATTTTTTTCTTTTCTTCTTTTAAACAAAAAGGGTCAGAGATATTTTGTAAAATGGAGGCTGAGCATCATATTTGTATATACTCGAATTGATTTTTGTTGGCTGGCATTTAATGTTTGTTGTACTTATGTTTCATCCTCATACTTATCTCATTTCTTTTCTACATACTTACTTGCTTCAACAACAAGCTACAAATATTTTACTTTTTACTTTGCTATCTTTTTATTCTTGTTGCCTGCAATATCATCATTCGAACATCAGTTTCCCATATGCAAGTTTTGTTAACATTTTATGATAGTTTCTCTTTTAATTTGTGATTGTTATTATTTTGAACTATGCAGATATATATAAAGGCTGGGAGTCACTCTCATGCTTATGGTATTATAATCTTCTGGTTTGATGAGGTAGTATAAATGTTATTCTAATATATTGTTTAATTATGAAATGTATTCGTTTTATTATTTACAAAACGATAAAATTTATCTCATATAGTCGTTTCATTTATATTGTTGTTAATTTGTTATTTCAATATGTAAATTGGTTACTTATATTATTGTATCGTATTTCTAACTAAATATTTTATACTATTTTTATTTATAAATATCATTTAAATAAATTACACATCTATAAATTTGAAACGATTCAAGAAATCATATTTTTATTAATATTATAAAGGTTCGTTTATCAAATTTTAAAAAGATCAAACAAAAGAAATTATTTATTTCACAATATATCCAAAGTAACATTTGACAAATTTAATTAAAACTCATATATATATTTTATCTAAAATTTAACAAGTTATACTTTTGTAAAGAAAAGAAAAATGAAATTCTTTTATAAATAAATATAAATCTGAACCAAATTAGAATAAGCTTAAAACAATTTAACCATTTATCTGAATATTTAAAACCATATATATATTTATTAAATAGCTTTGAAAAGTCATCCCAAAATAAATAATAATTTCCAAATCTCTAGAATACATATAAGAAATTTGAAAACAAAATTTATCAATTAAAATTAAAACAGAACTTACCTGTCTACGATATATACCAGTATATCCGTTATAAACAGAAAAATCATTTATTAGTTTTTAAAAGATATCACTCACCAATATGATATTTATCAGAAGAAAATATCAATTCAAGTTTATAATTCAAAAATATATCAAATCAATTTAATATTTAACATAAATTATTAAATTGATATTGCTCGAAATTCCGGGTCGTCACATTCCTCCCCCCTTAAAAGAATTTCGTCCCCGAAATTTAAAACAAAGGTAATTTAATAATTTATTTAAAATTTTAATTTTTAAAACACATGCATATATCAATCAATGCTAACAACCATAGCATCCAATCAAACAATCTATCTATCCAGACAAAAATTCCGAATAGGATTCTCTCGAGTTTTCCCGAATATAAGTACCGGGATACTCGCTCTATAAAATCCAAACAGTCAATATCTCTAAGCTACCGAGCTCCTACTCCTCTAGACCTACAGAACAAGACAGGCTATCAAACTACAGACGAGTCAGACTCACAACCAAAACTTCCTGAACTACTGGTTCCTAAAACCAGAAATAGAACCTTACACATACTCCCTCAGAGATATGTGAAACACAACGAATCCCAGCTATCCAAGCTGGCAATTCACTCCAGAAGAACAAACACTAACTTCTCCAGAACACAGAGAAAATCCAGAACACTTCGAAGCTAATTTCCCAGACTTACCAAACTAAACAGCTCCTTAAATCAGAGAAAACTCATTCAGAATCAAATCTCCGATTCTGAAATCCAAATTCCTCTGTCTCTTATCTACCAAACTCTTCGGACAATCCAAATCTGCCTTCATCACTATCAATCAGCTAAACCTCTGCTGATGCCCTTCAGAACGAATCTGAATCCAAAAACAATCTAGTAGACGATCTTCTCACTATCAACCAAAATCAGGAACACAATCCCTACCATCACCTGTAGAAAACAACTCCTCCTTTCCCAGAAAAGAAAAGCAGACGCACTCCCAACTGCTTCCGCTGCACAACTCTGATATGGGAGCAGATGAAATGCTGATGACGAACTCCAATACAAACTTCCCACTGATACCACTGTGACGAACCTAGGCTTTGCAACCATCGGTCAGCAATCACAACTGGTAAGCCTCCCAACTATTCCGAAAATATGGTTCAACAGATCCATAAAGAGAAAACTCAGAAGTTCCTCCAAAAACCATCCTACTACTAAGTTAAACCATCGGTATCATTCCTGGAATACAGTCGATACCAAACTAAATCTCCAGATGTTAACAAAACACTGACTTCCATTCATTACCACTCAATTATAAATTTGTTTGTTTATTCATAAATTTAGTTTTCAATAAATAAATTTTGTTTCCCAACACTTATTACTTCCAGTCTACTTTAACTAATTCTACACTTCACTTTCATTTGACACGATTTAGTTACATTCCAATTTAATTCAAACTTTAAGTTTTCCAAACCCTATTATTCCACAACATTTTAAATTTACTTCCAGAGTTTAAGCAATTTCCAAAGTATAAAATCACCTTTGAAATCAACTATATCCAAAATTCTTTGGCAATTCAAATATTCTTTTGAATTTCAAAACCAAACCCAGTTCGCAAACAATTCCAATTTAAAATAATTTGGTAGCAAACTTTTTTCTCGGGAATTCGAAAATGAACATCGATGATGCTGCAGTCATCGCCGACGTTATTTTCTAACAACCGAAAGAGTTCAAATGCTTTTATTTCTTTTAAACATCTCAAATATTTTTAAATTTTAAATCTTTCCAGATTTCAAATCCAACTCAAAAATATCCTTGAAATAATACCATTTTTTTTTTCCAGAACCTTTGAAAACACTTCCAAATCCAAAAGAATTTAAATTTTCTCAAAATTCCAGATCCATCCAATTTCTATTCAAACATTACCCTGGAATTTTATTTCAATTTCAATTGCAAATCATATTTATAATTCACATTTACAAGATTCCATTTGGTTATATGAATTTATTTCTTGACTATTGATTAAATTCCAATTCTTATTAAATTTTCCCAATGACAATGATATTCGTTCAATATTATCATTTCCTAACAATCAAGCTACCATACATAACTATAAAAATTTCGAAAAATCATTTCTTTTATATACAAAAATAATTTGGGTAAAATTATTTCATTTACCCTATTTTAAAACAATATTGTGTCGGTTTATCTTGTTAAGAGTTTAGAAATTCCTATCGATATTGTGGCGTCCCACACACCGACCAAAATCTATAAACACCTAACCGATAAGTCAACACAATATAAAACAATTTTATATTCACTAACAAATACGCTCTCTCAGGAAAGAAATCACTTAAGAGCCTAGGTATTCGCTCAACCTAGTGCTCTGATACCAACTGTCACGACCCGACCTTCTACGCCCAGAAAGTCGTATCGTTTTTAAGAAAAGAAAGAGGTGAGAAAGTAGAAAGAAAGAGAAGAAGAAGAAACAACAACAAATCTCAACAGCGGAACGAATAAAATATAATATACCACATAAATTAATACATAGTATCATATACATCAGAGTTACACAGATAATACATCACATACTAGACAGTTATAAACATCTGTCTAGTTAATACAACTCACACATCACAGAGATACAACACAGCGGAAATACAAAATAAACTCTAATCACAGCGGAATCACTATATATCTACACGCTGAAGCCTCCTGCTCCATTTCTCCTCCAGACTTCGTCAAAGCTAACCTGAATCCCTTGACTACCCGTAAAAATTTGGGTACCCGAGAGTTTATGAAAACAGAAATAAACTTCGGGTCAGACATGGGTCTGGTATGAGTAACAGGTTAAAGTTGTTTAACTTTGAAAATCATTTGAAAACAAAAGGTATCACGTAAGACTTCCCACACATAAACATGGAAAAGTTTTTACCTTACGCTAACCAAAACATTTGATAGGAAATCCGGTGATATTATAATAGTGTCTAGGGTTTTCAAGTAAATAGAAAATAGCTGAAATTGTTACATCTATTAAATTCCAGCATACTAGCCACAAAGTGGGTAATACAATCAAAACCGTAGGGTCTCGTAGGGAAAATGGGTTTCCATCAATGGCTGGGCTACTGGGGTACCGCCCGTCACAGTACGTGGCCTAGATCACCGTACCGAGGAGTACGCCCGCTCCCCTGCAACACAAGGCCGGACCCATCCCTTACTGGACAGTTCCAAATAAGATCACCCCACAGTTGGCGCGACCAACCGTACACTAAACCGAAATAAATAGGGACATCTAGACAGGGGTAAACCTTACTCTCAAGTGGGGGCTACCCACGAAGCCTTGCTGCACCTCCCCTGTTTTAGCCATTCCCGGTTGATGAGGCTTGAGGTCACGATTACCTTTACAGAACTCATCTCTTAGAATGCTCATCGTCCGCCTGACGATGTTCTGAAAGCATTCGATCCATACAAGTTCGTTCCGGGTTCGAACGAAACCGAAGGCATTATCTCGTTACACTCGTATTGGAATCACCCTCAGAGTTAACGACAATAACCCTTGCATTCTGAATCACCATCTCGAATCTATAAGTACTATCTCCGTCAAACTCATTACGGAATCACCCACAGAGTTATACTGACGAATAGTTCTTATACCTCGAGTCTTCACTTGCTCCATTTGAATTCCACGACCTAACGTTAATTTGGATCGATGTGGTATTCGGGTCTCCAGACCTGGAATCCCGGTATACGAAAACCCGATCCCGGTCTCATCGAATCCAAAACGTGTCTTTTAAGGCCAAGTTGTTTTAAAGGTTTAAAACAGTTCAATTTAATTATCTATATCAACACGGATAGATAAAACACAATATCACAGATGAATAATTCACATAACATCATAAATGGATAATCAATATCATCAAACTATCATCAAAGCATTCATATCACAACAATATCACTCATCTCATATCTGAGATTACAATCAATCAATGGGATATCAATATCAATCATCATACATAAGCAAGGATTAATAATCACATCATTGATAATTAATTTAAAATGAATTAAATTAATTACCTTACCTTTAATTAATTTAAAGTTAATTAAATTAATTACTTCATCATTATTAAACTTGCTTATACTACTATTAATTATAAATCAATTAATCAATCATCATCCCATTTTTCCTTTTTATTAATCATCCCGATTAACCATCTTTAATTACATTTAAGTAATTATCTTCAAATTATTCCACAGATTAATTTCTTTAACCAAATATAGAAGTAAATCCCTACATTACTTCATTTATTAATTAACCAGAGTTAATTACTTGCTTAATTATTTATTTTAATAAATCTCTTCATTTATCAATTATATTCCAGATAAATCCATTTTAAATTCAACATTAATTATAAAAATTAATGATCTCAAATTATAATTACAATTTAAATTAATTACATCAAAGTAATTTATCCTTAAATTAATCCAAAATATTAATCACCTTTGATTAATCGCAATCAGTAATTAACTCCTTTAATTACTAAATAAATTAATTACTCCATAATTAATTATCTCAAATTAATCCTTTGATTAATTTTACAAAGTAATTTTACTCGAATTACTTTACTAACAAAACATCATCCATTAATTACATCCTGTAATTAAACATCAATTACTTTTCTAAGTAATCATAATTATCACATCATCAATTTATCCAATCAATTTATTAAAATCAATTACATTAATTTATTATAAAATAATTCAGTTAATGACCTTCATTAACATTTTATTTAATCACTATTCTAAGTAATTAACTTATCAATTATTAATAAGTTTAAATTTATCATTTATAAATTAAGTTAAGTCTCGTCTGTGACTTTAATATTATATTAACTACTTCACTAAGCGATTATACTTAATTAATTATAAGTGATGTTCTTAATTAATTTCATAAATTAATCACTCAGTTATCCATCACTTAATCTTTCATTAATTCATTTCTTAATTACGTTCATTTTCACTAATTACTTCATTTAGTAATTTATCCTTAATTACAAAATGTAATTAACCTTTAATTTTTAATTTTTAATTTATTAATAAATTATCCTTTATTAATCTCAATATAACTAAATTAAAATAAACTTGTATTTATATCCCATACTTACTCAAATCATTTACTTTCATTAAAACCCATTTAGAAATAAAGTTTTGAAATATAATTTATTTAAACAAAATAATTCAAACATTAAATTTAATATATTTAAATCTTTGGAGAACCATTTTCAAACATGTTAAGTCAAATATATAATTTATTTAAAACTTGATTTAAATACTTAAGAAAACTCGTTCATGCTTCAAATCTTAAAACTACGATATGATCAGGTTTAAAAATTCAAAACCAGGTTACTTAAATGAACACCCCGAGTAAACTCCTCGAAAATCACATGCCTGGTCCGAGTTTTCTCGCGAGAAACTCGCGTACATCCCTGCTTCGAGTCGCCTGCCAAAAATCACGAGATTTTCCCCGAGTCGTTCCTTTCTTCCCCGATCACAAGAATTCCATGTGCACAGATCAATCACCGTGCACGTGCACGATCATCCAACGCCACTCCGATCAACATCACTCCCTCCAGCACATCACCGGCGACCAGTTCAACAACCCTGACCACCCAGCTTCTACAATTTTCTCGACAATCAAAATCGAGCAAACGCCTCGATTTAGCTGAAAACACCATGGCCGGAAATTCTCCCTTCGTCGACGAACTCCGCCACGAGAAGCCCCTCCGACCTCACCGAAACATCGCCTCGATCTCCAACAAACTTTTCCCTCCATCGCGATCGTCTCCGCCTTTCCTTGTTCATCGCCATTATCTCGACAGTCCAGACGAACCAAATACTAACTTAAACCCTAGTTCGATCGAATCTGTTCACCTCGATCATTTGAATTTTTTTTTTACATTTTTCCCCTCATCCTCGATACCCTAGCTAGCCTCGACCACGAACTCGACCTCATCCATCACGTTGATCACCGGCAATTCGTCAATTTGCCGGAAACGTTCATCTCCAATTTCCCGATCGAATATCAACTTAAAAATCTGGAAATACATGTTAAAAATCATAGCTTTTAACTACAAATCCATCTATACAACCCCAAACAGAAATTAAATGTGTTGATTTTTGACATGTATCAGTGTTTACTGTTATTTTCCAATTTAAAAATTATTTGTTAAATTAAAAATCTCCAAACCATTTTTAAAATTATCTTCATACCATAACAAACAACTTTCGTTTATATATCAAAGTTAAATATAATTTCTATTGTGAGATTTTGAAATTTGAAATAGCAAACCAGAACCAGTAAACAAAAAAAACACAGAGCATGAAAATAACAGGTATCTATATACTTACACAAACACACATATACAAGATATATATCTCAAGGTAAGTATTCCACGTAAACTTGAGTTATTAACTTTTAAAAATGTTACTCACCAATTTTCAAAGAAGACAGAACACTGTTTTGCAAGCTGGTTTTGAACTCTGAGAAAACTGGAAACTGTTTTCCACTTTGATCTCCAGTCAACCATCTTGCCTCTCTGTTTTATTTGTAGTTGTTGATGATGTTTTGATGAAGGCTTGTTTAAGCTTTTCAAATGAAGTTTTATTTATTTTGCTGAGCACGAACTGGAATGAGAAAGTGATAGAGGAAGATAGCTTCCAGTTTGAAGTATGTAGAAGGTTACAGGCTGAAGCTTTTAAACAGGGTTTGTATTTTTTTCTTTTCTTCTTTTAAACAAAAAGGGTCAGAGATATTTTGTAAAATGGAGGCTGAGCATCATATTTGTATATACTCGAATTGATTTTTGTTGGCTGGCATTTAATGTTTGTTGTACTTATGTTTCATCCTCATACTTATCTCATTTCTTTTCTACATACTTACTTGCTTCAACAACAAGCTACAAATATTTTACTTTTTACTTTGCTATCTTTTTATTCTTGTTGCCTGCAATATCATCATTCGAACATCAGTTTCCCATATGCAAGTTTTGTTAACATTTTATGATAGTTTCTCTTTTAATTTGTGATTGTTATTATTTTGAACTATGTAGATATATATAAAGGCTGGGAGTCACTCTCATGCTTATGGTATTATAATCTTCTGGTTTGATGAGGTAGTATAAATGTTATTCTAATATATTGTTTAATTATGAAATGTATTCGTTTTATTATTTACAAAACGATAAAATTTATCTCATATAGTCGTTTCATTTATATTGTTGTTAATTTGTTATTTCAATATGTAAATTGGTTACTTATATTATTGTATCGTATTTCTAACTAAATATTTTATACTATTTTTATTTATAAATATCATTTAAATAAATTACACATCTATAAATTTGAAACGATTCAAGAAATCATATTTTTATTAATATTATAAAGGTTCGTTTATCAAATTTTAAAAAGATCAAACAAAAGAAATTATTTATTTCACAATATATCCAAAGTAACATTTGACAAATTTAATTAAAACTCATATATATATTTTATCTAAAATTTAACAAGTTATACTTTTGTAAAGAAAAGAAAAATGAAATTCTTTTATAAATAAATATAAATCTGAACCAAATTAGAATAAGCTTAAAACAATTTAACCATTTATCTGAATATTTAAAACCATATATATATTTATTAAATAGCTTTGAAAAGTCATCCCAAAATAAATAATAGTTTCCAAATCTCTAGAATACATATAAGAAATTTGAAAACAAAATTTATCAATTAAAATTAAAACAGAACTTACCTGTCTACGATATATACCAGTATATCCGTTATAAACAGAAAAATCATTTATTAGTTTTTAAAAGATATCACTCACCAATATGATATTTATCAGAAGAAAATATCAATTCAAGTTTATAATTCAAAAATATATCAAATCAATTTAATATTTAACATAAATTATTAAATTGATATTGCTCGAAATTCCGGGTCGTCACATTCCTCCCCCCTTAAAAGAATTTCGTCCCCGAAATTTAAAACAAAGGTAATTTAATAATTTATTTAAAATTTTAATTTTTAAAACACATGCATATATCAATCAATGCTAACAACCATAGCATCCAATCAAACAATCTATCTATCCAGACAAAAATTCCGAATAGGATTCTCTCGAGTTTTCCCGAATATAAGTACCGGGATACTCGCTCTATAAAATCCAAACAGTCAATATCTCTAAGCTACCGAGCTCCTACTCCTCTAGACCTACAGAACAAGAC
The DNA here is from genome assembly GCA_030737815.1 of Allium fistulosum. Classification (NCBI taxonomy): domain Eukaryota; kingdom Viridiplantae; phylum Streptophyta; class Magnoliopsida; order Asparagales; family Amaryllidaceae; genus Allium; species Allium fistulosum. The sequence goes on along the minus strand of CM060904.1, from coordinate 1,212,822,288 downwards.
AGGCTATCAAACTACAGACGAGTCAGACTCACAACCAAAACTTCCTGAACTACTGGTTCCTAAAACCAGAAATAGAACCTTACACATACTCCCTCAGAGATATGTGAAACACAACGAATCCCAGCTATCCAAGCTGGCAATTCACTCCAGAAGAACAAACACTAACTTCTCCAGAACACAGAGAAAATCCAGAACACTTCGAAGCTAATTTCCCAGACTTACCAAACTAAACAGCTCCTTAAATCAGAGAAAACTCATTCAGAATCAAATCTCCGATTCTGAAATCCAAATTCCTCTGTCTCTTATCTACCAAACTCTTCGGACAATCCAAATCTGCCTTCATCACTATCAATCAGCTAAACCTCTGCTGATGCCCTTCAGAACGAATCTGAATCCAAAAACAATCTAGTAGACGATCTTCTCACTATCAACCAAAATCAGGAACACAATCCCTACCATCACCTGTAGAAAACAACTCCTCCTTTCCCAGAAAAGAAAAGCAGACGCACTCCCAACTGCTTCCGCTGCACAACTCTGATATGGGAGCAGATGAAATGCTGATGACGAACTCCAATACAAACTTCCCACTGATACCACTGTGACGAACCTAGGCTTTGCAACCATCGGTCAGCAATCACAACTGGTAAGCCTCCCAACTATTCCGAAAATATGGTTCAACAGATCCATAAAGAGAAAACTCAGAAGTTCCTCCAAAAACCATCCTACTACTAAGTTAAACCATCGGTATCATTCCTGGAATACAGTCGATACCAAACTAAATCTCCAGATGTTAACAAAACACTAACTTCCATTCATTACCACTCAATTATAAATTTGTTTGTTTATTCATAAATTTAGTTTTCAATAAATAAATTTTGTTTCCCAACACTTATTACTTCCAGTCTACTTTAACTAATTCTACACTTCACTTTCATTTGACACGATTTAGTTACATTCCAATTTAATTCAAACTTTAAGTTTTCCAAACCCTATTATTCCACAACATTTTAAATTTACTTCCAGAGTTTAAGCAATTTCCAAAGTATAAAATCACCTTTGAAATCAACTATATCCAAAATTCTTTGGCAATTCAAATATTCTTTTGAATTTCAAAACCAAACCCAGTTCGCAAACAATTCCAATTTAAAATAATTTGGTAGCAAACCTTTTTCTCGGGAATTCGAAAATGAACATCGATGATGCTGCAGTCATCACCGACGTTATTTTCTAACAACCGAAAGAGTTCAAATGCTTTTATTTCTTTTAAACATCTCAAATATTTTTAAATTTTAAATCTTTCCAGATTTCAAATCCAACTCGAAAATATCCTTGAAATAATACCATTTTTTTTTTCCAGAACCTTTGAAAACACTTCCAAATCCAAAAGAATTTAAATTTTCTCAAAATTCCAGATCCATCCAATTTCTATTCAAACATTACCCTGGAATTTTATTTCAATTTCAATTGCAAATCATATTTATAATTCACATTTACAAGATTCCATTTGGTTATATGAATTTATTTCTTGACTATTGATTAAATTCCAATTCTTATTAAATTTTCCCAATGACAATGATATTCGTTCAATATTATCATTTCCTAACAATCAAGCAACCATACATAACTATAAAAATTTCGAAAAATCATTTCTTTTATATACAAAAATAATTTGGGTAAAATTATTTCATTTACCCTATTTTAAAACAATATTGTGTCGGTTTATCTTGTTAAGAGTTTAGAAATTCCTATCGATATTGTGGCGTCCCACACACCGACCAAAATCTATAAACACCTAACCGATAAGTCAACACAATATAAAACAATTTTATATTCACTAACAAATACGCTCTCTCAGGAAAGAAATCACTTAAGAGCCTAGGTATTCGCTCAACCTAGTGCTCTGATACCAACTGTCACGACCCGACCTTCTACGCCCAGAAAGTCGTATCGTTTTTAAGAAAAGAAAGAGGTGAGAAAGTAGAAAGAAAGAGAAGAAGAAGAAACAACAACAAATCTCAACAGCGGAACGAATAAAATATAATATACCACATAAATTAATACATAGTATCATATACATCAGAGTTACACAGATAATACATCACATACTAGACAGTTATAAACATCTGTCTAGTTAATACAACTCACACATCACAGAGATACAACACAGCGGAAATACAAAATAAACTCTAATCACAGCGGAATCACTATATATCTACACGTTGAAGCCTCCTGCTCCATTTCTCCTCCAGACTTCGTCAAAGCTAACCTGAATCCCTTGACTACCCGTAAAAATTTGGGTACCCGAGAGTTTATGAAAATAGAAATAAACTTCGGGTCAGACATGGGTCTGGTATGAGTAACAGGTTAAAGTTGTTTAACTTTGAAAATCATTTGAAAACAAAAGGTATCACGTAAGACTTCCCACACATAAACATGGAAAAGTTTTTACCTTACGCTAACCAAAACATTTGATAGGAAATCCGGTGATATTATAATAGTGTCTAGGGTTTTCAAGTAAATAGAAAATAGCTGAAATTGTTACATCTATTAAATTCCAGCATACTAGCCACAAAGTGGGTAATACAATCAAAACCGTAGGGTCTCGTAGGGAAAATGGGTTTCCATCAATGGCTGGGCTACTGGGGTACCGCCCGTCACAGTACGTGGCCTAGATCACCGTACCGAGGAGTACGCCCGCTCCCCTGCAACACAAGGCCGGACCCATCCCTTACTGGACAGTTCCAAATAAGATCACCCCACAGTTGGCGCGACCAACCGTACACTAAACCGAAATAAATAGGGACATCTAGACAGGGGTAAACCTTACTCTCAAGTGGGGGCTACCCACGAAGCCTTGCTGCACCTCCCCTGTTTTAGCCATTCCCGGTTGATGAGGCTTGAGGTCACGATTACCTTTACAGAACTCATCTCTTAGAATGCTCATCGTCCGCCTGACGATGTTCTGAAAGCATTCGATCCATACAAGTTCGTTCCGGGTTCGAACGAAACCGAAGGCATTATCTCGTTACACTCGTATTGGAATCACCCTCAGAGTTAACGACAATAACCCTTGCATTCTGAATTACCATCTCGAATCTATAAGTACTATCTCCGTCAAACTCATTACGGAATCACCCACAGAGTTATACTGACGAATAGTTCTTATACCTCGAGTCTTCACTTGCTCCATTTGAATTCCACGACCTAACGTTAATTTGGATCGATGTGGTATTCGGGTCTCCAGACCTGGAATCCCGGTATACGAAAACCCGATCCCGGTCTCATCGAATCCAAAACGTGTCTTTTAAGGCCAAGTTGTTTTAAAGGTTTAAAACAGTTCAATTTAATTATCTATATCAACACGGATAGATAAAACACAATATCACAGATGAATAATTCACATAACATCATAAATGGATAATCAATATCATCAAACTATCATCAAAGCATTCATATCACAACAATATCACTCATCTCATATCTGAGATTACAATCAATCAATGGGATATCAATATCAATCATCATACATAAGCAAGGATTAATAATCACATCATTGATAATTAATTTAAAATGAATTAAATTAATTACCTTACCTTTAATTAATTTAAAGTTAATTAAATTAATTACTTCATCATTATTAAACTTGCTTATACTACTATTAATTATAAATCAATTAATCAATCATCATCCCATTTTTCCTTTTTATTAATCATCCCGATTAACCATCTTTAATTACATTTAAGTAATTATCTTCAAATTATTCCACAGATTAATTTCTTTAACCAAATATAGAAGTAAATCCCTACATTACTTCATTTATTAATTAACCAGAGTTAATTACTTGCTTAATTATTTATTTTAATAAATCTCTTCATTTATCAATTATATTCCAGATAAATCCATTTTAAATTCAACATTAATTATAAAAATTAATGATCTCAAATTATAATTACAATTTAAATTAATTACATCAAAGTAATTTATCCTTAAATTAATCCAAAATATTAATCACCTTTGATTAATCGCAATCAGTAATTAACTCCTTTAATTACTAAATAAATTAATTACTCCATAATTAATTATCTCAAATTAATCCTTTGATTAATTTTACAAAGTAATTTTACTCGAATTACTTTACTAACAAAACATCATCCATTAATTACATCCTGTAATTAAACATCAATTACTTTTCTAAGTAATCATAATTATCACATCATCAATTTATCCAATCAATTTATTAAAATCAATTACATTAATTTATTATAAAATAATTCAGTTAATGACCTTCATTAACATTTTATTTAATCACTATTCTAAGTAATTAACTTATCAATTATTAATAAGTTTAAATTTATCATTTATAAATTAAGTTAAGTCTCGTCTGTGACTTTAATATTATATTAACTACTTCACTAAGCGATTATACTTAATTAATTATAAGTGATGTTCTTAATTAATTTCATAAATTAATCACTCAGTTATCCATCACTTAATCTTTCATTAATTCATTTCTTAATTACGTTCATTTTCACTAATTACTTCATTTAGTAATTTATCCTTAATTACAAAATGTAATTAACCTTTAATTTTTAATTTTTAATTTATTAATAAATTATCCTTTATTAATCTCAATATAACTAAATTAAAATAAACTTGTATTTATATCCCATACTTACTCAAATCATTTACTTTCATTAAAACCCATTTAGAAATAAAGTTTTGAAATATAATTTATTTAAACAAAATAATTCAAACATTAAATTTAATATATTTAAATCTTTGGAGAACCATTTTCAAACATGTTAAGTCAAATATATAATTTATTTAAAACTTGATTTAAATACTTAAGAAAACTCGTTCATGCTTCAAATCTTAAAACTACGATATGATCAGGTTTAAAAATTCAAAACCAGGTTACTTAAATGAACACCCCGAGTAAACTCCTCGAAAATCACATGCCTGGTCCGAGTTTTCTCGCGAGAAACTCGCGTACATCCCTGCTTCGAGTCGCCTGCCAAAAATCACGAGATTTTCCCCGAGTCGTTCCTTTCTTCCCCGATCACAAGAATTCCATGTGCACAGATCAATCACCGTGCACGTGCACGATCATCCAACGCCACTCCGATCAACATCACTCCCTCCAGCACATCACCGGCGACCAGTTCAACAACCCTGACCACCCAGCTTCTACAATTTTCTCGACAATCAAAATCGAGCAAACGCCTCGATTTAGCTGAAAACACCATGGCCGGAAATTCTCCCTTCGTCGACGAACTCCGCCACGAGAAGCCCCTCCGACCTCACCGAAACATCGCCTCGATCTCCAACAAACTTTTCCCTCCATCGCGATCGTCTCCGCCTTTCCTTGTTCATCGCCATTATCTCGACAGTCCAGACGAACCAAATACTAACTTAAACCCTAGTTCGATCGAATCTGTTCACCTCGATCATTTGAATTTTTTTTTTACATTTTTCCCCTCATCCTCGATACCCTAGCTAGCCTCGACCACGAACTCGACCTCATCCATCACGTTGATCACCGGCAATTCGTCAATTTGCCGGAAACGTTCATCTCCAATTTCCCGATCGAATATCAACTTAAAAATCTGGAAATACATGTTAAAAATCATAGCTTTTAACTACAAATCCATCTATACAACCCCAAACAGAAATTAAATGTGTTGATTTTTGACATGTATCAGTGTTTACTGTTATTTTCCAATTTAAAAATTATTTGTTAAATTAAAAATCTCCAAACCATTTTTAAAATTATCTTCATACCATAACAAACAACTTTCGTTTATATATCAAAGTCAAATATAATTTCTATTGTGAGATTTTGAAATTTGAAATAGCAAACCAGAACCAGTAAACAAAAAAAACACAGAGCATGAAAATAACAGGTATCTATATACTTACACAAACACACATATACAAGATATATATCTCAAGGTAAGTATTCCACGTAAACTTGAGTTATTAACTTTTAAAAATGTTACTCACCAATTTTCAAAGAAGACAGAACACTGTTTTGCAAGCTGGTTTTGAACTCTGAGAAAACTGGAAACTGTTTTCCACTTTGATCTCCAGTCAACCATCTTGCCTCTCTGTTTTATTTGTAGTTGTTGATGATGTTTTGATGAAGGCTTGTTTAAGCTTTTCAAATGAAGTTTTATTTATTTTGCTGAGCACGAACTGGAATGAGAAAGTGATAGAGGAAGATAGCTTCCAGTTTGAAGTATGTAGAAGGTTACAGGCTGAAGCTTTTAAACAGGGTTTGTATTTTTTTCTTTTCTTCTTTTAAACAAAAAGGGTCAGAGATATTTTGTAAAATGGAGGCTGAGCATCATATTTGTATATACTCGAATTGATTTTTGTTGGCTGGCATTTAATGTTTGTTGTACTTATGTTTCATCCTCATACTTATCTCATTTCTTTTCTACATACTTACTTGCTTCAACAACAAGCTACAAATATTTTACTTTTTACTTTGCTATCTTTTTATTCTTGTTGCCTGCAATATCATCATTCGAACATCAGTTTCCCATATGCAAGTTTTGTTAACATTTTATGATAGTTTCTCTTTTAATTTGTGATTGTTATTATTTTGAACTATGCAGATATATATAAAGGCTGGGAGTCACTCTCATGCTTATGGTATTATAATCTTCTGGTTTGATGAGGTAGTATAAATGTTATTCTAATATATTGTTTAATTATGAAATGTATTCGTTTTATTATTTACAAAACGATAAAATTTATCTCATATAGTCGTTTCATTTATATTGTTGTTAATTTGTTATTTCAATATGTAAATTGGTTACTTATATTATTGTATCGTATTTCTAACTAAATATTTTATACTATTTTTATTTATAAATATCATTTAAATAAATTACACATCTATAAATTTGAAACGATTCAAGAAATCATATTTTTATTAATATTATAAAGGTTCGTTTATCAAATTTTAAAAAGATCAAACAAAAGAAATTATTTATTTCACAATATATCCAAAGTAACATTTGACAAATTTAATTAAAACTCATATATATATTTTATCTAAAATTTAACAAGTTATACTTTTGTAAAGAAAAGAAAAATGAAATTCTTTTATAAATAAATATAAATCTGAACCAAATTAGAATAAGCTTAAAACAATTTAACCATTTATCTGAATATTTAAAACCATATATATATTTATTAAATAGCTTTGAAAAGTCATCCCAAAATAAATAATAATTTCCAAATCTCTAGAATACATATAAGAAATTTGAAAACAAAATTTATCAATTAAAATTAAAACAGAACTTACCTGTCTACGATATATACCAGTATATCCGTTATAAACAGAAAAATCATTTATTAGTTTTTAAAAGATATCACTCACCAATATGATATTTATCAGAAGAAAATATCAATTCAAGTTTATAATTCAAAAATATATCAAATCAATTTAATATTTAACATAAATTATTAAATTGATATTGCTCGAAATTCCGGGTCGTCACATTTTGCAACTTCCATAAGCTGGGCGGACATGAAACGAATGATTGCCGACACCTTCATGATCTGATAGAAGAACTGGTTCGGAACAACCAGCTGTCGCAGTACATGAGAAATAGAGCCGCGATAGCACAGCCGGAGTAGCCACCACCACAGCAGATGCTTCAAGGAATGCCCAAGGATCTGGGCCAAGACAGATAATCCCATAAACAGGATGGATGGGAAGTCAGATCCAGCTGCTACTCTTTGCTTTAGTTTCTTTTTTGCACTTTTCTTTTCATATATTAGCGGTAAAATCAATAATGACCCCAGACCGCTTAGACATGTGCTAAACCTAGATTTGTTCCTAGTCGCGCTCTGAGTCGAATATCTAGGATGACTACTTAGGATAATAATCTCAGACTGCTTGGACGTGCACAAAACCTAGATTGGTCTCTTGCCACGCTCTGAGTCGGATGTTTGGGATAAACATTCAGGATTTCTGCTTATTTAATTTCTGCTTGTTTGCTTTGATTTGAGATTTGAATTTTGTAAAATCCATATTTAATATGATGACTGATTTTGAACGCCATAGAGTCCCGACCGGAGAGATGGGACCGGAGTGCAAGGTGCAAGTCCCCTTGCCGGAGAGCGAGTGGATGGACTTGTACAATATCGAACGCAATAGAGTTCCAACCGGAGAGATGAGACCGGAGTGCAAGAAGTAAGTCCCCTCACCAGAGAGTGAGCGGATGGGCTTATTTAATCCCTCTTAACTTAATAAGCAAATGATCCAGAGAGATCATCCCCCTGAACTGCCACAACAAACGATCTAGAGAGATCGTCCTTTGAACTAAACATTAAACGATCCGGAGTGATCGTGCATTAAACTTAAACGGATAAATCCTGGATGAACATAGGATGATTTTGATATATGATGTGATATGATGTGATTTCAATATATATGATGTGATTTTGATATATGATATTATAACTCTGAATTAAATCTGAGTGGTAATGATGTAAATCCCGAATGAACACGCGGCGATTAGAGATGCGTAATGTAATTAGAGACATGTGATGGAATAACTCCGAATGAATCCGGAATAATCGTGACGTACAGATTACAATTAGATAGAGTCTAGAGTCTTAGGCTGTAACAGGTTTGGAACGACTGGTGATTGATGAAAGAATCCAAAGGAGCTGGACGGTTCACTAAGGATAAAGCACCTGGAAAGCTCAACAATCAAAGACTCATTACCAGAACTTGTTCTGGAGCAAAACACATCTTTCATTCAAAAGGCGTACTTTGGAGGGTAAGTGTTAACTGAGTTTTTAACCCAACAGAATTCAAAAGGCGTTAACACATTCAAATTAGGTCAGAATGACTCGAAACTTGACCCGAAGGCCTAAAAGTACAAGACAAAGAAACATAAGAAGTTTGGCCTAGAATCATGCTAACTATTCGGATCGACACCGATCCGAAATGTTGGCTCGCGATTCCTTCTAACCACTTGCATTGCACTCCTACGCCTCTATTAAGCTCACCTATCAAGTTTGGTAACATTCCAAGCAACCTAGTTCAAGAAATGAAGATTCATTCAAATACTTACCCGCTTTTGGACTGAAGCAACTTAAAATGGACCTACAGAACTCAAATGGAATCAGATTGACTTGAAATTTGGAGGGTACACTTTGAAGACATAAAAGAAGGCTCACACCAAAAATGAAGCCATTTGGCCAAGCCAATTTGGATCGGCACTGATCCAAACTCATCGGATCGTCCGATCCATTTAGGGTGGGCCCCACCACCTGATCCATAGTGTAGGTCCCACACATCCTCTAGAAGTACCTGCAAAGTTTCATCTGATTCCGATAAGTATTGAATGAGTTATGGCTGGATCTCCTACGACCCAGAAGAAGATTCAAAAATAAGCAAAGGGTTTGGATCACTGCCGATCCGACTCAATTAGATCATTGCCGATCCAAATACTTAGCTCGGATCCTCATGAGATCCGATTTGGAGATTCTCCTGCTCATGTACATTGCATGTATGAAGTTTCGTATCATTTGGTTAAGTATTGAGTGAGTTATGGATGGATCTTCTACAAAGGGATGGATTGGATGATATGTAGATGGATGATCAAACTAACTCCAAACGACTTGATATTCGGACAAGGCACTCAATTATGGGATAGGAAGGCACTAAATTGAGAAGACTTAAAAATCACATAACTTTTCAGATCAATATCGATCTGATCCAGTCTGATCGGTACCAATCCTAAAAGTTAGCTCCAAACACCACTAAACTTCTTGTGCAACCTCTACATAATGACTACAAGCTTTTGGTAAAGTGGCTCTGGCTCAAATTCTCTCTAACCCCTATAAATACCATCCTATCTGCAACAGTAGAGTGGATCTGATCTCTGCTAAAGCTCTTCCATTATTTCTTCACTCTTCTTCTCCCACACAACAGCCACGAAGGGAGAATTGAGATCCTCCTTTTGTCTCTAACAATGGTGGCTTGATCTAATCTAGGAAAGGAGAATTATATTGTAATCTAAACTCTCTTGTAATAGCAGTTGATCAACAAAATAATCAACAATATGGACGTAGGCTCCATTAGAAGCCGAACCACCATAAAAATCTCTTGTCTCTTTACCTTTTCTGTTATTTACTATTGCTTTTTCTATTTTATTTGCCTTGATAAATATTGTTGGTGCTTTCACACTCAAACTAGGATGTTGATTCATTTTTTGGGTTAACAATCATTGCGTAGAAACAAACTGAACCATTAAAACAAATAAATTCATGTAACAAATTATAATGACAATTAAAGTTAGTAAAATTACCGTTCATAATTTATTAAATGTAAAGACGTAATTTCATGAAACTGAATTTGTATCACCATTGGGCAGAACAAACTGAACCATTGAAAAAAAATTCATTTAATAAATCATAATGGCAATTAAAGTTACCATTTATAATTTATTAAATGTAAAACATAATTATGACTTTAAATCACAAAATTCATTTTAATAAAGTGGCAGTTACAATTCAAAGTTGATAGAAATCGACAACAACCAATTATTAAAAAAAATTATGTTATATAGTTTAAATTATTTATAAAAAAAATATACAATAAACCATAGAGAATAATAACAGATTCAAAATGCAATATATATAGACATATCAAAACTCTTGGTCATGATCCAGCTTGGATTAAAATTTTACACAAACTTAGTTGTATTAGATCCAACATATCAAAATGAGAGTGCCCATGTGATTCATGACATGATGTCTCTTGGTTAAAGGTCTTCAACATTACATCTTCATGGAAAATACATTGATTAACATCTATGCCCATACACAATAGAGATAAAAATTCTCCTTTTAAATCTTTCGTCCAAAATTAGAAGAAAATATTTATACATAAATTAGTTGAATCTGTATAGCTCTTATACGAACCACTGGAAGTCAATTTCTTAAAAAAATTGCATCTTATATGAATTTGCGTTAGCTATGATACCAAATGAAAGAGATTTAACAAGATCGTAATATGTTTTGCAGTTAGAACATAATCAATCCAGAATCCGTAAATCTAAAATAAAATAGCAAATGAATTTAAATCTTACAGTTCTGAAGTGAAAACATCTTTAAGCGGAAGCGTTAATGTCAATCTTCAATGGTTTTTCTTAGATATGATGATGGAGATTCTATTGCGTTTTTCTCCTCTTTGCTTTTGTAAATTTATTGGACTTTAAAAATGTTTCAGAAACAATCCCTTAATTACAAAATGTGCAGAAGAACGTTTTAATTTTTGAAATATCATCAGTCCAAATAGAGAAGATGTTGATATATAAGATTTTATGGCACGTGCAATGCACGTGCATGTAGAAAATTATTATAAAATTTAAATTTTTTCATAGTTTTGCGAAAAATAAATTGAAAAATATAAAGAAAAAAAAATTAATTTCCAAGATTTCCATTTGAAAATATATGCTAATGTTTGTTCTCATTTGCGATTCGAACTCCCGACCTCTTGTTTGCATATAAGGGTATTTTTGAAAGTTGTGGTTGGACCAAAAAGTTATGCTTATTCTGAGGTAGCATTTGGTACCAGTATAATTATTAATAGCAAATGGAAAAATTCAGATGCTGTTTATTAATTTTTTAATTGAAATTGGTGCACAATAATAACATAAGCAAAACTAGCAAAAAGGAAGGTGTTAAATAAATGACACAATGGCCATCTACCAAGTGAAGTATTTGACGGGGGTAGTTGAGTAAATTCGAAAGATTCAAATCAGACTATTACTGTTATAAAATAGAATATAATATCTCTATTAATAGTCGGTTTGGAAGCGCAATTTTTTGGTCCGACCGCGAAGTTCCAAAATTGCCCTTTATATGTATTCCTTTGGTAATCGTTGTAATATATTTGATGTCACACTCTTTTGGTATCAATATGAAATATCAAAAATGCCTCTGTACAGATATTATTAAAATTTAACATCACTTAAAAATAGGATCTGACAATTAAGTTTTTTTTACAAATTCAAAATTTCCTCTACAAATATTTATCCAGTTTTCGTATCACTTAAAAATAGAATCTAACAAATAAATTACTTTACAAATTCGTTTTTTTATTAATTAATAATATAAATAAAAATTTAAACTAATAAACAATTAGATATTGCAACTTAATAAAAATTCAAATTAACTGCGTTTGATTCAACACAAAAATATGACTAAATATTTGTGGAAATCATTTTTTCGAACGTATTAAACAAATAAAATTTGTATAAAAACAATTCAGATGCCTTCATCACGCGTGAAGCGTGTGCCGCTCGAAGGAAGATAGATAAAGATAATTACTATAATCGTCAAATTTGAACCAATGGATTAGAATTTAACGACTTATCAAACTTCTAACCGTAGTTTGCAGCTGCGTGTTGGTTTCTACTTCACTGCAATTAGATACTGCCAGGGCAGCAGATTCTGTGCGGTTCTAAATCGTATTCTTCTTCTTTCTTCTCCTTCTGTGCTTAAAAACCGAGGATAAAGAGAGATAAATGGGTGTTGAAGAAGACAAGATATCTACAGCGATTGAAGTGAAGCATGGATTGGATTCAGGAACAAGCAGGCTTCAAGAGCTTGGTTACAAACAAGAACTCAAACGAGATCTTTCGTAATTATCATCTACGACTATCCTTAGCTTGTTTTTACTGTATTTTGGTGTTTTCATTTCCATAATGTATTGAGTTCGAGAGCTTACGAAATGAGTATGGCTTCACTGATTCATCTTTAATTTGAAGTTTAATCTTCGGATTTGTGGTTTAACTGCCAATTAAAATCTTCTATTCAGAAAAGAAGATTCATTTTTTGCTTTTTTTGTTTTGTTTTGGATTATCCAAATTTGGGGTAAGTTGGTCGTACGAATTTTGTGCGTCTACATTATGGTGTCATTGTCAGTCCTACCCTGTTCCAAATTTGTTGGATTTCACTGGTGATGTAAAATCCCCAAATTAAGTAACTTTTTAGCTCCCTTTCCAACTCCTTAACTTTCTATCTTGTGACCTCTCGCACCAAAGTGGACAATGGTGCTTGTTCAGATCTATTCCCTTTATTCAAAACAGTATATTTTGTTAGTTAGAATCTATAATAGTTGATGCTTCTTTTTGTCCATACATGTGTTTTGAACTTTACAATTCTTTACGGAACACAACTTTAGATTTAGAGAAATGGTAAGGCACCATTTGGTTTCTTATTTTTAGTTTTGAGTTTTCGTCCAAATAAAAATACGTACGACACATGTATTGTATTTTTGAAAGTTAACTGATTTTAAAAATAAAGTTAACATACAAAAACAAATTTTATTTGTTTTTCATATTTTGGAAAATGACAGAAGCACAATAACAATTCATCACTTCAGCCGTTCCCAATGACTTGGATTTTTAAATCTTCTTCTCCGTCCTCTTCATGTTTTTATAATACACGTTGAAAATGCAAAACCCAAAACCCAAAATTAAACCAAAATGGTCATGATCATTGGAAAATACTGATCCAGGATGATTAGAATTTTTGTTAAATGTACAACCCTCATTTCTTTTGTTACTTTTCAAAATATTGTTAGATAATCTTGCACCGCTAAGACTATTGAAACAAAATAAAACCTCAGAAATTCGAAAGCTCGAATCACAAACAGATATTTTGTTTGATTAATCTTTGTATATATTCCATATAAGTAATTTGCACCTGCTTGCCAAGCCTAGTTTAAGAGGACAGCTAAAAAGTACTTGTTAAAAGTTAAAACGTGACTTATATTTTCTCATCTGTCAAACAATGATAGTCTTATGGCAATTTTGCATCAGTAGACTCATTTGGTTGACTTTCTGGCATTCTCTGTGAGTCGTCTTGGAAAAACTACGGGATCATTTGGTTTAAAAATTAGTTTTGCGTTTTCAAGATGAGTTTCAAATTGCACGGGAAACAAAAAAATGGCTGAAAACGGTTAATTTTGAAAAAAATGATCTTATCATGTAAAATTGAAAATGATTTTTTCTTGCTTTCCGTCTTTTGTAAAATACTAAAAATCATAATGATTTGGATTTTCCAACCCCTCATCTTCCATTTGAAATACATATTAAAAACGCAAAACACAAAACACATTTTGAAACCAAATAGACCCTATTGCTGCTGTTACTACTACTACACACATACAATTTCATTCAGCTCATTGAGGTTACATGCATATTTTTTAATTGTCTCTCAGGGTTTTGTCAAACTTTGCATTCTCCTTCTCTAACATATCTATACTTACGGGAATAACTACGCTATACAACACCGGCCTCACCTTTGGTGGAGCTGTTACTACAACATATGGATGGCTGATTGCAGGATTTTTCACTTTGTCAGTTGGTACCTCAATGGCTGAGATTTGTTCAGCATATCCAACATCAGGTGGCCTATATTATTGGAGTGCTTCACTTTCTGGCAGGGATTGGGCGCCATTTGCATCCTGGATCACTGGATGGTACAGTTTAATTCTAGAGTCTAGCATTTAACAGTCTTAATCTTAAGTTCTTAACAGTAATATATAAGCTTTATCTTTCAGTCGAAGACAAAATGAGGTTGAAATCTGAACTATCGTTGGTTGTAAACACTTGTTTACATTATGGTACTCATTTTTTTTCTCCACTGCAACTTTTTTGTGCGAAGATGCTATTTTTGAAACGAACATTAGAATACAGCTTGCTGGGTGAGTAATTAATTATTGTTAAACTGTGGACACACTATTGATGGTTTGTCACCAACGGTAATAGTTATGTTAGGAGGCTTGTTCTCTTATGTTCGCATGATGATTGTTTACACTTTTTGATGAAGAGATAAATTATTTTGTTTAGTTGCTATAGCTTTTAGAAAGACATACTTCGACTTCGCTCCTGGACGTTTCTTTACATGGTGTGTATCTGGTTAATGTTTTAAATTATTCAGAAATGCTGTCAAATTAACCGTGTTGCAATTTCTGACCAACTTCAATCCTAAGTTTTACGTTTTGTGATAATATGAAGTTGCAACAAAGCCAAACGAAATTAGATTTGGGCAAACTCGTCTACCTTTAATGATATTTCATACCTCCTAATAGAACCTATGCATCACAGAGTAAATCTCAAGCTACCATTGTAAGAGTTGTATTGAAATAATAGCATTCTCATAGTAGCAATTGGTTTTATGCAGGTTCAATATTGTTGGGCAGGTAATTCTCCAGTTTCACTGAATTGAGGATTGATGGCATCAATTTTCAATTAGGCAAGGTTTTTTGTTGCTGTTAAAATCAATTAGATTATATGCTGATAAAATATAGCTTTGTTATGCAGTGGGCAGTAACAACAAGTGTAGATTTTTCGCTAGCAACGTTAATTCAAGTTATTATACTTCTGGCCACTGGTGGCAAAAATGGTGGAGGTTACCTAGCTTCTAAATATGTTGTCATTGCTTTTCACGGAGGAATTTTGTTAATTCATGCTATCATAAATAGCCTTTCAATCACATGGTTATCCTTTTTGGGACAGTTAGCTGCTGCTTGGAACTTTTTAGGTACAATTATTTATTGTTTTGAGTCAGAAAAATTATAAGGTTGTAAACTGAATATCAATCTTTCTCAGGTGTTTTTGTTCTTATGATTGCCATACCCGTGGTTGCAACAGAGAGAGCTACTTCAGAATTTGTTTTTACACATTTCAATACCGAAAACGATGTCGGAATTCATAGCAAACTGTACATCTTCGTTTTGGGGTTATTGATGAGCCAGTATACACTGACTGGATATGATGCATCTGCGAATATGGTAATTTCTATTTTATATGCTTGGTTATTTTATTTCTCCAACTTAATGAGGTGGGTTGCTTTTATGAAAAGTTTGTCATGGACCGGGTTCAGTTTCGAAAGAGAAATCATCTGAAAGAGAATCAAACGTAATGTTGTGGGAATTTTATTTGTCCAATTGGTCAGGTCGCCAGACTCTAGGGAGCAACACTTCGTCGTTTCTATATTTCATTGGCATTTGAATTCAAAATCCAACCATCATAGCTATTAGGAAAAGTTGTATGTTGGCTCATATATATATCTAAAACAATTCCATAAAGAATGGATGAACATGCTAATAGAACATGAGGAAAGAAACAGATCTACGGAATATGATTTTGATATGGATCTTTACCATGACCGGTAAAAATCTATTATTGGGACAGAGAGACTACATGAGTCTAAATAATAAATTAGAAGATTCTGACAATAAAAACAAAAATAAAAAGGTAATTAGATTCCTAATTACTTATTTAAACTTCTACTTAGTGAACCCTTGGGTTTTAAACCTTCAAGCTGCCACTAAGGTAGTTTATTACTAAAAAAACCATCATATAGTCTGCTTTCACTGAGTACTCTAATAGTTTAAAAAAGAAAAACATCTAAGATTGAGAAAGTATTAGGTTGAGAAGATAAATTTCCACTAAAATACTGGGAAAAAGATTCTATTTATTGTAAATTAAACATAATCAACCCAGACATTACTATTAAAACCAGATCACCCAAATATGACAACTGGATGATCGATGAATTCAAAATGCACATAGACATTCTAAATAACCTAGGAATTATAAGAAAAACAAATTCTAGACATAGAACCTCAGCTTTCATAGTACAAAAGGAATCTGAAAGAAAAAGAGGATAGAGTAGAATGGTCATGGATTACACTAGACTCAATGATAATACAAATGAAGACGGATACTGTATTCCTGATAAAGATGTATTAATTAATAAAATACAAAATAATTATTGGTATTCTAAATTTGATTTGAAATCTGAATTCTGGCAAGTCAAGATGCACCCAGATTCTATACCATGGACAACATTCACCTGTTTAGAAGGACACTATGAGTGGCTCGTAATGCCATTTGGATTAAAAAACGCTCCATAAATATTTCAAAGAAAAATGGACGACATATTTAAACATTGTAGTAAATTTACGTGTGTATATATAGACGACATACTAGTTTTCTCAAAAACAAAAAAGGAACATATATCGCACTTATACACAATATTTAAGCTCTTTGAAGCACATGGATTAATAATTTCTAAAAAGAAAATAGAGTTATTTAAAAGGGTACTTTTGGCACAGGTCCTTATTAAGGTTCAAAATACACGAAAAGTCCTTCACTAAATTTCAGTGTGAATTAGGTCCCTGTTTATTATTCACGATTATTGCATAGCATGATGCAACTTTTCATAAAAGTTGCTGACATTTCCGCAACTTTTCTGTACACTGTGAACATAGTGTATGAAAGTTGCTGAAATATCAGTACTTATTTATAAAAGTTGCTGACATTTCAGCAACATTTATGTACACTGTGAACACAGTGCATGAAAGTTGCTGAAATATCAGCACTTATTTATAAAAGTTGCTGACATTTCAGCAATAATTTTTCTTTGTTTCTAGAAAATAGGAACCGGATTTACAATGAAACTTTGACCGGGAAAGTTGCTGAAATATCAGCACTTATTTATAAAAGTTGCTGACATTTCAGCAATAATTTTTCTTTGTTTTTAGAAAATATGGACCGGATTTACAATGAAACTTTGACAGGGACCCGCTTTACAATATGAAAGTATGATAGGGATGGCTCCCTAATTTCCACTTTAAAAATTCCATAGATTTCCTAGGAGTAAAAATAGGAAAAGGACAAATAGAATTCCAACCTCATATATTCAGAAAGATATTGAAATTTTCAGATAAAATAGAAAATTTAAAACAATTATAATCATTCCTTGGATTAATAAATTATGAAAGACCATTTATACAAAATTTATCCAAATATACTGGACCTCTATATAACAAAGCAAGTCCTAAAGGAAAAAGAGAATTCAATAACGAAGAAATAAAACAAGTCCAAAAAATTAAAGAACTAGCAAAAAATCTAAAACCACTAACGTTACCATTGGCTACAGATTATCTAATCATAGAAACAGACGGTTCCTCCTTGGAATGGGGAGGAATATTATTAAATAAAAAATATAAAACTGACCCTAAATCCACAAAAAAGATCTGCAGATATACTTCAAGGACATATAAAGAAAAATGCTACATGACTTCTTTAGATTACGAAATCTATTAAATAATAGTAAAGCAAAAGAATTTGAAACTCTCTCATTAATTCTAGGAATTATCCTTTTCTCCTTAATTCTCTCAAATTAGATATTTTGTTTTCAAAATCCTATACTTTACCACTTTATAATTATTCTACTAAACGTTTCACACTATTTTACATTTCAAATACCTACTTTTAAAAAAATCCACAATTATTTAAAAATCTTGCACGGTTCTCTCTCGAAATTTTACATTATAATCCACACATTTAAATTAATTACATAATCGAAAATTTAAACTAATCCATCAAATTAGTCAATTAACATATCATAATAAATTTATCATATATTGCATAATAAAATACACTTTTAGCAATAATTAAAATGTAAATGTTATTTTTTAAAATATTACCGTGTGCAACGCACAGGTTACACACTAGTTTTAGCTATAATATATGTTTTGGAATCATTTAGACTTTTTATAATATCACAAAACGAAATAACAATAAAAACAGATGGTGAATCTATAGTAAAATACACAAATAATAACAAGGAGAAAAGCATAATAAACAATAGGTGGTTAAAATTTAAAAATGCAATTTTAAATTGTGGTACTAAGATCATATAGGAATACATTAAAGACAATTCAAACATATTACCAGATAAATTATCAAGATTATTTATTGATTCTATAAAAGAATGTGACTTTGTCAACAGAGAAGAAGACACAGATATGTCTCTTACAAATCAGTCAACAAATAGCAGGAAATTCCTAAAGACATATGCACAGAACAAATTTGTCACAAATGCTCAACTTACAGATGAACAACAAATGGTGTTAGACAACTTATGGAATTTATCCACAGCACCACAAGACAACAAACAAAAGCTCGGCATTTTATATACTCTTGTTGAGATTTTTACAAATTCTCAACATAAAGCATAAAACAAATTCAGGTTATATCCTCACGAATGAAAATAAAAGAGGAGCCAACAAATATAACAGAAATAAGTCTAAAGTCCAAAACATTTACAAAGGAAGCCCAATAAGAAAAAATGGTCCAACTAGGCCATATTCCTCAAATTGCTTTCACACAAACAAACAAACTGGTATTATCCTTTTCGGAAACCTTTAACAAAGAAATCCAATTTCTCCAAACCATAAAGGAACAAAATGCTGCTACATACAAAGAGATTTATTCTTTATTAACAAAGATCTCCACACAGAATCCCTGGATTCAAAATAACATGGGAAATATTAAAAAATCAAAATATTCCCTGCACAAAATAATTCATAGACTGCCAAGATCTTTCTACAGATTGCAGGTGCACTATAATTGCATCTATGCCACTTATAAGTTTAAAACTTTCACAATACAAATACTTGGTACATAATAAATTTACTCTGGATCCGACAACATCGCTAAACTATGGCTTCATAAAAGAAATATACATCGGATGATGGAATCATACAGAGCTCTTAGAACCTCTTGGTTCTACTGCAGAGTATTTTACAGAAGTTCTAGATACAGATTTGCATCTTGACATTACTACTGTTCCTCCACATTTTGGCAACGACATAATAGATCCAGCCAGACATATTATCAAAGTGAAAGCACAAAATTTTGACATAAATTTTCCAGAATGGGAAGATCCCACATAACTCCTGGACAAATCTACTTCCAGGATGAATGAACAGCAACATTATGAGAAATACGGAGCTTATATAATAGACAAAAATCTAAACTGGGACAGAGCTGATAATAAATGTTTTATTTTGTATGCTGAATCCCCAATAACAAAAATTTATATATCCACATGTATAGAAGAATTTGACCCAGGATATAGGCCTTTGATATATTTCATCCCAGACCAAATGCAATAAATATGTACAGAAAGCTGCAACAGAAACCGCGAGAAGATAAAAAAGAATCAAGCAGTAGCAGAACAAAGAATGAAGACGATCTAATGACATAACACGGTACCAACCGCACAAATTTCTCTGCCTAAAAGCACAAAGGTGGAAAGAAGAAATGACATAAAATAATTGAACGATGTGACAAAGAACTGCTGGTGGAAGCATAGTGGGAATAATCATTTCCCACTTAGCATAAAGTATTGTAAAATAATGTAGTGGAGAATCTTCTTTTCCACGTTCTTTTTCTTTTTTAGTGCTTTGTAAAGCTGCCAGTTTTTTCTGACAGCTGTATGTTTATTTTCCGGTTGTATTGCCTATATATATGGCAGTGGTTTGTATAAGCATGATATAGAATCTTTTGCTGCAAGTTTGTATTAAGTTTGAAATTTAAGAGCAATAAAATCTTCATGTTTTCATTTCCTCTTTCAATGGCGAATTCCACAAATATGAGCTAAATACTTAACACTTGAATCGAAGATGAAAAGTGAAGCGACTTAGGTATGGTTACTATTTATTATCTTCCTGAAATGATTATTGATGATGGTGAGATGTTTGTATTTTATGATCTATTCCTGTTCTTAATGTAACCAAATCCAACAGACATAAGCTCGTTTGAAAGAGTAAAGTATCCGTTTTAGCCGTTAGCCATGAGAGCGTTAGGCGTTTTAGGGGAAGTAACTCTTATAGTAACAAGGTGAGGATTTTGAGCGTAATCTGATGCCGTTTGGTGCTTTGTGGGTTATGGGCCCACTATGCTTCCGCTGCGCAACTCTGATACCAAGCTGTGACGCCTCACCCCGAGACCCACATTAACAAAGAGTATTACTGGGTAATACTATCTGCTAATGCAGAGAATAGGTGTAACGTTCGGGATTTTCGACTTCCGAAAATCGACATTAATACGTCCACTGTATCAACTGCCGAACAATCGAATGCCGGAAAACCGAATTGTTATGGTTAAAAAGAAGAGGTAGAAGAAGACAGAAGAAAAAGAGAACAGCAAAACACGGAAACAGAAACAATATCAGAATCTCACATTCGCAGCGGAACAACATATAATAGATAAATGAATAATCTTTAAATCAAAGACTATATCAGTTTATACATTACATCATCATCAGAGTTTACAACAACAATACAACACTGGACAGTTATACAAACTTGTCCTCATACAGAATGCATAGCGGAATAATAATATCATATACCAGTGATACGTCTCGCCATCCAGCTCGCCACTGAGCTCCACAGCATCTCCTGAATCCAGAATGACCTGATAACCTGACTCTAGACTGCCCGTATGAAAATTGGTGGGCACCCAGAGTTTAGGAAAGGAACAATAAACTCCAGGTCAGTCATGGTGACTGGTGTGAGAACTAAAACAGTTATTTATCTTTAAAACAACAACAAAGGAAGTGGAAAATATCCGCAATGCTTTTGGAAAATGAAACTACCATAAGACCTTCCGCCACACACACAATGCAAACGCAGAATTGGAGGAGATTTCTTCTTATGATAGTCAAACATGCTTACTACGCAAAATCATTGGATTATTATTTTTAGTGCATAGTGTAGGAAATCATTTCGAAAGTATAATATTAATCTTAGCCAACATACAACCATTATTGTATGCCTACTATAGCTACCATCTAAACAGTGGTGACCACCATAAGTAAATGGCAGGTTCTACAACTAAAACCGTACAAGGTTTGTATTGGAAAATGGATTTCCAACAAATGGTCAGGCAAAGGAACTTCCTTACACCGAAATGGAAACGCCTCTGGAAAGACGCCCCGAGAGTCAACCTGCTCTCTGCAAACACAAGGCCGACGCTACCTCACGCTGTACAACTGTAACTAGGTAGCTAACACACGAGCTATGCCATCCCCCGGTCGTTACCGACCTTTATCCGAGGATCCTCAACCACAAAGCAACAACCACAAAGTATAATAAATTTGCAGCATCAACATAGGTAAAATATCTGGGCTCCATACCATGATATCACCTTTTATCCAGAAGGAAATGACATACCCTAGGGGCGCGACCCCTAAAAACCTTGCCGCAACATTCCTGTTTCGACCATTACCAGGTTGTGAGGCTCGACGAAGTCTCGTCCACAAAGGTATGCTTTTTCACAAAGCCACGTTTTTTCACAAAGCCACACTTTTTCACAAAACCACGCTTTGATCAACAATTGATCAACAACACTTCGTATGCCACATTACCAAATTGGGAATGTATCACTAGTAACCATCAACTACATAACCTCTGAGCTCGTACGTCTCAGAGAAGGGTGTTAAGCTAAGAGAATAAATTCTCCGCCACCAACAGAAATGTATTTGATAGAAACCAGCTTTACATCTCAAAGTGTAACGTCAAACACACATCCATACAAGTCCGTTCCGGAATCGAACGGAACCGAAGGCACTTCCAAAGAAGCCCTTACAATCCGGATATTCACTAATCATGTCCGGACTTTCCATCACAAGAAGAGTGATATAAATCTCTATACCAGAGCAACTCGGTGCAGAGACATTCAACAGGTTGTCCTTTAATTTTCGAAAATACCCGGTCTTCACACCGGTCTTCAAATGTTATCCATTCACGACGTATCACTATTCGGAATGGGTTATATGACACAAAGGTCTTTTCCCGGCTAACCCGAATAGTGAGCACAATATTTAAAACATATGGATATAGAGATTTCAATTAAGTCACAACTTATTACCAAAATCCTTTCCTTTAAATGGTTTAAACAAATTATCATTTTAAATCTTTAAACAAAAAGATTTACTTCACAAAGTTCACCCAGTTTCACAAAGATTCATTCACAGTTTTCCAAATCAATTTCCATTTCAATTGGATTAACCCATTAAATCCTTAAATTAAGATTTAACTTATAGCTTTCAAAACTATTCACAATTCAAGTCTTTTATAATATAAAAGATACGCCTTTTAAAATCTTCTTTGATTTCAAAATAAAGCTTAATCATCTTCACAAAGGTTAATTCATAGTTTTTCTAAACTATTTACAATTTCATTTCAACTTGAAATGTTTCGATACAAATTGGAAATCTTTTCACTTTATGAAAGCTATTATTATTTGAAAACAAATAGTTTTCGTTTTGGGAAAAACTGATTTCATTTATACAAGTTACGGTCTTTGGGTTAATTCAAATTTCCACAACAACACTTTTAAAATATGGTTTAAATTCATATAAACACCATTTTCCACTTGTATAATCTTTTAGACCAAAATTCCCAAATTATTGAATTCAATTTCAAAATATTGAATTCAAAATTTAAATCAAACGATTTAAATTCCAATTTTATTAAGTTACTTAGAATAACTCTTATTTTTGAAACTCATTTTCAAAAGCTTTCAATTCGAATTCCAAAACTATTTTGGATTCAAGAACTCAATTTTCAAAATTGATAAAAATCTGTGATTTAACCGATTTCCACGTGAAATTCACCTTTGTGTGTGTATTGTGTAGTCCACGGGTTTAACACAATAGTGCAACAACATTCAACCATCAAAGATCAAATATAACAATATAATTGATAAGCGGTATAACTATAACGCTTATCTTTCATTCACACATCACAGATATATATATACCACAGATAAACAAATTACAGAACACACACAAATCAGGATATATCACAAAGCATCACATATCCTTATAAATTTCCAATGAATTTACAAAATCATTTCCTTTTTAAATAAATTTCTTTATCTCTTCAAATCTATTTAAAAATCCAAATTTCTAAATAAATTCTTCAACTTTTAATAATATTAATCGAAATCCATTTATTAAGCCTTTTTTCCAAAATTTGAAATTAAATTCAATGTAGTTCAAAAATAAGACTTTATCTTTTAAAACTCCTTTAATTTATCCAATTCTCAAAAATAAATTTTTCGATAAATTTTTCAACTTAAATTTCGAAAATCCAATATTTATTTATTTCTGGTATCCAACGATACCAAAAATATATTCGGCTAAATTATAGCCTTCAACAATTCCAATCTACAAATATAATCACATGACGATTATAAATAAACAACACACAACATATGAAATAAATTCAAATGTTTGAGGAATCCAGTTGGATCCCTCCAACCTGTTTTCCTGCATCCACAGATGTTAGCACAATACCAATTCCACTTCGAAGTGGAATATCGCAGTATATGAGATTTATAAAATACTATCCGCTATTATGCGGCGCAATAGGGTCTCATCCGCTATATAATACGGGAAATCAACTCCAAATACATATATAATACCAATTCCACTTCACGGTGGAATTATCGCGGTATATGTTTTTAATAAATAACCTCCGCTTAATATACGGCGTATAGGGTCTATTTAACACAATAGATAACCATTTATCATCCAATTCACACAATCAAGCAATTTTAAATCTAACTATTTAAAATTTAAATCGAAACAAAATTCGATTGAGTGAGAAGTTCTCATCTTTGCTTTTTAAAATGTCGAGCGTTCAATTTTTTTTCAAATAAAATCGAACGTCTTCGATTTAATCAAAAATTCTCGCTTGCCCCAAACGCGCCCAGATATGCGCTGCAGCGTGGATCGCGTCGCTGCGATTCCAACGCTTCCTGTTTCGTCGAATTTCGACAACGTATGCAAAAGTTATGACATGTAGAAGTTTATACAAATTTATAATATATAATTTACAATTTCTTTTTTTTATTTACTTGAATCAATCTGGGCCGCACGTTTCCTGCTTCTCCACATCAGGCCGTTGCCTACTTCTTCCACGCGATCATTCCCAGCCCAAGATGAATGCACGCGAAAACAACCCAAGAGCCGCCGCATTTCGTGAATTCTTGCCCCACCTCCGAACGATTTTACAACGATCAGGCTTCATCACCACGTAGCTCGTACTCGACTCCACCTCCAGCCAAGGACCGGTCGTGTGCGGTGGCCCCTGCGCGTGGAAAAACGTGCGCGAACGCGCGACTTTGATCGCAAATTGCCGTTGATTCGTCGCTCTATTTTTGATCATCTCCGTATGGATTTGAAGCTCTCATCGTCTTCTACAACATTGCAGTTGAACGTTTTTGATAATTGTTGGTAGATTGGAAAATATTGGAGAAGAAACGAAATGAAATTCTGGCCATTGGTTTTAAAAATGACGGCCAGCCCTAGCTAGGGTTTCTTTGTGCAAAATGAAGAAAATTGGTCCTTTTATAGAAAATTGACGAAACACTATTCACTCGAAATTTTTCGAATTCCAAACGAAGCATGCCGGCTGACGTTTCTAAGGTTTAACCCACGTTCCGAACACAATGGAACGTGTTTCGGGAGCTAATTCGATCATATGTGAGAGTTACGGAAATAAACGATCAGATTTAAATTAAATCGATTAAAACGATTTCTATGCGTTTTGGCTTGCCCCGGACAAACCGTAAATTCGATTGACACGAAATTTGAAATCTTACAATAATATAACACTACGGATCCAATGAAACTGGTTCCGTCGAAATCCGAGACTGTTTGAAAAATGGCTAATTTCACTCGTCAATTAAATATTAAAATAATCAATTTTCACAAATTAACTTTTAATTAAATTTTAAAAGTTCTATAACATCGTTCTAACTTCAATATGATTTACTACTTTATAAATCATTTTTAATCACATTAAACCCAATTATCAATTATTTACGCAATTTCAAATATTAAATTTATTGATTTAATTATCCAATTAAATCAATATATTCGAATTAAAATCTATTCGACTTACAAATCTCACTTGTTAATATTTAAAATCAATTAAATATACGAATTTCAAATGACATAAATTCTGGGTCGTTACAATAGGGCTGAATAGAAGCGACCAACTATAGCCTTGTCTTAAATATCTATTGAATACGTCGACAATGCCATTTTTTTGGTGGATCGTCATATCCAATAAATACTTAATACAAAGCCATAGGTGGCTATAAAATCTATCAAAACAAAATACAACAACTCAAATGCAAAACACATCGCAGAACAACAGATAATCTCATATACACACATATACAGATACATCACAGAGTATACAAAATGATACATCACATATGTGGTATGACGACCACAATACAAACACGAGTCAAAATAATATACATTTCAGAGTAGCAAACCAAAAAGGACTACACAAAAAGCTTTAACAAAAAGAGCTAGCAGAATAGTCCGTGCAGAAGCAGAATAGGCTAAGTCCAAATGTACCTAACCTGAAACACCTCGGTCTGACCCGAGTATAAAATACACGGGTCAGTCTAGCTAAACAAATCAGTTAACAAGGATATGCGATAATATGAGCATAAAGATAATGTGATAATATTCTCGAGTGAGAAGGAACAACTAAAGTGTATGATTACATCAAGTGATAATATGGTATCACTACACAAACATATAATCTCAAAAGAGATAAAATAACCCATAAAACGCTAAAACTCGCGAGCCTCATATCATCGGCATTCATAAAACATCAAATATGGTTTAGGGAAAAATCTAAACCCGTCATCTTGGCAAGGCTTCGGCCACATGCACGTGCATACCACTTTTGAGGTGGTTTCTTTGACTATTTTCCCTAGTGTATCGCCCCTTTCCGGAATTGGTCCTTTGAACCATTCGATATATATTTGTGGCGATTACCTTTTGGGAATTTGAACTCTTGGAAGTTTTATTTTTGAGATTTGAATTGCCTACACTGGCGTTATATGAGGTACAATCTTAGATGTTTTTCTTTTTTAAACTATTAGAATTCTTTTTTGTAACAAATCCTCACCTTGTTACTCTAAGAGTTACTTCCCCTAAAACGCCTAACGCTCTCATGGCTAACGGCTAAAACATGTACTTTACTCTTTCAAACGACCTTACGTCTGTTGGATTTGGTTACATTAAGAACATGGGTAGATCATAAAATACAAACATCTCATCATCATCAATAATCATTTCAGAAAGATAATAAATAGTAACCATACCTAAGTCGCTTCACTTTTCGTCTTCGATTCAAGTCTTAAGTATTTAGCTCATATTTGTGGAATTCGCCATTGAAAGAGGAAATGAAAACATGAAGATTTTATTGCTTTTAAATTTCAAACTTAATACAAACTTGCAGCAAAAGATTCTATATCATGCTTATACAAACCACTGCCATATATATATATATATGTATATATAGGCAATACAACCGGGAATTAAACATACAACTATCAAAAAAACTGGCAGCTTTACAAAGCACTAAAAAAGAAAAAGAACGTGGAAAAGAAGATTCTCCACTACATTATTTTACAATACTTTAGCATTTATGCTAGGTGGGAAATGATTATTCCCACAATGCTTCCAGCAGTTCTTTATGTCACATCATTCAATTATTTTATGTCATTTCTTCTTTCCACCTTTGTGCTTTTAGGCAGAGAAATTTGTGCGGTTGGTACCGTGTTATGTCATTAGATCGTCTTCATCCTTTGTTCTGCTACTGCTTGATTCTTCTTTATCTTCTCGCATTTTCTGTTGCAGCTGTCTGTACATATTTATTGTATTTGGTCTAGGATGAAATATGTCAAAAGGCCTATATCCTGGGTCAAATTCTTCTATACATGTGGATATATAAATTTTTGTTACTGGGGATTCAACATACAAAGTAAAGCTTTTATTATCAGCTATGTTCTAGTTTAGGTTTTTGCCAATTATATAGGCTATGTATTTCTCATAATGTTGCTGTTCATTCATCATGGGAGTAGATTTCTCCAGGAATTCTGTGGGATCTTCCCATTCTGGAAAATCTATGTCAAAATTTTGTGCTTTCACTTTGATAATATGTCTGGCTGGATCTATTATGTCGTTGCCAAAATGTGGAGGAACAGTAGTAATGTCAAGATGCAAATCTGTACCTAGAACTTCTGTAAAATACTCTGTAGTAGAACCAAGAGGTTCTAAGAGCTCTGTGTGATTCCATCCTTCAATGTATATTTCTTTTATGAAGCCATAGTTTAGCAATGTTGTCGGATCCAGAGTAAATTTATTATGTACCAAGTATTTGTATTGCGAAAGTTTTTAAACTTATAAGTGGCATAGATGCAATTATAGTGCACCTGCAATTTGTAGAAAGATCTTGGGCAGTCTGTGAATTGTTTTGTGCAGGGAATATTTTGATTTTTTAATATTTCTCATGTTATTTTGAATCCAGGGATTCTTTGTGAAGAGATCTTTGTTAATAGAGAATAAATCTCTTTGTATGTAGCAGCATTTTGTTTCTTTGTGGCTTGGAGAAATTGGATTTCTTTGTTAAAGGTTTTCGGAAAGGATAATACCGGTTTGTTTGTTTGTGTGGAAGCAATTTGAGGAATGTGGCCTAGTTGGACCATTTTTCTTTTTGGGCTTCCTTTGTAATTGCCGCAAAAGATGCTTTGGGCTTTAGACTTATTTCTGTTATATTTGTTGGTTTCTCTTTTATTTTCATTCCCGAGGATATAGCCTGAATTTTTTTATGCTGTCCGAGACTTTGTAGTCTTTGCCAAGAATTTTTTCTATGGCAATTTGTGCAGTTTCATATGTGTAGAAACCTTTGTAATATGGCCTCCCATATTTGGGGCTTTGTTCAAGTTCCTTGAGCTTAGGAACCATCTCTTCCCAAGAGAGATATATATCAGCACTAGGTCCTTTGAACACAGTAGTGGGTGAATTTCTTTGTAGTTTCAGAATTTGTAAAAATCTCAACAAGAGTATATAAAATGCTGAGCTTTTGTCTGTTGTCTTGTGGTGCTGTGGATAAATTTCATATGTTGTCTAACACCATTTGTTGTTCATATGTAAGTTCAACATTTGTGACAAATTTGTTCTGTGCATATGTTTTTAGGAATTTCCTGCTATTTGTTGACTGATTTGTAAGAGACATCTGTATCTTCTTCTCTGTTGACAAAGTCACATTCTTTTATAGAATCAATAAATAGTCTTGATAATTTATCTAGTAATATGTTTGAATTGCCTTTAATGTGTTCCCATATGATCTTAATACCACAATTTAAAATTGCATTTTTAAATTTTAACCACCTATTGTTTATTATGCTTTTTCTCCTTTTTATTATTTGCGTATTTTACTATAGATTCACAATATGTTCTTATTGTTATTTCTTTTTGTGATATTATAAAAAGTAAATGATTCCAAAACATATATTATAGCTAAAATTTCGTAATCTAAAGAAGTCATGTAGCCTTTTTCTTTATATGTTCCTGAAGTATATCTGCAGATCTTTTCAGTGGATTTATGGTCAGTTTTATATTTTTTATTTAATAATATTCCTCTCCATCCCAAGGAGGAACCGTCTGTTTCTATGATTAGATAATATGTAGCCAATGATAACGTTAGTGGTTTTAGATTTTTTGCTAGTTCTTAATTTTTTGGACTTGTTTTATATCTTCGCTATTGAATTCTCTTTTTCCTTTAGGACTTGCTTTGTTATATAGAGGTCCAATATATTTGGATAAATTTTGTATAAAGGGTCTTGCATAATTTATTAATCCAAGGAATGATTGTAATTGTTTAAATTTTCTATTTTATCTGGAAATTCCAATATCTTTTTGGATATATAAGGTTGGAGTTCTATTTGTCCTTTTCCTATTTTTACTCCTAGGAAATCTATGGAATTTTTAAATAACTCTATTTTCTTTTTAGAAATTATTAATCCATGTGCTTCAAGGAGCTTAAATATTGTGTATAAGTGCGATATATGTTCCTTTTTTGTTTTTGAGAAAACTAGTATGTCGTCTATTTATACACACGTAAATTTACTACAATGTTTAAATATGTCGTCCATTTTTCTTTGAAATATTTGTGGGGCGTTTTTAATCCAAATGGCATTACGAGCCACTCATAGTGTCCTTCTGAACAGGTGAATGTTGTCCATGGTATATAATCTAGGTGCATCTTGACTTGCCAGAATTCAGATTTCAAATCAAATTTAGAATACCAATAATTATTTTGTATTTTGTTAATTAATATATCTTTATCAGGAATACAATATCCGTCTTCATTTGTATTATCATTGAGTCTAGTGTAATCCATGACCATTCTACTCTGTCCTCTTTTTCTTTCAGATTCCTTTTGTACTATGAAAGTTGATGTTCTATGTCTAGAATCTGTTTTTCTTATAATTCCTAGGTTATTTAGAATGTCTGTGCATTTTGAATTCATCGATCATCCAGTTGTCATATTTGGGTGATCTAGTTTTAATAGTAATGTCTGGGTTGATTATGTCTAATTTACAATAAATAGAATCATTTTTCCAGTATTTTAGTGGTTTTTCTCCTATTATTTCTATTTCTCCGAGTCTACCTATAATTTAGTTTATATCATCAGTTGTTAAAAGAATGTTGCTTATTTTGTTTGGTTGAGTTTAGATCTGTTTCTATATCTTGTATATTTTCATAGCAATATAATTGTTCTATTGTTATTTTGTCAGTTTCTTTTTGTTGGCATTGGCCCGGAATGTCACAAGTACATTCTGGTTTTTGGGTTTTTGGGTTTTTGTATTGTTATCTCCACCACGGTTCTCAGGCAGAAACTCTGATATAAGAGGTGTTAATGTTGTCTTTTTAGCCATCTGTAAATAATCTTTATTAAAGGAAAAATTCCATTTTCACTTAATAGAAAATCTAATCCGAGTATTAGATTTATATTCCCTAGATTTAATTTAGTAACCCATAATTGTTTTAGGTGATAATGTGGTGACCAATTGTCACAAGTAGTATGAAATCGTAGTTGTACGTTAGTAATTGTATATGTATAATATTGGTTGTACCATCAAACTGGGTACTTTGTTTTGGCTTATTAGCTTTTGTGACTAAGTATTGGAGTATTAGTTCAGAATTTATTGTTGAGCTGGTTGCTCCCGTATCTATGAATGCTAATAATTTAATTTCTAATCCTTTAATGTTTATTAGGGTTAATATCTGAAGTTCCCTTAAACATTCAAGATTGCATATCAAGGGGATTTGTATTATATCCTTTTCCTTTATTCTGTTTATCTATTTCTGCTATTACTTTCTTTATTTCATCCATTTCAATTTCAAAATTGTTTATTCTATCTTCTAGGGTTTTTATTCTATCTTCATTGATTTTGTTCTTATCAGTATATTGTAATTTCTGTTGGTTAGGAGTTTCTAGGTTAAAATATGTTTGAGCACATTTATAACATATTTATGTGGTACACCTTATGCATTTGAATCTTTTATCAAAGGCTGGGTACCAAGGGAAAATGTAGCATTTTGTAGTATCAGTTTCCATTTTATATTTGAAATTATGTATACATTCTTCATAGTTTATTAGGTTTAGGAATTGATCAATTGGAAAATCTGTATAATCTGTTAGTTTTGCCTGTTTCTTTGTTAGTTCTTCTATTAGAAAATAATTTGAATTAGAAGTGCCTTCTTGTTCTTCTAATCCTTCTAATGATACAATGGAATATATAGTAGAGGTTTCAGACACGTCTGAAGCTACTTCGAGTAGATCTTCTTTGACAGAGTCAATCAAATTAGATTCTCTAGTATATAAGTTGTGTTTTCTAGGACATGTTGAGGACAGATGTCCCTTCTCATTACATGCGAAACATGTAATTGTATTTGTATATGTTTTTTTAGGGTTATATTTTCTAACATGTTTTTCTTTATTTAGGTAAGGCTTTTTTTGCATTTGATTTTCTTAGATAATTTTTTTTTGTATATTGCTTTTTGGGCTTATGTTTTCTGGCAACAGGGTTTTTAGATCCATATTGCTGAGGAGTGTATATTTGTGAGCAAAATCCATAATTCTTTTGTTTCAATTCTCTTTGAATTTGTATATATGTACATTTCTTTTTTAAATTCAGAAATGATGTGTGTTATCCTAATTTCTATGTTGTCATAGGTTTTAGGGATGTTAGCATATGTCTCATTCCAAGATTTATGTATTTCTTTTCCTAAATCTCCAATCAATTTAGAAAATAATCTATCTCCTATTTCTTTAGAATAATAATTGCCAGAGGTTGTGGCATAGTATAAAAAATCATTTAAGAATTTTATTATGTGTTTCCAGTCTAACAGTTGTATTTGTTCTAAATCTCTCATTGCCTCTTGTTGTCCGAGGGTAAGTCCAGTATTTACTTCTCTTCCTATTATTATCCTATGTATTATGTAAGCAAAGTTGTATATGTTTCCTCCTTGTGCTACTAGGGAGGCTACTTCATCTGGAAAATTACCTTTGTATGCTTCCCACCTACCTTTAGCTATATCTCCTAAATAGTTTTCCGCTATCCTAACCATTTCTTCTCCAGTTATTATGTTTGTATGCTTAGCTGAATAGTCCCTAGCTATTGCAGCAGTCCATTGTTCTAGGTATGTATCTAATAGTCGAGGATGACATTCTGTAACATTAAGTATTACAGAGTCTTTTCCAAAAAATGTTTTCTCAGTAGGTATCCTTCTTCCTATAGTTCTTTGATTTTTGTTTTCATTATTATAGGGGTTTACATTTATCCTAGGAGGATGTTCTAATGGATAATCCATTTTATGAGGAGGTTCATTAGGATAAGTTACTGTTGAACTTTCTCCTTGGCCTTCCATTAATTCTATATGATAAGTGTATTCACTATCTAGTTCTTCATCTGTATTAAAATCTTTTGTTTCTTTGATTTTTTTGTTCGATCATTTCATGAGAATTTTTAGAAAGGTTTCTAGTGTATGTATTGTTTTAAATCTAACATTATTTTCATCATCCATATAGACAAATGTGTTACTGTCTATTTGGTTATTCTTTTTGAGTTGTTGTTCTAATTCATATAATTCTAATGGTTCGAGAGCCATTCCTAGTTCTTTTGGATAAATTATTTTATCCATTATAGATTGCTTTGGAGTTCAGAATTAGATTCATCATCAGTGTCTATGTCTTTTTAATTAGAGGGTCCATAATCTTTAAACCTTAAGGATAACGTTCCATTAGGATTTGTGTAAGTTACAACATCATTTGGTTTTAATGTATCTCTATTTTCATTAGGGTTTTGTATATTCCACTCATGTCCTGCTAATATAGATGAGTCTATCTCCATTGGTTTTAAAAATTTTATACCGGTAAATGTAAGTGTTTTTATTACTTCATCAAGTTTTATTTTTATTTTTGGAGTAAATTTTGTCATGCATTTTCCCAAAAATGTTATATCTAACAATATGTTTTTTCCATTAAAGTTTTCAAATCCTTTGGTTTGGACAATTATTTTTATATGTTTATAAAAATCTTGTAATGTCATTGTAAAGTTTGGTGATATATAAACAATACCAATGTTATTGTTCATATCAACTTCTATCGTTCCAAATATAGCTTTGTCTAGATCTTGATGTCTGTCATCTACTAAGATTATTAATAATTTGACTCCTATCTTTTGTTTAACTAGTCCTCTTATTCCTATAACTATGAGTTCTAGGGTGGATCAATTTATAATTTTGTATTCTTAATTGTTTAATGGCTTCATTAGACATTAAATTAATAATTTGTTGATTTCCATCACTTAAGGAGAGAATCTCTTCCCTGTGATGTCTGTATAGTCCTGTGTTTATTGTAAATACGCATGTTCTATATAATTCTCTTGGATTTAAGGTATTTAGTTGGTTGTTTGAAAATACTTCTAGGTCATTTTCTATATTTATTACTTCTAATTGAGATTGTGAACTTACAGATCTCCTTAGAATACCATCTATCCAAGTATTTGTGGCTAAGCTATTACTTTCTGTAGGGTCTGTCCATTAAAGTTCTGGATGGACCTGTAAAAGATCTCATATTCATCATATGTTATCTAATTTTTTAAATGTCAAAAAACTTATTTTAGTCTTTTTACCTTTGTCTGTGTCTACTGGTCCTAGATTCAATTTTGATATCTTTTCGGTTAGTGGGTTGATATCATAGTCCTTTTCTTGTATAGATTTATCTAAGTTATTTAGTTTTCTATCTATGTTTGTAATTTGTTTGTCCATTAAGTCTAGCCTATCATGTATTTGTGTTAATATTGCTATTATGGTATTAGCCATTAAGCATATTACATTATCTGCTTTACTTGTAAAGGTATATTTATTGTATCCCGCTGTTAACGTGTCAGTTTGTTTCAATAACATGTTAACATATTCTTTAGCTTCAGAATAATGCTTATTATCGTATCCCATATTAGTTTAATTGTATATATTTTATTTTTTGTAACATTTGTTTTTGTATTTGCAGTTTAAAATGCTTTTTATTTGCCTCTGATTGGTTTTTGATATGTAGAATTAAGTCTTTAAACTGTATCTCAATATCTTTAGGTTTGTTTTCTTCAATCATTTGTCTTAATAAAATTATATCTTGTTTATTTGGGAAATTTTTGAGCTGTAGAGCTTTAAATTTCTTGGTTAGTTTTTGTACGGTATTATCAAACTTATCTATTTTTTGTAATCCTGTCTTTAGATAATTTTGATTTTCTTGTATTTGTTGGAGTTTTTTATTTCTTGAAGCCATGCTTTTTGAAATAAG
Source organism: Allium fistulosum (assembly GCA_030737815.1). Classification (NCBI taxonomy): domain Eukaryota; kingdom Viridiplantae; phylum Streptophyta; class Magnoliopsida; order Asparagales; family Amaryllidaceae; genus Allium; species Allium fistulosum. Next base: position 1,212,787,700 of record CM060904.1, on the reverse strand, counting down.
TTCGACTAATCGATGGAACTTTTCATTATACCAATGTAGTGAGTCTCCTAATTCAATAATCAAATATGTTATTGAATTTAAGCGGTATGATTCTGAATGTAACATATGTTTATAATTGTTGTTTATATAACATATATGTTTTTGTTTGTCTACAGAGACTATTCTTTTTGGGAATTCATTATTTCTAGATTTAAATATTCAAATTTTTAATAGTCAGTTGATCCTAGTGGCTTTAATTTATTCATATTTGTTGATCATCGGCTCTGATACCAAAAACGGGGCGACATAGGGTTAGGGAATGAATTTTACTTTTTTTTTATAGTAATATCAATAGCGTCCGCAAACAGTGTAGCACCCCATTAGCCCTTTAATTTCCACCACAAGCTCCAAATTAAATAGCAATAATTTCTCTCTCTTTCCACTACTATTATTATTTAATTCGGAGCTTGTAGTGGAAATTAAAGGGCTAATGAGGTGCTGCACTATTTGGGGTGTCATTTAACCCTCACACACACTTATTTTCGAATTCAAAAAAAACAAAATATAAAAATAAAGTCATTTGTTCTTGTTTCGAGTGTTCGTATGATTTGTCCAAATAATGATAACTTGCACAGATTAACCCCACTGTATTATAAGAGAATGTTTTCTGGTAACCCTGTAGAAAGATGGGAGAAAACATTCTTGAAAAACAACAATTAAATCTTGCCTTGGGGTGATAACTCTAGCCCAGATTAAAACAGATATTTAATTTTGAAATGGTATTGTACTATTGTGTTTATGTGGTTTTGTTTATGTGGGTTGATATTTATGAATTGTTCAGTATGCAAACAAACATTGCTGTATTATTATTGTATGATTTCTAACTAAATTACTGCTATCAATAGGAATAGAAAATCGTGGGCCAAAAGTAGAATATAGTATGCTATCCTATTTCTCTTCATTCATCATTCAGTCAAATTTTTTACACATTTAACTCTACCTATGTTTATGTTCCCTATAGACAGAAGAAACGAAGAATGCAGATGTTAATGGACCGAAAGGCATAATTAGTTCAATCGGTATATCGATTATTGTTGGATGGGGATATTTGCTTGGCATCACATATGCAGTCACTAATGTACCATATCTTTTGGATGGAGACAACGACGCAGGAGGATATGCAATTGCTGAAGTGTTTTATCTTGCCTTCAAGAGCAGATTTGGAAATGGAACTGGAGGAATTGTTTGCTTAGGAATTGTTGCGGTTGCCATATTCTTTTGTGGTATGAGTTCCGTAACAAGCAATTCTAGGTACATTTCAACTGTTAGATTTTACTACTATGTTCAGTAGTTTGAAATATATTAATATCCCACTATTTTTATTTTAATATTTTTATCTATCAATTTTTGTATATGCAGGACAACTTACGCATTTTCAAGAGATGGAGCAATACCCTTTTCTTCTTTGTGGCACAAAGTGAACAACCAAGAAGTGCCCGTAAATGCAGTTTGGCTCTCTGTATCTGTTTCTTTCTGCATGGCTTTGACGGTATTTCAGATTTTCCCTTCTTTCTTGATTAAAAACATAATACATGTATTGGTTCTCATTTATAAATTATATGATGATCCTGTGCGTAACTTTATTTCCTTTGTACAAAGATAAACTTAGAAGCTAATGTTGAGCTGCAATATGCCACATTCAAAAGACAACATAGCTGGGGAGCAATAACAGCACTTGATATTACCATCTAGACTCTTTTTCCAACTATTTGAAGTGCAAATATCACTCCCCTTTTATAGTAAGCAAGCATACCTGAATGCAGGGAACAGAAGAAACCAAAATTTGAGATTTAACATCTTTATTTTGCTTGTACTCCTCCTATCAGTTATTTTGATCCTTGTATCTGAGAAGTATCACTGTGTTCTGCTACATACTATTTTGCAAGTAAAAACATTATGATATGCAAGTATTAATAATCCTTGCATCATCATGCTCATGCATGCTACAAAATTAAGGCATTCAACATTTATAACACAACATCTCAACGTATGTATATCGTCAGTGCATTTTAACATGTATATCATCTGTGTATTGAATTCTTATGAGACGTGCGACTTATTTGATTCCAAAGATAAAAGCAGAGTATGCAAGCATTCAATAATCATTCATATAATATGCAAATGTTTGCAGTCTCTAGGTAGCCTTGTAGCATTTCAAGCAATGGTCTCAATCGCTACTATTGGGCTCTACATTGCTTACGTTCTCCCAATATTCTTTAGGGTAACCCTAGCACGTGGCTCTTTTAAGCCTGGACCATTCAATCTTGGAAAATACGGAGTTTTAGTAGGATGGATAGCGGTTCTATGGGTGATGGCCATCACAGTTCTGTTCTCACTGCCAGTTGCTTATCCAGTAACCAAGGATACCCTCAATTATACTCCTGTTGCTGTTGGTGGACTTGTGATTATCATTGTCTCATCGTGGATATTCAGTGCAAGGCACTGGTTTAAGGGTCCTATTATTAGTAATGCAATCTGAATGATGGTTTCCTTTATTGCATAGCTTATTCTTATTGGGGTTGTATGCTGTATATTTTGATTGTGGAATCATTGGTGAAGATGGGATGGGGTGTATTACCTAAAATTTGAATAAAATATAATTTCATTATATTTCATTTCTGTGATATTTATGGTTTGACCATGGGATTTGCAAGGATGATAAACTTAGTTGTTAATTCAGAGTTGGAAAAACATGTTAACATTTCTGGAAAACTTGATTAACAATTCATATTATGCAAGTAGTGGAATTGATTGTATAAATTGTGGTGCTGCTATGAATTTTCCCTTTTTGGATTGGGAAATAAAAAGCAATAGACAATTGTACTGCCACCAAGCTTTTGTGGTGGGTCAACGTATGAGCCACCATGAATAAAAGCTTTATGCTGTTATTGATTTATCTGAGATGCGCGTTGTCTTTGGCGCTTAAGATACTTTTGTACTTGGTTTGGTGGTGACCTTGTAGCAGGAGCTTTATTATTCACTTCCTATTATCCACTAAAAAGTATCCATTCTTGTTTTCACCTTAACATGCTGAATAATACTCAATACCAATATTCAATTTTAAAATAACAAAAAGCATCTTACTGGCTCCACAATTCAATACGGTTTGATCCTCTGCTTCCACTTCACTTCCTCACTTACAACCCAGACGATGAAATCAAAACTTAGGCAGAAGAAGAGTATGAGAAAGGTTCAATTGGTGATTATTTCAGGAATTTGGGATGTTTCAATGATGTTTTTTTGAATTTTCATTAAAAGATTGAAATCAATTGACCCGTCAATGGATGCATTCAGATGTGATAGTGTTATACATGCATCTGTATTCGAAATCATTTTCAAATATCTAAAATCCATATCTATGGATATCGACACATATTGAATATTTATCGGCTTCGCTCACAGCAAAAAAAGAAAATCTTAAGACAATAAATTGAAATTTTGGTTCAAAAAAAAAATGCTTTTCAATAATAATGCTAATATAAATACAAGAAATAAATAAATAAATTCACTTATACTTGAATATGCATTTACACAGGAAAAAATGAATTATACCTTGATAAAAAAAAGTAAATATCAAAAATTTATGTACAAAAATATGTATAATCTCAATTAGTATCTTGATAAAGTCGAACAGATAATTTCCAAATGCGGATACAATCATATTTGTATATATATCGGTTTTGAGGATTTCGAGTGGTTTTTCATTTTTTGAATGCGGATACAATCATATTCGTATCTGTATCCATTTTTCGAACTTCGGATGTTTTTTTTCATTTTTCGAATACGGATACGGAAATGAGCAATCAATAAAGTTGAAGGGTGTTGGATTACCATCTAAAGTTGTGTAATACTCATAATCAATACCATTCACTTTACATTGCATGATTAATTTTAAACTGTTAACTAAACAACCTTTTATTTTATTATTATTCTACGTTCCAACCAAAAGAAAAAAATGCTTTTAATTACTTCAAGTCATTTTGCTTTTAAGAAGTTAAAAGATAACTTTTGACTTATAAGCTTGCAAAGAAAATTGGAATTGAAATTTGAAATTTGAAATTTTGGATTTAAAATTCAAATAGTGAAAATATGGACTTGAAAATCTAAATTTTTGCAGATTTTGAATTGGAGGGTCGAATTTTCGAAATTAAAATTTCGAAATTTGAAATTTTGATTGCTCTAATTTTGAAATTGGAAACTCAAAAATTTAAAAAAATTCAAAATTTGAGAAATTAAATTTTAAAATTTTAAATTTTGAGTTTCAAAATTTTAAAATTTTAATTTCACTATTTGAAATTTAAAATTTTTAATTTAAAAATTCAAGTTTTGAACATTTTGAAATTTAAATTTGAAAACACATATTATGAAAAGTCAAAATTTGATAACTCAAACTTTGAAATTTGAAAAGTTGAAATTTGAAGTTTTACAAATTCAAATTTTGATATTTCATACCTTGAAATAAAAAAAATCAAAACTTGGAGACAAATTTTGGTAATTCGAAAATTCAAAATTTTTAAGTTCCGATGACTCATATTTTGAAATTTGAAAATTTGAAATTCAGTTAGAAGTTTAATTAGAATTTAAAATTTGGAAACAAAAATTTGGAAATTTTAAAACTTCAAAATTTGAACATTAAAATTCAAATTTTGAATTTTTTTGAATTTATATATATATTCAAATAGTGGAGATTTGAATTTTCTTGAAAAATACATTCAAGCAGATAAATATGATGATTCTAAACTTATGTCAATCTCCGTGAACATCTATTTGGTTGATTGAATCAAAATCTTGGTTTCAAATTTGAAAATTCAAGTTTTGAAATTTCAAAACTCTTTTGTAGCACCCCTAATTTTGATAACATTATTCAGAAGATTTAATTATATAAATTAAATAGAATAATATAAATAATTAGAGTGATAAGGGGATTGAAATTTGAATAAATGATCAAAATGTCGTGCTTAACAAATTAAATGGGCTTAAGAATGATTTATAAGTTGTAACGACCCGATATTTTGGACCATTCGCGTCCATTATAAGTGTATAGGTAGACACTCATGCCGGAGTTGAATTGCTCAAAATACCGCGTTGTTAATTTAAATTTGGCAAAACTGAACATATACAGTAAATAAATAATCACAGATCACAGACACAGAGTAATAATTGCAGCGGAAATAAAAGAGATAGTAGTTCATGAAGCTACTATATAAATGTATAAGTTACATCAGAGTTAAACCAGATACAACGGAAGAGAAATGCGATACATCAAATACAAAGCAGAATACATCACTGGAATCATCGAATACTGAAAGCAGAATAGATGGCTGGATCTTCAAGCAAGCTCCAACTCCAAAGGTGAGTCTCGAATACTGGTACACTCAGTCTGACCCGAGCGTAAAGCAAAAACACAAGACACTCGAGTCAGGGTTAACATTCTTATATTAATAAATCCAACTCAAGTGAAATAGCAATTGAAATACAAGTAACTCAAAGGATGTTTGGAATAACCATCCTTTAAGGATCCGTTAAAATATCTACTATGTAGTAGTGTACGATAAGTAGATAATGTCTATCAGTAATAATAAGATATCAAAATAGTGTTAAGTCATGGCCCATTCCACCCTTAACACATTTTTATTCCCAAAAGCATATACAAGACCGTAGTTTCCCCAAAACCGGAAGTCACCAGAGGGCAATCCATATACTAAAGGTACAAATCAAAATCGTAGTGGTCGCGCATAAATGGAATACAAGTATGACAAGGCACATGAGGCAATACCCAAGGTAGTGATACTACCGTTCGCCTGATCCGGACTGGTGAGAACGCAACGCCGCAGCGCCCGCAACACCGTGAAACAACACTCCCAAAATCAAGGGTGCACCAATCGACAACAAGTATAAGTAGTTCGAAGAAGTGTGTCCACTTGAGGTAGCTAATCCTCCATTGGCCCGGCACAGCTCCTGTTTTAGTCATTTCCAATTTGACACAAGTGTCAAGGCTATCCATTATCGTTCTCTTTCTTCAGTCATCACGTACATCATTCAACCACTTCATTCTGGATCATCACTCCGCGTATAGTTATTAAAGTGGTTTTCGGTTTAGATAGAGAGTATATCCATAACCGAATTCCGGTCTCTTTAATAACTTCCGTAATTATTTCACCGATTGGTCGTTTATATATTTCAAAAACCAAATCAATTACAATTTCAATCAGAGTTTATAAATCAACATTTCGTTTGTCTTTCTAAACCAATTTCCATAATTTACGTTTCAAAACTTCCAAATTATCATTTCAAAATCTTATAATTCAATTTCAATCTTTATTTAAACAATCCAAATATCGATTTAAATTCGTATATAAGTTTCCTTCCAAATCATTTGAATTAATATACTTTAACATTTAAAACAATTTGAAATTCATTTATCGATTCCATTTATCATTCAAAACAATTCTATTTAATTTCTAATTCATTAAATCAATTTCTTAAGTTCAACTTCATTAAATCAAAACTTACAATTTTGAATTAAATTAAGTTCGTCAAATCAATTCTTTCAATTACAAGTCTTACATTAATTCCAAAAATATCACATTTTCATTTCTTGTTAAAGAAATTCAATTTCACTTATTTACTTCCCTAAATAATTTTCCAAAAACTTACTTAATAAAGAAAACTCAATTTTAATTATTTACGAAGTAAAATTCACTTATTCAAAAGTTTAATTTTTCTTATTAAAGAATTCAATTCAATTTAATCATTAAATAATTAAATCTTATTTAACTATTAAATAATTCAAAACTTAATTATTAAATAATTTCAAAGTTTAATAATTTCAACTTAATTATAATTTCAAACTTAATTATTAAATCATTTCAGATTTTAATAATTTCAAACTTAATTATAATTTCTCAAATTTAACAACATTCTTTTCATCAATTACGTTGTTAATATTTTGTTTCAGATTATTAAATATTAACATTTTTCTTTCATAAAAATTCAAATTTCAACTTCATTTCAAAACCATATTATTTATTCAAATAAAATCTTCGTTTATTTTTTTATCAAATTATTGACCAATCGGGTTTTATTTAATTTTCTATCCTAGGTCAAAGTTCAATTTGGGTATTTATCATTTCAACCCGATTCCAATTCAATTCCAAAATCAAAGCATAGTAAAGGGAACTTGCAGTGTGATAACAGGGATGGTGTCAAAGTAAATAAACAAGCAATAACAACAAACAATAACAATCCAATAATCAATTCAAATAATCCCGAAATAACCGTATTAATTCGCATTGTTATTTGTACGAATTAAAATAATTATTTCTAGAATCTACACTATCATTTCATGTAGATTAAAGATTATTACATTACGGTTTTCACTTGTCATCTATTTAATTAACAGGGGTCATATTCCACTAATCAAATTTAACATATAAATCAGTTTTAAAATTTTTAACTATTCTTTATCCATTTCAATTTTGCATACTATTTATCATTTAACACTAACAATTTAACGTCCAATATAAACATCAACAATCAATCAATTATCAGCCAATCTGCATTATCATCACATAAATAATTAACAGATAATGGTGTCAAATGTCATAGGTGAATTGATACAGGTAATAACATATATAACAGTGTAATTAACTAACAGCAGCATATTTCAATTGTCGTTTCAATTGAAATCAAATTTAATAAATAAAAGAACGTTAATCGTGAGTGAGTGCTCACCTTCCGAGGCCAGAGAGATGAACGAAGATGAGAGAAGTTACGAAATCCAAGCACGAATTTCGAAGCATAGCACGATTGAACTCAAATTGGCGAACGAAGCTGATAAATGAGAGTTGATGAAAATGAGTTACAACCACCTTGATATAACTGAAACGAACTATATATTATTCTATTATATTATTTTCTTAAATCCATATTAAATTAAAATACATATGTAAAATTCCATATACATATATTTGAAATTAATATTTGTACCCTTAAAATACATATATCCAAAAATCAAGGTAAACATATAATTTACAATTTTTTTTTTAAACTCAACACATAAAATTAATAGTTGCATGAAATAAGACACATAGATATCCTTTGTATATAACTAACATATATAAAATCAACCAACAAACCCAACAGTTTAAAACTATTATATATAAACACTGTATGATATATTTAAACAATACTACACACCTTTAAAACTACACCACTTAACAAGGCTACTAGGAAATAGTTCACTGTCATGCATATTTGTACAAACAGCATGTGAAAATATACTTTATAACATTATAAATATGTTGTACAAACAGACTCAAATTTATTATGTAAACACTCATACGTTAAACTATATGAATTTTATAACTATATAAATACAATAGATCATGGCTTAAGTACACTATACATATATGCTTCACATAAAAAAAATCAAAATAGAACAAATGTATACGCATATAACAAATCTATAAATATATATGTGCCTACAACTCTACAGCAAGCTCACCCGTACAAATAAATAATATATGATACCTATATTTTATATCTCTTTAAAATCAATGTAAAAAAAATATAACTTGTATAATATATTTAGACATAGCATCATAACTGAAACCAGCCAACAAAATATACACATACGACAAACAAAAAAATAATATTTATATCTAAATATACTCATAAAACGCAAAGTACCATATATATATACAACTACTCTGTACATACTAGCTGTAATCCATATTTCCAAATCCTATATATATAAATAAACAAAATATAATCTATATATAAAGTATAAACATATGTAGAGCATATTTTTACCTCGGTTGCAAAGAAGAGTAGAACAAAACAAAGAGACGAGGCTAGGGCCGATAGGTATGGTGAAGGCTAGAGAGGATTTCGAGCAGGGTGTCTCGACGTGACAGCGGTGAGGCAGGTGTTTGCTGAGCTTGGTCGGGGCGTGGGTTGCTCGGCAAGAACGGCGGCTCGGGTATTGCTCGACTATAGGGGAGGAGCGAAACTGAGGCTATGCGAGATGGAAGCTAGGGGGTTTCGGCTGCGGCTTGCTGCTGCATGGTGGATGGATTCTGAACAGGCTGTGAAGGGGAAAACAGGTGGTTGTGATTTGTTTGGGAAGAGGAGAGTCTGCTGTGGCGGGTGGTGGTTCTTGACCAGGCTTTGGAGTAGGTGTTGTATCGGTGGAAGGTGGAGGAGGTTGCCGGCGTGGTGGGTGATGATGGGTTAAAAGCTACGGCTGGAAGGGAGCTTGGTCACGTCTAGGGGGAGGAAGGAGACGATGGGGCTGGTGGGAATGTCCAGATGGTGGTGACGGCGAGGTGCGAGGCTCGCTCGGAAAGGTGGAGGAGGCTCCTTTGAGTTTCGGCTGAGATGCTGCCATGATTTGGGCGAAGCTAGAGCAATGGAGATGAGTTTGGTTCACAAAAAAGAAAAGAAGAGAGCGTGACAGCCTTAACAATATTTTTCTCTAATTTCAAAATTGAAAGTGCAGAGTAACAAAGGGGGAGGGTATAGAATAAAGTGAACAGACGTTACCGAGACATAAACATTAAACAGTGGAAATTTGTAAAGGCCTGTACGTTTTATATTAATAAAGACTATAGGTTATTTATTCTCACCCGAAAGTAAATGGACACGGAAGCTAAAATGAATGGTCACGATAATAATTTTTCCGGGAATATGAATGTTAATGGTTATACAGTTTCCGATAGATATCCAATGGTCACAAGTAAACCAGAAAGCACGGAACTGGTAATGATACGGTCCGCAGATCCCGCTGCATACCGTATGCCGAAACACAGAATTGATTATACCGTAGAGATCAGCAAAACGAGGCGATCAAAACGGTATACAAATATCGGTCATACGATTGAATTTTAAAAATTCGAAATTTTTAATAGCAGAAAATGCAAGAAAAACGCTGAACAATAAGATCGACGGAGCCAAAGATGTCCGAATTTGGAAAAACGACAAACTGACATCTTGCTCAGAAGATGGTTTAGAATTTTTCTATGTAAAAACATTTAGGTTTCGGAACATTTTATTTTCATCGCTTTTTAACTGATTAAATTTAAGTAAATTTACGCGCGAAATAAACTTTCATATTTTCGGACGAAAATTTACTAGTCGCTATGTTTAACTAGACGTATTCCAAATATTAAATTTTTATTTCAAAATTTTATCGTTTAAAATTTCGCAAAATTTCAGTTAATAACGTTATTAAAACCAGTTAAATTTACGGGTCGTTACACTCTCCCCCACTCAAAACTTTTCGTCCCCGAAAAGGAACGAGGTAGGAGAATAGAACCAACCAGAAGAAAAACAGATTTGAAATACAAAATAACAATTAATTTAAACCATATAATTCAAATTAAATTAATTGATATTCAATAATTGATTTAATCCATTTGATTTCACTAAAATCAATCTCAACAATTTCTAAATTCATTATCTTATTATCCAATTATCTTCAATTTACAATTTCTAAAACCATAAATTTGAATAGACTTTATTATAATCATATTTTCTTCAACAATTTTAAATTCTTCTTTATTCCAAATTATTGTTAAATTTAATCTACTTAATATATCTAATCACATATACTTAATCCATATAAATTAATTTAAACCATAAAAGTTTCGATTTAAATTAATTTACATCTATTAATTTCTTTTAAATTCAAGGTATTTTCATATGTTGATCAAATTTCAATTTATTAATTCTTTCAAAACAAATTTATTAATTATTTCAAAACAAATTTTTTTCATTATTAACTGAGTTTACTTATTATCCTATCTAACTCTATTAACATCTTTATAATCAAAATTTAGTGTATAACATTTATTATAAACACTCAAATTTTATTTATAAATTCATTTTATCTTATATATTATTCAATTACATATTCAACTACCGAATAATTTAGGTAAGTTGTATTAGAATGCGGTTGAACAATATACAAATAAAATTTTCGCAATTCAATTATACAAGTTTAAATATTTATTCCAAATTTTGATTTTATTTATAATTAAAATCATCTTTTAACAAAATTTAAGAATTAGATTTCCGATTAACTTTAAAAAATTTACAGATATATATAATATATTTATATCAAATCAAATTAAATTTTAAAATAAGATACCTATATATATGTAAATCAAAATATATTGAAGAAATTCAGATCAAAATAATTTTTTTTTTCAAAACAAAACCGTAGCAAAGCTACAGAATGGTTTCTCCACTTCGAAACTCGAAAATGAATGTCGATGATGCGGCCGCCATCACCGAAATTATTTTCCAACGACAAAGAGAAGAGCACTGATTTCAACATTTTAAAATTCTTTGAAAACGATTTCTATTCGAAAATACTTTCAATAATATATACTTTAAAATTTTAAAAACCAAAGTTCGAAATCACCGGAAACTAAATTCTCATATTTCTGAATTTAATTCATTTCAAATTCCAAATCAATTTATAAACCAAAATTATAAATTCATTTAGAATAATAATTGATAATCAAATATTATCATTTTAAACAACCAATTTAATTAACTTATTAAATTCCAGAAAATCTTACTTATATTTTTACAATATAATCAAACAAATTTGAAAACAATATTGTGTCAGTTTGCTCTGCTCAAGTGTTTTGGAAATCCTATCGATAGCGTTGATCAGACGAATCGATCGAAAACCCAAATCAACATCAACAACTCAAACAACACAATAAATAAACATTTTTATATTAATAAAAAATGCACTACCTCGCTCGACGATACAAGGATGGATTTCAAAATAAGTATAGGGATTCAAATTTGACGGACTCAAATCAAAGAGAATTTTGGGTCGAAGATAAGTTCGAAACACAGATATGATGATTAAATAACAAGGTAGGAAGATTGATAAGTTTATATAAATCGCGGGCAACCTTAACCGGTCGACCGTGACTTCAAGAATTAGATCGATTCAGAATTTCGAGGCAAATCTACATTCGATCTCAAGAAATAGAATTCAGGTATAGCAGGAAATAGATAGCATCGTAAACCGAGGATACAGAAATCTCCGGTAAATCAATGCCTATTGTAAAGGAGTTTTACCCCTTTACAAATCAATTTGAGATTGGCGGGACCGCCAACTCATTATAAAGATCATTCGAAGTGGAGTTATGTGATACTCCAGAATTGAAAGAAGACGAATAGTGAGGGACACGAATAAATTTTGGAACCGCAGGGAACGTTCCAAAATTGAAAGGAAGAGATTGAAACTCGAATGAGAGTGATTCTGTAAATACATTTACCCTATATGTTAAGTTTTGCCTAGAGCTACCAAAGCTCTGATACCAACTGTAACGACCCGATATTTTGGACCATTCGCGTCCATTATAAGTGTATAGGTAGACACTCATGCCGGAGTTGAATTGCTCAAAATACCGCGTTGTTAATTTAAATTTGGCAAAACTGAACATATACGGTAAATAAATAATCACAGATCACAGACACAGAGTAATAATTGCAGCGGAAATAAAAGAGATAGTAGTTCATGAAGCTACTATATAAATGTATAAGTTACATCAGAGTTAAACCAAATACAACGGAAGAGAAATGCGATACATCAAATACAAAGCAGAATACATCACTGGAATCATCGAATACTGAAAGCAGAATAGATGGCTGGATCTTCAAGCAAGCTCCAACTCCAAAGGTGAGTCTCGAATACTGGTACACTCAGTCTGACCCGAGCGTAAAGCAAAAACACAAGACACTCGAGTCAGGGTTAACATTCTTATATTAATAAATCCAACTCAAGTGAAATAGAAATTGAAATACAAGTAACTCAAAGGATGTTTGGAATAACCATCCTTTAAGGATCCGTTAAAATATCTACTATGTAGTAGTGTACGATAAGTAGATAATGTCTATCAGTAATAATAAGATATCAAAATAGTGTTAAGTCATGGCCCATTCCACCCTTAACACATTTTTATTCCCAAAAGCATATACAAGACCGTAGTTTCCCCAAAACCGGAAGTCACCAGAGGGCAATCCATATACTAAAGGTACAAATCAAAATCGTAGTGGTCGCGCATAAATGGAATACAAGTATGACAAGGCACATGAGGCAATACCCAAGGTAGTGATACTACCGTTCGCCTGATCCGGACTGGTGAGAACGCAACGCCGCAGCGCCCGCAACACCGTGAAACAACACTCCCAAAATCAAGGGTGCACCAATCGACAACAAGTATAAGTAGTTCGAAGAAGTGTGTCCACTTGAGGTAGCTAATCCTCCATTGGCCCGGCACAACTCCTGTTTTAGTCATTTCCAATTTGACACAAGTGTCAAGGTTATCCATTATCGTTCTCTTTCTTCAGTCATCACGTACATCATTCAACCACTTCATTCTGGATCATCACTCCACGTATAGTTATTAAAGTGGTTTTCGGTTTAGATAGAGAGTATATCCATAACCGAATTCCGGTCTCTTTAATAACTTCCGTAATTATTTCACCGATTGGTCGTTTATATATTTCAAAAACCAAATCAATTACAATTTCAATCAGAGTTTATAAATCAACATTTCGTTTGTCTTTCTAAACCAATTTCCATAATTTACGTTTCAAAACTTCCAAATTATCATTTCAAAATCTTATAATTCAATTTCAATCTTTATTTAAACAATCCAAATATCGATTTAAATTCGTATATAAGTTTCCTTCCAAATCATTTGAATTAATATACTTTAACATTTAAAACAATTTGAAATTCATTTATCGATTCCATTTATCATTCAAAACAATTCTATTTAATTTATAATTCATTAAATCAATTTCTTAAGTTCCACTTCATTAAATCAAAACTTACAATTTTGAATTAAATTAAGTTCGTCAAATCAATTCTTTCAATTACAAGTCTTACATTAATTCCAAAAATATCACATTTTCATTTCTTGTTAAAGAAATTCAATTTCACTTATTTACTTCCCTAAATAATTTTCCAAAAACTTACTTAATAAAGAAAACTCAATTTTAATTATTTACGAAGTAAAATTCACTTATTCAAAAGTTTAATTTTTCTTATTAAAGAATTCAATTCAATTTAATCATTAAATAATTAAATCTTATTTAACTATTAAATAATTCAAAACTTAATTATTAAATAATTTCAAAGTTTAATAATTTCAACTTAATTATAATTTCAAACTTAATTATTAAATCATTTCAGATTTTAATAATTTCAAACTTAATTATAATTTCTCAAATTTAACAACATTCTTTTCATCAATTACGTTGTTAATATTTTGTTTCAGATTATTAAATATTAACATTTTCCTTTCATAAAAATTCAAATTTCAACTTCATTTCAAAACCATATTATTTATTCAAATAAAATCTTCGTTTATTTTTTTATCAAATTATTGACCAATCGGGTTTTATTTAATTTTCTATCCTAGGTCAAAGTTCAATTTGGGTATTTATCATTTCAACCCGATTCCAATTCAATTCCAAAATCAAAGCATAGTAAAGGGAACTTGCAGTGTGATAACAGGGATGGTGTCAAAGTAAATAAACAAGCAATAACAACAAACAATAACAATCCAATAATCAATTCAAATAATCCCGAAATAACCGTATTAATTCGCATTGTTATTTGTACGAATTAACATAATTATTTCTAGAATCTACACTATCATTTCATGTAGATCAAAGATTATTACATTACGGTTTTCACTTGTCATCTATTTAATTAACAGGGGTCATATTCCACTAATCAAATTTAACATATAAATCAGTTTTAAAATTTTTAACTATTCTATATCCATTTCATTTTTGCATACTATTTATCATTTAACACTAACAATTTAACGTCCAATATAAACATCAACAATCAATCAATTATCAGCCAAACTGCATTATCATCACATAAATAATTAACAGATAATGGTGTCAAATGTCACAGGTGAATTGATACAGGTAATAACATATATAACAGTGTAATTAACTAACAGCAGCATATTTCAATTGTCGTTTCAATTGAAATCAAATTTAATAAATAAAAGAACGTTAATCGTGAGTGAGTGCTCACCTTCCGAGGCCAGAGAGATGAACGAAGATGAGAGAAGTTACGAAATCCAAGCACGAATTTCGAAGCATAGCACGATTGAACTCAAATTGGCGAACGAAGCTGATAAATGAGAGTTGATGAAAATGAGTTACAACCACCTTGATATAACTGAAACGAACTATATATTATTCTATTATATTATTTTCTTAAATCCATATTAAATTAAAATACATATGTAAAATTCCATATACATATATTTGAAATTAATATTTGTACCCTTAAAATACATATATCCAAAAATCAAGGTAAACATATAATTTACAATTTTTTTTAAACTCAACACATAAAATTAATAGTTGCATGAAATAAGACACATAGATATCCTCTGTATATAACTAACATATATAAAATCAACCAACAAACCCAACAGTTTAAAACTATTATATATAAACACTGTATGATATATTTAAACAATACTACACACCTTTAAAACTACACCACTTAACAAGGCTACTAGGAAATAGTTCACTGTCATGCATATTTGTACAAACAGCATGTGAAAATATACTTTATAACATTATAAATATGTTGTACAAATAGACTCAAATTTATTATGTAAACACTCATACGTTAAACTGTGTGAATTTTATAACTATATAAATACAATAGATCATGGCTTAAGTACACTATACATATATGCTTCACATAAAAAAAAATCAAAACAGAACAAATGTATACGCATATAACAAATCTATAAATATATATGTGCCTACAACTCTACAGCAAGCTCACCCGTACAAATAAATAATATATGATACCTATATTTTATATCTCTTTAAAATCAATGTAAAAAAAAATATAACTTGTATAATATATTTAGACATAACATCATAACTGAAACCAGCCAACAAAATATACACATACAAACAAAAAATAATATTTATATCTAAATATACTCATAAAACGCAAAGTACCATATATATATACAACTACTCTGTACATACTAGCTGTAATCCATATTTCCAAATCCCATATATATAAATAAACAAAATATAATCTATATATAAAGTATAAACATATGTAGAGCATATTTTTACCTCGGTTGCAAAGAAGAGTAGAACAAAACAAAGAGACGAGGCTAGGGCCGATAGGTATGGTGAAGGCTAGAGAGGATTTCGAGCAGGGTGTCTCGACGTGACAGCGGTGAGGCAGGTGTTTGCTGAGCTTGGTCGGGGCGTGGGTTGCTCGGCAAGAACGACGGCTCGGGTATTGCTCGACTATAGGGGAGGAGCGAAACTGAGGCTATGCGAGATGGAAGCTAGGGGGTTTCGGCTGCGGCTTGCTGCTGCATGGTGGATGGAGACTGAACAGGCCGTGAAGGGGAAAACAGGTGGTTGTGATTTGTTTGGGAAGAGGAGAGTCTGCTGTGGCGGGTGGTTGTTCTTGGCCAGGCTTTGGAGTGGGTGTTGTATCGGTGGAAGGTGGAGGAGGTTGCCGGCGTGGTGGGTGATGATGGGTTAAAAGCTACGGCTGGAAGGGAGCTTGGTCACGTCTAGGGGGAGGAAGGAGACGATGGGGCTGGTGGGAATGTCCAGATGGTGGTGACGGCGAGGTGCGAGGCTCGCTCGGAAAGGAGGAGGAGGCTCCTTTGAGTTTCGGCTGAGATGCTGCCATGATTTGGGCGAAGCTAGAGCAATGGAGATGAGTTTGTTCACAAAAAAGAAAAGAAGAGAGCGTGACAGCCTTAACAACATTTTTCTCTAATTTCAAAATTGAAAGGGTAGAGTAACAAAGGGGAAGGGTATAGAATAAAGTGAACAGACGTTACTGAGACATAAACATTAAACAGTGGAAATTTGTAAAGGCCTGTACGTTTTATATTAATAAAGGCTATAGGTTATTTATTCTCACCCGAAAGTAAATGGACACGGAAGCTAAAATGAATGGTCACGATAATAATTTTTCCGGGAATATGAATGTTAATGGTTATACAGTTTCCGATAGATATCCAATGGTCACAAGTAAACCAGAAAGCACGGAACCGGTAATGATACGGTCCGCAGATCCCGCTACGTACCGTGTGCCGAAACACAGAATTGATTATACCGTAGAGATCAGCACAACGAGGCGATCAAAACGGTATACAAATATCGGTCATACGATTGAATTTTAAAAATTCGAAATTTTTAATAGCGGAAAATGCAAGAAAAACGCTGAACAATAAGATCGACGGAGCCAAAGATGTCCGAATTTGGAAAAATGGCAAACTGACATCTTGCTCAGAAGATGGTTTAGAATTTTATGTTAAAATATTTAGGTTTCGGAACATTTTATTTTCATCGCTTTTTAACTGATTAAATTTAAGTAAATTTACGCGCGAAATAAACTTTCATATTTTCGGACGAAAATTTACCAGTCGCTATGTTTAACTAGACGTATTCCAAATATTAAATTTTTATTTCAAAATTTTATCGTTTAAAATTTCGCAAAATTTCAGTTAATAACGTTATTAAAACCAGTTAAATTTACGGGTCGTTACATAAGTTAATTAATTTACATAAGGGCATATTGGGAATTAGCCGCACCTTGTTATCATAACCCTTATATATTTTTGTTCCTTATACCATTCACGTTCATTTTCTCATTTTCACAAAAATAATCAAAACGCAAACTAATAGAGGAGCCGGCCATTAACAAAGAAAGAAAATAGGAATTCAATCAAAAACTAGAGATTCAAGCTTAGGGGAAATTAATCTCAATCCAATCTCCTTATCTTAATCAAGGTGAATAATAATATATAACATCTCTATTTTGTTTTATGATCATATGTTTTCGAATTTAAGATTAAATTCGTTTTTATGATATTCTGGATGATGATATGCTTGAATTATAATTTGTTTGATTTAATTTTTTTTTTAATTGGGGATTTATGCGGTTTTAGGGGATTGAAATTGATTTTTGAATGCCATGGAAAAAATTTATATTATGTAAAACATGATTTTGGAGTTGAGTTTTAATTTTGATAATTTTCCAAGCTATGGAAAAATTATTATGAATTTTCAAAAGAAAATATGATAAAATTGGGTTGAAAATTTATTCCGATTATTTCAAGAAGAATTTGGGTTTGAAATTTTGATATGTTTGATAACACGATGAAAGTGAATTTTTGTAATTTTTGAGGATTTTTCCTAAGTGAATTTCTATGAGAATTAAATTATTTTGAAAGGAGGACCTAAATGATTTAATTGTTTTGCTTAATGGAAGGGTTTATTTGCTAAATTAACCTTGATTTAGATCTGGAATTACGCTACAGTTAATTTGAGAAAGAATTTGAAAAGTTAAGACAACCAATTAAAAGTTTACAACTAGGCAGGTTAATTATAAAATAATTGCTTTTATTGGCTTTAATTCAGCCTTTGTCTAGAAAAAGTATGTTCCGTCTCTTTTAGAAGCTGCCTTTTGATCCTATGCTTCCGCCTCGACCAAGTCGAAACCATTCAAGTCGAGACCAACCCATGCCGAAACCAATACACAAGGCGTCAATGAGATTGGTGCGTAGTGGATTGGAAAAGGGGCGAAAGGCATGGTCTCGAAGCCAATGCTTTCGATAGGGGTCGATACCTTTGTTTTGTTTTCCAAAGAAAAGCGCCTGCTTTGTTTTACTGAAGCTTTCGAAGGAGTCAAAACATAAGCTATCGAAATGGGTTTTTTAAATAGCTTTCGAAGAAGGTTGCCATCTTTTATTTTTAAGTATAAGCTTTCGAATGAGTTCCTTGTTTATAAAATAATGCTTTCGAAATTCGTGGTTCCGACATAGTCGAAGCCCTGCTACCGTTCTTTTTCCTTCCGAGTGTATTGAAGTCAACAATGCTTTTGAAGGGTAGCTTTTGTTTTAAACTTATGTTAAGCTACTTCCTAAATGCTTTCGAAAGGGTTCAAGGGTTTCGAAGGCAATGGCTTCTGTAACGATCCTGACTCGGCCTTCGAAAATCGACACCCGTACTTCACTTGTACTCGAATGCCGCAGATTCAAACGCCGAATCTGGCTCGCTGGAGCTTATAACACAGTAAGTATAACAACACAGCGGAAGAAAGAAATGAATGATATCATATACAACTCCAACGAATACAATATCCATAATGATATACAACAATGATATCAATATGATACAACAATATTAGAGACAAATAATAATGTTTCAGCGGAAACAACAGAACTGATAACTCCAAATGATCTGAAAAAGAGCATGAGTCCACCAACTCCAATATCAAGCTAGAACCACCATCACATACCACAAAGGTAAGCAAGGACAGTCGTGAGTGATCTCCAAACACTGAACTAGCTCCCGATAATCTACTAAACCTGTACTATCTGAAAAACCCAACTCTAGACTGCCCGTTTGGAAAATTATGGGCACCCAGAGTTTAGGAAGGTAACAATAAACTCCAGGTCAGTCGTGGGACTGGTGTGAGTAACAAAAACAGTTTATCTTTAAAACAAACAACAAAAGAATTTTAAATCTTGAAACCCGCAATGCTTTTTGGAAAATGAAACTACCATAAGACCTCCTGCCACACACACAATGCAATCGCAGAATTGGAGGAGATTTCTTCTTATGATAGTCAAATATGCTTACTACGCAAAAAAACTCTTTTGATATTATTACTAGTGCATAGTGTAGGAAACATTTCGAAAATATAATATTAATCTTAGCCAGCATACAACCATTATTGTATGCCTACTATAGCTACTATGTTCAATAGCAGGTTACCGCCACATTCCATAGCAGGTTATACAACTAAAACCGTACAAGGATCGTATTGTTTCTTTGGATTTTCCAACAAATGGTCAGGCTAAGGAACTTCCTACTACCACATGGAAACGCCTCTGGAGGGACGTCCCGAGAACTAACTAGCTCTCTGCCAACACAAGGCCGGGTTACCTCTTACTAGGTAACTACTACACGAATATGCCACCCCCAGTCCTTTGGAACCTTTATCCGAGGGCCCTCGATCACAAAGCAACAATCACAAAGTAAATGAGATTGGAGCAACCACACAGGTAAATATCTGGGCTCCATACCATGATACCACCTTTTTCCAGAAGGAAATGACATACCCTAAAGGGAGCGACCCTCATAACCTTGCCGCATCTTTCCTGTTTCGACCATTTCCCGGTCGTGAGGCTCGATGAGGTCTCGTCCACAAAGCTACGCTTTACACGAAAGCCATGCTTTGATCAACAAATGATCACCAACACACAGCAGCACTCAGCATGCCACACTACCAAATTGGGAGTATATCACTGATAATCTTCAATTACATAACCTCTGAGCTCGTACGTCTCAAAGAATGGTGTTAAGCTAAGAGAATAAATTCTTCGCCACCAAACATAAATGTATTTGAAAGAAATCAGCTTTATATCTCAAAGTGTAATGTCAGACATACAACCATACAAGTCTGTTCCGGGTTCGAACAGAACCGAAGGCACTTCGAAAGAAGCCCTTGCAATCCGGATAATCCCTAATCACGTCCGGACTTCCCACCACATATGGAGTCTCTATACCGGGGACCAGTCAATGCAGAGACATTCGACGAGTTGTCCTTTCGTTTTCGAAAATATCCGGTCTTCAAATGCTATCCATAACGTCGTATCATTATTCAGAATGGGTTATATGACACAAAATCCTCTCCCGGCTAAACCGAATAATGAGCGCAATATTTAAAACATATGGATAATGGAATTTCAATTAAGTCACAACTTATTACCCAAAACTTTTCTTCAAATGGTTTAAACACATTACCATTTTAATCTTTTACACAAAAAGATTCATTTCACAAAGTTCATCCAGTTTCACAAAGATCTATTCATAGATTTCCAAATCGATTTCCTTTTCAATTGGATTAACTCATTAAATCTTTAAAACAAAGATTTAATTGATAACTTTCAAAACAATTCCATTTCGACCTATTATACGAAAGGTACACCTTTCCAATTTCAAAACAAAGTTCAACAATCTTTCTTAAAGATTTATTCATAACTCGGAAAACCATTTTCCAATTCAAACTTGAAATTCCTTTAATTTAAATTGGAATTTCATTTCTTATATGAAAGCTTCTATTATTTGAAAACAAATAGTTTTCATTTCGAAAATCTGATTCATTTATACGAGTTAAAGTCTTTGGGTTAAATTCAAATTATCAAAACCATACTTTCAAAATGGTTTAAATTCGTATAAACACATTTATAACATCTTTAACCATAATTTCCAAACATGGAATTCAATTCTAAATTTTGAATTCAAATTCAAATTAAATTATTTAAATTGAAAAACTTTACCAAGTTATTCAAAATAACTTTTATCTTAAAACTCCTTTTCAAAAGCTTTAACATTTAACCCAAATCCATTCCCAAAATCAATTGAAATTAAAATTTCAATTTCAAAAATATTATTAAATTTAAATCATCTGTGACTTAACTGATTTCCTCGTGAAATCCATATTTGTGTGTGTAAAAGTGTAGTCCAGGGGTTTCACACACAATAGTGCAACATAATTCAATCATCACAAATTCAAATACAACAATATATTTGATAAGCGGTATAACTATAACGCTTATCTTTCATTCACAGATCACAGATAGATATATATCACAGATAATAAATTACATCACAGGGAATTAATTACATTCATCCTAGAGAAACAGATCACCACATAAATCAGGATATATCACAAAGCATCATATATCAGGGATATCAAACAATTCAATCATCCAATAAAATCCAAACATTCATAAGTAAGATCAGTTAATTGTCTGATTAATTCAAATCAGATTAATTTCTTATGAATTACTAATCCTGGTTTATTTACATTAATAAATTACAAATCATTTTGATTAATTATTCTTTAGTCATTCATTAACTAACCATCAAATTCTTAATTAATTAATCTTAAATAAATTAACCTCCAATCATTGAATAATTAATCCATAATTATTCTTTAATTGATTACATTAATTAATTAACCCTTAATTAATTACCATTTAATTAATTATCCTTAATTAAATTACAATACCTTAATTACTTGATTAATCAATTTTAACCATAAATCAATTACTTTTAATTAAGAAATTATCTTTAAATAATTAATTGCCTTTAATTACTTGTCATTAATTAAACTTTACTTAATTAATCACCCTTTAAGGTAATTACAAATCCCAAACATCATTAAAAATATACCATTATTCTTTAAATCAGTTTCTTCATTTAAACTATTAAATTTTAAATTATATTTTCAAAATAGCTTAGGGAAACAGAACTGATTAAATTTTGAAAACTGGTTTTGTTAAACACTTCAGACCAGAGACAACCCTCAAATTACTTCAAGCCAAACTCCTCCTGACTTCGAGCAAAACTTCAAATGACCTTGAGACAAACCCGAGTACTCTACCCCATTTCCCCGAGATTATCACTCGAATGCTTCGAGTCCTCCCCGAGAATCCACGTCTTCCCCAACAGCCAAACCATTCAACCCTCACACGTACACGCGTACACGTGTACAGACGGCCATGCCTCTTCCAACCAACCCCACGGTTGCTCTCAGGTCATCGTCGACCACCCAAATCGATTCGAGCAATCCAAGTTACGAAACCATCACTGAATCAAAATCGAGCGAATTCAAGGTCAATCCTTTTTTTCCTGAACCCATTCGATCGCCAAAATTCGCTTCGTCCCACCACGTGACGACGCTGGAATCCACGCGAGCTCGACCAAACCTCCGCCACACCATTACGTATCGATCCCCTGGGGTGCGATCGCTTGCATCGCGACGTCGACGACGAAAATAACACGCGACCACCACCTTCAAAACACAGGGCTTAAACCCTAAATTGACTTCGCGCGACCACTACAGCGAGCTAGAATTTCTCTGATCATTTTTTCGATGATCCACAACACTCCATCTTCCTCCAGTATCGATCATGCCCTCCATAGTTCACGTGATCATCGACAGTCAGCAGAATTCCCAATTTCGATCAACTTACGAAAGCTCAATATCCCTAAACTTTAAAATCTTAAATCTATTATCAAAATTCATAATTTCCAAGTTTGAATCCAGCTATATAATCAAAACATAAAATTCAGACCATCAATTTAACTGACTTTAAATTGATTTCCCTGTAAATTCTTATTTTCAAAATATTTCCCAATTATTTTAGCTTGAATCTATTTTTAAAAAGTGATATTACACACATCCAAACATTTTTCATATAGAAACCATAGTCTAATTTTGTTTGGATAAGAAGATATGAATTTTATTGGGTTAACTAGAGCCTGTAACCTGACAGAGAAGTATATATCTGTTTATACAAATATGCACAGATATTTGCACATATTTTTTATATACATGCAAAACTCATTTACAAACATTCAAACATGTTCCATAGCATCACTTCCACAATCATCAAGATATAACCATATCAAGGTTTAAGAAAATAAGGTTTATGATTTTTATAAAGGAAGTTTACTCACTGTTTAGAAAAGGAAGAACAGAGCACACTTCTGTTTTGAAAAGCCATAAGCTTGATCCTCTTGAATCTCTTTGCTTGTTTTAAAATCATTTCTTCAATCTTCTAGTTGTTGATTAAGTTTATTTAAATTTTTAAGATGATGTTTACTTCATATTTTCTCAGTTTTAGATGGACGAACTGAGATGAAGATTTATACATATAAAAAGAATTGTGTACAGGCTATATTATTATTTGTTTGTACAATGTAATATTATTTTGTACCACCATTAGAGATATTTTCATTTGTATGGAGGCTGAAGTGATATTGTTTCGGCTGAAATGATATTGTTTTGGTGCTTATGTCTCCCTATATGTTTACATGCTATCCTATTCCTTGTATGTACTTAGATTTGTTTGTGTATAGATATTTTTGTTTGCTTTGAATGAACGAACTGAATTGGAAGAAAGCAAGTTATAAGTGATGATGTTATTTGTACAAGTTGATATAATTTTGTACAATAGAAACCAGAGATATTTTTCTTTTTATTGTTTAACTATGCAAATGTTTGATGGATGCATTAATTGCTTTAGCTTCTTTTATAAGCTATTCACATATATATGTTTATTTCTTCTTTTCTTTAACAAGTGTACATCCCTATCTTTTATTTTCTTATACATAGTTGAATGTATATTAGTTTTCTTTTGTAAGCTAATTCATGTATATATTTTTATCATATATATATTTGTATTTTTATTTTATTTATTTATTTCTATTTTTATTTTATCTTATTATTTTGTAATATAAGTGAATTCCTATAATTTAATTTGTTATTAAATTTTATTTTTTTAGCTAGGGTTTACTTTGTACTTTTATAGTTTATCTTACATATTTATATTTTATTTCTAGCTTAAATATTTATTATTAATTTATTTTTATTTTTAACATAACCCATCAATTTCAAATTTAAAGTTATTTATTTTTAAACTTGTATCAATCTACAATTAATTTTACAATTTTAATTCAAAAATTCAATTAATTATCAATTTAAATATATAAAAAATCCGGGGTCGTTACAGCTTCGAAAGGGGGTTTCGATGCCATCCTTCAATGTTTTACTTAAATGTTTTGAAGCCTTCGAAAGGATGGTGTCGACGCCATCAAGCTTTCCCCAAACAATTTTATATGATGATTAAAGGTTTCGAAAGGGATACTTTTGTATATATTCACCTTGACCCAAAAGATATTTTTAAAGCAAAACCCAATGGTTTCGAAAGGGGTACTTTCATTGGTTTCGAAGCTATGTTTCTAAGGACTATTAAGTAATGTTTTGATACTTTTGAAAAGTACATTTTGGTTTCGAAAGAGATGATTTAAAGAGCTTCGAAAAGTTTATATGTAATGTTTTGAAAAGAAGTTTTCTATGCTTTCGAAGGAGGTTATCTAGGGGTTTCGAAAGTAATGTTTTAAGGTTTCGAAAGCCTTAGTTTTCAAAACAAATAACCCAATCTCATTTTAAAAGAAAACCATGGCATAAATAAAGTGTTTTGAAATAGAGTTTTGAAGAAATTTTCCTTGATTAATGGGTTAAAGGGATTAACCAAGTTTTATATAAATTGATTTCAAGAATATTAAACCACAGGGTTTGGTATTATCATGTTTGCTTCTTCATATATGTATTTGAATATATTCACATTGTAATGGACCCATAACTGTAATTTGGGAAAGGGCAGAATAACCAGTTAGGTTGAATCAGTAGCGAATAAAAATTAAATTAACTCCTGAATGAGTAGAATTGCATTCAGAAGGTTGGGAAGACCAGAGTATAGGATGCTAAAATATTAAAAGAAGATATTGGCAGGGGCCAATAGGTTCACGGTAAACCCATGAAAACTGTGTATAGGAAAAAGATATTGGCAGGGGCCAATAGGTTTGTAGTTAGCCCATGAAAACTATATTTGGATTAAGATATTGACAGAAGTCAATAGGTTCATAGTCAACCCATGAAAACTAGGATAAGAGAAAAGATATTGGAGTTACCAATATGTTCAGGGAGAACTCATGAAACAGTAAAGATATTAGCAGGGGCCAATAGGTTCTTAGTGATCCCATGAAAACTATGAAACTGGACAGGGAGTCCATTAATATTGAACAGGTTATTAGGTATCCCATGAAAACTAATAAGTTAATAGTGACCCTAGAAACTATAACTGAGACAGATAGTCAAAATTGAATGGGGATGGGTAATCCAGAATTGATTTACTTGTTTTGCATATCATCATATTGTTTTGAACCATTTTAACTATTGTGGATGCAGGAGCACAATATATGGTTTTATAAAGGTTTTAGGATACTAGTGAAGGGAAAACCGGTTCCGCTAAGCGGCGTGCTCTCACTAGATATCTAAATTATTTGAGATGGTAGATTATTATTCATACCAGGCTTTATGTCTGACTTGAAGTTTATGTTTTTCCCTTAAACTCTCGGGTACTCAATTGATTTTGAGTAGTTTGAGAGTTGAGGTTTTCAGGTACCTCTTTAGATGAATAAGCTTTCGGAGACGTGCAGGAGGCATGATAGCTATCAAGAGTTCTCTTTTATTTTGATTCCGCTGTATTGTTTTTGTAAAGGCAAAGTTGTTAAATTGCCTATATACATACTCTGATCATCCATAGGGGCATCTTCATATGTCGCTCTTGGTATATGTTGTAATAAATATATTTTCTCTAAACGTGGTTCCCGTATTGGGATTATGTAATGAATTTGAAATGTTTTGAAATGGTATGTGGAACTTGTTTGATGTTTTAAATTTTTTTTCCATATTCATGTGTTTGTGTATCAATGTATCTAACATTACCGTATTTGGTCGTCGATGATTAATAACTATGGATGATTGCAGCATCCATAGCCGTTAGTTTTGGGCCTCTTGGTAGGGGATGTTACAACTTGGTATCAGAGCACAAGTTTATGAAACTTAAAAAAACTTAAACCTAAAAGATTTTCAAACATAATCCAATGAATCTAAAAATAAGATCGGAGTTTTTGTTAACGCTATAGTAACATACTTGTATTTGATATATATAAGTACGTATTCCCTTCTCTCTTAGACCGTTTTTTGTATCTTACTAAGGCTCCTATGCAGATTTACGAGAAAGAAGATATGGAAGCAGAAAACGGAAGAGGAAATCTCGGTGGAGGAAGCACCATAACTAATGGAAATGCTCGACCCACCAGGAAAAACCCGGATCGACAGGCACTACACCATAACAGCCATTTTGTAACACTTATTTTTTTTCAATTGCCAACACTTATTTGTGTTGTAGATTAATCACAATAATACCCGTCGCTAAGCTAAAAGTGTGTGATCGAAAATACACATTTATAACTTTTTTATTGCTAACACATATTTGCGTTGGAAAATCTGGTTAAATTGAAATTACCTGAAATTTCGTTGGGGCAAAAAAGTAAATGAGTATCCTTTCCATCCGTAGCCCTAATTCCCATCCATCTCCATGTTTTTTTTTACTTCTGCTCTGGTGCTACTGGAAGAAAAATTCGATCATGTGATTCCATTTCCGTCGCCGCCTCGACTTCAACTTCAACTTCAGGGGAATCTCGGCGTCCCAACTTCAGGCATCGACCTCGAGTTTAATTTCGCCCTGGCGGTTTGATTTTCGCCCTCGACTTCAGGTATCGGCCTCGACTTCAGGTATAGCTAAGTCATGGCTATGTTCTATAGATTAGTTGGTTAGGAAAGGTTCAATAACTAGGTACGTATGCTGAAAATTGTTTGTGATGGATGCTCAAATAAATGGACTATGAAGCTTTAAATCTGTTTAAAGTTTTGTTTAGGAAATTATGTTTGTATCTGAATTTATGAATGGAGAAAGAAATTTACCTTGTTACTATGCTCATTGCTCAATACTAACTTGTAATGGTCAAATTTGGATGGTTGTTTCAGTTAAGGACATGAATTGTTACCGATAATTTTATATATATATATATACACACACACACACACATATATATATATACACACACACACACACACACACATATATATATATACCTATATACATACCTATATATACATATATATACCTATATATACATATATATACCTATATATATACATATATATATACATACATATATATATAGATATATATATATAAAACAGTTCGTATTATATGGGTAGAACCATTCATTTGTCCAATCAACTAATCCATATAATGTTATTATTGTAAAATATAAAGCTAAGGCATGAAGATTCATTCACATGAAGTTCATTCCAGTTGCAGTCGTAGTGTTTGAGTATGCAATCACGTGAAGTGTGAAGGCATGCCTAAAAGGTATTTAATAAACCTGAATATCTTTGAGTCGATTGGTTAAACTATTTTTGCTAAAATTTAATTTACGAGATGTTTAAAGAATGAATTGGTTAAACTATTTTTTTTGGCAAAGCCAGCCGGCTTTATAGTGGGCCATGCCACTGTATATAAATAAGGAATAGGTGTTCTGCACATACACAGAACAACTGAATATGGTTTTATAGTGGCCATACCACTTAAGCTACAATACAGGTGAGAAGCTAAAATGCCTTTGCAACTATAAATAAGACTAGACTATACTTCTAATGACTGTATATAATATCCTCCCGTCCTAAACTGACATCGCCATCACTGGCAGAGTCAATAACATCAGAAAATACCAGTGCAAGCGAAGGATCAAAAGTCCTCGATAGCGAAGAATATAGATAATTCATGTCCCAAGATGCATCCAAAAATAAAAATAACAGATTATGATAACCTTCATAACCAGAAGTAGACAAAGAAAGCCCATCCCCCACAACCTGGTAATATAGTGCCCTACTCTCACCATCTTCTCCAACATACAAATAATATTGTTTTAATTCAGGATTATACCTCATTTCTGCTTCAGCGTGAACCCATGCATGCTCAACTTCATCCCAGTAAATATCCCCTTCATCAGAGGAAGAATCAGCTTCCAACTCAGTGTAAGTAGGAGTGGATTTCACTTTAAGAATTGCAGGAGGAATTAAGTTTGGAGGAGAAACCAAGGGAGAGGGATCATAAGATTTAGGCGCCCATTTCAATACCGGTTTTGGAAGAGGAACCTTGGCAGGAGGGGATGACAAGCGAACAACCGAGCACGTATCCAACATATGACTAAAGGAATGACACGCTATGCAAATTTAAGGTTTCCATTTGTACTGTACATCTACTTCCACTTCATTACCTATATCTAGTCTTACTTTAAGCTTTGAAGGCAAAGCTCGTGAAGGGGTAATCTCAATCAACGCTTTGGCATATGTAAGACTCCTACGGGATTCAGTATTCGAATCAAAACATTTTAGATCACCAGTAAGACTAGCCAGCCAGTTAATACCTATCAAAGGTTGCAGCACAGAAGGGATGTGCGTGAATGTTGCCCAAACATGAATAGATAAGATTTGCTCTCTCGCTTTATCAACCCAAAGACTCCATAGAGTGACAATAAAAGGTTTGCCATCAATTACTAATGGGCTTGACTCTATAGCTCTCAATTTATCTTGCACATTACCAAATTTGAAATAAAACATAGAATTGAAATGTTGTACCTGAAGACTACCCCTTTAGTTTCCAAATACATTTACAGGTGTCACGAATAACCTTATACGGAGCCGCGCAGTCCAGAAAGAAACCTACCAAATAATCAAACCATATTTTAACACCCTCTTGAACAACCTCAATCGGCGGGATGAAAACGTCATCTTTCACAACCGGTATGAAAGACCTAGGAGTATAGATGCCAGCATTCTTGGGTAGGGATTTGAACAGAGAAGACCAATGAGACTGGGCGGGCACAGCATTACCGGACAGATGGTCAACCAGTTGCCTAACAGGACCACACTCCTTCAACATACTATTATTTGCTGCAGTAGAGTTAGCCTTCATCAAAGTTGTTCCAGTAATTAGATTGACATCTTGCCCAAGAGAAACTTTATCATCAGGAATTACTTCTGCACCTAGTTTAATATTCAAACCAACTAGAACGGTTGAAGGCACAGCCGCATTAATATTTGCATTCACGAATACAACATCAAGTTTGTTATTAATAGCGCAGGCGACCATAGGAACAGCTACTTCGCTGACACCAGTGTGAATTTGTGCACCACCCTCTACTATTTTATCATCACCAGACAGATCCTATATCGCATTTGGGGGTAATTCACACCATCTCGGAATTTCAGATGCTAACATTGTGTTAAGTGGATTCATACCTTTTGCCGGTGAGCCATTGGCCAAGGAATTGGTGATCGACTTTGATAATTCATCCAGAAGTGAGGCAAAAGGATTAGATTTGGGTACATGACAAGAAGCTGTAGGTTTAACAACTGGAACAGTCGTGGATGGGGAAACGGAACCAAGCGGAGACTGGTGAAGCATCAGAGACGTACAAGAGTTGAAAACGCAAGGACTAGAGATGCCTTTGCTTATCTCAGAACCACTGGAAGTTACGGGAAAAGATCTGGAAAAGTTACGACCAGATCTAGTCTTGGATGGAGAGGAGATACGGTCATAGGAGGCAGAAAGATGAGGCGTGTTCTTCTTATTATGTTGGTTAAACTATTTTTGTTAAGTGGTGGTACTATTTATGTTGTCCTGCTTTGAACTTTTGCTACGAATTTTTCGGGTTTTGGTTATCAGTTTAATCAGTATTATGGGTTTATTTTTGTTTACTACGCGTTCCCTTTTTGCTAATTATATTTTTGATATTCTTGCTTGTTTTTTCGCATTATTGAAAGCTGCTTTCTAATGTATTTTCTATAATATGTTATTACTATGTGTTCATATATCACTTGCTATTTTCTTATATGTATTTGATCGATTGTTACCGAATTTGGTTTGTGAACTTTTTATAGTGTATGTTTGAAAAACTCGGTTATGAATTTGTGATGTATAATGTGTACCGCGTTAGTTAAAGCCTTAATTCTATTCTTAAGCAGCTAATATTTGCAAAACTATATCATGAATTTGTGATGCACATAATGTATTAGGTTAGTAAAGCCTTAGTTCTATTCTTAGATCTCTAGAACCAATTGGAAAGGAATTTACAAATGTATCTCAGTAATAAGATTATCATAATTTGAGTCACACAATAACAAGGTGATTTTTGTACAAGTTCTATACAAAATCCTTGCAACTGGAATTTTGTACATTCTTTGTGGTTTGATGATAATGACCTGTACATAATTCTTTCATTTTGTTTCGTGAGATTCCAAGTGCATAATTCTTGCAATGATTTGGTATTTTGAACAAAGATGTAGCTATTGTTGTTTTTTATTTAGTTGAATAAAGATGCAGGTGTTGTTTATTAACTAACAAACTAAATTACGCATTTTATATAAATTATTTCATCTCTATACGTGATTAAATAAAGATATTCTTTTGTATTTGGGCCAAATTAAATAAAGATGCAAGTGTACCTGTTTGAGTTTATTTCGTTTCATGTTCCAAACTGAGGCACAGTGCCTCAGTTTGGCTTCAGCTTAACTGAGGCACCATGCCTCAGTTTAACTGAGGCCACCGTGGCTTCAGTTTTAAACTAAGGCCAAACCGAGGCAAGTACAAGTAGCTGCATTATATTCTCCTCTCAAGCAATGTATTGAACTGATTATTAGATGACGCAGCGGATAATTCTAGACGATCTTCAATCGATGAAAATAGCAATCTGTGGATTGATGGATACTGAAATGCCCGAATTCGTTGATCCGAAGATACCGAACTCTAGCTATCTCTGACTCGTTGATCCGAAGATACCGGGAAAGAGATCTACGATTCTTCAACGTTGATCTTGCGCACAAGATTCCGTGAATCGGCTTCAGCAAACGATGATTCGAGCGCACTCGAATGACGTAAGTGGAGATAGGAGATACACTCGACTACCAATTGAAATTGAAAGCACAAAGCTAACAAAGAGAATTTTATTCAATATTCAACAACCTTTACAAATGAGACTCACGGTCTATTTATAGGCGAACAATTTTACAACAGAAATTTCTCCAACTCCTAAGTCGTTTCCGACTCATAGCTATGCTCTACGACTCATCATAAGTCGTATACGACTCATCACATTACAACATGACTTACGACTTATACAAACGTTACAATACTAATCTTCAACGACTTATCAACATACAACACGACTCAAAAGTAAACGACTCATAATCAGACGACTCATCATAAGTCGTTTACGACTCATCACATTACAACACACTACTACTTATGATTTATAACAGATGCGGCTTAACAATGCAACACAACAACAGCTTTCTACGACTCAAGAATCAATGGTCTAGATTAACTCGACATCAGCAACAACGGCATCCATCTTTACGCGACTCAACTAAGTCGTAATTCGTTTCCCCGTCTTCTTGCTTTGTGTTAAGGCGTGGACGACTTATACCTCCAGTTTCGTTAAGTCGTGGACGACTCATACCAGCTTCTCCCTTGAGTCGTGGACGACTCATCACCGCCTCCTTGAGTCGCTTACGACTTATACCTTGACGACTCATTACCGCTTCCTTAAGTCGTAGACGTCTCATACGATTCATGCCTGTCTCTATGAGTCGTGGACGACTCATGACTGTCTCTATGAGTCGTGGACGACTTATATCTGCCGTGTTAGTTTTATCTTGTGGACGACTCATGCCTGTCTCTATGAGTCGTGGATGACTCATAGCCTTGCCCTTAAGTCGTAGACGACTTATATCTTCACCTTTGGTTGTCCAGTTGAGTCGTGGACGACTCATCCATGCCTCCTTAAGTCGTAGACGACTTATGCCTTGGCCAAATACAGGTTGCGCTGCATCATCCTCCCCAGGTTGAGAGAAATTCGACCTCGAATTTGCACACTCTTCATCCCCAACAAACTCATCCCCATGATATGGTACAAGATGTTTAACATTGAATACGTCAGATGTATACACATCATCTGGCAGCTTCAGTTTATAAGTATTTTCATTGATTCGTTTCACAACTTCCACCGGACCAATTTTCCTGGCTTTCAACTTGTTATATGCGCCCACTGGAAAACGATCTTTTGTTAATACTGCATAAACCATATCACCTTCATGAAATTCTACATTTCTTCGTTTCAAATCTGCAGCTCGTTTATATTTCTCATTTGCTTTCTCCAATCGTTCTTGAACGATTTTATGACACTCCGTCAGCCCTTCAACAAAATCAGCAGCTTTCTTAATTGTCTTCTTTGATTGTGGCACTACCGTTAAGTCCAACGGTCCCTTCGGTAAGCTCGAATATACTATCTGAAATGGACTGAACCCAGTACTTCGATTCATAGCATGATTATGAGCAAATTCTGCCTGGCATAACTTCAAATCCCAACTCTTCAAATTATCTTGAACAAGACACCTCAACAAATTTCCCAATGATCTATTAACCACCTCTGTTTGTCCATCAGTTTGCGGATGATAGGCACTACTAAACTTCAGCTTCGTTCCCACCATTTTCCACAAACTTAACCAAAAATGACTTAGAAAACGAGTATCCCTGTCCGACACAATCGATTCTGGCAATCCATGAAGTCGATAGATCTCTCTGAAAAACAACTGAGCAACATGAACAGCATCCGCCGTCTTCTTACAAGCAATAAAATGTGCCATTTTCGAAAATCGATCAACCACCACATAAATGGAATCATTACCACGCTGCGTTCTCGGCAACCCCAACACAAAGTCCATACTCACATCAACCCATGGTTTAGTTGGTACAGGTAACGGCATATACAACCCAGCATTAGTAGCAGTTCCCTTCGAAACCTGACAAATATGACAACGCTCCACAAATTTTTCCACCTCTTTCCTCATTGATGGCCAAAAATAGGATTGTGAAATCAACTGCAATGTACGGTCTCTCCCAACATGTCCCTCTTCGTGTAACTCCTTGATAATCTTCATTCTCAGACTACCCTCCGGTATGCACAATCGATTTCCTTTGAACAGAAAACCATCTATCATTATAAATTCATCTATCTTCCCTGCATTGTCTCTTTCAACAAATTTCTTAAAATAAGAGTCTTCTGCAATCTGCTCCGGTAATAATTCAAAACCAGTCACCTCAACTTTCATTGTAGTCAACAAATGACTCCTCCTACTCAAAGCATCAGCCACACGATTTGTCACCCCTGACTTGTGTTTAACAACAAAAGTAAACTGTTGCAGATATGCAATCCACGATGCATGTCTCGCTGAAATCTTGTCTTGCCCTTGCAAATGCTTCAATGCTTCATGATCAGTGTAAAGAACGAACTCCTTCTGAAATAGATAGTGTCTCCAGTGTTTAATAGATTGTACAACAGCATAAAACTCCACATCATATGTACTGTATCGCATCTTCGCTCCTGACAACTTCTCACTGAAATATGCAATAGGATGCCCCTTCTGACTCAACACCCCTCCAATCCCAACCTTGGATGCATCAGTATGTAGTTCAAACACCAACTGAAAATCAGGTAGCACTAGAATTGGTGCAGCCGTCAGCAATTCCTTGATCTTCCCAAAAGCAATCCCAGCTTCCTCTGACCATGAAAACTGTTTACCTTTCATGCAATCTGTCACAGGTGCCATCACACTACTAAAGTGTGGAATGAACCTTCGATAGAATGAAGCCAACCCATGGAAACTACGAACTTCCGTTATCGTCTTGGGTTGTGGCCAATCTCTGATAGCTTCGATTTTACTTTGGTCAACCTGTATTCCTTCTTCCGACACAACATATCCCAAAAATAGAACACTATGCGTCATGAACACGCATTTCTTTGTTGCAGCATAAAATTGTTCTTGTCGCAATACCATCAGCACTTCTCTAAGATGATTCAAATGTTCCTCTGGACTCCCACTGTAAATCAGAATATCATCGAAATACACCACCACAAATTTCCCAATGAACGGTCGAAAAATCTGATTCATCACTCTCATGAAAGTACTCGGTGCATTGGATAAACCAAATGGCATGACCAACCATTCGTATAGACCCTCCCTGGTTTTAAAAGCAGTCTTCCACTCATCTCCTGGTCTGATACGAATTTGATGATATCCGCTCTTCAAATCAATCTTAGAAAAGATAGTAGCTCCGCTTATCTGATCCAACAAGTCATCCAACCTCGGCATCGGAAATCTATATCTAACGGTAATCTTATTCAATGCTCGACTGTCAGTGCACATCCTCCACGTCCCATCCTTCTTGGGTACCAATAAAGCTGGTACAGCACAAGGACTCAGACTCTCCTGCACACATCCTTGCTCAAGCAATTCCTCTACCTGCCTTCGCAACTCTTCATGTTCCTTCGGACTCATTCGATAATGTGGTCTGTGTGGCAACACAGCACCTGGAACAAGATCTATCTGATGTTGTATATCTCTTAACGGTGGCAACTCCGTTGGTAACTCTTCTGGAAATACATCGTCAAATTCTTTCAAAATTGGTTTTACTTCTTCTGGAATCTCAACCTCTTCACTGCTCTCTCGCCCAATTAACAAAAACACTTCGGGTTCCTCCTCTACTTCCTTCACAAACTCTTTCAATGATAACAAAGTTTTGAGCTCTTCAATCTCTTCTGGCTTACTTTCTCCTTGCGGTCTCTTCTTTGGAACTAGGATAATCTTTGTGCCTTCAAACATAAAACTGTAACTATTGGTCCGACCGTCATGTTGTACTGCTCGATCATACTGCCATGGTCTTCCCAATAATAAATGACAAACATCCATCTCTACGACATCACACCAAATTTCATCTTTGTATTTCTTCCCAATAGAGAATGGTACACGAACTCGTCTATCCACTTTCACTTCTCCTCCTTTTCTCAACCATGCTAACTTGTATGGACTCGGATGTTTCTCTGTCTTCAATTTCAACTTTGTCACAGCCTCGGTCGAAATAATATTATCACAGCTTCCTGCGTCAATTACAAACTTACACACCTTCCCCAGAATAGTACATGTTGACTGAAAGATATTACTCCTCAACCAACTAGCTTCTTCCTGCTTTGGTGTTAAACACGATCTCCTCAGCATTAGATTACAACCTTCGTCCCCTGACGCAATATCCTGCTTATCCTCCTCAACTGGACTAGAACAATCCTCATCAACATCCTCATCTTCAACCTCTACAATCATGGTTCTCTTCTTTGGTTTTGGACACTCACTGCTTTTATGACCCAATTCCTGACAATTGTAACATTTGAAACCATTGTTAACCCTTGTCTTCTCAACCTCCTTCACCACTGGTCTACTGATAGGTTTAGAAACATTAGAACTTCCTCCAACACCCTTCGCTTGATTGTTAGAATTAGTAAACACACCACTTCCTCGTCTCCCTTGTTTTTCCCAAGCCAACGCTTTCTGATGTGCTTCTGCCACAGATCTTGGATCGAACATATTAACCATATCCTGAATCTGCATTCTCAATCCTCCAATGAACCTAGATGTCAGCTGCTCTTCTGTTTCCATAATATCATTCCTTGCAATGAGTTGATAGAATTCATCAGCATAGTCATTCACAGTTTTCGTCCCTTGTCTCAAGTTTTGCAAACGTTGATACATCAAAGATTGATAATTGTAAGGTAAGAACGTTGCTTTCATCAATTTCTTCATCTTCTCCCAAGATTCAACTTTTGACTTTCCCATTCGTTCACGTGTAAGCTTGGTTTGCTGCCACCATGCCAAAGCTCTACCCCTCAGCCTCGTAGCAACCAACTTCACTCTACGATGTTCTGGAACTTCTTTAAAGTCAAAAATCTCTTCAACATTAGCTACCCAATCTAGAAACTCCTCCGCTTGCATACCACCTTTGAATTCAGGAATTTCAGTTTTCATCCCCGACTCCCATTTGTGATCATACTCAGAATAGTTTCTTCCTTGACCTCTTCCTTGAACACTACCACCATCATACTCCTCTTCAAAATCAGATGCATAACGATGTCGATTCTGACCACCAACATCTCTACTACCATAACGCCTTCCACCTTCATCCCTTCTATCGACATTCCTCCGTTCACGATCATTCACGTTCCTCCCACGTCCTTGATCATTCTCAACACTTCTGTCTTGATTGGAATGTGGCGAGACTCTACTACCCCCATGGTTAGATTCTGGTGAAACCCTTCTCCGATTTTGATTCATTTCTGTCATAAGCTTCTCTAACCGGCCAATTCCTTCGTTAAGCTTTTCACTAAAATTCTCATTGATTCTTTGCTCCATCTCATCAGCCTCTTCTCTTCGATACAAAGCTTCTACGTTTTGGTGGCGATTAGCTCTTCTTGGCGGCATACTTGAAAACTTCACAAATTCTTCAAAATTCAAACACTTATCGGACTTTGATCCAAAATGAAACGGATCGAAAACTTCCACTTTGTAGCAAATCGCGATGAACACGATGGACAAAGTTTCGGCCTTCAATACAAATCCGATCAAACAACTTCGAACAATGATGAACACTTCTCTTTCTCACGGCTCAACTTCACACTTCTCGGCCAAACAACTTCAACTTCTAAATGAATAGGCTCCAAGACTCGATCCAGCTATGATTGGCTAGAACAAGCTCTGATACCAAAACTGACGCAGCGGATAATTCTAGACGATCTTCAATCGATGAAAATAGCAATCTGTGGATTGATGGATACTGAAATGCCCGAATTCGTTGATCCGAAGATACCGAACTCTAGCTATCTCTGACTCGTTGATCCGAAGATACCGGGAAAGAGATCTACGATTCTTCAACGTTGATCTTGCACACAAGATTCCGTGAATCGGCTTCAGCAAACGATGATTCGAGCGCACTCGAATGACGTAAGTGGAGATAGGAGATACACTCGACTACCAATTGAAATTGAAAGCACAAAGCTAACAAAGAGAATTTTATTCAATATTCAACAACCTTTACAAATGAGACTCACGGCCTATTTATAGGCGAACAATTTTACAACAGAAATTTCTCCAACTCCTAAGTCGTTTCCGACTCATAGCTATGCTCTACGACTCATCATAAGTCGTATACGACTCATCACATTACAACATGACTTACGACTTATACAAACGTTACAATACTAATCTTCAACGACTTATCAACATACAACACGACTCAAAAGTAAACGACTCATAATCAGACGACTCATCATAAGTCGTTTACGACTCATCACATTACAACACACTACTACTTATGATTTATAACAGATGCGGCTTAACAATGCAACACAACAACAGCTTTCTACGACTCAAGAATCAATGGTCTAGATTAACTCGACATCAACAACAACGGCATCCATCTTTACGCGACTCAACTAAGTCGTAACTCGTTTCCCCGTCTTCTTGCTTTGTGTTAAGGCGTGGACGACTTATACCTCCAGTTTCGTTAAGTCGTGGACGACTCATACCAGCTTCTCCCTTGAGTCGTGGACGACTCATCACCGCCTCCTTGAGTCGCTTACGACTTATACCTTGACGACTCATTACCGCTTCCTTAAGTCGTAGACGTCTCATACGATTCATGCCTGTCTCTATGAGTCGTGGACGACTCATGCCTGTCTCTATGAGTCGTGGACAACTTATATCTGCCGTGTTAGTTTTATCTTGTGGACGACTCATGCCTGTCTCTATGAGTCGTGGATGACTCATAGCCTTGCCCTTAAGTCGTAGACGACTTATATCTTCACCTTTGGTTGTCCAGTTGAGTCGTGGACGACTCATCCATGCCTCCTTAAGTCGTAGACGACTTATGCCTTGGCCAAATACAGGTTGCGCTGCATCATTAGATAACAATATGACTTTTAAATGCTATCGAACATGTCATTAGACAAATTCAAGTTCACTAAACTTTACAGATAAACAATATGAATTTTAAATGCTCTATAGAACTGATTATTATAAACATAGGATTATGATTAATTACTATTCACTCGTGCATGCCAAAGAATTCATGCATGTGTACATTTCACTACAATAGTAATTAATTTTAACTTTATACTAAAATAAGAATATAAAAAATAAACGGATTTGTCTTTCTAGTCAATGGATTAGCTTTTCTATTAGGGGCATTTCACCAGAAGGACAAACTATGCAGTCTAATTAGTTTCTAGGACACATATTCAAAGAAATTACTTTCAAGGCCAAAGTCAGCAAAATAATTACTTTCAAGGACAAAGTCAGTAGTCCAATTACTTTCAAGGACATAATTTCATAGGTTTTTAGGCCCTAGAAATTAATTATTTTACGTTTTGTCCTTGAAAGTAATTATTTCAGTTGCGTGTCCTAGAAACTAATTCCACTTGATAAAGAGGCCCTTGTGGCTAATTTCCAGGGCATTTCACCAGAAGGACAAACTATGCAGTCTAATTAGTTTCTAGGACACATATTCAAAGAAATTACTTTCAAGGCCAAAGTCAGCAAAATAATTACTTTCAAGGACAAAGTCAGTAGTCCAATTACTTTCAAGGACATAATTTCATAGGTTTTTAGGCCCTAGAAATTAATTATTTTACGTTTTGTCCTTGAAAGTAATTATTTCAGTTGCGTGTCCTAGAAACTAATTCCACTTGATAAAGAGGCCCTTGTGGCTAATTTCCACTATGGGCATTTCACCAGAAGGACAAACTATGCAGTCTAATTAGTTTCTAGGACACATATTCAAAGAAATTACTTTCAAGGCCAAAGTCAGCAAAATAATTACTTTCAAGGACAAAGTCAGTAGTCTAATTACTTTCAAGGACATAATTTCATAGGTTTTTAGGCCCTATAAATTAATTATTTTACGTTTTGTCCTTGAAAGTAATTATTTAAGTTGCGTGTCCTAGAAACTAATTCCACTTGATAAAGAGGCCCTTGTGGCTAATTTCCACTATGGGGGCATTTCACCAGAAGGACAAACTATATTTCACCAGAAGGACAAACTATATTTAGTTGCGTGTCCTAGAAATTAATATATTTATATATATAAAAAATTCAAATTTGTTTTATTTTTGCTTGTTTATTTTATAATATATAAAACCTTGACCCTTTTCTAGTAAATATAAGCAGTTTTATATTAAAGCCCATCTTCCACTTTTCACATTTGTAGAATCTATGAAATTTACATAAGAAGTTCAACATAGAGTTAATATTTATCTGTCACCTCCTTTATCTCATCCCAAATGCTAAATTTCATAAATTTTATCTTAAATTTTATATTAAAATCCATCATCCTCTTTAGATGTTTATTGAAATTTTAAATGAATTCAAATAGAGTTGCAATGGAGGAATTCTTCCTGAGAATGTTGCAAAAACTGAAAATGCATCATCATCATTTCATGAGTTGTGTTCTTTTATTTTTCAAAGGTTTCATGTGTTGTAATATGTTTATCCTTGTACATAACACTAGCGTACTTTACCATTTCATTTTTATCCTCTTGTAACAAGTCAACGTTTCTATTGTTGTTTGTGGGTGTAGAATTCAAATATTATGCATGCTTTATCTACTGAAGACTATTATTTTCTTCTCTCACAATAGTTCAACTGTTAGAATTTGTTGGGAGCGGTTCCTTTAAATTTTAAATACAAATAAAAAAACTCAAATATTTAATGTTGAGATTATTGTGTTACGAATTTATGAAATAATAGAAAGTGGAAATTAGCCACAAGGGCCTCTTTATCAAGTGGAATTAGTTTCTAGGACACGCAACTGAAATAATTACTTTCAAGGACAAAACGTAAAATAATTAATTTCTAGGGCCTAAAAACCTATGAAATTATGTCCTTGAAAGTAATTGGACTACTGACTTTGTCCTTGAAAGTAATTATTTTGCTGACTTTGGCCTTGAAAGTAATTTCTTTGAATATGTGTCCTAGAAACTAATTAGACTGCATAGTTTGTCCTTCTGGTGAAATGCTTGTTTTACATAAATAAATAATTTAACTAAAACGTCAAAATGTGACCGTAAAACATTTTGTCAAAAATCAACGTTTTGTCGATTAAAAGTTGTCACAACGTTGTCGCACCTTTATATTCTTATATAGAAACATATATTCAAATAATGTAAGTATTAATTAATTCACTCACCAAGTTCGCTTTTACTAAATAGGATTAGGAAATTCTAGAATGTCATTAAGAAAAGTAAGTAAGTTTAAGAAAAATCAAAAGTAAACATCAAATCCAAATCATATCAAAATCCAACAAAATAATTACTTTTCTTTACTTAATCTTTAAGTGACTAAGACATAAAGTAAGAAGTGAAAGGATGATGTTAAGTGTTAAAAAATAGAGTTTTCTTTTGGTTGAAGTAAGGTTAGTTTGGTGATTTGGTAAGAGGTTATTTTGGTAAATTACCACTTTTTCTTTTTCTATAAATACCCACCTCCTTCTTCACTTTCATTCACATTTCTTCTTCTTTTCTCAAGCTTCTTCACCTTCTTCCTCTCCTCTTTAATGTCTTCCAAGCCAAAGGAAAAAATTAGAAATAAATAATGTCAAAATATTTACAAAATATTGAAAAGAAATCAATGTTCATCCTCTTCAAATCAAACTCATCTTTTCTCCATATTTTACCTCTTCTTCTCTCGGTCATATCTTCTGCAAAGCAGAACCAAAATACAAAAATTATTTTTTCCAAACTATGTATTTTTATAGTGGCTACAACTTTCATATTTACCACTTTTTCTCATTCTAGTATTAACCATGTCAAATATCCACTTCTTTCCAGTGCATTCTCTGGCCCAGTTTTTATGACAGAGAATAGCCCATTTTGTTTTGATCATAACTTGATCATAGCTAATCCAAATTAAGAAATTATTTTTTTCAAATCATACGAAATTCAGTGGCTACAACTTTAATGTTGATCACTTCTCCAGTTTTGAGGTTTTCTATAACTGTAACTCAATTCTTTGAAGTGCATTTTTGGGCTTTATTTTTGCAATCCGACAATACCTCTTCTTCAATCTATCATACCTCCCTCAAAACAACTTGGATTCAAATTATTCTTTTTTTAAAATTCAATAGAAAATAATTTCAAACAACTTTTTAGTTAAAAACTTTTCTAAAATTTTAGATTTAGAAGGCCTAAAATTAGACACAAGATAACCTATTTTTCGGATCTAAATCTTGGGAATTCAAGTTCAAAGCTCTATCGCTTCTTCTCTATCTTTTCGGCCAACCTTTATCTCAAGCCTCAACCAAGCTATTGGAATGGAGAGGGTGTTTTTTTGCTAGTGTTTAATTAAGTAGGAAGTAGTTAGTGAAGTTTTAGTTGATTAGAATGTTAGTAGGAAGTTTCTCGCTTTAGATTATGGTGAGAAACTCTATTTAATATCTGTGTTTATATATATACATGTTTGATGATGTGTTATGATTGCTATGGATGCCTATATATGCTTTGATCATCAAGTATTTATTGTTTGATATGATTGTTAAATGGTTTTACCAAGTCTTGTTAATACACGTCGATAAGCACAAAGGAAATCATTTTCCTTTTGAAAATGAAATGGTGTATATGGAATGCTTAAACCTTTTGGAAATAGTTTTAAAATGAGTTAGAAATTTTTATAAACATTTAAATATGTTTAAAGAATAAAGAAAGAAAATCAAGATTTCATCTTGTATATTTTAAATACGTCCAAAACAATATTCCAGAAAAATCGAGCTTCTGTAGTAAGGTGACCAAAGTTTAAAATTGATATTTTTAAATGATTAAAAATA
Source organism: Allium fistulosum (assembly GCA_030737815.1). Lineage (NCBI taxonomy): Eukaryota > Viridiplantae > Streptophyta > Magnoliopsida > Asparagales > Amaryllidaceae > Allium > Allium fistulosum. The sequence goes on along the minus strand of CM060904.1, from coordinate 1,212,745,344 downwards.
TGAAATAAATTTAAGAAATCTATTAAAATGGTTTAAAAGAGATTTGGAATGGAAAATAGGAATTTTCAAATATTAAAAATTTGTTTAAATAAAATAAGCCTATATAGCACTTTCCGTAGCACTTTTTTGCTACGAATTCTATAAACTTTTAAATATGAGTTCAAACATAACGATATTTCCTATAATCAATTATGAATGTTTTTAAAAGGAAAATTAAGAGATTAAAAGATAATTTAGAACCTTATAATCAATTCAAAATAAAGCTAATAACTGAGTATGCAGAAACGACTAGTACGTTTGTCCCGCTTGTGAGATCTGGGTAGATAAAACAAGGTGTTTAACTAAGGTTAGGGATGGAGCAACTAATGCCCTGAACTTACCTGGTCTATGTTTTCTCTTTTTAGGCGAGGGGTGGAATAGATCGAAAGGAAAGCACGGATGCTCTAAAAGAACATATTTAAGTTTTTCTAAGATAAAAGAAACGAAACAAATTCTTTGAATGTTAATTAACCACTTAACATTTTTTTATCGATGATTAGCATGAAGGAACCGAGATCGAATTTGCGTGATTCCTATCCAAAAAACCAAGATCGGATTTGGGTGATTCCTATCCAAAAACCCCTTCGAACTAATTATTGAAATAAAACATATTGAAGACAAAGATCATTGAAGACAATGATCTTCATGATGTAGGATTACTTGCCATTAGTCCCTGGATGTGAAATTTACCGTATTTAAAGTGGCAGTAGTGCTCCGTTATGAAAATATTCTATTTTCAAGAATATGATTTGAAGTTAAGAAAGAAATCTTTGATTAAGGTTTAATAAATTATTTGGAAATATTTTCCCTAAGTTAAAAGTTATAACTTGAATATAAGAAATCTTTGATTAAGATATAATGAATGATTTGGAAAGGCTTTCCTAAGTAAAAGAGAAAATGATTTGGAATTATTCCAATACTTAAAGAGGATTAAAAAATCAAATGATTTAATAAATAAGGCTTAATGATTTCATATACTCTTGAAAAGAAAATGGAATAAATTGAAAAGAGTATATCTAAGAAAGATATTTGATTTAAATAAAAGGTGAAATAATTGATTGATGTTTGATATCCATGTATGAACTTAACATCTTTTTATCGATAATTGGCTTCGAAGGAACCGGGGTCGGATTTGGGTGATCCCTATCCGAAAACCACTTTGAACCAATGTATATGATTGAAAGTGAAGACATGTTGAAGATGATGATTATTAAAGACCGAGGATCTTCATAGCGTGGGGACTGCTTGTTGGCATGCTCTGGGTCGCTCCCATTATAGAGTTATTTATAGCAGTGGTCTCCTCATTGTGGAGATTTTTTGGATTGCAAGGACTACTCGCTACTTATGGTAGTAGGAGGAGTGCCTTCGGTTTCGTTCAATCCTATAACGAACTTGTATGGATGAGTGTCTGATATTGTATTGCGTAGTCACAAATGTTGACTTACAAATGTACATCTGTTTGGTGGCGGAGAAGGCAACTTCTCTTAGCTTAACATCCTTCTCTGAGACATATGAGCTCAAAGGTTTTATGTTTGTGGAAGTCAAACAGTGATTAAGGGATGACAATGTCCATTCAAAGTGGAACCTGTTATGATCAAAGCATGGTTTTGTATGAAAAGCATGGCTTAGAAGAAATTGAGCGTAGCCTCACATCCCGGAAGATGATATTGGATACTATGGGTCTGACAGACACAAATTCGGAATAAGTGAGTATGTATGGTGGTGTCCAATACGTTGGGCCCTTTGGGGGAAAAACGTCCCTCAAGGCATTTATCGCCCCATTTTGATAAAGTGGTCAGCTTGAGAAAGGCATGGAACTATCGGTTATTAGTAGTAGTATAGCAAGTCCAATTCCAAGTGACTAGTTTGAGAAAAGCGATTAAGGCACCGCAGGAACTATGTTTGTTATGCGTGGATCGGAGAAAAAGGCCACTAGTTCCCTATCGTGTTGGAAACCCAATCCTTACGAGATTTACGGTTTTGATTGTAGTCCAAAATAGCTGTAATGACTTGCAAACATTTCAGCTACCTCTTTTGGTATCATATATTTCGTTTAGTATATTCCGTTGACCCAGTTCGGATATATTACCTTAGACTTATTCCAGGTATTGATACCTTATTTGAATAAGTTTATTTGAAAAGTATTTTTCAAAAGAATGTCATTAAAGATAATATCAAATTATTTTGATAATAAAAGTGTTTTGGTTATCATAAGGTAAAAACCCGTCCGTATTTATGTGTGGGCATGGTCATATGAGATACTCTTCTTTTCAAAGGTTTTGATAACATCATCATGATCTATGCATTTAAAATTTCGAGTATCTCACGCTGGTTTATCAAGCCTGATCCGGGTATTTTTAATACTCGGATCAGATCCAAGTAGTTTCAGGTTGAGTTAAGGACGGTTGGAGTTTCCAGAGGAGAGCTGGAGATCTTCATCATCGTATGGACGTATTCTATTATCCGCTTTTCTTAGTGAGGGTTGTACATGATATGGGGTTCTCGCTTCTTGTTAAGTAGAGAACGGATGACTCTTACTCCTACATATCCCTGAGATTGAGTATCGAAGGGTTAGTTTACAGTCGAGAGGCTGGCAGTAAAATCAAAGCGTGAGGTACCAGTGTATGCTATGGCGGAAAGTGACCGCTGTCGATGGTTGAAAAGCCTAGATCTTTACATTTGGTATCAGAGCTGAAGGTTAAGCGAGAATCTTGGCTTTGTTGGGGTAAAGACTCATCAGAGATAGGGTTAGTAATACCCTAAGATGAGTAACTCATTAGAGATAGGGTTAGTAACATCCTAGAATGATTTTGAGTGCATTATATATGAGCGCGTATTTGTTATTGTATATAAACAATTTTTGTGTTGATTAATCTGTTGAGTGGTATATGGATTTCGGTCGATGCATGAGAGCTCCATGTAATCGATAGGGATTCCTAAACACTTGAACAAGGCGAACCGGCACACTAATTTTGAAAAAATTGGTAAATGAAATAATTTTACCTAGGATTATATTTTGAGTATAAAGTATATATTTTGAAAATTTGTATAGTTAGAAATCAGGATTAGTGAAATTTAAATATGAACATCTTGTGATTAGAATTTCATAGTTTGACTATAAGATGTTTCATAAAGATAATCGATAAGTAAGAAATTTGATAAGGTAATTAAGATCTTTAATACTTATTCCCAAATAATAAATTAAGAAATGATAATGTTAAGTTACTATCATAAATTGATAAGTTGTTTGATTTAAAAGTTTAAGTACGAATACCTTGTGAATTAAGTTTCACGATTTGACCATAAGGTGTTTGATAATAAGATTTATTTAAGGAATGAACATATAAGACAAAAATTACTATAAAATAATTATGTAAAAGAAAAAAATAGATAAAAGAAATGAGAATTTAAATTTGAGTTAAAGAATTGCGGTAATTTAAATGAAGTTAATTAATATAAGATAAAATGAATTTATAAAATAGGTTTTATAAAGTAATCTCTAAAGGATTTTAAAAATGGTATTATTTCAAACAAAAAGAGGATTTTATGATAACTAATTTGATCGAGTCGAAAATAAACTATAAATGGGCAAGAGATGTGTTCGGATAGTAAGCACTTCTCTTAAGTATTACTCTTCTTGTTAAGAGGATATATGATACTATTGGTAGTACCCAGTTCCTTGGATTGTTTTGGAGTTACTCGATCTATATAATTTTCTTAAGTTAAAGAAATAATGTGAATCATTGATTAGTAATCTTTATAAAAGTTTTAAAATAAAGATAAATTAGATTCGCTAATTGCTAAAATAAAGCGGAATTTTCGATGGTTTTGGACAGTTAAAAATTTCTGAATCATACCTAACTCAGAGCTAAGAAATTTATGGAAACTTTTGGTAAAAGATTGTGAAATACTTTGAGTAAATGAAATAAGTTAAGGATAATTTATAAATCTGATTTATAAAGGAAAAAAAGATTTAAGAGTTTGAGGATTTAAATACGGTGGTTTTAAAATTTGTTAGATAGATGGATTTAAGTAAAACCAATTTGAAATTTGGGGTATGTATATACTCTTAGGATGTAAAGGTATATCATACAAATATAGATTTAAGTCATGAACTATTAAGTAAAATAACGACTCCTCAAAAAGGTAATTATAACCTAGAAAATGTTTTATTAATGAATTCTAACATTAATTAGGAATTTGGACTTAAATCTTTAAAATGTGATTGATTTACATAAGTTATAAGATGTAATAAACTTAAGCAATAGTTTTACGAAATGATTCATAAATAATATTAGTGTTAAAGGAAATAAACTAAGTTAAAGGATTATGGAAATTATAATACAGATAAATCATCTTTTGACTGAAAAATGGTTTCTTTAGAATATTTTCCTTTAATAAAAATATTTGAAAATAAATAATTAAAGGGATCATATAAAGCAGCACCTTTATAAAATGTTTAAAGTTAAGATAAAGTTTTTATGAAAGTTTTGAGGGTTAATAAATACATATGTTATATATAGATCATCTCATCGCACAAATTTTGATCTAAGACTCGAATTCGGAACTTTGAGGTGTTTTACACTGGTCCAACAAAGGATTTGTCACTCGATTCTTGATGGCGAACATTGATTAAGGTTTATGGTTGGGTACTTGAGTTTTCTATCATAGTTGAGAGCTATGCAAGGAAATCAAAGGTTTCTAATCTAGAGACCTGATTAAAGTCCGCACTAGAGGATCAAGGGATCGATACTAGTTTGGTAGAAAAGTTGCAGATTCGAATAGAAAATCGAATAAGATATTTCATACGGATGATCTGTGTATATTATATGGAATTAAGTTTAAAGATAAATGTTTTGGGCAAACTTTTGTTTTGGATAATTCCGAGGACGAAATTCTTTTAAGTGGGGGAGAATGTAACGACTCAGAATTTGACCACTTTAAAATATACTATTTAAAGTGATTTTAAATATAAATTAGGTAAGGTTATATGTTTCAAAAAATATCAGATAGGATTTGGAAAGAGAAGTATACACAAAAATAGTAACATTTACCTATATCGACAAAAGTGACAAAATGATGATTTCAGAAAAGTATATTTCAATGGTTAAAGAAATTATTTTAATTAATTTATAAGTGTTTATATTTTTAAATAACATTATATAAATTTATTTTTAAATTAGGTTTACATAAATAAATAGTTTAACTAAAACGTCAAAATGTGATCGTAAAACATTTTGTCAAAAATGAACGTTTTGTCGATTAAAAGTTGTCAAAACGTTGTCGCACCTTTATTTTCTTATATAGGAGCATATATTCAAATAGTGTAAGTATTAATTAATTCACTAATCAAGTTCTCTTTTACTAAATAAGATTAGGAAATTCTAGAATGTCATTAAGAAAAGTAATTAAGTTTAAGAAAAGTCAAAAGTAAACATTAAATCCAAATCACATCAAAATCCAACAAAATAATTACTTTTCTTTACTTAATTTTTAGGTGACTAAGACATAAAGTAAAAAGTAAAAAGATGATGTTAAGTATTGAAAAAGTGGAGTTTGCTTTAGGTTGAAATAAGGTTAGTTTGGTAATTTGGTAAGAGGTTATTTTGGTAAATTACCACTTCTTTCTTTTTCTATAGATATCCACCTCCTTCTTCACTTTCATTCGCATTTCTTCTTCTTCTTTTCTCAAGCTTATTCACCTTATTCCTCTCCTCTTTAATGGCTTCTAAGCCATAGGAAAAAAATTGAAAGAAATAATGTCAAAATATTTACAAAATATTCAAAAGAAATCAATGTTCATTCTTTTCAAATCAAACTCATCTTTTCTCCATGTTTTACGCTTCTTGTCTCGGCCATAAATTCTTAAAAACCGAACCAAAATACAAAATTATTTTTTTCAAATAATTTATTTTTTTAGTGGCTACAACTTTCATATTTAACACTTTCTCTCATTTTAAAATTAACCATGTCAAAAATCCACTTCTTTCCAGTGCAATCTCTGGCCCAGTTTTTAAGACAGAGAATAGCCCATTTTGTTTTGATCATAACTTGATCATAGCTGACCCAAATTAAGAAATTCTTTTTTAAAATCATATGAATTCCAGTGGCTACAACTTTTATGTTGATCACTTTTTCAGGTTTTGAGGTTTTCTATACCTGAAACTCAATTCTTTGAAGTGCATTTTTGGGCTTCATTTTTGTCAATCTGACAATACCTCTTCTTCATTCCATCATATCTCCCTCAAAACAACTTGGATTCAAATGATTATTTTTTTCAAATTCAAAAGAAAATAATTTTAAACATATTTCTAGTTAAAAACATTTCTAAAATTTTAGATTTAGAGGGCCTAAAATTAGATACAAGATAACCTATTTTTCGGATCTAAATCTTGGGAATTCAAGTTCAAAGCTCTACCGCTTCTTCTCTATCCTTTCGGCCAGCCTCCATCTCAAACCTCATCCAATCTATTGGAAGAGAGATTTTGCTAGTGTTCAATGGAGTAGGAAGTAGTTAGTGAAGTGTTGGTTGATTAGAATGTTGGTAGGAAGTTTATCGCTTTGGTTTATGGTGAGAAACTCTATTTAATATCTATATTTATATATATGCATGTTTGATGATGTGTTATGATTACTATGGATGCTTATATATGATTTTATCATCAAGTATTGATTGTTTGATATGATTGTTAAATTTTTTACCAAGTCACGTTAATACACGTCGATAAGCACAAAGGAAATCACTTTCCTTTTGAAAATGAAACAGTGTATATGGAATGCTTAAACTTTTGAAAATAGTTTTAAAATGAGTTAGAAATGTTTTATAAACATTTAAATATGTTTAAAGAATAAAGAAAGAAAATCAAGATTTCATCATGTATATTTTAAATATGTCCAAAACAATTTTCCAAAAAAATCGCGCTTTTGTACTAAAGTGACCAAAGTTTAAAATTGATATTTTTAAATGATTAAAAATATGAAATAAATTTGATAAATATAGTAAAATTGATTAAAAGAGATTTGGAATGGAAAATAGGAATTTTCAAATATTAAAAAGTTGTTTAAATCAAATAAGCTTATATAGCACTTTCCGTAGCACTTTTTTGCTGCGAATTCTATAACCTTTTAAATATGAGTTTAAAGGTATCGATATTTCCTAGAATCAATTATGAATGTTGTTAAAAAGTAAAATTAAGAGTTTAAAAGATAATTTGGAATCTTATAATCAATTCCAAAATTAAGCTAATAACTGAGTATGCGGAAACGACTAGTATATTTGTTCCGCCTGTGAGATCTGAGAAGATAAAACAAGGTGTTTAACTAAGGTTTGGGATGAAGCAACTAGTGCCCTGAACTTACCTGGCCTATATTTTCTCTTTTTAGGTGAGGGGTGGAATAGATCGAAAGGAAAGCTTGGATGCTCTAAAAGAACATATTTAAGTTTTTCCAAGATAAAAGAAAAGAAACAAATTCTTTGAATGTTAATTAACCACTTAACATCTTTTTATCGATGATTAGCACGAAGGAACCGGGATCAGATTTGGGTGATTCCTGTCCGAAAAACCAAGATCGGATAAGGATGATTCCTATCTTAAAACCCCTTCAAAATAATTTTTGAAATAAAACATATTGAAGACAAAGATCATTAAAGACAAAGATCTTCATGATGTAGGATTACTTCCCATTAGTCCCTGGATGTGAAATTTACCATATTTAAAGTGGCAGTAGTGCTCCGTTATGAAAATATTCGATTTGTAAGAATATGATTTGAAGTTAAGAAAGAAATCTTTGATTAAGGTTTAATAAATGATTTGGGAATATTTTCCCTAAGTTAAAAGTTATAACTTGAATATAAGAAATCTTTGATTAAGATTTAATGAATGATTTGGAAAGATTTTCCTAAGTAAAAGAGAAAATGATTTGGAATTATTTCAAGATCTAAAGAGGTTTAAAAATCAAATGATTTAATAAATGTTGCTTAATTATTTTATATACTCTTGAAAAGAAAATGGAATAAATTGAAAAGAGTATATCTAAGAAAGATATTTGATTTAAATAAAAGATGAAATAATTGATTGATGATTGATATCTATGTATGAACTTAACTTCTTTTTATCGATAATTGGCTTCGAAGGAACCAGGGTCGGATTTCGGTGATCCCTATCCGAAAACCACTTCGAACCAATGTATACGTTCGAAAGTGAAGACATGTTGAAGATGATGATTATTGAAGACCAAGGATCTTTATAGCGTGAGGACTACTTGTTGACATGCTCTGGGTCACTCCTATTATAGAGTTATTTATAGCAGTGGTCTCCTCATTGTGGAGATTTTTTGGATTGCAAGCACTAATCGCTACTTATAGTAGTAGGAGGAGTGCCTTCAGTTTCGTTCAATCCCAGAACGAACTTGTACGGATGATTGTCTAACATTGTATTGCGAAGTCACAAACGTTGACTTTTACAAATGTACATCTGTTTGTTAGCAGAGAAGGCAACTTCTCTTAGCTTAACACCCTTCTTTAAGACGTATGAGCTCAAAGGTTATATGTTTGTGGAAGTCAAATAGTGATTAAGGGATGACAACGTGGCATTCAAAATGGAACCTATTATGATCAAAGCATGGGTTTGTATGAAAAGCGTGGCCTTGAAGAAATTGAGTGAAGCCTCACTAGCCTCACATCCCGGAAAATGATATGGGATACTATGTGGTCTGCAGACACAAATTCGGAATAAGTGAGTATGTATGGTGGTGTCCAATACGTTAGGCCCTTTGAGGGAAAACGTCCCTCAAGGCATTTATTGGCCCATTTTGATAAAGTGGTTAGTTTGAGAAAAGCAGGGAACTATCGGTTATCTGTGGTAGTATAGCAAGTACAGTTCCAAGTGACTAGTTTGAGAAAAGCGATTAAGGCACCGCGAGAACTATGTTTGTTATACATGGATCGGAGAAAAAGGCCACTAATTCCCTATCATGTTGGAAATCCAATCACTGTGAGATTTACGGTTTTGATTGTAGTCCCAAAATAGCTGTAATGACTTGTAAACATTTCAGCTACCCCTTTTGGTATTATATATTCCGTTTGGTATATTCCGTTGACCTAGTCCGGATATATTACCTTAGACTTAGTCCGGGTATTGATACCTTATTTGTATAAGTTTATTTGAAAAGTGTTTTTAAAGAATGTCATTAAAGATAATATCAAATTATTTTGGTAATAAAAGTGCTTTGGTTATCATAAGGTAAAAACCCATCCGTATTTATGTGTGGGCTTGGTCTTATGAGATACCCTTCTTTTCAAAGGTTTTGATAACATCGTCATGATCTATGCATTTAAAATTTCGAGTATCTGACGTTGGTTTATCAAGCCTGATCCGGATATTTTTAATACTCGGGTCAGATCTGAGTAGTTTCAAATTGAGTTGAAGATGGTTGGAGTTTCCAGAGGAGAGTTGGAGATCTTCATTATCGTATGGACGTACTCTATTATCTGCTACATCTATTGCATTTATTTTGTTATTTTCAGCATTTGTAAGGACAAAAGTTTATAACTGTCCAGGCCAAATCTAGGTTAGACTCTGATGCTGTATTTTAAAATTTTCCACTGTAAAGATTATTATTGAAATAATATATGTTATTCCATTCACGTGTGATTCTGTTCTCTCTTTATTTTCTTTCTACCCTTAACGATCCGTCTTTTTGTGCAATTTATGTTAGACATGTATGGTTTATTTTCGATTCAAAGGGTATGGAAAAACATGTCATTACAACAACCCTATGTACATGCTATAGCAACAAAACATAAACAAGATCATAACTTTCTAACTAATCTCAACATTAGACTTCATTTTAAAGTCTAAATTTCAACATCACATACAAGCATATAACTGCCAAAATAAACTTTCAATATAATACAATAAACAACCAATATTATTTAGCAATACTACCAACATAAATAATGATGAAATTTTCCTCAAAAAGATGTGAGTTTTACTCTCCAAAACTTAACTAAAGCGACTAGAACTTGAAAGGGTCCTAGATCTAAGCCTCCTCTTGAATAAAAATGTGATTTTGGACCTAAAGAGGCCTATATGGCTTGGCCTTGGGCTTAGTAGGCTTGGCCATGGCCTTTTTGGGGTGTCGTTGCATTGCTTTTTGAAAGAGAAGAGGGTGTAAAGAATAAAGGAAGCATTAATAAGTGTTTTAAGGAAGTAAAAGAGAGAAAAGGTGATTTTTTTTAAAAAAACATAGAAAATATTTGGAATCCATTAGAGAGCTTTGGAAAGCTTAAGAGAGAAGGTGGAATATTTTAAAAAGTTGAAAATGAAATGAGAATTGAAAGAGAGAGATTTGGAATTTGTTTTATATAAAATGGATTTTGCAAATTACCATTTTGCCCCTAAAGTATATACCCTTTACCAAAATCATGCCACATCACCCCCATCCACCTCCTTGCCTTGTAATACATGAAATCCCAAGGGTTTACCCTTTTACCCAATGTATAATACTCATTACTTGTACTACGGTGTCATAAGATGTGACTCAACATCTTTTCTTTTATTTAAATTAGATTTTTCACTTGAAAATGGTCTGTTCATCTTACATAAGTATACTTATGTTATTAATCTTTAGTTTATTTTCTAATCAATGTTTAAGTTATTTAAAATGTGTAAATATATTAACTAAGGTGTTTACTACTTTTTAAACAACTTTTGAATGGTGAAAAATTGAAAATTTTGAAAAAGCTTTCCGATCACATTTTCTAATTTTCTTTGAACTAATTGTTATTGTAAACCAAATTCAAAAAAGAATTTTCTATTATTAGTTATAAATTAAAGGAAGGTTATTTAGTTACTAAAACCATTAATTAAATATTTAAAATTAATTAAATATTCACAAATCAAAGCGATAAAATTCCGGGTCTTTACATTCCTCCCCCTTAAAATAATTTCATCACCGAAATTTCACCACATGACTGCTCGATATTATTCATAAGTCTGCATGCTGTTCATAGATCACTCAAATACAAAATCTGATTCGATCACTATTGTAATACATAACTTTATTTCCAAACTATAATCGCTCACCCGATTCACTAGTGCGAACTTCGATCAGGCTTCTTGACTAGAAACCTCTGTTCTCCTTACATAGCCTTATACTATGATAAAAACTTTTGGTTTCCTATCAAGAACCCTAAATAAGTGCTCGTCATCAAAATTCGAGTGATAAATCCTTATTCGGAATGGTGCAAAACACCTCAAGTCATGTACTCGAATCTTTGATCGAAAACTATATGAGAAAGGGAAATGATAATAACCTCTACTCATTTAAAGGTTCTAATTTACCCCTTTACCTTCTTACCCTCCCATAAATATTTAAGAAATCATTTCACTAAATCCTAATTTAGGTCCAACGTTTTAAAGCGACACAACTTATTTATGAAGCCTTTCATTAAATCACCTAAATTTATTAACTTGGGTAATACCCTCCTATATCCTACAAGTATATATATACAAACAATTTATTTTTAAATCTCTTCACTTTTAACTATTCAGATGTAGGGACAAAATAATTTTGGGTCTTAAAACTAGGTTAACCAATTTAACCTCTTTATCCATTCGATCTAGTAAGTAGCTAAGAAGAGTAGGATGCTAGTATCCAAACTGAGCCTTAAAGTCGACTTTTTCTTAGACACTTCTAAAGTAAAGGTGTTTATTAGCCGGCCCAATAACATTAAATAATTTTTAACCTCCTAAGTATTTAAATCCAAAAGACATTATTTAATAAAACCAAGTTTATTAAACTTTCTTATTAAATTAATTCAATTTTAAAACTTTATTTATTAACCATTTTAAATCAAGATACCTTTACATCCTGAAAAATTAGGAGCCAAATACATGGGTTTTATTTCAAAAATCTTTTGAAATAATATTGTATATTTTATTCGTAGAAAATACACATATAGCTCGAGTAACCACAAAATGATATTAAGGAACTGGGTACTACCAAACAATATCATACATCACCTGACCAAGAAGGGTAATACTCAAGAGAAGTGTTTACCATCCGAATGCATCTCTTTCCTATTTTAAGTTATTTTTGGGCCACTCGAACTAGTTAACTTAAAAATACTTCTTCTATTTCAAAAAACCCCCCTTTTGAAATAATACTTTACATATTTTCAACACAATATTTATTACCCACTGGCTTTGGGTTCATTCAGATTTGAACTAGTTTCGATCATACAATGATAAAGAGAACAATTTACCAAATGCCCTACAACTATAACATTCGCCTAGGCAACATCTGATCATCACTTAGAAAATTATTTTGATTATCCCAAAAAAATCGAGACTCGTTACCTAAACCAATCCAAAGAAAATACTTCTTACTTAAAATTTCCGTTCCAAAATTTTTTATCCTTAAACCAAAATACTTTCAAATAGTACTATTATTACTTTATAAAACCTTGAAAACCATTTTCAAAGCACCGGGATTTAATTCCTTAAGTTTCCTACTTAAATCTTTTTATTTTAACGACCCATCTTATAACTCAATCTTTATAATACCATTCTCTTCTATAAAATCATTCCTGAATATTCCAACTTTAATAAACATCTTTTATTAAATCAAATCCTTAGTCTAACATTAACATCAAACGCCCTATAGTCAAATTGTGAAACTTAATTCACATGGTGTTCAATTCGATGTTTCTCCAATTACCTATTTTCCTAACCCATATTTTCGAAAGGAAAACTACCTATATAAACACTTAACCCTAGCCAATGCTCAACTGGACGAACATAACTAATAAAACCCTAAATGATAATAATAGAATATTATCATTCCTTAACAAACAATACATCAAAAATAACTATTCTATATTATTCTTGAAAAACAATCTTTTATACATAAAATATAATCCTAGGTAAAATTATTTCACTTACCCATTTTAAAACAATACCGTGTTAGTCGGTCTTGTTCAAGTGTTTAGGAACCCCTATCGGTAAAGTTGGCCAGATGTATCGACCGGAATTCATAAGCCACTTAATATATCAATTTGCACAATATAAAACATTTTATACCACTAACAAATACGTGCTCTTATAAAATAAACTCAAACTCATTCTAAGGTGTCACTTACCCTACCTCTAATGAGATTAGCCCACCAAACCCAAGGTTCTCACATAACCTTTAGCTCTGATACCAAATGTAACGACCCGCCTTTTCAACCCTCAGTAATCGACACTAATACATCCACGGTATTCACGTGCCGCTCCACCAAGTGTTGATAAGACAAATGATTAGGGGAAAGAAGAAGAAAGAAGACAAGAAAAAAATAAAAAATATAGAATCTCACACCGCAACAAATAATCTATAATATAACAATGATCTTTACAGAAGAAAACTTTTAGATACATACATCCATCAGAGTAGGCTAACATATTATCAGCTTGGACAGTTATAACAACCTACCCTTACAACTGTTGTTATCTATAACAATAACAAACAACGGAAAATAAAATAAAATACAAAAGTATGTCTTGGGCATCCAGCTCATCTCATGAACTCCAAAGCTAATCGAAAAACATGCTCGGTTTTACCTGAGCTTTATAAGAAAAATAACGCTCGGATTAGTCTGGTAAAACCAGCATGAGAAACTCATATCACAAGGAATTTTATTTATTATACCTATATAATCCTTTAAAATCAAAGATATATCGTAATACCATGCTGCACATAAACACGAACGGATTTTTACCTTATGATAACCAAAACATTTCTATAGAAAATCCAATGATATTATAATAATGTCTACGGTTTTAAATAAATTATGAATATAGCCGATATTGTTACATTAATTAAATTCCAGCATAATAGGTATACAACTAAATCTGTAAAGACATGTATTAGAGAATGGATTCCATCAATGACAAGGCTATTGAGGTACCACCTATCATAGTACACCTCTAGAATAATATACCAATGCCAACAAGAACGTCTTGCACCCCTGCTTACAGGACCGACCTACCCCTTACATGATAGTACCGAATATATCATCACCCTGGTTTCTTTGCAATCTTTACTGAGAGCTCTCGTGCACAACCAATCCATAAAATGAATGCATATCTAGAAAGGTGATGATACACCCTAATTGGGAACGACCTACTTAGCCCTGCTGCATATCCCATGTTTTAGTCATTGTCGATTGATGAGGCTAGAGGCTAAGTTTTACCTTTTAAATAGAAAACCCACTTGGAATACTAATACTATCCACCAGGCAGCAATGCACTGCCAGCATCCTTCCATACAAGTTGTTCAGGATATGAACAAACCGAAGACACTACTTCTACAACAACCATTTTGAAATCACCCTCAGGATTAGTAGCAAGTAGCCCTTGCACTTCAAAGGACTCCATCTTCAATCCCATCATCTTTAAGATGTCTTTAATACGTCGCTTGAGTTGGATCAAAGTGGTTTTAGAATTATTCATCTGATCCCGGTCTCTTCAAAACAACACTCGACAGTTTTCGGTAAACTCAACCTCGGTTCTTTAGGAAATAAACAAACAATACATAGGAGTAGGAATCACCCAAAACTGTTTTAAGTGGATAGATCTCCCTATCATTTTCCTAAGAGAACAAAATGGGATTTATACGCATAATACAACATCATCAAAGATGACTGTGCCATATAAACTCACCTGTTTCTCCTAGATATTTCTGAAGTTATGTTTTGGTCTATATTTGATAGTCGGTTATTTAACTATTAGGTAAACAAACAAGCAACAATACGGAGATTTAATTACCCATAGCAACCATTAAGCCTTAAAGAAAACCCTTTATTTATTTAAACCCCTTTCTAAATATTTATCAAAATATTCATATACTTATCTCACTGGCATAAGTATATTCACAAAACATTGTGAAAGATTCTCATTTAAAAATCATATTAAAAGGATCAAACAAATGTTATTTAAATTGGAGATAAAGATAACCTCAAAAACTATTCCTTCAGTGTTAAGTGTGGAACGAATGTCCATACCACCAAAATTAAGAAGGTCAATTAAAGGAAATCCAATCTCAAATTCTTTTATAAATTTATTACATAAATCCTTTTAGAAATCTCTTTTATTTATGAAATCTCCTTTACTCAAATTCCAAACCCATTTATAAAACACTTTATAAATCTCCAAGTTTATACAAACTCTTTTATAAATACCCAAAATTATTTATAAAACTCTTTATAATTATCCAAAACCATTTATAAACTTCTTTTATAAATATCCAAAATTATTTATAAACTCTTTTATAAATATCCAAAATAATTTATAAACTCTTTATGATTTTCCAAAACCATTTATAAACTTCTTTTTTAAATATCCAAAATCATTTGTAAACTCTTTTATAAATATCCCAAATCATTTATAAACTCTTTATAAATCGCCAAAATCATCTATAAAACTCTTTTATAAATATCCATTTATAATTCCCTTTTCTAAAATATCATTTATGAATATCATTTGTAAATCTCCTTTAAATAAATCCTTTATAAAATATTATTTACAAAATATCATTTGTAAACATCTTTATCAAAATAATTGGACAACTTATAATATCATTTAAAACACTTAGAATTAAAGTCAATTTAAAATCCATAACTTTTCAAATTTGAAGGGAGGCTTAGTGACCCAATGATACTAAATCAAGTTACTATTTATATAATTTTTTTCTTCCAAATCACATAACAGTAACTTACATAATTCATCATATATGTAAATACAAATCCATAAAAAAATCAGGGAATATCATAACAATATAAACCAACTAGCAATACATGTCCAAATATCATAATAGCAATATGATGATTTGTCCTGCTAAATAGGTTTCCAAACAATCTATTAAGTTTACTTATAGCATAACTGGGATTTATTTTTGTAAGAGATGTCCACATAATCAAAACAATTGAGTTATACCAGAAAGGGGATTTATTCTGCTAACAAATGTAAAAGTTTAGTATAACCTATTCACATCTGTATGGTTACTTAATGGTATCGACAATAAAATCCCTTGTGTTCAAAACTATTCTTTGTAAAAGAAAGTTGCCTTAAAACAAATTGATCCTTGTAAAACAAAGTAATTAAGAACTTAAACATGTAAAAAAATTAATTTCAAGTAAAAAATATAATTAAATCTTAGTAAAATCTTAACTTAAAATAATTATTAATTAAGAAATAATTAACCTTTAATAGTTATTTTATTTATAATTTAAACCTTTATTAATTTATAATTAGAATAATTAAACACTTACTTAATAATTAACCCAGCACCAATGGGGACTAGGGTTTTCACCCCGCCGCCTCTCTTCTAATCCATGTTTTCGTCTGTTTCCCCCTTTATTTTCTTCAATCTCCATCCCCTAATCTAGTTTTCTCCATCGCTGCTGGTCATGCTTCCTCTCGCCTTTTCTAAATCCCATCCCTTTCCCGCCTCCGGTTTCGCCTTACACATCCAACCCATGTCTTCAGTGTCGAAATTTAGTGCATTCTCATCCTATTTGAGTTCTCTTATCTTTTGCCCCCTTGATTTTGATCGTGAATTGCCTACATCTCTCCTACGTCTGCCTCAAAAGCTTGACCTTTCCGCCTCCTCACCGCATGCAATTAGAGCTTAGGTGCTGGTTAATGATCATACTCCGACGTGGTCCTAGCATTTCAGGGTTTTGTTAGTTTTTTCTCCTTTGAAATCGGCTCAGGATTAGGTGTGGGTCCTCTGTTGTTAGTCTGGAGGCTTTGGCTTCATTTCCTGTCACAACCGACACTTTGGCCTTGCAGGGGATCTGGCGGTGGGTTATTTTGGGCTGTTGGAAAAGGTAGTTGTTAGTTTCTTTATGATATATTCTCCCTGGTTACTGCTTCTTGTCATCTAGTTTGTTGCTTTTGTGCAACTTGTGTTAGTATTGTGTTTCTTTTGCTTGCAAAGTCTGGTTTGTAAGCTTGGGACTGCCTAGGTAGCCGTCAGAGTTGTTTTGTCTGAGTGGAGTGCAGTGTGTAGACTATGTTTTATTTGGTTGTTAGCCTTCTTTTCAGTGTTATACCCTGCGTGGTGTATGTCTAGTTTTTTCTAGGCTGATTAGTTGTGGCTAAAGCTTTGTAATATGTTTAGAGTTGATAGGCAATCTGCCTATCACCTGTGTTTGTATGTTCTCATTATTTGTTATAATGAAAAGTGGACGGTCCACTTTAAACACCGGTTGGCCCTGCCAAAAAAATAATAATTAACCCTATACTTAATTAAAAATTAATTAAAAATAAATCATATACTTAATTTATAACTAATTATAATTTATCTTACTTAATCAAAGACTACTTAAAATTAATCTAGCTTTTAAAAGATAATTAATTAGTAATTAATCTTCGCTTAATTATAATTAGTAAACCTTGTTTAATACTTAATTAATTATTAATTACCAAACTTAATTAAATAACAATTTATAAATAAATTCTTAATTAACTATCTTTAAACTTACTATTAAGTTTGTAAAACATTTCTAAAGTTAACTTAAGTACAAAAAATCTATTCCACAAAAAGTTGAATTTTTACCAAAACTGCATCCGTAGCGACTATCGCTACGGATGCCATAACTTGCAATTTTTTTCCTAAGTTACTTTGAAAACTTGTCACCTTTGATAGCTTACTTACCTTTCCAAAACATAAAGTAAGCATTCTTAAAAATAAAACAAAGTTTGAAATTTGAAAACGATTTGATTTTTGGAACCATAACATCCTAGTTTTTATACAAGGGCTTTTACGTCGCCAAACCATACAAGTGCTAACTTTTTGGCATGCTAGTATGAATTTGACTTGGGATTCTAAGAGAGTCCTTTGTTTTCATATCCTACTTTCCTGAGTGTGTACGTAATTCTTTAACTCTGTTACATTTTGTAGTGCATATGACCAAGTTGTTCTATGGATCACTTCTCACTCTAGGACCAAAGTGA
The DNA here is from genome assembly GCA_030737815.1 of Allium fistulosum. NCBI lineage: Eukaryota > Viridiplantae > Streptophyta > Magnoliopsida > Asparagales > Amaryllidaceae > Allium > Allium fistulosum. The sequence goes on along the minus strand of CM060904.1, from coordinate 1,212,727,303 downwards.
TATTATTCATTCTAGTCCAATCACTAGAGATGCAAGCGGGGTTATTCGATTGAGAACTTCCTACTATGTGCATTATGGCTTGATTTTGATAGGGTCAGCTATTGGTAGAGGGCCCTTCTTATAACTCCAAAATGTTCACTGAATAGTTTATCCAAGCGAGGTTATTTGGATTTTGAGGACCATCACCACTGAGAGTAAGCAGAGGATGTTACTGAGAAGCTAGGGCAAGTTAATTGGTGCTAATAATGGAAATAAGACTGATCTTTAGAGTAGTTTGATTCATAGACCGATGTCCAATTTAGTTATTATCCTCTTTATAATGTGATTACAATGTATACAAAGAGAATAATGGAGTTTTTCTTAAAATCTCTATCCTTTGTACTAATGGAATTTATGATATATAAATAGTTATTTAGAATGAAGTCTAGATGATCCAAATGTGTGAATTGCACTCCAAGTATCTTCCAAGCTAATGGATGTCAGGGAATGGTCCAGACATTGCCTTCTATGCTCTATATTATTGTTGTGTCATTATAAAGAAGTTGGTATGAATCATCATCTTTAGCATCATGCTCTTGTAAGACTACCAATATCAAAGCATGATCCTATCAAGCTGCCTATGTCAAAGCATGCTCTTATTAGGGTCTTGGCATTATTGTAGTCGTTCTAGATGTCTTAGGTTCCATGCATTGCATGGCTAAAGTTCGGCAAACCATGTGACCATAGATCGACGACAAATTCCGTTGTGTTCGGATAGATTTTTTGAGGGACCCACCATGTTTTTGGATAATGATAGCATGAATAACTACATTGACAGGTAATGTTGGGTCGTTTGTTGATGGCATTTCAGATGGCTTTATTTATGGCCAAAGAACTTGGTAAGGAATGTGGGTGGTAACATGAGTAGGCTCACTCAGGCATTATGTCTCACTTATGCTTCATGATAGGATGATTCTGATTCACTAGAGGAGAGGTTTAAGATATACAAGTTGTATGTACAAAAAAGAATAATGGAATGGTTTGGGATTGCATCCAAAAGACCATGATTTGGGATTTTCCCGTTATTAGGCTAAGAATATTTTTTATAGAACTCCAATAATAAGGTTAACAGTAGGGTTTTGAATTAATTGAGTAAAAATTGAGTGAGGAGGCTTTTATTTATATTGAAATGTTAGGAAGTGTGACTCACTACAAGATCTTCAATAAATGAAGCCAATAAGAGACTAAGTAAAATAATTATCTCTTAACTTTAAACATAATAAGCCCATATTCTCCTTATCCTTTTTTGACCATACTATGTGTATCATATACACATATTTTTCATTTTATTTTAAATCAATAATTAATTTTTAATTTATTGATTTGGCCCACTTAATAGATAATTCTATATATATATATATAACTAAATTATGTTGGCCCTCAACTAACAACAATAGAAACTAATAATTAAATTAATATAACGTTTATATTAATTTTTTCCAATTAATATAACGTTTATATTAATTTTTTCCATAGCAGTTTATATCACTTATAAATTATTTTATTTAGTTGAGTATAGACAAATGCTAACAAGGACGGTTGTGTGACTCCTAGGTATGAACTCTTCAATCGGTAATAATTACATAATTTAAATACCAAAGCCTATATGGACTTTTCCAAAGCACTGCAGTAGACATGAGTTTAGTTACATGCAGATCCTATTTCAAATCATTTAAGCTATACCTTTATGCAATGATATATTATGCATATTTTCTTTTCATTGTTACTATATCACTAAGATATCTTGAGCTAAGTATAGGGTTAAAGCTCTAATGATATTTGTAGTTAATTGTGAAGTATGATATATAAAGTCCTTGGTTTAGTTCAATAAAATTTATCAATTAACCGATTCACTACGGCTAGAGATTTTGATTTTAGATTGACTACCAACTATGATGACACTAACCTTGTATATTGGAGATGAATGGTCTCTTGAAGATTACTTTCCTTCAAGTGGTTTAACTTATCCCAACTATGACTATAACTTGATCATCATTATGATGCTGTTGACCATAGTCAAAGTATAGTTTAGATACTAAAAACCAAAAGTATTCTCAAGTAAGAAGACAACTGCACATCGTCACTTGAGATTGTTTATTCGACTTTAGAAATAATTAACCTATAGAAGACTCCCCGTGAGTCATAATGTATTTACTCCAAACAACCACAAGTAACCCCTTTGCCCCATAATAGTCATGAGTAACTCATCGCCCATCATATGGAACAGTTACATACAGTAGTCTCAATTGAAGTATTGATATTCCATTCTTGAAACATCTTTACTATGAACTTCTATGAATGAGTATTTATTAACATGATTCAATATTCATAGTTGTGAACACGCTCACAACTGCAATTTATTATATATTTTCCTAATAATTTTTTTTGAATATTTAATGTACATCACAATATGACAACACATATAATATAAAACAAATCATAACCATGCCTTATTTCGAATAAGATTTGTTCACAAGAGTTAAGTCATATTAAAAAAACTACATAATTGCCACCAGGACATACCCTTAACTCTATCATGATTGGTATATCATGTTGGAGTTCATGTAATGATTGTTGGACATATTGATTTCGTTGTTAAAGAGTGCTTCAATTTTCAGACATTGCATGGAAGTTGTTCACGAAATGTTGACGATGTTGGACTACTCAAATGAAGAAAATTTGGCTAAGTCCAATAATGTGATGACCCATTAAAGTGTCTCAGTGAGATAGAGACTAAACAAGGGTCGGTTCGGTAGGATACACAAGTTGGGCAAGCAAAGACTTCAGAGTTTGGAGTAGAATCAATGATGTTTCATGCAAGGCGAAGTGCGGAGCTTAGAGAATTCAGAGCAGATCAAGTATAACTCAGAGTGATCGTATTTTTGCTTTGGGGAATGATAGAGGGTGATGAATCAAAAATGAGGCTTAGACTCATGTTCATTTTGGGGCTGGCTTAGTGACGACCCAGAGTAAATGCTAGGTTGACCTAGGTCTTGCACTATGTCAACAATGTACTCATCTTTTGATCTAATTGTAATAACCTTTTCATTTTAACTAAATCTACTAGACTCCAATAGGTTATAATAAATATCTTTTATCTAGTAGTCAAAGGGTCAGGATCCAAAATCCTATGTCTTTCCTACAAGTCTGAGAATTTAGAGAAAGACATAGCTTTATCATATTTTACCTTAACTGACTCATTAAGTTTCTATACCTATTTCAAATGATTATCAATGTTCGAGAAAGATAAGTTATAGGCAGGGACGGATGTATGCATAATATTACCTGGGCTACAGCCCGGGTGCAGCACTTTGAAACTTCAAAAATTGAAAATAAAAGGCACGGCCGCACGGACGAAATCAAATCACCTCTTCAATTGGTCGCTCCTTATCCAATCACGACATCGCTCATCACTTTTGCGAAAGTACCGACTACTGTTCTGCGACTGCAAGCCCTAGCCGCCTGTTGCTTTGCCTTTGTTCATTAGTGAGTTGATTACTGTCTTTTCTTTTTTTGGTTTGAAATAGAAATGTTTGTGTGTACTTTGCTTGAGCTATGTTTAGATACTGAAATAGACTACTGCTTCTACTGCTGAAATAGATTACTGCTTCTACTCGTCCCTGAACATAACCTAATTAATGATCTAACACATTTGTTTGTAATTTTGAACATGCTTCTACTGCAAGTTGCTTTAGTATAAATTTGGTAAAACTAATTGGGCATTTTGTTTTACTGTATGTTGTTTTACCGTTAATTAAGGATTTTGCTAATTTGGTAAAACTCATGTAACTTGGGTATTTTTTTTAGGTAATGTCAAACTCAAAGTCTAGCAAAACATTGTTGTCGTTTTACAAGTTAAAAGGAGATAACACTTTGGATCCAAAAAATAAAACTTCTTCAAGCTCCACTGAACAACGTCCTTGCAAAATGCAAAGAATCATAGTTGATAATGGCGGAGATCATTTTACAAGAGATCCGGGGAGGCATCAACAAATATGGAAAGAACATGTAAATGGTAGAGATGAAATTCGAAGAAATATCTTAGATTGGGACCATTTCAACCACATCTTGACATTTATCCACCAACAAAAGATGGAAAACAACTACTCCGGTTTCAAAGTAGTTGGTTTAAAAAATATCCATGGATTGAATATTCGGTTGATTGCAATATGGTCTTTTGTTTATATTGTTTCTTATTTGAAAGTAATCTGCCAACACGTGCATCATTTACAGTTGATGGGTTTCAAAGTTGGAAAAGAGTGGGAGGAGTTAATTGTGCATTTTTGCAACATGTAGGAGGGTTGGGTTCATCCCATTTGTGTGGCGTTAAGGCCGCAGATGATTTAATGAATCCTTCTTTGCATATCAAAAGAGTATTTGATGCACAATCAAAAGAAATGGTTGAGAGAAATCAACTATGTCTTAAAACATCTATTGAATGTGCCCGATGGCTTGCTTTGCAATCATGCTCTTTTAGAGGTAATGATGAATCTCTTGAATCTAAAAATCATGGAAACTTTATTGAGATGATAAAGCACTCGGCAAAATGTAGTGAAGATATATCTAAAGTGGTTTTGGAAAATGCTCCGGGAAATGCAAAGCATACTTCACCCACTATTCAAAAGGAAATTTTAACCATTTTAGGTGATAAAATAAGAAATAAAATTCGAGAAGAAGTTGGAGATGGAAATTTTTGTATTTTGGTTGATGAAGCACAAGACACTTCTACCAAAGAGCAAATGGCTATTGTCCTAAGATTTGTTAATAATGGTGGTTTAGTTCAAGAACGTTTCTTTGGGATTGTTAGTGTTGAAGACACCACATCATTGACTTTAAAGAATGAAATATCAAAAGTTCTTTCTCTTTATAACCTTGGAATTAATAAAATAAGAGGACAAGGATATGATGGTGCAAGCAACATGAGAGGAGCATGGAATGGTTTGCAAGCATTATTCCTAAAAGAATGCCCATATGCATATTATGTACATTGTTTTGCCCATCAATTACAACTTGCATTGGTTTCTACTTCAAAAGATGTTTAAGATATTTGGTTATTCTTTTCAAAATTGGGTATTATTGTTAATCTTGTTGATGCTTCTCCTAAGCATCATAGTGAATTACAATCAAGTCAAGTAGCAGAGATTGCTAATAAAGTAGCACTTGGTGAAATTGAAACAGGTCGTGGAGCTAACCAACTTAAGACATTACAACGAGCTAGAGCTACCCGTTGGAGCTCTCATTTGAGTTCCGTAAGTAGTTTAATTGATCTCTTTTCTCCTTCCTGTGATATAATTAAGAACATATGGGAAAGTCGAGACATGAAACCAAATAAACGTGCTGAAGCAAAAGGTGCCTACCTCGCTATGACTTCATTTGAGTTTGTTTTCATTCTTCATTTGTTGAATAAGATATTAAGTATCACGGATGTGCTTTGTAAATCTCTTCAACTAAAAGCACAAGATATTATAAATGCTATGAATCTTGTTACCACTACAAAAACACTCCTTCAAAAGCTAAGAGACAAAGATTGGCTTGCTTTCTTTAAGAAAGTGGAAGAATTTTGTAAGAAATGTTTCATTGACATACCCGATATGAATATGTCTTACAAAATTGGCACATCTCGCTCTTGTCAACAACATGATGATATTAATGTTCTCCATCATTATCATATTGACATCTTTAATGCTGCTATTGATTTTCAAATAGTTGAGTTGAACACTAGATTCTTTGAAGGAGCAATGGAGCTACTAATCCTTAGCACTGCTTTGGATCCAAGAGATGCTTATAGATCGTTAAAAATTGATGACATTTGCATTCTAGCGGAGAAGTATTACCCGCAAGATTTCACATTCCAAGAGATACATATATTAAAGTGTCAACTACAACATTATGAGCTTGATATTCCATCTCATCCAAGTTTCCAAAATCTATCAACTATCTCTGAGTTGTGCAAACAATTATTTGAGACAAGAAAGAAAGACATTTATTATTTGGTTGATCGATTGATTCGTCTTATTTTCACTCTTCCGGTTTCTACGGCAATGACGGAGCGAGCTTTTTCAGCTATGAAAAATGTTAAAAGTGTTCTACGTAACAAAATGGGTGATGATTTTCTTGAGGATTGCATGATTATCAACATAGAAAGGGAACTAGCTGAAGATATTGATTTTGGATTCGGTAGTTTGTGATTTCAACTCACGTAAAGAGCGTAGGGTACAACTTGTCTAGATTAGCGTGTTTACCTTTTGTATTTATCTAAGTCACGCATGAAATATACATGAATGTCTCATGTTTTTGTAAGCTTTCACTAGACATGATTAAAAATTAGTTGTTGCAATTTTTCATATTATTTAGCTTTATTTTTCATTTCTTTCATCTCTTTTACTTAGCCCAAGTCATAATAAAATCCTGGCTCCATCTCTGGTTATAGGTTATGGAAAACCACGCCAAGTGGTTCTTCCAAAAAGAAATTCTTGATTCTATCACCTTGGAGGGAGGGATAAATGCATCATTTTATATATCAAATCCAATTTTCTAGACGCATAAATCCCAATTTTCCTAGCCTTTCATCAACAAAGGGATGACAATCTCCTATTTGTACGTGGAAGTTTAAACTTTTCATAAGAAGGTGACAAGTCAAGGAAATCTCGAATCACTCGGGTAGACTACCACCACTTACAAGGTTGATATATTCTACGAGATATATAGTCCACATGATTTGAGTTTTTCTCAATCTGAATAGTAGCTGCAGGATGTTTCACTCCTAAAACTATAGCATCTCCTACTATAGTTGAAGAAATAGTCATTATCACCAAAGTTGCAGAAGCAGAACGTAGTTGCATTGAACTAGGGACTAACATAGCTGTAATAACAATTGGTAGAAGGGGGTCACACCTCTACAACTTTGAAATCCTCCCAGCTACATAAAATGAAACAAGCATTTGAAAGGTCTACACTAAGGTAATACCATCAATAGCTTAAGTTTAAAGATAATGAGAGGAATGGAGGCTAGATGTGGTAAGGCAATACTGGAACCCCTAGTGGCAAAAGCAATACTATTGGAAAGGTGATGTAAGCGAGAAACACCCGGGTAAGTTGATTTGAAGTGTGATCGATTATCACTGTCAAAACAAATTTCAGAAAGATATTGAAGTTAGGAAATCAAGATCATGGATTAAGGGGCTAACATCGATGTGGAAGGTGGAGTTGAGAAGTGTAGAGCGAAGGAGGTGAAGTCTAAGAAAGTGGAGTAGAAGTGAATGGAGAAGAGTGGAATGGAGGAATGAGAAAGATTTAAAATCATAGAGTAGCTTTATCACAAGAGGCCATTTTTTAATCCTTAGCTCAATTATTTAATAACTTGAATATGATTTCATCCATTATATGGTAGAGTAGAGTCATATGGCTAATTGAGCTGCTAGATGTAATTGTGTTTCTGTCAATGACTCAATGGCAACCAAACCGAAGATTTTCCCTACATATACATATAGATATCAATGCAATTATGTATTTCAATATTCCTCTGAATTTCCTGAAAAATACATTACTAATTGATAGGTTCATAGTTATTGAAATTTTTTTAAAATAGTAAAATAACCTTGATCTGTCTTTCATCCCTATTAGCAATGTTCCATGTAGTACTCCAATCTTTTCTCATTTATTTTCCAATTTTCCAATCTTACAAATCCTATATGTCGAGAATCGTGTTTATTTGTTGCTTGATTTGGCAATTGGTGGCACATGTCTGATAAAAGCGTCTTCGGAGGCCATGAACACTTTGTTGATTCTAATGCTAGCTTACCTTCTAGGTCTCGATATTATTACTATTAAGAATAATAAGAATAGTGGAAATTAAAATGTTGTTGCCATTGTATCACCCATTATAGAGATTGTATTTTTTGTATTCATTTATTGTAATTTCCATAACATTTCCATTTGCTGTATTTTTTACTTCTATTTTCCTTTTACATGTTTACTTACCCAACAAGTAAACATGCATTAAGTAGATGTTATGTAAAATGTTTTCATCAAGTAATTCAGTAAAGATAAAGTACTTTTTATGTTTATCGTTTCTTCTTTAAACTTTCTCTCTTCTTCTTCTCTCTTTATTTTATTCTTCTTATCTCTTTTATTTTATACAAATAATTTCAACATGGAATTATAATAAGATTTTATAGAGTTTATCATTCAACTTAAGTCTGTTTGAATATGGTGTTGGAGTTTGTGTATTAACTTTGCTTCCAGATCCATTCTGGAAAACCACCATCCCTTTATTTTAGTTATCGCTTCACCTACTTCTTACATTAATCCTTCGCTATCCTCCACAAACAATTTTTCACATGTTACAATTAGCACTCACCTAGATCAACGACCTTACTTTGCCTTCCACAAGTTTACCCAGATCTAACCCTTAATGTTGTGCATTGCATTTATCCCTTGATGAATTTGTTCTAGGAGTTAGGACTGTTAGTTATGTTTGCAAAGTTTGGATGGGGAGAAAGTCGTGTAAACTCCAAATGTTTTATTATTACGAGCGTTGGCATGTGCTTCGCGCGTGATGATGGCATGCGCACTTCGCGTGTGAATTATTTTTTTACAAATTGAGTATTTTTAACTCATTCAAAAAAATGATTTGCACAAATATATATTTAGTCATATTTTTACGTTGAAATGATACATAGTTAGTTTCAATTTTTCTTTCTAAATTTCAACATCTAATTTTTTATTAGTTTGAATTTTTATTTCTATTATTAATTAATAAATAATGAATTTAATTTTTTATTGGTTTGAATTTTTATTTCTGCTATTAAATATAAAAAGAAAGACTTTATGAAGAAAGTTTATTTGTTAGATCCTACTTTTAATCTATAGTAAGGTTTCGATAATATTTGTAGAGGAGTGTTTTGAATTGGTAAAGGAAACATATCTGATCCTATTTTTAAGTGATATTAATATTTAATAACATTTTATAGAGGGACATTTTTGGTAGAACACGTTGATACCAAAAAAGTGTGACGTCAAACGTATTACAACTATTATTAAAGAAGAAATATATTTAAGGGAAAATTTGGAACTTCACGGTCGGACCAAAAGATTGCGTTTCCAAGCCAACTATTAATAAAAATTTATCTTTTGGATTTTATTTGAGTGATTATTGAACGGTTGGTTAGTGTTACACTTGTTTTCTAATATAAAAATATTTTACAAGTACGTAAAGCATAGGAAAAGAAAAATTCACGCAGTAAGGACAGTAAAATTAACGAGCAAGTGACTCTTCCATTGTGCAGGATCAACATGGTACAGGTACGATATATTGCTAAGCTACATCAATGACGTAACGACCCGTAAATTTTAGATAATTTTATTTGTTTTATTTATATATTTAATTGAATCTTATGAAAATTTAAACAATAAAATTTTGAAATTTAAATTTGATATTTGAAATGCGTCTATTTTAACATAGCAACTGGTAAATTTTTATCAGTTAATTTGGAAGTGTATTTTCTAACGTAATTTTATTTCAATTTATATCGGTTAAAGATTGATGATAATAAAAGTGCTCTGAAACCTAAAGATGTCAACATGAGAAAATTTATTTAGAACACTCTGAATAAGACTACGTAATTCGTTTCACGAAATTCGGACATTTCTAACTCCATTTGGATTTTTTCGTACGGAATAGCAGCATTTTCGGTACCGATTATCGACTTTTGATCGGATGATCGTACCACTGATATCAGTATACCATTTTGATCATCTCGTCATGCTGATCTCTACGGTATAATCAATTCTATGTTTTAAAGTCTGGTACGCAGCGGAAACTGTGTAACGGTCAAATGCATCGGTATCCGTTTAACCCTTTGATTACCGTGTCTATTCAAATTTTGAACTGCCGCTTGCTTTTAATAATTTCTTGAATTACGCGTGACCGTTTGTTTTCCCATTTGAACCTATGGCATTCAGAATAATTCATTTTCCTGAGGTTACTTTTCGTTCTCTGCCATTCCTTTTTTCCCTACCTCCCTGAATTTCCGCCATCAGCTAGGAAAACAAAACTGAGAAATGCACAGCCGAACTCATATTGCCACCAAAGAAGACATCAAGCTTCCACCTCTCTCGGTCTCTCTTCTCCCATCATCTCTCAGCCTCCGGCTCACCCGCTCTTCTCCCCTCCGCCTAGACTCTGTGTGACGACCCGAAATTCCGTGCTCGGAAAATCGCATCATCGAAAAGAAAGAAAGAGGTGAGAAAGTAGAAAAGATAGAGAAGAAGAAGAAACAACCACAGAATCTCAACAGCGGAACGAATAAAATATAATATATCACATAAGAGATTACATAATATCATATACATCAGAGTTATACAGATAATACAACACATACTAGACAGTTATAAACACCTGTCTAGTTAATACAACTCATAAATCACAGAGATACAACACAGAGGAAATACAGATAAACACTAACACAGCGGAACCAATATATATCTATACGCTGAAGCCTCCTGCTCCATTGCTGCTTCATAGTTCGTCAAAGCTAACCTGAATCCCTTGGCTACCCGTAAAAATTTGGGTACCCGAGAGTTTATGAAAAACAGAAATAAACTTCGGGTCAGACATGGGTCTGGTATGAGTAAACGGTTAAAGTTGGTTAACTTTTTAAAAACCTTTGAAAACAAAGGGTATCACGTAAGACATCCCACACATAAACATGGAAATGTTTTTACCTTACGCTAACCAAAACTTTGATAGGAAATTCAGTGCTATTATAATAGGTCTAGGGTTTTCAAGTAAATAGAAAATAGCCGAAATTGTTACATTCATTAAATTCCAGCATACATAGGTATACAATCAAATCCGATGGCACTTATTGGATTTTGGATTCCATACAATGGCAGGGCTACTGGGGTACCGCCCGTCACAGTACGTGGCCTAGATCACCGTACCGAGAACCCACCCTAAGTTCCCTGCAACACAAAGCCGGAACCATCCCTTACTGGACAGTCCCAAACGAAACAACCCCACGGTTGTTCATGACCAACCGCACACTAAGCCGAAAATAATAAGGGACATCTAGACAGGGGTATGTCTCGCTCTCAAGTGGGTGCTACCCACGAAGCCTTGCTGCACCTCCCCTGTTTTAGCCATTCCCGGTTGATGAGGCTTGAGGCTACGATTACCTTTAGAGAACACATCTCTTAGAATGCTCATCGTCCACCTGACGATGTTCTGAAAGCATTCAATCCATACAAGTTCGTTCCGGGTTCGAACGAAACCGAAGGCATTATCTCGTTACACTCATTTTGGAATCACCCTCAGAGTCAACGACAATAACCCTTGCACTCTGAATCTTCACTCGAGATTCACGACCTATCGTAAATTTGGATCGATGTGGTATTCGGGTCTCCAGACCTAGAATCCCGGTATACGGAAACCCGATCCCGGTCTCATCGAAATCCAAACCGTGTCTTTTAAGGCCAAGTTGTTTTAAAGTTAAAACAATTTAATTCAATTATCTATATACTCACAGATAGATAAATCACAATATAACAATAGATATAACATCATCATCATAAACAGATAATCCATATTATCTACTCAAACAGATAGTCAATATCATCATACTTAACCAAGCATCCATAACACAATAGATCTATATCTGAGATCACAATCAATCATGGAAATCAATATCATCAATCATATATAAACAAAGATTAATAATCACCTCATTTATAACTAATTTAAAATGAATTAAATTAATTACAAATCTCTAATTAATTTAAAGTGAATTAAATTAATTACTTCATCAATATTAATCTTGCTTTCATAACCATTAATTAATTACAAGTTAATTAATTAATCATTTCCTACTTTCCATCTTAATTAATCATCCTTGATTAATTATCTTTAATTACATTTGTGTAATTATCCTTAAATTATTTTACAAATTAATTACTTTATACCAATTATAGAAAGTAACCTTTTAAATTACTAAAATTAATTCCATTACTTCTTAATTAATTACCTTAATGGTTTTCTTCATTTATTAATTATTCCCAAATAAATCCATTTTAAAATTACATCATTAATTATAATAATTAATGATTTCAAATTACATTTATTTCATTTAGCAATTTATCTTTAATTTAAACCAAATTGTTAATCACCTTGATTAACTCCATATAGTAATTAACTACCCTTAATTACTTCAATAAATAATTCAATTATTCCATAATTAATTATTCTCTAATTAATCCCTTGATTAATTTTTACCAAGTAATTATACTCAAATTACTTTCATTTTTAAATCATCCAAAATTAATTACTTCCCTAAGTAATTATACTCATCCCATCCTCAAAGGTTTATTTAAATTAATTACTTAAACAATTCACATTTAACTTAATTAATTTTAATGAGAAATAAATTTCTCATTTATTTCCATAAGTAATTTATATTTAGCTAATTCACAATTTATTATCTTAAATTAATAAACTTAATTAATTATCCAGATTAATCATATTTATTCCTTTATTTACTAATACTAGTTAATAGCCTTCATTAATCATTAACACTTCTTAAATTTACTTAAAGTAATTAAATTAAGATTTATTATCTATTTACAATTACATTTCATCTTTAATAACTCATTAATAAATCCTTAATTATTTAATTAATTAAGTATTCAATATCACTTAATTAATTCTTGCTTACTTTATTAATTAATAATCATAGATTAAAATTCAACTCTTATTTAATTAATGATTCTTAATTATCCATTTATTTATCCTAAATTAATTATCTTAAACCTTAATTAACTAATTTAACTTTTAATTACTAAACTAATTAATCTCATCATTAATTAATCAAATTAGATAATTATTCATTTACTTAATAATTCCAAATCTATAAATCTTCATTTATTTAAGAGGTAAAGCATTTTCTTATTAATGGTCAAATTCACATTTATAAATGCCTTGAAATGCTTTACTTTTGAATCTACTTTTCCATTTCATTTTAAGTTTTAGATTCAAGATAATTACAACTTAACTTAGCTAAATTAAAACATTTTAAATATACTTTAAACATTATAAAGTTTCTTAAAACATTTTATTTTTATAAAACTTATATTTAATAAAAAATAGGAGACAAAGTGAATTTGAATCCTATCTTTAACATTTTGATTTTACTTTGTTTTTAAAACCCAGCTTTTAAAATTTACAACTTTAAAACTGCCAGGCTTTTAAACTGGCACACAAACCAAATAACCCGGGCTCCCCCTGTTTTACTTCGAGTCGAACAGAGAAAAAACCCCGGCCATTCCCTTCATTTACTCGAGAAAACTCGAGTAACCCTCCAGCTCAAACCAAAACTCCTCAGTGCTACACAAATGCACGGTACACGTGCACCGTGGCTCCGGCCAACTCCGGCCTCCCACCAGCACGTCATTCCCTCGTCCACCAACCTCAGACCGGACTGTGCTCGCCCAAAACCATCACGGCCCCTCAAATCGAAATCGAGTAAAAGAACGAAGCCTGGAAACACCACTCAACACCATCTCAAAACCTGTCAACGATCCAATCTCACCGCCTCGACCACCGGAGGTCACGAAATTCTGGCCACTCCTACGTCAGCTCACCCCCTTCCATCCCCTTGAGCCCGGTTGAACTCGATCAACCAGAGGATGCGCGCGAGACAAAAACCCATCCCCGTTAGAAACTAGGGTTAAAAACTTCGAACACCAACCATTTCCCCCACCGTAGCCATGGCCATCTACGACCAATTTTCCAGTCATCCCCATAGGCTCCTCCATCACCTCTCACAAGCCCGACCACCCTCGACCACGTGATCATCGGAAATGCTCGAAAACATGATTTCCAGACGAACCCAAATAACCCATTCAATACTACATTAAAAATTATGAACTTGATCTTAAAAATCCTAGCTTTCATCTACTATTTCAGATATATGATTGTATCAACAAATTTCCATATTTGGTTTTTAACATTTTTCAAGTTCCTCTGTGATTTCTTCTACCAGACAATGTTTCCTATTTAAAATTATTGCAAATATTTTTAAAGCCTAGTTAAGTTTAAAACAACAAACTTTGGTTTAACAACTTAAACCTAAAGAAGATTTAGGAAAGAAGAATTTGAAGATGAACTCAGTTTTAAATTCCTGGAACACTAAACAGAGGTGGTCACAAGCCTTAGCTAACATACTCACAGTTTTCAGAGGCTTAAAACCCATCATCCAAGCATATATACAAGCATACATCACATGTTTACTTCAAAAATAAGTCATATATATATATCAAACAAAAAGATATCTCATATTAACAGTTTTAAAGTCAGAGGCTTATCTAAGATCAGAGATGTTTTTAGTAGCATCAGATATGCACACACATACATAAGTTCACAAAGCATTGCATATACACCTACATATAGCCAAACATAATCACAGAAATTATCAGAGTATTTAAGTTTTAGTTTTAAAAGTTTACTCACCAGAATTTAAATCAGAAGCTTGTTCTTTTGAAACAGGGAGGCTTGAAAACTTGCATACATTTTTGTTGTTTTGATCTTTAAACTTGCACTGGCATTAAAACTTGAATGTGAATTAATCTGACATCTTGTTATAGTGGAGATGTTCTCATCTTTGATTCAAACTGACATGCTTATGCTTTCTATTTGATTTCAGGTTTGTATTTTGTTTAAGCTTTTAAAACTGGAATTGTAAAACTGTGGTATACGAAATAAAAAATGAAGCAAGGTTGATAAATAAACAAGTAAAGAGAATTATTTATTACAAGTACACAACAATCAGAGATTTTTATTTTGCTTTGTGGCTGAAAACATTTCGAACATACCTTGTTTTGATGCTAGGATAAAAAGCATTAAATGCCAATGTACTATATGTCTCAACCTTATCTTCTTTTAGTACATAGATATTTTTAGTCTTACCTTGTTTATTCTTAGGTGCCAAGCATACTTCCCCATTTCGTATGGCATTGAAATGATTTTTCTTGCCTGCACATTTTTTCTATACTCTGTTTTATACTTTGTTATAGAGCATAAATAATTTACTTTGCCTTTTACTTAAGTTTTACTTATTTCCTGGCACTAAAATGATTCCTCTCTAACCTGCAAATATATTTTACTAGCCTTACTATCTTGTACCTAAGTGATTTTCAAGCCTGCAAATATGCTTCTAAAGATTACATAATATTTTACTTAAGCTTTACTTTGCTATTTGCTTTGCATTTGTTTACTTGCTTTGCTTCTAAACTTACCTGCATATCCTATTTATTTATTACTCTTTTATTTTACAGTTTATACTATTAAATACTACATTTATTTACTTATTTTCTATTAAGCTATACTCTAAAAGAACAAAGTCATTTATTTAATTTAAATCTAAGCTAAAACCATTTAGACAAATTTTAACTTAAATCTTGAGTATATTCTAAAGCCAAATAGTTATTTATTAAATATTGAATTTAAATCAAATTTAAAACAGACATTGACTATTTACAATATATACAAATATATGTATATAAATAGAAAACAATTTATTAGCTTTAAAAGATAATTTATCAGTTAAATATCCATTTAAAAGAAAATTATCAAGTCAATTTATATTTTATTAACAATTATATATCAAATCAATTTAATATTTAATATAGATTATTAAATTGATATTGCTCAAAATTCCGGGATGTCACACTCTGGCCGCAGCCAAAGTCATCCTTCCCCTGTCACCAAGGTTCGCCGCTCGCCTCAGCAGTTACCTCCTCCGCCCGAGTTTCCCCGCACCGCACCCGCGTTCCCCTTCCCTGTTCGCTGCCCCATAGCAACCACCACGCAACCCGCCTCCACCTCCCTGCTAGTCGCCAGCAACTCGACTGCATTGACACTTCTCCGCCTTCAACATTCGCCCAGGCAGGCCTTGATTCTTTCTTTGTATGTTTATACATTTTCCTATATACTATAGCCTATATTCATTTGCATGGATTTATATTAGAATATATATTTGTTTATATGTCCAGTTAACAAACCTGGTCGCATGTGTATCATAGTATATTTTTCACAAGCTTATTTTATATAGTCTATACGTTTGAGTCATGCTGGTAGGTATATTTGTTGAAAAGATAAATTATCTATATTGGGTATGTCAGTATTTTTTTATATATTAAATATTGCTTTTAAGTGATCTGTTGGGTTTATTTTAGTATATAGTTATGTATATTGGTGTGTGTGTATATATATATAATAGTTTGTTTAAAATTTAAATTTATAAAATATGTGTATAAGTATATAAATATACATTGGTTTTGTAAGCTGTTAGACCTTGGATTCTTTGTTTACAATTTTATTTACAACATACATATGTTATACTATTATATAATTAAAAGTACTATATATAGATTCCAGAGAAATTCTTGTTTTGTTAACCTGCATACATACGAAGTCTGTCATACTCTTGCAACAGTTAAGAACTTTCAAGTGTAAATATATATATGTTAACCCCTTAATTTCTTTTCGTATATATATATATTTATAATATATCTGGTATATGATACATACAAAGTTTTAAAGTGTATATTCGGTGTATATATTTTGATATGTATATATATATAGGTTTATACAGGTTATAAACTGATTGTGTAATGATGTCAATTTTGTAAATACTGATTTTATATTAAACATTGTTTATTTTAACGTATTGTATATATAAGTTATAATATCTGTATATTAGATATATATATCTTTGTGATTTGTGTCGGTTCAGAGATGTTCAAAAGTGTATAGATTTTTGTACTAGTTTGATTTTAGATCTATACATAAGTCTATTTTATATATAGGTTACATTATTTGTATAATATTATTTTCGTTCCCTTGTCTTTGACTATATATATATATATATCAGTGTTGATATATTTTACAACATATATCTCTAAGTTTATCTTTTTTTTTTGAAGTATATGTTTTAATTTTTAAATTTACTTGTGATATACATATGTCATCTAAATATGTAATTTAAATTGAATATGGGGTTTTGGGAAAAATTTATGATAATAATAATAACAGTCTATATATATTCCAATTGCGTCGAGCAAATTTGACTCATTCCCATCGTTTTTCCCCATCTATCAGCTTTGTATGTCGAGCCTGTTTCTTCATCGAATCGTGTCCATCTAGCGTTGCTTTGGAATTCGTAGCTCATTTATTTGTCAAATCTATCTAGCCTCGAAAGATGAGCAATCACTCACGATTTACGTTCTTATATATATTAAATTTGATTTCAATTGAAACGATAATTAAATATGCTACTGTTAGTTATTTACATTGTTATATATATGCTATTACCTGTATCTGTTCACCAGTGACATCTGACACCATTATTTGTTATTTATATTGATGATACATGCCTGTTATATTATTATTATATATGTTATCACTCTGCAAGTTCCCTGTTAGTATAGAATTCCCTATGTGTTGAAATGATACATACCCGAACGATCAGTAGAATAGGAGAAAATCGTTATGGGTTGAAATGATAAACTCAAGCGATTTTCATTGAATTGAATTTAGGATTGTGGGTTGAAATGATATATCCCTGTATATATTTAAATTGCGGATTGAAATGATAAATATCCATATCACTTGACCATAGGATAGAAAATTATATACAAACACCGTTGGTCTATATATAAATAATTTGAAATAATTACTATGGTTTTGGAAGGAAATATATGGTTTTATATAAATATTGATTTTAGATATTATATAAATGTTATTTTATATATAGTTAAATTCTTGATTTTAAGCTATGCGTAAATTTGTTTTAATATAAAATAAGCTTAATAATAAAGTTTGATTTTATTAAAACATAATACGGTTAAGATTTATTTAAATATTATTTTAATATAGAGTTTATAATGATTTAATAAATTAAGGTTGAGAAGATAGATTTGAAATTGATTTGAAATTGTATTTAATTAAGAAATATACTTAATTAGAAATCGATTTGGAACTTATTAAATTTGAGATTTTTAAAGGATAAAATTTTATAACTTGATTTTGGTTAAGGTGATTTAAATGAATATTTCAAGTTTAAATAAGTTGAAGGAAATATTTAGTTTATTTGTAATTTGGGGTTTTATTTAAATAATATTAGATTTATTAAGTGAATATTTCAAAACTAAATAATAATAAAGTTAAATTAAATATATATGAAATTATCAAATTTAGTTTTGAGATTGTGAAATATTTAAAGCTTTGGAATATATCGAAATTTAAATGGTTTATTTGTGGTTCAAATCTGTATTTGAAATCGATATAATAATTTATTGAGAACTGAATTGAATTGAAATTATTGATTTGAGATTTGACTAAATTTGAAATTTTGGGATTGGTGTTGATTTGGAATTGATTTGTGAAATTTGAGGAAGCTATTTTATTATATAAAGTATTTTTAAATTATGTTTAAAACTATTTATATATGTTACTTTATAAAATTATTTCATATAAACTATTTTTATATAAATTATTTTTAATATAAACTATTTTAAATTATAACTATTTTCATATAAACTATTTTAAATTATAAACTATTTTATTATATATACTATTATTTATATTTAAGCGGTTAAGTGGGAAGTGTTATGATTCCAAAGCATTATGATTTCTAAAATTTGATTTCCAAAGAATTATGATTTTCAAAGTGTTTGATTTAGAAAGTGTTATAACTTTGAAGTACTAAGATTTTGTAAATGGATACATTTGAGATGGATATATTTGAAATGGAAATGATATCGTATTTGGTTTTGAAATGGAAGTGATATCGTATT
This sequence comes from Allium fistulosum, assembly GCA_030737815.1. Taxonomy (NCBI): domain Eukaryota; kingdom Viridiplantae; phylum Streptophyta; class Magnoliopsida; order Asparagales; family Amaryllidaceae; genus Allium; species Allium fistulosum. The sequence goes on along the minus strand of CM060904.1, from coordinate 1,212,708,415 downwards.
GATATGGTTTTGAAATGGCAATGATATTTTGGTTTTGAAATATAAACTATTTTGAAAGTTTATTAAATGACCAAACAGTGTAATAATTACGTAGTTATTGAAGAGTCCAGGATCGGTTAGGAACATACTCTCTATCTAAACCGAAAACCACTTTAATAACTATTATACGCGGAGTGTGATCCAGAATAAAGTGGTTGGAATGATGACGTTGCTGGATTTGAAGAAAGAGAACGATAATGGATGACCTTGACACTTGTGTCAAATTGGAAATGACTTAAACAGGAGCCGTGCCGGGCCAGTGAGGTTAGCTATCTCTAGCGGACACACTTCTTCGTAAACTACTCATTACTTGTTTTTGATTGGTGCGCACCCTTGAATTGGGAGTGTTGTTTCGCGGTGTTACGATCATTACGGTGATACGTTCTCACCAGTCCGGATCAGGCAAACGGTAGTTTCACTACCTTAGGTATTGCCTTATGTGCCTTGTCATACTCGTATCCCTATGCGCGACCACTACAATTTATTTCGTGTTATACCTATGGAGTACTCCCTAATAGCCCACTAGTTTACGGTGGAGTTTACAGTGTTGTATAGACTATGACGCTTATATAAAATGAGTTAAGGGGGATAATGGTAACGCCTTAACACTATTTTGATACTTTATATTACTGATAGGCATTATCTACTTAGCGTACACTACTATATATAAATAGTTTAACGGATCCTTAGAGGATGGTTATCCCAAACATCCTTTGAGTTACTTGTATTTTCAGTTGTTATTTCACTTGAATTGGATTTATTGATATAAGAATGTTAATCCTGACTCGAGTGTTTTGTGTTTTTCTTTATGCTCGGGTCAGACTGAGTGTACCAGTATTCGAGACTCACCTTTGGAGTTGGAGCTTCGCTTGGAGATTCAGCTATCTATTCAGCTTTCAAATATTCAGTTGATCCCAATGACGTATTCTGATCTTGTATTTGACTATTGTATTCGAGACTTCTGTTGTATCTTGTTTAACTCTATTATATATATAGTAGCTTCATGAACTACTAATTTTTTTTTTTCCGCTGCATCATTGTTATATTACTCTGTGTCTCTGATCTGTGATTATTTTATTTACTGTATATGCTGAGTTTTGCCAAATTTAAATTAACAATCTGATATTTTAAACAATTCAATTCCGACATATATGGATGCGAATGGTTGAAAATTTCAGGTCGTTACAAATGAGAAAGTGCACAAGTTCTAGATATAACATACATACTACCCCGAATCACATACCACTCTATCGTACATATAAGTGCACCACGTGAATACATAAAAGTCATAATTGTACTATACGTCGAAAACACACCCTAAAGGACTATAGTAACAAATGTCTATGGCTTAACAAGCCCACTAGAGACATTGGACCTCACAACATGGCCCACTAGAGACAAGACACAGACGCAGTTCAAGCAACAAGCCATAAGGTCAAAAGAGAGACTATGCTAGAGTTTATCCCTTTGAAATAGAGCTAATGAAGGCTCATTAACACATGACATGGATCCAAAAGTTGTCCCACCTATACCAAAGTTATAGTCCTGCCTAAACCAAATTATCTCACCATACTTCCAGCAATCTATGGCACATTATTGGAGAATGACCTAATGGAATTCATGTGGCGATATCTAGCAATGGCGTTGAGTATGAGAATGATATTATTGATCTATATGATATCATTCACTAAAAAAGGAAAGAGTATTGTAGTAGAAATGAGGATCTAAAAAGTTTTTTTTATAATAATTGGTGTTATTACAAAAACATCAAAAGAATATCAAAACCGTTTTACAATTTCCTGCTTATAATTCAAAAACATAATGAGAGATTGATTTGACCCATGAACGTAGGATTCTTTAACATCCAAACCACATAAATTTTCATATTTTTATTTTTCTACAATTTACTATTTTTCTATTTTAAACCTTTATATAAAATTAAATAAATCCACATAGGCATTTTGAAAAACAACCAATCTACTATTTTCTATGTGTATTGCAATACTCTCCAATTGAATGCACACTCCTAAAAATCTTATTAACACCCCATAGCTCATCTTGCTGAGGTGGCACACCAAGCCACTATGTAAAATCCAAAACCGACCAACACTCTAAACTAATCATGGATTCTCTACTTCAGCCTAATTTTGATGAAAACCATACTCCAAGCCCAAAGTCAATTTACTTCCCAAATAAACAAAGAACAGATGGGCCAAAAAAACTTATGGCCCTAGCCCGATCTCAAAGTCTTTACCGCTCTCAAAATAGATCCATAGCTTGCCGCTTAGTACCAATAGTCAAGCAAGCTGAAGGTATGACTAATAAAGTTAACAAATATCTTAGTAATGAGAATGGTGTGACTATCTTTGGGAGTTTTGGCGGGATATACGAGGGAATTCCTTTGCCAACCTAATCATAAAATCGAAAAAACCTAATAACAACCCTGGACTACTTGAAAAATGCAAGTAACAAGCTACTACACATGGAGAAGATGAAGCTAATATATGTGAATGGGAAGATCGGCTAGAGCTAATGACAAAGATGAGGAAATATACTCCTTAAAAGCCAAGGTGGAGCAGGTTGTTGTTAGCAAGCAAGGAGCAAATCCATAAGAAAGTAGGTCGAATCACCATTTAGTGAGGAGATCGTAGAGTCAGACTTCCCCAACAACTTATAGAGCCCTACATTACATAAGTATGATGACTCCACTAACTCAAATGGCCATCTCAACACCTTTGAATACCACATAAATAATCTTAAAATTGGAAGGATACCCAGTTGTAAGCTATTTCCTGTGCACTTAATTGGAGCCACAACTAGGTGGTTCAGGAGATACAAATATGGATGGATATACTCATGGTCTCAATTGTTCTAAGATTTTATTAGTTAATTCAATACTGAAAGAGAAGCTTCATTAGACCTTATATGCTCTCCTATGTCAAACAATAGAAAAATAAAAGTCTACGTAGTTCCATTGGTATATTCAAATCAGAATATATAAGAAATGAGTAATGTAACACCCCATATTTTTATAATTTTAGAAAAGGCCGAAAAACAGAATTTTTACAAATGAATAAATTTATGGAATCTAAATTTTCCATTGTGTCAAGTAGATTTGTTTAGCCCAAATTCATATATAAAATATTAGAAATGAACAACATAAGAAAGAGATATAGACTGTTTAACATAGCATGCATATTGGGTTTAGTGCCTATTTTGAAAATAATTTAAGAACTAATTATAAGAATAAATCAATACCTTACTTATTAAGTAACTAAATGAATTTGTGTGAATTACTCTAAAAAAGGGTATAACAGTTTGTTGTGCATTAAAAGAAACATTACATATATTAGAAAAGGGAAAGAACAATATATTTATAAAAAAAGAATGCGTTTAATGAAAGAAATGTTACATATATTAGAAAGGGAACGTAACAATATATTTAAAAAAAGAATGAATTTAATGAAAAAGGTGTTACATATTTTCGAAAGGGAATGTAACAATGTATTTATAAAAAAAGGAATGCATTTAATGTTATATAATTTGAAAAGTGAAGACAACAATATATGCATGGAAGAAAAGCGTTATTTGAAAGGAAAGAGTAAGGTTCCTAATTAATGTAAATAAATACACACATGCACATATATATACATGTACGTTTGGATATTAATAAATAATTCCTTACAATTGACAATTATGATGACCGCCCTACACCACCGATACTTGTACAACAAAATAGTGCACTACTGGAGCACTCGGTCGATGTAGGACGATTGTTAAGGGGAAGAAAAAGAAATAAAGATGAGGAATGGAAAAGAAGGGAAGAGAATAGAAGAAAAAATAAAGAAATAAAGCATCACACAATCACATAACTTGTAATATATCTCATAGCGCATCTGATAAAATATAATAGTAATCACAGATATAAAACAAGAGAGACAGTAATAACTATACAAACCACATAATCAAGGTACACAGGCTTATATTGTTATACAAAATAGTAATAGAGTTTATACAACTGATAAATAAACTCAACTGATAAACTGTCTCTGATAATAGTAAGTCAAAACTGTCAAGGCTCAATAGTGTCGCACGGCGGAATAAGCAATAACAACTCAATGTATAAATATGAAAAAGCGTCACCATCTACTAGTCCATCTACATAGCTCCAAGTGTTATTTATACCTGCTATCTAGTTTACTCATCTAAAGTACCTAAGATAATAAAAAGCCAAGCATAAAACCTCAAGTCGAACAACAGTCTGGTGTGAGCGATAGATAATCTCAAAATACTATAAAAGTCAGTATAGTATATGGAACAAACGGTATGGAGAATCATACCCGACATGTCTATACATCCACAGAGTTAGTACATAACATCGAATATATGCTACTCTATGATATTAATAATGGGTGCACTATACAATAAATAATAAGGGTGTCTAGGTATCGGCATCAGTAATATCTACATCCATATGGTGATAAAAGTAATCAAACAAACATGTCATCCATCATCCATCCTCACATTCACTCACTTTGTGCATTGGATATACGATACTCATATGACTGCCATCATATAGTCAAGGTTTACTCAATGTCCCGGTTTCACGGTACTCGAATCCATGCCATTTTCAACAAGCCAGGAACTAAACTATACCCATCATAGATAACTAGAGTACTCAAATCGAAACATCATGTGATCCAAGGCACCTATGATAGACCCAAGTGAGCATCCTCGCATGCCCCCATTTTACGAGTACACATCAAAACCTATGAATATCAATGATCCCTTTACACAAGTCATCCATAGCAGAGCTCATCTCTGAACTGTCCTTACAACTCCCATTTGAAGTCTCCACAATTGGGAACTACTCTAGACAACCATCTTAAGTCATAGTGAGTCATCATGCACCATGTAACCTTCCTTCGATAGTTCCATCAATCTGACTCGTTATCGCCTACTATGCATCCCTAAGTATAGCCATCCACCGGCACAGCTGTCACTTCCTATCATGGAATCGTCATCGTCGAATCACGAAGTCATCGCATCGAATCATTACATCTTCGCTTCAACACCAAAACCACTCGTCGAAGAGCCATATCATCAAAATCGAACGTCGAATGAATGAACCATCACATCGTACTCCTCAAAGCCTCTCTATCGTCCATGTAAAAATTAGCCAATTCGACCATCATCAATAGTGGTAGTATTGACCAATCCAGAGTAGTCGATAATGACCATTTTTGTGGTGTACTTAACCAAAAATGGTTAAATGCAAACAAAAACGTTCGGCATCTTCCCTGAAGTCCGAAGCGCATCTCCAAATCCATTTTGCTTAACCTTCAGATCATCCAGCATGCACGATACTTTATGCATGAAATCAAATCCTATGAGATATATTCTAATCCTATATAACCCTCGAACGGTGTTTTCAACCAACCAACAAACAAACTAGCATACATGCAACCAATAAACATACTAATGTCTTAATATCATATATACATCTATAATAATACAATACAATAAATCCAAGCAACCAATGTGGGATAAATGTAAAAATAGCCTAAATCTGTCAATATCATCAAAATAGTACGTCAATGGGAAAAATGTGATATTTAATTTAATACCATTTTAAAATACTTTTAATTTTTTTTATTGTTTAGCTATTTAAAATCCCATTTTAAAGTTAGAAAAGATTTCAAAACATCGTTTTAATACTATACTAACAATCATAGTACGGTGAGAGACAATATCATTCACCTCAACCAAATTTGTCCAAACCATCGTCAAGTTGTAGAGCTCTCCATCATGAACGTAATGCAAGAAACGACGTCCAAAATGGAACTCGTATGAAAAAGCTATGGAGAATATAAGATAACGAGTTATATAAAGTATGGATTAACCAATTAAAACAGTAATTATCATAATTAATTACCTTATTAAGCTTAATCCTTCTCCTCCTCATTCATGTTCTAGGCAAAAATACAAGAACCCACTTTTCCCCTTTTCTTCAACTTCTCTCTCTTCTCTATCTCTCTCATTTCTCAACGATTTCACGAACCGTCAAATCCGTTGCTCCTTTCTACGCAAGCTCTACCGTAATGCCAAAGCTCACGCCATCTAGTTCCCCCCACCAAATCCTATCTCTAGCCGCCCTCACCATGCCTTAGCCATGATGCACCCTCCATTGGTCACCAATCCGACCTCCATTCTATCCCAAATGATGTCATTTTCAACCCTCGTCGCAAATAAAGTAAGCCTCGCGTAGTGAAATGTGCTCTAGTTTTGTGTCCCCAAAAAAGCATATATGGCCATGATTTACGGATCGTTGGAGAAGATGACCATCCAACTCATTGTTGGTTCCAAAATGTCGGCCTCGAAACAAGGAGAAATGAGTCTCAATCGGATCTCGATTTCGTCGAACAGTTGATTTTTAATAATTTTTCAAAGAGGAGAGGGTGAGTGGGTTTTAAAGGTGCAACCATTATATGCAGCAATATAATAGTAAAATATCTTAGATAGGGGAGGGATTTGATTGGGTGATTTAAATAATATAATATTCTTTGTTTATTAAAATTCACAAACAAACGATCGTACGTTTCGAGCTCGCACGATAAAACATTACATTCGATCGCGATGAAACTCGTCTGCGTACATCACCTTATTTTTCCAGTCCCGCTAGTATAAATTTCATTGCTATCTAACACTACGCTCCAGGATGATAATTTCATGCTTTTTGAGACCGTTTTGGCCATTAGATCGGCCAATCTCTAAATATGGTGATCCTTATACTCATTTTTAATTCGCAACGTCGATACGAACTCAACAGAAGTGGTCCTGAGTCCTGATTCGATCATATATGAAAAATCATATTTTTGGGACCGTTAATTAATTATCGATTCAATATTTAAATAAAGTATTTAAATATCCAATCGTTAAAAATACGGGTCATTACATTCACCCCTCCTTAAAAGGTTTTCGTCCTCAAAACCCCAAGGACGAAGTAGTACAACCCAATACCATCACATAAGCAACAGTACAAGAGAAATCGTCACTTATCAACTCTCGAAGATAATCATTGAAAGCGATTACAATGAATGGAATAGACTTATAATCAGCATAGAACCATCATCCTCATTCCTAAGCGCAATCACTATCAAATTCGAAATCAATGTGGCTAAGTCAAACGTCTAAGTTACACAATTATTTCCAAAGAAACAAACAATGGAAAACAAAAGTGCCAACTCACTAATCGAAAGGCTAGTCAACTAAATATCATAAATTACCAACTCTCACAACTATCGGCAACATCTAGCATCCTATACATTGACTTCTCTCTTAATTTTGGCTTATGTCACAGAAAATTCGGTAGCATCTCCTTTGTGCGGCTAGGTCTGGTAAAAATCCAATGCAACATAGAAATATATACATCTTATATCTGAGGCATCTAATATTCAAGGCATCTCATTTTCAAGTACAACCAAATATATATCACCAAATCTACACTACAGATGTTACATACCTCTTTTATAGCAAGAGCATAACATTTAGATGCGAATATAAGCGGACAAGAATCTAAATAGCCAACACTTGCTTCGATGTACCTAATCAAGTACTCAACAAAGAGGATTAAGCATAATAGTAACAACATCATATAAATAAGCATACTAAATCGTATACATGGCAATCATCTCAATTAAATGTACTACATTAAACCATAACTAGCCCGCGTGCCTAGTAACCTTATAAGAAAAAGTAAACATATTAAGTGCTAACAATCATACATCGATGGGCACATATAAGATCCAACATCAAAAATGACATCCGTGCCCCCTAGCATGCAGGATACTAAACTATCTAGTATAAAACATCAACTATGATATCTAATGTGAAAGCTGGCGAAAAATAGAAATCTCCCCTAATGAAGAGCTCCATACAAGCGGTCCTCATGCTCCCATAGATCTCTCACATGCAATCGCCTTTGCTTTCACTCAGATGAAGCATTACTACTTCACCGCCTTTCTTTTAACCTATTTTGTATCACATCCATCGGTACGAATAGGCTTATGAGGTCTCGAATTTCCTGGTCCAGTCTCAATATCATTCAGTTAATGTGGTACCAAATTCCTGAATGCCTCTTGTAAGCTCTCCCAAAACCTAGTAGTGAACAATGGGTTTCGGCCACTTACAATGCGCTTAGCACACAATGGAATCATACTATCCATTCCCATGCTCATCTAGGAATCTCAAGAGGTTATAGTAACCACTTGGCTTCTTTTGTCCAACATTTACTAGCTGACAATACATTCATCTCGAATGAATGTCCGACGCCCTTCTTAATAAAATATCTATCTTGTATCATGACACATTTTATTGTCATCGGGATTTATAGTCAATCTCAAATAGGAACACTCTAATAGTATCTTATTTCTCAATCCAACGACATCGGGGAAATAAACAACGTCTCATCCTTACGGAGCCAACCAACTCGGTCAAGTCTGTACTATATCTCCTCTACAGACACTACTCGTTCTTTTAATTTAGTCACGATCTCCGCTAGTCTAGCTTCATGCTTCTGACTAGTACCAATCTGCTAAATCCAAATAGGTCTGATAGTCAAGCTGGCGATCATCTTTGACAGTGACTCATCGAGTTCTGAAGTCATAACCAGTGATAAACTCGAGCAATGTCCACTCTAGGAATATCGCTCCAAAACTTGTATGTCCTCTACTCGAAGTACCAAAAACTGCATTTCCCTCACCGGCATATAGGAAATGTCAAACTCATAGAAGGCCAAGGATTCCAACCATCGCTACTGGTGAAGATTGAGATCCTTCTTGGAGAAGAGATAATTCAATGATATGGGATCAATGAACAACTCAAATCTCTCTTCTAATAGATAGAGCCTCTAAATCCCTAAAGTGAACACTATCACCGATGACTCCAAATCATGAGTCGAATACAACCTCTCGTGTGGTTTTAGTTATCGACTAGCATATGTGACAACCGTACCTTTAAGCATCAATACCGCACCTGATTATGTACCACAAGCATGTATATGCTATCGACTCCTCGTTCCTGCTCGAAATGAGTAACATCGATGCACTCGTCAAGTTATCTGCCAGACACATGAACTCTTGTCTGCACCTTGCATCTCAAATAAAAGTCTGATACTCACCCAAAAAGTTGGTTAACGGTATTGCAACCGTTGAGAAGTCCTTGGTAAAACGTAGATAACATCTCCCCAATCCAATGAAACTTCTCACCATTAGTTGGTGTTTTCTGAACACCTATAATACAATTATTAATCGTGTCTTATGATCCTCTTCATCCATGGATAGACAAAAGTATCATCAAAGAACATAACCACAGAATTAAGCAAGTGATCTCTTGAAACACGGTGAAGAAATCAATAAAGCATGTCGATGCATTGGCCGAAAGGCATAACCAATCAATCAAAGATCAAGGTAGTGTATAAAATGCTGTAATAGGCATACTCTCTCAAGCTACTCTTAGTTGATAGAACTCTATTGCAAAGTCCAACAAAGAGTTTGCCGTCGCACAACAGAGTTGATCGAACAACTCATCAATAAGTGGAGTGGATACTTGTTCATTATCTCATCTAGCTCAGGATAATCACATACAACCTTAAAAAGCCATTTGCCTTAGTGGCTAACACTGTAGGTGCATTCTACTCAAATATGCTCCTATGAATGAACCATTGCCTCATTAGGTCATCTACTCACATCCTTAGTCTCCTTTGCTCTTTAGGCATCATCTGCCTTACTAGCACGTCTAACTAAAGTGATATGGAACTCTATCCTATATGGTGGTAATCCAGTCATTTAATGGAATGTGTCGGACACTCTCTAGCTACAGGCATACATGACAACTCATCATGTGGCATATCGAGCAAATATAGAAATCTAACCATACCTCATCATTAGGTGGGCAGCTGAACAATACCTTTCGCTCATCGTCTGTTCCTGTCATCAACAACGGCCTCTAGTGATCTACCATTATTCCATACCCCTCTAGCCAATCATTTCCCAAACTATAATACCGAACCTAATTAAATCTAAAGCAATCAATAATAAACAAACATCCATGACTTGAATAGGCAAAGTCTCTACCAACCATGTTGCAACACTCCCCTATTTTGAGGCCCGAGACTAAGCGCTACGGATGCTATACTCGTCCATAGTATTAATTTCCAATGACAGAATATAGGATGTTACACATGTATAGTTTGGTTGAGTCCCCTACAAGGTTCATCATAATTTATGGGTCGATTAACAATTTCAGGTCTTAATTCTAATCTATCTACAAATCACTAGATATGAAGGAATGTGAAACCTCAATGTTAAATAAAATATGTATGGAATTGCCATAAGTGGGAAGCATACCTCAAGTGGTAATTCGTGTTCCCTTCTCTTTCGTCGATAGAGCACTCGATGAAATAGAAATGACAATCAATGCATATGCTTCCACGATTTGTCCCTATTCAGCTGGTTCGGGACAATCCTTCTACAGTGGGTATAGACTCTCACATCGTAACGCCTTGCCAATCAAATTCTCGAAGCTCTCATCAAGTGACCAATCAAACGTTCCCAAGCCGATCACTCAACCCAATGATAAATTTTCCATCCTTTCTATGTGGACTATCAATGAAAGATAGATCGTACTTCGATAGCACATTGATCTTGGCCACACACTCCAACATAGACAGATTGCCTTACTTTAAGTAGGCAAACTTCCTAAACAACACCGACTTTTGAAAAGTCAAGATAAATTTCTCTCTGATGCGAACTATGGACAGATCCCAAGTAAAATGATCCTTGGGAATTGAAGCAAAAAGAGTACTCCACCAGTTCATTGTTCCTCTTTGGAGTCATCTAGAGGTTAACTTCTACCTCATTACATCATCTAACTCTGGGTCATCGAATATCCTTTCGCAAATAGTCATCTCGTCCGATACCCTAATAGTCGATAATGGTCTGCCTCTTTGATTCATGCAGTCTTTATACAGCTTAGTAAAGTCGACTCTAGGCATTTACACTTGAGCACCATAATCATTGGGAGAAACTTAGGCATTCCATAATAATTTTTTGCACCATCTCAACGAACATATTCTGTAAATCGGGATAAGTGATCCCGATCTTGCCCACTTCTCAACCCCATAAGTGGAGTCAATAACGGCATTTCCCATATGCCAGATTGCTCCTATTCTATAATAAGAACAATCAGTCTCTCATAGAGAAAACTACACATCAACAATGATCGTGTGTGCAATACAACTTATATACGACATATATAACTATATAGTTTTGAAAACCAAAATATATAACAAATACACACTCTCTCGTGTATATATACCCTCAATCTAGTCTAAGGTGACAACTTCTACCTTATCTCTATTAGGTTAATGTATCAACTCAAGTTAATTATGTAACCTAAGCTTTGATACCAAATGTAACGACCTCCTTATACCATCAATAATCATACAACCAAATAGTGCGCTACTAAAGCACTCGACTAACGTAGGATGATTTTCATGGGAAAGAAAAAGATATAAAGATAAGGAATGGAAAAGAAGGGAAGATAATAGAAGAAAAGAGAAAGAAATAAAACATCACATAATCACATAACTTATCATATATCTCACAACGCATCATAAAATATATAATAGTAATTACATATATAAAACAAGCAAGATGGTAATAACTATATAAACCACATAATCAGAGTATACATGCTCATACATTATACAAAATAGTAATATAGTTTATACAACCGATAAATAAACTCAATTGATAAACTATCTCTGCTAATAGTAAATCAACACCGTCAAGGCTCCACAGTGTCACACAATGGAATAAACAATAATAACTCAAAATATAAATATGAGAAAACGTCACCATTTGCATAGCTCCTAGTACTATTTACAACTGCTACTTAGTCTACTCATTTAAGAGTACCTAAGATAATAAGAAGCAAAGCATAAAACCTCGAGTCAGACAACAGTCTGGTGTGAGCAATAGATAATCTCACAACACTATAAAAGTTAGTATAGTATATGAAATAAAGGGTATGGAGAATCACACTTGACTCGTCCTTACATCCATAGTTTTAGCACATAAAATCTAATTTACATTACTGTATGATATTCATCATAGGTATACTATAAATCAAAGTACTAAAGGTGTCTAGATATCGACATCGATAATATCAACATCGTGTGACATCCCCAAGGTGATAAACATGGTCAACCAAATATGGCATCCATCATCCATACTCACACTCACTCACTCAATGCATTGGATATATGATACTCGTATGACCACCATTATATAATCAAGGATACTCAATGTCCTGATTTCTCGGTACTCGAATCCATGCTACTCAGTAGGCCAGGAGCTATACCGTACCCATCATAGATAGCCTTGGGCACTCAGATCGAAACATCAGGTGATCCAGGGCACGTATCATAGGTCCAAGCAATCATCATCGCATACCCCTACTTTATGAGTACACATTGAAAACTATGAATATCAATGATCCCTTTGCACATGTCATCCATAGTATAGCTCATCTCGGAACTATCCTTACAACTCCCATCTGAAGCCGTCGCGGTTGGGAACTACTTTAGACAACCATCATAAGTCATAGAGTGTCATCATGCATCCCGTAACTTCCTTCGGCAGTTCCATCAATCAGACTCATCGTCTCCTACTCTGCATCCCAAAGTACAGCTATCCATCGTCGAAGTTGTCACTTCCAATCATGGAATCATCATCGTCGAATTATGAAGTCATCGTGTCGAAACATCACATCTTCGCTCTTCAATGCCAAAACCACTCGTCGAAGAGCCATATCATCAAAATTGAACGTCAAACAAACGAACCATCACATCGTACTCCACCTAGCCTCTCCATTATCTATGTCAAAATTTGACCAAATCGGCCATCATCAATAGTGGTAGATATCGACCACTCTAGAGTAGTCGATAATGACCACTTTGGTCATGTATTAACCAAAAATGGTAAAATACAAACCAAATGAAAACATCTGGCATCTTCCCTAAAGTCTGAAATGAATTTCCAAATCCATCGTGCTTCATCTTTAGATCAGTCAGCATGCAAGGTACTCTATGCATGAAATCCAGTCCTATGGGATATATTCTAATCCTATATCGCCTTCGAATGGTGTTTTCAACCAACTAACAAACAGACTAGCATACAAGCAACCAACAAGCATACTAACGTCTATAATAGCCTACATACATTTAAAATAATACTATATAATAAATCTAAGTAACCGGTGGGATAAATGTCAAAAATAATCTAAATCTAAGAATATTGTCAAAATAGTGCGTCAATGGGAAAAATATGATATTTAATTTAAAACCATTTAATAACACTTTTAATTCTTTTTATAAAATAAGATATAGGTTAAACTATTTTAGAAATCCCATTTTAAAGATAGAAAACACATCAAAAGTCATTTTAATACTGTACTAATAATCGTTTTATGATGAGAGACAATGTCGCTCACCTCAACCAAATCTATCCAAACCATCACCAAGTCATAGAGCTCTCAATCATGAGTGCAATGTAAGAAACAATGTTTAAAACGGCCTCATATGCAAAAGATATGGAGAATTAAAGATAACTGATTATTTAAATAATTAATTAACCAATTAAACACTAATTACCTTACTTAATTACCTTATTAAGCTTAATCATTCTCCTCCTCATTCACGTTCAGGGAAAAAAAATAAAAGAATCCACTTTTCCCCTTCTCTTTAAACTTCTCTCTCTTATCTATCTCTCACATTTCTCAATGATTTCACGAACTGTCAAATCTGTTGCTCCTCTCTATGCGAGCTCTACCACCATGCCAAAGCTCACGCCATCCAATTACCCCCATCAAATCCCGTCCATAGCAGCCCTCACCACGCCCTAGCACAGCCCCACCCTCCATTGGTCACCAATCCGACTGTCGTTCGATCCTAAATGATGTCATTTTCGACCCTCATCGCAATGGAGTAAGTCTTGCATAATACAATGCACTCTAGTTCCATGTCTCCAAAAAAGCGTACACGGCCATGATTTGGGGATTATCAGAGAAGATGACTGTTCAACTCATCATTGGTTCCAAAATGCCATTTCATCATGCAAGCTCTAACCGTTCAACATATATGTTATGTATCTTCTTTAAGGAAATAAATGGAAAGAAATTTCACGTATGTGTAAGGACAAGTAATATCTGAATAAACATATAATCTTTCCAGGACCTAGACTTCCTTGTAAATATAAAGCCTTAACCCTTGCTTCTTTTCACTTTAAACCCTAACTGTCACCTTTCCACTTCTATACATTCTTATCTTCTTCTTCTTCCTCCTCAAAACTTATCAAATCTAAACATTTTCTATTCTCTTCTCCAAATTTTCTTATTCAAAATCAAAACAAAACATATTAAATTAAAGAGGAGAGAGAGAATCAAATTAAAAGAGAAAGATAGAAGTAATAGCAAACAAATTAAGACTTAGAGGTATAGGAAAGGGGATTCATAGAGATTAAGGAAGAGGGAAAGCTTTGAAAAGGTGAGTGAATCTGTTACGGTGTATTATGTTGTGAAACAAGTAATTAAATTTCTCTTTTACGTCTACCGAAATTAGCAGCAATGAATTTTGGGTTTAAATGGGTAATTTACATTAAATTAGTAACTTTGAATTTGGATTGTAAACATGACTTCATTATGGGAAAAACCATAAATAATAACTTTGAGTTGATGAAACTTTGGAGGCAGAAAAGTAGATCAAATAAAGTCCATGTAACATCTCATATCTAGAGGTCAAAAGCTAAGCGCTATAAATGTAGCGGTCTTCCATAGTATTAACTTCTGGTGACAAAATATGGTAATGCTAATGGTATCCATAATATCATAAGCACATGAATATGAACAAAATAACAGATTTCCAAAAAACAACATTTTACTGATTACATTTCAAAACAAATTCATATCTAAGTTACATAATACCTTAACGTTTCCCAGGTAAAGATCAATTATAATCATTACAAAAATACGCCAAGAGCGACATATAACGATACCTCCTTGGTTGATCAGAGTCAATATAGTCATATCTGACATAATATACATAGTGGAACCAACAAAATAAAACTGTAACTCCTAATTAGCTATCCGTCAGCCACCTGCTCGTCTTCGGAAGCTTTATTCGCCAAAATTTCAAAAACCTGAATACCTCAACCCTCAGCCTACTCAATCAATTTTGAGCACCCGAGAGTTTAAGGGAAAACAAAAACTTAGAGTCAGACATAAAGTCTAGTGTGAATAATACTATTACATCTCTTTTTTCTGATATTAAGTGAGACCACGTCGCTTAACGAAACGGGTTTCCCCTCACTAATATCCTCTTTAAAACATATATTTTGCAAATTCTTTCATGCAACCAAACTGGTTAATCAAACTAATATAATAATGATAATAATAGCTAAGTCCATTAAGCTATAATCAGGTAATTAATGGACTATCTGTCCACAAGTAGAAAATGGACTATCTGTCCGAAAACTGGGTTGACTGCTTGCAAACTGGACTAACTGTCCGCAAACTGGACTAGCTGTCTGAATCAAAATGGACTAACTGTCTGAAACTTCTTCTTAGGGTTAACTACCCTTCATCTTTTTCCTTGAAAACCTTTTCAAAATGATTTAAGCTTTTAAATTATACTTATACAAGGAAAATATATTTTTAGCTTTACTCTAAGCTATTTTGTCATGTTATATATACTTTGCTAAAAATACTTTTAATGAATTTTAATAAGGATTTTCTATCCTTCCAAAACAAGTTAAAGCCCTTTTTAACTTGAAAGTACTTAGGCTATATTGCCTGTTCAACACATTCGAAACCTTTGTTTAAAACCTTTAAACAATCCTTTCGAAACCCATGAAGGTAACCCCTTCGAAACCATTGAAAGTGACCCTTTCGAAAACATTTAAAGCCATTCCCTTGAAAGCTTCAAAACATTAGACATCCCTCTTTAAAACCTTTAAATATTGCCTTTAAAAAACATAGGAAAAACCTTTCCTTTCAACCCTTACGAAACCTTGGGGAACCACCCCTTCGAAACCATTCACTAAGACCCTTTTGAAAGCATTAAAATACTAAACCTTTGAAAGCCTTTGGTTCGATTTAAAACATGTGGAAACCTTTCAAAACCATTCAAAAATTTACCCCTTCGAAACTTATGAAAACTGTTTTGGTCGAAACCCTTTGGATTATCCCTTCAAGTAGAGCAAAAGGATTTGAAACCTATTAAAGTCGAAAGCATCTGTTTCGAAACCATTTAAAATCGTCTCTTTCAAAACCATTTGGGTTTTACTTAAATCATAGAAAAAGGGTCTTTAAAACATTTAAGTCGAAAGCAACTATTTTGAAACCATTTCCTAAGTAAAGAAGTGATGGTATCGAAACCATCCCTTCGAAAGCATTGGATAAGTGGCTAGGTTTTTAAAAAACAAAACAACCCTTTCGAAACCATCTGGATCGAAAGGTAGGAAGCGGCGGTTAAAGGCTTCGGCTCAGTCGAAAGTAATCATTTAAAACAACAGTGCAACCCAATCGAAACCATTTCTTTAAATCCATTTGACCTAGTCAAAAGCTAACCAAGTCGAAAGCTACTAAGTCGAAAGCAAGCAGGTGCATTTTATTTTAAATGCAAAGAAATGCCTCAACCCCTTCGGAACCCTTGGTTTCGATTTATTCCTTCCGCCTACATCCAATTCACTACATACCAATTCCCTAATACCATGTGCATTGGTTTTGACTGTGTCGAAAGCGAAGCTAAGGAGGCAGAAACTGGTGCCGAAAGCGTCGAAACAGTGAAAAACATGTTTATTTGTACTTTGAAACTATTTTTTGTACCTAACCTGCCTTGTTTGTCTAAATCTGATTGGCTATCATTGTAATTTTTCAAACTGCCGTCGACTTTCCAGATTTTACAATTTAAATTAATTTACAAAAATCTAGAAAATTCTAAAAATTGAAACCCATCTCCAAAATATTATTTTGGTCTAAATAAAAATTCGCAAAGCATTTGGATGTCATTTAATAGGTTTTTCACCTTAAAACGTATCATAAATTCAATATGAACAATCATAATTCATCAACAAGTATATATAATCATTCCATCATTCAAAAACATGGCAAATCAATGCAAAATATTCATAATTCATCATAAAAATGAAACAATAAAAGATTTGAGATGTAAACGTTATTCATCTTTAGAGATTAAAGAGATTGAGATGTGAAAGGATTTGATTTGCTTAAGCTTCTTCCTAGCTTTTCTCTATCCTTTTCCCCTTTCTCTTGTTAATGGTAACCGACCTTAGTTTGAAAATTTTGAAAATGAAAAGTGAACGTGTATAGGTGAATACACGGCCAAGTTTAAGGGATATAGGAATGGCCTTTTTCCTATTTTACTCCTCCTCTATTTCATTTTAATTCTTTCTTAATTCATTGTTAAATGGCACGGCTACACCTTAATTAAAATCAAATCTCAATCCCCTAATCAACACATTATTTTATTTAATTTAACTAACTAAATATCCTAAATAATATTACTAAAAATCTGGGGTGTTATAGACTCCCCTCCTTAAATAATTTCTTTCTCAAAATTACGATAAGGTACATAACAAATCAATCAAGAAGGTAAAACATATCATCAAACAAGTCAGGATAAGTATCTCTAATCCTGCACTCAACCTCCCAAGTACAGTCTCTGTCATCGTCGCTCCACTGGACTTTTACCAATCTGACAGTCTTGGTTCTAAGCCTCTTCTCATCTCTCGTAACAATGGGAATCGGCTTCCTTACTATAGTCAAGTCTGGTTCTACTACTAAGTCCTCTAGCACAGTCGGTGCAATAATAGTCACCGGGTCTCTAATGCACTTTCTGAGATGAGAAACATGGAAAATATCGTGGATTCTTGCCAAACTGCTCGGTAACTCAACTTTATACGTGAGTTTTCCAATTCTCTCAACAATAGGAAAAGGTCCAACGAATCTCGTTGCCAACTTCCCCGATTTTCCAAATCTAATCACACCCTTCATTGATGACACTTTGACGAAAACCTAATCTCCAACTGAGAACTCTAAATCTTTCCGTCTCTTATCTACATAACCCTTCTGCCTAGACTGAGCCTCTTCCATTCTAGCTAGAATGACCTTAAACTTTTTTGTAGCTTCTCTGACCAAATCTGGACCAAGAACCAACCTAACCCCGGTCTCTAACCAACATACGAGAGATTTGCATGGCCTTCCATACAAAGCTTCTAACGGTGCCATCCCAATACTAGTCTGATAAATGTTTTGATACGAAAATTCCACTAAATGCAGATGGTCTTCCCATGATCCCCTGAAATCTAGAATACAAGCTCTTAAAAAATCCTCCAAGAATTTGTTAACTCTTTCCGTTTTCCCATCTGTCTCGGATGGTAAGCGGTACTCATCTTGAGCTTGGTTCCCAAAACTTCCTGTAGACTCTTCCAGAACTCTCTAGAGAATAAGGAATCTCTATCACTAACTATGCTACTAGGAATTCCATGCAGTCTAACCACATTTTTCATAAACAACTTTTCCAAACTAGGTGATGTTCTAGTTTACTTAACTGGAATGAAATGGGCACTCTTGGTCAATGTGTCCACTATAACCCATATACTTTCATCTCCTTTGTTCGACCTTGGCAACCCGTTAATAAAATCCATAGAAATAAAATCCCATTTCTATACCGGAATATCTAATTGCCGGAGAAACCCACTTGGCTTCTGGTGTTCAGCCTTTGCTTGCTGGCAAATCAAGCACTACTTTACACACAGACCAATATCCCGCTTCATACCTTCCCCGAAGAAACTCCTCTTCATATCCTGGTACATCTTAAAACCTCCTGGATGAATAGAGAACTTCAAACGATGGCATTCCTCCAAGACTTCTTTCCTTATGTTTCCTATACTCGAAACACATAATTTTCCTTTCTTTCTCAACCTCCCATTCTGGTCAAGACTGAAATCTTTCAAGTCAGCGCTCTTGGTTCCATCTCTTAACTTCCTGATCAGTTCAGCTAATACCGGATCTTCTTCCTGTTTAGAAGCAATCTTTTCGAACATCACTGGTCAAACTTCCAAACAAGATAATGTAGGATCGATTTCACTCTAGAGGGGGGTGAATAGGGTGATACTATTAATTATAAAAATTTAATGCGGAAGTATAAAATAATCGTAGCACTAATAATAGCAGAATAATAGCAACACAGATAATAGTAGAATATAAAAACCAGAAATAGAACAACACAGATTTACCCAGCTTCGGCAAAATCCTGCCAACGTGATGTCCCCAAGATTTCTACTGGAAATTAATTAGTCAGACACTTACACACTTAAACTCGCGACACCCGCTATCGACTAACCTAACTCTATGCTCAAACCCCTACCATAACTCAGCCACTAAGTTCCGAATTCTCGAACTACACCACCATAGTTCGTCCCCTAGTCACATGACTAGAATAATTACAAAAGTTTAAAAAGGAAAATACAAACTAAAACAAATTAAAAACAAAACCCTAATTTAAAAATTCAAGCCCAAATAATAGTTTAAAGAAGCCGGCCTAAAAGATTTTGAAGTAAAAAAATGTTCCCCCTTTTCTTTTATTTCTTTAGCCTGTAAAAAATTGCGGCTTCCCATTTCATTCGTTCCTCTTCAAGAAAATAAGGGCTTTTGGGATTTTGAGGCCGTGGATTATAGTTGATTGATCGAGCAGATGTTTTCACGTCGCTTGCTTTATCGATCGTTCGTTTCTCTGATTTGCACATGGCTCCTTCAAATTCGTCGAGTTCGGTATGAATTTGGTATGTGATTTTATGTATTATTTCTTTGATATGCTTGAACTCGATTGTCTTCATGTCGATGATGTTTACAGTTTAAATAGGGATCGATTCCCTTTATTTTCGTTCGAATATATTCACTTAAATTCGTCGATAATTTTTCTCGGCCATTTGATTATGCTTGAATGCTTGAGATTTCTCTACTTGTTCAATTTTAATAATTCTTTGCTTGATTATCATGGCTTCGATTTTGGCTTGTTCGATTTCTTGACCACCACGGCTTTGAAATCTGGATTTTGTTCTGTTCTTTGCCTTGGTCACTACTACTTTGAATTCTGGCATTCAAACTTGACTTTGGTTCCATGAATTTCTGGCATCGTGAATATATGAATTTTGTTACCTCTGTGACTTCGGCACTGTCACTGCTAGCTTGAAGTCATATGTCCAGTAGCTTGTTTCATGTGATGTTCATCATGTTTGTTCCATATGCATATGTATACATCCACTGCCTCCATCTTTATGTTGCATGTTTGTTGGTTCATCACCGTTTGATCATTTATATGTTGTGCCTTGAACAGAACTATTCTGGTTCATTGATGATGCTATGTGCCCGTTGTATATATGCACTGTGTATATACATGTGTGAACTTACATGTATATATGTATGTTGGTCTGGTCTTGTTTCGCTTATCTGGTTTAGCTGCTGTGATAGTTTGTGTTGATGTTGCACTTGATTGAAACTGTTCATACTTTCATGAGGTTGGTTCTGGTTGGAGTTCTGGTTCTGGTCTGATTTGATTTCACTGCACTTGATTACCGATTTCATGACTTTGCTTCATCTAGTGGTAGCTGCATGTATATGTATACATGTGTGTTTGCGCATGTATATATGTATGTGGCCTAATTCAAGTCTTGACACATCTGTGTTCATGCTTGAAGTCTGGTTTAGCTGATCTGGTGCAGTCTTGATGTGCATTTGTACTTGTATATCCACTTGAGTTTGGTTGTTTTGTTTGTTGTGGCCAGACTTGTTTATGTGCATGCATGTGCACTGATTGAAGCTTTGTTGTTCTTCATGTATATGGATGTTTTGTTCATTTTTTTCTAGTCATGTTCATTTGAGTCTCTACTGTGATCATTTACTGTTGAGTTGTATGCATGCTATCCACCATATATGTGTGCATTTTACTCGTTGAGGCTTGTTGTAGTTTCTTCCAGTCTTTGTTGTTTGAATCCATGCTTTATTGTGTTCTGATGTATGTGTGTGTCACACTGTTGCACTGTGTCTGGTTCAAGCATGTTTGAGTTGGTTCATTGAGCTAGCTGTCATGATTTTGTGGGCTTTTGAATTACATTTGTGGTCTGATCATTTTGTTGTTTCATATTTCCTCGAATCTGAGTACAGTCCACTGGTTCACGATGTCTTCATGTATATTCGAGTCTAGTTGGACTGTCTAGCCTCTGTTTTCGTGTGTACTTACTGAATTTTTGGTCGAGCCTCTTTTTATGTGCCTTGGCCCATTGTTTTGTATTGCATGCTCCTAAGTTGAACCTAGCTTTGGCTCGGGTTTGACCTTATGCTCATATCGTGACTTTATTTGTATTGCACTTGAGTTGAACCTAGCTTTGGCTCAGGTTTGACCTTGTGCTCACCTGTCCTTGCAGTTTTATCAAGTGTATATCGGTGTGCACGGCCTTGTGGTATGTACAGTGATACACTGTGCATGTCATAGGATGTTCGTGTATGATGAATTCAAAAATGAATATGATGACGAACAACCCAAATAACTGAGGCAAATAACATTTTCAAAATACACACTTTATTTTATATTGCACAAATATTTCTTTTTCAATTTTACTGCATCAGTGTGAATTTTGTAGATAACTCAGATGCTGGATTCAATCTGGAATAGAGTTGAAGAGTAATACGAGTGAATGAGTGATATGTAGTGAGGTGCTGATGTAAATGATAATTGTACAGTGAAAAATTGTATTGTAATGTGAAATGTTGTATATATAGTGAGAGCTCAAATTTTGTACTATTCAAAAAATTATAATAAAATATTTGTTTGAATAAATATCTGTTTAAATTTAAATTCTGTGTTACTTATTTTATTCAGCAAATATTTATTTAATTCTGTGAAAATAAAATAGTACATTAACAAATACATTTAAATGAATATATATATATATATATGTTTATTATCATCAAACAAAAATCATATACTAGCATATTCAACAATCTCTCCCTTTTGATGATAACAAACATATATTTAATATTTTGAATTTATTAAATGTATTTGATTATTGATAGACTCTATTTGCTCCTCCTATTTGAATGCTCCCTCTCTACAACAAAGCTCCCCTTCGTATATGCATGAAAATAAATAAAAATTTGCGAATGTGCCTAGATGCAAAAAGAAAATAAAAAATAAAATATTTGACCTTTATTTGCCAAAATCTTAGCTTTTCTCTACCCCTTTATTATCAGCAAAAGAGTAATAGTGTTAGAAAAATAGATATAAATGATAGACATTAATACAACATTAATACCCAATCGAGTATAAATATTAAATTTCAATAAAAAATCAAACAAAAATCATAAATACTCTGTTTGACGCATATTCCACTTTAGGGTGATAGGGATGATGTCGGTATACAAAACCATATAGTTGTGTCTATTTGTGGCATATTTATATCAGGAATCTGAATATCTACTAACCATGCATAACCGTTAAGACTTTTAAATGATATTAGTAGTATTCCAAATTTTTATAAAATATGAATTCAAGTATCTTCTAACCACGCATAACCGTGAGGACTTTTAAATGGGATTAGAATCAACTTGTCTATTTAATCAATCAATTTTGATATGTGTTCCATACATGCATAACCGTGAGGACTTTTAAATGAGCATGGAAGCACATAATCAAAAATTCCAAGTAATTCACTCATGCATAACCATGAGGAATTTTAAATGAGAGTGAATACTTTGGATGTTTTATTGCTAAAAATATAATAAATTGAAAAACGAATGATTTCCTGTTTAAAATACCACATATTGACAAACTATATTGAACTTTGATGAGTGATGGTCGTTAGAAATATGATAGAAATAGAGATAGTCATGGAATTTTTACCCATCAAAAGTTATTATAAATCTTGTTTAAATTTCTAAAGAAATTTACTAAATATACCGTCTCAAGTTATAATATATGATTAATATCAACACTCATCACTTTTTCAATCACTATTTATCTTTTCGATAATCAGTAGGGAGTCAGATTATTTAATGTATTCATTTAAGATCAAATCCAAAAATAATTATAAAATCAAATTTTCTAAAATGACTAATTTGAAATAAGGTCAACAAAAACTATTTCCTTGAAGGGATTTTATAAGAAAATTGTCTGCTAATTGAAAATTATTTGAAATGAAAAAATATGCAGATATTTTCTTTGAAAACGTGATGCAACTAATGAATGTCTCTTTATAAAACTCGTTCTACTAGTAATTTTTCTATCAACTAGATTTCCATTGTAATTTGCATCTGAATTTCCCTTTGACTCAAGATTATCATTAGATGGATGTTATAGACCAGACCGTGTAGTTGCAACACATACTTTAAAATCTTTTTAACAGGTTTTTAAATGAAATTCTCTTGAATTAGAATTGAAATCGTGCAAATTTACAAACAGTGACCATAGTGTTAGATAAGATAAACAAATATATCCACTTGTATCATGAGTAATCAGTAATCAATAAAACACCATCACTAGTCCAAACACATCTATATGAACTAATTCAAAGTCTCTAGAGATACATGTGGTGTTCTCGGCATAAAAAGATAATTGGCCAAAATTTTTGAATAAGTCAGAATCATTATCAACATTCATTATCACATAACTGGCTGATTTAATTCAGATTATGGTGTAGATTATCACATTTAATATATCATTCAAGATAAATGTACCTTTACTTATTTTACCTTTACGATAATTTTTCGTTGTTGTCCATTGTGATTCTGTCAACTTTGTACTAGGCTAAGGAACTTTGATTTGTCGCCCGTTTGTACTTGGAACAGCCAGAATCCAGGTAACACTGTTGTTGTTCCTTAGCCTGCCACCACACCTACACGAGAAAAGAAATTTGTGACCTATTTGTTTTTATAGGTCCATGGTTGTTGGTGGCAAACATTTTTGAAAAATATGTTCGAGTAGACCCAAAACTATTTATATTTGTTCCTTTTGGCACCCAGATTTGTTTGACTTTAGGGTATTTTATATTTTTGCCTTTTGGAACCCAAATTGGAATGATTTTCACGTGTTTGGGTCTATACCAACAAATATTGTGATTGTGTCCATTTTTTCCACAAATTGTGCACTTGGAATTTACTTGATTAATTTCGCTACCAACACGTTTAGATTGAGTATACCCAAGTCCTTGTGTATCAATATTGACGGTTTGTTTTCCTATTAACATATTTAATGATCTTTCACTTTTTTAAAATTTCTAAAATCGTAGACAATTGTTGGACTTATGTTTTGAGCGATTCATTTTCCTTCAATAATTGAGTGCACTTTTTAATAGAATTTTCTCTCCTTGTGTTTTCACTTTCTTTCAAAATCAGAATTTCATTTTCGAGTGATTTTTTTAATTTCTGATTTTTTAATTTCTTCTCTAAGTGATGGACACTTATCACACTTAGGGCTCTTGATTTGATAGTTTTTAACCAATTGGTCAAGTTGTTTATTTAATCTATCAAAGTATCTCTTTGTGATTCAATTTTAGTGTATTTCTCCCTAAGTCGTTCGAAACATCCATTTACTTCATGAAAATATATAAGCAATTCTAAATGAGTAAGTTTTGATACCTCGCTCGGCTCGTCATCATCGCTGTCTGTTATATCACATTGAAGACACAAATTTGTTTTTTCACTCTCAATGCCAGTGCTTTTATCAACTTCATCAGTTTCATCCCAAGTGGCTGCAAAACTTCTCCTTTTCGGTTTCTTTCCTTGGCTGAATCAATTTTGAGGACAATTGGGCTTGATATGACCGGGTTTATTGCACTTGTGACATATGATCTCTTGCTCGTCTGAGTTGTCTAATGCTTTGACTATTCTGCTTTTCAGTTGTTGATTTAGAGCTGGATTTCCATATTTGAGATTCCACTTCTTGAATCTCTTTATCAATAGTGCCAGCTCAGCTGCTCCATCATCATCATCACTTTCTATTGTTCCTTTGAGAGCTATTAATTTCTTTCGTGTATCACCTCCTTCGCGTTCTTCTTTGAATTTCATTTCTAGCTCATAAGTGGTGAGATTTTCGATGAGTTCTTCAACTTTAATTTGTTTCAAATCCTTTGATTCTTGAATGGTAGTGACTTTGGCTTCAAAATTCCGTGGAAGGAATCTGAGGATTTTTTGGACTATTTCCAACTCTGTGTATGATTTTTCGAGTGCTTTTGATTTGTATACAATATTGGAAATCCGTCCATACATCTCTTCGACATTTTCTTCCTTGGCCATTGTGAAATTCTCGTATTCGCTACTCAGCATGGCAAGGCGAGATTCCTTAGCTTGAGATGTTCCTTCGTGAGTCACTTCAAGTGTGTGCCACATTTCCTGCGCAGTTAGACAATGTGAGACACGATTAAATTCAATTTGATCCAATGAACAAATAATAGAATTCATAGCTTTAGCATTAGCATTCTGTAGTCTATTTTCAAGATCTGTCCATTGATCCATCGATTTATCTATTTCCTGATTATTTACAACTGTAGTTGGTGTCCTATTTCCTTCTCAACAATATTCCAAGCATCAACAGTTTTCAGAAAAATTTTCATTCTATTTTTCCAGTAAGCATATTCACCATTGAACATTGGTGGTCTAACTATGGACTGACCCTCAACAAAAGCATTATTAAAAGAAGCCATTAAATTTAAAACAAAAATTGGTTTTTGAAAAATCAAAATTTTAAAACAAAAATTGACTTCTGTTCCTAGCTCTGATACCACTTATAGGATCGAATTCACCCTAAAGGAGGGGTGAATAGGGTGATACTATTAATTATAAAAATTTAATGCGGAAGTATAAAATAATCGCAACATTGATAATAGCAGAATAATAGCAACACAGATAATAGCAGAATATAAAAGGCAGAAATAGAACAACACAGATTTACCCAGCTTCGGCAAAATCCTGCTTACGTGCCGCCCCCAATGTTTCTACTAGAAATTAAGTAGTCAAAGGCTTACACACGTAAACTCACGGCACCCGCTATCGACTAACCTAACTCTATGCTCAAAACCCTGCCTTAACTCAGCCACTGAGTTGCGAATTCTCGAACTACACCATCGTAGTTCATCCCCTAGTCACACGACTAGAATAATTACAAAAGTTTAAAAAGGAAAATACAAAGTAAAACAATTTAAAAACAAAACCTAATTTAAAAATTCAAGCTCAAATAATAGTTTAAAGAAGCCGGCCCAAAAGATTTTGAAGTAAAAAAATGTTCCACCTTTTCTTTTATTTTTTAAACCTGTAAAAAATGGCGGTTTCCTTTTTCGTTCGTTCTTCTTCAAGAAAATTAGGGCTTTTGGGAATTTGAGGCTGCTGATTACAGTTGATTGATCGAGTAGATGTTTTCACGTCGCTTGCTTTGTCGATCGTTCATTTCTCTGATTTGCACACGGCTCCTTCAAATTCGTCGAGTTCGGCATGAATTTGGTATGTGATTTTCTGTATTATTTCGTTGATATGCTTGAGCTCGATTGTCTTCATGCCGATGATGTTTACAGTTTAAATAGGGATCGATTCCCTTTATTGTCGTTCGAATATATTCACTTGAATTCGTCAATAATTTTTCCCAGCCATTGGATTATGCTTGAGTGCTTGAGATTTCTCTGACTTGTTCAATTCGTATAATTCTTTGCTTGATTATCACAGCTTTGATTTTGGCTTGTTCGTTTTCTTGACCACCATGACTTTGAAATCTGGATTTTGTTCTTTGCCTTGGTCACCACGGCTTTGAATTTCTGGCATTCAAACTTGACTTTGGTTCCGTGAATTTCTGGCATCGTGAATTTCTGGCATCGTGAATATATGAATTTTGTTACCTCTGTGACTTCGGCACTATTACTGCTAGTTTGAAGTCCTAAGTCTAGTAGCTTGTTTCATGTGATGTTCATCATGTTTATTCCATATACATATGTATACATCCACTGCCTCCATCTTTATGTTGCATGGTCTGTTGGTTCATCACTGTTTGATCATTTATATGCTCTTGCCTTGAACTGAACTGTTCTAGTTCATTGATGATGCTATGTGCTTGTTGTATATATGCACTGTGTATATACATGTATGAACATACATGTATATATGTATGTTGTATATGTTGGTCTGGTCTTGTTTTGCTTATCTGGTTTAGCTGCTGTGATAGTTTTTGTTGATGTTGCACTTGACTGAAACTGTTCATACTTGCATGAGGTTTGGTTCTGGTTGGAGTTCTGGTTCTGGTCTGATTTGATTTCACTGCACTTGATTACCGGTTTCATGACTTTGCTTCATCTAGTGGTTGCTGCATGTATATGTATACATGTGTGTTTGCGCATGTGTATATGTATGTGGCCCAATTCAAGTCTTGACACATTTGTGTTCATGCTTGAAGTCTGGTTTAGCTGATCTGGTGCAGTCTTGATGTGCATTTGTACTTGTATATCCACTTGAGTCTGGTTGTTTTGTTTGTTGTGGCCAGACTTGTTTATGTGCATGCATGTGCACTGAATGAAGCTTTGTTGTTCTTCATGTATATGGATGTTTTGTTCATTTTTTTCTGGTCATGTTCATTTGAGTCTCTACTGTGATCATTTACTGTTGAGTTGTATGCATGCTATCCACCATATATGTGTGCATTTTACTCATTGAGGCTTGTTGTAGTTTCTTCCAGTCTTTGTTGTTTGAATCCATGCTTTATTGTGTTCTGATGTATGTGTGTGTCACACTGTTGCACTGTGTCTGGTTCAAGCGTGTTTGAGTTGGTTCATTGAGCTAGCTGTCATGATTTTGTGGGCTTTTGAATTATATTTGTGGTCTGATCATTTTGCTGTTTCATATTTCCTTGAGTCTGAGTATAGTCCACTAGTTCACGATGTATTCATGTGTACTTGAGTCTAGTTGGACTGTCCAGCCTCTGTTTTCATGTGTACTTACTGAATTTTTGGTCGTGGCTTTTTTTATGTGTCTTGACCCATTGTTTTGTATTGCATGCACCTGAGTTGAACCTAGCTTTGGCTCGGGTTTGTCCTTGTGCTCATATCGTGACTTTATTTGTATTGCACTTGAGTTGAACCTAGCTTTGGCTCGGATTTGACCTTGTGCTCACCTGTCCCTGTAGTTTTATCAAGTGTATATCGGTGTGCACGGCCTTGTGGTATGTACAATGATACAATGTGCATGTCATAGGGTTTTCATGTATGATGAATTCAAAAATGAATATGATGACGAACAACCCAAGTAACTGAGGCAAATAACATTTTCAAAATACATATTTTATTTTATATTACACTAATATTTCTTTTTCAATTTTACTGCGTAAGTATGTATTTTGCAGATAACTCAGATGCTGGATTCAATCTTGAATAAAGTTGAAGAGTAATACGAGTGAATGAGTGATATGTAGTGAGGTGCAGATGTAAATGATAATTGTATAGTGAAAAGTTGTATGTAATGTGAAATGTTGTATATATAGTGAGAGCTCAAATTTTGTACTATTCAAAAAATTGTAATAAAATATTTGTTTGAATAAAATATCTGTTTAAATTTAAATTTTGTGTTACTTATTTTATTCAGCAAATATTTATTTAATTCTGTGAAAATAAAATAGTACATTAACAAATACATTTAAATGAATATATATATATATATATATGTTTATTATCATCAAACAAAAATCATATACTAGCATATACAACATATAACACTATGGTTTCTCCGTTAGACCTAGCCTTGGATCTCCACTGCACTCTGCAATCTGCCAATGCTTCCAAATCTTTCCACTATGCAATCATCGCTAATACTGCATTCTACTGTTTCCTGCTAAGTGCATCTGCAACCTTATTACCTTTCCCTGGTGCGTACTCAATCCCGAAATCATAAGCAGCAATAAACTCTAACCACCTCTGCTATCTCATGTTCAGCTCCTTCTGAGAGAAAAAAAACTTCGGCGACTTATGATCTGTATATAACTCAAACCTCTCTCCCAAAAGGTAATGTCTCAACACCTTCAATACAAAAATCACTACACCCAATTCCAAATCATGCATTGGATACCTGACCTCATGCGGTCTAAGCTATCTAGAAGCATAGGCAATCACTTTACCTCTCTGCATCAGCATAGCTCCTAATCATGTTCCACACGCACCCGTATAAACCACCAAATCCCGATTCCCTTCCGAAACAACCAATATAGGTGCATGGGTCAATAAGTGTTTCAAACTCTAAAATGCTTCCTCGCACTTATCAGTCCGCACAAACTTTACATCCTTTTTGTTAGCTTGGTCTTCGGTGCCGCTATCCACGAAAATCCTTAATGAACCTCTGATAATAACCATCCAACCCAAGGAAACTCTTTATCTCCGTCACTGACTCGGGTCTCTTTCAACTATTCACTGCTTCAATCTTACTCGGATCTACTGACAACCCTTCCTATAAGACTACATGAGTAAGAAACTTCACTTCCTTCTTCCAGAAGTGGCACTTCGAAAACTTCGCTTTCAACTGATGCTGCCTCAGCTTCTCAAGCACCACTCTAAGATGAACTTCATGCTCTCTTTCATCCTTAGAGTACATCAAGATATCACCTATGAAAACCAATACGAACATATCCAAGTGCTGGCGGAAAACCCAGTTCATCAAATCCACAAAGAAAGCCGGCACATTAGTCAGTCTGAACAGCATAAATAACCATTTGTGCGACCCATATCTGGTCTTGAATGCCGTCAAAGGTATATTATCCTCTACTACTCTTAGTTGATGGAAACCTGTCGCCAAATCCAACTGCAAGAATACCTTTGTAACGATTTACAAATCTGTACCCTCTGAACCGACAATAAACCACACATGTCCGACCAAAAAAGCATAGAATGATGGAAAGTCATGAGAAAGAAGAGAGAGGGTGAGAAGAAAGAAAGAAGAGAGAGTGTGAGAAGAGAAGAAGAAGAGAGAAACAGAACCAAAAAATACAGAATCTCACATCGTAGCGGAATAACATATAATATAGATGAATAATCTTTAAAAAAGAGAAACTGTAATATACATACATCAATATCAGAGTACATGAATAAATAATTATCGGCCTGGATAGTTATAACAACCTGTCCTCACAAATGCTGATAATATACAACAACAATGCAGAATAAAATAAACAGATATGTGTATACGACATGAAGATCTCCAGCTCATCTGCTGAAGCTCCAAAAGCACCAAATCGGAACCTGTGAATATACTTGGTCTAAACCGAGCATTGAAAGAGAAGAATGCCTGGATCAGTCTGGTAAACCAGCATGAGAAAAAACACATCTCAACTGAATTTATTTTAAAGTTATAAAAGCGTTCTTTTATCAAAAGAAAGGTATCTCGTAAGACACGCCCACACATAAACACGGACAGGTTTTTCCCTTACGATAACCTAAACCTCTCATATCAAATTCTCTTATATTATACTAATGTCTAGTATACAAATAATAAATTAAATAGTTAAAATTGTTATATTATTAAATTCCAACATAATAGGTTTACAAACAAAATGGCAGGCACATAGTGGATATTGGATTCCATACAAATGACAAGGTAAGGGACTACCTTTCCGTACAGTACACCTCTAGAGGGATGCACCTAGGGAGCAAATACTGCCCGCCTAAACCAACACAAGGCCGGCCTACCCATTCCTGGATAGTACCGAATATGTCATCATCCCAGTCATTACCAACCTTTAACAGGTACTGGGTCACATTCATCACATACTTAGACATGTGTAGAGTAAATCTAGAAGGATGATGACATCTCCTAATGGGAGCGACCCACTTAACCTTGCCACTTCTACCCTATTTTAGTCATTTCCTGGGTGTGAGGCCAAAAGAGGTATCAAATACCTTTCACATATCACATCATCATCATCTTTGAATGTCACATTGCCATTTCCGTTGACTACTAATTGCCTTTCATAAAAATACAACCCTTGAGCTCGTATGTCTCAAAGAGGGTGTTAAGCTAAGAGAAGTTGCCTTCTCCCCCGCCACAGATGTATGTTTGTAAAAACCAATGTACGTAACCTTAAATGCAATGTCAAACATCCATCCATACAAGTTGTCCAGGAACAGGACAAACCGAAGGTACTTTCCTACCACATCCTATCGGAAAATCCCTAGAATTAGTAGCGAATAGTCTTTGCATTGGATATTTCATAACGAAGAGACTACTGCTACTATATGTATATTGGGATTTTAACCCCAAATGATCAACAAGAAGTCCTTTACTATGAAAATCTTAAATATCAATATCATCAACAAATCTACACAATCGTCGCATATAGGTTGGTCCGAAGTGGTTTTAGGATAAACCGATCACGGTCACTTCGCACCAACAACGCAAAAGCGTTACTCAACCTCAAGGTTTTAAATCTCGGATTTCGGTCACGTCTCGTCTCGAAGAATTTAGATAGCTTATCTCGTATCGGGTGAGATCTCGAACGAGATGAGTGCATCTCGGTCGTCCATCTCGAATTTACATCTCGGTTTCTAAAATTCATTTCGGAGTTATCTCGGAGTATATGTCATGTCGAAAATTAGTTTTCATACACCTAAATTTATAGTACTAGTCAATACCTTAAGGAAAACACTATGCACTTACCTTGAATATATCACACGCTTATCATTAGTAATTTAGTATGGAAAAATATCACTTGTATCATGTAAAATAAACAAATAACTAGATTTCATGAATAATGTTCAATATAATATCATATGAGATAAAGTAGACAAGAAACAAACCATAACATATGCACCTTTACTTTGTTTGATCATTCACTTAACTTTCCTACACAATATAATGTCTCATTTCTACCTTTTATGATTTATAGTGCTGCAAGGGAAATCTTAATTTTATAACTTCAAATACAAAAGTCTACAAGTAGAATTAAGATATTCTATGTCTGATTATAGTATTTAATTATTAGCAAACAAAATCTCATTAAGCAACTAATAGCATAGATATTTCAAACAAATGTAGAAAATAGCATACATAGTACAAACAATTTCAAACATTTAGTAATATTATAAGAAAAGCAAAAAAATGATGTACGAATGAACATGTAATCATCAAATGAAATTAATAGATGAAAGAGAATTCCTTTATTGCTTAAAAATAAGCCTTGAGGAAAAAAATTATAGCAGCAAAGACTAAATGAAATCAAATTGGGAATCCATTTAGAACATAAAGTTAAATAAGTGAAGCCCAAAATTTATAGCCGCAAAAAAATAGGGTTAGGAAAAAAACTCAAGAAAGTGTCGAAAAAAGAAGAATGAAATCGGATGTAAATTAATTTGGATCAGAAACCTAAATGAAAATCATAAAGTGAAATACTTACCATAATCGATGTAGATTTTATCATCTTCTTACACTTGTCACTGCCGTAAAATAAGAGACGAAGATTAAATGAGATTTATATAAGAAATAAGGGTTAAAAAAGTACAATTAAGAAGGCTTAAATTAAGGTAAAGGATGAGCTAGCCCAATACAGAAAAAGAGTTGATTTTTTCCAAAATTCAAAAATTCGGCCGATATCTCGCTGTTAAATCTCGTCCGAGATACCGAACGAGATACTGAAATCTCGTCCGAGATTTGGGTCAGACGAGATTCAAACGAAATTAGTTGTTTCGAATCGCCCAGGCTTGAAAACGAGATCTCACCCGAGATCTCGACCGAGATGAGCGAGATTTAAAACCTTGCTCAACCTCATACAGAAACCAAGTCTCGTAGGCTTATCACGTTTCCAACTTTCAACTTGCTATCCTTTGGCCAAAAAGGAAGCTCGGTAGATAGGAGTAATCACTCCGCACTACTCGAATCAACATCCTTTACACCAAACGATAATCAAGCCTACACAGATGGCTACAAACTAAGTGTATGATTAAATAGTTTCCATATCAAGTCGAGAAACTAAAATGGCCAAAATTATAATTTAGCACTTAAACAGTCACTAGGCCTGATTTATTAAATCATTTATAAATCAATTCACTTCCAGTTTATTTACTTCAAATTATCTTTAAAAGATATATTTCCAAAATATTTCATAAAATTATTTTAATAAATAAGTGAATTCACAACTTATTGCATTTTCAAACCATTTAAACTCTGTTTTATGATATAACTTTCCAAAACATTCATTTAAAGAATTATTCTCTTGAAAAGCGTGAATATATTTCCTTCTATAAAAATCCATATTTAGCTTATCAAATTAAATTGATTTCACATTTATAAAACGGTGTTTATAATTCACGTTTCTATTTTATAAAAACTTCCATTTATAAAATTCCTTTATTAACCAATTTCCCGTTTATCTCATTTATATGACAAAATGCTATTAGAAGGTTATTTACTTATAAATTTCTTTATTTACAAATTCATTCTTTTGTAATCTCATTATTTATAAAGTCCATTATAAATTCATTTCTAAATTTTAATTACAAATCCATATACAAATTTGATTACAATTACATTTTTAATATATTTATAAAACACCGTTTAAAAAATCCATTTCATTAAATCTCTTTATTAGTAACATTCCTTTATAAACTTTCATTTTGACACTTATAAAACTCGTTTATAATTCCAATCCTTTTTTTTATAAAATATCAATTGTATAAATCTCATATATAAACCATTTATAATAAGTTCAAAATTCTCAATTTAACTTATTTTACAAAATAGTTAACTCCATATTTCAAAAATCATATTTAAGTATATTTCACAAAACCATAATTTTTATAACATAAAAATTATAACTTTTTATTTATTTAAAATAAATCCATTTCTTTGATCATTCGAAAATTTATTAAAACGTATATATTTTCAAAATCACTTTGAAATCCTTTTTAAATTGAAATCATCATTTTAATATTTTAAATTTCCAAAAACATGGTCCAATGCTACAAAAGTACTAAATAAGGGGATTCACATCAATAATAGCAAACATGGCATCCATCACATCAAATACCACATAATACAACATATATAACAATATGTGAAAATACAAATCAACAATGGTGAGGATTGGATCCCTCCAACCTGTCACCTGCAACAAATATACATATGAGCATAATATGTACAATGTCTGCTTCGAGGCAGATGCGCATACAAAGGGTCATCCGCTCATACACGGGAACGTATAGGGTCCCATCTGTTCCAATAGGCAGGAATATATCCAACTACTAACTACTATAGCATAACATCCAAACAATCATCACATAGCATAAAATAAATTTATTCCAACTTATATAAAAATATAAGCGGGCCAGAGAGAGTGAGTTTTACTCAGTTTAGTTGCAGTCGTCGTTGCAGCGTTTTATTTGGAATAAAATTAAATAAGCATTTAATTTTACCCAAAATTCCTAGCAACACCAAATCCATCCAAACAAGCTCTAAAATGAATTGCTCGATAATACGAATCCAACGCAATTCGTTTCGTGCGAAACAGACCTCGTATGAAGAAGTTATGAATTCTTAACCATTCGATAATTAATAATATGATTAACGACGTCATTACTTAATTAATTAAATTAATTAACCTTAATAATCCCCTCAATCCATCTCCTCCCACAGCTAATACGCACACAAACCCCCTCCCCCCATCAGCTTGATTTCTTCCCTTGATCCTTGCTCCTCCATCGGTGATATATACGATGATCGAACAACCCCAGCCTGAAGCCCCGAACGCCACGCACCTCCACCCTCTAATCCGGTCATCTCCAGCCTCACCAGCGATGAGAATTCGTCTCCGAAACGTTGCGCCTTCGAACACTAATCGCTGCCACATCGTCGCTTGAAAAACCATCATCACCGTTGCAAGTTGGAGATCTCGATGCCCTCTACTATATTGCTTTAGGAAGATTTTGATAATAGTGGACGGATTTGGAGATAAACGAAGGGGAAAGTGGTGGAATTTCGGCCGTTAATATCGTGGGTGGCGGCTGCAAGTTTAGGGCTAGGGTTTTGAAGGGTTGAGGTCCTTTTATATACAATATAAAACACTATTCGTCCAAAAATATTTCGAACTCCAAATGAAGCATGCCGCCCGGCGTTCATAATGTTTTACCCCTATTTCGAACACAATGGAATATATATCGGGAGCCAATTCCATCATATACAGAAGATAGGTTTTTGAAATCGAATTATTTTAATTAAATTTCGAAGCCAATTCCATCATATACAGAAGATAGGTTTTTGAAATTGAATTATTTTAATTAAATTTCCTTAAACAATTTCTAGGCATTTTTAATTCGCAAGACCAAACCGTAAGTCAAATCGACATGAAATTTGGAATCCTATAATAATATAACATTACAGATCCAATGAAACTAGTTCCGTCCAATTCTTAGATAGTGTCCCAAATGGTTATTTTTACTCGTCTGATTAAATTATAAAATTTCCAATTTCTAATTATTCACTTTTAATTCTATTTTAAAAGTTTACTAACATCATTCTAATTCAATTAGGATTTAAATCAACTTTAGAAATCATTTTTATTCACATTAGATTCCAGATTCAATTATTTAATCTGTTTAACTTATAAAATCTTACTTTTAAATATTTAAAACTAATTAAATATTCTAAATTTAGATGACTGAAAAACTGGGTCGTTACAACCTTGGCTCCACTCAACTGGTCGAACAAATCGTCAATCCTCGGCAATGGATGTCGATTCTTTATTGTCCTCTCATTCAATTTACGATAATCGATACATAGCCTCAACGATTCGTCCGTCTTCTTCGCAAACACTACGGCTGCCCCCCAAGACGAACTACTCGGCCTGATAAAACTCTTGCCTTCTAAATCCACCAACTGCACCTTCAACTCCCTCATTTCTGTAGGGGTCATCCTGCTTGGCGGCTTACTCGCTGGTTCTGCTCCCGAAACCAAATCTATCTGAAAATCATTGGCTCGTTTTGGTGGCAATTCAACTACAGGCTCAAAAACTTCTGCGAAATATCTAACCACAAAAACTCGACTCAACTCATCTTCCAACTCCATAGCATCCAACAAAGCATTCACTTCACCGCTAGAACCTTCTACGGTATAAACTATCTGATCACTACAATCAGGTGTCTAAGCGATATATTCCTATCTCGGCAAAATATCCTAGCAACATACTCACTTAACCAATCCATACCAAGAATGATTCCTAACCCCACAAAATCAAACACATGCAAACTACAAACAAAAGCATGACCTAACAAGTCAAACTCTAACTGGTCACACCTCAACGCTAGAGTTGCATACCCTCCTATTGGATTCGCAACCCGTAAGGAAGTAACTAAATATGTGGGTGCTAGGTTAAGCTTATCTATCAAACATCTAGATATAAAAGAATGTGATGCACCAGTATCAAATAGAACACTAACAGACATACCATGAATCTGAAGCGTACCTCCCAAAACTGTCTTTCGCTTCTCCTGGGCTGTTGGCTTCGATGTAGCAGGCTCCAATGCATACACTTTGCCCTTTCCATCCATAGTGGGCTTCTTGCATTGATTCTTATAGTGGCCAATCAAGTCGCAATTGTAGCACCTGACATTCTTCTTCCCTGCTACCTCCTTTGCTTTTCCAGCACGACACTCATTTGCAAAATGCCCCTTCTTGTCGCACTTAAAACATACAATCTCAGTCCTCCCCTTCTTAGCTGCTCCACCCTTCTGAGCACCTTTCTTAGGAAAGAACTTCTTTTTCTAACTCTGCCCAACCTGGACTTCTTTAGCCTTACTCTTCTCTAGAGAATCAAGCATCTCCTCATGCCTTAAGGCCATCCCCACTACAAAATTAGAAGGATCTCTAATATGAGGTAATATAGCCCTGGCTAACTCAGGCTTCAAACCCATGATAAACTTCTCATTCCTCTTCTTTACTATATCCACTGAAGCATACCCATATCTGGCCAACTCCTCAAACCTCCTAGCATACTCCAAAACAGACATCTCTCCCTGCTCTAATTCAGCAAACTTTCTGATCAGAGCTGACTGAGCCATAACAGACATGAACCTCTCCTGGAACCTTTCCTTGAAATCTTCCCAAGTCATAGTCTCCCTATCCACTGCCATAGTCACACTATTCCACCAGAACAAAGCTGCTCCCTGAAGCCGTCTGGATTCTAACCCCCTCTTCTGCTCATCATTGAGCCCCAAATCTGTAAAATTCCTTTCGTAGTGCAACAACCAATTTTCCACCTCAATGGCATCATCTGTTCCAATAAATGGCTTCCCTCCGAGCTTAGTGTGGTCTCCACTCAGCTTATCATAATGGTTAACTACCGGAACTTCCAGAACCCCAGCTCCTGTAGCATTTCCTCCTAACACTCTGGTTGCAAATTCCGCCTACACCATATTCCTGAAAAACTAATACATAGCTTCCATTCCAACTTGCGGGACTCCAGCACCCACATTCTCTGTTTGTGCTTGACCTTGACCTCTTCCCACATTAGGCCTGGCATTCCTGTCGGTGCCTTCCCCTCCTGGGTTAACTCTCCCTCTTCTATCTTCTATATCTGTATTCAAATCTCATGAGATACAAAAAAATAACCTAACAAAGATAGGAGACTAGAGATAAAGCGTATACTTATATATAACAAATACAAGTACGTTACTATAGCGTTATCCCATAACCCAATCTTACGCTAATTCTTTAGGATTATGTTTTCACAAATCATTTTTAGTTTAAAGTTTTTCATAAACCTATGCTCTAATACCAAGTTGTAACATCTCGTATCTAGAGGCCAAAAGCTAAGCGCTACAGATGTTGCAGTCATCCATAATACTAAGTTCTGGTGACAAAACACGGTAATGCTAATGGTATCCATAATATTAGAAGCACTTGAATATGAAATAAATCACAGATTTTAAGAAAACAACATTATAATGATTGCATTTCAAAACAAATTCAAATCCAAGTTACATAATCCCTTAACGTTTCCCAGGTAAAGATCAATTATAATCATTACAAAAATACGTCAAGAGTGACATATGACGATGCCCCCTTGGTTGATCAAAGTCAATATAGTCATATCTGACAAAATATACACAGTGGAATCAATAAAATAAAACTGTAACTCCTAATTAGCTATCCGTCAGCCACCTTCTCGTCCCCGGAAGCTTTATTTGCCGAAATTTCAAAAACTTGAAAACCTCAACCTTCAGCCTACTCAATCAATCTTGAGCACCCGAGAGTTTAAGGGGAAATAAAAACTTTAAGTTAGACATAAAGCCTGGTGTGAATAATACTGTTACATCTCTATTTACTGATATTAAATGAGACCACGCCGCTTAGCGGAACGGGTTTGCCCTTACTAATATCCTCTTTAAAACATATATTTTGCAAATCCTTTCCAGCAACCAAACTGGTTAATCAAACTGATATAATAATGATGATAATAGCTGTCCATTAAGCTATAATCAGGTAAATAATGGACTATTTGTCCATAAGTAGAAAATGGACTATCTATCCGAAAACTAGACCGACTGGTCGCAAACTGGGCTGACTGTCCACAAACTAGACTAACTGTCCACAAACTAGACTAACTGTTCGAATCAAAATGGACTAACTGTCCGAATCTTTTTCTTAGGCTTAACCACCCTTCATCTTTTTCCTTAAAAACCTTTTCAAAATGATTTAACCTTTTAAATCATACTTGTACGATGAAAATATATTCTTAGCTTTAATCTAAGCTATTTTTCCATGTTATATATTCATTACTCAAAATAATGTTGATGAATTTTAATGAGGATTTTCTATCCTTCCAAAACAAGTTAAAGCCCTTTTTAACTTGAAAATACTTAGGCATATTGCATATTCAATACATTCAAAACCTTTGTTTAAAACCTTTAAACAACCCTTGAAGGTAACCCTTGAAGGTAACCCCTTTGAAACCATTGAAAAAACCCTTTCAAAACCATTAAAAGCCTTTCCTTCGAAAGCTTCAAAACATTAGACATCCCTCTTTAAAACCTTTAAGTATTGCCTTTCGAAAACATAGGAAAAACCTTTTCTTTCAACCCTTTCGAAACCCTCGAGAACCACACCTTTGAAACCATTCACTAAAACCCTTTCGAAAGCATTAAAAACTAAACCTTTTGAAAGCTTTTGGGTTCAATTTAAAACATGTGGAACCTTTCGTAACCATTCAAAAATTTACCCCTTCGAAACTTTTGAAAACTATTTCGGTCGAAACCCTTTGGATTATGCCTTCAAGTAGAGCAAAAGAATCAGAAACCCATTAAAGTCGAAATCATCTGTTTCAAAACCATATAAAACTGTCTCTTTCGAAACCATTTAGGTTTTACTTCAATCATAGAAAAAGGGTATTTACAACATTTAAGTCGAAAGCATCTATTTCGAAACCATTTCCTAAGTAAAGAAGTGATGGTATCGAAACCATCCCTTCGAAAGCATTGGAGAAGTGGCCAGGTTTTTAGAAAACAAAACAATCATTTCACAACCATCTGGATCGAAAGGTAGGAGCGGTAGCTAAAGGCTTCGACTCAGTCGAAAGCATTCATTTAAAACAAAAGCGCAACCCAATTGAAACCATTTCTTTAAATCCATTTGATCTAGTCGAAAGCTACTTAGTATAAAGCAAGCAGGCGCATTTTCTTTTAAAAACAAAGTAATACCTCAACCCCTTCGAAACCCCTGGTTTTGACTCGATTCCTTCCACCTACATCTGATTCACTATGTACCAGCTCCCTGATACAATGTGCATTGGTTTTGACTGTGTTGAAAGCGAAGCTAAGGAGGCGGAACCTGGTGCCGAAAGCATCGAAACAGTGAAAAACATGTTTATTTGTACCTTTAAACTATTTCTTTTGTACCTAACCTGCCTTATTTGTCTAAATCCGATTGGTTGCCATTATACTTTTTCAAAATGCTGCCGACTTTCCAGATTTAACAATTTAAATTAATTTATAAAAAGCCCCTTCTCCTTCCTTAATTATTTAAAACATTTAAGTCTCATACCTTAAATAATTTTATATAACCATTAAAACACTTAGGAAAATTCTACAAAAATTCCAAAAAATCTCTTTTAATATGTTTTCCAATATACAAAAATTTCAGACCCAAAACTTTTATTATTTAACTGTAAATAATTTATAATCCAAATTAACATTTTATTTACTTGAAAATTCATATAAATTCCACAAAAATCTGAAAATTGAAACCCATTTCCAAAATATTATTACTTGTCTATATAAAAATTCACAAGGCATTTGAATGTCATTTAATAGGGTTTTCACCTTAAAACATATCATAAATTCAATATGAACAACCATAATTCATCAACAAGTATATATAATCATTCCATCATTCAAAAACCTGGCAAATCAATGCAAAATATTCATAATTCATCTTAAAAATGAAACAATAAAAGATTTGATATGTAAACATTATTCACCTTAGCTTTAGTGATTTGCTGATGATACCTTACTTTTTTCGTCCCATCTTCCTAGACACATCATTACCCTTAAGTTTATCCTTTACAGTTTTGAACTTTTATCTGGTTTAAGAATAAATTTTGACAAAAGTTCCGTGTTAGTTTTAAATGATTTTGATAAAGTTGAAAACTTAGTTGCTAATACACTTAATTGCAAAACTATGAACTTTCCTTTTGACTACCTCGGTTTTGTGATTAGACCCACCAAACTCAAACATGAGGACTGGATTATTATCATTGATAAATTTAAAAATAAGATTTCTAACTGGAATGGGAGATTTCTATCTAGAGCGGGTAGACTAGTTTTAATAAATTCAGTTTTATCAGCTCTTCCGATTTATTGGATGTCCTTACATTTGTTCCCGCAATTTGCTGATGATACCTTACTTTTTTCGTCCCATCTTCCTAGACACATCATTACCCTTAAGTTTATGCTTTACAGTTTTGAACTTTTATCTAGTTTAAGAATAAATTTTGACAATAGTTCCATGTTAGTTTTAAATGATTTTGATAAAGTTGAAAACTTAGTTGTTAATACACTTAATTGCAAAACTATGAACTTTCCTTTTGACTACCTCGGTTTTGTGATTAGACCCACCAAACTCAAACATGAGGACTGGATTATTATCATTGATAAAATTAAAAATAAGATTTCTAACTGGAATGGGAGATTTCTATCTAGAGCAGGTAGACTAGTTTTAATAAATTCAGTTTTATCAGCTCTTTCGATTTATTGGATGTCCTTACATTTGTTCCCGGATTGGGTTATTGATAAAATTGATAGGATTAGAAGAGATTTCTTATGGAGTGGAGAAAATTCTAATAATAATATTAAATGTCTTGTAAATTGGGAAACTGTCTGTAAGGCCAAAAAGGAAGGTGGTTTAGGTGTTATTAATTTGCGTAATATGAATTTGTCTCTGTTAGGTAAATGGCTTTGGAAGTTCAATGATATTAATGATAACGCCATTTGGAAAGAGATCATTTCTAAATATTACTATAATGGAAATAGCAATTTATTTCAAATTGCTTCTCCAGCCACTCAAAATATATCTAATTTTTGGAAAAACATTTTAAAATGTAATGAGATATTTAATTTAGGAATAAATACAATAGTTCACTCTGGAAATCGTACTTCGTTTTGGCATGACCGTTGGATTTCGATCTTGCCTCTAAAGATAGAATTTAATGATCTGTATGATATTTGTAACTTTATGTATGCTTTAATCAATGAAGTTTATTCTCCAGAAAATAATCCTCCTTGGAATTTCAGTTTTAACAGAATTTTAGTAGATTCAACTTTTAGACAACTTTCTTTGCTTTATGCCATATTAAATCTTTATAATATTGATAATGATTTTATTAGTTGGGAATGGGATAATAGTAAGAAATATACTTCTAATTCTTTCTATAGATTCATTAATTTTTCAGGTACAATTAATAACTCATTTAAATATATGTGGAAATCTAATGCTCCTCCCAAATCCAAAATTCACATGTGGTTAATTCTTCATGGAAAACTTAATACAATCGAATTTTTAAAGAGAAAAAATATTCAAAATGATAATAAATGTTATTTTTGTAATCTTTATCTTGAGGACATTAATCATATATACTATATTTGTATGAATTCAAATTACATTCTAACTTACACTCTTAAAATTTTTAACTTTAATATAACAACTAAAATTTCGGATTGTGAATTTTACTGGAATAATTATAGATTCAAGTTTAAAAAGAATATTAGATTTTTACTAGACACTTTATTCATTATTATTAGTTGGTTTATTTGGTTTGAAAGAAATCAAAGAATTTTCAATCATAATAATTGTCATTTTAACAAATTAATTTTTACAATTTCTTCTTTCTGTTTTAATTGGATCTCTAACCCCAATTATAAATTAGCTAAAAATATCCTTTTCAAAAGGTATCTTAATAAGGTTAATCATAATATTAATTTATTTAAACACAACAATAATTTTGTTAACATTAATAAAAGTATAATTAATATTTTTTCTAATTTAGATGATGACTTCACTTCTAATCATAACTTACTTATGATTAAAGGTTCATAAGATTGATCCGTCTTATTTTTTGTACTAGTCACTGTTTTGGTAGTGGCTTTTAGGTTTTTTATTTATATTGTTATTGTCCAGTTAGTATTATTCAGTTTTTTATTTCCTTCCTTATTAATACATATATATGTATATTTATTATATAAATATACATATATATGTATCATTCTAATTTTTTTCTTTAGTCTTTTTCCAGTTGCAGGTATGGGGGATAGGATATCAGGTTCACTTTATAGGTTTTCATATCTTCAGATTGCTGGACACCAGTTGGTAAAGAGGAGGGTACACCTTTCACTTGTTCAGAGGCTTTAGAGCGATTTCTTTTTTCATCAGATCCACTTCAGAGCAGATGCTTATTCACCTCCCCTGATTCAGTTGGTTGGAGCTTCCTCATTAGTCTGGGGCGTCATCCAGTAGTTTTTTTTTCCTCTAGTTTTTTTTAGGTATTTCTAACACCTTAATATCGGGCGGTGGTCATGCCGGAGCTCGATATTGGGGTGTGATGGGTGGTGGCCTTGTCGGAACTCATCTTAGGAGTACCTGAGATTTGATATATATGTATTTGGTTTTTTGTTACCTGCCAGCTTGTTGGCAGCTCTTTATATCAGTGATATATATATTTGCATGTGTGCTCTCCTCTATTCGAAGAGGATCACACATTTTTCTCAAAAAAAAAACCTTAGCTTTAGAGATTAAAGATTGAGATGTGAATGGATTTGATTTGCTTAAGCTTCTTCCTACCTTTTCTCTATCTTTTTCCCCTTTCTCTTGTTAATAGTGGCCGACCTTAGTTTGAAAATTTTGAAAATAAAAAGTGAACGTGTATGGGAGAATACATGGCCAAGTTTAAGGGATATAGGAATGGCCTATTTCCTATTTTACCCCTCATCTATTTCATTTTAGTTCTTTCTTAATTCATTGTTAAATGGATGGCTACACCTTAATTAAAATCAAATCTTAATCCCATAATCAACATATTATTTTATTTAATTTAACTAATTAAATATCCTAAATAATGCTACTAAAAATTTAGGCTGTTACAGTCCACTTTTGAATTGTATTGATCTAACTTATTAGTATGAGTTGGATAGGTTAAAGAAAACCCACCAAACATATACCTTTGAAATTTATCTAGATCCGACCTTGTTTATCTTTAATTATACTTAATAAATGGGTAAATATATGCATATAATGGGAAGGGGAAAATAAAGTTTATAAAGAAGTCTGGAAAGAAGAAATGAAGGCTACACATTAAAAATGAACCAAGATAAGAGACTATCTATGAGAAAAACACGTTAATAACATTAGAAAAACAAAAGGAAGATAATAAAGAAAAATGAAAGGAAAACAAAAGAAAGAGAAAGGAAAAGAAAATGGAAAGAAAAAAATACATATACAAATATGTTTTTAGGTGTATTAAAGATGTTAAGAATATGGATAAGTGTTTGAAATGAAATAATAAATAATTACAAGTTGTGTTCGAAGTAAAAAAGGAGATTTAATGATGCACGAGCAAAATTGAACAAATAAAAATGGATTTAGGTAAATAAATAGCTAAAATAAACATGGATATGGATATATAAATCATTACATAATCATATAAAATGAATTGAATGAACAAAGATGAAAAGGTGATAAAATACACAAAAGGATGAACGACTGAATGGCTAAAGCAAACCTAGGTTGAACCTGGACTTGGTGTAGCCAAGTAGAATAAATAGAGGAAAATTGTTCCTGCTTTCTCAATTTTTAAGAGTTTAGATAGCTGCATGGA
Source organism: Allium fistulosum (assembly GCA_030737815.1). Classification (NCBI taxonomy): domain Eukaryota; kingdom Viridiplantae; phylum Streptophyta; class Magnoliopsida; order Asparagales; family Amaryllidaceae; genus Allium; species Allium fistulosum. The sequence goes on along the minus strand of CM060904.1, from coordinate 1,212,663,876 downwards.
GTGGGTGAAACGAGTAGTATCACTTCTACATTAGATGACATACCTAGGTTCACACTTCAGGACTGGGAAACATGGAACTCGATAAGGCATGCGATAGCAGCACAACTAGAAGCTATTATTATTACCGAGGCATGTCTGATCACATGTTAAACATGTAGGAACCAGGGAAGGGAGATGAAGACATCCTCAATTATAGGGCTACATGGCTGGGCAGTAACTTGACCTATGGGGAAATTGATATAGTAATTTCTTTAGCTTCAAGTGGCATGATAAAGAGATAAGACGCATTTACCATTGGGAAGGCGACATAAATGCTTAAGTGGGCCAAAATCATCGAGGTAGTATACTGGCGCGGGCCCAGACATTGTGATGTTCGCTCGGTATGTAAGTGCAATATACATGATTTGTCATTGAGAATGTTAACTCAATATGTGTTAGGAATTTATTCATCGGGGCTATATACTAGGAATTGACATGGAGTTATTTATTGTTGGTTGTTAAAATTTCAGGTGGAAACCTTCGTAAGTTGTTGTTGATGTAGGTGTAAGTAGAATTATACTCTATGATTTGTAAAATAACTAATCTTTTATATGTAATATACGAAGACAAATAAACATCCTAGGTTGTGTGGATTATAATTGCAATTTAATTACTTGCCCACAACATACTAATAGTGATACGATTCATTCACCAGAATTTGTTTGATCCCCTTAATTTCCTCTACTTTATATCTACCATAAGTGGTTGGGTCAGTATGTGAAGCAGGTAGAACAAGGTGCGTGGAGGAGGTGACTTGGTGGGTTAGAGATTTATTTTACTTCTAGTTACTCCTCCATGTACTTATATTATGTTATTAGTTAGACTCTTATTACATACTATCATTTTGAGATTTTACCTATTTCAGACATTACATGTACCATGTTCATTTGGAGATTGTATTGCTCTAGACTATTTTCAATATTTATATTTTATTTCCTTCCACTGTAAGATCTGAAAGTATAGAATGTTATAAATTTTATATTAGTTGATGTATCATGTAACTCTTAATAAAGCCAACTATTTGTACTTTCTGACACCACGTGAGTTCAAATGCCAATTTAGGCCTTGAATTAGTGTGTCCGTGAGTGCAGGTTATTACAAGTAATATGTGAAGAGGCTTTTCTCATGGCAATGCATTTCAGGGTTAGGAAGGGTACCTCGTTCTAGATAAATAATACTAGAAGCTTATGCAAGAGAATGAGTGCATTCCATGAAAGGTCTAATGGCAATATCAAAGTTGAAAGGTCGAAAAATAGGATGACTTCCAAGGTGAAAAAATTGCTTAGAATCCAAATGAAAGAAAATGAGGGTAGGCACTTATCATCAAGTAGCAAAGAGACCAAGACAGTTCAGTTTCACCTCACATTCTCCACTCACCTACAGTGCATCACATATATTTTGAGCCGCAAAGTCTAAACTAGCCTTCAACTTCCAAAATGGGAAAGAAGTCAGAGCATAACTTTGGAGGGCATACGGTCGTTTTCATTTGGAAAATGGGCACCACATAGATAATTGCAGCCATTTCAAGAACAAGATATAAGAGCAAAGTCAAAAGGATTACCTAGGAAGTTTTTTGCAAAACCTAGCCTCAACTCTTATGCAGAACCAAACTCTACCCTCAGACCCTATGTCGACCAAGCAGGAAACTCTAGCATCCTAGTTGGATCTATTTATGGAGTACCCCATCTCGCAAGAACCAGTAATAAGTCTATGGAGAGGTATGTCCAAGAAGCATAAGTTGTTAAATGGATAATGTATCACATAAGAAAACCTCTTGCATAAAACATAATCTATACCGCGGTAGATCGGCATAACTAATTTTCCAACATCATGATCTTCTAATAATCATTCTGCAAATTTCAATTTGCATAGTGAAAAAGGTTTTCAAGGATTCTTGAAGCTCTATGAATGATATTTTCAAAAGTATCTTCGATTGTATGAAGCTAATGAAAAAAGTTCTAAAGTCAAGCCTAGAACCTATTTTCGAATGTAATAACAAAAAAAGTTTCCCAATCAACTCAACTAGACTCTTGCTTGCTATCGCAATTGTGCGGCTGCACACTTCATTCTTTGCAATATTTTTATCATAGATCGCCTTTCGCCATACAATGTTTTCTAAAGAAGGCCTGCCATAGTGGAAATCGGCATAGTCATTTCACAAAGGAACTTGCTCATCAAATATAGCACTCATCTATTAATTGTAGCAATAGAACTTCTTCTACTTATATTGTTGCATCTCATACTTTATGAAAAAATGTTAGCAAATTAAAAAACATTAGTTAGCTAGATAAGGAATATGCATGTAAAATTCCAACACTTATCGACACTAAAACGAGCTGACCCATGACTACAGAGCTGATTAGATTTGAAAAGGGAGACTCTCTGCACATGATAGGAACACATTCGTATGTTAGTTTACAAGTAATATCTAGATGGTCATACATAGATCTTAGATAGTTTATGAGAAATATCTAAAAAGAGAGACTATCTCCACATGACAGGAACCTAAGTTAGGGATGAACTCTAAGGAGCTCAACCCAGTAGAAGAATTAGAGGATATCTAGCTAGACCCCAATGACCAAGCTAAGGTGTTAAATGTAGGAATGAATTTTGACACTAGACTTTGCTCAAAGTTAGTTTGTTTTCAAAGAGTTAACCAAATGTGTTTTCATGGACCCGCTCAGACATGGTAGGATTAGATCCATCATGCAAGTATTAATGACCTAGATGGGCACCCGGTATGTCAGAAAAGATGATCACTTGATCAAGAGCACTACAATGCTTGGTGTTAGTGCCGAAATTAGTCGCTAACACCCAAATCCAAGCGAAAGCACCAAATCACAGTCACAGCTCACAGATAGGATATATGTAGAGAGTAATAATGTGAAGAACAGTCAAAATGCAAATGAAATTAGAAATGAACAACAGATTTTATAGTGGTTCAGCTAACTCCGGCCTACATCCACTCCAGAAGTTTCCTTTTTATTGCTGTAATAGTCGATTACAGTTACAAAAATGGTAGAGTAGCCTTAGCCTTAGAAAGTAGAAAGTCAAAGAGCAGAAGAGAAGATCCCCTTTTCTGAAGCCCTACATGCTGTATTTATAGATAAATCCCGAGTTACTGGGCTTCTTGAGTAGTCCGGGCCCATCAGAACCATAGCCGAGCCAACATCCTTCACCATGGTGCGATCGACTTCCTGTAGCGACTTCCCTGTAGCGACTCCCTGTAGCGGCTTCCTGTGGCGACTTCCCTGTAGCGACTCCCTGTAGCGACTTCCTGTGGCGACTTCCTGTGTCGAGCGACTTCCTGTGCCGAGCAACTTCATGTGCCGAATGACAACACCCACCTCAAGGTTGAGTGTTGATCCTTCCTTCAAAGCCGAACGACGTTCAAGTCGAACCACACGCCAAGGCCGAGCGACATCACTTAGGCCGAACCACCACATCTACGCCAAGCCACCTCACCAAAGCCGAGCCACGCCACCATGTCGATCCACTAGCCTATGCCAACCCACTTCATCCAATCCAATATCCATCTTCCAAGCACGATGCATCACCCATCCATCCAGTCGACTCAACCCTATCGTATTCCATCCTCAACAGCCAAGCAATCGATTTAGTTAAATCTGCCTGTCCAAGGCATTGCCAAAAGGCGGGATAACACTTGCCCCCCAAAACATGCCTTGCGATAGGAAGGCGTGTTTTGTAATTCGATAAGCTGGATGTTCGTATCCTGTTAAAGACCTGCAAAGAGGTTGATAATCTTATATGATAATGAATAGTGATCGTTCGCGATCGTAAGCCGTTCGGGGCGGTATGTGACCGTTCGCGGTCGGATGCCGTTCGAGGCAAATGGTGACCGTTCGAGGTCGGGTGCCGTTCGTGGCGAATTTTGACCGTTCGTGGTCGGGTGTCGTTCGTGGTGAATTATGACCATTCGTGGTCGGGTGTCGTTCGAGGCAAATTGTGTGTGCCCGGGGGGACTCAATATCATTAATGTCAGATTTCACGCTCGAGTGAGTTTCTGAATTGTTTATGGTGGCGGTTTATCGCCATCTCAGAGCATGTCTGAGGACCGTTCGCGATCCCGTACATGTGTAAGTGACTTAGCTATCATGGAATTATTGAATCCAAATTGACATTCAAATGAGTTTTTTAACAGAAATGTTCAACAAAATCAAGTTCAAACATGAGAAATAGAAAACAAAAGCAAAACAGGGACGTCAAAGTGCAAACACCTACACTGAAGCAATTTATAGTCGTATCAGAGCATGCCCGAGGATCGCTCATAATCATGTACATGTGTAAATGACTTAATCGCGTTGGTGTGGAGTTTGCCACTTATTCGTTGTTATTCTGATCAGTTGATGACAAGCTGACGCCTCGATCCGGAGCCACCTTCATTTGATGTTGGTGGTGGTTGCTCTCATTCCACCGTAGTTGCTCCCCTTCTTACATATTGCGACAGCAGACCATTCCAGATATGTCCCTCAACCTCATCCTTCAAGTGCCTGCAATCATTTGTGCTATGACCATTCAGCTCGTGGAATAAGCAATACTTGTCGGATCTCCTTTCATTGCTGGTCAGATCCCTTCTTATTGGTTTTCGGTAGGGAATCTGCCCCCTAGTATCCTGGTAGATCCGCTCCAAAGTCTCATTCAGCTCCGTATAAGAGGTGAATCTCGGTTCCTTTCGCGGTCGCTTTGGTCCATCACCGTTATCCTCGGCTTTTCGTTTCCCTTTATCGTTGCCTGAATCTTTTCTAGGAGGACCTCCGCCTTTGACTGCATAAACTCCAACTTCCTCTATTTCTTCCCTTTCAGCATTTGCCTCCTCTAATCTCAGAAATCCTTCGGCCTCATGATAAAATTCTCCTAGATCCATAGGTGGATCCCTTGTCAATGAATTCTTAAATTTTTTGCCATTGGCTACGCCAGATACAACTGCCATCAAAACCATGGATGGATCTGGTCGATCCACCGATGATGCTGCTGCATTGAATCGCGTCAGAAAATTCCTCAAAATTCCCCGGTTCTTTGCTTTAGTGCTGCCAAACTCATTACATTCTTGGGTCTCGAAATGTGAACTCTGAAATGCCTTATAAACTTCTCAGTCAAATCGATCCATGTTCCAATGGAGCCGCTCTCCAGCTGTCTAAACCATAGTGCTGCAATGTCCATCAAATACAAAGGGAAGCATCGAGCCATGACCTCATCTGATGCCCCCAGCACCTCCATATGCCTCATGTACCTTGTCAGGTGAACGGCGGGATCTGTTCTCCCATCATACATCTCCAACGTTGGTAGCTTAAAATCCGGTGGGTTCCTAGCTTGCCTAATAGTAGGAGTAAAGGGACTCTTATTCACATCCTCCAAGTCTCTATTCACTAATCCACTCCTCATAGCTCGTATGACATTCTCCGCTAATCTATCATTGTCGCCAAGCTGTAATCCTTGTCTGCTGCATCCAATCTGCCCTCTGAGTTCATGAGGGAATCCTGGCACATACTCCTCATCACGTACTCCTGCATTCCTATTGATGTCGGGCTGCGCAGCGTCATCTGATATCCCTCCATGGATTGGTCAAGCATTTCCTGATGGTGTGCCCCCGAGTCAAGGTCCATCCAGATAGATAGTTGTTTGCAGATTGGGGGCTGCCCCCTGCTGAACCACTCCATCTTCTTGCCGGTTAAGTCCTTCTAATCCAGCTCCAAGAACTTGAGCACCTGCAGTTCCTGATTGTCCAAATTGCCTAAGAAGAGTCTGCATCATCTCCTCTTGTCTTTTCAACATTGTTTCCGTCTCGTCTCTGGTGATGTAGATGGATGCTTGACCTGCTCCAACTCCAGAGGACGCCTCTTGACTTCCCTCTTGATTGCTTCTTTCTGTCACTTGCTTCCTTGTTGGTGGCCTAGCCATTGCTTCCTAGAATCCAAGTTCCTAACTCCAAAATTCCCGAGTGCTTGCCTTCTCAGTGAAAGCACCAAAATGTTAGGGCCGAAATTAGTTACTAACACCCAAATCCAAGCGAAAGCACCAAATCACAGTCACAGCTCACATATAGGATATATGTAGAGAGTAATAATGTGAAGAACAGTCAAAATTCAAATGAAAGCAGTAAAGAACAACAGATTTTATAGTGGTTCGGCTAACTCCGGCCTACGTCCACTCCAGAAGTTTCCTTTTTATTGTTGTAATAATCGATTATAGTTACAAAAATGGTAGAGTAGCCTTATCCTTAGAAAGTAGAAAGTCAGAGAGCAGAAGAGAAGATCCCCTTTTCTGAAGCCCTACATGCTGTATTTATAGATAAATCCCGAGTTACTGGGCTTCCTGAGTAGTCCGGGCCCTGTGCCGAGCGACTTCCTGTGATGACTTCCTATGGCGACTTCCTGTGGCGACTTCCTGTGCTGAGCGACTTCTTGTGCCGAACGACTTCCTATGCCGAATGACAACACCCTCCTCAAGGTTGAGTGTTGATCCTTCCTTCAAAGCCAAACAACGTTCAAGCCGGACCACACGCCAAGGCCGAACGACATCACTTAGGTCAAACCACCACATCTAGGTCGAGCCACCTCACCAAAGCCGAGACATGCCACCATGCCAATCCACTAGCCTATGCCGACCCACTTCATCCAATCCAATATCCATCTTCCAAGCACGATGCATCACCCATCCATCCAGTCGACTCAACCCTATCGTATTCCATCCTCAACAGCCAAGCAATCGATTTAGTTAAATCTGCATGTTCAAGGCCTTGCCAAAAGGCGGGATAACACTTGGCATGAAGAAGGAAAAAAAGCTAAAGAAGAACGAGTCAACTAGAGAAGTATAATTATTTAAAATAGCAAACCCTATGCTAGTCAAGAAGCGAAATTGAAAATTGAGAAATTGCATAGACTTCACAAACATAAATAAAGCATGTACAAAGGATAGTTTCACATTACCTAGGAAAGACCAACAAATAATGCAACTAGTGGATATGAACACGTCATGTTCATAGATGCACACTTAGGTTACAATTAGGTTGTCATGTTCGATCTTGACTAGGAGTGTACAAGCTTTATCATAGAAAAAGAGACAGTTACAAAAAAAGGGCTATCCTACCTTAAATTAATGCACTTTAGACTTTAGAATGCAGGAGCTACCTACTAGAGGTTAGTAAATGGAACGTTTTCTTAACAGAATAGTAGGAATGTGGAAATATATGTGGATGATATGTTAGTAAAATCCATAAAATCCTCCAGCCATCTGCAGGACATGCAAGAAACATTCGTAACTCTAAAGAAGTTCACCATGAAGCTTAACCCACTTAAGTGCACATCGCCATACAATTTGGAAAATTATTAAGATACATAGTTAGTGCAAGAGGAATAAAACTAACCCAAAGAAGATAGAAGCAATTACCAAAATGGAGAGCCTAGGGAAACCTGAGGATGCAATGAGCTTAAATGGGAAAGTCTTTGCATTAAGCATGTTTTTCTCTAAGGCTGTACAAAATGCATCCCATTTTTTGACTTTGTAAAGAAAGGAAAGAATTTTGAGTGGAAAAAAGAATGCAAAGAAACAATTCAAGCATTTAAGGATCATTTCTTTACTCCACTATCCTATCCAAACCAATCGTAGGTGAGGATTTGTAAATATACTTAATTGTAACTGACCAGGCAATGAACACAATAGTAGTTAAAGAGGATGAAGGAATACATCAATTGATGTATTACAACGGCAAATGCTTGTTTGAAGCAATACTGAACTACATCCTAATAGAAAAAATTTATCACCTTATGTTAACAACTAGGAAACTATGCCTATATTTCCAAGCCTATGCCATTAAAGTATTGACTAATCAACCAGTTGGATCCCAGTCTGTTTAGCAGTGGGTGAAATGGGTAAAACTCAAAAAAATCCCTATTTAGATCTTAATGGGCGTATGAAGTCTATTAATTAGCACTTGATCCAATCTATATTTTAAATAAAATCATATTTAAAAAAAATTATATATATTAATTAATCATATTCAATGTATATTAGAATATGTCAAATATATATTCAATAACATGACATGATATTATAATAATGTATAAACATGTATATAACTATATATATACACACACGTATAAATACTGAGATTTATATCTACTTTGTATAGGTCTGTCAATGGTTTGGGATCAATCCGGATATCTTAAACCTGGACCCGAGCCCGATGACTGTAATCAAAACTCAAGCTCAACCTGAACCCACTGGGTATTTCACAACCAATACCTAAGCCCAACCCATCTGGATTTTCAAGCCCACTGGATAATACCAATACACCTAATTCATAATATATACACGCGCACTATACATATATATGTGTGTGTGTGTGCGTGTGTGTGTGTCAAAACTATACTTTAATCTCGTAGTATTTGTAGAAATTAAACACAAAAATGTTAACATATAAATTGGATGGTGATGTAGCCAAGTTCATAATAAAAGTGTGCAAAAGCATATACTGCAAACAAATAATATACACATTTAGTTTTGATACTACAAAAAACAAATAATAGGGTTGGGCCCAAATTGGGCTGAGTTTTGATTAGACAGTATCCGACCATAATAGTAACTGGTTGGGCATTGGTCAAGCTTGTTTAGTCAAAGAAAAGCCTGTACATACTTTTACAGGACAGGTCCAGACTATGTTCGGGCCAAAACACATGCCATTGACAAACCTAATTGTATATATGTATATATTAAACTTACATAAGCATATGATAATTTCATATGCATATCAGGAATATAAATAACTATTACATATGTGTTTCAATATATTATAATATGTGTATATTGTTTGTATACAGATATTTCTAGTATCATAGACACACACACACACATTATACATTTATATGTCTATGTAATATACATGCATTGCCTTATAAATTAAATTTGCATAAATAATAATCAAAGAAAAATTAATGAAACAAAATTCAAAAAAATTTCTTTAGCTAATCAATAGTTAATATCTAAGAGAAAAGGAAAGTCCTTTCACCTTCCTCTGTTGTATACTCCTAGTTAAACTTAGATTCAACTCATATATTGTAATTTATATATACCATATTTAATTGTAGCCAAAAATAAGTGAATCAAAGATTTGGTGTGACACAAATTGTGACTTGCAATAAATGATCAAAAGAGTGTGTATATATACAAAAAGTAAATAAATTTAACATACTATTTTTTTTGCAAGGCAAGCCAGGATTATATTAGACTGTCCACTTTTATTACTACCATAAAATACAAAATCTGTTACAAAGCAACATAAAAATGGAATCAAAAACCAAAATGGCTGAGCCAATAAAAGAAAAATAAAAAACAGCAATGCCCTAACACGACAGTTAAGGTATTAACCTATTTTTAAATTCTATTGGCACTAGAATCATGCATGAGCTTCTGAAACAAAATAGCAATAGGTTGATTAGTCCCATTAAAGTAGCGAGAATTTCTTTCCTTCCATATCACTGTGATCATCTTGAGCAGTTTAAAAAGAAAAATTGAGTTTGTAGTTCTCCATCTTTTTTTTTGAAAAAAGGTTAAAGGGCTGAGCCCAGTAAAAAGCGGGTAAAGATAAACCCGAACCACATCTCTTAAGATATCATAACCCTAGCCGACACATCTCATTACACAGCCTCGAGCCCTAAAACTAAAAATGGCGACGAGAAAATCTCCACTGCTTCATCTATATCTCTCTTCCACCATACTTAGCACCGCTCAACTCTCCTCGTTCCCAATATGATAAGTTGTTGTTGAAGCAGCCTCGCATCCCATCAATGTTCGCTTTGAAGCGATTGTTCCTCTGACGAATTGAAAACCAGGGGGTATTAACAGATTTGAGGTCATTATGACCCAGATCTGTTAATTCCTCTCCTATATTTGTGTCTTCACCTAAAAATGAGCTCCAATTCAGCCTGGGAGCCTCGATTGTTCGCTGATAAGAAAGAGAGTCACTGTTATCCGCAGCTGAACTCTAGTGAAGGCCACTAGTTTCACAAGGTTGTTGCTTGTCTTGAGGCTCTTTAGCACGAGTGAGAAATAGCTCAAGATGCTTGCTGCCAGCTTCATGACTCCATTCATCCGCCAAAAAATAAAATTTGGTTTGGTCTTTGATTATTTTCTTTGATTTATGAAGAATAATCCTGTCGTCTGTCTCGATAAGTCTCCACTTCTGTTCTCTGTTCATACTGCTTTTATTATGCGTTCAAAAATTCCTTTCTTTCCAAATATGAAACACCGCAGTAGTAAGTAGTATGTGAGCATAGTCCCTTTCACAGTTTTTATCTTTAAAATTGTTGTTTATATGTTGAATAGCTTGTAGTAGACCCATCTGATCATTATTGGCAATATGCAGTGTAGTTTGAATACAGTTCCATATGTAATAAGAATAACTGCATTCAAAAAATAGATGATTAGCACTTTCATTTACTAAATTGCACAAGGAACAAAGTGAAATATTTGATTTTCCCCATTTATTTATTTTATCCCAAGTTGGCAGTCTGTTATTAATTACAAAGTATGCACAGAAAGCCATCTTGGGACAGTTCACCTTGTTCCATATATAATTATACCATTCCACCATAGGTGCTTTATTTCTAATATTTGCCCAAGTAAGTTTAAAAGAAAACTTCCCTCTGAAGCTTGCCTTCCAGTCCCAATAGTCACTGTCTGCATGAATATCAATAGGAATTTGACATATACTTTTCTTATGTGGGTATGTGATAGGGTGCAACTGTGGCTGCCATTGATTATCTTTTATTATCATAGCCACTGTATCATTAACCCACCACAAATGACCAAACTGTCCCAACCCACTTTATTAACAAAAGATTCATTATTGAACCAGGGGTCAAACCATATACTGGTTTGTTCTACTAGTTTAAATTTTCTCTCCAAAAAAGGTTTACCAACATTCCTACATTTTAATATTTGTTTCCATGCATAAGATTGATTATTTCTTGGTAAAGCAGTACAAAAGTTATTATTTTTAAGGTATTTGGACCTCATCCATCTTGCCCAAAAAGAGTCTGCATTCACAAACCTCCAGAATAATTTTAAATGGCATGTTAAAATGAGATCATTCATATTCCTAATACCAAACCCCCCCTCTTTTTTTGGTCTGCACACTTTTTCCCAGCTTATTTTATGATATTTACCCCTCCATAAAAAATCAGCACATCTACTTTCAATTTTTTTAATTGAGGCAGCTGGAATATGATATGTTTGTATCCAATATAAAATAATGGCATAAATCACAGTTTTTATAAGTTCCAACCTGCCAGCAATAGAAAGAAGTTTACAGGACCAAGTTTCCATTTTTCTTGGATTTTTTCTATAAGAACAGAACAATCAGCATCTCTAATCTGATTAATAGACAAAGGCAGACCCAAATATTTAATAGGGAGATGACCTTCTGCTATATTTAGAGCCTCCAAAATCTCATTTTTGTACCTATTGTTTCTACTGAAATAAGCTTTACTTTTGCATTCATTAAGTTGAAGACCAGCATATTTATAAAGTTTGCCAAAAATGTTTTTTAATAGCATCTGCATTAGTCTTATTAGCCTTAATGAAAACCATAAGGTCATCTGCATATATAAGATGATTAATACAAGGTTGAATTTTATTCATAGGAGTAATATTACCCTTAATAGCCTCTTTTTCCATTAAAATAGAAAATTACTCCATGACCAGAGTAAAAAGGTAAGGTGATAGTGGATCACCTTGCCTAATACCCCTATTACTTTTTATAAAACCCTCTGATTTACCCTGAATGAGAATAGAAAATGTAGGGGAATTTATACATTCAAAGACCAAATTACAGAACTTACTTGGAAAGCCCATACACTTCATTATATGATATATAAAGTGTCTGTTTACTTTGTCATAGGCCTTTTGCAGATCCACCTTTATACAAACATTATCAACATTTTTAGATTTAAAGTTTCTGACTAGTTCATGGGCTAGAAGAGAGTTTTCATAAATGAGTCTGCCAGGAACAAATGCACTCTGGTTTTCAGACACAATAAAAGGCAGAATTTTTTTAATCCTATTACTTAAGACAGTAGCTATGATTTTATAGATAAAATTACAGCAAGAGATAGGTCTATAATCACCAATACAAGTGGGATTTTTAATTTTAGGGACTAAAGTAATAAAAGTATGATTTATACTTTTAAGGATTTTGCTTTTATCAAAAAATTCATTTACTAAATTCAGAACTTGATCTTTAATGCTCTCCCATTGATTTTTATAGAATTTAGCATTAAATCCATCAGGGCTAGGACTTTTGTTGTCACCAGCATTGAACACTACATATTTAATTTCTTTAATAGAGGCTGGAGAAAGTAATATATCAGAGGCATTGGCATTTAGAACATTCTTGCATATAATATGGGGAAAGTTGTTAGTAATAGATTCAAAAAAAAAACAATTTTTCACAATAGTCAACTGCCTCTCTAACCACTTTATCATATGCATTAGTTAGATTACCAGCTTTATCTATAACATTACCTATATTATTTATATGCCTTCTACTACTCATTTTAGCATGAAAAAATTTAGTACATTCATCACCCATTGTTAACCAATCAACCTTGGCTTTTTGTTTGCCATTCATAGTATTAGTATAGAGCTCTGTAGATATATTTTGTTGATTAGAAAAGAATTTGTTAGCAGCAATAATGTTCCCGGGATTTTTATCTACTATTTCCTATAATAGTTTCCCAACCTGTCTTAACAGTACCAGTTTATTATTCTTCATAAAATTAGTTTTGTTCCAAGCTTTAAGTTTACTTTTGGTATGCTTCAAAAACATACTGAATTGAAGCTTCTTTGTACCATTACAAGAAAAATTCAGGCACTCTTCGATAAGAATTTTATAATTTTCATCTAAAACCCATCCATTCTTAAATCTGAATGGAGGAATTCTTTTATCAGGAGCTAAATCCTTAAAAAGAGTGATAAGTATTGAAGTATGATCACTAGTACTTTGCTCAAGTGTAGAGCATATAAATTTGGGAAAAACATTGGAAATTTTTTTATTAATCAGAGCTCTATCTAATTTACATTGAATATTCCTTTCAATGTCAGATTTCCAAGTATATTTATTTCCACTATTATTTGGTTCTATTAACCCAGTCTCAATTAAAAATTTATTTAGCCTGTCTAATTTGCTTTGAGGTATTTTAGTACCCCCAAAATTTTCAAATGCATGTAAAACAGTATTAAAGTCCCCTAAAATAAGCCAAGGGAAATTGTAGTTTAAATTCAAAGCTTTTAATCTATTCCACATATTATTTCTTTCAATTTCCAAGTTATTGCCATATATACTAGTAATTTGTAAAGAAAAACCACCAATATTTTCAAATTGACAGTCTATAAACTGTTTATCCTTATTACTACTTAACATATTCCAAATATTGGAATCCCATAAAACAATAATTCTGCCTTTACATCCACAGTCACTGTTGTTTATAGCTTTCCAATTTCAAGATAATTTAAAACAGAATTTTTCAAAATTATCTTCATTCAATTTATTCCCAATCAATGCTATAACAGAGGGTTTATATATATTAAGTGTGCAAAATATCAGACTGTTTAGAAGAGGAATTCATACTTCTTACATTCCATGCCAATATAGACAACATCAATAGATAAAAGGAAGGGTTTAAATAGTACCTGATACCGAGGTACTCTTACCTCTTCTTTTGTTCTCAACACTTTTTGCTTTTAACCTGGATGACATTTCTTCCCAATCCGGATTTATAGATATGTATTTTTGTTTAAAAGCTTTCCTCTCTTTATTACCCTTACTCTTACCAATAGCCTTTGTTTTTGGTATATGCAGTTCAAGGATATTAAACTGATCAACAGCTTCCACCATTTCTATTTCTGGTCTAGTATTATTGGCACCTTTTGGAATTTTAACAAGAGAAATATCAAATGGATCAGCAGCGCGAGGCATGGCTGAGTCAAACTCCTCAGCCAGTGTAGCCTGCTCAGGTGAAGGGGCTGTTTCAGTAGGCTTTTCCGTATCCAGAATTGCAGAATGTTGATGGTCTTCATTGTCATTATCATTATTGTTATGTGAATCATATTTTTCTGTAATTAAACAAGGATCTGTAGCTGGTGGGGTTACAGATTCTAAGACCATTGTATTCTTTTCACCCACCACTTTATTGCTCCGCGATTTTCCCTTTGAGATGATTTCATTACTGATATGATGAACTTCCTTAGCTATGACCTGATCATCTTGATCAGAGAGCACATTGTTATTCCTTCTTTGATCGAAAATGATGCTTATTTGGTTGATTCGATTATTATCTTCAGATGATACATTCTGTTTCTATACTATCAAATGATTTCTTGAATCAGAATTTGAGATTTCTTTATCTTGAGTTTCTTGAATATTGCTCTTTGGGACCCATGCCTGTTTTGAGTTACACTGATCTCTAGTGTGACCAAAGCATTTGCAGACATTACACTTAGGCAAGACCCATTCATATTCAACTTTTTGAGTAATTTTCTCTCCACTATACAAAGAAAGATATATTTCATTGGGAAGTTCATCATTTACAGACACTTCTACGAGAAGGCGAGCATAATTCAATCTCGTCTTCGAAGTTGTGGCTGCATCCATTTTAATGGGTTTTCCTATAATACTTGCCATGACACTGAAGGCCTCCCTGTCCCATAACTTCAGATTAACACAGGGTAATCTTACCCAAATCGGCATAGACGTTAATAAGTCTCTGTTCATTTTCAGAGAATCAGATCACTTTCTCACTATGATGAGTTTTCCATTGTAGAAATATGGTCCATTTTTTAAAACTGAAGAGCAATCTTGAGATTCTTTAAATTTTACTAGGAAGAATCCATTCTCTCTAGTAAAAATTTCAAATTCACCAATCGGATTCCAAACTCTTTGTATATATGATTTAAAAAATAAGTAGTATGGTTTGGTACCCACTACATACACAAGAACAGAATTATTCCATGATTCGGTTGCCCTTTTACATACCTCTTCCTTTATCAGACCATACTTCTTGTTGTTGATCTTGATTGGAGCAATATGCTCTAGATTGCAATCTTCATCATTGGGTTCTTAAGGCTGGTCAGCAACAATATCAGCCCAAGATTTCCGGTCTTGCTCTCTATTCAGTGAGAAGGCTGTCGGTTTTCTCTGTATCGGCAACGTTTCACCTTTCTTTGCAGTCTGGGTGGTTGCATTCTGACCATCTCTACCTTTTTGGTTGTCTTTATTGAGAACCGGTAGCAACTCCTGTGATTTTCATATTCTCCAAAACCAAGGGAAAGAGCAAGGCTGCAAGTTGTTTAAAAGGGCATTATATGTAGAGGAGATAGAACGATAGCCCATGTTGTTTTAGTGAGTGTTCGTGCTAGGTAAAGGGGAGAAGGAATTTTGAATTAAATTTCACAGGGTCCTAATATTGGCCGAACTAGAATGTGGCAGTATGATGGTATCAAAGTGAATGTAATCATTTGCAATAGCAGAATCAAGAATGCCAGCGAGTTGCCTCCTGTCACAATTAATTAAATTTGAGAGAATAATGCCATTGCTACTCCAAAGGAGTGCCAAAAAGAACCTATGTGATTGCATCTTATCTGAGGTAAAACATGATCTCTTAGTTTTAAGATATTGCACCATAGCCAACTTGTACCTAAAGGAATTTCCATTTTCCAAAAAATAATTGGTTTTCCTGTTATATGGCTTGTTCCATCTAGCCCACAAGCTGGTACTATTATTAAGAATTTGATTAATGAAATAAGAAGTAGCAGCTTTATTCTAAAGCTTGAGAATAGTAATGCTTAAACTTCTAAATTTGCATGGTAATTGGATTATCTTGAAAGCCACAGAGATGATTTTTAGAATAGGAGTTACCATGCCATAAATAATGACTAAAAGCTTGTTGAAATTGTTTCGGCACCCCTCACATCTTCCGCTATGCGCGCACTTCATTTAGTGTAGAAGAGACAAGACCACTGAACGAAGCTCATTTGGTGTCAGCGTCATGATTGGATATCCCTACATCCCCCAGAGCACATATATTTTCATGGCAACATTTATTTGTAACAAAAGGAATCCCTTGTTGTTACATGCTACCAATCCCATATATATGCTGATCTCTTTTAGAATATCTTGCGATGTGGGACTAATCATAATCCAATCTACGCACCCACTCTAATACAATGCGAGCCACACCTAACAGATCTCCACCTTGGCGAGCATTTTCTCAATTCAGCTTGAAGTTATACAGAGTCCTCAAACACTTGGATAAGGTCGCTAACACCACCAGCGGTTTAGATTAGGTCGCTACCACCTCCAGCAGTTTGGCCAAGCTGTTTCACAAAGAGTTCTCTTTTCAACGGTTGGAGCAGACCGCGTTTTAACTTATAACTCCACCTTAATGAGAATCCCGAACTCAAACCACATATTGGAGCATACTTAGGTCAATGCTGCATCATATTAGTCCCATCGAACCATCGGCTCTGATACCATGTTGAAATTGTTTTGGCACCCCCTCGCATCTTCCGCTATGCGTGCACTTCATTTAGTGTAGAAGAGATAAGACCACTGAACGAAGCTCATTTGGTGCCAGCGTCATGATTGGATATCCCTACATCCCCCAGAGCACATATATTTTCATGGCAACATTTATTTGTAACAAAAGGAATCCCTTGTTATTACATGCTACCAATCTCATATATATGCTGATCTCTTTTAGAATATCTTGCGATGTGGGACTAATCATAATCCAATCTACGCACCCACTCTAATACAATGCGAGCCACACCTAACAGATATGGTGTTATAGTGTTAACCATATGTTCCTATTTATATGTTAGTGCATAGAGTTTAGGAAGTAGTGGGTATTTTCCTTTTATTTAAAGCTTTGTACATAGTTCTTATCATCAGGAGAATAACAGTAGAAAATAACAATGTAGTCTCTTTTGTTTACGGTTGTATCTCTATCCTCTTTTCTATATTAAATCCTAACATGGTATCAGAGCCAAGTTAGAGAGGAGAGAGAGAAAGAGATAGAGATTAGAGAGTGCTAGTCAGTTTTTATTTTGCTGCTTCATTTCACAAAAATAAAGGTCTCAAAAAGCTTGTCGCGTCTACAAATTTCGAGATCTAGATGTGGATGTTTTGTTTGCTTTGAGATCTAAAGAAGAACGCGTCTGCAAGTGCTCAAAGAAGATGTAGTCGTCCTCAATGGTAGTTGCTTGCGCCTTGCTTGGAGCTCACTGTTCGCCGGAGTTCACTTGGAGTTCGCCGAGAAGCTTGCTGAGATTTGCTGCGCCGTCGCAACACTTTCTTCACCCAAAACCAGAATAATCAGACTATCCACACTCAAATTTTCTAAATAAATTCGATTCCCAAATCAAAACTTGTTCGAATCGAGGTGTACGTGGATTCGAATCAAAGGTTGACTTGCTATGGTGATGCGGAGCGGTGATTTTGGGGTTGCAAATTTGGGGACGCAGTCGAGGATGATTAGAGGAGCGACGATTGGATTTGCAGTTGTTTCGGAGAGGGGATTTGAGATTGGTTGTATGGTCGTCGATTTTGGTTGTGAGGTGGTGAAGGCGTTGCGGTCCGAGCTCTGCTAGCAGCAAGTAGGTGGATTCAATGTTGTTGGTGGTCGAACTGCAGTTTTTGGAAGAGGTTTGTGGTTATTGCTTGCTGTTTTATGGTCAGGGGATGTAGCTGGGAGTGTAGTATTTGATGTGCTTTGGAGGTTGCTGTGTGGTTTGCTGGAAGGTGAATTTTGGCGATTATGGAAGTTCGATGAAGGGGAGAAGGTTATGTTGTCTGGTATGTGTAATGTTGGTGATGGATGAACTATGAGTTGTAGCAGTTGGATGCTCTGGAAGTTTGGGCAGCGGTTGTTACAATGATGAAAAGGTGAAGATGTTTGCAGTGTTTAGGTGAAGTATTTGGAGAATGTGAAGAGTGGAAGTTGATGGTTGGTGAGGTTGCAGAAGGTTTGTAGCTGAGGTTGTTGGATTGTTTTGTGAAGTTGATGAATGTAACCGCTGAATAGAAGTGGTGATGTAGTGTTAATGGCAGTTTGGTATTGTTGTTGATATGGCTAGGGTGAAATGAATGCTTGTTTGATGGTGGGGCTTCAGGCTGTTTTATGATATGGTGATGGAAGTGCAGGCTACAGGAAGAAGTTTGTACAGGCAGTAAAGCACACTGTGCAAGGCAGCAGTAGATATGATTGGTAACTGTAAGGAGCAGTTGGATGTGTCAGGCAAAAATGAGGTGGGCAAAGAGATACGGTCAGTGTTAGTAGTGAAGAGGCAAAGTAGAAGTGGTGTGTGCACTGCACTGTGTACAGATGTGCACAACAGTGACAACGAGGGGGATATGTAGTTATTAGGAAATGTTGAGGCTGTGGATGATGTTTTGCAAGGAGGAGATTGTTCTGGTTTGTATAGGAAAGGTGACAGTGACCAGTTATGAGTGTGTACAGGGTTTGTGAGTGTTTGATTGTGAAGAATGATGAAGTGATGAAGTGTGCAGTGAGGATGTGGTATGGTTGAAGTGTATGCAGAGATTGAAGATGATGTGTATTGTCTG
This sequence comes from Allium fistulosum, assembly GCA_030737815.1. NCBI lineage: Eukaryota > Viridiplantae > Streptophyta > Magnoliopsida > Asparagales > Amaryllidaceae > Allium > Allium fistulosum. Next base: position 1,212,645,197 of record CM060904.1, on the reverse strand, counting down.
GAGTGACGGTGTTAGGCAGAGGAAGTGAATATGGGATGGCTGATTGTATGGAGACTGTTGAAATCTGTTTTGAGATAATGGTGAATGTGTATGTGTTGAAACTGAGATGTGTGGTATGCAGTTTTGTAGTTGTGGTGAAGGAGAGTTGCAGTGTTGTGATTGAGCTGATGAAGACTGAGTTTGTTTTTCAGATGTTTGTCGCAACGGTGATGTTGATGTTAGCATGAAGAAGACGTTCTGCAAAACGTTGGTTGCAAAATGTTGGTAGTGAAGAAAACGATGTCGGATTATGAGGTTGGACAATTCGAAGAATGCTCAAAAACTGTTTGATGATATGCCTAAGAGAAGATAGGCATGCCTACATGTGAAGTAGGTAGAGTGAGGAAGATTTGGTTTTGTGTCATCCAACAATTAAGGAAGAAGAGCTGCGGTTCTCACTTGTTGGAGAGATGACAGATATAAGGGATGACCCGAATGGAGAGGTCAGTGGATCCCTAAGAGTAAACCAAGAGTATTTGCTGATGGTTAAAGTACCAATCAACGTGAAACAGTTGAGCATGCCCAACCAGGTAGAGATGAAAGTTGTGACCGAGTTCGTATGGAAGACGATGAAGAAATTATGTTGTAAACTGAATATTAGCACATTCAGTTTAAGGGAGGGTGTTAGAAATAGTCAATATAGTGTTAACCATATGTTCATATTTATATGTTAGTGCCTAGAGTTTAGGAAGTAGTGGGTATTTTCCTTTTATTTAAAGCTTTGTACGTAGTTCTTATCATCAGGAGAATAACAGTAGAAAATAACAATGTAGTCTCTTTTGTTTAAGGTTGTATCTCTATCCTCTTTTCTATATTAAATCCTACCCACAGACGGCGTATTTTTTTGAAACGAGGTCCTCGGTAACGAGACATAAAGTAAAGACTCCTTTTTATTTTATTGAAATTTCATTCACTTTACAGAAGAAATCAAAATTAAGACTGAACTAAAGAATAAACAAAGCAAAGCGAAATCTATATATCTATATAGAATGAAATGTAAGCTTTGAAATAAGCTTGTCTGGCAAAGTGAAAATTCTGAAATAATAAGAACACGTTGCTATCCCAACACTTTTGATAACCTAGCAGCCTAGGAAAGATTATTATTTGCCATGGTATTTAATTTAGCAACAATTTTCCCAAAGAGAGGAAGGCATTGTGCAATGGAAATCCTAGCAGAACACATAGGAGCTCCAAGATATATTGCTTTAGGATCCGGAGGAGATAGGCCAGCGATGGAGAGGATTTCATGTTTAGCATTCTCTAAAAGACCAGCAATGCTAATTTGCGATTTTTGCTTATTTATCTCTAGACCAATCATACATTTAAACAAGTCTAAAGCTATAAGAATATTAGTAATAGACATAACATAGGATTTAGAGAAAAGTAATCAATCATCAACAAACATTAGGGTATATATATTGAGTTCCTTACATTTGGGATGTATTTCAATTAGCTTGTTATCAACATGAGAATTGATCAAGCTAGTCAGCATATCCATGGTAGAGATAAATAGATAGGAGGAGATTGGGTCTCCCTGCCTAATGCCTCTTTTAGAAGGAAAATAATTTGAATTTGAGATGCAATAATATTGAGATTGCAATTGTAAAATGTAAAATGATTTTATTGAGAAATCTGGTACAAAATAATGTTCAAATAGTTGATTCAAGAGTGAGATACGATCTGATATTAGTCACATAGCTATATAAATAGAATTATATGAAATGGGCTGCGAACACAAGAAGCCCAGACCCGATTATACAGTTGTAAAATGAATGACTTCACGTGTAGACCATTGATGCAAGAGTGAACCGTTGAGATCTTGCTGAATCAATACAGAGACATTTATATGCGGTTATCCACAGTGATAATCCAATAAAAATAACCAAAGATTTCTTCATTTAGAGATAAGGAAAGTTTAACTATGGAGATACAGGTATGCAGCTAGGCCAACAGAGGCAAATGGAAGTTCATTTTCGACATGATAGAGATGATAGCCTCCCAGCTAACATTATCATAAGCTTTCTGAATATCTAGCTTGAGAACACATCTTAGAGAGATATTTTTCCTCTTGTTCCCTTTCATTAATTCTTGGGATAATAGGATATTCTTAGTAATAGATCTTTCTGGCAAAAATCCTGTTTGATTAGCAGAAATGATGGGGTTTAGGCAGAACTTCAACCTTGCTGATATGATTTTAGTAATACATTTATAAGTGACATTACAACAAGCTATGGGGTGAAATTGGGAGACATCTTGGGGACGGTCATTTTTAGGAATTAAGGCTAATTTAGTATGATTAATTCCACGCAAAAGAATGTTTGGTTTAAAAAAGTGAAGAATTGTCTTGGAAAAATCAATGTAGAAGATTTTCCATGTGAATTGAAAGAAATGGGCAGTAAAGCCATCAGGACCCACAGAACTATCAGATTTCATATCAAATATGAGGTTTCTGATTTCATCAAGGGTGATTTGAGAGATAAGGCTACTAGCTTAAGAGTTTGAGATAGTAGGAAAATGCAAATGAACAAGCGGAGATAGGTCCAGATCATGTGTGGAATTATCACCCATGAGACGAGTAAAATAATTGATAAAAGCTTCTTTAATATCGGGGAGGAATGATGAATGCCATGAAGTCCTTTTATAGAGTGTATTATGGTGCTTGCTTTCCTGAATTTGAGAGAGTTACGGAAGTGATTAGCGTTCTTATCACCCTCTGTATGCCAGAGGATTCTATTTTTGTGCTTGAGCATAGCAAGCTCAGTCTTAACTGCTTGTGAAAGTTAAGAAGAAAGAGGAGCTCCTTATCAGAAATTTCCATGTCAGTAGGATTAGGTTGAACTAAAATTGAACAGAGTGTAATTCATCTCTTAGCTTACTAGATTGAAGATTGCCTTCGCCAAATTTTCTTTGAGACCATTCCTTCAAACTTATTTTTGTAGGCTTCAATTTCTGCTACAAGATGAACATTTGATTTCCATAAATAGGAGTAGCCCAAACCTGAGCTACAAGAGAAAGGAAATTAGATTCTATAGTCCAAACATTTAAAAAAAATTAAAACTAGAGGACCCTTTAACAATAGCCATGCCCCAGTTAAGAACAAGTAGACAGTGATCATATAAGGAAGGGGGAGGAAAGTGAGAAACTAGATTGGCTCGATGGAGAGAGTAGCAAAATTAAAATATGATCTACCAAGCTTGCAAAATTTTCTATTGCGAGATCTACTACGGTTATTCCAAGTATAGTAGGATCCAGTGATGGGGATTTGAGTTAGATTTATTGCATGATTAAGAGGAGTTATGTCACTTAACATTAAAGGATTGCCTTCTATTTTTTCAAAGTAAGATTGCATACAATTGAAATCAACAAAACAAATCCAGGGGAGGACAGAAGATTGAAAAGAAGCAATATGTCTAAAAATATTTGTCTACTTGGTTTTGAGATGTCAGCATACATTATGGAGAGGTTAAAAGATAAGTTAAAGGGGATATGGGAGAAACTGCAGTGAACAAATTGTCTGTGAAGATCATAATTGATAAGATGGAAGATCTGCGGGTTCCACAAAATAAAAATTCGACCATATGGAGCTTGAATGAGGTTATGAATAAGAGAATAATTGAGGGCAATTTGAAATGCTGCCTTAGTAGTTAATTCTTCATTAAGCTTAGATTCAGATATTGCAATGAGCTGAAGATGGTGAGAGGAAATAAGGTGTTTAATTTCATGAAGTTTGGTTTCACTATGAGCTCCCCTAACATTCCAAAATCCAATGTTGTCTGTCAAGGATTATTTTTGTTTTTAGACGTAGATTGCCTAGTGGTCATTGAAGTTTTTAGGAAGGAAGACTTGTTGGATTTGGAAGTGATAGGGATAATTTGATTCTCTGTAAATTCTCCTTTAGAATTAAGATTATATGAAGGAGAGACATACTTCTGCTTGTTTTTATTTAATTTCCAGTTATTGTTCTTTTTCCAGTTGAATTATTTATCTCTACTAGGCCTAATGGTAGAGGATCATGATTGGAAGGTGAAATGACATCAGGAGAGTAGAGATGGATGAAATCTGGGGTCAGATAGCAAAATATGGATTTAAAGAAAGAGAGGCAGATATAGGATTTGAAGTGTGCATGTTATTAATGTGCACAGGTTAAATACGATCAATTTGCATAGGAATTGAAGCCTTTGAGAGGGGAAAATGTTAATCTGAAGGGGATTTTTGAGGTTGAATATAGGATGGAATTTCAGAAATGATCAAAGTGTTGGTATCTGAAGTGAGATTGGAATCATCAGGTTGATGTTCAGAAGAGATGGAGATGTCATGTACATGCGGATTCGGTCATGGGAAGTTAAATTTGGAGAAAGTTTGATGCATGCAGAAGTGGTATCAAAAGTAGCAAGTGGTTTGAAAGTAGAATATAATAAAATTTGGATATTAGAGTGCATAAAGGACGTGTGCATGTTAGCAGCATGCACATGCAAATTTTGAGGTGGAGAAAGGTTTGAGTTGTAGGATGTGAGAAAGTTAGTATCAGGAGGCACATTGTTGATGAGGGTTGAAATTGCATTGCTATAAGGGGGCATGTCAGAAGTTATCGTTAGTGGGGAGTTTGTAGTATCAGGACGACTTTCGATAGATACATGTTTAGGTGACAAAACTTCACCTTCTTCGAGATCATCAACATCTTCAAAATTAGAAAAAGGGTTGGCAGTTTTATGAATGGTGCATATAACAACAGCATTGTTTAGGTCAGAGGCAATTTGAGAAGTAGGTTGGTAGTTTTGAGTAAAAAGCAAGTCTTCATTATTTAGAGGAGGTTCATAATCAGTTTGTTGGTTATCTGATATGGGTATATTGATAGAAGTAGCTTTCTTTTTCCAAACTTGAGGGATTGTTTTTTTCCTTATTATGAGTAACAACCCTGTCAGCATTATTCAGTTGTCCCTGCAATATTTTTAAGTGTTTAACCTTACTTTATCCAATTTTTCTTTTGTATTTTGCACTGGAGGCACGTTTGAAGGATCTCAAACTGTTGTATTGATGTGCATATCAAAAGTATCAGTAGCATGCCCAAAAGACTGGTATTTTTTTGTAAATAAGTGGTCTCCATGCATCCTCTATATATACTTTTTGACAGTCTCCCTCTCCAACATTAATATAGTCAGGAAATTCCTTATTTAGGGATATTTCAATCAAATATTTCACGTACTCAAGTCGCTCTTGCTTTTCTGTAGCCTCATTAAAACATACAAGTCTTCCAATATGATGAATAAGCCAATTAACTCCAATCAAAGTCTAAGTTAATTGGGGAATGTTGTAAAATGTTACCATATAGGAACATTCTTGACTTGAGCTTTTACGGATCCAAAAGCTGGCTTCCAAGTTGTATGACTAACATTTACCCTTTAATAATTATCGGATTTTACGGTAAAATTTTATTTCTATCCTCAGTAAACGTGAACTTGAAAAAGAAATTTGCACCTATCATATTTTACATCAAATTAAAGGACACTTTAAGTTAGTGTTTGGTTGGTTGTTTTTAATTTTGAGTTTTCGTTTATAAAAAATGCACATGACGTATGTATATTGTCGAAAACGACTAATTTAGAAAACGAAGTTAGCATACAAAATAAAAAACAATTTTTTTTATTTTTCGTATTTTGGGAAATACCACAAGCACGTGAAATAATCCATTCATCCACCGTCCCTCTATCACCTTCGTTTTCTCATCCGTCTTTTTTTCATTCACTCAGTCGTCCTTCCATTCTTTTCATATTTGACATACATATTAAAAATCAAAAACATAAAATTCATTTTTAAACCAAACACTACCTACGATTCCACAATTTTTCAGATATGAAACCACACCCATATAATTAATCTTTTCTCCTAGAAAATATCCAACCAAATAATTTTGACAAAAGGAAATAGCTTTTTAATGACCAACCGAGGAGGAGGGGAGTTGTTCCTACATAGTTCAGCGCAAAGTCTTTTGGTGTATATGTACCAACATTACGTGGCAAAGCTTTGAAAAGAGAAGAACACTGTCTTTGAGGAAGTTCAGTCGCAAGAGCTTCATGGACATGGCCGATGGAGTAGCCAGAGAAAAATTGAGGAGGTGGAGAAATGTAAGAAATAGGAAGAGAGATAGTAGCTGGAGGAGCAGGGTCAGGAGAGCACTGTGGTAAAGGAGAGATAAGAACAGTGAATGACAAAGACAGGACAGAGGGATGGGAGGTGACAGAAGAGGGTGAAGAAGAATTGGGAAGGAGCATGGCTACCATTGAAAAGTCAAAAAAGAGAAAATTTAACGTACTATCATACACATATGCATTTAATTTTAAATTTATATATAAAACAACATTTATATACATGTATATAATATAAACAAATTCCATATAATTATAAATCAAGTTTATATATAAGCATATAAAATAAATATCGATTTACCTTTACCATTCTGACATTGCGATTTGTGAATCAACTCATAGTCTCCTTGAATCACCGCTCGATCTAATGAACCATGTTATTTTAATTTTGTTTGATGTTTTTTCTATTTGGGAAATTTATTTTAGCCTTAAAACGATTTATAAAATAGGGGCCAAGGATGGAGGATTAGGAAGGAGAAGAAGAAAATTAATTTTGAAATGAATGACAGAATATTTTTTTATGGAAAGAATAAAAACCTTTCTCATTCTCTCTTTAAACCTTCCACTTCTAATCTCCCATTAATTCTCAATTATGCCTAGATCTTATCCAAGCCCTTCTCTCTCTTTGTTTCCAACTAACACTTTCTCCAACATGGATCAACATTTCCCAAAGCCCATTAAGTAACTATATTTAAATCTCATTTATATATATACCGACATCGTATATCGATACGTGCCCATATAACTTTTATATACACAAAAAATAATCACTAGTAACATCCTAGACAAGAAATACAATAATAATAAATATTTCTTTAGTGTTAATTAATTTACTTAATTATAACACTTTATAAACTAATTAAATCAAGTGGTTTTCTAGAGAATTCTCAAATATGGTTGTGGGACTCAGAAATGTGAGTTCAGTCAACAATTAATATTAAACAATTCAAATATTAATGCTCACATGTCACCTTTACTAGTAGTATGACAGTTTAGTCGAATTCATCCGTTACAGGTATTTGGTAAAATCATTTTTTATATCATCTTAAGCGGTGCTGGTAGATAATAATTTACACACGTTCTCTTCACCAACAATATATCACTTTAGGCTGTATGGAATTCGGTATTTGTCAAAACTCCAATATCATCCACATTCAACTCGATCATTCCATAAACAAAGTCCTCGGCTCAGTAATAACATTCATTACTAACCATCAAATATTTTGACTTTGAGTTGACTACAGTTGACTGTAATACTAACCTCATACAACCGAGGAGTTGAATTCTTTATTAAATAGTGCTCAGTTCCTATGTTACTATTCGTACACAATTATAGCATTCGATGGACATCATGCCATTATTTAACTATAATCAAAATAGATTATCCATGTACTAGATCCACCGTATTATCAAGTCGAGGGAACTATGTAACATCATCATGTTCAGATTTCCTATTTAACCTTAACTAATAGGAAACTCTCGGAATTCATCCCACAATTATCCGATAACTCTGAGTATGGAACCCCTTGGTACCCTTCAGTAGCCCTAAGTAACACACTGCCTAACATTTAGAAAGAGTTACATACTCTTGTCTCAATGGATGTATCGATATCTTTTCTCGAAATTTCATGACTTGGAATATTCAAAACAAAATGTTATTTTATCTTTTGATTAATTACTCACGACTTTATTTGCAACTGCAATCACATAACATTTCATTTAATTATTTAATTATTAATTTATTTTAAATTTATTACTTAATTAACTATATCATAATAAAAGAAAGTGTATAACAGAAAACAAATGCCTTTATTATGACAAGATTGATTACAGAATTAGATATATATATATATAATAAATTACATAGTTACGATTGGGGCATACCACTCACTCTTTCAATCTCCCACTTGCACTTGGGGTCAAATATGGAATCTCAATCCCATTCCCTCGATCATATTTCACAAAACCGATCGAGCTAGTGCTTAGTAAACAGATCTACAATATTGTGTTACTTCCCCTTTAACCAACATCTCTCCACCATTAATAAACTTCCTTTATCATATGGAAATTTTGAAATACGTGTCTAGACATTTGTGATCTATAGGTTCTTTCACGATATGTATCGCAGTATTATTTTCATAAACAATGTCATGGGATTCTCAGCATTTGGAATCGCCCCTAGTTTAGCTATATTTTTTCGCATTTATATACAAATCTTTCATTGCAGCATTATTCAAGGCGATGTACTTAGCCGTCCCACTGAATCAACCACCGTTTCTTATTTGGCACATTTCAAACTTAAAGCCTTTTAACTAGATTGAGTATGAGCTGTGATTGACATACAAATTCGATATTATTTATGAGTTCGAGTGCAAATACTCCTTCATAGGGAGATTGTTGCTTCCATAAACAATTATGTAGTATTTCACAATTACTTGAGAATAATCATAACTACCATTTGGTGATCTTAATTCAGATTTGATATTCTCTTAATGCATCAATTACATATGCGAATAACGATAAAGCGGAAAAATAAAATCCGGGCCAGACATATTGGAATCACCCTCATGAAGAATTGTATAACTCCATAGCATACTTCATGACGATCCAACATGAACGTTATTAGTTTGGAGTGGTTCGGAATAATCATATTATCCAAAACCGGTGTCTCCAATCTAAGCGATAATTCCGGTTAACTCAATTCTGGTTCTCTTAGAAGTATGCAAATGTATTCGAGTTCTCACCGGGAATTCGAACTTACAACCATACTCCCTAAGTCAAAACGGGTTAAGTGATCAATAGTGGACAATTTTCTATTTAAAGGTGATTATACAAGGTTAATATATGGATAACCATATACTTAATGAAATGTGAAACATTTATGGAAATTAAGTATCCCATATCTATCACGTTTCCGACATTTCAACCTTATCCTACCTCTCGTCTAGAAATAAACTCTAGATCTCATAGGTAGACGGTCAGCCTACTTATCGGCTTTTGGTGCTAGCTATGTGTAACGTCTCGGTTTTTCGCGCTCGAAAATCGACATCCATACTTTACATCGTACTCGAATGCCGTAGATTCGACCGTTCAAATCCAAGTCGCCGGAGCTTATAACAACATTAAGTAAATAACACAGCGGAAAAGAAAAAAAATATAAATATACAACATCTAATACAATATCCAGATACAATGATGACACAATGAATATCTATATACATCAGAGATATGATACAACAAATAGCAGTAGAAAAGAAAAATAGATAACTAATATCAGCAGCGGAACAAATAACTCTAAGATATTCTTCAAGAGAAAACTCCAGCAGTAGCTCGAACTCCCAATAACGATACACCAAGAATAAGCAAGTGCAGTCCAATCCAAAGACTGAACTAGCTTCAGAAAATCTACTAATCCTGACTATCTGAAAATCCCAACTCTAGACTGCTCGTGTAGAAAATTATGAGCACCCAGAGTTTAGGAAATGAACAATAAACTCCGAGTCAGTCATGGGACTGGTGTGAGCAACAAAAACAGTTTATCTTTAAAAACGAACAACAAAAGAATTTAAAGTCAATTCGCAATGCTTTTGGAAAATGAAACTACCATAAGACCTCCCACCACACACACAATGCAAACGCAGACTTGGAGGAGATTTCTTCTTATGATAGTCAAAGATGCTTACTACGCAAAATCATTTGATTATTATTATTAGTGCATAGTGTAGAAATCATTTCGAAAGTAGAATATAAATCTTAGCCAGCATAGGTACCATTATAGTATGCCCGCTATAGCTACCATATTAAATGGCAGGTTCTACAACTAAAACCGTATAAGGCTCGTATTGTTTCTTTGGATTTCCAACAATGATCAGGCCAAGGAACTTCCCATTGCCACATGGAAACGCCTCTGGATGGACGTCCCGAGAACCTAACCGGATCTCTGCCAACACAAGGCCGGGTTACCTCTGCAAAAATAGGTAACTACTGACACGAGTATGCCATCTCCCGGTTGTAACCAACCTTTAACCGGGGCCCCGAGCAACAAATCACAAAGTAAGATATATATATATATACTTGCGACATCCACATAAGTTAAGTATCTGGGCTCCATACCATGATACCACTTCTATCCAGAAGGAAATGAACATACACTAAGGGGCGTTACTCCCTATAACCTTGCCGCATCTTTCCTGTTTTGACCATTCCGGGGTGTGAGGTTCGACGAAGTCTCGTCCACAAAGCTACGCTTTTTCAAAAAGGTCACGCTTTGGGTCAACAGATGATCAAAGCAATGATCACCTAGATAAATGATCAAACAAATGATCATATCACAAATGATCAAACAATGATCATCACACAACAACACTCAGCATGCCACATTACCAAATTGGGAATATATCGCTGATAACCTTCAACTACATAACCTCTGAGCTCGTACATCTCAGAGAAGGGTGTTAAGCTAAGAGAATAAATTCTCCGCCACCAACAGAAATGTATTTGAAAGAAATCGGCTTTATATCTCAAAGTGTAATGTCATACATGTAACCATACAAGTCTGTTCCGGGTTCGAACAGAACCGAAGGCACTTCTTACGAAGCCCTTGCAATTCCGGGTATTCACAATCACGTCCGGACTTCCCATCACAAAGGGTGATAAAATCTCTATACCGGGGACCAGTCGGTGCAGAGACATTCGACGAGTTGTCCTTTCGTTTTAGAAAATATCCGGTCTTCAACACCGGCCTTCAAATGCCATCCATATACGACGTATCATTATTCGGAATGGGTTATATGACACAAATGTCTTTTCCCGGCTAACCCGAATAACGAGCGCAATCTTTAAAAACATATGGATATTGGGATTTCAATTAAGTCACAACTTATTACCCAAAATCTTCTTTTCGAATGGTTTAACAAATTACCATTTCCAAATCTTTAAACAAAAAGATTCATTTTAACAACCTACAACGGTTTAAAACAATTTCCACATTTTTATCTTTTAAACAAAAGATTCATTCACAGATTTTTTTCAAATCAATTTCCATTTCAACTCGTTAAATCTTTAAATCAAAGATTTAACTTATAGCTTTCAAAACAATTTCATTTCGAATGGGTTAAACAAAACATCATTTTAAATCTGTTACAATAAACAGATTAAATTCATAGCTTTCAAAAAGAATTTATTCATAACTTGGAAAACTATTTTTCAATTTAATCTTGAAATTCCTTTAATTAAACTGGAATTTCATTTCTTATATATGTGAAAGCTTTTATCATTTGAAAACAATTAGTTTTCGTTTCAGAAAAAAAAATCCAATTATATTTGCTCGAGTTAAAACCTTTGAATTTAAATTCAAATTCCCAAATCAATATTTTTAAAATAGTTTAACCCATATATAACTGGTATAACATCTTTAATCCCTAGTTTCGAATCATAGAATTCAATTTCAAATATTGAATTCAAATTTAAATCAAATTATTTAAACTTCAAAACTTTATCAAGTTATTCAAAATAACTTTTATCTTTGAAATTCTATTTCAAAAGCTTTTCATTTTAAACCCAAATTTCTAATTTCAAAATCAATTGAAATTAAAATTTCAATTTCAAAAACATCAAATTTAAATTATCTGTGACTTAACCGATTTCCACGTGAAATCCATATTTGTGTGTGTATGGTGTAGTCCAGGGGTTTAACACAATAGTGCAACATAATGAATCATCACAGATCAAAATACAGGATATAGTTGATAAGCGGTATAAGAACAACGCTTAACGTTCATTCACAGATCACAGATAATATACAGATGAGTAAACTACAGATCACAATATCACAAAGCATCACATATCAGGGATATCAAACAATCAAGTCATTCAACGAAATCCAAACATTCACAAGTGAGGTCAGTTAATTATCTGATTTATTCAAAGCAGATTAATTTCTTTTGAATTTCTAATCCGGGTTAATTAATCATTAATTAATTACAAACCAATATAATTAATTATCCTTTAAATCATTTATTAACTAACCATTAATAATTAATAAATTATTCTTTAATTAATTATCCTTAATTAATCACATTGATTAATTAGCCCTTAATTTATTATCTTTCCTTAATCACCTTCATTAATTTATAATTCCTTAATCAATTAACTTAATTAATTAATCCTTAATGACCCATTAATTAACCATTAATTATTTAATTAATTCAAGTTTTTAAATGTAACTTAATTAACCTTTAATTACTGATTAATTAACATTCAACCATTAATTCAAAATCCAACCTTATCAAATTAATGATTCTTAACTCCAAATTAATTATTCCTAATTAATTTACTTAAGACTTAATTAATGAGTTTAAAACTCATAATTACTTAATTAATCCAGTTATTAATTAAATTTATCAATCCATTTTAATTAACTTATTAATTTAATGAATTCAAATCATTAAATTCAAACTTAAGGATTTTTAACTAAATTTCTTTTTACATTTCAAATCATTTAAAGTATGCTTTACTCCTTTAAACTTATTTACATCATTTTAAAGTTATAAACTTTATCCATTTCAAAACCTAAGATTCAAATTTCAATTTGAATTTAGACTTAAAATTCTAATTTAAACTTGGTTTTAATTTCTGTTCAGATTTTATATTAATTCAAAGGGATTTGAAACTGCCAGGCTATACTTCTCAAAAGTCTGGAACATCATACTCGAATCGAACAAAACAGCTTCGAGTCGCCTTTTCCCTTACTTCGAGTAACACACTCGATTAACTCGAGCAAAACCCGAGTGAAACGCGAGTACCCCTCTCTCCAACCCAGGCTACCCCTTCTCAGTTTCCAGAACTCGTGCACGTGAACGTGCACGACGCCTTCGATCAACTCCGACCTCTCACCAACCTTCCATCCCATCGGCCACCACCCACACTGCATCCCCCGATCGTCAGAACTCATCACCGCAGCTCGAATCAAAATCGAGCTCGATGATCAAACCTGGAAGAATAAACAGGTTTCCCCCTCGAACCTGGAAACTCCACTGCCCTTCAAACTACGACCACCGTAAAAGTTGATACTCCGGCCACATCCTCGATTATCACCACTCTAACCACTTCCAAAATCCCATGGCACTCGGTGCTCCAGAGAGGCCGCGGCGTTCAAAAGTTTGAGTACCCAAAAATTTAGGTTTAGAAAGGTAAATCGATCGCCGCAGTCGCCTCCGCCACCATTTCCACCTTCGCCTATTTTTGCCGACCTCACTGATCCCACATCTACCTCTAGACAAGATTCCAGCCTACCCAACCACTGGGATCACCAGTGATCCTCTAAAAACCCCAAAACAGTCTCCACAGAAATGCTCTTTAATTACTAAATGCAAAAATGTGATTATAGTTTTACAAATCCTAATTACAGTTAAGAATTAAATTTATAAATCTGAATTAATAATTTAAGATGTTTGAAATTTCTCTCATATCAAACATTTGCCAGTTCCTTAAGTTTTTACAGAGCATTTCTACCCTGTAAACAAAAATATAAATTTTAAAATTGCTTTATGATCAAACAAACCAAACTTGTTTAGATACTAGGTCCAACAGTCATTGGTTCAAGCAGAAATGATTTTGAATTAAATCTGAGTTTAAATTTTTAATACAGAGATGCATACAGGGTTCCAATGTACTGATATTCCACTTCACAATCACACAGAACAATGAACTTAAAAATATTCACACAAATATTTTAATCATCCAATTATCCACATGCAACAAGTTTAAAACTTAGGTTATTTAAAAGTGTTACTCACCAGATATGGAAGGAAAGAACAGAGCATCATTTTGAAAACAAGCTTTGATACTTTAAAACTGGAAGGTGTTTGAAAGTTGCTACCCTGTTCTGATTTTCTTGAAAACTTTGCCTTGTCAAAACTGGAATGCTCAGTCTCTTTTGTAAACGAGATGTAAACGAGATGAAATGAAAAAGCTAAAGCAGGTTGGTAAATAGATAGAAAGATGTTTTACAGGCATTGTTTCTTGTGAACGAAAATGAATTGAGCAGATAGATATGTGTGAACAAATATACAGGTTATTCTTTCTTTTGGTACAAACATGTTTCAGAGATTTTTATCTCTATGGGGGCTGAAGTGATCTATACAATGTACACTAGAGATATTAGCATTTAATGACAATGTCCTTTATGTCTACAAATTATCTTATACTTTACATTTCGTATGTACTTATGTTTCATGTTTATCCAATTTGGTATGTTGATATTTCTTTTACTTGTCTAGTTTGTGTCTTCTTACTTAGCTTATTTTATTTTTCATGATTAGATATTTTACTACTTAACTTTGTTTATACTTACCATTGCATTCTAAACTTTTACAGGTTACACATAATACTTATTTTACTTTGTTTATATTCTTGCCTTTGTTTTACATTACTCCTATTTATATAAACCTGGATTGCTTTTATACCTATACATATATAAAGTTGCTTTAATCCTTTGTATTGGTTTATTACTTAATTTATATCCATATACTTTTATACTTTGTCTTAGTTATTTGTTATAAATTTTGACTTAAGAATTTTAGTTCTAATCCTAACATATGTGCATATTTTTATTTCTCTTTTATTTTAAAACTTAAACTATTAAATACTACATTTATTTACTTATTTATTATTTTATTTCATACATTTGATTTACACTTAAGTTTTAATATTTATAAAGTTTATTTTATTGTAACTTCAAACCATAGTTTCTTCCAATTATATGCACACATATATATATATATATATCAATTTCTATTTATTTTTAAAACCATTTGTCTTGAATTTCTATATATATATATATTTTCATACACTCAAATTATTATTTACAATTTAAACACAAATCAAATCTATTATATTATTTCAAATTTACTCCGATGTGTTCAAATACATATATATATATTCTCATATATACACATGTATACAATATTTTAATTTTAAATGTTTTATACAGAATATATTTGGATTCGGGGAAACTCGCAATCAATAAATCCATTTAAAATTAATTTTACTATTTTTATTCAAAAATTTATTTAATTATTAATTTAAATTAAATTAAAATTCGGGGTCGTTACAAACTTCCCCCCTTAAAAGAATTTCGTCCTCGAAATTCGCTGGCACGAAAACAACGAAGAGATACACAGATTCGATCTCCTATAATTCCTCAAACTTACGATATGAATTCCAAACTCAAGTCGGAATATCTCAGAATACATACCAATTTTGTCCCTCTTCGGACTTTGGTATTCAAAAGAAATTAGAATAGAATTTCAAAATTTGGTTTTAAACGAAATCGTTTTATCGGTTCAATTCGATTTTATCCTCATATTCTATTAATCAATTTAACTCAAATTAAAATTTCCAATTTCAAATTCATTAAGGTTTAAATCAAAAAGCTGATAAGAAACCGATGAAGATACGAGGTAAGAATTTTCTGCAACAATTCGCAGAGCCATCATCGCACCGAAACTTCTTCTTGTAGCTGGTACGAAGCAATCAAAGAATTTGGAAACGAATCAAAGAAAATTGATAAGAAAGTTGTTTCCACTGTTGCAGGGTATTGACCATTTATAGTCGTATTCCCTTGTCCCCTATCTCGTCCTCTTCTCGCACTCATACTCACTATCAGTGGATAGTAAGAGAATTTACTGAGACGTTCGAACGGATATCTTAAGGATATACTCATTCTAGAGTTTACTTCACTCTATCTCTAATGAGCTACTTAACGTGTTATACTCCTGAGCTAAAGTTCAACCTTAGCTCTGATACCAAATGTAACGGCTCAAATTTTCGCGGAGAAGCGGCCACCGGTAAGCTTTGCAACCATCCCAGTCCCACCGTGGCTTACACTGGCACCTCGCATTTACTTTTACGGCCAGCCTCTCGACTGTCACGGCATCTGCCTAACCAACCCATCCCTCTCAGGGACATGTTGGGGTAAGAGTCCCCCGTTCGCCACCAAACTGCGAAGCGAGAACCCCCTATCATGCTGTAATATAGCAAATGCGATCCATATACGACGTATCATTATTCGGAATGGGTTATATGACACAAATGTCTTTTCCCGGCTAACCCGAATAACGAGCGCAATCTTTAAAAACATATGGATATTGGGATTTCAATTAAGTCATAACTTATTACCAAAAATATTCTTTTCGAATGGTTTAACAAATTACCATTTCCAAATCTTTAAACAAAAAGATTCATTTTAACAACCTACAACGGTTTAAAACAATTTCCACATTTTTATCTTTTAAACAAAAGGTTCATTCACAGATTTTTTTCAAATCAATTTCCATTTCAACTCGTTAAATCTTTAAATCAAAGATTTAACTTATAGCTTTCAAAACAATTTCATTTCGAATGGGTTAAACAAAACATCATTTTAAATCTGTTACAATAAATAGATTAAATTCATAGCTTTCAAAAAGAATTTATTCATAACTTGGAAAACTATTTTTCAATTTAATCTTGAAATTCCTTTAATTAAACTGGAATTTCATTTCTTATATATGTGAAAGCTTTTATCATTTGAAAACAATTAGTTTTCGTTTCAGAAAAAAAATCCAATTATATTTGCTCGAGTTAAAACCTTTGAATTTAAATTCAAATTCCCAAATCAATATTTTTAAAATAGTTTAACCCATATATAACTGGTATAACATCTTTAATCCCTAGTTTCGAATCATAGAATTCAATTTCAAATATTGAATTCAAATTTAAATCAAATTGTTTAAACTTCAAAACTTTATCAAGTTATTCAAAATAACTTTTATCTTTGAAATTCTATTTCAAAAGCTTTTCATTTTAAACCCAAATTTCTAATTTCAAAATCAATTGAAATTAAAATTTAAATTTCAAAAACATCAAATTTAAATTATCTGTGACTTAACCGATTTCCACGTGAAATCCATATTTGTGTGTGTATGGTGTAGTCCAGGGGTTTAACACAATAGTGCAACATAATGAATCATCACAGATCAAAATACAGGATATAGTTGATAAGCGGTATAAGAACAACGCTTAACGTTCATTCACAGATCACAGATAATATACAGATGAGTAAACTACAGATCACAATATCACAAAGCATCACATATCAGGGATATCAAACAATCAAGTCATTCAACGAAATCCAAACATTCACAAGTGAGGTCAGTTAATTATCTGATTTATTCAAATCAGATTAATTTCTTATGAATTTCTAATCTGGGTTAATTAATCATTAATTAATTACAAACCAATATAATTAATTATCCTTTAAATCATTTATTAACTAACCATTAATAATTAATAAATTATTCTTAAATTAATTATCCTTAATTAATCACATTGATTAATTAGCCCTTAATTTATTATCTTTCCTTAATCAACTTCATTAATTTATAATTCCTTAATCAATTAACTTAATTAATCCTTAATGACCCATTAATTAACCATTAATTATTTAATTAATTCAAGTTTTTAAATGTAACTTAATTAACCTTTAATTACTGATTAATTAACATTCAACCATTAATTCAAAATACAACCTTATCAAATTAATGATTCTTAACTCCAAATTAATTATTCCTAATTAATTTACTTAAGACTTAATTAATGAGTTTAAAAATCATAATTACTTAATTAATCCAGTTATTAATTAAATTTATCAATCCATTTTAATTAACTTATTAATTTAATGAATTCAAATCATTAAATTCAAACTTAAGGATTTTTAACTAAATTTCTTTTTACATTTCAAATCATATAAAGTATGCTTTACTCCTTTAAACTTATTTACATCATTTTAAAGTTATAAAATTTATCCATTTCAAAACCTAAGATTCAAATTTCAATTTGAATTTAGACTTAAAATTCTAATTTAAACTTGGTTTTAATTTCTGTTCAGATTTTATATTAATTCAAAGGGATCTGAAACTGCCAGGCTATACTTCTCAAAAGTATGGAACATCATACTCGAATCGAACAAAACAGCTTCGAGTCGCCTTCTCCCTTACTTCGAGTAACACACTCGATTAACTCGAGCAAAACCCGAGTGAAACGCGAGTACCCCTCTCTCCAACCCAGGCTACCCCTTCTCAGTTTCCAGAACTCGTGCACGTGAACGTGCACGACGCCTCCGATCAACTCCGGCCTCTCACCAACCTTCCATCCCATCGGCCACCACCCACACTGCATCCCTCGATCGTCAGAACTCATCACCGCAGCTCGATTCAAAATCGAGCTCGATGATCAAACCTGGAAGAATAAACAGGTTTCCCCCTCGAACCTGGAAACTCCACTGCCCTTCAAACTCCGACCACCGTAAAAGTTGATACTCCGGCCACATCCTCGATTATCACCACTCTAACCACTTCCAAAATCCCATGGCACTCGGTGCTCCAGAGAGGCCGCGGCGTTCAAAAGTTTGAGTACCCAAAAATTTAGGTTTAGAAAGGTAAATCGATCACCGAAGTCGCCTCCGCCACCATTTCCACCTCCGCCTATTTTTGAAGACCTCACTGATCCCCCATCTACCTCTAGACAAGATTCCGGCCTCCCCAACCACTGGGATCACCAGTGATCCTCTAAAAACCCCAAAACAGTCTCCACAGAAATGCTCTTTAATTAATAAATACAAAAATGTGATTATAGTTTTACAAATCCTAATTACAGTTAAGAATTCAATTTATAAATCTGAATTAATAATTTAAGATGTTTGAAATTTCTCTCATATCAAACATTTGCCTATTCCTTAAGTTTTTACAGAGCATTTCTACCCTGTAAACAAAAATATAAATTTTAAAATTGCTTTATGATCAAACAAACCAAACTTGTTTAGATACTAGGTCCAACAGTCATTGGTTCAAGCAGAAATGATTTTGAATTAAATCTGAGTTTAAATTTTTAATACAGAGATGCATACAGGGTTCCAATGTACTAATATTCCACTTCACAATCACACAGAACAATGAACTTAAAAATATTCACACAAATATTTTAATCATCCAATTATCCACATGCAACAAGTTTAAAACATAGGTTATTTAAAAGTGTTACTCACTAGATATGGAAGGGAAGAACAGAGCATCATTTTGAAAACAAGCTTTGATACTTTAAAACTGGAAGGTGTTTGAAAGTTGCTACCCTGTTCTGATTTTCTTGAAAACTTTGCCTTGTCAAAACTGGAATGCTCAGTCTCTTTTGTAAACGAGATGTAAACGATATGAAATGAAAAAGCTAAAGCAGGTTGATAAATAGATAGAAAGATGTTTTACAGGCATTGTTTCTTGTGAACGAAAATGAAATGAGGCAGATAGATATGTGTGAACAAATATACAGGTTATTCTTTCTTTTGGTACAAACATGTTTCAGAGATTTTTATCTCTATGGGGGCTGAAGTGATCTATACAATGTACACTAGAGATATTAGCATTTAATGACAATGTCCTTTATGTCTACAAATTATCTTATACTTTACATTTCGTATGTACTTATGTTTCATGTTTATCCAATTTGGTATGTTGATATTTCTTTTACTTGTCTAGTTTGTGTCTTCTTACTTAGCTTATTTTATTTTTCATGTTTAGATATTTTACTACTTAACTTTGTTTATACTTACCATTGCATTCTAAACTTTTACAGGTTACACATAATACTTATTTTACTTTGTTTATATTCTTGCCTTTGTTTTACATAACTCCTAACAGGCCTTACTCCTATTTATATAAACCTGGATTGCTTTTATACCTATACATATATAAAGTTGCTTTAATCCTTTGTATTGGTTTATTACTTAATTTATATCCATATACTTTTATACTTTGTCTTAGTTATTTGTTATAAATTTTGACTTAAGAATTTTAGTTCTAAACCTAACATATGTGCATATTTTTATTTCTCTTTTATTTTAAAACTTAAACTATTAAATACTACATTTATTTACTTATTTATTATTTTATTTCATACATTTGATTTACACTTAAGTTTTAATATTTATAAAGTTTATTTTATTGTAACTTCAAACCATAGTTTCTTCCAATTATATGCATATATATATATATCAATTTCTATTTATTTTTAAAACCATTTGTCTTGAATTTCTATATATATATATTTTCATACACTCAAATTATTATTTACAATTTAAACACAAATCAAATCTATTATATTATTTCAAATTTACTCTGATGTGTTCAAATACATATATATATTCTCATATATACACATGTATACAATATTTTAATTTTAAATGTTTTATACAGAATATATTTGGATTTGGGGAAACTCGCAATCAATAAATCCATTTAAAATTAATTTTACTATTTTTATTCAAAAATTTATTTAATTATTAATTTAAATTAAATTAAAATTCGGGGTCGTTACAAACTTCCCCCCTTAAAAGAATTTCGTCCTCGAAATTTGCAGGCACGAAAACAACGAAGAGATAGACAGATTCGATCTCCTATAATTCCTCAAACTTACGATATGAATTCCAAACTCAAGTTGGAATATCTCAGAATACATACCAATTTTGTCCCTCTTCGGACTTTGGTATTCAAAAGAAATTAGAATAGAATTTCAAATTTTGGTTTTAAACGAAATCGTTTTATCGATTCAATTCGATTTTATCCTCATATTCTATTAATCAGTTTAACTCAAATTAAAATTTCCAATTTTAAATTCATTAAGGTTTAAATCAAAAAGCTGATAAGAAACCGATGAAGATTCGAGGTAAGAATTTTCTGCAACGATTCGCAGAGCCATCATCGCACCGAAACTTCTTCTTATAGCTGGTACGAAGCAATCAAAGAATTTGGAAACGAATCAAAGAAAATTGATAAGAAAGTTTTTTCCACTGTTGTAGGGTATTGACCATTTATAGTCGTATTCCCTTGTCCCCTATCTCGTCCTCTTCTCGCACTCATACTCACTATCAGTGGATAGTAATAGAATTTACTAAGACGTTCGAACGGATATCTTAAGGATATACTCATTCTAGAGTTTACTTCACTCTATCTCTAATGAGCTACTTAACGTGTTATACTCCTGAGCTAAAGTTCAACCTTAGCTCTGATACCAAATGTAACGGCTCAAATTTTCGCGGAGAAGCGGCTACCGGTAGGCTTTGCAACCATCCCAGTCCCACCGTGGCTTACACTGGCACCTCGCATTTACTTTTACGGCCAGCCTCTCGACTGTCACGCCATCTGCCTAACCAATCCATCCCTCTCAGGGACATGTAGGGGTAAGAGTCCCCCGTTCGCCACCAAACTACGAAGCGAGAACCCCCTATCATGCTGTAATATAGCAAATGCGATCCATATACGACGTATCATTATTCGGAATGGGTTATATGACACAAATGTCTTTTCCCGGCTAACCCGAATAACGAGCGCAATCTTTAAAAACATATGGATATTGGGATTTCAATTAAGTCACAACTTATTACCCAAAATCTTCTTTTCGAATGGTTTAACAAATTACCATTTCCAAATCTTTAAACAAAAAGATTCATTTTAACAACCTACAACGGTTTAAAACAATTTCCACATTTTTATCTTTTAAACAAAAGATTCATTCACAGATTTTTTTCAAATCAATTTCCATTTCAACTTGTTAAATCTTTAAATCAAAGATTTAACTTATAGCTTTCAAAACAATTTCATTTCGAATGGGTTAAACAAAACATCATTTTAAATATGTTACAATAAATAGATTAAATTCATAGCTTTCAAAAAGAATTTATTCATAACTTGGAAAACTATTTTTCAATTTAATCTTGAAATTCCTTTAATTAAACTGGAATTTCATTTCTTATATATGTGAAAGCTTTTATCATTTGAAAACAATTAGTTTTCGTTTCAGAAAAAAAAATCCAATTATATTTGCTCGAGTTAAAACCTTTGAAAAATTCCCAAATCAATATTTTTAAAATAGTTTAACCCATATATAACTGGTATAACATCTTTAATCCCTAGTTTCGAATCATAGAATTCAATTTCAAATATTGAATTCAAATTTAAATCAAATTATTTAAACTTCAAAACTTTATCAAGTTATTCAAAATAACTTTTATCTTTGAAATTCTATTTCGAAAGCTTTTCATTTTAAACCCAAATTTCTAATTTCAAAATCAATTGAAATTAAAATTTCAATTTCAAAAACATCAAATTTAAATTATCTGTGACTTAACCGATTTCCACGTGAAATCCATATTTGTGTGTGTATGGTGTAGTCCAGGGGTTTAACACAATAGTGCAACACAATGAATCATCACAGATCAAAATACAGGATATAGTTGATAAGCGGTATAAGAACAACGCTTATCGTTCATTCACAGATCACAGATAATATACAGATGAGTAAACTACAGATCACAATATCACAAAGCATCACATATCAGGGATATCAAACAATCAAATCATTCAACGAAATCCAAACATTCACAAGTGAGGTCAGTTAATTATCTGATTTATTCAAATCAGATTAATTTCTTATGAATTTCTAATCCGGGTTAATTAATCATTAATTAATTACAAACCAATATAATTAATTATCCTTTAAATCATTTATTAACTAACCATTAATAATTAATAAATTATTCTTAAATTAATTATCCTTAATTAATCACATTGATTAATTAGCCCTTAATTTATTATCTTTCCTTAATCACCTTCATTAATTTATAATTCCTTAATCAATTAACTTAATTAATTAATCCTTAATGACCCATTAATTAACCATTAATTATTTAATTAATTCAAGTTTTTAAATGTAACTGAATTAACCTTTAATTACTGATTAATTAACATTCAACCATTAATTCAAAATCCAACCTTATCAAATTAATGATTCTTAACTCCAAATTAATTATTCCTAATTAATTTACTTAAGACTTAATTAATGAGTTTAAAACTCATAATTACTTAATTAATCCAGTTATTAATTAAATTTATCAATCCATTTTAATTAACTTTTTAATTTAATGAATTCAAATCATTAAATTCAAACTTAAGGATTTTTAACTAAATTTCTTTTTACATTTCAAATCATTTAAAGTATGCTTTACTCCTTTAAACTTATTTACATCATTTTAAAGTTATAAACTTTATCCATTTCAAAACCTAAGATTCAAATTTCAATTTGAATTTAGACTTAAAATTCTAATTTAAACTTGGTTTTAATTTCTGTTCAGATTTTATATTAATTCAAAGGGATCTGAAACTGCCAGGCTATACTTCTCAAAAGTCTGGAACATCATACTCGAATCGAACAAAACAGCTTCGAGTCGCCTTCTCCCTTACTTCGAGTAACACACTCGATTAACTCGAGCAAAACCCGAGTGAAACGCGAGTACCCCTCTCTCCAACCCAGGCTACCCCTTCTCAGTTTCCAGAACTCGTGCACGTGAACGTGCACGATGCCTCCGATCAACTCCGGCCTCTCACCAACCTTCCATCCCATCGGCCACCACCCACACTGCATCCCCCGATCGTCAGAACTCATCACCGCAGCTCGAATCAAAATCGAGCTCGATGATCAAACCTGGAAGAATAAACAGGTTTCCCCCTCGAACCTGGAAACTCCACTGCCCTACAAACTCCGACCACCGTAAAAGTTGATACTCCGGCCACATCCTCGATTATCACCACTCTAACCACTTCCAAAATCCCATGGCACTCGGTGCTCCAGAGAGGCCGCGGCGTTCAAAAGTTTGAGTACCCAAAAATTTAGGTTTAGAAAGGTAAATCGATCACCGCAGTCGCCTCTGCCACCATTTCCACCTCCGCCTATTTTTGAAGACCTCACTGATCCCCCATCTACCTCTAGACAAGATTCCGGCCTCCCCAACCACTGGGATCACCAGTGATCCTCTAAAAACCCCAAAACAGTCTCCACAGAAATGCTCTTTAATTACTAAATACAAAAATGTGATTATAGTTTTACAAATCCTAATTACAGTTAAGAATTCAATTTATAAATCTGAATTAATAATTTAAGATGTTTGAAATTTCTCTCATATCAAACATTTGCCTGTTCCTTAAGTTTTTACAGAGCATTTCTACCCTGCAAACAAAAATATAAATTTTAAAATTGCTTTATGATCAAACAAACCAAACTTGTTTAGATACTAGGTCCAACAGTCATCGGTTCAAGCAGAAATGATTTTGAATTAAATCTGAGTTTAAATTTTTAATACAGAGATGCATACAGGGTTCCAATGTACTGATATTCCACTTCACAATCACACAGAACAATGAACTTAAAAATATTCACACAAATATTTTAATCATCCAATTATCCACATGCAACAAGTTTAAAACTTAGGTTATTTAAAAGTGTTACTCACCAGATATGGAAGGGAAGAACAGAGCATCATTTTGAAAACAAGCTTTGATACTTTAAAACTGGAAGGTGTTTGAAAGTTGCTACCCTGTTCTGATTTTCTTGAAAACTTTGCCTTGTCAAAACTGGAATGCTCAGTCTCTTTTGTAAACGAGATGTAAACGAGATGAAATGAAAAAGCTAAAGCAGGTTGATAAATAGATAGAAAGATGTTTTACAGGCATTGTTTCTTGTGAACGAAAATGAAATGAGGCAGATAGATATGTGTGAACAAATATACAGGTTATTCTTTCTTTTGGTACAAACATGTTTCAGAGATTTTTATCTCTATGGGGGCTGAAGTGATCTATACAATGTACACTAGAGATATTAGCATTTAATGACAATGTCCTTTATGTCTACAAATTATCTTATACTTTACATTTCGTATGTACTTATGTTTCATGTTTATCCAATTTGGTATGTTGATATTTCTTTTACTTGTCTAGTTTGTGTCTTCTTACTTAGCTTATTTTATTTTTCATGTTTAGATATTTTACTACTTAACTTTGTTTATACTTACCATTGCATTCTAAACTTTTACAGGTTACACATAATACTTATTTTACTTTGTTTATATTCTTGCCTTTGTTTTACATAACTCCTAACAGGCCTTACTCCTATTTATATAAACCTGGATTGCTTTTATACCTATACATATATAAAGTTGCTTTAATCCTTTGTATTGGTTTATTACTTAATTTATATCCATATACTTTTATACTTTGTCTTAGTTATTTGTTATAAATTTTGACTTAAGAATTTTAGTTCTAATCCTAACATATGTGCATATTTTTATTTCTCTTTTATTTTAAAACTTAAACTATTAAATACTACATTTATTTACTTATTTATTATTTTATTTCATACATTTGATTTACACTTAAGTTTTAATATTTATAAAGTTTATTTTATTGTAACTTCAAACCATAGTTTCTTCCAATTATATGCATATATATATATATCAATTTCTATTTATTTTTAAAACCATTTGTCTTGAATTTCTATATATATATATATATTTTCATACACTCAAATTATTATTTACAATTTAAACACAAATCAAATCTATTATATTATTTCAAATTTACTCTGATGTGTTCAAATACATATATATATATTCTCATATATACACATGTATACAATATTTTAATTTTAGATGTTTTATACAGAATATATTTGGATTCGGGGAAACTCGCAATCAATAAATCCATTTAAAATTAATTTTACTATTTTTATTCAAAAATTTATTTAATTATTAATTTAAATTAAATTAAAATTCGGGGTCGTTACACTATGGGATGACTTACTTCCCATACATGTGTCACCACATTACTTGGGTTTTGATTTTTCAAGTTTACTTAAGGGTAAACGACTTAGAAATCCCTTGATTAAAACATTTGAAAATAAAAAGTACTTTCAAAAAGAGAATAAATCGATATTTGAAATCAATTGATAATTAAAACTCCTAATATTTATTAATTAGTTAAGCAATCAAATTTATACCTTCCTTAAATAGTAATTAAACTTAATTAAACCCTAGTCAAAACTTGGTTATCCTTAATTAGAAATTAATTAATCTTAGACCCCTTTTAAATAATAATTAAATAAATAATTAATAAAAAAATATTAAATATTAAATAAATTAATACTTAATTAAATACTTAATTAATAATTAACTTTAATTACTTTAGTAAACATGATTAACTTAATTGATTAACAATTAAGTATAAACAACTTTTGTTAACTAGTGATTAGTGCTAATTACCTTAATTAATTAGTTAACCATTAAATAATTAATTAATTAAAAACTTACTATTTACCTTCAATTAACTTAATTAAAGTTAGAAAAACATTTTCTATAAAGTTTCTATGGGTAAATACTTAAATTTTATAAATTATTAGTTCGTTTTAACGAACTGCGCGTATAGCGACAATCGCTATACGGACCCGTAATCCTAACTTTTTGAAATTTGATTTCCAAGTTATAAAAATTCAACTTTGAACCCTTATTTCCATTAAAACATAAAAATGTTCTTTTGGAAGCAAAATTAAAGTTTAAAACTTGAAAAAGTTTCACTTTGAAAACAAATTCAAACCTTCGACAAAAGTGGATTTCTACGTCGCGTTTGGTTAGCTAATCGCGAACTTTATGTCATGTACCCATGTGCAACAAATAACTCATTTCAAACACCATACCACAATATACATCATAACACTAACATAATCAATAATATTTCTCCAAAATCGCTAACTAACATTTTCCTAAAATTCAAGATATATACTTTCTTGCCTACTCAAACTTCGGCGTACACAATTATCACCAAATCATCACATAATTAAGCACACATCATATATAACGTTCATACACCAATATAAATCATAAATTTCCTAACTTTAATAAAGTTAACTAATTGTTTAAAAATGTTAATTTTACTCACAAAAACATGCTAATACAAGGGCGAACTTCACCGGAATTCGAACACGACCTAAACGAACATCCTAACTTTGGAATTTTTGGACTTTGGGTTCTAAAGTGGATCAATATGGCTCGGCCTAGTGGTTTTGGTGGGCTCGGACAACAAAGAAGTGAGGTGATAGGCTGTTGTTTTGGTGTATATGAAGCTTAGAAGTTGATAGAAGTGATTTAGAGATGTTTTGAAATGGTTTTAGTATATTTTGAACTAGTTTCTTCTTGAAATATTTTTCCTAAGAAGCCATTAGAATGAGTAATAGCAAGAAGAAAAGAAATGAAGAATATAGAAAATGGAATGTAAATAAATTTTAGTGAAGATGGTGGGGTATTTATAGGCTTAGGATTTAATTTAAATATTATATAACTGTTTAAATATAAAATACATGTATGCATGCTACATCATACCCCTCCACATCATAGAACACATTGCCCCTCTCTCTATCTCCCTAAATCATGCAACTAAAGCCATGTGTGTGTACTTCAGGTAAGGAGGTATGTATGTATATGTATAAAAGTGTGTAAATATATATATGTTTATAATTTAACCATAACTTGTCATTTCATCATTATATATACACACACACACACACACACATAAGTTAATAAATTTTTTTAAGTGGGATTTATTATCACTAATTATATCATTTAAATGTGTGTACATGGTGCAAAAACGTGCACAACGTTTCTAACAACTTTCTGGCGTCAAAAGGTCAAAATTTCGGAAAACATTCTTCGGTCTCATTTTCTATTTTTCTATGAACTATCTATATTGGTAACAAATTTTGAAAACTATTTTATCATCATTAATAACTAATTAAAATAGGTTTATTTTCTAATAAAAATCCATTTATTCATTATTTAAAATATATTTAAATAGCCTATATTAAAGTAGTAAAATTCTAGGTTGTTACACTCTCCCTTTTAAAAGAAATTTCGTCTCGAAATCAGCAAACAATGAGATAATTCAAACTACGAAAAAGGCTATATATTCATATCATAGAACACATACAAAGACATTGTAATATCCCGGAAATTTTAACAATATCAATTTAATAATCTGTTGAATAATTAAATTGATATGGATAATCTTTGATAATAAGATTTGAATTTAATTTAATAATCTGATTAAATTAGTATTAATTGATGATTTTATCTTTTAAAAAGTTAATAAGATATTTTCTATTTGAATATATACATATTTATTTGTATATATTGTGAATAGAAGCTTTGGGCAAATTGGAAATTTAGATTTAATTTAATTTGAATTTGAATTTAAGTTTTGAAATTCAAAAGAATAAATATTTAAATTGTTTTGGATTTTAAAATATTTGTATAAACTTTTATTTATAAGTATAATTAGCTTTTGTTTCTCTTTAATATATATAGATAAGTGTTTAAATAAATAAGAAAAGGCTTTTTAAATAATTTAAAATAAATAGAAAAATACAAAGACAAGTGTAATTATACTAAAGCCTCATAATAACAAGTGTTAAGTAATTAGAAATACTAATGACAAGTGTCCCTTATTTATTTTATTTTCTTTAATTTTCAATAAATCCAAATTAAATCTATATATACATCTCTTTCCCTTCTCATTCTTTTTGCTCATTTTCCAAAAGAAAGAAATCTGGTTATTGTTTCCAGTTCAAAGTTTTACCGTTCAAAATATTCTCAACTTCTATTTTTCTCTTCATCTTTACAAAAACTAAAAAACAAAACCCAGAAAGATATCCAAATCAGAAATCAAATTCAAAAACCTGTAAACAAGTTTGCAAATCAAAATCTGTTCCTCCTCAAAAACTAGAAAATCATTTTCAAAGACCAATTTTGCAAATAAAAGTCTTCAGCCTGCAAATCTGCATTCGTTATCTTCAACCTTAGATGATTAGGATGCATTTTCTTTTAATCTGGAAGTATGCAAAGCAAATCTGGAAGCTTGCAAGCATTTTCTTCAATCTGAGATAAATTAAGCAAACCTGGGAATTTGTCTGGAAGCAATTCAAACTGCTTGCAGTCATTTTTCAACCTGGAAGCCATCTTGCATGTAGGTTTAAAGCAATCTAAAGCTCCAGCAACTCCAGTTTTTAAATCAATGAGGCATTCTAGTTTAAGATTCTCAGTTTCAAAAAGCTTTTCAAAATAAGGCTCTGCCTCTGTTTCATCTTTAATCAAGTGAGTAACTTTATTTTTAAAAGTTAACTATAAATATGGTTGCATGCAAATATTGTTGAAATAAATCTGTATGGTGAAATATGTTGTGTACATATGAATGTTTGATATGCATGATGTTCATATGTGTGCTTTGTTCTGTTTGGTTATTCCCAGGTTCAAAAATTCTAATTAAATCCATTATCACTTAATCTAGTTTCTGATAGGATTTGATTTATGAATAAATGTTGTTTGATTTAACATAAATTAATGTTTAAAATTTTACGTTAGTCAAAATAAAGCCTAATTGTCTCTGGCAGTAGGAAAAACATCAGTGCATGTTAAATAATGTGAAAATTCAAATATTGTAATTTATAAATTCAGTATTATAAATTGAATTCATAAACAAAAACATGATTTTTAAAACTAAAATCATAATTTTTAATGATGGATTGAGTGTGTAGTTCTGGGATGAACTGGAAATGGAAATATGGGGTTTTCTGATGATCTATGTGGTCTGGGAGGAAGGGGTTCTATCTAGTGATAGTCTGATGATCAGTGGATAAGGGAAAAATGCCAGGATGTTGGTCAGAGACCGGTGGTGACAGCGGTGATTGTTTTTAGTTTGTAACCCTAGTCTTAGCTAGGTTGGGTATTTTGATCATTACGACTTCTCTGGATAATCGAGTTCAACGAGATTCAGGGAGATAGTAGAGGAGATGTTGGCGATGGTGTAGACGGAGTTTCAGCCACTCTGATGATCGGACGTAGGAGTACGAGAAGTTTTCCAGGGATTGTTTTGGTTCTAGGTGGGTGCTCGAGTGCTCGAATTCGATTTTGAGTTTGAATTAATGTTCTGATAGTCGGAATCTTGTGTGAGGATTGTCGTCGACTTGTGAGGATCAACGTTGATGGTCGGAGTCGCCGCGTTTGGTTGTGCATGTGCACGGCAGTGTGTTGTATCAATCTGGGTTTGGGTAGTGTTGTAGTCTCGAGTTTCTCGAGTAATTTAGGTTGGTGACTCGAAGTATCTTGGGTTTTGGCTTGAAGTAATTTAAGTAAGGCTCGGGTTAAATTTTCTGGGTTAAGGATTAAATCTGCTTTGTTTTAAAAATCTAAAACTGAGTTTTAAAATGTAAAGAAGAATTAAATTAAGTTTAAATCTAAGTTTAAAAATAGATTCAAGTTTAATTTGAATCTTAGTTTGGGAATAAATTAAGTTTTTAAATTCAAATTGTTTTAAATAACTTAAAAGAGTTTAAGAAATTAAGTGTATTTAAAAGAATTTGAATTTAAAATGGAGTTTTAAAATGTAAAGAAAGGATTTAAATAAAGTCTTATAAATTTAAATGTTTAATAAGTTTAAATGTTAAGTTATATTTTAAAGGTTTGAATTTAAAAAGGAATTTGATTTAAACTCTTTTAAAATTCTTTTATAAGATAAGTATTCTTTAACATGTGAATTTAAAAAGTTTTTTTTTAAAAAATTGGTTTTAAACTTTGTTAAAGATAATTTGTTTCATTTTAAATCCTTAAATTTAAAATGAAATTTTGAAGATAAAATTTAAGTAAATCAATTTAAATTACTTTGTAAATGATAACTTGATTTTCAATAAGAACAAAGTTTATCTTAAAGTAATTAAAGATTTGTGTTCATTAAATTAATTAGAAAATTTATTGGATAATTAAATTATTTGATTAATTAATCATTTGGATTAATTAAATAGGTAATTAAAGGTTTAAACTAATTTATTTATGATTAAGATAAATTAATTAGGGATGATTAATTTGTAGTTAAGAATTATAAATTAGAGTATTAATTAATGGTTAGGAATTAATTAATAGAGTAATTAAATATTAATTAAGTTATGGTTAGCACTTAATTAATTTAGTAATTAGAGATTAATAAAATGGTTATTAAGATTTATTAATTTAGAATTAATAATAACTAATATAAGTTAATTACTTAAGGAAAGTAATTAAATAATAGTTAATGAAGTCATTAACTATGGATTGTTAAATAATTAATTAATGGGATTAATTTTGATAATTAATTAGTTTAATTAATTTAAAGATAAGCAATTATAGAATTTGTTTAAATGTAATTACTTATTGGAAGTAATTAAGAATTAATTACTTATTGTAATTAATTGAAGTTAATTTGATTTAGTTAAATTAATTAATTAAGTTTAATTAATTTAGAATAATCAAGAGATGATTTGATAATAATTACTTTATGTAATTATTAAGGTGTGATTATTTAGGGAAGTTAATAATAAATAATTACTGGATGTAATTAGTTGAATAAATGATTTTATTAATAGAAGTAATTTGAGTTAATTACTTTGAATAATTAATCAAGGGATTAATTAAGAAATTAATTAAAGAAGTAATTAACTTAGTTAGTGAAAGTAATTAAGGGTAGTTAATTACTGATTAAAGATTAATCAAGGTGATTAATAAATGTTGTTTAATTAAAGATTAATTACTTAATGTAATTAATTTAATTGAGTAATTAATAATTAAGTTGTAATTAAGGATCATAAATTAATATAATTAATGATGTAACTAAGATTGATTAATTAAGTAATAATTAATAATTGAAGTGATTAATTAATGTAATTAATTAAGGATTAATGTAATTTAATTATAGTTGATTAATTTAATTATATTATAGTTAATTAATTAATGAAGTAATTAAAGGTTAATTACTATAAGTGGTTAAGGATAATTAATTGAAGTAATTAATTAAAGATAGATTACCTGAATGGAATTAAAGGGTAATTAAAGGATAATTAATTAATTTGTAATTAATTAATGATTAAGTAAGCAGGATTTATAGAATGAAGTAATTAATTTAATTCATTTTAAATTAATTAGAAATGGTATAAATCATTACTTAAGAATGGATGATAATATTGAATGCTTTGCATTGATTGATATCTCTGATGAGATATATGCTGTGTGATATGGATGTTTAGTTGAATTGTGATGATAATATGGATTATCTGAAAATGTTGATTATCTATTGTGAATTATCCTTCTATGTGTATAAAGATAATTGAATTGGATTGTTTTAACTTTAAAACAACTTGGCCTTAAAAGATACGCTTTGGATTTCGATGAGACCGGGATCGGGTTTCCGTATACCGGATTTCCAGGTCTGGAGACCCGAATACCACATCGATCCAAATTTACGATAGGTCGTGAATCAAGTGAAGATGAAGATTCAGAGTGCAAGGGTTATTGTCGTTAACTCTGAGGGTGATTCCAAAACGAGTGTAACGAGATAATGCCTTCGGTTTCGTTCGAACCCGGAACGAACTTATATGGATTGAATGCTTTCAGCACATCGTCAGGTGGACGATGAGCATTTCTAAGATAGATGTGTTCTATTTAAAGGTAATCGTGACCTCAAGCCTCACAAACCGGGAATGGCTAAAACAGGGGAGGTGCAGCAAGGTTAGTGGGTAGCACCCAAGTAGGACAAGATTACCTCTGTCTAGAAGTCCCTTCTTATTTCGGCTTAGTGTGTGCGGTTGCTGATCCCAACCGTGAGGTATCTTGTGCGGGAATTATCCAGTAAGGGATGTTCCGGCCTTGTGTTG
This sequence comes from Allium fistulosum, assembly GCA_030737815.1. NCBI lineage: Eukaryota > Viridiplantae > Streptophyta > Magnoliopsida > Asparagales > Amaryllidaceae > Allium > Allium fistulosum. The sequence continues at coordinate 1,212,612,375 of CM060904.1, read as the reverse complement.
CAGGGGATTGGGAGTGATCCTCGGTACGGTGATCTAGGCCACGTACTGTGACGGGCGGTACCCCGGTAGCCCTGCCATTGTATGGAATCCAAAATCCAATAAGTGCCAACGGACTTGATTGTATAACCCACTTTGTGGCTAGTATGCTGGAATTTAATAATGTAACAATTTCAGCTATTTCATATTTATTTGAAAACCCTAGACCCTATTATAATACAATCGAATTTCCTATCAAATGTTTTGGTTAGCGTAAGGTAAAAACTTACCCATGTTTATTTGTGGGAAGTCTTACGTGATACCTTTTCTTTCAAAAAGGTTTTGAAGTTAAACAAGTTTAACCTGTTACTCACACCAGACCCATGTCTGACCCAAGTTGTTTATTTCTGTTTTATAAACTCTTGGGTACTCAAATTTTTACGAGTAGCCAAGGGATTCAGGTTAGCTTTGACGAGTAATCTGGAGGAGCAATGGAGCAGGAGGCTTCGGCGTTGTAGATAGATAGTAGTTTCCGCTGTGTTGATCTTGTTTAGATCTTTGTTTTGTATTGAGTTGTAGTAACTAGACAGATGTTTATAACTGTCTAGTTTATGATATGTAATCTGTGTAACTCTGATAAGTGTTGTATATGATACTATGTAATATTTATGTGATATAATATATTTTGTTCGTTTCCGCTGTGAGTATTTGTGTTTGTTTCTTTTCTCTTCTTCTCTTTTCTACTTCTCACCCCTTTCTTTCTTACTGTCGATGCGATTTTCCGGTAGTGGAAAGCCGGGTCGTCACACGTGGTATCAGAGCATAGGTTGAGCGAATGCCTAAGCTTTTGGTTAAGTGAATATCAGAACACTAGGTTGAGTGAATACCTAGGTTCAGAAGGATTATTCATTAGAGATAGGATCTGTAGCAACCTATTTGAGTCTGAGTATATATATATACGAGAGCGCGTATTTGTTAGTTATATAAAATGGTTTTATATTGTGTTAATTGATCGGTTGAGTGGTATATGGATTCTGGTCAATACGAGTAGCTAACGTTATTGATAGGGATCTCTAAACACTTGACCAGTCCAACGAACACAATATTGTTTTAAAGAGGTAAGTGAAATAATTTTACCCAGATATAATTTCTATATAAAAAAAGTACCATTTTAAAAATATATATATATTTCTACCTATTTGTTGGGTTACCTGTTCGGGTTTTCCAATATAGGATATAAAGGTAGATAGGGTAGTGGTGTGTGTAACACGACTATTACCTATAATTGGAGTTTGAGTATTGAGGTTGGAAGTGTATCTGTCGAGACTGTAGACCTAATACCGTCTCGAGTAAGCTTTGCTATGGTAAAGGATTTCATCGATCTCTGAAGGAAACCTTTTAAAGGTTCGGAGTTTATCTTTGAAGTTTGGATGAGTAAGGTTGGATCTGTCGGTTGAACAGAAGCGAGTGATGGTACCTTGATACCTCAGGTAATAGTAGCTGTATGATGAGATACAGTGACGATGGATGTTCCCGAAGATGTTTTCTTTGAAACAAGATTAAGGAAGTGTGTATGCTTCGGTGTTGTGGCTGAGTTCAGCATGGTGTTTCTGTTTGGTTTGGAGTTCGAGTTTCTCGAAGATCTTTGGAATAGGAAGTCCTTGGCATCAGTGTCAGCAATGCAGCTCAGAGTATTCTGTGATGGCAGGAAGTTTTCTGGATGAGCAGTTTTTCTGAAGGTGAAGTTCAGAAGTAGTAAGAGTAAATCCATTTCTTCGATGGATTGGATAGTTAAGTATGAGCTGTTCGGATTGTGTAAAGAGGAACAGTTTTTCTTTGGAAATAGGTTGGGTTGATCGCAAAAGTGACTTGTGATTGCTGAGTGTTCTCTTGTGTTGTCAGAGTTTTCTGGATGTCTTCAGAGAAGTCAGAAGTTTGTCCGCATCTGAAGGATGAGTTTTCTTATCAACTGGATTCCAGGAGTGATACCGGTGGTTCAGTCTAGTGGAAGGATGTTTCCTAGAGATGGAATTGGTGAAGCAGCTCAAGTTTTGCTGGAATATCTGAGTTTTATTTATGGATCAGTGAACCTTATTTCTAGAAGTGAGTTGTCCAGTCTGTGCTTGTGTCCTACCTCATATCAGAATTGAGCAGCGAAAGCAGTTTGGAGTGTATCTCTGGATGGGAGAAGTAAGTTTGGAATCTACTGATAGTTGTGAAGTAGAGTTATGTTTGGATCTCGTCTGTGTTCTGATTTGGATAAGTATTTGGACTTCGGAATTGAATTGTCAGTTTGGATTATTAGAATTCATTGTGTTTTACGTATCTCTGAGGGAATACGTATTTGATCTATCTCTGGTTTTAGAATCTGCAGTTTGGGAAGTTTGGTAGTTGAGTCAGACTCGTCTGTAGTCTGATATTCTGTTTAGTTCTGTAGATCTAGATGAGTAGGAGATCTATAGCTTAGTTGTTTAGATTGTTTGTAGAGCGAGTATCCCGATATATATATATATATATACTTGGGGAAACTCGAGGAATTTTATCTAGAATTTAGTCTAGATAGTTAGAATTGATTGATTGAATGATTTGGTTGCTAGGGTTGCTAGCATATGGATGATAGTATATGCTTATGTTTTAAATTTAAATCTTTAATAAGATTATTAAATTACCTTTGTTTAAATTTCGGGGACGAAATTATTTTAAGGGGGGAGGAATGTAATATCCCAGAAATTTTAACAATATCAATTTAATAATCTGTTGAATAATTAAATTGATATGGATAATCTTTGATAATAAGATTTGAATTTAATTTAATAATCTGATTAAATTAGTATTAATTGATGATTTTATCTTTTAAAAAGTTAATAAGATATTTTCTATTTGAATATATACATATTTATTTGTATATATTGTGAATAGAAGCTTTGGGCAAATTGGAAATTTAGATTTAATTTAATTTGAATTTGAATTTAAGTTTTGAAATTCAAAAGAATAAATATTTAAATTGTTTTGGATTTTAAAATATTTGTATAAACTTTTATTTATAAGTATAATTAGCTTTTGTTTCTCTTTAATATATATAGATAAGTGTTTAAATAAATAAGAAAAGGCTTTTTAAATAATTTAAAATAAATAGAAAAATACAAAGACAAGTGTAATTATACTAAAGCCTCATAATAACAAGTGTTAAGTAATTAGAAATACTAATGACAAGTGTCCCTTATTTATTTTATTTTCTTTAATTTTCAATAAATCCAAATTAAATCTATATATACATCTCTTTCCCTTCTCATTCTTTTTGCTCATTTTCCAAAAGAAAGAAATCTGGTTATTGTTTCCAGTTCAAAGTTTTACCGTTCAAAATATTCTCAACTTCTATTTTTCTCTTCATCTTTACAAAAACTAAAAAACAAAACCCAGAAAGATATCCAAATCAGAAATCAAATTCAAAAACCTGTAAACAAGTTTGCAAATCAAAATCTGTTCCTCCTCAAAAACTAGAAAATCATTTTCAAAGACCAATTTTGCAAATAAAAGTCTTCAGCCTGCAAATCTGCATTCGTTATCTTCAACCTTAGATGATTAGGATGCATTTTCTTTTAATCTGGAAGTATGCAAAGCAAATCTGGAAGCTTGCAAGCATTTTCTTCAATCTGAGATAATTGAAGCAAACCTGGGAATTTGTCTGGAAGCAATTCAAACTGCTTGCAATCATTTTTCAACCTGGAAGCCATCTTGCATGTAGGTTTAAAGCAATCTAAAGCTCCAGCAACTCCAGTTTTTAAATCAATGAGGCATTCTAGTTTAAGATTCTCAGTTTCAAAAAGCTTTTCAAAATAAGGCTCTGCCTCTGTTTCATCTTTAATCAAGTGAGTAACTTTATTTTTAAAAGTTAACTATAAATATGGTTGCATGCAAATATTGTTGAAATAAATCTGTATGGTGAAATATGTTGTGTACATATGAATGTTTGATATGCATGATGTTCATATGTGTGCTTTGTTCTGTTTGGTTATTCCCAGGTTCAAAAATTCTAATTAAATCCATTATCACTTAATCTAGTTTCTGATAGGATTTGATTTATGAATAAATGTTGTTTGATTTAACATAAATTAATGTTTAAAATTTTAAGTTAGTCAAAATAAAGCCTAATTGTCTCTGGCAGTAGGAAAAACATCAGTGCATGTTAAATAATGTGAAAATTCAAATATTGTAATTTATAAATTCAGTATTATAAATTGAATTCATAAACAAAAACATGATTTTTAAAACTAAAATCATAATTTTTAATGATGGATTGAGTGTGTAGTTCTGGGATGAACTGGAAATGGAAATATGGGGTTTTCTGATGATCTATGTGGTCTGGGAGGAAGGGGTTCTATCTAGTGATAGTCTGATGATCAGTGGATAAGGGAAAAATGCCAGGATGTTGGTCAGAGACCGGTGGTGACAGCGGTGATTGTTTTTAGTTTGTAACCCTAGTCTTAGCTAGGTTGGGTATTTTGATCATTACGACTTCTCTGGATAATCGAGTTCAACGAGATTCAGGGAGATAGTAGAGGAGATGTTGGCGATGGTGTAGACGGAGTTTCAGCCACTCTGATGATCGGACGTAGGAGTACGAGAAGTTTTCCAGGGATTGTTTTGGTTCTAGGTGGGTGCTCGAGTGCTCGAATTCGATTTTGAGTTTGAATTAATGTTCTGATAGTCGGAATCTTGTGTGAGGATTGTCGTCGACTTGTGAGGATCAACGCTGATGGTCGGAGTCGCCGCGTTTGGTTGTGCATGTGCACGGCAGTGTGTTGTATCAATCTGGGTTTGGGTAGTGTTGTAGTCTCGAGTTTCTCGAGTAATTTAGGTTGGTGACTCGAAGTATCTTGGGTTTTGGCTCGAAGTAATTTAAGTAAGGCTCGGGTTAAATTTTCTGGGTTAAGGATTAAATCTGCTTTGTTTTAAAAATCTAAAACTGAGTTTTAAAATGTAAAGAAGAATTAAATTAAGTTTAAATCTAAGTTTAAAAATAGATTCAAGTTTAATTTGAATCTTAGTTTGGGAATAAATTAAGTTTTTAAATTCAAATTGTTTTAAATAACTTAAAAGAGTTTAAGAAATTAAGTGTATTTAAAAGAATTTGAATTTAAAATGGAGTTTTAAAATGTAAAGAAAGGATTTAAATAAAGTCTTATAAATTTAAATGTTTAATAAGTTTAAATGTTAAGTTATATTTTAAAGGTTTGAATTTAAAAAGGAATTTGATTTAAACTCTTTTAAAATTCTTTTATAAGATAAGTATTCTTTAACATGTGAATTTAAAAAGTTTTTTTTAAAAAAATTGGTTTTAAACTTTGTTAAAGATAATTTGTTTCATTTTAAATCCTTAAATTTAAAATGAAATTTTGAAGATAAAATTTAAGTAAATCAATTTAAATTACTTTGTAAATGATAACTTGATTTTCAATAAGAACAAAGTTTATCTTAAAGTAATTAAAGATTTGTGTTCATTAAATTAATTAGAAAATTTATTGGATAATTAAATTATTTGATTAATTAATCATTTGGATTAATTAAATAGGTAATTAAAGGTTTAAACTAATTTATTTATGATTAAGATAAATTAATTAGGGATGATTAATTTGTAGTTAAGAATTATAAATTAGAGTATTAATTAATGGTTAGGAATTAATTAATAGAGTAATTAAATATTAATTAAGTTATGGTTAGCACTTAATTAATTTAGTAATTAGAGATTAATAAAATGGTTATTAAGATTTATTAATTTAGAATTAATAATAACTAATATAAGTTAATTACTTAAGGAAAGTAATTAAATAATAGTTAATGAAGTCATTAACTATGGATTGTTAAATAATTAATTAATGGGATTAATTTTGATAATTAATTAGTTTAATTAATTTAAAGATAAGCAATTATAGAATTTGTTTAAATGTAATTACTTATTGGAAGTAATTAAGAATTAATTACTTATTGTAATTAATTGAAGTTAATTTGATTTAGTTAAATTAATTAATTAAGTTTAATTAATTTAGAATAATCAAGAGATGATTTGATAATAATTACTTTATGTAATTATTAAGGTGTGATTATTTAGGGAAGTTAATAATAAATAATTACTGGATGTAATTAGTTGAATAAATGATTTTATTAATAGAAGTAATTTGAGTTAATTACTTTGAATAATTAATCAAGGGATTAATTAAGAAATTAATTAAAGAAGTAATTAATTTAGTTAGTGAAAGTAATTAAGGGTAGTTAATTACTGATTAAAGATTAATCAAGGTGATTAATAAATGTTGTTTAATTAAAGATTAATTACTTAATGTAATTAATTTAATTGAGTAATTAATAATTAAGTTGTAATTAAGGATCATAAATTAATATAATTAATGATGTAACTAAGATTGATTAATTAAGTAATAATTAATAATTGAAGTGATTAATTAATGTAATTAATTAAGGATTAATGTAATTAATTATAGTTGATTAATTTAATTATATTATAGTTAATTAATTAATGAAGTAATTAAAGGTTAATTACTATAAGTGGTTAAGGATAATTAATTGAAGTAATTAATTAAAGATAGATTACCTGAATGGAATTAAAGGGTAATTAAAGGATAATTAATTAATTTGTAATTAATTAATGATTAAGTAAGCAGGATTTATAGAATGAAGTAATTAATTTAATTCATTTTAAATTAATTAGAAATGGTATAAATCATTACTTAAGAATGGATGATAATATTGAATGCTTTGCATTGATTGATATCTCTGATGAGATATATGCTGTGTGATATGGATGTTTAGTTGAATTGTGATGATAATATGGATTATCTGAAAATGTTGATTATCTATTGTGAATTATCCTTCTATGTGTATAAAGATAATTGAATTGGATTGTTTTAACTTTAAAACAACTTGGCCTTAAAAGATACGCTTTGGATTTCGATGAGACCGGGATCGGGTTTCCGTATACCGGATTTCCAGGTCTGGAGACCCGAATACCACATCGATCCAAATTTACGATAGGTCATGAATCAAGTGAAGATGAAGATTCAGAGTGCAAGGGTTATTGTCGTTAACTCTGAGGGTGATTCCAAAACGAGTGTAACGAGATAATGCCTTCGGTTTCGTTCGAACCCGGAACGAACTTATATGGATTGAATGCTTTCAGCACATCGTCAGGTGGACGATGAGCATTTCTAAGATAGATGTGTTCTATTTAAAGGTAATCATGACCTCAAGCCTCACAAACCGGGAATGGCTAAAACAGGGGAGGTGCAGCAAGGTTAGTGGGTAGCACCCAAGTAGGACAAGATTACCTCTGTCTAGAAGTCCCTTCTTATTTCGGCTTAGTGTGTGCGGTTGCTGATCCCAACCGTGAGGTATCTTGTGCGGGGAATTATCCAGTAAGGGATGTTCCGGCCTTGTGTTGCAGGGGATTGGGAGTGATCCTCGGTACGGTGATCTAGGCCACGTACTGTGACGGGCGGTACCCCGGTAGCCCTGCCATTGTATGGAATCCAAAATCCAATAAGTGCCAACGGACTTGATTGTATAACCCACTTTGTGGCTAGTATGCTGGAATTTAATAATGTAACAATTTCAGCTATTTCATATTTATTTGAAAACCCTAGACCCTATTATAATACAATCGAATTTCCTATCAAATGTTTTGGTTAGCGTAAGGTAAAAACTTACCCATGTTTATTTGTGGGAAGTCTTACGTGATACCTTTTCTTTCAAAAAGGTTTTGAAGTTAAACAAGTTTAACCTGTTACTCACACCAGACCCATGTCTGACCCAAGTTGTTTATTTCTGTTTTATAAACTCTTGGGTACTCAATTTTTTACGAGTAGCCAAGGGATTCAGGTTAGCTTTGACGAGTAATCTGGAGGAGCAATGGAGCAGGAGGCTTCGGCGTTGTAGATAGATAGTAGTTTCCGCTGTGTTGATCTTGTTTAGATCTTTGTTTTGTATTGAGTTGTAGTAACTAGACAGATGTTTATAACTGTCTAGTATATGATATGTAATCTGTGTAACTCTGATAAGTGTTGTATATGATACTATGTAATATTTATGTGATATAATATATTTTGTTCGTTTCCGCTGTGAGTATTTGTGTTTGTTTCTTTTCTCTTCTTCTCTTTTCTACTTCTCACCCCTTTCTTTCTTACTGTCGATGCGATTTTCCGGTAGTGGAAAGCCGGGTCGTCACAGACATGCACTAAGAATCCATAGCAAACAAACGTACACCATACAAACAAACAACCAAAGACTATCCTAACATCAACCCCGGATAGGCTTCCCGCATATGATCCACCATCTCCCAAGTACAATATCGAGGATCCTTGCTCCACTGGACCTTTACCAGCTTCACCACTTTATTCTATAACCTTTTCTCATCTTGGTCAACAATATAAACCGGATGCCTATCACAGTTAGATTCGGCTCTATCTCCAAATCATCTTGAACCGATGATTCAACAAACCAAAATGGGCCATGAACACTTTTCCTTAAATAGAATACATGAAAAACATTATGGACCCCTGACAATTTTTCCGTTAACTCAACTTTATAAGCCAATGATCCAAACCTTTCTATCACTTTAAATGGTCCAATGTACCTTGGTGCCAATTTTCCAGCTCTTCTGAATCGAACGACTCCTCTATCTTTACAAACACAGAATCGCCGACTCCAACTCTAAATCCCTTCTTCTTTTATCAGCATAACTATTTTACCGATCCTGGGCCTCTTTCATTCTTTTCTTAATCAATGCAACTTTTTCAGTAGCCTCTCAGATCATGTCTGGCCCAAGCACTAATATATCTCCCATCTCTGCCCAATATGTCGGTGATTTGCATGGACGTCCACATAAGGTGCCATGCCGATGCTTGCTTGGTAACTATTGTTGTAGGAGAACTCAACAAAATGCAGGTGATCTTCCCAAGATCCACCAAAATCAAGAATACAAGCCCTCAAAATATCTTCCAGAATTCGATTTAACTGCTCCTTTTTTCCGTCTGTTTGGGGGTGATAGGTGGTACTTAAGTTCAATTTAGTTCCTAGAGTTATCTTTAGTTACTCCCAAAGATAACTAGAAAATATTGGGTCATGATCGCTTACTGTACTCATATGGCCTCCATGTAACCTGACTATCTCTCTTATATATATTTCGGCTAACGAAGCTACGATCCTTGTGGGTTTTACTGGTATGAAATGTGCGCTCTTCGTAAGTCGATCTACGATGACCCACACTCTTTCGTTTTCTTTCCTAGTTCGGGGTAACCCATCGGTGAATCCATCAATATCATTTCCTATTTCCAGTTAGGTATCTCTAAAAGCTGTAATAGTCCGGTGTCTTTTGATGATTACCTTTGGTTAGTTGACAGTTCGAAAATCTGCTAACATAAATCAAGATATCCCCCTTCATCCCTTTCCACCAAAACACCCTCTTCATATCACGATGCATTTTAGAAACACCCGGATGAATACTTAATTTTGATTGATGACATTTTGCCAAAACTTCCTGCTTCAGGCTATTGACATTTGGAACACACAAACATCCATTCATCCTTAAAGTACCTCGACTATCCAACTCAAAATCCAAACATCTACCCTCTTCAACGCCATGAACGAGTTCTAATAGAAGACTACCTTCCCTTGTTTACTAGAAATCCTTTCCAAAAGAGTTGGTTTTACTTCCAAGAGTGCTAAGACTGCATTCCTTCTCAAAGCGTCTGCTAAAACATTCGCTTTCCCTGGCGTATAAACGATATCCAAATCGTAAGTCACAAAAAACTCTAACTATCTCTACTCCCTCAAGTTAAGATCCTTCTGAGTGAAAAGGTACTTCAGGGACTTGTGATCCGTGAAGAATTCAAACCTTTCACCTATTAAAAGAAGGAAGTTACTACAATAAGTCCTAAAAGAAAGAAATAGGCTAAAGAAGAATAGAAGGATCCTTACCCAACAAGTAGTGTCTCCACATCTTCAACACAAAAACCACTGCTAAAAACTCCAGATCACGAGTTGCATAGTTCCTCTTGTGAGGCTTTAACTGTCTACTTACGTAAGCTATAACCTTCCCATGCTGCATAAGCACTACACCCAAACCCACTCTACTAGCATCGGTATAAACTGCCAGTCCTTCACCTCCATCAATAATTGCCAAAAATGGCGCACTTGTCAACCTTTCCTTCAACTCAAGAAAAACTCTCTCACACTTTGGCGTCCATTCAAACTTTACATCTTTCTTTGTCAGCTTAGTTAAATGTGAGGCAATCTTATAATAATCCTCGATAAATCTTCTTATTATCCAGCCATCCTTATAAAGCTTCTCACTTCCATGGGAGTTTGGGGTCTCTTAAAGTCCCTAATAGCTGCTACCTTGGTCGGATCCACTGAAATACCATCTCCAGATATAACATGACCAAGATATCTTACTTCCGATTGCCAAAAGTGGCACTTGGAAAACTTTGCCTTTAAAACATTCTTCCATAACGTTTCCAATACCACTTCCAAATGGTATTTGTGTTCTTATTCAATTTTGGAATAAACAAGGATGTCATCAATAAAAACCAATACAAACTTATTCAGAACATTCATAAATACTCGATTCATTAAATCAACAAAGAATGCAGGTGCATTGGTCAGCCCAAAAGGCATAACCAACCACTCATAAAAAAGTTTTGAATTCCTAAAAGCAATTAAGGGTATACTATCCTCGACTACCCGTAACTGATAGAAACCTGAAGCAAGGTCTAACTGAGAGAATATCCTAGCCTCATGTAGTTGGTTGAACATATCGTCTATGCGAGGTGATGGGTATTTATTTCGAATGGTCGGCTTTTTTAGTTCTCTATAATCTACACACAGCCTTAATGAACCATCAGACTTGGCTACAAAAACTACTGGTGATGCCCAGCTCAATTTACTTTGTCTAATCAATCCTTTGCTCAGCAAATCATCGGTTTGATCCCCGAACTCCTGCCTCTCCCTTGGTGCCATCCAACGTAGGGGTTGGAAAACTAGTCCCGCACTAGGAACTAAATCAATACGAAATTCTATTTTCCAATGTGGGGGTAGACTATTAACTGGTTCAGTGATATCCGAAATTTTTTGAATAACTTCTATCAATTCCAATTCATCCTGAGATGATTCCAAGGAGTAAAGGAAATTGTCTATACATCCATTAGGCTTCCTACCTTTTACACTTTCCAGCACATCCCCGGAACTAGCTTTCAATACTATCCTCCTTTTAATGCAATCTATAATCGCTCTATTTTTCGACAACCAATCCATACCAAGAATTACATCAAATCCACCAAAATCCAAGACAAACAAATGACAAAGAAATACTATTTTCAAAAATCAATTTGTGTATTTTTGCAAATTAAAAATAAGTTAGTTATACCTCCTACAAGGTTTGACACACTTATAGTGGTTTCAACCATTTCCGATTTAAGCTCTAACTTATCTACTAACTCTTTAGAGATGAAACTATGACAGGCTCCAGTATCGAATAAAACATGAACCAAAACACTATAAATAAGTAAGGTACCTTCTAAAACTCCCTTCCCTTTCATATCCACAGAGGTGGAGGGCTCATCCTTAATCATATACACCTTAGCCTTCTCTCCCTTCTTCATCAAAGGACAATCCTAAATAATGTGGCCAGGTTGATGATATTGTAGCAAAGAGTCTTCTGGACTATCGGGGTGATAGCCTTCGCTTGTTGACAATAAGTTGAAATATGTCCCTTCTTCTTACAATTGTAACAAATGACATCTTTGTACTTATTTCCCTGATCACCTCCTGCGGGTTTTCCTTTCCCTTGCTTCTTTTTCCATTTTGGGTTAAATTTTCTCTTATTCGGATTAAAGTTACACCCACCAATTGCTGCTGCTGCTACTAGCGGCTTTGCTTTCAAAAGTGCCTCATATCGATAGGTCGTATCAATTAAATCCACAAATGGTTCCTTCCATGCCCGGTCATCTTCTCATGGAACTCCTCTCTCATTCCTGCCATGAACATTTCATTTTTCTTCTTTGGTGATCTATGAGGCTGGGTCCAAAATGAGATAACTCGTTGAGTTTTTCCTCATACTCAGCTACTGATAAGTCTCCTTGTTTGAGATCCATAAAACTTCTATATAGCCTTGTCTTGCCTGCAGCTGGCATAAACTGCTCTTCAAATACCTCCTTGAATCGGTCCCACGGTAATTCATCTTCTGGGCTGCTTGCGGTGACTGAATCCCACCAAACTATGGCACTTTCCTACAATTGCCATGAAGCCAGGAACCTTTTTTGTTCATCTTTTATGTCTAATCCTTTGAAAATTTTCTCACATGATCTCAACCAAGCGTGAACTTCAATGATTGACTTTGTGCCCTTAAATGGTTTACCTCCTAAGTTAGTAAAATCCTTGCATAATGCAGCAAAGTTAAACCTAGGCTGAACTGGAGCTACAGCCTCAACTGCTATTCCACCCCTTCCGGCATTAGGGGTTCTTCCATTAGTGATTGTGGTATTGCCAGTTCTCCTACCTCGTCTTCCTTTGGTGCTCATTCTTACTACCTAGATATAGTAAGGTAAATCTTAGAATACTTAGACGAGGTTAATTTAGGGAAAATATCACAAAGATAGACATAAAAATGCTGATTAGAACAACATAAATGCACTCTCCTAAACTGAACTCATTCTAGGGTACTGCTAACCCTATCTCTAATGAGTTGACCCTAACCAGGGCCAAGGTGTTCGCTCAACCTAAGCTCTGATACCACGTGTGACGATCTGCCTTTCTTACACTTAAAGACGACACTTAATACATCCTCGGTATTCTTGTGCCAATCATTCAAGTGTTTGAAAGACAGGTTGCGGGGTAAAGAAATAGTGTCAAGAGAAATAAAACACAGATTTCATTACAACACGAGAGTCATACACAACACCATCAAATACTACATGAAATTACTCCAAAATATTACATCAAGTTACAATAAGTACTACTCCAAATCCAAGTCTCAAGACAGCTAGATCAGACTGCCTATTAATATTACATAATATACACAACACAGCAGAAAGACAAATATAACTACTAGATGTTGGGAGGACTCTTACTCCATCCTGCTCCAAAATGCTTCTCTAAACCTGACTACTCGGCTACTCAACAAAAACTTGAGTACCCGAGAGTTTAGGGAGAAGAAAAATAAACTCCGGGTCAGACATGGGTCTGGTGTGAGTAAAGCATGAATTAACTTTATAAAAACTTTAAACAAAAGTATCTCGTAAGACCACGCCGCACATAAACACAAACAGATTTTAACCATACGATAACCAAAACATTTTATATTAAAATCATCTGATATTATCATAATGTCTTGATTTAAAGTAAAATATAGAATCTTAGCTGAAATTGTTACCTTAATTAAATTCTAGCAAACTAAGCTCTATAACCAAAAACCGAAGACTTGTAGCCGATAATGGATTCCAACTATGAAAGGGTAAGGGTCTACCCATCGAATTCGTACACCTCTAGATAAAATGTAGGGGAGGTTACAACACGTTGCACATCTGCTACTCAAAACCGACACTACCCCCTTCTCGAGTAGCATCGAACATGATCACCTCTTAGTTGCGATCAACAACCATACAATGGGATCCCGAAGCATACTTGGATATCGCTCTAGATTTGGGATGATCATACCCTACTTAGGTGCGACCACTTAGCCCTGTCGCATGTCCCTTCTTTATTCATTTCCCAGGTGTGAGACTCGAAGTGGCCACGCTCTTACCATTTCCTCCTAGCAAACCATCTTGGAATGCTAATATTTCCCTCCAGGCAACCAATGCAATACTAGCATTCTTCCATACGAGTTGTTCTGGGATCAAACAAACAATCACAAATTACTATCTTCCATATTGGGATCACCCTCAGGAAGAATAGTATACTCCATAGCAAACTTCATAACGATCAAACATGAATGTTATTAGTTTGGAGTGGTTTGGAATAATCATATTATCCAAAACTGGCGTCTCCAATCTCAACGATAATTCCGACTAACTCAATTTCGTTTCTTTTAGAAGTATGCAAATGTATTCGAGTCCTCACCCGGGATTTCAAACTTACAACCATACTCCCTGAGTCAAAACGGGTGAAGTGATCAATAGCGGACAAATTGTTATTTAAAGGTGATTATACAAGGTTAATATATGGATAACCATATACTTAATTAAATGTGAAACATTCATGGAAATTAAGTCTTCCATATCTATCACGTTTCCGATAGTTTGACCTTATCCTACCCCTCACCTAGAGATAAACTCTAGATATCACAGGTAGACGGTCAGCCTACTTATCGGCTTTTAGTGCTAGCTATGGGATGACTTAATTCCCATACATGTGTCACTACATTACTTGGGTTTTGATATTTGTTTAAGGTTACTTAAGGGTAAGCAACATAGAAATCCCTTGATTAAAACATTTGAAAATAAAAAGCACTTTCGAAAAGTGAATAAATCGATATTTGAAATCAATTGATAATTAAAACTCCTAATCTTTATTAATTAGTTAAGTAATTAAATTTAAGCCTTCCTTAAATAGTAATTAAACTTAATTAAACCCTAGTCAAAACTTGGTTATTCTTAATCAGAAATTAATTAGTCTTAGACCCTTTTTAAATAATAATTAAATAATTAATTAATAAATTAATAATAAATTAATAATTAATTAATAATTAACTTTAATTACTTTACTAAACATGATTAACTTAATTGATGAACAATTAAGTATAAACAACTTTTATTAAATAGTGATTAGTGCTAATTACCTTAATTAATTAATCATTAAACAATTAATATTAAAAGCTTACTAATTACCTTCAATTAACTTAATTAAAGTTAGAAAACATTTACTATAAAGTTTCTAAGGGTAAACACTTAAATTTTGTAAATTAGTTCATTTTAACGAACTGCGCGTATAGCGACAATCGCTATACAAACCCGTAATCCTAACTTTTTGAAGTTTGATTTCCAAGTTATGAAAACTTCAACTTTGAACCCTTATTTCCATTAAAACATAAAAATGAACTTTTGGAAGCAGAACTAAATTTTAAAACTTGAAAACGTTTCACTTTGAAAACAAATTGAAATCTTCGACAAAAGTTGATTTCTACGACGCTTTTGGTCAGCTAATCGCTAACTTCATGTCACGAACGCATATGCAACAAATACTCATTTCAAACACCATACCACAACATACATCATAACACTAACATAAGCAGTAATATTTCTCCAAAATCGCTAACTAACATTTTTCCAAAATACACGATATATACTTTCTTGCCTACTCAAACTTCGGTGTACACAATCATCACCAAATCATCACATAATCAAGCACACATCATATATAACATTCATACACCAATTTACATCATAAATTTTCTAACTTTAACAAATTTAACTAATTGTTTAAAAAGTGTTAACTTCCTCACAAAAACGTGCTAAAATAAGGTCGAACTTCATTGTAATTTGAATACGACCTAAACGAACCTCCTAGCTTTGGAATTTTTTGACTTCGGGTGTTAAATTGGGTCAATATGGCTCACCGTTTTGGTGTATATGAAGCTTAGAAGTGGATAGAAGTGATTTAGAGATGTTTTGAAGCCGTTTTAGTATATTTTGAACTAGTTTCTTCTTGAAATTTCTTCCTAAGAAGCCATTAGAATGAGTAATAGCAAGAAGAAAAGAAAGGAAGAATATGGAGAATGAAATGTAAATGAATTTGGCAAAGATGGTAGGTTATTTACAGGCTTAGGATTTAATTTAAATATTATATAAGTGTTTAAATATAAAATACATGTATGCATGCTACACCATACCCCTCCATATCCTAGAACACGTTGCCCCCTCTCTACCTCCCTAAATCATGCAACTAAAGCTGGTGTGTATACTTTAGGTAAGGAGGTATGTATGTATATGTATAAAAGTGTGTAAACATATATGTATATATATTTATAATTTAACCATAACTTGTCATTTAATCATTAAATATATATATATATAAGTTAATATATATTTTTAAGTGAGATTATTATCACTAATTATATCATTGAAATGTGTGTACATGGTGCACAAACGTGCACAACGTTTCCGACAACTTATCAGTGTCAAAAGGCCAAAATTTCAAAAAGCGTTTTCAGGTAATATTTTCTATTTTTCTATGAACTATCTATATTGGTAAACAAATTTTGAAAACTAATTGAAATAGGTTTATTTGTTAATAAAAGTCCATTTATTCATTATTTAAAATATACTTAAATAGCCTATATTAAAGTGGTAAAATTCTGGGTTGTTACACTTACTATATTCCAATTGCATCGGTCTTCATCCCAAAGACACACTAATGGCCGAGCGATCATACCTTACGTACCTGGAACCCATTTAAGATTTAAAGCATCATGCCATATGGTAGAGTCTATATTCTTCATGGCTTACTCACAACCAAGGAAATTTTTATTATTAACGGTTCTTTTTCTCGGCATTGATAAGAAACTCGTAGCTTCTCCTTAATGTATGAGAATTTTTATTAGATATTCTAATGAGTCATGTCCATTCTAGGCTTTTTAATTTTATAACGAATCAGTTTCCATGTTAAAGTCTTTGAATCTTATCCAAGTCCTTTATACTACCACTAATTTCTAAAAGAAATTCCTTTTTCAAGAAGGTGGTTTTTTGAAACAACAATTGTTTCTTAATATAATGAAATAGGCATTTAGGAACATTTTATGAACTGCCTTTATACTTACATAAAATTGACTAATATCGAGTTTATGAAACTTATGTTCATAACATAAATTAGACAACAATGCATCTTAAACTATTTAAGATCGAGGTTTCTAGTCTATTCATATCTTATATGATTTCATAGAGAGTGCTTTAGATGATATTAAATTTAACATATGTACTTACTATTAGGTACGGATCCTTATAGAAAAAAGTTAACTCAACTTCACTCATCATCAATCGTACCTTTTCTAACCTAGTCTGATTACTCCTCACATCATTATGTACTGAATGGATGAGTGACTTTGAGATTGAATCTTATTTGTTTTTGGGTATATTTGGAACTCTTTTTAATATACTCACAAATTTGATCAAATCAAATTGTTTTATTTCCTTTGCATGTATGTTTTCTACTTTCATTTTATATTCTATAAAATTGTCAAACATACTACTCATGTATCAAATACAAATGTTTATGTCTATGGTAATTCATTGGTGAATTTAAGGAAGTAAGCTGAGCCATTTTAGTATCATTAGACCTTGGACAGAATATACCTATGTATATCAATTCGAAGAGTTTATAACTCTTTCGTTGCTCCCATTGAATGAGTGTTTTTCCCTTAATCATTTGAGATACAATTCACCATTGCTATATGATTCACAGTCATATGATTGAAGAATTATTTCTCGACGATGTGGTTTAGTCCATAATTCCAAAATAATTGTAAATTTTTTAGATATATATGCATTTCCGTGGGGAAAATATGTGATCCTCCAAAGAAGAAGAGCACTCATATAGTTTTAATCTACACTTAAGTAAGGAGCTGCCAACCAGCCTATATGGTAGCAAAAAACACCATGCAATGAAGAAAAGAAAAAAAATCCTTCCCATGCCCGAAGAGTATACTCATCTTATTAAGGGACAAGACGAAGAACTAGAACTTGACTATAAATCCATCTAGAATTAGTGATAAAAATAAAAGCCAACAACACCAAGGGAGCTATAAACAATATGATCTAATAAACTATATCATAACATGATGCACAAACCAAACTGTTCTAATGCATAGGATACATGCATTCAAAAAATAAATTAAGAAGAAAGCTTTAGAATTAAACACAGGGTTTTATCTCAAATTATTTTGAAATAATAATATATACTTATAACTTTTGTATATCATATCATACTTTAAGGATTTAAATCAAAATTTTATTCTACCAAAACAACTTATAGTAAAATATTATGGTAGCAACACGACTGAAGCTCCCTCCATCACCCGCCTGTAGTTCGAACACGAACCATGCCCATGTATGCGTGCACGTGCACGTGCACGACCAGTCAACTCCATCGACCGACCAACCACGGCCACTAACAAACTCGCCTCTCCTCCCCCACCACGATGGACCTGCGCTTCCTTTCTCTAACCACCTGGAGTGAAACTGACCATCCCTCTTCAAAACCGAGACCTCCACACCAATCGCGGTCGCACTCGGTGCTTCAATTTGCATGCACGAATCCACCTTCAAGGACCTAAATGAGATAGGATCATAACCCTACATTCACCATGCTTCATCAGATCAACGACAAATTCGCAAACCGGCGACGATGAACACCTCGGCCTCATCGCCACGCTACTCCTCGACTAAACAGCCTCTTCCCTCGACCCCTATGTCATCGAAAATTTATTTTTAACCAAATTCTGGTCATCTCTACCTCTCTCGCGAACCAAGCCACTGGAATTTCCGATTTCTTTGCCAAAAATCCTATTTTCCTATGACGATCAAGAATATATACATGAATCGTTGTTTTAAAATTTTTGAAATTTGCCAAAACTTGGTTTACTTACTGTAAATTTGAAATTCACACTATGTATATATATTGAACAAGCCTCGAACTATTTTTAACGTAATCTATGCTAAAAAATAAACGAGTTACTAGTTTACATCATCTTCAAGTTCGAACTAGATTTAGAGATAGGGATTTTTAAAAATTAAACATGCATATATTTTTCAATGTTAAATATAACAGAGCAATGTCAACACTTCCAGGTTTTCAAAATTTTAAAATCCTCACCTTCCACATGTTTGAAACTTTTGAAATCTCCTGCTTGATCTTTAGTTGATCTGATATCTTGAAATGTTGCCTTGATTCTCCTATCTTGCTTGGATTTTTAAGAGCAGGGGATGCTTTGTTTTACAAATTTTTGTTTTACAGTGCTTTTATATTTTGTTTACAAGCTTTCGCAAAACTGAGCATAAACACACATATGAGTTTATACACACACACACACGTTTTGTAAAGGAGAATGATGTATAGGTTCAGTATTTTGGCTCAAGAGGGATTTGATTTTTGATGTACAATGTTTTTACGGTGGTGGATTGAAATTTGTTGACTTTGAGTTGATATATTATTTTGAGGTTGAAAAGAAGTGAAGAAAATGTTTTTAACCATTCCTCTTTTGAACCAAACATGCTTGTATGTACATATATATGTTTTTGCCCATTTATTTATTCCTTTTACCTATGTTATTTAAAGTAAAAATTTCTTTTTGTTTGTAAATCAAGCTTCATACATATAAAATCTGAAAACAAGAAATATAAAGTGGTTTAAAACAAACTTTAAGTCTTCATATTCCTATCAAACTATCTTTAGAATATAAAGTAAAAGTTTTTCATTTAAAAATATATTACTTAAAACACTAAAACTTTGCTATTCCATTTTTTTTAATAAAACAACATTTTTGTTCTACATTTCTTCTTATTATATTTTAAAAATGAACAACTCAAAGAAAATGAAAATTTATGCTATTTCATTCTAAATATCATTTTTGTCAAAACATTATTTTGTAAAATCCTTTTTTTAAAATGATTTTAAATAATTTTATAAATTTCTCATATTCAATATATAAAGATAATTTTTCATATAAGGTTCTTATATATATTTTCTTTCATATTTACTCCTTTCATTTTTCAATATATACATATATATAAATATATAAAACTCTTAATAATTATATTTATTAGTTCACAAATATGTATATCTCACTTATTGTTACATACATTGTTTTTAACCCACCAGCTTATTTAGTTTATAAATATTACACTCTTCTTAACTGATATGTCTATATATATTGATATATAAGAAAACCCAATTTTAACTCTCTCCATTTACAATACATAATATTTTTCACAAGTCATATCATTTCTATTTGTGATATCCTTCTTATTCACTTACATTTATTTGCTATGAATTTGATTTCCATATTATATAAAAAATTGTTGTCCTAAATCATATATATAAAAAATTTCAAATAAATCGATTTCCTATTTTATAAATAAAAACTGGAAATTCAAAATATTATCTTGGTTTAAAAGCTATATATATCATTACCAATTACCATTATCAGGGATTTTATTTTGATAAAAATATTGTATTATTGAATATTAAAAATTAATATTCAAAACTCAAGATGACAAAAATTATGGGTTGCTACATTCCTTCCCCCTTAAAAGAATTTCATCGCCGAAATTTCCATAACCAGGCTAGTAAACATAACTAACCGAATTTTAATTTATTAACGAGTTAATAAACACTCGTATCATACAAGTCAACATATATATATATATATATATATATTCCAAAATATCAGTTATACCAAGTATCACTAGAATACTTTCACAATTACCGTCATCATATATGTGCAGTTAATGCCCCGCTATAACCCTGCTATATCTCATAGCGGGTTTCTGCCGCTACGATATTTTCATATAGCCCCAAATATAGCCTTTCCGCTATAAGCCCCGCTATATCCCGTTATTTCCGCTATATTCCGTTGTTTTCGCTATATCTTCTTTAAAAGAAATGAATTGAAAAATGATATTTATACATTATAAAAATTATGAAATTAATTTATTTAATTGATTTTTAATATATTTTCAGAAATGAAAATACTCTAATATTCTACTAAATTCAATTATGTTATATAACAGTTTTATGTTTATTTACTGTATATTCGCACATGTTTTTATTTAAAATTATTTATGTACTAATTATAATTCAATTGAACGTTAATTTTTCACTTAATTACCATTTATATATTTGTAAAAACATTAAGTATGAGTTTTATATGCTATTTTAGATTCATCCGCTATATCCCGTTATATCCCCGCTATGACTTTTTGCACCTCCGCCGCATTGAGTCCGCCGAGCGCTTTAACTGCACAGCATCATATACACATACACATATATATATATAGTCATACTAAAATATCTACTGAGATACTTAACTGGACTACAATCCAACAAACATGACGTCAACAGGCTACTAATATATACTAATAGGGCATACACAACCAAGAGACCACTCAACCCAAACCATCACTCACAGTGGACTCTCTCCATCAGTGTCCTCCACTTCGGGTCCTTCCATTTCCCTATATTCAACATCATTATCCGGAACCCATGCAAACACCGGGCTTGGTTCCCTCCGACGGTTATCCCCATCTACAAGTGGCTCATTTTCAACCTCGCCCATTTCCCAGATGACAACGTCATCATTTTCTAATTCGGACTCTTCTTTTGCTTCAAATTCCTCTTCATCCTCAAATTCTTCCTCGAATTCCTCTTCTTCTTTCTTGGGCTCCTCTTCATGATGTGCTGGCTACTCGATAGGCTCTATTTCCTCCTCTAACTCCTCCTCAAATATCGATGGCTCATTAAGATCCTTCAGAATCCTTTGAACTGAGTCATGGACGCTAGCTCTCCTAACCTTCGAAAGTGCTCCCCCTCGGACGACACTACGGGTTCTCTACAATCAATTAACAAAACCAAGAATGAGATTCTAACGTTTCAGGAATTCATATATGCTAAAGAGTACATATATAGGTACACACTTCAATTAACTCTTCCTTTTTAAATTGCTACTATTCAAAAACTTTACTTAAGCAATACCAAAATCATTTTCCTCAAAAAAAAAAAATTAAAACCATTTTTTCGAAATCACTGGAGTTTTAAAATCTCAAACATCTCTTTTATAAATCAATTATTATAAAATTAGCTTTTATCTATGAAAAATCTTTCGAAAATATTTATCGTGAATTATTTAAAATTCCTTTAATAAACAAAATTTACTAAAAATCCAAAATTTCCAAAGTTCCTATCTACAAGACTCAGGTCACTAAGGAAATACTCAAGTCAAAAGGATCGGCAATAGGGGATACTCAAAGCTAACGGCTATAACCACTCGATTCCTAGATGATAAAATATTACCATTACTTATCAAACAACCCCTTAAAATACTATATATTTTGAAAATCATGCTTTTAATATATAAAATATATTCCGGATAAAATTATTTCATTTACCCACTTAAAACAATATAATGTCTATTGGCCATGTTCAAGTGTTTAGAGATCCCTATCAATAACGTTAGCTATTCGTATTGACCAGAACCCATAAGCCACTCAACAGGTCAAGTAACACAATATAAAGCATTTTTAAAATAAAACATTTATGGATTTCTTTTCTCCTTTAAAGTTCTTTTGGGCCGAAGCCCAACTCACCCCCTTTTTTTCTCCCACTTTTTTTTAGTTTTAAAACAAGACCGAAGCTCTGACCCAAAGCAAGAAACGTTTCCACCTTCTCCTCTCTTCTTTCCCCTTCTCCTTTGCATCAAGTTTCCAACTCCACGCCCAATTCTTCGATCGTCCCTGCTACTCAAAACCCACGATGCAGCGACTCGCCCCATCGTCACACGGTCAAACCCAATCATTCAACACGACCGAAGCTCCCTCCATCACCCACCTGTAGTTCGAACATGAACCATGCCCATGTACGCGTGCATGTGATAGTGTACGACCGGTCAACTCCATCGACCGACCAACCATGACCACTAACAAATTCCCCTCTCCTCCCCTACCATGATGGACCTGCGCTTCCTTTCTCCAACCACCTAGGGCGAAACCCGACCATCCCTCCTCAAAACCGAGACCTCCAATTCGACCATCACCACTAAAATCGTCCTCGCCTCGCCTACTCCAACCACTAAAACATATGCCACCACCACCATCGAGACTCCCACAGCCACCATCACCTCTACGCCAATCGCGGCCGCACTCGGTGCTTCCACTTGCATGCGCGAATCCACCTTCTAGGACCCAAACGAGATGCGATCATAACCCTACATTCACCACGTTTCATCAAATCAGAGATAAATTCGCAAATTGGCAACGGTAAACACCTCGGCCACATCGCCATGCTACTCCTCGACCAAACCGCCTCTTCCCTCGACGCCTATATCACCGAAAATTTATTTTTAACCAAATTTCTATCATCTCTACCTCTCTCGTGAACCAAGCCACTAGAATTTCCGATTTCTTTGCCAAAAATCCTATTTTTCTATGACGATCATGAATATGTACATGAATCGTTGTTTTAAAATTGTTGAAATTTGCCAAAACTTGATTTACTTACTGTAAGTTTGAAATTCACAATATATATATATATTGAACAAGCCTCGAACTATTTTTAATGTAATCTATGCTCAAAAATAGACGAGTTACTAGTTTACATCATCTTCAAATTAGAATTAGATTTGGAGATAGGGATTTTTAAAAATTAAACATGCATATATTTTTCACAGTTAAATATAACAGAGCAATGCCAACACTTTCAGGTTTTCAAAATTTTAAAATCCTCACCTTCCACATGTTTGAAACTTTTGAAATCTCCTGCTTGATTTTTAGTTGATCTAAAATCTTGAAATGTTGCCTTGATTCTCTTATCTTACTTGGATTTTTAAGAGCAGGGGATGCTTTGTTTTACAGAACTTTTGTTTTACAGTGCTTTTATATTTTGTTTACAGGCTTTTGCAAAACTGAGCATAAACACACATAGAAGCCTATATATATACACACGTTTTGCAAAGGAGAATGATGTATAGGTTCAGTCTTTTGGCTCAAGAGGGATTTGATTTTTGTTGTACAATGTTTGTACAGTGATGGATTGAAATTTGGTGACTTTGAGTTGATATATTATTTTATGGTTGAAAAGAGGTGAAGAAAATGTTTTTAACCTTTCCTCTTTTGAACCAAACATGCTTATATGTACATATATATGTTTTTGCCCATTCTTTATTTTATTCTTTTTACCAATGTTATTTACTTTGTATTTTACATAGCCGAACTTTCTTTTTGTTTGTAAAGCAAGCTTCATACATATATAATTTGAAAACAAGAAATATAAAGTGATTTAAAACAAACATTAAGTCTTTGTATTCCTATCAAACTATCTTTAGAATATAAAGTAAAAGTTTTTCATTTAAAAATATATTACTTAAAACACTAAAACTTTGCTATTTAATTTTTTTTAATAAAACAACATTTTTATTCAACATTTCTTCTTATTATATTTTAAAAATGAACAACTCAAAGAAAATGAAAATTTATGCTATTCATTCTAAATATCATTTTTGTCAAAACATTATTTTGTAAAATCCCCTTTTTAAAATGATTTAAAATGATTTTATAAATTTCTCATATTCAACATATAAAGATAATTTTTCATATAAGGTTCTTATATATATTTTCTTTCATATTTACTCCTTTCATTTTTCAATTTATATATATATATAACTCTTAATAACTATATTTATTAGTTCACAAATATGTATATCTCACTTATCATTACATACATATTTTTTAACCCACCAGCTTATTTAGTTTATAAATATTACACTCTTCTTAACTGATATGTGTGTATATATATATATATATATATATATATATAAGAAAACCCAATTTTAACTCGCTCCATTTATAATACATAATATTTTTCACAAGCCATATCATTTCTATTTATAATATATCCTTCTTATTCACTTACATTTATTTGCTATGAATTTGATTTCCATATTATATAAAATTTATGTTGTCCTGAATCATATATATATAAATTTTCAAATAAATCAATTCCTATTTTATAAATAAAAACTTGAAATTCGAAATATTATCTTTGTTTAAAAGCTATATATATTATTACCAATTATCATTAACAGGGATTTTATTTTAATAAAAATACCATATTATTGAATATTAGAAATTAATATTCAAAACTTAAGACGACAAGAATTCCGGGTCGTTACAATCCCCCACTTTGAAACCTGAAAATGAATGTCGATAATGCTACAATCATCACCAAAATTATTTTCCAACGATAGAAGTGAGTTCAATACTTTCTATCACCTTCAAAATCCTTTTTAATATTTCTATTTATAAATACTTTCAAAAATACTATTATTATTTTCTCAAAAACCTTGAAAAACAATTATCAATCATCGGGGTTTAAGTTCTCAAATTCATAGTTTAATCCTTTTTATTTATAAACCATATATATAAAGTCGCTTTCTTATATAAAATCATTTCACAAGTATATTTTTTCCAAAATATCTTACCTTTCTTTTAGACTAAAATAAACATCTTTTTTTAAAGTTAATTTTTTTATCCAACATTATCATCGAACGCGTTATGGTCAAACGTGAAACTTAATTCTCAAGGTGTTAGTTTTAATGTTCCATAAATTACTATCTACCCAACCCGTGTAGTAAAAAGGTGAACTACATATAAATCAACAAATAATAGTAAATGCTCATAAACTGGCCGAGTATGACTAAACTGATAATGAGGGATAATAATGAACATCATTAATCCCTACATTAATCAACTACACTATCAACCTATACTTATATATTACTAACATATAGCAAATACATATACGCTTTCATATATATAATACACTTAGCTCATGATAGAGCATTCCATTTCCCTATCTCTTAATGAGATATACCCATCCAAAGCCAAGGTTCTTGCTTAACCTTCAGCTCTAATACCAAATATAAAAAAATTAAACTTTTTATCAATTAAAACTTCACTTATTTAATTAAACTTCTTATTAATTAAAAATTTACTTATTTAATTAAACTTCTTATTAATTAAAACTTCACTTATTTAACTAAATTTCTTACTAATTAAAACTTCCTTTATAAATTAATATTCGTTATTAATTGAACTTCACATATTTAATTAAACTTCACTTATTTAATTAAACTTTACTTATTAATTAAACTACACTTTTTTAATCAAACTACACTTTTTTAAACTTTTATATTTAAAAATACTTATGTTATGGTTTAAAACATTATTTTAAATATCACTTAAAAATACTTATTTTATAGTTTATTTAAAAACCATAAAAAACATATTTTATAATTTAAAACCCTTCACTTTAAGAATTCATAAATAATTATTAAAAATATATTTAAATTTTTGATATTTTTCCAGTAATAAGTATACAAATAATACATATTAAAAATTTAAAGAAGCCTTTAGGATGTGTTTCAAAGACTAAAAATCGCTTAACATAAGGCATTTTCAAAGTTCATCCATAACGACCTATTCGCTTCTAACTTTCACAATTTCTATAACTTCCCAAACCAATTCCATATTGCTCGTATACCAAATATGTGTCGAGAACAACCAAATATACAGTTTCATGATATATTCACATTTTACCAATTTAACATATATTAAATACAGGGGATTTCAAAGTGCATTTATAGGGACTATTTCGCTTCAACCATTTACAATACACTTCAACTTTTCACATAATAATATCAAACATATAAACAACAAGTCCTGGCCACGATACATGTTTTAAAGGGTTATAAGAGAGATTATACTACATGTAATGTTCTCACTTGCTTTCCAAAGCAAGGAGGGGTCCAAAAGTAATAACTTGCATTGTTATCTATTATAACTTATATTTTAACAACAACTAATATACATAGAACATATATGAATTAAATCGTGAGTTAACTCACCTAAGCCTAACCCAACCATGATGTAGATAATCTCACTATGATTGTAATGGCAAAGGCCACGTCTCGATTGGACCTCGTATGCAAAAGATGCATTTTATAAGAATTGGATTAATTAAAATAATTAATTTACTAAATTATTCTCTAATCACTTACCCCTAATCCATCTTCCTCAAATTTGCATATCCCTTGTACACGCATAATCCTATGTACAAACATAAAGTCATGGATCTTCTCTCCTCACTATCTCACTCCATTCTCCACGAATAGACGCACGACCACCTCCGACGAACTCTTCTTCGCATATGCTTTGCTCCTGTAACAACCTGAATTTCGGAGCCAATTTAAAAAAAAAATTAATGAAAGTTGAGTTGAATTTTCATGAAAAATAAATAAATAAACGTTAATGAGTTAAAAATTTAAACCATGAATATGAAATTAAAAATTTAAATAGTGAATACGTCCAAATGAAATCGCCTGAATAAAATTTTAATTTTTGAAATATACAAAATTTGTACGTTCACAAATTTTGTACGTCAACTAGCAAGCCGTTTAGTGAAATTTGTCCAAATTTAAAATCCAATTTTTTTTTTACACAGAAAAGTCGTAGAAAGTTTTCTAATAAAAATAACTCAATTCGTTTCGTCCAATTCAGATTCCGTTTGCTCATTTTAACGATGCAAAACAATTTTCAAGTGGTTTAAAAACAATAAGTGCACTAACACATGGAACAAAACACAGGACAGCGGATAAAATCCGCTATTTTGAGCTAGCAAACATTGAAATTGTTTAAAACAATCTGAATGAAAGTTGTTGCATATAATTCAAGGTTTCCAGAATGACCAAGATCATCGAATTCCGATCATTGGTTCAAAAGTTATGATCATTTTACTAAAAACATCAAACTTAGACTGAACTTATGCATTTGGAGGACAGCGACGAATAATTGGAATTTTAACATAGATAACTCCGAAATCAGACAAAATAAATAAATCAAAAGTTGTAGCTAAGTTTCTAAGCTTTCCAAAACATCCAAAATTATCAAATTCGGTAAAGAAACGAAAAAGTTATGGCTAATTTTGTTTCAGCTTCAAACATAGAGCAAATATACTTAAATTCAAATCAGAGAAATCAGCGTCCCTAACGCCATTTTGATCCGTCTGTCGAAACGCAAATATCTGTATACCATTGCGACCGTCTCGTCGCGGCGAATTTTTCGGTATATTCATTTGCGTATTTTGACACCCAGTTCGCGACGAAATGAGTAAAACGTCGTCCGTATCGGTGCACACTTCTTCCAACTCAGCAGCCACCTCACCTTCCACCTCAGCTGCCCCGTCACTGCCACATCAGCCGTCCACACCTGAGACAATATCTCCACCCATCAGAACAAAATCTAAGCCTTTTGGGCTTCCCCATAACATGATTACCCACCTCCTTCTCCTATTGGCCAGCAGAAGAGGTGCCTGCAGCCATACACTGTACACTGTACGTACAACTCATCTCCTCAAAAATAAATCTGCCTTCAACACCCGTATACTTCCTCCCCTCACTTCTCTTTTCATTTAACAACAAAAATTATAACTCAAAAAGAAAAAAATTAAAACAGAAAAAAAAGGGGAAGAACCCAGAACTCCTTTTCCCTGCCCAGCTCACGCCTTGCCACCAACCTTTCCATCTTCACCCGCGCCTGCTGCTCTGCCCAATCCCCTCCTCCGCGCGGCCAGCCATCCAACACCCCGATGCACCTCCCGCAACCCACTGCAGCGCCTCCCACTGCTCCGCCTTGACCTCAACAACAACTCCATCAACTCATCGCTCGTGCTACATCACACTAGCCTCCCTCTTGCTCGTGTCGTAGTGTAAGTACTATATCCATAATTGTATACATATGAATATATGTATATTTGGTTATAATACTAAATTTGTGTTCATTTCCATTTGATCGCAACGAGCCTTGTTCGTCGAAATTAGTTGGAGTGTTCAAGTTGAGTTCTAGTAGGGATCACCGTGCTTCTATTCGTGCCTCTTCTCACCTTCGTCGATCTAGTTTCACTAACCACGAAAAGGTGAATATCGTTCACGACTAATGTTCTTGCTTGTTAATATGTTTGTATATGGATGTTGTAGTGAATTGTTGGTTAAATTTAGTTATAACTGAAATTGTGAAAACGGTAAATTTTTCTAAGTGCTGAAACGGCGATAAAACCCCAACTTTAAGGCCTTGTATCTCACTAATGGATCACCGGAATTTGACGATTCCAATTCTGAAAAATGGACAATGTTTCATAGTTTTATTCTGTAAATTTTTACAGAAAAATACTGTCTTTTGGTTGTGCAAAATATATCTGAAAGTAGCACCCGAAACCAATTTAAACTCTGAACTTTAGTGTAAAAACAGAGCCTGAGTCCAACTTTGAGACGTCATAACTCTCTGGTCTTTTACCCAAATGAAGTAAATCATTTTGCAGTTTAAAGTAGACATCTTGAACTTTATGCCTGCAAAATTTCATGACATTTGGACACCATTACAGTACTAAAAAAACTGTCACCATATTGAACCCAGACCTGTTCGAACACGTTCAAATTTGTAGAAATTGAGTGGTAAATCACATGAAATGACGAGCTATATTACTCGGATTGACCCGACACTTTTTTTTCTGAGTAATTCATAGCATAACAAATTTTACTGAAAAATTTGACATTTGAATTATTTTATATGAAGTAACAACTAGAGTAATATGTTAATATTAGCAGTTGTTAACACTTAGAAAAATTTTGACCTATAAAATTTTTGAATTAAAATTTGTGTATATAAATTTTACCTCATCTTCACATAGTAATATGTGTTAGAAATTATACGAAATGATAGTGTAAATATTGATTTAATTTATGTTAGAAAAATTACATAAATTGATAATATTGACCAATATGAATATTGTGATGGTTGTTTATTTAATTTATGCATTTACTTTATGTAATTTACTTTGACACCATCCCTGTTATAACACTGCAAGTTCCCATATTATATGATTGTGAACCAAAAACCTTGAAATCCAAATTTGGATAAGGGTTGAAATGATATATACCCAAAAATTTAAATCACTTGGCCTAGGTTAGAAAATTTAAAATAAAAATCACCGATTTGGTCAAATAAATTGATTTTTGAAACTATTATTTAAAAATGAACAAATGAATTGATTTTAAAATTATGGTAAATGTATTTTTAGAAATCAAAAACAAATGAACAAATTTTGAAAATTTGTTAAGTGTATTCCTAAAATCAAAATAAATAAAAAAATGGTTTTGGAATTTATTTAAATTGATAAGGAATAAAGTGAATGGAATAGATTCTAAAAACACTTGAATTGATTTAAATAAAAATGAACGTTGTGGAAAATGGAATTTGGGATGTTTTGAATCATAATAAAGTTATGATAAAATTTAAGAATTTAAATATCAAGACTTTATCTTAATTAATTTAGTGTAAAACTAAATTTGTGAAATTGTTTAAAGGGGAATTTTATTAAGAAATTGTTTAGAATGAAATTATAAGATTTGTCGTAATAAAATTTTATAAATTATTCAAGTGGGTAAATTATTAAGTGATAGGAATACATTTGTATCTCGTTATAAATTAAATTGGGAATTTAATAGTAGATTGAAATAATGAAAAGGGGATAGATTGAAATTTTTCTAACTTAATAAATTGATAATTTAATTAAACTTTGATTTAATTAAATTGGTAAATAAATGAGTTTTGAATGTAGATACTAGACTTGAAACTAAGTTGAATTGAAACCTAAGTTGAATTGATAAATGGCTTGTGTTCAAATATTTAATTTGGTAAAATTAAATAATTGATTGAAACTAAATCTAATTGGAAATCATTACTAATTCGAATTTTGTCAACTAAATTTCGGATGAAATAATATTTTGAAAATGAATGATGGATTCTTTATTCGTGAATGGGTGAAAAATTATATCGAATGAAAACAAATTTTGTTAAATTAAATGACCAATCGGTGAAATAATAACGTTAGTTATTAAAGAGACCGGGGTCGGATATGGACATACTCTCTGTCGATACCGGAACCACTTTAATAACTATATTTGTGGAGTTGATCCAGAATGAAGTGGTTGGACTTGATGTACGTTGCTGATTTGAAGTAAGAGAACGTTAATGGATGCCTTGACACTCGTGTCAAATTTGAAATGACTAAAACAGGAGCCATACCCGTGCCAGTGAGGTTAGCTACCTCTAGCATTCACACTCCTTCGTATACTATATCTACTTTGTTGTCGATTGGTGATCACCCTTGATTTGGGAGTGATGTGATGCGGTGGGCGATCGTAGCAGCGATGCGTTACCACCAGCCGGAGACGCGAAACGGTAGTATCCTACCTTGGGCATTGCCTCACGTGCCTTGTCATACTTTTAACCTTATGCGCGACCACTACGATTTTGATTTAGTGTTAGTGTATCATGGCACGTCACTATCCACCGACGGTTTACTGGTGTGTTATATGCAAACTGTACACTAGTGCTTAAAAATGTGTTAAGGGGGATCAATGTAAAGCCTTAACACTATGAAAAATATTTATTTTACTTGATAGACATTACATATATAGCGTATTCTACTTTGGTGAATGATTTAACGGATCCTCAAGGAGGAAATACCATAATTACCTTGAGTTACATTGTATCTTATTGCACTTGAGTTATTTGACTTGATAAGAACATTAGTCCTGACTCGAGTGTTTGCTTTTCGTATGCTCGGGTCAGCCTGAGGATTGCACTATTTTGAGGAGCATATTTTGAGGAGCCGAAGACTTTGAAGACCCATCTATCTATTATTTCCCTATTTCAGTTTGCATGTACTATTATTAGACATCTATGTATTTCTATTTCAGCTCTTTTGAGTTGGAACTTTGTTGTAACTTATTGAGTAGCTTCATGAACTACTTATGTACTATTTGTATTTCGCTACGAACTTTGTAACTTATTCTGTGTCTGTGATATGTGTTGATTTTCATTTATAAACTCCATTGATAATTCGTAGTTATGAGTAATTTACGTTGACATGTGTGGATTATTGTCATCTTAAACTACTCGAAATTATTGGTCGTCACAGTTGGTATCAGAGCTTTGGTTCTCGAAAACCTTAGCCTGTGGAGTTTAAACTCATTAGAGATGGGGTAATCATACCCTAGAATGAGTAGAAATCACCATTGAGAACACATGCTTTAAGCTTCAAATCTCTTTCAAATTCTATTCATTTGTATCCACTTCCGTAGCTTCTTAGGTCTTGCGGGGTATTATCGAAGATTCATAGAAAATTTTGCTCGAATTTCTGCACCTCTCACTGCATTAACCCGAAAGGGTGTAAAATTCAATTGGAATGAGAAGTGTGAAGCCGCTTTCAATGAGCTCAAACGCAAGCTAACCTCCGCCCCTGTCCTCACTGTTATTGATGGGAGCGAAGGATTAACCGTATACACAGATGCTTGCAGAGAAGGATTAGGAGCCGTCCTAATGCAACATGGTAAAGTCATTGCCTATGCATGGCGACAATTTAAGATCCACGAGGTCAACTATGCAACCCATGATCTAGAACTCCTTGCGGTTGTCTTTTCTCTAAAGCTATGGAGACACCATCTCTTGGGAACTAAATTCGAACTCTTCACCGATCACAAATCTCTCAAGTATATCTTCTCCCAAAAAGATCTCAACCAAAGACAAGTTCGATGGCTCGAATTTCTAGCTTCATATGACCTTGACATCAATTATACTCCGGGCAAGGCTAATGTGGTAGTCGACGCTTTGAGTAGAAACAATGCAATGCTTAATAATCTTGTTGAAGCGATGATGTATCAGCTTGTTATCTCCCCAACTCTTATGGACCGCATTGTGGCTAAACAATATGAGGATACGTTGCTCAAGCGTATCAAAGAAGTTATTCTTAACAAAGAAGGTGGTGAGAATAAGGACTGGGGTGCACATATCGATAGAGATGGAGTTTTGAAAATCAATAATCGAATTTGTGTTCCAAATGTTGATGGTCTAAGGCAGGAAGTGCTTAAAGAAAATCATCATTCCGTACTCTCTATCCATCCAGGGGTCAATAAAATGTTTCATAATATGAAGAAACTATACTGGTGGAGTGGAATGAAGCGTGATATTTCTACTTTCATTACTAGATGTGCTACTTGCCAACAAGTAAAAGCTAGTCACCAGAAGACTGCCGGTTGGCTACAACCACTTGAGATTCCTAGTTGGAAGTGGGAACAGATATCTATGGACTTCATAGATGGTTTGCCAAGAACCAGAAGAGGTAATGTGAGCATATGGGTAATCGTAGACAGACTGACCAAGTCGGCTCATTTTATCCCAGTAAAAGCTACTCGTACAGCTTCGAGTTTAGCTGAGATTTACATGAAGGAGATTGTTCGACTTCATGGTGTTCCTACTAGCATTGTTTGCGATAGAGATCCCATATTCACTAGCAAATTTTGGAAAGCTTTCCAAAATTTATTGGGATCTAGGCTGAATCTGAGTACCGCCTACCATCTTCAGACTGATGGGCAAACCGAGAGGGTAAATCAAATTCTCAAAGACCTTCTTAGAGCGTGTATCTTAGACTTCGGTGGATCTTGGGAAGACCACCTTCATCTTGTTGAATTCACTTATAACAATAGCTACCAGGTAATAAATTTGAATTTAAAATAATAAAGATGATAATAAATTGTCAACCAATGAATTTTATCTTTGAAACTCAGGCTACCATCAAGATGGCTCCATTCGAGGCTCTATACGGATGACCGTGTAGATCTCTAGCTTGTTGGATAGAATCAGGCGACCGAATCATGCTTGGTCCCGATATGATTATGGAAGCCTCTGAGAAAGTAGAAGAAATCAGAAGGAATATGAAAATCGCTCAAGATAGGCAAAGGAAATACGCCGATAGAAGAAGGAAGGATCTAGAATTTTCGGTAGGAGATCAAGTGTTTCTCAAAATTTCTCCATTGAAAAATGTAATCCGCTTTGGAAGGAAGGGAAAACTAGCTCCTAGATTCATTGGACCTTTCCGCATCTCTGAAAGGATTGGGACATTAGCTTATAGAGTTGATTTACCAGAAAAACTTTCTGGCGTGCACGATGTTTTCCATGTCTCTAATCTTCGGAAATACTTGCACGACCCATCCATGATTGTTCAACCAGCTCTATTGGAAGATCTAGATATTGAGCCAAATCTCACTGTTGAGCGTACACCACTTCGTATTGTCGATAGAGGTACGAAGCAGCTTAGAAGGAAGACAGTCAATCTAATCAAAGTTCAATGGAGTACCGATGATCATGATTGCACTTGGGAAACCGAGGAGAGTGTTCGCGATTCAAATCCCGAATTGTTTGAAACAATGACAGGTACACCTTATTTCAAATCTGTTATATCTTTCTGCTCTATTTTTATTCTCCTATCTTGTTCCTTTTCGAGGACGAAAAGTTTTAAGTAAGGGAGATTGTAACAACCTGAATTTCGGAGCCAATTTAAAAAAAAAATTAATGAAAGTTGAGTTGAATTTTCATGAAAAATAAATAAATAAACGTTAATGAGTTAAAAATTTAAACCATGAATATGAAATTAAAAATTTAAATAGTGAATACGTCTAAATGAAGTCGCCTGAATAAAATTTTAATTTTTGAAATATACAAAATTTGTACGTCAACTAGCAAGCCGTTTAGTGAAATTTGTCCAAATTTAAAATCCAAATTTTTTTTTACACAGAAAAGTCGTAGAAAGTTTTCTAATAAAAATAACTCAATTCGTTTCGTCCAATTCCGATCCCGTTTGCTCATTTTAACGATGCAAAACAATTTTCAAGTGGTTTAAAAACAATAAGTGCACTAACACATGGAACAAAACACAGGACAGCGGATAAAATCCGCTATTTTGAGCTAGCAAACATTGAAATTGTTTAA
Source organism: Allium fistulosum (assembly GCA_030737815.1). Taxonomy (NCBI): domain Eukaryota; kingdom Viridiplantae; phylum Streptophyta; class Magnoliopsida; order Asparagales; family Amaryllidaceae; genus Allium; species Allium fistulosum. Next base: position 1,212,577,747 of record CM060904.1, on the reverse strand, counting down.
AACAATCTGAATGAAAGTTGTTGCATATAATTCAAGGTTTCCAGAATGACCAAGATCATCGAATTCCGATCATTGGTTCAAAAGTTATGATCATTTTACTAAAAACATCAAACTTAGACTGAACTTATGCATTTGGAGGACAGCGACGAATAATTGGAATTTTAACATAGATAACTCCGAAATCAGACAAAATAAATAAATCAAAAGTTGTATCTAAGTTTCTAAGCTTTCCAAAACATCCAAAATTATCAAATTCGGTAAATAAACGAAAAAGTTATGGCTAATTTTGTTTCAGCTTCAAACATAGAGCAAATATACTTAAATTCAAATCAGAGAAATCAGCGTCCCTAACGCCATTTTGATCCGTCTGTCGAAACGCAAATATCTGTATACCATTGCGACCGTCTCGTCGCGGCGAATTTTTCGGTATATTCATTTGCGTATTTTGACACCCAGTTCGCGACGAAATGAGTAAAACGTCGTCCGTATCGGTGCACACTTCTTCCAACTCAACAGCCACCTCACCTTCCACCTCAGCTGCCCCGTCACTGCCACATCATCCGTCCACACCTGAGACAATATCTCCACCCATCAGAACAAAATCTAAGCCTTTTGGGCTTCTTCATAACATGATTACCCACCTCCTTCTCCTATTGGCCAGCAGAAGAGGTGCCTGCAGCCATACACTGTACACTGTACGTACAACTCATCTCCCCAAAAATAAATCTGCCTTCAACACCCGTATACTTCCTCCTCTCACTTCTCTTTTCATTCAACAACAAAAATTATAACTCAAAAAGAAAAAAATTAAAACAGAAAAAAAAAAGGGGAAGAACCCAAACTCTCTTTCCCTGCCCAGCTCACGCCTTGCCACCAACCTTTCCACCTTCACCCGCGCCTGCTGCTCTGCCCAATCCCCTCCTCCGCGCGGCCAGCCATCCAACACCCCGATGCACCTTCCGCAACCCACTGCAGCGCCTCCCACTGCTCCGCCTTGACCTCAACAACAACTCCATCAACTCATCGCTCGTGCTACATCATACTAGCCTCCCTCTTGCTCGTGTCGTAGTGTAAGTACTATATCCATAATTGTATACATATGAATATATGTATATTTGGTTATAATACTAAATTTGTGTTCATTTCCATTTGATCGCAGCGAGCCTTGTTCGTCGAAATTAGTTGGAGTGTTCAAGTTGAGTTCTAGTAGGGATCACCGTGCTTCTATTCGTGCCTCTTCTCACCTTCGTCGATCTAGTTTCACTAACCACGAAAAGGTGAATATCGTTCACGACTAATGTTCTTGCTTGTTAATATGTTTGTATATGGATGTTGTAGTGAATTGTTGGTTAAATTTAGTTATAACTGAAATTGTGAAAACGGTAAATTTTTCTAAGTGCTGAAACGGCGATAAAACCCCAACTTTAAGGCCTTGTATCTCACTAATGGCTCACCGGAATTTGACGATTCCAATTCTGAAAAATGGACAATGTTTCATAGTTTTATTCTGCAAATTTTTACCGAAAAATACTGTCTTTTGGTTGTGCAAAATATATCTGAAAGTAGCACCCGAAACCAATTTAAACTCTGAACTTTAGTGTAAAAACAGAGCCTGAGTCCAACTTTGAGACGTCATAACTCTCTGGTCTTTTACCCAAATGAAGTAAATCTTTTTGCAGTTTAAAGTAGACATCTTGAACTTTATGCCTGCAAAATTTCATGACATTTGGACACCATTACAGTACTAAAAAAACTGTCACCATGTTGAACCCAGACCTGTTCGAACACGTTCAAATTTGTAGAAATTGAGTGGTAAATCACATGAAATGACGAGCTATATTACTCGGATTGACCCGACACTTTTTTTTCTGAGTAATTCATAGCATAACAAATTTTACTGAAAAATTTGACATTTGAATTATTTTATATGAAGTAACAACTAGAGTAATATGTTAATATTAGCAGTTGTTAACACTTAGAAAAATTTTGACCTATAAAATTTTTGAATTAAAATTTGTGTATATAAATTTTACCTCATCTTCACATAGTAATATGTGTTAGAAATTATACGAAATGATAGTGTAAATATTGATTTAATTTATGTTAGAAAAATTACATAAATTGATAATATTGACCAATATGAATATTGTGATGGTTGTTTATTTAATTTATGCATTTACTTTATGTAATTTACTTTGACACCATCCCTGTTATAACACTGCAAGTTCCCATATTATATGATTGTGAACCAAAAACCTTGAAATCCAAATTTGGATAAGGGTTGAAATGATATATACCCAAAAATTTAAATCACTTGGCCTAGGTTAGAAAATTTAAAATAAAAATCACCGATTTGGTCAAATAAATTGATTTTTGAAACTATTATTTAAAAATGAACAAATGAATTGATTTTAAAATTATGGTAAATGGATTTTTAGAAATCAAAAACAAATGAACAAATTTTGAAAATTTGTTAAGTGTATTCCTAAAATCAAAATAAATAAAAAAAATGGTTTTGGAATTTATTTAAATTGATTAGGAATAAAGTGAATGGAATAGATTCTAAAAACACTTGAATTGATTTAAATAAAAATGAACGTTGTGGAAAATGGAATTTGGGATGTTTTGAATCATAATAAAGTTAAGATAAAATTTAAGAATTTAAATATCAAGACTTTATCTTAATTAATTTAGTGTAAAACTAAATTTGTGAAATTGTTTAAAGGGGAATTTTATTAAGAAATTGTTTAGAATGAAATTATAAGATTTGTCGTAATAAAATTTTATAAATTGTTCAAGTGGGTAAATTATTAAGTGATAGGAATACATTTGTATCTCGTTATAAATTAAATTGGGAATTTAATAGTAGATTGAAATAATGAAAAGGGGATAGATTGAAAATTTTCTAACTTAATAAATTGATAATTTAATTAAACTTTGATTTAATTAAATTGGTAAATAAATGAGTTTTGAATTTAGATACTAGACTTGAAACTAAGTTGAATTGAAACCTAAGTTGAATTGATAAATGGCTTGTGTTTAAATATTTAATTTGGTAAAATTAAATAATTGATTGAAACTAAATCTAATTGGAAATCATTACTAATTCGAATTTTGTCAACTAAATTTCGGATGAAATAATATTTTGAAAATGAATGATGGATTCTTTATTCGTGAATGGGTGAAAAATTATATCGAATGAAAACAAATTTTGTTAAATTAAATGACCAATCAGTGAAATAATAACGTTAGTTATTAAAGCGACCGGGGTCGGATATGGACATACTCTCTGTCGATACCAGAACCACTTTAATAACTATATTTGTGGAGTTGATCCAGAATGAAGTGGTTGGACTTGATGTACGTTGCTGATTTGAAGTAAGAGAACGTTAATGGATGCCTTGACACTCGTGTCAAATTTGAAATGACTAAAACAGGAGCCATACCCGTGCCAGTGAGGTTAGCTACCTCTAGCATTCACACTCCTTCGTATACTATATCTACTTTGTTGTCGATTGGTGATCACCCTTGATTTGGGAGTGATGTGATGCGGTGGGCGATCGTAGCAGCGATGCGTTACCACCAGCCGGAGACGCGAAACGGTAGTATCCTACCTTGGGCATTGCCTCACGTGCCTTGTCATACTTTTAACCTTATGCGCGACCACTACGATTTTGATTTAGTGTTAGTGTATCACGGCGCGTCACTATCCACCGACGGTTTACTGGTGTGTTATATGCAAACTGTACACTAGTGCTTAAAAATGTGTTAAGGGGGATCAATGTAAAGCCTTAACACTATGAAAAACATTTATTTTACTTGATAGACATTACATATATAGCGTATTCTACTTTGGTGAATGATTTAACGGATCCTCAAGGAGGAAATACCATAATTACCTTGAGTTACATTGTATCTTATTGCACTTGAGTTATTTGACTTGATAAGAACATTAGTCCTGACTCGAGTGTTTGCTTTTCGTATGCTCGGGTCAGCCTGAGGATTGCACTATTTTGAGGAGCATATTTTGAGGAGCCGAAGACTTTGAAGACCATGTATCTATTATTTCCCTATTTCAGTTTGCATGTACTATTATTAGACATCTATGTATTTCTATTTCAGCTCTTTTGAGTTGGAACTTTGTTGTAACTTATTGAGTAGCTTCATGAACTACTTATGTACTATTTGTATTCCGCTGCGAACTTTGTAACTTATTCTGTGTCTGTGATATGTGTTGATTTTCATTTATAAACTCCATTGATAATTCGTAGTTATGAGTAATTTACGTTGACATGTGTGGATTATTGTCATCTTAAACTACTCGAAATTACGGGTCGTCACAGCTCCCGACCCAACCACCTGAAGCTCAGCTCCACCATAGTGAAAGTGACCTACTTCTCCTCAAATGCAAACCTTAATGTCGTGCATCACTATGCTTGATCGACCTTGCTCCAACAAACCCCATTCAAATCCACTTCGTACCAATTTTTCAATAGTGACCTCCGTTTCACCATCTGTGGCCCCAATCTCCGACCATCTCATCATCCCACACGATAACCCAAAGTCGAGTTTGGCCGAACATAGTCGTGTGCCCAATGACACACATGGATTTGAAGCCCTCCTCTATACGAGTCCAACGGATCCAACGTCGTCGATTTTCCTTGACTGTAGCTCTTGATTTAATTCAAGAAAGGGGGCGGCTGTTTACTGTAAGGGATATAGAAAATGAATAGAGGAAAAGATAAATGTTTTGAGAGAGTGAGAAGAGTAGTGGGAGGGGTAATTTATAATATATATATATATATATATAATTTCTCAAATTAATCATCATACGTTCCGAGTTCGGTTGATCACACGGGACGTCATATCATTACAAAATTCGTCGGCATACATCATCTTATTTTTCAGATCTCGATGACACAAGTTTCGTCGAAATTCGAGACAATGCCTTGAAATGATAATTTCATGCATTTTGATGTCGTTTATCGATAAACGATTTTTGGTCACATTATCGATATTTCTTCGAACTTTTTATTTTTGTATTTTCTAAAATCAGTTTACCATCACTAGTTATTATTTAAAAGGGGGTTAACAAGATTATAAAATCAATTTAATCACATTAAATCCAAGATTCAAATATTTAATCAATTTACATAATTAAATACGAAGTGTCCAAAATTCCAGGTCGTTACATTCTCCCTCGCTTAGAATATTTCGTCCTAGAAATTCCAACACAGGCAATAAAAGGAAACAATCACATAGCAATACTTAAAAATATTCAAAATTACTAGCAAGCAAAGCTCACGATTTCGCATAAGTTCAAATACTTCTTATTGCACAGGGATGATTAATAACCTACTGACATACCTTAAGCTCAACAGCCTCAGGTTATTACTTACTATTATTCATACTACCTCAAGCAATTCGAAGTACTCTTCTCTAAACTCTCCATAATCCAACAACCATAGTATACAAATACACTAAAGCCTATATGACATACCTATGTCATCCATACACAATATAAAATCCGATTACAGCTTGATCATAAAGATTTCATTTCCAAAGTAGTATATATCATTTGAACTCTTTAGTGCAGACTTCTGTCGGGTTCCTTGATTAGAGACCTCAGTTCTCCTTACATACCCATATACTATTATAGAAAACTTCAGAGTCATATCAAAAATCTCTATCAGGTGTTTGCCGTCAAGAATTGAGTGAAAATCCTTGTACATACGGGTGTAAATCACCTCGAAATCATGTACTCGAATTAGAGATCAAGAAGTATCATTTGAACAAAATGATCAACTTGTAACTTACGTACTTTATTCCATTGGTTTCTTAGCTACACCAATTTCTTTTTAATTTACATTCATTTTCACATATTATATTTTTCATTTAATACTAAAATCATTTATGGACTATTTCATAAAACATTACTTAAGTTTTATAAACATTTCTTCATTTAAAAACCCTACCATAACTTAAGTTCATATTTGTACAATACTCTATTACATCCTAAGAGCATATACACAAGATCATATTCATTTTACTTAACAAGGATGTTCAATAAATTTAAAACTTGTTTTAACCTACTATCTTCTCGATTTAAGAGTTACTAAAACTCATCTTTTATATTTTCATAAAAACACTTAGCTTCAATTTCTATACCAATCCAGAAGTTTCTGACTATCCAAAATCACTGAAAATTCCGTCTTATTTCAACAACAAAAACTACCAAACAACATATCATAACATGATGCAAAAACCAAACTATCTTAAAGCATAGGCTACATGCATCCATAAAATAACTTAACAAGAAATCTTTAGAACTAAACACCAGTTTTCAAGCAAATCATTTGAAATAATAATTTATACATACATTTTTTGCATATCAAATCATACTTTTGGGACTAAACAAAAATCTATTGATCCAAAGCAACTTGTTGTAAACTACTATAGTAGCATCCCCCACTTTGAAACTTGAAAATGAATGCCGATGATGTTGTCATCACCGAAATTATTTTCTAGTGATAGAAGTGAGTTTAGTACTTTGTATCTCCTTTAAAATCCTTTTTAAAATATTTCTATTCATAAATACTTTTAAATAATACTCTTATTATTTTCTCAAAAACCTTGAAAATCAATTTTAAAAAACATTGGGATTTCAGTTCTCAAATTCTCAGTTTAAATCCTTTATAAACCATGTTTTATAAATCGCACTTATATAAATTTACTTTCTTATATAAAACCATTTCACAAATATTTATTCCAAAATATATGGAGTTTCTTTTATATTATAATAAATATCATTTATTAAAGTTAAGTTTTTAACCCAACATCTTCATTGAACGCCTTATAGTCAAATTGTGAAACTAAATTCACAAGGTGCTTGTTTTAATGTTTCTACAATTACTATCTATCTAACCCATGTAGTAAAAAGGTAAAACTGTTCATAAACTGGTTGAGCATGAATCAACGATCAGTAAACGATAACAATGCTCATAAACTTTCCATGGAACATTAAGCTAATAATTATGCAAATGATAATAATGCTCATAAACTGGTCGAGCATGTCAAATCATTCTACAAAGGATAAAAGTGCTCATAAATCGGCCGAGCATGACTAAACTAATTAATGAGCGGTAACAAATGAACATCATTAATCCCTACATTAATTAAACTACAATATCAACTTATACTTATATAAGTAGATCTTTTAATTTTCATTATTTGAATTACCTTTAAGGCATATGTTATAACAAATACAAATACGCTCACATATATATAACACACTCAACTCTTTCTAGGGCATTCCATTACCTTATCTCTTAATGAGTTATACCCCACCAAAGAAAAGTTTCTCGCTTAACCTTCATCTCTGATACCAGCTTGTAACGATCACCCTTTTGACCCTCAAACGTCGACAATATTACATCCACGGTATTCACGTGCCGAACACCTAAGTGCCGGAAAGATAGAACGTTCGAGTAAAGAAAAAGAAAAAATAACCGAGCCCAATGGAGTGATAACATATAATATCAAAATATGGTACATAGTGCTACTCTAATATACATAGCATTTCAAAGTTACTAATCAAATTACTATCACCGGCCTAGAAAGTTATAACAGTCCGTCCTTACAATTGCTGATATATATACATAAAGTGGTGCAACAAAAATAAGAATACCATGGTAGGTAAACATCCAACTCCTATCCAAGAGCCTAATGAACATCAACGAAAACCTACCTTTCTCAGACTACTCGAAACAGCACCCATGGAAATAAAGGAAAAATAATACCACGAGTCAGACAAAAGTTTGGTGTGAGAAACTCAAGAAATATACGATCATCATATGACAGTACTTTTAAGACCATTGTAATGGTTATCCCCTGAAAAGAACCGACTATTTAATAAGTACATATTGCGATATAATAGATAATGTCTAGGGTGAAGGATATAAATCAGAAAATAGTTCCGATGCTTACATTAATAACACCATAGCAATATTGAAGTATAATCAAAATCACTAAGGTGCGTTCGCATATGGATTTTCTACGGAGATGCCTCCAGCTTAAAAACTGAAGCGGATCTCCATGAGAAGGATCATAAAATACCTTCTGAGCGTCGTATATCTCTAGATATGATATACTATAAGGTAAACATAGTAGGCACTAGCCTTGAAGGCATGGTACCAAATATCATTCAACTCATGGTGCCCAATGTATTGAAAGCATCTCTAGATATGGAGTTGATGACACGCTTGAGGACGGTGACTATTCCCAGTCTATGCATCCTACTTTGTCTTTAGTTATTTACCTATGGTGAAGTCACGTTCAGCATCTCAACAAATGAGCCACGACTCGAACAAATCATTAATCCCCAAATGGATTCCAGCATCTCGAACAGATCACGAACCTCTACATGGGTTTGAGCATCCCGAACAGATCTCGAATCTCCATATAGATTCTTGCATCTCAAACAGATCCACTTCCAAGAGATAGAATATGTATCTCTGTTGTAACGATCTGCTTTTTCGATCCTCAGAAGTTGGCACTAATACATCCACGGTATTCACGTGCCGGACATCCAAGTGCCAAAAAGACATATTGTTAAGGTGAAAGGAAGAAAAGCCAGAATACAATCTCACAACATAACGAGTAATATATAATATAGCAAGATCTTTACAAAACGAATCTTTTATGTATGTACATCAATCAAAGTACTAACCTATCATTAGCTGGACAGTTATAACATGTCCTTACAAATGCTGATAAATACAACAAGAACAAAACATCGCAAGATAAAATATGTGAATGCACTTTGGAGACATCCAGGTCATCTCCTGAAGCTTCAAAGTGTCCAGTTAAATCTAGAAAATATGCTCAGGCTGACCCAAACATTACAAGAAAATAACATCTGAATTAGTTTGATAAACTAGCGTGAGAAAACTCTATTTAATCATATTGATTTCTATATTTGTAAACCCTTTGATAAAGGTATCTTATAAGACTACGCCGCACATAAACACAGACGAGTTTTTATCTTACGATAACCAAATCATTTTTATTATAAAATTCAATGATATTATAATACTGTCTAGGGTGGACAAAAATATATAACATATCTGGAATGGCTACCTATAATTACATTCAACAGACTAGGTTATACAACTAAAACCATAGGGCGGGTATTGGAGATTGAATTCCAACGATGGCAAGATAAGGGACCACCTTCCGTACATTACACCTATAGATAAAATATGCTCGAGGGCCACACATGGACCCCCTGCCATGACAGAGCCGGCTTCCCCTTTAATATGACATACTGGATTACATCATACTTCGGGCATCGGACTGTAGACATTGCCCCTCGATTGCCCCGCACGGACACCAAATCTAAAATCTCGTCTAGATCGAGGAATGACTGCTCCTAGTGGTAGTTTACCACATAGCTCTACGAGCATCCCTTATTTTAGCCATTACCAGGTTATGAGGCTTGTGAGGTTATGCTTTTACCTTTTCCTCCTAGCAATCCCCACTTGGAATGCTAACACTGCCTTCCAAGCAATAAGGCAGTGCTAGCATTCATCCATATAAGTTGTTCAAGATATGAACAAATCTAAGGCAATACTTCTACTACATCCATTTTGAAATCTCCCCTGGGATTAGCAGCAAGTAGCTCTTGCACTTCAAAGAATTCCGTCTTCGATTCCATTATCTCGAACCAATCTCGAACCTCCTCCAGATCATAGAATGCGTATATGGTTTTGGAGTGGTTAGTTTCGAGTCATATCATATAAGTTCACTCTCCCGCTTGTCGGTCGCTCCAAAACCAAATTGATAGTGCCGGTAAACCCAACTCCAGTTCTTTTGGAAATAATCAGACAATACAAAAAAGCAAAGATCGCCTCCTAACTGTTTAAGCGGATGGATTATCTTATCATTTTTCCTAGGAGAACAAAACGAGATTTATATGCATAGTATAACATCATCGAAGATAATTGTACCATATAACCCCCGTGTTTCTCCTAGATCCAGATAATTTTCCATGTAGGATCCCCTAAGCCTCTATTAATTAATCTTCAATTAATTAAATCTCTTTTCAATTATTTGATTCCAAAATACCTTCACAAAGATATTTTCACAAACCCCTTATATTCCTTTCAATACTTGGAAAAAACATTCAAATCCTTATCTCACATGTATAAGTATATTAATACAACTTAAGAAAGATTTCCTCTTTTCCAAATTCATATTTAAATGGGCCAAAAACAAATATCAATCAAACCATTGTTTATTATAAAATAAAACCACTTATCCTTCGGTGTAAAGTATGGAAAAATACTTTCATACCACTAGAATTAAGAAGGATTTATTTATCAAAATCAAACTCCATTCCTTTTATAAAATTCCTCTTTTATAAACCCATTTTCATATTTACAAATCCCTTTATAAACCTCCAAATTCATTTATAAAACCTCTTTTATAAATCTCTAAATTTATTTATAAGACTCCTTTATAAGAATCCTTTTACACATCCAAACTTATTTTTATAAACCTTATATTAAGTAAAATTCCTTTTATAAACAATTTATTTATAAACACCTTTATTAAATTTATTAGTTACCTTTAAACATTATAAATAAAATAATTAATTAACTTAAACATCATTAATAAAGTGATTACTAACTTAAACATTATTAGTAAAATAATCACTAACTTAAACATCATTAATAAAATAATTAACTAACTTAAACATCATTAATAAAATAATTAATTAACTTAAACATCATTATTAAAACAATTAATAACTCAAACATCATTAACAAAATAATTAACTAGCTTAAACATCATTAATAAAATGATTAATTTAAAATTCTGTTAACAAAATGATTAATAAACTTTAAATAACTTTATTTATTATTAGTTAACTTAAAATCTTATTAAATTATCCTTTTAAATATAGAAAATACTTTACTTCAAAATATTTAAAAGTTAAAGTAAATTTAAATCCATTTCTTTTCATATTGGGAAATGGCTTAGCGACCACAATGGCACTTGAACAAGTTACCACTTATTTTCAGTTCAATGTTCTATGTCATATCACTGATATTTACATATGCATCATTTATGTAAATAAAATCCGTAATTAACCAATCGACTGATAACTTATCATTTATCCAAGTCAACTGCCATATAAATAAATGTCCAAATTTATAAAATAGTAGAATGTGAATTTATTCTGCTAAATAGATGTCCAAATAATTTATTCAATTTAAAATATAGCAGAATGGTGTTTTATTCCACTGATAGAAAATCAGTGATAAAATATAATTACCTAACGACGTAATTATTTTCAATCACTGTTAATTTATCAACATTTTTCACTTTAACAGATCTATCAAACAATTATACCAAGTTTTTATATTAGTTAATACGAATCAACTGTTGAAATTCGTGGGTTAAACGGACTCCGTATGGATGCGATATGATTTTTCAAAGTTTGAACTATTAATTACTAATTGATTTACTAAGATGATTAAAACTACCACTTGGCCCAAGGCCCACTACCCTAAACTCAAAACCCAAGCTTCTTTTCTTCTTCCCTCCTAAATCAATTTTGCCCCTAAACTCAAAACTACCTAGACAAAACACAATGCACGCGTGCACACCGTGACATACCATCTTCGCCCTTCGATCTCTGATCCAAGCCCATCTACAAATTCGCCTTGTCATGCTCGGCTCACTACACCCACCAATGTCGCCTCCCATCGTCCCTAGCCAAATCTGACCCTCTCCCTTCATTTGAAATTCACATCCAATATTGCACCTGTTCCCACAAAACGAGCTCACCACACCGCCTCAACCAATGGCAGGCCTCGTCACAAACTCCATCAGGATCGCCATCCACCCTCGCACCTCTAGGCCAATGCTCGACCAACTTGTCACTCATTATCGCCTTCACAAGCCTAAGAACCAACCCATAATCCCACAACCCTAAAACCCTACATCCACTTTGCCCCCACCAACATGGTTTACAAGACTTCATGCGACCAACTCCATTGCCTCGGTGTAACAACCCTCATATCTATCGATTCTATATTTAAATATTTTATCGTTAGTCGGATGTTAGTCCGAAAAGCTACTTTTTGCATACGGTCAAATTAGGACTCGAGACCACCCCCATTGAGTTCAAAATGACGTTTGCGATCTTTTTGAGTGTAAACTTCGATATGTTTAGAGATAGTGAAATTTTCAACACTTTTTCCCGCCTTTGACTTTGGTTTGGATTGCACCCCTTTAGTTCAGCCCAACCATCTTCCTCACTCTATCAAAACACTTCAAGCTTTGTCAAAAATGGTGGTGGGAAAGAGAAATTAAAACTCCCAACTCAAATTCTATTGCAAATCCGAGATTCAACATCAAATTCAAGTAGAAGATTGTGGATTCAAGCTTTGGGTTGCTTCTCCTTGCTTTCAATCTTCATCTTCATCAATTTCGTGGAAAAGGTGAGATTTTTGATCTCACATCTTACCTATATCTATCTTGGACTGTTGGGAATGATCCTCTATTGCATTTGTATGAATATCTGCCTTTGGATTGCATTGGATTGGAGAAAAACTATAAATTTTGGCGTTTTGGTGAGTTTCTGGCCTTAAGTCGTTTCTGGCCATCGTTGAGTCGTTCGCGAGTTAAAGTGATGAGTCGTTCACGAGTTACTGGCTTGAGTCGTTCGCGAGTTAAAGTGTTAAGTCGTTCTGGGTGTTCTGCCTTCGCTAGGTCGTTCGCGAGTTAAGTGCTAAGTCGTGCGCGAGTTAAGAGTTAGGTCGTACTGGGATAAGTCGTTAGGTCGTATAGACCTTAGCTCGTAGCTCGTATGGCTCTTAAGTCCTAGGTCGTTGGCTTTTAAATCGTTAAGTCGTAGGTCGCTGCTTCTACTAAGTCGCTAGGCCACGCCAACTCCGCTAGCTCGCAACTGTTAAGTCGTATGACCTTAAGTCGTAGGTCGTCCCCGACCTAACTCCACTAGGTCGTTCCAGCCTTAGCTCGTAGCTCGAATTGAAGCTTAAGTCGTTAAGTCGTTCGTTCCACTAAGTCGTTCAAGGCTTAAGTCGTAAGTCGTTCGCGAGTTAGTACTTGGTCGTTTGACCTGTTCTTCTGCTAGGTCGCGTGGCATTCTCCACTTAGGTCGTATGACCTTATCCCTTAAGTCGTAAGTCGCTTGCCTCCCTTAAGTCGTAAGTCGTTCGCGAGCTAGTACTTGGTCGTTTGACCTGTTCTTCTGCTAGGTCGCGTGGCATTCTTCCCTTAGGTCGAACCCCGTATTACTCTGCGTAGGCAATCTCATCTGAAAAACATTTGTCAGAATTTCTACTTTGATGGTTTTGGGACTGACTTCTTTGGACTTTACTCACGTCTTCGAACGTGAATTGATTTGTTTCTACAATCGTTTTATGACTTGTCACTTTAAAGATATATGAAGGTTTCAATACTAATAGTAAATATCAAAACTCTTTCATCAAAGCGATTTCAACACTATTTTAAATATCAAAAGTTCGTTTTCTCAAACCGATTTTCAATCTACTAGTATATACAAGCCTTTACTTCACTCGAATGAGAAATCGACTTAAACGACTTAGTAAAACGGGTGGTATGAAACACTTGCGTTCACTTCGTCGGTTAGCTCTTGGACTTGTTCGATTGAACCCTTTTTGTGACAATTTCCTAGTGAAGATTTACAGCTTGTTTGTAAATATTTAAGTTAAGCAAGTGGTTATGGGACATGAAGCTAAACTCATATATTTACTAGCTTGGTGTGATTGACACTTCCTTATGATCATGACGATCATTTTTGTGATTTAGACTAGCGATTGAGCGATGTCTCTTTGTCTACGTGGGAGACTATACCCCGATCATGTGATGTTTCGCCATCACATTTCTAGGGTAGCACCCTACGGTCTTCGGGCCATTCCTGTGTGAAAATTTAATGGATAGCTTCCATGAGATAGCTTCTCGTCATGTGTTTACGCGTAGGTGAGTTTTCATGCTCCCATTCATGTGTTAGGCCTCCCCCCCTTTTATGTGTTTTCTGGATTTCTGATGATGATTTCTGGAATTTTGTGCTTCACCAATTTTCATGATTTTCATTGATATGATATCAGTTTTTGTGCATTGGTGAATTCATGTGTTATTGACTTGTTATGAATACAAGTTTAGGGTATGATACCCTACCTTATCTTTGAGAATATTCTTGTGATATTGATTAATCTTTTGTTGATTATCATTTACATACTTATAGTAGTATGTCGTAATAGTTATTTCATGTTCATGTCATGCCATTTACTTTATACCATATCATCTGATATTTATAGTTAGACTGATCCGTTTATTATTTTCTTATAAATAATACTCGGGTCAGACTGAGATGTTACAGGTGCTTCTGCTTGACTTCTCTTCAGGATATTTCTGACTTTTGGCTAACTACATAGATTTGTAGTTTTTGGATGTACACCTTTGAGATATAGACTCTATGTTGTGTACTTATTCTTTTGTATAGCACGTGATGCTATTCTTTTGTATTATCGTGGATCTTTCTGACCACTTCTCTGATGTACACTTTCATGTGTTATATATTTATTCATATCTTCTTCCGCCTTTGTGATATGGATGTCTGTGACTGATTTATGTTATGATTATTTCTATGTTTGTTTTCCGAAGATTATATATAGCCACCGTGTGATAGCTTTGTGTTTGTATCGGTATGTCGGATTTCCTCCTTAAAATATATGCATTATATTCTATCTGACGTATCGGTGCTCGCACAAAGAAGTTACATGGATGGTCGCTCCTCCACAACCTTATTCTCCGCGCTAATTGACAGCACTACATCGTAGTGTTCTTGGTTAGCGTGGGTATAGAGGTGGGGCGTCACACTCGGCCTCGACTTGAACTTCCTTCTAGTCACCTCCGCCTTGCCTTAAAACCCTTGGATCACCAGAATTTGCTAAATGACCAAAATCTAGTCAACTCATCTCCATGCCACAACCCCAAGCCCTAAAATCATATGACTTGTTTTAAAAAATCATGATTTTTTGATACAAACATGATTGAATAATCCATTTGTCTATTCAAGCTCGATGAAAAATGACTACCACTTACTGTAATTGACATATTTCTCACACCATACTCGACGAAAAAGACTACAACTATATTTAAAAGAGTAGGCACTAAGAAGAACAACTTTCCAATACATTGTTTTGCCTAAATTTCGAATAGTTTAAGTGATACGAATTTTTGAATCTTAGACGAGAAAATTTATTTCATTTTTTTTCAAAGAACTAGAAGACAAGAAGAAGATGCAATTAGTAACTTGTATATCAATATCTCTATACATGTTCCATTTCCAATAAATGTATTTTCCATTCAAAGCAAAGAACAATAGAGATATGATTTTAGACCATAACATAAACATGTTTTCATATCAAATCAAAATTTCTAGCAAATTCACAACACTTATTATTTCATCAAAATACTAAACAAAGATTTAGTATCCCACCTCGCAAAGTCCAAGTTTAGCTTTTTCTTTCTCTTGAGTGAAGTAGGAAGTTTTTATTTTGAGTTAAAAAGATGAGATTTTTCAAACTTAAAAAAATAGAGAAGTTGTGAAACAAAGTTAAGAAGTGGGAAAGTGAAAATGAAATGAAGGAAGTGCATACATGTAGATAAAGTAAAGGTACTCAAACTATATGCAAGATATATAAAAACCCAAAATGCCCTTAAATCAATTTTTTCAACTCTCTACCAAAATGTCAACCATTTGAAAATACGTTGGGTTTTTAGGGTGATCCATGTACCTTTTGAAAAGCTTAAGTCCATTTTGGTAATCTTAATACTTAAGAAATCTTTATATTTTAAGTCCATCTTTTCATTTTTAAATTTGAAATATATTTTTATACTTATTAATCCTTTTTATTATTATTAATTTGTAACATTTCATAAATATGGTTTTCTTAACTTAACCTAACCATTTAAATGTTGTTTAAAAGTATAGGAAAAGGTAATCAACTTCCTACAACTTGTTGTTCAATAAAAAGTTGAAAATCCAAAAAGCCGGTTTCGATTACATATTCATTTTTTCAGTCGAACTACATATTTTTGTAAGCAAAATTCAAAAAAATGAATTTTCTGCCATTAGTTATAAATTAAAAAAGGGTTATTCAATAATTAAACCCTTAATTGAATATTAAAAATAAAATATTCACAAATTAAAGTGAAAAAAATTTCCGGGTCGTTACAGGAGTCTTGAAGTGGTTTTCATTAAGTAAAACACATATTGATCCCGGTCTTTTCAAGACCAAATCCACAAATTTCCGGTTAACTTAACTCCGGCTCTTTCGGAAATAAACAGGCAATGATAAGGGTGAAGATAATCTCCTATCCCGATAAATTTCCTTATCACTTGTCCTATAAGAGCTAGACAAGTTTACTCATAGGTTATATCATTATCAAGTAAATAACCATACGGTATATCCTTATGTTTCTTCTAGATATTTACTAATTTAATTGGGTCAAATTCAATAATAATGAGAACGATTGCATATGGAAACCAAGTCTCGTATACTTATCACATTTTCAACTTTCTCAACATCCATATCTCTCGGTCAAGAGTGAAGCCTGGTAGGTTAGAGCATAATTGCTTCTATACCCTACTCGAATCATCATTCTTAACTCTCATAGATAGAATACTTTGTTGGCTTTAGTGCTAAGTACACGACTTATTACTTTCCACAAACAAGTAAACACATAAAGCATGATTAACACACGCAAAGCACGATCAAGTCACATAAATGACTTTTAATCCTCTTTTAATTTAATTAATCATTTATTAATTAAACCTCATTTATTCATAAAACTCCTTTTTATCTAATAAAAATTCTTCCATTAATTAAAATTTACTTCTTAATTTACTAATTTATTCACTAATTACTTCATTTACCCCTAATCCATCTTCCTAAAATTTACATATCTCATATACATTCACAATCTTGTGCACGAACCCAAAGCCATGCATCTTCTCTCCTCCCTATAATAATCCATTCTCCATGAATCGATGCACGACCACCTCTGACGAACTCCACTACGTGCTTGCTTTGCTCCTAACTCGACCACTTAATTCTCGGCTCCACCATGGTGAAAGTCACTTATTGCTCCTCAAACGTGAACCCTAACGTTGCAAATCACTGTGCTTGAGCAGACTTGCTCTGACCACCCCTATTCCACTCTACTTGAAAACAATTTTGCAACAGCGGCCTCTGTTTCGCCAACCATGACCCCAATCTTCGCCACCTCATCACCCCACTCATCGGTCACCCGAAGTCGTGTTTGGCCAAGCGTCATCGCATACACAAATTTGAAGGTGTCCTCTATACGAGTCCAATGAATTCAATATTGTCGATTTTCATTGACTTTAGCTCTTGATTTAATTCTAGAAATGCGGCAGCTATTTACTATAAAGGGGATAGAAAATAAAAAGAGGAGATAAGGAATGTTTTAAGAAAGAGAAGAGTAGTGGGAGGGGTTAGCTATAATAACATATATTATATTTAATTTCTTAAATTAATCGTCGTACGTTTCAAGCACGTACGATCACACGGGGCGTCGATAGCTGCGAAACTCATCGATGTACATCGTCTTATTTTTGGGGTCCCGATGATACTAGTTTCATCTCTATCCGGATAGTACCCCAAGATGATAATTTCACGTGTTTTGATGCTGTTTATTTTATAAAACAATTTTTTAGTCGCATTGTCGATATTTCTTCAAACTGTTTATTTTTGTAAACATTTTCTTGAAATCAGTTTACCATCATTAGTTATTATTTAAAAGGGGGTTAACAAGTTTATAAAATCAATTTAATAACATTAAATCTAAGATTCAAATATTTAAACAATTCGGGTATTTAAATACAAAGCGCCAGAAATTACGAGTCGTTACAATGTATGAAAAAGGAATCATCAAAGTAAATCAAAAGAAGTAACTCAGTAGAAGCAAAGAGGCCTAAAATTCCCAAGGACATATGCGAGTCCAAAAAATCAAAAGCCACGATGACCCAAGTATAGGAGACCAATCCAAGTAATCAAGCATCCACGATTCATTAACATAAGCATTCTAATCCACAACTACCACTAAAACTTATATACTCAACAAAAGCGTCAATCCAGCACATAGATATGTATATAATTTAAATATTTTACACACACAGAGACACATACATAGATATGTGTGTGTGTGTGCACGCTATTTTTTCGTGTGTGTGTGTATGTGCCAAAAGAAAAACGAGAACACAAAGTAAAATTAAATTAGTTACCAATCAAGAGTAAAATATTTGAAGAGTTATCTTCATTAAAAGTATCTATTAAATCATTGCTTAAGGCCATATATTGTGTCTAACACTATTATAAATAATTTTTTCCATCAAAATATTTACTTGACTTTTTTACTTTTTATGGAAAGCTCGAAAAAACATTTATAGCAATTTTTATCTAGGATTGTGACCTAGTTATAAATTAATAGCGCGATGGCATAAATAAGGCTATAAGAAGGAGTGATAACATTATTAAACATTCGTTGGTTCCTTTCAAACCATATATACCAACAAGTAATAGTGAATTTGTGTCAAGTAACATTCTATGCTCTTTAGCTCGGTGGAATCTAAGATTGTTCCACTGGTATTCATAATTAAGGTCAGTAATGGTCATGCTAAAATAAAAAATGCTAAGAATATTTACAAGCATAGAATCAGTTAAGGGACAACTGTAATAAATGTGTGTTACGTTGTAATAGCCCAGTATTTAATCACTTTAAATATGGATATTTTAACATATTTTGAAATAATTAATATATGGATTTTATAACTCAAATAAAACTCTTTTTATTTATAACTGGTGATGATGAAATAGTTTTCACAATCTGTTTACAAAAATATTTTGTTCGAAGAAAAATAGAAAATGTGACTGGAAATCATTTTTTGAAATTTTGACATTTCGGTGTGCACATTTAAGTTAAAATAATTGTTCGAAGAAAATTTTGACATTTCGGTGTGCACCTTTGAAATTTTGACATTTCGGTGTGCATATTTAGTTCGAACAAATTTTGACATTTTGAAAATTTGACATTTCGGTGTGCACAAAAATATTTAAGTTAAAATACACGCACATTTATATATAAGTTAGAATTCATTTTGATATATATGTATGTATGTATGTATGTATGTATGTATGTTTATAAAAATGTGATGTGACTTTGTATGAGAAAGTTTAAATAAGTTTAAAAATAAAAAGAGAAGAAGTCATAACATGTCATTTCTCTCAATACAAAAGAAAGATAAAGGGACAAAGGTATTCATCATGAGCAAGGGGGGAGACAAGGGTATTGAGGTGGCAAGTTTAGAGTGGAGATCATGCACTTAAGGATAGTTTAGTAATTTTGTATTTTCATGTTACATAAAAACCAATTTTCATATTATTTTTCTCATTTGATCACTTCATTCTCGTTTTCTAAAAAACCTCTCCAAGCTCTTGAGATAACTTTCATGGTTTCCATAAAAAATTCTTAAGTGAAAACCTAAGCTTTTATCACTTTTAAACTCTAAAACCTTGTTTAACACCTCCTCCCTCCACTTCTACAACTCCACGTTTCTAAGCACAAGCCAACACCTCCTCAAATTCCCAAGGCTGTGCACTTTTCATCCCTTGGCCAAATTCAAAAGGTCCTTGCAAGGTCCAAATTCTAGTCATATGCAAAGTAGAGTCGAGATCTAGGTCATATTTCAAGTTCTAGGAGAAATTACTTTGATTTAGTCAACTTTTAATGAGTAAAGTTCACGCCCTTAACTAAGTTTTCTAAACATATATTATTCTTGACTTGATTATAAATTTAATATTTGTTTGGGTGTAAATAGTGTTGACTTGGATATATGTATATGTGTTAGGGTGAGATGACATATAGTTTGAAAATGGAAGTTAAAAGTCAAGTTAGTTTACATGTTGAAATTTTTGCTTGTATGGTTAAATCATGGAATGTATATATATGTTTGAGATCTTGATTTTGTTGTGGTAAACTAAAAGAAAGTTTGCACCTGAATTGTGATATAATGCGACATGGAATTCCTTGTGTAAATCTATGATCTTTGGTTTTAAATTTCAAAAAATATTTTTAAGTTTAAAACTAGCTTAGTTTCAAGAACATACCTTTATGTTTACAAGTAGTAAAGTTTTCCAACAGTTAAAGTTTGAAGAAAAGACTTAGAAAATAAAATTTCAAGTTATGGATCGTATAGCGATAGTCGCTATGAGTGCAGTTTGTGAAAACAAACTCTTTTCGAAATATAAAAGTGTTTTCACTTAGGAATTTTTTTGAAAAGTGTTTTAAAACATATTTTATGTAATAAAAAGTATTTATTTAGCTAATTATTTATTTAATTATTGATTATTCAATTAATTAGTTAAGTAAGTTAATTGGTACTTAATCATTAGTTAACAAAGGTAATTAGTGCTTAATCATTAATCATGTAAGTCAATTATAATTAGTTAATTAATTAAAGATTAATCATTATTTAATTATTAATTAAGAGTTAATTATTACATATTTATTTATTTAAAATTAATTTTTATTTATTTATTTATTATAAAAGGGTTTAATTATTAATTAATTACTAGTTAAGTTAAGATTTAGTTATTATTAAATAAAGGTTTGATTTATTTTAAATTCATTAATAAAGGTTTTTAATTTTTTAAATCGCTTTATTTCCAAGGATTGGTATTGTTAAAAGCAGTTTTTCTCTTCAAAAGTGTTTTAAATCAAGGGATTTCTCTGTCAATTACCCTTAGTAACCTCAAATGATTATGAAACCAAATGATATCAGTTTAGCAGAACAAAACACCATTTTGCTATTATAATAATTTGAATACATGTTTAGAATAACAAATCCCCATCTACTATTATAATGACTTAGACATAAACTGTGTATTAATTGATTGTTGTCTATTGTTCCCCTTTACATATCTGCTTGTTATGTAAATACCCTGTTATAACTTAGAAAGTTTAACTGAAATTGAATAAACCTTTATGGTCAATAAGCATCTTCCGAATTTTGGAAATCATCCTTTTAATCTCATTTCTTTTTAAATAAAAGTTTAAAGATGATTATTATGGTTTAAAGTAAAGTAATTATTTAATTGAAATGTTTAAGGTTTATCCTCATTTCAATATGATATTCTAAAGATAGTTCATTAACTATTTTATTTAAAGTGTTGAAGTTAGTTTAATTAATAATAACTTGTTATTTAAATTTTATTTTAAATAATTATTTATTTATAAAAAGGGAACTTGATTGAATAAGATTTATCAAAGAAGATTTGTTTTAAATAAGGAAAGTTTATAAAAAGGAGTTTTTCTAAATTGAAAGGGATCTTGAAATTTGAAATGAAGTTTTACAAATGATTTTTGATATTTATAAAAGAGTTTTATAAATAAACTTGGAGATTTATAAAGAGTTTTATAAATGGATTTGGAATTTTAGTAAAGGAGATTTTTATAAGATGAAAGAGATTCATTAAAAGGATTTATTAAAGTAATTTATAAAAGAATTTGAGGTTGTATTTCCTTTAACTGACCATCTTAATTTTGGTGGTATGAAAATTTTTTCCACACTGAACACCGAAGGAATGGTGTTTGAGGTTATCCTTATCTCCAGTTTAAATAACTTTTGCTGCGATCCTTTTAATATGATTTTAAACAGAGAAATGTGTTACAATATTTTATAAATATGCTTATGCCAGTAAGTTAACTATATGAATATTATGATAAATATTTTGGAAATAGATTTAAATAAATGAAAATTTTATTCTAAGGCTTAGTGGTTGCTATAGATAATTAAATCTCTAAATTATTATCGTATGTGTATTTGATAGTTAAATAACTGACTATCAAATCTTGGCCAGTTTTGACTTAGGAAGTAAATAAGAGCTTCATGTGTTCATATGGTTTGAGTTCCCTTGAGAGAACTCATTCGGTGAAACGTCTCTAGCTTTAAGCGATATATTAGAAATCCCTTTAGGACTCTAATATAGTGTGCTTACTTTCAAAAGAACCGGAAATGAGTCAATAAAAAATTATCGGTTGTTGATACGAAGAGACCGGGATCGGATATATTATCTAAAAACCACTTTGAACCAACACACGCATTCAAGTGGAAGACATCTTGAGGGTGATCAAAGATGGAGCTCTTTGAAGTGCAAGGGCTACCTACTACTAATCCTGAGGGTGATTCCAAAATGGATGTAGTAGTGGTAGTGCCTACAGTTTCGTTCAGACCAGAACGAACTTGTATGGATGAATGCTGGCATTGCATTTCTACCTAGAGGGCTGTCTTGGCATTCCAAGTGGTAATTGCTAAAAGATGGTAAATTGTTGCCGCAAGCCTCACACCCTGTTAATGGCTAAAACAGGGTAGATAATCAGGGCTATGTGGGTCGCTCCCATTAGGTATGATCATTGCCTTATCTAAAGTCGATATCTATATGTATGCTTCGGGGACCATTTTTGGTTGTTGATCACAACCTAGAGGTGATCATATTTGGTACTATCCAGTCAGAGATAGGCTGGTTCTATGTTGGCAGAGGTCGAAAGGTTTTCATCCTCAAGTACATTTTATCTAGAGGCGTACCATTTTCGAAAGGTAGTCCCTTTCCTTGCCATTTATTGGAATCCAATTTCCATATACGTGCCTTAGCGGTTTTAGATTGTATACCTATTATTGTTGTGATGTAAACACATCATAGCTACTTGATTATTGGTATTTTAAACCTTAGACATTATTATAATATAATTGGATTTTACAATAAAAATGGTTTGGTTATCATAAGGTAAAAACCCGTCCATATTTATGTACGGTGTCGTCTTACCAAACACCTTTTATTTTGAAAAAGTTTTTCAAATGTAAAAATCCATATGTTTTGATTCCAGTTTTACTCACGCTGTTTTACCAAGCTAACTTGGGCGTTATTTCTTATAATGCTCGAGTCAAGGCCGAGCATATTTTATAGATTTAGCTGGATCCTTTGGAGCTTTCAGGAGACGAGCTGGATTCTCTAAGAGGTATTCACACATCTTATATTCTTCCACAATTTTTATTGCTTTGATTTTTATCTGTATTTATCAACAATTGTAAGGATAGGCTGTTATAACTGTCCAGGTTGATAATATGTTAGTGTACTCTGATGTTGTGTATAATAAAGATGATTTCTCTTTGGATAGATCCTGTGTATATTATATATTTCTCATCGTGATATGAGATTATATTCTGTCTTTTTCTTTCTTCACCCTAAATGACCCGTCTTTCAGACAGTTAAACGATCGGCACATAAATACCAAGGATGTATTAAGTGTCGCCTTTAGGTGTAAAAAAGGCAGATCATTACCTACGTTTTCTAAGTCTAAATGGCAAAAAAAACATTTATTATCTATGAGTAAATTATTTTTCATTAAGATTAAATTGTATTTAATCTCTTATATAGGATTAACCACATGTAATACTTTGATTTTGGAGGAGCATCAGCTTTCTAAATATTTTTAAGTTATTTCTTTTAGTGTTGAGAATTAGAAACTTGTACATCGTGTTTGAGAAGTATGTTATATATTTATCCCAACACCAAATATTAGTATTGCTCTCATTATCTAAGTCATGATATTCTAGCTTGGTAAAAAGTAAAACAAACTGGGATAAGGGAATGCTTTTAAGAGCTTAGTTGAAATCAAAGTTCCATGGAAATTCGTTATGAGGTCCAAATACCTCTAAAATTAAGCATTTTTTAAATTTATGTCAAAAAGCTCCTTGTACTCAACTCTAAAAGGTATAGCAGAAATCCAGCGATCATGCAAAAATGATGTATTATTACCTGAGTGAACCATATTATTGATCCCAAGGTGAAAATATTAAAATTTCCAAAGATGGATTTCCAAAAGTAAGATAAGTTATTGGGATATGAAGTGATGTGGTGAAGTTTATAGGTTCTACCATAAAACTTAATTGAAATCATTTCTTTCCAAATAGATGTTTCATTATCACCACTAAATTTCTAAAGACATTTTTATAGTAAATACAAGTTCTTTGCATAGATTTATAATTCCTAACCCTCCATTCTCTTCGGATTTAAACACTACTTCATGATTAACTAGACGATTAATACTACTATAGGAATCATCCTCACTACAAAGGAAATTTCTTCTAATTTTATCCATTTTGTTAATGAACCATTCTGGAAAAAGGTAAAATGATATAAAGTAAATTAGTAGAGCGATACGATAGAGTTAATAAGAATGATTCTACCTGCTCTAGAAAAAAGATCTATTGTTCCAATTAGTTAGTTTTCTATCAATTTCGTCAATTATTATTTGCAATCTTCATTTTTTAGCTTGGTAGGTCTAGTTAAAAACCTATGTATTATATAGGGAAATTCATGATTTTCAATTAAGAGTACCAACAATAATATTTTCAATTTAATTGACATTATTCAAGACTAAAATAGAACTCTTGTCAGAATTTATCATAAGGCCTGAAAGCATTTCAAAACTATATAAAACAAATTTAAGAGCTACGATGTGGTGAGGTAAGTGAGCGGTAAGGAGCATGGTGTCATCAGCAAATTATAGAATCAAAATACCATCATTAGTGATAACATTATTGACACTATCAAGAGCTCCATTTGTAATAGATAATTTTATGATCCTAACAAATACATTTGCTGCTATGTTGAACTATAAGGATAACAAAGGATCACTTTGTCTGAGACCACATTTGGATTGTATTTTGTTTTCTTGAATACCCTTGACCATTATAGTAGAGTTGCCATTTTAGCAATGACATTACCCAACCTACCCATCTAGAACTAAAACACCTAGCTAGTAAAAAATCTTTAAGAAACAATTGGTCAATAGAATAAAAAGCTTTAACAAAATCAAGTTTTAAGAGGGCACAAGTGGTATTATTTTTGCAACGACAATTTATAAATTCTTGGACTACACCGACCACACTTGTGATATGTCTGCCCCAATGAAAGCATATTATGTTACATCGGTTAAATTATTCATTTTAGTGCTTAACTTATTTGCTAAGACCATAGAAATAATTTTAAGTGGATAGTTTATTAATGAGATATGCCTAAAATCCTTAAGTTCAATTGCACCCACTTTCTTATGGAGAAGGATTATGTTAATGAAATTGAATCTTCTTAATTGTAAGGTTACCATTATAAAACTCATGTAGCATTTTAATTAAGTCATATTTTAAAACTTGCCAAAATTTCTTGTAAAACAACATAGGAAATCCATAAGTTCGAGTGATTTATCACTGGGCATATCGTTAATAGCCTTAAAGCTAGATTTCCTCTCCTGAGAATGGAATATCTAGATCATCTAAAGTGATCTTCATATTTCTCAAGATATATATCATCCCACCTAATATTAATTCTATGACCCCTATTAGCCCCAAAAATATATTTGTAATAATTAATGAAGGCATTATTGAGTTTGTTTCGATAAAAACAATATTAATGAATAAGGAGTTTATGGTATTACTACGCTTGCGCCCTCTATTTATTTTATGAAAAAACGTAGTATTCTTGTCTCTTTTTTCCATCCATTGGAACCTAGACCTCTGTTATCACATTATTTCCTCTTATGTAATAACTTTGTCTAGTTCATTTATAAGATTTAAAAGTACATTAGCTTAGAAAGTTTAGGGTTCTAGCTTCTTTTAATTTTTTTCATTTTCAAATTTTAGAAAGTAATTTTTTAATACTAATGTTGCCAAAAACGACCTTGTTCCAATTTTTAAGAAATAGTCTTAGGTCCCTAAGTTTACTAACAAAAACTTTAGCTATATTTCATGAATATTCAAAATTGTTACTACTAATAGAAATCCATTTATTTGGAACTATATCAGTCAAATCGGTTTTGAAAAGCCACATTGTTTCAAATCTAAATGTTCTGTGTGTTAAGTGGTGGTTCTCGGAAAATGAAATAGTAGGTGTGCGCTCTCCTAAAAATAACCATATAGTTAGAATCCCATTAACATGCAAAATGGGGAACCTATCTTTCATTTCTTCGCTAATGAAAAGACGACTGAGGAGTGTCATTGAAGGAGTTTCTTTTGACTTCAAACAAGTAAATTGTCTATTATTAAGTGGTAATTAAATTAAATTACCATTAATAATACACCGGTTGAACTCATCCATGGAAAAATGTCACTATCTCTAGGTGTGTGCTCTCCTAAAAATCTACTCGCACTAAAATTACCTCTACTACTCAAGGGCCAGCGGTAAGGGATCTAAACCCAAGACACTTGACAAAAACTCTCATATTTATTTTATTATATCACCCATAAATATTCAGGACGTTCAACAAGGAACCGTCCATTATATCTGTGAAAATAAGATGAATTGAGTAAACGTTAATAAAAAAAATTGAATAAGTTTTAATATAGTTTTGTTTCCAGCACATCACTAGTCCCAAACTACCCTTAGAAGGGTGACACACCTAGTTACTAACATTTGTAACACCTGCTCTTACCGTGAACTGCAGTAAAGGAAAATGAGGCAAGACGTGAGGAAACAATTTGAAGTTATAGCATCTAACCCGACCCAAGCCTTACAACCAAGGGAATAACGGCAAGAGACAAATATTACATGCATTAGGAAACAAAGGCAAGTCACCATGATGATGTATAAATCAAAGGCAGAATAGGAATACCGAGCCAAAGCACAAGGAGCAGTAGATGCTATGATGAGATGACCGCATCCCCGAAGCACACACTTTGTCAATACCTAAAATAATGGGTCTGCACTAGCGGATACTAAGGGCAACCTAGGCAGTACCACACGGGGTCAAAACCATTCTAAAAGGCTACGTGCATGGCCACTAAGGATAAGCTACAATGTAAAACCATCCCTATCGGTAAACGACAAAGGCATAAAGCTCCCCTTCTCTCTCACCAATAATTTGGGCATACTTTCCAAGAAGGAAACTCAAAGTGCGATCCGCTTAGATCATAGCAAGCCTCAAATGCAATGCAAGCATATGACAGGTTAAATCTTAAAGCAGGGCAGAGCAGTGCAGCTCTGTTTCAGCCCAATGTAATGTCAGAAAAACAAGTGCAGATCAGCACCGCAATATCACCTGGGAATTGTATGTCGGTCGTACTATTACGAGGGTAATACGTCAAGACCAATGAATTGACACCTAATGTCCCTCAAGGGACCCACATGCAAATTCAAATCAAATTTGAATTCTCTCGCCACAATTTCAACTGCTCCTGCTCTAATTCTAGGAAATTCCCGCCTTCATTCAAACTTCTTACCAAAGACACATCAGTAATTCATGCACATCAAAAAGATAGCATAGATAGATGACATTTGGCAGAATTCAAAGGCCGATACAGGGAGGCGAGAAAAGTATTCTGACAATCCACATACGTTATAAGACTATAAATAGAAAAGGAAATATAGCGTGAAAAGGACTTTTTCATTGGCATTTTCTCTTTATTCAGAACTTTAAGGTTTAATTGTACCTTCAACCATGAAATTCTATACCAAATCAATGAAAAAGAAAGAGAAACTTTCCCCATAGATGTAGGATTCCTTAAAATCTAAACCACGTAAATTCCATGTGTCCTTTATAATTTTCTGCTTTTACTATTTTTCTCGTTAGTTTTCAATACTAGATTTCATCTTATCTATACTGATTAGGTTCGACATTTTAACAAACAGTTAAAGTACGACAATTCATTATGTAAGCATTTAGCGACATAATTACCACTTCACGAAAAAATTAGGATTACTTAATTTTGATAATTCAAATCAATAAAGTAATTAACAGATTAATTACTTCTCACTTAATCGAGGAGTTGAAGGAGTGCTCGGACCTTTGTTTGTTTCCCACATCTAGTAAAAATGTACACTACATACCATGAATCCTGTAGATTCACTTGTCGCTCCAATTCAGGAACCTTCACACTTGGCTACAAAGACCATCAATAAACTACTTATACCTTCAAAAACCAAGGATATGGTGGAAGCTTCAACCGAGACCCTCGTAGATTCCATCCTGGTCGTATTCCAATACTTCTCATACCAAATAAACCAGCTTATGGAGGGATTAGAGAAAGCCATGATCCAACATGGCATTCACAAGCCATCTTTTCCTCTCCACTCCACAGCTCACCGCCATCATCCCCTACTTTGCTGAACATTCGGTAGGGGAACGATAGTAGCACTTCCACTAAAGGGAACATTGATTCTGAATTAAAATCCAACTCCAAACTGAAGTAAAATCTAAGCTAATCCTAGGATCAAAACTAAATTGGCTAATATAAACCCCTTGTTGCTGGAAAAACTGACTCGACCAGCAAAAAATGATGAGGACACCACGTTTGATGGTAACTCATCTCTGGTCGACTTAAGAGAATATGAGATCCACCAGCTTAGAACTTTGGTAGAACAACTAGCAAATATCTACTAGCAGAATACTAGAGAAAAATAGAGGAGGAATTTGCTCCCCTTTTAGTGAGATTGTTATCGAAGCCGATTTTCCTGATAACTTCAAAGCCCCACAATTGACAAGTTCAATGGAACTACCAACCCTGAAGATTACCTCTGTAACAACCCGCATATCTATCGATTTTATATTTAAATATTCTATTTAAATATTTTATCGTTAGTCGGATATTAGTCCGAAAAGCTACTTTTTGCATACGGTCAAATTAGGACTCGAGACCACTTCCATTGAGTTCAAAATGACGTTTGCGATCTTTTTGAGTGTAAACTTCGATATGTTTGGAGTAGGTGGAATTTTCGTCACTTTTTTCCGCCTTTGACTTGAGTTGGACTGCACCTTCTAACTCAGCCCCAACCCACCTCCTCTTCCTCACTTTATCAAACACTTGAAGCTTTATCAAAAATGGTGGAGGGAATGGGAAATTAAAACTCCAAAGTCTTCTTCTTCATTGCTAATCCAACACCTATTCCAAATTCAAGTGAAGAACATAGATTCAAGCTTGTGGTTGGTTCTTGCTTTGCTTTTAAGCCTCTCCATCATCAATTTCGTGGAAAAGGTGAGATTTTTATCTCGCACTCTCGTCTATATCTATCTTGGACTGTTGGGAATGATTCCCTATCATTTTAGCATGCACATTTGCATTTGGTTTGGATTGGATTGGGCAAAAACCCAAAATTTTAGTGTTTTTGGTGAAAAACTGCACTTAAATCATTCTGGAAGTGCTAAGTCGTTCGCGAGTTAAGCCTAAGTCGTAAGTCGTTCGCGTTGAAAAGTCACACGGAGCATAAGTCGTTCCAGGCCTTAAGTCGTTCTGGGTGTGCTAAGTCGTGCGCGAGTTAAGAGATAAGTCGTTCCAGGCCTTAAGTCGTTCTGGGTGTGCTAAGTCGTTCACGAGTTAAGCGCTAAGTCGTGCGCGAGTTAAGCGCTAAGTCGTTGCCTTCTGCTACCTCGTCCTGGCTTAGGTCGTACTGGGATAAGTCGTTAGGTCGTATAGACCTTAGCTCGTAGCTCGTATTTAAGCTTAAGTCGTTAAGTCGTATCGACTTTAGGTCGTTGGGTCGTATACCCTCAAGTCGTAAGCCTTAAGTCGTAAGTCGTTCGCGAGATGAGTCGTAAGTCGTTCGCGAGTTAAGTCTTAAGTCGTAAGTCGTTCGCGAGTTAAGTCTTAAGTCGTGAGTCGTTCGCGAGTTAACCCTTAGGTCGTTAGACCTCATTTTTGCCTTAGGTCTTAGGCCGCTTGTCTTCACCTAGGTCGTACCGTTTTGACGGGGCGCTGCCCCCTGGACCCCCGCACCCCGTACACCTCTGCGTAGGCAATCTTATCTGAAAAGCATTCAACAGAACTTCCACTTTGATGCATTTTGAGTTGATTTCCTTGGATTTTTGTTCACGTCCTCGAATGTGAATTTTTGTGATAGATTGTTTCAACAATCGTTTTATGACTTGTCACTTTAAAGATATATAAAGGTTTCAATACTAGTAGTAAATATCAAAACTCTTTCATCAAAGCGATTTCAACACTATTTTAAATATCAAAAGTTCGTTTTCTCAAACCGATTTCCAATCTACTAGTATATACAAGCCTTTACTTCACTCGAATGAGAAATCGACTTAAACGACTTAGTAAAACGAGTGGTATGAAACGCTTGCGTTCACTTCGTCGGTTAGCTCTTGGACTTGTTCGATTGAACCCTTTTTTTTGTGACAATTTCCTAGTGAAGATTTACAGCTTGTTCGTAAATATTTAAGTTAAGCAAGTGGTTATGGGACATGAAGCTAAACTCATATATTTACTAGCTTGGTGTGATTGACACTTCTCGTTGATCATGACGATCATTCTTATGATTTAGACTAGCAATTGTGCGATGTCTCTTTGTTTGCAAGGTTAGACTAGTCCTCATTGGTGTGATTCCGACTCACACATATCTATTTGCCTGCGAGGTTAGTCTAGACACCACTTGTGTGATTCCATTCACACATACCTTTTTGTTTGCGAGGTTAGACTAGACACCACTTGTGTGATTCCACTCACACATACCTTTTTGCTTTTTGGTTAGTCTAGACCTCAATTTGTGTGATTCCGACTCACACATATGGGGTAGCTCCCCATGGTCTTCGGACCATCATGTGATAGGCCTCATTCTCTATTTATGATTTCTGGATTTCTTGCTTTGATTTCTGGATTTTTTATGTCATTGACTTGTTATGAGTACAAGTTTAGGGTATGATGCCCTCTTTGGATCTTTGAGAAGATTCTTGTGATATTGATCATTTCTCATCGGTTGATCTCCCGTTGATCATCATTTGCATACTTATAGTAGTATGTCAGTATGGATATTTTATGTTTATGCCATATTTTTTATTTTATATCATGTCATCTGATATTTATAGCTAGACTGATCCGTTTATTATTTTCTTAAATAATACTCGGGTCAGACCGAGATGTTACAGGTGCTTCTGCTTGACTTCCTCCCGGGATTTGCTACTCTGACTTTTGGCTAACTATTTAGTTTAGCAGTTTTTGTTGTATACACTTGAGATATGGACTCATAGTTATATTCTTTTGGTATATCACGTGTTGCTGTTCTTTTGTATTATTGTGGATCTTTTTGACCACTACTCTGATGTACACTTTCATGTGTTAGTTATACATTCATATCTTCTTCCGCCTTTGTGATATGGATGTCTGTGACTGATTTGTGTTATGTTTATTTCTATGTTTGTTTCCGAAGATTATTTTATAGCCACCGTGTGATAAGCAATTACATGGATGGTCGCTCCTCAACAGCCTTATTCTCCGTGCTAGTTGACAGCACTACATCGTAGTGTTCTTGGCTAGCGTGGGTATTGAGGTGGGGCGTCACAACCTCAGTAACTTAGGGTACTTTATGGACATCCTGAAAGTGGGAAGGATGGCCCAATGTAAGTTGTTCCCTGTATACTTATCCACTTTATGATGGTTCAGAAGATACATGGTAGGAGAAGTCCGATCTTGGAGGCAATTATTTGTTGATTTCCTAAGATAATTCAGTTTAAGAAGGAAAGCCTCCCCAGACAACCATACCATGTCATGTGTGAAGCAAGAGGAGAACAAAAGTGTAACATCCCGATCTTTCGATGCCCGAAAGTCGACATCAATACAACCACTGTATCAACTGTCGAACTATCGAATGCCGGAAAATCGAATTGTTAGGGTTAAAAAGAAGAGGTATAAGAAGAAAGAAAGAAAAAGAAATAGAAACAATATCATAATCTCACATTCGCAGCCGAACAATATATAACAGATGAATGAATAATCTTTATAACAAAGAACTATATCAGTTTATATAATACATCATCAGAGTTTACAACAACAACACACATTACTGGACAGTTATATAAACTTGTCCACATACATAATACATAGCGGAATAATACTAGTACAAGTGATACGTCTCGCCATCCAGCTCACCTCCAGATCTCCACAACAACTTCTGAATTCCAGAATGACCTGATAACCTAACTCTAGGCTGCCC
Organism: Allium fistulosum; assembly: GCA_030737815.1. NCBI lineage: Eukaryota > Viridiplantae > Streptophyta > Magnoliopsida > Asparagales > Amaryllidaceae > Allium > Allium fistulosum. The sequence continues at coordinate 1,212,545,621 of CM060904.1, read as the reverse complement.
GTTTGGAAAATTATGGGCACCCAGAGTTTAGAAAGGGAACAATAAACTCTAGATCAGTCATGAGACTGGTGTGAGATCTTAAAAACAGTTATTTTCACAAAGAAAATAAAAGAAATTCGCAATGCTTTTGGAAAATGAAACTACTATAAGGCCTCCTGGCACACACACAATGCAATCGCATACATGGGGGAGATTTCTCCTTATGATGGTCAAACATGCTTGATACGCAAAATCTTTTTAATATTATCATTAGTGCCTAGTGTGGAAAACATTTCGAAAGTATAATATTAATCTTAGCCAGCATAGGTACCATTATACTATGCCTACTATAGCTGCCATGTTAAATAGCAGGTTCTACAACTAAAACCGTACTGGGGTCATATTGGGAATTGGATTTCCAACAAATGGTCAAGCTAAGGAACTTCCTATTCCACATGGAAACGCCTCTGGAGGGACGTCCCGAGAACTAACTAGCTCTCTGCCAACACAAGGCCGGGTTACCTCTTACTAGGTAACTACTACACGAGTATGCCACCCCCCGGTCGTTTGCGACCTTTATCCGAGGGCCCTCGATCACAAAGCAACAATCACACAGTAAATGAGATTGGAGCAACCACACAGGTAAATATCTGGGCTCCATACCATGATATCACATTTTTCCAGAAGGAAATGACATACCCTAAAGGGAGCGACCCTCATAACCTTGCCGCGTCTTTCCTGTTTCGACCATTTCCGGGGTGTGAGGTTCGTTGAGGTCTCGTCCACAAAGCTATGCTTTACACGAAAGCCATGCTTTGATCAACAAATGATCATCAACACACAGCAGCACTTAGCATGCCACACTACCAAATTGGGAGTATATCACCGATAACCTTCAACTACATAACCTCTGAGCTCGTACGTCTCAGAGAAGGGTGTTAAGCTAAGATAATAAATTCTCCGCCACCAAACAGAAATGTATTTGAAAGAAATATGCTTTATATCTCAAAGTGTAGTGTCGGACATACGACCATACAAATCTATTCCGGGTTCGAACAGAATTGAAGACACTTCGTCCAATAAAGGAAGAAGCCCTTGCAAATCCGGTCTTCAATTGCAAATCCATTTACGTCGTATCACTATTCGGAATGGGTTATATGACACAAAGTCCTCTCCCGGCTAAACCGAATAATGAATGCTTGTTTTTAAAAAAAATGCAAGTGCCATTTCAAAGGCAAATATTGATAGTCGTATATTTAACTATCAAACAACATTCACAACAATCAAGCCTCAAAAATTTCCCAAAATTGTTTATACTGATAGTTGGATATTTTACTATCAAACAATATTCATCCAATTTAAATAGTTTTCCCAAATTATTAAATTTCAAAATATCTTTGCAAGATATATATATTTTCCACACTTCATCACTTTGAAAACAAATTTCAAATCACTTTTCACTCTTGGAATAAAAATTCCTGATATTATTTATTTCCCTTATTCTTTATAAATTCCATTGTGAATTCAAATTTCCAAATATTCACTTTCAAACACCAAATCAAATTTCAAATTGATTTCTAATTTCTTTTCAAGCACCAAATCAATTACAAATTGATTTCTAAGTTTATTTCCAAATACCAAACCATTTGCAAATTTATTTCTGAATTTATTTCCAAATACCAAATCATTTTACAAATTGATTTCCAAATTTATTTCAACACAAAATCCATTTTCATTCAACACCAAATAAATTTTTATATCGATTTCCCAAAGATTTATTTTCAAATACCAAATCAATTATCAAATTGATTTCTAGAAATTTATCACCTTTTTAAATATAAATCCCTTTATTCTCCCAAACTATTTATTTCAACTTTTAAACAATATTATTCAAAACCCATTTATTAATATATTTTCCCATATTTTGGAAATGATTCGATGAGATTTCAAAAAAATCAACTTTATGCATTTTAAATTCCTTCTTTTAAATTCACCCAATTCTTTCAAAAGGGATTAACTTAAAATTTCCTGCTTTAATTTCAAAAATTCGAATTTTATTTATTTCTGGTATCCAACGATACCAAAAATACATTCGGCTAAATTATAGCCTTCAACAAATTCAATCATCAATATAATCATTCACATATTATCAATAAATCATCACACAACATATGAAACAAATTCATACAATTTGAGGAATCTAGTTGGATCCCTCCAACCTGTTTCCCTACATCCACAGATGTTAGCACAACAATTAAATACCCATTCCACTTCGAGGTGGAATATCGCGGTATATGGGTTTTATAAAATATCATCCGCTATTATGCGGCGCATAGGGTCTCATCCGCTATATAATGCGGGAAATCAACAACTCCATATATATATATATATACACACACACTATCATATATACTATCACATTCAAACAATCAATCAATCAATAACTGAGATTCCAATTTTAATTTGAGTGAGAAGATCTTACCTTTGATTTTAATTTGCAGTCCATTCCAACTCATTTCCATTCCGGCTTATTTTCTCCATTTTAGACCCTGTATAAACATTATATCAATTTATTAATATTCGAATTAAATCGAATAACCAATTTTCAATTGATAATTTTAATTCACCAGTGATTTTATTTTAAACTAATACTTTTAGTTTTAAACCAATTCCTTTTAAATTTTCAAACTCTTACCTATATATATAAATTGAAAATCTTCCTATATGTGCTACTATATATATTCTCCAGTGAATAACAAAATAAGAATTTACTTTACTATAAAGTGTTTTAATCTAGATCCATATATAAAAAATCTAAATTACATAAAAACAAAAATTATTCTACACCTTACTGTAAATAAATCTCACTATATAATATTTCTTTATATATATATTTCCAGATTTAAATTAAATTATCAAAAATTTAAAAACTGTTGTACCTCGTAGAAACAAACGAACCCAGGCCATTACTCGACTCGAGATCACCGATTGCCACTAGGAATTCAAGCCCTAATCATCCCAACGAGATACGCGTCCTCACATCGTCTGTGTCGCAGAACTACGGCCTCCATCGCGAAACCCTACTGCCGATGACGCATCCCGAACTACCTCGATTCGTGTGCTCCGCATCCCAGGCGAACGAATCCCAAGCCAGCTACCATGAATCACGAAACCACCAATCACTGTCGTGGCTTTCCCCCCTATCTCGCGCAACCTTGATTTCGTGAATTCCCTCTAGCTTGATTTCGATTTTTTTTTATTTGTTCGAACCGAAGTATCGGCCATTCATTTGTTTTGATTTTTTTTTACTGTAAGAAGAGTGGACGTATTCTTTTCTCTCTTACATCCTCTGGCTTCAGACATGAAAAGAATTGAAGTACTGTGGAGAGACAAAAAATGAGGCTGAGATGAAAGGCTGATGGGAAAAAGTTTCAGCTGATGGAAGATATATTATATTTTATTTTCAATCTTCTCGAATTATGTAGCTAAAAATCCCAACCTCTTACCGAGGTGTGCCGCCCAGCGTTCACAATGTTATACCTCTATTCCGAACGCAATGGAAAAGGTTTCGTGTCCAAATTCGATTGTATGGAGAAGATAGCTTTTTGAACCAGTTATTAAATTAAATTTTCGATATAAATTTCAGCGCGTTTACATTCCGTACGATCACACGACAACTCTAAACACTACGAAAATTGAAATCCAGTAATAATACAATATTACGGATCTAATGGAACTAGTTTCGTCGAATTCTGAGACTGTGCCTCGAAAGGCTATTTTCAAATATCGATTTAAACGATAAAATTTCAAAAATGAACAAACGCTTCAAATTTAAATTTTTAACACTTCCATTATCTTCAGTATAATCAATATGAATTTTCTAAGGCTTGAAAATATTTTTAATCAGCTTAAAAATTGAAGATTTAATATTTTTACCCAACTGTAATAAATTAAATTCAATAATTAAATTGCCAAATTCATTCTGATATTTGAATTTCAAATTAAACTAACTTCCAGATATTTAAAATCAATTAAATATTCTGATTTCCAATGTCAAAAATTCAGGGTCGTTACAAAAAACTTACATGGTTTCATCAAGCACTTTAAGACAGAAGCTCTTAGAATTAGGGTGACTAGCAAATATGCTCTTCTAATGGAAGCTCATGCCAGGATTAGGAGAGTAATTGCTATGTGGGACAAAATATCTGAAAATTTTGCTATAGCATGAAAGCCTTTTATGAAAGGGAAGCTGATTACATTAGGATAGAGGAGGCCGAATCCATATCATAGCCTTATGGGATTTCCGCCTCCAATTATGATAGAAAAAGGAGGCAGATGGATATCACCCACCTACAAAGCGACACAAGGAGCTAAACCTCACTACAAAAACCCGCTCATGGATCCCCTCGGGCGGATATATGAGATAACCAAAGATGATCTAGCTTACAACTTGCCGAATAAAGGAAAGAAACCTAAGAAGAATAAAGGTGGAGCATACTGTCGCTTCTATAAAGCAAATGGTAATCATACCGATAGCTATCGACACTTGAAGAAGGAGATAGAGAGGTTAATCGAGAAAGCTTAATTGGGAAGCTACCAAGGGAATACGGGGAAGACAGGACCGGAAACCTAACTTCGGATCCTAATGAATACCAAGCCGGCAATCCTTCAAACCTAATAACTTCAATTCATGGAGGACCATAACTCGCTATTGTAAGCAAGAAGGCACATGACAGATTTATGTAGCATGCCAAAACAAAGAGGACGATCTTCCACGTCAAGCAAAAACCTGCTCCAGAGATAACCTTTACAGCGGCCGATGCGGCAGGAGTGGTATTCCTACACTAAGACCCGCTTATCATTATAGTGCAAGTGTCAAAATGTACTATGATGAAAGTCTTTTTTGATTCAGAAAGCTCAGTAAATGTCATCTCTGAGTCTGCTTATGATCAAATGAAATTACCTCTAGAAATCCTGAAACCCAGCCCCGAACCAATATATGGTTTCAACAACACTGCTACCATTCAAGTAGGGTCACCGCGTCTGCTTGTTACGGTCGGAAGTGCTCCGTTACATAATCATTTTATGCAAGTTTCTTAATCATTGACCAACCTTCACCCTACAATTCTTTCTTAGGAAGACCTACCCAAGTTGACTTAGGGACAATCATCTCCTAAAAGGACCTTCTCCTAAAGTTTAGTATTTTGGTTGGAATAGGATCTGTAAGTGAGAACAATTTTTAGCTAGGGAACTGTACAACGTAACTCTTAACTGTAGCAATAAAATTGTTCCAAACATTTTGTTGCCCTTTCTGATATTCGTAATGATAAGAATGAAGTTAAATCGGAACCTAAAATTGTGGCCATGTCGAATACAATAACCGATACTAAGGCAAGTAATCATGCGACCGCAAAACGTAAGAGAAAAGAAAAGAAAACGTATAATTGGCACTAATGAATATAACTCAGTCCATGTGCGATATTTCTCTGAGGAAACCCAGAAATAGGCATCTTCTGTTAACTCAATACCGGAAGAGGAGTTGGACAGTGAGATAGATCCAAGGTTAGGGGTGACAAAGAATGAATTAAAGCTAGTAGATGATATCGAAGACATACAAGTAGATCCAGAGGATCCCATAAAGATGCTCAAGATAGGGAAGAGCCTTAGTGCAGAGGCATGGGATGAGCTGATAGACTTTCTGAAAAGGTCAGTAGATGTATTTGCCTGGACTCATTTCGATATGGTAGGAATAGACCCAACCATCATCTAACATGCACCAAACATCGATCCGGATACGCACCCAGTTAGGCAGAAACACATGACTCTATATCAAGAAAGATACACCGCTCTATATGAAGAGGTTAAGAAGTTAAAGGAGAACGGGTTCATCAGGGAAGTATATTATCCAAAGTGGATTGCCAACCCAGTACTGGTAAGGAAGCCTAATGGGAAACAGGGGACGTGCATAGATTTCACTGATCTCAACAAGGCTTGCCCGAAGTACAACTTTTCCTTGCCAAGGATTGACTAGTTAGTAGATGCGACTAGTGGGCATGAATTGGCCACTTAGAATCAGATAGCTATGTTTGAACCAGATCGGGAATACACTAGTTTAATGACAGACAAAGGGTTGTGCTGCTATAAGGTCACGCCATTTGGATTCAAGAATGAGGGGGCAACCTACCAGAGGTTAGTCAACACAATGTTTGCTAAACAGTTCAGAAAGAATATGGAGGTACATGTGGATGACATGATAGTCAAGTCAAAGGCAACATCAGACCATGTCAAAGACCTTTACAGTCCTAAGGCAATACCGTATGAAGCTAAATCCCCTGAAATGCACCTTTGCTTTCCAGTTGGGCAAATTCCTCGAGTATACAGTGAGTGCACATGGCATCGAAGCAAACCCTAAAAAGATTGACGCCCTAAGAGGAATGGTAATTCCAAAGAATCCAAAGGATTTGATGAGTATATATGGTAGAGTAGCAGCCCTAAGAAGATTCATATCCAAAGCTGCAAACAAGTGCATCCGTTCTTTGACTAAGTGAAGAAGGGGCAAAACTTCGAATGGACTAAGGAGTGCGAGACTGCATTCCAAAATTTATAAGACCATTTGGCCAATACTCCTATGTTATCAAAACTAGTAAAAGGTGAGAACTTATACATTTACTTAGCTATAACTAATCAAGCTATCAGTGCTGCAGTTGTACAAGAGGATGAAGGGACACAAAGGCCCATCTATTTCACAAGCAAGTGGGTATTAGGAGCAGAGCTAAACTATTCAGTTGTTAAAAAATTTGCATACAACTTGATTCTTACCGCAGTAAAGTTGTGACTCTATTTCCAAGTGCATCCCATTAAAGTCCTCATAGACAAACCTCTCAAACAAATACTGCAGAAACCAAAGACGTCGGGTCGCCCAATAAAGTAAGCAATGAAGCTTAGCCAATACGACATTACTTACTACCCCAAGTTGGCAATCAACGGCCAAGCACTGATAGATTTTATTACAGAATACACCTTACTGGCTGAACCCCATTTGAAGGAATAGACAAGCACCCCTTAGTTCTGGCACTTGTTCGTAGAGGGAGCATCTAATGAGCAGGGGGTAGGAATTGGATATGTACTGATCACCGCGAATGGGCAAAAGCTACATGGAGCATTACAACTCGGTTTCAAAGCGACCAACAATGTGGCAGAATATAAAACTCTCCTCACAGGCTTACGAATGACCTAGGTAATGGAGGTAACGCACATTAAAGTTCATAGTGATTCTCGGTTAATTGTGAATCAAGTGTAGGGCAATTACCAAGCGAAGGAGCCGACCTTAGCCCCTTGATTTGACTCTTTAATTTGCAAATTTGGAGATTTAAGGTTTTTGTACTTAGGAAATTTTGATTTCTGGCCTTGAGATTAAAATGAGAAGTGAGAACGTTGTAAGTAATTTTTTTCTCATTTCTATTACTTTTATTGTGGGCTAAGTTGTTAAGGAATGTGGATCTAATAGCCAAGTGTTGCTAATTCTCTCAAAACCAATGTGTTAATTTGTTGTGTTTCATTTTAACATTTTAGACATACTAATTTAATTAAAACAATATTCTAATTTGACTAACATTTATTTCTAAAATTTCCACAATATAAATAACATGTCAAAATCTCACTTTTATCAATATTGAAATATTTTATCAAAATTAATTACAACTTTTAAAATGAAAAGTTATTCTTCATTTTTATAAAATGAACCATTAATTAAGAAATCATTTTTCAACAATGAAAATTATTTCCATACAATTTATTGTTCAAGTGGAGGGATTTCTTTGCTTCGTTGAAGCGTTAAGGGGCTTGGGAAGGATACTGCTACTCGCTCACTAGATGGTAACATCTTTATCCCTGTTGTTATTAATTCCTTTTCTTCCGAGCAAATTTATAACACTATTAAGCACACGGGTATTATTTTGGATAATGGTGAGAAAGACGTTGTAGATTTTTAGACTAAGGAATTGGAGAGGGTTAATGCTGTAAAATGATAATTGTTTCTTGGAATGTTAGAGGGTTAGGCATTCCTAAGAAATGTCAAAGGATTAAGAATTATTTAAGCTCGATCGGACATGATATTGTTCTTTTGCAAGAGACTAAGATTGAGTGTCCTTCTAATTTAGATTTAATTCATTAGGTAATACTTTGTTAATCATTAGAGTTTTTTAGAAGCATGTGGGAGTGTTGGAGGTATGTTCATAGGATGGAATAGTGGTTTTGGGAGTGGGTGTAGGAGATTAAACATAAATATATATTGCATGTAGCTTTGCGGTTTAAACTTACTAGGATCATATATTTTGTTTCCAATGTGTATGGTCCTAATAAGAGAGAGTGTAGAAAAGAGATGTGGAGAGAAGGATGTGAATTCAAAAGTATGATTGATGGTCCTTGGATTATTGGGGGAGATTTTAACACTATAAGATTTGTTGGTGAGAGGAGTAATAGAGAGGGGGATAATTTAAATGACATGAATGATTTCATTGATTTCGTGAGCAATTGTAATTTGATTGACTTGCCTCTTAATAATTGAAGTTATACTTGGAGTAATGGGAGGGAGTTACCAACTTTGGTGAAATTGGATAGATTTTTTATTAACCCAGAATTTGAGGATTTACATCCTCTATCATTTCAGAAGGGGTTAGCTAGTAATACTTCAGACCATTGTCCCATTGTGTTTGATTCGGGAGAAAATGTGAAATTAAAATATCTTTTTAAATTCGAGAAGATGTGGTGTTTGGAAGATGGTTTTGAAGAGACGATAAAATGTAAGTGGCAATCTTTTTTCAGCAATAAGGATGTGGGCTCTGTTATTGTTGGTAAAATGAAGTTTCTTAGGAAAAATTTGAGGAAATGGAATAGAGATGTTTTTGGCAATATTAAGTTGAAAAAGGAGATTCTTGAAAGGGAGATTCTAGAGTTGAATAAGATTGTCGAGGGGAGATGTTTAAATGTTGAATAGAAAGAAAGATTATTTATAAAGGAGAAAGAACTTTTAAAACTGATGGATTAGGAGGAAATTTTTTGGAGGCAGAGGGCTCATACTCAATGGTTGAAGGAAGGGGATAAAAACACTGGTTATTTTCATAGGGTGGCTAATCTTAGAAGGAGGTCTAATAGGATTTGTAGTGTGGTATATGAGGGCAAGGAGTTTACAGAGCAGGATGAATTGAATGTGGCTTTTACAAATTATTATAAATCTATTCTTGGTTGTTGTATGGAGGTGAGGGTTAGTGCAGATTGGGAAGTGTTGTATCCTAATTTGATAGATTTATCTGACCTGGATGGTCCTTTTTTGGTTGAAGAAGTAGAGGCAGCTCTGAATGATATGCCTGGAGATAAGGCACCGGGCCCAGATGGTTTTTCGAATTTATTTTAAAAAAAATACTAGAGCTGGATTAAAGTTGATGCTATGAAGGTTTTTGATGAATTTTATGAGGGAAGTTGAATTTGAAGAAATTAAATTGTGCTAATATTGTTCTTTTGCCAAAGAAAGAAGGTGTTTTGGGTTTAGCTAATTATAAACCATTTATTCTTTTGAATAGCACCCATAAGCTTATTACGAAATTTTTAGCTAATAGGCTCAAGACTAAAATGGATTCTTTAACAGATAAAGCTCAAACTGCATTTATACAAGGGAGGTTTATTCTTGATGGGGCTACTATGGTGCAAGAAGTAAGTTCTTACTGTGATAAGAACAAGGTGCCTTATGCTGTTTTGAAACTGGATTTTATGAAGGCATTTGATACAGTAGACTGGAATTTTCTTTTGTTAGCTTTGGTGTCCAGGGTTTTAGTAGCAAATGAGTTTGTTGGCTTAAGGACTTGTTATGGTCTAGCAGCTATTGTATTTTTGTTAATGGTGTGCCTAGAATAGTTTTAATTTCTAAAAGAGGTTTAAGATAAGGTGATCCACTTTCTCCTCTTTTATTTGATATTGCGGCAGATGTTTATACACAAATCTTAAGAGTGACTGCTAATATGGTGTGATTAAGAGTTTTGGGGTTGAAATTATTTAAGGGCGGTTCACTTCTTTACATTACGCTAATGATATGATTCTGTTCAGCTCTCTAGATTGTAAGTATATTGCAGCTCTTAAAATCCTTTTATACACTTTTGAAATTTGTCGAGGTTGAAGATTAATTTTCATAAGAGTTCAATTATAACATTGAGTAGTAGCATAGGTGATAGCATTAAAATAGCTAACATGTTGAATTATAAAGTGGGCAGTTTTCCTCTCTGATATTTGGGTGTTATGATGAGGCCAGGTAAATTGCACAAGGAGGATTTGATGACTTTAGTTGAAAATTTTGATGTTAAACTTGCTAGATGGAAAAGTTCTTCTTTGTCTAAAGCAGGTAGATTAGTTTTGACTAATTCGGTTCTCTCAGCACTACCTCTATATTGGTTATCTTTTCATGAATGTCCCAAATGGGTTTTGAATAGAATTTATAGTATTAGAAGAAATTTCTTTTAGCATGATGGTAGAAATGGTAGCTCTTTGAGTTGTTTAATTTCTTGGGATCAAGTTTGTTAGTTGATTGAGCAAGGGGGTTTGAGTATGTTGAATATTGCTGAGATGAATAATGCATTGTTATGTAGATGGATTTAGGAATTGATCAATAATAAAGATGTTATGTGGAGAAAGTGGGTCTTGAAGTTATATTTTAATGATTGTTTTCATTAGTGTATGGAGGTTAAAGGTAGTTCACTGTTTTGGAGGAATATTTGGATGTTGGCACCTTTATTCAAATTGTGTTTGAAATGTGAATTGGAAAGTGGTAGAAACATTTTGTTTTGGCATGACTGTTGGGTTCTGCGTATACCCCTTGCCACTGAGTTTGCTGACTTATATATGTTGTCTCTTGAGAAGTTCAAAACTATGCATGAAGTATTTAGAGGCACGGTAATTGATTTTAAGTGGGATTTATCTTTTGCAAGATTTTTGGAAGGAAGAATGTTATTTCAATTTATCAAGTTGATGGAAGTGTTAGAAGGAGTGGTGGTTGACAATAATGATGATGACAATTTTTTATGGGCTAGAGATAAGAAGAGTTTTACTATTAATTCTCTTTATAATTTTATGAATTTTTCGGATAGAAAGGTGGTTGGTTTCAAAGAAATATGGGCTGTAAATGTACCTTCGAAAGTGAAGATCCATATGTGGATTTTAATGCATAGTAAACTCGATACTATTTCTTTGTTGAGGAAAAAGAACATGTGTTTGTCTGATAAATGTTACTTATGTAATATTCAAGAAGAAGATCACAAGCATCTCTTTATGGATTGTGACTTCATTTTTTATGTTTTGACAAAAATTTTGGTTCAATTGGATTTAGAGACTGAGTGGGTGCTGCTTATTGAAGATCAATTTGAATATTGGACTAAAAGAGATTTCTATTGGAGGACCATATGAAAACAAATTCATTTGAACTGCTTAGTTTGGCATTTTGCAGTGTTATTTAGAACGAGAGAAATAGAAGATGTTTTCTTAATCAACATAGATCTTCTAATTTTGTTCTTTTTGCTGTTCTAAAGTTTGTATACTTGTGTGTAGGTATTGAGAAGTTTGATATAGTTGCTGCTCTTGATTCTATCATAGCCAAAGTCAAGGATCGTAGAGGCTGATGGGCTAATGTTCTAGTATTTTGCTGTACATAATTTGATGCATGGCTTGTTGAAGGGGTGCATGGCTTGTTATAATGGTATTTTGGATCTACTGCCTTTTGTTGGGTTGCATGGCTGGTTATGATGCTTTTTATTGTTGTTGTACTGGGCAATTGTAGTGTTATGGTATTGTTTTTGTAATGTGGAGGGTTATGTGTATTTGCGATGTACTATGCTGTTGTAATGTTGTGTTTTGTTCTTGTTTTTGTTGTCTATTGCTTTGGGCTGTGTCCGTTTTTATGATGTGGTGTTTTTCGTTTGTGTCTTATCATGTATATGTCTATAATGGTGTTATAGTGTTTGTTGTAGTGTCTTTGTGGGTTATTTTAGTGTTGTTGTTTGGGAGTTGTAAAACTTTTGTTGTTTATATACATGGCGTGGTCAGTTTGATCACTACCTTATTTATAAAAAATATAAGAATTAAATATCATAGAAAGAAAATTCATTAAATTCCCAATTTCTCAAAACTCCAAATCCATTTAAATTCGAAAATACAAAAATTTGCAATTTCCCCAAATTCACTCAATTAGTTATTTAAAATTAATTAAATCATGTTTTAAATTTAGATTCCAAGTAATCTCGACCGGTGTTGTTACAACAAAAATGCATATCAACATATATTTTTGTGCTTGTTTAAATTGTTCTTATACCAAATTTGTTAAGAAAACAAGTACTTGTGTAACGACCCGGAATTTTGGTCATTTGATTTTGAATATTTAATTAATTTTAAATTTTGAGATATGGGTTTTAAAAGTTAATAAGCTTGAATTCAATTGCAAAGATTATTTAAAATGTTTAAATTTGTGAATTTATATTGAATAGTGTTCCAAATATATGGGTTTTTAATTGAATATCAATTTAATGGGTTAATGGTCTTATCGAACTCCTTTTAATTTATAAATAATAATGGTGAATTCAATTTGTAAATTTATTTGCAATAATAAATGGTTTGAATAAATAATTAGAAATTTATTTTTAATATAACAACCGTGATTTTGTAATTTTACAGAATCAAATAACCGGTGTATAGTATTATTGTTTTGAGGTCACATTGTTATTTTGAATGCAATCGTACTTTTGTTTTGTTGTTCGGGGTTCGTACGTGAACGGAAAGATGTGCGACAAAATGCAGAAAATTTGGTTATGAACTAAAACTAAACTAACCCTTCGACAAATCAGTACCTCATTCTGTCTCTTTGCTTCCTTATTTCCTTTTCGTGTGTGCCAGTAAATAAAGAAGAAAACGAAAATGAGTAAAATATTCTTTTAAATATTAAAACAAATCGGAGCAAAATCAAATAAAATCTAAAATCTTTGGTTTCATGAGACCGAGATCTACATATGGATGGATTTTTAGAGGTTGCATTTATGGTTTAGGGGAGTGCAAATTTGTAGTTCGATCTAGGGTTTGTCTTCGACTTGGAAATAGGAGGTTTTAGCTCGTTTCGAGTGTGGCATTGAGTTTGTAGGTTGGAGGAGCATCGACGACTACATTTTTATGGAGCTTGGTCCATGTTTGTAATATTCGACATCAGGGAAACGCGGTTGTAAAACCTCCAAGTCGCAACCTATAGGGTGCGGTCGAGCCTTGAATTGAGGTGTTTGGAAGGTTGCATTCGCATAGGAGAGATGATTGGAAGCGACGATGCGAAGTTTCATGGAGAATCGGAGGAGATAAAAGGATAAAGGTTGATCGGTTAGTGGCTTTTGAGCTACAGGTTATGGCGAGGGTGTGGTTGGGAAGAAGAAGGGTTAGCATATTAATAATAGGTTAATTGGTGTTTAAATATAATTAGTGAAGTAATTAATTATATTTATAAATTGATATCCTATAAATTGTATAACTTTCTCGTACGGGTTCAAATTGAACACGGTCAGTTGAGTTGCACTCGTAGGAACGAGGTCTACATTTTGGAATTAGATTGGTTAAGATTCGAGCTAATGGAATTTCGTACAAAAATCATACGCTGTTCGATTTTAGACAGAACTAGAACGCTTTGGTGACAATTAGAATTTTGGTGAGATTAACTCACCTTTTTAGTTACTCAGTAAGATATACAGTAGATTAAATTTTACTGCGTGTGTTGGTTGAAATTATTGGCTGATTGATTAAAATATCCGCTTTGAAAAGAAATTGGAATTTAAAAGTGAAATACAGGAAAGTATATTGAGAAATCTTGATTTCTCACTGTAGTGATTTGAAATTTCTAGTTATATATATATATATATATATATATATATACCTGTTGATTTTATTTCGGTTGTAACCTTGTTATATAGAGTATTAATTGATGAATCTTGATTTCTTAGCATTATTAATTAGTTATGACATTATTATATGTTCAAAACTTAACCTCTGTAGTGATAAAAGTCAATAGCATTATTGGTTAAGTGCCGCGGTGGGTATTGGCCTTGATTTTGTATTTTGAAATACGATTATTTGCTGATTTGGCTTGAAATTGGTTATTGATTCGGAGAATGATTTTGAATCTAACCTTTGGGTTTTCTGGAATATTTTTATTTAAGCGGATTTTAGACTTTTGTATTTTACCCCAACCTTTCTATTTGTTCTTTTCAAACCATTTAGAAATATATTTTTAACGTAATTTAACTATTGTTTAATAGTGTTTTAAATTTTTTGTTTATTTATATTTGATTTTTTGAAGTTATTTATCAATATTTTAATATTGTAAAAAGTTATTTGTTTAAATAATTAATATTGTTTGAAGGCAACTAAAAATTATCATTTATTAATAACATTTTGGAATTAATAATATTTAGTTATTAATAATGTTTTGGGAGTTAATTATTATTTGTTATAATAATGTTTGAAGATTAATTATTGTTGTTTTATTAATAATGTTTGTAATTATTAACTATTATATTTGTAATGTTTTGAAGTTAATAATTATTATCTATCAGTACCATTTTGTTATTGATAATTCTTATTATATAATAATGGTTTGAAGCAAATAATTATTATTTATTTATAATGTTTTGAAGTTATTAATTATTATTATATCATTAATATTTTGGAGTTAATAAAATTATTTTATTAATGATGTTGGAAAGTTAATTTATTATTTATTTAGGATGTTTAAAGTAAATTAATTTATCCTATTAATCGTATTTATAAATAATAAGTTGATTTATAAAAGGAATCTCATTTAATAGAAGAGATTTATTCAGAGTTTATTGATGAAAATGGGGTTTGGATTTATAAGAATTTTTAGAAGGCTTTTATAAAGGATTTCTATAAAGGGGTTTTATAAAGGATCTTTATATGGGAGTTTTGTAAAGAATAAAGTTATATAAATTATTTTATAGATTTATAAAAGAGCTTTGTTAATGGTTTTAGAAATTTATAAAAAGAGTTTTATAAATTATCTAAAGATTTATAAAAGAGTTTTATGAATGGTATTAGATATTTATAAAAGTAGTTTTATAAATGATTTTAGAGTTATATAAAAAGGAGATTTATAAAAGAATATGAGATTGATTTCTAAAAATAATCTTTAAATAATTATGGTGGTACGGAACATCTTTCCATAGTCAACACCAAATAGGAAATTTTCTCTATTTTTATGAATATACTTATATCGTTGAGATAAGTATATGAATACATTTTCCAAGTAGTGAAAGTGTAATGTTTTTTTGAATATACTTATATTGTTGAGATAAGTATATGGATATTTTTCCAAGTATTGAAAGGGGTATAAAGGGTCTGTGAATGTATCTTTGTAAAAGTATTTTGATAGAAGTATTTAAAAAGTGATTTTAATTAATGAAAGGATTGATTAAAGATGTTAGTGGTCGCTTATGTGCTTAACCAATATTGGTTTTCCCTATGAAAATAAACCTCTGATTTGATTGTTGATTTTATTTGATAGTTAAATAACCAAATATCAAACTTGGCCAATTTTTTATCAGTTCTTGGAGACCGGGATCAGATATATTATCTGAAAACCACTTCGAACTGGCATAAGCTTTCGACGATGACATCTTGAAGATGATGTTCCAAAGGCGGAGTTCTTTGAAGTGCAAGGGCTACTTGCTACTAATCCTGAGGATGATTCCAAAATAAATGTAGAAGAAGTAGTGCCTTCGTTTTCATTCAGACCCAAAGCAAACTTATATGGATGAATGTTGGCATTGCATTTTTGCCTGAAAGGTAGTGTTGCATTCCAAGTGGGATTGCTATTTAAAAGGTAAAACGTAGCCTCTTGCCTCATCAACCAGTAAAATGATTAAAGCAGGGACGTGCCACAGGGCTATGTGGGTTGCTTTCATTAGGGTATGATCATCCTTTATCTAGAGTCGAATCTATGTATGCTTTGGGGACCATTATGGTTGTTGATCAACCAAGGAGTGATCATATTCGGCGCTATCAAGTAAGGGGTGAGGCCGGTCTTGAGTAGCAGAGTAGCAACGTGTTGTAGCCTCCAATAAATTTTATCTAGAGGTGTTCTAATTCGGTGGGTAGACCTTTACCATTTCATAATTGGAATCTATTTTCCAATACTAACCTTCAGACATAATTGTTTACCTATTATGCTGGAATTTAATTAGTATAATAATTTCGGCTATGATTCAGTATTTATTTTAAACCCTAGATATTATAATATCAGAGGATTTCTTATAGAAATATTTTGGTTATCATAAGGTAAGAACCCATCCGTGTTTATGTGCAACATGGTCTTATGAGATACCTTTTATTTTGAAGGGTTTTATAAACATAGAAATCAATATGACTTGATAGAGTTTTCTCATACTAGTTTACTAGACTAATCCGAGTGTTATTTTCTTACAAGGCTCGAGTCAGCCCGACTATGTTTCAGATTTAGTTCTGGATGCTTTAGAGCTTCAAAAGATGAGCCATATACCTTCAAGACGCATTCATGTATATTTTTATTTCCCATAACATTTTCTTGCTGTATTTATAAGAAATTGTAAGGACAAGCTGTTATAACTGTCTAGGCTGATGATAGGTTGGTACTCTGATGATTGTGTGTGTGTATTAAAGTTTCTTTTATAAGATGTTGTATATCATATATTACTCGTCATGTTGGAGATTTTGTTCTGTGTATTCCTTTCTTGTACCCCAACAATCTGTCTTTTCGACACTTGGATGCTTAGCATGTGAATCCGTGGATGTATTAGTGTTGACTTTTGAGGGTCAAAAAGGCAGGTTGTTACAACGTGTTAGAAGCTAGTATTAAGTTCCAATTTTACTACTTTTATGCGGTAGTTTATATGCTAAAAAAGCATTTGCTAATGCTATAGCACAATTCATATTCGCTTGTAAAGTTTAACTTACATTTCTTTGGAAATATTAATGACAGAAAGGATTAATTTAAAGAAATTAAGTGATTACAAATATATTCTCAATTAACTAAAATTATAGTGAATTAACATATAACCGATTCTCTCACTAAATTGAATTTCATCAAAGGACAATTGGTTGTGATTAATTTTATTAGTTTGAATTTAAATAGATTAGAATTGATAATAATTAATTCCTTTTAATATTATTTGGTATGATCCCCTATTTGAAGTTAGTTTACTTATAAACACTATACATAACTACATGTCAAATCCATAATATCTGAATATCTCCAAATTTTAAAAAAATCAAAACACCATAACATTAAACAAACTTCGTAAACAACATATAATTACGACATTGTATCATAAGATCCCTATTAATTTAGTGTTAACTATGTACGCAAATGGAAAAGCCATGTTACTTCTGAACATTAACACTGTCGAAAAATATATTAAATCTTAGGTTAACTAAAATAAATATATAAGATATTAGAAAAAATACATTCATGTTGACTAAGAACACATAAAATATTTATAAAGGAATAAGTATACATAATAGTAATTTATTAACAAATTTTTAAGTTGTCTGCTACAACTAGAACAAAAGTGCTACTTTTACATTATATCTATTTCATGAGATACGGTATGAAAATTTATTGTTTGAATATTTTTCACTAAAGATATAACGCACTTCACCCAACTTGATTTCCTTATATAAATTTGACAATGGAGATATATATAGAAACCTAAAGACTAAAAGTAACACATAGCAACTGATCACTGAAAACATAAATAATATCATAAATATTATGTTGAAAATAAAAGTGAAAAATTATTGATGAATTAATTCAAATTCTATCATAAAAATTAAAAAGATGAATAAATATTGTTTGAAAAGAATCTTTAATTTGATTTGGACTGAAAGTAGAAATTTTTTCTTTTAAATTGTAATATACATACAAAACTGAAAAAGGGGTGACAAAACTGTGAAAATGAAATGGTACGGAGAAGAAATTGAAAATGCAAAGTAATAGAGGAAATAAAAAAATATTGTATAGAAACTGTGGAGAAGATGAAGAAATTGCAGTTAGATCATAAAGAAGTATGATTTGTTTGATTTGTAAAAGTCGGTATGAATCCTTAATGTCGGAAGGACAAAATTTATGATATGAAATTGTTAGAATTTTTTTGTAGCTTTGACTAAAAAAGAATTTTTTTGGGAACAGATTATGTGATTAATTATCATAATTATGTTTCAAGTTTCAAAAAGTCTAGTTAAGAGAAAATATATGGGGTTAATTTTTAATGGAGGAGGAGAGTAAAACGTGTGTGTCATTAATGTGTTATGGCATATTTTACAAATGTGGACCTTGTTTATGGAAACATTAAATAAAGATGTGGACTTCATAAAATTTATGCAACATATTATGAGAATTAAGTAGTTGAGATGAGATTAAAGGAAATGAAAGATAAATATTGAATCTATATCGAACTACTTATAAAGATAAAAAATAGATAGTGTGTGTGTAAAGATAAACAAAACAAATAGTATAGATAGAAAAGTATTGTCAAAATTTTTAAATTGAATTAGTCATTAGAACCTCTAGCTTTGAAATATACTTTGTTGAAATCCATATACTAACCATTCGTAAGTTTAAATCATGCTTTCCTACAAAGTAATCATGATTTCTAATCATTATACACACACATATGTATTTACATATATTGATTTTCGTAATCAGGTATAATATTTGTAATAAAACAATACATATAAGTTACCACAAATTGAAATCGCTTGAAAAAAAATATCCTCCAATTCTTTAAATTTTCGATTACATGAATTCAGCCTAAACCCTGCAACAATTTAAATACAAATAATAAAGTCAATCTCCAACAAAGATATAAACAAAGTGATTTAGATTTTCAATATTACAATATAATATCTTGTAATAAAAAATAGAGATAAGTTATCATAAAATTCAAAATTCACAAGAAAATCAATCCTTTAATTCTCTAAATTATCAGTTCCACCGGCTTTGTTTAATACTACAATAATTTTGATACAAACAAAAAAGCCAATCAAAATAAGCAATTAAACAGAATTAGTTGACAATGAGCCCAAAAAACATACGTTAGTTATTATTTTTAAAAATTGAAAACTCAAAACAAAATGAAATAAACAAATTGAAGAGGTTAAGAGAAATTAATGGTATACTATAGCAATTAATATTAATAGTATAATTAATATTTGATATTAACGAAAATGAAATTATAAGGTGTAAATATTAAGAATCTCTTAAATCACTGAGAATTTAGTACACATGATGAGATGAATTGCGAAAATAGTATGAAAGGATCAAATATTCTCTTTTATATACAAAAAAGTCAATCCTAAATAGTTAATTAAACAAAATTAGTTAATCTTAAATCTCTATTTCACATTTTTAGAGTTGGTCATGATGTTATATAATGAGCTTGGATTCTTTTTTAGTCTATCTCTTATTTTAGCTTTATTACTTTTACTTCATTAATACATATATGTATATAAATTTCATTTATATACGTCTATGTGTATTATTCTTATATTTTGTTTAGTACCATCTTCAGATATAGGTTTAGGTCAGATATGGTGCTAGATTGCTATTTGCACAGCAGGCGTTCATTCTGGATCTTCAGGATTGGCAGTGAGGCATTCTTTTTGGATCATCCACGTTTGTAGTAAGGAGTTCTTTCTCTGATGGAGCTTCTTGTAGGTGCACTTGGTCACACCATGGATCATCCGAGTTTGTAGAGAGACATTCATTCTGGATAATCCACATATACAGTGAGGCCTTCTTTCAGATTCATCCACGTTTGCAGCGAGGCGTTCTTTTTTGGTGGAGTTGTTTATAGATCTCTTTTGCTGATCTCGTTTGGGTTCTTCTAACACCTCATTATCGGGAGGTGGTCTTGTCGGAGTTCGACATTGAGGTGTAATGGGCGGTGTCTTTGCAGGAGCTTATTCAAGAAGTTCCCCGAGTTTGTTTTTATTTGTCCATGTACTATGATTTGTCACCTACCAGGCAAGTTGGCAGCTCCTTTGTTATTGATGTTATATATGTATGTATGTACATGTGTGCTCTCCTCTATTTTAGAGGATCACACATTTCTCTCAACAAAAATAATTGATAATGAGCCAAAAACCATGTGTTAAAATTATTTTAGATGGATAACTCAATCACAATGAAATACATAAATGAAAG
Organism: Allium fistulosum; assembly: GCA_030737815.1. NCBI lineage: Eukaryota > Viridiplantae > Streptophyta > Magnoliopsida > Asparagales > Amaryllidaceae > Allium > Allium fistulosum. Next base: position 1,212,525,376 of record CM060904.1, on the reverse strand, counting down.
GAGGTTACATGAGATTAATGGAATATCACGGCCATTAATTCTATCATTAATATTCAAGATGTATGAAAATGAAATTGTAAGCGTGTAAATTTTAATAGTCCCTCAAATCATTGAGAATTCAGTATACATAATGAGATGAATTGTAAAAAGAGTATACAAAGGGTCGATATTTTCTTATATATATATATATATATATATATATATATATATATATATATATATTTGATTTTATATGTAATAGATGATCATGGAATGAAATTACCTTTCATCAACATAGAGCCTTGCAATTCATTCATCAATTGTAATTTATAGTCCACTACAAATTAAGATATAAGCTTAATCAAAAAATTATTATAGGCAAAAAATGAAATTATTCACTGATGTATCAAATAAAACCTCAAAAAAATGGTATTAAAGCTCCCATATTATTCACTTGTATCATTTTTTGTTCTTAGAATTAGGCTACTTCGGTATGGTATATTATGTCATCGTACTTAATAGTAAAAAAGTTGCAACTGGAAAAACTAAAAATCAAATCAATTAGCAAAGATCAAATTCTATGAAGATAAAGCAAAATAAAACAAATAAGATGAACTTAGTTGATTTTTAAAGATCCAATACCATGTTATGTTGGAAATAATACACAAACTTTTCTCATAAAATTGAGAAAGATTAAAGATACTGAATCAGGGAAGCAAATAAAATGTGATGATATTTGGAATGGTTACTGAAATTAAGTTTAGAAATGGGATGTTGTTTAACTAAGGAATTGGGGAGTTGATTAATAATGTATGATTCCCTAGCTTAAAAAATGAATACATCTAAGAAAGCTGATATGGGAAAGATAAGTTGACGGGACACCATTAATACATAGTTTAATGTTTGAAGACAAAAATAAAATAATTAAAGGGTGAAAATGAAAAATGGACCTTAAACAAAGGAGAATTCAGTATAGGGCTTAAGAATGAATGTGAGAGTATGTAACGAAAAATCATATATTTAAATTTATATATAATAGAACAAATATATATAATAGATTTTATATGTAATAGATAAATGATCATGGAATGAAATTACCTTACATCAACAAAAAGCCTTGCAATTCATTCATCGGTTGTAATCTATAGTCCTGTACAAATTAAGATATAAGCTTAATCAAAAAAGTATTGTAGGCAAAGAATGAAATTTTTCACTGATATATCAAATAAAAATGCCAAAAAAATTATATTGAAGCCTTCATGTTATTCATATTCATCATTTTTTGGTTCTTAGAATTAGGCTACTTCGGTATGGTATCTAATGTCATCCTACCTAACAGCAAACAAGTTGCATTTGGAAAAACCAAAAACCAAATCAATTAGCACAGATCAGATTTTATGAAGATCGTGTAAAATAAAACAAATAAAATGAACTTACTTGATTTTTAAAGATCCATTACCCTATTACATTGGAAATAATACACAAACTTTTCTCGCAAAATTGAGAAAGATTAAAGGTATTTAATCAAAGAAACAAATAAAATGTGATGATAACTGGAATGATTATTGAATTCAAGTTTAGAAATGAGGTCTTTTTTAACTAAGAAATTGTGGAGTTGATGGATAATGAATGAAGCCCCAACTTAAAAAAATGAATACATTTAAGAAAGCTGATATGAAAAAGGTAAGTTGAGGAGACACCATTAATACCCAGGTTAATGTTTGAAGACAAAAATAAAATAATTAAAGGGTAAAAATAAAAAATGGACCTTAAACAAAGGAGAGTTTAGTATAGAACTTGAGAAGGAATGTGATAGCAGATAACGAAAAGTCGTATATTTAACTTTGTATAAAATAGAATAGATAACAAAGGCATATTTATTATGCTTTACTGACCATAACTGGATTGGTCAAAATTGGCCAAGGTGAAGCAATTCTAGAGTTTGTAAAGTAGAACTCAACTTTTTAGATTTAAAAGAAGATTTAGTAAGTTTTCCTAATTGGCATGCATCACATAAATTGTTAACTTTAAAATTCATTTTTAACAAACTTTTACTGAATCCTGTTAGTAAGTTTATATATATTTAAAATTAATGTGGCAAAATCGTTTGTGCCAAAGCTATGGATAATTATAATTTGGTAGTAAACACATATCATTATTATAGTTAATTTTCATTTTTAAACATAAATATTTTGTTTTCTAATCCCTTCAAAAATTAAAAAAATTAATAAAAAAATATTGCATTTATTCTTTTCAAAAGAAATTATAAATTTTTTATCACAAAGTACCTATAATTAATAAATTATGTTTTATATTTTTAACTAGTAAGACACTTATAATAAGAGGAGAGTTAGATACATATCATTGCACACATCGCCTTTGCCAATCACATATCGTTTGGAGTTGTCTCCAAAAGTGACGGTGCCTTCATCTATAAAGACTGTATTAGTGAGCATATCTTCGTTTACCTTTATGTTTTTTGAGCAAGCACTATCAAGTATCCATCTCTCTTCTTTTATTGTCGGGTATCCATAAAAAATAAGAACTTGAATTGGTACCCACTTTCTACGTTATGGTCCTAAAAGTTAGGTCTTAGGAATCCATATTCATAAAGGTTTGGTATTCCGTTTAAAAATAAAATTATTATTATGATAAACATTTGACATAAACGATTTTATATACTTATCTCTATTTAGGTGATTATTAGTTTATGGAACACATATTTTTATTGTTTTATCATTTATTATTTTGGCTTTTGTTTGACTAGCATTCTTACCCTTCTTAAAATTAGTATATAATGTGCTATAGTGCTTAGGAGTAGACTTCTTTTTGCTATAACTTTTAAATCATTATCCTCTTTTGTCTTTTTTTGACATAATCCGCTTTTGTTACAAGAATATTTTTTGGTTTTAATAATTCTAGATAAATTTTCTCTATCCTTTTTAAAATTTGAAACATTTGTAAAAAGATTTTCAAAATTAGTTCTTAGTTCTTTATTCTTTACTAACAATGTCGATGATAGAACCTAAATCACAATTTTCATTTGTTAATTTGATGTTCTCATCTTTATAAATACTGATTTCATAATTTAAAAAGTTGTTTGAGATGTCAAATTATCACAAGGAATTGTAATTTCTAAGGTTCTTCTTATAAAATATTATTTTTATCTTTCAACATATCAATTTCAAGAGTTTGGCTATATTCAATTTTTCTATAGTATCTTTATGAGTCCTTTAAGGACCTTTAGTTTTTCAAGAAGTTCAGAATTTATTTTAATAAGATCTTTAAAAGAAATATCAATTTACATCATTGTTTGTAGCCATGATGCACACATTTGCTTGTTTTGTATCACTTTCGCTTTCGAATGAGGAGAAGTCTGAATCATCCTAAGTTACTTGAAATGCATGCTTCTTCTTCTTGGGCGACTTCTCATTTTTGAACTTGTAGTTGCTCTTTTCCATTTGAAGAGTAGGACAATCTTTCTTTATATGTCCTATTTTGTTTCACTCATAGAATTTCAAGGATGAAGATGAGTTGTTATTGCTGCCAACCCTCTTATTCTTTCTTAATTTCAAGAACTTTTTAAAGTTTTTGGCAAGAAAAATGAAATCTGATTCGTCTTCAACTTCAAAGGAAATCATTTTTCTTTCCCAAGCTTGGTCATTTTTTGTCTGCAAATTAAATTCATAAGACATTAAATTTTCAATTAACCCTTCGAATTTGAGGGTTGAAAGATCATTAGCCTCTTCAATAGCCAAGACCTTTTGTTCCACTCAGCCATCAAAGAATTAACATTTTTTGTGACAATATCACAGTTTGAAATACTTTCACCTAAAATCATAAGAGCCTGAGTAATGTCTTAAAATCTATAATACATATCAAAAATATTTTCATTTTGTTTCATTCTAAAATTTTGAAATTAAATCTTTAGCATGGAGTTTTTACTTTGCTTTACTTTATTAGTACCTTCATGTGTAACTGAAGTGTTTTCCATATATCATGTGCAGCTTTACATACACTAACTCTATTAAACTTATTTTTGTCCAATGAAAAACATAAAATATTCATAGATTTATCATTATTGGTTGTGTTACTACAAACAATGTCATCAAATCTTTTAAGGTGATAGCGAATTTCAATAGCATGAGGAGTTGTCGAACGCCTGAAAGGGAAGAGATGTTATGTACTTAAGCAACTTATATTACTATCATGCCAAGGGATGTCAAATAACAACTGAAATGACCCTCCTATTTTCACCCTAATTTCATAAGAATTTTTTTTTTTTAAGAAATGATATATAGATATATCATTCATTACAAATACATTTCCCAGGGTCATTTTCTTTCTCCAATAAACAAAAATATATCCAGGATCTTTCACAATATAAAAATATTGTTTAACTCTAAATCATTCCTAACATACATATATGAAGATATCTATGTTATATTCTACTTTAATCAGAGCATGTTAATATGTAAGTAGAATTCCTTTTTAAATCTATTAAAATGTGATAATTCCTTAAAAAAGATTAATTATTGTAATCTGATTTTTGACCATAGAATCCACTGGAAACATGTACTTTAGTCTGTTATTCTAATTGAGAAATGATCAAGTAATAATCAGTGGAAAGCAAGCTTTTTATATGGATGGTTGTGTTAAAGTCTGAATAGTATCAAACTCAGGCTAAAAGAAAGTGGATCCTAAGTGAACACAAGTAACATCTAGGCGTAATGGAAACGTGCCTAACTAACACATGAGAGGTCACGAGTTCGAGTGCTATGCTGGTCAGTTCAAACCCAATTTTTTTTTTCTCCTGTGAACAAAATTGTCTGAACCTATTATCTACTTTGGCTATGAAACAGATCCAAACTTTTAATTTAAATCCTTAGTTGCTGGCTTGACCCAGGCTCAAGAAAAAGGTGCTATGTTAGCATTTTTTCTGGTTTGCACTACTTTGTTACAAAATGCCTACTATACTATTTTCTTTTCAAAGCAACTCAACCCTTTCTATCAGATTTCATTTTGACTTGAACATGGATTTTCTTATGCCAGATCTATAGTTATACATACAAACCACAAATTCTTTTAATCTCAGATCTTCTACCATTATAGCCTAACTGTTCTTGAAGCTTGAAATTCATTTTTCTTAGCAAAGAACTTAACAAAACAAAGCACATAGTTCAGCTGAGACATATAAGTTCAACAACTACAAAACAGTAATTAACCATACATTGGTTTCTCAAAGTAATTTTAAACAATAGGTCTTAATCTAGTTCATCATGAAGGTGTAGTTTACTTCAGCAAAGTCTTTTAAAAACATAGCATCCAAATCTTAAGCAGTTTAACATCCAAGCCTGATCAAAGCAATTTCCTATCTCCCTGCAAAACCACCATGAACTGCCCCATATGAATATGAGACACCCAATGGTGCATAAACACAAAAGGGTCAGACTATTTGTCTGGTGTGAATAATCTAACTGAAAACATGATCTTATTCAATTCTATTTGTATTCCAGTAATTGCAAGAATAAGAAACTCAGTATCTTCTGTGTGCATGTTTTTGTGAGGCATGTGCATTCATATCAGTGTTAAACAAATTCTCAATGACTTGTTTCATAGAAAACAATCATAAGATTCATTAATAAAAAGCACCAAAACAACCAAATACAAACATCAATTCAGTTATCATCCCCTTTTCAACTTTACTGGCCATCAAGGATTTTGCCCAGACCTCTCCTGAATTTATTCCTAGAATTCATTATCAAATATAATAGGGTCTTTAGCTACTTTCTCCTTTTTAAACACACACTGCCTGGGACCTTTCTCTGTTAACCCAGCACACTCAGGCCCCTGGGTATAAATATACCATGTGTGAACTTGCAATATTCCCATTGCCAAGCTATACTTTGGTAGCCCTAAGATCCCAAGTCCTTAGTTAAATTACTAAGTGTTATTATTATTTTTCATAGCAGTGCTAATCCCTTCTGCATCTCACTTCTTAATCAGAGAAATATAAATAATGCAAGTAACATGTATTCATCCAGAGTTTGGTAAGTTATATTCTCAGAAGCAAACATTTTATCATGAAAGAGGGAAGTGACTTCTTAGCACATTATTTTTGCTTGTGGGTTTCACTGGATCAAGATGTAAGCATATGGTCCTGAGTAATTTGCTATATATATATTTTCCCTTACCTCTGGTTCAATCAGATTCATGATCCGGCTAAACCACAAGTATATTTGATTTGGGCATTTCATAAAACATAGAAGCTCAGCACATGTACAACATTGCACTTCTACATTTTCTTTTGTTTTAATTAATATGAGACATAAGCAACAACACAATGTTACAGCCCATATTTCTTTCTACCTTCAGACCATACACCCACTACTTGAATCCGGGGATTTTTATAAACAACTTATAAAGAAAACTTATAAAAGAAAAATACTCAATCTCAAAGTTAACCCATATCTCAGACAAACATTTTAGTTCATGTATCCATGACTCTTATTTTTCTGGGTCAACCGGATAGAGGTTTTACCCTTAAACAAATCATTAACAAACCAAAGTCATCCAAACATAAAACATAATTTGTAAAAGAAAATTAGTTCAAACTGGCTGCCTCAATATTCAGGTCTTAATGCCAAAGTTTTCAGTGAGGTTACTCACCTTAATCCTTCTTCTTCCTATGCCTTATGAACCCCCTTTTAGTCTTCTGCCTTCTCCTATTTTCTCTGGTTTATGCCTTGTATATTTTTCTCTTTAGGTTAATGAAGAACAAAAACATATGGTCTTACTATACTAGGCCTTTTATATAAATCTTGGCTGTCACTAGGGTTTATGGACTTACCCAATGTCAGTTCTACCCCATCCCAAACATAGCCTGCCTCTGGTTTGATTCAAGAAAATAAAAGGGTATGTGGTCCTTGTCTTCTTTTCCAGAAATTAGTTTCTCTCTTTTATTTTTTCCTGGTCATGTCATATGCATGACTTCCTATTATTATTGTTATTATTTTCTTAATAAAAGAAATTACTGAGAATAGATAAAGTGCTTGTTTAGGGACTCATGCCATTTTCATGCAATTTCTGTTTCTTTCCAGAGATTGATTGACTGTATACATGTATAACTTATGTATACCTAAGCCTTTTATTTTTTCTTTCTTTAAATAATTTTAAGTTTATTTCAGCCTAGCTTTTCCTATTTTCTTTGTACTCTATTTTATTTAAAGACAAAATTCTATCTTTATGCATATGTATTTCTAAATCAGTTATTTTATTTTTATCTATTAATTTCTGCCAAATTTTGTTACATAGAAATCTGTGTGCATGTGTACACTGTCTTGTGCACATGTACATGTTTTATATTTTGTATCTGCAAATCAATTTCCTATTCCTATTTTTTTCCCAATGCAATTTCAAACAAATACAAACTAAATTAAATCATGAAATTACTCACAAAAATCAGGGTTATCACATATACCCCTCCTTTTAGGAATTGTGTCCCACAATTCTTTCATACTTAACTTAAGTATCATCTCTTCAGAAAATGAAATTTTTCTGATTTCAAAACCATTTTCAAACCAATCACCTATTAAGCACTATGCATATCAACACAAGATAAAAAAAAATCACAATGCATGTTCAACCAACACATTCATTAGTATGTATATATAGATTTACCTTCTCTTCAATCAAACAGCTGGGGATAATCATTTCTGATTTTATCCTCCACTTCCCATGTGCAATCATTTGGGTATAGACTCCATTGTATTTTTACTAATTTAATTTCTTTGTTTCTCAATTTCTTGGTTTCTCTAGAAACTATGCCCACTGGTTCCTTTTCATAAATCATTCTAGGATCAATCTGCACATCCTTAGAGGATTCTAGTATTGCTTCCTTATCATGAACCCATCTTCTTAGTTAAGACACATGAAAGACATCATGCATTGCTCTCATTTCTTCTGGCAATTCTAATTTATAGGCTACTGTCCCTATTCTTTCTAGAATTTTATATGGTCCTATATATCTAGGAATCAACTTTCCTTGTTTCCCAAACCTTAGAACCTTTTTCATGGGTGATATCTTGATGAACACATAATCCCCAACATCATATTGCACTGCCTTCCTTCTTTGATCTGCATATTTCTTTTGCCTATCTTGGGCAGAGGCAATTCTTTTTCTGATCAAGGCTACCTTTTCAGAAGTCTCCTTCACATTTTCTGGTCCTAAGACCACTTTTTCTCCAGACTCATGCCAACTTGAAGGTGATAAACATGGCCTTCCATAGAGAGCTTCAAAGGGGGCCATGCCTATGCTACTGTGATGGGTGTTATTGTATCCAAATTCAGCTAGATATATGTAATCTTCCCAGTTTCCTCCCTAATCCAATACACATGCTCTCAACATGTCTTCAAGCAATTTGTTCACAATTTCTGTTTGACCATCAGATTGAGGATGGTATGCTGTACTCAAACATAAATCAGTCCCCATTGCCTTGTGAAAACTCTGCCAAAATTTTGAAGTGAAGATGGTATCTCTATCACTCACTATAGTCTTTGGTATACCATGCAGTCTGACTACTTCTTTAATAAACAACTGGGCTAGGGTATTAGCATTTCTTTCTGATTTCACTGGTATAAAGTGGGCTGACTTGGTTAACCTATCAACCATTACCCAAATACTATCATTTCCCCTCCTAGTTCTAGGCAAACCATCAATAAAATCCATTGATATGTCTTCCCATTTCCACTGTGGTATTTGTAAAGGTTGAAGCATTCCTGAGGGTTTTTGATACTCAGCCTTCACCTGCTGGCAAACCATACATTTTGATACATAGGTTGCCACTGCACTCTTCATACCACTCCACCAATAATCTCTCTTGAGGTTGTGATACATTCTTGTGCTTCCTGGGTGTATAGTATATTTGCTTTTGTGGTAAGCATCCAAAATTTCTTGCTTCAACTCATCCATTGCTGGAACACATATTCTTTCTCCTTTCTTCAGATGGCCCTGATCATCCAACTGAAAACCTTCTACTGTCTCACCATTTAATATTTGTGTCTTCTTTCCAAATAAAAATGGATCTTGGTTTTGTAGCATTGCAACTTTATTTTTCAATTCTGATCCCAGAGTAATAAAACTTAATTTTCCCATCTCTACCTTCCCACTGCATAAGCTCATGTTTTCTATGTTATCACTTTTTATCTCTGAATCAATTAATAATGATAAAGTGTTAAACTCTTCTATCATTAATCTAGCCACTTTAGCATGTTGTCTACTTAGGGCATCTGCTACTTTATTAGCCTTACCTGGTGTGTAAAATATTTCAAAATCATATGAGGCTAAGAGTTCAATCCATCTTTGCTGCCTCATATTTAATTCTTTTTGTGAAAACAAATATTTGAGTGATTTATGGTCTGTATATACTTCAAATTTTGCTCCCAACAAGTAGTGTCTCCATAGCTTAAGGGCATACACTACAGCAGCCAATTCAAGGTCATGAGTAGCATACCTTACTTCACTTGATTTCAACTGCCTAGAAGCATAAGCTATTACCTGATGTTGTTGCATCAACACTGCTCCAAGCCCTTGTCCACTTGCATCAGTATACACCACCAAGTTTTCATTTCCCTCAGGTACTTTAAGAATTGGAGCTTGTACCAGTGCTTCTTTTAATTTCCCAAAGGCATTTTCACATTCCTCAGTCCAAGTGAACACTTGATTTTTCCTAGTCAATCTGGTTAATGGAATTGAGATTTTTGCAAAATCTTTTATAAATCTTCTATAGTAACCAGCCATTCCCATGAATGATCTGACTTCAGTGACATTAGTAGGCCTTTTCCAAGCTTGCACTGCAATGACTTTATTGGAGTCCACAGCTATTCCTTTTTCTGATATAATATGGCCTAGAAAGTTCACTTCATTCTGCCAAAAAGTGCATTTTGAAAACTTTGCTTTCAAGTCTTCCTGTCTCAATTTCTCAAATACTATATGCAAATGGTTCTCATGCTCTCTAACTGACTTAGAATAAATTAGTATATCATCAATAAATATTAATACAAACTTATCCAGGTATTCTCTAAAAATTCTATTCATCAAATCAACAAAATAGGAAGGAGCATTTGTTAAGCCAAATGGCATCACCAAAAATTCATAAAGTCCATATCTGGTGTTAAAGGCTGTATACTTAATGCTTTCCTCTTCTACTTTCATCTGATGAAAGCCTGAAGCTAAATCAAGCCTGGAGAATATCTTTGCACCACTCAATTGATCAAAGAGATCATCAATTCTTGGTAAGGGGTATTTATTTTTAATTGTGACTTTATTTAATTCCCTATAGTCAATACATAATCTCAGGGATCCATCATGTTTCTTAACAAAGACTACTGGTGCTCCCCATGATGAGCTACTGGGTCTAATAAAACCTTTTTCTTCTAGTTCAACTAATTGCTTTTTCAACTCCATCAATTCCTTAGGCCCCATTCTGGTTGGTCTTTTAACCACTGGGCTAGCTCCTGGAATTATTCTAATTGAAAATTCAACTGGCCTGTGATTAGGAACTCCTCTTACTTCCCCAAACACATCATCATATTGATTAACTATGGGGATCTCTTCTAATGCAGGCATGGGTTTTTCATTTGACAATGCAGAAAGGTTGGCTATACTTCTATTTTTGTTTGCCTCACAAAGAACAATTATTCTTTGTCCATCAGAAACCTTCAATGATATGGTGGATGTTTCCATATTTATGATAGCCTTATATCTACTCAACCAATCAACTCCTAAAATAATTCCTATGTCTGGATATTGCAACACATATAGGTTTGACTCAAACACATGTCCTCCTATATTTAATCCCAGTTGCATGCACATCATACCCATGACACATGAACTACCTATAGGGCTTCTAATTAGCAGTGGTTTATCAACAATCATACAGTTCAATTTTAATTGTTGTGCAATATCATGAGAGATCAATGAGTGTGTAGCCCCAGTATCATATACTACTGTTAAAGGTATTGAATGGATAAGCAAAGTACCTTCAACTTGACCATGCTTTTCAACATTTGATCCCTCAGCTGCCTTGCCTTTCCCTTCCAAAGCCCCTAATTTTCCTTGCTTAAAATCTGGGCAGTTCCTCTTTATGTGACCTTCCTTCCCACAATGGTGACAATTGAAGGATGCTGGTCTAGGATTGGTGCACCTATTTTTCATGTGCCCCTCTTGTCCACAGTTGTAACAAGTGATCCTTTTCTTAACTTCAGCAGTTCTGGCTTCTTCTGGTTTCTTGGTGGAAGTTATGTCTGCTTTCTTTTTATCATAAGGGTGAAATTTACCCTTTCCCTTCTTGTTTTGATTATTTTTGAATGCCCTGAAATTTTCTCTAGCTTTATCATGTTGTTCAATGCTCAGAGTCAAATCCAAAACTTGATCAAAAGTTTTATCCTTATATGGTAGCATGGCTCTACTAAGGCTAGAGTTCAACCCTTGGATATATCTGCCATTCTTAGCTTCCTCAGTAGTGATGATTACTGCACCATACTTTGCCAATGATTCAAACTTCTGAGTGTACTCAGTGACACTCATAGTCCCTTGCCTCAATTTGATGAATTCCTCCAGTAAAGATTCCTTAGGGATGCAGGGATAAATCTGCCTTCCAACATTGCTTTAAACTGATCCCATGTTACTTCTCCTTCAGGTCTTCCAGCTATGATAACCTCCCACCAATCCAAAGCTGCTCCTCTCAATTGCCTGGATGCAATTTTCCTCTTCCTTTGGTCTTCAACTTGCATGTCTGCAAAGATTCTTTCCAAAATTCTAAGCCAATTTTGAACCCCCATAACTCCTTCTGTGCCATCAAAGGTTTTGCCTCCAAGATTGGTAAAAGTCTTGAGTAGCTTGGAAAGTTCCTCATGTGGATTTTCCTGCCTGTTGCCTACTCCATCTCTTATGGCCCTCATGAATTCTTGCACATTCACCATGGGTGGTTCACTTGTTCCTACATTTTGATGTCTGGGTCCTACCATAGCTCTATGGATATAACACTTAGGTTAGTCTGTTTTGCCTAATGCTCTATAGATTAATTCATTTTAATTTATCACTTATTCTGTCATAATAGATATCAATAGTGTAAATAAAAAAACAAAACATCCAAAGCAGTAAACACTTCTATACATCCAATGCAAACAAATTCATACAAAATTTTTGCTATGTTATTTAACAACATAGCTCTGATACCAACTGAAATGACCCTCCTATTTTCACCCTAATTTCATAAGAATTTTTTTTTTTAAGAAATGATATATAGATATATCATTCATTACAAATACATTTCCCAGGGTCATTTTCTTTCTCCAATAAACAAAAATATATCCAGGATCTTTCACAATATAAAAATATTGTTTAACTCTAAATCATTCCTAACATACATATATGAAGATATCTATGTTATATTCTACTTTAATCAGAGCATGTTAATATGTAAGTAGAATTCCTTTTTAAATCTATTAAAATGTGATAATTCCTTAAAAAAGATTAATTATTGTAATCTGATTTTTGACCATAGAATCCACTGGAAACATGTACTTTAGTCTGTTATTCTAATTGAGAAATGATCAAGTAATAATCAGTGGAAAGCAAAGCTTTTTATATGGATGGTTGTGTTAAAGTCTGAATAGTATCAAACTCAGGCTAAAAGAAAGTGGATCCTAAGTGAACACAAGTAACATCTAGGCGTAATGGAAACGCGCCTAACTAACACATGAGAGGTCACGAGTTCGAGTGCTATGCTGGTCGGTTCAAACCCAATTTTTGTTTTTTTTCTCCTGTGAACAAAATTGTCTGAACCTATTATCTACTTTGGCTATGAAACAGATCCAAACTTTTAATTTAAATCCTTAGTTGCTGGCTTGACCCAGGCTCAAGAAAAAGGTGCTATGTTAGCATTTTTTCTGGTTTGCACTACTTTGTTACAAAATGCCTACTATACTATTTTCTTTTCAAAGCAACTCAACCCTTTCTATCAGATTTCATTTTGACTTGAACATGGATTTTCTTATGCCAGATCTATAGTTATACATACAAACCACAAATTCTTTTAATCTCAGATCTTCTACCATTATAGCCTAACTGTTCTTGAAGCTTGAAATTCATTTTTCTTAGCAAAGAACTTAACAAAACAAAGCACATAGTTCAGCTGAGACATATAAGTTCAACAACTACAAAACAGTAATTAACCATACATTGGTTTCTCAAAGTAATTTTAAACAATAGGTCTTAATCTAGTTCATCATGAAGGTGTAGTTTACTTCAGCAAAGTCTTTTAAAAACATAGCATCCAAATCTTAAGCAGTTTAACATCCAAGCCTGATCAAAGCAATTTCCTATCTCCCTGCAAAACCACAATGAACTGCCCCATATGAATATGAGACACCCAATGGTGCATAAACACAAAAGGGTCAGACTATTTGTCTGGTGTGAATAATCTAACTGAAAACATGATCTTATTCAATTCTATTTGTATTCCAGTAATTGCAAGAATAAGAAACTCAGTATCTTCTGTGTGCATGTTTTTGTGAGGCATGTGCATTCATATCAGTGTTAAACAAATTCTCAATGACTTGTTTCATAGAAAACAATCATAAGATTCATCAATAAAAAGCACCAAAACAACCAAATAGAAACATCAATTCAGTTATCATCCCCTTTTCAACTTTACTGGCCATCAGGGATTTTGCCCAGACCTCTCCTGAATTTATTCCTAGAATTCATTATCAAATATAATAGGGTCTTTAGCTACTTTCTCCTTTTTAAACACACACTGCCTGGGACCTTTCTCTGTTAACCCAGCACACTCAGGCCCCTGGGTATAAATATACCATGTGTGAACTTGCAATATTCCCATTGCCAAGCTATACTTTGGTAGCCCTAAGATCCCAAGTCCTTAGTTAAATTACTAAGTGTTATTATTATTTTTCATAGCAGTGGTAATCCCTTCTGCATCTCACTTCTTAATCAGAGAAATATAAATAATGCAAGTAACATGTATTCATCCAGAGTTTGGTAAGTTATATTCTCAGAAGCAAACATTTTATCATGAAAGAGGGAAGTGACTTCTTAGCACATTATTTTTGCCTGTGGGTTTCACTGGATCAAGATGTAAGCATATGGTCCTGAGTAATTTGCTATATATATATTTTCCCTTACCTCTGGTTCAATCAGATTCATGATCCGGCTAAACCACAAGTATATTTGATTTGGGCATTTCATAAAACATAGAAGCTCAGCACATGTACAACATTGCACTTCTACATTTTCTTTTGTTTTAATTAATATGAGACATAAGCAACAACACAATGTTACAGCCCATATTTCTTTCTACCTTCAGACCATACACCCACTACTTGAATCCGGGGATTTTTATAAACAACTTATAAAGAAAACTTATAAAAGAAAAATACTCAATCTCAAAGTTAACCCATATCTCAGACAAACATTTTAGTTCATGTATCCATGACTCTTATTTTTCTGGGTCAACCAGATAGAGGTTTTACCCTTAAACAAATCATTAACAAACCAAAGTCATCCAAACATAAAACATAATTTGTAAAAGAAAATTAGTTCAAACTGGCTGCCTCAATATTCAGGTCTTAATGCCAAAGTTTTCAGTGAGGTTACTCACCTTAATCCTTCTTCTTCCTATGCCTTATGAACCCCCTTTTAGTCTTCTGCCTTCTCCTATTTTCTCTGGTTTATGCCTTGTATATTTTTCTCTTTAGGTTAATGAAGAACAAAAACATATGGTCTTACTATACTAGGCCTTTTATATAAATCTTGGTTGTCACTAGGGTTTATGGACTTACCCAATGTCAGTTCTACCCCATCCCAAACATAGCCTGCCTCTGGTTTGATTCAAGAAAATAAAAGGGTATGTGGTCCTTGTCTTCTTTTCCAGAAATTAGTTTCTCTCTTTTAATTTTTCCTGGTCATGTCATATGCATGACTTCCTATTATTATTGTTATTATTTTCTTAATAAAAGAAATTACTGAGAATAGATAAAGTGCTTGTTTAGGGACTCATGCCATTTTCATGCAATTTCTGTTTCTTTCCAGAGATTGATTGACTGTATACATGTATAACTTATGTATACCTAAGCCTTTTATTTTTTCTTTCTTTAAATAATTTTAAGTTTATTTCAGCCTAGCTTTTCCTATTTTCTTTGTACTCTATTTTATTTAAAGACAAAATTCTATCTTTATGCATATGTATTTCTAAATCAGTTATTTTATTTTTATCTATTAATTTCTGCCAAATTTTGTTACACAGAAATCTGTGTGCATGTGTACACTGTCTTGTGCACATGTACATGTTTTATATTTTGTATCTGCAAATCAATTTCCTATTCCTATTTTTTTCCCAATGCAATTTCAAACAAATACAAACTAAATTAAATCATGAAATTACTCACAAAAATCAGGGTTATCACAACAACGGATGCCAAAAAGCAAATGGTGTAGAGTATATCTGTAGAATACAATAGCATATGATATTTGTTTGATGATAATAAACATATATATATATATATTCGTTTAAATGTATTTGTTGTTGTACTATTTTATTTTTCACATAATTAAATAAATATTTGTTGAATAAAATAAATAACTCAGAATTCATATTCAAACTAATATTTTATTACCAATTCGAATAGTACAAATTTGAGCTCTCACTACATTTACACATTTTCAATTATAATAAAATTTCAATTACAACACAGTTTTCAGTTTATATATTACACCTCACTACATATTCACTCAACACTCGTATTTGATCTTCAACTCTGTTTCATCCTGTATCTAGCATCTGAACTATCTACAAAATAAATACTGACGTGGTAAAATTGAAAAAGAAATTATTTTGCAGTGTATAATAAAATGTGTGTTTTTGAAAATATTATTTGCCTCAGTTATTTTGGTTATTTGTCATCATTTCTTTTAATTCATCTTACACGAACAACTTTTGACATGCACATGTATCACTGTACATACCATAAGGTCATGCACACCGATGTACACTTGCTTGTAAAAATCGCAGGGACAGGTGAGCACAAGGTCAAACCTAAGCAAAAGTTGGATTCAACTCAAGTGCAAAATAACAAAAACTGACATGTCAACTTGAATGCAAAACAACATACAATATTTCAGACATGATCAGAGAAACTCACACACATGAACATACATGAATCCAAACTTCAAATAGTACAATGAAATCAGGTCCAACCAACATGACAACTGCCTCAACAATATGTATACAAGAATACCCAGACCAAAGGAAGGTTACATGTTCAAGGCTAGGCAAAAGGAAAAGATCTCACCATATCAGCTCAAGTAAAAACAAACTGAATTGGACCAAAAGTGCACAAGACAAAATTAAGACAGAGTGCAAGCTTTTAGTTTCAACCAGGTTTATCAACACAACAATTGTAAGTGCATAAGGACGGTGAATACAAGTGGAACCACACAAGCATCAGGTAGTTTAACTCGAAGCAACTCAGGAAACACAGACCAGAGGCACACATGCATACAACATGTACACCAGACTGTACACTAAAGTGCAATCACAACAGACATGTAACAAGACCAGCAAACGAAATGACTCAAAGAAAGTGCACAAAACTTGAAGCAATTCAAGGAAGCAAGCAAGTAATGTAACCTAGACCAGAATCATACATGGAAGCAAGCACTCGAGAAATACGACAATGGAGCATACATGTATAGACATTTACAAATATGCAGTGATAAAGTTTTAGTTACAAAAGCACATACAAATATGTGGAACCAATATGCATGTGTGGCATTGTAGACACTGGAACAAGGCAGCATCTCAAGTTTCAGATTGCAAATGCAACTTAGGCTAGAACAAGATCGAACACACATGAAAACATTCTTAGGACATACACATACATACATACATATATGTATGTATGTATACACATGATGAACACACTTGAACTAACTTGTATGCATATATATATATATATCAGTTTCAAAGACATGAACAAAACCGTGGACCAAAGTGCAAAGAAATAGAGCAGTGAACACTTCACAATGCAACAGAGTTCATAAATACAATTTTACAGAGAGATGCAGTAGTCCAAACATACACATGAAGACCCAAAGTAGTGAACCGGATCAACATACCAACCAAACTACAACAACACAATTCTGAACACATATAAGTGAACATGAAACAGAGACATGAATAATTTCAAGTGTAGACACACACACATATATACATACATGTATGTATATATGTATATACTCATGAAGACCATTTCAAATTTCATAAGACTCCAGCAACATGAAAGCAGTTCGAACCAGTTAAAATATATAAAAATGAAGAAATTCAAAGTTGTGGGTCATGAACAAAGTCATGGTTCGAAAAGAGAATGAAACAACATTTCGAAATTTCCAACAAGTCAATTGTGAACAAGTCAAAGTCCAGATCATCTCAAAATTCAAAATGCCAAAGTCGTAGGAGCAAAAGAAGGAACCGACTCAAACTATTCAAGCAATATTCAACTAAGAACAAGTCAGAAATCATCACCAACGTTCGATTACAAATCAATGGCCGAGCATAGCAACATGAAGAATTCAAACAAAAAATACGAACGAAAATATAGGGTTTCGATCCCTATTTAACCCAAATTCATCATCGGTATTTTCTCATTCGAGTTCAAGCAAATCAGAGAGCAAGCATTGAATAAAATCACGAAACTCGAATCGAAGTCGAGAATAACCAATAATCAATAAAAGGCAATTCATATACCAGTTAAAAAGCATCGTTTGAGCTCGACTAAATTGGGACGACCATGAATAATCAAAGCCATAGATCAATTAACGAAGCATATCAAAGAGAATTTTTCACCTCAATCGATCAATTTTTTATCGATGTTTCAATTTAAATAATACCCTAATTCCAGATTGATAAAGAAATAAGGCGGCCTCGAGAAAGAGAAAAGGAACGGACTTCTAAATTATTACTGCATTATCATTTGTTTTGGGCCGGCATTTATTTTATATTGGGCTTAGTTTTTAAATAGAGTTTTGTTTTATATTTATTTCCATTTGTATTTTTCCTTTTAAATTGTGTAACTTTCTAGTCGTGTGACTAGGTACAAACTACGGGGCGTAGTTTGAGAATTCGCAACTCAGTGGCTGAGTTGTGACAGGGTTTTGAGCTTAGAGTTAGGTTAGTCAAGTTAGCGGGTGTCGCAAGTTTACGTGTGTTTGTAAGTGTCTGACTACTTAATTTCTAGTAGAAACCTTGGGGGCAGCACGTAGGCAGGTTATTGCCGAAGCTGGGTAAATTTGTGTGTGATCTCTACTGCATTACTTTCTGTTATTGTTTTTATTTCCGCATTAATTTTATTATTGTTAGTATCACCCTATTCACCCTCCTCTAGGGTGAAAACGATCCTACAGGTAGTATCAGAGTCAGGTTAATAGCATAGATGTCTAACCCTAGTTGCAAATCTAGCGAGACTCGGTCCAGTATTATTCCCCCTATTATTGATGGAACGGATTTTTTAAATTAGAAATTAAAAATGGAATTTTATTTAAAATCTGTTATTTCTAAATGTTGGGATATTATTGAAAATGGGTGTGATATAGTAGGCAAGAAAAATACTTCGATTAATGCTCTTGCTATGCATATGCTATATTCTCATATTAATCGAGATAATTTTAACCATATCTCTCATTGTGAAACTGCACAGGAAATCTGGAATACATTTAATGCAATATATGGTGCAAAAGTCAACAACGATGAGAAATCCTCCACAATCGACTTAGTTGAAGAAACACGCTTGACAGGATTTGCAAAAGACAGTAGTGATGAAGATTCAATAGCCGATGAGATAAGTGATCTTCCATTCAATGATTTAGTTCTCTTAAGCCGAAAATTAATTGAAAATAATAAAGCTCTTGAGATGAAAAATAATAAGTTGAAAAGGGAACAATCTAATCTGCGTTAGAAAAATAATGATTTGGAAAATGAGCCTAAAAGTATTAAGAAAAATAAAAATTCTAGTTGCAAAAGGTGTTTGGACTATGAAAAAGAATTTTCCCGTTTTCATGAAAACTTTCAAAAGTTAGAAAATGAAATTTTAATTTGGAAGAAAAACAAAACTGAGTTGATTTGTAAAAATAATATTTCACAAAGTTGGATTGTTTTAAGAGGTCGGAAAGTTCTAAATGTCCGATTTTTGAAAAGTAATTAAATGAGGTCAATGAAAATTTCAACCCTTGAAAAAGAAAATGCGATTTTGAGAAAATCTGAAATTATTTGATTAAATCACGGGTTTGAAAAGGAGATTGAAAAAAATCAAGGATTTTGAATAAATTGAATTTAAAAAACTCCAACTCTTTGAAACCGAGATGCTAGAAATTGAGACTAAAATTGAGAGCTTGAAAATAAAAATATGGGCTTGAAAATGAATAATTTTGAAAAGAGAGATAGTACCATTAGTTGTTGTTCGAAACTAATAAATGAAAATAAACTTTTAAAATCCAAAGTTAATAAACTTGAGTTGATTACTCGAAAAAATTTCACTAGAGAAAAATCATTTAATATGCTCTTAGAAAATCAACTTTTCGTGAATAAAAGGAAAGGATTTGGATTTGCGAAAGTGTCAAAATATGAGTAAACGACTAATAACATTATTAAGGGGAAAAGTATGATACCCAAATGCGTAAAGTATGGAAATATTGGACATGGCAAGAATAATTGTCGAAATATATACAAACACAAAATCGTTACACAAATATGGATTCCAAAAAGTACGAATATAAATGGTTTGAAATTTAAACAAATTTGAATTCCCAGGGGTACAATTGTAGATGCTAACGGTTTGTTATATAGACAAATTTGGGTACCAAAGATTTCAATAGATAATAATAGTGGTCCTACATCCTTAGTTAGACCACTTGCCTTCTCCAAAATTTAGACAAATAAGTGGGCTAAGGAACAAATTTTATGGAGATAGATTTTGAGTTGTTCTAGGTGATTGATAAACTAAAATTTAAATGTTCCTTAGCCTATAAAGGTTAGACGGAGATCATCGCATTTCGGATATCATAGCATCGAAGGAAAGTGAGGTATGATCTCTTAACTCAATTTTGTTCACATATTGTTAATTATGTTTTCATCAGCATTGTTGAAGTATTTATGCCATATCTTGAGCTTCTTAACTCCGATTTGTAAAATTCAAGATGCTACAACTTTTCTGTTTTTAGTTTTTATTGGTTCACTTTGGAATGTCATTAAAAACTGCATTAACAAATTTTTTGAATGTGTGTTTTTGCTTAATATAAATTACTTTACTTGTGCTTGATATAAATGGACGTGCTGAAAATTTTCAAAAAACAATTCAAGTGTTGAAGAGTACACGTTTTTCTCATATACCACTATATATCACCATGAATACCTCAAATACAAATGGTATCTGATATCATCTCATGTTGAAATCATTTTTGCAATTATTTATATTGATTTTCAACTAGAAGTCATTTTCACAAAACCCCCTTACAGAAAATTGATTTTCGCTTATTTTTATTTTTGAAACTTGGGTTTTCATCATGTTAAAAATACTCTAGTTTATTTCGGTAAGTGATGTACTCTAGAAAAGATAACCATTGACTAATTGAATCTTTTGGAAATCATCAAAATTATTATAGTGCTTGAAAAGTAATGGATAGTGATTAAATTATATTTCATAACAAGTGGAAGTATAATTTTATAATTTCATGAAAATTAAACAAATTTTATAATATTTTTAGATCAGTACTTATTCCACGATCATTTCTATCACTTTCACCTTTCTGTCAATCCATACATCATATTATAGTGTGCAGAATTTGGTATTTCAAAATAAGAAAATATTTTTTTTGTAAAATAATTATATCCTAAAGTATTCACTCTCATTTAAAAGTCCTCGTGGTTATGCATGGGTGAATTACTTGAATTTCTATATATGGGCTTCCATTTTCATTTAAAAGTCCTCGCGGTTATGCATGGATGGGACGCATATAAGAAAGGGATAAATATCAAGTATATTCTAATCTCATTTAAAAGTCCTCACGGTTATGCATGATTTGAAAATACTTGACATTTTTTTTTAAAAAAGGGGTAACTACTAACCTCATTTAAAAGTCCTAACGGTTATGCATGGTTAGTAAGTACTTCACATTTTTTTGTATAATATTTGAAAAGAGAAAATGCACAAATTATTCCTTTATTGAAAATATCAAACTCTTGTCACTATGTAAAATTTTCCATAATCCTACCATTTCTCTAAAGTGGAGTTTGTTTCTAATTAATAAAATATTGTGATTTTTGTTTGATTAATTGGAATTTGATATCAGTATTTCCCTCTTGATTTGATTTTATATTTTCAATCAAAATCGTAGCTATTTCAATCACTATTATTATTTTTGATGATAACAAAAGGGGGGAGAGTTAAGATTTTGATTTTTGAGTGATATCCTTACTAATATTCAAGAGTGTTTTTATTCAAAGTTATTTTTAATTAATTTTTCAGTTTTAACTACATGCATGTAACGACCTATCTTTTTGGACGGATTAAATCGACGATAAACCACACATGTCAGACTCAAACCATTCAAAAGTGCAGATTGTTATGGGGTAAATAAGAAAAAGCAGAAAAAGAAATAAAACAAATACAGAATCTCGCTGCGAAATGTCAAAATATAAAAATCAAATAAATAGTTCATGAAGCTGTTTACAAATAACATTGATTATACTTTTATAATACGGATCTAAGTTACATACAACAAGCAAAATAATAAATAAATGCAGCGGGACAACATGATGTAGTGGAATAAATATAATAAATAATAATGGTACAAATCCTCGTCTTCGTCCTCCAAAAGCAGTCTTCGATAAACTGAAAAGCTCAGACTGACCCGAGCGAATTGAAAAGACAAAACACTCGAGTCAGAACTAAAAGATCTAATGTAAGTTAAATCAACGGTAAATAAATATGAGTGTAACGATGTCGGAGATGTTTACGGGGTTTGACATCTCCTATCCAGTGTCAATGTGAGTGCAATAACTCAAGAGATGTTCGGGATTCACATCTCCTAAGGATTCGTTAAACTATCTACATACATAGTATAATACGATATTATAATAGTGTCTACAGTAAAGTAAAGTATTAAAATAGCGTTAAGGCGTTACCCATATCCCCCTTAACACATTTTATATATTCCCATAGTTATACAGTACTGTAATTCCTCCGTAAACTAGAGGGCTATCAGAGGGCACTCCATAAGTATGGTACAAACCAAACTCGTAGAAGGCGCGATAGGGCATGTGAACACGGCACTCGAGGCAATGCCAAGGTAGATATAACAATTGTGGATCTGGACTGGTGGTAACGCATAGCAGCTACTACCGTCCACCTCGGAACACACTCCCAAATCAAAATCAAGGGATGGCCACCAAATCATCACAAAGTCATAATATGGTACCGAAGAAATGTGTCTGATCGGAGGTGCGACCCCACTTAGCCCGACGTGGCTCCTGTTTTAGTCACATCTAAGCTGACTCATGGGAGTCAGGGTCGCGTAAATACCTCATATAGAACCATTCGCCAAACTATCCTACTTCATTTCTGGAATCTCCACCACGTACACAGTTGTTAAAGTGGTTTCCGGTATGGCAGAGAGTATGACAATATCCGATCCCGGTCTCTTTAACAACCAAACGCTCATTACACACCGGATGGTTCTTTTACATTTCAAAAGTCAATTCATAATTTATATCAAAATATTATATTCGATTTCAAACCATATCACTTTCGAAATCATATTCACTTTCAAAATTGTCGGTAAGATAGGTTAATTAAATCCTCATTCCAAAATCGTCATATTTTCTCAAATATGTCATTTCACAAAACGGGTATCAATTTCAAATCCCAACTTAGGTTGTATCATCATCAAGGATTTAAATGTAAATACTTCCACTTTACACAGTCTGAAATTTTAGAAAATAGTTTAGATGGTCATAAATAGTTTTAATAGTTTAAAAATAGTTTAAAATAGATTAGAATAGTTTAAATAGTTTAAAATAGATTTTAATTTAATTTAATTAGATTTTAAAATGATTTATATAGATTTAAAATAGATTAAATAGATTTAAATTATATTAAATGGATTTTAAATAGATTAAATAAATTTAAATGGATTAAATAGATTTAAATTATATTAATTAGATTTTAAATAGATTAAATAAATTTAAAATAGATTAAATAGATTTGAATTATATTAAATAGATTTTAAATAGATTAAATAAATTTTAAAAAGATTTAAATTATATTAAATAGATTTAAAGTAGATTAAGTAAATTTAATTAGTTTAAAATAGGTAAAATAGATTAAATTGGATTAAATAGGTTATAATAGGTTAAAATAAATTAAAATAGTTTTAATTGATTAAAATAGTTAATTTAATTAAAATAGTTTAAATTAGTTTAAAATAGATTTCAAAGTTATATCCAAACATTTTCAATAACTCAATTCTGATAAATACATTTATATTTGACACTTCAACTTTGAAATTCCAATTTAAATCCTTTGGACAATTCATTAAATCAATTCCAATTTCAGCATTACCACTTGGATTATCGAAAAAAATTCAGTTTATATAAATTAATTTCTATTTCAAAATGCCAGTTAACTGAATTCAAAATTTAAAGAATTAAAAATCATTTAATTTAACCGATCCGGTGTCCGTATATAATTTTCTACCCTATGGTCAAGTGATACGGATATTTATCATTTCAATCCGCAATTTAAAATTTTACGGGTATATATCATTTCAAACCGCAATCCCGAATTTAATAAAATCCATAAAATCGCTCGAGTCTATCATTTCAACCCGTAACGATTTTTCCCTAATCTATAGATTGTTCGGGTATGTATCATTTCATCCCATAGGGAACTTGCAGTGTTATAACAATATAAAAATACAGCACCCAGTCATCCAATATCAACAATCAAACATCCATCACAATCATCATCCAAATCAACCAATAAACATCAATAGATAATTGATTATCATTAACAAGTATTAAATTGACAATTAAATTCAATATTAAATTAAACGATGATTAAATGCAATAAAAGTCAAATTTAACTAGAAAGCCAATTTAAACATACCAAACGTCAATCGATTAATTTCTAATTACATCATAAATTTAATTTAACTAACATAAGATAACCTAGTAGTTGTGAGTGGGTCAAAACACTCACCTTTGATTTCAAATCAATTTGAAATCCAAAATAAGCCCCAAATTTGAACAGTCTCAGACTTCTTCCAAACCAGTTCCAAAATGTCACTTTGATACGATCCCAGCAGAGAAAACGGTGCGTGAATTCGACCTCGTTAGCAAAAGTTATGATAATTAGAACCCTTGAAATCGAAATGAAATTTAAATAAAAGAAAAAAAGAAAAAACTCAGCCCCACCACAGCCACGTCATTATCTTCACTGCGCAACCCTCTCCCAAGCAACATCGAACGCACGAAAGCCCGAACTTTGACCGTCGATACCTGGCGCCTCCGGCCACCATTTCATCGCCGATCACCACCACATGGCCCACTCGACGTGGCGCATCCAACGGGCACCATGCGCCTTGCCCTCGTGGCCCCCAGAGGCAGCCGTCGCCAACTTAAGCTTAGGGTATCGAAACCCTAATCGGCCAATTCTCGGTGATCTGACCGCCGACTCCCCCCACGAACGACTCAGATGAACCCTTGCGAATCTCCACAACACAGTACTCTCTATTCAACGATCTAACGAAGTTTATCTCGACACCATGAAAGAAAGAGATTGATTCATCGATTTTGTACAAAATGATGATCCGATTCGAGAAACGAATCATTGCAGTAGATTGCGCTTGTCGAGAGCTTCGAAACAATATATAATTTGATATGTTATAGAGGAGTTTG
Source organism: Allium fistulosum (assembly GCA_030737815.1). NCBI lineage: Eukaryota > Viridiplantae > Streptophyta > Magnoliopsida > Asparagales > Amaryllidaceae > Allium > Allium fistulosum. The sequence continues at coordinate 1,212,500,369 of CM060904.1, read as the reverse complement.
ATTTTTGAAATTGATTTGAAATTGAATTGGGGGTTTGCAAATTTGATTTTGCTTCTGCCTTTGAGAAGAAGAAGCAAACAGATGAATTGTATGTACAATCATGAGAAGTAATAAGGCTGCTAGCGTTAGAACAAAATAATATATACTAACGAAGCCCGATAAGAAAGAATGGACATCCGAATATATTTGAATTGACGATAACGACCCGAAAAGCCTGTTCTGTCTCCGGAACGAAAATGGGTCATCCCATATATCAAAATAGATGTTTTCGATATTGTTAAACTCAATGAAATAGTTTTCGGGTCCTAATTCCATCGTATGAAGAAGTTAGCTATAAAATCGGCTTATTTCAAATTGATTTCAATTAAATTGATTTCTAGGTGTTTCGAGTTCGTATGATCGAACGACAAGTCTGATCGCTACGAAACTTGAAACCTTATAATAATTCACTGTTACGGATCTGATGAAACATGTTTCGTCAAAATCCGAGTCAGTGGCCAAAATGGCTATTTTCACGTTAATTAAATAAATTATTATTAAATTGATTAAATCACTTTTTAATTCCACTTTTAATAACTAACAATTTTTCTCATTATTGATTATTTAGACATTTACAATAATTTAATACAAAATTACATATCAATTCAATGTTGACTATTACACTAATTATAGTGTTCAATTTCAACTGTAATTAAATCCAATTAATTATAATTTAACTCCAATAAAATGGATTTAATTTGATTTCAATCCTTTTTATTCAACCAATCATTACCCTATAGACATAGTTAACATTTTTTATATTTTATTACATTAATATTCTTCTTTTATCATCTTTTACCATATTAGTTGCAATATTTCAATTACATTGAATTTTTGTCAATCTTTATTAAATTTAAAAAATCTCAATAAATTAACTTTTCTTTGTTTCAACCTTTTATTTAAATCAATTATTGCCTTGTAAATAAAATTGAACTTTCTATACATTTTATTGCATTCACCTTTTACAGTTATCGTCTTCACTCATTTTACGTAACATTTAATTTTATTTAATTATAATTGATTAAATAAATTGGTAACAAATAACAATTGCCACCATTTCTACATTTAATAAAATTTGTAAGTTTATTATTCCCAAACAAATGTTATAACAACTTACATTATGTTAATTCTATCCAATTACAGTTTATTGCACATTATTTCATTAATTAATCAACATTTAAATTATCAATTACTCTTAAATCGAATTATCAATTAATACACATTATTACAATGAATTTACAATCTATAGCCAATTATAACTTTTTTTATCATTTCAATTAATTGGAATTACATTTAAAGCAGTTATCAATTATCTTAAATTAATACTATTACATTTCATTCCAGTTATATTCTTATTATTAAATCACTAATTTATATTTCTTCCAACATTAAATCACAAAACTTTATTAAATCAACTATTTTTAATTTTCGAAAATTACGGGTCATTACACTCTCCTCCACTCAAAACTTTTCATCCTAGAAAAGGAAAGGAAGGAAAAGGAGGAATTAAGTAATCAATATATCTTATTCAAATTTTAAATTTATATACAATTAATTTACATAATTAAATAATTTAAGTAAAATATATCAATTTATATACAATTAAATCCTTTATATTCATGTTAATGAAAGTTTGAAAAAAATTTCTATAATAACCCGCATATTTTACGATTTTATATTTAAATATTTTATTTAAATATAACGTCGTTATTTGGATTAAAGTCTGAAAAGCTACTTTTCGCAAACGGTCGAATTAGGACTCAGGACCACTTCCATTGAGTCCAAAATGGCATTGCGACTTTTTTGAGTATAAGCTTCGATAGGTTTGGAGTAAGTTGATTTTTGCTATTTTCTATTAGGTTTTTTGGGTTTGGGTTTGACCCAACTCATCATATAACTTAGTTCAGCCCTCTCCTCTCCTCCTCACTTCATTTCTATTTTTCAAACTCTTGCTAAACTGAAAATGGGGAGAGGAAGGGGAAATTAAAACACCAAGCCCTAGTTTTCAATTGCAAACTACAAATTCTTGTTCCAAACTCTTGGAAAAGCTAAGGTAAGCTCCATCTTCATCTTCTCCATCTCTTCTCCTCTTCAATTTTAGAAAATTCCTAAACCTAATTTAGGAAATACTTGTTTTAAATCTTAGATTGAAGCTTGTAGAGTTGAAGTGAAGAGTGATTGATCTTTTCTTTGTGTTTGTGCTTCTCATCTTTGTTTTTGAGTAAAAAGGTGAGTTTTTGAACTCATATCTTTGTCTATATTTATCATTGATGTAAGGTATGAATTCCTAACACTTATTCATGTTCAAATGCTTTTGGTTTGAATTGATTTGGTAAACATTCCAATTTTTGGTGTTTTGAAGTCAAAACTTTGAAAATCCTTGCTTTGATTTGTGAACATGTTTTTGGTGGTGAATCGAAGAGCCTATAGGGCTGGGTTGTCGATTGGCAAAAGCCCCTAAAGTCCATTACTCGTCCGATCGCGAATTTGAAGAGTTTGCAGTTCATTTGAATAAGCTGAAAAACATCCCCAGTTCCAGTCAGTCGACTGACCCTCTGCAGTCAGTCGACTGGCTGTAGAAATTAGGCCAATCAGGGACTGTCTGCAGAAAACAGAAATCTCTGTTTCCTACAGTCAGTCAACTGACCTCCTACAGTCAGTCGACTGACTGCAGGAAATGAAAGTTTCTAGTTTCTGGTTCAGTCGACTGACCCTCTGCAGTCAGTCGACTGACCTGCTTGTTTTTGCCTATTTTGCCTATTTTTCTTGGGTTTCCAATTTTAACCTATTCGGGATGTTCCGATTAGTTGTTATTGCATATTTGACTTTGATAATTCCTTTTTGATTTCATACACGGGTTTATATAAAATGATCTCTTCAAATTTTATTAAAAGCTCGTTTCTCCAATTTATAATTTCTATTTAAAACACACACACAATTTTGCACTTCAAGCGAAGAGGGAGGAGAATTAAATGATTAGATAAAACGCGTGCTATGAACATGTGCGTTCATCTTTTCAGTTAATTCCTAATCTATTCGTTTAACTGTCTTGACCTTTGGGTCTGGTTTACCGATGAGATGAGGTGAACTTTGTACTGCTTTGAGTGTGAAATTGGCTAACGGTTAGTAAACCGTTTAGTGCGAACGTGTGGTATGGGACTCACATTAACATTTTTCGGGTTCCTTTCTGAGAGTTGTGACACATTCCGCCAGTTAGTGGTGTCCAGTACTGGGCCTTCGGACCTTCACCACTACCGTTTGTTGCCTTCGGGGTTTGTTGCCTTCGGGGTTTGTTGCCTTCGGGCTTAAGCCTTCGGGGTTTGTTGCCTTCGGGTATGTTGCCTTCGGGTTTGTACCTTCGGGTTTGTGCCTTCGGGTATGTTGCCCTATAGTGTCACTTTTGGAGTTGGTCCATCGTCAACGCTCGAGTGATATTGGGTTTGTGCCTTCGGGTTTGTGGATCCTTGTTATACAGTACTGAGCTCGAGCATCTTTTGTTTCTATGACTATTATATTTCCCTAGTGTATCGCCCTTCGGTGTAGGTCCTTTGGACCACACGATATATAGCGATTACCTTGTGGAAACTTGTTATTTCCTTCTGGCTTGTTTTGGGATATGATATCCTCGGTTTATTTGAGTTGCCTATGATATGAGGCTCGTTTTGGTTCATCTTATGTTAGATGATTTGGTTATCTCTTCTGGAGATATTTGTGGCACTTTATGATTTTGTATGGGCATTATCATTTGTTGATCTAACTGATTTATTTAGCCAGATTGACCCGTGTATTTTATACTCGGGTCAGACCGAGATGTTTCAGGTTAGGTACATTGGACTTAGCCTATTTTTGCTTCCGCATGGACTATTCCGCTAGCTCCTTTTTGTCATAGCTTTTTGTGTTGTCCTTTTTGTCTATAACTCTGATATATACTCTATTGAATCGTCTGTAAATTGTGGCTTGCTTTACCACTTGACATGTATCATTCTGTAAACTCTTTATGTATCTGTATATGTGAAAAATGTATGTGATGATTTACTGTTCTGTGATGTGTATTACATTTGAGTTGTTATATTTTATTCTGATAGATCCTCAGCCACCTATGGCTTTGTATTAAGTATTTATTGGATATGTTGATCCATTTAAGTAAGAAGTGGCATTGTCGGCGTATTCAATAGATAATTAAGACAAGGCTATAGATGGTCGCTCCTAACCAGCTCTATTCTCCGCATTAGCAGACGGTGTTACCTTGTGATACTCTTTGTTAATATGGGTCTCGGAGTGGGGCGTTACAGCTTGGTATCAGAGCTGAGTTCATAACAAAATACGATAAACATATAACAGAGACACATATTACGGTACATCAAAGAGTAGTACGAATGGTACGAATCTTTGAATCATTGTGCTTTTATTCTTTCCGTGCCTTTGGGGTAGATAGAATTTTTGGGAATACGTCTAGGAATATATTTTTCCGTAGTATTCCATATTTGAATTAATGATATCTACCTTGTGAATAATCTTTATCTTATCTTTCAGCTAATGGCCGGAAGAGGCCGAGGACGACGCTCGGATGCTGGGCAATCCAGTGGCTCGCATCCAGATGGCGTTTATATGTCTGCCGATCAGTTCTTGGAGTTATTTAGGAGCACTCAGCCTCTAGCTCCTATTCGTGCATCTCCTCCATGCAAGTCTACTTTTGCATGCTTGTGCAGTGATTTTGCTCATCTTGGTGGAAAGCCATTCAAAGACTCCGAGTCCGTTCTTGAGGTTCAAGCTTGGATTCGCACATGTGAACGTATCTTCTCTCGCATGGATCTTTCTAACCATGACCGAGTTCTTGTAACTTCTAGCTTATTACAAGAGCGTGCCCTTGATTGGTACGAGCTTCTTATATCCGAACTTGATGAGTCTGTTCTTTCTTGGACACAGTTTTGGGAACGATTCGAACTCAAATTCATTCCTGAATCTGAGAAAGTTTTATTAGCCCGTCGCTTCCTTGAGTTGAAGCAAGGGAAGTCTTCCGTCTCTGATTATGTTGCATCTTTCTAGGCCTTATCTAAGTATGGTTTGAATTCATTAGCACTTCTTATAAGAAGAATATGAAGTTTGTCTCTGGTCTTAAGAAATATCTTAAGAAGTCTTTAATGCTCCAACTTAAGCTTTCTTTTGAGGAGTTGGTTGATTCGGCACTTCATCTCGAGGTCATCGAGAAGGAGTGCGATAGTGATGATGACATTGAGGTTCGCAAGAAACCCAATAAGAAGAAGTTTCCATTTCATAAGCATAGATTTCTTCCTTCCAAGAAGAAGAATCCCGTTGAATCTGGTTCTAACTCTCAATCGGCCGGAACACCTTCCATTCGGAAGTGTTTCAATTATGGTTCTCCTGATCATATGATTCGAGCTTGTCCTAAGCCGCTCTTCTGTCGTTATTGCAAGAGGGAAGGTCATCATGTTTCCTCCTATCATACTGTTCCTAATGCCAAGTCTGGCAAGCTTTATGTTTCAAAGGCTTCTGGAGGTCCTTCTCAGCCCGAAGGTATATCTCCATCTATTTTGGAAGGTTCTATTTTATTTCATGACCGTAGTATTCGAGTTCTTATTGATACGGGTGCTTCGCATTCATTCGTATCGAAGACGCTCATCGATGATTTGTCTTTGGATGTTTCTTGTATGGTTACTTCGTTGAGGATTGCAAATCCTATTAGGGGATCCGCAACCCTTAGCATGCTTTGTGATGATGTTGAGATTGTTTTATGTGGCTTTTCTTTCCGTGCGAATCTGCACGTTATTTCTTATTTTGGATTTGATATGATTTTGGGTATGGACTAGCTAGTGAGATATGATGCCAGGATTATTTGTTCCAAAAGAATTTTATACCTTCGACATCCGGATTCGTCTACTCAGCTATCACTTGTTCTTCGAAATGTGGATAATTCCGAAATGGCTTTATGTTCTCTTGACTCCCGAGATGATGATGATGTATCTCGTATTCCTATTGTTTGTGACTTCTCTGATGTTTTTGAGCCGGTTTCGGGTTTGCCACCCAAGCGGGCGATCGAGTTCCGCATTGATCTCATTCCAGGCGTGAAGCCAGTTGGGCGTCCTCCCACGAGGATGTCTACAAAAGAAAATGAGGAACTCAAGAAGCAGCTTTTAGAGCTTGAGTCCAAGCAGTTGATTCAGTCCAGTTTTTCACCGTGGGGTACCACGGTTGTCTTTGTGAAGAAGTCCGATGGAACTCTTAGGCTTTGCATCGACTATCGCAAGCTTAATGAGTTGACCACCAAGAATAGGTATCCTTTGCCTAGGATCGATGATATGTTCGATCTATTGAGTGGCGCTAAGGTCTTCTCTCAGCTCGACCTTGCCACTGGTTTTCATCAGCTCCGAGTCGCGGAAGATAGCATACCCCTTATAGCTTTTCGCACTCGATATGGTTCTTTCGAGTGGCTCGTTATGCCGTTCGGTTTGACGAACGCTCCTGCTTTCTTTGTTGACCTTATGAATCGGGTATTCCGGGAATATCTCGATAAGTTCGTCCTTGTGTTCATTGACGACATTCTTATTTATTCTAAGTCTGAAGCCGAGCATGCTAATCACTTGAGAATTGTCTTGAGTACTCTTCGTCACCATCAGCTTAAAGCCAAATTCTCCAAGTGCCATTTTCGGGAGAATAAGGTTAAGTTCTTAGGCCATGTTGTATCTTCTGACGACATCTCTATCGATCCCTCAAAGATCGAAGCTATCCAGAATTGAAAGAGGCCTGAGAATGTTCATGGGGTTCGTAGTTTCCTTGAATTGGCGGGTTATTACCGTCGGTTCATTAAGGATTTTTCTCGTGTTGTGCTTCCTCTCACCAGCCTTACTCGGAAAGGCATTCGTTATATTTGGTCCGACCAGTGTGAAGCTTCCTTTCAGACATTGAAGGAACTTCTCACTAATGCTCCTATTCTTGTGGTTCCCGAAGGGAATCATGATCTTGTGGTCTACACCGACGCTTGTGGTAGTGGTCTCGGTGCCGTGCTTATGCAAAAGGATCGGGTAGTTGCTTATTCTTCTAGGCAACTGCGTCTGAATGAAGTTCACTATGCCACTCATGATCTTGAGTTAGCCGCCATCATCTTCGCCTTGAAGATTTGGCGACACTATTTATTAGGCGAGCGCTTCATTCTCTATACCGATCATAAATCCTTGAAGTATTTGTTCACTCAGAAGGAACTCAATATGAGGCAACAGCGTTGGCTCGAGTTTCTTGCCTCCTATGACTTTGATATCCTATATACCCGTGGTAAGGGTAATCGTGTTGCTGATGCGCTTAGTCGCAGACATTCGGCTGTTGTTTCTTTGATGCTTGCCGAATGGGATATTCTTGAGACTCTATCTTTTTGTGATATTCGTGATCGAGCTCCATCTTATGATTCTCCGATAGTATTATTCAGTTTGGAAGCTCGACCTAGCTTATTGGATCGCATTTCCTAGGCTCAGTGGCAAGATCCGAATTTATTGCCATTCATTCATCTTGTTGAGACTGGATCCAGTGATGAGACGTCATTGGATTACAATATTGATTCTCATCAGTGTCTTCGCAAGAAGAACCGTGTTATTATGCCTCCTGATTCTGCACTTAGGCGTGACATTCTTGACGATTGTCATCGTACTAAGTATACCATTCATCCTGGTTCTAGCAAGATGTATGCCGACATGTGTCGCTTATATTATTGGGAAGGCCTGAAGCGTGATGTTGTAAGTTATGTGAGCAATTGCATGACTTGTCAACTTATCAAGGCCGAGCATCAGCGCCCTTCCGGTCTCCTTCAGCCTCTTGAGATTCCATTGTGGAAATGGGATCAGATTTCGATGGATTTTATTGATGGTCTACCTCGATCGAGGTCGGGCCATACTTCTGTTTGGGTCATCGTTGATCGATTGACCAAGTCTGCTCACTTTATTCCGATTAAGTCCACTCGGACTGCTCTTCTTTTGGCTAAGCTTTATGTGAAGGAAGTCGTTCGACTTCATGGTATCCCTAGTTCCATTGTTTGTGACCATGACCCATTATTCACTAGTCACTTTTGGAAGTGTCTTCAATCAGCTTTGGGCACAAAGCTGAATTTTTCTTCTGCTTAACATCCTCAGACTGATGGACAGACTGAGAGGGTGAATCGTGTCTTGGAAGATCTCCTTCGCTGTTGTATCCTTGATTTTGGAGGTAGTTGGGAGGATCATCTACCCCTTGTAGAGTTCTCCTACAATAATAGTTTTCAGTCCAGTATCGGTATGGCTCCTTTTGAAGCCTTATACGGAAGGCCATGCCGATCACCTTCTTGTTGGTTGGAATCTGGGGAGAAGCTTATTCTTGGCCCAGAGTTTGTTCATGATTCTTCTGAGAAGATTGTTCTTATTCGTCAGAGAATGAAAGAGGCACAAAGCCGCCAGAAATCCTACGCAGATAGTCGTAGGAAGCCTCTCGAGTTCTCGGTTGGTCATCTTGTCTTTATTCGTGTTTCTCCTTTGAAAGGGGTTATGCGTTTCAGTGTGACGGGGAAATTGGCTCCTCACTTTGTAGGACCATTTCCTATTACTGAACGTATTGGCCCTGTGGCTTATAGAGTTTCACTTCCAGCTCATTTATCCGGAGTTCACAACATGTTTCATGTCTCTCAACTTCGAAAGTGTCTTCGGGAATCGGATTCTGTTATTGACTCTCCTGATTTGCAAGAGCTTGAGATCTCACCAGACTTGTCTATTGTACAGCAGCTTGTTCGCGTACTTGCCACGGAGGTGAGACACCTTCGAAACAAGGATGTGCCGCTCGTTAAAGTTCAATGGTCCGCTAACCCCAATGACTGTACTTGGGAAACCAAAGAATTTATCAAGCGATCCTATCCGGGTTTTCTATCTTTGCTTAGCAATGGTGAGTATATCTTTTTATCTCAAGCTTATTTTCTTTTCTTTTGGGTGTTGTAAGTATGTAGTTGTTACAAATCCTTCTCTAGGAATTGCGAGGATGCAATTTCTTTAAGGAGGGGAGTCTGTAACAACCCGCTTATTTTATGATTTTATATTTAAATATTTTATTTAAATATAACGTCGTTATTCGGATTAAAGTCCGAAAAGCTACTTTTCGCAAACGGTCGAATTAGGACTCGGGACCACTTCTATTGAGTCCAAAATGGCGTTTGCGACTTTTTTGAGTATAAGCTTCGATAGGTTTGGAGTAAGTTGATTTTTGCTATTTTCTATTGGGCTTTTTGGGTTTGGGTTTGACCGAACTCATCATATAACTTAGTTCAGCCCTCTCCTCTCCTCCTCACTTCATTTCTATTTTTCAAACTCTTGCTAAAACTGAAAATGGGGAGAGGAAGGGGAAATTAAAACACCAAGTCCTAGTTTTCAATTGCAAACTACAAACTCTTGTTCCAAACTCTTGGAAAAGCTAAGGTAAGCTCCATCTTCATCTTCTCCATCTCTTCTCCTCTTCAATTTCAGAAAATTCCTAAACCTAATTTAGGAAATACTTGTTTTAAATCTTAGATTGAAGCTTGTAGAGTTGAAGTGAAGAGTGATTGATCTTTTCCTTGTGTTTGTGCTTCTCATCTTTGTTTTTGAGTAAAAAGGTGAGTTTTTGAACTCACATCTTTGTCTATATCTATCATTGATATTAGGTAGAATTCCTAACACTTATTCATGTTCAAATGCTTTTGGTTTGAATTGATTTGGTGAAAAATTCAATTTTTGGTGTTTTGAAGTCAAAACTTTGAAAATCCTTGCTTTGATTTGTGAACATGTTTTTGGTGGTGAATCGGAGAGCCTATAGGGCTGGGTTGTCGATTAGAAAAAGCCTCTAAAGTCCATTGCTCGTCCGATCGTGAATTAGAAGAGTTTGCACTTCATTTGAATAAGCTGAAAAACAGCCCCAGTTCCAGTCAGTCGACTGACCCTCTGTAGTCAGTCGACTGGCTGTAGAAATTAGGCCAATTAGGGACTGTCTGCAGAAAACAGAAATCTCTGTTTCCTGCAGTCAGTCGACTGACTGCAGGAAATGAAAGTTTCTGGTTTCTGGTTCAGTCGACTAACCCTCTGCAGTCAGTCGACTGACCTGCTTGTTTTTGCCTATTTTGCCTATTTTTCTTGGGTTTCCAATTTTAACCGATTCGAGATGTTCCGATTAGTTGTTATTGCATATTTGACTTTGATAATTCCTTTTTGATTTCATACATGGGTTTTATATAAAATGATCTCTTCAAATTTTATTAAAAGCTTGTTTCTCCAATTTATAATTTCTATTTAAAACACACACATAATTTTGCACTTCGAGCGAAGAGGGAGGAGAATTAAATGATTAGATAAAACGCGTGCTATGAACACGTGCGTTCATCTTTTCAGTTAATTCCTAATCTATTCGTTTGACCGTCTTGACCTTTGGGTCTGGTTTACCGATGAGATGAGGTGAACTTTGTACTGCTTTGAGTGTGAAATTGGCTAACGGTTAGTAAACCGTTTAGTGCGAACGTGTGGTATGGGACTCACATTAACATTTTTCGGGTTCCTTTCTGAGAGTTGTGACACATTCCGCTAGTTAGTGGTGTCCAGTACTGGGCCTTCGGACCTTCACCACTACGGTTTGTTGCCTTCGGGGTTTGTTGCCTTCGGGCTTAAGCCTTCGGGGTTTGTTGCCTTCGGGTATGTTGCCTTCGGGTATGTTGCCTTCGGGTATGTTGCCTTCGGGTTTGTACCTTCGGGTTTGTGCCTTCGGGTTTGTTGCCCTATAGTGTCACTTTTGGAGTTGGTACATCGTCATCGCTCGAGTGATATTGGGTTTGTGCCTTCGGGTTTGTGGATCCTTGTTATACAGTACTGAGCTCGAGCATCTTTTGTTTCTATGACTATTATATTTCCCTAGTGTATCGCCCTTCGGTGTAGGTCCTTTGGATCACACGATATATAGCGATTACCTTGTAGAAACTTGTTATTGCCTTCTGGCTTGTTTTGGGATGTGATATCCTCGGTTTATTTGAGTTGCCTATGATATGAGGCTCGTTTTGGTTCATCTTATGTTAGATGATTTGGTTATCTCTTCTGGAGATATTTGTGGCACTTTATGATTTTGTATGGGCATTATCATTTGTTGATCTAACTGATTTATTTAGCCAGACTGATCCGTGTATTTTATACTCGGGTCAGACCGAGATGTTTCAGGTTAGGTACATTGGACTTAGCCTATTTTTACTTCCCCATGGACTATTCCGCTAGCTCCTTTTTGTTTAGTCCTTTTTGTCTATAACTCTGATATATACTCTATTGAATCGTCTGTATATTTGTAACGATCCCAAAATTTTAGATTATTTTAAAATTAATAATTGAATTAAATTTTGATTTAAATTTGTGAAATTGTTCGAATTTTTCAAGTTTAAGATGAGAAATATGTTTGAATTTAAATTTGAATCGGGATTTATAAACAACGTTTTTAAAAGGAAATTTGCTTTAAAATTTTACAATATAAAATCTTTGAATTTTAAAATCAAGTTCATCTTGTTCAATTTAAATTAAAACTCTACATTTTTGAAATTGCTATGATATATGCAAATAAATGTAAAATAAATAATGATTTTTAAAAGGAAATAAATTTTATCTACAAAATTTAAATAGCATAAGTTTATTAATAAAAACAAAAATAAAAGAAAAATAAAATAAAATAAAACCATACCCTAAGCCCATCCTTGTCTCGGTTAAAACACGAAAACCCGATCCCCTTTCCTTTATCTCATTTCATTCAAAACCCTAGAAACGAAATAACGAAAAGAAAATAAATGGCGGCCACGATTCTCTCGTTCGTCCCTCTTCGTCAAAATTAGGGCTTCTTCGCGTTCGCTCCTGTGAAGATCGACCACAGCTTCGACTTCCATTTCTCGCTCGCGACCGCTTCAGACTAAGGTGAGTGGTTTCTTCCCCACTCACATCTAATTTAGCCTCAAGTGTAGAGTTTAGTTCGTATAATTTTATTTTATTTTCAACTGTTGAATTGATTTTGATTTCTGGAATTTTGATTTTTCGTGAATGTCCTTGTTGACTTCACTGTGAATTATTGCTCTGGTTTTCCGGCCCCTGTGAGCATCGTCTCTGGCCATCTTTGTATTCATTCTTGAAGCAATCGATTTGAATTTTTGATAACCATGGCTTTGATTATGTGACGTTCGATCATTTCTTTGATCGATACAGCTGAGACTTTCCGAATTAAATTTTGATTGTTTCAATATTTTTCAACTTGATTTTTGAAATTTCTTTACTACGTCTCTGACTTGTTCACTTTGATCACGGCTTCAGGTTTGATTTTGCTTAATGTTATGTAGTAGATCATCCCTTTTGCACTATAATTCCTCTAGCCTGTTTCATTTTTTTTTTCCTGATGACTTTGGCCCCTGTCTCGCTCAGTTTGAAATTCCTGTATCATTGTGTATTGATTTTGAAATTTGCACTTTGATCTCTTTCTGTTGAATCCTAAGTTAATATTGAAATGAGTTTAAGTGGTTGTGATGAACTTGCACTTAGATCATAAATTGTATATAATTTTGGATTGAGGGTTGTTTGTCGATGCTATGGTACGTTTGGCCAGAAGTTGTTTCCCTGCATTTAGCTTGATGTATGGTCTAGTTTTGACGATCTTTATTGAGTCTATTTTGAATCGTCCTTATGAGACAGAAAGATGAACTCAATCTGACTATACTTTGATTTTTATGTGTCTTTTCTTTGTGTACATGTTTTGCACCATTTTGTTGAGTCTGATACATTGCCCTGCCTAGTTATGCTTTACTCTGTTCGTGTACATGTACCCTCTTGTTGTTGGCTAGATACTACGGACCCGTTTCTGTACCATTATGTACCTTTTTGTGGTGCACATTCCTGTTTCACTGTCCTTATGCGTGTGCTACCTCTTCTTCATAGTAGGTTGAGCTGGTATATTTGTCACAGTGCATTCGAACTTGGTTGCATTGGATTTAAATCCACTGTCTTAACTTGTACTTGATTTGTTGTTGGTTCCTTTTGAACCTGTCTCTGAGATGTACTGTGACTATCCATTTTATATGTCGCAGTCTTTAGTTTTATGTAATGGTCATGGGTGTCTGCTGCACTATATAGTAGCTGTGCTTGTGCATTTTGACGTTGTTGGGCCACCATGTCAGTGCATTTTTAACCTGGTTAGCCTGCAGTTCCATGTTGTCACCTCTATCTCATTTTGTCTAGGTGCAGTTCGTAATGTACATTCAATTGTGTAAAAAAATTGGGTTTGGATATAAGTTTGGTCCAGATTTCCTTTCTTCATCATTGATTGTGGCATGTGCATCACTTGTGTAATTTACTTGGTTTGCGTACAGTCTTCATCGCGACCTTTCACTTGAGACTGTATGTAGCTGTCTTGACCACTTGATTTCATTTGGATTTGTTTTTCGAATTCACTTGTGTTGAACCCAGTTTTAAAAACTCGGATTTGACCTTGTGTTGATTTCTATTTCTTCACTGTTGTGGCGAGGCAGTACACACGTGCGTGTACTGCAGCCACCCAAACTCGACAGTTTTGAATTGATATTTCTTTGCGTCGTGATGCATTGATCTTTTATGCTGTATTGGCGAGGCCGTACACGCGTGCGTGTACGGCAGCCAATCATTTGAAAAGAAAAAAAATTGATGTTTTAAAAACGGATGTTTTCCATTTAGAAAAAAAAAAGATTGATGTTTTAAAATTGATATTGTATTTTTGAAAGAAAAAGAAGAGTTTTTGTTTTAGGCTGCCAATTCAATAATTTGAATCATATTTTGATTTGGTTCTGATTTGATGATTTTTATTGATTATCGCCGTTCGGCAAATCTGTTCTTTTCTAAATCATCTTCATTTAGAAATCTTTTCATCTATCTCTGCTGATTTATTGTTAACACTGTTTAGTGTTAAAATTTTCGTTATCCGATTTCTTTGTTAAAAGGATTGGATAGACGGGAATTATTGTGACTGTCGTCTATTTAAAGTATTACTGCCTATATGCACTCATAAACTGGTTTGAATTAGACTGACCTGTGTATTATTTTCTTTTGAATATAATACTCGGGTCAGACCGAGTATTTTTACAACTTGAAGATTTTCGAGCAGCGAAGTTAGAGAGAGAGAGTAAAGAATCATTTATTTTGAGAAAATTGTATTTTAAGATATTCCGCTGTATCAGTATTAAATTGTATAAACTCTGATGTATATAAAAAGATTTATAGTAATGTAATAAAGATTCATTTGTTTTAATTGATTGTTATTATCTATGTTTCTGTGGCTGATTCTGTTTAAACCTTATAAACTAAATAACAATTCGTCTTTTTGAACGTTTCGAGTTGGTTTAATTACCGACTGGAGGCGGTCAGAAGGGGGAATGTTACAGAGTGGTATCAGAGCTTTGGTTTACACAAAGCTTAGTTTATGATGTTTAATATGAATAGTTACTAGAAACAGTTTAAAAAGAAACGTTTTTCAAATCCAAAGAAGTATAAAATTGTTTTTGAAAATAAAGATTTTTAACTTAAGAAAAGTTAAATTGAATTGAATTAGTATCAATAAATATATGATTTGAAATTTAACTAAAGGAAGTTAAATAAATTGAACTTGATTTGATAAATTATTGAAATGGAAATTTAAACTTAAAAGATAAGTGATTATATAATATGAATTGGGAAGTTTAAATTAATAAGTTGTATAACTTATAAAATGAGAAAATTTAAGTAAAACCAGTTGTTAAAATGGTTAAACAGTTTTGTTAAGTAAAACAAAAATCTGAATTTTGAATAGTGATATGAATTTGACTTTAGTAAAGTTAAATAAAATAGAATTTCAAATAAATTTGAGACGAACTTAAGTTTTATGGTGAAAATAAATGCAAGTAGAGATAAAATGAAACATGGCTTAAGTAATAGTGAATCAAATTGAATTTGATATCAAAATGAATTGATAAAGTGAAGAATGAATATGAATTTGAGTTATAGAAAGGAAATTCAACTTTAATTGTAAAAGTAAAGTAGTGAATATGGTGAGTATAAAAAATTTAATCTGAATTAGAATATAAACCAATTGAAATTAAGTGTGTTGAACCAAATTGAATGTAAGCAAAGTAAATAAATTTGGTTAAATTGAATAAATTTGGTTTTGCTAGTTGATTGTATAGAAGTCATTAAGTATTAATGAAATTGAATTAATGGAAATTGGAAGCTATGTAAATTGAATTCAAATTTAAAGGTAAGTAAATTTAAAGAGAATCAAATTTGATTTGAATTGAAAGCAAACTAACTTGAATATAAATTAGTGAATGTGAACTAATTGAATATGAATGAATGTTAGTAAAATCCAATGTGAATAAATCAAATGCGATTAAATTGGAAATCAATTCGATGAATGATTTACTAAAGAACTAGTTGATTATCTTGGAAATGGAAAACTGATAAATTTATATAATAGTTTAAATTGGAATTTTGAATTATTATAAACGGCTTAAATTGAAGATTTGAAAAGTGTTGATAAAATATTGGGATTGTATAAGTGTTAAAAGTGAAATATTTAATGGATTTCATAAGTGAATGGAAATTACAGAATTAAAAGTTGTGAAGTTATAAAATGAATCGAAGTTGCGAAATAAAAGAATTTATAAGTAATTTACTTGTAAATTAAAATTCTGATATAAAACTGAGTTATAAAGGAATGGGTTAATAAAGCAATTTTTATAAATTGAAGTCTTTATAAATAGGAATAGAATTTATAAACGTTGTTTATAAATCCGAAACCGACTTAATTTGATAAGTAAATCTTTATAGCTTGTTAAATGAATTATATTCAAAATTTTGGACCGTGAATATATTATTGAATAAAATGGACATATTTTTGGGAAAATGATATTTTAAAAACGAAGTTAATTGTTTTAAAAGATGTTTTAAAAGGCATTGAATATCGAAATCATAGATTTCAACATTCATTGTTGAAATAGACGTTTTCGAATATAAGGAAATGGTGGACTATAACACTGTTGTTATAGTAAATGATTTCCGAAAGGAAATGTTTTGTATAGTATTGGGATTTATACCTCTATCTAAATTTCGAATCCCTATACTAGCGATTTTGAGTTGTCGTAACGATGTTTTACGTAACATTCGTTTTAACTCAAATAAATATGTGAGAAAGAATTATTTCCTTAAAAGATGAAATATATACTTAATTTTGATTTAAGTATATCGAATATTTTCAAATGTTGAAAATAGAATGGATTTGTGAATTACTTATTTTTAAATAAGTATGGAAATGTTTTTCCAAATATGAAATGTTGTGAATATATTCCGTAAGGAATAAATGATTTGAAATTCATTTTTGAAGTCGAAGTTGAAAAGTTAAATGAGAATTTGAACAATTTGTTCAATTTGAAATTTTTCAAAAAGATTGAATCGTTGAGTTAAAATTGAGTTTAACTTCGACATCAAAGACAATATAAGTTGAGCTTTGAATTTCAGATGATGATTTGGATTGTATGTCTAACATTGTGAATTGATGACATAGCAACTGATCTCTATTAAATATATATCTGTTGGTGGCGGAGAATTTATTCTCTTAGCTTAACACCCTTCTCTGAGACGTACGAGCTCAGAGGTTATATATCGATAGACATCAATTCTGTGTTGAGAATTGACGATGTAACGTGTAATTCAAATCGAATGTGAAAGTCGATAATAGAATGGAATTATGAATATGAATTAGGTTTGAGGTAACCTTAAAATTTCCAAATCGACTTAGAGGGAAATTTTGAAATCCTCTATTTTGTTATGAATATGGAATATGTAAGTTTTTAGAACTTATATATATGAATGCGGTGAATTTGAAACCGTTAGTTTAGAAAGACATTGTTATGGAAATCTTATGTATGTTTACATAGATGTTATATGTACGAAATGTGAAATGAAAGTACTACATATATGATATTATGTTTTCTAAACTGAGGATGTGGAAAAGTACCTTCCATTTATTATTGGAGAAGGTATTGGAACTCGTGAAGAGTGTCCATTTGAAATTCATAGCTACGTAGAATTTACATTTAGTCAGAGTGACTATTTGAATCGGAAATCCTTCGCGATAGATTATCGTGATGAGATTAGATTGATTGATGATTAGCGTAATTTGAGGGGCGAGATGCCCACAGTTACAAGCGATTCCACTGGGATAGTGGCGTAACCGCCGGGTAAACTGCAATCTAATGCCAGGCGAAATTTGAGGGGCGTGATGCCTACAGACACAAGCGATTCTACTGGGATAGTAGCGTAACCGCTGTGTGTACTGCAATCTATGGCGACAACCATGGCGAAATTTAAGAGATGAGAAATCTACAGCCACAAGCGACTCTACTGGGATAATAGCGTAACCGTCGGGTGGAACTGTGATCCATGGGGGAACGTGCTTTCCATATCCATTTTTAAAAGAATTTTTAAAAGTATTTTCACTGGGAATTGAAGCAAGTATATTTAGTACTTGGAGATTTTTAGACCTGCGCCTGGCCAGCGTATGTCTAATGTCTGTGAGAACGAAGATGGACTTGTTAAATTTCGAGTTAGCAAGTATTTTCAAACTGTAAATAGCAAATCAATGATCTGAAATTAAAATTTCAAAATTCCTACCTAATAAACTAAGGAAGAGGATTTTTGCAATGTTTTGAAAGTACACAGCTTTGGAAGAGATATATTATATAAATCTCTAACATGACGGATTTTAAAGTTCGAATCTGAGTTTATAAATCGAGAATTTTGGTAAAAGACTTTTTGCGTTTTGACTGTAGAAACCAATGAACAAAACTAGTGAGATTAAACAAATGGAATGAACTCTATATTTATTTATTTTTAAATAAGTATCGAGCTTGAAAAATTGTGTAGGGTATAAATATTAATGAAATTTTAACAACTTTTCCTTTTCGTGGACGAAAAGTTTTTAAGGAGGGGAGTTTGTAACGATCCCAAAATTTTAGATTATTTTAAAATTAATAATTGAATTAAATTTTGATTTAAATTTGTGAAATTGTTCGAATTTTTCAAGTTTAAGATGAGAAATATGTTTGAATTTAAATTTGAATCGGGATTTATAAACAACGTTTATAAAAGGAAATTTGCTTTAAAATTTTACAATATAAAATCTTTGAATTTTAAAATCAAGTTCATCTTGTTCAATTTAAATTAAAACTCTACATTTTTGAAATTGCTATGATATATGCAAATAAATGTAAAATAAATAATGATGTTTAAAAGGAAATAAATTTTATCTACAAAATTTGAATAGCATAAGTTTATTAATAAAAACAAAAATAAAAGAAAAATAAAATAAAATAAAACCATACCCTAAGCCCATCCTTGTCTCGGTTAAAACACGAAAACCCGATCCCCTTTCCTTTATCTCATTTCATTCAAAACCCTAGAAACGAAATAACGAAAAGAAAATAAATGGCGGCCACGATTCTCTCGTTCGTCCCTCTTCGTCAAAATTAGGGCTTCTTCGCGTTCGCTCCTGTGAAGATCGACCACGGCTTCGACTTCCATTTCTCGCTCGCGACCGCTTCAGACTAAGGTGAGTGGTTTCTTCCCCACTCACATCTAATTTAGCCTCAAGTGTAGAGTTTAGTTCGTATAATTTTATTTTATTTTCAACTGTTGAATTGATTTTGATTTCTGGAATTTTGATTTTTCGTGAATGTCCTTGTTGACTTCACTGTGAATTATTGCTCTGGTTTTCCGGCCCCTATGAGCATCGTCTCTGGCCATCTTTGTATTCATTCTTGAAGCAATCGATTTGAATTTTTGATAACCATGGCTTTGATTATGTGACGTTCGATCATTTCTTTGATCGATACAGCTGAGACTTTCCGAATTAAATTTTGATTGTTTCAATATTTTTCAACTTGATTTTTGAAATTTCTTTACTACGTCTCTGACTTGTTCACTTTGATCACGGCTTCAGGTTTGATTTTGCTTAATGTTATGTAGTAGATCATCCCTTTTGCACTATAATTCCTCTAGCCTGTTTCATTTTTTTTCCTGATGACTTTGGCCCCTGTCTCGCTCAGTTTGAAATTCCTGTATCATTGTGTATTGATTTTGAAATTTGCACTTTGATCTCTTTCTGTTGAATCCTAAGTTAATATTGAAATGAGTTTAAGTGGTTGTGATGAACTTGCACTTAGATCATAAATTGTATATAATTCTGGATTGAGGGTTGTTTGTCGATGCTATGGTACGTTTGGCCAGAAGTTGTTTCCCTGCATTTAGCTTGATGTATGGTCTAGTTTTGACGATCTTTATTGAGTCTATTTTGAATCGTCCTTATGAGACAGAAAGATGAACTCAATCTGACTATACTTTGATTTTTATGTGTCTTTTCTTTGTGTACATGTTTTGCACCATTTTGTTGAGTCTGATACATTGCCCTGCCTAGTTATGCTTTACTCTGTTCGTGTACATGTACCCTCTTGTTGTTGGCTTGATACTACGGACCCGTTTCTATACCATTATGTACCTTTTTGTGGTGCACATTCCTGTTTCACTGTCCTTATGCGTGTGCTACCTCTTCTTCATAGTAGGTTGAGCTGGTATATTTGTCACAGTGCATTCGAACTTGGTTGCATTGGATTTAAATCCACTGTCTTAACTTGTACTTGATTTGTTGTTGGTTCCTTTTGAACCTGTCTCTGAGATGTACTGTGACTATCCATTTTATATGTCGCAGTCTTTAGTTTTATGTAATGGTCATGGGTGTCTGCTGCACTATATAGTAGCCGTGCTTGTGCATTTTGACGTTGTTGGGCCACCATGTCAGTGCATTTTTAACCTGGTTAGCCTGCAGTTCCATGTTGTCACCTCTATCTCATTTTGTCTAGGTGCAGTTCGTAATGTACATTCAATTGTGTAAAAAAATTGGGTTTGGATATAAGTTTGGTCCAGATTTCCTTGCTTCATCATTGATTGTGGCATGTGCATCAGTTGTGTAATTTACTTGGTTTGCGTACAGTCTTCATCGCGACCTTTCACTTGAGACTGTATGTAGCTGTCTTGACCACTTGATTTCATTTGGATTTGTTTTTCGAATTCACTTGTGTTGAACCCAGTTTTAAAAACTCGGATTTGACCTTGTGTTGATTTCTATTTCTTCACTGTTGTGGCGAGGCAGTACACACGTGCGTGTACTGCAGCCACCCAAACTCGACAGTTTTGAATTGATATTTCTTTGCGTCGTGATGCATTGATCTTTTATGCTGTATTGGCGAGGCCGTACACGCGTGCGTGTACGGCAGCCAATCATTTGAAAAGAAAAAAAATTGATGTTTTAAAAACGGATGTTTTCCATTTAGAAAAAAAAAGATTGATGTTTTAAAATTGATATTGTATTTTTGAAAGAAAAAGAAGAGTTTTTGTTTTAGGCTGCCAATTCAATAATTTGAATCATATTTTGATTTGGTTCTGATTTGATGATTTTTATTGATTATCGCCGTTCGGCAAATCTGTTCTTTTCTAAATCATCTTCATTTAGAAATCTTTTCATCTATCTCTGCTGATTTATTGTTAACACTGTTTAGTGTTAAAATTTTCGTTATCCGATTTCTTTGTTAAAAGGATTGGATAGACGGGAATTATTGTGACTGTCGTCTATTTAAAGTATTACTGCCTATATGCACTCATAAACTGGTTTGAATTAGACTGACCTGTGTATTATTTTCTTTTGAATATAATACTCGGGTCAGACCGAGTATTTTTACAGCTTGAAGATTTTCGAGCAGCGAAGTTAGAGAGAGAGAGTAAAGAATCGTTTATTTTGAGAAAATTGTATTTTAAGATATTCCGCTGTATCAGTATTAAATTGTATAAACTCTGATGTATATAAAAAGATTTATAGTAATGTAATAAAGATTCATTTGTTATAATTGATTGTTATTATCTGTGTTTCTGTGGCTGATTCTGTTTAAACCTTATAAACTAAATAACAATTCGTCTTTTTGAACGTTTCGAGTTGGTTTAATTACCGACTGGAGGCGGTCAGAAGGGGGAATGTTACAATATTGTGGTTTGCTTTACCACTTGACATGTATCATTTTGTAAACCCTTTATGTATCTGTATATATGAAAAATGTATGTGATGATTTACTGTTCTATGATGTGTATTACATTTGAGTTGTTATATTTTATTCTGATAGATCCTCAGCCACCTATGGCTTTGTATTAAGTATTTATTGGATATGTCAATCCATTTAAGTAAGAAGTGGCATTGTCGGCGTATTCAATAGATAATTAAGACAAGGCTATAGATGATCGCTCCTAACCCGCTCTATTCTCCGCATTAGCAGACGGTGTTACCTTGTGATACTCTTTGTTAATACGGGTCTCGGAGTGGGGCGTTACAATTTCACAAAATTTTCTAAGTCCAAAATTCACAGAAAATTTCGGCAGAGTCTCCTTTGCACGGAGAGGTCTGGGAGAAATAATAATAATAATAATAATAATATATCATATTTCAATATAAAACATCCCAAACCACGGGAAACAATATAACATCGCTAGAAAACTATAATCCGAAAACGTACATATTTGTCGGGCAAACAAACGCTAATTTATGAAACCAAAAGCAATAGCAATTGCTTCCATAACCTGTATTTCACTTATAAAATCCAAATAAGTTACTAATTATATAAAAGAGAATTATTTATGTTGTTTCAATAAATAACAAACAAAACATCACAACATAATAATAATCATTTGCAAACAAATAGTACAAACATCACTTCCAACAAAGAAGACAATTATCCATCCATAGCAATCAAAACAAAGGGTTTGTTCGGGTTCAGAAACTTTTAATCGTATAGAACGATAAATAAACTACAAAGTATACCATGCACTCAACGGTCTTAGATAAAACTTTATAGATTAGTCATACATCCTAAACAATTTAAAGTATCATCTCCCCAACATCCCATAAGCCAAACAAATAATGATTTCAAGTATTATTCAAGTTCATTCTTATTAATTTCATTTCATACCATTTTTTGTTCATAATTTTCCATTCATTCAATGATTATTTTCTTTAATTCGCATTTATCACTTACAAAATTCCTTTCCCATTCATACAATGTCTTTTCCTCTTTTCATTACTTTACATTCACTGTTTACATAGTTATTTCCATTTCAATTATTAGATTATCCATTATTATGTAAGCTTCTTTACAATTTAATTCACCGTTAATAGATTATTTTTGTCACATTCATTTGTTTCATATATAGTATTATTGAATATTAAATTCATTTCTAAACCGTTTCAATGTTTTCTAAAGTTATAATCATTCAATTAATATAGTACTCATTTTAATAATAAATGGCTTCAACATTAACTTAAGTTTATAATTATTTACTTACAGTATTCATCTTTTCTATTACATTTAAAATTTGTAGCACTTCAAATTATTAACTTAAGTTTATAACCTTTTATAGCATCAAAATTCTTATTTATTGAGATAATTCTATTGAACACTTTCATTATCTTAAGTTTACTTGTATAATATCCTATTACATATTCTTATTAACATTTCAACTTTTAACATTTTGGTAAGTTATATATATGTCCTTTTAAAATGTAATTGAATGTTACATAAGTTTTTTTATTCATTCTAGTGAACAAAATGTTCAATAGTTACCATTTCTTATTTTCATTACCTATTTATATACAGTTTACAAATTTCCAATTTCTTATCTATTTCATTAATCATTAAACAACAAATTTGTTAATTTCATTTTAGAAGGTTCCAATTATTAATATAGTCAAAATTAAATTCATTACTATAATTTTAATTTCTAATTTACAAAAACTTAAGAACTAAGCAACCGGGTTCCATTTCAATCCTTTTAAAATAATATATATGTGTGTGTGTGTGTGTATATACTCATAACTTATATATATCCAATCATATTTATAAAAATTTAGATTTGTTATCAAAACAAAAGTGTAGTAAAACTACTACAGTAGCCTTCCCACTTTAAAACTCGAAAATGAATGTCGATGATGCGTGCACTCATCACCGAAATTATTTTCCAATGACCGAGAGGGGAGTACAAAACTTAGTTTCTTTAAAAATTCCTTTAAACATTCCTTTCAAATCATATTGAAATATTTATATTAGAAAATACCTCTAAATAATATTAATATTATATTCCAAAATCTTTTGAAGATGATTTTTCAAAAATCCCGGAACTTAAGTTCTCAAATTCCAATTTATTTTTTCTTTACTTGTAAATCCTATTTTACAATCAATATATATAAAATTTCACTTCCTAAAAAACAACTATATCACATCCAATTATATCATTTGCAAAGTTTATTCTTTTATATACAAAATATATAATAGGCAAAATTATTTCATTTACCTATATTTCAAAACAACATTGTGTCGGTCTGTCCTATTTAGTGTTTAGAAATCTCTATCAGTGCCACAGCGTCCCATGTACCGACCTGAATTTATAAATACAAAACAGAACAAATTAACACAATACAAAACCCTTTACAACACTAACAAGTACGCTCTCTCATATATACACTTAGCTACTCATTCTAGGGTATTACTACCCTTATTCTCTAATGAGTCGGACCCCATAATGCTAAGGTTATCGCTAAACCAAAGCACCGATACCAACTGTAACGACCTGTCTTTTTGGACGGTTTAAATCGACGATAAACCACACATGTTAGACTCAAACAATTCAAAAGGTCAGATTGTTATGGGGTAAATAAGAAAAAGCAGAGAAAGAAAGAAAAACAGATGCAGAATCTCGCAGCAGAATGACAAAATATAAAATCAAATAAACAGTTCATGAAGGTTTTTACAAATAACATTGATTATACTTTTATAATATAGATCAGAGTTACATACAACAAGCATAAATAATAAATAAATGCAGCGGGACAACATGATGTAGTGGAATAAATATAATAAATAATAATAGTACAAATCCTTGTCTTCGTCCTCCAAAAGCAGTCTTTGATAAACTGAAAATCTCAGGTTGACCCGAGCGAATTGTAAAGACAAAACACTCGAGTCAGAACTAAAAGAGCTTACGTAAGTTAAATCAACAGTAAATAAATATGAGTGTAACGACGTCGGAGATGTTTACGGGGTTTGACATCTCTTATCCAGTGTCAACATGAGTGCAATAACTCAAGAGATGTTCGAGATTCACATCTCCTAAGGATCCGTTAAACTATCTACATATATAGTACAATACGCTATTATAATATTGTCTACAGTAAAGTATTAAAATAGCGTTAAGGCGTTACCCATATCCCCCTTAACACATTTTATATATTCCCATAGTCTATACAGTACCATAATTCCTCCATAAACTGGAGGGCTATCAGAGGGCACTCTATAGGTATGGTACAAACCAAACTCATAGAAGGTGCGATAGGGCATGTGAACACGGCACCCAAGGCAATGCCAGGGTAGATATACCAATTGCGGATCTGAACTGGTGGTAAAACATAGCAGCTATTACCACCCATCTTGGAACACACTCCCAAATCAAAATCAAGGGTGGCCACCGAATCATCACAAAGTCATAATACGGTATCGAAGAAATGTGTCCGACCGGAGGTGCGAATCACTTAACCCGGCATGGCTCCTATTTTTAGACACATCTAAGCTGACTCACGGGAGTCAGTGTCACGTAAATACCTCATACAGAACTATTTGCCAAACCATCCTACTTCATTTCTGGAATCTCCACCGCGTACACAGTTGTTAAAGTGGTTTTCGGTATTTGTAGAGAGTATGACAATATCTGATCCCGGTCTCTTTAACAACCAAATGCTTATTACACACCAGATGGTTCTTTTACATTTCAAAAGTCAATTCATAATTTATATCAAAATATCATATTCGATTTCAAACCATATCACTTTCAAAATCATATTCACTTTCAAAATTGTCGGTAAGATAGGTTAATTAAATCCTCATTCCAAAATCGTCATATTTACTTAAATATGTCGTTTCACAAAAAGGGTATCAATTTCAAATTGAATTTAGGTTGTATCATCATCAAGGATTTAAATGTAAATACTTCCACTTTACACAGTTTGAAATTTTGAAAATAGTTTAGATGGTCATAAACAGTTTTAATAGTTTAAACATAGTTTAAAATAGATTAGAATAGTTTAAATAGTAGAAATAGTTTAAAATAGATTTAAATTTGATTTAATTATACTTTAAAATTATTTATATAGATTTAAAATAGATTAAATAGATTTAAATTATATTAAATAGATTTTAAATAGATTAAATAAATTTAAAATAGATTAAATAGATTTAAATTATATTAAATAGATTTTAAATAGATTAAATAAATTTAAAATAGATTAAATAGATTTGAATTATATTAAATAGAATTTAAATTGATTAAATAAATTTAGAATAGATTAAATAGATTTAAATCATATTATATAATCTATTTTAAATTGATTTAAAATAGATTAAATAAATTTAATTAGGTTAAACAGGTAAAATAGATTAAATAGGTTATAATAGATTAAAATAAATTAAAATAGTTTTAAATTGATTAAAATAGTTTTAAATTGATTAAAATAGTTTAAATTAGTATAAATGGATTTCAAAGTTATATCCAAACATTTTCAATAACTCAATTCCGATAAATTCATTTATATTTGACACTTCAACTTTGAAATTCCAATTTAAATCATTTGAATAATTCATTAAATCAATTCCAATTTTAGCATTAACACTTGGATTATCAAAACTAATTCAGTTTATATAAATCAATTTCTATTCAAAATGCCAGTTAACTGAATTCAAAATTTGAAGAATTAAAAATCATTTAATTTAACTGATCCGATGTTCGTATATAATTTTCTACCCTATGGTCAGTGATACGGATATTTATCATTTCAATCCGCAATTTAAAATTTTACAAGTATATATCATTTCAACCTGCAATCCTGAATTAAATAAAATCCATAAAATCGCTCGAGTCTATCATTTCAACCCATAACGATTTTCCCTAATTTGTAGATCGTTTGGGTATGTATCATTTCAACCCATAGGGAACTTGCAGTGTTATAACAATATAAAAATACAACACCCAGTCATCCAATATCAACAATCAAACATCCATCACAATCATCAACTAAATCAACCAATAAACATCAATAGATAACTGATTATCATTAATAGGTATTAAATTGACAATTAAATTCAATATTAAATTAAACGATGATAAATGCAATAAAAGTCAAATTTAACTAGAATGACAATTTAAACATACCAAACTCAATCGATTAATTTCTAATCACATCATAAATTTAATTTGACTAACATAAGATAATCTAGTAGTTGTGAGTGGGTCAAAACACTCACCTTTGATTTCAAATCGATTTGAAATCCAAAATAAGCCCCAAATTTGAACAGTCTCAAAATTCGTCAAAACTAGTTCCAAAATGTCCGGAACTTCGATATGATCCCAGCAGAGAAAACCGCGTGTGAATTCGACCTCGTTAGCAAAAGTTATGATAATTAGAACCCTTGAATTCGAAATAAAATTTAAATAAAAAAATGCACCACCACAGCCACGTCATTGTCTCCACTGCACAACCCTCTCCCAGGCAACATCGAACACATGAAAGCCCAAACTTTGACCGTCGATACCTGGTGCCTCCGTCCACCATTTCATCGCCGATCTCCACCACCTGGCTCACTCGACGTGGCGCATCCAACGAGCACCATGCGCCTTGCCCTCGTGGCCCCCATAGGCGATCGGCGCTGCACCCTAAGCTTAGGGTTTCGAAACCCTAATCGGCCATTTCCCGACGATCTGATCGCTGACTCCCCCATGAACGACTCAAATGAACCCCCCTTGCGAACTCCACAACCCAGTACCCTTCATTCAACAATCCGACGAAGTTGATCTCGACACGATGAACGACCGAGATTAATTCATCAATTTCTAGAAAAATGATGATTCGATTCGAGAAATGAATCATTGCTATAGATTGCACTCGTCGAGAGCTTCGAAACAATATATAATTTGATATGGTTTGGAGGGGTTTGATTTTTGAAATTGATTTGAAATTAAATTGGGGGTTTGCAAATTTGATTTTGTTTCTGCCATTGAGAAGAAGAAGCAGACGGATGAATTGTACGTATAATTATGAGAAGTAATAAGGCTGCTAGGGTTATAACAAAATAATATATACTAACGAATCCCGATAAGAAAGAATGAACATCCGAATAGATTTGAATTGACGATAATGACCCGAAAATCCCGTTCTGTCTTCGGAACGAAAATGAGTCATCCCATATATCAAAATAGATGTTTTCGATATTTTTAAACTCAATGGAACAGGTTTCAGGTCCTAATTCCATCGTATGAAGAAGTTAGCTATAAAATCAGCTTATTTCAAATTGATTTCAATTAAATTGATTTCTAGGCTTATCGAGTCTGTATGATCGAACGACAAGTCTGATCGCTACGAAACATGACACCTTATAATAATTCACTGTTATGGATCTGATGAAACTGGTTTCGTCGAAATCCGAGTCAGTGGCCAAAATGGCTATTTTCATGTCAATTAAATAAATTATTATTAAATTGATTAAATCACTTTTTAATTCCACTTTTAATAACTAACAATTTTTCTCATTTTTGATTACTTAGACATTTACAATAATTTAATACAAATTTACATATCAATTCAATGTTGACTATTACACTAATTACAGTGTTCAATTTCAACTGTAATTAAATCCAGTTAATTATAATTTAATTCCAATAAATTGATTTAATTTGATTTCAATCCTTTTTATTCAACCAATCATTACTTTATAGACATAGTTAACATTTGTTTACATTTTATTACATTAGTATTCTTTTTTAATCATCTTTTACCATATTAGTTGCAATATTTCAATTATATTGATTTTTTGTCAATTTTTATTAAAATTTAAAAAATCTCAATAAATTAACTTATCTTTGTTTCAACCTTTCATTTAAATCAATTATTGCCTTGTAAAAAAAATTGAACTTTCTGTACATTTTATTGCATTCACCTTTTATAGTTATCGTTTTGACTCATTTTACGTAACATTTAATTTTATTTAAATATAATTAATTAAATAAATTGGTAACAAATAACAATTTTCATCATTTCTACATTTAATAACATTTGTAAGTTTATTATTCCCAAACAAATGTTATAACAACTTACACTATACTAATTCTGTCTAATTACAATTTATTGCACATTATTTCATTAATTAATCAATATTTAAATTATCAATTACTCTTAAATCCAATTATCAATTAATACACATTATTACAATGAATTTACAATCTATAACCAATTATAACTTTTTTATCATTTCAATTAATTGTAATTACATTTAAAGCAGTTATCAATTACCTTAAATTAATACTATTACATTTCATTTCGATTATATTCTTATTATTAAATCACAAATTTTTATTTCTTCCAACATTAAATCACAAAACTTTATTAAATCAAGTATTTTTAATTATCAAAAATTACGGGTCGTTACAACGCATCTGTGAAGGGGGAGCTTTGTTGTAGGGGGAGCATTCAAATAGGGAGAGCTAATAGATTTCATTAAGACCAAATACATTTAATAGAGTCAAAAGCTTAATATATGTTTGATATCATCAAAAAAAAGAGATTGTAGAATACAATAGCCTATGATTTTTGTTTGATGATAATAAACATTATATATATATATATATTCGTTTAAATGTATTAGTTGTTGTACTATCACTACAAGGAAAAAGGCATTTTCCGACGGCTGAAAACCGTCGGCGGACGTCGGAAACCGTCGGAAAAAGCCATCGGAAAATAAGGCGTCGGGGTGCAGTAATTCCGACGGCTTCCGACACTTGTCGGAAGCCGTCGGAAAAATTGATCTAATAGCTGTCGGAAGCCGTCGGAAATCTGCTGCACTTTTTCTGTATTTCTGCTGCAATATAGCCTTCCATCCACATTTCCCATACAAACACTATTCCACCAATACTGCAGAATTCAATATATAATATTCCAACCAAATATCAAAAACCAAACTATACACAATTCACCGAACAAAAAATACATAAAATTAAGTCAAAACACATAACCATTACCCAAACTAATGTACAATACATAATAATATTCACAACACCAAATGTTCTATCAATTCCTACATCCCCAACATCCACATAATTATGCAACAAAACAGCTAAGTGTATCATAACATAGTACATAAATCATACAAAACAGAAGAAAAAAAAACATACCGACCAAAGCAATCAATCAATCTCCTCCCAAACCTGAGCCAGCAGAGGAAGGGAAGCGGCCACCATACTGCTGCATGTACTCGGCGATACGCTGGTCTAGCAACTGTGTGGTCTCTATGACCTACCGACGGTTCTTCTCATCCAGCTGCGCCACTCTAGCCCGCAAATCTTCGATCTCTGCTAGATCGATCTGAGCTCTAGTCTGCCTACCCCATCTCTGACTGCTGGCCTGTAATAAATATTTAATTTAGCTGTATGATCTCTGTAAGTGTTTGTACTAAATTAAAAATATGCATATATCTGGCAAACTAAATTAAATAACATGTATTTTTCGTTATTTTTATTTTTGAAATGACATTCAAGTAACGAATTAATATATTTTGGTAATGCATAATATTTTCATAACGAAGTGACTCAAAACCAATGTACTGAATTTGAAAATTTATATGATACCCAGCATATTATTTACTTACCACTTGATTGCCAAATCCGTATCGTCTGCCATGCTCCGATGGATCCATAACTGACTCAAAAATAGCATCCTCCTCATCCGTCGTCAGCTGATCTCGACCCGTATCAGCAAGGAGTTTCGGGCGCTGCTCCATAAAATTTTCCTGCATTAACAAATTAATATCATCATATCTTCTTTCATTATATTTTAACAAGTAGAACAATTACTAATGCTGCATAAAATGAAATATGCTTACATGGCTCTTGGTGGATTTATCGTCGTGCCATGTATACGAAACTGTCCCGTCCGGATTTACATGCTCGACAGCATGCGTATGAGTAAACACGTCCATATAGCCCACAGGACCATGCGCCTCAGCTTCCTGAAATTTATTTTTACATACAATTATTGTACATTTGAAATTATATAGCACAAATTATTTACAACTTGCTTTCAGTAAATTTACCAACTTCTGCGATACTGCTGAAATGACTTCGACCCTCCGCGATGAGTGATGAGATTTTTATTTCTGTTTGCAGAGTTTCTTTCTGACTCTGCCTGCACATTCAAAATTGAATACATTATTTATCGATCATGTATTTTTTGATATTTACTACCAGTCAAATAATTTAAAAAAAATAGTATACTTGCCTTCGCCTCGTCAGTTTCCCAGTATCCCAACCATGCTTTCCATACGCTCTCCCCCATCCAACGTGGTTTCTTACCTGATTTCTTGATTTCGGATATCAAGTCTCTATAGTTTTTACGCATCTTCTTCATCCAATACCCTCGTGCCAACTGCATATCATCTGTCTGAATGTCTATCTCAGCCTGTGCTTCACGATAAAACGCAAAACGAATTTTAATCTGTAAACGATAAACAGTAAAAAAAACGACAAAAACGAATTAAAAATGGAAAACAGAAAAATATACTTACTAGGACATCCTGCCAAATACACTCTACTATGTGGGGAGGGATGTTATCCTACTTCGGCTAACACGCACTCATCCTACTCCGGTAAGAAGCTTCTTTATCTCTTTTTAAACCGCAGACCAATTTTCTTTATCTCTTTTTAGAGACGGATAAGGAGCATAATAAACTTGCAATGCTTGATTGGCTAGTACAAAAGGATCGTACTTGTGATAGTGCGATGTATGCTTTATTTCGATAAGATTATAATCCTTGTGCACATTAATTCCAGAACCTGAAACATTGCTAAACCAATTGCATCTAAATAGAAACACCTCCTCCACGGGTCGTGAGAAATATGTCGGTTGTAAAATTTGTATTAGAACGCCATAAAATTCATTTATGTGATTTTCTGGATCGTCCCTACCTTTTACAAATACACCAGTATTATTCGTTAATTTTTCTGCACCGTATTCTTTGGTGTTAAATTTATATCCATTGACGAAATATATTGGATATGTTTTGACCACTCTTTTTGGTCCCATCGAAATAGTGATTTTCACACATTAGATTATCGGGCGGCATATGTCTTTTTGCAGCTTGTACAACAGCCGTAAACCCAGCTTCAGTGATGTTGTATTTTGACTTCATCGCAATGTATTCTGCGATTACTGGTAGCTGAGTGCCGCTTTTACAGCCATCCCAAATAGGTTTCTTAGCAGCATCTAGTTAATCATTAAAAAAAATTTCTTTAATATTTGGTTCATCAACATTTCCATCATCGTTGTCAACTTCAACCACAGGAAACATTGATCGTGCTGCATCTTCGACCATATTTTCTATACGGGTCGTCGTAACTGCTTCGTTAACGACACATTCAGACTCTACAGAAGTATTTGCTACAACTTCTCCATGTCGATCCCAAACATAATACTCAGGTATGAAACCGTTTTGGCATGAATGAACTTTCACAATTTCTGGTAATAAATACTTCAAATGTCTACACCTACTACACGGACAATGAATTTCTGGATCGTTTCCGTTATTACTTAAAGCGAATTCAACAAATACATTTATACCATTATAAAAATCTTCTTTTATTGAGCCTCTCAGTCCTTTTCTTTGGTCCATCCATCTCCTCCGATCAACAAAATAATCAATCATTTTTCCTATTTGAGAAAATGAGTCACATGTTCAAAATTTAATATTTATTTTCAAGAATACAAATTCGAAAAAGATTATTTTCATAGTCGTATAATATTTGAATATAAAGAACTATTTCACAAATGCGTGTACGCAGGAAACAAAAAAGAAAAGTTAGGCCGAAATTTTATGAACCGTTTGAGACGAAATAGTATACAAAATGTAAATGCTTACTTTGTTCATAACTTGTCCAATACAGAGACAAATTCAACAAACATTGTACCAGATGAATATAAATGGTCGTTTTTTGAAAAAAACGACTATTTATATAACGATCATGTACAACACTCGTCAGACGGGGCCAAAAACTCTATAAGGGACATTAGTTAATTAAATGTGCGCATTTTACGAAAAAATACAGTTTTACTAACTGTTCAGATTTACAAAAATATATTTTAATTTAACATATTTATTCGACGTATTACATCAACTTAAAGCTAGTTTAACATTTTTGTCATTTTTCAACGCACACAATTATAATTTAGACTCATGCATTTTTTGTTGCATAAGTCAATACATGCACAATATAATACTCCTGGCTTGTGCATTCATTTTATCTTATTCCAACTAACACAATACAATGATAGCAGCGCTACACACATATACAATTGTAGAATCAAGGCATAAACAACGATTTACATATACACGAACAACCATAAATTATACCTGTTTTTCATAATTTCACGATAAAAGATGAAATAGGTATACCATGAAATGCTAGAAACTATTATAACACTATTGGAAACAATTTCAATCACCAATTAGCCCTAATTTATCAACTTATGCAAATCTAGAAATATGGTAAAAATTGAATTTTTCGCGAAAATAAGTGATTATACCTGAGCTAGAAAGCAAGAGAGGTTGAATTCATAGCTGGGGAGGATGTAAAAATACGAAATTAGTGATTGGAGGCTTGGGGAGTGAATTTGGGAATTTGGGATTAAGATTTTAGGTTTGCTGAAATGGGGAAGAAGAGGCTCGGCTGGGCCAGAAATACGCGATTTTCCGACGGCTTCCGACGGCCTGTCGGAAAATAGCCGTCGGAAGCCGTCGCCCCCCCTCCTCGTCGCTATTTAGCCATTTTCTAGTAGTGTATTTTATTTTTTAAATAATTAAATAAATATATGTTGAATAAAATAAATAACTTAAAATTCATTTTCAAACAAATATTTTATTCAAACAAATATTTTATTACAAATTCGAATAGTACAAATTTGAGCTCTCGCTACATTTACACATTTTCAATTACAATTAAATTTCAATTACAACACAATTTTCAATTTACATATTACACCTCACTACATATTCACTCAACACTCGTATTTGATCTTCAACTCTGTTTTAGCCTGTATCCAGCATCTGAACTATTTGCAAAATAAACACTGACGCAGTAAAATTGAAAAATAAATTATTTTGCAGTGTACAATAAAATGTGTGTTTTTGAAAATATTATTTGCCTCAGTTATTTGGGTTGTTCGTCATCATTTCTTTTAATTTATCTTACACGAACAACTTGTGACATGCACAGTGTATCACTATACATGCCACAAGGTCGTGCACACAGTTACACTTGCTTGTTAAAATTGCTGGGATAGGTGAGCACAAGGTCAAACCCAAGAAAAAGTTGGATTCAACTCAAGTGCAAAATAACAAAAACAAACATGTCAACTTGAATGCAAAACAACATACAGCATTTCAAACATGATCAAAGAATCTCACATACATGAACATACATGAATCTAGACTTCAAATGGTACAATGAAATCAGGTCCAACCAAAATGACAACTGCCTCAACAATATGTACATATGAATACCCAGACTAGAGGAAGGTTACATATTCAAGGCTAAGCAAAACGAAAAGATCTCACCATATCAGTTCAAGCAAAAGCAAACTGAAATGGACCAAAAGTGCACAAGACATAATCAAGACAGAGTGCAAGCTTTTAGTTTCAACCAGGTTTATCAACTCAGTAATTGTAAGTCCACAAGGACAGTGAATACAAGTGGAACCACACAAGCATCAGGTAGTTTAACTTAAAGCAACTCAGGAAACACAGACAAGAGGCACACATGCATACAACATGTACACCAGACTGTGCACTGAAGTGAAATCACACCAGACATGTAACAAGACCAACAAACGAAATGACTCAAAGAAACTGCACAGTCAACTTGAAGCAATGCAAGGAAGCAAGCAAATAATGTAACCTAGACCATAATCATATATGGAAGCAAGCACTCGAGAAATATGATAATGGAGCATACATGTGTAGACATTTACAAATATGCAGTGACAAAGTTTCAGTTACAAAGGCACATACAAATATGTGGAACCAATATGCATGTGTGGACATTGTAGACACTGGAACAAGGCAACATCTCGAGTTTCAGACCGCTAATGCAACTCGGGCTAGAACAAGCTCGAACACACATGAAAACATGCTCAGGACATACACATATATACATACATATATGTATGTATGTATACACATGATGAACATACTTGAACTAAACTTGTATGCATATATATATATATCAGTTTCAGAGACATGAACAAAACCATGGACCAAAGTGCAAAGAAATAGAGCAGTGGACACTTCACAATGCAACCAGAGTTCATAAATACAATTTTACAGGGAGATGCAGCAGTCCAAACATACACATGAAGACTCAAAGTAGTGAACCGGACCAACATACCGACCAGACTGCAACAACATAGTTGTGAACACATATAAGTGAACATGAAACAGAGACATGAATAATTTCAAGTGCAGACGCACACACATATATACATACATGTATGTATATATGTATATGCTCATGAAGACCATTTCAAATTTTACAAGACTCCAGCAACATGAAAGCAGTTTGAACCGGTTAAAATATATATAAATGAAGAAATTCAAAGTTGTGGGTCATGAAAAAAGTCATGGTTCGAAAAGAGAATGAAACAGCAGTTCAAAAATTGCCAGCAAGTCAATTATGAACAAGTCAAAGTCCAGATCATCTCAAAATTCAAAATGCCAAAGTCGTAGGAGCAAAAGAAGGAATCAATTTAAACTATTCAAGCAATATTCAACTAAGAACAAGTCAGAAATCATCACCAACGTTCGATTACAAATCAATGACCGAGCATAGCAACGTGAAGAATTCAAATAAAAATATGAACGAAAATATAGGGTTTCGATCCCTATTTAACCCAAATTCATCATCGGCATTTTCTCATTCAAGTTCAAGCAAATCAGAGAGCAAGCATTGAATAAAATCACGAAACTCAAATTAAAGTCGAGAATAACCAATAATCAATAAAAGGAAATTCACATACCAGTTAAAAAGCATCGTTCGAGCTCGACTAAATTGGGACGACCGTGAGCAATTAAAGCCAGAGATCAATTGACGAAGCATATCAAAGAGAAATTCTCACCTCAATCGATCAATTTTTTATCGACGTTTCAATTTGAACAATACCCTAATTTCATATTTATATAGAAATAAGGCGGCCTCGAGAAAGAGAAAAGGAACGGACTTCTAAATTATTACCACACTATCATTTGTTTTGGGCCGGCATTTATTTTATATTGGGCTTAGTTTTTAAATAGGGTTTTGTTTTATATTTATTTCCATTTGTAATTTTTCCTTTTAAATTGTGTAACTTTCTAGTCGTGTGACTAGGTACAAACTACAGAATGTAGTTTGAGAATTCGCAACTCAATGGTTGAGTTGTGGCGGGGTTTTGAGGTTAGAGTTAGGTTAGTCAAGTTAGCGGGTGTCACAAATTTACGTGTGTTTGTAAGCATTTGACTACTTAATTTCTAGTAGAAACCTTATGGGAGCACGTAGGTAGGTTATTGCCGAAGTTGGGTAAATTTGTGTGTGATCTCTACTACATTACTTTCTGTTATTGTTTTTATTTCCGCATTAATTTTATTATTATTAGTATCACCCTATTCATCCCCCCTCTAGGGTGAAAACGATCCTACAAGATCAAGCTAGAAGACATTCAAAAAAAGGTTCTGCATTGTTCAAAGATATCGAAGAATTGGACATCAAGCCTTTACAATAGCAACCATTATAAAGCATATACAAGCGGCATAGGATGTCGAGCTACATGAAATGGATATCAAATGCCTGCAGCTGGCAATGATGTCATAAATCAACAATGGAAGAAGATATCGAATATTAACAATGAAAAGAAGGATGTCGAAATTCAGCAGTATGAATATGGTGTCGCATTTCATCGGTATGAAAAAAGGTTGTCATGTGTCAACCATATGAAGGGATGTCGGATGACTACTCTAAGGCAAAGTGCCAAATGCCGACAACATTACACAGATGTCATAAACCACCGGTATTCAACAAGATGTCGTCTATCATCAATATAAAAGAAGGATGTCGTAAGTTTCCCAGGTTTGATAGGATATCGTAAGTCAATAATGCGACAAGGATGTCGAAGGCCATCAATGGTCACATATGATCACCCATATAGCAAGGATGTCGTATATCATCAAAGCAATGACAGATGTGATAGATTGTCAAAAAAGCAGGATCCCACATATCGACAACGTACTAGAGGTTTCCAAGAATAAGAAATAAACAAAGGGTTGATGCGTGCTATCAACACAATGAATGATGCCAAAAATCAAGGATGCCATGAGCCATATGGCAGCCATGTCATCTAACTCCACCCCTATAAATACGAGCCACATGACAATGTAAAAAAGGGGCGATTCTCTCTCTACTTTTCTTACATTTCAAATTTGTAAATCCTAAATTGAATTGGAGGTTATTAGAGCCTATTTTACTATCACAACTTTATGCAAATAGAGACTTGTACAAAACCAATTTCGTATAGCATACTTCAAGTAAATGATGTCACTTGGGTACAATTTGCTTCGTGACTCACATATGACCTTTAATTATGACCTTATGTTCTCGATATCGACATGACTTCTTTTGATTATCGAAACCATGAACAAGCATATTTCACCTTGAACTTGCATACTTCTTTTGGGCTAATACAAGGTTGATCAAGCCTATTCCAAGCATAGACCTGTTTGCCTTGTACATGTTGGGTTAATAAGAAAATTTGTTAATATTTTAGCACTAGAAGGAGGGCTTGAACCTCTGATTCCCTGCATATCCATATAAGAAACCATCATTAGCCTGCATACGTATGGTATAGAGGATTTATGCTAACCTTCATATTCCATAAAAAAACTTTGCTAACCTTGCATAACCTTCTTTGGACAATATAATGACCATCTCTAAACAAGGATCTTCCATGCCTCGTTTGGCCAAACCAGTTATTCAAGTCATTCACGACCCTCGGTTTCATGAAGAACAATTGTTAAGATTATCGGGCTTGCAAATTATGAAAGAAAAGAAGCAAGTAGCTCTTTATAATCCGAACAAATGGAGTATAAACCCATTCCACATAGGATCTACCCCAATTTTTGCCTTGATGAAGAGAGCCCAAAGAAATATAGTTTGTTCTTAAAAATGAGGAGGACCATTCAATTCCAATACGAAGGAACTATCTTCGAAGAGGAAATGATAAGAGATGTCAATAAATTTGCCGAAAAGTGGAAAGGAATAATTTATCGTTCTCCCATGCCTGTCAAAATTCAAGAGAGAAAGTTAAGGGATGATATACTAGTCCAATGCTGCAAAAGAGTTAAGTGGGAACCAAAAGCACTATGCCCTAGAAATTCCAAAATTCATTCTCTCACCACTTCCTATGAGAATATCTAGTTCCTAACTAAAGAGAGGCTAAACTATTGGCCTTCTAAGAAGGGACAACCAAGAAATGAATGAGATCTTGGAAATGCCTATTTCCAATATCGCAGAACAAATGGACATGATACTAATTAGTGTCGAACCTTAAAGCAAATGGTCATGAATTTCTTGGCCAAAGGAGAGATTCAAGAGTTTGTTAAAGAGATTTAACCAATGTATCTACAAGGATTGAGTACTCAATAAAGAGGATTGTTTCCTAAGAAGGACATATAAAATAGGTAAAAAAAACCTTTGATCCTGCAAGATGGCTTGGTCAAAGCACCTCCTAGAGGGAGGTCAGAGTAAGCCTTTGGTCCCGCCTATAAGATTTTCTAGAGGACTGCAAGCCTTCGATCCTACTTGTGTGGCTTAGTAGGAGTGCCCCCTAGAGGGAGGACAGAGCAAGCCTTTGGTCCCGCCTATAAGATTTGCTAGAGGACTGCAAGCCTTCGATCCTGCTTGCGTGGCTTAGTAGGAGTGCCCCCTAGAGGGAGGACAGAGCAAGCCTTTGGTCCCGCTTAAGGTGGCCTGGCCAGAGCACTGACCGGCCTTCAGTCTCGCCTATAAGGCTTGTATGAAGCGCCTCCTAGAGGAAGGACAGAGTAAGCATTTTGTTCCGCCTGAGATGGCCTGGCCAAAGCACCTAACCAGGCTTTGGTTCCACATATAAGGCCTGATTGGAGTGCCTCGTAGGGGAGGACGGGTTAGTCTTTTGTAACACCACCACCTCTATACCCATACCATCCAAGAGTATATCAAAGTAATACTGTCAGATAATACGGAGAATGAGACGATATGAGGAACACACGTGAATATTCGCTTGGGCTAACACTATTACGTATTAAAACATCGAATAAATAACTCACTTATGCGTACATGGTATCAGCATAAACCAATAAACATATGTGCCTTCAGGATAGAACAATACATGATATACAATATATAAAAAGAGAACACAGAGTCAAAATCGCAGCGGTAATATATAATACACAAATATATACAGTATGTCCAATATACAACTCCAGAATTGACATACATGAAATTATATAATACACAACTAATATACAAAATATCACATCCTAGTCTCCTCTATGCTCAATATAAAAGCCAGTCTCACTGTCCTTGTATCTAAAATGTCTCAAATTGACTCGAGTGTTATAAATAACACACGGATTAGACTATGCCTATAATGATTGGTGAGATAAAATATGTAAAATCAATGAAAGGTATAATAATAATACTCATAATGACATTAACAAGTTCAAATATCTCAAAAGAGCAATCACTTCAATTTCACATAATAAATTGTCAACACCCATATAAAGAACACCACTCAGAAATTACGAAACCAACGTCAAATGGGTGAATCATCCATATTTAGAAATCATCATCAAAATCAACACACATGCGTGTGTAATGTGAGATAGCTTATCAAATCATCTAGACCATATCTAACATCACACAACCATAATATAAATTATCCACAGCCAAATCACCAACAATAAAGTGAGGTCATCTCAAAAATACCAAATCATCAAAGAGTATGGATATACGGGGACTGACTACACTTTAGACTCAACCAGTCTCTAGTCTAGTCAACTTATTATAGGTATGAGATATTCAATAAGTTCTCATCGAGTAATTTAGTAAGCATGCAATTTCATCATTTCCTCACATTTTCCCGCTTCTCATTCGTTATATTTTATTATATTTATTTTATTGAACCTCTATTATATTTTATTTTATTGAAATATCTCAACAAATATTGCTAACGTTTACCATCCTTGGCATTCATAGGTCTGTTGCTACTTATTGTACGCTAGGAATGCTAAATGTTAAAAATACACCGATGAAGAAGTTGCATTATTGCTTTCAAAGAAGAAGAACATTGTTAAAGGGACTCACTTTTTGAATGTCGGAGTATAATCTTAAAGGAACTCTACCCAGGCGAAAAAAAACTATTAGAAGTAGGTCATAGATTTAAATTCTATGTAACGCATGATTCAAACCATTGTACATATATTGACCATCTAAGAATTGTAGTATAACTTTATACTATTACTTAGGTATTCAATTTTATTTTTAAAAGAAAAATAATAATTGAAAATGTAAGAAATGAGCCCGTAAAGTTGGAGTCCTTTACGGTAACTCATTTAAGGTCTGCTGAATTATGATTCGTATACCTTTTTACATGCATCAACCTAGTTAAGAGCTGTGACATTTTCATGTGCTATTCATATATCTGACCAACAGCCAGATCGTTATACTTAAAACAAGTGAACAATTTTAAAAGCAAAGAAGGCACAACCGTTGAAGATACCAATCAGAAATGAAGTTTCAAACGTGAGAGCGTCTATTCTTTTCTGACAAAGAGTTGTACAAGGATTGCAGATGCATTACACTGTTATTCTAAACTTTACAGATTCGAAATTCTTCGGCTTACCACCAAATTAATAGAAAATTTGGACAGTGCTAGGATTACATATTCTCCCTTCTTTTTTAATGGCAATAGATCATTATTGAGGAAATGAATGCACTACAAATACAAATTAAACAGACCCAATACACCCTATCATGTACATGGCCCATATAACAATCAACAAGCCCAATAACTTAAAATGCACTTTTAAGTTATTCGCCATTTCAAATTTGAGCAAAGGGGCCCAATCGACCCTCAAAGGATAAAAATAATATTCGCTACTGTAAATCTCAGTGGACCAGCCGTAAAGATGTCATGGGCTGAACTAGTATAACTTTTACGAAGTGCAATGCATGATGGGTCCTTTAACAATGACATTTGAGGACTTCGGAAGAAGCATTAAATACTATAATAATAAAGTCTTTAATAACGTAATGTGCGGGTTTGTTTTCTAGAGAAGTTGCCATTCTTTGCCAACTTTTTTCATCTTTGACGATAGTTACATATTTGTTGTTTTTTTCCCCCTTGTATACTTATCACATCGCAAATAAATAGCCTGCATGACGTGTGCATCATTTAGATTCCTTTCCCACGTAATATTATTTTCCGGATGATGAAACAGCTGACGATTTTTCTATGTTTGAATAGCTGATAATTTGGGGCTTATATTGTATTTTCAGTCCATGTCCAACAGCTCGACTAATATTCAGATGCTGAATATTACTCTTAGTATAAAGGAGGTGTGCCCAACAACTGGACGTTGATTAAATCAGCGTTCATTGTTGGACGCTAATTAAATCAGCGCCCAAGCTTTGGACGCTGATTTAATGAACGTCCGAGGTTGAGCGTCTATAAGTGGAGCGTTCAGCTCAATTTTTCCTCATTTTTAACTCGTTTTGTTTGCTTTCTTATCTAAAAAAAATCGAAATGCCGTCACGTGTAACCAAAATCACAAGACGAACCATGCACCATCAACCAAAAGAGCTTGTAGGCCCAGCACATATTGCTCCAGCTTCGGGTATGACGATTTTCCAGCTACAAATTCTACACGAACTGCCAGAGGGATACAATCATCGTATCTTCACGGCATTGGATGCGGTCGAGGTACAATTCTAACTAATAGACAACTAACCATTGAATAATGTTTATTAGATATATAGATATGTGATATTATAAAGTGCCTTACTTAGTTGTTTGAATTTAAATTGTACAATAATTTCGAACAATCCTTTAATTTTTTTAGTCACAGTACGTCAGTTATCGAGGTAGTTGGGCGAAGTGTAGAGCGCAACAGTATGAGACACTACCCCAGATTTTAGTAGATAGGCTACGGACTCGTCCTTTTGTACATTTCTTACAGATTAGGCCACCACAGTCATTTGATCGTCCACTTATACCAACCCTAGTTAAAAGGTAGTGGCCTACGACACATACTTCTCATTTTTCGAATTTTAAGCTCGGCATTGTTGGACTTTAAGATTTTGATTCATGACAAGGAGCTCAAGAATTATCAAACACTCGATAAAATTGTACTTAAAGTTGGTATAATTTTAGTATTTATTGTTAAAATCTTTCCTCAAGTTCAAACCTGCATATATTGAAAATCACAAATATTTAGTCGACTAAATATAAGATTTAGCCTACTAAATCAAATATTTAGCCTACTAAATCAAATATTTAGTCAACTAAATCAATATTTAGTCAACTAAATACAAGATTTAGTCTACTAAATACATTTAGTCGACTAAATACTGGAAATTAGAACTATGAATTTTCTATTTCTACTTAGTTGACTAAATAACTATATTCAGTCGACTAAACTTGTTTAAACTGTCATATTTTCAAATTTTCTGAAAAGATATCTCTTCTTCCTGAAGAGAAATCACTTCCAAGAAGAGACGTGACCATTTCCAATTCAACAAAACTATTTGTAAACAGTTGTAACTCTTCAATCACTATATATATGCATGTCATTCAAGATCTAAATAACATAACTCAACTA
Source organism: Allium fistulosum (assembly GCA_030737815.1). Taxonomy (NCBI): domain Eukaryota; kingdom Viridiplantae; phylum Streptophyta; class Magnoliopsida; order Asparagales; family Amaryllidaceae; genus Allium; species Allium fistulosum. Next base: position 1,212,458,200 of record CM060904.1, on the reverse strand, counting down.
AACTTTCTACTCTCTACTCTCTTGAATATTCAGTTGTTTAGAAATTGTGAAATCAAGTTTATAATTCTCTTTCTAAAGCAATTTATACTTCCTTTATCTTCATGGACACACAAATATTCATATCATACTTAAGGAAAAGATTATAAGAAGGGTGTACTTCATTTGACCGCAAGCAAAGCGAAGAAAGCATTTCATTTGTATCAAAGTCATGTTCGGTTGCTCAGGCGGGAAAATCCTGTTCAGTTGCTCAAGTGGTCAAAGTCTTGTTCAGTTGCTCAGGCGGTGTAAACCTATTCCTTGGGGTTAAGTGAGAGTTGCTATTTTTAAATACAGAAGGAGTCTGGGACTGGACGTAGAATGAGAGTTCGAACCAGTATAAAAATCTCTGGTGTCATTTTATTTTACTGTTATATTTACTTATTTTATATTCTGCACAAGTAGTTTAGATAATATCCATATTACATGATCCTACAGTCACTTTCATTTGGTATCGGAGCAGAGTCATCTTATAACCGTAACATAGTTATCTGATATTTTAGTAATATGGAATACAACACTAGCACAAGTTTCTTTGAAGGTCAATCTACTACACGACCACCTCTATTTAACAGGTTGAACTATAACTATTCGTCTACTAGAATAAGAATTTATATGCAAGCCAATGGTTATGAAACCTAGAATATTACTCAAGCGGAATATAACATACCTACTACTGAATATTCGCAATGGTCTAACACACAAAAACTAGATGTTACTGCAAAAGCCAAAGCTATGAATTTATTATTTTGTGCATTAGACAAAAATGAGTTTAATAGAGTTAGCATGTGTAATACAGCTTATGAAATTTGGCATACACTTAAAGTTACACATGAAAGTACTAACAAAGTAAGGCAGAGCAAGATTTCTATGCTCAAGAATCAGTTTCAGAATCTCAAAATGAAGCAAGATGAAACAATAAATGAAATGTACTCTAGGTTTTAAGACATATATCACTCTCACTTAGCGTTAGGAGAAACATATTCAGACTTTGATATTGTTTCAAAAATCCTCAACTCTTTAACGGATGAGTGGGAACGAAAAGTCTTAACGATCGAAAAAGCTAACAACATTTCAACCATTAAACCAGAAGAGTTGATAGGAAATCTAATGTCATATGAAGTTAATCTCCACGCAAAACAAGTATAGACACAAGATAAGAAGAATATAGCATTCCAAGCAGAGAAGGATGAATCAGATTTAGATGAGCAAGACATGGCGTTTATTGCTAAGAATTTCAAAAGGTTTTTGAAATTCAGAAAGAGCAACAAATTCAGAAATAACAATAACGGCTTCAATAGTAATAACAACAACAACAAGCAATCGTCTTCTGTTATTGAATGTTATGAATGTCACAAGAAAAGGCACATCAAGAAAGATTATCCTGATCGAAAGAGAGACAAATTTAAGAATACGAAAGACAGATCCAAAAAGAAAGCCTTCTCTGTTACATGGGATGATTCAGAATCATCTTCATCATCAGATAGTGATACTGAACAAGCCAACATCTTTTTATGGCCACAAATGACGAGGTGAGTGATTTAACTTTTGATCATTTAGTGGATATAAATTCAGAATTACTTGATAAGCTAAGAAACATCAAAAGAAAACATAAAGACACTCCTGAAAAATTGAATAGGACTGAAATTGAGGTAGATATGTTAAGAAATGAGAAAGAAATTTCATTCCTTTTGAAAATAAAATCTTTATTTTTGTGAACAATTTCTATAAAAGATTTTTTGTATTTTTTTCTAATCAAAAAATTGTTGGGTTTAGGAACCCAAATCTTAATTATTTTAGAATGATTCGGAACTTTTGAAACTGATTTTGCAATAATATCATTGTTCCTTTTAAAATTATTATATAAAGAGTTCCTTTTCTTAGGAATATTTTTTGATACTTGCTTATATCCTAGTCCCTTTTTATTTGAAACTGATTGAGAATTTTCTATAATTTTAGAAAGATTCTCTCTTCCTTTGTTAAAATTAGAGACACTTTTAGTAATATTATCTAATTTTGTTTTAAGATTAGAAATATCTAATTCCAATATTTTAATATTAGCTTTCAAATCATGATCTTCAACTAAAAGAACATCATTTTTTCTTTTTGAGTTTCAATTTCTTGGCTTAACATAGACAGTTGAGAAGTTGTATTAGAACAAGATTCTTGAGAAGTTTGACCTAACTCTTAGGACCCTAACTTTGTTCCTACAATTGTTTTGTGTTTGTTGTTGTTTGTATTGTGTATTTGTTATCCTTATTATTATTGTATGTGTTGTGTGGATTGCATTTGTTGATATTATAAGTTATCATATGTGTGTGTATATGTTCCCATATATCTCTCTCCTTTTTGTTGATGACAAAGGGGTAAAAGAAATATCGCCGTACACTAACAAATTTTGTAGGTTTACAAGATACCAGCACAAATTCAGGGGGAGTTATAGTCAATAGATTTTTGTCGAAATTTATCTCATATGAAGTTGCCATCAATCAAAAGGGGGAAGAATGTTGGACTTCAAGATTTTGGTTCATGACAAGGAGCTCAAGAATTATCAAACATTCGACAAAATTGTGTTTAAAGTTGGTATAGTTTTAGTATTCATTGTTAAAATCTTTCCTCAAATTCAAACCTACATATATTGAAAATCACACACATTTAGTCGACTAAATCAAGTATTTAGTCGACTAAATACAAGATTTAGTCGACTAAATCAAATATTTAGTCCACTAAATACTGAAAATTCGAACTATGAATTTTCTGTTTCTCCTTAGTTGACTAAATAACTATATTCGGTCGACTAAACTTGTTTAAATTGTCATATTTTCAAATTTTCTGAAGAGATGTCTCTTCTTTCTGAAGAGAAATCACTTCCAAGAAGAGATGTGACTGTTTCCAATTCAACAGAACTATTTGCTAACAGTTATAACTTTACAATCACTATATATATATATATATGCTTGTCATTCAAGATCAAAATAACTTAACTCAACTTAACTTTCTACTCTTTACTCTCTTGAATATTCAGTTGTTTAGAAATTTTGAAATCCAGTTTATAATTCTCTTTCTAAAGCAATTTATACTTCCTTTATCTTCATGGATACACAAATATTCATATCGTACTTGAGGAAAAGATTATACAAAGGGTGTACTTCATTTGACAAATCTATGTTGTAATAAGAGCACGCAAAGTTAAGAAAACATTTCATTTGTATCAAAGTCCTGTTCGGTTGCTCAGGCGGGCAAATCCCGTTCGGTTGCTCAGGTGGTCAAAGTCCTATTCAGCTGCTCAGGCGGTGTAAACATATTCCTCCGGGTTAAGTGAGGGTTGTTAGTTTAAATCTAGAAGGAGTCTGGGACTGGACGTAGAACGAGAGTTCGAACCAGTATAAAAATCTCTGGTGTCATTTTATTTTACTACTATATTTACTTATTTTATATTCCGCACAAGTAGTTTAGATAATATCCATATTACACGATCCTACAGTCATTTTCATTTGGTATCGGAGCAGGGTCATCTTATAACTGTAAGATAGTTATCTGATATTTTAGTAATTTGGAACACAACACTAGCACAAGTTTCTTTGAAGCTCAATCTGCTGCACGACCACCTCTATTTAATGGGCTAAACTATACCTATTGGTCTACGAAAATGAGAATTTACATGCAAGCCAATGGTTATGAAACCTAGAATATTACTCAAGTAGAATATAACATACCTACTACTGAATATTCCCAATGGTCTAACACACAAAAACTGGATGCTGCTGCAAATGCCAAAGCTATGAATATGTTATTTTTTGCATTAGGCAATAATGAGTTTAATAGAGTTAGCATGTGTAATACTACTTATTAAATTTGGCGTACACTTAAAGTTACACATGAAGGTACTAACAAAGTAAAGCAGAGTAAGATTTCTATGCTCAAGAATCAGTTCTAGAATTTCAAAAATGAAGAAAGATGAAACAATAAATGAAATGTACTCTAGATTTCAAGACATATATCACTCTCTCTTAGCATTAGGATAAAAATATTCAGACTTTGATATTGTTTCAAAAATCCTCAACTCTTTAATGGATGAGTGGGAACGAAAAGTCTTAGCGATCGAAGAAGCTAACGACATTTCAACCATTAAACCAGAAGAGTTGATAGGAAATCTAATGTTTTATGAAGTTAATCTCCACACAAAATGAGTACAGGCGCAAGATAAGAAGAATATAGCATTCCAAGCAGAAAAGGATGAATCAGATTCAAATGAGAAAGACATGGCGTTCATTGCTAAGAATTTAAAAAAGTTTTTAATATTCAGAAAGAGCAACAAGCTCAGGAATAACAAGAACAACTTTAACAGTAATAGTAACAACAACAAGCCATCGTCTTCTGCTCTTGAATGTTATGAATGTCACAAGAAAGGGAACATCAAGAAAGACTGTCCTGATCGAAAGAGAGACAAATTTAAGAATACGAAAGCAGATTCAAAACGAAAGCCTTCACTGTTACATGGGATGATTCAGAATCATCTTCATCATCAAACAGTGATACTAAACAGGCCAACGTCTTTATTATGGCTACAAATGACGAGGTGAGTGATTTAACTTTTGATGATTTAGTGGATATAAATTCATAATTACTTGATAAGCTAAAAAACATCAAAAAAATATAAAGACACTCTTGAAAAATTGAATAGGACTGAAATTGATGTAGATATGTTAAGAAATGAGAGAGAAATTTTAGAAGAAGAACTTGAAACTTCTCAAGAATCTTGTTCTAATACAACTTCTCAATTGTCTATTTTAAGTCAAAAAATTGAAACTCAAAAAGAAAATAATGATGTTCTTTTAATTGAAAATCGTGATTTGAAAGCTAATATTAAAATATTGGAATTAGATATTTCTAATCTTAAAATAAAATTAGATGATATTACTAAAAATGTCTCTAATTTTAACAAAGGAAGAGAGAATCTTTCTAGAATTATAGAAAATTATCAGTCAGTTTCAAATAAAAAGAGACTAGGATATAAACAAGTATCAAAAAATATTCCTAAGAAAAAGAACTCTTTATATAATAATTTTAAAAGGAATAATGATATTATTGCAAAATCAGTTTCAAAAGTTCTAAATCGTTCTAAAACAATTATGATTTGGGTTCCAAAAACCAACAATTCTTTGATTAGAAAAAAATACATAAAATCTTTTATAGAAATTGTTCACAAAAATAAAGATTTTATTTTCAAAAGGAATTCTGAACCCTCTTGGGTTTAGTTTCCAAAGACCTAACTCTTAGGACCTTAATTTTGTTCGTACAATTGTTTTGTGTTTGTTGTTGTTTGTACTATGTATTTGTTATCCTTATTATTGTTGTATGTGTTGTGTGGATTGTCTTTGTTGATATTATAAGTTATCATATGTGTGTATATATGTTCCTATATATCTCTCTCCCTTTTGTCGATGACAAATGGGGAGAAGAAATATCGCAATATACTAACAAATTTTGCAGGTTTACAAGATACCAGCACAAATTCAGGGGGAGTTATAGTCTATAGATTTTTGTCGAAATTTATGTCATATGAAGTTGCCATAAATCAAAAAAGGGGAGAATGTTGGACTTCAAGATTTTGATTCATGACAAGGAGCTCAAGAATTATTAAACATTCGATAAAATTGTGTTTAAAGTTGGTATAGTTTTAGTATTCATTGTTAAAATCTTTCCTCAAGTTCAAACCTACATATATTGAAAATCACATATATTTAGTCAACTAAGTCAAATAAATAAAATATTCAGTCGACTAAATACAAGATTTAGTCAACTAAATATAATATTTGGTCGACTAAATATTGGAAATTCGAACTATGAATTTTTTGTTTCTACTTAGTCGACTAAATAACTATATTCAGTCGACTAAACTTGTTTAAACCGTCATATTTCCAAAAATTTTGAAGAGATGTCTCTTCTTCCTGAAGAGAAATCACTTCCAAGAAGAGATTTGACCATTTCCAATTCAACAGAACTATTTGCAAACAGTTGTAACTCTTCAATCACTATACATATGCATGTCATTCAAGATCTAAATAACTTAACTCAACTAAACTTTCTACTCTCTTGAATATTCAGTTGTTTATAAATTGTGAAATCAAGTTTAATTCTCTTTCTAAAGCAATTTATACTTCCTTTATCTTCATAGAGACACAAAAATTCATATCATACTCGAGGAAAAGATTATAGAAAGGGTGTACTTCATTTGACAAATCTGTGTTGTAACAAGAGCACACAAAGTCAAGAAAACATGTCATTTGTATCAAAGTCCTGTTCGGTTGCTCAGGTTGGAAAATCCTGTTCGGTTGCTTAAGTGGTCAAAGTCCTTTTCGGTTGCTCAGGCGGTGTAAATCTATTCCTCGGGGTTAAGTGAGGGTTGCTAGTTTAAATCCAGAAAGAGTCTGGGACTGGATGTAGAATGAGAGTTCGAACTAGTATAAAAATCTCCGGTGTCATTCTATTTTACTCCTATATTTACTTATTTTATATTCCGCACAAGTAGTTTAGATAATATCCATATTACACGATCCTACAGTCACTTTCAGGCATTACCCCCGCCAAATTTTATATGTTGACTGGGATTGAGATCAGAGGCTCTGACAGGATGCCATTTCCTTTTGACCATACGTTTGAGAGCCCCAAGGTCTTCACTATTTATCTACCCCAGTTTCAGGAGGGTCATGTTGCCTCTGGGGCGGTTCCCCTTACATATCTACAGGCGTACATTGCAGCTCATATGGGCACCGAGGCTATGAGCGACTCCGTGCTTAGAGCATTTCTACTGTACTTATTTGGTTCGACTTTCTTTTCGACCCAAAAGAGTACCATTAGATTAGGTTACCTTGCTGCGGTAGCCGATTTAGATCAGCTGCACACTATAGACTGGGGTTCCGCTATACTCGGATATTTGTACATTGCTCTTGATTCTTTTGCGTTGGGGGAGGTTAGACAGATGTTTGGGTTTTGTACATTCTTCTATGCTGGTACTATGAGTACACGCCAAACATGCATCCATGTATTGTTGAGACTGCTAGTCATGCTCCAAAGATATATTTTCCGCGCATGAGATGATGGAAGCGTGTTCAGTTTGTTTCTCGGGCGCCTATGGGGGTTAGACACGACCTGAAGGAGGCCCGTACGCAGATTGATATGAGGTGCAGGAACAATATATTCCGGGCACCATGGACTGCATATTGGATTGCCATGACACATGCGGGCCTGATGCATGATGCTTATCCACTTTATATTTCATATCATTTGGGCATGTGGATGACGATCTTACTCCCACCGGCGTTTCTTCCTATTTGGTATTTGGGGGAGCGATGATGGTTTCAAACTACTGGTGAGTTACGTATCCGTGGAGATCCATTATCTTGCGACGACATGTTCGACAGACGTCAGACTATTGGATCACAGTATATACAAGGATTGAGACAGACTGGATGGGTAGATGCTTCTACATTTTTCTTAGCGGATGGGGACTATGACAGCTGCTGAGTTAGAGTTGCTCCTCGACGATACATGTTACCTGACTACGCTCGAGGAGTGAACTCCGATCATATAGGCCCACACGTTGCCAGCTGTAGAGTTCAGGCACCTCCATTTTCTTTTGATCCCACTCCATCCTAATATTCTCAGCAGCCCATGGACTTCGGTCTGGACACCTCTTATAGAGCGTATGATCTTACCAGTACTCTTATGGAGCAACCGATAGTTTATCCCCTGGATCATGATATAGCCGGTGTCCCCACTATTGGACTATACCAGCCTTATGAGGTAATTTGTTGTATTAATATTTAATTGTATAGTATTAGTTAATCAAACGAATATTGATATATTATATGTAATTACAGTATGTAGGTAGGTTGGACGAGCATAGGCGATATATTACCGCCATTCAGCATATGACACTTGTTCGTACCCAGGCGCTCAGTCTTCAGGCTCAGTAGACTCAACAGGTGATGCAGGCACAGATTGATGATTTACAGGCTCTGCTGCTGCATTTCAGTTTGATCATGGTGGTCCTACTCATGTTGACGATGCTATAGACGACGACGATGATGCTGTTGACTTAGGATGATCATGTTGTGTACTGTTACATTTATTTTACCATTGATTGTATATATTGATGCACTACTATATTATATTGAGGACATATATTACTGTGTTTATTTGTTACGTTATACAGCTTTTTTTACATTTACATACAGGACATGTATTGTATTGCATATCTTTATTTACAGTGTCTTGTCATATCGAGCACTGTTTGCACGTTGCACTACTTTTGATGTTTGCATAGCTTTATTTACAGCACATTTACATTGCATAGCTTTATTAGCGGTGTCACGTCATATCAAGCACTGTTTGTATGTCGCACTTCTTTTGATGTTTGCTAGACTTAGCACTCTAGACATGTTGCAGTACTTTTGATGTTAATGCTATTACAAAGTGGTACAGTATTTTGTATTATTCGAACACTGTAGCCACGTTGTATAGTTTTGCCATATAACATCTTCTTACTGCTATATATTCTATTGCTTGGCAAATCGTTCTGAATTCATCTCATCCTATTAAGCAAAAAATTGTGGATTATAGCCATATTTCCTTGCCAGAATCATACTCATATGAGGGTCCTTTAAGTCACGAGAATGCTCCTAATCCGTCTTACCCCAAAGAACCAACCGGATGGTATGTTAAAATGGAGGAAAGACATTATGAAGATGTGAGAGAGTATGAGAGAAATTTGCAAGAGCAGAGGCTTTTGGAGGATGGGAGAAGACAAAAGGAGGAGTGGAATAGCAGCAATGGGAGAAGGCAAAGAGGGCTTGAAATACGGGCTCAACAACCTCAACGAGAACAAGAGGTTGATTCTGGAGAAATATACTGCAATTGTGGAGTTAATGTTTTGTATTCCATCATAAGAAATGGATCGGACATAGGTCGACGCCACTATAGATGCCACAATTTTCCTGATGGATGTGGACTATGACAATGGTTGGACGATCCTTTACCTCATCGTGCAGTAGTGTATGCAACTGAACTTGAACAAGAAATTGAAACCCTCAGGCGGACATTTGGTTTAGTTCAGTTATCACATGGTCGAAGATAGATTTTAAATCATCCGGTTTGTATTTGTTTTAGATCTTGTTTGCATCATTTCAATTATTAGTTTGGTACCACTGTATCGGTTTTATTTCAAAGTTGGCTGTCCTTTCTGTATCAGTCTTTTTCAATGTTGCTTGTTATATTACGTACTCAGTAGATAGTGAAAGTGTACACAAATTTCTAAAGAACTAAAAGAAAATACATAGAACTTAAAAACACAGATTGAACTTATAGAAAATACATGGAACTGAATCCTAATACATTCGATTGAAAGGAAATACATAGAACTTAAACAGAAATAAATAAAACTTCATTCGAACTGTCTAATATAGCTAACCCATAGATCATATGCAGCATGTCCAACAAATTAGTATGATGCTCCCAAAGATAGCGTGAATCATACATAGCTCATGTTAACTAAAATAGGTCTCCTTCCTTCACTATGTTTATAACGCTTTTGTAACATTGACAAGCTTTAGTAAACGTGACATAAGTACTGCGAGTATCTAGAATCTTTCGAATTAATCTACAATCAGAATGATTATTAAAGGCTTCGTTTAGGGTAACCCGGAAATCTTGCTCAATCTCCTCTTCCATATGTCTTGTATCGACTTCTATGTATGCTTTGATTAGTACCAAATAATCATGTGGAGTCCAACTTTCATTTGCCATGGAATATTTTGTACAATTCAACTATGGGATTTTCATTTAAATAGGCAATTCATACTTGTCATTATATAGATCAATAATGTCTGCCACTTTCTAAAGTTGATTTGACTACACTCTGCATTATTTGTCTGCCACTTGCTAAAGTTGATTTGACAACACTCTACATTATTTGTCTACCACTTGCTACAGTAGATTTGACTATACTTTGCATTATTTTTCTGCCACTTGCTACAGTTGATGTGACTACACTCTACATTTTTTGTCTGGCACTTGGTAAAGTTGATGTGACTACACTCTGCATTTTTGTCTGCCACTTGGTAAAGTTGATGTTGTGCAGTTAATGTCTCGCTATTACCCCGCTATAATCCTGCTATATCTTATAGTGGATTTCTACCGCTATGATTTTTCCATATAGCTCCAAATATAGCATTGCCGCTTTAAGCCCCGCTATTTCCGCTATATCCCGTTATTCCTGCTATATTCTGCTATTTCCGCTATATCTTTTTTAAAAGAAATGAATTGAAAAATGACATTTATACATTATAAAAATTATGAAATTAATTTATTTAATTGAATTTTTAATATTTTTTCAGAAATGAAAATACTCTAATATTCTACTAAATTCAATTATGTTATATAACAGTTTTACGTTTATTTACAGCATATTCACACATGTTTTTATTTAAAATTATTTATGTATTAATTATAATTCAATTGGATATTGATTTTTCATTTAATTACAATTTATATATTTGTAAAAACATAAGGTACAGGGTTTATATGCTCTTTTAGAGTCATCCGCTATATCCTGCTATATCCTTGCAGTATCCTTGCTATGACTTTTTGCACCTCCGCCGCATTGAATATGCCGAGCGCTTTAACTACATAGAGTTGATGTGACTACACTCTGCATTTTTTGTCCGCCACTTGCTAAAGTTGATTTGACTACACTCTACATTTTTTGTCTGCCACTTGCCACTATCTACATATCGTATCACTTCTATATAAGCACTTCAACTTCCATTCCATGAATCACATTTAACATCTTCTTTCTCTCCTAGCATTAAACGAAATACAACAATGAATACTTCATATTTACTCAAATGTGTTATGACATTTGATAGTGATTCCGATGAACAAGAGATACTCCAAGAGGAAGCCAAAAAATTGCAAGAAATAGCTGACATATGTCGTGAAGCTTATGGCTCTACATCCCGAAAACACGGCGGATCGGTCATAGGTCGCAAATATGTAAACCGTAATCAATTTGCCTTTCACAAAACTCTGATGCAAGACTACTTCAACCCAAATTACACTTATGGACCCGATATGTTCAGAAGAAGATACATAACGAGAAGAGATCTATTTTTAAGAATTTTAACAGGTATTCAAAACAATGACAAATATTTTATTCAAAAACAAAATGCTTTAAAAACACAGGGGCTTAGTGGTGAACAAAAAATAACTGCTGCACTGAGGATGTTAGCTTATAGCACCCCAACAGATGCATTGGATGATGCATATCAGATCGTAGAGACGACAGCGTTAAAAACTCTCGACAAATTCTGCTAATATGTGGTGGATGTTTTCGGCACTGAATATCTTTGATCGCCAAACGAGGATGATGTGGTGTAGATTCGATAAATGCATGAGAGCAGAGAATGGCGTGGAATGCTTGGAAGTCTCGACTGTATGCATTAGGAATGGAAAAACTGCCCCAAAGCATACCAAGGAGCTTACAATGGTAAAGAAAGAAAACCAACTATTTTGTTGAAAGCCATTGCTTTATACGATTTATGGATATGGCATGCTTTCTTTAGAATGCCTGGATCTAACAATGATTTAAATGTTATTGGGAGATCACACTTATTTAATGACCTGGCACTTGGTCGAGTAACTCCAGTGTCGTTTACTCTTGGGCAAAACACTTACGAGCACGGATATTATCTTGGTGATGAGATTTATCCAAAATGGAGCACCATTATGAAGACATATCCAAACCCAATAACAACAAAGCAAGCAAAGTTTGCTGCGATGCAAGAGGGACAAAGAAAAGATGTAGAAAGATCTTATGGCGTTCTACAATCCAAATTTGCAATAATTAGTAATCCATGTCGACTTTGGTCTCGAAAAAAAATGTCCAGAATCATGTTTGCAGTATTATTATGCATAATATTATTATTGAAGACGAAAGGGATATGGACGAAGAACAACGTCACTACGAATATGATGTAGGGAAAATGCCAGAAATACTCCGAGATGGTGTTCTTATAACAAAAGAAGCATTCAACGTTCAAGTGGAACGTCAACTTTCATATCGCGATGCACAACTTCACAGCTAGCTACAAAAAGATCTTATGAACACATTTGGAATTACTTTGGTGATTGTTAGATCAATTTTATATTTGATCTGTCATGTATGTTGATACGCATACAACTACTCATGCTAGGCCTAAAAGGTTCATATAATTACCAGAAGGTGGATAGATTAAAGAGCAGGGGACAAAGGCTGATAGTTTGTTAGGAATTGCTGAGAGTTATTTGAGTCTATTTTCTTTAGTATATTTTCTGTTATTGTAGAGGTCCTTACATTAAAAGTTGTTTTCAATGTATGGCTCCTTAGCAGGCCACGTCACCAGTTTGTTAGGCAAGTTGCTATATATGTACCACCGGAGAAAGTGAATGGGATATATGGAATGAATTAATCAAATATTTCTCTCTTTCATGTGCTGTTCTCCCTCTTTACTGCGAAATCTTCTTCTCTAATGTCTCTAATCCTTCCTCACTAAATTAGCTCCATATCATTTTGGTGCTTTCACTGTTGTGCTCACCTCCTTCTTCTATATCTCATCTCTTTTTCATCATTTCACCCACCACGTTATCGCTGAAATCATGGCCGAAACCACTCTCATCCACCCTCAAGTTATTGCTGAAATCAAAGCAACATTCCCATCATCATACCCCATTAAACGCATTACCTACTTGGAGATGCAGCAGCTCCATGACCAAGGATTATGCCTCAGCTGCAACAACATAGACAACCCTAGCCATCACTGTCGTGTTAAGAGAATCGTTCTTGTGTTGCCCGATGAAGATCCGAATATCGAGCAACAACCTATGCAGACGGCAGCCCCAAAGCAGCTTAGTAGCCAAGCCATTTCACTCTTTTCCCTCAACCATGCTTCAGATCTGAAGAGTCCCCAGTTTCAGTCCGATGGCCTTAGTAGTTCAGCTGCAATGCAAACAGATATGGGCATCACTCATCACCAATTGCATACAAAATTGGCTTGCAATCTGGACTTTCAAATTGGTACATCGTTTTTTTTATCCATATCAGTTGAGAATAAAGAAAACATAATGAGGAAAATATTATGTTGTAAGAATTCTTCATCGCATATTTGGCTGAAAGAGGATGATGCACACAACATGTTTGTCGAAATGAACAAATTGAAGCTAAATTGGGATGATGCACCTAATGTGTTTGTTGAAATGAATAAGCTAAAACGGGAAAACAAAATTTTCATTTTTGACCCTGGCGGCGACATCTTCGATGCTAAAGTTTTCTTTATAACTCATGTCGTAGCTTAATAAATGGTTGTGGCGAGAAAATGCTCAATAAGTTTGACAAGTGTTCTTCGACCTTGAGGACAAGGTTGATCTTGAAGGGGTGGGTAATGATATGCATACAACTACTCATGCTAGGCCTAAAAGGTTCATATAATTACCAGAAGGTGGATAGATTAAAGAGCAGGGGACAAAGGCTGATAGTTTGTTAGGAATTGCTAAGAGTTATTTGAGTCTATTTTCTTTAGTATATTTTCTATTATTGTAGAGGTCCTTACATTAAAAGTTGTTTTCAATGTATGGCTCCTTAGCAGGCCACGTCACCAGTTTGTTAGGCAAGTTGCTATATATGTACCACCGGAGAAAGTGAATGGGATATATGGAATGAATTAATCAAATATTTCTCTCTTTCATGTGCTGTTCTCCCTCTTTACTGCGAAATCTTCTTCTCTAATGTCTCTAATCCTTCCTCACTAAATTAGCTCCATATCATTTTGGTGCTTTCACTAAGAAGAATGATACGGTACTGTTGTGGATCTGAGATTTGGAGAGGAGGAGATAGAGAAGAATGCACAGAGAAGAAGAATCTTTCAGAAATATTGTTTTCTTGTTACCCAAATATTATTTCTACAGTAGCATATATAGCCAATTCTTCTAACAAACTTGCCTACGTGTCCACATGGGGACCATTCCCTATAACAACTTTGCAGAAAAAGGAAATTTGCAGTAACAGAAATAACAAACAAAGAAACAAACGAAAATACATTAATTTCCTAACAACTTTCTGGGTGGACGAATTGTTCTCTTAGGCCTTGTGCTCCTGGGTATGTTGCCTTCCTGTACTGATGGAATAGTAGTATATGTATCAATACCCACCCCTTCAAGATTGACCTTGTCCTCAAGGTCGGAACTCTCAATACTGAATATTCCACCGGGATCGAATACAAATAATGCCTTTTCAAATATCATTGGTTGTCCGTTCCTTTCGACAAACAGGTTGTGTCCATCGCCGATCCTATTTTTCTATAGAAAAGAAGAGATAAAAGCATTGCAAAATCTCACAATAAGGCAACAACCAATGTTGATGAAAATATCGTTGTTTTGTATCTTAGTGGAGTAGACATGAAACGGGTCGGTCGCTAAAATTGCTTCCAAGGTGTTGGGGAAAGGGATTTCTTCATCGGAGCGCAATTTCAGATCATCATTCGGTATGGTGCTGAAGATTGGATTGGTTGCGCCAGTGAGTGCGAAAGAGGATATCTCCTGATCGGAGAGTAGGGCTGTTTTTGGCGGTTGTAGTAGGTCAGGATTTGATGATTGCGATATAAGTGTCGGATCTTTATCGAGTAAGGTATTGTCACTGAATGGGCTTGGGGCTGGTGGTGAGATGGAAGAGGGTTTTGGTGGAAGACGTGATTAATGAAAGGCGGGCGAGACCGATGGAGTTATGGGTGTGGAGCTTGTCGACGTGATAAGCTAGAATGGTGACTTGTTGGGTTATTTTGTTGAGGAGTTGGCGTATTTCCTCCATGACGTGAGAATATTGAAGAGGAGGTGAGAAGACTTGGAGGAGAAAAGGGGAGAAGAGCTCACAGGTGAAAGCACCAAAATGATACGGTACTGTTGTGGATCTGAGATTTGGAGAGGTGGAGATAGAGAAGAATGCACAGAGAAGAAGAATCTTTCAGAAATATTGTTTTCTTATTACCCAAATATTGTTTCTACAGTAGCATATATAGCCAATTCTTCTAACAAACTTGCCTACGTGTCCACATGGGGACCATTCTCTATAACAACTTTGCAGAAAAAGGAAATTTGCAGTAACAGAAATAACAAACAAAGAAACAAACGAAAATACATTAATTTCCTAACAACTTTCTGGGTGGACGAATTGTTCTCTTAGGCCTTGTGCTCCTGGGTATGTTGCCTTCCTGTGCTGATGGAATAGTAGTATACGTATCATATGTACGCGTTTGCATTGTAATAGTATTTAAGTTGTCTTATTACTATGTATTGCATTTCCTTCAAAATGTTATTTTGTTTGGTTATTGACTTTGTCTAAATGGAAACAAGAATGGTACAACATTAATTAATAACAAAATACAGGAGATTTAAATAAACGATACACACCAAAAGCAGTACAACTTAAACAATTCTAAGACTAAAACAGACTTCTTCGAGGGAACTTGGAAATAATTATTTGTCATTTGCGCTCCATCCAATACTGCTTTTGCATGTCATCCATCCCCGTCAGATCTTTATCCATAATCATCCGTTCTTGTCTTTCCCTTTCTATATCCAGCTTTTGTTGCTCAATTTCTGCAAACTTACGCATCACATCAATCTTCTCCTACGCTAGCTTGCTTCTATCTTGATGCCTTCTTTTATGAATTTCAAGAGCGGTATTCACTTTAGCGTCCACCACGATATCAACCTTATTTTTTCTCTTTGCTGCTTTTACCCCTATTAGTCTATAACCTTCATCCGGTCTTTGGTTGAGCGCATCCGCCTCATTTTCTCCCTGAAATTGACTTTCTCTACAAGATGAATCTCCCGGGCTTGACGAGTATGAAGATTTCAATGCTTTATTCTTCCCCTTCTCCTTTGTTTGAACGTCTCGGAGGCTCTTAGCGTTATCGGAGTTCCACTTTTGTGTGCAAGTCAGCAACTCGTAACGGTTAGGAAATTGGTAATAATGCGCTTTTTTAGCTCTGTTTTTCCTTGGAAAAAGCTTTATGAATTCCTCATCGCCATTTTTTTCTGTACACCAAAAAGAAAAAAAATTAATAATCATATTTAATACAAAAAACTAATAATAACAAGAAACATACCAAATGCTCTTCGCCTCCCATTCCACTGGAGTTCGCTTTCTTTATTTTATAAAACTGTGATTCATAAAACTGAGTCTGACGATTGATTTTGCCGAATCGACCTTAAATCACCGACAAAGATCGAGTATTTTCGGGATGCTTAAGGTTGAAAGTATGCATTATTTTCTTCCAAAACTTATCGCCGCTCTGATCGTTGCCTCTAATCGAGTCGTTCGTATAATGACAGTAAATGCTGCATAAATCGTAGTCCTCGTCGCTTTTCCATAGGTTAGATGAATGTTGTATGGAAGTAGTGCTCGGTTGTTGCTGGCTGTCGTCGAAGTAATAGTTTTGAGACTGAAAAGGATGCGTGAAATCTCCAAAATGTGAAGTCATTTTCAAAGAATTAAGGTTGTAGAAGAAATGAATGAAGATGGTTGTGTAGATAGGAAGAGGAAGGAGAGTGATTTTATAGAGTTTGCGTGAAGTGGCCGTTGGAAGGAGCCGTTGGGGGAGCCGTTGTGGAGATAGCCGTTGGGGTTATGGGTGTTGATTTAATCGGTATCCAGGGTCAATTCAGTATACTGAATTGGCCCCTGAACATTAGAATTAATATTCAGCGAATATTAAGCTGTTGGAGTGGAAATTTTGTGTGTGCCTTAATATAAAGGCCGAATCTCCTGCTGTAGGAGGTGCTCTTACGTAAAAGATAATAAACAACAAAATATATTAAATGCGTAGGAGCAACTACCCTATAAATATTTCGATTGTGGGACAGAAAGGTTTTGAATTTTGAATTTCCCAAGAGAGATGGTACTGCAAAGAAAGAGGACGGATTCCCCAAACATCAATTATCCTTCAGAGGAGCGTCTTTCTTTGAACCAAATAAAGTAATCAAACCAATTTATTTATTGGTTTGTTTTTGAAATTAAATTGATTTACAATTGATCCATACAATAAATACAAGGAATTAGTTTAGTTATTGGTTTAATAACCAAATTAACCGCACTTTTATTATATTATCAAAATTAATAATATTATAATACTTTTTCAAGATTAGTTTAGTGGTCTAATAAATTATATTTATGTATCAAGAAAAACTATTTAAAAAAACTAAATAAGATTATGTTAATTATATATTTATGTTTTATTTTGAATTATAATGAATATCTCCAACAGACGATGTGAATAATATTTAGTTTGATTAAATTGGATAACCAACTATCGGTTGGTTTGATTTGATTTTAATTTTTATTGGTTTTAGTTCGATTTAACAATTTTCATCATCGGATCCATCAAACGTTCACCTCCAAATGAAGAAATTTGGCATAGTTCACCTTTTTCATCAAAAATCTCTTTCAAAACATTTCTTCCAGTTTTTATAAATTTTCTAAATCCTACACAACCCTAAATTTAGTCAATTTTTTCCGTAAATTTCACCAACGAAGACCCCACTTCTTTTGTTCATTTGTACCCCAAACCATAAATGAAGGAAAGAAAATGCTTACGGAATTCTTTGAATGAAAGCTGAATGAAAACCTAATAGAAAAAACATTACATAGGAATACATACAATTAATTATACACAGTAATCAGTAGTACCCCCCAATCTTTTTTTATTAGGAACTACACCTACGCCTGCTTGAGCCGCTAACGTCACCGTTTGTATAAACGATCAAATTCTAACCATCTAAATTACTGATTCTGACAACCGGCGATGTTGTTATACTACGGAACCACCTCTTGTTGATCCCATGTTAGAGAGCCACACTTGGCAACATCCTTTATCTCCACCAGAAGACAAATTGAAGAACATAGAAATACGGCGGCATAGTTTTGAAAACCGAATAGTACGTAGAACCACGATGATTACAGGTTTGAGGTTCAAAGGGTCAGATCGATCGAACTGTTAAGACCGTGCACTTATTGTTAATTTTATTTATAGTTTAATCAGATGAAAAAAATATCATGATGGTAATTACATAAACATAACCATAAACTCAATCAAATATGCAAACCCATAAACAACAACATAGTCCACAATTAGGACCTGCTTAAGTAGTTGGGTTGCCCTAGGTAATCTAAAATTTGGCAAAAAATAAGACCAATTGAAATGGTGTTGCTCCAGGCAACTGGAAGGAAAAAATGTCTCAATCAAACCTAGGACTTCAGTGCTGGGAAACTTGCGCACTACCAATGCACCAGCACCAACTACAGGATACAATACACACTAGCGTACTTAAAATATGAAATTACTTTAACCTTTTCTTTTTCTCATAGAGATTGCCCTCACCCGGAGATTGCCCTAGACAGCCGTCTGGTTCGTCTAGCCCTTAAACCGGACTTGTCCACAATTCACAATATAACCTACTGTACGTTAACCAAAGTACATCATATATTACAGTTGCTAGTTTTCTAGTTTTGACCAACTCACCCTCCCATAGCAGTATAGTAGTATAATACAACAAAATAAAAAAAATCCAAATTTTAGCTACCCTCACAGTATAACAAGATAAATTTTGATTTTTTGATACCTATATGGCACACAGGGTCGATATGCGAAGGCTCTTTGGTGGCGATTGCACTGACTATTTAAGTGGTGATTGCGGTGACAGATTTGATGATTTAGGAAGGGTTGGAAAATTTTGGGTCCATGGAATAAAGGCACGGCACACTTTAAGGTTGAATCCATAGTTTTTTCAGCGGTTCTTCAGTTCAACCTAGGATTCAGACGTGCGAGATCCAATTCGCTTTCAGACTGCAGCGACCCACGTTCCACGGTTAACCGCGGTCGAAATGCAGCACAGTACGGTCTTCAAAACACTGTAAGGGTGATGGGAGTTTGCCAATTTTCATTGTGTATGACAAATTATCATGGAAATACCCATCGAATAAATATTTGCACTGCGAAAATTCTGTGCAAATATGATTTGAAACCGTAAGTAGTATGCATGTATTAGAAATGCCATACGAAATTTTTGCACTAAGTTTGTACTGTTGGACAGCAGTTGAGTTGATGTGGACATGGTAAATATTTGCACTGTAATCATTATTCTGCATTTCGCGGCAATTATTCTTTACCATAAATATCAAGATTTTTTAAAGCGTAAAACAAAGATTTTTAAAGTAGCGCTTCAAGAGCAGCATAAAATGTGTTTCTTGATACCACAAATAAAAATAATAACCTCCTACTTCTAATACTAAAATCTAATTCTTCACTCAAACATTTAATCAATGAACTTTTTTTTTCTGTTTGTTTCTTGGTTTGATGCGAGCATAGGGTATACGAAATTCTCATTAGCGCATCCTTCCATTGCTATACCGAGGGAATTAGGCACAAGGACAAACTTTGAAAAAAATTTAGACCGAAAGACACAAAGTTTCATTTTTAGGCTGAAGGACAAACTTTGGAAGAAAATTAGACTGAAGGAAAATGCTAAATATAGTTAGCATTTTGTACAGTGTAAACATTGTACAAAATGCTAATTATAACTAGCATTATATCCAATTTTACATTGTACAAAATGCTAGTTGTATTAGCATTGTCCTTCAGCCTAATTATCTTTCAAAGTTTGTCCTTCAGCCTAAAAATAAAATTTGTTGTCCTTCAGCCAAAAAATTTATGAAAATTTGTCCTTGTGCCTATTTTCCACAAATTCTCATTAGCGCATCCTTCCATTGCCAAACTTTCTCTTTTTGCTCTACTTATTTTCTCTATCTTGAAAATCCTAATTTCCAAAAAAATCTTATATCAAAATTCACAATATAAACGGCTATTGATTGCCGTAGTTATTAAATTTCAACGGTGTTTAAGCATCATACGATTATTGTAAGTGCCGAACATAGCCTTGCGTCAATTTTAATATTTCTTACATTATTTTATCATTGGTGTGTTTGAATTATGATAGAGTGTAACCACCGTACAATTGTTGCAAGTGTTGAGCGGTGCTTTTCTAAAATTTTAATATTTTCTATAGTATTTAACCACCATGAATTTTAAAATTTGGCGATGTGTAACTATTGTGGGTTTGGAAATTGAGCAGCGTGTAACAACCGTTTGGTAACGTTATACACGGTAGGTTGGCATCAAAAAATGATATATATATATATATATATATATATATATATATATATATATATATTAAGTAGATTGCAAAACATAATAAAACAAAATGATATAAACCTACGACGACTACGAAATACGGTTGGTTTTCTTTACTGATAAAATGCTAAGGTGATCGATCGAGGAAGATAGCGCGTCGGTAATTTTTAAATTAGGATACATAGACGGTAGACCCTAAAATATGTTATTGGTAATAAAAAGTACGTGGTATGAAATGTTATGGTATTTTTAGTATTGGTATTCGAAAGGAATTTCATGGCACCCATAGCATCACACTTTTTAAATAGTTTCGATTAAAATTTAGCATTCAGAAAATATAACGTTCGACCATGATTGGCGAAGTTTTACTACATCGATTTCAATATCAGTTCGAACAATAGTATTGTTGTATGTTGAAAGAAGAAATTGATTTACACTGTTTCTGCGGTTGGAGAGATGTTTCTATTTTATGTTAAATTTTTTTTATGTTGAACTCTATTTATATTTCTTGATTTATCGGTCTTCAACGGGTATGATAATTATTTGATATTCGTCCGTATATACATTCGATATTCGAAAATTATTTTGAATGCGGATGCAGATGCACATCCACATCCGAAAGCATCCATTGACGAGACGAGACTAGTATAACTTTTGTGAATTGTATGATAGGTCTTTAACAGTGACATTAATAATACTACTATAATAATAAAGTATGTAATGACGTAATGTGCGGGTTTATTTTCTAGAAAAGTTGCCATTCTTTGCCAACTTTTTTCATTTTTGACGATAGTTACATATTTGTTGTTTTTTCCCCTTAGATACTTAATTATATTTTAAGGCCTTTGTACCTTCCGCCTTTACTTGTCACATCTCAACTAAATTGCCTGCCTGCCTGCCTGCATGACCGCATGCATCATTTAGATACCTTTCATACATAAAATTATTTTCAGGATGATGAAAAAGTTTACGAATTTTCTATGTTTGAATAGCTGGTAATTTGGGGCTTATATTGTATTTTTATTCTACTAAAATACTATTAGCGCGTGTCAGATGCATATACTCATGTAAAAGATAATAAACAACAAAGTGTATTGAATGTGTAGGAGCACTACCATATAAGATATTTCGACTGTGGGACAGAAAGGTTTTGGATTCTGAATTTCACGATAGAGGTGGTACCGCGAAGAAAGAAGACGGATTTTGCTCAGATAGTATAATTTCCACTCATCTAAAACATTAACTAATGCCACCTAAACATTTAACAAAATTACATTATAAAACTTACTTCAAACACACATCTTACATTTTAAAAAAAATCAGAACAAAAAAAAGAGTCACAGGTCTCTGTTTTTTATGTTGTTATACAAAAAGTCCTTGCAGAAATGAATATATAAATTTGGTTCCTATTTTTCAAAAATAAAGAAACGCAAAGTGACTTGCACTTTTTTGACAGAAAATGCAAGATAACTTGCACTTTTCTAATTTTGAAATATTTTTCGAAATTTTCGAAAATTTTGAAAAGCACAAGTTAACTTGCACTTTCTATCAGAAAAGCGCAAGCTAGTTTGAGCTTTCTAATTTTGAAATTTTTTTGAAAATTTTGAAAAGCGCAAGGTAACTTGCGCTTTCTATCAGGAAAGCGCAAGCTAGTTTGCGCTTTCTAATTTTAAAATTTTTAAAATTTTTGAAAAGCGCAACGAATAAAAAGCGCAAGCTAGTTTGCGCTTTTTGATTTTGAAAATTTTAAAATTTTAAAAAGCGCAAGCTAACTTGTATTTTCTTATTTAAAAAAAACAGGGACTTAATTTACATACTTATTTCTACAGGGACTTTTCTTGTAACACCATCAGAAATAGAGACCTTTCGTGCAAAGCCCCAAATCAGAAAGTAAGCATCAGTTGGATATCGAGCAACGTAGAAGTAGAATAAAATCCAATCCTCCAACATAATTATTTTTAATCTTATAAATCATTAATGGTAGTAGAAAATGAGATAAATGATGTAAGTAAAATTATTGAACAATTTTAGCTTAGGAGTTGATTGTTGGAATATTTGAATAGTTTGGACCACGTATGTAAAATAAATGCGAAGTGCTATTTTGGTATAAAGTCTAGTTAAAATGATCAAATTTTAAAACTAAAGCCAATAGACTTAAGGATATAATTATCATGATATTAATGTGTAGATACCATGTCAATTCTAATTTGTTAAAAGACTAAATTAGAAAATGTCAATATTATAAATAAGAGATTATTGTTTTCAAATTACACAAGCTCTAATAACTCTCTAACTCCCATTTATGGAGAGCTACACTAGTACAAAACTGGTCATTTGTGTCGGTTTTACAACCGACTCAAATGAAGACGACACAAAAGATATTTTTCTGTTGTGTCGGTTGTACAACCGACACAAATATCAATTATTTGTGTCGGTTGGTAATAGAGAACCGACATAAAACTATGAACAGTTGTGTCGGTCTTTCTAATAGGACCGACACAAATCAGCTTGTATAGTGAAGCAAACCGCTGTTTATTGTGTCGGTCCTTTAAGAAAAACCGACACAACTGTTGCTTGTTTTGTGTCGGTTCCTTATTGACGACCGACACAAATGATTGATATTTGTGTCGGTTATGTTTGGTTTTTCAACCGACACAATTGATATGCAGTTGTATCGGTTCCCTTTGAAGTAACAACCGACACAAGTTATATCTGAAGCAAAAAAATATATTATTACCGTTTAAGATTATAAAAACAGCATGAAATTGAATTTTAATTTTTTATAAACGAACGTTACTATGAACTGATTGAACAAAAAATATAATTATATTATCCATCAATATAATTCTTGTTTACAGAACAAAATAGAATATAATCTATCACAAACATAACGTACATAACAAAATACCAACGTACGTTACAAAAGATCAGCGTACACAACAAAAAACAACTACATCCAATTATACATGATATAACTAGCTAAATTCTCTCGAACCTCGTCTATCTCTTGTTGGTTATAAGAACCGTCTCGTACAAAGTCCTGCAATTAAGAAAATTGTTATACAAAAGACAATAATTAAGTCAGGAATGCTCTGCATAAAAGAATCTGAGAGTGTAATTCAAACACAGGTTGAACCATAAGCTGAATATATTATGTATTATCCCCAATCCATATCATACAATCCATTTAATAATTGATTTTCATTTCCAATTTGTCAAGTTCAATATTTTACTCGATTATAAACAAATATCTTTACTATTTATTTCCAATTAGAAAATATAATCCAATTCCTAATTTTTTAAAAATATATCAGTTATGATTTCAGATTCATCTACTTTGCATTTCACAAAACAAATTACAGCCATAATTATTTTCTTTGTCCAGAACTTGTACACAATCCACAAATGAAGATGTACAAGTTGTTATTTCTCAGTATACCATTCAAAACAAGTTACACTACCATCTGAATTTGTACCAGGGTCAATTGTGCAGTATTTGATTTGTACCATGGTGCATTACATAGTGCACTACAGTGAAGGGAGGGTGCCTTTTCACTTATTAATATTCAGATTCAACATTGTTTTCCAGATGCAACAATGAGAAACTGTTCAAAGTTACATTTTACTGGTAATATACAGAATGTAAGTTGTAAGAAAAAAACCACACATAGGCACGTCCCTGACATATTACTCAAAACCACACAATACTAATAGGCCAATGAAATGTAAAATCCACATGCCAAAAACTAACAGCTACAAACCTCAGACTTTCAGATGAAAGGTTAGCAATTTTTTGCCAAGGAGAGCTGTCGATAGTGACTTTCAGTTCAACAAAAAATCCATCATAAAAAGACAGCAAAAAATAGGTGTATTGGTTGTAACGTTGTATGATCTCTCCAACTCTAAAAGCAGACATTGGACTGACTCATTGATTCCGAAAGCTTTACATTTTTTCCCCAGCTCTCAAAGGTTCAGTTATATATAGAATAATATACATAAACGTGCAAAGAAATCAAATCCAACAACTAAGAAAATACAAAAAGGATGAGTCCAAAATTAGCTCAGCATAAGACAAACAAAACAAAATAAAAACATCAAGTACTCAAGCAAACTCAACCCACACATGAACACTACACCCATACACACACATATTAACATAGCCATGCATTGACACCATCATATACACAAATACACCGAACTTGACAGCAGCTCACCAAGTATATACATGCAATATCACAGACACACATACCTACAAAAACGAGATAGGCATGCTGTTTTACACGACATGGAGCAGCAGTTCATAATGCACACTTGTATGCACAGTTTTGTATATAGGGAAAACCCACACGTACGTATAAAAAAACAGCAACTCCTGGTAATTATGTAGACATATATTTGATTGTTAAAATACTCACCTGAGTGAAGAAATACACTCTTCTTCTCTTTAGCTTCTTATCTGCCTGTATGGCCATCGCTTAAGTCCCTTTTTCCGGCACACGATTTTCAGTGTAGTCGAACACACTTTCAACTTAGTCGATGCCTTCTCGGCTTTAACATGAAAGTACCGTGCCAGGTCCAATAATGACATGTTTGATGTTCTTTCTCTCTGTTAATAATAACAGTAATACCCTTTAACAATGGAAGTTTGAATATGAAATAATTAAAGTATACGTACCTGAATACCAACCGTAGGCCTGGGTGTTATAACTTGATCATCTTCTTCCTCCGGTTCTGGACTACTTGCTCCTCTCATCCAATCTGGAATTTCTGTTAAAAAATATATATATGACAAAATAACAGGAAAGTTCTAATGCAAAACTGATACATAATTTACGTATATAGGAGTACATAATTTACGTATATAAGAGTACATACCATGATCAAGAAAACTTAACGGATCTGTCTCCATGGAGCCATTAACACTAGATGGTCCAGCAGCAAACAGATTAGGTTGTGTTAAGTACCCTGACACACCTACATAGTTTATAGCACTTTTAATATTAGTATTTTTTTTGGAGGAATTGGGAAATTTTAGCTTTACTATACCTTGAGGCATTGCATTATGATTGCAATGATGATGCTGCTGATGTTGTTGCTGATAGTGATGATTGTAATTTGGAAGGGGGGCTTCAAGCATTAAGGGCTGTGGCGCTGTACCGATCACTGAAGGGTGAGGTACCGTATGCATTAGTAAGGGCACTGGAGCCTCCAGAATGCACGTGATTGGTTGTTGACCCCCGCTGCTTTCACTCCCTACCATCATAAACATTGGTGTGCATTAAACAATGTAAGAAAACATTAAAAGTGATAATAGAAAACACACTGTCACTATCTGTTTGGTCAAAGTACCTTGATTAAGTTGATAATTTACATTCCAGCCTAATGGTACCGTTTGATAATTAACCTTATGTGTTGTATTTCTAATAGTTCATCCAAAGCTACTAATATTAAAGGAAAGTTAACACTATCCATAATTCCAAAGTGTAGAATAATGTGGCCAGTTGAGGATAGAGTTCTATAAATAGATTGAGCGACATAATTGAAATATGAACCATAAAAATAAGATAATAGGGTACGCAAATGACGTAAAAGAAGGGAAGCCTTGCATGAAGATAAGAGCTTATCTACGATAGCCAAGGATGACTTGCCTATGAATTATTGTATATTTCTTTAAATGATTTTCTAGACATTTGTTCTTTTGTGATTTACAGGCAAGTTCTTGGCTAGTCTAAGTTGCTTTTATCGGTCATGCTTGGTTTAACGTTTCTTCAATAACTCAAATCGTTCATGCACTAAAGACAATATAGTCAGAGTTCTCTCACACATACACCTATAATCGAATTTCGGATTACTTTATACTTTGCAGAATTTTTATTCAGATCGCCAACTTTCCTTACAATCCACTCAAAGAAGTTGTTCATTGCTTGACCCACCGTGTTATCCAAAGAAATGTTCTGATTTTCTTCCACAGTACAAAGAAAAGACGCTCGACATTTTTAATGGTTTTTGTTTTTTGTTGGATTTGATTTGGATTCATGTCTACGCTACGTATCAACCTTGCTTGGCTTCTTTTTTTATTCAACTCTGTTTCATTCTACTAAAAGTAACGATTTTAAATACCATAAGCAGGGATAGCGAAGAATTTTATTTATGATCATTGGCTAAAAAAAAGTACTTTATTAATAACCTTTTAACATCGGCAAAGCCGCCTAGGATTGTAAAGAATATATTTTAGCATGGCACTGGATTGATTCTGATTAACATAATATTTCTGTAATGTATGCACATGAAATAATTGGTTCTCATGAAAATGTGGAAAACCTTCTGAAATAAATAGCTGCGCAAGTTACAAACCTGTATACCTTTTTCTATTTCTAAATAAAAGCAGTTACTATAAGTTTGTTTTTGTTATTTTTTGGATCTATTTTTATACTACTATCACTCATTTATAAAAAAAATCATGTGTATCAGCAAATCGTGGAGATTATGTGTAGTGTTTATGTCGACTTTTTTACTCGTCCTATTGTTCTCGTTACTATTCGGATGCTTGATAAATGTAGCTACTGATTCTTTTGAGTTCATAACAAAATATTTTTGAAGCATTAAAGATTTTACATTGCGCAGAAGCTAATATGAATTGTTAGGAATATGTATATAAAACAAACTAAAAAAGAACATTTATTTTCTAAATAAAAAAAACTGTATGTTTTCATTGGCTGAGTGTACGGGGACAGAGAAAAATGGAACCAGCTGATTTCCTACCCGACAACAAGCATCAGAATGATAAAACTATCACATTGTGCTTTCTCACAAAAATATGCTTGTAGAATAAAATACAATGCGTTGTCATGTAAAATTTGAGGTATAATTACTATAATCTATATTGTATCAGTTATTGATATTTCTGAAAGTTCATAAAATCCGGCTAAACAATTCATCCATAATCAAAGTTATATAGTATTTGATACGAAAAACTTACCTGTAAATGTATGAGGAATATTAGTTTAAACGATTTGAATGTGGGGTATAAAATAAATTGAACAAAGAAACTCAAGCCTGGACAATATATATTATCTTACATGATTTGTTTTTAAAATTCTATTTTATTTGACTGAAAGAAATACCTTTTATTAATCGGTTCACTAAGATAAGAAGATGGTTCTGATCGGTTGAAATTTCAATTTCTCAATGGGTATGCTTAGTAAATTGATGGGTTCAAACAAAACAGGCAGAAACGAATTAAAAAAAATGATGAATACAATTGCATATCCCTATGTTTTCAAAATTCCCTTATATTTTCACACTTCGAAAGCTTTTTTTCTTTTACTTCACCATGAAATTTATGCACACAACATGTTTGAGTAATTGACCGCTTCAAATATGAGACTTGAACTAGCAAGATGTGATCTTTTTTAATGGGGTTACCATTCATATAAATTGCTTAAATCATGCTCACTAACAACTACTTGTTTATCTCAATAAAGTTAACACAAGTATCAAAGAATATAA
The DNA here is from genome assembly GCA_030737815.1 of Allium fistulosum. Taxonomy (NCBI): domain Eukaryota; kingdom Viridiplantae; phylum Streptophyta; class Magnoliopsida; order Asparagales; family Amaryllidaceae; genus Allium; species Allium fistulosum. The sequence goes on along the minus strand of CM060904.1, from coordinate 1,212,430,376 downwards.
AACTAAACAGCCCTAAAAACACATTAAATCGAGGGCAATCCGAACTAATTCAGTTATTAGAACCGTAAATTGATAATTAATTACCTGTAACTTCTGTTCGGGCGTATTATTAACCTTCGTAGACTGATGATGCTAAATCAAGAAGAAGGGAGAAGTAACATAAATACTCAATTCAAGGGTTTTGGGAACTAAATGCGCAAATAGCAACAAGTACACGAGCTGCCACTCGATCATTGGTTGGGAAAGGTGTTTGTTGTTTGGGTGTAGCTGTAGGAAGGAAAATGTGTTGTGCACGCCTTTGGTGGAGGGTGAAATGGAGGAAGAAAGGATTTGTTTGTTACTGCTGATGGAGCTAACCTTATTTGTCCCAATGCTAATTTTTTGCTGGAGAAGAATTCGTCCGAGATCGCGGCGGAGATGAACGAGGCGAGGGTGTTTGGGGCGGCGGCGGAGAAGGAGCCGGCGAGCTTGACGTAAACTGGGACGGAGACGTGGAGCTTGAAAGCTGGGTCTAGTTACCTGAAATTCAACAAAATCAATAAATAATTAGAAATTCAACTCTACTGGAGTAGCTAATGGAAATTTTGTTTGCCACGTAGGTATAAAAAAAATAGAAACTCTCTAAGCATTGTTGTGGATGTTGTTAAAGTTAAGTAATTAAGATTCAGATCTTGCACCATTAGAACATATAATGGGCCAACATGATATTTGTCATGGGAAGCATTGTTGTGGGTAGCTAACATGAAATTTCGATCATACAAAACATCGTCTGAACCAAACCCACTCCAGTTAGCTGAAATAAAGCCTTGCATTATTGCCTTAAGTATTATGTGTTATAGCAGTATCCAACTAGCGGCTTACCACTTGATCACCGGGGTTTAAAGATTAGTCTATATTTTAATTGCACATTACCTATCTTCTATTTCATATTTGTACTGTTTAGCAGCTGAAAGTCCAATAAACAAATGGTAGGATATCTTCTGGATCGGTATACAATATATAAAATTTTGAACCGCGATTACCCTACATTTAACAGTGAAAAGAACGATTAACTTAATTTATATCAAGCGCATAATACAGAAGACTAGCTGAAGAATACAGTGGCTGAGTGTACAACTTGCAAATGAAATAGCGACACAGATATGCTAAACATACATACATTTTCATAAGAATGCTACTTGTAAATGCAATTACTTGCATATTACCGTCCAGCAGGAACTAGACTATAAACTGACAAACACATCAATTTCAATGCAGCTCTTCGAATGCCTTCTTCAATTGAGGTTTAGGTACCTCATTCTGCAAAATATTAAAGTGTCATCAATATCACTCTAAAATGGCTACATACCGAATTACATTAATTTATTCAATAGCACTACATCGATAGGTAACCAACTTTATGTGTTCTCTTTATTTCATCACATGAAAATCAAGTATAGCTATTATATAAAACCATATAGGTTGGTTAAAAAACACTCCGTTTTGAAATAGTAATATTTAAGTTTACATGCACGTGCACTACTTGCCAAAGTTCTGGTACTGGTAACTAAGTTTAAAAACAAATGATATAAAAATTGATAAAAGTATACCTACTTATCACCAAGGAGCTTATGATGAGTTTGTTTACTAAACAGAGACAAGTACTTAACACACACACACGAAGAAGAAGAAGAGAGAAAAGGAAAGAAAGAAATGATATTACTTCAATTTTAAAATCTAAAATGTAATTTGAGGTTGCCTTCAATTAAACTATGAATTAACAACAGCAACGCAACTTGATTGGTGTTACAGGAAATGTGATAGCTAATGTTTGATAACAGCAAGTACTGATAAATAATTTCAGTATTGATATGTTAATCGTACCCGTGTTTGTCAAGTACCAAGATTAGGAAATAAATGGTTTTTCAATTACAGATCGACGTCATAAGATCAGAGTTTTAACGTTCATAATATTTGACGCTCAAACCATTGCTTCCCAAAATGTCTGATTCTTCTCTAAATATGATTTACTGCTTAAAACATGTAACTAACAAAGAAATATTATCAAAGCATGTATCAGTCCCTTACTAACGTTATCAGTCTTTTAGATAATGATGGGCATGCAAATGTGGGAATGGTGCAAGTACACATGGAGATATGGTGTATGTATTTGGATTAGATCTCATGTGATGGAGAGCATTAGGTTTAAGAATACAATTTCAGTATGGACATATAATGCAAATCTAAAGAATTCGTAAACAATACCAATGCATATTGTTTAAGCATAACACTTGCATGTCATTCAGAGACAGCCCCAACATATAATCTCAACCAAAAGAATCAACTGAGCAGATGCCAATGCAAATAGTCAAAAAGTATTTAAATTTTATACATATATTTAAAAAACATGCATCTTAAACAATTAAAAGGTCAAAGGAGATGGTTACTCTTGCTTGACTATACATGGCTTTAGCATTGATGTCATTAAGTTCAACTTATTGTAATAGACAATGATGTAATGTAAAAGAAATAAAATTTAATGATATACCGATAAGATAATGATACAAGTGATAAGTACCTTTGCTCTTCATCTCTGAGTCTACCTCGAGAGGTAGCGTTAGATTGAGAGTAAGGGAAAGGAACATTCCCAGACTCAATGCGCCTGACGTCCTCCTCGAGACGCTGATAATGTTTCTTTACATCCTCAGCAGACTTTCCAACAGCACGTGCTATGGTGGAGGGGAGAGTGAGGAAGGAGTCGTTGGCGTTGAGGGGATCGGAGAGGGGGAGGGAGGAGAGGAAGGTGTCCAGGCCTGGAGGTGGCGAGGCGGAGATTAGATTTAGGGTTTGGAAGAGGAGAAGAATGAGAATTAGGATTTTGGACATGATTTACGAATTAGTCAGGAATTATTGGGGTTCGCGGGAAAAGATGGGCGGCTGAAATGGATTTGGGGGGAAAAGTTGTGTGCGTATGGTGTCGGTTTTTGGACAACCGATGCTATTGTATTTAATTGTGTCGGTTGTTCAAACAACCGACATGAGTAAATCTATTGCTTCCCTTCAATTGTGTCGGTTTCTTAAGAACAACAGATGCAAATTACATTTTTAACATTTTCTTCTTACCACATAAGTCAATAGTTTCGGTTGTTAATAAACAACCGACACAAATTACACTATTTGTGTCGGTTTTATGGATAACCGACACAAATGAGGCGAAGCAATTGATCTGTTTTGTACTAGTGCTAATGTCAAACATAGGGTTTGTGTCAATTTGAAAGACCAAACCAATATTTCTTCTTCAAACATAAGAGATTTCTTATGGAGTGGGGAAAACCCTAATAGTAGTATAAAATGTTTAGTAAATTGGGAAACAGTTTGTAAAGCCAAAAAAGAAGGTGGCTTAGGAGTAATCAATTTGCGTAATATGAATTTGTCCTTACTAGGTAAATGGTTATGGAAGTTTAAGCATATGAATGATAACGCTATTTGGAAAGAGATCATTTCTAAATATTACTATAATGGTAATAGTAATTTATATCAAATTGCTTCTTCAGTTTCTCAAAATATTTCTAATTTTTGGAAAAACATTTTAAAATGTCACGACATTTTTAACTTAGGTATTAATACGATAGTTCATTCTGGTAATTGTACTTCTTTCTGGCACGACCGTTGGATTTCAATTTTACCTCTTAAGTTGGAATTTAAAGAGCTTTATGAAATCTGTAATTTTAAGTTTGCTTTAATTAATGAAGTTTATTCTCCTGAAATCGATCCTCCTTGGAATTTTCGCTTTAACAGTATTTTAGTAGGTTCAACCCTTAGGCTACTTTCTTTGCTTTATGCTAGATTAAATCTTTATAATATTGATAATGATAATGATATTATTAGTTGGGAATGAGATAAGAGTAAGAAATATACTTCTAATTCTTTTTACGGATTTATTAATTTTTCGGGTACAATAAACAACTCTTTTAAATTTATTTGGAAATCTAATGCCCCTCCTAAATCTAAAATTCACATGTGGTTAATACTGCATGGAAAACTTAATACAATAGAATTTTTAAAAAGAAAAAACGTTCAAAATGATAATAAATGTTATTTTTGTAATCTGCATCTTGAAGATATTAAACATATTTACTATGATTGCATGGATTCTTATTACATTCTAAATAATACTCTTAAAATTTTTAACTTTAATATAATAGTGATATTGTTTTGATGATGGGAATTAGTGTAAATAATAGTCACAATCGAGTAACGCTTAACAAAGTAAAACTAGATTTTACCAAAACCAAGTTAGCGATAAATTTGGCCAAAATATCACTCAACCTACTAAGTGACGTGCAAACCATAATATTTGAATAGTTTGATATTAATCGCTGACCAAATTACACCTAACGGGTCACACAATCGAAACGATGAATACTCTTTTGATTAAACGATTTAATTAATGGTAATTGTTACAAATTAATTAAATTAATTAATATTTATAAAACATTAATTATAAAATTTTATTTTGATTTGATGAACAAATATTAATAAATGTATTTATAATAGTTATAAATATATTATTCGATATACGATATCAATACGCATTTAAATGCAAAATATTTTGTTCAGGCGTTAGATGGATTGAAGCCTATATAGAGGGTTGGTTGGTTCGGCCATGATGAGGCTATGAAGGGTGTGGCCATATAATGGCAATAAAGAGGTTTTATTTGGACGGTTAAGATAAAGAGAATTAGTAAGAGATAAAGAAGAATATAGATCCTAATTTGTCTCTAATTTCTCCTCTATATAAGCATCTCAATCCATACCTATTGCAAAATCATTATGAGCCTTCATCTATTCACTACAAGAAACGGAAGGCATAGCAACGGCAAATAGCCGTTGGCGGCCGTTGCTAAAAGCCGTTGCAATTAAGCTCGTTGCTACTTGTTCTAGCAACGGCTCCGTTACCAATTTAGCAACGGCTAGCGACGACAAGTTGTCCACGTGGCAACAGTTAGTTCCAATCCTTGTCGTCCCGTGGCGTCGCGAGCCGTTGCAAGCCTGGAACCAGAGAGCCGTTGCGAGCCGTTGCAAGCCTGGAACCAGAGAGCCGTTGCTAGCCGTTGCGAGCCGTTGCAAGCCTGGAACTTTTTTGTTTTCCAGCAGCTAGCTTTCACTCTTCCAACCTCTGTCGTCGCAAACCATTCCACATCACAATAATCACTTCCAATCCATCGTATACATTCCATTCCAACCATCATATAACCAAATACATCGCAAATAATCAAATAAAACACATATATATTAATAATCACGCAACTATATAATCAACTAGCACAAATATTTCATCATCAACCAAACAAAATACATCTCAAATCCATCACACATAATATCCATCACCAACACCATAGGTACACAAAACACCAAACAAACTACCAAGCCCATCTACCAACATAAGTACACAAGTCCAACAAATATCCATTAAAACCACAATCTTGCCCAAAAAAAATAACTATCAACAAAACATACTACTCATCATCATCATCAGCATCATCGTCATCACCACCACCACCAGACCCTGGCATGGTCCCATGCTCTGAAACGAATGCGGTAATGCGCTCATCTATCTGCTGAGACAAGAAGCTCTGTCGCCAATCATTTATCTCGTCCAGCTGTCGTTGCATCTGGGCTATCTCCTCTTCGGCCATAGATTTCTTGTAAGCCCTCTAGAAGTTAAGAGCCTGTAAAACGATCAAACAAACTAGTTCTAATTCACGCTCGCAACGGCTATATTAAATTCAAATATAAGTTATTAAAACAGTTTACCTCCTGATTGCCGTATCCATAACGCCTATTGCGAGAAGGCGGATCTATAATTCTATCCCATATTTGATTGGACTCTTGAAGCGTAATATCCTCCCGTCCAGTTCTTTGCGCCATCGCTGCCCGCTTCGCTTCATATCTACCCTGCAATTACGAATACAAATTTGACTCAATATATAGCTATACAATTTACTTATACACTACTAAAGGAATGTGAAACGTTGTCATTGTGAATAAACATATTTACCATAACAGATTCAGCCTTCACATCTGTAACAACCCGCATATTTATCGATTTTTATATTTAAATATTTGATTTAAATATTTTATCGTTAGTCGGATGTTAGTCCGAAAAACTACTTTTTGCATACGGTCAAACTAGGACTCGAGACCACTTCCATTGAGTTCAAAATAATGTTTGCGATCTTTTTAAGTATAAACTTCGATATGTTTGGAGTAAGTGGAATTTTCGTCACTTTTTCCCGCCTTTGACTTTGGTTGGACTGCACCTTCTTTAGCTCAGCCCAACCCTCTTCCCTTCACAACTTCACTCTTTGCTAAAACATCTAAGCTTCATCAAAAATGGAGGAGGAAATGAGAAATTAAAACTCCAAACTCAAATTCAATTGCAAAACCAACATTCAACTCCAAATTCAAGTAGAAGATATTGGATTCAAGCTTTGGATTGCTTCTCCTTACTTTCAAGCTTTATCTTCATCCATTTTAGTGAAAAGGTGAGATTTTTAATCTCACATCTTGCCTATAACTATCATTGGACTGTTGGAAATGATTCCCTATCACTTGTGCATATGCATTTGCTTTTGGTTTGGATCGAATCGGCGAAAAACTCCAATTTTCAGTGTTTTGGCAAAAATCTGGGCTTAGGTCGTTCTGCCTGTACTAGGTCGCTCGGGGGGAGTTAGGTCGTAGGTCGCTCAGGGGGAGTTTGGTCGTAGGTCGCTCGGGGGAGTTAGGTCGTAGGTCGCTCGGGGGAGTTAGGTCGTAGGTCGCTCGGGGGGAGTTAGGTCGTAGGTCGCTCGGCCTTGTGAAGCCTCTAGGTCACTCGGCTTCAATAACTTCTTAGGTCGCTCGCCACTGTTCCTCCTTAGGTCGCTCGCCTCTTATCCTCGTTAGGTCGCTCGACCTTACCACTTCATTTAGGTCGCAACCTCCAATAGATCGCGTGGCCTATTTGCTTGCATAGTTAGGTCGCTCGGCTCGTCTTCGCGATAGGTCGCAACCCCCACTAGGTCGCTCCAGTTAGGTCGCTCGGCCACTCGTGTTAGGTCGCTCGTCCTGTTGACCTGATAGGTCGTGCCCCTTTGACCACTTAGGTCGTTTACTCTTAGGTCGGCCATGTTAAGTCGCGAGTCTTCCTTAGGTCGCACCTCCTTGGTCATGTGTTACTCCTTAAGCCGTTAGCTCCTAGGTCGCTCGGCCTCAAAATGTTAGGTCGTTCACCTTTCAACCCTTAGGTCGTCCAACCTATTTTGCTTTAAGTCGCCACCTTTTTAGGTCGTGCATTTTAGCTCGACTATGATTAGGTCGCGTGGGAACTTCCACTTGATGCAATTTGAGTTGATTTTCTTGCATTTCATTCACGTCTTTGAATGTGAACTTTTGTGATTCGATTTGTTTCAGCAATCGTTTTATGGTTTGTCAATTTAAAGATATAAAGATTTGAATACTAGTAGAAACTATCAAAACCCTTTCTTCCAAATGATTTCATTTAAATATAAAGCTCGTTGTCTCAAACCGTTTTTCCAACCTACTAGTATACACAAGCCTTTACTTCACTCGGATGAGAAATCGAATTAAACGACTTAGTAAAACGAGTGGTATGAAACGCTTGCGTTCACTTCGTCGGTTAGCTCTTGGACTTGTTCGATTGAACCATTTTGTGACAATTTTCTAGTGAAGATCTACAGTTTGTTCGTAAATATTTAAGTTAAGCTAGTGGTTATGGGACATGAAGCTAAACTCATATATTTACTGGCTTAGTGTAATTGACACTTCTTGATGATCATGACGATCATTTTTGTGATTTAAACTAGCGATTGAGCGATGTCTCTTTGTTTGCGAGGGAGACTAGACCCCGCTTGTGTGATGTTTCGCCATCACATATATGGGGTAGCGCCCCATGGTCTTCGGGCCATTCGTGTGTCAAAGGCCTTCAGGCCATTCGTGTGTTCGAAAAATTAAATGGATAGCTTCCATGAGATAGCTTCTCGTCCGTGTGTTCGAACTTTCCCCTTTTTGTGATTTCTGGATTTCGTGTGTTGATTTCTAGAATTTATGCTTCATCAATTTTCATGATTTTCATTGATATGATATCAATTTTTGTGCATTGGTGAATTTGTGTGTCATTGACTTGTTATGAATACAAGTTTAGGGTATGATACCCTATTTTATCTTTGAGAAGATTCTTGTGATATTGATTAATCTCTTGTTAATGATTAATTGCATACTTATAGTAGTATGCCCTTTACTGTTATTACATGTTCATGTCATGTTATCCATTCTATACCTTATTATCATATGATATTTATAGCTAGACTGATCCGTTTATTATTTTCTTATAAATAATACTCGGGTCAGACCGAGATGTTACAGGTGCTTCTGCTTGACTCCTCTTCAGGATTATTCCGACTTTTGGCTAACTACTTAGATTAGTAGTTTTTGGATGTACACCTTTGAGATATAGACTCTATGTTGTGTACTTATTCTTTTGTATAACACGTGTTGCTATTCTTTTGTATTATCGTGGATCTTTCTGACCACTACTCTGATGTACACTTTCATGTGTTATATATATATATTCATATCTTTATTCCGCCTTTGTGATATGGATGTTTGTGACTGATTGTGTTTAGTTCATTTCTATATTTGTTTCCGAAGATTATATAGCCACCGTGTGATAGCTTTGAGCATGTGTCGGTATGTCGGATTTCCTCCTTAAATGAAATGCATGCTTTACGATCTGACATATCGGTGCTCGCACAAAGAAGTTACATGGATGGTCGCTCCTCAACAGCCTTATTCTCCGCGCTAGTTGACAGCATTACTTCGAAATGTTCTTGTCTAGCGTGGGTATAGAGGTGGGGCGTCACCGCATCTGTCCACTCATAGGTGACATTCCCATCATCATCGGTCTGCTCCACCGCATGAGTGACTCTAAAAACCTCGGCCATTGTAGGCTTCTGTCCGGTTCTTGAATGCTGAAATTATACATGAATAAAAACGTTACTAATATGATTAAATAATATTACAGTTTATAAACTCAAATTACAAATTTACCAATTCCCTCCGCCATTGTTGGAATGACTTGGACCCACCACGGTGTAACGCTGGATTTTTATTTCTGTTCGCGCTATTTCGCTTTGCTATTTTCTGTTAATTTAAATACACGGTTAATTAAATTAATAATGCAACTAACATACATAATTTAAATAAATAATACTAACAATACAGCAATACATAACTTACTTTGACAGCTTCACTTTCCCAGTGGGTGACAAATGCAGCCTAAACATCATTACCCATCCAACTGGGTTTTTTTCCGCTTAGCTTGGCCTTCGAAAGAGTCTCCCTGTAATTTTTCCACATCCTCTTATTCCAATGATTGAAGAAGACATTCTTATCTTCCGGGCGGACACGTATTGCAGCCTGCTTATTGAAAATAATTTGAATTATATACAGTATACTAATTTTAAATTGAAATATAAAATTTTACTTACCATCAAATCAGCAACTATAGCGTTCATCACTTCGCCTGGGATGTCGTCCCAATAAGGCCAGCAACCAGACAGCCTACTCTTATAGGATTGCTTTGAAACTTGAAGAATGTAATCCGCCGGCTCTATTTCGAAACCCCTGTATAAATGTTGATGTATATAATTAATATATTTTAAATAAAATAATTGAAATTAATTAGATACTTACCCAACACTCTTGGGAACTATCTCTATCTCACGGCGTAAGTCCGGAGCCGTACCGCTGGGACCTGCGCTATGAGAAGACGAAGGAGAAGGCTAAGATGTACTGCGCCTTCTGTGAGACATATCTGCCATAAACATAATCATATCATATAATGAGAAGAAAACAAATTATTATTACAACACATGTTCCATTAATCATCATAATCATTCTTTGTAATTACATAGCTCAGAATAATGCAGAACATAATCATTATTATTATTAAACAGCTTTGAATAACGCATAGGTCAAAATAAAACAGAATGATAATACATAACAAAATCATTATTATTACATAGCTCAAAATAATACAGAACGCATTCATCATTCTTAATACATTACTCAAAATAAAACATCATACATGCATACATTAAAAAACAGTGTAATGTATCAGTCTTCGTCATTTTCTGATTCAGACTCGGTCTCGTACTCTATATCGTTTTCTTCGGTACTTTCAAATGCATCTATTAAAACATTCGCTTCATCATTCAACGATCCTACGTCAACATCGTCAGTTATTATTATTTCAGTATTTGGCTCCAGATCTGCTTGATACGCTGCTTCATCTGGAATATTATTTCCATCAAATGTAAATCTTGCCTTTGTTTTAATAACAGCCCACCAATCTGCTTTATCTTTTTTTAAGGATGGATACGGTGCAAAATAAACTTGTAATGCTTGCTTGGCTAATATGAAAGGATCATACTTATAGTAATGCGAGGTATGCTTTATTTCAATGAGCTTGTAATCTTTGTGCACGTTAATTCCAGAACCAGGAATATTGCTAAACCAATTGCATTTGAATAAAAAAAAACTTTCTCTGCAGGTTGTATATAATATGTCAACTCTAAAACCTGTGTTAAGACGCCTTAAAAATCATTTATATGCTCCTCTGCATCATCACTGCCTTTAACAAATACACCACTGTTATATGTTAATTTTTCAGCCCCGTAATCTTTGGTGTTGAATTTCAATCCATTGACGAAGAATATTGGATAAGTCTTCACATTTCTTTTTGGTCCGATAGCAATATGTCGTAATCCTTCGTCAACAACAGAGTTTTTTGGATCATATACGTATTTTGAAAACCATTTAGCAAAATCTTTACTGAGATCGCCAGATGGATGTTGTGATTCGTATATACTGCAAAAATGTATTATTCCCATCAAAATTAATATATATATATATATATACGTATAATTAAATTGTACATGAATTTAGTAGTACTTGACAAATGGTGCAACTTCAACACAATTTAAAAGAACATATGTGTGTGCTATATGGAAATCTTTATCGTCTAACCATATTTCCACACATTTCCCAGCACGTCGGCCTTGTTGTCTAAAAATAGATAACATTGTTTGAGAAGAATCATGTTCAACAGCTTCATCATTACGGGGAATACTGACAAACGATAACTTCACATCGTTACTAAAGTAATGTGAGAAAAAAATGAAGATTCTTCTTCCAGATACGCTTTGCAAATTGAACCTTCTACTCGTGCTTTTTGTCTAATTTTCTTCTTCAAATGATTCAAGTACCTATAACAAAATTAATTTAATTTCTGTTTTGGTATATAAATCTAAATTTTAAGCAAACTTCATATTGCGGATATTCAAAATTACCTCTCAAATGGATACATCCATCCATACTGCACAGGACCTCGAAGAAGTGCTTCGGATGATAGATGAACAGGTAAATGCTCCATTACATTAAAGAAACCTGGCGGAAATATTTTTTCCAGTTTATAGAGCAGTATAGGGATTTCTACTTCAAGTTTACGTATGCGATCTACCTTTAACGTCGTCGAACAAAGTTGTTTATAAAACATACTTAATTCTGTTATAACACTCCATACTTTGCCAAGCAACAGTTCTTTGAAAAGCACAGGGAAAAAATATTCCATCATTATATGGCAATCGTGACTTTTCATCCCACTCAATTTACTGTTTTTAAAGTTAACACATCTACGGAGGTTAGAAGAAATCCCATCAGGACATCTTAGTCCTTCCACCCACTTTAGCACGAGTTTTACTTGTTTGTTATCTAGCTCATAATATGCTTTGGGTTTTTTTGTATCGTCGTACAAATGAAGCTCGGGCCGCTTACAAAAGTGTAATATATAAACCTGATCAATGGTAGGAAACATCGACCGTGCTGCATCTTGCACCATATTTTCTATTGGATTCGTCATAATATTATCGTCCTCTAACACTACAGGATTAGGTGTACGTTCAACAAGTTCTCCATGACGATCCCATAAGTAATAATTCGGCACAAAACCAAATTTATACAGATGTACTTCTATTACATCTGATTTCCAATGCTTTAAATGTTTGCACTTACTACACGGACAACGAATTTCATCGTTATTCTGATTATTAGATTTAGCGAATCTAATAAATTCATGTACACCATTACAGAAATGTTCCTTTATTGATCCTTTCATACCAGTTCGGACTTCATACATCCAACTACGATCGAGAAAATAATCGAACATTTTTCCTGATTTGATAAAATATGTTAGAAGGTTCAACTAAACACTTCACTTCATATTACAGTATTTTACGATTGATTTATAATCTGTCATTAAATCAACTATTTAACAATTGAAAAACATTTTATAATTCATTGACGGCCGATCATCCTACTTCCCATTACAAACACAATATCGTAATTACATTTTATAAATCATTTCAGGTTAAACGATTCAACAAAATTTCGGCAGCACTTCTCTTTATTCCCTGTATCGTACATAAAATGCGTGTACACAGGGAACAAAAAGGAAGTGCCACCAAAATTTTATAAACCGTTTAAACTGAAATGATTTACAAAATGTGATTACTTTATTGTGTTTGTAACTTGTCCAAATACTAGGACAAATCCAACAAATATTGTATCAGATGAATATAAATGTCCGTTCTTGGAAAAAACGAATATGCATATAACGATCATATACAACACTTGTCAGACGGGGCCAAAATATCTCTAAGGGATTTACAGAAATAAAACATATTTTCTAATTATTCTTCTAACAACTACAAAATATTTTATAATTAATTAATTCATTATATTTATTAACTAAATTTTAAAACGTGTTTTAACTTTCACTGAATAATTAGCTCATTGTTTTTACGCTCATTTCAAAATTTTATAATTCATTCAACGAATTATATTTATTTTAAACTACGATAACAGTTATAATTAGCACTTCTGAATTAAATTATCGTTAACTATACCAATCTATCAAGATATGTATTAATTTCTATACAATTAACTTTGGCGTAAACTATACACATTATTTTAAATAAAAACAAATATTGTCATAAACTTAAATATCAACAAGCATGTTCATCAATAATATACACTAATTTTAAAATCAAACCTCCAATCAAAATCAACTAATACAAATATTACCATAACTAATACGCATTAATCATCATTTTCAACATAATCATAAACTAATTTAACTTCCACCTAACTTAAAAACACTATAATCATCACCCAATATCACTATAATCATCACCCAATATCACTATGATCAACTAATACAATTATTTTCGAAATTAGGGTTTTCCAATTAATCCTAAATTAAACCTAAATTAAAGCCAAATCAAGTTTAGAAGAAATACCAGCGAGTTTTGGAGGTGTTTGAGCGACGTGGAGGCAACGAGCGACGGTTGGAATTGGAGAGGCGGAGGATTGCGATGGGGAGGAGGGTTTTGGGGAGAAAATGATTTTGGTGGGAAATGAGATTCTGTTCGCGGGTTCCAGATCTGTAATCGCGATATGCAACGGCTAGCAACGGCCGCATTTTTTAGCCGTTGCAATCTTCCGACACAAAATGGGGCCTTTTTTTGTAGTGATTCCTTCCTCTGACCGAGAATAACCTATCCCCATCCTTGCATTTCCATTTTTTGTCGGAAGATTGCAAGACTAAGTACCGTTCCTACACGCTAAGTACCGAACTCTTTATGGTCCTCGTTCCTACACGCTAAGTACCGAAGGCTAGCGGGCACTAATTATACAGGTTCTCCATCCTATGCTAGCGAGACTTGGAAGCACATGCAGTCAGTGAAATCCTTATCTGACTCCCATGGCGGTCTTTTAGGATGGGACGGCGTCCCGTTTTCCATCCTCAGAGCTTGGACTTCGATTCGTATTCCTTCCCCCATTCGCCCTTTGTTTTCTTTCATCTGGGATTCTCGCTCTCCACCAAAAGTTTCGACCCTCATGTGGCGTATCCTCCATGATGACCTTCCTTTAGACGAGAACCTTCAGCGGATAGGCATCCCATTAGTTTCCTGTTGCAGTTGCTGCGACAACAGGGATTCGGAATCCTTGAACCATTTATTCTTCGCTGGTTCTACAGCCAGATCTTGCTGGAACTTCTTCGGAAATTTGGTAGGTGTCCGACGAATTACCAGATCTGTTAACGATCTACTTTCATCATGGTGGTCTGGGAACTCCAGGAAATCTCTTCGTGCGATCATTCATCGCTTAATTCCTTGTCTCCTTTGTTGGCACATTTGGTGTGCTCGGAACAAGGCTATCTTCGATAGTACTCCTATGGAGCTCGTGACCATTATTAGGCGAGTCAGGAATGATGTATTCCTTGCATTTCGAGGTCGGCCTTTCAGGGGACGATTAAGTCCCGGTATCCATCCTCTTGTGGGTCTTCTTTCTATTACTTGTGCGATGAGTTCCGCTAGAACTGGAGTCGGTTGAGTGTTCCTGTCAGGGCGTTGGTCTACATCCAACGTTCCTGACTCTCCCTCCCCCCTTTTTGTTTGATTTGATGTGGTCGCTAGTTTTTCAGGTCCAGGTTTTGTAGGGAGTTTTATCTTCTCCTAGGATTGATTCCATTGGTTGCACTTCAGCTTTCCGTTATTCTAGTCGGATGTTGGTATCCAGAGCTCATCTCGTATTGCTGTTTCGCTGGTTGGGTTTGTTTGAGGCCAGCTTTTATGGTTCTCAATGGTTAGCGTGTGTTGGCTTGCGGTTCTATGTGGCTCTTGCTCTCTATGTCGGTGGGTGGTTTTCTTTCTGGTGGACTGGCCTACACCTTTAGGTGTAGCGGGATTGTTGGTTGAGCGGCTGTTTATTTAGTCCTTTTAGCTTTGTATGTTGTTGCTACCGTCAGCTTAGCTTTTTCTTCTTTTTTCTGATACTTTGTTTATCGGGTATGTGGGTCGCATACTTTGTATGTCTTGCTGTACTTTGTGAGCCGTTGGAGAAAGGCTTGTTTCTCCATTCTATTATAATATTCTGGTTTTTGAAAAAAAAAAAAATTATCAACTACAACAATGCTCCTCCTAGAAAAAACCATCACTACACTACTCTTCATTCTTCTCCTGCCACTCCCCTCTTCATCAACAACCTCAACCTTCAACATTATCGACTTCGGAGCAAAACCCGATGGGAAGACAGACACATCCGGCCCACTAGCAAATGCATGGGCTAAAGCATGCGGGTCAGCGTATCCATCGTCCATTTACATTCCAAATGGAACATTTTACGTTTCATCAGTTATATTCAGAGGACCATGCAATAATAAAGGCATCACTATATACAACAAAGGTACCCTAATCGCTCCCTTGGATTATAACTCCAAATTTAGTTGGATTGATTTTATGTACGTGGATGGAATATCTATTGATGGTGGAGTCTTCGACGGGCGAGGGCAAAGGTTTTGGAACTGTAAGGCTGCTAGACGAAACTGCCCCATTGGTGCTACCTCTTTAGCGTTCAGCATATGCAAGAATGTACGTGTAAGCGGTGTTACGTTGCAGAACAGCGAGTTGTTTCACATGTTGATATTTGGAAGCAACAATGTGAAAGTTGAAGGAACTGGAGATGATTGTATATCGATGGGTCCTGGATCGACTAATGTCTTTGTCGAACACGTATATTGTGGACCTGGACATGGCATTAGCATTGGGAGTTTAGCTGAAAGGAAGCATGAGGCAGGAGTTCAGAATATTACAGTGAGGAATGTTGGGTTTGATACCACCATGAATGGCTTCAGAATCAAGACATGGGCAAGACCAAGCGATGGGTTTGTATATGGAGTTAATTTTCAGCATGCAGTCATGAAAAATGTCGATAATCCAGTTATTATTGATCAAAATTACTGTCCCTACGATAAGTGCCCTAAACAGAGTTCAGGCATTAAGATAAGCGGAGTTTCATATGAGAATATTACAGGAACATCAGCTACACCGATAGCTATAAATTTTGACTGTAGTTCAACCCATCCATGTACGGATATAAGGTTAAGGAACATAAGGTTAACATATGGGAAAAAGTACGAGGCGAGAGCGGCTTGCAAAAACGTAGAAGGGCAAACATCTGGATTTGTTGTGCCTCGTCCTACTTGCTTTGGAAGATAAAGATTTAATAATACATTTGCGAGAACATAGTTATGTATTTGGTTATTTTTATATATTTATAACATGGAAGATTTTATCTTGCACGTTACAGTTATTAAGAAGATGCTTGTTATAATTGGGAATACAAGTGCCATTCTTCTAGTTTTTATGTTGTTACTTGGATATATTAGTAAAATTATCATTTTGATATTACTGGATTAAAAAAAAAAATCAATTCAAGGACTAGCACTATACTGGATTGGTGACTAGTTCGAGGAGTGGATCTCATGGTTTCAAGGTGTACTTATAGGCATTGGTAATAGGGGAAAATTTTCAATCTATTTATGAATATTAATGCATAGATAAAATTTATATCATGTATATTATATTGTTAGTTGGATGACGATCCTATTATATAAATATATTGCCATAACTAGATTGGTTGCATGTTTATATACTTTTATATTTAATTTTTCTTGACACACACACACACACACACACACATATATATATATATATATATATATATATATATATATATATACCTATAAGATGCACGGCTCAAATAAATAAATAACATTTTTTATTTTAATTAATTTAATATGCTACATATTTAATTAAATATAAACTTTATAATATAAATACTATATTTATTCTATACAAAATACGATTTTATAATTTTATATAAATAGTTTCATATTTATAATTATTTTAGTAGAAATAATATATATGTGTGCGTGCGTATGTGTTATTATTTAAATAAATTAATTATATAAACTAATTACATCAATATATATATATATATATATTATATGTTTTATATTTTTATAAAATTAAATTAGTACTTAATATACTTTGGGAAGAATTTTTTTTTATTTTAATATATAATTTAAAATTTAAAATACCAGTCAAAGATTAATAGTAGATTTTAGAATTGTTTTAAATTATAAAATATATATTAAATATTCAAATAACAAAATATTTTTAAGAATTATTCTAAAAATTCAAAATTCAAAATTAGGTTTCGAAAATAATTTTTTATTAATTTTTAAATAATATATGTACGGATATTTAATTTAAAATATACTTTTAAAATAATAAAATATAACTTTTTGTTGTGCGTGTTATGGGGTGTGTGTATGTATGTGAGCTAGAATCCACAGTCATTTTTATTTAGCACCTTCATCCAGTCTCTTGGTTTCAGCTACGTGTTTATATTTAAACATTTAGCACATATGAGAGGAGAGAGAAAAGACAAATATTTAAATATAAACGTGTGACTGAAATTAGAAGGCCGAATGATGGTGTTAAATAAGGGAGAACGAGCCTTAATCATATATGTAGGTATACATAATCATTTAAAATAAAATAAGATATTATTTAAAAATGAAGATTTGATCTAATTTTTATTAATAGTTTACATAGGACCAAAAAAGATCTAAATATAATTTTGTTAAAAAAAAATTACTCATTTACCTACTTCCAATAGGGTCAGATCTAACACTTTAGTTGTTTCAACATGCGCCTATATTTGGTTGATTATGCATTTTGATTTTGATACCACTCTGTCTAATTCGAGTTGCTGGTTTTTGCTTTGATATTCCTAAGCATACTTGTCCGATCATCATATTTTCAAATGCATTCGTTTGATGTTTTTCGATTATTTCACTTATATTGTTGGAGAGTGTAGCTAAATTCAACTTTGTATGTTGTTGAAAACTTGCCATAAAATTTGTGTTTATGCACTTCAAAAGCGTGTCATCGGAAATTTATAGTTTGTGTTATAAAGTGAGGAAACATAAATTGATGTTTGTTAAAATTGTGATTGTGAATTTTCAAGTGTTGAAATATAAAATACTGAAATGGTGAAAACAATAATCATATATATCTTTATAATAAATTTTCAACCTGTTTTAAATTTTTAGTATGTTTTTCTCTTGGCAGTCTAATACTAAAAAATGTGAAGATGGACAGTGAACATGTAATGTGAGATACAGCTACATATTATTTGTGGTCCGACAGATCCCATTAGGAATAAAATCGACACTGAAGTGAATTATACACGTACAAATTAGAATAAGTAAAAGGTTGGCGATCCATTTATAGATTGTGTAATGGGAATCTGTTACTTGCACCTTTAGCGTTTGCGGTTGCTATGCGTATGTTTGAATGTTCTAATTTATTGTTTCTTTCGCATTTCACAGTTGTTCCCAGTAGGTAGAGCTGGATTTAAACGGGGGAAATTGCAAACAAGTGCATCTTGGTGTCAAACATCCATCACCGAAAGAAACAAACCAACAGAGACGTTGAATTTGTCTTTAGCCGTGAGCCCATCATTGGGCATCATATTCTTATCGCACCATTCAACAATTATTCCTGTGAATATTCTTGTTTAAACTTATTCCACTTTAGGTTTTAATGCATAAGCCGAACTAAACTCGATTGGATTTATATTTGTCCTGTATTTTTTTTTTGTTGAACCCAGGAGAACCCGGCGGACCGGTAAACTCCTGAGGAGGGTATAGTAAAGCGGGGTAAATTTATATAGGATATGGAAGCACATGGTAGAAATCTAACATGGATCTTTTTACCAGAACTCAAGTTTCTTTTTCACTGCAATTACAGATTCGTATCTTATATCTAAAAACAACTTTCAATATCTACAGATTAAGCTTCTATTTTTTGACGTCACATTTCAATTTGTATTCTATTTAAGTCCATAGAGGTGCTGAATAACCCTCCCAATTTTTTTTTAAAAGTTAAAACAAAATTACTATGTTGTTGTTTATCAATCCTTTTGTTTCTCATTTTATTTTTCTCTCTTATTTCTCGTATCCAACAAACTATAATAATTTAATTTTAGGTAATGTTGTGCTAATACAATTCAAAAGGATTCGAATGACTTAAAAATTATTCATAAGAACAAACATTCTTTCAAAATTATTCATAAGGACAAATATTCTTTCAAAACTGCTACCGAACTAAAAACTGATATCTAAAAACTGCTACCGATAACTACAAACTTATACCTAAAAACTGCTATTAATAACTAAAAACTTATACATAAAGAAAGTTGTCATTCAAACTAAAATACTGAAGGTATGTCCTTAAGGCTAAAATATTAAGAAATTTTGTTCTTAACAATAATTTTCTGTATAAAAAAATTACTCAAAATCTTTCGGTATTTACAGTAAATACTTTAAACTGTGTGTATATGCACGAAAGACAAAAAAACTATAAAAATTTGAGGAAATTGTAAAATTTTGTTTTGGACGTAAAATGCAAATATTGTGAATTTGTGTTTCGCATTTAAAATTTTATTGTAAATATCTCTAAACATAAAATTTCATCAAAACATAGAATTGATTTTGTGGAAAATAATATCAATTAGTGATTGAACGGTAAAACCAAAATTTCAATCAAATATTCTAGTAGACGGGTATCGGTTTTCTTACTTTGAATTGGCACGGAGGTAACTTTACCAAAAAGGTGACTATGTCATCCAAAACAAATTAAATCCATTAAATTTATAGGATTGAGAGAAATTTCTACGGAATAAGTTTCAAAGTAAGGACCTAAATTATTATTATTATTATTATTATTATTATTATTATTATTATTATTATTATTATTATTTCATTTTTTGGAAAAGAAAAGGGAAAGCAAAGGTTACATTTAAACTAAATAAAACTTTCTAGTTCATGTTATTTTAAGTTACATCCATGATGTTTAAAAAAATTTCAAATAATAATAAATAAATAAAAGATCTTTCTGACATTATTTGCTTAATTTGTTTTTTTCATTTAAAGTATATAAAGAGGAAATTAAAAAACAATTTCAAATGAACAATGGACAAAACAATGTACAATTATTTAAACGAGTGTTACAGCACGCGCTTTGCGCGTGAATCGTTTTCCTTATAAATTATATATGTTTAAATCGGTAAAAAAATGGTTTTTTATTTTTAAGTGATATTAAGAATTTTATTTTTGTAAAGTAGTATCTTGAATTTATAAAGGAAGTTTAATTTTAGATTATATTTTTAGAAGCGTTTTGAATTTGTAAAGAATATTCAGCTGTTAAATTCTACTTTTAGGCGCGTTTGAATTTGTAAAACATGTTTAATTATTATATCCTACTATTTGGAGTGTTTGATTTTGTAAAAGAATTTTAATAGTAGATCCTTTTTTGGAGTAATTAAGATTTGGTAATATACAGAGGGCATTTTTGATAGTTCATGTTGATATCAAAAAAGTGCGACATCAAAGCTATTATAGTAAAGATGTTTGCAAATTAAACTTTAAATTTTGAAATATAGTCCGTAGATTTCTGAAAAATTGGAAATGAGTAAATTCTGAGTGTTGACCATTAATTTTCGAAAATAGAATAGGTTTCTATTTTTTTTTGTATTTTGTTTTTTTTCTACAAATATTTATCATTCTGCATGAAAATAATATCTATCTATAACAGAAAGTTATTCAAATTTCTTTCACGTACAAGTAGGTAACAAGTTTCACTCAGTTCACGATTCTTTTACCTGTATGTTGCAACAACTTTTAATAATGCTATTGAATTCTAACACAATCTTCCTTACAGTATCCTTTTTAACGTTTCTCTGTTGGCTCCCCTGAGGTTCAAACGTCAAATTTTAGTCGCATAAAAATTAAAACCGACAACGAAACAATTGCTTTTTTTTTCTTCTTTTAATTCATTGTCAATAGCTTCTGATGATATAGTCATATGTATGCTTCGACAATTAGACTAATGCTTTAAATATAATATAATATAAATGTCGATTTCAGGTTCGTAACAACGACCTTAGAAGACTTTTGAAAGGATTTAATAATCTGATAACGTAATGTACAGGTTTATCTTCGAGAAAAGTTTCTGCACTAGCCAAACTTTGTCACATTTGACGATAGTTGCATATTTGTTGCTATTTGGCCGAATGCTTTTTGATAGCGTTTGTACCGACTTTTTCTGGATGTTACATCAATACGTACAAATGCATGCATGGATGGCGGTGTGCATATTTTTGATTCTTTTCACATGTACGATTACTGTGAGGATTGATGGAGAGAGCGAAGAACTTCGGTGTTTGAGAGGTTGATATGGGCAGTATAGGTGTATAGATATTGGGATGAACCCTTGAGGAAAGTTTTGTATGAAAAGTTAATCATACACATATATTTATTTTTATTGAAAATATATCTTTATGTTTAGTTTATGTTTAGTTTGTACTTTTTAGTTTTGAATTTTCATCAAAATAAACACACAAGCGAAGCATATATTTTTGAAAAACAAACTGATTGAGACATTTCAACAGAAGGATAAACTTTGCAGTCCAATTAATTTCTAAGACACACATTCAAGGAAATTAGTTTCTAGGCCAAAATCAACCGAATAATTACTTTCAAGGACAAAGTCAGCAGTCCAATTAATTTCAAGAGCATAATTTCATAGGTTATTAGGTCCTAGAAACTAATTATTTTATATTTTGTCCTTGAAAGCAATTATTTCAGTTGTGTGTCCTAGAAACTAATCTCACTTACTAAAGATGCCCTTTTTGATAATTTCCACATTTTTTTTAAAAAACAAACATAAAATACGAAATAGAAAATAATTTTAGTTTGTTTTCCATGTGAAAATAGCGCAGGCATGAAAATAACAATAATAAGATGTATATAATCAAATGCAATCCATTTTGTTATTATATAACAACCGTAAACAAACAAGAAAATTCAAACTTTATACAAAGACTAATCAGGGTTCTAAATTCTCTATTCAAAAATTCCACACTGTCTTCTATCTTCGTACAATCAAAAATGTATAAAATGTATATTTCATCAAATTGATTAATCAATTTGATAACTTTACGAACAGTGAAAGATGTAAATTGAATGTGGACGATGACACATGAAAATTGAAACAGATTAGTTGATCTGCTTTAATTGCACACCACCAACCAAAACTATAACTTAGAATACACATCTAACACTAATTACTTATTAGATTTTATCTTTATCCTTAAAACTAATTAATTTGAATTATTTTCCTAAAACTTATTATCCATGCAAGAACAATCTTTGTAACCTAAATTATTATATGAAAAATACATAGCTCGTGTCATAATAAGACATGCGAATAAAAAATGCATCATATCCCTAGTACGATCTTATATTATTTAACTAATTAAGTGAAGAATGTGCTGGTTTCAAATTGAAAGGGCCTATCAACATGAAATATGCTGGGTTTTTGTTAAAACCCACGTATACTTGCTTGCTTTGTCTATCTTCTTTAACGCTAGTGCCGACCCTTTTTTGTTGTCCTTTTGTTTGCAGGCAAAACCGCGTAGAATTTTTATTTCTTTTTAAATAGAGGAAGGAGTTGTAAATTTGAAGCGTGATTGATGAGCGAAGTTGCGTTTGCTGGTTAATTTGCGGTTTAGTGGCATCGACAGGACTATCATTTGTTAACTCTGCCTAAATTAATTAATTAATGCTTGTTTATAAATTTGAATAAACTTACAATGAGTAAATCACATTTATGATTTGTTTATCAGTTTAGATAGTTCAACTAATATTCAAATGAATCAAGCGAATACTTTTGTGAATTTAAAATATTAAAGTGGTCTCATGTTTTACGTTGACCTTTATTACTGAAATAGTACAACTGCATAATAGAATCAGAACATGGTCAGTTATACGATTTCAAAAATGAATATTTTACATATGAATTTAAAAATTAAAATTTTCAAACTAAAATTTTATGTTTCAATATAGAGATTCAAATTTGAATTTTGAATTGAAAAATTCAAAACTAAAGATTTAAATTTGAAAATAAAAATCTAAAGACCAAGTTCCAAATTTAAAATTTAGAATTATAAGGATTAAATTTTGAAATGACATTCTTAATTTTTAAATGACAAAATGGACTTGAGAGTTCGATTTTCTCAAATTTTGAACTTCCCTAAAAGAAAATGTTCGGTTAGCAAACCATCTACTAATAGAGAAAAATACCTATACGGAATGTGAAATTTTGAGAATTTTAGATTTCTAACTTGAAAATTTGAATTTGAAATATGGAAGCTTAAATTTTGGAAAATTCATACTTTCAGATTTTTGAATTTAAAACTCTAATTTAGAAGTGTGTAATTTGAATTTAAAACCACTAATCACGAAGTTTAAAATTTGAATTAGAAATTTTAAATTTTTCTTTCATGTCTAAAAATTTGAATTCGAAAATTTACTATTCTAAAACTAAAAAATTGAATTTTAAACGTGAATTATGTAAGTATGAGAATTAGAAGTTTATAAAAAAGTCAATTTTTTTTAAAATAAAACCGGTTACAAATTAAATATTAGACAAGACTGAGAAAATTGATTTGAGATGTTTGCAGAGAGAATAAATCAAATAAAATTGGAGATATCTAAAAAGACATGTTAAATATAATATCTTTAATAATCCTTGTTTTTTGACTTCGCACTATTTGATATTGCAAACTTACAGTAGACAAACCTTCAGTTGATTTGATAAGAATACAAGATTGATGTTATTTAATAGATGACACCATATAATCAGTCCAAATGTTAAAACTAAATTAAAATTTTGATCTTTTTGTGGTCTCCAATTTTAATAATGTTAACATGCAACCGCTTTGATCTAACTGTTATTAATTTGAGTATACATATATGACTTTTTGTATCAGAAAGAATTTTTGAGATGTGTTAAATTCATTAGCAAGAACATTTATGCCGAAATTGAAATCCTTTCGAAACTTCTAATCCATTAAATTGCATGATATGAAAATTTAAAATTAATTTTAACTGACGATATGTAATGTAATTTGTAAGGGCATACAACTTTCAAATCAATTTCCAATTTTGCATAAACGATGTTGGTAATAAAGGGGTGAATCTCTCTCCATAATATATATATATATATATACATATATATATATATATATATATAGACACACACATACATGCACACATGCACATGCACATGCACATACACATACACATACACATACATACATACATACATACATACATACATACATACATACATACATACATACATATACATTTACATACACATACATACATACATACATACATGTATGTATGTATGTTATATGTATGAGCTAGAACCAATAACCCCCGATATCAACCATAAGTTTACAATTAAATATTTGGTTCATGTGACGAGAGAGAACAAATATCTAAAAAGAAACTTGTGTCCGGGATGCTGCAAAATAATGCTTAATAAAGGGGACTATTGATCCTAACCATATACATATTAGCTATTGTTACACAAAATCTAACACAACATGTCTTAACCATTAGATCTCAACTTGTTTACATAATGAGTTGAATTCGAGGAGTAATCCAATGGTTCAAATTTATTATGTCATCAACTATGTCACTAACATGTATTCCAATAGAATTTCTCATACATACATACATACATGTATATGTGTGTGAGTGTGAGTGCACGTGCGCATGCATGAGATATTATATTGGAAAACAAATTGGTGACAATTTGTGGCACAACAGGTCCAAACCATTAGATCCCTAAATTCAACTTCTTATATTGTACGGTTAAAATATGCTGTGTTGATTTTCTGTTTCTTTTTGTGTCCCAACAGCCACTACACACACATGTGGGTGCGCGCGCATTGGCACACACATATTACACCTCTCTTTTGCTACACTATATACTACACCCCTATGGTTTTTAATGTTCTACTATTTGAAATCAAATGAAACTTTAGGGATCTTTAATCTATAGTATGAGCATCATTGCAAAAAATAGATCATTTCGGAAATATTAACATATTCAAAATTTTATATTAATGTGTACCAAAAAATATATTTTAAGCACCAACTGAATTACTATTTGGAACATGTTAGGAGTATTCAAGTTAAGCACAATTTTGTGTAGATGATCTTAAGTCATGTAAATAAATATATGTAAATTTTCATTCGATGTCAAATTGTGTAGCTCGAAAATTACAAAGGTATACAAGTAGTATAACGAAACTCCCTCATTGTAACGACCCGTAATTTAATCACTTTAATTAAGGATATTTAATTATTTTAATATAGAATATTTTTCAACAAATAATCAAGTTTTAAGTGATGAATAATAATAATGAACTTATTTTGGAAAAAAATTCACAAAAATATTTCCATTGGAAAGATATATCGATAAAATAGTATAACGAAACTCCCTCATTGTAACGAAACCCCCCCATTGTAACGACCTGTAATTTGATCACTTTAATTAGAGATATTTAATTATTTTAATATAGATTATTTTTCAACAAATAATCAAGTTTTAAGTGATGAACAATAATAATGAACTTATTTTGGAAAAAATTTCACAAAAATATTTCCTTTGGAAAGATATATCGATAAAATAGCCGAAAATTGTTTTATCGATAAATAGCTCTATAATCGTAAAACATCGCGCACGGAGCTGGATACATACAATTATATATATAATTGAACAAGAATATGAAATAAAATCAATTTTTTAATTTTAAAAATAAAATGTATTTATGACATCATTAGTGATGCCCCTATATTTAAATATTGATGTATGAATTTAAATTGAGATTTAATGATTTAATAATTATTATAATGATTTAGATAATTATTTTTAAATGCTAATAATTCGTTTAAATAGTTATAAAGTGATAGTAAATCATTTGTAATAGTTTTATGAAGATGTATACTTGATTTGTAAATATAAGACAATTCGTATCGCTTTATTGATATAATAACGATTTTTATAAATAATTGTTAATATTAATTTATATGGTTTTATAAATAAAATGTGATCATTTTAATTAGTTAAAAATGACAAGAAATTAGTTTTCAATTTTTTTAATATTTATATGTAAATTAATTTATAAGTAAAAATGTGACCGGAAATCGGTTTTTCGATTTTCAATGGTTAAAGAACGGAAGTTGTTCAAAGTTGTTGCAACCTTGTTTATATGTCATGTGCACATATGTAACATACATATACACACCCTAACATACACATGAATATATATTGCAAAATATTAGGATATTTCTTAAAAACTTAAGACTTAAGCAACCAAAAAGCAACCATCAACTCATCTTATACACTAAAGTACACACACATGGGCTAGCACATGGAAGAGAGGACATGCGGGGGGGGGGGGGGGAGGGGGGTGGTGGCCGTGTAAAATGTAGTGATGGGGGTGTGGATTGAGGGTTAAAAGGTAATTATATGTTTAGATATTTTTTCTCTAAGTTTTCCTATAAATACCCACTCCTTTCTTCATAAATTCCTAACACTTATTCTTCATCTTCTTCCTCCTTCTTCAAGCTATTTTAATGACTTCCTATGTTAGAAAAATTATAGAGAAAATAATTACAAAAATAAATTAAATTATTAGTGTGTGTGTGTGTATTAGTATAACACCTCAAAACTACTTCAAATCACTCCATTCTCCCATCAAAACCCACGCCCACACTTTCCTTTCACCCTAGGCCGAGCCATCCACCACCCAAACCCATGGCCGTAAGCAACCAAGGCAAGGCCGAGCTTATTCAAAGCTTAGGAGCTCGATTCCATAGAGTTTAAAACAATCGTAGCGAAACTATAGCTGATTAAAAAACTAGTTCAAGTCAAACTCGATTGAAAACTAGTTCAAGTCGAAATGAAGGTGAGAAACTCTATTTATAATATGATATATTAGATGATATATAAGTTTTGTTATGCTCGGTCGTGATGATTGTTTAACAAGTTTGGATGTTGACTATATGTTTATTTTGATGTTGAAATGATTCACGTTTAATACACGACGAAAATCACAAAGGAAATCACTTTCCTTTAATAAATAAAATAGCGTATATGAGATTGTTAAACTTCTTGAAAATGGTATAAAATGGTTTATAAATGTTTTATAAATACTAAAATCAAATTTGGTGAAGTGTTAACAAGTTATGAAAATTGAGTCAAAAATAGGCATGTCGCGTAACGGTAGTTCGCAATTTCGCACCGTAGAAAGTTAAATCCATGTACACGATTGATTCGGAGTCAGAATTCTTTGTAATATGAATTTTCCGAGCTCTTATAATCATAGTTTTCAAACAAAAGAAAAGGATCGAGATTTCCTTTAATAGATTTTGAAATATAAGCAAAACAAGTTTTCAAAATAGTTGCGGTTTGACAGTTCGAAAACCAAAGCGATAAATTTTCTATAAATGATATTTTTAATTATTTAAAAATATGGAATAAATTATATCAATCTTTTAAAATGTTTTGAAAAGAATTCGAGTTATAAAAAATGAATTTCTAAATGACCGAAATGTTTTTTTGATCAAATATGCTTTGAATACACTATTTGCAGCATTATTTTTAGCACTTTTTGTAGCACTTTTGATAACTTTTGAAATATGAACTTAAACTTAATAATTCTTTTCCAAATCTTTTATAAATGTTTTCAATGAATAAAATTAAGTGTTTTAATAATAATTTGGAGGTTTTATAATTTATTTGAAGAAAGGTTTAAATAAATGATTTTAAAGAAAAATTGTTAAAATCAAGTGATTTAATCTTGGCTTTAAAAGCCGACAAGTAAAGTGGATTTTTCTATTTGTGAGATTCAAGTAATGGCTCACCTAGCTTTTACCTTGGGTGAGGGATCGATAAGGTCAAAATGTCGAAAACGAGACAAGTATAAAAGATTCAAAATTTATAAATTTAATTTAATAAAACTTGGATTGTATAGAGATAATCTTCTTATACTTGGTATTAAATTCCAAAGAGGGAACCCATACTATCCGTGTGAATTTAAAAGGTGATTTCACCATTATTCGACGAATAGCAAAGGTTGAATACGGAAATTGATGTTGAGTGGAATTAGTATAATTTTTATCAACCCTTTTTAACTCAATAATGTTTCCAATATGACTTATGAAAATGATTAGATATTTCCAAAGTTAAAGTGAGGTTTAATGGTTTCGTATACACCAGAAAGAAATACTTTAAAGATATATAACTCCAGAAGATATTTTGATAAAAAGAAATTAATCAATCAAAGGATAATTTCCTATTACCTAACATCTTTTTTATCGATGATTGGTTCGAAGGAACCGGGGTTGAATCTGAGTGATTCTTGTCTGAAAATCACTTCAAACTAATATATGTTCGAAATTAAAGACATAGAATGATGGTAAATAAATGAAGAGCTGCTTCTCACTAACCCTCGAGGGAAATTTCCCATATCATATATGTGTGGCAGTAATATCTCCATTTGATCTTCGATGTAAGGGTTGCTCACTACTAATCCTAAGGATGATTCCCGACAGGATGTGGTAGGAGAGTTCCTTTGGTTTGTCCTGTTCCTGGACAACTTGTATGGATGAATGTTTGACGTTGCATTTCTAATTACATTAATTTATTTGTATGAACGTATCATCTATTTGGTAGCGAAGAAGACAACTTCTCTTAGCTTAACACCCTCTTTTGATATGTACGAGCTCAGAAGTTATACATTTGTAGAAATAAATTGTGTGATCATGGAATGGCAGTGTGGCATTTAAAGTAGAATGTGCTATGTAAAAAGGTAATTGTTACCTCGGGCCTCATCACCCGAAAATGGCTTAAACCGGGCATCCCGTGAGGCTATGTGGGTCGCACCCATAAAGGTGCGGTCATCACCCTTCTAGATTACACTATATATGTCGAGTATGCTGTGATGCTAAGAGAGCTCTCGGATAGATCGATTACAACTGGGGTGATGTCATATTCGGTTCTATCAGCCACTAAGTTAGGGTCTGCTAGTAGGCCGATCTTGCTAGGTGCAGAGGTTTCAAAAGATGTTGATCCTCGGTACATCCATCTAGAGGTGTACTATGTGGAAAGTAGTTTGTTACCTGCCATTATATGGAATCCCATTCTCCAATAAGTGCCTTCGAACTTGATTGTAGAACCTACTTTGTAGCTAGTATGGTGGAATTTAACCAATGTAACAATTTCGGCTAAGACTCATAAGTTTATTTGAAAAGTATTTTCAAAATAATGTCATTAAAATAATATTCCCAAATTTTGCTTAGCAAATGTTTTGGTTATCATAAGGTAAAAACCCGTTTCGTGTTTATGTGCGGCATGGTCTTATTAGATACATTTGTTTCCAAAAACACGTATTTTGAGTTTCTCATATCAGTCTCATGACTGACCTAGAGTTTATTTTCATTTTCCCTTAAACTCTAGGTGCCCTATTTTCTCGGGCAGCCTAATAGTCAGGTTTAGTTAGAAGAAATATGGAAGAGCTCGGAGCATGGAGTTAGAAGATTCTCCAGTAGACTATTACCTTTTTTTCACCACATTCATATACTATTGTATTTTGCATTTGTAAGGATAGATATTTACAACTGTCCATGTTTAACTCTGATAAATGTATTTAAAATTTTCCGTTATAAAGATTATATGTTGAAATAATATATGTTATTCCATTCGTGTGAGATTCTATTCTATCTATTTTTCTTTCTTTCCCTTGATAATCCACCTCTATGGCACTTGGATTTGTGGCACGAGAATACCGAGGATGTATTAGTACCGACCTCCAAGGGCCGAGGAAACGGATGGTCACATTTGGCATCAGAGCGTAGGTTGAGCGAACACCTGAGCCTGATAGGGGTAAAGTTTCATCAAAGATAGGGTTAGTAATACCCTAGGATGAGTAACTCATTAGAGATAGGGTTAGTAACACCTTAGAATGAGTTGAGAGTATTATATATGAGCACATATTTGTTAATGATATATATAAATGATTTTTGTTTTGGAATTATGGTAAATGAAATAATTTTACCTAGGAGTATATTTTGAAAAAAGGGATATCTTTGAAAATTTTAGTATTGGATGATTAAAATCAGGTTAGATAAAACTAAGTATGAACATCTTGTGATTAGAATTTCATAGTTTGACTATAAGATGTTTATAATAAAACTGAAAGGATTAATAAGGAATGAAAACTAGATAAGTTGAGGAATATACAGAAGGTCGGAATTTTTGAAAAAAAGGAGTTTTCAAAAGATTTGAAATAGTATATTTAGAATGTTTTCTTGACAAAGGATTTCGAAGGAGATAAAAACATTTTATAGAAATCTCAATTTGTTTTCAAAGATGGGTTTGGGGAAAATAACACTAAGTGCTTGGAAAATCATTTCCTATAAAAAGGTTATAGTTAAGACCGATTTATATTAGGATATGCCTAAGTAAATAATACTAATAGCTTGACATTTAAATGGGTTAGAATAATTAAAATGCTTAGTGTCTATATCCAAACAGTTGCGTTTACATTTGTAGAAACCATATGGAAGAAAGTATTCCAAGGGTGAGTCATCCCGGCAAATTAGGGCAAAAAGGATAATCTCATTATCCTCTCCAGCGATGAGGAAGAACCATTGAAGTAGTCATCCAACAACGTTTGGCCATGGATTAATGAGGAGTGTATCCCGTACACCAAAAGGTATGAAGGTGGGCACCCAATGGCAGGAATGCTCATCCCATCCGCTACTCTGGAAATGATCATTATATCCAGTGATAATAAGTCTGCACAAGCCTTAGAAGAAATATGGGTAACAGATCCAGCCAGTTCGGAATTGGAACCCATAGCGGAATTCGAACCTATGGAGGAGGAATTCGAAACAAAGGAGGACCTAGAAACCATGATATCAGACCATAGTAGTGTAAACATCAATGTGATTTGGGAAATGGAAGGAAAAACACGTTATCTAGGGAGAAGAATCATCCAGTTCTTACATCAACTGGGATGAAATGGAAGAAGACTATGAGAAAATATTTGAGGAAGAAGTTGAAGTGTTTCAAAACCCATGGGAGGTTGAAATGCAAGGACTTGAAGAAATAGAAGAAGGTGAGGAGATGCAGGAAGTACTTGTTTGTCTCGATCACGTCCCATGGAACCAGTCATGGCTATCTTATGTTGAAGGAGAGATTTAGTAATTGGAAGATGGAAATGATGCAGATGACGAGCATGACGGTGACGAGGAAGTTATGATAGACTTCGGATATTGGGGCGCCCCATCGACCTCCAATTCATAACAATGAGAAAGATGATGAGTATGATGGTTGAGGGCAGTTTTCTTTCTATCTATTTAGTATATCTATATATAGCTTATGTATGATGTGAGATGAGATGTTGTGCTAGTTAGTGATGTATATCCTACTATGTACCTAGATGGGAGTTGTATGCTTTAGGTATGACCTATGTCGAAATTGAAAAGTTGATGTAAATTATGAAGGATATGATATGCTATTTCGTTTCCAACTTCGTACATTGCAAATACATGAATCTTTTAAGCAAATTAATAAGAATTCATGATTAAAGAAGCAAAATTTAAGTGGAAAATCTTCTTTTGAACTCAAAACTGAATTTTCCTAAACATTTCTGAAAAAGATATATTTATACATGTAAAGGAAGTTTTGATTAATAAAGAGGAAATAAGTAAGTTTTGACTAACAAAGAAGTTTTATTAAATACAAAAGTATTGCAACTAATATTCATTTAAAAGAAGTAAAAGTGTTTATTATAATAAAAGGTAAGTTATCTTTTAACTTGAATGGTTTTTCTTTGGAAATAAGATAGAAATCCTTGGTGAATAATTTTTTTAAGGTAATTATATATAAAGAAGCATCTTTACAAAAATGTTTGAATAAAGGATAAAAATTCTTATGAAAGGTTTTCATAAATATTTTGGAAAGGTTAATAAGTACGTATGAGGTCCGTAAATCATTTCGTCACACGACTCTGATCTAAGATTTGAGTACGGAACTTGGAAGTGTTTACACTAGTCCAAAAAAGTATTTATCACTCAATTCTTGACAAAAACATTGATGAGGGTTTGTGGTTGAATACTTGAATTTTCTATCATAGTTGAGAGCTACGCAAGGAAAACTAAAATTCTAATCAAAAGGCTTGATCGCAGTCCACACTAGAGGATCGAGGGATCAATACTAGTTCGGAGGTAATGTCATGGATTCGAACAAAAGATCGAATCAGATGTTATGGATGATCTATGTATATCATATAGAATTGAGTCTATAAAATAATGTTCTTGGTAAGAATTAATGGGTTTTTTTTTGATGTAATTTCGAGGACGAAATTCTTTTTAGGGGGAAATATGTAACGACTCGTAATTTGATCACTTTAATTAGGGATATTTAATTATTTCAATATAAATGATTTTTCAACAAATAATCAAGTTTTAAGTGATGAATAATAATAATGAACTAATTTTGGAAAAATATTCACAAAAATATTTCCTTTGGAAAGATATATCGACAAAATAGCTGAAAATCGTATTATCGATAAACAACTCTATAATCGTAAAACATCACGCACGTAGCTGGATACATATACTTATTTTTACAATTGAACAAGAACATGAAATAAAATCAATTATTTTATTTTTGGAAATTAAATGTATTTATGACATCATCAGTGATGCCCCCTTATATTTAAATATTGATGTATTTTTTTTTTGAAAATGGGTAAGAACTTTTATTAAGGCATTACAGCCCACGGCGAGGCCCAAAAGCATAGGCCAGAAACTAACAAACAAGACAGATAGTATATGTTAATCCCGACATAACTCACAGACATTCCAAAATGAAAAGACGAAAAGTAACAAAGTAAAAAAAGCTTCTTCTTCCTTCATTCATGGCGGCCGGTGATGGACAAGATAGCTTGTACTTGGGATATTTGCCGATGAGTAGTTCAAATCCACTTCTCCAGTATGTGCTCCGACTAGTCCCCGTGAGGTAAGGCTCCAATTTCTAATTCTTTTCTGAACCATTCGCATGTCATTAATCGCGAGTTTACTGACTTCTTCGTGTTTTCTTTGTTTATTCTGAAAAACTCTGCGATTTCTCTCCTTCCACACACTCCAAATCGTGACAGTGACGACAATACTGCTCAGTTTGGCTTCCATGTCTTCGCCTCCCCTTTTACGAATCAGGTAATTTATAACATCTGCTAGTATGTGAGTCTGAATTGATGAGTTAATTGCATTTTTACACATATTCCACACCTCTTTCGAGAAGTTGCAAGAGAAAAATAGATGTTCATGTGTTTCCTCCTCTTGATTACATAGCACACACGTCTTATCTGTTAAAATCCCCCATTTAGAGAGTCTATCCTTTGTGGGTAGTCTCTTGAGCATCGCTTTATATGCCGTGAAAGCCATTTTAATTGAGATTTAATGATTACATCGCTTTAAATATTGATGTATGAATTTGAATTGAGATTTAATGATTTAATATTTATTATAATTATTCAAATAATTGTTTTAAATGGTAATAATTCATTTTAAATAGTTATAAAGTGATAATAAATCATTTTTAATAGT
The DNA here is from genome assembly GCA_030737815.1 of Allium fistulosum. Taxonomy (NCBI): domain Eukaryota; kingdom Viridiplantae; phylum Streptophyta; class Magnoliopsida; order Asparagales; family Amaryllidaceae; genus Allium; species Allium fistulosum. The sequence continues at coordinate 1,212,396,823 of CM060904.1, read as the reverse complement.
TTTATGAAGATATATACTTGATTTATAAATATAAGAAAATCGTATCACTTTATCGATATAATAGAAATTTTTGTAAATAATTGTTAATATTTTTTTATATGGTTTTATAAATAAAATTTGATCATTTTAATTAGTTAAAAATGATAACAAATTAGTTTTTAATTTTTTTTACATTTATATGTAAATTAATTTATAAATAAGAATGTGACCGGGAATCGGTTTCTTGATTTTCAACGGTTTAATGAACAGAAGTTGTTCAAAGTTGTTGCAACCTTATTTATATGCCATATGCACATATATAACGTACATATGCAAACCCTAACATACACATGAACACACAAACACACACACACATACAAATATACATATACACTTCAACATATATGTTACGAAATATTAAGATATTTCTTAAGACTTAAGCAACCAAAAAGAAACCATCGACTCATATTACACACTAAAGTACACACTTATGGGCTAGCACAGGGAAGTGAGGACATGGGGGCGGTGGCCGTGTAAAATGAAGTGATGGGGAGGTGTGGGTTGAGGGTAAAAAGTTAATTATGTGTTTAGATTTTTTTTTCTAAGTTTTCTACAAGTACCCACCCCTTTCTTCATAAATTCCTAACACTTATTCTTTATCTTCTTCTTCCTTCTTCAAGCTATTTTAATGGCTTCCTATGTTAGCAGAATTATGGAGAAAATAATTACAAAAAAAATTAAATTGTTAGTGTATATATATTAGTATAAACACCTCAAAACCACTTCAAATCACTCCATTCTCCTATCAGATGATATATATGTTTAGTTATGCTTGGTTGTGATGATTTTTTTATCAAGTTTGGATGTTGATTATATGTTTATTTTGATGTTGAAATGATTCATGTTTAATACACGTCGAAAATCACAAAGGAAATCGTTTTCCTTTAATAAATAAAAGGGTGTATTTGAGATTGTTAAACCTCTTGAAAATGGTTTAAAAATGATTTATAAACATTAAAATCCAGTTCGGTAAAGTTTTGAGAAGTTATGAAAATTGAGTCAAAAATAGGCGCGTCGCGTAAAAGCGGTTCGTGATTTCGCGCCATAGAAAGTTAAATCCACGTATACGATGGATTTAGAGTCGGAATTCTTTGTAATAAGAATTTTCCACGCTCTTATAATCATAGTTTTCAAACAAAAGAAAAGGACTAAATTTTTTTTTAATAAATTTTGAAATATGAGCAAAACAAGTTTTCAAAATAGTCGTGGTTTGGCAGTTCAGAAACCAAAGCGATAAATTCTTTATAAATGATATTTTTAATTCTTTAAAAATATGGCATAAATTCTATAAATCTTTTACAATGTTTTAAAAGGGATTTGAGTTATAAAAAATAAATTTCTAAATGATCGAAAAGTTGTTTTGATCAAATAAGCTTTGAAAACACTATTTGCAGCACTATTCGTAGTACTTTTTGTAGTACTTTTGATAACTTTTAAATTTGAAATTAAACTTAATAATTCTTTTCCAAATCTTTTTAAAATGTTTTAAAATGAATAATTAAGTGTTTAAATAATGATTTGCAGGTTTTATAATTTATTTAAAAAAATGTTTAAATAAATGATTTTAAAGAAAAGCTGTTAAAATCAAGTGATTTAATCTTGGCTCTAAAAGGCGACTAGTAGACTGGATTTTTCTATTCGTGAGATCCGGATGTGTGGTACTTAAAATAAGGATATGTTCAGGTGCAACCAGTGCCTTGGCTTACTTGGCCTCTTCCCTGGGCGAGGGATACATAAGGTCGATATGTCGGAAACGAGACAAGTATAAAAGATTCGAAATTTACAAATTTAATTTAATATAATTTGGATTGCATAGAGATAACCTTCTTATACTTGGTATTAAATTCCGAAGAGGAAACCCATAGTATCCATGTGAATTTATAAGGCGATTTCACCGTTATTCGACGAATGGTAAACGTTGAATACAGAAATTGATGTTGAGTAGAATTAGTATAATTTCTATCGACCCTTTTTAACTCAATAATGTTTCCAATATGACTTATGAAAATGGATATTTCCAAAGTTAAAGAGAGGTTTAATGATTCCGTATATACCAGAAAGAAATATTTTAAATTTATATATCTTTTGAAGATATTTTGATAAAAAGAAATTAATCAATCAAAGGATAATTTCCTATTACCTAACATCTTTTTTTATCGATGATTGGTTCGAAGGAACCAGGGTAGGATTTGAGTGATTATTATCTGAAAACCACTTCGAACCAATATACATTCGAAAGTGAAGACATGGAAGGATGGTAAACAAATGAAGGGCTTCTTGTCACTGACCCTCGGGGGAAATTTCCCATATCATATATGTGTGGCAATAGTATTTCCATTTTCGTCTTTGATGCAAGGGTTGCTCTCTACTAATCCTAGGGATGATTCCCGACTGGATGTGGTAGGAGAATTTCTTCGGTTTGTCCTGTTCTTGGACAACTTGTATGGACGAAAGTCTAACGTTGCATTTCTAATTACATTGATTGATCTCCACAAACGCATCATCAGTTTGATGGCGGAGAAGGCAACTTCTCTTAGCTTAACACCCTTTTCCTGAGATGTACGAGCTCAAGAGTTCTACGTTTGTAGAAATCAGTTGTGATTACGGAATGGCAGTGTGGCATTCAAAGTAGAATGTGCTATGTTAAAAGGTAATCGTTACCTCGGGCCTCATCACCCGAAAATATCTTAAACAGGGCATGCCATGAGGCTATGTAGGTCGCACCCATAAGGGTATAGTCATCACCCTTCTAGATTACTCTATATATGTCGGATACGACCGAGGTGATGTCATTTCGGTTATATCAGCCACCAAGTTAGTGTCTGCCGGTAGGCCGGTCTTGCCAAGTGCAGAGGTTTTAAAAGATGTTGATCCTCGGTACATCCCTCTAGAGGTGTACTGTATGGAAGGTAGTTCCTTACCTGCCATTATGTGGAAACCCATTCTCTAATAAGTGCCTTTGGACTTGATTTTAGAACGTACTTTGTAGCTCGTATGCTAGAATTTAATGAATGTAACTATTTCGGCTAAGATTCATAAGTTTATTTGAAAAGTATTTTCAAAAGAATGTCATTAAAGTAATATTCCCAGATTTTGCATAGCAAATGTTTTGGTTATTATAAGGTAAAAACTCGTTCCGTGTTTTTGTGCGACGTGCTCTTGTCAAATACCTTTGTTTCCAAAAATGCGTATATTGAGTTTCTTATACCAATCCCATAACTGACCTAGAGTTTATTTTCCTTTTCCCTTAATCTCTAGGTGCCTTATTTTCCCGGGTGGCCTAGTAGTCAGGTTTAGTTAGAAGAATATGAAAGAGCCCGGAGTATGGAGTTAGAAGATTCTTCAGTAACTATTACCTTTTTTCACCACATTCATGTACTATTGTATTCCACATTTATAAGGATAGATATTTATTGCTGTACATGTTCAACTTTGATAACTGTATTTAAAATTTTCTACTGTAAAGATTATATGTTGAAATAATATATGTTATTCCATTCGTGTGAGATTTTTTTTTGTCTATTGTTCTTTCTTTCCCTTAATAATCCGCCTCTCCGGCACTTGGATTTGCGGCATGTGAATACCTAGGATGTATTAGTGTCAACCTCCAAGGACCGAGGAAACAGGTCTTCACACCCATATACATAGGGTAAAGGTCCATTGCCCCCACTTTCTCTACACTACAAACACACCCTATGGTCTATAATGATACACAATTCAAAATCAATAAAACTTCAAGGATGTTCAATTCACATTTAAGCATCTTAACCTTGGGGTTGGATCAAACACTTAAACACTCACCCCTAAATTATTCTTAAACATATGTCATTCAAGATAAAATATCTTCGCATTAGACAAACTAATATACATAATGTTCTCAATAGTGTATTACTCATATTTGTTAGGACACTAAAAGGTTATGTTTATGCGCTTATCGAAGAACAAACACAAAAAGACCCAAGGAGATGTTTCTATAGGTAATTAAATTTATGTCAAATAAAAAGTTCTAGATGATGATGTGCATCAATCTTTCTGTTACTAATGGTCTTTTATATGACGACGGCACTTTGATTATTGACTATTACATGCCTCGATTGTGTTACAAACATAGTTAGGCATGCCTCAAAACACATAAAGCAAAACACTACTCTATAAAAGACCTGTCACCCTTAATATATAAGGTTAGTTTCATGTTATTTTGAGATTAAAATGAAGTTATTATGACTTCTTACTTGACTGTACAGTTAATGAATTATGTAACTACCTACATTTTTTTGTATTGGCGGATCGTAATATTATTTTCATTACCAAATTTGGTCTAAATAGGCTATAATTCCTAGGAATGTTGATTTTTGATATTTTGGACTCTTAGAATGAATTTTGGATGATTTTGACCTTAGAAACTTATAAGAGCAATGCTTTTTGATAGACTAAATTGTACCCTAAGACCACTTCCAAATGAAATACTTAATGGTTTGTCTTCCCGTTGAATGATTATACTAGATTTATGGCCTCTTAGTTTAGGAGATATCAAAGTTTTAAGTTTGACAGTTTTTAGGCAGATTAGAGGGTAATTAGCCCAAGTCCAAAATTAGGGCTGTTAATGATTTTGGGAATTGTGTATAATTGCAATAACAAACACATACCCTAATCACTTCTCCACTTCCTACAAACTTACCCTAACCTCTATTAATCTATCTACTATCAAAACTCTATTAAATCCACACTGAATTAGTACAAATAAAGAAATCAAAGTAAGATTAGCAAGTAGGTTAGCAAGGGAATCTTCAAATTACTGGTTTGGGAGTTTTGGGATTTGTGCTTTTGTTGTCCACTTCAGATCTATATTTATTTTTGTGTTTTTGATGGATTTTACATTGATGGGTGAGTGACCTATCATCTTACAACCTCTATTTATACTTAAATAAATCAAAAACATGCTTTTGATCTATTTTAAAAGTTTAAAATATGAATTTGGTGCAACAACCCGCTCCGACCCTCAGAAGTCGATACTAATACATCCACAGTATTCACGTGCTAAACAACCAAGTGCTGGAAAGACAGATGGTTAGGGGAAAGAAGAAAGAAAAGACGGAGCAGAATCTCACAAAAACGTGACGATTAACATATAATATATAAACCAGGCCTTTAAAAAATGAAAGAAATTTAATATACATATATCCATTAGAGTACTAACCTATCATCTACCTGGATAGTTATAACACATGTCCTTACATTTTTGATAAATACAACAAATCCACGCAGCGGAACATAGAGAAATACGTAGGTACGTCTTGGCCTCCAGCTCATCTCATAAGCTCCAAAGCATCCAAAGCCGATCTAAAAACATCCTCGCTCTGACCCGAACATTATAAGAAGACAATGCCTGGGTCATTCTGGTAAAACCAGTGTGAGAAAATCAAATCACAAGGAATTTTATTGTAACTTATAAAATCCTTTAAAATCAAAGGTATCTCATAAGACTGTGACGACCGCCCATGACCCCTGCACTGAACATAGGAATAGTGCGCTGTAAAGTGTGCCAGGCAGCCATGGACGGTTGCCAAGGTTAAATTAAAACAGCAGAATCTATCGTATAACTCACAGCGCATGGATAAAATACAATAGAAAGTATATATAGTGAAGCTTTACAGAACAAAATCTTAATTAAACTTCATAATGGTTTGGTACAAACATCAGAATAGTCAATACATCAAGCCTCACTACATATTACTCATAGAATATACAAGCAGCGGAACATCCAGTACATATAGTAAGAAAATAATATGCAAGCCTCCAGCTCGTCTTCGTCATCAACATCGTCGGAAACTAAGAACAGCACCTGTCACCTGCTACCTAGTCTTCCCATCCCAAAGCGGATGAACAGCCCAATGCAATAAGAGTTAAACATAAATCCTTGAGTCAGACAACAGTCTTAGTGAGCGGTAAATTAACTAAAAACATACCAAAAGAGCATAAAGGAAAAAGGAATAGGAATCCAAACCTCCCACTCCACCTCTTTCTACAGTGATAGCCCCCAAACACACACTAAGCAGAAATAAACATAGCAAAGCAGACATTTAAAGTAAAGCAATTATCACTCGAGTCAAGGTCGGTGTTTTCCAAGTACAAACCCCCAAGGCCTAAACCAAGATCAGATAAGCACCCAGAAAACATCGCTCTTGAGACCGAATGACGATACAACCAAACATCCATGACTCTGGCTATCACTGTTAACTTTGCTTCGATACCACCGTTAATTGAATGACTGGCACATTCTTTCAGCCGTCCGTCAAGGGCTAATGGAAACCCCGGTTCTAGACATAACTCCGCACGTCGTCGCAGCCCGTGCCTAGGACTATCGAATCTGCCCAGAGTACTTGACTACAATCATAGTCTTTAGGGACTATCGAATCTGCCCAACGTACTCTTGCTTTGAGCCTGCTAGAACCTTCAACAACGATGAAATCTCAGCCTTCTAGTCATCCTCCTCGACGACTATTTCTATACTAGCTCAAGCATCTCTCGAGCAAACCATTATCCTCAACTCGAACCATTTCACCGAGTTATCAACATGCTTGGAATGATCCCGTCTGGATTAAACCAAGGCTATCTCATACTATGCCTCGCTTCATCTCATCATAACAAAGCCTCATCTCAACATCAACATCATCAAAACTATCCATATGAGCTTCATCATCCGCCACATATGCCATGAGCAGCTTTTCCAATTCAAGAGCCTTTCCCTTAGCTTTTGAATCATCTTTGACTAACTTGTCCAAATCAAATCATCAATCAACTAATTTACAACAATCAATCAAGTCAAACATTAATCCAAGTAATCAAGCATTCAAACATGATCAATACACAATTATAACAATAATGGAAATCTTGTAAATAAAGAGTCTAAATCTAACAAGCATGAAACATGAGCAATATCTCTATAACTTGATGAATGAACTTGCATAGGTTAACATGTAGTAAAATGGATGTCAAATCATCATGAACAATGGATCTATACTTAAGTTTACGGAAATGCATGGAAATCACTACTTTAACACAAAATCAAGCCAACGATCCGATATACTCCTTTGGATCCATGTGAGAGATAATCACCACTCACCAAATCACCTAAACACCTCAAAAGCAACACACTTCAGATCTGGACAGCGAAGGATCTAACTCGATCTATCACAATCCCGCTTCAAACGATGAAATCTCTCTCTTCGATGGATGTAGATCTTCAATCTAAGCTCTTGGATCTTCGATTTGGATGGAAGGAAGCACAAGATTAAAGTAGAGAAAAGAAGTGAAGAAGTGTAGAACTCGAGCTCTCAAAATAGCAGCACTTCATCGTTTCGAAATCCGGATCCCAAAAATGAATAAAAACCCGCCTATTTATAGGCTGAATTCCTTAGGTCGTTTGCTCGCTATTAGGTCGTCCACGACCTAAGAAACCCCACGACCTAAGTCTTAACGACCTACCAAGCTCACGACCTACGACCTACTAATCTCACGACCTAACGCATGCGTGCGACCTAACAGCTTAGCCTCTACGCGACCTAACTGAGACGCGACTTAACGTACGCGCGACCTAACACTTAGGCACGACCTAAGGCCCAACGAGATACAACTTAGTACGTATGCGACCTAACACACACGCGACCTAACAGCCTAGGTCCTTACGCGACCTAACGACCTAACTGGGATACGACATAACGACCTTAACGACTCAACTACACACAGGGTCTTACGACCTAACCCCTAAGTCGTCTGGACGACCTAACTGCTCCTTCCTTAGGTCGTTGCCGACCTATACTCCTTAGGTCGCTAACTCGCCCAGTTTCTTATACCGCTAACTCTTAGGTCGCCAACTCCCTTAAGTCGCTTATTCCTTAGGTCGGTCAAATCCTATAGGTCGTCCCGAACTAGCATACGACCTAAACCAGTACGACCTAAACTAATACGCTAACTACTAGGTCGTTAACTCTTAAGTCATTCACTCGACCTAAGCCACCACACGACCTAACTTCTACACGACTTATCCCATAATCCTTAGGTCGCCAACTTCCTTAGGTCGCTCCACTTCCTTAAGTCGTCTACTCCGACCTAACTACTATACGACCTAAGCCTTATCTCGTCCACGACTTAGACTCTGGACGACTTATCAACATTTCGACCTAATGACAACTGTTTTACGATGTTTCGATCCGTAAAAATACGGGTCGTTACATTCTCTCCCCCTTAGGAATTTCGCCCCCGAAATTCCAAACAAACAAGGGCAATCAAAGACTATTCTGCATGCCTACCATCCATAGCAATCAATAAACCATGCATCCAATTCTAGCTTAGCATGCAGAATTCTAAAACTAGAACAAGTTACAATGTCGTTAGATGACACAACACCTTAGGGCCATACCTTGAAGAGTTCAGGATAAGCTGCCTTCATCCTCTCTTCCACCTCCCATGTACAGTCGTTATCATCATCACTCCATTGTATCTTGAGCAACCTAACTACCTTCCTCCTAAGCTGTTTCGTGTCAATTTCCACAACCCGAAGCGGCTTACGAGGTCTCTTATCGACTGGATCAACTTCTAAATCTTCACAGCTATCAGCAGGAACCACAGTATTCGAATCGTGCACATACTTCTGTAGATACGATACATGAAAAACATTGTGCACACTCGACATCTTTTCTGGTAACTCCAATTTGTAGGCGAGCTTTCCAATTCGCTCGATAATCGGGAATGGTCCAACAAATCTCGAAGTCAACTTTCCTTTCTTTCCGAATCGAATAACATTCTTCAGTGGAGAAATCTTCACAAAAACCATATCACCTACGTCAACTCCAAATCCTTACGACGCTTATCGGCATAACTTTTCTGACGGTCTTGGGCTGTCTTCATTCGTTGCCGAATGATTTCTATGCAATCTGAAGTCTGTCGAATCATCTCTGGCCCAAGTATCAACTTTTCTCCTGTTTCTAACCAACATGTCGGAGAGTTACACGGTCTTCCATACAATTCCTTATACGGTGCCATACCAATGCTTGACTGGTAACTGTTATTATACGAAAATTCCACCAAATGAAGGTGATCTTCCCATGATCCTCCGAAATCTAAAACACAAGCTCTAAGGAGATCTTCCAAAACTCGATTGACTCTCTCGGTCTGACCATCTGTTTGGGGATGATAAGCTGTACTCAAACACAACTCAGTTCCCAAAACTTCCTGGAAGCTCTTCCGAAATCCACTAGTGAACAATGCATCTCGATCGCTCACTATACTCTTCGGAATACCGTGGAATCGAACTATCCACTTAACATACAACTCTGCCAATTTTGATGCAGTCCTAGTCGATCGAACAGGAATGAATCTTGCACTCTTAGTCAGACGATCTGCGATGACCCAAATCCCTTCATTTCCCGTTCTTGTTCTAGGTAACCCATCGATAAAATCCATCGATATCTGCTCCCACTTCCATGTAGGAACTTCTAATGGCTGAAGCAATCCACTTAGCTTCTTCTGTTCGGCTTTTACCAACTGGCAGTTCATGCACTTGGAAATAAAATTTCCAACATCCTTCTTCATACCTTCCCAGTAATAGGTTCTCTTAATATCCCGATACATCTTATTTCCACCTGGATGAATTGTCAGCTTCGAGTGATGACTTTCCTTTAGAACTTCATTTCTCAATTCATCTATATCGGGAACAACTAGTCGTCCTTGCTTCCGAAGCCAACCGCCTCGATCGACCTCGAATCCTTTATCACTCTCTGGGTCCAACCCAGATTCCAAATCACGGATAATCTTGACAAGCTTATCGTCTCCCTTTTGGCTCTCGCCAATTCTTTCCACAAGAGTCGGTCTTATCGATAAGTTTGCCAACATCTCAGGTTCCAATTCACATCTGGGCCTGAAGTCAAATCCAGCTAAATACTCGAGATTATTCCACTCTGAAAACATGACTCCCAATCCTGCATGTCTTCGACTTAACGCATCTGCCACTGCGTTACCCTTTCCCGGAGTATAGGCTATACCAAAATCATATGATGCCAAAAACTATAGCCATCGTTGCTGCCGAAGATTCAAATCCTTTTGGGAGAAAAGATACTTCAACGACTTATGATCTGTAAACAACTCGAATCGAACTCCCAATAAATAATGTCTCCACATCTTCAAGGCAAAAACAATTGCCGCTAACTCCAAATCATGAGTCGGATAATTCCTTTCATGCGGCTTCAGTTGTCGACTTGCATACGCAACAACTTTACCCTTCTGCATTAGCACTGCTCCAAGTCCAGTACCACATGCATCAGTGTAAACCACCATCTCATCATTTCCACTTGGAATAGTCAAAACAAGAGCACTTGTCAGTCGCTCTTTCAGGATTCCGAAAGCTTGCTCACACTTAGCATCCCATCTGAATACTTGATTCTTATTCGTCAATCCTGTTAACGGTGCAGCCACCTTGGAAAAGTCTTTGATAAATCGACGATAGTATCCTGCTAATCCAAGAAAACTTCTCACATCAGATGCATTCTTATGTCTAAGCCAATCCTGGATTGCTGCTATCTTGGCGGGATCAACCGCTATTCTGCTTCCAGAGATAATATGGCCTAAGAACCTCACTTCGCTCTTCCAGAAGTGACACTTCGGAAACTTAGCCTTCAGTTGATGTTTCCGTAAGATTTCTAAAACAATACGCAAGTGCGTCTTGTGCTCTTCTTCAGTTTTGGAATAAATCAAAATATCATCCACGAACACTAGCACGAACTTGCTCAACTGATCTCTGAACACTCTATTCATAAGATCCACAAAATATGCTGGCGCATTAGTCAATCCAAACGGCATTACCAGCCACTCAAAGAAACCGGATGGTGTCCTAAAAGCAGTCTTCGGCACACTATCCTTAGCCACTCTTAACTGGTGAAATCCCGTTGCCAAATCCATCTGAGAAAACACCTTAGCTTCGTGAAGCTGATCAAACAAGTCGTCTATTCTCGACAATGGATACTTGTTCTTCTTAGTCACTTTATTCAGCTCACGATAATCCACACACAACCTCAACGATCCATCCGCTTTGGTTGCGAACACAACTGGTGCACCTCATTTGGACACACTACGCCGAATGAATCCTTTCTGTAAAAGATCATCAACCTGCACCTTCAACTCCTGCTATTCCCTAGGCGCCATCCGCCTAAGAGGCATCACAACAGGTCTGGCTCCCTCAACTAGATCTATACGAAACTCAATCTCTCTATGCGGCGGTAACCGTTTGACCTCGTCAAAGACATCCTCAAATCCATTAGCGATTGGCAACGATGACAGTCCATCCCGTGGAACAACCAGCGAATACATGAAACTCATGAAGACGCCTTCTTCATGCTTACATCGTATCACAACCTTTCGCCCCTCCACATTCTCGACTGTCACCTCCAACCTTTCACAATCAACCTTTGCCGCATACTTCCTAAGCCAGTCCATACCCAAAATAATTCTGAACCCCGCAAAGTTCAGAACAAAACAATCACAAACAAAAGAGCAATCATGACTCGATACAATCAGACCACGGCATAGCATACACAAACAAGACGAACCCCCAACTGGATTAGTCACAACCAATGGCCTATCAACAATATCCGGTTCTAAACCCAACCGGCCTACAAGTTCATTACAAACAAAAGAATGCGACGCCCCAGTATCGAATAACACTCTAACTGGAACACCACATATGGAAAGAGTACCTTGAACGCCCACACTCTTTCCTTTCTCTTCAACGGTAGGAGCTTTCGAAGATGATGGAACAGCCCCCAAAGCATAAGCTTGCACAATCTGCTTGTCCTTCCGTGGTTCTGGACAATTCCTCTTGATATGCCCCGGCTTGTCACAGTTGTGGCACTTCACCGGTACCTTTGGATTCTTGCAATCTCTAGAGAAATGGCCCTTCTGCTGACAGTTGTAGCAGGTCACTTTGCCCTTCGGCTTCTTCTGACCATCCTTACCCTTCTGCTGCTGCTGCTTCCTCTTCTTGTTTCCACTCTACTGTGGTTTAGACTCTTCCTTGGTTACAACAACAACAGATCCTTCTTTAGGAAACAGATTCTCGTGCCTGAGAGCTTTCTCCACAAGCTTCTCAAATGAATCGTCCAAATGATCCACCAACTGCCTCCCAAGATAACTGTCCAAGCCTATCACAAACTTCTCATTCTTCTGGTTTGCAGATTCAATATACGACCGGGCATACTTGGACAAAGCTTCAAACTCAGAAACATACTCAAGAAATGGCCTTCCACCTTACTTGAGCTCCACAAACTTCTTAAACAGAACAGACTTCTGAGCTGTAGAAATGAACTTAGCTTCAAATCTGGCTTGGAATTGCTCCCAAGTAATTTCTTCCTCCGGAGTATCAATGGTGATAGAGTTCCACCAATCAGAAGCTCTTCCTTGAAGCTGTCTTGATGCAAGCTTCCTTTTAGTTGCATCCTCGATTCCCAAATCACTAAAGGTCCTTCTACAAGCATCTATCCACCTCTGGACTTCAATGGTTGACTCCGTTCCCAAGAAAACCTTTCCTCCAAGAGCAGTATAATCTTTACACAGCTTAGCAAAATCCATCGGTCTTGGAGTTTGAACTTGAACTCCAACATCTACTGATGGCCCCGGAGCCGGCATCCTTCTCATGATCGAAGTCATCATAGCCTCGAACATAGCAACATAATCAGCAGCCCCCTCAACAGCACGGCCTTCCCTAGCAGCTGGTCTCCCTCTTCGACTCATTCTCAATATCTATAAAAAGGAATGATTAATACACCTTGAGAAACAACTGCTTAAGGAATTCAAATCCTTCTAAGCTACTATATTATATATAGTAATCATCCATCAAAATACAATTACGTCTCTCATACGTAGTTACGTCAGCGAGCGTTGGGTAAAATCGATTAACCAAAGCTCTGATACCAAATGTGACGACCGCCCATGACCCCTGCACTGAACATAGGAATAGTGCGCTGTAAAGTGTGCCAGGCAGCCATGGACGGTTGCCAAGGTTAAATTAAAACAATAGAATCTATCGTATAACTCACATCGCATGGATAAAATACAATAGAAAGTATATATAGTGAAGCTTTACAGAACAAAATCTCAATTAAACTTCATAATGGTTTGGTACAAACATCAGAATAGTCAATACATCAAGCCTCACTATATATTACTCAGAGAATATACAAGCAGCGGAACATCCAGTACATATAGTAAGAAAATAATATGCAAGCCTCCAGCTCGTCTTCGTCATCAGCATCGTCGGAAACTAAGAACAGCACCTGCCACCTGCTACCTAGTCTGCCCATCCCAAAGCGGATGAACAGCCCAAGGCAATAAGAGTTAAACATAAAGCCTTGAGTCAGACAACAGTCTTAGTGAGCGGTAAATTAACTAACAACATACCAAAAGAGCACAAAGGAAAAAGGAATAGGAATCCAAACCTCCCACTCCACCTCTTTCTACAGTGATAGCCCCCAGACACACACTAAGCAAAAATAAACATAGCAAAGCAGACATTTAAAGTAAAGCAATTATCACTCGAGTCAAGGTCGGTGTTTTCCAAGTACAAACCCCCAAGGCCTAAACCAAGATCAGATAAGCACCCAGAAAACATCGCTCTTGAGACCGAATGACGATACAACCAAACATCCATGACTCTGGCTATCACTGTTAACTTTGCTTCGATACCACCGTTAATTGAATGACCGGCACATTCTTTCAGCCGTCCGTCAAGGGCTAATGGAAACCCCGGTTCTAGACATAACTCCGCACGTCGTCGCAACCCGTGCCTAGGACTATCGAATCTGCCCAGAGTACTTGACTACAATCATAGTCTTTAGGGACTATCGAATCTGCCCAATGTACTCTTGCTTTGAGCCTGCTAGAACCTTCAACAACGATGAAATCTCAGCCTTCTAGTCATCCTCCTCGACGACTATTTCCATACTAGCTCAAGCGCCTCTCGAGCAAACCATTATCCTCAACTCGAACCATTTCACCGAGTTATCAACATGCTTGGAATGATCCCGTCTGGATTAAACCAAGGCTATCTGATACCATGCCTCGCTTCATCTCATCATAGCAAAGCCTCATCTCAACATCAACATCATCAAAACTATCCATATAAGCTTCATCATCCGCCACATATGCCACAAGCAGCTTTTCCAATTCAAGAGCCTTTCCCTTAGCTTTTGAATCATCTTTGACTAACTTGTCCAAATCAAATCATCAATCAACTAATTTACAACAATCAATCAAGTCAAACATTAATCCAAGTAATCAAGCATTCAAACATGATCAATACACAATTATAACAATAATGGCAATCTTGTAAATAAAGAGTCTAAATCTAACAAGCATGAAACATGAGCAATATCTCTATAACTTGATGAATGAACTTGCATAGGTTAACATGTAGTAAAATGGATGTCAAATCATCATGAACAATGGATCTATACTTAAGTTTACGGAAATGCATGGAAATCACTACTTTAACACAAAATCAAGCCAACGATCCGATATACTCCTTTGGATCCGTGTGAGAGATAATCACCACTCACCAAATCACCTAAACACCTCAAAAGCAACACACTTCAGATCTGGACAGCGAAGGATCTAACTCGATCTATCACAATCCCGCTTCAAACGATGAAATTTCTCTCTTCGATGGATGTAGATCTTCAATCTAAGCTCTTGGATCTTCGATTTGGATGGAAGGAAGCACAAGATTAAAGTAGAGAAAAGAAGTGAAGAAGTGTAGAACTCGAGCTCTAAAAATGGCAGCACTTCGTCGTTTCGAAATCCGGATCCTAAAAATGAAGAAAAACCCGCCTATTTATAGGCTGAATTCCTTAGGTCGTTTGCTCGCTATTAGGTCGTCCACGACCTAAGAAACCCCATGACCTAAGTCTTAACGACCTACCAAGCTCACGACCTACGACCTACTAATCTCACGACCTAACGCATGCGTGCGACCAAACAGCTTAGCCTCTACGCGACCTAACTGAGACGCGACTTAACGTACGCGCGACCTAACACTTAGGCACGACCTAAGACCCAACGAGATACAACTTAGTATGTATGCGACCTAACACACACGCGACCTAACAGCCTAGGTCCTTACGCGACCTAACGACCTAACTGGGATACGACATAACGACCTTAACGACTCAACTACACACAGGGTCTTACGACCTAACCCCTAAGTCGTCTGGACGACCTAACTGCTCCTTCCTTAGGTCGTTGCCGACCTATACTCCTTAGGTCGCTAACTCACCCAGTTTCTTATACCGCTAACTCTTAGGTCGACAACTCCCTTAAGTCGCCTATGTTGAAACCTGACTTCTTCGATTTTAATGCGACAACTATATATTTCAATCTATATATTATTGTGTCAAATATTCTTGCAGGAATCATCAAAAGAAGCTATTATCATCAACAAGATTAAAAGCTCTTTATAAAAACTAGTGAGATATATTTGTACAATCTCTGATATGGTGATGAAACACACACACACACACATATACTTTTGAAAATCTTGCTTTAAAATAAATATAAAAAAAGGTATTTTCAAAATTATATATATTCTCAAGTTCAAAAATAATAAAATAGACAAAGGAACAGAACAGTACAGAAATAGACGTCTGTATATTAATTCAGACGTCTGACATCTATTTCAGACGTCTAAATTAAGATAACAGACGTCTGAGCACTATGTTGTTAATTCTTCTATTTCCATATGAAATAGACGTCTGTCACTTAATAACAGACGTCTGTCATCCTAGACAGACGTCTGAATTAAAAGACAGATGTCTAAATTAACTGTTTAGTGTTTCCTTTGATTTTTTTTTTCTTTTGAAATTCAAAATTATTCAGACATCTGTCACTTTTATCTCAGACATCTGAACTTGACGAACTGAAGCATCTCTTCATATAATATCAAAATCTGAAGAGTTGTCTTCTTCACCAAGAGTTGCACTTCTTCTAATAGTTGCAACTATTGAATTAAAACTATTCAATACTATAAATAGAGATGAAAATCCACTATTTTAATAACGAATTCTTTCTATCTATACTTGCTTTGTATTATCATAATCACAAGTGATTTTTCAATTCTCTACTTCCTATCTTTGCACATTCAAATCATCATATCAAGAAGATTATAGGAAGGGTGTACTACATTGACTATATTCGTGTTATTCAAAGAACACACAAGTCAAGAAACAATTTAACAAATTGTATTTGAAGTCCTATTCGGTTGCTTAGGCGGAAAAGTCCTATTCGGTTGCTTAGGCGGAAAGTCCTGTTCGGTTGCTCAGGCGGTGTAATACCTGTTCCTCCGGGTTAAGTGAGGGTTATTCGAGAAATTCCAGAAGCAGTCTGGGACTGGACGTAGAACGAGAAGTTCGAACCAGTATAAAAATCCCTGGTGTCATTTTTATTACTGCCATTTACTATTATTTATAATTCCGCACTTGCTAGTCGTAGTTTAACTATATTATCGATCCATATATACTTTCATTTGGTATCAGAGCAAGGTTATCACGTAACTATAACACAGTTATCTGATATTTTAATAATATGGACAATAACACTAGCAACAGTTTTACTGAGGGACAAGCCACTACACGACCACCATTGTTTAACGGATTAAATTATAGTTATTGGTCAACTAGAATGAGAATTTTTATGCAAGCAAGTGGATTTGAAACCTGGAATATTATCCAAACTGAATATCATATCCCTACTACAGAGTATGCTACATGGTCTAATACTCAAAAACTAGATGCTACTGCAAATGCAAAAGCAATGAACATGTTATTTTGTGCTTTAGACAAAAATGAATTCAATCGAGTCAGTATCTGTAAAACTGGATATGAAATATGGAATACTCTTAAGGTTACACACGAAGGAACAAATAAAGTAAAACAAAGCAAGATCTCTATGCTTAAAAACCAATTTCAAAATTTTAGGATGAAACAAGGAGAAAGTATTAGTGAAATGTATTCTAGATTCCAGGATATTTATCACTCTCTTTTAGCTTTAGAAGTCACTTTTACTGAATCTGATGTTGTATCAAAAATCCTTAACTCTTTAACTGATGAATGGGAACGAAAAGTCTTAGCTATCGAGGAAGCGAATGATATTTCAACCATAAAAACAGAAGAGTTAATAGGAAATCTAATGTCCTATGAAGTAAATTTGCAGGCAAGACGAGCACAAGCACAGGACAAGAAAACTATCGCTTTTCAAGCAGAAAAAGAAGACTCTGAATCAGAAGATGATATGGCATTTATAGCTAAGAATTTCAAAAAGTTTTTAAAATTCAAAAAGGGTAATAAATTTGGAAACCACAAGGGTTTTAATAAGCCATCAAGTTCATCTCTTGAATGCTACGAATGTCACAAGAAGGGCCACATAAAGAAAGATTGTCCTGATCGGAAGAAAGAGAATAATTTCAAAAAGGACAAATATAAAAAGAAACAAGCCTTCTCAGTTACATGGGATGATACAGAATCTTCTTCATCAGACAGTGATAATGATAGTGATTCAGAACAAGCCAATGTTTGTTTTATGGCAACAAATGATGATGTAAGTGATCTAACTTTTGACGATTTAATAGAAATAAACTCTGAATTGTTAGATAAACTTAGAATTCTAAAGAGTAAATATAAAGATGCTTTAGGAAAATTAAATAGATCTGAAATAGAGACTGTCATGTTAAAAGATGAAAAGAAAATATTAGAGGAAGAGTTAGTAAAATCTCAAGAATCTTATGTTAATATAACATCTCAATTGACTGATTTAAGCAGTGAAATAGAAAAACAGGAATATGAGAATGTTAAATTAGCAAAAGAAAATTATGATTTAAACTCTAATATTAAAACACTTGATATAGAAGTATCAAATCTTAAAACAAAACTGGAAAATATTTCTAAAAATGTTTCTAAATTTAACAGTGGAAGAGAGAGTCTCTCTAAAATAATTGAGAATTCTCAAACTTGTTCAAATAAAAAAGGATTAGGATATAAAAAACCAATACAAAAGCATTCTAAAAATAATGGTTCTTTATATACTAATTTTAAGAAAAAGGAATCTATATCTGCTCAAAAATCTTCTTCAAAAATTATTCATCCAAAATCAATTATGATTTGGGTTCCAAAAACTAATAATAATTTGATTAAGAAAAACTACATTAAATCTTTTATTATGTCTGTACATAAGAATGAAAATTTTATTTTTAAAGGGAACTCTAAACCCAACTGGGTTTGGCTTCCTAAGATTTAACCCTTAGGACCCTATAGAGGAAGTGGGTACCAATAGAATTTCAATATTTTTTGCAGGTACCGATTAAGAAAAGAGGAAAATGGATTCTAGACAGTGGTTGCTCAAAACACATGACAGGCAATAAAAATATGTTAACTAACATTATCTACTCAGATGGAGGATCTGTCACTTTTGGAGATAATTCAAAAGGTTACATCATCGGCAAAGGCGATGTGAGCAATGACGGTACATCTAAATTACCTCTTATTACAAATGTCTTATTAGTTAAAAATTTAAAACATAACCTACTTAGTATTAGTCAATTATGTGATAAAGGTTTTAACATAGTATTTTCTGAAAATAAATGCAATATTTTTGATCATAACAAAAATATCATTTTCGAAGGAGTAAGAGATCATAATATTTATATTTTAAATATGAAAATAAATTATAATACAAATATGTGCTTATTAGTCAAAGAAAATGATCCTTGGCTATGGCATAAAAGATTTTGTCATATAAATTTCAAAGCTATTAATAAATTATCCAAAAATAATTTGGTAAAAGGATTACCTAAAATGAATTTTAAGGTAAATAGCATTTGTGATGCTTGTCAACTAGGAAAGCTAACTAAATCTACTTTTAAATCCAAGAAGATCATCTCAACTTTGCAACCTCTTGAATTGTTGCATCTAGACTTATTTGGACCAACTCAGACTCAATCTATTAATCACAATAGATATGTCTTTGTAATAGTTGATGATTTCTCTAGATATACTTGGACTTTATTTATGAAAAACAAAAGTGATACTTTTGAGAATTTCAAAATCTTTGCTAAACGTATTCAAAATATTAAAAATCTAAAAATTAAAAATATTAGAAGTGATCATGGAGGAGAATTTGAAAATGAATTGTTTGAGAAGTTCTGTAATAAAAAGGGAATATTTCATAACTTTTCATTTCCAAGAACGCCTCAACAAAATGGAGTTGTTGAACGTAAAAATAGAACACTTCAAGAATGTGCTAGGACTCTATTGAATGGAACCACTCTTCCAAAACAATTTTGGGCAGAAGCCGTTGCTACTGCTTGTTATGTCCTAAATCGTGTTTCTATTCGACCTTTAACTAAACATACTCCATATGAACTCTTCATCGGTAGAAAACCTAATATATCTTACTTTAAAGTTTTTGGTTCTAAATGTTTCGCTTTAAAAACAAAAGATCAATTAGGTAAATTTGATCCAAAATCAGATGAATGTATATTCATCGGATATTCCAAACGAAGCAAAGCATATAGAATCTATAATATAAGAACTAAATCTATTGAAGAATCACTTCATGTTTCATTTGATGAAAATTTCAAAATTAAAACAAATGATGATGAAGACATTTTAATAAATTCAAACTCTACCTTTGACATCATTTCATCTGAAAATATCTCTTCTTTAAATCAAATTGAAACTGATTTAAAATCTCCACCAAGAATTTTAAAAGATCATCCAATTCAAAATATAATAGGAGAAATTGATGAAAGAGTTAAAACAAGAAATCAACTAAATCAAATGGGTCATATAGCATTTCTTTCTAATATAGAACCTAAAAATATTAAGGAAGCCTCAACTGATGATTATTGGATTATTGCGATGCAAGAAGAACTAAACCAATTCGAAAGAAATGACGTTTGGGATTTAGTTCCACGACCATCTGATCAAACAGTTATTGGCACTAAATGGGTTTTTAAAAATAAAGCTGATGAAAAAGGTAATATCACTAGAAATAAAGCTAGATTAGTTGCTCAAGGATATAATCAGGAAGAAGGAATTGACTATGAAGAAACATTTGCTCCTGTCGCAAGATTAGAAGCAATACGAATTCTATTAGCCTATGCTTGCTTTCATGATTTCAAATTATATCAAATGGATGTTAAAAGTGCTTTTTTAAATGGATTTATTAAAGAAAATGTTTATGTTGAACAACCTCCCTTGTTTATACACGAACAATTTCCAGAACATGTTTATAAACTTAAAAAGGCTTTATATGGTTTGAAACAAGCACCTCGTGCTTGGTATGATCGTTTAAAAACTTATTTAATCAATTCTGGTTTTGAAATTGGAAAGGTTGATCAAACTCTTTTTATTAAGAAAAAGAAAAATGATATTTTAATTGTTCAAATTTATGTAGATGATATTATTTTTGGATCAACTAATGATAAATTATGTCAAGAATTTTCTAAAATAATGACAAATGAATTTGAAATGTCTCATATGGGAGAATTAACATATTTTCTTGGACTTCAAATTAAACAAATTAATAATGGTATTTTTATAAATCAAGAAAAATATTGTAATAATTTAATCAAACGCTTTGGTATGGAAAATACCTCTGCCAAACCAACTCCTATGAGTACAACCATACATCTTGAAAAAGATGAAAATGGCAAGAGTGTAGACCAAAAGTTATATCGAAGTATGATTGGATCGTTATTATATTTAACTGCTAGTAGACCCGATATTATGATGAGTGTCTGTTTGTGTGCACGATTTCAAGCCGATCCTAAAGAATCACATATTAGAGCAGTGAAACGTATTTTACGTTATCTCAACAAAACCAAAGATTTTGGATTATTTTATCCGAAAGAATGTCCTTTTGAATTAGTATCATATAGTGATGCTGATTTTGGAGGAAGTCGGACGGATAGAAAAAGTACAAGTGGGACTTGTCACTTCATTGGACGGTCTCTAGTATCTTGGTTCAGTAAGAAACAAAATTGCGTATCACTTTCTACTTGTGAAGCAGAATATATATCTGCAGCTTTGGCATGTGCTCAAGTAATTTATATGCAACAAACTCTTCAAGATTTTGGTTTTAACTTATCTAAATCTACAATCTTCTGTGATAACTCTAGTGCTATAAATTTATCTAAAAATCCAGTAAATCATTCACGGACAAAACATATTGACATTCGTCATCATTTTCTTCGTGATAATATTGAAAAAGATATAATCAATCTAGAATTTATATCTTCGGAAAATCAATTAGCAGATATTTTTACAAAACCTTTAAATGAAAACATTTTTGTAAAATTGAGACGAGAACTTGGTATTATCTCTCTCAACAATTTATGAAGTTTACTTCAGCTATTCTATCTTTATTTAAATTTTTCTTTTACCCACACATATTGTTTCTGGTTAACATTAAATTTTGTCTTCTTTTAATCTTAACCATTTATTTTTTAGCTTTTAGTTGTCTATAAATTTCTTTTTACCAAAGAAAATTTTTATTCAGCTTATCTATTCTTTTTACAAAGGTGAAAATACAAATATGTTTTTGAACTTTGCATTATTCTTATATTCCATGGCTGGTTCATCTTCAGATGAGCCCTCCTATACATCTGAGTTTTCTTCAATTAATTTCGAAACTCCTAGTTCTGGGTCTTCCGAACTTCCGACTCCAACTCCAGCTTATATTCCGATATGTCCACCACAAAGTCATCATACGGGATATACGCCGGAAAATAAACGTTCGCGAAGAAATTTATTTCCATCTCCATCTACTAAAGAAAAGATAGATGATTTACATCACTATCAGAGGGAAACACTTGATCTTCAGCGAGAAATGTATTTTGAACAAAAGAGTCATGGAAGACGACTCAGTTTTCTTGAACGATGTGCTGCAAAAATATGTGGTTCATCTCCGATCAACACAAATGCACATATTCTCTCACCTCAACGTCCTCATGTATCCCCAAATTCATGGGAACGTCAACCTCAATGGTCTCCTATTTATCAGTCTGCTGAACAAAATCAACACGAATCATCCAAAGGGAAGTCTCCGAAGTCTCCAAAAACTCCAAAGACTCCTAAATAGATAATATATATATGTCTGTATGTTTGTTTTGTTGACTTATTCTTGTATTATGTTCTTATCAATAGAAATAAATAATCTATATTTTTTTTTAAAAAAAGGCCTAAACTAAAGAAAATCGTTTATCAGACATACAGACGTCTATATTTTTCAACAGACGTCTGTAAAAACAACTACTTTTTCTATCTTCAGACACACAGACGTCTGAGTCATTTTTCACAGACGTCTAAATCTGTCTATACTTTTGCAGTCAACTTTTAGCCGTCTGTTTAAAGATAACAGACGTCTATTATTCATAATAGACGTCTAAACATAAAAAGATCAGACGTCTGAATTTAGTGCAAAATGTTTTTTGCTCTCTGTTTCATTTTAAACCTTCTGAGCCGTCTGTCTATTATATTTAGACGTCTGTCATTCATCTTAGACGGCTGTCATAAATTTTTAGACGTCTGTTCTTCTAGTCTATGTTTTTATTCTATAGACTTTCAGACGACTGTTTAATTTTCAGACGTCTGAAACCCTGTTAAGAAGAAAATCTACATACGTTTTTTTTTAAACGGTTTATTTTTTCTTCTCGTCTCTCAAACTCGAAACCCTAGTTTTTCATTATTCAATGGCACCCAAACCTAAGAAACAAAAAGGAGATTCATCTCATCAACCTCCTCACATTCTTCCTTCGGAAGATCAAATTGAAGCTTGGTTATACCACGAACCTCGAAGCATGGCTCGTTACAAGCATTTATGTTCTCTTCAATCATTTCATGGTATCTTTCATAATCTTGATCATTTTCCTTTCTACAAACTTAGGCTCTATACTGATAGATCTCAGATTACAAGCCTTATTGATTTCAAAGATAATCAAGTCAACATTTGCAGACTTAGTGTACTATTATTTCTAGCGAATGTTAACAATCCAAAAATTAGAATTCATCGAGAAAAAGGAACGCTTTGGACAAGCGTTTTTGGAAACATTCTGCAAATAACTCCTTCTGACATTGGACGAATTTTAAAATGTAGCTCGGAAGGGGTCGACATAGATGACTTTAAGTTAGAAGGAGAAGAACTTAAACAAATCGAATATTATCTTTTTGAACCTGAAAAATCCACAGATAGATCAAATCATCTTCGTCCTCGACCTCGACTATTGCTTAGAATGCTAATAAAAACAATTTTTCCCCGACAAGGAAGCCATGAGGTCATTTACGATGATGAAGATAAAGCTCTTCAATCAATTCTATCCAATACTCAAATCAATTGGGCTCAATACTTTTATGATGCTTTTCGCACTTATCATGACTCCAAGAAACGCTCAATTATCTATGCTCCCTATATTACTCGAATTTTAAGTGCCTTCTCTATTCAAAGTCCATCAATTGAATTTGAAAAAATCAAGGTATCCAACATTCGCTTCTTCAGTTTAATGGGATTACCAGAATCTCCTCCAACATTTCCAACATTTAATGATTATAAAGCGGAACAACTTGCTTTACAAAAAGAGAAAGGAAAAGCAAAAGTAAGTAGTTCCGGACATAATGGAAATGAAGACAATACTGAAAAAGAAAAGAATGTTGAAGGAAGGGAAAATGAAGAAGAAGATGAAGATGAAGCTTTTGAGCAAGCTTTTATCCAAAGCCCAAATTCGGAAAATTTCGAGATAGAACTAATTTCTGGTACGTCTCGCTCGTATACTAAAAATGAAAAGCTCAAATCCGACATCATTATTTCTCAAAATCAAAAGAAAATTTCTCAACAAATAGCACAAGGCTTTTCTTCCATCAATTCTAGATTCGATTACTTTGATGCCAAAGTCGAAGAGAATGCACGAGAATTGAGAAATATCAAGACAATTCTTCGTCAATTATGGAAAAAGTCTTGTGGATCCTCGCCTCCTTCTTCTCCTTCTTGGGGAGAATGGTGAATGAAGATGGTTCTCTTTTGGTTTCTCTTTTGGTGTCTCTTTTGGTTCAATCTTCTCTCATAAATTTTTTTTGGTTCAAACAATGGTAAATGATAAGATTGTATAATTTTATCTGTTTTTTCTTAAAAAACAAAAATCAACTATGATGTATCCTAAACATTGTTTTGTTAATATCTTGCTTGGTTTGTTTACATCTCTTAATTAGTGTGTTATTCACAGTTTTGTTATTTTCCAAGTCAACCCCAACAATTCTTTTTGTTAATGACAAAGGGGGAGAAATAATTATATTTCTGCTATATAATATGGTCATATTGACATGGGGAGCAAAAGGTATGATTATAACTAATCGATGAATTATATAGTTGTCATCATCAAAAAGGGGGAGAATGTTGAAACCTGACTTCTTCGATTTTAATGCGACAACTATATATTTCAATCTATATATTATTGTGTCAAATATTCTTGCAGGAATCATCAAAAGAAGCTATTATCATCAACAAGATTAAAAGCTCTTTATAAAAACTAGTGAGATATATTTGTACAATCTCTGATATGGTGATGAAACACACACACACACACATATACTTTTGAAAATCTTGCTTTAAAATAAATATAAAAAAAGGTATTTTCAAAATTATATATATTCTCAAGTTCAAAAATAATAAAATAGACAAAGGAACAGAACAGTACAGAAATAGACGTCTGTATATTAATTCAGACGTCTGACATCTATTTCAGACGTCTAAATTAAGATAACAGACGTCTGAGCACTATGTTGTTAATTCTTCTATTTCCATATGAAATAGACGTCTGTCACTTAATAACAGACGTCTGTCATCCTAGACAGACGTCTGAATTAAAAGACAGACGTCTAAATTAACTGTTTAGTGTTTCCTTTGATTTTTTTTTTCTTTTGAAATTCAAAATTATTCAGACATCTGTCACTTTTATCTCAGACATCTGAACTTGACGAACTGAAGCATCTCTTCATATAATATCAAAATCTGAAGAGTTGTCTTCTTCACCAAGAGTTGCACTTCTTCTAATAGTTGCAACTATTGAATTAAAACTATTCAATACTATAAATAGAGATGAAAATCCACTATTTTAATAACGAATTCTTTCTATCTATACTTGCTTTGTATTATCATAATCACAAGTGATTTTTCAATTCTCTACTTCCTATCTTTGCACATTCAAATCATCATATCAAGAAGATTATAGGAAGGGTGTACTACATTGACTATATTCGTGTTATTCAAAGAACACACAAGTCAAGAAACAATTTAACAAATTGTATTTGAAGTCCTATTCGGTTGCTTAGGCGGAAAAGTCCTATTCGGTTGCTTAGGCGGAAAGTCCTGTTCGGTTGCTCAGGCGGTGTAATACCTGTTCCTCCGGGTTAAGTGAGGGTTATTCGAGAAATTCCAGAAGCAGTCTGGGACTGGACGTAGAACGAGAAGTTCGAACCAGTATAAAAATCCCTGGTGTCATTTTTATTACTGCCATTTACTATTATTTATAATTCCGCACTTGCTAGTCGTAGTTTAACTATATTATCGATCCATATATACTTTCAGCCTATTCCTTAGGTCGGTCAAATCCTATAGGTCGTCCCAAACTAGCATACGACCTAAACCAGTACGACCTAAACCAATACGCTAACTACTAGGTCGTTAACTCTTAAGTCATTCACTCGACCTAAGCCACCACACGACCTAACTTCTACACGACTTATCCCACAATCCTTAGGTCGCCAACTTCCTTAGGTCACTCCACTTCCTTAAGTCATCTACTCCGACCTAACTACTATACGACCTAAGCCTTATCTCGTCCATGACTTAGACTCTGGACGACTTATCAACATTTCGACCTAATGACAACTGTTTTACGATGTTTCGATCCGTAAAAATATGGGTCGTTACAAAGACCATGCCCCACATAAACACGAACAAATTTTTCGTACGATAACCAAAATATTTTCTATTATAAAATCCAGTGATATTCTAATAATGTCGAAGGCTTAAAGTACCAATAATCAAGTAGCTGTGATGTGTGTCCATCACAACAAAAATAGGTATAAAATTGAAAACCAAAGGCACTTATTGGAGATAGGATTCCAACAATGGCAAGATAAGGGACTACCTTCGAAAAGATACCCTCTAGATAAAATGTACCCGAGGGCCTTGCTGGGACCCTCTACTAGCAAGACCGGCCAACCCTTGACCAGATAGTAGCGAATACGATCACCCCTTGGTTGTGAGCAACAACTATAAACGAGCCCCGAAGCATACATATGGATATCGACTCTAGATAAGGCTATGATCATACCCTAATGGGAGCGAACCACATAGCCTTGCGGGCATACCCTGTTTTAGCCATTACCGAGATGTGAGGCTTGAGAGGCAACGATTACCTTTTTCCTCATGGTAAACCACCTTGGAATTCTAACACTTCCCTCTAGGTAGAAATGCAATGCCACCATTCATCCATACAAGTTGTTCGAAGATTGAACAAATATTCAACATTTACTATCTTCCATTTTGAAATCACCCTCAAGAAGAATAGTATAGCTTCATAGCATACTTCATAATGATCGATCACAAACATTATTAGTTTGGAGTGGTTAGGATAAATCATACTTGAAACACCCCACACCCCTTAGTATACCCAAAAAGGGCACACCAAAAGATATGGTGCGTTATAGGTATAGCTAAAGCATCACAGAGACTAAGATTCACCAGACAAATAAGTAAAAACAGCAGAAAACATTTAAATAATAACTTATCATTCAGAATTAATCTTCATCTCAAAATAAGTCATAAAAACATAATATGTCTCAAAAAAACTCCAAATCTCTCATATCTTATGAATATACATCTCAGTCTCACATAATCAGAGTAAAAGTAACAATAATAATAATAATCCCTCTCGCTAGTGTCAATCCATCATAAGCCAAATGAAAAAGATGAAAAGCTGAAGAATACATCTGAAATGAGAAAACTCCGGAAATGAATCTCCACGGGACCTGAATCAACTATCCTCAACTCTGCTGGCCTATTGGGGGAAAGAGGAAAGATAGAGGAGCGGGTCACACAATAAGTCTAGTGAGTGAAACTAATTACTAGCATTTCTAAGCAAGATAAAGATAATAGACTAAGCAATAGTTCTAGCTTGAAAGGAAAATATAGGAAAGATAAAACTCGCATAAAATACCGTTTCTGATTCTGTTTGACTGTTTGCTTTGATTGTTTGCACTTGTCTTAAACTAATGTGATTATGCTGAAATCTTAATCCTATCTCAACTGCAAACTTGATTAAGGTGAAATCCTAATCCTACCCATTGATTGGCCTTTCCTATCTCTGTTGTGCCACTGTGAACCAATCATGTTGGTCGCAGCAAAAGACACCTCTTTAGCGCATATGATGCAGTAGCGAATTATTTACCCTAATCGATGTCGCATGCTCGGTGATGCAGCCCACTATGGTCACGAGATCGAAGCTGCTCCGGAATTCATGAAATCCAATAGGTCGCAAATCTTAGGTCACAAACGACCTAATAAATTACGAGCTAACGAGATACAAGAGGCAACGCCGTGTGATAGGCCGCGTGCTTTGGATCGCTCCAGAGTAGGTCGTTTAAGTTTTGGTCGTATGAGATTTCCAGGAGCCATTTCCTTAGGTCGCTCAAGTCAGCTAACGACCTATGTCGCCAACGGCCTAGCAGGAAGCAACCTTATCTTAGGTCGCTACGAACCAGCGTGTTACGACCTAGTATGTTGGTAGGTCGTCCAAGCGACCTAGTGAATCATGGGAACCGGTCCAGTGAGCTAAACAAGTTAGTACGTATTACCTTAAGTCGCGAGCGACCTAGATACTTTCGACCTAACAAGGAAGATAACAAGCGAAGTCAGTACGATTAGTCGTTGGAACGACCTAACGACCTAAGTCAATATGATAAGTCGCTGGAACGACCTAGCGAGTTAAGCCGCAGTTTTATACCACCATGATAGGTCGCTGACTTAAGTCGCTCATCCAAGGACACATTCTTCTCTAAGTCGTTCATCTCTTAGGTCGCTGCCACATTCTGCTCTAAACCGTTGCTTTCTTAAGTCACATGAAGGAGGTGTCTTATGCCACAGATGTTAGGTCGTGTAACTGTTAGGTCGTTACGTGTTGTACATGTTGAATCGAATGTATATATGTTGAGTCGCTTTGTGTAAGGTCGCTGATGGTTATGTCGCATGTTGTAAATTGTATTTGTTGTGTCGTTATGTGTTGTTGAGTCGTTTGATTTTAAGTCGTCTTGTATGTGTTAGGTCGTTAACGACCTATGTTAGGTCGATCATGTGTAAATATGTTAGGTCGTGATGGCCTTGTAATGTGTTGTGCTTTGTGATGTAAGTGTTGTGTTGTGTTGTAAGCCTATAAATAGGCGATTCGTGTCATTTGTAAAAGTTAGTTGATTTTGAATAAAACTTTGTTTGTGTGCTTTATGCCACTTTGAAATTGGTAGTTGAGTGTTATCTCCTATCTCCACTTTCGGCATTCGAGTGCGCTTGAATCAACGATTATTGAAGCCAATTCACGGAATCAAGTGCGCTTGATCAATGTTCGAAGAATTGTAGATCTTCTTTCACGGCATCGTGCACGATGAACGTGATGAAGATAGCTAGAATCCGGTATCTTTGAGATCAACGGATTTGGGCGTTTGGTATTTTCAATCCACCGATTGCTACTTTCATCGTTTCATCCATTTCTGTTATTTTCCGCTGCATCACTCGGTCATCGCAAGTACACACTAACTGTCGCCCTTATTTGACCCTTTATTTACCCTAATCAACATAAGCATGCCCAGCCTCACCTACGTGTGAGACCATCAGTCCTCGACCTGAAAAGGAATGCTGCCGGTACTGGTCCCAACAAACAAATCTTTTAGATTTACGCCCCTTGCCCAAATCCCCAGATTTGAGCCTCTATCTATTGGCCACTTATTTACCCTAATCAGGATAAGCGTGTCCCAGCGTCACCTACGTGTGAAACCATCAGTCCTAGACCTAAAAGGGAATGCTGCCGGTACGGACCATACTTCTATATTTGCTTATTAACTTAATCCAAGATCTAAGTTTTAAAATAAGCCTCTTCTATCATTTATGCTATATTTGCTTATTAACTTAATCCAAGATCTAAGTTTTAAAATAAGCTTCTTCTGTTATATCTGCTATATTTGTTTATTAACTTAATCCAAGATCTAAGTTTTAAAATAAGCTTCTTCTGTTATTTCCGCTATATTTTCTTATTAACTTAATCCAAGATCTAATTTTTAAAATAAGCTTCTTCTGTTATTTCTTTCTTTCTAATTATAACCTATGTGTTATAATTGTTCTTGCAACTGTTACTCTTCTATTTTCTCCTTTTAGTTATAACCTCTTGTTATAATCATACTTGCAAATATCTTAAATTTGCCTATTTCAGTCCATCTCTATTTTATTTCAGTTTTTCTCATTTTACATCCGATTTCTATAAATTTAGTGTTTTTCTATTTTAATCCATATTAGCGAATTCTTCTCTTTTTAATGTTTTATTCGTGCCAAAAAAGATTAAATCTCTATAAAAGAAACTAACATTTACAGGCTAAATTCCAACTTAAAACAGATGTAAATAAATGTAAATAACTGTAAATAACTGCAAATAACTGAATAAAATAGCTGAATAAAATAGACTAAAAAGAACTTCTAAAATTTACTTAAAAACTGACTGTAAATAAACTTACATAAAAACTGTCTCAAAATTGTTAAAAAACTACAACTATTGAGAACCCTATTATTTTAAATTGCTTACAGATCTAAAATAATTACAAAACACTCACCTGTGGTCCTTAGCTCTATTCCTGGTCCTTCCTGGATCCGCTTCTAGGGTGTAGAATATTTTTATTAAAAAGATTTCCTCCCCAGAAATTTTTTCCATTTAGGGTTCAGCCTCAGGCAATGAATCCAATTTGGAGAAAATCTAAATGAGAAAAATAGCTAGGCTTAGAGTTCTATTTATAGTGTGGCTTAGGGATTTCATACTATCAGATTTGAAGATTAAATCTGGTGCAACCACGTCAAAGGCTCACTAGGAACCGTCGGATGCAACTACGAATGCACAGGATTAACCAAAATTCAAATTTTAAGGTGTTCGGCTCATACCTGGATGAAATAGCGTCCAGGAAAAATGGCGGGTCGACCTATGTATATTAGGGGTCAACCTATAGGTCGACCTGACCAATACAAGGGTCGACCCCTATGGGATCTAATTTTTTTTTCTTTCGTTTTTGTTTATTTAATTCTGATTTCTTGTTTCTCTCGTAACTTCTCCATACTAGCTCAGATTTCGACAAGTTATATATGAAAATTGATCAGAAAATCGCCTCAGACCCAATGGTGAAACTCCCGTAGCTCGATTCTGACAATTTCACAAATTTATTTTATTGTTTAATTAATTTTTTAATTAATTATTATAGCTCAAATTTTGGGTTGTTACATTCTCCCCTCCTTAAAGGATTTCGTCCCCGAAATCTCCAAGGACAGAAGAATGAAATAAATATTTTCATCCACATTCTACAACCACATTTTCAACCATCATGCATTACATCCATTGTCCTTAAGCTTTCTAATGCAATTTATGTTATATGCAATAGTGTAGTGTCAATGTCCCTAACTAATGCAAAAGATTAGGCAGTCTACTGATTCAGTCGACCTCCTTTTTATGCAATCATGTCCGTGCCATGTATCCAAATGAATGCAAGTTTCCTAATGATAACTGATAGTTCTACATGCGTGCTACAATCATCATCCAAATGTAACAATCATAAGATAATCACTCATTATAGCAACCACGGAAATAAAATAAAAATGCAAGTGCACACACATCCATATGCATATTCTTTAATGACCTAGTTAGGCCGATCTCTAAGAGATAATAATGCCTAGTGTGTGTATATGCGTCCATTAGCATCCACTAGCAAACACTTGCAACCACTAGCATCCATCATACATAACATGTTCTAGTAACAGGTTTACATTCAGTCCTACCATCCATAGGTTAAATCTTAAGATCTACCCATTAAAAGGATACTAAAGGAAAGAACCTATTCAAAGCTATAGATGGAAATAGGAAATTCAAGACGTACTATCGAAGGGATGCAGATAAGAGATACATATCTTCTCTTCGACCTCCCATGTAGCGTCTTCAACACTATCTCCCCACTGCACTTTAACCAAAGGGACTTCCTTATTCCTAAGCTTCTTGATATCATGCCCAACGATCTTGGTAGGAATGCGACGAACCGATGCTTCTCTCTCCACTTCAACTTCCTCAAGTTGGCTAGGTCCCACTACTTTTGCTGAATCATGTAAGCACTTTCTCAAGTGCAAAACATGAAAAACATCATGAACTACCGCAAGCCTCTCTGGTAGCTTTATCTGATACACCTTCTTCCCTACCCTTTCCACAATGGGGAACAGTCCTACGAATCTGGGAGCATGTTTCCCACTTGATCCAAATCTCACTACCTTTCTTAGCGAAGACACCATAATAAAAATCAAATCTCCTACCTCAAACTCAATATCCCTTCTCCGCTTATCCGCATAGGATTTCTGCCTATCTTGGGCCATCTTCATTCTTCT
Source organism: Allium fistulosum (assembly GCA_030737815.1). NCBI lineage: Eukaryota > Viridiplantae > Streptophyta > Magnoliopsida > Asparagales > Amaryllidaceae > Allium > Allium fistulosum. Next base: position 1,212,365,023 of record CM060904.1, on the reverse strand, counting down.
TCTAATCAAATCAATCTTTTCCAAAGTCTCTCTAACCATGTCGGGACCAAGTAGCAATCTTTCTGTAGACTCCAACTAACACGAAGGCGACTCGCAAGGTCTTCCATAAAATACTTAAAAAGGATCCATCCCAATGCTAGCCTGAAAACTATTGTTATAAGCGAATTCCACTAAAGGAAGGTGTTCCTTCCAAGTTCCTTCAATATCAAGAATGCACATCCTCAACAAATCCTTAAGAACTCTATTAACTCTCTCCATTTGTTCATCCGTTTGAGGGTGGTAGGCCGTACTCAATCCAAGTTGTGTCCCTAAAGCCTCTTGCAAGCTCCTCCAAAACTCGCTAGTAAAGATAGGACCTCTGTCGCTCACTATGCTAGAGGGAACTCCATGAAGTTGGACTATCTCATGAACGTATATGGATGCCAAATAAGGTGTTGTCTTCTTACTCTTGACCGGAATGAAGTGGGTGCTCTTAGTCAAACGATCTACAATCACCCAAATACAGGTATCCCCTTTCCTAAATCGGGGTAAACCATCTATGAAGTCCACTGAAACACTATCCCACTTCCATTCGAGTACATCCAATGGTTGAAGCAATCCGCCAGGCCTTTGCTGCTTCGCCTTAACTCTTTGGCGCACAAGACACTTAGCCACAAACTCTGCTACATCCTTCTTCATGCCACTCCAATAAAACACTTTCTTCATGTCCCTATACATATTATCACCGCCCGGATGAATAGTCATCCGAGAATGGTGTGCCTCTACTAGAACTGCTCTCATCAAATCACTAGTGCGGGGGACACAAAGTCTTCCATCCCTCCTTAGCCACCCTTTACTATCGATGGAATAGCGTTGGAGATGTCTAGAGATCTCTCCTCTGCTAATCCTATCCAGAATATCCACAATCTCTGAATCATCTCGCTGCCTTGAGCCAATTTGATCTATAAGGGTAGGCTTAACCTCAAGTGCTGAAATCTTAGAAAAATCCCTGATAAACTTCCTGTGATAACCAACCAAAGCTAGGAAGTTTCTAACTTCGGTAGCGTTCTTGGGGGCCTTCCAATCCTGTACTGCTACTATCTTAGCGGGATCCACAGCTAAACCCTCTCTTGAGACTACATGCCCCAAGAAATGCACCTCCTCACGCCAAAAGTGACACTTCGAGAACTTTGCCTTCAACTGATGAACACGAAGTGTACGAAGAACCTCCTCAAGGTGAATAACATGATCTTTCATACTTTTGGAAAACACCAGAATGTCTTCCACAAACACTACAACGAACTTATTTAGGACATCTCGAAAAACATGGCTCATCAAATCTACAAAATAGATTGGGCATTGGTTAGCCTAAACGGCATAACGAACCACTCAAAGAATCCATCGGGTGTCCTAAATGTTGTCTTATCAATGCTATCGTCAGCGACCCTAAGCTGATGAAATCCAATGGCTAAGTCAAGCTGAGAAAATACTGAAGAGCCAACCAACTGATCGAAAAGATTGTCTATCCTAGGAAGTGGGTAACGGTTCTTCTTTGTGAGCTTATTCAACTCTCTATAGTCTACACAAAGTCGATGGGAACCATCCGCCTTTGTAGCGAAGACGACTGGCGCCCCCCACTCAGTTATGCTCCATCTGATGATGCCTTTCTCTAGTAGCTCACCGATCTGCTTAATTAACGCCTTCCTCTCCCTAGGAGCATATGTCTCACGGGAAATGCCATTGGCTAGCATTGTCATTCAGATAGTTCCTAATGTCGATCTCTCTCTTAGGGGGTAGCCCCCTAACCTCCTCAAAAATGTCTGGGAAATCTCTAACAACTGGAATTGAATCTAACTCTCCAAGTGATGAATCAAGGGAATAAAGGAAGCTCAACATGACTGATCCCTGTGGGTCTTAAGAAATCTCGAGAGTCCGTCCGCTACATGTCTCTAGTCTAACGACTCTCCTCTCGCAGTCCAATATCGCACCATAAGTGGATAACCAGTCCATCCCTAAAATCTTCCCATATCCTGAAAATCCCAGTACATAGGCCTCACAATCAAACTCTACGCCTAGTATAAAAATTTTCAAACCCCTATAAATAATAGATAAATGTGTCGATCCTCCTATGGGGTTTGAAACAACTATAGGATCTACAACTAGAGAAATATCTAAGTGCAAGCAATCAACCAAGGAACTAGAAATGAAAAAAATGCGATGCTCCGGAGTCAAAAAGAGTCCGAATAGGAAAATCCGAAATAGAGATCAAACCTTCTACAGAGACTTTCCTACCTCGGTCCAGTCCACTACTAGAAGGTGCTGCATCCAAAGCCTGTACTTGCGCCGTAGGTGCGCCTGCTCTCTGCCCTATCTTTTGAGGACAAGATCTACTAAGGTGTCCAGACTGTCCACAGCTGTAACACCTCCCCTTCATCATGTCCTTCTTACAGTCCTTTGAGTAATGCCCAAATAATCCACAATTTTGACATTTCTCACCCTTCTTGATCTGTCCCTTTTGTGGTCCTCCTCCTTTCTTCTTGTCCTTACCCTTCTTATTCTTCCACCACTGCTTCTTAGAGTTTTCTGATTTAGGAACCTCGTTAACCTCTTCTTCCTTGGCAACATCTGATATGAGAGCCATTTCCACAAGTGACTCGTACGTCGCTCCCATAGGTACATGCGTCAATGCCAACCCTTGGAGAGGCTGGTTCAAACCCTTAGCAAACTTGGTGGCCTTCTTATGCGGTGTATTAACAAACTCCATCCCGAACCGCGATAACTCATTAAACTGATTTATATACTCTTTCACCGAAAGACTCCCCTGCCTTAGACTAATGAACTTATCCAATTGCATGCTTTCCTCGGCTTGTGACAAGAACTTTCTCCCAAACCTTTCCCTAAATCCAAACTAACCAATGTCTCTACCCTCCATTTCTACAATCTCCCACTAGTAAGAAGCCTCTCCCTTCAGCTGCCAAGATGCAAGCTGAACTCTCTATCGGTCCTCCAATCCTAACAGCCCAAATATCCGCTTTGTATTCCTCAACCAAGCTCGTGCCTCTATGAAATCCTCCGTGCTAGAAAACATCTTGCGTCCTAGACTAGCGAAGTCCTTACATAGCTTAGAAAAATTGGCTGTTGCAAGTGGATTAACGGGTCCTCCACCCACCGGTGCTGGGTTGGGCGCATGCCCTTGCACCTTTGGTGCCATGGCTTGGAGGTATCTACGGAACTAGCCAGGGACTTGGACACCCTCTGGAAGATTTGGTGGTGTCCACCATACTATGCAAAGAAAAGAAAATTTAGGCTCGAAAGAATCGAAAGAAGATTGCAGTGGACTTTGAGGAATTTTTATAAAACTCTCTTATACTTGAAAACTATTTCTATAATAAGATTTTATTTCTGAAAAATACTTTTAGTTTGAAGATATGTTACCTTTGAAAAATACTTTACTTTTAAAACAAGTTTTTAGGAATCCTGTAACCTTAGGCTCTTATACCAAATGAAACACCCCACACACCTTAGTATACCCAAAAAGGGCACACCAAAGGATGTGGTGCGTTATAGGTATAGCTAAAGCATCATAAAGACTAAGATTCACAAGACAAATAAGTAAAAACAGCGAAAAAAATTTATATAATAACTTATCATTCAGAATTAATCTTCATCTCAAAATAAGTCATAAAAACATAACATGTCTCAAAAAAAAACTCCAAATCTCTCATGTCTTATGAAAATACATCTCTGTCTCACATAATCAGAGTAAAAGTAACAATAATAATGATAATCCCTCTCGCTAGTGCCAATCCATCATAAGCCAAATGAAAAAGATAAAAAGCAGAAGAATACATCTAAAATAAGGAAACTCTGGAAATGAATCACAAAGCAACCTGAATCAACTATCCTCAACTCTACTAGCCTATTGGGGGAAAGAGGAAAGATAGAGGAGTGGGTCAGACAATAAGTCTAGTGAGTGAAAGTAATTACTAGCATTTCTAAGAAAGATAAAGATAATAGACTAAGCAATAGTTCTAGCTTGAAAGGAAAATACAGGAAAGATAAAACTCGCATAAAATATTGTTTCTGATTCTGTTTGACTGTTTGCTTTGATTGTTTGCTTTGATTGTTTTATTGTTTTCACTTGTCTTAAACTACTGTGATTAGGCTGAAAGCCTAATCCTATCTCAACTGCTAACTTGATTAGGCTGAAATCCTAGTCCTTCCCATTGATCGGCCTTTCCTATCTCTGTTGTGCCACTCTGAACCAATCCTGTCGGTCACAGCAAAAGACACCTCTTTAGCGCTTAGGACGCAGTAGCAAATTATTTACCCTAATCGATGCCGCACGCTCGGTCATCACCGGTACACACTAACTTTCACCCCCTATTTGACCCTCTATTTACCCTAATCAGCATAAGCGTGCCCAACCTCACCTACGTGTGAGACCATCAGTTCTCGACCTGAAAGGGAATGTTGCCAGTACTGGTCCTAATAAAAAAATCTTCTAGCTTTGCGCTCCTTGCCCAAATCCCCAGATTTGAGCCACTATTTATTGGCCACTTATTTACCCTAATCAGCATAAGCGTGTCCCATCCTCACCTACGTGTGAAACCATCAGTCCTAAACCTGAAACGGAATGCTGCCGTTACGGTCCCTACTTCTATATTTGCTTATTAACTTAATCCAAGATTTAAGTTTTAAAATAATCCTCTTCTGTTATTTCTGCTATATTTTCTTATTAACTTAATCCAAGATCTAAGTTTTAAAATAAGCTTCTTATGTTATTTCTGCTATATTTTCTTATTAACTTAATCTAAGATCTAAGTTTTAAAATAAGCTTCTTTTGTTATTTCTTTCTTTCTAATTATAACATATGTGTTATAATTGTTCTTGCAACCGTTACTCTTCTATTTTCTCTTTTTAGTTATAACCTCTTGTTATAATCATACTTGCAAATATCTTAAATTTGCCTATTTCACTTCATCTCTATTTATTTCAGTTTTTCTCATTTTACATCTGATTTCTGTAAATTTAGTGTTTTTCTATTTTAATCCATATTAGCGAATTCTTCTCTTTTTAATATTTTATTCATGTCAAAACAGATTAAATCTGTATAAAAATAAATTAACATTTACAGGATAAATTCCAACTTAAAACAGATGTAAATAACTGTAAATAACTGAATAAAATAGCTGAATAAAAATAGACTGAAAAAAACTTCTGAAATTTACTTAAAAACTGACTGTAAATAAACTTATATAAAACTGTCTCAAAATTGTAAAAAAAACTACAACTATTGAGAACCCGATTATTTTAAATTGCTTACAAATCGAAAATAGTTACAAAACACTCACCTGTGGTCCTTAGCTCTATTCCTGGACCTCCTGGATCCGCTTCTAGGGTGTAGAATATTTTTATTAAAAAGATTTCCTCCTCAAAAAAAATTTCTATTTAGGGTTCAGCCTAGGCAATGAACCCTTGGGAGAAAATCTAAATGAGAAAAATAGCTCGGATTAGGGTTCTATTTATAATGTGGCTTAGGGATCTCAGGCCGTCCTCACTAGGAACCATCGGATGCAACTACGAAGGCACAGGATTAACCCAAAATCAAATTTTAAGGTGTTTGGCTCGTACGTGGACGAAACAGCGTCCAAGCAAAATGGCGGGTCATCCTATGTATATTGGGGGTCAACCTATAGGTCGACCTGACCAATACAAGGGTCGACCCCTATGGGGTCTAATTTTTTTTCGTTTTTGTTTATTTAATTCTAATTTCTTGTTTCTCTCGTAACTTCTCCATACTAGCTCGGATTTCGACAAGCTATATATGGAAATTGATCAGAAAATCGCCACAAACCCAATGGTGCAACTCCCGTGGCTCGATTCTGACAATTCACAAACTTATTTTATTGTTTAATTAATTCGTTAATTAATTATTATATCTCAAATTTTGGGTTGTTACAATACTTATCTGAAACCAGTGTCTCCCAACTAAGCGATAATTTCTGTCTCACTCAATTCTGATTCTTTAGAAGTAAGCAATAAGTATATGAGTCCTCATTGGGGAACTCGAATATACACAACATACATCCTGAGGTTAAATAGGTTAAAATTTGATAGTCAGTTATTTAACTATCAAATACACATCAAACAATAATACATAGTTTTAATTTTCCCATAGCAACCACTAAGCCTCAAAATAAGTTTTCATTTATTTAATTCTCTTTTCAGGCTATTTATCAAAATATTCATATACTTATCACATTGGGACAAGTATACTCATGAAATATTGTGAAAGATTTCTCATTTCAAAATCATATTAAAAGGATCAAACAAATGTTATATAAATTAGAAATAAGGATAACCCCAAACACTATTCCTTCAGTGCTAAATTTAAAACAATTGTCCACACTACCGTAATTAAGAAGGTCGGTTACGGGAAATCCCATCCCTAATTCTTTTATAAATGTCTTCAATAAATCATTTTCATTTATGAAATCTCCTTTGCTTAAATTCTTAATCTATTTATAAACTCTTTTATAAATATCCAAAAATCATTTATAAATATCCAAAGTCATTTATAAACTCTTTTATAAATCTTCATTTATAATTCATTTGTTTAAAATATCATTTAGAAAATATCATTTGTAAATCTTCTTTAAATAAATCCTTTATAAATATTATTTACAAAATATCATTTGTAAATATCCTTTATCAAAATAGTTAGACAGCTTACAAAATCATTTAAAACACTTATCCTTAAATTAATATAAAATTAAAGTCAATTTAAAAACCATAATTTTACAAATTTGAAAGAATGCTTAATGACCACAATGGTACTAAATCAAGTTACCATTTTAATTAAGTTTTGGCTCCAAGTCACATAATAGTTATTTACATAAGCCAACATATATATAATAAAATCCATAACCAAATCTGGGAATATGTCAATATAAACCAACCGGCAGATACATATCCAAACAGCATAATCGCAAGATGGTGGTTTGTCCTGCTAAATAGATGTCAACATAATATATTGAGTTTAATATAGCAGAATAAGAATTTATTCTACTAAGAGATGTCCAATAATTTACTTAATTAAGGTATTACAGAACTGGGATTTATTCTGCTAACAAATGTCAAAGTTTAGTATAACCTATTCATATTTGTATGGTTACTTAATGGTATCGACAATAGACTCCCTTGTGTTCCAAACTATTCTTTGCAAAAGAAAGTTGCCTTTAAATAAATTAGTCCTTGGAAAACAAAGTAGTTAAGAAACTAAACCTCTTTTTAAATAATTAATTACAAGTTAAATCCTTTTTAAAAACATATTTAAATCTTAACTTAACTTGATTATTAATTAAGAAATAATTAACCTTTAATAAATAATTGGTTTATAAATTAAACCCTTAATTTATTTGTAATTTGAATAATTAAACACTTATTTAATATTTATTTAACAATTAACCCTATACTTAATTAATAATTAATAAAAAATAAATCTTATACTTAATTCATAATTAATTAAAAATAAATCTTATTAATCAAAGATTAATTAAAATTAATCTTACTTTAAAAGATAATAAACTAGTAAATAATCTCCACTTAATTATAATTAATAAACCTTGTTTAATACTTAACTAATTATTAATTACTAAACTTAATTAATAAATAAATAATTAATAACTAATTAATAAATCCTTAATTAAATTCTTAACCTTATTAGTTAAGTTTTATAAAACATTTCCAAAGTGTTTTAAGTATAAATACTTAATTTGCAAAAAAGTGGACATTTTAGCGAAACTGCATCCATAGCGACTATCCATATAGATGCCATAACTAGAAAATGTTACTTATCTTTTTCTTTTGAAAACTCAACATTGAAAAGCTTACTAACTTTTCCAAAACATCAGTAAGAGTTTGTATAACCAAAATAAAACTTAAAAGTTGAAAATGCCTTCGATTTTAAAACTAATAACCATAATTTTGCATATGGATTCTAAATCATCAAACCATACAAAGGTGCTAACTTTCTTAGCGTACCCTTACATACTCTTGTCCATAGCATATAAAATCATATCACCGCCACAAACACATGTAAGGTCTAAACTTTACAACTATAACAATACTTTTAGACTTTATTTCAAGTCTAAGGCAAATTCATGTACAAACGCATATAAAATCACAACCAAACAATGCAACTAGCCAATAATCAAACAATTACATATGCAAATGCTAAACATAAAGTAAAGATATAATTTTTCCCGAAAGATGTGAGTTTTACTCATCAAAGCTATGAAAGCAAACCAAATATTTCCTAGAACTTGAAAAGAGCCTAGATTTTAGCTTCCTTTTTGTAAAAACTTGATTTTTGGACCAAGGATGTGAAAGTTGGGCTCGACCCTAACATGATTGGGCTCGGATATGGTTGCATAGGCTCGGCCTTGGGTGGTGGAAGGAAGTAGGGGTTTGCTTTAGGAAGATGAGGGTTTTAGAAGTAGAAAGAAGGCATTTTAAGTATTTTTATAATTTAAAAAGAGTTAAAAAGGAAAATTTTCAATTTTTAAAAAGAGATGGAAACCATTAATGGACATAAGAAGCTTTAAGAAAAAAGAAGAGGATTTTGAAAAATTAAGAAATGAAAATGAAGAAGGAGGAAAGTGGATTTGGTTTTATGAAAAAAGAGATAAGTGAAATTACCTTTAACCCCTTAACTACAATACCCTCAATCCATTACATGCCCCATCGTCATCACCACTCTCTCCCTTATCTTACACCCCTAAACCAAGGGTCTTTCCCCTTTTACCCAACATGTAATACTCAATGGTGTACTAGGATTTAAAATAAAGTGATGTTTCATAATTTCTTTTATTTAATAAAATTTAAAACTTGAAAATGGTCACATCTTTCACACTTAAGTACACTTATGTTATTAACCTTTACTATATTACTAATCCACGCTTATATTATTTGTAAATGTATGCATGTGTTGATTAAGGTGTTCACCACATTTTAAACAACTTTTTAGTGGTAAAAAGTTGAAAATTTTCAAAAGGCTTTTCAGTCACATTTTCTAATTTCTTTAACTAATTATTTTTGTAAACCAAATTCAAAAATGAATTTTCTATCACTAGTTATAAATTAAAAGAGGGTTATTTAATTATTAAAACCATTAATTGAATATTTAAAATTTATTAAATATTCACAAATCAAACCAATAAAATTCCGGGACGTCATATTTTCCCCCCTTAAAAGAATTTCATCACAGAAATTTCACCACATGAACACCCAATACTATTCATAAGTCCACATGATGTTCATAGATCATCCATATATAAAGTCTGATTCGATCACTATTTAAACACGTAACTTTATTTCCGAACTAGTATCGCTCACCCGATTCACTAGTATGGATTTTGATCAGTCTTCTTGGCTATAAACCTCCATTCCTCTTACATAACCATATACTATGACATAAAACTTTGATTTGTTATCAAGAACCCTCATCAAGTGATCGTCACCAAAATCGAATGATAAATCCTTGTCCGAAATGGTATAAAACACATCAAACCATGTACTTGAATCTTGGATCGAGAACTATATGAAAAAGGGAAATGATCTATGTACAACCTACATACTCATCTAAAGGTTCTTATGTACCCCTTTACCTTCTTACCCTCCCACAAATATTTATGAAATCATTTCATAAAAATTCAAACTTAGGTTCAAACATTTTAAATGATACAACTTATTTATAAAACCTTTCATAAAATCATTTAAATTATTAACTTGGATAATACCCCTTTATATCCTAAGACTGTATATACATACACATATATATATATACATACACACACACACAAATATATATATAACAGCTGATTTTTAATTCTATTCACTTTTAACTATTCAGATGTAGGCATAAAATAATTTTGGGTCTTTAAAACCGAGTCAACCAATTCAACCTCTTTACCTATTCGGTCTGGTATGTAGCTAAGAAGAGTAGGATACTGGTATCCAAACTCTGTCCTAGTGTCTTCTTTTTCTTGAACACACCTAAGGTAAAGGTGTTTATTAGCTAGCTCAGTAACATTAAATATAACCTCCTAAGTGTTCAAATCCAAAAGACACTTGTTAATAAAACCAAGTTCATTAAACCTTCTTATTAAATTAATTCAATTTTAAAAATTCATATATTAACGATTTTAAATCAAGATACCTTTACATCCTGACAACTTAGGAGCTAAATACCTAGTTTTATTTCAAAAATCTTTTGAAATAATACTATATATTTTATTCATAGAAAATATACATATAGCTCGATTAACCCCAAAATGATACTAAGGAACTAAGTACTATCAAATAGTATCACACATTCCCTTACCAAGAAAGGTAGTATGCAAGAGAAGTGTTTACCATTCGAACACATCTTTTTCCCATTTTAAGTTATTTCGGCCCACTCGAACTTAAAAATACTTCTTTTATTTCAAAATTCTCCTTTTTAAACAATACTTTACATTATTCCAACAAATAGTTTTAACAATATACATATATACATATACATACACACATACACACACACACACACACACACACATATATATATATATATATCAATAGCTAACTTGCTTGGGGTTCTTTCGGATTTGAACTTGTTTCAATCATACCATGATATAGAGAATAGTTTACTAAGTGCCCTACAGCATTCGCCTTGGCAAACATCCTATCGTCACTTAGAAGATTATTTAGATCATCACAAAACAAATCGAAACTCGTTACCCCAACCAATCTAAAGAAAATACTTCTTACTCAAAATTTCCATTCCCAAAGTTTTATACTTAAACCAAAATACGTTCAAGTAATATTATTATTACTTTCTAAAATGTTGGAAATCATTTTTCAAAAACATTGAGATCTAAATCCTTAAGTTTCCAACTTAAATCATTTTATTCTAAAGATCTATTCTTATAAACCCATCTTATAAAATCATTTCTTTTATAAAATCGTTTCTAATATTTTCACTTTCCTTTTAATAAACATCCTTTATTAAATCAAGTTTTAAACCAACACTAACACTGAATGCCTTATAATCAAATTGTGAAATTTAATTAACAAGGTTTTCATTTCAAGTTTTTTGAATTTCTACTTACTCGACCCATGTTTAAAAAAAGGACCTATAACATTCAGCAACAGTCAATGCTCAACTAGACGAGCATGACTAAATTAATTCCTAAATGATAATAATAGAATATTATCAAATCCTTTTCAACAAGCATCTCAAAAATATTATACTATTATGAAAAACATTTTTTTATATATAAAATATATTTCTAGGTAAAATTATTTCATATACCAATTTAAAAAAAATATTGTGTCGGTTGGTCTTGTTCAAGTGTTTAGGAACCCTATCGGTAACGTTGGCCAAACGCATCGACCATAATTCATAAGCCACCTAACAGATCAATTAACACAATATAAAACATTTTTATATCACTAACAAATACGCGCTCTTATATAATACACTCAAACTCATTCTAGGGTGTTACTAACCTTGTCTCTAATGAGTTTACCGCACCAAAGCCAAGATTCTCGCTTAACTTTCAGGTCTGGTACCAAATGTAACAACCCGCCTTTTGGACCCTTGGTAGGCTACACTAATACATCCACGATATTCACATGGCAAACAACCAAGTATCGGAAAGACAGATGGTTAGTGTAGCGACCAGTAAATTTTCGATAATTAAAATTGTTCATTTAATAAGATTCTTGTAATAAAATTTGGAAGTAAAATTTGTAATTTGTTAATGAAATAATAAATAGCATGAAAGGTAACCATGTTAATTTAAGTCAATTATTAACATCTTTAATGAAACTCCACTCAATGGAAATAATTTAAATGTTATACTTGGTTATAAAATTGAATATATGAAACAAATGTAAATATTTAATTATTGTATAAAATGGATAGTTGATGGTAGTTGAATAAAATCAGTATTATATAAGAATTGTAACATTTGTTTATGGACAATGAATTCATAAGTGTAATTAAAGGTTATAATAATGATTATTATAAGTTACCCGTTTATTTGGTCTATTAAAATAAATGGGAAATTAATTAGAATTAAATGAACTTTAATGTTACATTAATAAGATTAAGGCAATAACCATAAATTGTGAATGTAATAAAATGAACAGAAATGTTAATTTTATTTATAATGTAATGATTGATTTAATTAAATAGTGAAATCAAGATAAACAAATCAATTTGGGATTTTAAGTTTTATTTAATGTGTGAAATTGACAAAAATTCAATAAAATGGAAATATAATAGTTAATACAAACTAAAGATGGAAATTGGAGTATCTTAGTGTAATGAAATGTAAAACAAATGTTAACTATGTTTATAAAGTAATAATGGATTTAATAAAAAGATTGAAATTGAATCGAATCAATTTATTGAGATTAATTATAAATAATTGGATTTAATTACAATTGAAATTAAACACTGTAAATGGGTTAAATAATTAACTTTGAATTGATATCTAGACTTGTTTTAAATTTTGGTAAATATCTAAGCAATCAAAAATAGTGAAAATTGTTAGTATTAACTTTGAAATAAAAATGTGATTTAATTAATTTAATTAGTGTGAAAATAGCCATTTTGGCCACTGACTCGGATTTCGACGAAACCAGTTTCATCGGATCCGTAACGGTGAATTATTGTAGGATTTCAAGGTTTGTAACGATTGGACTTGTCATTTGATCGTACAGACTCGAAACGCCTAGAAATTAATTTAATTGAAATCAATTGAAATCAATTTGAAATAAGCTGATTTTATCATAACTTCTTCATACGATTGAATTAAGACTTGAAATCTATTCCATTGAGTTTAAAATATTTGAAAGCATCTATTTTGTTATATGGGTTGACCCATTTTCGTTCTGGAGTCGAAAAGGGCATTTCGGGTCGCTTATCGTTCCAATCCAAATCAAATCTGATCCGTTCTTTTCTATTTCAGCTTCGCCTATAAATAGCTCGTTATTAACCCTAGCCACATCTTATTCTTATTTGTTTGTATGTACATCTCCTTCTCATCTCCTCTTTCCAATGGCAGGCAAAACCCTAATTCCCAAATTGCAAATCCAAATCAAAAATCAAATTGAAAACCAAACTCCTCAAACTATATCGAATTATATATCGATTTGAAGCCCTCAACGAGCGCATCTCAGATTTGTAATTCGTTTTCCAAATTGAACCATTGGTTGTCCAAAAATTGAAGAACAAACCCCGACCGTCCATCGCGTCATGATCAACTTGGCCTGATCGCCGAATCGAAGGTGCTGGGTCGTAGAGAGGGGCGAGCGCAGTTCATCGGAGTGCATTGTTTGGGGAGACGACGACCGGATCTTCGTCAATAATTTGTTATAGTTGCAAAATTATTGGCGTCTGCGTTTTTTCGAGGCCAGAGTTCGTCTCAGCTGAACCACGGTGGTCGAGGGCCAGTCGTGGTTAGACAGGGGAGCTCGGCGAAGCTACTGGAAGGGGGTGAAGCACCACGTAGTTGATGCAGCGACGAGGTTAAGTGGTGATGGCCTGGGTTTCAAAACACGGGCCTCCGTTAGGGTTCGAACGAAGCAGGTTTCTCGTGCACGTGGGTAGTGTGAGTGAAGAGTGTGACGTTGCCTTGGAATTGTAGGTGATATTGTTTTGTTTTAATTTATTTTTATTTTAAATCCAATTTTTCTAACATCAATAACTTCCACGTACGAGGTCCAATTCACACGCGGTTTGATCCGCTGAGATTGTATCGAAATTTCGAAGACTTTGACGTTTGTTTGGACGAATTCTGAGATAGTTTGAATTTAGGCTCTAAATTGGATTTAAATTCAATTTAAATTCAAGGTGAGTGTTTTAACCCACTCACAACTTCTAAAATTTCTTATGTTCGTTAAATTTAATTTATGATGTGATTAGAAATTTATTTGTGACTATTTGGTATATTTTAAATAATCATCTCAATTAATTTGAATTTATTTGAATTAAATCGTTATTTAATTTATTATTGAATATAAATTGCTAGTTAAATACCTGTTATTGATTATCAGTTCTAAATTGATATTTATTGATTGATTTGGATGATGTTTGTAATGGATGTTGATTGTTGATATTGGATGGATGGATGTTTTATTTTATATCGTTATAAACTGCAAGTTCACTATGGGTTGAAATGATACATACCCGAATGATCTATAGATTAGGGAAAAATCGTTATGGGTTGAAATGATAGACTCGAGCGATTTTATGGATTTTATTATTAATTCGGGATTGCGGTTTGAAATGATATAATCGTAAAATTTTAAATTGCGGATTGAAATGATAAATATCCGTATCACTTGACCCTAGGGTAGAGAATTATATACGGACACCGGATTGGTTAAATTAAATGATTTTAAAATCCTTAATTTTCGAATTTAACTAAATGACATCTTGAAATAAAATTTGATTTATGTAAATTGAAGTATTATTGGAAAATCAAGTTTATGATGAAATGTGAAATGGTTTAAAAGGAATTGCTTTAAGAAGTTTAAAGTAAAACTTTAAGTATAAATGAAATTCTTTCGAAATTAAGTTATTGAAGTTGTTTGAAAATACTTTGAAATATTTTGAAATTGGAGTAATCCGAATTGATATTTGAACATGGATTGAAACGATATGAAATTCAATAGTTTATTGAAATGTTAAATTTAAAGGTTTGGAATTTGGTTTGTTGACTTGGAAATTGAAAATGGTCCAAATGTGTTGAAATGAATAGTTTAATTTGATTTTAATTCCAAATTCATGTTTTAATATAATCTGTTTTAAAAATATATCATTTCAAAATTTTAATTATTAAGATTTTCAAAGTATTAAACTATTTTAACCTGTATTAATTATATTAAATCATTTTAACCTATTTTAAACCATTTAATTTATTTAAAATAATTAACTTGTTTTAACTTGTTTTAAATCTAATTAATCTATTTTAAAGCTATTTAATATGTTTAATTATATTTAATCTATTTTAAATCTATATTAACTATTTATAACTATTTAAACTATTTTCTTCTAAATTCCAAACTAAGTAAAATGGATGGGCCTAATATGATAATTTTGAAATGAGAGTTTAACCTATTTTGGAAATATGACTTTTGAAAGCAAATATAATTTCGAACTATGATTTCAATGTGATATAATTTCAGAAGTAAGTAATGATTTCGAAAGTGATATGATTTGAATTGAATATGATATTTTGATATCAATTATGAAATGATTTTGAAAATGTAAAAGAACCATCCGGTGTGTAATAAGCGATTGGTTGTTAAAGAGACCGGGATCAGATATTGTCATACTCTCTTCCAATACCGAAAACCACTTTGACAACTGTGTACGCGGTGGAGATTCCAGAATAAAGTAGGATGGTTGGCGACGATCCTATATGAGGTATATACGTTGACCTGACTCCCATGACTTAGCTTAAGGTGGCTAAAACAGGAGCAATCGACGAGCCAAGTGAGGTCATTCCTCCGATCGGGCACACTCCTTCGATACTATATTCTGACTTTGAGATTATTTGGTGGCCACCCTCGATTTTTGATTTGGGAGTGTGTTCCGAGGTGGGCAGTAGTAGCTGCTATGCGTTACCACAAGTCCGGAAATGTAATTGGTATATCTACCCTGACATTGCCTAGTTGTGTCATGTCACCTACCCTAGCGCCTTCTACGAGTTTATTTTATGTCGTACCTATAGGGTATCCTCTGGCGGCCCCAGTTTATGGGGAGTTACGGTAATGTATAGACTATTGGCATTATAAAATGTGTTCAGGGGGAAATGGGTAACACCTTAACGCTATTTTTAATAGTTTATCTTTCTGTAGACATATTATAATAGCGTATTGTACTACATAGTAGATAGTTTAACGGATCCTTAGGAGATGTGAATCCCGAATATCTCTTAAGTTACTGCACTCACGTTAGACACTGGATAAGAGATGTCAAACCTTGTAAACATCTCCGACACCGTTTACACTCATATTTATTTACCATTGATTTGACTTACATAAGATCTTTTAGTTCTGACTCGAGTGTTTTGTCTTTTCAATTCGCTCGGGTCAGTCTGAGCATTTCAGGATTTGAAGACCTTATTTCTGGAGGACGAAGACGAAGATTTGTACTACTATTATTTACTATATTTATTCCACTGCATTCATACCGTTCCACTGCATTATCATTTGTTTATCTCTGATATGTGTAACTCTGATTTTGTATTGTATAAATATAATCAAATGTTTTGTATATAGTTTCATGAACTATTATTTGATTATTATATTTTGTCATTCCGCTGCGAGATTCTTTTTTTTCTTTCTCTGCTTTTTATTATTCACCCCAATAACAATCCGCCCTTTTGTATGGTTTGATTTGGCATGTTTGTCTGCTTAAAACGTACAAAAAGGCGGGATGTTACAGTTAGGGGAAAGAAGAAAGAAAAGACATAATATAATCTTATAAAAACACGATGAGTAACGTATAATATATAAATCAGTCCGTTACGCAAAGAAAGAACTTTAATATACATACATCCATGAGAGTACTAGCCTACCATCTACCTGGAAAGTTATAACACATGTCCTTATAATTTTTGATAAATACAACAAAGCCATGCAGCTGAACATTGAGAAATACGTACATACGTCTTGGCCTCCAGCTCGTCTCTTGAGCTCCAAAGCATCCAGAGCTTATCTGAAAACATGCTCGATCTGACCTGAGCATTATAAGAAGACAAAGCTTGGGTCAGTCTGGTAAAACCAACGTGAGAAACTCAAATAATAAGGAATTTTATTATAACTTATAAAATCGTTTAAAATAAAAGGTATCTCATAAGACCACGCCGCACATAAACACAAACGAGTTTTTACCTTACAACAACTGAAACATTTTCTATTATAAAATCCAATGATATTATAGTAATGTCTAAGGTTTAAAATACAAATAATCAAGTAGCTGTGATGTGTGGACATCACTGTTAGAACCTTGTATTTTGATGTTTTGATCGTGACAACTACATAAGTATATATTATATGAACTAACCATATTTGTAGGAGAAGATACTATTCTACTTGACAATAGATTAAAGACCAAGAATCAAAAAAGTAGTTTCAAATTTTATAAACGGTTTGTCTATAGTCTAGTTAGAAGTTAATCATTGTTAAAATCTCTCCTAGGTGGTATATGCATACGCACATGGTTTTAAAATTATTTTCAAAGTCATATACACACTATAAAAATTGTTATATTAAGTTCATAATCAAAAAAGCTTTTAAAAAGAAATAAATATGGCAGAAAACACCAAATTCAGTCGACTGAATAGGTGTACTCAGTCAACTGAAACATGCACACATGCACAAGTGCATTTGAAGGTTCTATCGATTGAACCACCCCATTCAGTCGACTGAACCACCCTATTCAGTCGACTGGACCAAGTGTCTTTTCAAAAATAAAATTTAAAATTCGAAATTTTAAATATTCAGAAGACTGAAATTCTTACCTCAATCGACTGAATATTCATAACGGCTTTTTTTTTGAATGGTCACTTTCTTTTAACAAACAGAAACATCCCTTGATTCAAGAGGTTTATCCATATCTTTTGACCGTAACTTTTCATGAACAATTGCATCTCTTAAACTCTATATATAGCCCTGATTTCAGTTGTTTTAATAACTTAATTCTCTGATTCTATTCTAATATTCTTGCTATCTAAAATTCTTCCATTTGCTTTCAAAACGTGTCCAAATCACTCGCACATTCAAGCACAAATTTATTTGTGATTAAAATTACTTTCAATCTTCATGAACTACACTACATACCACAAAGGAGAAGATTATAGGAAAGGTGTACTCTAAAGACTTATCTTTGCTACCAAAAGAGCACAGTCAGCCAAGAAAACTTTATGTATTGTTGAAGTCCTGTTCGGCTGCTCAGGCGGTAGAAGTCCTATTTGGTTGTCTAGGTGGTAGAAGTCCTGTTCGGTTGCTTAGGCGGTGTAATACCCGTTCCTCCAGATTAAGTGAAGGTTGATAGTAGAATTCTAGAAGGAGTCTGGGACTAGACGTAGAACGGGAGTTCGAACTAGTATAAAAATATCTGGTGTCATTTACTTTACTGTTTACTTTTTATATTCATATTCCGCACTAGTAGATAACTTAGACTATATTCCATATTACGATCCATAACAGCACTTTCAATAACAATAACAGGTATAAAATCGAAAAACCCAAGGTGCTTATTGGAGAATGTATTCCGACAATGGCAAGATATGGGACTACCTTCCGAAAGGTGCACCTCTAGATAAAGTATACCTGAGGGCTTTGCCGGGACTCTCTGCTAGCAAAAACGGCTTACCTCTGACCAGATAGTACCGAATATGATTACCCCTTGGTTGTGATCAATAACCATAAATAGACCCCGAAGCGTACATATAGATATCGACTCTAGATAAGGCGATGATCATACCCTAATGGGTGCGACCCACATAGCCTTGCAGCATATCTTGTTTTAGCCATTACCAGGATGTGGGGCTTGAGAGGCCACGATTACCTTTTTTCTCATGCCAAACCACCTTGGAATACTAACACTGCCCTCTAGGTAGAAATGCAATGCCAGTGTTCATCCATACAAGTTGTTCCGAGATTGAACAAATATTCAACATTTACTATCTTCCATTTTGGAATCACCCTCAAGAAGAATAGTATAGCTCCATAGCATACTTCATAACGATCGATCACGAGCGTTATTAGTTTAGAGTCGTTCAGATAAATCATACTTATCTGAAACCGGTGTCTCCTAACTAAGTGGTAATTTCCGGCTAACTCAATTCCGACTCTTTGGAAGTATGCAACAAGTACTCGAGTCCTCACTAGGGAACTCGAATATACACAACATACTTCCTGAGTTAAAATAGGTCAAGATTTGATAGGCGGTTATTTAACTATCAAATACACATCAAACAATAATACAGATATTTAATTTTTCCATAGCAACCGCTAAGCCTCAAAATAAGTTTTAATTTATTTAAATCTCCTTTAAGACTATCTACCAAAATACTCATATACTTATCACAATGGAACAAGTATATTCACAAAACATTGTAAAAGATTTCTCATTTCAAAATCATATTAAAAGGATAAAAAAAATGATATTTAAATTAGATATAAGGATAACTCCAAACATAATTCCTTCGGCGTTTAGTATGGAATAATTGTCCACACAAAGATAATTAAGAAGGCCAGTTAAGGGAAATCTCATCTCTAATTCTTTTATAATTTCTTTAATAAATCCTTTTAATAAATCATTTTCATTTATGAAATATCCTTTGCTTAAATTCTAAATCCATTTATAAAACTCATTTATAAATATCCAAAAATCATTTATAAAATCTCTTTTATAAATAGCAAAAGCCGTTTATAATCTCTTTTATAAATCTTCATTTGTAGTTCCTTTTTTTAAAATATCATTTACAAAATATCATTTGTAAATCTTCTTTAAATAAATCCTTTATAAATATTATTCACAAAATATCATTTGTAAATATCCTTTATAAAAATAGTTAGACAGCTTACAAAATCATTTAAAACACTTATCCTCAAATTGATATAAAATTAAAGTCAATTTAAAAACCATAATTTTACAAATTTGAAAGGATGCTTAGTGACCACAATGGTACTAAATCAAGTTACATTTTAATTAAGTTTTGAATCCAAGTCACATAACAGTTATTTACATAAGCCAACATATATATAAATAAAATCCATAACTAAATCAGCGAATAACATATCAATATAAACCAACTGGCTAAATAGATGTCCACATAATATATTAAGTTTAATAACAGAACGGGAATCTGTTCTGCTAAGAGATATCCAATAACCTACTTAATTAAGGTATAGTAGAACATAGATTTATTCTGCTAACAAATGTCAAAGTTTAGTATAAACTATTCACGTTTGTATGGTTACTTAATGGTATCAACAATAGAATCTCTTATGTTTAAAACTATTCTTTGTAAAAGAGTGTTGCCTTTAAACAAATTGATCCTTGGAAAACAAAGTAGTTAAGATCCTAAACCTCTTAAATAATTAATTACAAGTTAAATTATTTTTAAAAACATAATTAAATCTTAATTAAGTCTTAACTTAACTTGATTATTAATTAAGAAATAATCAACCTTTAATAAATAATTTGTTTATAAATGAAACTCTTAAGTAATTTATAATTAAATAATTAAACACTTAATAATTTTTTTTTGAGAAAAATGTGTGATCCTCTACGCATAGAGGAGAGCACACATGCGAATATATATAACATGAATATAAGGAGCTGCCAACATGCCTGGCAGGTAACATGAGCAAAAAAATAAATAAAGATAGCTAATCTCAGGTAATCCTAAGATGAGTTCCGGCAAGGCCACCACCCATCTCACCTCAATATCAAGTTCCGGCATGGCCACCAACCGATATTAAGATGTTAGAGTACCAAGAAGCTTAAAACAAAAAGAAAGCTCCAAAAGGTCAGAACCAGAAGAAGTGGAAGCTCTGAAGAGGATCTGCTAAAAATAGGAGACCACTCTGAATGCTCTGAAAAAGAAGAAGGAGTGCCAAACTGGAGAAATAGAACATCCTGAAAAAGTACTCCATAACGAAGATAGCCGAATCCTATATCTGAGGGAATATCAGCAAGAAGTCCTGGATGAATAAAATCTGCTCTGGTAACCTCTCTACTATCTGATATCCAGCAAACTGAAAATGAGAGAAACCTGTAAA
Source organism: Allium fistulosum (assembly GCA_030737815.1). Taxonomy (NCBI): domain Eukaryota; kingdom Viridiplantae; phylum Streptophyta; class Magnoliopsida; order Asparagales; family Amaryllidaceae; genus Allium; species Allium fistulosum. The sequence goes on along the minus strand of CM060904.1, from coordinate 1,212,344,188 downwards.
AAGAACCTAATACACAATCCCCCAAAATCTATATCTGAAACAAGACTAGGAAAAAAGTTAGAATGATACATATATATGTATATTTATATAGTAAATATACATATATATGTATTTAAAAGGAATGAAATAAAAACCTAAATAAGACAAAAAGGACAAAAAATAAAGGAACAAAAAGCTGTAAACATAAACGACAGATCAGACTGAAATATCTTAATTCATAAGAAAACTATGATTTAAGGTGAGATTATCATAAGAATTAGGAAAAACATTAATAATGTTATTATTAGTGTTATAAAAGCTATTGTTAAGATTAAAAAAATTAATATTAAAACTAACCTTGCTAAGATACCGTTTGAAATGGATATTTTTAGCTAATTTATATTTGGGATTAGAAATCCAATTAAGGCAAAAAGTGGATATAGAAAAAATCAATTTGTTGAGATGACTATTAGAATTATTAAAAATTCTTTGATTTCTCTCAAACCAAATAAACCAACTAATAATAATAAATAAAGTATCTAGTAAAAATCTAATATTTTTATTGAATTTGAATCTATAATTTATCCAGTAGAATTCACAATCCGAAATTTTATTAATTATATTAAAGTTAAAAATTTTAAAAGTATTACTAAGGATGTAATTAGAATCCAAACATTCATAATATAAATGATTTATGTCCTCAAGATGCAGATTGCAAAAATAACATTTATTATCATTATGAATGTTTTTTCTCTTTAAAAATTCTATTGTATTAAGTTTTCCATGAAGAATTAACCACATGTGAATTTTGGATTTAGGAGGAGCATTACATTTCCACAAATATTTAAAAGAGTTATTTAAAGTACCCGAAAAATTAATAAATCTATAAAAAGATTTTGGAGTATATTTCTTACTCTTATCCCATTCCCAACTAATAAAATCATTATCAATATCAATGTTATAAAGCTCTAATCTAGCATAAAGCAAAGAAAGTTGTCTAAGGGTAGAACCTATTAAAATACTGTTAAAACTGAAATTCCAAGGAGGATCATTTCCCGGAGAATACACATCTTTAATTAAAGCATACTTAAAGTTGCAAATATCATACAATTCCTTAAAATCAAACTTGAGAGGCAAAACCGAAATCCAACTATCATGCCAAAAGGAAGTACAATTTCCTGAATGCACAATAGTCTTAGTTCCTAAGTTAAAGATTTCAAAACACTTTAAAATATTTTTCCAAAAATTAGAAAAATAATGGGAAGAAGAAAAATCAAATTGATGTAAATTGAAATTACCGTTATAATAATGTTTGGAAATGATCTCTTTCCAAATAGCATTATCATTTATATCTTTAAACTTCCAAAGCCATTTACTTAAGAGAGACAAATTCATGTTGCGTAAATTAATAACTCCTAAACCACCCTCCTTTTTAGTTTTACAAACGGATTCCCAGTTTACTAGACATTTTATATTATTATTAATATTATCCCCACTCCATAAGAAATCTCTTCTAATTTTATCGATTTTATCAATAACCCAATCTGGAAACAGATGCATAGACATCCAGTAGATCGGTAAAGCTGATAAAACCAAGTTTATTAAAACAAGCCTACCTGCTCTAGATAGAAATCTTCCATTCCAATTAGAAATCTTAGTTTTAATTTTGTCAATAATAATAAGCCAATCATCATGCTTGAGTTTTGAAGGTCTAATCACAAACCCTAGATATTCGAAAGGAAAATTCATACTTTTACAATTTAGAGTATTAGAAACTAAGTTTTCTACTCTTTCAAAATCATTTAAAACAAGAACTGAACTTTTATCAAAATTAATTTTTAAACCAGATAAAAGCTCAAAACTGTAAAGAATAAACTTGAGAGTAATAATGTGTCTAGGAAGATGAGAGGAAAAAAGTAAGGTGTCATCCGCAAATTGCAGAACCGATATGCCATTACGCGAAATGTCATTTCCAATACTTCCTAGAGATCCATTATCCACTGCTCTCTTAATTATTTTAGAAAAAACATCAGCGGCTAAGTTAAACAAAAAAGATGATAAGGGTTCCCCTTGCCTTAAACCTCTCTTTGATTGTATTTTATTACCTAGAATACCATTAACCATAATACTAGAATTTCCAGTTTTAAGCAAGGTCAAAATCCAACTAATCCATCTTTGACCAAAACCTCTAGCATGAAAAATATCTACAAGAAAATCCCAATCTATAGAATCAAAAGGTTTGGCAAAATCAAGTTTTAAAATCACACAAGTTATATTATTTTTACAACAGAAATTAATATATTCTTGAACAGCAGCCACTCCATCAGTAATATTTCTCCCTTTAATAAAAGCCGATTGTGAACAATCAATTAAATCATTCATTTTTAAATTAAGTCTATTAGCAAGAACTTTAGAAATGATTTTTACCGAACAGTTGATCAAAGAAATAGGTCTAAAATCTTTTAAGTTGTTAGCTCCTACTTTTTTATGCAGCAAAATAACATTTGCGAAATTAAATCTGCCTAATTGCAAATTTCCATTATAAAAATCATTAAACAAGTTAATTAAGTCAAATTTTAAAACATCCCAAAAAGTTTTGTAAAATAATATAGGAAAACCATCAGGTCCAGGTGATTTATCACTTGGCATATCATTAATTGCTTTCCTAATTTCCTCTTCAGTGAAAGAATTATCTAACTCTGATAAATCAACAATAGAATCCGATGGATACAGATCTATCCATCTAACATTGATTCTATGTTTGCTTTTAGAACCAAAAATATCCTTATAGTAGTTTGTAAAAGCCTTATTAAGATCTCTTTGGTCAACTAACTCTATATTATTAACAAATATGGAGTTAATTGTATTACTACATTTTCTACCATTAGCTATATTGTGAAAAAATTTGGTATTATTATCACCTTCGTTGATCCATTGAATTCTGGATCGTTGTTTCCACATAACCTCCTCCTTTTCTAAAATAGAATTTAATTCATCTTTTAAATTAGTAAGAACATTACGTTCACCTATATTTAGAGATCTAGATTCTTCTATCTTATTAATTTTGAGCATTTCATTAAGAATATTGTCTTTTTTAATTTTAAGATTTCCAAAAACATTTTTGTTCCAGTTTTTAAGAAAAGACCTAAGCTCCCTAAGTTTGAAAACAAAAACTTTTGCAGAATTTTCCTTATTTCTAAATTATGAAAACTCAAAGAAACCCATTTATCTTTAACAATATTCTTAAAGTTAGAATCCAAAAGCCACATCTTTTCAAATTTAAAATTGTTAAAAATAACTCTAAGATGCTCACAAATAAGGATAATAGGACAATGATTGGAGTAAGTAAACGGTAAACCAGTGACTCTACAGATTGGGAATTTATCTTCAATCTCATCACTGACAAAAAATCTATCAAGAAGAGCCATGGAAGGAGACTCTCTAACGTTACTCCAAGTAAACTCCCTATTAGAAAGGGGAATTTCGATCAAATTAGAATTGATAATAAAATGATCGAACTCCTCCATTGCAGAATAATCCCCTTCCTTGGGAGAACGCTCGCCTAAGAAACGCGTGACATTAAAATCACCCCCCAAAATCCAAGAACCCGGAGCTAAAGAACTAAAATCAAGGCACTCATCCCATAAAATTCTCCGATCAATTTTTGAGTTAGACCCATAAACATTAGAAATATTTAAAAGCGAATTATCAGAAAGATTAATTAAAATAATATGAAGAGAGTGCTGTTTGGTAATACATTGAAGCAACTTAAAACAATTATCCCGCCACCCTATCATTACACCCCCTGAAGAACCCACAGAAGGTAGAAAAACCCATTTTCTAAAGTGATAACCTCCTAATCTTCTAAAGAAACGAAAATCAGGACAGTCAATTTTAGTTTCTTGAAGTAAAGCAATGTCAATAGAATAATCTTTAAAGAACGCTCTAACCTTATCACACTTATTCAAATCATTCAAACCTCTAATGTTCCAACTAATGATCCTCATAAGCTAACAGAACTAGCCCTCTCTAACTCCTTACGCCTAATATACTCTCTATCAATCTCAATATCAGAAAAAATAAATGAAGTATCACAAGCAAGCTGTCTAAACTCGGAAGATGATAAGCTGCCTAAAGCATAGGTGGAGTATGTACTACCCATAAAAAAACTCATACTTGAGCCTGGATTCGAAGCGCCACACGTGGCACTCAATCCAGGTAACTCACCAAAAGACTGTGGATGGCAATTGCGTAACCTAGCGCTACGACGAACCGTCCCACTAGAAGCTACTGATTTCCTGCACCTTCTATTCTTCGACGAAGAATAGCTAGGGGCAGTTCTACTACCACTCTCAAGCCAAAAAGAATCCGAGCCCTTGACTGAACTAGACCCTGCCTCAACAAAAGAGAACAATGATAAAGTACCATCTCCTGAAGAGATACCCGATGCAGCTTCCACCTTCCTATGATTAACTGACCCAAAATCCACCAAAGATATGCTGTCACTTGTGCATATGTGTACATCAGCTACAATCTCTTGCAATGCCACCCTAGATTCAGACCCAACCTCCAACAGATTATCCAAATCAACAAAAGACTCTACTTCATCCAGAACATCAACTACTCCAGATCCCAAAATCCAATCCAGAGGATTCAAACAATTCGAATTAATATCAAAAAGAGGCTTAGAAACACACAAACCCAAACTGGTATCACTTTCACTCAAGACTGCTGCATTATCAATTAGAAAGTCATCACCGAAGAAACCTGGAACAATATCAATGACTGTAGGACAAAGCACACTAGCATTTGAGAGATTTAACAAATTGTCGAAGTGCTTCTCCACATCTAACAACGAGTTCCCATCAACAGAAGGTTCCTGCTCAACTAGATCAATAGCCATCACATGAAGAATGTCTGACCTATCAGAACTACCAGAGCCCAAAAAACAGCAATCAAAAGAGCATTTCCCTTCTCTGAAATCAGTACTAAATATACACTCCTTCAAAACAATCGAGCGATTAGCTAAGTGTTCTGGGATATCAAACAGACCACCAACTACTTCTAGATTGACCTGAGACTGCGAATCATGCACAACTGAATCAGTGTGCATGTCATCAAGAGAAACCTGGATCAAATTTTTGATCTCATCATCAACATAATTCTCTGGTTCAACAATAATATCAAACTCATTAAGCTGTTCAGGAGACAAGATCCAATCTCTAAAATCAACAAACTCACCACCATCTGAAAATGTAGATACATCAGAATTTATTGATAACCCCAAATCGTCCTTCAACTCACTGTCACTATTACAGGAATCCAAACTTGATTTCTGATCAGATAAATCAAATACCAAAGGCAGATTAACTGCTGAAATTGTTGACCACATATCTTTACCCATCGAAGAAAACCGATCCATCTCCATTTGCAAAGTGTTTTGATGATCCAAATCGTGGTCAAACAAGAACTCATTAACAAAATAACAATTCATTAGACTGTCTCCTTGACTATCACCATCATTTTCAACTGAGGCTACATTACAAACCATCTCTGCCGAATGATTTTCCATCAAACAATCAGACAAGGAATGGACACGCTTGTCATTATCCACTATTTCCTCAATGAACTCTAAGGAAGATGTCGAATCAAGATATTCGAAACTATTTGCAGTAGGAATCACGAAGTTCTCCAAACTTCTATTAAGAATTTTACCTTTTTTGGATTTAACATGAGTAAAATTATCTTTCAATTCAAGTCCAGGCTTAGCAGTTGATGAATGATCAAATGCTACAACATTGGGGTCGATCTCCATAGGGTCGAAACTAGAACAATCATTATTTAGGACAGAACCAGTATGATCAATACCTGTAACACCAACTAGATTTTTCATTTTCGAGTTAGGACGAGTAACAGCCTTGCCAAAATAAAACTCTGGATCCCCAAATTTGTCCCTATATCCTTTACCGATATTTGGCTCGTTTATAATGTTGAAGTGATACAGCAAATCCTCTAAGTACTTGAAACCTTCAAAACGATTTTGCCAAAGATGATCGATAAGTATCCCCTTCAGAAGCATACATTTTAAGACGAATTGGAAGCCGTGCTCGACCAAAGAATCAGAAGAAACCAATTCGTTCGATCTGGATGAACAATCATATTTCTTGTGTCCAAATTTGCCGCAGGCGAAACAAATGATAGGCTCATGACATTGAGAAGCCAGATGATTATATTCGCCACATCTAAAACAGAAGGTCTTGCTTTTTCTTGAATTGATCCAATTCTTCTTTTTAAAATGCGAACCAGATCTTTGAGATTGGAACAAAGGCTGAAATTCTTTTATCACTTGCGCATAAGAATGATAAGGGAGAGATTCATGATGGAATTGATCTGAAGGGAAGGAAGAAAACGGAAGAAACAAGGAAGAGATGGAAAATCATATCATAACCACAAACACATGTAAAGATCTAAACTTTACAATCATAACAACACTTTTAGACTTTGTTTCAAGTCTAAGGAAAATTCATATACAAACACATATAAAATCACAACCAAACCATGCAACTAGACACAATTACACATGCAAATATGTAACATAAAGTAAAGATATAAATTTTCCCAAAAGATGTGTGTTTTACTCACCAAAGCTATGAAAGCAAACCAAATATTTCCTAAAACTTGAAAAGAGCCTAGATCTTAACTTCCTTTTTGTAAACACTTGATTTTTGGACCATGGATGTGAAAGTTAGGCTCGGCCCTAACATTATTTGGCTTGGCCATGGTTGAATAGGCTCGGCCTTGGGTGGTGGAAGGAAGTATGGGTTTGTTTTAGGAAGAGGAGGGTTTTAGTAGTAGAAAGAAGGCATTTTTAAGTATTTTTATAATTTAAAAAGAGGTAAAGGGAAAAAATTTAAATTATTAAAAGGAGATGGAAGCTATTAATGGACATAAGAAGCTTTAAGAAAGAAGAAGAGGATTTTGAAAAATTAAGAAATGAAAATGAAGGTGGAAAGTGGATCTGTTTTTATGGAAAAAGAGATAAGTGAAATTACCTTTAAGCCTTTAAGTACAATACCCTCCATCCATTATATGCCACATCATCATCACAACTGTAACAACCCGCATATTTGTCAATATTTTATTGTTAGTCGGATGTTAGTCCAAAAAGCTACTTTTTGCACACAGTCAAATTAGGACTCGAGACCACCTTCATTGAGTTCAAAATGACGTTTGCGATCTTTTTGAGTGTAAACTTCGATATGTTTGCAGTTAGTGAAATTCTCGCTACTTTTTCCCGCTTGTGACTTTGGTTTGGACTGCACCTTCTTTAGTTCAGCCCAACCCTCTTCCTCACTTCATTCACCATTTGTTTTAACATTCAAGCTTCATCAAAAATGGTGGTGGGAAGTGGAAATTAAAACTCCAAACTCAAATTCAATTGCAAATCCAACATTCAACTCCAAATTCAAGTAGAAGATATTGGATTCAAGCTTTGGATTGCTTCTCCTTGCTTTCAAGCTCCATCTTCATCCATTTTAGTGAAAAGGTGAGACTTTTAATCTCACATCTTGCCTATAACTATCATTGGACTGTTGGGAATGATTCCCTATCGCATTAGCATCTTAGTTTGCTTTTGGTTTGGATTGAATGGGTGAAAAACCCCAATTTTCAGCGTTTTGGCAAATTCTGGGCCTTAGGTCGCACTGCCTCGTAGACTAGCCCTGCAGATTTTCGTTCTGCGCTTAGGTCGTAGGCCGCTCGGGGAAGTTAGGTCGTAGGTCGCTTGGCTTCGTGAAGCCATTAGGTCGCTCAGCCCACCCGCAGGTTATGTCGTACCCTCTTTGCAACGTTAGGTCGCGTGGCCATCTTACTTAGGTCGCAAGGCCACTAGGTCGTTAGACCTTTAACTCCTTAGGTCGCATGACCCTGTTTTATAACTTTAGGTCGCTTCCTCCTTTAGGTCGTTTGACTATTTGCTTTAGGTCGTTTGACTATTTGCTTTAGGTCGTTTGACCATTAGGTCGTTCGAGAGTCTTTAGGTCGCGAGTCCCTTAGGTCGCTCGTCCCTGTTTTGCCGTTCCACTGTTAAGCTCGGTTATGAGTTAGGTCGCTCGCGAGTCAACCCTTAGGTCGCTTGGCACTGTGCCGCTAGGTCGCTCGACACTTTAGGTCGTTAGACCTTGTTTTCTACTAGGTCGTTTGACTTTGTTTAATGCTAGCTCGCGAACACCTTTAGGTCGCTAGGTCGTTTGACCTGCTTGCAATTCCTTAGCTCGAGACTGTTAGGTCGCGTACCTTTTTAGCTTGGTTTTGTTAGGTTGAGACACACTGTTAAGTCGCGCAGCAGCTTAGTTTGCTTCACTTATAGGTCGTTCGACCTATATTTCCTTAGGTCGCTCGCATGTTAGGCCGCACCTCCTATTTTCTACTTGGATGCTTTTGAGCTGATTTCCATGGACTTTACTCACGTCTTCGAACGTGAATTTATGTGAATTTGTTTTAGCAATCGTTTTCTGACTTGTCACTCTAAAGATACGAAGGTTTCAATACTAGTAGTAAATATCAAAACTCTTTCATCAAAACGTTTTCAACACTATTTTAAATATAAAACACGTTCTCTCAAACTGTTTTTCAAACTACTAGTATATACAAGCCTTTGCTTCACTCGGATGAGAAATCGAATTAAACGACTTAGTAAAACGAGTGGTATGAAACGCTTGCGTTCACTTCGTCGGTTAGCTCTTGGACTTGTTCGATTGAACCCTTTTGTGACAATTTCCTAGTGAAGATCTACAGTTTGTTCGTAAATATTTAAGTTAAGCTAGTGGTTATGGGACATGAAGCTAAACTCATATCTTTACTGGCTTAGTGTAATTGACACTTCCTAATGATCATGACGATCATTTTTGTGATTTAGACTAGCGATTGAGCGATGTCTCTTTGTCCGTGAGGGAGACTAGACCCCGCTTTTGTGATGTTTCGCCATCACATATATGGGGTAGCACCCCATGGTCTTCGGGCCATTCCTGTGTGAAAATTTAATGGATAGCTTCCATGAGATAGCTTCTCGTTCATGTGTTATACGCGTTGGTGAGTTTTTATGCTCCCGTTCATGTGTTAGGCCTCCCCCTTTTTATGTGTTTTCTGGATTTCTTGCGATGATTTCTGGAATTTGTGCTTCACCAATTTTCATGATTTTCATTGATATGATATCAGTTTTTGTGCATTGGTGAATTTATGTGTTATTGACTTGTTATGAATACAAGTTTAGGGTATGATACCCTATTTTATCTTTGAGAAGATTCTTGTGATACTGATTGATCTTTTGTTGATTATCATTTACATACTTATAGTAGTATGCCGTTATGGTTGTTATATGTTCATGCCATATTATTTATCCTATACCTTATCATCTGATATTTATAGCTAGACTGATCCATTTATTATTTTCTTATAAATAATACCAGGGTCAGACCGAGATGTTACAGGTGCTTCTGCTTGACTTCTCTTCAGGATTATTCTGACTTTTGACACTACTTAGATTAGTAGTTTTTGGATGTACATTTTTTGAGATATAGACTCTATGTTGTGTACTTATTCTTTTGTATAGCACAGGTTGCTATTCTTTTGTATTATCGTGGATCTTTCTGACCACCACTCTGATGTACACTTTCATGTGCTATATATATTCATATCTTTATCCGCCTTTGTGATATGGATGTTTGTGGCTGATTTATGTTATGTTTATTTCTATGTTTGTTTCCGACGATTATTTATAGCCACTATGTGATAGCTTTGGGTTTGTTTCGGTATGTCGGACTTCCTCCCTTAACGAAGTTCATTCTATTCTATCTGACATATCGGTGCTCGCTCAAAGAAGTTACATGGATGGTCACTCCTCAACAGCCTTATTCTCCGTGCTAGTTGACAGCATTACACCGTAGTGTTCTTGGCTAGCGTGGGTATAGAGGTGGGGCGTCACAGCTTGGTATCAGAGCCAAACTTCGGAACAATGTAGAATAACTTAACAAGGATCATCGTCCTAAGTCCACCTTAGGAGTTGTGTTTCAGGATTTAGTTCGAATCTTCGAACCGATTCATCCTGTTTTCTTTATGATTCCTTGTTTCATCTATCAAGATTGCTTGATATTCATTTGGTGAATAACCTTTTCTTCTTCTCTCTTTCTTAAAGAAGAGAATGTCTAGACCAGGTCGTCCCAGAGCTGGACCATCTATTGTCACTCCCCAGGATGGAGTTTTCATGACTACTCAGCAGCTTCTTGATTTAGTAAAGAATGCTCAAGCAGCTGGTCCTAATCAGGAACCTACTCATCCTAAGTCTGGATTTGCACGTTTGTGCAACGATTATACCAACTTAGGTGGGAAACAATTCAAAGGTTCCGAAACTATTATCGAGGTCCAGGCTTGGTTAAGAACATGCGATAGAATCTTTTCTCGCATGAATCTTGTCGATCTTCACCGTGTTCAGGTGGCCTCCAGTATGCTCCAAGAGAGGGCATTAGATTGGTACGAACTTCTTATTTCTGAGATTAATGAAGCGGATCTCACCTGGGAACAATTCCGGGAACGCTTCGAATTGAAATTCATACCAGAAGCAGAGAAAGTGACATTGGCTCGACGTTTCATAGACCTTGTTCAAGGTGAATCTTCCGTGACAGATTATGTCGCATCCTTCGAGTCACTGTCCAAATATGGGGTTGAATACATCAACACCCCATTGAATAAGAACCAAAGATTCGTCTATGGCTTAAATAAGAATCTCAAGAAGCCATTACTTCTAAAATTAGAAGTTTCTTTCGATCAACTGATTGATATAGCTCTTCGTCTTGAAAAAGCTGATAAGGACAGTGATGTTGAAGTGGTGGCTGCCAAACCAAACTTCAACAACAAGAAAAGGTCTAACAAGTTCAAAGGTCCTTATCCCAACAAAAAGAGTAAGCAAGCAATTCCTGCTGCAAAGGCATTTTCCCCCAGTGATAAGAAATGCTTCAACTGTGGTGCTAAGGGCCATTTTTCGAACAAGTGTTCAAAGCCCCGCTCTTGCCGCTATTGTAAAAGTCCAGATCATTTTATGCACCAATGTCCTAAGCTTCAAGAGAAGGAAGGAAAGTTAAACGTTGCTCAAGCCCCTGGCAACACATCTCGCGGTCAAGGTATGTCTCATTCTATCCTTGATGGCATTATTATATTTCATGATCAACCTATTAGAGTTCTCTTTGATACGGGTGCATCCCATTCTTTTATATCAAAGGAACTTGTCGATACTTTTTCTTTAAGTGTTGTTGCTTTAATGACTTCTTTAAGAATTGCGAATCCGGTTGGTGGATCCGCAACTCTTAGTTTACTTTGTAAAGACGTGGAGATTATTTTGTGTGATTTTTCTTTCCTAGCCGATTTGCATGTCATGCGTTACTTAGGCTTTGGAATGATTTTGGGTATGGATTGGCTTATTCGTTATGAAGCTCATATCCTATGTCCTGAGCGGACTATTTTTCTCCGTCATCCGCAATCTGTTAATCAGATTTCCATTATTCTTAAAGATTCGGATTCCGCTTTGGTTGCATCTTTATATTCTTTAAATCCTCGTTATAATGATAATGATGATGAGGAAGATGTCATTTCTCTTATTCGCGTCGTTCGTGAATTTTCCGACATCTTTGAGCCCGTTTTAGGATTACCACCTAAACGAGCAATTGAGTTCAAAATTAATCTTATACCTGGAGCTCAACCTATTACTCGTCCTCCTTATCGCATTTCTAATAAGGAGAATGAAGAGATGCGCAAACAATTATCCGAGTTAGAGACAAAGCAACTTATTCGCTCTAGTTCCTCGCCTTGGGGAGCTTCAGCTATTTTCGTAAATAAGTCCGATGGTACACTTAGGCTTTGCGTTGACTACCGCAAGCTTAATGATCTTACTATTAAGAATAAATATCCTTTACCTCGGATTGATGATTTGTTTGACCAACTTAGTGGTGCTAGAGTCTTTTCACAATTGGACTTGGCTACCGGTTTTCATCAGCTTCGCATTGCAGAGGATAGTATTCCTTTGACTTCGTTCCATACGCGTTATGGATCTTACGAATGGCTAGTTATGCCATTTGGTTTGACGAATGCTCCGGCTTATTTCGTTGACCTAATGAATCGAGTTTTCAAAGATTTCCTCGATCGGTTTGTTCTCATCTTTATTGATGATATTCTTGTGTATTCTAAAACCGAGGAGGAACATGAAAAGCATCTTCGAATAGTATTGGAAACTCTTAGGAGCAATCAATTAAAGGCAAAATTTTCTAAATGCCACTTTTGGAAATCTAGTGTGAAGTTTCTCGGTCATATTAATTCCGAATCCGGAATATCAGTGGATCCTTCAAAGATTGAAGCGATTCAAAATTGGAAGAGACCGGAGAGCGTGACTGAAATCCGTAGCTTTCTCGGATTGGCAGGTTATTACCACCGTTTTATAAAAGACTTTTCTAAGATTGCCGTGCCTCTTACTGGCTTAACGAAGAAAGGTGTTAAATACATTTGGTCGGACAAATGTGAAACTTCTTTTCAAAAATTAAAAGAACTCCTTTCTGATGCTCCTATTCTTGTTATTCCCGAAGGGAATCAAGATTTTGTTGTTTATACCGATGCTAGTCGCGTTGGTTTAGGTGCCATTCTGATGCAAAAAGAACGTGTTATTGCTTATGCTTCTAGGCAATTGAAGCCGGCTGAGGCTAGATATGCCACACATGATTTAGAACTCGCGGCTATCGTTTTCACCCTTCGAATTTGGCGACATTATCTTTTGGGAGAAAAGTTTATACTCTATACTGATCATAAGTCTTTGAAATATTTATTTTCTCAAAAGGAACTTAATTTGCGTCAACAGCATTGGCTCGAATTCCTTGCCTCTTACGATCTTGACATTCTTTATACTCCCGGAAAGGGAAATCGAGTTGCCGATGCACTCAGTCGTAAGCAACAAGCGGTTGTTTCCATGATGATATCTGAATGGAACGATCTCGAACTTTTATCCACTTGTGAAATTCGAGATCGTGTTTCCGATTTATGTTCATCTCTTGTTTTATGTAGCCTTGAGGCTCATCCTTCTATTTTAGACCGCATTCTTGAAGCTCAAATGCTAGATCCTGAATTGGCTTTGCTTAGCCAAAACCTTAAGGATAAAACTGATATTGAAGTCTTGAAAGACTTTGATATTGATTCTCGTGGCGGCATTCAAAAATTTGGTAGACTTATTGTACCAAATATTAGTGATCTTCGTAAAGATATACTAGAAGATTCTCATCGTTCCAAGTATTCCATTCATCCCGGTAGTAGTAAAATGTACGCTGATATGAAGTGACTTTATTATTGGGAGGGAATGAAATCTGATATTGCTAACTTTGTTAAGTGTTGCATGACTTGCCAACTTGTTAAGGCTGAACATCAAAGGCCTGGTGGGTTATTGCAACCATTAGAAATTCCAGTTTGGAAGTGGGATCAAATTTCCATGGATTTTATTGATGGCCTTCCCCATTTTCGTTCGGGTCATAATAGTTTATGGGTGATCGTTGACAGACTTACTAAATCTGCCCATTTTATTCCCGTTCGGTCGAACCGAACCGTTCCTCTTCTGGCCAAACATTTATCAAAGAAATTGTTAAATTACATGGAGTCTCTACTTCCATTGTTAGTGATCTTGATCCATTGTTTACTAGTGGATTCTGGAAGAGTCTTCAAAAGGCTTTGGGAACGAAGCTTAATTTTAGCACCGCTTATCACCCCCAGTCCGATGGACAAACCGAGCCTGTGAATCAAACTCTTGAAGATCTTCTTCGTGCTTGTGTGCTTGATTTTGGTGGAAGTTGGGAAGATCATATTTCACTTGTTGAGTTTTCCTATAATAACAGCTTCCAATCTAGTATTGGTATGGCTCCTTTCGAGGCACTCTATGGAAGGCCATGCCGATCTCCTTCTTGTTGGCTTGAGGCCGGTGAGAAGTTGGTTTTAGGACCAGATTTTATTCGAGATTCCACAGAAAATATTGAACTTATTCGACATAAGGTGAAAGAAGCCCAGAGTAGACAAAAATCCTATGCCGATAACCGAAGAAGAAAATTAGAATTTTCTGTGGGAGATCTTGTATTTATTCGTGTTTCACCTATGAAGGGTGTTGTATGCTTCAGTCGATCGGGAAAGTTAGCGCCTCGATATATTGGGCCATTTCCTATCAATGGACGTATCGGTTCTATGGCTTATCGCCTTTCATTACCGGCTCAGTTTTCTGCTATGCATGACGTGTTTCACGTTTCTCAATTACGGAAGTGCCTCCGGGATTCCGATTCTATTCTTGAGCCCGGTGTTGTGGAAGAGATTGAAGTTTCGCCTAATTTAACTTATGAGCAGCAGCCTGTTCGAATTATTGCTTCGGAGATCAAACGACTTCGAAATAAAGATGTTCCGCTTGTTAAAGTTCAATGGTCCTCTAATCCTAAGGACTGCTCTTGGGAAACTAGAGAATTCATCGAGCGAACACATCCGGACTTGCTTTCTCATGCAATTTGAGGTAAACTTCTTATTTCAAATTTCTTTTGTGTTAATATGCATTCATGGTTGTTACTTTTTATTTTTCGTCTTATATATTGCGAGGACGCAATTTCTTTAAGGAGGGGAGTCTGTAACAACCCGCATATTTTTCAATATTATATTTGAATATTTTATTGTTAGTCGGATGTTAGTCCAAAAAGCTACTTTTTGCATACAGTCAAATTAGGACTCGAGACCACCTTCATTGAGTTCAAAATGACGTTTGCGATCTTTTTGAGTGTAAACTTCGATATGTTTGGAGTTAGTGAAATTCTCGCTACTTTTTCCCGCTTGTGACTTTGGTTTGGACTGCACCTTCTTTAGTTCAGCCCAACCCTCTTCCTCACTTCATTCACCATTTTTTTTAACATTCAAGCTTCATAAAAAATGGTGGTGGGAAGTGGAAATAAAAACTCCAAACTCAAATTCAATTGCAAATCCAACATTCAACTCCAAATTCAAGTAGGAGATATTGGATTTAAGCTTTGGATTGCTTCTCCTTGCTTTCAAGCTCCATCTTCATCCATTTTAGTGAAAAGGTGAGACTTTTAATCTCACATCTTGCCTATAACTATCATTGGACTGTTGGGAATGATTCCCTATCGCATTAGCATCTTAGTTTGCTTTTGGTTTGGATTGAATGGGTGAAAAACCCCAATTTTCAGCGTTTTGGCAAATTCTGGGCCTTAGGTCGCACTGCCTCGTAGACTAGCCCTGCAGATTTTCGTTCTGCGCTTAGGTCGTAGGCCGCTCGAGGAAGTTAGGTCGTAGGTCGCTTGGCTTCGTGAAGCCATTAGGTTGCTCGGCCCACCCGCAGGTTATGTCGTACCCTCTTTGCAACGTTAGGTCGCGTGGCCATCTTACTTAGGTCGCAAGGCCACTAGGTCGTTAGACCTTTAACTCCTTAGGTCGCATGACCCTGTTTTATAACTTTAGGTCGCTTCCTCCTTTAGGTCGTTTGACTATTTCCTTTAGGTCGTTTGACTATTTGCTTTAGGTCGTTTGACCATTAGGTCGTTCGAGAGTCTTTAGGTCGTGAGTCCCTTAAGCCGCTCGTCCCTGTTTTGCCGTTCCACTGTTAAGCTCGGTTATGAGTTAGGTTGCTCGCGAGTCAACCCTTAGTTCGCTTGGCACTGTGCCGCTAGGTCGCTCGACACTTTAGGTCGTTAGACCTTGTTTTCTACTAGGTCGTTTGACTTTGTTTAATGCTAGCTCGCGAACACCTTTAGGTCGCTAGGTCGTTTGACCTGCTTGCAATTCCTTAGCTCGAGACTGTTAGGTCGCGTACCTTTTTAGCTTGGTTTTGTTAGGTCGAGACACCCTGTTAAGTTGTGCAGCAGCTTAGTTTGCTTCAATTATAGGTCGTTCGACCTATATTTCCTTAGGTTGCTCGCATGTTAGGCCGCACCTCCTATTTTCTACTTGGATGCTTTTGAGCTGATTTCCATGGACTTTACTCACGTCTTCGAACGTGAATTTATGTGATTCGATTTGTTTCAGCAATCGTTTTGAGACTTGTCACTCTAAAGATATGAAGGTTTCAATACTAGTAGTAAATATCAAAACTCTTTCATCAAAACGTTTTTAACACTATTTTAAATATAAAACACGTTCTCTCAAACTGTTTTTCAAACTACCAGTATATACAAGCCTTTGCTTCACTCGGATGAGAAATCGAATTAAACGACTTAGTAAAACGAGTGGTATGAAACGCTTGCGTTCACTTCGTCGGTTAGCTCTTGGACTTGTTCGATTGAACCCTTTTGTGACAATTTCCTAGTGAAGATCTACAGTTTGTTCGTAAATATTTAAGTTAAGCTAGTGGTTATGGGACATGAAGCTAAACTCATATATTTACTGGCTTAGTGTAATTGACACTTCCTAATGATCATGACGATCATTTTTGTGATTTAGACTAGCGATTGAGCGATGTCTCTTTGTCTGCGAGGGAGACTAGACCCCGCTTTTGTGATGTTTCGCCATCACATATATGGGGTAGCACCCCATGGTCTTCGGGCCATTCCTGTGTGAAAATTTAATGGATAGCTTCCATGAGATAGCTTCTCGTTCATGTGTTATACGCATTGGTGAGTTTTTATGCTCCCGTTCATGTGTTAGGCCTCCCCATTTTTATGTGTTTTCTGGATTTCTTGCAATGATTTCTGGAATTTGTGCTTCACCAATTTTCATGATTTTCATTGATATGATATCAGTTTTTGTGCATTGGTGAATTTATGTGTTATTGACTTGTTATGAATACAAGTTTAGGGTATGATACCCTATTTTATCTTTGAGAAGATTCTTGTGATATTGATTGATCTTTTGTTGATTATCATTTACATACTTATAATAGTATGCCATTATGGTTGTTATATGTTCATGCCATATTATTTATCCTATACCTTATCATCTGATATTTATAGCTAGACTGATCCATTTATTATTTTCTTATAAATAATACTCGGGTCAGACCGAGATGTTACAGGTGCTTCTGCTTGACTTCTCTTCAGGATTATTCTGACTTTTGACACTACTTAGATTAGTAGTTTTTGGATGTACATTTTTTGAGATATAGACTCTATGTTGTGTACTTATTCTTTTGTATAGCACGGGTTGCTATTCTTTTGTATTATCGTGGATCTTTCTGACCACCACTCTGATGTACACTTTCATGTGCTATATATATTCATATCTTTATCCGCCTTTGTGATATGGATGTCTGTGGCTGATTTATGTTATGTTTATTTCTATGTTTGTTTCCGAAGATTATTTATAGCCACTATGTGATAGCTTTGGGTTTGTTTCGGTATGTCGGACTTCCTCCCTTAACGAAGTTCATTCTATTCTATCTGACATATCGGTGCTCGCTCAAAGAAGTTACATGGATGGTCGCTCCTCAACAGCCTTATTCTCCATGCTAGTTGACAGCATTACACCGTAGTGTTCTTGGCTAGCGTGGGTATAGAGGTGGGGCGTCATAGAAGGTTTTAGCGTTAATGGTTTCTTATAGGAGAAAGTAATTCCAATACATTAAGGTATAAATCCATTAAGTGTAGTAAGTTAGAAACTCCTCTAAGGTTAAGTAATTGGAAGAGTAGAAAAAGTTAAGAGATTTTTGATAAAATAATTGTTCTTATCCACTCCGGTTTTAGTAAATTTGAAAATCTATGAAAAGAAGATATTTTGAAAACATGTGAGGACATTGTTTTAAGTCAAGAAAAAATAAAAATGTTTTAAGAACAAGCAAGACATGTTTTAAAGAAAAATGGTTTAATGGAAAAATAAATAGGTTTTTGAAAAGATAAAATTTTAAATAATCGAGTACCTTTGAATTTAATAGAAAACTTCAAAATAACACTTTCAAAGGCAAGAATTTTGGGATTTGATGTTTCAGAAATTTAGGAGTTTTAATTTTTGAAGAAAAATGATAAATACCAAACCAAACCATACTTTTAAATATGGAGTAGATAAGAATCATTTCCTAGGTGTAACGGAAAAGTATATGGCTATAGCAATAATTACTCCCAGTAGTAATAATGAAAGTTCTTGTAAGGTGTATATGACACTAGTGAAAACCTAGAAATGTTGCTTTATGTGTGTAGACTATAGAAGAATAGTGAAATGATACTAGTAAGATGATAAGACACGCGTGGTTGAGATAGGTAGACCTTAGTTGGGGAAAAATTAAAGCTAAAGAGAGAATTTCCCCAAGCTTAGTTGCCTTTTTAAATAGAGACTGCATAGATTGAAACCTTATCCATTGCAGTAAATGAGACTTAGTTATTCTTTTTGAGCCTGGAATAGAAGAGATGAATAGATCTTATTATTCATGAGTAACACAGCATAAGTTGGTAACAAGTAATAGGCGACATGAGGAGCATATGAGTTACTTGGATTCCTAGAGTAGGACCTTTCTATGTCAGAGTGGACATGGTCCTAGACCTCCTAGTCCTAGACGATAGCTGTGTTTAGTTGCTATATTAAAAGAAGAGTAAAAGAAGATAAAAGGTAACTAAAAGAAAACGGTAAGATCTAAAGAAAGCAACAGAAACATCAATAGAAATAAATGAGAATTGCAAAAGAAAAATACATCTTTCCCATAAAATAAGCTTGGCAAAAAGTTTGAAAGGAAAAAGCTTTCTTATGTAAACCGTGTTTGGAAAAGAAAATAGAGATTTTATAGGATAGCGGCATAAGTTCCAATTACGGAGAGAAAGGTATGCAAAAGTAAAACAGAGAAATGTGGAGTTTTTTCGTTTTATACCTTCTTTCTAACATAAGAAATTGAGTTCGAAAAATTAGATTTTTCTGAAATTCGAATATTAAAAGTTGTGTGATAGGATTTGGATGAAAAATTAGTTGAACTACACCTCTATTTAGTAGGAGTGTGGGAAAAATTGGATGAAAAATGTTTTGAGTTTTCAAAAAAATTGAATTCATATAGAAATTGCAAGTATATTTAGGATGTGTGCATTATATTTTAAAATAATTTTTTAAAGAAGAAAAGCATTTATATAGGAGGTACCGCTTAGAAATTCATGTACATGCATATATTTTGTATTGAATAACACTTTTTCATAAGAACACGGACGGTTGCAAAATTGGATGTACACAAAATGGATGTGGTTAATGCGAGGAATTGAATAATTTTACCCTTGTCGAATTTCGGGGATGAAATTTCCAAAAGGATGGGAGAATGTAACACCCCGCATTTTTATATAATTAAAATAGATTTAATTGATAACGATAAAAACAGTGAAAAATGAATTTTTTCTAATGTTGGAATTTGACCACGAAACTTATACCATTGTGTTTGTGGCAATATTCTGATCAACTTCCATATACAATGTTTTCTGAATGGACTTCAAACGGAGAAGTTATAGCCATTTGAAGTTTTAACGTCAGAAACAATTACATATGCAAACATGGAAATTTTATCAATTATAAACATTTGCAATTAATTCATATGATATGTATAAATGTAGTAAAAAAATATTATGTTTGTAATAAATGTAAATTATTGAGAGAATTAGATGTAAGAGGAAAAAAATAAGGGGAATAATCAACATTGCAAACAGAATCAGCTAAAAAGTGTAATTAATTCATATGTGAATTAGTATTGGAGATTAATATATAACGTGTAATTAATTCATAATATATATATCAGATCCCTCAATTTAAAGAGGTTTACATATAAATGTAAAGAATAAATGCTCAAATCCAAATCTGGAGAATATATATATATATGCATATTAAATATATATGTTAATTGAATGGTGGAATTAATTGACATGCCAATTATTGAAACGTTACAATGTGTAAAATATTAATTAAGGAAATTAACTAATAGAGGTGACATGTTAATCTATTAATGGGGCTATTAATTAGGATTGTAACGTAATTAGAAGAAAATGTCAATTAATAAGGAAAGGGAATAATAGTTGACCTAGATTTGAATGTGTACATATAGGCAGTATATTGCTGCACATAAAAATTAATTGAAGGATCAATTAAGTAGAGGATTAATTTCATAATTGGTGGGTTGCATCTATTTAAGAGAGAACGTAATGTAATTTGTTCCATCAGCCGTCGCTTTCTTCATCCCTCTCTTACAATAAACAATGGCTTCTTTCTTCATTATTTTTTTCTATTTCTCACAAATCTTCACCAAACAAATCCAAATAAAATATATGTGAACAAAATTGAGGAATTGCAACAAATTAAAGGAGAGAAGTTGTAGAATGACGTAGTAATTTTAGAAGATAGAGATTTAAAGCTAAGGACGACAGGTGAGTGGATTTAATTATATATCTTTTACGTTTATGATATATTATCGTTAGATTCCTGTTAAATAATTTTATAAAGTATTTGTTTCAGTAATTAATTCTGTTAATTAGTTACGCTGAGACTGTAAATTGTATAAGAATACTTATAATTAATTAATATTAGGCTTGACAATTAGAGAAAGACATAAGCCTAAAAGTAAGAAATTTACAATTATTTACATCTATTTTAAAAGTTGAAATTTAGCCTGTAAATGTTAGCTTTTTTTTATTCCTTTTACGCGAATAAATTAGTTAAAGAGAAAAATTCGCAAATACGGACTAAAATTGAAAGAAGACTAGATTTATAGAAATTAGATGTAAAATAAGAAAAGCTGAAATAAAAAGAGAAAAATAGAAATTTGTAGTAAATTATGCTAAAACGGGGAAAAATAAATAAAAAGGGAAAATCTAATAACTTGATTTGGAAGTAAGTGATAGATTAATTGGTTGATTTAGAAAAGAGAATAAATTTCTATACTTTAATATTTAAAAGATAACGATAAACGTAATTGCAAGAATAAAAGAAAGAAAAAAGGGAATTAGTGTAAAATAGAGAAACTACTGTATTTTACACTATCCAAAAAGTAAAGCAACAACAAAAGAGATATCTTGCAGTTACGGATTATTATTTATAGCATTATTTGGTATTAAAATATGGAAATGGATTTTTAGCACAGTTTTTTAACCAACCAAATAGAATAGAACTACTTCCTAGAATATAAGAAGTTATAGTGAAGAGTTAAAGGAATTAAAGAAGGAATCAAGTTAATTATTAGACAAGACTAGAAGCTCTGCATTTACTATGCAGATAATAGAATAAAAGTAAAGCAGTTATTATGATAAGTAAATTTTTGACAATCGGACATAGTCTCAAGCCAAGATTGTCATATAACATAATAGAATTTAAGAGAATTCAATATCACAATAAAAGAAGACAGACTATAATAGAAAAGAGATACTTGTAATTATATTTATAATATAGATTATAAAAGAGAATAAAAGAGACAATTGCAAGTAAAATTATAACACAGGTTATAATTAAGTAGAAAGAACAGAAAAGGCTTATTTTAAGACTTAAATGAAGTTAATAAGCAAAAAGAGCAGAAATAATAGAAGAGGCTTATTTTAATAAACTTGGATCTTGGATTAAGTTAATAATCAAGATAGTAGAAGTGGCTTATACCAACAATTTTCCCTTTCAATCAGGAACTGATGGTCTCACAACATTTCAAACAACTTTTAAATGATGATAAATTGAAAATTCGAAAACGATTTATGGTCACATTTTCTATTTTCCTTTGAACTAATTATTTTTGTAAACAAAATTTTAAAATAACTTTTCCATCATTAGTTATTAACTAAAAAGGGGTTATTTTTATTATGAAAATGATAAATTTGAATATTTAAAATTAATTAAATATTTATAAACCAAAGTGATAAAATTCCAGGTCATTACATTCTCCCCACTTAAAAGAATTTCGACCCCGAAATTTCTCCACGAGAACACCCAATATTATTCATAAGTCCGCATGATGTTCATAGATCAGCCGTATGCAAAATATGAATCGGTCTCTACTCAAGTACATATACTCTCTTCCGAACTAGTAACGTTTACCCGATTTCCTAGTGCGGAATCCGATCAAGCTCCTTGATTAGAAACCTCTATTCTCCTTACATAGCCATATACTATGATAAAAACGTTGGTTCCATATCCAGAACCCTCACCAAGTGTTTGTCGTCAAAAATCGAGCGATAGATCCTCATTTGGAATGGTGTGAAACACCTCAAAGTCATGTACTCGAACCTTGGATCAAAAACTATATGAAAAAGAGAAATTATCTACGTTCAACTTACACACTTATTTTATTAGTTCTCACTAATACCAATTCTATTTCTACTAAAATTATTTACAAAAACATTTCATAAAAACTAAACTTACGTTTAACTCGTATAATACCTACTACATCCTGGGAGTATATACCACTATCTGGTTCAAACTTTTTCTATTTTGAATTTATCCCCTAAGTAAACTCAAGGTCCAAAAACTCGGATTTTTATTCAAATTATTTTTCTAAAATGATGCTATATATTTAACCATAGAATATATATATATATGTAATGTATATGTATGTATGTATGTTTGTATATATATATATATATAAGAATGTATGTATATATAGCTCGAGTAACCCCAATATGATACTAAGGAACTGGGTACTACCAAACAGTATCACATATTTCCTGACCAAGAAGGGTAATACTTAAGAGAAGTGCTTACCATCCGAACACACATATTTCCCGTTTTTAGTATTTTTTTCCAAGCCACTCGAACTAGTGAACATAAAATACCTCTTTCATTTCAAAATCCCTTTTTGAAACAATACTGTATATACTTCGGGTTCGTTAAGATTTGAACTTGTTTTCGATCGTGCGATGATAAAGAGAATAATTAACTAAGTGCACTACAACATTCGCCTAAGTAAACATCCGATCGTCACTTAGAGGACTATTCCGATTATCATAAAACAAATCGAGACTCATTTTTCGAACCAATCCAAAGAAAATACTCCCCACTCAAAAATTTCCCTTCTGAAATATTTATACTTAAAAATATTTTCAAGTAAAATATTACTACCCTTTTCCATAAAACATTTGAAATCTTCTTCAAAACTCCAGGATTTGAATCCTCAAAACTTTTTATTTTATTTATAAAACATTCCTTTATACAAATCATTTCTCAAATAATTGTGCTAAAATTTCTAGCTTTCTTTTAATAAATATCTTTTATTAAAATAAAATTTTAACCCAAAATTAACATCGAAAGCCTTATAGTTAAATTGTGAAACTTAATTCACAAGGTGTTTGTTTCAATGTTTCACCAAATTTCTATTTATCAAATCCATATTTAAAAAAAATACTTATAGAACACTCAACAATAGTCAATTACTCAAACTGGACGAGCATAACTAAACAAAACCCTAAATGATAATGATTGAATATTATCATTTCCTAACAAACAAACACATCGAAATAACTATATTAACTTTTGAAAAGGGAAATTTTACCATAAGGGCCTCTTTCCATCAAACAATAAGTTTCTAGGACACAAGTTTAAAATAATTATTTCTAGGACCAAAGTTAATACACGTTACGTCTGTTACTTTATCCCTCCATTCCGTTACTTTTTCTCTCGTTCCTTTTCCTTTTTCAGAACCCAGTAAAACAAAATCAAAATCTAAAATCGAAAAGTAGAGTTTTCTAAACGACTAGACAATTTGTGATTCAAGATTTCTGCCATTATTCAGTTAAACATCAATTTTTCTTCATCGATTCCTCTACAAGTATGTACTTATTTTTTATGTAAACGATTTAGGTACATGTTTTGGAGCTGGTTTATTGTTAAATGATATTAATTAACGAGTTCTTCATAAAATAGTAAGCATCAGATCTTACTTTATTCAACTATTTAAAAAGATAGAAGCATTTATCTTCTGATGTAAAGGATTTACGTACATTATTGAGTTATATTTTCATAATCACTGATACAAATGGTACATTATCTAATGCATGCAAGGTATTTGATGTTTTTCTCATGATATTAGTTACTACATATAATATACAGATATGTTAAACCCTAGGTAAAAAAGATAAAAGCATTTATGTTTTTATGTAAATGGTTTAAGTTGTTTGTTGTTTTGGAGCTGGTTTATTGTTAAATGATATTAATTAATAGTTCTTCACTCTGTCTAACATTTCATTATATATGACATTTTTTATGCAGCGTAAAAATGCATACAAGGTCTTCTAAGTCGAAGATATTCATTCGAAAAACAACTTGCATATTCATAAACGAAGGTGGAACCCAATGCATAAATATAAGACCTATTTCCAGTCCATTTTGTGATGAACACAACCAAAGACCATCACCATTTACAACTCCATTGGTAATTATTTTCATACTTATGTTTCCCATAATATTTAATTCTAATCTTCATTTTGTAAATATGTAATAAATTGGAATCTAGATTCCATATTTTAAATAAAAAAATACCTAAATTTTTTGAGCTTACATTGTTTACCTTGGTTAGTCTGCTATTCTGTCACTACATTTACGTATACATGTGTGTGTGTGTGTGTGTGTGTGTGTTTCTGCATTCACTTCATATATTTTGTATTGGGTTGATGTGCATTGACTTGACTTGTTGCTTTATTTGCAGTCAGTTATCATCTAGCTTGTCTGTACTTGCATTCTCATCTTGTTGACATGTCTGCATTGGACTCTGGTTTCAATGTGTATGATGTTGCAAATTCACTTGATGTTTCATACATGTATATATGTAATGTTCGAACACTTCAGTCAGGTTTGGTTACTTCATTTTCATTGATGTTGATTTGGATCCCTTTTTTGGTAGAAATTAGTGAAGAGGTTCGCCAATTCACCTTTTGATTTGGGCAATTTGAACCATTGGATATGATATCAAATATATTTTAGCGCTCGTGTGTAGCATCCCCTTCTTAAGTATTATAATAATTAATGTAGTCTTTGCGTTTTTGTAGAATTTGCCTCAGCTTTAGAAACTTTGCTCTGCCTTTTTATTTGGACCAATTTAACTTTAATGATAATGATATTTCAAAATACACTCGTGCACAAAAATTTCCGCCATCAAAAATAACCACCTATTTTTATTGTTACTTTTAAATTCCAAGTTGCTAGATGAGTGCACGTTGTTTTCTACAAGTAATCACTAATCAGCTGACTGGCTGTTACATGAACGAATTTGATATTAAAACAGTTGAATAAGTTTTAGTGCCCTCCATTCTTATATCAAGATTATAATACAACAACATATCTGTTTTGTATATTTTAATCTTTGTTCATTACCATTTGTTCTTTTCTACTGTGGTTGTAAGTGTTATCAGTGGGGCAACACTACATTAAAAGGCATCAGTGTTTTGGTGTATTTATGGTTTAAATGATGTTTAGTTAATACTTACTTTTTGATGCAAATTCACTTGTGTTCTAACTTCAAATAAAGAACATAACACATCAAGATAGAGACCGAAAGTTAAATGCTGACAATTTTTAATCACTAATCACATGATGCAAAAGATCAATTTTTATATTTTGAAATTAGTGATTAAAGTTCAATCTCAAATCAGTTGTAAAAGGCTGGACTACTTAAATGCCGACTTTCAGTCTCTAATTCAGTTTTTAGTTGGTTTATAAATTTAAAAAATTTCCAATGGTCAAAATCAAGTTTCCTTTTAAAATCTATCGGCTAAGTTACTTCAAGGCTATTGTGATGATGAAATTCTAATAACTGATCACTAATTTGTAATGGATAATTTGTTGCTAATGCTTTGTTAAAAAAGATAAAAGAATTTATCTTTTTTATAAATAATATTTTGATGGCTATTTTGTGTTTCATTCCCTTTAAGTTTTCAGATTTCTAAATGACCATTACTTAAACAACTAAAAAAGATAAAACAGATTATCTTTCTATACTTTGGAAGAAAAAATAGCCATCAGTACTACATAGTTACTCAACAAAAGGGTTTATTATACTTTATGTGCATTATGATTCTTGAGCAAAATGATATTATCTTCATGAATATGCAGAAATAAATTTAGGATCCTAATTAATGATATTATTTTCATGAATGTAGGATGAAGCTACACCAACACAGCAAATCTCACAAATGACTGAAAAAGAACATCTAACAAACTCAGATGACGAAGGA
This sequence comes from Allium fistulosum, assembly GCA_030737815.1. Taxonomy (NCBI): domain Eukaryota; kingdom Viridiplantae; phylum Streptophyta; class Magnoliopsida; order Asparagales; family Amaryllidaceae; genus Allium; species Allium fistulosum. Next base: position 1,212,318,050 of record CM060904.1, on the reverse strand, counting down.
ACAATTTTAGAAAAACTAAATGAAGCAAGTTATGATTCTGAAGAAATAAATATTGAAACAGATGAGTCAGATGATGTTGGCAAATATGAAATTCAAAACAGGCTGAAAAGACAGAAAAAACATCTGTACAGTGGAACATACAGATGTAATTTAGATGCTGTGTACAAAGTTATGATGACGGTAAAGGAAAAAAACATTCTATCTTCAGAAGCAAAAAGTTATATCAACAAAACGCCATTCAAAAACTTTTTTAATATGTTTCTGACCAATGGAATAGAACGGCAAAACATACGGAAAAGTGCTTCAAATTTAGACCAACTAATTACTTCTTTCAGTATTAAAGAAAAAGCTTTCAAAATTGGAAACAAAATGCTGAAAATCACACCTGAAGAAGTTAGCCTTATATTTGGAATGAATTTATCTGGAGAGGATTTGTTTCCAATACCAACTTCAAATAAGGCCACAACAATGGAAAGTTTTTCAGAGTTTCTGACTACAAATTTCGAAGAAAATGACATAATTAGCCAGAAGACAGTCACAAGAAGGTTGAAAAAAATGATAGAGGAAGAAAACGGGAATGAAGATTTAGTCAAATTGTTGTTGCTCTTGTTGATTATTACTTTTTTCTTTCCTAATAATCAGAACTACATGCAGTGGGGCTTCTTATCAAAGCTGTTAAACTTAAAAAAATTTAACTCAATCTCTTGGCCGAGAGCAATATGTGAAAATGTCATGAAAAATGTTCAAAAATACTATGCTAATCCAAGAAGCACACCTGGATGTACTATGGTCTTACTGGTATGATTTAAATATAAATAAATTTATACCAATGCTTTTTACAAAAATGTTAAATGTTAATGCTTATTTGCATGGTCTTATTGGCAGTATTGGTTTTGTGAAAGGACGCAAATCATCGATGAAAAAGAAAATTTGGAAAGCAAAATCCCAAGGATGAGAAAATGGGACTTGTCAAAATTAAAAGATTTGGACCTTGATGAAATAGACAATGATAAGGTATGCTACTTTTAAATACATAAGTACATAATGATTTAAGTACAATTCAGTTTCTGTCCAACTCCAAAGTTCTTCATTAATTTTACCATGCTTAAAAGCTATAAAAGATAAAAACATTTATCTGTTAATGTAAATGATTTTATAACAACTTAGGCATTACTTATATTTGATATATAGTTATACATATTAAACATTTTTCTTGATTTATTCATATTTAAATTTATTACAGAAAACCAAATGAGTATAGAAAGTGTATGTGCAAGCTTAACTTGTCTAGTACTTCAATGACAATATATGTGAAAGCTTAACTTTAAATTTATTCATTGCAGATTTTAAAAAAATTTGCAGATGTAACAAAAGAAGAGAAAGAACTTCTTTCCAAAAAAATAAAAGATGAGTACCAGGAAGACACAAGCTTGAGAAAATCTGAAAAGGAATCTGCTGATAACATAATGGAGCTACAATCAAAAGTCAATTTTTTGTGCTCTGAGATGAAAATGGTTGAAGAACAATTAAAGGAGGAAAGATGTTTAAGAGAAGCAGCTGAAAATAGAATCCAAATTCTTGAAATGAAGCTTCAGAAATTGGAAAATTTAGAAAAGCATGAAGTGGAGGAAAAAGATAATTTGAACAAAAAAACTGAAGCTCAAAAAGGTAAAAAAAAATTGTTGGTATGATTCACATAAACAGTTCTGCTAATTTTCCAACTTTTGATATTATGCAAACTCAAGATTTCATACTAGAAAAGCAGACACAAGATAGTTTAAAATCTGACAGTCTGAAAGAGCCTGCTCAAGAAATTGCTTCTGAAAATCCAATTGTTGTTGAAGATATTGTCCTAAAAGAACCAAAAAAGAAGAAGAAGCCAAATAATGTTGACAAATGTCCACTGCTCGAATATCTTACCGAAGAAAAAAAAGAAATTGTCAAATTTTTTTTCAAAATTCTTGGACGAAACAAGTAAGTAACTAAACTACTTTTGACTCAATTGAATTATGTTATTGTAGAAGTTCCACTCACGGCGATCTGGTTGAATTGGGGGAAGATGTAGGTATTATTGCGGGGCAATCAATTGGGGAACCTGGGACTCAAGTTGAAACTAATTATTTTTAAGGACAAAACTGGGCCATTAGCATTTCTCTTTTCTTTTTAATGCACTGTCAACTGTTTTATGTACAATTCATAAAATTCCTGTAGAGTATGACAATATATTTTTCTTAAACCTGTTATTAATATTTGGTTAACTTATGGTAGATCTGTACCATCCTTTAGTTAATATTGAAGGTGACAATTAAAAAAAAGATAAAACTGATTATCTTTTCTATGTACTGTCATATGTTTAATGTACAAGTCACAAATTTGTCAACCATTTTAACCGTGTCATAATATGCAAACATTTTAACATTGTCATGTTTGGTAGTGCCATTCAATAAACATCCGATAATGTGTAAACTTTTTAAGTTATGGTTTAATCAGAGTTAATAAACAATTTGTCACTTGTGCCATTCAATAAACAACCTTGTATTGTTGGTGTACTACACAACGACTTGATGGATTGACTCAGTTTAACTTAAAAATTGCCAAATTGAGTCATTCTATGAAGTAGTTGGGTTGTATCATCGACAATCCAAGGCTGTTGAAATTTATTAAAATCTAAAGAAAAAAAAGAAATTTTTGGTGATGAATAGTTTGCTGGTTGATGTTCATGAAGATAAAAAAAGTTATTTAAGCACCTATTATTGTCAGCACCAAGTATTTTTATTTGCAACCTTACTTTTTTTAATGCACTGTATTTTAGTTAATAATCCAAGTGACAACTAAAAAAAGATAAAACAAAATATCTTTTTAATGTACTGTCAGCTGTTTTATGTACAATTCATAAAATTCCTGTACAGTATGACAGTATGACAATTCATAAAATTCCTGTACAGTATGTACTATTGTTATTTTCTTTTGTTAAAAAATATTTCATTACATACTAATCTTACTTTTTCAGTATACCAATCTTAATTAATTTTCTTTTATACTGTAAGTGCATTACAACACAGAACATACTAATCTTAATTTTTTAGTGATGAAGCATTTACTTGTGACGATGAAAACTTCATCACCATCACAAAAAGTATGATAGAAGAACTTCTCTATGGAGAATATATTTCTGGTCAAGTAAGTACAAAAAACTATACTTTGCGTCATTATAAATTCTTTTCTTTGCTTCATTATAAAATCTATTCTTAATCCATATTTTTTTTGGAAATGTAGGTTATTGATTGGTTTTGGTTCAGAAAAACAAAATTTTTAGAACAAAGTTCTAGCATTATATATGTGAACACAACAATGACAGTAAGTGTACTATAATGTAAAATTTAATTTGTTTCTAAGATAAATATTTTGAAATTATTTTTTAACAGAAAAGCGCAACAGATGGAAACCTGGAAAAGATCAAAAAAAATATGTTTAATCCTTTTATTAAACAAGCACGTCTAAATCCATTATGTTGCAATATATTATTTCCTATACATGGCAACGGACATTGGAGCTTGCTAGAGCTAGTAGTGGAATCATGTTCATGGAACCATTATGATTCTCTACACTTGACCACAAGATCTAAGACATTAAGAAGTGGACATTCAAGGTTTGCTATTAATGTGGTAAGTAAAATACACTGAAAGTAAAAAAGATAAATAGATTTACCATTATTATTAAAAAAATTTATATATATATATTTGGCAGAAAGCAGCGGTAAACAAAATCAATAAAGACTTACAGGACGCAAGCGAGAAAACAATTCTGGGAAAGTCTTCATTGATTAAAAATATTAACTGTGCTCAACAAAGCAACGGGTAATTTTCATAATCACTGATTAAAAATGTTTATCTAGGATTTAAGTACATTTTCAGTTATATTTTCATAATCACTGATACAAATAGTACATTATCTAATGCATTCAAGGTATTTGATGTTTTTCTCATGATATTAGTTATTACATAGAAAAGATAAAAGCGTTTATGTTTTTATGTAAATGATATAAGTTGTTTGTTGTTTTGGAGCTGGTTTATTGTTAAATGAAATTAATTAAAGAGTTCTTCATAAAATATTAAGTGTCAGATCTTACTTTATTCAGCTATTAAAAAAGATAGAAGCATTTATCTTTTGATGTAATGGATATAAGTACATGTTTAGTTATATTTTCATAATCACTGATACTGGAGATTTTTATACAACGATGAATGTTACACAATAACTAAAATTTTAAAAAATGCAGGTTCGACTGTGGAATTTTCGTAATGATGTTTATCCAAAAGTTAGCACAAGGAATGGACACAACATCAAAAATCAATCTACAACAAGTAAACGCATTTAGAGCACAGATAACTGCACAAATTCTCTCTGATGAACCATACTGCTGGACAATTGAAAAATTCTGCAGTTCAGCTTCAGCAACAAAAGATGTGAACTGACAATGATAGCAACAAATTTTTTGATGTCTAACAGTCCTTTTATCATACATTTGTTAAAATTTTATTTGACTGATGAATTTGTAATGGTTGACTTAGGCCATATTATTTGAATTGTAAAACCTACTTACAGATGTTGTAGACTTGAGTTTGTTTATGTGTATGCTGTGCACTTGTTTGCACTGTCACCTTTTAATCTGACTATACATTCATGTTGTGTCCTAGAAAAAAATTGGGCCGTATAATACAGAGTGTGTTGTGTAATGTGAAGGTTACTGTGATGTTAAGTAATTTGCTAGGATGAGGAAGATAGTGTGGATGGAAGTGCTATGTAGTTAGTGTTGATGGTTGCTGTGAATTTCAGGTTATAAAGGTCGTTTCTGTTGGTGTTGAGGATGTTTTATGTCAAATGACAGAAGTTTGAAGATAGTGATTGGAGTTGCAGTGCAGTGAGAGGTGATGGAAGTCCTGTGAGCTATTTTAGGTTGTGGGAAGTGCAAGGTTGGTCAGTTGTAGGCATAAGGGTAGATGTTAGTGGAAATGAATGATGAAAGTGATGATGCGTGAGAATGGGAAGAAGGAATGCTGGTTGAATACTGCTCTCTTGAAAAAAGAAGTTATTACAAAAAGATAAATAACTATTGGAGATGGATAGGTATTCCACCGTTATGAAAAATCAACAAATATTTCTGCACAAACAAAATTGAACAAATATTTCTGCACAAACAAAATTGAACAAATATTTCTGCACAAAGAAAATTTAAATCAATGACCGCAAATATACTTGGTCCTAAGCTTGTTTGAGGCCAATGATATATCAATTTATCTTTTTAAACAGAACAATTGCAAACAATAGTTCTTCCATACTTTCCATTTCCTGTTAGAAGAGTAAATACCACCTTCATCATTCACAACTTCAAGTGCCTCTGACTACTACTTACTTCACTGCCAACCTCCACTGCCTCACTTCTTAACTACAACACCTCCTCCTTTACAAAAGTCCAAATACCACTCTGTCATACTTCACTTACTAACCATACTTCCATCCCAAACCATTCACAACCTATAAACTTCGCAGTTCTCTGACCATACAAGCAAATACTACTACACCACTGTTTCATTCAATACAAACTGCATCAACATTCCACACTCAACACTGTCAGAGAAGCCACAACCCACAATTCTTCTTCACTAACCATCATCTTACCAATTCCACACTGACTACCTACCAACAACCATCACAGTACCTACCAGAAAAGCAGAAACTCATAAACAATTGCATACAACCAAAAGTAATCAAAATCAGATTATATCCAATTCAACATATGCAATAATCCAAATATTCAAGTCAAAGTATTCATAGAACAACCAATCAATCAAATACACTGCACTAATACAATCAACTCAATCATTCAAGTCAAAGTATTCATAGAACAACCAATCAATCAAATACACTGGACTAATACAATCAACTCAATTATTCAAGTCAGAGTATTTATAGAACAACCAATCAAATACATTGGACTAAAACAATCAACTCAAATATTCAAAGAACATCCTCTTCTATTATGTCCTTGTTTTTTACACTTTCCACATCTGTTTTGCTTAGCATGAAAGTCAGCCCCTTCAATCCTATTCATCCTAGGCCTACCAGCTCCACGAATAGGCTTAGGAGGAAGAACAATAGATGATTCTTCAGCTTCAATTGCTTCCTTATCAAAAGTTGGAATAGGATTGATCAAATGTGAATATGAAGCTCGATAATACTCAGCAGTAAAGTAATTCTCAATATATTCATAAATAGAATTTCTGGTTAAAGAAATACACTTCAAAGCATGCGCACAAGGAAAACCTGTCACTTTCCATTGATTGCAACTGCAAATGCGATTTTTAAGATCAACCTTTTGAGATGTTGGAGAATGAACTTCAAAAATATACCTACAAAATGTAAAATTAAAAACAGTTAAAATATGTACACAGATTGCATTTCCAAAAAATGATTATTAGCACTATATATATTCTCTCTAATCTATCTAATAAATAAGACCCAATTCATGTGCATAGAACTAATAGTGAAAAATAAGACTCATAAACCAAAACAAATAACAACAGGCATACTGTTCATATTCTTTAGAGAAAGTATATCTTATGTAAATTTTGATTTTGACTTTCTTTTTAAAAAAAATGATAACCAATCTAGAAAAAAGAAAGCATAAAGGTTATAGTAAGAATTAAAACCAGTTTACCTTGACAGTGATTTCAATGGGTAAGGCATCCACTGATTAAGTGGAATTGACTAAAAACATTCCCTTGATGCACCAGATTTGACTTTTCCAAAAATATCAACAGGATTGTCCAAGTCAAGAACTAATATACCATAAGTAAAATGTACAGACTCATCCAAACAAAAATAATGAAAGAGCTAAGAATTACATACAGTGTTAATTACAATGCCGCGACTGTCAAGATTCAAAAGATCCAAAGGGGTTTAAAATTTATAAATACCAACAAAATGAAATCATAACACAGGCTACATAGCAAGTTGAAAAAAGATAAATGCATTTATCATTTTTTTCAGAAACTATGAACATCATGTAAAAATATAGAAATAAATACCTAGATGATTTAGAAACACTCCACCCAAATCCTTCTTCCTTCAATTTCAACAAACAAGCTTCCATTTTTGGACATAGCACACTAGTCCACTTTGATGCCTCTTCTCTACGATTAGACATTTGCATCATCAGTTTTACCCTAATTCCATCAAGACAAGCAGTAACAGGCAAAGTTCTTTCATCCAAAATCCAAGAATTAAAACTCTCAGCTACATTGGACTTATTTTCGCCATATCGCTTCCTCGAAAAAAACAAATCAGCCCAATGATCATATGGTTTATCATTCAAGTACTGTATAGCTTTGGCACCTCCAATTTCTTTGTACTTGGACATGGCTTTTTCAAACTCATGATGATTAGAAGCTATAGCACAACGTTCAAGTAAATGAGCTACCCAAACACCCATTCCACTTTTCACAATGCTAGCAATATTATTTTGCATATGATGCAAACAATAAGAATGATGACTATTTGGAAATTTTTTTGGAATACTTAACAATAAACCCCAGTGTCTATCACTTAAAAAAGTTAATATTCTATCACAACTGAGAGCATTCTTTAGGTGTTTTAAAAACCAACTCCAACACTCTTCATTTTCTTTAGGAACAAGAGCCATTGCTAATGGGAAAAAACCTGGAAAAAAAATAATTCACTGTTTATGTATTACATTTGAAACAACAAAAAATTAATTCACTTTTTGTGTAAAAAAAAATTATATTTGAAACAGTATTATCTAATAGTAGACAATCACATGTGTAGTCTACGCAGAAAGGGTAGAAATTGCAAAGATATGATACATAATTCATGCATACAATACAAAGAATAATATTCAAACATCTAAAACATATATGCTTTTATCTTTTCTATATGCTATTTAAATCATTTGTATACCTTATGTAAGAACTTCAAATAAAGAGAAAAATGATAAATATTTTCAACATGTAGTAGTATCTATGATATATAATGACGACTTAATATGTTATTTAATTCTTTATATTAAAAGATAAATGCATTTATCCTTTTTAACTCCTGTATACAGTAACATTTTGTATATCAAATTAAAGAACATTATATCTTTTACAGTATTTGTTTTGGATCAAATTTACAATAAGAAGAGCATGACTGTCCATTGAACAATTGTACCAACTTTGTAACTAGTGCAACTAGATTGAAGATGTTAGAGATAAAAACATATATGCATTTATTGTTTGAAATATGACAGATTCTGGTAAATCCAGCATAAGCAGTAGGTATCATGATAAACTGAAAAAAATAAAACATCTAGATTATGTATCTATCAAAAAAAAAACAACCAACATTAATCATCATTAATTTTCAGTTGAATTAAATTGTCAGTTTGAATTCATTTTTGAAACAACCAAATGCACTATATTTGAAACAGTACTATATAACAGTAGACTAATCACTTGAACAAAATGCAGTATGTACACAATAAAATTCAGTAGAACAATAACTTAAAGAAACAGTACTATGTAACATAAATACAACAGCAAAAAAAAATTCAGTACCTTGATTCCCATTTTTCGCAGTGGCAGCCATCAAAATACCACTTCGCCCTTTCAAAAAGGTAGCATCCAAAAACACCATAGGACGACAATAGTTAAATCCAAATATACATGCCTCATAACATACAAAAACTCTCTCAAATTGATTTGTTTCAGAATCCACATCCATACTTGAATAACTATTTGGGTTATTTCTTTCCAATGCCTTCAAATACCAAACTAATTCATTGTAAGATTTCTTTTCATCACCAAAAATATCATTCATAGCCAATTTCTTACCCTTATAAGCAAAGTAATAGCTTAGCTCCACATCATAATCTCTTCTAAAACTTTTAATGATATCCTTGGTTTTTCTTTTTGGCTCATCACGAATTTGATTGACGATTAAACTTTTCACAAGATCACTATTAATGGTTGGACTACTAAGGGAACGAAATCCACCACCACAAGTATGAATCAAGTTAATGTTTTTAACAAATAGTTGGTCCAATTGCTTCAGTTTGCAAGAAGCATGAATCCTAAAAGGACAGCTAGGTACAGCACATCGAACTGTCAATCGTTCTTTACAATTCTTAATATACTGTACTTTAAATCCATTCTTCAAACAATAAGCACTAACTGTTCTACGGAATCCAATAGCAGAATCAAACTGTTGACCAACGCCAGTAAAAAATTCCATATTTGAATTCTTCTTCAACAACTCATGTAAATCCTTTTGTTGAGTAAAACCAGAATCTAAATCGTCATCATAACCTAACATATTATTACTTGACTCAACACCAACAACTGAACCAGACTTTCTACTTTCACCAACAAAATTATCCATTGAATCATTCTTCAGCCGTAGAAAAAAAACCAAAAATTCTTCCTTTTTAAACCAAGACAAACACAATATAGCTTGAAGATCACTATCCGTTTCAATAAAGGTAGTCTTTGATTCTCGAATATAAAAAATATCAAAGCATAATGGAGTAAAATTATTCCACTGCTCCCAAATCCTATTCCTAACATAAGAAATAGAAGCATCCAATCCAAAACGAGCACTAAAACAATTGTTATTGAAATCAAACACAACTATAACAGATGAATCACACCTGCAAAAAAATGTAAAAAAAATAAAAAAATATAACTATGTGAAACTGATCTTAAATAAAAACTAATAGCATAAGACTATTTAAATCATTTTTTATACCACTTTTTGAAAAAGATAAAACAATTTATCTTTTAGAGATCACTATCACTCTTTGGGATAACCTGATTACAACAGTGGAAAATATAACTATGTAAAACTGATCTTAAATAAAAACTAATAGCATAAAACCATTTAAATCATTTTAAATACCACTTTTTGAAAAAAGACAAAACAATTTATCTTTTACAGATCACTATCACTCTTTGGGATAACCTGATTACAACAGTGGAACACGTGGAAGAAAAACATTCGTTGTGATTGTACCTATTCAAGTTTACATTGTTGAAAAATCATAGGTGAAAAAGATGATCTGAAAAAATATACTTAATGGTGAAAAAGAAGAGCTAAAAAATTATCATAACAAACACACACTAAGATCAATATTGTCTTTAAAACACATAATCACATTCAATGGCTGCCAAATTATTACTAGAGCCAGAATGGAATTTTGATACACCATTCTTAAACATCTAAACAATCAGAGTTTAATTGCAAACTAAAGAACAAACGAAGCTAAATACACAGTGATTGTGTTATAAGAATAAAACAATACCATTCAGAAGCCATTATTCCAACTACATCAAACAAAACCTTCCTCCAATAGATGAAAACAGCCTCCTGTGAAAAGAAACATACAGTAACATCATAAAAATAGAATTGAGAATGAAAAACAGCAAATAAAAAAGAGACTCACCAAATGAAGAAAATCGCCTCACGATTTCCCACAATTAAAGTCGATTTTGATTTGAGAAGAAACTAACGCCTCACGACCGCTTCAATTGCACAAGAAACGACCGCTTTGATTGAACAAGACACGTCTAATTTTCACGACCGCCTAATTTGCAAGATCGGTAGATTTCAGAAGGTACGTAGTTCTTTGAGAAGATGAAGACTCACGCGCCTAATTTTCACGATCGGTAGATTTCAGAAGATACGTACTTGTTTGAGAAGATGAAGTCGCACGCGCCCAATTTCCAAGATCGGCAGATTTCAGAATATACGTAGTTGTTTGAGAAGATGAAGACGAACGCGCCTAATTTCCACGATCGATTTCAGAAGATATTTAGATGTTTGAGAAGATGAAGACGCACGCCGCACATAATTGTCCTTGAAAATAATAGTTTCAAACCCGTGTCCTGGAAAAAAAATGGGCCATATAATTAGGCCCTTCGTACCAATTTCCACTTTTGAAAATTACCCTTTTATATGTAAAATATACTTTATGGTAAATTATTTCATTTACCGATTTAAAATAATAATGTGTTGGTTGGCCTTGTTCAAGTGTTTAGGAATCCCTATCGATAACGTGGGCCAGACGCATCGACCAAAATTCATAAACCACTCAACCGAGCAAACAATAAAATATAAAATATTTCTATATAACTAGCAAATATGTGCTTTTATATATATACACACTCAGACTCATTCTAGGGTGTTACTAACCCTATCTCTAATGAGTTTACCCAACATGGCTAAGGTTCTCGCTTAACCTTCAGCTCTGATACCATAAATGTAAAAATTCGTCTTTACAATCCTTAGAAGTCGATACTAATACATCCATAGTATTCATGTTCCGAACATCCAAGTGCCGGAAAGACAGATCGTTGGGGTGAAAAAAAAGAAAAGGACATAATTCTTACAACGTGACGAGTAGTATATAATATTTCAGTGATATTTACAAAACGAAAACAGAACTTTAATATATGTACATAGAATCAGAGTAACTAATCTATCAGCAGCCTAGATAGCTATAACAACATGTCCTTACAATTGTTGATAAATACAGAAACAAATCGCAGACGATAAAGAAAATACGAGAGTATGACTTGGAGGATCCAGATCGTCTCCTGCAGCTCCAAGTGTCCAACTAAATCTAGAAAATATGCTCACCCGAGCATTATAAGAAAAATAACACCCAGATCAGTTTGGTAAAACCAATGTGAGAAACACAACCGAATGGATTCTTACAGTCATAAAGCCTTTCAAAAATAATGGTATCTTGTAAGACCACGTCGTACATAAACATGGATGATTTTTTACCTTATGATAAAAAACCACTTTTATTATAAAATCTAGTGATATTATAGTAGTGTCTAGGGTAAAATAAATATTAATCATAGTCGAAATTGTTACATTAATTAGATTCCATCATAATAGGTTTACAACTAAATCTGTAAGGCACGTATTGGGGATTGGATTTCCATCAATGATTGGGCTACTGGGGTACTGCCTGTCACAGTACACCTCTACAAAAGTGTACCGACGTGCATCCCTACCGACACAGGACCGGCCTACCCCTTACTGGATAGTATCAAATATGTCATCACCCTGGTTGCTTTGCAAACTTTTTTCGAGAGCTCTCATGCAAACATACCCTAATTGGTGCGACCCATATAGCCATGCCGCATATCTCCTTTTTAGTCATTACTTGGTTATGAGGCTTGTTAGGTCACGATTACCTTTTTCCTCTCTTAGCAAATCCCACTTGGAATGCTAACACTGCCTTCTAGGCAACAATGCAATGCAAGCATTCGCCATACAAGTTGCTCAGGATATGAACAAACCGAAGGCACTACTTTTACTACATCCATTTTGGAATCACCCTCATGATTAGTAGCAAGTAGCCCTTTCACTTCAAAGAGCTCTGTCTTAGATCCCATCATCTTTAAGTTGTCTTCAATATGATGCTTAAGTTGGTTTGAAGTGATTTTTCAGATAATCCATTCTTATCTGATCATGGTCTCTTCGAACGAACATTCGATAGTTTCCGGTAAACTCAACTCCGGTTCATTCAAAAATAAATAGAGAATGCATACGAGCGGGGATCACCCCTTAACCGTTAAAGTGGACATATCGCCTTATCATTTGTCCTAGAAGAACACAACGAGTTTATATGTACAGTAGTATCATCTAAGATAACCGAACCATATAACTCACATGTTTCTCCTAGATATTTACAGAGTTATATTTTGGCCAGGATTTTGATAGTCGGTTATTTAACTATCAAACAATCAACAACAAAGATTTAATTCCATGTGGAATCCACTAAGCCTCTCTTAGTAAATCCTTTATTAATTAAATCCCTTTTAAAAACATTTCAAACAAAATTCCTCCATAAAAGATATTTTTATAAACCCCTTGCATACCTTCCAATACTTGAAAAAACATTCATCTACTTATCTCACCGGTATAAGTATATTTACAAACTATTATACTTTTAATACTTAGAAAATATGTCCATATAATTATCTCAAGGGTATAAGTATATTAACAAAATTTAAGGAAGATTTTCTCTTTTCCAAATTCATATTTAAAGGGGCCAAAACAATTATTACTTAAGGCATTTCTTACTATAAATCAAACCACTATCCTTTGGTGTTAAGTATGGGAAGAATATTCCAAATTACCATAATTAAGAAGAATTTTTTATCAAAAGAAAACCTCATACTTTTATAAATTTCCCTTTTTATACTTCCATTTCATTATTTACAAATCCAATGATAAATTACTAATTAATTTATAAAACTTCTTTATAAATCTCAAATTGATTTATAAAATTCCTTTTGTATTTGTAAATCTCTTTTATAAATCTTCCTTTATAACTCCTTTATAAAAATCCTTTATAAAATATCATTTAGCAAATACCATTTGAAAATCTCCTTTTTAAATAAATCCTTTTTATAAAAGAATTATTATTTATAAATACCTTTATTTAATAAATTTACTTTAAACATCATAATTAAATAATTTATTTACTTTAAAACATCATTAATAATTATCTAACTTACTTTAAAACATCATTTATAAACACTTAACCTCAAATTTGTTATAAATTTTAAGTTATTTTAAATCCATAACTTTACACATTCAGAAAGAGGCTTAGCAACGACGATGGTACTAAATCAAATTACCATTTAATTCAATTTAACTTTACAGTCATAATACCAGAATTTTCCTAAGCGAACATATATATGAATAAAATCAATTAGCAATCACTAGCTAATCCATCGCTTATCAAATATTAATTAATCGACGTATTAATTAACTGACATATGAGTAAATGTCCAAATTTATATAATAGCAGAATGGTGTTTAATTCTGCCAAAAAAATGCCATCAATAATCTATTCAATTTATTGCAGAACAAGGATTTATTCTATTAAACAGATGTCATTAATAATCTGCTCATATTTTCTAGCTACTTAATGGCACAGACAAAGAGAGTCCCTTGTTTAAATTCATTCACTTATAAAAAGAAAGTTGTTTTTAAACAAATCTGGTCCTTGGAAAATGAGTGATTAAGAATTAAAAACCTTTATTAATTAATTTAAAATAAGTTAAACTTTTTATTTAATATTAATTAAATATTAATTAAATCTTAACTTAATTACTAATTAAGAAATAATTAGACCCTATCTAATTAATAATTAAAACCTTAATTAATTAGTAAATAATTAAACCTTACTTAATAATAATCAATTAATAATTAAACCTATTTAATTAATAATTAATAAAATATTTAAACTTATTTAAATGATAATTAATTAATAATTAAAACATACTTAAATATTAATTAATAAATCACCTAACCTTTACTTAATTAAAAAATAATTACCTTCACTTAATACATAATTAATTAATAATTTATAAATATTTAATTAATTAACCTTTACTTAATAAATACTTAATTAAATAACTTAATACTTATATTATATTTGAAAACATTTTTCAAAGGTATACTTAAGTGGAAAGGTTTATAATTTACAAAAAGTTGATCTTTTTACAAACTGCATACATTATGACTATCGCTATTGATACCTAACATAAAGTTAGTTTTCTATGTTAACATTTCAATCTTGAACTCTTAAATTTTACTTACTTTATAAAGAATAGTAAGAAGTTTTGGAAAACTAAAATAAAGTTTGAATCTTTGAAAATTTTCTAGTAAATTGAGCTAGTAAATCATGATTTAGTTCAAGGGATCTTAAATCACTTTAACAAGTCAAGATGCCAACTTTCTTAGCACATATAATACATACATAATTATAACATATGTTTACATGCCATAATAACAACCAATAAGCACTATCGTATTTTTCAACCATTCAAAACATTTTGACTTTAATTTCAAGTCTAATACAACATCACATACAAGCACATATAAGCACATATATGATCGTACCAATCAACATCAACTTTTACCCAAACATCTAACAAATTTACAACTTAGTTAAGAAACAATATAAAGTTTAAAAATTTCTTAAAGTTGTGAGCTTTACTCCCAAAATCACATGAAAAAAGCCAAACTATCACAAGAACTTGAAATGGCCTTAGATCTTGGATCCTTCTTTGTAAAAACCTGATTTTAGCCTAGAGAAGTGGAAATTTTGCTTGGCCAAGGGTATAAGTGACTCAGCCTTAGGTGTTAAGTGGAGTTTGGGTTAACTTTTGGCTAAGTGGAGGTATAAGAATAGAAATGAGCGTGTTTTTATAGATTTTTATTAATTAAAAGAGTGGAAAGGAAGGATTTTTAAACTTTTGATAAAAAATTTGGAAGCAATTTAAGAACTTTTAAAAACCTAGGAATGAAAAAGAACTTTTGGAAAGTGAAATGAAATGAGAAGTGAGAGAGAAAATTTTGAAATTAGTTTTTTGAAAAATGAAATAAGCAAATTACCTAGAAGCCCTTAAGTACATATCCTCCATTCATTTAGTGCCACATCATCAACCTCCCCCTCCTTACATGAAGCACAATCCCCCTTTATCCTACATGCCATTCACTTACATGTACCATGATGTTAAGTTTTAATGTGACATTTTATTATTTTTATTTTTGAATTAATTGTTTTTGGAATATAGTCACATCTTCTTTATATTATCTTAAGTAAACAAATATCTACCATTTTACTCCTTATCCATGTTTATATTATTTGTATATGTAAGAGTTTATGTGCACTAGTGTGTTCACAACATTTTAAACAACTTTTAGATGATGAAAAATTGAAATTTCGAAAAATGATTTCTGGTCACATTTTCTATTTTTTTTGAACTAATTATTTTTGTAAACCAAATTTTAAAACAACTTTTCCATCATTAGTTATTAATTAAAAGAGGGTTATTTTAATTATTAAAACAATAAATTTGAATATTTAAAATTAATTAAATATTCACAAACCAAAGCGATATAATTCTAGGTTATTATAGTCTGATTGAAGAGCATGGCTAGGGGAGGGGTGTGATCAATCACCCATGCTAGATGTTGATGGTTTGCGAGGTATGGTCCATCGTCGATCGATCTGGTTTATAGAGTTAATGCGAGGTTGGCATGAGGAAAACGTGGGATAGATGCGGGTCTACTCTAGGTAGGTACGAGGCCACCTCTAGACAAATGCATGAATTTTTGGGGTTTACATAAGGAAACTTCGATGAGTTTTCAGATAACTAAAGAAGTGAAAAGCCTTCAATGAATCGAAATTTTGAGTAATGTAGATCAAGTGCTTCAGGTGTGAAGTGACCGTGGCATCTAGTGACATCCGAAAAGACAAGTTCAAGATTGTGGCGACTTGTAGAATAGAATAGGCGAATTCTACTAACGAGATGTGTACCAAAGGGATCTTTGGATAACTCGATGATGTGATGTGTTATCCTAGAGCAGGGGTGTGTGAGAATGCTTATCTATGTACATTGGACCTTAATACTGGTCTACTCGCCTTAGTGATGGCAAAACCATAGTGATGGTATTTATTCGAGCACCAATGTAATCGCGATGTTGAGTGGTCGTTGACCTTAGAGATGATCATATGAGTTATCATATACCCAACGACATTTGGATGAGTGGTACATGATTTGGTTTATGGTTATTATTCTTGCCATGATTGTTATATTTGCTATGATTGTTGTGTTTTGAGATGGATTTCATGTGATATAGGTATTATCGGGTTAGGTACTCTAATGCCTTATATTATACTTAGTGCAGTATACTTATACGATGAAAGTATAACATATGTTGTGTAATGTGCTAACTTGCTGGATCCAAGGACTGGTCATGTATGATTCTACAAACCATATATTCCTACATTACTATATGGTTTTTATATCTATTTTAAAATTACAGATCACTCATGCTGGACTTTTGTCTGGCCTGAGGTTATTTGTATTGCTTCTTTTACTCTCGGGTACTCTTAGATGAGTACATTGAGTTAGCAGATATAGGATATGGCATGGAGCTGTGGAGGACGAGTAAGAGCTTTATATTTTCATATATTTATGTTTAGAGCTATTGCCGCTATATTCCAATGGACATCGATCAAATATAAGAATTGATAAATAAAACAAATGGAAATTTGAGGAAACTTCAAAATTTGGCTACGAAATTCGTACCATCGTGTTCAAGGTGATTTTCTGAGCAACTTTTATACATAAAGGTTCTTGATCGGAGTTCAAACGAAGAAGTTATCAGCGTTTGAAGATTTTGAATCGCAAATAATTCAAAGAAAAATTAGATAATAAATATTAATAATAAATTAATGTTAATAAAGCCAAGGAATTAAATCATAGACCCTACAAGTCGACCGCCCGATATAGCTAGTCGACTGCTTGCTATAGGCGGCCGATCGGTTAGTTAGGGCCAGTGGCAATCTGAACCGCAACCTAACGGCCTAGATTTAATAAATAACAATCTAACGTACGAAATTGACTCGAGTTTCTACAAATACATGCCTATCCCCTCAATTTTCTTCTCATATTTTCCGAACTGAGAAATGGAGCTCTATGGTTTATCCTTCTCTCTTATTTCTAGAAATTATAAAACTACTATATATATATGTGTGTGTGTGTTGAAGAAGAATAGAAAATAAAAGAGAAGAAGAGAAGGAGCGAATCAATTATGCGAAAGAGATATGTTTAGAAATTTTAAATTTACACTCCTCTTAACTCAAACCTCCTCCCAGATCTGTAATTTTAAAGGTGTGTATGTGTATACACACGCGAACACACACACAAACACACATATCTTTGGTTGAAAAGAAAAAGGAGTCAATTAAGATGATTAGGTTTGGATCTAGAGATTTGAAAGCTAAAAAGGCAAGTGGAAAATTATATAATTTACATAATAATAAATTTATATCATTGAAATTCTATTTTTTGTAGTAGGCCTAAGTGAGAACCATTTAATTGTGGGCTTAAATAATTGAATCTAATTTGAAATCCTTACCAACATATGCACTAAATAGTTTAATTTTGATGAAAACGGTATATACACCTTAGATCTGGAATTTAGGGAGAATTGTCCCTAAAATTTGTGAAATGTGATATTGATAGAATTGTGTAGTTATTCCTAATTTTTGTTGATTGGGTTGCCATTCTTTAAATTTAATAATTACCAACCGGAGATGCTTTAATTTGATTTGAGATTTAAATTTCTATATTTTAATTCATTGGAATTGTAAAATCTCCATAGGAATTTCCATAAATTGTCCAAGTTCATAATTATATATGGAAATTGCATCATTTGAAATAATAAGGAATATGCTCAAATGAAAGAGATATGCAAAGTATGAATTTCTTCGTAGTTTGCATTGTCTTTTTCAATAAAAATAAAAGGGATAATTTCTTACAATTACAAACGCAACACAATCCCACTTTTGTTAGTTTATGAAAGATTTGCAATGATAACATTTCCTTTTTTGTAAAGAAACTGTTTAAGTGCATTAAAATATAGAAATAATTTTTTTTGGAATTTACACATAAGTGTATGTCCAAAAATTTTCAAATGTAGAAACTAGAATAATTGTAAATAGGAATATAAATAATCCTATTTACCAATTAAATTTATATAAGTAAAGTATAAGTTTAAGAAATAAATAAATAAACATTCATTACAACATAAATACATATATATTGTAACATGCAATTAATTGTACATTATCATATTAATTACAAATAAAACACTAAAATACAAATAATGTAATAAATTAAGGAGTTTATAGGAAGTTACAGTAATCAAGCCAATATGGGTATAAACCTATTTACTGAATTTAATTAGGAGACCAAATATGAAATTAATGAAGGTAATTAAATAGGCATGGTAAATTAATTCTGAAATAGACAAATAAATATTGTTAACTTTGTCCAATTTGAATGTAAAAAAACCATTTATAAAGGGCATTAATTAGAGGTAAAAGAAGTGGTAAATGACATTTAATAGCAGTAATGAAATATGAAGTTAAAGATAGCAAGCATATAAAGTAAAATGGAGGTTCATGTAAAGTAAATAAATGAATACTAATAAATGAACTTAAGGGGCATGATAATTTCCATGGTTGAAATTATACAGTCTCAATATACATTTGCAAAGGGTGCGAGTCAGTGGGTCTAGCCCAATATTTAGGTTAATTATGTATGACTTGGTTTAGTATGGGCTGAGATTCGAGGTTGGTAGAGTTATATAATGGAAGTCTACCCTTCACAAGGTGCTTCCAGTAACTATGTTTACATACTACTAATGTAGGACTTCTCCAACTATATGACCCATGGGGTTATACATATGCGCATAGGGTTGAGGTATTAAATGGATGATCGGTATGCATCTTCCTTATTTAAGATGTATTAAATGGTTGGAATTATCTATTAGGTGCATTAATGAAATCTCTTGAAGAAGATCCGCTTCAGGGTTGAGGTATTAAATGGTCGAAGCGTTTGCCGCTTCCCTATCTAAGAAGTATTAAGTGGTCTAGAAGAGATTTTATACAATGGCAGCTAGGAAGTACAAGGAGGGGTTCATCTTGGGTAACTTTTAAATGGCTAGAGTGTTTGCCCGTGGTCTAGGTATTAAATGGCTAGAGATTCTCCCTATTTCTCATTTAAACAATCTTAAGTGAACCAGATACTTTTCTCTTATTGTTAGGATATGATTGGACTGGAGATGGGTTGTTGAACCCAGTATACTCCATAGTTACCGGGGGGTGCTTCGGGATTGAGGTATTAAATAGTCGTTGAGTCTGCCTCTTCTCTATTTAAGAAGTATTAAGTGGCCTGGATTCTTTTAGGACACACACACACACAAATATATATATATATATATATATATTCGTGTATAGATACTTATACCTCGGAATAGGTTACACATATAGATACTTATATCTCCCAGTAGGTTACGCATACATATACTTATACCTCACAGTAGGTTGCACATATATAAACTTATATCTAGGAGTAGGTTGGACATGCCACACATATGGAATTAAATGACTAATCCATGAATAGTTGACATGACACTTAGATGGAAATCAATCGGCAAAAACTAGTGTTATGGATAAAGTATGTAATTTACCAGTCACCAAAACATTGTTTTGACCCCTTCCTTATTACAACTCATAGGAAATATTTAGAGGGACATGATACTGGTGCAAGACGGGAACAGTAGGTGGGTAGGTCTTCTCATTCATGCTTTGCATTGACAAGGCTACTAAATTTCAAGGTAGTAGCCTTAGTCAGTATATATGTTTTATTATATTTTCCTATTTCCTTGTAGGTTCATATAGACATCTTTCTGATATATTAAGTTTATTAAGATTACCGACACTAACGATCCGTACCCTAATGGACTTGAGTTTTCGATTTAGTCGAAAATCAAACCCATTAAGGTGTGGGTTGTTGCATTTGGTATCAGGGATTAGGTTAGTCGACTGAGTGAATGTATTTGTTTTTTTTCATATATATATATATTACACTACAAACTCTATAAGTTCCCACTATAGAAGTAGTTGCGACTGTATTTTGAAAAGATGGATATGGAAATTATGAGTTGGAACAATAGATTGAGTTAAATTTATACACCAATCCGAATTACTTCATCGGATGTAGGCAATACCATAAGGCGTTGACTAAAGAAGAGCATGAGAACGACATATAGAAGGGTCCCTGAAGTTGGATGGTACTTGAATCATTTTGCCGGGCTTAAACTACCCTTCGATTCTGGATTTTGCTGGATTGCTGATTGACGATGTAAATTTCATTTAAATAGATGGAAAGTTAGAACCTATATGTTATGAATATCTAGGATAAAGATATAAAAAGGAATGAGCAAGTTCCCACAAAAAAGTGTGCATTAACCACTACAAGATGATAGCCAAACTTTAATAGGTTCTTAACGAAGATAAGTTATAAATAATTGGAAAATAAGAAAGTCTAAAAGAAAAGAAAAATAAAATCCATTTCCGAGTCTTACCCTATGTGAAAGAATTAAATAAAAGATTTTAAGATTTCTTGAAACATTTGAAACGGCTTTCATAGAATTTATTTAAAAATAAAATAAAAATGTGACTAAAAAGTTGTTATTTTTCAAACGTTAGTAAATATTAAAAAATTCGCTATATAAAATATCCTTTTCTTAAAAAACTAGAAAATTTAGGGAATGCTAAGAATCTTTATTTTTGAAATAAATGGAAAATACAATGTAGGCTTGGCTCGACGATTTTTCTATTTTTATAAATTTAGAAGTTTTAAAATTCTTTTTATGGTGTGGTTAAATGGAAACAGTACTTGATTTAAATAGGGTAAATAAAATGGAAGGGTAAGACTGCCCAATAATGAAGATAGGAAAAATACTTCCGTATAAGGAAAATACGAAGGAAAAAAATAACCGAAATAGATTTATACATAAAAATTAAATAGTCTCATGTTAGCGGATAAAAGTCCAATGGCTAAAGCAATAGGTGAATGCACTACAATGATCCAATGAAAAAAAATCAAATAAAAGAGAAAAAGAGTTATATAAGGAGGAACAATTTAAATAAGAGCAATTTGGGTATAAGGAATTTAAATAGTAGCGACATTAGGAGACTTAAATAGAAGCAACATTAGGAATTTATATTAAAATAATGTCAGTAATCTAATTAGAAATAATATAGGAAATTAAAAGAAAAATGGATAGTTTCCATAAATATGTGTAGTAATTGCACGTATATTTTAGAAGTCCTATTCATACTGCTAAGGTTGAAAATGGAAATAACATGGGTAATAGAAAAATAATAAAATGAAAGTATTTCTTGTCTACTTCCATTTTTATTGTTTAAAGTTATAAAAGGTGTCTTAGAACACTATAACAGTGCATCTTTGAAAAATGGTTTAGTATAACAATTGAGTTTTTGAATGCAAACTTAGTAAATGGTTTGAGTTAAAAATATTACTTTTTAAGAAGTAAAATCTCCATTGAAAAAAATAAGAAGATGGGAAGCTTTAAAGGGAAAATTAATTTGATGATTATTCATGTAATAAAAACTTGACTCTTATTATTTGAAAAGATGGAAATATCATGTTGTTTTAAATTGAAGATCTTTTGAACTTAATAAATAAATTTACTTCATAAATGCTAAAATGTAGTTTTAAAAGTTATGACATCTGCAGTTAAAGTTTAAAGCGAAGAGTTTTCATGGCTCCTATTAAAAACCAAGTAATTGTTGAATTCAATAAAAAGTTTCTAAGTCTATATTTTTAAAGGTAAAAGTTTTAGGTTAAGTACTTCATGACTATGAAGTTTAATTATTATATAAATGGTAATAAAAATCAAACTAACTTTGGTATGGAGTAGATATGGATGACTGCCTAGGAAAGGTGGGTAAAAATTAAGGCTATGAATAAAACCGTTACTCATGCTCGTGGGGTAGCAATAAGGAATCCCCGTTGAATATAAAGAATATTGGTACGAACCTAGGAATGTTTTATTAGACACGTGAAAGCCATAAGAAGAATCCACATAGGAATGTGGAATGGTTTCAAAGTACACTTTTGCGAGTCCTATGGTATGCTCGCATGAAAGATCAAAGACGAAGGAATTAAATACTGAAATTTGAGAATACTATCTAGGGATTTTCGATTAAAAGGAGATAGCAATATAATTGGAGAAGAGGATAATGAGACGGCAAACGCAAATTGAGGACGTTGGTTATTTTGATTTAAAGAAGGCAAGGTAGGTGGTAGGAAAGTTAGTTAGCCAAGCTAATTTTTCGATGAGTTATTCTAAATGTTCCATTGAAGTGTAAGTGCATAGTTTATCCTACAATTGGTTGTAGCAATTGAAGTAATGGATGGACCTTATTTATTAGAATGCAAAAAGGTGGTTAAGACATGTGAGTTTAGTTGAATAACATACTTAAAATGTCCATTTTATTTGAGTAAGTAGTGATAGGGCCACAACATCATTAATACCAGTTGATGTTGAAGGGCAGCTTCCAACAATTGTTTCTTTTAGGTTAATTAGATTGAAATCGCTAGTTGTATCCTTTTAGGTATTCGAAATGCATACGATATGAGATATGTTGATTTTCTAGAAGAGCTTTGACCGCTAATATATTGGAAACAATACAAATAGGAAAATTTAATAAGGATACTTAACTAGCGATGAATGTGAAGTAAGGCTGGATGTTTATAGAATAAATTAGGAAATTGATTAAATTAGCAATTAGAAATGAAGAATGCTTAAATCCTAAAAACTTTAGAATTTTGGAAAAAATAAATTTTAGCAAGCGAAAGGCGGGGAAGGGTTGTTGCAAAACCCATGGGTCACTATCTCTGTGTCTTAAAAGCTAAAATTTATAAATATACTTGTGTGTTGCTTAACGTTCTGAAATAAAAGAAAAGGTTTAAAAAAATTAATATTAACTATGTATTATTCTAGGGTCAATCATATGCGTTAACTCATTGACCAAACCCCGATTACATTAAGATATAGCTTGTTTTGTTTTAAGGGTGTAAAGGCAAATGCTTTAAAAATCATGTTAAAAAAGGTTTAAATTTTTTAACTATTTTATGAATTTAATTGAAGGGGAAAAGATTTTGAACGTAAAGTGAAAAAAAAATTGAATTTCAAATGCCACAAGCTTAGTGTAGGGAGAGTTAATGTGTTAGTGAATATAAATGTTACTATTCAGTAAGTGTGACAACATATAAAACAAAAATGAGAACAAGAGAAAAGGTTGTTTTAGCTTTGAAATTTCTATTTCTATACCATGTCGAAAATAAACAAAACTGGTTTTAAAAATAATTATTTTTTAAATTTAAAAATAATTATTTTTTAAATTTAAAAATAAACCTCCTTATGTTAATTGTACTTGGCAAAGTTGGAAAAGATTTGGGAGCAAAAGAGAAAGTTTCAAGCTATAACAGATTTGGAACACAAAAGAAGTGCGGAAATATAAAATTCTCTATCTAAATTCATTTTCCGACATAGGAGTATAGATTTACGAAAACTGGATTTTCATAATTTTGAATGTTAGAAATTGTGTGTTAGGTATTGGAAGGTAGGGACTGAATGCAAAATTGGTTAAAACATACTCCTAATCGTAGGAGCATGGAAATTGTTGTGTGAAAACAAAGATTTTGGTTTTTGAAAACTTGCATACATATAGAACTGCCAGCATATATAGGTTGTTTACACCATGTTTTCAAAATTGTTCTAAAGCATGCAATCATATAAGAGGCACCTATATAACATTATTAAGCATCCATATCATATTCATTAAGACATACCATATACTTATACTCAATTGGCTACAAAATTGTTGTAAACTAATTGGTCGGATAGTTTAGAACAGTTGCGTGTTACGTTACATGATTCAACTCTTGAGGAATTTCGGGGACGAAATTCTTTTAAAGGGGAAGGAATGTATCACCCCGTAAAATAAACGTCAATTAAATACAAAAATTAATAAATAATTATTAAAGCTCAATTATAAAAATTTTGAGAAAACACCAGAATTTGGCCATGAAACTTATCCCATCATGTTTGTGGCGATTTTCTAAGCAATTTTCATATATAAAGCTTCACGATCAGAGTTCAAACGAAGAAGTTATCAACGATTGAAGATTTTGGATCAAAAATAATTCAAAGCGAAATAAGGTAATAAATATTAATAATAAGTTAACATTAATAACACCAAGGAATTAAATCGACGGACCCTACCAATCAACCGCTTGCTATTGGCGGTCGACCGATTGGTTAGGGTCAGCGGCAATCTGAACCTCGATCTAACGGCCTGGATTTAATAAATAATAATCTTATGTACGGAATGTATTCGAGTGCCTATAAATACCGGCCTAGCACCTCACCTTTCTTCTCATTTTTTTTGAACTGAGCAATAGAGCTCTATCATTTCTTCTTCTCGACCATTTCTAGAAATTATAAAAATAATATATATATGTGTGTGTGTTGGAGAAGGGCGAAAAATAAAAGAGAAGAAGAGAAGGAGTGAATCCATTCTACAAAAGAGGTACATTTGGAAATTATAAATTTAAACTCTAGTTAACTCAAATCTGCTCTTAGGTTTGTAATTCTAATGGTATTCATATACATATCTTTGGTTGAGAGGAAAAAGGAGTCAAGTAAGAAGAATGGCTGTGGATCTGGAGTTGAAGGCTAAAAAGACGAGTGGAAAATTATATAATTTACATAATACTAAATTTATATAGTTGGAATTCTATTTTTGTTATTACGCCTAAGTGAAAACCATTTAATTGCGGGCTTAAATAAATGAATATAACTTGAAATCCTTGCCTACATATTTAGCAAATTGTTTAACTTTGATGAAAAATGATATATGCACCCTAGATCTGGAATTTTGGGAGAATAGTCCCTAAAATTTATGAAATATGATATCAATAGAATTGCGCAGTTATTCCAGAATTTTGTTAGTTGGCTTGTAAATTGTTAAACTTGATAATCATCAATTGGAGATGCTTTAATTTGATTTGGGATTTTAATTTCTAAATTTTAATTCATTAGAATTGTAGAATATTCATGGGAATTTACATAAATTGCCCAACGTCACAATTATATATGAAAAGTGCATCGTTTGAAATAATAAGGAATGTGCCTAAACGAAAGAGATGTGCAAAGTATGGATTTCTTCATAGTCTGCACTATCTATTTCAATAAAAATAAAAGAGATAATTTCTTGTAATTACAAACACAACACAATCCCACCTTTTGTAGTTTATGATAGATTTGCAATGGTAATATTTCATTTTGTAAAAGATACAGTTCTAATACATTAAAATGTAGAAATAAATATTTTTGTGGAATTTACATGTCAGTGTATATCCAAAAATTCCCGAAAGTAGAAACTAAATAATTATAAATAGGTATATAAATAATTCTGTTTACCAACTTAATATATAAGTAAAGTATAAGTTTATGAAATAAATAAATAAACGTCCATTATAATATTAATACATATATCCGGTAATGTGCTATTGATTGTACGTTATCATATTAATTACAAATAAACTGCTAAATACAAATAATGTAATAAATTAAGGAGTCAATAGGAAGTTATAGTAATCAAGCCAATATGGGTATAAACCTATTTAAGGAATCAAATTACAGAGACCAAATATGACATTGATGAAGGAAATTATATAGGCATAGTAAATTAATTGTGAAACGTACAAATAAATGTCATTAACATTTGCCTAATTTGAATATAAAAGACCATTTATAAAGGGCATTAATTGGAGATAAAAGATGCATTAAATGACATTTAATAACTTTAATGAAATAAGAAGTTAAAAATAGTAAGCGTGTAAAATAAAAGAAAAGTTCATAGAAAGTAAATAAATGAGTACTAATAAATGAACTTAGGAGGCGTAATAATTTCCACAGTTGAAATTATATGACCTCAATAATACGTTTGTGACAGATGTGAATTAGTGGGCCTAACACAATATTTAGGTTAATTATAAATGACTTATTTAGTATAGGTTGGGATGCGAAGTTAGTAGAGTTACACAACAAAAGTCTGCCCTCCACGAAGTGCTACCAATAGTTATGTATACATACTACTGATGTGGGACATCTCCAACTATAGGACTCATGGGGATATACGTTTTCGTATAGGGTTGAGGTATTAAATTGTTGAACCTAATATACTTTAAAATTATAGGAGGGCTAGCTTCGGGATTGAGGTATTGAATGTTTATTGAGTCTACCTCTTCACTGTTTAAGAAGTATCGAGTGGCCAGGGTTTTCTTTAGGGAAGTACAATGACGCACGCGTGCACATATACATATACACACATACACGTATACATATATGTACATAGATACTTATACCTTGGAGTAGGTTATGCATATAGATACTTATACCTTGAAGTAGGTTACGCATATAAATACTTATACCTCAAAGTAGGTTGGACATGTCGTACATGCATATGGAATTAAATGACTAATCCGTGAATAGTAGGCATAACAATTAAATGGAATTCAATTGGCATAAACTAGTGTTATGAATAAAGTATGTAATTCACCAGTTGCTAGAACGTTGTTCTGACCCCATCCTCATTATAACCCACAAGATAGATTTAGAGGAACATGATACTGGTGCAAGACAAGAATGGTCGGTGGACTGGACTTCTCATTCATGCTCTGCACTAACAAGGCAACTAGATACCAAGGAAGTAGCCTGAGTCGATATATATATTTTATTATATTTTACTATTCCGCAGTGAGTTTGTATAGATAGCTCTTTGATACACTTATGTTTTTTACAAGTCACCAGCACCAACAATTCATACCCTAATGAACTTGGGTTTTTGATTTAGTCGATAATCGGGCCCATTAAGGTGCGGGTTATTACAAGCTATCTCAATACTTATTATTATAAGAGAAAATTTATTTTGAGTTTATTTGATCAAATGTATAAACTCTATTATTTCTTGCTTTTTATAACTACGATGAATCTGATGCACTTTGATTTAATTTGCTTTATTTGATTATACTACTGTCATGCCTATTTTATATCTGTTTACTATTATATGTTATCTATGCATTGTGAGATATATGGCAGGTTATATTTTGGATAATTGTTACCTCACCCTCGACTACTTCCCCATATTGGTCGGGTACCAGTGCAACACACTTTTTTTGGTATCATATGTATATTTAGGTACCAAAGGTGCAGAGAGGTCTTCGCATTTGGTATTAGAGTTTAGGTTCAACGATTAACCTAAGTTGGTACTAGAATCCCTTAGAGTTAGAGTAAGAGATACTACTTTACTATGGATCGAGAGGTATATGAGAGAGTGTATTCACTATATATTTTGGTTTTAAATTTTTTATAATAGTACATATATACATTAGCAAGTCACATTGCATATACGAGTACCACTTTATTCCTTTATGAGAGATTGATCATTCTTATTAAAACACATAAGAATGAGTATTCCTACTAGGAATGCAACAAGGAATTATATTTCTAGAATTGAAGAAGTAGTGGGCTAATAGGTAGCAGCTAACCTCGATTTGCAAACTATGTCCAAGACTATGATGAGCAACATGATGTAGAATGCCTAAGGAGGAGCTCTTGGCAGAGTATTAGGTGGTGGTGCTCTAGTGCATGCATTAGGAGTTGATTTTTCTAAGCTTAACAAAGACTTCGCTAGTCTTTAAGGCAAGCTGTTCTTTGGAACAAAATCAGTTCTGCATGTACAAGACTGGATAAATACATGGAACATATATTTGATGAGTTGGAGTTAGATGACGCTCAAAAGAGGAAGTAGGATTTTAGACCACTTCAAGGAAGAGCCATGGGCTGGTGGAATGCCCTTAAGATTACTACTCCCAAGGAATAGTTTACTTGGGAACGGTTTAAGGCTCGATTCAAAGTTCATTTTGGCTGACTAGAAGTTGGTTTTGTTATGAAATTAAGTTTGCTGACATGAAATAAGGTGAGATGTGTGTTTCAGAGTACGTTGCTGAGTTCGACATACTATCAAAATTTGGGATGTCATATTTTGATACTCCTTTAAAGATAAATGAGAAGTTCTTTATATGTCTGGATGAATATCTCAGAGAGAGGCTAGTGGACCATATATATGAAAGCTTCGATAAATTATGGAGAAGGCTTTGAGACATGAGAGTTTGTATCCAAAGCCTAATGCCGTTGTCATTCCAAAAGAGGAGTCTAAGCCGCATGTGAGTGAGCATGGCATGTGAAATTAGAACAACAAAGGCAGAAAGAAGTTCAAAGGCAAAAAGCAGTTTTAAGGCAAGGTAAGTTAGTAGAAAGGGTAAAATAGGAGCTGTTTGCTTAACTGTAAAGAAAGAGGCCCCCCAACAAGAACTGTAAGAATCCGAAGAGTGGGCAAAGGATATGCTTCAATTATGACAAGACTGACATTGTAAGAAGGGTTGTCCTAAGCCATTGATGGACAAGCACGTGGTATCTGGTTATATTCTTAACATCGTCCCTACGTCGTCGAGTGCTCCATCAACGAAGGAGAAGGGAAAGGGCATTATTATTCAAGGTATGCTTTCTGTATATTCTATAGTTATTCGTGTTTTATTTGATATTGTTAGATCTAGGCTAGCATGCAACGGGTTAAATGAGTGAATTTCAAAAGAATTTACCATTTTTGTTACGACCCAAAAATTTTGATGGTTTTAATAAGATAATTAATTGAAATTTTGCGAAATTTTAAACAATAAAATTTGAAAATAAAAATTTATTATTTGGAATACGTCTATTTAAATATAGCAACTGGTAAATTTTCATCTGATAATAGTGAAGTTTATTTTCTTATGAAATTTTATTTCAATCAGTTAATAATTGATGATAATAAAATTATTTCCAAACCTGAATATTTTTCTATAGAAAATTTCTAAATCCTCTTCTGAGTGAGACGTCATCTTTCATTTTTCCAAATTCGGACTTCTATTGCTCCGTTTGTCTTAATTCTGACAAAATAGCAGCATTTTCTGGTACCGATTATCGACTTTTGATTGGATGATCATACCACCAATATCTGTATACCGTTTTGATCGTCTCGTCATGCTGATCTCTACGGAATATTCATTTCTGTATTTTGAGACCCGGTACGCGACGGAAGCAATAAACTATTCGTTGTAACGGCACTATTAACTGTGACTGTTAACTTTCCTTCGGTTTCAAATATTGAAATGTGTTGCCCAAGCAAAAATTTATTGCTTTAAATTGCGTTACAATTGCTTTTATTTGTCGGTTCAATATGTTGCCGTTAAACTTTCATTTATCTCTGCATATTGTTCATACGTTACTATTGCACTAATATTATATGTGGTCTTACTTTCTCTTTCTCCTGTGCAAATCATTCCAACTTTCCTCTTAGAAAAAAATTTAGTTCAGGGACAGCGCATTCTCAAATTGTGATGCATATATGTACGCTGTTCATCTTCCCCCTTGTAGCAGCGCCCAAGTCTCACGACCGATCTCCATCTTCCACGTCAGTCATGTACCGTCTCATTCTCAAAAAATTTGATGATGATAACGTGCAGCTCTCCATTCCTCTCTCACTCGGCCCCTCGCACCCTCATTTTTCACCATCGGCAACTCTAGTTTATGTATGGTATGTTACATATTGTATTTTATTTTATTTTATTCTTGTATATCATATTTTAGCTTCTGTGTGATTGAGTTTTAATGTATGACTATTTATATTAGTATATCAGTGTCTTATATAAATCAATCTATATACGTATCTTAGCTTCGGCAGTACTATATATATATACATATACCAGTTGCATAAAAATCTAATTTCTGTATATATGTTATACTGTTTTATATTTACAGTAATATGTATATGGTTGTCTGGGTGAGTATATGGGTTTTATAATATTGAATTTTAAATTTTATATATATTATATATAAATTTTACATTTTAAAACTTATAATTTCTGTCTGCATACATTATTTTAGGGTCTGCATTTATCTATGGTCTGTTATATGAGTTTGTAGTTTTAAAGTGTATATTTATAAGATATGAATTTGTTTGTTATGTTTAGGCTAAGATTTATAATAGTTTATATTGGGTTCTAAATATATTTTGTACATACATGTTATATATTGTAAGTATATGTATTTGAGCTTTGTAAAAGCAACGCTCATATTTATATTTTGTTCACCCTTATATTGGTTTGCTGATGCTTGCCATCAATCGTGAAAAAAATTATATTTTATAAGTGGACTTTGAAATAATATAACTATACTATAACTTTTGAAAAGGGATAAGTGGGTTTAAATAACTATTATTTGAGGAAAATGCATGTATGTATATTTAATTTAATATGCGTTAGAATTTAGAATATATTATATATATATATAAGTTCATTTGTACCAATTATCTTCATCGAACCCGTTTTGATTTGACTTCGTCAATTTCTATTATCAGATTTGTCCGTCGAATTCATGCCAATCTTGCTTTGATTCGGAATTCGTGCTTCGATTCGTAACTCGATTTCATCGTCAAATCCTATCTAGCCTCGAAAGGTGAGCAATCACTCAGGATTAACGTTCTTGTATTTATTAAATTTGATTTCAATTGAAACGATAATTGAAATATGCTGTTGTAGTTATTAAATTGTTATATACGCTATTTTCTATAACTTTTCACCTATGGGATATGACACCATATCCTATTGTTTATGTTTTATTTAATTACTGATGATATATCCCCATTATATTATTACCATATATGTTATCACTCTGCAAGTTCCCTGTTAGTATAGAATTCACTCTGGGTTGAAATGATACATACCCGAACGGACTTTAGAATATGAGAAAATCGTTATGGGTTGAAATGATAGACCCAAGCGATTTTCACTTGAATTAAATTTGGGATTGCGGGTTGAAATGATATCTACCCGTATTATTAAAATTACGGATTGAAATGATAAATATATGTATCCCCTGACCATAGGATAGGAATTATATACAGACATTGTTGGTCCATATATAAATATTTTGAAAATAAATTCTATGGTTTTTGGAAAGAAATATATGGTTTTTAATAAATGTTGATTCTTAATTTATTTTATATAAATGGTAATGATATATATGGATTTAATAATAATATTTAATTTAATTAAGATTGATTTAATACATATAATATGGTTAAGTATTTAAATTTATATTTCAAAATAGATTTTGGTAATAATTTGAATAAGTTAAGGTTGGGAAGATAATTTGAATTTAGTTGAAATTGTATTCAATAAAGAATTTTATTTAATTAAACCGATTTGAAACTTATTGAAATTGAGATTTAAGATATGATTTATAACTTGGGTTTGATTTAAGTAATTTAATGAATATTTCTTATTTAAATAAATTTAAGGAAATATTTAGTAAAAATGTAATTTTAGACTAGTTAAATGATATTGAATTTATTAAGTGAATATTCCCTGATTAAATAATAATGAAATTAAATCAACAGCTATATGAAACTATTAAATTTAACTTTGAAAATGTTGAATATTAAAGCTTTGAAATATACTGAAATTTAAATGGTCTATTGAGAACTGAATTGAATTGATGAATTGAGCTTCGAATAAATTTGAATTTGGAATTTGAGTTGATTTGAATAAATATGTGAGATTTGAGGAAATTATAAATACTTTACTTTATAAATTATTTAATATATATATATACTATTTTGGAAAATAGATATATTTGAAATGAAAATGATATTTTGGTTTTGAAGCATAAATTAATTTGAAATGACCAGGGTGTTATAGTGTATATTTCTACATTGTAGATAGTTCCATGGATCCTTAGAGGATGGTTATCCCAAACATCCTTTAAGTTACTTGTATTTCAGTTGATATTTCACTTGAGTTGGATTTATTGATATAAGAATGTTAATCCTGACTCGAGTGTTTTGTGTTTTGCTTTACGCTCGGGTCAGACTGAGTGATACATCATTTGAGACTCACCTTTGGAGTTTGGAGCTTCGTTTGGAGATCCAACTATCGATTCAGCTTCAGCTTTTCCAGTTGATTTGTTCAGAGAGGCCATCTGTTGTACTGGAGATTTCACTGCATTTGAGATATTATGTTGTATTTTATTTCTAACTCTGATGTTTATATAGTAGCTTCATGAACTACTATTTATTTATTCTGCTGCGTATTATTGTTTTATTCTGTGTCTGTGATTCTGTGATTGATTTATTTACTGTATATGATGAGTTTGCCAAATTTTAAATTAACAATCTGATATTTTGAGCTATTCAAGTCCGACATGTGCGGATGCGAATGGTTGAAAATAGCGGATCGTTACAGTTGGTATCGGAGCTTTGGCTCTAGGCAAAGCTTAGCATATATAGTAAATTTATTTACAGAATCACTTTCGTTCGAGTTTGAATCTCTTCCTTTTGACTCGATTTCCTTTGAACTTTGGAACGTTCCTTGCGGTTCCAAAATTCATTCTTGTCTCTCCCTATTTGTATTCTTTTGATTCTGCAGTATCCCATAACTCCACTTCGAATGATCTCTATAAGAATAGGCGATCCCGCCAATCTTTGAATGATTTGTAAAGGGGTGGAACTCCTTTACAATTGGCATTGATTCACTGGAGATTTATATATCCCTCGGTTAGATGTTGCTATCTCTTGTTATGCCGAATTCTATCTCTGGCAATCGAATGTCGATTTGCCTCAGAATTCTGCACCAATCTTATTTTGAAGTCACGGTTGACCCTAGGGTCATCTACGATTTATAAAACTATATCTATCTTGTATTTTGTAATTTAGTATCTCATCTTCGTTCGAACCTATCTTCAAGTCAGAATTCTATCCGATTGGAGTCCCTCTAATTGGAATCTCTATCTTTGTTTTGAAATCCATTGAAAATCGGGTTTGTTTGTATTTTTAGAAAGTGTTTTATATATCGAAATTATTATTTTGATAAGTATGATTTTATTCTATATATAAAAGTGAAATGTTTTCGATAAAGATTATATACCTTTTTTAAATGAGAATTTGAGGTTTAGAAAGGATTTGTAATTTCGAAAAAAATTTATATAAGAAATTTGATTTATCTAAAAATGATTTATAACTGAAGGATTTTAAATTTTGAAATTCAAGAATTGAACTCCGGTATTTTGAAATTGGTTTTAAGATTTTGAAATATATAATAATAATAACATGATTTAAAACTATTTTCCGAATAAGAAATGTTTCAAATGATTTTAATGAGTTTCGAAAAATTTCGAAGAAATTTCAAAAGAAGTTTGAGAAAATAGAAGTCCAGAACTCACTTATGTCGCTGGAAAATAATTTCGGTGATGAGTGCATGCATCATCGACATTGATTTTCGAGTTTCAGAGTGGGGGATAGGCCACTTCAGTAGCTTTGCTATGCGAGTGATTTTGTGAAACCATTTTGATTTCAAATTCTGAAGTAAGATTTGATATTCGAAAGATATATGTATATATATTTGAAACGATTTGAAGTGAGCCCGGTGTTCAGTACTCGAGTTTCGGAGTTGATTTGGTATAACCCTATCTATTGAAATTGATTTACTGATTTGTTGTTGATTTCCAACTCTTGGATTTAAAAATTTGATTTCTTCGACTATTTTGAAGGTTCGAGCACTTCCTAATCAAGGTTAACTTTTCAAAGCTAAGTAATTTTGAAAAGTATAAAGTATATAAGTTTGGTATGTATGTTTAAAGTATGTAGTAATATGATTTAAATAAGTTGAAACTGTTTTGTTAAGTAAATGAATAAGGCTATTTTGAATTTTTCTAACATGAAATTTAGATTTGAAATGTTTTGAAAAGAATTTGGTCTACAAAATATTTTGAATAAAATTTAGTTTAAATGTTTTAACTTAGTAACAGCTTTATGAAACTATATATTTAACAAGTTGGAATAAATACATAAGTTGTACATATGCTGTTTTATTCGCATAAATAATTTGATCCAAGTTTGAGTACACAAGTTCGAGGTGAATTACACCATTTCGTGTTAGGATTTTTCATTTGATTCTCGATGGTGAATATTTGATATGGATTTTGGGCTTGATTCTAGAATTCTCTATCATGGTATATGGCTATGCAAGGAGACTGATGGTTTCTAGTCAAGAAACCATATCGAAATCCGCATTAGGGAAGTCGAATGGACAATACTAGTTCGAAAGTGAACTTGTGTGATCGAGCGAGCGATCGAATGTGATGTTGCGAAATGATGACATATGTACATCTTATGTTCTAATATCATTGAGATACTTGACGCTGAAATTGGAAGTTGTTGGGTTGGATATCTTTGTAATTTAATTGGAATTTTGATTTTATGAAAAACTACTATCAATTTAAAACCATTTTTCAAAACTATTTTTCTTTTATTTTCTTAAACAATTTGTTTTATTCTATTTTACGTACAAAACTATTTTACAAAATTATTTTATATACAAATCTATTTTACAAAACTATTCTATATTCAAAACCTTTTATAAAGCAAAGATGTTCAATCCCATATGGCTCTCTATGCAGCGGAATATATTTTTGAAATTTTTGATCCTGATATAAGATGGACCTTATGTAGGTATAAGATTGATTTTGAAAACCGTTGATTTTGAAAATGAATTGGTTGACTTAAATGATATTGATTTAGAAACTTGGATTATTTTCTAAATTTATTATGTTGGAAACTTTGAAACATAATATATTTAAATTGAGAAGAAATAATTTGGTGGGATTGTATATGATTTTGAAACTGAACTGATATTAAAACAAATTGAAATTTGAGAACCTTATTTTTACTAAATACCTGATTTGGGAGTTATCGAACTTATATAAATTTGGTTTGTATAAGTATGATGTTGATTAAAAAACTATGGATTTGAAAAGGTACACAATTTGAAAAGTGAAATCTTATATAATTGAAGTCTATATAAGTGTGATTTGATATACTTTTGATTTTGGAAAGGTATTTGATTTGAAAATTAAATCTTATATATAATGGACTTTATATAAGTACGATATTTGAAAGTGATTTGAAAAGGTACTATATGATACATATTTTCGAAGTAAAGATATGGAAAGTGCCTTCTGCTTGATATCCGCTTTGTGGCTACATTGTGGATTCATTCTATCGATATTATCTGATTTTTGGTTTTTCGGATATGATACTCGAGTTTCCATCGAATTCCATGGCGTTTCCCATGGTCTTACGAGCGCGACTGCATAGCGCAACTGCCTGGCTGGGATGGCCTAGGGGTACAGATTGTTTCCTGGGGGATATTGGCGTAACCATTGTGTATCCTGCATCTATGTAGGTCGCATTAGTAGCGAAACCGCATGGCTGAGATGGCCTAGGGGTACGGATTGTTTCCTGGGGGATCCAGGCGTAACCATTGTGTATCCTGCATTCTACTAGTCATCATGGCGTAACTCGCAGGGCTGAGAAAGCTTACGGATATGGATTGTTTCTTGGGGGATCCAGGCGTAATCATTGTGTATCTGTGATTCATGGTTAGACAAAGGTTTTGATTGTTTTTTTGGATTGTGCCTTCCATATCTGTTTTTAAAAGTTTTCTAGTATTTTCACTGGGTGTTGAAACAAGTCTACTAAGTACTTCGAGAATTCTAGCTTTGAGCTTGATCAACGCACTGCCAGAGTCTACAGGAACGAGGATAAACTTGTTAAAACATCGAGTAATAAAAGTATTTTATTATAAAGGTATTTTATTGTAAAAGTATTTCCAACAAAGAAATTTTGTATTAATATTTGAAGTTGAAATCCTTATGGCTTGAATTAATTATTCGTGCCCGATACTATTCTTTTGAATCTATCTTATCTGCTCAGCTTTATTTATTCACCTATATTCTGTTTTTCCAAATCCTCCTTCTTTTCTTTGTTGACTATATCCTTTTTAAATATTGTTTATTTTTATACTACATGGTTTAATAGAAAATTTTAGTGTTATAAATATTTTAGAAGTTATTAATTAAATAAAACATATTTAAAGTAAATGATTATTGATTTATTAATAATATTTGAAAAGTATCTTGAGATAAAAATTAATAAATTTATGAATTATGGATTTAATGTTTTCAAATAGCTTCTTTGTAAATATAAGTAATAATGTAAATAATTGTTTCCAAATAGTTTGCATATATTTATAAAGGTGTTATTTAAACATATAAATGGTATTTATAAAGGAAGCAAGAAATTTTACAAATGGGTTTGAGAAAAATATTAAAATATTAAAGATAATTGAATTGCAAATGAAGTTTTCGAATGAATATTTCAAGTAAAATTTATATAGTTTTAAATTAATTGTTTATCCTTGTCTTTTAATCTATTTTTCTTTCTAGTTGTTTCTATTCTCCTACCTCCTTCCTTTTCGGGAACGAAAAGTTTTGAGTGGGGGAAAGTGTAACGATCCGAAATTTTTTGATGGTTTTAATAAGATAATTAATTGAAATTTTGCAAAATTTTAAACAATAAAATTTGAAAATAAAAATTTATTATTTGGAATACGTCTATTTAAATATATCAACTGGTAAATTTTCATCTGATAATAGTGAAGTTTATTTTCTAATGAAATTTTATTTCAATCAGTTAATAATTGATGATAATAAAATTATTTCCAAACCTGTATATATTTCTATAGAAAATTTCTAAATCCTCTTCTGAGTGAGACATCATATTTCGTTTTTCCAAATTCGGACTTCTATTGCTCCGTTTATCTTAATTCTGACAAAATAGCAGCATTTTCTAGTATCGATTATCGACTTTTGATCGAATGATCATACCACCAATATCTGTATACCGTTTTGATCGTCTCGTCATACTGATCTCTACGGTATATTCATTTCTGTATTTTGAGACCCGGTACGTGACGGAAGCAATAAACTATTCGTTGTAACGACACCGTTAACTGTGACCGTTAACTTTCCTTCGGTTTCAAATATTGAAATGTGTTGCCCAAGCAAAAATTTATTGCTTTAAATTAAGTTACAATTGCTTTTATTTGCCGGTTCAATATGTTGCCATTAAACTTTCATTTATCTCTACATATTGTTCATACGTTACTTATGCGCTAATATTATATGTGGTCTTACTTTCTCTTCCACTTGTGCAAATCATTCCAACTTTCCTCTTAGAAAAAAATTTAGTTCAGAGAAAGTGACAGCGCATTCTCAAATTGTGATACATATATGTACGCTGTTCATCTTCCCCCTTGCAGCAGCGCCCACGTCTCACGACCGATCTCCATCTTCCACGTCAGTCACGTACCGCCTCCTCCTCAAAAAATTTGATGATGATAACGTGCAGCTCTCCATTCCTCTCTCACTCGGCCCCTCGCACCCTCATTTTTCACCATCGGCAACTCTAGTTTATGTATGGTATGTTACATATTGTATTTTATTTTATTTTATTCTTGTATATCATATTTTAGCTTCTGTGTGATTGAGTTTTAATGTATGACTATTTATATTAGTATATCAGTGTCTTATATAAATCAATCCATATACGTATCTTAGCTTCGGCAGTACTATATATATATATATATACTTATACCAGTTGCATAAAAATCTAATTTCTGTATATATGTTATACTGTTTTATGTTTACAGTAATATGTATATGGTTGTCTGGGTGAGTATATGGGTTTTATAATATTGAATTTTAAATTTTATAGATATTGTATATAAATTTTACATTTTAAAACTTATAATTTCTGTCTGCATACATTATTTTAGTGTCTGCATTTATCTATGGTCTGTTATATGAGTTTGTAGTTTTAAAGTGTATATTTATAAGATATGAATTTGTCTGTTATGTTTAGGCTAAGATTTATAATAGTTTATATTGGGTTCTAAATATATTTTGTACATACATGTTATATATTGTAAGTATATATATTTGGGCATTGTAAAAGCAACGCTCATATTTATATTTTGTTCACCCTTATATTGGTTTGCTGATGCTTGCCATCAATCGTGAAGAAAATTATATTTTATAAGTGGACTTTGAAATAATATAACTATACTATAACTTTTGAAAAGGGATAAGTGGGTTTAAATAACTATTGTTTGAGGAAAATGCATGTATGTATATTTAATTTAATATGCGTTAGAATTTAGAATATATTTTATATATATAGTTATATATATAAGTTCATTTATACCAATTATCTTCATCGAACCCGTTCTGATTTGACTTCGTCAATTTCTGTTATCAGATCTGTCCGTCGAATTCGTGCCAATCTTGCTTTGATTCGGAATTCGTGCTTCGATTCGTAACTCGATTTCGTCGTCAAATCCTATCTAGCCTCGAAAGGTGAGCAATCACTCACGATTAATGTTCTTGTATTTATTAAATTTGATTTCAATTGAAACGATAATTGAAATATGCTGTTATAATTATTAAATTGTTATATACGCTATTTTCTATAACTGTTCACCTATGGGATATGACACCATATCCTATTGTTTATGTTTTATTTAATTACTGATGATATATCCCTGTTATATTATTACCATATATGTTATCACTCTGCAAGTTTCCTGTTAGTATAGAATTCACTATGGGTTGAAATGATACATACCCGAACGGACTTTAGAATATGAGAAAATTGTTATGGGTTGAAATGATAGACCCAAGCGATTTTCACTTGAATTAAATTTGGGATTGCGGGTCGAAATGATATCTACCCGTATATATTAAAATTACGGATTGAAATGATAAATATCCGTATCCCCTGACCATAGGATAGGAATTATATACAGACACCGTTGGTCCATATATAAATATTTTGAAAATAAATTCTATGGTTTTTGGAAAGAAATATATGGTTTTTAATAAATGTTTATTCTTAATTTATTTTATATAAATGGTAATGATATATACAGATTTAATAATAATATTTAATTTAATTAAGATTGATTTAATACATATAATATGGTTAAGTATTTAAATTTATATTTCAAAATAGATTTTGGTAA
Organism: Allium fistulosum; assembly: GCA_030737815.1. Taxonomy (NCBI): domain Eukaryota; kingdom Viridiplantae; phylum Streptophyta; class Magnoliopsida; order Asparagales; family Amaryllidaceae; genus Allium; species Allium fistulosum. Next base: position 1,212,278,490 of record CM060904.1, on the reverse strand, counting down.
TAATTTGAATAAGTTAAGGTTGGGAAGATAATTTGAACTTAGTTGAAATTGTATTCAATAAAGAATTTTATTTAATTAAACCGATTTGAAACTTATTGAAATTGAGATTTAAGATATGATTTATAACTTGGGTTTGATTTAAGTAATTTTATGAATATTTCTTGTTTAAATAAATTTAAGGAAATATTTAGTAAAAACGTAATTTAAGGCTAGTTAAATGATATTGAATTTATTAAGTGAATATTCCCTGATTAAATAATAATGAAATTAAATTAAGAGCTATATGAAACTGTTAAATTTAACTTTGAAAATGTTGAATATTAAAGCTTTGAAATTGTAACGACCCATAAATTTTAATAATTTTTATGACGTAATTAATTGAAATTTTGTGAAATTTTAAACAATAAAATTTGAAAATAAAAATTTACTATTTGGAATACGCCTATTTTAATATAGCAACTGGTAAATTTTCATCTGATAATATTGAAGTTTATTTTCCTGTGAAATTTCATTTCAAATCAAACCGGTTAATAACAGTGAATTTAAAAGTTTTCCGAAACCAAAATATGTCAACAGGAGAAAATTTATTCAGATCATTCTGAATCAGACTGCGAAATTCGTTTTTCCAAATTCGGACGTTTCTAGCTTCATTTGGATTTTTCTTTAAAATAACAGCACTTCTGGTACCGATTATCGACTGTTGATACGATTGTCGTACCACCGATAGCTGCATACCGTTTTGATCGTCTCATTTTACTGACCTTTGCGGTATATTCAACTCTGTTTTTTTGATATTTGGTGCAAGGCAGAATCTATAAAATGGTGATCGGTATCGGTACCATTTTAAGTTCTATAACGTTGTAACCTTTCAAATTTTTGACCATTTGAAAACCCAACATTCATCTACTTTATTATCTCCATAAATTCTGCCACTGATCTGAACTGTTCATATCCTTTTATTTAATTTTTCTTGGAGACCACGTCTCGACTTTTTTCACTGTTTATTATGTTAATTTGCTTTCAAGCTGTGCCTCTTCTTCACAGTTGCTTCCAAAATTTTCGCCTCATCCTCTTTCCAGTTTCCCTTCCCAAAATTCAACCGCCTCCTCCTCCGCGTGAGCAGTTCCAACACCTCGGCTGATCTTCCCCTTGCCTACTTCCCTTCCCTCTCTCCTCCACGTCAGCCTAATCTTCTCCAGCCATCACCTTCAACCGCCGACCCCACTACACCCAAATCACCGCCTCCCACCATCATATACCATGCCTTCCTCCTCCGCGTTCTCCCAGCGCCACTTCATCACTGCACCGTTGTCTTCCCAAACCTCGCCAAGGCCCAAAACTCCAAAACCCAATCCATCCCCATCAGATCCGAGCTTCCGTCCCCTTCCATCGCCGAACAGACTCAGACATCGGCCACACCTCACCCACCATCTCCTCCGCCTCCTTCCCTTGAACACCGCCTTCGCCTGACCTGCCGTAGCTCTGGCAACCTCCTCATCTTCTTCCAATTTAGCATGTATGTATGTATATATAGGTTAGCTACAATCTTTACTCATATATATTGAATTTTGATACTCATTTGATATGTGACTCTATATTTGTATACGTGTCTTATATTTTTTTTCTTTCAGTTAGCATGTAATGGTTAAATTTGTCTTATGTTATATATTTGTCTAATAGGATTTGGTTATATAAACAGATATACATTTATTTGTATTTGCTATATATAGGATATGCATGCTGCCGTGAGTTGTGTTCCTGGATATTATATTTCCAGTCGTTGTGTATTAGTTTGTATTATAAATTGTTAATATAATATGGTTGCAGGTGAAAGTTATATGTACCAGAGTATTTAAAGTATATAGGACAGTGCAGTATGATATGATTATAAATATAATAGTAAAATATATAGATGTATGAGATAGTGGTTCCATTCTTATAATATATGTCATTTTACGTGTCCTATAATGGTTGAATTGCTTGCATATGTTAGTTTATTCAAGTGTATGCAAGTTTATATTATTAAAGAAGTTGCAGTATGGGTTTGTTGTGTTTTATAATATTATATTTTACTATGTAAAGGTTGTAGGATTTTGTATGTAGTATAGGTTGTTTTAAACAATCTGATATTTACTTTATCAAATTTTATATAGATACATGTCTATATATATTTTATTTGATGTGGCAGGTAGGCATTTGTTCATAGATATGGTCCGTATATATATCATATATTGCGTCTGCATACATTTTTGATATCATGCACAGGTTGTTGTTTGCATAGATAAATAGCTCACATATTCAATTATATATATAGAGTGTTGTGAAGTCGGTCTGCACATATTTACTGGACTTGTCTGCACATAGTTGAATAGCAATATATATAAGCCGCTTTAGTCAGTATGTTATACTTTTATTGTGTAAAGTTACAGTAGTTTGCATTATAATATATATACATAAGCTGTTGCAGTCTTTTATATATAGAGTTGTTATATTGAGTTGTATGTAAGTTTTAAACATACTGTTATATTAGTATTTTGAAAGTTGGTACATTTATATTATATATTATACTTACACTAATATTAATGGTTGGAAAGTAGATATATGTATTTATTTCAAAATTTATTATGAAGATATGGTTGTTTTATATGGGTCTATTTAAAAACAACGATTTTGAAATATATATATATATTTAATTTAATATGTGTTTAAATTTATATTGATTTGAAATTTAGTATATAAATTCTTGTTTCTATCTAATTGATTCTGATTTATTTCATTGATTTATATCAGCCTTGTTCGTCAAATTCACGTTCAAATCTTGCCTTGTTTTGAGATTCGTGCAAATCTTGCTTTGCTTTCCAATTTCATGCTTGGATTCGTAGCCTATCTCATTTCGTTGTCTATCCTCTAGCCTCGAAAGGTGAGCAATCACTCACGATTAACATTCTTTTATTTATTAAATTGATTTCAATTGAAACGACAATTGAAATATGATGCTGTAGTTATTTAAATTTTTATATATGCTATTATCTGTATATGTTCACCTGTGACATCTGACACCAGTATCTAGTATTTATATGCCTGTTATTACTATTATCTGTATATGTTCACCTATGACATCTGACACTAGTATCTGTTATTTATATTGATGATATATGCCTGTTGTTATATTTTATATTATCTGTTATCACTCTGCAAGTTCCCTGCTAGTATAGAATTCACCATGGGTTGAAATGATACATACCCGAATGGACTTTAGAATAGGAGAAAATCGTTATGGGTTGAAATGATAAACCCAAGCGATTTTCAATTGAATTGAAATTGGGATTACGGGTCGAAATGATATCTACCCGTATATATTTAAATTTCGGATTGAAATGATAAATATCCGTATCACTTAACCATATGATGTATATATACAGACACCGTTGGTCCATATATATAAATATTTTGAAAATGAATTCTATGGTTTCGGAAAGAAATATATGGTTTTAATAAATGTTGAGCCTTAAATTATTTAATTTAAATTAGGATGGATTTAATACTTATGAGATGTTTAAGTATAAAAATTATATTTTCAAAATAGATTTTGGTAATAATTTGAATAAGTTAAGGTTGGAAAGATAATTTATTAATTAAACCAATTTGAAACTTATTGAAATTGAGATTTAAGATATGATTTATAACTTGAGTTTGATTTAAATAATTTAATGAATATTTCTTGTTTAAATAAATTTAAGGAAATATTTAGTAGAAAATGAAATTTAAGGCTAGTTAAATGATACTGAATTTATTAAGTGAATATTCCCTGGTTAAATAATAAAGTTAAATCAAGATCTATATGAAACTGTTAATTTGAACTTTGAAATGTTGAATATTAAAGCTTTGAAATATATTGAAAATTTAAATGGTATCTTTAGAACTGAATTGAATTGATGAATTGAGCTTTGAATAAAATTTGAATTTGGAATTTGAGTTAATTTAAATCGATTTGTGAGACTTGAGGAAATTAAATACTTTACTTTATAAATTATTTAACCTATATATATACTATTTGTAAAATAGATATATTTGAAATGAAATGATATTTGGGTTTGAAGTATAAATTTAATTGAAATGACCACGGTGTTATAATGTATATTTCCACCTTGTAGATAGTTCTGAAGATCCTTAGAGGATGGTTATCCCAACATCCTTTAAGTTACTCGTATTTCAATTGATATTTCACTTGAGTTGGATTTATTTATATAAGAATGTTAATCCTGACTCGAGTGTTTTGTGTTTTGCTTTACGCTCGGGTCAGACCGAGTGATACAGCATCTGAGACTCACCTTTGGAGTTTGGAGCTTCCTTTGGAGATCCAACTATCGCCTCAGCTTTTAGCTCTTCTAGTTGATTCGTTCAGAGAAGTCATCTGTTGTATTGGAGACTTCACTACATTTGAGATATTCTGTTGTATTTTATTTAACTTTGATGTTTATATAGTAGCTTCATGAACTACTATTTTATCTATTCCGCTGCGTATTATTGTATTACTCTGTGTCTGTGATTCTGTGATTGATTTATTTACTACATATGCTGAGTTTTGCCAAATTTTTATTACAATTCGTTATTTTGAATTATTCAAGTCCGACATGTGTGGATTTATTGTCGATTTGAATGGTCCAAAATAGCGGGTCGTTACAGAAATATACTGAAATTGAAATGGTCTATTGAGAACTGAATTGAATTGATGAATTGAGCTTCGAATAAATTTGAATTTGGAATTTGAGTTGATTGAATAAATTTGTGAGATTTGAGGAAATTATAAATACTTTACTTTATAAATTATTTAATATATATATATATATATACTATTTTGGAAAATAGATATATTTGAAATGAAAATGATATTTTGGTTTTGAAGCATAAATTAATTTGAAATGACCACGGTGTTATAGTGTATATTTCTACATTGTAGATAGTTCCATGGATCCTTAGAGGATGGTTATCCCAAACATCCTTTAAGTTACTTGTATTTCAGTTGATATTTCACTTGAGTTGGATTTATTGATATAAGAATGTTAATCCTGACTCGAGTGTTTTTTGTTTTGCTTTACGCTCGGGTCAGACTGAGTGATACAGCATTTGAGACTCACCTTTGGAGTTTGGAGCTTCGTTTGGAGATTCAACTATCGATTCAGCTTTAGCTTTTCCAGTTGATTTGTTCAGAGAGGCCATCTGTTGTACTGGAGACTTCATTGCATTTGAGATATTATGTTGTATTTTATTTCTAACTCTGATGTATATATAGTAGCTTCATGAACTACTATTTATTTATTCCGCTGCGTATTATTGTATTACTCTATGTCTGTGATTCTGTGATTGATTTATTTACTGTATATGATGAGTTTGCCAAATTTTAAATTAACAATCTTATATTTTGAGCAATTCAAGTCCGACATGTGCGGATGCGAATGGTTGAAAATAGCGGATCGTTACAATTTTGGATCTAATTTGGCCAACGAAGTCAAAATTAATTTAGATATAATCTTAGTAAACTTTAAATAAAATCACTATTTTAATTAATTGATTAATAAAATAATTTTATTTCTTTATAAAATGATATATGATGTGTACATGTGTATCTAGTACACATAAACGTGTATGTGCACATGCAACATAAAATGTCTACTTGGTTTAATATGCACGTATCTAGATGTTGTGATTTACACCGTAATGGACATATTAGTCCCTTCATATATGTATTTGTTGTCCATTGTCATATTATATTATTCTAATATAAAATACACCTATATAAGTATGTGTGTATTTATATACATAAAAATATAAAACTAACCATATATACATACATATTCATGTGAAAAAAATCAAATATAAATTTAAATATAAAACAATTTAAAATTAAAATTTAATCTTTAGGAAAATTTCAAATTTGAAATTAAGTCTAGATCTAAAATATCCAAAAAATTCAAATTCAAAAACTTCAACATCTTACTTTAAATTTTAAAGTCTGTTTATAATTATGTACACAAAAATATTATTTTTTATTTGCTGAAATACATAAAAAATATATGAAAATATTATAAGTTATCTAAAATTATAAATTGTATGTAAATGAAAATTATATTAAGTAATTTATAAATAAATAAAAAATATTTGTTCATTTTTTACCATAAAAAACTTTTAGCAAAACTAATTTTATATATATGATTAATCCATACAGATTAATATATTTAAACCTTTTTTTAATTTAATATTTTTTATACGGAAATCAAAATTGAATTTTTTTATTTAATTTCAGATTTTATTTTATAAAATATGTGTGTGTGTGTGTATTATAATTACAATTTAATACTTTTATATTAATTAATATATCATTTCGATTTCAAATTAATGTATATAAAAAAAATTATTCTTCACGTATGAAAATAATAAATAACAAGATTTATTAAAGTAGTGTATATATATATGTGCTTATATATATAATTGTATATATGTATGTATAACAATGATTATAAAATTCAATTTTAATTTAAATAGTTTTAAATTATTTTTAAATTAAAAAACTATTTTTTATGTTATGATCGAAAGTGAAATGATACATGCATAAAAAACTAATTTTTTTCAAAATAAATTCACATTTAAAATGGCAACAAACACAAATATGAATTCGTAATCTAATTCTAAACTATATGTATATACAATTGTGTAGATGATCATGCATATAAAATTGATATAAATGAAAATTTACCTTAGTAGTGGCCTATTTTAACACATAGAATGTGAATCATACGAACTCCTAGAATGGGATTCTATCTCTTCCAAAAATCGCTAGTAATCAAAGAGATCTACGCACCTATTATTTTATTTTATTTAAACTTGTATTTGGTTTGAATGGAGAGGCTGAATGGAGGCTTGTACTTGCGGACTTAGGGGAGGAGCAAGAAAAGGAACCTTAAAAATTAAGAGGGTGGTGGGTTTAAATAAGAAGAGAGAAATAAGAAAAGAGGAGATCCAGATATGGTCTTTTATCCCCTTTTCTCCACCGATTCAAACCCTTTATTTCAAACAACACGTTCGAATCCCCCATATATGGACGACCATTCCTATAGGCTTGTGGGCTTATGTAACATCCCCCACTTGGAGGCCCAAAACTAACGGCTACGGATGCTGCAGTCATCCAAAGTTATTAATCCTCGGCGACCAATTTTGGTAATGTTAGATACATTGATACACAGAAACACATGAATATGGAAAAAATAATAAAAACATCAAATAAGTTCCTCATTCCATTTCAAAACATTTTAAATTCATTACATAATCCCACAATCGTTAACCACGTTCGGAGAAAATATATTTACTACAACATTTGCCAAGAGCGGCATATAAATATGCCTTCTTGGATGATCAGAGTATATATAGCCAATTTAACATCTTTGCCTTTACAACAACACATCAGAATAAAAATAAAAGAGAACTCTAGATAGCTATCATGCCTCCTGCACGTCTCCAGAAGCTTATATGTTAAAGAGGTACCTAAAAACCTCAACTCTCAAACTACTCAAAATCAATTGAGTACCTAAGAGTTTAAGGAGAAAACATAAACTTCGAGTCAGAGATAAAGCCTGGTATAAATAATAATCTACCATCCCAAACCATTTAGATATCTAGTGAGACCACGCTGCTTGGCGGAATGGGTTTTCCCCTCACCAGTATCCTAAAACCTTAATAAAACCATGTACTGTGCTTCTGCATCCACAATGGTTAAAATAATTCAAAACAATATGATGATATGCAAAACAAGTAAATCAATTCAGGATTACCCATCCCCATTCATTTTGACTATCTCACTCAGTTATAGTTTCTAGGGTCACTATTAACCTATTAGTTTTCATGGGCTTATTAATAACCTGTTTAATGTTTAAGGACTCCTTATCCAATTACATAGTTTTCATGGGATCACTAAGAACCTATCTCCCCTGCCAATATCTTTACTGTTTTATGGGTTCTTCCTGAAAATATTGGTTACTCCAATATCTTTTCTCTTATCCTAGTTTTCATGGGTTGAATAGGAACCTATTGACTTCTATCAATATCTTAATCCAGATATAGTTTTCATGGGCGAACTACAAATCTAATGGCCCTTGCCAATGACAAATCATAGTTTTCATGGGCTAACTATGAACCTGTCTTCTTGACATCTTCGTTTAATCATAGTTTTCATTGGCTTACTATAAATCTATTGGCTCCTGCCAATATCTTTTCCTATACACAACTTTCATGGGCTTACTGTGAACCTATTGGCTCCTGCTAATATCTTCCTTTAATATTTTAGCATTCTATATTCTGGTCTTCCTGACCTCCTGGATGTAATTCTACTCATTCAGGAGTTAACTTAATTTATATTCACTACTGGGTCAATCTAACCGATTATTCTGCCCTTCCCCAAATTACAGTTATGGGTCCATTACAATGTGAATATATACATATATGAAGAAGCAAACATAATAACTTGGTTAATCCCTTTAACCTACTAATCAAGGAATACTTCCTCAAAAACTACATTTCAAAATATATTTTATTTATGCCATGGTTTTCCTTTAAAATGAGATTGGTTATTTGTTTTGAAAACTAAGGCTTTCAAAACCTTTAAAACTTTGCTTTCGACCTCACTTGTAACCTCCTTCGAAAGTATATAAATCTCTTTTTAAAACATTAGGCCGCTGCCTTTCGAAACACTTTAAAACCTCTCTTTCGAAACCTTTCGAATGTAATAAATTATTACTTATTAACTCTTAGAAGCATAGCTTCGAAACCATTGAAAGTACCTCTTTCGAAACCTTTGGAAGCACCCCTTCCAAAACCATTGGGTTTATATTTAAAATATCATTTGGGTTGAAGTGAATATAAACGAAAGTATCTCCTTCGAAACCATTCTTTATCATATAAAAGCATTGGGGAAAACTTGATGGCGTCGGAACCATCCCTTTCGAAAGCTTCAAATCATTTAAGCAAAACACTAAAGGATGGCATTGAAACCCCCTTTCAAATCCATTGCCTTCGAAACCCTTGGACCCTTTCGAAAGCATTTAGAAAGTGGCTTATCATAAGTTTAAAACAAAGGCACCCTTCGAAAGCATTGATGACTTCAATACCCTCGAAAGGTACACAAACGACAGCTTAGTTTCGACCAGGTCAAAACCATCATTTTTGGAAGCCTTATTTTGAAACAAAGGAACACATTCGAAAGCTCCAACTTTAAAACATAGGTTGGCAACCCATTGCGAAAGCTATTTAGGAAACTCCTTTCTAAAACATATGTTTCGACTACGTAGAAAGCTTTAGTAAAACAAAGGCAGGCTAGGGGTGGGCGCAGTCAATTAACCACGCAAATCGGTTAATTTTAGCGGTTAACCTAAACTAATTTGCAGTTCAGTTAACCAATATTTGGTTAACCATTGTTGGTAGTATCGACCGAACCACAACATTTAAGCCATGACTAACTGGTCATATAAAACGGTTAACCGACTATTATTCGTGGTTAAATGGTTAATCGGTTAACCAATAAAGTTCGAACGGTTAACCGATTGATTGTTTGCAACTTCGAAATGTTTTCATAGAAATTCAAGTTGATACTTCATACATGCCACAAGTCCACAGCAGTAGTACAACCAGTCACCACACACGGCACTGAAACTACAAGGCATAGAAAATGGCTCCATTTCATTTCACGTTAACAAGACACTAACAAGTTAACCGACACTAACATTTCATTTCACATTAACAAGACTCCATCATTTCATTTTAGGCTCACCAAAAGCCAAAAGGAGAATGTCAGTCTCCATACTAAAACCAAACAGGCAGACACACTAACATGTATATATAACATATACATACTCAACACACACCCAAAATAATACAAACAAACACTTTAATATGAACACACATAATAGCAAAAACTTATATACAAAACACACGTAAATGTAAATATTATATAAACACCATTTAGGCATTTAAACATTAGATAAATGCACACAATACATCGTAAATACATAGACTCATGCATATATAACAAGAACAACACACACAAACACAAGCTAGGCGCTAAAATTCAAAATTGCATAGACCATAGCAGCCAGTCATATTTCATAGTTCATAACCACAGCAGCCAGGATTACAAGGCTACAAGCATTCATATTTCATAGTTCATACATTTATACCTCACATTACAAGCATTACAACTACTACGATTTCATACACGGCAACAACCATCAACCATTACATAGCAACAACCAGCATTACAGCTGAAATGGAACCTTCTTCTTCATCCTCCTATTCTTTGACATTTTCTGAAAATAAAATAATAAGAATTCAGCAGTTTGTAGATAACACTTAAATGGAAGATGCTGGTAATAGAGAAAAGATTAACAGTTTTCTGTAGCTTATCAATGTCTCAATAAAAAAATAGTTATTTCGATAAAAATGATTTACCAAGCACAAAAAATATATTCATACAACCAAGCAAGTTAGAACACTGCATGTTGAACAATGTTGGGTAACATCAAAACTAAAAGAGGGTACCTCAACTGATATTGGACCATGGAAAGGTTGGCCATTTTATTCTTGTGTGATGCATGGTAGCAGCTCCAACACTAGTAAAGAAAAGGAAATTATGGTGTGGTAAGAGGATTAGTAGCGTGGGCTTATTGTCACATAAAAGTGTTTATGCATCAGTTGGTGAAATAGCTTTTGAAAGTAGAAAAGCATTACTACTTTTAGCTGGCAAGATTGCCAAGCTACTGACCAAAAAGAAGATATTGTGTGACTAATTGTGCACGAATCTTACTCGATGTCAAAGTGGATAACACGACTAAAGATATAAGAGCAAAAATTGGAACAAGAAAAACATATATTCGAGAAGTTGAATACGAAAATGCATCCAAAATTTATGATAGTTTAAAGTGTTACAAACATCATAGAAATTAGTTTCCAATCACGATAAAGGTAAAGACTAGGGATATAATTTTAAGTTAATGTGTAGTTCTAAGTACATATTGTACTTAAAAAACACAATTCATAAGTACATGGAAGATAATTGATATGTATGTAACTGATATGTACTGATATGAACTGATATGAACAACAGATATGTACTAACATGAACATAACTGATATGCACTGATATTGATATGTACTGATATGACGCCCGACCTCTATACCCATGCTAGCCAAGGACACTACGGGGTAATGCCGTCAACTAGCATGGAGAATAAAGCTGTTGAGGAGCGACCATCTGTATAATTGCTTTGTGCGAGTACCGATATGCTAGATAAAAATGTAACTTTTCACCTCAAGAGGAAATCCGACATACCGATACAAACTCAAAGCTACTACACAGTGGCTATATGGACTTGGAAACAAATATAGAAATAAACATAACACAAATCAGTCACAGACAATTCATATCACAAAGGCGGAAATAGATATGAATATAACACATGAAAGTGTACATCAGAGTAGTGGTCAAATAAGATCCACAATAACATAAAAGAATATATACAAGTGCAAGATAATAGAATATGTATACATCAAGGAGTCTAATCTCAAATGTATACAACAAAAAACTACTAAACTAGAGTAGTTAGCCAAAAGTCAGATGATGGTTCCAGATAGGAAGTCATGAGGAATCACCTGTGAAATCTCAGTCTGACCCGAGTATTATTTAAGAAGAAAATAATAAACAGATCAGTCTAGCTATAAATATCAGATAAAATGAGATATAAGAAGAGATATAATAATAAAACGTGTGATAACCAAAAATGTCATACTACGTCAAGTATACATCAGAAAACCCACAAAAGTCATACAATATTTCAATGATCTCAAAACACAGAAAAGAACATCATATTCTTAATTTAATTCACCAAGCCACAAAAATGGCATACATATCAATGCCAATGGTAAAAGCTGGTGAAACATAAATTCCAGAAATCAACAATTAGAAATCTAGAAATCACAAGAAAGAGGATGGCCAATCCCATAAACTGAACATCGATGCACCTAGAAAGATACGCCCCATGTAAAGTCTAGCATCGATACACCTAGAAAGATGCACCACATGCAAAGTCGAACATCGACGCACCTAGAAAGATACACCCCATGCTCTAGCATCGACGCACCTGGAAAGATACGCCCCATGCATAAATAAACATCGACGCACCTAGAAAGATACGCCCCATGTAATGTCTAACATCGATGCACCTAGAAAGGTACACCCCATGCAAAGTCGAACATCGACGCACCTAGAAAGATACGACCCATGCATAGACGAACATCGACGCACCTAAATAGATACGCCCCATGCCCCGACTTATTGAGCCGATTGCTCCACGAAGTAAATAAACATCGACGCACCTAAATAGGTACGACCCATGCGTGAAATAAACATCGACGCACCTAAATAGGTACGACCCATGCGAGAAGTGAGACGAAGCTCAATAAAACGAGGAACAGTCCTCCATGTGGACCAAGAGACATCGCACATTGCTAGTCTAAACCATAAAATGATCATCATCGATCATCAAGAAGTGTCGATTACGCTAAGCTAGTAAATATAAGAGTTTAGCTTCATGTCCCATAACCACTTGCTTAACTCAAATATTTACGAACAGATTGTAGATCTCCACTAGAAAATTGTCACAAGAGTTTCAATCGAACAAGTCCATAAATTAACCGACGAAGTAAACGCAAGCGTTTCATACCACTTGTTTTGCTAGGCCGTTTAATTATATTTTCTCATACGAATGAGGTAAAGGTTTGTATATACTAATAGATTAGAAAACGGTTTTATAAAGGAGCTTTGTATTAAAAATAGAGTTGAAATCATCTTTGTAAAAGAGTTTGAATATTTACTATTAGTATAGAAACCTTTCTATTAAGAAGTGACAAATCACAAAATGATTGTAGAAACAATCAATCGCAAAAATCCACATTCAAAGACGTGATATAATCCAAAGAAATCGATACCAAATCCATCAAAATGGATATTCCAAAAATCCCAAAGAAAAGGTCATCAAAGTCGATAATAAATGATAACAACAAAAAGAGAATCAACACGAATCGATTAAAGTTGGAAATTCAAGCTCAATAGGCAAATAGGCAAAAGACTGCAGATTCAGACGTCTGAAATCAGGGATTCAAACGTCTAAAATCAAGGATTCAGACGTCTGAATCTGGAAAATAAAATATTTTCCAGAACAGAATTCAGACGTCTGAATCCTTGATTTCAGACGTCTGAAATAGGCACTTCTTAGCCTATTTCCTTTCTGGTTCAAAACGAACCAATTCAGACGTCTGAAAAGATAGATTCAGACGTCTAAATCTGGGAATAAAAATCTTCCCAGTATAACATTCAGGCGTCTGAATCTGACGTTTCAGACGTCTGAAACTGGGGTTCAGGGCATTCCCTGAACCTAGACAAAAATGGCCAAATGAATACCGAAAGCGATCGATCGAGCGACAACGACTAAGGATTTACGCCAAGCGACAACCCAGCCTTAACGGCTCTTCGACACACCTCAAATATCAATGTACAAATATCCATAAAAGGATTTTCATAGATTTTGATTTCAAAACTCCAAAAATTAGAATATACACCAAATCAATCCAAACCAAAATCAATTGCACAAGAATAAGTGTTAGGAATTCATACCTAACAGTCGAAGATAACTATAGACTAAGATGTGAGATAAAAATCTCACATTTGAACCCAAAAACGATAAAGAAGAAGCTTGAAAGCAAAGGAGGATCAACCACTCTTCAATCCCAACTCAAGAAGCTTGAATCTAAGCTTTAAAAGAAGAACATTCCCAAAGTTAGGTTTAGGAATTTCTGAAATAGAAGAAGGAAAGAGTTGGAGAAGATGAAGAGAAGGCTTACCAATAGCTTCTTCTTGAATTTGGAGATAGAACTTGGATTTGCAAAGATGATTAGGGCTTTGAATTTCCTAATTCTTTTTCTCTTCCCCCATTTTTGATAAAGCTTGAGTTGTATTAGGAAATGGAAGTGAATGAAGGAAGTGGGGGTGGAGCAAGGGGCTTGTGTTAGGATATAGGGTTGAAATCCAAACTAAAGCCGTAAGTGAAAAAGTAGAAAAATTCTACTATCTCTAAACATATCGAAGTTTATACTCAAAAAGGTCGCAAATGGCATTTTGAACTCAATGGAGGGGGTCTCGAGTCAAATTCGATTGTTTGCAAAAAGTAGCTTTTCGGACAAAATCCGACGAACGATGTTATATTTAAATAAAATATTTAAAATATAAAATCGATAAATATGCGGGTTGTTACAGACTCCCCTCCTTAAAGAAATTACGTCCTCGCAATACTTAAGAAAAAAATAATGAGTAACAACCATAAAATGCATATCAACACAAAGGAAAATTTAGAATGAGAAGTTCACCATAAAGAGCACGAAAGAGTTAGGCCAAACGCGTTTGCTCGAAGAATTCTCTAGATTCCCAAGGGCTATTAAATACCTGGGATTTGAGAACCATTGAACTTTCACAAGAAGAACTTATTTATTTCGAAGGCGCTCAACCCCCGAAGCAATGATGCAAATAGAATGTTGCTCATAAGTCAAATAGGTGAAACTTCAATTTCCACAATAATACCGGACTCAAGAATAAAAACCGGAATCCCAAAGACAATTCCGTAGTTGAAAGATGTGGAAAACGTCATGAATGACAGAAAATTGAGCCGGGGCAACGGCGTAGTACAATAACAATACGCTCGAGAAACTGGAAACACGAATAACTCCGAACATCGACGTAGTACAATAACGGTACGTCCAATGAACGGAAACTCAAATAATTCGGAACACCGACGTAGTACAAAAACGGTACGTCCAATGAACCGAACACCATAAAAGAACATCGGACGCGAGTCCATAAAAGGAATGAGATAAAGCTCAATAAAACGAAGTATAACAAAACGTCTGATGAACTTGATGAAAAGATAATTCCATTCAGACATCATAAAAAAATCAACCACTTGTTGCCTACGACTAAGCGCATTGACAACACGATTTCCCTTCTGGGAATAAAAGAATATCAAGATCATAAGATGCCGGGAACTCAAGCCAATATTAAGTTCCTTATGAGAAAATAAATATTCCAAAGATTTATGATCGAGGTGGAGAACAAATTTCTCCGCCAAACACAATGATGCCAAACTCTAAAAATGAAATCAATAGCCGCGAGCACTAGATCATGAGTGACATACCTAGTCTCGATCGGCTTTAATGATTTAGAAGCACAAGAGATAGCACGTTCTCTATCGCAAGAGAACGACATCCAAACCAATACGATTAGCATTGGTACAAAAGATAAAATCTTGGTTTCCCTCGGGAATCACAAGAATAAGAGTATCGGAAAAGAATTCTTTCAAATAATCTTCTTTCCCGAAAAGCTAAAACTATCAAAAATTACAATTATCTTTATTTAACAATCTTTCTAGAAAAATTTACATTTTTACAAGTCAATTTATATATATATCGTGTCTGACTGTCTCATCAAAGCGTTTAGGAGATTATTATCGATAACGTTGATCAAGCGCATCGACCAGAATTCTTAAAGCACTCAATGGGCAATACAATCACAAAATCATCTTTTATATGATAAACATGTTCTTAAAAACCTTTAAGAATATTCTTTGCTCGCTTAAGAGAAAAATCAACTTGTACTTATAAATAGATCTTATGAAAAAGATTTGCAAAATTTTAAATTACTGTTTTCATCCAAAATCAATATATACAAGAATGGAGTCATCGAGATCGTAGAATACTCGATTTATAAAATAGATGAAATAAGCTGGACAAACTGAATGACATAATAAGTCGTTCATAAGTTTCATAACGAGTGCGGAAGGCGGTAAATGGAATGCTAACTCCCGCAACTCGTAGCCAACGAAAATCGATGGCGAGGTCGAGCTAAAAAGACCTTAACACCACTCAAAAGATTGCTTAGGTGATAATCCTAAGACAAACTTAAAAATACCAGAAAATTCTCAAACTACATGAATGAGAGAACTAACACTTTCCTCATCATGTGAGTTTAAAGAATAAAATGGTGCCATCAAATTGGAATCAAAATCACAAAGGAAAAACAGAAATCTGCTTAACAGATTGAAAATGTCGAAGATGAATAGTCCATACGGGACAAAGGATATGGCTTCATAATAATTAAGCCAATCCTTATAAAAGTCAATTTCGAAGCATAAGTAAAAATCGGCTCGGAAAGAAAAATCACATAAAATAATTTCGACATCAATAAAAAGCAAATCGAGTGTTGCGGATCCACCAACCGGATTCGCAATCCTCCAAGAAGTCAACAAGCCCAAAAATGTCTAAAGAAAAGGAATCAACAAGTTCTTTTGTTATAAAATAATGAGACGAAACCCATATCAAAAAGAACTCGAATAAAATGATCACAAAATAAATGTCGTCAAGGATAGAATAGATACCTTGACCAAGAGAAGTGCTAGTAGAGGCTTGCACAACCTTTAGCTTTCCCTCCTTCTTGCTAGAAGTATGGGACACGCAGATATATGAGGACTCAAACTTTTGCAATAGCGACAATAGAGGGGTTGCGGACACTCCTTTGCATAGTTTTCCATAGAATCACAATTGTAGCATCGTCCACGGCTAGTGGTAGGAGTCTTTGCTGTAGAAGTTTCTTGTTTCCCTTTCTTGTCGGGATTGGGACCTTTAAACTTAATAGGCCTCTTCATGTTATTGTTGAAGTTCTGTTTGGCACCCACAACTTCAACATTACTTTCATTATCGGCCTCGGCCTCTTCAAGACGAAGAGCGATATCAATAAGCTAATCGAAAGAAACTTCCAATTTCAGAAGTAATGGCTTCTTGAGATTCTTGTTCAAGCCATATACAAATCTCTGATTTTTATTCAATGGGGTATTAATGTATTCAACCCCGTATTTAGAAAGAGATTCGAAAGATGCGACGTAGTCCGTCACAGAAGATTCACCTTGAACGAGGTCGATAAAACGCCGGGCCAAAGTTACTTTTTCAGCCTCCGGCACAAATTTCAATTCGAATCTTTCTCGGAATTGCTCCCAAGTGAGATCCGCTCAACGATTTCAGAAATAAGAAGCTCATACCAATCCAATGCTCTTTCTTGGAGCATGCTAGAAGCCACTTGGACTCGGTGGAGATCAACAGGATTCATGCGAGAAAAGATGCGATCGCATGATCTAAGCCAAGCTTGGATTTCAATGACACTCTCGGATCCCCGGAATGGCCTTCCACCAAAAT
The DNA here is from genome assembly GCA_030737815.1 of Allium fistulosum. Taxonomy (NCBI): domain Eukaryota; kingdom Viridiplantae; phylum Streptophyta; class Magnoliopsida; order Asparagales; family Amaryllidaceae; genus Allium; species Allium fistulosum. Next base: position 1,212,261,156 of record CM060904.1, on the reverse strand, counting down.
CGGTATAATCTCTACATAAGCGTGCAAAACCGGATCTAGGATGAGTGGGCTCTGGAATGGGTCCGATAGCTTGAGCATTCTTAACAAGATCTAGAAGCTGCTGGGCAGACATAAATACTCCCTCCTGAGGAGTAGCACTGGATTGACCAACGTTGGTACGGCCAGATCTAACCATTTCTCTTCTTTAAGAAAGAAAGAAAAAGAAAAAGTTATTCTCAGAATGAATATCGAACAATCATGATTGATAAAACAAGGAATCATAAAAAGAAAATAGGATAGAACGGGTCCAATTGACTCGAATAAAATCCTAAGGCACAGTTCCTAAGAAAGATTTAGGACAATGATCCTTGCTAGATTATTTTACATTGTTCCGAAGTTTGGCTCTGATACCAAGCTGTGACGCCCCACCTCTATACCCACGCTAGCCAAGGACACTACGGGGTAATGCCGTCAACTAGCATAGAGAATAGGGCTGTTGAGGAGCGACCATCTGTATAATTGCTTTGTGCGAGTACCGATATGCCAGATAAAAATGTAAATTTTCACCTCAAGAGGAAATCCGACATACCGATACAAACTCAAAGCTACTACACAGTGGATATATGGACTTCGGAAACAAATATAGAAATAAACATAACACAAATCAGTCACAGACAATTCATATCACAAAGGTGGAAATAGATATGAATATAACACATGAAAGTGTACATTAGAGTAGTGGTCAAATAAGATCCAAAGTAACACAAAAGAACAGATACAAGTGCAAGACAATAGAATATGTATACATCAAGGAGTCTAATCTCAAATGTATACAACAAAAACTACTAAACTAGAGTACTTAGCCAAAAGTCAGATGATGGTTCCAGATAGGAAGTCACGAGGAAGCACCTGTAAAATCTCAGTCTGACCCGAGTATTATTTAAGAAGAAAATAATAAACAGATCAGTCTAGCTATAAATATCAGATAAAATGAGATATAAGAAGAGATATAATAATAAAACGTATGATAACCAAAAATGTCATACTACGTCAAGTATACATCAGAAAACCCACAAAAGTCATACAATATCTCAATGATCTCAAAACACAGAAAAGAACATCATATTCTTAATTTAATTCACCAAGCCACAAAAATGACATACATATCAATGCCAATGGTAAAAGCTGGTGAAACATAAATTCCAGAAATCAACAATTAGAAATCTAGAAATCACAAGAAAGAGGATGGCCAATCCCATAAACTGAACATCGACGCACCTAGAAAGATACGCCCCATGTAAAGTCTAGCATCGATACACCTAGAAAGATGCACCACATGCAAAGTCAAACATCGACGCACCTAGAAAGATACGCCCCATGCTCTAGCATCGACACACCTAGAAAGATACGCCCTATGCATAAATAAACATCGACGCACCTAGAAAGATACGCCCCCATGTAATGTCTAACATCGATGCACCTAGAAAGATACACCCCATGCAAAGTCGAACATCGACGTACCTAGAAAGATACGACCCATGCATAGACGAACATCGACGCACCTAAATAGATACGCCCCATGCCCCGACTTATTGAGCCGATTGCTCCACGAAGTAAATAAACATCGACGCACCTAAATAGGTACGACCCATGCGTGAAATAAACATCGACGCACCTAAATAGGTACGACCCATGCGAGAAGTGAGACGAAGCTCAATAAAACAAGGAACAGTCCTCCATGTGGACCAAGAGACATCGCACATTGCTAGTCTAAACCATAAAATGATCATCATCGATCATCAAGAAGTGTCGATTACGCTAAGCTAGTAAATATAAGAGTTTAGCTTCATGTCCCATAACCACTTGCTTAACTCAAATATTTACGAACAGATTGTAGATCTCCATTAGAAAATTGTCACAAGAGTTTCAATCGAACAAGTCCATAAATTAACCGACGAAGTAAACGCAAGCGTTTCTTACCACTTGTTTTGCTAGGTCGTTTAATTATATTTTCTCATACGAATGAGGTAAAGGTTTGTATATACTAATAGATTAGAAAACGGTTTTATAAAGGAGCTTTGTATTAAAAATAGAGTTGAAATCATCTTTGTAAAAGAGTTTGAATATTTACAATTTTAGTATAGAAACCTTTGTATTAAGAAGTGAAAAATCACAAAATGATTGTAGAAACAATCAATCACAAAAATCCACATTCAAAGACGTGAATAAAATACAAAGAAATCGATACCAAATCCATCAAAATGGATATTCCAAAAATCCCAAAGAAAAGGTCATCGAAGTCGATAATAAATGATAACAACAAAAAGAGAATCAACACGAATCGATTAAAGTTGGAAATTCAAGCTTAATAGGCAAATAGGCAAAAGACTGCAGATTCAGACGTCTGAAATCAAGGATTCAGACGTCTGAATCTGGAAAATAAAATATTTTCCAGAACAGAATTTAGACGTCTGAATCCTTGATTTCAGACGTCTGAAATAGGCACTTCTTAGCCTATTTCCTTTCTGGTTCAAATAGAACTAATTCAGACGTCTGAAAAGATAGATTCAGACGTCTGAATCTGGGAGTAAAAATTTTCCCAGTATAACATTCAGACGTCTGAATCTGACGTTTCAGACGTTTGAAACTGGGGTTCAGGGTATTCCCTGAACCTAGACCAAAAATGGCCAAATGAATACCAGAAGCGATCGATCGAGCGACAACGACTAAGGATTTACGCCAAGCGACAACCCAGCCTTAACGGCTCTTCGACACGCCTCAAATATCAATGTCCAAATATCCATAAAAGGATTTTCATAGATTTTGATTTCAAAACACCAAAAATTGGAATATACACCAAATCAATCCAAACCAAAATCAATTGCACAAGAATAAGTGTTAGGAATTCATACCTAACAATCGAAGATAACTATAGACTAAGATGTGAGATAAAAATCTCACCTTTGAACCCAAAAACGATAAAGAAGAAGCTTGAAAGCAAAGGAGGATCAACCACTCTTCAATCCCAACTCAAGAAGCTTGAATCTAAGCATTAAAAGAAGAGCATTCCCAAAGTTAGGTTTAGGAATTTCTGAAATAGAAGAAGGAAAGAGTTGGAGAAGATGAAGAGAAGGCTTACCAATAGCTTCTTCTTGAATTTGGAGATAGAACTTGGATTTGCAAAGATGATTAGGGCTTTGAATTTCCTAATTCTTTTTCTCTTCCCCCATTTTTGATAAAGCTTGAGTTGTATTAGGAAATGGAAGTGAATGAAGAGAAGTGGGGGTGGAGCTAGGGGCTTGTGTTAGGATATAGGGCTAAAACCCAAACTAAAGCCCTAAGTGAAAAAGCAGCAAAATTCTACTATCTCCAAACATATCGAAGTTTATACTCAAAAAGGCCACAAACGGCATTTTGAACTCAATGGAGGGGGTCTCGAGTCCAAATTCGAGTGTTTGCAAAAAGTAGCTTTTCGGACTAAAATTCGACGAACGATGTTATATTTAAATAAAATATTTAAAATATAAAATCGATAAATATGCGGGTTGTTACAACTGATATGAACAAAAAAAAGATATGAACAACAACAAAAATTGACAACATAAGTTAAAAAAATTCTACATGGAAGATACTAACCATGGTGAAAACAGCGATGATGGAGATGGACTATCCATGTTGAAAATAGAAGATAATGGCGATTCACATTGATGTCCATGTACAAATTCTACATTGAAAACAAATTAGTTAGAGTATTGTATGTAAAATCAAACAAATGTCGAACTAGATTATTTTATGAACGCTAATATCACCTGAGAATGCATTATCATAATAGTAAACATCATCAAGTGAAACATCAATCCAGTGATTGACAAAAATTGGTTTGTACCTTAACCAATTTTGAGTACAAACCAATGACTCAACCATTTGTGGACTCAAAGTGCTACGAAAAGGATCTATAACCCTTCCTCCGGGGCTAAAAGCAGATTCGGAAGCAACCGTGGACACCGGAATAGCAAGGAGATCTCGAGCGACTTGAGATAAAACATGATATTTGGAACTATTTACCTTCCACCATAGTAAAACAACAAAATCATTTGGTGCATCCTCAATCGGTGCATTTAAATACTTTTCTAGTTCATTGCCTTCATTATCTCATGGTCGAACTTGTCTTAAAAAAGTATTCCTTTTTCCAGAAAGAACATCACTAACATTCACAACACTTTCACTATCAATGGAAGTACTAGATCGTGGTTCATAACATGTTTGTGTTCCAAATGTAGAATCGCTCACGTAGAATTCAAACAACCTTATCAAAATATCTTTCACACTTTTTGATATGTCATCTGCAACTACTTTTACATACATGTCTTCAACACATAACTTCAAAATTTGAAATTTATACCTTGGATCAAGCACACGCGTAACAAGTAAAATTTTGTTCATGTTACTTACGCTTCCCCAATATTTGTCAAACTTAGCTTTCATATTAAATCCCATTCTTCCAACATAAGGATTCATTTCCGCAATCAATGCTCATAGTTCTTCTTGAATTCCACTTAGCTCGGCAAAACAATCATTTGAGGTAATAGACAAAGTTTTGCTAATTTTAAAGTAATATCATAAAAATTCTTTAAGATTTTAACAAATAATTTGACATTTTTCCCATCTATAGTACCCGAATGACAAACTTCTTCATCAATGTAAGCAACAAAAATACCATCATTTTCTATCATATCATCAAAAACCCTTTTGTATTTCAAAGCTGCTTCCAACATCAAATACGTTGAATTCCACCTAATCTAAAACAAGCATAGATTTATTTTCAATTCCAAAACTTGAACACATCTCTCTAAATTTAGAAAATCGTGCTGGAGACGATCTCACAAATCTAACTGCAGTACAAATTCCAACTATAGTATTACTAATTTCTTTTAGCCCATCTTGAACAATTAAATTGATTATATGGGCACAACAATGTATATGAATGAATTCACCATTCAAAGCACAACCACCATTATAATCTTTTAATTTGTTTTTCACATAATTAATTGCCACTTCATTTGCGCTAGCATTATCAACCGTGATCGACACTATTTTTTTGTGTTCCCATTTTTTGATACATTGGATAATAAGTTTTCCAATATTTTCTCCTTTGTGACTAGTAATCACACAAAAATTTATAATCCTTTTATGTAAATTCCAATTTCCATCAATAAAGTGTGCGGTTAAAACCATATAATTCACATTTTGAATAGAAGTCCATGCATTGGTAGTTAGACAAACACCATGCAATGATTCGGAGAACAACTTTTTAAGAGAATCTATCGAGTCCTAATATAATTGAAGCATATCCCTACAAATTGTTCTACGTGAAGGAGCTTCAAAACTAGGACACAATTGCCGACAAAATTCGAGAAAACCTTCACCCTTCACAAAACTAAAAGGGAGTTCATCAATAATTAATATTCGAGCTAATGATTTTCTACATTCCTCTTTGTTAAATGACCATGTGGTGAGAGTGCAACTATCTTCACTATCGCTATTTTTTCCAAAAGCTAAAGTTTTTTGTCTCTTATCACTATCACGTGGAATTGACCTACAGGATTTCGCTACATGGTAATTCAAATGTGAAGTGCCATTAAATCTAGAATCGCATGCAAATTGTTGACCACAGTAGTTGCAAACACATTTGTTAACTTTGGGATTAATATCTTTAGTAAAATGTTTCCATACCGAAGAAGGCGTTCTAGAAGAAGGCTTGCGATTCAGGTGTGGAGGTGGTTTTCCAACATTGATGTTTTCGTCCCCTGTTTCCTCATCATCCGCTTCTTCCACATACTCATCATCATCTGTTGTTTCTCAAGAAGATCTACCAATTTGTACCTGTTATACAATTGATAAAGACATAAAATTAGCGGGAACTGAAGCTCGAAAAAATTGAAATGAAAAATGATATTATGCTATAAAGGGAACCTATTGATTAGAAAAAGATATTTGAAATAACGAATTAGTTCAATAGTTTGAGTCAAAACGTTTGAAGTAGCTCACCAATCTCTTCTAAGTATAGCAAAACTAAACATATGAGTATATACTAAACAACGTTCCATACAATTTGAAAAAAAATCAAGTCCAAATATAATAGCAAACAAATATAAAAATCAAGTCCAAAGTATGTATATTTTCTCATACAGCCATTCGCCCTCTATTCCACACACGCATGCAATCACACGGACACATGCATGCATGCACGAACAAATACTGGCACACAAACCTTCGCGTACATTTGTGCATATATGTACAATATAGTTTTAGATAAATTTAAATCGGTTTACTTTTAAAAATAAATGTACAAGAGTACAAGATTGAACAGACCAAAGAAATTTAGCCAACTCATATTTAGTAATTTAAACCTTTGTGGATATTTCTTTTCATTTATTTAAAAATTGAGCAAAGTCTAAAATAGTAGCAGCTTATAAAACTAGATTATTAAAGCAATGGGTCGACACTTAGGAACTCACAACCTTTTCGAAATCAATTACTAGATACAAGCATCAGTTGAGGAGTATTTACGCATGAATAACACACCCAAAACACACATTCACAAATAACTCAAATAAACAAAACACTAAAAGGTATAAACTAAGTGCAGAACAAAGTATCAAGCAGTAAGTACTCATATAGGGTAGTCAACAGGAGCACACATTAATACCTCCAGGAAAACAAAGGAACAATGTATATATACAAAGCATAGAACATGATATATATTGTAATGCATGTACATATATACAGGGCTACACAAGCAAGAACATCCACACGCATGCAACTGGAGACACAATCACGCAGATAACTACCCATATCAACACACTATAGCGATCTAAACACAATTAAGATTCTCATCACACTATAGCGATATAAACGCACATAAGATTTTCAAGCACCGAAAGTTATAACATTTAAAGTGAAGTCAACAGGGTACAAATTGTGGCAAAACAAAACATTGGATACAGAAAGAAGCAACTCAACACAATACAACAAAAGAGTGTACAAGGTAAGCCAAAGAAATATATAAACGTACACACTTAAATGACGCATGGTGAAAATCACGATTGAAACGATGCAAAAAATGAAAATCAAACTCACATTTTTTCTCTTCCTACTATTATTAACCATTGCTGAAATCGGCGATCTAGTGAGTAAAGATTGAAGAGCAAGGAAGCACTCGACAGATTGGAAGAGGATCGAGTTGATTATCACGATTGAGAAGAACGAAATGAAATAGATAAGATAACTAATTTGGGGAACGAATTGGGTTCTGAGTGAATACTGAATAACGGCTAGGGAAAGCGCGAATTGTTAAGGGTTAGGAAAAAAGCAATGGGTCAGATAGCGAAAAGAATTGGATTTTGGTTGGCCTGATAATTTAAAAAATAGTTTTGGTTAACGTTTAACCGATATATAACCGTGGTTAATCTTTAACCGAACCGATTTTGGTCGTTTAACATCGGTCGGTTAATTAAAGTTCGGTTAACCAACTTTTTCGGTTAAAGCGGTTCGATTAAGATCGGTTCAGTCGGTTAAGTCGGTTTGGTCGGTTAAATACCCACCCCTAGCAGCTGCTTAACTTTTTAAAACAAACGAAGGTATCAACCCCCTCGGAAGTAATGCTTTCGACACCATGCCTTCCACCTTTCTCCAATCCACTTCGTACCAATATCATTGATACCATGTGTATTGGTTTCGGCCTAGGTGGGTTTTGACTGAGTTGAAGCGGAAGCATTGGAGTCGAAAGACACTTCTAATAGAGGCGGAACCTGCTTTTCTAAGTAAAAGCTGATTAATGCCAATTAAAGCAAATTCCATCTAACTAACCTGCCCACGTGTAGACATATGATTGGTTGCCTCAACTTTCTAAATTACTTACAAAAATAACTGCCGCTTAATTTCAGATCTAAACCAAGATTAATTTAGCAAATAAGCCCTTCCGTTAAGCAAAATCAATATTGCAAATAAGTCCTGCTTCTAAAATAATTTAATTTCCATAGCAAATCAGTTAGGAAAAATCCCCAAAAATTATAGAAATTCACTTTCGTCATGTTACCTTACATATCTAAATTCAAACCTAAATTCTCAACATAATTTCTGAAATTAATTACTAAACCCAATTAACCATATTTTTTTCCTTTGGAAATTCATAATAATCTTTCCATAGCTTGGAAAATTATCAAAATTAAAACCCAACTCCGAAATCATGTTTTACATAACATATAATTTTTCCATGGCATTCAAGAATCAATTTCAATCGGTTTTGCCCTAAAACTGCATAAATCCCATTTAAACAATCTTGTTTAAATCAAACAAATTATAATTCATGCATATCATCATCCAAAACATCATAGAAACGAATTTAATCTTAAATCCGAAAACATATGTTCATAAAACAAAATAGAGATGGTATAAATTATTATTCACCTTGATTAGATAAGGAGATTGGATTGAGATAAGGGTTATGGAATTAAGGTACGGCTAATACCCAATATACCCTTGTGTAACTAATTAGCCAATAAGCCATTCTTAAGCACATTAAATTAATTAATTAAGCACGACCTTCTTATCATTTATTCAAATCTCAATCCTCTTATCACTTAACATTTACATTATTCTATTTAATTTATCTAATTAAATCTCCTGAATAATATTATCAAAAATTAGGGGTTTTACAGGCTCCCCTCCTTAAAGAATTTCGTCCTCGAAATTCAATAAGGAGTAAATACTAAGCATAGCAATCATCTGTAACGACTCCTAACACCTATACTGGTCTACCTAACTAGAAATTATATATATAAATCTAATACAGACATACCCTCAAAGCAGATCGGGTTAAGTATCTCGAATCTTGTCTTCTGTCTCCCAACTACAGTCCTTCAGATTGTCGCTCCACTGAACTTTCACTATGTTGACTGTCTTGTTCCTCAATCTTTTCACCATGAAATACATTATGGACACCTGCCATACTGCTTGGCAACTCTACTATGTATGTGAGCTTTCCAATCCTCTCTATAATCTAGAATGGACCAACATATCTTAGTGCCAGCTTCCCTGACTTTCTGAACTGTACCACACCCTTCATCAGTGATAATTTAATGAAAACCTTATCTCCAACTGAGAATTCTAGGTCTATACGCCTTTTATCTGCATAAATTTTCTGTCTGGATCGAGCTTCCTTCATCCTTTCTCAGATTAACTCAATCTTCTCTGACGCCTCCCTAACCAAATCTGGACCTAAGACCAATCTGTCTCTAGTCTCCAACCAACATGCTGGTGATTTGCATGGCCTTTCATATAAAGCTTAAAAGGCGCCATTCCTATACTAGTATGATAACTATTATTATAAGAAAACTCAACCAAATGTAGGTGATCTTCCCAAGATCAACCAAAGTTCAATACACAAGCTCTTAGTAAATCCTCGAGTACCTTATTGACTCTCTCTATCTTCCCATCCATATGAGGGTGAGGTGCTGTACTCATCTTGAGATTAGTGCCTAACACATCCTGTAGACTCTTCCAGAATTCACTAGTGAGCAAAGCATCTCTGTCACACACTATGCTACTAGGAACTCCATGTAGTCTAACTATGTTCTTCTTGAACAACTTAGCTAAAACATGTGTCGTCCTGGTTGATTTAACTGGAATGAAAATGGCACTCTTGGTCAACCTATCCACTATAACCCATATACTTTCATTTCCTATATCTGACCTTGGCAATCTGTCAATAAAATCCATGGATATCGAATCCCATTTCCAAACTGGAATATATAGAGGTTGAAGCAATCCACTTGGCTTCTGATGTTCGGCTTTCACTTGCTGACAGTTTGCACACTGCTTAACCCACAAGACAACATACCGCTTCATACCTTCCCAATAGAAGCTCCTCTTCATATCTTGATACATCTTGGTCCTTCCAGGATGAATCGTAAACTTGGATCGATGACATTCTCCAAGAACTTCTTTCCTCAAGTCCTCAACATTCGGAACACACAATCGTCCCTTCTTTCTCAACCATCCTCTCTGGTCAAGACAAAAATCATTTAGATCATCCATATCAGTTCCAACCTCTAATCTTCTCTACTAATAATGGATCCTCCTTCTACTCAGAAGAAATTCTCTCGATCAACACTGGTCGAACTTCTAAACATGATAACATGGCAGTACTTTTACTAGAACTAGCACTCGATCTTAACTGCACGTTACAAGTAGTCAAAGCTTCTAAATCTTTCCACTCTGCCAACATAGCTAACACCACATTCTGATGTCTTCTGCTAAGAGCATCCGCCACCTTATTTCCTTTCCCAGGAGTATACTTCTATACCAAAATCATAAGCAGCCAAAAATTCCAGCCACCTCTGCTGTCTCATATTCAATTTGTTCTGAGAGAATAAGTATCTTAAAGACTTATGATTTGTGTATAGCTCAAATCTCTCCCCTAAGAGATAATGCCTCCAAATCTTCAATGCGAAGATCATCGCAGCCAACTCCAAATCATGAGTAGGATATCTCACTTCATGCGGTCTAAGCTGTCGTGAAGCATAGGCAATCACTTTACCCTTCTACATTAACACAGCTCCCAATCCAGTTCCACATGCATCGATATACGCTACCAACCCTTGGTTTCCGTTTGGAACTACTAGCACAGGTGCATTGGTCAACCAATGCTTTAACTTAAGGAATGCTTCCTAACGTTTGTCGGACCAAACAAACTTCACCTCCTTTCTGGTTAGCTTAGTCAAAGGCGCTGCTATTCGCGAGAAATCCTTGATAAATCTCCGGTAATAGCCAGCAAGTCCAAGAAAACTTCCGATCTCAGTCACCGTCTCTGGTCTCTTCCAATTATTAACAGCTTCGATCTTATCTGGATCGACTGACAACCCCTTCTCTGAAACCACGTGACTAAGAAACTTAACCTCTTTCTTCCTGAAATGACACTTGGAAAACTTAGCCTTTAGCTGATGCTGCCTCAGCGCCTCAAGCACAACTCTAAGATGATCTTCATGCTCTCTTTCATCCTTAGAGTATACCAAAATGTCATCTATAAACACCAACATGAACCTATCCAAATACTCTCGAAAACTCGGTTCATTAAATCCATGAAGAAAGCAGGTGCATTCGTTAACCCGAATGACATTACTAACCACTCATACGAACTATATCTTGTCCGAAATGATGTCAAAGAAATATTGTCCTCTGCCACTCTTAATTGATGGAAACCTGTCGCCAAATCCAACTGGTAAAACACTCTGGCTCCACACAACTGATCAAATAGACCATAAATTCTCGGCAAAGGATACTTATTCTTGATCGTCCTCTCATTCAACTTACGATAGTCGATACACATCCTCAACAACCCTTCTGGTTTCTTTACGAACACCGCGACCGCTCCTAAAGGCGAACTGTTTGGTCTAATAAAATTCCTTCCTTCTAAATCCACTAGTTGCACCTTCAATTCCATCATCTCAGTCGGTGTCATCCTGCTAGGCGGTCTATTTACAGGTTTAGCTCCTGGCACAAGATCTATTCGAAACTCAACAGCTCGTTTCGGCGGTAGTCCTGTGACTGGCTCAAAGACATCTGCAAACTCTCTTGCCACTCAAACCTGACTTAACTCTTCTCCCACTTCCATTGCACTTAACAAAGCACAACTACTCCAGTCATAATTATCCATTAAGAATATAACTCGGTTATGACTGTAAGGGTGTCTTAGTGTTATCTCCCCATCTTGGTAAAATATCCTAGCCTCATACCTTCTTACCAATCCATATCCAAAATGATTCCGAAATCTGCTAAATCGAAAACATACAGACTGCATGAAAACTTATGACCTAACAAATCAAGTTCTAACTGGTCACATCTCATCCCTAGAGTTGTAAACCCTCCTATTGTATTCTCAAACCTTAAGGAAGTAACAAATTATGTGGGTTCTAAGCATAACCTATCAACCAAACACGGGGTATAAATGAATGTGATGCACCGGTATCAAATAGTACCCTAATGGTTAATCTGAATCAAAACTGTACCTTCCATCAAAGTCTTCCCTTTATCAGCAGCAGTGGGCTTAGCAGATGACGATACAACAGCAAAAACCTTTCCCTTGTCCGCTCTGACTGGCTCTACACACTGGTTCTTATAATGCCCAACTTGGTCACAATTGAAGCACTTCACATTCTTCTTCTCTGCAGCCTTCTTCCCCTTGCCTGACCGACACTCATTTGCATAATGACCCTTCTTGTCACACTTGTAGCAAACTAAATCAGCCTTTGCCTTCTTGGGAGTGTCTCCCTTCTGGGCTCCCTTCTTCTTAAAGAACTTTCTTTTCTTTCCCTAAAAATTCTGGGTTTCAATAGGCTTCTCTCTAGCACAAACAACAAGCATCTCCTCATGGCGAATTGCCATCTCCACAAGCACATTACAAGGATCAACGATATGTGTCAGGGTCGCCCTAGTAAGCTCAGGTCTCAATCCCCGAATGAACCTCTCATTTCTCCTTATGTCAGTGTCTATAGTAGCATGCCCATATCAGGATAGCTCATCAAACTTAGTGGCATACTCGATTACCGACATGTCTCCCTAAACTAGATCCATAAACTTTCTCAGCAATGCTAACTTAGCAACTGTAGATAAAAATCTCTGTTCTAATCTCCCTCTAAAATCTGCACAAGTCAACTCCTTCTCCGGAACCCTGGTAGTAACACTATTCCACCAATGAAGTACTAGCCCTTGCACCTGCCTAGAGGCCGACCTCTTCTTCTGCATATCATCCAAACCCAAATCTGCAAAGATTCTCTCACAATGTAACAGCTAATCCTCAACTTCTATAGCATCCTCTGTTCCCATAAATGGCTTCCCACCAAGACTGGTGCAATCTCTACTCGGCTTAGGATAATTATTCCCAACTGGAGCCACGGGATTAGCTCCTCCATTTCCAGCAACTCCAGCAGTAACTCCTGCTTGCATCATATTGATGAAGAACTGAAACATCGCCCCCATATCTACTGGTGGATTTCCAGCATCCATATTGGCATCAGCGTTTTGGTTAGCATTTGCCTGTCAACCTTGGTTCCTCCTAGTACTAGGACGAGCATTTCCATTGGTTGTGGTGCTTCCTCCACCGAGATTTCCACTTCCGTTTCCTGCTTCCATATCTTCTTTCATGTAAATATGCATACGAGCCTTACTAAGATACAAAAGAACGGTCTAAGTGAGAGGGGAATCCGTACTTATATATATCTATATACAAATACAAGTATGTTACTATAGCGTTATCCCAAACCCCGATCATATTTTTGATTCATTGGATTATGATTCAAAAAGCTTTTAGGTTTAACTTTTCTTTTAAGTTTCATAAACCTCGCTCATCTCCCACTTGGAGGCCCAAAACTATCGGTTACGGATGCTGTAGTCAACCATAGATATTAATCCTCGGCGACTAAATACGGTAATGTTAGATACATTGATACACATGAATATGACATTTTTTTTAACACATCAAATAAGTTCCACATTCCATTTCAAAACATTTCAAATTCATTACATACTCCCACAATCATTAACCAAGTTCAGAGAAAATATATTTATTACAACATACGCCAAGAGCGACATATGAAGATGCCCCCTTGGATGATCAGAGTATATATAGGAAATTTAACATATTTGCCTTTACAACAACACAGTGGAATCAAAATAAAAGAGAACTCTAGATAGCTATTGTGCCTCCTTCACGTCTCCAGAAGCTTATTCGTCTAAAGAGGTACATGAAAACCTCAACTCTCAAACTACTCAAAATTAATTGAGTACCCAAGAGTTCAAGGGGAAAACATAAACTTCGAGTCAGACATAAAGCCTGGTATGAATAATAATATACCATCTCAAACCATTTAGATATCCAGTGAGACCACGCTTCTTAGCGGAATGGGTTTTCCCCTCACTAGTAACCTAAAACCTTTATAAAACCATGTACTGTGCTCCTGCATCGACAATGGTTAAAATAATTCAAAACAATATGATGATATGAAAAACAAGTAAATCAATTCAGGATTACCCATCCCCATTCATTTTGACTATCTATCTCAGTTATAGTTTCTAGGGTCACTATTAACCTATTAATTTTCATGGGCTTACTAATAACCTGTTTAATGTTTAAGGAATTCCCATCCAATTACATAGTTTTCATGGGATCACTAAGAACCTATTGGCCCCTGCCAATATCTGTACTATTTTATCGGTTCTCTCTGAACCTATGGGTAACTCCAATATCTTTCCTCTTATCCTAGTTTTCATGGGTTGACTAGGAACCTATTGACTTCTATCAATATCTTAATCCGGATATAGTTTTCATGGGCTAACTACAAACTTATTGGCCCTTGCCAATATAAAATCATAATTTCATGGGCTAACTATGAACCTATCTTCGTGACATTTTCATTTAATCATAGTTTGCATGGGCTTACTATGAACTTATTGGCCCCTGCCAATATCTTTTAATATACACAGTTTTCATGGGCTTATTGTGAACCTATTGGCCCCTGCCAAAATCTTCCTTTAATATTTTAGCATCCTATATTCTAGTCTTTCTGACCTCCTGGATGCAATTCTACTCATTCAGGAGTTAACTTAATTTTTATTCACTACTGGGTCAACCTAACTGGTTATTCTGCCCTTCCCCAAATTACAATTATGGGTCCATTACAATGTGAATATATACATATATGATGAAGCAAACATAATAACTTGGTTAATCCCTTTAACCTACTAATCAAGGAAAACTTCTTCAAAAATTTCATTTCAAACTACTTTATTTATGCCATGGTTTTTCCTTTAAAATGAGACTGGGTTATTTGTTTTGAAAACTAAGGCTTTTGAAACCTTCAAAACTTTGCTTTCGACCTCACTTGTAACCTCCTTTGAAAGCATATAAATCTCTTTTCAAAACATTAAGCCCCTGCCTTTCGAAACACTTTAAAACCTCTCTTTCAAAACCTTTCGAATGTAATAAAGTATTACTTATTAACTCTTAGAAGCATAGCTTCGAAACCATTGAAAGTACCTCTTTCACAACATTTGGAAGTATCCCTTCCGAAACCATTGTGTTTATATTTAAAATATCATTTGGGTCGAAGTTAATATAAAAAATGTATCTCTTTCGAAACCATTCTTTATCATATAAAAGCATTAGGGAAAACTTGATGGCGTCGGCACCATCCCTTTCGAAAGCTTCAAATCATTTAAGTAAAATACCGAAGGATTACATCGAAACCCCCTTTCGAAGCCATTGCCTTCGCAACCCTTGGACCCTTTCGAAAGCATTTAGGAAGTGGCTTAGTATAAGTTTAAAACAAGGGCACCCTTTGAAAGCGTTGATGACTTCAATACCCTTGAAAGGTACACAAACGGCAGCTTAGCTTCGACCAGGTCGAAACCATCATTTTTAGAAGCCTTATTTTAAAACAAAGGAACACATTCGAAAGCTCCTACTTTAAAACATTGGTTGGCAACCCCTTTTGAAAGCTATTTATAAAAATCCTTTCTAAAACATATGTTTCAACTACGTCGAAAGCTTTAGTAAAACAAAGGCAGGCACTTAACTTTTTAAAACAAACAAAGGTATCGACCCATCGGAAGCAATGCTTTTGACACAATGCCTTCCGTCTTTCTCCAATCCACTTCGTACCAATATCCTTGATACCATGTGTATTGGTTCCGGCCTAGGTGGGTTTCGATTGAGTTAAAGCGGAAGCATTAGAGTCGAAAGGCACTTCTGATAGAGGCGGAACCTGCTTTTCTGAGTAAAAGCTGATTAATGCCAATTAAAGCAAATTCCATCTTAATAACCTGCCCGCAAGTAGACATGTGATTGGTTGCGTCAACTTTTCAAATTCTTTACCAAAATAACCGCCGCTTAATTTCAGATCTAAACCAAGGTTAATTTAGCAAATAAGCCCTTCCTTTAGGCAAAACCAATACTGCAAATAAGTCCTTCTAAAATAATTTAATTTCCATAGCAAATCAATTAGGATTCCAAAAATTATAGAAATTCACTTTCTTCATTTTACCTAACATATCTATATTTCAGACCCAATTTCTCAACATAATTTCTGAACCCAATTAACCATATTTTCGTTTGAAAATTCATAATAATCTTACCATAGGTTGGAAAATTATCAAAATTAAAACCCAACTCCAAAATCATGTTTTACATAACATATAATTTTTCCATGGCATTCAGGAACCAATTTCAATTGGTTTTGCCCTAAAACCGCATAAATCCCATTTAAATAGTCTTGTTTAAAACAAACAAATTATAATTCAAGCATATCATCATCCAAAATATCAAAGAAACGAATTTATCTTAAATCCGAAAACATATGTTCGTAAAACAGAATAGAGATGGTATAAATTATTATTCACCTTGATTAGGATAAGGAGATTGGATTGAGATTGAGATTTATTCCCCTTGCTTTAATCCTTAGCTTGATTTGAATTTCCCTACTTTTCTTTCTAGCAATGGCCGGCTCCTTTTTATATTTGCGTTTTATGTTTTTGTGAAAATGAGAAATAACGTGAATGGATGGCAAGACGTAGATATATACAAGGGTTATGGAATTAAGGTGTGGCCAATACCCAATATACACTTGTGTAACTACTTAACCTATAAGCCATTCTTAAACCCATTTCATTAATTAATTAAGCACGACCTTCATATCATTTATTCAAATCTCAATCCCTTTATCACTTAACATTTACATTATTCTATTTAATTTATCTAATTAAATATCCTGAATAATGTTATCAAAAATTAGGGGTGTTGCAGCTTATATGAGTTTTCAAACTAGAATAGTAAGTTCACATTTAAATCAAATTCAAATGCTCATCGATATCGTATATCGACATGTACATATATAACTTATATATACGCTCTATTTTCAACACTGATTCAAATAAATCTAATAAAATTTTATAATTAAAATTTTATAAATATTAATTTATAACATTTATAATCTAATTAAATTAGGTGGTATTCAGAATATTCAACATTGCAGTTATGTGACTCATAGGTGTAAATTCATTTGGCGACTAATATCAAATAATTCGAATATTAATGTTCACATGTCACCTTAGTTGGTACTTTGAAAGTTTGGCCAAATTTTTCAGTCAAATAGTTTCTGTAAAATCCAATTTACTAATTTAAGTGGTATCCGGTAGTGATAATTATTTACACCAATTCTCTTCATCAAAACTATATCACATTAAGACTTATGGAATTTGATATTGGTCAAAAATACAATATCATCCACATTCAACTTGTATAGTCCAAATGCAAAGTCCATGTTTCAATAATGATAAATATTATTAAACAAATTGCTCTGCCCAGAAACTTTGACTTTGAGTTGACTACAGCGAACCGTTATACTAACCTCATATATTCGAGGAGATGAATTCTCTATGGAGTATTGTTTCACTTACAATGCTCTAACTTAGACCCAACTATAGTCGCTCGATGGATGTCATGCCACAATTTAACAATAATTAAGGCAAAGTTCTACATTAAAGCCTGACAGTATTCTCAAGTCGAGAGAATTATATAATATTGCTACATCAATATTTTTTGTTTGAATTAAGTTATATCAACCAATAAAAAACTATTGAGTGAGTCATTCTATAGTTATCAAATAACCATCAACTTGTAAACGCTCATTGCCCCAAGTAGCCATGAGTAATACGCTGCCCAACATTTGGAGTGCGTTACATACTCTAGTCTAAATGCATGTATTAATATTCAGCCTTGAAGCATCTTGATTAGGAATATTTAAAATGACATGTTTATTTTCATTATGATAAATTTATCATGATTATAACACATTATAATTACTATCACAAAACATATTATTTATGTGTTTTCTATTAAATATACTTAAATTAATTAAGTAACTAATATAACACATTATATCAAGTATTAAAGAAAACACCTTTTATTTCAAATGAGATTTTATTTCAAATGAGATTTTATTTCAGAGTTATTAATTTACATAAGTTATAGAATTTCCCTACGACATACCCCTAACTCTATCAGATACCAAGGAATCACATCCTTATATCTATTGACCTGGTAGATAGACTAAGATTAAGACCCAACATAGAGACAGATAGCTGGTAGTGACAAATCCAGTGGGTGGTTCAGACAGTTTGTGTATGATTTGTTGTGACATTGTGTTGTCGAGTCATGGATGTGTATTTTCTTGTGATTGTGTTTTATTTGTATTATTGGATTCAATATAATATTGGGGATGAACTAGCTTAAGAAGTCATGATAAATTATGTAGGGTTATTGTTGATGGTAAGGATAGATGATGAACATAGGCTAGGGTTGAGTTGCATACCTAAGGTTGCAGTTATAGTTTGCTTTGTGTATTCGCTTGAGATCCTACGCAATAGGTTGTCATCATTACCTATTGCTAGAAAGTATCCATACGTATTCGAGGAGGTGACGACCGTCACATAGAGAGATTGCATTCCATAGTGATTTGGTAAAGGTTGCTAGATCTATTGTATTTCCTTTGAGGAGGATGGCACCGAAAGCATAGAGGAACTAGAGATGTAAGTAAATAACCTATTGAGGAGATGGTTTATTCATGGGAATATTTCCAAATGGGGAGCGCATGTAGTATTCTCCACTAAGGTGGAAGAACCTTTAAGACTTTATATGGATTACCATGAGCCGAACAAAGTGAATAGAAAGAATATGTATCATCTTCTGCATATGATGAGTTGTTCGATCAACTCCACGATACAAAGGTGTTTTCTCAGTTTTATTTGGCAATTTAGTTCTACGATTTGAGAGTGGCAAGGGACAATGTTTCCTTTACTGTATTCCAAATGCCATTGAGATTTTATGAGTGTTTGGTTATGCCGCTTGGGCTAACCAATGCACCGACATACTTTTTTCTTCTTATGAACCATGATTTCAAGGATCATCTAAATAAGTTTATGCTTGTGTTTGCTGATGATGTTCTTGTTTACTCACAAATAAAAAAGAACATAAGATGCATTTGAGAGTGGTGCTTGAGATGTTGAGGAGGCATTAGCTGAAGGCTAAATTTTCTAAGTTTCACTTTTAAAAGAGAGAAGTGAGGTTCTTCGGTCATGTTGTTTCAAAGTAAAGTATTGCCATTGATTCTGCCAAAGTAGTAATAGTCCAAGATTGGGAACGACCTAAGAATGTTACATATATGAGAAGTTTCATTGGATTAGTGGGTTACTATAGACGATTCATAAAAGACTTCTTAAAGGTAGCTACACCATCGAGTAACTTAACGAATATGAATCGCACCTTTACTTGGGATGCAAGGTGTAAGCATGCGTTCGTTTGTCTGAAGGAAAGGTTGATGAGTGCAATATTATTAGTCATTCCGGATGGGAATGAGGAGTTAACTGTATATATGCATGCATGTGGTGCTAGACTGGGAGCGACATTGATGTAGAGAGATAAAGTTATTGCTTATGCGAGTGGTCAACTGAAACCTTACGGGAGGAAATACCCTGCCCATGATTTGAAGTTAGCAGTGATAGTGTTTATATTGAAGGCGTGGAGACATTACATACTAGGAGAGAGGCTCAACATGTTTATCAACCTTAAGTCATTAAAACAACATTTCTCACAAAAGGACCCTAACCTTCGATAGCTGCGATGGTTAGAGTTCTTTGCCTCCTATGATTTGACATTTCCTATATGCTTGGTAAGGGATATGTAGTTGCAAATACATTGAGTAGGATACATCTAGCTTGGGTGCTCGTTTCCTAAAGTTGATGCAGTCAAAGTATATAGTTGGGTATGATATTCGATCGAGAGGTGAGCTACGGCCGAAGATGTTAGCAAGTTTAACTGTTATACTTACTCTGATAGAGCAGATTATTACTTGTCGGAGAAGTAATGCTAGACTAGTAAAGATTAAGTCTAAGCTTGAGACAAAAGTAGAGTATGAGGATATGAAGCAATATGGATTCAACCAAGATGGCTGGCTTTGTAGGGATGGGAGATTTTATGTACCCATGTTGATGGACTAGAGATGAGGTGCTAAGTAAGTACCATCACTCAAAGTTGACAATCCATCCCAAAAGCAATAAAATGTGTTGAGATATGAAGTAGACATTTTATTGGGAATGGATGAAGAAGGATGTTAGGACATTTATCTTGAAATGTGTGAATTGTCAGCTAGTGAAAGCTAAGTAGAAGAAACTGTGTGGTTTGTTGCAACCGCTTAAATTTTCATAGTAGAAGTTGGTGCATACATCCATGAACATCATCGATGGATTGTTGAGGACTAGACGGGGGGGGGGGGGGGGTAAGATATCATTTGGGTCAAAGTCAATAGATTGACGACGAGTGTTTGATATATACCCTTAAACTCCAGTATGAAGGTATCAAAATTGGCTGAGTTGTATATGAAATGGATTGTATGATTCCATAGTGTACTGAAGAGCATTGTGAGTGATTGAGACCAATAATTCAAGTGTGGATTTCAGAAGAGCTTATTAGAGATTTTTGGGATAGAGCTGCATCTCATTATAGCTTACCACCCACATAACGATGCTTGATCAAGAGAGTGAATCATATTCTAGAGGATCTATTATGAGGTTTCATCCTTGACATAGGCCCATGGAATGATCATTTACATTTAATGTTCGCATATAGCAATAGTTATTAGTCGAGCATTGGTATGGCACAATTCGAGGCATTATACATCCGACCATGCAACATTCCTTCATGCTGGTGGGAAGCGGAAAAGAAACTAACACCATGGTCAGAAATGGTAAGAGAGACTTCAAAGAAGATTGAGATCATTCGGCAATGAATGAAAGATGCACAAGACAGAGAGTTACGCTAATAATAAAAGACATTATTTTAAGTTCTTATTTGGTGATATGGTGTTTGTAAAAAATTTCTTCGTTGCGGAGTACGGTTTAATATGGTAATAAGGAAAAGTTGGCTCCAAGATTTGTAGGTCCTTTTCCAATACTCGAAACCTTGGATATAGAGTTAACTTACTGTAAAAGATGGCATGTGTGCACAACGTGTTCCTTGTTTTGTATTTTAAAATTTTTGTCCACAACTCAAGTGCGACTGTTGCATTAGGTATTGATGATATTAACGTTGAACTTGAAGCATCGGGACCTCAGAAGCCTATTTGTATAGTCAAGTAGAGTATGAAATAACTTAGGAGAAAGACGGTGAAGGTGAAGGTTTAGTGGAGTGAAAGTGAAGACAATAACACTTAGGAAACTGAGGAGAGCATGAGGATCGCTTATTCGTAGCTCTTTACTTAGTAATATTCCATTTTAAACGTTGGCTTTCACATTTGGTATTTTACTTTGCTTAGTTTAATACCTTACACGTTATGGTGTTAACATAAGTTAGTTTCTTGCCTGTTTGCATCATTGATTATTGCTATGCTTGTTCAGTTGTTAGGGATGCTTGGTATTGATGTTGTTTTGTGAATGCTTTGTTTGAGTTGGATTTCGAGGTGAAATACTTAATGGGGAGAATGTAATGACCGGCATTTTTATGTATTGACGAATTATAAAAATATAATTTTCATAACCAAATTGGGTCAAAATAGCCCAGAAGTTTAGGAAATGTTGAGTTTTGATATTTTTGACCCTTAAAATTAATTATGGATGGTTTTGATCCTGAAAAATTGTAAAAGCTAAAACTTTTGATAGAAGCCAAATTGTGTCTTAAAACCACTTCCAAATGAAATATTTGATGATTTGCCTCTATAGAGGTCATATAGATTTTTGGCCTTACGATTTGGGAGATATCATAGTTTTGATTTTAATAGTATTCGGGTAGATTAGTGGGTAACTAGCCTAAGTCCAAATTAGGTATGTTAACGATTTAGGGAATTATGCCTAATTGCAATTATATAGATATTCCCTAATCACTTTTGCACTCCCTAAAAACTTATCCTAACCTCCATTTAATCTATCTCCTATCAAAAATCCATCAAAAATACACTAAATTAGGTCTAATCAAGCACAGATTAACCAGAGTATTAGCATAGGAATTTTCTAATTACTGGTTTGGGTGCTTTGGAAGTCTTCCTTCTGCTGTCCACTTCGGATCTACATTGATTTGATTAATTTTACATCGATGGATGAGTGATTTATCATCTCACAAACTTCATTTATACTTATATACATTAAATCATGCTTTTTATTTATTTTGATGTTAAAAATGATTACAGACTGATTTTAATCTATAAATGTTTTATAGATGAATTCAAATAATTTTAAATGGATTTTAACATTTCTTTTAATACCATGGTTGATTATACGAATTCTAGTTGGTTGTTTTGATTTGCTATGATACGATGTTTGTTGTTTTTTGTGCAATGAGTTTCATGTTTGAATCGGTAGAATTTTCTCATGGATAAAGGATTTGAGATGGAATGACTTCGATGGATTGACTCTATAGTGTTTAGATTCGAATTGATGCAAACGAGTCGCAAAAGGGTCGAACCATTCAGACCAGAGGACCAGAGATGAATTAAGGCAAAAAAGTGCACGAAAATGGCTAAGTGTCGAGGAGCGTCGATTGGAACCGACTTATGTGGGTCAGTACCGATCGATCGACACATGTATATTTCATGTTGTTAAGCTTGGGGACTGAAGCTTTAAGGCAAAGCGATGAGGTAGTGAGTTGCCTTGGCGATTTGGAGCTTCTAATTCGAGGCACGCATAAGGAAATCCACCATCGATAGATCCTGAGAGGTAAAAGTGGAAATATGATGAAAGACATTGGGCTAGATGAAGGAAAACATGAATGAAGCTTTGGGCATAACACGGGGAAAGCACACAAGTTTGGAAGAACCAAAATTTTTGGCTAGTGTTGGCCAAGATTGTTTAGTATTGACCCACATAAGTCAGTACTGATCGATCTGACCTTGTTTGAAATTGAAGACCATGGCCAGGGGAGGGTGTGTTATCGATTGCATGTGCTTTATATTGATGGTTTAGGAGATATTATCTGCTACCTATTGATCTAGTTCATGGAGTTGACGTAAGGTTTACATACGACAAATATGAGATAGAAGTGGGGATACTCCGAGCAAGGCATAAGGCTATTTCGGGACAAACACGTGACTATTTAAGGGTTGACACGAGGAAACTTCGATGAGTTTTGAGGTGACCAAAGAAGTGACAATGCTTTGACTATTCTACGTTTTTTGTATTGTAGATACACTGCATCATCTACTGATCATCCGATGAGACAAGTTCAAAGCAGTATCGACTTGTAGATTAGAACAAGTGAGTTACACTATCGTGATGTGCACCAAAGGGATCATTGGATAACTTAGAGTTGTGATGTGTGCTTATAAAGCAGGGGTATATGAGAATCCTCACTATGTACGTTGGACCTTAGTGGTAGCCTAGCTCGCCTTAGTCTTGACAAAACCTTAGTGACGGTATTTATTCGAGCACTGATGTGATCGTGATGTTGAGTGATTATTGACCTTTTTGATGGTCATACGAGTTATCTAGGGAAAGTAATGGCCGTAAAGAATAATAAGTTAAGAAGAGATAACTTATTTAAAGAATGAAATTGGATATCTAGCTTAATAGCTATGTGATAATAAGCGGAACCATTTGAAATAATGGAAGTGCGAAATAAGGCCTTAGTGGCACTAATATGTCTAAGCATGACATTATTTATGGTAATTTTGATGGAAGTCCTTTATGGCAACCAAATGTCTTGACATGACAATATACTTGGTAATGTTAACAGAGTTTCTTAGTGGAAAATTTCTGTATATTCACGATAATATACGAGATTGATGGAATAAGCCATTCATAGCATCAAATTGTCTGTTTACGTCATACATTTGACGATTATTGGTGTGAAGCCTAGATGGCAGCCATTTGTCTAAACATGACATGAAAAATGATTATTGTTGGTGTAAGGCCTGTGTGGCAACGGTTTGTTCAAACACAACCACAATAAATGACGATTGTTGGTGTAAGGCTTGTGTGGCAATCGTTTGTCTAAAAACGACATTAATAAATTGTGATTGTTAGTATAAGACTTATATGGCAATTGTTTGTCTAAATACGACATAATAAATAATTTAAAATGATGTAAGGACTTGGTGGAAAGCTAATTACTTGTTCATTGTAAATTTAAGAGAAAATACCATGCTTTATGTCTGATCTGTATTTTTATTATTTCCCATAAACTCATGAGTACTCATTTGAGTAGGCTGATTTTGGAGGTATAGGTAAGTATCCTTTGGAAAGACGATTAGAGGACCCGAAGATGAAGCAGGAAGCTTATTTTGCAAAGAAAAGTTGTTTTGAAAATTTCGTTGTGTAAAACCAGAGTTTATAATTGGTCAAGTGTCCATGTCTGCATCTTCATATGTTAGGCATGATACTCTATTTATATTTATTTCTTATTATATTTACCTTTGCATGGGAAGAGATGGGTTAACGAGGATCTAATGAAACAAGTAAAAAGCTTGACGTAATGAAAATTTATTTAGCTGCTTTGTTTCTTAGTGTTGTGCAAAAAAAAGCCGAACTCACTTTGTCGCCTGAGAATGATTCTGGTAATGACTACTAAATCATCGACATCTATTTTGGGTCAAGAAGTGGGGGATGTTACAATTTGGTATGAGATCTTAGGTTAGGAGATACTAAGTAAAACAGAGCTAAGTATAAGTTAGAAAACTATAAAATAAACACCATGGGGGAAGGGTATACGCTATCTGTATAGCGTATTTGTGTTTTGATATAGCTATATATAAGAGGATATGTTTACCCCTCTATTATTACTGTCTCTACTTCCATTTCTTACGAACCCTTGCTTGTGCATAAAGTAAGAATGAATGTATGTAATGGACATTTGACTTCAGGAAGGATGACGGTGAATCCTAGTAAAGGAGACGATAGTATGCAAACTAACGACCAAGGAAGGGAGGCAGCCCTAGAAGTTCGTACAAAAGCCGGTAATGAAAAACCTGCGTAGGTTGTTGTAACACCCTGAAGAATTTAAGCGGAGAAATTCAATAAAAATTAAATTTAAATTTAACAAGAAAAAACATTATTTCGCAAACGTCTAAACTTGGCTACGAATGTTGCGTTCGTAGTATTTTTCTGGACAATTTTCATATATAACACTTTGAAATTTGAGCTAGTATGGAGAAGTTACGAACATTTTAAAACTGGAGAACAAAATTAGTTAAATAATAAATAAGGAAACTAAACTATCCTTAATTAAATAGCTCCACCGGTCGACACCCTTGGGTGTGCTGGTCGACAGGTAACGATCGACCGACCCCCTTGCGGTCGACTAGTTGATGTTGAAAATCGATGATTTTGAAGCGAAGAACGGTCTGGATTGAACGAAATGTTTTTGCTTGGCCGTGAATTAATTGTTGAATGTTCTGGATGAAACCTAAGATTCTTTAGGGTTAATCTAACAGTTAGGACTAATATAAAACCCCTATAAATATAGAGCTAACCTAAACCCTATATCATTAGAAATTATCAGTATACCGAAACTCTATCAAAATCTGTTCTCCACTTATAAAAATTCTCCAAAATAAAATTATTATAAAATAAAAAGAACTCAAGAACAACGGATCGAGGAAAGGGCAAACAAACGATGGTAGATTTTGGAGCGGATATTAGGAGCAAAGCTTGGATCCGAGGTGAGTGAGAATACTTTTAATAAGATGATTATTTGTAATTAATTTTAATCTACACTATTTGATCTAGGTTGTTAGAAATTATAAACATTGTCTAATTAAATCTGAAATTTAATTGCTGGTATATGTACATAATTTCTCTTTCCTAACCTAGATCTGTAAACTTTATATGTAAACTTATAAAAATTAGGATAACCTGAGATGTTAATAGTAACGTTAGGTTAAGCTAATCTGCTGTAAACTTGTGTAAATCTATTAATTTAATTTGAATAAGAACTTTGGACAAACTACAAAGATTAGGTTACTGTAAATCAACATTTGGGTTTCACTACATGCAACCTAAGAACGACAATAATTAATATAATATATACAATTAACAATAATTAAACAACCGCAGATTTTATACCCCGACCGATAGACGACATTAATTGGAGCGGTCGACAGCAAGCGATCGACCGCCCAGTATATAGCGGTTGACCAATAGGCGTTCTAGACGCCCAGGTTGAACCTTGGCCTAAGCGCAGGTTATAAATAATAACTAATTTTTTATATATTATGTACATAAATGGATGTTAGGAATAATAGGGAAGTTGGTTCCCTACAAGATTATGTGAGGATGTTGTGGACTACATAAATGCTATTTATCCAGCGGGGGTCGATTATTTGATTAGGGGTGATTCTATTGTAAATGGCACTCACATGAGATTCTACGGTGGATGTGTAACACTAACTGATGCATGACAAAGTGCGTAGGCCCGATGCAACGGGATTTCTTTGGCATTCACGGATACCTAATGCGATATGATGATGTATTGTTGATGATCCCGACGAGTGCAATAAGAGGCATATAATACTATTGAGAGGTGGACACAGATGTACACGATGAGACACTTAGGCAAGTCGGCATTGCGGGTTCCTTATTAATGCATAGCTAGGGCATGTGGAAATTGTAGGGAAAACTTATGCAAGATAGTTACATGTAGTCGTAATGTATGAGATGTAGTTCCATACGGAAAAGTTGAAGGATGATCCTATGTTGGAGGAGTTTTAGTATCTATTACTCGATCGTCAGTTATTGAGGTTTGATCCGTAGTTCGATTGTTGTAGGAGCCTTCACAAGTTGTTAGTGTAGATGTATATTAAGTAAAAACCCTTAAGTGAAGAACCACAGAAATACATGGACACATGTAAGAATACCTAAGATCACGTAGAGTAGAATAAAAGTCAACTGCATATGATCACCATATATTAATAGTGTTTTCACTCACTAGACTTTTGTTTGGCCCACTGTTTTCCTTTCTTTTTCACCACCATAGAAGGATAGGGCAGTAGATGATAGGCCCGATTTCAGTACGTGGAGAGACAAGCTCATCAGTGGAGTTGCTTATCATTTTATTTACTCTCCATGTTACCATATATTTTATCTAGTATTTAGTATTTTATCAGACTATGAGTTATACGTTTATATACACTGTATTTGATTACGTACTTTTTTACGAGACTGTGCTTTGAGATATTTTCTAAGATGATTATTTTCTGTATTTATATTTTTTTCCATCCTCTATGAGTTCAAAAAGAGTAGTAAATCTTTGATCATATCTGTACATCTTTAGTCTTTCAATGGTTTTAAAAACCCCGATAGCTCGTATATCTTAGCACCGACGTGAGTCCAAAATTCATCCTAGGCTTTGAATCGGTGTGTTGGGAGGTGTCGTTGTCACATGTGGTATCAGAGCCTAGGTTTAGAATTCCTTAGGGATAGGGGCTTGAGAGAATGTACTTGAAAGTTTTTGAAAAAATGGTTTTTCAAATGCTTTCAAAAGAGTTTCAAAATGGGTTTTCAATGTGTGTGTGTGTGTATATAAATAAAAGTTTCCAAAATGTTTTCCAAAGATTTTATGTAAGTGTAATCTCTTTCTCTTATTCTTTCCTATAATATATGTGGAAAGTTGCTAATAAATTCCTAAATCATAGGTAGAAGATGAGTGATTCGGGCTTAGGTGACGTAGCCAAGATTCTGGACTTGAACGTCTTGATTTGGTTCTGCTGAAATCTTCAGGCAAGGGACAACTTGAGCTTAGTCCCAATAGAGCACCTATGGGGAGAGTGATAGGCCCACCTGCCGCTAATTTTGCTAAGCCATGTAAGGATTTTTTGAGCCTTGGACGAAGCCGTACGTGGGGGCTGAGTCATATGTAGATTCTAGAACATGGATCCGTACTTGTGAGAGTGTTTTTGGGTTGATGGGTCTTGCTGATGAGGTAAGGAGACAAATTATTACTTGGCATTTACTGGGGAGGCCCTGAGTTGGTGGGAGGTAGATGAGGCTGAGACTGATGGAGGAGAGATCACTTGGGGTTGTTTCGAAGACGTTTAGAGATGAAGTATCTTTCTAGAGCAGAGGAAGAAGAGCAGTTGGAGAAGTTTATTCACCTGAGCAAGGAAACATGTTAGTAAAGGAGCATGTCAATCAATTCGATGAGGTGGCTAGGTTCGGGATGGAGTTGATCAATACCCTACATAAAAAGGCTCTGAAATTTGCTAAAGGGATGAATCAACCCCTTCAAGGTTTACCTCTAAGCTATATGCTCATGGGTGCTACATATGAAGTGTTTGTACCAAAATGTTGCACCAACACCCTAGAGATTATGTAGAAAATGAAATTAAAGAAAAAGTAAATTAAAATGAGAAAAAACAGAACAACACACGTTTATAGTGGTTCAGCCAGTTGTTGCGTACGTCCACTTGAGATTTTCATTAATGGTATAGTTGTTTTACAAGTGTTGTTCTTATGGTTCGGTACAACTCGATAGGTAATTACAAGAAATGTGTAAAAATTGCTACAGAGCTCCCAGATCCTCGAAACTATGCCCCTCCATGCCTATTCATAGCCGTAGGTTGCGGGGAAAAGCTCCAGCACATCCTTCTCCACATTCTCCATGATCTCCCGGTGGTTACTCAAGAAGAAACGTGACCATGTCATCAAGCAGCTATAAATTAGAACCAATCCATAGGCATGGATCGGTACCGATCCATATGATCTTCTTATGAATCTCTCTAACCACCTTAGAATAAAGTGATATATCGGTTAGCTTTGTGATTCCAAACTTGTTTGTGTAACCATTATCCTGTTTCTTGGCCAGTGGGATGGATCGGTGGAAGAGTAAACTTGTCGGTTTCCATGTTTGAACCATTTGATAGTAAACATTTGGAGATCGATACATGGAACTTGAAATGGGCTTTTGACATCAAGACTTAGCGATAAGAGGGAGTTGGAACTATTTTGGATACCAATGGATCGACATCGAACTATCAACTTGATGGATCGTGCTTTGATTCTTTTGAAGTGGTCTTGTCTGTCTTGCGATCTTAGTTGTATTTAGTTTCATGACACTACAACTATCTCTCTAGGCCTTCTACCTTAATAGCTTTCATGCTCTATTCATCAAGTTAATCTAGGTATTGCCTAGTTAGAAGGTTGGATAACACATACCCCTTAAAGTGTATCTTATTGCGAAAATAATGTGCTTTGAATTTGGAAAAGTCGGGATTGCCATATCGGACTCCAATCCATGCTTTAAATAGTTTCGGACCTTTTCGGCGAAGTTTTATGTCTACAGTCATTCGTTAAGATGCTTCACTAGCATTAGAGACTATAAAAAAAACTGGAGTGTGCTCTTATGATCTGTCATCCCAAGCTTGGTAGTTATGAACTGATTCCTTTTCCAGATTATTCAAGTTTGATTCTGCTTTTGTTCGGTTCAACTTATTGAATATTGAGTCTGTACTCGTACACTTGGTCCAATTTTCCATCATGCCCTTAGTCCCTGTACACACTGGCTCCTATGAAACACCGGATACATACATATATATGCACATATGCATATATATTTCATTTTTGTTTATTTTAAACGTCGATCGGTCAGTACCGATCCATATGCATGGATCAGTTTTGATCCATGGCCTTTGAATGAGGAGATTTATCTGCCTATTTTCCTAGATCGTGGCCTATATAATTGAGCCGCCCCCGTTCTTATCCTCACTTTATTTTATTATTCGAATCTATGCTTTGATCTGCCATTAGAGCTCTTGCTACCGAGACTTTGCACCACCGTCACTGACTAGAGCTAATGCTACTACCCTCTGTCATCCAAGCAGTCATCATCGCCTTCAAGCTTTCCATCGAATGAACCCACAGGATCAGTCCTGATCCTTTACATTCGAGCCAGACTTCGCTCCAATCTCTGAATCAATTACCTTCCTGAATCCCGATAGTCATAGTTAGGTGGTAAAAAATGGAGGCGGACGCTGGTAGATTTCATGTCGATGGTTGTGCCTTGGATGAGGGAATGAAGTGGAAAAGGAGACAAAAACCCACCACGGTTATGGATCGGTATCAGTCCTACCATTGGGGATTTTTGATCTTCAAGCTCTCTTTTGAGGGTTTCATTGTCAATCAATGTTTAGATTTCACCGGACATTACCTCCTGAATTTTATGCATCCCGAGGCATGGTCAGTGACATGAAGGTCCGTCGGGATGGTCAACGATGATGCTCACTTCGAGTGAACTTCAAACTTTTGAATGAACTATTGTACAATGTTGGAAATTGGCACTACACGACACTGCACAACACGGCACTAGACTTTCACTTTAGCATGAGGTATAACTTTTAATCAATCTGATATCAATTGTGTGTTATTTTTGATAGCTATGGCTCATTGATGTTCTAAGCGTCTCTCTGCTCAAGCTGCAGGTCCATCAATGTCAAGATATGCTGAATCAGACACTAAGTCAAGCTCAAATCCTATTCCATCTGGTCGACAGCCTCCGACACAACCTGTGCCTCAACCTGAAAATCCATAAGTAGAACAACATATCTCGGAAGTTCTAGTAGAGCTTATAGAAGGCCCAGAAGTTGAACCTGCCCCCGACACTCTTGATAACGCAGTTATATTAGATGATCTAGCTGATTCTGTCACATCAAAGATCGAGGAAGGATCAGTTAGGAGAATTTCCGATAAGCACGACATTCCGTTTGAGGATGTATTAGTCCCAATGCATAACCAGAGAGCACACCATCTACCAGATGGGTATACAACGTGTAATAGGTATATGTGCTTAGCAGGAGGCATTCCGTTATTTAATCAGTATATCCATCAAGTTCTACATTTTATGAGATTGGCTCTAGCTCGGCTTCATTCAAACAGCTATGCATTCCTCCATAGCCTGTTCATTATATTTGCTCACCATTTTGACCAGATTCCCAGTAATCAAGAGATCTAACATCTGCTCAGTTTCAAGCATCGTAAGGGAAATCCTTCCCTCATCTTCTTAGAACCATCCAGGGATTATCAAATTATAGCTGGCACGTGTAATAAATTAAGCTATTTTAAGGAAGAATTCTTTTTAGCTTGACGTCTCCCTGGATTTGCAAAGCATGGTTGTTAAGTTCTGCTTATGTTTTTTGCGTTTCAACCCAGGATCATAATTTCTGCTATCACTGAACGTATCTTTCGTTCTTTGCAGATATTCCACACAAACCTACCAATTCAACTTTGGAAGAGACTGTCAAACAACTCCATGCAATCCTAGAGAATGAGAGAGAGGTCAAGGTACTGCTTAGCGATGATAATCTATGGTCTTATAACTTGTTGGAATTTGAATGTAGTTTTGGTGCTGCTCCAAAAGCTTCTGATAGTGATGAGGGAAATTCCTCAACCGGAAATAGCAGAAACCACTCTCCGGTACCCTTAGCCCAAAGTCCAGAAGTAAAGTCTAATGATGTACAAGAGCACATCGAAGAAGGTGAAATCAGAGGTGGTGATAAAGGAGAAGGAGCAAGCTGTGCGGGTATTGACATAGGCCATGATCCATCTGATAACGAAGATGACGAAGATCAACAACTTCTCCAAAAAAGAAGCCTTAGGCTTAAAATTGGCAAAAAGAAGACTTTGATTCTACCTCTTTGATCACAACTGCATTTGAATCACCCGTACAAGTTTTGGAGGATCCTTTTGCTAGTCTTGGGCTAATACCGAAAGTAATCGACTGCTTTGGCCTAACACATATGAGTATTGGGGATATTGGGTCCCCCATTCAATTTTAAGAGGATGTGCCTTGTACCAAAGTAGGGGAGATTACCACTGTTAGAAAAATTCAAATCCACGACCTACCGGGGGGACATTAGGACACTTTCACGCACATACGCATGCACCGCACTCTTCACAACTTATTCGTGCTTCTGTCTTGTCAAAGCTGATCTATATTCGTTTTGTTCGTAGGTTCTATGGAATGACATGGATTATAAGAGGATTTCCTGAATCAGTTGGGTTACCAGCCAAGACACAAACCAAATGCATGACCTCACAAGCCCAGTTATGATTTCAAGTCTAATCGGTGTTCAAGTTGCGATCTTGGAGGCATAGAGAAAGACTACATGCCCCGTGATTCATCGTCTAGGCAACGATCTAGATCCAGGTCTCCCCAATCAATGGGTTCGGAAAAACAGTTTAGTCACCGTGACAACGTCCTTCATAATGACCCTTTACATGCTTCCCTCTCTACCAACCAGCCAGTGCCATCTCATACATCTCAGCAGTCTCATCGTCCGTTGAAATCCACTGCTTTCGATTTCTCTCAGCACAGATCTGACAAAGCACCTCTCGAGAAGCCAGTTAAATAGACTGTCATTGAAAAAGAACAACCAATTGCTCCAATTCCTCAGATTTTTGAATTACAACGCCACTTTTCGAAGTTCAACTTCAAATCCTACAAGTTCATTTTGAACTTGAAAGATATTGCTGTGTACATCAAGGATAAAACAACTGTGTATGTTGGTGATGTGTATTATCAGTATGTCACTTGGAGGAGGCCGGCTGATATATTCTCGAAATACTCTGAGAATCTAGAGGTTGAGATCTCAGGAATGAAATTCACTGCGAACAAGAATGACGACATCGTCACCCATCTCGACAAAGATATTGCTGAGTTAGGTATCTAAATGCTACGATCGAGCAAGAAAGAAAGAATCATCTAATCGAAGTCTTTTCATCATGGAAATTATGATTTGGCTAAAGAAGTAAAAGTGCTAAGGGCACAACTGAAAGGAGAAAAGAAAGAGAAGTATAAGGCTCTTTAGATTGCTCAAAATTATTATGAGAACTCCTTCATACACCCAAAAGAGAGATGATGTGCGCAAGGAGAGAGATGATGCGCTAGACAAGGAAAAAAGAGTGGATGAGTTGGTGGCATCCGTAGAGAGACGGATTAAGGATTGCTTTGATCCATTCATCACCAACTACAATGCCAATGTTCTTAAATTCAAAGATCTAGTGTGGCTTGGCAAAGCTTATCCCCATGCTCTAGCGATGGCATGGAATAAGATTGTGTTGGAAGAGCGAGAACATTCCCTAGGAGGCGAAGTTGACTTAGAAGAGAAGGAGAAGGAAATCCTAAGTGTAGAGGAAATCGAGGTGCTCAGAGTAGGTGAGCTCGTTTTGCTCTCGGAACTTGCTGCCACAATTCAAAAAGAACAAGCCGAAGGTTTTGGCACTACTCCTTAGGACACCATTACAGACCATACTTTTAGGCCTCCAACTGTCTCTGTCACTCTTTCTTAGGTATAATCCTGATGCGCCGTAACACCAAAAGCCAAGTATGCTATCTTTTATTCAAGCAGGGAACTCAGGTGGTACGCCTGCCAACACTGAGCCTTAATCTGGTAGAGGTATATCGTTGACCTCACCCATATTTGAGAGAGCACACATGACACCAATCGACATCGCTAATCTCTCATTTCATCTTTCTGAACTTTCAGGTCAGTCTCAGATTCCAAGTCCTCCCAAAGAGGGCTCTCAATCAGGGACATAAGCAACAACTACCGATGCAATGGTCATGACCATCTCTGAAGTAATCCTGACATCTCGGTCAGTGATGCCCTCGGTCGAGATGCGCAAATGATCGGTCCGCTACAAGAAGAGGGTCCTGGAGACTTTTAGAAAACACATGCTGATGATGATATTGAGATCACCGAGATGCTTGATCATGCTTACGGGCTTTCAATGGGCGAACTTCTTGAATAACATATCAAGTCCTCTATAGAAATTAAGCAAGATCTGACTAACTTTTTTCCTCCTCTATCAATAATTTGCCTAGCGAGACCATTTTCGCTTCAGTCACACTACCCATGCCTGGGAGAACTTAAAGCATGTATGCCAC
Source organism: Allium fistulosum (assembly GCA_030737815.1). Lineage (NCBI taxonomy): Eukaryota > Viridiplantae > Streptophyta > Magnoliopsida > Asparagales > Amaryllidaceae > Allium > Allium fistulosum. The sequence continues at coordinate 1,212,227,207 of CM060904.1, read as the reverse complement.
CATGATACTTAGCTCTCTTTTGAAGGGCAAAGGCAATGGAGGAAGAATAAGGAAGAAACCAAAGGGATCCGGTGAGCCATCTTCTGCAAAGAAGAAAGAGAAAAATAATAGTACCAAGAAATGATCATCCATCTCCTTTGCGCTTTTGGTTGTATAGTATTAGGAACCAGCTTTTGTTTTTAGGCCGGTTTTGTGCGGGCTCGGCCCGCGCTTTTGCTTTCATCTTGTTCTCAATAACACTTATACATTTTCTTCCAAGTCTTATTTTGGTTATGAATAATGAAGACTTTTTATTTTGTTCAAGTCTTGTATTAATTTTTCCAAGTGTTTGAGAAATGCGCTTTACATTCAATGTATTTGCGATTCACTTCTAGTCGTCGTCAGACTAAGTTACTAGTCCATTCCAGCATTTGAGAGTCAATAATGATTATAGAATGTTTGTTTGCATATAACCATATTCGTCCATGGAACTTGGTCAAACTCAACTTAGTTAGAAAGTTAACTTGAACATCCATTTTAAGGATGTTCTGAGTGCAATGGCGCCTAACTCTGGGAATCAATCGAGATAAGTCATCTTCGAAGGTCTCCTCAAACATCCTTCTCCAGAGTACATGCCTTCGCCACACCAAACTCCGAGCGTCGGTTGGAGTTAACCACTTAATCATAGAGGTATAAAAATCCTTTTCCAGGAAATTTGTCTTTGATCGTGCCTAACTCCTGACATTGATCAATGCAAGTAAGTTCTGACCTATCTCCAGGCATACATCTTTTGTCCTCCCTGCTTCGGACAAGGTGTGGATGCTCTGCAAAACTCTGGGCACGAGTAGTAGAGGCGAACTGTCTCGTTCAGCCTTTGAAGGTTTATACTCCTATCCTTAAGTCGTGGATCAGAGGAGTTGCTTGGCATCTCTCCGAACGCCAAGTGTGGTTGAGCTTCGTGTGTTTGATCATGGATTACAGAAGCTTGGTTGGCACCTATCTCTAGGTGCCTACACATCTGCATTTTACACATGCAAGTTCATCTAAGTAAATGTTACTAATCCCAGTGTAAAGCCAAGCACGGATAGATTCATAAACTTCAGGAGTCTTTTCTTTTATAAACACTAGAAATGACAGATTATGTCTGGTTACACAGCTTTGATTAGACATGTACAATTTACATTCAAGTGAAGTAGCGTCGTAAGTGTTTGCTATTCCACGCCCGTAGGAGTGAGATCCCATCCACCGTTGTCAGCTTGAATATGCCATCTCCAAGCTTTTGTTTAATTGCATACGGACCTTCCCATTTTGGGCCCAAGTTCTCAAGGCGGGGAAGATTCGTTTGAGAACGAGATCAACGATGTCGGAGATCTAAGTCTTGACCTTAGTATTGTAGTATCGGGCGACTCAGTTCTGATGCGCGGCTTCTCTCAAGTCAGCTTCATCATGCTTCTCATTAATTATATCGAGAGACCCCAGTATTAGTTCCTCATTCTTCATTGGATTATAGTAAGTCAATCGATGAGAAAGTACTTCAAGTTCAACCTGGATCATAGCCTCTGATCCATAATCCTGGGTGAATGGAGAGTGGCTAGACGATGACTTGTGGGTCGTTCAATAAGCCCAAAGTGCCAGTGGAAGTTCATCGACCCACTTGCCCTTAACCTTCTCCAATCATTTCTTGAGAATGCACTTAATGATTTTGTTTACTGCTTCGACCTATCCATTCACCTAAAGTTGTGCCACTGTAGCAAACCTCTTCTCAATACGGTGCTTATGGCAGATATCTTTTAACTCAATGCTGTCGAATTGGGTCCCTTTATAGAAGATAATCGTTTATGAAATCCCAAAACGACAGCTGATGTTTTTAACCACTAAGTTGCTTACTTTCTTTGTGGTGATTGCGGCTAATGGCTCTGCCTTGGTCCTTTTGGTGAAGTAATCAACTGCGATGACTATGTACTTCGCACCACCTTTTAATATTGGCAACATACCAATAATATCGATTCCTAAACTACAAACGACTAAGGACTAACCATTTGAGCAATCTCTGTTGCCCGGGCTCTTGGTATCTTAGGGAATCTCTGGCTCTTGTCATACTTTCTAGTTTGATCAACCGCATCTCGGTTGACAATTGGCCAAAAATACACATAACAAGGATCTTTTTTGTTAGGGTTTGCCACTCAATGTGGTCACCACAACCCCCTTGATGAACTACTCTCAAGAATCACTTAGCCTCACTATTGGTGACACATCGAAGCATAGGGATCGAGAATCCTTTTCTGTAAATTACTCCTTCTTGCTTGACGAATCTTGCAGCTTTATGAAGGAGTTGACGTCGTTCGTTCTTCCTGTTTAGAAAGATTCCTTCTATAAATAGTCCTTATTCGGAGTCATCCATGACTCTCTCTAAGGTTCAACCTCCAAGATTTGATCAACATCCATCTCGTCGATGCTCGGAGTTGATAGTAATTTGATATGACCCTCAATATTATGCTTAATTTTTTTTACATCCCTATAATTTAATATTCTCAGAGTAATTTTATTTTCAAACAATTCATCCAGGATCCAATATTTTCCACCAATATAAATATATCAGTTTAATTCCTAAAGATATACACATACATATGAAGATGTATGTGTTCCTCTTGTTTAAAATCAGAGTATGTTTTTAATTCCATTTGTTAAACAAGAGCAGGCTGTTTGGTTTGGATTAGTTTGGATTTGAAGAAATCTGCATATAGTTAATTACCTTGTTCTTTTGAATATTTATAATATGATAATAATTCCTGTCCATATTTGGTCAAAGTATTTGGGATTTTTTTTCATAGTTCAAATATATTGATATTTGGCTAAGACCAGAAAATGATATATTCTCTTATCATTCTCCACTTATTTATTTTCTAGAAACTTTCTTATTTTTAATTCAATCTATATGACTTTTTTATTTCAATCTTAGCCTGTATAACACATTGTAAGTTGAGTATTTGCATAAGATTTGCTGTGACAAGCATTTGAACTTAAAAATATTTAAAAGATTAATGTGTGTTTCCAGGTTTTAATAGTGCAGACCTGTCCAGATTGCATATCTGGTATAGCTTTTAAAAGTTGTTTGTAGTGAAACAATTTCTAAATAATCTAAAGTTTTTGAAAGGTATTTTACATTCAGAACACCATCAAATATGGTCGACCAAAACCTCACTCACTTGAAGCTGGTTGACCCATAAGTCTTGTGTCTAACAGACACATGTTCAAGGCAATGGAATTATTTCTTAAGCCTTGCAAAATGTTTACTTTTCTCAAGACAATTCAAAAAGTGGTATTAAAACTGGTTTACAAAGTTTCACAGTAAAAAGATTCAAATCTTTATAAGTTTACCTCTAGTTAAATTCAGATTTTATTCTAAAAACTCAGTGCATTGCTATGTCTCAAGAATTGACCAACACATAATATAAATTATGCAAAACATTTACTCACATACATATATGTATATATATTTTTCTTTCCATGCTTTCATATCTAATACCTAAGCATATTTTTCTGGTTTTCAACCCAGATATTTCTTTTAATTTTTAAACCTTAATGCATAGTAATAATTCAACAAATAAACAACCAGTTCAATCACACATAGCAAGTTCATTACATAACATCAAGTTCAAACACAACTGTCTCATGAATACATGCAGATAAAATCAAATTAGACTCTTATTAAAATTAGCTAGCATGTTCATTCAATCCCTTTTCATTTGCCATACTTCACTTTCTACTTAGCTCTTGCATTTCCTGAAAGAGCATTGGTGGATGCCTCATTTTAAAGTGAGACACCCCCATATGCCATGAGCAAATAAGGGTCAGATCCATGATCTGGTATGAGCAACATCAGTATATTCATGATATTAAGCAACAGAGAATTAGGAGTGTAATAACTTGCTATTTGAATGAATTTTTGCAATCACTTATTATATCATTGTGTAAATAAAGTGACTCAGGTATGATAACTCCATCTATCATTCCTATACCTGCATTCATAATCAAGCAAACATAATCATCTATTTGCAACATGGGCATTCACTGGAACTATGATGGTTCCACACCAACCAAACTAAGAAATATTCATATTCCTATCTCTTCATGAACAGTTTGTGTAAATTCAGTTTAAATTCCTGCCTCATCTGCCATCAAGGAATCACAGGGACACATGGCAATGAACTAATTCACATCATTGCACAAAGATCTCAGGGCTTAAACAAACCATGTGCCAACTTGCATACATCAAATATAACAAGCATTCCAGCAGCCTTCTTGGCCTTCCCTTCCCTAGTTTATTTACTAGTGCATTGATTTAAATATTATCATCAGATAGCTAAGTGAACTTGTCACTGCAAACATGGTAACACCCATAAATTTTCTAGCATAATTTACTTAGAAATTTAGTAGACATTTATTTCCAAAAATGTGGACATTATGTCTTGATCTCAGTAAAATATAAGAATATTTTCAACTGTAAAAGAGGCATGGCATGTTCTTGTTATATTGATCTGCAAGCCTTTATGATTGATTCAGATTCATGATCTGGTTCAATCATAGTTTTAGCTTGTGAGCTTCTTTTTTTTTTTAATTTGATTAAGGGCTCAGCACTTAGAAAATTTCTATTGCACCCTTAACATCTTTCTTCTCAAGCCTCAGCACTTATACCAAGTATAATGCAGCTCCCAACATTTTTCTTTGGTAAAGTTTCCATGCCATAGATCTATAACAGTTGAGAGTATTCTCTATATAATTTTAAGATTCTGGACTTTAACATTTCTGAGTAAAATAAAACAGTATGATGCACATCCAAAGGCAAATATCTCAACAAATCAAAGATCACCAAAAACATCCATATTAAATCATATCAGATTTAAAATAAAACATCCAAAAAGCATTGATGAAATCATATACAACAAAACCAGCAATATGTAAATGGCAATATAAAAAGTGGCTGCCTCATCCCAGGTCTTAATGCCATGAACTCAGTGAGGTTACTCACCTAAGTTCTTCCTTCTCTTGTTTCAGAAAATCCATATGTGTGTGTTTTCTTCTTCCTTTCAATATTTTCCTTTCTTTCTTATTTTTTTTAACAACTCTGGGTAAAATGTTTTCCTGGCCAAAACTGCCTATTTATACCAGTGTTTTCTCTTAGGGTTTTGTTACAACAAAATTCCATTTCTATCCTAACCATCTCATGTATTTTGCATTTTCACATTTTTCCTCCTTAATGCCCCGGCCACTTTAGTCTATTATAGTTAGTACCCCTTTTCCTTTTTTTCCTTTTACTTTTCCAGAAAAATGGCTATCTTTAATTACTTACCCAAGTCATGCTAAATGTGCGATTCAGTTTTTATTTATATTTATTATTCTTTTCTAGAAAATCTCCTTTTCTATTTTTACCTACACAAGCATATTGACATGAATTACATTTCATGTCATTTTGATGTTTCTTTTAACACTTTCTTCTCACAGGAAATATACATGCACATGGGTGTATATATATATATATATATTTATTTGATCTCTCTTACCTTTCAGAAATTATACACATACATCCTAATTAAATGAGTTAGATCTGGTAAAAGAAGACCCTATGCTAAGTAAGAATTACTTCTTTGCTCACATAAAATCTTTCTGCCTCTTTATTACTTTATTTAATTCCTTATGCTTCATAGAAAAATGTATATAGACATATCTCCCATATTTAACTTGGTTAGGCCGAAGTTAAATTCCAATGTTTCAAATAAGAATTTTACTTTCTTATTAAAATAAAAATTTTCTATCTCTTTTTTTTCCACAAATTCTTGGATTTTCCCCTGTGCCATTTTCCAGTGTGCATGTGCACACATATCCTTGCACACTATTTAATCCCAAGAATTTCACCATATTTAAATCTAAATGTTTCAAAATTAAATCATTTTATCAAAATGATTTTTCACAAAATTTTGGGGTATTACATTCACCCCTCCTTTTAGGGATTGTGTCCTCACAATTTTCCTAGTACTCATAACAAGCATCACCTTATTTTCTGAAAATCTATCATACATATGCATAAGCAAGCAAATTCAATCATGGCAACCATACACATTAGATTTTCTAAAAATTTAAAATTACCTTTAATCTGCAAAAAGCTTAGGATAATCTATCCTAATCTTGTCTTCTAGCTCCCATGTACAATCATTAGGATCAAGACTCCATTGGATCTTTACCAGTTTCAAAGTTTTACTCCTTAATTTCTTTTCTTCTTTAGCTAAAATCCCCACTGGTCAAGTTAGCAATTTCGAATAACATCTTTCAGGGCATCAATCTCCCCAATTCTAACCTAGTCATTTCCAACCTTCAATTCGCTTACGACACCATTCTATTCGCATCACCCATGCTCAACCACATCCACTGCCTCAAAGTAGCTCTATATTCATTCGAACTCATATCCGGCCTGTCCATCAACTTCAGGAAAAGCTCCATCATCATGCTCGGAGGCGCTGACCATCTCGGGCAAATCTGTTCCAGCCTGCTCAACTACAAGATCGCTCACTTCCCCATCTCCTACCTCGGAGCCCCAATCCGTCCAACCAAACTACATAGATCAGATTGGTTCCCCCTCATCGCCAAAATCGAAAATAGACTCCTTTCATGGAAAGCTCACTCCTTGTCCTCAGAGGGCGTCTTGTCCTTGTTAAATCCGTTCTATCAACGATTCCCACATATTGGATGTCACTGTACAAACTCCCATCCTGGGTAATCAAAAAAATTGACGCGATCAGAAGCTCCTTTCTTTGGAATGGTAGTAATATAAAGAGACTCGTAAACTGGCAGACCGCCTGCCTCCCCCCGAAAAACGGTGGCCTTGGAATCGTTAATCTTCATGACTTCAACATCGCGCTCCTCGCCAAATGGCTCTGGCGGTTCCTTACCCCTGGCTCCTTCCTTTGGAAATCTTGGATTACCTCTCTCCACTATCACTCAAACCCTCACCTTGTCCTCCATGCCTCCACCGAAATCAAACCATCCCCTTTTTGGTCTGGGGTCGTATCAACCCTACCACGTGTCAAACGGCTCTTCCACGTCAACCTGGGCAATGGGGCTAATTGCCTCTTCTGGTTAGATACATGGCATAAACAGCTTCCCCTCTCCTCCTCCCTCCCCAACCTCTTCGCTCATACAACCAACTTCTTCACCTCCACCCTTGACATTTCTATTTCGGGCCCCGATCAGCTTCTTCCTACCTCCTACTTTGACCTCGACACCCTCTCCGAGCTTCACCTTGTCACCTCTATTCTCTGTAACATCCATCTAAACCCCTAGCCAGACTCCTTCACCTGGGCCCCCAACCCATCAACCGGCTTCTCCATTGCCTCCTGCTATGCTCACCTAAACAACCCCGGACGTCTCTTCACCTTCCCCAGACTTTGGAAGTGCAGGATCCAGCCCCGCTTCGCTTTCCTGCAATGGTGCCTTATTCACGAGCGAATCAACACAAGAGATAGGCTCCTTCGCCATAACATCGTCGTCGACCCCAGCTGTGCCTTATGCTCTACCACACCAGAAAGTTTACAACATCTATTCTTTGAATGCGATTTCGCTGTCAGGGTTTGGGCGGCTTCGACGGTTCACATTCTTGGACATATCCCCACGTTCAACTCGTTTTTCGACCAATGGCAGAACAACCCCCCCAACTATCACTTTGATCTAATTGTAGCTATTTTCAGTTGGTGCAACTGGGCCGAGCGTAATGCACGTGTATTCTGCAAGCCCACATCCAACTTCGAAGGAACTTGTAGACGTATTATTCACTATTTCTCATCTATTTCAGGTCGAAGCATCTCCGCACCATTCAGACTGAGATTACCATACCCCAGCTCTCCACCAGCCGAATCCTCGGGCAGCACTTCAGCAATTCCTCCTGGCAGGCATTGAGGGCATCACCAACTGCTATATAGCTCTAGTCTTTTTTCTATTCTGTTGTTCACAATATGTATTTTGTATATAAAACTCTGTCTCTCATTGACTAGCTTGCGGTTTCCTACTACATTTTGGCCAGCGATCAGGCTTGTTGATTGCACTACTTACCTATTTATATGATATTTAATCGGCTATGTAGTTCCACGCTACACAACCGTGTCGCTCCAAAAAAAAATCCCCACTGGTTCTTTCTCATAAACCAAGTTAGGATTTATTTGAATTTGGGTAGGTTTTTCCAAAATTTCTTCTCTATCATGTACCCACCTTCTAAGTTGTGACACATGAAAAACATTATGCATTGCTTTCATCTCCTCTGGCTGTTCCAGTTTGTATGCTAATGAACCAATTCTTTCCAGAATTTTATAGGGTCCAACATACCTTGGTGTGAGCTTACCTTGCTTGCCAAATCTCAAGACCTTTTTCATAGGTGAAACTTTGATAAAAACAAAGTCACCCACTTCATAATCCACTTGCTTTCTCTTCCTGTCTGCAAATTTCTTTTGTCTATCTTGAGCTGCAGCTATTCTTTTTCTTATTAACCCAATTTTCTTTGTAGTTTCTTTTACATAATCAGGTCCTAGAACAACTCTTTCTCCAGTCTCTACCCAGCATATAGGTGATAAACATGGCTTGCCATATAAGGCTTCAAATGGTGCCATCCCTATGGTGCTTTGATAACTGTTATTGTATGTGAACTCAACTAAATGGAGATGGTCTTCCCAGTTGCCTCCAAAGTCCAGTGCACATGCTCTCAACAAGTCCTCTAAAACTTTGTTCACCACCTCAGTTTGTCCATCTGATTGTGGATGGTAGGCAGTGCTTAAGCACAATTCACTCCCCATGGCCTCTTGAAAACTTTTTTAAAACCTTGAGGTGAAGATGGTATCCCTATCACTCACAATGGTTTAGGGTATGCCATGTAATCTTATCACCTCTTTCATGAATATTTGAGCCAATTTTGGGGCATTTCTTTCTGATTTTACTAGGATAAAATGTGCTACTTTGGTTAGCCTATCCACTATTACCCATATACTTGTGTTTCCCCTCTTAGATCTAGGCAGTCCATCTATGAAGTCCATAGATATATCCTCCCACTTCCATTGTGGTATGCTAAGGGGTTGTAACAGTCCTGATGGCCTTTGTGTCTCTGCCTTGACTTGTTGGCAAGTCATACACTTTGCAACATGTTTGGCCACATCTGACTTCATTCCCTTCCACCAAAGATTTCTTTTCAAATTTTGATACATCTTGGTGCTGCCTGGGTGTATGGAGTACTTACTCCTATGGTATTCATTTAGTATTTCCTCCTTCAATTCTATGTTTTCTGGAACACATATCCTATTCTTGTTCCTTAAATAACCATCTTTATCAACTTGATAATTTATTACTTCTTCCCCTTTTAATAAGAGCATTTTCTTCTCCAATAGGTTTAAGTCTTGTTCTTGCATTTTCCCAACTTTTAGAAGTAAATCTGATTGCAGAGATATCATACTCAATTTCCCTTTACTTTCATCCTCTTCAATTGGTACCATATGTACCTCACTGTTTGCTTCAATCTCCAAATCAGTAAGTATAGAAATCCTTAAACTCTTCCATCATCAACATAGCTAACTTAGCATGTTGTCTACTTAAGGCATCTGCAACTTTATTTGCCTTTCCTGGTGTATAAAGTATATCTAGATCATAGGCAGCTAGGAATTCCACCCATCTATGTTGTCTCATATTCAAATCTTTTTGTGAGAATAAATATTTCAGTGCCTTATGATCAGTGTACAAGATAAATTTGGCACCTAACAAATAATGTCTCCAGAGTTTCAAAGCATACACAACTACTGCTAGTTCAAGATCATGGGTTGCATATCTTGCTTCATGTGGCTTTAATTGTCTAGATGCATAGGCTACCGCCTGTTCTTGCTGCATCAACACAGCCCCTAGCCCAGAGCCACTTGCATCAGTGTACACAATTAAGTTTTCATTTCCCTTGGCACCCTCAATACTGGTGCATTAATCAGAGCTTCTTTTATTTTGATAAAAGCTTGCTCACATTTTTCTGTCCATACAAAGGCTTGGTTCTTTCTAGTTAAATTGGTAAGTGGTGATGATATTTTTGAGAAATCTTTTATAAATCTCCTATAATATCCTGCCATCCCCATAAATGATCTAATCTCACTGATTGTGCTAGGCCTTTTCCATGCTTGGATAGCTACTACCTTATTGGGGTTTATTGATATTCCATTGGCAGAGATAACATGCCCAAGAAAATGTACTTCTTCTTTCCAGAATGCACATTTTAAAAATTTTGCCTTTAAATCATTCTCCCTTAATATTGACAAAACTAAATGCAAATGATTTTTATGCTCTTGCACTGTTTTGGAATAAATTAAAATGTCATCAATAAAAATTAGTACAAACTTGTCTAAATAATCTCTGAATATTCTATTCATTAAATCAACAAAATATGAAGGAGCATTTGTCAAGCCAAATGGCATAACCATAAATTCATACAAGCCATATCTTGTGTTAAATGTAGTATACTTAACACTTGAGTCTTCAACCTTCATTTGATGAAATCCTGATGCTAAGTCTAGTCTAGAAAATATTTTAGCTTCACTGAGTTGATCAAAGAGATCATCTATTCTAGGCAATGGGTATTTGTTTTTGATGGTTACTTTATTTAGTTCTCTATAATCTATGCACATTCTCAAAGTACCATCATGTTTTCTTACAAACACTACTGGAGCACCCCAGCATGAATTGCTTGGCCTTATAAATCCTTTGCCTTCTAATCCTTCCAACTGATTTTTCAATTCTCTCAGTTCACTTGGCCCCATTCTATAAGGTTTCTTAATTATTGGACTTGCTCCTGGAATGAGATTAATTTGAAACTCAACCGGTCTATGGTGTGGAACACCCTTAAATTCCCCAAACACATCCAAGTATTCATTGACTATGGGAATTTCTTCAATGGTTAGTTCACTGAAATCTTTTTCTGAGTCAACTAAATGATATAATTTTCCTTCCTTAGCTACTTCACATAAAACTGTGATCCTCTGGCCTCTAGAATTTTGCAATGATATGGTGGATGAGTCTAAATTAATTATGGCTTTAAATTGCCTTAACCAGTCTACCCCCAATATAACTCCTATATTTGGGTAATTTAAAACATATAAATTGGAAATAAAAATATTTCCTCCTATGTTTAACTCCACATCCACACAATTCATGTTCAAAACACTAGAACTCCCCAGTGGACTTTGTATAAGCAGTGGGGTTTCAACCAATATGCAATTTAATTTTAGCATTTTAACTAATTCATAGGAAATCAAGGAGTGAGTTTCTCCAGTATCATATACTACTGCTATGGGTATGGCACAAATGAGTAATGTACCTTCCACTTGGCCATGATTTTCAGCATCAATTTTCACTGCAGATTTACCTTTGCCTTCCAAAGTTGCCAATTTCCCCTGCTGTTTATTCTCAGGACAGTTCCTCTTCATATGCCCCTCTTTCCCACATAGGTAGCATTTGAAGGCTCCTCCTTTCAACTCTGGGCACCTTGGTTTGATGTGTCCTTCCTTACCACAATGATGGCAAACCAATTTCTTCTTAGCATCATTAGCTTTAGTGTCTTTGTCCTTCTTGTTGTCTGTCTCTTCCATCTTTTTATCATAAGGGTGATATCTTCCCTTATTCTTCTTGTTGTTGTTGCTCTTAAAATTCCTATACTTCTCCCTTTCCTTGTCATGTTGTTCCAATTTCAATGCCAGATCAATTACTTGATCAAAAGTTCTATCTGCATATGGTAGCATAGCTCTGCTAAGTCCTGGGTTCAGACCCTTTATATACCTATCATTTTTGGATGCTTCATCTGCCACTAACATTGCTCCATACTTAGATAGCCCTTCAAACTTTTGAGTATACTCGGTGACATTCAAAGTTCCCTGCCTAAGTTTGATAAATTCTTCAAGCAAAGTGGTCTTGGCTGATACTGGTACAAATCTTGCCTCCAACATCTCCTTGAACTGATTCCAAGTGATTTCATTTTCATTTCTTCCAACTATGATCACCTCCCACCAGCCTAATGCTACTCCTGTCAGCTGTCTTGAAGCTAATTGCCTCCTCCTCTGATCATCAAGCTGCATGTCATTGAAAATTCTATCCAGTGTTCTCAACCATGCTTGAATTTCCATTACATTCTCAGTTCCTTCAAAACTTTTGCCTCCCAAATTGGTGTAAGCCTTCAGTAGTTTTGAAAGTTCCTCATGTGGGTTCTCAGGCCTATGCCCAATTCCATCTCTTAAAACTCTTACAAATTCTTACATATCAAGCATCTGTGGTGCACTTGACCCTGCATGATGTGATCCCCTTCCTACCATGGTTTGCTAACCAAATCATGGGCAAATAGTATTAGTGTACTATGAGTATTTTCTATGGTTAACATTTTCCTATCTAAATTATTTCATCCAAAACAACCAGATATAATACATTTCTATAGTATTCAACAATCAATGCAACCATTTGCTCTGATACAAACTGAAATGACCCTTAATATTATGCTTAATTTTTTTTACATCCATATAATTTAATATTCTTAGAGTCATTTTCTTTTCAAACAATTCATCCAGGATCCAATATTTTCCACCAATATAAATATATCAGTTTAATTCCTAAAGATATACACATACATATGAAGATGTATGTGTTCCTCTTGTTTAAAATCAGAGTATGTTTTTAATTCCATTTGTTAAACAAGAGCAGGCTGTTTGGTTTGGATTAGTTTGGATTTGAAGAAATCTACATATAGTTAATTTCCTTGTTCTTTTGAATATTTATAATATGATAATAATTCCTGTCCATATTTGGTCAAAGTATTTGGGATTTTCTTTTTTTTCGTAGTTCAAATATATTGATATTTGGCTAAGACCAGAAAATGATATATTCTCTTATCATTTTCCACTTATTTATTTTCTGGAAACTTTCTTATTTTTAATTCAATCTATATGACTTACTTATTTCAATCTTAGCCTGTATAACACATTGTAAGTTGAGTATTTGCATAAGATTTGCTGTGACAAGCATTTGAACTTAAAAATATTTAAAAGATTAATGTGTGTTTCCAGGTTTTAATAGTGCAGACCTGTCCAGATTGCATATCTGGTATAGATTTTAAAAGTTGTTTGTGGTGAAACAATTTCTAAATAATCTAAAGTTTTTGAAAGGTATTTTTCATTCAGAACACCATCAAATATGGTCGACCAAAACCTCACTCACTTGAAGCTGGTTGACCCATAAGTCTTGTGTCTAACAGACACTTGTTCTAGGCAATGGCATTATATCTTAAGCCTTGCAAAATGTTTACTTTTCTCAAGACAATTCAAAAAGTGGTATTAAAACTGGTTTACATAGTTTCACAGTAAAAAGATTCAAATCTTTATAAGTTTACCTCTAGTTAAATTCAGATTTTATTCTAAAAACTTAGTGCATTGCTATGTCTCAAGAATTGACCATCACATAATATAAATTATGCAAAACATTTACTCACATACATATATGTATATTTTTTTTCCAGGCTTTCATATCTAATACCTAAGCATATTTTTCTGGTTTTCAACCCAGATATTTCTTTTAATTTTTAAACCTTAATGCATATCAATAATTCAACAAATAAACAACCAGTTCAATCACACATAGCAAGTTCATTACATAACATCAAGTTCAAACACATCTGTCTCGTGAATACATGCAGATAAAATCAAATTAGACTCTTATTAAAATTAGCTAGCATGTTCATTCAATCCCTTTTCATTTGCCATACTTCACTTTCTACTTAGCTCCTGCATTTCCTAAAAGAGCATTGGTGGCTGCCTCATTTTAAAGTGAGACACCCCCATATGCCATGAGCAAATAAGGGTTAGATCCATGATCTGGTATGAGCAACATCAGTATATTCATGATATTAAGCAACAGAGAATTAAGGGTGTAATAACTTGTTATTTGAATGAATTTTTGCAATCACTTATTATATCATTGTGTAAATAAAGTGACTCAGGTATGATAACTCCATCTATCATTCCTATACCTGCATTCATAATCAAGCAAACATAATCATCTATTTGCAACATGGGCATTCACTGGAACTATCATGGTTCCATACCAACCAAACTAAGAAATATTCATATTCCTATCTCTTCATGAATAGGTTGTGTAAATTCAGTTTAAATTCCTGCCTCATCTGCCATCAAGGAATCACAGGGACACATTGCAATGAACTAATTCACATCATTGTACAAAGATCTCAGGGCTTAAACAAACCATGTGCCAACTTGCATACATCAAATATAACAAGCATTCCAGCAGCCTTCTTGGCCTTCCCTTCCCTAGTTTATTTACTAGTGCATTGATTTAAATATTATCATCAGATAGCTAAGTGAACTTGTCACTGCAAACATGGTAACACCCATAAATTTTCTAGCATAATTTACTCAGAAATTTAGTAGACAGTTATTTCCAAAAATGTGGACATTATGTCTTGATCTCAGTAAAATATAAGAATATTTTCAACTGTAAAAGAGGCATGGCATGTTCTTGTTATATTGATCTGCAAGCCTTTATGATTGATTCAGATTCATGATCTGGTTCAATCATAGTTTTAGCTTGTGAGCTTCTCTTTTTTTTTTAATTTGATTAAGGGCTCAGCACTTAGAAAATTTCTATTGCACCCTTAACATCTTTCTTCTCAAGCCTCAGCACTTATACCAAGTATAATGCAGCTCCCAACATTTTTCTTTGGTAAAGTTTCCATGCCATAGATCTATAACAGTTGAGAGTATTCTCTATATAATTTTAAGATTCTGGACTTTAACATTTCTGAGTAAAATAAAACAGTATGATGCACATCCAAAGGCAAATATCTCAACAAATCAAAGATCACCAAAAACATCCATATTAAATCATATCAGATTTAAAATAAAACATCCAAAAAGCATTGATGAAATCATATACAACAAAACCAGCAATATGTAAATGGCAATATAAAAAGTGGTTGCCTCATCTCAGGTCTTAATGCCATGAACTCAGTGAGGTTACTCACCTAAGTTCTTCCTTCTCTTGTTTCAGAAAATCCTTATGTGTGTGTTTTCTTCTTCCTTTCAATATTTTCCTTTCTTTCTTATTTTTTTAACAACTCTGGGTAAAATGTTTTCCTGGCCAAAACTGCCTATTTATACCAGTGTTTTCTCTTAGGGTTTTGTTACAACAAAATTCCATTTCTATCCTAACCATCTCATGTATTTTGCATTTTCACATTTTTCCTCCTTAATGCCCCGGCCACTTTAGTCTATTATAGTTAGTACCCCTTTTCCTTTTACTTTTCCAGAAAAATGGCTATCTTTAATTACTTACCCAAGTCATGCTAAATGTGTGATTCAGTTTTTATTTATATTTTTTATTCTTTTCTGGAAAATCTCCTTTTTCTATTTTAGCTACACAAGCATATTGACTTGTATTACATTTCATGTCATTTTGATGTTTCTTTTAACACTTTCTGCTCACAGGAAATATACATGCACATGGGTGTATATATATATATATATATTTATTTATTTGATCTCTCTTACCTTTCAGAAATTATACACATACATCCTAATTAAATGAGTTAGATCTGGTAAAAGAAAACCCTATGCAAAGTATGAATTACTTCTTTGCTCACATAAAATCTTTCTGCCTCTTTATTACTTTATTTAATTCCTTATGCTTCACAGAAAAATATATATAGACATATCTCCCATATTTAACTTGGTTAGGCCGAAGTTAAATTCCAATGGTTCAAATAAGAATTTTACTTTCTTATTAAAATAAAAATTTTCTATCTCTTTTTTTTTCCACAAATTCTTGGATTTTCCCCTGTGCCATTTTCCAGTGTGCATGTGCACACATATCCTTGCACACTATTTAATCCCAAGAATTTCACCATATTTAAATCTAAATGTTTCAAAATTAAATCATTTTATCAAAATGATTTTTCACAAAATTTTGGGGTATTACATAATTCCACTGGAACAAGGCCCATCAGCTGCACTTCTCTGGAACTAGGTAACTTTGCTAATGAGTCGGCCTTCGCATTCTCCTCTTTGGGAATATGCATTATCGTGTAATATTCAATATCACTAAACAACTCAAGGGCTCAGTTTAGGTAAGGAGCTAGCCTTGCTCCTTTTGCCTGAAACTCTTTCCACACTTGACACACCACCAGTTGGAAGACATAGAAGATATGCAAAGTCTTAACGCCCAACTCTTTGGCAATCTTAAGTCCTACAACCAGGTTTTCATATTCTGCTTCCTTATTCATTCCAGGAAAATCAAATTTCAGGGCATAACAGATCGAACGTTCTTCAGGAGTCACTAGAACAACTATAGCACCAAAACATCATTCATTATATGCACCATCCATGTACGTCTTCCACTTGGCATTTTGCTCCCCACTGCTCTCTGAAGTATCATCTCGCGCGGTGTATTCAACAATGAAATCTGCCAAAGCTTGATCCTGTATTGCGCTTTGAGGGTGATGGGTTATATCACATTGGCTCAATTAAATATTCCATTTCAACAACCTTTCGAAAGTCTGAGGTTATTGCAAGACCTGTCTTATGGGATAGTCGATCATAATTTTGATCGGATGAGCCTAAATGTAGGGGCAGAGCTTCCTTGAAGGGATGAACAGGTAGTATATGAGCTTTTCCCACTTCGGATAGTTTCTTTCTGCTCCAGTCAGCCGTTTACTGATGTAGTACACCGATCGCTGGATTCGGAGCTCCTCTTGTACAAGTGCGGTGCACCCTGGATATGGATTTTTAATTGATCCTGAAATTCTCTATCATAGTATTTGGCTATGCAAGGAGAATGACGGTTTTTTATCAAGGAACCAGATCTGAGTCCACACTAGAGAGTCGTGTGAACGATACTAGTTCGGAAGTGAAATTGTGTGATCGAGTGAGCGATCTGATTTGATATTGCGTATGGATGATATATGTACATCGTACGGGCTTAAGTAAAGCAAATATTGAAAATTTTGAAAGGAAATATATAAAAATGATTTTGAATTGGATGATCAGGTATGATTGGTAGATAAAGTGCAGGTATTTAAAAGCAAAGGGAAATTGATGTTTTCGATTTCAGAAGACAAATTTAATAGCTCGACAAAAAGGTATGTGTTTAAATTACCGTATTAAATTGATGTTTTCTGATCTAGCCACTTGGCTTTTGTTTTCTTTTGAAAATTTGGGGCTTTAGAGGCAGTTTTGTAGTTGATCCGATCGAGCCGCGCAAAGGAGACGCTGGCAAAAATTTTTGAAAATTTAAGGAGTTAGTAATTTTTTGAGAAGATTTTGATAATTTAAAATTTGGTTTTAAATCATAATTTGAATGGCTGAGTAAATAATATTTATTGGGTGCTATGGATGAGTTTGGAAAGTTAGTAAGAGTGATAGTGTGTCTTTAATAAAAAGATTATTTTTGGGAAGTTGTTTGAAACTGTGTGGGTTTGGAAAATTAGTTATTGGGTTTTGGACCATTCTTCTTACCTAGCAATTTCGAGGACGAAATTCTTATAAGGGGGGAAGAATGTAACGACCCGGAATTTTGGATATTTGAAATTGGAATATTTAATTGATTTTAAATATTAAAAGTAAAATTTTAACTTGAATTTTAAATATAACTATTTATTTGATTATTAAATTATTGAGTTTAATAATGGGAAATTGGGTAAAATATGAAATCTTGTTTTTTAAGCTTGTTAAAAATAATCTGAAGGCTTGTAAAATTTATATTAATAATACTGAAGATAATAGAAGTTTTAAAATTGAATTCGGAAGTGATTTGTTCAGTTTTAAAAATATATCGTTTAAATTAACATTTATAATAACCTTCCAGGGCATAGTCTCGGAATTCGACGAAACAAGTTCCATTGGATCCGTAATAGTGTATTATTTTCGGATTTCAAATTTCATAGTGTTTGGAGTTATCGTTTCGTCGTACGGTATATAAACGCGCTGAGATTTATATCAAAAATTCTATATAGTAATTGGATCCAAAAAGCTATCTTCTCCATATGATCGAATTAGGACTCTAAACCTTTTCCATTGCGTTTGAAATAGGGGTATAACATTATAAACGCCTAGCGGCACGCCTCGATAGGATGTCCAAATTTTAAGCTACGATTTCGAGACGGTTTATAATTAAATTATATATATTTTTATTGATTGACATTTATATTCACTTCACCATCCTTTCACCTCATTTCAAAATCATTGTAGTAAGCACTCAACATGCCACTTCCTTTTCAAATATCACTTCCCCCTCCCTCTTCTTTTTACAGCCGAGAGAAAAAAATTGTTTTTTTAAAACTTCAATAAAAAATATTAACAGGAAGAATGGCCGAACTTCGAATTTCTACCTCAGGCTGTACTTTTCTTCCAGCCTCAATTCAAATTTAAAACTCACGGCTTCCTTCTTCATCCCCCTTCACGAAAAAAAAAGAATAATGGCCGAACGAGCACAAAATCACAGTTTTTTTACTCCTTTAGGTCGAACAGCTCATTCCCAAATTCCCTTTCTCTTTTGATTTGAAATTCGAGATCGAGCGCGAAAAACAAAAAAAATGATGAAAGGAGGGAGTGGAACGACCTCGTGATCGACTCGCAAGTTGACGGGGGTGGTAGAAGTCTGTCGCACAGGTCGCGTTTTAGTTTGGGAAGTCAAGCTTTGCGTCGTAGGGTCGGAGAAGAAGTACTCAAGGGGAGGGTGTCGACAAGCTCGGTTTTTTTTGTCAATGATCGGAGCTTGAGGAATTTATATGACGTCCACGGCTTTGGTGGTAGCATCGTGTACAGGCTACATGAGAGGGCCGTGTGTTTGGGGATGAGATGTTTTCTAGGTTGGCCGTAGAGGAAAGGGGTGTCTCGAGTGATGAACGGCGATGAAGCCTGGTGGGGCGGTGGTCGGGCGTGGTGATGGGGGCTTGGGCATCTCAGATTCAACCTGAAGCAGTGAGGTATACCATATATTTTTAATTTAATTTAATAAAATATATATACACATACAGGTTTGAATATATATATACACACACACACATGGTAATTTACTGTGACTTAAAGGATTTGATTTGTTTGGGTTAAATCAAATGTTAATAAGTTCGTAATGTATTTTTATACGAGGTTCAAAACAAATGATATCAAGACGAGTCGGTATTTGTAGACGAGAAATATACAACCTGGAATTAAAAATGGGATCGGTCAGCAAATTCAAAATAATATAAAGTAAAGGTGAGAATTTCTCACTCATTTGGATTACCGTATTTAAATTTAAATGTTTGAATTTAAATTTAATTTGTTGGATGTTGATTGGATTGACAAATTTATAATTATCTGTTGGATGCTATATTTTATATATAGTAGTATATATATTAGTATTGGAGTGATTGATATTCCCGCATATATATAGCGGATGAGACCCTATGCGCCCCGCATAATAGCGGATAACCCTATATACCGCGATATCCCCCTCGAAGTGGGATTGGTGTTTTTATACTATTCTAACATTTGTGGATGCAGGGAAAATGGGTTGGAGGGATCCAATGGGATTCCTCAAAAATGTTGGAATTATTTTCATGTGTAGTTATTTGAATAATCTGTGATAGAATATATTGAAAATTGATTTATTTGATGCTATGGTATTTGTGGGTATATTTTTGGTGTTTTAAAATATCAGAAATATAAATATTGAATTTTTAAAGGAAATAAAAGGGGATTGTAAAGTAAGAGTTTTATCGTAAAGTTGGATAAATTTAAAAGTAATGAATTTGGAAAGAAAATAAATAGTTGATTCTAAATATGGAAAGATAGAGATTTTGGAATACTTGACTAAAAGTGTTTAATAATAAGGGCTTAAGCGATTTGTTTAAGTATAAAAGTGTTATTTTTGAATCCGAGATTAAAAATAGATTAGAGAAAATAAAGAGAAGGTTTGAAAATAAAATATGGAATTAATGTTTCAGATTTAAATAAGATTTTAAATCATGAAAAGGAAGTGAATATGAAATTAGTGGTTTTGGAATAAAATCGGGTTAACTAAAAAATTTATTTAAAAATGGAGTTTAATTTGAAAATCGATTTAAAATCGGTTAAGTGTTGTGAAACAGTGATAAAAGGATAAAAATGAGACTATGGGATTTATATGGAGATGGGTAAATCGTTTTATTGAAAAAAATGGTAGATTTATTTTAAAAATATGAGAAAGGAGATAAATCGAGAAGGATTTATAAATGATTAGACTGGCTATTTTGAGGTTGAAAATGTATTTTTCTGATAAGTTAAGTTATTTTAAAAAGGAAAAGTTTTAAGTATTAATTTGAAAATTTAAAGGTATTTAAAAGAATGTTTTAGAAAAATGCATTATTTAATCGTTTTTAAAATTTTTTAAAGTAAATATGTATTTATTTAGTTATAGTAGTTAATTATTTTTAAAGGTTAAATTAGTAGTATGATTTTAAAAGGATAATTATTAAATAATTATATTTTATAAAATAACTTTTATTTAAAAGTAGTTTTTGTCTAAAGTTTACTTGGAGAATTATTTTAGAAAATTTTGTAAGTATTATTTTGAAAAATTTTAAATAGAGTTTCGGAAAGTATTTGTATACTCGCATGGCGAAATCGGAGGCAGTGAGTGCCTGCAGCTAAGTCTTAAATTTCTCTGCGATAGAGACATAACCATTGAGATGTGATCTATGGTTTGATACCGTAGTGGTTCTTTCCATATTATTCAAAAGGGTTTTAAATATTTGAAAGAAAATATAATTTGTTAGTATGCAGAATTCGATAAGATAAGTGTACATTTTTGGGTAAGGAGGTTTAATTTATTTAAAATCTAAATTAAATGAGATTAGAGGTTTTTCAATGGAAATGGAATATTTGGTTGAATTGATTGTTTATTTGATAGATAAATAACCGGCTATCAAAATCTGGACCCAAATGTAACTTTGGAAATATCAAGAAGGAGTACGGGAATTATATATTACAGTTACCGTTCAAGGTGCTATACTGTACGTATAAACTCGTTTCGTTCTTCTGGGTCATTTATAAGGAAATACATCCACCAACGGTTAGGAGGTGATCTCCGATTTTATTTTCGTCTGTTATTTCCTAAAGAACCGGGGTTGAGTTTACTGGGAAATGGCGAACGTTGTTTCGAAGAGACCGGGATCGGATTTGCGATCCGAAAACCACTTTGATCCAACGAGTACGTTTTCAAAAGGAAGACAAAAGCCTGGAGTCGAAGATGGAGCAGTGAAGTGCTAGGGCTAATCGCTACTAATCTTGAGGGTGATTCCAAAATGGATGTAGTAGGAATAGTGCCTTCGGTTCCATTCGGACCGGGAATAGACTTGTATGGATGAATGCTATCAGTATATTGTCATTGGAGGACAATGAACATTCTAAGTGAATAATTCTAAAAAAGGTAACGCTTAGCCTCAAGCCTCATCAACCGGGAATGACTGAAAATCAGGGGTGATGCAGCAAGGCTAAGTGGGTCGCACCCAAGTAGGGTAAGGTTACCCCTATCTAGATTCCCCTTTTTTTCCGGTTGTGTGGTGCGGTTGCTGATACCAACCGCGGGGTAATCTTATTCGGGATATCCAGTTTAAGGGGTAGTCCGGTGTTGTGTAGCAGGGGATCACGGAGTGGTCCTCGGTATGGTGTTTCTAGACTCGTACTATGACAGGTGGTACACCAGTGCCTAGTCATTCAGTTGGAATCCATTCTCCAATACGTGCCTTTACGGTTTTGATTGTAGAGCCTAGTATTGCTGGAATTTAATTAATGTAACAATTTCAGTTATTTGCATAAGTTTTTGTATTTAGACATTACTATAATATCAGAGGATTTTGATATGAAATGTTTTGGTTATCGTAAGGTAAAAACCCGTCGTGTTTATTTGTGGCGTGGTCTTACGAGATACCTTTGATTTTCGAAAGGATTTTGAAACTATAATAATTCAAATTGAGCGTGTTTTCTCACACTAGTTTTCCAGACTGACTCGGGTGTTATTTTATTATAATGTTCGGGTCAAACCGAGTATTACAAATACAAGATAGGATGCTGTGGAGCTCAGGAGACGAGTTGAATGATGAGACGTATATCACATATCTGATTTATATTCCGCTGTGTATAGTATGCTATAAAGTCATCTTTTGTGAGGATAAGTTATTATAATTGTCCGGTGTTGTGCTATTGATTTGCGTTGTACTCTAATGGTGTAATGTATAAAATAGTTATAGTTCTTTTTGTATAAAGATCTGTTATCTATTATATATTATTCTGCTGCGATTGTGAGATTCTGTATTTTTATTTTTATTTTCTTCTTCTACCTCTTTCTTCTTTCCCTAACGATCTGGTATTTTTGGCATTCGATTGTTCGGTATGTAATACAGTAGGCGTATTGATGTCGATTTTCGAACGTCGAAAATCCAAGGCCGTTACACTATATATCTTTAGTCTTTGAATTGTTTTAAAAACCCCGATAACTCGTATTTCTTAGCTCCTACGCGAGTTGAAAGTTGTCCTAGCTTTGGATCATTGTGTT
This sequence comes from Allium fistulosum, assembly GCA_030737815.1. NCBI lineage: Eukaryota > Viridiplantae > Streptophyta > Magnoliopsida > Asparagales > Amaryllidaceae > Allium > Allium fistulosum. Next base: position 1,212,204,599 of record CM060904.1, on the reverse strand, counting down.
GGGACGTGCGGGTTTCACAGTTGTTGGGAATTTGGATATAAATGCGCTTTTCCAGTAGTTCTTGGCAAATTTAGTGCATCACCAAGCACCATTATTGGCCCAGAATATACCGGGGGCTCGGTATATCCAGTTAGGGAGTATTTTGCTAAAATGAATAAGGATTTCCGGAACCTGTGAGGAGAGTTGTTTGATGAAAAAAACAGGTGTTGGAGGCAAGTGAGTGGTTAGTGATGTGTGAGAGGATCTATGAGGACTTAGAGCTGATGGATGCTTAGAAGGTGAAGCTTGTATCTATAAAGTTCAAGGGACCAGCGAATACATGGTGGGGAATCGTGAGAGTTGAGATTCCTAAGCAAGAAATTACTTAGGAAAGGTTCAAGACGATGTTTGAAGAACAATACATCCCTAGGTCGGAGTTGTCAGCGATGTTCCAGGAATTTATGAAGTTGCAGCATGGAAGTTTTACTACATCGAAGTATGTGTAGAGGTTCAATGCATTATCTAAATTTGGAGCTGATTTGATTAGGACTTTGAGAAAGAAGGTAGAGAAATTTATCTTGGTTCCAAGGCAAAGATTGAGTGACAAAATGATGACACATCTAGCGCTTGTATTCAATGAAGTAGTGAACATCATGAGGATGTATGAGTTGATGTATACTAAAAGGTAGAGCGTGGGGGCAGAAGGCTTAGGCTGATAAGAAGAAGAAGTTTGCTCCTTATCAGAATGGCAAGAAAGCTTAATAGCAGGAAGCTAAGGCTCAAGGTGGAGAGCAGAAATGTATGGCAGAGATAACCTACTATAATTATGGACAGAAGGGGCATTATGCCAATAAGTGTCTGCAACCTGTTATAGAGGCGAAGGTAACGTGCTTTATCTGTGACAATCCCAAGCATAAGAGGAAAGAGTGATTCGAGTTAATGCAGTTGAAGGTTTCCACTTTGGAAGGACCCTTATCTAGACTGACTACTGAGGAGAAAGGAAAGGGTATGCTCGGAGGTATGATTTCGATTTTCAGCATGTCAGTTAGAGTCCTGTTTGATATTAGTGCTACGCACTCTTTTATTTTGAAAGATTTGGTTGATAGGTTAGAGCTAGGTACTACATATTTGCTTACATCCTTATGTGTGGTTAATCTGATCAATGGGTATGCCAATCTCGAATTAAGGTGCACCGACCCTGAGTTTGAACCGTGTGGATATTATGTTTGTCTGCAACCCATATGTGATTAACTTTGTAAGATACTGGGAAATTTTGGGTATGGATAGGTTGGCGTGTAATGATGTTAGGATCTACTGTGTGGATAGATTTATTGCCTTTTAGAATCCAAGAATGGAGAAAGAATTATGATAACATTGGATGTAATGAAAGAAAAGTTAGACTTGATGTTATGCACTACGGAAGACCACAAGGAGATCAGTAGAGTACTAGTAGTTTAGGAGTTCATAAATGTTTTTAAACTAGTAAAGGATCTACCATCAAGATGGACAATTTAATTCTGAATAGACTTAGTGTCGGGGGAACAACTGTTAGTAGACTACTTAGTAGAATGCCGCCCAAGGAGCGGGAGAATTGAAGAAGAAACAAGTAAAATTTGAGGACAAAAGTTTCATTAGGCTGAGTAGTTTACCATGGGGAGCGTTTGTGGTATTAGTAACAAAGTCAGATGGATCTTTAAGGATGTTTATTGATTATTAAACGCAAAATGAGATGATAGCGAAGAATCATTATCCATTGCTCAAGATAGATAATTTATTTGGTCTATTGGTTGGAGCTCGCATGTTCTAGTAGTTAAGTTTGCTAACGGTGTTACATCAACTAAGGATAGTAGAAGATAGTGTTCCATTGACCATGCACTTAACAAGGTATTGTTCATATGAGTGGTTAGTGAAGCCATTTGGAATGGCCAGTGCCCCTGTGTTCTTCGTTGATCTTATGAACTGATTTTTTTGCGATTAGTTAGATAGATTTGTGTTGGTCTTCATTGATGACATTTTAATTTATTCTAAGGATGAGGGAGACGAAGACCATCTTAGATTGTTGTTGGAGATATTAAGGCAGTACAAATTGCGGGCGAAGTTTCCGAAATGCCAGTTTTGGAAATGAGAAGTTAAATTTCTCGAGCACGTTATTTCGGGGAATGGACTGGTAATTGATTCATCAATGATAGAAACTGTTAATGGTTGGAAGAGACCAAAGATAGTCATAGAGTAAAGAAGTTTCTTAAGATTGATAGGCTATTATCGTAAATTCATTAAGGATTTCTCACGTATAGCTGCACCCTTGAATAAGTTGAGCAGAAAGAACGAGAAGTTTGTATGGACCGATAAATGTAATGGTCATTTCAGGAGTTGAAATTTTTATTGACAGTTGCTGCTGTCTTAATTATACCTAAGGGGAATCTGGAATTGGTAGTGTATACAAATGCTTATGGTATTGGTCTGGGAGCACTGCTAATGAAAAAATGGTGAGTGATAACTTATGCATCTAGGCAGTTGAGACCTCATGAAGTTAGATATCTGACTCACGACTTGGAGTTGGCAGCGATAGTTTTTGCATTGAAGATTTGTAGACATTATCTTTTGGGAGAGAGGTTCGAGTTGTATACAGACCATAAGTCCCTAGTATTTATTTTCTCAAAAAGAGTTGAATATGAGGCAGCATAGATGGTGGGAATTATTGGTGGCATATGACTTCAATGTAGAGTATATGCTAGGAAAGAGGAACAAGGTTACAGATGTCTTGAGTAGGAAGCATAAAAACGGAGTGTTATACATGATCGAAGAATGGGGGGCGTTAGAGTCATTAGTTTCTTGCGAAGTGCATTATAGGCAGAATACTGGATCGAGTAAAGATCCAGGCATATTAGCAAGTTTGGAGGTATGTCTAGTAGTTATGGATAGAATTGTCGCACGGCAAAGGGAAGACCCATTATTTTCCAAAAGAATTAGGTGATTAGAGATGGATGCAGATGCTGAAGATCCAACGAGATAGACTTGAAGGGATGATCTGGGAAGAAGGGAGACTTTGTGTTTCGAATATAGAAAATCTTTAGAAGGAAGTCATAGAAGAAAGTCGTCGTTCTGAGTTTAACATTCTTCATGGAGGCACAAAGATGTATCGTGACATGAAGAGAGTATTATTTTTGGGATGGATAAAGAGGGATATCGGTGAATGTGTGAAGAGATGTTTCACCTGTCAACCGGTAAAAGTTGAACATCAGAAGCCAAGTGGATTACTTCAACCATTGGAAGTACCAACTTTGTGGTGGGTTTTAGTGTCCATGGGTTTTATTGATGGATTACCTAGGCCAAAAATAGGTACCGAAAGTATTTGGGTGCTAGTCGATGGACTAACAAAGAATGCCCACTTATCCCAGTAAAGTCGACAAGTATCATATCTAGCTTAGCGAAGCTATATATGAAGAATGTAGTGAGACTTCAAGGGATTTGTAACACCCCTAATTTTGATTAACACTATTTAGGAAATTTAATTAGATAAATTAAATAGAATAATGTGATGTGTAGTAAGATAAAGAGGATGAGATTCAACAAATAACAAGGTCGAGCCTTAAATAATTAATTGTTAAGATTGTTTTAGAACTTAACACATAAAAGAATGTATGAGAGGGGAAAAGTAGAAATAGATCCCCTCACCCCTTATACATTCTTATTTTTTGAAAATCCACTAAGTAAGAACCAAGAACAATGCCGGCCATTAACAAGCTAGTGAAGAGGAAATTTAAAAGGGGATTTAGGAGGCAAAGCTAAGTAAAAACATTCTCTATCAAATCTCAACTTCATTACCCAATCTAAGGTGAATAATAATAAACTATCTTGTTTTTATACTTGTTGGTTTCGAATATTGATGGATTTTGATTTGTGATGATGCTATGATGTGCCATGTTTGATTTTATCATTGTTTGGATAGAATAATGATTTATTGAAATTTTTATATGTTAAAGAATATATTAATTCTGATTTTTGGCGATTTTCCCAAAAGATTATTATTTTATATGAATTTATTAAGCTAGAAAAGCTTATAAGTAAGTATTAAATAATTAATATTATTTAAAGGGTTCAAAAATTGTTTGGGGAAAGAAAATGGAGTTGCATCAGATTTCTAAAAAGAATTTAGGAAAATATATTTTCAACCAATAGAAAATTGAAAAAGAATAAGAGTTAGTGAAAAGAGATTTCCTTATATAGAATAAAATAGTTCTTATGGTAATTACTATATTATCATGCCACACATACCAATGTAACAACCCGCATATTCGACGATTATGTATTTGAATATCTTATTTAAATATTTTAATCGTTAGTCGGATCTTAGTCCAAAAAACTACTTTTTGCATACGGTCAAATTAGGACTTGAGACCACCCCCATTGAGTTCAAAATGACGTTTGCGATCTTTTTGAGTATAAACTTCGATATGTTTGGAGTTAGTGGAATTTTGTCACTTTTTCGCTTAGGGCTTTGGTTTGGGCTGAACCACTTGCTAACTCAGTCCCAACCCATCTCCTCTTCATCACTTCCTTCTTCATAATTTCCTAACAACATAAGCTTCATCAAAAATGGAGGAGGGAATGGGAAATTAAAATTCCAAGCTCAAGTTCTCTTGCAAATCCATCATCCAACTCCAAATTCAAAGTGAAGACATTGGATTCAAGCTTCTTGTGTTGAGATTGAAGTGGGATTGATTCTTGCTTTGCTTCAAGCTTCATCTCCATCAATTTCCGTGAAAAGGTGAGAGTTTTATCTCACATTCTTGTCTATAACTATCTTGGATTGTTGGGAATGATTCCCTATCACTTTAGCATGTACATTTGCATTTGGTTTGGATTGAATTGGTGAAAAACCCCAATTTTTAGTGTGTTTGGCAAAAATCTGGCCTTAGGTCGTTCTGCCTTGCTAGCTTGCTTGCGTGGAAAAGTCTCTGCCTGCATATAGCTCGTACAGGGCTTAGGTCGTTTGCCATCAATAGCTCGTTCTGGGCTTAGGTCGTTCGCCCCTTAGCTCGTTTATCCCTTAGGTCGCTTGGCCTCTATATCGTTAGGTCGCTCGACCCTTTTTCACATTAGGTCGCGATTCGTTAGGTCGCTTGACCGCATTTCCACTTTAGGTCGCTCAGCCTTCCCACTTAGGTCGTTTCGTCCCTAAGTCGCTCATTTTGCACATGAAGAATTCTCGGCCTTCATTAAGGTCGCTCCCCTATAGGTCGTTGCTCGGCCTTGTGTACCTCTTAAGTTGTTAGGTCGCTCGTCCTGTTTTTAGGTCGTTTGACCTACCACCTCCTTAGGTCGCGATCCATTAGGTCGCTCAGCCTCATAACCACCTAGGTCGCAACCAACTAGGTCGTTCAACCTGTTTTCTCCCTTAGGTCGTTCGACCCTCCTTGTCCTTTGGTCGTTCGATCTGTCTCCCCCTTAGGTCGCTCACCTAGTTAGGTCGTTCCATTGCATATTGCTCGGCCATATTAGGTCGGCCATGTTGGGCCGTAGCCTTAAGCCGTTAACTCCTTAGTTCGACCTCGTTAGGTCACTTCTCCAGTTAGGTAGCACCAATGCTTTGCTCGACCGTGTTAGGTCGCGGCATGATTAGGTCGCGCCAATTTACTATGTTGAACTATGTTATCTTGCAGGTGTATTCCTATTTTGATGGATTTGGGATTGATTCCTTTGGATTTTATTCACCTCTTCGAATGTGAATTTTATTTGTGAATTGATTTGTTTCTACGATTAATTTTGTGACTTGTCACTTTAAAAATATAAAAAGGTTTTAATACTAGTAGTAAATATCAAAACCTTTTCATCAAAACGATTTCAACACTATTTTATTACAAAGCTCTTTTCCTAAACCGTTTTCCAATCTATTAGTATATACAAGCCTTTACTTCACTCGGATGAGAAATCGAATTAAACGGCTTAGTAAAACAAGTGGTATGAAACGCTTGCGTTTGCTTCATCGGTTAACTCTTGGACTTGTTCGATTGAACCTCTTGTGACAATTTCCTAGTGAAGATCTACAGTTTGTTCGTAAATATTTAAGTTAAGCTAGTGGTTATGGGACATGAAGCTAAACTCATATATTTACTAGCTTAGTGTAATTGACACTTCTTGATGATCATGACGATCATTTTTGTGATTTAGGCTAGCGATTGAGCGATGTCTCTTTGTTTGCGAGGGAGACTAGACCCTGTTTGTGTGATGTTTCTACTCACATATGTGGGGTTGCACCCCATGGCCTTCGGGCCGTTCGTGTGGAGTTTCGGCTCAAAATTAATGGTTAGCTACCATGAGATAGCGTCTCGTTCATGTGATACATATGTTGGTGAGCTTTCATGCTCCTGTTCTTGTGATAGGCCTCCCCCTTTTTGTGATTTTTGGATTTCGTGTGTTGATTTCTGGAATTTGTGCTTCACCAATTTTCGTGATTTTCATTGATAAGTTTTATCAATTTTTGTGCATTGGTGAATTTGTGTGTCATTGACTTGTTATGAATACGAGTTTAGGGTATGATACCCCATTTTATCTTTGAGAAGATTCTTGTGATATTGATTAATCTCTTGTTGATTTTCAATTACATACTTATAGTAGTATGCCATTATGGTTATTATATGTTCATGCCATATCTTTTATTCTATACCATATCATCTGATATTTATAGCTAGACTGATCCGTTTATTATTTTCTTATAAATAATACTCGGGTCAGACCGAGATGTTACAGGTGCTTCTGCTTGACTTCTCTGCTGGGATTACTCTGACTTTTTGGCTAACTACTTAGATTAGTAGTTTTTGGATGTATACATTTGAGATATAGACTCTATGATGTATACTTATTCTTTTATGTAGTTTGTAGCTGTTCTTTTGTATTATCGTGGATCTTTCAGACCACTACTCTGATGTACACTTTCATGGGTTATATATATATATATCCATATCTTTTTCCGCCTTTGTGACATGGATGTCTGTGACTGATTTGTGTTATGTTTATTTCTATATTTGTTTCCGAAGATTATATATAGCCACTGTGTAATAGCTTTGAGTTTGTATCGGTATGTCGGATTTCCTCCTTAAATGAAATGCATGCTATACTATCTGACATATCGGTGCTCGCACAAAGAAATTACACAGATGGTCGCTCCTCAACAGCCTTATTCTCCGTGCTAGTTGACAGCATTACTCCATAGTGTTCTTGGCTAGCATGGGTATAGAGGTGGGGCGTCACAACCAATGTCGAGGCCTTGATAATGCTGCAACTATAAGTGGCGACATCGACTTGGAGAGAAGCATATGATGACTACTCAAGTAGTCATGGAATGATTCAGTCCATGTTGAAGTGATCAATGTCGGCATCCTATCAATGTCGACTTGGTATTCTTGTAATATATCTAGGCAATGCCGACCGCCCTTATTTCCTTGTTTTGATGGTATATGGCATTGATCGCAATTAAGTAATGCCGCAAACTTTTAGTTTTGTTATCAAACTATTTACAGCGCTATTGCTGCTACCTTTTCGACGTCGCTATAATGCCACATGTCGTCTATTTTAATAACCATTGCTATACGGCGGTATTGCCGCAAACCTTACTTTCCATATTGATAGTTTTACGGCAATGACGCCGTTATATCATAGTTTTGATAACCCTAATTACCGCATAGTAGCCACTATTCTAATAGCACCAAGTATCAATATTTAATGATATCGATGCTACATGCTATCAATCTTGGCTTCAAGGTATGCTCATATATAAAAGGCTATATTTAATAGGTTTGGAAACCTATAAATTTCTATATTGCGACAACATTTACTTTGGCACTATAGCCTTATGTTTTATAAAATTGGGATTATTTTAAAGGCTTTGATATGGAGGGATGCAACGTCCCATGACGGCCATATCAATGCCACTAGTTTTTGAAGATGAACATATTCTAATTTATGGCGTTAAGCCCTATAATAAAGGGATGCGATATCCTCCTATTATTTCCAAACATATGCATGTCAGTATTAAAATGGTTTATAAAGTGGCATGAGAAATTGGTAAAGTAAGGGGCTATATTTTACAAGTTTTAAATATGAATTAATGGGATTAATCATATATAATGATAAATGTTTTCGAGGAATAAATTATTGTTTAGCCCAAGTTTTTATATATGAAATTACAAAAGAGGGTTATTACTTAAGGTTAAGTAATTATAAGATGTCAATCGATTGAACATATTTGAATGATGGATGCTATATGTTCTTATTTTTATTTGATCAGTTATTTTGCATGATTATTATTGTCATACTCACATTATCATGACCCATAACTACATTTTAGGATATAAAAAGGGCAGGATAACCTGCTATGTTGACCCATTAGTGGGTACAATTAGAATTAACTCCTAAGTGAGTAGAATTGTGTGTAGAAGATCAAATAGATCAGAAGAGTTAGGATGCCCAAAAATGATCAAAAGATTATGATATGAGATATGGTATTGGAAGGGTCCAATAGGTTCATAGTGATCTCATAAAAACTATGGCTTGAGTAGTGTTATTGGAGGATATCCAATAGGTTCCTAGTGATCCCATGAAAACAATGATTTGAAAGTATGGTATTGGATGCGATCCCATGAAAATTATGATTAGAGAGAGAGTATTAGAGAGTTCCAATAGGTTCATAGTGATCACATGAAAACTACGTTTGGAAATTGTTATTGGTAGAAACAAATAGGTTCTTAGTGATCCCATGAAAACTATGGTTCAAGACAGGTAGTCCTTAAGAGCTTTGACAGGTTATTAGTCAACCCATGAAAACTAATAGGTTCATAGTGATCCTAGGAAAACTATGGATTGAGATAGATTCTCAGTTTTGTAAAAGGGAGAACTTAGGGTAGATATAACCCTATGTTGACAGATGAGTCAGACTTACCCACATTGCATACTTGCATATGATTATATTATTATGTTTTAACCATTGTGGATGCAGGAGCAGAGAATATAGTTGATTTGTTTTGGCTAAGATACTAGCGAGGGGAAAACCCGTTTCGTTTAGCGGCACGGTCTCATTAGATATCTATTTGGTTTGAGATGGTAGGTCATTATTCACACTAGACTATTTGTTTGACTCAAAGTTTTTGTTTTTCCCTATAAACTCTCGAGTACTTATTTGAGTAGGTCAAAAGTAAAGCATTTCAGGTTTCAAGTAAGACGAATAAGCTTTCGGAGACGTGCATGAGGCAGTCTAGCTACTTTGGAATTCTTGTCTATTCCGTTGTGTTGTTTGATTTTTTCTGAATGGTTGTAATGGCAAGCTGTAAATTGCCAAGCATTAGACTCTGATCAACCAAGGGGCATCTTTATATGTCACTCTTGAAGTATTTTGTAATAATTATATTTTCTCTGAATGTGGGATTGAATGAGATTATGTAATGAATATGAAATCTTATTTGTGAAATGAAACATGAAAACTTTTTATTAAATTGTGTTTAAGAAATTTTCATATTCATGCTTTTGATTATTGATATGATTAACATAATGCATTCTATCACCGGAAATTAATACTACGGATGACTGCAACATTCATAGAACTTAGTTTCGGGCCTCAAAATGGTGGATGTTACATGATTACAAATAGTACTGTTTGTGATAGAGTCCCATTGTTTACCAGTGAGTTCTGGGGAAGTCTGCAAAGTGAATTGGGTATAGATTTGAGCATAAGTATGGCTTACCACCCATTGGCTGTGTAACAACCCGCACCTTAATGGGGCCTAATTTCGACTAAATTGAAACCAAAGTCCGTTAGGGTACTCATCTTTTGTTTCTGAACCTGTTATAAACATAAGTATATCGGAGATCGATCATTAAAAGCACACAGCGGAATTGGAAATAACATAAATACCGACCGAGGCTACTACCTTGAAATCAATATTATTCCTTGGATATCTAATCACTTTGCCAGTACCAAGCATAAAAGAGAAGACTTCTCAATCTACCGTTCCCGTCTTTCTCCAATATCCCGTCCCTCTAATATGTCATGTGGGTTGTAGGGAGGAGGGGGTCCAAACAATGTTCTCGTGATTGGAAAACTACATGCTTTACACAAAACACTAATTTATGCCGATTTATTTCCATTTAAGTGTTATGTCTACTAATACTAATCCGTTTAATCTTATGTGCACGTACGATATATCTAATCTAACCTTCTCCAAGGTATAACTTTGTATACGTCCTTATATATAAATGTTCACTACCCAAACCTCGGACACTTAATATTTCTTTAATAGGGAGGAGGCATACCCAATAGCCATTTAATACCTTAATCCCCAAAGCAGGCCCTCTGCAACGCAAACGCTAGTCAATCAGTTCTAACTACAGTAACCAATGACCCCTATATACGGTTTTATAATTTATAATTTAATTGCCATCTATAAATGTATTTCAAAGACTCATTTAAGGGTTAACTTGCCTACCTTCAATAAAAAAATTCTTCTGACCATCTACTTTGAGGTCCGTGCATCTCTCATTCGGATTCTACACTAGTAGAAAGCGAAATCTGTCAGGGCATAACACAAGTCTTTGCTACCGCTCACTCGGGAATGGTGGTGGTCATAGCCTATATGTCAGAACTACTACTAAATACCGATACAAAATACTGACATAGTCTGTCGACCTTCCACATCTGACATCCCATTTAGACCAACATAAGTAAGTCAAGGAAAATGCCCATTTCAGATACTTAATACCTCTTATTAGAAATGTAGCAGATCCCATTTTCTTAAAAGTACTGGGCTATTTAATGCTTGAAACCTGAAGCGAACCCTTGGTGTATTTCCCCTACCTGTCCCCAATGCATATTCTTTACCCACGGGTCCTACGGTTTAGGATGTCTTACATCAGTGGTAACTATACATAACTGCTAGTAGCCTCTAGGTGAAGGGTAGACTTCTATTGTGTAACTCTACTGACCTTACATCCCTAATCCTTACTAAACCAAACCAATCACCCAAAGCCTAAGTTTTAGGCTAGGCCCACTAATTTATGCCCATTCTAAAAGTATAATTGAAGCTATATAATTTTCTATAATGAAAATATTGTCTTCTATGTGTATATATGGTATTAATGCTTGTTCGCTACATAATTATTCCTATCTTATACGCTTAGGCTTTGGTTTCCTTGTTTCACTCTTATCTAAAAATAGTCAATCGTTCATAATAAATGGTCATTATGATTCTAATTAGACCATCTCTAATAATATTTATTAATTAAAATTCAACCTATTCATTTCACTTAATTGCTATATTAAATTCCCTAATTGGTCTGTATTTAATTCTTTTAGCTCTCTATTAACAACAAATTTATTGCCCATTGAATTTGTAGTTAATGTACATAAATTTTGGAATTTCGATTCCTTCCTTCTTCAACCTCCTAGTCCTATAACTTAATATACCATTAATAACTAATGTGAATATCATCGTAAATTACGCTATGTATATATTTTTATTTTAATCGGTAAGTGCGGTTATGTGTGTGTCTTATTTCTAACTATTAATTCCTAAACTAGAACATTTCTTTCCACGTTTTATTTATCAGTGCTATTTTTCCAAAAATAATTTACGTTATAATTTTCCATAAATTACCCAAAAATGAGAATTTGCTCTTTTCGAAATTACAAGGAGTTTTCATTTTTATATTGAAATAGACAGTATAAACTGCGGAGAAAAATATCCAAACTTTACACATCTCTTTTCTTTTTTGTATACTCCTTGTTAATTCAAACGACACACTTTTATACATATTTTGGAATAGGATAATCTATGGAAATTATGTGGAAATAAATATAATTAAATTATACCCTGCTCCAAATAAATTAAAATATAGAAATTCACATTTCAAGTCAATTAGGGCAACCTAATTTACAACCCAATTATATATCTGGAATAACTTTACTAACATTCTACTAATAAATATTTGGGATTGATTTCAAATTTCTAAATCAGGTTATGCATAATATTCCTATTTCCTTTTCTTACGTTGCTGAATATGTAAGCGATATTCTTATACATTCATTTTAAGCTTATAATTCATCAGATCTTATATAGGCATAATAACTAAATAAAAATTCATCGAGATAAACTTCAATGTTATAACTAAATTATATAACTTCCCACTCACCTTTTAAGTTTTCCAAATCTCCCAAATCTTAATTCGTTCCTTTGATTCAACTCCATCTTTTAATTCAAAAGAATATGTATAAAAGGGTATATACATACTATTAGAATTACATATTTGAAAAGAGATTTGGGATTTAGGGGAATATAGATTTATAACTATGGAAATTTATCCTTTTCCGTAGTATTGATTTTCTATTTCTCTTTTTCTCTTTTGATTTCTACCCTTCTCCAATTTGTACAAACACAAAATATTATATAATTAGGAGGAATAGTGGAGAAGGGAAAATGACAGAGCTTCACTGCTTGGATCAACAAATATGAGAATCGAAGTGAGGGGTTAGGCCTATATTTATAGGCTCTCCGTAGATTAAAATATGTAAATTCAGATCATTGGCCAAGGTTCAAATCCTAGCTGTCACTACTAGATCGGCCGACTGCTCTCTTATAAGCGGTCAACCACTTCCAGACCGGTCGACCGCTCCCTTATAAGCGGTCAACCACTAGCGCCGAATGGCCAAAGGAGGGTGTCAAACGATAGGGTCCTATATTAAATATTATTTATTTCCATTTTTTTAATTATTATCGTTCCAAAAACTTTAAATGTCCTTAACTTCTTCACTTGAACTCCGATCGCGAAACTCCAAATATGAAAGTTGCTAAGAAATGCCACGAACTCAAGGGTGCAAATTTCATGACTAATTTCCAATTTTTGCTTAAATTCTATTTTTATGGCTTTATAATTGTTTATTAAGTAACTTAAATTTCTAGGGGTATTACAGACCGATGGTCAAAAGGAGAGGGTGAACCGAGTGCTCAAGGATTTGCTGAGGGCTTGTGTTTTAGTTGTAGGATTTTGAGAAGATCATTTGCATCTAGTGGAGTTTGCATTTAATAATAATTGCCAGTCAAATATCGAGATGGCATAAGTTCGAGCTGCTCTATCTTAGATCGTGCAAATCACCTTTTTGTTGGTTAACCACGGGAGATCAACTTATATTAGGACCCAATTTGTTAAGAGATGCTACTAAGAATGTAAAATTGATTCATGCTAGAATGAAGGCAGTGCAATCATGGAAGATAAGTTATGCCAAAAAGAGGAGGAAAGAACTTGAGTTCACATTAGGTGATTATGTGTTTGTTAAGGTTTCTTCAATGCGTGGCATTGTGCGTTTTGGGAAGGCAGGTTAATTGACACCTATATATGTTGGATCATTTCTAGTAATTGAGAGGATTGGTAAATTCGCTTACTGAATCAACTTACCAACTAGGTAGCGGATGTGCACAGTGTTTTTCAGGTATCACATTTGAGGAAATTTGTGCATGATCCGAATTCGATGGTAAAACTAAGGGCAGTAGAAGATTAATTTATATAACTAGATCTAACTTATGTTATATGACTAAAAGTTGTGGTAGGTAGTGATATGAAAGAGTTAAGTAACAAGGTTATCGAACTTGTTCACATCTAGTGGAGTGATGATGTTGATGATTGCATATGGGATGAAGAGGATAGGATTACAAATATCTATCCCGATTTTTTGACATGTATGAATAGGCATGTATGTTTTGATGTGTATACTAGTTGTAGAACTAGTATGATATTATGATATGATATTTGAATGCATTAGTAGTGACACCAATACATAGTACTTAATGATCGATGATTTGCATTAGTGGGGAACTATGTAATTATTGTACTGTGTGTACATTGATTGACGATAATGATTTTTTTCCTGCCTTGTTTGAATTTCGCAAATGAAATTATTATATGGAGGGGAGACTCTAACATCCCATATTTTGTAGTATCATAATATAGGAAATTAATTAAATAAATTATTAATCAAACTAAATTGTGGGATAAAATAAATATAAGTTAATTAATAAATAGTGAATAAATGTAGGATAAGGAGTTAGAGATTTAATAAGAATAGGCTAGAATAAGGTATTAAACAAAATTCCAAATTACTAAAATCTTACATTCCAACTCCTCATTCATTCACTAATTTCCCATAAACGAAAAGAAAGAAAATAAAGAGCTTAGGCTGACCATATTTTCAAGGGAGGAAAGAGGAGAATGTAAGAGAAAAGAGAAGGAGCATTAATTTCTTAAGCAAATTAAGGCTTTAATCAAGTTTAATCAAATCAAAGGTGAGTAATTATTTCTCTAAAATCTTCCAAAGCCGTATAAGTATGGATTTTATGTATGTTTGATGATTTAATGATAAGAAACAAATATATGAATGATAAATAATATTTTCTGATGTTTCGTAATTTAAAGATGATGGTTTTTGATGAGTTAGGATAGTAACATGAATCAAACCTTATCCAAATCAGTTGAAATTTTTGTATGATGTGCGAAAAAGGAATTTGAAGATGGATTTTTAATTTTGTAATTAGTTGGGAATTTATATAAAATTTTAAGTTGAGAAAAGGCCTAAATTCAAAAATTAATTATTTAAAATATTAAAAACAATCATTTTGTCTTGAAAGTTTTACGTGAGGTAATATATGATGAATTGGAGTTTTAATGAATTTTTAGGATTTTTCCCATCCATTTTCGAAATTATATGAATTAGTGGGTAAAAGAAGGCTAATTATATGACAGTTATTAGCTAATTACATGACAGTTATTAGCTAATTAATTAAAGAATGAATTAATAAATCCTAAAATGAAAACTACAAAAGCTTGTGTAAACCAATGATAACTCGACATATATCAAGGTTTAGTGAAAAGTAATTCCTTTAGTGGAAATAAAATAGCTTTCACAATAATTATTGAAATGCAATGTCATCTACCGATGGCCGATATCAACTTGTGATATCTAAGTGAAGCTCAACCTTGGATGCTTGGATTTGGATCAATATCTGATAGCTAGTTAATAGTTTAACATGTGATAGTTAATCAAAGACTAACATGTGATGGATAGTTAAAAGTTTAACATGCGATAGTTGATCAAAGACCAATATGCGGTAGTTCTAGATGAACTCAACTTGCGATTACTAAGTCGGAGTGAATATGTGATGGATTCATTGAGATCAACTTGCATAGCTAAGTTGGAGTCAACATGCAGTAGCTATGTTAGGGTGAGCTTGCGATGGTTAAGTGTGAGTCAACAAGCGATAACTATATTGGGATCAACCTGTTATGACTTTTAATTATATCAACTTGCGATAGCTTCTAGGTGTTCAACATGCAACAACACCTAAGTTTTTGAATTTGATGGCTAGGAGATGTCAACATGCGACATCCTACAAAATCAATGTGCGATGACTAACAAAACTTTAATGTGTGATATTCTAGGGTCAACGTGCGACACCTAGGCAGTGTAAATATGAGATAGCTAATAATGCTAAGAAATCCTATGTAAAGAATGAACTTTTGTAGCCTTTTAGAAGCCATATTCCAAAGTGGTGGTTGAGAATTTCATAGGGAATGTAATGTCCATAAAGAATAATAAGTTAAGGAGATATAACTTATTTAAAGAATGAAATTTGAGATTTAGCTTAATAGCTAAGTGATGATAAGTGAAACCATTTGAAACAATGGAAGTGAGAATATAAGGCCTTAGTGGAAATAATAAGTCTAAGCACGGTACTATTTTTGGTAATTTTGATGGATGTCCTTTGTGGCTATCAAATATCTAAGCATGCCAATATATTTAGTAAAGTTGATAGAGGGCCTTAGTAGCAAAATTTTGTCTATTCACGACATATACGAGGTTGATGGAGTAAAGCTTTTATAGCATCTAATTGTCTATTTGTGACATACACTTGATGATTGTTAGTGTAAAAACTATGTGGCAACCGTTTGTCTAAATGTGACATAATAAATGGTAATTGTTGGTGTAAGGCCCATGTGGCAACCGTTTGTCTAAACACGACAAAATAAATAATGGTTATTGTTGTATGGCTAGTATGGCAACCATATGCTTAAACACGACATAATAAATAGTGATTGTTGATGTAAGGCCTAACGTGGCAACCATTTGTCTAAACACGACATAATAAATAATGGAAAATGGTGTAAGGCCTTGGTGGCCAGTTTATTATCCGTTCATGGAAAAATTAAGGAAAAATAAGTAAAACATCTAAACGGAAATCTTAAATGACTTGTATAATTATCGAACTGGTTAGAGAAAGGTCTAGGTGAGAATTTAAAATTAATTGACTATAAAAATATCGGAACCATGTGTAACACCCCTAATTTTAGTTTAACATTATTTTGGATATTTAATTGGATAGATTAAATAGAATAATGTAAATGGTTTAGGAAAATGAGATTTGAAAACTTATAAGGTTGAGCCATTACTAATGAACTAAGTAAGATTGTGTTAAGTTTAATAATAGAAAGAGTGCATGAGAGGGGTAAATTAGGAAATAGTCCTACCCTTTACCTTAAACCCTCTTCCCTTCCCATATCACTTATATTCTCATTTACAAAACATCCATAAAAGAAAAATTTGAGGCCACCTATTAAAACAAGGAAGAAGAGGATCGAAATTTGAAGAGATTCAAGAGCAAGCTTAGGGAAATTGAAGCAACATCAAATTTCAACTCCAATAATTAAATCTAAGGTGATTAATACATGAACCGTCTTTTTTGCTTGTTTTAAAATTCGGTTATGGATAGTACCCAAATGATTATTGTTTTTTTTGCCAAGTTATGGTTGTTTAATCTTTGTTTGGATAGAATAATGATTTATGGAATTATTTATGAAATTATTTAAGTGGGTTTTAAGAGTAAAACCTAATTTTTTTAATCTCCAATAGCTTTGATTTTCTGCTATATTGGGTGAAACATTATTTTGAAGATGAGTTTTTAATTTCATAATTTTCCAAATTTAATTAAATATTTTATTAATTTCCTAAGGAGCAAATTGGGTTAATTTCGGGTTTAATTATTTAAAATAATTAAATATGGTTTTTGGCCTTGAAATTTTTGTATGGTAAAGAATATGGTATTTTTGAATTTTTGAAAATTTTAGGGCTTTTCCCCAAGTGAATTCGAATTACTATGAATTTGTTATGCTAGATAAGCATATAAACCCATAATTAATTAATGGTATTAATTAAGTAAGTTTACAAATGTTTTGGAACTTGGAAATTTTATGCGACAGTAATACTGAAAAGAAAATGAAAAGTTTTGTGGAAACCAATCATATGGATTTGGTAAAAAAATTACTTTTAGCAGTAAGAAATCGGTTTTACTATTAGTTATGATAATACCATGCCACCTTTAATCTCGCCGCGCCTAACACAACATCGCAATTATGAGTGTCGATTACGATGAGAAGAGAAGCACTTGATAACTACTTAGTTAGTTTTGGAGTGTTTCCAACCTGGTCGACGTCAATCAAGATGGCAACCTATTGAAGACGACAAAGCTTTCTGTTGATTCATCTACGTTGAAGCCGCATCGGTGTTTTAACATTGCACATATACATTGGTGGCATAATAGCCGAAATAAGTTAAGTATAAAAGGTGCATAATGACGCCGATAGTCTTGAGGCTGCTATGCATTAGTGTCGGCGACCCTATATGCCAAGGTTTTACATGGTTGGGGATTGGCAATGATGCAACGAGGTATTGAATTTGCACCTCTTCCTTTTAACGCCAAAGAGGCTCATTTTTGTGTAAACTAAAACTATTTTAAAGAGGCGAAGTGGCCTATGTTCTAGAGGGTCGGTGACCATATGTTTTTGGCAGTTATCCATTTGTTTTGTAATATCCTAAGGTTCTGTTTTGAAAGGTAGATAGCCTATATTATATAAGGTTCGATAACCTTATTTTCGACATAAAGTTATACTTAAAAGAAATTTAAGCATGTCTTCGACCTTGGAAAGAGGTCGACGTGTTTTATTGCCACATGTGTTATACTCTATTTCATTAAAGGAAGAGAGCTTTATTCCCTTATGTCGACGGTATTATTGACATCGACATTGATCTATTTTAAACTATTAAATGGCAGTGAACCATATGACTTAGACTTTAAAACCTTGGGGATACCAATGTATATCTTAATGAGTTCGACATAGATCATTAGGGGATACCAATGTATGTCACTTTGAAATTTTATAACTTTAAGGGGAGATGACCTAATTAGGGATACCAATAGACATAGGTTAAACATGTGGGTAACATGAATTAAATTGTTAAATGAAGGGTTCATTGTCATCCTAGGAAAATATTTGATGTGAGATGGATAGTCCACATTATGATGGAGACGGATAGTCTCTACAAGGTTATTAAAGGGTTTATAGTTATCCTAGGAAAACTATAGGATGTGTGATGGATAGTCCAAGTCAAATTTTAAATGAATGTGATATGTGTGATAGATAGTCCACATAATTTAAATAGCTAAATCATGAGTGATGGGTAGTCAACATGGTAAGGGATGGCTAATCCACGTAATAAAAACATGTGAGATAGATAGTCCATATAATTTTGTTAATGAAACCTTGGGTGATGGGTAGCCAACATGGAAGGGGATGGGTAATCCAAAGAATTAATATATGTGAGATGGGTAGTCCACATAAGTATCCTTGATTTTTCTTTGACAAATAATCCAACAGCCGTTGACGTTATCACTTGTAAAATGTTAAATTATTCGAATCTATCAAAAGAATTCTTTGATTTCTTCGGTTAATTATTCTAACCAAAATTTATTTCAATTTGTTATGAGCCCAAACAATGGATTCAATGAGTTCTTGCCAATAACCGCGGCCGCTGAATAGAAACATTAAACTAAAAGCCCAAACAAAATGAGCACCCCCCAAAAAGAAACCAAAAAGAAAATGAAGTATTTTCTTGAAAAAGGTAATTTTTACTAATTTTTTGTTTTTGTAATGTAATAATAATTAGAAAAGCAAAATTCTGATCCGCGGATAGTCAATGAAATTTAGATGGGTAGTCTAATAACTTGGGATGAGTAATCCAGTGTATATTGCATGTCTGCATGTCAAAATATTATTATGTTATAACCGTTATGGATGTAGGAGCATAGTTAATGGTTGAGACATTTTAGTTCAGATACTAGTGAGAGAAAAACCCATTTCGCACAGCGGCATGGTCTCATTAGATATCTATTTGGTTCGAGATTTTAGGTTATTATTCACACTAGACTGTTATTTGGCCCAAAGTTTTTGTTTTTCTCCTTAAACCCTCGAGTACTCATTTGGTTTTATCTGTGTGGATGTAATGGCAAGTTATATAATTGCCAAGTGTTAGACTCTGATCAACCAAGCGGGCAATTTCATATGTTGCTCTTGGAGTATTTTGTAATGGTTGTATTTTCTTTGAATGTGGAATCACAAATGGGATTATGTAATGAATATGAAATTACATTTTGAAATGGAATGTAAAAGTTATTTCTAGATTGTGTTTGAAATTTTCTCAAATTCATGTGCTTCCGATTATTGATATGATTAGCACAGCCGCATTTTATCGTCGGGAATTAATAACTATGGACGACTGCAACATCAATTGTAGTTATTTTTGGGCCTTTGAATGGCGGATTTTACAAGTCGGTATCAGAGAATATGTTTATGTAAAACTTAAAGGATTAAAAGAGTTTTTAAACATAATCTGAATAAATCAGGGAAAAAGATTAGGGTATGGGATAACACTATATTAACATACTTGTATTTGCTATATATAAGTATGTATTCTATCTCTATGCTCCCCTCTTGTAACATCCCGCCATTTTAGACCATTCAAATCGAAAATAAAACCACACATGTAAGACTTGAATAATTCAAAACAACAGATTGTTAATAAAATTTGAGACAAATAAAATCAATCACAGAATCACAGCCACCGAATATCAGAATAACTCGCAGCGGAATAAAATAAACATAGGAGTTCATGAAGCTCCTAGATACATAGTCTCAAACTAATACATAATACCCAAGTCTGAAAACAAATACAACGGAAAGTTTAGATACATAAGTTCTCTACTACAAAAGAAAAAGCTGGGTGGAAATAACTGGAATGGAAATATCAGGTAGACAGCTAAATTTCCGGCGGATCTCTAGCTCCAAAAAGGATGAAACCAAAGCTGTGAAACTCAGGCTGACCCGAGGGTAAAGCAAAAACACAAAACACTCGAGTCGGGACATACATACTTATAAAATGTAAATCAACTCAAGTGAACTGTAAAAGAAATGCATCAGTAACTTAAAGGATGCTTGGGATCGCCCATCCTTTAAGGACCCGTTAAACTATCTATTGTGTAGTAATATACGCTATTATAATAATGTCTAAAGTAAAGTAAACTATTAAAATAGCGTTAAGCCGTTACCCATTCCCCCTTAACACATTTTATAACGCCAATAATCTATACAGTACCGTAACTCCCCGTACACTGGGGCCGCCAGAGGATACCCCATAGGTACGACATAAAAAAACTCGTAGAAGGCGCGCTAGGGTAGGTGACATGGCCAACTAGGCAATGCCAGGGTAGATATACCAATTACACTTCCGGACTGTTGGTAACGCATAGCCGCAACTACCGCCCAACTCGATCCACACTCCCGAATCAAAGGTGCGCACCAAATCAATCACAAAGTAATAGAATGGCTAACGATGAAGTGTGTCCGATCGGAAGAGCTACCTCACTTGGCCCGCCGAAATTTGTTGAGGAGTGGAGGAGGAGAATTGTGGAGGAAAACAAAATTTTAGAGAAGAAGAAGAAGGTGAGGAAGAAGAAGAAAACTTACATCAATTTGCGGAGGCACAAATGAAAAGATGAGGAGTCTAGAAAATCCTAGGATATTATATAGTCATCTCAACAGGTGGCTTCTCATCTAACTAAAGGAATTCCTAGCCCATTAGTACAAGCCCAAAGTCACAATGTAAATAAGATGAATGTTAAAGGGAAAATAACTGCGTGTAACACGCCAAAAGTTGTAAATTTTGAGAAGTAGAAATCAAAATTTTACAAAACGAAAAACAAAGAAAATGTTAGAATTAAATCCATCTTCATAAAAAAAAGTAAAAGTTCAAAATTCAAATTTTAAAATTTTCACAGAAAGTCAAACTTTGACCAAAGTTGACCAAAATTTGCATTTTAAGAAAAATCTTAATTTTATTAAATTTGGAAGAACATTTCACATCAATCCCAAAATATTACACCAAATTTCCAAATTTATAAAATTTTAAAATAATTATATTCAAAGTTTTAAATGAATTTTCATTTAAAATATTTTCAAAATTTGCGGGTTGTTACACTCTCCCCCACTCAAAACTTTTCATCCTCGAAAAGGAACGAGACCCAGAAACCAAATAGGGTTAAGGTTGGATAACGAATGATACCTGGAACAAACAATTCCAGATTCGAAGCACGAGTGATCTCTTCTGTTTCCCAAGTACAAACCCGATCATCAGTGCTCCATTGCACTTTGACTAGGTTGACAGATTTTCTTCGAAGCTGCTTCGTACCTCTATCGATAATACGAAGTGGCTTCCTCTCGTCAGTAAGGTTTGGCTCGACATCCAAACTCTCGAGGGCATAAGGCTGAACAATCAAGGATGGATCGTGAAGATACCGACGAAGATGCGAAACATGGAACACATTATGCACTCTAGAAACTTTCTCAGGCAATTCCAACCGATAAGCTAAGGAACCAACTCTCTCTAAGATGCGAAAAGGACCAATAAACCTAGGAGTGAGCTTCCCTCTCCGACCAAAATGAATCACATTTCTTAATGGAGAGACCTTAAGGAAAACCTGATCACCAACAGAAAAATCTAAACTCCTCCTACGCCTGTCAACATACTTCTTCTGTCTATCCTGAGCAATCCTCATCTTTCTCCTAATTTCCTCAACCTTCTCAGATGCTTCTAGAATCATATCAGGACCAAGAACCAAACGATTACCGGATTCAATCCAACAAGATGGAGATTTGCAAGGGCGTCCGTAAAGAGCAGCAAATGGAGCCATTGCGATACTAGCCTGAATTTTAAGAGACGGAATAAGATAAACAAATGTTTAAGACAACCCTAAACAGATATTTGATATTATACTTGATAACTATTTTTATAAGTGAATTCAACGAGATGGAGATGATCTTCCCAAGATCCTCCATAATCAAGGACACATGCACGAAGAAGATCTTCCAGAATCTAATTCACTCTTTCCGTTTGCCCGTCGGTCTGCGGATGGTAAGCAGTGCTCGGATTCAGACGAGTACCTAAGATTCCTTAAAATCTTTCCAAAACTGACTGGTAAAGATGGGATCTCTATCACAAACAATACTGATCGGAACACCATGAAGATGAACAATCTCTCTCATATAAATCGCAGCTAAACTTGAAGCAGAACAGTTGGACCTAACCGAAATGAAATGAGCTGGTCAATCTATCCACAATTACCCAAATACTCTTATTACCTCTCCTAGTCCTCGGTAATCCATCAATAAAATCCATAAAAAATTGTTCCCATTTCCAATTGGGAACCTCAAGGGGTTGCAATAATCCAGCGGTCTTCTGATGAAGAGCTTTAGCCTGTTGACAAGTTGCACATCTACTAAAAAAAGGGAGATATCACACTTCATACCACTCCACCAATACAGCTTCTTCATATCATGGTACATCTTCATTACACCTGGATGAATAGAAAGTCTAGACCGATGATTTTACCGAAGTAACTCTTGCCTCAATCCATCGACATTCGGGACACAAATCCGATTATTAATCCTCAAAATCCCTTTATCATCGATCTGAGCTCCGCTACCATCTTGGCTACTACCACCAACCCTACTACGAACATTTTCCTTAATAAGCCTAATTATCCTATCTTCATCCTACTTAGCAATAATACGATCCATAAGGGGAGAAGAAACAACAAGCTGACATAACATCGCCTTCTTTCGACTCAAAGCATCGGCTACAACATTAGCTTTCCCGGGGGGTATAGTTGATGTCGTCATAAGAAGCTAGAAACTCAAGCCACCTAACCTGCCACAAATTCAAGTCCTTTTGGGTGAAAATATATTTCAAAGACTTATGATCTGTAAAGAGCTCAAACTTAGTTCCTAATAGATGATGTCTCCAAAGCTTCAAAGCAAAAACTACGGCAAGCAATTCCAAATCATGGGCTGCATAATTGGCTTCATGAGTCTTCAAGTGGCGACTGGCATAAGCGATAACCTTCCCATCCTGCATCAAAACGGCTCCCAAACCTTCACGACTGGCATCATTGTATACCGTTAATCCCTTATTTCCATTTGGAACGATAAGAACTGGCGCGGAAGTAAGCTTGCGCTTCAACTCATTGAATGCAGCTTCACACTTATCATTCCATCTAAGCTTAGCATTCTTACGGGTTAGAGCGGTGAGAGGTGCAGCAATCCGAGCAAAATTCTCAATGAATCTCCGATAATAACCGGCAAGGCCCAGAAAACTACGGATATCAGATGGAATCCTAGGAGTTTCCCAATCCTAAAATAGAATAGGGGGAATAAGAACCGAGAAAGAGATAAAATAGTTAATGTACAAAGGAAGAAGAGAAGATAGACTTACATTGATCGCAACAATCTTAACTGGATCAACAGAAACTCCATCACCAGAAACAATATGCCAAGGAATCGGACTTCATCATTCCAGAAATGGCATTTCGAAAATTTGGCTTTCTACTGATGACTCCTCAGGGTCTTCAGAACAAAATTCAAATGGATTTCATGTTCCGCCTTAGACTTAGAGAAAACAAGAATATCATCAACGAAGACTAGGACTAACTTATTAAGAACATCACGGAAAACCGGTTCATAAGGTCGACAAAGAAAGCTGCGGCATTAGTCAAACCAAAAGGCATAACTAACCATTCAAAGAAACCATCCTCAGAACGGAAAGCAGTTTTGGGAATACTTTCCTCGGCAATTCTGAGCTGGTGGAAACCGGTGGCAAGATCAAGCTAAGAGAATACAGTAGCTCCATAAAGCTAATCGAACATATCATTAATACGAGGCATTGAATATCTGTTTTTCATAGTGAGCTTGTTCAGCTCCCTATAATCAACACACATCCTTAAAGAACTATCAGACTTAATGACAAAAACCACTGCTGCTCCCCATTCGGAATGACTGGGTCTGATCAAACCTTTGGAGAACAAGTCTTCAATTTGCTTCCTCAACTCAACCTTCTCACGGGGTGCCATTCTTCTGGGAGGAAGGTCTACAGGTCGAGCTCCAGGATTGAGATCAATACGGAATTCGATTTCCCATTTAGGAGGTAAAGAAGTGACTTCACCAAATACATCGGGGTAGAGTTTGACCACAGGAGTAGAATCAAGATCACTAGGGGAAGAATCAAGAGAATAGATAAAACTGCCTGCATATTCCTGAGGCATACGGCACTGAATCACCAAAGGATCACCCTTATCACCAATAAGAGAAACGGTTCAGGCTTTACAAGAAATAACAGCTTCATGATTCTTCAGCCAATCTCCTCCAAGCAATAGATCAAAAGCATCGAAACCAAGAACATAGAAATCACCAGAAAAACAATAGCCAGAATGGAAGAGTTTCACATTGTTACAAATCCTACTAAGGTTTGCGGGACCACCAATAGGATTAGTAACACACAAAGGTTCGGTTGCAAACTTAGGTGAAAGGATATGCTCAAACTTATCACAAAGGTCCACAGAAATGAAACTATGAGAAGCTCCCGTGTCAAATAGAACACGAACCGGAAAATTAAACATGGTAAAGGTGCTTTGGAGAGTACCTTGGGTATCACTAGGAGCAGGTGGAGTAGGCGGAGCACGAGTGGAAGAAGTCATGGCAAAGACTCCGGATGTCTTGCACTTCTGATACAAGGGACAATCATTCTTGAAATGGCCAGGTTGCAGACAGACATGGCAGAGGTTGTTCTTCGGTATTCTGAGATGGAGGAATGGCGGCACTGGCAGGTTCTGGACAACTGTTGGCATAGTGACCCTTCTGATCGCACTTGAAGCAAGTGATGGAAGAAAGATCAATAGGCTGCCTATGGGAAGAAGAAGATCCTAAACCTGGATTCTTAAGCCAATTCTACTTCTATCGATGGAAATTAGACTTCCTCTTCTTAGAGTTGCCAAAATAGGGCCGAGATGAAGGTGCACGAGCAACATATGATTCCTTAGAAGTGGGGTTCTCATATCTAATGGCCATATCCATGAATCCAATAAAAGGGCTGTGCACATGAGAAATCAGACGATCATAAAACTCTGGGCGAGCTCCAGCTATAAACTTCTCATTCTTCTTAAGAGGGGTATTAATCAAGCTAGGACCAAACTTGGAAAGTTCGTTGAACTACCGCTCATACTCAGAAAATGACATATCCCCTTGCTTAAGATCCATAAACTCCCTGTACAGTTGAGACTTCCCAGCTTCTGGCATCCACTTCGCCATAAAGCCTCCCTAAAACACGATATCCAAACTTAAGAAAAATTCCAAAGGGATAACCTAAATCAAATTCAAAAGGACTAACTCAAGACAATACCGAAACTGTTCCCAAGAAATTTCTGCCTCAATAGTGTTGGCTGTAACTGACTCCCACCAATCCAGGGCTGCCTCCTATAACTGCCAAGCTGCTAACTGATGCTTCTGAGCGTCGGTGGTCTCCAAACCAGCAAAAATCCTTTCCAAACTTCTCAGCCACTGCCGAGCCTCAATGATGGTCTCTGATCCCGTAAACTTAGTACCACCTAGCTGAGTGAAATCCTTACAGAGAATGGTAAACCTAATGGGTGCAACTGGTGCTGGAATTAGGGCAACAGCACGACCCTGACCTCTGGCATTCCTATGATTCATCCTGTAAATTCAAGAATGAATTTTTTTCTTTAGGACCAAGATAGAGGAGAAAGAAAAAAGACAAGATTCAACTAGGATGGAAATCCTAATCAAAGAATTCTATTAAACAAGGTGGATTCGAAAAGAAGGAAATTCTAAGGAAAGGAATTTGATTTTGAAATAAGAAAATTTTATATCCAAAATAATCCTTGAAAAATCATTTGAAAATCATTTGAAAACCATTTTATACTTGAAAATACGTTCTCTCGCAAAGAATGATTCTAAGATTCATTTTACTCGTTCTAGGGTATTTCTACCCTATCTCTAATGAGTTTTTGCCCCGTAGGCTAAGGTTTGCCTAAAACCTGGCTCTGATACCAACTGTAACATCCCGCCATTTTGGACCATTCAAATCGATAATAAAACCACACATGTCAGACTTGAATAATTCGAAACAACAGATTGTTAATAAAATTTGGAGAAAATAAAATCAATCACAGAATCACAGCCACCGAATATCAGAATAACTCGCAACGGAATAAAATAAACATAGGAGTTCATGAAGCTCCTAGATACATAGTCTCAAACTAATACATAATACCCAAGTCTGAAAACAAATACAACGGAAAGTTTAGATACATAAGTTCTCTACTACAAAAGCAAAAGCTGAGTGGAAATAACTGGAATGGAAATATCAGGTAGACAGCTAAATCTCTGGTGGATCTCTAGCTCCAAAGAGGATGAAACCAAAGCTGTGAAACTCAGGCTGACCCGAGCGTAAAGAAAAAACACAAAACACTCGAGTCAGGACATACATACTTATAAAATGTAAATCAACTCAAGTGAACTGTAAAAGAAATGCATCAGTAACTTAAAGGATGCTTGGGATCGCCCATCCTTTAAGGACCCGTTAAACTATCTACTGTGTAGTAATATACGCTATTATAATAATGTCTAAAGTAAAGTAAACTATTAAAATAGCGTTAAGGCGTTACACATTCCCCCTTAACACATTTTATAATGCCAATAATCTATACATTACCGTAACTCCCCGTAAACTGGGGCCGCCAGAGGATACCCCATAGGTACGACATAAAACAAACTCGTAGAAGGCGCGCTAGGGTAGGTGACACGGCACAACTAGGCAATGCCAGGGTAGATATACCAATTACACTTCCGGACTGTTGGTAACGCATAGCCGCAACTACCGCCCAACTCAATCCACACTCCCGAATCAAAGGTGCGCACCAAATCAATCACAAAGTAATAGAATGGCTAACGATGAAGTGTGTCCGATCGGAGGAGCTACCTCACTTGGCCCATCGATTGCTCATGTTTCAACCACCTTATGCTAACTCACGGGAGTTAGGTCCACGTAAATATACCTTTAGGATCGTCGCCAGCATCCTACTTCATTCTGGAATCTCCACCGCGTACACAGTTGTTAAAGTGGGTTTTGGTATCGACAGAGAGTATGCCCATATCCGATCCCGGTCTCTTTAACAACCAAACGTTATTATAACCCGTGGTTATTTCAATTTCAAATGGTTTATATTTCATATCAAACATATTCATTTCAAAACCATATAAATTCCATATCATTATTCTTTAAAATATTATTCATTTTTCCAAAGTCGTTCACTTCCAAATTCATTTAATTATAACCCCTTTGAAACGTAAAAATTTAGAAATCATAGCACCTTAAAATGTAACCTTTAGAACCATACATTCAGGACCATAACACTTTAGAAAATTCTATAGCATTCTGGAAATGTCACTTTTAGGAAAACGAGCAGTACAAAAATGCTACTGTAATAATTCGCAGTAGTGCAGAAATGCTACTGTAAGAATTCGCAACGGTGTAGAATTGTTATTGTAAGAATCCGCAGCAGTGCGGAATTGTTATAGTAAGGAAATCGCAGCAGTTTTGAATTGTTAGCGTAATACTTCCTACTACAATAGTTTATATAATCAAATAGTACATATATTTACAGTTCTTATTATAGTCATTATATCATTCCTGTTATATTACTCTAATTTTAGCTATTTGGTCATTAAAGAAACCACACCTTTAGTTAAATAACTTGTTACTATAGTGTCAAATTTTAAAGCTGAAATCCTTATGCTAAGTTAAAAGTACGTTATTAACTTACAATTTATTTTCTTTTCAGTAAATAACATTTATTATTTTTATTACCCAAGTTATACCATTTACATTAGTTAAAACTTACATGTCAAATGTACGTTTTAACTTACATTTTTTTTCCACAAAAAAAACCATTTATCATTTTAATCACTATTACATGAATTAAAACTTACAATTTATAGGTTAGAATAAAATACCATTATTAAGTCAAATCAAATTATTAAATTTCAATTAACCTTCATACTGTAAATTAGATTCCAAAATTTACATTTCCAACTATTTATTTCTTATAAAAAATATAACTCATGTGAACAAATTCACATAAATAATTACATTAAATTTTTGTTGAGATTCATATATAGAAATCCAAAATACTTAATAATTATAAGAAAACCATTTTAAATCAACCACGGAGTCCGTATAAAATTTTCTACTCTAGGGTCAAGTAAATACGGACATATATCATTTCAATCCGCAATTTATTAATTTTCCGGGTTTTATATCATTTCAAACCCGCAATCCCAAGTCAAATAAAATTGCACAGGCCTATCATTTTAGCCCATAACAATTTTCCTTAATCTAGAGATCATTCGGGTATGGATCATTTCAACCCATAGTGAAGGAACTTGCAGTGTGAGAACAGAATATAAAATAAACATAACAATATTCAATATATCATGGCATACGATCATAAAAGGTAAAAATATGATATGAAATAACATAATATAAACATAGGTGAAATTCTCAACTTGCATATACAAATCCATACAATTCCATTGTCATCAATTCACCAAAATATAAGTACGTTGTCAAGAGTGATTACTCGCCTTTCTTTGGTTAGAGAAGTGATTCAAAACACAACACAACGATTACAACAAGCACGACAAATTACGGACAAGCTTGAGTGAGAGGAGAATCCAAATCCGACGCTAAAAAAAATTCCATACGTAAACAAATAATTCACATATTAAATAAAAGTAGAAAAATATATATTTGTAAACATATGAAGAGGGCTTGTCTAGGGAACACATAGGTTTGGTCTAGGGTTTGTTTGGGTTCGGTCTAGGCTAGATTTGGGTTAGGATTTGGTCTATAGGCTAGGGTTTGTGGCTACAAGGCTAAAGGAAGGCAGGGTTTGGGTTTCGGCCTACATGGTCAAGGCAAGGCTAGGGTTTGGCTAGGTTTTTGGGTTCGGCCATAGGCTATGGCAAGGCTAGGGTTAGGGTTTGGCAATTGGAGAGGAGGATGGTGGTGATGGCTGAAATAAATGAAGAAGAAAAGGGGGGGAAAAAGGAAGTGGTTCGGCTATAGGGTTTTTGGTTGGAGGAAGAGGAGGTGGAGGCCAAAATTGGTGAAGAGGAAAGGGGAAAAGGAAGGAGAAGAGGTAGTTTTGGTTAGGGTTTCTGGTTGGAGGAAGAGGAGATGGGTGTAGAGACAAGCATGGCCGAAATTTGTTGAGGAGTGGAGGAGGAGAATTGTGGAGGAAAACAAAATTTTAGAGAAGAAGAAGAAGGTGAGGAAGAAGAAGAAAACTTACATCAATTTGCGGAGGCACAAATGAAAAGATGAGGAGTCTAGAAAACCCTAGGATATTATATAGTCATCTCAACAGGTGGCTTCTCATCTAACTAAAGGAATTCCTAGCCCATTAGTACAAGCCCAAAGTCACAATGTAAATAAGATGAATGTTAAAGGGAAAATAACTGCGTGTAACACGCCAAAAGTTGTAAATTTTGAGAAGTAGAAATCAAAATTTTACAAAACGAAAAACAAAGAAAATGTTAGAATTAAATCCATCTTCATAAAAAAAAGTAAAAGTTCAAAATTCAAATTTTAAAATTTTCAGAGAAAGTCAAACTTTGACCAAAGTTGACCAAAATTTGCATTTTAAGAAAAATCTTAATTTTATTAAATTTGGAAGAACATTTCACATCAATCCCAAAATATTACATTAAATTTCCAAATTTATAAAATTTTAAAATAATTATATTCAAAGTTTCAAGTGAATTTTCAATTAAAATATTTTCAAAATTTGCGGGTTGTTACACCTCTCTCTTAGACCGTTCTTATTTGTCTTACTACGGCTCGTATGCAGATTGACGAGAAAGAAAGATGTGGAAGTAGAAAGCGGAAGAGTGAATCTAGGTGGAGAAAGCCCCACAACCAATGGAAATGCTCGGCCCAACACTAGAAGGTATCCTGGTCGATAGGAAAATGCTAATCAAAATGCAAATGCTAATGTAGAGTCTGCGACCCCACCAGTGGATATGGGGCCTATGTATCAGTTTTTCGTCAATCTGATGCAAGTTAGAGAAGTTGCCGATGCAGCTGAAGGAAATGCTACTAATGCAGGAGGAGTCAATTCCACAATGCCAGTTGGTAACAACTATGCTAAGCTGAGTGTGATTAGACAAGTTTAAGTGGGAAGCCTTTTTTAGGGACCGAGGATGCAATAGAAGTAGAGAATTGGCTATTACGTTATGAAAGGATTTTTGCTGATTTAGGTCTGAATGATGAGCAGAATAGGAGGTTGGCTTAGAGATGGCTTCGAGATAGTTGCAAGGAGCTTCTTTGTTCTTGTGAAGGTGAACATAGGGGTACCAGAAGAGGAATTGATTTGGGTAGAATTTTGAAATAAATTCGAAGAAAGGTTTTTGTCTAAAGTAGCCACAGCTTTGCTCAGGAAGTTTATGGAGTTGGAGCATGGAGAAATATCAATGTTGGAATATTCTGCTAAGTTTGATGAGCTGTCCAGATATGGGTATACCACTATTGACACTGTTATCAAAAGAAACGGGAAGTTTATCCGAGGGTTGAGACTGAAGATTGTTATGGCAACTATGCCACATCCCAAGGATCCATTGAATGTACTAGTGGAGATGGCTATCAGGAATGAAGTAATGCTTTCAACCTTCGGGAAAGATAAGTCAGTGGAAACTCATGGTTCCCAGGGCAAGAAGAGGAAATTCTTTAAGAAAAAGGGAGCTCATAAGGATGGAGCAGCCAAGAAAGGGAAAGCGTATATTGTTTGCTATTAGTGTGATAAGAAAGGAAACTATGCAAATGAATGTCGATCAAGTGATGGCAATATGTTATGGGAAAGTAGAATATGAAATGCTTTATCTACGACTAGATGGGGCATTATAAGAACAAATGTCCAGAAGCGACCAGGGCTAATAAAGGAAAGGTGTCTGCTTTGGAGCCATCTGCATCAAGACCGACAACAGTTGAGAAGGGAAAGTCTGTAATGGAAGGTACGCTTTAGATTCATAGCATACCAGTTAGGGTATTGTTTATCGGTGCATTGCATTCATTTATATCTCAGTGTTTGGTAGATAAGTTATGTTTAGAACCATCATACCTTGTTACTTCCTTAAGGGTGGCTAATCCGGTAAGAGGGTACGCAATTCTAAGGATGAAATGTGATCATCTAGAATTTGAGTTGTTAGGTTATAATTTTGCATGTAGCTTGTATTTGTTTGATTTAACGGGTTTCAGGATTATTTTGAGTATGGATTGGTTGAGAAAATATGATGCTAGGATATTTTTCCGAGATAGGAAAAAATAAGTTAGACACCCTGATAGTAGAAATCGTATTATATACTCAGTAGATAACTCGAGTGGAGATATTTGTACTTTATTGGGAGCAATGGAAGTAGAAGGCGAAGTAAATTGGGTTTTGGTTGTTAGGGAATTGGCAGATGTTTTTTAGCAGTTATAGGACTACCACCAAAATGAGCTATTGAGTTTCGAATAGATCTTGTACTTGGAGCTGAACCTATAAGTAGACCACCTAGCAAAATGACACCAACTGAGATGAAGGAGTTAAAGGTATAACTACTGGACTTAGAAGGAAACGGTTTTACCAAGCAATTCACCTTAGAGAGCAGCTATGGCATTTGTGAAGAAACTGGACAGGTCGTTAAGATTTTGCACCGATTATCATAAGTTGAATGAGAGGAGAATAAAGAATTGATATCCTTTGCCAAGAATTGATGATTTATTTGATCAGTTGAGTGGAGCCAAAATATTTTCCTAGTTGGATTTGGTGACAGGGTTCCATCAATTGAGAATGGTGGAGGACAGTATTCCTTTGACGGCGTTTTGAATGAGATATTTTCCATACGAGTGGTTAGTGATGCCATTCGTGTTAACTAATGTGTATGCTTTCTTTGTCGATTTGATGAACCGGATTTTCTGAGAGCACTTGGATAGGTTTGTGTTTGTATTCATTGGTGACATTTTGATATATTCTAAGGATGAAAGAGATCATGAGATTCATTTTAGAATAATGCTTGAGACATTAAGGCAGCATCAAATTAAAGTGAAGTTTTCGAAATGTAATTTCTGAAGGAAAGAAGTGAAGTTTCTTGGTCATGTAGTTTCAGAGAAAGGGTTATCAGTGGATCCAACTAAGATTGAAGCTGCAAATAATTGGAAGAGACCCGAGACAGTGATCGAGATATGAAGTTTTCTTGGATTGGCTGGCAATTGCAGGAGATTCATTAAGGATTTCTCGCGGGTAGTAGCACCCCTGACTAAACAAACCAGGAAAGACATGAAGTTTACTTGGTCCGATAAATGCGAGCAAGCATTCTTTGAGTTGAAGTATTTATTGACCAATGCACTCGTATTAGTTGTTCCAGATGGGAATCAGGATTTGGTGGTGTATACGGATTTGGAGTTGGTGGCGGTGATTTTCATATTGAAAGTGTAGAGACACTACCTTTTAGGAGAAAGATTCAACTTGTATACGGATCACAAGTCTTTGTGGTATTTATTCTCTCAGAAAGAGTTGAATATGAGACATCAAAGGTGGTTGGAGTTTTTAGCAGCTTATGATTTTGGTATTGAGTATACACCGGGGAAAGGAATAAAGTTGCAGATGCACTTAGCAGGAAACATCAGAATGTGGTGTTTGCTATGTTGGCTGAATGGAAGGATTTAGAGGCGTTGATGACTTATAGTATGTAGTTAAGATAGACTTCTAGTTTTAGTCAAAGTATAGCCATGTTAACTTGCTTGGAAGTTTGACCAATGTTGATCAAAAGGATTGCTTCTAAGCAGACGGATGATCCATTGCTAGCCGAAAGCATTAGAAGATTGGAAAGTGGAACCGCGGTCGATGATATAAAATATTTTAGTCTTGACTAGAGTGGATGGTTAAGGAAGAAGGGACGGTTATGTGTTCCAGATGTTGGAAACCTAAGGAAGGAAGTTTTTAGGGAGTGTCATCGATCGAAGTTGACGATTCATCCTGGGGGAACCAAGATGTATCAGGATATAAAGAGAAGTTTCTTCTAGGAAGGTATGAAGAGGGATGTAGTCTTATGGGTAAAGCAATGTGCAAATTACCAGCAAGTAAAAGACGAACATCAAAAACAAAGTGTATTACTTCAGCCTTTAAATATACCATTTTGGAAATTGTTCGATATCCATGGATTTTATCGACGGGTTGCCAAATAGGGGAAATGAAAGTGTATGGGTCATAGTGGATAGACCGACCAAGAGTGTACATTTCAATCTCGTTAAGTCAACCAGGATGGCACCTATGTTGGCTAAGTTGTTTATAAGGAATATTGTTAGACTGCATTGTATTCCTAGTAGCACAATCACCGATAGAGATGCTTTGTTCACTAGTGAATTCTGGAAGAGTCTACAAAATATATTAGGTACCAAGCTTAAGCTGAGTAATGCTTATCACCCACAGATAGATAGGCAAGCAGAGAGAGTCAATAAGATACTTGAAGATTTGTTGAGAGCTTGTGTACTAGATTTTGGTGTTCCATGGGAAGACCATTTGTACTTGGTTGA
This sequence comes from Allium fistulosum, assembly GCA_030737815.1. Lineage (NCBI taxonomy): Eukaryota > Viridiplantae > Streptophyta > Magnoliopsida > Asparagales > Amaryllidaceae > Allium > Allium fistulosum. The sequence continues at coordinate 1,212,170,716 of CM060904.1, read as the reverse complement.
GTTTTCCTATAATAATAGTTATCAGGCTAGTATAGGAATGGCGCCTTTCTAAGTTTTGTATGAAAGGTTGTGCAAATCACCAGCATGTTGTTTAAAGACCGGAGACAGATTGGTCTTGGTCCAAATATGGTAAGAGATGCCACATAAAAGATTGAGTTAATCCGAGGTAGGATGAAAGAAGCTCAGTCTTGGTAGAAAAGTTACGTAGATAAAAGTTGTAAAGATTTAGAGTTCTCAGTTGGAGATCGTGTTTTCATTAAGGTGTCATCGATAAAGGGTGTGGTATGATTTGGAAAGTCAAGGAAACAGGCACCGAGATATGTTGGACTATTCTCTATTATAGAGAGGATCGGGAAACTCGCGTACCGAGTAGAGTTACCGAGTTATTTGGCAGGGGTCCATAATATGTTTCATGATTCTTATCTTAGGAAATATATGCATGATTTAGAGGCTACTATTGCTCTGACTGCATTGGAAGATTTAGTATTGGAACAGGATCTGAGTTTTGTGAGACAATCAGTTCGAGTTGTAGCGTGAGATGAGAAGAAGATAAGGAACAAAACAGTCAGATTAGTGAAAGCCTGGTAGAGTGACAACGAGAAAGACTGTACTTGAGAGACAGATGATAGGTTAGGGATACATATCCTCACCTGTTATGATGGTATGTTCTATATTTTTTGTATATAAACTTTATAGCTGGTAGGATATACTAACATTGTTTGCATGTTTGATGGGCTTGCCGTGTAGTCATTACTGAATTTCAAGGATGAAATTCTTCAAGGAGGGAAGCTGGTAACACACCTAATTTTAGTTTAACAGTATTTAGGATATTTAATTAGATAGATTAAATATAATAATGCAAATGGTTAATTAAAATGGTATTTGAAAACTTATAAGGTCGTACCATTACTAATGAACTAAGTAAGATTGTTTTAAGCTTAATAAAAGAAAGAGTGCATGAGAGGGGTAAACTAGGAAATAGAGCTACCCTTTCCCTTTAACCCTCTTCTTCCCTCATATCACTCATATTCTCATTTACAAAATAATCACAAAGGAAAACTTTAAGGCCGGCCATTAACACAAGAAAGAAGAGGATCGAAATTTGAAGAGATTCAAGAGCAAGCATAGGGAAATTAAAGCAACACCAAATTTCAACTCCAACAATTAAATCTAAGGCGAATAATAAATGAACCATCTTATTTGCTTGTTTTGAATTTAGTTGTGGATAGTACCCGAATGATTATTGTTTGTTTTGCCATGTTACAGTTGTTTATCTTTGTTTGGATAGAATAATAATTTATGGAATTATTTATATAATTATTTAAGTAGGTTTTAAGGGTAAAATCTATGTTTTTGATCTCCAATAGCTAGGATTATCTAGCATGTTGAGTGAAACATTATTTTGGAGATGAGTTTTTAATTTCATAATTTTCCAAATTTAATATTTTATGAATTTCTTAAGAAGAAAATCGGGTTAGTTTCGGGTTTTAATTATTTAAAATAATTGAATATGGTTTTTGACCCTGAAATTTTTATATGGTAAAGAATATAATACTTTCGAATGTTTGGGGATTTTTCCCAAGTGAATTCGAATTTCTTTGAATTTGTTATGCTAGATAAGCATATAAACCCATAATTAATTAAGTTTACAAATGTTTTGGAACTTGGAAATTTATGCGGTAGTAAAACTAAAAAAAATGCAAATTTTTGTGGAAACCAATCATATTTTGACAAACAATTGGATTTGGTAAAAAGAAATTACTTTTAGTAGTAAGAATTCAGTTTTACTATAATTTACGATAATACCACATCGCTTTTGACGTCATTGCGCCTAACACAGCATCAAAATTATGAGTGTCGACGATGACGAGAAGAGAAGTACATGGTAAATATTAGTTAGTTATGGTGTGTTTCCAACCTCATCGACATCAATTAAGACGGTAACCCATTGAAGACGGCAAAGCATTCTCGTGATTCATTTATGTTAAAGCCACATCTCTTCGCTGATGTTTTAACTTCACACTTATACATTGGTGGTATAATAGCCGAAATAAGTTAAGTACAAAAGTGGTATAACGGCGCCAATAGTCTTGAGGCCATTATGAATCAGTGTTGGCGACCCTATATACCGGGGTTTTACATGGTTGTGGGTTGGAAATGATGCAGCGCGACATTGACTTTGCATCTCTTCCTTTTAACGTCGATGAGGCTCCATTTTATGTAAACTAAAACTATTTAAAGAGGCGAAGTGGCCTATTCGACAGTTAGCCATTTTTTTATAATATCCCAAGGTTTTGTTTCAAAAGGTATATACCTTTATTATATAATGGTCGATAACCCTATTTTCGACATAAAGTTTATACTTAAAAGAACTTTAAGATTGTCTTCGACCTTGGATAGAGATCAATATGTTTTAATGTTGCATGTGTTATACATTATATCATTAAAGGAGGAGAGCCTTAATACTTCTTCTCGACAACGTTATTGACGTCGACATTGATCTATTTTAAACCATTTAATGGCAGCGAACCATGTGACTTATGATTTGACTTTAAAACCTTGGAGATACCAATGTATATCTTAATGAGTTCGACATTGATCATTTGGGATACTGATGTATGTCACTTTGAAATGTTATAACTTTTTAAGGGGAGATAACCTAATTGGGGACACTAATAGATAGAGGTTAAACATGTGCGTAGCATGAATTAAATTGTTAAATGAAGGGTTCATTGTCATCTTAAGAAAAATATGGGATGTAAGATGGATAGTCCACATCATGATGGAGATGGATAGTCTTTATAAGGTTAATGAAGGTTTCATAGTTATCTTAGGAAAACTATGTGATATGTGATGGATAGTCCACATCAATTTTTAAATGAATGGAATATTTGTGATGGATAATCCACATAATTTATATAGCTAAATCATGGGTGATGGGTAGTCAACATGGTAAGAGATGGGTAATCCAAGTAATAATAACATGTGAGAAGGTAATTCGTATACTTTTTTTAATGAAACCATGGGTGATGGATAGTCAACATTGTAGGGGATGGGTAATCAAAAGAATTAATATATATGAGATGGGTAGTCCACGTAAGTGTAAGACAGATAGTCAATGAAATTTAGATGGGTAGTCTAATAGCATGGGATGAGTAATCCAATATATATTACATGTCTGCATGTCAAAATATTATTATGTTATAACCATTGTGGATGCAGGAACACAGTATATGGTTGAGATATTTTAGTTTAGATACTAGTAAGGGGAAAACCCATTTCGCACAATAGTGTGGTCTCGCTAGATATTTATTTGGTTCGAGATGGTAGGTTATTCACACCAGACTGTTGTTTGACACGAAGTTTTTGTTTTTCTCCTTTAACTCTTGAGTACTCATTTGAGTAGGTCAGAAGTAATGGATTCCAGGTTTCAAATTAGACGAATAGGCTTCCGGAGACGTGTATTAGGCAATCTAGCTATTTATGAGTATCTATCTAATCTGTTGTGTCATTTGGTTTTGTCTGTATGGATGTAATGAAAGTTATATAATTGCCAAGTGTTAGACTCTGATCAAACTAGGGGGCATCTACCTATGTCTCTCTCAGAGTATTTTGTAATAGTTGTATTTTCCCTTAACGTGGAATCGCAAATGGGATTATGTAATGAATATGAAATCATATTTTGAAATTGAATGTAAAAGTTATTTCTGAATTGTGTTTGAATTTTTTCACATTCATGTGCTTCTGATTATTGATATGATTATTATAGCCGCATTTTGTCGTTGGGAACTAATAACTATAGATGACTGTAGCATCCGTAGCTGTTAGTTTTGGACCTCAGAATAGGGGATGTTACATCATGTGAAAGAAATCTCACACTTATGATGAATTGATGATTTATTTTTGTTCATGATATGATGTTATTACATTGTATGTTGTAATTGATGATGATTGAAATAGTGAGGGAAAAATATGTTCTGTGCTTTAACGACATGGTCTCTCTATATGATTGCTTGTTTAAGGTAAAATATTACTCATACTAGGATTTATGTCTGATGTGTGTTTTTATTATTTCTGCAAAACTCACCAGTACTCATTCAAGTAGGCTGAACTTGTGGGTATAGACAGGTATCTTGTGGAAAGATGAGTAAAGAAGCCGAAGATGAAGCAGGAGGCTTATTTTGCAAATAAAAGTTGTTTTGAAATTCCATTGTGTAAAACCAGAGTTTATAACTGGTTAAGTGTCCATATCGGCATCTTCATATGTCGGGCATGGCACTCTATTTAAATTTATTTCGTATTATATTTTCCCCTACGTCGGAATGAACTGGGTTAACGAGGTTGTAATGAATCATGTTAAACAATTTGATATAATGAAAATTTATTTAGCTACTTTGTTACTTAATGTTATTCAAAGAAATACCAAACTCACTTTTTCGCTTGAAAATGATTCTCGTGGTGACTACAACATCACATCTATTTTCGGGCCTTATAGTAAGGAATGTTACAATTGTTGTATTTTCCACTAGTGTCATGTTTTGCGATGAATGTCATGTGATGTAGTAATTAATGGGTTCAGTACACCGGCACCCAATATCATACCCAATGTAGTATCCCATATGATGGTCGTATAACATATATGGTGTTATGTGCTTACTTGTTGGATGTAGAGACAGGTCAAATATGATTCTTCATACCATTGTTCCTACTTTATGGTTATTACATCTATTTTGGGATCATAGATCGCTTATACCAGACTTTTATGTGACTGAGGTTATTTGCACTTCTTCTTATATTCTCACGTACTCTTAAATGAGTAGATTGAGATAACGTGTACGGGATAGTGCATGGATCTGTACGGAGGAAAAGCAGGAGGCTTACGCTTTTATATATCTATGTTTGGAGCTATTAGCGCTATATTCCACTGTGCTTTACTATGGAGCTATATCATTACTTATCATTATTAAAGAAAATTTAATTAAAGTTTATTTGATCAAACCTACTGACATCAAGTACCGTAAGGTCAGAATGGATGTTAGTTGGAGTGTTGATCGATGAATGTGCTATTGACATCTTATTGGCATGTCATTGAGAAAATGACATAACGTGTACACCATATCATTATGAAGGGTATCATTTCAAAGGTCAAAAGTGAACGTACCTATACAATTTATAAGCAACTGATCTTTATTTTACTTTGCAGTACTATAGCAAAGTCTGCATAGACTTCAATGTTCGAAATTTTTAAATATCAATGAGGATTGAAATCACACCAAGGAGTCTCATAAATGCAACATCTAGCAAAATTCGACTATGTAAAGGAGATGAAAGTATAAAATATTTAGAAGTGTTATTCTGTAAATAAAAAACATCAATTGAAACCATCTCGTCAAAATGTTCGAAATATTGGCATATATATTAAAATGTTTAACAAGTTGAAATAACAATGAACCAAGTCAAAGGGATAACTTAACAAATCAACGGGACAAGTCAATTCATACAACATTCATGTTATTTGTAACCATCACGTTGAGTCATTCAAATCGATAGTAAACATGCCTTAAAATGTCAATATGGTCAAATGTAAATGAAGATAATGAACAAGCTAAATCATATAATAGTCATGTTATTTATGGTGGCCACATGATGCATTGAAATGATTGTAAACTTCTTTCAAAATATTGACATTGCCAAGCACTGACCAAGTTAACTCAAGGAAGAAAAGGTAAAAACTGATCCACTTTTCAATTTTTCAAAGAAATTTAGTCTTGCAGACATGATCAAAGGGGCCTAGATTCATTACGAATCTAGTAGATAGGGAAACAAAGTCCATAAGGAATTTAGTATATTCCCTAACAAACTTGGACCTACTAAAAAAGGGGAAGTGCCTCATGGTGCACTCCTATTGATCTTATGATGTAATAAAGTCTTCTTAAATTCCTATCTACAAACTTCCCTGATTCATATTTTAAACCATTCAAAATTCTTCTTATATTTCTATTACAAGCTCTATGAACTGTAAAGGAATTTTTGTAGGAGAATCAAAAATTAGGTGTTAAAGCATGTCCCTAGAAGTTGTAATGCTAATGTTGAGTTTCAAAAGATTTGATTATGTTGATTCGAGGTGATAACATTCAACTTGATAAAATGGATACAGTAATCTTTTATATTAGTAACGACTTGGAATGAATTTAAATAAACCCCTAAACTTAGGTATTTGTATATTGATATTCGCACCTAGGTTAATATGCTAATTAGGGTAAATATAATATGTCATTTGATGCACATTAAATTGTTTAATTATTTATAATATGACATGCCCTAACTGAATTACTCACCTAGATTAGGCGACTAACCAATGTATGAAAGTATGTTTAGTAAAATGATAATCCTTATAAACATGTTCACATCGACATTATTAGATTACTTCTATTAGTAGTAAAAAATGCCACAAGGTCGTTTACTGATATGCACATGCAACCAAGAATCCACAAACCGTCAAATCTAACCAATGTGATTAGTCAAAATCATATATTTATATGATAAAATTAATTAATTAATATTAGTTTAATTTTAAGAAATACACTAAAAATCTGAAATAATGTTCTAATGAAATAAAGTTTTGAAATTTTCCATACACATTAGCCGTAAAGGCATACGTACCCATCATTGAATTGGGGCCTTTAGTTTTAATGAAAATCTTAACAATCATTTAAGGGCAAATCATCTAATATTCTAATTTGGTTTGTGTTTAAGGAAAGTGTGTGTAAGGCTGAAGCTTACTCAAATTAAGGAACACTCTTATGCAATCGAAGACCACCCTTCTACTTGGAACTTAGCTTACTGATGGAGTGACCTAACTTAGGTATATCCTCATTTGAAAATAATAAAGATTTCATGTCATAACTTGAGTACAAAATAGATTTAAGAACTATAAGGTTTATGATTTTAAATTCTAGTTCGAATTTTAAAATTATATAAGTATAGACATAAATTCAAATGCTGAAAGAAGTTACAATTTAAAATTAAAATTAATTTTTTTGATATATGTATAATCAAAACTATTGTAATATTTTGATATATGTAAATAAATAAAGTTAGGATATTAAATTAAAATGCATTGTATAAAATATTGACGGGGTAAATTTTAAGACTTGAATGTAATCCAAATAAAATATTTTCATAAGTTAAAACCATTCGAACAAAACATAATTATTAAATTTAAGGGACAAATACTATATATGTGATGACTCTCAATATCTATGCCATGATTAAATAGAGACATGAAAGACAATAAGTTTGATAACACGCAATTTGCCCTACTTTGATATCACTCTATTTTAAAAGAAATTTAAAGCTTACGATTTTAAATTAAAAATTTCTCTCCACCATATATATATTCAAGAGCAAAGTACCATATTGATTATGTGGCTTTTAACTTCTCTCAAGTTGTATTGTTTAATTTGGTGATACTTTAAATATCACTGTACTGAATATATTAAACTTTATGACTTCGTCTGTACCAAGTATTCCTAGTATAATGCATCTGTAGTGATTAATGTACCCATGGTCTATTGAGTTTCGTCCAGGTTTCAAAGTTTTAGGAGGAATAATAGAAAGATCATTATGAGTTATCAAAGTTATAACCAATGAAGTTTTCATTCACTTTTTAAAAGGATCATAACTTGAATAATTTCTTCAAGGTTGTTGAAAACATAATTAATAAATCATAATGCTCAATCAGTGAACCTTATCTGTTTAAATTTGGTTTTGGGAATATGCTAAAATTAGTCAGATACCTTATTAGAAAAATTAAACAAACTATTCTAATAAGTATAAGAAGATATGAAATATATCCTAATCTACTCAAATAATTTGCATAGAAAATGGCATAAGCAAAAAAATCCATAGTTTGATAAATCACACTAATTACAAGATAAGATAAGACACTTAAAAATTGCATTAATTTACGAGAATATCTAGCATGTGGTTTCTCACCCACCCATGGAGAACCCTGGTAAAACAACGGAAGCTAATAAAAAATAGTGATATGAGAAATGGTCAAAAGGCTGCAACCTAGCCTAAACTTTGTGCTATTTGCAATGGGAACTGAACTCTAGCCAAGGCATAAAAACATGACTGTTCATGCTTTTATTGAGAATATTAAGAAATTCTATGGTTTACTCTTTCATATCGAAAAGAATAAAATCTCGTAGAAACAATTTCGTTTAACAAGGGGCAAAGGTACCTCGATATATAAACATATGATTGATATGCTTGACTACATTGAAAAGTGTAATGAACTGTATGTTCAGTATTAGAGGATCATAAAATATTATTATAAATCCATATTGGATCATACTAGCCTATAACTTTGGGGAATATTGAGTTTTGACAGTTTTGACTCTTTGAAATTTTATTGTACGGTTTTGACTCTGAAAACTTGTAAGGGATGTAACATTTGATGATAGCTTAATAAACGTCCCACAGTAGTTACAAATGAAAGATATGATGGTTTCTCAGAGTGGACATAATAGATTTTTGGCCCTATAATTTACACTACGCCATAGATGACCTTCTGCAACATTTTTGCAAGGTGTTGCCAGCTAAAATGTTGCGATAGATATAAAATTTTGGTCCTACTGCAACGTTGTATTTATGGTGTTACCTTAGCCATAAAAATGTGTTGCTCTAGCTAAACAAGTGTAACACGATGCAACATTTTTATATAGTGTTTCTATAGATGTATTCAAATTAAAAAATTAATAAAATTAGCAATCCGCGTGAATACGATCCAACGGTCTACATTTAATCTGATTGTTAAAATGGATCACCGCTACAATTTGCCCCAAATTTTCGTTTTCCCGCTTTACTTTTCATATCATTTCGTTCTCACCCCCAATTTCCAAATCCCTAATTTCCAAATCATATTTTCGTTCCTTTTTTTCTTCCAAAAACAAAATCTCGTCCTTTTTTCAAAGTTTGGTAGTGATCTCAGACAAGCTTCGTTCCCATTTCGTTCTCACCCCCAATTTCGCTGCTGTTTGCCTACATGTCGAGCGCCGTTTGCTTTGTTGCCGAGATCTAGAAATGTCTGTCGTCTACTGAGGTGAGCGAGATTATTGTTGCCAGAGGTTGCGTTTGTGTATAGAGGAGATTCGGGTTTGCTGAGTCGATTTGTGTATAGAGGAGATACGACAGTTTGCAGGCAATTTCAGTTGTGCTTTGGAGGTGGTTCGGGGTTCGGATTTGGGTTTGTTGATTTTGTTGCAAATTTGTGGTGTGAAAGTTTGGGTTGTCGGAATGGGTAACCAGCGATTGTGATTAGGTGATTAGGCGATTAGGCGATTTAGCAACCTGAAGTCGAATTTGGCAACTGAAATAGTTTGTTGGTGAGGCAATTAGAGGATGGAGGCTGGTGGTTTAGAAGTATGTGTGGGTTTGGGTGAAGATTTGGAACTGTGAGATTTTAGTTGGCAGTGGCAGCGGGTTGGTAATGAGGTTTGGTGAGTGTTTTGGCATAGGTTAAGGGCTGTGAGGGATGTAAGTTGCAGTAGTTTGGGGAGTGGATGGTGGAAGTGTAGAGGTTGAAGTTTGGTAGTGTTCAAGTAGAAGGAGTTGTTGTCTAGTAGGAAGTCTGGATGAGTGAACTGTGGTTTGGATGAGGCGGTGATTGTCGGTGATGGAGGATGGTATGCCGATGCTGCTTCCAGGCGGTGTTGTTGATGATGTAATTTGATGAGGCGGTGAGTGGATGTTTTGTGAAAGAGGTTGGGAGTGTGGTCACTGTTTGGTAGATGGTCAGTGTTTCAGGCAATCGTGTTTCAGGTAAGTGGTATATGGGAAGTAGTTCCGATGGGTGATGAAGTTGCTGAGGATGGGGTTTGCGGGTTTGCTAAGTTCAGTCTTCATTTGTGCATCATTTTACGTCGTTTCAAAGAAGGCTCGATCTTCCGAAATCGGATGAATCGGGCGGTGCCCACTTGTTCGACCCCCGCCGGCGGTGCATCTTAGGTCGACCCCCGCCGGCGAGTTAGACTACATGGAGTTCCGAAATCGGGCGGTGCATCTTAGGTCGATCCCCGCCGGGACTGCGGGGCCCCAGACCCCCGCCAGCGCTGCGCCCGGACCCGTTACTCGGTTCGCCTTCGGCTCGGCACTCGGCTCGTCATATATTTGTCAGTGTTAGTGTCTGTATAAATTGAAACTGCATATGTAATGAGTGAACTGAGTGATGTAGTGAGGAATATCTGTATATGTGAATATCAGTGTTATATATCATTGAATTGTAAAATAGTGGAGTCAGGAATTTGTACTATTTCAAATGTTGAAATAAAATATTTATTTAAATAAATTACTATTTAAATATCAAATTCTGTGCAATAGCATTTTATTAAATAAATATTTATTTTTATTAAAAAATCAAATATGCTCTATATTGTGGGCCCCACAAATTCAGAAAGTTAATATCTATAGCAACATTTTGGAATGTTGCTACAGATACCTATGGGTGTTGCTATAGACACAAATAGGGTTCTATTGCAACAATATTACTTATGTTGCCTTAGATAGTCGAAATGTTTCCTTTGAGGTCTAAGGCAACGGCAAAAATTCATCACCCGAAAAGTGTTGACATAGACCTATGGCAACATTTTTTGGGCCTGACCCAACATTTTTTTTGTGTTGCAGAAGGCCATTTATGGCGTAGTGTTAGGAGATATGGCATTTTGAAGTTAGATAATTTGGGATAGTTTACCGGGTAATTGACTTAAGCCTAGATTAGGCTCAATAATACATTTTAGGATTTGTGCCTAAACAACCTGACGGGATAGCCCATAATTAGTCCAACAATTCTAAATAAATATATTAATCTCTATTAGTTAGTTTCTTGGCCAAAAAGTAACCTAAATCCTTAATCTAATTAGCCAATTTGGGGATTAAGAGTTAATTAGCATGGGGATTAACAAAGGAGAATAAGGTATTTCAAAAATCTACATCTTAGAATTTGTGCGTGGATGGTTGGATTTGATTCACCTCGTTTTTAGTGCATTTGAATATTTTGGTGAGTGGTTCTTATCTCTCACTATATTATACATAATCGTATATTTAAAGATATGTTTTTAGAATGTTTTTAAAGTTAAAAACGTGATTTGACTAGATCTAAACCTAACCATGTTTTGAAAATATGATTTTAACTTAATTTTATGCATATGTTCATATCGACGTACCATTTTAGAGAAGATACTAGGTTTAGTGTAACTTAATGTTGAATTTGATTGCATATATATTTTATATGTGATGTATGCACTGTAATGCTTGGTTGTATGTATATTTGGTTTAATTGAATGAAACGCATATCGATAGACGAACTAGAGTTAGGGACACTCCATAAGATAGAAATTTTTGCATATTGATGGATGCATAGATGACGGAGACTCGAACCAATGGAATAACCATATAGAAGAAACCTTGAATTGCAAAGGAGCAGGATGAAGGAAGAAAAATGCAAAAAATCAGCTAAATATATCGATCGGTATCGAACCGTCATGACTGTTTGGCACCGATAGATAAAAAGTGTTCAAATTTTGATGTGGTCAATAAGGAAAGCTCGTTAAGGCATAGGGATGTTACAAGATTGGTCACATGGTGTTTGGACTTGTAGATGCGGAGTTATGATCAAATGTCCAATGGTTTTGATGGAGTTGCTACCGAACTATCTAAGCTTTGGGTCTTGGATGTCAACTTAGTGGTTGGATGTAGGTGACTAGGGAGAGGCTTCGGCCTTTATAAGGATGTGGCCTAGGGAAGTTCGGGATAGGAAAATTGTAACAACACTTCCTTCATGCTACCTTGAAATCAACGTCAAATGATAATGTATGACTCTCGAATACCACAAAAGACAGCTTGTTAGGGTAAAATAAAAAACAAACACCATCAAAAAAACAATAAGAAACTATAAGTAATGATGAACAATAGCAAGCAGCAACAATCAACAACAAATAACAATAAGCAATAATAATCACAACCAGTCAACACTAAACAACATACAATTAATACCAAAACAACTAATCATACAAAAAGAGCCTTCACCAATAGGCATGGTGACCAACGATAGTCCAAATGCACATGTCAAGCCATGAACTCCCTTGAGGCTGTTCGACATCCAAGATGGAAAAAAGGTCTAAGTGTCATAACTTCTTTTACATCTTCCGATACAAAATGGAAAACTTGTACAATATGCTAGATTATCGAGTCTCAAACTCTCAAATAAATCCAGTAATCTAAGTCTTAGCTTCCCTTCTCTTCCAAACAAAACTCGTTCTCTAAAGAAGAAAACTTAACTAAGTAAATAATCATTGAATGACGACCTACAAATGCTTGGGTTCATTTAGGTTCAAACTCACCTCAATTACTCAATGCTAATAAGGATAATATACCAAATGTACTATGATGCTAGCCTAGGCAAATATCCTATCACTGCTTAGGAGATTATTTGAACCGTCACAAAACTAGTCAAGAAGTCCTTCCTCAATCAAGAAATCTTAACTCACTACATGAGCTTCTCCCCTTTTTACCTGAGCATAGGCTTGTTTGGAAGCGGTAATGCCTGTAAGGCATAAGTCATCATCATTTGTCCCTTCCTCCGAAACATAGGACAATCCTCCTTAAAGTGACCAAGCATATTGCAATAAACCAGTTATGCTTTGCTTTAGCTGAATGACATTTCATAATGAAATGCCTCAATATGCCACATGAGTGACATACTAGGTCTGCTCTCTTCTTTGCATAAGCTTGAGCTTTCCCTATATTTTGGCCTTTTTCGCTTCATTTGGAACTTTGATTTGCTTTCCACTTTTGCTACCTTCGACGGTACCTCATGGGTGCACCCCCAAAAGTGGCCCCTATTGAGGTATGAAAAAGCAACGGATCTCTAACCGATGTTTTAAGACCCTTGGCAAACTTCTTGCCCTGACCAACAGGGCATTGACCATCTCAATCCCGAATTAAGCCAAAATATTGAATTGGTCGACATACTGCTGCACTGACAAGCTAACCTGCTCAAATTGGATGAAACGCTAAAGCTACACACTCTTCTGAATCTTAAAAATGAACCAAGACCCAAAGCGATGTTTAATTCAATCCATGTCATGGCCTGCTCATCATCCTCCTTAACCATTATGTCCCACCAAGCCCATGCCGACGAAAGAAATTTTCCTTACTAGAACATTCTCTAAGCCTATATTGGCGAAAGCCCTCTCATATGCATATGTCCAAGCTTATGTCTCAGCAACAACCTTAGAACTTAGTTATGGCTTCCTGCTAAAGCTAAGGAAATCTTGGCATATTTTTGGGAAGTCTAAGGCTAGTGGAAGAAGAAATACTAGTGCCCCAAGGGTAACACCACCTCAAACATCTACGACAGCTATTAAGATGTTCGCACATAGCGGAACACCCTACACGGTAACCTAATAGTCTTTGAATTAATCAGGCACCTTAGATTGTCTATCCACGGTCACTCGTGTACTCCGTCTGCTCATACTGATAGCCTAAAAGAAGATACCTTAGAAACTAGCGATATAAATAAATCAAAGTCCAGAGCACAAGTGATGTATGCAGTATGAGTGGACGAACATGGGTTGTGTGTGTGCATGAGTGCGTTATGAGATTGAGGGAGAAGGATTAAGAATAAGTGAGGCAATTAAGTAGTTAATTATAATTAATTATTAAATTGATTACCTTGTTTTGCATTTAATTCATATCTCTTGCATACGACGTCCAATTGAGAAGTGGTCTTCGCCATTGCACTCATAGTAAGATTATCTATGAATAGTATGGGCTTGGATTAGATCCAAACACTTAGGAGTTTTTAGCTTTGGTGAGTGGAATTAATACTTTGAATTTATATTGTAGTATAAATCCTCGTATCTATATATATTGGGAAATATTACATAGAAGGGGATAAATAATATACATATATACATACATACATATATATATATATATAATTATTTCCCCATTTGATTGAAGTCGTTTGAGTAGATATTTAAGATACTCGACGTAACAACCTGCTTTTTTAGAACCCCGTTACTACACAACAAAATCTTGAAACGGCGAGTCGTTGGAAGATAATACATGTGATATACACAGAGAACATAAGATAAAACTATGTTAACTTAAACTTTCAGAGTCTAACGGCGAATGGTCACACAAAATATCATATTACACAAATATTAAGTCTAATACATATCTAATACCACATCATAAGTCTATACAATCCAAACCCACCTATCACCACACACTGTCACATCAAGTCTTTAATACACACTTTATGAACAATATATACAAGTTTCGTCTCTAGACCCTTCATTCCTCCAGACTCTAACAATCTGAATAGTATATATAGAAAAATATAGCAGTGGGTCAGACATATGTCTAAGTAAGTGAAGCTAATCTAAAACTTATATACTACCATGACAGTGATATAGCATGGTTTTAGCCTAAGTACAATACCTTCTAGACCCGCCTACGCAGTGCTTTAGAACAACATTATACTATCTAAGTTTGATCCGGTCCCGAACACTCACGGTAAAGGATCTCCTATACGAAATCCGGTCTCGCCACCTGCGTAAAGGGTTTCATGTCTACAACTATCAGGTCTTGCCACCTACGGTAAAGGATTGTTACATATTGGATTCACGCCTAGTCCCACCACAAGCTCATCAGGTTGACTATTGTCCACATCAAAACTCTCCTGGACCGGCCTCAACGCTCTATAGGAGAATTCCACGTCAATACCATGAATGTAGGATCCGCCACGTATGCTACAAGGTTCAAGTCTTCCTCTTTCCAAAACTATATATATATATATATATATCATCAAAAACTATACTTTCTGAAGCCATACATATATATCACATTAAATTTTCTCTATTGTCGCCAAGTCCCCACTAATACTATATTTGTCCAGAATTTCAAACATTCCCATTTGTATGTCGTCGCCATCATGTTACACTTCATACATGCTTCAAGTATTCCAGTGCCATTCAACAATCATACACTATTACACCTATACATCATTGCTACCATCGAACTATACGTCTAAATAGCAGCCATACTCAAGAAATTTCACCATGCAATTGTAAAATATTATCACACAGAAAGTTGGATCATCAAACGTCGAACTGGGCATTCAAAAAGAAAAATTAACCCAAATTGGGTTGTACTCTGGTGGACCGCTGAGTACCACCCGTTCATAAATCAGAAACACGATTTTTAAAATTTTATTGTTTTCTTCATTCCAGATTTTGATTTATTCTTCGTTCTTTGTTTCTAATGATTCTATATCATATATATACACACTGCTTAACATGTTTTCTAAGATCTTAATATATCTATAAACATTGAGTTTCTATAAGATTTTTGATTTGAATTTGTAGTGAATATAATTCTAATAGTTCCTTAAGAACAATTTATGGATATATTTTTATTTCTCAAGTTTAGACATCATTAATTTTTCAAATTTATAATATAATTCAAACCTAGGTTAATCTTAAAGTGTAATACCCCTAATTTTAAATAACATTATTCAGGAGATTTAATTAGATAAATTAAATAAAATAATGTAAATATTAAGTGATAAGGGAATTGAGATTTGAAAATAAAACTAAGGGCGAGCTTAATTAAGTAAATGGGCTTAAGAATGGTCTGTTAGCTAATTAAATTACACAAGGGCATATTTGGAAATAACGCACCCTGTTACCATAACCCTTATATATTCTCGTTCCTCGTACCATTCACGTTCATTTTTCTCATTTTCACAAAAACAATTAAACGCAAACTAATAGAGGAGCCGGCCATTAACAAAGAAAGAAAAAGAGGAATTCAATCTAAAGCTAAGGATTTAAAGCAAGAGGAATAAATCTCAATCTCAATCCAATCTCCTTATCCTAATCAAGGCGAATAATAATTTATACCATCTCTATTTTGTTTATAATCATTTGCTTTCGGATTTAAGAAAAAATTCGTTTTAATGATAATTTGGATGAAGATATGCTTGGACTTATAACATGTTTGATATTTAAATGAAATTTCTCTTATACGAATTTATTCGGGTTTTAGGGTAAAACCAATTGTAAATGATTTCAAATGCCATGAGCAAGTTTTATGTTATGTAAAACATGATTTTAGAGTTGGGTTTTAATTTTGATAATTTTCCAAGCTATCGCAAGAATATTATGAATTTTTGAAGGAAAATATGGTTAATTGGGTTTAAAAATTTATTTTAGGAATTATATTGAGAACTTTGGTCTGAAATTTAGATATGTTAGATAACATATTAAAAGTGAATTTCTGTAATTTTTTGGGGATTTTTCCTAAGTGATTTACTATGAGAATTAAATTATTTTGAAATGAGGATCTAAATGATTTAATTGTTTTGCTTAATGGAATGGCTTATTTGTTAAATTAATTTTGGTTTAGATTTGAAATTAAGCGGCAGTTATTTTGTGTAAAGGATTTGAAAAGTGGAGGCAACCAATCATATACTTACAAGTTGGCAGGTTAGTTAGAAAGTGTTTGCTTTAATCGGCATTAAATCAGATTTACACAGTATAGTGGGTCCTGCCTCCATTAGAAGCACCTTTCGACTCATAGCTTCCCACAAAGCAACCAATACACAAGGTATCAATATTGGTACGTAGTAGATTGGAGGAAGGCGAAAGGCATGGTGTCGAAACCTAGCTTCCGATGGAAACGATACCTTTGCTTTGCTTTTAAATGTTAAGCGCCTGCCTTTGTTTTACTAAAGCTTTCGAAGGAGTCGAAACATATGCTGTCGAAAGGGGTTTTCGAAATAGCTTTCGAAGAAGGTTGCCATCTTTCGTATTTAAGTAAAAGCTTTCGAATGAGTTCCTTGTTTATAAAACAATGCTTTCGAAAATGGTGGTTCCGACCTAGTTGAAGCCCTACTGTCGTTCTTTGGCCTTTTGAGTGTATTGAAGCTATCAATGCTTTCGAAGGGTAGATTTTGTTTTAAAGATGTACTAAACCACTTCCTAAATGCTTTCGAAAGGGGTCAAGGGTTTCGAAGGCAATGTCTTCGAAAGGGGGTATCGATGCTAACCTTCAATGTTTTACTTAAATGTTTTGAAGCTTTGAAAGGATGATGCTGATGCCATCAAACATTCCCCAAACAATTTTATATGATGATTAAAGGTTTCGAAAGGGATACTTTCGTATATATTCACTTTGACCCAAAAGATGTTTTTAAATCAAAACCCAATGGTTTCGAAAGGGGTGCTTTCATTGGTTTCAAAGCTATGTTCTAAGGATTATCAAGTAATGTTTTGATACTTTCGAAAGGTATATTTTGGTTTCGAAAGAGATGATGAAAAGAGCTTCGAAAGGTTTATATGCAATGTTTTGAAAAGAAGTTTTCTATGCTTTCGAAGGAGGTTATCCAGGGGTTTCGAAAGTAATGTTTAAGATTTCAAAAGCCTTAGTTTTCAAAACAAATAACCCAATCTCATTTTAAAAGAAAACCATGGCATAAATAAAGTGTTTTGAAATGAAGTTTTGAAGAAGTTTTCCTCGATTAATGGGTTAAAGGGATTAACCAAGTTTTATATAAAATGATTTCAAGGATATTAAACCACAGGGGTTGGTATTATTATGTTTGCTTCTTCATATATGTATTTGAATATATTCACATTGTAAAGGACCCATAACTGTAATTTAGGGAAGGTCGGAATAATCAATTAGGTTGACCCAGTAGTGAATATAAATTAAATTAACTCCTGAATGAGTAGAATTGCATCCAGGAGGTCAGGAAGACCAGAGTATAGGATGCTAAAATATTAATTAAAGATATTGGCTGAGGCCAATAGGTTCATAGTAAGCCCATGAAAACTATGTATAAATGAAGATGTCAAGAAGACAGGTTCATAGTTAGCCCATGAAAACTATGATTTGGTATTGACAGGGGCTAATAGGTTTGTAGTGAACCCATGAAAACTATATCCGGATTAAGTTATTTACAGATGTCAATAGGTTCCTAGTCATCCCATGAAAACCAGGATAAGAGGGAAGTTATTGGAGTTACCAATAGGTTCAGGGAGAACCCATGAAACAATGATGTTATTGGCAAGGGCCAATAGGTTCTTAGTGATCCCATGAAAACTATGAAATAGGAAAGGGAGTCCATAAATTTAAACAGGTTAATAGTAAGCCCATGAAAACTATGAAACTGGACAGGGAGTCCATAAACATTAAACAGATTATTAGCAAGCCCATAAAAACTAACAGGTTTATAGTGACCTTAGAAACTATAAATGAGACAGTTAGTCAGAAATGAATGAGGATGGGAAATCCAGAATTGATTTACTAGTTTTCATATCATCATATTATTTTGAGATGTTTTAACCATTGTGGATGCATGAGTACAATATATGGTTTTGTAAAGGGTTTAGGATACTAGTGAGGGGAAAACCCATTCCGCTAAGCGGCATGGTCTCACTAGATATCTAAATAGTTTGAGTTGGTAGATTATTATTCATACTAGGCTTTATGTCTGAATCGAAGTTTATGTTTTCCCTTTAAACTATCGAGTACTTAATTGATTTTGAGTAGTTTAAGAGTTGAGGTTTTCAGGTACCTCTTTAGACGAATAAGCTTCTGGAGATGTGCAGGAGGCATGATAGCTACTTAGAGTTCTCTTTTATTTTGATTCCGTTGTGTTGTTTTTGTAAAGGAAAAGTTGTTTAATTGCCCATATACACTCTAATCGTCCAAGGGGCATCTTCATATGTCGCTCTTAGCATATGTTGTAATAAATATATTTTCTCTGAACGTTGTTTTCGTATTGGGATTATGTAATGAATTTGAAATGATTGGAAATGGAATGTGAAAGTTGTTTTGTGATTTTAATTTTTTTATATATCCATGTGTTTCTGTTATATCAATGTATCTAACATTGCCGTATTTGTTCGCCGAGGATTAATAACTATGGATAAATGCAACATCCGTAGTCGTTAGTTTTGGGCCTCAAAGTGGGGGATGTTACAAGTTGGTATCAGAGCATAGGTTTATGGAACTTAAAAGAAATTTAAACCTAAAAGATTTTCAAATATAATCCAATGAATTTGAAAATTAGATCGGGGTTTGGGTTAACTCTATAGTAACGTACTTGTATTTGATATATAGATATATATAAGTATGTATTTCCCTCTCTCTTAGACTGTTCTTCTATATCTTACTAAGGCTCGTATGCAGATTTACGAGAAAGAAGATATGGAAGCAGGAAATGGAAGGGGAAATCTCGGTGGAGGAAGCACCACAACCAATGGAAATGCTTGACCCAGCAAGAGGAACCAGGGTCGACAGGCTAATGCTTACCAAAATGTTGATGCCAATGTGGGTGCTGGGAATCTACCAGTTGATATAGGGGCGATGTATCAGTTCCTCGTCAATATGTGGAAGCAGGAGCTGCTGCTAGAGTTGGTAGAAATGTAGGAGGACCTAATCACGTGGCTCTAGTTGGGAATATCTATGCTAAGCTGAGTAGAGAATACACCAGTCTTAGTAGGAAGCCATTTATGGGGACGGAGAATGCCATAGAGGTAGAGAAATGGTTGTTGCATTGTGAGAGAATATTTTCTTATCTGGGTTTAGATGATGAGTAGAAGAGAAGGTTGGCCTCTAGGTAGTTGCAAGGGTCAGCACTTCATTGGTGGAACAGTGTTACTATCAGAGTTCCGGAGGAGGAATTGACTTGGGTTGATTTTCGAAGGAGATTTGAACAGAGGTTTATATCTGAGGTTGCTAAGTTAGCGTTGTTGAGGAAGTTTTTGGATCTGGAGCAAGGAGAGATGTCGGTTGTTGAGTATGCACCACGTTTGATGAGTTATCCCGTTATGGATATAATACTATAGACACCGTCATCAGGAGAAATGAAAGGTTCATTAGGGGACTGAGGCCCGAAATTGCTAGGGCGACCCTACCACACCTTCGTGATCCTAGTAATGTAGTAGTAGAGATGGCAATTTGCCATGAAGGATACTTGCTATTGGTGCTAGAGAGAAGCCCGTTGAAACCCAGGGTTCTCAGGGAAAGAAGAGAAAGTTCTTTAAAAAGAAGGGAGCCCAGAAGGGGGAGGCTGCCAAGAAGGCAAAAGCTGATTTAGTTTGCTTTTAAGTGTGACAAGAAGGGTCATTATGCAAATGAGTGCCGGTCAGGAAAGAGGAAGAAGGCTGTAGATAAGAAGAATGTGAAGTGCTTCAACTATGACCAAGTTGGGCATTATAAGAACCAGTGCCAGTGCAAAACCGGTTAGGGCGGACATGGGAAAGGTTTTTGATGTTGGACCATCATCTGCTAAGCTAACTGTAGCTGAAAAAGGGAAGACTGTGATGGAAGGTACATTTTTGATTCAGAGTATACTAGTTAGGATACTATTTGATACCGGTGCATCATATTCATTTATATCTCAGAATTTGATTGATAAGTTATGCTTAGAACCCACATACCTTGTTACTTCTTTAAGGGTTGCGAATCCGATAGGGAGTATGCAACTCTATGATTGAGATGGAACCAGCTAGAACTTGATTTATTAGGTCATAAGTTTGCATGCAGTCTGTATGTTTTCAATTTCGTAGATTTCGAAATCATCTTGGGTATGGATTGGATGAGTAATTATGAGGCTAGGATATTTTTCCACGAGGGAGAGATATCACTAAGACAACCTGATAGTCATAACCGAATCATATTCTTAGTGGAGAATTCTGACCGAAGTAGTTGTGCTTGGTTAAGTGCCATGGAAGTGGAAAAAGGGTTAAGTCAGGTTCGAGTAGTAAGAGATTTTGCAGATGTCTTTGAGCTGGTTACAGGACTACCGTCGAAACGAGCTGTTGAGTTTCAAATAGATCTTATGCTAGGAGCTGAACCTGTAAGTAGACCACCTAGTAGGATGACACCGATCGAGATGATGGAATTGAAGGTGCAGCTAGTGGATCTAGAAGGAAAGAATTTTATTAGACCAAGCAGTTCGCCACGGGGAGCGGTGGTGGTATTCGTGAAGAAAATAGATGGGTTGTTGAGGATGTGTATCGATTATCGTAAGTTGAACGAGAAAACGATTAAGAATAAGTATCCTTTGCCGAGAATTGATGATCTATTTGATCAGTTTTCTGCAGCCAGAGAGTTTTCCCTGTTGTATTTGGCGACAGGATTCCATCAGTTAAGAGTGGCAGAGGACAGTACTCCTTTGACGACATTTCGAACTAGGTATGGTTTGTATGAGTGGTTAGTAATGCCATTCAGGTTAACGAATGCACTTGCTTTCTTCGTGGATTTAATGAACCGAGTTTTCTGAGAGTACTTGGATAGGTTCCTGTTGGTGTTTATAGATGACATTTTAGTGTACTCTAAGAATGAAAGGGAGCATGAAGATCATCCTAGAGTTATGCTTGAGACGCTGATGCAGCATCAGCTAAAAGCGAAGTTCTCCAAGTTTCATTTTTGGAAGAAAGAGGTTAAGTTTTTTGGTCACGTGGTTTCAGAGAAGGGCTTGTCAGTCGATCCAGATAAGATCGAAGCTGTTAATAATTGGATGAGACCAGAGATGGTGACTGAGATTAAAAGTTTTCTTGGACTTGCTGGCTATTACTGGAGATTCATTAAGGATTTCTCGTGGATAGCAGCGCCTTTGACTATGCTAACTAGGAAGGTAGTGAAGTTTGTCTGGTCTGACAAATGTGAGGAAGCATTCCTTAAGTTAAACCATTTGTTGACCAATGCACCTGTGTTAGTATTTCCAGATGAAAACCAAGGGTTGGTGGTGTATACCGATGCATGTGGGATTGGATTAGGAGCTGTGTTAATGCAAAAGGATAAAGTGATTGCCCGCACTTCATGACAGCTTAGACCACATGAAGTGAGATATCCTACTCATGATT
The DNA here is from genome assembly GCA_030737815.1 of Allium fistulosum. Lineage (NCBI taxonomy): Eukaryota > Viridiplantae > Streptophyta > Magnoliopsida > Asparagales > Amaryllidaceae > Allium > Allium fistulosum. The sequence goes on along the minus strand of CM060904.1, from coordinate 1,212,148,766 downwards.
TGGAGTTCGCTGCGGTGATCTTCGCATTGAAGATTTGGAGGCATTATCTCTTAGGGGAGAGGTTTGAGCTATACACAGATCATAAGTTTTTTAGATACTTATTCTCTCAGATGGAGCTGAATATGAGACAATAGTGGTGGCTGGTGTTTTTAGGTGCATGATTTTGGTATAGAGTATACTCCTAGAAAAGGAAATAAGGTGGTGGATGCTCTTAGCAGAAGACATTAGAATGTGGTGTTAGCTATGTTGGCGGAGTGGAAAGATTTAGAAGCTTTGACTACTTGTAGTGTGCAATAAAGATCGACTGCTAGTTCTAGTCATAGTACCGCCATGTTGTCATGTTTAGAAGTTTGACCAGTATTGATCGAAAGGATAGCTTCTAAGCAGAAGGAGGACCCACTATTAGCCGAGAGAATTAGAAGGCTTGAGGTTGGAACTGAGACCGATGATCCGAAAGATTTTAGTCTTGACTAGAAGGGATGGCTAAGAAAGAAGGGATGATTATGTGTTCCAAATGTTGAGGACTTGAGGAAAGAAGTTCTGGGAGAATGTCATCGATCTAAATTTACGATTCATCCTAGAGGGACCAAGATGTATTAAGATATGAAGAGGAGCTTCAATTAGGAAGGTATGAAGAAGGATCTTGGCTTGTGGGTTAGACAGTGTGCAAACTGTCAACAAGTGAAGGCCGAACATCATAAACTGAGTGGATTGCTTCAACCTCTAGAGATTCCAGTTTGGAAATGGGATTCGATATCCATGGATTTTATAGACGGGTTGCTAAGGTCAAATAGGGGAAATGAAAGTATATGGGTCATAGTGGACAGGTTGACCAAGAGTGCCCATTTCATTCCAGTTAAGTCAACCGCGACGTCACCTGTTTTAGCTAAGTTGTTCATGAAGAACATAGTTAGACTACAAGGAGTTCCTAGTAGTATAGTCAGTGATAGAGATGCTTTGTTTACTAGCGAATTCTGGAAGAGTCTACAGGATGCATTAGGCCCTAAGTTCAAGATGCGTACCGCATATCACCCTCAGACGGATGGGCAGGCAAAGAGAGTCAATAAGGTACTCGAGGATTTATTGAGAGCTTGTGTATTGGACTTTGGTGGAACTTGGGAAGATCGCCTACATTTGGTCGAGTTTTCCTATAGTAATAGGTATCAGACTAGTATAGGAATGGCGCCTTTTGAAGCTTTGTATGGAAGGCCATGCAAATCACCAGCATGTTGGTTGGAGACTGGAGACAGATTAGTCTTAGGTCCAGATTTGGTTAGAGAGGTGTCAGAGAAGATTTAGTTGATCCGAAGAAGGATGAAGGAAGCTCAGTCCGGGCAGAAAAGTTACGCAGATAAGAGGTGTAAAGACCTAAAGTTCTCAGTTGGCGATAAGGTTTTCATTAAAGTATCATCGATGAAGGGTGCGGTACGATTTGGAATGTCAGGGAAAATGACACCGAGATATGTTGGTCCATTCCAGATTATAGAGAGGATTGGAAATCTCGCATACAGAGTAGAGTTGCCGATTAATATGGCAGGTGTCCATAATGTATTTCATGTGTCTCATCTTCGCAAGTAGGAGCATGATGCAGAGACTACTTTTCCTCCGACAGGGTTGGAAGATTTAGTAGTAGAGCCTAATTTGACTTTTGTTAGACAACCAGTTCGTGTTGTAGCGAGAGATGAGAAAAGATTGAGGAACAAGACAGTCAAGTTGGTGGAAGTTCAGTGGAGCGACAACGAGAAGGACTGTACTTGGGAGACAGAAGACAGGATTAGAGATACTTATCCTGATTTGCTTTGAGGGTATGTCTATATTTGATTTATATATATAATTTCTAGTCAGGTAGGATAGTATGGGTGTTAGGAGTCGTTACAGATGATTGCTATGTTTAGTATTTAGTCCTTACTTATTTTCGAGGACGAAATTCTTTAAGGAGGGAAGCCTGTAACACCCCTAATTTTTAGTAACATTATTCAGGAGATTTAATTAGATAAATCAAATAGAATAATGTAAATATTAAGTGATAAGGGGAAAATAAAACTAAGGGCCGAGCTTAATTAAATAAATGGGCTTAAGAATGGTTTGTAAGCTAATTAAATTACACAAGGGCATATTGCGAAGTAGCCGCACCTTATTACCATAAACCTTATATATTCTCGTTCCTTATACCATTCACGTTCATTTTTCTCATTTTCACAAAAAAAATCAAATGCAAATTAATAGAGGGGCCGGCCATTAAAAAAAAGAAAATGAGGAATTCAATCTAAAGCGAAGGATTTAAAGCAAGAGGAATAACTCTCAATCTCAATCCAATATCCTTATCCTAGTCAAGGTGAATAATAATTTATACCATCTCTAATTTTTTTATAATCATTTGTTTTCAGATTTAAGATTAAATTTGTTTTAATGATGATTTGGATGATGATATGCTTGGATTTTTAAAACGTTTGATTTAAATCAAATTGTTTGTATATGGATTTATTTGATTTTTAGGGTAAAACCGGTTGTAAATGATTTCAAATGCCATGAGAAAATTTTAAGTTATGTAAAACATGATTTTGGAGTTGGGTTTTAATTTTGATAATTTTCCAAGCTATTGCAAGATTATTATGAGTGTTCAAAGGAAAGTAAAGTTAATTGGGTTTAGAAATTTATTTTAGAAAATATATTAAGAATTTAGGTCTGAAATTTAGATATGTTAGATAACATACTAAAAGTGAATTTCTGTAATTTTTGGAGACTTTTCCTAAGTGATTTACTATGAGAACTAAATTATTTTGAAAGGAGGACCTAAATGATTTAATTGTTTTGCTTAATGGAAGGGCTTATTTGTTAAATTAATCTTGGTTTAGATCTGAAATTAAGCGGCAGTTATTTTGTGTAAAGGATTTGAAAAGCTGAGGCAACCAATCATATGCTTACAAGTAGGCAGGTTAGTTAGAAAGTGTTTGCTTTAATTGGCATTCAATCAGATTTACCCAGAAAAGTGGGTTCTGCCTCTATTAGAAGAACCTTTTGACTCATAGCTTCAGCCTTCAATCAAGTTGAAACTCCACAAAGCCGAATCCAATACACATGGTATCAATATTCATATGTAGTGGATTGGAGGAAGGCGGAAGGCATGGTGTCAAAACCTAATTTCCGATGGGACGAAATCTTTGCTTTGCTTTTAAATGTTAAGCGCCTACTTTTGTTTTACTAAAGCTTTTGAAGGAGTCGAAACATATGCTGTCGAAAGGGGTTTTCTAAATAGCTTTTGAAGAAGGTTAGCATCTTTCATTTTTAAGTAAAAGCTTTCGAATGAGTACCTTGTTTATAAAACTATGCTTTCGAAAATGGTGGTTTCGACCTAGTCGAAGCCCTGCTGCCGTTCTTTGGCCTTTCTAGTGTATTGAAGCTATCAATGCTTTCGAAGGGTAGCTTTTGTTTTAAAAATGTACTAAGCAACTTCCTAAATGCTTTTGAAATGGGTTAGGGGTTGCGAAGGCAATGGCTTCGAAAGGGGGTATCGATGCTAACCTTCAATGTTTTACTTAAATGTTATGAAGCTTTCGAAAGGATGGTGCCGATGACATCAAACTTTCCCCAAACAATTTTATATGATGATTAAAGGTTTCGAAAGGGATACTTTCGTATATATTCACTTTGACCTAAAAGATGTTTTTAAAGCAAAAACCAATGGTTTCGAAAGGGATACTTACATTAGTTTCGAGGCTATGTTCTAAGGATTATTAAGTAATGTTTTAATACTTTTGAAAGGTATATTTTGGTTTCGAAAGAGATGATGAAAAGAGCTTCGAAAGGTTTATATGCATTGTTTTGAAAAGAGGTTTTCTATGCTTTTGAAGGAGGTTATCCAGGGGTTTCGAAAGTAACGTTTTAAGGTTTCGAAAGCCTTAATTTTCAAAACAAATAACCCAATCTCATTTTAAAAGAAAACCATGGCATAAATAAAGTGTTTTGAAATAGAGTTTTGAAGAAGATTTCCTCGATTAATGGGTTAAAAGGATTAACCAAGTTTTATATCAAATTATTTCAAGGATATTAAACCACAGGGGTTGGTATTATTATGTTTGCTTCTTCATATATGTATTTGAATATATTCATATTGTAATGGACCCCTAACTGTAATTTGAGGAAGGACAGAATAACCTGTTAGGTTGACCCAGTAGTGAATATAAATTAAATTAACTCCTGAATGAGTAGAATTCCATCCAGGAGGTCAAGAAGACCAGAGTATAGGATGCTAAAATATTAATTAGGTCTTGGAAGGGGCCAATAGGTTCATAGCAAGCCTATGAAAATTATGTATAAATGACGATGTCAGGAAGACAGGTTCATAGTTAGCTCATGAAAACTATTATTTGGTATTGGCAAGGGCCAATAGGTTTTGTAGTGAACCTTTGAAAACTATATCCGGATTAAGTTATTGACAGATGTCAAAAGGTTCCTTGTCAACCCATGAAAACTAGGATAAGAGGGAAGTTATTGGAGTTACCAATAGGTTCAGGGAGAACTCATGAAACAATGATGTTATTGGCAGGGGCCAATGGGTTCTTAGTGATCCCATGAAAACCATGAAATAGGAAAGGGGTCCATATTAAACAGGTTAATAGTAAGCCCATGAAAACTATGAAACTGGACAGAGAGTCCATAAACATTAAATAGGTTATTAGTAAGCCCATGAAAACTAATAGTTTTATAGTGACCCTAGAAACTATAAATGAGACAGTTAGTCAGAAATGAATGGGGATGGAAAGTCTAGAATTGATTTACTAATTTGCATATCATCATATTATTTTAAGATGTTTTAACCATTGTGGATGCAGGAGCACAGTATATGGTTTTATAAAGGTTTTAGGATACTAGTGAGGGGAAAACCCGTTACGCTAAGCGGCGTGGTCTCACTGGATATTTAAATGGTTTGAGATGGTAGATTATTATCATACCAGGCTTTATGTTTGATGTACACGTAAATGTGCATATTTTTACATCCATGTTTAATATACTTTTATTCAAATAAATGTCATAATTGGTTATTTTTACATGTTTAAAACCAAATTTTAAAAATGTATTCAAGTCATCATTCATGCATCAACTTGGGGTTAAAATTGTAATTTTGTGCATATATTTATTTTTGAGAATATTCACTTGCACATTTTATTTTTATTTGTAGGAATTTGGATGGAAATATGAAGAAGTTCTCAAGGAAATATGCATGCACAAGGATGGAAACAAAGAAATGAAGAAATAATTCAATTCATGTAATCTTGGAGGACCCCACCTACCCACTTACCATGATCTACAATTATAAGCTAGTGCACATGTTGGTGGACAATAAAGTTACATGCACACTTAATGGAGCATTAATTCTTGCTAATGATAACTTGGTGGCCACACTTCCTAGAGGGGTATTTTGGGTAGTTCCCTAAAATATGGATTAGGGTTTTAGGCATGCATAAATACCCCTTATGTTTCATGTAATAAGCTCTTAGCCTCCCCTTTAGTTAGTTTAGTTTTAGGCACAAATTGTAAATATAACCTCTCTTTCTCTCTTTCATGGCTTCTTAGCCTTTTGTCTTTTATGCAATTTTTTAATGCAATTTAATTTCATGCTCTTTTAATTATTGTGGCTTTTTCTTCTTATGTTAGTAGTTTAGTTTTATTTTTATGCAAGTAATTTAGCTCTCTTTTTATTTTTAATTAGCTTGCATTTTCCTCTTGTTTTTGTTTAAGGTTGCAATCTACATTTGTTGAAATGGTAACAAATATGAGAAGTTAAAACCTTTGAATTTAGGGATAATGAAGCTCTCTTAATCATGTAGATTCAACATATTTGCTAATCTATGATCTCTTTTTGTGCTTAATGGAATGTTTGATGTGGTAAATATTTTGTTGTTTAGCTTTGAATTTGATAGACTATGTTGTTGACACCAAATAGGCTATGCTTAAACAAACATAAACAAAAATTACATCTTCATCTACATATGATTATGGTAATGAAGTAAATTTTAAAATCAAAATTTGATGGTATATATTACTAATCAATAGCAAATAGATCATGGTTAGAATAGATTTTGTTTTCAAGTTCATTATCAATTTTCAAGAGAGTTAACAAGTGGTTTAGTGGGTGTGTTATAGTTTGATGGTTTATGTTGGGCTTATTAATAGCACAAATAAGTCATACTTATGATAAACACATCAACTAAATTCAATAATGACCAAAAAGAGAGATCATAATTTCATTTTGTTGATTTATGTGATCATGAGAAGGGATTTGCCTCCAAATTGCCTTCTACTCTCAAATATTCATCCACTTTTAGCTTTTGTTGGTTTTTAGAAATTTGTAGTTAACACATCTCAAATTCTTGGTTTAATTTGAATGAGTAGAAATGTTAAAATCAATTCAATTCCCTGCGGATCGACCCGTACTCGCCACGTACAAAAATTGTACGCCGTGCGCTTGCAGTTATTTTTATTATAATTTTTCGGCTATTTTCTAATCCGATGTAAAGTTAGTCGATTCAAAAAGTTTTTGGCGCCGTTGTCGGGGAATTAATTTGATTTAATTCTATTCTTCGAATTATTTTTGTTTGATTTTATTGTGTTTTGTGTTTTCATTTTGTGTGTTGAGTGCATTTAAAAAAAATTGCGTTGTGTGTGATTTTCGTTTTCATTGTGTTTGTGTGCTTGTTTTCTAGTTTCATTTGCAATTACATATTTAAAAAAAATACACAATTTTAAAACAAAATATTTTATTATTCGCATTACAATTACATTTTCTGCTTTTCTTTTACAGTTTTGCATTTGTAATTTCTTTTTACAATTTTGCATTGCCTAAACTGCCTCTTCCATATACCACCAATATACACCCTGCACACACAACCATTCCACCACAAACTTCAATACATCATTCAACCTGAACTGACCATACAGTTTCATTTATTGTTACATTGCCATTTCTCTTCATTATCCATACTTCACATCATCCCTTTCCACCACAACTTCTGTTTTTCAACAGTGCCTTATTACTACTATCTGCAATTCAACACCTCGACCACAGTGCAACTGGAAATACACTTATAAGCCTCTTCACACTAGTACAAGCAGCTGCCTATTCTTGTAACAATTGCCTAAACTCTTTGCATACCAAAACTAATTCAAACTGGCTCCTCTGTTTCACTACCATTACTGACATACATGCATTTTTTAGCCATTACTTACATACATTTTTTGCCAAAACAATTCCCTTAACCTCACCTCCACCCCAGCCATCACAATGGACATATTGTTGTTCACTGGTGTGCCTTCCACATCATATACATTTACATCTCACTGATCACCACCCCTAAACTTGACTGCTTACTGGTTCACCACCCATCAGTGCGTCAACCAGTCATCCATCCCTCTACACTACACACCAGCACTCACCTATCACCGCTGACTTACTGCTTTTCTGCCTATACCTCCATCATTCACCCACACCAGAACCATTGCACATACAACATCCATCAACTGCTTCCTTTCAACCTCTCTGTTACATGCCAACCCACCATTCACATACCAAATTGGTTGCTTCTCCACTACCATAGTGCCATAACAGCAACTACACCACTACCTTGTTCAAACCACGACCAACTTGATGCCATATCACTGCATGTCACTCCCCATATCACTGCATATCACTCCCCATATCACTGCATGCACAAACACATACCACTCCCCATATCACTACACCCCTGTGCACATCTCACATTACCACATCTAATTCCTCTGTCAAACTGTTCTACCTTCCCACTTAATTTTGCACACCATCAGCTCCTCCTACCAGAGCCACTACAAAGCAAACAACCAGCTGCATCACCACATTTCTACCCATCATCATCATTGTGCACATTTCTGTGCACATACAACAACTCATATTGTAACAACCCGAATTCCTATGGGTCCGGATTTTTTGCATAAATGCTAAAATCCAAGCCCACTGAAGCCTGAGTTGGGTATCTGGTATCCAACAAATAGGCAAAGATAAATATACCAGAGCTCTTAAATATCTCATGGTGGAACTAACTAAAATATAATAGTAAGTAAATAGTCACCAAGGTAATAACACTTTCTAAGCGATTGTCTCAAAGCTGGAAAATCTCTACCATCTATCTAACCTGTGGGATGTTATGAGGAGGGGGTCAGAACTAAAGTTCTGGTGAATTGAAAAATTATACACTTCTAAGTATAATTCTACATATACCATTCTATTTCCATTTTCCGTTATATTAGGTTTATTGGGTTTTATAATACTCTTGCCTTTATGCATGAATCGTACCCATCTACTTCCTAGTAGATTAAGACCTAATGACCAATATATATATATGTAGCTATATGCCCAAAGACCGCATCGGTCATAAGTACTACCCATAGTACCTTACGTATCCTCCTCGAAAAGGACTCCATTGTCTTGCTCTTAGAGCGTTCTGTAACGACATCTGTAAAGGACAGCTTCATGAGGCCTATAATACAGATGTTCCGTCGTCTACTATGAAAACATAAAACTGCATCCACACTAGTTTATACTAGTGCTCGGACATCCACAATGTACCACCCAGTGCGTACCTTGAGGACTATACGTAATCGTTCTGTCTACTCCCTAAATCCCACCAACAAGGTCTACCTTGTACAGAACTCAGTCGGGGATTTTCTATATCTGTAAAGGTCTGCTTCGTTAGGCCTATAATACAGATATTCTACTTGGTCTGTCTCTTTTCTCATCGTGGCTATGGCCCCATGCAGCCCCCCTCAACTAATATCAAAAGACCTCTCAAGAGCTAAGTGGTTATGCCCTACTGCAAACAATCTAAACATCCAATTGGCTGCACCCCTCATCCAATGTCTCAATAGTGAAAGAATCATTGCCTGTTGGTTTAACTCTAGTCTTTCTCGAATTCGCTCTGACTGATGATGGCTTGATCTCCTCATGTGACTATCCTTTTGGGTCCTGCCCACTATAACCTACTCGCAATCCATAGTACGGTGTCATACGAATATCCCACTCCATCATCAACCTTTTGACTGCCTACAAAGGTTGGCTTCATTAGGCTTGCAATGCAAAAGCAGTCAAGGCATACTCTCTTGATGGAATACCTACAGACCTGCCTCCGGGGGTGTAGCTTTGTTAAGCCTACCCTAGAGGGCCATCTTAGAGTTTCCTCACATCCCGTTGAAGTCTTGTACTTCCTTCTAGCCCGATCTAACTAAGTTAGACATGAACTTTCTATACTAAAATCTGTGATGAACTGCTTCGTTAGGCTCTTTATCCAGATTCTCTTTCGGGCTGCTCCAAACGCAACTTACTATTTTATTAGACCCTACGTTTAATCTTTTACTATTCTTTTAATTTACTTCTCTTATTCTATTGGCTTCTTACCCTAATCAGCAAGCCCAGCCCCACCTATGTGAGTCCATTAGTCCTAGACCTGAAATGGAATGCTGGCGGTATAGGCCACTTTTATTATTTTTTCTTATTAACTTAATCCAAGATCTAAGTTTGATAAAATAAGTCTCTTCTATTTCTTTCTTTCTAGTTATAACCTACTTGTTACAATTATACTTGCAATTGTCACTTTTATATTCTTTTCTTTCATTTATAACCTACATGTTATAAATGTAATTGCAAGTGTCTCTTTTCTATTCTAGTCTGTCTTCTTTTGTTATGATACTAAATTTTCTTTAGTTCTCTTATATTATATAACAGTCTTAACTTGGGACTACGTCCAACTGTTATAAATTACTTATCATAATAACTGCTTTACTTTTTACTCTATTATCTGCGCAATAAATGCATACCTAGTCACATTTTCTGTTTATTGTTTCTAGTCTTGTCAAATAACTAACTTGATTATTTCCTCTTCTTTAATTCCTTTAACGCTTCACGTTATTCTCTTTTATTCTAGGAAGTAGTTCTATTATATTTGGTTGGTTACAAAACTGTGCTAAAAATCCATTTCCATATTTTAATACTAAATAATGCTATAAACAATCACCTGTAACTGCAAGAGATTTCTATTATTGTTTCTTTAATTATTGGGTAATGCAAAATACAGTAATGTCTTTATTTTGCACTAATTTCATTTTTCTTACTTTTATTCTTGCAATTACGTTTATCGTTATTCTTACGATACTAAACTATGGAAATGTATTCCCTTTTCTAAACCAACCAACTAATTTATCACTAACTTCCAAATCAAGTTATTAGATTTTCCTCTTTTTTTAATTCATTACTCCCGTTTTAACATAATTTACTGCAAATTTCACACTTTTAGGCTTATGTCTTTCTCTACAACTTTTAAGCCTAATATTACTTATATTTAATAGGATTCCATTCTTTTTCCATATAAATAACATTTAAATATAAGTACACTTCTCTTATAAAATTTACTGTTTCAACATAACTAATTAGTAGAGCTAATTACTGAAATAAATGCTGAATTAAATAATTAACGGGAATCTAACGATATTATATATCATAAACATAAAAGAGATATAATTTAAATCCACTCACCTGTCGTCCTTAGCTTTGCTCCATGACCTTCCTGTATCCCCTTCTAAGGCGTCTAATATTTTTATTAAAAAGATATTCTCCCTAGAAATATTTTCTATTTAGGGTTCAGCCTAAGGCAATAAACCTAATTGGGAGAAAATCTGATTGTGAGAAAATTGCTAGGCCTAGGGTTCTATTTATAGTGGAGTGGGGACTTAGACCTTCAGATTTTGGGATTGAATTTGGTGCAACCATGTCACAGGCTCGCTACGGATCGTTGGATCCAGAAAACGATGCTTCAGATCGCTCGAAAATTCTAATTATAAACTTCAGCACGTCCCTGGACGATTTTACGTCCAGGGCAACACGCTGGTCGACCTATAGGTCGACCTGTGTTCTTTGGGGGTCGACTTTAGGGTCGACCATTGTGTTTTGCGGGTCGACACGTAGGGTCTTATTATTATTTTTGTTTTTCTGATTTCTTGTTCTTCTCGTAATTTCTTCATATTAACTCGGATTTTGACAAGTTATATATGGAAATTGATCAAAAAATCGCCATGAAAACAATGGTATAGGTTTCGAGGCCATATTCTGACAATTCCAAAAATGCTTATTTTCTCTGTTCATCGTTATTTGATTATTTAATTATCTAAAAACGCGGGGTGTTACACATATCATCATCTCATTTTTGCACACAAACATACAATATCACACCTGCCTTCATCATACATAATCCACAAACAATCAACCATCTCCTCACATAACCCCTTCCATCAACCATTTCTAAACTGGCACCTCTGCCTGCATTATACTGATAACTTCTACCACCATATCAACTATCTCCTACCCACAACCCTCCACCAATCCAGTAACATTGTCTTCTGCACTACCAACTACAACTTCAACAACCATCAAAAACCCACATCATCTCTGTTTAGAGTCACTTCCACACTTGCATAACCATCCTTCTTCCCACTTGCCTTCACATCCTCCACTGCCTGAGAAACCAAGCAGTGCACACTGTCAATCTCTGCCTTCATATACTTGCCTACTACCAGCCTCACTTGCACCATTGCTCTGACTTCACATACATACATCATCTCTAACATCCCTTCACCATATCATCCTATACATCCATGTTACATTGCTCATTACACATCCACCTCAACCACAACACCTAAACAACTGCACTGACCACCAACATACATAATCACATTGGTCACATACAAACTGCCAAACTATGATTTCAAACCATCCAAACCACATAACTGCAGTCCACCCCCACAACATAACTTTTGTGCATCTCCATATTCACACATTCACATATCACTTCATATACAACGCACTGCAAACTCCAATACTTCCTAGTCACCTTCACACTCCATAGTGCCTTCAACATTTCACCGTCTCAAAGCATCTCTCTATAGCCACCACATCCAACCATCACTGAAACTTCCTTCTTACTGCCGCAACCATCACCAAACCTCCTTCTTCCTCAAGCTTCTTTCGGACTTGCAACGACTGCTATGAAGCAACTCGATTTTTGTTTGAACATCTCGATTGATTTTGGGGAAATTTTGAAATTCTGGATTGTGTTTGGGAAATTTGGCGAATTTGAACGAACTTGAACGAATTCGAATGTGTGTGTGAATTCGATTGTGTGTGAAAATTTGAGAAGATCAAAGAATTTTTTCCTTTTTGTTGGTTATCAGATAGCTTGCGGGTTTCTGTTATCAGAGAGTTTGGGTGAAAATGTGAGAAGGTCGAAGAATCTTGTTGGGCTGAAAATAATCTTTTTTCTCAAGTTTAGTTTGTTTAAGTTTAGTTTAGTTTGTTTAAGTTTAGTTTAGTTTGTTTAAGTTTCTTATTGGGCCAGACTTTATATATATATATATATAAAGTTAGTTTGTTTAAGTTTTTTTTATTTTGTTTATTTAAGTCTGCCTTTACAAAAATAATAATAATAATTTTGGGTTTAGATAAGATAGTTTTTTTGTTTTTTTATTTTGGGATGAGATAGATTGTTTTTAAGTTTTCTTTTTTCCTTCTAAATTTTTTTTATATATATTTCACTTGGTTTAATAAATATATATTCATTGTGTACTCCTTTTCAGGTTGCCAAAGCAGATATGAAGAGTTGCTTGCTTTGCTTAGCTTGCGGTAATTGAGTTGGAATTCAATTCTTTTGAGAGTGTGGAATCAAATTTAAAATTCGATCTTTCTTTTTCCGATTTTGAAAAATTGAATACATGCAATAAAGTTGTGAATAATGCAACAACTCTAGATTTTAAACATGATACATGCAATAAAGTTGTGAATAATTCAACAAAGGAAGATGAATTTAGTGAACATAAATTTTTTGGACTTTTCGAAGATGAGTTGTTGGATTCTGAAAGGGAAGATTTATATCACCATTTTGATTTTCAAATCAATAATTCTAAAGAAGTTTTCAATGATAAGCTCGAATTTCAATTTGGTGAAAACAAACTTGAACTTCAACTAATTGTTCTATCTACCTCGAAATCATCGAAAATGAAACAACTTATACGATTTTTAAAAAAACGACATTCGTTTTTCCAAATCAACATTCAACATTGAAATCTTTTATGGTTTGGTTTTTTGTGCTTAAGCTATCTCTCTCATACTTGACGAGACAAATGAATTGGTCTTTGGAAGACCGTTTCATTTACTCTTTGACGATATATTTTCTGATGTCGTGTAAATAATAATCTTTTCATTTTCATGTAAATATTGATCATATTTTTATTTTATTTTTCTCCTTTCACTTGGTTTGACTGTGTGGACACAGTCAAAATCAACTTGCGGGGGGGAGTCTCATCTTCATTTTTTGATTTTTCATGGTTTATTTTTGCATTTTCTTTCCAAAACTCAAAAAAAAATCTCAAATAAAAAGTATATTTTTTCTTTTTTGCATTTTAATTTATTTTTAAAGAAACGCTATAGGATAAGTATATGTTTTTGGTTATTAAATTGAAATTTTTGAAAATTTGTTTCTCTCAACAAAAATAAAAATAAAGTTTGATTACAAGTAAGGATGGTTTAACTGGTATATAGGAAGGTTCATGGGTGATAATTATGAGGTATATCCTAATTGAAATCTTTGTTCAATAAGTGGTTTATTTAAAGTAAAGGTGATAACGTTTTAAATCTTCTAAGTTAAGTGATGCCAAGATGATATTGTAAAACTCTCTCTTCATAAAAAAACAAAAAGAAACAAAAAGAAAAAAAGAAAAAAAATTATTTTTTTGTATATATGTATATATTTTATTAACACCTAGAGTCATGTGTTCACACGCAAGTGTGTACACTCGCCATGCTCTGTACCCTTCTCGCTTAAGCCCGAAAGGCAGTGCATGATCGGTATATTTGGCCTCAGTTTATCTGAGTTAGGTGTATGTATGTGAAAATTCTTTCATTAATAACGCCTACAATCGATAGGTGTACACATATGTGTGTACACTCGCCATGCTCTGTATTACCCTCACGTAAGCCCGGAAGGCAGTGCATGGGTCATATATCTGGCCTTAGTTTTCTAAATTAGGCATATGTAAATATTGTTGATATCAATAAAAATTCCAAATAAAGAGAGTGTAAGCAATTGAAATCCAAACACTATTTTCGCTTATTTGATTTGACTTGTTATTCAAAAGAAATTAAAATACCACTTTGAAAAACTTTGATTATCAACTAAGGATCCATTTCATAGTTGCACTATGTTATTAACAGAAACAACTAGCCAAACTAGAGTCTAATTGTGATGATAACTTCATTTTTATTAGAAATTTTGACGAGTAAAAGGACTTAAGTTTTTTGATAATGACCAAAACTTATATTTAACTTATTCGTGTCAATTTGAAAGTAAATTCTTCATTTGTAAATATGTTCAAAAACTTGCATCCATATCTTTGTATATAAATCTTGCATTTAGGAATTTTTCATGTTGCATTTGGATTTAACCCTCACGAGACAACACTCTTCCTACCAAGGACACCTAGAGGTTTAACGGCTTATTGCATACGCTCAATGCAATCGTGTTTCCTACAAAAACGGACTTATCTTAGTTTTTTTTTATTCGAGGACGAATAAAAAATAAATGTGGGGGTATTTGATGTGCACATAAATGTGCATATTTTTACATCCATACTTAATATATTTATGTTAAAATAAATGTCATAATTGGGTATTTTTACATGTTTAAAACCAAATTTTAAAAATGTTTTCAAGTCATCATTCATGTATCAACTTGGGGGTAAAATGGTAATTTTGTGCATATATTAATTTTTTAGAATATTCACTTGCACATTTTATTTTTATTTGTGGGAATTTAGATGGAAATTTGAAGAAGTTCTCATGGAATTATGCATGCACAAGGATGGAAAAAAGGAATGAAGAAATAATTCAATTCATGAAATCATGGAGGACCCCACCTACCCACTTACCATGATCTACAATTAGGAGCTAATGCACAAGTTGGCGGACATTAAAGTTACATGCACACTTAATAGAGGATTAATTCATGCTAAAGATAACTTGGTGGCCACACTTCCTAGAGAGGTATTTTGGGTAGTCCCCTAAAATATGGATAAGGGTTTTAGGCATGTATAAATACCCCTTATGTTTCATGTAATAAGCTCTTAGCCTCCTATTTAGTTAGTTTAGTTTTAGGCACAAATTGTAAATATAAGCTCTCTTTCTCTCTTTCATGGCTTCTTAGCCTTTTTCTTTCGTGTAATTTTTTTTATGAAATTTAATTTCATGCTCTTTTAATTATTGTGGCCTTTTCTTCTTATGTTAGTAGCTTAGTTTTATTTTTATGCAAGTAGGTTAGCTCTCTTTTTATTTTTAATTAGCTTGCATTTTCCTCTTATTTTTGTTTCATGTTGCAATCTACATTTGTTCAAATGATAAAAAATATGAGAAGCTAAACCCCTTCAATTTAGGGATAATGAAGCTCTCTTAATCTTGTAGATTCAACATAATTGCTAATCTATGATCTATTTTGTGCTTAATGCAATGTTTGATGTGGTAAATATTTTGTTGTTTAGCTTTAATTTGATAGCCTATGTTGTTGACACCAAATAGGCTATGCTTAAACAAATATAAACACAAATTACCTCTTCATCTACATATGATTATGGTAATGAAGTGAATTTTAAAATTAAAATTTGATGATCTATATTACTAATTAATAGTAAATAGATCATGCTTAGAATAGATTTTATTTTCAAGTTTATTGTCAATTTTCATGAGAATTAATAAGTGCTTTAGTGGCTGTGTGATAGTTTGATGGTTTATGTTGGGCTAATTAATAGCACAAATAAGTCATACTTCTGATAAACACATCAACTAAATTCACTAATGGCTAATTAATAGCCCGATGGATTATTATTACCTTTGGAAAGTCCAACTTGGAAGTGAAAGCATATTTCAATGGATCTTATGGAAGGATTGCCTAAAAGTCGGAAGTCCAATGAGGCTATTTGGGTTGTTGTAGATAGACTCACCAAGAGTGCTCATTTGTTCCGATTAGGAGAAATAGGACTAGCGCCTCTCTCGCCCAGATTTATATTAAAGAGGTAGTTCGTCTACATGGAATTCTTGTAAGCATATTCAATGATATAGAAACCCCTTGTTCACTAGCGAGTTTTGGAGGAGCCTGCAAACATCTTTAGGAACTTCTTTGAACCTTAGCACGGCATATCACCTTCAAACTGACAGACAAACAGAGAGGGTGAATATAATTTTGGAAGACTTGTTAAGAGCTTGTGTCTTGGATTTTGGAGGACATTAGGAGCAGCATCTACCTTTGGTTGAGTTTGCGTATAATAATAGCTATCAAACTATGATTGGTATGGCCCCTTTGAAGCACTTTGTGGGTGGCCATGCAAATCGCCTAGTTGTTGGTGGGAAACTACCGATAAAGTGTTGCTCGGACCCGACTTGATCCATGATACCACGGAATAAGTAGAGTTGATCAGGTAAAGGATGAAGGTAGCGCAAGACAGTCAGAAATCTTATGTGGATAGAAGAAGGAAAGAACTTGAATTTGAGGTTGGGGACTCCGCTCTTAGGAAAGTTTTAAGATTTGGCAAGTCTGGAAAATTGGCACTTAGATTTGTTGGGCCATTCAGAATTCTGGAAAGAATAGGAAAATTGGCATATTGTGTGGAGCATCCTTACAAGTTGGTAGGAGTCCACAAAGTTTTTCATGTTTCTCACCTTAGGAAATATCTTCATAACACCGCTAAAGGAGTAGAGCCTGATCAGTTGGGGGATTTTGAGATGGAGCCAACAGTGCCCCATGCCACCACATGCATTGTGGAGCATGGTACTAGGAGACTCTGCAATAAAATAATTAAGTTGGTCTGAGTATAATGGTGGGACAATCCAACGGAAAGCACATGGAAGACCGAGGAGAAGATGAAGAATACTCACCAGAGCTCTTCACCGGTACTTTCTCTCTCTAAAATTAGGATTTTGGTTGCATTGCGGTTACTAGATTGGGTGGTAGGAGATGGTTGTTACACTTTTTTGCAATCACTTTTCACTCATATAGAAAATTTTATGCATGTTTAGGATATTTGCATATATACTTACATGACACGATTACACACTCACGCTAGGATTGAGCTCATATTAGCATGTCTACAATACACAATCACATTGCACTAATGGTTGAGTAGATGGTTGTGTAGAGAACTTGGTTGTGTAGAGAACTTGGTTGTATAACATGGATGTATTGCGAGTTACGCTGTTCGCCCCTTGGAAGATTCCGGGACGAAATCCTTTTTAAGGAGGGAAGAATGTAACAACCCATGAAATGAACCATACATGAATAAAGTAAATTAAATTAAATATGATAAGGGTTGGATATGAGAATCTTATAAAAGTCAGAATTTGAGCACGAAAGTTATTCCATTGCGTTCGTGGTGAAATTCCGATATGTTTAGTTTGAATTATAATATGCTGAAAACGAAGCTCAAATAAAGAGGTTATGAGCATTTTAAGTTCTCAAATTCAAATTAATTTAGTTTGAATTCAAATTCAAATAAGAAATCAAATTCAAATAAAAAATCAAATTCAAATAAGAAATCAAATTTAGGATTTAAATTAAAAAAATTAGCTTGGGGGTTAAGTAAATGTTTAATTAAGGCTTAACGTTAAAAAGTTAATTAGGGAATAAAATAATTCGACAGCGGAAAGTAAAATAAACTCCCCAAAATAAGATAGTGGTCGACTTGAATAGGTCAACCGGTCGACCATAGTGGTCGACCGGTCATCCAACGGTGGTCGACCGCTTGGCAACGTAAGTTGCCAGTGGCGACTAGGGTTTTATGCTATATTTTATTCGGTTGTGCGCTTTAGATTTACCCGTTTCCTACTTACTTCCATCATACGGTTCTGGTGCATTTAACTCCTATAAATAGGACCATATCCTCTCCACTTTTATTCATATTATTTTGGGGTATACGATGAAACTCTGCCGTTGCAATCTCTCTAATAAGATTTATAATTTCCATAGAAAATTTTGGTAAGGAATCTACTTATTTCTTCCTCCAATATATTCTTACCATATTCTTCTCTAATTGTTACGAATCTAATGAATATATATATATACACACACACACACACCTCTTCCCTATTGTATGTGTGTGTGTGTATAACAAAAGAGAGAGATTCTGAAAGAGATCGAAAAGCTGCAAATCCATTTGAGTAAAGAGGCTAATTTGTGAGTAGAAACCTTAGTATTTCTTTTCAGCAATTGTTTAGTGTATTTCTTTTTGATTTGAATATGCCTTAGGGATTTTGGGATTTCGAAAATATGATAAATAAAATCCTCCAAAATTCCTTTTTATTTCAAATTGTCAATTCTATGTTGAGATTCTCAATTCTTAACATTAATTTGACGGAATTTGTTTCGTTTATGCAATTTTGATAATTTCATAGTATATTCCACTTCTCCTTCTTCTTTCGGTTAAATTGTAATTCTTTAATATAATAAGGGATTTATATTACGGATACTATTCGTAGTTTACATCACTTATTCTTATCTATTTCTTTGTAAAAGAGGAGTTGAATAGAATACGAGGTTTAGAATGCAATTCTTATTATTTAAGATATTCCATTGAATTGATGTAATAAATTGAGTTTCTATTTTATTTACAAGTCTATTATTGCAGTTTTGATTATGAATATTTATTCTCTATTTTGGACATTTGAATTCCATGAAATCTTGGAAAATTGAAGAAAAAAGACTTGTAATAATAATTGATTAGGGAATTGACATTAAACGCTAGTTTAGGGTGTAAAATTATGCGTTTAGAAATTATTAAGCATGAATATTTATTAATTTTTATCTACGTAACTAATGTATAACTATTGCGTATATGGCATAGTTAATTCGAAATTTATTTATATTTATTTTTCCCCCATTAGGAAGGTAATTGGTTTTGAGGTGAAAATAAGAGGAAACTCTTATATAGCCTAATTATTATTTTAAGGTGTAATAAGAAAGATTCCTTATAAGGCCCTATTTATGAAACGGTGAGATGTGTGTGTGTAGAGTAATTAATTTATAGCTAAGTCATAGGGATGCGAGGTCAATAGAGTTCCATGACAGAAGTTTGCCCTTCACTTTGAAGCTACCAGCAGTTGTGTATACTTTTATTGATGTGAGATATCCTTATGATAAATATTTGTAATGGCGCGAGGTTAGTTCTAAATCGAGTAGGGGAAATTTGCCTAACTAATCTGGCTATAGTTCCTACGAATAATGGACTAATGTGAGACGTCATTATAGGTATGGGCCATAAGACGAAGTGCATACTTCGAGGTTTGAGGTATTAAATAGTTGGACCTGCCTTTTTCCCCAGATGAAGTATTAAATGTCCAAGGGGTTATGCTAGGTGGTATCTCTACAGGGGTCCGCTTCTAGAATTATGCCTTAAATGATGGGGTCTGCCTATTTTCCACTTGCAAGTATTAAGTGGCTTATGAGATTCTATGATGTCAACTAGATAGTACCATTGAGGAGCACGCTTTTGGAATTAGGCCTTAAATGATGGGGTCTGCCTATTTTCCACTGGGAAGTATTAAGCGGCTTGGGTACCGTCTCTTACATTATTAGCTATTTATGACGTATGATTGGAATATAGGATATACTTCTGGAATGGAAGGTAGTAAGTGGTTGGACCGGCCTCCTTTCCATATAAAGAAGTATTAAATGGTTTTAATGATTTTATGTTCGTAGATATATTCTTATTTTGAAATATGCTGCCAAAATACTTAAAAGGTAAGACTCGAGGTTTTTAATGACCAGACATTTGTTGTTCAGAGTCCCTCCTCATTACAACACAGGTTAAGGACGGAGTGCTAGCGGTGACGATGCTTAAAGGTAAAGAAGCTTGGCAAGTGGCATTACTCATTATTATTTGCTTTCATGTGTAACCATGGATTTAAACAATTGTTGTAACAGATATTATATTACGGTTTTTATAGGATTTTGTGTTATGACATTTTTATGGTTTTGAAATAAATGGGTACACTTTACTGTTATATTTTGCTCCATCCACTATGAGTTCTGAAAGTTTAGTTATGACTCAGCAATATTATTTCTTTTTACTACCAACAGCTTACATTAGAATGGATCTAAGTTTCGATAGGCCTTTTCAGGGTCAAAATTTAGACCTGTTCCGAGGTGGGTTGTTACAATATATGTAATAAATTACATAATTGCGACTAGGGCATACCCCTTATTCTATTAGATAAAAGATGATTAGTTCAAATATCAAAAGAACTCGACTCAAAATAAAAGATTTATGGATTAATAATCTTTTTTCTCCTAGCCTGTTTTGATGGATCACGACCAATCCATCCTACTGATTCTTGGAGATGGTGAGGGATTGCTACCAATCCATACAGGCTGGGTCAACATTTTACCTATTCTTTATCCAGTTTTGTGCATCTTGAGTGGATATTTCTTCGAGGAATATTTGGGTATATTAAGAACAAATCAAGGCCAAAAAGTGCTCCTTCTACTCCTATAAAAAATACATAAGGACATCACTAGAAAAGAGGATCATTTTCTTTATGGAAAAACATTATCGAAACTTCATTTCTTCATGAAATTCTACCAAAAAATCATCAGATCTAAATTTGTACCTCTTATTATCGTAATAGATTCTTGATAGTAAAATATAAAAGTGGTCATAGGCCAGAGATTTGTTGAACCATTAAAAAAATAGTGTTGTTTCTTTTATTTTTCTCTCATTTTCTTCTCTACTATCTATAGCTTATTGTATGGTTGATAGATATTTCTTGCTCAATGTTTATTTATTATTACTCATCATATTATATCGTAGATCTAATACAAAACCATCATATCTTTGTTGTTATGTTTTTCCAAAAAAATAGAATCCATAAGAACACGAGTTCAGAATCACATCTAGTAACATGGGTTCTCTTGGATAATTGATATTTGAGTGCTGGGCCATTTTTTGGACTAGTATTAGATATCAATTTCATGATTCATTAGGCAGCCTTGAATGAAAAATAATTTAGGAAGAACTAAAATTGTTTTAGCTTTGGTTGTATAATTTGGAGATCAATCGTAACAAAATGATTTAGAGGCTGGAAAGTAAATTGTATGTAATATTTATTTTGAATTTTAAATGAATAAAAAGGTCATGGTATAGTAGTAATAAATCCAGCAGTTAATTTCTATTAGATGGATAATTAATATGCTTTTTAATAAACTGATCGCAAATTCTATTCGTATACCGAAAAATGCTTTTCTTGCACCAATGAATTTAAAATCATTTAAAGGAAAAAATCGATCATCTTCATTACAATGATAAGATGACATTTTTTTGTTCTTTTCAACAACTCTAATTAAAATCATAAATAAATTAGGAAAAAAACTAAAAAAACCTTATCATTAAAATTGATCATGGCCTAGTTGTACCAATCATCATCCCCTCATCTTCTTATATAAGCTCATTTATGCTCATTCTCTATTGGCCTAGACTGTCTGTACTCCACATGTATTAGTAAAATTATTTGGAATCTAAATAAAATTTTGTGTAAAAGCCAACTTAACACCAAAATCAACAAAAAATATATATTAGAATTTACTTGATTTCGAAATTTAGAGATTTAATAGTTTTGAGAAAGTGAACTTAAACGAATAGTACTAATGCATTTTTATAAAACAAATGGAAATTTGTCTTTATTCTAATATAGGAATAGTAAAAACTATATTTTAATTTCACATATTCTATGGCATAGATTAAGTAATTAATGGCGTATAAATAGAACTAACATAAACTGAAATGTAGTATGGCCAAATAATAAAGGAAAGAGAAGAGCCAATGGAAACAAAAGTGGAAATAAAATTCATTATAATAGGAAAAAAATTGGCTATTTAATTACGTGAATTGTGTTCATATTACTTTTTTTATTAGCCAATTTTAGTTCAAACAACAAAAAATGATATCGACCTAATTCCATTGCAGTATAGATATAAGCATTGAGGTTCATTTGTAAGCTTTGAATAAAAAATAATTTAGGATGAACTAAAATTGGTTTAGGACAGTTGTGCCAATTTTGAGATCCATTGTGACAAATTGGTATAGAGGCTAAGAAGTTAATTTCTTGTAATGTTTATTTTATGTCTTAAATGAATAAAGAGACTATGGATATGGGGAATAAAATTGGGAATTTATTTTAGACCATTCAAAGTAAAAGAGTCAACGAAATGGATGAGGAAATAAAATGAATTGTAAAAGGAGAAAAGTTTAAGTCTGACTGTATTATGGTTGGAATTATAGTTTACCGCATGGAGTAAGAAGAGAAGATAAAATATATGGTGTAAAGAAAGAAGATATTAAAGTACACATCTTTAATAGTATAGTATAGATGTAGCTTCTCACTATTGTTGCAAATAATTCATTGGCGGCCTTTTCTGCGAATTGGATACAAATTTTAATTATCTTTTTATTTACTTATTTAAATAATAATTATTTTAAATAGATTTAATAATTTTGGTGTAAACATGAACTACCGAAAATGTCCTTAAATATAGGAATTTCAAGGAAGACTAATAAATTAAAAGGGAGTAAAACAAGGAGAAACTGAAAATAATAATATTAAAATTAAAAATACCCCAAAAAATGTAAAGAGAAAATCTGAATATAAACTAGAGGTGAGATATATAAGTAATCAAACTTTCTAAAATAAAGAATATAAGAGGGTTTGATATGTAATAACATAACTAAGATGTATATAAGAAAATGCAGAATGA
Source organism: Allium fistulosum (assembly GCA_030737815.1). Classification (NCBI taxonomy): domain Eukaryota; kingdom Viridiplantae; phylum Streptophyta; class Magnoliopsida; order Asparagales; family Amaryllidaceae; genus Allium; species Allium fistulosum. The sequence goes on along the minus strand of CM060904.1, from coordinate 1,212,125,907 downwards.
TAAAAGATAATAGTTAATATGAAATATTTCTTTTGTAAAATTCTATTTATTAATGAAAATAAAAATAATATATGTAACATATCAGATTTATTTATAAAATATTACTATGAATTAATTTTGAAAATATGTCTGACTGATTGCGTATTATGTGTAATATGTATTCACCAATATATTACTATTACCAATTGTTAATTTCAACATGATATTTTAATATCTCCCAAGTTCAAATTCAGAAATACAAATATATTGTAATTACTAATATATATTGATTTTAAAATGGATTTAAACCCTAGCTTTTAGATCATTCTTTTTTATGGCGACCTCGCTTTTCTCCCTGGGCGGCTAGGATTTTAAACCCTAGCTCACAAATCCATTCTTTTCCTTTCTATTTTCTTCAAATTAAATCTTTATAATTCTTTATCTATTCTTACTTATTTACATAAATGGATTCTCATGGTAACGGTTTACAAGGTGGAGGTATTGTGGTCGATGGAGATGGTTGGACTGAGGTGATTAGGCGAAAGGGTAAAAACAAAACGTTGGAGAAGGCGGTTCTTGATAGTCTATAGGAGGAGGAGGATTTTAAGAGGAAACGGTGAGGAAACCCTATGCCTAGGGGAAAAGGGCTAGCAGTGTAGCTGGAAAGAACAAGTTTCAGATCCCGAAGGATGCAAAAAAAAATCTCTTATATTGATGCAGTCAAAGGTGGATCAAATAATGCTGATAATAGCGAGCTAGCTTTCGCTGAACCTTGCTATGTTGAAGGTGGTAAATAAAGGCAAAATATCAAGCGAGGCAATTAAAGAAGCTGAAGATAGTTGGAACCAATGTGTTATGTTGTATATAGTAGGCCCTAGGCCTTACTATAAGGCACTAGAGGCATATACTAAGAAAGCATGGAAGATGGTATCAAATTTCACAATTCAATCATGAGACAATGGTTTCTTTGTCATTCGATTTGAGTCAGATAATGTGTTAACACCATCCTGGAAGGGAGGCGTGGTTTTTTGACAAAAGCCTTATCATAACGAAAAGACTAACCTCAAGAATGAAGACAGATAGAGATCTTCTCACCTCTATGCTTGTGTGGATAAGACTTCCAGAGTTGAGTTTTCGTTTATAAGGGCCTAGGGCTATCGGTGCTTTGGTTAGTATTATAGAAATTCCTATTAAATTTGACGATGCTACTAAGAACATATCGAGGATCTTTTACAGGGGTTCTGATGGAGATTAATAGGGAGGCTGGTTTTTCAAACCACATTGAAGCTTTTGGTGATGCTGGGGAAATTTTTAAACAAGAGGTTATATACAAAAACCCTCCACCGATATGCATCGACTATTGCTGCTTCGGGTACATTAAAAGGCAATGTCCAATGACCAAAACTTGGCAGCCTAATGAGATGGTGGCTGAAGCGAAGGAGCTAAAGAAGGTGGGAAAACAAGAAGTGAACATGAAATCTGAAGCCGATACAGAAGATGAAAGTAATGGAGTTAAGCATGAGGTGGAAGATGCTACATTACTCAATAAAGCAAGGAAAGATGAGGCTATTGCTGAAAGGAAGGAGGAAACTAGTAGTGAGACCTTAAATCATGCGAGGTCACTTAAGGAGGTAAATGAGGTGATTAGTCAACTTAATTCTGTAAAAGAAGCTATTTTGATGGAACTAGCCAAAAAACAACTAACGACGGAGGGGAAATGTGAAGAAGGCTCCAAAACAAGAAGTGACAAGGAACTTGATAGGGAAAAGGATTTAATTAGAGGGCATAGTGTGTTAAGGTCCTCAAATTTGAAGTCAAAGGGGCACCATCGGATGCAAGTGTATCTGTTCGTATTTAGGAGGAAAGGGCCATGCATACTGTGCCACCTACTGCCCCAGTTCACCTAAGTGAAAACATGTCATCATCATTAGATACCTCTAAATCCAAGCATAATCCAACTTCTCCTATTCCTTTTACTGTTCAGTGTAGCAACGTTAATTCTATCGACATTACTTGTAATGAGAATTTTATGTTTATTCTACAGGATGACAATAGCTCAACATTGGAGGAGAAGGATAACTAGGGTAACAACATTTCATATGAACAAAACCCAGGTCTGGACATACCCATAGAGGAGCCCAGATGCCTCGCCGGCAAGGGGAAAAAAGAAGAAAAAAATAAAAAAGGATTACTGGTGAAAACTGATCCAAAATGGAAGGAAAGTAATGCAAATGTTATAAGGAGGAGGAGAAAGGAGCCACGGTACAAGGCAAAAAACTTAGAAGCAGGTCCAAACCCCATAAATGATAATATTATGTTGGAATGCAAGAGGTTTACATTAACTCAGTAGAGTGAGGGAATTGAAGAAGTTAATGTGTAAATATCAAACTAACTGTATTGATCTATTGGAAAACAAATTAAAAAGTTAAGAATTAGAGATTTTCATTAAGAGTTTTGAGGAGAATTAGTTGATGGTGAATAATGTCACATGTTATTTCAAATGTAGAATTTTAATTTAGATTGACAAGAGTGTTTGGGATTTGAATATCCTGAGCATGAATGATCAACACAACTTTGGTGATGATGAATAATGGTGGGGAAAAATGTAATATATCTTTGGCTTATGGACAAAACTTTGATTACGAATGGAAGAGGCTTTGGCAGAATCTAGTAGAAAATGCGATCCAAATTTTTAGACCTTGGATGATTCTAGGAGATTTTAATTGTATCAGAACTTGGAAGGAGAAAAAGGTGGTAATCTTATTCCTTTAGAAAAATGCAAGAAATCAACGAATTCTTGTTGAAAACTGATTAGCATATGTTAATATGGGAGGATACAATTTCTCATAGTGGTCTGGACCGAGAAAGAACATTTTGACTCGTATAGATAGAGTGATGGCTAATTTGGAGTGGATAAATCTTTTCAAGCAATTTTCAGCCACTTACCTACTTGCCGATCCAAGTGACCACACCTCGATTCTGTTTATCTTCAGTGAAAATCAGGAAAAGTTCCCAAAGCCGTTCAAGTACATGATCATTAGTTCTTATATGATTATTATCATAGATTTTTTTAGGAAGGATGGAATGTGCAAGTCTATAGGAATCCATTATACATATTCATGCAAAAAATAAAGGCAGTAGAGCAATCCCTTAAGGGTGGGCATGGAATAAAAATAACACAAAGTTAGAAGTGGAGCATCTTAGGAAAATTTGTAATGAACTACAACACAAACTGGAAGTTGAACATAGCAAGACTGTGGGCGAGGAACCGCCGAAGGAAAAATTCCAATTGGAGAGGGCCATTCTAAAATAGTAGATAGATACTAAACAAAAATCTAAATGTGAATGGCTGCTTCTGAGCGATGATGCTACAACATATTTCTAAGCTAAAATGTCAACTAAACGTAGTCTCAATAATAGAGGTTCCCTTCTTTTGGAAGATGGAAGTCTTGAGGTTAATCACCAATTTTTGGTTGAAAAGGCAGTAAACTATTTTATCTCCTTTTTTAACCAAAATCAAAGATGTTACCTACCAAAAATAGTTTGCAAGAGAATCTTAACGGAGTGTGGGCATAATTTTATAAATGATGTAATAAATCAAGAAGAAGTTAAAGAAGCCATTTTTACTACATCTGACAGATCTGCTCCAGGCCGTGATGGTATGAACACAAAAGTTTATAAGCTGCATTGGAATAGTATAAAAGAGTTGGTTACAGTTGGCATACTAATGGGTGAAGCGGTAAGAGGATTGGGAAGAGCAAACAATTAACACATGTGTATTAAAATTGACTTGAGGAAAGCATGTGATTCGATTAATAGGAACTTTGTGCTTCGCATTCTCAAGGAGATGAATTTACAACAATGTGGATAGATATGATTAGAGAAATGATTTGCAGTCCTAGTTTTCAATCATGCATCAAGGTAGCCCACATGGGTTTTTTAGAAGCTCCAATGTTCCATGACAAGGGGATGCACTTTTGCCTTTGCTATTCTCGATAGTCATGGAGGTTTTTACCTTGCTTATAGAGTAGAAGACAAAAGAAGGGAAATTTTCTCCGTTCAAAGTGAATGGTTTTGTTTTATCTCATATTATAGATACAGATGATTTTATGAATTTTTCCAAAGCATATGAAAAGAGTGCAGTAGCTATTCAAGAGATTTTCCAGATAATGCAAGATACTACGGGGCTCCAATTCAACTTGAAAATCTAAAGTCTTCTTTAGGGGAGGAGTGAATAATATTTTAGCTATCAAGAAAAAGTTCGATATTGACGAGGGGAACCTACTTATAATGTATCTAGGAATTCCCCTCTCAAGTATTAATCTGAAGGATATGTACTATTCAAGTTTAATTGATGGTATTAAAGGTAAAATCAATGGCTGGGAAACGAGAATGCTCGGTCTAGCTGGTAGACTCGAATTGATAAAATCTACTATCTATCCCAAAGTTCAATTCTGGATGCAATGCTTTACAATACCAAAGGCTACTGTCAACATAATAAAGCTTCTGTGTTTAAATTTTCTACGGAATGGTAAGAACAGGAAAATCCCATGGGAGGTCCTATGTAGAGAAATGTGTAAAGAGGGAATGGGTTTGAGGAAGTTGAAAGACATTAACAAATCGATGGCTTCAAACTGACTTGGAAAGTGGTAAATGAGGAAGGGATGTGGGCAAGCCTTATCAATGACAAGTATATTTGTATCCAACCATTTTGGAAATTAACATGAAAAGTGATGATTCAGTGGTCTGCAAATTTATATTAAAAAGCAAGGAAGAAGCTACGAAATGTTTCAGCAAATGAATTGTTAATGGCAAGAGTACTTCTCTGTGGTTCGAGCTTTGGTTGCAAGGAGGTAGGATTATCACAAAACTAAGACTGGAATCATTGGAAAGAACCATAGGGGAAAAGCTAATAGTTCAGGACATTATGGAGAATAGGATGTGGTGTGCGAACAAGATCGGTCATAAGCATACTTTGAAGTAGGAAATAAAGAAAGTTGTTATATGGATTGATAATAATGAAGATTACTAGGCATGGACTTGCATAAAGGATGGCAAGTAAAAATTCAAAGAAGTTTGGAAAACATTAAAACAGTCGCATGCAAACGTTGATTTGGCTAGTATCATTTGGGACAAAACCCATTATCCCAAAATGGCACTGTGTCTTTTAAAGTTATGAACAATTTTCTAACAACTAAAAGATAAACGATCCAACATTTTGTTCAAGTGGACCTGAAATGTGTGATATGCAACACTTGTGGGGATGTTAATGAACACTTGTTTTTCCAATGCAAACTTAGTGCATTTGTTTGGAAGTTGTGTAGACTAAAGTTGAAATGGCTGGAAAATCAGTCCAGTATCTTATACTTTACAAACAATGTTCAGCAACCGCCTACAAAGTTTGAAGATAAATGTAAATGTATAGACATTGCCTTCCTGGCATTCTCTACATGTGTATGGATACTATAGAGAGAATGGAATTATTGCATATTTGAGGATTGTTTTATGCCCAAAGCACAGGTTTGCAAAATTGTTTCAGACTATGTCAAAATTCAAATATCTAAATCCAAACACAGTTCATACATCAATAGTAGAGATGAATATATTTGCAAAGCATGGGAATGACATACCTACTACCCCGAAGAGTGGTTTGAGACGGATGCGTTTTGATCATATGAAATGCTTCTACCACATGCTTCCTCCTTCCTTTGGTAACTTCTATCCCATCTTATTTACATTTTTTTCCTCTTTACATTAATTTTATAGGTATCATTTTGACTTTCCTACTATTATATCTCTTAAGTACATCAGATAACAACCTCATAGTAGCTTTGGTCGTCATCCCCCATCACGTTTCAACAAAATATAAACTGTTTTCATAAAGTTAAATTTTTTTTGTGGGCCAAAAGAAAGAACTACTTATCTCAACAGTGAAAGTGAGCAAATATTATCATCAAAGTTACATGCAAGTGTTTGTAGACAAGAAAATTTCTAGATCTGTAACAAACGGTCGAAAGATGTTGACTTGGTGAGAAGAATGTACTGGGTAACCTCATATCCTTGCAGATCTGAGTGTTTTGTCCTATATTCCGTGATTTTGAAGTGGAAGACAAAAACTTTTTAAGAGTACGAGGAAAAGGTTGTAATGATTAGTTGTGTTAGCTATATTGAAACATTTTGGAGAGTGGATATGGTTGGGAATCAATAGAAAACTCAATTTGGTTTTCCGCTATTTTTGAGTTTCGGAAAAGAAGAAGACAGAGCCAAAGTATCTAGAGAATTATGGAAAGTATTGAGTTGCATTTATTATGAGCGGTTTGATAACTAGAGATTTGTTTCTAGTGATATATGAGCTGGACTTTATTTCTTTTCATTTGTTTTGCGTGATAGGTAATGGTTTTAACATGTATTGCCCATAGCATGTTTATTTGTAAATACTTAGACATTTTCTCTTTAATAAAGTTGATAGAACCAAGTTCCAAAAAAGGAAGGTAATTTTCAATATGTAAAATATGTATTTTTCTTATACTGGATATATGGATAAACCGATTTAAAAACATTTATTGCATAAGATAACAACAATACATCTAATCTGACGTATTACCGTATATTAGTTAGAGATAACAACAATATATTTTTAAAGGTTCAAAATTCCATGTATGAATAATATAGAATAATAATAAATCTTTTGTTGATTAATACAAAGGATTGATAAAGGAATTCAATTTTTTGTTAATGGGTGGAATTCAATTTTATTAATTTAATTAATATTATGAGGATCATAAGAGAGTGAAGTTGCTTTATAAAAATAAAACTAATTACATTGTTACAAACTTGTCATTACATAAATTTGATAAATTCCTATTGAATTTTCATTTTATATTTGGTAAGTCATTGTCAAATTTTACATACTCAAAAATATTTTTCCAGGTTATTCTATATTGTTTCATATCTCATGATATTCATGGGTAATTCGGTAATTAATATACTATATTTAAAATCCACTATAGCTCCTTCTTAACAATTTTAGTTTAAGTGGAGCCCCATTAAAATTATTCGCCTCCACTTTATCCAAAAATGGACTCCCTCCAAAATATATATAAAACCATAAATATTAGTGAGAGAAAATCATATGTGCTGATGTTACACTTAAATATATTTGGTATAGAAAAAAGATATTTAACAATGTATGTTCTTTGGATTGAAATTTAAGCGCATTAATTTACTTACTTTAAAGTTTTGTAAAAATTGTAGTTGGTTTTCATGTATACACATAGCCTTCACTTCTTCATATGCCTTAAATTTAATATTTAAAAAAAATGTTAAATGTCATCCATAAATAAAGTTGTACATAATAATTTCAAAAATTCATTATGCAAATTATTAAAAGAAATTGAGTTGAAATCGATTTTTGATGCAAATGACATTAGTCTAAATCAAATTTGATCAATGAAAGGGAATTAAAAAAGAGAAGTGATTTGGATATATGTAGCAAAAAGAGATATGTTTTTTATTAAATAATTCTGCAATGAGAGGATCAAATTCTTAATTCTCCACATATAATAATAAAGAAAAATGATTAAATTGACCTTTCTACAATTATCATGCTTCTCTTTTTTTAATTACCATTATACAAAGCCAAAATGTTTTTTTCCATCTCTTCATCTCTAAAACTTAAAACCAAAATTTCCAAATATAAAACAAATAAATACATAAAAGTTAAGGTCGTAGAGGATGACCCACCTCAATATCCATATAGATTTACATCTGGGTATCCGTTATCCCAATCTCCATCTAAATCTCTATCAAAATAATATGATATTGATATTTTTGTCTTTTTTCCCCAAATGACTTTAGTGATGTCTTTAGATGGTATTTAACTAAGTTGTATAGTTAACTATATTATAATTTTTATATTTGTATTCATTTAAAAAAATTACTCTCAATATTTTATATGTATCTAGACTAAAATTAATACCAATGGATTTTCAAGTGGGGATGGAAAGGGTAATTTATGAAGAAATGGTTATAAATTTTTATAAGATATTAAGTATGGAAAAAAAATCTTGTCATAGAACTTTTAGCATTTTTTGGAATTTTCATCTTATTTTTTGCTTACATTATCCAGAAAGATTCTCCCTATAATAATTCCCTCAGTGTAATGAATTTAACTTACTACCCAAATATGCTTCAACAACTTTTTGTTTGAACCAGTTCACTAAGAAATGCTTCAATAAATTTTTGTTTGAACAAGTTACCATGGAATGCTTATAAGTTATTATTTGTGTTTCATTTATTGACCAATACTTAGATAAAAAAGGTAAATTCCCAAACATATAAAATTCAGAATATAATTAAAAATATAAATTATGTACTTAACCATTGGTGTTATCAAATCCAAGATAAAGGAAGATTTATCAAGCCAAGTTCTAAGAAAGAAAAGAAGGAAATAAAACACAAATGGAACATACAAATCCAATAAGTATGGAATTTATTCATAGAATCGAGTTTGATTTATAAAATGAAAAGATATGAATAAAAATAAAACTTGAGTGGTAGTTGTAAACAATTCAGAAACAAAAGATCGTACTTATAATAGAATTTATTAAAGGGAGAACTGAACTTGATAATGGGAATAAATTTTAGGAGGTAATTTTAGAAAGGCTCAACACTTATACGTTGTTAACCCAAAAAATAAACTAACGCCCTGGTTTGAGTTTGAAAGCACCAGCCTATTCTGGTAGAGCAATATCACAGATAATAGATATCAAGAAAGAATAGTAAAAGAAAGTAGATAGAGAATTTTTATAGTGGTTCGGGTGTTAATGAATCCTACGTCTACTTTATAGTTTTATTATAGGCCGATTGTTGTTACAAGAGATGTTTGATTACAAGGCTTTGTTTGTTTCCTAGCTAGATTGAATCTCCAGAGTTGGAATCCACTGGAGAATCATAGTGTATTCCTTTGGAGATTGTTATGAGGGAGGCAGAGAGTGAAGGATAATTCCAGCAGAGCTTCAGCAACCAGTACGGAGAAAATCCAGTTTACGTTGCATGTAGGATGGTACTTATATAGGTCGGAGAGCTTCTGGGCCAGGCCATGTCTTCATCAGCTTGCAGGTAAGTAGTAGACGACCTAGGGAGAGTTTGGCTCACAAAATGAGCTAAATCCATGGGTTGCTGGCGACCCATGGCCTATGGGTCGCTAGCGACCTATAGACTTGGCTCGTTTTGCGAGCCAACGCCTTGGCCTCTTTGTTGTGTTCCTTAGTTATCTTATTTTAAGGCTGGAGGAGAGGCTTGGGTCACCGATGATCCAACCACTTAGGATCTTTCTAGAGTCTGGAATTGGAGATGTTTCCATAGCCTTTTATCGTAGTTGTTACGTTTCGATGGCAATTCACTAGCTGTTTACGTTCAGCCGCTGGTTGGACTAAAAGTGTGTTGATCTCTCGGCTTCGTTGATCCCAGTGTTGTCTTAGCCATATAGCTTGGCCCTTGTCGATCACTTGTCTTAGCTTTTCTGGTTAAGTGCTAAACCATCCTGTCTACACAAGGTTGTTCTGTTTTCTATTGGTTTCTGCTGGGTTAAAAACCCGGATAACATTTTCCCCCTAGAGTACGTCTTCGTTGTAAATAAGGCGTGCTCTGGAAGTTATCGCTTTCAATATCCATTTGTTGATTTCGGACATTAGAGCTCTACGAATACGTTAGCCCAACATTATTGGTCGTCTTTCTTTGGTTCTGACTACTACTACTTGTCACAATATATCACATTTCTGCTTGTAGCTTCCCGGCATGCCTCGGAATGTTGAACACTCGTAAGTGATCGAGTTCGAGAAGAATAGGTGAAATTTTCATTTCCTCTCCCCCTTTCTTTTCTTTTTTTTATTCATTTTTTTGTGTTTTGGTAGGTCGCTAGCGATCCATATGGGATGGGTCGCTAGCAACCTATATATATAGAAATTTTTTCCCATTATAGAGTTAGGTCGGGTCGCTGGCGACCCATGATGGGTCGGGTCGCTAGCGACCTGATTACTTGGCAAACATTTTTGCATTTCTCCTTGCCTACTTATACTCGAGCTGACCTAGTTTCCTTCATTCGACCCGAGCTTGCTTTCATTCATCTTCTGCATAGATTCCTTCATTCAATTCCATGTGATTCGTGCCCTTGCTCGACCCGATTCATCTTTTCCTTAGGTCCATTCCATCCGAGCTTCTACACCATGCATTTGCTGTTGATTCATTTACGCTTGCCTACTTCATGAAACCCTAGCCGACCTAACTTCTTCCTCGAATTCAAGCCCTAGGTCGCTGTAAAGCTTTAAGTTGCCATTGATCAGTAGTCGACCTATCATTGGCTCGCCACCAATCCACAACAAAGCTTGTTGAGTTTGATTTGTGATTCTTCCTGTGCCTTAGCAGTCAGCTTGAGGTGGGTTTTCCTAATTGGTTTGTTGATTTTGTGTAATGATTTGTCGACATGTATCTATTTGCTACGTTGATTACAAGAAGCTCGAGTTGATTATGGTTTGACGGGTCGAGATAGCCAATCGGGTCTTGAGTTTCTTCCGGAAACGACATTCGGGTTGTGGTCCAACAGTTGACGCGTTTTGCTACCTTCGTCCGTTAAACCAGAATTGATCCGCGTCCATTTTTATAGCTGTTATTGCACATCACGCACATTCACTAGTCGATCTCGATTTCTTCCAAGGATTCGGACATATCTTGTTCACTCGTTGCACGTTCGGTGTTCCTGATCGTTTTCAGACACGAGTTCTGTTATATAGAATGAAGCAGCCATCTACACGCTGTAAGTCAAGCAGGCGAAGCCCGGCGCTCTCCGAAGCGGAATCATCATCCACCTCGCAAGCCCAGTACGGTCAATTAGTTCTGGTTGGGCCCATCGTGGACAGCACGCCTCCCAACTTTTGAGTCCTGCTTAATCCACCTGAAAGAGCTTCTTTAGTGGTTTTCGTCAAGGTTCTTCATAATATATGTACACAGCATGGGATTCCCGAAGAGGACGTGAGTCTGCTGGTGAAAGACGAATTCGCTCATATGCTCCCCCGAAGTACACTGCTTGTCATTGATACATGTGTCTGAACGGAACTGTGCCTCCCTTCAACGATTTTATGCGTGAGACGCTCTCAAACTTTGGAATTGCCCCATTCTAGCTTCATCCGAATGGTTACGCCATCCTTAATTGCTTGCATGTCCTATTCATGCGGACGTTCAACCGCGCTCTAAGTTTCGATGAGTTGCGGTATTTTTTGGCGTTCAAGAGGAGAGACGATTGTCCCTCTTTGATTATAATCGAGGTGCAAAGGAATCGAAAGACCGTCTTACGCTTGCAAAGCAACTTATCACAGTTCAAGACGCAGTACTGTTAGATGCCCCAAGGGGTTCAACCGTCGATGGACGATAGGGGGTAAGCTTGTTTTTTCCATTTATCGAGCTCCGAGGCGTTGTAATGGAGTTTCTAACTAACTATACTTCTCTTGCAGTTATCCCAAGGCCGAATAGAGATGTGACGCTTGATAAAGTTTGCCAAACTTTAAAGGCTATTGATGCCGAAGAGAGGTGCGTTAAAGTTCTACTGACCAATGAGAACTTGCGTCGATACGGACTGTTGGCTCTGGGTAGATCCGCCGTTCAGATTGAAACTCCCTCTCCTGGCCGATCCAGAGTTCACACAAGATCCGCTTCTTCATCCCACGGTTCCGAGGAAGGTCAAGACAGAGGTAGCATGTCTAAACGATCACCCGGTGAGGCCCGTGAGGAGGAATTTGCTGCTGCGACTGGACTGAGTGGTTATGTTAGAATGCCTCCAATCCCAGAGGAAGTAGAAGACGAGTTCATGCACAAAGAAGGCAAAGCTGCATTGGACTTAGATAAAGAAGAAGGAGAATTCGAGAGTAGTGGCAACGAGTCTACCGCTAGTGACTACTTCTCGTCAGAATCTGAAGGTGAAGACTCAGAGTCTTGCGATGAGACTCCGAGAATGAGTCCCGATCTCCCGAGTCCACCTCCTTCTGATGCAAGTGGTAAAGGAAAATCCCCTGAAATTAGAAGACATCACGATTCTCCAAGTAAGGATGTCGGAGTGGGGTTCTGATATTTCAGCGATGTTTTTGTCGACTTCGACGCGCTCATGAAAGGGGACTTTAAATTTGACAGAACGCCTTCCTGTTCGGGCGATATCGCGCCAGTAGTTAGCTCGATCCCGCCTATAACAACCAAAGTCAGTCCAATCACACCTACGACAACCGTTTGTTCTGGTTCATGATGACGTCTTAGGCCCTTATTAGGGACACACGACACGTTGCACTAGGATTACACTTATTTCCATCTCTTCATATATTTACTTAGTTTATATCATGCTTCTGAAACCTCTTAAGTGTTTCTCATTCCAGGTATGACAAGGGGACGTGGCTTTTACGATGACTTCAAAGACTATACTGATTCATAGTGGTACCCCAAGCACTCTCCAGCCGCCATTAAGTCCGAGAGACGGAAGAAGAGTACAGGCGGAGGAAAGAACTCAAAGCTGAAATTCACCGCTAAGAAAAGAGAGATCGGGCTCGCTCACATTAAGGGTGGATATAAGAAAAGAAGATCTCTTGAGGAAAGAGATGAACCGTCAAAGAAGTCAAAGTTTGATCATTACACCCATCCTTCAGAGCTTACTTCAAAACACTCTTCCGTGGGCCACGAAACTCCTATCACTTCCGCCCCGATTCTGCCACCAGCTCATATTGCATCATCTTCCCTCGTTACTGCCGCTCATGGTGCCTCTCACCCCCACTGGAGGACTGTCTACGTTCTTCCTTCGGGCCCCCCTAAGCTTGAGGCAGCGCTTCCGTGTTGGTTTTTAAAGGGGGTCAAGTTCGACCTGGATCTCCACCCTGTCCGTAGGGATTCTTTCATGCCGCATCTCCAAGCTATCCAGAACGACCTATAATAGGCCAAGAGATGGTAGAAGTTCTGCAAGCAGCTAGTGGACACAAACAGAAATAATTATCAGGAGATCCTTTCCTTCGAATATGGGAAAGAAGACTTCGAGAAGGCGTTGGTCGATCGCGACACTAAAATTAAATAGTTGGACGAAGAGAAGGAGGCGACGCTTTGTGAAAGTAGGAGAACCACCGTTCTGATGAAGGAGTTGAAAGAGGCACATGAAAAAGTTGAGATCGTCTAGAGGGATGAGATCAAAAAGACTCATGTTGAGGAGGCGAAGCTAAAAGAAGAAGTGGTCGCTTGTAATGCCATCATTGATGCTGAAAGAAAATCCATCGCGGACCATGATTCAATTGTTGAAAGGCAAAACAAAACTATCTACGACCAAGCCGGGACCATTTCCAACTACAGGCTCAGGTCGCGTAGCTTAGTGCCGACAAGACTGCCGTTGAAGTTGATAAGGCGGTGGTGCAGGCGAATTACTTGGATGTCCAACATGCCTTTGACGGGAAAATGGAGAAGCTGGATGCGACAATTCCGAACTTTTATGTTAACTCTTTGTTACATCAGGGGAGCCTCGGTTATCTCAACTAGAAGTATCTGAGCACTCTTGCCCTTGTTTGGGAGGAAATTTGATCTCGCTTTGCTGAGAGCGGCGACGTTTATTTAGATCAAGAGTTGCGAGCCGCTTATGTTAACTAAAAATCCAAGAAAGCACTCCTTAGGGTCCAGGAGATTCTCCGAGTTGAACGAGAGAAGGAGGCCATCGATGCTGCCATTATGACCGCCACCGACGTGCTTCCAGACCTTCTATCTTCGGCATGGGCAAGCCATCAGAGCAGCTCCATGACTAGCCAACGAGTTCAGGACTTGATATTATTCCTTACGTGGTGGAACCCTCAAAAGAAGGCGAAGGTGGTGAGTTCGAGGTCGCCACTCATGATCGTTCCTCCGATGCAGGTAACGCCCATGCTTCTCCCGAATTCCGGAGTTTCCAACTTACGCCACAAGAGCAAGAGGAGTTTGCTTTCATTTTTGATCTTATAAGTCATCCACTTTTCCTGTTGACGTGCCAAATACTCGGTGCCCATGCCTGCTACCATTTTCACATCTTCTGCGGTTGTATCTATTCCTCCTCCGGTTCCCACATCTGCGTCTAGCTCGCAACCGGGGCCAGAAGCCGAGAAGATAGCTACGCTCCATGGCCTGGATGACCCTTCGGCGTCTTTGGAAGGTGATATAACTGCAATAGAGGCCAAGGAGTAGGAAATGCAGATGGAGCAGCCACAGAAGACTTAGCATGATTTGGTTGCTGCCAAGAAGGAAAAGGTGGAGGCAATTGTAGAATATGCTAGTATATGATTTTTGTTTGATGATAATAAACATATATATATATATATATTCATTTAAATGTATTTGTTATTGTACTATTTTATTTTTCACATAATTAAATAAATATTTATTGAATAAAATAAATAACATAGAATTTAAATTCAAACAAATATTTTATTGCAATTTTGAATAGTATGAATTTGAGCTCTCACTACATATATACATTTCCAATTACATTACAATTTCAATTACATCACAAATTTTAATTTACAATTTTGACCTCACTACATATTCACTCATCACTCGTATTTTTATCTTCAACTTTGTTCCTACCAAAATCCAGCATCTGAGCTATCTGCAAAATACACACTAACGCAGTAAAATTGAAAAAGAAATATTTTGCAGTGTACAATAAAAGTGTGTGTTTGAAAATTTTATTTGCCTCAGTTATTTGGGTTGTTCGTCATTATTTATTTTGAATTCATCATACACGAACAACTTGTGACATGCACAGTGTATCACTGTATATGCCACAAGGCCGTGCACACCGATATACACTTGATAAAATTGCAGGGATAGGTGTGCACAAGGTCAAACCCGAGCCGAGGCTGGATTCAACTCAGGTGCAATACGAAAACAAGTACAATGACTGAAACAAGCTCGAACACACTTGAACCAGAGATGTATGCATACTCAACACAAGTGAACCCAGTCCAACAAACCAGTTCATCCAAAGGACTGCAACCAAGTAGACCACATCAAACAGTGATGAACCAGACAAAAGGCAACAAAACTGTACAGATAAAACTTGAGTGAACCACACCAGAGGAGTATGAACAAATGTATCAAGACAGTATCACTCGATCATACCAACCAGACTCCAAGCCTCAAATCAAAACTGGACTGAACCAGACTACAAGACCACAACAATATGCAGTGACAACGAGACTCAACACTGAAGGTATAAACACTTATAAATCAACATAGAGTACAAATAAATATAACATCAGTCCAAACATACTCAGAGTAGTAAACTAGATAAACATATCAACCAAACTGCAAAAAAACTGTTGTGAACATATATAAGTGACTATGCAACATGAGGACATTCGAAATATGCAGTAGTTTCCAAGAGGAAACAACATGTATACATATATGCAGTAATGAACAAGACTGCAATACCAAAGGACAATCACACACATTATATATGTATGGAGACATTGCATGAAAACAGAGGCAACCACAAAGTTGTGCCTAGACTACAAGACCACATGACACTGCAACAACCAGATAAATGAACAAGACCAGGTCAGTGAATAATACAAAATGAATGGAGCATGCATATACATCAACATGGCCACATAAACATATATACATATATACACATATATATGTATACACATATATGAGTTCAAAAGCAACGGCATATGTTCAATCAAGTGGATCAACACCTCAAGTACAAAGCAGTGCAAGTCAATGCAATAGAACAATAGACTGGTCAGAGCAACCCAACCTTTCAACAAGCTCCAAGCAGACTACATGATGAACACAAATGCAAGACCAAGTACAATGCGGCCTAGACTTCAAACATACAATCCAAAATAAGCTAACATAATGCAAACATGTCCAGATCACTTTAAGTCTAACAAGGAAACTCAACACAAAGTGAACCACAAACCAGATCACATGATGACAGAAGCTCAAAGACATAATGGTACATGACAGAAGGAAAATGCACGACACCAAACATTCAGGCATTTAGTCACATGGTTCAGGGATGAACATGAGCATGCAACAGATTCTTGACCAAAACAAAATGTACACACATGTAGACATATACATATGCAGTATGGAATGAAGACAGTGAAAACAAGTCAGAGTTTATCAAGTTAAGTTTTATCTCAAGTCCATAAAATCATAGATTCAAAAAAGGGATTTCATATAAACACGGCATCAAAGAGTTCGAACAAGTCAAGATAATATCGCAAGTACAATGAACAAGTCAGTGCCAAAATCAGAGATGTCAACAGAGAAAAGAACGGAACTAGATCCAAAGCAAATGCAAGCCGTGGTGACCAAGCAAGCATAACAGGAAAATATACGAATTGAAAAAGTCTGAAAACATCACCAACATTCGATTACAAATCAACGGCCGAGCAAAATTAGCATATGAATTCAAATGAAATATTCGAACGATAATTTAGGGTTCTATTCCCTCTTTAAACCATTAACATCATCGGCAATCAAATTATTCGAGTTTAAGCAAAATCATAGAGAAAAGTTTCAAATTAAATCCCAAATCAATAACTCGAATCAAGTTCGAACCAAAGCAATCAACAGAGGAATTAAAACAGCAAAAATCACATACCAATTTCAAAGGTTCGAACTCGACAATTGGAGCAGCCGAAGACGAACGAAGCAGAGATCGATTAACGAAGCCAATCAATACAATAGCCACTATAATCGATCAGCAATCAAGCGGCAGCTTCAATTATAGCAAAGTCCAAATTTTCTCAAAGAGGAACGCAACAGACATTACAAAGGAAATAAGATAGTCAGCCGAAGTAAAGTAAAAGAAAAAAGAAGGAGATGTCTCTTTTATTTTTAAGTGGGCCGGTCTAGTTTAATTTGGGTTTAAGTATAAAAAGGGCTTTGTTTTTTTAAGTGTTTTTATTTTGTAATTTTTCTTGTAAAATTTTGTAACCTTCTAGTCGTGTGACTAGGGACAAACTACGGGCCGGTGTGAGAATGGATTTGATTTTGGCTTACAGCTTGCAGGAAGACCGACTTGTTTTGCTTCTTTTTGAGTCATTACGTTTAAGTGCAGAGTCTGCACTTTGCGTCCTTATTATAGAGTCTGTATTTTCGTTTTTGTTGGTCGTTGTTGTATGGGTACGGCCCCTACATTTTGACCCTGTGTACAGAAAATCATAAGCAATACAATGATACTTTGATTGTAATTGTCTATCTATTCATATATGCTCTATGTACTTGTGCTTGTTTCATATCATACTTTTCTAGTTCTGTGATTATAGTCAAAGCCCTTCATTCGAAGCGGAAAAACTTAGAAATTATCAGCACTTATAGAATTTTTGTTTTAGAAACTCATAAAACTTCTAAAAACTCTAAAACTTTGAAATTTTTGTTTAGAATTTTAGAATAGATATAGACTTTTTTTTGGAAGTTCATAAAACTTTGAGATAGAACTTGTGAACTTATTGTTGTTTGGAGTGATAGAACTTGTGAACTTATTATGTTCGCGTGTTTCTGTCTCGGTACAAGTGTATGCCCTCCAGTTCACAGGGTTGTTTACTTCAAACAATTTTCGAGTATCCAGTAACTTAGGGTTTAGATAATTTATATTGAAAATCTGGCTAAGTCATGACTTGATTTTCCTTTCTTCGGAAGTTTTGCGACCTTAGAATGTAGACTCAGTTGCCGGCAGTATTCAGTTAAGTATGCAATTTACACATGGGTATGTATTGTCAATCATTGAGTGCTTTCCTTCTAGCACCAATTATTCCTGGCTATATGCATGGTGTTTCTCACGCTCCTCGGTGTTACCCATCTTCAGGTCATGTGAGGGGCTATTTTGGGATTTAGCACGCCGCTTGTGTAGTACGCGGTGTTCGGTACTCCTTAACGTCACCCATCTATGAGTGACGTAGGGTGATGTGCACGTAAATGTGCATATTTTTACCACCATATTTAATCTATTTAAATTAAATAAATGACTATATCGGCTATTTTAACTTGTTTAAACCAAAATTCATATTATTTTCAAATCGTCACATATTCATCTTCATCCAAGGGCAAAATGGTCATTTTTGTGCATATATTAATTTGAGAAAATTTAATTAGAAATTTCTATATTTTTATAGGAATTTGGCTTCATATACAAGTGCTTACATGATGATATATGCATGCACAAGAGTGAAGAGAACAAATGAAGATGGAAATAATTCAAAGTGAAGATAATGGAGGACCCCACCTACCCACCTACCTTAATGTACAAATTAGAGGCTAATGCACATGCTTATGGAATTAATGGCTTCATGTACACTTAAATGAGGATTATTTGAAGCTAGTGATTACTTGGCCACCACACTTCCTAAGAGGGTATTTTGGGCATTCCCCAAAAATATGAATTAGGGTTTAACACATGTATAAAATCCCCTTATGTTTCATGTAACCCTCTTCCTTCTTACTCTTGATTAGTCTCTCTTTAGTTAGTTTAGCCTCAAAATAAAAAGACAAGCTCTCTTTCTCTTTTCATGGCTACTTAGCCATTTTTATTCTCATGTAATTTCTTTTTTATGCAACTTCAATACATGTTCTTTTCCTTTTCATGCTTATTTCCTTTCATGTTGTAGTATAGATTTGTTTATTTATGCAAGCAGTGTAGATTTTATTTTATGCAATTAGATTAGTTTTTCTTTCTTTCATTTAGCTCTCCTTTTCTCTTTGTTTTGTTCTATGTTGCAAGCTACATTTGTTCATATGATAACAAAAATGAGAGCTTAACCCCTTTAATTTAGGGGTAATGAAGCCTCTAATCATGTAGCTTCAACATTTTGATAATTTTGATCTCTTTTGTGCTTAAAGGAATGTTGATGTGATTTATTGTTTCATGTTGAATTTGATAGTCTATGTTGTTCATAACAAATAGGCTATGCTTAAACAATTACAAGCAATAATTACCTCTTCATCTACATATGATGATGGTAATGAAGTGAATGTGAAATTAAAATTTGATGGCCTATGTTTCTAAACAATAGTTAACAGGTCATGCTTAAAATAGATTTCAATTTTCAACTTTGTTGTTGTTTTCATGAGAGTTAGTAAGTGATTTAAGGGGTGTGTTATAGTTTGATGGCTTACATTGAGCTAATTAATAGCACAAATAAGCCATACTTATGATAAACACATCATTTAAACTCACTTATGACCAAAAAAGAGATCATAATTTAATTAATTGTTGAATTATATGATCTAGAGAGTGGATTTATCTCTAAATTGTCATTTAACTCTCATATTTTTATCTATTTTTCTTTTGCTAGTTTTTGTTAGTTTCTTACATTTTTAGCTAATCACACTTTCAACTTTGGTTAATTTGATTGAATAGAAGTTTAAATTCATCAATTCCCTGCGGATCGACCTGTATTCGCCATGTACTACAAGTGTACGCCATGCGCTTGCGGTTAATTTTATTTCAAAATTCGTTCGGCTATTTTCTAACTCGATAGACATTTAGCCGTCCGAACAAGTTTTTGGCGTCGTTGCCGGGGAATTTGCTTTGATTTTTATTTTCTATTCTTCGAATTATTTTTGTTTGATTTTTAGTGTGTTTTTGTTTTGTGTGATTGTTTTCATTAAAAAAAATTTGTGTGTGTTATGTGATCTTTATTTTCATTTTGTTGTGTGCTTTTGTTCTTGTGCATTTCTTGTTTCAATTTGCATTTGCATTGCATATTATATTTTAAAAAAAACACACAATCTCATTTCTAAAACAAAAACAATTTTTTTTTATTCATTTAGTTTACATTTCAATTTACATTGATTGACATTTTCATTTTCTTTTTACACTATTTTCTAGTGCCTCAATGTTTCTGTTCTGCTGTTCATTTTGCTTCTGTTCTGTTCACTGCTTCTGGTCAATTGTCATCCCACTGTTCATTCCCGTTGTTAACTGCTGCCTCACAACATTGTCTATCCACCTTCAATTCAATACTTCAAATACAATTGCAACCTCATACAAATTCCATCTCCACTCAACACATATCATCTGCCTTAACACCCACTGCACAACAACATCTTCCCAAACCACCTCACTACTGCCATTCTTTGCCACTGTCTCCACCAGAAAAAAAACTACAACGGTACTTCTCTGCTGCAGCTCGCCCCTTCTTACCCTGCTATTCACCACTCCCAATTTCAAACACAAGTGCACATAGCCTCTCCCACTCAAACCACTACATTCCCACTGTCATACGTGCACACAACAAGCATTGCTTCCAACTCAACGTTCAACAGTTCCTACACTTGCACATACCATCACTTACACTCCACCATCATATACCAGCCACATCTGCACTTCACTTGAGTGAATATACCATCTTCCCATCAACCAGTGCAACTGCTGCTGCTCACGTATCATTCAACATACCAGTCCAACCACAGTGCAAGTGCACACAGTCACAACCCCTTCCATTTCACCAACTACAATCACCATTTCACTCCTCCTACAATCCTTCACCACTACAAACTGCTGTTGTGCCTTGCACACTTCTACATACACTCATGCTTCCTCTAAACATCCATCTACTCCACTTCTCTGGACATACTACTTCTCTGTTCATCACATATCCTTGTCACCTATAAACCAAGCTTCTGCCTAATCCTGAACATCAACCATCTCTGGTCACATTCAACCAACATATACAAACAACAACTGCTGTTCACATACCCCTACCCACTTCTGCAATTGCTTGCTCTTCACTACTTCCCTCCATCAGACCCCATATCCACTACCAGTCGCCATTTATCTTCCTCCTCCTACCACTGATTGTATAAACATTTACATCACCGTTGCCATGTCATTCAGACTTCCTCTTGCATACCAAAACTATTCATCAAATTCCAACCGTGCACTTCAAAGCACATCACTGCCATTAACATCGCCACAAAACCAAACCACCCTCTGCTATTTACTACTCCAACCACCCAGTTTACCTCAAATTTCTCAAAGCTCCTAAAAAACAGAACCAACCACCACCAAGACAATCATCAACGACCACGAGAAACCACCTCTATGCACCGCAGCCTGACACGCCAATCGAGCAAACTCGTACTTCACAAACGAACCATCCCTCAAATGAACAACCACTAATCAACTCAACTCATACAACAATTTACATACATACCTCTCTGTTGCATATCGACCTGACCGTCCACACACTTCTGCTAGTACTCCTCAACAACATCCACCATCACATCATCATCAAACATGTTGCCAGACACCTGACTACCCACCACTTCTTACCATATCTACTGCATTTACTTCACCTCCACCTAACCACGAAACCGCAAGCATCAAACATCTCCAATTCGAAATTGAATTACGTGCGACATCGCCTCCTCAACATTCGTCGACCACTAGCTAACCACCAAGAACCAAATTCAAATCACCTTCATCGAAATCAACGATTGCAACCCTATCGACTCGCCCATCCGCAAATCGAGCATAACTGCCTCGTCACCACCAGTCACCGCAACTCCAAACAAACTCCTCCGACCTTAATCATTGCAACCCATTTCCCAATCCTAAATCTCAGAAGTAAATCGCGAATTCCAATTGTGATAATATATAAAAAGAGGAGCCAATTCGAATTTCGTTTAGATTGAATTTTTTTTAAAGAGGAGAGAACGAATTTGTTTTGTAAAAATTTCATCTGGATTACGAAGTGGGGAATATACGAAAAGGAATTTTAATATAAACGGGTTCGGTTGGTTTGAATTATGGTTTAGGTTTGCAGTGGGCTTATTTGGGTTTGTTAATTATTTTGTTTTTAATCCTTTTGTTTTCCCTTGTTAAATCCCCTTCTTGTTTTATTTTATTCAAATTTAAAAAAAAAAGAGAAAGTTTGTTTTGTGTTGTTTTCTTCCAAGTAAAAAAAAAAATTGTTTCATTTGTTTTGTTTTGGTCTTAAAAAAAAGTTTCACTTTTCATTTTTGTTTTTCATTTGTTTAATTTTCATTTTTCATTTGTTTTCATTAGTTTTACTTTCATTTATTTTGTTTTTCACCTGTTTTATTATCTTCTTTGATAAACATTAAAAAAAAGTTTTTTTAAGTAAAACGTCACTTTTAAGTTTCCTTTCTAAAAAAAACCAAAAAAAAATCTGTATAAATCTTGTTTTATTTCAGGTTGCCAAAGCAGAGTTGTAGAAGGAGCAGAAGTGCTTGCTAAAATAAAATTGCTTGCGTGCTGAGCTTGCCAAAAAAACTGCTTGCTTATTTATAATTCTCTTTATTTGCCTTGCATTGTATATATCTATTGTTTTTGTTTGTCTTGCATTGTTGTTTACTTGCATTAAAAAAAATATTCAGAAAACCAAAAAAAAATACAAACAAAAACAATATCCATTCATAGTTGCATCTCATTTTTGATTAATAATAACGTTTAGTCATCGATAACACTAAATTGTGTATTTACAAGTTGTCTTCTTTGAACAATTTAATTTCTTGGTGTCTAGACTACGACAGAGTAATAACCATTTATAAATATTACGGTGATTCGTAAATATTATAGTAGTTGTTCCTCTGAAGGTACTTAAACATTCGGCTGCATTGCTACGGTGATTCGTGGTGCACCGATAAATCATGTCCATTACCTGGCTGAGAACTATCTTATTGATCTAAGACAATGTGTGATTATACAATTTTGGGTTAACTTAGGATAAATCATTTGTAATTAACCCTTGCATTCATTTAGTTGCATTAGTTCATGCATTTTAAAAAAAAATCCAAAACTAAAAAAAATGTAAATATTCCATTTCCTTTGAAATTTTTAAATCCTTTTTCTTTGAAATTTCAAAAATCCAAAAAAATTTAGAAAAAACCAAAATCCAAAAAAAAATTATAAAACCTTTTCAAAAACAAAGAAAAAAAAATTAAAAACCCAAAAACCAAAACAAAAATCGATTTCCATTTTGAAAAATAAATTTTATTTTTAAATATTTTTCTTTTACAAAAAAAAACAAAAACATTCTTGAAAATGTCCGAGTTTCCCCACTTACGTGAATTTTACAATAGTTGTGAAAATCAATATAATCCATATGATTTCACTCCAAATTCGTATGGATATTTTAACAACAACTATCGCTTAAACGATTCAAATTTTGAACCGCAAAATTTTAAAAATGAGGACCAACCTTCAAATCTTGAAAACAACATTTCGTCTTTACATGAAATCTCTACACAACAAAATCAAATGATAAATGAGTTGTGTAATTCATATCTGTTTGATAACTCAACTCAATGTTTTCAAAACAATCAAAATTTGAATTCACTTCAAAATTCAATCGATTTCAATGATAACCCATGCCAATTCAATTTCGAGCTCCAAAATGAATTTCAAAATCAAAACGAAAATGTGATCCACTTTTCAAATAATTTTGGCAATGGGAATAATCTTGACTACGATACGAGTGAAAATTTTTGTTCTCAACAAATCCAAATCGAAAATTCTCAAGTTAGTAACTATAAATTGGATTTTGTTGAACAAATGGATGAAATCTACAATGATCACATGGATTTGTTGTTCGAAACGTATATGAAACAACATGATAAACAAAAGCAAATCGCAATGTGTGACGAGTCAAGTGATAATCCATCTTTTACCCAAATCGATGATTTTCAAATAACAACTTTTGAAATTGAAAATAATAATCTTAATGAAGTTGTTGAAAACACGGTAATTGAGTTGGATTTCAATTCATTTGAGGGTGTGGAACCAAATTTAAAATTCGATCTTCCTTTTCTCGATTTTGAAAATTTGAATACAACTTTGGATTTTGAACTTGAGATACGCAATGAAGTTGTTGATAATCCAACAAAGGAAGACGAATTTAACGAACACGATTTCTTTGGACTTTTTGAAAACGAGTTGTCAAATTCTGATAGGGAAGAGTTACATCACCATTTTGATTTTGAAATCAATAATTTTGAAGAAGTTTTCAATGATAAATTTGAATTTCAATTTGGTGAAAACAAACTTGAATTTCAATCAATTGTTTTATCGACCCCAAAAATCATCGAAAATAAAACAACTCGTACGATTTTCAATAAAACAACATTCGTTTTTCCAAATCAACATTCAACTTTGAAATCTTTTACGATTTGGTTTTTCGAGCTTGAGCTGTATCTCGTATACTTGACGAGGCAAATAAATCGGTCGTTGGAAGACCGTTTCATTTACTTTTTGACGATATACTTTCTGATCTCGTGTAAATACAGTTAATTTTCATTTAAATAAAGGTCATGTTTTTATTTTATTTTCTCCTTTCACTTGGGTTGACTGTGGGGACACAATCAAAATCAAGTGTGGGGGGAGACGCATCATCACTTTTAATTTTTCATGGTTTATTTTTGCTTTTTCTTTAAAAACTCAAAAAAAATCCCAAAAACAAATTTTCTTTTGATTTATTTTTTTAAAAAAGAAACACTATAGGATAAATATATGGTTTTGGTTAATTAAATTGAAATTTTTGAAAATTTATTTGTCTTAACAAAAATAAAATTGAAGTTTGATTACAAATAACAATGGTTTAACTAGTATATAAGAAGATTCATACGTGTTAATTATGAAATATATAATAATTGAAAATCCTTGTTTTAAAAAGTGGTTGATTTAAAGTAAAGATATAACATTTTTTTTTGTCTTCTAAGTTAAATAGTGCTAAGATAATTTTGCGAAACTCTCTCTTTCAAAAAAAAACAACAAAAAAACAAAAACAAAAATATTTCTTGTATATATGTATATATTTTTTAATAAACACCTAGAGTCATGTGTTCACACTCGTGTGTTCACACTCGTGTGTTCACTCGCCATGCTCTGTACCCTTCTCACGTAAGCCCGAAAGGCAGTGCACGATCGGTATATCTGGCCTCAGTTTATCTGAGTTAGGTGTGTGTATATAAAAATTATTTTACTAATAACGCCTACAGTCGATAAGTGTTAACACCTGTGTGTTCACTCGCCACGCTCTATATTCTCCTCACATCAGTCCGCAAGGCAGTGCATGGGTAATATATCTGGCCTCAGTTTACCTGAGTTAGGCATATGTAAATATTGTTAATATCAATAAAATTTTCAAACAAGAGAGAGTAAGCAAATGAAATCCAAGCACCATTTAAACTTATTTGATTTGATTTGTTATTGAAAAGAAATGAAAATACCACTTTGAAAAACTTTGATAATTAACAAAGGATCCATTTCAAATTACACTGTGTTATCAACCAAAACAACGAGTTAAACTACTGTCTATTTGTTATGATAACTTGATTTTTGTTGGAAATTTTGACAAGTAAATGACTTAAATTTTCAAGATAATAACCAAACCTATATTTAACTTATTTGTGTTAATTTAAAAGTATATCCTTCATTCGTAAATATTTCCAAAAACTTGCATTCACATCTTTGTAAATATATCTTGCATTTTGTAAATATTTTCATTCTGCATTTGGATTTTGTGGGTAGTATCCGCTGAAAATCCTCACGAGACAACACTCATCCTACTGGGGACACCCAGAGGATTAACGGCTTGTTGCATACGCTCAATGTAATCGTGCTCTGTGACAACCCGGAGTTTTATAACGATTTATTTTCGTCCAATGACGATAAAAATTGTTGTTAATCGTTGTTTGGAATTTTAAAGCTGTTGTTAAATTTTTTAAACAATTTGTTAAATGATAGAAGTGGGCTTCATATGTTGAATCTAGCCCACATTTGCATTGCTTAGATGTCGTTTCCCTTTTGTTGATTCAGAGGAAACCCGACCCCTCCATTTTTTCTATTCGAAACCCTAAACAAAATAAATCGAACGAAGAAAAATGGTGGCGACTCGTTCTTTCGTTCGTTCCCCTTTCCTGTAAAAATTAGGGCTTCGATTTCAACTTTGCTCGATTCCTTGTTTGGCCACGGCGTCGACTCTGGATGGATCGATGGTGACTTCGACCGTCTGATTGAGTTCGTTTCCAGGCTTCGCTCGATTCGTCTATTTCGTGCTCGTCAGTATAAGGTGAGTAAGTTTTATTACTCACATCTAATTCAAGCACATATATCTGTGAGTTGTGATTTCCACCGCTTTGAATTCTTGGGTTTTCGTTTGTATACGAACGTTTGAGTTCGTCTTGATTTACCTTGGCCATTCTAATTTGATTGAATACTGAGATGAGTTCTCTGACTTTAGCAGTTTGTACAAATTAATGCCTGATACTCACGGAGTTGATTTTTTTGTTTGAATCTCTGGCTTTAATGACTTTTGATTTGAGTTTGACGATGTTGTTTGTTCGACTTTGGCCCTTTGTCATCTTCGGCCACTTGATTTTGTAAAAATTTATAGACTGAGACTGGACTTTGTGCTTGACTTTTGTTTGCGAAATTTATTTAACATTGGCTTTTGTTCGTAGCTGATTTGGTGAATTTTCATCGGCCGTAACTTGATTTTGTTCTTTGTCTGGAATGATGATTCCTTTTTGGATTGTGGCTTTGAGATAAACTGTTCATTTGTCTGCACTTGTCCAGTGCAGTTTCATGGTGGCTTCATTTTGTGACTTTTTTCATTCATTATTTTCAGACTTTGGCATGTCGGTTCAAAACTGCTGCCTGATTTTGTTATAACTGAAAAATGCTTTGAAATCTTCTCTGTCTTTTCGAACTCGCTGTGCCACTTGCTGGCTGCTACTGCTTCACTTGATCTGGAGTTGTTTTGTTGCATTCACCCTCCACTAGTACATGTTGCCTCGAGTACATGCTTTCATTGTGTATATATATAACACTGCTCGGTCTATATGCACTTAGTTAGTTCTCATAGGTACTGACACATTGTATTTGCATTTGTTGTTGAGTCTGGGCACTGCATATGTATGTTTCACTGTGTTCATTTGTCAGCGCTTGCATTGTTCACTTTGGGCTTTGACTTTACCATTACCTGACTTCAGCACTGCCTTCATGTAAATGCAACGAAGTCTGGGGAAGATATACTGGCCACTATGTACATAGTTGGTTTTATATCCCTGTAAGTTAATTTTATACATATGTGATTATACATTCATGTTACCCTGACCTGTAGTATGCATTTCCACTCTGGTTATCCACTTGATTTGGTGGAGCTAGCACATGTTGTCACGCTAATCTGATCTGGCCATCATGTAGTTGCATTGTATAGAGTTCATGTTGTGCCATACACTTGAATTCAGTTGCATTTGTCTGGTTCAGTCTTGTACTACTTTCTGACATTTTCTCTGTTCATTGATGCTGTGGCCATTTCCACTTGTTCAATATAGGATCTGGTTCAATTAGGTTATGTGCAATGACTTGAGTCTTGTATATATGTAGGTTCGAATTTATATTGCCTGCACTTGAAATTTATTGAGCTTGGTCATCTTATTACCCTCCCAGTACTGTCAGTTTCATGTTCATGCCGAGCCTTGGTAAACTTACTAGTACACTATTTGGTTCACGTTGCATTCACTTGCATACTTGTTCATCATATAGTTCACGTGTGCATTTGTGTTGCCGTCTTCATGTACCTGAATACATGTTGTCGCTGTGCTTTTGTAGTTCAATTGTGTTATACTACTGCCTTTGTTCTCGAAATTGAAGCTTGCACTGTCTGGTTCACTGTCGCATCCATGTATTGTCTCTCCTGTCCACCGCTTGTCTTAGTGGCCTTTCACTTCGGCTGGCACTAGAGTGTGCAGCCTGGTTGCTTGCGGATTGATCTCCTTATGACTGCAATTTTGTTGCATTCTTGCCTGGTATTCACGTGATGCCATCTTGAAGTCTGCACATTGCTATGTTGTATTGCACCCTTTTGTTGCAAGTATTCATGCATATTTAGGAGAGATGCACTTGTCTCTATAGATTGCCATTTTGAACTGCTGCACTGCCTTTGTTCTCGAATCTGATACATTGCATTGATGCTTTGTATTCATTTGCATTTGGTCACTGTGCTTCACTGGTGACATTATTTTCAAGTGAGGCTGTTTTGTGTCTTTTTCTGTTGTGTGTTGTGGTGCCATATTCTTGGCGCTCTCACCTTCAGCTTGTTATTACCCTGTGCTTTGCTTTGTGACATGTTGAACCTGTTTCACTTGTTGCCTCTGATCTTGTTTGGTACTGATTTGGGTTGTGTTTCACTTGCATTATCATAGTGGCGAGGCAGTACACGCGTGCGTGTACTACAGCCCTAGCAGAATTGACAGATTTAATTGATATTTCAATTATTGTATTGTTTCGTTGGTTCAATTCAATATTTTGAGTTGTATCTGGTTTGGTTTAAGCTGATGATTTTGTTGATATCTAATTATCTTTTAGATAATTAGATTATATGTTTTTCTAATTATCGTATCGATAATTAGATTTTTGTTACTTATGCTGTTTTGTTGGCTTGGGTTTCACTTTGACCTCTGCAGTTTTGATTGCTGTTAGTATTCACTGTTGTGATGTTCTTTTCATTTATCTTTGTTGATGATTTAATTCTGCTGATTTGTTGTTTAACACTGTTAAGTGTTATATTTTACCGTTATCCGATTTCTTTATTAAAAGAGTCGGATAGACGAGAATTATTGTGACTGTCGTCTATTTGATTATTTGACTATTATTGCTTCTATGCACTAAAAACTGAGTTTGAATTAGACTGACCCGTGTATTATTTTCTTCTGAATGTAATACTCGGGTCAGACCCGAGTTATTTCAGGTTGTAGATTTCCTGCTTTGAGTTGCTGTTTGAGCTATGAAGACTTTTCACATCTTTTGGAGTAGTCGTGTCATAGTATAGGGTAATATGTATTCATGTATATTAGTTGATAATGTACGTGTATATATAACCTCCAGAGTAGACAGTTGTAGTTGTATCATATGTATTGTGTCAAATGTATTGTAACTGACATCAGTTATATATATATATAAGACTTTTGTTATCTATGTTCCGCATCTTTTTGTATCTGTGTTAGTATTATATATATTGTCCTAAACGATTATGAACCATCGTAGTTCGTTTTATACTGGAATTAGGTATGTCAATGGGAGTGAATAAATAAGAGATGAAAAATTTAAAATATATACCACTCCTATCGAGGTAACCAATACTAGTGTAAGGCCAACTACGGATGGTCGCTCCTATCCAGCCTTATTCTTCATAATAACAGACATATTTCTTTTAATACTCTTTGTTATTGTGAGTATAGAGGTGGGGCGTTACAGTTGGTATCAGAGCTTGGGGTTTATGGACATAATATAAAACATAACTTAGATGGAACATGTGTTACAACTATTGGTCGATGTTTTATTTGTGATTTGAGTCAAAACTAAAGTTTTGAAATTATGATGAAATTTTTAAATATCTTTATTTAAAAATAAAAGTGAAACTGTGTTTTTTTGATTTGATTAAATTGTGTTCTGTTTATCAGAGTGCGCAGCGGAAACAGTGAAACTGTCTTCGCTGAGTACAACTGATAATCTTTTTGATTTAAAAATCAAAATATGAAATTGAAATAAATTTCGTTTGCTGTTTACATAGCTGTGTTTATTTTTTTTCTTTGAGAATTTCGAATCCGAATTGAGGATTCGAAACGATTGCAGTTATGTGATTCTTGTTGAGATTTTTGCTGATTTTCTTTTATGCTAATCACATGTTGATTAGATTTTTGCTGTTTTGAATTATCTTCTATGAAGATATATTCGAATAATTTCTTTGTTCATATTGTAGTACGTGCAAATTTCTGTTGCACGTTACTGCATTAATTTAACGTTGAATCGGTGTTTGGTTTAAACGTATTTTGTTGCCGTTATTTTATAACGGGATTGTTACATCGGTGCTAAATTTTGAAGCACGGTGTTTTGTGGCATTTTGATGAATGAAAATTCATTGATATAACATTTTGATGTAAATTTTGACGTTTAAAAATTTCTGTCGCTTTGGCTTCAATAACCGTCGAATTTTTAAAAGTGGATTTTCAAGCAGTTTTTCCGCAATGATGATTTTGAGATACAATTTTACGGTGTTTTGGGAAGTACAATTTCCTTTTCGAAATTGTTACTAATATTGCTGCTTTAATCACGTAATTGGAAAATCGTTTTAAAATGAAAATTGTTTTATAAAATTTTTTAACAGTTTGCACTTTCAAAAGAAGAGGAAGGTGAGTGATAATCACTTATGAGATTTATGGCATTAAGACCCAAGTAAGGGCAGCCAATTATTTTATATGAAAGTCATATTATGATTTCTGTTAATCCTTATTTCTCTGAATAAATATATGATGATCATGAATGGCATTTTGGTTGAATTTTTGGTTGCTGTTTTGATTTGTTTTTGGCATTAGCTAATTTTGTTTTAAAAATTGTTTAATCAATCATATAATCTGATTACAGAAATGAGTTTATGACTCAGTTTTTATAAGAAAATAATTTGATTAATTTACTGAGAAATAGGGTATTGAATAATAATAATGGATTAGGCAGTATGAATAAAGAGGTTTATGCTCATGTCTAGTTCATTTAAAAATTGATATGAACAAAGCAATATAGAAAAAAAATGTGATCAAGCAGAAATGACTTTGAAATGGGTTGTGAAATTTGGTATGAATGTTGGTATGTTTAGATATGATTTTTAAGGAAATTAAATTCCCTACTTATGAAATGAAGAAAGGATTACAAGAGTATTTCTGGAGTTAAAAAGGAAATTTCCTTAAATGAATAAATATGTATGGTCTCTAAATTACCAAGTAATTTAGGAGAGGTGCCTTGATCTACTCATCATCAGGTGGATGATGGGTATGTGCATGACTTGTTCAAGTCCTGAAGGCCTCTGTGCAAAGGTTAACAGAATTGAGTCCTTTGCAATGCACACTTTGTGTTCAAAGGCAAGAGTTTAGACCATATAAAAATGTAAGATGGAACTGGAAAATAAGCTAGGCAGTGTGAACAAAAGAGGTTCATGCTTATGTCTAGATTGTTTTAAATTGGAGATGAACAATGCAATAAACTATTTATGTGCTGATTTGTTCAGATCTAAAGCTAATATGTTTTATGGGTTTTTCTCTAAAACCTTACCCTATGTTCACAATAGAATTGAGTATAAGAATTTTTATAGAATTCTACTGGATTTGTTTAAGAGATCATGACATTCTTGAATATAGGAGATATGCAAGTGATAAAACAAATTTTGAATGAGACAACTGGAAAAATGAAATAAAGCATTATTTTCATGAAAGAAAGTATGGACAGTTGAAATTTTCTGAAATAAGAAATGAGACTGGTCACTAGATTATAAAACTAATCTAGGAGAGAAGCCTTGACCTATTCATCATAAGGAGTATGATGGGTATGTGCATGACTTGTTTAAGTCTTATAGGCCTTTGTGCAGGGGTTAACAGAATTGAGTCCCTTGCAATGCACACATGGTGTTCAATGGCAAAGAGATATGACCAAATTAAATTGATAAATCGAGATTTAGAGCTGAACTATGGAATTAAAATGAGTTAATTCCATAAGAGTATGTGTACATGTATACTGTATTGAATAATTGTTGATTTGAGATTCGATTATCGTTTTTGATAATTGAATATTTGTTGATTTGAGATTCGATTATCGTTTTTGATAATTGAATATTTGTTGATTTGAGATTCGATTATCGTTTTTGATAATTGAATATTTGTTGATTTGAGATTCGATTATCGTTTTTGATAATTGAATATTTGTTGATTTGAGATTCGATTATCGTTTTTGATAATTGAATATTTGTTGATTTGAGATTCGATTATCGTTTTTGATAATTGAATATTTGTTGATTTGAGATTCGATTATCGTTTTTGATAATTGAATATTTGTTGATTTGAGATTCGATTATCGTTTTTGATAATTGAATATTTGTTGATTTGAGATTCGATTATCGTTTTTGATAATTGAATATTTGTTGATTTGAGATTCGATTATCGTTTTTGATAATTGAATATTTGTTGATTTGAGATTCGATTATCGTTTTTGATAATTGAATATTTGTTGATTTGAGATTCGATTATCGTTTTTGATAATTGAATATTTGTTGATTTGAGATTTGATTATCATTTTTGATAATTGAATAATTGTTGATTTGGGATTTCTGATTATCGTTTTGATAATTAAAGATTATCGTTTTGATAATTAGGCAATTGCTAATTTTGCTGATTGTAAGATTTTCTAGTCTCTAATTGATTCTAGATTATGTTGATTACATTAAACTGCTATTTTCTATCTATCTCTGTTGATAGTTATAGTTTGCTGATTATGAAGTTCGTGTTTTCTATTTATCTGTTGGATAACTAGATATTTGCAGTTTTGCGATTTGCGAATTTTGTTTTCTAATTATCTTTGTTGATAATTAAATATTGCTGATAATTGCATTTATTCAGTTTTGTTGTTTTCTGATCATCTATTTGATGATTAGATTTTGTGAGAATTTGTGAATTTCTTTTATGGAATTAAAAGTTTTCTTCGATGTTGGTGTTCTCGATCTTTATTTTTCTAGCTTAACCAGTTTATGTTAGAAAAATAATTGTTATTGACAACCTTAATTATGAAAATTGCGGGGACGCAATTTCTATAAGGAGGGGAGTCTGTGACAACCCGGAGTTTTATAACGATTTATTTTCGTCCAATGACGATAAAAATTGTTGTTAATCGTTGTTTGGAATTTTAAAGCTGTTGTTAAATTTTTTAAACAATTTGTTAAATGATAGAAGTGGGCTTCATATGTTGAATCTAGCCCACATTTGCATTGCTTAGATGCCGTTTCCCTTTTGTTGATTCATAGGAAACCCGACCCCTCCATTTTTTCTATTCGAAACCCTAAACAAAATAAATCGAACGAAGAAAAATGGTGGCGACTCGTTCTTTCGTTCGTTCCCCTTTCCTGTAAAAATTAGGGCTTCGATTTCAACTTTGCTCGATTCGTTGTTTGGCCACGACGTCGACTCTGGATGGATCGATGGTGACTTCGGCCGTCTGATTGAGTTCGTTTCTGGGCTTTGATCGATTCGTCGATTTCGTGCTCGTCAGTATAATGTGAGTAAGTTTTATTACTCACATCTAATTCAAGCACATATATTTGTGAGTTGTGATTTCCACTGCTTTGAATTCTTGGGTTTTCGTTTGTATACGAACGTTTGAGTTCGTCTTGATTTACCTTGGCCATTCTAATTTGATTGAATACTGAGATGAGTTCTCTGACTTTAGCAGTTTGTACAAATTAATGCCTGATACTCACGGAGTTGATTTTTTTGTTTGAATCTCTGGCTTTAATGACTTTTGATTTGAGTTTGACGATGTTGTTTGTTCGACTTTGGCCCTTTGTCATCTTCGGCCACTTGATTTTGTAAAAATTTATAGACTGAGACTGGACTTTGTGCTTGACTTTTGTTTGCGAAATATATTTAACATTGGCTTTTGTTCGTAGCTGATTTGGTGAATTTTCATCGGCCGTAACTTGATTTCGTTCTTTGTCTGGAATGATGATTCCTTTTTGGATTGTGGCTTTGAGATAAACTGTTCATTTGTCTGCACTTGTCCAGTGCAGTTTCATGGTGGCTTCATTTTGTGACTTTGTTCATTCATGATTTTCAGACTTTGGCATGTCGGTTCAAAACTGCTGCCTGATTTTTTTATAACTGATAAATGCTTTGAAATCTTCTCTGTCTTTTCGAACTCGCTGTGCCACTTGCTGGCTGCTACTGCTTCACTTGATCTGGAGTTGTTTTGTTGCATTCACCCTCCACTAGTACATGTTGCCTCGAGTACATGCTTTCATTGTGTGTATATATAACACTGCTCGGTCTATATGCACTTAGTTAGTTCTCATAGGTACTGACACATTGTATTTGCATTTGTTGTTGAGTCTGGGCACTGCATATGTATGTTTCACTGTGTTCATTTGTCAGCGCTTGCATTGTTCACTTTGGGCTTTGACTTTACCATTACCTGACTTCAGTACTGCCTTCATGTAAATGCAACGAAGTCTGGGGTAGATATACTGGCCACTATGTACATAGTTGGTTTTATATCCCTGTAAGTTAATTTTATACATATGTGATTATACATTCATGTTACCCTGACCTGTAGTATGCATTGCCACTCTGGTTATCCACTTGATTTGGTGGAGCTAGCACATGTTGTCACGCTAATCTGATCTGGCCATCATGTAGTTGCACTGTATAGAGTTCATGTTGTACCATACACTTGAATTCAGTTGCATTTGTCTAGTTCAGTCTTGTACTACTTGCTGACATTTTCTCTGTTCATTGATGCTGTGGCCATTTCCACTTGTTCAATATAGGATCTGGTTCAATTAGGTTATGTGCAATGACTTGAGTCTTGTATATATGTAGGTTCGAATTTATATTGCCTGCACTTGAAATTTATTGAGCTTGGTCATCTTATTACCCTCCCAGTACTGTCAGTTTCATGTTCATGCCGAGCCTTGGTAAACTTACTAGTACACTATTTGGTTCACGTTGCATTCACTTGCATACTTGTTCATCATGTAGTTCACGTGTGCATTTGTGTTGCCGTCTTCATGTACCTGAATACATGTTGTCGATGTGCTTTTGTAGTTCAATTGTGTTATACTACTGCCTTTGTTCTCGAAATTGTAGCTTGCACTGTCTAGTTCACTGTCGCATCCATGTATTGTCTCTCATGTCCACCGCTTGTCTTAGTGGCCTTTCACTTCGGCTGGCACTAGAGTGTGCAGCCTGGTTGCTTGCGGATTGATCTCCTTGTGACTGCAATTTTGTTGCATTCTTGCCTGGTATTCACGTGATGCCATCTCGAAGTCTGCACATTGCTATGTTGTATTGCACCCTTTTGTTGCAAGTATTCATGCATATTTAGGAGAGATGCACTTGTCTCTGTAGATTGCCAATTTGAACTGCTGCACTGCCTTTGTTCTCGTATCTGATACATTGCATTGATGCTTTGTATTCATTTGCATTTGGTCACTGTGCTTCACTGGTGACATTATTTTCAAGTGAAGCTGTTCTGTGTCTTTTTCTGTTGTGTGTTGTGGTGCCATATTCTTGGTGCTCTCACCTTCAGCTTGTTATTACCCTGTGCTTTGCTTTGTAACATGTTGAACCTGTTTCACATGTTGCCTCTGATCTTGTTTGGTACTGATTTGGGTTGTGTTTCACTTGCATTATCATAGTGGCGAGGCAGTACACGCATGCGTGTACTGCAGCCCTAGCAGAATTGACAGATTTAATTGATATTTCAATTGTTGTATTGTTTCGTTGGTTCAATTCAATATTTTGAGTTGTATCTGGTTTGGTTTAAGCTGATGATTTTGTTGATATCTAATTATCTTTTAGATAATTAGATTATATGTTTTTCTAATTATCGTATCGATAATTAGATTTTTGTTGCTTACGCTGTTTTGTTGGCTTGGGTTTCACTTTGACCTCTGCAGTTTTGATTGCTGTTAGTATTCACTGTTGTGATGATCTTTTCATTTATCTTTGTTGATGATTTAATTCTGCTGATTTGTTGTTTAACACTGTTAAGTGTTATATTTTACCGTTATCCGATTTCTTTATTAAAAGAGTCGGATAGACGAGAATTATTGTGACTGTCGTCTATTTGATTATTTGACTATTATTGCTTCTATGCACTAAAAACTGAGTTTGAATTAGACTGACCCGTGTATTATTTTCTTTTGAATGTAATACTTGGGTCAGACCCGAGTTATTTCAGGTTGTAGATTTCCTGCTTTGAGTTGCTGTTTAAGCTATGAAGACTTTTCACATCTTTTGGAGTAGTCGTGTCATAGTATAGGGTGATATGTATTCATGTATATTAGTTGATAATGTACGTGTATATATAACCTCCAGAGTCGACAGTTGTAGTTGTATCATATGTATTGTGTCAAATGTATTGTAACTGACATCAGTTATATATATATATATATATGAGACTTTTGTTATCTATGTTCCGCATCTTTTTGTATCTGTGTTAGTATTATATATATTGTCCTAAACCATTATGAACCATCGTAGTTCGTTTTATACTGGAATTGGTTATGTCGATGGGAGTGAATAAATAAGAGATGAAAAATTTAAAATATATACCACTCCTATCGAGGTAACCAATACTAGTGTAAGGCCAACTACGGATGACCGCTCCTATCCAGCCTTGTTCTTCATAATAATAGACAATATTTCTTTTAATACTCTTTGTTATTGTGAGTATAGAGGTGGGGCGTTACATGCTCCCTACAAAAATGGATTTATCTTAGTTTTTCCTTTATTCGAGGACGAATAAAAAGATAAGTGTGGGGGTATTTGATGTGCACGTAAATGTGCATATTTTTACCACCATATTTAATCTATTTAAATTAAATAAATGATTATATCGGGTATTTTAACTTGTTTAAACCAAAATTCATATTATTTTCAAATCGTCACATATTCATCTTCATCCAAGGGCAAAATGGTCATTTTTGTGCATATATTAATTTGAGAAAATTTAATTAGAAATTTCTATATTTTTATAGGAATTTGGCTTCATATACAAGTGCTTACATGATGATATATGCATGCACAAGAGTGAAGAGAACAAATGAAGATGGAAATAATTCAAAGTGAAGATAATGGAGGACCCCACCTACCCACCTACCTTAATGTACAAATTAGAGGCTAATGCACATGCTTATGGAATTAATGGCTTCATGTACACTTAAATGAGGATTATTTGAAGCTAGTGATTACTTGGCCACCACACTTCCTAAGAGGGTATTTTGGGCATTCCCCAAAAATATGAATTAGGGTTTAACACATGTATAAAATCCCCTTATGTTTCATGTAACCCTCTTCCTTCTTACTCTTGATTAGTCTCTCTTTAGTTAGTTTAGCCTCAAAATAAAAAGACAAGCTCTCTTTCCCTTTTCATGGCTACTTAGCCATTTTTATTCTCATGTAATTTCTTTTTTATGCAACTTCAATACATGTTCTTTTCCTTTTCATGCTTATTTCCTTTCATGTTGTAGTGTAGATTTGTTTATTTATGCAAGCATTGTAGATTTTATTTTATGCAATTAGATTAGATTTTCTTTCTTTCATTTAGCTCTCCTTTTCTCTTTGTTTTGTTCTATGTTGCAAGCTACATTTGTTCATATGATAACAAAAATTAGAGCTTAACCCCTTTAATTTAGGGGTAATGAAGCCTCTAATTATGTAGCTTTAACATTTTGATAATTTTGATCTCTTTTGTGCTTAAAGGAATGTTGATGTGATTTATTGTTTCATGTTGAATTTGATAGTCTATGTTGTTCATAACAAATAGGCTATGCTTAAACAATCACAAGCAATAATTACCTCTCCATCTACATATGATGATGGTAATGAAGTGAATGTGAAATTAAAATTTGATGGCCTATGTTTCTAAACAATAGTTAATAGGTCATGCTTAAAATAGATTTCAATTTTCAACTTTGTTGTTGTTTTCATGAGAGTTAGTAAGTGATTTAAGGGGTGTGTTATAGTTTGATGGCTTATATTGAGTTAATTAATAGCACAAATAAGCCATACTTATGATAAACACATCATTTAAACTCACTTATGACCAAAAAAGAGATCATAATTTCATTAATTGTTGAATTATATGATCTAGAGAGTGGATTTATCTCTAAATTGTCATTTAACTCTCATATTTTTATCTATTTTTCTTTTGCTAGTTTTTGTTAGTTTCTTACATTTTTAGCTAATCACACTTTCAACTTTGGTTAATTTGATTGAATAGAAGTTTAAAATCATCAATTCCCTACGGATCGACCCGTATTCGCCACGTACTACAAGTGTACGCCGTGCGCTTGCGGTTAATTTTATTTCGAAATTCATTCAGCTATTTTCTAACTCGATAGACATTTAGCCGTCCGAACATAGGGAGTGTAAGTTTGGATGCTTTTCGATGTTGTCTATCTCCGGGTAACCCGAGAAGTTGGTTTTCGATGCCTCTCGGCGTTGCCTATCTCCGGGTAACGGAAGAGGTTTATTTTGAGCTTCCTTGGCGTTGCCTATCTCCGGGCAACGCAAGGAGTTCGTCTTCGATGTTCCTCGCCGTTGCCTATCTCCGGGCAACGCCAGGAGTTCGTTTTTTATGTTCATCGGCGTTGCCTATCTCCGGGAAACGCGAGCAGTTTCAGCTTAAGTGCGCGGCTTATGAGATGCATGACTTTCGATGCTCCTTGGCGCTGCGTATCTCCGGGAAATGCAAGGATTTTCAGTTCGAATGTGCGGCTTACGAGATGCGTGGCTTTGGATGTTCCTCGGTGTCGCCTATCTCCGGGCAACGCGAGTAGTTTCAATTTGAATGCACGAACTTACAAAATGCGCGGCTTTGGATGTTCCTCGGCGTTGCCTATCTCCAGGCAACGCAAGGAGTTTCGGTTTGAATGCGCGACTAACGAAATGCGCGGCTTTGGATGTTCCTCAGCATGGCCTATCTCCGGGCAACACGAGGAGTTTTAATTTGGGTGTGCGGCTTACGAGATGTGCAGCTTTCGATGGTCCTTGGCGTCGCCTATCTCTAGGCAGCGCAAAGAGTTTAAATTTGGGTGCGCGACTTACGAAATGCACGGCTTTGGATGTTCCTCGGCGTCGCCTGTCTCCGAGCAACGTGAGGAGTTTCAGTTTGAATGTGTTGCTTACGAAATGCGTGGCTTTGGATGTTCCTCAGCGTCGCCTATCTCCGGGCAGCGCGGGGAGTTTAAATTTGGGTGCGCGGCTTACGAGATGTGCGACTTTCGATGCTCCTTGGCGTCGCCTATCTCCGGGCAGTGCAAGGAGTTTAAATTTGAGTGTGCGGCTTACGAGATGCGCGGATTTGGATGTTCCTCGACGTCACCTTACTCCGGGCAACGTGAGGAGTTTAAATTTGGGTGTGCGGTTTACGAGATGCACGGCTTTTGACGTTCCTTGGCAATGCCTATCTCAAGGCAAAGCGAGGAGTTTCAGTTTGGTGCTCCTTGGCGTGGCCTATCTCTGGGCAACATGGAGGAGTTAGTTTTTTAAGTTGCTCCCCGGCGCTGCCTATCTCCAGGCAACATGGAGGAGTTAGTTTTTTAAGTTGCTCCACGGTGCTGCCTATCTCCGGGCAACACGGAGGAGTTAGTTTTTTGACCTCCCGGAGTTGTTGTGCCAACACCGATTTTTTGGGAGGCAAGGATCGAGTTCCGCCGATCCAACGGTTTGAGTCGATTTGCTTCCGTCGACTCGGCGGGTAATTATTATGAACACAGTTTGGTTGGTTCAAGAAGCAAACTTTAATAAGGAAAGCATGGCATATTCTTTGCCTATTTACAATGCCACCGGCATTTCCGGGATGGCTTATTTGCTGAAAGATAGAAAATACATAGAATGGTTTTATAAACGAAATAACAGCGGAGCGATTCGCTATTCCATGCTTTGGGAACTGCGACCCCATCGACGGTTGTCAGCTTGAAAGTCCCATCCCTAAACTTTTGATTAACGACATATGGTCCTTCCCAGTTTGGTCCGAAGGCCGCCAAAACAAGGTAAACTCGCTCGAGCACAAGATCTCTAACTTCAAAGGTTTGACTATGAACTTTGGAGTTGAAGTACCGCGCAATCCTTTTTTGGTAGGCAGCATGTCTCAGCTCTGCTTCTTCTCTTTTTTCATCGACCATGTCTAGTGATTCGAGTAGGAGTTACTCGTTTTGTCCTTGATTAAAATTCTGCCTTCGGTGCGAGGGGACTTCTAATTCAACGGGAATCATTACTTCTGAACCATATGCTAATGCAAACGGAGTGTGGCCAGTTGCCGCTTTATGTGTAGTTTTGTAAGCTCATTGTGCGAGTGGAAGTTCATCAACCCAATTTCCTTTTGCTTTCGCTAGTCTCTTTTTGATAGTGGAGTTGATGATCTTGTTTATTGCTTCCACCTGCCCGTTTGCTTGCAAATGAGCCACTACGGAAAAGCTTTTTTCGATTCGGAAGCGCATGCGGAAGTCTTTAAACTCGATACTTTCTAATTGGGTTCCATTGTCAGTGATGATCTTTTGTGGTACACCAAACCTGCAAATGATGTTTTTAGTGACAAAGTTAATAACTTTCTTTATGGTTATGGTGGCCAGCAGTTCCGCTTCAGCCCATTTAGTGAAATAATCTATGGCAACTATAGCATATTTGGCTCCTCCTTTAGCTATTGGAAGGACGCCAATCAGATCGATCCTCCATATCGCAAATGGCCATGGGCTGACCATTTGTGTCAGTTCTGTTGAAGGAGTTCTCTTAATTTTGCTGAATCTTTGACAGCGATCGCATCTTCTGGCATGATCTGCGGCGTCACGGTTTATTGTTGGCCAGAAGTACCTATATCGAAGGACTTTCTTTGCCAGCGTCTACCCCCCAGTGTGGTCTCCGCACTCGCCTTCATGTACTTCCTTCAAGATTCGTCGTGCTTCATCATCAGTCACACACCTAAGAAGAGGGGTCGAGAATCCCCTTCGATAGAGTATCCCATCCTGTATCATGAACCGTGGCGCCTTGCGGAGGAGCTTCTTTTGTTGATTTCAGTCAGTTGGTAGGGTTCTTGCAAGTAGATAGTCCTTTATCGGTGTCATCCATGTATCTGGCTAGACGGTGGTCTCTAGAATCCAGTCCACATCTATTTCGTCTATGCTTGGGTTGGTTAGCATTTCAACCGAAACCAATCCCAATGACTGGGCTTCTTCAGAGCTTGCCAGCTTGGCCAAATAGTCTGCTTTGGTGTTTTTCTCCCGTGGGATATGAGTTATGGTGTAGTGCTCGATATCACTTAACAGCTCTTGTACTTTGGACAAGTACGTGGCGAGATTTTCTCCATGCGCTTAGTACTCCCCTTTCACTTGGCAGATGACCAGCTGGGAGTCGCTGTATATGTGAAAAGATTTTATCTCGAGTTCCTTCACAGCCTTTAGTCTAGTGATCAATGCTTCATACTCTGCTTCGTTATTTTTTAGTGGGAATTCCAAGCGCAAAGCATAGCTAATGGCTCGCCCCTTGGGGGTTTCAAGCACTACCCCTGCTCCCAAACAAAAGTTGTTTGATGCACCATCGACAAAGAGCTTCCATTGTGTGCCTGTTTCCGACTTAACTTCCTCCTCCTCGTCCCTTATGGTAAATTCGGCAATGAAATCGGCCAACGCTTGCCCATTGATTGCTTTTCTTGGATGGTATGTGATATCATACTGGCTCAACTCTATATTCCACTTGAGTAGTCGTCCAGAAGTTTCTGACCGGTATAAAACTTGATTCAGGGGCTGGCCAGTCAATACTTTAATCGAATGAACCTGGAAGTATGGTCGTAACTTCCGGGACGCGATCAGAAGGCAATACGCTAGCTTTTCCAGTTTTGGGTAATTCTTCTCAGCTTTGGTGAATCGTTTGCTAATGTAGTACATGGGTCGATGGACTCTTGCTTCTTCCCGCACAAGAGCGGCGCTCAATGCATGCAGGGAAACTGCTAAATAAACGAATAAGTCTTCTCCATCGACTGGTTTCGATAAGATCGAGGGAGTTTTTCATTCCATTTAAAGTTTTTCTTTCCCTTCTTTAGCGCATCGAAGAACGGTATACACTTGTCTGTAGCTTCTGAGATGAATCGACTCAGTGTTGTGACTTTTCCATTCAAGCTTTGAAGTTCCTTCTTATTTTTAGGGTCTTGGACTTCCCATAACGCTGTTATTTGCTCTGGATTCGCTTCGATGCCCCGGGCACTTACTATGAATCCCAGGAATTTCCCAAAGGCTACTCTGAAGTGACATTTAAGCAAGTTGAGCTTCATTCCGTATTTGTGGAGTATTTCAAACATTTCAGCGAGATTGTCTAGATGGATAGCAGCTACTCGGGATTTTACTAACATATCGTCCATGTAAACTACCATAGTCTTCCCAATCTGACGTTTGAACGTAGTATTCACTGGCTTTTGGTACGTTGCCCGTGCATTTTTCAAACTGAATAGCATTACTCTATAGCAGTACAGTCCCAAATCGGTGATGAAGCTGGTGTTCTCTTGGTCTGGTTCATGCACCAGGATCTGGTTATAGCCCGAGCACGCATCCATAAATGATAGCAGTTCATGTCCCTCTATTCCTTCAACTAGTTAATCAATTCTAGGGAGCGGGAAACTATCCTTCGGACAAGCTTTGTTGAGGTCTGGGAAACCAATACAGGATCTCCATTTTCCAATGGACTTCTTGACTAGGACCAGGTTCGATACCCATTCGGGGTAGGTTGCATCTCAAATGAAGCCGTTAGCCATCGGTTTATCTACTTCTTCTCTCAATTCCTTGGAGTTCAGGGCCCAAGCTGCGCCTTTTTTGCTTAACTGGGGTGAATTTGGAGTCAATATTAAAGGCATAACAGGCAATCTCGGGTGATACCCCACACATATCGGAGTTTGTCCAAGCAAATACATCCAAATTGGCACTGAGGAACTTGGTTAGTTCTGACCGCATCTTGTTTTCAAGATGCGACCCAATCTTCAGGTCCCGCGTTGGGTCATCCATATAGACTGGGACAGACACCGTCAGTTCTACCGGTGCTGCCCGATCCTCCCCTGATATCTTCTTCCTAGGGTCCAAAGCCTTGTCGAATTGGCTATGGTCCCCAAGCCAGGGGCGGCTTTATAGTTGCTATTCGGAGGGTTCATGGATGTGGAGGGTTTTTCCCACATCCTTTCCTTTTTCCTTTCTTCTCGACTCACGCAATTCCATGATATAGCATTCATGGGTGACGCTTTGTTCTCCCTTCACAATTCGGACTCCGTGCTCGGTAGGGAACTTCATTGTAAGGCACCATTGGGCCAATGTTATTCTAAAATCGGCTAATGTGGGCCGTCCCAAGAATGCATTGTATGCTGACATTTCATCCATGATCACAAAAGTATGAATGAGGGTGACTCGTCGCTCACCCTCTCCAAGCTCCACAAGTAGGTCGATTGTTCCCACCGGTTGTTTGGGTTCTTCGGTAAACCCCTGAATCTTAGTCTGGCACGCGAATATGCTTTTCATGCCAATCTTCATTTGATTAAAAGTACGGTTGAAAAGTATGTTAACTGAGCTGCCACTATTAACCAGCACTCGTCGGACTACGGCGGAACTGATTCCTACTATCACCACCATTGGGTCAAGAGTTGGAGCTTCAATCCCTTCAATGTCCCGATTGTGGAACACTATGTCATCGCTCAGAACCTTTTGCTGCTTGATTGGAGTTTCATCATCTATAGCTAAACACGATTCCTTTGGGGCATGCTTTAATGAACTTGCATATCGCTCCATCTCTCCCCAACTTCTTTGCGTGGGATGTGGTCCCCCAGATATTGATCCGATAATAAGCCTCTGGTCAGTTCATTTTGACCCTTCTTCGCTAGTTCCAGCTTGATTTCTTTGC
The DNA here is from genome assembly GCA_030737815.1 of Allium fistulosum. Classification (NCBI taxonomy): domain Eukaryota; kingdom Viridiplantae; phylum Streptophyta; class Magnoliopsida; order Asparagales; family Amaryllidaceae; genus Allium; species Allium fistulosum. The sequence continues at coordinate 1,212,082,434 of CM060904.1, read as the reverse complement.
TCTCTAGGAGGTTGAGGGACCATAGGTTGATTGGGTTTTGTGGCTTTTTCACATATTGTTGAAGTTTAGTGTCTCGGATTAATCCTTCGATGAGGTCCTTAAGGTGGCGGCATTCGTTTGTATTGTTCCCGTGCGTCTCGTGGAAGCGGTAGAATTTCCCTGAGCGCTTTTGTTGTTCCATTGCCTCCTTTCTAAGAGGTTTCTTATACTCTTCATTTTCTTGTGTGGTGGGATAAATATTCTCTGGAGTGTAATTCAGGGGGGTATAGTCTTCCTGGCTAAACCCTCTAAATCTTTTGTTGCTGTCACCATTATTTCTTTTATTGGAGTTCTGGTTTCTTCTCTTCTGATTCCCGCTCTTTTCCGCAACTCCTTGATTACTTCCAGGATCGCGCGTGTTTTGATTTGTCGCCGTGTCATTTTGTCCGACGTTCATCTGTCGTGTACCAGCAGACTTTATTTCCAGCTCGTGTGCTTCCTCCAATCTCAAGTACTGGCTTGCTTTACGATTGAAGTCTTTCCTGTTGGTAGGTTGCTTCATCTTAATCCATTTTCCAAACTACGTTTCTGTGTGAATAGCACAGACTAACGCCATAAAATCCATATCCTCATTGGGGTCGCTTACTTCCGTTATCGCGGTGTTAAACCTTCTTATGAATGATTTCAATGACTCGTTGCCCCCTTGGACCAATCCGAATAGGGACATGACGTCCTTCGGTTGTGGGTATGAAGCTTGAACTGGTCAAGGAATTTCGTTGCAAGTTGGTCAAAAGTAGAAATAGATCTTGGGGAAGTCTCGTGAACCACATAGACGCGACCCCTTCTAGAAAAATAGGGAATCATCGGCAGCGGACGGCCTTTGGAGCATTGGCTTTGTCCATGTACCAGCTATATCTTTACAAATGGGGTTTTGGGTCCTTTGTTCCGTCGTAGGAGGGGATAGTTGGCATAGTGAATTTGTCTGGGTATCTTACATTCAAGATCTCGTCGGTAAAAGGGGTCCGACTCGGGGCAGATCCCCATTCATCATCCTTTCGGTTCTTACTCTCGTCCATCAGTCGTCTGACCATGTCTGCTATGTATGCCTCTGATGTCCGGTAGTCCAGGGGCCATCAATCAGTCACTGCGCCAAGTGTTTGGTTCTGCAAACGGTCTTGGCGCATAGGTTGAAGCCTAGGCTCTACTGTCTCCGGGCAAGCCACTCCTGCGGGACCCCGTTGGCTTGCAGTTGACCTGACTGGGGTAGTTTGGACGTTTCTAGCATCATCGAACGCATTGACGTTCTCTTCCATCCGATTACCTTGCTCTCCACCTTCTAAATCGGAGAGATTCACAGCTATGTCCTCCTGTGGGATTTTGGCCCCTTGATTCAAATTCAAGATCGGCTACCTGGCGTCAGGTGGAGTATTCTGGTTCTCCTCCATGTTACATCCCACCATTACCCTTCTTTGTGGTTGTTTTCCATTTCTTCTCTACAGGCCGGAAACAGAGGAATTCTCTTATTCTACAGCATTCACTGGTTCAGGCATAGTCCTTGGAGCGGGGTTTGGTTGTAGGGTTAGCAGAGTGTTCAGCTTATCCATTATAGCCTTTTGACTATGTTCCATCTGTTGGTTAATCTCCTCGACCATATTATTTAGCTCGTCCCTGGTTACAACTTCATGCTGAATGGAGGGCGTCGGTGCCTGGTTTCTTAAGTCAGCACCATTTACTTTAGCTTGTTGAAGACTAACACCTTCTCCAGCTATTACTGCCCCAATGGATCTCCCAGAGGCAGTTCTTATTCTTCCAGGAGCCATTGACTTTAAAACAGCGACTTCTTCAAGCAAAGACTGAGGATCTAACTTCTGGACCTATCAAATCCAAAGTAGATAGCTAGATCTGGATCCTGAGTTCAATTCTCAGTGAAAGCACCAAAATGTTGATCCAAAAAATGGACCAACACCTTGGTTTGAGTTTAAATGCACCAGTCATGTTCTGGCAGAGTAATATCACAAATAACATATATCAAGATAGAACAATAAAAGAAAGTAGATGGAGAATTTTTATAGTGTTCGGTTGTTAATGAAGCCTATTTCCACTTTATAGTTTTATTATAGACTGATTGCTGTTAGAAGAGATGTTTGATTACAAGGCTTTGTTTGTTTCCTAGCTAGATTGAATCTCCAGAGTTGGAATCCACTGGAGAATCACAGTGTAATCCTTTGGAGATTGTTATGAGGGAGGCAGAGAGTGAAGAATAATTCCAATAAAGCTTCAGTAACCAGTCCGGAGAAGATCCAGTTTACGTTGCAGGTAGGATGGTATTTATATGGGTCGGAGAGCTACTGGGCCAGGCCATGTCTTCATCAGCTCGTAGGTAAGTAGTAAACAACCTAGGGAGAGTTTGGCTCGCAAAACGAGCTAAATCCATGGGTCGCTGGTGACCCATAGACTTGGCTCGTTTTGCGAGCCAATGTCTTGATCTCTTTGTTGTGTTCCTTAGATATCTTGTTTGAAGGCTAGAGGAGAGGCATGGGTCACCGATGATCCAACCACTTAGAGTTTTTCTGGAGTCTAGAATTGGAGATGTTTCCATAACCTTTTATCGTAGTTGTTACATTTCGATGGCAATTCACTAGTTGTTTACGTTCAGCCGCTGATTGGACTAAAAGAATGGTGATCTTTCGGCTTTGTTGATCCTAGTGTTGTCTTAGCCATATAGCTGGGCCCTTGTCAATCCCATGTCTTAGCTTTTCTAGTTAAGTCCTAAACCATCATGTCTACACAAGGTTGTTCTGTTTTCTGTTGGTTTCTGCTGGGCTAAAAACCCGGATAACATACATGTATAAATATGTTTCTTGATCTTCTTGGCAGAGTCTATTAACACCTTGTAATTTTCTTTTCTCAACCAGCTATATATGAAAAATAGTTGCACCCCATAATTTTCTTTTCTCACCCATGCTTATACCAAGTTTATCCTACTTTTTATTCTAATTCTCTCTCATTCACTTCCTCCAATACGTATTCTTTCTTCTTCAATTCATGAAAATTAAAGTTAATACTGAAAGGAAGTGCGGATTAAGGATCTTAAGGCTAATTTAACACTAGAGGGGGGTGAATAGTGTTTAATGGATTTTAAGACTTATATGGACTAATTAAAAAATTATGATATAAACAAATGCATAACTTAATTACAGAACAATCACAGAAGCAAACACAGATGCAGAAAGTAAATAAAAAGCGGTAAAAGGAAAGAACGCACCGGATTTTATACTGGTTCGGAGTTACCCTATGTCCAGTCCTGTAACAAGGCAAAACACCTCATACAGATTTTTATTAAATCAATGTCGAGATTACAATCCTCAATTTCTAAAGGCCTTGAGGTACCCTCCTGTCTCTCGAGTCCGAGGCAAACTCTCTTGATTTACGGGCCACAAGATTTCCCAATGTATTTCCAGGCACAACCACACCTTATAGAGAGACTCGATAAACGTTTGATTACAAATTGATCCTATAACTCTGAATAGCACTTTGATCTTCAAGAGAGGGCAGAGAATCAAACAAGAATAAGATTCTAATTTGATTCACTTGAGAATTCGGTAGAATTTCGGCACGATCTTAAAAATATGAAAGTTTTAGAATATGAATTTGTGGAGAAGAAGGAGTGAAGAAAATAAGAAAATAGTTAGTTAAAAATTTGTTTGTGAAGGCTATTTATAGACAAGTAACGGTCATAACCATTCGTGAAGAGATTTAAACGAATAGACACTTCTTTTGAAAATTGAAATTTTTGAATTTAACGGCCACCATGTCGACATGGGCTATCCCATGATGTCGGCATCCCTTAGTTAAAAAACAATGTGAAGTTTAAAACAACAGTTTATTTAAAAAACAAAGAACATTTTAAGGCTAAAACATCCTTTTGAAAATCATTTGAATAGATAATTTTTAAGGCTAAAACATTTTGAAGAGCAGTTTTGAAAATCATTTTAAAAAGATAATTTTTAAGGCTAAAACATTTTAAAAAACCGTTTTGAAGTAGTTTTGCAAGCTTCTTCCTGGAGAATATCTCATCACATCAGGACTCGAGAACTTGTACAAAACCAGGATGTTCGTGGGTTTGTAAGCCACTTGTCGTAGGTTTGTAAGCAACTTGTCGTGGGTTTGTAAGCCACTAAGAAAGTAGAAATGGGTTCCATCCCAAATGAAATATGGAATGAAGATTTCCGTGCTATTATGAAGTTTTAACAATAAACTAGACACATATCTTGAAATCTTGATCTTGATACTCTAGAGTCTTCAATCTTGATATCTCCATTATGAATCTTGAGTCTTGAGTCTTTATACTAATCAGTCTTTAGTAATCAATACCTACATACATACATACATATACATATATATATATATATCCTGCATATACATATCTATCTAGACAATAGTGTTCGTATATATTTTATAATAAGATAAGTTAAAAAGGTTGTTATCATCAAAACCAATATCTCAGTTCCTAACAATCTCCCCCTTCTTGATGATGACAACCTGTATTTATAAAATATACTTACCATACCATAACTCCTATCATAACTCCCTCTTACTCCATGACTCCTCCTTATTCCAAGCCAACTACTATTTTATAACTTCTCCACTTTGTCATCAACAAAAACTTTCTACTAATAAATTCTCTGAACTTGATATAAGATAATCAACCATAATACAAATAGAGTAATCCATATATAAGTGTAATAAATGCTAAGTGTGATCATAAGTATGAAATGTGACCATAAATGTGAAATACGATCATGAGTGTGATCATAAGTGTAATCCAATAGTAAATCAATCATTATCCAATCATATTTACAGTAGTTATTCAATCAATCATATATACAAACCACACCAAATGTTTTAAATAAGTTAAGTCAATCAAGTTTAAAACACACCAATCAAATCAAACAAATAACTTACAAAATGACTAGACATTCCTTGGTACTTCCACCCATCCATCTTCTCCAAAGATATAGTCTGCTTTAATGGCATCCCATTCTTCTTTATCTTTGTCGAGAGTGACTAGTGGATTTCCTTCGAGATCGTCCTTGTTAAGGGCTGAGATCATCCAACAAAGGGCGTCGATATATTTTTCTTGCTCCTTGATCATCTGCATTTGACTCAATTCTAAGTGACGCTGATTACGAAGTATGAATGTAAGGATATTCTTGAAGGAAGTTAGAGTTTCCTCAAGATTATCAATTAGATTCTTAATCGAAGAAGCCATAATTCAAGAAATAGGAAGAAATATGAAAGGGAGTGATTAGAAATGAAGTTTGATAAATTAATCTGGAAGAAACGGGTATAAATAGGGATAAAAAGTCGTTTAAAATGAATATACACAAGTTAGTTACATGAAATTAAAATTTGAAAGTGTAACTACTTTCTGCCCGTTGCATGTCGACATGGGGGGATGGGGGATGTCGACATGCCTCTGCCTAAAGTGACAATTTACTTTGTTTTGAATATTATGAACAAATCTATGCAACTAAAATTTGTATAATATAAAAACAAGCGATTACAGAGACAAGTGAAGTTGAATAACAGGAAATAAAAGATTTCATTAATGATTTTAGTCAACATTACATAAAATAATATAATATTAACTAAAATAAAGGAAAATACATAGAAAGAACTTGAAGTAAACAAGATAACATGAACTAAAACTAATTAGATAAAGAAGATGATAGTCCAAGTTTTCTACTAATTTTCCCGAAGAACTTGTCGATTTTAGTGGAAATCTTATCCATTTTCTTACTCATTGATCTTTTGAGTGTCTTTTGATTTTCCACTATAATTCTTTGATTATTGAGAATGGTCTTATTGGGTGGATTAGCGGGATTAGTAGGATATTCAATACTCTCTAAGGAAGTTTCTTGATCTTCCTCCTCTTCAATTTCCATTCCTTCCTCTTCCTCTTCTTCTTCTTCTCCTTCCTCTATTTCTTTCATCTCTTTGTGCGCAAGACTTTCTTCCTTTTCCGTAAGTGTTTCGTATAGTTGAAACACTAATGGAATTTGCATAAGGGAAATGTTTCCATGGTTGAACACTTTTCTAGTTATAAATTCTTCCCTTTTGAAATCGAATCCAAAGTAATTAAAAATCCGAGTGAGATAAATTCCATGATATAATGTGTTTTAACCCATAGTGAAATTCTTGGGCCTTAGCTCATCCAAAATAACGTGAGCCCAATTGGTATCATAATTTCCAAAAATTGCAAAAAGAGCTTTGCAAACTTTCAAAGTTGGGTTGTTGAAGTTTATCGACCTTGGTATAAGGTTGTGTTGAATAAGAAGGTTAACAATTCTTGCTTTTGGACGAAAATAACGATTTTTGAATTCAAAATTGTCATCCCCTTCAAAGATGTGATGAAATGTGTCTCGATCATTTTCATTTATTTGAAATTTCAAGAGATTCATTCCGGTTTACTTGCATTCCAAAATATTTCCTAAAATTTCACAATCCAAAACTATTTGTGTTCCTTTAACACTACTCCAAATTTGTCCATCTTGCCCATCATAAAAACCACGATTTAAATTCGCATAAAACATCTTAACAAGGTTTGGATAACATACAAAATCATTTTGTTTGTTATCTACTACACTGATAATAGAACATTGTTGAAAAAGATTTTCAATTTCATAAGAAGGAAAATCTTCAAAAATAGCAAATTTCCCCGTATGAATTTTACCAAAGTTTACATAGTTGATGTAAGCTTTGATAGCTTCTGGGTCATTAAAGAGAAAGTTTTTGATAGATTTTGGAAGTCTAATGGGTTAGGAGTGCTTGAAAAGGCCATTGAAGAAGTTTGAGAGGAGTTGAAGATAATGAAGATAAGTTTGAAATTTGAAATAAAAGTGAAAAGTGATGATAAGGAGAGTGAATTAAATATGGATTCTATAGACATGTTCTCTGGTCAAGAGGCATCTTTCCAGAGCATTGAAGTTGGTGCAAAGGTGGAGGGAAATTCAAAAGTTTGAATTCAAATTTTGTAATCAAATTTCTAAGGGGCATGTCGACATGGGGTATCCAGGTATGTCGACATGTGCCTATTGAATCAAAGGGTAAGGGTCTATTCCTAATTTCTAATAAATGTATATATTATATCATATATTCTACTTATATAATTCCTATGATAACATTAAATATAATAATACTTAAATATTAATAATTTAATATTTAAAATATTATTAAAATAATATTATTTTTGAATTTAAAATTCAAATTTCAAGGGATAAATTTGAATTTAAAATTCAAGGAATTTAAAAAAAATCAACCAAACAAAAAAGCATCCATTCAAACAAGAAAAATTAAAAATAATGTAAATGCATACCTATTTTTGATCCATACTCCCATCGTCGTCTGATTCATGAATAGTAGTGAAACACAGATTTGAATTATCCATCTTCTTTTCATCGTCACTGGATGATGAGTCTGAGTCATTAAGAGTTGCTGCGTATGCTTTCTTTCTTTTCCTTGACGAATCATTGTTTGGAGGGAACAACTCTTTATCTGGATACAGACAATCTTTCCTATGATGCCCGACTTTATTGCAATTATAGCATCTATCATTGTTGACGTTCACCGTATTATTTCTGGAATTCCTTTGATCATTTCTTTTGTAATTATTCATTTTTCTACATTTTAGGAATTTTCGGAAGTTTCTTGTCATGAAAGCAATCTCCTCATCATTGTCTGGTTCTGAATCTTCAGTTGTTGCATTGAATGCTAATGACTTCTTTTCTATAGCCTTGTTTTCTCTTCTTCCTTGCAGTTGAACTTCATAAAACATCAGATTCCCAATCAATTCTTCTATTTTCATTAGACTGATATCATTTGCTTCTTCGATTGCAAGTGTCTTTTGATCCCATTCTGGAGTGAGTGAATTTAGAATTTTTCTGACTTGGTCTTTCTCTGAAAAGCTTTTTCCTAGTGCAATTAGTGAATGAACAATATCTTGAAATCGACAATACGTGTCGGAAATGGACTCATTTGCATGCCTTTTAAACAATTGAAACTGATTAGTTAATATGGAAATTTTAGTCTGTTTAACTTTGCTTGTTCCTTCATGAGTAACTTGCAAAGTTTTCCAAATTTCAAATGCAGACTTACAAACATACACTCTATTAAACTCATTCCTATCTAGTGAACAAAATAATATATTCATGGCCTTTGAGTTATTTTGTGCAACATTCTTTTGCTCAATAGTCCACTGGGCAAAATGGTAGTTGATTCAACATACTCAGTTTGTGTGATATTCCAAGTGTCTAATCCTACTGATTGTAAATAAATTTTCATTCTACAAGCCCAATATGCATAATTACTGCCATTGAAAAATGATGGTCTGACAGTATACTGACCTTCTACTAATGAACTAGTGTTAGTGTTAACAGAACTAGTGCTAGAGTTTACATTACCAGTGTTGGTAGCCATTAAAATAATTTTCAAGTTTCAGATTATGAAAACTATGAAAACCTTGCTCCGATACCAATTGAAAGGAAGTGCAGATTAAGGATCTTAAGGCTAATTTAACACTAAAGGGGGGGTGAATAGTGTTTAATGGATTTTAACACTTATATGGACTAATTTAAAAATTATGATATAAAAAAATGCAGAACTTAATTACAGAACAATCACAGAATAAAACACAGATGTAGAAAGTAAATAAAAAGCGGTAAAAGGAAAGAACACACCGGATTTTATACTGGTTTTGAGTTACTCTACGTCCAGTCCTGTACCAAGGCAAAACACCTCATACAGATTTTTATTAAATCAATATCGAGATTACAATCATAAATTTCTAAAGGCCTTGAGGTACCCTCTTGTCTCTCGAGTCCGGGGAAAATTCTCTTGATTTACGGGCCACAAAATCACCCAATTGATTTCCAGGCACAACCACACCTTATAGAGAGACTCGATAAAAGTTTGATTACAAATTGATCCTATAACTCTGAATATCACTTTGATCTTCGAGAGAGGGCAGAGAATCAAACAAGAATGAGATTCTAATTTGATTCACTTGAGAATTCGGCAGAATTTCGGCACGATCTTAAAAATATGAAAGTTTTAGAATATGAATTTGTGGAGAAGAAGGAGTGAAGAAAATAAGAAAATAGTTAGTTAAAAAATTCGTTTGTGAAGGCTATTTATAGACAAGTAATGGTCATAACCATTCGTGAAGAGATTTAAACGAATAGACACTTCTTTTGAAAATTGAAACTTTTGAATTTAACGGCCACCATGTCGACATGGGGTATCCCATGATGTCGACATCCCTTAGTTAAAAAACAATGTGAAGTTTAAAACAAGAGTTTATTTAAAAAAACAAATAACATTTTAAGGCTAAAACATCTTTTTGAAAATCATTTGAGAAGATAATTTTTAAGGCTAAAACATTTTGAAGAGCAGTTTTGAAAATCATTTTAAAAAGATAATTTTTAAGGCTAAAACATTTTGAAAAGCAGTTTTGAAAAACCATTTTGAAGTAGTTTTGCAAGCTTCTTCCTGCAGAATATCTCATCACATCAGGACTCGAGAACTTGTACAAAACCAGGATGTTCGTGGGTTTGTAAGCCACTTGTCGTAGGTTTGTAAGCTACTTGTCGTAGGTTTGTAAGCCACTAAGAAAGTAGAAATGAGTTCCATCCCAAATGAAATATGGAATGAATATTTCCGTGCTATTATGAAGTTTTAACAATAAACTAGACACATATCTTGAAATCTTGATCTTGATACTCTAGAGTCTTCAATCTTGATATCTCCATTCTGAATCTTGAGTCTGGAGTCTTTATACTGATCAGTCTTCAATAATCAATACCTGCATATATATATATATATATATATATATATCCTGCATATACATATCTATCTAGACAATGGTGTTAGTATATATTTTATAATAAGATAAGTTAAAAAGGTTGTTGTCATCAAAACCAACATCTCAGTTCCTAACAAATACTTATTTAGTATTTTTACCATCGAATATTTGCCAAAATGCAAATAGAGAGAAAATCAAAATTTATAACAGTAATAAAACTCTTCAATTAGGTTTTGGATTTAAAATAATTTTGATTCTATTGAAATTAGTTAATTGATGTTTAGAATTTGTTGAACTATATTGAAATATTTTTCAAATAAGTTTTATTGAAAAGAATTACATGTAAATATGGGACGTTGAATTATTTTTCCATTGAGACTTGAGATTAGGATTGAAGAAAACATGTTATACATAAGGACAAGTTAAGAAACATTATTTTGGGTATTGTTATTGACACTTCAGTTTTGAATATGAGGGGGCTAAATTTTATGAGCACTACCTACAAAATTAAATTACTATGAGGGGTACACATCCTAATCAAACATATATTTTTACCTCTTTTCCCTTAGTTAAAACATCAAAACCTAAACACTTCCATTTACTCTCTCATTCTCTCTTATTTTTTGAAAAAGAAAATAATGACGAGAACAAAAAATTCATCTTGATCTTCACAACCAGATCCATACTTTGCTAAGAAGATGATAACAGTAGGGTTTAATTTTACCATGTTGAATGTTTTCTTAAGTAAGAAAACAATCTTGTCCCTTTCTCATTTGCAATTCCATTTGGAGGTGAGTTTGAATTCTCCGTTATTTGATTAATAATTTTGAAAGGTTGATGATAATTAAATAAAAATTAGGATAAATAAAAGAAAAGACAATTAGGTCAATTTGATTGTAATTTTATAAGTGGACTAGTTTGATTAGTACCCCTCATAGTAAATACCTTTTTAATATAAAAAATGGCCCCTCGTATCCAAAAGTGGAGTGTAAATAACAATACCATTCTTTTTCTGGGTTCAATAGGGGTGAGAAAGGAAATTAATAGTGAGTTAATAGGTTTAGCCTATCATCTTTGCGTCTTAAAATCATTAACTCTTCTTCCAAAACGACCCCTCCTTGTTTTCTTCTTCCTCTTTTTGAACAAGTCCTTGTTTTCTTCTTTTATTCCTTCCATATTGCGATTATTTTCTTACTCTTCTAAACTCATTGTTGATGTCAATATATGTTGCATTATTCTATTCCTTTGATGTAACTTCATTCCTCACCTCTATTTTTTTTACTCTCCAAGCCCTAAAACATATTTATTCCAAATCCTGTGTTGGTGAATATTTAGATGGAGAGAAAATGAAAATTGAAATGAATTCCCTCCTAGGTCTTAATTTTTCACATTTTTTCTTTTAGTTTAGAATATTTGGTATTAGAATTTGGAGGTAAAGAGATAGATTTAGTTTTGGCGGGATAAATGTACATAAGAAGAAAAAAAAAAGAGGACAATAAAAATGACACCAAAGTTGTTATACTATCATTAAAGAAAGATTATGTTAATTGTGATTTATTAGTTGTTAATTATTACTTATAATGAGTGAACTAGTTAAAGGGACAAAGTTGGGGGAAATTTTTGAATCAAGACACCGCCTCAAAAGTTTAGTCCGAAGGAAAAACATTTTATTTTTTGTGCCTTCTGCCTCAACTTCATCGCACGCTGCCTCAACTTCCTCACCATCATGGTCATAGCTTCACCTCATATCCTGGCAAGTCCCTTACAAGTCGTCGTCGCTCAAAGCTTCATCTCATCGTCATTGATCCACCTCAAATGAAAACCCTACATCATCCAGAATCCTGACCATCAGGTACTGCATCCGAAACCGTAGCCACCAGCATGACCGTGATCATAATCTATATATGTCACTAGCATAGTAAAAAAAAAATATAAACAAAATGCTAACTTAATGCAACATTATCTCTGTTTTCCATGTATATGTTGAGTAAATGCTAAATTAAATTGGCACAACACCAATGTAATGCTATACTCATATATGCAGAATAAAAATGATAGTTACAACCAACATTTACACATTAAAAATCAAAAATAACAAAATGTTATATTTGAGCATTATCTTTGTTAGAAAATGCTGTACCAATATTGCATTATTTGTGTAATTCATTTGTATACTGTGTAAATGTTAAATTAAATTCGCATTATATACAATGTAATGCTGTATTCATATATACAGAATAAAAATGATAATTACAAATAGCATTTACACATTAAAAAGGCAGAAACAAAATAAATTGTTACATTAAATTAGCATTATCCATGTAATTACTTTTCTGTGTTATTCATTTATATAGTGTATAAATGCTAAACTAAAATAGCAATATACCAGTATAATGCTATATTTGTATATAAAGAATGAAAACGATAATTACAACTAGCATTTACACATTTAATGTTATATTTAAAGAAAATACTAATTTTATATAACACTACTAAACTCACAATATATAAAAAACAAATATGAAAAATGTTAAACTAAATTAGCATTATCTGAATAAATTGTTTTTCAATCCTACAAATTATAAAATATTAAACTAAAATAGCATTATACACATGTAATGTTTTATACATGCATGCGGAACAAAAATACTACAATAGATGCTATATACATATTGCATCATTGGCTTATATTTCAATAAAAACATGACCGACAACGGACGCCTCCTCCTCCACCATCACCTCTCCAATTGTCACGACCTCCTCCACCTCGCCATCGTCCAGTCTCCATCAAAAATCGAATCTCGTGCTCAATCTCGAGCTCAAATTCTCGAAGCCACAAATGTAGTCACCCACCATAAGTCGCCGCCGTCGACCAATCCACCATCTCGCCTATCACGCTGCCGTTGTCATCGTCATTGAAAAAAAGGGTCGGTTTGAGTTTAGAAGTTTGTCCTTCTAGCTAAAATTTTAGACCCGCGTCCTTCGTTTGAAAGAAAACCATAAATCACTTCCTCCAGCCTATTTTTCTGTTCTATTATTTATTGATTATTAATTAGTCATAAGAAATTGTTAACCATTAACTCTTAATTTATATTTTTTTCCTCTTATTAAACAATGAAATAGTAATTATTATTAATTATTAATTCAAACTCATTACTATTAATTATTAATTTATATTTATATTTTACTAACATTAGATAAAATAAATATAACTAATGTTAGATAAAACAAGAAATAAGAAATATAACTTGAGTCCAAACTCAACTTTACTATTGTTAAGAAAATGCTGCTACGACAAAAAATGTTTTTGTCAAATTGTGTATCAGAAACAAAATTTAAAGCAGGCCCCTTGCCAAATTAGCTAATACGAATATCCAACGGTGGAACCGACCATTCAATCACATAATTTTAAGAAAAAATATTTGATGTAGTTTTTCATTAATTTTAGTTAAACATTAAATGATAATATGTAGAAAATTTAAAATTGAAGAAGTTTAAGAAGACATTTACGGAGTGAACAAATTAAATAGCATTAAAGAGATTTAACTGAAGAGTTTCGAGAATATATTCATGGTGATAACAAATTAAATAACATTGAAGAGATTTAAGTAGGTATGTTAAAGGCATGTATGTTTTTAATCTGCTTTCACACAATTTGATTTTGCAAGTCTATCGTACACAGATCTTACCTAATGGCGATTTGACTAATTGCCCCTAACAAAATTTAGTTTATGTCCCAGTAGCAAAATCCCATCGTTAATGCAAATTCTTACGACTATCACCATTGTTTGAGCCGTGCAGAAGTTTGCTCAAAAGCAACCCTCAGTGGCATCAGTACTAGAAAATCGCAATGGATTAGAATTTATTGGAGTAATAATGAATTACAATTTGTTTTAGTAATTACTGAATGAATGAAAAAGGACCACAAATGTACAGAATTGTACAGGTCAAATTTGCATGCATAAAATCAGGCCACTTAGTTGATTTTCTATATTAGTACCACAGTATCAATCCACTTGTCATGTATACAATGGACTTGCCACCATAAGAAATCTCCATTTTCAATTAATTACCAAATACTTTAGAATTTGTTCGCATAAATACCATTGATGCAAAATAGAAAAAGACAGAGAAAGTCATTTCATTCCCCATCATCTATTATTTATCTTCATCAATTTCTTCGAAATGACTCAATTCTTGATTTGTATCTTGTTCTTTTCCTTGTTTGTTAATCACTGATAGCAAGTCAATTCCAATGTTTGGTGAAGTGAATAAACTGTTATCGGAATTTAGAAACTTTAATTTTCCAACTATCAATCCTTCTATTTCAATGACAGACTCCTTTGATCATGTGATTTTCAAAAATATGGCTATATTAATCAATTTGGGTTGGTTTTATTTTGCCAAATGCTTGCTTTTTCTGTTCAGAATCATGGTTCAACATATTTTCAGGTAACTATTTACAATCTGTTTATAATTTTATTTTTACACTTTTTTATTTGGGGACAAATAGCAACAGCTCCTATATTACTTTTTTTTAGAATTCATATGGAAGACTGTTCAGAAAAAGAAATGAAGATTAGTCCTACTGAATTAGAATCATCAGATGAAGAACATGAGCCTGAAGTTAGAATTTTTGATGCTTTCTCTGAAGAAGAAGAGGAAGAAGAGGAACCTTCTACTTTCAGGTTTAAATTTGAGTATCAAATTCCTAATTTAGACACTAAATTTAGTAAGGATAGGTCGGTTTTCACAGATGAAAACAATAATCAGTTTCCACATCAGAAAGAGATTAGTGGATTCGTGGAAGAAGAAAGCGTGGCAAGTTTTCAGGTGCATGAGCCTTTTAGCAAAACTGAAGAATTGGATACAAAGTTAGCACCTAAGGAAAATTTTGAAATTTCTAAAGTTGTAAATACCTATAGTTTTGCAGTTAATAAGGGTTTCAATAATCCTACTGAAGAATCAAAAATTACTTCATCTCTTGCTTATGAGTCCTATAGTAAAACTAGTGAAGATAAAGTAAAAATTGAGAAACCCATAATCAGGAACTATCGAGTTTCACCCCAGAAAGATATTTGTGGATTTGTTGAAAGTTCAAGTACTGCGAGTTGTCGAGTTCACTCATCGTGTCTTAATTCTGTACATGAAGATAATATGGAATTTGACAAGGCCAGAATCAGTAACTATCAATATGCACCAAGTAAAGCCTTAAGTGGACATATTGAAGAATCAAGTGTTGCAACTTTTCAAGTTCACGAATCTTCGATCAATAGAGGTGATTCAAGTGAAGAAGTGACAAATTTTGAGAAGCCAATTGTAGGTAGTCATCAAGCTTTGCCAAAGAAAGATTTTGTTGTTTTTACAGAAGAATCAAAACCCATGAGTTTTCAGGTTCATGAGACTTTAATTGACACTGCTGAAAAAGAATTAAATTCTGAAATAATGAATAAGGACGCCAAAGGATCAAACTTTCATACAGCTCAAGTTGATGAACCTTCAATTGGTAGAAGTGATTCAAGTGAAGAAGTGACAAACTTTGAAAAGCCAATTGTAAGCAGTCATCAATCTTCGCTAAAGAAAAATTTCATTGTTCTTACAGAAGAACCAAATGCCATGAGTTTTCAGGTTCCTGAGACTTCTATTGATACCACTGAAAAAGAATCAGATTATCTAGAAATGAAAGAGAATACCCAAGGATCAAAACACCAAACATTTCAATTTCCTCATGATTTTACTGAAAACACCGAAGAAAATTCATATCATGATATGCCGAAGAACGAAGTAAGGAAGGCGATTGAAGAAAATACAACAGACGAAGCTTATGAACCCACAATAAACTTTGATGAATTTTTCCCTTTCGGCAACCCTATTATGCAAACTCAGGATGTACAATTTGTAAGGGATCAAAAGCGAAAAGATGAGGTAGTTGGGAGTTTTGTTGATTTTGGCTCTGATTCTGATTCTTCAAGCTTTAGTGATAATTACTCAGTAAAAATTCTTGAAGTTGATTTGGATAACGATGGATTTTTATCCGAGGATGATTTTGTTGAAGATAAAGATAGTATAATTAATTCAAGTACATTTGACATGGAACTTGGGGTAGAAGATCAGACGACGAATTCAAATACCAAAAACTGTAGTAATTATGCAAATATGTTTGATAGCTTTTTCTCCGAGAAAGAACTTGACAAAATTGAAAAGTTCACAAAGGGAAAACTTGAAGAATATCAAACTTTCTGTGCAGAAAATTACTCTCCATACACTGAAAATATTTCAGAGACCGAGTCGTTGGAGCGTGAATTGGAAGAACTAAACGCAGAAGATGCTGAAGAATATGAAATACCAAGTAAGAGTACAGTGCAATTAGAACTCACCGACTCCAGTGATGATGAAATTCCTTATGCTAAAGATGCTGAAAAACATTTGAAAAATAAAATGGAATTAAATGAATCATCAGAAAATAAGGACGTGTTGGATATGTACGATGAAGATGAAGATGCTGATGAACTGGAATCGCTGTGGGAACATCAAGATTTAATTGAACAATTAAAAGTGGAGATTAAAAGAGTCAAATCAATCGGTCTTCCAACTATTTTCGAAGAATCAGAGGCACCAAAAACATTTGAGGATCTGAAACCTTGGAAGATTGATGCGAAATTTTCAAGGGAAGACCCCATTAATGAGTTGCACAGATTTTACAAAAGCTATAGCGAGCGAATGAGGAAGTTAGATATCTTGAATTACCAAAAGATGTATGCAGTCAGTAAGTTCTTCTCTTCTTTCATCCTAATTTTATTACCTGATTGTTGTTCTTACATCATTTCAAGCTTTATATATCAATACATATTAATACATGAAATCAAGATTTCAAACTTTACGTGTCACATGTATAAAATTCATATGAATGCATTATTGATAAAAGCACTAATTTTTATCATGGAATTACCATAGATTACTCAGTTACCATCAAATATTCATTATGATTGTGTTGTATTTGTTCAAACCTTACTGTACAAATATTTGCTCTAACTTTTGTATTGTTTTTCTTGTGATCGTGCATGTTGAACATAAATTACTCAGTCATTGAGGATATATCTAATTTGTGTTTGATAATTCATATTACAGGTTTTCTGCAGCTTAAAAATCCGCTTGAGTTCATGGGTGCAAACAAACCTCTCATTCCAACATTAATGTCATGTCTTTCTCAAAATCTAAGTCGCAAAAAATCATCTATTAAGCCATCAGATAAATTCTTGAAAGAGCTCCAAATTGAGTTAGAAACTATATACGTAGGCCAAATGTGCCTCTCATGGGAATTTTTGCGCTGGCAATATGAAAAGATTCGAGAATTGCCGACTGATAATCATAGAAAGCAGCAATACAATCAAGTGGCTGCAGAGTTTCAGCAATTTCAAGTTGTTCTGCAAAGATATGTAGAAAACGAGTCATTTCAAGGTCCTAGATTGCAAAATTATGTCCAGAACAGATGCGTGCACAGAAATCTTCTTCAAGTCCCCGTTGTTAAAGGTGAGGCAAACCTAACATCTCCTAACAAATTTTCTGTAGTTAGTTATTTCATCACATTGTGCTATGCTCATGTTTGAATCATGGATTTACATGCTTTTGTTACATCACAACATGACTTTAATGTGTGTGGTTTAGCACTAAACTTATTATTGAAAATTATCCAACAATTACATAACTAGGTATAGGATAAGTATAACACACTAAAAAGGACAGATAGTGGAGGTTTTTTCATGGCTTTTTGAACCAAACTTCAACCCAGGATAACATATAGTTTTCGAGTACTTCTATGTTGGAAACAAATTTGTTGATTTGATAAATGATGTCTTTATGACTTGAAAATTAGCTTGCTAACGACAATTCGACATTTTTTATAGTTTCTTAAAAAAATACTAAATCTATATTTGTAACAGAGGATTGCTTCAAGGACAAAATAGAGGAATTAAAGAAAGGCAATGGTGCAATTACAAGGGAAATGCTTGAAGATATAATAGAGGAATCAATCAGCCTGTTCTGGGAATTTGTTAAAGGAGACAAAGATGAAACTTCGGTAATAATTAAGGGTTTGCTAAGAAATCAAACTGAACTTCAGGATCCATCGGACTTTGCCCTCATGGAAAATATACAAGAAAGCCTACAGAAGGTAAATCCAAGGATCTTTTGAATATCCAGTAGATTGAATTTTGTACAAATTAACAATCAAGATTCATATATTTAACAAGTAAATTTGTATATTGTGCAGAAAGAAAAACGATTAAAGGATATTTTGAAGACAGGTAACTGTATAGTAAAGAAATTCAAGAAGGCAAGAGAAGCCGATAGATCGAATCAAGATCTTTTCTTCTCTCAAGTAGACATCAAGTTGATATCAAGAGTGCTAAAAATGTCGTATATAACGAGTGATCAATTGGTGTGGTGTCATAACAAATTGAGCAAGATAACGTTCAAATATAGAAAAATTCAACGGGAGTCCTCCTTTTTGCTTTTTCCATGTTGATATCAGTGTTCTTGTATTACATATATACAACTAGTCAGTGCAGCAGATTTTCGCAAAAATTTTGTATACAAATTTTGGTATATTTATGGATAATTTCAGAAAATATTCTGAGCATACGAAGGATATGCTTTTGTGCTTGGTTGGCAGTAGATTAATTCTCATGTATTTAACTAACACAGAACGATGTCAGTTTGGATTACTGGGTAATATAACGCTAAAAGCTCTCGATTTAAAACCGCATTTAGTGGATTCAATTTATGCAAGTAAAGGAGTGGAATCCAACGATAACCTCACTAACTTTTTCAATATGATATTATAAAATTATATCAAAGTTCTCTTAGCACCAACTGTTTTAGACTTTTAATGTCCATTATGTCGAGTTTTGTTATTGCTGCATGATGCAACTTTTCTTTCTAGTTAGCGTGGCTATTTTCATGCTTCAAAACAGCAGTAGCCAAACAACAGCATTGCAACACAAAAGCTGCCATCTTTTATCACTAGTATTATATTAAGCAGTTTTTGTTTGGCAGCATATAATATTGCTAAGTTAGGTCATGAGTAGACCTTTCAATCGTACTTGTCAAAATTTTATTGGATTGGATCATGGAAATACATAATATTTGGGCTAGAGAATCTGCTTCGTGATCCATATTTTTCAACAAACGTAAACATCTTTATTCTCTATTTGCATTTCCACATCATTTCCGCTTTTAATGGGTTCCCTCACTCTAGCATAGTATTCGGAGCAAGTGACACGGGAATGCTTCTCATGATGCAGTAGAGAAACATCCTTCCTCTTCCATTCAGAAATGATAGATATGATAGATGATGTTTTAATGAATGTTTTGGATTGAAATCACTTTACCAAGGTGTTTAGTTGAGACTCCTGCTTTAGTGAGTTAGAAATAAAGTGAAAATTTAATATATTGATTAAAATGGATTTTTAGAAATGTGTTTTGATTTTGAGAATTTTTCCAACGTTAAAATAAGCCGTTATAGATTTTTAAAGGAACCGTGTATGAAATAAATAAAAGAAAACGACTTAAACATAGGAGTATTGATATAAATGAGCATGGAAACATATTTATGAATTTTCTGGGAATTTAGTAAATTGTTGTAAGTAAATTCTGATGTTAGATTAAGTATTTCCGAAATTTAAAATATGATAGTCAAAACCTATATATTAATGCTAAAGGGTATATTAATGTAATAAAATATTTTAAAATGGATAAGGGACAAGATTACTATGTCGCAAAGTGAATCAGCCAACAACGATCACACAACATATGTTAAATTTTCCGTTGTCCCACTTTTTCACACAACATATGGAAAAATCATTTGTTGTGTGATATAACTGTGATCAGATAACATTTGTTTTCAGACAATATTTATCTGTTGTTTGATTGAAGTTATCAAAAAAATTAGTTTTGGCTTCATATCAATGTTTGGTTTCCCTCTCAATATTTTCGTGGCCGTGTGTTCCTTAATTATTTCCCTCTTCTCTTTCTTTCTCTTCACAAAATTTATTTTCCTCTTCTCAAAATTTTCCCTCTTCCCAAAATCCAATCAGCAAAACCCTAAAATCAGCTTCCTTTTTTCTTTGAGCCGTCTTTTGGAATTAGGGTTTCCTAATCGAAGCGCCGATTGATAATAAAATCGCCTGCATCCCCTTATAGATTTTGATGGTAATCGAAGTGGCAGAACTCTAATCTGACTTGTTAATTTCCGACTCTTCGAGTCGTCTTCCGTTGTCGAGAGATTCTGATGGTAATTGATTGGTATGATTTCTGCCCCTTTCGATGTGTATCATTCTCGACTTGTTTCAATGCCGATGATAAAATGGGTTTTTATAGAGATTGAATTCCTATATTTCGATCGAATGATCATCTGGAACTTGCATGACTTGTTCATTGTTCGAATATATTGCGATAAATTCTGCATCCTCTGATATATATTTGAATATCTTTTAAACAAATTTTGACATTGGTTGAATCCCTTTGATTTCAGACTTGACTTTTAATTTTTTATCGATGGCTTGATGATACTGATGCTTTACTTGATTTGTTCACTTCATTGTTTCGCTGGTTCGAGTATCTTTGTGCTTGGTTGATTACTGCAAATCCTTTGCTTGTACATGACCGCAGCTTAGTTGATCTTGTTTTTTTGGCTTGATTTATCTGCGTTGTTTATTTGATAGGTATAAGAGTTGGCTGAACACAAGCTGGAGCAAGCAAATCAAGATCAACTTCAAAAACAAACTCGAGTGAGTATGAGTAAAATAATGTTATATATGAGAGTGTAGAGAAATGTTGTATATATGAGAGTGAAAGTGAAAGATGTATTGTATTTGAAAATGTAAGTACAGTGGAAGCCAAATGTGTACTATTTGAATTTGATTTGAAATAAAGTATTTGTTTAAATAAAATTGCGATTCATTTATTTCATTCTACAAATATTTATTTCATTCTGTGAATAACATATAAGTATAATTGGTATTCATATTAGTCAATATTTATATATTGTCTAATAGGAAATTCTAGAAATGATACTATAACATCAGACAACATATGGTTTTTTTTGCTGTGTTAGTGCATATCAGATGATGGGGCATATCTGTGATCTATTGTGCAATGATACGACATCGGATTTAACGACAGATAGATATTCTTTTAGACAGCGAAGCATATCTATCGTCTGATGCGTTTTTTGGCATAGTGGATCCAAATTAGGTGCTGCAAAGTTGGTAATAGTACTATAGCCAACTAAAAAGGAGTGTGGTAGGACGAATAGGGAGGCGACATGTGGAAAGAGATGTGTAGGCTTTATTGCATGTACTGAAAGGGGTCGTACGGAAGGAATAACTCTCGAAACTTAAATGAATTGAGAAAGACTAATAAAAAGTTATAAGTAATGAATTAAGTAAATGCAAAGCCAAAGGTGATGGCCAAAGGTTCCATGAGGGTCCAACGTAAGTGTTCGCAGAGGGGGTTCGCCATAGGTATTCCAAACGAGAGTGTGAAAAAGGCGACCTTAACACGAATCCGAGACCTATTGACTTTCGAGGAAAGTCAATACCGAGTCCTATTAGCTTTCAAGGGAAGGATAATACCGAAACCCAAGGCTTAAGGAAGTACATAGAGTTTTCTAATACATGATGCATTGCAAAATAATTGCGAGGCTTAATATAGCTAAATTAGGCTGTGAGTCTAACGAATCTTAATGCAAAGCTAAAAATGAGACATAACAAATAAATAATTAGGTGAAGTAACAAAAGTAAAAACAACTAAAAAGTAAAAATAATAATCTACTATATAATGCAGCTTCGGAAGGACTATTAACGCTAAGTAGGGACGTTTACTTGAATTCACTTACTTTAAGGGATAGGGTTCGGCATGTGGAAAGATATGTGTAGGCTAGAATTAATTATGTACTTAGTAAGAAACTGATACCTTGAGGCATATACGCTATTATATATAACGCACTTATATTTTGCTATATAGATATATAGGTGGATATATTTATCCTTCTATTAATGTTTCACTATCTTTCTTTTCATTTTTAATAAAGACTTGCTTAATGGAAAATCAAAAATTGAGATGAGAACCAGAAGGATTACAATTGGAGGAGCAAATTCAAGAAGAGAGACTAAGAGCACTCAAACTAATGGAAGAAACGAGGGAGAAATGCCAACAATAGTTAGAAACGAAGCTGCTCCAATTACAATGTAATGGTTATGGACGTGAACATCTTTTTTGATAATTTATGGTACAAATGATGGGGAGAATTTTATGGAGATTTTTTTGAGCCAAGGCCAGTAGTAATGGAGGATTTCTCTAAGATGAACCAAAACTACTAAAACTTGGCAGGTAAGAAGCTATGGATGTGTTGAATTGGTTGGGAGTTTGCAAACATATCTTTGGAGATTTAATGTTGAATAATGAACAAAAAAAGATTGGTGTTGAGACAGTTGCATGAAGATGCTTTGAATTGGTCGGAGACGGTGACTACTGAGACCCTCAAAAAGGAGATTGCATGGAATCAATTCAATGAGAGGTTTGAGACTCGGTTCATTTCAGGGTCTTAATGGAGTATGTTATTGCGAGAATTTATTGACTTAAAGCATGAAGACCTTTTGGTGGAAGTGTACATCCAAAATTTCAACTCTTTAGCTAAGAATGTCCGAGAGATAATGAATAGCTCAGCAAAGAAAAACGAGAAGTTTATCCGCGGTTTGAAGCAAGGTTTGGAACATAAGGAGATGTCTCACTTGACATCTCCTTTTGTGTCAAGGGTGGATATGACCCGAAGGCATGATGGGATGTATGAAGAAAACAGAAGAATGAAGATGAATCCCATGGCAGTGCAAAAGAAAAGGTTCAATCCTTATGCTTAGGGTAAGAAGGCTATGTTGAAAGGAAGGAGTGTCGAGATTTATTTTGCTGAAGTTTCTTGTTTAAATTGTTGGTTGAAGGGACACTATGCACCCAAGTGTCGAACGTCGAGAACTCAAGGAAAGGTGAAGTGTTTTAACTGTGACAAGGTTGGGTATAAGAAGAAAGACTGTCCAAAGTTGTGGGCTAGAGTATTTGCTTTGGTGGGACCAAGGGAATGTCGACCATCTATCGAAGTGAAAGGAAATAAGTTGTTTTGGAAAGTATAACTTTGATTTTTGGTATTTCAGTTAGAAAACTGTTTGATATGCTACACATTCATTTATAGTTAAAGCCTTAGTTGATAGACTTGGGTTTGGGATTATCTATTTAGTCACTTCTATATGTGTAGTGAATCAATTAGGAGGATAGGCCACTCTCGGATTTAGATGCACTAACTTAGAGATTAAGCAAGGTGGGTGTAAAAAATTTTGAGATCCATATGTGTCTGACTTCATAGGCTTCAAAGTTAATTTATGGCGCTATAATATACGATGTCGAAAGGATTATAGCCTGGAGACATGCAGATCGAAATGAAGAATACTTGCAGTTACAAAAAAGCCTAAACTTGGGCGTAAAAGCATATTGATTACTTTAGCTTTAGAGGATGGAGGTATGAAGAAGTACGAGTATTAGAGACATTCCCAATGTGTTTGAACCTATTTCAGGATTACCACCCCCAAGGTCTATTGAGTTTAATATTGAGTTGACATTTGGAGCTGAATATTCAGTTGACCCCTAGTAGAATGCCTCTAAAGGAGATGGAGGAGTTAAAGAAGTAACTAGTGGAGTTGGAAAGAAAGAGCTTCATACGGCAAGGTACTTCATTGTGCTAGCTTCGGTTATGTTTGTGATAAGTCTGATGGTTAGTTGAGACTATGCATTGACTATTGGATGTTGAGTGAGAAGACTGTGAAGAATAGTTATCCCTCACCCAGGGCAGATTATTTATTTGATCAATTGAATGGAGCTAAGGTACTCTTGTAGTTAGATTTGGCTTTAGGTTCCATCAACTGAGGGTTGTAGAGGAAAGCATTCGGTTCATATGAGTGGCTTGTAATGTCATTTAGACTAACTAATTCACCTTCATTTTTTATGGACTTGATGAATTGGATCTACGACCAACTAGACCAATATATTTGGTACTCATAGATGACATCTTGGTGTACTCAAAAGATGAGAAGGAGAATGAGGTTCACCTAAGGCATGTATTGAAGACATTGAGACAACATAAGTTAAATGCAAAATTTTCTAAGTGTCATTTTTGGAGAAGGGAAGTCAAGTTCCTAAGCCATGTAGTTTCAAAGAGAGACTTGGCCGTAGACCCTTCGAAGGTTGAAGTTGTGAATGGACGGAAGAGACTCGCTACTGTTACAAAGATCTGGAGCTTCTAAGGTTGTCATGCTACCATTAGAGATTCATTAAGGACTTCTCCCGGATAGCAGCGCCAATGACGAGGCTTACTCTAAAGAACAAGAAGTATGTTTGGAATAAGGAGTGTGATACATCATTCTAAGAGTTGAAGCATTAGTTAACAAATTCTCCAGTTTAAGTTATACTCGAGGGAAATAAAGATATGATTGGTTTTACAAATGCTCTGGGTTCGGGGTTAGGAGCGGAGTCGATACAAAGGGGTAAAATAATAACTTATGCATCTAGGTTATTATGACCGCATGAAATTCGATATCTGACACATGACTTGGAGTTGGCAACTATTACCTTCACATTGAAGATTTGAAGACATTAACTTTTAGGGGAAAGATTTAAGTTATTTAGTAACTAAAATCCTTGAGAAACTTGTTCTCTATGAAGGAATTGAATATGAGGCAGCAGAGGCAGTTATATTTTTTGGCATCCAATGATTTTGGGATAGAGTATTCCCGAGGATAAATGAGGTTGCTGACGCCTTAGGCCAGAGGCAACGGAATTGTATTTTGGCTTTGATCAACGGAGTTGTATTTTGGCTTTGATCGAAGAGTGGAATGTTTTGGAGACATTAGCTTCTTACAACATCCACTTTTGATCGATTGCTTATTCGAGTTGAGTTTTTGAGGAACTACCATGCTAGAAAGTTCGGCCAGCTCTCATGGAAATGGTTTTCGATAAGCAAAAAGAAGATCCACTTTATGGCGAAAAGATTAGATTCTTAAGGACTATTAATGAGACCGAAGAGCTAAGGGGGTTTAAAGTTGAAAATAGAGGTTGGCTTCGGAGGAAAGGGAGATTATTTGTTCTGAATATTGGAGACCTTCGGAAGGAAGTCTTGAACGATTGCCATCATTCAAAGTTTGCTATTCACTCAGGAGGTACTAAGACGTACCAAGACATGAAGAAAAGCTTCGAAAAAAGTCGAGTTGATTCGATAAAGCATGATGGAAGCCCAATAGAGGTAGAAGAGCTACGCCGATAGGAAGCGGGAAGACTTAGAGTCTGATATAGGAGACTACATGTTTGATAAAGTTTCTTCGATGAGAGGCACCATTTAGCACCCTGTAAATAATAATTAATTAAATCAAATAACTCATTGTTGAAATGATAAATTAAATAGAAAAGGTGATAAAAATTAATAAAATATGGTGAGCATTTGCGTGAACACTTGCTTAATATATGAGGACGATTATAGAAGATAAATTAAATAAGAAAGTGAGTAATGAACTAATGAGGGAAAAGGGTAAGAGAGCCAAGGCCCAAATTTTTGTAGGATAACAAGCGTGACTCTTTCTTTATTTCTTCATTTCATTCTATTAAAAAATAAATAAAAGCTTAGGAAACATGTTAATGGTGGTGGGCTAAAATGATCAAATAAGAAGAGCAAGCTAAAATGGAATTAAGGAGATTAAATGAAGATTATCTAAATATCTAGGTGAATAATACTAAACCCTTTTTATTATTTTCATTGTGTGTGTTTTAGGTTTTGATTTAATATGATTGAGTTCATATGAGTTAGTATTTAACCAAGGTAAATAATGTACTAATGAATGTTTATGGGAGTATGTCGTTGCATGGTATGTTTAGTTAAATGTCTCTGCTCTAATGATTTTGAAATTCTATGAAAATTAAATATGATGTTCTAATCATGATTCTAGAAAAGGATTTTTAATTTGAAATTTTTTCCCCAATGAAATAATTAAATTTTTTTTTAAAAATACTTGGTGAACATATAAGGAAAGTATTTGAAAATTAAAATAAGGGTAAATGTGTTAAAAAAATTATTCACTATTTTTTCCTGGAATTTTATAAGAATTTTCAATGTCAAAATCGGTCATCACCAAAGGTAGGACTGTGCTAGCCAAAGGAAATCAAGCAGGAAACCGAAAGTTATTAATATACTAGGAAATTAATGTTAAATGATCAAGGGACAAGATTTCATATAAATGCCGAAAAGGTAAATAAAAGACACTGTCACTAATAGAAACTGGAGGTTGACGAATTAAATAATGATGCGTGTAAAAGTAGGTAACATACGTGTCAGACCTTTTCTGATGCGGCGCGGAGGTGGATGCCAAGCGCTAAGAAAATAAACTAAGTACCCAAGGCTAAAGGTAGTGATTTGCCATAGGAGCTTATTGGCTTTCGAGGAGGGTCAATGATGCATAGAGAAATATTGTGCTAAGGGACGCGATATAGGAGAAAGCCTTAAGTTAAAAGGCATAGGATTGAACTATGCCATAAATAGAAAGGCGTATATGGAACTGCATCACGGTCATTATGACATTTGAGTGAAGGAATATGGATGAATAAAGGTGGGATGTACTACGTCGCAATATGGGTAAGGCATACTGCGCTGCAACACGGAAGGGAAGAGATGTACTGTGTCGTGATATAAGAAAGTATTAGTGTGCCACAATACAAAAGGGGCAAAGTGGAACTATGCTGAAATGACGACAATTAGGTAGGCTTGAGGAGCTTAAAATGGCTAAGTAAAGGAAGAAACTACATGAGAATGCAAGTTTTGGAAGGGCTATTGACGTTGTGTGGGATACTCACTCGATTGAACACCTTAGAAAGGTGAGGAGAGGCATTCAACTTCCAAAGGAATGCAGAACATCCAGGTGGGATGTATGCTCATGGAACTGCATGTGGTTGATTCTTTGCGGTATAAACTAAAGCAAATAAAAAAACAACATGTGGTTGAGTCTTTACAGTATAAACTAAAGAAAATAAAAAGAACTACATGTGGCGCGGTATGCCTTTTATTTATTTAAAGCGTTAGAGTCAACATCATCATATGTCCGCTTGACACACTACTATGCTGCTTTCTATTATAATTTGAACTTTGTGTGGGCCGCACTTTAGGGTTAATTTAAAAAAATGTATGTAATGAATATTATGTTTGTTTAAATGTAATGTAATATTTTAGTTACTCTGTTTTCTTTGAATGTTTTCCATATATATATATATATATAAACACACACTGAACTCACTTTAATCATTTGAAAATAATTCTGGTGATGAGTGTAGCTTCATCGACGGTCAGTTTCAGGTTTCAAAGTGGGGAATGTACACATCATGTGGTTCGAAAAGGCAAGAAAGTTGGCAGCAAGATAATTTGGTCCATTCCTGATACTTTAGATGATAGGCAAGGTAGCCTATATGGTAAAATTGCCAAGCACATTGGGGTCCATTATGTGTTCATATATCAAGTTTAAGGAAGTGTATCCGAGACCCGAATGATATAGTAAGCTCGAGAGCCATAAATGGATTAGTTGTTGAATCAAACATTACTTATGTTAGGAACCCATTCAGATTGTAGTCCAAGAGGTAAAGGGACTTCAGAATAAGGCAGTAAAGCATGTACGGATCTAAAGGAGTGAGGACCAAGAGGATTTAACTAATGAAAAAGAAGATAAAGTCATGATGACTTATCTTGAGTTGTTTGTTTAGATTTAGTATGTATGTTTGTTAGGCTTTGTTATGGACCATATATATATAATGATATATATATATATATCATTATGGTTGATTTTGTATCAGTAGATGCACATGACATTTTGTTTGTGATGCATGGATTGGGAACTTGTGTGTTTATGCTGGTGTGGGCATGCTGTAGGCTGGCAATATCGCTCTTTATTTGAATTTCGAGGATGAAATTCCTATAAGGAGGGAGCACGTAACACTCCATAAATTTAATAAATAATTAATCAAAGAATTATATATGAGAAAAAAGATTAATTGATTCAATTATGGAATTAAATTATGAACTAAGCAAAGTAAATATGCGAGGACGTTTATTTACTTATTATGTATATGGAAATAAATTAATAATATAAATTATTTAATGATAATAAAAAGTAAAATAATTCTTACAAAAAATTTGATTAATTAAGTGTGGGACGCTCAAATTTGATTAATTAAATGGACGAAGATTAATTAGACATAATTAAATTTGACCATATGTATATTAGAGAGTTAATTTAAATATTTGAATGAAGCAGATGTTATATTAAGTGAAATAAATTAATAATTTGGCAAGGAAAGATTGAATAAAGGAGATTTTATATTAAGAGAAATAAATTAATTAGAATTAGGCGAGGTAAGATTGAATGAAGGAGATCATATTAAGGGAAATAAATTAATAATAATTAGGTATGGAAAGAATGAATGAAGGAGAAAATATATTAAGGGAAATTAATTAAAAATAATTAGGTGAGGATAGATTGAACAAAGTAATCTTATATTGGGGGAAATAAACTAACAAAAATTAAGTAAGGAAGAAAACAAAACTATACATATACACACATACATAGACACACACACACACACACACACACACACACGCACGCGCTCTAAAAACATATCCTTCACTTCATTCATTCGCTCTTTACTTTAAAAAAACTCTGTCGGCTGCTATTGAGAAGAAGATTAAAAAGCTAAGGAAAACACAAAGCTCTTAAAGATTAAGGCTAATCAAAGGTTTAGGTAAGTTATAACACTCCTATTTTTACTGCTTTTCATCTATGTTGGATATAGTTTTGATTTATATGATATAGTTCATATGTATTATGTGTTTATAAATGGTTGATGATGTTTTAGTTAACATTTTGTGTTGAAATGGCTTTACTAGAGGTTGTTTATCTAGGATTCCCCACTCTAAGAGATCTCCAACAGAAGGCTATGAATTACAAAATGTAATACACACACACAAATATGTATGTGTGTATATATACACACACATATGTATGTGTATATATATACATATGTATGTATGTATGTATATCCCCAAATCCACTGCAATAGAGTGTACATTTTGTAATTGGTTACAAATCCAACTCTAGTGGTACGGAATATGTAATCTACTTGGATGCTTATTGAGCAAGCATCTAATTCTTAGGCGTTTGTTGAGCAAGCATTTGGTTTTAGACACTTGCTCAAATGGTGCCTAAGTACTGGGTGCTTTCTCAACAAGCTCCCAAAAACGGCTACATTTAAATGACCAATTTCAATAGATATCTCTCTTCCTTCCTACAAAAATACCATACACCACATTTTCTTCTCCTTCCACAACAACAATATACTACACCAAATATCATTCTACTCCCACTTCTCTCCAACAAAACTATTTTTTGATTTTGATGCCGATGCTACAAGATATAGCTTTGAGGGATTCAATTTTGAAGACAATACAGTTCTTATTGGAAGAGCGTTTACTACTGCTAGTTGGACTTTGGCGGAAGACTACAATTTATTCTTCCTTTAGGGTGCACTCTCAGCCGATCCGATCCGATCTGAAATGCCGACCAAAGTGGTGATACTTTTTGGGACAACATTACAAATTGTTACAATCAAAGGAACATTGATAGCAAAAAATCACTTTCTTCGATCAAAGGTCGTTATAGAAAAATTAACCATCAAACATAAACATTTGACTTGAATGTTTAAGTTAAAGCAGATGAACCCGAGTAGTTTTATAGGTAAAATGCATTTGGTAAGATTAACTAATTATGATATGTTTACAAATTATTTTATCATTATCCAAATGTTTTATTCTGTTCTTTTTGTAGAGGGTGACTGTAACGACCCTGAATTTTTTACATTTGAAATGTGAATATTTAATTGAGTTTAAATATTCGAATGATAGTTTAATTTGAAATTCGAGATATCAGAATGAATTTGGCAATTAAATCTTTGAATTTAATCGTTAAATTTGGATAAAAATTTGAATCTTTAGTTTTAAGCTGATTAAAAATAATCTGAAGGCTTGTAAAATCTATATTGGTAATTCTGAAGATATTGGAACTTTCAGAATTGAATTTGAAACTGTTTTGTCCAGTTTTGAAATTTTATCGTTTAAATTGAATTTAAAAATAGCGTTCCGGGGCACAGTCTCGGAATTTGACGAAACTAGTTCCATTGGATCCATAATATTGTACTATTATCAGATTTCAATTTTCGTGATGTTTGGAGTGATCGTTTAGCCATACGATAAGCAAACGCGCTGAAATTAAATCGAAATTCAATTTAATAACTGGTCCAAAAAGCTATCTTCTCCATACGATCGAATTTGGACTCGGAACCTTTTCCATTGCATTCGGAATAGGCGTATAAAATTACAAACGCCTAGCGGCACATCTCGATAGGATATCAGAATTTTGAGTTGCAAATTTGTGACGATTTGAATCAGAATTTAAATTGAATACATATATTTATACTCCGGTCAACATCAGTTGAAATTCTTTCTTTTCCAAGTCAATGTAGCCTGTTGATTGAGGTACGTAAACATCTTTTCCTTGTTCCCTTTCCAGCTGATAACGCGTACGTTTGTTCCCTCTTTCCACCTTTAAACACTCGAGCATTTCGTTCAAAATCAAACGAAATAAAATGGCCAGAAACAACTTTCCCCTTCTAAACCAATTCAAAACCCTCAAAATTAAATCGAACTCGATTTCGTAAGAGGCGAAGTCTCGGGATTGGTAGCTCGAGCAAAGAGATGGCAGCGTTCATCCACGATGAAGGCGGTTTCTAGTTCAAGCACGGCGGCATCAGCAATTCGACGTGGGGTTAAGCTCGAGTACGGCCTTAGAATTCGCGATGGAAGAGGTGCCGCACGCTCGTGCAAAGGGAAGGGCTCGACCTGGAGGCGCGTACGTGCATCGGTTTGGGGTTCGGCTGCGGCAGCTAGTTTGGGTTGTAGGCGATGCGTGTTCGGGGGATGCTGGCATTTGTGGGAGTCGCGATTAGGCGACTAATCTGGGCAGCGAAGGTATTTGCATCGTGTTTTTTTTTTCGATTTATATATTTTTGAATAGTATAGTTAAACTGGAATATTTACAGTGAGATATTAGATTTTTATTTAATATGTATATGCAGAAAATAATAATAATAAAACAAACTGTGAGGTTTAAAATAGAATTTTTGTCAGTTAGAGAAAGGTATGCAGATTTTTATATATACAGAACAGGAAAGAAAGAAAAAAAATCACAGTAAGGTATACGATTTTAGTGTTCGAAATTGTGTTAATTTATATATATCTGGCTTAAACTATTTTCAGATTTATGTTAACATACGATTTAAGTTTTCAGTTTTCAGATTTTAAGTTGCGAAAAAAATATAAAATATTTTTGTTAAACTGTTTAAAACCAAGAAGATATATTGCAGTAAGATATATGGTTTTTAATTTATATATAGAAACGATTCAGAAAGTAGAAGTTTTAAATGGCAATATAAATTACATTATATGTATATATTTTTATAGATTTTGGGATCTATATAAACTATTTTCATATGGATATGTGTTTCAAAAATAAAGGTAAAAATAAATATACATATACATATTTTTATTTACTAGTTATTATAAAAAAATAAATATATGGATTTGGAGATTAATTTGTTTTATAAACTTATTTAATTAATTTAGTCACTAAAAATATTTTATAAAAAGGAACTAGTTTAAAATTAAATTGTTAGTTAAATTAAATCATCAGTTAAAAATAAAAACTATTAAACGATAATTGATTGTTCGATTTATTTGAATATTAATAACTTGTATAAATATTTATACAAGGTCTAAACGGTGAAGAAAACAAACTGGATTGGAAATGGACTGCAAAATAGAAATAAAAATAAAAGCAAAGGTGAGATCTTCTCACTCAAGTTGAAAGTTGGATTTGCAGTTATTGATTGATTGCTGTTTGGATGTGATATAGTATATATAGTAGTATATAGCAATATATATATATATATATATTGGAATATGTATATATCGGGATTGTTGATTTCCCGCATTAAATAGCGGATGAGACCCTATTGCGCCGCATAATAGCGGATGATATTTTTATAAATCCAATATACCGCGATATTCCACCTCGAAGTGGAATTGGTATTGTGCTAACATCTGTGGATGCAGGAAAACAGGTTGGAGATATCCAACTGGATTCCTCAAATTGTTTGAATATTATTTCATATGTGAATGATGTGATTTATTGATAATCTGTGGATGATTTATTGATAATTGAAACTGTTGAAGGCTAAAATTTAGCCGAATGTATTTTTGGTATCGTTAGATACCAGAAATGAATATAAATTGGATTTTGAAATTAAAGTGGAAAACTTTAAGTGAATTTATTTTTAAGAATTGAATTTATTTGAAAGAAGGAATTTTAAAGTATAAAAATTGATTTTTGAAATCTTACCGAATTAATTCCAAATTATGGTAAAAGATATTAATAAATGAGTTTTGAATAATATTATTTAAAAGTTGAAGAATTCATTTAAAAAATGGAATTTTGAATAATTTGGAAAGAATAAAGGAATTTATTTAAAAGTGATAAATTTCTAGAAATCAAATTGTAATTGATTTGGTATTTGAAAATGAACCTTTGAGAAATCAATATGGAAATTTATTTGGAGTTGAAATAAATTTAGAAATCAAATTTGTAATTAATTTGGTGATGGAAAATAAATCATTGGAAAATTTGTTTGAAATTGATTTAGTGTTTGAAAAATAAATCTGGAAATCGATTTGCAAATGATTTGTTACTTGGAGATAAATTCAGAAATAAATTGCAATGTTTTATTCTATTGAAATAAAACTTAGAAATCAATTTGTAATCGATTTGGTATTGAAATAAAATTGAGAAATCAATTTGGAATTTGATTTTGGGGTTAAAAGTGAATATTTGGGAATGTAAATTCAAATTGGAATTTATAAAGGAAAGGGAAATTTGTTTTCAAAGTAAGCACTGATTTATTTTTAAAGTGTGGAAATAAATTTACGGATTTGGAACGTAAATTTAAAATAAATCGATAAGGATTTATTTAATTGGTTTAAATGTACCATTTTGAAATGAAAGTGTATTTTCCTTGAAAATTCGAGTATATTTCCAAAGTAGCTTTTACAAATATAAATTAAAAGTTCTAAAGTTGGTTTTTAAAAGTGAATATTTGGAAATATATTCCGCGTAAGGAAATTGATTTGAAATTTATTTTCAAAAGTCTGAAAGATGAAAATTGATTTGAAATTTGTTTTCAAAGTGTTGAAGTGTGGGAAAAAATATATATCTTGTGAAGATATTTTGAAAATAAATAATTTGGGAAAATTATTTAAATCCGATGATTGTTGTGAATATTGTTGATAGTTAAATCACCGACTATCAATATTGCCTTTGAAATGGCACTTGAATTTGTTTTTTTAAACAAACGCTCATTATTCGATTTAGCCGGGAAAGGACCTTTGTGTCAGATAACCCATTCCAAATAATGATACGACGTGTATGAATTGAAATTGAAGACCGGTGTGAAGACCGGGTATTTCGAAAATGAAAGGACAACCTGTCGAATGTCTCTGCACCGAGTTGC
Organism: Allium fistulosum; assembly: GCA_030737815.1. Taxonomy (NCBI): domain Eukaryota; kingdom Viridiplantae; phylum Streptophyta; class Magnoliopsida; order Asparagales; family Amaryllidaceae; genus Allium; species Allium fistulosum. The sequence goes on along the minus strand of CM060904.1, from coordinate 1,212,048,845 downwards.
TCCGGTATAGAAATTTATATCACTCTTTTTGTGATGGGAAGTCCGATCGGGATTGTAATACCCGGATTGCAAGGGCTTCTTTGAAAGTGCCTTCGGTTCTGTTCGAACCCGGAACAGACTTGTATGGTTACGTGTTTGACATTACATTTTGAGATATAAAGCTGATTTCTTTCAAATACATTTCTGTTGGTGGCGGAGAATTTATTCTCTTAGCTTAACACCGTTCTTTGAGACGTACGAGCTCAGAGGTTATGTAGTTGAAGGTTATCAGCGATATATTCCCAATTTGGTAATGTGGCATGCTGAGTGTTGCTGTGTGTTGATCATTTATTGATCATTTGTGATCAAAGCACAGCTTTGTGAAAAAGCGTAGCTTTGTGGACGAGACTTCGTCAGACCTCACTCCCCGGAAATGGTCGAAACAGGAATATGCGGCAAGGTTATGAGGGTCGCGCCCTTTAGGGTATGTCATTTCCTTCTGGAAAAGGGTGGTATCAGGTATGGAGCCCTGGTATTTAACCTATGTGGATACTCCGATCTCATTTATTGTGTGATTGTGTGTTTATCGAGGCGCCTCGGATAAAGGTCCCAAAGGACCGGGGGATGGCATATTCGTGAGTTACCTAGTTACAAGGGTAACCCGGCCTTGTGTTGGCAGAGAGCTAGTTAGTTCTCGGGACGTCCAGCCAGAGGCGATCCCATGTGGCGGTAGGAAGTTCCTTAGCCTGACCATTTGTTAGCAATCCATCTTCCAATACGAACCGTGTACGGTATTAGTTATAGAACCTGCCATTTACTTATGGTGGCGCCCCACTGTTTAGATGGTAGCTATAGTAGGCATAGTTCGGAATGTCTATGCTGGCTAAGATTAATATTATACTTTTGAAATGTTTTCCACACTAGACATTAATAATAATAATCCAATGATTTGCGTAGTAAGCATCTTTGACTATCATAAGAAGAAATCTCCTCCAATTCTGCGTTTGCATTGTGTGTGTGGCGAGAGGTCTTATGGTAGTTTCATTTTCCAAAAGCATTGCGAATTAATTTTATTTTCTTTGTGAAAATAACTGTTTTATGATATCACACCAGTCACCATGACTGACTCGGAGTTTATTGTTTCCTTTCTAAACTCTGGGTGCCCATAATTTTCCACACGGGCAGCCTAGAGTTATGTTATCAGGATATTCTGGAGCTTTGGAAGCAAGTTGGATGGCGAGACGTACTTCCGTACTTGTTTAGTTATTCCGCTGTGTATTCTGTATGAGGACAGGTTTATATAACTGTCCATTATTGTATTGAGTTGTATATTGACTTTGATGATGTATGTATAAACTGATATAGTTCTTTGTTTAAAAGACTAGTGATTATCTATTATATATTTTTCCGCTGCGAATGTGAGATTCTGATATTGTTTCTGTTTCTGTTTTTCTATTCTTTCTTTTCTTCTGTCTTATTCTACCTCTCCTTTTAACCCTAATGGTTCGGTTTTCCGGCATTCGATTGCGCGGCATTTGATACAGTGGATGTATTAATGTCGACTTTCAAGCGTCGAAAAGTCGCAACCGTTACATGTGGTATCAGAGCAGCCGGTTAAGCGATAACCTTGGCTCTGTTGGGTGTTACTCATTAGAGATAGAGTCTGTAGTACTCTAGAATGAGTGTAAGTGTAATAATAGATATGAACGCGTATTTGTTAGTGAATACAAAATTTGTTTTGTATTGTGTTGACTTATCGGTTGATTGTTTATAGATTCTGGTCGGTGCAGTCTGGCCTACTGTAATCGATAGGGGTTTCTAAACTCTTAAACAAGATAAACCGACATAGTATTGTTTTAAATAGGGTAAATGAAATAATTTTACCCAAAACTATTTTTATGCAGAAAAGAAATGATTTTCTATAAATTATTATTGTATATGGATGTTTGGTTGTTAGGAAGTGATAACATTGAAATATTATCATCATTATATGAAAATTGAATAAGAACTAATGGTATAACCAAAGATTTGGAGATAAATTCATTTAACAAATGAAATTTATAAATGTGAATTGAAAATATAAGGAAATGAATTCATATACGAATGAGATTTGTAAATGTAAATTATAAATGTGATCTACAATTTGAAATAGAATTCCAGATAGAATATTTGAAAATAAATTCATTAATGGAATAATAAATGAGTTGATAACTTATACAATTTGAATTTTGATAGAATAAATTTAACTTAAAGGATAGAGTTAAATTAAAGTAAGTATAAGTGAATCAATTAAATAAAGTGAAAGTTGATTTGGAATAAGATTCAAATTGAAAAGAAATGAATTTGTGAATGAACAAATGAGTTTACATTTGTAAAAAAATGAACTGGAAATTGAAAAATAGAATGAGATTGGATTTGAATCAAGTTAAATAAAAGTCCAAACTTGGAAAAAATAAAATAAAATGGATTGAATTCAAGTAAACTAACTTGATAAATTATTAATTCATGAAATGATGAATTGGAAGTTGAATTAGTTAAATTAAAGTTGAATTGTGAGCTGAATTAAAATGGTTTAAATTTGCATATGAATTCAAGTAGTATAAATAAATTGAAATTTCCTTGTTATTAATTAAGTAAATTCGAGATGAATTGAATATGGAAATTGAAATTTAAAATGAATAAGTGAATGTACTAATTGAATTGAATTAGTAAATGGAATAAATTCGATAAATGAAAACCAATCAAAGAAAATAAATTGGAAATTGTTTATGAGAAAGAAAAAAATAAATGATAAACTTGAGTTTTGAATTGAAATAACTTAAGTAAATATTGGACAATAACTCAATTTAAGTGAAACTTTGAAATGGTTTGAATGAAAACTTAGTTGATTAATGAGTTGGAAATGTGAAATTGAATAGTGATAAATATATAACTTCAGTAATGAAGTGAAAATAAATACAAGAAGTGTATATAAATATTTTCATTGTTGTTGTCGAGTTTTGTACAATGGTTTTAAACAAATCGAATGGTTTTGTGAATATGAAATGTAAATTTAATTAAATGGAAATGGTATGTGAAATGGTCGTAAGCAATTTGATTTATATAGAAACCATTGAATTGAATATAAATCAGATGAACGCAATTTAATTTGTATTGAAACTTTATAAATTGCTAATGGAAATTGTTTTGGATGTATTGCTAATGAAATCTATATATTTGTTATTGAAAATGAGTGAAATGTTAATAGATTTCCTATATTTGTCACTGACGTGTTTAAACTGAGTAAGTACAGGTTTTTGGAAGCCGTTTGGCTGCATTTTGAGTTGCGCAAAATGCTAAAAATAAACTGCTTTGCTTAAAAATGCTAATAAGGTATGCCCATGCAATAAAAATAGGAAATATGAACTGTTTTTTCTGCTTTTCCAACCAAGTGGGTCGATGTATATATATTTATATCTTTTGTCAAATTGCAAAAGCTCCTCCGTACAAAGGAGACTTCGCCAAATTTTTTTGAAAATTTTGGGAGTTAGAAAAAAATTTGAAAATTTGGAAAAAAAAATTTTGTTAACGGAAGATTGATTTTCAAATTGTAATGAAAACGTAGGAAGTGAACTAGAAAAGGTAAATAAGATTCAATCTTCGAAGTTAAAGATGAATCGAATTCAAGGAAAATTTGAAATGAAAATCTGAATGAAAATTTGAAGATAAAATGAATTCAAATTGAAATGAAATTGTAAATTGAATTCAAATGGAATTGAAAATGCAAAGTTGAATTGTGAAGCACAACCTCTATGCTCACAATAACAAAGAGTATTAAAAGAAATACTGTCTGTTATTACGAAGAATAAGGCTGGATAGGAGCGGCCATCCGTAGTTGGTCTTACACTAGTATTGGTTACCTCGATAGGAGTGGTATATATTTTTCATTTTTCATCATTTCTTTATTTACTCCCATCGACATACCCAATTACCAGTATAAAACGAACTACGATGGTTCATAATAGTTTAGGACAATATATATAATAATAACACAGATACAAAAGAATGCGGAACACAGATAACAAAAGATCTCATATATATATATATAACTGATGTCAGTTACAATACATTTGACACGATACATATGATACAACTACAACTGTCGACTCTGGAAGTTATATATACATGTACATTATCAACTAATATACATGAATACATATCAACCTATACTATGACACGACTACTCCAAAAGATGTGAAAAGTCTTCATAGCTCAAACAACAACTCAAAGCAGGAAATCTACAACCTGAAATAACTCGGGTCTGACCCGAGTATTACATTCAAAAGAAAATAATACACGGGTCAGTCTAATTCAAACTCAGTTATTAATGCACAGAAGCAATAATAATCAATATCAAATAGACGACAATCACAGAAATCTCGTATATCCAACTCATCGATAAGAGAATCGGATAACGGCAGATATAACACTAAACAGTGTTAAACAACAAATTAGCAGATTTAAATCATCAACAAAGATAAGTGAAAAGAATATCAATGAAGATAATCTTAAAAACATCAGAATTGCCTAAACGGCAATTAACAACAAAATCTAATTATTAAGAAAATAATTAGAAACTCATAATCTAATTATCCAATAGGTAATTAGACAACAACAAAATGATCAATTTAAAACATCAACTCTAGTAGGGCTACAGTACACGCACGCGTGTACGGCCTCGCCACTACCATAATGAAATGCGCAGAAGATCAATGCATCAAAAACAAATGGATCCAACTCAGACCAAATGAAACTCAGGTGCAATCAAAATGAATAGTGACATGCACAAGTGACTCGAACCAGTGAGTCAAGTACAAGTCAAGACAGTGTACAGTATTGAAACTGCAATTTCCAAAATGAAGCAAGAAAACTCAATATGCAGAGAAACTGCAATTTCCAAAATGAAGCAAGAACTAATGTTCATGAACATGAAGGCAACAGATAGAAGTCACCAGTAACAACTATATGAACTGGGCAGTGCAAACCAATTAGAAAATGTATATGAACATGAACTAGTGACAAATGCCCAAGTATCACAATCAAGAACAAGAACAAAACTTCAACAAAGCCAACCCCACTACAAGCAACTCAGAGGATCAAGTACAGAGAGACCCGAATGCAAGCAGTATCCCTGCAACTTGAACCGGACTTCAAATCAAACAATAATGTGAAAATAATCAGTGCACGGCAGACAAGATATACAATAAGCACATATAGCTGTGAAGTACATAAGCAAATCCAAATACCAAATGAAGACAACGACATCTGGTATACCAAATCAGGTGATAAACATGCACAGGCATAAGCTGCCTAAGCATGATGCAAAACAATTATAAATGAATCAAGATTAGTGAAGAACCCAGACTCGTGAACCAGATTCGACCAATGACCAAGGCTACAAAATGCAACACTCAAATGGACCCCTGGGCGAGAACTGATACCAGAAACAAGGCTCAACTTCAAGCAATTTCAAATGTAAACCAGGCCAGAGTAGTACCGATCAATGTAAAGCAAAATCGTCACAGTCAATGCTAATGAATGATTTAACCTTCATCACAAAGTAAAAGAATTTTGAAGCCGTGCTTTTAATCGAAATTGAACAAGTCACATATCAAAGCCGTGTTTCAAAACAAAGAAATTCACGAAGTTGAATTCACAAAACCAGATGACCAAATCAAACCCAATGAAACAGCAACAATGAAATAGCAGTAATCTATGAAACTGCACCAAAGGGATGGCAACTGGAAAATCAAGTCAGGTTGAAAACACGATAGGGATAAACACACTTGACTGCAAGGAGACGTACAACAAGTGATACTAAGTGCAACTGAAAATCAAAGCAGCAGTATGAAAGTGTAAAACAAGTGAATTTAACACACAAACCTTAAGTATAAACTGAACATAGCCAATGCACTGCAACATGTTCGTAATGACGACCAGGAACAACAGTGAATCAAGAAAGACTCGAGTGCCACCAAAACTCAAAACCAAGCAGTGAACATGAAAATCAAAACCAGTGTATAGTTCGACAAATGCTCAATGCAGCTACAGCCACGACTTATATGATTCAAGTCAAGGATCAAGGCAAGCACTTGAACTGATGAAGGACGCAAGTAACTTCAAGAAAGACAAAGCTCAAAATTTCACTTTATCAGGTAATTACAACTTGCAGTGACTACCAGTGAATAACCACAGTTATAGGAAAACTACTCCATAGAGATATGGATACTGAAAACACACAAATACATACCTAAATGCTCAGATTAATGCAAGCACTAAAGTATAGTCTCGAAATCACCCGTAGAAAAAGCAGTGAAAAAAAACCCAGGTTGCAGAGATGCAAAATCACAACAGTTGTAGAAATTCGAAATTTAAGAAAATCATGTTTTCACCACAAAGTCACAGAAAATCAAACTAAAGTCCAGGTGAGTTCAAATCAGAAAGTCCAAGCACTAATATTCAAATCAAACAAAATCAAACGGCCGAAGATCAGTGTTGATACAATCACTGAAGTTCAAACTAGAAGTGAGTGAAGAATCACTCACCTTTGCAAATCGAACCGAAGCAGCTAAAGCAAGCCTTGTCGAAGAACGCACCCAAAGATCGCCTACTTCAGAGGCGAAGCCGTGGTCTTCGAAGGATTGAGCGGAGCCAAAAGAAAAATGAAACCCTAATTTTTGATGCAGAGGAATGAACAAAAGACGAGCCGCCACCATTTATCTTTCTTTTCGAATGTTTGCTTAGGGTTTTCTTTTGTGTTGATTTCGAACGAAAAATGAATAAAGGGTAAAAGGGAACGGGTTGAACACTTAGGTGGTTATCACGGCAGAAACAATCAAATGAATACGTGGGCAAATATTCGAAGTGTAAAGCCCACTCAACAGTCAACGAATTTTTAAAAGAATTTCAACCCAACATTCGAAGAGAATTCAACCGATTAAAATACCAACAGTAATTAGCTACCGATTTAATCGTCTAATGACGATGATCAATCGATACGAAACCTCGGGTTGTTACAGACTCCCCTCCTTATAAAAATTGCATCCCCACAATTTTCATAATTAAAGTTGTCTATAACAATTATTTTTCTAACAAAAAATGGTTAAGCTAGAAAATAAAGATCGAAAACACAAACACCCAAGAAATCTTTCAATTTCATAAAAGAGATTTACAAATTCTCAACAAAATCTAACTATCAACAGAGATAGATAGGAAACAACAATTCGATATGCTCAACGTAATCCAAAATCAGTTAGAGACTATAAAATCTGATAATCATTAAAATTAGCAAATATCCAATTATCAGAAACGATAATCAGAAAACACAAATATCTAATTAACAAAAACGATAATCAGAAATCTCAAATCAACAAATATCTAATTATCAAAAACGATAATCAGAAATCTCAAATCAACAAATATTTAATTACCACAAACGATAATCAAATTTCAAATCAACAAATATTCGATTACCACAAACGATAATCAAATCTCAATTCAACAAATATTCGATTATCAAAAACGATAATCAAATCTCAATTCAACAAATATTCGATTATCAAAAACGATAATCAAATCTCAATTCAATAAATATTCGATTATCAAAAACGATAATCAAATCTCAATTCAACAAATATTCGATTATCAAAAACGATAATCAAATTTCAAATCAACAATTATTCGATTATCAAAAGCGATAATCAAATCTCAAATCAGCAAATATTCAATTATCAAAAGCGACAATCAAATCCCAAATCAGCAAATATTTAATTATCAAAAGCGATAATTAAATCCCAAATCAGCAAATATTTAATTGTCAAAAGCGATAATTAAATCCCAAATCAGCAAATATTTAATTATCAAAAGCGATAATTAAATCTCAAATCAGCAAATATTTAATTATCAAAAGCGATAATTAAATCTCAAATCAGCAAATATTTAATTATCAAAAGCGATAATTAAATCTCAAATCAGCAAATATTTAATTATCAAAAGCGATAATTAAATCCCAAATCAGCAAATATTTAATTATCAAAAGCGATAATTAAATCTCAAATCAGCAAATATTTAATTATCAAAAGCGATAATTAATGTGACGCCCCACTTCTATACCCACGCTAGACAAGAACACTACGGTGTAATGCTGTCGACTAGCACAGAGAATAAGGCTGTTGAGGAGCGACCACCCGTGTAACTTCTTTGAGCGAGCACCGATATGTCAGATAGTATAGAATGCATATCGTTTAAGGAGGAAATCCGGCATACCGATTCAAACTCAAAGCTATCACACAGTGGCTATATATAATCTTCGGAAACAAACATAGAAGTAAACATAACATAAATCAGTCACAGACATCCATATCACAAAGGCGGAAAAAGATATGAATATATATATAACACATGAAAGTGTACATCAGAGTAGTGGTCGGAAAGATCCACGATAATACAAAAGAATAGCAGCACGTGCTATACAAAAGAATAAGTACACAACATAGAGTCTATATCTCAAATGTGTACATCCAAAAACTACTAATCTAAGTAGTTAGCCAAAAGTCAGAATAATCCTGAAGAGAAGTCAAGCAGAAGCACCTGTAACATCTTGGTCTGACCCGAGTATTATTTATAAGAAAATAATAAACGGATCAGTCTAGCTATAAATATCAGATGATATGGTATAAAATAAAAGACATAGCATGAACATGTAATAAGCATAGAGGCATACTACTATAAGTATGTAATTGAAAATCAACAAGAGATTAATCAATATCACAAGAATCTTCTCAAAGATAAAATAGGGTATCATACCCTAAACTTGTATTCATAACAAGTCAATGACACACAAATTCACCAATGCACAAAAACTGATATCATATCAATGAAAATCATGAAAATTGGTGAAGCATAAATTCCAGAAATCATCACAAGAAATCCAGAAAACACATAAAAAGGGGGGAGGCCTATCACAAGAATGGGAGCATGAAAACTCACCAACGCGCGTAACACATGAACGAGAAGCTATCTCATGGAAGCTATCCATTAAATTTTGACACACGAACGGCCCGAAGACCATGGGGTGATACCCCAATATGTGATGGTGAAACATCACACAAACGGGGTTTAGTCTCCCTCGTAGACAAAGAGACATCGCTCTCGCTAGTCTAAATCACAAAACTGATCGTCATGGTCATAAGGAAGTGTCAATTACATTAAGCCAGTAAATATATGAGTTTAGCTTCATGTCCCATAACCACTAGCTTAACTTAAATATTTACGAACAAACTGTAGATCTTCACTAGAAAATTGTCACAAAAGGGTTCAATCGAACAAGTCCAAGAGCTAACCGACGAAGTGAACGCAAGCGTTTCATACCACTCGTTTTACTAAGTCGTTTAATTCGATTTCTCATCCGATTGAAGTAAAGGCTTGTCTATACTAATAGGTTGGAAAATGGTTTAGGAAAAAGAGCTTTGTAATAAAATAGAGTTGAAATCGCTTTGATGAAAGAGTTTTGATATTTACTACTAGTATTGAAACCTTCATATTTTTAAAGTGACAAATCACAAAAATGATTGTAGAAACAATCTATCACAAAAATTCACATTCAAAGACGTGAACAAAATCCAAGGAAATCAGCTCAAAATGCATCAAAGTGGAAGTTCTGTTGAATGTTTTTCAGATAAGATCGCCTACGGAGGGGGGTCCAGGGGGTGGCAACCCCCTAGGTGGGGGTGCGGGGGCAATGCCCCTGATACGGTGTTCGACCAAAACGGTACGACCTAGTGAAGACAAGCGACCTCATGAAGCCAAACGACCTAAGGGGCCATGCGACCTAACGGGTCATGCGACCTACGACCCAGGTGGAAGACAGGTCGAGCGATCTAACGACCCGTAAATTTCAACTGTTTTAATAACGTAATTAGTTGAAATTTTATGAAATTTTAAACGATAAAATTTTGAAATATAAATTTGATATTTGGAATGCGTTTAGTTAAACATAACAACTGGTAAATTTTCGTCCGAAAATATGAAAGTTTATTTCGCGCGTAAATTTACTTCAATTTAATCAGTTAAAAAGCGATGAAAATAAAATGTTCCGAAACCTAAATATTTTTACATAGAAAATTCTAAACCATCTTCTGAGCAAGATTTCAGTTTGTCGTTTTTCCAAATTCGGACATCTTTGGCTCCGTCGATCTTATTTTTCAGCGTTTTTCTTGCATTTTCCGCTATTAGAAAATTCGAATTTTTATAATTCGATCGAGCCACTGATAATTTTATACCATTTTGATCGTCTCATCGTGCTGATATCCGCAGTCTATTTATTTCTGTATTCGACGTCGGTTACGCAGTGAAAATCGACGTAACAGTTATCGGAGCGATAACATATTTCGTTTCTTTCTTTTCCTTGTCCTTTCAAATTTCAAACGAGTGAAACTTCTCAGTGATTGCTGCATTTATTTGAAAAGCAATGCTAGACCCTTCTTTTCATAATATTTCCATATATATTTTGCGTGTGCCTCTTGTTTTGGTGTCTTCTCATATTTCCAGCCGAGTGAACTTTGCCATATTTAATTTCAAATCAACAGCTGCCCACTTTTATTTATTCTATTCTACGTATTAAAGTTTTGTGACTTCATCTTCGTCCAACACAAAAGAAGATACAAATTATATATTTGCATTTCGCCTGCAACCATCCCTCCTCCTCTTCTTTCGAATCGCCCACCCTCCTTTATTTTAGTTTTTCTTCCCCACCACCGCTTGCCGCAGCAACAACAGCCACCACTCCCCCTTCCTCCGCCACAACCCGAGACCACCATCGAAGCCTTTAACTCGGCAACCATGCGAGACAGCCACAGCCCAGCAGAGACCCCTCTTTACCAATACCCTCCGAGCCTCACCACCATCGCCATCAGTTCTCTCCCCGCCTCGTTTCCATCTGAACTCCACAGCCTAATCACGCAGCCTCTTCCCCTCCGCCCTTCCACCACGCGCAACCACCACCACTCCTCATCCCACGTTCTCCACCCCACTCCGCTGCTTCACCTCCGCCACCATCCTCCTCCTAACCTCACATAACACTTCCCGCTACCAACCCATCGACCCAATCCATATCTCCACGTCTTGTCTCCCCTGCCACCGCCGAAACCCGCCACAATCCTTCCCTCCTCCGCATCCAGTCAGCCTCGTCCTCATTGACAAAGCCGAGCTCCTCGTTTTGCATAAACATAATATAGGTATGTTGTACTTTAGACATACGTATATAAAATATATATATGTGTGTGTGTTTTGTGTTTGTTTATATATATTATAGCTATATATAGGTCAGGTATATTGTTTACAACTGCATACGTGTAGTTGTTTATTTTAAGTAGTTATATATTTCATTTGTTCTCTCTTTAGAATATATATTTATATGTTCGAGTATATATATATATGTATGTATAAGCTGTCTAATAGGTTCATTTACAACCTGTTAGTATATGTTATTTGCTATTTAGGATACATAAGTTTGTATAAGTTTTGTTGTAGATCTATTTCATAGTTAGTATATACATGTTGGTTATACTAATGCCTTGATTTATATATGCAAGTATAACTACGTATGCAAGTATATATATGAGGTATACTCATGCCTTGATTTTTGTATTGGTATATATATTTTGTATATTGATTTATATATGCGGATTTCAAAATATGTTGTAATTAATGTAAATTGTATACGTCTATGATATCATATATGTATGTTTGTATTTATTTTGTATCCATGCGAGTATGTACAGTTTTAGAATGGTTGATATGTATATTTTATAGCGGCTATATATATGGTCAGTGTGTTTATTCAAGTGTATATAAGTTTATATTAGTTAAAGAAGTTACAGTATAGATTAAGGTGTATATATGTTTATTACAGCTTATATATGATTTGTTGTATTTTATAATATTATACTTTATTATGTAAAGGTTGTGGTAATATATAAGTGTGTATATATATAGTGTCTGCATGCAACTTTGTGTGTTATTTTGTAGCCTCATGTTCATTCGTTTGAACAAGATAAGTATATAAGTTTTTGTATGTTGTATATTGGTTAGCTTCATGTCTGCTTGTATATATAAATCAAATTAAGATGTGTATAGTTACATGACAGTTTGTATACAGTTATAGTTTGATGTTGTTTGTATGTATAGGTAGGCCTGCATATTTTACAAAGATGTACATACTTTGTGATGTATACCAGATGTATTTTGTATGAAGCAAAATTTATAAAAATTGATATGTATAGATCTTTATTTAATATAAGTTTTAAATTAAAAATTGAATCTATATAGTTATATATATACATGGGTAAGTTTTAAATTTGCAATTTCTGTTATTTATATGTGTATATATATAGATTTTGAAAGTTATGTGTTTTGAATTTTAAGAGGTACATGATTTTGTATATAGTATATATAGTTATATATATGTTCACTTATACTGTCGATCTTCGTCGATCCAGTTTGATTTGATTTCATCAATTTCAAGTTTTTAGCTTCGTTCTTCGATTCGAGTTCAATCTTGCCTTGCTTTGAGATTTCGTGCTGGGATTCGTAGCTCATTTCTTTGTCAAATCTATCTAGCCTCGAAAGGTGAGAAATCACTCACGATTAACGTTCTTATATTTATTAAATTTGATTTCAATTGAAACGACAATTGAAATATGCTGCTGTTAGTTATTTATATTACTATATATATGCCATCATCTGTATCTGTTCACCTGTGACACCTGACACCATTATCTGTTATATATATTGATATATATGCCATCATCTGTATATGTTCACCTGTGACATCTGACACCTTATCTATTATTTATGCTGATGATATATGCATGTTACCGTTGTTATATTATTATCATATCTGCTATCACTCTGCAAGTTCCCTATTAGTATAGAATTCACTATGGGTTGAAATGATACATACCCGAATGATCTGTAGAATAGGAAAAAATCGTTATGGGTTGAAATGATAAACCCAAGCGATTTTCAATTTATTTGAATTTGGGATTGCGGGTTGGAAAGATATATACCCATATATATTTAAATTGCGGATTGAAATGATAATTATCCGTACCACTTGACCATAGGGTAGAAAATTTTATACAGACCCCGTTAGTCTATATATAAATATTTTGAACATGATTTCTATGGTTTTGAAAAGAAATATATGGTTTTGATAAATATTGATTTTAAAGATTCATTAAAGTTGATTTAATAAAGTTGATAAATAATATGTTTAAGTATTTATTTAATACCTATATTTTCAAATATAGATTTTATAATGATTTGAAATTGATTTGAAATTATATTTATTTAGGAATTATACTTAAATAAGTTTGATTTGAAATTTATTAAATTTGAAATTCTAAAGATACGTTTTTTACTTGAATTTGATTAAAAGTGACTTTAATGAATATTTCAAATTTATATAAATTTAAATGGGATATTTTGTTTATTTAAAATTTGTGAATTGAAGTTGTATTAGATGTTATTGGAGTGTTGAATATTTAAAGCTTTGAAATATATTGAAATTGAAATGGCTTATTTTATGGTCTAAATATGAATTTGAAATCGATAGATTGAAATGGTTATTTAGAAACTGAATAGAATTGAAATTGATGATTTGAGATTTGATTAAATTAAAATTTTGGAATTCGAGTTAATGTGAATCGATTTGTGAAAGTTGAGGAAACTATTTTATTTTGTAAAGTAATTTTAAATTATATTTAAACTATTGATATTCTACTTTATAAATTATTTATTATAAACTATTTTAATATAAATCATTTTAATATAAATTATTTTATTTATAAACTATTTTATTATATATACTAATTTTAATTTCTAAACCGTTAAAAGAAAAGTGTTATGATTTCCAAAATGCTATAATTTCAAAGTGTTATGATTTCCAAAATGCTGTGATTTCCAAAATGTTTTGATTTTTTTTTTAAAAAAAAGGACTATGATTTCGGAAGCGTTATAACTTTGGAAAGTGATATGATTTTGGAAATGGATTTGTTTGAAGTGAAAGTGATATCATATTGATATGGTTTTGAAATGACAATGATATGTCGGTTTGGAAATATAAATATTTTGAAAGTTTATTAAATGACCATCGGTGTAATAATACGTAGTTATTAAAGAGACCGGGATCAGATATGGACATACTCTCTGTCGATACCGAAACCACTTTAATAACTAATATAGGCGGAGTGTTGATCCAGAACGAAGTGGATGGTTTGATGAACGCGTTGACTGAAGAAAGAGAACGATTTTGGATGACCCCTGACATGACTAAAACAGGTGCCGCGCCGGGCCATTGAGGTTCGCCACCTCTAGCGGACACACTTCTTCGATACCATATCTATTACTTTTGTGATTCGATTTGGGTGCACCCTGTGATTTAGGAGTGTTGTCTCGCGGTGTTGAGGTAGTAGCTGCTATGCTCAACATCAGTCCGGACCATGCAACTACTAGTATCCTAGTTGGTATCGCCTCATGTACCTTGTCATACTGATTATCCTATTCACGACCACTACGTTTTGGTTTGTACCTTTAGTATATGGATTGCCCTCTGGTGACTTCCAGTTTTGGGGAAACTACGGTCTTGTATATGCTCTTGAGAATAAAAATGTGTTAAGGGTGGAATGGGCCATGGCTTAACGCTAGTTTGATATTTTACTTTATGATAGACATTATTGTATATAGCGTATTCTATTATATAGTAGATAGTTTAACGGATCCTTAGAGGATGGTGATTCCAACATCCTTTGAGTTACTTGTATTTCAATTGTTATTTCACTTGAGTTGGGTTTATAAATATAAGAATGTTAATCCTTACTCGAGTGTTTTGTGTTTTGCTTTACGCTCGGGTCAGACTGAGTGTACCAGTATTCGAGACTCACCTTTGAAGTTGGAGCTTTGCTTGAAGATCCAACCATCTATTCTGCTTTCAGTATTCGATGATTCCAGTGATGTATTCTGATTTGTATTTGATGTATCGATTTACTCTTCCGTTGTATCTGGTTTAACTCTGTTGTAACTTATATATTTATATAGTAGCTTCATGAACTACTATCTCTTTTATTTCCGCTGCAAATTATTACTCTGTGTCTGTGATCTGTGATTATTTTATTTACTGTATATGCTGAGTTTTGCCAATTTAAATTAACAATTCGGTATTTTGGATCATTCAAGTTCGACATGTGCGGATGCGAATGGTCCAAAATATCGGGTCGTTACAGTTAGTATCAGAGCTTTGGTAGCTCTAGGCAAAACTTAACATATAGGGTAATGTATTTACAGAATCACTCTCATTCGAGTTTCAATCTCTTCCTTTTGACTCGATTCCTTTGAATTATGGAACGTTTCCTGCGGTTCCAAAAATTCATTCGTGTCCCTCACTATTCGTCTTCTTTCAATTCTGGAGCACCCCATAACTCCATTTTGAATGACATCTATAATAGATCGGCGGTCTCGCCAATCTTCGAATGATTTGTAAAGGGGTGAAACTCCTTTACAATAGGCATTGATTTACCGGAGATTTCTGTATCCTCGGTTTACGATGCTATCTATCTCCTGCTATACCTGAATTTTATTTCTTGAGATCGAATGTCGATTTACCTCGGAATTCTACAACGATCTTATTCTTGAAGTCGCGGTCGACCCGGTTAAGGTTGCCCGCGATTTATATAAACTTATCAATCTTCCTACTTTGCTATTAATCATCATATCTTGTTTCGAACTTATCTTCGAACCAAATTTCTCTTTGATTTAAGTCCATCAAATTTGAAACCCTATCCTTATTTTGAAAATTCATTCCCGTATCGTCGAGCAAAGAAATGTATGTGTAAACTAATATATATAAACGATTTAAATATATGCTGTGTTGTTTGAGTTGTTGAGGTTGATTTGGGTTTCCGATCGATTCGTCTGATCAACGCTATCGATAGGATTTCCAAAACACTTGAGCAGAGCAAGCTGACACAATGTTGTTTTCAAATTTGGAAAATAAAATAAAGTTTGTATGATTTTACTATATAGATAAGTATGAAATTTTCTTTAACCAAACTGTAATAAATTAATTATTGGAGTGATAATATTTGATTATCATTTATTGTTTTGTAAACAATTGACTATTGCAATATAAATAATTGAAGTTATAAACTTGGCTATAATGCAAATTTGAAATTTGAAATGTATTTAAATCAAGAATTTGAGAATTTAAATTTTTGGGTGATTTCAATTTGGTTTTTAAGTTTTAAAGTGTATAGTATTTAAAATATTTCAAATAGAAATCGTTTTCAAAGAATTTTAAAATGTTGAAATTAGTGCTCTTCTCTTTGTCGCTGGAAAATAATTTCGGTGATGGCGGTCGCATCATCGACATTCATTTTCGAGTTTCGAAGTGGAGAAACCATTCTGTAGCTTTGCTACGGTTTTGTTTTGAGAAAAAAAAATTTTGATTTGAATTTCTTCAGTATATTTTGACTTACATATATATATATATAGGTATCTTATTTTAAAATTTAATTTGATTTGATATAAATATATTATATATATCTCTAAATTGTTTAAAGTTAATCGGAAATCTAATTCTTAAATTTTGTTAAAGGATGATTTTAATTATAAATAAAACCAAAATTTGGAATAAATATTTAAACTTGAATAATTGAATTGGGAAAATTTTATTTGTATATTGTTCAACTGCATTCTAATACAACTTACCTAAATCATACAGAAGTTGAATATGTAATTGGATAATATATAAGATAAATTGAATTTATAAATAAAATTTAGTGTATAACGTTTATTATAAACACTCAAACTTTATTTATAAAGACATTTTATATTGTTATTATAAACACTCAAATTATACACTAAATTTTGATTATAAAGATGTTAATAGAGTTAGATAGGATAATAAGTAAACTCAGTTAATAATGAAATAAATTTGTTTTGAAAGAATTAATAAATTTGTTTTGAAAGAATTAATAAATTGAAATTTGATCAATATATGAAAATACCTTGAATTTAAAAGAAATTAATAGATGTAAATTAATTTAAATCGAAACTTTTATGTTTTAAATTAATTTATATGGGTTAAATATATGTGAGTAGATATATTAAGTAGAATAAATTTAACAGTAATTTGGAATAAAGAAGAATTTAAAATTGTTGAAGAAAATATGATTATAATAAAAGACTATTCAACTTTAGGGTTTTAGAAATTGTAAATTGAAGAAAATGGGATAATAAGATAATGAATTTAGAAATAGTTGAGATTGATTTTAGTGAAATCAAATGGATTAAATCAATTATTGAATATCAATTAATTTAAATTTGAATTCATATGGTTTAAATTAATTGTTATTTTGTATTTCAAATCTGTTTTTCTTTCTGGTTGTTTCTATTCTCCTACCTTCCTTTTCGAGGACGAAAAGTTTTGAGTGGGGGAGAGTGTAACGACCCGTAAATTTCAACTGTTTTAATAACGTAATTAGTTGAAATTTTGTGAAATTTTACACGATAAAATTTTGAAATATAAATTTGATATTTGGAATGCGTTTAGTTAAACATAGCAACTGGTAAATTTTCGTCCGAAAATATGAAAGTTTATTTCGCGCGTAAATTTACTTCAATTTAATCAGTTAAAAAGCGATGAAAATAAAATGTTCCGAAACCTAAATATTTTTACATAGAAAATTCTAAACCATCTTCTGAGCAAGATTTCAGTTTGTCGTTTTTCCAAATTCGGATATCTTTGGCTCCGTCGATCTTATTTTTCAGCGTTTTTCTTGCATTTTCCGCTATTAGAAAATTCGAATTTTTATAATTCGATCGAGCCACTGATAATTTTATACCGTTTTGATCGTCTCGTCGTGCTGATATCCGCAGTCTATTTATTTCTGTATTCGACGTCGGTTACGCAGTGAAAATCGACGTAATAGTTATCGGAGCGGTAACATATTTCGTTTCTTTCTTTTCCTTGTCCTTTCAAATTTCAAACGAGTGAAACTTCTCAGTGATTGCTGCATTTATTTGAAAAGCAATGCTAGACCCTTCTTTTCATAAGATTTTCGTATATATTTTGTGTGTGCCTCTTGTTTTGGTGTCTTCTCATATTTCCAGCCGAGTGAACTTTGCCATATTTAATTTCAAATCAACAGCTGCCCACTTTTATTTATTCTATTCTACATATTAAAGTTTTGTGACTTCATCTTCGCCCAACACAAAAGAAGATACAAATTATATATTTGCATTTCGCCTGCAACCATCCCTCCTCCACTTCTTTCGAATCGCCCTCCCTCCTTTATTTTAGTTTTTCTTCCCCACCACCGCTTGCCGCAGCAACGACAGCCACCACTCCCCCTTCCTCCGCCACAACCCGAGACCACCATCGAAGCCTTTAACTCGGCAACCATGCGAGACAGCCACAACCCAGCCGAGACCCCTCTTTACCAATACCCTCCGAGCCTCACCACCATCGCCATCAGTTCTCTCCCCGCCTCGTTTCCATCTGAACTCCACAGCCTAATCACGCAGCCTCTTCCCTTCCGCCCTTCCACCACGCGCAACCACCACCACTCCTCATCTCACGTTCTCCACCCCACTCCGCTGCTTCACCTCCGCCACCATCCTCCTCCTAACCTCACATAACACTTCCCGCTACCAACCCATCGACCCAATCCACATCTCCACGTCTTGTCTCCCCTGCCACCGCCGAAACACGCCACAGTCCTTCCCTCCTCCGCATCCAGTCAGCCTCGTCCTCACTGACAAAGCCGAGCTCCTCGTTTTGCATAAACATAATATAGGTATGTTGTACTTTAGACATACGTATATAAAATATATATATGTGTGTGTTTTGTGTTTGTTTATATATATTATAGCTATATATAGGTCAGGTATATTGTTTACAACTACATACGTGTAGTTGTTTATTTTAAGTAGTTATATATATTTCATTTGTTCTCTCTTTAGAATATATATTTATATGTTCAAGTATATATATATATATATATGTATAAGCTGTCTAATAGGTTCATTTACAATCTGTTAGTATATGTTATTTGCTATTTAGGATACATAAGTTTGTATAAGTTTTGTTGTAGATCTATTTCATAGTTAGTATATACATGTTGGTTATACTAATAAAGTGTTGGGATGAATAAGTAGTATACAGTATAACTACGTATGCAAGTATATATATGAGGTATACTCATGCCTTGATTTTTGTATTGGTATATATATTTTGTATATTGATTTATATATGCGGATTTCAAAATATGTTGTAATTAATGTATATTGTATACGTCTATGATATCATATATGTATGTTTGTATTTATTTTGTATCCATGCAAGTATGTACAGTTTAAAATGGTTTATATGTATATTTTATAGCGGCTATATATATGGTCAGTGTGTTTATTCAAGTGTATATAAGTTTATATTAGTTAAAGAAGTTACAGTATAGATTAAGGTGTATATATGTTTATTACAGCTTATATATGATTTGTTGTATTTTATAATATTATACTTTATTATGTAAAGGTTGTGGTAATATATAAGTGTATATATATAGTGTCTGCATGCAACTTTGTGTGTTATTTTGTATCCTCATGTTCATTCGTTTGAACAAGATAAGTATATAAGTTTTTGTATGTTGTATATTGGTAGCTTCATGTCTGCTTTTATATATAAATCAAATTAAGATGTGTATAGTTACATGACAGTTTGTATACAGTTATAGTTTGATGTTGTTTGTATGTATAGGTAGGCCTGCATATTTTACAAAGATGTACATACTTTGTGATGTATACCAGATGTATTTTGTATGAAGCAAAATTTATAAAAATTGATATGTATAGATCTTTATTTAATATAAGTTTTAAATTAAAAATTGAATCTATATAGTTATATATATACATGGGTAAGTTTTAAATTTGCAATTTCTGTTATTTATATGTGTATATATATAGATTTTGAAAGTTATGTGTTTTGAATTTTAAGAGGTACATGATTTTGTATATAGTATATATAGTTATATATATGTTCACTTATATTGTCGATCTTCGTCAATCCAGTTTGATTTGATTTCGTCAATTTCAAGTTTTCAGCTTCGTTCATCGATTCGAGTTCAATCTTGCCTTGCTTTGAGATTTCGTGCTAGGATTTGTAGCTCATTTCTTTGTCAAATCTATCTAGCCTCGAAAGGTGAGCAATCACTCACGATTAACGTTTTTATATTTATTAAATTTGATTTCAATTGAAACGACAATTGAAATACGCTGCTGTTAGTTATTTATATTGCTATATCTATGCCATCATCTGTATCTGTTCACCTGTGACACCTGACACCATTATCTGTTATATATATTGATATATATGCCATCATCTGTATATGTTCACCTGTGACATCTGACACCTTATCTGTTATTTATGCTGATGATATATGCATGTTACCGTTGTTATATTATTATCATATCTGTTATCACTCTGCAAGTTCCCTGTTAGTATAGAATTCACTATGGGTTGAAATGATACATACCCGAATGATCTGTAGAATAGGAGAAAATCGTTATGGGTTGAAATGATAAACCCAAGCGATTTTCAATTTATTTGAATTTGGGATTGCGGGTTGGAAAGATATATATACCCATATATATTTAAATTGCGGATTGAAATGATAAATATCCGTACCACTTGACCATAGGGTAGAAAATTTTATACAGACCCCGTTAGTCTATATATAAATATTTTGAACATGATTTCTATGGTTTTGAAAAGAAACATATGGTTTTGATAATTATTGATTTTAAAGATTCATTAAAGTTGATAAATAATATGTTTAAGTATTTATTTAATATCTATATTTTCAAATATAGAGTTTATAATGATTTGAAATTGATTTGAAATTATATTTATTTAAGAATTATACTTAAATAAGTTTGATTTGAAATTTATTAAATTTGAAATTGTAGAGATACGTTTTTTACTTGAATTTGATTAAAAGTGACTTTAATGAATATTTCAAATTTATATAAATTTAAATGGGATATTTTGTTTATTTAAAATTTGTGAATTGAAGTTGTATTAGATGTTATTGGAGTGTTGAATATTTAAAGCTTTGAAATATATTGAAATTGAAATGGCTTATTTTATGGTCTAAATATGAATTTGAAATCGATAGATTGAAATGGTTATTTAGAAACTGAATAGAATTGAAATTGATGATTTGAGATTTGATTACATTAAAATTTTGGAATTCGAGTTAATGTGAATCGATTTGTGAAAGTTGAGGAAACTATTTTATTTTGTAAAGTAATTTTAAATTATATTTAAACTATTGATATTCTACTTTATAAATTATTTATTATAAACTATTTTAATATAAATCATTTTAATATAAATTATTTTATTTATAAACTATTTTATTATATATACTAATTTTAATTTCTAAACCGTTAAAAGAAAAGTGTTATGATTTCCAAAATGCTATAATTTCAAAGTGTTATGATTTCCAAAATGCTGTGATTTCCAAAATGTTTTGATTTTTTTTAAAAAGGACTATGATTTCGGAAGCGTTATAACTTTGGAAAGTGATATGATTTTGGAAATGGATTTGTTTGAAGTGAAAGTGATATCGTATTGATATGGTTTTGAAATGACAATGATATGTCGGTTTGGAAATATAAATATTTTGAAAGTTTATTAAATGACCATCGGTGTAATAATACGTAGTTATTAAAGAGACCGGGATCAGATATGGACATACTCTCTGTCGATACCGAAACCACTTTAATAACTAATATAGGCGGAGTGTTGATCCAGAACGAAGTGGATGGTTTGATGAACGCGTTGACTGAAGAAAGAGAACGATTTTGGATGACCCCTGACATGACTAAAACAGGAGCCGCGCCGGGCCATTGAGGTTCGCCACCTCTAGCGGACACACTTCTTCGATACCATATCTATTACTTTTGTGATTCGATTTGGGTGCACCCTGTGATTTGGGAGTGTTGTCTCGCGGTGTTGAGGTAGTAGCTGCTATGCTGAACATCAGTCCGGACCACACAACTACTAGTATCCTAGTTGGTATCGCCTCATGTACCTTGTCATACTGATTATCCTATTTGCGACCACTACATTTTGGTTTGTACCTTTAGTATATGGATTTCCCTCTGGTGACTTCCAGTTTTGGGGAAACTAGGGTCTTGTATATGCTCTTGGGAATAAAAATGTGTTAAGGGTGGAATGGGCCATGGCTTAACGCTAGTTTGATATTTTACTTTATGATAGACATTATTGTATATAGCGTATTCTATTATATAGTAGATAGTTTAACGGATCCTTAGAGGATGGTGATTCCAACATCCTTTGAGTTACTTGTATTTCAATTGTTATTTCACTTGAGTTGGGTTTATAAATATAAGAATGTTAATCCTGACTCGAGTGTTTTGTGTTTTGCTTTACGCTCGGGTCAGACTGAGTGTACCAGTATTCGAGACTCACCTTTGAAGTTGGAGCTTTGCTTGAAGATCCAGCCATCTATTCTGCTTTCAGTATTCGATGATTCCAGTGATGTATTCTGATTTGTATCTGATGTATCGTGTTACTCTTCCGTTGTATCTGGTTTAACTCTGTTGTAACTTATATATTTATATAGTAGCTTCATGAACTACTATCTCTTTTATTTCCGCTGCAAATTATTACTCTGTGTCTGTGATCTGTGATTATTTTATTTACTGTATATGCTGAGTTTTGCCAATTTAAATTAACAATTCGGTATTTTGAATCATTCAAGTTCGACATGTGCGGATGCGAATGGTCCAAAATATCGGGTCGTTACAAGCGACCTAAGGGATATGAGGTCCAACGACCTAAGTGAAGCAAGGCCTAGCGACCTAAGGAAAATAAGGTCTAACGACCTAAGGAAAAGAGACTCGCGACCTAAGGACTCGCGACCTAAAACTCGCGACCTAAGGACACGCGACCTAAAACTCGCGACCTAAAGCTCGCGACCTAAATACACGCGACCTAAAACTCGCGACCTAAAGACACGCGACCTAAAGCTCGCGACCTAAAGACACGCGACCTATCTCCGAACGAGCTAATGTGAGCATATAAGGTCGAACGACCTAACTGCAAACGACTTAAGGCCGAACGACCTAAAATGGAACGACCTACCAAGCACGCGACCTAATGGGTAGGTAAGATCGAGTGACCTAGGGCCAACGACCTAGTGCAGAACAACCTACGACCTAAGTGCCAAGCGACCTACGACCTAACTCAAGGCGAACGAACTAAGCCCAGAACGGCAATTTGCAGGCCTGTCTTCTCAAAACCCGAACGACCTAAGCCCAGAATTTTGCCAAAACACTAAAAATTGGATTTTTCACCAATTCAATCCAAACCAAATGCAAATGCACATGCACAAGTGATAGGGAATCATTCCCAACAGTCCAATGACAGTTATAGGCAAGATGTGAGATCAAAAATCTCACCTTTTCCACGAAATTAATGTTGGAGAGCTTAAGAGCAAAGCAAGAATCAACCACAAGCTTGAATTTATGTTCTTCACCTTGAATTCAGAGTTTGATGTTGAATTTACTAAAGATCTTGAGCTTGGAATTTTAATTTCCCTTTCCCTCCACCATTTTTGAAGAAGCTTGAAGTATTTGATGAAGTGATGAAGAGAAGAGGGGGTTGGGCTGAGTTAGTGTGTGTTCAGCCCAAACCAAAGTCCTAAGCCAAAAAGTGATGAAAATTTCACTATCTCCAAACATATCGAAGTTTACACTCAAAAAATCGCAAACATCATTTTGAACTCAATGGAAGTGGTCTCGAGTCCTAATTTGACCGTATGCAAAAAGTAGCTTTTCGGACTAACATCCGACTAACGATAAAATATTTAAATAAAATATTTAAATATAAAATCGATAGATATGCGGGTTGTTACAATTAAATCTCAAATCAGCAAATATTTAATTATCAAAAGCGATAATTAAATCTCAAATCAGCAAATATTTAATTATCAAAAGCGATAATTAAATCCCAAATCAACAAATATTTAATTATCAAAAGCGATAATTAGAAGCAACAAATATCCGATTATCAAAAACGATAATCAGAACTCATATCAACAAATATCCAATTATCACAAGCGATAATTAGAAGCAACAAATATCCGATTATCAAAAACGATAATCAGAACTCATATCAACAAATATCCAATTATCACAAGCGATAATTAGAAGCAACAAATATCCGATTATCAAAAACGATAATCAGAACTCGTATCAACAAATATCCAATTATCACAAGCGATAATTAGAAGCAACAAATATCCGATTATCAAAAACGATAATCAGAACTCATATCAACAAATATCCAATTACCTGCAGATAATTGGAAATAACAAATATCTAGAAATCAGCTAAGAAGACTAGAAAATCAACATAAAAGGTTGGATCGATCCCATTAGATGGCGAGTTTTTAGTTCGCCGCACGTGCATCTCATATGCCCGAAGCTTACCAAGTACTCAACATAATTTTGGCGCCCATCAGATTGACCCGAAGGTCCACAGAGTGACCCAAAGGTCTAGTACTGGTATTTGACCCGAAGGTCCTCATATGACCCGAAGGTCCTCATATGACCCAAAGGTCCATCATAGTGGCTCGAAAGCACACAAAAGCATCAAAATCATCAAAATAGCAGAAGTTTCAATTTACGAGTCCAGAATTAACCGAAATAGCAAACGCACATGTCTCATACCACGTGTTTTACTAAATTGTTTGATTCTCTTCATCATTTCCTTGAAAGTGCAAAATTGTGTACTTTGTAAAAATACATTTTACATTCTCAAACGGACAAGTCCGTAATTAAGCGAATCAGTAAAAGAAAGAGGTCATAGTCCTCGATTTTGCTGAAATGTTTAAATCGCTTCCTCATTCTTTTGAAAGCGCAAACTGTTAAAATTCCTGAAAACAATTTTTTTTATATAACAATTCACATTCTCAACTGGACAAGTCCGGAGTTAAGTGAATCAGTAAAAGAAAGGGGTCATAGTTCTCGATTTTGCTGAATCGTTTAAGTCGCTTCCTCATTCTTTTGAAAGCGCAAACTGTTAAAATTTTTATAAAACAATTTTCATTTTAAAACGATTTTCCAGTCACGTGATTAAAGCAACAATATCAGTAGCAATTTCGAAAAGAAAATTGTACTTCTCAAATTACCGTAAAAACGGGTCACAAATCAGCATTGCGGAATAACTGCTTGAAAATCCACTTTTAAAATTTGACGGTTACTGAAGTCAAAGCGACAGTAATTTTTAAACATCAAAATCTCATCAAAATTATTTACATCAAGATGTAACATCAGTGAATTTTCATTCATTAAAATTGTCAACTAAACACCGTGCTTCAAAATATAGCACTAGTGTAAAAATCCCGTTATAAAAGTAACGGCAACAAAATACGTTTCATAACCAAGCATCGGTTCAACGTAAAATTAATGCAGTAACGTGCAATTTATATTTGCACGCACACTACAATATAAACAAAGAAATTACTCTATTATCTTTAATGAAGATAATTTAAAACAGCAAAAATCTAATCAATTATGATTAGTATAAAAGAAACCCAGCAAAAATCTCAACAAAAATCTCATAACTGCAATCGTTTCGAATCCTCAATTCGGATTCGAAATTCGTAAGGAAACAAAATAAACACAGCTATGTAAACAACAAATAAAATTTAATTCAATTTTCATATTTTGATTTTTAAATCAAAAAGATTATCAGTTGTACTCAGCGAAGATAGTTTCACTGTTTCCGCTGCGCACTCTGATAAACAGAACACAAATCAATCAAATCATCAGAACACAGTTTCACTATTATTTTTAAATAAAGATATTTAAAAACTTTCATCAAAATTTCAAAACTTCAATTTTGACTCAAAACACAAATAAAACATCGACCTAACACATGTTCCATCTAAGTTATGTTTTATATTATGTCCATAAACCCCAAGCTCTGATACCAACTATGACGCCCCACCTCTATGCTCACAATAACAAAGAGTATTAAAAGAAATACTGTCTGTTATTACGAAGAATAAGGGTGGATAGGAGCGGCCATCTGTAGTTGGTCTTACAATAGTATTGGTTACCTCGATAGGAGTGGTATATATTTTTCATTTTTCATCGTTTCTTTATTTACTCCCATCGACATACCCAATTACCAGTATAAAACGAACTACGATGGTTCATAATAGTTTAGAACAATATATATAATAATAACACAGATACAAAAGAATGCGGAACACAGATAACAAAAGATCTCATATATATATATAACTGATGTCAGTTACAATACATTTGACACGATACATATGATACAACTACAATTGTCGACTCTAGAAGTTATATATACACGTACATTATCAACTAATATACATGAATACATATCAACCTATACTATGACACGACTACTCCAAAAGATGTGAAAAGTCTTCATAGCTCAAACAGCAACTCAAAGCAGGAAATCTACAACCTAAAATAACTTGGGTCTGACCCGAGTATTACATTCAAAAGAAAATAATACACGGGTCAGTCTAATTCAAACTCAGTTATTAATGCATAGAAGCAATAATAATCAATATCAAATAGACGACAGTCACAGAAATCTCGTATATCCAACTCCTCGATAAGAGAATCGGATAACGGCAGATATAACACTAAACAGTGTTAAACAACAAATCAGCAGATTTAAATCATCAACAAAGATAAGTGAAAAGAATATCAATGAAGATAATCTTAAAAACATAAGAATTGCCTAAACGACAATTAACAACAAAATCTAATTATTAAGAAAATAATTAGAAACTCATAATCTAATTATCCAATAGGTAATTAGACAACAACAAAATGATCAATTTAAAACATCAACTTTGGTAGGGCTGCAGTACACGCACGCGTGTACTGCCTCGCCACTACCGTAATGAAATGCGCAGAAGATCAATGCATCAAAAACAAATGGATCCAACTCAGACCAAATGAAACTCAGGTGCAATCAAAATGAATAGTGACATGCACAAGTGACTCGAACCAGTGAGTCAAGTACAAGTCAAGACAGCGTACAGTATTGAAACTGCAATTTCCAAAATGAAGCAAGAAAACTCAATATGCAGAGAAACTGCAATTTCCAAAATGAAGCAAGAACTAATGTTCATGAACATGAAGGCAACAGATAGAAGTCACCAGTAACAACTATATGAACTGGACAGTGCAAACCAATTAGAAAATGTATATGAACATGAACTAGTGACAAATGCCCAAGTATCACAATCAAGAACAAGAACAAAACTTCAACAAAGCCAACCCCACTACAAGCAACTCAGAGGATCAAGTACAGAGAGACCCGAATGCAAGCAGTATCCATGCAACTTGAACCGGACTTCAAATCAAACAATAATGTGAAAATAATCAGTGCACGGCATACAAGATATACAATAAGCACATATAGCTGTGAAGTACATAAGCAAATCCAAATACCAAATGAAGACAACGACATCAGGTATACCAAATCAGGTGATAAACATGCACAGGCATAAGCTGCCTAAGCATGATGCAAAACAATTATAAATGAATCAAGATCAGTGAAGAACCCAGACTCGTGAACCAGATTCGACCAATGACCAAGGCTACAAAATGCAACACTCAAATGGACCCCTGGCCGAGAACTGATACCAGAAACAAGGCTAAACTTCAAGCAATTTCAAATGTAAACCAAGCCATAATAGTACCGATCAATGTAAAGCAAAATCGTCACAGTCAATGCTAATGAATGATTTAACCTTCATCACAAAGTAAAAGAATTTTGAAGCCGTTTTTTTAATCGAAATTGAACAAGTCACAGATCAAAGCCGTGTTTCAAAACAAAGAAATTCACGAAGTAGAATTCACATGTGACGACCGCCCATGACCCCTGCACCGATTCTAGAGATAGAGCGCTGTAAAGTGTGCCAGGCGACCATGGACGATTGTCAAGGTAAGATTTAAAACAACAGAATCTATCGTATTACTCACATCGCATGGACAAAATACAATAGAACATATGTATAATGAAGCTTTTCATAACAAAATGACATCATATAAAACTTCACAATAGTTGAATACAAGCATCCAAATAGTCAATACATCAAGCCTCACTACATATCTCTCAGAGAATACAAAACAGCGGAATATCCAGTACATATAATAAGAAGATAATATGCAACCCTCCAGCTCGTCTTCGATATCAGCATCGTGAGAAGAGAACAGCACCTGTCACCTGCTACCTAGTCTGCCCGTCCCAAAATGGACGAACAGCCCAAGGCAATAAGAATTAAAACATAAAGCCTTGAGTCAGACAACAGTCTTAGTGAGCAGTAAATTAACTAACAACATACCAAAAGAGCATAAAGGAAAAGGAATAGGAATACAACCCTCCCACTCCAACCTCGTTCTACAGTGATAGCCCCCAGACACACACTAAGCAGAAGCAAACATAGCAGAGCATATAATTTAAAGTAAAGCTACTATCACTCGAGTCAAGGGCGATGTTTTCCAAGTACCAAGGCCTAAATCAGATAAGCACCCAGAAAATACCGCTCTTGAGTCCGAATGACGATACAACCAAACATCCATGACTCTGGCTATCACTGTTATCATTGCCTCGATATCACCGTTAATTGAATGACCGGCACATTCTTTCAGCCGTCCGTCAAGGGCTAATGGGAACCCCGGTTCTAGACATAACTCCCGCACGTCGTCGCAGCCCGTGCCTAGGACTATCGAATCTGCCCAGAGTACTCGACCATCAACAGTTGGCCGTTGGGACTATCGAATCTGCCCAAACGTACTCTTGCTTAGAGCATGCTAGAACCTTCAACAACGATGCTATCCAAGCCTCCTAGTCATCCTCCTCGACGACTATTCTCATATCCATTCATTATCCTCAACTCGAATCATATCACCGAGTTATCAACATGCTTGGAATGATCCCGTCTGGATTAGACCAAGTCTTCATCACATGATTGCCTCGCTTCATTACATCCTCGCAAAGCCTCATCTCATCATCACATCATCGAATCTATGCATAAGAGCTTCATCATCCCGCTACATATGCCACGAGCAGCTTTTCCAATTCAAGAGCCTTTCCCTTAGCTTTTGAATCACCTTCGATCTAAATCTAATCATCAATCATCTAGTTCACAACAATCAATCAAATCAAACATCAATCCAAGCAATCAAGCATTCAAAAATGATCTAAGTAGACAATTATAACAATAATGGCATTTTCGTAATTAAAGAGTTGAAAGTCCAATAAGCATGAAAACATGGATTATATCTCTACAAACTTGATGAATGAACTTGCATAGGTTAACATATGATAAAATGGATGTAACATCATCATGAACAATGGATCTATATGGATCTACACTTAGGATGAAGAAAATGCATGGAAATCCCTATTTTAACACCAAATCGGGCCAACAATCCGATATACTCCTTTGGATCCGTGTGAGAGATAATCACCACTCACCAAATCACCTAAAGAATCCAAAAGATAACAACTTAAGATCTGGACAGCGAAGAACTAAGCTAGATCGGACAAGATCTCACTTCAACCGATGAAATCTCTCTTCAATGGATGAAGATCTTCAACTTTAGCTCTTGGATCTTCGATCTTGATCTTCGATTTGGATGGATGGAAGCACTAGATTAGAGTGGAGAAAAGAAGTGAAGAAGTGTAGATGTCGAGCTCTCAAAATGGCAGCACTTCGTCGCTTCAAAAACCGGTGCCAAAAAGTGAGCCAAACCCTTCTATTTATAGGCAGAAAATGACCTTAACTCGTCCGCCTCCTTAAGTCGTCGCCGACTTAACACCCTCTTCCGACTTACGACTTAACTGCCTCGCCGACCTACGACTTAACCATATGACCGACCTAACGAAGCAGACTCATCATACTGCCGCAAAACCCAAGTCCTAAGTCGGTTGACGACTCAACAACTTAACACAGGAGACGACCTACCGACTCACAACTCAACACACGCTGCCGACTCAACTACCTACCGACTCACAACTCAACACACACTGCCGACTCAACTATCTACCACAGGGGACGACCTACCGACCCAATTACCCTACCGACCTATCCTTAACTCGCTTATCCCGGTAAGCCGCTAACTACCTTAAGTCGGAGAAACTCTTAGGTCGTCTAAGTCTTAAGTCGGTCAAACCTATAAGTCGGTCCATCCTATGAGTCGTTAACTCGGTACAACCCTTAAGTCGGTGGACACTAACTCGCTAACCACCTTAAGTCGGCCAAACCTATAGGTCGCTCAACTCTTTATCTCCTAGGTCAGCAAACCGGTCGACCGACTCATCCTTAAGTCGCCCACTTTCTTAGGTCGGTCCAACACCATAAGTCGTTCCACCCACCTATTCTACACACGACCTAAGTCCAGTCCTACACGACTCAACTCCGAACGACTTAAACTACACTACAACCTAAGCCTCTACACGAGTTAACTTCCATACGACTTAAGTTTTTGGTTGACTAAAATCTAAACAACTTAACAACATCAATCAACTTTAATGTCGATAGTTTTACAATCATTCGATCCGTAAAAATACGGGTCGTTACATTCTCTCCCCCTTAGGAATTTCGCCCCCGAAATTCCAAGCAATCATAGCAATCAAAGACTATTCTGTACGCCTACCATCCATAGCAATCAACAAACCATTCATCCAATTCTAGCTTAGCGTACAGAATTCTAAGACTTAGAACAAGTTACAATATCGCGAGATGAGACGACACCTTAGGGCCATACCTTGAAGAGTTCAGGATGAGCTGCCTTCATCCTCTCTTCCACCTCCCACGTACAGTCGTTATCATCATCACTCCATTGTATCTTGAGCAACTTAACTACCTTCCTCCTAAGCTGTTTCGTGTCAGTTTCAACAACACGAAGCGGCTTACGAGGTCTTCTATCGACTGGATCAACTTCTAAGTCTTCACAGCTATCAGCAGAAACTACCGTACTCGAGTCGTGCACATACTTCCGTAGATATGATACGTGAAAAACATTGTGCACACCCGACATCTTCTCCGGTAACTCCAATCTGTAAGCGAGCTTTCCAATTCGCTCGATGATCGGGAATGGTCCAACAAATCTCGGAGTCAATTTTCCTTTCTTCCCGAATCGAATAACATTCTTCAGAGGAGAAATCTTCACAAAAACCATATCACCAACGTCGAATTCCAAATCCTTTCGACGCTTATCGGCATAACTCTTCTGACGATCTTGGGCTGCCTTCATTCGTTGCCGAATGATTTCTATACAATCTGAAGTCTGTCGAATCATTTCTGGCCCAAGTATCAGCTTCTCTCCAGTTTCCAACCAACATGTCGGAGAGTTACACGGTCTTCCATACAACGCCTCATACGGTGCCATACCAATGCTTGACTGGTAACTGTTGTACGCAAACTCCACCAAATGAAGGTGATCTTCCCATGATCCTCCGAAATCCAAAACACAAGCTCTAAGAAGATCTTCCAAAACTCGGTTGACTCTCTCGGTCTGACCATCTGTTTGGGGGTGATAAGCTGTACTCAAACACAACTCGGTTCCCAAAACTTCCTGGAAGCTCTTCCAAAATCCACTAGTGAACAATGGGTCTCGATCGCTCACTAAACTCTTCGGAATACCATGGAATCGGACTATCCACTTAACATACAAATCAGCCAACTTTGATGCCGTCCTAGTCGATCGAACAGGAATGAATCTTGCACTCTTGGTCAAACGATCAACGATAACCCAAATCCCTTCATTTCCCGTTCTGGTTCTAGGCAATCCATCAATAAAATCCATCGACACCTGTTCCCACTTCCATGTAGGAACTTCTAATGGCTGAAGCAATCCACTTGGCTTCTTCTGTTCGGCTTTTACCAACTGGCAGTTCATACACTTGGAAATAAAATTTCCAACATCCTTCTTCATACCTTCCCAGTAGTAGGTCCTCTTCATATCCCGATACATATTATTTCCACCTGGATGAATTGTCAACTTCGAGTGATGACTTTCCTTCAGAACCTCACTCCTCAATTCATCTATATCGGGAACAACTAGTCGTCCTTGCTTCCGAAGCCAACCCTCTCGATCGACCTCGAATCCTTTATCCTTTTCTGGATCCAATCCAGATTCCAATTCACGGATAATCTTGACAAGCTTATCATCTCGCTTTTGGCCCTCACCAATCCTTTCCACAAGAGTGGGTCTTATCGATAAGTTTGCCAACATCTCAGGTTCTAATTCACATCTAGGCCTGAAGTCAAATCCAGCTAAATACCCGAGACTCTTCCATTCTGAAAACATGGCTCCCAATCCTGCATGTCTTCGACTTAACGCATCTGCCACTGCGTTACCTTTTCCCGGAGTATAAGCTATACCAAAATCATATGATGCCAAAAACTCTAGCCAACGTTGCTGCCGAAGATTCAAATCCTTTTGGGAGAAAAGATACTTCAACGACTTGTGATTCGTAAACAACTCGAATCGAACTCCCAACAAATAATGCCTCCACATCTTCAGAGCAAATACAATCGCCGCTAATTCCAAATCATGAGTTGGGTAATTCCTTTCATGCGGCTTTAGTTGTCGACTGGCATACGCAACAACTTTATCCTTCTGCATCAGCACTGCTCCAAGTCCAGTACCACATGCGTCGGTGTAAACCACCATCTCATCATTCCCACTAGGAATAGTCAAAACAGGAGCACTCGTCAATCTCTCTTTCAGGATTCCGAAAGCTTGCTCACACTTAGCATCCCAACTGAACACTTGGTTCTTCTTTGTCAATCCTGTTAATGGGGCAGCTACCTGGGAGAAGTCTTTGATAAACCGTCGATAATATCCTGCTAATCCAAGAAAACTTCTCACATCAGATGCATTCTTAGGTCTAACCCAATCCTGGATTGCTGCCACCTTAGCGGGATCAACCGCTATTCCATTTCCAGAAATCACATGGCCTAAGAATCTCACTTCACTCTTCCAGAAGTGACACTTCGAAAATTTAGCCTTCAGCTGATGTTTCCGTAAGATTTCCAAAACAATACGCAAGTGCGTCTTGTGCTCTTCTTCAGTTCTGGAATAAATCAGAATATCATCCACGAACACAAGTACAAACTTGTTCAACTGATCTCTGAACACTCTTTCATGAGGTCCACAAAATATGCTGGTGCGTTGGTCAATCCAAACGGCATTACCAGCCACTCAAAGAAACCAGATGGTGTCCGAAAAGCAGTCTTCGGCACACTATCCCTAGCCACTCTCAACTGGTGAAATCCCATTGCCAAATCCATCTGAGAAAACACCTTAGCTTCGTGAAGCTGATCAAACAAGTCATCTATTCTCGGCAATGGATACTTGTTCTTCTTAGTCACCTTATTCAGCTCACGATAATCCACACACAATCTCAACGACCCATCTGCCTTGGTTGCAAACACAACTGGTGCACCCCACTCGGACACACTACGCCGAATGAATCCTTTCTGTAAAAGGTCATCAACTTGCACCCTCAACTCCTGCTGTTCCCTAGGCGCCATCCGCCTAAGAGGCATCACAACAGGTCTGGCTCCTTCAACTAGATCTATACGAAACTCGATCTCTCTATGCGGCGGCAACCCTTTGACTTCGTCAAAGACATCCTCGAATCCATTAGCGATCGGCACCGATGACAGTCCATCCCGTGGAACAACTAGCGAATACATGAAGCTCATGAAGACGCCTTCTTCATGCTTACATCATATCACAACCTTCCGCCCATCCACATTCTCGACTGTCACTTCCAACCTCTCGCAATCAACCTTAGCCGCATACTTCCTAAGCCAGTCCATACCCAAAATAATTCCGAACCCCGCAAAGTTCAGAACAAAGCAATCACAAACAAAAGAGCAACCATGACTCGATACAACTAGACCGCGGCATAACATACACAAACAAGACGAACCCCCAACTGGATTAGTCACAACCAATGGCCTATCAACAATATCCGGTTCCAAACCTAACCGGCCTACGAGTTCATTACAAACAAACGAATGCGATGCTCCAGTATCAAACAAAACTCTAACTGGAATACCACATAGGAAAAGAGTACCTTGAACCACCACACTCTTTCCCTTCTCTTCAGCAGTAGGAGCTTTCGAAGACGACGGAACAGCTCCTAAAGCATAGGCTTGCACAATCTGCCTGTCCTTCCTTGGTTCTGGACAATTCTTCCTGAAATGTCCCGGCTTGTCACAGTTGTGACACTTCATCGGTGCCTTCGGATTCTTACAATCCTTAGAGAAATGTCCCTTCTGCTGACAATTGTAGCAAGTCACCTCGCCTTTCGGCTTCTTCTGGCCATCCTTACCCTTCTGCTGCTGCTGCTTCCTCTTCTGGTTTCCACCCTGCTGTGGTTTAGATTCTCCCTTGGTAACAGCAACAACAGGTCCTTCCTTAGGAAACAGACTCTCATGCCTAAGAGCTTTCTCTACAAGCTTCTCAAATGAATCGTCCAAATGATCCACCAACTGTCTCCCAAGATAGCTATCCAAGCCGGTCACAAACTTCTCATTCTTCTGGTAAGCAGACTCAATATATGACCGGGCATATTTGGACAAAGCTTCAAACTCAGAAACATACTCAAGAACAGATCTTCCACCCTGCTTGAGTTCTACAAACTTCTTGAACAGAACAGACTTCTGAGCTGTAGAAATGAACTTAGCTTCAAATCTAGCTTGGAATTGCTCCCAAGTAATCTCTTCCTCCGCAGTATTGATGGTAATAGAGTTCCACCAATCAGAGGCTCTCCCTTGAAGCTGCCTTGATGCCAACTTCCTCTTAGTTGCATCATCAATTCCCAAATCACCAAAGATCCTTCTACAGGCATCTATCCATCTCTGGACTTCGATAGTTGATTCTGTTCCCAAGAAAACCTTTCCTCCAAGAGCAGTATAATCCTTGCACAGCTTAGCAAAATCCACTGGTTTCGGAGTTTGGACTTGGACTCCAACATCAACTGCTGCCCCCGGAACTGGTATCCTTCTCATGATCGAAGTCATCATAGCTTCGAACATGGCTGCATAATCAGCAGTCTCTTCAGTAGCACGGCCTTCCCTAGCAGCTGGTCTCCCTCTTCGACTCATTCTCAATATCTAAAAAAAAGAATGATTAGAACATCTAGAGAAACAACTGCATAAAGGACCCAAACCCTACTAAGCTACTATATTATATATATAGTATTCATCCATCAAAATACAATTACGTCTCTCATACGTAGTTACGACGGCGAGCGTTGGGTAAAATCGATTAACCAATGCTCTGATACCAAATGTGACGACCGCCCATGACCCCTGCACCGATTCTAGAGATAGAGCGCTGTAAAGTGTGCCAGGCGACCATGGACGATTGTCAAGGTAAGATTTAAAACAACAGAATCTATCGTATTACTCACAGCGCATGGACAAAATACAATAGAACATATGTATAATGAAGCTTTTCATAACAAAATGACATCATATAAAACTTCACAATAGTTGAATACAAGCATCCAAATAGTCAATACATCAAGCCTCACTACATATCTCTCAGAGAATACAAAACAGCGGAATATCCAGTACATATAATAAGAAGATAATATGCAACCCTCCAGCTCGTCTTCGATATCAGCATCGTGAGAAGAGAACAGCACCTGTCACCTGCTACCTAGTCTGCCCGTCCCAAAATGGACGAACAGCCCAAGGCAATAAGAATTAAAACATAAAGCCTTGAGTCAGACAACAGTCTTAGTGAGCAGTAAATTAACTAACAACATACCAAAAGAGCATAAAGGAAAAGGAATAGGAATACAACCCTCCCACTCCAACCTCGTTCTACAGTGATAGCCCCCAGACACACACTAAGCAGAAGCAAACATAGCAGAGCATATAATTTAAAGTAAAGCTACTATCACTCGAGTCAAGGGCGATGTTTTCCAAGTACCAAGGCCTAAATCAGATAAGCACCCAGAAAATACCGCTCTTGAGTCTGAATGACGATACAACCAAACATCCATGACTCTGGCTATCACTGTTATCATTGCCTCGATATCACCGTTAATTGAATGACCGGCACATTCTTTCAGCCGTCCGTCAAGGGCTAATGGGAACCCCGGTTCTAGACATAACTCCCGCACGTCGTCGCAGCCCGTGCCTAGGACTATCGAATCTGCCCAGAGTACTCGACCATCAACAGTTGGCCGTTGGGACTATCGAATCTGCCCAAACGTACTCTTGCTTAGAGCATGCTAGAACCTTCAACAACGATGCTATCCAAGCCTCCTAGTCATCCTCCTCGACGACTATTCTCATATCCATTCATTATCCTCAACTCGAATCATATCACCGAGTTATCAACATGCTTGGAATGATCCCGTCTGGATTAGACCAAGTCTTCATCACATGATTGCCTCGCTTCATTACATCCTCGCAAAGCCTCATCTCATCATCACATCATCGAATCTATGCATAAGAGCTTCATCATCCCGCTACATATGCCACGAGCAGCTTTTCCAATTCAAGAGCCTTTCCCTTAGCTTTTGAATCACCTTCGATCTAAATCTAATCATCAATCATCTAGTTCACAACAATCAATCAAATCAAACATTAATCCAAGCAATCAAGCATTCAAAAATGATCTAAGTAGACAATTATAACAATAATGGCATTTTCGTAATTAAAGAGTTGAAAGTCCAATAAGCATGAAAACATGGATTATATCTCTACAAACTTGATGAATGAACTTGCATAGGTTAACATATGATAAAATGGATGTAACATCATCATGAACAATGGATCTATATGGATCTACACTTAGGATGAAGAAAATGCATGGAAATCCCTATTTTAACACCAAATCGGGCCAACAATCCGATATACTCCTTTGGATCCGTGTGAGAGATAATCACCACTCACCAAATCACCTAAACAATCCAAAAGATAACAACTTCAGATCTGGACAGCGAAGAACTAAGCTAGATCGGACAAGATCTCACTTCAACCGATGAAATCTCTCTTCAATGGATGAAGATCTTCAACTTTAGCTCTTGGATCTTCGATCTTGATCTTCGATTTGGATGGATGGAAGCACTAGATTAGAGTGGAGAAAAGAAGTGAAGAAGTGTAGATGTCGAGCTCTCAAAATGGCAGCACTTCGTCGCTTCAAAAACCGGTGCCAAAAAGTGAGCCAAACCCTTCTATTTATAGGCAGAAAATGACCTTAACTCGTCCGCCTCCTTAAGTCGTCGCCGACTTAACACCCTCTTCCGACTTACGACTTAACTGCCTCGCCGACCTACGACTTAACCATATGACCGACCTAACGAAGCAGATTCATCATACTGCCGCAAAACCCAAGTCCTAAGTCGGTTGACGACTCAACAACTTAACACAGGAGACGACCTACCGACTCACAACTCAACACACGCTGCCGACTCAACTACCTACCGACTCACAACTCAACACACACTGCCGACTCAACTATCTACCACAGGGGACGACCTACCGACCCAATTACCCTACCGACCTATCCTTAACTCGCTTATCCCGGTAAGCCGCTAACTACCTTAAGTCGGAGAAACTCTTAGGTCGTCTAAGTCTTAAGTCGGTCAAACCTATAAGTCGGTCCATCCTATGAGTCGTTAACTCGGTACAACCCTTAAGTCGGTGGACACTAACTCGCTAACCACCTTAAGTCGGCCAAACCTATAGGTCGCTCAACTCTTTATCTCCTAGGTCAGCAAACCGGTCGACCGACTCATCCTTAAGTCGCCCACTTTCTTAGGTCGGTCCAACACCATAAGTCGTTCCACCCACCTATTCTACACACGACCTAAGTCCAGTCCTACACGAATCAACTCCGAACGACTTAAACTACACTACAACCTAAGCCTCTACACGAGTTAACTTCCATACGACTTAAGTTTTTGGTTGACTAAAATCTAAACAACTTAACAACATCAATCAACTTTAATGTCGATAGTTTTACAATCATTCGAT
Organism: Allium fistulosum; assembly: GCA_030737815.1. Taxonomy (NCBI): domain Eukaryota; kingdom Viridiplantae; phylum Streptophyta; class Magnoliopsida; order Asparagales; family Amaryllidaceae; genus Allium; species Allium fistulosum. Next base: position 1,212,010,663 of record CM060904.1, on the reverse strand, counting down.
CCGTAAAAATACGGGTCGTTACATCACAAAACCAGATGACCAAATCAAACCCAATGAAACAGCAACAATGAAATAGCAGTAATCTATGAAACTGCACCAAAGGGATGGCAACTGGAAAATCAAGTCAGGTTGAAAACACGATAGGGATAAACACACTTGACTGCAAGGAGACGTACAACAAGTGATACTAAGTGCAACTGAAAATCAAAGCAGTAGTATGCAAGTGTAAAACAAGTGAATTTAACACACAAACCTTAAGTATAAACTGAACAGAGCCAATGAACTGCAACATGTTCGTAATGACGACCAGGAACAACAGTGAATCAAGAAAGACTCGAGTGCCACCAAAACTCAAAACCAAGCAGTGAACATGAAAATCAAAACCAGTGTATAGTTCGACAAATGCTCAATGCAGCTACAGCCACGACTTATATGATTCAAGTCAAGGATCAAGGCAAGCACTTGAACTGATGAAGGACGCAAGTAACTTCAAGAAAGACAAAGCTCAAAATTTCACTTTATCAGGTAATTACAACTTGCAGTGACTACCAGTGAATAACCACAGTTATAGGAAAACTACTCCATAGAGATATGGATACTGAAAACACACAAATACATACCTAAATGCTCAGATTAATGCAAGCACTAAAGTATAGTCTCGAAATCACCCGTAGAAAAAGCAGTGAAAAAAAAACCCAGGTTGCAGAGATGCAAAATCACAACAGTTGTAGAAATTCGAAATTTAAGAAAATCATGTTTTCACCACAAAGTCACAGAAAATCAAACTAAAGTCCAGGTGAGTTCGAATCAGAAAGTCCAAGCACTAATATTCAAATCAAACAAAATCAAACGGCCGAAGATCAGTGTTGATACAATCACTGAAGTTCAAACTAGAAGTGAGTGAAGAATCACTCACCTTTGCAAATCGAACCGAAGCAGCTAAAGCAAGCCTTGTCGAAGAACGCACCCAAAGATCGCCTACTTCAGAGGCGAAGCCGTGGTCTTCGAAGGATTGAGCGAAGCCAAAAGAAAAATGAAACCCTAATTTTTGATGCAGAGGAATGAACGAAAGACGAGCCGCCACCATTTATCTTTCTTTTCGAATGTTTGCTTAGGGTTTTCTTTTGTTTTGATTTCGAACGAAAAATAAATAAAGGGTAAAAGGGAACGGGTTGAACACTTAGGTGGTTATCACGGCAGAAACAATCAAATGAATACGTGGGCAAATATTCGAAGTGTAAAGCCCACTCAACAGTCAACGAATTTTTAAAAGAATTTCAATCCAACATTCGAAGAGAATTCAACCGATTAAAATACCATCAGTAATTAGCTACCGATTTAATCGTCTAGTGACGATGATCAATCGATACGAAACCTCGGGTTGTTACAGTTGAATGAAAATGAAAATAAATATAAGTATGTAATACTTATATTGAACTTAAGAAATAATGAATGAAATTCTTAAGTAAAATAGGTATTGGGAATCCAATAAGTGGATTTAGATATTGTTGTTAAGTAAAGTATACAAGGTATTTGGAATTGGATTTTGATTTCAGAAATAAATTTGAATTCCTCCACAAAAGGTATGTATTTGAATTTCTGTATGAAATTTGTCTTGGATTCTGATTTTGCCACTTGGCATTTTGTTTTCTATTGGGATTTGGGAGTCCGTAGGGACATTTTGTAGTCGTACTGAGTTAGCCGTGCAAAGGAGACGCTGGCGAAATTTTTCGGAAATTTAGAGAGTTAGAAATTTTTGAGAAATTTTGGAATAATTTAAAATTTGAATTTAAATTTAAATTTGAATTGTGAAGTAAGATAAAGTTGTTTGGAAACTATGAAAGTGTTTGGAAAGTTAGTTGAAATGATAATGAGTCTCTAATAAAAAGATTTATTTTGGCAAGTTGTTGAAAACTGTTTGGTTTTGGGAAAATAGTAAACGGGAATTGGAGCATTCGTCTTAACTTGTAATTTCGGGACGAAATTCTTTTAAGGGGAGAAGATTGTAACGACCCTGAATTTTTGACATTTGAAATGTGAATATTTAATTGAGTTTAAATATTCGAGATATCAGAATGAATTTGGCAATTAAATCTTTGAATTTAATCGTTAAATTTGGATAAAAATTTGAATCTTCAGTTTTAAGCTGATTAAAAATAATCTGAAGGCTGGTAAAATCTTTATTGATAATTATGAAGATATTGGAACTTTCAGAATTGAATTTGAAACTGTTTTGTTCAGTTTTGAAATTTTATCGTTTAAATTGAATTTAAAAATAGCGTTCCGGGGCACAGTCTCGGAATTTGACGAAACCAGTTCCATTGGATCCATAATATTGTATTTTTATCGGATTTCAATTTTCGTGATGTTTGGAGTGATCATTTAGCCGTACGATAAGCAAACGCGCTGAAATTAAATTGAAATTCAATTTAATAACTGGTCCAAAAAGCTATCTTCTCCATACGATCGAATTTGGACTCCGAACCTTTTCCATTGCGTTCGAAATAGGCGTATAACATTACAAACGCCTAGCGGCACGTCTCGATAGGATATCGGAATTTTGAGTTGCAAATTCGTGACGATTTGAATCAGAATTTAAATTGAATACATATATTTATACTCCGGTCAACATCAGTTGAAATTCTTTCTTTTCCAAGTCAATCTAGCCTGTTGATTGAGGTACGTAAACATCTTTTCCTTGTTCCCTTTCCAGCTGATAACGCGTACGTTTGTTCCCTCTTTCCACCTTTAAACACTCGAGCATTTCGTTCAAAATCAAACGAAATAAAATGGCCAGAAACAACTTTCCCCTTCTAAACCAATTCAAAACCCTCAAAATTAAATCGAACTCGATTTCGTAAGAGGCGAAGTCTCGGGATTGGTAGCTCGAGCAAAGAGATGGCAGCGTTCATCCACGATGAAGGCTGTTTCGAGTTCAAGCACGACGGCATCAGCAATTCGACGTGGGGTTAAGCTCGAGTACGGCCTTGGAATTCACGATGGAAGAGGTGCCGCACGCTCGTGCAAAGGGAAGGGCTCGACCTGGAGGCACGTACGTGCATCGGTTTGGGGTTCGGCTGCGGCAGCTAGTTTGGGTTGTAGGCGATGCGTGTTCGGGGGATGCTGGCATTTGTGGGAGTCGCGATTAGGCGACTAATCTGGGCAGCGAAGGTATTTGCATCGTGTTTTTTTTTCGATTTATATATTTTTGAATAGTATAGTTAAACTGGAATATTTACAGTGAGATATTAGATTTTTATTTAATATGTATATGTAGGAAAAAAAAAACAAACTGTGAAGTTTAAAATAGAATTTTTGTTAGTTAGAGAAAGGTATGCAGATTTTTATATATACAGAACAGGAAAGAAAGAAAAAAAATCACAGTAAGGTATACGATTTTAGTGTTCGAAATTGTGTTAATTTATATATATCTGGCTTAAACTGTTTTCACATTTATGTTAACATAAGATTTAAGTTTTCATTTTTCAGATTTTAAGTTGCGAAAAAAATATAAAATATTTTTGTTAAACTGTTTAAAACCAAGAAGATATATTGCAGTAAGATATATGGTTTTTAATTTATATATAGAAACGATTCAGAAAGTAGAAGTTTTAAATGGCAATATAAATTACATTATAGGTATATATTTTTATAGATTTTGGGATCTTTATAAACTATTTTCTTATGGATATGTGTTTCAAAAATAAAGGTAAAAATAAATATACATATACATATTTTAATTTACTAGTTATTTAAAAAAAATGGATTTGGAGATTAATTTATTTAATAAACTTATTTAATTAATTTAGTCACTAAAAATATTTTATAAAAAGGAACTAGTTTAAAATTAAATTGTTAGTTAAATTAAATCATCAGTTAAAAATAAAAACTATTAAACGATAATTGATTGTTCAATTTATTTGAATATTAATAACTTGTATAAATATTTATACAAGGTCTAAATGGTGAAGAAAACAAACTGGATTGGAAATGGACTGCAAAAAATAAAATAAAAATAAAAGCAAAGGTGAGATCTTCTCACTCAAGTTGAAAGTTGGATTTGCAGTTATTGATTGATTGCTGTTTGGATGTTAAATAGTATATATATAGTAGTATATAGCAATATATATATATATTGGAATATGTATATATTGGGATTGTTGATTTCCCACATTATATAGCGGATGAGCCCCTATTGCGCCGCATAATAGCGGATGATATTTTTATAAATTCTATATACCGCGATATTCCACCTCGAAGTGGAATTGGTATTGTGCTAACATTTGTGGATGCAGGAAAATAGGTTGGAGGGATCCAACTGGATTCCTCAAATTGTTTGAATATTATTTCATATGTGAATGATGTGATTTATTGATAATCTGTGGATGATTTATTGATAATCGAAACTGTTGAAGGCTAAAATTTAGCCGAATGTATTTTTGGTATCGTTGGATACCAGAAATGAATATAAATTGGATTTTGAAATTAAAGTGGAAAACTTTAAGTGAATTTATTTTTAAGAATTGAATTTATTTGAAAGAAAGAATTTTAAAGTATAAAAATTGATTTTTGAAATCTTACCGAATTAATTCCAAATTATGGGAAAAGATATTAATAAATGAGTTTTGAATAATATTATTTAAAAGTTGAAGAATTCATTTAAAAAATGGAATTTTTAATAATTTGGAAAGAATAAAGGAATTTATTTAAAAGTGATAAATTTCTAGAAATCAAATTATAATTGATTTGGTATTTGAAAATGAACCTTTGAGAAATCAATATGGAAATTTATTTGGAGTTGAAATAAATTTAGAAATCAAATTTGTAATTAATTTGGTGATGGAAAATAAATCATTGGAAAATTTGTTTGAAATTGATTTAGTGTTTGAAAAATAAATCTGGAAATCGATTTGCAAATGATTTGTTACTTGGAGATAAATTCAGAAATAAATTGCAATGTTTTATTCTATTGAAATAAAACTTAGAAATCAATTTGTAATCGATTTGGTATTGAAATAAAATTGAGAAATCAATTTGGAATTTGATTTTGGGGTTAAAAGTGAATATTTGGGAATGTAAATTCAAATTGGAATTTATAAAGGAAAGGGAAATTTGTTTTAAAAGTAAGCACTGATTTATTTTTAAAGTGTGGAAATATATTTACGGATTTGGAACGTAAATTTAAAATAAATCGATAAGGATTTATTTAATTGGTTTAAATGTACCATTTGAAATGAAAGTGTATTTTCCTTGAAAAGTCGAGTATATTTCAAAAGTAGCTTTTACAAATATAAATTAAAAGTTCTAAAGTTGGTTTTTAAAAGTGAATATTTGGAAATATATTCCGCGTAAGGAAATTGATTTGAAATTTATTTTCAAAAGTCTGAAAGATGAAAATTGATTTGAAATTTGTTTTCAAAGTGTTGAAGTGTGGGAAAAAATATATATCTTGTGAAGATATTTTGAAAATAAATAATTTGGGAAAATTATTTAAATCTGATGATTGTTGTGAATATTGTTGATAGTTAAATCACCGACTATCAATATTGCCTTTGAAATGGCACTTGAATTTGTTTTTTTTAAACAAACGCTCATTATTCGATTTAGCCGGGAAAGGACCTTTGTGTCAGATAACCCATACCGAATAATGATACGACGTGTATGAATTGAAATTGAAAACCGGTGTGAAGACCGGGTATTTTCGAAAATGAAAGGACAACCTGTCGAATGTCTCTGCACCGAGTTGCTCCGGTATAGAGATTTATATCACTCTTTTTGTGATGGGAAGTCCGGTTAGGATTGTGAATACCCGGATTGCAAGGGCTTCTTTGGAAGTGCCTTCGGTTCTGTTCGAACCCGGAACAGACTTATATGGTTACGTGTCTGACATTACATTTTGAGATATAAAGCTGATTTCTTTCAAATACATTTCTGTTGGTGGCGGAGAATTTATTCTCTTAGCTTAACACCCTTCTCTGAGACGTACGAGCTCAAAGGTTATGTAGTTGAAGTTTATCAGCGATATATTCCCAATTTGGTAATGTGGCATGCTGAGTGTTGCTGTGTGTTGATCATTTATTGATCATTTGTGATCAAAGCATGGCTTTGCGAAAAAGCGTAGCTTTGTGGACGAGACTTCGTCAGACCTCACTCCCCGGAAATGGTCGAAACAGGAATATGCGGCAAGGTTATGAGGGTCGCGCCCTCTAGGGTATGTCATTTCCTTCTGGAAAAGGGTGGTATCAGGTATGGAGCCCTGGTATTTAACATATGTGGATACTCCAATCTCATTTATTGTGTGATTGTGTGTTTATCGAGGCGCCTCGGATAAAGGTCCCAAAGGACCGGGGGATGGCATATTCGTGAGTTACCTAGTTACAGGGGTAACCCGACCTTGTGTTGGCAGAGAGCTAGTTAGTTCTCGAGACGTCCAGCCAGAGGCGATCCCATGTGGTGGTAGGAAGTTCCTTAGCCCGACCACTTGTTGGCAATCCATCTTCCAATACGAACCGTGTACGATATTAGTTGTAGAACCTGCCATTTACTTATGGTGGCGCCCCACTGTTTAGATGGTAGCTATAGTAGGCATAGTTCGGAATGTCTATGCTGGCTAAGATTAATATTATACTTTCGAAATGTTTTCCACACTAGACATTAATAATAATAATCCAATGATTTGCGTAGTAAGCATCTTTGACTATCATAAGAAGAAATCTCCTCCAATTCTGCGTTTGCATTGTGTGTGTGGCGAGAGGTCTTATGGTAGTTTCATTTTCCAAAAGCATTGCGAATTAATTTTATTTTCTTCATGAAAATAACCGTTTTACGATATCACACCAGTCACCATGACTGACTCGGAGTTTATTGTTTCCTTTCTAAACTCTGGGTGCCCATAATTTTCCACACGGGCAGCCTAGAGTTATGTTATCAGGATATTCTGGATATTCTGGAGCTTTGGAAGCAAGTTGGATGGCGAGACGTACTTCCGTACTTGTTTATTTATTCCGCTGTGTATTCTGTATGAGGACAGGTTTATATAACTGTCCATTATTGTATTGAGTTGTAAATTGACTTTGATGATGTATGTATAAACTGATATAGTTCTTTGTTTAAAAGACTAGTGATTATCTATTATATATTGTTCCGCTGCGAATGTGAGATTCTGATATTGTTTCTGTTTCTGTTTTTCTGTTCTTTCTTTTCTTCTGTCTTCTTCTACCTCTCCTTTTAACCCTAATGGTTCGGTTTTTCGGCATTCGATTGCGTGGCATTTGATACAGTGGACGTATTAATGTCGACTTTCGAGCGTCGAAAAGTCGCAACCGTTATAGTGACCACAAATAAATAGTTTAAACAAGCCAACAAACCTAAGAGTAAACATGCATCTCATTTTTTTAGTTTATGCATGTTTGTGACCTGCTAGTTGAGCATATAAAATGAAAATCTTCTTTTAAGAAAACTATTCAAGAAGTCCAATAAAACAGATCTCGAAGTAAAGTGTCGAGAGTCAAAGAAAGCTCCAATCATAGGGCATCACAAGGAACCCAGAATGTGGGGTTGGAAGATCATCTAACTCCTAGCGAAAATGATTTTGTTAGGCCTCAAGGATCCAAAGCAGCCAAAAGAAGCAGACCACTAGTGCGGATCAAGCCGAAATAAAGTGACTTTTACTGGAATCTTAAGATATTTATAATCGTGCAACGAAGTTTCGAGCTTCTTAGCACCAAAAAAATGTTGAAATTGGAACGAATTCTTTCTGGAAACAAACAAAGAGAAGAAGATGCAATAATGTTTATGTATACATCGAATATACCCGAAGAAAAACAAGAATATACAGAATCTAGGAGGTGAGAAATCATTAGATATAGGTATGAAGAGGAAATGTACTTTTGTTTGTACTTTTAGAAATATTATATCTTTTAATTTTCAGTTGATGATGTAACAATTTAAACCGAATCAAGTATATTTGTACTTTTTGAATTATTTAAACTAATCAAGCGTGTTTCGGTTTTCAAGGCTACTAAATGAAATTGTGATATATTAATGATATGAAATTCAACTGAAATACATAACAATAATTAGAACAACAACAATAATCCCCTACAACAACAAGATCTTCTACCACAACTAAAACAACTACTACAACAATAACAGCAACAACAACAACAATCTTTTACTGATTTCCACAAAATTTGAAAATACAATTTACAAGTTTGTTTTGCAGTCTACGATGCAGTTGAACATTGCTTATGAAATTTGGCTAGTAACATGAAAGTCAATTTCGAGAGTACTTTCAATCATATTGTTACGCCATATATTCAGTGTAGCTTCAGCATCCTAGTAGTCAAAGTCTTCATCCATGTCTCTCTCATCCTCAATAATCATATTGTGTAAAATGACAAGTATAGGTTATTTTTGCCATTTGTAGGGTGACCACAGTCTACATTGATTACTTACTTTGGAAAATCTTCATTGAAGAACACCAAATGCTCTTTCAATATCCTTTATCTGTCCTTCTTACATTGCTGCAAACTTTGCTTGTTTATTGTTTAATGGATTAGAAATAGTCTTACCAACGGTACTCCAGTTAGGGTATATACCATTGCTAAGATAATATGCATGATCACACATGTTTTCTCCTAAAGTGAAGGAACACAGAGTTGATCTACCATTTGCTAAATCATTAAATAAAGCAGATCATTCTACTAGGTTAAGGTCATTGTTAGAACCTGGCATTCCCAAAAAAGCATGCTAGATCCATAAGTCATATGAAGCTACCGCTTCAAGAATACTTGTCAACCTACGGGACTTACCTTGATAAGCTCCGGCGTATGCCTTTGGACGGTTCTTCTTCTCCTAATGCATATAGTCTATACTAACCAACATTATTAGTCATCCTCTACTGCCATGCATCTCTATTAATCTTGCTATATCGGCTTCATTCGTCCTTTGTAACTATTGATCGCCATATAGGTCGACGATAGCTTAGCGGAAATGGTCCAAAGCTTTAAGTATTACACTTTCCCCCAAGCACAAATTCTTGTTGAAAGAGTCTGTTGGTCAAGCATATACAAGCATTCTCGATGCAACAGTCATTTTTTGGTCACCATTCAAAACTTGAGTATGAGATGCATTGAGTTTGAAGACAAAATACTTATCGTGTTGTTGAATGGATTGTAGAATCCTAAGGAATAAAGGTTGTAACATTCGAAATCTTCTTTTGCAATCACCATCAGTGTAAGTAGTCTTCCAATGATATTTCATTATACCAAAAATGATTGTGGTTTTTGTAACGATGACCAATAACTGATCCACTATGTTGACCAATGGATTGGCTAGATTGTAGTGCGGACATTGCAGGTCTCTTTCATAACGAAAATGATCTTCCATCATTTCATCAAAGTTATCATTGTTATCTTTAAAGAATATAAGTTCTTCGGCTGACATTATTTTTGTGCTATTGAATAGAAATGAAGAAGTGCTAAGGATTTAAATAGGGGAGAATGAACAAAATTTATGTGGGTATTTATGGTTATCATGTATTTAATTCAGTGTCCTGTTATGTCAAATACTATAGCCAAGTTTTCTATCTGTCTATGTTCCAATTATTTCGGCGTAGTTAGTAAGGCTCATTGTACTGTTCAATCAAACACTGTAGTTGCATAGTCCTTTTGTCTGAATGCTAATTATTTCAATGTAGTCAGAAAGGCCCAGTGTCATGTCATGTCAAACACTATAGCCACATTGTTTATCTATCTGCATGCCAATTAGTTCAGTGTAGTATTATATATATCATATTCCTTACTATACTGCAACAACCAGCACATTAATGGCACGATTTTTCGACTAAATCAAAAACCAAAGTCCATTAGGGTACGGATCTTTTATGTTGGTAACCTGTAATAAACATGTATATTAGAGAGCAATCTATACGAACTTATATCGGAATAGTAAAATATAATAAAACATATATACTGACAAAGGCTACTGCCTTGGAGCTAATATTATTCCTTGGATATGTAGTTGCATTGTCAGTGCTGAGCTGTAACATCCCTTATCTGGAGGCCCGAAGCTAAGCGCTATAGATGCTGCAGTCATCCATAGTATTAAATTCCAGTGACCAAATACGGTAATGTTAATGGTATCCATAATATCAGAAGCACTTGAATATGAAATAAAATAATCACATATTAAAACATTTTTCTGGTTACATTTCAAATCAACTTTTCATATCCAAGTTACATAATCCCAAGCGTTTCCTAGGTTTAGATCAAATATAATTATTACAAAATACGCAAAGAACGACATATGAAGATGCCCCTTTGGTTGACCAAAGTACTAAATAGTCATAACAGACTTAATCCAACACAGCGGAAATAAAAACGTAACAACTCCTACATAGCTAACTTTTGCCTCCTACTCGTCTTCGGAAGCTTTATTCATCCACCTACTAAAACTTGAAAATCTTCAACCCTCAGCCTACTCAAATCAATTTTGGGCATCCGAGAGTTTAAGGGGAAAAACATAAACTTTGAGTTAGACATAAAGCCTGGTGTGAATAATACTATACATCTCGGTTATATGATGTTAAGTGAGACCACACCGCTTAGCGGAACGGGTTTCCCCTCACTAATATCCTTTTAAAACATATCTTTTGCAAATCTTAATCTTGCAACCAAAACTGCTTAAAACAATAATATCAATATCGCGAAAGCAAATAAATCAGGTAACAAATGGACTATCTGTCCGAACAATATAGTTTTGTTTGGCTAACTACTAACCTTTAGCTGATTTGGGCCTGCCATACAATATAAACAAATAATCTAACTTCTGCTAGATACTCCTCTTCTAGATGGTCTATCCCTAACTTACTTCTCCAAGGTCAACTGATCCTAATGGCTTTGCGGGCTCACCAATAACCTATTTTCTCTCTATATATTCCTTTCTATGTGTAACATCATTTTAGTCTTACCTGTGACAAATCCCTACACACTGGAATTTTGGAATAAATTAGCTAGGGGCTAATAGCTAATATATAGTGCGCGACCTTATACCAGTCTCATTTGGTATTCTAATATCTGAATCATTTTACTTAGGGTTAACTACCTATAAATTTTCCTTGAAAACCATTTATTTCAAATTGATTTAAACCTTTAAATCATTCTTTAAATAAGGAAAATATACTCTATGCTTTCTCAAATTCTCTTGCCATGTTATATATACTTTACACAAAACTTTGTTGATGACAACATTTAAACCTTTGAAAGTACCCTTTCAAAACCAAGTAAAAACTTAGGCCGAAAGGCCAAAACATACCTTTCGAAACAATTTTCACTAAACCTTTCGAAACCATTGAAAAACATCATCTGCGAAAGCTTTAAAACCTTAGACATCCTTCTTTTAAAACTCTTTAAACATTTCCTTTCGAAAACATTGGAAAACCTTTCCTTTTTAAACCTTTCTAAACCATTGGGGAACCACCCCTTCGAAACCTTTATTTAGACCTTTCGAAAGCATTAAAATCCTTTGTAAACATCAAACCTTTCGAAAACATTTGGGTTCCAGTAAAACATATGGAATAACCTTCCGAAACCATTTAAAACAAATCCATTCGAAACCTTTGGGTTTTACTTCCAACAGAACAAAAGGGTCATAAAACATCTAAGTCGAAACCACTCTTCCGAAAGCTATTTCCTAAGTAAAGAAGTGATGGTGTCGAAACCAACCCTTTGAAAGCATTGGAGAAGTGGCTTTAATTTAAAAACAAAGGAACCTTCCGAAAGCACTGCTTCGAAAGGAAAAAGGCGGCAGCAAAGGGTTTCGACCCAGGCAAAAGCAATTTCTTAAAACAAAGGCGCAACCATTTCTTTAAAACAACATAGCCCAGTCGAAAGCTAACCAAGTCGAAAGCTAATTAAGTCGAAAGCCAAGCAGGCGCATTATCTTTTAAACACAAAACAAAGCTTTGACCCCTTCGGAACCCCATGTTTCGACCTCATACCTTTCGCCTTAGTCCAATTCGCTACGTACCAAGTATTGATACCATGCTTATTGGTTCAATGGAGATGGAAGCGAAAGTACTAGGTCGATGGCTGGTGCCGAAAGTGGCGAAACATGTAAAAAGCTTGTATAAACTGATTTTTAGCTTTTTAAAGTAATCTTTTCAACTAACCTGCCATATTTGTCAAAGCCTGGTTGGTGGCTAATTTTCTTTTCTAAAAGCGCTGCCAAAAATTTTAGAAGTAACCATTATAAACATTTACAAAATACCCCTTCTCCTTTTATAAATATATAAAACATTTAAGTCCCATACCTTAAATAATTTTATATATTCATTAAAACACTTAGGAAAATTTTACAAAAATCCCTATAAATCATTTTTAATATGTTTTCTAAACATATATAAATTTCAGACCCAAAACATATATAATTTAGCCGTAAATTATTTTAAACCCAAATATCCATTTTCCTTACTATAAAAATAATATAAAATCCACATTAATTTAGAAAATTATGAAAATTGAAACCCATCTCTAAAATATCATTATTGATCTAAATCTAAAATCGCAAGGCATATGGATTTCATTTAATAGAGTTTTCACATCAAAACATATCATAAAACCCATATGAAATATCATAAATCATCAACAAGCATATATATCCATTTTAACAATTAAAACATGGCAAATAACTTTGCAAAATAATTCGGATTAACCTAAAACCGAAAGCAATTAGAAAACATGAGATGTAGTCATTATTCACCTTTAGCTTTGAGATTAAGGATTTGAGATTTGATCTTGGTTAAGTTGTTTAAGCTTTTCCTCTTGAAATCATCTTATCTTCTCTTGTTTTCCTAATGGTGGCCGGCCTCTTACTTTGGTTTTAGTTTTGTGAATATAGAAATGAACATATAGAATATGGCTTAAGGGGTTTAGGGTATAAGAATAATTCTTATTCCTATATTACCCTTGTCTATTTCCTAACATTTTATTCCATTTCAATTTACTTGGTTCATTTGTTAACATGGCATGGCTACCCTTACTAATCACAAATCTCAATCCCTTAACCATTTTACATTATTTCATTTAATTTACCTAATTAAATGTTACTAAATAATGTTACTAAAAATTAGGGTCATTACATGAGCAAGAATGAGAAGACCTGTCCACCTAACATTCCACCCTTGCACCAGTGTCATTTCCTTTTAAATCTATCATACAGGTTGTAATAAGGAGGGTGTCCGAACAACATTCGTATATCTAATATCCACGAATTGGTCGTTTAGTTCCATATGTGCATATAATATATCTAATATGCTCCAATGTGTAAGTATATATGTAAATGTATGTGTGTGTGTGTGTGTTTGTGTGTGTATATTCGTATATATAAGCATCCATATGCTTCTAAGGAGGAAACCCCTTCGCAATGTAATCGATGGTCAACCGACCCTAACTACAGAAGCTGGTGACTCCTAGATACGACTTTATAATTTAGCTAGCCATATTACTATCGTATCTCAAAGACTTATCTAAGGGTTAACTAAACAAGCTCCAAACAAACAAATAAGCAACCAACTTTGATATCCATGCATATCCCATATGAACTCTACACCAATAGGAAGTGTAATCTGTATAGGCTTAACCCGAATCTTTGCTAACAACTGCTTGGGATCGATGGTGGTCTCGTTCTATGCCCAGCTCTACACCATAAATACTGGTATACCAAACAATGCTCACGTAGTGTTGACCACCATCCAAAAATCTCGTTTAGATTTGTCTAATGCAAATCAACGAAAATGCCCATTACCAGTTACTTAATACCACCACTTTTGGAGTTGAAGTCGACCCTCCAACCATTTAATACTTCAGATCTAAGGCGAATCCCTTGGTATATTTTCCCCAAACCTATACACAAACATATATCCCCACAAATCCTATAGTTGGAGATGCCCCACATCAGTAACACGTTACACAACTGCTGGTAGCTTCTCGCGGAAGGCAGACTTCTTTTGTATAGCTCTACTGACCTCATATCCAACCCATACTATGCCAAGTCATTTATAATTAATCTAAATATTGGGTTAGGCCCACTAATTCGCACCCATTGCAATGGTATTATTGAGACCATATAATTTCAACTGGGAAAATTATTATGACTCTTATGTTCATTATTTATTCATTTATTTACTTACTATGACTTCCTCTTATTTATGAGTTTACTGCCTTTATTTCTTCGTTTTCATTAGTGTTATTAATGACATTTATTTATTATGCCTATTTTATTTTCTTTACTAGTGCCATATTTGGTCTCTGTAGTTAGTCTCATTAAATTGTTTACTATCCATATTGATTTGATTACAATAACTTCCCCTCTTTTCCTTAATTTATTACCTTATTCGTATTTACTATCTTATTTGCTATTAATATGTTAACGTTCAATTAATTGAACATTACCGTATATATGTATTTATGTTATAATAGACATTTATTTATTTACTAAGCTTATACTTTATTCTTATATATATATAATTAGTGGATGAGATTATTTATATTTCTATTTATAGCTTTTTTGTTCCTATCTTTAGGAATTTTAGATATACATTTATGCGTAACTTCCATAAAAAATTTATTTTCATATTTTAATACATTGGAATCATATCTTTCCAAAGAAGGAAATATTATTGTTGTAGCTTTTCATAAACAACTAAAGAGCGGGATTGTGCTGCGTTTAAAATTTCAAAGAATTATCTTCTTTTACTTTTATTGAAATAGACAGTGTAAACTACGGAAAAGACACACCTACTTTGGATATTTCTTTCATTTGGGTATATTCCTTGTTATTCAAACGATGCACTTTTCATAGACAATTGGGAGGTTGGAAAATTTATGGAAATTCCCATGGTGATTCTACAATCCTAATAAAGTAAAATATAGAAATTTAAATCCTAAATTAGTTTAAAGCATCTCCAATCGGTGATTGTCAAGTCTAACAATTTACAACCCAAATAACAAAAATCTTGAAATAAGTACACAATTTTATCAATATTATATTTTATGAATTTTAGGGATTGTTCTCCCTAACTCCAAACCTAGGGTGTATATATTATTTCATGTAAGTTAAAAAAATTCCGAACATGTAGGTAAGAATTTCAAGTTAGATTTATTTATTTAAACCTACAATTCAATGGTTTTCAAATAGGAATAATAGCAAAAAAATTCAACGATAAAAATTTAGTATTATGTAAATCACATAATTTCCCACTCATCTTATGGCTTTTAAATCTCCAGATCCAAACGCATTCTTCTTACTTGACTCCTTTTTGTAAACCAAATACACACACACCATTAGAATTACATATCTGATAGGAGATTTGAGTTAAGTGGAGTTTAAATTTAAAATTACTTAACTTGCCTCTTTTGCGGAATTCATTCACTCCTTCCTTCTCTTTTATTTTCTATCCTTCTCCAATATATATATATATATATTCAAAAGTAGCAGAGGAAGTAAAATGGCAGAGCTTCGCTGCTCAGTTTAGAAAATATGAGAAGAAAAGTGAGTAGGCCTGTATTTATAAGCGCTCGAATCAATTTATCTATTAGATTAATATATATTAAATCCAAACCGTTTAGGCCGAGGTTCAACCTTATCCGCCACACATAGATCGGTCGATCGGTCCTTTAGAGGTGGTCGAGCGACTCAATGAAGTCCGTCGACCAGTGGTGGTCCAACCGGTTATTAATGTTAATGTATCTTATTTATTTTTATATTACTCTAATATCTAAACGTTAATGATTATTTAGACATTATGTATATTATTAACATTAACTTAGTAATATTTATTACCTTACTTGGTTTTGAATTATTTCTAATCTAAAAACATCAAACATTGATAACTTCTTCTTTTGAACTCCGATCGTAAAACTTTATATGAAAGTTGCTCAGAAAATCACCACGAACGCAATAGTGCAAGTTTCATAGCAAAATTTTAAAGTTTTCTCAAATTCCATTTTTGAGCTTTGATAATTATTTATTAATTCTTTTTTATTAATTATTGTTTATTTTATGGAGAGTTACACATACATCACTACACTCATATCTAATATACAAAATGGTGGATTACAACCATACTTCTCTACCCTTATCATACTCATACGAAAGTCCTTTAGGCCATAACATCCAGGCAAATCTGTCTTCTCCTAACCTCCAATCGAGTGGTGTATTAAAATGGAGGAAATACACCATGACGATTTAGGAGAGAATGAAAAAGAAATGTAGAGCGTTGGCTTTATGAGGATGGAAGTAGAAAAAGAGAAGAGTAGAGAAGCACAATGGGAGAAGGCACGAACTCTATAAGCAACCACCTCAATAGAACAAGATGTTGATTCTCAATAAATCTACTATAACTTTAGAGTTTCTATTTTGTTTTTCATCATAAGAAATGGAAATGACATTGGTCAACGCCACTATAGATGGTGCAACTTTCCAAACGGTAATGGATTTTGGCAATGGATTGATGATCCTTTACCTCATTGAGCCATTGTTTATGCCATTGAACTTGAAGACAAAATTGCAATGCTTTGTAGGAGAACGAATTTAATCCAATTTATAGGTGTTCATAGACAAATTTAACCAATCGGTGTGCTTATTTTTATCTTTGCTGTCATTTTTATTTTAATGTTTATTGTCTTGTTTGTAATGTTTTAACAATGACTTCGTAAGTTTCGTATTTACAAATATGTCCTGAATTTGGAAACAAGAATCTTGTTCAACTTATTATGAAACTTTAAGTAAAACATGGAAATATGTAGATATCATATGTAAAGAACAGACAACTTATTTAACTTAAATAACTTACATAATTTTTGAAAATTACTCAAATTTCCTAACTTGGTAAACCAACGATCATATGCAGCATGTTCAAAAAAGTTAGTATGATACTCTCAAAAATGTTGAGAATCAAATATAGATCGAGTTAATTGAAATAAGTTTTCTTCTTCCATATCATTTACAATGCTTTTATACCTTCGACAAGCTTTAGTAAACATGAAAAGTAGTCGGAGTTTCCAAAATTCTTCGTATTAATTTATAATCAGGATGATTATTAAAAGCTTCATTGAGGATAAACTAGAAATCTTGACCAATCTCATCTTCCTCTACGATCGGCCTCTATGTATGCTTTTATCAACACCTAATAATCTTATGGAGCCTAAGTTTCATTCTTTATTGGAAATGTTTTGAATTTTCAATATAAAACTTTCACATAAATAGAAAGTTCTTAATCCACATCACTCGAATCAAGTGCCATCTAAATGTCCATGTGGAAACCACCCGTGTGTTTGTTTCTACTCGGGGATTTGTGTAACTTGTGTTTGTTTCTTTCCAAGTGTTTTTGTTTATGAACTAAACATTTGTTTTATCCTTTATTTATGTTCTGAATATATTACAAAATGGAAACAAAATAATATGAATCATTATCATATGACTAATACAAGAATATGCAAATATGCATATACAAATATCATCATCATATGAATACCTCAAATACACTAGTCTGAGATACATGTACGTCATCTCCGATACAGACATTAAAAATATGAATTAAAAAATCATAATACATCTTTGATACAGAAAAAAGCATCATCAATCTATATGACGCAACCAATACCACCCGCATTAATGCTATTATCATCATTTTTTTCATCATTGACATCATCCAGGTCATATGGGTCAGTTGGCGACTGATGATACTATTGAAATTGCTAAATCCCGGACTGATAATCACGTATCTAAGCTTCATACCGAGCCGCCTGAGTCTGATACTGAATCTGTTGATATTGTATGGCGGTGTGATAAGTTTAATACACAATTTGGGTATAATCAAACGTTATGCCCTCAAATGTAGCAATCACTCGTCTATCCCGATCCATATACCGAGCATACTACAATGTAAAAATATAATATTATACATATATCATGATGTAAATGATAGTGAGCCATACAAAAATTAAACAGTCGTACATACCTAATGCATTGGATATAAACTAGCAGAAGGTACACCTTGAACGAACTTGTCTACATGACACTGCAATGGATATTCAATGACCTCACCCTTTGAATTTTAAAATTTGAATGCAACCTGAGGGGGATTGTACATAGAAGGCTATGTGTACCGAGACGACACAGCTTAAAAGTAGATGGTGGTGTAGGAACTATACCGAAGGAGCTACGAGGGCCAATATGATCAGAGTACAAACCCCATGTATAATTAGGTAACTAGTAAGCACGTGGGGTTACTCGAGTCCAGTATGCATTAAAATCTCCAGCCATGGTAAAAGGCTCACTATCTATCCATCCCATGGCTCTCATACTAGCAATATAAGTCAGGCTAACATGAACAGATCCGTACATATCATTCCATGGAAGCCAATCATAAGGAATACAAACTATATGGAACAACTACAACCAACAACACTCCTCTAAATACCAAATGAGAAAATATATAGGAATCTGAAAGTAACCCTACGACTCAAAATAGAAACTAAAAAGCAATGGGATGCTCGACGTTGGGCTCTATATAGTGCATATACTCGTGCTAGGGATGAAAATAAAGTTATTGCACTTCTTCTGTTATATCCCATCTTTTTGTTTCTTGTTTGAGACAGCTACACACATACGCACACGCACATATTATTAGTTGTGCAGTTAAAGCACTTACGGTTCCATAGCGGTGGAGCTGTAAAAAGTAATAGCGGGGATAAAACGAGGATATAGCGAGGATATAGCGGAGGTACAAAAATCTTCATTAAATATATAAAATATTTAAAGTTAATTTATTATCATTCTCAATTATTTGTGTAGAAAAAAGAATCATTATTTAGACTTATACAGCAAAATCAAAGGATATCATGATTTATGAAGTTCAAACTTGGTGACTACAATAGATTTCTAACTTATATTGAGCATTATACCTTAAAATTAGGTCTTTACCCTAACATTATTGATTTGGTTTAAAGAAAAACTAGTCAAATCAAACTTTTTATATTAATTGTGCTAAAATGGGTGCTAAAATGCCTTGATTTAGTGGATGTAGCCGAAAATAGCGGGGCTTAAAGTGGATCTGCTGTTCATTAGTGCTATATTGAAAAAGCGTAACAGTAGAAGAGTGCTACGCACTATAAGCGGAGATTTTGTGGGGCTTTCTAAATGCACATGTTCTTATTCATATAAGACAATATTCATAAAGGCTAAGATGCAAAACATTTGATGAATATTGAATACTGAAGAAAGAAGAAACGAACAAGTTGTCATCTTTTTGTAAGTTTCATATGTTTAAAATTGTATAATCTCCTTGATGATGTTGGACAGCACAAAAATTTCTTTTCTAGCCTTTTCCTTAGAAAAAACATTGAAAATATACAATATTTTACTTAGAAAATGGTTTGGAAATCAAAAACACCATTTAATCTATTTTTAGATGTCCGACCCCATTTTTTAAACGTCTGGATTTAGTGCTTTTAAAGTTGAGTGCTTTCTGGTTGGAAAAATACCTTATTTAGACATCTAAAACCTATATTTTGATCTCTGACTGTATATTCAAACGTCTAAACTAAGACCTTAGACGTCTGATTATTCTATGCTTTTATAACTTATTTTTTCTTACTTTCCAAATGCCTAAAATATTTCAACCAGACCTCTGATCATAGATTCAGACATTTGATTAAAGTATTTAGATGTCTAAAAAGACAGCCTGTTTTCAAAAGAAAGAAGTGGATTTTCAAATTCAAAAGGTTCAAACATCTGAATCAAAATTCAGATGTATGGTTGACTATAACGGTCAAAAATAAAATGAATATTCTTCTTCTTCCCAAAGGTTGCAACATTTTTTATGGCTGTATCTTTCTCTAATGATTATATCTTTTCATTTCAACTCTTCAACTCTATAAATATAGATTTTCTCTTGAGTTTTAAAAATAACTTGTTATTCTTATTATCCTTCTGCTTTCAAATCTTACTTTCTTAACAAAGTAAAAAGCTCTCAAAATAACTCTATACTTCCTATGCACTCGCATATTCATCTATACATCATCAAGAGAAATTATGCGAACGGTGTACTTGAAATTGATTTATACATGTTGCGAAGAACACTTTGAAGTCTATAATCAAAGCCTATTCCTTAAGGGTACTGTGAAGTCCTATTCGGTTGCTCGGGTGGTCGTAAACTTGTTCCTTCGAGTGAAGTGACGGTTTTGATTAGTGAAATTCCTAAGAAGAGCTTAGGGACTTGACATAGGATGGGAGGTCCAATCCAGTATAAAAATTCTGGTGCGATTTTTCTTTTTCTTACTATTTTTTTATTTGCATATTTAGACAAGTAATATACTTAAGTTAGAATTATTCATATCAGTTATGTTCCTATAGACTTTCATCCTCGAATCCATCTACTATCTAGCCAATATCAACTTATTATGTACCCGTGTATAACACGATGTACATGCATAGCATTCCCCTAATAACGTAATCTCGAGACGTAAATAAATGAAGTAGTGTTTGCTTCATCAACAAGGCATGGATGCATGTTAGCCATATGCTTATAATACCAATATGGGAGGAAGTACAAAAATCGAAACAACTTACTAGACTGTTGTAGCATATATATATATATATATATATATATATCCAATGCTATATACATATTCTAAGGATAACAATACTGCAGTCGAAAATATGAAGTCCATCCACATCAACCGACCCAGCTATATATCCAAGTATAATCATGCCTTTGTTGTTTAAAAAAAATGTAGAACCAAAAAGATATAATATGAAGGCACGTATGACAAGTGTGTGCA
Organism: Allium fistulosum; assembly: GCA_030737815.1. Lineage (NCBI taxonomy): Eukaryota > Viridiplantae > Streptophyta > Magnoliopsida > Asparagales > Amaryllidaceae > Allium > Allium fistulosum. The sequence continues at coordinate 1,211,989,817 of CM060904.1, read as the reverse complement.
TGTCATCGGTGTCCCTGTAGTCTATTATATATCACTATGACGTGTTAAGCCTAGAAATCGCACAACAACCAAAAACCCAAAAAAGAATAGGAATATTGAGATCTAGCAAATACTATAAGTGAAACAAAGAGAACACCAAAGTTTTTATAGTAGTTCGGCAAATTTATGGCCTACGTCTACTGTATTGTCATTGATTATACATTATTAGTCACTAGTACAAGTGTTTGACAACTCTAATAGCCTAGAACAACCAAGAGTAGCTTCCTTAGTTACTTGGGTTAGGGAGAGATAGAAGATGGAGAAAGCAAAGTTCCAATAGTCCTTTTCCAAATGCTATAGATGCTGTATTTATAGCGAAATCGTCTAGCAGAATCACCATATACCAATATACTGAGTCTAACTTCAGATCCGAAAAGACAGAAGGTGAAGAAGAAGTCCCTTGAGTTGTAAATTCTACTCGATGCCGACCTAAAGTGATCAGTTTTAGCTTGTCTTTTTGTGGATTGGTTACTCCATCTTCCTTCCTTTGATATTCTATCATCGATCCACTGTGTTTCAAGCACTTTTCCATAGAATTCATGTTGTTTCTGAGAGCTTCCGATATCACTTGTAGTTGTTTGCTTTCCTTTATAACTTCCTTCAAGTGGTTCACCCACTCCTTGAAAAATGGTCCTAGAGATTATCATTCTTATTAATAGTTGATAAACCATAGCTCCTGAAACCTACAGGTAGCACAAAAAGTAGTCTGTACCGACCTGAAAGTGGTCGCTACCGACCTATTCTCTTACTTCCAATCTTTCCCTAGTTTCTTAAGTCCATTCCTATTGCTCTTCCAAGCATGTTTCCAAGTCCATGAATCGTTTCGTCCTCGTCTCTATGTCCTAATCCATTTGAAAGCTGCTTGGTTAAAAAGCCGGATAACACTTGCCCCCAGAATATTCTTTTGTTGAAAACAAAGCATGCTCTGTAACTAGACAAGTATTTACCATTACCCATGTACGTCAATTAATTATTCAAGAGTTTCTTCGAAGCATTGTCTCCACTCCGTGGACATCCATCTGATTGCTTTATATAGTAGAAATTTCGTTCTCCATGCTAAGGACAAGATTGACACTTTAGAGATCATTCCACAGCTTAGTCCGGTATGTGTTACCTTCACATTGCTTTTCCTACTTTACTCTTTCTTGTTCAGATAGAAATTCTTCTCAGTACCAAGATGTTTTATTCGGTACTGAGTTGAATTCTTAGGCTTTTCGGTAGTACTATATAAATCAGCACTTATCATCCTTTTTCTTCTCACGCGTTCATTCACTGAATACTTCTAAGCCTTTTAGCCCGGTGCCGATTTAAAGTGATTCAACTTTGCTACCTAGAACCGATTGCTGCTGATTTCTTTGAGTTACTGCCATCTTCTTGTAGCTGTTGTCGCCACCAAAATGTTATTCCAAACATCACCATTCCTTTCAATCATCTTGACCCCAACCTTCAGGAATCCTATATCCGAATCCTTTAACCTAAGGTGGGTTGTTGCTATTTATGGTGGTGGTGCATTCCACAGTGATGGTAGGAGGTTGTCATGGTTTGAGCATGTCCAAAACTTTGACCAGATGATTGATCCCCTTTGATTATTGCATTCCCTAGGTTGCATTCGGGGCGAGCACATGCTTGGCTCAAAGTTAGCTCACATAATTCTTGAAAATTTCCCTACTTCGAGTTGGCTTGGTGTCGAAGTCTATTCCGCTTTGGGCCAAACAAAAGGAACCTAAGAACTTGCCACAATCAAATCGTTTATTCTTCCAAAATGAATGAATTGCTTTTAACTAACATTGGTCGATTACTAGTTGTCATTCTAAACTTCAACCGAACGGATCTTTTCCAAAGAATGATCACTTTGAATGCATCCCGACACTTGGACAATTACATTGCATAGCATTTTCAATTACTACACGGTTGTGTATTCCTGTAAAAGAAAAACTCCCGCCTTACTCCTGACAGCGGTTCTTTTATCGATTACTTGACGATAATGGATAAAATCTGATGTACAGTTCCTTTATAATGTGTGGCTCATTTTTTTAGCACCAGCGATCTATTTACATAGGATGGTCCATTTATCGTGTACATGATACAAGACTCATACTGTATAGACTAGCACTTTCACTTGCCCCGGTCAATGTCTAGAACCGATTGGTCAACACACATCGATATACGTTGGCTTCTAGGCATTTTTCACATGGGTTCACTTTTAAAGAAAAATTCCAAAATAAAACATTCTTGACCGTGTTGAACTCCAAGTTCTCCTATCCAAAATGACTCGCCTTTCTCTTAGATTCAATGTTAGCACTAGGCCATCAACTCCTCCTAAATTTGGGTCTACCACTACTCAGGCTTCAACATCCACGCCTTATGGGCATGGGCCTTCAATTACCGTTGAATTACAAAGAACGATCGTTCCAGTAGAACTAATTCAAGAACAACCTACTCTTTTAAATGAAAACATTGGCTTAAGAGTTCTAATTGATCCGCCCGAACAGGTTCCAACAATTCTAACCACGAAGACGCTCAGAAGTATATGTCCACAACATGGGATTCTTGAGGACAATGTCCTACTTCCAATGGAAATCCAATGGTTGCATAACCCCCTAATGGGTTATACGGCATGCAATAGATATATGTGCTTAGGAAGTGCTATGCCACCTTCCAATCCATTCCTACGCATGTTCCTTCAAGAGCTCGGGGTAGCTCCATCCCAAGTCTATCCTAATGGATATGCGCTACCGAGCTCCTTATACGTGCTATTTATGAACCAGTTCCAGTGGCCTCTAAAATTCATACATTTAACTCATATTTTGAGCTTCAAACAACAGTGTGATTTGCCGTGTTATATGAACATCGAGGCCAGGTGTCGATGTAATGTCATAAACGTTCATTTTTCAAGAGTGAGTACTTCTTTGACCGATGCCTATATGGCTTCAACAGGCCTTGGGTTTCCAACAGTAAGATCCTTTTCTCTTCACTCTTCCCACACTTGGATTTCTGACATCCAAGTATTTAACTTATTATCCAATTCCTTCACAGATATTCCTACTTGAGACTCAAGTAAAGAGCATGCTGACACTGAGGATTCTCAAGAGCATCCTTGTTTGATATTACTCCACCCTCACCTCCCGACGAATGAGAACCTTCACCGTTGCAATCTTTTACATCCTGATTGATATGTTGTTCCTGCCAAGACTCTTTCAAGTAGCTCCAAAATGTCGACTAGGTCTTCTACCCCCGCTCGCAGTTTTGGAGATGACATCCAAGAGGGTTGAAGGTCCATCCAACATGGGAAATGTTGATGAGTTCGTGGACAAAGCAGCATAAGAGCACGCTTTCGGCGAAGTTTGAGCAAAAGAGGAAGATAGAATCAAGATGGAAACGATTCGAAGATTAGAATATAGGGATGGCAAAGGTGAGGAAGAAGAGGAAGAGAAGGAAGGAGAAGAAAGCGACGAAGGGGATGATGGTGACTATGACGTCAGACAAGAGGGAGATGAATCATATGAAGAGACGTCTCCCGAAAGCACCAAACTCCCAGACTCGCTACGGCCAAAGCACATAGTCATCAAAACAAACAGCAGAACTGAGCACAGTGCCATTAGCCGAGGCTACTCCTCTGGCTGATTCTTCGAATGATATCTTCGCCTCGCCAGGTGACTTCGATGTTCCAATTTCCGATCTCCTTAAGGAGGGCTCTCCAGGCTTCAGCTTCCTATCTGAGGGTATCTTAACCAAAGGAAGTGAGACCCCATCTTTATTTCCTTTCGAACACTGTCCGTAGAGTACTTAGGGGGGAAACTGGCACTTTACGCACTTCTAGAATCATGAACACACATGCCTTGCATTCATCTAAATCCCAATATTCCAAAACTTATACAATCCTTTCTCTTTTTTTAGGTACCTTGGGCAGAGACAGATTAAATAATCTATAGTACGAAATTTCCAAGGAGGGAAGCACACTACCGATCTATACTCGCCCCACTCCAGCTATCACAGGGAGCATGATATAGAAGAGGAGAGATCTTAGAGAATAGATAGAGAGCGAGAGGCATAAGGAGACTGCCCGATTGAGAGGGATTAAAAGAAAAGGCGGGCCGAATAGAGGCAGCCTTATGACAACGAAAAGTGGCACAAAGATTCACTTGACCTTCGTGGTCCTCCCTTCGGCATTCATCTACCTCGATCTCAGCCACAACTTCCTCCACAATAACATATTACAGTTTCACTTTCACATGCTACTACCATTCCTCCTCGATCCAAATGAATCACTGCTCCTCCAACTCCTCCTCTAGCCTCGTTCAGTCATACGAAAATCGCCTTCCCTGATCTCTACCTAACTGGTGTCATTTTCGATCATTACATCAAAAATATTCCTAAGGAAGAGGCAGAAAAAAGGTGGGTTGGGTACTAGGGCTTATTGACCATGGATATGAGTGGAAGAAGCTTTGGTATGCCCTCTCCAAGGTTAAACAAATCAAACAAACCAACATCGGATCATTTGAATCTGCATAAAGAACTTATGACATCCTTATAGAGGGGTATAAGAAGGACTTGGAGAGGATGGCGAAGTAAGGAGACAAAGCCTTGGAATCTGAGAGGAAGGCCAAGAAATTAGTTACAAAGATGACCAAGGCTCATGAACAGGCGGTGATTATGATGACAGACATGTTAAAGACAGCTCATGATGATAATGTTACACTAAAGACAACGCATGCTGATAAGGACTTGGCCCTCACCACGAAGGATGAAACTATCCTACCCAAGGATAAAATCGAGGATAGGAAACTAAAATCCAATATCTTCGTGCTGAAAAAGAGAGACTTGAGTCTGAATTGCTTCGATTGAAAACTAAGTCACTGGAGGCTCAAGTCGACTATACCGCAGCTGCGCACGATCTAAATGAGGGAAATAGCAGAAATACAAGGAGAGAAGAACTCAACACCACTCTTCAACAATTCTTCGCTAATGTGATACAATATAAGAACTTGAAGTGGTTGGGCGGTACTTATGCCGTCACTCTCGCCAGCGCCGGGAAAGAGATTCTCCGACGTGTAGAAACACTTAGTGAAGGATTCACCGAAGGCGAGCCTGGGGCCAAGTATCTCGATACTGAAGACATCATTAAACTTGACGAGGGAAAAGCTATTTTGGCCACCAAAGATGCTCCTGCTAAAGCCACTGCGAAGCTCCTATCGACCTAAGCACATCAGGCCAGGAAAAATCATTAATTCCCAATTCCCAAGAGCTTACAATTGAAATTCCAACAATGGAGGGGGTCTGTTTCGAGGCTACCCAAGTTATCCCAGCTTCTGCAACAATCACTCTTGTTGAACCTTATGTTCCCCCTTCATTGATCCACCAATTCAGCATTCACTCGAAGAGCGAGAAATCTCTAAATCTCCTATTCAGCAACCAAGTCCAGGCAAAGATATATCCCTTTTTTCTTTAGTATTTGAAGTCCTTCAGTTCTCGCTTGAGACTATAACTAGCCTCTACTTCTTCGTTTGTGAAGTTAAAGGTCATCCTCCTCTTCCACCTCCTTTGCCACCAATTACTCAAAGCTTGGGCCCTGCTGCAATCACTACTTAGTCGACATCCTGACAATGGACTGGTCGCTTCATGCTTCTCCTCCAACTTTGTACCTAGACCCGATCCAGAGAAAATCGCTGCCTGGGAGGGATTGGATGATGCTTCCCAGTCCCTGGGGAAAAAATCACTATAACTAGCACTCGGGCCAGACAAAATCCATTTCTATGGTGGAGAAGTGGAAAACTGACATGTCCAAAGTCAAGATAAAACTGAAACTGGTCTTGAGAAGCTTACAAGCACCGAAAAGACAAAATCTTCCTCTTGTATCCTTCCTATCACTGTCCATTCTCCGAAGAGCGGTAGCATCGACACTACCATGGAGACTTTTGAGCCCTCTATCAACCGTCCTAAGTATCTTGCCATCGTTATTTCCAAAGGTGACACCAACCCTTCTGGAGGTAGCACATCAAAAGATGATAAGGAATAGCAGAGGTTCCATGACGGTAGGAAATAGGGCTAGGAAGAAGAAAAGGAAGGGCTATAAGAAATGGTCCCCTTGGCGATCATCTAGTAACTATAAGATAGTTTCTACTTGTCTCCCTTTAGGTTGTACCTTTTTTGTTTTTCCTCTTGTTGTATAGGCCGCATTTATGTGGGAGCGGCTCCCATGATTATTGATGTATGTAATGACCTACATTTTTGACCCTAAGATGTCGACACTAATACATCCACGGTATTCACATGCTGAGTATCCTAGTGCCGGAAAGACAGATTATTGGGGGAAAAAGAAAAGCAAAATGGAACAGAATCTCACATCATGACGAGTAATGTATAATATGAAATAGATCTTTACAGGAGAAAGAAAACTGTAATATACATACATAAATCAGAGTACACTAAACCAATCATAAGCCTAGATAGTTATAACAACATGTCCTCACAATTGCTGATAAATAAACCTAACAAATGCAGCGTAAAATAAAAATATACGTGAATACATCTTGGAGGCAACCAGCTCGTCTCCAAAATCTCCAAAGCATCCAAACAAGATCTATAAAATATGCTCGATCTGACCTGAGCAATAAAATAAAATGATGCCAGGATCAGTCTGTTAAACCATAGTGAGAAACACACCTCAAATGAATTTTAATGTTATAAGCCTTTTAAAATAAAGGTATCTCTTAAGACCACGCCGCACATAAACACGGACGGTTTTTACCTTACAATAACCAAACCATTTTATCGGAAATCCTTTGATATTATAATAATGTCTAGGGTTTAAAATATATACTGAATATAGCAGGAATGCTTGCATCTCACCTTCCAGCATAGTTGGGCACAACTAAATCCATACGACGCTTATTGGAGAATGGATTGAATCAATGATAGGGCTACGGGGGTACTACCCGTCATAGTAGATTAAATGTACCGAGGTCAAACCTTTCGACCCCTACATGGCAAGATCGGCATACCCTTACTGAATAGTACTGAATATTTCATCGACCCGGTTGCTTTGTAACCTTTCCGAGAGCTCTCATGCACAACCAAATTCATAAATAAAAATCTAGAAGGATGATGACAATATCCTAATGGGTGTGACCCACTTAGCCTTGAGGCATAACCTATGTTTTAGTCATTTTCGATTGATGAGGCTAGAGGCTGTGTTTTACCTTTCTTAGCAATTCCCACTTGGAATACTAACACCGCCCTTCAGGCAATAATGTAATGCCAGCATTCATCCATACAAGCTATTCAGGATAAGAATAAACCGAAGGCACTACTTCTACTACATTCATTTTGGAATCACCCTTAGGATTAGTAGCAAATAACTCTTGCACTTCAAAGAACTCCATCTTCGATCATCTTTAAGATGTCCTAATTTGAAATGCTTATGCCGGTTTAAAGTGGTTTTTGGATAATATATCTGATCCCGATCTCTCCAAACCGACAATGATAGTTTTAAAGTTGGCCAAGGTTTGATAGTCGGTTATTTAACTAACAAATAACAAATAATTCAACCAGAGATTTATACTTAAGGAATAACACTGGTTAAGCACAAAGGAACACTAAGCCTCTTAAACTAATCTTTTCATTAATTAAAACTACTTTGTAAATTCTCGTATTAAAGTACTTTTATAAAGGTATATTTCACAAACCCTTCTCTAGCTTTTAAATACTTTGAAAATATTCATATACTTATCTCATCGGTATAAGTATATTCACTAAACGCCTATGAAAGATTTCACTTCCAAAAACCCACACTTAGTTTGGTAAGATACCATGTAATTTAAAACAGAGCTAACAATAACCCAAAGTATAAGCACCTTTATATGTATAAGCTCTTTTATAAATAAACTCCTTTATAAAATCCCTTTTATAAGTATAAGCTCTAAATTCAGTTATAGAATTCCTTTCATAAAACTCATCTCTATTTACAAAGCTTTTTTTATAAATCTCAAAATAAAATTATAACCTCCATTTATAGATCTCTAAATGTACTTATAAGGCTCCATATATTTATAAGATCCTTTTATAAAATACTATAAATTATAAATTCCCCTTTATAAAACATCTAATCAAAATTTAGAAACCTCCTTATATAAAATACCATTTATAAACCTATTCTTTGTTTATAAAATACTACTTATAAATCTCTCTTTAATTTATAAATACCATTTATAAATCTATTATTTTCTTACAACAATTTATATAAAATGTTTCACAAATATTAATTTCCAAAATATTTCTATCTTCTTTTAAAAACAAAAATCACTTTAAAATAATAGATAAACCCCATTAATTCCCTTAAAAATAAACATTCCTTATTATAATAACTTTTCTTTAAAGATAAATACCCTCCAAAATAATTTTAAATCGTTTACATAAATACATATATTATAAAGATAAATAAAAATGTTAAAGTAAAATAGAGAAGTTCAAAAACTATCTTTAAAAAAATATCATCGAACACTCAAAAGGTCGGATTAAAAATCACTTTTCACATCGGAAACTATTTCCAATTCAAACAGAAATTAGTAGTATTTTCACAATACTTAACTAATGCTATTACTATCCCTTTCTCTAATGAGTTCAACCTTTAAACATATGTTGTTGTCACATTCAACATGGCCAAACAATAAAATTTCAACATTTAACAATGCAGATCACAATAAAATTTCAACATTTAACAATGCATATCACAGGTATATAACTAGAATAAAATCAAAAGTAAATAGCTAGAAATTCAAATTACTACGGTGAGAAATCCGGATTACCCAACAAATTTTCCTTATATTTCAATTTTAAATGCCTTTCGCTTTTATAAGCAGATATTTAACCAAATCAACCAATAATTTCATTCAAAAACAAACAATAAATTTTATCTACTATATAGTGCCGACTATCTAAAAAGGTGAATTTAACTCGCCGAAATTCCAACGGATGTTTGGGTATTCCAGTTTGAACTAGACTCGAACGACGTCCGATTTTAACCCAAATTTCCACTTGCTTCAAGTTCGATCAAACAAATTCCATCGCATACCTATCATCATTCCGAGCGCAACACAAAAATCTCATCTTGATTGGACCTCGTATGAGAGAGTTATTGCATTTATAAGTTATAAGATTTAAATAAAATAAAACTAATCACTAAATACACTTTAATTATTTAATTACCCTTAAACTAAACCTTCCTAAATCATCATTTTCCCACCAAGGCCATGCACCTGCACATGAAAGAACCCAACTTTGTCGTGCATTATCTCTACTGATCTAGAGAACCACTCAATGATTTTAGGATCCGACTTCGCCATCGTGCTACTCTACTCAAACCCGACCCAATGTACACCATGACTTCAGCTCCACCTTGCCTAGTCAAAATGAGACCTTCCCAAACCTGCTTTGAGCCAAAAACGTCGCACTCCTCCAATCCTTGCCAAACGCTACTCTTCGACACCACTAACCAACATCAAAGCGTCGATACACCTCCCGACACCTAGATTCCACAAGAATCCAGGCCCTAATTTTGCCCATGAACTATCTAAAATGTCGAGCACCCTAAACCACTACCTTACCTTACAATACATATATCATCTTGTAGATCTATCTTAAACAAGATCAAAGATACAAGCTTTGTATTTTTTTTATTTGAATTGTTTAAGATTTTTAAAGATGGTAGATCTATTATTTTTTTATTTTAGAGGTAAAATGAATGGAACAGGAAGATGAAAAGGAGAAAATGTGTGGTAGTTGATTTTTCCTAAGGTATTGACTTATATTTATTTGTGACTTTCGGCATCTCGCACAGCATAAATTTTGGTTCGCGTACGAACTACGAACGATAAAAAAAATATAGCCGCGCTCAAAACAGCGACACGACCACAAAACAAAATAATATACATAGGTTAACTAATTCTGTAAAAACCATAAAAACACTGTCGTAAGCTGAAAAATCATCAAACAGATTTTTAAATAAATTTCAAATTAAAAATTATGGAAAAATCAAATAAATTAAATTAAAATACATCGATAAAAATTGAATTGTTATACTAAAGATAAATTTTCTTATTATTTATCCAAACCATTTATTATTGCTAATAAATTTATAGAACGAATTCACCGTTATTATTTATTAATTAAAAAGGAGTTAAATAAGGCCATAAAATTAATTAAATAATTATTCAATTCAAAATCAAAATATTTTAAATCACTATTCCAATATTAAATTCATAATTCAAATATTTATATAATCCCTATAATTGAATTCAAGTAATTTAACTTTTAAAACCAATATTTTAATATTTAAAATTAATTAAATATTTCAAAATCAAATGACTAAAATTTTGGGTCGTTACATTCTTCCCCCCTTAAAAGAATTTCATCTCCAAAATCCCCAGTGTAGGAAAAATCCCTCCAACCCTTAAGCTTTCAAAATCAATCAATTGAATTTGGATTATTTAATCTCTAAGTCTCTTATTAAGGAAAATTTCGGCAGCGGCTCCTTTGCACGGCTCGATCGGAAAAACTACAAATTGCCACTACGGGCTCAAACCAATAAAAGAAAACAAAGCCAAATGGCCTCCCTTATCTGGGGCATAAATCATCAACCAAAATAAAAATATAATCATGTACCTATTAGCCGAGCAAATCAACTATACTCATGAAACCAAAAGCATCAAACTTGCCTTTGCTTCCATGAACCAGCATCATACTTTCATATAATATCCAACCATATAACTTACATTTAAAAAAATGTCAAAAACGTATAATTTCAATAAAGCCCATACAATGTATATATACCATCTGTACACAATATCCAATCCGATCACTTGCTTGATCACACAAATTTCATTTTCGAACTAGCATTGCTCACTCGACTTCCCTAGTGCGGACTCTGATCAGGTTCCTTGATTAGAAACCTTTGTTCTCCTTGCATGGCCATATACTATAATAGAAATTTTAGAATCAAATCAAAAATCCATATCAACTGTTCACCGTCAAGAATCAAGTGAAAAAATTCTTGTTCAGACCAGTGTAAATCACCTCGAAATCGTGTACTCGAAAATGGATCAAAATCAGTTATGCGAATAAAATGATCTACGTACAACTTACAATTTATTCCAATTGGTTTCTTAATTATACCAATTATTTTTTATTCTCATTCATTTTAAATCACAATTAACTACACCAATAATATTTTCCTTTATTACTGAAATTCATTAACGAATCATTTCATAAATTATTTCATTTAACTTTGTTTAAGTTAAATTTTATTTCATAGCTCAAGTTCATATTCATATAATACTCTTCTACCTCTTAAGAGTATGTATAAAAATTTAGATTTATTTTACTTAACCAGAATGTTCAACAAATTTTAAAACTTGTTTTAACTTATTATTTTCTCAAATTTTATAAGTTACCAAAACTTATAGTCTTATACTTTCACCAAAAAAACTTAACTAAATCTATACCAACTCGAAAGTTTTCGACTATCCAAAATAGTCAAAAAATCCATTTCATTTTAATAAATGAAAATTATCAAACTACCCATTAAAATGAGATGCACAAACCAACTATCCAAATGGATAAGATACATGAGTCTATAATATTACTTAACTGAAAACTTCAGAATTAAACACCCGGTTTTTATTTCAACTCTAATTGAAATAAAAATATACATATCTTATTTGTATAACAAACCACACTTTTGGAATTTTAAAAAAAATCTGGTTTACCAAAGAAAATATATAACCAATTACTGGAGTAGCAATCTCTCACTTAGAAACTCAAAAATGAACACCGATGATGCTGCAGTCATCACCGGAATTATTTTCCAACAGTTGAAGTGAGTACAGTGCTTTCTATCTCTTTATAATTCCTTTAAAAATTTCCAGTCGAAAATACTTTCAAATGATACCATTATTATTTCTTCCAAAACTGTGAAAAAAAGTTCTAAAAACACCGGGATTTAAGTTCTCAAATCCTTAGTTTGAATCTATTATATAAAAACTATTTTTGACAAATCATACTTATATAATTTCACTCCTTATATAAGATCGTTTCACAATTGTTTATCTTTGTTTAGATTTTAGTAAATAGCTTTTATTAAATCAAATTCAAATTTTTAACCCTACATTATCACCGAATGCCTTATATCAAATCATGAAACTGAATTCACAAGGTGTTCGTATCTGATTTAACCAAACAATAAATGCTCATAAACTATCTGAGCATAAACAATAAGAAAAAAATGGTAATAATCAAATATTATCATTCTCTAACAATAAAACACACTATATATGACTATATTAATTCCTAAAAATTTATTCCTTTCATATATTAAATATAATATAGGTAAAATTATTTCATTTACCCAATTTTCAAAACAATATTGTGTCGGTTTGCCTTGTTCAAGAGTTTAGGAACCTTTATCAATACAGTTGTTCCTTCTGTACCGACCATAATTCATAAAGCACTCAACCGATAAATCAACACAATATAAAACATTTTATAGCACTCACAAATATGCACTCAGATATATAAGCACTCAAACTCATCCTAGGACCTCACTTATCCTATCTCAAATGAGTTTACCCCACCAAATCCTAGGTGTTCGCTGAACCTAAGCTTTGATACCACTCTGTAACGACCCGTATTTTCGACCCTTAGAAGTTGACGCTAATACATCTACGGTATTCATGTACCGAGCATCCCAGTGTCGGAAAGATGTATTGTAAGGGGAAAAAGAAAAAGAAGACATAATAGAATCTCACATCGTGATGAGTAACATATAATATGAAACAGATCTTTACAAGAGAAAGAAAACTTTAATATATATACATAAATCAGAGTACACTAAACCAATCAATAACCTTTCATTATAATTACCGATAAATTTAGCTAATAAATGCAGTGGAAAATAAAAATATACGTGAATACATCTTGGAGGCATCCAGCTTGTCTCTTGAAGCTCCAAAGCATCCAAACAAGATCTTTAAAATATGCTCGGTCTGACTTGAGCATTATAAGAAAATAACGCCTGGATCGATTTGGTAAACAAGTGTGAGAAACACACCTCAAATGAATTTTAGTGATATAAACCTTTCGAAATAATGGTATCTCGTAAGACCACACCGCATATAAACACGAACAGAGTTTTACCTTACGATAACCGAACCATTTTATAGGAAATCCTCTGATATTATAATAATATCTATGATTTGAAATAAATATTGAATATAGCTGGAATGCTTACATCTCACGTTCCAGCATAATTAGGCACAACTAAATTTATACGACGCTTATTGGAGAATGGATTCCATCAATGACAGGGCTACTGGGGTACCGCCCGTCACAGTACATCTCTAGATAAAATATACCAAGGTCGAACCTATCGACCCCTGCATGGCAAGATCGGCCTACCCCTTACTGGATAGTACCAAATATTTCATCATCCTGCTTGCTTTGCAACCTTTCTAAGAACTCTCATGCACAACTAAATCCATTAATAATAATCTAGAAGGATGATGATAATATCCTAATGGGTGCGACCTACTTAGCCTTGCGGCATAACCTCTGTTTTACCTTTCTTAGCAATTCCCACTTGAAATACTAACATTTCTCTCCAAGCAACAATGCAATACCAGCATTCATCCATACAAATTGTTCAGGGTAAGAACAAACCAAAGGCAATACTTCTACTAACACCATTTTGGAATCACTCTTAGGATTAGTAGCAAGCAGCCCTTGCACATCAAAGAACTCCATCTTCGATCATCTTTAAGATGTCCCAATTCGAAATGCTTATGCCAGTTTGAAGTGGTTTTTTGATAATATATCTGATCCTGGTCTCTCCGAACAGGCAATGATAATTTTAAAACTGACCAAGATTTGATAGTCGATTATTTAACTATCAAATAATAGATAATTCAACCAGAGATTTATCCATAAGGAAAATAACACCGGTTAAGCACAAAGCAACCCTAAGCCTCTTAAATTAATCTTTTCATTAATTAAAGTAATGGGGATTCTAAGATCCTAGTTCAAGATTATATGCCATCATCGAAATCATTATCCAAATCGACAAATACCTATGCGCTCTCGTCCACCTTGCGGTCATAAATTGATGAAGAATGGTAATGGTCAACCGGTAGTAGCCATTCAACTCTTGATTCCATGCAGCACCGATTATTAAGTCTTTCTATTAAGTAGTTGAAGGATTGATGTCAATGAGCGGGGGATTTGATTTGTGGGTCGGTTTCACCGTTCTCGTTTTCTAGAGTGCCATTATCACTTACTCACTGCACAGTCAATGCAACTCGTAATTGAAGGCGGTGAACCGTGGACGACGAGGGGTGATTTTGATTGTGTGTGGTATGTTAAGCCATCACTATTTTGGGGGAAGGGGATGGATTATTTGTAGGGGAGTGTCGGTAAACTCGTCAGAAATGGGGGTTCAGTAGATTTACGAGAGATTCGAAAAAAGGGACGGAGGTTCAGTCCCTCCGTCTAACGCCAATAAATGCTGGTGACCTTTTTTGGTCCCATAACACCTCGATTGATTAATCTGGTAATTGTAAATTTTTCTTTGTAAATTTGAATCAACAAACTTAACTTGTATTACGCTTGTCTTTGGGTAGTAAGTATGTTGCTAGATGCTTACATAATTATGTAGTTACACTCCAACTGTTTGTTAGAATGTCAAACTAAATTCATGTTTTTACAATGGATTATAATCCACAATAAACATAGATAGATAATGATGCATGAAAGCAAAAGAAGAAGCATAAATTTTTACGTGGTTTGGATTCTTTTCAATCCTACATCCACGGGTCAAGTTCCTTTATATTTTCCCTACTGATACATGTGTTTTCGTCAAAAATAAGAAGATACGATTTCTTTATTTTGAAAAAGGGGAAAAATCCTAAAAGTTCCCCTCATATACCCGACCATCTCCTATTTATCATGTTGAGGGTGGACGCAAAGTACTATCATTCTTGCTTTGCGCTCATGTTTCCACCTTTGGATCATGCCACATTTTCCTTATCTGCATTATTGGTTAGATATGTTTGGATTACTAATATGTCTTTTGGAGGGAAGCCCTAATTTGGGCGGTTGTATTGTGATCCTTGGCGGGAAGTTTGAATTGAAGGCGGGAACTCCAAAAATAGAAGCGGGAATGTTTAGAATTGGAACGGGACCTCATTGGGTCGCACTTTTTTGATCTAATGCAGTGAAGGGTTTGCATGTTGGTTTTCAGGGTATCGCTGGCATATTTTAAGTGAGGCTATGCTGGTTGATGTGAGACATTTGCATAATAGTGTTGTGCTTGCTTGAGTCTTAGGTGCCGCCACCTTGAGCTACTTAGGACTTCAGGGTTTTGTGATCAGGTTGGCTTGGGAACTAGTTTAATAAACGTGTGAACATGATCTGAGCTGACTACCTATAAATACGGATATGGATAGGGATGGTTTATCTCTTTGCTATCAACCTATAAATACAGATCTGCGATGGATCATTGTTTGAGTGGCTAATTGTGCAGCCATATGGGATGCTTCTGACCTCATGCGGTACTGCCTTAAGAAGCCCTCGGTATGTGCAGTGCAGATCTGTTCTTAAAGGTGTTAACATATTATAAGCTCTGGTAGTGTTTGACCGTGTAGTTTAACCACTCATCTATTGTGGCAAGTGACCGCAAAATCTTATTGCCTGATTTCCGTGACTATACCTAGCGTCAGCATCTTTGTGTAATACTGGAACTAAGGGATGGGCATAGATTTGATGCCTATGTGGCCCTTCTTTCGAATGCAGTATTGTATTTTGCTACATCTTCTTTGGTTACCGCTTTCTTGTGCAGTATAGATCGAACTGCCTTAATTCTTTCTTTTTTTATTTTGGTCCTTACTTTGGGAGCAGTTCCCCTAGACTTGTATATTGCTTAGCCCGTTTCTAACATAGCTTGGGAAATACGAGAGTAACACTTAGCCTTTTATATTCACTTGAGATCCCACATGATGAGTTTTCATCACTACTAATTTCGATGGAATATCCAATTTTTTTAAGGACGTTACATGATATCGCCGCATAGAGAGATCGAGTTCCATATCGGTTTTGTAACGACCCGTAAATTTTCGATAATTAAAATGGTTAATTAAATAAGATTTGTGATTTAATATTGAAAGAAATAAAAATTTGTAAATTAAAAATGAAATAATAACTAAGATGAAACATAACAATGATAATTAAAGCTAATTATTGATAAATTGAATGAAATTACAATAAATGAAATAATGTAAAATGTTATAACTTGGTTATAAATTGAATGTAAGTAAATAAATGTAAATGTTGTATAAACCTATGAACTAGTATATAATTAATGGAAATTTAATAAAATTGGTGTTATGTAAACAATTGGAACATTTGTTTGAAAATAATAACTTATAAGTGTGATTAAAAGTAAATGGTGACAATTATTATATGTTACCTATTCATTTAGCTTGTTAAGTTAAATTTGGTAATCAATTGAAATAAATCTAAATTTAATATTATGTTAATGTAAATTAAGTTAATAATTGGAAATAATGTTAATTCTATTCATAATATGACAATTAGTTGAATAAAAAAGAATGAATATCAAGATTTATCAATTTATTGAAATTTAAATTATAATAATTGGATTAATTGCAATTAAATGGAATTAAATATTACATTAATAGAAGTTATATGTAAATTGCGAATGTAATAAAATAAATAGGAATGTTAATTATATTCATAATGTAATAATTGATTTAATTAAATAGTGAAATCAAGATAAACAAATCAATTTGGGGTTTTAAATTTTAATAAATGTGAAAAATTGACAAAATTCAATATAAATGGAAATATAATAGTTAATACAAATAAAAGATGGAAATTAAGATAAAATTTGAGAATATTAATGTAATAAATCATGAACCCATGTTAATTTCACCCATTTGATAATAATGGATTGAATGATAGGATGAAAGGTCAATTAAATCGAATTTTTGAAAATTAAATTTATAATTTCTGAATTTAATAAAATTGAAATTAAACACTGAAATTAATGGATTAATCAACTTTAAATTGACATCTAAATTTGTTTAAACTATTGTAAGTGATTAAGAAATAAAAAATGATAGAAGTTGTAAATTATTAAAATTTAAAGGGAAAATGTGATTTAATTAATTTAATATTAATTTATTTAATTAACTTAAAAATAGCCATTTTGGCCACTGACTCTGATTTCGACGAAACCAGTTTC
Organism: Allium fistulosum; assembly: GCA_030737815.1. Classification (NCBI taxonomy): domain Eukaryota; kingdom Viridiplantae; phylum Streptophyta; class Magnoliopsida; order Asparagales; family Amaryllidaceae; genus Allium; species Allium fistulosum. The sequence goes on along the minus strand of CM060904.1, from coordinate 1,211,972,470 downwards.
ATCGGATCCGTAATGGTGAATTATTGTAGGATTCCAAGTTTCATAACGATCGGACTTGTCGTTTGATCGTACGGACTCGAAACGTCTTGAAATCAATTTAATTGAAATCAAGTGAAATCAATTTGAAATAAATTGATTTTATCATAACTTCTTCATACAATGGAATTTGTGCTTGAAACCAGTTCCATTGAATTTAAATTATTTGAAAACATCTATTTTGATATATGGGATGACCCATTTTCGTTCCGGAGACAGAACGGGCTTTTCGGGACATTTATCGTTCAACGTGTAAATCAATCGTGTCCATTCATCTATATTCTGTTCTGTCTATAAATATCCGATTATAAACTATAGCTTTCCTCATTTCTATTTGTCTGTATGTACATCTCTTTCTCAGCTCTTTCAATGGCAGACAAACCCTAATTCCAAATTGCAATTTCAAAAGCAAATCAAAAATTCAAACTCCTCTAATCCAAACAAATTATATATCGACTTGAAGCTCTCGACGAGCTTAATCTTCTGTAGCAATTCGTTTTGGCTCATCATTTGATTAAAAAATGTCAGAGAAGCTGAGGCCGTTCGTGATAGGGTTATAGCTTTGATGGTAGATCGTCGACTAGGGCTCGATCGGGAGGTATGGATTTGTGGAGGGCGACCTACAGAGCAGATCCATAGGTTCGCTTTGGTTCCTGGACAGCCAGAATCGCCTCGAACAGCGTTATTGAGATGGCGGCGTCGCAACAGCTACAGGGAGCCGGGGGAAGTCGCGTCTCGGCCTTAGAGGCGGCTGGTGATGCTCGTTGCAGCGGCGCTCCTGGATGGCGGCGTTATGAAGGAGGCGACGGCGATGTTCGGTCAACGCATTCGAGAGTGGTGGCTTTGAGTTGTTCGAAATCGCGTTCGCTGAAAGGGTTTCTCATGCAAAGAGGCAACGTGGCGATGTTGTATTGGTTCGTTTTATTTTATTCTAATTAATTTGAATTTAAAACCGTTGAACTTCTAATGATAATAACTTTTACTTGCGAGGTCTGTTTCACGCGCGGTTCGATCCGATGGGATCGTATCGAAATTCTGGACACTTTGACGCTGGTTTGGATGAATTCTGAGACCGTTCAAATTTTGGGCTTAAATTGGATTTAAATTCAATTTAAATTCAAAAGGTGAGTGTTTTAACCCACTCACAACTTCTAAAATTTCTTATGTTTGTTAAATTAAATTTATGACGTGATTAGAAATTTATTTATGACTGTTTGGTATATTTTAAATCATCATCTCATTTAATTTGAATTTATTTGAATTAAATCGTTATTTAATTTATTATTGAATATAAATTGCCAGTTAAATACCTGTTATTGATTATCAGTTCTATATTGATATTTACTGACTGTTTTGGATGATGATTGTGATGGATGTTGATTGTTGATGTTGGTTGAATGGATGTTGTATTTTATACCGTTATAAACTGCAAGTTCGTTATGGATTTTTATTTATTTCGGGATTGCGGTTTGAATTGATATACAACCGTAAAATGTTTAAATTGCGGATTGAAATGATAAATATCCGTATCACTTGACCCTAGGGTAGAGAATTATATACGGACATCGGATTGGTTAAATTTAATGATTTTAAAATCCTTAAATTTATTGAATTTAACCAATTGATGTTTTGAAATAAAATTTGATTTATGTAAATTGAAGTATTATTGAAAAATCAAGTTTGTGATGAAATGCGAATTGGTTTAAAAAGGAATTTCTTTAAGAAATTAAATTGGAAGTTTAAAGTTAAACTTTTATGTATAAATGAAATTCTATCGAAATTGAGTTATTGAATTTGTTTGAAAATAACTTTGAAATATTTTGAAGTTGGAGTAATCCGTATTGATATTTTGAACATGGATTTAAACAGTATGAAATTCGATAGATTATTGAAATTTGGTTTGTCGATTTGGAAATTTGAAATGGTCCAAATATGTTGAAATGAAATGAATAGTTTAATTTGATATTAATTTCAAACTCATATTTTAATATAAACTGTTTTAAAGATATATTATTTAAAATTTCTAATTATTAAGATTTTCAAATTTATTAAACTATTTAACCAATATTAACTATATAAATTATTTTAATCTATTTTAAACCAATTCAATTTATTTTAAACAAATTAAACCATTTTAATTTAATTTAAATATGATTAATCTATTTTAAAGTTATTTAATCTATTTTAATTATATTTAATCTAAATTAAATCTATTTAACTATTTTAAATCAATTTAAAAGTACTTTACCTATAACTAAACTATTTGGAGTATTTTTAACTATTTATAACTATTTAAACAAATTTCTGAATTTCTAAACTAAGTACGTGGAAGATTTTATATTCATTTCAATTTGGTTTAAAAAGAGAATAAGGCTAAATGATGTTATAACTTAAGTTGGAATTTTGAATGTTATAATAAATTGAAATGATGATTTTGAAGCAAGGACTTAACCTGTTTTGGGAAATATGATTTTGGAAGAAATTATGATTTTTTGAAACGATATGATTTGAAAGTGATATAATTTTGAGAATATGATATTTCGATATAAACTATGAATTCGACTTTGAAAGGACATATAATAATCGAATTATGATTTCAAATGTGATATGATTTCAAAGGTGAATACGATTTCGAAAATAAGTATGATTTCGAAAGTAAGTAATATGGTTGAATTGAATATGATATTTTGATATCAATTATGAAATGATTTTGGAAACGTAAAAGAACCATCCGGTGTGTAATAAGCGATTGGTTGTTAAAGAGACCGGGATCGGATATGGGCATACTCTCTGTCGATACCGAAAACCACTTTGACAACTATGTACGCGGTGGAGATTCCAGAATGAAGTAGGATGGTGGCGACGATCCTAAAGGTATATTTACGTGGACCTAACTCCCATGAGTTAACATCAGGTGGCTAAATTAGGAGCGATTCCGGTCCAATGAGGTAGCACCTCTGATCGGGGACATTCCATTAATACTATATTCTGACTTGCGATTTATTTGGTGGCCACCCTTCGATTTTACTCGGGAGTGTGTTTAAAGGTGGGCGGTAGTTGCAGCTATGCGTCACCACCAGCCCAGATGCGTAATTGGTATATCTACCTTGGCATTGCCTAGTTGTGTCGTGTCACCTACCCTAGCGCGCCTTCTACGAGTTTGTTTTATGTCGTACCTATGTGGTATCCTCTGGCGGCTCCAGTTTACGGTGGGCTATGGTACTGTATAGACTATTGGCATACCCTAAAAATGTGTTAAGGTGGAAAATGTAAAGCCTTAACGCTATTTTTAAATAGCACACTTTACTTTAGACATATTATAATAGCGTATTGTACTACATAGTAGATAGTTTATCGGATCCTTAGGAGATGTGAATCCCGAACATCTTTTAAGTTACTACACTCACGTTAGACACTGGATAGGAGGTGTCAAACCCTGTAATCATCTCCGACGCCGTTTACACTCATATTTATTTACCGTTGATTTGACTCACATAAGATCTTTTAGTTCTGACTCGAGTGTTTTGTCTTTTCAATTCACTCGGGTCAGCCTGAGCATTTCAGGATTTGAAGACTTTATTTCTAGAGGACGAATACGAAGATTTGTACTATTAATACTTATTCTATTATTCCACTACATAATACTATTCCACTGCATTATTATTTGTTTATCTCTGATAAGTGTAACTCTGATTCTACATTGTATAAGTATAATCAAATGTTTTGTAAACAGCTTCATGAACTGTTATTTGATTATTATATTTTGTCATTCCGCTGCGAGATTCTATTTTGTTTTTTTCTTTTCTTTCTCCTTTTCTTATTCACCCCAATAACAATTCACCATTCTGTATGGTTTGAGTCGGCATGTGTGTCATCTTAAAGCGTACAAAAAGGCGAGATGTTACAGTTGGTATCAGAGCTTTGGTTTAGCGATAACCTTAGCTTTGTGGGGTCTGACTCATATTAAATAGGGTAGTAATACCCTAGGATGAGTCGCTGAGTGTATATATATATATATATATATATATATATATGAGAGAGCGTATTTGTTAGTGCTATAAAATGTTTTATATTGTGTTAATTTGTTCTGTTTTGTATTTATAAATTCTGGTTGGTTCATAGGACGCTATGACATCGATAGGGATTTCTAAACACTTAATAGGACAGACCGACACAATATTTGTTTTGGAATATAGGTAAATGAAATAATTTTGCCCATTATATTTTATGTATATAAAATAATAAATTTTATAAATGATATATATTTGGTTGTAATATATTGGTTGTTAGGTAGTGAAATTTATAAATATAGGTTGGAAGTAAGATTTGAAAATAAGATAAATGAAATTTGGAAATTTAGAACTTAATTTCCGGGATTTTTGAAAATTTCTTTCGAAAGATTTTGGGATATAATAATAATATTATTAGAAGTATTTTCTGATATAAATATTTCAATATAATTTGAAAGAATTTTTTTATTGAAATTTTGGAAAGAAATAAGTTCTGTACTCCCCTCTCTGTTGTTGGAAAATAATTTCGGTGATGAGTGCACGCATCATCGACATTCATTTTCGAGTTTCAAAGTGGGAAGGCCATTGTTGTAATTTTACTACAGATCTATTTTGATAAACAAATAAAAATTTTAAAGATTAAATATGATTGGATATAAAAGTTATGAGTATATATATATATGTATGTATATATTATTTTAAATGATTTAAAAACGGAACCCGTCATTTAGTTCTTAAATTGCTATAAATTAGAGATTTCAATTATTGTAATGGAATAAAAATTTTAACTATTTAATAATTGAAACTTCTAAATGAAAATAAGAAATTATATGCTAAGTTATAACTGAAATATACAAGGAATTTGAAATTTGTAACTTGTAAACGAAAAGAATATAAAAATAAGAAATGATAATTATTGAACCTTAAGTTAATTAAAATAAGTAAGTCAAACTTGTGTAACTTTCCATTGCATTCTTAAAGACATATATATAACTTACCAATTACAAAAGTTGAAATGTTAAAAGAATATGTAATGGAAATTTTTACAAGTAAAACTTATGTAATGGAAGTGTTCAATGAAATTTACTTTTATAAATAAGAAATTTAATATGAAAATAGTTATAAACTTGAGTTAAAATTGTAATGCTACTAATTAAATGAAATAGAAAATGAGTACTGTAAGTAAAGGATTTTGAACTTAAGTTAATATTGAAACTATTTATAATTAAAGTAAATAATAAAATGAATGTAATGCAATAAAAGAAACTGACATGATATGAATAAATGAAAATGAATTTTTGTAAGTAATAAAGGAAAAATAAATGAAATAAACACTGAATGAATGAATGAGAATAAAATTTTGTAAGAGATAAATGTAAGTTCAAGAAATAATCCTTGTATGAATGAAAAGAAGAAGAATAAAAACTGTAAATGTTGTGAAAGAAATTTTATAAGAATAACTCAAGTACATTGTAAATTATTGTTTGTTTTGGTTTATGGGTTGTTTGGGATAGGATACTTCTAATTGTTTAAGATATATGAATAATCTATTGAGTTCATCTAAGACTGTTGAGTAAATGGTGCACTCAGTAGTTTATTTGTCATTCTAGGCGGTTAAAAATTTCTGAACCCGAACAAACCATTTGTTTGTTTGATATGGATGGATAGTTGGTTTTATTGATTTCATATGATGATTGTATGCTGTGATTGCAAGTGATTGTTGTTTTATATTGATTTGTTTTGTTGTTGGTTCAAACAACTTAAATTATTTCTCTTTTATATAATTATTAACATCCTTGGATTATATAAGTGAAATACAGGTTATGGAAGCAACTGTTACTACTTTTGGTTTCATAATTAAGCGTTGTTTGCTCGATAAATAGGTACGTTCTCGGATTACGGTTTTCTAGCGATATTATATTGTTTTCCCGCAGTTGGGATATATTATTTTGAAAATTTTGATATATATTATTATTATTATTGATATTATTATTTTTCTCCCGAGCCTCTCCGTACAAAGGAGACTCTGCCGAAATTTTCGGTAAATTTTGGACTTCGAAATTTTGTGAAATATTTTCCAAACTTTTATTTACTTGGATATAAAAGGATTTAAGTGTTATAAATTGATATATTTTGTTTAAATTATTTGATTTTGTAAATTAATAAATTTAATATTTTGAATAAGATATATTGAATACTTAATTCCTTCTTTTCCCTCCTTTTTCCTTTTCGAGGACGAAAAGTTTTGAGTGGGGGAGAATGTAACGACCCGTAAATTTTCGATAATTAAAATGGTTAATTAAATAAGATTTGTGATTTAATATTGAAAGAAATAAAAATTTGTAAATTAAAAATGAAATAATAACTAAGATGAAACATAACAATGATAATTGAAGCTAATTATTGATAAATTGAATGAAATTACAATAAATGAAATAATGTAAAATGTTATAACTTGGTTATAAATTGAATGTAAGTAAATAAATGTAAATGTTGTATAAACCTATGAACTAGTATATAATTAATGGAAATTTAATAAAATTGGTGTTATGTAAACAATTGGAACATTTGTTTGAAAATAATAACTTATAAGTGTGATTAAAAGTAAATGGTGACAAGTATTATATGTTACCTATTCATTTAGCTTATTAAGTTAAATTTGGTAATCAATTGCAATAAATCTAAATTTAATATTATGTTAATGTAAATTAAGTTAATAATTGGAAATAATGTTAATTCTATTGATAATATGACAATTAGTTGAATAAAAAAGAATGAATATCAAGATTTATCAATTTATTGAAATTTAAATTATAATAATTGGATTAATTGCAATTAAATGGAATTAAATATTACATTAATAGAAGTTATATGTAAATTGCGAATGTAATAAAATAAATAGGAATGTTAATTATATTCATAATGTAATAATTGATTTAATTAAATAGTGAAATCAAGATAAACAAATCAATTTGGGGTTTTAAATTTTAATAAATGTGAAAAATTGACAAAATTCAATATAAATGGAAATATAATAGTTTTTTTTGGCAAAGCCGACGGGGTTAAATGGACCCCTACCATTTGTTGCTACACCAAGAGGACGAAGAGAACAAGCCAACGGCTTGTAAGAAATACAAAGAAACAAAGTGCAACAATCACCGGGGATACAAAGAAAACACAACACAAAAGAAGGAAAAAATGATAACCAAACTAAAAGAAGATGCCGGAGTCAAAAGCAAAAGAAACATGACACAAGTCACGCTTAATTTCCTACATCAAATGCTTGTCGAACTATTCAGCCGTCAAGCCCTTATCCGGTAGAAAAACACGTCGATTTCTTTCATCCAATACCACTTTCATGAATCTCTTGACAACATACAAGAAAAGCTATTCGAACCTAATTTACCACCAGTATTGTCGTAGATATACTTCCACTGAACAACATTATTAACTCCTTTCCATTTTCTTCCGATTCTCCTAATCCATGTCTTCCATAGAGCATTCAAATAATTGCATTCGAAAAACAAATGCTCGACCATCTCTGGAAATTGATTGCAAAAAACACAATTGACAGGAACTTGAACCCCCTTGGAAATCAGCTTCATTTTAGTATTAAGTGCCCTGTTCATCACTTTCCAGTGGAAAAGATTATCCCTCTGAATATTATCAGTGCACCATATTCTACGCCTCCACTTGCATTTCTCTCCAACATCCCCTGTCAGGAAAGAGTATGTTTCTTTTAAAATGAAACCGTCTACTTTACTTCCCCACTGAACAGAGCACCGACCGACATTATTAACTTTGCACTCAGCCGCCATGTTCCAGAATTGTTGAATACGATAGTTGGAAGTCCTCGGGAGTCTTAAGATATTAAGATGAAATTTGAGAATATTAATGTAATAAATCATGAACCCATGTTTATTTCACCCATTTGATAATAATGGATTGAATGATAGGATGAAAGGTCAATTAAATGGAATTTTTGAAAATTAAATTTATAATTTCTGAATTTAATGAAATTGAAATTAAACACTGAAATTGATGGATTAATAAACTTTAAATTGACATCTAAATGTGTTTAAACTATTGTAACTGATTAAGAAATTAAAAATGATAGAAGTTGTAAATTATTAAAATTTAAACGGAAAATGTGATTTAATTAATTTAATATTAATTTATTTAATTAACTAAAAATAGTCATTTTACCCATTGACTCGGATTTCCATGAAACTAGTTTCATCGAATCCGTAACGGTGAATTATTGTAGGATTCTAAGTTTCGTAACGATCAGACTTGTCGTTTGATCGTACGGACTAGAAACGCCTTGAATCAATTTAATTGAAATCAATTGAAATCAATTTGAAATAAATTGATTTTATCATAACTTCTTCATATGATGGAATTTGAGCTTGAAACCAGTTCCATTGAATTTAAATTATTTGAAAACGTCTATTTTGATATATGGGATGACCCTTTTTCGTTCCGGAGACAGAACGGGCTTTTCGGGCCATTTATCATTCAACGTGTAAATCAATCGTGTCCATTCATCTATTTTCTGTTCTGTCTATAAGTATCCAGTTATAAACCCTAGCTGTCCTCATTTCTATTTTTCTGTACGTACATCTCTTTCTCAGCTCTTTCAATGGCAAACAAACCCTAATTCCAAATTGCAATTTCAAAACCAAATCAAAAATTCAAACTCCTCTAATCCAAACGAATTATATGTCGACTTGAAGCTCTCAACGAGCGTAATCTTCTGCAGCAATTCGTTTTTCGTTTTGGCTCATCATTTGATAAGAAAATGTCAGAGAAGCTGAGGACGTTCGTGATAGGGTTATAGCTTTGACGGTAGATCGTCGACTAGGGCTCGATCGGGAGGTATGGAATTGTGGAGGGCGACCTACAGAGCAGATCCATGGGTTCGCTTTGGTTCCTAGACTGCCAGAATCGCCTCGAACAGCATTATTGAGGTGGCGACATTGCAATAGCTACAGGGAGCCGGGGGAAGTCGTGTCTCGGCCTTAGAGGCGGCTGGTGATGCTCGTTGCAGCGGCGCTCCTGGATGGCGGCGTTAGTGAAGGAGGAGCCGGCGATGTTCGGTCAACGCATTCGAGAGTGGCGGCTTTAAGTTGTTCGTAGTTGCATTCATTGAAAGGGTTTCTCGTGCAAGGAGGCGACGTGGCGATGTTGTATTGGTTCGTTTTATTTTATTTTAATTAATTTGAATTTAAAATCGTTGAACTTCTAATGATTATAACTTTTACTTGCGAGGTCCGTTTCACGTGCGGTTCAATTCGATGGGTTCGTATCAAAATTCCGGACACTTTGACCCTGTTTTGGATGAATTCTGAGACTTTTCAAATTTTGGGCTTAAATTGGATTTAAATTCAATTTAAATTTAAAAGGTGAGTGTTTTAACTCAATCACATCTTCTAAAATTTCTTATGTTTGTTAAATTAAATTTATGATGTGATTAGAAATTTATTTATGACTGTTTGGTATATTTTAAATCATCATCTCATTTAATTTGAATTTATTTGAATTAAATCGTTATTTAATTTATTATTGAATATAAATTGCCAGTTAAATACCTGTTATTGATTATCAGTTCTATATTGATATTTACTGACTGTTTTGGATGATGATTGTGATGGATGTTGATTGTTGATGTTGGTTGAATGGATGTTGTATTTTATACCGTTATAAACTGCAAGTTCGTTATTGATTTTTATTTATTTCGGGATTGCGGTTTGAATTGATATACAACCGTAAAATGTTTAAATTGCGGATTGAAATGATAAATATCTGTATCACTTGACCCTTGGGTAGAGAATTATATACGGACATCGGATTGGTTAAATTTAATGATTTTAAAATCCTTAAATTTTTTGAATTTAACCAATTGATGTTTTGAAATAAAATTTGATTTATGTAAATTGAAGTATTATTGAAAAATCAAGTTTGTGATAAAATGCGAATTGGTTCAAAAAGGAATTTCTTTAAGAAATTAAATTGGAAGTTTAAAGTTAAACTTTTATGTATAAATGAAATTCTATCGAAATTGAGTTATTGAATTTGTTTGAAAATAACTTTGAAATATTTTGAAGTTGGAGTAATCCGTATTGATATTTTGAACATGGATTTAAACGATAAGAAATTCGATAGATTATTGAAATTTGGTTTGTCGATTTGGAAATTTGAAATGGTCCAAATATGTTGAAATGAATAGTTTAATTTGATATTAATATCAAACTCATATTTTAATATAAACTATTTTAAAGATATATTATTTAAAATTTCTAATTATTAAGATTTTCAAATTTATTAAACCATTTAACCAATATTAACTATATAAATTATTTTAATCTATTTTAAACCAATTCAATTTATTTTAAACAAAATAAACCATTTTAATTTAATTTAAATATGATTAATCTATTTTAAAGTTATTTAATCTATTTTAATTATATTTAATCTAAATTAATCTATTTAACTATTTTAAATCAATTTAAAAGTACTTTACCTATAACTAAACTATTTGGAGTATTTATAACTATTTATAACTATTTAAACATATATTTGAATTTTCAAACTAAGTACGTGGAAGAGTTTATATTCATTTCAATTTGGTTTAAAAAGAGAATAAGGCTAAATGATGTTATAACTTAAGTTGGAATTTTGAATGTTATAATAAATTGAAATGATGATTTTGAACCAAGGACTTAACCTGTTTTGGGAAATATGGTTTTGGAAGAAATTATGAGTTTTTTATGATTTGAAAGTGATATAATTTTGAGAATACGATATTTCGATATAAACTGTGAATTCGACTTTGAAAAGAAATATAATTATCGAATTATGATTTCAAATGTGATATGATTTCAAAGGTGAATACAATTTCGAAAATAAGTATGATTTCGAAAGTAAGTAATATGGTTTGAATTGAATATGATATTTTGATATCAATTATGAAATGATTTTGGAAACGTAAAAGAACCATCCGGTGTGTAATAAGCGATTGGTTGTTAAAGAGACCGGGATCAGATATGGGCATACTCTCTATCGATACCGAAAACCACTTTGACAACTGTGTAAGCGGTGGAGATTCCAGAATGAAATAGGATGGTGGCGACGATCCTAAAGGTATATTTATGTGGACCTAACTCCCGTGAGTTAGCATAAGGTGGCTAAAATAGAAGCGATTTTGGGCCAATGAGGTAGCACCTCTAATCGGGCACTTTCCATCAATACTATATTCTGACTTGCGATTTATTTGGTGGCCACCCTTCGATTTTACTCGGGAGTGTGTTTCGAGGTGGGCGGTAGTTGCGGCTACGCATCACCACCAGTCCGGATGCGTAATTGGTATATCTACCCTAGCATTGCCTAGTTGTGTCGTGTCACCTACCCTAGCGCGCCTTCTACGAGTTTGTTTTATGTCGTACCTATGTGGTATCCTCTGGTGGCTCCAGTTTACGGTGAGCTACGATACTGTATAGACTATTGGCATACTCTAAAAATGTGTTAAGGTGGAAAATGTAAAGCCTTGACGCTATTTTTAAATAGCATACTTTACTTTAGACATATTATAATAGCGTATTGTACTACATAGTCGATAGTTTAACGGATCCTTAGGAGATGTGAATCCCGAACATCTTTTAAGTTACTGCACTCACGCTAGACACGGGATAGGAGGTGTCAAACCCCGTAAACATCTCTGACGCCGTTTACACTAATATTTATTTACTGTTGATTTGACTCACATAAAATCTTTTAGTTCTGACTCGAGTGTTTTGTCTTTTCAATTCGCTCGGGTCAGCTTGAGCATTTCAGTATTTGAAGACTTTATTTCTGGAGGACAAAGATGAAGATTTGTACTATTAATACTTATTCTATTATTCCACTACATCATACTGTTCCGCTGCATTATTATTTGTTTATCTCTGATAAGTGTAACTCTGATTCTGTATTGTATAAGTATAATCAAATGTTTTGTAAACAGCTTCATGAACTGTTATTTGATTATTATATTTTGTCATTCCGCCGTGAGATTCTGTTTTGTTTTTTCTTTTCATTCTCGTTTTCTTATTCACTCCAATAACAATTCGCCCTTCTGTATGGTTTGAGTCGGCAAGCGTGTTAGCTTAAAGCGTACAAAAAGGCGGGATGTTACAGGTTTAGCGAAGAATGCTAGACTACTTGTATGTCTTTGAGATAGATGGAACCTAAAGAGCAACGTGAACTTGAGGTGCAAGTGAATGATCTATTGAGGAAATGATTTATTCATAAGAGTACTTATGAGCGAGGAGCAGATGTAGTATTCACCACTAAGGCAGTTGGCACTTTGAGACTTTGTAACACCCTTAGTTTTGATTAACATTATTTAAGACATTTAATTAGATAAATAAAATAAAATATGTAAGAGGATAAGGAGATTGAGATTTGATAATAATAATATAGTTTAGTCTTAATTAATGAACAAATTAGATTGATTAGAGCATTAATAAGAAGGAGGATTTATGAGAAAGGAAAAATAGGAAAAGGCTACATTTCCTTAACATATGCCTTCACATTCTCATTTCCTCCCTCACCTTCATTCATACAAATTAAAAGAGAACCAAGTCTGGCCATTGTTAGAGAATTAAGAGGAAGAAAAGCTAGGAAATTAAAGAAAAGCTTAAGGAAACAAAATCAGCATTCAAATCTCAAGTCTCACTATCAAATCAAGGTGAATAATGATAACCCATCTCAAGTTTGCCTATGTAATTTCGGTTTTATGATTAAATCCGAAATTTATTTGTGTTATTATGCAATGATGTGAATGTTTGATGATTAGATGCTTTACGATGATTTGTTGGATTTATTTATGAAATTAGTTAATAGTTTTAAATATGAAAACCTATCATATTTAAAACTCAAATGATTTAAAATTTTGATATGATGTTAGAAACATTATTTTAGAAGTGGGTTTTTAATTTCATAATCTTCCAATCAAGTATGAATATTATGTGAATTTCTTAAATGAAGAAAATGATTTATTTTGGGTTTTATTATTAAAAATAATGAAATAATTTTTTTGGTCCTGATATTTCTATATTTTAAAGAATATGATAAATCTGATTTATTGTGATTTTTGGTGATTTTTCCAAGTGTTTATGAATTATTATGAATTTATTAGTGATGTGCACGTAAAAGTGTATATTTTTACTCCCATATTTAATCTTCTTTTATTAAAATAAGTGAGCATATTAGGGTATTTTACATGTTTAAACTAAAATCTAAATTGTTTTCAAATCATCATTCATTCATCTTCGTTTGGGGGCAAAATGGTAAATTTGTGTATGAATTAATTTTGAGAAATTTGTTGGCACATTTTTATTTTTATTTGTAGGAAATTATGTGCAAATTGGATAGAGCTTCATGGATATATGCATGCACAAGTATTCAAGGCCAAATGAATGTAGAAAAGAAAAGAAATAATGCAACATGGAGGAGCCCACATGCCCACTACTTAATGGACCATAATTAAAAGCACATGCACATGTTGATGGGGATTAATTAATTCCCTAATGATTACGTGGAGGCTACACAATCTCAAGGGCATTTTTGGTAGTCCCTTAAAAATGGAATTAGAGTTTTAGGCATGTATAAATACCCATTATGTTTCATGTAATGACTCTCTTCTTTTTTATGCATGTTGTAGCCACAAAATCAATGATAAATAAAATGTCTTTTTAATAGCTTCTTAGCCTTCTTCTTATTTGCTTTTGTTTACATGCTCTTTTCACTTATGCTATTTTTTTTCATGCTCTTTTATGTTAGTTTATGTCTATTTTATTTCATGTTAATAGTATAGATTTAATTCATGCAATTAGTTTAGATTTATTTTATGCAAGTAGTTAGTTCTCTTCTCTTTTGATTAGCTCTCATTTTCTTTGTTTTTTTGCTTAAATCATTTTGTGTTGATAAGAATTCAAATATGAGAAGCTAAACCCCTTTAATTTAAAGGTTATGAAGCTCTCATGAATCATACTAAATCGACATAAAATGAATGCATCTGTAGTCTCTTGTTTTTGCTTGGTGGAAATTAAAAATGATGGTAGTTTATGTTTCTTTTTTTAGTGAATTTGATAATCTATGTTGACAATTCAAATAGGCTATGCTTGATCGAACATAAACATAAACTATTTGATCATTAGCCTAAGTGATTTTGATAATGAAAGTCAAACTAGAATCAAAATTTGATGATCTATATTACTAGTTCATAGTAAATAGATCATGCTTAAAATAGATTTTATTTTTAATTTCATGATCATTTTCATGAGTTTAGAAGTGAGTTTGAATAGTGTGTTAGAGTTTGATGGTTTAAGTTGTGCTAATTAATAGCACAAATAAGCCTTGCTTATAATAAACACATAGTTCGTTTCTACTTAAAATATAAATGAGAGGCTACGGATACATTTTGTTTTTTATTTATATGAATGATTGAAAGTAAATTTACCTTTAAATTGCTCCTTAATCTCATAGTTTTATTTACTTTTGCTCTAGTTCGTTTTCTATAATTTTCTTAGTTTAAAACAATTTCAAAACCTTGGGCTAATTTGATTGAGTAATGTTAGAATTTAATTCTTTCCCTGTAGATCGATTTGTACTCGCATATGTACTATGATTGTACATCGTGCGCTTGCGGTTTTATAACGATATATTTTCAACGGTATTCTAATCGATAGAAAATCCGTCGTTTAACAATTAGGCTAGAAAAGCTTGATGATTATATTAAAATATTAATATAAATTATATGGTTTGCAAAATATTTTGAGAATGTGAAATCTTATCTATATTATTTTCTGAAATGGTGGTAAAGAAAGTTATTATTAAATAAGAATTTGACAAAGAATGGGAGTTGGTAAAAAGAAATTACTTTATTTAGAAAATGTACAGTTTTATAGTAATTACGGGAGTTGCCATTGCCTCATTAGTGTCGCAATCCATCTATGTCGCAACTAAGGGCCGGTTTGGTTTCATTTTGTATTTTGAGTTTTGTGTTTTCAATTTGCACTAAGAAATACCAAGAAATAAGAGAAGAAGATATATAATTCTTAGCCATCACGACAATCAACGGACAATGAAGAAGTTGGATTGCTCTCCGTGCTTTTGTTATCTCTCGAAACACGAAAAACAAAATAAACTTGTTTTCTATTTTTCATGTTAATTTCATTTTTCAAAATTATTTGTTTTTCAACAATACATATGACGGACGTGTTTTTGTATAGACGAAAACACAAAACTACGACAAGCCAAACGGGACCTAAGCTTTTCGACGTCAACCAATAGTGATGCATACGATATCAACCAAGGTTGGTATGCAATAAATCAACGTTGGTTGAAATAGGAAGTAAAGCTCTGATGTCGACATTAATGCTTGCGACGATGGCTATCTCGCATGTTTCAATACCGCATATCAACACCTTATATCATCGCTTATCTATGTCGGCATTGATGATATCGCTAGTTTTCAATATCAACTCCTTATGATTTTAATGTCGCATGTCGTCCATGCCGCTAGTTTACTTTTTCAGCATTGACTATACTATGGCTATAGTACTGCTGTTATTACTTTCGACATTGGATTTATACGGCAATGTTGCCACTATTTTCTTATGCCACCGTGTTTTTTCCATGATGCCGCTATAGGCTATTTCCGACACTTACGGCAATGACGCCGCCTAACTAAATTTCAACATTCCCATATTTCCAAGCTTTAAAGTTTTGTACTATGCCAACCCATAACTATGTCGCTTATAGTTAGCAACCCATATTCATTTATGATATGCGATATAAATGGTTTTGGTCTTATAGCCTTATGCTTTATAAATCAGATGCTTTAACATGGTTTCAATATAGAAGGGGTGCAATAATCCATAGGCAATATCAATGCCTCATTTTATCAATATAAATGGTTTTATTGTATATGGCTTCATAGCCTAAGGTTTTGAGGTGCAACAACCTCTAAGTGATTTTGAAATTCATCAATGTTAATTGATAAAGCATATATACCTTGGCATAATATTTTGGATAAAGTAAACGACTATAGTTTCCTTGTTTTAAAGTTTGATTTCAAGGGATAAATCAATTATAAAGACCTATGTATCCAAGGGAATAAAAAGGATATTTAGCCCAGGATTTTACAAAAGAGACTATAGTTCTTATCACCTTAGATGAATTGTGGTAGGATGATTTGACTCAGAGATTAGAAAACCAAAAGGAACTGGTGTAGGGTCGCGCCCTATACGTCAGCTGTTACCCCTAGCTTATATTAGTCCATAATTCCATTACATAAGACTTTGTCAAGGGTAAGACTAAAAGTAGATTTACACATAGAATGGAATACACAAAGATGAGATAGATTATTGGTTGGCCTGCAAAACCATTAGGATCAGAGTGGCCCTAGGAATAGTAAGTTTCAGACAGACCGTCCAATTTTCTTCTAACAGTAAGTTAGAGAATTTGATATATCTGGTAGGCCCGAGTCAACCATATAGGTTTCTAATTATCCAGAGAAAACTATGATATGGGACAGAGAGTCCATTTACTTAGACAGATTGGTCATGATTAGCCAGGTTGCATGCATGCATATGATTGTTTATATTTTCTAGTTTAACCATTATGATTGCAGGTGCTTGATTTATAAAAGACATATTTTTAGAGTATACTAGTGAGGTGAAAACCCGTTCTGCTCAGCAGCGTGGTCTCATTAGATATCTATTAACCGAGATGGGACATTATTATTCACACTAGACTTTTTGTCTGACCCGAATTTTTTGTTTCCCCTTAAACTCTCTAATACTCATTTGAGTAGTTCGAGAGTAAGGTTTCTAGATTAATTAGGTTGGATGAATAAAGCTTTCGGAGACATGCAAGAGACAGAGCTAGCTATATAGGAATCTATTTATTATTTATCCACTGTGTCATTATGACTTTAGTCTGTAGGTATGTAATGGAAGAAATTGTATTTGTATAGTAGTAAACTCTGATCAACCAAGGGGACTTCTTCATATATCGCACTTGGAGTATTTTGTAATAATTATATTTTATCTGACCCTAGACAACGTTTGAGATTATGTAATTAATATGGAAATTAATTAATGAAATCTGTGTTTTGAAAATTTTCATATTCTTGTGCTTCTGATGTTAGCGATACAATTAATTGATCTTATTTTATCATCGGAAAATAATACTATTAACGACTACAACATTAGTAATGCTTATTTTCGGGCCTTAAAATGGGAAATGTTACAAATTGGTATCAAAGCAATGGTTTATGTAAAACTAAAAGAATTTTGAATTCAAAAGAGTGTTGAAAACATAATCCAAATTAATCAAAGAATGAGATTAGGGTACGGGATAACGCTATAGCAACGTACTTATATTTGCTATATATAAGTATATATCTTATCTCTATTCTTCCCTCTCTCTTAGACCGTTCTTTCGTATCTTACTAAGGTTCGAATATAGATTTAAGGAAAGTAAGATATGAAGGAAGGAAATGGAAGAGTGAATCATGGTAGAGGAAGCACCACAACCAATGGAAATGCCATGCCTAATACCTAGAGAAATCCAGATCGACAAACAACTGCTAATGTGGGTGCTGGAACACTGTCGGTGGATATAGGAGCTATGTATTAGTTCTTTGTTAATATGATGTAAGAAGGAGTTGTTGTTGGGATAGTTGGTGGAAATGCTAGAGGAGCAAATCTTGAAGTTCTGGTTGTCAATAATTATGCTGTTTTGATTAGGGATTATGCAAGACTTAGAGGAAAGCCATTCATTGGAACCGAGGATGCTATCGAGGTGGAAAATTATTTGTTGCATTGTGAAAGGATTTTTTTTTATTTAGGTCTGAATGATGAACGAAAAAGGAGATTGGCATCAAAACAGTTACAAGGAGCTGCATTATACTGGTGGAATTGTATTGCTGTTGGAGTGCCAGAGGAAACTTTGACTTGGACTGAGTTCAAAAGGAGGTTCTAGGAGAGGTTCATGAATGAAATTACCAAGTCGACTTTGCTTAGGAAGTTTGCTGAATTAGTTCAAGGAGACATGACTGTGTTAGAGTATGCAACAAGATTTGAGGAGTTATCTTGGTATGGATATGCTACGGTTGATACAGTGATTAAGAGAAATGAAAAATTCATCCATGAATTAAGACCCAAGCTTGCGAGGCCAACTACCGCATCCTAGGGATCCATGTGACATAGTAGTGGAGATAGCACTGAGAAATAAAGAGATGCTTGCTTTCTTTGGTGATAACAAAGCAATAGATACTCAAAGTGGGCATAATCAAAAAAGGAAGTTCTTTCAGAAGAAGGGAGCTCAGAAGGGTAGAGTTGCCAAGAAAGGAAAAGTGGATATTATGTGTTACAAGTGCGACGAGAAGGAACACTTTGCCAATGATTGTCGCTCAGGAGATGGAAAGAAAGTTATTGGGAGGAAGAACATCAAGTGCTTCAATTGTGACCAGATAGGCCGTTACAAGAATTAGTGCAAGGAACCAGCTAAGGTTGCGAACGGAAAAGTGTTTGCTTTGGAACCAGCTACCTCGAGACCAATGGCAGAGGAGAAAGGAAAAGCTGTGATGGGAGGTATGCTATTGATTCATGGCATACTATTAGAGTACCATTTCATATAAGTGCATCGCATTCTTTTATAACTCATTGCTTGGTAGATATGCTAAGTTTAGAACCATCATGCCTAGTTACTTCATTAAGGGTTGCGAATCCGATAGTAGGATATGCAACTCTTTGGATGAGATGTGACCATTTAGAGTTTGTGTTGTTAGGTCATATAGTTACCTGCAATTTGCATGTGTTTGATTTTGGGGGCTTTGGAATTATATTGGATATTGATTGGTTAAGCATGTATGACGCAAGGATATTTTTCCAAGATAAGAAAATATCACTAAGACACCCTAATACTAGCGATCGAATTATACACTCAGTAGAGGACTTGAATTTTGATGTTGGCACTTTATTGAGTGCAATGGAGGAGGAAGACGAGCTAGATTGAGTTTTTATCATTAGAGAGTTTGCAGATGTCTTTGAGCCAGTAACAAGACTACCGTCAAAACGAGCTATTAAGTTCGAATAGATCTAGTATCTGGAGCTGAACAGTAAGTAGACTGCCTAGAAGAATGACACCTATAGATAAGAAAAAGTTGAAGGTGCAGTTGGTGGACTTAGAAGGAAAAAGTTTTATTAAGCCAAGCAGTTCGCCTTGGGGAGCGGCTGTGGTGTTTGTGAAAAAACTGGATGGGTCTTTGAGATTATTTATCGATTATCGTAAGTGGAATGAAAAGATGATAAAGAATCGATATCCTTTGCCAAGAATAGATGGTTTATTTAACAAGTTGAGTGGAACCAAAGTATTTTCTCAATTGTATTTGGCGACAGGGTTCCATCAATTAAGGGTAGCATAGAATAGTATTCCATTGACGACATTTCGAAGAAGGTATGGTTCGTACGAGTGGTTAGTAGTGTCACTCGAAATAACTAGTATGCCTGTTATCTTCGTAGATTTGATGAACCGCGTTTTTCGAGAGCATTTGGATAGGTTCATGTTAGTATTTATAGATGACATTCTGATATATTCTATGAATGAACAAGATCATGAGACTCACCTTAGAGTAGTGCTTTAGACGTTGAAGTAGCATCAACTAAAGGAAATTTTTTTTGAAGTGTCATTTTTGAAAGAAAGAAGTGAAGTTCCTTGGTCATGTATTCTCAGAAAAAGGGTAGTCGGTGTATCCAGCTAAGATAGAAGCTATAAATAATTGGAAGAGACCCGAGACGGTGACTGAGATAAAGAGTTTTCTTGCATTAGCTAGCTATTATCGAAGATTTATCCAGAATTTCTCTTGTATAGAAGCACCAATAACTAAACTAACAAGAAAGGACGTGAAGTGTTTGGACCGATAAATATGAGGAAGCATTCCTAAAGCTAAAACATTTATTGACCAATGCACTTGTGTTAGTTGTTCCAGATGGGAATCGAGATCTGGTGGTGTATACTGATGCATGCTGTCACGACCCGGCTTTCTACCACCAGAAAGACGTATCATGAATTAAGAAAGAAAGGGATAGAAGAAGAAAAGAAAAGAAGAAAGAACAACAACACATCAGAAATCTCACAGCGGAACGAGAAATATATTATATCACATAAGATATTACATAGTATCATATACATCAGAGTACACAATTTATACATCACAGAATAGACAGTTGTAAACTTCTGTCTATTATACAACACAAGTACATCAGTACAATACAACATACACAGCGGAAACTCTATATATCTACAC
This sequence comes from Allium fistulosum, assembly GCA_030737815.1. Lineage (NCBI taxonomy): Eukaryota > Viridiplantae > Streptophyta > Magnoliopsida > Asparagales > Amaryllidaceae > Allium > Allium fistulosum. The sequence goes on along the minus strand of CM060904.1, from coordinate 1,211,952,067 downwards.
GCTGAAGCCTCCTGCTCCTCAGCTCCTCCAGTATTCGTCAAGACTAACCTGAATCCCTCGACTACTTAATACAATATTGAGTACCCAAGAGTTTAATAAAACAGAAAATAAACACTTGGGTCAGACATGGGTCTGGTGTGAGTAAACGGTTTAAATTGCTTAACTTTGAAAACCTTTGAAAACAAAAGTATCACGTAAGACTCCCCACACATAAACATGGGTAAGTTTTTACCTTACGCTAACTAAAACATTTGATAGGAAATCCAGTTATATTATAATAGGGTCTAGGGTTTCCAAGTAAAATACAGAAATAGCTGAAATGCTTACATCTCACATTCCAACATAGTTGGGCACAACTAATACGTACGGCACTTATTGGAGTTTGGATTCCATACAATGGCAGGGCTACTGGGGTACCGCCCGTCACAGTACGTGGCCTAGATCACCGTACCGAGGAGTACGCCCGCTCCCCTGCAACACAAAGCCGGAACCATCCCTTACTGGATAATTCCGAACAAGACAATCCCGTAGTTGGCGCGACCAACCACACACTAAGCCGAATAAAAGAAAAGGGACCTCTAGACAGGGATCTATCTTGCTCTCAGTGGGTGCTACCCACGAAGCCTTGCTGCACCTCCCCTGTTTTAGCCATTCCCGGTTGATGAGGCTTGAGGTTACGATTACCTTTAATCAGAACATATCACTTAGAATGCTCATCGTCCGCCTGACGATGTGCTGAAAGCATTCAATCCATACAAGTTCGTTCCGGGTTCGAACGAAACCGAAGGCATTATCTCGTTACACTCGTTTTGGAATCACCCTCAGAGTTAACGACAATAACCCTTGCACTCTGAATCTTCATATTCACTTGAGATTCACGACCTATCGTTAATTTGGATCGATGTGGTATTCGGGTCTCCAGACCTGGAATACCGGTATACGGAAACCCGATCCCGGTCTCATCGAAATCCAAAACGTATCTTTTAAGGCCAAGTTGTTTAAAGGTTTAAACATTTAAACTTATTCAGGATGATATAAACAGATAGATAAATCATATTATCATAATTGATAATTCATATCAACATTCATCTCACAAAGCAGCATACATCATATATATATCAGAGATATCCAAATCATCCAATATCAACCAATCACCCAATATCAAACATCCAGTATTAATCAATTATCTAAACAGAATTGATTTACTTTAATCAATTTAATTAACCTTTAATTAAATTAATTACTATCCTTAAATTACTTGGATTATCCTAATCCTGCTCACTATCATTAATTAATTACAAATTAATTAATTAAACATCTAAATGATCTTCCTTAATTAATCTCCTTTGATTAATTATTTTTAATTACATTCAATTAATTATCCTTAACCATATTCAGTAATTAACTTTTAATTACTATCATTAATTACAATAATTAATGATCCTTCATTAATTAATTAACTATAATTAATTATATTAATCCTTAATTAATTACAATTAATTAATCATACTTAAATTAATTACTTTTATTAATCAACCTTGATTAATTCCATTAATTATATTAATAATCCTCTAATAACTTTATTAATTAATTAACCTTTAATTAATTAATCTTTAATTAACTACATTCATTAATTAACCTTAATAAATCTTAAACAGTAATTAACCATCTTGTAATTACTTACCTTAATTAATTAACTTCTTAATTATATTAATTAACTACTCTTTATCAGTTATTATTGATTAATTAATCTTAATTAATCAATCCTTAATTACATTATTTATTATATAAATTAATGATCCTTAATTACTTCCTTAATTAATTACCTTAATTAATTAACCTTAATCCTTTAATCAATTAATTACTCTTTAATTAATTAACTTCAATTCAATTATATTAATTTATCCTTAAATTAATAACATCAAGTGATTAACCCTTAATCACTTCCATTTAATTATTTTCATAATTAATTTCTCTTTTCTTAATTACATTCAGTAATTATTCATTAATTACTTTACTAAGTAATTATATTCAACTAATCAATAAGTAATTTATCTTTAATTAATTAGACTAATTAATTAACCTAAAATTAATTACTTTAATTGATAAATCAATTAATCATTACTTAATTCCTAATTAATCCATTTACCATCCACTAATTACTTCATTAAGTATTTATTCTTAGTTACAAATAGAAATTAAGCTTAGATTTATTTTATTAATTAATTGTTCTTAATTAATCTCTACTTAACTAATTAAGAATAAACCTTACATCTATATTAAATATTTACTCAAATCATTTACTTTATTAAAATAAATTTAAAAAAAATCCATATGATTTTTACCTTTAAAATAAACAATTCAAACACTTAATTTTAATATACTCAAAACCTTTGAAAACCCTTTTCAAACATATTTAATTGAATTAAACCAATATTAATCTTTGGAAACTCAATTATCATATTCTTAAATCTTATCTATTTTTAAATATAAACTTGAAATATAGTTTAAACATTACTTTGAATGTATCCTTTCAACATACAACATCCTTATTTAAACTTGATTGAGTTTCTTAAAATTGATCTGATATTTAAATTTGAACATACCTTTAAAAAATCAATTATTTTAGACTTTTGAAAATATATTAGATTAAAATACCCTCAAAATCTTTGACCTTCATTTGCTTTGAATAACTTATTGAAGCGTCTAACTTGATTACTTAAAAACAAACCGAGCCTACTCTCTCAAAACTCGAGCAATCACCCGAGACAAACTCTCTTTCCCCCGAGCCCTAACTCGTCTCACTCGCGTACCAAGCTGCTTCGAGTCGAACTTCATTTCTCACGAGCTCGTCATCGAACTACACCTCCAACCAGATACGACGTGCACGTGTGCACGTTGCACATCACTCCGACCACCTCTGGCGATCTCCTCGAACATCGACCGATCCATGCTGACCTCGACTACCCATACGACCACCTAGAATGACGATATCACTTCGTCATCAAAATCGAACCCAACAACCAAAATCTGGAATCCATTTGATCGGAAAATCACCAACCACCAACGTCTCCGACCACTAGATCATCTGCCCTCCTACCCGAAACTACGCCTCACTCTGACGAGCCACTTCACCACCTCGCGATCGAGTCCGGCACCTTCACGGCGGCGCAATTGCCTGGAGAAGCTATCGACCAAAACTGGGAAGAAAACCCTACTTCACCTATTTCCGGCCTCCACGACCATCAGAAAAATCCTCCACTATTTTTCCTGTAATCTCTATGCTTCAGACCACCTTCATCCCAAATATCATCCCACTCGATTTCGCCGATCACCAGAATTTAACCAAATAAGTTCGAACGTTCAACTCGAGAAAACCCCTTGATTTCCAAACTAAAAATCAGGAAATGTATCTTAAAATTCGTGATTTTCAATCACGAATACATTCCTGTAATTCAAACCAGAAATTTAGATTGTTGATTTTTATCATAAATTCGAGTTCCACTGTTCTTTCTATTTTTAAATTTATTTGTTGAATTTAAAACTCTGAAACTATTTTTAAAATTATCTTCATATCCTAACAAACAACTTTCATTTATATATCACAGTCTAATATTGATTTGATTTAGATATTTGAAATTTTAAAGGCAAAGCAGGGACTGAAATAATAGAGAACAGGGTATACATATATATACAGACATACTTACACACATATACATACATACCAATTCAATTATACAAAACTGAAAGATTTTATGCAACATCAATATCAATTAACAGATCAACACATTTATTAAAACCATTCATAACTTAAACTGTTTTTAAAACAAATTGTTTACTCACCAGACATTAGTAGAGAACAAGGCAGAGCATGTTCCAGGTTTGATTTCATTTTGAATTCTTTGCATTTGAATTTGTTGTGATACTTTGCATGCTTGCAATATGATGTTTTAAAAGTTGAAACTGCTGTTGTACTTCCCTTTGAATTGCAGCAGAGTTGAATCTCAATTGATCTTCATTTTAGTTGCAGGTTGAAGTGGCAATTGAAACTGCTATTTTGTATTGCAAGCTTGTTGAAGATTTGAAAATAGTTGTTTGATCTTCTATTTGTTTGCAGATTTGAATTCCAGGTTTGAAATCCTTTTTGATTTTGGTTTCAAGTTTTGATTTTGTTTGTAGGTTTTAGTTAAGAAAAGAGAAGAAAGAGTTTAGGATAGAAAATATTTTGAACTGAGAATGGAATACAGGTTTCTCCATCCTTTTTGATTACATAATTTTTATTAAAAATAAAAGAAAAAGAAAATGCCACTTGTTAAATTGCATGCATATACAAATGTTAATGCATGTTTCATTTTCTTACAAATGTTGTTAAGATGGCTAATATGGTTACACATGTTACTTAAGTATTTTTTTTTTTAATAAATTTTTATTTAATTTAAATGTAAAGATAAACTTACATACTTTAATTCTCTTAATAAATAAAATTTACCTATGTATAAATAAATTACTTTTAAAAGAAATTATTCTAAAACTAATTATAATTCAAATATATCTTATACATGTATTTTTATAACCTTTTAAATTTAAACACTTTAAAGAATACAAAATAAAACTTTATTTAAAACTATCATATTTAAAACAAACAATTATCTTATATTTTGAAAACAATGAATTAATCTTTAACTTTTGAAAGATATTAAATTTAAAACAAAGCTTTTAAAATTACAATTCATACATATATTCCTACTATATATATTATCAAAAATATCAAATTATAACATATACATACATATATATTACAATTTGAAAATACATCTTTTATTTAAAAGAAAGATTCTCTATTCACAATATATATCAATATATACATTATAAATAGAATCTATTTTTATTAGCTTTGAAAGATAAATTTTATCCATTTTAAATTGTTAGAAATGATATAAATAAATATTACTAAATTAAATATTGCCAGATTAAATATTGATTATCCTTTAAAGATTAAATTACCAATTTAAACTAAAATTATAAAGAAAATTTATCAAATTAATTAAATTATTAATACAGATTATTAAATTTATATTGCCCAAAAACCTGGGATATCACATTCCTCCCCCCTTAAAATAATTTCGTCCCCGAAATTAAAAGCAAAGTTAATTTAATAATCCAGCAAAGATTTTAATTTTAAACAGCAACCACATACATATCATCCAATTCCTAACAACCAAAGCAACCAATCAAACAATCTAATCTAACTAACTATTCTGATAAAAATCAGAATAGACTTCATAATACTATCTCGAGTTTTCCCAAGTATAAATCACCGGGAGACTCGCTCTACAGAAACTCAACAAACTACACCACCACAATCCAGAGCTCCTCTCTTCTCTAGATTCACCAATTCTGAACAAAATATCATACTATACTCAAGTCCAGTTCAACTTCCAAATTCATCTGAACTGCTGATTTCATCACCCGATGAATCATACACATATTCCTCAGAGATACGTGAAATAGAATGGATTCCAGATATCCAAACTGGCCATTCAACCCTGTAGACAAAGAATTACTCCTCTCAAGAACACAAGAAAATCCAAAATATTTCGGAGCTAGCTTCCAGACTTACCAAATTTTATAGCTCTTATAATCGAGGAAAATTTAAACAGTTTCCAATTTCCAACTCCGAATTCCAAACTCTGACTCATATCTGCATAGCTCACCAGACGATCCCAAGCTACCTCATCTCTTCCTGATCAACTTAACCTTTGCTGATTCTTCTTGAAACAAATCTGAACTAAGAACAAAATGATCTCTAGATCCTATCAACAATATGATCCTTCCAAAATCCGTTGAAACCCAACTTGAAAACTAGAACTGACCAATCCATTTCCAAAAATTTCTGAGCTGCTACACCAATTCTTCTTTTTCTAAGAACCATCCTACTACCAGATTAACCACCGGTATCACTTCTGGATCCAAGTCGATACGGAACTCAAACTCCAAATGCAGACAAACTTCTACTTCCTTGAATACATACGGAAAAATCTCTGACTACTTTAGTAGCTCCTACTTCCATATGAGAAATCTCAGTCTCAAACAAAAGATTACCCAAGATGAATTCCCAATTTAATCGCAAGTCACTTTTGCGATCCTACCTAGTTCGAATTCCAAAGAAACTGTTCTCTCTTTACTAATTAAAACAGCCTTAAACTTTTCCGAACAAGGTTAACCCTTCAAGAAAACATTCACCATCTTCCCGGACTGCTGATAGAAGAACCACAAAGATTCCGGAACCATCGAAGAAACGAACCACACTACTGCTTCCAAACTCTATCTCGACAGCACACCAAACACTCCGAGCTGTACTGCTATCACAGCTAACCAAGAACTTCTAATCCAAAGGCTTCTCAAAACTAAAACCATCAACAAACCTCACAATGAACCTCCGAGATGGCAGACATCCAAAAGAAACTCGGGCTCCAAACCAATCGCCAATAACTTACTCTTCTTAAGGGAACAATGAGACCATGTCCGAAGAACAACTAATCGACCTTAGTCCCATACTTCAAAATAGACAAAACTCTCTTACTTGATATCAGAGAATTCCTATACAGTCGAGTCTTTCCTACGGTAGACATCAACTGTTCCTCCAATACCTTCTTAATTTTGTTCCAAAAAGAAAATCTCCTTCGGGAACATCCATAGATACTGCGTCTTATCACACAGCTGCTCCTTCCTGAAGTTGCCAAGCTACCATCACTTACTTCTGCACAACCGACAGATCCAACTCTAGAAAATCTGCTCACCCAAACTCAACCAATCTTACACTCCAATAATGGACTCCGAATCTTGAAAAGGATTTTCTTCAGAGATCCGAGACATCCTTACTCCATACTGCCAACTTACTCGAGACGATATTGGGTTTACAGTCTCGATATATACTTCCAACCTCAAACATTCAAACTCCAACTATTGGTAATTGTGTTACACACACTACCACCTTATCTACCTTTATAACTTATATTGGAAAACCCGAACAGGTAACCCAATAAATAGGTAGAAATACATAAATATATATATTTAAAATGATATATATTTTTTTTATATATAGAAATTATTTCTGGGTAAAATTATTTCATCTACCTCTTTAAAACAATATTGTGTCCGTTGGCCTGGTTCAAGTGTTTAGAGATCCCTATCAATAACGTTAGCTACTCGTATTGACCAGAATCCATATACCACTCAACCGATCAATTAACACAATATAAAACCATTTTTATATAACTAACAATTACGCGCTCTCAAGATAGACACCACTTCAGAGCCTAGGTATTCACTCAACCTCGCTCTGATACCAACTGTCACGACCCGGCTTTCTACCACCAGAAAGACGTATCATGAATTAAGAAAGAAAGGGATAGAAGAAGAAAAGAAAAGAAGAAAGAACAACAACACATCAGAAATCTCACAGCGGAACGAGAAATATATTATATCACATAAGATATTACATAGTATCATATACATCAGAGTACACAATTTATACATCACAGAATAGACAGTTGTAAACTTCTGTCTATTATACAACACAAGTACATCAGTACAATACAACATACACAGCGGAAACTCTATATATCTACACGCTGAAGCCTCCTGCTCCTCAGCTCCTCCAGTATTCGTCAAGACTAACCTGAATCCCTCGACTACTCAATACAATATTGAGTACCCAAGAGTTTAATAAAACAGAAAATAAACACTTGGGTCAGACATGGGTCTGGTGTGAGTAAACGGTTTAAATTGCTTAACTTTGAAAACCTTTGAAAACAAAAGTATCACGTAAGACTCCCCACACATAAACATGGGTAAGTTTTTACCTTACGCTAACTAAAACATTTGATAGGAAATCCAGTTATATTATAATAGGGTCTAGGGTTTCCAAGTAAAATACAGAAATAGCTGAAATGCTTACATCTCACATTCCAACATAGTTGGGCACAACTAATACGTACGGCACTTATTGGAGTTTGGATTCCATACAATGGCAGGGCTACTGGGGTACCGCCCGTCACAGTACGTGGCCTAGATCACCGTACCGAGGAGTACGCCCGCTCCCCTGCAACACAAAGCCGGAACCATCCCTTACTGGATAATTCCGAACAAGACAATCCCGTAGTTGGCGCGACCAACCACACACTAAGCCGAATAAAAGAAAAGGGACCTCTAGACAGGGATCTATCTTGCTCTCAGTGGGTGCTACCCACGAAGCCTTGCTGCACCTCCCCTGTTTTAGCCATTCCCGGTTGATGAGGCTTGAGGTTACGATTACCTTTAATCAGAACATATCACTTAGAATGCTTATCGTCCGCCTGACGATGTGCTGAAAGCATTCAATCCATACAAGTTCGTTCCGGGTTCGAACGAAACCGAAGGCATTATCTCGTTACACTCGTTTTGGAATCACCCTCAGAGTTAACGACAATAACCCTTGCACTCTGAATCTTCATCTTCACTTGAGATTCACGACCTATCGTTAATTTGGATCGATGTGGTATTCGGGTCTCCAGACCTGGAATACCGGTATACGGAAACCCGATCCCGGTCTCATCGAAATCCAAAACGTATCTTTTAAGGCCAAGTTGTTTAAAGGTTTAAACATTTAAACTTATTCAGGATGATATAAACAGATAGATAAATCATATTATCATAATTGATAATTCATATCAACATTCATCTCACAAAGCAGCATACATCATATATATATCAGAGATATCCAAATCATCCAATATCAACCAATCACCCAATATCAAACATCCAGTATTAATCAATTATCTAAACAGAATTGATTTACTTTAATCAATTTAATTAACCTTTAATTAAATTAATTACTATCCTTAAATTACTTGGATTATCCTAATCCTGCTCACTATCATTAATTAATTACAAATTAATTAATTAAACATCTAAATGATCTTCCTTAATTAATCTCCTTTGATTAATTATTTTTAATTACATTCAAGTAATTATCCTTAACCATATTCAGTAATTAACTTTTAATTACTATCATTAATTACAATAATTAATGATCCTTCATTAATTAATTAACTATAATTAATTATATTAATCCTTAATTAATTACAATTAATTAATCATACTTAAATTAATTACTTTTATTAATCAACCTTGATTAATTCCATTAATTATATTAATAATCCTCTAATAACTTTATTAATTAATTAACCTTTAATTAATTAATCTTTAATTAACTACATTCATTAATTAACCTTAATAAATCTTAAACAGTAATTAACCATCTTGTAATTACTTACCTTAATTAATTAACTTCTTAATTATATTAATTAACTACTCTTTATCAGTTATTATTGATTAATTAATCTTAATTAATCAATCCTTAATTACATTATTTATTATATAAATTAATGATCCTTAATTACTTCCTTAATTAATTACCTTAATTAATTAACCTTAATCCTTTAATCAATTAATTACTCTTTAATTAATTAACTTCAATTCAATTATATTAATTTATCCTTAAATTAATAACATCAAGTGATTAACCCTTAATCACTTCCATTTAATTATTTTCATAATTAATTTCTCTTTTCTTAATTACATTCAGTAATTATTCATTAATTACTTTACTAAGTAATTATATTCAACTAATCAATAAGTAATTTATCTTTAATTAATTAGACTAATTAATTAACCTAAAATTAATTACTTTAATTGATAAATCAATTAATCATTACTTAATTCCTAATTAATCCATTTACCATCCACTAATTACTTCATTAAGTATTTATTCTTAGTTACAAATAGAAATTAAGCTTAGATTTATTTTATTAATTAATTGTTCTTAATTAATCTCTACTTAACTAATTAAGAATAAACCTTACATCTATATTAAATATTTACTCAAATCATTTACTTTATTAAAATAAATTTAAAAAAAAATCCATATGATTTTTACCTTTAAAATAAACAATTCAAACACTTAATTTTAATATACTCAAAACCTTTGAAAACCCTTTTCAAACATATTTAATTGAATTAAACCAATATTAATCTTTGGAAACTCAATTATCATATTCTTAAATCTTATCTATTTTTAAATATAAACTTGAAATATAGTTTAAACATTACTTTGAATGTATCCTTTCAACATACAACATCCTTATTTAAACTTGATTGAGTTTCTTAAAATTGATCTGATATTTAAATTTGAACATACCTTTAAAAAATCAATTATTTTAGACTTTTGAAAATATATTAGATTAAAATACCCTCAAAATCTTTGACCTTCATTTGCTTTGAATAACTTATTGAAGCGTCTAACTTGATTACTTAAAAACAAACCGAGCCTACTCTCTCAAAACTCGAGCAATCACCCGAGACAAACTCTCTTTCCCCCGAGCCCTAACTCGTCTCACTCGCGTACCAAGCTGCTTCGAGTCGAACTTCATTTCTCACGAGCTCGTCATCGAACTACACCTCCAACCAGATACGACGTGCACGTGTGCACGTTGCACATCACTCCGACCACCTCTGGCGATCTCCTCGAACATCGACCGATCCATGCTGACCTCGACTACCCATACGACCACCTAGAATGACGATATCACTTCGTCATCAAAATCGAACCCAACAACCAAAATCTGGAATCCATTTGATCGGAAAATCACCAACCACCAACGTCTCCGACCACTAGATCATCTGCCCTCCTACCCGAAACTACGCCTCACTCTGACGAGCCACTTCACCACCTCGCGATCGAGTCCGGCACCTTCACGGCGGCGCAATTGCCTGGAGAAGCTATCGACCAAAACTGGGAAGAAAACCCTACTTCACCTATTTCCGGCCTCCACGACCATCAGAAAAATCCTCCACTATTTTTCCTGCAATCTCTATGCTTCAGACCACCTTCATCCCAAATATCATCCCACTCGATTTCGCCGATCACCAGAATTTAACCAAATAAGTTCGAACGTTCAACTCGAGAAAACCCCTTGATTTCCAAACTAAAAATCAGGAAATGTATCTTAAAATTCGTGATTTTCAATCACGAATACATTCCTGTAATTCAAACCAGAAATTTAGATTGTTGATTTTTATCATAAATTCGAGTTCCACTGTTCTTTCTATTTTTAAATTTATTTGTTGAATTTAAAACTCTGAAACTATTTTTAAAATTATCTTCATATCCTAACAAACAACTTTCATTTATATATCACAGTCTAATATTGATTTGATTTAGATATTTGAAATTTTAAAGGCAAAGCAGGGACTGAAATAATAGAGAACAGGGTATACATATATATACAGACATACTTACACACATATACATACATACCAATTCAATTATACAAAACTGAAAGATTTTATGCAACATCAATATCAATTAACAGATCAACACATTTATTAAAACCATTCATAACTTAAACTGTTTTTAAAACAAATTGTTTACTCACTAGACATTAGTAGAGAACAAGGCAGAGCATGTTCCAGGTTTGATTTCATTTTGAATTCTTTGCATTTGAATTTGTTGTGATACTTTGCATGTTTGCAATATGATGTTTTAAAAGTTGAAACTGCTGTTGTACTTCCCTTTGAATTGCAGCAGAGTTGAATCTCAATTGATCTTCATTTTAGTTGCAGGTTGAAGTGGCAATTGAAACTGCTATTTTGTATTGCAAGCTTGTTGAAGATTTGAAAATAGTTGTTTGATCTTCTATTTGTTTGCAGATTTGAATTCCAGGTTTGAAATCCTTTTTGATTTTGGTTTCAAGTTTTGATTTTGTTTGTAGGTTTTAGTTAAGAAAAGAGAAGAAAGAGTTTAGGATAGAAAATATTTTGAACTGAGAATGGAATACAGGTTTCTCCATCCTTTTTGATTACATAATTTTTATTAAAAATAAAAGAAAAAGAAAATGCCACTTGTTAAATTGCATGCATATACAAATGTTAATGCATGTTTCATTTTCTTACAAATGTTGTTAAGATGGCTAATATGGTTACACATGTTACTTAAGTATTTTTTTTTTTAATAAATTTTTATTTAATTTAAATGTAAAGATAAACTTACATACTTTAATTCTCTTAATAAATAAAATTTACCTATGTATAAATAAATTACTTTTAAAAGAAATTATTCTAAAACTAATTATAATTCAAATATATCTTATACATGTATTTTTATAACCTTTTAAATTTAAACACTTTAAAGAATACAAAATAAAACTTTATTTAAAACTATCATATTTAAAACAAACAATTATCTTATATTTTGAAAACAATGAATTAATCTTTAACTTTTGAAAGATATTAAATTTAAAACAAAGCTTTTAAAATTACAATTCATACATATATTCCTACTATATATATTATCAAAAATATCAAATTATAACATATACATACATATATATTACAATTTGAAAATACATCTTTTATTTAAAAGAAAGATTCTCTATTCACAATATATATCAATATATACATTATAAATAGAATCTATTTTTATTAGCTTTGAAAGATAAATTTTATCCATTTTAAATTGTTAGAAATGATATAAATAAATATTACTAAATTAAATATTGCCAGATTAAATATTGATTATCCTTTAAAGATTAAATTACCAATTTAAACTAAAATTATAAAGAAAATTTATCAAATTAATTAAATTATTAATACAGATTATTAAATTTATATTGCCCAAAAACCTGGGATATCACACATGCAGAACAGGATTAGGAGCTATGTTGATGCAAAGGGCAAAGTGATTGCCTATGCTTCTCGACAGCTTAGACCGCATGAAGCTAGGTATCTGAATCACGATTTGGATCTAGCAGTGGTAATCTTTGCTTTGAAGGTATGGAGCCACTATCTTTTTGGAGAAATATTCAAGTTGTTCATGAATCACAAGTCTTTGAGATGTTTATTCTCTCAAAAGGAGTTGAATATGAGACAATTAAGGTTGTTGGAGTTTATGGCAGCTTATGATTTTGAAATTGAGTACACACCAAAAAAAGGAAATACAGTTGTAGATGCACTTAGCAAAAAACATCAGAATGCAGTGTTAGTGATGTTAGCGGAGTGGAAAGATTTGGAAGCATTAACTACTTGTAGTGTGCAGTTAAGATCTACAGCTAGTTCTAGTCAAGAAACCATCATGTTATCATGCTTGGAAGTTTGACTAGTAATGATCGAAAGGATTGCTTCTAAACAAAGAGATGATCCATTATTAACTGAACAAATTCGAAGATTAGAAACTGAAACTGAGATTGATTATTTGAAGGATTTTTCTCTTGATCAAAATGGATGGTTGAGAAAGAAGGGACGATTGTGTATTCCAGATGTTGGAGACCTAAGGAACGAGTTCTTAGGGAGTGTCATCGATCGAAGTGTACCATTCATCCTGGAGGAACTAAGATGTATCAGGATATGAAAAGGAGTTTCTTCTAGGAAAGTATGAAAAGAGATGTAAGCATATGTGTAAAGCAATGCTTGAATTTTCAAAAAGTAAAAGCCAAGCATCAGAAGCCAAGTGGATTGCTTCAGTTTTTAGACATACTAATGTGGAAATGGGATTCTATATCTATGGATTTCATTGACGGATTGCCAATGTCGAATAGGGGAAATGAAAGTATTTGGGTCACAGTGGATAGATTGACCAAGAGTGCACATTTCATTCCCGGTAAGTCAACTAGGACGACACTGTATTGGCTGTTGTTTATGAAGAATATTGTTAGACTGCATGGGATTCCTAATAGTATAGTCAGTGACAGAGATGCTTTGTTCACTAGTGAATTCTGGAAGATTCTACAAGAAGTGTTAGGTATCAAGCTTAAGATGAGTACCGTTTATCACCTACAAACGGATGGGTGGATGGAGAGAATCGATAAGGTACTTAAAGATTTCTTGAGAGCTTGAATACTAATTTTGGTGGGTCATTTGAAGAATGTTTGCACTTAGTTGAGTTTTCCTATAATAATAATTATCAGACTAGTATAGGAATGGTGCCTTTTGAAGTTCTATATGGAAGACCCTGCAAATCACTCGTATGTTAGTTGGAGACTGGAGATAGATTGATTCTTGGTCCAGATATAGTAAGAGAAGCCACAGAAAAGATTGAGTTAATCCGAACTAGTATGAAGAAAGCTCAGTCTGGGCAGAAGAGTAATGCAGATAGGAGACGGAAAACCTAGAGTTCTCAGTTGGAGATCATGCTTTCGTCAAAGTGTCACCACTGAAGGTTGTAGTAAGATTTGGGAAGTCAGGGAAATTGGCACATAGGTTTTGTGATATCCCGGAATTTTGGCAATATCAATTTAATAATCTTTATTAATAATTAAATTGATTTGTTGATTTTATTTTGTAAATTGACAAGTTTATTCATTTTAAAGGTTAATAATATTTTAAATTGGCAAGTTTATTTCTTTTGAAAACTAATAACATTTTAATTTGGGAATATCTTTTCTAACAATTTTAAATTGGGAAGATTTATCTTTCTAAAACTTATATAAATGTTTTATATTTATAATGTATATATATTGATATATATATATTGTAAATAGGGAGTCTTTAATTTAATAAAGGATATGTTTTCAAATTATAATATATAAGTATATATATTGTTATTTGAAGTTATGTATTAAAATTCAATATAGTAATTATAAAAATTAATGTTAAAAGTATTTTCCATTTAGAATATATATATTTATATATATTGAAAAAAAAAAGTATTGAATTGAATTTAATAAGTATTTTCAAACTTTAATATATATATAATTTGTAATTTGAAAGGTAAATTTGATTTAATACTTTTGGAAATGATATTTAAAATTTAAATCTAAGGTTCATTTGTTTTAATATTCTTTCATTTTATAAATTGTTCTAAATTTTTATATTAAGAGTTAAAATAAATTTCTCAAATTTATAAACATATGATTTGAATCAAAACATAGGTTACTTGAATTCATATGAATATTTATTAAAGGATAAGTATACACATTTTATAATCATATGGATATTACATAAATACATGTATATAGTTTAAATAGATTATTAAATAAGATAATAACTTTTGTAAACAATTGTTAAACATTCATTAAACATTAAAATAACCCTTATATAACACTTGTAAACATATGGAAGCTTGGAGTGTTTAGGTGTAAGTTAATTAACATCTAAGAAGGACAAATGTCAATATTCTTTTTAATAATTAAAATAAATAAATTAAAATATGTAAGAAGAAGATCTGTTTTTACTTTCAGCTCTAATCTATCTTCTTTTCTTTTTCTACTAAAACTAAATTCAAATCAAAAGAAAAGATAAAAACCTGGAAATCTGAGAAAATGGAAACTGGAAATTTAACAAGGCTTGAAAACAAAACTAAAGGCAACATCAGATTCAAATTCTTCAAGTATAATCAGATAAGGCAGATCTAACAACAAGCAACTAAATGCAAGGATCAACAACAAGATTTAAATTCAACAAAGCAAAATGAAATGAAGTTCAAAATCAAACAAGACTGGAACAAGTCTGGAAACCATCAGCCTGTAGTGTTTTCTGTCTCTGTTCATTGCTAGGTGAGTAAACAAAAGCTTTTAAACTAAAAATCTTGAATTGCTTAATATATGTGTTAATCTGTGAGTGAATATTTGTTTGCATGGGTGGTTTCAGTTGAATGTAATTTGTGTTGATATATATATATATAGTGTGTGAGCAGACTTGTATATATAAAACCTGGTCTCTGTTTTTTTTTTTTTTTTAGTAAGTAAACTTTAATCTAAAACAGTTTAACCTGTGATGATAATTAGATGCTTGTGATAGAATTTTTGTGGAAATATGGATTGTATAGGCATATGGATGTGAATGCATGTTTTGTATATATATATATATATATATGTCTGTGAATATTTGTTCTGTGAACTTCTCTGTTCAACAGGCTTCCAAATCTATTTAAAAATTAATATATATACCAAACGAATTAGATTTAGACCAAAATCTTTAAGGGAAAAAGGATTGAAACATGATAATCTAAATTTTAAAAATGATTTCAATATTTCATATTTAGTAAATATCTCATCAATGAAGGAATGCAGTGATAATCTAAGTATAAGATAAAAATCAAACTTTTTAATTCTCTGTTTCAATTATCTTATCAGATTCGTGATTAAAATTGATGAATTTTAAAGGTAGTATCATGATTTTTAACATAGTAATGATTGTGATAAGTTGAGTTGATCGGATTGGGCATTTTCGCCAAATTCCGATGAATGGAAGAAATTGGGTTATCGGGCTTTGGTCTGGAAGAAGGAGGTAGCTCGGCGATCAAGGGAAAAATGTTCGCTAGATTGATCGTTCGCCATGGTGGTCTGAAATGGGTAAAGTAGGGATTAACCACCCAGTTTGGTCGTTAACGTTTAATTAGGCAATTCGTCATCATCGAAGCATTGCTGGTGATCGGTCAGTGAGGAACAGGAGGGAGAGGCTTTGGCGAATGCGTGGACGCGATGATGTGGATGCAGAGGGTTGGGATCGTCGGCGGCAGGATGATTTCCTTTGTTGGGTTTAGTTTTAGTTTTGCTGGGTAGGCTCGATTTCGATTCGTTGCGGTTATTGGCTATCGGGGAGGTCAGTTCATCTGAGGAGGCAATCGGCGACTTGGCAAGGGTCGTGGTGACGACTGATGGTGGCCGGAGCTGTCGTGCACGTGCACGTGTGGGTAGGTGTCGTTTGTACTGTGAGTTGAAGTTTGGGAAGAAGAGGAGAGCCGGAGTCATTCTCGAGTTTTGCGTGGGTTTTTCTCGAAGCAGATGAGGGTCGAGTTGTCTCGTGTTGTACTCGGGAAAACGAAGTGAGTTGCTCGGGTTTTTTTTTTTGTATGTGTTTTTGTTACCAGGTTTTAAACGTGTGGGGTTTTAAAGTTTAAAATGAATTTAAAATTTGAAAGTAAATTTGAAAGTAAAATGTTTTCAAATGTGGTTGTGAATGATAATTAAATCATTAATAAGAAAATGTTTTAGTTAATAAAGATTTAATGATTTGTGGATCATTAAATTAATAGGGAAATTAAAATGGAAATTTATTTATTATTTAAATTAAGTAATTAAGGGTTTGAATTAATTAATTAAGGTTAAGTTAATTAATTAAGGGTTATTAATTTGAAAATAAGATTATTAATTAGATAACTAAGATTTTAATTAATGATTAGAAGTTAATTAACCAAGTAATAAAGAATTAATTAAGTTAGAGTTAAGCACTTAATTAATTAAATAATTAGTGATTAATTAAATAATCATTAAAGATAAATTAAATTGTAATTAATAATGATTAATCTAAGTATAATTACTTAAGAGAAGTAATTAAAGAATTGATGAAGATCATTAAGTTGAGATAATAATTAATTAATGTGATTAATTTTAATAATTAATTAGATTAATTAAGGATAATCAATTATGGAAATGGTTAAGTATATTTATGGAAGAATTTGGATTTAATCATTTTTTTTGAAATTAATCAAGGGATTAATTAAAATTAATTAAGGAGTAATTAATTTATTAAATGAAGTAATTAAAGATAGTTAATTACTGAATGTGGTTAATCAAGAGTGATTAATAAATATGGTTTGATTAAAGATTAATTACTTAATGTAATTAATTTAAATAAAATTAATAATTAAAGTAGTAATTAAGGATCATTAATTAATATAATTAATGATGTAATTAAGGTTTGATTAATTAAGATTAATTAATCAGTAATAAGTAATTATAGAGTAATTAATTAATGTAATTAATTAAAGATTAATGTAATTAATTATAGTTAATTAATTAATGAAGTAATTAAAGGTTAATTACTGTATTTGATTAAGGATAATTAATTTGTAAAATTAATTAAGGATAATTACTTGAATGTAATTAAGGGGTACTAATCAAGGGTGATTAATTAAGGTGATTAATGTGAGGATAATGAACTAATTGATTTGTAATCAATTGATGGTTAAGTAAGCAAGGTTTAAAATGATGAAGTAATTAATTTAATTCATTTTAAATTAATTAAAGATAAGTAATTAATTTAATTCACTTTAAATTAATTAGAGATGGAAGTAATTAATTTAATTCATTTTAAATTAATTATAAATGGTGTTATTATAGATCATTGCTTATAAATGGATGATATTGATTGCCTTGAATGGTTTGAATCTCAGATATGAGATTAGTATTGTGTGATATGGATGTATTGGTTGCATAGTGATAATGATATGGATTATCTGTTTGTGATAATAATGTTGATTATCTATTAAGATATTGTGAATTATCTATCTGTGTGTATATAGATAATTGAATTGAATTGTTTTAACTTTAAAACAACTTGGCCTTAAAAGATACGTTTTGGATTTCGATGAGACCGGGATCGGGTTTCCGTATACCGGTATTCCAGGTCTGGAGACCCGAATACCACATCGATCCAAATTAACGATAGGTCGTGAATCTCAAATGAAGATGAAGATTCAGAGTGCAAGGGTTATTGTCGTTAACTCTGAGGGTGATTCCAAAACGAGTGTAACGAGATAATGCCTTCGGTTTCGTTCAAATCCGGAACGAACTTATATGGATTGAATGCTTTCAGCACATCGTCAGGCGGACGATGAGCATTCTAAGTGATATGTTCTGATTAAAGGTAATCGTAACCTCAAGCCTCATCAACCGGGAATGGCTAAAACAGGGGAGGTGCAGCAAGGCTTCGTGGGTAGCACCCACTGAGAGCAAGATAGATCCCTGTCTAGAGGTCCCTTTTCTTTTATTCGGCTTAGTGTGTGGTTGGTCACGCCAACCACGGGATTGTCTTGTTCGGGATTATCCAGTAAGGGATGGTTCCGGCTTTGTGTTGCAGAGGAGCGGGCGTACTCCTCGGTACGGTGATCTAGGCCACGTACTGTGACGGGCGGTACCCCAGTAGCCCTGCCATTGTATGGAATCCAAACTCCAATAAGTACCGTACGTATTAGTTGTGCCCAACTATGTTGGAATGTGAGATGTAAGCATTTCAGCTATTTCTGTATTTTACTTGAAAACCCTAGACCCTATTATAATACAATCGGATTTCCTATCAAATGTTTTAGTGAGCGTAAGGTAAAAACTTACCCATGTTTATTTGTGGGGAGTCTTACGTGATACTTTTGTTTTCAAAGGTTTTCAAAGTTAAGCAATCTAACCGTTTACTCACACCAGACCCATGTCTGACCCAAGTGTTTATTTTCTGTTTTATTAAACTCTTGGGTACTCAAATTTGTATGAGTAGTCAAGGGGATTCGGGTTAGTCTTGACGAATTCTGGAGGAGCTGTGGAGCAGGAGGCTTCAGCGTGTAGATATATAGAGTTTCCGCTGTGTATGATGTATCGTATTTATGTAGTTGTGTTGTATAATAGACAGAAGTTTATAACTGTCTATATTGTGATGTATAAATCGTGTACTCTGATGTATATGATACTATGTAATATCTTATGTGATAATATATTTCTCGTTCCGCTGTGAGATTTCTGATGTGTTGTTGTTCTCTCTTCTTTTCTTTTCTTCTTCTATCCCTTTCTTTCTTCATAACGATGCGTCTTTCTGGGCAAAGAAAGCCGGGTCGTTACATTTGGTATCAGAGCATAGGTTGAGTGAATACCTAGGCTCTGAAGTGGTGTCTATCTTGAGAGCGCGTAATTGTTAGTTATATAAAAATGATTTTATATTGTGTTAATTGATCGGTTGAGTGGTATATGGATTCTGGTCAATACGAGTAGCTAACGTTATTGATAGGGATCTCTAAACACTTGAACCAGGCCAACGGACACAATATTGTTTTAAAGAGGTAGATGAAATAATTCTACCCAGAAATAATTTCTATATAAAAAGTATCATTTTAAATATATATATTTATGTATTTCTACCTATTTGTTGGGTTACCTGTTCGGGTTTTCCAATATAAGTTATAAAGGTAGATAAGGTGGTAGTGTGAGTAACACGACTACCAATAGTTAGAATTTGAGTGTTGAGATTGGAAGTATATCTGACGAGACTGTAGACCAAATACCGTCTCGAGTAAACTTTGCTGTGGTGAAGGATTTCATCGATCTCCGAAGGAAACTGTAATGGTTCGGAGTTTATCTTTGAAGTATGGATGAGTAGAGTTGGATCTGTCGGTTGAACAGAAGCGAGTGATGGTACCTTGATACCTCAGGTAATAGTAGATGTATGATGAGATACAGTGACGATGGATGTTCCCGAAGATGTTTTCTTTGGAACAAGATTAAGGAAATGTGAATACTTCGGTGTTGTGGCTGAGTTCAGCATGGTGTTTCTGCTTTGGTTTGAAGTTCGAGTTTCTCGAAGATCTTTGGAGTAGGAAGACCTTGGCATCAGTATCAGCAGTGCAGCTCGGAGTGTTCTGTGATGGCAGGAAGTTTTCTGAATGAGCAATTTTTCTGGAAGTGAAGTTCAGAAGCAGTAAGAGGATCCATTTCTTCGATGGATTGGATAGTTAAGTTGAGCTGTTCTGATTGGTGAAGAGAGAACAGTTATCTTTGGAAATTAGGCCGGGCTGATCGCAAAAGTGACTTGCGATTGTTTGAGTGTTCTCTTGGGTTATTGGAGATTGAGATTCTGTATCGATTTGATTCGTGGAGTTACCCGTGATTCAGCTTTGTAGAAGGATGTCTCCTAGAGAAGAATTTTGGTGAAGCGGCTCAGTATTCTTTGGAAAGGGATTGATCACACCTAGTTGAGTTTCTGCTGAGATGTTTTTGATTAAGTAGAATGGTTCACTAAGATTTTATGGGTCTTATGAACTGTGAAATGATCAAGTTTGTGTTCGAGTTTCTCCGATGGCATTCTCACCTGTTCAAGATCAGAGTTGTGCAGCGAAAGCAAGATAGCAGCTATTCTAGAGTGGAAGCAACCGGGAGTTGTAATTTTCTTGGAGTAGAGGATTTCTATAAGAAATTCAAGTATAACTCTAAGTGTGAAAGAATTTTCAGGATCTGGAAGTAAGGTTGTCAAGTGCAACTGTTTGGCTATTTCAGATAGGAGAGGTAGTTCAAAGTGCTCTAATGTTTGTGGAGTAGGGTTGTGTTCTGGATTTCGGCATATTTTGGAGAACCATTTTGTTGAGTAGAATCCGAAAATTGGTTTGATGTTGGTCTAGTCTGTTTCAAGAAGCATCAGCAAGAGCTAAGCTGATCAGGAAGGATGAAGTGACTCAGGATCGTCAGGAGAGTTATGCAGTTAAGAATGGATGGAATTTGGAAATTGAAGTTGAAATTTGGATATTATTTAAGTTTTCTCCGATCAAAGAAGATATAAAATTTGGAAAAATTGGAGAGTAAGCTCCGGAAGTACTATGAGATTTTTCTGTGTTCTCAAAAGGATTAGTTCTTTGATCTATAGGATTGAGTTGCCAGTTCGGATAACTGGAATTCATTTTATTTCACATATCTCTGAGGAATATGTGTATGATTCATCGAGGGATGGAATCAGCAGTTCAGAAGGATTTGGTAGTTGAGATGGTTTTGAGTTTAGTCTGATATCTTGTTCAGATTTGTGATCTAGAAAGGAAAGACTTCTAGATTATTGTAGATAGTTAGTTTAGATCCTGTAGAACGAGTCTCCCGGTATATATATATACTTGGGAAAACTCGAGTAAATTCTATCCAGATTTTGACTGGATAGTTAAATTTGTTTGATTAAATTGTTTACTATGGTTGTTAGGATATGATTGATATCTATGGTTGCTGTTTGAAATTTAAAATTAAAATTTTGCTGGGTTATTAAATTATCTTTGCTTTTAAATTTCGGGGACGAAATTATTTTAAGGGGGGAGGAATGTGATATCCCGGAATTTTGGCAATATCAATTTAATAATCTTTATTAATAATTAAATTGATTTGTTGATTTTATTTTGTAAATTGACAAGTTTATTCATTTTAAAGGTTAATAATATTTTAAATTGGCAAGTTTATTTCTTTTGAAAACTAATAACATTTTAATTTGGGAATATCTTTTCTAACAATTTTAAATTGGGAAGATTTATCTTTCTAAAACTTATATAAATGTTTTATATTTATAATGTATATATATTGATATATATATATTGTAAATAGGGAGTCTTTAATTTAATAAAGGATATGTTTTCAAATTATAATATATAAGTATATATATTGTTATTTGAAGTTATGTATTAAAATTCAATATAGTAATTATAAAAATTAATGTTAAAAGTATTTTCCATTTAGAATATATATATTTATATATATTGAAAAAAAAAGTATTGATTTGAATTTAATAAGTATTTTCAAACTTTAATATATATATAATTTGTAATTTGAAAGGTAAATTTGATTTAATACTTTTGGAAATGATATTTAAAATTTAAATCTAAGGTTCATTTGTTTTAATATTCTTTCATTTTATAAATTGTTCTAAATTTTTATATTAAGAGTTAAAATAAATTTCTCAAATTTATAAACATATGATTTGAATCAAAACATAGGTTACTTGAATTCATATGAATATTTATTAAAGGATAAGTATACACATTTTATAATCATATGGATATTACATAAATACATGTATATAGTTTAAATAGATTATTAAATAAGATAATAACTTTTGTAAACAATTGTTAAACATTCATTAAACATTAAAATAACCCTTATATAACACTTGTAAACATATGGAAGCTTGGAGTGTTTAGGTGTAAGTTAATTAACATCTAAGAAGGACAAATGTCAATATTCTTTTTAATAATTAAAATAAATAAATTAAAATATGTAAGAAGAAGATCTGTTTTTACTTTCAGCTCTAATCTATCTTCTTTTCTTTTTCTACTAAAACTAAATTCAAATCAAAAGAAAAGATAAAAACCTGGAAATCTGAGAAAATGGAAACTGGAAATTTAACAAGGCTTGAAAACAAAACTAAAGGCAACATCAGATTCAAATTCTTCAAGTATAATCAGATAAGGCAGATCTAACAACAAGCAACTAAATGCAAGGATCAACAACAAGATTTAAATTCAACAAAGCAAAATGAAATGAAGTTCAAAATCAAACAAGACTGGAACAAGTCTGGAAACCATCAGCCTGTAGTGTTTTCTGTCTCTGTTCATTGCTAGGTGAGTAAACAAAAGCTTTTAAACTAAAAATCTTGAATTGCTTAATATATGTGTTAATCTGTGAGTGAATATTTGTTTGCATGGGTGGTTTCAGTTGAATGTAATTTGTGTTGATATATATATATATAGTGTGTGAGCAGACTTGTATATATAAAACCTGGTCTCTGTTTTTTTTTTTTTTAGTAAGTAAACTTTAATCTAAAACAGTTTAACCTGTGATGATAATTAGATGCTTGTGATAGAATTTTTGTGGAAATATGGATTGTATAGGCATATGGATGTGAATGCATGTTTTGTATATATATATATATATATATATGTCTGTGAATATTTGTTCTGTGAACTTCTCTGTTCAACAGGCTTCCAAATCTATTTAAAAATTAATATATATACCAAACGAATTAGATTTAGACCAAAATCTTTAAGGGAAAAAGGATTGAAACATGATAATCTAAATTTTAAAAATGATTTCAATATTTCATATTTAGTAAATATCTCATCAATGAAGGAATGCAGTGATAATCTAAGTATAAGATAAAAATCAAACTTTTTAATTCTCTGTTTCAATTATCTTATCAGATTCGTGATTAAAATTGATGAATTTTAAAGGTAGTATCATGATTTTTAACATAGTAATGATTGTGATAAGTTGAGTTGATCGGATTGGGCATTTTCGCCAAATTCCGATGAATGGAAGAAATTGGGTTATCGGGCTTTGGTCTGGAAGAAGGAGGTAGCTCGGCGATCAAGGGAAAAATGTTCGCTAGATTGATCGTTCGCCATGGTGGTCTGAAATGGGTAAAGTAGGGATTAACCACCCAGTTTGGTCGTTAACGTTTAATTAGGCAATTCGTCATCATCGAAGCATTGCTGGTGATCAGTCAGTGAGGAACAGGAGGGAGAGGCTTTGGCGAATGCGTGGACGCGATGATGTGGATGCAGAGGGCTGGGATCGTCGGCGGCAGGATGATTTCCTTTGTTGGGTTTAGTTTTAGTTTTGCTGGGTAGGCTCGATTTCGATTCGTTGCGGTTATTGGCTATCGGGGAGGTCAGTTCATCTGAGGAGGCAATCGGCGACTTGGCAAGGGTCGTGGTGACGACTGATGGTGGCCGGAGCTGTCGTGCACGTGCACGTGTGGGTAGGTGTCGTTTGTACTGTGAGTTGAAGTTTGGGAAGAAGAGGAGAGCCGGAGTCATTCTCGAGTTTTGCGTGGGTTTTTCTCGAAGCAGATGAGGGTCGAGTTGTCTCGTGTTGTACTCGGGAAAACGAAGTGAGTTGCTCGGGTTTTTTTTTTGTATGTGTTTTTGTTACCAGGTTTTAAACGTGTGGGGTTTTAAAGTTTAAAATGAATTTAAAATTTGAAAGTAAATTTGAAAGTAAAATGTTTTCAAATGTGGTTGTGAATGATAATTAAATCATTAATAAGAAAATGTTTTAGTTAATAAAGATTTAATGATTTGTGGATCATTAAATTAATAGGGAAATTAAAATGGAAATTTATTTATTATTTAAATTAAGTAATTAAGGGTTTGAATTAATTAATTAAGGTTAAGTTAATTAATTAAGGGTTATTAATTTGAAAATAAGATTATTAATTAGATAACTAAGATTTTAATTAATGATTAGAAGTTAATTAACCAAGTAATAAAGAATTAATTAAGTTAGAGTTAAGCACTTAATTAATTAAATAATTAGTGATTAATTAAATAATCATTAAAGATAAATTAAATTGTAATTAATAATGATTAATCTAAGTATAATTACTTAAGAGAAGTAATTAAAGAATTGATGAAGATCATTAAGTTGAGATAATAATTAATTAATGTGATTAATTTTAATAATTAATTAGATTAATTAAGGATAATCAATTATGGAAATGGTTAAGTATATTTATGGAAGAATTTGGATTTAATCATTTTTTTTGAAATTAATCAAGGGATTAATTAAAATTAATTAAGGAGTAATTAATTTATTAAATGAAGTAATTAAAGATAGTTAATTACTGAATGTGGTTAATCAAGAGTGATTAATAAATATGGTTTGATTAAAGATTAATTACTTAATGTAATTAATTTAAATAAAATTAATAATTAAAGTAGTAATTAAGGATCATTAATTAATATAATTAATGATGTAATTAAGGTTTGATTAATTAAGATTAATTAATCAGTAATAAGTAATTATAGAGTAATTAATTAATGTAATTAATTAAAGATTAATGTAATTAATTATAGTTAATTAATTAATGAAGTAATTAAAGGTTAATTACTGTATTTGATTAAGGATAATTAATTTGTAAAATTAATTAAGGATAATTACTTGAATGTAATTAAGGGGTACTAATCAAGGGTGATTAATTAAGGTGATTAATGTGAGGATAATGAACTAATTGATTTGTAATCAATTGATGGTTAAGTAAGCAAGGTTTAAAATGATGAAGTAATTAATTTAATTCATTTTAAATTAATTAAAGATAAGTAATTAATTTAATTCACTTTAAATTAATTAGAGATGGAAGTAATTAATTTAATTCATTTTAAATTAATTATAAATGGTGTTATTATAGATCATTGCTTATAAATGGATGATATTGATTGCCTTGAATGGTTTGAATCTCAGATATGAGATTAGTATTGTGTGATATGGATGTATTGGTTGCATAGTGATAATGATATGGATTATCTGTTTGTGATAATAATGTTGATTATCTATTAAGATATTGTGAATTATCTATCTGTGTGTATATAGATAATTGAATTGAATTGTTTTAACTTTAAAACAACTTGGCCTTAAAAGATACGTTTTGGATTTCGATGAGACCGGGATCGGGTTTCCGTATACCGGTATTCCAGGTCTGGAGACCCGAATACCACATCGATCCAAATTAACGATAGGTCGTGAATCTCAAATGAAGATGAAGATTCAGAGTGCAAGGGTTATTGTCGTTAACTCTGAGGGTGATTCCAAAACGAGTGTAACGAGATAATGCCTTCGGTTTCGTTCAAATCCGGAACGAACTTATATGGATTGAATGCTTTCAGCACATCGTCAGGCGGACGATGAGCATTCTAAGTGATATGTTCTGATTAAAGGTAATCGTAACCTCAAGCCTCATCAACCGGGAATGGCTAAAACAGGGGAGGTGCAGCAAGGCTTCGTGGGTAGCACCCACTGAGAGCAAGATAGATCCCTGTCTAGAGGTCCCTTTTCTTTTATTCGGCTTAGTGTGTGGTTGGTCGCGCCAACCACGGGATTGTCTTGTTCGGGATTATCCAGTAAGGGATGGTTCCGGCTTTGTGTTGCAGAGGAGCGGGCGTACTCCTCGGTACGGTGATCTAGGCCACGTACTGTGACGGGCGGTACCCCAGTAGCCCTGCCATTGTATGGAATCCAAACTCCAATAAGTACCGTACGTATTAGTTGTGCCCAACTATGTTGGAATGTGAGATGTAAGCATTTCAGCTATTTCTGTATTTTACTTGAAAACCCTAGACCCTATTATAATACAATCGGATTTCCTATCAAATGTTTTAGTGAGCGTAAGGTAAAAACTTACCCATGTTTATTTGTGGGGAGTCTTACGTGATACTTTTGTTTTCAAAGGTTTTCAAAGTTAAGCAATCTAACCGTTTACTCACACCAGACCCATGTCTGACCCAAGTGTTTATTTTCTGTTTTATTAAACTCTTAGGTACTCAAATTTGTATGAGTAGTCAAGGGGATTCAGGTTAGTCTTGACGAATTCTGGAGGAGCTGTGGAGCAGGAGGCTTCAGCGTGTAGATATATAGAGTTTCCGCTGTGTATGATGTATCGTATTTATGTAGTTGTGTTGTATAATAGACAGAAGTTTATAACTGTCTATATTGTGATGTATAAATCGTGTACTCTGATGTATATGATACTATGTAATATCTTATGTGATAATATATTTCTCGTTCCGCTGTGAGATTTCTGATGTGTTGTTGTTCTCTCTTCTTTTCTTTTCTTCTTCTATCCCTTTCTTTCTTCATAACGATGCGTCTTTCTGGGCAAAGAAAGCCGGGTCGTTACAGGTTTTTTGGACTATTCCCTATTATAGAAAGGGTCAAAAAACTTACTTAAAGGATAGAGTTACCGAACAGTTCGCAGAAGTCCATAATGTGTTTAATTTTTCTTATCTTAGGAAGTGTATTCATAGTCCAGAGACTACTATCACTCCAATTGCATTGGAAGAGTTAGTGGTGGAACCATACATGACTATTATTAGGCAACTCGTTTGTATTATGTCTAGGGTTGAGAAGAAGATGAGGAGCAAGATAGTCATATTAGTGAAAGTCCTGTAGAGTGACAACCAGAGAAACTGTACTTGGGAGACAGAGGATCTGATTAGAGACAATTATCCTGATTTGTTTTGATCGTATGTTTTATGTCTATGATTATATTTGATGTTATGTACCTTATCGTAATTTCGAGGACGAAATTCTTTAAGGAGGATAGTCTACAACACCCCTAATTTTGATTAACATTATTTATGACATTTAATTAGATAAATTAAATAAAATAATGTAAGAGGATAAGGAGATTAAGATTTAATAATTATAATATAGGTATAGCTTTAATTAATGAACTAATAAAATTAATTAGAACATTAATAAGAAGGAGGATTTATGAGAATGGAAAAATAGGAAATGCCACATTTCCTTAACATATACCTTCCCATTATCATTTCCTCCCTCGCATTCATTCATACAAATTAAAAGAGAATCAAGGTTGGCCATTGTTAGGGAACTAAGAGGAAGAAAAGCTAGGAAATTGAAGAGAAAGCTTAAGGAAACCAAATCAACATTCAAATCTCAAGTCTCACTATCAAATCAAGGAGAATAACGATAACCCGTCTTAAGTTTGCCTATTTAGTTTCAGTTTTATGATTAAATCCGAAATTTATATGTGTTATTATGCCATGATGTGAATGTTTGATGACTATATGCTTTATGATGATTTATTGGATTTATTTATGAAATTGGTTAACAGGTTTAAGTATGAAAACCTATCATATGACATCAAAATGACTTGAAATTTAATTATGATGTTAGAAACATTATTTTAGAAGTGGGTTTTTAATTTCATAATTTGTAGCGATCCAAAACTCAGCCTTCGAAAATCGGCACCCGTACTTCACTTGTACTCAAAATGCCGCAGATTCAAACGCTGAGTCTGGCTCACCGGAGCTTATTACACCATTAAGTATAACAACACAGCAGAATAAAAATAGATGATATCATATACAACTCCAATGAATACAATATCCAGAATGATATACAACAATGATATCAATATGATACAACAATATCAGAGATAAATAATAATACAACGGAAATAACAGAAGTGATAACTCCAAATGATCCGTCAGAGAGGCTGAGTCCAACCACTCTAATATCAAGCTCGAACCACAATGTCAGTCATGATCTCCAAAACTGAACTAGCTCCAATGACAACTGAACCTGATTATCTGAAAAACCCAACTCTAGACTGCCCGTGTGGAAAATTGTGAGCACCCAGAGTTTAGGAAAGGAACAATAAAATCTGAGTCAATCGTGGGACTGGTGTGAGTAACAAAAACAGTTTATCTTTAAAACAAACACAAATCAACTTTAAACATTGAAATCCGCAATGCTTTTGGAAAATGAAACTACCATAAGACCTCCCGCCACACACACAATGCAAATGCAGAATTGGAGGAGATTTCTTCTTATGATAGTCAAAGATGCTTACTACGCAAATCATTGGATTATTATTATTATTAGTGCATAGTGCAAAACATTTCGAAAGTATAATATAAATCTTAGCCAGTATAGACATTTCGAACTATGCCTACTATAGCTATCATCTAAACAGTGGGGCGCCACCATAAGTAAATGGCAGGTTCTACAACTAAAACCGTACAAGATTCGTATTGGAAGATGGATTTCCAACAAATGGTCAGGCTAAGGAACTTCCTACTGCCACATGGGTACGCCTTTGGATGGACGTCCCAAGAACCTAACCGGATCTCTGCCAACACAAGGCCGAGTTACCTCTGTAACTAGGTAACTACTTCTCGAGTATGCCACCCCCGGTCCTTTGGGACCTTTATCTGAGGGCCCTCGATCACAAAGCAACAACCATAAAGAAATGAGATTGGAGCAACCACATAGGTTAAATACCAGGGCTACATACCTGATACCACCTTTTTCCAGAAGGAAATGACATACCCTAAAGGGCGCGACCCTTATAACCTTGCCGCATCATTCCTGTTTCGACCATTTTCGGTCTGTGAGGTTCGATGATGTCTCGTCCACAAAGCTACGCTTTTTCACAAAGCCATGCTTTAATCAACAAATGATCAAACAAATGATCAACACACAGCAACACTCAACATGCCACATTACCAAATTGGGAGTATATCGCGATAACCTTCAACTGCATAACCTCTGAGCTCGTACGTCCCAGAGAAGGGTGTTAAGCTAAGAGAATAAATTCTCCGCCACCAACAGAAATGTATTTGAAAGAAATCTGCTTTATATCTCAAAGTGTAATGTCAGACATGTAACCATACAAGTCTGTTCCGGGTTCGAACAGAACCGAAGGCACTTCCAAAGAAGCCCTTGCAAATCCGGGTATTCACAATCCCGATCGGATTTCCCATCACTTAGGAGATCTCTATACCGGCGCGACTTAGTGTAGAGACAATCGATAGGTCATCCTATCGTTCTCGCAAATACCCGGTCTTCACCACCGGTCTTCAATGCCATCCATATACGACGTATCATTATTCGGAATGGGTTATGTGACACAAAGGTCCTCTCCCGGCTAAACCGAATAATGAGCGCAATATTTAAAAACATATAGATAATGGATTTCAATTAAGTCTCAACTGATTATCCAAAACTTTCTTTCAAATGGTTTTAAACACATTACCATTTTTAATCTTTTAAAACAAAAGGATTCCTTTTAACAACCTTCAACGGCTTAAACAATTTCCACACTTTAATCTTTTGAACAAAAGATTCATTCATAGATTTTCCAAATTAATTTCCATTTCAATTGGATTAACTCATTAAATATTTAAATCAAAGATTTAACTGATAGTTTTCAAAACACGTTTCAAAGATTTATTCGTAATTTGGAAAACCATCTTCAATTCAAACTTGAAATTCTTTTAATTCAAATTGGAAATTCATTTCTTATATAAGAGCTTTTATCAGTTCAAAACAATTAGTTTTCCCAAATCATTGAATTCAATTTCAAATTTTGAATTCAAATTTAAATCAATTTATTAAATATCAAGTTTTATTAAGTTATTTAAAATAACTTTTACATTTAAAACTCATTTGCAAAGCTCTTAAATTTCAATTTCCAAAACTATTTGGATTCAAGAATTCAATCTTTAAAATTATCAAAAATCCGTGACTTAACTGATTTCCACGTGAAATCCATATTTGTGTGTGTATGGTGTAGTCCACGGGTTTCACACAGTAGTGCAACATCATTCAATCATCACAGATCAGAATACAGAAATATAGTTGATAAGCGGTATAAATTATAACGCTTATCTGTTATTCACATATCACAGATATATAAATCACAGATAATAATTTACATTCATCCCAGATAAATAACTACAGTACAGATCGCACACAAATCAGAATATATCATAAAGCATTACAGATCAGAGATGTCAAATAATTCAATCATTCAGTCGAATCCAACATTCACAAGTGAATTTATTAATCCACTGATTAATTTTAATCAGATGTATCAATTATTAATCCGGGTTAATTATCATGATTTAATTACAAATTATTTGAAAATATTTCTTTAAAAATTTTATTAGTTAACCTGCAATTATTAACTAATCATTTTTTAATTAATGAACCAATTAATTTTTTTATTATTAAATTTATCTTAATTAATTGCCATTATTAATTAATCCTTTAATTTATTAACAAATAATTATCTCAAATTTCAAATCATCATTTAATTAATTACATTCAATAATTATCTATTAATTACTTCTCTAAGTAATTATATTTTTCAAAACTATCAAATGATTATTCTGAATTAATTAACTTAAGAAATCTAATTTGAACAATTCGATTAACTCAATAAGTTACATCGAATATTTAATTTCATAATTACTATCATTAAGTAATTATACTTAATAGTTTCACAATTGATTATTATTAAATTAATCTAAATTTATTGTTAAAATTTATCACATTAATTAATTGTTCAAATAATCTTAGTTAATGATTTTATTAACTATTAAATTTCTGTAATCACCTTTTAAAGAAAATTCTTATATTAATCATTTTGATTATAAATCGATTCACTATAAAAAATTCATTCGTTAATGAATTAGGAATCATTAAACTTCATTACTTAAAGTAAAGTTCAATTATATTTATAATTTAATTATTATTCCCAATATGTTTGAAACATTGTTTCAAACTTTCTTCTTTAAATTTCATTTTTAAACTTATTTTCCACACTTACGTTATAAGACTTAATTAAATTCCAAAATTTTAAAATCTGATTTAAAATTAATTCCAAATTTAAACTTTTAGTTTCAACTTGCTTAAATTTTTCATTTAAAAATTCAAATCTATTTCAAACTCAAATTTCTTTAATATATAAAATTGCTTTTAAGTTATTAAAACAATTTGAATTTAAAACTTATTTATGTTCAAACTAAACTCCCAATTCAACTTGAATTTATATTAACATTTTAATTTGAACTCAGCTTTAAAACTTTGGTTTTAAAATTTAAATTTGGTTTTAAAATTTTCAAAACAGAAAACAGGTTTCCAGGTAAAAAAACTGGAACAAGAATTTGACCCGAGAATACCCTATTCCTGCTTCGAGTATATGACTCGAATTCCTCGAGTTCGACACGAGAAAAATCGCGTTCTTCCCAAACAACACACCCAGGCTGACACTCCCAATCTCGTGCACGTGCACATCGCCTCTGGCGATCTTCTGGCACCGCCACTACGTCGAGCAAGTCGACGCTCAACCCTAGATCGATTCGCGACCACCTAATCGACGTCATCGCCTCGAAAACGAAATCGAGCAAAAATTCGAAACCTGGAACACTCGAACCCATACGACCCCAACCTGTCAACGCCACGTCCTCCTCATGCCGACCACTAGAAAATCTGGACCTCCGACCAAGCCTTCATCCACACTCCCTCTACCATCACCCACAATCACGCATCCCTCGATCAATCGATGGTGACGAATGAAACAAAATTTGCGACCCCATAAAAACTAGGTTTCGAAACAAGAAAATCACGCCGCCGTCGCCTCGATGATCGAGAGCACCTCCGATCATTTTTCCTACCACCACCATAGGTTCGTCCATCGCCACGGGCAACCTCATCACCCCTAATTCCACGTGTCGCCGGAGATTGATCAAACTACCCATTTCGATCATTTTCGAACTGCTCTCAAACCCCTTACTTAAAAATCAACGAACAAGGCTTAAAAATCATGTTTTTCTATGAGGATTCGAGTTATGTACCTAAATCAAAAATTCTTGACATTTGAAATTTCCAGACTTTAATGTTTCCACTGTAAAAATTTGATCTTTCAATATATAAACATTTATACTTCATGAAACTATTTTTAAATTATAAACCATACTTAAGCACGGCTAATTTGTCTTAAAATCGAAGCCTGATGTTGATTAGGAAACAAGAAAATGAATTTTCTTGGTTATAATGTCACTCTATAAACAAACAAAGAAGAAAAGAAACTCTGATACAAATACATAGATACACAGAGCAAATGCACGTATATATTCAAGTTTTTAAAAGAAACTATAAGTTACTCACCTTGAACATTTTAGATCCCAGAAGTTTTGAAGTTTGAAAAGTTGTAGTCTTTTTTAATTTGAATTGCGAAAACTGGGTTGAACTGTTAGCTGGAAGCCTTCTCCCTTGTTCTCAGATTTTCTTTCTTTGATTGTTCGATTGAATTGTTGTTTAGTTGAGTTGGAATAAAACTTCAGTTGTAAGATACTTTTCTGGAATGCTAAGGTTTTTTTTGTAAACGAAAATGGAATGAGAAAGATTGATATATGGAAAACATGTTACAGGGTGATGATGTTTTTGTACAAGAGATCTAATATTTTGTACAAAGATCAGTGATTTTTTTTCTAGCAAATGGAGGCTGAGGTACCTTGCATTAATTAGGCTTGTACCAGGTTATATTTTTTTCTTCCTTCTTTAGTTCGGTTGTACAAAAAAACATGGATGAGATAGTGGTGTGGCTTCTTTGGTAATATTTTATACACTTGTATTTTATTTTGTTTTTGTTTCATATGTATTTGTTTTCAAATGTATTTGTTTTGTCTTTAACTTGTCTTTATAATTTCATATGCATTTGGTTTTGTTTTATCTTTTCCTATTATTATTTTTGAATGCATTTCTATATTTTAATATGTTGTGATAATTTATTTAATGTATTTACTATATGTATTTTCCTATAATTTACTTCTATCTCCATTATTTATTTCTAACTTAAATACTATTTATTTTTATATTCATTTGGTAATATAAGTGAATTTCTAGATTTTAATTTGTTATTAAATTTTATCCTATGTATTTATCCTATACTTTTATATCATATATATTTTCATTTTTTATAAATCATTTGTTTACAATTTAAATTCAAATCAAACATATATACATATATTTATAATTTCAAATTGACTCATATATACCCAAATATATATATATATTCACATATATACATATATATACAATAATTTAAATTTAAATGATTTATACAAAATATATTTGAATCTGGGGAAACTCGCATCACTTTTATCAATTTATTTTACAATTTTTATTCAAAATTTAAATTAATTATTAATTTAAATATATATAAAATTTGGGGTCGTTACATAAATTTTCAAATAAGTATGAATAATTTATAAATTTCTTAAATGAAGAAAATGATTTATTCTGGGTTTTAACTATTAAAAATAATTAAATATTGTTTTAGGTCCTCAAAAATTTTATGTTGAAGAATACAATAAATTAGATATATTGTTATTTTTGGGGATTTTTCCAAGTGTTTACGAATTATTATGAATTTATCAGGCTAGAAAAGCTTAATAATTATATTAAAATATTAATATAAATTATATGGTTTGCAAAAATATTTTGAGAATGTGAAATCTGATCTATA
The DNA here is from genome assembly GCA_030737815.1 of Allium fistulosum. Taxonomy (NCBI): domain Eukaryota; kingdom Viridiplantae; phylum Streptophyta; class Magnoliopsida; order Asparagales; family Amaryllidaceae; genus Allium; species Allium fistulosum. The sequence continues at coordinate 1,211,917,690 of CM060904.1, read as the reverse complement.
GTAGTTTTCTGAAAAAGGATTTGATAAAGAAAGTTATTATCGAGTAAGAATTTGACAAAGAGCAGGAGTTGGTAAAAAGAAATTACTTTATTCAGAAAATGTACGATTTTTATAATAATTACTGGAGTTGCCATTGCCTCATTGGTGCCGCTACTCATCTATGTCGCACTTAAGCTTGTCGACCACAACCAATGGTGGTGCATACAATATCAACCCAGGTTGGTATGCAATGAATCAACGTTGGTCGAAGTGGGAAGTAAAACTCCAATGTCGATATTGATGCTTGTGACGTTGGCTATCCCGCATGTTTCAATGCAGCATATAAACGCCGCATATCACCGCTTATCTGTGTCAGCATTGATGATGCCGTTAATTTTCAATATCAACTCTTTTTGATTTCAATGCCGCATGTCATCAACGCCGCTAGTTTACCTTTTCTACATTGACTATACTATGGTTGTAGTGCCACTATTATTACTTTTGACATTGGTTTTATACGACAATGTTGCTGCTATTTTCTTATGCCGTCGTGTTTTGGCCATGATGCCGCTATAGGGTATTTCTGACACTGGTTTTATATGGCAATGTTGCCGCCTAACCTAAATTTCGACATTCCCATATTTCCAAGCTTTAATGTTTTATACTATGCAAACCCATAACTATGTTGCTTATAGTCGGCAACCTATATTCATTTATGATATGCGACATAAATGGTTTTGGTCTTATGGCCTTATGCTTTATAAATCAGATGCTTTAACATGGTTTCAATATAGAAGGGGTGTGATAATCCATATAAGCAGTATTAATGCCGCACTTTATAAATATAAATGGTTTTATTCTATATGGCTTCATAGCCTAAGGTTTTGAGGTGCGACAACCTCTAAGTGATTTTGAAATTCATCAGTGTTATTTTATAAAACATAAATACCTTGGTATAATAGTTTGGATAAAGTAAAGGTTATAGTTTCCTTGTTTTAAATTATGATTTCCAGGGTTAAATCAATTATAAAGACTTATGTTTTTAGGGAATAAAATGGTTATTTAGCCCAGGATTTTATCAAAGAGGTTATAGTTCTTATCACTTTTAGATAAACTATGATAAGGTGAATTGAAATGGAGATTATAAAACCAGATGCGACTGGTGTAGGGTCACACCCTATACTTCAGTTATTAGCCCCTAGCTGATATTAGTCAATAATTCCAATGTGTGGGGCTTCGTCAAGGGTAAGACTAAAAGTTAGTTTATGCACAGAAAGGAATACACAAAAATAAGATAGTTTATTGGTTTGCCTACTGTTATCCGGGTTTTTAATCCATCAGGATCCAAGAGAAGACGGAACGGCTTGATGAGGTCAGAATGGCTTAAAACTCAACCAGAAGGACTAACGCAACAAGACAAAGAGAGCCAAGAAAAGAGAACAAGAAAACCCACTAAGGACATGGATTGCTAGCGATCCATAGACTATGGATCGCTAGCGATCCATGGGGATAGTCCAATGTTCAACCAGTTCTCTTGCATCGTGATCCAATTCATATTACTAAAGTGGTGGCTGGGTTTGACGAGATTCTAAGTTAGCTAAACCAAGAGACAAGCATCCGTCCAGTCCGATCGATAGCCAAGTACAATTAGTAAGTAAGTCGTCATCAAAATAAGGCAATGTGCAACGAAACTACATGAAAAACATCAACACAAGATAGTAGGGAAAGCTTAGAAGACAAAGTGCAAAAATATGCTAAGTGTGGATCGCCAGCGATCCATACACCATGGATCGCTAGCGATCCATACTTGATCATGGAATCGTTGCGACCTAAACTAAGCGAAGAAGAAAGTGGGGCTAAGTGATAAGCTCGCACTCGAGCTACTGCTATGGATCGCTAGCGATCCTTAGACCATGGTTCGCCAGCAATCCATACTTTTGGCTCGGGTCGTGAGCTAAGCTCTAGTGGATCCTCCTGTGCCCATCTGCAAGCAATTGGCGAACAGGCCTGGCCTAGAAGCTCTCCGATCTCTATAAATACCATCCTACCTGCAACATAAACGGGAGCTTGGGGGGACTGGTTGCTGAAACTCTGCTGGAAGCTTTCTTCACTCTTTACCTCCCTCACAACAATCTCCAACGGGGTTTAGTGTGATTCTCCAGTGGATTCAAACCTTGGAGATTCAATCTAGCTAAGGATAATCAAAAGATTTGTAATCAAACACATCTTGTAACAGCAATCAGTCTATAATAAAAACTATAAAGTGGACGTAGGCTTCGTTAACAGCCGAACCACTATAAAAATCTTCTTGTTTTCTTTCTCTTACTACGTTTTTCTATATATCTATTATCTATATTATTGCTCTGTGAGAACAGAGCTGGTGCTTTCACACTCAAACCAAGGCATTGATTCATTTTTTGGGTTAACATTTTGGTACTTTCACTGAAAACCCAACTCAGGATCCAGATCTAGTTGTTTGCTTTGGATCAGATAGGTCCAGAAGTTAGATCCTTAATCTTTGCTTGAAAGATCTACTGCTTGGAATCAATGGCTCCTGGAAGAAGAATAACTGCCTCTGGAAGGTCCATAGGGGCAGTGATAGCTGGAGAAGATGTTTATCCTCAACATACTGAAGTAAATGGCGCCAACTTAGGAATCAGGCGCCAGCTTCCTCCAGTCAGCACAAAGTCGTTACTAGAGATGAGTTGAATAAGATAGTTGACGAAATCAACCAAAAATGGAAAGTAGCCAGAAGGCTCTGATGGATAAGCTCAACGCTCTCTTAACCTTGTAAACAAATCCTGCCCCAAGAACTATGCCTGAACCCGCGGCTGTTGTAGAACAAGAAAATTCTTCCGTTTCTGGTCTAAACAGAAGAAACGGAAAAAAAACCGTAAAAAAGGGTGACAACAGGAACCATGGGACTCAATGTGGAAGGAAATACGAGTACCCCGCTCGCCGCAAGGCAACCATGTCTGAACTTGAATCAAGGGGCAAAGACCCTGCGAGAAGATATAGCTATGGACCTCTCCGACTCAGAAGATGGAGAGCAAGACAACCAGTTGGAAGAGAATGTCAATGCATTCGATGATGCTAGGAACATCCAAACGGCCCCAATCAGGCCAACTACAAGCCATCGGGATCCCGTGGGAGTGGCTCTCCCAAAGACAGAAGAGCCTAGGCTTCAACCCACTTGCCAAGACCGTTTGCAAAGTCAAACACTTGGTGTAGTGACTGACTGCCGCCCCCAGGATTACCGGACATCAGAGGCATACATAGTAGACATGGTTAAACAATTAATGGACGAGAGCAAAAATAGGAGAGATGATGAATGGGGATCTGCACCAAGTTGGACTCCCTTTACTGATGAAATCTTGAATGAGAAATATCCGGAAAAATTCACAATGCCAACCATTCCATCCTACGATGGGACAAAGGACCCAAATCCTCATTTGTACAAATACAGTTGGTACATGGATGGAGCTAATGCCTCTAAAGCTATTTGGTGTAGGTGTTTTCCCATCTTTCTTGAAGGAATTGCATCTATGTGGTTCACTAGGCTTCCGCCAAAATTTATCTCAACCTTTGACCAACTAGCAACAAGATTCCTTGATCAGTTCAGGCTACATACCGCGAAACCAAAAGATGTCATGTCCCTATCCGGATTGTTCCAGGGACGCAATGAATCGCTGAAATCCTTCATGAACTGGTTCAATACTGCAGTGACAGAAGTAAGCAACCCTAACGAAGACATGGTTTTTATGGAGTTGGTCCGTGCCATTCACCAGGAAACTGAATTCAGAAAGTGGATTAAGATGAAGCAACCCACCACAAGGAAAGACTTAAATTGTAAAGCAAGTCAATACTTATGATTGGAGGAAGTGCAGGAGCTGGAAAGGAAGTCTACTAGTGCGCAACCGATGAAAGTTGGTCAGAGCGATGTAGTACTGAATCAAAATACGCACGCTTCCAGAACTGCTGAAGGAGTCACAAGGAAAGATGGAAATCAAAAGAGAAAAAATCAGAACTCCAATAAAAGAATGGTAATGGCAACAATAAAAGACTTAAAGGGTTCAGGCCCGAAGACTATACCCCTCTAAACGACACTACGGAAAATAATTATCTCGCAACATAAGGAACTAAGGAATACAAAAACCCCTTAGGAAGGAAGCAACTGAGTAGCAAAAACGCTCAGGAAAGTTTTGCCACTTCCACGAGACTCACGGTCATAACACAAACGAATGCCGCCATCTGAAGAATCTCGTTGAAGAATTGATCCAGGAAAACAAACTCCAGCAGTACGTGAGAAAGTCATAGAACCCTGATCAACCTGTGGCTCCTCAGCCTCCTAGAGAACGAAGGAATCAAGCCAGAACTAGTGAAGAAGGGTGCAAACGAACCGACCAAAGACTTATTATTGGGATAATATCTGGAGGACCACACCCCACGCAAAGAAGCTGGGGGGAGATGGAGTGGTATGCAAGTTCGTTGAAGCATGCTCCAAAGGAATCATGCCTCACAATAGAAGGTGAAACTGCAGCCAAGCTATAGAAGGTATTGAGTGACGACATAGTGTTCCGAAATCGGGACACCGAAGGGATCGAAGCCCTAACTCTCGATCCAATGGTGGTAACAGTGGGAATTGGTCCCGTTGTTGTTCGTTGAGTGTTGGTCGATAGTGGCAGCTTTGTTAATATACTCTTCAAACGTACATTTGATCAAATGAAGATCGACATGAAAAGCGTGCCTACATGCCAAACGAAGATCCAAGGGTTCACTGGTGAACCCAAGCAACCTGTAGGGACGATTGACCTGCCAATGGAACTTGGAGAGGGTGATCGAAGAGTCACCGTCATTCAGACTTTCGTAATTGTGGACGAAATGTCCGCATATAACGCCTTCTTGGGATGGCCTGCCCTAGCAGGTTTCAGAATAGATCTGGCCCAATGGTGTTTAACCATGAAGTTTCCTACTGCGAATGGAATCGGAGTGGTGAAAGGAGATCAGTGTGCCGCCAAAGAATGTTACATTGCAGAGTTACATGAATCACATCTGTGAACCTTCTGAATAGCAACTACAGTGCCGGCCTGGCTTAGGGACCATAGCCGATTCGACAAGGCTTTGGACCCTAGAAAGAAGAGTTCAGGGGAGGAATGGGCCGCACCGGCAGAATGGACGGTGTCTATCCCGGTTGATATGCACTACCCAACTAAAGTCTTGAAAATTGGATCGCACCTTGGAAACAAGATGTGGTTGGAGCTTACTAAATTTCTTCGCACCAACTTGGATGTGTTTGCATGGACGCATTCCGATATGTGTGGGGTCTCACCAGAAATCGCATGCCACGCGCTCAACATTGACCCCAAGTTCCAACCAGTAAAGCAAAAGAGGTGCAACCTGGGTCTTGAATGGTCCAAGGCGTTGAGGGAAGAGGTGGACAAGTTAATGGCGAAGGGTTTTATCTGTGATGCAACTTATCCTGAGTAGGTATCTAACCCGGTCTTAGTCAAAAAGTCCAATGGGAAGTGGCAAACCTGTATCGACTACTCGGACTTAAACAAAGCTTGCCCGAAAGACAACTTCCCTCTCCCTAGAATAGACTAACTTGTGGACGAAACGGCAGGACACGAGCTGCTATCATTCATGGACGCATACTCCGGGTACAACCAAATCCTAATGCATGAACCAAATCAAGAAAACACCTGCTTCATCACCGACCTGGGACTATACTGCTACAAGGTAATGCCATTCGGTTTGAAGAACGCCGGGGCAACTTATCAAAGGTTGGTAAATACCATGTTCAAGCGCCAAATCGGGAAAACTATGGAGGTTTACATGTACGACATGTTGGTCAAATCATGAGCAGCTGCCAATCACCTAGATATTCTCGCTGAAATTCTCGAAATACTCTGAAAGTACGGAATGAAACTCAATCCACTCAAATGTCACCTCGGAGTAGCCTTCGGGAAATTCTTAGGATTCATCGTAAGTGCTAGGGGCATTGAAGCAAATCCCGAACAAATAACAGCACTACGAGAAGTCCAAGCTCCAAAAAATAAAAAGGAACTGCAAAGCCTGAATGGAAAGGTCGCAGCACTAAATCGATTTATCTCGAAAGCTACCAAGTGTATACCATTCTTCGATGCACTGAAAAAAGGAAAAAAGAACTTCGAATGGAGTGTAGCTTGTCAAATAGCATTCGAAGAATTGTTGCGGCACATGGAAGCTCCGCCAATCCTATCAAAGCCTGTGGATGGAGAAGACCTGTTCATTTACTTAGCAATCTCACCTCATGCATTGAGAGCTGCCCTTGTGCGCGAAGAAGCGAAAATCCAACGACACGTGTATTACATTAGCAAGCAGTTCACCAGAACTAAGAAAAATTATCCAAAACTTGAAAAACTAGCATATTTCCTTTTGATCGCATCTCGGAAGTTACGACCATACTTTCAAGCTCATCTAATCAAAGTGTTGACTGATCAGCCCCTGAAGCAAGTGTTGTATCGGCCTGAAACTTTCAGACGACTTCTCAAGTGGAATATAGAACTAAGTCAATATGATATCACATACCACCCAAGAAAGGCCATCAATGGGCAAGCGTTAGCAGACTTCATCACCGAATTTACTATATGGGATGACGAGGAAGAAACACAACTAGAATGGAAACGCAATGGAGACTCTTTGTTGATGGTGCATCCAACAATCTTTGTTCGGGGGCAGGAGTAGTGCTTGAAACCCCCGAAGGGAGAGCCATTTGCTATGCCTTATGCTTGGAATTCCCTACGACAAATAACGAAGCGGAATATGAAGCATTGATAGCAGGATTAAAAGTTGTGAAAGAGCTCAAAATAAAATCCGTTCACATCCACAATGACTCCCAGCTAGTTGTTTGCCAAGTAAAGGGGGAATACTAGGCTCGAGGGGAGTATCTTGCCCCGTACCTGTCTTAAGTGCAAGAGCTTCTAAGTGACATCAACCATTACACCATAACTCACATTCCACGGGAGAAAAACACCAAGGCAGATTATTTGGCTAAACTGCCAAGCTCCGGTGAAGCTCAGTCATTGGGGCTAGTCCCAGTTGAAACTCTAACCACCCCAAGCATAGACGAAATGGACGTCGACTGGATCCTCGAGATCACTGTCGAACCGGAGACGTGGATGACACCGATAAAGGACTATTTACTTACAGGGACCCTTCCGACTGATCGGAATCAAGGAAAAAATCTTCTCCGAAAGGCACCGCGATTCATGATACAAGACGGAATACTCTATCGAAGGGGATTCTTAACCCCCTTCTTAGATGTGTGTCCAATGATGAAGCCTGACGAATCCAAAAGGAAGTGCATAAAGGCGAATGCGGAGACCACACTAGGGGGCAGACCCTTGCAAAGAAAGTCCTTCGATACGGATACTTCTGGCCAACGATTACGCCAACGCGGTAGAGTATGCCAGAAGCTGTGATGTTTCCAAAGATTCGGTAAAATTAAAAGAACTCCTTCAACAAAGCTAACGCAGATGGTCGGCTTGTGGCCATTTGCAATATGGGGAATCGACTTGATCGGCATCCTGCCAATAGCAAAAGGAGTGGCCAAATATGCTATAATTGCCGTTGATTATTTCACGAAATGGGCCGAAGCGGAACCGTTGGCCACCATAACCACAAAGAAAGTCATTAACCTTGTTGCTAAAAACATTATTTGCAGGTTTGGTGTGTCGCAGAACATCATCACTGACAATGGAACTCAATTTGAAAGCATCGACTTCAAAGACTTCTGCAAACGCTTCCGAATTGAGAAGAGCTTTTCAGGGGTAGCTCATTTGCAAGCAAATGGCAGGTGGAAGCAATAAACAAAATCATCAAGTCCACTATCAAAAAACGAATAACTAAGGCAAAAGGGAACTGGGTTGATGAACTTCCACTCGCACTATGGGCTTACAGAACTACCCACAAAGCGGTAACCGGCCACACTCCGTTTGCTCTGGCATATGGCTCAAAAGCAATGATTCATGTTGAATTAGAAGTCCCCTTGTACCGAAGGCAAAATTTTAATCAAAAGCAAAACGAGCAGCTTCTACTCAAATCGCTGGTATGATTGACAAAAGAAGGGAAGAAGCCAAGTTAAGAACCGCTGCCCACCAAAAAAGGGTCGCACCGTACTTAAACTCCAAAGTTCACAACCAAACCTTCGAAGTGGGAAATCTTGTACTCAAGCAATTCTACCCCATCCCGAGGGCCTTCGAACCGAACTGGGAAGGACTATATGTCATCAGTCAAAACTAAGGGACGGAACTTTAAAGCTAACAACCATCGACGGAATCCAAATTCCAAGGGCATGGAATAGCGAATCGCTCCGCCATTCATATGAAAAATACCTTATATACTCTCTATTTTTCAGCAAATAAGCCATCCCAAGATGCCAGGGGCATTGTAAATCGGCAAAAATCTGCCCTGCTTTCCTTAACAAAAATTGATTCGCTTTTTGAACCGACAAAACTGTGTTCATAATAACTACCCGCCGGGTCGACGGAAGCAAATCAACTCAAACCGTTGGATCGGTGGAACCAGATCTTCGCCTTCTGAAAATCAGTGTTGCCCCGGCAACATCGGAAGGCCCAAACATGAATTCCTCGCATTTCTCGAAGATTGGCAACACCGAGGAGAAAGTCGTGTGCCCCATAAGCTGCGCACCAACTTTTAAAACTTAAACTCCTCGCGTTGCCCGAAGACAGGCTACCCCGAGGAGTACGAAAAGCCGCACATCCCATAAGCCATGCACTAACTTTTAAAATTTACACTCCTCATGTTGCCCGAAGATAGGCGACACCGAGGATTACCAAAAGTCGTGCACCTCATAAGCCGTGCACCAACTTTTCAACATAAACTCCTTACGTTGCCCGAAGATAGGCAACATCGAGGAGTACTAAAACCGTTCTGGACCAACTGGTCGTATCAGTCTCAAAAGCCACACATTACAAAAGCCATGCATTAACTCTCGGAGCCATGAAATCACGCTCCTCAAACATAAACTCCTTACGTTGCCCGAAGAAAGGCAACACCGAGGAGCACCAGAACCGTTCTGGATTGACGGGACATATTGATCCTAAAATCCGCGCATCCCATAAGTCGCGTGCACTCTCAAGTCCCAGAATTGCCCTGGCAATACCGGAAAACTTATCCATATAGGAATAACAAGAATCAACCCACTTCCACTGTTGGAAGCAATAGGCGCGACATCAACAAAATCGAAGTGTTACAAACCAGCGGAAAAATTTCAACTGCTGACACTCGATGACTAACTATAACATTTAACGTTGACAATGTGTAACCGCCTATAGTTAACTCATACAATGGGCAAAAAACTTGGACTACATGCTAAAGTTACAAAACTTTTGAAAGAAGAAAAGTCAAGTTGTGAACTAAGTCAAATTTCAAGTTTTAGTATGCAAACTATTTAAACCATAAGTTACCGGCCATTTGTCAATTGTTTGAAGTAAACAGCCCTGTGAACTGGGGAGCATACACTGGCACTTAAATAAAAATACTTAAATACAATAATTTCGCAAGTTCTGTTACTCCAAATAAAGAATTTTGGCAGTAATCACAGGACTATATAAAGTAAAGTGAAAGTATATAGAGTAAATGCAAGTGCACAGAACACACATAAGAAAATAAGTGTAAACAAAACGAGCATAAGTGCACAGACTACATATGAACAGACAAGTAAGAGTATAGCCAAAATATCAACAATGTATTATTTATAATTTCTTTTATACAAAATCAAAACGTAGGGGGCGTACCCATAGAATGCCGGCCAACGAAGGAAAAATACAGCCGCCACAACAAAAATACTAAGTGCAGACTCTGCACCTGAACAAAACAACACAAAATGAATCAAAATTAGATCTATCACCACTCAAGCTTCTCAGTGCTTCTTTCCACCACTCTCATTTCCGCCTCTTGTTCGAAGTTTCTGCTTCGCCTCGAGAGTGGTGTTGCTGCCAGTAATATCAACAATGTCCTCAATGCTAGTGTCCTCCTCCTGCTCTACAAACTTCTTAGAAGATTTTCCCGTTGTTTTTATGCTTCCATGACTTATGGGAGCTCTTGGAGGTCTTGATTGCTCTGAACTTCTCCTTTTTGATGGCAACCAGCTGTTCATAAGTCTTGCGTGGCTGCTCAGTCTGAACTTCATGATCCTTAGCTTCGGCCGCCGTTACGTCACCTTCCAAAGATACAGAAGGGTCATCCAAGCCATGAAGTGCGGCGATCTTCTCGGACTCCGACCCCAGCTGCGAGCCAGATGCGAACATGGAGACCGAAGCAGGAACGAGAATGAGCATGGAAGCGGTCGAAATAGCAGCAGGTCCAGGCGCCGAGAAAGCTAGCAGATCAACATGTAAGGTAGATGGACCTATAAGATCAAAAATGAAAGCATTAAATTCTTCCTGTTCTTACGGCGTAAGCTGAAAGCTCCTGAACTTGGGGGAAACAAGAGGATTGCCTGCACCAGAAGAATGACCAAGAATGTCAACTTCGTATTCACCGCCTTCACCCTCCTTAGATGGCTCTATAATCATAGGGGAATCCTCAAGCCCAGAACTTGTTGGCAGAGTACGGGGCTGCTGCAATGGCTCACCGACACCAGAAATGAAAGGCTTCATAAGCGCTCCGGCAACCGCAGTCATAGCGGCATCGACAGCTTCTTTCTCCCTCTCAATCCACAAAATCTCTTGGCCCTCCAGCAATGCCTTCTTTGATTCTTCATTAAGGTAGGCGTTTTCTAACTCTCGCTCGGTATTAACGTCACCGCTATCACGAAAGCGGGTCAATATTTCTTCCTAGACCACAGCAAGAGTGCGCGGAAATTTCGGGCCTAAGTAACTGAGGCTCCCCTGATGTAGTAGAGAATTGATATAAAAATTCAAGATGGTCTCGTCCATCTTTTCCATCTTCCTTTCAAAAGCATTTTGAAGATCCAGATAATCCGTCATAACGGCGGCCTTTTCAACTTCTACGCAAGACTTATCGACGCTAAGCTGCGTAACTTGGTCCTGTAGCACGGCGATTGTCTCAGCCTGGTCGGAGATGGTCTTATTGTGCCCCTCAATGATAAGGTCGTGATCAGAGATAGTTTTCTTCTAGGCTTCAATTGTCGTGCTACAAGTAGCTACCTCCCCTTTTAATTTGGCCTCCTCGGCATGAGCCTTCTTTATTTCGTCCCTATAGACGATCTTAATTCTCTCATGGACCTCTTTTACTTCCTTCAGCAGGTTGGCATTCCTTTTGCTTTCTCGAAGTGCCGCTTCTTTCTCTTCCTCCAACTGTTTGATCCTGGCATCACACTCCATCAATGCCCTTTCAAAATCATCTTTCTCTGATTCAAAAGAGAGAATTTCTTGATAATTGTTGCGGTTCGTATCTGCCAGTTGCTTGCATAATTTCTCCCGCCATTCGGCTTGTTCTAATTCGTTCTGGATAGCCTGGAGATGTGGCATGCAAGAATTCCTACGAACCGAACGGAGATCATGATCGAACTTAACCCCCCTTAGAAACCACCCGGGGAGCGCCGCCTCAATCCTGGGAGGACCGGATGGAAGAATGTAGGTGGGTCTCAGTGGGGACGTGAACTACCAGGGGCAAGAGCAATAGAAGATGATGGAATGTAAGTTGAAGGTGGAACGGGAACCCAAAAAACGGGGATTTCCTGACCCGCTGAAGAGAGCGTCGGAACGAAAGCTTGCTGTTCCGAAGAATGGGAACTGCGATTAAATTTAGACCTCTTCGACGGCTCCTCTCTCTCGTCGAAAGTCTTCCTCTTTTCATACCCACCTTTATATACTCAGCCCTGCTCTTTGTCGTCTCAACGACGAGTTTAGGCCTTTAGATCTTTTCTTCTTCTATACTCTTCCTCTGTCTCTCAGGGCTGGTGATGGCCGGAAGAACACTTGGACCAGCGCTGGTGTGACGACCCGCAAATCCGTACCTTTTGAATCGACAATAAACCACACATGTCCGACCCAAAAAGCACAGACTGACGGAAAGTCATGAGAAAGAAAATAAGAGAGAAGAAGAGAAGAGAAGAAAGAGAGAAGAAGAACAAAACAGAACAATACAGAATCTCACATCGCAGCGGAAAACATATAATATCATATCAATGATCTTTACAAAACAGAAACTGTATATACGTACATCAATCAGAGTTCAACAATCAATCACTATTCATCAGACTGGACAGTTATAATAACCTGTCCTTATAATTGCTGATGATATAAAAAAACAAAGCGCAAAGTGGATAATAAACATCACTACGCAAGACAGATACGTGTATACAAAAATAAAGATCTCCAGCTCTCTTGTTGAAGCTCCAAAAGTACCAAATCTGAACCTGTAAATATACTCGGTCTGACCCGAGCATTGAAAGGGAAGAACACCTGGATCAGTTTGGAAAACCAGCGTGAGAAACACACTCAACCGAATTTATTAAATTACCAACACTTTTCCTTTTCAAAACAAAAGTATCTCGTAAGACATGCCCACACATAAACACGGACACGTTTTTACCTTACGAACTAAAACCATTCATATCAAATCATCTGATATTATACTAGTGTCTAGTGTACAAATAATATTAATCATAGCCGAAATTGTTACATTGATTAAATTCCATCATATAGCCCAAAATGGGTAATACAATCAAAATGGCAGGCACGTAGCGGAGTTTGGATTTCCATACAAATGACCAGGTGAAGGGACTACCTTCCGGCAGTACATCTCTAGAGGAATGCACCGAGGAACATCACAAAGGAACCTCTACCAACACAAGACCGGCCTATCTCTGTAACTAGATAGTACCGAATATATCATCCTCCAGACATTACCGACCTTTCACTGAGGGCCCTCAGAGCATACAAACTACCATAATTTACATCCCGAACGTCATAGCGGGAAGAAATATATCTAGAAGAGGATGATCATATCCTAATTGGAGCAACCCACTTAGCCTTCCGCATCTAACCCTGTTTCGGTCATTTCCGGTTGATGAGGCCCGAGGTAACGATTACTTTCACATATCACATATCAGCTTTGAATGCCACATGGCCATTTCCGTTGACTACTAATTGCCTTCCACAAAAATACAACCCTTAAGCTTGTATGTCTCAAGGAAGGTGTTAAGATAAGAGAAGTTGCCTTCTCCGCCACCACTGATGTACGTTTGTAAAAACCAATGTACGTAATCTTAGAAATGCAATGCCTGATAAACATCCATATAAGTTGTCCAAGAATAGGACAATCCGAAGGTACTTTCCTACCACATCCTGTCGGGAAATCCCTACGATTAGTAGCGAATAGTCCTTGCATTGGGTATTTCATAACGAAGAGACTACTGCTACTGGATGTATATTAGGATTTTAACCCCAAACGATCAACAAGCAGTCCTCCACTATGAAAATCCTAAACATCAATATCATCGGCCAACCTGCACAAATCGAATGCATATACGTTGGTCTGAAGTGGTTTTCGGATAAACCGATCCCGGTCTCTTCGCACCAACAATGCAAAAGCGTTTCTCAACCTCATACAAAAACTAAGTCTCATAGACTTATCACATTTCCAACTTTCAATTTTCTATCCTTCGGCCAAGAAGGAAGCTTTGATTGGAGTAATACTCCGCACTACACGAATCAACATCCTCAACACAAACGATAATCAAGCCTACACAGATGGTTACGTACTAAGTGTACGACTAAATAGTTCCCACATCAAGTCGAGGAACTAAAATTTTTGGCCAAATTTGATAGTCGGGTATTTAACTATCAAAACAAACAAACAAATATTTAGCACCATAAGCAATCACTGGGCCCTTTTAATTAATCTTTTATTAATTAAATCACTTTCCAAATATTCACTTCAAATTATCTTTAAAAAAATATATATACTCAAAACTATTTTAGCTTTCTATATTGGAAAACATTTCCATATACTTATTTAATAATAAGTAATTCACAAATCAATTTATTTTCAACACATAGAAAATATTACATATACTTAAATCATGATTAAGTATATATTTCATTCTTTAAGGAAAACATTCTCTTAAACATATTTATTTATTTGGGTCGAAACGAATGTTGCGTAAAACATCGTTACGATAACCCAAAATAACTAGTATAGGGATTCGATAATTAGATAGATATATAAATTCCATATACTATACAAAACATCTTCTTTTCGAAAACATTTACTATAACAACAGTGTTATAGTCCATACTTTCCTTACTTCTCGAAAACGTCTATTTCAACAATGAATGTTGAAATCTATGGTTTCGATACTTAACACATTTTAAAACATCTTCAAGCCATTTAACTCCATTTAAAATATCACTTTCCAAAACATTTATTTAATTTAAAATATTATTCACTGTCCAAAATCGTGAATATAATTCTCTAACCAAATCAATACTTCTACAAATTTATTAAAGGATTATTCACTGTCCAAAATCGTGAATATATTTCCTTTAATAAACTTTCATTTTTAACTTATCAAAATAAGTTGATTTCACATTTATAAAACTATGTTTATAAATTCACATTTCTATTTTATAAAAACTTCAATTTATAAAATTCCTTTATTAACAAATTCTATTTATCTCATCTATATGCCAAAATCCGATAAGTTAATTTACTTATAAATCATCTATTTGCAAATTCATTCTTTTATAACTTCGTAAATTATAAATCTTATTCACTTATAAGATTCAATTATCACTTCGTTTTAACATTTACAAAACTCCTTTATAATTCCATTATTCTGATTTATAAAATATCAAATTTATAAATCTTATCTATAAATAAACCATTTATAATAAGTCAAAAATCTCAATTTAACTAAATTTACAAAATGGTCAACTTCATATTTCAAAAATCACATTTTGATTCCATTTCACAAAAATCATAATTTTTATAACATAAAAATTATAATTTCTATTTAGTTACCCCTATTTATCTCATCTATATCCCAAACGCGTGGTCTTTGAACTGAAATTGCCATCGATTGGCTTCGTTTTAGATGATCGTGACCATTGAAGTTGAAGATCTCTCTGCGTTCTACAACTTTGCTTTAGATGCCGAAGCTTGAATTTGAGTGGATGAAGAGATAATCGAGGTGGAAGAGGAGGAGTTTCTGGCCATCAAAATGTAAATGGCAGCTAGGGTTAGAGGGCTAGGGTTTTGTGAAAATGGAAAAAAATTTGGCCTTTTATAGAAAATTTCACGACACTATTCACCCGATATTTTTCGATCTCCAAACGAAGCGTGCCGCCTGGCGTTTATAATGTTTTACCCCTATTCCGAACACAATGGAATATATATCGAGAGCCAATTCGATTGTATTTGGAAGATAAGTTTTTGAATCGACTTATTTAAATTAAAATTTACTTAAATAAATTTCTTTGCGTTTCAGCTTCCCACGACTAAACCGTAAATCTGATTGACACGAAATTTGAAATCCTACAATAATATAACATTACGGATTCAATGAAACTAGTTTCTTCGAAATCCGAGACTATGTGAAAAATGACTATTTTTACACGTTAAATTAAATATTAAATTATTTAATTTCGATAATTTAACTTTTAGTTCAATTTCAAAAGTTTACTAACATCATTCTAATTCAAATAGAATTTAATTCAACTTTATAAATCATTTTAATTCACATATAATTCAAAATCAAATTATTTACACAATTCCAAATATTAAATTAACAATTTAATTACCCAATTAAACCTTTATATTTGAAATATAAGTTATTCAACTTATAAAATTTACTTTTGAATATTTAAAATCAATTAAATATACGGATTTCAAATGACAAAAATTCTGGGTCGTTACAACTGGGAGTCGGTAAATTCCTTGAAATCATCATAAAGGCTACGTCCTCTTATCATACCTAACACGAAGCATAAATAAAAGGTTTTAGAAACGGAAAATAAACATGAAATGTGTATGTACCAGTGAGTGTGACCATAGTGAAGCGTGTGATGTGTTTGGGAGGGGAGCCTAAAATGACGTCACAAACAGGATCGGGCAGGCGCCGCGGAAGGAATAGGACTAACTTTGGATGCAACATGGCCCGAACGAGGGGGCACCTCCTCAAATTTGAAATCTTCCCCCACGAGCGCGTCGAAATCGATGTAAACATCGCTCAAATCTCCAAACTCCATGCCAGCATCTTTACTTGGAGAATCCTGACGTCCTCTGATTTCTGGGGGCATTATCTTTATCAATCGTGTCTGGAGGAGGTGAGCTCAGAATAACGGGGCTAATCCCCGGAGTCTCATCGCACGATTTAGAATCCCCATCATCAGATTCTACGTAGAAATCAACGCCAGAAGTGGACTCGTCGTTACTACTCCTGATTTTCCCCTCCTCTTTTTCTAAGTGCATCGCGGCTGTGCCTCCTTCTGTTTAAACTCCTCTTCTCCTTCTTCTAGAATATAAGGAATTCTGACCGCGCGACTAACTCTGATCACATCAACATCTCTTCCATCGCGAGCCTCTTCGGTCGATTCTCTGGACAAGCCCTCTCTCTCTTGAGAAGCACCTTCTTCGAAACCGTGAGAAGAGGAAGTGGATCGCGTGCGAAACCCTGGATCGAGAAGGAGAGGGGACTTCGATTGGAACGGCTGGTCTTCCTGAATGCAATAATCCATATCGGAGTAAGTTTTCGTCAGTCAGCGGGACTTTAACGGATCATTTCTCAGCATCGATAGCCTTCAGGGTTCGGAAAACTTCATCGAGAGACGAGTTCCTATTTGGTTTCGGGATAACTACAAGAAATATTGACCTGTTAGAAACTCCATAGTGACATGTCGGAACCCAGTAAGTAAGGAAAATAACTTACTCCCCGTTGTCCAAAGACGGTTAAAACCCTCGGGGCATCTGACGAAGAAATACTGGGTCCTGAACTGGGATAGGTTGCTCTACAGTCATAATATGATTTTTCGATTCCTTTAAGCTCGATTACGACCAAGGACGGACACTCATCTCTCCACTTGAATGAAAGAAAGTATCGCAACTTTTCAAAGCTCGGAGCCCAATTGATTGTTCGAATGAAAAGGACGTGCAAACAAGTTAAGATGGCGTAACCATTGGGATGAATCTGGAATGGGGAAATGCCTAAATTCGAGAGAGTCTCGCGCAGAAAGTCGTTAAAAGGGGGCACAACTCCATTCAGACACATATACCGATGACAGGCGATATACCCCGGAGGAGGCATGTGAGCAAACTCGTTCTTCTCTAAAAGGCGTACGTCTTCCTCTGGTATGCCATGTTTCACGCCGATATTGTGCAGGACCTTAGCGGAAACCACAGAAGAAGCCCACTCTGGCGGATTGAGAAGAACTCTAAAATTAGGGGGAGTTCGATCCAAGACCGGACATACTAGAACCAACTGTCCATATTTAGCCTATGGGGTGGAAGGAGAAAGGGCGACGGACGACGACTCGGCTTCTGAGAGTGCCGGGCTTCTTCCGCTTGACTTACGACGCGAAGTTGGATACTTCATTCTAAACAACAGAACTTGCATCCAAAAAGGTCAGGTAATTCTATTCTAAACTAATAGTTTCCCCTACAACACTTGAATTCCGAAGAGACGTTGATTCATACTGACACATCGGATTTTAAGTATGTACCGAGGCAAGTGCAGTGTGCTGTCTATAGGGGGTGAGCCCGGTGTCCGAAACACTACAAATGCTCTATCCCGTGTAGATAGTTCGCTCACAGCGGAAAACGAAAAGGACTTCCCGTATCATCTCCTTTTGTTTTTACTTCCTCTACACTTACCCGTTATCGATCAACGGTCGATAACAGATTCATTTTCCGAAGCGACGCGGATTTTTTTCCAGTACTAAGACACTGAGCATACAAAAGCAAGTAAGACAAGTTCAAATTCTTCGGAAAAGCCAGGACCAGTTTGCGACGTGTCATGCAATATCAGCTATGGAACTTGGCACAAGTCAATTCCGACTTAATGGACGAAGACATCAAAACACGTCAAGCACCAGGGCAAGGCTCGAATGTCATTTCGAGAGGAATTCAAGACTCAATTTACTATCTTCCTCCATTAAGCCGCAATCAACTCCGACTCATCACGACAAACATCATGAATGTAACCTCGCCACCACATGATTAAACGAACATTGTAATCGGCGAACCCACCTCGGGTTAATAATCTAAATGCAAAGTTGATTGAAGCTTCTGGGTCAGCGAACTACAATTGGATCGGTGGCGATCAAGGGATGAATCAGCAGCGGCCTATGGTGTTATGCGAGCTAGGGTTTCGAACGAAGGTAGCATGCATAAGCGGCGGCAAGGCGCTGGAGTTGGCGGCGTGGAGGGAAGCATAGCAGAATGTCATATCTCTGGAAAAGGTGGGGCGAATCGATGAAAGTCTAGGTCGGATCGCGGCTAAGTACTCAGATCGCTAGAAGGAAGAAAATTGTCTCGGCTCGAATGATTGAATGGTTCGGCTCAACTGCATAAATAGAAAGCAGAAAAACACTCGAAAAAATCTCTAAGTGTTCGGGTCGCTAGCGATCCATCAGCTATGGATCGCCAACGATCCATAGGATAACACGTCTACGACCTCAAACTTGCACTGCGACATCCGCCTATTATTTCAAGATATAACGAGAAGCTATAAAAATACTTGATTCCTTATGACAAATAGTAGCGGTCTAGACCAAAGCTAAGTAAGCAGAAGCATAACCTGCTTCATATTCACGAAACTCTAACACAGTTACTTGGAATTCAACAAGCAGAGATTAAAAGCGATAACTTCCAGAGCATGCCTTGTTTCCAATGAAGACGTACTCTGAGGGAAAAATGTTATCCAGGTTTTTAACCCATCAGGATCCAAGAGAAGACGGAACGACTTTATGTAGTCAGAATAGATCAGAACTCAACCAGAAGGACTAAAGCAACAAGACAAAGATAGTCAAGAAAAGAGAACAAGAAAATCCACAAAGGACATGGATCTCTAGCGATTAATAGCCTATGGATCGCTAGCGGTCCATAGGGATAGTCCAATTTTAACCAGTTCTCTTGCATCGTGATCCTATTTATATTACTAAAGTGGTGACTGGGTTTGACGAGATTCCGAGTTAGCTAAACCAAGGGACAAGCATTCGTCCAATCCGATCAATAGCCAAGTACAATTAGCAAGTAAGTCGTCGTTAAAATAAGGCAATGTGCGATGAAACTACACGAACAACGTCAATACAAGAAAGCAGAGAAAGCTTAGAAGACAAAGTGCAAAAATATGCTAAGTGTATGGATCGCTAGCGATCCATACACCATGGATCGCCAGGGATCCATACTTGATCATGGAATCGTTGCGACCTAAATTAAGCGAAGAAGAAAATGGGGCTAAGTGATTAGCTCGCACTCGAGCTACTGCTATGGATCACTAGCGATCCTTAGACCATGGTTCGCCAGCAATCCATGATTTTGGCTCGGGTCATGAGCTAAGCTCTAGTGGATCCTCCTGTGTCCATCTACAAGCAATTGGCAAACAGGCCTGGCCCAGAAGCTTCCCGATCTCTATAAATACCGTCCTACCTGCAACATAAACGGGAGCTTGGAGGGACTGGTTGCTGAAACTCTGCTGGAAGCTTTCTTCACTCTTCACCTCCCTCGCAACAATCTCTAATGGGGTTCACTGTGATTCTCCAGTGGATTCAAACCTTGGAGATTCAATCTAGCTAAGGATAATCAAAAGCTTTATAATCAAACACATTTTGTAATAGCAATCAGTCTATAATAAAAACAATAAAGTGGACGTAAGCTTCGTTAACAGCTGAACCACTATAAAAATCTTCTTGTCTTCTTTCTCTTACTGCTTTTTTCTATGTCTATTATCTATATTATTACTCAATGAGAACAGGGCTGGTGCTTTCATACTCAAACCAAGGTGCTAATCCATTTTTTGGGTTAACACCTGCAAAACTATTAGGATCAAAGTGACCCTAGAAATAGTAAGTTTTGGACAGGCCATCCAGTTTCCTTCTAATAGTAAGTTGGAGAATTTGATATATTTGGTAGGCCCAAGTCCGCCATATAGGTTTGTAATTACCCTAAGAAAACTTTAATGTAGTATAGATAGTCCATTTTTTAGACAGATTGGTCATGATTACCTAGGTTGCGTGCATGCATATGGTTGTGTTGTCTAGTTTGACCATTGTGATTGTAGGTGCTCGATGTATAAATGACATTTTTTTAGGATACTAGTGGGTGAAAAACCCGTTCCACTTAGCGGCATGGTCTTACTAGATATCTGTTAACCGAGATGGAACATTGTTATTTACACCATACTTTTTGTCTGATCCGAACTTTTTTCCCCCTTAAACTCTCGGGCGCTCATTTGAGTAGTTCGAGAGTAAAGTTTCCAGGTTAATTAGGTTGGAAAAATAAAGCTTCCGGAGATGTGCAGGAGGTAGAGCTAGCTATATAGGGATCTATCTATTATTTATCTGATGTGTTGTTATGACTTTAGTCTGTATGTATGTAATGAAAGAAATTGTACCCATCTAGTAGTAAACTCTGATCAACCAAGAAGGCATCTTCATATGTCGCTCTTGGAGTACTTTATAATTATATTTTATCTGATCCTGGGCCACATTTTGGGATTATGTAATGAATATGGAAATTAACTAATGAAATCTGTGTTTTGAAAATTTTCATATTCCTGTGCTTTTAATGTTAGCGATACTATTAACCGATCTCATTTTGTCACCGAAGAATAACACTATTAACGACTGCAGCATCGGTAGCGCTTATTTTCGAGCCTAAAATAGGGGATGTTATAGACTTTGTATAGATTATCGTGAGATGAATAAGGTCGTAGGAAAACACAAGTGTCCCGCGTATTGATGATTTTTTCGAGCAACTCCATGGTGTAGAGGTGTTTCCTCAATTGGATTTTGCAATGGGTTTTCACCAACTAAGAGTGTCATAATTTTTTAATCTCATAAATCGTGTTTTTAGAGATAATATTAATAAGTTTGTACTTTTGTTTGTCAAAGATATTTTGGTATATTCATGGACATAAGAAGAACATAATAAACACTTGAGTGTGGTGCTTGAGACATTGAGAAAGCATCGGTTGAAAGCTAAGTTATCGAAATTTTGCTTCTGGAGGAGAGAAGTATGGTTCTTAGGTAATGTTGTTTCGAAGCAGGGCATCACTGTAGATTCCACCGATGGAGTAGTGGTCCAAGGTTGGAAATGACCTAAGAATGCAACTAATGTAAGGAGATTACTTGGATTACTGGGTTATTATAGAATATTCATTAAGGACTTCTCAAATATAGCTGCACCGTTGTCTCAATTTACATAGAAGAATAAAACTTTTAGTTGGGACATAAGATGTGAGCATGCGTTTGTTAGTTTGAAAGAGAGGTTGACCGATGCACCAGTTTCAGTCATTTCAAATGGGAATGAGGAGTTGATACTATAAACTGATGCATGTACTACTGGCCTTGGGCCGGTGTTGATGAAAGAGGAATGATTGTCGCTTATGCTAGTAGGCTACTATAACCGCATGTGAGGAAGTATTTGAACCATGGTTCAGAATTAGAAGCTATAGTACTTGCTTTGAAGGCATAGAGGTATTATTTGGTTGGAGAAAGATTCGAGCTATCCATCAACCAAAAATCATTGAAATACCATTTTTTCATAGCAGGACCTAAACCTACAATAGTAGAGATGGTTAGATTTTTTAGCCTCCTATGACTTTGACATTTCCTATACTCCCGATAAGGGTAATGTAGTCGTATATACATTGAGCAAGAGACACGTCATCTTGGGAGCTATGTTCATAGTGTGGGCATAGTTAGAGTAGCTGGGTATCATTTCCAATCAAAGTGTAAGCTAGAGCGAGAGACGTTGGCAAACTTGACAATTAGACCTACTCTGACAGAGTAGATTGGTAATAGTCAGATGCTAGACTAAAAGAAATAATTACTAAGCTAGAGGCAGGAGTAAAGTCTAAAGATTTAAAGCATTACAGATTTAACTGAGAAGGTTGGCTCTGTAAAGATGGGGGATCATATATACCCAATGTAGATGGACTTGGAAATGAGGTCCTATGATAGTTCCATCTTTCGAAGTTGACTATCCATCTTGAAGGACATAAAATATGTAGAGATATGAAGCAAACATTTTACTAGGAAGGAATGAAGAAGGATGTAGCAAAATTAATTTCAAAGTGTATGAACTGCCAGTTAGTAAAAGCTGTGAAAAAACCTAGTTTGTTGCAACCTCTTGAAGTTCCCAAATGAAAGTAGGAACGGATATCAATAGACTTCATCAATGGATTACCAAAGACTAGAGGAGGGTATGATAATATTTGAGTAATAATCAATAGTTCGATGGATATCACATGATTTGTACTGTTAAAGTTCAATAGAATGGCATCAAAACTTGATTAGTTGTATGTGTGTTGGATCATAGGATTCCATGGTTAACGAAGAACATTGTGAGAGATAGAGACCTATTATTCACGAGTAGATTTAGGAATAGTTTGCAAGAGGCATTAAGGATTAAGC
Source organism: Allium fistulosum (assembly GCA_030737815.1). NCBI lineage: Eukaryota > Viridiplantae > Streptophyta > Magnoliopsida > Asparagales > Amaryllidaceae > Allium > Allium fistulosum. The sequence continues at coordinate 1,211,895,104 of CM060904.1, read as the reverse complement.
TGAATTTGAGTATAGCTTATCATCCATAGATCGACGGTCAAACCGAGGGGGTGAACCATATATTGGAGGACCTTTTATGAGCTTGCATTTTTGATTTTGGAGGTACGTGGGATGATCATTTTCATTTAGTAAGGTTCACGTACAACAATAGATATTAGTCGAGCATTGGTATGGCCGTTTAAAGCTTTATACGGTCGACCATGCAATACTCCTTCTTGTTGGTGGGAAACATGGGAGAAACTAACAGATGGGTTGGATATAATAAGAGAAACTTCGAAGAAGATAGAGATCATTCATCAAAGAATAAAGTTTTCATAAGACCGACAAAAGAGCTACACTGATAGAGAATGCACAATACAGAGTTCTCTATTAGTGACATGGTGTTTGTCAAGATTTCTTTGTTGAAGAATGTTGTTCGATTCGATAATGAGAGGAAGTTGGAACTAAGGAATGTAGTAACTTCTTTGAGAACCGAGTGGAACGAGAACATTGAATACATAGTCAATTCACCTCGAAAGATAGCGGGTGTGTACAATGTAATCCATGTTTTACATCTTTAGAAGTTTGTGCATGACCCAGACACGATTATTACATAGGATCAACTGGATGATCTAGAAGTTTATCCTTAAACATCAAGACCTCATAAGCCTATTCGTATAGTCAAGCAGAGCAGAAAGAAGCTTAGGAGACCATAAAACTTGTAAGGGTTCAATGTAGCGATAGTGAAAGCGATAGCACATGGGAGGTCGAGAACACACGAGTACCGCTTATCTAAAGCTCTTTACTAGGTAAATTTTTGTTTATGCTATCACATTTATTTTATTAGTGTAGTATTATATGCATGATAGGACAATAGTATAGGTTCTTTGATTGTGCATGTTTGATTATTTACTTGTTTTGGTTATGTTATGTTTTGTTTGAAATGAGGGGAGAAGAATGTAAAGACCTATAATTTTACATATTGACGGATAATAAACATATTATTTTCTTAACCATATGAACTCAAAATAACCTAAAACTAGAGTAACGTAGTAATTTAACATTTTTGACCTTTAGAATAAAATATAGCCATTTACGGCCTACGTAACACCCCATAGTCAATAATAACCAATTAAAGAATTAATTATTGAAATGAGAGATTAAATGGAAAATTTATAAAAGATAAATTAAATAAGAAAGTGGGTAATGAACTAATGGGATAAAGGGTATGAGTGTCAGGGCCCGAATTATTGTATCATAATAAGCATGAAAGTTTTACATTTTCTCATTCCATTCTACTTAAGATAAAATAAAAGATATCGATGAGCATTAATGGTGGTAGCCTAAAAAGAGAAAATAAGAAGAAGAAAAAGAAGAAGAAGAAAACGTAAGCTAAAAGGGATTAAATAGATTAAAATAAGATTATCCAAAGATCTAGTTGAGTAATACTAAACCCTTTTTTACGTTTCCATTGTGTTTGATTTCAATTTTGATTTAGTATGATGGGGTTCATATGAGTGAGTATTTAAATATGATAAATAATGTACTAATGGATGTTTTAGGGGGTATGACTTTACATTGGATGTCTAGTTATATTTTCTTACTTTAATGATTTTGAAATGCTATGAAAATTTAATATAATGTTTTAAATCATGATTCCAGAAATGGGTATTTAACTTGAAGAAATTTTCATGTCAAATCATTTATTATGAATTTTTGAAGGAAAATACTTAGTGAATATATAATGGAATTATCCAGAAAAATAGAAATGAAGAGTAAAATATGTTAACAGAATCATTTATGATTTTCTAGAAATTTAGGTTTTCTGAGCTAAAATTAATCATCATTGACAGGAAACTATGCCAGTTGATGGTAATTTAAGTAGGAAACCAAAAATTAATAATATAATAGGGAATTAGTGATAAATGATTAGGGAACAAGATCCCATATAAACAATGAAATAAAAAGTAAAGGACACTACCACTAACAGAAAGTGGAAGTTGAACAAATTAAATGATGAAACATGTCAATTAGGTAATAGATGTGTCAGACCTTGTCTGAGGTGGAGCTCATTGGATCTTTGGGGAATAAACTATGTACCTAGTGCCCATAGTGGTGATTTGTCATAGGAGCTCATTGGATCTTTGGGGAAGTCAACACTATGTAGAGAAGTTCTGCGCTAAAAGACACAACATAGAAGAAAGTCTTAAGTTAAAAGGCATATGATTTAACTACGCTTCATACCAAAAGGTGTATATGCAACCACGCTAAGGTTGTATGACGTTTGAGTGAAGGAATAGGGCTGAAAGAAGGCGAGATGTATTGTGTCGCAATATGGTAAGGCAAACTGTGCCACAATATGGATGGGAAGAGATATACTACTTCGCTTTATGGGAAAGGCATACTGCACCATAAAATGAAAAGGGCAGAGTGAAACTGCACCAAAATGATGTCAATTAAGTAAAGCTCGGGGAGCTAAATATGACTAAGTTATAGAAGAACCTACATTAGAATTTGGGTTTGGAATGGCTATTGACGATGAGTGAGAATGCTCACTCGATCGCACACCAAGGGAAGGTGGGGATAGGCATTCAACTTCCAAAGGGACGTGGGATGTCTAGGTGGGCAAGAATTGCGTATGGCTAACTCTTTGCTATATAAACTAAAGTAAACAAAAAGAATTGCATGTGGCCGATTCCTTGCATTAGAAACCAAGTTAAATAAAATGAAAAACATGTGGACGATTCTTTGCGGTATAAACTAAAGTAAATAAAAGGAACTAGATGTGGCTGTTTCTTTGCAGTATAAACTAAAAAAATAAAAAATAAATGTATGCGGATGATTCTTTGTAGTTTAAACTAGAGTAAATAAGACGACAACTGCATGTAGGTGATTCTTTGTAGAATAAAGTAAGAGGAACAAACTATGCATGGATGTACTATGCAGCATGAATGAGTAGACCAAAACAGCGTGAGCCGCACTTCAAAGGAAAAACGATAAAAGTCGAACCTGCACATTAAAGAACCACGTAGCACATGAAGGGCGAAACTTAGGTAGAGGTTTTGAGGGGAAATTTAACATGATTTATGATTTGTAATGAGCAATTTGTAGATCTGTGATTTTATGAATGTTGAGGGGGAAAACATGTTCTGTGTTTTGCACGCGGTCTCACTATATAATACGTTAAAGGTAAGGTATTAATCACACCAAACTTTATGTCTAACCCATGTTTTTATTATTATTTTCCCCATAAACTCAAGAATACTCATTTGAGTAGGTTGAGTTTACGGTTTAGGAAGATTACTTTAGGAGGTACAGGACGAAGGCCAAAGATGAAGCTAGAGGTTTTGTTGGCTAATATAGAATGTTTATTTATGTGACAACCTACTATTTTTAACATCTAAATTCAATTATAAACAACATCGAAATATGCTTACAATTAGATTCAAATATCCAGGAAAGTATACCATAGATATATAAATTTAAAAGGAGTCTAAAATGGTGAACATAAAAAGGGAAAACCTCATAGAAAAAATAAAATATAAATATCCTTTCAGCAATTTAATATTACAAAAATTCAACGCGTCAGATAAAATACATATTCTAATACATTAACGACTCAATTTTAAACAAAGAACTACAATATACCCAACCATCTTATGAGTATGGCTCATTCTAGACTCTTTACTTCCTTCTTTGGATCCATCTGTAGACTTACAAATACACATATAATAAAGAGGAAAATGTTTCAACTTTGTATGGACTGCGTCTAACCCTTTATACTATGGCCAAAGGCTCGAGAGCTATTGCATAAAAAAAGACTGCATACATATCCCTTTCAGAGGATCAAGCCTACGTAGTTCTGTTTCCTTCCATTCTCCTACATCCAAATACTTGTTAGTACATAACAACCGTAGCATCCATGCAACCAATGCAACTAATGTAAGAAGGAAACACTACTCCTATAAAGTCAACTCAATCAATCATTGTAAATATAGGGTCATAACAATAACAATGCACCTAACCATTAAACATCACATACATTTGAAAACACTCAATTTCAACCTAAAACATTAAATAAGAAAATAATAACACAAATATACTTACACATATGCTAGTCATCCATTACAGTAAATCACCACCAATGTAATATGAACCATCAAACGTGTACTAATCACCCCAGAGTAGCGACAAAACATTAATCATCTGATATGTACTAATCCAATCAATATTAGTAACACAACCTCAATCATCGTATAACCACAATCAACTATCCCCCATTTAGTAGTAGTAATGGTATCCTAGAACAATTTCAACATCATAAAACAACATATATGATAATTTAATTTAACAACCAATGATATATTACATCCATCCAAAATAGTAAATTTACGGCCAATGTTTTTATCTTGGGAATAATATCATTTTACTATTGTTAGTTATGAAATCACATCTATTTATATAAGTTGAAAACAATAATAATATTTCCAAAATGATAATATACTTCAAAAACTCTTTATATAATCTCATTACTTCAAATCCCTCGAAACGTCTTATTTTCCTCCAAAAATAGTAATTTACATCAAATTACCTTTCAAAGCAATAATTCATTATTTGACATCAAAATAATGATATACGTATTGCAAACTCTTTAATATTTTTCCAAAACCAATCCATTACTATTTATCTCAAAAATAATAATACTTCATTTTAAATTATCAAAACTCCTTTTCATTCCTATTCATCTCAAAATAGTACATACTTTATCCAAAAACACTTTTAGAAAACATTTCTTTACTATTATTATTATTATTATTCAGAAAATACCTTTGTATTTTCTTTCTTAAACAATAAAAATAATATTTTCAACCATAAATACCATAAAATCAATCGTTTTCATTTACATAAAACAAAACTGTTTTCATTGAAATTCATGTTGTTATTATATTAAAATCCTATTTTATTTTATAAGTAATAATAAACTTTCCAAACCTCAATTTAAAATATAATTTTAGTTATTATTTATGAATTTCCCCAGAAATTCATAAATAATAACCTTAATCAATTTCATACATTAATTTCAACGAAAATTTGTTAAATAATTGTTATATACGGATACCATCCAAAATATGTAAATAACCTTATTTAATTTTCTCATTATTACTTATTTAATTTCAATTAATTATTTTTCAATTAAAAATCAATAATTTATTTTAATTAAACATCCAATAATACTACAATCAACAATAATCATTCAATCAAGGCACAATACATTGAAAATATTATAATAACCAAACAGTCATGCATAAAACCCAACATATATAAATAAATATAACTTTTCATCCATAGGTATGTAATTTATAATTTATAATTCACCAACATTCTTTTGCAAACAATCTCCAACCTCAGTAAACCCATCGCCAAATCATTTGGAATTTCTCCAAGAGTCCAACAGAAGTAACCGTGTGTAATTGGAGTTCGCATGTGAAAGTTACGTGAGTTAAATGTTGTATCAATTAAAATAATATTAATTAATTAAAGGGGAATAATGGTAATTTCTATGACCTTCTCCCTTCCCACCTATTGCTACTTGACCTTGCCGTCGTATGTTCAACTAGTCCGCCCTACCTCCACAGGTCGTCGTTGAACAAACAAACTGCACTGTCCGCACCGCCTCCTTATGAGATACCCGCCTCTACCATCGATGTCACCTCCGAATGTCAATATCAAAACACCACCACTGGAAAATCAAAACCCTAATCAAATTTTAGGGCCAAATCTAACGATCACCTCATCGATCCAACTACACTGGTGAATATCCCTCGCTATGCTTTATGAGACTATACTCCATGATTGCCATATTGTCGAAGTTTGCAAACCTAAAATGGATGATCCAGTTCTATTCATTTATTTCTGGCTAGATGGTGCATCGGACTGGAAATCGAATTTTAAATGCCTCCTTGCCTTGTCAAGAGCTTGAAATCCATATATAATTTGATTAGTATCAGATAATCTGAGTTTTAAAACAGTTGGTAATTGGCGAAAATCATCCACCATTAAATGAGATTAAGAGAAATTTCAAGATTAAGGATGATAAATTGATGTGATGGTTTCCTCCTTGGGTTTTTAAGCATTACTTATATAGGTAATGAGTTAGGTTGAGTTATATGTAACTGTTTTTCCCAAAAGTGGCTGCATACCCTATTTAAACACTATAACATCTTTACTAGGCAAACCATAACTCCAAACCCGTTTAAAATTATACAACAAATTGATTAGCTTAGAAAGACCTTTTTAATTGTGATAAGATCTAGACACCATCGTAATCCAGGTGGGCATCCCCACATACCCTTTTTGTATAAGCACTCATAGAATCCTCTGAGTATCAATGATCCTTTCAAGCACGTCTCTGAATCCATCATCGTCTTATTTCATTCCATCTATACATGGTAGAATACATCATCATTCTAATCATGAGCTCCCCTCTTCGAACTCGCCCTTTTGGATCATCATCATGACTCCCATCATCAAGCCATCATCATCGAAACATCTCTTAACATCCTTCGTAAGCCATAGAATCCTCTCGTTCCAATCTTAAGATCACATTGTAAAATACAGTTCCATCATCCTCCTATAACGATTCCTCCACCTGATGACTGGGATGACCCACCTAAAATACCAAAGAGGGATCTACTAGTGTGGGGCCAATACATTTTAGAAGCAAAAACATTTATGAAAACATATTTAATTTCAAATCAAAGCTTTCATCTCCCTTTAAAACAAAATATTTTTTTCTTCCTAAAAATACATTTGTCAATTTATCAAATAACTTCTCAAAATATTTCCTACTTTTTAATTCAATTCAAAATAATTTTGAGAATTTATCATTTTATTAAAAATAAAATTGAAAAAAAATTCTTTGAAATAGAAACTCTTTGTTTTAAAATATTTATGGAAGCCGGTGGTCATTTTTATAAAAATAGGTTTTGAAATACATATTTTAAAACTCTGTATAATGAACCCTCAACTATCCTTGATTCCTCAATGGTACCCATTAAGCCTTTAGTCATCAAATCCTTCATTCACTATTACTAATCTTCAAGGAACATTTTCACATTTCTTAGTCAATCCTATTTGGTCTTCTTTTGCTAAGGAAACTATGTTATCCTTCTATGACTAAATTAAACATGTTGTTTTATCTTGTTAGTTTCCCCAATGTATGTCCTACTAAAAGACAATATTGGATAACTATCTCATCGTACAATCATTAATATATGATAATCAATTTAACTTAGCACATGGTATAAATAATTACAATATGCCAACAATAAGCAACCAAATGAAAAAATAAACAATCAAACAAACAACAATCAATCGAATAAACAAGTGACAAGCAAACAAAAAACAATTAAATCAATCATAGTATAAATAAAAAACCAACAACACAATACAAACCAAGTAAGTCCAATATAAGTTAATTAAAAAAACAGTCAAAGGGTATAATATAACAAGAATCAAGCATAAGTTAACAAAAATATATCGGTAGAAATAATTCAACCAAAGTAAACGAATACAATCATCATGGTTATTATCCCAAACATCAAAATACATAGTCTTTTATTCATATTCCAACTCTCACCATTGAAGGGAATACTAGACATCTCTATAGCTCATTAAGGAAAATCACACAATAATCATAAAGGTAACATCGTTATAATAAGTGTTGGACAAACTCAAATCTCATCTAACCATATCGTCTTACACCTCTTGTTACAAAGTCTAGTTTTATGGTTTTTAATTAAAATTTCCAAATAAAACATCTTTTCAATAAAATATCTCTTTAACAAACACCTCCAAAGTTTGTTACTTAATTAAATATTTTACTTTTTCAACCATTACTTCCAAACCAAATCATCGTCATTTTAGTAAAATATTTTCTCAAAGTATTGCAAAACTAAGTATTTTATAATACATCCTCTCTCAATAATATATTCTCAAATATATCCTTAAAAAAATTTCTAGTTTTAAAAAGAAAAATTAACGGTAAATAGGAACTTTTTAAAAATAATGACATTCGCTTATGAAATTGCTACTTTCTCTTTTGATTTTCTACTTTCAAACCTTTCTTCTTTGAACTGCTCTTTTACAAATTGTTCTAATAATAAAGTGTTTTATTCATCTTCATAATTTTCATCGTCTACTTATCTTCGTCCTAGTTGTACATATGTGCAAGTCATTCAAAACCCAGGTGTAATAACACCGACTCAAAGACGAACTAAATTAATTTGATCGATCGAAGAAAAAGGTTTATTTTCTATTTTATATGTGGTAGTATTTATCATCTAGCCAAGAACTGAAGAAATCCGATTAGATGTTTCAAGTGTGGAGTCTTCGGCCATAAAAGAAATCAATGTTCTTTTAATGATTTTCGCTTAACTAAACCTCCATTACCCAAGCCAATGATTAAAACAAACACCGATTCTACTTCATGCTTGAATTCTTGAATTTAAGGGGTATTTTTTTAAATTGTTTTTCAAGTGATGTGTGTATAAGGGAGAAAGGATTGTACTTGTTTAATAAAATTCCATGGCATTATGATTACTACATGGTAGACATATTCTTCACAGATTCATTGAAAAACGCAAGGGATGTTAATGCTATTTCACAAAAATTAGGGCAAAGAAAAAGTACTACTAAAGATAAAGTTCATGCCGTTAGAAAGGTGATGGTCGATAAGACTAATAATGTTGTGGAATTGGGTACTAAGAAAAACATTACAGGGATGGTGTGTGTTCAAGATGCTTGTCTTAATGATACATTAACATCGACAGTTAATACAATGGCAAGAATTACGATGGGTAGGAACTTTGAAGTTACTGAAGTAGTTTCTTGTGTTAATGGGTTATCATGCAAGACAGACTTGTTTTGTCACAATATGTTTGGCGTTCTGAGTGATATTGATGTAGATGATAAGTGAGATTTAGGATTTTCAAATAAGATGTGCTCAGGTGCCGTTGAACTCAGTGATCAGATGGTGGAAAGAAATAACAATTCTGATAATCAGATGATATATGAGTTGCTTGATTTGGGTATAGGCTCATCTATAGTGATGAAGGAGGAACGATTTGTCAAAAGCAAGGTAGATGTTATGCTATATGATCCAGTGGTAATGAAAAATACATTTTTGCTGAATGAAGAGTCTAGATTAAGTAAACATATAAGTTGTACAATGGATTCTTCTTACAGGTCACAAAGCTTGCATAGGGGTGAAAACCATATAGTTAAAAATAATGGTGATATCAATTGAATAGGGGGTATGGTTGTGTATGTTGTGCAAGAAGATAAGGTGGATAGTGTTACTAATATGGGAGTGATGGACTTAACAATGCAGGGTGGGATGTTAGTTAGCGCTGCCGAACGAAGGAGAGTTGATATACTCATATACCTATGAATGAAGAAAATGAGGGTGATAGATAAATTCGTTAATGAGGGAAAAACGTTTGTGAATGCACCTATTCATGGTTAATACAAAATGCAAGAGGAAAATGTGTGCCAAATGAGTGAACAGATGGAAATGTGCATAAAGAAGTTTGAAGAAAAAATAGATGTGAATGTATATGTATAAGATTTGTCCAAAATGTTTAAAATAAACGAATGTAAAGTACATGAACATGTTATCATGTTGAGATTGAAATGCATGAAGAAAATGAGCATGAAATGCTCGAAGAAAGTATAGAACATGAACAGGCCATGCAAGATGTATGTGATGAGCATGAAGATAATGAAGTAAATATATAAGCTTTGCATGGTGAGTGCGAAGTGTGTATAGATAATGATTGTGAAGTACATGAACAAGGGTGGGGAATAATAATGAGCATGATGGGTTTGCATCTAATACTGCTGAAAAGGAGATGGTTGACTCAATTATTTATGTGCATGATGGGACCGTGCATGGACAAGCTACTTTAAATATTTCTAAACAGAGGCATGGGCAATCAGTGCATATGTATGGGACACGTATGGATAATTCTTTACATATATTAGCTATGAGACAAGAGGATATGCTAGTAAAAAGAACAATTTTAATGATCGATGAAGTAGTAACACAACTTGAAGACATGAATTTAGCACACAGGGATACTAACTTAGTGCAAATATAAGGTGAGGATAGAATTGTTAGCTCTTGTTCGAGCTCTTTTAGATCAGTGAAAAGGAATGTTCGCCTCTGTAGTGTGGCTACTAGAGCTTCCAATAGCTCTAGCTCGGGCATGGATATTTCTTTAGGTAGTACTTATGATCCATATGCTTTGAACAGTTTATCCACCAGTGATGTATCATCTAGCTAGGAGTGCAGGTTTTCTAATTTATGATGTTCAATTAGATATTGACTATATTAGGAGTAGGGAAATATAACGGTTAGATCGCTTGGAGCATAAGATACATTAGTTAGAATGTTAGAGGTCAACATGACTTAGAAAAGTGTAGTAAAATTGAGTCATTTCTTAAAGATAATAATATTGATAATTCACTACTAGAAACAAAAATAGATCTACCGGATTATTGCTGTATAAGAGCTTAGGGGGTCTATATTTTAGTCATTTTGTTCATTCTTCGGCTAGAGGTAGCTCAGGGGGATTACTGGTAGGTTGGAAAGAAAACTATGTTAAACTTTTACAATATATTGTTAAATCTAATACGATACATTTAATTTTTTCCTAATATTAGCGATGGCTCATTTCCGAATGTTCCCAATGTTTATGACCAAACTCCAGACTAGATCGAAGGGTTCTTTGGAGTGAGTGTCTGGAGTTTAGATCACTTGCTCCAGAACCTTGGTCGATGAGTTTGGATTCTAATGTTACCAGATTCCTAGGAGAACGAGCTCCAGAGAAGGAGATTTTTCCGCTATGGAAAACTTCAATCAATTTATTATTAATAGTAATTTAATTGAATATAGTTAAGCAATAGGTGGTTTACTTGGTCAAATAAAAGGGATAATCCATTAATGGCACTGTTAGATAGATTTTTTTATTAGTGATGAAGTGGAAGATAAATATCATGTTCGTAAGGTTACTAGACTCTGGAGTATTTACTCAGATCATTGCCTAACTATTTTATCATGTAATAACCAAAATAATAGGAATAAAAATTTTAGATTTGAAAAGGTGTGGTTACTAGAAAATAATTTTATAGAACTAATAGTAAATAAATGACTTTCTTTGAGCAAATATAACTATAAATTCTCGGGAAACATAGCTAGAGTATTTGTGAGTAAAATTAGATATTTAAGAATTTTTCTTAGGAAAAGGATGTTTCTGGTAATATTAGAATAAAAAAAGACAAAATACTAAATGAGATTCTGAAGTTAACTAAAATAGAAGAAGTAAAAAATTTAAATATTCAAGAAAAAACGTGCATTCTAATTTAACAGAAGAATTAAATAAAAATTAAACGCATGAAGAAGTGATGTTGAAACAAAGATCTAGAGTTCAGTGGATGGATTAGGAAGATAATAATACCAAAAAATTTCATAAAGTTGCAAATGGTAAAAACGTAGTAATACTATTAATTCTATGTTAATTAATAATATTGAGATCTTTGACCAAAAGGAATTAAATGAGGCATTTACTAATTATTATAGAGAAATTTTTGGAGCTAAAATTAGGCATATGATTAGAGTTAATCTGGATGCTTTATATCCTAAGGACACTAGGATAGATGTAGATGGACTGGATAATCCGCTTACGGAAAAGGAGATTTTGAGTGCTATAAAGGACATGCCAAATGATAATCGCCCGGTTCTCATGGTTTTCCTATTTTTATGAATTTGTTTGGAAATTTTTAGAATATGATATAATTAAAACATTTAATGAATTTTATGACGCTACAATATAATTAGGCAAATTTAATTTCGCTAATATAATCTTGTTACACAAGAAAGTGGGTGCAAATGAGTTAAAAGACTTTAGACCTATTTCATTACTAAATTGTTCTTTTAAAATCATTTATAAGATTTTAGCTAATATGTTAAATGTTAAAATGAATTAATTAATTGATAATACTCAAACTACTTTTATCAAAGGTAGAAATATTACATATGGGGTAGCCGTTGTTCAAGAATTTATTAATTATTGTTGTAAAAATAATGTCACTTATACGCTTTTAAAACTTGATTTTGCAAAAGCTTTTGATTCAATTGGTTGAGATTTTCTTAAAGATTTATTATCGGCTAGATGTTTCAATGTTAGATGGGTAGGTTGGATAACGTCTTTACTTAGAAATGGAAATTCAAGTATTATGATTAATGGTATATTGGGAAATAAAATTCAATCGAAACATGGACTTAGGCAAGGTGGTCCATTGTCACCTCTTTTATTTAATTTAACAACGGACGTTTTTGCTAGGATTACCAAACTAGCCACTAGTAATAGGATTTTAAATAATGTTGGAAATGAAATTACGAGTGATGGTATTTCCATTCTCTAGTCTACGAATGATACCATGCTCCTTATATCTTACTTACCTAAACATATTATAGCACTTAAGATTATATTATATAGTTTTGAGTTGCTCTCTGGACTAAAGATTAATTTCGATAAGAGTTCTGTGTTAGTATTGAATGATATAGTTATGATAGAAAGTCAAGTCGCTAGTACATTTAATCGTAAAATTATGAAATTTCCCATAGAATATTTAGAATTTTTAATAAGACCATCTAAACTCAAGCATGATGACTGGTTAATAATTATAGATAAAATTAACAAAACGTTAACTAAATGGAACGGTAGATTTTATCAAGGGCGGATATAATAGTCTTTATCAACATTGTTTTATCAGTATTACCCATATACCGAATGTCATTGTATCATTTTCCATAATGGGTAATTGACAAAATAGATAAAATTAGGAGAGATTATTTTATAAATTGGTGATAATCCTAATAATAGTTCAAAATGCTTAGTTAATTGGGAAATAGAATGTAAATCTAAAGATGAAGGAAGGTTAGGTATTATAAATTTACATAATTTAAACACATCTTTATTATGAACATGGATATGGAAATATACTGATAACAATAAGAATTTAATCTTCAGACAAATAATATCGAAACAATTGTATAATGGTAAATATAATATACAACATATTTCTAATAGTAATACAAATAATATATCTCATTTATGAAAATCGATAATAAAAAGTTTGATATTTATAAATTAGAAATTAATAATATGGTACATTCAAGGATAATACCTCTTTTTGGCATGATAGTTGGATATCAATAATTCCCTTTGTAGTAGATTTAATGAACTATATAAAATTTATAATTTTAAAAATGTGTTGATTTCAGAAATATATAGACCATATTTAAATTTTCCATGGAAATTTAGTTTTGGGTGTTACTATTTACACTAACTTAAACACTTCTCTCACCCATTTATCCTCTTACCTGCTCAAATACTTCATTCGCCCATCTACACCCACCTTTTTTCAATTCTCTCATAACAATAACTTAACTTTTTCTCTCTCTTCCTCTTCAAATGATGAAATAAAAATTCCTTCATCCAATTTTTCACGACCATTCTTTTTCTTCATCCAATGCTTCATCATTAATATGAATCCAACTAATTTGGTTACGACAATGGTGTTATTGACTTTAATCGTATGTGGATTTGCATTTTTTCATAAATTATGTAACTTTAACTAAAACCGACATAAAGAATAATTTGCAGCTCAAATTTGGTGTTATTGTAGAACATAGTAAAGAACCATTATTACTACTTCAATCAAAAATCCCTAATCATTATTACTTTTGTTGCAATTTCAATATAAAATGAAAAGGTGAATGATAAAACAAATTGTTCATCTTATTTTTTTGCCACTAACTAATTGTTTTAAGGATGGAAAACAAGTATATTTGAGGTTTACATTTCATTTTATTTCTACATGTTTACTTCCAAACCCTCTTAAGTTTAAGGTGGGTGTTTGAAGTAGTTTTTATGATTTAATTTTATTAAATGTCTAATTGGCATTAATGAGTGTAGATAGTAATGCCCTTTAGTGTTAATCATACGTTAGTTGGAAATATATTATTTGAGTTTGTCTTACTTTGTGCTAAGTTAGAATTATATAACACTAACAATAAAAATGACATTAAAATATGGTGTTGGTATAATAATAAAATCTTTACAACATACTTTTTTTTTATAAATTTCTTAATTTTTCAAGTACAAAGTTGAATGTATTTAGATATATTTGGAAAGGTAATACTCCATGCAAAGCTAAAAGTACACATGGTTAATTATACATGGAAAATTAAATACTATAGAAATATTAAAAAAGAAAAATATAGTTATTAATAATAAATGTTTTTTCTGTAATATGGGAATGAAAAATGATTCGCATTTATATTTTGAGTGTCATATCACAAATTGTATTCTTATAAATTGTCTTAATAGTTTACCATAACTAATAATGATATTAATTGTAAATTATTTAGGAATAGGCTTAGGTTTTGTTATAACGGATTTCATAGATTAGTAATTGATACTATTTTCACTTTAATATGTTGGTATATATGGTTTGAAAGGAATCAAAGGGCTTTTAATAATATAAATACTCCGACGGATAATACATACATACATACATACATACATACATACATATATATATATAATTACTTTTTTTTGTTTTAATTGGATTTCAAACCCTAGTTATATTAAAGATAATAACATTAGTTTCAATAAATACCTTAAAAAGGTAAAATCTCATATTAATTTAGTTAAGAAAAATATAGTGTTTAAAAATAAAAATAACAATAACACCTTAAATACTCTTTTAATTGATATGTATGCCAATGAATCCGACGCTATATTTATTTAGGAAATTAGTTAAATTCTAAAATGTTGTATTTTTGAATATATCGTTTATCTTAAAATTTATGATGTTTAGGAGTCGTAATCTCACTTCCAAGGGTTTAATTGATTGAATTCATTAACGTATTTGGCCATAAGTCTGTTAGAATTATGTGTAGGTCTATCTCCTCACATGATTCATGTCCTACCGAAGTTATTGTTTCTTGTACATGTTAATTTTTCTCTTTAAGTGTATATATGTATATAGTAGACTTATACACATATATAAGTTTTAATCTCACATCGTTTGTTGAGTTTTTTCAGTTTTAGTTATTGACATGGGACGTTTATCTTGGATATTCTTATTCTTACCAAGCTGTAACGCCCCACCTCGAGACCCAGATTAAAAAGAGCATTACAGAGTAATACTGTATGTTAATGCAGAGAATAAGGCTGGTTAGGAGCGACCATCCATAAGTCTTGTCATAAACAAGTATTGAGTACGTCGATTGGGTGCTCTAATTTTTTTTCCTTTACCTTTCTCAAGTGGATCGACATACTCAATAAATGTTTAGCACAAAACTACGGTGGCTAACGGATCTATCAGAACAAAATATAACAACAACAAATACAACAGATCACAGAACAGCAGTCACACATATATATACATATATACAGATACATCATAGTACACTACATAGTGATACAACAGTGGTGGTACATAGACCACAATATATACATCGATTTAAAAAGAATAAGTACATATCAGAGTTCACAAAATACTACAAGACTACACAAAAGATGACTAGCATCAAAAGAAAGCAAGAAAGTCCATAGCGGAAGCAACATAACGGTAATCTACAGCAGGTGACTAACCTGAAACAACTCGGTCCGATCCGAGTATATAATATACACGGGTCATTCTAGCTTAAATAAACTGATTAGTAAAAGATAGATGAAGTATAGGGATAAACGATAATATTTCTTCTCGAAAGAGAAGAAGCAACACCAAATATATATATCAACTGCCAAAATATCATATGAGGGTTTATTGAAAAAGGCAAGATCAACTACAACATCAATTATTCACAAATAATCGCCTCATATCATCGGCATCTACAACAACCAATATAATGGCTTCCTTCAACACCATAAATCCTAAATAGGAAATCACAAATCTCAAAAACGCCAAAGGATGGCAACCATAAATCACAATATGTAGAATTCGGTTAAGAGTTCAAAACTCCAAAATGTAATCACCATATAATAAACAACATGATAGCGCTCATGCTATATAAATAAACCAACATGGGAATCCATGGTGAAAACATTCATAAATAATCTGAATTCTAAAAATCAACGTAAAGAAATCTAGAAAAGCAACAATGTAAATAATAGGACCCAATAGTCCCAAAAAGTAGCCCAACAGCTATATTATGTAGAAAGGACCCAACAGTCCAATAAGTGGCCCAACAGCCTGCCAAGTATAATGTATAGGAGACCCAACAGTCTCAAATAGGACCCAACAGTTCGTGATTAGCCCAATAGCTATACACATTTCATGGACCTTCGGGTTGTTATTGCCAGTACTTGGACTATTGGGTTGGATGAGCTTGGACGAGCTGAGCTCCGTTTTGCTATAGAGCATTCTACAGCTTATTTGGATTTCTTTGACAGTTATTCATGCTATGTACTTTCTCTTTGGAATTGAACAAGGCTTTTTCTCTCATTTGGTCCCTTCTTCGTTGCTACTTTCGGCTTTTTGTGGCCGTCATCTTATATTGTTTATTTCTTTTCATGCCTTATCAGATTTCACCGGGGGGGAGGCCGGGGGAATGGTGTTTATTTTTTTTTATTTGTATGGGTTCATGGGGAATAGTCACCTACTGGCTTATTGATAGCTACTTGATAAGTGTGAAATAAAATTACATGAGTGTTCTTCTCCTCACAAAGGATTACTTATTTTTCTCAAAAACTCCGATTTTAGGTCTTTTCCAACAAAAATCTTTACTCAAAAATGTTTTCTTCACAAAACATCATTTATCAGAGAGTACCCTTTAAAAGAAAATCCTTACAGCCAAAACCAATTTCCAAACAAAAGTTTTCTGAAATCAAATACACTTCTTTGATAAAACTTTCCTCTCAAATAAATATTTTACCATATTTTTTACTCAAAATTACACTTCTCAAATAAAGATACTTCCATCAAATTAAATTCAAATATTTCAATAAAATATAATTTATCAACTAAAAATATTTTCACTATATCATTTTCAAATACTTCATTTGAGAAAATAATTCCTTCCAAATAAAATGTTATTTTTGGAAATAACCTTCCTATAAAGCATCATTAAAATAAATCTTCACCAAATCATATAATATTCACTATAAAGAATATTTCGACAAAATATCCTTTTTCTTTAAAATAAGGGTTCTCACCAGATATTTCCCCAAAAAAGTACTTTAAAAAAGATATTTTAAATCTTATACTATCATTTCTCCCTCAAAACATCCTTTTAAATAAATACTCTTAAACTTTACGGTATAAATTTTAAAATATCTGTTAATAAAAAATATTCCTTTCAAAAATGTTCCCCAACAAAGTATTTTTACAAAGTATTCCAAATCATAATAAGTTTAAAAAATACCTTTCAACATATTCCTTTTTCAAAGGATGTTCCCAAATCAAATATAATTTTAGCTAAGATGTTCTCATTAAAACACTTCTATCAAAATTAAATATTCTGAATGAAAACTTCTTTTCATAAAAACATTCTCAAATAAAATACTTATCAACAAAAATCTTCTTTCCTTAGATAAATTTTTTCCACTTTAACAAAGCATTTCTAAATCAAAATGCTATTGTAGAAATATATTCTAAAGAAGGTATAAAACCAATCAAAGTCGCTTACACAAAAATGTTTCTTCAAAGACCGATTCAACTTCCAAAGTCTAATTAAAACACCTTTTTACTAAAAAAACACTTTCAAATAAAATATTTTTAATATGCGAAAATTTGAAAATATCTTTATAAAAATAATTTATTTTCAAATTAAATACTTTATTCTCATCAAAAATTTCAACAAATCACTTTATGTCCAAAATTAAACATTTTCCCTTTTTGATAACCTTTAAAACCAAAAATGTGTATCTTGTAAATTTTCCAAAAAAATATTAATCATTTAAAAGTAAAAGTGATTTCATCTTATTAAGGTTGGGTTTTGATTAATTTAATATCGGGTGTGTGTCACTCTTCTTACAATCAACACTTAACCCCTTTTATAAGTGTCCAACCTATGTCATTCCTGCTTTATTTATTTTTCATACAAAGATCATCATAAATAAAAATCATTTTAGGGTGAGATGATGGTGGTTAAATAGACAACCCATATACATAAAGCTTATAATTACCAATCAAATGCTCTCTCGTTCTCTATTCTAACCCAATCAAAGGTATAAATTAAACTACCCCAATAAATTTAAACCTACCCAAGGCTCAGGGAATCGCTAAACTTATTCTTATACCAAGTGTGATGACCCACTATTTTTAACATCCAAATTCAATTATAAACAAAGTCAAAATATGCTTACAATAAATTTCAGATATCAAGGACAGTGAACCGTAGGTATATAAAGTTAAAAGGAGTCTAAAACAGTAAACATAAAAAGGTAAAACCTCATAGTGGAATTAAACATAAATATCCTTTATGTAATTTAATATCACATAAATTTAATACATCAGATAAAATGCAAATTTTAATACATTAACCGCTCAATTTTAAAACAAGAACTATAAGTACTAAACTATCTTATGAGTATGGCTCATTCAAGACCCTTTGCTTCCTCCTTTGTTTCCACCAGAAAACTTACAAGCACACATATATACATATAATAAAGGTGAAATGGTGCAACTATGTTTGGAATGTGCCTAACCCTATGCATTTCAGCCAAATGCTCGTGAGACATTGCAAAGAAAAAGGCTGCCTACATACCCTTTTTGGATAATCAAGCCCATGTAGTTTTGTTTCCTGCTATTCTCCTGCATCCAAATACTTGTTAACACATAACAACCATAACATCTATACAACCATTGTAAGCAAGAAAGATTATTCCTACTGAGCATCTCAATCATCATAAATATGAAGTCACAATAATAATAGCACACTCAGCCATTAAACATTACCGACATTTGGCAACACTCGATGTCAGCCCCAATCATTAAATATGAAAATAATAACACAAATGTACTTACATACATGTTAGTCATCCCATTATAGTAGCGCATCACCAATGCAAGTATAAAAAATCAAATGTGTACTAATTACCCCATAATAACGACACAACATCAATCATCAAATGTGTTACATTAGTAACAAAACCTCAATCATCATCATATAACCGTAATCAACTATACCTTTTCTAGTAGTAATAATGGTAAACATCATATACACAACCTAATGCAATTTCACAATCATAAAACAACATATGTGATAAATCAATTTAATACTAATGACATACTAAATCCATCCAAAATAGTATATTTATGACCAATGTTTTTATTTCAGGTATAAAATCATTTTATTATTGTTTGTTATGAAATCACCTCTATTTATATATGTTAAAAACAATAATATTCTTTCCAAAATGATAACATACTTAAAAAACTCATTATATAATCTTATTACTTCAAATCCCTTAAAATGTCATATTTTCCTCTAAAAATAGCAATTTACATCAAATTACGCATTAAAACAATAATTCATTATTTGACATCAAAATAATGATATCCATATTGCAACCTCTTTAATATTTTTCCGAAACCAATCTATTACAATTTATCTCAAAAATAATGGTACATTATTTTAAATCGCCAAAACTCCTTTATATTGCTATTCATCTCAAAATAGTAATTATTTTATCCATAAACACTTTTTGAAACATTTATTTACTATTGTTATTATTCAAAAAATAACTTTATATTTTATTTCTCAAATAATGAAAATAATATTTTATATCATAAACACCATAAAATCAATCATTTTTTCATTTACATAAAATAATGTTATTTTCACCGAAATTCATATTATTATTTTTAAATACTTTTTATTTCAAAAATAATAATAAACTTTTCAAACCTCAATCTAAAATATAATTTTAGTAATTATTTATGAATTTCCTTAAATTTTCATAAATAATAACTTTATTTATTTTCATACTTTAATTTATGTAAAATTTCTTAATACATCGTTATTTATAGATACCATCCAAAACCTGTAAATAGTTGTATTTATTTATCTAATTTTTTCATTATTACCCATTTTTTCAATTAATTAATTTCCAATTCAAAATCAAGGATTTATTTTAGTTAAACATCCAAAAATACTACAATAAATAAGTATCATCCAATCGAGGCACAATACATCCAAAATATTATAATAACTATATAGTCATCCATAGAACCCAACATATATCAATAAATATAACTTTTATCGATAGGTATGTATTTTATAATTTAAAATTCAATTAAATAAATTAAATAAACCATATCAATATGCTTTTAGCCTCCAAACTCAGCAATCCAAGCACAAAATCATCGAGAATTCCACCCCGAGTCTAACAGAAGAAACCACATTTGAAGTAGAATTCATAAGTGAAAGTTACGCGAGTTAACAGTAATATATTTTAAAATATCATTAATTAATTAGAGAGGCATAATGGTAATTTATATTAACTTCTCCTTTCTCGCCTCTAGCTGCTAGATGTCGCTGTCCTATATTCAACTAGTCACTGCACCCTCTATAAGTTGTTGTTGGCTAGAATATCCCCACCGTCTGCATCGCCAACTCGCGAGATACCCGCCTCTACCATCGACATCACCTTTGGACATCAAAATCAAACTGGCGCTACTTGAAAATCAAAAGCCTAATTGGAATTTAGGGCTAGATCTGACCATCACTTTGTCGTTCCAAGTACATCGACAAACATCCCCCGCTGTCCTTTATGACTGTACTCCACGATCATCTTATCGTTGAAGTTTGTGAAACCTTAAAACAGACACTCCAGTTTTTTTCGTCAATTTTTGGCTAGATGGTGCATCAAACTGGAAAACGAATTTCATATGCCTCCACGTTGAGAACTTTGAATCCGGATATAGTTCGATAGGTATCGGACACTTTGAATATTAAAACAAGTTGTAACTAGCGAAATTCATCCATCATTAAAATGGGATCAAGAGGAATTTAGGATTAGGGAAGATAGACTGATGGGACAGTTGCTTCTTAGGGTTTTTAAGCAGTATATGTAGGCAACGTAGCGGGTGTAATTATAGGAAATGAGTCACGTTTATTTTTAGGTTGTTGAGTAGGGGACGTTACAATTTGGTATCAGAGCAAGGTTAAGGGACATTTAGGAAAAAATAGAGCTAGGAATAGTTAAGTACTTTTAGTAAAAGAACCTTGGGGAGGGTATGCACTAATATATAATTTACTTGTATGTTGCCATGTAGATACATAGAAAGATATTTTTATCCTTCTATTATTGTTTTGCTCTCTTTCTAATGAAGATTAGCTTAACATAAAGAACAAGATGGAAATGAAGTGTGGAAGAGTTATAATAGGAGGAGAAAATGTAAGAAGGGAGACTAAGAGTACATGAATCAATAAGAGGAATGAGGGTGAAATGCCAAGAGCAGTTGAGGTTTAAGCTGCATGACTAGCTAATACGGTAGGCATGGATGTGAATGCCTTATTTAGGAAGTTTGTGCTGAAAATAATAAGGAAGAATATGCCATAGGTTGTCGAGTCAAGGCCAACTGCAGTAAGAGAAGAATTCTCAAAGATAAACCAAGACTATAGGAAATTGGGAGGGAAGATGTGTAGTGGAAGGAGCCTATAGTCGAAATGCTGATTTGGTTTAGAGTTTGTCGATGCAGAGAGGATAAGGCTTGCATCAAGGAAACTGCACGAAGATGCTTTAAACTAGTGGGAGACAGTAATTGTCAAGATTCTTGAGGAGTTGATTACTTATGTGAAGTTTAAAGAGAGGTTCGAGACTCGATTCATATCTGAGTCTCAATGGAGTGTGATACTGCAAGAGTTTATAGACTTGAAGAAAGGTGACCTTACGGTTAAAGGGTACGTCCATAAGTTCAACTCTTTGGTTAAGTACAGTAGAAAGATTATAAACACCCCCACTATTAAGAAGTTCATAAGGAGGTTAAAGCAGGGTCTTGTTCATAAGGTGATTGCGCACTTGGCACCTCCTTTTAAATTCATCGTTAACATGGTCTGAAGATATGATGGAATATATCAGGAATAAAGAGGAGTTGAGGCAAGACCTAAGGCAGTGCAGACGAAGTTTACTCTGTATACCAATGGTAAGAAGGGAGTGCTGAAGGGCAGAGGCGGGGAGGTTGCTATTGAAGAGGTTGTTTTTTTTAACTATGGATAGAAGGGACACTATGGGACAAAGTGTCTGGCACCAAAGAATCTTAGAAGAGTGAAGTGCTTCAAGTGTGTCAAGATAAGGCATATGAAGAAGAACCGCCCAGAGCTTAAAGTGCAGGTTTATGCTTTGTATGGACCATGGAAAGGTATATTTGTGGTTTAAAAAACAAGATTATTACTTTGGAAGGAATGACTTTGATTTATGGTATTTTAGATAGAATACTGTTTGATACCATTGCTATATATTCATTTATAGCTAAAACCTTGGTTGCATGTTTGTGGTTAAAAAAACAAGAATATTACTTTGGAAGGAATGACTTTGATTTATGGTATTTTAGATAGAATACTGTTTGATACCATTGCTACATACTCATTTATAGCTAAATAATTGGTTGATAGACTTGAGTTAGGAGTTGCCTATTTACTAACTTTTATACGTGCGGTAAATCTAATAGGGGTATATACCATCCATGGATTAAGATGCACTAATTTAGAAATAAAATTGGGTGGTATTAAGTTTTTGTGTATCCCTATGCGTTTGACTTCATAAGCTTTAGAGTTATTTTAGGGAAGGACTGGTTGGAGTAGAACCGTGCCATAATATACCGCGCTGAAAGAATAATAACCTTGAGTCACCTAGACCAAAACCAAAGAGTATTTGTAGTTTCAGAAGAGTTCAAAACTGTGCCCATAAGTGTTTTGTTTTCTTTAGCTTCAAAGAAGGAACATCTTGTGTGGTGCAGTGGTGAAGGACTTTCTTAATGTGTTTGAACCATTTTCGGGGTTTCCACCCCCGAAAGCAGTAGAGTTTCATATATAGTTGCTTCTGGGAGCCGAAACATTTATTCAACGCCTACCAGAATTCCTCCGAAGATGATGAAGGAGTTAAAAATTAGTGAATTTGGAAGGCAAGAGCTTCGTCGGACCAAGTAGCTCGCCTTAGAGAGTTGTGGCAGTATTCTCAAAGACGTCCAATGGGTCTTTAAGGCTTGCATCGACTATCGAAAGTTGAATGGAAGAACGGTGAAGAATAGATATCATTTGCCAAGAATTGATGACATGTTTGATTAGTTGAATAGAGCTAAGGTTTTTCAAAGATAGATTTAGCTTCAGGGTTCCATCAACTAAGAGTTGCAGAAGAAAGCGTTCCATTAAATATGTTTAGGATGAGGTACGGTTCATATGAATGGTTAGTGATGCGTTTTAGGCTGACCAATGCACCTTCGTTCTTTGTAGACTTGATTAATAGAATTTTCTAGGACTAATTGGATAGATATGTGTTGGTGTTTATAGATGACATCTTGTTATACTTAAAAGATGAGGATAAGCATGCATTTCACCTAAGGCTTGTGTTGGAGACATTAAGATAGTATAAGTCGAAGGTGAAATTTTCTAAGTTCTATTTTTGGAGAAGGGAAGTGATGTTCCAAGGCTATGTGGTTTCATAAAGAGGCTTGGTAGTAGACCCTTCAAGGTTGATGAAGTAAAGGGTATAAGAGGCCTGAGACTATGACTGAGGTGTATAGTTTTTAAAGCTTAGTTGACTACCATTGGAGATTCATTAAAGACTTCTCTTATGTTGTTGGATCGATGACAAAATTGACTCGAAAGAACGTGAAGTATATTTGGATGAAGGAGGGTAAGGCGTCATTTCTAGTGCTGAAACATCGGTTGGCAAGTGTTCCTGTACTAGTAATACCTGAGGGGGATGATGATATGACCATGTATATAGATGAATCGGGTTCGAGGTTGATGCTGAAGGGCAAAGTAATAGCCTATGCATCTACGCGGTTGCAACCCCATGAAGTTCGATACCCTACTCATGACTTAGAATTAGCAGTTGTCGTCTTTGCATTGCAGATTTGGAGACATTATCTCATAGGGGAGAGATTTGAACTATTTACTGACCACATGTCCTTAAGATACTTGTTCTCTTAGAAGAAGTTAAAAATGAGGCAACAGAGGTGGTTAGAGTTTTTAGCGTATTATGATTTTAGGATAGAGTTTACCCCCAAGAAGGGTAATAAGGTAACTGATACCTTAAGCCCCAAGCAACATAATTGTGTTTTGGAAATGAAGGAAGAATGCAATATCTTGTACCCTAAGTACAATCGTTTGTATTTGGAAATCAACAACTTTACTCTTATTTGTTTGGGTGTGCTTGTTGCCTGTTCAAATCGAGTGGGAGTGCTTAGTAGCCCGTATAAATCTAGTGGGTGATCTTATTGCTCGGTAAATCAAGAGAGTTTACCTCGGACTCGTGAGACAGAAGGATGTATCTTGTAGCCTAAACATCGAGACTGCATTCTGATTTGCTTGCTACCTGGTTAAAGTATGCGATTGAAAAAAATCTGTATGAGAAATTTTACGGGACTGGATGTAGGAGAAATCCGAACAGTATAAAACTCCTAGTGTCATCTCTCTAACTCATTAATTTTCTTTTATATCATTTATTTATATCTATGATTGCATATTAGTATATATATATCTGGGATTGATTAACATTATTTGATTCAAATCTTGAGATAAGTTGAAAAGTTCCATAATAGTTATAAAACAACTATCCACCCCTCATTTGTTGTTAAAGTAGCCTTAAGATCCATTTTCATTAGTACTACACCGTTTCCCATATTTGGTATCAGAGCATTAGGTTTTCAAAACTCGTAATTTGATTTTTGAAAAGTATAAATGGCTAGTAACACCGGTAGTTCACTTTTTAACACTTTTATTGAAGGACAATCCACTGCTAGACTCCAACTGTTTAATGATAGTAATTACACCTATTGGTCATGTAGGATGAAGATTTATTTGCAGTCTAATGGCTTAGACATTTGGAAAATTACACAGAATGAGTACACTGAATACTCAACATGAGCACTAGACCAAAAGACACAAGCACTTAATAATTCTAAGGCCATGAATATTTTATTCCGTTCATCAAATAAAAAATTTAACAAAGTTTCTATTTGTAAGTCTGCATATGAAATTTGGAGAACACTGCAAGTTGCACATGAGGGCACTAGTAAAGTAAAACAGACATAATTTCTATGCTAACTAATTAATTTCAATTATTAAAAATGTAACAAAATGAGTCTATTTCTGATATGTATTCTAGATTCCAGGATATAGTTCATTCTTTAGCATCATTGGGTAAAAAAATTTCTGATGAAGGACCAAGTCAGAATAGTCCTTAATTCAGTCTCTCAAGGGTGTGATCAAGAGACAATAGCAATAAAAGAGGCTAACGAAATTAGTACTTTAAAAATTGAAGAGTTAATTGGTAATCTAGTATCCTATGAAACACAGTTGCAGGGCAAGAAGGAAAGCAAGGAAACAGAAAATAAATTAATTGCATTTAATGCTACAACTGACAATCAAGATTAAGATGATGATGATAATGATGAGGAAATTGCTCTTATGACTATAAATTTTAGAAAATTCTGAAGTACAAAAAGATGAATAACTTCCACAGACTTGAAAACAAAAATTCTGGAAATGGGACTACAATTAAATGTTACAACTGTGATGGCCTGGTCATTTGGAAAAAGACTATCCGTATCAAAAGAAATCAAAGATCACACCAATCATTGATTCATCCAAAAAGAGAAAGAGGGCTTACGTTGCAACTTTAGATGATTCTGATACTGCATCAAGTGACAATGAACTAGATAAAGAAAATGTCAATATGTCTTTTACAACAATAGAAGATCAATTGGATCAGAACAAAGGACAACAACAAAAATGGAACTTTTTACATTTACTTATTTTTATTTGAAATTATTAAATTTAGTAATAAATATAGATTAATAACAACAATAATAATAAGTTTATCAAAGTATATGTTTATATATATATATATACATACATACAAGAATATATTGCTTTTGTTTAAATTTGACATTTCCGGCCTATATGTTGACATATGTAACATGGGTATGTCGACATACATGGCAAAAAACGGGAGAATCTTTTCAAATTCAAACTTTTGAATTTCCATCTCTTTTGCATTAACTTCTGAAACTGAAAAGGCGTCTTTTCAACTGAAAAATGTTAGTTTACTCTCTATTAAATCATCGCATTCCTGTCTCTTCATTTAATCACACTTTATTTCAAATTAAAATTTATTTTTCACTCTCTTACCTTCAAAATATCACAACAATGTCTTTCTCAAGCCAACCCTCCTCATCCAAATCTATTACGCTCACCAAAAAGATCAAAAGTCAACTTCATAATGATTAAGAGTCCATTGAAACCTATATGGAGTGTGCTACTTATGGAAAAGTATTTTCGGAAAGGATTGCAAATTTTTATTGAATTTTCTTCTTAAGGCCTATAAGATCTTGCTTTAGAAAATGGTATTTCTAGTTTAACCAATTTATTTCAAATTGATTTTGATTGCTAGCCCGATTTGGTCAAAATGTATTATGCGAATTTAATTGGAAATTCTTATCAAGGAGAAGAAGGTCAAATTTGGGTAGTGTAAAAGACACTGCTATTGTTTTGGATAGCGAAATTTTAGGACAAATTTTTAGTTGTAAAAATAGTGGAAATAACTTCTCTACTTTTGAAATTGATGACAGTAATAGAGAAGTTATTCATGATTTGTTTTCTTATGATGAAGAGTATGGTTTTAAGGGCAAAAATCTTAGGCCTAAAGCAAGACTAATGAGCCATATTTTACAACAAAATATAAAACCGAGGACGGGGAATTACAATAACCATATTCAAAAGTTTCCAAAGCTTCTTTTGCTATTTTCGGAAAGTATGATATAAATTGGACTTAAGTGATTTTGGATGACTTTGTTCAAAAGAAAATCTCTAGGCATGAGAGCACACTTTACCATGGTGTGTATCTTACTAAAATTTTCAATTATTTTGGTATCAATCTAAGAGGTGAAAACATTTTACCTAACAATGTTTTAGACAAAACCAACCTCTTTCTTATGCACATCCCTCTTGAATTTGAACCCTATAAAACTCATGTTGAAAAGGAAAAAAGATAGGCATGGAAAGAAGCGCAAGAAATTCAATAAGAAGAAGAAGGTGACGATATGGAGATTAAAGAGGAGGAAAAACAAAAAGTGGAAGAGGAGGAAATGGACACTTCCCTAGAAAGCTTTGATAAACCTTCCGCTATTCCAATAGAGAGTTTCTCAAAATCTAAGAGAAACTTCTCAACAACCAAAAGAATCTTAAATGCTCATTTAGTAAAAAGTTTACTTCTCACTCCAACAATGTGGACAAATACTTTGGGAAGGTCATTAGAAAGCTTGGCGGAAACTCTTCTTCATTATCATCATCTTTTTAGATCTTTTTCTACCTTTGTGTCCCTTTGTTACATGTTTTTCTAGTATTATTTTATGTCATTTTCATGTATATTTCTTTGAATTCATGTATCTCTCTATTTTGATTAATGAAATTTATTCTTACTGTTCAATTATGTTATCATAGTCTCTGCCAATTATTAAAATAAAATAGTATCAAGTAGAAACAAAAATTAGAGCAAAAACATAAATGTGCAAATTAAGGCACTTATGTCGACATACAATACATAGATATATCGACATATTAGTTGTTTCTGAAAATTTTAAATTTCAAAATTTTTAACTACTTTTAAAATAGTTATTTAATCCGACTTTTCATCTCTATTTAAACCATTTTCTTCTAGAAAAACTCGTGCACTGATTCATATTTCATCTCCTTCCATTTCAAACATTTCCTTTCATAAAAATTAGTTCTCCACATCAAAAAATTTGTGAAAACTTAGAAGAAACACTTCAATCTTTAAAAATATTCTCTGTTTCATTCTCTGAAATCAAAGGCAATGGGATTAAGCAAAATGCAAATGATAAAGGAACAAATGAAGCACTTTAATGATCATTGTTGGTTAATTTCCTCCCTTATCAAAGATGATCAAAACAACAACCCAGAATGCTCAAACTCTACGGAAAACACGGAACAAGAAGATTGGGATGTCATCAAACAAATCCAATCTTTGGATCCGAAGGATGTGTTGAAATTCCAAGGAAAATCTAGTATCTTTATTTATTTATAATTTGTAAGCATATGTTTTAAAAACTTATATATTTAAATTTGATTGGTTGGTAAATAATATAGTTCGGTTTGGATTGATATAACATTGTATATAATATTTGATTTGGTTGATTTGGATTGTATAGTTTGAATTTGTTTATTAGGGATTTTCTTTGAATTAGTTTGATTAATTAATAAAACTTATTTTGTCTTATTTAAATGTCTGCAAAATTTAATGTTTAAATATTTATTTTGACTCCAAAATTCATAAATATATCACATTTAGGGGGAGTATTGTTTTTCACCCATTTTAATTGACGACAAAGGGGGAGAAAAATATAAAATATAGAACATGCATATTTTAAGCAACTGTTATTTAAATAAGGTGGAATTATATTATATTTTATATACAGGAATATTTACATGGTTATTATCATCATAAATGGGGAGATTATTAATACCTCAAATATTGATTTTGATGACAACAACCATATAAATATACACACACTAATGTTTCGTCAAATTGTATAGTATATATTGTAGAATTTTACATAGGTATAAAATGATTAAACTTGAAGACCAATCGGTATAAAGACCAAGAATGAAGATTTAGAGGTGATGATCAAGACTCATGAGTTTAAAGATAAAAGACTTGAAGAGTTCAAGACTTTAGTATAAGTCATTAGAACAAATTGTTAAAGTCCCTGATAGCAGATTCTGATCTTTACCACTAATTTCTGATCTTTGATATTTAAATCAAAATTAATTCTTTTAAATTCAAAATATAGTTTTACAAATATTTTATAAAGTTTTATGTGTTCCAAGTATTTAAAAAATATGTTTAAATTATTTTACAAAAAAAATAAAAGTCTGAAAATAATTTAAAAGAAAATTCAATTTTCAAAATTAATAGGGGTATCTCGACATACCCAAATAGATATGTCGACACAGTGACCGTTGGTTTGTTTTTTAAATTTTGAAAAGAAGTATCACTTGGACACACCTCTTCATAAATGGATACTTCTGTTCATTCACTATATAAAGAGGAGTGTAAACGAACTTTTGAATCAATTTTCTCACTTTCTTCTTATTCCTTAGTCTCTTGTTCTATTTCTTGAAAACTACTTTTTATATTCTTCAAAATCTAAATAGTATCAATCCATACTCTACTATATTGACTCTTTACAAACTATCTACTATTTTGAAAGCATTCCCTCTACAAACTCAAAGATCAAACCACTATTAGAAGGGCTATAAGATATCTTATATTCCAAGTACAACTGTTTGTATTGGGAAATCAACAACTTTACTCTTATTTGTTTGGGTGTGCTTGTTGCACTTTCAAATCAAGTGGATGTGCTTAGTAGCCCATCTAAATATAGTAGGTGATTTTGTCCCCCGGTAAATCGAGAGAGTTTACACCGGACTCGTGAGATAGTAGGGTGTATCTCATAGTGATTATCCCATAGCGGTTATAACAGCACATAACAGTATTTTTGAGACCTCATAGTTCGATCAACATATAATAGTATCTCATAGTTTGATCAACATATAACATTATTTTTGAGATCGCATGGAATCCCATAATGGCTATCCCCTCAAAAGAACCATTATCTAATAAGTACATAAGGTGATATAATAGATAATGTCTAGGGTGTAGAATATAAATATATAAATAGCTGGAATGGTTACATTGATTACATTCAATAGCATATTAAAGGGCATAATCAAAACTGGAAAGGTACGTTCGCATAATGGATTTTCCATGGAGACATCCCCAGATATACTGAGGCCAACCTTCTACATAAGGTTCAGAAACAACCTCTGGGCACCGTATATCTCTAGATAAAACATACTATTAAGGAAAACATAGCCGGTTCACGTTTAAATACGTGATCCCAAATATCATCACCCCCGTACGCAACATCGATGAACATACTCAAGATATAGAGTGATAATATCCTATCACGAGTCAGCCAAACCCCAAGCTATGCCCCTACTATGTTTTCTATCATTTTCGATATCGAGGTCACGTTCGGCATCTTTCACGCGAGTCTTCACCGCTCGAGCAGAACACGAATCCCCAATTGGATTCCTATATCTCGAATAGATCTTGAAACCACACGTGGATTCCAGCATCTCAAACAGATCCACTTCCAAGTGATAGAACATGTATCTCGGTCTTGAAGTGGTTTTCGATAAGTAAAACACTTACCGATCCCAGTCTCTTCAAGACTGAATCGACCAATTTAGTCATATTCGACAATATGATAACGATTGCATATGGAAACCAAGTCTCGTATACTTATCACATTTCCGATATTTTCATCTCA
Organism: Allium fistulosum; assembly: GCA_030737815.1. NCBI lineage: Eukaryota > Viridiplantae > Streptophyta > Magnoliopsida > Asparagales > Amaryllidaceae > Allium > Allium fistulosum. The sequence goes on along the minus strand of CM060904.1, from coordinate 1,211,864,462 downwards.
CATTATCCGTCGGTCAAGAGTGAAGTCGGTAGGTTAGCGCTTTATTGCTCATATCCCTACACGAACATTAATCTTGACTCCCACAGATAGACAAGCCTACTTCATCGGCTTTTATTGTTAAGTATATAACTAAATGTTTTCCATAAACGAGTAAACAAACAAAGCACGATCAAGTCATACAAAGCACGATCGAGTCACATAAGCGACTTCTAATCCCCTTTTTATTTAATTAATACTTTTATTTATTAAAACCTCTTTTATTAGTAAAACTTATTTTATCTATTAAAACTTCATTTATCAATTCATATTATTTATTTGTACAGTTATAATACTTCAAAATGTATTCATATACTTATCTCAAATGGTATAAGTATATTCACAAATCATTAACAAAATTTCTTGCTTTAAACCTTTACTTTTTCTATCTTTTTCCAAAATATTCCATACTTATAAATTCCTTCAAAATATCCATTTTAAGGATCTAAGTACATTCACAAATCCATTCAAAAAGGTTTAGGACTAATGTTACTTAAACATTGTCACTACAAACCCAAAACCATTTCACTTATTCTTATCTTTAAAACATTCTTTTAAAGATCTATTTGCATTTATAAGTATAACCAAAAAGGGTTTAAAACGAATGTTATTAATTCAGTTGCGTAGGCAACTGAACACCCTGCGACTCAACCCCCGGGGTACCATAGCATGTCATTTACCATCTCCGATTTGTTTAAGTATCTTGGTAAGTGAGAGCGAGAGTCGTTTCTTTCAATAGATCCTTCATTCAAGAGTGAATGCAGGTAAGATAGAGCACTGGTTGCATATTAAAAGTCTTGCCTAAACACTTCATTCTTGAATCTCATAGATAGTCAAGTCTATCCCGTCGGCTTTTAGTGTTAAGTATAGTATTAATGACTTTCATAAACGAGTAATAAATCAACACGATTAACACGTTTTTGACATTCCTGACTTAAATATTTCTCGGTCAAGAGGGAAGCCGAAAGGTTAATGCTATATTAATCATATCCCTACTCGAACATTAATCTTAACTCTAATAAATAGATAAGCCTACTTCATTCGCTTTTAGCATTGAGTAAAGTTAATTATTTTTCAAAAAAATAAGTGAACAAGAACATTAACACGTTTCTGACATTCCAACCTAACTATTCCTCAGTCAAGCGGGAAGTCGGTAGGTTAGAGCTTTATTGCTTCCTTCCCTACTCGAACATCAATCTTAACTCTCACAAATAGTGAAGTCTACCTCGTTGGCTTTTAGTGTTAAGCATAGCTAATTAACTTTTACAAAACTTATATATATATAAATACTTGTAAATAGGCTTTAAATATCTATGTAAAATATTACTTGAAAATAACTAATTTATAATTTAATGAAAAAAATGTTTTATAATTTAAAACCCTTTTACTTTCAAAATTCATAAATAGATATTAAAAACATATTTAAACTTCAAACCAACTTTAGAATACTACAAAATATGTTAGAAAACATTCCTCTAAAGGTTGGGGGAAAATACCAAATTTAAATATCATTTTCAAACACTTAAAACCCCAAGTAACTTACTACAACATTTATAAATGTTGTTAAAAGTCAGTGTTAAAGAACAACATAGAAAAGCACGATCTTTGCGACTAGTTTTCATCACTTAAACAAATGATTTAAGATTTGACACTTTTACAGTAAGTACTACCCTTATAGTACTTAAAAACAATCGAAAGACACCCCTAAGAATATCTTCCAATTTATTTATAAGAATTCCCAAAAACAGGCATTTCAAAGTGCTCAGATAGCGACCTTCTTATCGCTATAACTTTTTGCAACTTTGGTTCACAATTTATATAACTTTCCAAACCATTTATTTACTACCCAATACACAAAAACATGTGTAGAGAACAATCAAACTAAAATATCCTAAGTTAAGATCATAAATCTTCCATTTATGCATGTTAAAGTTAAGGGATATCGAAGTGCACTTATAGTGACCATTCTTGCTTCAAACATTTTCAAAAATGCTTCAATTCAACACACAAACTAAAATACCATTTAAACATCAATTAAGGCCATACCATATGTTTAAAATGGTAATAAAAGTGATGTTAAGCAATATAAAGTTGTCATTTTCTTTCAAAAGTAAGAGGGGTTCAAAGTTTATAACTTTACTTAGTTATTGCCACTTTAACTTTATGTTCCAAGCGCACAACATATATGCACAATATATACATACAAGATAGTGAGATACTCACTTAGATCCAAGCCAAATGCATGATCAAGCACAACCATACTCAAGAACACTTTCTACCATCTTCAAACACATAATGATCCGACCTTTAGCACCAAAATCACAAAACTAAGCTCTCCTCCTACTTCATTGCTCATAGCCCAAGCTAGATCCCCCTCCTATTCTCTTTTCTTCCACTTTCACTATAGATCTAAGCTTCTAAGATATTGGTGAAAGTTTGGTGGAGTTTGGAGAAGATTTGAGTTAAGTAGAAAAAGTTAGTGAAGAACAAAGTGGATTAGTGCTAAACCACTTCCACCATTTTCAAGTTTTTATTACATTTCAAGCTTTTGTAAATTATGAAACCCATAAGGTGTATTTATAGATTTGTATAAGAGGTCATTAGCATTCTACCTTCCATGAAAGGTTAGAAAGGAGCCTCCCTCTCACATGCTACCTTTACACCTTTACATCTCTTACTTAACACTTAAGATTCCTTTAAAAGCTCATTTTCAAAATATCTTCTATGACATCACCCATGATATCATCAAAAACTTTATTTCCATAAATGGTAAAATATTTTTATTTTACTTTAATGATTTCCTAAGCAAATAAGTGTATGTAAAAAAGATTGAACAACTTCTGACGAGTAAAAAGCTGATTATCAATAAAATTAAACGATTTTCGGTTATATTATCGATATTTCTTCAAAGTATTTATTTTTGTAAACAATTTTCCAAAACAGATTTACCATCATTACTTATGATTTAAAAGGGTGTTAAGAAGGTTATTAAATCACTTTAGTAATTTAATCTAAGATTCAAACATTTAAATAATTCATATATTTAAATACGAAGTGTCCGAAATCCCTGATCGTTCCAGTGTTTGATTCAAATCCTGAAATAAGTCAAAAAGTTCCATAAAAGTTATAAAACATTATTTATCCCCTTCTAGTATTAAAGTAGCCTTAAGATCTATTCACATTAGTAGTACACCATTTCCCACAGAGGTATATATTAAGGTAGAACTGAGACTGCATGGAGTGCCTAATACTATTGTTAGTGATTGAGACTCATTGTTTGCTAGTGAGTTTTGGAGCAGTTTGTAGAGTGGTTTGAGATCGGAGTTGTGCATGAATACTGCATCCCATCAACAGACAAATGGATAGCCCAAAAGGGTCAATAGGGTTCTAGAGATCTGTTGAGAGCCTGTGTTTTAGATTTTAGGGGATCTTATAAAGATCATTTGCACTTAGTGAAGTTTTTATACAACAACAGTTACCCAAGCAGTATTAGAATGACACCAATGAAGCATTTTATGAAAGGTCGTGTAAGTCACCTACATGTTGGCTAAGATAGGAAATAGGCTCATACTAAGGCTGGATGTGATGAAGGATGCTACTGAGAAAGTAGAGATGATCCAAACAAGAATGAAGGCAGCACGATCTAAGCAAAAGAGTTATCCCGATACGAGAAGAGTTCGCAATAGGAAACCAGGTATTCATGAAAGTTTCTTCGATGCGACATGTGATGTGCTTTAGGAAGGCTAGGAAGTTAGCACCTAGATATGTGGGCCCATTTACGATTATAGAGAAAGTTGGAAATGTGGCGTGTAGAGTAAATTTGCCGAGGGCTTTTGCAGGGATCCATGATGTGTTTCACATATCACATTTGCGGAAGTATGTTTGGGGTCAGGAGGCAGTAGTTATTCGAGGGCAGTAAATGACGTGGTCATAGAACCAAATATGACCCATGTGAGGAAACCAGTTAAATAGTAAATTAAGATAAGAAGAGGCTTCAGAATAAAGTACTGAAGCTAGTATGTGTCCAGTGGAGTGAAGACTAGAAAAACTATACATGCGGAACAGAGATAAGATTAGGATGGCTTATCTAGAATTGTATTGGGATTAGCATAATTGTTAGCTATGTATTGTATCATACCATATATATATATATGAGTATTATGGTCCATTGTTTTGTATTATTCGATGCACTATTACCTTTTATTATGGCACATGAGTGGCGAACTTGTATGGGTATGCTAAAAAAACATGAGATGAGTTGGTAATCACTACCGCGCCTTAATTGAATTTGGGGGAGAAATACCTTTTAAAAGAGAACCCTGTACCACCCTTATATTAATTAATTAAAGAATTAATTATTGAAATGAAAGATTATATGGAAAAGTTATAAAGATAAAATAAATATGAAAGAAGGTAATGAACTAATGAGAAAAAGGGTATGAGACCTAAGGCCCAAATTATTGTGAGACAATAAGCATGACTCATTCCCATTTCTTCATTCCATTATACTTAAAATAAAATAAAAGCTTGAGAAGAACATTAATGGTGGTGGCTTAAAAAGAGAAAATATGAAGAAGAAAACGCAAACTAAATGAGATTAAGAAGATTAAAACAAGGTCATCTAAAGATCGAGGTGAGTAGGTTGAGTTTATGTCTGACTCGTATTTTTATTATTGTTTTCCCCATAAACTCACAAGTACTCATTCGAGTAGGTTGAGTTTATGGTTTAGGCAGACTGCATTAGGAGGTACGGGACGAAGGACAAAGACAAAGTTGGAGGCTTTGTTAGCTAATAAAGAATATTTATTGTAACTATTTGAAGAGTTAGTGTCGGCACCATCATATGTTGGCTTGACACTCTACTATGTTATTTTCCACCGTAATTTGATACATGCGTGCATATGGCTTTGGATTTAATTTGTGAAATATATGTAATGAATATTTTATTAGTTTAAATGCAATATAATATTTTAGCTGCTCTATTTCCTTAAACTATTTTTGTATATATACTAAACTCACTTTGGTCGCTTGGAAATAATTCTGATGATGGCCGTAGCATCATTGATGTCTATTTTCAAGTTGCTGATTGGGGGATGTTACAGCCTAGAAATCTTATAAAGGGTGTAACTTTTGGTAGAAGCCAAAATTCAGTCTAAAATATGTTCCAGATGAAAGGTATGATAGTTTATCTTCCTATAGAGTGGTTATAACAGTAATTTGGCCAAGCAGTTTAGAAGATATCATAGTTTTAAGTTTGACATCTTTTAGGTAGATTTAAAGGTGATTAGGCCTAAGCCCGTAACTAAGCTCAACAAAGGATTTAGGGAATTGTGCTAATTATAATAGTTAGAGCTGTCCCAAATCATGTCTTCTTCTTTCTAAAATAGATCAACACCACCATTAACTATCTTTTCTCCTAAATCCATTAATAAAACATTGCATTTGTAGTTAAAATAAGTTATTAAGATGTCATTAAGCAAGAGAGCCATATGAGATTATCAAATTAGCATTTTAGGAATGGAAATTTCGTAGCTTGGCTATCTCATCTCAAAAGCTTGATTTCAACGATTTTACATAAATTCGAAAGCGATTTATGATCCTTTACTTATTATATGTGATTATATTTGTTTAAAACATGTTTTGAATCCATTTTTAAAGTCAAAATTGTATCTTAAGATCTTAACTAAACCAGTTTTGAAAATGAAAATAAAATATGTTTTCATGGTTTCAAAATGTTTAAATTATGTGTTTTTATATGGATGTATAATGTTAGGCTAGAATATGATTGCTTATATGTTTTAATTGCTATGATATAATGCTTGTACGTTTTCTTGTATTGTTGTTTGATGGATGAAACACTCGTGTTGAGTGACTAGGGCTAAATCACCTTATGGGTGAGGATCTTCAAGTGTAGATAGAAGTTATATAAGAGGCTCTCAAATTACGTTACACAAAGGATAAAAGATCTATAGTTGCAGAACAAGCTTCGATGGATCAACTCTAGAGAGTTTAAAGTTGGAATGCTGTAGTGAGAGATCCATGCAGATCGAAGAAGCCGAAGAATTAAAATTGATGCAAAATATTTCCAAGGAAAAAATTTAGTCGAAATTTGACTAGATCATGGATTGGTGTTGATCAATACGTATCGATATCAATCTATGCCAAGGTAAAGTAAGGTATTTTGAAGTTTTGGAAGACATAGAAGAATCGAAGGAAAGTGACTTAGAGGATTTTTTGCTAAGTAGACGGGTTGGTACCGATTCAACATATTACTACCGATCCATCAAGAAGTTGGAATCAGACACATTTTGACTCGAAGAGAAATTATAGTGATATTTTGGCTAAGTACATGGACTATACTGATCCATGCTACAGTGACTATTAATGCTAGACTTTACAGAGGAGTTAGCAAGAGCATGTAACAATCCTGGTTTAGATTACCTAAAATTAAATTAAAACATAGTTTATAAAAGTGATAATTAAAATATTTAGGTGATTTGGGGATTATATTTTTAAATTAAGATGGAATTTGGACTAAAATGGAAGGAGAACATATATAAAAGATTTTTCAAGTGGAAAATAAAAGTTTAGGAAATTTAAGTGAAACATTACTTCTTTGTAGTTTAATTCTTTTATTTAACAATAAAAGAAAATGTGAAATTAAATTAATGGAATAATCCAAAGGATTTAAATTATGGGATCCAAGTAAAATAATCTTTTAGTTGGATAAAAGGAGAAATTACATATTTATTGTATCACTAGTAAAATCATGGTAATGAATTTAATGAGCATATATTAAACTTTTATGATTTTTGGTTTAAATGAAAATTTATAACCGAATGGGCTATTTATTTCCAATTAATTAAGAATAATAAGAATGATTTTATTATTAAAAGTTGAGTTGTGAATGTGTTTCATTTGTTACAAATGAAATGTAATAAATGAACTAGTGTTGATTTTATAAAAATGAAGATAATTTGTAAAATCAATTCATATCTTAAGAACAATGTTTATAAAGAGCATTCTCTTTTGTATTTAGAATAAAATAAAAATTTATTTCTTTAGTTGGGTTGTATTTAATCCTTGGCCCAAAAAGAATTAAGATAACTAAGTTAATAGTTGAGAAATTATAGCCTGTATGTTCATCTTGTTCTCATTTTCTCACTTCCTGTAAAAAAGAATTTACTATAACCAGTGTTCTTTCCCTTTCTCAAGCCCTAAGATAAAAACTCTCCAAATCAATTCAATTCTAAGTTAAATTAATTGGTTTATAAGCTAGAGAATTTTAGGTAATCACCTATGATCTTGTATACATCTTATAGGAGTTTCAGTTCACTTTTTCCATGGTTTGAAATAGGGTTTCTTGGTTTCTTCTAAGATAAATTACAGGAGTTGCTGCTAAGAAGAAATAAACCGAGTTTCAGGTATAAGCAGCCAATTCTAAAGTAATAAGAATTAGTAATCTCATAAATCTAGTTCTAGTTCATATGCACGTGAGTATTTGCTTGAATGGTTAAGAAAATGGTTTGAATTTGATCTCAGTTTTATGTTCTATATGTTGTCTATTTCTCTATTGTTTGTTTCTCCATCAATAGCTCGTCTTTGTCTATTGAAATCAACTGTGTCTACCGTATGTATTTCTTATATCAATTATTAGTTGTGTGACTGCAAGTAGTTGGGTATTAACAGTCAATATTTATCGTTGGAGATCAAAGAAATCACATCAGAGCAAACGGTCATCGGTGGGGAGCCGAACTCTGGAGCATGTATGCTCCAGGGAAACACCCCACACCCCTTAATATACCCAAAAGGACACATTAAAAGGCGTGGTGCGTTGTAGGTATAACTGGAATTAACAGAGACTAAGATTCACAAGACAAAAATAGGTAAAACAGCGGAAACTAAATAAGTATTTAATTAAAACAAAGCTTCAGAATTAATTCATAAATAAGTCAAATGCCAAATACAACATTCAAAACCCATCGTGTCTTATGAAATAAAACTTCATAGTCTAAAAATCAGAGTACGTAATATACCTCATAAATAAACCAGTGCATACAAGAACAACAGATAAAAATAAAAGAAGTACATAGAAGAAATCTCCTCCAAGAAGAACTCCAAGCTGCAGCAATCTACTAGCTTCTCCCTTGATTGCCTAAGGGGGAAAAGAGGGAAAATAGAGGAGTGGGTCAGACCAAAAGTCTAATGAATGATAGTAATTACTAGAGTCTTTAAGCAAGTTAAAACTAATAGACTCTACAACAGTTCTAGCATAAATAAGGATAACAAAGGAAATAGGAAAGAGATAAACTGGAAATAAATACGATTAAATATTGCTCAAGATAGGTTAACTTTGATTGCTTGCACTTGTTCTGATTTAATTAGCTTGAATTCCTAATCCTGTAATTAGGATGTGACCCTAATTCTACCCTTTTTGATCGGCCTGCTACTCCATAGACCGTACTGTGGACCAGCCGCTATATAACTCCATACACAGCAGCCAATGGTATCTACGGAAGATACACAGAGCAACTATTGTGGATCCGGACGACATATATAGCTCCCTACACAGAAAGCGATAATGTCTACTAAGACACCATACTAAGCGAATGGAACTCATAGCTATTACTGAGCACTCGAATGGAAGTCGCACGCGTAACTGCCACCATGCCCATGCTACCTTTTGCTCCACCTATTGGGTCTTCTTATTACTTCCAACGTCCAGCATAGTGTGCCCCTCATCTCACTTCAGGCTAATGCGAGATCACCGTGTGTCCATAGAAAAATAGGGGAAATGGTGTTGGTACTGGCCCTTCATCCAAACAATATCTAGTTGCGCCCCTTATCCAAATCCCCATGATTTGGACTTCTATTTGACCAATTACTACCATTCTTAGCATAAGCGTGCCCTAGGAAATGCTATTTGGTACAAGTCCTACTATCATCTTTGCTTATTAACTTAGATAAATTATTTAAATAAGCCTTTATTACCATTTTTACTTCTACGCTTATTAATTTATCCCAAGCCTTAAAATAAGCCCCATTCTATTCTTTTTCATATTATAACCTACGTTATAATCATGCTTATTACTTAACCCAAGGTCTAAGTGTGAAAATAAGCTTCTATCATCTTTTACTTCATTTAGTTATAATTCTAAGTTATATCTATGCCAATTATCTTTAATTAGTCCAATTCTAATTATAATTAGGCGTAATTTCAGTCCAATTCCATTATTTATTACAGTCTTTATAATTTACATCTTATTTTCTTCATTTAATATTCTTACTTATAAAATCCATATTCGCGTTTAATTTATTCTAATCCATAAGTTCAGAAAAGGGGAATGAAGAGAATAGACGCTTGCATAAAATCCAAAATGTCGAAAAGATGTAAATAAGAAATAAATAACAATAAATAAACTTAAATACTGTAAATAGACCGTAAATTAATAAAAAGCTATGCTTAACTATAATAAATTATAATTAACAGAAATAATACTAAAATTACTGAAAGGAATCGCTGAATAGACTGAAAATAATTAAAAACTGTAAATAATTACTGAAAAAGGCTATTCCAAAAATCGTAGTAAAACTACACTATTGGAAACCCTATTATTTTAAATTACTTAAATAAATCTTAAAATAATTACAATCACGCACCTCCGGTCCTAAGCTTTTCCTTTGGTCTTCCCGGATCCACTTGGAGTTGTAAAATAATTTAATTTATAACGATTATATCCTTTGGAAAAATTATTCCGTTTAGGGTCCTTCCGAGAAAGGTGAACCCAATTGGAGAAAACCTAGAATAAGAAAAAGTGTTAGGTCTAGGGGTCTATTTATATGTGTAGAAGTGGATCTCGGACCATTGGATTTGGAGACTGAATAGGATGCAACCACGTCATAGGCTGAATAGGAGCCATCGGATGCAAAATCGGAGGAACCGGATTAAACTAAAGGATGCAAATGACGTGTTTTGAGGCCTCTAATTCATTCGAACGAATTAACGTTCTTTCACCTACCGAAATACAAGGCGGGTCGACCGGGTGGTCGACCGCCCCCTTGCCCAGGTCGACCGGCCGGTCGACCTGACCATATATATTTTTTTCGTTATATTTCTGCTTATTTTGTTTATTTTATAACTTAGTCATATTAGCTCGGTTTTTTATGTTCTATATATGGAAATTGACCATAAAATTACCATGGACACAATGGTGCAACTTCCGTGGCTTAATTCTGATAATTTCACAAAGTTATATTATTATTTAATTAATTAACAAATTAATTATTATAGGATAAATTTCAGGTTGTTACATTCTCCCCTCCTTAAGGGATTTCGTCCCCGAAATCTCTAAGGATAGAAGAATGTACTAAAAGTTTTCATCCAATTCTACAGCCAACTACTCAATCATCAACCATTCATCCATTCTCCTTAAGTTTTTCTAATGCATTTTATTATACTTATGCAATTAGTGTAGTGTAAATGTCCCTAGCTAATGCAAAAGATTAGGTGGTCCACTAATTTAGTTGACTTCCTTTTTATGCAATCATGTCCATGCCATGTATCCAAATGAATGCAAAATTTCCTAATGATAACTAATAGTTCTATATGCGTGCTACAAACATCATCCAAATGCAACAATCATGTGATACTCATCCATTTATAGCAATCATGGAAATAAAATGAAAATGCGCACACATCCATATGCATATGCTCTAGTGTCCTAGTTAGGCCGATCCGTAAGGAATAATAGTGCCTAATGTACCTATATGCGTTCATAGCATCCACTAGCAAACACTTGCAACCACTAGCATACATCATTCATAACATGTTCTATTAACATGTTTACATCAAATCCTACCATCCATAGGTTAAATCCTAAGTTCTACCCTTCCAAAGAATAATAAAGGAAAGAACCTATTCAAATCTAAAGATGGAAAAAGGAATTCTAAAACTTACCATAAAAAATGAGGATAGGAAGTATGAATCTTCTCTTCTGCTTCCCAAGTGTCGTCTGCAACATCATCTCCACATTGCACCTTTTCCAGTGGAACCTCCTTATTCCTTAGTCGCTTTATATCTCTTCCAACAATCTTCATGGGGATACACCGAATATAAGCTTCTCTTTCTACCTCCACCTCCTCTAATTGACTAGGCTCCACAACCTCCGCCGAGTCATGTAAGCACTTTCGCAAGTGCAAAACATGGAAAACGTCGTGCACTCCTGCGAGCCTATCTGGTAGCTTCACTCGGTAAGCCATCTTCCCAACTCTCTCTGTGAAAGGAAATGGTCCAACAAATCTAGGGGCTAACTTTCCATTTGATCCGAATCTTACCACTATCCTAAGCAGGGATACTTTGATAAAAACTAAGTCTCCAACCTCAAACTCTAAGTCTCTCCTTTGCCTATCCGCATATGACTTTTGTCTGTCTTGAGCCGTCTTCATCCTTTGCCGAATCAAATCCACCCTCTCAGAGGTCTCCCTAACTATATCGGGTTCAAGTAATAACTTCTCCGTAGACTCTACCCAACAGGATGGGGACTTGCAAGGTCTCCCATATAAAGCCTCTTTATATCTGCTTTTACCCTTTGGCATATGAGACACTTAGCTACGAATTCTGCCACGTCCTTCTTCATACCACCCTAATAGAACATCCTCTTCATATCCCGATACATTTTGTCACCACTCGGATGAATAGCCATACGGGAATGGTGCGCCTCCTCCAAAACTACTCTCAACAAGTCACTGGTGTGTGGAACACAAAGCCTCTCATCTCTCCTAAGCCACCCTCTGCTATCAATGGAATAGCGTTGGAGATGTCTTGAGACCTCTCCTCGGCTAATCCTATCCATAATGTCCATGATTTCTGAATCCTCCCGCTGCCTCGAGCCAATCTGATCCATAAGGGTAGGCCTTACCTCTAAGGTTGCCAACAATCCGGGAGTAATGTCCGTAAAGGGCTTAAAATCAAAAGTATAAATAAACTCCAAACTCATCTACTCTACGAACAAAGGACTAAGGGTTGCTTTCTTTCTACTCAATGCATCCGAAAACACATTACCCTTGCCAGGGGTATAAGCTATCTCGAAATCATACGAGGCTAAAAACTCCATCCACCTTTGTTGCCTCAAGTTCAAGTCCTTCTGCGAGAATAGGTACTTCAAAGACTTATGGTCGATAAAAAGCTCAAACTTCTCTCCAAGCAAATAGTGCCTCCAAGTCTTAAGTGCAAAAACTATGGCAACCAACTCCAAATCATGGGTAGGATAGTTCTTCTCATGCATCCTCAACTGCCTACTACCATAACACACTACCCTCCCTTCTTGCATCAACACCGCTCCTAGACCAATTCCGCATGCATCAGTGTATACAGTGAAAAGCTTAGCTCCGTCGGGTAAAACTAACACTGGTGCACTAGTAAGGGCCCTCTTAAGTTTCATGAAGGAATCCTCACAATCCACATCCCACACGAAAGCTTTATTCTTCTTAGTAAGGCGTGTGAGTGGTGCCGAAATCTTGGCAAATTCTCTAATGAACTTCCTATAGTAGCCTACCAATCCTAGGAAGCTCCTAATCTCGGTAACGTTCTTGGGGGCCTTCCAATCTTGTACTGCAATAACCTTGGTGGGGTCAACATCCAAACCTTCCTTCGAGACTACGTGCCCCAAGAAATGAACTTCCTCTCTCCAAAATGACACTTTGAAAACTTAGATCTCAAATGATAGCTACAAAGTGTGCGAAGAACTTCTTCCAAATGAACAGCATGCTCCTCCATATTCTTGGAAAATACCAAGATATCATCCACGAATACCACTACAAACTTATTTAGGACATCCCTAAAGACGTGGCTCATCAAATCAACGAAATAGGCTGGAGCATTGGTTAGCCCAAAAGGCATAACCAACCACTCAAAAAATCCGTCTGGTGTCCTAAAGGCAGTCTTATCTATGCTGTCATCAGCGACTCTAAGCTGATGGAATCCCATGGCTAAATCAAGTTGAGAGAAAACTGGAGAACATACTAACTGTCAAAAAGATCATCAATCCTAGGAAGTGGATATCGGTTCTTATTGGTGAGCTTATTCAATTCCCTATAGTCCACGCAAAGTCGGCGAGAACCATCCGCCTTAGTGGTGAAGACGACTGGCGCTCCCCACTCCGATATGCTCCTTCTTATGAATCCCTTCTCCAAGAGCTCACGAATCTGCTTGCTCAATTCTTTCCTCTCCCTAGGTGCCATGTGTCTTACAGGTAACGCTACTGGCTTGGTATTCTCGATCAAATAAATCCTGAAGTCAATCTCTCTCTTAGGGGTAGTCCCCTAACCTCTTCAAAGACGTCTGCAAAATCTCTGACGACAGGAACCGAATGCAACTCTGATGAAGATGAATCAAGGGAATAGAGAAAACTCAACATGACTGACTCTTGCGGGTCGCAAGATACCTCCAGAGTCTTACCACTACAAGTCTCAAGTCTAACAACTCTCCTCTCACAGTCTAAGATAGCTCTGTATGTGGATAGCCAATCCATCCCTAATATCATCCCATACCCCGAGAATCCCAAAACATAGGCGTTGTAGTCAAACTCTACGCCTAGGATAAAGATTTTCAAACCCCTACAAACCATAGATAAGTGTTCCAATCCTCCTATGTGGTTTGAAACAATAATGGGGTCTACTACTAATGGTATGTCCAAGTGCAAACAATCTACTAGAGAGTTATAGATAAAAGAGTGTGATGCTCTAGAATCAAATAAAGTCCGAATAGGAAAATCAGATATAGAAATCAAACCTTCAAGTGTGACTTTCCTACCTCTATCTGGAATGCTACTGGAAGGTGCTGTCTCTAACGCCTGAATCTGCACAACTAGTGCACTCACTCCCTGGGGGCAACTCCTACTCATATGACCGGGCTGCCCGCAAGTATAGCACTTACCCTTCATCTTCTCCTTCCAGCAATCCTTGGCCACATGTCCAACCTTTCCACAACCATGGCATTTTATTTCTTTCTTAATTTGCTTCTGAGGACCATCACCTTTCTTCTTCTTATTCTTTTCCCACCACTTCTTCTTTCGACCTTCTGACTTAATCTCCTCTTTAGACTCTCCTTCCTTGACCGTATCCGACATAAGCGCCATCTCGACCAAAGACTCATAAGTAGCTCCCATTGGTACATGAGTCAGCAATAAACCTTGAAGGGGTTGATTCAATCCCTTCACAAACTTCATAGCTTTCTTGTGCGCCATGTTCACCAAGTCCATACCAAACCGCGACGGTTCATTAAATTAATTGATGTACTCCTTGACAGACAAACTCCCTTACTTTAAATTGATAAATTTCTGCAGCTGAACACTCTCTTCTGCCTAAGATAGAAACTTCCTATTGAATCGCTCCCGGAATCCATTCCAAGTAATATTCCTTCCCTCCAACTCGACCACCTCCCACCAATAAGATGCCTCCTCCTTCAGCTGCCAAAGCGGCTAGCTGAACTCGCTGCTGACCATCCAATCCCAAAAGACCAAAAATCTTCTCTGTGTCCCTAAGCCATGCTCTCGCCTCCACAAAAGTCTCCTTTCCAGAAAAAGTCTTCCCGCCCAAACTTGCAAAATCTTTACAAAGCTTAGAGAAATTGATGGCGGCAGGTGGGTTGAAGGGATTCCTACCCGCTGGTGCAGGATTGGGCGTAGGCCCGTGCACCTATGGAGTCGTGACTTGCAAGTACCTACGAAACCAGGCATGGACTGGAATGCCCTCGGAAAGGTTCGGGGCATCAGCCATTCCACGAAAAGAAAAAGATAGTTTAGGAAAGAGTCAAAGGGAGATTGAATTGGACTTATGATGGGATTTTTATAAAAATTCTTTTATACTAAAAATCATTTTTAAAAGTTCTTTTCTAAAAAATACCTTTTAAAACAAGTTATTTTGGAAAATACTTTATTTTTTAAACAAATTTTTAGGAATCCTGTAACCTTAGGCTCTATACCAAGTGAAACACCCCACACCCCTTAATATACCCAAAAGGATACATTAAAAGGCGTGGTGCGTTGTAGGTATAACTGGAACTAACAAAGACTAAGATTCACAAGACCAAAATAGGTAAAACAGCAGAAACTAAATAAGTATTTAATTAAAACAAAGCTTCAGAATTAATTCATAAATAAGTCAAATTCCAAATACAACATTCAAAACCTATCGTGTCTTATGAAATAAAACTTCATAGTCTAAAAATCAGAGTATGTAATATCCCTCATAAATAAACCAGTGCATACAAGAACAACAGCTGAAAATAAAAGAAGTACATAGAAGAAATCTCCTCCAAGAAGAATTCCAAGCTGCAGCAATCTACTAGCTTCTCCCTTGATTGTCTAAGGGGGAAAAGGGGGAAAATAGAGGAGTGGGTCTGACCAAAAGTCTGATGAATGATAGTAATTACTAGAGTCTTTAAGCAAGATAAAAGTAATAGACTCTACAACAGTTCTAGCATAAATAAGGATAACAAAGGAAATAGGAAAGAGATAAACTGGAAATAAATACGATTAAATATTGCTCAAGATAGGTTAACTTTGATTGCTTGCACTTGTTTTGATTTAATTAGGTTGAATTCCTAATCCTGTAATTAGGATGTGACCCTAATTCTACCCTTTTTGATCGGCCTGCTACTCCATAGACCGTACTGTGGACCAGCCGCTATATAATTCCCTACACAGCAGCCAATGGTATCTACGGAAGATACATAGAGCAACTATTGTGGATCCGGACGACATATATAGCTCCCTACACATAAGGCGATGGTGTCTACTAAGACACCATACTAAGCGCTTGGAACTCATAGCTATTACTGAGCATCCGAATGGAAGTCGCACGCGTAACTGCCACCATGCCCATGCTACCTTTTGCGCCACCTATTGGGTCTGCTTATTACCTCCAACGTCCAGCATAGCATGCCCCTAATCTCACTTCAGGCTAATGCGAGATCACCGTGTTTCCATAGAAAAATAAGGGAAATGCTATTGGTACTGGCCCTTCATCCAAACAATATCTAGTTGCGCCCCTTATCCAAATCCCCATGATTTGGACTTCTATTTGACCAATTACTACCATTCTTAGCATAAGCGTGCCCTAGGGAATGCTATGTAGTACAAGTCCTATTATCATCTTTGCTTATTAACTTAGATAACTTATTTAAATAAGCCTTTATTACCATTTTTACTTTCTACGCTTATTAATTTATCCCAAGCCTTAAAATAAGCCCCATTCTGTTCTTTTTCTTATTATAACCTACGTTATAATCATGCTTATTACTTAACCCAAGGTCTAAGTGTGAAAATAAGCTTCTTTCATCTTTTACTTCATTTAGTTATAATTCTAAGTTATATCTATGCCAATTATCTTTAATTAGTCCAATTCTAATTATAATTAGGCGTAATTTCAGTCCAATTCCATTATTTATTACAGTCTTTATAATTTACATCTTATTTTCTTCATTTAATATTCTTACTTATAAAATCCATATTCGCGTTTAATTTATTCTAATCCATAAGTTCAGAAAAGGGGAATGAAGAGAATAGACGCTTGCATAAATCCAAAACGTCGAAAAGATGCAAATAAGAAATAAATAACAGTAAGTAAACTTAAATACTGTAAATAGACTGTAAATTAATAAAAAGCTATGCTTAACAGTAATAAATTATAATTAATAGAAATAATTCTAAAATTACTAAAAGGAATCGCTGAATAGACTGAAAATAATTAAAAACTGTAAATAATTACTGAAAAAGGCTATTCCAAAAATCATAGTAAAGCTACAACTATTTGAAACTCTATTATTTTAAATTAATTAAATAAATCTTAAAATAATTACAATCACTCACCTCCGGTCCTAAGCTTTTCCTTTGGTCTTCCCGGATCCACTTGGAGTTGTAAAATAATTTAATTTATAACGATTTTTTTCCTTTGGAAAAATTATTCCGTTTAGGGTCCTTCTGAGAAAGGTGAACCCAATTGGCGAAAACCTAGAATAAGGAGAAGTATTAGGTCTAGGGATCTATTTATATGTGTAGAAGTGGATCTCGGACCGTTGGATTTGGAGATTGAATAGGATGCAACCACGTCATAGGCTGAATAGGAGCCATCGGATGCAGAAACAGAGGGACCTGATTAAACTAAAGGATGCAAATGACGTGTTTCGAGGCCTCTAATTCATTCGAACGAATTAACGTTTGTTCGCCTACCGAAATACAAGGCGGGTCGACCGCCCCCTTGCCCAGGTCGACCGACCGGTCGACCTGACCATATATAATTTTTTCGTTATATTTCTGCTTAATTTGTTTATTTTATAACTTGGTCATATTAGCTCGGTTTCTGACGTTCTATATATGGAAATTGACCAGAAAATTACCACCGACACAATGGAGTACCTTCTGCAGCTTAATTCTAGTAATTTCACAAAGTTATTTTATTATTTAATTAATTAACAAATTAATTATTACGGGTTAAATTTCGGGTTGTTACACCAGGTCTCGGCACTGGTCGACCAGTTATATATGACCGGTCTACCGGTCCAGAACCTAGAGCAGTGTGTGCTCTAGGTAGCTGCTCCTCCCTTTGACCTTTCCCCTGCATTATTCGGTTTGTTGCCCTGTTTTGATCAGTTTGATTCTTCCAAATGCTTCTAGATTTTCGGGATTTGAATTCTTAACTTTGATGATTTTATTTTGTGACATTTCCAGGTTTTAATTAAGGTTTAGTTTGTATATAAATATATATAGACTTCATGAAGTTTCTAAAAATGAATTTTAGTGAAATTTATTTACAAACCAATTCAATTTCAGTATCCTATTTTCAAATAAAATGTGTGTTACTATTTATTGTAAAGAAATCCTATTTCAAAGATTATCAACTCTCTTTTATAAACAAATATTTTAAAAAGGATTTCCAAAATCGGTTTTAATATATATAAACTATTTTTTCATTCAGGTAAGGAATTCAGTTAAACGATTAATAAAACAAGTGGCATCGAACGCTTGCATTTACTTCATCAATTAATTCCTTGGCTTATTCGATTGAATCCTTATTTACTCTCGAGTGGAGTTTACTAACTTGTAGTAAATATTCGAATAAACCTATGCGGTATGGGATGTACGATCGTTACTCGACTAGTTACTATTTGGAAGTATATAACACTTGCTTTGAGGAGTTTATAGGCTTATCTTATGTCTTAATCCGTTTACAGGTGGATCTGTGGATTATGGGTTATATGCTGATCTGTGGAAGTATGGGTTTTTATGCTCATCTGTGGAACTATGGGTTTCATACCCATCCGTGGTTTATGGGTTTTCATGCCCATCCGTGGTTTATGGGTTTTCATGCCCATTGGTGGGTCTTTAGGACCATCCGTGTATAACACGCATGTTCGCTGAGTTTACATGCTCACCAATCTATGGTAACTTTAGGCGCCTCCCCCTTTGATTTCTGGGTTTTTACTACTGATTTCTGGATCTATGAGATTTGTGTTTCACCAAATATTTCTTAGGATTTACTTTTTATAAGCTAAAATTGATTTGGGTTTTGGTAAATGAAATTAAGAATGATAATGTTCTTATGAGATTTAACATTATATGGCTATGTGTTCTTATTGAGTTTTGTTATACCATTATCAATTCTCTCTTACATTGATTTTAATTAAAACTAGATTGACCTGTTTATTATCTTTACACAATACTCGGGTCAGACGGAGGTGTTTCAGGTACTCCAACATAATGACCTTAGATTTGGATTTGCTTGATGCTAGTATATATGTTATAGTAGTCTAGTAGTGTATGTAGTCTATTATGTAAGTTGAGATAGAGACTCATTTTGTTGTATATTCTTTTGGGTTGTCTTATGTATCTCATATGCATCTTGTGGATTTCTTATGATCACTATTTTGTAGTCCCGTCCATGTATTGTATACATATCTCAACTTTATGGGATATGTATATTTCTCTGTTGTATTCTATGATTCTGTGATCTGTAATTTTTTATACTATTTTGCGCCTGACTCGTATATGTCAAATCCTCTCTTGTAAGGAAAGAAAATAAATAAAATTATCCACCCATTTTGACATATCGATACTCGCCCAAAGCAATACTACGGATGGTCACTCCTAACAAGCTTTATTCTCCACATTAGCAGATGATATTACATAGTAATATCCTTTGTTAATGAAGGTCTAAAGTTGGGGCATTACAACTAGGTGCCAGAGCTGAGTTCGAAAGAATATATAATATTAAAGATGAGAATCTTGTCCTAGGCGTGTCTTAGAGACCGTCCCTTAGGATTTTGATTAGGATATTAGGATTCCTTCTCATTGGGAATAAGAAATATCTTGATATCAAAGTTATACGGTTCTATCTTTGAATAATAACTTTGGTATAATTTTTTATACAATCTTATCTTTAAGAGAAGTGAGATGGTTGGTTGTCGAGCTATATGTTCTCATATTGGACAATCCAACGGTCCCAGCCAGGATAGTGTATTTATGTTTACCTAGCAGCTTATGGATCTAGTAAAGAATACCCAATCTTTCAGTCTCGCTTCTAATTCTCCTCCTCGTAAGTCTAGTTTCGC
The DNA here is from genome assembly GCA_030737815.1 of Allium fistulosum. Lineage (NCBI taxonomy): Eukaryota > Viridiplantae > Streptophyta > Magnoliopsida > Asparagales > Amaryllidaceae > Allium > Allium fistulosum. The sequence goes on along the minus strand of CM060904.1, from coordinate 1,211,844,820 downwards.
ATGCATGTGCAGCGATTTCACTCATTTAGAAGGGAAGCCATTTAAAGGCACGGAAGGAGTCATGGAGGTTCAAGCATAGCTTAGAACATGCGAGCACATCTTTTATCGCATGGGCCTCTCAAATTTGCATAGAGTTCGGGTTGCTTCGAGTTTGCTCCAAGAACGAGCATTGGATTGGTATGAGTTATTGATGGCTAAGGTGGTGAAAGTGCAACTTACTTAGGAACCAGTGAGAGGTTTGAGATAAAGTTTATGCTCGAGGCTGAGAAGGCAATGTCGACTCAAAGGTTTATAGATCTCAAACAAGAGAAATCTTCAGTAACGGAGTATGTGGCAACTTTCGAGGCACTGTCTAAGTATGGGGTCGAGCATATTAATACCCCGCTAAAGAAGAATTAGAAATTTGTTTATGGATTGAAGAAGAGTCTCAAGAAGGCTTTACTCTTGAAGCTAGCGATATCTTTTGAGAAGTTAGTTGATATCACACTTAGACCTAAAGAAGCGGAGAGAGATAGCAGTGATGAGGCTGGGGGTGAGAAGAAGAAATTCAATAGGAAGAAGAAGCATCCTTTAAACAAATCCAAGTCATTTAACTCCAACAAGAAGGCTAAGAAGTAAGATTCGGGGTTCAAGAGTACAACATTCGTTCATGGGGAGTCTTTCAATTGTGGTTCTTTGGAGCATTTTGCTAAGGCTTTCCCGAAACCTATTATGTGTCGTTATTACAGACAAGAAGGTCATACTATTACTTCTTGCCCTAGAGTAGCTTCTGGGAAAAAGGAAGGGAAGTTGAATGTAGTGCAATCTTCTGGTAGTTCTGGTCAGCGTGGTGGTATTTTTTCTTCTGTCTTAGAGAGTACTATTTTATTCCATTATCTTCCTATATGAGTTCTTTATGATACGGGTGCTTCCCACTCATTCATATCGAACGAGTTTGTTGATACCTTATCTTTGGATGTTGTTGTTAGATCCTGCCTTTTCGGTTTCAATGAGACAACTATACATTTCTATATATATACTATCATTATATGTGTAGGAATATATACAAGGAGATATGACGATCGACATTAAAATCGAACTCAATTGAAGAAGACAAATAGAGTTTGTCTATTATTTTCGTCGTTTTAGATTTTATGTAAAATCTCCAATTTGATGATTACACACACACATAAATATATTTCCAAAACTATATTTACAATAAAATTATTATCTACTAAATATTTACTTCAACAAAATAGTCAAAATAAAAAATATAAGATTTCAAAGAAAATGAACAAAATAGTTCATATTCAGACATCTAGACTTTTTTTTACAGATGTCTATAAGCTTCTAAAGAAAAAAGAGAACAAATTAGTTCATATTTAGCCATCTGGAATTTTTTGACACAGACATTTGTTTTGACAAACAAACATCTAGTACAAAATGACCAGATGTCCGGATCACTTGTTTTTTGTTCATATAGTTTTTGTAATTTTTTGTGTTTGCTCAGACAAATGGGTACTTTTAATCAGACATTTGAACCTGACGAACATAAGTGACTCTTTATAGAAATTCAAATTTTGAAGAGTCATCTTCTTTCCCAAAAGTTGCAATATTTCTAATGGTTACTATTATTCAATTAGAACTTTTCAAACCTATAAATAGAGTTGAAAATTCACTTTTAATTAACCAGTTCTTCCTATCTTTCTAATCTATACACACTTGTGATTTACAAATATTCTCAACAATTCACTTCCTATAATTACGCAATCAAATCATCATCTCAATGAGATTATAGGAAGGGTGTACTTAATAGACTTATCCGTGTTATCTAGAACACAATCGGTTAAGAAACTTACTACTATTCATAGTTGAAGTCCTATTGAGATCTTCAAGCAACGAAGTCATGTTCAGCTGCTCAACCGGTTTGTAAACCTATTCTTCTGGGTTAAGTGAGGGTATAGTTAGTTAATTCCAAAAGGAGTCTGGGACTGGACGTAGAACGGGAAGTTCGAACCAGTAAAAAAAATCTCTAATGCACTTTACTTATCGAAATTTGTATATTGCCAGTTTGATATAAGTTTTATTTAGTAGATATAATGATATTACTTGATCCGCATAGACTTTCATTTGGTATCGGAGCAAGGTTATCATATATATGTAACACAGTTTTTTATATTTAAGTAATATGGATAATAATACATCAAGTTTTGCTGAAGGTCAATATACTGCAAGACCACTGCTATTTAACGGATTAAATTATAATTATTAGTCAAACAGGATAAGGATATATATATATATATACAAGCTAATGGTTATGACACTTGGAATATCACTCGACAAGAATACATTGTACCTACCACTGCTTATGTACAATGGTTAAACACTCAAAAACTAGATGTCACAGCTAATGCTAAAGCTATAAACATGTTTTTGTTCTCTATATAAAAATGAGTTTAATAGAGTTAGTATGTGCACCTCAGCATATGAAATTTGGCGTACTCTTAAAATAACTTATGAAGGTAAAAAAAAGGTCAAACAAAGCAAGATTTCAATGCTTAAAAATCAATTTCAAAACGTTAGAATAAAGCAAGATGAAACTATAATTGATATGTACTCTAGATTTCAAGACATATATCACTCACTTCTAGCACTAGGAGAAAAATACGTTGATTTTATTGTTTCAAAAATCCTAAACTCTTTAACAGATGAGTGGGAACGAAAGGTCTTAACTATTGAAGAAGCTACTGACATTTCAACCATTAAACCAGAAGAGTTAATAAGAAATCTCACGTCATATAAAGTGAATTTATAGGCAAAATGTGTACAAGCTCAAGATAGAAAAACAATTGCATTTCAAGCAGAAAATGAAGACTTCGACAAAGATGATGAAGACATTACATTTTTAGCTATATATTTTAGAAAGTTCCCAAAGTTCAAAAAGAATAAGAAGTTTGGCAACAACAGAAATAGCAACAACAATCCATCAACTTCCTTACTCAAGTGCTATGAATGTGATAAGATGGGTCAAATAAAGAGATACTACCTAGACCGTAAGAAGAATAACTTCGAATAAGAGCGAGAAATTTCATAAAAAGAAGAAATAGGCTTTTGCAGTAACTTGGGATAATTCTAACTCATCCTCTTTGTCAGATAGTGATAGTGATTCCAAACAAGCAAATATATGCTTCATAGCTAGAAATGACGATGTAAGTGAACTCTCATTCGATGATCTAATTGAATAAATTCTGAATTATTAGACAAGCTAAAAGAGTTGAAAAGAAAATATAAAGATTTATTACGAATGTTAAATATAAGTAACTAAAAGTTGATATGCTAAAGGATGAGAAGAAAAATCTAGAAGGGGAATTAGTAAAATCACTAGATTCATGTATTGATATAACATCTCAACTTACTATGTTGAGTAATGAAATAGAAACTCAGAAAAATAAGAATAATATATTAAAAAAAGAGAATTATAATTTAAATTATAGTGTTAAAATATTAGAATTAGAAGCAGCAGGACTTTAAACTAAGTTAGAAAACATTACTAAAAATATTTCGAATTTTAATAAAGGTAGAGAAAATCTTTCTAAAATTGTTGATAATTCTCAATCATCTTTTAATAAAAAAAGGTCTAGGTTATCATAAAACAAGTAAAGAAGTAAACACTTATCCTAAAAAATATATCTCACTATATATGAATTTCAAAAGGAAGGATGATAGTTAAAAGAAACTAATGAAATCTATTAAGATTTGGGTTCAAAAAACTAATAACCATTTGATAAGGAATAAGTATATAGATGCATTTATGTCTACTATTCACAAAAATTCTAATTAAATTTTCAAAGGGAACACCAAAACCCTCTTCGGTATGGCTTCCTAAGACTTAACTATTAGGACTCTAACAGAGGAAGTGGTTACCAATACAATTTAATATTTTTTGCATGTACCAAATTAAAAGGGAGGAAAATGGATACTCGATAGTGGTTGCTCCAAACATATAATGGAAAATGAAGACATGCTAACAAATATTATCTACTAAGACGGAGGATCTGTTACTTTTGGAGATAACTCTAAAGGATACGCCATCGGAAAAGGATACGTAAGCAATAATGGTATATCTAATTCACCTCTTATTACTAATTTTTTATTAGTTAAAAATTTAAAACATAATTTACTAAATATTAGTCAGTTATGTGATAAAGGTTTTAGTATATCTTTCTTAAAAGATAAATGTAATATTTTCAATCAAAATAAAAACCTAATTTTCATAGGAATTAGAGGAAGAAATATTTACATTTTAAATATGAAAATTAATCACAATATAGACATGTGTTTAATAGCCAAATGTAATGATCCATGGTTGTGGCACAAAAGATTTTGTCATAAATTTTAAAGCTATTAGTAAATTATCTAAAAAAAATTTAGTAAAAATTCCACCAAAGATGAATTTTAAAGTAAATAATATTTATGATGCATGCCAACTAGGAAAACTAACTGAATCATCTTTTAAATCTAAGAATATCGTTTCTACATTACAACCTCTCGAACAACTACATTTGGATCTATTCGATCCCACCCAAGTTCAATCTATAAATCATAACAAATTTGTTATTCTAATCGTAGATGATTTCTCTAGATATACATGGACATTATTTTTAAAAAACAAAAGTGATATTTTTGGATCATTTAAAATTTTCACTAAAAGAATTCAAAATTTAAAAAGTTTAAAAATTAAAAATATTAGAAGTGATTATAGTGGCGAATTTGAAAACAAACTTTTTGAAAAAAAAATTGTAACACAAAAGGTATTAGTCACAACTTCTCATTTCCTAGAACTACACAACAAAATGGAGTTGTAGAAAGAAAGAATCGGATATTATAGGAATGTGTTAGGACTTTATTTAGTGGTAGCCAACTATCAAAACATTTCTGGGCAGAAGCCATGTCTACTGCATGCTATGTCTTAAATCATGTCACTATTCGACTCTTAACTAAACATACACCATATGAACTTTTTAATGGTAGAAAACCTAATATATCATATATAAGAATATTTAGATCAAAGTGTTTTATATTAAGTACAAAAGATCAACTAGGAAAATTCTATCCGAAATCGGTTGAAGGAATATTTATTGGACATTCAAAACGAAGCAAAGCATATAGAATAAATAATAAACGCACAAAAACTATAGAAGAAACTTTACACGTATCATTTGAAGAAAATTTTCAAAAATAATAAAGATGACAAAGAAGATGTTATAGAACAACCAATCATACAAAATCCATCACAAAATACTAAAATCAAAATGAAGAATAATAAATTACAAAAAATTCAATTGAAAATGAACTTATAACTCCACCATGAATTTTAAAAACAATCACCCAATTGAAAATATAATTGGTGAAGTAAATAAACATCAATTAAATCAAATGGGCCATATTATGTTTATGTCTAACATAGAACCTAAAATTCCTAAGGAAGCTTCAATCAATGACTATTAGATTTTAGTTATGCAAGAAGAGCTAAATCAATTGAACGAAATGATGTTTGGAAATTAGTTCCAAGACCAAATGATCAAACTGTCATGGGTACGAAATGAGTTTATAAATATTAAGCTGATGAACATGGTAATATAACGTGAAATAAGGCTAGATTAGTTGTGCAAGGATATAATAAAGAAGATGGGATAGACTATGAAGAAACTTTTTCTCCTGTCGCAAGGTTAGAAGCAATACGTATTTTACTGGCTTTCTCCTGTCATCCAAACTTTAAAATTTATCAAATGGACGTTAAGAGTGCATTTCTAAATGGTTTTATTAAAGAAAATGTTTTTGTAGAACAACCGCATCTTTTTAAACATGAAAAATTTCCTGATCATGACTCTTTATAGTTTGAAACAAGCACCTCATGCTTGGTACAAACGACTAAAAGGCTATCTTATAAATTCTGGATTTGAAATTGGAAAAGTTGATCAAATTATGTTTATTAAACGAGATAAGAAAGATATATTAATTATACATATTTATGTAGACGATATCATTTTCGAATCTACAAATGAAGATTTGTGCAATGAGTTTTCAAAAATAATGACTAGTGAATTCGAGATGTCTCATATGGAAGAACTCTCATATTTTCTCGGTTTACAAATTATACAACTAGGTAATGGTATTTTTATTAACCAAGAAAAATATTGTAATAATTTAATAAAATGTTTTGGAATGGAAAACACATCTAGTAAATCGACACGTATGAGCACTATTGTTCATCTCGATAAAGATGAAACGAAAGAATATGGATCAAAAACTCTATCGAAGTATGATTGGATCTTTACTTTATTTAATCGCCAGTCGCTCCGATATCATGATGAATGACTGTTTGTGCGCAAATATTCAAGCAAATCCCAAAGAATCACATTTGCGAGCTGTGAAACGAATTTTGCGTTACTTAAGAAATACTAAAAACTACAGAATCTTTTATTTGAAAGAATGTCCTTTAGAGTTAGTATCTTATAGCGATGCTAACTTTGGAAGATGCCGAATAGATAGAAAGAGTACGAGTGGTACTTGTCACTTTATTAGACAGTCTTTAGTATCATGGTTTAGTAAAAAGAAAAATTATGTTTCACTCTCGACATGTGAAGTAGAATATATAACTACTGCTTTGGCATGTGCACAAGTTATCTACATGCCACAAACTCTTCAAGATTATGAAATTTCCCTTCAAAAATTTCGATTTATTATGATAATACAAGTGTCATAAACTTATCAAAGGATCCAATAAATCATTCTCGTACCAAACATATTAATATTCATTATCATTTTCTACGTGACAACATAGAAAAGGATATGATATCTCTTGATTTTGTTTCCTCTAAAAATCAAATATCAGACATATTTACTAAACCCCTAAATGAAAACAGATTCATCAAGTTACGTAGCGAACTTGGTATTATGTCTCTAAAAGAGTTAAATTAATGAAATAATACACATATTTTTTAGTAAAAATTCTTTTGCTTCTCTGAATAATATTAATAAGTTTTGTTAAACATAATTTTTAGCAATTAAAATTTTGAATGCAAAGTAATTATGGTTATAAGTCTATTAGACATATATGGTTACTCAAGTCAAGGAATATTAGTTCCTTTAAATCACAGAAAACACCGAATACAAAACCATGAACTACATGCTATATTTAGTATAAAAAAAACTATTCACTATCACAAATAAATAGTTAAAATTTATATGGTCAAAATAATATAAGCCTTAAAATTTCTACTAAAAATAGCATTCTAGTTTATATTTAAACCAAGCCTTTACAAATAAAAATATACAGAAAATTATTTTTTACCAATTTCCTTAAAAGCCACCAGTATGTCTTCCAAGAACGATTCAACTTATTCGTCATTCGACTATAGCTCACCTTCCTCTAAAAGCTCATATTCATCTCCATAAAAAACAATCCCTCCTTCGAATGAATCATCTTCACTAAAGATTATTCCATCACCTACATACCACACCGGTTATTCTCCAAATGAAAAGAAAATCAAACGATCAATTAACTTTGCATCATCATCTACCAATATCCAAATTGATGAAGTTCATCACTATCAACAAGAAATGATTGGAGTTCAGAAAGAAATGTATTACGAATAGCATAGACAAGGAGCACATCTTAATTTTCTTGGAAGATGTATTCTGGAAATTTGTGGACATTCATCAACAAAGAATAACATTCGTAAAAATTCTCCTCATCTAACAGAAACTCTGGTTAATAAATATGACTTAACTCCATGAAACTCTTGGGAACTAGGCCCATCGAATGAAGAATGAAATCACACTCCATTTCATACAAATAGATGGTCTCCACTTATTCCTTCAAATGAGCAAACAAACTTCGAACCAAACTCATGCGAACACTTTCTTGTAGAAGAATCCGAACCCAGCGAAGATAAATAAGTAAAATTTATAATGTGTTATCTTATAAATATATATATGATTATTATTGTAATTTACAATGAAATAAAATAAATCGATAAAATTATTTATTATAAATATGTTCAAATCAAATAGACAAGCTTAAAATCCTTAAACAATAAATTTAAAGTCAACTTTACATAACTAAATCAGAATGTCTGAATACACAGCGTATTAGACGTTTGGACAAAAGATCCAGACGTCTGGAACGCTGTAGATAATAATTTTTTAAAATTTTACCTATAATAAACGTTTGAAATTTTTTAAATAGATATCTATATCCACAAACAGACGTTCGGTTCAAAAATTCCAGACATCTGGAAACAATGCAGTTTGTTCCATTACTTACTGGTTTAAATTTGTCAAAACTATACATCTGGTCTATTTCTACCAGACGTCTGGAAGGCTGCTGACCTCAAAATATTAATGGTTAAACCTACTTTTCACTTACCACCCCTTTATAATAACCCATCTCTTCACTTTCAATAGCCTCACTTCAAATTTCAAGTTTTTCCCCCATTTTAAACCCTTGACCAAAACTCCAAAACATAAAACTCAAAATCAAATTCATAATGGTTCGTAAAACCTCTAAGAAAAAAGGGAAAATGTTGAATCTTCAAGTGCTCCACCACCAAATGCTCCTCCAACCGAAGAACAACTTGAAGCTTGTGTAACACCCCATAATTTGGCGTTAGTTATTTAATTAATTAGTTTGTTAATTAATTAGCTTTGAAAATGGAATTTGTGCAAACGATGTAACTTAACAACGAAACTTGCATCATTGCGCTTCTGGTGAAATTCTGGGCAACTTTCATATTTAGAGTTTTGTAACACCCCGCATTTTTAGATAATTAAATAATCAAATAGCGAAGAACAGTGAAAATAAACATTTTTGGAATTGTCAGAATATGGCCTCGAAACTTATACCATTGTGCCCATGGCGATTTTCTAATCAATTTTCATATATAACTTGTCGAAATCCGAGTTAATATGAAAAAGTTACAAAAAGAACAAGAAAGCAGGAGAAAAAAAATATGGGTCGACCCGTAGGTCAACCCAAAGAGAACACATGTCAACCTATAGGTTGACCCACGTTTGCCCCTGGACGTTAAATTGTCTAGAGACGTGCCGAACCAAATAGATTTGATTTTTTATTCAATCGGAGCCATACGTTGATGGATCTGATGGCTCCAAACGACCCTGTGACGTGGTGGCTCCAGATTCAATCCAAAAATCTAACGGTCTGAGATCCCCAAGTTACACTATAAATAGAACCCTAGGCCTAGCTATTTTCTTACAATCATATTTTTTCCCAATTGGGTTCATTGCCCAAGGCTGAACCCTAAATAGAAAATATTTTTTGGGAGAAGATCTTCTTAATAAAAATATTAGACACCTTAGAAGGGGATCCAAGAAGGCCATGGAATAGAGCTAAGACCATGGAGCAAAGCTAAGGACGACTTGTGAGTGGATTTAAATTATATATCTTTTACGTTTATGATATATTATCGTTAGATTCCCATCAAATATTTAATTCAGCATTTATTTTCAGTAATTAGTTCTGTTAATTAGTCATGTTGAAAACTGTAAATTTTATAAGAAAGCTTATATTTAATTACTATTTATATGGAAAAGAAATAAAAAAAATCTAATTAAATATAAATAATCTTAGGCTTAACAGTTATAGAGAAAGGCTTAAGCCTAAAAGCAAGAAATTTACAGTAAATAATGCTAAAACGGGAGATAAATTAAAAAGAGGGAAATCTAATAACTTTATTTGGAAGTTAGTGATAGATTAATGGGTTGGTTTAGAAAAGAGAATACATTTCCATAGTTTAATATTTAAAAGATAACGATAAACGTAATTGCAAGAATAAAAGAAAGAAAAAGGGAATTAGTGTAAAATAGTGACATTTTTGTATATTGCATTACCCAACAATTAAAGAAACAATAAAAAGAAATATCTTACAATTACGAGTTATTGTTTATAGCATCATCTAATATTTAAAATATGGAAATGGATTTTTAGCACAGTTTTTGTAACCAACCAAATAGAATAGAACTACTTTCTAGAATAAAAGAAAATAAAGTGAAGAGTTAAAGAAATTAAAGAAGAAATCAAGTTAATTATTTGACAAGACTAGAAACAATAAATAGAAACGTGCCTAGATCTGCATTTACTGCGTAGAAAGTAGAATAAAAGCAAAGCAATTATTATGATAAGTAAATTTGTGACAGTTGGACGTAGTCCCAAGCGAAGATTGTCATATAATATAAGAGAACTAAACAGAATTCAATATCATAATAAAAGAAGACAGACTAAAATAGAAAAGAGACACTCGCAATTATATTTATAACATGTAGATTATAAAAGAATATAGAAGTAACAATTGCAAGTATAATTATAACATAGGTTATAATTAGAGATAATAGAAAAGGCTTATTTTAAAACTTACACTAAGTTAATAAGCAAACATAGAAGAAAGGCCCATACCAACAACATTCCCTTTCAGTCAGGAACTTATGGTCTCACAATAGTTAGGTGAGGTTGGGACACGCTTATGCTGATTAGGGTAAATAAGTAGCCAACGGAACAAGAAAAGTAAACTAAATGCATAATAAAAGATTAGACATAGGGTCTAATAAAATGGTAAGATGCGTTTGGAGCAGCCCAAAGGATGAAGAGCCTAACGAAGCAGTTCATCACAGATTTCAGCACAGAAGAAGCACGTCCAACTTAGTTATTTTAGGCTAGGAGGAAGTACGAGACTTCAACGGGACATGAGGGTACTCTAGGATGGCCCTCTGGGGTAGGCCTAGCACCCCCGGAGGCAGGTCTGTAGGTGTTCCATCAAGAGAGTATGCCTTGACTGCTTTTGCATTGCAGGCCTACTGAAGCGGACCTTTGTAGGCAGTCAAAAGGTTGATGAATGGAGTAGGATATTCGTATTACACCGTACTCTGACTTGCGAGTAGGTTTTAGTGGGCAGGACCCATGGGTAGGACCCAAAAGGATAGTCGCAAGCGGAGATCAAGCCATCATCAACCAAGAACAAGTTCGGGAAAGACTAGAGCTAAACTAATAGGACAATGATTCTTTCACTATCGAGACATTGGATGTGGGGCGCAACCAATTGGATGTTCAGATTGTTTGCAGTAGCACACGACCACTTAGCTCTTTAGAGGTCTTTCGATTAGTTGAGGGGTGGCTGCGTGGGGCCATAGCCACGATGAGAAAAGAGACAGACCAAGTAGAATATCTGTATTGTAGGCCTAACGAAGCTGTCCTTTACAGACATAGAAAATCCCCGACTGAGTTCCGTACAAGGTAGATGTTGTTAAGCGGTATTCAGGGAGTAGACAGAACGATTACGTATAGTCCTTAAGGTACGCACTGGGTGGTACATTGTGAATGTCCGAGCATTAGTATAGGCTAGTGCAGACGCGGTTTTATGCTTTCATAGTAGATGATGGAACATCTGTATTGTAGACCTTACGAAGCTGTTCTTTACAAATGTAGTCACAGAACGCTCTAGGAGCAAGACGATGGAGTCCTTTTCGAGGAGGATATGAAAGGTACTATGGGTAGTACCTAGGACCGATGCAATCATTGGGCATATAGCTACATATATATATTAGTTATTAGGTTTTAATCTACTAGGGAGTAGATGGGTACGATTCACGCATAGAGGCGAGAGTACAATAAACCCAGTAAACCTAATATATCCGAAAATGGAAATAAAATGGTATATGTATAATTAAGCTTAGAAGTGTATAATTTGTCCATTCACCAAAACTTTAGTTCTTACCCCCTCCTCATAACATCCTACAGGTTAGATAGATGGTAGAGACTTTCCAGCTTTGAGACACTTGTTTAGAAAGTGTTATTGTATTGGTGAGTATTTACTTACTATTATATTTTAGTCAGTTCCGCTGTGAGATATTCATTTGAGCTCTGATATATTTGTCTTTGCCTATTTGCAGGATATTGGATATCCAACTTGGGCTTCAGTGGGCTTGGATTTTAGCATTTTTGTAAATAATCCAGACCCACTGGAATTCGAGTTGTTACATTTGGTATCAAAGCCTAGGTTTAGGGTTCCTAGGTAGATAGTGAGTGAACGTATTTGTATTTTTGAATAAAATATAAATATATTATGTACTAAAATCTAAATAGCCCTCAATTATAGATTTTTAACATATGGAAAGTTTTTAGAAGTACATTTGTACATAGTTTGCTAGTTGGGTTTAGGATGACCCAAGAATGTTGAGCCCTAAGTTATTACCAATTTATAGTGTACAATAAGCTATATTTCGAGAGAAGATTAGTTTCCATATGTCATAAAAAGTGGGAAAGTTCCCTAGGGATAATAGGGAAAGTATTTTTATTTTTGAAGGAATAAGAGATTTTACTAAGGAAATGAGATTTCCAAGGTTTAGGAAGGGTTTTCCTAGGGTAGTAATAAAAAAATCCACTTTATGTCTTGCCCAATAAAATGAAACTTTTGGAATTGAAAAGTTGAAAAATATAATTGTTAATATGTTTGAGGAAGTAAATATTGGATTTTTGAAAAAAAAGTGGTATGAAATTTAAATTGGTTTTTATATTATGTAAATTTTAATTCTTTTTGAAGAATTATAGAGTATATATAGCTCGCTAGTTTCCTTGTAGGTAAACAAAGATTTTAAAATATAAAAACCTAGAGTGTGTTAAGTATCGAAAACGTAGGTTACAACATTTATTGTTGTAATAGATGTTTTCACGAAAAATAAAGGAAGCATAGACTATGACACTATTGTTATAGTAGGTGACTTCCAAAGGAAATGTTTTTACATAGCATATGAGATTTATTCATATTTATTTTAACTGAATCCATACTAGTATTTTTGGGTTGTAGTAACGGTGTTTTACGCAACGTCTGTTTTAACCCAAATAAAAATGTGTTTTGAAGATAATTTCTAAGTAGAGAAATAAAGTGGTTTGTAAGAACACTTACTATTTAAATAAGTATCTGAAAATGTTTTCTAGTTATGAAAATATTAAAAACAGTTTTGAAAATGAGTTCTTTTGAAGAAAAAAAGATGTAAGTTAAATATTAGGAAATTAATAAATTTCATAGAAAATGTCAATTATAAGTGAATATAGATTAAACATACTTTAATCTATTGGAATGAAATGAATAATGATATAATTTTCTATGAAACCAAAACACAAATAAAGATGTTTTGTGCAAGTTATAAGGAATACGTGAAAGAGATGTACAAGGTATGGAAATCACCATATTTTGTATAGCCTATTTCGATAAAATATAAAATAAGTTCCTTGTAATTTCACATAAACATGAAATCCTCTTTTAAAGGATTCATAGAAGGTTTTAGCATTAAGGTATAAAACCATTAGGTGTAATAAGAAGTGTAATAATTAGAGACAGTGTTAGTTAGAGAGCCTTAGTAGGAAGGCTAAGCAATGAAAATTTTATATTTTTCCATTGATTACGCGCATTGGTTGCTTGCCTTTGTAGAAAATCCCCATTTGTAGTAAATTAGAAACTCCTCCAAGGTTAGGTAATTGGAGGAGTAGGAAAGTTAAGAGATTTTTGATAAAATAGTTGTTCTTATCTACTCTAGTTTTTGTAAATTTCAAAATTTATGAAAAGAAGATGTTTTGAAAACATGTGAGGATATTTTTGAAAGTTAAGAAAAAAAAAGAAAAATGTTTTAAGAATAAGCAAGGCATGTTTTAAAGAAAAATGGTTTGGTGAAAAAGTAAATAAGTTTATGAAAGAGAAAAACTTAGTAAACAGTTAAATTTAAAAAGTCCAAAATATTTTTAAGGAAAGCTGTAAAGGTCTTTAAAAGAAAACGAGAAATAAGTTTTGAACTTCAAATTTTTAAGTTTTCTCCTCTAGGTTTGGGGAATTATTTAAATTCAAAAAGCTGTAAAGATGCAAGTCTAGAAAGATAAAATGTTAAGTAACCAAGTACCTTTGAATTTAATAGAAACTTCAAAGTAAATCTTTTAAAGGCAAGAACTTTGGGATTTGATGTTTCAAAAACTTAGAAGCTTTAATTTTTGAAATGAAATGATAAATACCAAACCAAACTTTTAAATATGGAGTAGATAGGAATCATTTCCTAGGTATGACGGAAAAAATGGTAAGGCTATGTAGGAGATAGCAGTGATTACTTTTAGTAGTAATAATAAAAGTTCTCGTAAAGTGTATAGGACACTAGTGAGAACCTAGGCATGTTGCTTTATGTGTGTAGACTATAGAAGAATAGTGAAGTGATATTAGTAAGATAGTAAGACACACGTGATTGGGATAGGTAGACCTTAGTTAGGGAAAAAGTTTGAAAAGGAAAGCTTTTCTTATGTAAACCGTGCTTGGGAAAGAAAATAGAGATTTTTACAAAATAGCGGCATAAGTTCCAAGTACGGAGAAAGAGGTGCACAAAAGTAAAACGATAAACGTAAGGTTTTCCGTTTTCTACCTTCTTTCTGACATAATAAATCGAGTTCGGAAAATTAGATTTTTTCTGAAATTCGAATATTAAAAGTTGTGTGGTAGGATTTGGATGTAAAATTGTTGAACTACACCTCTATTCAGTAGGAGTGTGGGAAAAATTAGTTGAAAAACGTTTTGAGTTTTCAAAAGATTGCATTCATATAGAAATTGCAAGTATATTTAGGGTGTGTGCATCATGTTTTAAAATAAATTTTTAAAGAAGAAAAGCATTCACATAGGAGGTACCGCTTAGAAATTCATGTACATGCATATATTTTATGTTGAATGACACTTTGCACAAGGACACGGATGGCCGCAAAATTGGATGTACACAAAATGGATGTGATTGATGCAAGGAATTACATAATTTTACCCTTGTCGAATTTCGGGTACGAAATTTCCTAAAGGGTGGGAGAATGTAACACCTCGCATTTTTAGATAATTAAATAATCAAATAGCGATGAACAGTGAAAATATTTTTTTTGGAATTGTCAAAATATGGCCTCGAAACTTATACCATTGTGTCCGTGGCGATTTTCTGATAAATTTTCATATATAACTTTTTGAAATCCGAGTTAATACGAAGAAGTTACAAAAAGAACAAGAAAACAGAATATATATATATATATATATATATATATATATATATATATGGGTCAACCCACAATGCCACAGCTCGATCCTAAGGTCGACCCAAAGATAACACAGGTCGATCTATAGATCAACCCGCATTTGCCCCTGGACGTTAAATCGTCCAGGGACGTGCCGAACCAAATAGATTTGATCTTTTATTCAATCGGAGCCAAACGTTGATGGAATTGATGGCTCCAAACGACCCTGTGACGTGGTGGCTCTAGATTCAATCCAAAAATTTGACGATCTGAGATCCCCAAACTACACTATAAATAGAACCCTAGGCCTAGCTATTTTCTCCCAATTGGGTTCATTGCCTGAGGCTGAACCCTAAATAGAAAATATTTCTAGGGAGAAGATCTTCTTAATAAAAATATAAGACACCTTAGAAGGGGATGCAGGAAGGCCATGGAGCAGAACTAAGACCATGGAGCAAAGCTAAGGATGACTTGTGAGTAGATTTAAATTATATATCTTTTACGCTTATGATATATTATCGTTAGATTCCCATTAAATATTTAGTTCAACATTTATTTTCAGTAATTAGTTCTGTTAATTAGTCATGTTGAAAACTGTAAATTTTATAAGAAAACTTATATTTAATTATTATTTATATGGAAAAGAAAGAAAGAAATCCAATTAAATATGAATAATATTAGGCTTAACAGTTATAGAGAAAAGCTAAAGCCTAGAAGAAAGAAATTTACAGTAAGTTATGCTAAAACGGGAGAAATAAATTAAAAAGTGGGAAATCCAATAACTTGATTTGGAAGTTAGTGATAGATTAATTGGTTGGTTTAGAAAAGGGTATACATTTCCATAGTTTAATATTTAAAAGATAACGATAAACGTAATTGTAAGAATAAATGAAAGAAAAAGGGAATTAGTGTAAAATAGAGACATTTCTATATTTTGCATTACCCAACAATTAAAGAAACAATAAAAAGAAATATCTTGCGATTACGAGTTATTGTTTATAGCACTATCTAATATTTAAAATATGGAAATAGATTTTTAGCACAGTTTTTGTAACCAACCAAATAGAATAGAACTACTTCCTAGAATAAAAGAAAATAAAGTGAAGAGTTAAAGAAATTAAAGAAGAAATTAAAGAAGAAATCAAGTTAATTATTTGACAAGACTAGAAACAATAAATAGAAATGTGGCTAGATCTGCATTTACTGGGTAGAAAGTAGAATAAAAGCAAAGCAATTATTATGATAAGTAAATTTGCGACAGTTGGACGTAGTCCCAAGCCAAGATTGTCATATAATATAAGAGAACTAAAGAGAATTCAATATCATAATAAAAGAAGACAAACTAGAATAGAAAAGAGACACTCGCAATTATATTTATAACATGTAGATTATAAAAGAATATAGAAGTAACAATTGCAAGTATAATTATAACATAGGTTATAATTAGAGATAACAGAAAAGGCTTATTTTAAAACTTACACTAAGTTAATAAGCAAACATAGAAGAAAGGCCCATACCAACAGCATCCCCTTTCAGTTAGGAACTGATGGTCTCACAATAGTTAGGTAAGGCTGGGACACGCTTATGCTGATTAGGGTAAATAAGTACCCAACAGAATAAGAAAAGTAAACTAAACGCATAATAAAATATTTGACGTAGGGTCTAATAAAATGGTAAGATGCGTTTCGAGCAGCCCAAAGGATGAAGAGCCTAACGAAGCAGTTCATCACAGATTTCAGCATAGAAGAAGCACGTCCAACTTAGTTATTTTGGTCTAGGAGGAAGTATGAGACTTCAATGGGACGTGAGGGTACTCTAGGATAACCCTCTAGGGTAGGCCTAACGAAGCTGCACCCCGGAGGCAGGTCTGTAGGTGTTCCATCAAGAGAGTATGCCTTGACTGCTTTTGCATTGCAGGCCTAACGAAGCGGACCTTTGTAGGCAGTCAAAAGGTTGATGAATGGAGTAGGATATTCGTATCACACCGTACTCTGACTTGCGAGTAGGTTTTAGTGGGCAGGACCCAAAAGGATAGTCGCATGCGGAGATCAAGCCATCATCAACCAAGAACGAGTTCAGGAAAGACTAGAGCTAAACCAATAGGCCAATGATTCTTCCACTATCGAGACATTGGATGAGGGTGCATCCAATTGGATGTTCAGATTGTTTGCAGTAGGGCACAGCCACTTAGCTCTTTAGAGGTCTTTCGATTAGTTGAGGGGTGGCTGCGTGAGGCCGTAGCCACGATGAGAAAAGAGAAAACCCAAGTATAATATCTGTATTGTAGGCCTAACGAAGCTATCCTTTACAGATATAGAAAATCCCCAACTGAGTTCCGTACAAGGTAGACCTTGTTAAGCGGGATTCAGGGAGTAGACAGAACGATTACGTATAGTCCTCAAGGTATGCACCGGGTGGTACATTGTGGATGTCCGAGCATTAATATAGGCTAGTGCGGATGCAGTTTTACGTTTTCCTAGTAGACGACGGAACATCTGTATTGTAGGCCTCACGATGTTGTCCTTTACAGATGTAGTCACAAAACGCTCTAGGAGCAAGATGATGGAGTCCTTTTCGAGGAGGATACGGAAGGTACTATGGGTAGTACCTAGGACCGATGCGGTCATTGGGCATATAGCTACATATATATTAGTTATTAGGTTTTAATCTACTAGGGAGTAGATGTGTACGATTCACGCATAGAAGCGAGAGTACTATAAACCCAATAAACCTAATATAATAGAAAATGGAAATAAAATGGTATATGTAGAATTAATCTTAGAAGTGTATAATTTGTCCATTCACCAAAACTTTAGTTATGACCCCCTCCTCATAACATCCTACAGGTTCGATAGATGGCAGAGACTTTCCAGCTTTGAGACACTTGTTTAGAAAGTGTTATTACCTTGGTGAGTATTTACTTACTATTATATTTTAGTCAGTTACGCTATGAGATATTTATTTGAGCTCTGATATATTTGTCTTTTCTTATTTGCAGGATACCAGATACCCAACTCGGGCTTCAGTGGGCTTGGATTTTAGCATTTTTGCGAAAAATCCAGACCCACTGGAATTCGGGTTCTTACAGGTTTTGCGAACGGAGTCCAAACGATTTGCTCTTATTGTGATATATCGACTTTATACCTGTTTTAGAGAATATAGATCGCTTATACACGACTGTTGTCTGACTTGAGATAATTTAAACTGCTTTTTATAATTCTTGGATACTCTTAAATAGGTAAACTAGGAGGCATGAATGGGATAGCGCATGGATTTTTCAAAGGACTAGCAAGAGGCTAACTTTTTCTTATATATGTTATTTTATGGAGCCATTATCGCTTATTTATGCTGTGTAGTGCTATGGGGCTATTAGCTCTATTATTGTATATTGAGATAGTTTTATTTGAAGTTTATAATGTATGAAGATGTAAAACTCTTATTTTATGCTTTGTATAATCTGATGAACATATGCTACACTTTGATATGATGTTTTTGGTTTATTCTGATTATGCTACTATCTCACCTGTTTTATATCTTTATTGATACCATATGTTGTCTATACGCTGTGAGATATATTACGGGTTATCATGTAATGACCTTAATTTTGACCAACATTATTTAGGACATTTAATTAGATAAATTAAATGAAATAATGTAGATGGTTAAGGGATTGAGATTTTTAAATTAATATGGGGGTCATGCCTTAATGAATATTTAAGCAAAAGAGAACTAAAAAGAAATAAGTAGGAGGAATATGGTAAGGGCAAAATAGGAATAGCTTTTGTTCTTATACCCTAAACCCTTCCTGCTTTCATCTCTTATTCATTTTAACATTCCAAAAAAAAAAACAAAAACTTTACAAGCTCGGTCGGCCACCATTAAGAAGAATCAAAAGAAGATAAGCTAGGAACCAACTAGGAAGCTTGAAGAAGTTAATCAAAGAGCAAATCTCAACCTTCTTAACACTAAGCTAAGCAGAGTAATAGATTTACATCTCATTTTGACTATAATTTCGGTTTTATGATTATGACCGAATTATTTTGCAAATAATATGCCATGTTACATTTGTTTAAATAGATATATATGCTTGTTGATGATTTATATTGTTTTATATAGATTTTATGATAAGTTTAGATTGGAAAACCTATTAAATGACATCCAAATGACTTGCGTTTTTGAGATATGGTCAAAAACATTATTTTAAAAGTGGGTTTAAAGTTTCATAATTTTCTAAGTTGTTGTGCAATTATTATGAATTTTCT
Organism: Allium fistulosum; assembly: GCA_030737815.1. Lineage (NCBI taxonomy): Eukaryota > Viridiplantae > Streptophyta > Magnoliopsida > Asparagales > Amaryllidaceae > Allium > Allium fistulosum. The sequence goes on along the minus strand of CM060904.1, from coordinate 1,211,825,482 downwards.
ATGAAAGAAAATAGTTAATATTGGGTTTAAATTATTTAAAGCAAGTATATAACGATTTTGGGTTAGAAATTTATATATATTAGAAAATATATTGAAAGTGAATTATGATGATTTTTGGGGAATTTTTCTAAGTATTTTATTATAGTTATAAAATTATTTAAGTTAAGAGACTTAAATGTTTTATCAAGGAGAAGGGCTTATTTGTTAATATGTTTTTAATTAAAATTCTGAATTCGACAGCACTTTTAGAAAAGGATTTTGATAAAGAAATGACAACCAATTACATTTTGAAAAATAAGGCAAGTTAAGTGAAAATAATTTTCTTTTAAAGGCTAAAAATCAGTTTTGCTTGGATTTACCACTTCGCCACTTCCATCTGTTGGCTTTCGACACCATGCCTCCACCAAAGAACCCATTCGAAACCAATGCACATGGTAGCAATCAATTGATACGTAATGCATTGGAATAAGGCGGAAGGTACAATGTCGAAACCTTGCTTTCGAAGGGGTAGAAGTCATTTTTCAAAGCTTTCAACTCCATTACATACTTCTATTTATAAAAGATGCTTTCGAAGGGGTTGAAGCCAACTCTATTAGCTTTCGAACCAATCAACTTGCCTTTGTTTTGGAAAAGAGCTTTCGAATGAGTTGCCGCCTTTTGTTTTATAAGAAGCTTCCGAAAGGATATTCGCTTTGAACCTACTCGAAACCCATGTTGTCGCATTCAAACCTTTCGAATCAATGCATTCGAAATGGTGCTTCCTCTTCTGTTCTTTTATGGTCGCCTTCACAATGCTTTCGAAAGGGTAGTTTAGCTGCTTTCAAATGGTTTTGAAAGGGTTGGTTTCGAAACTATCCTCTTTCTTTTACTTTGGATTAATGCTTCCAAAAAAAATAATGCTTTTGCCTCTGTTCTTTTATGGCCCTTAGTTATATTAGATATTTAGCCCAATGGTTTCGAAAGGAATAATTATTAAAGGTTTCGAAGAAATGTTTCCACGATCCTTTACTTGAACCCAATGCTTTAGAAAGGTATATAATATGTGTTTATAAGGGGAGATCCCCAATGTTTTCGAAAGGTTTATTTTAAGTGTTTGAATGAAGGGTTTCCAATGCCTTCGAAAGATATGTTTAAATGGTTTTGATAGAGGATGTCTAAGGTCATAGTAAAGCTTTCGAAAGGGTTGTTTTCAATGATTTCTAAAGGCATTGTTTGAGGTTTTTAAACAAAGGTTTTGTACATTTTACCTTAGCTTCATGGCCTAAAGTCTTTTAAGTTTAAAAAAAGTTTTAACTTACTTTGAAAGGACAAATAATCCTATTGATTAGATTCATCAACATTGTTTTATGTAAAGTATATGTCATGGCATAAGTGCTTTGAGTAAAGCAAAGTATATGATTTTCTTGTTTCATAAAGATATGATTTCAGGGGTAAATCATTTGTAAAGATTATTTATAAGGAAATGAAATTTTAACATGGTAGTTAACCTTAAGTATATGACAGGAAATATGAATAGGGTAGTTAACCCTAAGTTTATGACTCAGATATTACAAGACCATATGGGACTGGTATGGGGTCACGTCCTATACTTTAGCTATTAGCCCCTAGCTAAAACGGGTCCAAAATTCCAATGTGTAGGGCTTGGTCATAGGTGGGACTAAAATGATGTTACACACAAAAGGGAATATACAGAGTAAAGATAGGTTATTGGTGAGCCAACAAAACCTTTAGGATCAATTGACCCTAGAAGAAGATAATTAAGGGCAGATAACCCAGTAGTGTGTCTAATAGAAGTTAGATTATTGATTATGTCTGGTAGGCCCGAGTCAGCCAATAGTTAATAGTTAGCCAGATGAAACTATAGTGTGGACAGGTTGTCCATTGATCTTCTGATTTTTATGCATATATATATTTGCTATTATTGTTATGATTAGTTTGATTGCAGGACTCTGATTTGCAAAATATATGATTTTAAAGGGATATTAGTGAGGGGAAACTCGTTTCGCTAAGCGACGTGGCCTCACTTAATATTAGCAAATCGAGATGTAATATTATTATTCACACCAGGCTTTATGTTTGACTCGAAGTTTATGTTTTTCCCTTAAACTCTCGGGTGCTCAAAATTTAATTTGAGTAAATTGAGAGTTAGAGACTTTTCAGGTTTAGTAAATTGGACGAATAAGCTTTTGAAGACGTGCAAGAGGCAAAGTTAGCTGTGTAGGAACTATTTAGTATTATTTTCGCTGTGATCTAACTATGACTAATATGTCTATCTAGTACTCTGATCATCCAATGGAGCATCTTCATATGTCGCTCTTGGCGTAATTTGTAATAATTATATTTGATCAAAACCTGAGAATCATTTTGGGATTATGTAATTTAATATGAAATATTGTTAAGTAATGTAATCAGAAATGTTGTTTTTTGAAATCTATGATTTTATTTCATATTGATGTGCTTCTGATATTATGGGTACCATTAACATTATCGTATTTTGTCACCGGAAGTTAATACTATGGACTACTACAGCATCTGTAGCGCTTAGCTTCAGGTCTTAAGATAGGGATGTTACATACCACAATGATTAATTGCATTGTACCTTGATGGTTTCCCTCCATCGGCCGCGTACCATTGCATCGCACTACTTTATATGGATATTGGGTACTAGAGGTGGAGGGAGGTCGTCACATCGATTCTCTCAAAATGAGGTAATGGAATTGCAGGTAGATCGTTGAAAAGTTGTAAAACATAACCACTCATTGTCGAGTCGTTAGGAATATCCGTATGAGATTATATTATTTATTTATGTATTAATGCACCTGTTTACATTTAAATGATTTTGAGATTAATCTATATGTTGATATTGTTATTTTACAAACAAATAAAGAAACACAACACAAAACAAAATTTGAAACCTAACATATAACATAGAACATAAAACCTAGAGCATGAAACTACTTGATAATGGTAAAATGAAACACCGCTAACACTTGACACATTAAACATATAACACAACAAACTATTTGTCTCCACCACATTTACATTTACCTCTTCCAACAATGTTGAACTCATCTTGAACTTCTTTTGAGCGACCAATAAATCGATTTATATGGAAATATCTGTGAGTTGGAAGAGCTTCAACTTAATTCTTACATTCGTCGAATTTAGAACTTCAACGGAGATGGGGATGTTTAGAAGATGTCATTTTGAAATTGAACTTGAACGACATAGTTATGAACATGATCGTGAATGGTATCATATTGAAAGAGTTTTTGAATGGCATTTTCATTTTCATCTTGAACGTCTTCACTTTAAATACATTTCATATCTAATAGGTTGGTGAAAGTTAAAATGTGAGATTGAAAAATGAAGAAGATGAGGGATTGAAAAATGAAGAAGATGAGAGTTAAAATCTTAGGCAAGTTGTTGTGTACAAAAATCATATGAGTTTTGGTTTCTAAAATTTGGTTAAGCAAAACAATAATACTCCTATGGGCGTGCAACCAGTATTACCTAGGTCATATCAGCGCTCTTCCAAAGCGCATGCCAAACAATGATATTGCTTCTAGCTATTTGGATATTGGTTTTTGATAGTGATTAGTATCGTCAACTTCATACAATCCATTTGAAAATACTTGGAATTCGATCAGCAGTGAAATGTCGTTTGCTCCTCATTACAGTAGGCAACTTGTGATCGACCGCAATAAAAAGCATAAATACTTTGCATTGTCGATTGACATTTTCCTTGTAAATTCGGACAATCAAATGACAGTTGACCACCGAGTGCAATGAAGGTTGAACAACTTTCATATGTTGATGATCCAATTTGGGTACTTTTAAGTGGTCCCTCTTTTGGTATTATATTAGATTCTCTACTGAGTCTCTACTTGTTTTACTGTTAAAATGGTTGAATACTTGATAGAATAAGTGATAAGGGTTTTGTAGGTTGTTTGTTTTAAAATATCAGGGCTGATTGTTAGCAAAATCAATCAACAATTATTTTTTGCTTTTGGAAGAGCTAATTGCTTGTTGAAGTAGTTTCTTGATAATACATTTTTCAAACATAATTTTTTTTCCATTTTTTTATTCATTGCTTTCAGTTATATTAGTCAAACAATTTGAATACGTCAAACTTAGTATTAATTTTCACTTCAACCCAATTTTTTCTATGTATAACTAAACTTTTATCATCTGGTTTTGATTTTAGTTTTACTTTTGTTAATTTTTTCATCACTAGAAATCAATATAAAATATTCGCACAAAGTAAAAGGTGTTTTGTGATGCCCGCAAATAGCTTTTGAACAAAAATATAATAACCATCAAGCTCATTATTAAGAACCAAAAATACATATATCCTTGACTCAAAGGTAAATATAATATGTAAATGAAATTAAATAAATAAAAAATATGTGACATCTTTTGTGTTGGAATGAAAAAATACTTGGATTTCCATCCTTAAATTTGACAAAAAATATGCGATTTATACGAAAATGAATAATCAGTATGAACAAGGATGGGTAATATCTTCGAAATAACATCTATGTTACCGAGAAAATTTGCAATGAGAATGCAAACAAAAGCATTCCAGCTCAATAATTCCTCTGTCCAACTTCCTCTATCCAATAGCCGATCTTCCACGTAAAAATTAATTAATTTTCCTAACAATCAGCATATGAATTTTTCTTCTAGATTCCATTTGAAAATCTTCGCATTATCCAATTTATATTCCGAAACTAGTCTCCTCCTTTCTTTTGCACATTTCACTAAAGCTCACACTTTTGTTATCAACCAGCCGAATCCGTACTAATTTTATCCTTCAATGCATTTCAACCACTACCCATTGCACCTACACTTGTGTAGGCATGCCAACTGCTCGATACAATTCCCAAACAAAGACTCGTTTTCTTATTGCAAATGCCAGGCCTTCATAAATTTATGATAATCTTCTATTGATTGACCTGAATCGGTATGAGTGTGGAAATTATTGTCATCTTGACAAAAAATTGTTACATGAACAACAATCATTCATGGATGTTAAAGAACCTCGGTGATGTGAAGAGTGATCTAATATTCGTGGAGGGTCTATTAGTTGACTATTATCAACGGATATGCTCAACATGGAAGAGGTATGAAAGCTCAACCTAGTCATATTTCCAATGATGAAAATTAAGAAGGAAACAAAATGATACAGTTATAGCACCGTAATATGAATATGAGACTGACTGAACAGAGCAGCAGCATCCTGGTTCAAATATGTTGATTTATTAGGTAGGACTGGTAGGCTTAATAAAGCAGTAAATTTATTGTTAGTGTGCAGGTAGAGTTTATACCGATCTTGTGCTGGAAATATAGCTGTCAAACGAACTCGCAAAAATAAGAAATTCAAAAATGATCTAGCTGGATTGAGCGTTGTGGGAGTAAGAGCATTGGCAAGCACTTCCTCAAAAATTTAGTGTAATGCAAGGGTACCATGATTTGTACCGGGGTACTGCGTTCAGCGTAACCTCCGAACAGAAATTTCTTTTTAGTACTGCAGTCAACGGACAACCGCCGACAAAACAGTGTTTGACCGCGGTATCCGTGCCTTTGGCACCACACTAAATTTATTTAAAAGCAAATGTAATGGATCGGTGCTCTGGTTCCAGAGCACTGCTACATTAAAAAGTCCCTAGTCATTAAGACACATGGGATCTCAGGATCCCACATATCAATTTATCTATCTCCGGTAAGTAACTATTCCTTGAAAGTTTGTAAGTAAGAGAAGCATTGACATCTGGTGTATTTTAGCAAAGATAGAACTGATAAAGAGAAACGCTATCCTAAGTCGCTTTTATGCAACTGAGATGTAAAGTCGCGCTTTGTTGGGTAATTTCCATTGTTTATTTGATATTGAACAGCTGGATCCCACCACATATTCATATTTTAATATTGCTTAGCCACTAAAATGGCGAGTATATGTCCTAGTCGCTTTTAAGCGACTTCCCTAGAATTCACCATTGATAAAATGCACTGATGCAACTAAAATGCATTCGATTTATGGAGGCTTCTAGATTTATAATCTAATGACCTAGAACTTTTCAGTGTACACATGCTTTGGAAAAATCCGGAGCAAGTGATCTATTACTTATATTAACATAAGTTTTGAATATCAACTTTTAAGCAATGCTGATTGGATATAATAACTAAGAATGTTTGATAATTTGATTTGTAAGTTATAATAAATTAATTTTGATATCTAGCTACTATAACTTACAAGTAGTATATGTAGAATAAATTACATAATTTTTCATGTCTATGTGAAAGGATGCCGAATGGAAAACAACATTATTTTACTTGTAAATTGTTCGAAAAAACAAGGCTATTTTAGTGGTTTCCTAAGTCAAAATTATTTATGAATTCTATCATAATTTATAAGTAGTAATTTGTTGTTTCTCCCATCTTAACCTATTAATATGCTACTCCTTATAAAGAGTTCTCCAACACCTAAATTTATATAAGTTACCTGTAAATATTTTTGATTATTCTTAAGTAGTTTTTTTCAACTGTATGTTTCATCCCAAATCGAATCGGAATTAATCCGAATTCATGGGGGTATGAGTTTACCTTTGATTACCCAAACACAGGCTGGATCCCAACCCAATTAATACTAAGATCAGGTATGGTTTTATGTATGCAGATAAGTTTGAGTCTAACCTCAATTGTTAATTGTTATTACAAAATATGTATGTACTATGTTTGTGTATGATTTTGTTTGCGTAATTTTGATTGTAAAGTAGCTTTATTACCATCAGTTTGTTTGTAAACTTGTTTGTGTGCCATTTTAAACGCGGTTATGAGTTAAAAGTGGGGATGAGCATTCGGTCGCTTTTGAGATATAAAATGTTAATTGAATCGGTGTAAAAAAATTTGAGCCTAAACTAAAGAAAATTAATCTCATTTAACTCGACCAGTAAGCAATCTAACTTAATATTTAACTCTACCTTTAACTAAAATATAAAGAAGTAATTAAGAGAAATTAGCATGTGGTATGATTAGAACATTAAATTTACTCAAAAGAAAATGCAAATATACGATTAAAGAGTTTGTACTGAGTATATTTTATTTTAAAAAATGATTTATTTTTTATATATAAACTCTATTACTAAACCAGTTATAAAAAGTTATTATAATACTAAAAATTTCAATAATAAAATAAAAATTCGGTTAATTAGGTTAAATTGATAATTGAATAAAATTATTTCACAAACTGAACTTTAACTTCATAACTGAGCCGGTCGAAATGAATTGGTTTAGCACTAAAATTACAGACCCCCTATTTCCTACCACAGAAAGAATTTTATTAGCATGTGACATTGTGCAGTTTCATCGTTGTCAGATCCAACGCTTCTTATAGACCACTTTTGTTCTTTCCCAGTGAGTTCCTAGTTTCTCTGGCTGCTAGTTGCCAGTACTAGCCCTACCATATGAATGTGCCATCGGATGCTATTGTAACATCGTTTGAGGAAAGTTGCATCTTGAGTTTGGATGGGGACTCATTTACATTTCATCCTCCTCATGTATACTTTGGCATGTGTCCCTCAAACCTTCTCACCTTTCCCAGGACGACGGTGTTGTAATCCTTCTCTTATTTGATCGGATAGGCAACAACTAACAAGGTGTGTAGCTTAACAAGGACGGACAATCAAAAGGGAGGGTTTCCCTTGCATGCCTTTCAATAGAAGTCTGAAGGACAGGAAAGCCTCCTAACTCTTCTCTGGGTGGTAAGTAACCAAACTCAACCACTTTTGTGGTCAAGGCCCTGGATCCTTCGGTTTCTTTTAAGATTAAGATGGCGCAGGAGCTTTTTCATCAGATTTTATAAGTGGCAGGTACTAATTTCATGGCTATCAAGCTTGATATGGAGCATGCCTCTTACATGGTATGTTGGGGTATTTCCTTGAAGAGGCTGGCATTCCAAGCCAGCATCCGAACAGAGAATGAAGTTTCACACTTAAATAAAAAGTAGATTTATGCAGATTCCTTTTTTTTTGGATTATTTTGAACTCCATGGCGCTCTTGATAGCTTCACAGTCCTCTACTCTGGTTCATTAAGCAGTTGTCAGCAAAAAGAAGGCGAGTGATGGGTAGCGAGATTAGATGGCTGGTAACCATATAAGGAAGCTTCCATCTGCCATCTCTTTAAGTTGAAGATAAGATTACCTAGGATGATAGGGAGATAGTAGGCATACCCACCTTAAAGTTGCAGCTAATTCTGGTTGAATGCACCTGAAAGGATTTCTATGAACAAGAACCCCAATTTTTTATGTTTCATGTCTACGTAGAATTCAAACTGTTAGGATTCTCTATCGTCTTCCAACATAGTATTTATATCGGAAATAATCCTCCATCAACAGACATGGAAAAAGTGCAAGCCAATACTTTCACAAGAAAGCCGCTCTTGGTTGGGTAAAACCTTTATTGGGTACGAAGGAAAGCGCTAAAAGGGGGTAAAGCAGATATTAACTTCTCCTTTGCCGCTACTGCCGAGGTCAATTGTCTATGATGTATGATCCCTTAACTGGCTTTAGAAAGACATACAAGGACTATCGAAGACAATGAGATTGGTCCTCTTGGAGTTCAACTCCAGGTGAAGAAGAATGCTCATTACTCCTTTCAATATTCGTTGCCTCTGGTTCCTCATTTTTGATCTTGATAGCATGGGAAAGCCCAAAACCTATCAAATCTTTCTATGGCCGCTTCATTTTTATTTATTTATTTATTATTTAATATACTTTTTAGGAGCAACCTCTTTCAGGTATGAAAGAACCGGCCGTTACAGGCAAAGAGAGCATTGTTTGCGCTTCATTTCCTTTGTTTGTATGTAGGATTTTTTTTTAATACCTTTGTTAAACTCAATTCCATTACTATCCAATTTTTTTTGCAAACTTTGTTTGTGTGCAATTTTTAAAAAGTTAATAGCTAAAAAGATTTTGTTACCCAACGGGCTTGAGTTTAACTTTGATTACCCAAACACAGGTTGGACCCTAACCCAATTAATACTAGAACCAGATAAATGGTTCTTACCCATTTACAGACCTAGACTGGTATATGAAAAGGGTACCATAGTACTGAGACATCTTTTCTTAATCTTATTCACATCCAGAAAAGCTTTACGGTCCATGACCGATTAGAGAATGTGTCCAACAATTAAAATAAGCAAGCCTTGCCAAATTCGATAGAAAGAAAATATATGCCAAACTTTTTCGAAAGGTAAGAGTGCTGGGTTGCCAATCTTTTAGTGGTGCGCCATATCGAGGCTCGGGTATGGTGATAAGTATGCAAGGGCTGGGTCGTCACTCCTTTAGTGGCGCGCTACAACGACGCCCCGATGTAGTGATAGATGAGCAAGAGTCTTTGCATTTTACTCGGCGGATGCGAGGGGCAAGGAAGCTAGTCGATGAAAGTAAGATTCGGTTATGTAGGATACTTAATAGAAAAGTTAAGAGAGATAGTTGATACTATAACTAGGAGACGTGTAAATATCTTATGCGTTCAGGAGACCAAATGGACGGGCCAGAAGGCGAAAGAGGTGGAGAACACAGGCTTCAAGTTATGGTACACGGGAAAAGAACGTAACAGGAACGGGGTAGACATTTTAATATACAATAACCTTAAAAACGGAGTGGTTGACGTCAGGAGACAATGAGACATGATCATCTTAGTCAAGCTGGTAGTTGGTGATATGGTTTTGAACGTCATTAGTGCCTATGCCCTACAAGTAGGCCTAAGTGAAGCCGTCAAGAGAAATTTCTAAAAAGAGTTAGATGACATGGTTAGATATGTGCCTAGTAGCGAGAAACTTTTCATAGGAGAAGATTTCAACAGCCATGTTGTTACAACTAGTGGGGGTTTTAAGAGAGTGCATGGTGGTTTTTGGATATGATGATAGGAACCAAGAAGGAGAAGAAATATTGAATTTAGCTATTGCTTATGATCTCATGATAGCTAACGCCTTCTTTAGAAAGAGACAATCGCACTTATTTACTTTCAGTAGTGGCCAACACTCTTGCTAGATTGACTTTGTCCTAGAAGAGATGACAAACGAGCTTGTGTAGATTGCAAAGTCATACCTGGAGAATGTGTTGTCTCACAACATCAGCTTTTGATATCCGAGTTTCGTCTTCGAATATGTGTTCGACAGGATAAATGAGCCAAGATTAGTCAGACGAAATGGTGAAAGCTCAAAGAAGTCGCCTCACAGGTGTATAAGGATAGAGTAATGAGAGAAGGAGCATGAAATATGGAAGGAGAAGCAAATGACATGTGGGATGCGATGACAACGCGCATTCGAAAAGTGACTTGAGGTGTTTGTGATAACGAAAGGAAATAAACGCGAACTTAAAGATTCGTGGTGGTGGAACAGTAATGTGCAAAAAGCTATCAAAAAGAAGAAGGATTGCTACAAGTGCTTACATCATCACAGGAGCGAGGACGATATGCAAAAGTACAAAGTGGCAAAGAAGAACGCTAAAAGAGCGGTGAGTGAAGCAAATGGTAGGGCGTATGAAGATATATATCAAAAGCTAAGTACGGAGGAGGGTGAAAAAAACGTCTATAGGATAGCTAAGCTCCGCGAGAGAAAGACGAGAGACTTCGACCAAGTTAAATGCATCAAGGATGACAATAATAGACTTTTGATGAAGACGATGAGATAAATAATGGATGGAGAGATTACTTCGACAAGCTATTCGATAAAGAAGGTGATAGCACTACGATCGAGCTGGACGACTCTTTTGATGACACTAGAAGACATTTTATTCAGAGAATTCAAGAGTCTGTGGTAAAGAAGACGCTAAACGGAAGAAAGCATGCAAGGCATTGGGGCCTGATGACATCCTCATTGAGCTGTGGAGATGCCTTGGAGATGCAGAGATAGCCTGGCTAACTAAGTTATTCGATAATATTTTCAAATCAAATAAGATGCCAGATGAATGGAGGAGAAGCATATTAGTTCCAAATTTTAAGAATACAGGAGATATTCAAAGTTGCACAAACTACAGAGGAATTATATTTATGAGTCATACAATAAAGCTTTGGGAGAGAGTCATTGAACATCGATTAGGAAGGATGACAAGTGTTTCAAAAAACCAATTTGATTTCATGCTTGGAAGGTCGACCACAAAGACGATTTTCTTGATAAGACAATTTATAAAGAGGTTTAGGGAGCAAAAGAAAGATTTACACATGATATTTATCGATTTGGAGAAAGTTTATGACAAAATACCAAAAAAGGTTATGTGGTGGGCTTTGAAAAAGAAGAGAGTTCCAACAAAGTATATTACCCTTATCAAGGATATGTACGATGATGTTGTGACTAGTGTCAGAACATGTGAGAGCGAAACCAGTGACTTTCCCATTAACATAGAATTACATCAAGGGTCAACTTTGAGCCCTTACATTTTTGCCTTAGTGATGGATGAAGTTACAAAGGGTATACAATATGAGATTCCTTGATGTATGCTCTTTGCTGATGATGTTGTGCTAATTGACGAAAGTAGGATTAAGGTTGATAGACAACTGGAGCCGTGGAGACAGACTATAGAATCAAAGGGTTTTATACTTAGCAAAACTAAAACAGAGTATATAAAGTGCGAGTTGAGCGAGGTCAGGTCAGAGGATCGAGATGTCACTCTGACCAGACAAGTAGCGGCCAAGAAGGAATTCTTTCGATATTTAGAATCAATATTGCAGTATGATGGTGAGATTGATGAAGATTTTAGTTTTAAAATTCAAGCCGGATAGATTAAATGACGACAAACGTTTAGCATTCTCTATGATAGGAAAGTACCACATAAACTTAAATGAAAGTTATACAGAACGACAATTAGGCCTACGATGTTGTATGGTGCAGAATGTTGGTCTACTAAAAGCCAATATGTCCAGAAGATAAGTGTAGCAGAGATGCGTATGCTGCGATGGAGCCGCGGTCATACAAGAAGAGGCCGAGTTAGAAATAATGTATACATGATAAACTTGGAGTAGCACTAATTGAGAAGAAGCTAGTTCAACACCACTTAATATATGGTTTGGACATCTCCAACAGAGGCCTTTCGAGGCATCTGTGCGCGTTGGAATTATAGGCTGCGTCGAATGCTCAAAGAGAGGTAGAGGTCGACTAAAGTTGACATGTGAGGAAGTAGTAAAAAAAGACTTGAAGGATTGGAATATATCTGAAGAGTTGGTGTCGGACATAAGCGCGTGGAAGTTAGCGATCCACGTAGCAGAACCATAAGCTAGAAGTTTTTTTTTGCTTAGAGTTGGTTTAGAGGTAGTGTTATAAGTTTTAAATTGTAGAACTAGTGCATAGAAGCCTAAGACGTAGTGTTCGGTCTTCAGTGATCAATATTACTATTAGTAACATTATTACTATTAGTATTATGATTATTATCATCATGGTTATATATATAAATATTTATTTATTTATTTTTATTTTTATTTTACTTAGTTATTATTATTATTATTTGTTTACTTATTTGACTTTATTTTATTATATTATCATGTTATTATTATTACTACTACTGTTATTATGACTTTTAAATTGACTTTGTCATTTAGTTTTGCACCCCATCTCTAGCCGACCGCAACTTGTTTGAGAATGATGACTTAGTTATTGTTTTTCGAAAGGTAAGGGTGTAAATAATAGAAGGTGCAAGTTTTTCTGGAGCAATAAGTATTCTCACTATCCAATATGCACTTTATGAACGTGAAAATCTTTATAATCTAATACTCAGAATATTCGGGATTTTACATTATAGCCCGACATGCCAGGTATGGGAAGTGAGTTTGAAATACCAAGTGGGCTTGGTTGTGTTTTGATTATAAAAACGACACTCAGGTTGGATTTTAAGCTACCCAGACAGACCGAACCGGGTCCATAGATATACCTACTTATAAGGAATTGCGAAACATGTTCTAGGTCCAAAATTTTAATTTACAGATAGATGAAATGGAATAATCTAAGTGCCTTATGATTTAAAATTTCAAAAATTTATGTCCTATTATTTGACTAAATACAATCAGTAAAAGAAAATCAGAATAACCACTTGAATATCAGTATAGGTTGGTTGGAGTTTGTTAGCGCTCATTTTAGATAGCACAAGGCTTACACTTATATGTATGATGACGACATATAACTGCAATATCATGTGTTCAATAAACACTCGATCCATTGATCAATTTTTGCTTATTTACAGTTTCTCTATTGCAGGGGCATTCTATTTACCCGATTTTCCTTTTATGCGAAGTTTATGAGAAATGTTCCGATTCTTCATATTTGAACTTATCATATATTGTGTTTTTAAAGCTCAAATATTTTACAAGGACATTCATAATTTTCTGTTCCAGATACAGATGATATTCTCAGTTATATTAAGCTGCAGTTGTCTTAGGTAAAAACTAAAAATTAGCCGGAACAGAAGAATTTATACAAGCTTAATGAAGGCAATTTCATTTTCATTCTGCATCTGTTAGATTTTCTGTTAACAAGCATTTCTAACAAAATATACATCAATCTAGTAATAATTCTCTTTCTACCCCATGCTTCACTCCTAATGTTAACAGAAAACTAACAGGTTGCTCACCTCTCACACTTGCACTGTTTTGAAAATCAAGCATAACATTTGTTTGTAGAAAAGCTAGTTGACATCTCACTAGGGCATGGTGGAGAATCCCATGTCAAATTTGATTTCCATTCTTCAGAAATATTAGGTGGCATATTGAATGGAAAGCTATGAGTTTTCATTGCAGTCAAACTCTTTTTATCTTCATGACCATTAATCAAATGCCCATATATCTCCATTTGCGAATCAATCGTAAGCCCATTATAAATTTGTGGCATTCCAAAGTCTATGCATGGAGAAGGGGTCAAGTTAAATAGCATGGATGATAATGGCATCTCATTTGTAGAGTACATGATGCTGGTAGGTATGTCATTTATTTGACTATTGAGTTTATTAGTGTATGTTGCTACATCGAATGGTGGGTAGTTAAACTGGAGTGACGCCGCCGTGTGAGAGTTGCATGGAATGTTTTCTGATATGAATTGGTTTGCATTCATTGTTTGTGAGACTGAGAATATATCTGATTCATTTGTTTCAGGAAGTGGAGACACCCAAGATTGAGATAGTGCTCTTTGTGCCATTGTACTTGTCTTTTTAAAGATTCTGCAAATTGCCCAGGAGTCCTGTTTTGAGATATATAGAGGTATTTGTCAATTTAATATGTTCAGATGAATTACTTGTTAATTTATAATACTGTCTTGGAAATGTTCAGCTGTGGACATTGTAGAAAGATAAATGAAATATAAACCCATGCATCTGTTTGATGTTGATTTGTGCACTCCTACATACAGACACACATGTACATAAACCCATGGATGATATGTACATATCTATTATAATAGTTTAATTATTATAATCTCACATTTAAAAGAAAATGAGATACAAGCAGTATGGACCTTGTCTTTCATCTACTTGAAATAATCTTAACAAAACATAAGTAACACTATCTACTGAAGTTCATGCCCATAATGGCATTTGAAATATTTCTTTGTTAGTTCGGAGGATATGAGTTCGAACCCTTGAGACATCAAAATGAGTGTTTTGGTGCAAATACATGTCATAAAGCTAAGATCTTTATACATGTGTGTGTGTATAATATTGACATGGTTTATTACTGCCAATAAGTGTCGATCTTGGGAATTGAACTTGTGACATTTAATCTCGGGGATTGAACTACTAACCAACTGACCCAATCTTGTTGGTTAAGATTTTTATAATCTCGTAAATCGCTTGCTAAATTTTATATGGAAAGTATGCGGAGTGGTAACTAAGAACATCAAACATCATCATGGGATTAAACACGCTTCTATTTTATTTTTTCCATATGCTTTTTATAGTTAGAAAATCTTACATTGGCTGGTATAGTTTTCTCCAGTGGTTTCTTTGGAAGGGATGTGTTTGACAGAGACGGTAGCCTAAACTCATGCATCATCCAATCAGTTTTTATACCTTTCGCAGCTCGACCTTTGTAAAATACTAGAGATTTCTTTAGTCCGATGCACTTGGTACCCTCCGAAGAATAGATTGGTCTATCGGTTCCTGTTGCCTTCCAAAATCCAGCTCCAGTAACTCTATTTGGTCGCGCGCTATTTCTGTATTTGCGGTCTCGTGGGCAGTAAAAGTACCATTCCTTTTCTCCCGTCGTCGCCATTTCTTCATGTATAAAACAAAGGTAATTATGCTATTTTCCCAATAAGATATTACGCTACAAACACTAGGTTAATATTTGATAAAGTTTCAGTTACATGAATATTGAGTTATTGACCAAGATGTAATCATCTTCATATGTGTCACATTAAGATAATTTATTCTCTGTTTATTGAGACTTTTTCTTGTACTAACTAAATAAAAGGTTTAACATTTTTCTCATGGCATAGAAGTGCAGTAGAAATAATATACTGCCTATAAAATATGTAACAGAGAAATTTATATCATGTGGAAGATCATGAATTACTAAGATAAAAAGAAAAGAAAAAGCAACGATGAACAAACAAATGAATTATTACTTACTTGGAAGATCCCACGGATCATATTTGTAAATGTCCAACTGCCTAATAAGCTCAATAGATAGTGGCTTTTGCTGTATTTTTCTCTTCAAGTAAAAACCTACCAACTCTTCATCAGTTGGATGAAATCTGAAACCTGGTAGTATAACTTCGTCTGCTTTCTCCATATCACTCCTCTCTTCAATTATTTTCTCCATAGCATAAACCTAACTTTCAAATCTTTATGACTGATGAATAATTATAAGTTTAGTTCGATGCCTTCACGTGACTTCTCCAAAAAACACGGCTAGTTTTTAGTGCAGGACTAACTGGTGTCTATGGAGGAAAATGAAGAAGTTGCTCTTATAAATAACGAGCAATGAATCAGGTCAGTAATATTTTATTTATAAAGAATTAGTATCTTCTATTGAATCTATTCATATATATTTTTTAATCCCAGGAGAATGAAACTCCAAAGTTAGCTGTTTATATAATTAAAGTATTTCTCTTTTCACATTGAAATAATTTATAAGGATTAGTTTTGCCTTTCATTGTTGATTATTTTATGCATGGGCAATTTCCAACACAGTATAATAGCTATAATTTATCTATCAATCCCAAGTGTTCTCTGCAAATTCTTCTGATATACCTTATTTTCAATTGATCCAAAAAATCATATCAAGTCATTTTCTTTTCCCTTTTTTTTTTAAAATTTTTTGTGATGGCTCCTATCTTTATTCCTTTTCAAATACATGCCCCTTCTCTTTGTCAGCTTATAGTTTTGAATCTTCTGGATGTTTTCCTAATTGCAGACCATACAAAATAGTTTTGAAATTATAAAATATATAGGGAAAATATGATAAATTTTACATATTCTACTTCTGTATTATTGGTGGTTAAAGAACTAAGCAAAATTGTGTGGGATGAAGTTGTAAGAGACGCAGACTACAAGCCTTGGTAGTGATATAGACCTTTTGATCTATTCAAATTCTGATATAGCTACACACATTTCTTATTGTCTACGAGCAAGTCCTAGTTTAAAATAAATAATTATCTGCCCGACCACCCTTTACCCCGAACATATTGTGTGTATTTTAACCTTAATCAAAGCACTATTTTATAAGTGCATACATACATACATATGTGTGTGTGTGTACACATCCAGCACAGCATGTTGCATCTTAATTTCCGAATGTGTTTTAATTTGATATCTTGTTAGCTTCTCTTTGAAGTTATGAAAATATCCATGTGAAACTTAATCGAGTCGTATGTTATATTAACATATACGCCCCCAAAATGTTTTTGGACTGTTGATTAATTTATGTCCGAAATAGTATTCTGGAAATTGGAACAATATATAAAAAGGATGATGATAGTTCTGAGGTAAAGAGAAACTGATGTGTACATAATGCTAAATGTCGGAATCTTCTTTGACATTTTAAAATTATGGATTCATATTATCTGATGCATAAGTTCATATCATGCAGGTGTGAACATGCGGCTGTTATTATTATAGATCCCATATTATATTGATGACTGACTTATCTTTTCCCTAACGAATGTATTACATCTCAATTACAGTTGCTTTTTTAATGCTGAATAAGAATTTAACGTTAAACCAAAAAATAAAGAAAACTGCTAATATTTTCAATCAAGTTTAACTTACAAAACATGCTAACCAAATTTGAGGATAACTCAATGACAATTATTTTGTTATTTATGTCGTTTTCATTGTTTTTGGCAATAATGGGATGTAATTACATGGAGTTCGCAACTAGGGTCACCAAACAAAACAGCTGCTATCAAAGATGCAAACCAATATGTACTGTATAAGATTCTCTTTTCTTTTTTAAACTGTCACCATATCACCTGTACAGATTAATTTTACATAAATGAAATTGTGTGTATTCTGTTTTGCTAATCAGCAATAATATGAATTCTAATCTAGTGAAAAATAAATTGTAGAATGACATGAACAAGGTTCACACACTATGTAGTTATGTTTTCCATATTCATTTTGCGTATACATAGCCATTTTTTGCACCAGCACATGCACTACTCTCTAATGAATCTATATGATCAATTTAGTCAGTATCGTATAAAATAATACAATTTTGTTGCTTTTTGTGTTTGTGATTAAAGACTAACTAACCATTTCATTAGCCCTACGTATATTCTTCTATATCAAATGGGAGTTGGGTTTTGCTGTACATACAGTGCAGTGGTATGACAGTGAGATTTATGTCCTCTTCTTTGACTTAACCGCTCATTAATTGAATGAAACAATTAATAAAACTGAAAATTAATCAAACGAGTGAGATTGAGTGAACACACAGGGACATAACTCTCCTCGTAGTATGACATAGCTGATGAACAGTGTGGTGCATTAAGAAACCCATTTCAACACATCATCCATCTTTATAATGTCAATGGGATAAGATCATATGAACTAGTTTTAACAACAGTAGAAAAACCCACCAATTAGGCAATTAGTAGATCAAATGTTTTGACTTTATGGTGCACTTTAGCAGAATTGAATCTGCTAAAATGCACCATTCATCAAGAGTCAATAGATCTTTAATCTAAGGGCCCAAATCCACTGATGTTTTCCTCTTACAAGCCAACAGCGCCCTCCTGTTTTGTCCAGGCTTGGGGCGAGGTAGAAATTTGCTGTAGTTTTACAAAATTATGGCTTAGCCAGGAAATGGGGAAAAAGTCGTGTTTCATTGTATTTTTTAACCACTTCCCATGACCAAGATTTGCTAACCATGTCTGCCAAATGGTGAACAAGGACAGAACCTTCCAATTAATCTTAACTAATGGACATGAATTCAATTTTTGGGAACATAGCCATTCCAATATTTGGCACTCTTTTTTTAGGCCTTTCTTGTCTATTGCTTGACATTGTGTTTGTGCACAACCCAAGTAAAAAACTGAGTCAAACACTTCAAACCTAAGCTTCTATTCTCATGATACTTCTTTTCTATTCTCTTGGTATGTGAACACTTAACCATTCCTCTATGATCATGTTTCCAATGTAGGAATTCTTCTTATCTAATCAAAGTTGATTAGTTTATCATAAGTTGGCTCCAATAGGATTCTTTGTTTACTATATACTTTTTTTTAAGCTCCAACGTGTTAGAAAACTGGACGTGATCTTTGGGTTAGACACCAGATGTTGTGCAAGATGTTAAGGGGTAGCATCATGGCTAAACATGTAATTTGTTCATTTTTTAATGGTCGCCAACAAACAAAATAGTGGTACTTAAATTTTACATTAGTAATTGCCGTTTTTGGAAATAATTATATGTATATTCTTTCCTTTTTGGAGAACTTTCTATATTTTGTTCCACTCCCTCATTTCCGAGTTCATTTATTTATTTTTTATTTTTATTTGAAACTAAGTTGGTTAACAAAAAAAAAGGCGAAGATGGTGATGATGATGATGTTGTACAAATCGGTAATAATAATATACCTAATCTAACTGAAGAGCTATTACTACAGAGTCTGGTCACTGAACTCACACTGAGTTTTTTTAAAAGAAAATAGGCGATCATTATCTATGTAGGGGGTTTGAACTCAAAAACTATGCCTATATAATCAAAGATTTTACCACTATTATCATTGTTTACTGACTCATTGTTGTGTGAATATATGTGTGAAATTCGCCTTTCTTATAGACACATCGATCAAATAGATAACTTAATGTATTCGGAATGCAAAAAACAGTTGCAAGACCACAGAATGCAAAGTGGTCATTTTAATCTGTTCAGGATCAGTAAGCTATTGGTGACAATCTGAATGCCATGAGTTGCAAACATGCAATTGGTGAACTAATACATTTTATATCATTTCAAGGAAATATAGCTTGCAGTGGGAATAATCTATGTTCCAAGTAAGTACAACTTTGTATGCAATTAGTCAATACGTACTTACTAGCAGTATTCAAGTCTACTGTCTATTAATATGGAATTGTGATGTTTAAGTCTTCTCATTTATTAGTATTGATATTAGTGATTTCACTTGAAACCATACACGTTTAAATGTATAAATCAATATATTTCCTTCCTTCAACAAATATTTTACATTGAAATTCTATGATTTTAGTCATCAATATGCTCTGCTCTGAAGTCCATGACTTAATGCTAGATCCCTTTCAACTCACTCAAGCGTTATCTTGGGTTCGGTTATTTTGTTATTTTTTTTGTGCATCGTTTTCTTATCCTCTTTGAATCATGGGCATACTTGTGCCTTTTTAGTTATTTTTTTTTTCTTTTGTTTTTTTCCCCTTCTGAATTAACTAAAATAGTAAAATATACCACTCCAAATACACATGTTATCAAGGTTGGAGTTTCGTTGGCCATGTTAAAATTGAACTTGAAGACACTTGAACAGAGCCTGAAACTGCCTTGACATTCATCACTTCAATTGGTCTTTATATTGATCGAATATTTTGTTTTTTATTTCATTGAGTAATTGCAAAGAGGCTTAAAAAGATTTTATACTGACTAATGACAGAGATTGGCTTCATTATTTACCCTTGTCAAGTATGAAATTAAAATAAGTGGTTAATCTTAATTACTATTGATTTAGACCGTGGTTTTATACGACAGCGTGAGATTGTGTTAACAGTATACTGATAATAACTCTGAATTAGGTCATTGTTACTGAATATAAAATAGTCTTGTGAAAGATATTGTAGATACTGATATTGATGTTGAAAACCATTTTATTTAACATACAGCATATTCCGATTGTCAATTTGTATGATCAACACGTTCCATAATTGAGGAGAAGCAGAAATAATTAACACAAACAATTGTTCATTGATGTTAGAGCACTTTCTTGGTATAGAGTAAATTTTGCTTAATTACAAAATAAAACTGACACTGATATTTTTGTCTTCTTAATAAAACCAATGTGCTGTCACATTGTGTGTTCAAATTCCTCTT
Organism: Allium fistulosum; assembly: GCA_030737815.1. Taxonomy (NCBI): domain Eukaryota; kingdom Viridiplantae; phylum Streptophyta; class Magnoliopsida; order Asparagales; family Amaryllidaceae; genus Allium; species Allium fistulosum. Next base: position 1,211,804,947 of record CM060904.1, on the reverse strand, counting down.
TTTTTTTGTTTGGTTTTCAAGTTTCGTTCTTGCTAAAGACAATGTATTTCACTAATTTTTAAAGTGCCATATCTGAGACTAGCGTATAACAAAAAAATCTGCAAATGATTGAGAAATTATCTGCTATATTGTTCCTTGATACAACCGTTTTACGTTGCAGTTAGAAAAATGACTGATAAATAAAGAGAAAAGAAATTAAATTTTATGAACTTAGGTGAAGTCATCCAAGGCTAGAATGCTTATAAGGATTTGAGAACCATGGATGGAAACTTTAGAAGATTTGCAGTTCAAATTATGAAACTTTAAGGGAAGTGAAGAGTTTGTTGCTATTTTGTATGTGTTGAATTTTGACGACACTATATGGAGAATTGAAGTGATCGAAAGTAGTTTGGTGACGGAGAAAACGATTCTCAAATCGGAGCTCGGAGGAGGAAAAATGGCGAAGAAGGCGGAGAGCTGCTTGGAGCAGCAGCTCAAACGTCTGTCAAAAAGGGACAGACATCTGAGTGCAGGGATATGGTATCTTGAGCTTTCCCTCAGACGTACGTCATCTTGGGACAGACGTTTGAGTGCAGATGTAACATCCCTAATTTTTGATAACATTATTCAGAAGATTTAATTAGATAAATTAAATATAATAATGATGATAAGAAGATTGAGATTTGAATAAATTATATATATAAGACCATGCTTATTCAAAAGATAGATGGGCTTTAAATTGGTTTATTAGTTAATTAAACTACAATGGACATATTAGTAAATTAGCCAATTTATTATACACGGCTATATCTTTTTGTAATTGCCCATTCACGTTTCATTTTCCACTTTCACAAATGAAAAATCTAAAACCTAAACCTAAGCTGCCCATTACCTAGGAAGAAAGGAAGAAATTTATCTAAAGCTAAGGATCTAAAGCTAGAGGAGATTAATCAACAACAAATCTCAAATTCCTTATCAAGTTTAAGGTGAATAATAATCTCATACCATCTCTATTTTTATTCTATGATTATATGGTTTCAGATTTATGATTTAAATTCATTTTTGTGATAAATTGGATGACGATGTGCTTAAGTTATATTATGTTGATTTATTTTAATTCATATACATATGAATTTGCACGGTTTTGATGTAAAATCGAGAATCTATGATTTCAAATTGTTATAGAAAACTTTTATGTTAAGTAAAACATGATTTTGGAGATGAGTTTTAATTTTCAGAATTTTCCAAGCTATGGAAATTTTATTACGAATTTTTAATGGAAAATATGATATAATCGGGTTTAAAATTTATTTTGAATATTTCAGGAAGAAATTGGGTCTAAATTTTAATATCTTAGATTACATGAAGGAATCGAATTTCTATGATTTTTGGGGATTTTTCCCAATTGAATTACAAGGGGAAATAAATTATTTAAAAGAAGGGCTTTTCTGCAAATGTAGGTTTTGTTATGTGGAAAGGTTTTAACGTTAAAATCCTTTAATTTGGATTTGAATAAATGCAGCAGTTTTATATGTAAAGTATTTGAAAAGTTTTATGACAGCCAATCAGTGTTTTACAAATAGGCAAGTTGGTAAAAGGAAATTACTAAAGTTACTATATTTCATCCTTTAAATTAGAAAAAGGTGTTCCACCTTTATTAGTAAGCGCCTTTCGACTCCATTGATTCCACCTCAACCCAGTCGAAACCAACATAGTCGAAACCCATGTAGTCAAAACCAATACACAAGATATCACTTATATTGTATGCAGTGGATTGGAAGGAAGGCGTAAGCCTTGGTGTCGAAAGGGTAGCTTCCGATGGCGTCTTATCATACGATGTCGAATAAGAATTATTTTTCTTCTTATGTCGACAAAGAAGGAAATCTAATTGTTTTGGATAATTGTGCTATTTGTAAGTCGAAGGGCATTAGTTCTGTACAAATTTGGATGTTTGACGGAGTGGTTCGTACTCTCACTAATGTACGCTATGTTCCGGGACTTCGGAAGTCTCTTATCTCTTTGGGGCAGCTGGATTCTTTAGGATGTAAGATCACTATTGAAAGTGATAGCTTGCGGGTTTCGAAGGGTGCACTTGTGGTGATGAAAGGTGCTAGAACTCATGGTGTTTATTTGTTTTAAGGTGTGACTATATAAGGTGAAACTTATGTGAGACTTGATAGTTCTCATGGCTTGGATGCGACTAGGTTGTGGTGCATTTGAGATTAGGTTATGTCTCGGAGAGGAGTTTGGATATTCTTCGAAAGAGGAAGATGATCGAAGGAGAGAGCTTCAACAAACTAGACCTTTGCGAGGAATGTGTCATGGGCTAGCAAACTAAAGTGTCATTCGGTGAAGGAAAACATGATTCGAGAGAGATTCTTGAGTATGTTCACAAGGTTGTTTAGGGACCGGCACTAGTAGCTTCTTTGGGAGGAACTCGTTATTATATTTCTTTCATTGATGATTTTTCCCGGAAGGTATGGGTGTATGTAATGAAGGCCAAGTCGGAGGCATTTGAAAAGTTCAAAGTTTGAAAAGCTCTTGTTGAGAATGAGAGTGGCAAGTCTTTGAAGGTTCTAGGGTCCGACAATGGCGGAGAGTATGTTTCCGGAGAATTCTTGGAGTTTTGCAAGCATCGTGGTATTCGGAGGCATTTTACTACACCGGGAGATCCACAGTCAAATGGTGTTGCGGAGAGGATGAATCGTACTCTACTTGAGAAAACTCGATGCTTGAGATTGACATTGGTTTTGTCTAAGGGATTTTGGGCCGAAGCGTTATCAACCGCGTTGCATATTGTGAATCGAATTCCGTGCTTGGTTATTGGTAACAAAATTCCGGAGGAAGTGTGGAAGGGAAAGAGCATTGACTTGAGTTATCTTCATGTGTTTGGTAGTCTAGTTCATGTGCATGATTCGGGAAATGATAAGTTTGAACCTAGCTTTCAAATGGATTTTGCTTGGCTATACGAATGGATTTTACTATTGGACATGGAATCCGAAAACGAAGAAGGTTGTGAATTCTCGTCATGTTACTTTTGATGAGTCGGCTTTATTCAAGGAGAATGTGAGCTCATCAAATGTTCCAGATTTGGTTCATGGTGAATCAAAGGAGAAGAAAGTTATTCCCACATTTCTTCCAAGGAGTAGAGTAGTTGGAGATACTTGTGAGAAGGAAGCGGTTGATGTAACATCATATAGTCCACAGGGGTTCCTCTTGTAGTGTTGGTGATGTACATGATTCTAGAGAGGTTTCGATTCAAGGTGGAGCCAAAATGAGTTTGCATGATGCTATTGCTACTCGGGTTGGTCGTCGTGCGATAAGCCCACTTGAAAGATATGGTGATTGGAACTATCTTAGTTTTTGTGATAATTTGGACTATGCTCTTCATGTAGTTCAAGATGATCCGATGGACTTTGATAACGTCATGGACTCGAGTGATAGCTCGAAGTGGATTTGTGTCATGGAGGAAGAGATACAATCGTTGTTAAAGAATCAAACTTGGGATTTGGTTCCACTTCCTAAAGGAAACCGTGTTATTGGGTGCAAATGGATATACAAGATGAAGGGCGATGGGAGATACAAAGCTAGATTAGTGGCTAAGGGGTTTGCACAGAGAAAGGGAAAAGAGTATGATGAGATTTCGCACCGGTTGTGAGACATACTTCAATCCAGATATTACTTGCTATAGTTGTTATTCACAACTTGGAGTTGGAGCAACTTGATGTGAAAACAGCCTTCTTGCATGATGACTTGGATGAAGACATCTACATGGAGCAACCGGAAGGTTTTGTCGTAGATGTTAAGTCAAACTTAGTTTGCAAGTTAAAGAAATCACTATATAGTTTAATGAAATCACCTAGACAATGATACAAGAGATTTGATCATTTTATGCTTGAAAATGGTTTTGATAGAAGCATCAAGGATGCTTGTGTATATTTCACGAGGTTGGAAAATGATTGTTGGGTGTATTTACTTTTGTATGTGGACGACATGCTCATTGCTTCAAAAGATAAGAATGAAATCAATAAGTTAAAATTGAGTTTGAAATCGAAGTTCGCAATGAAAGATCTTGGAGAAGCAAAGATGATATTGGGCATAGAAATAGAAAGGGATCAAAAGCGTTTTGAGTTGAAATTGACTCAAAAGGAGTATATTGAGGAAGTGCTTTGCCGGTTTAGCATGGAGAATGCATAAGCATCGAATGCACCTTTACATTTGCATGTGAAGCTTTCGAGTAAGGGATCTCCTATCTTGGATAAAGATAAGGCTTATATTGCAAAGATGTCATATGCTAGTGCGGTTGGAAGTTTGATGTATGTCATGGTGTGTACGAGGCCCAACATTGCAAATGCCATTGGAATGGTTTGTCGATATATGACTAATCTAGGGAAATCGAATTGGGAAGTTGTGAAGCTTATATTGAGATACCTTAGAGGTGCATCATCTCATGGTCTTGTTTTTTGCGGTAGTGAAAGAATGAATTGCAAGTTGGTTGGTTATTGCGATTCGAACTACGCCGGTGATAGAGATCGGAGAAAATCAACTTTCGGATATGTCTTCACACTTGGTGGAACGACCATAAGTTGGAGATCGAGATTGCAGACCGTGGTTGTTTTATCCACTACGGAGGCGGAGTTGATAGCCGTGGTTGAGGCGGCAAAGGAGGCACTTTATTTGAGACGATTGTTGTGTGACTTGGGATATGAACACGATAGCATTGATGTTCAATGTGATAGCCAGAATGTTATTCACTTGGCGGAGAATTTGACGTTTAGCTCACGAACTAAGCATATTGAAGCGAGAGAGTCATTTTAGCAGCCATGGATGAAGATAAGCAAGTATATCTTTGGAAAGTGCACACAAAGGATAATCGGTGGATATGTTCACCAAAGCATTGCCGGTTGGGAAGTTCGAGCATTGGTCGAACTTGATTCGCTTGTTGAAGTGCTAGGTGCCACAGGGTGGAACAATTGACGGAGGAGCTTGGTTATGGATGATGAAGAGTATCGGTGAGAGATTGTGGTTCTATCTTCTTGGTGAGTACTAGTTTACACTCCTTAGTACTTTTGTCTTTTGGTGAGACGGTTTTGGAATTGGGTGCTTTCAACATTTCGTTAGCGGGCGGTGACTTTGTCGGAGCTCGTTGATGGAGTGTAATGGGTGATGGCTTTGTCAGAGCTCATGGGGAAAACATTCAAGCTTATTCGGTAGAAGGTAGAGTTGGTGATAGTTTGGTACCATCGGTTCCTTGTGATGGAGATAGATATAGTATCGAGGTGGAATGTTGAATTTTGGCGACACTATATAGAGAATTGAAGTGGTCGGAAGTAGCTTGGTGATGGAGAAGACAGTTCGCAAATCGGAGCTCTGGAGGAAAATACGACAAAGAATTTAAATTGTTGTATCTTATAAAAAAATTTAAATTGTTATAATTAAATTAAAATAAATTCAAATTTTATTTGATTTCAGAAATAAAATTAAGTGTAATTTCAAATAAAATATATAAAAGTTATACTTAATTAATTAAAATAAATAATTTTAATGGGTTAAAATTATACTAAATACCACGAAATAATAAAGTCATTAAGATATAAAGGGTGCGTATGTTATATCAAGTTATTATATGTCGTAGGATGTTACATACTTATCATCACTTATTATATATAACACTCAAATTCGTTTTTATAGATTATGAATTTGTAGATAAAAGTTGTTATTATTTACGCACAAACCAATGTACAAAGGTATATGGATGGTTGTTGAGCACACGCAAGTAGTTTATATTCTTTAAAGAAGCCTTGTGTGTCCTAAGATAGGTAGGACTATATGACTTTGTTGAGCACACTCAATGGTCGTGTACTTGTACTTACAAATCATGGAATGACAAGTAATGAGTGTCTAATGTACTTTATGATTTGATGAGCACACTCAAGGTTACAGCGATGAGTAGGAACAATGATTATAATGTTACAAGTTACATATAATATATACAATAATGTTCTATTGGCTATTTATGGACACCATGATTTGTTGAGCACACTAAGGTCTCTTGTATACATGATACATAGGTCGTAACACCACCAAAGGAATCCTAAGAGTTCTCTCTTCTTTCTTAGGGTTTCAGAACATATGAAAAATTTAGTGGAAACCTTATTAGAAAAATATGTTAAGTCATTCTAATAAGTATACATATGCAATTATTATCTAATACACTTAATGAATTTCAAAGAAATTATTTCTTGAAAAATGACATAATAATTAATTTGAAACATAAAAGATTGACAAAGAAATACAATATATTGTTGTGACAGCCTCCATCCCAGTGACCTAACTATCAAAAGGAGTCAACCATCCAATATCCTATATCAAAGGGTTCAAAGGAGCGATCTCTCGCATACACTATTTTGGGTCAACACAGATACGTTACAATATCTGAATACATCTAAAATAATACGCATCTCATCTCAACACAAAGCAACATATATGAGTTGCCAAAACTGAGTAAAGCACATATCAGATCATATATATATAATAAATAACTCAAAAAATACAACATTGATTCCAAAGAATGATACCATAGTGGAAAGTAAAATATAATATATACAAAAGAGATGTCTAGATACATGGACTTCTCAATACACCAGCATATACATGACAAAGCATATACAAAATTGTCAAAAAATGACATCCATGCCTACACTACTAGTCTATACAACTAAAGACAATGTTAGTGCATCAAATTTTATCATTAGGAAAAATCAAACGGATGCAACTGCATATTTTGATTTCATGATTCCACGAAAAGCTAAGATAGTAGTACTTCGAAATCCTAACGTGCCCCGCCGTTCGCTTGATGCGCGAAATTGACAAACATTTTAAAGTGATCATCCTGCTAGCAACACCTTAGTCTGACCGATGTGTTGTTATATACATAGCAAAACCCCGAGTCAGGCTAGAAACTAGCTATGAGTGTAACAGTACAACAGAAATAACAAATCTAGTATCAGGTTCATATGTGATATGTCAAATAAATAAAATATGTCATATACTCCATAATCTAACCCCATACACATCCCATCAAATCAAAATAGTGTAAACACACGTATCACAACGCTATTCAAAGTGGTTTAAACTTTAATCAACTGGAATATCACATCTTATCCACATTTATAAGTTGCAATCTTTATTTATATCAAATGCACTATTCAAGTTATTCATTTGCATAGTGTATAATCACTAGTGAATCCTACTCATGTTCACTCTACTAAACTTTGCCTCGACGACAAGATATTTTGATCCGTTTCATCTGTATATCCCTTAACCAGAAGTTGTAGGTGTCCTCACGATCTATTTGTTGCATAATCATCTCGTACTCGTTGACGCTCACCTTGTCATGCTATAATCATCATCTCGTATAGCCTCCATCATTATGATTACCATCATCATCATTGCACTACGCATGCCCTGTGGTGTGTCCGTGCAACACATTGTTTGGACAAAAATATAGTGACATTGGGCTAGTTCGTCATGATTTAGGCGGTGACCCCAATTTGTCCATTAGGATGGATACTGCCATCAAGTAGTCTCATCTCATATCATTCTCGTCAAATGTCAAATTCTATGCATTTATAAATATTTGGCCTCCCTAACACCATTTATTTCCTAAATGGTGTCATATCCCGTATCTACATCACATATAAATGTCATGCATATATAGCATCACAACATAACAACAACTCGAATAATTGTATCCATAAAACACATGTCAACATATCGTCATAACATACCATAATATGGGATTTTATAACCTGGCAAGATCAAACAAGCAAAACTTAAGATAATCAAGTTATGAGGGCATGCACCACACAAAGCAACCATAAGCCAATTCAAATAAACTTGTTCATTTCATATCAACATAGCATGGCAAATTCACAACTCAACAAGTTGCATTAAAAATAGAATCCACGCTTTCATTTCATCTCACCACAACATATCACACTATATCCTCAACATGACTCAGCATCATAATGTATTCCATAACGGTCCTGTAACTTGCTATATATCACATTCTGAAAATTTGAGTAATCATTTCTTATCAAGGCGACTTAACTTAAGGTCATAATCATCGCATCAAAACATCGTATTTGAGCCTCATTTTAGTTTATGAAAACCACTCATCTATCACATACCAAAGCTTATCAAAAAATGGAATTTTCTTTCAAAATATATTTATAAAACAATTTCAAAAGAGCTTCTAGTTGAAAGCCTAAAAAATTATTTCAAAATCTATTTGCACATCTCTTGTTATCAAAATCAACAAGAACCCTTCCCTTTGCAAAATTTTCAAATACATGAAAAATATTTAAATAAATTCAAAAATAAGATATAAAAATTATATATATACATATATATATATATATATATATAATATAAAGTTTATAAAATGATTTTAAAAATAAAATTTAAGTCATATAACCCTTCCTACCTGGAATTCACCGTCCCAAGCAAGGAACAATCAGTCAACTAGTTAGGTTGCAACCAGTCGATCGGTTGTACAGTTGCGTTATGGTGAAATTTCAGGCAATTACCAACCACGACGATTGGAGTTTGGCAAAATTTCGACGTATTAGGACCTTCTTTTGGTTTGTTAGTTAACTGGTGCAAACACCATGTCCAAATCAATTCATACCAGAAGCAAGAAGTGATTTTACATAAGAGGGTACTTATATTTACTTGATGGTCATGAAGCAAAGAAAATCGATCTAATAGGCTGCTCATTCTATAACAAATTGCAAGCATATAAACATCCAATATCATTCATTTCAGCAATTAAAACATGGTCACACATCATGTAATATCAAAAGTGATGGAAACACTCACTTTTACTTCCAGTATAGCTTAAAATCCTTATTTCTAGCTTCGTAAACCCAAAACCAAACAAAAGCAACCACACTTATTTCAGACCTGATGCTATGCAGGGATTTAAAACTAAATACTACCCACTTTAGGTTAGGAGCTCTTCACCTTGGATTTGAGTGTGGGAAACGGCTAAAAATGAAGACTTTAATGTAACCCTAGTTAGTTGTAGCCATGTACGTGAGTTAGAGAAAGTTTTTGGGTAATAAATTTTGCCACTTATAATATTTTTCAAGCCAATATAAAAAAGTTTTCTCAAATTTATTTCCACTTGAAACCATTTTTCGGCAACAATAATAAGACTATTATCCCTTAAAATAATTTAAAAATATTTATTTATTCCATAAAATATCTTCATAACTTACAAAGATATTTTATTTTCCAAACATAAATTTTAAGTAGTTTTTGAATTCACAAAACACAATCCATCCAAATTGAATATTAAATCAATATTTCACAATTTATTCCAAAATAAACCCAAAAACGATATTTATTGATTTTAATTCAACTAAAGTTCCAAAATAACATTTGTAATTACATTTATCAATTATTTCATCCCTTTATTCATTTAAAACCCAATTTCTCTTTTTTAATTCCAAAAATCCATTTTATTTCTCAAAATATCAATTCAAATCCAAAAATATATTTTATTGCATTTATTTTATTATGCTCCTAACTAGGATGTTACAAATTCTCCGCTACAAAACTTTAGCATGTTGTCGATAGAGTTAACGATATGTCCTGGAGACAATTATGTAATTCGATTGTTTAATTTGACTCTTACAACCAATCTTTTAAAGACCTATTTTCGTAGTTTCAGGATGTAAGTAGGTCGGCCATCGGCCCATCCCTTTTTAACTCAAGCTTTCACTGAGGCAATTTTCGATCCTAAGATTTTCTACTCATTTAAGAGATTATTACATACCTCCGCAAATAACAAGCATTAAAGTGCAGCTACCAAGGCTCGAACCCTCTCCCTTTACTGGGGAGCTAGAAACCCTCGCCAACCGCACTAGAGCTACAGACAAAAAGTATTTAATTGATTGCATATATTAAGATATAAATAGTGTTATAGATACATTAAATATATACAAGTAGAAAGCTTTAGGAAAAATATTTAATTGATTGGAGTTACGAATGTGTTCATAACCCATGACCATTGAATTGATAAAATAAATAAATACTTGTCATGAAATGTACCTAGTCATGATGTATCGAGAACATGATATCAACATATTCGTTGATACTAGTGTATGTAACATGCTTCATACGATAGATGGTGAATTGGTCATGACTGATTAGGGGCACCAAGAGGTTGGGTACACTAAACAATTACATAACGACTCACTGAGAGTCTTATATAGGTTAAAGTTAACTAGAAGATTTTACATGATGATGTGAAGTAGTCTTTTGACTTGAGAAAACTCTATATCTCAAGTGTCCAAACTATACTTTGATTATCATCAACCGCTCAATAATGTGGTCGTGTTAAGGCCATAGTTGGATATAGTTGAACACTTGGAGTAAAGCACTGTTTAAGAGAGGATTCCTCTCCTCCGAATAGAATGTTAGTATAACCGTAATTGGTAGTCAACGTTAAGTCGTAGTCTTTAGCCAAAACAAATTAGTAATTTTTATCTGATTGAACCATGGACTTTAGTGTTGGGTTTTGCAATTAACTATAGATATTATTAGAGTTTTGACCATTAACGGAGCTTTAGATATTTATAAGAAAGCGACGACGAAAAAAAACATGCACAATATATCGTTGCTTAAGGGTGTCACTTTAAAAGATAAGAAAATGGACTTCACTTAGATAATCTATAAGCAACTAAACTCATGTCCGCTAGTGTGATTAAGCAATGTACATACTGGCTTTAATTTTATTTTTTAATATTACCGAGGGTTAAGTTCACACCTGAGAGTCACATAACCTCAACTCTCAATTTTTAACCGAAAATAATTTATTGAAATACTCTATAAAAGTTGTAAATTATCATTATGGAGAGATAATGGTTATATTGAATAATTTATTATTATTTATTAATTATTATTAGAAGGCTTCAAATTAATTAATAAATATATAATTGTTATATATATTTTTAGTTACTTTTTGGCCAAAATAATAATTTAATTATAATAAATAATGTGTATATATATCTTTGTATGTATGTATATACATAAAAAATTTATAGCCAAATTTTTTAGAATTGTTTTAAAATAAGGCAGGCCATACATACATACATACATACATACATATAAATACACTTACATAATAAATATATATATATATATAATATGTATGTTGGTATGAATCAATTAAACGAATTTAATTAATTCAGTGAGATAAGACCTCATTTGTATTGGGTTATATCCTCAATGATGGACCTAAGTAAGATATTTTACACAGCCCATTAGTGTTGCTATAAATATACCCAAATGGCTCATTCTCCAAAGATATAAAATCATTCTCTCTCTCTCCAAAATAAATTACATGTTAATGGTGGACTTTGCAACTCTAACATTGAGATAGAGAAATGTTCTCTTAGAGGCAAGACTGATAGTTAAACATGTAATCACCAATAAGATTATCGAGAAGAAATCTCAAAATTGTTTTTAAATTTTATTTTATTTATTTATATGTTTTGTAATTTTTAAACTATAAATTATTTTATTAAAATAATAATTTGTGTGCATATATCATGTTACTATGCACAAGCTTGTGCATGATCAAGTTTAACGTTGGCAACACAACATCGCAGGAGCAATCTCCAACAGTAGCGCGAAGAACTGTAGATCTACTCGAATTTGAAGGATCTTTTGATCAACGGCAGTGCGACAGACCATCAACAACTGAGGCAACGATGAAGTAGGCAATGTCGACATCGATCAAAAATTAGGGCTTTGCATTAGGGGAGTCGAATTCATTTTTTCATATGCTGGGTGATTCAGTTCATCAAACGGGTCACAATGGTAGGTTGCTAGCGATTTGATCGTCTTCGGTGAACATGGGAATAAGGCAACGTGCAGGATATGTGCAATGACCCATATTTTTACATATCGGCAGATCGTAAAAATATCAATTTCATAATAAAATTGGGTGCGAATCAAATATAACGTTGGGGACTATTAGTCCTTCCGAGTGGGAATAAGAAGTTGACCATATATAAAATTCTTATGGTACTAGATTGGGTGCATATTGATGCAAAAGGGTAAAGTCGTTGCTTATGCTAGTAGACGACTGAAACCACGTAAGTGGAAATACTCGACCCACAATCTTGAGTTAGTAGCAATAGTATTCGTGTTGACGATTTGGAGACACTACTTGCTTGGAAAGAGGTTTAAATTATACACCGACCATAAATATTGAAGTGCTTATTCTTAGAGCATGACCTTAACCTTCGTCAGCAGCGATGGCTAGAGCTCTTGGTCTCCTATGACTTTGACAAATCCTTTACGCCAGTAAGGCTAATGCTGCTGTTGATGCTATTAGTAGGAGATATTCCATTTTTGGAATTATGCTCCTATAGTGGATGCAGTTAGAGTATATTGCTGGTTATGATTTTTGTCTGAGGTGTGAGCTAGAGTCAGATGTGTTGGTAAGCTTGACTATTAGACCTACTCAGATTAAGTGGATTGGAACTTTTCAGTGGCGTGATGTCAAACTAGTCGAGACCATTGCCAAGGTAGAAATGAGAGTAGATGCTAGAGAGATGAAGCAGTACAGACTCGGTTGGCTTTATAAGGATGGTAGAATGTTTGTGCGTATTGTCGATGGATTGAGGAATGAGGTGCTACGTGAGTGCCATCATTCAAGATTGACTATACATCCCAGAGGCAATAAAATGTACCATGATATGAAGCAGACATTTTATTAGGAAGGGATAAAGAAGGATATCGATACATTCATATCGAAATGTATGAACTGACAATTAGTTAAAGCTAAGTAGAAAAATCCCAGTGATTTGCTGTAAACGGTTAAAGTTCTCGAGTGGAAGTGGGAATAAATTTCGATGGACTTCATCGATGGATTTCCAAGGATCAGAGGAGGGTATAATGGCATCTGGATCGTAGTTGATAGATTAATGAAGAGTTCTCGATTTAGGCCCATAAAGTCCAGTAAAATAGCTTTGAAGTTGGCCAAGTTGTATGTGAAGTGAAAGGTATGGTTCCATGGTGACACTCGTTATTCACAAGCGGATTTTGGAAGTGTTTACAGAAGGTGTTCAATATGGAGTTGGATTTAAGTACAGCTTATCACCTACAAATTGATGGACAAACCGAGAGAATGTCGTATCTTAGAGGATCTTTTGCAAGCTTGCATACTTGACTTTGGAAGCTCATGGTATGATCATTTGTGTCTAGTTTAGTTTGCATACAATATTAATTATCAACCGAGCATTGGTATGGCATCATTTGAGGCATTATATGGCCGATCACGCAACGCTCCTTCATGTTGGTGAGAAGCGGGTGAGAAACTAATACTTAGGCCAGATATGATTAAAAAGGCTTCAGAGAAGATCGAGATCATTCGAAAACAAGTGAAAGTCACTTAGGATAGATAGAAGAGCTACGCTGATAAGAAATGTTAAGATTTAAAGTTCCCTATTGACAATATGGTGTTTGTTAAGATCTCTATATTAAAGAATACAATTAGCTTCAATACTAAGGGCAAGTTGGCACCGCAAATCGTAGGTCCTTGTTCGATACTTGAAAAGATTGGGAACCTAGCACAGTCGACTTACCTCAGAAGATGGCAAGTATGTAGAATGTTTTCAATGTTTTGCATCTCAGGAAGTTTATGCACGACTTAGGCGTGATTGTCTCATCGAATAATGTGGATGATATATACGTTGAACTTAAAGTTTCAAGGCCTCAGAAGCCGATTTGTATAGTCGAGCAAAGTACGAAACAACTCAGAAGGAAGACGATGCAGTTGGTAAAGGGTCAATGGGATGAAAGTGAGGGCGATAACATATGAAAAACTGAGGAGAGCCCGAGGACTGTTTATCTAAAGCTTTTTACTTGGTAAAATTTCATTTATTGCATTTACTTTCACATTTGATATTCTATTTTGCTAGTTTAGTACCTTGCATGCTAGGGTTGGCATAGGTTTTATTCTTTACTTATGCATGCATGTTTGATATGCTTGCTTGATTGTTAGGCGTGCCTGATGTCTATATTTTTTGATTACGTTTGATTGATTGGGATTTTGGAGGCAAAATTCATAAATGGGGAAGGGAGAATGTAATGACCTATATTTTTACGCATCAGCGGATCATAAAAATATTATTTTTATAACTAAATTAGGTGCAAATTAAATATAACTTTGGAGAATGTTGAGTATTGACATTTCATGCCCCGAGAATAAATATTGGACGACTTTGACTTAAAAACTTATGAAGACTATAACTTTGATAGAAGCTGAATTAAGGTCTAAAACCACTTCCAAATGAAAGATATGATAGTTTTTCTTTCCGTAAAGTGGCCATAATAGATTTTTTGCCTTACGATTTAGGAGATGACCATTTAAAGTTAGATAGTTTTTGGATAGATTAGTATGTAATTATACTAAGCCCATAATTAGCCCATTAGCTCATTTTAGGACTTAAGCTAATAGTAGTTGATGGAATAGCCCCTAATCACTTTCCTACATCCCAAAATCTACTCTTAACCTCCATTAACTAGCTTCTTAGCCAAAACACCATTAAATACTTACTTTAATTAGCCAAATCAAGTAATTAGAGGGTAATTAACATAAGGTCAATAAAAAGACATTTGGAATTTAGAAAATTAACATTTTGAGATTCGTGCTTGGTTGGTTATATTCATTTCATCTCGTTTTTGGCGAGATTTGACCATTTGGTGAGTGATTTATGTCTCTCACTATACAATAGTTGTTAATATAGATTTAAATGATGTTTTAAAAAAAATTCAAAGATAAAAACATGATTTTGACTAGTTCTAAACTTAACTTTGATTGATATGTATTAGATGAAATGCTGATCGTTAGTGAATTACAGTTAGCGCTTTGTTTTATGTTGGATCTTGTGTACAAGGATGGTTTATAGGATGGAGAGTTCAAGGTGAAGTGCATAAATAATGAAGATCCATATTGATAGAGAAGAGTTTTGATGGAGTAGTGCTAGAGTTGCATGGGGTGTATCGACGCAGATCTAGAGACCACGCAAAATGAAGCAGCTAGGTGCACAGGGAATATAAGCAAGGAGCTAAGTCAAGTCATTCAGGCACCATCCCATATGGGTAGATACCGAATGATGGAAGGGGAGAATTTAGCGCAAAGTTGCACTGGAAGGGTACTTCGAGACTTGCATGACGGAGTCACGGTGTTCGTTTTGGGATTTAGACGAGAAAGCGCAAGGAAGACTCACCATCGAATGATCATGATGGCTCAACCCTAAATGATCTAGACTCGAAGATTTTTGAATACTGACTTCGGGCTTGGAGTTGGGTTGCATGCGAGGAACTTCATGGCTAGCCTAGGGAAGCTTGAAGATGAAATACTTAGTCGTTCTTGGCTAAGTACGAAATATAATGGGTCGCTACCGACCTATATCGGTCGATACCAAACCATGCTATTTTTGATATGATGGCAATGGGGCTAGGGGAGTATTTCCTATCGGTCATAGGCCAATTGGTTGGAGAAATAGTGGATACGACCATGGCCAAATGATCTGATGAAGGAGATGACTCGAGACATATGCATGGGTTTGTGTTGGTTACTTCGAGTATGGCCTAGGGATTTGATGCGGTGACTTCGGGGTTGAGGTAAAGAGACTTTATGACTTTTGATGGATGTTAAGAGGACTTCCTGACTTTAACGACACAATAATGGGAATTGGGTTGATGATCCATGAAGGCAAGTTCGTTGATGTGAACTTGTGAAGTGGAACATATGATGTGTCATATTATGGAGACGTGTGCTAAGGGATTGTTGATTGTTGGAAGGTTTCAACATATGCTCGTAAAGATGGGGTATATGAGGACGTTGATATGGATTTGACCATATCATATATATTTTACTATAAATCCATGTACACAGGACTTTTTGACCATAAGTCTAGTTTTCTAGCCTTTGAAGTGGCATGGATTCGAGCATTGAGAAACTGAGATGTTAAGTAGTCTCTGACCTTTGATGTGGCCATACGAGCTATCATATATCCAATGCACTTGAGTGGGTGATGTAAGATTGCTTGATGGTTCCTACGTCTTCTTTATTCCATTAGGGATGTTACATAATGTTGGTATTACTTAACGGAACTGGGCTAGTCGGAAGTGGGTTAAATTAGTGAATTTTAGAAAAAAACTCGCTTTAATTTTTGTTAAGTCTTTGAAGCCTAAATGAATTTATGATCCAATCTAAATATTTAAAATAAGGTCATTATTAATTTAATATTGTCTAGGTGTTTTTTTATGTTTAAGTTTTAGTTTACAAGCGTATTTGATATACTTATTTGTGTGAGATGCACGTGCTATAGATAAGAAATGTACACAGTTAATATTACCAATAACGAGTTTGGTTTGAATTAAAGAAATGTTTGAAATTAAATATGGCATTTACTTCACAAGATCATCTTGTGATTTCAAATCAAAGCAACACATGTATGTTACCACAAATATATACATTGATTGTAATATATATATATATATATATATATATATATATATGAGCATTCAATAGCACCCCTATTTTGCAGCACCCCTCTTAGCCCTTGATTTCCACCACACATTCCGAATTAAATAATAGTATGCTGTGAAAGTGAGAGAAACAACTATTATTTAAATCAGAATATGTGCTGCAAATTTGGGTGCTAGAGAGGTACTGCAATATAGGAGTGCCATTAAACGCTCGTCGTATATATATATATATATTAGAATTTAAAGTTAGATTAAAATTAAGCTTTTAGTTTAGAAAAGAAATACACAAAACTTTAAAGTTGAAAATAAATAAAGAATTTATAATTCACACAAAAGTCCATTTATAAATTTTGGATTGGAAGGATTTATTTTAAAACAATGATAAAAACATTCATATTCAAAACATCAACCATTTAACAAGAGGAATTAAGTTTTAATGTGAAAGTTTATTAATTAACATGAATAGATTATTTAAATTATGTGTATAAATATTATAAAATTCTAAAATAGATCTCAATCAAAATTAGTTTTCTTTAGTAACAAATTTTTAATGCAATAGAAAAGGAATTGGACAAGTTAGGCATATGTAAATTCATGATAATAACATACAAATCTAAACAACACAAAATAAATCAACAAATCAAAAAAGAGAAGGGAGGACTAAATCATATCAGTAATAATGAATATATTTTGAGATGAGATAAGAGCAAAATAAGAGCTGAATTAAATCAGTATAATTAACATACTTTCAATAGGGATAGAGGTAAAAGGGTTTGAATTACTTGTTATAAGATAATCTGTAAACATCAGATGTATCAAACACATGAGTAACATAAATAAATTAACTTAGATAATTAGCTAGGGATGTTGCCAAAAATCACACCTTGAAACGATGAATCAATTCTCCTAGACTCAGTTGAATCGATCTTTGGATTTTGAAAGAATCAAGGGAAGAGAACCTTTTGTTTTTTATTTTGAAATTTTGTTAGGTTTTGGAAGCCATTATTTTCAGCTGGGGTGGAAGAGGAGAGGAATAAACATGAATTATTTGAAGGGTCTTCTAAAATGAATGAGAGAGAATATATTTTAAAGAAAATATTGAAACCTTCCAATTCTCTCCTTTAAAACTTTCTCTATTTAATTCCTAAGTAAATCTCATCAAATCTTCTCCTTTTACTTATTATCTATGGATGGCCATAATAGGTGCCACATGGCCCTTAAAAATTTCCAAAATTACTTGGCGCTTAATCTATTTAAATCCAATTTAAAAATCGATATCGTACATCAATACACGCATTTATAACTTTTATTTATGCAGTTTATTAAATACTAATGGTATTAAATCAAATAAAATTTTAATAATTAATATTTCACAAATAATAATTAATTTAATTTATTTAGAAACCCACTTAGTATTTTTTTTTAAATTTAATTTAAATAATCCACCGACATCGTATATCGATAATGATAGAGTTAGGGGTATGACCTAGGGGCAATTGCGTAATTGTTACATATATCTAACTCGTTGACCAATCTTGTTCGAAATCAAAGGTATTTTCTTTCTATTATATACTTGATATAATGTGGTTATATCAATTAATTGGTTTAATTAAAAGTATATTTAATAGAAAATCCATAAACGGTATGTTTTGCGATAGTAGTTACAAAGCGTTGTAACCGTGAGTAATTTATCACAATAAAAATAAATATACTAGTTTAAATGTTCCTAGTCAAGATGCATCAAGACTGGATATCAATGTATCCGTTGAGATTAGAGTGCGTAACGCTCTTTAAATGTTGGGCAGTGTCTTACTTATTACTTCTGGGGGCACCTAGGGATTACGTACTTATTTGATAATTATGGAACGACTTACTCGATAGTTTTCTGTTGGTAATATAACTAAGGTCAAATAGAAAATATCGATGTGAATGATTCACACAATTCTCTCAACTTGAGAATACTGTGGACCTTCAATATGAAAGCTCCACTTTGATTATAGTCAAATTGTGGCATAACATTCATCGAGTGACTATAGTTGGGTCGAGTGGAAGTATTGGAAGTGAAGCACTATTCAAGAGAGGATTCGTCTCCTCAGTTATATGGGTTAGTATCACGGTCAACTCATGTCAACTCAAAGTCAAAGTTTCTAGCTAAAGCATTTCGGTTAATAATAATTGTTATTATTGAATCAAGGACTTTGTGTTTGGACTATAGAGTTGAATGTTATTATTTTAACCATTGCCAAATTAGAACTAAAATATTATATAATTGTTATTATTTTAACCATTGCCAAATTCCATAAGTCCAAAGTGATATAGTTTTAATGAAGAGAATTGGTATAAATAAATGTCACAAATGGATAACATTTATTAAATTAAAATGAGATTTTGCTGAAATAAAGTAAGCGATATATATATATATATATATGTATGTATACACACAAATATATATATATATATATGGATCTTAAAAACCTAATTCACATGATTTTTTGGCCGCGTATTCCTTCTTCCAGGCTGAAAATAACATCTCAAACAATCCCAAAATTCTTAATTTAAATTCAAGTTAAAACCAGGGCTATTTGACAGCAAAAGGTCGGTGATTCTAGACTAGCAATCAAATGAATCATGGAACATCAAGAAGAAGAGAATTCATTGTTTCAACGTGGACTTGAGGGCATTCGTAGTAGGTAATATTTTATTTATATATTAAATATATAATCATGCTATTATAGTTTACTACTCACGTACACCTGTGTATATACATATCATTGTTGCTTAATTAGTTAGGTGAGATTTCTATAGATAATGTTGTTGCCACAATAGAGATTGGTTATGTGCAATGTGCATAAAATTTAATGTTCATTCTCATAAGTTATCTATAATCTAATATTCTATGTTAAATAAAATATTTAAATTTAATATTATATTAACTAATATATATATACATATTAATTTGTCAATTAATACATATACACAATTTGTATCAAAGCATATATATTTATATATATACTACATAATATTAAACTAATATTTTACTAATACATGTTTAGGTTTATTATGAATTATAAGAGGTGAAAATAATTTTTATATTATTATTAGATATTAATAATTATTATTATTTAATCACAACAAGATTTAATAAATTCATATAAAATAAACAATTTTTCAAAAATTCAATTATATATTTTTTAAAAGAAAATTTCATAAAAATATTAAGAATTTTTTAATTAAAGTTTACAAATTTTAAATTAAATTAAAAACCGACCGTTTAATATTTAATTAATTAAAAATATTAATTTAATTCAGAAAAATCTGGAATTTGTTCGCAACCTCTAGAATGTGATCCTAGATTTTTAGAAAATTTAAAATTTGACATTTTGGTAAATAGTTATTTTATATTATCTAATTAATAACAAACTAATCAATTAATTCATAATATATATATATTAAAGTGGAAATTAGCCACAAGGGCCTCTTTAGCTAGTGCAATTAGTTTGTAGGACGCACAACTGAAATAATTATTTTTAAGGACAAAATGCAAAATAATTAGTTTATAAGGCCTAAAAACCTATGAAATTATGTCCTTGAAAGTAACTGGACTGCTGACTTTGTCCTTAAAAGTAATTATTCTGCTGACTTTGGCCTTAAAATTAATTTCTATGGCCGTGTGTCCTAGAAACTAATTGGACTGCAAAGTTTGTCCTTCTAGTGAAATGCCCCTATATTAAAATCATAATAATTTTACATTTAAAGTGTTTTCTAACTGAAAAATGAAAAATAATTTTTTTTAATATATATATATATAATTTGTTATGAAATATTTTAGTTCTAATTATTATATTTACTATATATATACATATTTAAATAATTAGTTCATTTGAATTCGCATATATTTAAAAACTTTTTTTCCATAAATATATAATTATATATATATATATATTAATTGTTACTTATACTATATATATATATATATATTAATCCCCACCAACTACATATCCTTGTGATTTACCTGAAGTATGTGTTGTGGGTTCGGTGCATACTTCCTTAGAGTTTACAAGCAAAGCTTGGTTTTCTAGGTCTACAAAAAAAAATATTTGCAATATTTTTATATAATAAAAAATATTTAGATACACCATACATACATACATATTTATATAATCACTTGGATAATTATAACCACATGTATACGCACATATTTGGACAACATACAATACATATAGAATCGGCTAATGTGTTCGTTGCGATGTAAATCTCAACATTTATATACGAGCGTATTTGACCTTGCACTGAATATCATGTTACACATGCACATACATATACTTATATAATAAGTGAAAAAAATCAAATAAATTTCTAACAACAATTTATGAATTTAAATAAAATACATAATTTTATCTAAACCAAATTTGGAAATATTCTAAATAAATTAGACTTCATAGGCCCAATAAAGATTCAATAGGGTAATTTTTGTTAAAACTCACCCATAACTTCCACTGCAGGCTGGCCTAGTTCCAACAATGGTATTGGAGCCCAATAGCCTATGCGGTCTAAATTAGCCATATTAGGGTTAACTATTATGCCACAGCCCAAAGGTTGTCCCTAATAGAAAATGCCCAAATTTGAGTTGGGCCTTGTGCTAATTTTTAAAATTGTTTGAAAATTAAAATACAAGATTTTAAATTTAAGAGTTAAATTTAAAATAAGAAATAATTATATTATAATAGTTATAATATAATAAAATTTTCAAAATGTCTGAAAATAAATATTAATTTCGAAATATTAAAATTTATTAATAAGATTAATAAAATAAATTAATTAAATAAGTTAATCAATTAATAAATGTATGCATGTATTATATATTATGATATATGTTATGTTGTTTTAAAATGTTTAAAATAACATGAGTATACATGTATGTATATGAATTGAATTTTGAAATTAATATTATATAATTAAAATTATTTAATTAAATAAATTAATTTAAAGCTAATTAATTAAATAAAAAATTTATTATATAAATTAATTAAAGGATAATTAGTTAAGTAAATTAATTAAAGGTTGATTAATTAAATGAATATACATATATATAAGTTATATATGTAATAATAAAGGTTATAGTATGTAATAAATATTTAATATAAATGTTATATTTAAATAATATAAAATTAATTAAAATGTTAATTAACTAAAAATTAATTAATAAGATTTAATTAATATATATTATACATAAGACTATTATATAAGTAGTATGAAATATAAAGGTTATATAATAATAAATCTTATATAATATGAATGTATAAACTAAACATGGAACTTTAAAGAAACTCTAAACAGACTTAAGGAATAAATACATACATATTGTACGTATACCATGATTTCAGATGTGTCTAACACTTGAATCACGAAGGCATCTCATAAAAAACACATTATTCCATAAGTCAATATCACTTAATATAATATATTGAAGATTTTGAATTTTTAGTATAATGTTGTCCTATACCATATATATATATATATTAATTTTCTACCATAATGTTGTCCTATACCATATATATATATATATATTAGAATAAAAAAAATCATTTAATTTAACCAATCCGGTGTCCGTGTATAATTTTCTACCATATGGTCAAGTGATACAGATATTTATCATTTCAATCCACAATTTAAAATTTCATGGTTATATATCATTTCAAACCACAATCCTCAATTAAATAAAATCCATAAAATCGCTCGAGTCTATCATTTCAACCCATAACGATTTTTCCCTAATCTATAGATCGTCCAGGTATGTATCATTTCAACCCATAGGGAACTTACAGTGTTATAACAATATAAAATACAACATCTAGTCATCCAATATCAACAATCAAACATCCATCACAATCTTCATCCAAATCAATCAGTAAACCTCAATAGATAACTGATAATCAATAACATGTATTAAATTGAAATTTTAAATTCAATATTAAATTAAACGATGATTAAATGCAATAAAAGTCAAATTTAACTAGAATGACAATTTAAACATACCAAACATCAATCAATCAATTTCAAAACACATCAAAATTTTAATTTAACTAACATAAGATAATTTAGTAATTACGAGTGGGTTAAAACACTCACCTTTGGATTCAAATCGATTTGAAATCCAAAATAAGCCCCAAAATTGAACAGTCTCAGAATTCATCCAAACTAGTTTCAAAACGTCTGTAATTTCGATATGATCATAGCGGAACAAACCGCTCGTAAAACCGACCTCGTATGCAAAAGTTACGTTGATTAGAAAATTTGAAAGATAAAATTTAAATTAAATAAGTAAACAAATCTTATACGTACACGTCAGCATCCACCTCATCTCGTTCACGCGCACCAGAACCCTAGCATCGTAGGCGTTCAAATCCTTGGCCGTTACCCTATCCATGGTGCCGCACGCCTACACAGACGCCTGACCATCGATCCACCTACGCCAACGTCACCTGCTCCTCAGGCCGACCCCACACCACGAACGCCACCACCAACGGCTCCCTCTTCCACCGCCCCTGCCGCCATACTATATTGGCAAATTTTGGCGAACCCGATCTCATCTGAGACAAGCGAACATAGATCCATGGCCTACACAACACCACCTTCCCAACGCCACCAGCCGATCGCCCTATAGTCGCAGATCCACCGTTGGATCGATAACCCTAGAAATAGATGGTCGAGGTTTTCTCTCGATTTATGGACAAACGGCGAATCCGATTGAAAAACAAATCACACCAGTGAATTACGCTCGTCGAGAGCTTCAAACTGATATATAAATTGATATGGTTTGGAGGAGTTTGATTTTTGGATTTGGTTTTGAAATTGGATTTAGGGTTTTGGTTTGTCTGCCGTTGGAAAGAAGAAGGAACTGATAGATGGATAGATAGATACGTACAGAAATGAGAAATAAAAAGGCTGCTAGGGTTTAGAAAGGTCTATGAATACTAACGAAGCCCGATAAGAATGAATAACATATCGAATTGGTTCGAATTGACAATAACGACCCGAAAAGCCTGCTTCACTTCCGAAACGAAAGTGGGCCATCCCATATATCAAAATAGATGTTTTTGATAGTTTTAAACTCAATGGAACATGTTTCAAGTCCTAATTTCATCGTATGAAGAAGTTAGCTTAAAATCGGCTTATTTCAAATTGATTTCAATTGACTTTTATTAAATTTATTTCTACGCGTTTCGAGTCTATATGATCAAACGACAAGTCCGATCGCAACGAAACTTGAAATCTTACCATAATTCACCGTTACGGATCCAATGAAACTAGTTTCGTCGAAATCTGAGACAGTGACCAAAATGGCTATTTTCACGTTAATTAAATAAATTAATATTAAATTAATTAATCACTTTTTAATTCACTATTTAATAACCAACAATTTTCATCATTTTTGATTACTTAACATTTACACTAATTTAAAAAAAATTTACATATCAATTCAGTATTAAATATTACACTAATTACAGTGTTTAATTTCAACTTTAATAAAATCCAATTAAGTATATATTTAATTGCAATAAATTGATTTAATTCGATTTAAATCTTTTTATTCAATCGATTATTACTCTATAGACATAGTTAACATTTGTTTATATATTATTACACTAATATTCCACTAATATTCTACAATTATCATCTTTTACCATATTAGGTGTAGTATTACAATTACATTGAATTTTTGACAATTTTATTATAATTGAAAATCTCAATAAATTAATTTATCCTTGTTACACTCTTTTATTTAATCAATTATGGCCTCATGAATAAAATCAACATTTCTGTACATTTTATTACATTCACATTTTACAGTTATCATCTTAACTCATATTAACGTAACATTTAATTACATTTAATTGCAATTGATTTTAAATTTAATTCAACAGATTAAATAAATTGGTAACATATAATAATTATCACCATTAACTTTTAATCACATTTATAAGTTTATTATTTACAAACAAATGTTATAATACTACTACAACATTACTTTTATCAATTACAATTAATTACACCTTATTTTATAATTAATACCACATTTAAATTATCAATTACTCCTTTAATCCAATTATCAATTAGTATATACATTATCACAATTTATTTACAATATATAACCAATTATAACTTCTTAATCATTTCAATAAATTGGAATTACATTTAAAGCAGTTATCAATTACTTTAAATTAATACTATTACATTTTATTCCAATTATATTCTTATTATTAAATCAAAAAATTTCATTTCCTCCAACACTAAATTCACAAAACCTTATTAAATTAACTATATCGAAAATTACGGGCCGTTACACTCTCCTCCACTCAAAACTTTTCGTCCTAAAAAAGGAAAGGAATGGAAATGAGGAATTAAGTAATCAATATATCTTATTCAAAATATTAAATTTATAAACAATTAATTTACATAATTATATAATTTAAATAAAATATTTCAATTTATAACAATTAAATCCTTTATATTCAAATTAACAAAAGTTTGGAAAATATTTCACAAAAATTTCTAAGTCCAAAATTCACAGAAAATTTCGGCAGAGTCTCCTTTGTACGAAGAGGTCTGGAAGAAATAATAATATCAATAATAACAATATATATCATATTTTTCAAAATAAAATATCCCAAATCACGGGAATAACAATATAATATCGCTATAAAACCGTAATCCGAGAACGTACCTATTTGTCGGGCAAATAACGCTTAATTTATGAAACCAAAAGCAGTAGCTATTGCTTCCATACCTGTATTTCACTTGTATAATCCAAAGAGGTTAATAATTAAGTAAAAGAGAAAATATTTAAGCTATTTCAACAAATAACAAACAAAACATCACAATATAACAATAGTCATTTGCAAACAACAGTACAAACATCATTTTCAACAAAAAGAGCAATCATCCATCCATAGCAACCAAAACAAATGGTTTGTTCGGGTTCAGAACTTCTAATCATATAAAATGATAAATAAACTATGAAGTAAACCATACGCTCAACAGTCGTAGATAAAAATTTATAGTTTATTTATACATCTCTATACAAAATAGAAGTATCCTTTCCCAACCAATCCATAAGCCCAACAAACAAAGAATTCAACACATTTTTAAGTTTACTCTATTTATCTTTTCACATCATTTATTGTTCGTTTCTTTTTTTTACAATGATTTTCTTTAATTCACGTTCATTACTTACAAAATTTTAAATTTTCATTCCTCCATGTAAGGCTTATTTCATTAATTTACATTCTTTACTTACATAAGTTATATCCATTTCAATTATTTGGATCATAAATGAATTCATTATTGAAGTATTGTACACATTTTTATTTCAGTTTACTTCACATTTACAATTTAGTTCGCTTTCCTTTTTTTTCATCATTTACTTTTCTTTTCTCATTCATATAATGTTTATTTTCATTAATTTACATTCGTTATTACTTACAAAAGTTCATTTCTCTTTTATTCATACAGTGCCATTTTCTTTCATTTTTATTACTTTACATTCATTGCTTAAATAACTTATTTTTATTTCAATTATTGGATTGTACATTATTAGGTAGTTTCTTTACAATTCAATTCACCATTTATAGATTATTCCTTTTTCACATTCATTCTTCCATATAAAGTATTATCGAATATTAACTCCATTTCTAAATCATTTCCAATGTTCTCTGAAGTTATAATCATTCAATTTATATGTAGTACTCATTTCAATTATAAATGGCTTCAATATTGATTCAAGTTTATAATTATTTACTTACAGTATTCACCTTTACCATTAAATCTGATTATAAATAGCTTAAAATGTTAACTTAAGTTTATAATCGTCTTTCTTACATTATTCACTTTTCTATTACATTTGATTAGTAACATTTCAACTATTAACTTCAGTTTATAACAATTTATGACATTAGAATTCTTATTTATAGAAGAAATTCCATTGAACTCTTTCATTATACTTAAGCTTTACTTGTATTATATTCTATTGCATATTCTTATTAACATTTCAACTTTTAATAATTTGGTAAGTTATATATATGTCTTTTAGAATGCAACTAAATATTACCCAAGTTTCTCTTATATACTTAGTTAACAAAATGTTCAACAGTTACCATTTATTATTTCCATTTCCATTTCCACTTTATTTACAGTTTACAAATTTTCAATTTCTTATTTTTATTTTAGAAGTTTCCAATTATTAATATAGTCAAGATTTCATTCATTTTAATTTCTAATTTACAGAAATTTAAGAACTAAACAACTGGGTTTCATTTCAATTATTTTAAAATAATATATATAATCATATCTTTTATATATATCAAATCATATCTGGAATTCAAAATTAAGATTAATTTATCAAAACAATTGTGCAGTAAAATTATTACAACGGTCTTTCCACTTAGAAACTCGAAAATGAACGTCGATGATGCATGCACTCATCACCGAAATTATTTTCCAACGACAGAGAGGGGAGTACAGAACTTATTTCCTTCCAAAATTATTTTAAAACATTCCTTTCAAATCATCTTGGAATATTTATATCAGAAAATACTTCTAAATACTACTAGTATTATATTCCAAAACCTTTCGAAAGAAATCTTCAAAATCCCGTAACTTCAGTTCTCAAATTTTAATTTATATTCATTTTATTCGTAAATCTTATTTTTCAATCAATATTTATAAAAAATTTGTACCTAATAAACAACATATTACATCCAACTATATCATTTATAAAATTTATTGACACAAAATATATATAATAGGCAAAATTATTTCATTTACCTATATTTCAAAACAATATTGTGTCGGTCTGTGCTACTAAGTGCTTAGAAATCCCTATCAATGTCATAGCTTCCTATGTACCGACCAGAATTTATAAATACAAAATGGAACAAATTTAACACAATATAAAAACCTTTTATAAGACTAACAAATACGCTCTCTCATACATATACACTCAGCGACTCATTCTATGGTATTACTACCCTAATTTATATGAGTCAGACCCCACAAAGCTAAGGTTATTACTAAACCGAAGCTCTGATACCAACTGTAACGACCTGCCTTTTTGGACATTATAAGCATACACACACGTCAGACTCAAACCATTCAAAAGGCAGACTGTTATGGGGTAAATAAGAAAAAGCAGAGAAAGAAAAAAACAAATACAGAATTTTGCAGCGGAATGACAAAATATAATAATCAAATAAACATTTCATGAAGCTGTTTACAAATACATTAATTATACTGTTATAGTATAGATCAAAGTTACATACAGTAAGAATAAATAATAAATAAATGCAGCGGAACAACATGGTGTAGTGGAATAAATATAATAAATAATACTAGTATAAAATCTTCGTCTTCATCCTCTAGAAAGCCGTCTTCGATAAACTGAAAAGCTCAGACTGACCCGAGCGAGTTGAAAAGACAAAACACTTGAGTCAGAACTAAAAGATCTTATGTAAGTTAAATCAACAGTAAATAAATATGAGTGTGAGGGCGTCGGAGATGTTTACGGGGTTTGACATCTCCTATCCAGTGTCTAACGTGAGTGCAATAACTTAAGAGACGTTCGGGATTACCATCTCCTAAGGATCCGTTAAACTATCTACTATGTAGTACAATACGCTATTATAATAGTGTTTACAGTAAAGTAAAGTATTAAAATAGCGTTAAGGCGTTACCCATATCCCCCTTAACATATTTTATATATTCCCATAGTCTATACAGTACCATACGCTCCTCCATGAGGTTTACCCAGAGGGCACTCCATAGGTATGGTACAAAACAAAGTCGTAGAAGGCGCGATAAGGCATGTGAACACGGCACTCGAGGCAATGCCAGGGTAGATATACCAATTGCGGATACAGACTGGTGGTAACGCATAGCAGCCATAACCACCCACCTCGGAACACACTCCCAAATCAAATCAAGGGGTGGCCACCAAATTAATCACAAAGTAATAGAATAGTATCGAAGAAATGTGCCCGATAGGAGGAATGACCTCACTTGGCCCGAAATGGCTCCTATTTTAGCCACATCAAGCTGACTCACGGGAGTCAGCGTCACGTAAATACCTCATTCAGAATCGTTCGCCAAACCATCTTACTTCATTTCTGGAATATCCACCACGTGCACAGTTGTTAAAGTGGTTTTCGGTATTGGCAGAGAGTATGACAATATCTGATCCCGGTCTCTTTAACAACCAACCGCTTATTTCACACAGGATGGTTCTTTTACATTTCAAAAGTCAATTCATAATTAATATCAAAATATCATATTCCATTTTCAAACCATATCACTTTCGAAATCATATTCACTTCCAAAACCATATTCACTTCAAAATCATATTCACTTTCAAAAATCATATTCACTTATGAAATTATCGATAAGATAGGTTAATTAAATCCTCGTTCCAAAATCATCATATTTACTCAAATATGTCATTTCACCAAAAGGTATCTATTTCAAAACCCAACTTAGGTTGTATTATCATCAAGGATTTAAATGTAAATACGTTCACTTTACACCGTTTGAAATTTTAGAAAATAGTTTAGATAGGCATAAATAGTTTAATAGTTTACAAATAGCTTAAATAGATTAGAATAGTTTAAATAGTAGAAATAGTTTAAAATAGATTTAAATTTGATTTAATTTGATTTAAAATGATTTAAAGTAGATTAAATGGATTTAAATTATCTTAAATAGATTTTAAATAGATTAAATAAATTTAAAATAGATTAAATAGATACATTAGATTAATTTGGATTAAAGAGATAAAATAGATTAAAATAAATTAAAAATAGTTTAAATTTATTAATATAGTTTAAATTAGTTTAAAATAGATTTCAAAGTTATATCCAAACAATTTCAATAACTCAATTTCGATAATTCATTTATATTTGACACTTCAACTTGAAATTCCAGTTTAAATCCTTTGAACAATTCATTAAATCAATTCCAATTTCAACATTTACGCTTGGATTATCGAAAATAATTCAATATATATGTAAATCAATTTCTATTTCAAAATGTCAGTTTATTGAATTCAAAATTTAAAGAGTAAAAAAAATCATTTAATTTAACCAATCCTGTGTCCGTATATAATTTTCTACCCTATGGTCAAGTGATACAGATATTTATCATTTCAATCCGCAATTTAAAATTTCATGGTTATATATCATTTCAAACTGCAATCTCGAATTAAATAAAATCCATAAAATCGCTCAGGTCTATCATTTCAACCCATAACGATTTTTCCATAATCTATAGATCGTCCGGGTATGTACCATTTCAAACCATAGGAACTTGCAGTGTTATAACAATATAAAATACAACATCCAGTCATATAATATCAACAATCAAACATCCCTCACAATCGCCATCCAAATCAACCAATAAACATCAATAGATAACTGATAATCAATAACAGGTATTAAATTGACAATTTAAATTCAATATTAAATTAAACTATGATGAAATGCAATAAAAGTCAAATTTAACTAGAACGGCAATTTAAACATACCAAACATCAATCAATAAATTTCAAAACACATCAAAATTTTAATTTAACTAACATAAGGTAATTTAGTAACTGTTAGTGGGTTAAAACACTCACCTTTGGATTCAAATCGATTTGAAATCCAAAATAAGCCCAAAAATTTGAACAGTCTCAGAATTTATCCAAACTAGTTTCAAAATGTCCGTAATTTCGATACGATCGCAGCGGAACAAACCGCACGCAAAACCGACTTTGTATGCAAAAGTTACGTTGATTAGAACATTTGAAAGATAAAATTTAAATTAAATAAGTAAACAAATCTTATATGTACACGTCAGCATCCACCTCATCTCTTTCAATGCACACCAGAACTCTAGCATTATACGCGTTCAAACCCTTGGCCGCCACCCTATCCACGCTGCCGCATGCCTCTACAGACGCCTGACCATCGATCCACCTACGCCAACGTCACCTGCTCCTCAGGCCGACCCCACACCACGAACGCCACCACCAATGGCTCCCTCTTCCACCGTCGTTGTCGCCATACTATATTGGAAAATTCTAGCGAACCCGATCTCATCTTAGACGAGCGAACACAGATCCACGGCCTACATGACACCACCTTCCCAATGCCACCAGCCGATCGCCCTATAGTCGCAGATCCGTCGTTGAATCAAAAACCCTGGAAATGGACGGCCGAGGTTTTCTCTCGATTTGTGGACAAATGGTGAATCCGATTGAAAAACAAATCACACTAGTGAATTACGCTCGTCGAGAGCTTCAAATTGATATGGTTTGGAGGAGTTTGATTTTTGGATTTGGTTTTGAAATTGGATTTAGGGTTTTGGTTTATCCGCCATTGGAAAGAAGAAGGAACTGATAGATGGAATAGATAGATACATACAGAAATGAGAAATAAAAAGGCTGCTAGGGTTTAGAAAGGTCTATAAATACTAACAAAGCCCGATAAGAATGAATAACATATCGAACTGGTTCGAATTGACAATAACGACCCGTAAAGCCCATTTCGCTTCCGAAACAAAAGTGGGTCATCCCATATATCAAAATAGATGTTTTCGATAGTTTTAAACTCAACGGAACAGGTTTCAAGTCCTAATTTCATTGTATGAAGAAGTTAGCCTAAAATCAGCTTATTTCAAATTGATTTCAAACGACTTTTATTAATTTTATTTCTACGTGTTTCTAGACATAATTATATTTCAATATGAATATTATGAACATTAGTTATGAAATAAAACTATAATGTGGTATTTAATAACAAAAGCGATGCATTGGAAAATATTGAAGCATCTAATATTATTTACAGTTATTTTGGAATTATAGACTAAGCCGTAGTTTTGGGAAATAATTTTATTATACGATTATGAATCATATGATACTGGTTAATTATATCTCAAACAATTAAGGGTTATGTACCCATTCAGTGGGAGCATCATAAGAGTTGATGAACTCTTCGGATTAATTCATATAGATGTATGAAATCGTAAGTCTATTAATACCAAAACGGTTCCATATACTTCGTCATATTCACCCATGAGTTATCACCAACGTGGACGTGTGTATTTGATACATATGTTTTATGTCTAAGATAGATTCATAAAGTATAAAACAAAAGCAAATAATATAACATGCAATAAAAATCATTCGATTTGATGGAATAAGTGAGTATATTGGAAAGAGTTCTGAACGTACCTAAAAATGAATAAAGATTCAATCTCAAAAGTCACTCCTCCATGTGATATATAATGATGTATCGATAAGGAGTAATCGAACTTTGTTGGACAATGTATGATAAATTGTGAGTGAAGTTGAGTCAGTTTCTTTCTATAAGGTCATGTACTTAAAGGGTAGTACACAAGCTTAACATTATTTCATTTAAATAACAGTTTACAAAAATACAAGATAAGGGTTTATAAGAAACCCCAACTTATCCTAGGCTAAGGAGTTGGCGGGTTGTGTGAGTCAAAAGATTGCACGTAATAATTGTTCGCGAGGAATCTTGCATGAATCTCCCCAAAAGGATTTTGGAAAAGACTGTCATTGGATGACATATTTCTGTTTTGAACATAAGTTTTGTAAACTAAAACCAAATCATTTTTATAAATAAGGAAATTCTTAAAATGTTTATGAATACCTATTATGTTGTACTAAGAAATAATTATTGTTTCAAGAAATACCAACTTCATTGTGAAGGGATTTCTTTGAGAAATTATTGGTAGTAAAATGGAAGTTGATATGATCCAAAGATAAAGCTGATCACATGGGATGTAATGAAATTAACCTAACCTAAATGAACATATCACATTAGAGTGTCTAATAAGTATTCTTGCACACTAGACTCGTCAAACAAGTTGGGTTGGGTCAAAATGGATTGGATCAATTTTGACCTAACTCATTTATAACCCTTTCTTTTTGACCCATTTAATACAGGGGTTAGTTTTACCCAAGCCATTTAATAAGCGAGTTGCCCATTTAAAGATTTAAACTTGATTTGAATAACAAAAAACAAACAAATATAAAATAATTCTAATTTTAATTTTTACGTTTTGAATTTCGATAAAAATCAAAATTTCAAATTTTAATTCTAATTTTCATCAAAATTCAAATACGAGGATCTATTTTGCAATTTGCTAAGTGAAACCGTTAATCACCATGAAGAACTACAACATGCGTTCAGAAGACGATGTATCCGAGTGTTCCATATTGTTCGTAAATTAGATGAGAGTTCATCGGTCGAAGTCTCGTCTGATTCTAAGTTAGTAAGAAGAAGTTATTGTAGTCGAAACAAAAACCTAGCGGCTTCTGCCTGGGTGAAGTTTAATATGGTGATGTAGCCTATTATTTTCTAAGTACAACTATTAGTCACCATGGAGAACAACAGTGTGTGTTCACAAGATGAAGTATCTGAGTGTTCCATATAGTCTGTAATTTAGGTGGGACTTCATTGGTTGAAGTCTCGCCTGATTCCGAGTTAGTATGAAGAAGTTACTGTAGTCCGAACAAAAAAATAAAGGCTTCTGCCTAGACGGAGTCCAAATATGGGGATGTAGCCTGTTATTTCTAAGTACAACCGTTAGACACCAATGAAAACTACAGCATGCGTTCACAAGATGAAGTATCCAAGTGTTCCATATTTTCCATAATTTAGGTGAGAGTTCATCGGTTAAAGTCTCAACTGATTCCGAGTTAGTATGAAGAAGTTACTGCGGTCCAAACAAAAAAAATAGCAGTTTCTACCTAGGCGGAATTCAAATATGAGGATGTAGCCTATTATTTTCTAAGTATAACTGTTAGTCACCATAGAGAACTACAACATGCGTTCACAAGATGAGGTATCTGAGTGTTCCATATTGTCCATAATTTAGGTGGGAGTTTACCGGTCGAAGTCTCGCCTGATTTCAAGTTAGCATGAAAAAGTTATTGCAGTTTGAACAAAAAACTAGCGGCTTCTACCCAGTCGAAGTTCAAATACAGGGATGTAGTCTCTTATTTGTTAAGTACAACCGTTAGTCATCATGAAGAACTACAGTATGCGTTTATAGGATGAAGTATCCAAGTAAAATAATTTAAATTTTCAAAATTCTTATTTTCAAAATTATACTTTTGAATTTTACGTTTTTAATAAATGGCTTATGCATTTATAACCCTTTTAAAAATGGATCAACCCATTTATGATGAATTTGATAAAGATTCATAAATGGATTGACCCAACCCATTTATAATTAGGGTAAATGCATTGGGTTAATGGGTTGGGTCATATTTTGAAGGGTTTATCGCACGCTGATGAGAAATTATGAGTTTCTTTTCAATGTCGAAAATATATAATCCTTTGTTGTTTAGTTAACCATTAAGAGTATTGACTCTATAATATAATATGATGCGAAGATCCAAAAATAAATTTCAAGTACATTACCAAAATATGATTTTGGTAGTCGTAACCAAAAGGATGTGATCCATTAGCCGTGATTGTGTCTTTATAAGCAAGATTAATGCAGTTGGAATTAAATGAGCAACATTGACAAGAATAATCTCGTAAATTTCAAATGTTGAAATTAGCGCAATAGATTGATCATTCAACATGATCAAGTTATTTTGGATTTACTCACAAAATTATCGCTTTGGAAAACTTTGTGATTTGGTACATATGTGCTGAAACAGAAAATTATAAATAATGATTTAGAGTAGACTATTTGCACATAACAACCAAAGTGTCTCGAAGTCAGTGGGAGAGTTATAGAGATTGTGAGTTTTCGAATATGATTCAAGAAATGATTTGAAAGTATCATTTTATAAGCATCAAGATTGGATATTTATTTTAATAGAGATATCGAATAGTTTGATTTTCAATCAAAGTGTAGAGGAAGCGTGTCTTCATAAGAAAGAACGTTAAACGGTACATTGATATTTCTAAACTGTAAGTAAACAACACATTGCTGATTTTAACGACGTACTTGCATTGAAATCAGCCTTAGTTGTTTTAATACTCAACGTTGGATTTGTAAATAATTTATTTTATAGTAAGTATAAAAGATATTAGTAATGTCCTAAAATTATATGCAGTACATCTTATTAAATTATTTAATATGGAACATGTGAGAGGTGTTCGTTATGCATTGGCAATAGAAATTATCATACATGTTATGTTGCCTACGATATCGTGATTTGTTTATGTATTTGACACATGATGCAAATATCAAATCCAAATTGATATCACTAATGGTAGTTTGGAGTGTTCTCGTGTAGTTGTGAAATACTAGAGAATTATTTACATATATAATGAACTCCATTTGAAGGAGTGTTCAGACTCAAATTTCATAAGTGATATTGAGTATAACATGTCAATAATATATTAAGAATCATTAAGTTGGAAATGTTTCAAATAGAAGAGATTGTGGCTGATTCATTGACTTGAATAGTACCAATAAAAGCAATGTATAGAAATATAAATGCATAAATTTACAACTGAGTCGAGGTTGGTTCCAAATATTGAGAATCCCATAACATTATTATATGATAACAACGTCATGACATAATTCATAATAGAACATAAAGCTCACTAGAAGTCGAGAGACATACTCTGAATTGTTCCACAAGATAAAAGTAGTTTATCAGCATTGGAGAAAGTTAATCGATAGAGTAGATGATTAAAACATAATAGCATACCCGTTCACTAAGGGAATGACCTAATTGGTTTTAAGAAAATCGATTGGAGAAGTTGGAATAATATTTTATAACCAACTACAAGTGCAAGTGGGAGATTGATAGAGTTAGGGGTATACCTTAGGAGCAATTATGTAATTGTTACATATATCTAATTCGTTAACCAATCTTATTCGAAATCAAAGGTATTTTCTTTCTATTATATACTTGATATAATATGGTTATATTAATTAATTAATTAATTTAATTAAAAGTATATTTAATAGAAAAATCTATAAATGGTATGTTTTGTGATAGTAGTTACAAAGTGTTGTAAGCGTGAGTAATTTATCACAAAAAAATAAATATACCATTTTAAATGTTCCTAGTTAAGATGCATCGAGACTTGATATGGATGTATCCGTTAAGACTAGAGTACGTAACGCTCTTCAAATGTTGGGCAGTGTATTACTAATGGCTGCTGGAGGCATCTAGGGGTTACGTACTGATAGTTGTTGGATAACTATGGAACGACTTACTAGATAGTTCTCTGTTGGTTAATAAACTAAGGTCAAACAGAAAATATCGATATGATTGATTTACACAGTTCTCTCCACTTGAGATACTGTGGATCTTTAATATGAAAGCTTCGCTTTGATTATAGTCAAATCATGGCATGACATCCACCGAGTGACTATAGTTGGGTCGAGTGGAAGTTTTGAAAGTGAAGCACTATTCAAGAGAGGATTTGCCTCCTCAGTTATATGGGGTTAGTATCACGGTCAACTCAAGTCAACTCAAAATCAAAGTCTCTAGCCATAGCATTTCGATTAATGATAATTATTATTATTAAATCAAAGACTTTGTGTTTGGACTATAGAGTTGAATGTGGACGATGTTGGAATTTTGACCATTACCAAATTCCAAAGTCCAAAGTGATATAGTTTTGACGAAGAGAATTTGTATAAATAAATGTCGCACACAGGTAATGCTTATTAAATTGAAATGAGATTTTACCAAAACTAAGTAAGCGATAAATTTGGCCATAATATCACACCACCTGCTATGTGACGTGTTAACGTTAACATTCAAATAGTTCGATATTAATTGGTGACCGAATTTATACCCAAGAGTTACACAACCGAAATAATGAATTCTCTTTAGACTGGGTGATTTAATTAGTTTATAACTATTATAAATTAATTAATATTTATGAAATAGTAATTATCAAATTAGAATATGATTTGAGAAATTAACAATGTTATATATTTATAATAGTTATAAATATATCGATCGATATGAGATATCGATAACATGTTAAATTAAATATAATTGTATATTTAATTTGGGTTGAATGGGCTACTGGCCCATGATTGTTTGACGATTAAAATCGGCTTCTATAACATGGGTATGGGGCAGCGAAAATAAAGGGATTTGGTTTGGAGATGTATGGTTGAGATTAAGGGAGAAGAAGTATAAGATATTTCCTATTTTCTCTCTTATTCACACAATATATATATATATATATATATATTTGGATCTTAAAAACCTAATTCACAAGACTTTTTGGCCGCCTATACTTTCTTCTTCCTATCCTAAAATAACATATTAAACAATCCAAAAATTCTCAAATTAAATCCAAGTTAAAACCAAGGCTATTTGATAGCAAAAGGTCAGGTGATTCTAAACTAGCAATTTGACGAATCAAGGAACATTCAGAGGAAGAGAGTTCACTGTTTCAACGTGGACTTGAGGGCATTTGTAGTAGGTAATCTTTTATTTATATATTAAATATATAATCAAGCTATTATAACACTACTAGAAAAATGCTAACTAGCGACGGGTTGAAGGTTCGATATGTAAATCTTACATCGAAGAAGAAGCTTCATTCTTTTTCTCTCACTATTTCAGTGACCATGTGAATATTTCATTTGAAAGTGTTCCTCGTAATGACGAAGGCGACGAATAAGAGTCCTCTCAAGCAATGTTATCTATTTTTAGATAACATGGTCGGCCTTTTGGAAAATGTGTAGAAATATGGCTAGACGATAGAGATCTTCATGTAGCACACACTTATATTCTTCTAAATTGTGCCGAGGTTGCATCATTTGTTAGGTAATCTGAAATAATAATTTGTGTTTTATTCTTTTCTATAATGCATGTGCGTGTATAACCTAATGTAATAATTTGTTTATATATACAGTGTTTATGAACGTGAACATCCGAACGGAGATCTTAGTAAAGAATTTTCCGGTTGGTTTTCAAATTACGTTTATGAGCCGAGAAATTGTGTTGTTGACGAAGGGTTGAAACATCTTGCGATGGGACCAAAAAGAGTGGTCAAGACATATCCAATATATTTCGTCAATGGATATAAATTTAACACCAAAGAATACGGTGCAGAAAAATTAACAAATAATACTGGTGTATTTGTTAAAGGTAGTGACGATCCAGAAAATCACTTAAATGATTTTTATGGCGTTCTAACACAAATTTTGCAACCGACATATTTCTCACGACCCGCGGAGGAGGTGTTTCTATTTAGATGCAATTGGTTTAGCAGTGTTCCAGGTTTTGGAATTAATGTGCACAAGGATTATAATCTTATCGAAATAAAGCATACATCGCACTATCACAAGTATGATCCTTTTGTACTAGCCAAACAAGCATTGCAAGTTTATTACGCTTCTTATCCGTCTCTAAAAAGAGATAAAGCAGATTGGTCTGTAGTTTTTAAAACAAAGGCCAGATTCACATTCGATGGGAAGAATATTCCGGAGGAACAAGCTTATCAGGCAGATCTTGAGCAAAATAACGAAATAATAATTACAGACGATCATATAGATTTTGGTCCTTTGATCGATGAATCAAATGTTTTGGTAGAAGCGTTTGACAGTGCAGAGGAAAATATCGTAGAAAATGAGACCGAATCTGAATCAGAAGACGATGATGACTGATATAAATCTGAATCCGATTTTTTTGCAATTGATGTAACTATGTTGAATTCTTGATGTATTATGAAATTGATGTGACTATGAAACCAAATCTTTTTACCATTGTTTACATGTTTTATGTCATTTCCATTTGTCATTTATTTAGCAATTTTTATTAAAAATGCAATGAAATCTGCTTATCGTCGGAACAGTAGACCCATTATGAATCAGGTATAACACACTTCCATTTCTATTTCCATTTCAGTCATTAATTAAGCAATTTATACCGTTGATGTCATTTACATATGAAATATATTTCATTATCATGTTATTATTCTCTTATATAATGATGTGTATATATGTCACAGGTTTATCATAATGTCATATAGAGGTAGGAGCTCTTCTCGTTCATCAGGAGGCGATGGCAGTGGCCCATCGCAAGATCCACAGCGTCCAGTAGTTTCGTTAGTCCCAAGAGTAGAGGGGTAAGAATTAAATTTTATTCAGCATCTTATTTTTCTTAAGATATACGTACGTACTTATCTGTATCGTATTTAAAAATAGAGGGTTCGACCTACTTCCCTCGAAGGTTGTGCTGGATGTTTCTAGAGCTTCTTATCGCAGTAGGATGAGTGCTTGTTGGCCGAAGTGGGATAACATCCCTCCCCACATCATAGAGTGTATATGGCAGGATGTCCTAGTATGTATATTTTCTGTTTTCTATTTTTAATTCGTTTTTGTCATTTTTCTACTGTTTATCGTTCCCAGTGTAATCTTTTTTTTGCTTTTTATCGTGAAACACAGGCTGAGATAGACATACAGACAGACGATATGCTGCTGGCACGAGAATACTGGATGAAGAAGATGCGCAAGAACTATAGGGACTCGATATATGAAATTAAGAAATCTGGTAAGAAACCATGGTGGATGGGAGAGAGCGTATGGCAAGTATGGTTGGCATACTGGAAAACTGACGAGGCGAAGGCAAGTATACTAAATTTTTCTGAATTATTAATTTGACGTGATCGAAAAATAATGTATCAAATTTTGAATGTACAAGT
The DNA here is from genome assembly GCA_030737815.1 of Allium fistulosum. Taxonomy (NCBI): domain Eukaryota; kingdom Viridiplantae; phylum Streptophyta; class Magnoliopsida; order Asparagales; family Amaryllidaceae; genus Allium; species Allium fistulosum. The sequence continues at coordinate 1,211,765,690 of CM060904.1, read as the reverse complement.
AGAGTCGGATAGAAACTCTGCAAACAGAAATAAAAATCCCGTCACTCATCGCGGAGGGTCGAAGTCATTTCAGCAGTATCGGCAGGAGTTGGTAAATTTACTGAATGATAATTGTAAATAGTTTATGCTATATAATTTTAAATGTATAATAATTGTATGTAAAAATCAACTTCAGGAAGCTGAGGCGCATGGTCCCGTGGGCTATATGGACGTGTTCACTCGTACGCATGCCGTCGAGCATGTAAATCCGGACGAGACTGTTTCGTATACATGGCACGACGATAAATCCAGCAGGAGCCATGTAAGCATATTTCATTTTATGCAGTATTAGTAATTGTTCTGCTTGTTAAACTATAATGAAATAGGATATGATGTTATTAATTTGTTAACGCAGGAAAAGTTTATGGAGCAGCGCCAGAAACTCCTTGCTGATACGGGTCGAGATCAGTTGACGACCGATGAGGAGGATGCTATTTTTGAGTCCGTTATGGATCTATCAGAGCATGACAGACGATACGGATTTGGCAATCAAGTGGTAAATAATTTATTTTACTACTAATTTGATATTTAAGTCATAATTAATTAAATCGTAGGGATTTATACAAGCATCTTGTACCCAAAACCCTACGCCTCTCCCAATAAATGTTTAATTTACTAGTTTTAAGTCATTTGACTTTCATTAGGACAGTTATTCCTGTAATGTCACTATGGCCCATCAATAGGCCATATGACTGTGTGTTTAGAATTACAGTTAAAATTCGCATACCTACAAATACACTTACAGAGATCACACAGCTAAATTAAATATTTATTGTAGGCTAGCAGTCAGAGACGGGGTCGGCAGACTAGAGCTCAGATCGATCTAGCAGAGATCGAAGATTTGCGGGCTAGAGTGGCCCAGCTGGAGGAGCAGAACCGCCGACAGGCCATACAGACCACACAGTTGCTAGACCAGCGTATCGCCGAGTACATGCAAAGTATGGTGGTCGCTTTCCTTTTTCTGTTGGCTTTGGATCTGGAGGAGAGTAATTGATTGCTTGCTTTTTCAGGTATGTTTTTTTAGTTTTATATGATTTGGTAGACGGTGGAGGTAGTTGTTGATTTTTGTATGATTATGTTTGATACACTTGGTTATGTGGTTGTATGATGATATGGATGTTGATGATTTTGTGTTATGTTGTGTATGTATGACATGCACTACGCCATAGATTGCATACTGCAACACCCAAGAAGTGATGTAGGAAGTGCCAAAAAATATTGTTGTAGGCTAAAAAAATGCAAAGGCAACACTTTCTCGGTGATGCATTTTGCCGCGTTGCCCTAGAGTCAAAGACAACATCTTTGCGGCCCTAGGGCAACATCGGTTCTGTTGTTGCCACAGGTACCAAATTTACTAAAAAGTGGGCCCCACAATCTGAGCCCCAACATGTAGGCCCATATTGTGGGGCCCACTAATTTTGTGGCCCATCTTTACGGAACCCTGTTGTGGGGCCCATATTCATTAATCTATGGTAACACTTTTACCATCCAATGGCAACACTTTGCCAGTTTATTACCACATTTAACATCACATACTGCAACATTATATCATATCTATGGCAACACCTTTTGCAATTTAAATTGAAAATGTACTGCAACATTATACTACTGCAACATTATATCATATCTATGGAAACATTATACTGCAACATTATATCATATCTAATGACAATGTTACACTACAACAAAGAACTTTTCATTTCAGAATAACCAGCAACACAAGTTTTACTTAGTCAAGTACAAAATAACAAACATATTTAAAAACATAGCCAGTGTATTCATAGTTACAGCCAGTACATACTAAATTCTACTTATTAACAGTACATTCATATTTGCGAGCCTCCAGTGCCATCAGTGCCTCCAGTGCCATCACTACAGACGGTCGCACAAAGATCCCCAACATCAATTTGCATGTCAGGGTTTGCTTCGCCTAATTTCTTAAGCACCCATGTCAAGTTCTCCTAAACTTTTTGGTTCACCTTTGCATCAAATTCATTTTGGACCTTCTTGTTCACCTTTGCTTCGACTTCGTCAGCTATATTTTCTCTTATCTTCGCTGCCAGCTCCTGTATGTATGTGCTTGTTGTTGGGGCATATTTTGAAACTTCTGCAGACTTTGTGTGCCGTCCTATAAGCCAAGATGGACCGTGCGACTTTCCATCAGAAATCATTTCTTGAACAACTCCATCACTTCCTCCTTCACCTATTGCTTTTTCAATCTTATCCTGCAAAATAAAGTAGTTTCAAAATGCGACATTAAATAAAATTAACAATTCTGAAACAAGTTTGTTAAACAAGAATTGTTTTGCAATATCTATTAACAATTTTAAAATGGATTCAGAAAATATCCTGCTATAGGTTTCAACAAAACAGGATCTAATTCTACAAAAATGTCGATGCGCAAAACGAAGCATTTTTTTGACCCCCTCCAAGAGTCACGAATTGACTTCAAAACCCAATATTCACATTCATCCGGAATAATATACCGTTGCTTAAATACAAATCAAACATTAAAAAGAACAGTCATGCTACTTTTGTGACAAGTTTCATATATTTAAGTAAAATCCAGCTAAGTTTGCAAATTACCTTGACATAGTTCCACAACGTGCCTTTCAAACTTGAAGGAACATCAAACCAAGACTTGTAAGTAAGTGGAACACTCCTCTTCAGTGTTCCTAAAAAAGCACTCAGTTCAGACATTACTTGGTCATCGTCTGAAACAGGTTGGCCCCGATGATTCATTTGGATTAGAACTCTTTGGGCATATGACCTTGAATGATCGTAATAAACTAGGGGGTGGGGTGGTGATGGACCTTCTTACATCTCTAGTCTATAAAGTAGGTTTTTTTTTAAAATTCTTATAGAAATATATATCATAAATAAGGTACAAAAGAAGGGGAAAAAATATTTAAACTAGAAAAAAATAGAAATAAACTAGTAAATAATCTAAAACAAGTCAAATGAATTATAATGTAAATAAGATAATAGTAAATGAATAACAGATATAGTTAGCGATTGATGCATAATTGATAAAGACACAAATGATCCACTAAATATATATATATTGAATATAAACAAGCACTAAATCACACATATTTTAATCAGTGGTTAATTATAATGCATATGTAAGCAATCTAGCATGCTCCGTGGCTTTTGCAAGTTCATCCCCTAAAATAATAAATTACTTTTAAGCTATAGAATAGTAAGTAATGCAAGACCAAATTAAGATTGCTTTTGTTTTCATTACTCGCAATTGCAACAACTAGCAATAAGCCTTAATATGCATCGGTCCATAATAGCTTCAGTGTCAAAGACCTCATCCACAAGTGAAGTTGTATCAAGCCCACTGATTGCCATTTCTTCAATTTTATTGTGAGCCTTAAGATTTTACAAAAGATAAACTAACTTGGTTGAGCATAAAAATAAAATAATTTTCGGTGCCATGTAAAGGCAAAGACTGGTGTACCTCTAAGAGTTGTAGATTTCTCATGATAAACTCATTTTTAAGATTATTGGCACCAAGATCAGAAGGAGCAAGAGGAAATGAAAGGTCAAAGTACTGTCAAAACTGGCTTGGAATTTACCTAAAGGAGTAAGTATTTTCTAGAGTGTTATGCAAACACCATAGGAATGCATCATATGCCATACAACTCCTCTATGCTTAACAAAATACTGTCTTAAAACTAATCTGGCATTTTGTTTATTTATTTAGTACTAGTTTCCAATATTATTATCATTCTTGAGCTCTATGATTTTATCATAAAAATGAGACAACGAATTTTACTTGCTAAGTCGCAAATAGTTGCAAAATACCACCTGTCATGGAGCCTTGATCATAAAAGTACCTTCTAAAGTTTAATGCATTTCATCTAATTAGCTTTTACTAAAAAAATGTTAGATGAATATGGCATCCGAGGAAGCTAAAAAATTAGCATATTACTAGACTTGAATGACTCAGATATTATTGCAAATTACAAACAACGAATGTATGTATATTCATGTATATAGGTATGTGCGTTCATATTTACCTGTGTATATATCTACAAACAGCGCAACTGTTGTGAATGTCATAACTTCTACGCCATTCTTGTGCATTCTCTTTACCAAATTTACTAGTGTTGCTAGCTTATTCAGACCTTGTAACTCACCATACCTGAAGAGTGTAAAATATCTTAATCCTAAATGTTTCAGTTGATAAACCAACAAACTTTAGTTCAAGTGTATACATTTAATCCAAGTATTCAACTGCATTTACACTACAAATTCATCAAAACCAACACTAAAAGCAACATCGACATGGTTCAAGTTTGTTGAATAAAGCAGGTTATTATTATAGAAAGTAAATTTATGTATTGCAAAATAGCATGGAGCGAGAGAAAACTTACTAGAAGAACAAGGAAGAAAGGGGAAAACATTCTTCATGGCAGAATAAAAAATCATTTTAGCGCCAGGAAGAGAAAACACACTATTTTAACCTCACATAATTTGTTTTTGGAAGTTCATAATAAATCCATTCCTAACGTGATGAATATCGAACTAATATGCAATGCCCATCAACTGTAATATAATAAATCCAAACGTAATGCCCATCACATCAACTACGACATAATAAAACCAAACGCATTTGAATACACACAGTAATGCAAATATGAAGTTAGTTCAGAGGCAGGCCCGGCCCTTTAGCAAAGCGGTAGAAGCAACCGCTTAGGGCCCCAGAATATGCAGGGCACCAAATTCAGACGGAACCGGAAAAAAAAAACCTAAATCACGAACAACCGCATAGCTATAGGGCTCCATCTACCATCTCCTCGACACTTCGGCAGAGGCAGAGCAGCAGGCTCCATCTCGATTCTTGGCACTTTGACAGCTAGGGCACAGGCTACGGGCGCACAGGTACAGCAAGCTCCATCTCCATTCTCCTCGATGGCAGCTTGGGCACAAATCGCACAAATTCTGAAATCCAGTTGAAGGTACTGCTACTTAGTTTGGATTTTCAGGTTTTAAAATTTTAATTGTTGGGTTAGTTTAGTTGTTGTATTGTAATTTACTAATTCAGTAATTTGTAAAATGAACAGCATCTATATTCTATAATACAATGCAAATTCAATTTTGATCCTATTCTAATTTTAGGTTGGTTAGGTGTATATTAATTTCAGGATTGATTTGTACATTTTTGATTTGTATAATAATTAATAAGGATTAAATCAAAATTTGTATATTCAAATTGATATTTGTCATAATTGATAATCGTATAACAATGATTTATTTGGAAATAGTTAATAAATTTTTTAATGGTTAGTTAAGGTACAATTGTCGATAAATAACTATGTTTTCATAGAAATTTATAGTTAAAGTTATTTAATTTAATCAATTAGTCAAAAAGAATTTTTGTTTCAGATTAACGTTGAAAATATTTTTGATAAATTATAACTAGTAGATTAGGCATTCATAATTTTTTTTGTTATTATAATAATTATGAACATATAATATTATTTGATGTTACTTTTATAGTTTTTTATAATGCATAAACAAGAATCTGGACATGCTAAAAGGGTTGGAAAAGGAAAGCTAAAGGAACTCACTAATTCACTGAAAGACGCTCTTAATAAAATTTTATCAGAAATAGTCCGGTAGAAAGTTCGAGTTTGAATGTGGATAATGCCCCCCTTATTGATGAGAATGATGATAATATTGATGATGATATTTTAATGTTGTATAAGAGTTATTGTTATGAATAAAGTTATTTCTTTTTTCCTCTTCTCATTAATTATTTATAAACAACGTAAATTATTTTAATGATTTAATTAACGATGATAGCATTAGTTTCATATAAGGGCCTTGGTTTCGCAATTGGCTTTAGGTACCAAAACATGTAGGACCGGCCCTGTTCAGAGGTTATGAAGATTATCTGTTTCTGCATTTCAAATTCTCATTTTACATTTTCAAATATTCATTAAACAAAAGTGGTTGTGTTAAATGCCTTAATATGTAATTTTAGGCCACAACTAGAATGATGTGAAGATGTTAAATTAGTTATCTTATAAATATTACTTATGTAGTTACGTCTCATACCATAACAGAAGCAACCAAAACATGCCAATGCCAGGAAAAATAAATGTGCACATATTAAACTTTAAAAATACCTAGTTTTACATGTAAATTCTACATTACATAGTCCAACCATGTATATTAAGCTTATATAATTCAACGACTAGCAAATATGCGTGCAGAAGAAAACAAAATGAATACCCATTTCCATCCATGAAAGCACCAAAGTGCATACAAGAAATAATAAGCAATCAGATATCAAATTAGTTTAAGCTGCACCGTATAAATCATAACTCAACAGAAGCAACTATAAATAAATAAAAGGGGCAACCAAAACAAATGCAATGACTCAATGTGCCCGAAATTCATGGAACAGAAACTAATCCCATCTTGCACTACTTGTACGAATTTAGTTGAGAATTAAATTATTAAAATCACGGACAATTGTGAATTTAGGTATTCATCCATGGCACTTACATTCTACACTATTGTAATTGTTTACACTAATCACATTACTATGCTTGTTATTAAATTTTCCATACATATGAACCTATGAAGCCAAAAATTAAATCAGTAAATTAGGCAACACAACAATCAAATCAGGAAAAACTTGAAATATACATAGAGTGATACCTTAAGCAGCAGATTAAATCGAAGCCCTAACTGAAATTCGAAACCCAAACGAACCCCAATTGAAGACCTAATTGAAACACCGAAGCCCTAATTGAACTTGAACTCGAACTTGCCCTAATCGAACCCCAATTAAGCTTGTAAACTTAGAACTTTCAGCCCGCTTTTTTTTCAGCCCACACTCATTTTTTATAATATTTTTATAAGTCTATAGCTACTGCAACATAGTGTTGTTATCTATGCTAACATCCTTAAGGTAATGTTGTAATAGACAAAAATCAGCATAGCTATCGTTACATTGTAGCTAGCAACATCTTGTATTTTCGTTGCAATAGGCCATCTATGGCGTAGTGATGGTAGAACACTTGTTGTTGGGGTTGTTGTGAATGTTGGAATGGTTATGTATATTATGTATTTTATTTTAATGTAATTTGATGTATTTGTGTGTTTAATGAATTTTGTGTAGTTTGGATTTTGATATTTGGTTGGAATATTGTATACTGGATTCTGCAGTATTGGTTTAATAGTGTTTGGATGAGAAATGTGGTTGGAAGGCTATATTGCAGCAGGAATAAAAAAAATACAGCAGATTTCCGACGGCTTCCGACAGCTTTCAGGTAACAGTTTTCCGACGGCTTCCGACAGCCTATAGGTCATTTTTTCCAACGGTTTCCGACGGCTTCCGACAGGTGTCAGAATCCGTCGGAAAAATGTTCGGCGCCCTGTGTCGGAAGCCGTCGGAAACACTGCGCCCCGACGCCTTATTTTCCGACGGCTTCCGACGGCCGCCGACGGTTTTCAACCGTCGGAAAATGCTGTTTTCCTTGTAGTGTAATTTACTGCTCATGTACACCTGTGTATATACATATCATTGTTGCTTAATTAGTTATATGAGATTTTTGTAAGTAATGGTGTTGTCACAATAGAGATTGGTTATGTGCATAAAATTTAATGCTCATACTCATAATTTATCTATAATATAATATTCTATGTTAAACAAAATATTTTAATTTAATATTATATTAATTAATATACATATTATTTTGTGAATTAATACATATAGACGGTTTATATCAAAGCATATATGTTTATATATATACTATATAATATTGATATAATATTTTTATAATGCAAGTTTATATTTATTATCAAAAATAATTTTTATATTATTATATACTTATTATTATTATATAATCACAACAAAATTTAATAAATTCATATAAAATAAATAATGTTTTAATAATTCAATTTTATATTTTTTAAAATTAGATCATCATGTAAGAAGGTTTTCTAAAAAAATTTAGAATTTTTTAATTTATTTTTGTAATTTATAAAATTAAATTAAAAATTGATAATTTAATATTTAATTAGTTAAAAATAATAATTTAATTCAGAAAAATCTGGAATTATTTTGCAACCTTTAGACTATGATCTTAGATTCTCGAAAATTTTAAAATTTGACATTTTGTTATATAATTATTTTATATTATTTAATTAATGACAAACTAATAAATTAATTCATAATATATATATATATATATATATATATATATATATATATAATAAAATCATATTAATTTCAGATCAGAAGTGTTTTCGAATGGAAAAGTTAAATAATATAATTCTTTAATGTATATATATATATATAATTTATTATGAAATAATTTACTACTAATTATTATATTTACTATTTATACACACACACATACACATATTTGAATAATTAGTTCATTTTAATTCGTATATATTTAAAAAAAATTCATAAATATATAATTATATATATATATTTATTTGTTACTTATAATATATATATATATATATATTAATTATTACTTAAAATATATATATAAATATAAATATATTTTTCTGTAATATTTTTATATAATAAAACATATTTATATACATATATGTGTATATATATGTATATGTATATATACATAATCACTTGGATATTTATAACTATATGCACATGCATATATTTAAACAGCATACAATACATATAGAATGAACTAATGTATCTATTGCGATGTAAATACCAACATGTATATACGGACATGTTATACCTTGCACGGAATATCATATACGCATGCACATACATATACATATGTATACTTATATAATAAGTGAAAATAAATCAAATAAATTTCAAGCAACAATTTATGAATTTAAATAAAATATATGATTTTATTTAAACCAAATTTAGAAATGTTCTAAATAAATTAGACTTCATAGGCCCAATAAAGATCCAATACAATAAAAAAATTAAATTCACCCATAACTTCCGCCGTCGGTTGGCCCAGTTCCAATAGATACGTGCATTTATAACTTTTATATATGTACTTTATTAAATACTAATGGTATTCAAATAAATAAACTAAAGTTTAATAATTTAAATTTCATATATTTTAATTAATTCACAATGATTATAATTTTATTAAATCATATGGTTCACTCGGAAATCATTTTGGTTATGGACAAGCACCATTGTCCCAATGGTTAAGTGATTCGACTTTAGTGCGAGAGGTCACAAGTTCGAAACTTTCATAGTGTGATTTGAACATTTATTGACACATGATTTGTGGCTTGTTGTTCCAGTGACATGTTGTATCTAAGTACCATTTCAAAAAAAAATCATCTTGGTTATGCGACTCAAAGGTGTAAATTAAGTCAGTGATTAATATCGAACAATTCGAATATTAATGTTCACATGTCACCTTAGCTGGTAGTTTGACATTTTGTTTGAATTTATAGTTTACATATTTTTTTGGTAAAATCCAATTTTACTTATTATAAGCAGTACCCAATAGTAACAATTAGTTACACCAATTCTCTTCTTTAAAACTATATCACATTAGGACTTATCACTACAAGGGGAAACGCAATTTCCGACGGCCAAAAGCCGTCGGCGGCCGTCGGAAGCCGTCGACCGCCGTCGGAAATAGCCGTCGGAAATGGCGTTGTCGGGAAGCAGTATTTCCGACGGTTTCCGACGGACGCTGCCGTATACATTTCCGACGGACACAGACGGTTCCCGACGGTTTCCGACGGATTCCGACACTCGTCGGAATCCGTCGGAAACCGTCGGGAATCGTCTAAAACAGGCCGTCGTTATCCGTCTGTAACCGTCGGGAATTTCGACCAATAAGCCGTCGGAAGCCGTCGGAAGCCGTCGGAAATCTGCTGTTTTTTTTATTTGCTTCAGATTTAGCCTTCCAACCACATTTCTCTTCAAAACATTAGAATATCAATACTACTACACAATCCAATATACAATAGTCCAACCAAATATTCAAACTCAAACCACAAAATATTTAATAAACACACAAATAAATAAAATTACATCAAAATATAAATAACCATTCCAACATTAACATAATCCTAACAATAACTGTTCTACCATGTTGTTAATACACAAATTCATCAATATTCTCATACACGTTCTCATACTACCATAGAACCAAATGTGTCAAACATAATTATACATAAATCAATAATTACCTACGCCGTCTATCAAATCATTCTAAGTTAAAACAAAACATACCTGAACGAGCAAGTAATGAATTAATCTCCTGCAGATCCAGAGCCAGCCGAGGAAGGAAAGTGACCACCACCCTGTTGCTGCTGCTGCATGTACTCTAACAACTGTGCGGTGTGCATGGCCTGTTGGCGGTTCTGCTCCTCCAACTGGGCAACTCTAGTACGCAATTCTTCTATATCTGCAAGATCGCTCTGATGTCTACCCCGCCGTCCCCTACTCTGACTACTGGACTGCAATAATTGAAAAATAAATAAAATTCAAGTTTATTGTTTTGAAAAAGTGAAAATATCATATTTTTAGAAAAAGTAAATTATTTACCGCTAAATTGCCAAATCCGTATCGTCGACCATGCTCTGCTGGATCCATAACGGACTCAAATATAACGTCTTCCTCATTGGTCGTCAGCTGATCTCGACCCGTGTCAGCAAGGAGTTTCTTCCGCTGCTCCATAAACTTCTCCTGCATTAACAAATTAATAATATCATATCTTATGTCATCATAGTTTAACAATTAAAACAATTACTAATACTGAATAAAATAAAATATGCTTACATGGCTTTTGCTAGATTTATCGTCCTGCCATGTGTACGAAACAGTCCCGTCTAGATTAACATGCTCGACAGCATGCGTACGGGTGAACACGTCCATATAGCTGACAGGACCATGTGACTCGGCTTCCTGAAGGTGATTATTACATACAATTATTATACATTTAAAATCATATAATATAAACTATTTACATTTATTATTCAGTAAATTTACCAACTCCTGCCGATACTGCTGAAACGACTTCGATCCTCCGCGATGAGTGACGGGATTCTTATTTCTATTTGCAGAGTTTCTATCCGACTCTGCCTGTACATTCAAAATTTTATACGTTAATTTTCGATCACGTCAAATTAATAATTCAAAAAAAATTAGTATACTTGCCTTCGCCTCGTCCGTCTCCCAGTATCTCAACCAAGCTTCCCACACGCTCTCTCCCATCCACCGTGGTTTCTTACCAGATTTCTTAATCTCGGATATCGTATCCCTGTAGTTCTTGCGCATCTTCTTCATCCAGTATGCTCGTGCCAGCATCATATCATCTGTCTGGATGTCTATCTCAGCCTGTGTTAAAAAAAAGATTACACTTTAAACGATATAAACAGTTAAAAAACGACAAAAACGAATTAAAAATGGAAAGCAGAAAAATATGCATACTAGGACATCCTGCCATATGCACTCTATGATGTGAGGAGGGATGTTATCCCACTTCGGCCAGCAGGCACTCATCCTACTACGATAAGAAGCTCTAGAGACGTCCAACACAACCTTAGAAGGAAGTAGATCGAACCCCCTGTTTTTAAGTACGATATAGATAAGTACGTACTTATATCATAGAAAAAATAAGATGCTGAATAAAATTTAATTCTTACCCATCTACTCTAGGGACTAACGATACAACTGCACGTTGTGGCTCTTGCGATGGGCCACTACCATCGCCTCCTGACGATCGTGAAGAGCTCCTACCTCTATATGACATAATGCTAAACCTGTGACATATACACATCATTATATAAGACAATAATAACATGATAATGAAATATATTTCATATGAAAATGACATCAACGGTATAAATTGCTTAATTAATGACTGAAATGGAAATAGAAATGGAAGTGTGTTATACCTGATTCATAATGGGTGTACTATTCCAACGATAAGCAGAGTTCATTGCATTTTCAATAAAAATTGTTAAATAAATGACAAATGGAAATAACATAAAACATGCAAAAATAGTAAACGGATTTAAAATCATATAGTTACATCAATTTCATAATACATCAAGAATTCAACATAGTTACATCAATTGCAAAAAACATAATCAGATTTATATCAGTCATCATCGTCTTCTGATTCAGATTCAGTCTCGTTTTCGACGATATTTTCGTCCGCACTGTCAAACGCTTCTACCAAAACATTTGTTTCATCGATCAAAGGACCAAAATCTGTATGATCGTCTGTAATTATTATTTCGTTATTTTGCTCAAGATCTGCCTGATAAGCTTGTTCATCCGGAATATTCTTCCCATCAAATGTGAATCTGGCCTTTGTTTTAAAAACTGCAGACCAATCTGCTTTATCTCTTTTTAGAGACGGATAAGGAGCGTAATAAACTTGCAATGCTTGTTTGGCTAGTACAAAAGGATCATACTTGTGATAGTGCGATGTATGCTTTATTTCGATAAGATTATAATCCTTGTGCACATTAATTCCAGAACCTGGAACATTGCTAAACCAATTGCATTTAAATAGAAACACCTCCTCCGCGGATCGTGAGAAATATGTCAGTTGCAAAATTTGTGTCAGAACGCCATAAAAATCATTTAAATGATTTTCTGGATCGTCACTACCTTTAACAAATACACCAGTATTATTTGTTAATTTTTCTGCACCGTATTCTTTGGTGTTAAATTTATATCCATTGATGAAATATATTGGATATGTCTTGACCACTCTTTTTGGTCCCATCGCTAGATGTTTCAACCCTTCGTCAACAACACAATTTCTCGGCTCATAAACGTAATTTGAAAACCAACCGGAAAATTCTTTACTAAGATCTCCGTTCGGATGTTCACGTTCATAAACACTGTTTATATAAACAAATTATTACATTAGGTTATACATGCGCATGCATTATAGAAAAGAATAAAACACAAATTATTATTTCAGATTACCTAACAAACGGTGCAACCTCGGCACAATTTAGAAGAATATAAGTGTGTGCTACATGAAGATCTCTATCGTCTAACCATATTTCTACACATTTTCCAGAAGGCCGACCATATTGTCTAAAAATAGATAACATTGTTTGAGAGGACTCTTGTTCGTCGCCTTCGTCATTACGAGGAACACTTTAAAATGAAATGTTCACATGGTCACTGAAATAGTGAGAGAAAAAGAATGAAGCTTCTTCTTCGATATAAGATTTACATATCGAACCTTCAACTCGTGCTTTTTGCCTCACTTTTTTCTTCAGATGATTCAAATATCTATGAAAAATTAATTTATATTAACTTCATCTTTCAAATACAATTAAATTACATTATAACATATTACATACCTCTCAAATGGATACATCCATCCATATTGGACAGGACCTCGAAGTCGTGCTTCAGTTGGGAGATGAACAGGTAAATGTTCCATCACATTAAAAAAACCTGGCGGAAATATTTTCTCTAATTTGCAAAGCAATATAGGAATGTCCACTTCAAGTTTACGTAAACGTTGCACTTTTAAAGTAGTCGAACAAAGCTCTTTGTAAAACATACTAAGCTCCGTTACTACCTTCCAAACTTTTAACGGCAGTAGTTCTTTGAACATTACGGGAAATAAATTTTCCATCATTATGTGACAGTCGTGACTTTTCATTCCGCTCAATCTACCATTTTTAAAGTCAACACATCTACGAAGATTTGATGATATCCCATCAGGAAATCTTAACCCTTCCACCCATTTTAACACAGTTTTAACTTGATTATTATCTAATTCGTAACATGCTTTGGGTTTTTTACTATCATTTGGTTTCATATGAAGCTTAGGACGTTTGCATAATTCTTCTATATCACGTCTTGATTTCAAATCATCCTTCGTCTTCCCTTTCACATTCAAAATTGTGTTAAAAACATTATCAAATACATTTTTCTCATTGTGCATCACATCTATGTTATGGCGAAGCAGAAGATGTTTCCAATACGGCAACTCCCAAAAAATAGTTTGTTTGCACCAGTTATGAACAACTGATTTGCCTTGAATTTCTGTTTGCTCGCCCGTTTCATATATCTTTGGATAGTCCTTAACAAGTTCATATATGTCTTCGCTTGACCATATCGTCGGTGGTTGTCTGGTTTCTACTCTATTAGCTAAAAAGTTTTTCTTGTCTCCTCTAAAGGGATGATTTACATGGAGAAAATATCGATGACAGTCAAACCATGAAATTTTCTTACCATGAGGTAAAGAAAACGCTCGTGTTTCATCCATGCAATATGGACATGCTAGACGACCGGCAGTACTCCATCCCGAAAGCATTGCATAGGCAGGAAAATCACTTATAGTCCACAACAAAGAAGCAAACATACGAAAATTTTTCTTCTTGGACACATCGTATGTTTCTACTCCTTCGTTCCACAGTATTTTTAACTCCTCAATCAACGGTTGTAAATATACATCTATTCCTTGTGTCGGATCGTCGGGGCCAGGAACGACAACAGTAAGAAACATATATTGCGTTTTCATACACATCCATGGAGGTAAATTATAAGGTGTGACGATAATGGGCCAGGATGAATATTTAGAACCAAATTGAGAAAATGGAGAAAAACCGTCCGTACATAATCCTAATCTAACATTTCGACTCTCCGCTGCAAAATTTGGATACGTTTTATCGAAATGCTTCCATGCTTCTCCATCGGCCGGATGTGTCAATGTACCCTCTTCCTCTGTTCTCACACTATGCCACCTCATATTAGACGCAGTTACAGAAGATGCATATAATCTTTGAAGTCTTGGAGTTATGGGTAAGTAGTGCATACGCTTGTATGGAACTTCCTTCCCCTTCTTTTTTCTTGGTTTGTATCTCTCCTGGTTACAAACTTTACAATTTCTAAGGTTTACGTCTTCTTTCCAAAACAACATGCATCCTTTTAAACATGTATCTATTTTCTGATACGGTAAACCAAAAGCCGACATAAGTTTTTTAACTTCGTAGTGATTTTCACACATGTGATTATCGGGCGGCATATGCCTTTTTGCAGCTTGTACAACAGCCGTAAATCCAGCTTCAGTGATGTTGTATTTTGACTTCATCGCAATGTATTCTGCGATTACTGACAGCTGAGTGCCGCTTTTACAACCATCCCAAATAGGTTTCTTAGCTGCATCTAGTAAATCATAAATTTTTTTAGCTTCAATATTTGGTTCTTCAACATTTCCATCATCGTCGTCAACTTCAACCATAGGAAACATTGATCGTGCTGCATCTTCGACCATATTTTCTATACGGGTCGTTGAAACTATTTCGTTAACGACACTTTCAGACTCTACAGAAGTATTTGCTACAACTTCTCCATGCCGATCCCAAACATAATATTCGGGTGCGAAACCGTGTTTGCACAAATGAACTTTCACAACATCTGGTAAAAAATACTTCAAATGTCTACACCTACTACACGGACAACGAATTTCGGGATCGTTTCCGTTATTACTTAAAGCGAATTCAACAAACACGTTTATACCATTATAAAAATCTTCTTTTATTGAGCCCCTCAGTCCTTTTCTTTGGTACATCCATCTCCTCCGATCAACAAAATATCAATCATTTTTCCTATTTGACAAAATGAGAAGTTCAAACTTTAATATTTATTTTGAAGAATACAAATTCGAAAAAGATTATTTTCATGGTCGTATAATATTTTGAATTTAAAGAACAGCTTCACAAATTTAAAAATATTTTCAAATAGGGCACATTTTATTTTTTAACATAACGATTTAAAAATATATATAATTTTTTTTTTCATTGGTCAGGCATCCTACTTCCCATTACAAACACAGTAAGCATTTACATTTCGTATATTACTTCGTCTCAAACGATTCAACAAAATTTCGGCAGCATTTCCCTTTTGTTCCCTGCATTGTACACAAATGCGTGTACGCAGGAAACAAAAAAGAAAAGTTAGGCCGAAATTTTATGAACCGTTTGAGACGAAGTAGTATACAAAATGTAAATGCTTACTGTGTTCATAACTTGTCCAATACAGGGACAAATCCGACAAACATTGTACCAGATGAATATAAGTGGTCGTTTTTCGAAAGAACGACTATTTATACAACGATCATGTACAACACTCGTCAGACGGGGCCAAAAACTCTCTAAGTGACATTTGTCAGTTACATGCGCGCATTTTGCAAAAAAATACAGTTTTACTCAATGTTCACATTTACAAAAATATATATTAATTTAACACATTTATTCAACGTATTACGCATCAACTAAAGGCTCGTTCGACGTATTTTTTTGTTGCATAAACTAACACAATACAATGATAACAGTGCTACACACATATATAATCAATATAAATTATACATGTTTTTCGCAATTTCACGATATCAGATGAAATAGGAATACCATGGAATGCTAGAAACTATTATAACACTATTGTAAACAATTTCAATCAACAATTACCCCTAATTTATCAAATTATGCAAATCTTGAATTAGGATAAAAACTGAAATTTTGGCTAAAACAATAGATTATACCTGTTCTAAAGAGCAGTAGAAGTTAATTGCACAGCCGGGAAGAACCTGAAATCTCGAAATTGCTGATTGGAGGGCTGGGGAAGAGAATTGGGGGAAAGTGACCTAGAATTTTCGTATGAAAGTGAAGAAGAAGCAGGCTCGGCTGGAGCCAAATATTCGCGAATTTCCGACGGCTTCCGACGGCCCGTTGGAAACCGTCGGAAATAAGCCGTCGGGAGCCGTCGCCCTACCCTGCCGGTTTTTGAGCTTTTTCTTGTAGTGTATGTAATTTGGTTTTGGTCAAAATTCCAATATTAACAAATCATAGGCCCGAAAATGATAACACTTTATAGATTGTATCAAATACAACCTAACCCGTGGTCTTTGTCCTAGTCTCATCTCGACCTTGAGGAATATCAACAAATCGAAAGAGATTATTCATTCATACCCACCATTTCACGATGGCCTAAGTATAATGCATACACCTTGAGGAATATCGACAAATATGTGCATGTATCTTACCTTATATAGTCAATTTATTAATACTACTCATAACATCTCTTGCTTGAGAAATATCAAAAAATAAATAGCATGCTAGTAGTCTATTAATATATAAATGGTAGAGGAAAACTAATGTATTAAGGATTCATAATCATCAACATAGATATATTGAATGATATCGATCTAGGGAAAAATATATTTATTGTAAAATACCATCGTGATTCAAGTGTCGGACACATCTAAAATCATAGTATACATAAGTACTCGTTCCTTAAATCTCATTTGGGTTTCTTTCCGGTTCTATTTAATTTTATACATATATAGTTACATAAGTATTAACTTATTCATAACCTTTATAATCAAATTTACTTACACAATGTATACATGTAATATTTAACTAAGTTTAATTATATTAATTAAATCATATTTAATTAATTGAATATAAATTCCAACTATTGAATTTTACTGTATTCATCCTTATGTACACATATCATTATACATGTACATTATTTATTAATTAACTTTTAACTAATTTAATAAATTTAATCAATTAAAAAAATTAATTAACTTAATCAATTAAATTTTTTTAAGTTAAAATAACATTAACTAAATTCAAAATTTTATCTTCATTTACCTAAAACACTTTCAGATAAATATACACATATCATTATATATATGTTTTAGTTTAATTAATTAACTTTTAATTAATCAATTTATTATTTATATAATCCAATTAAATAAATAATAAAGAAAAATAATTTTGAAATTAATATATTATCTTCAAAACCAATTTTGAAATTTTATAACATTTACCACGTGTCATATTTTAAACTTAAACTTTAAAATATAATTTTTTAAATTTTCAAAACATATTTTAAAATATTAGCCCAAGGCCTAAAATTAATTTGAGCCTTTATATTAAGGATAATCTTTAAGCTTACTTCATCGTTCGGGCTAGGCCAATAGCTTGATAGGGCAGACTACTAGATTACCCAAACCCAATCCTTTGACACTACCTTTCAAGACACCATGCTAAATGGGTAGGCTTTAATCGGTTTTCCATAACATTGATATTTAGGATGCATAAGCTATTTAGCCCTAATACCATTGATGGAACTAGTCAGTCGGAAGCGGGTTAAATTGGCGAATTTCAAAAAAAATTCCATTTTGATATTTGTGAAGTCTATGAAACCTAAATGGATTTTAGTTCCAGTCTAAATATTTTAAATAAAATCATTATTTCATTTTGTTTTGTTGGTACTTTTTTATTTTAAATTTTAGTTCAAAAGTATATCAAATAGACTTGTTTGTGTGAAGTGCATATGCAATAGATAACAAATGTACATAGTTAATATGACCGTACGTTGGTGCTAGGATTTACACCACGTTAGACTCATTCCCCCTTTACATATGCCTATGTTGTCCAAGATTTTGATTCAAGATATTTATATATAATTGAAGTGGAGAAGTATATAAATGTATATGTATACATTATAAATATATTAGACAATTTTATATGATTTGAAATCTAAAAATACCAATAGGGAGTTTGGTTTTAATTAAATACACACACACACAAATATATATATATATAGATAGAATTTAAAGTTAACATTTAAATTAAGCTCTCATTTTAGAAAGGAAATACACAAAACTTTAAAGTTGAAACGAAATAAAGGATTTTGAATTTACACAAAAGTCGATTTATAAATTTTGGATTAAAAGGATTTTTTAACATAATGATACAACATTCATATTTAAAATATCAACCATTTTCCAAGAGGAATTAATTTTCAAGGTGAAAGTTACTTAATTAACATGATAGTTTATTTACATTTACGTATATAAATATTATAAACTTTTAAAATAGATCATAATCAAAATTAGTTTTTTTATTAATAAATTTTCAATGCAATAGAAAAGGAATTGGAGAAGTTAGGCATATGTAAATTCGTAATAATAACATACAAATCTAAACAACACAAAACAATTAAAAAATTAACAAAGGAGAAAGGGGGACTAAATCATATCAATAATAATAAAAATATTTTGAGATGAGAAAAGGGGCAAAAGGATATCTAAGTTAAATAATTTAACATACTTCCAACTGAGATAGGGATTAAAGGGTTTGAATTACTTATTATAAGATAAATCATAAACAAAAAATGTATCATTTGGGATCCAAAACACACGGGTAACATAAATAGATTAGATTAGTGTTAACGCTAAAAATTGAACGTTGACACCCGGTGTGTGACGTGAAGTTGTGAAAGCACCACCCATGATACGGGAACGAGATATAAGCAGTAAAATAGCTGAAAGCGGTAAAAGACAACAGATTTATAGTGGTTCGGGCCGTAATTGAGCCTACGTCCACTTTATATTCTCTTATTACTGATTTTGGTTACAAAATGATACAATACACTTGTGAAATACGATATATTTCAATTCCTAAACACTTTCGACTATTAGCTCAAGCTTCGATGTCGAAGATCTCCTCAAATTCGTGTTGAATGCGATAGATTTCTCTCAAAGCTTGTTGTAATGTCTTGAGTGATTGAAGTTCTTCAAATGTTGGATGAGTTGAGAATTTGGCAGAGTAATGACGTTTCAAGAAATGATCGGCCAAAAGTCCCTTTCATGTTGAAGGTAGTGGGGTATTTATAGGAGTGATTCTGGACAGAAATATTGCTCTAAGTCTTAGGTCGCGTACGACCTAAGTTAGGTCGTAGGTCGCGAGCGACCTAAGATAGGTCGTGGTCATCTTGCAACTTAGGAGGCTGGCTGATGGAGTTGCACTTAGATTCATCTGAAGTGGTAAGTCATAGGCGACCCAAGATAGGTCATGCCTTTCTTTTCTTTTAGCTCGTGGAGTCTTTAGGTCGTTAGCTCGTGAAGTTTACTTCAGGAGTTAGGTCGTAAACAACTTTAGGTCGGTAGCCCGTAGAGTCTGCTAAGTCGTAAAGCTCTTAGGTCGCGACACTCCTTAGGTCGTTAAGTCCCTTAGGTCACTAACTTCCTTAGGTCGTTAAGTTCTTAGGCCGTGAAGTCCTTAGGTCGTAGAGTTCCTTAACTCGCAGCCACTTTAGGTCGCAGACTTTCTTAGGTCGCTAAGTTCTTAGCTCGTGGAGTCTGGAGGCACTAGATCGTGAACCCTGCTAGGTCGTTAAATCGTTCTACTCCTTAAGTCGTTAAGTTCCTTAGGTCGCAGAGTCTTGAGTCGCAGAGTTTTAGGTCGGCACGAAAGTATGAGTTAACATTTGCCCCTCAAAGTGCAGGTCTGTGCCATAGGTCGCGTGCTTCGACTTAACTTTGCTAGGTCGTGAACGACCTAAAACTTGTGCTAACTTGTACGCCTGTTCGCCTTCCTCTCTCAGTCCCATATAAATTAGTTAGGTCGCTCCTTCCTCCCCACCTTACTGTTCTGAACTTTTCATTGCCATTGATGAATTCTCAATCTTTCGAAGGCGAATTCAATTCAGCTAATCACCGATCCATTCCTACCAGCATATTACGTAAGTGGATCCAATCTCTACTCCTCCATTATCGCCGCTCGATCGTGAATCCACATTTTCCGACCCAAGTATAATTTCATGCGCCATGCTCCATTTTTTGAATGGTTATTTCGATCGATTTTTGATCGTCGTTTGATACGTTGTGGTGATTCATGAACGCATAGTGACTTTTACAATGGTCGGAGGGGTTTGTAATCGACTTGCTGGGCGATTTGGTGGTATGTGGAGATTGAAATGAAGAGGACGACAAATTCTTTTGTAATGGCGGTATTGGGTTATCGGGTCCAGTAAGGTGTTGCGTGGAGAGGAAGTCAGCGACCTACCAGATCTGGACGACCTAAAAGTTAGGTCGTGCTGGGATTCTTGGCGACCTAAGCCTTGCGATCTAAGAATATCTTCAACGAAACCGAACAACCTTTTTTGTGACCTAAAGAGTTTCCGTCCTATGCCAAGTCATGTGCGACCTAGGGCTTAGAGAAAATTGCATCGCCTTGATTCATTCAGTTGCATTGTGCGACCTAAAGATGCCTCGACCTATGATAGGTCGCTGAACGACCTAGAACTTGAACCATCTCTGCATAGCCCTGAACGCTTTAATTTGCACAGCACGACTTAAAAATGCTTCGACCTATGCTAGGTCGTGAGCGACCTAACACTTGGAAATTTGAGCAGAACTTGACTGAATTTTTGAATTTGAACTGTGTTGCATTTCTTTTCAAATTGTCTTGACTTTAATGCTAATAACCTGTTTAAATACAACATTTGCAGAGAAAATGGGACAAATATACTGCCATTGACTGCCCACATCGCATGACAGATTAGTTGACAAAGAACAATTAACTTACATGAATTTTGTGAATGAAATGTTGTGAAACGATAAATTCGAATGAAGTATTAAAGCAAAGCTGAAATAATCAACCTACGCTGATTTGTTTGCATCAACACAACATTGTATTTGAACTTAAAATGACAAGTCTCAAAACTTTATAGTCGACAAATGTCAACTATTTCAATTTCTGTTATACTTGCTTGTTATCGTTTTAGTTTTGCACAACACTTCACACTTTTTTAGGAAACGTGCACCTTCAAATTTGAATATCCAGTTGATTGTGTAGAATGACATCTCGACAAGAAGATTCAGGACCAGCCGGGGAAGCTTTCTCGATTTCTAATCCACTAATCGATCCTCCGGAAAGAACTCCGACTTCACTAAGCCACAAAGTCTTCAGACAACTGTGTATTCAGTTCGGTATTGCCGAATCAGATGCTATATTTCCTGGAGCAAACGACATCGCTGACAGGCCACCTCTCGGTTTTGTCACAGTGAATCGTCAGATGTGCTTAAGCGGAGCCATTCCACCTTTCAACGAATTTCTCTGGGAACTCTTTCTTCGATTATCCATCTTGCCTTTCCAGCTACACCCCAACGGTTATGCCATTCTGATGGGGTTGTGTGTTCTGTTTAGGAGGACGCTCGACCATCTCCCGAGCTTCGATGAAATTTGCTATTTATGCACCTTTGCTAAGAACAAAGATCATCCTTCAATCGTGCTTGTAAGAGGCGCCAGAAACCGGAAGCTGATTTTGGATTTACCCGAGAGTGCTCACGGGTTCCTAAGTCAATTCTTCTTTGTTCGATGTCCTCCGGGATTCTACTCTGTCTGGAGAGTCGGGAGTAAGATTACCTTTCTCTATTCATCTCATGAGCTTGTCGGAACCCGAATTTATCAAATGCTTATCCTCATCCTTTTCTTTTTTTCAGCACTTCCTCCCCCGCTTAGGAATCCCAGCCTCAAGTCGATTTTTGAAACTTTAAATGCTGTGGCTATGGAAGAGAGGAGCGCTAAATTCTTGTTAAAAGATGAACTTTTGCACCAGTTCGAACTTCTACATTCTTCCCGTTCCATCCAGCCTCAAGTAGTTCCTGATTCCTCGGCAAAGACGTCAGATGCCCCAGCCCTTGCCGATGAACCTTTACTGAAAGAACCCACCAGTGAGACTTCACTGGTGAAGTGTTCCGCTTCCATTAATGTTGCGGGGTCATCCAGCAAGTTAACACTTTCTCCAGTTATTGAAGAGGAGAAAAATCCTCACATTTCTGAAAAGACGGCTGACGTGGAAGTCGAAAAAGAGAGTTCTGCTGGGCATCACGGCGATGATACTTTTGATGATTTGAGCGATATAATGATAACTTCTCAGGAACTTTTTAAAGATGATATTTCAAAAGCGATCTCTCCCATTGTTGAAGCGACTTCTTCTTTGAAACAAATTACAACACCTTCAACACAAACCATTGCCATTCCTATACCACAGAGTGGTTTGTAGTCTGACACGCGTAGTTTGCACATCACATACACTTAGGATTTTTCAGCACTTGTATGCACCTAAATTCCTTTTCTTCGAAGATATTAAGACTTGTCTCTTTTTCTTTTTCAGATTCTTCGATGGGGCGGAGCGGATCGTACTACGACAAATTCCAGCGTCACGGAGGCCGCGACTCTTATGACTTTAGGCGCTATCTTCCTTCCCGTCAGGAGACCGATGAAGAAAGGGCCTCTAGAAAAGCTCGCGAGAGACGGGATTATGAAGAGCGCCACAAAAGAGAAGATGAACAGCACTATGGGAGTAGGGATGAGCGATACGACTCTTCCCGCAGAAGTGACGATTCTCATAAAAGGAAATCTTACGATGACAAGGGGAAGAGTCACATTGCTGATGATTCTAGCAAGCGGACTAGACTTAGCAAAAAGGACGCGTCTGCAATTTCGGAAAAGACTGATACTCCCATTTCTCCTAATATCCCATCCGGCTCTCCTGCTTTAAAGAAATCTGACATCCAGGCGATCATCAGCAGACCTCAGTATCAGGTCAAAGATGCCCCTCCTATTCTTCAAAGCCGATTTCCGAATTGGTGATTAAAAGGGGTGCGTTTTGACCTTGATTTGGTTCCGATCGATAAATCGGATATGCTGCGTAGCCTTGATGCTGTCAAACTTAATATTGAAAGGGTGTCCGGATGGCAAAAGCTTGTCGATGAGCTGCAAAGAGTCAATCGTGCGAATCTTGAAGCCATGCTGACCATGGAAAACGACAAGACAGAATGGGACAAAATTTGCAAGCAGCATGACGCGGAAATGACGAGTATTGCTGAAGACAACGAGAGGCTTGAGACTGAAGTTAGAAAACTCAAAGACGAGCTTGCTACTTCTTCTACTTCCTTTACTCAAAAGGAAGAATTACTTCAAAAGCAAGTTCGCGATGCTCATGCTGCACAACGAAATGATGAGGCCCAACTTGAAGCCGAAAAGAAGATGATAGAAATCTATCGCGCCGACATCACCCAGCTACGAGAGAAGGCAAATTCCCAGGATTTGGAAATTATGCGGTTACGAACTCTGCTGTCAAAAACTGAAAAAGAGCGCGATGAGGCCATTGCTGGAAAAGAGGCAGCTGAGCAGTCGCATGAGGCGACGAAGGCCAAAATTAGTTCCACTTTGTTTGATTTCTATCTGCACAGCGTCCTGGGGCGTGGTAGTCTCTCCTTTTTGGGACCAACATATGAGACTACTTTAGCCGAAGTGTGGGAAGCAATAATGGACATGTTTGGAGGTGCTGGATATTACGAGGTGGATCTTGAAGCGACTTATCTGGATGATGATGTGCGCACCGCCCTTGCCAGGGGAAAAGAGCAGCTTGCTAGGGAGCGAGCCGAAGCAGCGGGAGGAGAATGTTTAGAAAAAGTGACTGTAACTGACTCTGCTCGTCCTCTGGCTTCGGTCGATCCCGAAAACATTGGCTCTAGTTCCCATTCTCCACCTCTTGCAAATGCGGAACTTAAAACCACAGCTACTGAGCCTTCCACTGCTCAGGACGAGGAGAAGACTCAAGACGACATTGAAGCCGAACAATTTGAAATCAATGTGATCAAACCAACTTCTCCAGGTAACTTCGATGTTGATCCAAGTCTAGCAGACTATTTATTTGCTTCAACTGAGTTTGATGAATTTCTCAATTGTTACTTAAGTGTCACTGAACCAACATCTTTACTTTTTCCAGAGAATACTGATTTTAACTTCTTTCCTCTATAGCGGAAGCATCGAATACTGCAAAAACTTCTACTCCTCAAGTTGCCATTCCTCCCTCTACTCAGGTTACTCCTCCTTCTGCTTCTCAACCGGGATCACAGGCAGAAAAAATTGAAGCTCTTCAAGGCCTGGATGATCCGACTGCTTTGCAAGAGCAGAAGGCGGAGGAACTTGATGATACCGAGAAAACCCCGGAGCAGTCTCTTGATGATGACACAAAGCTTTCTACACTGCTCGCTACTCCGGGAAGAGAATCTTCTTCAAAGAGGAAGGGGAAGCGCGTCATGAAGAAGAAGAAGAAAAGTGTTTCCACTGGAGAAGATAAAGCAGAGGAAGATCCGGCTACACCTTCTCCTCCTCCTTCTCCGACCCGTCCACGCCGGATTCCGAAATTAATCATCAAACCAGGCTATGGTACTAAGGGTGGAAAGAAGAAGGAGTGATAAGCTAGGCTCTTCTTTTCTTATTTTGCTTTTCGCATGTATCGACCGGAGATTGTGCGGGTACCGGTCCCCGCTTCTTTTTGTGATCTGCACAATGTAAAAAGTTTTCATAGTATTGAATAAAATAGCTATTTTACTTGTACAAATTCTTGTGTATGTGAGAATGCATTTATTTCCCATTGTAATGTAGAATAAATGATTCTTTATTTACTTTATACGATACCGTAGTGAGCTCGTGATATGATGGTTGAGCGTTGTCTCTATTAATATAGGTATATGCCCCCGTATCACGGCTCACTGCAATATTCTGGAAAAACTTGTATTCTTAATTTAGAGAATAATTCTTCCGATTTTAGGAAATATTATTCTGCTTTTAATTGAACACGTTTCATACTGGAGAAATTTTTTCTTTCTCTTTCTTTCTGAAGAACACTTCAACTTTCGGATATGATCACTTTTATTTGTTAAAAAGTGGATTTTCCTACGCAGTGAAGTGAGCTTCTGAATGAGGTTTTAATTTTGTGCCCCGGTAGAGAGCTTAAGTTTGGTACTTCAAGCACGGTGAAATGTACCTCCGAAGAGGTCTTTTTGTAGCATTTCAACTTTTTTAGGAGGAACTTTCTGAGATGAATAAGTTAACCTTCTTTTGAGAGTTGAAATGTGCTTCCGGAGTAGGCTTTTTGTTTGAGTATTCTATTTTGGGGCATGCCTTTGGAGAGGGCTCCTCTTAAAGAGTTGTGCCTCCGAAGAGGGCTTGTGCCTCCGGAGAGGGCTTGCGATGCCTCGGGAGAGGGCTTTTGCCTCCGAAGAGAGCATGTGCCTCCGAAGAGGGCTTGTGGTGCCTCAGGAGAGGGCTTTTGTCTCCGAAGAGGGCATGTGCCTCCGAAGAGGGCTTGTGGTGCCTCGGGAGAGGGCTTTTGCCTCCAAAGAGGGGATGTGCCTCCGAAGAGGGCTTGTGCCTCCGAAGAGGGCTTGTGCCTCCGAAGAGGACTTTTTGATTGCCTGGAAGTTACTTTCTCATGGTTGAATGGACCCACGGGGCGGACGCAAGTTGCTTGATTGGATGTTCGTTTGTACAAACGATCGCAATCAATTAACAAGGGCCCTGTTCCTTCAGCTTGGGAAGGTGCCCCTCCGGTGGTTCCACCAATCTTTTTTGATTGAGGAAAGCACTTTCATCTTTTGGCGTGCCTCATTAGAGGGCTTTGGTTGGTGTTCCAGGGAGGTTGCGTTTCTGTTTGCCTGCCCATGTCTTTCTCATCATCTGTTCACCAGCGATCCTTTATTATCATTTCCAAGCGCATCTTCCTTTCTTTTGCAAGTAAATTGCTTTATCCGAAGAAGTAGACTTCACTGTTGAGTGACTTCACGGAGCAAACGCAAGTTACTTGGTTGAATGTCTTTTTATATCGACGATCGCAACTAGTTAACGAGTGCTTGACATAGTGGAGTCGCCAACTTTTTATGTGAAGTTCTTCTTGTATAGGACGTGAATCTGGAATTTTTGTCGCTTGGTATTTGCTTAATAGGTGATTTATAGGGGTCATTTGGCTTTGTGACGAGTTACCCTTGTTTTTAATGTCCTGCAATTTTGAATCGACATTTTAGCAATACGTTTAAAGTATTTACATATCGAAATGAAACAGGCATTATAAAATAGTAAAGAACACAAGATTTATAGTGGTTCGGCCAAGAATCGGGCCTACATCCACTTTATAGCTTTTATTAACTTGCACTGATTTACAATGTCTTTCAATACAACTGATACATTCATCACTATTTTACAATCTTGAGCAAAGCTTTTTTTTAAGTAAAATAAGGACGTAAGTGGTTGCTGTTCCAGGCTCTTGGAATTGGATCTCCTTCAACAGTTATGAGTTTGAAAGTGCCATCAAGAAGTTTACTGCCTATGGCATATGGCCCTTCCCAGTTTGGCCCAAACACCCTGGTGGCTGTCATGATCCTTTTCAAGACTAAATCTCCGACCTCAAAGCTGCGTTGGCGAACTTTAGAGTTGAAGTGCCTGGCTATCCTTTGTTGATAAGCTGAAACTCTGAGTCTAGCTTCTTCTCTTTTTTCATCAAGAAAATCAAGGGCTTCAAGTTGCAGTTTCTTATTTTCAACCTCGTTGAAGTGAATTCTTATGTGTGAAGGAACTTCTACTTCCACTGGAATCATTGCCTCTGATCCATATGTCAGTGAAAATGGAGTGTGCCCAGTCGCAGTTTTGTGAGTAGTTCTGTATGCCCATAGTGCTAGTGGCAGCTTATTGACCCAACCACCTTTTGCTTTTTCAAGTTGCTTTTTGATGGTTGACTTGATAATTTTGTTTACTACTTCCACTTGCCCGTTTGCCTGCGGATGAGCCACTGCTGAGAAACTTTTTCGAATTCTGAACCGTTTGCAAAAATCCTGGAATTCTTCACTTTCAAACTGAGTGTCGTTGTCTGTGATTATCTTCTGCGGCACACCATACTTACAAATGATATTTTTGGTTATGAAATTTATCATCTTTTTAGAGGTAATGGTGGACAAGGGTTCTGTTTCAGCCCACTTAGTGAAATAATCAACAGCAACAATAGCATATTTGATTCTCGATTTAGCGATCGGTAACGGTCCAATCAAGTCTATTCCCCAAATGGCGAACGGCCATGGGCTGACCATTTGTGTGAGCTCGGTGGAAGGCGCTTTTGGGATTTTTGCGAATCTTTGACATTTGTCGCACTTCCTGGAGTAAATAGCAGCATCTCGATTAATATCCGGCCAGAAATATCCATATCGGAGAACTTTCTTGGCTAGGGTTTGACCACCTGAATGATCTCCACATTCTCCTCCGTGTACCTCAGCTAGAATTGTCTTGGCTTCTTCCTTAGTTACACATCGGAGTAATGGCATTGAGAATCCCCGTCTGTATAATCGGCCGTCTTGAATTATATATCTTGACGCTTTCCGTAATAGTTTTCGGCGTTCTTTCGAACTTTCTGGTAGTGAATTATTGAGCTAATATTCTTTGATTGGAGTCATCCATGATTCATGCTCTTGAGACGTAGCCATGATCCAATCAATATTCATCTCATTGATGCTTGGAGACGACAGAACTTCCACAGGGATTAATCCCAATAATTGAGCCTCCCCAGAGCTTGAGTACTTTGCTAGAGAATCCGCTTTCATGTTTTCTATTTGAGGAATGTGACTTATCGTGTAATGATCAAAATCTTCGAGAAGCTCACATGCCTTTGACAAGTATGCGGGCAGATTTCCACCTTTAGCTTGAAACTCTTTCTTTACCTGGCAAACAATAAGTTGGGAATCGCTAAAAATTTGTAACACTTTGATGTTCAGTTCCTTGGCAATTTTCAAACCGGCAATAAGAGCTTCATACTCTGCTTCATTGTTCGTTGAAGGAAATTCCAGTCTCAATGCATAACACAATGATCGTCCTTCGGGGGTTTCGAGCACAACCCCTGCCCCAGAACAGTAATCATTTCTCGATCCGTCAACATACAACTTCCACTGGATTGGAATGCCATCAGTTATTTCATTCTCACTATCACCTTTGTCAGTAGACTCTGCGATGAAATCTGCTAAAGCTTGTCCGTTGATTGCTCTCCGGGGATGGTAAGTGGTATCATATTGGCTGAGTTCAATGTTCCATTTCAAAAGACGGCCCGAAGTTTCAGGACGAAACAGGACTTGCTTTAGAGGTTGATCGGTAAGGACCTTGATAGGATGAGCTTGAAAGTATGGCCTCAACTTCCTAGAAGCAATTAGCAAACAATAGGCGAGCTTTTCTATCTTCGAATAATTCATCTCTGCCCCAGTGAACCGTTTGCTGATGTAATAGACTGGACGTTGTATCTTCATATCTTCTCGTACAAGTGCTGCACTGAGGGCGTGAGATGAAATTGCTAAATAGATGAAAAGGTCTTCACCACCAGTAGGCTTGGAAAGAACTGGAGGCGTTTCCATATGACGAATTCGTTCATCGAAAGCACTCTGGCACTCGGGAGTCCATTCAAAAATTTTCTTTCCTTTCTTTAGAGCGTCAAAGAAGGGAATGCATTTATCTGTGGCCTTGGAAATGAAATGACTTAGAGCAGCGACTTTTCCATTGAGGCTTTGCATTTCTTTCTTTGTTTTAGGGGCTTTGACCTCCCTTAGAGCTGTGATTTGAGTGGGATTGGCTTCGATGCCCATAGCGCTCACAATGAAACCCAAGAATTTCCCGGACTCTACTCCGAACGAACACTTTAATGGATTGAGCTGCATTCCGTACTTTTGAAGAATTGCAAACATTTCCTCCAAGTGACCCATGTGGTCTACAGCTTTCTTTGACTTTACCAACATATCGTCAACATAAACTTCCATGGTTCTGCCAATCTGAGGTTTGAACATCGCATTGAGGAGCCTTTGGTAGGTTGCCCCAGCATTCTTCAATCCGAAAGGCATAACTTTGTAGCAGTAGAGACCCACATCTGTGATAAAGCTTGTGTCTTCCTGATCCGGCTCATGCATCATAATCTGATTGTACCCGGAGTAAGCGTTCATAAATGATAACAACTCATGCCCAGCTATTCCATCCACCAATTGATCGATTCTGGGCAGCGGGAAGCAATCTTTGGGGCATGCTTTGTTCAGGTCTGAAAAATCGATGCATACTCTCCACTTTCCATTTGCCTTCTTAACCAGTACTGGATTTGAAACCCAATTTGGATAAGTGGAGTTTCTGATGAAGCCGTTCTCCATGAGCCGATCGACTTCTTCCTTTAGCGCTGTCGACCTTTCTGGGCCTTGGGTTCTTCTTTTTTGTTTCACTGGTGTGAATTTTGGATCAATATTCAGAGTATGTACAGCAATTTCCGGGGAGATCCCACACATATCAGCATGACACCAAGCGAACACATCCAGATTGGCTTTTAAGAATGATATCAGCGTGTTTTGAACTGCTATGCTCAGTTGTGAACCACATTGAGTACTTTGTTTGGGTCTTTCGAGTCAACAGATATTGGTACCGTTACTTCCACGGGTACCACTCTATTGCACTGGCTTTCCTGGGGTCCATTTCTTTCCTTGCATTGCTGTGTTCGCCAGTACAGGGGCCGCCCCATAGCTGCTACAAGGTTGGTTCTTTGATGCGGAGCAGAGCTGCCGCATCTTTTCCCATCTCTTTTTTCCTGGCCTCTCGGAGCTCTACAAGATAACATTCTCGCCCCATGCTCTGATCTCCCTTAATGACAACAATCCCATTATCAGTGGGAAATTTCATTGTTAAGCACCACGGAGCGAGGACGGCCCTGAAAGCAGCAAGAGTAGGCCGACCCAAGAAAGCATTATCGGCGGAGAATCCATCAACAATTACAAAACTTTGCTTCCGACCCACCTTCTTATGCCCTTCGCCCATTTCAACAAACAAGTCCACCATTCCAATTGGTTGTTTCAGCTCTCCTGTAAACCCGGCAATCTTGTGTGAAGAAGCTTGTACGTCTGTCATTGGAATTTTCATTTGGTCAAATGTCTTTTTAAAGAGTATGTTGCACGAGGCGCCACTATCAACCAGGACTCTTCTGACAATAGCCGGCCCAATACCGACAGAGACAACTAAAGGGTCCTCAGTAGGAGCTTCCACATCAATAGAATCCCTGGTTCTGAACATAATATCATCATGAAAAGTCTTTTGCTGCTTCAGAGGTGCAGCATCTTCCAAGATTAAGACACTTTCTTCAGCTGGGGCATACTTCAAGGCTCTAGCATACCTTTCCATCTCACCCCAACTCCTGCCAGCCGGATGAGGTCCTCCTGTGATCACATTGATAACAGGTCTTTCCTTTTCAGCAGGCCTCTCTCCTGAACCAGATGAATGAGCTGGGGGTAGTTGCCCCTGGTTAGATGAAGAAGGGTCTTTTCTATTCCTTTTAACATACTGCTGCAACTTATTTTCTCTCAACAATTCTTCAATCAGGCTTTTCAAGTGGTAGCACTCGTTGGTATCATGGCCTGGTTGGTTATGAAATTTACAAAATCTTTCGCTTTGAGCAGCATTTTTCCCAACTTTTACTGCCAGTGATTTTGGAAATTCAACAACGTCCTTAGTGGCGATGAAAATATTCTCCGGTGTATCAGTTAGAGGGGTAAAATCCGAAGGCTTGAGAAAGCGGGGCCTTTTGAGATCCTTCTGCTTCTTTCCACCATTACTCTCCCTTTTCTGATTTATAGATTCTTTTTTGTTCTGAGCCGGAGCATTATTTTCCACCACTGTAGTCACAACTTTAGCTGACGCGGAGAGATTTTTTGGGCGCATGAACTCATCAGCCTTTTTGTAGAACTTTTCGAGCGAGTTTGGTTCCTTCATCTTCAACCATTTTCCAAATTCGCTTGACTTGTCAATAGCCCGCATTAAGTAGGTTAAAATCATTCGCGGTTCTGCGTTATCAACTTCGGCTAGGGCTAAATTAAAGCGATTCAGGAAGGATTTGATGGGCTCTCCAGGGTTCTGTTCAAGACTTGAGAGAGACATTATATCCTTTGCTCTTGAAATGTACAATCTGAATTGTTCCTTGAATTTCCGAGTTAGATCGGAAAATTGATCAACAGATCGTACTGGAAGTTTGGTAAACCAAAGTAGCGCCACACCTTCCAAGTATACCGGGAAATATCGGCATTTAATTTCATCAGTTGCTCTGGTGCCAGTCATGTGCCAATCATATTTATACAAGAATTGATTCGGATCACTTGTTCCTCGATAAGCAGGAATGGTAGGAGGAACGAATTTTCTGGGAAACTCAGCCTTTAGAATCCTCTCAGTAAATGGAGTTTTACTCGGAGCAAATCCCCAATCATTCTCATCTTCGTTTCTCTACATGCTTTCATTCATTATTTGCCGAATCATGCCGGAGAGATATTCCTCATTGTTTAACGACTTTGCGGAGTAGACTTCAGCCATTTTCTCGGAGGTTTGCCCGGGTAAATGTTCGCGGAGAACTGGTGATGGCCTGGATCCTTCAGCCTGGAGGGGTGCCCCCTCAGGAGCACCTGATCTCCCTTGAGGAATATTTCTCCCTTCGGAGTTATGAACAGCATCAACATAGTTTTCTTCATTGTTTACTGGTCTTTGATTAGCCCCGAGCAGAGCATTCAATTTCTCCATCATTAGAGTATTCTGAGTCTCAAATTGCTGGTACAACCCGGATACAGCAGCATCTAATTCTTCTCGCGTCACTTCGACACTCGGAGCTGCTTGACTTGGAGAGGGAGAAGTGGCTGTATTATCACGAGCATCTTCAGATCTAATAGACTTGCTTTTCTTCCAGGAGCCATTATGTCTGACAGACTTCTGGTCTTGAAGGAAACTTTTTCAACAAACTTTCGTGAAGCTATGGCAAATACAGTCCTGAGTTGGAGTTCTCAGTGAAAGCACCAAAATGTTAACGCTAAAAATTGAACGTTAACACCCGGTGTGTGTTGTGAAGTTGTGAAAGCACCACCCATGATACGGGAACGAGATATAAATAGTAAAATAGCTGAAAGCGGTAAAAGACAACAGATTTATACTGGTTCGGCCCGTAATTGAGCCTACGTCCACTTTATATTCTCTTATTACTGATTCTGGTTACAAAATGATACAATACACTTGTGAAATACGATATATTTCAATTCCTAAACACTTTCGACTATTAGCTCAAGCTTCGATGTCGAAGATCTCCTCAAATTCGTGTTGAATGCGATAGATTTCTCTCAAAGCTTGTTGTAATGTCTTGAGTAATTGAAGTTCTTCAAATGTTGGATGAGTGGAGAATTTGGCAGAGTAATGACGCTTCAAGAAATGATCGGCCAAAAGTCCCTTTCATGTTGAAGGTAGTGGGGTATTTATAGGAGTGATTCTGGACAGAAATATTGCTCTAAGTCTTAGGTCGCGTACGACCTAAGTTAGGTCGTAGGTCGCGAGCGACCTAAGATAGGTCGTGGTCATCTTGCAACTTAGGAGGCTGGGCTGATGGAGTTGCACTTAGATTCATCTGAAGTGGTAAGTCGTAGGCGACCTAAGATAGGTCATGCCTTTCTTTTCTTTTAGCTCGTGGAGTCTTTAGGTCGTTAGCTCGTGAAGTTTACTTCAGGAGTTAGGTCGTAAACAACTTTAGGTCGGTAGCTCGTAGAGTCTGCTAAGTCATAAAGCTCTTAGGTCGCGACACTCCTTAGGTCGTTAAGTCCCTTAGGTCGCTAACTTCCTTAGGTCGTTAAGTTCTTAGGTCGTGAAGTCCTTAGGTCGCAGAGTTCCTTAACTCGCAGCCACTTTAGGTCGCAGACTTTCTTAGGTCGCTAAGTTCTTAGCTCGTGGAGTCTGAAGGCACTAGATCGTGAAGCCTGCTAGGTCGTTAAATCATTCTGCTCCTTAAGTCGTTAAGTTCCTTAGGTCGTAGAGTCTTGAGTCGCAGAGTTTTAGGTCGGCACGAAAATATGAGTTAACAATTAGATAACTGGATGTTGCTAAAAAATACATCTTGAGATGATGAATCAATCCTCCTAGACTTAGTTGAATCGATCTTTGGATTTTGCATGAATCAAAAGAATATAACCACCTTTTATTTTTGATTTAAGTTGATTTTGATTTTGAAATTTTATACGCTTTGGAAGCAAATATTTTCGGCTGGATGGAAGAGGAAAGGAATAAACATGAACTATTTATAGAGCCTTCTTAAAGGAATGAGAGGGAGTATGTTTTAAAGGTGACATTGAAATATTTCAATTCCTTCCTTTAAAACTTTCTCTATTTAATTCCCAGTTAAATCATCAAATCCACTCCCTTTCTTTATAATCAAAGGCCATACATATAAAGTGCCACATGGCCCTTAAAATTTTCTAAAATCACTTAGCATTTAATCTATTTAAATCCAATTTAAACATTCTACCGATATCATATATCGATATGCACATTTATATATGCACTTTGTTATGTACTAATGCTATTCAATCTGTAATGACCCATAATTTTCGATAATTAAAATATTGAATTCAATAAGATTTTGCAATTTAATATTGGAAGAAATTAAAATTTGTGGTTTATTAATAAGAAATAACTAGAATGTACTGTTAAAAATGTTAATTCGAGACAATTGATAACTACTTTAATGGTTGTAAAGTTAAAATTGGTTATAGGTTTTAAATAAAGAAATAAGGTTTAATAATGTAAATTTAATATAATAAATGACTAATTGAATGAAATCTCAAATAATTGTAATAAATGTAAAGTTACATTGGTTAGAAATTGTAAATAAGTAGATAAAATCAATGTGAAGTTATTTGTTTTGTTAGTTAACAATAAACTTGGAAATGTGTTTGAATTGGCAAATTGTAACAATGGTTAATTAATCCATTGAAATTTAATTAGTTATAATTGGTAAATAAGGGAATAAATTAAATGTTACGATTAATTGGTGAAATAATATGTAATTCATTTTAATTGGGAAAAATCAGGGTGGTGTAAGTAGTTATAACATTTATTTGAAGATAATAAACTTATAAGTGTGATTAAAGTAAGGAAAGATGACAATTGTTATATGTTACCTATTTAAGCAATCTGTTGAATTTAATTTGGAATAAATTGCGACTAAATGTAATTAAATATTACGTTAATGTAAATTAAGATGAAATTGGAGAATATTAATGTAATAAGATAAACCAATGCTAACTACGCCCATAGGGTAATGATTGATTGTAATAATAGATTTTAATATAAGAATGGAATAATTTAAGAAATAAATGTTGGATTGTGAAATGAACAGTAAATAGTTGTGGTATAATGAGAATTGGTTTGAAATCTAATATTGAATATAAACTACAATAATAGTTGTTGGAATCCTTTAATTGAAAAGAAAAGACAAGTGCATTTTAATTAATAAGTTCAACATAAGAACTTACATTTTAAATTAAATTAAGATAAAGATTTTAATGAACTTTGAGTTGAAAAGAATAAACAAGAAAAGAGTGACAGGTCCCAGTTTTTGATGTTGTTATACAAAAAGTCCCTGCAGAAATGAATATGTAAATTTGGTCCCTATTTTTCAAAAATAAAAAAACGCAAAGTGTCTTGCACTTTTCTGACAGAAAATGCAAGATAACTTGCACTTTTTAATTTTGAAATATTTTTTGAATTTTTCAAAAATTTTGAAAAGCGCAAGTTAACTTGCACTTTCTATCAGAAAAGCGCAAGCTAGTTTGCGCTTTCTAATTTTGAATTTTTTTTGAAAATTTTAAAATTTTTGAAAAGCGCAAGGTAACTTGCGCTTTCTATCAAGAAAGCGCAAGTTAGTTTGCGCTTTCTGATTTTGAAAATTTTGAAATTTTAAAAAGCGCAAGCTAACTTGCGTTTTATGATTTAGAAAAAAACAGGGACTTAATTTACATACTTATTTCTATAGGGACTTTTCTTGTAACACCATCAAAAATAGGGACCTTTCGTGCAAAGCCCCAAGAATAAATTGTATGTTTGTTTCTAACCAGAATAACAAATGTTTAATTTGAATAAAGGATGAAGTGAATGTTTTAATGAAAGAATAACATAATTTGTTATTTGAAATGCATCTTGGAGAAGTTGATTTTCAATAAGATAAAAACATTTACTTTGTAAATAGTGTATAAATTTTGTTGTATATGAAATTTTATAAAACATGTTTGAATTGGTATAAATGAAAAGAAAACAGTGTTTATAATTAGAATTTGTTGAAATTAGTAATGAAATGAACTGGAATTACATTAATTGAAAGGTTTCAATTAAAAGGAAACATAAATGAAATTGTAATGAATGAGTTAATATAGAAACTTGAATTTTGTGTCAATATGGAATGAACATTTTAATTAAGATAATCGCATGTTTTGAGATGTATAAAAATAAAAATTTCATTTTGAATAAGTATGATTTTGGAATTTTTTTTTGAATTTTAGGATAATACACACACACACATTAATATCCAAATTTTTAAATATATCAGAGGGTTCATGGTTGTGTAAATGTTGTGTAATCAATTAGAACTACCTTTAATCAACAATTGTACATTAATTACACATGTTCACATATATTTAATTTTCCATTTCATATATGGTTAAAACTTGTAAATTTGTTGCATTAATCTGACCATTATAGTAATTAAAAAAAAATAAAGTAAATCATTTTATAATGCATGGATATATATATATATATATTCATTAATTAATAAAATTGGTTTGAGTAACATAAATAAATGAATAGATTGATTGGTTGATTAATTGATTGATTGATTGTTAATTGATTGATTGCGCTAATGGAGTGTGCACATATATTAACATAAAACGAATGTTTTAATAAAGAATTAAATGATAAATATGTGTATATTTGGGTTTGTTGAAGTGAATTAATAGGAGTAAGTTTTGGAATTTGGATCCAAAGGTTTGTTTATAGTATGTAAGTGGTCCCTTCATTTACTTTGCATTTATTATCACATCCACATTCTCTTTCTTTTCATTTTCAAGTTCTCCGTGTAGG
The DNA here is from genome assembly GCA_030737815.1 of Allium fistulosum. Taxonomy (NCBI): domain Eukaryota; kingdom Viridiplantae; phylum Streptophyta; class Magnoliopsida; order Asparagales; family Amaryllidaceae; genus Allium; species Allium fistulosum. The sequence goes on along the minus strand of CM060904.1, from coordinate 1,211,729,105 downwards.
TTTTATTTGAGCATCCATTTAATTATTAGACTACTCATTCGTTTCTTATTAATTAATAATTGCCTCACTCTTTTAATTTGTTTCTCATTTGTTCGTTTGCTCCTTTCAAGTGCTTTACCTGAAGTTTTTTTCCTTTTTCTTTTTCCATTTTTAATGTGAACATCCAAATTAATTTTCATGCCATCTAATTAGCATTTACTATTCTCCGTTTTTGAAGTTTAATTTGTTCATGCGTTATTAGTTCTTGTAGTTTCCTTTCATTAGCAACTCTTTCTTCTGAAGCTTCATATTAAAGAACGGAAGATTTATTTTTATCTTTATTCATATATTTATTCATTTACTTTACCTCTTTCAATAATGCCATTTAAGGTTGTTCATATTCTTACTTTATTTCAATTACTAGTTTGTTTACATATACTTTATTAGCTTTTCATTTGTTTCCATCTTCATCCCTGTAGCCTCAATTCATTTTTCAAATCTCATCTTCTACAGCTTCATTCCTCCAAACAAACTTTCATCTCATTTTTTTCTTTCTCTCTCTCTTCATTTTCCTCCTCCTTCATTTTTTTTCTTCCTCAAATCTCCTTCTTCTTTTTTTCAAAGCTTCCCTTTTCTAATTCTTATTCTTCAAATCTTCTTCTTCTTTTTCAAAGCTTCGTTTTCTTTTTCAATTCTTCATCTTCTTTAAATTTTCTTCTTCTTTACCAAACATTCTTCTTTTTCCAAATCTTTTTCTTCAAATCCAGATCTATACAAACTTCTCCGTCTCTTCCAAAACTTTCTATAAAAAAAATAGAAGATTAAGATTGCAAGGGAACAAATCAAAAGGAAGAAGTAGTAGCGGATTCAAATTCGACTAGAAAAGGGAAATCCATAAGGTGGGTGTTTTAACCTACTCACAATTACTAAATTATCTTATGTTAGTTAAATTAAATTTATGATGTGATTAGAAATTGATTGGTTGATGTTTGGTATGTTTAAATTGTCATTCCAGTTAAATATGACCTTTATTGCATTTAATCATCGTTTAATTTAATATTGAATTTAATTGTCAATTTAATACTTGTTACTGATAATCCGTTGTCTATTGATGTTTATTGGTTGATTTGGATGATGGTTGTGATGGTTGTTTGATTGTTGATGCTGGATGACTAGATGTTATATTTTATATTGTTATAACACTGCAAGTTCCCTATGGGTTGTAATGATACATACTCGAATGATCTGATAGATTAAGGGAAATCGTTATGAGTTGAAATGATAGACTCAAGCGATTTCATGCATCTGAAGTTAATTTGGGATTGCGGGTTGAAATGATATGTGACGCCCCACCTCTATACCCAAGCTAACCAAGAACACTACGATGTAGTGCTGTCAATTAGCGCGGAGAATAAGGCTGTGGAGGAGCGACCATCCATGTAACTTCTTTGTGCGAGCATCGATACGTCAGATAGAATAGAGTGCATATCTTTTAAGGAGGAAATCCGACATACCGGTACAAACACAAAGCTATCACACGGTGGCTATATATAATCTTCGGAAAACAAACATAGAAATAATCATAACATAAATCAGTCACAGACATCCATATCACAAAGGCGGAAGAAGATATGAATAAATATATAACACATGAAAGTGTACATCAGAGTAGTGGTCAGAAAGATCCACGATAATACAAAAGAATAGAATCACGTGCTATACAAAAGAATAAGTACACAACATAGAGTCTATATCTCAAAGGTGTACATCGAAAAACTACTAATCTAAGTAGTTAGCCAAAAGTCAGAAGTATCCTGAAGAGAAGTCAAGCAGAAGCACCTGTAACATCTCGGTCTGACCCGAGTATTATTTATAAGAAAATAATAAACGGATCAGTCTAACTATAAATATCAGATGATATGGTATACAGTAAAAGGCATGACATGAACATGTAATAACCATAGCGACATACTACTATAAGTATGTAAATGATAATCAACAAAAGATTAATCAATATCACAAGAATCTTCTCAAAGATAAAATAGGGTATCATACCCTAAACTTGTATTCATAACAAGTCAATAACACATGAATTCACCAATGCACAAAAACTGATATCATATCAATGAAAATCATGAAAATTGGTGAAGCACAAAATTCCAGAAATCATCATCAGAAATCCAGAAAAACACATAAAAAGGGGGGGAGGCCTAACACATGAATGGGAGCATGAAAACTCACCTACGCGTAAACACATGACGAGAAGTTATCTCATGGAAGCTATCCATTAAATTTTCACACAGGAATGGCCCGAAGACCGTAGGAAATGTGATGGCGAAACATCACATAATCGGGGTATAGTCTCCCACGTAGACTAAGAGACATCGCTCAATCGCTAGTCTAAATCACAAAAATGATCGTCATGATCATAAGGAAGTGTCAATCACACCAAGCTAGTAAATATATGAGTTTAGCTTCATGTCCCATAACCACTTGCTTAACTTAAATATTTACGAACAAGCTGTAAATCTTCACTAGGAAATTGTCACAAAAAGGGTTCAATCGAACAAGTCCAAGAGCTAACCGACGAAGTGAACGCAAGCGTTTCATACCACTCGTTTTACTAAGTCGTTTAAGTCGATTTCTCATTCGAGTGAAGTAAAGGCTTGTATATACTAGTAGATTGAAAATCGGTTTGAGAAAACGAACTTTTGATACTTAAAATAGTGTTGAAATCGCTTTGATGAAAGAGTTTTGATATTTACTATTAGTATTGAAACCTTCATATATCTTTAAAGTGACAAGTCATAAAACGATGGTAGAACAAATCAATTCACGTTCGAAGACGTGAGTAAAGTCCAAAGAAGTCAATCCCAAAACCATCAAAGTAGAAATTCTGATAAACGTTTTTCAGAAGAGATTGCCTACGCAGAGTAATACGGGGTTCGACCTGCCCGGTCAGGTCGCGGGGGTCCAGGGGGCAGCGCCCACGGCGGGGTGCGGGGCAGCGCCCCGTCACGGTACGACCTAGTGAAGGCAAGCGGTCTCGAGAAGCCAAACGACCTAAGGGAAGAATGCCACGCGACCTAGCAGAAGAACAGGTCAAACGACCAAGTACTAACTCGCGAACGACTTACGACTTAAGGGATAAGGTCATACGACCTAAGTGGAGAATGCCACGCGAGCTAGCAGAAGAACAGGTCAAACGACCAAGTACTAACTCGCGAACGACTTACGACTTAAGGGAGGAATGCCACACGACCTAGCAGATAACAGGTCATTCGACCTAAGGGTAAGGTCGGTGGCGACCTACGACTTAACAAAGTCGAGCAACCTACGACTTAACGAAGTCAAGCGACCTACGACTTAGGGTCAAACGACCTAAGAGAAGCAGCGGGAATGTTAGGTCTGAGACGACCTACGACTTAAGGTCATACGACCTAACAGTTGCGAGCTAGCGGAGTTGGCATGGCCGAGCGACTTAAGAGAAGCAGCGACCTACGACTTAACGATTTAAAGCCAACGACCTAGGACTTAAGAGTCATACGACCTAGGACTTAAGGGAGGCAAGAGACTTACGACTTAAGGGAGGCAAGCGACTTACGACTTAAGGGATAAGGTCATACGACCTAAGTCTTGAACGACTTAACGACTTAAGCCTTTAACGACTTAACGACTTAAGCCAGGGCGAGCGAGCTGACTGCAAAACGACCTACGACTTAAGGCCTTTAACTCCTGAACGACTTATGCCATTAGCTCCTGAACGACTTATGCCTTTAGCTCCTGAACGACTCAAGCCAGTAACTCGCGAACGACTCAGCCTTTAACTCGTGAACGACTTAGCACACCAGAACGACTTAACACTTTAACTCGAGAACGACTCAGGCCTTTAACTCGTGAACGACTCAAGCCAGGCGAACAGAAATACACGCGCGCGACTTAAGCCCTTAACTCGTGAACGACTCACGACTTAGACTTAACTCGTGGACGACTCAGCGAAGGCCAGAAACGACTTAAGGCCAGAAAAATCACCAAAACGCTGAAAATTGAAGTTTTTCGCCAATCCAATTCAAACCAAATGCAAATGTTGATGCAAATGCAATAGGGGATCATTCCCAACAGTCCAATGACAATTTAAGCAAGATGTGAGACTAAAAATCTCACCTTTTCCACGAAATTTGATGAAGATGGAGATTTGAGAGCAAAGCAAGAACACCAACAAGCTTGAATCAATGGTCTTCACGTGAATTTGATGTTGAATCTCGGATTTGCAATGGAATTTGTGTTTGGAGTTTTAATTTCCACTTCCCACCACCATTTTTGACAAAGCTTGAAGTGTTTTGATGGAGTGAGGAAGATGGTTGGGCTGAACTAAAGGGGTGCAGTCCAAACCAAAGTCAAAGGCGGGAAAAAGTGTTGAAAATTTCACTATCTCCAAACATATCGAAGTTTACACTCAAAAAGATCGCAAACGTCATTTTGAACTCAATGGGGGTGGTCTCGAGTCCTAATTTGACCGGATGCAAAAAGTAGCTTTTCGGACTAACATCCGACTAACGATAAAATATTTAAATAAAATATTTAAATATAGAATTGATAGATATGCGGGTTGTTACATGATATATACCCTTAAATTTAAAAATAATTGCGGATTGAAATGATAATTATCCGTATGACTTGACCATAGGGTAGAAAATATATACAGACACTGAATTGGTTAAATTAATTGATTTTAATCTTTAAATTTTGAATTCAGTTAAATGATATTTTGAAGTAGAATTTGATTTATATAAACTGATTTATTTTCGAAAATCCAAGCGTTAATGTTGAAATTGGAATTGATTTAATGAATTGTTAAAGGATTTAAATTGGAATTTCAAAGTTGATTTGTCTAATATAAATAAATTTTATCGGAATTGAGTTATTGAGAATGTTCGAATATAACTTTGAAATCTATTTTAAAATTTATTTAATCTATTTTAAAGCTATTTAATCTATTTTAAATCTATTTAATCTATTTAAAATTAAATTTAAACTATCTTAAATCCACCTAAACTACGTTAGGCTATTTTTAAACTATTTTAAACCATTAAACCTTTTATACTATTTATAACTATCTAAACTATTTTCAAAATTTCAGATTGTATAAAGTGTAAGTGTTTATATTTAAATCCTTGATTTTAAAGTGAATATGGTTAAATAATGTTATAACTTAAGTTGAGATTTGAAATAATATTTGCTAGTGAAATGACATATTTGAGTAAATAGTATGATTTTGAAATGAGAGTTAACCTATTTTGTGAAAATGGTTTCGAAAGTAATATGATTTCAAAAGTGATATGATTTCGAAAGTGAATATATTTCGAAAGCGATATGGTTTTGAGAATATGATATTTTGATATCAATTATGAATTGATTTTTAAAATGTAAAAGAACCATCCGGTGTGAAATAAGCGTTTGGTTGTTAAAGTGTAACGACCCATAAATTTTAGTGGTTTTATTGATATATTTAATTTAAATTTTGTGAAATTTTAAATAATTGAATTTTGAAATAAAAATTTGATATTTGGAATACGTCTAATTAAACATAGCAAATGGTAAATTTTCATCTGATAATATGGAAGTTTATTTTTATGTGTAATTCTATTTTAATTCCAATCGGTTAAAAATTGATGATAATAAATTGTTCTCCAAACTTAAATATTTTTACACAATAAATTTGTAAATCATCTTCTGAGTGAGACGTCATATTTCGTTTCTCCAAATTTGGACTGCTATTGCTTCGTTTATCTTATTTTCGAAAGATTTGCAGCATTTTCGGTACCGATTATTGACTTTTGATCGGATGATCGTACCATTAATATCTGTATACTATTTTGATTGTCTCGTCATGCTGATCTCTATGGTATATTCAATTCTGTGTTTCGGATTTTCGATACCCGGCGATATCGGTAAAGCAAATAACCGTATCGGTACCAGTTTTAAAACCTTTTGATTTCCATCTTCCTTTTCAAGCTCTGTCCTTTAATATTCTCTATATTGAATATAAAGTTATGACTTGTCCTTTCATTTCTAATCGTAAACCAAGAGGCATCGGTTGAAGAAAAAAAACTACGTTCATTGTTTTACACGTTCATATTCTTGCCTTCTGTTCAATTTTCCTCTGCATTACTTCAAAGAAATTTATACGAAACAAATTTTACAGTTGCTTTTCTCTAGATTCCTTCACCTTCCTCTAGCCGTGTACACGTTCGCATGCCTACTTTCTTCCCTGCTGAATTTCATGCCTCTCCTCTCAATGCCTCTGCCCATGAAAACCACCCTGTACTTCTCGCAAATGCTGAGAGACGTTCCTCTAGCAGCACGTGCACGACCATGCCTTCTTCCTTCATCCTAGCACGTTGCTTCACAAATTGATCTCCTACATGGCCGAGGCGCCACGTCCCCAAACCCCTTACTGCTGTAAGCCTTCCCTCTTATATTTGTTATATATTAGCATATATATTTCATAAGGTTATAGTATATATAAGTGGTTACATATGTATATCTGGTAAAAATCTATATTCTGTTGTGTTACTGTCTGGAATTTGTGTTGATTAATTGGAGTATGGATACATTAAAGTTCAAATGTATATATATGTCTACATATTTTGTTTTGTGTCACAGTGTATATAAATAATTTATAATATAAGCTATATGGTTTCGACAACAAATATGTATATCATGATTTTATATACATATAGATATATTGTTATATATATATTATGTACGGTTTCTGTAAATATATTGTTTGAAAGCTAATATATCATTCTGGTCACGTATGATTTTGGAACCTGTTATTTATATATATATTAAAGTCATATATAATGTCGGCTATCTTGTGTTAACGAAGGAAGAGAATGAATATATATTATTTTAAAAGTATGTATACATGTCCTGTTACATATTACATATATGTTTATGATTTCTTCAACTGATTATATATATATTTCATACGAAAATTTGGTCGATATTTGGTATTGTTTGGAAGAATATTGTAAACCTTTTGAAAGGAAGATATATATTCCATATGGTACAGTTATAGGCATGCTAGATATTATGTTTTAAAAGTATTATTTATGTTTTAGTTGTTACAGTGTTTCATAAGTACAGTACTATATATTTTCATCAACAAGTTACATTTTAATTTATTTTTAAAACTGGATTTTTGAGATATAACATATGTTGGTTGTTGAGTTGTGCATGTACTATGATAAGTTATGTTATACTGATTTGTTATAAACATTTATCTTAAATTATAATAGGTCTGCATATATATATATATATTATAATAGCAATGTATAAAATTTCTGCTAATATCAAAATTGATTGATTCATTCTCATCGATCTCCTATCAATCAGCTTGTCCGTCGAATTTGTGCCAATCTAGCTTTACTTTTAAATTTGTGCTTGGATTCGTAACTCATCTCAATTTCGTTCATCTCTAGCCTCGAAAGGTGAGTTTTATCACTCTAGACATATGTACTTATATTATTGTGAAATGATGACAAGTGAATCTGTATAAATTGATATGTTATTCATACATGCCTGTGATATATTATATGATGTTAAATGCTGTTTATATACCTGTTACATTACCTGATATGGTATTATATGTTATACTGTTCATTTTAATTACTGTATCTCACACTGCAAGTTCCCTATCACTATGGGTTGAAATGATACATACCCGAATGAATATTAGAATAAGGAAAAATCATTATGGGCTGAAATGATATGCTCGAGTGATTTTTATTATATTTTTATTGTATTTTATTTGACTTGGGATTGCGGGTTTGAAATGATAGAACCCGGATTTTTCTTTTTAAATTACGGGTTGAAATGATACATATCTGTATCACTTGACCTAGGTTAGAAAATATTATACTGGCCCATGGTTATATTTTTTTAATAATATTTTCCTAAAAATTATTAAGTATTTTGAATGTTTAAATCTATGAAATTTGAGCTAAAAGATTTGATTTAAATGACTTAAATATAAGAAGATGTTGGTTTTCTATAAGTTAAGATTTTATAAGTCAATAAGTGGCTTTAATTGAAATTATAAAAATACATTGGTTTAAATAGAATTTAAAGACATTTATTGATGTTAAATAACTTAATAATTGAATTTGACTTAATATGGAAGTTTTAAATCTAACCTAGTAATTGTTATAAATTTTACTTTATGAAACGGACATGTTTTGTTTAATAAATAATGCAATTTGAACTGATAAAATGGAATACAGTTTTAATTGGGCATTTGTAATAAAATTTCTTTAACTAGAAAATCATAGTTAATTGATGTCTAAATGAATAGATCTAAAAGAAAAATTGATTGTATATTAACTATGATAAAATATTCTTTTGTGAAATGTTATGTTTTGTAAAGTAAATAGTTATGATTTTGAAATGGAAAATGTAACTTTAATTATGACCTAACTTGATAATTGGAAATTTGGTTTTCAAATGGAAATTTTAAGTTAAGTAAATAAATAGAATTTAGTTTATTTATGAAATGGTATTTTAAAATAAAGTGTTAGGTTAGTGGTAAAAAGGGATAAAAGTTAAGTAAAATAGCATATTTTGACTTAATAAATGAATTATGGTTTGAATTGGATATTTATTTATAAAATTTTATTTTATTAAATCATAAGTTAATTGATATCCAAATGAATGTTTTTGAAGCATGAAATATGATTTTATAAGTTAAAAATGGCTAAAATTGAAGTTTTAATATTTCCGAAAAGTTATAATAAAATCTAGAATTTTATTGGTAACATTTCCAAAATGCTGTAGTTTTAGATGACAATTGTTAAGTGCTACCATTTATGCAATTTAACCAAGTTCTGAAATAACTAAACAGCTACCGCAGCACTTTGTAAGCGCTGTTGCTGTTGAAAGTAAACTGTTTTGAAATAATAACTAAATATCTACTGTGGCACTTGGTAATTGTTGTTGTTTCTTAAACTGAACTGTTTTGAAAGACTAATACCTACTGTAGCACTTTGTAAGTGCTGCTGTTTTGAATTTGACAATGTTTTGAAATGTTAATATATTTACCATAACTCTTTATAAGTGTTGTTATGGCTGAAATTTAAATGAACTTTTGAAATGAATATTATTTTGGAAGATTTTGACATTGAATTTAAATGGTTTAAATGAATATGTTTTGAGGTGAAATATAAACCATTTTTGTTTAAGTTAATACAACGAATTTGGTATAATTGAACGACTGAACTTAAAAATGCTATAATTTTAGTAATGAATATTATTTTAAGGGTATTATGGTTTTTCTAAATATTATGATTTCCAAATGATAACATTTTAAAATTGATATAGTTTCAAAGTATTATGGTTTCAAAGTGTTTGGTTTCAATGGTGTTATAACTTTGGAAGTACTATGATTTTGGAAATGAATTTATTTGAAATAATATTTAATTAAGAATTGTTTTGAATATATTGATTTGCAATTTAAGATTTAAGAATATGGCTTTATAAAAATGGTTTTGGTTTAAGATGATTTAAAAAGGAATATTTCAAGTTTAAATAAGTTGAAAGAAATATTCAGTGATTGGAAATTTGGTTTGTTCAAATGATATTTTGGTTTTGAAGTATAAACTAGTTTTGAATATGATATTTTGGTTTTGAGATATAAATTAGTTTTGAAATGGATATGATATTTGGTTTGAAGTATAAATTATTTTGAAATAAATATCCATGGGTTATAATAACAATTGGTTGTTAAAGAGACCGGGATTGGATATGGGCATACTCTCTGTCGATACCGAAAACCACTTTGACAACCGTGTACGCGGTGGAGATTCCAGAATGAAGTAGGATGGTGGCGACAATTTCTATTGAGGTATATACGTGGAGCCAACTCCCGTGAGTTGGCATAAGGTGGCTAAAACAGGAGCGATTGACGGGCCAATGAGGTAGCACCTCTGATCGTATGCATTTCTTTGATACCATTCTATTACTTTGTGATTGATTTGGTGGCCACCCTCGATTTTTGATTGGGAGTGTGTTCCGAGGTGGGCGGTAGTGGCTGTTATGTGTTTCCACCAGCCCGGATGCGTAATTGGTATATCTACCCTGGCATTTCCTAGTTGTGCCATGTCACCTACCATACCGAGCTTTATTACGAGTTTCTATTTGTGTCGTACCTATGGAGTATCTTCTCGTTGCCTCTCGAGGTATGCAGGTACTATATAGACTATTGGCACTATTATGTGTTAAGGGGAATATTGGGTCACTCCTTAACGCTATTTAAAAGTAAGGTTATTTTATTATAGACATTATTATAATAGCGAATATTACTACATAGTAGATAGTTTAACGGATCCTTAAAGAATGGGCGATCCCAAGCATTCTTTAAGTTACTTGTACTTTTCTATTACAATTCACTTGAGTTGGTTTACATTGTATAAGTATGTATGTCCCGACTCGAGTGTTTTGTGTTTTGCTTTACGCTCGGGTCAGACTGAGTGATACAGCATTCGAGACTCACCTTTGGAGTTGGAGCTTCGTTTGGATCCATCCATTTATTCTGCTTTCAGTCATTTAGTTGATTCCAGTGATGTATTCAGATCTTGTATTTGACTATTGTATTGAGACATCTTTGTATTCGTGATTTCTGTTGTATCTTGTTTAACTCTGTTATATATATATAATAGCTTCATGAACTACTATTTCTTTGCTTCTGCTGCATTATATTACTCTGTGTCTGTGATCTATGATTTATTTACTGCATATTCTGAGTTTTGCCAAATTTATATTTACAATCTACTGTTTTGAATTATTCAAGTCCGACATGTGTGGATTTATTGTCGATTTGAATGGTCCAAAATAGTGGATCGTTACATAAAGACACCGGGATCAGATATTTCATACTCTCTGCCAATACTGAAAGCCACTTTAACAACTGTGTACGTGGTGGAAATTCCAAAATGAAGAAGGATGGTTTGGCGAACGATTCTGTATGAGGTATTTACGTAGCTCTGACTCCCATGAGTCAGCTTAGATGTGACTAAAACAGAAGCTATACCTGGTCCAAGTGAGGTCATTCCTTCGATCGGACATGCTTCTTCGATACCAATTATGGCTTTGTGATGATTTAATGGCCACCCCTCGATTTTGATTATGGGAGTGTGTTCCGAGGTGGGTGGTAGTAGCTGCTATGCGGTACCACCAGCCCGGTTCTGCAAAACGGTAGAGTCTTACCCTGGCATTGCCTCGAGTGCTGTGTTTACATACCCTATCGTGCCTTCTACGAGTTTGGTTTGTACCGTACCTATGGAGTGCCCTTTGATAGCCCTCCGGTTTATGGAGGAATTACGGTTTTGTATAGACCATGGGAATATATAAAAATGTGTTAAGAGGGATATGGGTAACACCTTAACGCTATTTTAATACTTTACTTTACTGTAGACACTAGTATAATAACGTATTGTACTATGTATGTAGATAGTTTAACGGATCCTTAAGAGATGGAAATCCCGAACCTCTCTCAAGTTATTGCACTTACGTTAGACACTGAATAAGAGATGTCAAACCCCGTAAACATCTCTGACGCCGTTATACTTATATTTATTTACTGTTGATTTAACTTACATAAGATCTTTTAGTTCTGACTCGAGTGTTTTAACTTTTCTATTCGCTCGGGTCAGTCTGAGCTTTACAGTGTTTCGAGGACTGCTTTTGTAACGACTCGTATTTTTAAACATTTAAAAATATTAAATTAAATAAGATTTTTGAATAAAATTGTTAGGAATAAAAAAAAGATTTTACTGATACAAATTAAATTATAATACAAGTTATGAGCTTAAGTAAAATTTCTATTAATGAAACATGTTTGCAATAATGTAAGGATGATAACAAATGCTAATGTGTATTTTAATAACATTGGTTTGAGTGAAATTAACAATTGTCTGAATGTAAATTTCCAATTGATTGGAATAATAAATATTAATAAAGAATAATAAATGTTTCTTCATTAAAGAAGAAATCATATGTTTATTTATTTGAAATTTTTGGTAGCTGAAAGATTGATTGTAGAAATGAGAAACTATTATTTGGTAAGAAATGTATAATTCCTGTTTGTATCCAATAGTGTATAAATATGTTTAAATTACTATTAGATAAGAAATAATTGTTCTATTTCTCATCTAATTTGTTTTTTCCATTTTGAAATCCACCTTTGTAAACAATTGAAATTAATGTAATTGAATAATTTCAATTAATGGTAAAGAGGACACCAAATTGTAAATTAATAGGTGTAACAACCCTGGTTTCAGAGATTACCTATAAATATTAAATTATAACGGTAGTTATGATTTAATATTGTGAATTAAAATAAAATTTTAAATTTTAAATTGTTTATTTGGAATAAACAATGAGTTTTTGGAAATAAAATGAGAAAATAAAGTTTGGAACTTTATTTTATTTTGTTTGAGTTAATAATGAATGGAAAATGGTTTTTATTTGGAGAAAATGCAATAATTTTATTAATTATTGCTAATTACTTCTTTTAATAATTTTTAAAGGAAGTATTTGATTTTTAAAGGTTGTTTATTTAAATAAAAAGGTGAAATTTAGTTTAAAAATGTGTTTTGGTTATAAATATGAGTTTAAAATGGTTTGTTATATTTTTCTATGCAAGAAAATAATTTTTGTAAAATTATTGGAGTTAAAAATGAGGATTCATGCATTTAATTGTGTAATTTGTGTATTTATGTAAAAATAAGGGTTTTTAATAATAAAAATATTTTTAAAACTAAAGTTATATTTTATTAAGTATAAAATATTTTATTTAACATGAAAGAGTGTTTACATAATTTATTGTGTTAAAAACTTGAAGATAAATGTGTTGTTTTAATTGTTACATAAGTGTATATAATTGTTTTAGTGGTGAATTAATTCTTTTAGGCTTATTTATTTTCTTTAGTTTGGGTCCAAGCCCATTAGCAAAATTAAGCCTGAACTAACATAAGTGAGAAAGCTTCTCTCCTCTTAGAAATAGTACGTATATTCTTTTCTTCTTACCGTAAAAAAACCAGAAACAAAAGAAAGAAACCTCTTTTCAATCTATGGCCTTCAATCCCCTAATTTCTTCATGGATTTGCTGTTTTAATCAACTAAAAGCTAATTTCAAACAGGTAATCTACTTTAAATCAGAGAGAATTCATCAAATTCCTATTTTGTTTTTGGGTTGTTTGTTAATTACTTGTTCTTCTTCTTTGCATCTTCTGCTTCTAAGTTTCTACAGGTAGCTGAAGATTTCTATTGCCAAAAGCCTTCATCTTGCTTCAGCTTTGGCCAAATTTATCTATGTTAATCTCCATGAATTGCAAGGTGAGTTTAAAACTCACATTTTCTAGCTTTAATTGAGATTTCAAGGTAAGAAATCTCAATTTTGTTTGTTGCATGTTCATTTGTGTATCGCTGTCAGTAAATTGGGCATATCTCTTTCGTTTTAAATCGGAATTTGATTTTGTTTGATGTTATGGAAATCTTGAAAAGAGTGTGATAACTTTAATGTTAAACACTTTCGAAAATTTTGAGCATAGAGGGTCTAAAAATCCAATTCAAACTCGCTGCCTTGTCACTGTAAAACTGTGACTTTTTGTGCTAAATGCTGTTGGTAATTTGAGCATATCTTTTTCGTTTGGTGTCCGAATTTGACGATTCTTGATGTTCTTGAAAGCTTAGATTATTTGCTATAACTTTTAGGTTAAACAATTTCGAAAATTTTGAGCATAGAAGGTCTAAAAATCCAATTCAAACTTGCTACCCTATCACTGTAAAACTGTGACTTTTTATGCTAAATATTGTTGGTAATTTGAGCATATCTTTTTCGTTTTGTTTCCGAATTTGATGATTCTTGATGTTCCTCAAAGCTTAGACTATTTGCTATAACTTACATGCTAAACAATTTCGAAAATTTTGAGCATAGAGGGTCTAAAAACCCAATTCAAACTCACTGTCCTGTCACTGTAAAACTGTGACTTTTTGTGCTAAATGCTATTGGTAATTTGAGCATATCCTTTTCGTTTGGTGTCCGAATTTGATGATTCTTGATATTCCTGAAAGCTTAGATTATCTGCTACAACTTTTATATTTTAGGTTTTGTTAAATTTTGAGGTTTACATGATCGAAATTTCATTCTATCGTCGCTGTCCCGAAACTAAAACGACAACGGTAGTGAACTTCAGAGCCGAAATTTATTTTAGTCATAACTATTTCATTTCTTATCGGAATTCTATAATTTTTGATATTCTGGAAAGCTTAGGAAATATTCTACAACTTTCGTATTTAATATTTTCTCAAATTCTGAGTTTAAAAGGGGCAAACTGGCTAAACAAGCTGCAGGCCCGAGTTCTTTTGCAAAGTTTTGGCGATTTCCATTGAATTGTTTTTGGATTCGATGATTTTGAGCATTGTTTTGAGATGATTCTAAAAGTCTAACTCCTACTAATAGGAAAGCTGACATTAACGTTGATTCATGCTATGAATTGACAATTTAATTTGAATTTTTGTCGTATGTTAATTTCATCGAATTTTCGTTGATTTTTGTTGTTTCTGTGCACTTGTTTTCTAAACCGTTTTTGGAAGATTTTTATAATAAAATAGCTTTTGAAATAAATATTTTACAATATTTATAATTAAATTAAAGCTATTAAAATTACATATTCTCAATAAAAAAGGGAATTTCAAAAGAATGTTTTGCAAACGGTTTTCAAAAATTGTTTTAAAAGCTTGTTTCCACAAACAAATTATTTTCTATATAAAATACACGTTGTTGCACTATTCGAATGAATGAAAAGGAGAATCAAATGATTGGGTAAAATACGTGGTATGTGATGCAGACCAAGTACTAAGTCGTAACAGACTTAAGGAAATTGAAACTATAAGTCATGACCGATTTAACATCATGGGTATAAGTCGTGACCGACTTAGTAAAGCTAAGGACCAAAGTCGTGACCGACTTAAGGGAGACAAAGGCATGAGTCGTGACCAACTCAACGGAGGTGAGAACATAAGTCGTGACCGACTTAACAGAGTGGAAGACCTAACTCATGAAGATGTGCGAGTTATCGAATATCTTAAGTCACCAGAACGACCTACCGAGTTATGCAGTAAGAAGGCTGAGCAAACTGATGAAGTATTAGATCGAGTACGACCTAACGAGATAAGGAAGAGTGCTGGGATACGACTTAAGGAAGGTGATAGGTCGGCACCGAGTTACGATTTATTTAAGTCGCCCGAAGTTAAGTCGGAAGCAAGTTACGACTTAGTTAAGTCGCACAGTTTTAAAGCGCACCCTCTTAAGTCGCGTGAAGATAGAAACCGTTGATACTTATGCTGAGTTAATCTCTGCCTTTAATTTCCTTAAGACGATTGATCTGGGATGCCGCAAGTTTCTAAGTCCCTGAAACTTTGGATGCCGTTGAATCTTATGCCGAGTTAATCTAGACCATTGGTTCTTAAGTCGTAGAAGGATGCTGTTGTGTTGCTTTGATAGGTCGTCATTTGTTAACTCGCGGCATTGTTAAGTCGCATCTATATAAGTCGTATGTCGTCTGTTTTCATATGTCGTCTGTTTGTAAGTCGTATGATGCCTGTATTCTTTTGAGTCGTGAGTCGTGATGTATTTTGTTGAGTCGTGACTGTTAAGTCGGAAACGACTTAGGAGATGTATTTCTTTTCTGTTGCGTGTTGTAGCCTATAAATAGGCAAGTTGAATCATTTTGTAAGGTTGTTGATTTTTGAATAAAATTCTCTTTTGTTAGCTTTGTGCTTTCATTCCAATTGGTAGTTGAGTGTAATCTCCTATCTCCTCTTTCGGTTAATCGAGTGCGCTCGATTCAACGATTGTAGAAGCCGATTCGCGGAATCAAGTGCGCTTGATCAACGCTTGAAGAATTGAAGATCTTTGAACCCGGTATCGTGCGCGATCAACGAGTTCGGGATAGCTAGAATTCGGTATCTTCGGATCAACGAATTTGGGCATTTCAGTATCTTCCAATCCACCGATTACTACTTTCACCGATCGAAGATTGTTTTGTTTAATCCGCTGCGTCAGTTTTGGTATCAAAGCTTGTTCTAGCCAATCATAGCTAGATCAAGACTTGGAGCCTATTCATTTAGAAGTTGAAGTGATTTGCCGAGCTTGAAGTGAAGATTTGAGTTTGTGTTTATCACGGCCGAGAACTAGTGGGAGTTGTTCGCATTTGTATTGAAGTTGGAAGATCGAATTTGTGATTTGGAGAAGTTGTGTTCATCGTGTTCATCGCGATTTGCAACAAAGTGGAAGTTTTCGATCCGTTTCATTTTGGGTCAAAGTTCGAATTGTGTTTGAATTGGAAGTGTTTGTGAAGTTTTCAAGTATGCCGCCGAGAAGAGCTAATCGTCACCAAAACGTAGAAGCTTTGTATCGAAGAGAAGAAGCTGATGAGATGGAACAAAGAATCAATGAAAACTTTAGTGAAAAGCTTAATGAAGGAATTGGCCGGTTAGAGAAGCTTATGACGGAGATGAATCAAAATCGGAGAAGGGTTTCACCTGAATCTAACCATGGGGGTAGTAGAGTCTCGCCATATTCCAATCGAGACAGAAGTGTTGAAAATGATCAAGGGCGTGGGAGGAACGTGAATGATCGTGAACGGAGGAATGTAGATAGAAGGGATGATGGTGGTAGACGTGATGGTAGTAGAGATGTGGGTGGACGAGATAGACAACGATATACATCTGATTTTGAAGAGGAGTATGATGGTGGTAGTGTTCGAGGACAAGGACGAGGACAAGGGAGAAATTACTCTGAGTATGATCACAAGTGGGAGTCGGGGATGAAGACTGAAATTCCTGAATTCAAAGGTGGTATGCAAGCGGAAGAGTTTCTAGATTGGGTAGCTAATGTTGAGGAGATTTTTGACTTCAAAGAAGTTCCAGAAAATCGGAAAGTGAGGTTGGTTGCTACAAGGTTGAGGGGTAGAGCTTTGGCGTGGTGGCAGCAAACCAAACTTACATGTGAACGAATGGGAAAGTCAAAGATTGAATCTTGGGAGAAGATGAAGAAATTGATGAAAGAAACGTTCTTACCTTACAATTATCAATCGCTTATGTATCAGAGGTTGCAAAATTTGAGACAAGGAACGAAATCTGTGAACGACTATGCTGACGAATTTTACCAACTGATAGCAAGGAATGATATTATGGAGACAGAAGAACAATTGACATCTAGATTCATTGGGGCGTTGCGAATGCAGATTCAGGATATGGTTAACATGTTCGATCCTAGATCTGTAGCGGAAGCACATCAGAAAGCGTTGGCTTGGGAGAAGCAGGGTAGACGAGGAGGAGGTGTGTTTACTAATTCCAACAATCAAGCGAAGGGTGTTAGTGGGAGTTCTAATGTTTCTAAACCTATCAGTAGACCAGTGGTGAAGGAGGTTGAGAAGGCAAGGGTTAACAATGGTTTCAAATGTTACAATTGTCAGGAATTGGGTCATAAAAGCAGTGAGTGTCCAAAGCCAAAGAAGAGAACCATGATTGCAGAAGTTGAGGATGAGGATGGTGATGGGGATTGTTCTAGTCCAGTTGAGGAGGATGAGCAGGATATTGCGTCAGGAGATGAAGGTTGTAATCTAATGCTGAGGAGATCGTGTTTAACACCGAAACAGGAAGAAGCTAGTTGGTTGAGGAGTAATATCTTTCAGTCGACATGTACTATACTGGGAAAGGTGTGTAAATTTGTGATTGATGCAGGAAGCTGTGACAATATCATTTCAACAGAGGCTGTAACAAAGTTGAAGTTGAAGACAGAGAAGCATCCGAATCCATACAAGTTAGCATGGTTGAGAAAAGGAGGAGAAGTGAAAGTGGATAGACGAGTTCGTGTTCCATTCTCTATTGGGAAGAAATACAAAGATGAAATATGGTGTGATGTAGTAGAGATGGATGTTTGCCACTTATTATTGGGAAGACCATGGCAGTATGATCGAGCAGTACAACATGACGGTCGGACCAATAGCTACAGTTTTATGTTTAAAGGCACGAAGATTATCTTAGTTCCCAAGAAGAGACAACCGGGAGAAAGTAAGTCAGAAGAGATTGAAGAGTTGAAAACCTTATTATCTCCGAAAGAGTTTGTTCAAGAAGTTGAGGAAGAGCCGGAAGTATTCTTGTTGATTGGACGAGAGAGTAGTGAAGAGGTTGAAATACCAGAAGAAGTTAAGCCAGTATTGAAAGAATTTGAGGATATATTTCCAGAGGAGTTACCAACGGAGTTGCCACCGTTGAGGGATATTCAACATCAAATCGATCTTGTTCCAGGAGCTGTATTACCACACTGACCACATTATCGAATGAGTCCGAAGGAACATGAAGAGTTGCGGAGGCAGGTAGAGGAATTGCTTGAACAGGGGCGTGTGCAGGAGAGTTTAAGTCCTTGTGCTGTACCAGCTTTATTGGTACCCAAAAAGGATGGAACGTGGAGGATGTGCATAGATAGTAGAGCATTGAATAAGATCACAGTCAGATACAGATTTCCGATGCCGAGGCTTGATGATTTATTGGATCAGATCAGTGGATCCGTAATCTTTTCTAAGATTGACTTGAAGAGCGGTTATCATCAGATTCGCATTAGACCAGGGGATGAATGGAAGACAACATTCAAGACGAGGGTAGGCTTGTATGAATGGCTGGTAATGCCGTTTGGTCTATCGAATGCACCAAGTACATTCATGAGGGTGATGAATCAAATTTTCAGACCGTACATTGGAAAATTTGTGGTGGTTTACTTTGATGATATTCTGATCTACAGTGCAAGTACAGAAGAGCATGTTCAACATTTGAAGAAAGTGTTAATTATTCTTCGAGAAGAACAATTCTATGCTGCTACAAAGAAGTGTGTCTTTATGGCGAGGAGTGTTTTATTTCTGGGATATGTTGTATCGGAAGAAGGAATACAGGTTGACCAAAGTAAAGTCGAAGCGATTAGAGATTGGCCACAACCCAAGACGATAACGGAAGTTCGTAGTTTTCACGGGTTGGTTTCATTTTATCGAAGGTTCATTCCACACTTTAGTACTGTGATGGCACCTGTTACTGATTGCATGAAGGGTAAACAGTTTGCATGGACGGAGGAAGCCGGGGTTGCTTTTGAGCGAATCAAAGAACTTTTGACGTCTGCACCAATTCTAATATTACCAGATTTTCAGTTAGTGTTTGAACTACATACTGATGCATCCAAGGTTGGAATTGGAGGAGTATTGAGTCAGAGGGGACGTCCGATTGCATATTTCAGCGAGAAGTTATCAGGAGCGAAGATGAGATACAGTACATATGATGTGGAATTCTATGCTGTTGTACAAGCTATTAAACACTGGAGACATTATCTATTTCAGAAAGAGTTTGTTCTGTATACTGATCATGAAGCATTGAAGCATTTGCAAGGGCAAGACAAGATTTCAGCGAGACATGCATCGTGGATTGCATATCTACAACAGTTTACTTTCGTTGTTAAACACAAGTCAGGGGTGACGAATCGAGTGGCTGATGCTTTAAGTAGGAGGAGTCATTTGTTGACTACAATGAAAGTTGAGGTGATAGGGTTTGTTGTACTACCAGAATTATTTACCGATGATCCTTACTTTGCAAAGTTTGTTGATAAAGTCAAGGAGGGAGAGACGGATGAGTTCATGATGGTAGATGGTTTTCTGTTCAAAGGAAATCGATTGTGTATACCTGATTGTAGTTTGAGAATGAAGATTGTAAAAGAGCTACATGAAGAAGGACATGTTGGGAGAGACCGTACATTACAGTTGATTTCACAATCTTACTTTTGGCCATCAATGAGGAAAGAGGTGGAAAGGTTTGTGGAGCGTTGTCATATTTGTCAGGTTTCGAAAGGAACTGCGACTAATGCTGGTTTATATATGCCGTTACCTGTACCAATTAAACCATGGGTTGATGTGAGTATGGACTTCGTGTTGGGATTACCGAGGACACAGCGTGGTAACGATTCCATTTATGTGGTGGTTGATCGATTTTCGAAAATGGCACATTTTATTGCTTGTAAGAAGACGGCGGATGCTGTTCATGTTGCTCAATTGTTTTTCAAGGAGATCTATCGACTTCATGGATTGCCAGAATCTATTGTGTCGGATAGAGATACTCGATTTCTGAGTCACTTTTGGTTAAGTTTGTGGAAAATGGTGGGAACGAAGCTGAAGTTTAGTAGTGCTTATCATCCGCAAACGGATGGACAGACCGAAGTTGTTAACAGATCATTGGGGGATTTGCTGAGGTGTCTTGTACAAGATAACCTGAAGAGTTGGGATGTGAAGTTATGCCAGGCAGAATTTGCTCATAATCATGCGGTAAATTGTAGCACAAGGTTCAGTCCATTTCAGATAGTATATTCAAGCTTACCGAAGGGTCCGTTGGATTTAACGGTAGTGCCACAATCAAAGAAGACAGTTAAGAAAGCTGCTGATTTTGTTGAAGGATTGGCAGAATGTCACAAAATCGTTCAGGAACGATTGGAGAAAGCAAATGAGAAGTATAAGCGTTCTGCAGATTTGAAACGAAGGAGTGTTGAATTTAACGATGGTGATTTAGTTTATGCAGTGTTAACAAAGGATCGTTTTCCAGTGGGCGCTTATAACAAGTTGAAAGCCAGAAAAATTGTTCCTGTAAAAGTAGTAAAACGAATTAATGAAAATGCTTATAAGTTGAAGCTGCCAGAAGATGTGTACACTTCTGATGTGTTCAATGTTAAACATCTCGTACCATATCATGGGGATGAACGAGCTGATGTGGAAGAATTTGCAAATTCGAGGACGAATTTTTCTCAACCTGGGGAGGATGATGCAGACCAAGTACTAAGTCGTAACCGACTTAAGGAAATTGAAACTATAAGTCGTGACCGATTTAACATCATGGGTATAAGTCGTGACCGACTTAGTAAAGCTAAGGACCAAAGTCATGACCGACTTAAGGGAGACAAAGGCATGAGTCGTGACCGACTCAACGGAGGTGAGAACATAAGTCGTGACCGACTTAACAGAGTGGAAGACCTAACTCATGAAGATGTGCGAGTTATCGAATATCTTAAGTCACCAGAACGACCTACCGAGTTATGCAGTAAGAAGGCTGAGCAAATTGATGAAGTATTAGATCGAGTACGACCTAACGAGATAAGGAAGAGTGCTGGGATACGACTTAAGGAAGGTGATAGGTCGACACCGAGTTACGATTTATTTAAGTCGCCCGAAGTTAAGTCGGAAGCAAGTTACGACTTAGTTAAGTCGCACAGTTTTAAAGCGCACCCTCTTAAGTCGCGTGAAGATAGAAACCGTTGATACTTATGCCGAGTTAATCTCTGCCTTTAATTTCCTTAAGACGATTGATCTGGGATGCCGCAAGTTTCTAAGTCGCTGAAACTTTGGATGCCGTTGAATCTTATGCCGAGTTAATCTAGACCATTGGTTCTTAAGTCGTAGAAGGATGCTGTTTTGTTGCTTTGATAGGTCGTCATTTGTTAACTCGCGGCATTGTTAAGTCGCATCTGTATAAGTCGTATGTCGTCTGTTTTCATATGTCGTCTGTTTGTAAGTCGTATGATGCCTGTATTCTTTTGAGTCGTGAGTCGTGATGTATTTTGTTGAGTCGTGACTGTTAAGTCGGAAATGACTTAGGAGATGTATTTCTTTTTTGTTGCGTGTTGTAGCCTATAAATAGGCAAGTTGAATCATTTTGTAAGGTTGTTGATTTTTGAATAAAATTCTCTTTTGTTAGCTTTGTGCTTTCATTCCAATTGGTAGTTGAGTGTAATCTCCTATCTCCTCTTTCGGTTAATCGAGTGCGCTCGATTCAACGATTGTAGAAGCCGATTCGCGGAATCAAGTGCGCTTGATCAACGCTTGAAGAATTGAAGATCTTTGAACCCGGTATCGTGCGCGATCAACGAGTTCGGGATAGCTAGAATTCGGTATCTTCGGATCAACGAATTTGGGCATTTCAGTATCTTCCAATCCATCGATTACTACTTTCACCGATCGAAGATTGTTTTGTTTAATCCGCTGCGTCAGTATGGGACACGTGTGTTTATCTTTTCGGTTAATTCCTGACTTGTCCGTTTGATCGTTTTGATCTTTGGGTCGTATTTACCGATGAGATGAGGTAAACTTTTTACTGCTTTGAGTGTGAAATTTACTAGCGGTTAGTAAACCGTTTAGTGCGAACGTGTGGTATGGGATGCACGTTAACCCTTTTCAGGTTTCTATCTGAGAGTTTGTGACACATTTGTCTAAGAGACGTATTTGCCAGTACTGGACCTTCGGGTCATTTGTCCTTCGGGATATTTGTTTAAGAGATGTTTGTCATTACGACGTATTTATCATTCGGGATGTTTGTCTAAGAGATGTATTTATTTGTTCTTCAGGACGTTTGTCTAAGAGACGTGGCACCTTATATTTGTGAGAACGGTACTTGGCGGGCTTCGGCCATAAGCACGTGCTATATCTTTGAGAAGATTTCATTGATGTTTGTGATTTCCCGAGTGTATCGCCCTTTTTCGGAATTGGTCCTTTAAACCATTCGATATATATTTGTGGCGATTATCTTTCGGGAATTTTAACTTTTGGGAGTTCTATTTTTGAGATTTGAGTTGCCTACACTGGCGTTATATGAGATTTTCCTTTAGGCGTTTACTTGAGATTTTATTCTCCTCTTTGGAGATATATTTGCCTTATGGCGTGTTTGAGATGGGATCTCTTTATGCATGTTTTGGGTTTGCCAAGATGGTGGGTTTAGGTTTTTCCCTAAACCATATTTGATGTTTTATGAATGCCGATGATATGAGGCTCGCTACTTTTAGCGTTTTATGGGTTATTTTATCTCTTTTGAGATTATATGTTTGTGTAGTGATACCATATTATCACTTGATGTAATCATACACTTTAATTGTTCCTTCTCACTTGAGAATATTATCACATTATCCTTATGCTCATATTATCGCTTATCCTTGTAAACTGATTTATTTATCTAGACTGACCCGTGAATTTTATACTCGGGTCAGACCGAGGTGTTTCAGGTTAGATACATTTGGACTTAGCCTATTCTGCTTTCGCATGGACTATTTTGCTAGCTCTTTTTGTTATAGCTTTTTGTGTAGTCCTTTTTGGTTGCTACTTTGATATGCATATTATTTTGACTCGCTTGTGTATTGTGGTTGCTATACCACTTAACATGTATCATTTTGTATACTCTGTGATGTATCTGTATATGTATATATATGTGATGATCTAATGTTCTGTGATGTGTTTTGCATTCGAGTTGTTGTATTTTGTTCTGATAGATCCTATAGCCACCTATGGCTTTGTATTAAGTATTTATTGGATATGTCGATCCACTTGAGATAGAAAAAAATGGCATTGTCGACGTATTCAATAGATATTTAAGACAAGGCTATAGATAATCGCTCTTATCCAGCCCTATTCGCTGCATTAGCAAACAGTATTACCCAGTAATACTCTTTGTTAATGTGGGTCTCGGGGTGGGGCATCATAGCTTAGTATCAGAGCTGAGTTGAGAACAAAATATGATAAACACGGAACAAAAACACATGTTTAGGTACATTTGGACTTAGCCTATTCTGCTTCTACATGGACTATTCTGCTAGCTCTTTTTGTTATAGCTTTTAGTGTAGTCCTTTTTGGTTGCAACTCTGATATTTATATTCTTTTGACTTGCTTGTATATTATAGTTGTTATACCATTTGACATGTATCATTTTGTATACTCTGTGATGTATATGTATATGTATATATATATGTGATGATCTACTATTCTGTGATGTGTTTTGCATTCGAGTTGTTGTATTTTGTTCTGATAGATCCTATAGCCACATATGGTTTTGTATTAAGTATTTATTAGATATGTCGATCCACTTGAGATAGAAAAAAAATATAGCATTTGTCGACGTATTCAATAGATATTTAAGACAAGGCTATAGATGGTCACTCCTATCCAGTCCTATTCTCTGCATTAGCAGACAGTATTACCCAGTAATACTCTTTGTTAATGTAGGTCTCGGGTTGGGGCGTCACAATAGGTGTAATTAAACGTAGCTTCTGTTTTGTGAAAATATAAGGAAAGTTGATTTAATGAAAAGAACATTTATATCAAATAAAATGAAAGTTTCATTTGTGAATGCAGGATTAATTTCATAAAAATAAATAATAGAATGATTGATTTAAAGGAAGAAATATATGTATATTTGAACTGCGTTTTAGCATACAGATGGATTATAAGAGTAGGAAAATAATTTATTTAAGTAAGTTATTTATTACTCTGCTGTATAAATAACAAATTTATAAAAGTGTTTAAATGACTAAAGGAAACAATAATTCTATTTTTTATCCATTTTAGTTGTCTGTTTTGAAATTTAACTTTGTAAGTAATCACAATTAATGTTATTGAAATATTTCAATTAGAAGGGAAGAAAACGTTGATTGTAATTAACAGATTTAATAAAAGAAACACACCTTTTGTGTTAAACAGAAAGGATGTTTTAATGGAAATAAAAGATCATTTTGGGTAAACCAAATTGAACATTTTCATTTTTAAGGTAAGTAATTTTATTTATTATGCATAGAGAAAAAACTAAATGCATAAAAATTTGAATATTATTTGAGTTAATGAAGTTAATTTGGTTACGTTTCACAAATTGAATTTCAAAAGGTTGTGCGATGTACATGGTCCCTTCATTTCTTTTGTTATTAATTGTTACATGTACGTTTTAAAATAGTTATCTCATTATTACTACTTGATCCATCCATTTCCCCTTCTTTTTAATACCTGAGCCAAGACTTTTAGGTTGTATTTAATTCTTGCCACCTCATTTTCGCGTATACAAAATTTCACTTTCCTTTTGGTTTGTAAACTTTTCCATTCCTACGTACATTTCTTTATGCATTATTAATGCCTGAAGCTTTCAAAATAAAACGTAACATTTATTTTTGTCTCTCCACCTTCATTTCCTAATTATTAAATAACCTGCAACTTATTTCTTTCTTTTGCAATGTATATTTGTGTTCTTTTTTTTGACTAACTCTTATTGAGTTTGTTTTAGACTAATGGGCTCCTTAGTAAACCAAGAGACCCTAGAAACACTAAGAGACTTTGGACCCTTTCTTTTCCCACCCATTGATCTTCTATTTCCTATCTGACAAAAACCAAGTACGTACAGAAATTCCTCGTTTGAGAAACTTTCTGCGTACTCTTCTTCTTCTTTTTGCTCAAATCTACAGAAAACTCCAAACCCCAAAACCCCTAAATCTCCAAATCAAATTCCATCATTCCTCCTTCAAAACCCTAGCCAACCTCTCTCCTCTTGCCGCCACCCACCTCCATCACCACCCACAACCCACGGCAGTAACCCATGGCCAAAGCTCCACCTTCCCTCTCCTATTCTTTCTCCTTTTTCCCTTCCCTTTTTCCCTCTTTCTTCCCTTTATTTTCATAGCTTCTATATTCCACTAAACTACTCCAAATCAAATAATTTTTTTTGAAACCATGTATAATTTCAACAGGAACAACTTTATTGTCGAACCCTTCTTCCCATTCTGAATATTTCTATATCAAAAACTCTATTATTCAAGTCCTTTCTCGGGTCTAGTTTTTGCCAAAAATACCCCATATTGTATCAATCATATCTCCTTAAGGAATGAATCAAATTATGTAATAATTTTTTTCAAATCATTTATTTTTCCAGTGGCTTCAACCTTTTTTTAGATCAGTTTTTCAAATTCCTTAATTTGCTATGCCAAAAACTCAAATATTTTCGAAGTATTTTTGAACTCAAATTTTCAACTCAGAAAACACCTCTGTTTGTTTTGACCATAACTTCCTCAAGATAGAAGCTTTTTAAGCGATTCTTTTATTGAAAGTGGAGAAAAAAGAATTTTGCAACAACTTTCTAGTTAGACACGTTTACAGATTCAGTTTCTGGTCCAAATATTTTCTTAAAGATGACCTAGTTTTAGGTTTGTTCGTAGTTTGGATCTTGGTTGTTTGGAAGTTGGAAGTAGTTGAAACTTGTTTATTGATTCGTGTTCATGTCTAAGCTTTGTTGGATTTGCTTTGCATTTGGATCTTTGCTAGGAATCTCCATATTGCTCCGATTTTATCATCACCTTCGTAGCCACGAAAGGTGAGCAAACACTCACAACTACTAGATTTTCTTATGTTAGTTAAATTGAATTTATGATGTGATTAGAAATTGATTGGTTGCTGTTTAGTATATTTTAAATTATCATTCTAGTTAAATCTGACTTTTATTGAATTTAATTGCCATTTAATTTAATATTGAAATTTAAGTTGCCAGTTAAATACTTTTTAATGATAACCAGTAAATTGTTGGTAGTTATTGGTTGATTTCAATGATGATTGTGTTGTATGTTCAAGTGTTGATATTTAGGTAATTGGATGGATGTTATTGGTTGACATTTTGGATGATTGGATGTTATTTATGTCTATATCTCTGTTATCCCTATGGGTTGAAATGATACATACTCGAACGATCTTATGGATTAGGGAAAAATCATTATGGTTTGAAACGATAAACCCGAGCGGTTTTCATTGATTTGGAAATGTTGATTTTTGATATTGGTTGAAATGACATATACCCATATAATTTCTTGAATTTGGACTTTTATTTGGAATTGAATTATTTGAAGGGTTTAAGTTAATTCAAACTTCGGATTTTTTTTAATTAGATGATTAAGATTGATATTTTGAATTATTTGAAACCCTTTAAATAATTATATTCATGTTGTACACTTGATAGGAGATGAAAATCCCGTAGCATCTATGAAACTATTGCACTAATATTTTTATTTTACTTATTTTGATCTAACTTACAAAAGATCTTTTAGTTCTAACTCGAGTGTTTTGTCTTTTCATTACGCTCGGGTCAGTCTGAGCTTTTTTAGTGTATTGAAGACTATTTTCTGGAGGATGAAGACGAAGATTCAGTATATTATTGCTATTTATTATTCCACTGCATTCTATGCTCTGTTGCATTATTTGTTTATTTCTGATGTATGTATAACTCTGATTTGAATTGTAAAAGTTTAATCAAATGTTATTTGTAAAACGGCTTCATGAACTCTTTATTTGATTATTATATTTTGTCGTTCCGCTATGAGATCCTGTGTTTTGTTTTCCTTTTTTTTATTTACCCCATTAACAATCCTCTCTTTTGAATGGTTTGATTCTAACATGTGTGGTTTATTATCGATTTGAACCGTCCAAAAAGGTGGTTCGTTATAGCTTTTGGAGGATAAAGACGAAGATTTAGTACTATTATTATTTATGATATTTATTCTACTTCATCATGTTATTCCGCTGCTTTGTTATTTATTTCTGTTGTATGTAACTCTGATTTTGTATTGTAAAAGTATAATCAAATATTATTTGTAAAACAACTTCATTAACTGTTTATTTGATTATTATATTTTGTCATTCCGCTGTGAGATTCTGTGTTTGTTTTCTTTCTTTCTCTTCTTTTTCTCATTTACCTTATAACAATCTGCCCTTTTGAGTGGTTTGATTCTGATGTGTGTGGTTTATCGTCGATTTAAACAGTCCAAAAAGGCAGGTCATTACACAATCAAACCAAGTAAAATTTTAATAATTAATATTTCAAAAATATAAAAAAAATTAATTTATTTAAAAACCCACTTAGTATTCTATTCAAATCTAATTTAAATAATCTACCGACACCATATCTCTATATGCTATTTCAATGGATTTCATCGGTAGACTGCCTAGGAGTAGGAGGGGAATGAGCGTATTTGGCTCATAGTTGATTGACTAACCAAATGTGCTCATTTCATTCCAGTTAGGAGTACGAGGACCGCTGCATCTTTAGCGACACTATATGTGAGAGAGATAGTTAGGTTACATGGAGTTCCTTCTAGTATCATTAGCGACTGAGGTCCACTTTTCACCAGCGAGTATTGGAGGAGTCTACATGAGGCGTTTAAGCACCAAGTTGAGTTTGAGTACCGCATATCACTGGCAGACGGATGGACAAACGGAGAGGGTGAACCATGTTTTGAAGGACTTACTTCAGATGTGTATTCTAGATGTCAGAGGCTCTTGGGAGGATCACTTTCCATTGGTGGAGTTTAGTTATAATAACAACTATTTGGCGAGTATATGGATAGCACTGTTTGAGATGTTATATGGGAGGCCTTGTAGATCACCATCTTGTTGGTGGGACACTACGGATAGGATTATTCTTGGACTGAATATGATGAGGGAGACATTAGAGAAGGTAGACTTGATCCACGAAGGATGAAAACCGCACAAGATAAGTAGAAGTCTTATGCTAAAAGGAGACACACGGAGTTAGAGTTCGAAGTGGGAGACGTGGTTTTTATGAAGGCCTCATCCTTGGGCATGTTATGAGATTTAGTAGTTCGAGAAAGTTAGCACCGAGATTTGTAGGGCCTTTTCCAATCACTGGTAGAGTAGGGAAATTAGCTTATAGAGTGAAACTTCCCAAGAAGTTAGCGAAAGCACACGACGTTTTCCACATGTCACACTTGAGAAAGTGTCTACATGATACAGCCGCTATATTCGAGTCGAGTCAGCTAGAGGAGGTAGAAATAGAGAGGAGTCACTTGTTTGCCATGCAGCCACTCGTATTCTAGAGCATGGTACAAAGCGACTCTGTAATAAAATTATCGAACTTGTTAAGATCCAATGGGGAGAAGATCCAGCGAAGAGTACATTGGAGCCAAAGGAGAAGATCTGAGTTGACCATCCACAATTCTTTTTTGGTACATTTCCATTCTAGGTAAATAAGTATAAACCAATTTTGTGTTAGATTTTGGCTTAGAGTACCCATATGTAGAGACCATTGGATGTTAGAATGGTTGCGAACGTGTCAATAGGACATGTTTTGGTTGATAAATGCTAATGGATGTATTTATAAAATTGTTCTTTGCACTTAGGAAAATAAATTCTTGAGTTAGCATACACACACATCATCACTTGTTTTATTTCATTGAGTTACATGCATATGGATTGAATGGTTGTGCATACAAGTAGAATTGCCAATATATTTTCATAGGATGTACATACATTTTAGACACATAGCGTAAGCACTTGCACTTCAGTAGGTCGACTAGATCAGGAGACCGCCTATTCTTTGCATTAATATAAGTTCATATGCATCCCATATCTGTAAGTACATATTGCATTGGAATTTGAACTAAGGATAATGATTGATAGTGGTTGATGGATAAGTAGACGGTTGTAATTATTAATTTCCATACGTACAAGTTGCATTTTTCCATACATAGAGATTTCGAGGATGAAATCCTTTTAAGAAGAGAATGTACCACCCTAAAAATTTAATAAAAAATTAAATTTAAATATAATAAGAGCAAAAATGGAATTTTCATAAACATCTTAATTTGGTTAGGAAACTTGTGCCATTGCATTCATAGCGATTTTCTAGTCAACTTTCATATATAATGTTTTGAAATCGGAGCTAATATGAGGAAGTTATCAACGTTTTAAGATTTTAGAACAAAATTAATTAAATAAGTAAATTTGGAAAGAAATAAAATGTAAAAAATTAATATCCAAAATTAAATAGCGGTTGACACCCTGGTGCAGTCAGTCGACATGTAGCGGTCCACCACCCAAGAACCAGCAGTTTGCCTAGGACGAATGGCCTAGATTTGATCGTATCTTTTTGGACAGACGATATTGAATTTTGTGCCTACAAATAAGACGGTAAACCTAACCCTAATTTACAAAAATTAGAATACATACATATTCTACTAAATTTTTATTTCTACTAAACCTTATTTCTCAAATCAAAAATTGAAAACAAATTGGAAGAGAACTCAAACAAAGGAAGGGAATTAACATCGAGGAGAGGGACGATTCTACGCAAATAATAGTGGATAGCTTTTAAAGGTGAGTAGGTTCATGATTAGTAAGTTGATTATATGTAACTAATTTTATTGTACCTTATTTTAATCTAAAAATGTTATAAATTGAATTAGAAACATTTTTTATTTGGATTGGGAATTTAATAATGATTATACGAATATGATTTCTTTCATCTAATCTAGATTTGATTAATGAAAATCTGTAAATTAGAAATTGATAATTTTGAACATACCCTTTTTTCAAATTTGATAAGAATTGATATAACATGTTGATGTTAAACCCTGGTTAAATCGATTTACTGCAAATTGAAATATGGTGTATGAAATTGAATAAGAAGTTTTGACAATTACAAATCATAGATTCTCAACTTTGGTTAACTGTAATTAAAATTACCGTATGGGAAACTATAATTCAAGTTTGTTGTAATGGGATTTGGAAATGACAGTAATAAAAAATCAAAGTGAATAATAATACTAATTAAAAATTGTAAACAACGACGACCGGTCGACAGATTCACTGGAATCGGTAGACAGTAAGCGGCGGTCGACCGCTCCAGCGAACTACATTCGACCTGCTACCGAAAATTGGACGAGGCCTGAACCTCGGCCTAAGGTATAAATTAAGTAGTAGTGTATATTATACATATATCTGTGTGCGTGTGCGTGTGGATGTTAGTATAAGTAGGGAAGCTAGTTCCCTATGTTGGAAACACTAGGACGTTGCAGGATTTAGTAAATGCTATTTATCCAGTTGGGTCGATATTCGATTGGAGCGATTCTATCGAAAACTACACTCACAGGAGGTTCTATGGTGGATGCACAACATAAACGATGATTCATGAAGAAGTGTATGGTCTGGCACTAACGAGAGTTCCTTGGTATTAACGGTGATGCATTGTGATGCTGTGTTGTTGATGGATCCCAGCACGGTGCGATAAGAGGCGTTACGTTACCATTAAGAGGTGGATATAGATGTAGCAGACCTAGACATCTATGGCATGGGTCGGCATTACAGGCTCCCCTACAATGCGTAAATATTATACGTGCAGTCATATTATGGGAAATGTAGTCCCTTGGTGGAAAGTGTAGGGAAACTAATGTTGAAGTTGTTGCATGTAGTCGGAGTGTGGGAAATGTAGTCTCATGGTGGAAATTGTAGTATAATCCTACTTTGGAATAGTTCCAGTAGCTATTAGAAGATCATTAGTTGTTTTGAAGTTCAATTAGTTGTTCGACCCCAAGCACGAGCCTTTACAAGTTGTTAGTGTATGTGTGTTTAAGACTACACCTCTTAGATAAATGAAATAAGTAACTCATGGATACCTGTAGGACATCCTAAGTCACATAGAGTATTACTAAATTCAATTGCATGTAATCACCATATATTAATGATGTTACTCATTCACCAAACTTTTGTCTGACCCATCCATTTCCTTACTTTTTCCCCCACCAATGGATAGGGCAGTAGATGATAGGCCCAGTGATAGTACATGGAGAGGCAACCTTGGTATTAGAGTTGCTTTTATATTTCCTTTCTCTCTTCATGTAACTATTTATCATATTTAGTATTTTATCAGACTATTTGATATATTTTTGTATACTTTGGATTTGACTACGTACTATTTTGAGGCTGTGTTATTTTTTTCGATATTTTCGGCGATGACTATTTTCTATACTTACATTTTTCTACATTCCTCTGTGAGATCAGAAAGTGTAGAACATCTTAGATTTTATCCTTATATTTTTAGTCTCTGAAATGTTTAGAAACCAAATAGCTCATACTTCTTGGCACTGACGTGAGTCTGAATGTCACCTTAGGCTTTCGGTCGGTGTGGCACGAGGTGTGGGTTGTCATAAACTATGACTTTCTTATCAATCAAAAAAAGAGTTGTCAGTAATAACAATTTCCTCAGTTGCTATAACAATGAAGAGCATAGACTCCAACATATGGAACGATCCTTTAAATCCAAAATGTATTCCAAGTACATTATCAGAATACAATTTTTATAGTTGTAACTAAGGGATATGATCCATCGACCATAGGTGTGTCTTTAAAAGGAAGACCGATACAGTCGAAATATAATAAGCAACATTGATGAGAATAACCTCGTAAATTTCGATTGTTGAAATTAACATAGTAGATTTGTCAGTCAACGTGCTTGAGTTAATTTAGATTTTAGTCGTAAAATTATCGCCCAGTAGGACTTCTAATTTTAGTACATCTTTGTAGAAAACGAAATTATGAATAATGATTTAGAATAGATTGTTAGCACATGATATCCAAAATGTCACGATGTCGTTGAGAGCGATAACTGAGTTTGTTAGTGATGGATAAGATTCAAGAATGGATACAACAGTACCATTTGACAAGCATTGTAATCGAGTAAATATTTTGACAAAGAAATCAAATAGTTGGATTATCAGTCAAAATGCGGAGGACGCGAGGTCTATAAGAAAGAATATTAAGAGGTTATAAAATATTGCTAAAACAGTAAGTAAGGATGTTGGGATTGTCCCAAACTATATATACAGACCTGCTATATTATCTACTATATCACAATTTGCTGATGTAATTGGTACATTGAGAAAGTAACAAATCCGAATTTTACTAAATGGTTGTTACGAGTGTTCTCGAGTATTTATGAAATACTAGAGAATTGTTTATAGAAACAATGAACTCCCCATGAAAGAGAGTTTGGATTCGAAGTTTATAAGTGATATCGAATATAGTATGTCAATCCTAAATTTATGTTCAACCGCAATTAAGGAGCTTTACGTTGGAAATGTTCCAAACAAGAGGTGATTTGTAACATCCCACCTTTTTGTACACTTAAGCAGACACACGTGCCAACTTAAACCATACAGAAGGGCGGATTGTTATGGGGTAAATAAGAAAAAGTGGAGAAATAAAAGAAACAAAATAGAATCTTGCAGCGGAACGATAAAATATAATAATCAAATAACAATTCATGAAGCTGTTTTACAAAACATTTTATTGTACTTATACAATACATATCAGAGTTACACATACCAGAGAATGATAATAAATGCAGCGGAATACAATGGTGTAGTAGAATATATAACAAATAGTAGTAATAAAATCTTCGTCTTCATCCTCCAGAAATAGGGCCTTCAAATCCTGAAATGCTTAGGCTGACCCGAGCGAATTGAAAAGACAAAACACTCGAGTCAGAACTAAAAGATCTTATGTAAGTTAAATCAATGAAATAAATATGAGTTTAAACGGCGTCAGAGATGTTTACGGGGTTTGACATCTCCTATCCAATGTCTAACGTGAGTGTAGTAACTTAAGAAATGTTCGGGATTCACATCTCTTAAGGATCCGTTAAACTATCTACTATGTAGTAATATTCGCTATATACAGTAGTGTCTAATCAGTAAAGTATAATCATATAGAAAATAGCATTAAGGGGATGGTGAACCTTAACGCGGTCGGATCTTTAAACCAAAATCGTAGTGGGTTCGATATGGTAGGTGACATGGCACACAAGGCAATGCCAGGGTAGATATACCAATTACGCACACGGACTGATGGAGCGGATAGCAGCCACTACCGTCCACCTTGAACAACACTCCCAAATCGAAGGGTGGCCACCAAAAATCAAAAAGTAATAGAATGGAATCGAAGAAGTGCGTCCGATAAGAGGTGCTACCTCACTGGTCCGAGATCGCTCCTGTTTTAGCCACCTTATGCCAACTCACGGGAGTTGAGTCCACGTATATACCTTAGGATCGTCGCCACCATCCTACTTCATTCTGGAAACTCCACCGCGTACACAGTTGTCAAAGTGGTTTTCGGTATCGACAGAGAGTATGTCCATATCTGATCCCGGTCTCTTTAACAACCAATCGTTATTATAACACCGTGGGCATTTAAAAATATATATACTTTTAAAAACACAATCATTGCCCTTTCAAAACATATCCTTTACTTCAAAATGGTATATACTTCAAAAACCAAAATATTATTGCCATTTCAAAACATATCCTTTACTTCAAAATAGTATATACTTTAAACCAAAATATTATTACTATTTCAAAACATATCATTTACTTCAAAATAGTATATACTTTAAAACCAAATTCAATAATATATCATTTAAATAAAATCCAAATTTTCAATCACTATTCTTACTTTTAATTATAAAACTTGAAGTATTCTTTAAAACCATCTTAAACCCAAATCACATAATGCAGTCATATTCTTAATCTCAAAATTTCAATCGGTTTCAAATCAATATATTTAAAGATAATTCTTAAATAAATTCTATTTCAAATAAATTCATTTTCAAACCATATTACTTTCAAAGTTATAACAATTTCGAAAACCAATACTTTGAAAACAATAATACCTTAATTTCAATAAAACATTTCAATTTTGATATATTTCAAGTCTTTAAATATTCCAAAATTCCCAACCAAATATGATAATCTTATATATACCTTAATTCAATTTACTATTATTTAGTTTAGAAATATTTATTTAATAAATTCAATATCACTTAAATAAAGCTCAAACTTGATATATTCGTAAATCAAACTTAAAACATCATCAAGTTACACATAGCTTAAATTTTAAAATTTAACTATATATAAAATAATATTTATATAATATCAAATTTTAATATTTATTAAACCGTATATTTCTTTCCAAACCATAGAAAATCACTTTAAAATATTTTATATATAGACCACGGTGCCTGTATATAATTTTCTATCCTATGGTCAAGTGATACGGATATTTATCATTTCATTCCGCAATTTAAAATAAAATTACGGTTATATATCATTTCAAACCGCAATCCCGAATAAAAATAAAAATGCATAATAACTTGCAGTTTATACAATATAAAATATAGCATCCATTCATCCAAATATCAATAAACAACCATTTATTACAATCATCATCCAATTTAAACAAAACATCAATATAAAGCATATAAAATATAACAGGCATCAACGAATAGTTTATATTCAATAAAAATTAATAACTATTCAACTGACAGTTTATATGCAATAATAAATAAATTTAACTGGTAAATTATATGCAATAATAAAATTAAATAACAATTTAATTTAACTAAATGCTATCTAACTGAGATGATGATTAAATATATGCCCAAACAATCATAGATAAATTTTAAATCACATTAAAATTTAATTTAACAAACATAAGAAATCTTAGAAGTTGTGAGTGGGTTAAAATACTCACCTTTGAGATTTAAATCGAATTTAGATCCGATTTAAACCCAAAAATTCGACGGTCTCCAAATTTGTCCAAACCAGCGTCAAAAGATCTAGAATTTGTTACGATTCTAACAAAAAAAAATCGCGTGTGAAACGGAGTTCGTATGAGAAAGATACGCATGTTTGAATGATTTGAAATCAAAATTAAAAATAAATAAAACAAAAAAAAACAACGAACCAATTTCGGCTATACAGAAAACTCAGATCCAAGAACGAACTGCAGATCGGAGATGCATACATCAAGAGTTTCATCATATATTTTTTTCTTTAGGAATTTTCTGAGAAGTTTGAATTTTTTGACTTTGATTTGATTTTGAAATGAAAATAGATGTAGGGTTTGCACCCATTGAGGAAGAGGAGGGGTTGATGAAAAATGAACGCACAAATAAATTAGAATAGTTGGAGGCTAGGGTTTATAATTGGGTTTATATAGATAGGTTAGAATTAGAGTAGATGGATCTGATAAACAAACGCGCTGAATGATAATTTAAATTAACGTAATAATTACATGTTTAATTTCAAATTAATTGCAATAAATCCAAATAAATACATAAAGCTTGATTCCCGTTTAAACACTTAACTCATTTGATTGCAATCAACCTTTTTATAGTAAATTAAATTCCAATATATTAAATAAACTTTATTACCATTCTTTATATACACTAACCATCATTTAATGAAGAATTCATTTATGTTATTTCCCATTTATGACCTTAATTTATTTAACGTAACATTAAATTTACATCTATTGCAATGATTCCCAATTTAGTTGAATGAACTAATTGTATATAACCCCTAATAATTGTTGTAATACTCCCAATCCCACATTTATACGTATATTATTTCCACTCAAATATTATAGATATATACAGAGTATTGGTTTTCATTAAATCATTATATATAAATTCACTATTTAAGTCCGTTCAAATTTTTTACCAAATATCCATTTACCTTTCCCATTTATTTTGAATTCCCTTCAATTAATCTATCCAATCAAATTTCCATCCACACTTTATTATAGACCTAAAATATGCAATTCATTATCTTGTATTGATTTTATACAATTACCATTAACTTTACATTCCATCACTATTCCATATATATTTATTCATCAATCAATTAGGGAATTTCTATAACAGTTGTTACCTACTTTTATATAAATTAAATAAATTCAAAATAAATTAATTAAATCAAATTTACCACTTCAACTCTAAATTATCAAAAAAAATTATCAGTTTGGATTACTTGGTAAATCTAGAATCTTTTAATAAATCTCTACATTCATTTATCGTTAAAAAAATTCCAAATTCACAACATTTAGTTTTAAATTTTCAATTTATCCAGTAATTAAACTTAATTGCCCATGAAATCCATTTATTTATTTATTTTTAAATTCTTTTATTCACTCCATTATCACCAAGTAGATAAATTGGCATTGGTTAATGGTCTAATATATTGTTATTCTAGATTTCTAACTAAAACTCCAGTAACGTAATATTTAACATTAAATTCCCATTTAATTGAAATAACCCAATTTCACAATTTAACCTCAAATAAATAAACAACCTTTTATATTCCTAAATCAATTACAATAGTTTAACAAATTTGAAAGTAAATTGAAAGTTGCTAAATTTATCGATTTCAGAAATTTCCCTTAAATCCATTTAAATTTAGAGACTATCTATTAAATTAATGAATCTTTAATTTGAATTAGATGGATTAAATATTGGACTCACACTATTGCATTCATATTTTCCGTTTCACTTTTATCTGTATTAACTATTTCAATTTTACTTATTGTAACACTAACAAAATTTCAATATATAATGCCGATTTATTTCCTTGCATTAACATACCCCTATCCACATTTATTATTAAAGTAACGCTTGAAATCAATAACTACATTGAAATTACTCACATTCAAATGATCGTTATTTCAAATAAATTTATCAACCAATTAATTATGGAATTCATAATAGTTGTTATCTACCCTTATATTTACTTCCTAATAATGTACTACCTACTCTCCTTTAATTGTGATTTGAATTCCAACCTTTATTTGATACTAAATAAAATAACAACATATAAATTGTTACCTATTTCCCTACATGCCTATATAGGTTTATTACTTAACAATCACCGTTTAAAATCCCGTGTATACACAAATTATTACTTAACATAAGTCTATTCTTTTATTACTTTACGTTTCACACTTCCGTTACTAAAATATAAATCGCCAAGTAACATTATCATCAAACCAACATTAATTAATATATTAAATGCTTACATTTATTTCTCTACATCCAATTTGTTCCAACCTAATTTATATTAATGCCATTCCCTTATGTTAACTTTTATTACCTAAATTTTCCGTTGTTGTAAGCCTTTAATATTTCCATTTAAATTAAATATAAATTCCAATTCAATCAACCCTTTCGACATGTAACTTATAATAACTGCTTACAAGTATGAATAGAATTATCATTTATTATAGTATTTTTTCTAAATTTACATTAACATATTGATTAATTCCCTTTAAAGGAAATTTATATCCAGGTATAATACTTACCCCATTTCATTTATTAACATTTATTCAAATTACTAGTAAATAGGTTTTAAATCACCACTTATATTTTATTAGCGTTCATTTCATTATCCCTTTTTCTATAAAGTTTTTATTTCTACTAAATTAAATTTACACAACTCATTAATTCAACCAAATTAAATTCACGAAATTTACGGGTCGTTACATGATTGCTGAATCTATTGGAACTGGGCCAACCCACAGCGGATGTAATGGGTTAATTTCAATTTTTTTTACCATTTTGGATCTTTATTAGGCCTATGAAGTCTAATTTATTTAGAACATTTCTAAGTTTGTTTAAAATAAAATCTTTATTTTATTTAAATTTGTAAAATGATATAGCATTATTTAATTTATGTTATACTATATATATATATGTATGTATATATATATCTGTGTGTATTATATACACATATAAATGTGTGTGCTTGTGTAACATATCAATCCATGCAAGGTATAACATGCCCACGTATAGATGCTAGGATTTACATTGCAATGGACACGTTAGCTCATCCAATATGCAAATATATTATCCAAATATATGTTTAGATATATATATATACACACACACACACACACACACACATGCGTGCGCACTTTTACTTTTATATGTAGAATATTACAATATATATGTATATATATAAACTAAAATTTTATTCATATAATTTTATATAAATATATAAACCTAAATATAAAATATTTACAATATGCATATATTTATAAGTATATAAATATGTTTAAATAATTTATAAAATAAATTAAATGTAATAATTAAAAACTACTATAAGGTCGAAAACCGTACATGTATAAATATTTTTTTTAAATATATATATATATATATATATGAAATACTTATATATATAAATAATAGTAAATATATATTAATACATATAAAAATCATAAAATAATTTATATCAAATATATAACCACCTAGTTATGTGCATAGTTATGATTTTTTTTTATTTTGTAATATATATAACCATAAGAAATTAAATTTTATTTTTAAATTTCCAATTAAACATTAGATGAAAATTTATTATATAATTTTATAATTTAAAACAATTTAAAAATCTATTTTCTACTTTTTGGTTTATATTTAAATATTTAAAAATATAAAAAATTGGTATTTTCAGCCGAGAGTATAATATGTATCAATATAACTTTATAAAATATAAAACATATTTTATAATCTATATAAATGAATTTTTATAAATATGTATACTATTAATCGATTTAAATATTATATAAACTTATTTCCTTCCTACCGAAAATATTATGTTTATTAAACATTATGTATAGAATTATATTTTCATATTTTACATAAGTATAGTGTAGTATTTCAAATTATAAACTACATAAACATATGTATGTGTACATATATTATGTATTAAATTATTTAAAAAAATGTTTTCTTGAATGTTGAGCCATGCAAAACATAGATGTATTACCAAAATTTTTTTTAACATATATACGTATACATATAATCAATCAAAATTGTGACAATATATTTACATGTTGTAATCGTCACCTAACTAATAATATAATATACAAAATCAAAATTAGAAATGTAGACTAATATTTATAAACATGTTAGGAATGTACCTTATAGTCAAAGTCTGTAAGCACACCTAGAAACGATGAGATTTGATCCTTGAACTAATTCCAATCCAGCAGATTGCTTGTCATTGAACCGTTGACCATCGGCTATCGATTAACACTGAATATGATTTGATTTTAACTAGGTACAAAAGAGGGATATATGGTATTAGATCGGCCAAAAATGGAGATGCTATGGAGGCTTCGAAAAGTTCTCCAAACGATGAGGGTGGAGATGTTTATATAGAGGAAGAGAAGAAGAAAAGTTTGGATCTAATCTTTACCCATTCTCCTTCCATGTTAGCCCTCCATTTCAATGCTTCTCTTACACTTCATTAGGCCGCACCTATTTCTGCTTATTGGAGTCGATCCTACCAGTTCTTGTCATGGCCTAAACAAAATATTATGCAATTCAATCTAATTTAACGCTTATCGATATCGTATATCGATTAACATATTTATAATTACTGTAAATATATTTAATGATATATGTTCATCAAATCAATATCGAATTTTATAGTTAGTATTTCATAAATATTAATTAATTCAATTAATTTATAGCAATTACAAATTAATTAAATCGTTTGGTCAAAGGAATATTCAACGTTATAGTTGTGTGAATCGGTAGGTGTAAATCAGATCAACGATTAATATCGAACCATTCGAATACTAACGTTCACACATCACTTAGTAGGCGGTGTGACATTTTGGCCAAATTTATCGCTTACTTAGTTTCGGTAAAATCCAATTTTACTTTGTTAAGCGTTACTCAGTTGTAACCATTATTTACACCAATTCTCTTCATCAAAACTATGTCACTTTGGACCTCTGGAATTTGGTAATGGTCAAAATTCCAGTATTGTCCATGTTTAACTCTATAGTCCAAACACAAAGTCCTTGTTTCAATAAAAACAATTGTTATTAACCAAAAAGCTATGGCTAGAGAGATCGACTTTGAGTTGACTTCAATTGACCGTGATACTAACTTCATATAACCGAGGAGACGAATCCTCTTTTGGATAGTATTTCACTTCCAATACTTCTCGACCCAACTATAGTCATTTGATGGATGCCGACCACAATTTAACTATAATCAAAGCAGAGTTTCCACATTGAAGATTAACAGTAGTCTCAAGTTAAGGGAACTATGTAATTTTATCACATCGATATTTTTTGTTTGACTTTAGCTATATTAACTAACAGAAAACTATTACGTGAGTCATTCCATAGTTATCCAATAACTATTAGTATGAAACTACTTGGTGCCCTCAGCAACCATGAATAATACACTGCCCAACGTTTGGGGAGCGTCGCGTACTCTAGTCTCAATGGATGTATC
Organism: Allium fistulosum; assembly: GCA_030737815.1. NCBI lineage: Eukaryota > Viridiplantae > Streptophyta > Magnoliopsida > Asparagales > Amaryllidaceae > Allium > Allium fistulosum. The sequence continues at coordinate 1,211,688,317 of CM060904.1, read as the reverse complement.
GATATCCAGTCTCGGTACATCTTAAATAGGAATATTTAAAATGATATATTTATTTTTATTGTGAAAAATTACTCACAGTTACAACACTTTCTAACTATTATCACAAAACATACCATTTATGGATTTTCTACTAAATATACTTTTACTTAAATTAACTAATCAATATAACACATTATATCAATTATATAATAGGAATAAAACACCTGTTATTCTGAACAAGTTTGGTTATCGAGTTAGATATATGTAACAAATGACACAATTTTCTATAGGGCATGCCCCTACTATTAGATTCAACCTAAATACTAAGTACATCGACTTGAATAGCACTGCAATAAAAGCAGTATAAACATAGATTAACAAATTTATAACGAAGCCAGGGGTGATTCCAAATGTTGAGAATCCCCTGATATTTTTTGTGAAAACAATGTTGCGATACAGATTGTAAAGAAACTAGGGCTCACAAGATGTCTAGATACATACCGCGAAAGTTCCACATGATAAATGTAGCTTATCAATGATAGAGAGATGTTGGTTGATAGAGTAGATAGTAATATAGTATAACCAAATTGTTCACTAAAAGACTAGCTTGATTAGTTTTGAACTGATCAGAGGAATAGGATTAAGATTCCATAATTATCACCAAGTTCCAGTCGAAGATTGAAAGAGTTAGCGGAATTCCCTAAGGAAAATTATGTATTTTATTACTTATGTGTAACTCTATAGTCAGTCTTGTTCGTAGTAACAATTTTTGTCTTCCTTTATATACTCTGAATAACTAAGTAATTAATTTAAGGTATATAATTAAGAAAATCCTTAAAGAAAATGTTACGTGATTGTTGTTACAAATAGTTGCAATCATGAGTAATTAATCATAAAAAAATATTTATTTTAATTATTCATGGTAAAGATCTTTCCAGAAAGGATATGATGCATATGTTGAGGCCATAGTATGTAACGCTTTATAAATGTTGTGTAGTATATTACTCATAGCTGTTGGGGGCACCAAGTGGTTATGTACTTATAGTTATTAACTAGGGAATGACTCATCTGAGAGTTTTATGTTGGTTGATAACTATTAGGTCAAATAGGAAATCTTAGTGCGATGATGTTACATAGTTCCCTCGGCTTGAGAATACTATGAAACTTCAATGTGAATACTCCATTTTAATTATAGTTAAATCATAACATAACGATCCATCGTGTAACGACCCTAGATTTTAATTTAATTTAAATTAATGATTTATTGAATTTTTGAATAAAATCTGTAAAATTAATTGATTAATTAATTCGAGTTTCCCCAAATTTAAATAAATTCAGTATAAATCCTTTAAACTTTAAGAATTGTATATATGTGAATATATATGTGTTTGAACATATATGAGTCAATTTGAAGTTATAAATATAAATATAAGCAATTAAGTAATGTACAAACAAACAAAACTAAATATACATGTACATAAAGGAATAAGTACATAAACAAGACTAAAGAAACAAAAGTATATACGATATAAAAGTGATAAAATAAACGAATGAAAAATAAATGAAAATAAAATAATAAAAGCAAATACAAAATACTTAAGCTAATAAATATAAGACAATAAATATGAAGTAAAATAATTATAGAATCTCATTTAAAATAATAGAACAAAAGCATAGGAATAAAACAAAATAAAATATACTCAAGTATATAACAAAACCATATAAGTAAACACATAGAAATTATAACAACATACTAAAGATAGATTAATTCCATATTGTAACAAAACAAATGAAACAAAAATATATAAAGTATGAACAAGCTAGGCAAATAAATATGAGATGAACACATAAAATAACAGTACAACTTGAACAAATACAAACTGAATTGAAAAGCAAAATGAAGAAACAAATGTATACAAGAAGAGAATTCATCAACCTGGAAAAGCAAGATGATAAGGCATGTAAACAAAAATGGAAACATATGTACTTAAACCTATCATCTCAGCCGAAACAAGAAAAAAAAAGATATAGTATATAAATAATTTTATGTAAATCTAGTACAAGGCAATTAATGTGGCACCACAAATTGTTCTCATCAGCCTGCATAAAATATGGAAGGAAGTATGGCAAAAGAGCAAAGGACTTAAGCATTAATTATGCAAGTATCTTCAGCATGTCTTATACTGCACACTTCTCTTTTATATGTATCATCTCCTATATATCAACCTCCTTCCTCTCGGTTTCTTCCATTTATTCAAAGCAAAACTGAAGCAAGCTTCATCTTCAACTTTAAAAAAATAAAATAAATTCAACCTTATAAATTAACTACAATACAATCAGTATAAGCCAAAGATTAAAGTCTGGAAAGCAAAGCAAAAGAAAATATAGAGGCATCATTTACCTCAAAGTAAAACAACAAGATTCAGAAAGAAATAATCAACTGCAGTTTCAAAATAACAATGTTCTTCTCTGTTCTTCCCTGGAAATCAGGTGAGCAACTCCCTCTTTAAAGTCAAATTTTATTGATTCATTGAAATGTTGGTGAGCAAACTTATCCCTTTGATTTGATTTACAACCTGATGTTGGATTGTATTGAATGATGTGTGATGAAAAGTTGTTAAATCTATGTGCATGTTTGGTTAAAAGGCAATATTTGCCTCTGTTGATTACAGGCTCTTAAACCTGTCTTCAAGTTAAAAGAAAGAAAATTAAACTGCTCTTCTCTAATCATCTTTAGAAATAACTAAAAAAAAATTTCTTTTCAAATTTAATATGAAGAGTTGCTGCCTGGAAGTAGGAATATCTGTAGGAATTCCAAGTTTTACCTCATTTTTGAATTTCATGAACTTGAATCTGGGTTGCATCATCTAAAAGCATTTTGGAAGTAGTGATTTTTAGAACAAAATCTAGAATTTTTAGTTGCCAGATTAGGGCGAAATCGCGAGATGAATGGAAATCGTTCCTCGGTCAATTGCCGTCGATCGAGGTTAAACCGGGGTTTAGAATTTTTGTCAGAGGAAGCTCGTAGTTTGAGGATGGTGGGAAAAATACTCGATGAATTTTTAGATCATCGTAGTGGGTAATCGGAGTCGAAATAGGGTTTACAACCTACTTTGGGTGATGGACGGAAAACTTATTTCCGCGTCACCGTCGATGAACCGGAAGTGTTCCCTCCGGTGGCGATCGAAGCTGGAGTGTTTCGCGGAGCTGTGGCCAGCAGTACGTAACCTCGGATGGTCGGAGAAGGAGGAGCGAGGTGGTTTTGAGTTGGGTGTTTTGTTCCAGTTCCAAAGCTTTTACTCGATTTTGAACTCGATGTTGTATAGGGATTCTGGATGGTCTGAAGATCATTTTGGAGTTATCATTTCTGTTGATATTGTTCCGCTGCTGTTGTTATCTTTTCTTTTCCGCTGTTATTTGCTGTATCATATCTCTGATGTATATTGATATTCATTGTATCACTCTGTTGTATCAGATATTGTATATCAATGTATTATTCTTTTATTCCGCTGTGTTATTTACTTAATGTTGTTATAAGCTCCCGAGAACCAGATTCGACATTTGAATCTACGGCATTTTGAGTACAAGTGAAGTACGGGTGCCGATTTTCGAAGGTCGACTTTTGGGTCTTGACAAGTGGTATCAGAGCTAAGGTTGAACTTTAGCTCAGGAGTATAACACATTAAGTAGCTCATTAGAGATAGAGTGAAGTAAACTCTAGAATGAGTAATCCTTAAGATATCCGTCTGAACGTCTCAGTAAATTCTCTTACTATCCACTGATAGTAGATATGAGTGCTAGAAGAAGACGAGATAGGGGACAAGGGAATACGACTATAAATGGTCAATACTCTGCAACAGTGGAAACAATCTTTCTCTATCAATTTTCTTTGATTCGTTCCCAAAATTCTTTTCATTTCTTCGTATCAGCTACAAGAAGAAGTTTTGGTGTGATGATGGCTCTACGAATTGTTGTAGAATTTTTTTACTTCGTATCTTCATCGACTTCTTATCAGCTTTTTGATTTAAACCTTATTGAATTTGAAATTGGAAAATTTTAAATTGAGTAAAATTGATTAATAGAATATGAAGGCTAAATTTGAATTGTATCGATAAAACGATTTTGTTTAAAACCAAATTTGAAATTCTATAGTAATTTCTTGTGAAGACTGAAGTCCGAAGAGGGACAAATTGGTATGTATTCTGGAATATTCCGACTTGAGTTTGGAATTCATATCGTAAGTTTGAGGAATTATAGGAGATCACCTCTGTCTATCTCTGTGTTATTTTCGTACCTGCGAATTTCGAGGACGAAATTCTTTTAAGGGGGAAATTTGTAACGACCCTAGATTTTAATTTAATTTAAATTAATGATTTATTGAATTTTTGAATAAAATCTATAAAATTAATTGATTAATTAATTCGAGTTTCCCCAAATTTAAATAAATTCAGTATAAATCCTTTAAACTTTAAGAATTGTATATATGTGAATATATATGTGTTTGAACATATATGAGTCAATTTGAAGTTATAAATATAAATATAAGCAATTAAGTAATGTACAAACAAACAAAACTAAATATACATGTACATAAAGGAATAAGTACATAAACAAGACTAAAGAAACAAAAGTATATACGATATAAAAGTTTTAAAATAAACGAATGAAAAATAAATGAAAATAAAATAATAAAAGCAAATACAAAATACTTAAGCTAATAAATATAAGACAATAAATATGAAGTAAAATAATTATAGAATCTCATTTAAAATAATAGAACAAAAGCATAGGAATAAAACAAAATAAAATATACTCAAGTATATAACAAAACCATATAAGTAAACACATAGAAATTATAACAACATACTAAAGATAGATTAATTCCATATTGTAACAAAACAAATGAAACAAAAATATATAAAGTATGAACAAGCTAGGCAAATAAATATGAGATGAACACATAAAATAACAGTACAACTTGAACAAATACAAACTGAATTGAAAAGCAAAATGAAGAAACAAATGTATACAAGAAGAGAATTCATCAACCTGGAAAAGCAAGATGATAAGGCATGTAAACAAAAATGGAAACATATGTACTTAAACCTATCATCTCAGCCGAAACAAGAAAAAAAAGATATAGTATATAAATAATTTTATGTAAATCTAGTACAAGGCAATTAATGTGGCACAACAAATTGTTCTCATCAGCCTGCATAAAATATGGAAGGAAGTATGGCAAAAGAGCAAAGGACTTAAGCATTAATTATGCAAGTATCTTCAGCATGTCTTATACTGCACACTTCTCTTTTATATGTATCATCTCCTATATATCAACCTCCTTCCTCTCGGTTTCTTCCATTTATTCAAAGCAAAACTGAAGCAAGCTTCATCTTCAACTTTAAAAAAATAAAATAAATTCAACCTTATAAATTAACTACAATACAATCAGTACAAGCCAAAGATTAAAGTCTGGAAAGCAAAGCAAAAGAAAATATAGAGGCATCATTTACCTCAAAGTAAAACAACAAGATTCAGAAAGAAATAATCAACTGCAGTTTCAAAATAACAATGTTCTTCTCTGTTCTTCCCTGGAAATCAGGTGAGTAACTTTTTCTTTAAAATACTTAGGTATCTGGATGGCTTGATTTCAGTAGGAAGATAATGATGTTTTTGTGTTTATATATGGATATAATTTTGTGTGTTTGTGAAATAGGATATCTGCATGTTGTATGATTTTATAATACATCTCTGTATTTAAAATTTCAAACTCAGGTTTGATTTAAAAGTTTAATTCTGCTTGATCTACTTGTTGTTAAGACCCAGGATTTAAACAAGTTATGTTTGCTCGAATTTAAAGTTAAGTTTTAAAGTTTAAAATTAAGTTAAAGAACATTAAACTTACTCTGGGAAATCAAAGACAATAGGTAAACTTAAATAGAAGGAAACCCAACATTTTTATTGATTGATTCAGGATCACAAGTGAAATCTTTAGCCTATAATATGATTTTTAAACCAAACATTACGATTCTTAGATTAAGGGATGAGGTGCAGTTCATGTTTGATCAATTTGGGGATTTTGGGTTGCCTCTGGCAACACAGTAGATCGGAATGTTTGAGGTTCGTGCCTGTAGTAGTGGAGTGATCAAGGGGTGAGGCAAAAATGCCTGGAGGATGATCAAAGCTCGGGGGTGGCGATGGGGGGTTGATGAAGTCTGGTGACCTAGTTTTTACTGTTTTGGGTGAATCGATCACCACGGCACGTGTGGTTGATCGAGTGCGGTGAGTTTTGGCGTGATGATAGCTGGGTGGTCGATGGAGTCGGGACCGGAATTTCAGCGCTTCCGGTGGTCGAGGCGGCGTGATTGAAGTGTTGACAGGGTTGAGGCGATGCTTGCTCGAGTGTTTCCAGTTTTGGGTTAGTATGCTCGATTTTGAATTTCGAGATTTTGTCGAAGTTGGATGATCGGGAATGGATGTGGGTAGGAGCGTCGACTTGTTCGACGACGTGGGGTTGGCTGGAGATGATCGTTGGCGAAGTACATGTGCACGTGCACGTTTTCTCGACTCTGCTATTTTGGGGAAAGAAGGCACTCGAGTTTACTCGAGTCAGTTGCGTGGAATTCTCGAAGTCTCACGGGTTTTGGCTCGAAGAAAATAGAAGGGGGTTTCGTGTAATTTAAGTGGTTACAGGTTTCTTTGAAAACCTGTTTGTTTTCAAATTTAATTAAGTTTTAAAATCCGAAAGCAAGTTTTAAAACAGAATTTAAAAACCTAAATTTAAAGCATGGAATTCAAAACTGAGGTGAACCTTTTAATTTTAACTTAGATTTTATAAAATAAAAAAAATGTTTTAAACAACTTTGAAAGGGGTTTAAATAGTTTGAATTTAAAAGGTAAAGGAAAAAAATTGAAATAAATGTTTTTCAAATATATAGGTAAGAAAAGTTTTATCTGGATGAAAATTTGAATTAATAATTCAGTTAATTACTAAAATAATTAAAATTGATTAATTGATTTGAAATCAAGAAATGGAATGGATAATTAATCAATAAGGGTAATAACTTTAAAGAAAGAAAAAATAATAATTAATGTGGCTAATTAATTAATTTAAGTGGTTAATTAATAAAGGTAATTAAATTAAGAATAGTCAATTTATTAATGTGATTAATAAATTAAGGCGATTAATTTGAGAATAATTAATAAATTTAAATTAATTAATTATGTAATTGATTTATAGGTTGACATAATTAATATGATAAATTATGAATAATTTAATAAACTTAAGTAATTGATAAATTAATTTATATCAGATGAGTTGAAATTAATAAATCAAGATTTGATAATTAATTTATAAGTAATTAATTTACTTGGAAATAAATTTAATTAATTAGGATTAAGCAATTAAATTAATCCTGCTTAACAATGTTTATTGAATGATTGACCTTACTTATGAATGATTGTATCGTATGAAATGCCTTGAATTGATTGTCCTATCTGATCTGTGATATTTTGTTCTGTAGATTGTCGTATGTATAGTTTATTCATTTATTAATGATACATCTGTATATTATCTGTGAATCTATGAATAAAAGATAAGCGATATAGTTTATATCGTTTATCAACTATATTTCTATATTCTGATCTGTGATGATTCATTGTGTTGCACTATTGTGTTAAAACCCTGGACTACACCATACACACACAAATATGGATTTCACGTGGAAATCGATTAAGTCACAGATAATTTAAATTTGATGTTTGTTTTTGAAATTGAAATTTTAATTTCAATTGATTTTGAAAATTGAAAATCTGGGGTTTTAAAATGAAAAGCTTTTGAAATGGAATCTCAAAGATAAAAGTTATTTTGAATAACTTAATCGAGTTGTGAAAATTTAAATAATTTGATTTAAATTTGAATTCAAGTTTGAAATTAAATCTATGATTGAAACTAGGGACTAAAGATGATATAAAATGTGTTTGTATGAATTTAACCATTTTAAAAGTATAAGTTGGGAATTTGGATTTAACCCAAGGATTTCAACTAGTATGAATGAATCAGATTTCCAAAGTAAAAACTGTTTTTTTTAAATGGTAAAAGCTTTCAGATAAGAAATGAAATTCCAGTTAATTAAAGGAATTTCAAGTAAATTGAAAAATGGATTTTCCAAGTTATGAATTGTTTTGAAAGCTATGAATCAAATCTGTTATTTTTAACAGATTTAAAATGATGTTTTGTTTAAACCATTTGAAATGGAATTGTTTTGAAAGCTATTAGTTAAATCTTTGATTTAAAGATTTAACGAATTAATTAAACTGAAATGGAAATCGATTTGGAAAATCTGTGAAGGAATCTTTGTGAAATTAAGTGAACTTTGTGAATTGAATCTTTTTGTTTAAAAAGATTAAAATGGTAATTTGTTAAACCATTTGAAAAGAAAGTTTGGGTTTAAATTGTGACTTAATTGAAATCCCAATATCCATATGTTTTCGAATATTACGCTCACTATTCGGGTTAGCCGGGAAAGGACCTTTGGGTCGTATAACTCATTCCGAATAGTGATACGTCGTATATGGATAGCATTTGAAGACCGGTGTTGAAGACCGGATATTTTCGAAAATGAAAGGACAACCTGTCGAATGTCTCTGCACTGAGTCGCGCCGGTATAGAGATTTATATCACTTTTTTGTGACGGGAAGTCCGGACGTGATTGAAAGTTATCCGGAATTGCAAGGGCTTCGTGAGAAGTGCCTTCGGTTCTGTTCGATCCCGGAACAGACTTGTATGGATTGTATGTCTGACATTACACTTTGAGATATAAAGCCGATTTCTTTCAAATACATTTCTGTTGGTGGCGGAGAATTTATTCTCTTAGCTTAACACCCTTCTCTGAGACGTACGAGCTCAGAGGTTGTGTAGTTGAAATTTATCAGCGATATATCCCAATTTGGTAATGTGGCATGCTGAGTGTTGCTGTGTGATGATCAGTGTTTGATCATTTGTGATATGATCATTTGTATGATCATTTATCTTTGTGATCATAGGTTGATCATCTGTTGACCCAAAGCGTGGCTTTTTTTGAAAAAGCGTAGCTTTGTGGACGAGACTTCGTCGAGCCTCACAACCCGGTAATGGTCGAAACAGGAATGTTGCGGCAAGGTTTTCAGGGGTAGCTCCCCTAGGGTATGACCATTCCTTCTGGAAAAGGGTAGTATCATGGTATGGAGCCCAGATACTTACTCATGTGGACACACTTTATTTATGACGTGTGATGTTGGATTCGAGGCGCCTCGGTTAAAGGTCCCAAAGGACCGGGGGTGGCATATCTGAGGTTTCTTTTATCCCTTGGGAAAAGGGGTTGCCGGCCTTGTTTGGCAGAGAACGGTGTGGTTCTCGGAACGTCCCGCCAGAGGCGTTTCTTTCGTGGAATAGGAAGTTCCTTAGCCTGACCATTTGTTGGAAATCCAAACAAAACAATACGAGCCCTGTACGGTTTTAGTTGTATTACCTGCCATGGAATGTGGTGGTAACCTGCTATTGAACATGGTAGCTATAGTAGGCATAAGTGCGAAATGTCTATGCTGGCTAAGATTTATATTCTACTTTCGAAATTGTTTTCTGCACTATGCACTAGTAATAATATCAAATGATTTGATTTTGCGTAGTAAGCATCTTTGACTATCATAAGAAGAAATCTCCTCCAATTCTGCGTTTGCATTGTGTGTGTGGTGGGAGGTCTTATGGTAGTTTCATTTTCCAAAAAGCATTGCGAATTGACTTTAAAAATCTCTGCTATTTGTTTTTAAAGATAAACTGTTTTTGTTGCTCACACCAGTCCCATGACTGATCCGGAGTTTATTGTTCCCTTCCTAAACTCTGGGTGCTCATAATTTTCCACACGAGCAGTCTAGAGTTGGGTTTTTCAGATATTCAGGTTTAGTAGATTATCTGGAGCTAGTTCATTCATCGGAGTTGCTTATCTTGGAGTTGTGGATTCATTCTTGTCTGAAGATCATTTTGGAGTTATCATTTCTATTGATATTGTTCCACTGCTGTTGTTATCTTTTCTTTTCCGCTGTTATTTGTTGTATCATATCTCTGATGTATATTGATATTCATTGTATCACTCTGTTGTATCAGATATTGTATATCAATGTATTATTCTTTTATTCCGCTGTGTTATTTACTTAATGTTGTTATAAGCTCCCGAGAACCAGATTCGACATTTGAATCTACGGCATTTTGAGTACAAGTGAAGTACGGGTGCCGATTTTTGAAGGTCGACTTTTGGGTCTTGACACATCGGGTGACTATAGTTGGATCGGAGTTGAAGCATTGGAAGTGGAGCACTATTCAATAGAGGATTCATTTCCTCAGTCGTATGAGGTTAGTATCACAGTCAGCTATGTTCAACGTAAAGTCAAAATCTCTAGCTAGAGTAATACAGTTAATAATAGTTATTATTAAACCAATGACTTTGTTTATGGACTGATTGTAACAACCCTACTTTCTACGTCATAAATTTAATTAAAAAAATTGTTCAAATTCGATTTTTTTGATAATTATTATTTTAAAAATAAATTCTTTTTGCTTGAAGTCTAATTAATAAAACATTTTTTTAATAAATTGAATTAATTTAATAATTTCTTTTCGTATAACATATTAAAATTGAATAAAATATTTTGATTAAATATAAAATATTTTTTAACTATAAATAATTATTGTGTGATTAAAATAATGAAAAATAAACAAGAATTGAAATGAATGAAATTGGGTAATTATCGAAATATAGTTTGCAGAATAAAGTGTAAATTAAATTACATTGAATTGAAATCTATTTACGAATAAATAAAAGAATTATTTAAAAGAAAAAAAATTATGAAATTAAATAAAAAGGGGCAAAATGGGGTAGATTTAAGATTAGCCAAGAACTTTCCTTCTCTTATAAGCCCCAAATTAAAACCCGATCCACACTATTTCAATTTTACCCTATCACCGCAAATCGATTAGCATAGGAAAATAAATTCGCACAATTTCATACATTTGTCTAGGAGATGGCAGTAGGGGACACTCGCGGGCGAAGGAAGGTAACCGCGATGCAAGCGGCTGGTGATGTCATGATGGGTAGTTGCGTGTTTGATGGTTGCGACGTGGTGACTATAGGAGAGGGGTGCGATGAAGTGCATGCGACAGAGAAGTGATGCCTAGATGCTCGAAAGGGGAAGCCGCGTTGGTGATGTGGCGATCGGAGGTTAGGTCGTGGATGGTAATGGATGGGCGCCTGACATGATGCTGTTAAGGAAAGGGGTGATGGTGCGGACTGACGATGGGCATGGCAATGGCTGACTGTAACATCGACCTAGGGCCGAGCATGTATTCTTCAACACTTCAAATTAGTGAGTTTTATATGCTCACAACTATATCGTTTAGTTATTCACATTAGATATTTATCACATATATCGTTTGAATTGTTAGGTTGAATCGATTGGTTTGATTGATTGTTTGTGATTGTTGTTTATATTGTTCGGTATATTGGTTTGGAATTTGTTGATGATTGAGATATTTATAATGTTTGTGTTGCTTGGAGGTGTCAATTTGCAAATGGAACTCTATCCGATTGCAAAATTGAACTACATATGTGTATATGTATCATATATATATATATGATACGCAGCCCCCCTATTTAGCACCATTATGTAGCCCCCAATTTTCAGCCATTCATTCCTATTTAAATAATAATATGGTGTGAGAAGAGAGAGAATGCGTTGTTATTTAAATGAGAATGTGTGGCTAAAAATAGGGGGTCACATGATGGTGCTAAATAAGGGGTTGCGGATCCTAGGCCATATATGTATTTGCAGATCCTAGGTCATATGTGTGTGTGTATGTATATATGTGTGTGTATGTGTTTGTATGTTGATATATGTGTATTTTATGGAAGACCGGATTTTGTCGAAACTCGACTTGGGTCACACAATTTATTTATAGTAATGTTTGGTTGATATGCTCGTGGAGTAATTTTACTTCATAATTTATATATTTAGATATATTTATTTTCTTATTTTAAAAAGGTGTTTTGAAAATTTTTGAAAATTTTATTTAAGGGTTTCAAAATTTTTGTTAAAAGTATTTTATAAATAATATACTAAATTTTATTCAATCGGCTATTTTTATACTTACAAATATTATTTGAATTATAAATATAAATAAATACAGCTTTCTTTTGGTTATAAAACACCTTTTAAAATCAATATATTATCATATTAAAAGTTTGGAATTGTTTTAAAGGAAAAATAAAACATAATGCTATTTTATAAAATATATTATGAAAATAATAATATTACTTTTAGGTGATATTTTATTATAAGGGTTATTTAAATATTTTTGAAAGAATTTTCAAGCCTTGGGAAAAATATAGAATTCTTTTTATGAGATAATTAAATGATTTTGGATATGTTTTGAATAAATAAAAATCTTTTTTTTATAATATGCGAATTTTGATTATGGTATAATTTAAAGGAAAATGTTTGATTCTAATTAGTTAGTATAAAGTGAAGATTTTAAACTATATTTTATATTTATTTTGGAAATGTATAAATTTATTTAAAATAAAATTTCATTATGGTAATCTCTATAAGTTATATTTAATTGATAAAGTGATTATGAATGTTTTATATGTATATAAACAAGGATTTGAAAGTAAATTATAGTGTTAAATCTTTATTTTTGGTATTATATAAATGATGTGAAATTATTAATATATAATTATGTTTCTAGTTTTTATTAGTTCTAGAATAAAATTGATTGAAGAAAAGTTTTATTTGAAGTTATTAATTTATCGAAAAGAAAGTTATAGTAGGTTTTAAATGGTTGTTTAAGTTTATATAATTTCTGAAAATAAGAAATATTATCTATTTAATCTTACAAGAATTTTAAAAGTTATTTTACAATCAAGAAGAATAATTAAGAGTATAAGATGTTTATTTTACATATTTGTTTAAATGATATTTTACTACACTTTTATGATTTCTTATTTCTTCCACATTGATTTTGCTGTTATGAATGATTCACCATTGGATATTGGTTTGATTAATTGCTTTTTATGTGATTTCGTATAGTGATGACATCATTCTATTTGATTTGTGATATTTCATTCCATTTGATGAGAAATCTGAATAAACCGAGTTATAATACCGTTTGGTATGGGACTTTCAGTATATTTCTTTGGTTATTCTTTGGACTCGTTATATAGAATATTGAGGAGGTTGAGTGTAGTTTATGAGCAGTGAATAAACATTTAAGTATCACGCGGTGAAATGGGATGTCGTTGTGATACTTGTTCGGTTATTCATTGTAAGTAAACCTTACTCATACGGGGATTTGTTTTACATGATGGTGCTCGCTGTGGTGAGTCGCATATTTAGCCGTGTGTTGGCAATTGTATGGAGCCATGTGTCGATATATGTTTTTATCAGTGTGTCGGCTTATGTATAGTGTCGTGTGATGGTATGTGTATAGAACTATGTGTCAGTATAAATTTGTGGTATGGCGAAATGAATCACTAAAACTAAAATCTATACTATGGCAATGTTGTATACTTTAATATAAACTAATTTATGGACTACTGTGTTTACCTTTTCTGAGTTAAAGGTAAATTTTCTAAGGAAAAAATAAAAATTAAACAAATATATTACCTACTTTATTAATAATGAATTGTCTAGAAATTATGGGAGAAAATTATATATTTTAAATTGTGTTTTGGGAAATATTATGGAAAATAATGAATTGAAATTTTAATTTTAAAATTGAATGAATACGTGGCCAAGTTTTTCTAATAATTTAAAATAATAATTCGAACAATGTTGAAAAATTGAAATGAAAATCGTTTGTCATTTTTATTTAGTATGAAATATTTGATTTTTGAGAAAGAAATATTAATCAATAGGATATTTTGGAAAAAAACTTTAATATATGTATATATGCAGGCATTCATGTGCTATGTTCTTGAGTAAATTTTTGTGTGCTTCCCTTATGGGAGCGTGCACTTTCCATATGTGTGTGTATCTGCCTTTGTGTACTTGCTCTTGTGTGCCTGCATGCATCTGTGCTTGTTGTGTTTGCTTGTGAGCGGGCATGCCCGTGTGTGCTTGTGTGTTGCTGCCTTATGTCCTTGCCTGAGTGCTTCTAGTGTGTGTTTGAGTGTGCCTTATATGTGTATTGTAACAACTTGTATTTTTAGGGTGCTCTAGATATTTAAATATTTAAATGGTTTATTTTATCGATGAGCTAAAAGCTTGAGTTTTGCAGATGGACTTTTTAGGACTCGAGATTATTTCCATTGGGACCAGATGGTCTGAGCGAGCTAGAATGAGTATATGCATCGATATATTTTGACTGTTTGATTTAGAGTTATAAGGTCGAGTTCGGTTCGTAAAATCGAGTGACTCGAAAAGTTAACTTATGTATATGTTGGAATTAGGTCTCATAAATAGTTTCGTTAAGTTCGGCATAGGGGTTTTTGGTTTGGAGCACCAGTAAGCACGCCATGATTGGAGTTCGTAAATTTTCGGACGTGAATAGTATCATATATATGTCTATATAAGGACCCTTAACCCTATTCATTTGCTCAAAACCGTAAGTGTAAACCCTTGCCCCCATTAAATCAATGGTCGTGGTATCTCTGGCCTCTAGAGGTTGAACTAGCCATTAGGGTCTGAAGGAGAAAGGTGGGCGAGGGGATGGGGAGTTTTTGGCGCTGGCCGATCATCAAAAGGAGCGAGGCGGCGTAGATCTAGATTTAAACGTTGACGACATTTTTAGTTCGCCAGTGGGCTTTGGTCATCGAGGGAAGGTGAGAGTGGCAGCTTTGGGTTCGTCATAGATGGGGCTTTCATCCGAGGTGGTGCGGTGGCCTGAGATGGCCGGCGGTGGCAGTGGTTCGACGATGATCGAATTGAAGAAGTAGTGGCCTGAGCTAATCGCGATTTGGGAATAAGGGCTAAACGTGGTTAATAAATGTAATTAGTTTAAATATTTATTTAATTAGCTAATTGATTTGTCAAATGTTCATTAACTCGTATCCTGCTCATACGAGGTCAAATTCAAATGCGGTTAGTCGTGTTGGACTCTTGTCGGCAAAATCTTCACTTTGGAATTGGATTGGAGGAGATTGGAGCTAATGGAATTTTGTGCTAAAATCAAACGACGTTCGGTTTTCGACCAAATCAGAATTCTTTGGCAATAACTAGAATTTCAATGCATATAACTCACCTCTTTAGATAAATCGGTATGTTATATAGTAGATAAATTTTACTGTTGTGTTTAGTTGAAATTATTGGTTGATTGGTTAAAATATTCGCTTTTGAAAAGAAACTAGTATTTAAAATTGAAATGCAGGAAAATTTGTACCGAAATCATTTAAAATTGAAATACAAGAAAATTTGTACAGAAATCCGGATTTCTCGAAATTATGATTATTAATTTTCAGTATATTCCTATTGTTTATTTCAGTTATAACTCTGTTATATGGATTGTTAATTGCTGAATCTTGATTGTTTAGCACTATTAGTTATGACATTGTTATGTGTTCGGAACCTAACCCCTGTAGTTATAAAATTCAATAACAACATTGGTTAAGTGCTTTGGTGGCTATTGGCCTCAATTTACTATTTTGAAATACTGTTAACTGCCGTTTGGCTTGAATATTTTTTTTGATTTCGGAGAATGGTTTTAAATCTAACCTTTGGGTTTTCTGGAATATTTTTATTTAAGCGGATTTTGAACTTCTCTATTTTACCCCAACCATTCTATTTGTCTTTTCTAAACCATTTAGAAATGTTTTAAAGTTCTTTAACTATTGTTTAATAGTGTTTTAAATTTTTTTTATTTATATTTGATTGTTTGAAGTTATTTGTCAATATTTTAATATTGTAAAAATTTATTTATTCAAATAATTAATATTTTTTGAAGATAAATAATAATTATTATTTATTAAAAAATTTTGGAATTTATAATAGCTATTTATTAATAACTTTTTGGAATTAATAATAATTATTTATTAATAATGATCAGAAAGTTAATTATTATTTATTATAATAATGTTTGAAGATCAATTATTATTATTTTATTAATAATGTTTGAAATTATTAACCATTAAATTTATAATGTTTGAAGTTAATAATTATTATTTATTAGTAATGTTTTGCTGTTAATAATTATTATTATATAATAATATTTTGAAGTAAATAATGATTATATATTTATAATGTTTTGAAGTTTTTAATTATTTTATTATTAATGTTTTGGAGTTAATAAATTATTTTATTAATAATGTTGGAAAGTTAATTTATATTTATTTAGGATGTTTAAAGTAAATTAATTTATCCGATTAATTGTATTTATAAATAATAAATTGATTTATAAAAGGAATCTCATTTAATAAAAGAGATTTATTAAAGTGTTTATATATGAAAATGAGGTTTGGATTTATAAGAATTTTTAAAAGGCTTTATAAAGGATTTTTATAAAGAAGTTTTATAAAGGATTTTTGGATATTTATAAAAGAAGTTTTATAAATGATTTTGGATATTTGTAGAAGGGTTTTATAAATGGATTTGGAATTTTAGAAAAGGGTATGTCCATAAATGAAAGAGATTTATTAAAAAAGGATTTATTGAAGAAATTTATAAAAGAAATTGAGATTGGATACCTTTTTAATTTTGATGGTGTGGACATTCATTTCATGCTTAACATCGAAGGACCAGCATTTGGATTTATCCTTATCTCCGTTTCTTTTAAAATAATACTTATTTTAATCCTTTTGATATGATTTTGAAATAAAAAATCTTTCATAATGTTTTGTGAATATACTAAAACCGTTGAGATAATTATATGAATAAATTTTCTAAGTAGGGAAAGTGTAGTGTTTTTATGAATATACTTATATATACTGTTGAGATAAGTATATGGATATTATTTTAAGTATTGAAAGGAGTATAAAGTGTTTATGAATATATCTTTTACAAATTTGATACAAGTATTTACAAAATGATTTTAATTAACGAAAGGATTAATTAAAGAGGTTAGTGGTTGCTTATGTGCTTAACCAATGTTGGTTCCCCTATGGAAATAAATTCCAGATTTGATTGTTGTTTTTATTGATAGTTAAATAATCGACTATCAAACTTGGCCAATTTTCAACTATCGTTGTCGGTTTGGGGAGACCGGGATTAGATTTGTTATCCGAAAACCACTTCGAACCACCATAAGCGTTTGAATGGATGACATCTTGAAGATGATGCTTTCGAAGATAGAGTTCTTTGAAGTGCAAAGGCTACATGCTACTAATCTTAAGGGTGATTCCGAAATAGATGTAGTAGAAATAGTGCCTTCGGTTTCGTTTAGACCTAGAACGAACTTGTATGAATGAATGCTGGCATTGCATTTCTCCCAGGAGGGCAGTGTTAGCATTCTAAGTGGGAATTTCTAGGAGGAATAAGGTAATCGTTACTTCACGAGCCTCACACCCGGTAAATGACTAAAGCAGGGACATGCAGCAAGACTAAGTGGGGGCTCCCTTAAGGTGTGATCATCGCCTAATCTAGAGCGATATCTATATTATGTATGCTTCGGGTCCAGTATGGTTTTTTGGTTGCAACCAAGGGGTTATCATATTTGTGCTATCTAGGAAGAGGTAGGGCCAGTCCAGAGTAGCTGAGGTGCAATGTGTTGTATCCTCCAGTACATTTTGTCTAGAGGTTTACTGATTCGATGGGTAGACCCTTACCCTTTCATAGTTGGAATCCATTTTCCAATATGATCCTTCGGACTTAGTTGTATACCTATTATGCTGGAATTTAATTAATGTAACAATTTCAGCTATGATTTAATATTTACTTTAAAACCTAGACACTATTATAATATCGGAAGATTTCCTATGAAATGTTTTGTTTATCGTAAGGTAAAAACCCGTCCGTGTTTATGTGCGGTGTAGTCTTACGAGATACCTTTTATTTTGAAAGGGTGTTATAAAAATAGAAATCAATATGCTTTGATTGAGTTTTCTCATGCTGGTTTACCAGACTGATCCGGGCGTTATTTTCTTATAATGCTCAGGTCAGACCGAGCATATTTACAAATTCAGTTTGGATACTTGGAGCTTAAGAAGACGAGCTGGATGTCGAAGACGTATCTCTCATATATTCTTTATTTCCGCTGCATGTGTTGTTTTATTTGTTAGCATTTGTGAGGACAGGTTGTTATAACTGTCCAGGATGATGATTAGTGATTAAGTGTACTCTAATTTTGATGTGTGTGTATTTTAGTTTCCTTTTATAAAGATCACTGTGTATATTATAGATTACTCGGTACGATATAAGATTCTATTCTATCTTTTATTTTCTTTCGCCCTAACAATCTGTCTTTCCTGCACTTGGATGCTCAGCACGTGAATACGTAGATGTATTAGTGTCGACTTCTGAGGGTCGAAAGCGCGGGTTATTACAGTTGGTATCAGAGCATAGGTTGAGCGAACACCTAGGCTTTGGTGGGGTAAACTCATTATAGATAGCATTAGTAATGCCCTAGAATGAGTAACTCATTAGAGATAGGGTTAGTAACACCTTAGAATGAGTTGAGTGTGTATATATATATAGTGTGTATTTGTTAGTGCTATAAAATGTTTTATATTGTATTGATTTACATGTTGAGTGGTTTATAAATTCTGGTCCAGATGTGGGATGCCACGGTATCGATAGGGGTTTCTAAACAGTTGAACAAGACAAACCGACACAGTATTGTTTTAAAATTGGTAAATGGAACAATTTTCCCTAGGATTATATTTATATATAAAGGAATAATTTATATGAAATTGATATAGATATTTTGATGCGTTTGTATTTTAGAAATAATAATATTCATTTATTGTTTGATTAGTCATGCTCACCCAGTTAGGAGCATTGGCTATTGTTGTTGATTGAATAGTCATGCTCATCCAGTTTAGAGCATTTACTATTATTTGTTGATTTATAATAATTTACCTTCTTACTGCATGGATTGGGTAGATAATAATTTATGGGAACATTGAAAAGAACACATCGTGAGTTAAGTTTCACAGTTTGACTATAAGACGTTTGGTGATAATGTTGGGTTAAAATTGGATTTTAATAAAAGTTCTTTATCATAATCTAAACAAAGATATACATTTGCGAAACGATTTTATATAAGAAAGTGAAATTTAATAAATATGATTTATAAATGTAGTTTATAAATAAAAAGAATTTAAGCTGAGAATTTGAGAATTGAAATCACGGTGTTTTGGAAATTGTTTTTTTTTCAAATTTTTGGAGGAAAATAATAATATTATTATTTTAAAGTATTTTTGAATAGGAATGTTTTTAAAAAGATTTTGAAGGATATAAAAATCACTAAACTCACTTTCGTCGTTGGAAAATAATTCCGGTGATGACTACAGCATCATCGGTGTTCATTTTCGATTTTTAAGTGAGGGTTGCTACCATGGTAATTTGTTTAGAGTTGTTTTGGGTAAAACGGATCATGATTTTAAAATCCCAAAAGTATGATCTGATATACAAAAGAAGATATGTATATATATTAATTATTTCAAAATAGAGTTGAAATAAAACTTGGTGTTTCTGAAGTTTTCGGTCAAGTTATTATATGGATGCATGTACCCTATGCATTAGAGTAGTTTTGTTTTGCATCTCATTTTAATACGTTGTTTGGCGGTTTTTCATTTATTGAAATGAAATGGAATTTCCAAAAAATTTGGACGGTCGGGACTTCTAAATCTGTTATAGAAATTTGAAGCTAGTAGTTTTTGGTAGAATTATAAAGGAATAAGTTTTGTAACCTATAAATTTAAGAAGATAGTAAGTTAAAACAAGTTTTAAATTTGTTAAACATCTTGGTTAAGTAAAAAAATGTGATATAGTATATATACTCTTAGGAAGTAGAAGAGTATTTTGCAAATATGAACTTGAGTTATAGAATGTTAATAGACTTAAGTAATGTTTCTTAAGTAAAATAATAATTCTTTAAAAAAATAATTATAAATGAAGATAAGTCTTTATAAAGTGTTTGTAGGTTTAAAGTAAAATGTCATGAAATATTTATGCACTTAAGTAAAGTTTTATGAGATAGTTTAAAAATGAATTTAGTATGAAATGGAATGTTGTTTAATAAGAATTGAATGTGATTTAAAATGAAGGTAATTGGTATAGTTAAGAAACCAATTGGAATAAATACGTAAGATGTACGTAGATCACTTTATTTGCATGAGAATTCTTGATCCAGATTCGAGCACATGATTTCATGCCGATTTACACCAGTCCGAACAAGGATTTTCCACTCGATTCTTGATGGTGAGTACTTGATGCGGGTTTATTGATATGATCCCAAAATTATCTATCATAGTATATAGCTATGCAAGGAGAACAGCGGTTTCTAATCAAGGAAATGGATCGGAGTCCGCACTAGAGAATCGAGTAAGCGATACTAGTTCGAAAGTGAAATTATGTGATTGAGAGTGATCAGATTTGATATTGCGTAAGGATGACATATGTACATCGTACAGACTTTGATATAAATTTTTGCTGCTTACATTAGAAATGTAAGTGACATGATTCGATTTGACATTTTGGTTAAGATGATTGTTATTTATGGTTTGGCATGCTTAGATTCATGTTATATGATAGACGAGTTATATTGTTTCATTGTCATGTTTAACTCTCTTTTGATTATGTAAGTGAGTTTTAGGTGCATGGGAACAAAGGCTAGCTTGCTGTTTTAGGTTTCATGAGTATTGCCCGACAAATAGGTATGTAGTAGATTTAGAGTTTTGGGGTTTGATTGGTGATTTTATGCCCAAATATAGGAGGCCACTTATGGGCTTTGTTTTCTTTTGTTGGTTTGAGCTATATGTGGCAAGCTATAGTTTTTCGGATCAAGCCATGCAAAGGAGGTGCTGTCGAAGTTTTCTAGAAATTTAATCTAAAGTTGAAAATAAAATTGGCGCAAGGATGTTTGGATATGATCGATAGTCGTAAGAATTGTTGGTAGAAATTATTGGAATAGCCCCGAGTAACTTAGGAATTTTAGTGACAATATGGAAAGTTGTCACTATAGATGCAGTTGTTGTAACTTATTCATTTCGAGTGTTTCTATCTCGATTCTAGTGAGAATTCCTTGTTGGCTAACATATGCACGTGTAGGCAGGATAGATAGGTGTTGAGTTTGCCGATTTGGCATAAGTTGAAGATGATTTTTATATCATCAAATATGCTATAGTGTTGGGTTTGTTGCTTAGTCCTTTAGGATTTCAGGGACGAAATATTTTTAAGATGGGAGAGTGTAATAACCCGTATTTTTAGGGTGCTCTGAATATTTAAACTTTGGATATTTAAATATTTAATTGGTTTATTTTATCGATGAGCTGAAAACTCGATTTTTGCAGATGTACTTTTTAGGACTCAAGATTATTTTTATTGGGTCCGAATGGTCTAAGCGAACTAGAATAAGTATAAGTGTTGATATATTTTGACTATTTGATTTAGAGTTAGAAGGTCAAGTTCGATTCGTAAAATCAAGCGACTCAAAATGTTAACTTTTGTATATGTTGGAATTAAGTCTCGGAAATAGTTTCATTGAGTTCGGCATAGGGTATTTGGCTAGGAACGCCAAGCATACCTCGATTGGAGTTCGTAGATTTTTGGGCATGAATAGTATCAAATATACGTCTATATAAGGACCCTTAACCCCATTCATTTGCTCAAAACCCAAAGTGTAAACCCTATCCCCCATTAAATCAATGGCAGTGGTTACTCTAGCCTCTAGAGGCCGAACTAACCATTGCGGTCTGAAGGAGAAAAGTGGTCGAGAGGATGGGAAGTTCATTGGCGTTGGTCGATTGTCAAAGGAGGAGCGAGGCGGCATAGATCTGGATTTGAACATCGGCGACGTTTTTGGTTTACCAGCGGGCTTTGGTTGTCGAGGAAAGGTGAGAGTGGCGGCTTTGGGTTCGTCATAGATGGGGTTTTCATCTGAGGTGGCGCGGTGGCCTGAGATGGCCGATAGCGGTAGTAGTTTAACGATGATCGAATTAAAGAAGTGGCGGCCTGAGTTAATCACGATTGGGCTAAATGTGGTTTACAAACGTAATTAGTTTAATTATTTAGCTAATTAATTTGTCAAATGTTCATTAACTCATATCTTGCTCATACGAGGACAGATTCAGACGCAGTTAGTCGCGTTGGACTCGTATCGACATTATTTTTGCTTTGGAATTGGATTGGAGGAGATTGAAGCTAATGGAATTTTGTGCAAAAATCGAGCGGCGTTCAATTTTAGACAAATCAGAACACTTCGAAGATAATTGGAATTTCGTTAAATATAACTCACCTTTTTGGATAAATCAGTATGTTATATAGTAGATAAATTTTACTATTATGTTTGGTTGAAATTATTGGCTGATTGGTTAAAATATCGGCTTTTGAAAAGCAATTAGTATTTAAAATTGAAATAAAGGAAAATTTGTAGAGAAATTCAAATTTCTCAAAATTGTTATTATTAATTTCCAGTTATATTCTTATTGTTTTATTTCAGTTATAACCCTATTATATGGATTGTTAATCGTTGAATCTTGATTGTTTAGCACAATTAGTTATGACATTGTTATATATTGAAAACTTAACCCTTGTAGTGATAAAAATCAATAACAATATTGGTTAAATGCTTTGTTGGCTATTGCCTCAATTTAGTATTTTGAAATACTATTAACTAACGTTTAGCTTGAAATTGGTTTTTGATTTTGGAGAATGATTTTAAATCTAACCTTTGGATTTTCTGGAATATTTCAATTTAAGCGGATTTTGAACTTCTCTTACCTCAACCGATCTATTTGACTTCTTTAAACCATTTAGAAATGTTTTAAAGTTGTTTAACTATTGTTTAATAGTGTTTTAAATTTGTTTACTTATATTTGATTGTCTGAAGTTATTTATCAATATTATAATACTATAAAAAGTTATATATTTAAATAACTAATATTGTTTGAAGATAATTAATAATTATTATTTATTAAAAATGTTTTGGAATTTATAATACCTATTTATTAATAACGTTTTGGAATTAATAATAATTATTTATTAATAATGTTTAAGAAGTTAATTAATATTTATTATAATAATGTTTGAAGATTAATTATTATTGTTTTATTAATAATGTTTGAAATTATTAACTATTATATTTATAATGTTTGAACTTAATAATTATTATTTATTAGTAATGTTTTGTTGTTAATAATTATTATTATATAATAATGTTTTGAAGTAAATAATTATTATTTATTTATAATGTTTCGAAGTTATTAATTATTATTAATAATATTTTGGAGTTAAAAAAATATTTTATTAATGATGTTGGAAAGTTAATTTATTACTTATTTAGGATGTCTAAAGTAAATTAAATAATCCGATTAATTATTTTTTTTATAAATACTAAATTGATCTATAAAAGGAATCACATTTAATAAAAGAGATTTATTAAATAGTTTATAAATGATAATGGGGTTTGGATTTATAAGAAATTTTAAAAGGCATTATAAAGGATTTTTTATAAAGAAGTTTTATAAAGGATTTTTGGATATTAATAAAAGATGTTTTATAAATGATTTTAGATATTTGTAGTAGAGTTTTATAAATGGATTTGGAATTTTAGTAAAGAAGATGTTCATAAATGAAAGAGATTTATTAAAAAGGATTTATTGAAGAAATTTACAAAAGAAATTGAGATTGGATTTTCCCAAATAGACCTTCTTAATTTTGGTGGTGTGGACATTCGTTCCATGCTTAACACCGAAGGAACAACGTTTGGATTTATCCTTATCTCCGTTTCTTTTAAAAAAATATTTGTTTTAATCCTTGACATGATTTTGAAATAAAAAATCTTTCATAATGTTTTATGAATATACTTATACCATTGAGATAAGTATATGAATACATTTTCTAAGTTGGGAAAGTGTAGTGTTTTTGTGAATATATTTATACCGTTGAGATAAGTATATGGATATATTGAAAGAGTATAAAGTCATTGTGAATATATCCTTGTAAAAACAATTTGATACAAATATTTACAAAGTGGTTTTAATTAATGAAAGGATTAATTGAAGAGGTTAGTGTTTGTTTATGTGCTTAACTAATGTTGGTTTCCCTATGGAAATAAATCTCTGATTTGATTGTTGTTTTTATTTGATAGTTAAATAACCGACTATAAAACCTATCCAGTTATAAACTATCGTTGTCGGTTCGGGGAGACCGGGATCAGATATGTTATCTGAAAACCACTTCAAACTGACATAAGCATTCAAATGGATGACATCTTAAAGGTGATGTTTTCGAAAATGGAGTTCTTTGAAGTGCAATGGCTACTTGCTACTAATCTTGAGGGTGATTCCAAAATGGATGTAGTAGAAGTAGTGTAACGAGATATTTTAAACCATTCGCATCCATACATGTCGAATTTGAATTGCTCAAAATATCATATTGTTAATTTAAATTTGGCTAAACTCAGCATATACAGTAAATAATCACAGAATCATAGACAAAGAGTAATATAACAATAATGCAGCGGAAACAAAAGAATAGTAGTTCATGAAGCTACTATAAATATAACAGAGTTAAACAAAATATAACAGAAGTCTCGAATACGTAGATGTCTTAATACAATAATCAAATACAAGATCTGAATACATCACTTGGATCAACTGAACAATTGAAAGCAGGATAGATAGCTGGATCTCCAAGTGAAGCTCCAACTCCAAAGGTGAGTCTCAAATATTGTATCACTCAGTCTGACCCGAGCGTAAAGCAAAACACAAAACACTCGAGTCAGGATTAACATTCTTATATCAATAAATCCAACTCAAGTGAAATATCAACTGAAATACAGTAACTTAAAGGATGTTTGGGATAACCATCCTCTAAGGATCCGTTAAACTATCTACTATGTAGTAATATACGCTATTATAATAATGTCTAATAGTAAAATAAACTTACTTTTAAATAGCGTTAAGGCTTTACATTTTCCACCTTAACACATAATAGTCCCAGTAGTCTATCCAGTATCAGCATACCTCCAGATCGGGAGGCTACCCTAAATACTCCACAGGCTACGGCACAAAACCAAACTCGTAGTAAAGCTCACTATGGTAGGTGACACGGCACAATGAGGCAATGCCATGGTAGATATACCAATTACGCACACGGGCTGGTGGAAACGCGTAGCAGCCACTAACGCCCACCTCGGAACACACTTCCAAATCAAAATCGAAGGGTGGCCACCAAATAAATCACGAGTAATAGAATGGTATCGAAGAAATGTGTCCGATCAGAGGTGCTACCTCATTGGCCCGAGATCGCTTCTGTTTTAGCCACCTTATGCTAACTCACGGGAGTTAGGTCCACGTATATACCTCAAATAGGATCGTCGCCACCATCCCACTTCATTTTGGAATCTCCACCGCGTACACAGTTGTTAAACTGGTTTTCGGTATCGACAGAGAGTATGCCCATATCTGATCCCGGTCTCTTTAACAACTAAACGTTATTATAACACTGTGGTCATTTCAAAATAGTTTATACTTCAAAACCACCCAAATCAATATGATATAATTTCCATTTCAAATATATCCATTTCCAAAAATCATATCACTTTCGAAAGTTATAACGCTTCCGAAATCATAAGTCTTTTAAAATCAAAACACTTTGGAAATCGCAGCTTCGAAATCCTAGCATTTTGGAAATCATAACACTTTGAAATTATAGCATTTTGGAAATCATAACACTTTTTAAATTATAGCATTTTGGAAATCATAACACTTTCCTCTTAAACAGTTTAGATATTAAAATTAGTATATATAACAAAATAGTTTATAAATAAAATAGTTTATATAAATAGTTATAAGTTAAGATAGTTTATAAATAAAAATAGTTTATATTAAAAATGATTTATATTAAAATAGTTTATATTAAAATAATTTATAAAGCAAAATATCCATAGTTTTAAATATAACTTAAAATTACTTTATAAAATACAATAGTTTCCTCGACTTTCACAAATCAATTCAAATCAATTCGAATTCCAAATTCAAATTTAATCAAATCTAAATCATCAATTTCAATTCCCATTTCAATTAAACATTTTCAAGTTATATCGATTTCAAATACCGATTTGAACCATAACAAACCATTTTAATTTCAAAATATTTCAAAGCTTCAAATATTCCACATTTCAAAACTAAATTCGATAATTTTATATATATACCAATTCACTTTTCTATTATTTAGTTTTGAAATATTTACTTAATTATTTTAATATCATTTGAATACAACTTCAATTTACAAAACATCCCATTTAAATTCATATAAGTTTGAAATATCCATTTAAGTCACCTTTAATCAAATTTCAAGTTGTAAAACACTTCTTTAAAATTTCAAATTCAATAAATTTCAAATCAAACTTATTTAAGTATAATTATTAAATAAATATAATTTCAAATTTATCTTACAACCCGAATCATTACAAACTCTATATTCGAAAATATAAATTTTAAATAAATACTTAAACATATTATATATCAACTTTATTAAATCAACTTTAATAAATCTTAAAATCAATATTTATCAAAACCATATATTTCTTTTCAAAACCATAGAAATCATTTCAAAATATTTATATATAGACCAACGGTGTCTGTATATAATTTTCTACCCAATGGTCAAGTGATACAGATATTTATCATTTCAATCCGTAATTTAAAATATATACGGGTATATATCTTTTCAACCCGCAATCCCAATTCAGTTCAATGAAAATCGCTTGGGTTTATCATTTCAATCTATAACGATTTTCTCCTATTCTACAAGATTGTTCGGGTATGTATCATTTCAACCCATAGTGAATTCTAAACTAACAGGGAACTTGCAGAGTGATAACAGATATGATAATAACATAACAACAGTAATAGGCATATATCATCAGTAAAATAACAGATAATGGTGTCAGATGTCACAGGTGAACAGATACAGATAATGGCATATATATATAGCAATGTGAAAAACTAACAGCGGCGTATTTCAATTGTCGTTTCAATTGAAATCAAATTTAATAAATATAAGAACGTTAATCGTGAGTGAATGCTCACCTTCCGAGGCTAGAGAGGATAGACGATGAAATTGAGCTACGAATTCCAAAGCACGAATTCCAAATCAAAGCTAGATTGGCACGAATTCGACGAACAAGTCTGATAACAAGAATCGATGGAAAACAAATCAAATCAGTTTTAATACAAACTAAAAATATATATATTATCTACATATATTTTGAAAAATCAATATAAACATATATTTAAAATCATGTATATACATTTATTTTCAAATCAATATTTAACCTATAATACATCGTATAATATATATAACTGAATATATTATTATATGACTAAAATATTAAAACTAAAAAAATAACATATACTGTAAAACTTGGAAGCACAACCCATATTAAAATATACATACAAGGTATACGTATAAGTTAATATACATAACAACCAACTATATGATATATATATATATATAAACACCTATCATAATATATACTAGTATATATGCACGCTTATGCATGCCTTTGCTTACTATGGCATTTTACAATGAATTTTTATCTTTCTATCTCGCTTTGAAATACCCATTTATTCCAGCAATGTTTTATACGCGTATAGATTAGCTATGAATGCTTTAACGATATTTATGGTTCATGTTTTCAATGTTGTTTCTAACTACTCATTTCATTTTATATTTTGAGGGGAAAAACTTAAGAAAACATTTGTAAGGACACTTTCAATCACACAGACATATATTTATGATTACAGCCAAACCTGAATAAAGATAAAGACCGCAATTAATGAAACAAATACAGATATAGTGTAGCATGGTGTGATCATAAAAAAAGTTTTGCTAGAAACACATATAGGCATAGTGCTTTATGGTGAAAGAATGAAGAAATGCAAACATGCACAATGTTTTGAATGAAAACATTGGTGCTAGTTCATGTCTCTTACGGATTTTTTTACATAAAACTAAATTTACTTGTTAAGGGTCATATAGTTTATGACTTGTTGTCTCTGGTGAAGATTATACTTATTTGAAAGATCATTTAGCGAGGTATAAACTATACATAAGTTAATTGAGATACTAATCATAGTTTGTTTCTTATACAACTTGTATCCTTGAAAAATGGAAAGCATTATAAAGGGATACATTATTTATGTTTTAAAAAAAAGCTTATCGAAGTCCAAACATGAAAAAAATAAAGCTATCCATAATTTGGTTGCTAATTTATCGAAGTAATATTACAAATTTAGTATTCAAACATATATCCTAATTGGTTTATGCAACAACGCATAGTATGTATGTACATTTTTCAGCCTCCCTCTAATGTACAACTTGTAGATCTCATAATCGAAAAAGCTAACTTTGAGTAACAACAATAATAGTGAAATACATTATAATCGATAACGTAATACACAATATTTGAAACTTCATGAAATAAATTCATAAAGGCATGTTAGAAAAGTAGGAAGATTGATCACTTAGAAATTGATCTTATCTTATGGTTTTATTTGCATTACTCATATCACATCCTTATATTTTAGCATTTGGACTGCATTTTCTTTTATTTACAGAACTTTATAAAAAAAAGTAATAGATATAGGAGCAAATTTTAGGAAAATAACAAAGTGATGGATTTGAAGCTAGCAAAATTAAAGTAAATAGAATAAATAAACACTTTAATCAAGAACATTTTCTTGTATGCCATCAAGAAAAGAGATAATGAGCAAAATGTTTTCTTTAATGCTTGTCAATTTTATAAGAAAACAAAATGACATTAACTTTAATATGTATTGTTGATGAGGAGAAACCTAAATGTTACATGACTGTTGTACTCTATTTAATTACTAATTCCTTATTTATTATTCTAGAATAATACCAAAGAATATAAATAAATGGAAAATAGTAAGAAAATATGAAAAATACAAATTTTGGAAACCACATGATATAAAGGGAAATCACTAATGCAATGTTCTCATAAACCATGTTTGAAACATTAAGACACTATAAGAAAACCATAATTGTAAACTATGCAATAAAGGCAAGTCTCTAAAATGAACGGATGATGCAAACAGCTATAGCAGTGTCAGTTTAATAACAAAATACTTTTGGACCCATCAAGTATTAAATGGTGGCGATAATTATGCCAAAAATTTCATTAAACTAATTCTAACATGCAAACTGCATAAAGATAATCATCATTCACAACCTTTGCATATATAACAACATTTTGGAAACAGAGTGTAGATTTGACATTTTTAAATAAACAAATATGAGTTTGGTTTTCCCCCGTAAACATAAATCTCCCATGTACAATTGAGGCAAGTAGTTAGAACTATTATAAATTCATGCCAGACTATTGTCAACAGTACCATGATAAAAGCATCGGAAGGACAATGAAAATTGTAATAAAACTAACCTTAGGTCGAACCAGAAGACGGATATGAGTTAAAATTGAAAGCAAGCAGCAGAAATTGAAGATAAATGACTAAAATTCAGTATATTTTCAAATGAATTCAAAAAGGGAAACAAATGGGGATTCAAAATGACCTATCACGCAAACAAATTCATACTAAATCTGTAAAAAGCGAAAAGGTGGAGGAGGGCTCAATGTATAAAGAATGAAGTTGATTTTGTA
Organism: Allium fistulosum; assembly: GCA_030737815.1. Classification (NCBI taxonomy): domain Eukaryota; kingdom Viridiplantae; phylum Streptophyta; class Magnoliopsida; order Asparagales; family Amaryllidaceae; genus Allium; species Allium fistulosum. The sequence continues at coordinate 1,211,658,526 of CM060904.1, read as the reverse complement.
GTGGTTGGTAGAAGGGAGCGTTGGAGAAGAGTGAGATCAAAATTCTTCACCGTTATTATCAGATACCAAGGATTCTGCAAGGGCGTACACATAAGATTCATCGAAAGAAAAGGCGAAGGCAGCGTCATCGAAGGTGGAGGCTACGTTGCTTAAGAAGCGTGGATGAAAATGGATTAGTGTTTTGTTTTAAAAAAAAGACAGAGAGGAACATATGCGATACAGAAGAAATAAAAGAAGAAGGGCATTTTTTGTATTTCAAAAAGACACGGTTGAATCCTATTCATTAGATTCTCATTATTAATAGTAGAGATATAAACTAGCATTTGTACTTTTTATATAGACTGGCATATTAAAGAATAACAGATCAAAACTTATGTAAACTATATATACACACAAAATGTCATTTATACTAACATATATACACTAATATAGAAACTGCAACCTAAAATATACTTACATATACCTGCAATAGGTATATTTCATTCAAAATATACAAACTTTCACCCACATATTTTTATATATACTTAAATAACCAATATAAAATAAACATAATATCTTACTGTAACTAAACAACAACAGTATATATAGCTATATATATTTAAAATTCTATGCACGGCTACACAACAGAGTACAATATCCAAAATAGACTTATAGAAAATAAAATAAAACACATATAACTCATATAAAAACTCATATCCGCTTATTTATACCACACATATAGTACACGTATTATCTACAACAACAAGTTATAAAGTTTTTATATAAATATATTACTGTATGAATATAACTGTAAGACAATATACAATATCTCCTTTAAAATGAAATCTACTGTAACTATGTATATTACTATTAAACATATAACATTGTATATATATATATACTATATTTCCTTTCACTTCTTTTCACTGCAAGAGTAAAACTACAATGACAAACTATATATATATATAAGTCATATATATATTATATATGTACATAAAGCTGGCTTATACACTAATGTATATACCCATATACTTACCAGATAGCACTGTCATAACTTATATACTTTCAGTATATTATACGTACTATGTCAAAATCATACAAAATAATATATATGCTTTACAACAACAGATCTGGTTGATAAAATTTAGTTAACAATATACAAAGATGTAAAATATAAATCAAAGTAAACCATATATCAGACTTATATATATATACATATATTAGATGTAAATAGCACATATACATATGTAAACTATATACCACTAACATATATTATGTAACAAAACTATATAAAACAAGGCTTACGGGTTGCAGGGTGATCTCGGCAATAGGCATGGGAGGTCGGCAACTGGGTTAAGGCGGATGAGGTAGGGTTGTCGGCGACGCTCGGTGGGTGCGAAGGTCGAGAAATTGGAAGTGGCGGCAGAGAGGGAGGTGGCGGAGGGTTCGAGAGGCAGCCGTGATTTTATTTGATATAATTGTTTTTTTTCTGTTAAAAGAAGAGACACCAATTTTATTTTATAGAAAAGTGAACGTAACCCGTTTGGAAAACTAAACCAAGAAATGAAAATTAAAGGGTAAGAGTAGGTAGGAATGATAACAGTCACAAGTTACAATATTGATTGTAGAGGCTATTGGTAAAAGACGTTGGAATACGAAAGGAAAAGGAAGCCCAAAAGGTTGAATGCTGAACCGATACGAATATCATTTCTCTCAGATTCCTCCGCGAAATGGACTTCAAAACCCAGAAGTGAATATACCGCAGAGATCAGTATGACGAGACCATCAAAACGGTATACAGATATCAGTGGCACGATTACCCGATCAAAAGACGGTAATCGGTACCGATAAACGCTGCTATTCCGTACGGAAAAATCCAAACGGAGCTAGAAACGTCCAAAATTTGCGAAACGAATTATGCAGTCTTATTCAGAGTGTTCTAAATAAAATTTCTCATATTGACATATTTAGGCTTCGGAACACTTTTAAATTCAACTGTTATTAACTGATTTAAATTGGAATAAAATTACACAAGAAAATAAACTTCCATATTTTCTGATGAAAATTCACCAGTTGCTATGTTTAATTAGATGTATTCCAAATATCAAATTTTTTATTTAAAATATTATTATTTAAAATTTCAAATAATTTAAATAATAAAACCACTAAAATTTTCGGGTCGTTACAAGTAGTGCCTTCGGTTTCGTTCAGACCCATAACGAACTTGTATGGATGAATGCTGGCATTGCATTTCTGCCTGGAGGGCAGTCTTAGCATTCCAAGTGGGAATTGCCAGGAGGAATAAGGCATCTTTACCTCACTAGCCTCACACCCGGTAAATGACTAAAGCTGGGACATGTGGCAGGGCTAAGTGGGCTGCTCCGGTTAGGGTAAGATCATCGCCTAATGTATAACGATATCTATGATTTCATGTATGTATCGGGTGCGGTACGGATTTTTTGGTCGCAACCAAGAGCGATCATATTCGGCGTTATCAAGTAAGGGGTAGGGCCGGTCATGAATAGCTGAGGTGCAACGTGTTGTAGCCTCCAATACTTTTATCTAGAGGTGCATTGATTGGGTGGGTAGACCCTTACCCTTTCATAGTTGGAATCCATTCTCCAATACGAGCTTTTAGACTTAGTTGTATACCTATTTTGTTGGAATTTAATTAATATAACTATTTCGTCTATGATTCAATATTTACTTTAAACCCTAGACACTGTTATAATATCAGAAGATTTCCTATGAAATTTTTTGGTTATCGCAAGGTAAAAACCCATCCGCTTTTACATGCGACGTGGTCATACGATATACATTTTATTTTGAAAGGGTTTTATAAAAATAGAAATCAATATGCTTTGATTGAGTTTTCTTATGCTGGTTTGCCAGACTGATCAGATCATTATTTTCTTATAATGCTTGGATCAAACCGAGCATATTTACAAATTCAGTTTGGATACTTGGAGCTTCAAGAGATGAGCTGGATGTCGAAGACGTATCTCTCGTATATTCTTTATTTCCGCTACATGTGTTGTTTTATTTGTCAGCATTTGTAAGGATAGGTTGTTATAAATATCCAGGCTGATGATTAGTGATTAAGTGTACTCTGATTTTGATGTGTGTGTGTATATATTACAGTTTCTTTTTGTAAAGATCATTTTGTATATTATAGAATACTCGCTACGATGTAAGATTCTGTTCTGTCTTTTATTTTCTTTCACCTCAACAATCTGTCTTTCCAACACTTGGATGCTCGGCACAAGAATACATGGATGTGTTAGTGTCGACTTTCGAGGGTCGAAAGGCGGGTTATTACATTTATACATGCCTTGTTTGAGTGCATTGCTGCATATGCTTTCTTTTGTGTGCCTGGAGTTGTCCTTGTGTTAGTGTGTTTGCTTGTGTGCTTATCCTTCTCTTATGTGCTTGCTTGTGTTTCTTTGCCTGGTCTGGTTGTGTGTGCCTTATGTATGGTTTGGTATTTCTAAACCAGACTTTGATGATGTTGTATAGTTTTTCTTGGGCTGTTTTTCTGAATTTGATTTCGATGTTCATTTTCTTTTTGTGTACTGCAATTTAGTTTGGACATGAACTAATTTCTGGCCTGAATATAGTTCTATGATCATTTAGGCATAACTTTCGAATGATTTGTCCGATTTTGACAATTTTGCACTTTTTGGAAAGCTAAGAACCTAAGCTATAACTTTATTTTTAGTGTTTCACAAAATTTTAAGGTTTTCTAGGTTAAATATTCCAATTATTAAAGGGGGCATGCGCATATGTCGGAAAATCTGTTATGCTAAACTTTAGAAATATCATCATAACTGGTGTTGTAGTTAACGTTTTTGCAATCCGAAAGTTGTTCTGAAAAGATTACACATTATGCCACTAATAGTTCGTTGATACTATAACTTGATTTAGTGTTATTGACCTTTGAAAATTTATTGGAAAGTGGTCTAAATATGAACCTTATGTTACTTTTATGTTAGATGGTGCATACTTATCATACTTATTTATATATGCGACTAATGTTTAATATGAGTTAAGAATAGGTACATTGGAGCAGATTGGCAACTTTGGCTCGCTTTTACTAGTATAAACGTTAATATCTCGCTTCAAACGCTAATAAAAAGGTATATATTTATGATGTATCGATATATGAAGTGATATTATATTGTTTTCCCATGTTCTAGGATATCCCATTGAATGGGATGTATATATATTATGACATATTGTGTTTTAATTTTTTGAAACGCTCTCCGTACAGAGGTGACTTTGTCAAAAAAATTTGAAAAGTCGTTATTGAATCTATTTAAATCGTAGTATACGATAAAAGAAGTTGGAGAGCGAGAGCCACATAGAGGATTGATTAGTTTAAGCTTGATGGAAGGTTGTAGAATACGAAGAAAGTTAGGGTATTGGTTGAGTATAAAGTCTTCCTTATATGAAATTGCGAGGAAGCAATTTTCATAAGGGAAGTCTGTAACAACCCTGCTTTCTACATAGTAAATTTAATCAAAAAAAATTATTCGAATTCAATTTTTTGATAATTATTATTTTAAAATAAATTCTTATTTATTTGAAGTCTAATTAATTAAAGATTTTGTTTTAATAAACTGAATTAATTTAATAAATTCTTTTCGTATAATATATTGAAATTGAATAAAATATTGTAATTAAATATAAAATATTTATAAATTGTAAATAATTATTATGTGACTAAAATAATGAAAAATAAACAAGAATTGAAATGAATGAAATTGGACAATTATCGAAATATAGTTTGTAGAATAAGGTGTAAATCAAATTATATTAAATTGAAATCTATTTACGAACAAGTAAAAGAATAAAAGAAAAAAATGATGAAATTAAATAAAAATGGGGAAAATGGGGAAAGATTTAAAATTAGCCAAGAAATTTCCTTCTCTTATAAGCCCTAAATTAAAACCTGATCCCTTCTATTTCATTTTTACCGTATCACCCTAAATCGATTAGCACATGAGAATAAATCACATAGCTCTTCATACATTTGTCTAGGAGATGGCGGTAGGGGGAGAGACATTGATGATTGGGAGAAGGAAGGTAGCCACGATGCAAGCAGCCGTTGATGTCGTGATGGGTGGTCGCGTGTTTGATGGTCGCAACGTGGTGGATGTAGGAGAGGGGTGCGATGAAGTGTAGGAAGTTGAGAAGTAGTGCCTGAACGCTCGAGAGGGGAAGCCGCGTTGGTGATGTAGCGATTGGAAGTTAAGGTTGTGGTTGGTAATGGATGGGCCCCATGACATGATGTTGTTCAAGCGAGGAGTGACGGTGCAGGCTGACGACTGATGATGGACATGGTAGTGGCTGACTGCAACATCAACCTAAGTTCGAGCGAGCATTCTTTAACTCTTCAAATCAGTGAGTTTTCTACGCTCACGACTATTTCGTTGTAGTTATTCATATTAGATATTTATCTCATATATCATTTGAATTGTTTGGTTGAATCGATTGGTCTGATTGATTGTTTGTGATTGTTATCATTTGGATTGTTTGGTATATTGGTTTGGAATTGGTTGATGATTGAGATAGTTGATTGTTTGTGTTGGTTGGAAGTGTCAATTTGCAAATGAAACTCTGTCCGATTGCAAATTGAACTACATATATATACATATGTACATACATACATACATACATATATATATATATATTTGTATATTGATATGTGTGTATTTTATGGAAGACCGGAGCTCGTCAAAACTTTACTCGAGTCACGCAATTTATTTATCGTGATGTTTGGTTGATATGTTCATGGAGTAATTTTACTTCACAATTTATATATTTGGATATTTATTTATTTTATTATTTTAAAAGGATTTTTTGTAAAGTTTTAAAATTTTAATTTAAGTTTCAAAGTTTTATTAAAAGTATTTTATAAATAATTTACTAAATTTTATTTAATCGGTTATTTTTCTACTTACAAATATAATTTGAATTATAAATATAAATGAATATAGCTTTCTTTTGGTTATAAAACTCTTGTCAAAATCAATATTATATTATATTAAAAGTTTTGAATTGTTTTAAAGGCAAAATAAAACATAATGCTATTTTATAAAATATATTCTGAAAATAATAATATTACTTTTAAGTGATATTTTATTATAAATGTTATTTGATATTTTTGAAAGAGTTTTCAAACCTTAGGAAAAATATAGAATTCTTTTTATGAGATAACTAAATGATTTTGGATATGTTTTGAATAAATAAAAATCTTTTTCTTTATAATATGAGAATTTTGATTATGGTATAATTTAAAGGAAAATGTTTTAATTCCAATTAGTTAGTATAAAGTGAAGATCTTAAACTATGTTTTATATTTATTTTGGAAGTTTATAAATTTATTTTAAAATAGAATTTCATTATGGTAATCTCTATAAGTTATATTTGATTGGTAAAGTGATTATGAATGTTTTATATATATACAAACAATGATTTGAAAATAAATTATAGTGTTAAATCTTTATTTTTGGTATTATATAAATGATGTGAAATTATTTAATATATAAATGTTTTTATAGTTTTATTAGTTCTAGAATATAAAATTGACTATGGAAAAGTTTATTTTAAATTATTAATTTATCGAAAAGAAAGCTATAATAGGTTTTAAATAATTATTTAAAGCTTATATAATTTCCAAAAAATAAGAATTATTATCTATTTAATCTTATAAGCATTTTAAAAGTTATTTTATAATCAATAAGAATAATTAAGAGTATAAGATGTTCATTCTACATATTTGTTTAAATGATATTTTACTACACTTTATGAATTCTTATTTCTTCCAGATTGATGTTATTATTATGAATGATTCACCGTTGGATATTGGTTTGATTAATTTGCTTTTATGTGATTCCATATAGTGTCCTATGCATGGTTTGAGGTTGAAGTTATTCTTGGGATTTTTGATGTTGTTTATGATATTACTATTATACCATTCATACAATTATGAGATATTTTGCTATCTACATTTTAGTTATATTCTGGCCCATGTGTTATTTATATAATACTTGGGTCAGTCCAAGGCATTTTAGGTTCAGGAGCAATAATACCAGCTTGTGTTTTATAGGCATAGAGGAAACTAGATATTCAGTATTGTTGATTATCATCCTGTATTGTATAGTATCTTGGGTGTATATTATTATGATGTATATTGAACATATATTGTGTATTTTATATTATATATTATCGCTGCGATATTGACTCTGTGGTCTCTGATATTTACTATATATTGTGTATTATTTTATCCTAGAGACACACGTATTTATTACTTTGTGTTGATACTATGCACGTATATGTGAGTTATTTATTTAATGTTTAAATGCATACCATTGTTAACCCAAGGGAATATTCTCGTGTGTGCCCCATATAATCTTATTTTCTATATTATCTGACAGTATTACCTAGTAATACTCTTGGATAGTATGGGTATAGAGGTGGGGTATTTGCACTGATCGAGTTGAATATGGATAATATTGGAGTTTTAACCAATACCAAATTTCATACATCTTAATGTGTTATAGTGTTGGCGAAGAGAATGTGTGTAAATTATTGTCACTATTGGTACCGCTTAAGATAATATAAAACATAATTTTACCAAAAATCTGTAAGTGGTGAATTCATCCAAACTGTCACACAACTAATTAAGGTGACGTGTGAACGTTGATATTTGAATTCTTCATTATTAATCGCTTATTGAATTCACACCTCTTAGCCACACAACTGTATTTGTGAATTCTTTGAAAAACCACACGATTTAATTAGTTTATAAAGTGTTATAAATTAATTAAATTAATTAAGAGTTAATAAATATTGGTTTTTAATTTATTTGATGTTTTGGATGTTGTTACTAATTATTTGGATTTATATATAAAAGTTATATAAGCACGTATTAATATATGATATCGATATGTATTTAAATAGAGATTTATTTACAATTAATTACGGAATAACCATTTTAAAAAATTAATCCATGCAAGGACAATACATGGTTGGCCATGCATTGGAGAAAGGAGTACTTAACATAAGTGAAAATTGATAGCAAATTAAACGAGGAAGTTTTAAAGAAGGAAGAGGAAAGGTTCATATTCATTTCTTAAAAAATTATTCTCTCTTTCATTTTCATTTTAATGTTTTTTCTCCATATTCCTTCATCCATGGCATCCTCCTTCTCATTCATGACTAATATTTTCACCTAAATAACATCAAATTGATTAAATTAAATAAAATTGGTCATTCAATTCTAGTATGATCGGGTGAAGATTCAAGCAATTTAGGAGTCAATTCTCAAATCAAGATGTCATAAAGGGCTTGATCCAACAAAGGTAAATTCTCTTCTCCAAATTTCATTATGTCATCTACCCCAATCTATATATCTATTTTGTAGAAATATATTTTTATGGGAATTTTAATTTATTGAGATTGTTTGTAACATTTGATGTCTTCCAAATTGTAAATTATGAACGAAAGTGTTTATAGTCTTATATCAATGTTTTATTTTGGTTATGGTTTTATTAATTAAGCTCGATTTTATTTAAATTTTATTTATTAAGGGAAATTTTAGTTTTGCTTAAATTATATATATATATATATCTGTGTGTGTGTGTGTGCATATATTTTTGTAACGATCCACCTTTTCGATCCCCAAATGTCGACACCCATACATCCACGGTCTTTACGTCGAACACCCAAGTGCTGAAAAGACAGATTATTAGGGTAAAAAGAAGACGCGGAAGAAAAAAAGAACAAGGAAGAAGACGATGAAACACATGAATTTCACAACGGAACGATAATATCTAATATCTAAAAAGACAGTATAAAGAGCTACTCTAATATACAAAGAATATCAGAGTTACTATCGTCAGCCTGGAGAGTTATAACAACCTATCCTCACAAATGCTATATACACATAACAGTAGTGCATTGGAAATAAAAAATACTACGACAGGGGAAAGCATCCAGCACGTCTCCTTGAGCTCCAAAGAATATCCAACAAAAACCCGCCTTTCTCAAACTGCTCGAAAGAGCAACCGAAGATTTAAGGGAAAAATAAAATCACGAGTCAAACATAAGTCTGGTGTGAGAAACTCAAGAAATATGCAGCCACATATAATAGTATCTTTCGAAACCAACTGTATCACCAAAATGGTTTTCCCCTCAAAAGAACTAATACCATCTAATAAGTACTTAAGGCGACATAATAGATAGTTTCTAGGGTATATAGTATAAATCAAAAATTAGCTATGTTCCTTGTATCTCACATCGCAACAATATTATGTATACAATCAACACTGCTACAGGTTGCATTTGCATATGGATTTCCATTGGAGGCGCCTTCGGTACATCGAGGCGGACCTCCTGACAAGGGTCAAAAACTACCTTCCACGCGATGTATATATCTAGATAGAAAATACCAGAAAGTAAAAAATAACTGGTCCGTACCCTAACACGTGATATCGAATATCATCAACTCCCGGGCCCTTCAATTATAAGCATCTCTAGATATGGAGTTGATGTACCCTTACGTTAGCTAAACCTACTGGCTATGCCCCTACTCTTTTTTTGTCATTATCGATGGTGAAGTCATGTTCAACATCTCATCACATGAGTCTTCGTCACTTAAATAGATCTCAAATCTCTACATGGATTCCAGCATCTCAACACATGAGCCATCAACACTCGAACAATTCATGAATTTGTCCATGGATTCCAGCATCAACACATGAGCCATCATCGCTCGAACAGTTCACGAATATCTTCCTAGATTCAAGAATAAGTTGTCCGATGAATGTTAAAGCTATCCTCTCTATTGGAATCACCCTCAAGATAGACAGTACAACACGATAGCATCATTCAAAATGTTAACGCTGACCTCTCCGTCGAAGTTACCCTCAGAATAAACAGTGCAACTCTATAACATTTTGCTCCATAATCGCTTACAAAACATAGAACATGTATATCAGTTTTGAAGTGGGTTTCGGTAAGTAATACCTAAGTATCTCGGTTGATAACTGTCTCTTCAAAACTAATCAGAGAATTTCTGGTTAACTCCTATTTCTTTCAGCTCGAGTGCACATTCTTAAAGCAAGAGATGTTTCATACTAATGAGTCCTTCTTGGGGGATCTCAAACCATATAAATTTGTAATTCTTTCATAAACTTCCTAAGTAATTTGGTTAAGTTTGATAGTTGACAAGTCAACTATCCATTGAGAAATGAAAATGATCGCATATGGAAATTAGACCTTGTACACTTACCACCTCTTCATATTTCTCGACTTTAACGCTAAGTATAAAACTAAATACTTTCCGTAAACGAGTAAACACACAAACATGACTAAGTCACACAAGCGACTTCTAATCCCAGTATTATTAAATAATACTTTTTTGTAAATACTTTTGTGTGTGTAATACTTCATAAAAGATATATACATGTATACTACTAATTCACTATTCATTTCTACTCTTTGTGCTCTTCAAAATGTATTCATATTCTTTTCTTAAAGGTATAAGAATAGCCAAAAATCAATTAAAAATATTTCCCATTTTAAAATATAATCAAAGAGGTTAAAGACAATGTTACTAAAACATTGTTACTATAAACATCTTCTCCCTTTTATACATTAGACCTTTACTTTTTACAACCTTTTTCCAAAACTTTCCATACTTATTATCTTTAAATCATTCTTTTTAAAGAACTAAGTATATTCAAAATATAATCATAAGGGTTAAACAAATTTACTTAAACATATATTCAAAACATTCTTTTAAAGATCTAATTATACTTATTAACAAGGTAATATACTTTTAAATACCTTCTTAAAACCATTCATTATACCTTACCATTATAACGAAACCACCTTTATCCTTTTATAAAATACTTAAATCATTTTTCCAAACTTATATATATATATATACACTTTTAAAATACTTAACTAACATTTCCAAACTTATATATAACAACAATTTTAAAATACTTTTTTTAGCAAGGCTAGCGGGGTTGACTGGTATCTACCAGATTTTGTTGCAAAGCAACAATAAAATGAACATAGCTCGAAACATGCTCCAAGCTAGATATACACAAGAGAATAAACTAAAGAAAAGAAACATACACACAAAGACACAAATAGGAAGAAGTACCCAACAAAACCACAAGATGAACCTAAAGCTAGGATAGGGTTATCTCTAAGCAGAAATCATTACACCAGAAAAAACTACCACCCTCAACATTGCATTCAAGCTTTCATTTTTTAAGATTTTCCAAAGTGTTGCATTGTCTCTCCTTTTCCTTTCAAAACATATCAGATTTTATTTTTTCAGATCAAAATAAGATATTTCTTTGAGATTTATTACTTTCCGGACCAAAATAAGATATTTCTTGACACAGTGTAATGAGACGAGAAGTTGAAGTTCTCCATCTAGTCGACTTATAAATCATGTTCAAGTTGACATCATCCGGTCCAGATAGTAAGTTGTCACCCGCCACGACCATCATCCTTCTCCATAGGATAAGATTATCATTGCAGCCAAAGAAAATGTGATTGCATGACTCATTTCTATCACCACAGAAAAAACAGCAAGTACCATGATCAAGCCCAAACCTCATCAGCACATCCCTAGTTAGCAAAGCCTTATTTAGAACCTTCCAAAACATAAGATTCTCCTTTGGGGTTGAGTTAGAGCTCCAAGTTATTTTCATCCATCTATAGTTTGGATATATTTCAGTCGTAGATAAAATTTTGTACACAAGGGCAATAATATGAGATTTTCCCTTCCATAAAACAAGATCTTGACAAACAGAAGGATATGATTTTTCCTGCAGGAGATCCCATGCAGCTCTTATGACCTGGTTTGATGAATGTGGCAGATGCAGGTGGCCATTCATAATAAAACCAAAGACCTTAGCTTCCTTTGTAATTCTTATTCGAATTATGTTCTGATAATTCAAGTGTTTAGATAGTATCATACCATAAGCACCCCATGGCTCATACCAGAATTTAATAGGGGAAAGCTCAGACATTTTCATGAGGATGAAAGGGAGGAAAGTTTCTCTTAACCCAAGAAATCTTCTCCAAGTCGAGCTGCAGGACTGTGGAGCTTCCATACACCAGAAATTTTTTATACCAATCTTATGATCCCAGACCCATCTCACCCAGATGCTCTCCTTCCTAGATAAAATTAAATTAAAGTGGGTGTTGAATGCAGACTTGTTCCATAGACATAAATTCTTAACACCCAACCCTCCTTTGCACCTTGGCATTTCAAATAAGTTGAAGGAGCAAGACATAGGCTTTTTACTATGGATACTACCACTCCAAAAAAACCTCAACATAACACTTCTGATCAGGCCTACAAGCTTATTAGGTGCCTAAAAGCTTATTAGGTAAAATGAAGGCTTTAGCCCAGTAAACAGTCATGGAGAAGATGACAGACTTGATTAAAATGAGGCGACCAGCTTGAGATAGCATCTTGTTTGCCCAGCTATTCAAGGTTGTGGTGATTCTATTGTATAGGGGAAGACAATTAACAAATGTAATTCTAGAAGTGAGGAGGGGCAAACCATGGTAGGTCATATCATGATTCATCAGCTGAAGACCAGAAGCAGAAGGCAATTTAGTAGATAGAGTCATGGGAATACCGGAGAAGATTATGCTTGATTTTGACATGTTAAGTTTGAGGCCAGTCATAGTAGAAAAGGATGACAAAGTTGAAAGAATGTAGTGAATTAAAGGCAAGTGTGGTTTTATAAATATCATTATGTCATCATCAAACATTAAAGAGGTTATTTCAGGATCTTTACACTTCGGATAGAACTTAATATGATTGGAGTTATACCTCTAGGTGATTAGTCTAGTGAAAACTTCCATGACAAGGATAAAAATATAAGAGGACATTGGATCTCCTTGACGAATTCCTTGTTTGCTCTTGAAATAGCCAACAGAACGACCATTGAGTATGAGAGAGGAGCTAGGTGAAGAAATACACTCATACACCCATCCAACAAAAGGCCTGGGAAAACGCATTAAAGCCATTATCCTGACTATTGGAATCCAGTGAACTGAATCATATGCTTTCTTTAAGTCTAGCTTCATCATGGCAGCAGTGGGATTGTTTGATCTAGCATAACCAAAAAGAAGTTCATAAGCTAGGAGGACATTGTCTAAAATGTTCCTATTGGGCAGTAAAGCTACTTGATTAGGTGATATTAGGCCAGGTAGAACAGTAACAAGTCTTGTTGTTATAATTTTTGATATACACTTGTACATTACATTGCAGCAGGAGATAGGTCTGAAGGAGCTTGCAAAGGAAGCAGGAGATGTTTTCGGGATTAAAACAAGATTTATTACATTGACTTGTGGGAGGAGCTTGCATTTATCAAAAAAATTATGCACAACCCTACAAAAATCATATTTTATGATTTCCCGGCTATGTGTGAAAAAAAGTACATTGAACCCATCAGGCCCTCCATAAGATTTCTTGTTCATAGAGAACAAGCATTGCTTTATTTCTTCATTAGTTACCTTGCTAACCAGAGAGGAGGCCCGATCAATACTGAGCTTTGGAAGGGAAATATCATCAAGCATGTTAAGATAAGGAGCTGCACTGGTAGAGTTACCCAAGAGACCAGCGTAGAAATTGAGGAAGGCACTGTCAACTTGATCAGGTGAAGAATAAAAGCAGCATCATCCCCATGAATTGAAGTAATGTTTTCCCTAACATGCTTGATTTTGATAGAAGCATGAAAAAATGCAGTGTTTATGTCACCATCTTGGAGCCATTTATTATGTTACTGTTGTTTTTTCATACTGCTTTCAATATCAAGAGCAAGGTTAAGAGCAACAAAAAGTCTGCCTTCCTCCTCAGCTGCATGAGCATCAGTAGGATTGTTCATCATATGCTCCTGTGCCACTTTGAGTTTTTCTTTCAAAATATTCGTCTGTTTGGAACCATCACCATAGAGTTTAAATGCCCATGCTCTCAGAGCAGCTTTAACATTTCTTAGCCTCCTGCAAAATTTGAACATAGGATTACCATCAACTCTTAAAGACCATGCAGACTGGACTATTTTTATAATCTGGGGACTCAAGCCATGCATTGTAGAATTTAAAGCTTCTTTTCTCCTTAACAATGGGATAACCAAAGGAGAAAATAAGAGGGGAATGGTCATTTTTAAATATCTATGTAAAATATTATGTAAAAACAAGTAATATAGAAATTACTAGAAAAACCATTTAAAATAAATGCTGAAAAGAAAACCTTTAACATTAAAAATTCATAAATATTTATCAAAATTAGGTTTAAACTTTAAACCACTTGTAAAATACTCTAAAAACTGTTATTAATCATTTTTAAAATGATCTCATAAAAATAATAAATTTAACTAGCATTTTAAACACATTTAAAATCACGAAAATAGCTTAAAACAACATAACACCAAACTGTGCTATAAAAACCTAGAAATACTATCGTAGGTTAAAAACTACATTTGTTAAGTGCTGTAAAAGATGCTAGGATGGAGAACACTTGAAAATGCATGAAAGTTTGACCAGTTTTCTCCATTCGAACAAAGGTTTTAAACTTTAATTTTTTATAGTAAGTACTATACTTAGAATACTTAATAACCATGCAAAAAAACTCATAAGGATGTATTTCAAAATCATATTAAAAATTCCCAAAACTAAGCTATTTACAATATGCTCATATAGCAACATTCTCTCTTCTAACTTTTGAAAATTTGTTCAACTTGTTTTAAAATAATCTAAACTCTCATTTATTTACTGTTAAGTAGTATACATGGATTACTTAATAAACCTACAATGAAAAACCTAAGGACGTCTCTCAAAATTATATTAAAATTCCCAAAGACAAGGCATGTAGAAGTGTCCATATAGCGATCTTTCTCGCCATCTCACTTTTCAAACTTTATTCAACAAGTTCTATACTTTTCCAACCATTTCCTTGCTATCACATACACTGCAATAAATATAGAGCGTAACCAAAATATATTCTTTCACAATATACTTTCAAATCACCACTTTGAACGAGTTAAACACAATGGATTTTGAAGTGCACTTATAACGACTCTTTTGGTATAAACAAGTTTACACATACTTCCACAACACATAAACCACAACAAACATGTAAACACAAATTCTAGGCCACGTTACATGTTTTAGAAGGCAATATAAGTGAATATATTCAAAATGTTGTCATTTTCTTTCCAAAGCAAGATGGGTCCAAAGTTATAACTTCCATTAGTTAGCTTCATTACTTTACATTATATTTATACAACAAACATATATACACACAACATATACACTTCAATAGTGAGTTAACTCATCCTAAAACTTTACTAACGTCAAGCACACGCCACTAGAACACAATAACACTTCCTTCCATCACCAAACAAGCCAAAGACGCCACCTTTCTTTCATATTTTCTCTCGGCCACCCTTGCTCCTCCAAGATTACTCATGGCCAGATCTAGTTTAGGGATTTGTGCTCCTTTTCTTCAAGCTTTTGGATGCTTTCCCTTGCTCTTAGGTTGTGCTATGACCTTGGCCAAAGTTTGATGGAGTTTGGGGTTCATTTGGTTTGATTTAAGAATGTTAAAGAGAAGAGGAGCATGTAGAAGAGGGCATTTTTGTTCATTCCTAAGGCAAATAAATTTGTGAGCCTTGTGAATATCTATACTATTATATTATTACTGAGTTGCATTTCAAGGGCTCAGAAGCTCTCTAAGAATTTTGTGAAATGAACAGTCCCATCTTTTTACTTCTCCCTTTGTTTCCCTCTCTACGATTCTTCCTTTACGCCAGCCCATATTAGGTTTTCCTCCTTAAGATTTCACGGTTTTCACCTAATCGCCTAAATCCTTTTCCCTTCAACCCAATTCACCAAAAACCCTAATTACTCTTCTTCAAGTTGCCGCTGAATCGCCTCAGACTGAATTCCCTAATTTAGCAATGATGGATTCCTCACTGGTATAATCCATATTGTATTTTGAGTTATTATTTCAATTCTTTGATTATCAATATTATTGTCCATTATCCTCTTTTCAAACTTCTATGGTTCTAAACTAAAAAATTGATTGTTTGTTTTTATTGCATTTTTTCTCTTCGCAATGATCGTTGCCACCATATTTGATGTTCTGAATGTAATCTAATTTCCTTTTTAGTATGGTTTCTGCCAAAATTGAATTTTTGAGTATCTTCTTTTGACTAACTTAATTTCATTTATTTTCTTTATTTGCCGCAACCGCCTTCGGTTGATATCCGACCTCATCGATTCCTTCCTACCTTCAAACGAGTTTCAGGTATGCTTTTCCTTCTTTATAACGGTTTTTATTTTAATTATTCAGATACTAAAATTCCTTTTTAATAGATCGAGCAAGTCGATTTACTGTACTCAATACTTGCTTTGGAACTTCATCAAAAAAGGTACTTGCGTGAGAACTCCTTTTAAGGTTCGTGATTGCTTTTCTTATATTCAGGCTATTGTTATATTAATCAATAATGATGGAAATTAGTCTAATTTTTTTAAGTTTTATCAATCAATTTGGGGGTGACACATGAAAATTGCTCAATATATCATTTCATTACATGTTTTTTCTCAAAGATAATCACTTAAATATTCAAAATGAAAATGTACAATTTACTGCTTTTTTGTAGTTACAAACATCTTCCGGGTTTATGTAGGTAGCTTAGGTGTGGTACATGCTTGACAATGGTATATTTGTACAAATTCACGAAAGTGTTGTACAATATCTGGCCTAAATAGCATATCTTTTGTAGAAGCAAAAGTGTACTTCTTTTTTTCCAAAACGGCGACAACAAAGCAAGGTAATATGCATAAATTTCTAATGTATGTATTTTAGGTAAGATTCATTTTATCCAAAATTATTCTTTTAGTTAAAGAAATGGTGAAGAAGTTCTTATAAAATATTGAACCATCCTGTTGGTTTTCAATATAACAACAGGGTTTATGTTTATCACTGGGCAACCGGTACTTGCTTCGGATTACAGTCCAAATAAGGCATAAATGATTGTAGTGAAAAGTTGTTACTTGAAAAGGCATTAAAATTACTAGAGTGTGTGGTGGATACGAGAATAAACATACAGCATTGAATGAACCATGCTGTTTCAAGTTGGACATCTAAAGGATTTTTTAATGACTTGCTGGTCCTCACATCTTCTTGGGGATTCTTCATTTACCAAGGTCATATTTTAATACCTTAACTTCAAAAATTTCACATACGTGGAAAATTTGTGTTTTATGTTTTAACTATGAATTTGTTAACATATGGAAACATGGACTATTCAGTGCACATTTCTTCTGCTACTGTTGACACCTTATAGAGTTGAAAACCAATGGTTTGATTATATCCGTGGCTGAATTTCTTTTTCCAATTTATCTACTTTCAATGATACTTCATGTAACAAACAGATATGTTTATGAAACTAGGTTGAAAGTTGGTCGTTTTAATCTATTATCCAGATTTTATTAAGCATATTTGTATGCCTTAATATTAAAATAGTTGACAAACATTGCATCATACCATTACAGGTTACCAACATTATAGTTACAGAGTATAGTGAACTATTATTTAAATTTTTAATGTTCAATGCATCATATCATGCGGATGTTAGTTGAAAATCTCATTTCTGTACCTAAATTGTAACTTATTGCTCTTTAAAGGTCACACTGGAAGATTTTGGCCAAGGCTAGGAATGTTCTTATTGAGCTCATACAATTCATCAATGTGAGCACCATGTTATTGAAAGTATATTTCTCACTTTTATTGTTCCATCACATCAAGCATTTCTTAAACTTAATGTTTTATCAATATGCTCACTATTAATTATGTACCCCAAGTACTTCTCTATCTTTGATTATCTTTCATGGTTAACAGAGTTCACATTACCCGATTCTTTTATTTATTTTTCATATAGATGTAATTATACTTACTGGTGGAAGTTGAAGTGCTAGGTGATGCAGTTTTGGTTGATGGGGTAATGCTGTTTTTTGTTGATGGGGTATTGGTGGAAGTTGAAGTTGCAGTAATTGTTGTAGGTGAATAGGTGATGTACAGGTTGCGTTATTGGTGATTCGGGTTGTTGTTTCAGGAAGGGAAGTAGTGGACGGTGGTGTGCAGTTTGTTTGAAATTGTTCGATTTTTGGTGAAGATGCAGCTTTGGGTGGTTGCTGCAGTGGAGGATTTGATGTGCGGTGTTGGTTGAAGTGTGCTGGAGGTTTTTAGTGATTTCTGTTGCTGTTTGTTGTTCCAGGGGTGGTGATGAAGTTTTGAAAATTTGGATGAGAAGGCAGTTTAGTTTGCGGGGCCTGTTTGTGGGTGCAGGTGAAAGGGTGTTGGCAGTTCTGGTGACGTTGAGTTTGGAGTCTGTTGTTTAGTGTGACGGAGGCGATTTGGGTTGGAGAAGTTGCAGAGACGGGGAGATGGTTACTGTGTTGATGATGGAGGCAGGGAGGAAGTGTTACAGGCAGAAGTTTTTTTGATGTATAGGGAGGTTAAAGTTGGTGTTATCGATGCAGATTTTGTTTGAGTTGGTTGGTGCCAATTTGTAGGTGATGGGGTGGTTGGGTGAACTTGCAAAGGAGGATGATGTTGAAATGTTGCTGATATGGGAAACATAGTACTACTTTAATTTTATTTATTCATGGGTAACAGAGTTCACATTACTTGATAAACATGGGACTGCTAGAGGTATTTATACTGCTCCAAATCATATGGATGTATGGTTTTTGTTCAGTTAATTTAGTAGTTCATATTTTCTAATATTATATACAGTTTAGTTTCAAAGGTCTTACATTTGACTAAGTTAAATTAATAAAAATAACAATAATAATTATAAATTAACTAAGTTAACTAAATTTTATTTTGCATACAACCACATCTCCAAATGCAGCCGTGAAACTTACAAACCGCATCTCACCAGACATTAGTGCCTATGAATGTTTAGTCTGAGCAATGGAAAATGAGTGTTGTATTCTAGAAATTTAGGAAATTGTATACAATTAATTAGAAATATCAAGAACTTTTCTACCATTCATTTATACAAAAGTCGTGGATGCCATTTTTCAAATTAGATATACTTCATGTTAACTTTTATATATATCATAAATTAGATATTTTATTATCAATGTATTTGTACTATACAATTGTGATGCATAAATTTGGACATGAAATGGAAAATTACTAGCATACCAGATAGATTTTCATTAGTTTGTGCATCTTTAATTTTTGGATTTTAACATTAATCTAGGTGATGATTTTTTAGAAGTGTGCACTATAATTTGGAAATTAAAGGCTTTTATACTTTTCCTATTTCATCTTTATCTTTATATCATAAGTATTTCATGTGCTTGGGTACAATGACTGAGTGACGCTAGAAACATATGTTGGAATCATGTTTTAATCACTAAGTTTGAACTATTAGACATTTATCTCAAGTAAGCGGTGGCTTCAAGCCATTATGGATCCATACATGTTGTTGGAATTCTGTATTTGTAGTGGAAGAATGACTAAAATGGTAGGGTATACAAAGTTGGATGGATTCTTAATCGTAAAACCTAAAAATTTTATTATTATTTATTTCAGGCCTCCAACACTTGACCATCATATTCATGTTGTTAGTACACTCAAACATTGACCTTATATCATAGTGATGAGATTAAATGTTTAATTAGTACACTCCCTTTTTATGCTATACGCCCATTATTTCAAATGAGCTTCCTTTTCCAGCCAATTCACACTTTTCTGCATCAAAATTAATAAAATATGAAGGATTCTTTCTCCTTAAGGGTGGAACCAACAACAAAGTTCATCTTATTTGACTTTATTATAATATTATAATTACATAAACTATTAATCAAATATTAGGATAACATGCATGTTTTAGCATATAGAGTACATGGATTGTAGTTTACCTCAATTATCATTATTATGATGTGTTGTGATAGTTGGTTACTATGAAAGTAGGTTGAGAGTTGGTAACCCTCGCAAATCTTTTTCACTTTATGTTTCTCGGAGACTTGGAGTTTTTGGCTTGGTGACAATAAAAGATATTATTTTGGTTATTTATTTTCTTCTCTCAACCGTTTGTTGATTTCACCATAGCTATTTCTATTTGATTTGAAATTTTTTCATTTTATATAGGAGTTACCGATTAACAATTTGGTAAGTAAAATGGCTGCAGGTAGAAGCAGTTGTAATTTAAGCTTTGGTGGTGATAACTATTATACGGATGTACAGCTGTAAAAAGGTCCTAGACTTAAAAGAGAGTTTTGGGTAGGTATGTGGTCATTTATAAAGGATAGATAGAGACATTGCATAATAATTACTTTATGCAATAAAGATTGCATAATGTAATTGTACCATATTGTTTCGGGATATATGTAGTCACTGACTCTTAATGAGTAGATCTAGACATGTAATTAATGTCATAACATATTATGTTATTTACTTATTAGTCTACTTAAAGATTTTTTTAGATATTAAGGATTATTTTTTGTAGATTTACAAAATTTTGTACACTCGACACAAGTAATGAAATTATTCTGATCCAAGGACCTGGAGATGGTTTGTTGACAACTTTTTTTAGATTTTCCCTTAGTAAAATATGTTGTTCCTTATAATATGATATTAGTTGTCTTTATACTAATAATTGACTTTTTTCATATAGACCCAATACACACAACAAATGAGTTGCATTGCTTTGAATAACCTACTTTCAATCTCACTAACATGGTTGTTTTTTATTCAAAGTCACACATTCTACTCATTGAACAGGAATGTATACTTTAACTCTTTCTATATGACGTTGATGTATTGCAAGTCATGAAGGATACTATTCAATTATAGGTATAACAATTATTTGTTTATGTGTACTATTATATGAATTTTTGTATTTAACACGATTATATTTACATTATATTTTCACATTTTTGCAGGGAACACAATAGGGGTTACCATCATCATTAACGTAAGAATATATTTTCATATTTTTGCAGGGAAACACAATAGGATTATCATCATTATTAATGTAAGGACAAAAGCATCACGTGAATAACTTATGGTTCATAATCTTTGACTTGCTTATGTGTGTGCATAACTTTCAGTTATTTATTACTTTTTTTGTTGGCCTGAAGTATACATTTTGACATCATGTATTTGTTTCCCAAATGCCATTTTCTTTCGGGCATCATTTTAAAACATATATGTAATAGTTGTTTCTAATAAAATTATTACTATTGTTATATTTGTACATGGTGAATAATAAATATAGGGAAAATTTATTTAATAGGATGTTTAAAAGATGTAGGGAAATGTCCTACATATTTATCGCCATAATGATAAAAAAATGTGGATTTATTGATAATCGAGAACCAAAATGTAGGTATGATCTGTATGCGAAGCACAGGTTCACACTAGTTTTTTAAATATTTATAGGAGGTACAAACCACTTCCAAAACCTCCTAGTGGCCAGCCTAAGGAGCCTCCCATGTGCTTTACTTTCCACCTCACTCTCTCTTACTTAGCCCTTGTGACTCCTTTCCAAAAATATCTACCATGACATCCCCATGACATCATCAAACGTATTTAGTTAACCATAAACAATAATATATTTTTAGTTTCTAATTAATGGCACATTAATATATTAGCATGCCCAAGAAGTTCGAACAACTTACATCAAGTAAAAAACCATTTATCGATAAAATTATTTTCGGTCACGTTATCGACATTTCTTATCACTGTTTATTTTTGTAAATATATTTCGAAAACAAGTTTACCTACACGTGTTATTAATTAAAAAGGGTTTAACATGATTATACAACCAATTTTTTACATAATTTAGTCCAAGATTTAAATATATAAATAATTCATATATTTAAATACGAAGTATTCAAAATTACGGGTCACTACAATTTTAATATACACAATACGATACATTATTATGAATAGTATTGTAATCAATTTTATTTCATGTGCTCAAATCTGAAACATTAGTTACTTATTTAATTCTTTATTATATTTGAAGTTCATTTACTGTTTGATATATATTTAATAAAAGTTGAACTTGAATTTGTATATAGGCATTGTATTTCAAATCTTTGAATGTTTTCGATTGTCTTATTATTTTAGAGGTGATTTGATATCTAAATTTTCATATAATATTTTAAAATGTAAATTTCAGTATTAAACAAATTTTCTTAGTTTGAAATTGTGTTCCTTTTTACCTAAAGATTAGATCTTGTTTAATTAATAAACTTTATGTGAGAAAGTTGATTTTGCCTTTCCTTTTGTATTCAATCATCGAATATTCAATTATACCTAAGGTGTCCTAATTAATAGTTTGCTTTCCCTATTTTATACAATTAGTAAATCTTCAATTATGCCTAGGATATCTAGTTTAATATATGTGGTTTTAATTTCCAACTATGTTTATACACAAATAATTAGCAATACATGTTATATATACATACACACACAACTATCCTAAATATATAGTACTATTAGAATGTGTGTATAAAACATGTACACATATCATAGTATATTTAAACATATGTATATACTTAAGATTTTATTTTCTCGATATGCATTTGAATTTTTCACATGCATATGTAAGTATAATATATATGTATAGACAACCGATATAAATACCAATATCTATATGTATACACATATAGTTATACGCATGCCAATACATCTTTTTATATTGTTATATGATTGAACGCACACATATACATTCAAATAATAATTTAGTTAAACTAATTAATGTGATTAGTTAATAAATAAAAATAATTTTAAGCAAAATATGATGGTATTTAATAATTAGATTAGATATAATGCTAGTCAATAATTACATAGGCCAATTAGGATCCAAATAGGGAATTTTTTGAAATTTACATATTCACCCACTATGAACGTAAGGTTCGTAAACTACCATTATGTAAATAGTTAAGATGTGTGTTTATCCATTTTACGTTGTGAACGTAAGGTTCGTAAACTCAAAACTGTATCTATTTTATGTAAATCTATAGGAAGTTCATAAAATGTTTTGAATGCTTAATCCACCACACTAAGAAAAAAAATAGTTTTTTAAGAAACATCACCATCATGTCGAAGGAATTTCTTTATGGATAAATTAATTGCAGTGCATTGGGCTTGGATGCGATCCAAGATTTTAACAGAGTGATAAATTACATGAATGAAATAATTTAACCAAGCCTAAAACGAACATAGGTCATTACAATGTCTAATAAGAACTCTCGCACACTAAAGTGAAATAGCGAGTTTCTTACTAATGTTGAGAAAATGAATTGTTTGTAATAATAATTTCCTTGGTTGTTGATAAGCGATGGACAATGTAGACTATGCCACATGGCATGATGCATTAAGTCCAAGATGGATTCTAAGTACGTTGGAAAAATATGATTTTGGTAACTATACCCGAAAGGATATGATCCATCGACCGCTATCGAGTCTTCGAGAAGAAGATCATTGTAGTTGGAATTATATAAAGCAGTGTTGGTAGGAAATGACTTCATCAATTTCAAATGTTAATGTTAGTGGAATAATTTCACCAGCTGCCATGCTTAAATCAATTCTGATTCTACTCATAATTTTGCACAATTCGACTTTGAGTTTTGGCATATTAATGTTGAAATAGAACTTCTAAATGATGATTTAGAAGAACCTATTTGCACACTACAACCAAAATATTATGACTTTGTGTTTTTTTGGATATGATCCAAGACTTTATACAATAGTGGCATTCAACAAGCATATAGAGGGTTGAGCAAGTATTTTGACACAAAAATCAAATAGTTTGATTTCATTTAAAATGAAGAGGAAGCGTGTGTTTGTAAGAAAGAAAACAAAGGTGCCGAATTATTTCTAAATAATTTAAAAAAACATGCTACTGATTGTTAACGATGTACCCACGCTAAAATAAGTTAAACTTTGGTTGTTTAATTCTCGATGAATGGTTTGCAAGAGGCATATGATGTGATCCTTTATGCATTGGCAATATGAATCATCGTATATGCTATGTTCTGTGGTATACAAGATCTCACTTAAACACTTTGTGTATTAAGATAAATCAAATCTGAGGCAAAATCACTAAATGGAAGTTCAGAGTATTCTCGAGTATTTACGAAATACTAGAGAATTGTTGATGAAAACAACAAACTCGTTACAAAGGAGTGTCTGGATTCAAACTTCATAAGTTACATCGAATAAGGTAAGTCAACCTTAATTCGAGTTCACCCTTGATAAAAGAGCGTTGAGTTGGAAATGTTCCAAACGAGAGGTTATGGAATATTCAATTATAAAGGCTTAGTACATCGCCCTAAGTAATGACACAATAAAAGTAGTATATGTGCACAAATTTATAAGAGAGCTAGGGGTGGTTCCCACAATTGAAAATCAATAACTTATTACGACAACATTGATGCAATTTACATTGCAGTGGGAACCGATAGCTTGATAAGAAGCTGAGATGTGTTTTCCCTAGTTAACATGTGATAAAGAGTTGATATGTACTGGGTAAGTGTAATCAAAAAGTAGATGCAAAATAAGAATATCACAAATCCACTAACTAAGGCCCCTTCTTATTCTAATTTTAGTAGAGTGGTCGAAGGCATGGGGATGAGGGTCTATAGTTGGCCCCAAGTGTAAGTGGATAACAAAGTTAATAGTGTGCCCAATGGGCAATTATGTAAGTAGTTATATAACTTAACTCTGTCAATAATCATATTCGAAATAAAGTATGCTTTTGGTTTTATTTTATTTTATATATATTGTTATATAGAGATATAAATAATAAAATTAATACATTAGACGTATATAAATAGAAAATCCTTTGGAGAGGTATTTTATCAATTGTGGTTATTGATATGTTCGTAACCATGAGTATTGAATGGATATCTAAATACTTACTCCTTAAATGTTCTTAATCAAGATGTATCAAGAAAATGATATTGATACATCTTTTGGTACTAGTGTATGTAACGCCCTCAATATAATGGATGGTGAATTACTCATGACCGTTGGGTGCACCAATGGCTTACATACTTGTGATTGTTTGGAATAATCATAGAACGACTCGATAAGAGTCTTTTATAAGTTAATACAACTATGTCAAAATATAATATCTTATGGTAACGACATACGGTAGTCTTCGGACTTGAGAGTACCGTCAATCTTAGGTAGCTAGGTTGTACTTTGATTATGGTTAAGCACATGGCATGATGACTATATTACAACCATAGTTGGGTACATGTTGAGCTGCTTGGAGCGAAATACTACCGAATAGATGATTCATCTCCTTCATTGTAGAAAGTTAGTATCACCGTAATTGGTAGTCAACTTAAATTCAAAATCTTTGGTCAAAGTAAATCAGTTAATCGATAAATGTTATCAGACTGAACCAAGGATAATGTGGTTTATGCAATTAACTATGGATATTAGTAGAGTTTTTGACCATAGAACAAATTATGATATCTAAGTGATACAGTGTTGACGAAAAGGAAACGTGTACAAAATGTTGTTACTATATACAGCTTAGCATAGATTAAAATTTTGATTTTTCCAAAATGATCTATAAGAAATTAAACTTGTACCTAATACTATACTTCAACAAAGTCGGTATAGGCTTCAATATTTAAATTATATAACCGAGGATCGAGTTCATACCGAAGAGTCAACACAACCGAGTAGTTAGCTATTTCCAAACTCGACCAATATAAAATTAATCTAGAAATAATATAACTTAATAAAAAAATTAGATACAAATGTTCTGTTAAATTTTTAATGCATTTTAATTATTTATTTAAAGTATAAAAATCAATTAAAACAATATTTAAAAGTTATACGTTGAGTTAACTAACAAACGACTTTGGATAAAATAATTAAATGCGTAATTTAATTGTTGAATCATTTAAGCCCAATATCTAGAAGGTCGGATGCATATAGGGTCGGCCTAAGCTTGTAGGCAAGGGAGGAGACCTAGTCTTCTAGGGTTAAAGAGAAAGAGGCTAGATAGTAGCGATCTTGTTAGCTACAAATAGCCACACCATTCTCATTCTCCAAATACACTGAATGGACCTACCCTAGCCTCTAGAGAAGATATTGGTGAAGCCTAGGAGATGATGTTGCATCCTGTAGCCAAGGAGGTAGAATAAGGTGTCTAAGGAAGGAAATAACCAATGGACGAAGTGTTCAACGATCAATAAGATCATAAGGACGAGGTAAGCTTTTATTTTAAATATATCCAAATAATTTTTTTTGCATATATAAGTTTGCTATCATCATATTTATTGTGGCCATAATTTAAATAAAATAATATTTGTTTAAATTCATTATAAATTTTAATAATTAATTAATAAAGAAAAACATTTTAAATATATTTTATATTCATAAATTTAATCTCAAGTTTTTGAATAAATTTTTTTACTTTTATGATCAAAACTGTAAATACGCGTGCGCGCACACATACATATATAACCAATTACTTTATATCTTAAATAAGTTATTAACTACTATATTCGCCTTTCAAATTAAATAAAAAATTATTTTAGATTTAATATAATAAAAATTTATATTTCAAATTATATATATATATATATATATATATATATATATATATATATATATTTGCACATGGCAAATACACACACGCGCACACGCGCGCGCACAGACACACAGACACGCACATGCACACACACCCACAAACATATATAAACTTACGGGATTTGTAAAAGAAAAAAACACATTGTTTTTCCTTTTATTTAAAGGTCAAATAGATTTTAAAATTTAAATTCTGAAATATTCAAATTTATAAAAGCTACATGAATTTTCATTAAAAAAATTAACTTATCCTTCTCGGTTTAAAATTAGTAAAAAACAATTATTTTTTTAATTTGGAAAGATCAAATTAATTTTAAACATTAAATTTGAATTATAAATTAATAGGTATATATAAGCCGATTATTGAATAATATATATATATATATATATATATATATATATATATTATAATTTTTTTTCTCAAATATATGTATGTATGTATCTAAATTTGAAAATATGTACCGAAATAAAATAATATAAATAATAATTTATATATACGTACATATAGTTATTTATTGACATTATTTTAAAAGAACATTGTATTTTATATGTGTGTGTATAATATATTTATGTAAGTATTTACAAAAGGCCAAAAAATTATTGATCAATATGTTTATATTGATATAGATATAACTTTAATTATTTATGTATGTGTATATATAGGCTTATGACATCATCATAGACTTGTCACCTTAAACTTATTTATTAACGGGTGAGTCATAATGGTTGTTATATAGATTTGACATATGCTGACCATGTTACCTCTTAGGTTAGATTACTATATTTACTACAATTATGATGTTTGTACTGTGAATTCAAATACACACACATATAACACAATATATTAAAACATTAAATTATATTCACAATAAAATATTATTATTAAATATAAAAAACATAAAATGTATTAAAATTAAAACATATCCCAAACTCTTTTATTAAACAATACTAAATATGATTTAGTACAAATTTATTATTCATACACATGTAAAAAGTAGATATCGATAACTAGACATGCATGCAAAAAAATAGCTCATATGAATTTCAAGCTGTTCCAACATACACTACTGATATACATCAACCACAATTACATAACATAAACAACAAACACCCGAACTGCAAACAGCAAGAACTACGTTGCAACCTAAGTCTAGGGCACGACTAGCTGTCGAGCCATCATCAATTAATGTCGATATACTCATCGTCTCCACTACATCCAGAAAAAGCTACAACTTGCCATCATCCATTCCTAACCAAACATTAACAAGGAGAATGAACATATTGCAACTATATGTATGACATCTATGAAATAAATTAAAGCATCTATTATTTCTGTTAATCAAATGACCCAGCAAAAGGATAGCACAAGCAGATGAGTGATGGTAATATTTCTTATTTTTTTTTTAACGTATAATAACTAGTGATCAAATTTTAAACATGAGTTTATGTCGAATACATTGAATAGCTTAATAATCACATTAAAACTGTGGGTTATGATAAAATATCCCTCAAACACGGTTAACTTTATCTATATCATTTTAGTTATTGATTCCAGTCTCAAGTTCAAATACAAGAGGAGTGAAAGCAACTGATAAAAAAGATGTATTGCTTGCACTTTATACTTTCATATTTGTTCACTAGATTTTTGTGTTTCTCACGACTCTCTTGGCTGACATTCCAATTAATAAATTTTGAGCACAATGTAAAATTTCCTTTTGTTATTTACACAATAACCAAATTTATGTATATACTGAATATATTGAGGTTTTTACACGTTTGTACGTACTATTTTGCATTAAGCAAAAGTTAACACACATTTTTCTTTGTGCACGTCCAACTGACATGCCAATATGTACTGTTATATAATAATAATATTTTAATATACCATTTACTTTAAGATGTTAAAAATGATATTTATATATATCATTTAACTTGATATAGTTAAAATGATACTTTTTATATATTGTACCAGGTAGTTTATAATTAGTAAAAAATGGCGTCTAAAGCAGTTGATGTTTCTTCTTCTCCAACAAACCCACCAACATAAAAAACTCTCTCTAAACATCACACGTACGCACAGGTGGCTAGAACGCTTCCAGTCAATCCTACACATCCTACCCCGTGTTCAAGACCTCGCTGTTCCGTCTAGTTTCAGCCGAAAACGAGATCTCAGATTTGCTTTAGATCTGGAGAGACATCTTACTTCACTAAAGAGTGTTGCAAACCCCTGAGATGCTTCGGATGCGGTTGGAATGGTCACATGTGCGCCCACTGCAAGTCCTACGCAAATCGATCTCCCGGCTTAGGTCCACCTGAACCCTTATCTAAAGGAGATCACTGTTTTCAGTTGTATATAAAAGCACGAAGCCGAAATGCTTATTCCTAGCCCTTTCAACATTTCAGCACAGGGACGAGATAGTGAAGCAACCAATAAAAGCGAGTAAGGTTGTCAGCCGTGAGCCACTTAGTAACAGCTTCACATCGAAATCGGATAGGGATATCATGTTTGACAAAATGCCTGACTTTGGTTCTGCACTTGCCTTGCATTCACCAGACCCATTAAGTTTGGACCCCTTAGCAACTTTCTTGTCTCAACCATCGTTGACTGTAACTAACCATAGATCGGAAGCTATCACGATAGCTAGTATATCTACAATAAACTCTCTTGAATGCTTTGACAAATCAAACGGCTTCCCGCTATTGGAAAGGCTGGTCGAAGATGATGAATGTCCACTTTCTGAAATCGGCAAAGTGAACCTATTGACAATAATGGGACATGGGACTTCATTGGCTTATGGTTGTGTCGAAAAGGAGACTAACCACATTGTATCGTTCTCAAAAAGACATGGAGGCGATGATCCATGTGCATATGGATTGGATGCTTCTAGGCTACTATTGCTTGATGTTAGTGAGATTTTTTGTCTCACAACAACAAACTAATTATGAAGCAATTTAGGTGCAGTACGCTTCCGTAATTGTGAATTAACAAATTTTAGTAGTACAAAATTCACCTTACGGGTAGTAATTATGCTGCTATATGCTTACACAATTATATAGTTTCACTTTAACTGTTTGTTGAAATGTCAAGTTCATCTTATATCCAATTTAAATAAGATCAAAGATAATCTAATACATAAAATAATAAATAAAAAGTGCAGAAAAGGTAAAAGACACAGAGATTTACGTGGTTCGGATTTCAAGAAATCCTACGTCCATGGATCAAATGTTTTTTTATATCCTTATTGTTGGTACAAACTATTTAATGGCAGAGAGTACAAGTATATTTAGTATTGAATTTAGAGAAACCGTCAAAAGTCATTTTCTCTGCAATAGTACTTTTCTTTTATAGCACTATGATATCACGCGGATTGCTAATTTCCTAACCTAGCTTTTCTTCTCCATCGTTTGATCCTTCCGCGTGGCATTCATCACATTGCTTATTGATTTGTGCATAGATTACTAAGGTGGCTTAAGTATAGGTGGTTCTTTAGGTGGGAAGATTTGGCTAAACACGGGAATTTTGAATATGAAGTTAGGCGGGAAATTTAATTTTGGCATTAAGGATTAACTTCTGAGTTTGAATTGGAAGCTAAGATTTACTTATCTGTAGTGTCGTAGTTGCCATGGAGTATGACAACATGGATACGACTTGAAGTTGGGCATGATCTGCTTTTTGAAGAGTCGGTGCATTCCTCTTTGGATATTGGTGCAGTTCCTTAGTTGATGGTGACGCGGCTCGTGTACAAGGTGTCGGCGTAGATTCCAGGAAGGTGAAGGCATAATCACTAATGAGATGGCAGTGCAGTTTCATTAACTTGGCAGCACTACCCTTTACTCCCTTTTGGTAGAGGCATCCTTTGGGTTTATTTTTGCTTGCATGCAGTACTTAGTTTTATTGCTTTGGGATGGAGCGATCTCCCAACTTGCTCCTTGCCATTTTCTGTTACGGCATTAGTGCGGTTCGTCTATGGAGGTTGTGTAGTTCGCTTTTGATTTACTTGATTTTTGCAGTGCCTTTTGACTTTGACTTCTTTGTCGCACCGCTGGTTGTGTATGGACTACAAACCATTTAGTTGTCTTTGAACATAACCTATTGGACTTCGTGTGTCCCACTTTACACAGTTCCTTTTTGATGAAGCTATGGCCTGTCTTACCTACTCATTGGAATTATGCAGTCTGTTTATTTCATATGCTTGAATCATGGATCAACGTCGCATATGTTTATAGTAGAAAAATGGTTATATTAGTTTCCCCCAAGTCTACACTAATATATATCAGGGCAGACTTTTCATATTCGTACCTAGTTTTCTCAGCTGCACCGTTAATTGCTTCGCATTTAATGCTCTTTACACATGTCTCATTGCGAATGGCTACGTTTTAAGATCATTTGCATACAAATCATTTCGAATTCCAGTAAATCCACCTCGTTCTTTGTGTATCTGGGATTGTCATTATTAATATCTAATGGTCATCGATTATCGTATCGTTTAAGTTTTAGAGTTGTGATTATTTTACTAAAAACCATATAAGGTTTCTCTTCTCTGTCCTTGTTCCCTTTTTTACTTACTCAAAATTTCTAAATTCGAATCGTGATTTTCCTTCCCTCACATCTCCTTCTTGTTTTCGGTTTTTAATCCACCCCAAACTGTTTTCCCTACTATTTTTGTTTTCTTTTCTTTTATCTATACCTTCCTTTATATCTTTCCTCCCATCCCTTTTATTAATATTGATATTTATATTCACGCCTTTAATATTTTTGGTGAACTGTCTATATGGATCGTTCGATTGATTCTGCGCTTAGACGATATCACTTCTTATTCATTCCTAAATTAGGTTAATTCATCATCATCATCATTATTTGGGGATTTGATTTTGAATAATCTTTTTTATTTGGTTAAAGATCCTAAAAGCATTCTCTCAGTATATATCATTTTTCTCTCTTATTTATTTATAGCTACCAATGATCTTAATTCCAAGTACTCCGGGTCGGAGTTCAGCCCCTTTATTGAATTGACTTCGGCTATCTGTGAAGATAACCAAGTGAAGGGAATCCTCAACCATTTTGGGTTTAGGAATTACACATTGAGGATTCCTACCCCTTCAAGGCGCATCCATATGCCCCCAGAAGGATTTGTTTCAATTACATCTAAACACATCTGAAACGAGTTCTATCTTCCACTTCATTCCATTATTAGGGAATGGTTAACCACTACAAATTTGACTCTAATTCAATTGTATCATGTCTCTTATTATCTATTTACATGCATTTTCATTTTGCATGCTAAGCTTTTGAGTAGGCTCACTCATCAACATTTGTTCTTGTATTCGGTTCATGAAAACGCTGCTTCGGGCAGCGATGGGTTTCATTATGTTCAAGCTATGAAATCTATCCTTTTAGTCCCACCATGCTGCGAAGCTCAGAGTTAAGCGGATCAATTTTATACATTTCTATTCGAGATGGCTTTATTTCCTCCTTTCAATCTCCTGGTATTATTTCCATTCTTTATTGTTTTACTTCTTCTCTTCTTTTTTTATACTACTCCGACTTGCATATTCTTTTCTCTTTTTTCTTTTCTTTTTGATTAAATGCCATAACATCTCCTGCGTAGATCGAGATTCATTTACGTTACGCATAGCCACCACGATTAGACTTGATAAAGACATTCGTAAGGGTTTTTAGATGTTTGAGGCCTACCATTCTGTTTAAGTGAATCCTTAAACCCTAGCTTTGTTATTTTTCTCTATTTCTTAGGTTTTGGGAAATTTGTAATAATTTTTCTTTTCATATCGTTAAATTTTTAGTTGTTGCTATGGTGGTTTTCGTGAAAACTTTATAATTGATGAATGGATTTGGGTGCTTAGATGTTTGACCTTAGTTTTGTTGTCTGTACATTGCTATAACTTATAAATTTTGGTGTTCTCATTGGATGTAGCAACGTTTTTAAGTTAATATTATTTTCCTTTTAGGTAGGAATTGTTAATGTCGATAAACCTCTTTTATTAGAGCCATACAAATGGGATAACCTAGTTCAATATTCAAGGGGGTGCATTGAAAGTTTTAAAAAATAAGCTGCAGAAAGATTATCAATGAGGGCCACCTTTGTTCGTAGAAGAGAAACTGAGATGGAAAGGTCTATCACCCAACTAAAAAGGGAATCTCAGGAACGCTTATTCAGAATTAACAAGTTATTCGTGAGAGGAATGCGCTCTATGACCTAATGTTGGGCAAATGGGGTCCTTCGTTATAGAGTGAACTGCTTCCTTTAGGACATCCCCATTTGTTATGGTTTAAAAATAGACTTATTCATAAGCAATGATAGTGTCTTTTTATGCACTTTTGATCCTTGATTGAATAAAACATTTTCATGACTTAGGCACCTTCATATTCTTTTATTTATCATGCATACATTTTTTTATGTTTGTTTCATTTGATTATTCATCATTTTCTTACTTGGTCGTCTTATATTCATAGGGTACCCTTACTCTTCATGGAAGCAATAACTCTTCTATCATTCTTTGCAATTCTTACCTAAGGGAGTAGGCTTTACCAAATGTCTTTGAGAGTTATGGAACTTGAATTAAATTACTTGAGATTGCTAATGCATACCTCAATAAAGAAAAAGAATTGATTGCTGGCGACGTTTGAGATGAACTACGCATGGAATACAAAGAACAAACGCGATAATTTAAAGAGTCTAAGCAGGCTAACTTTCGAAATTATAATTACATCACTAAATAATGAGCTGACTTATCATCCGTACAAAATAAAACACATGAGTTGGAAAAGAAGCTAAAGGCTGCGCAGGATCGCATCGCTGAATTGGAGAAGTTATTGAAAGATGTCGAAGGGTTGTATAGAGTTTCCTTTGAGGAGATTAAGAAGCTCAAAAAAACTATCGAATAGTTGTCCCACCAAATTACCCATCAACTAGACGTATAAGGCAATCCTTTTTCTGATATTGCTACTCCTAAGGCGTCTTCTTTTAGGGCAGTTCCAGCTCTTCCTTTTAGTTTGGATAGCGAGGGGGCCTTACAATGGAAAAAAGAATTGGTAGCTTACTATCAAAACAATGTTGATGAGTTGAAGGTTGTCTATGAAAGGAGGTTGGAGGATTCTAAGAGGGAGAGGAAGGTAGAAGGGCCCTTGTTTGCTCATAAATTATTTGGTGCATTTTTAAAAAAACCAAGAAGACAAAGGTAGAAGTTTGGGATCTAGAAAGGGTGTGGTATATAGCTATTGAGTGAATCAATGAGTTAGAAGATTTGATATCTGAATCGGATACCAATACGCAACCCTTACTTATGATTTCCCACACTCGCACTCTCTAACACTTGGAATTTCTGGACCCATGCAGTCTGATTTGGTGGAAATTTTCAGATAAGAGAAGGTTAGGCACATTATGGCCGACATAGCTGTAAAGTGCACAATTGACGTGTTTAACCATTTCTTGCCAAAATTAGACTTAAGTTTTTTTATAATCGATATGATTACGTTTTTAGGAGGCAAGTCCTAGGAAATTCTTGGGCTAGTGAAAACTATAACCCAAGGCTCCTTGTTGTTGTTATGTCTCGTCGTTCTTCAGTTGTTATAACTGAGAAACCTCTGCCTCATACTGCTCAAGCTTTTAACAAGAAAAGAAGACTCCAAATGAGGGTGGAACCAATGTCCGAATATGCTGTTTTTAGCGACTGCATGGAATTTTAGCTTATAACGTGTATTTCTTTTATACATATTTAGCACTTTATGACGAATTGGAATGAATTCGGGAAAAAATTGTAAATTTGTATGCCTATCTCTTTGAGCTTCATGCAAAATTTCTATAGAATTTTTCTTAACCCGTACTACATGAATTTCTCCTTCTTCTTTTCGCAACAACTCTTAACTCTGAATGTGATATAACTTTTTTCACGCAATTGGCATGATATGCTTTGCTTTGGGGTAAAGATTTTCTGTTTTGAATGTGAAGTCAAGTCATGGGTTTACAAACCCTTATTTCATGCATATGATTTTTTATACTGGTTTGGACGGTCTAATATCTCTATGCCCAATGAAGTTTCTGCTGAAAAGCTGAGTTATGTCATTATAACTCTTATGTGATTTAAAAAAAATAAAATTGACAAGTAGATTTTATACCGGTTCGGACTATCTAATATCCTTACATCCAGTTTATTATTTTATTAACCTCTTTCAATCACAACTTTGTAAATCATACTTCATTACAAGAAATGAAATATCAAATAAAGTAAAGTTGGAGGTGTTCTCAGTTCCATGCCATTGGGATTAGGTTCCCATCAGGTCTAAGTAGGCGGTATGCGCTGTTTCAGAGCGTTTCAGTAATTACCAAGGGTCCCGCTTAATTCGATCCTAGCGCTCTCTCTGTTGGGTCCTTTGCAGCTATTACTTTTCTTAGTACTAGTTCTCCCTTCTGGAATTTCCTTTCTCTGAGTTGCGAATTATAAGTCCTTGCCAATCTTTGCCTATAAACAACGGACCTAACCGCTGCTTCATCTCTTTTTTCTTGTATGAAGTCTAATGCAGCTTCTATCAAGTGCGAATTTTGTTCGATCACGTATGATAAGCACTGATGTGATGGAATGTCTACTTTGACTGGCAGCATAGCTTCATAACCATGTGTTTGGGAATATGGGGTATGACCCATAGGAGACCTTGTGGATGTCGTATATGCCCATAAAACAAAGGTAGCTCATGCGCCCATTTTCCCTTGGCTTTCATGAGTCTCTTTTTTAGCAGCTTCTTTATAGTTTTGTTTGCTACTTCGACCAGTCCATTTGCCTATGGGCAAGCTACTAATGAGAAGCTTTTGATTATGCCATTTTTCTCAAAAAGGTCGACAAAATATTTACTTTCGAACCGTGTTTCGTTGTCAAAGATTATTTTGTTTGGGATCCCAAATCTAGCGACGATGTTCCTAACCACAAAGGTGACAATTTTCTTTGAAGTTATGGTTGCAAGTGTTTCAGCTTCTACCTACTTAGTAAAGTAATCTACCGCTACTACTGCATATCTTGCCCCATCTTTGGACCTTAAGAGTGGGCATGTCAAGTCAGTTCCCAAAATATCGAACGGCTATGGGTTGGTCATGGGGCTTAGTTCATGTGATGGCAATTTTTGGGATACTAGAAAACTTTTGACACTTATCACATCTTCAAACGAACTCATGTGCGTTACTTAGTGCAGTTGGCCCGAAATAGCCTTGTCTCATTATTTTCTTAGCTAACTCTATTCCTCCTGAATGATCTTCGCGGTATCCGTTATGTACCTCTCTCATGAATCTAGTTGTCTCTTCTTATGTCACACATCTTAGGTAGGGGGTTGAATAGCCCCTCCTATAAAGTATCCCATCAAAGAACGTGAAGTAGGGAGCTTGGTACCTAATTTTCCTTGCTGCATTCCTATCCATTGGTAAAATTCCTTCTAGTAAGAAACATTTGGTAAGGGTCATCCAATATTATGCTTCTTCCTTATTCATTACTGGCAGGGAATGGTTATCTTAAATCTTACATGTTTCCCCTTGACTTGCGGCCTCTTGACCCTTTGGTCATTGAGCTCGCAACATGACCAAAATTTGTTGCATTTCAGAAATACTTGGTTCGGTTAAATGTCCTACAGGAACTACCTTCATTTCCTACGCAACCTTAGTTCTTTCTGGCTTAACTAAAGAATTCACTGAAGCATTTTCTTCTTTAGGGGTTTGCTCTATATCAAATTGTTCAAACTAAGACAATAACCATTTGGACAGTTTCACATATTTGGCCAAGGTTGGTTCTTTAGTTTGGTAATTTCTCTACACTTGATTTACAACAAGTTGGGTATCACTATGGATTTTAATATGAGTTATCTTCATTACCTGTGCCATTTTTAGCCCAGTGATGAGTGCATCAAACTCTATGGCATTATTCGTTGCTTTGAACTCTAGTTGAACTGCCCCTATACATCATCAGCTTATTTGGAGTAATAAGTACATACCCAATTCATACCCCCTTGTTCATTTGATGCGCCATCTACATGGAGTTCCCAAACCTTTGGAGGCTCCTCTGTTCCCTCGTTTGGTTGCATTGTCGTAGTTGTGTATTACACGAAGAAATTGGCTAGAGCCTGACATTTGATGGCGTTTTGAGGGTAGTAGGAGATGTTGTACTTACTTAGCTCAATGGCCCACTTTAAGAGACGACAGGATGATTCTGCAATATTTGCTTTAGTGGCTTGTCCGTTAGTACTTTGATAGGATGTACCTAGAAATATGATCACAGTTTTACGATTGTAAGTAATAGGTTATAAGCTATCTTTTCTATCATGGAGTAGTTTAAATCTGCTCCCTTCATATGCTTGCTGGTGAAGCATATTAACCTTTGTACACCGTATTTTCTCATACCACTTTCTCATACCGCTGCTAGGCTCATAGCTTGATTTTTTATAGCTAAGTATACAAATAGATCCTCACCTTGGATTGGCTTTAAAAGTATGGGTGGATTGGTTAAGTGATCCTTTGACACCACAAAAGCTGCTTTGCATTCTTCCATCCATTCGAAGTTTCTGCACTTCTTGATTAGATCAAAGAAAGGAATGCATTTATTTGTAGGCTCGGAGATAAACCTACTCAAAGCTGCCACATTCCCTTGCAAACTCACCACACCTTTGGGATTGTTTGGAACCTTCATTTTTCTGATGGCTTTAATTTTCTCTAAATTGGCATCTATTCCTCTTGCGCTCACTATATATCCTAGAAATATTTCAAATTGGACTACAAAAGTACACTTTAGTGGATTCAACTTCATCCCACACTACTTTAGGGTGGCGAAGGTTTCCTCTAAATCTTGCACATGGTATAAAGTGTTTTTAGGATTTCACTAACATGTCATCGACATAAACTTTGACATTCTTCCTAATTTTGTTCTTTGAACATCATGTTACTAGCCTCTGATACATTGCCCTCACATTTGTTAACCCAAACAACATTACTTTATAGCAATATAATCCCTTATCGGTAACTAAGCTTGTATGCTCTTGATTTGGCTCAGACATGGCTACTTGATTGTATCCTGAATATGCATTCATGAACGTTGGTAGTTCGTGTTCACTAGTTGCATCAACCAACTAATATATCCTAGGCAATGGGATGTTATCCTTAGGGCATGGCTTGTTGAGATTTGTGAAATCTATGTAGGTTCTCAATCATCCACTCGACTTTATTACCAAAACTGGGTTTTCTATCCACTTTGGGTAATTTATTTCTTGGATGAACCTATTTTCCTTTAACTTCTTGATTTCTTTATGAAGGGCATTGTATATTTCTTGATCTAGGGTACACTGTTTGGCTTGACTGGATATGCATCGACATGTATGTTGAGAGCGTGGAAGACTATAGCTGGATTGATTCTCTTTATATCCGAGTGAGGCCAAGAAAAAAACCATGGGATCTCTTTAGGAAATCAATCAACTCTATACGTAGTTCACTACTTAAGGTTCTTTCCAATCTTCATAATTTTTCTCGAATCCAAAGGATCTATTGGGCCATCTTCCAAGTCATCCACTGGCTCTAGATCTTTGCTTTTCATTCCTAGACGTGGATCCATCTCATCCTCTACTTTCTGTGACTTTAATGAGACTGTGCTCTCATGAGATAGAGAGAAATCTGATAGATATTGCACAAATACTAAGTGATATTCATCAATTCCAACCACGTGCAAATAATCGCTTTTTGCTTTCCTTGTAGGTATATGGTTGTAGGTTGACCTGTTTCAGTATTTGCCTTGGAATTTGGTTCCAATGCAGTTCTTTGAAATGGCTTATTGTTTTTATTTTCATTTTTGCAAAATTAGAAGAGACAACAGTATAATTTTAAACAATTTTATGGCTAGGATTCAAAGTTATATTATATAGTTCCCTAGCTGATAACTGTTCTCATTTCACACTCCCTACTCCTACAAAGGTATGAAACTTCATGAGTAAGTCCTTTTGAGAAATGCAGCCCCTGATTCTATCAATGCAGGCCTCCCTGAGAAAGCAATATATGGGGATTATTGATCTATAATAAGGAAGCTTGCATAGATAGATCTTTGTAGTAGCATAGCTCCCGCAGTAGCAAGGAGTCGTGCCATTCCCACTGGCACAGTTGCTGTGTTGTTAAAGCAATATAGAGGTTTTAGGTTTGGCTTCAGGACTTCGATTAGGAGTCTCATCTTGTTGTATGCTACTTTAAAGATTACATTCAAAGAGCTTCGCAAATCCACCAAAAATTTCTTTATTGTGCAGTTCGAGATCTATACAGTTATACCTAGAGGATCTTGATGTGGGAATGTAATCCCAACTGAATTTGCAGAGGTAAACATGATGTTTGGCTTGGGCTTTTTCTTAATGTGAAACAAATTTCTCCTTTTCCTACAAGGTGGGGTCCCTCATAAATAGAAGCAATAAGTGACTTGGGGTTCCCCGCTAGATCTTCATGAGGATCTGGCGATTGGTTTAACGGGGTAATATTATTATCTTTCTGATATGTGCCTAGGTATCCATTTTGTATTAATATTTAAATTTCACTTTTCAAGTGATGGCAATTGTCAGTGTGGTGACCTTTACCCTATGGAATCTGCAGTGTGCGCTGCCTTTAATTGCTTAAACTTCTTCCTAGTTTCTATTATTTGGGACATTGTAGGCCAATTTAGTTCGGGTCATTTCGTAGATCTATCCTCTAGTATGGTTCAATGGGGTTTTTGTTGTATAACTGAACTCTCCTTTTCTTTTCGCGGGCGGGTTTTTGTAGTTTTATGCCCCCTTCCTTTCATTCTATGCTGGAGCAGCTCTTTCTATAGACATCTCTATAGTTGGTCTTGCTTCCTTGGTACGTATATAACCACTAGTTCTCTCGTAAAAAGCCTTTATACTCCTTCATGGTTTTCTACTATTCTTGTCCCACATGTTTGTGTTTTTTTCACTCCCTTACGAGCCACCATAAGTAATGCCTCCTCATTGGTCATCCATACTCTCATTGCTTCCGACTTAAAGTGTTTGATATAACTGTGTAAGCTTTCATCATCCCTTTGCTTGACAAGGCATAGTGTTGAGGTCTGGAGAGACTTCCCTTCCTTCATTAAATTGCCTGCGGAAATTCGTTGATAGTTGAACCCAAGAATGAATTTCTCTTGGAAAATACCTTCAAAACAACTTAAAAGCTGCACATGTGAGGTATACTGGGAATAACTTGCGGCGGGCTAGTCTTCCCACCTTTAGTATGTCTATGTGGTATTCAAATTTACATAGATGGTCGTTCGGATTAGATGATCCATCATAATTTTCAATTATCAAGGCTCTGAAGCTATCGGGGAAGTCTGATTCAATAATTGCTTCGTTGAATGGTGAAGAGCACTCTCCCCTCCTTGTTATTCTGCTCACATTGTCTGACTAACTACTCCATATAGGCTTTGAGTTCCCATATCTCCTCTTTCTTAGCACTCATTCAAAATGAAACATCTCTACAGACCGAAGTTGCCTCATCAGTATCTTGAGGAACATGGTTACTGTGCTTTTCCAACAGTAGAGGATTGATATTATTCGGATTAGATTTCATGTTCAGGTATATTTAGACCTTGTTCTTTACCCTTTATCCCAAACTTAGCAATCCAACATCACCTCCTCATTATTGAGATTGCCATATTTGTCCCTTGCTTGCACTTATTGCATAGCACGTGAAAGTTGACGGTGAGTTATGGAGCTGTGGGAATTTGATGATCATGGTGAGGGACTTTGGGATACTAGCTTTTTGATCCAAGTCATCCTTTCATCGATCTGGGTAGCAAAGTTGTAAAGGGAATCCAGTATGTGGTGAGTAGCTATTTTTTTGGTGGGCAGTGGGGTTTAGATAATAAAATAAAGGGTATGTTACTGGCTTTCACTGCTAGGTGCTTAAGCTCTTGTTGAGGAGGGGTAGAAGAGTTTTTAGGTTGCATGATTCAAATTTTGGGAAGTTGTGGAAATCGAGGATGTGGATAGTTTAGGTAAAGTTTGTTGGGGGCTCGGCCGTCCTTCTAACGGTAAAATGTTAGTGATATTTTTTGTGTCACAACACCCAACTAATTATGAAGCAATTGTGGCACAGTGCACTTCCATAATTATGAATTAACAAATTTAAGTAGAATTAAATTCGCCTTAAGGGTAGTAATTATATTGTTGTATGCTAATACAATTATGTAGTTGTACTTTGACTATTTGTTAAAATATCAAGTTCAACTTATATCCAATTTAAGTAAAATCAAAGAGAATCTATATCTGAACATAACAGATAAAAAGTGCAAAAAAGTAAAAGACACAGAGATTTACGTAGTTTAGATTTCAAGGAATCATACATCCATTGGTTAATGCTTTTTTTATTCTACTTGTTAGTACAGATTTTTTTAATGGCGGAGAGTATAAGTGTATTTAGTATGGAATTTAGAGAAACTATTAAAAGTCCTTTTCTCTGCTACAGTGCTCTTCTATTTATAGCACTATGACATCATGCGGATTTGCTAATTCCCTAGCCTAGCTGTTCTTCTCCAACATTTGATCCTTACACATGTCATTCATTACATTGCTTGCTGATTTGTGCATGGATTGCTACTGTGGCTGAAGGTATAGTGGTTTCTTTCGGCGGTAAGATTTTGCTATAGGCGCGAATTTTGATTATGGAGTTAGGCAGGAAATTTGAATTTTAGCATTAAGGATCAGCTTCTGAGTTTGATCTAGAAGCCGTGCTTTACTTGTCTGTAGTGTCGTAGTTGACATGGAGTATGAAAACATGAATATAGCTTGAAGTTGAGCATGATCTGCTTTTTGAAGAGTCGGCGCAATCCACTTTGGGTGTTGGTAAAGTTACTTAGTTGATAGTGACACAACTTGTGTACATGGTGTCAGCGTAGATCCTAGGAAGGTGATAGCTCGGTCACTAATGAGATGGTGGCGCAATTTCATTGATTTGGCGGTGCTACCCTTTATTCCCTTTTGGTAGAGGCATCCTTTGGGTTTATCTTTGCTTGCACGCAGTACTCAGTTTCGTTGTTTTGGGAAAAGGTGATCTTCCAACTTGCTCCTTGCCATTTGTTGTTACGGCATTAGTGCGGTTTTTCTATGGAGGTTGTGTAGTTTGCTTTTGATTTGACTTGATTTTTGCACTGTCTTTCGACTTCGACTTCGACTTCTTTGTCACGTCGTTGGTTGTGTATGGACTATGAACCATTTAGTTGTCTTTGAACAAAATCTATTGGGCTTTATGTGTCCTACTTTGCACAGTTCCTTTTTGATGAAGTTATGGCATGTCTTACCTTCTCCTTTGAATTTTACATTCTGTTTACTTCATACGCTTGGATCACGGACCTATGTCGCATATGTTTATAGGAGAAAATTAGGTATAACACCTGACAACTTAGATGAAGGGGAAGAAAAATCCTGTGATACTGTTGGGACATTAGACATAATGGAGTTGAATTCGAATGTGGTTAGGCAGGGGGATTGTATATAGTGGATTTGGGTAGAGAAAGAAACGTGGTAGGTTATTTTTTACCAATATATAAGGAGATCCTAATCACAGAGGGGACGTGTTAGTAGATTTTGTTTAGGAAATGGAAATGGGTAGTGAGGTTAATGTTGGGGATGCAGGCAAAATTATTCCAAACGATGATGGGGATAATGTTGGTATTATAGATAGGAATACTACTGTGGTTTATGAATAGAATTATGGTAGTGTGGACAAGAATGGGGATGATGGCATGCTTAATAAGTCGAACATTGATGATAAGATTGGATGGGAAAGCGGGTGTGAATAAGGAAGTGGGTTTTTTGGAGGAAATATAGTGGATGTGGAGAGGAATGGAGAGTTGGGAAAGCTGGACACTGTAGCAATGGCTAGAGGGTCTTATTTAGATGTGAGTAATTTTGTTGAGGGTTGGCGGGATGAAACTTTGTTCATGGAAAGGGTGTGTGTTGGTAGGATTTGGTCCGGGCTTTATTTAGAGATAGTTATTCATGATCCGTTGAGTTCTGAAGCGACCGTAGATGCTTGCTTCGTAGTTGATTCAGTCTCGGAGCAGACCTTGAGCCCAAACCATGTTACTAGGCAATAGTCTCTCTAGATTTGCTGCTCAATGAGAAGGAGTGCACGACTTCATGATTCCACTATAGGCGTGGCTAATAGAGCCCCTAGCTCTAGCTCGAGTTTGGTTGACCCCTTAGGTAGCACCTACTATTCTACAATGTAAATGATTTATCTACTAGTGCAATACTTGATTTAGCTAAGAAGCCAGGATTTGTATTTGATTTAGAGAAGTCTAAAATAGAGTATATTAGGAACAAGGAACTAAAATGGATGATCGCTCAGACCATGAGATATATCGGTTGGAACGTTAGGGGTTTGCAAGACCTTAATAAATGCAATAAAATTAGGACCTTTTTAAAGATAATAATATTGACATAGCCTTTTTACGAGAAACTAAAATAGAATGTCTCGATTATTGCTTTTTTAAAAGCTTTGGGGGGAGGGGGTTT
This sequence comes from Allium fistulosum, assembly GCA_030737815.1. Classification (NCBI taxonomy): domain Eukaryota; kingdom Viridiplantae; phylum Streptophyta; class Magnoliopsida; order Asparagales; family Amaryllidaceae; genus Allium; species Allium fistulosum. The sequence goes on along the minus strand of CM060904.1, from coordinate 1,211,615,327 downwards.
CTACCTTATTCACTGGGCTTATCTCCTTGCTAGGGGTAGCTCGGAAGGTTTAATGGTGAGTTGAAAACATAATTGTGTTAAGCTTCTACACACTTTCATCAACCTCACTCAATTTATCTTATTTTCACTGATTTAAGAGACGATTCTTCATTAAATGTATCTAATGTGTATGGGCTACATAATAAATTTGATAGAATGGTTCTTTGGAGAGAATTTCTCAAGTTTAGATCCCTAATCAATGATCCTTGGGTGATAGGGGGATTTCAATGTGACTCGGTTTTAAGGAGAACACTCGGCCAATGAAGGTAGTGTATTTGCCAAAGAAGAGTTTGACAGTTTATTATTAATCGAACTACCACTTAGTAATAGGCGATTTACGTTGTCGAACTCTAGAGAAGTCCCTTCGATGGTGCTCCTTATTTGCTTCTTCATTAGTGAAGAAATGGAAGACAAATTCCCAGTTTTTCTTATGCAAGGGCTCCCAACCGTGTATTTTGATCATTGTCTAATTATCCTCTATTGCGAAAACCATCACTTAATTCATAGAACTTTTAAATTTGAGAAGATGTGGCTTTTAGAACTTAATTTCATCGATTTATTTTCTAATAAATTGCTCACCATGAGCAACAATAATACTAGATACTCATATAATATAGCTAAAACATTTATTAGTAAGCTTAAGGACTTAAGAATTTTTCTTAAGAAATGGAACAAATACATTTTTAGCAACATTAGGACTAAGAAAAATAAACTGCTTCTCAAAATTTTAAAATTAACTAAATTGGAAGAATCTAAAATCTTAAACATCTCTGGACAAAATGTTGTTTTTAAACCTTAAAGAAGAACTAAACAAATTTATTTCGCAAGAGGAAATAATGTTGAAACAAAGATCTAGGATCCAAATAATGGACGAGGGTGATAAGAATACCAAGTTTTTCCATAAAGTTGCTAATGGACGCAAACATAGTAATTTAATAAACTCTTTACATATTAATAATGTGGAAATTTTTGATCAAAATGAGATCAATAATGCCTTCACTAACTACTACAAAGACATTTTTGGAACTAACAGAGATCATAGAATTAAAGCTAGGTGGAATGAGTTGTATTCAAAAGCAATACAAGGATCATTTTAGACGACTTGGATAGAGGAGATATTGAAGGTAATCAATGACATGTCTAGTGAGAAATCGTGTAGACCAGATGGATTTCCAATGCTGTTTTATAAGAATTTTTGGCATGCTTTAAAATATGACTTAATCAAAATGCTTAACATGCTTTATAATGGTAATTTACATCTAGGAAGACTTAACTTTGCTACTGTAATTTTACTGCATAAAAAATTGAGTGTGATAGTCCTAAGGGATTTTAGGCTGATTTCGTTAATTAACCATTCTTTAAAAATTATCTCAATGGTTTTGGCTAACAAGTTAAGCACTAAAATAAATAATTTAATTATTGTCTCTCATTTCGCCTTTACCAAGGGTAGAAATATCACGGGCGAGGTCGCTGTAGTACAAAAATTTATAATTATTGTTATAAAAATAATATCAATTGTGCCCTTTTAAAGCTTGACTTTGCTAAAGCCTTTGATTTAATTGACCTACTTTAGGCTAGGGGATTTAGTTGCAGATGTGCAGGTTAGATTATAACCTTACTTAAAAAATGGAAACTCGAGTATAATGGTTAATAGCATTCTGGGAAACAAAATTCAATCTAAATATGGACTTAGGCAATGAGATGCTTTGTTCCCTTTACTGTTCAACTTAGCAGCGGATGTATTTTCTACGATTATAACATATATCAGAAATGGGGCCCTGAATAATGTTGGTTGATATCACTAGCAATGGTATTTATGTTCTTCAGTTTGCGAATGACACCATGCTTTTTACCTCGCACTTTCCTCATCACATTACAACATTAAAGTTTATCTTATATAGCTTTGAAATGCTTATATGGCTCAAGATCAACTTTGACAAAAGTTCGGCTTTATTTTTAAATGATTTTGATAATGTTGAAAATCTTGTTGCTAATGCACTAAATTGCAAAATCATGACTTTTCCCATGCACTACTTAGGGTTTTTGATTAGATCAAGTTAAAAAAGGAAGAAAGGCAAATAATACTTGACAAAATTAGTAAAAAATTAACTTATTATTGGAACTATAGATTTTTATCTAGAGTATGTAGAATCATTCTAATCAACTCAATTTTGTCGGCTTTACCAATCTTTTGGATGTTCCGTTACCTTTTTTCCAAATAGATAATTGATAAAATAGACAAAATCAGAAGAAATTTTTTATGGAGTTGACATAGTTCGTGTAGTAGTAGTAGTTGTCTAGTTAATTGGGAGATGATCTGTAAATCTAAAGAGGATGGAGGCTTTTGAATTATAAATCTACATAATCTTAATGTGTCATTATTAGGAAAATAGTGTTGGAAATTTAATAATAACAATGTAAATCTTATTTGAAAGGAAATGATTTTGAATCAGTTTTATTGTAAAACCTATAACCTTCACCTTACCTCGTCTAACTCCAATAACATGTCTCACTTCTTGAAACCAATCTTAAAAAACTATAATAATTTTAACCTTGGGATCGATACTATATTTTATTCAGGCAACAACACATCATTTTGGCATGATAGCTGGATTTCTATTAGTTGAGTATGAAGAGCTCTTTGATATTTGTAACTACAAAAATGCTTTAATATCAGAAATTTTTACACCTTTAAACGATTTTCCATGGATCTTTAGTTTTAATCATGCTCTAGAAGGTATTTCCTTAACTCAATTTATTTTGCTATGTTCCAAACTAGGGTACTATAACTTAGACAATGATGGAGATTCTAAAATATGGTGCTCGGACGATAGTAAAATGTACTCCTCAAAATCGATTTATAAGTTTTTAAACTTCTCTGGGATCAAGCCAAATATTTTCAAACTTATTTGGGAAGATAACGCTCTTCCCAAAACAAATTTGCACATGTGGTTGATAATACATAAGAAATTAAACACAACTGTATTTTTAAAGAAAAAGAATTTTCTTATAGGTAAAAATTGTGTCTTCTGCAATTTGGACTTAGAAAACATGATACGCCTATGTTTCAATTGTCTCTTAACTAATTCTATACTTGTAAGCACTCTTAACATTTATGACTTAAATGAGATCAACGCTGAGTTTAACTGTGATCACCTTTGGAATAACGTCACATTTTACTATACTAAAAGGTTGTAGAATTTTCTTGTTGCCATTTTCATTATTACTTGCTGATATTTATGGTATGAAAGAAATTAAAGCACGTTTAATAGCGCTAATTGTTCTTCAAATAATCTGGCTTACGTTATAGCCCTTTCTAGTTATAATTGAGTTGCAAACTCTAGCTATAAACTGGCAAAAAATGTTTGCTTCAAAGAATACCTTATCAAAATAAAAGGTCGCATTTATAATTTAAAGGAAAATATTGTCTATAATAATAGAAGAAGCAATATGCCTAAACCACCGAACTAGTTGACACTTTCAATGACAACTCCTCGAGCAATTTATTTCTAATTGAAAACAAATACCAGCTTATTTTCACTTTAGTTTTATTTTTCCCACACAAGTATGTATATAAACTCACATTTATATACATATGTATGAGTTGGATTGTGTATGCTATGATATTGCCTTGGATCAGGTTGTTGATATGTCATCGTCTACGTATGGATGGCTCACCATTGATGTTTTTGCCCATGCATATGGCCCATGAGTTAGAGATGCTATGATACTCCTGATTTGCTTTTGGTACTTTTGCCCTTTATTACACGATGTTGTTTTTTGGTTCTTTCATCTTTGGTGGCCCCCTTCGACTATTCAATATTTTATCTTGTCAATTCTTCTTGAATTCCACATTACTAGGCTGTAGTTCTTCTTCAGAGTAGTCCACCATTAACATAATTTTTAGGTATTGGGAGAGGGGGCTCTCTCTTTTTCTTTTCCATGCAAGAGGGGATTTGCTACCTATCAGGCTTGTTGACAGCTCATTTATAAAGTGTAGTACATAAGTTCTCTCCTCCTAAAGAGGATTACTCATTGTCTATAAAATAAAAGGTCGCATTTTCATGTATTGTTTGAATTTAGGATTTTGAAATGATATTTTTGTACATCATTGTATTTGAGACATTCAAAATGATATATCAAATATCATTTGATTGAAGAAAATATATGTTTGATATACGCTAAAAGATAATTAGTGTATGTGTGTGTATTATTGAAGTTTAGAAATGAAATATAATGAAAAATATTAAATGATGTTTTATATATCATTGTTGTAAAGGGTGAATTAAATACATTTGATGAGATCATATTGATATATATATATATATATATGTATGTATGTATGTATGTATATGTATATGTATATGTATATGAGCTAGGATCCGTAGACCCCTTATTTAACACCATCACTTAGCCTCTTGATTTCAACCACATGTTTATATTTAAATAATATGCCCATGTGATAGAAGAGAGAAAGTCTAATTATTTAAATATAAACATGTGGTTGAAATTAGAGGGCTAAGTGATGGTGCTAAATAAATAGGGTTGTGGATCCTAGCTCTCTATATATATATATATATTATGATTTCATATTGTACCTAATTAAGAGACGAAATATATATATATAGGATAATACGTACATACATAAACATATATTGTATTTTTATTAATGAAATAAATATTTATATTTATATTGGGATTAATGACATGATGTGATACCAAAAGAGCTAAATCCATATTAGCTGATTGAATCAGACTTGCAATTTGAATGTCGTAACGTTTTAGCCCATGCCACCATAGTTAAACAGTCTACTGCTCGGGCTTAGAATTTTTGTGATTATCTAATATTGGTATATTACAATTGATAGTCTTGAATTTTACATGACTTGATGTATATTTATTATTACATCTTGGCAGATGGATTGGATAACTACAATATCGGATGGTGAGAGTAGCATGTAGTTCATGTAGGGCACCTATTTGTTCTGTGTGTTACGAGTGAATTGCATCAGAAGAATCCTGATACACATCGAGAACTTCTACTGTAATTTCCAAAAGGAGCACTTGAGGAGATTTTGTGTGTTATGAGTAAGTTACGTCGATAAGGTCTTAATACACATCAAACACTATCATGGTAATTTACAAAAGGATCGGTTGAGGAAATTTGTGATATAGTTGCTTTCAGATTATTGATATACCCTCATTATAAACATTACATGAATATTATAAAAATTGTTTGTGTTTGGTGAAATTATTATTATTATTATTATTTACAGTAATAATAAACAACCAATGAATTATTATAAAGAGGGTGACTTTTATTTACACATAGTTGTTGTTGCATGCACACAATTTGTTAATTGTTGAACGAGTTTGACACATTCATATATGAATTGCGTGTTATTATTTCCTTGAATTTACTGTATTTGATATTTTTTAAAATATCCAATACTTGATTAAATTAGTGGATTGTCGTGTACAAAAGTAATTATTTGTAATGACCAATATTGTAACTTTACAAATTATCAATAAATGGTGTTATAATCAGAGATTCATGTATATATTTAAAAATAAACCTTGAGAAATTAATATAAGTTATATGTATACTTATAAATTAACTTTAAGGAGTTTATTTAAAGTATAATTTGAAGTACGTGGCTTATAAACGTTGAAAGGTTTTGTTAACGCTTTGAGAAAAATCTTAAGCCCTTTTCGGAGGGGTCGACTGTTACATGTACTATTATTTTATTTTGGATATGATTTCACTCATGCTCGACATTGTCTGCCCCATGTATTATATTTAATTATAATCCATATATCAGTCTAAGGATTTATAGGTTTAGAAATTATTTGTATGTAATAGGTAATGGGTGGGCATGTATGAGACACACGTTAATCTATTTAATATAAAAATAAAAATGAAGTGTATATGGTTGTACAGCATATATATGATGTATACTCAAATTAGTTGTGTTATATTTGATAAGTTGTCTTATCTAACATTTTAAAAACTATTACATGTTCTAAGATGTATTATATTTTATTTTGTTCTGATGTCAAATTCTGGGTAGATTTTATATTTAATTTTGTTTATATTTTGTTCTGTTCTGGAAAAAATGCATGTACTATTGCTTTATGCTGATACTGAATACGAGTTTGGTAAGTTATAGTTTGTGGAAAATAGGCACAAGAACAAACTTTGAAAAAAATTTAGGCTGAAGGACAATAAGTTTCATTTTCAAGCTGAAGGACAAACTTTGAAAAAAATTAGGCTGAAGGACAGTGCTAAATATAGCTAGCATTTTGTACAGTGTAAAACCGAATATAATGCTAGTTATAACTAGCATTTTGTATAGTGTAAAAACTGAATATAATACTAGTTATAACTAGCATTGTCCTTCAATCTAATTTTCTTTCAAAGTTTGTCCTTCATCCCAAAAATGAAACTTAGTGTCCTTCAGTTTAATTTTTTTTCAAAGTTTGTCCTTGTGCCTAATTCCCTCTTTTATTTAAATCGTATCAGTGTTATCCTAAAGAAATAGATACATTAGATAGATCATCTAGTGTCTCATCTCTATACATTCGGATAGTTTATGCACTTCGATAGCGTGAATATAGGGGCCAGGCATTACAACAGTGGTAGAATATTGTTGAACACTATGGGATCTCAAGAATATGGAATGCGTTTGGGTTGGTTTGCCAAACCTCAAGCCGACCCTAGACCCAGGGCTTTAATGAGCGGGGCATGGGTCTACTCGCTCGATGATCCAATGTAATGAGCCTTAGCGAATTAAAATAAGGATGGTATTATCGATTTTAGATCTTGAACCCTTCCCATTATCAACCCTAAGTTCAATTATAAGAGCTTCACATTAATTTTTCACTGCTATGAAAATGCTACTCTTTCATTCAAGACACATATTAAAACGTACGCAAATTTGAATTCATAGAAAATAAAGTATATGGCAAGAGCATTGTTATTCCCAGGAAATAAATTTAAATCTCTAGGTTGGACAAATTAAAAACTTAGGGGTCCTTTGTATAGCCTAAAATAAGTTGTTTTTGCCTTTTTAAAAGAAAAAATCAAAAAGTTTATATGGATGGACAAATGTTAAAACTTTTAAAAGTGACCTTTTAACTTAATTGAGAAACCTTTTTTTTTGCTTTTTAACTTACAAAAGTAAATTCAGCAACAGAAGAAATAATAAAAAGTTGAAATCCAAAATTTTTAGAGTTTTAAATTCAAAATTTTAGAATCCAAATTTTAGGAATTAAATTTTTCAAAATTCATTATTTCAAATTTCAACCCCAAAATTCAAAATTTTTATTTTCAAACTAAAATTTCAAAGTTCAAATTTTAAAATGTAGAATTCCAAATTCAAATTTCAAATATCCAATTTTAAAATTTTGAATTATTCAAATTTCATATTAATAAACACAAATTTTCAAAATTTAGAATTTCTCAAGGGAAAGATGTAACATACCCCACTTGGAGGCCCAAAACTAACGACTACGAATGCTGCAATCATCCATAGTTATTAATCCTCGGCGACCAAATACGGGTAATGTTATATACATTAATACACGGAAAAACATGAATATGGAAAAAATTTAAAACATCAAACAAGTTCCATATTCCATTTCAAAACATTTCAAATTCATTACATAATCCTAATACGAGAACCATGTTCAGAGAAAATATATTTATTACAACATACGCAAAGAGCGACATAAGAAGATGCCTCCTTGGATGATTAGAGTATATATATAGGCAATTTAACAGCTTTGCCTTTACAACAACAACACAACAGAATCAAAATAAAAGAGAACTCTAGATAGCTATCATGCCTCTTGCACATCTCCAAAAGCTTATTCATCTAAAGAGATACATGAAAACCTCAACTCTCAAACTCCTCAAAATCAATTGAGTACCCGAGAGTTTAAAGGGAAAACATAAACTTCGAGTCGGACATAAAGCCTGGTATGAATAATAATCTACCATCTCAAACCATTTAGATATCTAGTGAGACCATGCCGCTTAGCGGAACGGGTTTTCCCCTCACTAGTATCTTAAAACCTTTATAAAACCATATGCCGTGCTCCTGCATCTACAATGGTTAAAACAGTTCAAAACAATATGATGATATGCAAAACAAGTAAATCAATTCTTGATTACCCATCCCCATTCATTTTTGACTATCTGTCTCAGTTATAGTTTCTGTGGTTCTATTAACTTATTAGTTTTCATGGGCTCACTAATAACATGTTCAATATTAATGGAATCCCTGTCCAGTTTCATAGTTTTCATGGGATCACTAAGAACCTGTTGGCCCCTGCCAATATCTTTACTGTTTCATGGGTTCTCACTGAACTTATTGGTAACTCGAATATCTTTTCTCTTATCCTAGTTTTCATGGGTTGACTAGGAACCTATTGACTTCTGTCAATATCTTAATCCAGATATAGTTTTCATGGGCTAACTACAAACCTATTGGCCCCTGCCAATATCAAATCATAGATTTCATGGGCTAACTATGAACCTATCTTCTTGACATCTTCGTTTATACATAGGTTTCATGGGCTTACCATGAACCTATTGGCCCCTGCCAATATCTTTTTCATATACATAGTTTTCATGGGTTTACTGTGAATCTATTGGCCCCTGCCAATATCTTCTTTTAATATTTTAGCATCCCATACTCTGGTCTTCCTAACCTCCTGAATGCAATTCTACTCATTCAGAAGTTAATTTAATTTGTATTCACTACTGAGTCAACCTAACTGGTTATTTTTCCCTTTCCCAAATTATAGTTATGGGTCCATTACAATCCGAATATATTCAAATACATATATGAAGAAGCAAACATAATAATACCAACCCCTGTGGTATAATATCCTTGAAATCATTTTATATAAAACTTGGTTAATCCCTTTAACCCATTAATCAAGGAAAACTTATTCAAAACTCCATTTCAAAACACTTTATTTATGCCATGGTTTTCTTTTGAAATGAGATTGGGTTATTTGTTTTGAAAACTAAGGCTTTCGAAACCTTAAAACAATACTTTCGAAACCCCGGGATAACCTCCTTCGAAAGCATAGAAAACTTCTTTTCAAAACATTACATATAAACCTTTCGAAGCTCCTTAAATCAACTCTTTCGAAACCAAAATGTACCTTTCGAAAGTATCAAAACATTACTTAATAGTCCTTAGAAACATAGCTTCGAAACTAATGAAATTACCACTTTCGAAACCATTGAGTTTTGCTTTAAAAACATCTTTTGAGTCAATGTGAATATATACGAAAGTATCCTTTCTAAACCTTTAATCATCATATAAAATTAAAATTGTTTGGGGAAAGCTTGATGCCGTCGGCACCATCCTTTCGAAAGCTTCAAAACATTTAAGTAAAACATTGAAGGATAGCATCGAAACCCCCTTTCGAAGCCATTGCCTTCGAAACCCTTGAACCTTTTCGAAAGAATTTAGGAAGTAGCTTAATCATAAATTTAAAACAAAAGCTACCCTTCGAAAGCATTAATGACTTCAATACACTCGAAAGGCAAAAGAATGGCAGCAGGGCTTCGACTAGGTCGGAACCACCAATTTTGAAAGCATTGTTTTATAAACAAGGAACTCATTCGAAAGCTTATACTAAAAAATGAAAGATGGAAACCTTCTTCGAAAGCTATTTAGAAAACCCCTTTCGATAGCTTATGTTTCGACTCCTTCGAAGGCTTTACTAAAACAAAGCAGGTGCTTTTCTTTGGAAAACAAAACATATCGACCCCTATCGAAAGCATTCGCTTCGACACCGTGCCTTCCGCCCCTTTTCCAATCCACTACACACCAATCTCATTGATGCCTTGTGTATTGGTTTCGGCATGGGTTGGTCTCGACTTGAATGGTTTTGACTTGGTCGAGGCAGAAGCATAGGGTCGAAAAGCAGCTTCTAAAAGAGGGGGAACATACTTTTTCTGGGTAAAGGCTGAATTAAAGCCAATAAAAGAAATTATTTTATAACTAACCTGCCTAGTTGTAAACTTTTAATTGGTTGCCATAACTTTTCAAATTCTTTCTCAAATTAACCGCCGCATAATTCCAGGTCTAAATCAAGGTTAATTTAGCAAATAAACCCTTCCATTCAGCAAAACAATTAAATCATTTAGGTCCTCCTTTCAAAATAATTTAATTCTCATAGTAATTCACTTAGGAAAATCCCCAAAAATTACAAAAATTCACTTTCGTCATGTTATCAAACATTTCAAAATTTCAGACCCAAATTCTTCCTAAAATAATCAGAATAAATTTTTAACCCAATTTTGTCATATTTTCCTTTGAAAATTCATAATAATCTTTTCATAGCTTGGAAAATTATCAAAATTAATACCCAACTCCAAAATCATGTTTTACATAGCATAAAAAAATTTCTTGGCATTCAAAAATCAACTTTAATCAGTTTTTCCCTAAAACCCATAAATCCCCATTTAAACAATTTTGTTTAAATCAAACAAATTATAATTCAAGCATATCATCATCCAAAACATCATAAAAACGAATTTAATCTTAAATCTGAAAACATATGATCGAAAAACAAAATAGAGATGGTATATATTACTATTCACCTTGATTAGGATAATGAGATTGGATTGAGATTAATTTCCCCTAAGCTTGAATACCTAGCTTTTGATTGAGTTCCTCTTTTCTTTCTTTGTTAATGGCCAGCTCCTCTATTAGTTTGCGTTTTGATTGTTTTTATGAAAATGAGAAAATAAGCGTGAATGGTATAAGGAACAAAAATATATAAGGGTTATGGTAACAAGGTGCGGCTAATTCCCAATATGCCCTTATGTAAATTAATTAACTTATAAACCATTCTTAAGCCCATTTAATTTGTTAAGCACGACATTTTTATCATTATTCAAATCTCAATCCCCTTATTACTCTAATTATTTATATTATTCTATTTTTTCATGACATACCCTCAAAGCAGATCAGGATAAGTATCTCTAATCCTATCTTCTGTCTCCCAAGTACAGTCCTTCTCGTTGTCGCTCCACTGAACTTTTACCAACTTAACTATCTTGTTTCTCAATCTTTTCTCATCTCTTGCTACAACCCGAACTGGTTGTCTAACAAAAGTCAAATTAGTCTCTACTACCAAATCTTCCAACCATGTCGGAGGAATAGTAGTCTCTGGATCAAACACATACTTGCGAAGGTGAGACACATGAAATACATTATGGACACCTGCCATACTGCTCGGCAACTCTACTCTGTATGCGAGCTTTCCAATTCTCTCTATAATCTGGAATGGACCAACATATCTCGGTACCAGTTTCCCTAACTTCCCGAACCTTACCACACCCTTCATCGGTGATACCTTAATGAAAACCTTATCTCCAACCAAGAACTCTATGTCTTTATGCCTCTTATCCCCGTAACTCTTCTGTTTGGACTGAGCTTCCTTCATCCTTCCTCGGATCAGCTCAATCTTCTCTGATGCCTCTCTAACCAAATCTGGACCTAAGACTAATCTGTCTTCAGTCTCCAACCAACATGCTGGTGATTTGCATGGCTTTCCATATAAAGCTTCAAAAGGCGTCATTCTTATACTAGTCTGATAACTATTATTATAGGAAAACTCAACCAAATGTAGGTGATCCTCCCAAGATCCACCAAAGTCCAATACACAAGCTCTTAGTAAATCCTCGAGTGCCTTATTGACTCTCTCTGCCTGCCCATCCGTTTGAGGGTGATATGCAGTACTCATCTTGAGCTTAGTGCCTAACACATCCTATAGACTCTTCCAGAATTCACTAGTAAACAAAGCATCTCTGGCACTGACTATGCTACTAGGAACTCCATGAAGTCTAACTATATTCTTCATGAACAACTTAGCCAAAACAGGCGCCGTACTCATTGACTTAACTAGAATGAAATGGGCACTCTTGGTCAACCTTTCCACACCCATATACTTTCATTTTCTCTATTTGACCTTGGCAACACGTCTATAAAATCCATGGATATCGAATCCCATTTCCATACTGTAATCTCTAGAGGTTGAAGCAATCCACTTGGCTTCTGATGTTAGGCTTTCACTTGTTGACAGTTTGCACACTGCCTAACCCACAAGCCAACATCCCTCTTCATACCTTCCCAATAGAAGCTCCCCTTCATATCTTGATACATCTTGGTCCCTCCAAGATGAATCGTAAACTTGGATCGATGACATTCTCTAAGAACTTCTTTCCTCAAGTTCTCAACATTTGGAACACACAACCGTCCCTTCTTTCTCAACCATCCCCTCTAATCAAGACTAAAGTCATTTAGATCATCGATCTCAATTCCAACCTCAAGCCTTCTAATCCTCTCGGCTAATACTAGATCCTCTTTCTGCGTAGAAGCTATCCTTTCGATCAATACTGGTTGAACTTCTAAACCGGACAACATGGCAGTATTTTGACTAGAACTAGCAGTCGATCTAACTACACACTACAAGTAGTCAAAGCTTCTAAATCTTTCCACTCTACCAACATAGCTAACACCACATTCTGATGTCTTCTGCTAAGAGCATCCGCTACTTTATTACCTTTCCCTGGTGTATACTCTATACAAAAATCATAAGCAGCCAAAAACTCCAACCATCTCTGCTGTCTCATATTTAACTCCTTTTGAGAGAATAAATACCTTAAAGACTTATGATCTGTGTATAGCTCAAATCTCTCCCCTAAGAGATAATGCCTCCAAATTTTCAATGCGAAGATCACCACAACCAACTCCAAATCATGAGTAGAATATCTCACTTCATGCGGTCTAAGCTGTCGTGAAGCGTAGGCAATTACTTTACCCTTCTGCATCAACACAGCTCCTAATCCAGTCCCACATGCATCGGTATACACCACCAACCCTTGGTTTCCATCTGGAACTACTAACACAAGTGCATTGGTCAACAAATGCTTCAACTTAAGGAGTGCTTCCTCACATTTGTCGAACTTGACAAACTTCACCTCCTTCCTAGCTAGCTTTGTCAAAGGCACTGCTATCCGCTAGAAATCCTTGATGAATCATCGGTAATAGCTAGCAAGTCCAAGAAAATTTCTAATCTCAGTCATCGTCTCTGGTCTCTTCCAATTATTAACAACTTCGATCTTATCGGGATCGACTGACAACCCCTTCTTTGAAATCACATGATCAAGAAACTTAACCTCTTTCTTCCAGAAATGACACTTGGAAAACTTCGCCTTTAGCTGATGTTGCCTCAACGTCTCAAGCACAACTCTAAGATGATCATCATGCTCTCTTTCATCCTTAGAGTATACTAAAATGTCATCTATAAACACCAACACGAATCTATCCAAATACTCTCGGAAGACTCGGTTCATCAAATCCACGAAGAAAGCAGGTGCATTCATTAACTCGAATGACATTACTAACCACTCGTATGAACCATCCCTAGTCTGAAATGCTATCAAAGGAACACTGTCCTCTGCCACTCTTAACTGATGGAAACCTATCCCCAAATCCAACTGAGAAAACACTCTGGCTCCACATAACTGATCAAATAGATCATCAATTCTCGGTAAAGGATACTTATTCTTAATCGTCCTCTCGTTCAACTTACGATAGTCGATACACATCCTCAACGACCCATCTGGTTTCTTCACGAATACCGCGGCAGCTCCCTAAGGCAAACTGCTTGGCCTAATAAAATTCCTTCCTTCTAGATCCACTAGTTGCACCTTCAATTCCTTCATCTCGGCCGGTGTCGTCCTGCTAGGTGGTCTACTTACAGGTTCAGCTCCTGGCACAAGATCTATCTGAAACTCAACAGCTCGTTTCAGTGGTAGTTCTGTGACTGGCTCAAAGACATCTGCAAACTCTCTTGCTACTCGAACCTGACTTAGTTCTTCTCCCACTTCCATTGCACTTAACAAAGCACAACTACTCCAGTCAGAATTCTCCACTGAGAATATGATTCGGTTATGACTATCAGGGTGTCTTGGTGATATCTCCCCATCTTGGAAAAATATCCTAACCTCATACTTACTCAACCAATCCATACCCAAAATGATTCTGAAATCTATGAAATCGAAAACATACAAACTACATGCAAACTTATGACCTAACAAATCAAGTTCTAACCGGTCATATATCATTCCCAGAATTGCATACCTTCCTATTGGATTCGCAATCCTTAAGGAAGTAACAAGGTATGTGGGTTCTAAACATAACCTATCAACCAAACACTAGGATATTAATAAATGTGATGCATCGGTATCAAATAGTATCCTAACTGGTATACTCTAAATCAAAAACGTACCTTCCATCACAGTCTTCCCCTTTTCAGCTGCAGTTGGCTTAGCAGATGATGGTCCAACAGCAAAAACCTTTCCCTTGTCCACTCTGACTGGCTTTGGACACTAGTTCTTATAATGCCCAACTTGATCATAGTTAAAGCACTTCATATTCTTCTTATCTGCAGCCTTCTTCACCTTGCCTGACCGGCACTCATTTGCATAATGACCCTTCTTGTCATACTTAAAGCAAACTAAATCAGCATTTGCCTTCTTGGCGGCCTCTCCTTTCTGGGCTCGCTTCTTCTTAAAGAACTTTCTCTTATTTCCCTGAGAACCCTGGGTTTCAACTGGCTTCTATCTAGCACAAATAGCAAGCATCTCCTCATGGAGAATTGCCATCTCCACCACTACATTACTAGGATCATGAAGATGTGGCAAGGTCGCCCTAGCAATCTTGGGCCTTAATCCCCTAATAAACCTCTCATTTCTCATGATGTCAGTGTTTATAGTACCATGTCCATATCGGGACAGCTCATCAAACTTAGTAGCATACTCGATTACTGACATCTCTCCCTGCACCAAATCCATAAAATTTCTCAACAATGCTGACTTAGCAACTTTAGATAAAAACCTCTATTCAAATCTCCCTCTAAAATCTGCCCAAGTCAACCCTTCCTCCGGAATCCCGGTAGTAACACTATTCCACCAATGAAGTGCTGCCCCTTGCAATTGCCTAGAGGCCAACCTCCTCCTCTGCATATCATCCAAACCCAAATCAGCAAAGATTCTCTCGCAACACAATAGCCAATCCTCAACTTCTATAGCATCCTCTATTCCCATAAATGGCTTCCCACCAAGACTGGTGTAATCTCTGCTGAGCTTAGCATAATTATTCCTAACTGGAGCCATAGGATTAGCTCCTCCAGCAACACCAGCAGCTACTCCTGCTTCCATCATATTGACGAAGAACTATACATCGCACCTATATCTACTGGTGGATTTCCAGCACCTACATTGGCGTCTGCATTTTGATTAGCATTAGCCTCACTACACCAAAATAGAGGATTCCCAACAAGTATAAACGTTGCCAAGAATTTCAGTAACACTTATATGTGTCGCTATAGGGGCGTGGGCATTTATCTGCAATGCTTATAAGCATTGGAAGATATTTTTTACCAACGCTTATAAGCGTTGGCGAAAAAATATCTTCCAACGCTTATAAGCATTGAGAAAAAATATCTTCCAACTCTATAAGCATTGGGGAAAAATATATTCCAACGCTTATATGCGTTACAAATAAATACAAACATATAAACACTTATAAGTAATGTGAATGTTGAAAGATATAATGGTTTGAATGTTAAAAGATATAATGTAGACTATATTTAATATGAAATATTATCTTAATTTAGCAAATTATAACCTAATCAATATCAATAAACAATATTCATAATCAATAATAAAACAGAGTATCAATTAACAAAAGAGAAGTTCAATACATAATTAAGTTATCAATACATAGTTTACCAATTTCATACTAATACCAATTGCAATAACAAAAGATAAGGCATAGTTCATAGTTAAAGTCTACAAATACTGAATACGAAACTCTGGCCATATAACGAAGCCTCCATCAGAAAATTCACATAGCTTGTACATTCCATTTTGAGGACCATCTTAAACTGGTGCATCTGGTTTAAGAACTTCAACCACCCAAATAACTTTCTCAACATTTTGTATCACTTTCCTAAAATGACAAGTTGTTTTTGTTCCAAACCTTTGGCTACATCCATCTCTAAATCTTATGACAATAACATTACATATTTTGTTTCCATTGTAGATGAATGAATATCATTATGTGAGACGGTTGGAGTGGTAACTAGATTATTGTTCATATGAGAATCTCCTAAATTAGAAGCACCTTCCGTATGTGGAGTCACCACATAACTTGAACCATGCTTTTTATTGCAAATTACGTATAAATTTCATAAAAGTTGAATTAATTGATTTGATGGCATCATTAACTTGATTAGCTACTTGTCTTTCTATCTCCAATTTCCAAACAGACAAATCCACGGCTTGCCTTTTTTCAGCTATAGCTTTCACCGCTTGATTCATCTTTGCTTGTTTCATTGAAGAAGTAGAGCTAACTGCTCGACAATAATTTTTCTTTCTATCGGAACCAAAAACTTCCGCAGTTGGATCATTTTCAAGATCTTCTTCTTCACCATTACCACTAGAACTACCATCCAATTTCCTCTTTTCTTCCGCTTCTTCTATAAGTACCTACATGCATTCAATATCATATTAAATTGAAATCTATACTAAAAAGAATGACAAATTATTTAACAATAAAAGGACATTAAATAAAACAAGCAAATATGCAAGGACGATAATTTGAAATTAAGTACTTCATATATGCAATGACATGTTTGGATTTTAATTTTTTTATTAACAGATATTAAAGGCATTTCATATATGCAATAAAAGGACATTAACATAAATTAAAGGCGAACATGGCCTCAGTTTAAACAACTGAGGCAACAATGGCCTCAGAAACAACTAAGGCCAACATGGCCTCAGTTGTTTAAACTAAGGCCACAATGGCCTGGGTTTAAACTGAGGCCAACATGGCCTCAGTTTAAACAACTGAAGCGACAATGGCCTTAGAAACAACTGAGGCCAACATGGCCTCGGTTGTTTAAACTGAGGCACAATGGCCTCAGTTTAAAACTGAGGCCAACATTGCCTTAGTTTTAAACTGAGGCCACAGTGGCCTTGGTTGTTTAAACTGAGGCAACAATGGCCTTAGTTGTTTAAACTAAGGCGCAATGGCTGAAAATTATAAGTATACTTGTTATAAGGATAAAAATGAAATGTATCATATTTTTATATAAGCATTAAAATTATAATTTTAATATGTGAATTTGTTATAAGTATACTTAATTATAATAATTTAGTTCCAAGAAATCATTTTGATGTGTATTGTAAATGCGTGTGTGTATGTCAGGAAATTGGTATGTGTTCCCTTGTATTTATATATTTTTTAGGCCGATATATTTTTGTGAACTGTAAACTTTCACACACACATTCCATGTCTCCAATTTCACATGTCAAAACCAAGTGAAATCCATAGCCATACAAAATCCATTTCTCGTAATATGATAGCATGGAAACACTCACGCATAAATAAAAATACTCAACACTCCAAATTTGGATACACACGTTCCACACATAAAAATAGAATCATGAGGTAATAGCAGCCCAACTGCCTGTTGTTAAATAAAAGAAGATTACCAACATATGCATGCAAGTATTCACACGCTGATATATTGATGAATCAAGACAATAATCACAATTCATGATAATAGGGTAATACTATCAAGGAAATCATTTTATAGTAAATTTATAATCCCAGATGATTACTGCAAATGATCAAGTATCATATATTCATGTGTGAATAATCCTGCATTATCCTATTCACTCAAAAAGTGTTGTTGGCTTTGTTAATTCATAGAATTAAAAAGGTAATTACAATTCAATTTAGGCATAGAAATAAGGAAACACTCACCTAAACAAGCAGCTCTTAAAGTCCAGAAATCATTTCCCTCTATTAAAACATAAATCCGACACATTTCCTTTTGACATTTCACCTACCTTTTCTTCAACCATAATAACTATAGTTTATGTTCAAGGCAACTAACTGTTTTTTCATTTCAAAACTACATCATGAATAGTATCAAAATCAGTTAATTTGAAACATGCAAAAACTCTTCATTTCTCCAAATGAATATTATGTTCTATCCATTTAACCTATCCTATCTATTCCATTCATTTTATCTATCTTAACTGTTCAATCAATTCTATCTATTATTTATTAATATATGTATGTATAAGAGGCATTTCACCAGAAGGACAAACTATGCAGTCTAATTAGTTTCTAGGACACATATTCAAAGAAATTACTTTCAAGGCCAAAGTCAGCAAAATAATTACTTTCAAGGACAAAGTCAGTAGTCCAATTACTTTCAAGGACATAATTTCATAGGTTTTTAGGCCCTAGAAATTAATTATTTTACGTTTTGTCCTTGAAAGTAATTATTTCAGTTGCGTATCCTAGAAACTAATTCCACTTGATAAAGAGGCCCTTGTGGCTAATTTCCACTTTATATAATGTTATTTAAAAATATAAACACTTATAAATAAATTAAAATAATTTATTTAATCATTGAAACATACGTTTCTGAAATCAGCATTTTGTCACTTTTGTTGATATAGGTAAATGTTACGATTTTTGTGTATATTTCTCTTTCCAAATCCTATCTAATATTGTTTGAATCATATAACCTTATCTAATTTATTTTTAAAATCACTTTAAATAGTATATTTTAAAGTGGTCAAATTTTGGGTTGTTACAGTTGTCATCTTGCTTATGTTGTTGCTGTGACATGTATGTTTATGTGATGGTGTACTTGTGTTGTAAATGCCAAAAGGTTAGCACCTTTGTTTGGTTTGGCGACGCGAAATCCCTTGTATAAAAACTAGGGCGTTTTGGTTCCAAAAATCAAATCGTTTTCAGATTTCAAACTTTGCTTTAATTCTAAGAACACTTACTATATGCTTTGGAAAGGTAAGTAAGCTTCCAAAGGCGACAAGTTTTCAAAGTAACTTAAGAAAACAATTGCAAGTTATGACATCCATAACGATAGTCGCTATGGATGTAATTTCGGTAAAAATTCAACTTTTTGCGAAATAGAATTTTTATATTTAAGTGAACTTTAGAAATGTTTTATAAACTTAATAGTAAGTTTAAAGATAGTTAATTAAGGATTTATGTATAAAGTGTTAAATAATTTAGTTTGGTAATTAATAATTAATTAAGTATTAAACAAGGTTTATTATTTATAATTAAGTGGAGACTTTATACTAGTTAATTATCTTTTAAAAGTGAGATCAATTCTAAATAGTCTTTGATTAAGTAAGATTAATTTTTAATTAGTTATGAATTAAGTATATGATTTATTTTTAATTAATTTTTAATTAAGTATAGGGTTAATTATTAATTATTTATAAGTAAGTGTTTAATTATTATAATTATAAATTAATTAAAGGTTTAATTTATAAATAAATTATTTATTAAAGGTTAATTATTTCTTAATTAATAATTATTTTAATTTAAGACTTAATTAAGATTTAATTATGTTTTTAAAAGGATTTAAATTGAAATTAATTATTTAAAAAGATGTTTAAGTTCTTAATTACTTTATTTTACGAGGATCAATTTGTTTAAGGACAACTTTCTTTACAAAGAATAGTTTTGAACACAAGGGATTCTATTGCCGATACCATTAAGTAACCATAAAATTTGAATAGGTTATACTAAACTTTGACATTTGTTAGAAGAATAAATCCTTGTTCCGCTATAACTCAATTGTTTTGATTAATGTGGACATCCCTTAGTAGAATAAATCCCCGTTCTGCTATAACTAAACTTAATAGATTGTTTGGACACTTATTTAGCAGGACAAATCACCATCTTACAATTATGATATTTGGACTTGTATTTGCCAGTTGGTTTATATTGTCATGTTGTTCCCTAATTTGTTTTATGGAGTTGTATTTACATATATGATGACTTATGTAAGTGACTGTTATGTAATTTTGACGCAGCGGATATTTACAAAACTTCGCAACCAACGGTGCAAAGCGATGGAACGATGAAAATGTAAATGAATCGATGGATTGATGATACCCAAACGCCCAAATCCGTTGATCACGAAGATACCGGACTTTAGCTATCTTCGACACGTTGATCGCGCACGATGCCGTGAGAGAAGATCTACGATTCTTCGATGTTGATCTAGCGCACTAGATTCCGTGAATCGGCTTCAACAATCGTTGATTCGTGCACACTCGAATATCCGAAGGTGAAGTTAGGAGATAACACTCAACTACCAATTTTAATGGTGGCACAAGAGCACATAAAGAAATTTTATTCAAATTGACTAACTCTTTACAATGACATCACATCCCTATTTATAGGGTTTACAACACAACATAAGACTTAAGAAAATTACAACACTTCACAACGACTTACAAGACAAACGACATAAGAAAGTAACGACCTAAACAATAACGACCTAACCAACAAATATAAACGACATAACAAAATACAACCACGACTTAAACAACTCTTGCGACCTAACTCTTCAGTCTGCTTCGCGACTTATCTTCTTGCGACCTAACTCTTCAGTCTGCTTCGCGACTTATCTTCTTGCGACCTAACACTTCAGTCTTCTTCGCGACTTATCTTCTTGCGACCTAAAGCAACAATCAACGACCTAGGCTGGAGCTTCTCGCGACCTTCTGGAAAACAATCGCGACCTATGAGAGAAGCACGACAACGACCTAATCGGCAGCGACCTACTTGCTCACGACCTAAGTGCTCGCGACATAAGGAAGATGCGGCATTGCAATCTGGAGTTCGCGACCTACTGGCATCTGAAGACTGGCGACCTATGCTCCGCGATTCAGGCTTTCGCGTTTTAGGGCTTCGCGAGTTAAAGAGGAGGTGGAGCGAAAATCGTTCGCGACCTAGGGCGGAGGTGGGGCGACCTACGGATTTGGTAACTTCGACTGATTCTTGTTCGTCTTCTTCCTTGCGGCATAGCGAGGTCGCTCGCGACCTAAGGCCTTCTACTTCGCGAATTGAGGTATGCGCTGCATCATCCTCCCCAGGTTGAGAAAAATTCATCCTCGAATTTAAAAGTTCTTCCCCATTGGGTTGTTCATCTCCATAATAAGGTATAAGATGTTTAACATTAAACATGTCAGAAGTGTACACATCCTCCGGTAACTTCAACCTATAAGCATTTTCATTGATCCGTTTCACAATCTTTACAGGACCAATCTTTCCTCCAGCATCTAGCTTGTTGTAAGTACCAACAAGAAATCGTTCAAGCATCAAGTTGATAGATTCGTTTCCACTTTGCATCTTCATCAAACTCCATACAAAGTCCACACTTACCTCCACCCATATTCTAGTATGTATAGGTAATGACATACATAAACCTGTCTTTGTCGCAGTCTCTTTCGAAATTTAATAATTATGGCTCTTCTGAACAAACCTTTCAACCTCCTTCCTTATTGACGGCCCAAAACAAGACGTTGCAATCAACTGCATGGTACGATCACAGTCCTCGTGTCTTTCTACATGTAAGTCTTTGGTAACTCTTATTCGCCAACTACAATCAGGAGTATACAATTGCCTTCCTTCGAACAAAAACCCATCAACCAGTCTTCTCAACTCTACCTGCTCTATCGGACACATATGATTACATGGCATATGCGGTACAATTGCACCTGGCACTTGATCAACACGATGTTGTACGTCTGTTGGGTGCGTCTCCACCCCCACCGAACCAGAAGGAAAAACGACACCATCGGACCACTTCCCTACCGAACCAAACCTTCTCCAACACCTACCGAGCCAGATCCCCTTACCACCGATCCAAAGCCTAACCGAACCAAAGTCCTGTCGAACCAACTCAGCTCCATCCACTACCGGACCAGCTACCTCCCAGGTGCTACCGGATCAACCTAGCTCCATCCACTACCGGACCAGCTACATCCCAGGTGCTACCGGACCAACCTAGCTCCATGCACTACCGGACCAGCTACCTCCCAGGTGCTACCGGACCAGAACCCACTCCATCCACTACCGGACTAGCTACCTCCCAGGTACCACCGAATCAGAGGCCACTCCATCTACCACCGAACCAGCCACTCCACGGCCCACCGAACCAAACCCAAAGTCTCACCACCGAACCAATCCACGTCCCTCTCATCACCGGACCAAGGTGTTGCCAAACCAACACTGCCAGGCCAGATTACAGCGGCCCAGGCCCGCTAACAACTATATACATCCAAGACCCATATCCCCAGCCTCACTCTATAAATAGAGGGGCAGGGGTACAACAATGGGGGACAAGTTTGAGAGCTCAAGCACGGATAGAACTTTCAAACAACTTTCATATACTTGTATCAAAGCTTTGTACTTGTAATTTGAATAGAAAAAGGAGAATAACATATAAAGTGGACGTAGGCACATTCTGGCCGAACCACTATAAATCCGCGTGTCTTTTACAGTTTAGTCCCTGCTTTTCATATATTTGCATAAATCACCCAAATCACCACGAACAACATAAAATCAAGTAAACCATACGACTTGGAGGTGTTTGTCCATTTTTTATGCAAACATTTTTGGTGCTTTCACTGAGAACTGACAGCTCGAAGCTTCAGCTTCTTCCACTTAACCTTCTTCCTAACAGTGGTCGTTCATTGCTTGGAAAACATGCCTCCCAAGCAGAAGAAAGATGTTAACAAAGGAAAAAACATCGCAACCAGCAGTCTTCCAGATCCAGTGGTCACAGACCAAGTAAATCGTCCCCTTCCAGCAGCAGTACCAAATGAAGGTCAGGCAAATCCGACAACCCCTGCCTCAGAACAGCCGACAGCAATTACTAGGGCAGATCTAGACAGTGTTGTGGCTGAAGTGACTAACCGCTTCACATCCCAGCAGGAAGCCTTGGTGGACCATCTCATGTCACGCTTAAGGGATGTTGAAGAGTCCAACCGCAACAGTGAATCATGGGGAGAGTCCCTGTCCGGAGGATCTCAGAGACATCAAAGATCTTCCTTCTTCGAAGGAGCTAACAACAGAAGCGGCCATGGTAGGAGCCGAGACCGAGCACAGCCCGTAGTTAGGCCTGAGGAGACGCTTGGAACCGAACCCAACGGGGGAGGTACCGGGCGGAGGTCAACTGTAGCTGAGCCTGTCGTACTGCCTAACCACGGAAACGCCAGTGAATGGGGCCAAGCTAGAGTCCAGCCCGAAGTTGGACCCGAGGAAGTGCTTAGATCAGAACCCAGCAAGGGAAGATCGAGGCAAGGGCCAACTATAGCTGATCCTAGCATGCTCCCAGAAGACCAAAGACAGCCACTAGAAAATATCAGGAATGATAGACGATACCATCCCTGCAGGTCATCCGGACGGGATCAGTCCCACAGAGCAGAACCGAACTCATTCCTATCTGCTCCAAATTCTGATGAAAGGATGGCACGCTTGTTCAGAGAGTGCGTCCAACGGGTTCAAAGAGATCGAGGGATAGGCGCTAGGGTAACCAGCCCCTTCGCCCGCAATATCGAAATTGCCATCACTCCCCGAGAATGGAAAATGCCAACAATGGAACCTTACAAAGGAACCTCCAACCCCGTTGTACACTTACAGAGATACACACAACATATGCTCATGAGTGGAGCAACAGAGGGATTACTGTGCAAATGCTTTCCACTATTCTTAGCAGATCTAGCTACCTCCTGGTTCTGTCATTAACCCGAAGGATCCATCAGCTCGTGGGAAATGTTGAAAGAAAAGTTTATCAACCAGTTCCGCATTCATGTGGAACAACCCAAGGACGCTTATTCCTTATCCAGTATCAAACAGAAATCTGGAGAGAAGCTGCAGCAATACCTAACCCGATTCAATGCCGCAGCGGTCGCAGTCCAAGATGCCCATGAGAAGCTTATCCTAATGGCCCTCTGTAGTGGTGTGCATCCGGATACTAAATTTGCTAGAAGATTGACAAAAGAAAAACCGGCTACTTTACCCGATTTCTTCCATGAAGCCGGGAAATATATGAGGCTTGAAGATGCTGCCACTTAGGGGCAGTCAGGGCAACAAAATAAGGCAGCTCATGGCAACACGCCCGCTGCAGCGAAGGACGTTCGAAGAAATGATTCTAGAGACAATGCTGGGGGCAAGAAGGGAGAAAAGCGCCTATATCGGCCAGGACCGAGATTCGACACTTACACTCCTTTGAATGAAACCATTAAAAACATTTTCCTTGCCACCCAAGACGAAGTTAGATACAAACGCCCACCATACAAGAAGGAATCAGATAACGCACAAAAATCTGGAAAGTTCTGCCGCTTTCACGAATCTCATGGGCATGACACCAATGAATGCCATCATCTCCGGGACTTGATTGAAGAACACATCAGAAGGAAGAGACTGGAATGCTATGTAAAAGGTCAGAACAGGACTCCAGCTCTTGCCAATGAGAACCCAAGGCTACCCTCACCAGAGATAGGCAGAGGAAATCGCAACACTAGCGGCTCCAGTCAAGAGAAGATAGTGGTCCATACCATCTCGGGAGGACCGCACATCGCCGACAGAAGCTGGGCAGAAATGGAAAGATATGGAAAGTCGCTTAGAAACAATGAAGACTGTGTTAATTCTGTTATAGAAGAACGCCACCCGAAGTGGAAAGAGAGTGATGACATCACATTCAGTAGGCGTGACCTAGAGGGAAGGCAATACCCTCACATGGATCCCATGGTTATCTCTGCCCGGCTCGGTCCAGCCGAAGTTTTTCGAATTCTAGTAGACACTGGAAGCTCAGTAAATATCTCATTCAAGCATGCATTCGACAAAATGAAACTATCAATAAAGGATGTTTCTCCCTGCAATAAACCACTACACGGTTTCACTGGAGATGCGAAGATGCCCCTCGGGCAACTGGACCTCTTTGTTGAAATTGGAAGTCATCCCCGCTCCGTTGTGCGGAAACAGACATTTGTGCTGATAGAAAACCACTTGGCCTACAACGCCTTCTTAGGAAGACCAGCCTTGTCTGACTTCCAAATTGTCCTGGCCCTATGGTGCCTAAAGATGATATTTCCAACGGACAATGGAGTAGGGGAAGTAGAAGGAGACCAGGACGTTGCTCGAGACTGCTATGTAACTGAACTTCGCAACAACCATAGGAAGGATAAAGGGAAGAGTGTAGAGGTTGCCCTCTGCACAAAAAGTTCGGAAGCATAGCAACTAAAGAAAGCCCCTCCTCTTCGATATACCAGCGACCCTTTCAATGAATTAGACCCTAGGGACAAAGAGGAGGAGGCCACCGCCGAGCCTGCAGAGGCTATGGAATTTGTATCTGTAGCCAAACATGACTCGAGTAGACTATTGAAAATCGGGTCCCAACTAAAAGCAGAGTTGAAGGAACAACTCATTGACTTTCTCCGCCACAACTTGGATGTATTTGCATGGTCACATGCCGACATGACCGGAATCTCCCCTGACATAGCATGCCACATACTAAACATTGATCCTACCAAGGCGCCCGTAAAACAAAGAAAGAAAAGCATGGGAGCAGAACGATCAGCAGCCCTCGATGAAGAAGTAAGGAATCTACTTGCCAATGACTTCATACGAGAAGCCATCTACCCAGAGTGGATCGCCAACCCGGTGCTGGTAAAGAAGGCTAATGGGAAGTGGCGAACATGCATTGACTTCTCCAACTTAAATGACGCATGCCCGAAGGATTGCTTCCCACTTCCCCGAATCGATCAACTTGTAGACAGCACAGCCGAGCACGAACTCTTATCTTTTATGGACGCATACTCAGGATACAACCAAATTCCCATGCATGCTCCCGATCAGGACCACACTAGTTTCATCACTGACCGGGGTTTGTACTGCTACAAGGTAATGCCTTTCGGACTTAAAAATGTAGGAGCCACCTACCAGCGCCTCGTCAACAAGATGTTTGCAGGGCTAATAGGACAAATTATGGAAGTGTATGTGGATGACATGCTGGTAAAGTCAAGGAAAGCCGACGATCACGTAAGCCACCTGGGCGAGATGTTTCAAGTACTTCGCCAGTATGGAATGAAACTTAATCCTCTAAAATGCTCCTACGGAGTATCATCAGGAAAGTTCTTGGGATTCATTGTCCATGCTAGAGGGATTGAAGCAAACCCTGAACAAATCCGAGCTCTAAAAGGTATCAAAATACCTTCCACTCGAAAGGAAATGCAAAGCCTGAATGGGAAAGTGGCCGCCCTAAGCCGATTCATCTCCAAAGCAACGGACAAGTGCGTCCCCTTTTTCGAAGCTCTAAAGAAAGACAAAGGAAAGTTCGAATGGACTGACGAATGCTTAACCGCTTTCCTTAACTTAATCGAACACCTCCAGAAACCGCCGGTACTCTCGACTCCAAACGAAGGCGAAGAGTTATACCTGTACCTTGCTGTATCATCTCATGCTCTAAGCGCTGATTTGGTAAGAGAAGACAACCGCACGCAGCGGCCAGTATACTTTGTAATTAAGAGGTTTACAGGGGCAGAAGTCAGATATCCTAAACTTGAGAAGCTAGCATACTGTCTACTAATCAGATCACGAAAACTGCGACACTATTTTCAATCCCATTCCATCAGAGTTCTGACCGATCAACCGCTGAGGCAGGTCCTCCATCGTCCCGACACTTCTGGGCGACTACTTAAATGGTGCATTGAACTAAGTCAATATGATATTACCTACCATCCTCGCACCGCCATCAAGTGGCAATCCATGGCCGATTTCATTGCCGAATTCATTACCAGCAAAAGTGAGGAGCAATCAGAAATAGCAGAAGACATCAAGTGGAACCTCTTTGTGGATGGTGCATCAAACGAACAAGGCTCAGGGGCAGGTGTGGTAATAATTACTCCCAGGGGAAATAAGCTGCACCATGCTATAAGGTTGGAATTCGCTGCCACCAACAACGATGCAGAGTATGAAGCAGTGATAGCTGGATTAGAACTTGCCTTAGAGATCGGAGCCAATTCTTTGTGTCTTCATAGCGATTCTCAACTTATTGTTAATCAAATACTAGGAGAATTCCAGGCTCGAGAAGAACGACTCATAGCATATCTAAAGAAGACCAAGTTACTTCTCAGTCGATTGGACCACTACCTAGTCAAACACATCCCTCGGGAAGAGAACCAAGAGGCCGACGAATTGGCAAAGCAAGCCAGCATGAGAGACGGCGCTATTTCTGGAGCAGTAGCCATTTCAAAGCAACTGACCCCAAGTTTTGAGCTAGTGAATCTGATAGCTGCAACCGAAGAAGCAACTTGGATGACTCCCATCCGAGACTACTTACAAAATGGCACTCTACCCGACGGGCGTAACAATGTCAAGAAAATCTTAAGAAAAGCTTCCCGCTACACAATGCAAGAGGACACCCTCTATCGGCGCGGCTTCTCTAACCCCTTATTAAGGTGTGTCGCTGGAAGGGAAGCCAAGGAAATCTTATCCAACATTCATCAAGGAAGCCACGGAGATCACACCGGAGGGCAGACTTTGGCAAAAAAGATACTCCGATATGGATATTTCTGGCCCACCTTAAGCAAGGACGCCTTGGATTTCGTCAGAAAATGTGACAAATGCCAGAAGTTTGCTAAGATTCCACGGCTACCAACCACTGAGATTACTCAAATGACCAGCCCTTGGCCCTTTGCAGTATGGGGAATTGACTTAATCAGCGAACTGCCAATGGGCCGAGGCGGGGCCAAATATGCTATAGTGGCAGTCGACTATTTCACCAAATGGGTGGAAGCAGAACCCCTAAATAAAGTATCATCAGCGAAAGTTATTAACTTCTTGATCAAAAATGTTCTATGCAGGTACGGAGTCCCATTCAAAATTATATCGGACAATGGACTTCAGTTTGACAGCGAGGAGTTCGCCAACTGGTGCCAAGAGCACGGAATTCACAAGAGCTTCTCATCCGTAGCTTATCCCCAGGCAAACGGACAAGTCGAAGCCGTCAACAAAATTCTGAAAACTCTAATAAAAAAGAAGATCGAAAAGTCAAAGGGCGCTTGGGTGGATGAACTCACTACGGCACTGTGGGCCTATCGCACATCTTTCAGAACATCAACGGGGCATACCCCTTTCTCTTTGGCATACGGATCGGAGGCTATGCTCCCAGTTGAAACCATCGTGCCTTCCCACTGTAGGATCCACTATAACCCAGAAGAGAACGAAGAACTCCTTCACATGTCTTTGGATCTAATTGAGGAGAGAAGAAATGATGCAGCCCTCAAAGAAGCAGCCCACAAGCAAAAAGTGGCAGCACAATACAACTCCAAAGTCAAGCATTGTACCTTACAAGAAGGAGATCTTGTCCTCAAGCGAATCTTCCCTCGCCCCGGAGCACTAGATCCAATCTGGGATGGACCATATGTAATTCATAAAGACCTCCACAATGGAGCTTATATTTTGTCAACAGTGGACGGAGAGGTGTTCCAGAGGGCATGGAACATCCAACACCTCCGTCGATACTTTTCTTAACTTGTACTGCCCATATGAAGTAAATTAACAAAGAGAATCAATGGACGTAGGCATTTTCATGCCGAACCACTTTAAAAACCTTGTCTCTTTTTTAACTTGTTCCTTTATATCTTGGCTACTTGTTAACTTTATCCTTTTCTGTTGAACGAAATCCTGTGCATATAGCATTTCCATTCTAGGCGCTCCACAGCGCGACTTCTCCTGGACAAGACCTGACAGGTACTATACGAATCTATGCCCTCGCCAATGAGACACTTTTGCTCCGGCATCCCTCTACTGCGGGTTAACTCATTGCTCCCGACGGCCCTCAAAGCCAACTGTAATGAGCCGATTATAAGCCACCAAGAAGGCCGACTATAGCCATGGCAGCTCATTACGGCGTTCGGCTCGCCAGCAACTGTGAACCTACTTTAAGCCCCAACATAAGGTGTGGCCAGCCAGGGGCAGTTCACGGTTGACGATCGGCACCCACGCTAGCCGGGCACAGTAAATCAAATAATACCCACGATTACGGGCCATAATGGCCCGGGTAGTTACTGTGCGCGATCTCGGCTCCGATGTGTCTTAAGTACGGCTGTGGTAAAAAAGATTAACTCCCTACGGAGGCGTAAGATGGGTGGCAAATGTCTCCAAGACCCACAGCTAGGGAAAGTGACTACAAAGCCCGTTTGCCACGAACTTAAGCACATCGAAGGCCTTCCGTGATTGGAAGTTTTACTATTTCGCATATTTCAATTTTATTTTAAAAAAACTTTTCTCCTATCCTCTGTAACAATCCCTGAAGTACAGGACACAGAATAGGAGACATTCGCTAATGGAAGCGGATGCTCATAGCAAGACACTATACCGCATTCCATACTCAGTCACGCAAGACATTCAAAGCTGCCATCTACAAGTAAAATATGAAGGGCGGTATTTTTCTTCTTTCATGTATAAACACGTGGCTATAATTTACTCACACATCACACTAACATTGCAAGACATGAAATTATGTTTTAAGCAAGAACTTGACATCAAGCACAATTGAATTACAAGCATACGCATAGCTATATTTCTCATACAACATGTCAAAATAGCAAAAACATTCAAAAACGACAGAATCAGCTTAAGTTAAAAAGTTACACATCAAGAATAATGTTGTTTATTACAAGTAGCATAATTACAACCTAAAAGTTACGTTACTGTTTTGAGACTAACATATTCAACAATGTCAAGTCCACAAAAAGATATCCAGGTCAATTCAAGGAGCCAGCTGCGTCGGAGTTTTATCCTTGTCCTGTTGCCCACCTGTCCGGTCAAAGAAAGAATTCATTAGTAATAAGCAACCAAGTTAACGGAAAGACTAGAAAAGAAGACTTACCAGCACCTGCTTCCTGACCATCCTGGTCATCATCCTCTACTTGCACACCTGCCTCCTCAGCAGCAAGCAGCCGCATACCCTCCTTCATCGCCACCTTCTCCTCCTTGGTAAATTGGGCAGTGACCACATCCATTCTAAAGACCGCGCCACCCTCTTTATCCGCGTCAGCCCTAGCCTCCTCCAGAGCCCGGAGATAAATCTTGGCCATAACTCGGGGGTAATCATCCATCCAGGATAAATTACCCTACTTCCAAGTGCGGAAATACATATCCTGGAGCATCTCATCCATCATCCCCTCGTTTTCCTCAAGCTCCCTCATTCGGGCCTCAGAAGCACGTAGCTTAGCGATGGCAGCATCCCTCTTCGATCGGTATCGTGAGCGGTCGGACTGAAGGGATATCCTCATCACCTCCATCTCCTCCTTCAACCTGGACTGAGCGAGCTCCGTGGCCTCAAGTCTCCCCGATAATTCCTGCGCCCGCTCAAGGTCCGCTTGTCGAACCTCATCCACCGTCGTGATGGCCATGTCAATTCGCTCCTTGTAGGCGGCATCCATTTTTCGCAACTCTGCCCTGCTGGCCTCTTCCATAGTCTTCTTCAGTTGCCTGGATGCGGCCTCGTGCTGAGAAATTTGGATGGCTTGATCGGCAAGCTGCTTAGTCTGGTCGGAGACCATTAACCGCAGTCGAATGTTGGCACTCCCAATTTCCTCCCCGGCCTTGACTAGTCGGGCATGATGCCCCATCAATTTCCTGGTCTCCTCAGCAACCCGATCAATATTTGCCTTAGCCTCATCCCCCAGAGTTACAACCCGGGTAGTAAGCAAATCAAGGTCCAGGGACTTAGCTTCGTCAAGCACCCGTACCATAGGATTGCGAGGGAGAAGATGCTCACCGGTAACCTCGTCGAAGGAGATATCATGAGAGGCCGGATCCAGGTATGGATGACCCGCAAACGGATTGCGAACTAAGCCAGGGTGATCTATCGGGGTGAAGGTTGGATTCTCAGACGGATGTGGGGAAGGCATAAACTCAGTATCATCCTCCGTAATATCGTGAATAGGCTGGAGTGGGGCCGGAGGACCAGGAAGAAATTCAAACGTAGATCGACTCCTCTTCTTTTGTATATCTTCTTCAATAACTCCAAGAAGAGGACGATAGCCGACTACGTCTCTAGGACGGTTAGTAGGAGGCTTTGGCTTGGCGGAAGCTTTAAGGAGTTTGTATTGTTCAAGCCTGTGCCGAAGATCTGAGGTCTTGGCCGTTTTGCCCGCTCCTGGAATGAAAACCAAGTGTCACCAGCATGCATTGAGCCATCATTCGAGAATTATAAAGAATAGAGAGAAATTCACCTTGAACCGCAGAAGTTGCCTCAGTAGAAGCACTCCCGGAAGATAAATCGACGCCGGTCCCAACCTTATCAGCTTTCTTGGACTTCTCCGTTTCCTCCAACTCTTCGAAGGCTTGGCGGAGAGCGTCATCTGTCCACTTTTGAATCACGCCTGCCTGCCCAGGGGGCAAAGCCCCGGTGCCATCACCACCCTGTCCTTCGCCACCATCATTACCGTGACGATCACCGTCACCTTCTCTACCACTTCCACTCTCCGCCTCACCTCCTTCATCCTTGCCCTTTTCCCCCTCCACTTTTTCCTCCTCCTGAACATCCGGATGTGTGCTGGGAGAAGGTCCGTCGGACTTCTTGAGTTTCTTCCCCCCAGCAACTGGATGCGTCGAGAAGGGTCTCCTTTTGCTGCTTTTCGCCGTGGCCCCTCCTGTAACTTTGGCAGCTCTCTCCTCCGCCGTGTCTCTCTGCTTAACCACGGACTGATGTGGAAGGATCAGGTTGTGCCCCAGAAGTGTAGCATTCCTGATCAAGTAAGAAGCCGACCTATCCCTTCCCGTAATGGCCTATATTTCCACTGCTGTCTGAACTAGGCAATCATTCTCCACGACCGCAAAGCCACCTGTCGCAAGAAAGGAATAAAAACATATGAGAAAGAGCATTGCAGTCAGAATAGAAATCATAAATAAACTTCGACTTACAGCCTGAGGTGAAGCGACGGATGGAAACAGAGTCATCCTTGACGAAAAACCATTCTTTCTTGAACATGCTGAACTTCGAATATAAGTCCAGGACTGGCTTGAAAGATACGGCTGATTCCAAGCTAATGTATGGAGGCCCCTTCTTATAGCCTCTCAGATTGTATAAATACCGGATCTCCCGGTTGGAGGGAGGACGCCCGTATCTCCTCTAAAAAATGACAAATAGGCT
Source organism: Allium fistulosum (assembly GCA_030737815.1). Classification (NCBI taxonomy): domain Eukaryota; kingdom Viridiplantae; phylum Streptophyta; class Magnoliopsida; order Asparagales; family Amaryllidaceae; genus Allium; species Allium fistulosum. Next base: position 1,211,583,173 of record CM060904.1, on the reverse strand, counting down.
CACCAGGATGGCGTAGGAGTTAGGCTGAAGCTGAAACGGAGCTACCTTTAAGTAGGTGATAAAACTGATTATCCAACCATTGATCGGGGGAATGGTCCCACACATGCAATGGTACCGACTATAGGCGAAATACCCTTCGGGGGGATTATATGGCATCACTCCCTCCCCCGGCAATAGCATGCGCGCTCTGTCAATCCCAAAGGAGCGAGAGATAACATCAAGCTGCTCGCCTTTGAGAGAGCTAGGGAAACAGTGAGGAGGTGAGTTCAGAAGCTCCTGAGGGCCGTACCCATCTACTAGTGACCTCGGGGTGGGACCATGACGTCCCGGTTCTGACTGAGCTGGGGGCACGGCGGAAGGATCTTCTCTGTCTTGGGATTTCTTCTTCTCTGATCGGGTTTCAACTTTATGAGATATTATCTGCAACACGAGAAAACACATTGTTAAAATAAGGATATAGAGATATAAACGAACGAGTGTATGTTGTCTAGAGTTTCACTTATAAACACATAGACTCATTCGGTATAACAAGGTCCAAGCACCATTCGGCACTTAAGCCATTCGGTAGTTCAAGGCACGAAACTTCATTCGGCTTACAAGCCCATTCGGTAGTTCAAGGCTCGAATTTTCATTCGGCCTTATACTCCCAAGTCTATTCGGCCTCGTACTTCTCAAACTCATTCGATAGTACAAGGATCGAAGGCCCATTCAGCACTCAGTAACCCCAGATTCATTCGGTAATGTGACATGCAAAGGTCATTCGGCGATCACCTGGTTCGGTAGACGAGGGTGATTCGACAAGTGATTGATTCGGCGGGATTCAATCTGGTTCGGCTATCTCGTTTGGTAAGAAATCACTGAAGCATATGTCACATACTTATAGAAAAGCGCAGGAAGACCGGACCAAACGGTTCGGCACTTAGAACCGAGCACGACTATTCAGTCTGAAGGAAACAAAGCGCGACATAAAACGGCATATGCCCCGCTTTGGGGGGCAAATGTTGGGTGCGACTCCACCCCCACCGAACCAGAAGGAAAAACGACACCACCGGACCACTTCCCTGCCGAACCAAACCTTCTCCAATACCTACCGAGCCAGATCCCCTTACAACCGATCCAAAGCCTAACCGAACCAAAGTCCTGCCGAACCAACCCAGCTCCATCCACTACCGGACCAGCTACCTCCCAGGTGCTACCGGACCAACCTAGCTCCATCCACTACCGGACCAGCTACCTCCCAGGTGCTACCGGACCAGAACCCACTCCATCCACTACCGGACCAGCTACCTCCCAGGTACCACCGAATCAGAGGCCACTCCATCTACCACCGAACCAGCCACTCCATGGCCCACCGAACCAAACCCAAAGTCTCACCACCGAACCAATCCACGTCCCTCTCATCACCGGACCAAGGTGTTGCCGAACCAACACTGCCAGGCCAGATTACAGCGGACCAGGCCCGCTAACGGCTATATACATCCAAGACCCCTACCCCCAGCCTCACTCTATAAATAGAGGGACAGAGGTACAACAATGGGGGACAAGTTTGAGAGCTCAAGCACGGATAGAACTTTCAAACAACTTTCATATACTTGTATCAAAGCTTTGTACTTGTAATTTGAATAGAAAAAGGAGAATAACATATAAAGTGGACGTAGACACATTCTGGCCGAACCACTATAAATCTGCGTGTCTTTTACAGTTTAGTCCCTGCTTTTCATATATTTGCATAAATCACCCAAATCACCACGAACAACATAAAATCAAGTAAACCATACGACTTGGAGGTGTTTGTCCATTTTTTGTGCAAACAACGTCCCTTAGTGGCAGTAATTCCTTGGACAACTCTGCAGGAACTACATCTTCACATTCATTCACTATTGGCTTAACCTCTTCGAGAATTTCAACACTTTCACTGGTTTCATTTTCATTCAACAGGAATACTTCTGCACTATCCGCCACTTCTTTAACAAACTCTCTTGTAGATTGTAGACTAGTCGAATCTACTTTCTTCACCAATAAATCACCCCCTTCATCTCCTGACACACTTTCTTCATCCTCATCAAACTTTGCTGGTTGTGAATTTTCAACCTCATGTTCATCAGATTTTGTTGGTTGAAAATCTTCAACTTCATCTTTATCAAACCTTGGTAGTTGTGAATTTTCAACCTCATGTTCATTAGATTTTGTTGGTTGAAAATCATCAACTTCATCTTTATCAAACTTTAGTGGTTGAAAACAATCGACTTTATCTTCCACATCAACAAATTCCTTTAAAGACAACAAAGTCTTTATTTCCTCGATTTCCTCCAATTTGCTTTCACTCTGTTGACGCCTTTTAGGAACCAAAGTGATTCATGTATCCTCGAACATAAAACTGTAGCTGTTGGTGCGACCATCATGTTGCACTACTCTATCTTATTGCCATGGTCTCCCCAACAACAAATGACATACATCCATGTCAACCACATCACACCAAATTTCGTCTTTATATTTCTTCCCAATCGAAAAATTAACACAAGCTCTTCGTCCAACCTTCACCTCCCCACCTTTCCTCAACCAAGCTAACTTGTAAGGTTTCAGATGCTTCTCCATCTTTAATGCCAACTTCTTCACAGCCTCGGTAGAAATGATGTTATCACAGCTGCCTGCATCAATAACAAACTTGCAAACCTTCCCCAGAATAGTGCATGTTGACTGAAAAATGTTGCTCCTCAACCAGCTAGAATCATCCTCTTGTTTTGGTGTTAAACAAGACCTCCTCATCATTAAACTACAACCCTCATCTCCTGACAACTTTTCTTCCTCCTCAACATGTGGTGAATTAGAACATTCAGCTTCTACATCCTCATCCTCAACCTCAGCTACCATCACTCGCTTCTTTGGCTTCGGACATTCATTGCTTTTGTGACCAAACTCTTGACAATTGAAGCATTTGATACCACTATTGACCTTGGTCTTAGCAACTTCACTAACAACCGAGTTTGCAATAGCCTTGGAAACATTCACATTGCTACTAGCCCCTTTCATTTGATTGTTGGAATTTGTAAACACACCACCACCTCTCCTACCTTGCTTCTCCCAGGCTATGGCTTTTTGATGTGCTTCAGCAACAGATCTGGGATCAAACATATTTACCATATCTTGAATCTGCATTCTCAACCCTCCAACAAATCTAGCGGTCAACTGTTCCTCCGTTTCCATGATGTCATTCCTCGCAATCAATTGATAAAATTCATTCGCATAATCTTTCACTGACTTTGTTCCCTGTCTCAGATTCTGCAATCGTTGATACATAAGAGACTGATAATTATACGGCAAGAATGTAGCTTTCATTAACTTCTTCATCTTCTCCCATGTAGCAATCTTTGACTTCCCCATTCTCTCCTGTGTAAGTTTAGTTTGTTGCCACCATGTCATAGATCTTCCTCTTAAACGAGTAGCAACCAACTTAACTCTTCGATGCTCGGGAACTTCCTTAAAGTCAAAAATTTCTTCAACATTAGATAACCAATCCAAAAATTCCTCAGATTGCATACCACCCTTGAATTCTGAAATTTCAGTTTTCATCCCTGACTCCCATCGTCGATCATCCTCTACATCCCGATATGCGTTTCGTACTTGGTCACGATCTCGATAATGAATATTACTTCTATCACTCTCTTCATCATAATCACGTGTACTTCGGTATCGATCTCGACCATCAGCATCTCTTTGATCACGCATGTCTCTTCTACTATGTCTTTCATCATCACGATATGGCTCAGGTTCAAACTCACGTGGAGTTCTTCTCTCTTCATTTCTATACTCATGATGTTCTCCTCTCAATGAAACTGAAGATTCTCTTCTTTCTCGGTAAGATTATGGCGACACCCTCCTCGCTTCCGTAACCAATGGCGAAACTCTGTTTCCTCCATGGTTCGAGACTGGCGACCTTCTCCTTTGACTTTGATTCATGTCAATCATCAGTTTCTCTAACTTCCCAATGCCTTCATAAAATTTCTCATTGATACGTTGTTCCATTTGCTCAGCTTCTTCTCTTATATACACCTCGGCAATATTCTGATGACGATTAACTCTTCTCGGAGGCATGATTGAATCTTCAACAAACTTCAACTCTCGGCTTTAACAAATGTGAACTTGAACACTTCAACTTTGCTCCAACAGGCTCGGCTTAGCTATGATTGGCTAAGTCTAGCTTTGATAACAAATGATGCAGCGGATATTCACAAAACTTCGCAACCAACGGTGCAAAGCGATGGAACGATGAAAATGTAAATGAATCGATGGATTGATGATACCCAAACGCCCAAATCCGTTGATCATAAAGATACCGGACTTTAGCTATCTTCGACACATTGATCACGCACGATGCCGTGAGAGAAGATCTACGATTCTTCGACGTTGATCTAGCACACTAGATTCCGTGAATCGGCTTCAACAATCATTGATTTGAGCGCACTCGAATATCCTAAGGTGGAGATAGAAGATAACACTCAACTACCAATTTTAATGGTGGCACAAGAGCACACAAAGAAATTTTATTCAAATTGACTAACTCTTTACAATGACATCACATCCCTATTTATATGGTTTACAACACAACACAAGACTTAAGAAAATTACAACCCTTCATAACGACTTACAAGACAAACGACATAAGAAAGTAACGACCTAAACAATAACGACCTAACCAACAAATATAAACGACATAACAAAATACAGCCACGACTTAAACAACTCTTGCGACCTAACTCTTCAGTCTGCTTCGCGACTTATCTTCTTGCGACCTAACTCTTCAGTCTGCTTCGCGACTAATCTTCTTGCGACCTAAAGCAACAATCAACGACCTAGGCTGGAGCTTCTCGCGACCTTTTGGAAAACAATTGTGACCTATGAGAGAAGCACGGCAACGACCTAATCGGCAGCGACCTACTTGCTTACGACCTAAGTGCTCGCGACATAAGGAAGATGCGGCGTTGCAATCTGGAGTTCGCGACCTACTAGCATCTGAAGACTGGCGACCTATGCTCCGCGATTCAGGCTTTCGCGTTTTAGGGCTTCGCGAGTTAAAGAGGAGGTGGAGCGAAAATCGTTCGCGACCTAGGGCGGAGGTGGGGCGACCTACGGATTTGGTAACTTCGACTGATTCTGGTTCGCCTTCTTCCTTGCGGCATAGGGAGGTCGCTCGCGACCTAAGGCCTTCGACTTCGACTTCGACTTCGCGAATTGAGGTATGCACTGCATCAAATTTGGAAGACAAAATTTAAATTAATAGTAACTTGATTTTGTACCATTGTGGTCACTAAGCCTCCCTTCAAATTTGAAAAAGTTACGGTTTTTAAATTGACTTTAATTCTAAGAGTTTTAAATGATTTTGTAAGTTGTCCAATTATTTTGATAAAGATATTTACAAATGATATTTTTTACATAATATTTTATGAAGGGTTTATTTAAATGAGATTTACAAATGATATTCGTAAATGATATTTTTGAAATGGGAATTATAAATGGATATTTATAAAAGACTTTTATAAACGATTTTGGAGATTTATAAATAGTTTATAAATTATTTTGGATATTTTTAAAAGAGTTTATAAATGATTTTGGATATTTATAAAAGAAGTTTATAAATATTTTTGGATAATTATAAAGTGTTTATAAATGATTTTGGATATTTATAAAAGAGTTTATAAATACCTTTGGATATTTATAAAAGAAGTTTATAAATGGTTTTAGATAATTATAAAGAGTTTTATAAATGATTTTGGGTATTTATAAAAGAGTTTTATAAAATAAACTTGGAGATTTATAAAGTGTTTTATAAATGGGTTTGGAATTTAAGTAAAGAAGATTTAATAAATAAAAAATATTTATTAAAAGGATTTATGGAAGAAATTTATAAAAGAATTTGAGGTTGCATTCCCTTTAGCCAACTTTCTTAATGTTGGTGGTATAGACATTTATTCCACACTTAACACAGAAGGAGTAATGTTTAAGATTACCTTTATCTCCATTTTAAATAAGATTTGTTTGGTCCTTTTAATATGACTTTGAAATGATAAAATTTTCATAATGTTTTGTGAATATACTTATGCCAGTGAGATAAGTGTATGAATATTTTGAAAAATATTCTGGAAAGAGATTTAAATGAAGGACTTTCTTTGAGGCTTAATGGTTGCTAGGGGTAATTAAATCTTTGAATTGTTGCTTGTTTGTTTATTTTATAGTTAAATAACCAACTATTAAGTCTGGACCAAAATATAACTCTGGAAATATCTTAGAGAAACACGTGAGTTTATATGGCACAATCATCTTTGATGATGTTGTACTGTGCATATTAAATCTCATTTTGTTCTCATAGGACAAATGAAAGGAAGATCCGTCCACTTAAAACGGTTAGGGGATGATCCTTGCTTCTTTGTATTGTCTTTTTATTTCCTAAAGAGCCGGGATAGAGTTTATCAGAAACTATAGGGTGTTGTTTCGAAGAGACCGGGATCGGATGAATAATCCAAAAACCACTTCGATCCAACTCAAGCAACGTACTGAAGACATCTTGAAGATGATGAGATCGAAGACGAAATGCTTTGAAGTGCAATGGCTACTTGCTACTAATCTTGATGGTGATTCCAAAACAGATGATTCCAAAATAACTTGAACAACTTGTATGGATGGACGCTAGCACTACATTGCTTCCTGGAGGGTGTTGTTAGTATTGCAAGTGGGTTTGCTATTTAAAGGGAAAAAATGTAGCATCTAGCCTCATCAACAGGGAATGACTAAAACAGGGGATATGCAATAGGTCTAAGTAGGTCAATTCCAATTAGAGTGTATCATCACCTTTCTAGATATGCATTCATTTTATGGATTGGTTGTGCATGAGAGCTCTCGGTAAAGGTTGCAAAGAAACCAGGATGATGATATATTTAGTACTATCCAATAAGGGGTAGGTCGATCCTGTGAGTAGGGGTGCAAGACATTATTCTTTACCTCGGTATATTTTTCTAGAGGTGTACATTGAGAGGCGATACCCCAATAGCCTTGTCATTGATGGAACCCATTCTCCAATACGCGCCTTTGCGGATTTAGTTGTATACCTGTTATGTTGGAATTTAATTAATGTAACAATTTCGGTTATATTCATAATTTATTTGAAAACCATAGACAATATTATAATATCATTGGATTTCTATAGGAAATGTTTTGGTTATTGTAAGGTAAAAATCTGTTTGCATTTATGTGCAGCATGGTCTTATAAGATACTTTTGATTTTAAAGGATTTTATAAGTATAATAAATAAAATTCCTTGTAATTTGAGTTTCTCATGCTGGTTTTACTAGACTAATCTGGATGTTATTTTTCTTATAATGCTCAGGTCAGACCGAGCATGTTTTTCGATTAGCTTTGGATGCTTTGGAGTTCAAAAGATGAGCTGGATGCTCAAGACGTACTTCCATATTTTCTTTTATTTTCCGCTGTTTGTTTTCTTGTAGATATCACCAATTATTAGGGAAGGTTGTCATAACTGTCCAAGCAGATAATAAGTTAGTGTACTCCGATGGATGTATGTATGTAAAAGTTTTCTTTTGTAAAGATCATTGTTATATTATAGATTATTCATTGCAATGTGAGATTCTTTGTTGTTTAGTTTCTTCTTGGCTTCTTTCTTCTTCTTTCCCCTAACCATTTGTCTTTTTGGCACTTGGTGCCTCGGCACATGAATACTATGGATGTATTAATGTCGACTACTAAAGGTAAAAAAGGTGGGCCGTTATGGCTAGCTCAAAGGTATCACGCATAGTAGGTGGGTCGTTACAGCTAGCTCAAAGGTATCACGCATAGTAGGTGGGGTCGAAATGGTAGGAGGAGAAACATTAGCAGGTGGGGCTGGAGTAGAAGGTGGAGTAACTTTAGCTCTTCATTTCTTGGGAGGAGGTTTCTAGAGCAGAATATTTTCAAGGATTGGGGGAGGGATTGGATCCGAATTTGCTAGCTCTGGAAGGTGAATATAGGTAGTTTCAATATGACCAAAAGAGTGGCAGTGCGTACATAACAAGGGTTGCCATATGTAAGAAACTAAAATATGGATGATTCTTTTGACAGAAACATCAAGATAAATGCGAAGGTAGAGGCCTGGTAGAAGTGATCTCAATAAGTGCCATAGTATACACTGGATGGTCTCAACGCTCGGTATTTTCATCAAAATAGATCAATTCACCAATATTAATAGTTGGTCAGTTTAGTCCCTCAAGAGATTGTAGAGAGGAGGAACTATAAGAGAACTTATCATAACATGCTCGCAAGTAGTATCTACCGAGGGACTCCAACAAGTGATTATAAACAATTTACCATTAATAACACAATGGTTGGCTTCTAAAACCATATGTTGTTTCTCTTCATTTCCAAAGTCAAAGAAATACATATTCTTATCATAGCGGACTTTAAGGTTACCATTTAGTCTCCAATGATTAGATAAGAATTTCTTTACAACACTATTGTGACGCCCCACCTCTATACTCGCACTAGCCAAGGACACTACTGGGTAATGCTGTCGACTAGCATGAAGAATAAGGCTGTTGAGGAGCGACCATCTGTGTAATTGCTTTGTGTGAGTACCGATATGTCAGATAGTATGTGTTATCCCGCCTTTTGGCAAGGCCGTGACATCAAGGAGTTGACTAGTAACCAATTATGGTTCGTCTTAGAGATCGTTTATACACAGGCTCACTATGGATGTCGACGGATTTTGTCCAAGTCCGGATCGAGATAAAATTGATATGATACGACAAGCGAAGCTATGAGAGCCAACGTTTAAAATTTCAAGTCAATCCGAGTTCATATGCTCAAGTTATGGTCGATGCAAGTTGGAAAACCCATCCATTCGTATCCATCATTTCGAATCGATTGGAGTCGCAACCCATCATTTCACATCGGCCGTTTTCGTATCCATCAGCAGGTAAGTGCACTTCGTATCCATCAGAAATCTTACTTTGACTCGATCGGCTCCGCATCGATCACCAGGGCCTACTTCGACTCGATCAGCTCCGCATCCATCACCAAGCCTCTGTTCGACTCGATCAAGTTCGTATCCATCAGGAAACCTCTGTTCGATTCGATCAGCCAGTGACCACTCCACTTTCATCACCAAAGTCTACTTCGCATCCATCGCCTGAAGAGCTCTGTTCGAATCCATCAGGCTTCTATAGTTCGTATCCATCAGTTGACCTTACTTCGTATCCATCGAGAAGTACTTGTTCGCATCGATCCACATCATGGTTATTCGTATTAATCGATAGCTAACAGTGTTCGAGTCCACATGGCCACGTCAACTTCGTATCAATCAAATGGAGCTATTTCCAATCGATACGAACAAGGCCACGCAGTCGAGTTATTCCATGTGCTCTCCATCGACACGAAACAACGACCACCTTCTATCGATTCGAACAACATAAGTGCCTCGATACGAACAGAGCGAAAGTCTTAGAATGACTCGATCGACTCAGCGAAGAAGGTGAGTCAATCCGGAGAATGCTCGCTATGTCACCACTTGATTACACGCAGCTATCGGGTCGAACGGGATCGAGTCGAAATGATGGAGTCGAACGAAACAGCCAACCGAAAGCCCTAATTCGTATCGATCATATCTCATAATCTACAAGTCCAAATGCTATGAAATTTTCACAAAAGCTTACGTACATGCTAAGGAATGTCCACGCCAAATTTTGACTCCATTGGATGAAATCTTGATCGATACAAAATCTGTTCGTATCGATCACGGATCGGGCCGAAACTTCACGGGTTTGGGCGCGCAGGCCTAATCACATGCCGGGGGAGTCTCCTGAGATCTGAGTGAAATATCAGCCTCCTACACCTATAAATAGACCCCCAAAGCCAACAAAAAAGGGATCTTCTTCTTCTTTGAATTCTCCAACGCCCAGACTCTGTCGGATCCAGATCTAAACTCCATTGCTGCTGCTACTAACAAATTTCGCTGCTGTAAATCATTGTTATCTACTGTAACCTGCTGAAATCAATTGTAATCATCAAAGAAAGATTAATAAAGCAATCAACTTCATAGTGGACGTAGGCAATACACTGAACCACTCTAAATTCTTGTGTCTCTATGCATTTTAATCACTCTTATTATCTTGTTTTTGGATTTTTTGTTAGATAATCCTCCTTTTCCATTTAATTTCTTCATTCTATCTCTTCAAAAACTTCCGAAGAGTGTTGTGCCCAATTTTGGTACAAACACTTTAGTGCTTTCACTGAGAAAAAACCCAAAATTTCTCCTGCTCTTTGGATCTCCTATCAATACCGGATTGCATAAATCCAAGAAGAAGATCCAGATCTAGAACCTTTAAGCCCTTCCATTCTATTCAGATTTGCATCAGATCTAGGAAAGGACTTTCATTAAATTACCATGGTGAGTACACAAACTACCTCTACAACTTCTGATCAGGGAGGATGGGATAGGCAGAATCCTGTGCAATTGCCTCCATCAAACCAAGATACCGCCGGACCTTCAGATCCATCAGGCCCGGTCACCAGACAATAGTTTTAGATGCTGCTTCAAGAATTGACCCAGAGTCGACAATAACTAACTAAATAACTGTGCGCCAACACAGAGTTGACCAACCAGCTGAATCGCCAAAGGTGCAGAAGATCCAGAAGAGACCAAGGTTCTTATTCTTCCATAGAGAGTTCAGCCTTATCTGATGGTCATCACCAATCCACACGCCCGCGATTGGATGTAAGCTACAACCAGGCCATAGGGCACCAACCCGCTTCAAATCTTAGACAACCCGGAACTGGACCATCCACTAGTCATCATACGGGACCTTCATCCCGAGGAGGTGCCGCTCCTTATCATGTTAGAGGCAACATTGCTACACCACCACTACCGAACAAGGGGCTGATGCTAGAAACCAAGCTGATCCTCAGCGTAATCAACAAGAGCAGACTCCAGAGCCTTATGTCCCGGAAAATGTTGAACCAAGGAGGCGAGGCACGGACTGTCGACCGCGTCCGGTCCAGACTCACGCTGTGGAACCCGACCACACCTTGGCCCAGCATGCTCCTAGTATCCGGATGCTGGATATACCAACAATGATTCGTCAAATGATCCGTGAAAGTTAGGGTCTTAGTAATGACGACTAAGGAATCTCCTGGAGTCATACCCCTTTCACCGATGATATATTATATGCTGAACCACCTCGGCGCTTCAGGATGCCAACTTTGCCAGTATATGAAGGAAGTTCCGATCCCAATCAACATACCCTGAAATACGAATGGCTGATGAATGCTGTGAGAGCTGATGATGCAGTAAAATGCCGTAGTTTCCCCATTTCCCTGGGATGCATTGCAACTATGTTGTTTACTCGTTTGCCACCGCGATCTATTTCTAATTTTGACCAGATGGCCACCAAGTTCGTTGAACAATTCTGTATGCACGTGGCAAGGCCTAAAGACGTTAACACTCTGTCTAGTGTTACACAAGCTCCCAGAGAAACACTTAGACGTTACTTGGAGCGATTCCATGCTGCATGTGAAGAAATAAGCAATCCCAATGATAACTCCATCCTGATGGCATTGACTAAAGGGATTGATGCTGATTCCGAGTTTGGAAATTGGTTAGCTGGGAAGCCGCCTGCATCACTGGACCGTTTCTATTCCAAGGCAGCCCAATTCTTGAGAAGGGAGGATGCGAAACAGTCTAGGAAGCAGGATGATGCAGGGCCCAACATCGAAGGAATTCAGAGTAACATCGCCGTTAAACAATCCGGGGAGAATTCTGGAAAAGTTCAGTTGAACATTTAAAGTAAACAGAACCAGCAGAGGGATAGTGGAAATCAAGCTAAGAAACGAGATCAGAATCGCGGTCCACGACGTAGAGCTCCAATGTTCGACAATTACACGCCATTGAATACGTCGTTGGAAAATGTGTATTTGCAGACTTGTAACACCATGCAATACAAGAAACCTGTCCCGAAGCCGCCGACAGAAAGAAAAATCCAGACAGGAAAGTTTTGTAGATTCCATGAGAGTTATGGCCATAACACAAACGAGTGCCATCATTTACAAGATCTCATTGGGAAGCTGATACGTGAACATAAGTTGGAGCAGTATGTGCGGGCGCTGCAGTCCGGTGGTGCAGGCCCATCAAATCAGAATCGTGAGCCTGCTCGAACTGGTGGGAGGTTGGTTATTAATACGATAAGTGGTGGTCCTCATCCAGCAGACCGAAGCTGGAAGGAAATGTAGTCGTATGCCAGCTCTATGAGACATGCAGACTTCGAGTGTTATAGTAATTTTGGTGAAGGGCCTCCGGCCAAACAACAAAAGACGATGGTTGATGACATCGTATCCAGAGATAGAGATGCTGATAAAGTCGAAGCTCCCACTATCGATCCACTGGTCATCTAAGCTCAAGTACGTCCTGCTTGGATGAAGAGGATCTTAGTTGACAGTGGAAGCTCTGTGAATATTTTGTTTAAACGAGCTTACGACCAAATGAAAATGGAAGCCAAAGATTTGAAACCTTGTCAGTCCCGAATCCACGGTTTCAATGGGAGCGCTACTATACCCACTGGAGTAGTGGAACTACTAGTGGAGTTGGGAGTTAGAGAGCGCCGGAGAGTGCGGATATTACAGTTTGTTGTGTTAGACATAGACTCCCCTTATAATGCTTTTTTGGGCCGACCGGCCCTCGCTGAGTTCAGGGCAGCTATTGCCCCGTGGTGTTTAACCCTCAAGTTTCCCACCAATCGTGGAGTGGGAGTCATCCAAGGAGATCAGGCTACAGCGAGAGCCTGTTATGTTGCCGAGCTGTGGGAGGCGTAGCGAAAGGGGAAAGGAAAGGGCATAGAGGAATCTCTCTGCGTTCGCTTTGCTGATAATTGACAATTAACGCCCGGGCCTAGGCCCGGGCACCCCATCCAATTCCAAAGGGATCTTGACCCAAAGGAAACTGAAGACGAAGGAGAATCTAAAGAAAGTCAAGCAACCCCGGCCGAGCTGATGATCGATGTCCCGATTGATAATGATGATGATACAAAGATGATAAAGATCGGTTCTCAACTAAGCCAACAAACTCAAGAGGAATTGGTTGAATTTTTACGGGCGAATCTTGACGTGTTCGCTTGGACGCATTCTGATATGTGTGGGATCTCGCTGGACATCACAAGCCACACCCTGAATATTGACCCGCGGCATGTACCGGTCAAGCAAAAAAGGCGTGGTATGGATCTAGAGAGATCTGCCGCCCTTAAAGAAGAGGTAGAAAAGCTTAAAGCAAATGGTTTCATTCGAAATGCGTTATACCCCGAATGGGTGTCAAATCCCGTGCTCGTCCGAAAGTCAAACGGAAAATGGAGAACATGTGTTGATTACTCCAATCTGAATAAAGCTTGTCCCAAAGACAGTTTTCCACTTCCCAGAATTGATCAGCTCGTAGATTCAACAACCGGACATGAACTCTTATCCTTCATGGATGCATATTCTGGCTACAATTAGATACCAATGTATTTACCTGATCAAGAACATACCAGCTTCGTGACCAATCTGGGACTTTATTGCTACAAAGTCATGCCATTCAGAGTCAAGAATGCCGGGGCTACTTATCAACGATTGGTCAATCGGATGTTTGCCAATCAAATCGGGAAAACCATGGAAGTATATGTAAACGACATGCTTGTGAAGTCACGATTTTCCACTGATCATGTTAAAGACTTGGGAACTATGTTAAAAATACTTCTAGAGTATAGAATGAAGCTTAACCCACTGAAATGTCATTTTGGAGTTGCATCCGGAAAATTCCTTGGGTTCATCGTCAATGCTAGAGGGATCGAGGCTAATCCTGAAAAGATCTGGGCTATCAAAAATCTTGAAACTCCGAAAACAATAAAGCAAGTCCGGAGTCTCAATGGGAAATTAGCAGCATTGAGCAGGTTCATTTCAAAGTCCACCGACAAATGCATTCCCTTCTTCGATTTGATCCGAAAAGGAAAGCGAAACTTTGAATGGACTACAAAGTGTGAGGGCGCATTCCAAGCACTAGTTCAGCATCTATCCACACCGCCTATCCTGTCAAATCCTATCGATCATGAGAAGTTGTACGTATACTTGGCGATATCAAAAAACGCTATCAGCGCTGCCTTAATTCGAGAAGAAGACAAGATACAGAAGCCAGTGTACTACGTCAGCAAACGATTGACTGGAGCTGAAAGGAATTATCCAAAACTAGAGAAGTTGGCTTACTGCCTTGTTATTGCATCAAGGAAGCTCCGACCATATTTCCAGGCACATCCTATTATTGTGTACACTGACCAGCCATTACGACATGTCCTTACGTGGCCCGAGACGTCTGGTAGGTTACTCAAGTGGAACATCGAATTGAGTCAGTTTGATATTACTTATACTCCAAGGCGAGCCATTCAAGGACAAGTACTAGCCGATTTCATAGCTGAATTTACCGTTCCAGCAGACTTGCCCGAAACCAGTAAATCCCCCGAATACGTTTGGAAGTTGTACACTGATGGTGCATCAAACGACCGATGTTCGGGCGCTGGTGTTGTACTCGAAACCCCCGAAGGCCGATCTATATGCTATGCTTTGAAGTTTGAGTTTCATGCAACCAATAATGAAGCAGAATACGAAGCCCTCTTAGCTGGACTAAATCTTGCCAGAGATTTGAGAATTATCGCTGTGGAAATTTATTGTGATTCACAGTTAGTTGTGTGTCAGGTACGTGGAGAGTATCAAGTGAGAGATCGAAGGCTGGATGCTTACTTAGCTCAAGTTCAGGAAGTGCTAAATCAGTTTGATTATTATGCCATTTATTGTATACGTCGAGAACGCAACCAAAAAGCCGATTCATTGGCAAAGTTAGCCAGCACAGGTGAAGCTCAGCAAATGGGACTCGAACCCGTAGAGACGTTAACTTCCCTGAGCATCGACTGGGCAGAAATAGACTGGATATGTGAAACCATTCCCGACAAGGAATCATGGATGACTCCATTCAGAAATTACCTTGAGCACGAAAACCTGCCAGAGCGCAGGAATGAAAAGAGACAAGTCCTTCGGAAGGCCTCACGATTCACCAACCAGGATGGAATCATGTACAGAAGAGGGTACTCTGTTCCATTACTCCGGTGTATCGCTCACGATGAAGTCAAATGAGTATTACACAATGTACATGAGGGAGAATGTGGCGATCACACCGGGGGGCAAGCACTTGCCAAGAAAATACTTTGATATGGGTATTACTAGCCTATTGTGAATCACGATGCATTGGATTATGCAAATAAATGTGATAGGTCTCAAAAGCATGCTTGAATTCCTAGAGCCCCTCCTACCGAGATAACGCAAATGGTCAGCCCATGGCCATTTGCAATGTGGGGCATCGACATCATTGGTACCTTACCTCTGGCAAAAGGTGGTGCAAAGTACGCCATCGTCACAGTTGATTACTTTACAAAGTGGGCTGAAGCTCTTGCTACCATAACGACGAAGAAAGTAATCTACTTCATAGTCCGCAACGTCATCTGTCGATTTGGTCTCCCACACACCATTATTACGGACAACGGAACCCAATTCGACAGTGCTGAATTTAAAGATTTCTGCAAACGATTTCACATCCAAAAGAAATTCTCTGCAGTTGCACACCCTCAGGCGAACGGACAGGTCGAAGCGGTTAATAAAGTTATAAAGTCCATTCTGAAAAAACGACTGGAAAAGGTCGGAGGTAAGTGGGTCGACGAACTTCCTATGGCTTTATGGGCTTACCGAACAACCCACAAGTCCACGACCGGTCACACTCCATTTTCTCTCTCTTATGGTTCAGAAGCCATTATTCCAGTTGAGCTAGAAGTACCTTCTCATCGTGTGACATATTATGATCCAAAGACAAATGCTATATTACTCGCTGAATCTCTCGATCTACTAGATGAGAAGCGTGAAGAGGCTGATTTGAGGGCAGCCGCACATCAAAGTCGAGTCGCCCGATTGTACAACGCCAAGGTCCGCCCGCGAATCTTTGAACTAGGCGATCTTGTCTTGAAAAGAATCTATTCCGTTCCTTCGCATATGAAGCCAACATGGGAAGGACCGTATGTTATTGAACGAAGGCTTGGAGATGGCACATTCAAACTATCGACCATTGGCGGTCTTACTTTGCCAAGAGCCTGGAATAGCGAGAGTCTTCGTCGCTACTACACATAACAGGCTATGTTTATTCGTTTAGTTTATTTTCCATTTTGCAATTTGTTTCTGCATTTTGAAATTAGGATTTGTAATAAGGCAACTGACTTTGCCATATTTTCTTATTTCAGCAATAAAATGCAATCTCTTCGAGCCAGAGCTGTGATTTACTTGAAATGCTTCATATGATCATCACTATGCACGGAGAGCTAAGTCTCACCATACAATGGGATTTATTCAAATAGGGAGTGACTGCGATGCAACCGGTCACTCGCTAAGTGAAACCCATGCTCGGGGACAAGCCATCACACCAAAGTTCAAAAAAGGATTGATACACGACAATCCTTCACTTAACTCCAGGTTCCCAGAGCGCGAACTGGAGTATAAAAATACGTCTACGAAAAGGGTTGATCCGTCCGCCTAACGACTTCGTCCGTATCCAAACCAAGTTTGAGGAGGATGGACCCGTCCATCTAACGACCTCGCTTGT
The DNA here is from genome assembly GCA_030737815.1 of Allium fistulosum. Taxonomy (NCBI): domain Eukaryota; kingdom Viridiplantae; phylum Streptophyta; class Magnoliopsida; order Asparagales; family Amaryllidaceae; genus Allium; species Allium fistulosum. The sequence goes on along the minus strand of CM060904.1, from coordinate 1,211,566,480 downwards.
TAACTCGGGATGGATGTGATCCGATCGTCCACTATCCTGATGCACCTTTCGTTCCCAGAGAGCGAACGAAATCCAAAACACGCAGCAGACGTGACTGACCGTCTGTTCACTAACTCCGGATTCCCAGAGTGCGAAATGGAGTATAAACATCAACTCTGAACTTCCAAAGTGCGAGTCGAAGTATAAACACTGACTCCGGATTCCCAAAGTGAAAAACGGAGTATAAACATCAACTCCGAATTCCCAGAGCGTGAATTGGATTATAAATGTCAACTCTGAACTCCCAGAGTGTGAGTCGGAGTATAAACACTGACTCCAGATTCCCAGAGTGCGAAACGGAGTACAAACATCAACTCTGAATTCCCAGAGCATGAATTGGAGTATAAATGTCAACTCTGAACTCCCAGAGTGCGAGTCGGAGTATAAACACCAACTATGAACTCCCAGAGCACGAGTCGGAGTATAAACATCAACTCCGGATTCCCAGAGTGCGAAACGGAGTATAAACATTAACTCCAGATTCCCAGAGCACGAAACGGAGTATAAACATTAACTACGGATTCCCAGAGTGTGAAACGGAGTATAAACATCAACTTCAAGTTCCCAGAGCCTGAATTGAAGCATAAATATCAACTCCGAACTCCCAAAGTACGAGTTGGAGTACAAATGTCGATTCCGAGTCCCTAAAGCTGACGTATGATTTAAACTTAAGCCGACGTGACCGACCACCAGCAAGCAAACGAGGATTCCCAGAGTGCGGATATGATCATCAATAATCAAACAAGAATGGATGAATCACTCGATCTCCGTTTGTCTCAGACATCCGTTCAGTGGCACTAGACTCAATTTGTTATAAGAGAGGAGCGATCACTGACTGGTATTCGACAACTCACCCCCAAGACTGGGAGGCATGACTTAAACATCGACCATTGACTGAAGCAGTGCGTCGTCAAAATTCAACTCACTTCCCGATCGTGAACCATGTCTACAGTTTCTGGACCTAGCGCGAAGAGACAAACTTGACTCGGAAGCTGGAACTTTTCAAGTGCATTTCAAACATTGAAACACTTAAGCAAATACAGAAGAAGCTGAAAAAGAAAAGTTTCATTTCTACTATTTATGAAAGAAATTCGTGTACAAGTTGGTTCCAAAAAATTCCTACTAGTAGGGGCCGAACCCGCATCTATACTCGGCCGATAAAATGAAAGTCAAAAATAAACCAAGATAGCATTCCTAATCTTTCTTCTTCCTCGGCTTCCTTTTCGGTGTAGACCCGTTGGAGCCGCCACTACCCTTCCTCTTTGAGCCTTGGCTTTTTGGTGGTCGGTCTCCAAGCGGGGGCATGATCTCAACATCCTCCTCCGAGCTCGAATGAATAGGAATGCTTCTTGCAGGCGGAGTCGGAGGAACATGATTAAGCGTATAAGATGGAATGGGTGCACTAGTGTCGAAAACTGTACCGCCAGGCGATATCATTCTAAGTGGAGCTGGACCCAGTGCCGCCGTTCCACCTCCAAAACTGCCACCATGAGCCGCTGCTGCCATTTCAGCGTCAATTTCGGCTAATATCTCCTCTTTAGTAACCACTCGGGCCCCGTTGGGGGCATCAGCAGTCGGCATCGAAAAGCTTGTAGCAGGAACGCCTCCGCCCATGACAAATGGTAAGTCAGCTAAAGGATCGCCGTGACGACGAAAGAGCTCCTCCATCGACTGCTCGTCAAAAACAAGCGTGCTTCCATGCATGTCGTTAAACGGGGCAGTTGTAGCTACAGTGATCACTTCGGTAACGATAACCTCCTGCGTCTGATATAATTCTTGAGTAGCAGGAGGCCCGACAGGTGCAGCGTCGATCACTGAACAAAGAATAAGAGAACTGTCAGAATTTAATTCAAATAAAGATTCCGACTTAAGGCAGATATGTGGAATGTTCAGAATACCTTCCTTGGTTTGATTTGTAGGCGGCAGAACGGCTTCAGTAACTTGCGCTGCAGCCGGAGATATCTGCGACTGATCCGGATTGTTGGCAGGAACGGCTTGGGGATCGACCGTAGATGAGGATTCGGGCTGGGTTGACGTTGGAACTTCAAGACTCGCCACATGATGGTCAACCCCTGAACCCTCTCCTACTTCGAAGTGCTGGGTGCCGAGTCTTTCCTTTTCATGTAGAATCATTGACTCATGAAGAATCTTCCTTTCATCTTCATTCAGAATGCGATTCTCGAGTTCAAACTCATCCACAGACTCACCCAAATGCGCCTCCTTCTCTTCTTCAACTAATCGGCCACAAGCGTTGTATAGATGCACCAGATAATCATCGAGCCAGGCTAGACCCCTGTGCCTCAGCACGTTAGCGTTGTAAACAACGAGAAGGTCTTCGATATCAGCCTCTAGCCTGGACTCGGCCGACTTCACTTTCTCCTCGACCTCAGTCTCCACCTTGCGGACTTTAGCCACAGCCGCATCCCGTTCACCCCTAAGTAGAACAGCTTGTTCGCACGCCTCCTGGGCTACGTTGTTTGCATCATCCCTTTCCTTGGCCATGTCGGAAAATTTGGCCTTGAGCTCGTTAAGTTCCTTGACCGCCGCATCCCGTTCGGCGGTAACAGTAGTATTCCGATGGCCCATCTCCTCCACCAAGGCAACATGTGTCTGCCTCAACCTCTCCATAGCCACATTCACTTCATCAGCTTTTTTGGTGGCCTCAATTGTAGATTTCCGAGAAGACTCGGCTTCAGCAGTGAGCACTTGAATGATCCGGTCCCTTTGAGCGAGTTCGGTCTCCATTTTCTCAAGCACTTTGGCTCGCTCAAAGGCCACTTTGGAAGCTTTCTCTACAGCCTTTACCCACTCTCTGTACTGGGTGTAAATGTCATGAACGTAATCATGCATCGTGTTTTCCACTCTAGATCGGATTCTCTTTAAGTGAGGTGGAAAGTCGTAGCCATCGAAGCATATGTTCGGAAAATCCTTCCTCATCTGAGCCAATTTAATGGCCCCTTCTCTTGTGGGCTCAGTCGGGACCTGCTCTGCAATTATGGAGGCCGTGGTTTCGACTCTCTAGAGATGAGTCTCAGATCTAGAAGTGTCAGAAGATGGCCTATGATGTAGAGGCTCTGGTGGAGGTGGAACAAGAACAGGAGGTGGAGATGGAAGTCTAAGAGGAGGAGAGCAAGATCTAGATCGATGTCTGTATTCTCTGTCCCTGTCACGCCCATACCTATCTTGGTTAGAGTACTAGCAATCGCGGTCTCTATCTGAGTCTCTCATGTGGGAATCATAGTAAGTAGAAGATTTTCGAGCAGAGGGAAGGCGCCCCAGCATTGATCCTCTTCCGGACATCATACCTGAAAATGAGAGACGAAAGAAAAGTTAGTGATTTCTTAGATTAGACGTTTTATAGTTATGGATCGTACAGTGCAGTGAAGTGTATGTATGTGCAACCCCCCGACCAACCGGAAATGTCAGCCGCACTCATAGAAAACGACCCACTCAGCTCAAGAGCATTGTCAAGCTCCTCCATCCCGGTGTCGTGTTGAGACGACACATAATCCGAAATCGGAATATCAGCAAGCCCTTCAAAAGGATTCTCTACTTGCGGTGGAGGAGCCTCCGAAATTCTTATCCCCAGGATAGGCAAGGACATAACCACGGATTTTAATCTCACGGATTTAGAACGCTTGTGAGCAACTGCCTTGCCTTTTCTCCTTCCTCCTGAATCCTAGACATCGGAAGAAGGCCCAGCTTAGAGCTCGTTATCAGTAGGCATTCTCTCCGTATCAACTTCTTCAGCTATTACGACTCCGGGCGCCTTGCGCTTCACCCGTTTCTTCGAGACCACTCTAAGTGTCCCTTCCAGCCGTATGCTTTGCTTACGTTCGATCAACCCGACAATTCTCAAGTTTCTGTCGGTCAGAACCAAGTCAATGTGCCTCTCTTCGCCCGGAACCGTTTGGAGGATCCGAACTAGCTCTCTGAAGTATCCACCATTGGGTCAGGAGATTGCGGCTGTGAAAGAAGAGAAGTATGTCAGTTTTGGGGTCGGTTATAATTATCTCGATAATTCAAGAGAAAGATTGCAACGCTTACGTCTATCCAACCATCGCTTAGCAAATCCAGGGGGAACCGAACGTAGAACCATTCGGTTTTAAAGTAACTTAGCCTTCCCCAGGACCCAGTTACTATCTAACAGTTCTTGATCGCTTCCAAGAAGGTGAAAGAAGGGCTATCTCCATGGCTCTTAAAGTTAAATAGGTATCTAATCGCGATCGGCTTAGGTGGTCGAAAGAGAATCTCCATAAACAGAATGAAGGTGCTGTTCAACAAAGCGTACCCGTTGGGGTGCAGCTGGGATTGAGCTATTCCAAGGAATGATAACATCTCCCGTATATATTGATTGAAAGGAGGAAGTGTCCCCGCCATGCAAGCATGACGGTTGAAAGTAGTAAATACCTCCGGGGGAGCATGTGGCCTATCATTTGGCCCCGGTAGTAACACGTCATCAAGCAACAAACCATGCCTTAAACAAATCCGTCCCAGCATATCTTCGGAGATGCCGGACGGCACAGAATCTTATGGGTTGCAAATGAACCTGGCACCTGGAGCTCGTCAGGAGCTGCATCTATAACTTCGGCTTCGATGACCGGTATCTCTATGTTGGAAGGAATTGAACTCGAAAGTTCCTGCTGTTACGAACTTGAAGATTCCATGATTAACTAGCTTATGAAAAAACATCGTTAAACATATAATAAACTTGTGCATCCTACAGTGTGAAGTGTGTGAATGTGCTATGCAGTGCAGTACTGTATATCACTTGAAAAGTTCTACAGAATTGGAGAAAGCATGAAAACGATAAGACTTTGAAATTCAGTCAGAATGACCGTCACTTCCGTGCCATCCAGATGTTAGGGACCGGTCCAAGTTAAAGTTTGTTATCATTTTGTTAAATTGTGGTTCCATCGACGAGCTTCGCAAGATAGTCATATGTGCCATTTTATGGTCAAGTCCAAATATGCAAAGTTGAAGCTCATCGGAGTTAGATGTTCAAATGCACAAGAATTTTCGAGATCATCAAAGTTAGATTCGTCGTCGGTCATCAAAATTCGAGTTCACATCGATCTGTGTATCTGTTCGTATCCATCACGGATACGAATTCGAATTTGTATCGATCGGAAAGAGACACTTTCATATCAATCCCATGACACGCAGTTCGTATCGATCGAAAGACATCTACTTCGTGTCGATCAGAAAATGACCACTTCGAATCGATCGGAAAGTGTCTACTTCGAATCGATCGGAAAGCGTCTACTTCGAATCGATCAATATCGTTTCGAAGCGGCCGATGCTGAACAACTACTCCACGATCGATACGAAGCTTAAGGCAAGGCAACGATACGAGATTTCCGTTCGGGATCGATACGAAGCACAACACCTTCTTCCCCAATCGATCGATATGAAATTCAGAAGACTCACTTCCTTCGCATCCCTCCTTACTCCTTCTTCCCAAAGCAGATAACATGTCGTTACTCCTTCTCGATTCGATATCGACCAAGTCCCGGCATCAACAGTGACAGAATCGGCGACGACGTCGAACGAACTGACACTAAGATTCGAGTCTTGTCATTTTCAGAATGGATTTGTTGTTTATCTACCTAAAGTCAGATGTTGTCGCGCTAGATTAAGGAATGAGATGGATCGATTCGAAGGCAGTGTTTCTTTCTCGAGTTCTTTATCGATACGAAGACAAGGCAAAAGAGTAAAAAGTGAAAAGTGAAAAATGGCTAAGTCCATGGTATTTATATGGACTCGAAGATGAAAGGAATAAATGATTCGCCTCCCAATGGATTCGACCGGTTACAAAGCGTCACCACGGGATCGATTCGAACAAGCTGTTCGAATCCATGAACTCAAGACTGTATCGATACGAAGTCTTCACCAAATCCATCGATGCGAAGCCCTTCTTCGTATCGACCACTTTCGACTCCATCCCCAGTGCGGTGATATGAAATGCACAGTTCGAATCCATCAATACGAAACCGCTGTTCATATTGATCATCATCGATTCCATCTCCAGTACATCGATACGAGCGATCAGTTCGAAACCATCAATACGAGTTGTCTATTCGTATCCATTAACACCAGATCCATCGATTCGAAATACACAACGGGAGCTGTTCTGAAGGCATTGAACTCCATCGATACGAACGACCTTTTTGTGCCCATCGAACCCCACATCCATCGATTCGAAATGCTCATTTCGTATCCATCAATGCAATGAAAATCGATGCAAAGACAATATTTCAACCCTTCGCATCGATTCAGGAGAGGATCGTTACGAAGGAACATTCAAAAACAACCATCGAGTGTTGTTACAACGAATTTCACGTCGGTTCAGGAGAGGATCGATACGGAATTCAATATAAGATAAACTGACAACGACTCATGAACGTCAGCGAGACTCAGGTTAACATATATGCATATATGTCGGACTAATCTTCAATGTTCCAGATTTACAGGAATTGGAAAGTCATTTGATAACGATTACAACAACAAATGGCTAATCACTAGTATACAACAATCAGTTGCAACAATACAGGGTACAGTAGTTGACAGTCAATAGTTTACATTATCGAGAAAATCAGTCGAAGGTTACAGCTTTCACCGAAAAGACGACAACTATTCAGAATGAAGATTGCAGCATTTCAAAGCACAACATGTTTCCACAAGACGTACGGGGGAAAATGTTGTCCCACCTTTTGGCAAGGCCGTGACATCAAGGAGTTGACTAGTAACCAATGATGGTTCGTCTTAGAGATCGGTTATACACAGGCAAACTATGGATATCGATGGATTTTTTCTGAGTCCGGATCGAGCTAAAATTGATATGATACGACAAGCGGAGCTATGAGAGCCAACGTTCCAAATTTCAAGTCAATCCGAGTTCATATGCTCAAGTTATGAACGATGCAAGTTGGAAAACCCATCCATTCGTATCCATCGTTTCGAATCGATTGGAGTCGCAACCCATCATTTCGCATCGGTCATTTTCATATCCCTCAGCAGGTAAGTGCACTTCGTATCCATCAAAAAGCTTACTTCAACTCGATCGGCTACGCATCGATCACCAGGGCCTACTTCGACTCGATCAGCTCTACATCCATCACCAAGCCTCTGTTCGACTCGATCAAGTTCGTATCCATCAGGAAACCTCTGTTCGATACGATCAGCCAGTGACCACTCCACTTTCATCACCAAAGTCTACTTCGCATCCATCGCCTGAAGAGCACTGGTCGAATCCATCAGGCTTCTATAGTTCGTATCCATCAGTTGACCTTACTTCGTATCCATCGAGAAGTACTTGTTCACATCGATCCACGTCATGGTTATTCGTATCGATCGATAGCTAACAGTGTTCGAGTCCACCTGGCCACGTCAACTTCGTATCAATCAAATGGAGCCATTTCCAATCGATACGAACAAGGCCACGCAGTCGAGTTATTCCATGTGCTCTCCATCGACACGAAACAAGGGCCACCTTCTATCTATTCGAAGAACACAAGTGCCTCGATACGAACAGAGCGAAAGTCTTAGAATGACTCGATCGACTCAGCGAAGAAGGTGACTCGATTCGAGGAATGCTCTCCATGTCACCACTTGATCACACGCAGCTATCGAGTCGAACGGGATCGAGTCGAAATGATGGAGTCGAACGAAACAGCCAACCGAAAGCCCTAATTCGTATCGATCATATCTCCTAATCTACAAGTCCAAATGCTATGAAATTTTCACAGAAGCTTACATACATGCTAAGGAATGTCCACGCCAAATTTCGACTCCATTGGATGAAATCTTGATCGATACGAAATCCATTCGTATCGATCACGGATCGGGCCGAAACTTCACGGGTTTGGGCGCGCAGGCCTAGTCATGTGCCAGGGGGATTCTCCTGAGATCTGAGTGAAATATCAGCCTCCTACACCTATAAATAGACCCCCAAAGCCAACAAAAAAGGGATCTTTTTCTTCTTTGAATTCTCCAACGCACAGACTCTGTCGGATCCAGATCTAAACTCCATTGCTGCTCCTACTAACAAATTTCACTGCTGTAAATCATTGTTATATGTTGTAACCTACTGAAATCAATTGTAATCATCAAAGAAAGATTAATAAAGAAATCAACTTCATAGTGGACGTAGGAAATACGCCGAACCACTCTAAATTCTTGTGTCTCTGTGCATTTTAATCACTCTTATTATCTGTTTTTGGAGTTTTTGTTAGATAATCCTCTTTTTCCATTTAATTTCTTCATTTTATCACTTCAAAAACTTCCGAAGAGTGTTGTGCCCAAATTTGGTACAAATAGTATGACATGCATTTCATTTCAAGAGGAAATCCGACATATCACATACAAACTCAAAGCTACCACACATTGGCTATTTGTCCCTCAGAAACAAATATAGAAATAAGCATAACACAAATCAGTCACAGATATTCATATCACAAAGGCGGAAACAGATATAAATATAACACATAGAAGTGTACATCAAAGTAGTGGTCATGCAAGATCCACTACAACACAAAAGAATAGGTACAAGTGCTAGACAAAAGAATACATCAAGGAGTCTCTATCTCGAATGTATAAAAACAAAAACTACTAAGCTAAAGCAGTTAGCCAAAAGTCAGGTGATAGTCCTAGATAAGAAGTCAAGTGGAAGCAGTTGAAACACCTCGGTCTGACCCGAGTATTATTTAAGAAGAAAACTAATAAACGGATCAGTCTAGCTATAAATATCATATAAGATGAGAAAGGATAAGAGATACCACCAAAAATATATGATAACAAGAATGCCATATCGTGTCAACTATACATTTAATAACAACAAAAATCATATAATATCTCCAATTTTCTCATACAACAAAAAGAATATCATATTCTTTAGCTAATTCACCAAACTCCAAATATTGACAGGACATATCAATGCCAATCTAAAAAATTAGTGAAACACAAATTCCAGAAATCATCAATTAGAAATCCAGAAAACATAAAGGGGGGCCTATCATAAAAGGGAGCATGATAACTCACCAACACATGTATCACAAACGGGTCGCTAACCCATGGTCGCTAACTGCAGAGCCGGTGCAACGACGTAGTGCAATAACTGTACGCCCGAGGAACCTGAAACTCAAATGAGCCGGAACGATGACGTAGTGCAATAACGGTACGCCCGCCGAACCTGAAACTCAAATAATTCGGAACAACGGCATAGTGCAATAACGGTACGCCCGATGAACCGAACTCCATAAAACCCATAGGTCGCTAGCCTATAAAAATGAGACGAAGCTCAATAGAATGGGGTACTGTCCTCCACGTGGACAAAGAGACATTGCATATCGCTAGTCTAAACCATAAAATGATCACCATTGATCAACAAGAACGTAAATTACACTAAGCTAGTAAATAAATGAGTTTAGCTTTATGTCCCATAACCACTAGCTTAACTTAAATATTTATGAACAATTTGTAGATTTCCACTCGAAAATTGTCACAGGATTTCGATCGAACAAGTCTAAGAATTAACCGACAAAGTAAACGCAAGCGTTTCATACCACTTGTTTTGCTAAGTCATTTAATTGGATTTCTCGTACGAATGAGGTAAATGTTTGTATATACTAATAGATTGGAAACGCTTTTAAAAGCGAGCTTTATATTTAAAATAGTGTCGAAATTGTTTTAATGAAAGAGTTTTAGTATTTACTACTAGTATAGAAAGCTTTGTATTTTAAAGTGACAAATCACAAAAATGATTGTAAAAACAATCAATCACCAAAAATTCACATATGACAATGTGAATTAAATCCATATAAAATCGATATCAAATCCATCAAATGGATATTCCCAAAAATCCAAAGAAAGAAGTCTTCAAAGTCGATAATAAGTGATAACAACTAACCAGATCAACAAAAATCGATTAAAATTGGAAATCCACTCAAAAACAGCCAAAATAGGAAAAATGAACAGTTCCAGGCGTCTGGAGGTTCATCCAGACGTCTGGATTTGGGTTCTGGAAATATTCCAGAAAACCCCCAAACGTCTGAAATTTCAAAGCAGACGTCTGAGCCCTAACCAGACTTCTGAACCTATAAATCAGACGTCTGGAATTTGTCTCTGCCATTTTATTTTCCACGTTCTTATATTTTTTCTACAGGGACCATAACCAGACGTCTGGACTTGACAACCAGACGTCTGGTTGCCTGTTTTGGGCAACATTTTGCCTAGGCCAATGATGGCCAAAATGATTCGGAAGCGATTGGACGAGCAACGGAGACTAGGGATTTATGCCAAGCGACAACCCAACATTATAGGCTCTTCGATACACCCCCAAATAACACGTTCAAATATCCAAGATAGGATCTTTAATGATTTTGACTTCAAAACACCAAAATTTGGAAAAATTCACCAAAACAATTCAAATCAAAAGCAAATGAACGTGAATAGATGTTAGGAATTCATACCTAACAATTATGAAAACTATAGACATAGATGTGAGTTCAAAAACTCACCTTTAAACCCAAAAACAACAAATGAGAAGCTTTAAGACAAGGCAAGACCAATTCCTCTTCAAGACACCTCTAGAATCTTGAATCTATTATCAAAGGTGAAGTTTTTCCTAAGTTACGGTTTAGGAATTTCTGATAATTGAAGAGAGATTGAGATGGAGGAGATGAAGTGGATGCTTACTTATGCTTCTCTTTGATTTCTAGAACTTGAATTTGAATTTCCTAGCAAAACTAGGGCTTAGGAATTTTGAGTCTCCTTTCTTTCCCTCATTTTTACTTTAGCTTGAGAGTATTAGGAAATGAGAATGAATGAAGAGGAGAAGGGGTGGAGTTAGGGTTTAATGTTGAGTTAATGGGTTGAAACCCAAACTCAAAGCCCAATAGAAAAATATCAAAATTCTACTTAACTCCAAACATATCAATGTTTATACTCAAAAAGGACGCAAATGCCATTTTGGACTCAATGGAAGTAGTCTCGAGTCCAAATTCGACTGTTTACAAAAAGTAGGATTACGGACTTTAATCCGACTAACGATGCTATATTTAAATAAAACATTTAAATATACAATCGTAAATATGTGGGTTGTTACAGACTCCCCTCCTTAAAGAAATTGCGCCCTTGCAATACTTAAGAAGAAAATAAGAGTAACAACAATACTAAGGCATAATAACACAAAAGAAGAAATTTTGAAATGAGAAGTTCACCTTAAGGAGCACGAAAGAGTCAGTCCGGATGTGTTCGCTCGATGAATTCTCTGGATTCCTAAGAACAATCCTTAGGATTTGAGGACCATTGTACTTTCACAAGTGGAAGATCTTTATTACGTAGGCGTTTAACCTCTATAGCAATGATTCGAATAGGATGTTGCTCATAAGTCAAATTAGGTGAAACTTCAATTTCTTCAATAACACTGGGCTCAAGAATAGAATTAGAATATCTAAGGCATTTCCGTAGTTGAGAGACGTGGAATACGTCATGAATAGCAGAAAATTAAGCCGGTAATAAAAGGCGATAAGCCACGGAACCAATGCGTTTGGTGATGGGAAATGGACCAATATATCGAGGTGCTAATTTTCCCGATCGACTAAAACACACAACACCCTTCATAGGTGAAACACGAATGAACACCAAATCTCCCACAGAAAATTCCAAATTCCTTCTTCGGTTATCGGCATAGGATTTTTGTCTACTCTGAGCTTCTTTCATCCTACGATGAATAAGATCAATCTTTTCTGTGGAATCACGAATAAAATCTTGACCTAAAACTAGCTTCTCACTGGCCTCAAGCCAACAAGAAGGAGATCGGCACGGCCTTCCATAGAGTGCCTCGAAAGGTGCCATACCAATACTAGATTGGAGGCTATTGTTATAGGAAAACACAACATGAGAAATATGATCTTCCCAACTTCCACCAAAATCAAGAACACAAGCATGAAGAAGATCTTCAAGAGTTTGATTCACACGCACTGTTTGTCCATCGGACTGAGGATGATAAGCGGTGCTAAAATTAAGCTTCGTTCCCAAAGCTTTTTGAAGACCCTTCCAAAATCCACTAGTAAATAATGGATCACGATCACTAACAATAGAAGTAGGGACTCCATGCAATTTAACAATTTCTTTAACATAAAGTTTGGCCAAAAGAGGTACGGTCCGATTAGACCGAACGGGAATAAAATGAGCGGATTTTGTAAGTCTATCTACTATCACCCATAGACTATCATGACCCAAACGAGAATGGGGAAGCCCATCAATAAAGTCCATGGAGACTTGATCCCACTTCCAAACTGGAATGTCCAAAGGTTGCAATAACCCACCGGGCCTTTGATTCTCGGCCTTTATGACTTGGCAAGTCATGCAACGCTTAATAAAGTTAGCAATATCAGATTTCATTCCATCCCAATAACAAAGTCGCTTCATGTCCGCGTACATTTTACTACTACCGAGATGAATGGTAAATTTAGAATGATGAGAATCTTTTAAAATGTCTTTACGAAGATCACAAATATTTGACACGATAAGTCTACCAAATTTTCGAATGCCGTCACGTGCATCGATTTCAAAGTCTTTCAGACCATCAATATCATTTTTATCCCTAAAACTCTGTCTAAGTAGAACCAATTTGGGATCATGCTTTTGAGCTTCAAGAATGCGGTCTAAAAGAGAAGGATGAGCCTCAAGGCTACATAATACAAGAGATGAACATGAATTGGATTCACAATCTCGAATCTCATAAGTGGACAAAGTCTCGAGATCATTCCATTCGGGTATCATCATAGAAACAACCGCTTGTTGCTTTCGGCTAAGGGCATCGGCAACAGGATTTCCCTTTCCGGGAGTATAAAGGATATCAAGATCATAAGATGTAAGGAACTCGAGCCAACGTTGTTGACGCAAATCAAGTTCCTTTTGAGAAAATAAATACTTCAAAGATTTATGATTGGCGTAGAGAACAAATTTCTCTCCCAAAAGATAATGACACCAAATTCTAAGAGCAAAAACAATAGCCGCGAGCCCTAAATCATGAGTGGCATATCTAGTCTCGGCAGGCTTTAATTGCCTAGAAGCATAAGCGATAACACATTCCCCTTGCATGAGAACGACACCCAAACCAACACGACTAGCATTGGTATAAACAACAAAGTCTTGGTTCCTCTCGGGAATCACAAGAATAGGAGCATCTGAAAGAAGTTCTTTTAATTTCTGAAAAGAATCTTCACATTTTTCTGACCAAATGTACTTAACTCCCTTCTTCGTCAAACTAATAAGAGGTACAAAAATTTTAGAAAAGTCTTTTATGAACCGACGGTAATAGCCCGCCAATCCAAGAAAACTACGGATTTCCATCACACTCTCCGGTGTCTTCCAATTTTGAATCGCTTCAATCCTTGAAGGATCCACGAAAATTCTAGATTCAGAAATAATATGTCCTAAAAATTTTACACGAGATTGCCAAAAGTGGCACTTAGAAAACTTTGCTTTCAATTGATTGCTCCTAAGAGTTTCCAACACAATCCGAAGATGCTTTTCATGCTCTTCCTCGGTTTTAGAATAAACAAGAATATCATCGATAAAGATGAGAACAAATCGATCGAGGAAGTCTTTGAAAACTCAATTCATAAGGTCAACGAAATAAGCTGGAGCATTCGTTAAATCAAATGGCATAACAAGCCATTCATAAGATCCATAACGAGTATGGAACGATGTCAAAGGAATGCTATCCTCTGCAATACGAAGCTGATGAAAACCGGTTGCTAAGTCTAATTGTGAAAAGACTCTAGCACCGTTAAGTTGATCGAATAGATCATCAATCCAAGGTAAAGGATATTTATTCTTGATGGTGAGATCGTTAAGCTTGCGGTAGTCAACGCAAAGCCTAAGTGTACCATCGGATTTCTTCACAAAGATAGCCGAAGCTCCCCATGGAGAGGAACTAGAACGAATAAATTGCTTCGCTTCCAATTCGGATAATTGCTTACGCATCTTTTCATTTTCCTTATTGGACATACGATAAGGAGGACAAGTGATAGGTAGAGCTCCAGGAATTAGATTAATTCTAAACTCAATTGCTCGCTTAGGTGGTAATCCTAAAACGGGCTCAAATATATCCGAAAATTCACAAACAACGTGAATGAGGGAAATGACATCTTTCTCATCATCATTATCGTCATCATGCGGATTTAGAGAATATAAGGATGCAACCGAATTGGAATCTGATTCTTTAAGAACAATAGAAATCTGCTTGACAGATTGAGGATGTCGCAGATAAATAGTCCTCTCGGGACATAATATGTGGGCTTCATAATGGTTAAGCCAATCCATTCCCAAAATCATTCCGAAGCCAAGGTAACGCATAACATGCAAATCGGCTCGGAAAGCATAATCACATAAAATAATCTCGACATCTTTACAAAATAAACTGAGTGTTGTGGATCCACTAACTGGATTCACAATTCTTAGTGAAGTTATCAAGCCAATAACATTCAAAGAAAAAGTATCAACAAGTTCTTTTGATATAAAAGAATGGGATGCACCCGTATCAAAAAGAACTCGAATAGGATGATCATGAAACATAATAATGCCATCAAGGATAGAATGAGAAATACCTTGAGCCAGAGAAGTGTTACTAGGAGCTTGCACAACATTAAGCTTTCCCTCTTTTTTGCTGGGAAGTTTGGGACATGAAGATAAAAGTTGACCCGAACTTTTGCAATGACGACAAAAAAGGGGTTTCGGACACCTATTTGCATAATGGTCCTTAGAACCACAATTGTAGCATTGCCCACGACTAGAGGTAGGAGTCTTTGCTACCGAAGTTGTTTGCTTCCCTTTCTTGTTGGGATTAGGCTTGAACTTAATAGGCCTCTTCTTGTTGTTGTTGAAGTTCTGTTTGGCACCCACAACTTCAACATCACTTTCTTTATCGACCTCTTCAACCCGAAGAGCAATGCCAACAAGCTGATCAAAAGAAACTTCTAGTTTCAGAAGTAAAGGCTTTTTGTTCTTATTCAACCCATAGACAAACCTCTGATTTTTCTTCAATGGGGTATTAATATACTCGACCCTATATTTAGAGAGAGATTCAAAAGATGCGACGTAATCCGTCACAGAAGATTCACCTTGAACAAGGTCAATAAAGCGTCGGGCCAAAGTTACTTTTTCAGCTTCCAGCACAAACTTTAACTCGAACCTTTCCCGGAATTGCTCCCAAGTAAGATCGGCTTCAATAATTTCCGAAATCAGAAACCCATACCAATCTAATGCTCTTTCTTGGAGCATTCTAGAAGCCACTTGGACTTGATGTAGATCAATAAGATTCATGCGAGAAAAGATGCGGTCGCATGATCTAAGCCAAGCCTAGATTTCTATAATGCTTTCGGAACCCTTGAATGGCCTTCCACCCAAATTGGTATAATCATTGCACAAACATGCAAACCCGGATTTTGGATGAGTAGGCGCTGGAATAGGTCTGACAGCTTGAGCATTCTTCACAAGATCTAAAAGATGCTGGGCATACATAAATACTCCATCTTGAGGAGTAGCACTGGATTGACCGGCGCTAAGACGGCCAGGTCTAACCATTTCTCTTCTTTAAGAAAGGAAGAAAGAAGAGGAAAAAGGTTATTCTCAGAATAAATATCAAACAAACTTGACTGATAAAAAAGGCATCATAAAAGGAAATAGGATAGAACGGGTCCCATGACTCGAATTAAATCCTAAGGCACTACTCCTAAGAAAGAATTAGGATAATGATCCTTGCTAGATTATTCTACATTGTTCCGAAGTTTGGCTCTAATACCAAGCTGTGACGCCCCACCTCTATACACACACTAGACCAGGACACTACTGGGAAATGCCATTGACTAGCACGAAGAATAAGGCTGTTGAGGAGCGACCATCTGTGTAATTGCTTTGTGCGAGCACCGATATGTCATATAGTATGACATGCATTTCATTTTAAGAGGAAATTCGACATATCAAATACAAACTCAAAGCTACCACACAGTGGCTTTGTGGCCCTCGGAAACAAATATAGAAATAAGCATAACACAAATCAGTCACAGATATTCACATTGCAAAGGCGGAAAAAGATATGAATATAACACATAGAAGTGTACATTAAAGTAGTAGTCATGCAAGATCCACTATAACACAAAAGAATAGGTACAAGTGCTAGACAAAAGAATACATCAAGGAGTCTCTATCTCGAACGTATAAAAACAAAAACTACTAAGCTAAAGCAGTTAGCCAAAAGTCAGGTGATAGTCCCAGATAAGAAGTCAAGTGGAAGCACCTATAACACCTCGGTCTGAGCCGAGTATTATTTAAGAAGAAAAATAATAAACAGACCAGTCTAGCTATAAATATCATATAAGATGAGAAAGGATAAGAGATACCACCAAAAATATATCATAACAAGAATGCCATACTATGTCAAGTATACATTTAATAACAACAAAAATCATATAATATCTCCAATTTTCTCATACACCAAAAAGAATATTATATTCTTTAGCTAATTCACCAAACTCCAAATATTGACAGGACATATCAATGTCAATCGCAAAAATTGGTGAAACACAAATTTCAGAAATCATCAATTAGAAATCCATAAAACACAAAGGGGAAGGCCTATCATAAAAGGGAGCATGAAAACTCACCAACACGTGTATCACAAACGGGTCGCTAACCACAGAGCCGGTGCAACGGCGTAGTGCAATAACGGTATGCCTGAGGAACTTGAAACTCAAATGAGCCGGAACGATGACGTAGTGCAATAACGGTACGCCCGACGAACCTGAAACTCAAATAATTCGGAACAACGACGTAGTGCAATAACGGTACGCCTGATGAACTGAACTCCATAAAACCCATAGGTCGCTAGGCTATAAAAATGAGACGAAGCTCAATAGAACGGAGTACTGTCCCCCACGCGAACAAAGAGACATCGCATATCGCTAGTCTAAACCCTAAAATGATCACCATTGATCAATAAGAAGCGTAAATTACACTAAGCTAGTAAATAAATGAGTTTAGCTTTATGTCCCATAACCACTAGCTTAACTTAAATATTTACGAACAAATTGTAGATTTCCACTCGAAAATTGTCACAGGATTTCAATCGAACAAGTCTAAGAATTAACCGACAAAGTAAACGCAAGCGTTTCATACCACTTGTTTTGCTACGTCGTTTAATTGGATTTCTCGTACGAATGAGGTAAAGGTTTGTATATACTAATAGATTGGAAAACGGTTTTAAAAGCGAGCTTTATATTTAAAATAGTGTCGAAATTGTTTTAATGAAAGAGTTTTAGTATTTACTACTAGTATAGAAAGCTTTGTATTTTAAAGTGACAAATCACAAAAATGATTGTAAAAACAATCAATCACCAAAAATTCACATACGACAATGTGAATTAAATCCATAAAAAATCGATATCAAATCCATCAAATTGATATTCCTAAAAATCCAAAGAAAAAAGTCATCAAAGTCGATAATAAGTGATAACAACTAACCGGATCAACAAAAATCGATTAAAACTGGAAATCCACTCAAAAACAGCCAAAATAGGCAAAATGAACAGTTCCAGACGTTTGGAGGTTCATCCAAACGTCTAGATTTGGGTTCTGGAAATATTCCAGAAAACCCCCAGATGTTTGAAATTTCAAAGCAGACGTCTGAGCCCTAACCAGACTTTTGAACCTATAAATCAGACGTCTGGAATTTGTCTCTGCCATTTTATTTTCCATGTTCTTATATTTTTCTCTCCAGGGACCATAACCAGACGTCTGGACTTGACAACTAGACGTCTGGTTTCCTGTTCTGGGCAACATTTTGCCTAGGCCAATGATGGCCAAAATGATTCGGAAGCGATCGAACGAGCAACGGAGACTAGGGATTTATGCCAAGCGACAACCCAGCCTTATAAGCTCTTCGATACGCCCCCAAATAACACGTCCAAATATCCAAGATAGGATCTTTAATGATTTTGACTTCAAAACACCAAAATTTGGAAAAATTCACCAAAACAATTCAAATCAAAAGCAAATGAACATGAATAAATGTTAGGAATTCATACCTAATAACAATGAAAACTATAGACATAGATGTGAGTTCAAAAACTCACCTTTAAACCCAAAAACAACAAATGAGAAGCTTTAAGACAAGGCAAGACCAATTCCTCTTTAAGACACCTCTAGAATCTTGAATCTATTATCAAAGGTGAAGTTTTTCCTAAGTTAGGGTTTAGGAATTTCTGAGAATTGAAGAGAGATTGAGATGGAGAAGATGAAGAGGATGCTTACCTATGCTTCTCCTTGATTTCTAGAACTTGAATTTCCTAGCAAAACTAGGGCTTAGGAATTTTGAGTCTCCTTTCTTTCCCCCATTTTTACTTTAGCTTGAGAGTATTAGGAAATGAGAATGAATGAAGAGGAGAGGGGGTGGAGTTAGGGTATTATGTTGGGTTAATGGGTTGAAACCCAAACCCAAAGCCCAATAGAAAAATATCAAAATTCTACTTAACTCCAAACATATTAATGTCTATAATCAAAAAGGTCGCAAACGTCATTTTGGACTCAATGGAAGTAGTCTCGAGTCCAAATTCGACTGTTTACAAAATGTAGGATTACAGACTTTAATCCGACTAACGATGCTATATTTAAATAAAACATTTAAATATACAATCGTAAATATGCGGGTTGTTACAACTATATAGGAGATCATCATCTAAAAAGAAGCCTACAAGTGTGTTTTTCCAAAACTCAACTCCCATATAAATGACTTCTTGATGAGGAACAAGAACTTCATCGACGTTACCAGATATTTTAAAGCGTTTAGATGTGTACCTGCCAGTATTATTTGGCTTGCTGGAGAACAAAGAGGACCGAGAGTTTTTGAGAAACTTTCCTCTCTTATCAGCAAGAGGGCTTGACCAAAAACCTCAGGAAATTCACTAACTTGCACAGGGCTTTCATTATTTTCAATTGACTTCCCAGCATCAAGCTACATGATAGGTAAGGGAGAATTATGGTGAAAGGGTTTGTCAATAGTATGCCTAAAGGGGGATGTTTCAAGTATCAGAATTTGATTTGAGTGAGAATCAATGGCATTCTCGTTAGTAGCAGTGTATGAAGTAATGACACCAATACTAGGGACAGACGCTGTAACGACCCGTATTTTTCAAATAATTAAAATATTGAATTTAATAAGATTTTAGGATTTAATATTGTATGAAATTAAAAAATTATGATTTGTTAATAAGGAAGCAATTAGAATAGAATTTAATAACGTTAATTTAAGGAATTGATGACTATTTAAATATAACCTCAAGTAATTGAAATAATTGCAAAGTTAAATTGGTTAGAAATTGTAAATGAGGAAATAAATTAAATGTTATATTAAATGGTGAGATAATATGTAATTAATTGAAATTGAATATAAAATTAGTGATGTGTAAGTGGTTATAACAATTGTTTGTAAATAATAAAATTTATAACTATGATTAGAATACTTAAAAGTAACAATTTGTTTATTTATCATCTCATATTAATATGCGAAAATCATTTTTTAATCAATTAAATTTTAATGTAAATCAATTATTGCAGTTAATATGAATTAGGATGATAATTATAGAATATTAATGTAATAACATGTAAACCAATATTAATTATATCCGTAAAATGATAGTTGAGTGAATAATAAGAAATAAATTAAAATAAAAGAATTTATTTGAAATTAAAATATAATTAATTGGATTTTATACAGTGTAATTGAACGCTATAAGTTGTGCAATACTTAACAGTGAATTGACATGGAAATTTGTTTTAAAGATTTTGAAATTTCTAGGTAATCAAAATTTATGAAATTTGTTAACTATTTAGTTTGAATTTGAAAAGTGATTTAATTAATTTAATAATAATTTATTTAATTAACGAAAAAATAGCCATTTTGGCCACTATCTCGGATTTCAACGAAAATAGTTTCATCGGATCTGTAACAATGAATTATTGTTGGATTTCAAGTTTCATAGGGATTTCATAGGGATTAGACTTGTCGTTTGATCGAGCGGGCTTGAAACGCGTAGAAATCAATTTAATGAATTCAATTTAAAATAAACTGATTTTAAAAGCTAACTTATGTATACAATAGAATTAAGGTTTGAAACTAGTTCCATTGAGTTTAAAAATATCGAAAACCTATATTTTGATATATTGGATGATCCATTTTCATTTCGAGAACGAAATGGGCTTTCCGGGTCGTTGTTATTGTTTCGATCCAACCCTGCCTATATATAAGCTGCTATAAACCCTAGCTGTTTCTCATTTCATTATTTCTATACATACATCTTCTTCCACCTTCTCAAACAACAGAACATCAGACCTTATTTCCAAACTACAAACCCTAATTTCAATTTCAAAAAAAAAATTACGGATCTAGGGCGACTTTGGTTCACGCTTCGGGTTTCAATGGCGAAAACCTTACAGCGACTTCAGGTCAGAACCAAATGATTTGGGTCTTAGGTCGTTTTGGCAAAAGCTTAGAGCAAGCATCGGGGATTTGAGGCGGCGGACCGAATTAAGACTCGAAGTCGACTCGGGGCCTAAATTTTCCAATCTTCTAACGATAATAACTTTTGCATATGAGCTCGGGTTCACGTGCGGTTTTCTCCATTGCGATCTTATCGAAATTTCAAAAATTATGGAACAGATTTAACTACATTCTAAGAATGTGATATTTTTGGACTATTTTTGGATTTTAAATCGTCAATCAATCAAAGGTGAGTGTTTTAACCCACCCACAACTACTAAATTACCTTATGTTAATTAGATTAAGTTTATGATGTAATTAGAAATTGATTGATTGATGTTTGGTATATTTAAAATTGTCATTCAATTTTAATCTGAATTTATATTGAATTTAATTGCATTTAATTTAATACTGAATTTAAATTGCCAGTTAAATACCTATTAATGGTAATCAGTTAATTGTTGTTATTTATTGGTTGATTCGAATGGTGATTGTGATGGATGTTTAACTGTTGATATTGGATGACTGGATGCTAGGTTTATTTTATATATTGTTATCACACTACAAGTTCCCCTAGTTATCGATAGGAAAATCACTATGGCTTGAAATGATACATGCTCGAACGATCTATAGATTAGGGAAAATCGTTATGGGTCAAAAGGAAAGACTCGAGCGATTTTATGGATTTTGAATTTTAACTTGGGATTGCGGGTTGAAATGATATATACCCATAAATTTTAAATTACTACGGGTTGAAATGATATATATCCGTATCACTTGACCATGGGGTAGAAAATTATATATGGACACCGGGTTGGTTAAATTAAATGATTTTTAAACCCTTAAATTTTTGAATTCAGTTAGATGATATTTTGAAATGAAATTTGACTTATATAAACTGAATTATTTTCAAAATCTAAGCTTTAAAATGTTAGAATGGAAATTTGTTTAAGGGAATTGTTAGAGGAATTTAAATTGAAATTTCAAAGTTGAATTTTGAAATATAAATTTATCGAAATTGAGTTATTGAAATGTTTGAATATTTGAACTTTGAAATCTACGAATTTGAAGTGCTTTAAAATTATAGTTCAAGCATGAATTTGAAATCGATATAAATTGAAATGATTTTTGGGAATTTGTATTGAAAGAAAAATTAGTTTTGTTGAAATCTGGATATATGGTCCAGATTTGTTGAAATGGAAGAAATAGTTTAATTTGATATTAATTTCAAGTTAATTATTTTAATTTAAACTATTTAAAGATATATTATTTTAAATTTAGATTTATTTAGATTTTCAAACTATTTACTACAGAAACTATTTCCAATAATCAAACTATTTTATATTAAACTATTAAAACTGTATTAAATCTATTTTTAAACTATTTTGTCTGTTTTAAACTATTAACTATTTTAATTTATTTTTAAACTATTTTAACCTATTTTAAACTATTTAACCATTTTCATCTATACTTAAACTAATTTAATCTTTTTTTAACTATTTTAACTATTAAAAACTATTTTAATCTATTTTAAACTATCTTGAACCATTTAAACTATTTTAAAGTATTTTTACTATTTAAAACTATTTTAATCTATTCTAAACTATTTAAACCGTTTAAACTATTTTAAAGTTTTTAAAACTATTTTAATCATTTAAAACTATTTTAATCTATTATAAACTATTTAAACCATTTAAACTATTTTTAAAGTATTTTAAACTATTTTAAAACTATTTAAACTATTTATGACTATCTTAACTATTTTTTAAATTTCAAACTGTGTAAAGTTGAAGTGTTTATATTTAAATCCTTGATTTAAAAGCGTATATGGTTAAATGATGTTATAACCTATGTTGGAATTTGAAATGATATTTTCTAGTGAAACGACATATTTTGGGTCAATATGATGATTTTGAAATGAGAGTTTAACCTACTTGTGGATATGATTTCGATAGTGAATATGATTTCGAAAGTGATATGGTTTTGAGAATATGATATTTTGATATCAATTATGGATTGATTTTTTTGAAATGTAAAAGAACCATCCGGTGTGAAATAGGCATTTGGTTGTTAAAGAGACCGGGATCAGATATTGTCATACTCTCTGCCAATATCGAAAACCACTTTAACAACTATGTACGTGGTGGAGATTCCATAATGAAGTAGGATGGTTTGGCGAACGATTATGTATGAGGTATTAACATAGCCCTGACTCCCTCGAGTCAGCTTGATGTGACTAAAACAGGAGTCACGCCAGGCCAAGTGAGGTCGCACCTCCGATCGGACATGCTTCTTCGGTACCATATTATGACTTTGTGATTGATTTGGTGGCCACCCCTCGGTTTGATTATGGGAATGTGTTCTAAGGTGGGTAGTAGTAGCTGCTATGCATTACCACCAGTCCGGATCCACAAAACGGTAGTATCCTACCCTGGGCATTGCCTCGCGTGCCTTGTCACATGCCTTGTCGAGCCCATTACAAGTTTGATTTGTACTGTACCTATGGAGTGCCCTTTGAGTAAACCACCGTTTAGTGGAGCTTACGGTACTGTATAGACTACGGGAATATATAAAATGTGGTAAAGGGGTTATGGGTAACGTCTTAACGCTATTTTAATACTTTACTTTACTGTAGACATATTAAAATAGCGTATTGTACTATAAAGTTGATAGTTTAACGGATCCTTAGGAGATGGTAATCCTGAACATCTCTTAAGTTATTGCACGCACGTTAGACACTAGATAGGAGATGTCAAATCCTGTAAACATCTTTGAAGCCATTGCACTCACATTTATTTATTGTTGATTTAACTTACATAAGATCATTTAGTTTTGTTTCGAGTGTTTTGTCTTTTCTTTACGCTCGGGTCAGTTTGAGCTTTTCAGTGTAATGAAGATCTTACTTCTGGAGGACGAAGATGAAGATTTAGTATATTATTATTTATTATATTTATCCCACTGCATCATGTTGTTCCGTTGCATTATTTATTTATTTATTTATTTATGTTGTATGTAACTCTGATCTGTATTGTAAAGTGTAATCAAATGTTATTTGTAAAACAGCTTCATGAACTGTTATTTAATTATTATATTTTGTCATTCTGCTATGAGATTCTGTATTTGTTTTATTTCTTTCTCTTCTTTTTCTTATTTACCCCATAACAATCCTCCCTTTTGAATGGTTTGAGTTAGACATGTGTGGTTTATTGTCAAGTTAAACCATCCAAAAAGATGGGTCGTTACATTTGGTATTAGAGCTTTTGTTTAGCGATAACCTTAGCTTTGTGGGGTCTGACTCATTGGAAATAGGGTAGTAATACCCTAAAATGAGTTGTTGGAGAGTATATACGAGAGAGCGTATTTTTTAGTGTTGTAAAAATGTTTTTATATTGTGTTAATCTGTTCTGTTTTGTACTTATAAATTCTGGTCAGAACATGGGATGCCATGGCATCGATAGGGTTTCTAAACACTTAATAGGGCAGACCGACACAATATTGTTTTTGAAATATAAGTAAATAAATTTTTTACCTAGTATTATATTTTGTATATAAAAGAATAAATTTTATAAATGGATATTTTTGTATGTGATATTTGTTTGTTAGGAAGTGAAATTTTATAAATATTAATTGGAAAATAGGATTTACAAGTAAAGTAAATAAAAACAGAAAATTTGAGAACTTAAGTTCCAGGGTTTTGAAATTTGTTTCAAAAGATTTTGGAATGTAATATTAGTAGTATTTAGAAGTATTTTCGAATATAAATATTTTCAATGCGATTTAGAAGAAATGTTTTTAAAGGAATTTGGAAGGAAACAAATTATGTTCTCCTCTCTCTTGTCGCTGGAAAATAATTTCGGTGATGAGTGCACGCATCATCGACGTTCATTTTCGAGTTTCAATGTGGGAAGACCACGATATTAGTTTTACTGCACATTTGTTTTGATAAACAAATCTTAATTTTAAATTTCTAAATATGATTTGATATATAAAAGATACGAGTATGTATATTATTTCAAAGTGAATTATTAGGTTCCTATTAAATTAATTATTTTAGTTTAGAAATAAAGTGAAATATTAATAGTTGAAACTTCTAAAATGAAAAAAATAAGAAATTAAGAGCTAAATGATTAATGAAATATATAAGAAATTGGAAATTTGTAAATTGTAAATAAAAAAGGAATGAAAATTTAGAAGATGTAATTATTGAACATTTTGTTAATTAAAATGAATAAGATAAACTTGTGTAACATTCAATTACATTCTAAAAGACATATATATAACTTACCAAAATATTAAAAGTTGAAATGTTAATATGGATTTGTAATGGAATATTATACAAGTAAAACTTAAGTATGAAAGTGTTCAAATGGAATTATTTCTATAAATTAGAACTTTGATGTTACAAAAATGTTATAAACTTAAGCTAATAACTTGAGATACTAGTAAATAAATTTAATAGAACAGTGAATACTATAAGTAAATGATTATAAAGTTAAGTTAATGTTTAAAGCTATTTATAGTTAAAGTGAATAGTAAAAGTGAATATTATATTAAGTAAACGATTATAACTTCAGAAAATATTGAAATGGATTCCTAAATAGATTTAATATTCAATAATACTATATATGAAAGTGATAAATGTGAAAAGAAATAATCTATTAATGATGAATTAAATTTATAAAGAGACTTACATAATATTTTAAAGAACCGATTATGGATGATCTAAATAATGAATGGAAATAACTTATGTAAGTAAACGAATGTAAATTAATGGCAAAATGGTATTGTATGAATGAATGAGAAACGAATTTTGTTAGTAATGAATGTAAATTAATGAAAATAATCATTGTATGAATGAATGAAAACAGATGAACGGTAAGTGATGTGAAAGGAAACTAATAAGAATAAACTTAAAATATGTGTTAAATTCTTTGTTGTTTGGCTTACGGGATGTTTGGGAAAGGATACTTCTAACTGTATAAGGATGTATAAATAATCTACTAAGTAATTATCTAAGGCTGTTGAGCGTAGGGTACACTTGATAGTCTATTTATCGCTTTGTACGATTAAAAGTTTCTAAATCCTGAACAACCCATTAGTTTTGGTTACTATGGATGTATGGTTGATTCTCTATTACGTAAAATGGTCATGTTGTTTGTTTGCATATGATTATTATTTGTGTTTGTGTTGTATTGCTTTTGTTATTGATAGTAATAACTAAAATACTAATATTTTACATAATTCTCACTATTTTGGATTTATAAGTGAAATACAGGTTATGGAAGCAATAGCTACTATTTTTGGTTTCATAAATAAGCGTTGTTTTCCCGACAAATAGGTATGTTTTCGGATTACGGTTTTATAGTGATATTTTATTATTATCCCGTGGGTTGGGATATTTTATTTTTGAAATATGATATATATATATATATGATAGTATTGATTTTATTATTATTTTCGGAACTCTCCGTACAAAGGAGACTCTACCAAAATTTTCCATGAATTTTAGACTTAATTTTTTTTGTGAAAGTGAAAATATTTTCAAACTTTTATTAAACTTGAATATGAAGATTTAATTGCTATAAATTGGAATATGTTATTTAAAATACTATATTATGTAAATTAATTGTTTATAAATTGAATACTTTGAATAAAATATATGAATTCCTTATTTTCCTTTTTCGAGGATGAAAAGTTTTGAGTGGGGGAGAGTGTAACAACCCGTATTTTTCCAATAACTAAAATATTGAATTTAATAAGATTTTAGGATTTAATATTGTATGAAATTAAAAATTTATGATTGTTAATAAGGAAGCAATTAGAATGGAATTTAATAATGTTAATTTAAGGTAATTGATGACCATTTAAATGTAACCTTAAGTAATTGAAATGATTGCAAAGTTAAATTGGTTAGAAATTGTAAATAAGGAAATAAATTAAATGTTATATTAAATGGTAGGATAATATGTAATTAATTGAAATTGAATATAAAATCAGTGATGTGTAAGTGGTTATAACAATTGTTTGTAAATAATAAAATTTATAATTAAGATTAGAATACTTAAAAATAACAATTTTGTTATTTATCATCTCATTTTAATATGTGGAAATAATTTGGAAATCAATTACTTTTTTAATGTAAATCATTTATTGTAGTTAATATGAATTAGAATGATAATTGTATAATATTAATGTAATAAGATGTAAACAATGTTAATTATATTCGTAAGATGATAGTTGAGTGAGTAATAAGATATAAATTAAAATAAAAGAATTTATTTGAATTTAAAATATGATTAATTGGATTTTATCACAGTGTAATTGAACGATATAAGTTGTGCATTACTTAAAAATGAATTGACATGGAAATTTGTTTTAAAGATTTTGAAATTTCTAGGTAATCAAAATTTATGAAATTTGTTAACTATTTAATTTAAATTTGAAAAGTGATTTAATTAATTTAATAATAATTTATTTAATTAGCGTGAAAATAGCCATTTTGACCACTGTCTTGGATTGTGATGAAACTTGTCTCATCAGATCCGTAACAGTGAATTATTGTAGGATTTCAAGTTTCGTAGCGCTCGGACTTGTCGTTTGATCGTACGGGCTCGAAACGCGTAGAAATCAATTTAATGAATTCAATTTAAAATAAGCTGATTTTAAAAGCTTACTTCTGTATACAATGGAATTAGGGTTTGAAACTAGTTCCATTGAGTTTAAAAATATCGAAAACCTATATTTCAAAATATTGGATGACCCATTTTCGTTTCGTGAACGAAACGGGCTTTTTGGGTCGTTGTTATTGTTTCGATCCAACCTTGCCTATATATAGGCTATTATAAACCTTAGCTGTTTCTCATTTTGTTATTTCTGTACGTACATATTCTTCTTCCTTCTCAAACGACTGAACATCAAACCTAATTTCCAAATTCAAAAACCTAATTTCAATTTCAAAAAAAAATTGCCGATCTAGGGCGACTTCGGGTAGCTCTTCAGGTTTCAGAGGAGAAAACCCCACAGCGACTTCGGGTTAGGAACCAAATGACTTGGGTCTCGGTTCGTTTTGGAAAAAAATCAGAGCAAGCACCGAGGATTTGAGGCGGCGGACTGAAGTAAGACTCGAAGTCGACTCAGGGCCTAAATTTTCCAATCTTCTAACGTTAATAACTTTTGCATACGAGCTCGGATTCACATGCGGTTTTCTCCGTTGTAATCATATTGAAATTCCAAACATTATGGAACTTGTTTGGCTACATTCTAAGACTGTTAGATTTTTGGGCTATTTTTGGATTTTAAATCGTCAATTGATCAAAGGTGAGTGTTGAAACCCACTCATTCAAGTTTAATTTGAATTTATATTTAATTTAATTGCATTTAGTTTAATATTGAATTTAAATTGCCAGTTAAATAAATGTTAATGATAATCAGTTAATTATTGTTATTTATTGGTTAATTTGAATGGTGATTGTGATGGATGTTTATCTGTTAATATTGGATGACTGGATGCTATTTTTATTTTATATATTGTTATCACACTGCAAGTTCCCTTAGTTATCGATAAAAAAATCACTATGGGTTGAAACAATACATACCCGAATGATCTATAGATTAGGGAAAATTGTTATGGGTCGAAATCACAGACTCGAGCGATTTTATGGATTTTGAATTTTAACTCGGGATTGCGGGTTGAAATGATATAAACCCGTAAATTTCAAATTATTACGAGTTGAAATGATATATATCTGTATCACTTTACCATAGGGTAGAAAATTATATACAGACACCGGGTTAGTTAAATTAAATGATTTTTAAACCCTTAAATTTTTGAATTCAGTTAGATGATATTTTGAAATGAAATTTGACTTATATAAACTGGATTATTTTCAAAATCTATGTTTTAAAATGTTAGAATGGAAATTTGTTTAAGGGAATTGTTAAAGGAGTTTAAATTGAAATTTCAAAGTTGAATTTTGAAATATAAATGAAATTTATCGAAATTGAGTTATTAAAATGTTTGAGTATTTGAACTTTGAAATCTATGAATTTGAAGTGCTTTAAAATTGTAGTTCAAGCATGGATTTGAAATCGATAGAAATTGAAATGATTTTTGGGAATTTGTATTGAAAGAAAATTTAGTTTTGTTGAAATCTGGATATGGACCAGATTTGTTGAAATGGAAGAAATAGTTTAATTTGATTTTAATTTCAAGTCAATTATTTTAATGTAAACTGTTTAAAGATATATTATTTTAAATTTAGATTTATTTAGATTTTTAAACTATTTACTATATAAACCATTTCCAATCATTAAACTATTTTATATTATACTATTAAAACTATATTAAATCTATTTTTAAACTATTTTAATCTGTTTTAAACTATTTAACTATTTTAATCTATTTTGAAACTATTTTAACCTATTTTAAACTATTTAACTATTTTCATCTATATTTAAACTAATTTAATCTATTTTAAAATATTTTAACTATTTAAAACTATTTTAATCTATTCTAAACTATTTTAAACCATTTAAATTATTTTAAAGTATTTTAACTATTTTAAACTATTTTAACAATTTAAAACTATTTTAATCTATTCTAAACCATTTAAACCATAGAACTATTTTAAAGTATTTTAACTATTTTAAACTATTTTAACCATTTAAAACTATTTTAATCTATTCTAAACTATTTAAACCATTTATACTATTTTTAAAATATTTGAACTATTTTAAACTATTTTAAAACTATTTATGACTATCTTAACTATTTTCTAAATTTCAGGCTGTGTAAAGTTGAAGTGTTTATATTTAAATCTTTGTTTTAAAAGCGTGTATGGTGAAATGATGTTATAACCTACGTTGGAATTTGAAATGATATTTTCTAGTGAAACGATATATTTTGGGTCAATATGATGATTTTGAAATGAGAGTTTAACCTACTTGTGAATATGATTTCGAAAGTGATATGGTTTTGAGAATATGATATTTTGATATTAATTATGGATTGATTTTTTTGAAATGTAAAAGAACCATCCGGTGTTAAATAAGCCTTTGGTTATTAAAGAGACCGGGATAAGATATTGTCATACTCTCTACCAATACCGAAAACCACTTTAACAACTGTGTACGTGGTGTAGATTCCAGAATGCAGTAGGATGGTTTGGCGAATGATTTTGTATGAGGTATTAACGTAGCCCTGGCTCCCTCGAGTCAACTTGATGTGACTAAAACAGGAGCCACGCTGGGCCAAGTGAGGTTGCACCTTCGATCGAACATGCTTCTTCGATACCATATTATGACTTTGTGATTGATTTGGTGGACACCCCTCGATTTGATTATAGGAGTGTGTTCGGAGGTGAGCGGTAGTAGCTGCTATGTGTTACCACCAGTCCAGATCCGCAAAACGATAGTATCCTACCCTAAGCATTGCCTCGCGTGCCTTGTCACATGCCTTATTACGCCCATTACGAGTTTAGTTTGTACCATACCTATGGAGTTGATGCAGCGCGATCTACTAGCTCATCTGATTCGAATTATTCAAGGCTTTTAAGTCGCTCACGACCTAGTGAAATTATAGGTCGCTCACGACCTAATGAAGTTTTAGGTCGCTCACAACCTTGGGAAGGTCGCTCAGAACGTAATGACGAGCTACGACCTAAATGGACTGTGCTACAACCTAGGCAAAATATGCCACATTCTCATATGCCAATCTCCTTAAGTCGCGTCAACATTAAGTCGCAACCACCTTAGGTCGTAAGTCGTACGCCGCTTGGACTTAGGTCGCTGACCTTAAGTCGCTCTCCGATTGGTGCTGCTGTCTACTTTAGGTCGCATAGAGCATATACCGATTGATGGGTTAAGTCGCAAGGTCGTTCAAGTTTATGCCGAAGTGAAGATGATCCTGTTGCTTTGTCAAAGTTTTAAGTCGTAGGTCGTGTTGTTTGTTTTAGGTCGCAAGGTGTTAGGTTGTTACCGACCTATGTGTTGTAATGTGTTGTAATATAACGTGTTGTAAAATGTTTTCGTATATTGCTCTGTACATAAGTCGTAGGTCGTATGATCTTTAGGTCACAGGGTCTTAGGTCGTGGATGACCTATGTGATGTGTTGTAAATATTGTGTTGTAAGCCTATAAATAGGCGGGCAGTGTCACTTGTAATAGTTTAGTTGATTTTGAATAAAAACTTTGTTTGAGTGCTTTGTGCCTCTTTCTCAAATTGGTAGTTGAGTGTGATCTCCTATCTCCACCTTCGGTTAATCGAGTGCGCTCGATTCAACGATTGTTGAAGCCGATTCACGGAATCTAGTGCGCTAGATCAACGTCGAAGAATCATAGATCTTTAAACACGGTATCGTGCGCGATCAACGTGTTTGGGATAGCTAGAATCCGGTATCTTTGGATCAATGGATTTGGGCCATTCGGTATCTTCTATTCCATCGATTGCTACTTTCACAGATTCATACATTTTCGTTATCCGTTGCTGCATCATTTGGTATCAAAGCTAGACTTAGCCAATCATAGCTAAGCCGAGTCTTGGAGCCAATTCTTATCGAAGGTTTGAGGAGTTAGTGAAGCCGAGCTACATCAAGCAAAGCCGAGCTAAGTGAAGTTTAGATCCGAGCAAGTGAAGGCCGTGCATCATATTTGTAGATCCAAGCCGAGAATTGAAGTATTTTTGAAGATTCAATCATGCCGCCGAGAAGAGCTAATCGACATCAAAATGTTGAAGATTTGTACAAAAGAGAAGATGCCGAACAGATGGAACAAAGAATTAGCAACAAATTCAATGAGAAATTGGATGAAGGAATTGGGAGGTTAGAGAAATTGATGATGGACATGAATTAGGGTCAAAGGAGAAGGTCACCAATCTCGAACCATGGAGGAAACAGAGTTTCGCCATCGGTTGCGGAAGCGAGAAGGATGTCGTCACAATCTGATAGAGGTAGAAGAGAATCATCAGTTTCGATGAGAAGAGATCACCATGATTATAGAGATGAAGAAAGGAGAACTCAAAGTGAGTTTGAGTATGAACCATATCGTGATGATGAACGACAAAGTAGAAGAGACATGCGTGATCGTAGAGATGTTGATGGTCGAGATCGATATCGAAATACACGTGATTATGATGAAGAGAGTGATAGAAGCAATAATCATTATCGAGATCGAGACCAAGGACGAAATGCATATCGGGATGTTGAGGATGATCGTCGATGGGAATCGAGGATGAAAAATGAAATTCCAGAATTCAAGGGTGGTATGCAACTTGAAGAATTCCTTGATTGGTTGTCTAATGTGGAAGAAATTTTTGACTTTAAGGAAGTTCCCGAGCATCGGAGAGTGAAGCTGGTTGCTACACGTTTGAGAGGAAGAGCAATGGCGTGGTGGCAGTAGACTAAACTAACACGGGAGAGAATGGGGAAGTCAAAGATTGTTACATGGGATAAGATGAAGAAGCTGATGAAAGCTACTTTCTTGCCACACAATTATCAATCTCTTATGTATCAACGTTTGCAGAACCTAAGACAAGGGGCGAGATCAGTAAATGAGTATGCAGATGATTTTTACCAATTTATTGCGAGGAATGATATCATGGAAACAGAGGAGCAGTTGACAGCTAGATTTGTTGGAGGGTTGAGAATGCAGATTCAAGATATGGTGAATATGTTTGATCCCAGATCTGTTGCAGAAGCACATCAAAAAGCTCTTGCTTGGGAGAAACAAGGCAGGAGAGGTGGTGGTGTGTTTACAAATTCCAACAATCAAGTGAAAGGGGCTAGTAGCAATGCGAATGTTTCCAAGGCTGTTGCAAAACCGATTGTTAGTGAAGTTGCTAAGACCAGAGTCAATAGTGGTATCAAATGTTTCAATTGTCAGGAGTTTGGTCACAAAAGCAATGAATGTCCAAAGCCAAAGAAGCGAGCAATGGTAGCTGAGGTTGAAGATGAGGATGAGGAGGCTGAATGTTCTAGTTCATTACCGGTTGAGGAGTAAGAATTATTGTCAGGAGATGATGGATATACATTGATGATGAGGAGGAATTGCTTGACACCGAAACAGGAGGAGGAGGCTAACAGGTTGAGGAGTAACATCTTTCAATCAACATGCACTATCTTGGGAAGGGTTTGCAAGTTTGTCATTGATGCAGGAAGCTGTGATAATATTATCTCTACAAAGGCTGTGAAGAAGTTGGCATTAAAGACTGAGAAGCATCCTAACCCTTACAAGTTAGTTTGGTTGAGGAAAGGTGGGGAGGTGAAAGTTAGTCGAAGGGCTTGTGTTAATTTTTCGATTGGGAAGAAATACAAAGACGAAATTTGGTGTGATATTATGGACATGGATGTATGTCATTTGTTGTTGGGGAGACCATGGCAGTATGATAGAGCGGTACAACATGATGGGCGTACGAACAGTTATTATAGTTTCATGTTTGAAGGTACCAAGATTACTTTAGTTCCCAAGAAGCGACAACAAGAAGAAAGCAAGTTGGAGAAGATTGAAGAACTGAAAACTTTGCTATCATTGAAAGAGTTTGTTGAGGAGGTAGAAGAGGAACCTGAAGTGTTTTTGTTGATTGGACGTGAGAGTCATGAAGTGGTTGAGATTCCTGAAGAAGTAAAGCCAGTACTGGAAGAATTTGAAGATGTATTTCCTGAAGAGTTGCCAACGGAGTTACCTCCATTGAAGGACATTCAACATCAAATTAATCTTGTTCCAGGTGCTGTGTTACCACATAGACCACATTACAGGATGAGTCCAAAGGAACATGAGGAGTTGAGAAGACAAGTGGAAGAGTTGCTTGAACAGGGGCGTGTGCAGGAAAGTCTAAGTCCATGTGCTGTACCAGCATTGTTAGTGCCGAAGAAGGATGGAACGTGGAGGATGTGTACCGACAGTCGAGCACTGAACAAGATTATAGTGAGATATAGATTTCCTATGCCTAGACTGGATGACTTGTTGGATCAACTTAGTGGAGCTACTATATTTTCGAAGATTGATTTGAAAAGTGGTTATCATCAAATTCGAATCAGACCAGGAGATGAATGGAAAACAGCGTTCAAGACATGTGAGGGGTTGTATGAATGGCTGGTGATGCCGTTTGGTCTTTCGAATGCACCAAGTACATTTATGCGGGTGATGAATCAGATTTTTAGACCTTTTATTGGAAAGTTTGTGGTGGTGTATTTTGATGATATACTGATATATAGTGGAAGTCCAGAAGAACACTTGCAACATCTGAGAGAAGTGTTTATGATATTGCGACAGGAACAATTTTATGCTGCAACGAAGAAATGCATGTTCATGACGCAGAGTGTTTTATTTTTGGGGTATGTTATATCGGGAGGAGGTATACAGGTGGATCGGAATAAAGTTGAAGCAATCAGAAATTGGCCACAACCCAGGACGATAACAGAAGTTAGAAGTTTTCATGGTTTAGCATCATTCTACCGAAGATTTATTCCACATTTCAGTGGCGCGATGGCACCAGTTACTGATTGTATGAAGGGGAAGCAATTTTTATGGTCGGAGGAAGCAGGGGTTACTTTTGAGAGGATCAAGGAACTTTTGACGACAACACCAATTCTAGTATTACCGGATTTTCAGTTGTTGTTTGAGTTACATACTGATGCATCTAAAGTTGGGATTGGAGGAGTGTTGAGTCAGATTGGACGTCCTATTGCATATTTCAGTGAGAAGTTATCAGGAGCAAAGATGAGATATAATACTTATGATGTCGAATTTTATGCTATCGTGCAAGCTGTGAAACATTGGAGACATTATTTGTTTCATAAAGAATTTATTTTATATACTGATCATGAAGCGTTGAAGCATATGCAGAGACAGGACAAGATTGCAGCTAGGCATGCTTCGTGGATTGCATACTTACAACAATTTACTTTTGTGGTAAAGCATAAATCGGGAATTACAAATCGAGTGGCAGATGCATTGAGCAGAAGGAATCATGTGTTGATTACAATGAAGGTAGAGGTGACAGGGTTTGATGTGTTGCCAGAATTGTTTGTCGATGATCCTTACTTTGTGAAGTTTGTAGACAAAGTCAAGGAGGGAAAGACGGATGAGTATGTGTTAGTGGATGGATTTATATTCAAGGGAAACAGATTATGTATACCAGAGAGTAGCTTACGAATGAAGATTGTGAAGGAGTTACATGAGGAAGGTCATGTGGGGAGAGACCGTACATTACAGTTGATTTCGCAATCATATTTTTGGCCTACTATAAGAAGAGAAGTAGAGAGGTTCGTGGAGAGATGTCATATTTGTCAAGTGTCTAAAGGGACAGCAACGAATGCGGGATTATATATGCCATTACCTGTACCCATTAGACCGTGGGTTGATATCAGCATGGATTTTGTTTTGGGTCTGCCTAGAACTCAAAGGGGAAATGATTCTATATTCGTTGTGGTGGATAGATTTTCCAAAATGGCACATTTTATCGCTTGCAAGAAGACAGCGGATGCCGTCCGTGTTGCTCAGTTATTCTTTAAAGAGGTGTATCGATTACATGGGCTACCTGAATCTATCGTTTCAGATCGGGATACTAGATTTCTAAGCCATTTTTGGTTAAGTTTGTGGAAGATGGTTGGAACGAAGCTGAATTTTAGTAGCGCTTATCATCCGCAAACAGATGGGCAAACGGAAGTGGTAAACAGATCATTGAGAAATTTGTTGTGATGTCTTGTGCAGAATAACGTGAAGAGTTGGGATATGAAATTATGTCAGGCAGAGTTTGCACACAATCACGCTGTTAACCGTAGCACGGGTTTCAGTCCATTTCAAGTTGTATACTAAGCAAGCCCGAAGGGACCGTTAGATTTGACGACAGTGCCATATCAGAAGGGAGTTGTTAAGCGTGCTTGTGATTTTGTAAATGAGTTGCAGGAGTGCCACAGAACTGTTCATGAATGATTGCTTGCATCAAACGAAAAGTATAAACAACTGGCGGATAAGAAGCGAAGGTATGTGATTCCGAGAAGGTGATTTGGTTTACGCTGTGTTGACAAAAGATCGTTTTTCAGTAGGAACGTACAATAAGTTGAAGGCTCAAAAAATTGGTCCAGTGGAAGTCTTGAAGAAAATCAATGAGAATGCATATCAGTTGAGATTACCGGATGATGTTCATACTTCTGATGTGTTCAATGTCAAATATTTGATTCCGTATCATGGGAATGAGCTTGTGGTGGAAGAAGAAGGTGCAAATTCGAGGACGACTTCTTGTCAACAGGGGGAGGATGATGCAGCGTGATCTACTAGCTCATCTGATTCGAATTATTCAAGGCTTTTAGGTCGCTCACGACCTAGTGAAATTATAGGTCGCTCACGACCTAATGAAGTTTTAGGTCGCTCACGACCTAGGGAAGGTCGCTCAGAACGTAATGACGAGCTACGACCTAAATGGACTATGCTACAACCTAGGAAAAATATGCCGCATTCTCACATGCCAATCTCCTTAAGTCGCGTCAACATTAAGTCGCAACCACCTTAGGTCGTAAGTCGTACGCCGCTTGGACTTAGGTCGCTGACCTTAAGTCGCTCTCTGATTGGTGTTGTTGTCTACTTTAGGTCGCATAGAGCATATGTTGATTGATGGGTTAAATCGCAAGGTCGTTCAAGTTTATGCCGAAGTGAAGATGATCCTGTTGCTTTGTCAAAGTTTTAAGTCGTAGGTCGTGTTGTTTGTTTTAGGTCGCAAGGTGTTAGGTCATTACCGACCTATGTGTTGTAATGTGTTGTAATATAACGTGTTGTAAAATGTTTTCGTATATTGCTCTGTACATAAGTCGTAGGTCGTATGATCTTTAGGTCGCAGTGTCTTAGGTAATGGACGACCTATGTGATGTGTTGTAAATATTGTGTTGTAAGCCTATAAATAGGCGGGTAGTGTCACTTGTAATAGTTTAGTTGATTTTGAATAAAAACTTTGTTTGAGTGCTTTGTGCCTCTTTCTCAAATTGGTAGTTGAGTGTGATCTCCTATCTCCACCTTCGGTTAATCGAGTGCGCTCGATTCAACGATTGTTGAAGCCGATTCACGGAATCTAGTGTGCTAGATCAACGTCGAAGAATCGTAGATCTTTAAAGATGGTATCGTGCGCGATCAACGTGTTTGGGATAGCTAGAATCCGGTATCTTTGGATCAACGGATTTGGGCCATTCGGTATCTTCTATTCCATCGATTGCTACTTTCACAGATTCATACATTTTTGTTATTCGCTGCTGCATCAGGAGTGCCCTTTGAGTAAACCACTGGTTTGGTGGAGCTTACGGTACTGTATAGACTACGGAAATATATAAAATGTGTTAAGGGGAATATGGGTAACGCCTTAATGCTATTTTAATACTTTACTTTACCATAGACATATTATAATAGCGTATTGTACTATAAAGTAGATAGTTAGCGGATCCTTAGGAGATGGTAATCCCAAACATCTCTTAAGTTATTGCACGCACGTTAGACACTAGATAGCAGATGTAAAATCCTGTAAACATCTTTGAAGCCGTTGCACTCGCATTTATTTATTGTTGATTTAACTTACATGAGAACTTTTAGTTCTGACTTGATTGTTTTGTCTTTTCATTACGCTCGGGTCAGTCTGGGCTTTTTAGTGTATTGAAGATCTTACTTCTGGAGGACGAAGATGCAGATTTAGTATATTATTATTTATTATATTTATCCCACTGCATCATATTGTTTCACTGCATTATTTATTTATTTCTACTGTATGTAACTCTGATCTATATTGTAAAGTGTAATCAAATGTTATTTGTAAAACAACTTCATGAACTGTTATTTAATTATTATATTTTATCATATTCCTATGAGATTCTGTGTTTGTTTTATTTCTTTCTCTTCTTTTTCTTATTTACCCCATAACAATCCTCCCTTTTGAATGGTTTCAGTTTGACATATGTGGTTTATTGTCAAGTTAAATCGTCCAAAAGGTGGGTCGTTACAGACGCAGCGGATTAGGGTGATTTGTTAGAAGTTGATAGAGGGATAATATCAGAAAAGAATTACGATAGAGTGATATGACTATATGGAGAAGGCTGATTCGAAACTTGGGATGGAGAGGTCTGATTTCACTTAGCCTAAGACTGAGCTTGAGCTAACGCCGATGATGGTTAGACATTAGAATCAGACAAAGAGGGCTGGTTGTACGATTTCCTAGATCTCATCATCGGAGCTGCCATTAGTGATGTGATTAGTGGCCGGATAGGGGTTTCGATGAACCCCTTTTCATAGGGGTAAATCAATCTTTGAAATGGAGATGAGGAGAAGTAAGTAGGGAAGAGATGCGGTGTAGATCTTAGAGGTGGAAGAGATGAATAGATGTAGAGTTTAGAGGTCGAAGAGACGAATGACAGTTGAAAAAACCCTATATTCTGATGCCATTAAAAATTCTATTTGGATATGTGCCTCAACATAAGCATTGTTTCCTAATGCTCTAAATAATTTGCATAGATAAAATTGTAACTACAAAGCTATTTTTAGAGGAAAAAAAACTTAAAGGACCAAATTACAAGGACTAGTTGAGAAAGGTTATGATCACACTCACATACCAAAATATACGGTATGTAGTCACTATTCAAACTATGGTTAAATTTAAGTTGATGACACCCCTGAAGGAAAATCGGCTTACAAAAATTGGTCAATAGATTGACATTGCCCATTGTTATGTTTTGATAACCATGAGAATAGATTTCTAAAGTTAGCATGAGGATATGGGAGCTCATGCCATATTTGATGATCTACAAAGTGGTATGCGAACAATCTTGTTCATGTATGTGATCTCATAGGAAACTTTTCAAGCTAAGATAGATAAGGGGACTCCAGTTTAAGATCACCCACTCAATATAGTTAGGTACATTGAGAGATTGATTAAATTAGGAACTACGTTGGATTTAGAGTAACAGATGGAATTGTAATTTAGATCGTTGATTTCATAGTTTGATCCACTCATTTTCAATATGAATTCATTAAAGTGTACTATCATAGACCTCTTTATTAATATGTTAAGGACATTCGATAGTACTTTCACAAAGGAATCATGTTATGTACCCGTGATCAGGGATACTTCCTCTTTGAAAGGTTTAAAGTAAATAAAATGTAGGTTACATACTGACGAAGATAAAAGTAAGTACATAGAAAAGGATGGTGAATCTCACCATTGCTCAAAAAAGGAACACTAGAAATGCAACTTTCAGATTATTTAAAGATGTTAAAGGAAAAGAAGGAAACTATTTCCTCCTCCAAAGTTAGTTTTCTTATGAAAACGGTTTATCTACAAGCATTACTTCTTGGGTTCCTGATATTGGATATGGAAAACACATTTGTAATTCTTATTGGGAGTTTGAAGTAAAAGGCTTGTGATAAGAGGAGCTATGGAACTTCATGTTGTACATGGCACTAAACTATATGTTGTTGTAATGAGAGAGCGCCATATCAAATTTGTTGGGGGTTGGGGTGAGCGTTTGGTTGCTTTGGTTAGTCCGATGATGAAAATTGTTAAACTGAACTAAAACCAATGAAAATGAAAATCAAACCAAACCAACCGAATTAAGATTGGTTGGTTCGATTGGTTATCCGATTTTAACGAACTAAGAATCATTCACATTATATATTTGGAGTATTCATTATACTTTAAATTATAACATAAATATATAATTAAGCTATTCTTATTCAATATTCCTACGCTTTTTAATAGTAATTTTGCCATATATATAATAAATAAAATTTATTTAGACCACTAAACTAATCAATAAGATTCATTATAACCATATTAATTTTTGCAATATAATAAAAGTTCGGTTAATTTGGTTAAACCGATAACAAAATTACTTTTTTTTACGGGCGGATTAGAAACTAATCTAGTTCCAAAACCAAACCAAACTAACCAAAGTAAGCTAATTTGGTTGGTTTATTTGGTTTAACAAAAGATTCCTCACCCCTAATTGGGGGGACATGATTAATTTTTTAGTTATTACTACTATTCTTATAACATTATTTCTATAATAATTAATGTTTATCAGTTAATAGGAAATGGTTATAGTTTTTTTTGTAATAAGAGTATTATAATATATTTTTATTAGTTTTCTTTTATGATCTTAATGGTGGCATTTATGTTTTAAACTCTTATTATGTTATTGCTGTTAAAAATGTTGGATCACGTGCATTGGGCAGTGTGGTAAAAGGGGAATTTCAAAAAAAATCCTTTATAGTTTTTGTGTAATAGATCTTTTGTGATGTTATCTTGAATAAATTTTATTCACATTAAATCATATTTAAAGTTATTTATTATAATTTAAACTTAAAATTTAAAGACCGTAAAGCATTTTCATGGTCATAAAAAATAAAAATGTATAAAAATTTACTTGGTCAAGCTTTATAAATATATGTATATGTGTATTATTTATAAAACGACAGCCTAAACAAAAAATTCCATTTTATTTAAATTTAAATAAAAGTTTTATCAATTCAAATTATTATAATTTAATATAAATCAATAAATTTATATACCTACGTACATACATATATATACATATACACACACAT
This sequence comes from Allium fistulosum, assembly GCA_030737815.1. Taxonomy (NCBI): domain Eukaryota; kingdom Viridiplantae; phylum Streptophyta; class Magnoliopsida; order Asparagales; family Amaryllidaceae; genus Allium; species Allium fistulosum. Next base: position 1,211,526,327 of record CM060904.1, on the reverse strand, counting down.
ACACATATATATCAAAATCAAATTTTTTGTTTACAAAGTTAATTGTTATTATGGTGTAAGGAATTTTACATGTGTTTATTATGTATATTATAATAAAATCGATGATATATACATATATTTCCATAATGAAACTATAAATAAATGTTTCATATAAAAATGGTTTTATTGCTGAAATATATAATATTATTCTAGAGATTTTTCTAGATTTTTCAACCTAATTATAAAGCATATTTTAATTTATAAATTTAATAAATCAATTTATAAGTTTAATAAATCAATATAAATATATGTATACATAAATAATAAAAATTTGGTTATTTTAGCTAAAAATAGCATAAGAATAATGTATCTAGTTTAAATGAAAAATAAAAGAATTCTAGTTCACTGTGTTGCGTAGTTCTTTAATAAATGAGGTATGGGTCCTCCTTAGAAACTAAGCTTAATTTGCAAAAAAGGAAAAAAAGAATTATTATCTAGATAGTTTGTTGGTCAATTACATATTACGCTGTGCCTCTTCAAATTAAAGTATCTATGTAACGACCAGGAATTTTCAACGTTTCGAATGTGAATATTTATTTTATTTAAATATCTTTTAATTTATTTAGATATTCAAATTTGATTCGAATTTAATAAATTATAAGAAAATAAATTATTAAAAAACGACTTGACTTTTATTGATATATTTTTATTTCAATTTATAGGATTTTTCCATAATTTTTAATTTGGAAAGTTTTTAATTTGTCCTTTGACATATTTTTTCGATAAAAGATGATATTTTTGAAATTTTACAGAATAAGAGAACTATTGTATTTACTATTGCTTTGTGATCATATCACATTTTTGTGTACGATTATATTTTTAATTTTGTCTTTCACGTTTCGCACGTGAACGAAATTTTATGTAGCGACATACCGAAAACTTGAATATAAACCAAACCTCCACCTTGACTATTCTTCATTATTTTCCCTTTTCCCTCATTTCCTTTTTCCTTTCCCTCTCTTTACTGTAAAAAAATAAAAAAAATGTCCACATCTTTCAAAAATCAAAATCAATTGATTTACTCCACTAAAAATAATGAAATTAGATTCGTTGAGTTTGTATGGATGCAAGGATCGAATCTATATGGGTTATTGGTGTGCGGTCGATGATGGTAGAGTTTGATGAAGTGAGGACTGAACTAGGGTTCCATATTTTTGGTGATCGAGGTGATGCTAGGCAAAGAGGAGAGTTATATTGCATTTCTCTTGACAAAGAGCATCTTTCCAAAAATATTTATCAACTCCGGTCGAGTTTTGGGAGTCGCAAAATTGTACGGTTGTGATGGACTATTTCAGGTTACAAGGAGGAGGGAGGGACTAAGCTTTATGATTTTATGTGGGATGTGAAGCTCTCGAGTAGTGGAGATGAACGGAGGTGGTGGCATGTCGTTTCATGGAGCGGTGATGGAGGATTCGAGGGTTGAAGGTGCGGTAATGGTGTGCCTGTGTACGTGCATATTGTGCATGTTTTAGGGAAGGAAGAAGATTAGTGGGAGGTGATTAGTAATTAGTTGATTTAATTAATTTAATTAATATCTGAATCTTATAAAATGAATATCTTCTCTATATGAGGTCCAATCGAGACGCGGTCTTTTGCTTGCGCTCGTAGGAGTATTACCTATACACTGGAATTGATTTCGTCGAGTTTGGGAGCAAGTGGAATTATGAGCTAAAATCGAATGTCGTTCAATTTTAGATCAAACTGAAATGCTAAAGTGTTAATTGAAATTTCTGTGAGTTAACTCACCTTTGGATGAACAGTTTATGATATACAGTAGATATAAATTATTGTTTTTATGTTTGAATGATTTATTGGTTTGGTTTGGTTAAATTTCCTCTTTGAAAAGCGAATGTCATATAAAATAAAATACAAGGAATTTTGTAGAGGAATCCGAATTCCTCGTTATTATTGATTTTAATTTCAGTTGTATACCTATTGTATAGATTGTTGAATGTCAAAACTTGGTAGTTTGGCAATATTGAATGTGACAATGATATATGTTAAAAGTTGAACTTTTTTAGTGATAAACATAGTAATAGCATTGGTTAAGTGCTATGGTGGCTATTGGCCTCGTTATAGTATTTTGTGATACTAGTAATTGTTGTTTTGATTTGGAAATGGTTTTGATTCATAGAATGATTTTTAAATGTGACTTTTGATATATTCGATGGTATGTTGTTTAGAAATAGCTTTCTAAATTCTCTATTTTACTTTCAATCTTTTATTTAGTGTCTTTCTAATTTATATAGATATGTTTTAAAGATATTTGGAGAAGTATTAATTTTACAGAAAAGTTAGTATAATAATGGAGTTTATTTTAAAGAAAAAGGGGAATTTATCTTTTATTATAAAGTGATTTTGTTCTAAAAGTATATAGAAATATTTTGGAATAATATTTGTGAAATGCTTTATGTAAAAATGTTGTATAAAAGAATAGATTTACGAATGGTATTTTATAAATAAAAGAATAGATTTATAAATGATATTTTATAAAAAGGGAAATTAATATCATTTTGATAAATTGGAAAATAAATCACATTTGTAAATTTATAGGGATATATGAAATAGTCGTTTTATGAAAAGTATTCGATACTATTTTGAAAACGAAGATTGTGTTAAGTATAACAGGTGTTTTAAAAAAAAGAGTTAATAAAAGTGTTTTATAAATATAAAAGATTTTTGTAAATATAAAGAGATTTATAGGAATAAGTTTTGTAAATATAAAAGAGATTAATAGAAATGAGTTTTGTAAATATGAAAGAGATTTGTAAAGGGAGTTTTATAAGGAAATTTATAAAAGGAATTTTATAAAAGAAAATGAGATTTGATTTCTATAAACGAAACTTTTAAAGTTATGGTGATATGGAAAGTATTCATTCATACTTAACACTAAATTTCAAGATATGGAAACTCATCTCTATCTTGAAAATTAAAAATGTATGTCGAGGCGGGGATAGTTTCCTTACTTGTCTAATTTCATTGTTAATCGAGGGATAGTGCTGTTTGAAATCGAGAAATAATGGTAAGTATATTTGGTTTAATTTACATACAACCTATTTACTTATACCAATAGTGTTTTAGGTTTATTGTTATCAATGTTTTAAATGATGTTTATTTTAGCCCAATTAAGTATGGTTACGAGAATGAAATATTTTTTAAGATTTGTGGATATACTTATCCCGTTGAGGTAAGTATATCAATATTTTCAAATATTGAAAAGAGTAAAGAGATTTTGTGAATATATCTTTTGAAAAGGTATTTTAATACAAATATTTGAAAAGTGGTTTAGTTAATGCAAGGATTAACTAAAGAGGATTTGTTAGCACCAAAATTGGTCACTAACACCTAGAGAGAATTTTGTGTAGAGAGATTAATGAAGAAGATAAATTAAAACAGAAGGGAGTAAACTAAATTAACTGCAGAAAATAAGAACACCAGATTTATAGTGGTTCGGCGTAACTGCCTACATCCACTTTGAGTTTGAATCTTTATTGCTTTCACAAGTAGTTGAATACAGATACAATCCGTACAATAATGACTTGAATACAAGTTTTAACTGAAAAGAATGAGTCTTGAAAGCGGCAGAGTCTCCCCAGTCTTCTCCCAAAAAAGGTCCCTTTCACTGTGACCCTGCCCTTCTATTTATAGACGAGGATGGGTTGGACTTCCCTATTGGGCCTTAGAACAAGGTATCTCAGCCCGTGGTAAATAGCTTCTGCACACTGAGCCAGGGATGCCGAGCAGTAATCGTACCAGAGAATGCTGAGCGGGGTCCCCATGCCGAACGAGGCTTGGATGCCGAGCGAGGGGTGAATGCCGAACGAGGCTTGGATGCCGAGCGAGGGGTGAATGCCGAACGAGGCTTCGATGCCGAGCGAGGGGTGAATGCCGAACGAGGCTTGGATGCCGACCGAGAGGTGAATGCCGAACGAGGCTTGGATGCCGACCGAGAGGCGAATGCCGAACGAGGCTTGGATACCGACCGACCTTCCTATGCCGAAGGAAACTTCATGCCAATCGACCCCTCAATGCCGAACGAAGCAAGATGCCGAACAAGGGGTGAATGCTGAACGAGGCTTGGATGTCGACCGAGAGGCTAATGTCGAACGAGGCTTGGATGCCGACTGACCTTCTTATGCCGAAGGAGACTTCATGCCGATCGACCCCTCAATGTCGAATGAGGCAAGATGCCGAGTGAGGGGAGGTGCGCCGAACGAGGCCTATGCTGAGCCTCTTGTCACATGGTCAAATAACTGGGTAACACTTGCCCCTCAAAGTGTATCATGTGGATGAACATGATGCGCTTTGAACCATGAGTACTCCGTGCTTTTCTCTAAACCCTTGTTCTGTATTCTCGATAACGCTTTCTTATGATCCACTGAATGCCAAATGGGATACATATGCCGAACAAGGCCTTGATGCCGATTGAGGTCTCGATGCCGAACGAGGCCTTGATGCCGATCGAGGTCTGAATGCCGAACAACATAGTGATGTCGAACGACCGAGGTGCCTTGACCGGTTCTACCGGTCACTGTCTATTCGCCTTCCCTCTTTCCTATATAACCCAACACTTCTTCTCTTTCCTCCGTGACCTGTTACAGTATCTTGAGATCGCTCCATCACAGTTACATCCCAACAGTCACGCGTTCGTATACGGCACGTGCATTCTCTTCACGAGCATTTTATTCAGGCTCCCCACTCCTGGAGACATCCGCTACATTTATAGTTTTAAGAGACGATCTGACAGCCCATCTTTCGTATTTCTTGAGCTGCATAACAAGTGTCAAATTCTGACTGGGGCATGGAGCAAATTCACCCTGTATAAGCAGGAATGGTTCTACGTGCGCTGTCCCCCCCGGCTTTGCAAGGAGATGGGTGGAAAGGGAGTAAGTTTCTTTTCTGGGTCAATACTTGCATTTGGCGGAAATTGCACCTTTTCTAACTCTTTCTCCACTTCTACAGGTATCAGCCCACGTCCCAAAGGCTCCGGGTATTCTGAGGCTGTGAAAGCCATCCAAGCTACCCCCACGGAAGGCCGGGACATTAGATCTATTATTAATTTCAAACCAATCACTCTCGAAGCTTGGGCTGCTGGTGGAAGGTCGCCGAATAAATCTTCCCCACGGCGTTACCATAATCGGGTCTGCCTTGGACAAGGGAAAAAGGAAAGTTGGGCCTTTAGCACGTGATGCCCCTGATACACTCGAGGAAGGCGAGATTAGAGAGGCTAAAGTGCCCGAAGCTTCGGGTAAGAATGTTAGTCCTGCTCAGGAGTCGGTAGTTAAGGTTCACGATATCGAAGCAATGCCTCTCCCTTCGAAGGGAAAGAAGAAATTGGCTTATAAATTGAGGAAGAAAATAGTGGGTAGATCCTCTAAGGTCACGATCACTCCAATGGAGAGAGAGCCTTCTCCTCAACACTTAGAGAGTTCACTGAAAGCTTGTCGGACCTCACTATTCCCGACGATTTGCTTAATTACGGCTTCGATGATCCGGAAGCCCTGAAGCTTTGCTCGCCCGCAAAATGCGATGAAGGCGCTCAAGTCCAAAATCATGGAGAGAAAACTCCAATTAGTAAAGATAAAGAAACTGGTCCGTCAGGGGAAAACACTAGGACACACATAGACACACACACTTTACCTTGCACTTAAATTTCAGCCATCACTCTACTCTTTGCTAACTTTCCATCATTTAATTTCTGTGCAGGTGATATGGGGTGCACTCATGGACTTGACCGCCTCCACAGGTCATCTATTCTTCATCATTTCGGCCGGGATTCGGGCTCCGGAAGACGTCGGGATAGAGATGATGACAGCGACATGGACTACCGCTCCCGGGATTCATCATCCCGAAGAAAAACTTATCATCAACCTTCATATCAGCATAATCCTCCCACTCACCCGGAGCAAGGCAGGGAGAAATCTGGCCACAAGGGGCCCCAGTCCGATACTCCCGTGATCAACATTCAGGTTCATCCAGCATGAGGCCTCACAAGAAAGCTGTTGTTTCAAAACCAACTCCTTCTGCTCCCGCACAAGATCCGTCGGTATCAGAAAAACTAGTCGAGCTTAAGGGTACGTTCCCCAAATATGCTTTGATGGTCTGAAGTTCCTTCCAACGATCCACCCCATTCTAGGACACGTCAAAAAAAGCGCCATTGCATGTAACAACGACGTCTACGTTCAACATAACACATTCGTCCATTTGGTCGAGAAAGTCTCGGAAGTCTCTATTGAGCGTCAACATGAAATCGACCGTCTGAAGCTCGAGGTTATTCATGAAAAAGACATTATTAAAGCTCAGGATGAAGAGCTCTCTTCATACAAGTCTCAACTCGATACTGCCCAAAAGAATGCTAAAGACACGGCGGAGGCCGTTAGTCGTCTGGAGACGACACATAAAAAAGAAATTGACGAAGCGGTTCAACATTGCGGGGCCTTAGCTTTAGAGAAAGATTCTGTTCAAAAGGATAGAGACGTGCTCGCTCAACGAGTCAAAGAGCTGGAAGAGCTAGTTCTCAAAGAGAAAAAAGAAAAAGTGGCTGCTTAAGAGGAATCGCAAAAATACTGCGACGAGATTGTCGCTACACGACTCCTGAAGGCAAAAATCGATGAAGAACTCTCCAAGGCTGAGACACTGAAGGAAGAAGCCCGCGAAGAGGGCAAAAGGATAACATTTATGGAGATGGACTCCCGTCTTGAGGCGGCTACGGAAGCCGGCAGGGAGGAGATTAAGTGCTTGTTCGACCCGCTCATAGCAGAATACAATGCCCGCGTTCTCATGCATCGAGACTTAACTTTTCTTGGCGAGGGTTACCTCGAATCTCTAGCCGAGGCATGGGAAACTTTGATAAAAATCAGAAAGGTCGAGTCAGGCACCGAGGAGATTGACGAGGAGGCTTTAGTAAAAGAATTTCTCAGGGGGAACGAGCCTTCAGACTTGTCTGCAGCGAAAGCCCTCTACTGCAAAGGTTCCTCCTCACCAAAAGGAAAAGATGTCATTGCCGATCCTTCTGGAACCGAGTCTCCAGCTCCTCCTCCTACTCAATTGGCTGATCATCCAGTACTTGATCCATTCGAGTAACACGTTGGTTATGACCTGGAAGACCCTGGCCTCGACATCCATGTTCTATCTCCCATTCCAGAGGGTAAGACTCCTCGGAAGGTTGAGAGCCAACAAGAAGCCGGTATATAACTCTTCTTCTTAAAGTTCAAAGAACCGTCGTTTTCGACAAGAGGTTATTGTATTCTAATGTTCGTTTCTTGTGATTTTGCATAGGCCGTTCTGATCCTGAACCAACTCCAAGGAGAGATGACACCAAGGAGAAAAAGGGGAAAGCGAGCGAGGCTACTTACGCGCGAGTGACCCCTGGTCCTGATGCTCAGGTGATTGAGGCGATTGACGAGGATAAGTCTGAAACTTCATCCCCCGTCGAAGAAAGTTATGAAATTGAGATCACGGGCGCCTAAGAACATACTTCTAAAACGAGCATGAAGGAACAACTTGCGGAAGAAAAGAAGAAGAAAGTTGAAATCAAAGTCGAGCCCTGAGTCATGGATCTAGATGATCCTCTGAACAGGCCTTTGAAGGTCATCCTCCCTGGTGGATCCAGGCCACTAGAAGTTCCCCGATCTTCCTCGGATGTTACTTCCCCATCGAGCAAAGCGTCCAAGCGAAAATGCGTGGGGGAAGAATCGTCTGAGGAAACAAAGAAGGATAAGAAACAAAAGAAGCTCAAAAAGTAGCAGTTACACTCGTTCAACGAGAGTTAGCATAGATTATGTAATTATTTTTATTTATTTTCATAGTCACTGTAGATAGACTTTTGACTCTGGGTTTCAGAGGAGTTGTAGTAGGACCCCTTTTTGGATTAATAAATGAAATTTAGTTTCTTTGTCTTTCAAATAACTTTTGTTTTTAAGTTTTCTGTATAACTGTGGTCAAAACTCAAGCTCTTGTGAGTTACATAAACCCCCAATCCACTTTTACATAACTCGGAGATTCTTTGGAATTGTACATCCCTTATTTCACGCTTTTGGTACTTAGAATATTTTTTATTTCGTACTCTGGGGACTTGAAGATTTCAAGTCACTTGTACTCTAGTCCGCACACTGGGACTTAGAGATTTTTAAGTCGTTTATACTTTAGTCCGCACTCTGGGGACTCAGAGTACTCCAGTCCGCACTCGGGGGACTTGGAGATTTTGAGTCGTTTATACTCTAGTCCGCACTCTGAAGACTCAGAGTACTCTAGTCCGCACTCGGTGGACTTGGAGATTTTGAGTCGTTTATACTCTAGTCCGCACTCTAGGGACTCAGAGTACTCCAGTCCGCACTCAGGGGACTTGGAGATTTTGAGTCGTTTATACTCTAGTCCGCACTCTGAGGACTCAGAGTACTCCAGTCTGCACTCAGGGGACTTGGAGATTTTGAGTCGTTTATACTCTAGTCCGCACTCTGAGGACTCAGAGTACTCCAGTCCGCACTCAGGGGACTTGGAGATTTTGAGACATTTATACTCTAGTCCGCACTCTGAGGACTCAGAGTACTCCAGTCCGCACTCAGGGGACTTGGAGATTTTGAGTCGTTTATACTCTAGTCCGCACTCTGGGGACTCAGAGTACTCCAGTCCGCACTCAGGGGACTTGGAGATTTTGAGTCGTTTATACTCTAGTCCGCACTCTAGGGACTCAGAGTACTCCAATCCGCACTCAGGGGACTTGGAGATTTTGAGTCATTTATACTCTAGTCCGCACTCTGGGGACTCAAAGTACTCCAGTCCGCACTTAGGGGACTTTGAGATTTTGAGTCATTTATACTCTAGTCCACACTCTGGGGACTCAGAGTACTCCAGTCCGCACTCAGAGGACTTGGAGATTTTGAGTCGTTTATACTCTAGTCCGCACTCTGGGGACTCAGAGTACTCCAGTCCGCACTCAAGGGACTTGGAGATTTTGAGTCGTTTATACTCTAGTTTGCACTCTGGGGACTCAGAGTACTCCAGTCCGCACTTAGGGGACTTGGAGATTTTGAGTTGTTTATACTCTAGTTTTTTTGCCATAGAATTACCATACACGGAAACATCAATAATTCATGGAAAAGATGGCTTCAAGCCTTTATTAATGAAAACAAACTAAATTGTCTTATTACATGCCGAAAACTAAGAACCAACGAAATAAAAACATACTGGAAATAACTGCAACAAAGATACAAAAGGGATAGACTAAGTATTTAATAATGCCGTAGATGCTCGCTATTCCATGCTCGGGGGAGTGTCACACCATTAACGGTCGATAGCTTGAAAGTTCCCTCTCCAAGCTTTCGTTCAATGACGTATGGACCTTCCCATATGGGATTCATATGCGACGGGACCGGGTAAACTCGTTTCAAAACGAGGTCACCCACATCAAAGATTCTCGGTCGGACCTTTTCATTATAATATCGAGCGACTCAGTGTCTATATGCAGCCGTTCTTAAATCAGCTTCTTCACGTCTTTCATCAACAAAGTCCAGTGATTCCAACAAGAGATCCTGATTTGTCTTAGGGTCATAATAAGTTACTCGATGCGAAGGAACTTCAAGTTCCATAGGTATAACGGCTTCAGTGCCATACGCTAATGCAAATGGAGTGTGGCCAGTCGTGGACTTGTGGGTGGTTCTGTAAGCCCAAAGTGCTGTTGGAAGTTCATCCACCCACTTGCCTCTAGCCCTTTACAGACGCTTTCAATATGGACTTGATTATTTTGTTCACGGCTTCCACTTGTCCATTAGCTTTTGGATGGGCAACTGCTGCAAACCTCTTTACAATGCCATACTTTTGACAAAGTTCTTTGAACTCTCTACTTTCGAATTGAGTTCCGTTGTCTGTTATGATAGTCCGTGGGAGGCCAAAGCGGCATATAGTGTTTCGTACAATGAAATTAATGACCTTCTTGGTGGTGATTGTGGCTAAGGGCTCTGTTTCTACCCACTTAGTAAAGTAATCAGCCGCAACAATTGCATACTTTGCACCTCCCCTGGAAATCGGTAAAGAACCGATTATATCGATCCCCCAAATCGCAAATGCCCAGGGACTAACCATTTGAGTGAGTTCCGTTGGCGGAGCTCTTGGGACTTTCGCAAACTTTTGCATTTGTCACACTTTCTCGCATAGTCGGCAGCATCCTGATTTATAGTTGGCCAATAATATCCAAAGCGGAGGATCTTTTTTGCGAGTGTTTGCCCCCCAGTATGGTCACCACATTCTCCTTCATGGACTTCCTTCAGGACTCATTTTATCTCATTATGGGCAATGCACCAGAGTAAGGGAGCAAAGAATCCCTTCTGATACATTATTTCGTCCTGCATTACATATCGCGAGGCTTTACGAATGACTTATCGTCTTTCGCTCTTTCTTTCGGGCAAGACCCCAAGTAGAAAATATTGCTTAAATAGGGTCATCCATGATTCCTTCTCGATTTCTGTTTCTAACACGAAATCTATTTCCATCATATTTATACTCGAAGTATGTAAGGTTTCGACGGGAACCAATCCCATTTGCTGTGCATCGCCAGTGCTCGCAAATTTTGCCAATGAATCGGCTTCTCTGTTTTGTTCACGCGGGACATGTGAAATATCATAATATTCCAGATTTTCTAGCAGCTCTTGAACCCGTGCAAGGTATAGGGCAAGTCTTTGTCCCTTCGCTTGATAATCCCCCCGCACTTGGTATACCACCAGTTGTGAGTCACAAAAGATTTCAACCAATTTTACCCCCAGTTCTTTGATAAGTCTCAAGCCAGCAATCAATGCTTCATACTCGGCTTCGTTATTTGTCGCTGGGAATTCGAGCTTCAAAGCATAACAAATCGATCGGTTCCCAGGAGTCACAAGAATTATACCAGCTCCCGAGCAACAGTCATTAGATGCCCCATCGGTGTACAGCTTCCATCGAACGGGAGGTATGACATCGTGACTGTTTGATTCGTCCAACATGGTGAATTCAGCGATAAAGTCTGCTAGCGCTTGCCCTTGTATGGCCCTTCGTGGCAGGTAGGTAATATCGAACTGACTCAACTCGATATTCCATTTTAACATCCTTCCAAAGGTTTCCGGTCGTTGGAGTACCTGTTGCAAGGGTTGATCAGTGTAAACACTGATTGAGTGTGCCTGAAAGTATGGACGAAGCTTGCGTGATGCAATCACCAAGCAATAGGCTAGTTTCTCGATCTTGGGGTAATTTCTTTCTGCCCCCATCAAACGTTTACTAACATAATAAACTGGCTTTTGAACTCGGTCCTCCTCACAAACTAAGGCCGTACTGATAGCATGCTGGGATACAACCAAGTACACATACAACATCTCATGGTCTACCGGTTTCGATAGCACCGGGGGACTTTCTAAATGCCTTACCAGAGCTCGGAATGCTTCCTCACAGTCGGGTGTCCATTAGAAATTTCTCTTTCCTTTCTTTATCATATCGAAGAAGGGAATGCACTTATCTATGGCTCTGGATATGAATCGACTCAGCGCAGCCACCTTTCCATTCAAGCTTTGTACCTGCTCTATAGTTCTAGGCACTTGTATGTCTCGAATAGCTTGAATCTTCTCCGGGTTAGCTTCCATTCCCCGCACATTTACAATGAAACCTAAGAACTTCCCTGACGCAACGCCAAAGGAACACTTTAAAGGATTGGTTTTCATTCCATAATGTCTAAGTATATCAAACATCTCCGCTATGTCTCGAATGTGGTCGTTTGACTGCCGTGACTTCACGAGCATGTCATCCACATAGACTTCCATTGCTCTACCAATCTGGTCTTTAAACATTCGATTCACCAAACGCTGATAAGTTGCTCCTGCATTTTTCAATTCGAAAGGCATCACTACATAGTAGTATAACCCAACGTCCGTGACAAAACCGATGTGTTCCTGGTCTGGAATGTGCATCGGGATCTGATTGTTTCCCGAGTACGCATCCATAAATGACAGTAACTCGTGTTCGGCAGTTGAGTCGACCAATTGGTCGAATCTGGGTAAAGGGAAACTATCCTTCGGGCATGCTTTGTTTAGATCAGAGTAATCTATAAAAGTTCTCCACTTCCCATTCGCTTTCCTCACAAGCACATGGTTAGACACCCATTTAGGGTAGAGTGCGTCGCGAACGAACCCATTGGCTTTGAGTTTGTCCACCTCCTCTCTGAGAGCAGCGGACCTCTCCAGGTCCATGCCTCTCCTTTTCTGCTTTACAAGAACGTACTTCGGATCTATGTTCAACATATGACTTGCAATAGCGGGAGAAATCCCGCACATATCAGAATGTGTCAAAGCGAAAACATCTAGATTCGCTCGAAGGAAATCAGTGAGATCCTCGGCCACTGAGGGGTCAAGTTGTGATCCAATCTTAAGGACTTGTGATGGGTCATCTTGGCTGACTAGAATGTCAATTGTCAGTTTAGCCGGTGCTGCATTCGCTTCCCTAGGTTCCCCATCATCGTCTCTCAGATCTATGTCCTTATAGATCCGAGAATGTTGCCCGAGCCAGGGCTCGGGCATTACTTGTCAATTGTCAGTATTCTGAATGCGGACGGAGTTGTCTACAACCTTTCCTTTCTCTCTCCGCTGGGCCTCTCTCATCTTAGCCACATAACATGCACGGCCCGTCGCCTGGTCACTATGCACAACACCTACTCCTTTGTCCATCGGAAATTTCAAAGTTAAACACCACGGGGCCAATGCTGCCCTAAACTCAGCCAGGGCCGGTCGACCCAAAAACACATTGTATGGAGAATCTACATCCAAAACTATGAAAGGTAAGATTCACACCCTCCTACGCTCACCTTGTACCAGTTCAACTGGCAACTCAATATACCCCAATGCATCAGTCGCTGCACCATTAAAGCCATGGATACGAGCTTTAGATGGCTTTAAATCCTTCATCTCCATCTTCATTTCGTCATACGCCTTTTTGAAGATGATGTTAATAGAACTTCTACAATCAATCAAAATTCTCTTCACGAATGCTGGCCCGATAGTCGCGGATATGACCATCGGGTCAATGGTAGGAGCCTCCACCTGGTCAGCATCTCGGCTCCTGAATACTATATCGTCCATCATCATGCGCTGTTGTTTAGCGGGGGTCCCGTCCTCTACATTCGAACAACACTCAAAATCTGCATGCCTCAAGGAGTTAGCATACCTCTCCATTTCTTGCCAATTCTTGTCTACGGGATGAGGTCTACCGACTATGGAGTTTATGACTAGTCTACCTACGGTCCGAGCAGGCTCCTCAGGGCGACGTGGAGCTGGTGCGTGATCGGGATTAGATGTTCCCGGTCCATTCTCTTGAGGGTTCTTCACAAACTCCTGCCACTTTTTCTGTCTAATCAACTTTTCTATAGCGTCATGGAGGTGCCTACACTCCTCGATATTGTGCCCGTAAGTCTCATGGAAGTGGCAATACTTCCCAGTCCGCTTTTGCTCTTCAGTAGACTCTTTTGGGCGTGGCTTTCGATATTGGAAAGTATTACAAGTTGATAGGTAAATATTTACCAAAGATGCATTTAGAGGAGTATACTCATTGTAAGTTGGGATCCTTGGTTTCCATTTTCTAGCTTCCCATTTCTTTCCGGGATTTCCCCCACCAGATCCTTTAGGTTGTTCGGGCTTGTTTTGAACATTGACTTGTTCTTTCCAGAGTTGTCACCAGATTGTTTTACAGCGATGTTACTCTACACAGCCTCCTTACCATGTACCAGTGCATTATCTCGCCTCATCCACCTAGCTCTCTCCCTTCTAATAAATTGGTGTGCTTTGGAATAAAAACGTTCTAGCATAGTCGGAGGCTTTCCCGCCAGCCAATCTCCAAACTCTGAATCCGGATTTACCCCTCGCATCATGGCCATTAAAATAGCATGGTCGTTTGGGTTGCTAACTTCAGTTGTGGAAACATGAAATCTTTGTAAGTACTCTTTCAAGGACTCCCCTAGAGCCTGAATTACACTTGACAAGGACATCACATCCTTGGGACGAGTGGCATGAATCCGGAATTGTTCCACAAATTTCATTGCTCAGTCTTCAAAGTTGCAGATAGTCCACGAAGGAAGTCGGGTGAATCACATAGTGGCGATTCCAGACAAAGTTATTGGGAAACATCTACACTTGGTTGCATCGTTCGCTCTAGCTGAGTCCATCATCCATTCATACCTCATCACATGCTGTCGGGGATCAGTCTTTCCTTCATAAGATGGAATAGTCGACATGTTAAACTTCCTGGGGTACTCGGCCTGTAAGATTACATCTGTGAACGGAGTATGACTCCTAGATATCCCCCAATCATCATTTGATAAGCCTTGATTCTCTCTCATCAACTGCCTAACCATAGCTGATAGGTCTGGGGTTTGTATGGAAGATGGCAAGTTGGTATCTATCCTGTGAGACCGTTCTGGTCAGTGTCTCCCTCGTTGGCGATCTACCAAGTGTGTATCCTGGAGACCAGCATCATTAAGACCTTGGTGTGCCGGCTGTCCAGCGTCCACTCGTGCTCCAGATCCTAAGTTTCCCGTTCCTGCTTGGTTGTGGTCTCCAAGGTGTAAGTGATCCCTAGTTGGTCGATCAACAACACATGCCTGTGTAGTTTCAGTCTTGCGGCGTCTATGCCTGGGAGGTTCATCGGACGAGGTCGAGCTGTCCGATGAAGAGTAAGGAGCAAGGCTACCTCCAGCATTCTGATGCTGTTGTTGAGTAAGCTGAGTCATAAGGTAAGCGTTAGCTTGAATCTGCTCATTAAGTTGTCTTCTACTTTCCATGAGTTCTCTCATCAAGTCGTTGAACTCTGTTCTGGTGACAACTTCCATTTGATTTTGGGTGGTGGTTCCTGCACTTAGATTTGCTTGTTGATTGCTAGGTCCTATTTGTTGTATGCTAGCAGTCTCGTTGGCATCCGCGTTATGAGGGGCTGATCTGGTACGTGGTCTTCCCATAGTAGAGTTATTGATAGGAACTCTGAATAGAATCAACGGATGTCCTATGAATGAATTGGATCTCCTTCGGGGGATTTATTCAATCCAGTAGCTACAAAGCAGATCCTAGTGGCCTGAGAATTCAAGTTCTCCGTGAAAGCACCAAAATGATAGCACCAAAATTGGTCACTAACATCCAAAGAGAGTTTTGTGTAGAGAGATTAATGAAGAAGATAAATTAAAACAGAAGGGTGTAAACTAAATTAACTGCAGAAAATAAGAACACCAGATTTATAGTTGTTCGGCGTAACTGCCTACGTCCACTTTGAGTTCGAATTTTTATTGCTTTCACAAGTAGTTGAATACAGATACAATCCATACACTAATGACTTGAATACAAGTTTTAACTGAAAAGAATGAGTCTTGAAAGCGGTAGAGTCTCCTTAGTATTCTCCCAAAAAAGGTCCCTTTCACTGTGACCCTGCCCTTCTATTTATAGACAAGGATGGGTTGGACTTCCCTCTTGGGCCTTAGAACAAGGTATCTCGGCCCGTGGTAAATAGCTTCTGCATACCGAGCCAGGGATGCCGAGCGGCAATCGTACTAGAGAATGCCGAGCGGGGTCCCCATGCCGAACGAGGCTTGGATGCCGAGCGAAGGGGAATGTCGAACGAGGCTTGGATGCCGAGCGAGAGGTGAATACCGAACGAGGCTTAGATGCCGACCGAGAGGCGAATGCCAAACGAGGCTTGGATACCGACCAACCTTCCTATGCCGAAGGAGACTTCATGTCGATCGACCCCTCAATGCCGAACGAGGCAAGATGCCGAGCGAGGGGTGAATGCCGAACGAGGCTTGGATGCCGACCGAGAGGCGAATGTCGAACGAGGCTTGGATGCCGACCGACCTTCCCATGCCGAAGGAGACTTCATGCCGATCGACCCCTCAATGCCGAACGAGGAAAGATGCCGAATGAGGGGAGGTTCACCGAACGAGGCCTGTGCCGAGCCTCTTGTCACATGGTCAAACAACCGTGTAACAGGATTAGTGGTTGCTTATGTGCTTAACTATATTTGGTTTCCATGTGAAATTAAATATCTAAATTGATTGTTTGTTTATTTGATAGTTAAATAACCAATTATCAAATGTTGGCCAGTTTTGAAAACTATCTTTTGTCATTTCGACGAGGCGAGGATCAGATATATTATTTAAAAACTAGTTCGAACCGGTATAAGCATTCGAATTGAAGACATCTTTGAGATGATGGAATCGAAGATGGAGTTCTTTGAAGTGTAAGGGCTACTTTCTAACAATCATGAAGATGTAGTAGAAGTAGTTCCTTTAGTTTTTTCATATCCTGAACAACTTGTGTGGATGAATGCTGGCATTGCATTATTGCCTAGAGGGCAGTGTTAGCATTTCAAGTGGGATTTGCTAAAAAGTTAAAACATAGCCTCAAGCCTAATACTCGGTAATGACTAAAACAGGGGATATGCTTCAGGGCTATGTGGTTCACTACCATTAGGGTATGGTCATCACCCGATCTAGATTGATATTGGTCCATTTATGTATGCTAGTGACTCGGTATGGTTGTTGGCCGATAACTAGGATGGTGATCATATTCGGTACTATCTAGGAAGGGGTAAGCCGGTTCTGACTCGCAAGGGTTGAAAGGTTTTCGACCTCAGTACATTTTTCTAGAAGTGTACTTTAACAAGTGGTACCATAGTAGCCTTGCCATTGTATGGAATCCATTCTCCAATACGTGCCTTTACGGATTTAGTTGTATACCTAATATGTTGGAATGTAATTGAAGTAACCATTTTGGCTATGATCAAATATTTATTTTAAACCCTAGAAATTATTATAATATCATTGGGTTTTCTAATAAAAGGGTTTGGTTATCGTAAGGTAAAAACCTATCCGTGTTTATGTGTGGCATAGTCTTATGAGATACCTTTATTTCTGAAAGGTTTTATAACATTAAAAATCCATGTGATTGTGTTTTTTCACGCTGGTTTACCAGATAATCTGGGTATTATTTTCTTATAAAACTCGGGTCAGCCCGAGCATATTTCCAAATTTATATATGTATGCTTTGGCGCTTCAAGAGATAAGCCAGATGCCTCCAAGATGTACTTACATACTTTATTATGTTGCATTTGTTGTTATATATTTATCAACATTTGTGAGAACAGGTTGTTATAACTGGCCAGGCTGATGATAGATACTTACTTTAATTTATGTATGTATATTACGGTTTAATTTTGTAAAGATCTGTTGTATATTATATATTACTCGTCATGATGTGAGATTTTGTTCTACCTTTTCCTTCTTTCACCCCAACAATCTGTCTTTCTGGCACTTGGATGCTCGATGCATGAATACCGTGGATGTATAAGTGTCGACTTTTGAGGGTCAAAAAGGTTGGTCGTTACAATCCATTTGCTTCTCCTAATTTTCTTTGCAAAATGGAGGCTTGGATTTTAAAAGCCGCATATCTAAAATGAATAAGAGCCATGCATTTATATGGACAAATCAAACGGTATAAGTCATCCCTTGATCCTAAAATTACTCAAACTTTAAGATACTAAGTAATTATCTTATCACTTAGTTATTTGAATAATTTTATTCCCTTGAACACCATCATATAGGAGGATTCTTCCATTTTAATTGTAACCCACTATCATTAGTTAAATTATTATTTTGGCCTATTTAAATAATTATTAAATATATCCAATTAAATAATTTTAAGGTCCTCTAATAACTATAAAAACTAATAACTAATCTAGTATAACACTAATATTAATTTTATCCATAATAATTTACAGCATTGATAATTTTTATATTTTGATTTGTTCGAACGAACGCTAACAGTGATGATTTTGTGGCATACTAGTATGAACTTAACCCTCAATAATATTAAAGTCTATATGGACTTTGTAGAAGTACAATAGCGGACAAGAGTACAGTTGCTTATAAATTATCTAGGTAAAATTCTATTTTTAATCATTAAGCTACACCCTATGCAATAATATATTGTGCATGTTCTCTCTTCATCATCACTATATCGCTCATATATCTAGAGCTTGGTCTATGGTCAAAACTCCAAAAATATCCGTAGTTAAATACAAAGTATAATTTTAAAGTTGTTGGATAATCTAGTAATATTTATCGATTAACTGATTTACTCCATCTAGAGATTTTGACTTTAAGTCGACTGCCAATTATGGTGATATTAATCTTCTATACCATAGGATATGAATCCTCTCTTGAATAGTGTTTCACTTCAGGTGGTTTAACTTGTACAAACTATGACCATAACATGATCATCGTTATCGTATGACTGACCATAGTTAAAGTAATAGACACTTAAGATTTACAGTATTCTCTAGTCCAAAGGAAAACTGCACATCATCATGTGGGATAAAGTATTTGAATTTAGATATAATTAACCTATAAAAGACTCTTGGTAAGTCATTCTATAATTTTTCCAAACAACTATGAATACATAACCCCTTGGTGTCCCCAACGATCTTTAGTACTTCATCATCCATCATATGCAAAGCATTGCATACACTAGTCTCAATGGATGTGTCGATATCTCATTCTCGAAAGATCTTGACTAGAAATATTTAAGGAAAATTATTTATTAAACGATTCAATAATCATGATTACAAACACATTCACTATTGCAATTTATTAAATACTTTTCCTAAGTATTTTCTACTTGTTCGTATTTAATGTGTTTAAAACATCACTTATATCATAATGTAACAACTTTTATAATAAAAAATAAAACCAAAAGCTTATTTTGTTTCGAACAAGATTCACTATAAATGTTATGTTATATAATCAGATTACATAATTTTCTTTAGGGCACACCGTTAACTCTATATGCAATGAGCGACCTTTTAAACCCTCGAATACGACACTAATACATCCACGGTATTCATATACCGAACATCCAAGTGTCGAAAAACAGAACATTAGGGTAAATAAAAAGAAGAAAAGAAAACGAACAAGAAAGAGGAGGAAAAAACATCAGAATCTCACATGCGGAACGATAACATATAATACCAAAAAACAAGTCACAATGCTAATCTAATAAACGTAGCATTTCAGAGTCACGATTCAAAGTATTATCATCAGTCTGGATAGTTATAACAATCTATCCTTACAATTGCTGATATGTATACATAAAGTAATGTAGTGGAAATGAATACTACGGTAGGTGAAACATCCAGCTCCTCTCCAAGAGCTCAATGAACATCAACGAAAACCTGCTTTTCTCATACTACTCGAAAGAGCATCCTTGGAAATAAGGGAAAAATAAAAAATGGGTAAGACATAAGTCCGGTGCGAGAAACTCAAGAAATATATAGCTAGCATATAATAGTGTTTTCGAGACCGTCGTAATGGTTATCCTCTCACAAGAACCGAAATCGTTGAATAAGTACATATTGCGATATAATAGATAATGTCTAGGGTGGATAATATAAATTAGAAAATAGCTGTGCTACTTGCATCTCATGACACAACAATATTGAATAGGTATACAATCAAAAGCACTAACTCATTAAGATATATGACACGTATCTTAGTCTTGAAGTGGTTTTCGATAAGTAAAACATTTACCAATCCCGGTCTCTTCAAGACTGAATCAAAGAAATTTCCAATTAACTTAACTTCGGTTCGTTCAGATTTAAACATATGACGATAAAGGTGGAGACCATCTCCTATTTGGATTGATTTCCTTATCTTTTATCCTAAAAGAGCGAGAAAAGTTTAAATGTAGGTTATATCATCATCGATGTAACGACCCTGAATTTTGAACAATTTAAATTGAAAATATTTAATTAATTTTAAATATTTGAATGATGATTTGACTTGAATTTCAAATTATCAGAATGAATTAGCGATTAAATCTTTGAATTTAATCTATTGAAAGTTGAATAAAATTGAATCTTCAATTTTAAGCCGGTTAAAAATAATTTAAAGGCTTAGAAAATTCATATTGATAATACTGAAGGTAATAGAAGCTTCAGAATTGAATTTAAAAGCGATTTGTTCAGTTTTGAAATTGTATCGTTTAAATTGGATTTTTTTTAAAAAAAAAACCCTTCCGAGGCATAGTCTCGGAATTTGATGAAACCAGTTCCATTGGGTCCGTAATATTGAATTTTTACCGGATTTAAAATTTCGTATCTATTGGGATTGTTGTGTGAACATACGATATATAAACGCATTGAAGTTTGTGTTAAAAACAAATTGAATCTGAAAAGAAAATATATATATAAATAAAATAAAATAAAAAAATATATTACAAGATCTCTAGTACACAATATTTTATATCATCTCAGCCGAAGTCGCGTACCTATCAGCCACCCTACCCTGTATTCTCGCCATCACGTACGTTGTCTTTTCCTTTTATTTTATTCAGTCGTTCCTCTTTGATTTTTTCATTCATTCGTAAACCCTAAGACAAAAATAAACAAGAAATAAAAATGGCGACGACGATGTATTCTTCGATTTCTCTGTAGAAAAACTAGGGCCACGGCTTTGACTTCCTCCGCCTTGCTCGCGACCACTTCAAGCGAAGGTGAGTGACCCTCACATCTAATCTAAATATGCTCGGCAATATGATTTTTGTTTTGATGCCACTGAATTTGTCGTTAAATTGCTCGGTCGTTTGAGTTTGATCGAAAGCCGTGATTGTTTTCACTTGTTCGAATTCATGGATTTCTTGCTTTGCTCTGTTGTCCACCCTGCTGTCGATGATGATTTGGGTTCCTTTTTATAGACTTCTGATTTGATTAAACGTGTTCACCACGTTGTTGATTCTTTCCGATTTTATTTCTTTGAATTTGTCAACTGATTATTACTTGGCCACTTGATTTTTCTTGAACGTTTGAGATGATTCTGACTTTTTCCAAAATACGTATATATGTAATTTTATTTCGTGATAGTCACGGATTTGAGTTTGAAACGTTCGATCTCACTTGATTCTCACGGCAACAAAACTTTCCTCTTTTGATTACTTTGACCATTTCGAAGAATACAGATACGCCCTTGATTTTTGACTTGGGCTTCGATCATTTTACTTTGTCCACTGTTGATTTTTCTTGTTGACATCTGCGATTTTGATCCTCTAGCCATCTTTACTGTTTTGAACTTGCAGTTGCATTTCTTTGTTTTTGTTCCTCACCTGATCTGTAGTATAACTTGTTTGTTCATGGCTTTGTCTTGAATTTTTTTAAATGACCACGGTATTGACTTTGTAGTTGGCATCTGCACTGCATATTCCAGTAGCTCCTCTACTACTTTATATATTTATTGACGTTGGCATCTTGACCCCTGTTTGGATTTTGAACTGAATTGTATTGAGTGGTGGTTGTGTCTGCATCTCGTTGTTGAGGCTGATGTATCTGCTTGTTTGTTCATTGGCCTTGTAGCTTTGTTCTGGATGATGTTGTATTCTCGGCCATGTGTTCATTTGTGTAATCTGAAGTTGTAGCCTAGGTCTGCATATTGTAGATGTTCTCTGGTTTGCATTCTTCCATACTGCAATGTTATGGTCTGCATTGTACTTGATTAATCTTGTAGTTGCAATTCTAGTTGGGTATGTTGGCACTGGGTTCACCTGATTACTTGAAATTGCTTCTCCTGGTCATGTGTTCTTTGATTTGTACACTTTGTGATCATCCCTGAGTACTTTTCTACCTGCTGTTATGTTCATATACCTTGTGTCTTTGCATCTGACTTGTGTACCATTGTACTCAGCTTCATTGTTTGTTGTTGCTTGTGGTCTGATCATTTCTGTCATTTTGTTGCTTTCATTGTTTCCCTTCATTACTTGAGCTTTGTTTGAGTTCTACACTATTTCTGGCCATCTTGTTGCCTTTGTGTACTGCTTGGGCTATTTTGTTCTGCCTCCAAAATATTGTGCAGTGATTATCTTTTGCAGTGTTTGCTATCTGCGCACTCGAGTTGGCGAGGCAGTGCACGCGTGCGTGTACGGTAGCCAATCAAACTTGATGTTTTGCTGTTTCTAAAATTGTTTTAATGTTGAAAATTCAAAATATTTTGAATCGTATTTTGATTTGGTTTAAATTGATAATTTTTGTTGTTAATCGCCGTTTTTCGGCAATTCCATTCTTTTCTAAATCATCTTCATTTAGAAATCTTTCCATCTATCTCTGTTGATGATTTAAATTTGTTGATTTATTGTTTAACACTGTTTAGTGTTAAAATTTTCGTTATCTGATTTCTTTGTTAAAAGGATTGGATAGACGGGAATTATTGTGACTGTCGTCTATTTAAATTATTATTGCCTCTATGCACTAATAAACTGGTTTGAATTAGACTGACCTGTGTATTATTTTCTTTTGAATATAATACTCGGGTCAGACCGAGTATTTTTACAGCTTGAAGATTTTCGAGCAGCGAAGTTAGAGAGAGAGAGTGTAAAAGAATCACTTAAGTTTTCAAGAAAATTGTATTTTAAGATATTCCGCTGTATCAGTTAAATGCATTGTATAAACTCTGATGTATGTATGTAAAAGAAATTTATAGTAATGAAATAAATTCTCATTTGTTTTAATTTATTGTTATTATCTGTGTTTATGTGGCTAATTCTGTTTAAACCTTATAAACTAAATAACAATTCGCCTTTTTGAACGTTTCTAGTTGGTTTAATTACCGACTGGAGGCGGTCAGAAGGGGGAATGTTACAATCGAGTGAAAAATCATACTGTATAATTCTCGTGTTTTCTGTGGTTCCCAAGTTAGTTTGTTGATATTAAACAACAATAAAAATGATCGCACATGGAAACCAAGTCTCGGATACTTTCCACATTTTTGATCTTTTCAACTTCAACTATCACTCGGTCAAGAGTGAAGCCTGGTATGTTAGAGTAGTATTGCTTCTACACCCTACTCGAATCATCATACTTAACTCTCACATATAGAATCAAGTCTACTTCGTCGGCTTTCAGTGCCAAGCACATGACTAAATACTTTCCATAGACAAGTAATCTCACAAAGCACGATTAACTAACACAAAGCACGATCAAGTCACATAAATGACTTTTAATCCCCTTTTTAGTTAATTGATCTTTCATTAATTAAAACCTCTTTTATTAGTAAAACTCCTTTTTATCTAATAAAACTTCTTTCATTAATTAAAACTTCATTCCTTAATTAAAACTTCTTTTAATTAAAACTCCTTTCTTTAATTAAAACTTCTTTTAATTAAAACTTTTTTCTTTAATTAAAATTTCTATTAATTAAAAATCATTTATTAATTAAACTCACTAATTAATCAAACTCCTTTATTGATTAAATTCCTTTATTAATTAAACTCCTTTATTAGTTAAAACTTCACCTATTAATTAAACCTCTTTTATTTGATTAAACTCATTTATTAATTAAACTCCTTTACTGATTAATCCTTTATTAGTTAAAACTTCACTTATTAATTAAATTTCTCTTATTTAATTAAACTCCTTTATTAATTAAAACTTCACTTATTAATTAAACTCATTTATTATTAAACTCCTTTATTAATTAATCCTTTATCAATTAAAACTTCACTTATTTAAACTTGTATATAGATTTAATTTCCCTTTATAAAAGATATATACTTGTATTCTACTATTAATGTGTTTTACCATTCACGTGTTTTACTATTCATTTATACTATTTTCTACACTTCAAAAGTATTTATATATTTATCTCAAATGGTATATTTATATGCACAAATTGTTAACATGATTTACTTTAAAATATAATCAAAGAGGTTAAAAACAAATGTTACATAAACATTGTTATTATAAAGTCCTTCCCTTTTATAAGTTAAACTTTACCTTTTCTATATTTTTATGAAAGATTCCATACTTGTTATTATCTATAAAATATACATTATTAAAGATCTAAGTATATTTATTTAAAGACAATTGTTACTTAAACATTTTCCACTACAAACCCAAAATCATTTTACGCTTAACCATTTTCTTTAAAACTTGCTTTTAAAGATTTAATTATGGTTACAAGGGTTAAAGACAGTTGTTGCTTAAAAATTTGTCACTGCAAACCCAAAACCATTCACGTATAATTATCCATAAAGTATTCATTTTTATAGTTCTAATTATATTCCTAGATATAATCAATAAGGGTAAAAATAAGTGTTACTTAAACATTATTTATTACAACCCAAAACCTTTTCTATGCTGATTATTAACTTTTAAAATCGTCCCATGTTTACCCGGGATTTGTCAATTCTATTCCAATTATAGGGTGTTCAAATCCTTTTATCAAAATCCATATTTGTTTTAAGGTTTGATCACTTTGGATCGTTCCATATTCAGTTTAATATGCGATCTCTTCAGATTATTAATCAAATTCATGACCGTTCAGGGCCAATAGTTAGATCAACGATCTCTCTAGATAATTAATCGAGGTAATAACCATTCGAGGCTAGTAATCAAATCCTTGGCCATTCAGAGCCAATAATCAAACCATGGCCATTCGGGTCCAATAATTAAATCCATGGTTGTTTGGGGCCGATAATCAAATCTGTGGTTGTTTGGGACCGATAATGGTCGTTCGGGACCGATAATCAAATCCATGGTCTCTCCAAGCCCATGTTGAGTCCAATTCGCTCACTCTCCGACAAGGGGACTCAACAACAAGAAAGCCCATCTGCACATGCTCTGGTAAGGTGACTTACTTCTTGCATACAGGTCCCACCTTCCAACTTAAAGCGATTCAAGTCCATGGTCTCTTTGGACCCCTGCTGAGCCCAATCCGCTCGCTCTCCAGTGAGGGACTCAACGACAAGCTAGCCCATCCATTTGGGGACTTGCTTCTTGTGCTCTGACCAGTCTTTCCGAACGGGACTTAAAGTGATTTTTATCAGTCATCATGTTCGAGTGGGTTTCAATAATCAAGTATTTATCTAATGTTCAAATACTAAGAAACATAAAATCAAACATTACGATACCCTCCTTTCCGGCCATTACAACTTAGCATCCAACTCAGAGCGTTCCTAGGGACCATTTGGGATCCCATACACGAGTAAGTGGCTAGATTATTGCATGTTTTATTGGAAAGGGGGAATATAGTGTGAGAAACAAACCTGATTCCCTGTCGTCCCGATCACGAGATGACTATCCTTGACCTTGATCCAAGGCCATTTCCATTCATTGCGGTTGATGGATACTCTTGTTCCACCGCTGCAACTCGACTTCTCATATATTGCTGTAATCAGTTATCTCTGACTTGTTCCTCGATCAGATCCTGCAATTTCCTGCAATCATTTGTGTTATGCCCATCCAACTCATGGAAAAGGCGATATTTTCCAAATTCCATTTCACGCTCCATGGGTTTTCTTCTTGCCGAATTCTGATAGGGGACCCGCCCCTTGTATCCAAATAAATCCGCTTTGAGGTTTCATTTAAGTCTGTGTAAGAAGAGAATTTTGATTCCCTCCTTATCACTTTGATTCTTCAAAGCTGTCATCCATCATTCATTTTCTTTTGCCATTGTTGGATCCTTCTCCAGGTGCTCCTCGCAATCTATAGTATTGATTTCTTCCTAATCAGCCTTAGCATCCTCATGACGTAAATATCTCTCAAGCTCATGATAGAATTCTATGAGATCCCTAGGAGGATCTCATTCCAAAGCCACCATAAAATCCATCTTCATGGCTATTCCTAGAACTGCCGCCATCAAAACGATCGAAGGGTTTTGCTTATCAACTGTAGTTGTCGCCGCATTAAATCTTGTTATAAACTTCTAGGGGTCTCTCCAGCCCTCTGCTTCATACTTGCTAATGTCATTACATTCTTAGATCATGAGATACGGACCCAAAATTGCTTCATAAATGTGTTCACCAACTTGGCCCATGTGCTAATGAAACCGTTCTCCAGTTGTCTAAAACATAACGCCGCCAAACCTGTTAAATATAAAGGGAAACACCAACCCATAACCTCTTCAGTCGCACCCAACATCTCCATATGTCAGATGTACCTCATCAAATGAACCATTGGATCTATCTTCCCGTCATATGCTTTCAATGTAGGTAACTTAAAATCAGGTGGATTCTTAGCGTATCGAATATTCGGGGTGAATGGACTCGTACTCACATCTTCCAAGCTCTGGTTAAGAAATCCGCCCCTTATAGCCCATCTCACCATCTCAGTTAGTCTGTCATCGTCATCCAAATGAACTCCCAAGTTTACATTCTCGGCCTAGCCTTGACTCTACAAAGGAATTTTGATACATTCTCCTTCGATCGTGCTTTTGCATTTTGATTTGCATTCATAAGCCCTGCATCATCTCAAGGACGCATGTCATTCCTTTCTAGGCCAGGATGACCCGTGCCCCCAAGCCTTATAGGTCGGTACCGACCTGTCCTTGTGGGTCAGTACCAACCCGTATATTTGGCTCGAGGTTTGTCCCCGGTCTTCTACTCCACTTTTAGTTATCTGCGCTCCGGCTTTTGGTCTTTGATTTTGATTTGCAGCAACTTCGGCTATTCCCATTTGTCCCATTCTCCTAAAGAAATTCTCCATCATCTCTTCCTGGTGAGCAACCATCCTTTCCTGCAATCCGTCCACCGTGTTTTTCATCCCATTCCTGGTGATGTAGATTGATGGGGGGTTAGCTCCTAAGGATGCCTCTTGGCTGCCCCTGGTTGATTTCCTCCAAAAACAGTCCTTCTAGTTGATTGTCTAGCTATCTGGAATCTTCCCAAGCCTCAAATTAGCAAGTTCAAGTGTTTCTCGGTGATAGCACCAAAATGTTTGAACCAACAATGGCACAAACACCCAATAGATTGAGTAAAGAATAAAAAGTGAAGAAAATAAACGAAAAATGAGTAAGAAAGTACACACGTAGTTTATAGTGGTTCGGCTAATCTTAGCCTATGTCCACTTAATAATTTTTAATGCTTATATGTTGACTTAGAGGCGAAAGTTCTTATGGGTCGGTACAACTCTGACAGAGATTACAATAAATTAGAGAAAGGATAGTAAGAGCCAAAAGATACTAAAAAATGAGCCAAGCCCCTCTATTTATAAAGGTAGGGAACCTAAAATCTTGCACAAAGGATCTCCAGACAGTTTTACTTGCTATAGACCAGTTCTCCTAGAAAATAGGTCACCAACTTGTATGGATCGGTACAACCCAAGGGTAGGGGTCGGTACTGACCCATAAGATAGCCAAATATGTTACCTTCACTTCTTTATGTTAGATGGTCTTATGGTTAACTTCGTGATTCCATAGTCGCTCGCATTAATAATAGCTTGTTTCAGAGTCCAAATGATGGAGTTGTGGAAGAACAAAGTTAATAATTCAATAGTTCGTGGAGATTGATAGAGAATTGCATTGAATCAACAAAACAATAATGGAAATAGGCTTCTAGCATCGAGTATGATATGTAAGCAGAAGATGGCCCTGGGAAGAGCAAGTGGGGATCAGTACTGACCCATAGTATGGGGTCGGTACCGACACGCCACCTTTGTGGGATTTTGGTTCTTCGATATTGGGTTGGTTCGGCATTTCCTTTGTGATCTTGGATGTACTTGGGTTTTGGACTTCGTGATCATCTCTCTGAGCGTCTCGCCTTGATAACTTCAAAGTTTAGTTTGTCTGGTCCGTCTGTATATTGTCTGGTCAAAAGGTGGCATAAATATAACGACCGGCTATTTCGAACCATTCAAATCGACAATCAGACACACATGTCAGACTTGAATTGCTTGAAAAACAGATTGTTAATTTATATTTGGCAAAACTCAGCATATAGAGTAAATAAATCAATCACAGAATCCTAGACACAGAGTAATAACAATAAGCAGCGGAATAGAAAAATAGTAGTTCATGAAGCTGTTATATAAATATCTTAGTTTAAAACAAAATACAACAGAAATCTCAAATACAGAGTAGTCTCAAATATAAAAGCAAAAAACAAGTCTGAACATAAACAACTGGAAATAGTTGAGATAACTGCAAAGCTGAATAGATAAGAGATATATGATCTGCAAGCAAAGCTCCAAAACTCCAAAGGTGAGTCAATGTTGTGACACTCAGTCTGACCCGAGCAAAAAGCAAAACACAAATAACATTCTTATATTAGCGAATTCAACTCAAGGGAAATGTCAAATGAAATACAAATAACTTAAAGGATGTTTGGGATACCCATCCTCTAAGGATCTATTA
This sequence comes from Allium fistulosum, assembly GCA_030737815.1. Classification (NCBI taxonomy): domain Eukaryota; kingdom Viridiplantae; phylum Streptophyta; class Magnoliopsida; order Asparagales; family Amaryllidaceae; genus Allium; species Allium fistulosum. The sequence continues at coordinate 1,211,498,129 of CM060904.1, read as the reverse complement.
AACTATCTACATACATACTACAATACGCTACATATATAATGTCTACAGTAAAGTAAACTATTAAAATAGCCTTAAGGCGTTACCCATATCCCCCTTAACACATTTTATGTATTCCCGCAGTCTATATTGTACCGTAATTCCTCCGTAAACTGGAGGGCAATCAAAGGGCACTCCATAGGTATAGTACAAACCAAACTCGTAGAGGGCGTGATATGGCATGTGACAAGGCATGCGAGGCAATGCCCAGGGTAGGATTCTACCGTTTTGTGGATATAGACTGGTGGTAACGCATAGCAGCTACTACCGCCCACCTCGAGACACACTCCCAAATCAAAGGTGCACCCAATAAAATCACAAAGTAATAGATGTTATCAAAGAAATGTGCCCGTTAGGAGGAATGACCTCACTTGGCCCGGCGAGGCTCCTATTTTAGTCACATCAAGCTAACTCGCAGGAGTCAGGGTTGCGTTATACCTCATAAGAATCATCGCCAAACCATCCTGCTTCATTCTAGAATCTCCACCATGTACACAGTTGTTAAAGTGGTTTTCGGTATGGCAGAGAGTATGACAATATCCAATCCAAGTCTCTTTAACAACCAAACGCTTATTTCACACCGCGGTCATTTTATAATTCAAACAGTTTATACTTCATATCAAAATATCATATTTATTTCAAAACCATATCACTTTCGAAATCATATCACTTTCCAAAATCATATCCGCTTCTAAAATCATAACCACAAAATAGTTTAAACCTTCATATAAAAAATATTCGCATTTGAATCCATTAACTCTAAATCATAACAGTACCAAATTAAACAGTTTAAATATTGAAAATAGTTTATATATATTGAATTAGTTATAAATTTAAAATAGTTTATAGATTAAAATAGTTCATATATTAAAAATAGTTTATATATTAAAAACAGTTTCAAAGTAGAATTGTTTCTTCCAACTTTACAAATTAATTCAAATCAACTTTAGTTCCAAAATTCAATTAAAATCAATCTCAGTTCAATAATTTCAATTAAATTCAAATTTTTAATGAACCCATATTTAATTTATATTGATTTCAAAATTAAATCACTTCCAATTCAATAGTTTTCGAAGTATAAATATTTAGACAATTTACAATAACTCAATTTGATTAATTTCATTCATATTTTCAAATTCAACATAAATTTTTTATTAAATTTGAAATTATTCGCTAAATCATTTTTAATAACATTTAAATAAGATTTCAAGTTACAAATTTAAATCAAAATTAAATATTCAATTTTAATTTTTTTTATTTGAAAATATTCATTTAATCACCTTTAGTTAAACATTTAAATAAAATCTCAAAGTACAAATTTATATCAAAATTAAATATTCAAATTCAATTTTATTTAAATTTAAATTATATCCATTTAATCCTCTTTATCAAATTCAAGCTATCAAGTTATAAACATATCTTTAAAATCTCAAAATCAATAAGTTCCAAATCAATCTTTATTTGAATTCAATAATTAACCAATTTAAATTTCAAGTTAACTTTAATTTATCTTTCCAACCTCTATTTATTAAAGTTATTACGGAATCTAGTTTAAAAATATTAATATAGTTTTAAATAAATACTTAAACATTATATATATATTAATTAAATTAAATTTTATTAAATTAAATTTTATTAAATTAAATTTTATTAAATTAAATTTTATTATTAAATATATTTTATATTAAATCTTATGTTATATATTTAGAAATAATAAAGGTATAAGTAAAATCTAAAAATATATATTTTCCAAAACTAACTTATAAATTTAGAATTTGCAAATATATATAATTTTAAAAATCGAAAAATTTTCCATATATAAAATTAAAATTTATATATTACATATTTTTTTAAATCAATATTTATTAAAACCCATATAGTTCCTTCCAAACTTTGGAAATCATTTTTCAAAAATGGACCAATGGTGTATGTATATAATTTTCTATCCTATGGTCAAATGATACGGATATTTATCATTTCAATCCGCAAAAATTTAATATTTATGGGTATATATCATTTCAACCTGCCATCCCAAAAATTTCAAAATTAATAAAAATCGCTTGGGTTTATCATTTCAACCCATAATGATTTTTCCCTATTCTATAATATCGTTCAGGTATGTATAATTTCAACCCATAGGGATTTCTAAACTAACAGGGAACTTTCGGAGTGAGAACAAATATGATAATAATATAACATATCAACAACAGGCATATATTATCGGTAACAAATCCAAATATAATATATACAATAGGTTATGGTGTCATATGTCATAGGTAAAAAATTGTAGATAATGGCATATTATATTTAACAATTAAATAACTAACAGTTCGAATTTAACAGTATACTTCAATCGTTATTTCATGTGAATTAAATTTACTAACTATAAAAATTTTAATCGTGAGTGATTGCTCACCTTTCGAGGCAAGAGATATTAGACAACACGACAAGCTACGAATTGAATCACGAACTCTATGACAAATCCAAAGCAAAGCAAAGTGAAGCTGGCACGATCTTGAACTCGATGAGTCCGATGAAACAAAATATATATTATATTAATTAATTTTTTTTCTTAAAATCAATATTCAATTTAAAACACATATCAAAATAAAAATATTTTTATATATATTTTCAAATCATTATATGTTAAAACACATACTAAAATCATTATATATTATATTTCTTTCCAAAAAAATTCAAATAAATATTTAAACATATTTTATGCTTAAAAGAGTTTTTACAAAAATCTATTTTAAAATAATGCTATACATTGTAAATAAACATTTTAAACATATAATATATAACATATAATATAAAATTTTAGAACACATATATATTTAAAATAAAAATATCTATATATTATATTTAAAAAAATCAAGATTTAAAATCAATACTTTAAACACATATATTAAAACACATATTTTAAAATCAATAACACATATCTCTAAAATCAGTACATACATACATACATACATACATACATATATATATATATATATATATATATATATAATAGAACAAGAGAGGGCTAATGGCAAATTATCCTGGAAATAAAAGATTTCACATGGAAGTTAAGATTTCACATGAAGCTAATATGGTAGGCAACTATTGATAGGATATTGCATTTCATGGAATCAAATGATACCTGCACACGTTAGCATGCACAGGGAGGAAACCCGGTATGGCAGAGAGAGGAAGGACCAAAGCAGGGTTTCTGGATACACGAATTAATATATATTTTTCTTTTGTTTTTTTGCTTTTTTTCCATAGCAGCGTGCGAAAAAGTAAGGAGTGATGACAGGCTCGGTTGTGGCTGAAGATGCCCGGCTGACAGCGAAGGGAATCGAGCAGGTTGTGAGGATGACCACCAAAACTTCTCCAGCAAAATATACATGCGAACATAGCATATATATAATTTAAAATCCGACGTTGTTGGACGTGTAACGGCGGCAAGAAAGACAAGGAGAGGCGGATCTCGTTGGTTTGGGCTGGCGGCGAGTTCAAGGAAGGCTTGAGGTGGTGGGTAAGGGTTCAGGTCGAGCATTTTCATGCAAACAATCTTATACGAATGCTTATTTTATAATAGGAAGTGAAGAGTTGTTGTGCTTGTCCTAGATGGTGCCAAGGCTGGAGGCGGACGCTTAGGTGGGCACGGTAGGGTTTTTGCTTGGTAGAAGTGAAGCTCGGTGATGGGAAGTTAGGACGGTAACGGTTTGGGTGGCGATGCATGCTTCGGTGATGGGTGGTTGATGGTGTGCATTTGCTTTTGAGATGATGGGCGAAAGGGCACGTGGAGGCTTTTCGGGTCCGAGACTAGGGAAGGGGTTAGGGGCATTGGGGTCAAGCTATGCGTAGGCGTCTGTGAAGGGGATATTGACTTTGGGTAGCAGGAAGTTCAAAATGATGGGGAGGAATATGCTATGGGCATAGAATATGAACATAGATTTAGTTTTTTTTTCAAAATGAACGAATAAAAACAAAGAGAAAAGGTAGAGAAGAGAACCAGCTAATAAATTGAATACTAGGGAATAACAAAAGTCACAGGCACGAATTTATGGAAATAGTAATGATAGTGGCCATTTGATTTTCTCGGGAAACACGAATGGGCACAGGAAATCCAACAGTCTCTAAAATGGGTATCGATACGGTTAACTATTTCGTGGTTTTCATCACGTACTGGACACCGAAATGCATCAATGAATGTACTACAAAGATCAGCACGACGAGACGAACAGAACGGTTTACAGATATCAGCGATATGACCATCCTATCAAAAGTCGATATTTCGCTGCCTAACTAATGCAAATTCTCCGAAAATAAGATAAACAGGGCTAGAGAAGTCCAAATTTGACGAAACGAATTATGAAATCTCACTCAAAAAATGGTTTTGATTTTTACTGTATAAAAATATTCAGGTTTCGAAAATATTTAATTTTAAATTAACTGATTTTAAATTGAAATTGGAAATTACACGATAGAACTAACCTTCATATTTATCAATGAAAATTTTCCGTTTCCTATGTTTAAATAGACGTATAACAAATATCAAATTTTCATTGCTAAACTTAACTGTTAAATTTTCAAGAAAAATTCGGTTAATTACGTTATAAAAATCATTAAAATTTACAGGTTGTTACACTCTCTCCCACTTAAAACTTTTCATCCCCGAAAAGGAACGAGATAGGAGAATAGAAACAACAGGAAGTAAAGATAGATTCAAAATACAAAGTACCAGATACAATAATTAATTCAAAACCATATAAATTTCATTTTTGGACATCCTATTACTTACACTTATATTGTATATTATTCAATTACATATTCTCATAAACATTTTACTTTTGAATATTTCAGGCAAGTTATATATGTTTTAGAATGCAACTGAGTATTATACAAATAAATTTTATCCTAGTTCAACTGTTCAAGTTGTTTCAAATTCCATTTCTTATTTTAGACATTCAATGTTAGTCCTTGAGGAGTTGGTTTTGATGACAACAACCTTACTTAGAATTAGATTATAAAATATATAATACTAACATTATTGTGTAGATATATATAGATATGTTTGTAGGTACTAAAGAATGAAGAACTGTACAGCATAAAGATTCAAGATCAAAAGATTGAAGATATCAAGATTCAAGACTCATGAGTATCAAGAATTTTAAGAGTTCAAGTTTCCAAGATAAGTTATATAGTTAGGAATATTGTTAAAACTCATAGAAAGGCACTGACATCTTAAAATCTATTTTATTCGTGGAATGGAATCCACTTCGTGCTCGTTAAAGGGATGGAACCCTAAGTAGGATGGAACCTACGAAAAATCTAGTGGAACATATTTTTGTATCCACTTACTTTTATTTCAAAATGATTTTCAAAATATATATAGCTTGTTTTTCAAAATGATTTTAAATATTCCTGTTTAAAAACCAAAATTATATGTCCTGGTTTTTCAATATATTTTAGCCTCAAAAATATTCTTAGTTTTAAATATCCTTAATTTTAAATATCTTTGATTTTAAATTATCATCCTAAGTTTTTAAACTATAATTCTAATATTAATATATTTAGCTGTTTTATATATTTATACTTAAGATTTAAATATAAAAGTATAGAAAATTATTATATATATTTTAATATTGTTCTCTATAGCTATTTATGTATTATAACTATATATAAGTATATTTAAAGTTTAAATATAAGTATAATATAATATAGAAATTATTTTCAAAGAAAAACAAATCACCAAAAATTACAAGGGCATGTCGACATGGTCATATGTACCCCTGTCGACATGGTGACAGTTAAATTGTTTTTTAAAAAGAAGTGTCTATTCGCCACATCCCTTCACCAATGGACATGGCTATTGATCTACTATAAATAAAGGGTGTTTTCAACGAATTTTACTTACTTTTTTCTCTGATTTAACTTCTCTTCTTCTTCTCCACTTTCTTATTTACAAATTACACCATTACTCTACCGAAATCAATATCGAATCTAACTAGATAATTTCTGGTTTTGATTCTCTCCACTATCTCTACAAGATCCAAGTGCTAATTTGAGTTATAGACTTTTTGTAATCAATTGAGCGAGAGAAGGTGTGATTGTAGCCCTGGAAATCAATTGGGTGAACTTGTTGCCCCGGAAATCAAGTATCTCTACCCAGAGGATTGTGATTCTGGAGGGTGTACCTCGTAGCCTTGAAACCGAGGGTTGTAATTGTTGAATTGCTTTTGAAAGGAAATCCGTACTTAGTTGTGCGGGACTGGATGTAGGGTAACTCCGAACCAGTATAAAATCTGGTGTGTTCTTTCCTTTACTGCTTTTACTTTATATTTGCATCTGTGTTTGATTCTGTGTTCATATCTGTGTCTGATTAGTGTATACATTGTTAACAAATTAAGATAGACTCAAAAAGATTAACAAATTTCTTAAAACACTATTCACCCCCCTCTAGTGTTAATTTTAGCCTTAAGGTCCTTAATGTGCATTCCTCACATTTGGTATCGGAGCTTTGTTTTCAAAAGTTTCATTATCTGAATTTTGAAAATTTTCAAAATGGCTACTAACACTAGTACTGCTATTACCACCAACACTAGTTCATTTGTAGAAGGTCAGTCTACTGTGAGACCACCACTTTTTAATGGCAGTAACTATGCATATTGGGCATGTAGGATGAAAATATATTTACAATCTGTAGGATTAGATGCTTGGAATATCACACAAACTAAATATTCTGAACCCACAACTAATTTTGCACAGTGGACCACTGAGCAAAAGACTGTTGCACAAAATAATTCTTAAGCAATGAATATTCTATTTTGTTCACTTGAAAGAAATGAATTTAATAGAGTGTCAGTTTGTAAGTCTGCATATGAAATCTGGAAAACTTTGCAAGTAACTCACGAAGGAACAAGCAAAGTTAAACAGACCAAAATTTTCATGCTCACAAATCAGTTTCAATTATTTAAAATGAATACTAATGAGTCTATTTCAGATATGTATAGTCGATTTCAAGATATTGTGCATTCTTTAATATCTTTGGGAAAGGAATTTTCGGAAGAAGATCAAGTCAGAAAAATCTTAAATTCTCTCACTCCAGAATGGGATCAAAAGACACTTGCAATTAAAGAGGCAAATGACATCAGTACTTTAAAGATAGAAGAATTTGATTGGAAATCTAATGTCATTTGAAGTTCAAATGATCGGGAGAAGAGAAAGCAAAGCAGAAATCAATGGCATTCAATGCATTAATTGACGGATCAGACTCAAACAGTGATAATGATGAAGAGATAGCATTTATGACCAGGAATTTTCAGAAATTTCTAAAGTACAGAAAATTGAATAGTTACAAGAGAAACAACTTTAAGAATTCCGGTAATCAGACTACAGTACCAAACTTTATCAAATGCTTCAATTGTGACGAACCAGGTCATATCAAAAGAGACTGTCCGCATCCAAATAAGCAAAACTCTCCTACAAACAATGATTCTGCAAAGAAACGGAAACGTGCATTCACTGCTACTCTAGATGACTCTGACTCATCCTCCAGTGACGATGAACAGAAGAAAGATAATTCAAATCTGTGTTTCACAGCAATTCTCGATTTAGTCGATACCAAAGACACGGATTCTGAAAAAGGTACACGTTTACAATACATTGGCTGAAATTGCATGCTTGAATTGATTGATTGATTGGTTGTTTTTGAATTGATGTGTCGTTTGAATTTTAAATTTTTTATTATTTTATTATATTTTTTATTATTATTTTATTTTTATTTTTATTTTTATTTTTATTTTTAATAATATTATAATATTTTATGAGTCTTAGTAATATTCTAGATATTATATAAACATTAAAATAATAGATATATATATAAATATTACATTATATAAAAGTATCTAGTCATCAAAATTTACGGATACCTGTCGACATAGGTCCATCTCTACCTGTCGACATGGTACAGAAAATTTGAAATTCAAATTTTGAATTCAAATGCTTGTATTTTCCTTTACTCTTTCACACCATTCGAGACTCTGAAAGGACACTTTTTGACCAGAGAAACTGTCCATTTAATTTCTATTTATTTACTATCATTTATCTCATCTTTTCACTTAACTTTTCAAATTCAAACTCTTTCTTCATAACTCAAGCTCTCTCCTCTCTACATCAATGACCTCCTCAAGTACTCCATCAACTATGAGACTCTCCAAAACCTTAAAAGAACACCTCTTTTATGATCCAGAAGCAATCAAAGCCTATATTGGCTATGCTAATTATGGAAAAGTTCATCCCGAAAAGTTTGCAATTTTCGGCAATTTCGCTTCTTATGAAATCGATTCTCTTTGTGTTAGCAACAACAATTTAAGTCTTGTTGACGATTCTCAAAATGATTTTGTATGCTACCCAAATCTTGTGAAAATGTTTTATGCAAATCTTAATCGTGGCTTTTATCAAGGAAACGATGATGAAATTTGGAGTAGTGTAAAAGGCACTCAAATTGTTTTAAATTATGATGTTTTGGGAGCGATTCTAAATTGTAAGTGTACGGGTATGGATCTTTCAAATTTCAATTTTAATGAAAGTGAGGAAAACTTTGATTTTATAAACCGCAATTTTCGTCCAAAAGAAAAAATTGTGAGCCTTCTTTTGCAACACACTTTGACCCCGAGATCGGGAAGTTTTAATAATCCTACTTCAAAAGTTTGTAAAGCTCTTTTCGCTCTTTTTGGAAACTATGATATTAATTGGGCTCAAGTTATTTTGGATGAATTTCGGCCTAAAAACTTGGAAATGGGAGAAAAGATTTTATATCATGGAATTTACCTTACTAGAATTTTCAACTATTTTGGAGTGAATTTTAAAGGAGAGGAATTCATTTCTAGAAAAGTTTTCAATCATTCCAATATATCACTTATGAAAATTCCATACATCTTTCAACCTTATGAATCCCTTGTGGAAAAGGAAGAGCGTTTAGCTCACGAAGAAATGGAAGAAGGAGAGGAATAAGAAGGGGATGAAATGGATATTCAAGAAGAAGAAGAGGAAGGTGAAACATCTCTTAAAAGTATTGATTACACCTCCAAACCAACCAACAAGATGATTATCCAAAACCAAAAGATAATTGTGGAACATCAATGGACACTTAAGAGATCCGTTGGTAAAAAGTTGGATAAAATGTCTTATAAGATGAACAAGTTCTTCTCAAGAGTCAGCAAGAAGTTTAACCTTTCATCATCCTCATCATCCTCCAATTAGATCTATCTTTTCATACCTTGTCATAGTTGTTTAAGTTTGTTTTAAGTTTGAATGTTACTGTATTTCATCCATGTATCATTCCAGTTTGAATTAATGTTGAAGTTCTTTCTGTTATCTAGCTTATTTCATCTCTAGAATAACTGTTAATATGATATATATAAACATATATATATATATATATATATATATATATACACACACACACATTTATTCAAAATCAAAAACAAGTCATCAAAACACAAATGACCCTGTCGACAACCCCCAAAGGCACCCTGTCGACATGCTTAAAATCTGAAGTATCTTTTCATTTTAATTTTTGAATTTTAAATAACTAACTTGTATCTATTCATTTCAAACGAAATTTACACCTATAAATACCTATTCTCTTCCAGAAATCTTTACCAAAATCATTACTTATCTATCCTATCTATATTTCTTCTTTTTTTCACAAAAATGGCCGATCCTATTCACAATTTATCTGAAAATCTTGAAGAAACTCTTAAATCCTTCAAGAATATTCTCTCTATCATTCTCCGTAATCAGCGTCACTTAGAATTGAGTCAAATGCAGATGATCAAGGAGCAAGAAAGGCATTTCGAAGCAATTCGTTGGATGATTTCCTCCCTGCACAAGGATGATAATGAAGCACATCCTCCCGTTTTTCTATCTGTTGATAATGAGAATTGGGATGCCATCAAACAAGACCTTATCTTTGGAGAAGAAGGATGGGTTGATGTTCCTCGTAATATATGATTAACTTTGTTTAATTTTTATTTGTTTGCTTGCTTAATTAGGATTTGGTTTAATTTGCTTGAATTTGACTTAGTATGGATTGATATTATGTGTGTAAAATATAACATACATATGATTAGTATTAATGATATATGATATTTTAAGTTATCATGATTATCAGTTTAATTATCTATTTTTATATTAAAAAATAATAATAACTCCATTATGAATAAATAAATTGTGGTCTCTTATTCGTATATTCTCTTATCTTTTGAATAAAGAGTTTAGTAGTTAGGAAAAGTAGTTATTAAGAGTTTAGTTTAAAGTTAAGTATTGATTATGTATGATAACACTATCATTATAATCACAAGTAATGTAGTTTTAGTTTTAGGGGGAGTTATATAGAGTTATATAGAGTTATATAGTATTATAATTAGGGAGTTATATGGTTTTTGTTGATGACAAAAGGGGAGAAGTATAAAATAGGATAGTTAGGCATAGATTAAGGGGGAGTTATTAGAAGTATTTGGATAGAAGTGATATTTTATAAACAAAGGTTGTCATCATAAAAAAGGGGGAGATTGTTAGTCCCTAAGGAGTTGGTTTTGATGACAACAACCTTACTTAGAATTAGATTATAAAATATATAATACTAACATTATTGTGTAGACATATATAGATATGTTTGCAGGTACTAAAGAATGAAGAACTGTACAGTATAAAGATTCAAGATCAAAAGATTGAAGATATCAAGATTCAAGACTCATGAGTATCAAGAATTTCAAGAGTTCAAGTTTCCAAGATAAGTTATATAGTTAGGAATATTGTTAAAACTCATAGAAAGGCACTGACATCTTAAAATCTATTTTATTCGTGGAATGGAATCCACTCCGTGCTCGTTAAAGGGATGGAACCCTAAGTAGGATGGTACCTACGAAAAATCTAGTGGAACATCTTTTTGTATCCACTTACTTTTATTTCAAAATGATTTTCAAAATATATATAGCTTGTTTTTCAAAATGATTTTAAATATTCCTGTTTAAAAACCAAAATCATATGTCCTGGTTTTTCAATATATTTTAGCCTCAAAAATATTCTTAGTTTTAAATATCCTTAATTTTAAATATCTTTGATTTTAAATTATCATCCTAAGTTTTTAAACTATAATTATGATATTAATATATTTAGCTGTTTTATGTATTTATACTTAAGATTTAAATATAAAAGTATAGAAAATTATTATATATATTTTAATATTGTTCTCTATAGCTATTTATGTATTATAACTATATATAAGTATATTTTAAAGTTTAAATATAAGTATAATATAATAAAGAAATTATTTTCAAAGAAAAACAAATCACCAAAAATTACAAGGGCATGTCGAGATGGTCACATGTACCCCTGTCGACATGGTGACAATTAAATTGTTTTTTAAAAAGAAGTGTCTATTTGCCACATCCCTTCACTAATGGACATGGCTATTGATCTACTATAAATAAAGGGTGTTTTCAACGAATTTTACTTACTTTTTTCTCTGATTTAACTTCTCTTCTTCTTCTCCACTTTCTTATTTACAAATTACACCATTACTCTACCGAAATCAATATCGAATCTAACTAGATAATTTCTGGTTTTGATTCTCTCCACTATCTCTACAAGATCCAAGTGCTAATCTGAGTTATAGACTTTTTGTAATCAATTGAGCGAGAGAAGGTGTGACTGTAGCCCAGGAAATCAATTGGGTGAACTTGTTACCCCGGAAATCAAGTATCACTACCCAGAGGATTGTGATTCTGTAGGGTGTACCTCGTAGCCTTGAAACCGAGGGTTGTAATTGTTGAATTGCTTTTGAAAGGAAATCCGTACTTAGTTGTGCGGGACTGGATGTAGGGTAACTCCGAACCAGTATAAAATCCGGTGTGTTCTTTCCTTTACCGATTTTACTTTATATTTGCATCTGTGTTTGATTCTGTGTTCATATCTGTGTTTGATTAGTGTATACATTGTTAACAAATTAAGATAAACTCAAAAAGATTAACAAATTTCTTAAAACACTACCTCGCCTTTAGTGTTAATTCTAGCCTTAAGATCCTTAATCCGCATTCCTCACATTCAATTATTCAAAAAATTTGCTTTATTTACATAGAACTTGAGAGTTAAATTTTAGGTTTTACTTCAAACCATTTTGAAATAAATACACAGATATATATTTTATACATCAAATCGTACTCAAGAAATTTAAATCAAATTCATTTTCCAAAACAAAAGTGTAGCAAAACTATTAAGTGATCTCCCCACTTCGAGACTCGAAAATGAATGTCGATGATGCTACAGTCATCACCGAAATTATTTTCCAGCGACAAAAGAGGAGAGTACTGAATTACTTCTTTGAAATTCTTTGAAAACAATTCCATTCGAAAATACTTTTAAATAATATTTTCAAAACATTGGAAACCAAAATTTGAAAAGCACCAGAAATATAATTCTCAAATCCTTAATTTTAATTCATTTCATTTTCAAATCAGATTTATAAACCTTGTTTTTAAAATTTGAACTTCTTATAACATTCAAATAGTTATGGTTAAAAATGTTGACAAAACACTAAATGATAATCTAGTATTATCATTTCTATCAACCAATTCATTTAACCACCTAATTCTGAAAAAATTATACTTATATATATAATATAATCATACATAAAATTATTTCATTTACGAATTTCGAAAACAAAATTGTGTTAGTTTGCTTTGTTTAAGTGTTTTGGAATTCCTAATGATAGCGTTAGCCAAACAAATTGATCGAAACCCAAAATTCAAACTTAACAACTCAAACAACACAATATAAAATATTTTATATCAATTACAAATACGCACCCTCACGGGATGATTCAAGAATGGATATTAGAACAAGGATAGAGATCTAAATATAGAGGGACCCTAATCTAAGAGAATTCCAATTAAGAAGAAAAGCTCGAAAAGGAAGATAATCAAATTACGAAAGAGGGAAGATGGATAGACCTATATTGATCGTAGGTGAACTTAACCGGGTCGACCGAGATTTAGAAAAGACCTGAATATCATATATGAAGACTAGAACAAACTTGTTGAGAACATCATGGAAATGTGATTCAAAAGATCGACGAAGAAGGCAGAACCATTGGTTAATCCAAAGAGATGACCAACCATTCGTGGAAACTATTCGTCCGGGAGGAAGGACGATAGGTCGAGCTCCAGAAATAAGGTCGATGCAGAATTCAATTTCTCGCTGAGAAGAAGAGAAGTGACTTCACCAAAGACATCAGGATAATCCTTGGCAATCGGGTGGAATCATGATCACAAGGATGAGCATCGAGCGAAAAGATAAGGCTGCCTACAAATCTAGAGGCAATCTAAATTTGATCACAAGAGAATTACCCAAGTTGTCTACTAGAGAAACGGTTAGGGCATTGCAAGAGATAACAGCATCGAAACCAAGGACAATAGAAATCTCCAGTGAATCGACGCCTGTTGTAAAGGAGTTCACCCTTTTTCAAATTACACTAAGGTTGGCGGGACCGCCTATGGGAAGAGTCACATGAAAGGATGAAGTTGCCAATTGAGGAGGCAAGATGTGCTCGAATTTGTTACAAAGATCTATAGGAATAGAGCTATAGGATGCTCCAAAATCAAGAAGAACACGATCAAGAAAAGACAAGAATGGATTTTTAGAACAAGGGAAAGTTCCGAAATTCAAGAGAAATCCTAATAGAAGAGGAACCTAACCAAGAATTTCAAGCTCGAACGAATATGATTTTGTAATTGATTTCACTCATTCTAGGGTATCACTACCCTATCTCTAATGAGTGTTTTACTCTATATACTAAGTTTGCCTAAACCAGAACTCTGATACCAACTGTAACTATCGGCTATTTCGAACCATTCAAATCGACAATCAGACAAACATGTTGGACTTGAATTGCTCAAAACAACAGATTGTTAATTTATATTTGGCAAAACTCAGCATATACAGTAAATAAATCAATCATAGAATCATATACACAAAGTAATAACAATAAGGAGCGGAATAGAAAAATAGTAGTTCACGAAGCTACTATATAAACATCTGAGTTTAAAACAAAATACAACAGAAATCTCAAATACAAAGTAGTCTCGAATATAAAAGAAACAGACAAGTCTGAACATAAACAACTGGAAATAGCTAAGATAACTACAAAGCTGAATAGATAAGAGACAGATGATCTTCAAGCAAAGCTCTAAAACACCAAAGGTGAGTCAATGCTGTGGTACTCAGTCCAACTCAAGCATAAAGCAAAACATAAAACACTCGAGTCAGGATTAACATTCTTATCTCCGTAAATTCAACTCAAAGGAAATGTCAACTTAAATACAAATAACTTAAAGGAAGTTTGGGATATCCATCCTCTAATGATCTGTTAAACTATCTACATAAGTAGTACAATACACTACATATTAAAATAGCGTTAAGGCGTTACCCATATCCCCCTTAACACATTTTATATATTCCCAAAGTCTATACAGTACCGCAATTCCTCCGTAAACTGGAGGGCTATCAGAGGGCACTCCATAGGTATGGTACAAACCAAACTCATAGAGGCGCGATATGGCATGTGACAAGGCACGTGAGGCAATGCCCAGGGTTGGATCCTACCATTTTGCGGATCCGGACTGGTGGTAACGCATAGCAGCTACTACCGCCCACCTCGAGACACACTCCCAAATCAAAGGTGCACCCAATCAAATCACAAAGTAATAGAATGGTATCGAAGAAATGTGGCCGATAGGAGGAATGACCTTACTTGGCCCGGTGTGGCTCCTGTTTTAGACACATCAAGCTAACTCGCGGGAGTCAGGGCTGTGTTAATACCTCATAAGAATCATCGCCAAACCATCCTGCTTCGTTTTAGAATCTCCACCACGTACACAGTTGTTAAAGTGGTTTTCAGTATGGCAAAGAATATGACAATATCCGATCTTGGTCTTTTTAACAAACAAACGCTTATTTCACACCATGGTCATTATATAATTCAAAAGTTTAGACTTCATATCAAAATATCATATTCATTTGAAAACCATATCACTTTGGAAATCATATCACTTTTGAAAAACATATTCACTTCTAAAATCATAACCACAAAATAGTTTAAACCTTCATATCAAAAATATTCGCATTTGAATCCATTAGCTCCAAAACATAACAGTCCCAACTTAAACAATTTAAATGTTGAAAATAGTTTATATATATTGAATTAGTTATAAATTTAAAATAGTTTATATTTAAAATAGTTTATAGATTAAAATAGTTCATATATTAAAAGTAGTTTATATATTAAAAATAGTTTCAAAGTAGAACTGTTTCTTCCAACTTTACAAATTAATTCAAATCAACTTTAGTTCCAAAATTCAATTAAAATCAATCTTAGTTCAACAATTTCAATTAAATTCGAATTCTCAATGGAACCATATTCAATTTATATTGATTTCAAAATTAAATCACGTCCAATTCAATAGTTTTTAAAGTATAAATATTCAGACAATTTACAATAAATCAATTGGATAAATTTCATTTATATTTCCAAATTCAACATAATTTTTTTATTTAAATTTGAAATTATTCGCTAAATCATTTTTAATAACATTTAAATAAGATCTGAAGTTACAAATTTAAATCAAAATTAAATATTCAATTTCAATTTTTTTTATTTGAAAATATTAATTTAATCACCTTTAGTTAAACATTTAAATAAAATCTCAAAGTACAAATTTAAATCAAAATTAAATATTCAAATTCAAATTTATTTAAATTTAAATTATATCCATTTAATCCTTTTTAATCAAAATCAAATTATCAAGTTATGAACATATCTATAAAATCTTAAAATCAATAAGTTCCAAATCAGTCTTTATTTAAATTCAATAATTAACCAATTTAAATTTCAAGTTAAATTTAATTTATCTTTCCAACCTCTATTTATTAAAGTTATTACAGAATCTATTTTAAAAATATTAATATAGTTTTAAATAAATACTTAAACATAATATATATATATTAATTAAATCTTATTATTAAATATATTTTATATTAAATCTTATTTTATTTATTTAAAAATAATAAAATTATAAGTAAAATCTTAAAATTTATATTTTCAAAACTAACTTATAAATTTAAAATTTCCAAATATATATAATTTTAAAAATCTAAATTTTTCCCATATATAAAAATAAAATTTATATACTATATTTTTTTAAATCAATATTTATTGAAACCCATATATTTCCTTCCAAACTTTGGAAATCATTTTTCAAAAATAGACCAACTTATATAATTGCATAAATGTCTGCAATTATTCACTGAATAATTGCATAAGTGTATGCCATTATTCAGTAACTTAATTCTAGGGACGTAATTTATAAACTTTTTTTTACTGGGGTTTTGTGTATTTTGAAACTTATTAGGGACCTATGCCAAACTGTCCCTTATAAAAAATGTTAATCGTGAGTGATTGCTCACCTTTCGAGGCTAAAGATATTAGACAACATGACAAGCTACAAATTGAATCACGAACTTTACGACAAATCCAAAGCAAAGCAAAGTGAAGCTGGCACGATCTTGAACTTGATGACAGCAAAGGACCGAAGCAGGGTTTCTGAATACACGAACTAATTATATTTTTCTTTTTTTTGTTGCTTTTTTTCCATAGTAGCATGCGAAAAAGTAAGGAGTGATGGTAGGCTCGGTTGTGGCTAAAGATGCTCGGCTGACAAGGAAGGGAATCAAGCAGGTTGTGAGGATGACCACCAAAAATTCTCCAGCAAAATATACATGCGAACATAGCATACATATATATAATTTAAAATCTGACGTTGTTGGACGTGAAACGGCGGCAAGAAAAACAAGGAGAGGCGGATCTCGGTGGTTTGGGCTGGCGGCGAGTTCATGGAAGGCTTGAGGTGGTGGACAAGGGTTCAGGTCGAGCATTCTTATGCAAACAATCTTATACAAATGCTTTTTTTATAATAGGAAGTGAAGAGTTGTTGTGCTCGTCCTAGATGGTGCCAAGGCTGGAGGCGGACGCTCAAGTGGGCACGGTAGGGTTTTTGCTTGGTAGAAGTGAGGCTCGGTGATGGGAGGCCAGGACGGCAACGGTTTGGGTGGCGATGCATGCTTCGGTGATGGGTAGCTGATGGTGTGCGTTTGTGTAAAGACCCAAAAGTTGGCCTTCGAAAATCGGCACCCATACTCCACTTGTACTCAAAATGCCGTAGATTCAAATGCCAAATCTGGTTCTCCGGAGCTTATAACAACAGTTAAGTAAATAACACAGCGGAATAAATGAATAATACATTGATATACAATATCTGATACAATATCTGATACAATGAATATCAATATACATCAGAGATATGATACAACAAATAGCAGCGGAAAAGAAAATGATAACATCAGCAGCGGATAATCTCCATCTTCAAAGTTACAATCCAGAAATAGCATGAACTCCCAATAACGATGCACAAAGATAAGCAAGACTGGTGCGATCCCAAAGACTGAACTAACTCCAGAAAATCTACTAAATCTGAATATCTGAAAACCCAACTCTAGACTGCTCGTGTAGAAAAATTTTGAGCATCCTGAGTTTAGGAAAGAAATAATAAACTCCAGATCAATCATGGGACTGGTGTGAGCAACAAAAACAGTTTACCTTTAAAACCGAATAACAAAAGAATTTTAAAGTCAATTCGCAATGCTTTTGGAAAATGAAACTACCATAAGACCTCCCACCACACACACAATGCAAACGCAGACTTGGAGGAGATTTCTTCTTATGTTAGTCAAAGATGCTTACTATGCAAAATCAAATCATATCGTTTTTGATATTATTATTAGTGCATAGTGGAAAACATTTCGAAAGTAGAATATAAATCTTAGCCAGCATAGGTACCATTATATTATGCCTGCTATAGCTGCCTCCTGAGGAGACAGGTTCTACAATTTGCAATCGTAAAGGGTTCGTATTGTTTCTTTGGATTTCCAACAAATGGTCAGGCCAAGGAACTTCCCATTGCCACATGGAAACGCCTCTGGAATGACGTCCCGAGAACCTAACCGGATCTCTGCCAACACAAGGCCGGGTTACCTCTACAAAAATAGGTAACTACAGACACGCGTATGTCATCCTCCGATCATCACCGATCTTCCCGAGGATCCTCGATTTCCAACAACCACATAAGAATAATAATGCAGTAACCACATAGGTTAAATATCTGGGCTCCATACCATGATACAACCTTTATCCAGAAGGAATGACATACACTAAGGGGCGCTACTCCCTAGAACCTTGCTGCATCTTTCCTGTTTTGACCATTCCGGGGTGTGAGGTTCGACGAAGTCTCGTCCACAAAGCTACGCTTTGGCACAAAGCCATGCTTCGAGTCAAACAAATGATCGACCTATGATCACAAAGATATAAGATCAAACAAATGATCATATCGCAAATGATCAAACACTGATCATCACACAGCAACACTCTGCATGCCACATTACCAAATTGGGATATATCGCTGATAACTTCAACTACATAACCTCTGAGCTCGTACGTCTCAGAGAAGGGTGTTAAGCTAAGAGAATAAATTCTCCCCCACCAACAGAAATGTATTTGAAAGAAATCAGCTTTATATCTCAAAGTGTAATGTCAGACATGTAACCATACAAGTCTGTTCCGGGTTCGAACAGAACCGAAGGCACTTCTTACGAAGCCCTTGCAATTCCGGGTATTCACAATCCCGTCCGGACTTCCTATCACAAAGGGTGATAAAATCTCTATACCGGGGACCAGTCGGTGCAGAGACATTCGACGAGTTGTCCTTTCGTTTTCGCAAATATCCGGTCTTCACCACCGGACTTCAAATGCTATCCATATACGACGTATCATTATTCGGAATGGGTTATACGACCCAAAGGTCCTTTCCCGGCTAACCCGAATAGTGAGCGAAACATTTAAAACATATGGATACTGGGGTCTCAGTTAAATCACAGCAAAACTTTTCATTCGAATGGTTAAAACAAATTACCATTTTCAAATCTTTAAACAAAAAGATTTATTTCATAAAGCTTACCCAGTTTCAACAAAAATCCATTCACAGATTTCAAAACAATTCTCGTTTCAATTGGATTAACTCGTTAAATCTTAAAATAAAGATTCAACTTATAGCTTTCAAAACAATTTCATTTCGAATGGGTTAAACAAAACATCATTTAAATCTGTCTAAAAATAAACAGATTAAATTCATAGTTTTCAAAAAGATTTATTCATAACTTGAAATACCATTTTTCAATTCAAACTTGAAATTCCTTTAAATTAAACTGGAATTTCACTTCTTATCTGAAAGCTTTATTATTTGAAAACAAACAGTTTTAATTTTGGAAATCTGATTCATTCATACGAGTTAAAATCTTTGGGTTATATCCAAATTCCCAAAATTTTACTTTTAAAATGTTTTAAATTCATATAAACACATTTATATCATTTTTTTATCCCTAGTTTCAAATCATAGGATTCAATTTCAAACTTGAATTCAAATTTAAATCAAATTATTTAAATTTTCAAAACTCGATTAAGTGATTCAAAATAACTTTTATCTTTGAAATTCTATTTCAAAAGCTTTTCAGTTTAAAACCCAAATTTTCTAATTTCAAAATCAATTGAAATTAAAATTTCAATTTCAAAATCATCAAATTTAAATTATCTGTGATTTAACCGATTTCCACGTGAAATCCATATTTGTGTGTGTATGGTGTAGTCCAGGGGTTCACACACAATAGTGCAACATCAATCATCACAGATCAAAATACAGGAATATAGTTGATAAGCGATTTAAACTATAATGCTTATCTTTTCATTCAGATCACAGATGTATAAATATCACAGATAAAGAAATTACAGATCACAACATAAATCAGGGTAAATCACAAAGCATCATATATCAGGGATATCAAACAATTCGACAATCAACAGAATCCAAACATTCATAAGTAAGGTCAAATTTTATTATCTGATAAATTTAAATCAGATAAATTTCTTATGAATAAATTACTAATCCTGGTTAATTAATCATTAATAAAATCCAAATCATTTGATTTATTATCCTTTAATTATTTATTAATTAACCATTAAAAATAAGTTAATTAACCTATAATTAATCACAAAAATTAATTAATCTTTAATCAATTATCTTAACTAATTACATTAGTTAATTAACCATTAATTAAAATAAATCAACGTTTATTTATAAATTAATCACATAATTACTTATCCTCAAATTAATTATTCTTTAAATTACTTGGTTAATCAAACTTAAATTTATTAACAAAATTTACCTTAATTACTTTTATTAAGAAATTCTATTTCAAACTTGAATTCATATTTGTACTTAACAAAAATTATTTTAGGGAAATAAATTTATAAATTAAATTGATTTGAATTTGTTCAATTTTTTAAAATCTGGAAACATACAACCCGAGACCTGCTTCGAGTCATACCCGAGCCAAATCACCACCTGCTTCGAGTTTTTGCCCAAACTTACCCGAGTGCCACAATTTTCAATTCAAAAATTTTTCTAAGTATTTTAACTCGGCAAACCCAAAATTTTACTCGAGTTCGACTTCGAGTCGTAACTGCTTTTCCCCCGAGTCAAACTTCGAGACACCTTCCTTCTTCCCCGATCCACATTCCAGTGCACACGAACGTGCACGGTGCACCAGATACCACGCTGCCGACCTACGATCATTATCGCGACCATCCTCGACAACCACTAGCACCCCCACGACCCCGAACAAGTATCCAGCTCGACGCTTCCAGGCTCGAATAAAAATTGAACCCATCGACCCAGAACTGGAATAACTCGATCATCATAAAACTGCCTCGTTTGATCACCCCAGGCCACCAGCGACATCGAGATCCTAGCCAGAGCCTCGTCAGGCTTCCCTACTTGAATCGCCACCGAAGCGATCGCCTCCGCTTTCGTCACGACGCCACGAGACCCATTCGAAACTCAACGACAAACACAGCCGTTAAACCCTATTTCTCCCCGGCCTGGCCACCACGATCACCAGAAAAATTCCCCAACATTTTTCCAAGGACTATCCACCTACCAGCCACCTCTGACCAAAATTTCGTCGCCATTCATCACGTCGATCAACGGCAATTGCCAAAAACGCCCCAAAACGTATTTCAAAAATTTCCAATTGATTATTACACTAAAAATTTCAAAATGTATATCAAAAATCATAATTTTCGATAGCGAACACATATATGTAATTCAAAACAGAATTTGATTTTGTTGATTTTCAACTTTTCTATGAAATCTTACTGTTATTTCTCTTTTTAAACCTACTTGTTTAATCTAAAACCTTGAAACTATTTTTATACTCACTATCATACAATAACAACCATCTTTCATTTAAACATCAAGGTCTAATTTTAATTCTATTGGAAGCTTTGGATTTATGAAGGCAAGGCAAGAACTGGAACATAGGAAAACAGGGTATATAAATATATATATATATATATATATATATAGGCAAACTTACTCACTTATACATAATACAAACTCATCAATATCATATATCAGATCAACTCAGGCATTCGAATCATTCATACCTTTAAAAAGTTTTAAAAGTAATTCGTTCACTCACCTGATTTGGGAAGAAGACAGAGAATAGGACTGCAAAGCTTGGAACTTGAAATTTTGATCCTGACTTACTTTTTAAATTTGTTTTGTTGATCTAAACTTGTTGCTTTGCTGAGGATCAAGTCAGGTTGAAGCTTGAAGACTTTAAATTGGTTTATCATTTCTAGGTTGAAGCTTGAAGTTGCTCACTGTATTTCAAGAAATGAAGAATAGAGCTGCTTGTTTATTTTATTTTGATTAAATTTTGTTTTAAGTTTTGAACTGAAGTTTTGTTTGAGTTTTTAAAATATGCTTCAGTTTTGTAGCTGGACGAAATGAGATAGGAGGTGATGCTTATAAAAAGAAGTTACAGGCTATTTTTATTTTATTTATACAATAGGGTATGGGCTAAAGATGCTTGCTGCATTAATGAGAAGTTGATATGGTATGGTGGATGAGGTGATTTTAGTCATGGGTTTGTATTTCTTTTGTTTTGAAAACTTGAGTGTATTTGTTTTGTTGACTACGGCTGATAGATAATGTTGTGTTGGTTTTGTTCATCTTTTGTTTATTTGCTTGTTTTCATTACTCTACAACAAAATGAATTTCTATCTTACTTTGTTTTATTCCTATTTATTGTTTGTTTTTAACTTTGCATTGTAAATAAATTTCTATTTTAACTATGTTGCTTGAATTTAACTATGTGTTACTTGTATTTGTTATTTTATTACTTTACAATATAATTGAATTTCTAATTTATTCTATTTCAAACATTTACTTCTATTTTAACTTAAATATTATCATCATCATTTATTTACACTTCAAATCAAAAATATATCTATATATATTATTTCAAATTTATTATTATTCATCAATTCAAATATTTATTATTATCATATTATTATTAAACCATCTATTGTCATATATATATATATTATTAATTTTACTCTTAAATCACATATACATATATATATGTATAAACAATATTTCAAATTAAATGATTTACCAATTTTTAATTACGATCCAGGGAAACTCGCTTACTTTATCATTTAATTCTACAATTTAAACTCAAGTCAAATATATATATCTATATATTTATTATTCTCAAATTCACTCGTATCAAAAATCGGGGAAACTCGCTACAATTCTCTAATTAAATAAACAAATTTTTAACCAAAAATTTATTTAATTACTCAATTAAATTCAAAAATTCAATATATTATTAATTTAAATAAATTAAAATCTAGGGTCGTTACAAACTTCCCCCCTTAAAAGAATTTCGTCCTCAAAATTCGCAGGCACGAAACAAAGACAGAGATAGACAGATTCGATCTCCTATAATTCCTCAAACTAAAGATATGAATTCCAAACTCAAGTCGAAATATCTCAAAATACATACCAATTTGTCCCTCTTCGGACTTCGGTATTCAAAAGAAATTACAATAGAATTTCAAATTCGGTTTCAAACGAAATCGTTTTAATTGATTTAATTCAATTTTAGCTTCATACTCTATTAATCAATTTACCTCAAATTAAAATTTCCAATTTCAAATTTATTAAGGTTTAAATCAAAAACTGACAAGAAATCGATGAAGATACAAAGTAAGGGTTTTCTACAACGATTCGTAGAGCCATCATCACACCGAAACTTCTTCTTGTAGCTGGTACGAAGCAATCAAAAGAATTTGGAAAGACGAATCAAAGGATATTTGATAGAGAAAATTATTTCCATTGTTGCAGGGTATTGACCATTTATAGTCATATTCCCTTGTCCCCTATCTCGTCCTCTTCTTGTACTCATACTCACTATCAATGAATAGCAAGAGAATTTACTGAGGCATTCAAACGGATATCTTAGGGATACACTCATTCTAGAGTTTACTTCACTCTATCTCTAATGAGCTACTTAACGTGTTATACTCCTGAGCTAAAGTTCAACTTTAGCTCTGATACCAAATGTAAAGACCCAAAAGTTGGCCTTCGAAAATCGGCACCCGTACTCCACTTGTACTCAAAATGCCGTAGATTCAAATGCCAAATCTGGTTCTCCGGAGCTTATAACAACAGTTAAGTAAATAACACAGTGGAATAAATGAATAATACATTGATATACAATATCTGATACAATATCTGATACAATGAATATCAATATACATCAGAGATATGATACAACAAATAGCAGCGGAAAAGAAAATGATAACATCAGCAGTGGATAATCTCCATCTTCAAAGTTTCAATCCAGAAATAGCTTGAACTCCCAATAACGATGCACAAAGATAAGCAAGACTGGTGCGATCCCAAAGACTGAACTAACTCCAGAAAATCTACTAAATCTGAATATCTGAAAACCCAACTCTAGACTGCTCGTGTAGAAAAATTTTGAGCATCCAGAGTTTAGGAAAGAAACAATAAACTCCGGATCAGTCATGGGACTGGTGTGAGCAAAAAAAAACAGTTTATCTTTAAAACCGAACAACAAAAGAATTTTAAAGTCAATTCGCAATGCTTTTGGAAAATGAAACTACCATAAGACCTCCCACCACACACACAATGCAAACGTAGACTTGGAGGAGATTTCTTCTTATGTTAGTCAAAGATGCTTACTACGCAAAATCAAATCATATCGTTTTTGATATTATTATTAGTGCATAGTGGAAAACATTTCGAAAGTAGAATATAAATCTTAGCCAGCATAGGTACCATTATATTATGCCTGCTATAGCTGCCTCCTGAGGAGACAGGTTCTACAATTTGCAATCGTAAAGGGTTCGTATTGTTTCTTTGGATTTCCAACAAATGGTCAGGCCAAGGAACTTCCCATTGCCACATGGAAACGCCTCTGGAATGACGTCCCGTGAACCTAACCGGATCTCTTCCAACACAAGGCCGGGTTACCTCTGCAAAAATAGGTAACTACTGACACGCGTATGTCATCCCCCGATCGTCACCGATCTTCCCGAGGATCCTCGATTTCCAACAACCACATAAGAATAATAATGCAGTAACCACATAGGTTAAATATCTGGGCTCCATACCATGATACCACCTTTATCCAGAAGGAATGACAGACACTAAGGGGCGCTACTCCCTAGAACCTTGCTGCATCTTTCCTGTTTTGACCATTCCGGGGTGTGAGGTTCGACGAAGTCTCGTCCACAAAGCTACGCTTTGGCACAAAGCCATGCTTCGAGTCAAACAAATGATCAACCTATGATCACAAAGATATAAGATCAAACAAATGATCATATCGCAAATGATCAAACACTGATCATCACACAGCAACACTCAACATGCCACATTACCAAATTGGGATATATCGCTGATAACTTCAACTACATAACCTCTGAGCTCGTACGTCTCAGAGAAGGGTGTTAAGCTAAGAGAATAAATTCTCCGCCACCATCAGAAATGTATTTGAAAGAAATCAGCTTTATATCTCAAAGTGTAATGTCAGACATGTAACCATACAAGTCTGTTCCGGGTTCGAACAGAACCGAAGGCACTTCTTACGAAGCCCTTGCAATTCTGGGTATTCATAATCCCGTCCGGACTTCCCATCACAAAGGGTGATAAAATCTCTATACCGGGGACCAGTCGGTGCAGAGACATTCGACGAGTTGTCCTTTCATTTTCGCAAATATCCGGTCTTCACCACCGGTCTTCAAATGTTATCCATATACGACGTATCATTATTCGGAATGGGTTATACGACCCAAAGGTCCTTTCCCGGCTAACCCGAATAGTGAGCGAAACATTTAAAACATATGGATACTGGGGTCTCAGTTAAATCACAGCAAAACTTTTCATTCGAATGGTTAAAACAAATTACCATTTTCAAATCTTTAAACAAAAAGAATATTTCATAAATCTTACCCAGTTTCAACAAAAATCCATTCACAGATTTCAAAACAATTCTCATTTCAATTGGATTAACTCGTTAAATCTTAAAATAAAGATTCAACTTATAGCTTTCAAAACAATTTCATTTCGAATGGGTTAAACAAAACATCATTTAAATCTGTCTAAAAATAAACATATTAAATTCATAGTTTTCAAAAAGATTTATTCATAACTTGAAAAACCATTTTTCAATTCAAACTTGAAATTCCTTTAAATTAAACTAGAATTTCACTTCTTATCTGAAAGCTTTTATTATTTGAAAACAAACAGTTTTCATTTTGGAAATCTGATTCATTCATACGAGTTAAAATCTTTGGGTTATATCCAAATTCCCAAAATTTTACTTTTAAAATGTTTTAAATTCATATAAACACATTTATATCATTTTTTTATCCCTAGTTTCAAATCATAGGATTCAATTTCAAACTTGAATTCAAATTTAAATCAAAATATTTAAATTTTCAAAACTCGATTAAGTGATTCAAAATAACTTTTATCTTTGAAATTCTATTTCAAAAGCTTTTCAATTTAAAACCCAAATTTTCTAATTTCAAAATCAATTGAAATTAAAATTTCAATTTCAAAATCATCAAATTTAAATTATCTGTGATTTAACCGATTTCCACGTGAAATCCATATTTGTGTGTGTATGGTGTAGTCCAGGGGTTTCACACACAATAGTGCAACATCAATCATCACAGATCAAAATACAGGAATATAGTTGATAAGCGATTTAAACTATAACGCTTGTCTTTTCATTCAGATCACAGATGTATAAATATCACAGATAAAGAAATTACAGATCACAACATAAATCAGGGTATATCACAAAGCATAATATATCAGGAATATCAAACAATTCGACAATCAACAGAATCCAAACATTCATAAGTAAGGTCAAATTTTATTATCTGATAAATTTAAATCAAATAAATTTCATATGAATAAATTACTAA
Source organism: Allium fistulosum (assembly GCA_030737815.1). Classification (NCBI taxonomy): domain Eukaryota; kingdom Viridiplantae; phylum Streptophyta; class Magnoliopsida; order Asparagales; family Amaryllidaceae; genus Allium; species Allium fistulosum. Next base: position 1,211,471,563 of record CM060904.1, on the reverse strand, counting down.
TCCTGGTTAATTAATCATTAATAAATTCCAAATCATTTGATTTATTATCCTTTAATTATTTATTAATTAACCATTAAAAATAAGTTAATTAACCTATAATTAATCACAAAAATTAATTAATCTTTAATCAATTATCTTAACTAATTACATTAGGTAATTAACCATTAATTAAAATAAATCAACATTTAATTATAAATTAATCACATAATTACTTATCCTCAAATTAATTATTCTTTAAATTACTTGGTTAATCAAACTTAAATTTATTAACAAAATTTACCTTAATTACTTTTATTAAGAAATTCTATTTCAAACTTGAATTCATATTTGTACTTAACAAAAATTATTTTAGGGAAATAAATTTACAAATTAAATTGATTTGAATTTGTTCAATTTTTTAAAATCTGGAAACATACAACCCGAGACCTGCTTCGAGTCATACTCGAGCCAAATCACCACCTGCTTCGAGTTTTTGCCCAAACTTACCCGAGTGCCACAATTTTCAATTCAAAAATTTTTCTAAGTATTTTAACCCGGCAAACCCAAAATTTTAATCGAGTTTAACTTCGAGTCGTAACTGCTTTTCCCCCGAGTCAAACTTCGAGACACCTTCCTTCTTCCCCGATCCACATTCCAGTGCACACGAACGTGCACGGTGCACCTGATACCACGCTGCCGACCTCCGATCATCATCGCGACCATCCTCGACAACCACTAGCACCCCCACGACCCCGAACAAGGATCCAGCTCGACGCTTCCAGGCTTGAATAAAAATTGAACCCATCGACCCAGAACTGGAATAACTCGATCATCATAAAACTGCCTCGTTTGATCACCCCAGGCCACCAGTGACATCGAGATCCTAGCCAGAGCCTCGTCAGGCTTCCCTACTTCGATCGCCACCGAAGCGATCGCCTCCGCTTTCGTCACGACGCCACGAGACCCATTCGAAACTCAACGACAAACACAGCCTTTAAACCCTATTTCTCCCCGGCCTGGCCACCACGATCACCAGAAAAATTCCCCAACATTTTTCGTAGGACTATCCACCTACCAGCCACCTCTGACCAAAATTTCGCCGCCATTCATCACGTCGATCAACGGCAATTGCCAAAAACGCCCCAAAATGTATTTCAAAAATTTCCAATTGATTATCACACTAAAAATTTCAAAATGTATATCAAAAATCATAATTTTCGATAGCGAACACATATATGTAATTCAAAACAGAATTTGATTTTGTTGATTTTCAACTTTTCTATGAAATCTTACTGTTATTTCTCTTTTTAAACCTACTTGTTTAATCTAAAACCTTGAAACTATTTTTATACACACTATCATACAATAACAACCATCTTTCATTTAAACATCAAGGTCTAATTTTAATTCTATTGGAAGCTTTGGATTTATGAAGGCAAGGCAAGAACTGGAACATAGGAAAACTGTGATATCCCGGAATTTTGGCAATATCAATTTAATAATCTTTATAAATAATCAAATTGATTTGTTGATTTATTTTATAAATTGACAAGTTTATTCATTTTAAAAGGTTAATAACATTTTAAATTGGCAATATTTATTAATATCTTTTCTAACAATTTAAAATTGGTAAGATTTATCTTTCAAAACTTATATAAATGTTTTCTATTTATAATGTATATATGTATGTTGGTATATATATAGGAAGTCTTTAATTTAATAAAAGTTATGTTTTCAAATTATAATATATATGTATATATATTGTGATTTGGAGTTATGTTATAAAATTCAATATAGTAATTATCAAAACTAATGTTAAAAATATTTTCCATTTAGAATGTATATATTTGTATATATTGAAATGGAAAAGTATTGGATTTCAATTTAATAAAGATGTTTTCAAACTTTAAATATATATATAATTTGTGATTTGGAAACTATATTTTAACATAATACATTTATTTAGATCAAAGCATAAGTTATTTATAAACAAACTTTTACATGAATTCATATTTGTATAAGGCTTAAATAGATTATTAAAAAGAAAATCACATTTTAAACATTTAAAATAACACTTGTTAACTTTTTAAATGTATGTTAAGACACTTGTAAATCTTTGAGCATAGGTGTAAGAAAATTAAATCATACAAGGGACAAATGTCATATTCTTGACATTTTAATTTAAAATTAAAATTGTAAAATAATAATAAGTTTTACTCTCAGCTGAAAGATCATCTTCATCTCAACCAAAATGAAAATCGAAAACATAGATCAAAAATTGAGGAAGTAAAACTGTAAGCCTGGAATTCAATATGAAAACAAAGATCAAAAACAAAAAGATGATAATCTGGAAATTTCAAACAGAGGCATATGCAAGATTTTTCAAATAGGAATCAGAGGCAAGCAAGTTATCAAGCAAAAGATGTAAACATCAACAAGAAAAATTGGAAAATCATCATCAGCAGATTTCAATTCAACATGCAAATTAATTCAAGAACATGCAGTGAAATTTCAGAGCCTGGAACTAATAGCTGCTCTTTGTTCTTTGCTAAATTAGGTGAGTAAATGAATTTTAAAAACAGTTTTAAACCCTGGTTTCAACTTATTTTTGTGAATGAATATTATGATGATTTCTGAAATATTGAATTAAATTAAATGCATGTTTGAATTGTGAATGTTTGATTGACTGTGAAGTTAGAACATATGCTTTGTGTAGATTAACAGTTTCAAATTTCATGATAAATTCAATGACTTGATTTTGAATTCGAATTTGACCTTGAATTGTAAATAGAAGATGTTTGTAATCAAGTAATCTATCATCCAAAAATAGTTATAAGTTTTTAAATCGTATGTTTAGCTCAAAAATTTAAATTTTACAGTAAAATCTTAATATGGGACAAAAATTAATCGAATCAATTTTGAGTTTGAATTACATAATTGAATTCATAATGCTAAAGCATGATTTTTAAGATTTGTATCATGATTTTTAGATTAGAAATTGAAGAGAATTTTGGGTTTATTTGTTTGGGGCTTTCTGGCCGATTCACGGCAATCGACGGCGAAGTTGGGGACGTGATTGAGCTCGAAGGTGGAGGGGGCAATGGAGATCATAGGAAAAATCAAATTGGAATTTATTGATGAGGGGGTTGATCGGAAATCAAGGAAGTAGGGTTTTTGGCCCTGTGTTTGTCGTGAGTTTTCTTTTGGGATTCGCGGCGTCGATTTGCAACCGGAGGCGATCGCGTAGGGTGCTGGAGGCAGGGGGAAGTGAGGCGGAGCTACGGTAGAGACTGTGGGTTTTCTCGAGGCCGGGGTTGCCGTGATGGTCGAACTTCCTGGTGATGTTGTTTTCGAGTGATGGGTTCGAGGGTCAAAAATCGATGCTCGATCGAATTTGAATTTCTGGGTTGCGCGATGCGTGTAGGGATCGTGAGCGACTTGTCGGAGGCCGGAGTAGGGTTCGTCGACGATCAGTAATGGTGTACACGTACACGTACACGTTTTTGTGCATCTGGGTGGATTGGTGGTTTGGGGAAGAAGGTTGAGATCAGGGTCTTTCTCGGGATTTTGTTCGCGTGACTCGAAGCAGGAGTGTTGTGGGTTGTCTCGAGAGTTACTTCGAGTTTCTATGGGTTTTACTCGGGTTTTAAGTTGTTCAGGTTTTAAATTTTAAACAGAATGTTTAAGTTTTTAAGCAAAGTTAAACAAGTTTTTAATTATAAAATAAATTGTTTTCAAAAGAATAATTGTTTTAAACAAGTTTTTAAATATTTAAATAGATAAGTTTAAAAAGGGTAGATAAGTAGATTTTCAAAATGTTTTTGTATTAAAGTTAATTTAATAACTTTGGAAGTTTAAAGGTTTTGAAAGTTGAAGTAGAAGTTTATGTTGTTTTAATTATAATTGAATTCTAAAATGTTTTATTTTAAATAAAGTTTAAATAATAAGGATTTTAGTAAATCAATTATAATAAAGGAGTTATCTTAAGTAATTAAGAGTTTTGATTAATTAAAGAAAATTAATATGTGAAGATAATTAAATTGTTGGTCAATTTAATTTATTTAATTAAGATAATGATTTTCTTAAATAAAGTCTTTAAGTATAAATAGTTAAGAAATTATTAATTAAATTTGAATAAATAGTTAAATGATTAACTAAGTAATTAATTAGTGATTAACTAAAGATAATCACTTATAATTTATTAAGTGTAATTACTTGATGAAGTAATTAAGGAATGATTACTTGATGTAATTAAGTAAAAGGGAAATTATTTAATAAAGTAATTAGAAGATAATTATTTTATGAAGTAATTAATGAAAGTGATTAAGGGTTAATCATCCAGTGTTATTAATTAAAAAATTTAGTTAATAAAGTTAATTAAAGGATTAAGATTAATTAATAAAGTTATTAATTAATTGTTAAGGTAATTAATTATAAAGTAATTAATAAATGGAAGTAATTAAGGGAAGTTAATTACTGGATTATATTAATCAAAAGTAATTAATAATTATGGATTAATTAAGAATAATTACTTAATGTAATTAATAAAATAATTAAAGATGTAATTAAGGGTAATTAGTTTATAATTAATTAATGATGTAATTAAGAGTTGATTAATTAAGATTAATTAATAAATTGTAAGTGATTATAGAATAACTAATTAATTGTAATTAATTAAGGATTAAAGTAATTGATTATAATTAATTAATTAATGAAGTAATTAAAGGTTAATTACTGTATTGGTTAAGAATAATTAATTTGTGAAATTAATTAAGGATAATTACTCAAATGTAATTAAAGTATAATTAATCAAGGTGATTAATTAAGTGGATAATTAGAGAAAGATTAATTAATTTATTTGTAATTAATTAATGATTATATAAGTAAGATTTATGATGAAGTAATTAATTTATTTTAAATTAATTAGAAATGAAGTAATTAATTTAATTCACTTTAAATTAATTTAAAGATAGAGATAGTTAATTTAATTCATTTTAAATTAATTATGTTGTGATTAAGTAAATCATTGCTTATGTATGAATGGATGACATTGATTGGTCTTGAATAGATGTAATCTCAGAAATGAGATAAGTAATGTTGTGTGGTATAAATGCTTGGTTGCATTATGATGGTAATATAGATTAACTATTGTGATGTTGATATGGATTACCTATTTTGTTATGGATCATTTGTTTATTAGATAATGTGATTATCAATTGTGACTTGTGAATTATCTATCTCTATGAATATAGATAAGTTGAATTGTTTTACCTTTAAAACAACTTGGCCTTAAAAGATACGTTTTGGATTTCGATGAGACCGAGATCGGGTTTCCGTATACCGGTATTCCAGGTCTGGAGACCCGAATACCACATCGATCCAAATTAACGATAGGTCGTGAATCTCAAGTGAAGATGAAGATTCAGAGTGCAAGGGTTATTGTCGTTAACTCTGAGGGTGATTCCAAAACGAGTGTAACGAGATAATGCCTTCGGTTTCGTTCGAACCCGGAACGAACTTGTATGGGTTGAATGCTTTCAACACATCGTCAGGCGGACGATGAGCATTCTAAGTGATATGTTCTGATTAAAGGTAATCGTAACCTCAAGCCTCATCAACCGGGAATGGCTAAAACAGGGGAGGTGCAGCAAGGCTTCGTGGGTAGCGCCCACTGAGAGCAAGATAGATCCCTGTCTAGAGGTCCCTTTCTATATTTCGGCTTAGTGGGTAGTTGGAACCGCAGCCAACTACGAGATTGTCTTGTTCGGGATTATCCAGTAAGGGATGGTTCCGGCTTTGTGTTGCAGGGGAGCGGGCGTACTCCTCGGTACGGTGATCTAGGCCACGTACTGTGACAGGCGGTACCCCAGTAGCCCTGCCATTGTATGGAATCCAAAATCCAATAAGTGCCAACGGACTTGATTGTATAACCCACTTTGTGGCTAGTATGCTGGAATTTAATAATGTAACAATTTCGGCTATTTCATATTTACTTGAAAACCCTAGACCCTATTATAATATAATCGAATTTCCTATCAAAGTTTTGGTTAGCGTAAGGTAAAAACTTACCCATGTTTATGTGTGGGAAGTCTTACGTGATACCTTTTGTTTTCAAAGGTTTTTCAAAGTTAAGCAACTTTTAACCGTTTACTCACACCAGACCCATGTCTGACCCAAGTGTTTATTTTCTGTTTTATTAAACTCTTGGGTACTCAAATTTGTATGAGTAGTCAAGGGATTCAGGTTAGCCTTGACGAATTCTGGAGGAGATTGGAGCAGGAGGCTTCAGCGTGTAGATATATAGAGTTTCCGCTGTGATGATGTATTGTATGGATGTAGTAGTGTTGTATAATAGACAGAATTTATAACTGTCTATTTTGTGATGTAAGTTGTGTACTCTGATGTATATGATACTATGTAATATCATATGTGATATATTATATTTCATTCGTTCCGCTGTGAGATTCTGATGTGTTGTTGTTCTCTCTTCTCTTCTTTTCTTCTTCTATCCCTTTCTTTCTTAATAATGATGCGTTTTCCTGGGCATAGGAAGGCGGGTCGTTACATTTGGTATCAGAGCGGTAGGTTGAGTGAATACCTAAGCTCTGGAGTGGTGTCTATCTTGAGAGCGCGTAATTGTTAGTTATATAAAAATGGTTTTATATTGTGTTAATTGATCGGTTGAGTGGTATATGGATTCTGGTCAATACGAGTAGCTAACGTTATTGATAGGGATCTCTAAACACTTGAACCAGGTCAATGGACACAATATTGTTTTAAAGAGGTAAATGAAATAATTTTACCCAGAAATAATTTCTATATAAAAAGTATCATTTTAAATATATATATATATATGTATTTCTACCTATTTGTTGGGTTACCTGTTCGGGTTTTCCAATATAAGAGATAAAAGTAGATAGGGTGGTGGTGTGTGTAACACAACTACCAATGGTTGGAGTCTGAGTGTTGAGGTTGGAAATGTATTTGTCGAGACTGTAGATCCAATACTGTCTCGAGTGAGCTTTGTTGTGGTGAAGGATTTCACCGATCTCTGAAGGAACCCAGTTATGGTTCGAAGTTTATTTTTGAAGTTGGATGAATAGAGTTAGATATTAGATGAGCAGAAGCGAGTGATGGTATTTTGGTAACTTCAGGAAGTAGTAGCTGTGTGGTGAGACGCGGTGACTATGGACGTTTCTGAAGATGTTTCTTCTGGAGCAAGTTTAAGGAAGTGAGTCTGTTCCGGTGTTGTGGCTGAGTCCAGCGGGGTGTTTCTGTTTGGTTTGAGGCCGAGTTTCTTGAGGAGTGTTTGCTCATCTCAAGGTTCCGTGTGGGATTGGTTGATATAGTTTTGATGATCAAGGAGTTTTGGATAAGAAGTCTTTGGCATCTGTGTCAGCGGTGCAACTCGGAAGTGTTCTGTGTGTTGGCAGGAAGTTTCTGGCTGGGTAGTTTTTCTGAAGGTGGAGTCCAGAAGCAGCAGAGTGGATCCATTTCTTCGATGGATTGGTTAGTCAAGTATAAGCTGTTCTGATTAGTGAAGAGAGAACAATATCTTTGGAAATTAGGTTGAGTTGATCGCAAAAGTGACTTGCGATAGTTTGAGTGTTCTTTTGGGTTATTGGAGATTGAGATTCCGTATCGACTTGATTCGTGGAGTTACCGGTGGTTCAGCTTTGTAGGAGGATGTCTCCTAGAGAAGAAATTGGTGAAGCAGCTCAGGATTCTTTGGATTGATCACACCTAATTTTCTGGCGAGGATTCTGCTGGGGTGTTTTGACCAAGTGGAGGGTTCACTAAGATTTTATCGGTATGGTGAACTGTGGATGATCAAGTATGTGCTCGAGTATCTCCGATGGCATTCTCATCTATTCCAGATCAGAGTTGTGCAGCAGAAGAAAGATATCAGCTATTCTAGAGTGGGAGCAACCGGGAGTTGTAATTTTCTTGGAGTAGAGGATTTCTATAGGAAATTCAAGTGTACCTCTAAGTGTGAAGGAATTTTCAGGATTGGGAGGTAAGGTTGTCAAGTGCAACTGTTTGGCTATTTTAGATAGGAGAAGTAGTTCGAAGTGCTCTAATGATTGTGGAGTAGAGTTGTGTTCTGGATTTCGGCGTATTTTTGAAAACCATTAGGTTGAGTAGTGTTGGGTATATTTTGACCCTACCGGACCAAACATCCACCATGTTCAACTCCCCACCGAATCAGTCTATGCCGAATCAACCTACACGCCGGTCCAAACTACACGACCGGACCAACTCCTCGCCGAATCAAACTACACGACCGGAACAACTCCCCACCGAATCAGTCTATGCCGAATCAACCTACACGCCGGTCCGAACTACACGACCGGACCAACTCTTCACCGAATCAACCTACCACCGAATCAAGGGATGCCGAACCAAGGTGTTCCAGGCCAGATTGTCTCAGCCCAGGCCCGCCAGCTGCTATATACCTCCAAGACCCCTACCCCCAGCTTCACTCTATAAATAGAGGGGCAGGGATACAACAATGGGGACAGGTTTGAGAGCTCAAGCACGGAGAGAACTTTCAAACAACTTTCTTTTACTTGTATCAAAGCTTTGTACTTGTAATCAAAACAAGAGAAGAGAAATAACATATAAAGTGGACGTAGGCACATTCTGGCTGAACCACTATAAATCTGCGTGTCTTTTTACAGTTTAGCCCCTGCTTTTCATATATTTGCATAAATCACCCAAATCACTAAGAATAACATAAGATCTACTAAATCATACAACTTAGAGGTGTTTGTCCATTTTTTGTGCAAACATTTTTGGTGCTTTCACTGAGAGGTTGAAGCTCGAAGCTCCAGCTTCATCCGCTTAGAAAGTTTTCCTAACAGCATCATCCGCCACTTGGAAAACATGCCTCCCAAACAGAGAAAAGATGTTAACAAAGGAAAAAACATCGCATCCAGTAGCCTTCCTGATCCAGCTATCGCAAATCAAGTAAATCCTCCTCCTCCAGCAACGGTAACAAATGGAGGACAGGCTAACCCCACCACTCCTGCCACAGAACAGCCTGCAGCAATTACTAGGGCAGATTTGGACAGAGTTGTTGTTGAAGTGACTAACCGCTTCACGTCCCAGCAGGAAGCCTTGGTGGACCATCTCATGTCACGCTTGAGGGACGCTGAAGAATCCAACCGCAACACTGAATCATGGGGCGAGTCCCAATCTGGAGGATCTCAGAGACAGCAAAGATCTTCCTTCTTCGAAGGAGCTAACGGCAGGAGTAGCCGTGGTAGGAGCCGAGACCGAGCTCAGCCCGAAGTTAGGCCTGAGGAAACGTTTGGTGCCGAACCCAACGGGGAAGGTACCGGGCGGAGGTCAACTGCAGCTGAGCCTGTCATGCTGCCTAACCACAGAAACACCAGTGAACGGGGCCGAGCTAGAGTTCAGCCCGAAGTTGGACCCGAGGAAGTGCTTAGATCAGAACCCAACAGGGGAAGATCAAGGCAAGGGCCAACTGTAGCTGATCCAAGCATGCTCCCAGAAGATCAAAGGCAGCCACTGGAAAATATGAGGAATGATAGACGATACCATCCCTACAGGTTGTCTGGTCGGAATCAACCCCACAGAACGGAACCAAACTCATTTCTGTCCGCTCCAAATTCTGATGAAAGGATGGCACGCTTATTCAGAGAGTGTGTCCAACGGGAGCAAAGAGATCGAGGGATAGGCGCTAGGGTAACCAGCCCTTTCGCCCGCAATATCGAAATTGCTATCACCCCCCGAGAATGGAAGATGCCAACAATGGAACCTTACAAAGGAACCTCCGATCCCGTTGTACACTTACAGAGGTACACGCAGCATATGCTCATGAGTGGAGCAACAGAGGGAGTGCTGTGCAAATGCTTCCCGCTCTTCTTAGCAGATCTTGCTACCTCCTGGTTCTGTCATCTACCCCAAGGATCCATCAGCTCGTGGGAAATGTTGAAAGAAAAATTCATCAGTCAGTTCCGCATTCATGTGGAGCAACCTAAGGACGCTTATTCCTTATCCAGCGTCAAACAGAAACCTGGAGAAAAGCTGCAGCAATACCTAACCAGATTCAACGCCGCAGCAGCCGCAGTTCAAGATGCCGATGAGAAGCTTATCCTAATGGCCCTCTGCAGTGGGGTGCATCCGGACACTAAATTTGCTAGGAGATTGACAAAAGAAAAACCAGCTACTTTACCCGATTTCTTCCATGAAGCCGGGAAATACATGAGGCTTGAGGATGCCGCCATTGAGGGGCAGTCAGGACAACAAAGTAAGACGACCCATGGCAACGCCCCTGCTGTGGCAAGGGACGTTCGAAGAAATGATTCCAGAGACAATGCTGGGGGCAAGAAAGTAGAGAAACGCCTATATCGGCCAGGACCAAGATTCGACTCTTACACCCCTTTGAACGAGACCGTCGAAAACATCTTCCTTGCCACCCAAGGCGAAGTTAGATACAAACGCCCACCATACAAGAAGGAATCAGATAGCGCACAGAAATCTGGAAAATTCTGCCGCTTCCACGAATCCCACGGACATGATACCAACGAATGCCATCATCTCCGGGATCTGATTGAGGAACACATCAGAAGAAAGAAACTGGAGCGCTATGTAAAAAGTCAAGACAGGACTCCAGCTCCTGCCAATGAAAACCCAAGGCTACCCTCACCAGGGACCGGCAGAGGCGACCGCAACGCTAGCAGCTCTAGTCAAGAGAAGATAGTGGTCCATACCATCTCAGGAGGTCCACACATCGCAGACAGAAGCTGGAAAGAGATGGAAAGATATGGGAAGTCGCTCAGAGACAATAGAGACTGCGTCAATACGGTTATAGAAGAGCGCCACCCAAAGCGGAAAGAAAGTGATGACATCACATTCAGTAAACGCGACCTAGAAGGAAGACAGTACCCTCACATGGATCCCATGGTTATCTCTGCCCGACTCGGTCCCGCCGAAGTTTACCGAATCCTGGTAGACACTGGAAGCTCTGTAAATATCCTGTTCAAACACGCATTCGACAAAATGAGGTTGTCAATGAAGGACGTATCTCCCTGCGATAAACCGCTACACGGTTTCACTGGAGATGCGAAAATGCCCATCGGGCAGCTGGACCTCTTCGTTGAAATTGGAAGCCATCCCCGCTCCGTTGTAAGGAAACAGACGTTTGTGCTGATAGAAAACCATTCGGCCTACAACGCCTTCCTAGGAAGACCAGCCCTATCTGACTTCCAGATTGTCCTAGCCCCGTGGTGCCTGAAAATGAAATTTCCAACAGACAATGGGGTAGGGGAAGTGGAAGGAGACCAGGATATTGCACGAGACTGCTATGTAACCGAACTTCGCAACAACCACAGGAGAGATAAAGGGAAAGGTGTAGAGATTGCCCTCTGCACAAAAAGCCTTGAAGCATAGCAACTAAAGAAAGCCCCCCCTCTTCGATACACCAGCGACCCTTTCAATGAATTAGACCCTAGGGACAAAGAGGAGGAGGCCACCGCCGAGCCTGCAGAGGCTATGGAGTTTATATCTGTAGACAAGCACGACTCAAGTAGGCTACTGAAAATTGGGTCGCAGCTGAAAACGGAATTGAAGGAACAACTCGTTGATTTTCTCCGCCACAACTTGGATGTATTCGCTTGGTCACACGCTGACATGACCGGAATCTCCCCCAACATAGCGTGCCACGTATTAAAAATTGATCCTACCAAGGCACCCGTAAAACAAAAAAAGAGAAGTATGGGGGCAGAGCGATCAGCAGCCCTCGATGAAGAAGTAAAGAATCTACTCGCCAATGACTTCATACGAGAAGCTATTTACCCAGAATGGATCGCCAACCCGGTACTAGTAAAGAAGGCTAATGGGAAGTGGCGGACCTGCATTGACTTCTCCAACCTAAATGACGCCTGCCCAAAGGATTGCTTTCCGCTTCCCAGAATCGACCAACTTGTAGACAGCACAGCCGGGCACGAACTCCTGTCTTTTATGGATGCATACTCGGGATATAACCAAATTCCTATGCATGCTCCCGACCAAGATCACACTAGTTTCATCACCGACCGGGGTTTGTACTGCTACAAAGTGATGCCTTTCGGACTTAAAAATGCAGGAGCCACCTACCAGCGCCTCGTCAACAAGATGTTCGCAGGGCTAATAGGACGAACAATGGAAGTATACGTAGACGACATGCTGGTAAAATCACGGGAAGCCAAAGATCACGTAAGCCACCTGGGCGAAATGTTCCAGGTACTTCGACAGTATGGAATGAAGTTGAATCCACTGAAGTGCTCCTTCGGAGTGTCATCAGGAAAATTCTTAGGATTCATCGTCCATGCCCGAGGGATAGAAGCAAACCCTGAACAAGTCCGAGCATTAAGAGACATCAAGATACCTTCCACCCGAAAGGAAATGCAAAGCCTAAATGGAAAAGTGGCTGCCCTAGGCCGATTCATCTCCAAAGCAACGGACAAGTGCGTCCCCTTTTTCGAAGCTCTAAAGAAAGATAAAGGAAAGTTCGAATGGACGGACGAATGCTTGACCGCTTTCCTTAACCTAATCGAACACCTCCAGAAACCACCGGTACTCTCGACCCCAAGCAAAGGCGAAGAATTATACCTATACCTTGCTGTGTCATCTCACGCTCTAAGCGCTGCCTTGGTAAGGGAAGATAACCGCACGCAACGACCAGTTTACTTCGTCAGTAAAAGGTTTACTGGGGCAGAAGTCAGATATCCTAAGCTTGAAAAGTTAGCATACTGTTTACTAATCACTTCACGAAAGCTACGTCATTACTTCCAATCCCATTCCATCAAGGTTCTAACCAATCAACCACTGAGGCAGGTACTCCATCGTCCCGACACTTCCGGGCGACTACTTAAATGGTGTATTGAGCTGAGTCAATATGATATCACCTATCACCCTCGCACCGCCATCAAGGGACAAGCCATGGCTGATTTCATTGCAGAATTCACTACCAACGAGGATAAGGAGCAACTGGAAATAACAGAAGATATCAAGTGGAATCTCTTTGTGGACGGTGCATCTAACGAACAAGGCTCGGGGGCAGGTGTGGTAATCATCACTCCCAGGGGAAATAAACTGCACTATGCTATAAGGTTGGAGTTCACTGCCACCAACAACGATGCAGAATACGAAGCAGTAATAGCCGGATTAGAAATTGCTATCGAGATCGGAGCCAATTCTTTGTGTCTTCACAGCGATTCTCAGCTTATTGTTAATCAAATACTAGGGGAATTCCAAGCTCGAGAAGAACGACTCATAGCATATCTAAAGAAGACCAAGTTACTTCTCAGCCGATTGGACCACTACTTAGTCAAACACATCCCTCGGGAAGAGAACCAAGAGGCCGACGAATTGGCAAAGCAAGCAAGTATGAGAGACGTCGCCATCTTCGGGGCAGTAACTGTCTCAAAGCAAATGATCCCGAGTTTTGAACAAGTGAATCTGATAGCTGCAACCGAAGAAGCAACTTGGATAACTCCCATCCGAGACTACCTACAAAATGGCACACTACCCGACGGGCGTAACGAAGTCAAGAAAATCTTGAGGAAAGCGTCCCGCTACACAATACAAGGAGACATCCTCTATCGGCGTGGGTTCTCTAACCCATTATTAAGGTGTGTCGCCGGAAGGGAAGCCAAGGAAATCTTATCCAACATTCATCAAGGAAGCTGCGGAGATCACACCGGAGGGCAAACATTAGCAAAAAAGATACTCCGATACGGATATTTCTGGCCCACCTTAGGCAAGGACGCCTTAGATTTCGCCAAGAAGTGTGACAGATGCCAAAAGTTTGCTAAGGTCCCTCGGCTACCAACAACCGAGATTACCCAGATGACCAGCCCTTGGCCCTTTGCAGTATGGGGAATTGACTTAATCGGTGAACTGCCAATGGGTCGAGGCGGCGCCAAATATGCTATAGTAGCAGTCGACTATTTCACCAAATGGGTGGAAGCAGAACCTCTAAATAAAGTATCTTCAGCGAAAGTTATCAACTTCTTAATCAAAAATGTTCTGTGCAGGTACGGAGTCCCACTAAAAATCATATCAGACAACGGACTTCAGTTTGACAGCGAGGAATTCGCCAACTGGTGCCAAGAACACGGAATTCACAAAAGCTTCTCATCCGTAGCATATCCCCAAGCAAACGGACAAGTCGAAGCAGTCAACAAAATTCTGAAAACTCTGATCAAAAAGAAGCTCGAAAAGTCAAAGGGCGCTTGGGTGGATGAACTCCCTACGGCACTATGGGCCTACCGCACATCTTTCAGAACATCAACAGGGCACACTCCTTTCTCTTTGGCATACGGATCGGAGGCTATGCTCCCAGTTGAAACCATTGTGCCTTCCCACCGTAGGATCCACTATAACCCAGAAGAAAACGAAGAGCTCCTCAACATGTCTTTGGATCTAGTCGAGGAGAGAAGGAATGATGCAGTCCTAAAAACAGCAGCCCACAAGCAAAAGGTGGCAGCACAATACAACTCCAAAGTCAAGCACCGTGCCTTACGAGAAGGGGATCTTGTCCTTAAGCGAATCTTCCCTCGCCCCGGAGCACTAGACCCAATCTGGGATGGACCATATGTAATTCATAAAGATCTCCACAACGGAGCCTATATTTTGTCAACAGTGGACGGAGAGGTGTTCCAGAGGGCATGGAACATCCAACACCTCCGTCGATACTTTTCTTAACTTGTATTGCCCATATGAAGCAAATTAACGAAGAGAATCAGTGGACGTAGGCATTTTTTCGTGCCGAACCACTTTAAAAAAGCCTTGTCTCTTTTTTAACTTGTTCCTTTGTATCTTGGCTGCTTGTTAACTTTATCCTTTTCTGTTGAACAAAATCCTGAGCATATAGCATTTCTATTCAAAGCACTCCACAATGCAACTTCACGTGGACAAGCCCCAACAGGTACTATGCGAATCTATGCCCTCGCCAATGAGACACTTTTGCTCCAGCATCCCTCTGCTGCGGGTTAACTCATTGCTCGCGACGGCCCTTAAAGCCAACTGTAATGAGCCGATTATAAGCCACCGAGAAGGCCGACTATAGCCGAGGCAGCTCATTACGGCGTTAGGCTCGCCGGCGACTGTGAACCGATTATAAGCCCCAACATAAGGTGTGGCCAGCCAGGGGCAGTTCACAGTTGACGATCGGCACCCACGCTAGCCGGCCACAGTAAGTCGAATAATACCCATGAGTACGGGCCATAATGGCCCGGGTAGTTACTGTGCGCGATCTCGGCTCCGGTGTGTCTTAAGTGCGGCTGTGGTAAAAAAGAATTAACTCCCCGCGGAGGCGTAAGATGGGTGACAAATGTCTCCAAGACCCACAGCTAGGGAAAGTGACTACAAAACCCGTTTGCCACGAACTTAAGCACATCGAAGGCCTTCCGTGACTGGAAGTTTTACTATTCCACATATTTCAGTTTTACTTAAAAAAAAAAAACTTTCCTCCTATCCTCTATAACAAACCATAAAGTACAGGATGCAGGGTAAGAGATACCCGCCAATGGATGCAGAGATTCACAATCAGATGGCGGGGCAGTCAACTGCTCTCCATGCTTGGTCATACAAGATATTCGAAACTTCCATTTACAAACAGAACATGAAAGGCGGTATTTTCTTCCTTTATGTACAAATGCATGACTATAATTTGATTTTTTCACACCACACGCTAACATTGCAAGTCATGAGATTATGATTGAAAACCAGAATCTAACATCAAACACAATTTAATTACGAGAATACACATAGCTACATTTCTCATACGATATGTCGAAATAGCAACAAATATTCAAAGAAATGACAAAATCAACTTGAGCTAAAAAATTACACGTCAAGAATAATGTTATTACAAGTAGCAAGAATTACAACTTAGAAGTTACTCTACTGTCTTAAGACTAACAGATACAACAATGCCAAGCCTACAAAAAGAATTTTTCAGGTTCGGTCATGGAGCTGGTTGCGTCGAAGTCTTGTCCTTGTTCCTTTGCCCGCCTGTCCGGTCATAAAAAGGATTCATTAGTGATGAGTAACCAAGTTAACAGAAAGACTAGAAAGGAAGACTTACCAGTACTAGCTTCTTGACCATCCTGGTCGTCATCTTCTACCGGCACGCCCGCCTCTTCAGCAGCAAGCAGCCGCATACCCTCCTTTACCGCCACTTTCTCCTCCTTGGTGAATTGGGCAGTGACCACATCCATACTGAAGGCCGTTCCACCCTCTTTATCTGCATCAGCCTTAGCCTCCTCCAAAGCCCGAAGATATGTCTTGGCCATGACTCTGGGATAATCATCCATCCAAGAGAGGTTACCCTGCTTCCAAGTCCGGAAATACATGTCCTGGAGCATGTCATCCATCATTCCTTCGTTCTCCTCAAACTCCCTCATCCGGGCATCGGAGGCCGACAACCTTTCCACGGCAGCATCTCTCTCCAGTCTGTATCTCGAGCAATCAGCTTGAAGGGACCTCCGCATCACCTCCATCTCTTCCCTCAACTTAGCTTGAGCAAGTTCTGCAGCCTCAAGCTTCTCGGACAAATCCTCCACCTGCTCGAGATCCGCTCTCCGAACCTCATCCACCGTGGTAATAGCCATGTCAATCCGCTCTTTGCAAGCAGCTTCCATTTTCCGCAATTCGGCTCGACTGGCCTCTTCCATGGTTCTCCTCAATCGCCCAGTAGCAGCCTCGTGCTGAGAGATCTGGATAGCCTGATCCGCAAGCTGCTTGGCCTGATCCGAGACCACCAATCGAAGTCGGATATTGGCGCTCCCTATCTCCTCTCCGGCCTTAACCAACCGAGCATGATGCCCCATCAGCTTCTTGGCCTCCTCTGCCACCCGATCAATATTAGCTTTGGCCTCGTCTCCCATAGTGACTATACGAGTGGTGAGTAGATCGAGGTCTAAGGACTTGGCTTCGTCAAGTACTCGTACCATGGGGTTACGGGGGAGAAGGTGTTCACCGGTAGCTTCGTCAAAAGTAATATCCTGAGAACCTGGATCCAGATCAGGATGACCCGCGAAGGGATTACGGGCCAAGTCGGGACGGTCGATATGAATAACAGAAGGGTTTCCGGACGGGTGTGGAGAGGGTACAAACTCGCTACCCTCCTCAGTAATGTCATGAATAGGCTGAGCCGGAGGCTGAGGACCGAGCGAAGTTTCGGATAAAGGGTGACTCCTCTTCCTCTGCTGAATACCCTCTTCGATGACCCCAAGAAGAGGACAGTACCCGACTACATCCCCGGAGCGTTGGGCTGAGGGCTTCGGCTTAGCAGAAATTTTGGAAAGTTTATATTGCTCGAGCCTGTGTCGAAGGTCTGAAGCTTTGGGCGTCTTGCCTGCTCCTGATATAAAGAACAAGTGTCATAATCTTACATTACTATATGATTCAAGAAACGCGGTAGGTTACAAGTTAGAAAAGGAAAAGAAACACAGCTGTGGTTGTACAAACCCTGGGGAGGAGTGGAATACTGCAATAAGTCCCGGATTTCATTCCAGGACGGGAGCGGGTCATAAAATATTCCTAAGTCCCTATCATTAGTGAAGCATGCAGGGGTCAAGAGTTCACCTTGAGTTGTCAGAGCCACCTTGGCCGGAATAGTCGGAGAAGACTCACTTGCACCAGTCCCGGTTTTGTCCGCCTCCCCGGTCTTCTCTACCAAAGCCGGATCATCACCCAACCCCTCAAAAGCTTGACGGAGAGCATCATCCGTCCACTCTTGCATCTCGCCTACTTGCCCAGAAGACAGAGCCCTGGAACCATCACCACCCTGTCCATCTCCACCCTGTCCATCGCCACCCTCGTCACCAAGACGCTCAACGTCACTTCCGCCCTCCGCCTCACCTCTTTCCTCCTCCGCATCTATCTCCCCCTGAGTAAGTGGACAATTGCTGGGAGAAGGACCGTCCGACCTCTTAAGCTTCTTACCTCCGACGGCTGGAGGTTTCGTAAATGGTTTTCTCTTTCCGCCCTCTGCCGCCTGAGCAGCCGCCCTCTCTTCCGCCGTTTCCCTCAACTTAAATACAGACTGCTGCGGAAGGATCAAGTTATATTCCAGAAGAATCGCATTTCTAATCAAGTAGGCAGATGATCTGTATTTCCCAAGAATGGCTTCTATCTCCGCCGCCATCTGAACCAGGCGGTCAGTCTCCACAACCGGAAAACCACCTGTCGCTAGCAAAAATGAGAAAGTATGAGAAGAAGCATCGCAATCGGAATAGGAATTATAAGTAAAAGCATCAACTTACATCCAGAGGTAAAGCGCCGGATGGAGACGGAATCGTCCCTAACAAAGAACCACTCTTTCTTGAACATGCTGAATTTAGAGTACAGGTCCAAGACCGGCTTGAAGGTCACAGCAGACTCCAAGCTAACATATGGGGACCCCTTCTTATAGCCCCTTAAATTATACAAGTACCGGATCTCCCGGTTGGAGGGGGCGCGACCATACTTCCTCTGAAAAATAACAAAGAGACTCACCAATATGGCATAAGAGTTGGGGTGAAGCTGGAACGGGGCCACCTTCAGGTACGTGATGAAGCTGACTACCCAAGCATTGAGTGGCGGGATAGCACCACACATGCAATGGTACCTACTATAAGCAAAGTATCCTTCGGGAGGACTGTATGGCATGACTCCTGGGCCCGGCAGCAGCATGAGGGCTCTATCGATCCCAAAGGAACGAGATATAACATCGAGTTGCTCCTCTTTGAGAGAGCTAGGAAAGCAGTCAGGAGGGGAGTCCAGCAACTCTTGGGGACCATATCCATCCACTAATGACCTTGGGGCAGGCCCATGACGCTCCGATCCTGATTGAGCTGGGGGCACGGCCGAGGACTCTCCTTCACCCCCGGATCTCCTCTTATCTGATCGAGTTTCAACTTTTCGAGACATTTATCTGCAAAAATGGGAAAAATATATCGTTAGAATATACAAGCAGTATAATTTGGAATTTCACTGGAAGATCGAAGTATAAAACACATGTTCACTCGGTACAAGTTCATTCGGGAAACAGATGCACAGTTCATTCGGTAATCTCGGGTTACCCGAGTTCATCCGGCTATTCACGAATGGGATTTTATTCGGCACTCGGTATCCATGAGTCGATTCGGTAAAAACTCATTCGGTGTTCTCATTACGAAGTCTCATTCGGCAGAAAAAATCTCACCTGGTTCGGCTAAGTTGCTTGGTCCGGCTAAATTGCTTGGATTTGGCAAACGCTCGAGATTGATTCGGATACACTTTGATTCGGCAAGAGACAACGGAATGGTTCGGTAGATGGAAAAACGAAGGCCCTAACCATCTACTTATAGACAAAAGCGGGCTACCGGACCAGATAAAAACGGGGAATTAGGATGGTCAAAAACAAAGCAGGATACGTGCATGCACCTACCCTACTTTGGGGGCAAGTGTTGGGTATATTTTGACCCTACCGGACCAAACATCCACCATGTTCAACTCCCCACCGAATCAGTCTATGCCGAATCAACCTACACGCCGGTCCAAACTACACGACCGGACCAACTCCTCGCCGAATCAAACTACACGACCGGAACAACTCCCCACCGAATCAGTCTATGCCGAATCAACCTACACGCCGGTCCGAACTACACGACCGGACCAACTCTTCACCGAATCAACCTACCACCGAATCAAGGGATGCCGAACCAAGGTGTTCCAGGCCAGATTGTCTCAGCCCAGGCCCGCCAGCTGCTATATACCTCCAAGACCCCTACCCCCAGCTTCACTCTATAAATAGAGGGGCAGGGATACAACAATGGGGACAGGTTTGAGAGCTCAAGCACGGAGAGAACTTTCAAACAACTTTCTTTTACTTGTATCAAAGCTTTGTACTTGTAATCAAAACAAGAGAAGAGAAATAACATATAAAGTGGACGTAGGCACATTCTGGCTGAACCACTATAAATCTGCGTGTCTTTTTACAGTTTAGCCCCTGCTTTTCATATATTTGCATAAATCACCCAAATCACTAAGAATAACATAAGATCTACTAAATCATACAACTTTGAGGTGTTTGTCCATTTTTTGTGCAAACAAGTAGGATCCAGAAATTGGTTTGATCTTGGTCTAGATTGTTTTAAGAAGCATCAGCAAAGATTAAGCTGATCAGGAAGGATGAAGTGACTCAGGATCGTCAAGAGAGTTATGCAATTAAGAATTGATGGAATTTGGAATTTGAAGTTGAAATTGGATATTGTTTAAGTTTTCTCCAATCAAAGGAAATATAAGATTTGGAAAAATTGGAGAGTAAGCTCCGGAAGTACTATGAGATTTTTCTGTGTTCTCAAAAGGATTAGTTCTTTGATCTATAGGATTGAGTTGCCAGTTCGGATAACTGGAATTCATTTTATTTCACATATCTCTGAGGAATATGTGTATGATTCATCGAGGGATGGAATCAGCAGTTCAGAAGGATTTGGTAGTTGAGATGGTTTTGAGTTTAGTCTGATATCTTGTTCAGATTTATAATCTAGATGGGAAGGAGTTCTAGATTTTTGTAGATAGTTAGTTAAGATCCTGTAGAACGAGTATCCCGGTATATATATATACTTGGGGAAACTCGAGGAAATTCTATCCAGAATTTTGTCTGGATAGTTAAATTTGTTTGATTAAATTGTTTGCTATGATTGTTAGAATATGATTGATATGTATGGTTGCTGTTTGAAATTAAAATTAAAATTTTGCTGGGTTATTAAATTATCTTTGCTTTTAAATTTCGGGGACGAAATTATTTTAAGGGGGAAGGAATGTGATATCCCGGAATTTTGGCAATATCAATTTAATAATCTTTATAAATAATCAAATTGATTTGTTGATTTATTTTATAAATTGACAAGTTTATTCATTTTAAAAGGTTAATAACATTTTAAATTGGCAATATTTATTAATATCTTTTCTAACAATTTAAAATTGGTAAGATTTATCTTTCAAAACTTATATAAATGTTTTCTATTTATAATGTATATATGTATGTTGGTATATATATAGGAAGTCTTTAATTTAATAAAAGTTATGTTTTCAAATTATAATATATATGTATATATATTGTGATTTGGAGTTATGTTATAAAATTCAATATAGTAATTATCAAAACTAATGTTAAAAATATTTTCCATTTAGAATGTATATATTTGTATATATTGAAATGGAAAAGTATTGGATTTGAATTTAATAAAGATGTTTTCAAACTTTAAATATATATATAATTTGTGATTTGGAAACTATATTTTAACATAATACATTTATTTAGATCAAAGCATAAGTTATTTATAAACAAACTTTTACATGAATTCATATTTGTATAAGGCTTAAATAGATTATTAAAAAGAAAATCACATTTTAAACATTTAAAATAACACTTGTTAACTTTTTAAATGTATGTTAAGACACTTGTAAATCTTTGAGCATAGGTGTAAGAAAATTAAATCATACAAGGGACAAATGTCATATTCTTGACATTTTAATTTAAAATTAAAATTGTAAAATAATAATAAGTTTTACTCTCAGCTGAAAGATCATCTTCATCTCAACCAAAATGAAAATCGAAAACATAGATCAAAAATTGAGGAAGTAAAACTGTAAGCCTGGAATTCAATATGAAAACAAAGATCAAAAACAAAAAGATGATAATCTGGAAATTTCAAACAGAGGCATATGCAAGATTTTTCAAATAGGAATCAGAGGCAAGCAAGTTATCAAGCAAAAGATGTAAACATCAACAAGAAAAATTGGAAAATCATCATCAGCAGATTTCAATTCAACATGCAAATTAATTCAAGAACATGCAGTGAAATTTCAGAGCCTGGAACTAATAGCTGCTCTTTGTTCTTTGCTAAATTAGGTGAGTAAATGAATTTTAAAAACAGTTTTAAACCCTGGTTTCAACTTATTTTTGTGAATGAATATTATGATGATTTCTGAAATATTGAATTAAAT
Source organism: Allium fistulosum (assembly GCA_030737815.1). Taxonomy (NCBI): domain Eukaryota; kingdom Viridiplantae; phylum Streptophyta; class Magnoliopsida; order Asparagales; family Amaryllidaceae; genus Allium; species Allium fistulosum. The sequence continues at coordinate 1,211,449,594 of CM060904.1, read as the reverse complement.
TAAATGCATGTTTGAATTGTGAATGTTTGATTGACTGTGAAGTTAGAACATATGCTTTGTGTAGATTAACAGTTTCAAATTTCATGATAAATTCAATGACTTGATTTTGAATTCGAATTTGACCTTGAATTGTAAATAGAAGATGTTTGTAATCAAGTAATCTATCATCCAAAAATAGTTATAAGTTTTTAAATCGTATGTTTAGCTCAAAAATTTAAATTTTACAGTAAAATCTTAATATGGGACAAAAATTAATCGAATCAATTTTGAGTTTGAATTACATAATTGAATTCATAATGCTAAAGCATGATTTTTAAGATTTGTATCATGATTTTTAGATTAGAAATTGAAGAGAATTTTGGGTTTATTTGTTTGGGGCTTTCTGGCCGATTCACGGCAATCGACGGCGAAGTTGGGGACGTGATTGAGCTCGAAGGTGGAGGGGGCAATGGAGATCATAGGAAAAATCAAATTGGAATTTATTGATGAGGGGGTTGATCGGAAATCGAGGAAGTAGGGTTTTTGGCCCTGTGTTTGTCGTGAGTTTTCATTTGGGATTCGCGGCGTCGATTTGCAACCGGAGGCGATCGCGTAGGGTGCTGGAGGCAGGGGGAAGTGAGGCGGAGCTATGGTAGAGACTGTGGGTTTTCTCGAGGCCGGGGTTGCCGTGATGGTCGAACTTCCTGGTGATGTTGTTTTCGAGTGATGGGTTCGAGGGTCAAAAATCGATGCTCGATCGAATTTGAATTTCTGGGTTGCGCGATGCGTGTAGGGATCGTGAGCGACTTGTCGGAGGCCGGAGTAGGGTTCGTCGACGATCAGTAATGGTGTACACGTACACGTACACGTTTTTGTGCATCTGGGTGGATTGGTGGTTTGGGGAAGAAGGTTGAGATCAGGGTCTTTCTCGGGATTTTGTTCGCGTGACTCGAAGCAGGAGTGTTGTGGGTTGTCTCGAGAGTTACTTCGAGTTTCTATGGGTTTTACTCGGGTTTTAAGTTGTTCAGGTTTTAAATTTTAAACAGAATGTTTAAGTTTTTAAGCAAAGTTAAACAAGTTTTTAATTATAAAATAAATTGTTTTCAAAAGAATAATTGTTTTAAACAAGTTTTTAAATATTTAAATAGATAAGTTTAAAAAGGGTAGATAAGTAGATTTTCAAAATGTTTTTGTATTAAAGTTAATTTAATAACTTTGGAAGTTTAAAGGTTTTGAAAGTTGAAGTAGAAGTTTATGTTGTTTTAATTATAATTGAATTCTAAAATGTTTTATTTTAAATAAAGTTTAAATAATAAGGATTTTAGTAAATCAATTATAATAAAGGAGTTATCTTAAGTAATTAAGAGTTTTGATTAATTAAAGAAAATTAATATGTGAAGATAATTAAATTGTTGGTCAATTTAATTTATTTAATTAAGATAATGATTTTCTTAAATAAAGTCTTTAAGTATAAATAGTTAAGAAATTATTAATTAAATTTGAATAAATAGTTAAATGATTAACTAAGTAATTAATTAGTGATTAACTAAAGATAATCACTTATAATTTATTAAGTGTAATTACTTGATGAAGTAATTAAGGAATGATTACTTGATGTAATTAAGTAAAAGGGAAATTATTTAATAAAGTAATTAGAAGATAATTATTTTATGAAGTAATTAATGAAAGTGATTAAGGGTTAATCATCCAGTGTTATTAATTAAAAAATTTAGTTAATAAAGTTAATTAAAGGATTAAGATTAATTAATAAAGTTATTAATTAATTGTTAAGGCAATTAATTATAAAGTAATTAATAAATGGAAGTAATTAAGGGAAGTTAATTACTGGATTATATTAATCAAAAGTAATTAATAATTATGGATTAATTAAGAATAATTACTTAATGTAATTAATAAAATAATTAAAGATGTAATTAAGGGTAATTAGTTTATAATTAATTAATGATGTAATTAAGAGTTGATTAATTAAGATTAATTAATAAATTGTAAGTGATTATAGAATAACTAATTAATTGTAATTAATTAAGGATTAAAGTAATTGATTATAATTAATTAATTAATGAAGTAATTAAAGGTTAATTACTGTATTGGTTAAGAATAATTAATTTGTGAAATTAATTAAGGATAATTACTCAAATGTAATTAAAGTATAATTAATCAAGGTGATTAATTAAGTGGATAATTAGAGAAAGATTAATTAATTTATTTGTAATTAATTAATGATTATATAAGTAAGATTTATGATGAAGTAATTAATTTATTTTAAATTAATTAGAAATGAAGTAATTAATTTAATTCACTTTAAATTAATTTAAAGATAGAGATAGTTAATTTAATTCATTTTAAATTAATTATGTTGTGATTAAGTAAATCATTGCTTATGTATGAATGGATGACATTGATTGGTCTTGAATAGATGTAATCTCAGAAATGAGATAAGTAATGTTGTGTGGTATAAATGCTTGGTTGCATTATGATGGTAATATAGATTAACTATTGTGATGTTGATATGGATTACCTATTTTGTTATGGATCATTTGTTTATTAGATAATGTGATTATCAATTGTGACTTGTGAATTATCTATCTCTATGAATATAGATAAGTTGAATTGTTTTACCTTTAAAACAACTTGGCCTTAAAAGATACGTTTTGGATTTCGATGAGACCGGGATCGGGTTTCCGTATACCGGTATTCCAGGTCTGGAGACCCGAATACCACATCGATCCAAATTAACGATAGGTCGTGAATCTCAAGTGAAGATGAAGATTCAGAGTGCAAGGGTTATTATCGTTAACTCTGAGGGTGATTCCAAAACGAGTGTAACGAGATAATGCCTTCGGTTTCGTTCGAACCCGGAACGAACTTGTATGGGTTGAATGCTTTCAACACATCGTCAGGCGGACGATGAGCATTCTAAGTGATATGTTCTGATTAAAGGTAATCGTAACCTCAAGCCTCATCAACCGGGAATGGCTAAAACAGGGGAGGTGCAGCAAGGCTTCGTGGGTAGCGCCCACTGAGAGCAAGATAGATCCCTGTCTAGAGGTCCCTTTCTATATTTCGGCTTAGTGGGTAGTTGGAACCGCAGCCAACTACGGGATTGTCTTGTTCGGGATTATCCAGTAAGGGATGGTTCCGGCTTTGTGTTGCAGGGGAGCGGGCGTACTCCTCGGTACGGTGATCTAGGCCACGTACTGTGACGGGCGGTACCCCAGTAGCCCTGCCATTGTATGGAATCCAAAATCCAATAAGTGCCAACGGACTTGATTGTATAACCCACTTTGTGGCTAGTATGCTGGAATTTAATAATGTAACAATTTCGGCTATTTCATATTTATTTGAAAACCCTAGACCCTATTATAATATAATCGAATTTCCTATCAAAGTTTTGGTTAGCGTAAGGTAAAAACTTACCCATGTTTATGTGTGGGAAGTCTTACGTGATACCTTTTGTTTTCAAAGGTTTTTCAAAGTTAAGCAACTTTTAACCGTTTACTCACACCAGACCCATGTCTGACCCAAGTGTTTATTTTCTGTTTTATTAAACTCTTTGGTACTCAAATTTGTATGAGTAGTCAAGGGATTCAGGTTAGCCTTGACGAATTCTGGAGGAGATTGGAGCAGGAGGCTTCAGCGTGTAGATATATAGAGTTTCCGCTGTGATGATGTATTGTATGGATGTAGTAGTGTTGTATAATAGACAGAATTTATAACTGTCTATTTTGTGATGTAAGTTGTGTACTCTGATGTATATGATACTATGTAATATCATATGTGATATATTATATTTCATTCGTTCCGCTGTGAGATTCTGATGTGTTGTTGTTCTCTCTTCTCTTCTTTTCTTCTTCTATCCCTTTCTTTCTTAATAATGATGCGTTTTCCTGGGCATAGGAAGGCGGGTCGTTACAAAAACAGGGTATATAAATATATATATATATAGGCAAACTTACTCACTTATACATAATACAAACTTATCAATATCATATATCAGATCAACTCAGGCATTTGAATCATTCATACCTTTAAAAAGTTTTAAAAGTAATTCGTTCACTCACCTGATTTGGGAAGAAGACAGAGAATAGGACTGCAAAGCTTGGAACTTGAAAATTTGATCCTGACTTACTTTTTAAATTTGTTTTGTTGATCTAAACTTGTTGCTTTGCTGAGGATCAAGTCAGGTTGAAGCTTGAAGACTTTAAATTGGTTTATCATTTCTAGGTTGAAGCTTGAAGTTGCTCACTGTATTTCAAGAAATGAAGAATAGAGCTGCTTGTTTATTTTATTTTGATTAAATTTTGTTTTAAGTTTTGAACTGAAGTTTTGTTTGAGTTTTTAAAATATGCTTCAGTTTTGTAGCTGGACGAAATGAGATAGGAGGTGATGCTTATAAAAAGAAGTTACATGCTATTTTTATTTTATTTATACAATAGGGTATGGTTTAAAGATGCTTGCTGCATTAATGAGAAGTTGATATGGTATGGTGGCTGAGGTGATTTTAGTCATGGGTTTGTATTTCTTTTGTTTTGAAAACTTGAGTGTATTTGTTTTGTTGACTACGGCTGATAGATAATGTTGTGTTGGTTTTGTTCATCTTTTGTTTATTTGCTTGTTTTCATTACTCTACAACAAAATGAATTTCTATCTTACTTTGTTTTATTCCTATTTATTGTTTGTTTTTAACTTTGCATTGTAAATAAATTTCTATTTTAACTATGTTGCTTGAATTTAACTATGTGTTACTTGTATTTGTTATTTTATTACTTTACAATATAATTGAATTTCTAATTTATTCTATTTCAAACATTTACTTCTATTTTAACTTAAATATTATCATCATCATTTATTTACACTTCAAATCAAAAATATATCTATATATATTATTTCAAATTTATTATTATTCATCAATTCAAATATTTATTATTATTATATTATTATTAAACCATTTATTGTCATATATATATTATTAATTTTACTCTTAAATCACATATACATATATATATATATATGTATAAACAATATTTCAAATTAAATGATTTACCAATTTTTAATTACGATCCAGGAAAACTCGCTTACTTTATCATTTAATTCTACAATTTAAACTCAAGTCAAATATATATATCTATATATTTATTATTCTCAAATTCACTCGTATCAAAAATCGGGGAAACTCGCTACAATTCTCTAATTAAATAAACAAATTTTTAACCAAAAATTTATTTAATTACTCAATTAAATTCAAAAATTCAATATATTATTAATTTAAATAAATTAAAATCTATGGTCGTTACAGTTTGCTTTTGATATGATGGGCGGAAGGGAAAGTGGAGGCTTGTCGGGTCGGAGACTAGGGAAGGGGTTCGGGGTATTAGGGTTAGGCTGCACGTAGGCGGCTGTGTAGGGGAGGGTGACTGTGGGTAGTAGGCAGTTTGAAAGCGTAGGGAAGAATAGGCTACAGGCATATAATATGAACTTAGATTTAGTTTATTTTATTTTTTCAAAATGAACGAATAAAAACAAAGAGAAAAGGCAGAGAAGATAACCAGCTAATAAATTGAATACCATGGAATAACAAAAGTCATAGGCACAAATTTATGGAAATAATAATGATAGTGGCCATTTGATTTTCTCGGGAAACACGAATGGGCACAGGAAATCCAAAATTCTCTAAAATGGGTACCGATACGGTTAACCATTTCGCGGTTTTCGTCACGTACCGGACACTGAAATGCACCAATGAATATACTACAGAGATTAGCACGACGATACGAACAGGACGGTATACAAATCTCAGTGATACGACCATCCTATCAAAAGTCAATATTTCTCTGCCAAACTGCTGTAAATTCACCAAAAATAAGAAAAACGTGGCTAGAGAAGTCCAAATTTGACGAAACTAATTATGATGCCTCACTCAGAAAATGGTTTACATTTTTATTATATAAAAATATTCGGGTTTCGAAAGTATTTAATTTCATCAAATTAACTGATTTTAAATTGAAATTGGAAATTACACAACAGAACTAACATTTATATATATATCAATGAAAATTTTCCATTTGCTATGTTTAAATAGACATATAACAAATATCAAATTTTCATTGCTAAATTTAATTATTAAATTTTCAAGAAAATTCAGTTAATTACGTTACAAAAATCATTAAAATTTCTGGGTCGTTACAGATAACAGTTATAAACGATATTAGGAATGTCCTAAATGATACTCAAGGACACATTATTAAAATGTTTAATACGAAACATGAAAGATGTTTCCTTATGCTTTGGCGATAGAAAATATCATACATGTTGTGCTGTCTATAATATCATGATTTGTTTTTGTATTTGATACATATAGCAAATATTAAATCCAAATTAATATCACTAAATGGTTGTTTGAGTTATTCTTGTGTATTTATGAAATACTAGAGGATTGTTTGCAGAAACAACGAACTCCTTATGATGGAGTGTTCGGACTCAAACTACATAAGTGATATTTAGTATAATATGCCAATAATAAATTCAAGTTAAGATTCTTTAAGTTGGAAATGTTCCAAATGAAAGACTGTGGCCGATTCAATGAAAAGGGCTAAGTACATCGCCTTGAATAGTGCTGCGATAAAAACAATGTATAAATATAAATGAACAAATTTATAACTATGCTGAGGGTGATTCTAAATGTTGAGAATCCCATAACATTGTTATATAATAACAATGTCATGATGTAGTTCATAACATAACTTAGAACTCACTAGAAGTCGAGAGACATACTCTGAATTGTTCCACATGATAAAGGTAGCTTATCAGCATCAAAGAGAGTTGAATGACAGAGTAGAAAATTGAAACATAATAGCATACTCATTCCCTGAGGGACTGACCCGATTGGTTTTGATAAAAACTACTGGAGAAGTTAGAATGAGATTCCATAATTGACCCCAAGTGCACATGGGAGATTGATAGAGTTAGAGGTATGCCCTAGGGTAGTTATGTAATTTGTTACATATATCTAACTTGAGAATCAATTTTGTTTGATATAAAACGTGTTTTATTTCTATTATACTGGTCATAATGTGTTATATATTAATTAATTAATTTAATTAAAAGTATGTTTAATAAAAATCCATAAATGGAAAGTTTTGTGATAATAGTTACAAAATGTTGTAAACGTGAGTAATTTATCACAATGAAAATAAATATATCATTTTAAATATTACTAGTCAAGGTGTATCGAGATTGGATATCGATATATCCATCGTGACTAGAGTATGCAACACTCTTCAAATGTTGGGTAGTGTATTTTTCATGGCTGCTAAAGGCACCAAGGGGTTATGCACTGATAGTTATTGGATAACTATGAATGACTCACTTGATTGTTTTTTGTTAGTTAATATAACTAAGTTCAAACAAAAAATATTGATGTGACTAATTTAGATAGTTCACTTGACTTTAGAATACTAGTGATCTTCAATGTGGAAGTTCTGCTTGGATTATAGATAAATCATGGCACGGAGTCCATCGAACGACTATAGTTTGGTCGAGTGGATGTATTGAAAGTGAAACACTATTCAAGAGAGGATTCATCTCCTCGATTATATGAGGTTAGCATCACGGTGAACTGAAATCAACTCAAAGTCAAAATCTCTGGCCAAAATAGTTCGATTAGTGATAATTGTTATTATTGAACGAAGAACTTTTGTGTTTAGACTGTAAAGTTGAATGTGGACGATATTGGAATTTACCATTACCAAATTCTATAAATCCTAATGTGATATAGTTTTGATGAAGAGAATTGGTGTAAATAATTGTCACTACCGGGTACTGCTTATAGTAAGTAAAATTGGATTTTACCAGAAGACGTGTAAGCGATAAATTCAGCCAAACTATCACACCACTAGCTAAGGTGATGTGTGAACGTTAATATTTGAATTGTTCGACATCAATTGCTGACTGAATTTACACATTTATGTCGCATAACCGTAATGACAAATTCTCTGAAAAACCACATGATTTAATTAATTTATAAACATTGTAAATTGATTAAATTAATTAATATTTAAGAAATATTAATTACTATTTCATTTAGTTGATGGTTGGGAGTTAATTGTAATTATTTGAATGCATTTATAAAAGTTATATTTGCACACATTGATACACAATATCGGTGTAATTTAAATAAATGGAAATTTTATGTCATTTGATGGCATGTAATTTCAGCCATATCATGTGAAAGATAGAGAAGTAGAGAGAGAGATACTCGAGAAAATTAATTAGAGAAGTTTTAAATAAAGAATGAAAAAGGTTTCATTCTTTCAATTAAAACAAATTCACTAATTCATTTTCTACGGACAATTCATTCTTTCTCATTCAGTGTTTTCTCTTCTCTCCTCCTAACCTTCCATATCAGAGAACAAATAAAGATTTCCAAAATCTTTCAGCTCCAAATAAAAAACCATCAATAAAAATGAAACACAAGTGGTTCATCCATCTCTTACAAGGATTAGGTATGGAGCTTGAAGATCCAAGGAGCTATTATCATTCAAAGTGTGTTCCTTTCGCTACGTCTTAAGGTAATATTCTAGTTTTATTATTCTTATATTTATCTTATTTATATGATTTAGATCTTTTGCATATCACATCTGAATGTAAGTTTATCTATTTAACTTGAACTAAATCCCCTTTATTTCATCTTCTTTAATAATATTTGTTCGTAATATTAATTTGATTTAGATCCATTTATTGATATCCCCTTTTGATTACATGTTAACCTTCTCAACATTAATGCTATGACATATTACATTTTATTTCATTAGTCATTCATGATGTTCAAATAGTTTAGATTTGGAATTTCACCATGAATTTATGTGTGCCTAAGTTGTCCATATTGTTCTTGTTTTAAAAACTATTTATTTAACAAAAAAACAACTATTTTGATTGAAACCTAATTTTAAATTTATTGATATGATTTTATTTTGTTTCAACTCAAATAAATTACATATATTGTTTATTTGAAATCATTTGGAAACTGAAAATAAGTTTTATATGATTGTTGTTTGAATATAATTTTTTATTGTATACTTTTGTTTGAAAGTTGTTTGAAAAAAAGAAAAAAAAGAACATGAGTGGAATTTTGTGTAAAATATCATAAAATTTTAAATCCTTCTTAAGTTTAGAAAATATACTTTTATGTAATATCAGAAGTTTAACTTTAAAATCCTTCCTAAGTTAAAACTTGATTCATATTTGTTAATCATAGATTTCAAAATATGAGAATGATTAAAGTTAATTTTATATGAATATATGTTTAAGTGTTAATTGCTAGTCTGAAATAGCATTTAATGAATGAGTAAAGGAAGGAAGAAATTCCTCCACCTTTTCTTTTTCATAAATTCCTACTTTAATTCATTGGTTGTCTTGCTATATATATAAGTTTATTTTTGTCTATTAGTTTAATACTTTGTTGACATCTTATGTTTAAGTGTAAGCCGCTTTGCATATACATATGTATACATGTATATTTTATTAGTCAGAAACTTGGACAGCAAAGGCATATGTGAATTCAGTAGTAGATGTCATTTAATATGTCAGTTAATTATAGAGAGAAACGAAAAGTTTCTCTCTCTACATTTATGGCCTCGTCTTCCCTTAATTAATTATTTATGTTAAGAGAAAGAAATAATGTGTTTCTTTCTCTAAACTTTTACATGGTTTTACACGTCTATACACTACTTATATATTGCATTTACACTTCATATAAATGAATGTATTTGACGCATTCATTATAATACAAACTATTTAAAATTAAATTAAACTTATCTTAAATAATTGTAATAAAATGAAGATTTTATTTAAAAGAAAATTTAGAAAGTTTCTAAATTAATTTAGATTTCAAAGGCCCAACAAAGGACTAGTAAAGAAAATTTTGAAATTTACTCATTTCTTCCGTTGTAGGCTAGCCCAGTTCCTTCAGAATAGGCATCCAAAAAAAGAGTAACTCGTGTCCGGAGGTCTAGTCTACCAGCTGGTGAATCCTGGGAAAAGGGAAACTATCCTTCGGCCATGCTTTATTCAAGTTCGAATAGTCAATACACCTCTATCACTTTCCATTTGCTTTCTTGACCAACATGGGGTTTGACACCTATTCTGGGTACAAAGCATCGCAAATGAAGTCGTTTGCCTTCAGCTTATCTACTTCCTCCTTCAACACAGCGGATTGCTTCGGACACAGACTACGTTTTCTACTTTATTGGTGGATATTTTGGGTCCACATTCAGTGCGTGGCATGTTATCTCTAGCTATATCCTGCACATATCTAAATGTGTCTAAACAAACACATCCAAGACTGCTCAAAGATAACTGGTCAATTCCATTCTTAGCCATTTGCTGAGTTGAGGCCCGATCTTAAGAGCCTGAATAGGATCGTCCATATCGATCAGAACATTGATCGTTAGTTCATCCTAACCTGCACGTACTTCCTCTGACTTCTTCCTTGGATCCATAGACTTATAGAACCTGTTATGGTTCCTGATCTAGGGCTTGGGCTTTAATTGCTATGCTTCCGAATTTTTAATACAAAGAGCTTTGTCTACATTTTTCCCTTTCTCCTGTCACTTTGCTTCTCTTAGCTCGATGACATAACCGACCAGCACTCCGGTCTCCTTATATTGATCCAATCCCATTATCCATGGGGAACTTCAACATCAAGCACCAAGGAGCTTGTGTTATCCTAAATCAACAAGGCCCGATCGGCCCAAAAAGGCGTTGTACACCGTATACTCATCTACAATTACAAATTTATGAACTCACACAATCTTGTGGTCTCTGACCCCTAATTCCACGGACAAATTAATTTTCCCAACAGGTTGCTTTACCTCATCGGTAAATCCTTGAATCTTGGATTTACAAGGTTTAAAATCCATCATAATTATCTTCATCTGGTTGAATGTTCTTTTAAATTAAGTATTCACAGAGCTTCCACTATCCACCAAGACTCTGTGCACTATAGCAGGGCCAATAACAGCTGTAATCACCATGGGATAGAAGATTTGCGCTTCAAACCTATCAAAATCCCTATTCTAAAACACAATATCACTTGTCATTAAATTTTTGCTACTTAGTCGGAGCTCCATTCTTAATGGCAAAACAGCTTTCCTACGATACGTGCCTCAATGAGCTCGCATACTATTCCATTTCATGCCAACTTTCTCCATTAGAGAGGTCCTCCAATTATGGTATTTATAACTATCCTTCCATCAGTATGCCTGGGCCCCTCTCCACTGGGTCTAGGTTGGTTCGCTTGGGTATTCGGCCTTTAGGGTCTAGCATTTTGTCCGCCATCCTATGACTCTCTAACATATTGCTGTAATTTCTTCTTTCTTAGCAAATCCTTAATGAACTCTCTAAGATATCGGCACTCGTTCATGTTACGCCCATGAGTTTCATAGAACCAACAATACTTGGCAAAGCGCCTTTCTTCCTCAGTCGTCTCCCTCCTAGGCAGCTTTTTGTACCTCTTTGTGCCTTGTGTTGCAAGGTATATGTTCTCAGGTGTATCCTCCAGAGGCGTGTACTCATCCGGCCTCATATTCCTTAGGTGCTTTTTGGCATTATTCCGCCTACCTCTAGCATCTTGGTTTCTCTTTCTATGATTACCAGAATTACCAACATTCACAACTACATCGGAGCACTCACTGGTCTGTTTAATAAATACATTACTTTAAATCACTTCCTTCGACGGTCCATAACCAGTCTTCCTAGCAATATGACTTGATTCTTCTAAGCATAAGAATTGTTTTGCTTTCCAATGGAATTCCTCCATAGTTGTCGGTTGCTTCATCCTCAGCCATTACCTAAAGTCTGTGTTCGGATATATGCCTTGGACCAATATCATCAACACCATGCTCTCATTAGGATTGTTTTCAATAACTGCATCTAAAGTCGAGACGGATTTTTGTGCAAGCCGAGTAAACCACATCAACGTAACTACATCTGAAAAAATAGGGAAACATCTGCATCGAATTGCATCCATTTTTTTGGCACCATACATGTTTCATTCATACTTAAGCAAATGTTGCCCAAGGTCTGTAGTACCATTATACGATGACATTATAAGCATCGTAAACTTCCTACGATCTCTTCACATAGGATATTCTTCGTGAATGGCGTTTTACTCGGTGCAAAACCCTAGTCCTCATTCTTTCTCCACATATTTTCCTCTAACAGTCGCTTAATCATATCTATTATATGCTCCTCATTGGCATGGTATTCTGAAGGAGGATTATCAAGAAATGAGCCAAGTGTTTGACTCCACAAACGGTCTCGATTTGCTAGTTGATGTCTAGGTTCTCCAGTCTCTAGGAGAACCACTCCTTTAGCTCTTCTTTGAGGTTTGATCGACTCTGTAACGGTTGTTTGAACACCAATATCCCGAGCTTTAACTTCTGATCCATCATCATCGTTGGCATGCTGCAAATAATCCACGAAATCAGATAAGTTGACGGCCTCAGCTTCTTGCCCCTCTAAAGGCCTCAAATTTAGGTTGGTAACAAGCTGATTCTAGTTGATACTAATCTGAATTCCATTAATAGGGACTCTTCCAGTCCCTCCGGCACTCATCCTCATTGTTCTAGTGGTCTTTTCCTTCTTCTTCTGTTTTACATCCCTTCTATTCTGACTAGAAGCGAATGAATTCCCTTTTTCCGATCTAGTTTGAAATGCCTGTCTCCTACTCCTCTCAATCTTCTACGATTGTAGGGTCAACAAAGCTTCGCTTGCATCCATTTTTGCAAGTAGAGCCATCTAATTATCTGCCATCTTCTGATTCAAATCCACCACCATCTTATCGAATTCCACTTTTTTGACCTTCTCCCTTGGGGAGGCCCTGCTAGCACTGCTACTAGTCGATTAGTAACATTAGTATGATGGGAAGCACCTTCATTTGCACCAGCTACTACTCAAGATCTGTCAGACTTCCTTAATGGTGAAATTGATTCTAATACGAAATTCCTTGTAACTTTTGATAGAAAACCTTTTGAATCTAACCTCTGGACGCTATAATCCACAATAGATAACTAGATCTATGCCTGAGAATCGCCTATCCCTGTGAAGGTACCAAAGATGTTAAACCAAAAAATGGCATAACACCCCAAAACAAAATTAAATAGAGAGATTTAGTAAAATAAAGTAAGAAGCGCAGGGAATTTTTACAGTAGTTTGGCTAATCTAAGGCCTACGTCCACTTTAATCTTATTACTTTTAGAGTTTTGGTCACAAGTACAAGGATTTTACTAATCTAACAGATTATAACAAAAAAAGTAGTCTCCTTTGTGACAAGGTTGTGAGGAGATAGAGAGTAAAGAAGATGAAGTGCCAAAGGTCCTTTTTCGAATGCTCTAAGACTTGTATTTATAGGGAAATCGCCCCAACGAAGTAGCAGATCTATGGAATACTAGCTCTAACATAAGATCATAGAAAGTAGGAGGGGAGATATAAGCTAGAAAATCATATCAGTACCGATCTGAAATGATCAGTATCGACCTGAGTTTTTAAGTGCTAGTTGTGCCACCTTCTCATACTTTACCACTTTTCTTAGATCCATCAAGTTTGGAGCACTTTCAACTTGGAAACCAACCATTGTTGAGAGGTTCTGACAACTTTAGCGCTTGTCCTTCACTTCAAAGCATCCTTGGAGTTGTTTAACTACTCCTTCAGATATGGGCCCCTGGATGATCACTTTAACTAGAAACCCACAAGCATAGCTTCGGAACTCCATAAGGTGCCCAAAAAGTGTTCGGTACTGACCTAAAAGAGGTCGGCATGCACCAATCTATTTCCTTGGTTTCATTTTCTCTCTAAACTCTTGACTCCCCATTCCATTGTTATTCCAAGCATGTTTCTAAGTTCTTAAACCTTTTCATCTTCACACCGACATCCAGATTCGATTAAAATCCGCTTGGTCTAAAAGCCGGATAACGTATATATTATTATTTCATTGTAAAATAATAATATTATTGTTTGAAAAGTAATTTGATGTAAATTACTATTTGGATTAAAATACAGTGTTTTACAGGATCTGAAGTAATAGAAGTATAATAAAGGATTTTTTAAGCATATTATCATTTTTGAAGCATTATTAGTGTTTTGAGATAAAATAAGGGTGGTTTTATAATAAATATTAATAAAATGATTTACCTAAGAGAATAATGGTCAAAATTATTATATTTTGGATGATTGTAAAATATCTGATTAATTGTCGATTATAATTATCACATATGTTTTATGTACGATGACAAAATCAGATTTTGATGAATGTGCAATATTTTACAATTATTATTATCAAACGATGGGTAGTTAATTGTGGTTTTGACTATTTGACGATTGACATTTGTGTTACTAATATTAATGGGTTAATACATATTTGATGGTCAATGTTTGTGTTACTAATGTTAGTTAGTTAGTACACATTTGATGATTCAATGTTTGTGTTACTAATGTTGATTGATTAGTACACATTTGATGAATTGATGTTATGTTACTATTGTGAAGTAGTTAGTACACATTTGCTTGATTTATACTTACATTTGTGATATATTACTAATATTTGATGGTAAGTATGTATGTAAGTATATTTGTTGTGATTGGCTTATTTGATGCTTGTGGTTGACATTAAGTATTATTGATGTCTAATGATTGTGTATTATTATGGTTGTTACCCCATATGATGATTGATTATGATGACTTACTAGAAATTGTAGTTTCTTCTTACATTAGTTATATTGTTGCATGGATGCTATGGTTGTTATGTGCTGATAAGTATTTTGATTACGAGAAGAGCAGAAAGTAGAACTACGTGAGCTTGATCCCGAAAGGATACGTGTAATGACCGACCTTTTCGATCCTCAAAAGTCGACACTAACACATCCACGGTATTCATATGTTGAACATCCAAGTGCTGGAAAGACAGATTGTTAGGGTGGAAGAAAAGAAAAGATAAAATAGAACCTCACATCGTGACAAGTAATATTAATATACAACAGATCTTTACAAAAAGAAAGATTATTATACATACATCAATTAGAGTAAACTAGCATATCATCGGCCTAGACAGTTATAATACCCTATTCTCACAAATGCTGATAAATACAAAACAACAAATGCAGTGGAAATAAAAGATACATGAATACGTCTTGGAGGCATCCAACTCATCTCCTAAAGCTCCAAAGCATCCATCGCTAAATCTGGAAATATACTCGGGCTGACCTGTAGCGACCCGAAATTTTCGATCCTCGAAAATCGACATAAATACGTTCACTGTATAACATGCCGAATATTCCAGTATCGGAAATACCAAATGCTAGGGTGAAGAAGAAAATGATAGAAGAAAATAGAAACAACAATACATAGAATCTCACAATCACATCGAAACAAAATATAATATATAATCACAGATCTTTATACAAAAGAAACTGTAATTGTTAATATACATACAATCATTAGAGTACAACAATCATCAATCAATCTGGACTGTTATAATAACTTGTCCTGATATACACGGCTCACACGGCGAAAATAACCAAGTACGTGATATATGTTTGAAATCCTCCAGCTTGTCTCCTAAGCTCCATAGCATCCTATCCTGAATCTGTAATACTTGGTCTAACCCGAGTATTATAATAAAATAACACTCGAGTCAGTCTGGAAAACAAGCGTGAGAAAACACACTCAATTAGAATTGTTACTTTTTCAAAATTCTTTGAAAACAATGGTATCTCGTAAGACCACGTCACACATTAGCACGACGGGTTTTTACCTTACGATAACCAAAATATTTTTATATCAAAATCATCTGATATTATAATAGTGTCTATAGAAAGTAAATTAAAAAATAGCTGAAATGCTTGCATCTCACGTTTCAGCATAGTTGGGCAAAATCAAAACTGTACGGGCATGTAGTGGATATTGGATTCCATACAATGACTGGTCTACTGGGGTACCGCCCGTCATAGTACACCTCTAGAAAAATGTACCGAGGACCTCGCCGGGATCCCCTACCAACACAAGACCGGCCTACCCCTAACCTAGATAGTACCAAATATGTTATCACCCCGGGTGTTCCCACCCTTAATCGAGCGCTCACTTTTCCATGCATAACCATATCTACAATTTTTTTTATCCGAGGGTATCTAGAAAGGTGATAACATATGCTAATTGGGTGTGACCCACTTTGCCTTGCTGCATCTCCCCTGTTTTAGTCATTCCCGATTGATGAGGCTTGAGGCTAATGTTTACCTTTTGAATAGCATTCATTCTTGGAATGCTAACACTGCCTTCCAGACAATGATGCAATGATAGCATTCATCCATTCAAGTTGTTCTGGGTCTAGACAAACTGAAACACCATATTCAATGTCTTCACGATATCCATTCGTAACACTCAAATCGGATCGAAAGTGGTTTTTAGATAGTTAAATCCGATCCTAGTCTCTTCGAAACGATCAATGAATTTGACCAATATTTGATAGTCGTTTATTTAACTATCAAATAACATCCATAAGTAGTCACTAGGCCCATCCCAAAATTTATTTCCAAAATATCTTTAAAGATATATATAGTCAAATTACTTCCATTATTCCAACATTTGAAACAATTTCAAATCCGTATATTTTCAACGGAATATTTCCAATCATCCCAATACTTAGAATATTTTTTTCCAAATCCATTTTATGTTCAACACTTAGGAATTATTCCATTTATTTCCTTTTCCTATTTTCTCAAAATTCTTTTACGATTTATTTGTAAATTCCTTAACTCATTTATAACGAATTCTATACGTTTCGGAATTCCTTAAATAATTTCCTTTAATATTTCCAAAGTCAAATACATTTGTTTATAATTCCAAATATTCATTTCTAACTTCTTTTATGAATCCTAATTCATTTTTCGAAGTTCACTTTTTATTTAACTACTATGGAAATTATCTTATATTTTTCCCAAATTCCAGAATCTCTCTTATAAGTCCCATCTACTGAATAAATCCCGTTTCCAAATGTCGAGAAGAATTATAAATAAATTTAAATCATTACAAAGCTCTATATATGTATATAAAATAAGTATTTAAAAGAATAATAATTTATTTTTAAAGCATTTTTATTTAATTATTTAAAAATATCGAAAACACTTTTAATAAACATCAATAACTCATTTTTAGATAAATACATCAATTTTCAAAGCTGATTTTAAAAACTTGAATTTATTAAAATAAATATCAAATAGTTGAAAAATTCACTTTTCGATGTATTTCAATTCTACTAGATCAAATTTCATAGTTTGATAAATAAAACTTCCCTTTTAAAAAAACACTTAAATTCTTAAGAATAAAAATATATTTTCAAAATTTCAATAACCAATTAATTTATAAACTCCTCTCGATTCACAACCCATCGATTTCATTCCGATTCTCCTAACCATTTCCACATTTCAAAATAGTATCCATTATTTTCCTCAATCCTATTTCCATATTCTAATATAAATTTACCCTATGAATTTTATATTCCCAATTAAAAACTGCTATTGTTTTCCTTATTTATAAACATTGTTTATAAATTTAAAACTCCTTTGAGTTTCACTTTTTATAATCACATTTGTAAAATTCAACTTTATAAATCCATTCCCGTATAATTCCATTTATTCTACCAATCTATTTTTAATATTGATTTCAACTCCCTTTAACATTTTCCAGGATATCATTTAAAAATCTCTTGTGTAAATATTTTTTTTTAAATCTCTATTAAAGAATTTACAAATAGTTAAGTACATCAAAAATCAAATTTATCGTTTATTCAACTAATCTCTGTTTAAATTGCCAAAATTTTCGATATAATTATTTTTATATTCAAAATCTCCTGTTAATTTCTTAAAAATTAAAATATAATATTTATGGTATTTAAAATACCAAAATAAAGGCCAGTTCTACTATAGCATCCAAAATTCAATTACAACAAAATCTATAGCAGATTTAGTCACACAAATCATATATCAATATATATGCACAAATAATATATTCTTGAGGCATCCAGTTGAATTCCTCCAACCTGTTTTCCCTGCATTCACAAATGTTAAATAACATAAAGTACCAATCCCACTTCGAGGTGGGATATCGAACTAATATAGGGTCATCCGCTATTATGCGGGCGCATAGTGTCTCATCCACTCCAATCGGTGGGAAATATATCCAACTACTAACGTATATACTATATATATATAACATCAAAACTGATAGAAATTTATAAATTCAACCAATCATCCAAAATAAATTTAACCATTTAAAATTAATGGCAGTAAACCAAATGAGTGAGATTTACTCACCTTTGATTTTTATTGCAAACCTTTCCAATTTTAAATTAAATCAAACAACGTTCGATTTAAATTTAAAATTCTTGCTGGCTTCGAAAAATCCCAAACCAATTCCTATGCGTAGATTTTTGGACCTCGAACGGAGAAGTTACATATTTTATAAGATAACAATTTAATTAAATAATCATATAACTTAATTAATGTTTAATAAATCTCACCTGATCCCTGCTAATCCTTCTTCCTGCTCTCATCCACGCAATTCCACTCCTTCGCGTTTCACCCATCTCGACTACGACCATCAAATATCTGCCTCCACCCCAAAATCCAAAGCTCGACATCCTTTGTCTGGCCACGCCGCCTCCCGCATCGTGCCCCAACCTTCCTAGTTGAACATGAATCCAAACCCTAAATCAATTCGTGCAAAATTGCCTCGCATTGCCCAAGCTCCACGTAACCATTGCGTGCTCCACTACCACCACATTCATTGCCTCGCCGCCTATATAACCATCATGAGCCTTCCCTTGAATCAATCGTCGAAATCGCCTTTGCCTCCTGATCGAAAACCTACGCGAACATCAATCGCCCTCCAACCCTAGGACTGCTCCAACCCTCGATTGCCGCCTGCCCAGTCGCGCGACCTCCACCTCGTGATTCCCTCTACCAGCCGAGCTCGTGATTGTGTATATATACATATATTTTGAATTGATGAAAGAAGGGGAAAGAGGGTGCTCGGGTTTTTAAAACGAAGGGGGAGAAGTTCGTGATTTCTTCTGCATTTCCCTTTTTTTAATTTTTATGTTTGTTTTGATTTAGATATCCTATTTCTGTTTGATTTCGTGAGAGATAAAGGAAAAGCAAATGGTTTTTAAATATGAAGTGAATGATGGAAAAGGAGTGAGCAGTGGGTAGGTCGGCAGCCTTTTTCTAGGGTTAGAGTGGCTTGTGAAGTTAAATTGATAAGAATATATTATTTAAATTTTCAAAATATCTGGATATTTATTCCGAACCCTGATCGAGGTGTGCCGCCTGGCATTTCTAATGTTATACCACTATTCCGAATGCAATGGAACCAGCTTTCGGACCAAACTCGATCTATGGAGAAGATAGCTTTTTAAATCGACTATTTAATCTAAATTAAATTAAATTATTTCTAGGCGTTTTAGATCGTACAACCAAATGGTAAATTCAAACACTACAAAATTTGAAATCCGATAATAACACACTATTTCGGACCCAATGGAACTAGTTTTGTCGAATTCCGAGACTGTGCCCAGGATCCAATTTTAAACGCGTCGGTTAATTCGACGATTTCAAAGATTTTATGAAATCACTTGAAATCTCAGTTTTAAAATTTTACTAACTAAATTATAATTTAGATAGAATTTATATTAACATTAGAAATCGTTTCGATTCATATTCAACTCCAATTCAATTATTTAAATGATTTCAATTATTAATTCAACATTTAAATTTATTCAATAAGTCGCTATATTTGGAACTTTAAATCTTATTCCACATATTCGATCGATAAACTTCATATTAAATTCCATTTACATTTCAAATTCAACATTTAAAATAAATTAAATGTTCAAAGTCAAATGACTAAAAATCCGGGTCGTTACATTCCTCCCCCCTTAAAAGAATTTCGTCCGCGAAATTGCTAAGGTAGGAAAAATGCTCTAAACCCATTAACTTATTAAAACCCATTTTGTTAAAACTCGATACTTCACTTTTCTAAATTCTTTAGTTCCATACAAAACATTTCCATTTCCATCCCAAAACCCTTTATTCCAATTACAATTCGAAATCAAATTTTCGTTAACAAAAATTTTTCAAAATTTTACTAACACCCTAAATTTCGAAATTTTTTGGCAGAGTCACCTTTGTACGGAGAGCCTTTTGCAATTTGACAAAAATGATAAAAATATATACATCGACCCACGCGGTCGGAAAACACAATATATATAAATATTAATATTATTACGGTATTTAAACTGAAAATGTACCTTTATTCAGCATTTTTAAGCGAGCAAGCTTATTTTATATGCAATTTGCGCGACCAAAATCAAGTTAAACAACTCCATGTACCTGTACTTACTCAATTTAAACATGTAAGTACCAAAAACATGAAGTTTAATAATATTTCATTTATTTTATAATGCAAATATATAGATTTCACACCCAAACATGTTATAGCACGTATTCATAACAATTACAAGTTTCCAACACATAATTATTATCTTCAAATCGACTTATACATCATTTATTCAACTCCAACGATTCACAACAATTTATTTGCATTCAATTCATATTACACAAAATACATATTCATATCCATTTCAATGGGTTCTAAACCAATTTATTCACTTTCCGCATATATTGTATAATTTTATTTACTTTCGTTTATGACAAACAACAATATTTTCCATGCAAATTCGGGTATATTCATTTAATAAAATAACCACTTAAGCTTATAGCTATTTTAAATTGATTCCAAATAGATTTATATTCAATTTTATTCCATTCAAATTGATTCTCAATCCATTCATTTGAATTCCATTCATATCCACATTCATTATATTCAAATCCATTTTATTTAGCTCGGAATCATTCTATGCTAATTTATTAATTAACCATTCCACAAATTTATTTGAGCCAAGATTCCATCCAAAAATATTAACTTAAATTAATCCATTTATTTCAATTTATTCAACTATATAACTTAAGTTTATTACTCTTGAAACCAAATTCCTTTTATATTTTAGATTGATTCTTATTCAATCAAATTCAATTCCATTTACTAATTAATTTAATTAGTTCATTCACTTAATCCACTTAAAATTTTAATTCCATACTCAAATTCATTCTCGACTTCATTTAAATGATATCAAGACCATATTCAATTTATTTACACTTACATCGAATTTATTTATAACTTAAGTCATCGCTATTTCAATCCAATTCCATTTTATTCGATCATATTTCCAAATATATTTAATTTGCTTATAATTAAGTTGAATTTTTATTTAACTTAACTTAAATAAATTTTCAACTCATACAATCCATTTTAACTTAACCAAGTTAATTTCCATTCCCATATTCAATTTTTTATTTTATTTTTATTTTATTTTATTTAACTTAGCTTAAGTTAAATTCCAATTCCTATAAATTTTCTTTTACGAATTCAATTTAAAACAATTTCCTTGGAATTTGCAGATTTCAAACACACAGTTTTTTTTACAAATTATTTTGAAATAATATATATATATATATATATTTAACTCTGTTTTAACAAACCATTTCCTCGGAATTTTAAACTCAACTTGGTTTTACCCAAATAAATTCTCTTGGAATTTCAAAAACAGCATTTGCTTTTCAATAAAAATCTCCATATCCAACTACTATCTGTCACCTAGAAACTCGATAATGAATACTGATGATGCTGCAGCCATCACCAAAATTAATTTCCAACGACTGTAGTTAGTTCAGTGCTTTTATCACTTCCAAAATCCATTTAAAACAATTTCCTATTCAAAAACAATTCACAATAATATTACCATTCAAAAATATTTCCAAATAACACCAATTTCATTTTCATAACTTTATGAAAATATCTTTCCAAACCTTCCGAGATTTAAATTTTGGAAATCTAGTTTGTATCCATTTTTAGTTATAATTCATTTATATACTTCATACTTATATAATTTAAATTTGGTTTTTATAACCCATTCCCAATTTTATAATCCTGTTAGATTATAATATTATCAACCAAACACTCCAATATACCATAATAATTTTAGAAAATTATTTCCTTTATATCAAAATATAGTAGGGTAAAATTATTTCATCTACCTGCTTCCAAAACCATAGTGTATCAGTTTACCTGGTTCAAGTATTTAGAAACTCCTATCGATTTAGTGGCGTCCCACTACTCGACTAGAATTTATATGCCACTCAATAGGTAAATTAACATAATACAAAACAATTTATATTCACTAACAAATACGCGCTCATATATATTAATACTCTCAAACTCATTCTAGGGTACTACTAACCCTATCTCTATTGAGTAATCCCCACCAAAGCCAAGGTTCTCGTTTAACCTCGCTCTGATACCAAGTGTAGCGACTCGGGATTTTCGATCCTCGAAAGTCGACATAAATACATTCACTGTATAACATGCCGAATATTCAAGCACCGGAAATACCGATTTCTAGGGTAAAGATGAAAAAGGTAGAAGAAAATAGAAACAACAATACATATAATCTCACAATCTAAGCGGAACAAAATGTAATATATAACAATAGATCTTTATACAAAATAAACTGTAACTATTAATATACATATAATCATCATAGTACAACAATCATCAATCAATCTGGACAGTTATAATAACTTGTCCTAATATACATGACTCACACAGCGGAAATAACCAAGTATGTGATATACGTCTAAAATCCTCCAGCTCATCTCCGGAGCTCCATAGCATCATATCATGAATCTGTAATACTCGGTCTGACCCGAGCATTATAATAAAATAACACCCGAGTCAGTCTGGAAAACCAGCGTGATAAAACACACTCAATTTGAATTTTTTATTTTTTAAAATCCTTTAAAAACAAAGGTATCTCGTAAGACCACGTCACACATAAAAAAGACGGGCTTTTACCTTACGATAACCAAAACATTTTTATATCAAAATCATCTGATATTATAATAGTGTCTATAGAAAGTAAATTAGAAAATAGATGAAATGCTTGCATCTCATGTTTCAGCATAGTTGGGCACAATCAAAACCGTACAGGCACGTAGTGGATATTGGATTCCATACCATGACTGGGCTACTGGGGTACCGCCCGTCGCTGTATACCTCTAGAATAATGTACCGAGGACCTCGCCGGGATTCCCTACCAACACAAGACCAGCCTACCCCTAACCTGGATAGTACCGAATATGTTATCACCCCAAGTGTTCCTACCCTTAATTGAGTGCTCACTTTTCCATGCACAACCATATCCATAATTTTTTATATCCGAGGGTATCTAGAAAGGTGATAACATACCCTAATTGGGTGCGACCCACTTAGCCTTGCTGCATCTCCCTTGTTTTAGTCCTTCCGGTTGATGAGGCTTGAGACTAACATTTACCTTTAGAATAGCACTCATTCTTGGAATGCTAACACTGCCTTTCAAGCAACGATGCAATGATAGCATTCATCCATACAAGTTGTCTTGGGTCTGGACAAACCGTAACATCGTCTTCACTGTCTTCACGATATCCATTCGTAATGCTCAAATCGAATCGAAGTGGTTTTCGGTTAGTTAAATCTGATCCCGGTCTCTTCGAAACGATCAACGAATTTGGCCAATATTTGATAGTCGGTTATTTAACTATCAAATAAATCCATAAGCAGTCACTAGGCCCATATTATAATTTTCCAAAATTTATTTCCAAAATATCTTTATAAGATATATATAGTCAAATTACTTCCATTATTCCAACATTTGAAACAATTTCAAATCCTTATATTTTCAACGGAATATTTCTAACCATCCCAATACTTAGAATATTTTTTTCCAACTCCATTTTATGTTCAACACTTAGGAAGTATTCCATTTATTTCCTATTTCCAATTTTCTCAAAATTCATTTACGAATTATTTGTAAATTCCTTAACTAGTTTATAACGAATTCTATGAGTTCCGGAATTCCTTAACTGATTTCCTTTAATATTTCCAAAGTCAAATACACTTGTTTGTAATTCCAAATATTCATTTTTAACTTCTTTTATGAATCCTAATTCATTTTTCGAAGTTCACTTTTTATTTAACTACTTTGGAAATTTTCTTACATTTTTCCCAAATTCCATTTTGATAATCTCTTATAAATCCCATCTACTGAATAAATCCCATTTCAGAATCCCGAGAAGATCTATAAATAAATTTAAATCATTACAAAGCTCTATATATGTATATAAAATAAGTATTTAAAAGAATAATAATTTATTTTTAAAGCATGTTTAAGTAATTATTTAAAAATATCGAAAACACTTTTTATAAACATCAATAACTCATTTTTAGATAAACACATCATTTTTCAAAGCTGATTTTAAAAATTAGAATTTATTAAATTAAATATCAAATATTTGAAAATTTTGCTTTTCGATGTATTTCAATTCTACTGGTTCAAAATTTATAGTTTGATAAGTAAAACATCCCTTTTAGAAAACACTTAACTTATTAAAAATAAAAATATATCTTCAAACTCTCAATAACCAATTAATTTATAAATGCCTCTCGATTCACAACCCATCAATTTCATTATGATTCTCCTAACAATTTCTATATTTCAAAATAGTATCCATTATTTTCCTCAACCCTATTTCCATATTCTAATATGAATTCACCCCATGAATTTTATATTCCCAATTTAGCAACTGCTATCATTTTCCTTATTTATAAACATTGTTTATAAATTTAAAACTACTTTGAGTTTCACTTTTTATAAAACTAATCTCATTTATAAAATTCCATTTATACTGCCAATCAATTTTTAATATTGATTTCAACTCCCTTTTATATTTTCCAGGATATCATTTAAAAATCTCTTGTGTAAATATTTTTTTAAAAATCTCTATTAAATAATTTACGAATAGTTAAGTAAGTCCAAAAGTCATATTTATCGATTATTCAACCAATCTCTTTTTAAATAGTTAAAATTTTCGATATAATTATTTTTATATTCAAAATCTCCTTATAATTTCTTAAAAAATCAAATATAATATTTATGGTATTTAAAAATACCAAAATTATGGTCAGTGCTACTATAGCTTCTAAAATTTAATCAAAAAAAAATCTATAGCAGATTTATTCACACACATCATATATCAATATATATGAACAAATAATATATTTTTGAGGAATCCAGTTGGATCCCTCCAACCTGTTTTTCATGCATTCACAGGTGTTAAATAACATAAAATACTAATCGCGCTTCGAGGCGGGATATCGCGGTAATATATGGTCATCCGCTATTATGCGGGCGCATAGTTTCTCATCCGCTCCAATCGGTGGGAAACATATCCAACTACTAATATATATACAACTATATATATAACATCCAAACTGATAGAAATTTATAAGTTCAACCAATAAGCCAAAATAAATTTTAACCATTTAAAATTAATGGCAGTAATCCAAATGAGTGAGATTTTTTCACCTTTGATTTTTATTGCAAACAATTCCAATTTTAAATTAAATCCAACAATGTTCGATTTAAATTTAAAATTCCTGCTGGCTTCGAAAAATCCCAAACTAATTCCTATGCGTAGATTTCACAACTATGAACCCACTTGACTTGTTTCATGATTTCTGGACCTCGAACAAAGGTCTTGCATATTTTATAAGATAACGATTTAATTAAATAATTATATAACTTAATTAACGTTTAATAAATCTCACCTAATCCCTGCTAATCCTTCTTCCTTCTCTCATCCACACGATTCCACTCCTTCACGTTTCACCCATCTCGACTACGACCATCGAATATCTGCCTCCACTCCAAAATCCAAAGCTTGACATCCTCTGTCTTGTTGTGCCGCCTCCAGCATCATGCCCTAACCCTCATAGTCGAACATGAATCAAAACCCTAAATTGAATTCGAGCAAAATTGCCTCGCATCGCCCAAGCTCCACGCAACCATCACATGCTCCACTACTGCCACCATCCATCGCCTCTCCACCTATACAACCATCGCGAGCTTTCCCTTGTATTAATTGTCAAAATTGCCTTCGCCTGCTAATCGAAAACCCATGCGAACATTAATCGCCCTCCAACCCTAGGACTGCCCCAACCCTCGATCGCCGTCTGCCCAGTCGCGCAACCTCTACCTCATGATTTCCTCTACCAACCAAGCTCGCGATTGTGTGTGTGTGTCTATATATTTGAATTGAAGAAAGAAGGGGAAAGAGGGTGCTTGGGTTTTTAAAACGAAGGGGGGAGAAGTTCATGATTTCTTCTACGATTCCCATTTTTTATGTTTGTTTTGATTTTGATATCCTATTTCTGTTTGAATTCGTGAGAGATAAAAAAAGCACGTGGTTTTTAAAGATGAAGTGAATGATGGAAAAGGAGTGAGCAGTGGGTAGGTCGGTTGCCTTTTTCCAGAGTTAGGGTGGCTTGTAAAGTTAAGTTGATAAGAATATATTATTTAAATTTTCAAAAAATCTAGATATTTATTTCGAACCTTGATCGAGGTGTGCCGCCTGGTGTTCCAAATGTTATACCCCTATTCTAAATGCAATGAAACCAGCTTTCGGACCCAACTCGATTGTATGGAGAAGATAGCTTTTTAAATTGACTATTTAGATTAAATTATTTCTAGGCGTTTCGGACCTTCCGACCAAACGGTAAATCCAAATTCTATGAAATTTGAAATCCAATAATAACACACTATTTCGGACCCAATGGAACTAGTTTCGTCGAATTCCGAGACTATGCCCAAGATTGCTATTTTAAACGCGTCGGTTAAATCGACGATTTCAAAGATTTTATGAATCACTTGAAATCTCATTTTTAAAATTTTCTAATTAAATTCTAATTTAGATAGAATTTATATTAACATTATAATCATTTCGATTCATATTCAAATCCAATTCAATTATTTAAACGATTTCAATTATTAATTCAACATTTTAATTTATTCAATAAATCGCTATATTTGGAACTTTAAATCTTATTCCACATATTCGATCAATAAACTTCATATTAAAATTCCATTTACATTTCAAGTTAAACATTTAAAATAAATTAAATGTTCAAAATCAAACGACTAAAAATCCGGGTCGTTACATGACCCGAGTATTATAAGAAAATAACGTTCGGATCAGTCTAGTAAACCAACATAAGAAACACAAATCATACGGTTTTTTACAGTTATAAAATCTTTAAAAATAAAGGTATCTCGTAAGACCACATTGCACATAAACAAGGATGGATTTTTACCGGACGATACCCAGCCCTATTAGAAAATTTAATGATATTGTAATAATGTCTAGGGTTGAAAATGAATAAGAAATAGATGTGTTGCATGTGAGTGTACAACACAGTAATAATAGGTATATAATCAAAACCGCTAAGGCGCATTTGCTAATTATGTAGAATTCCATGGAGGTGCCCTCAGCACTTTGAGAACGGTCCTTCTACACAAGGATCAGAGATATCCTTCTGAAGCGTCGTATATCCCTAGCTGATGTACCATAGGAAATACATAGCTGGCTACACATCGATCGAGTGCACCATTCACTACATGCATAAACTATAGATATCTCTAGGGTAGAGTCACCTGCACCCTAATTGGTTAGTAAACTTCCTGGCTATGCATCCTATCTCTGGTTTTAGTCGTCTCCATCGGTGAGGCTACATCCGACATTTCAGCACACGAGTCACCACTCGAACAGATCTCAGAACCACACATGGATTCCCAAACCTCAACAGGTCTTAGAATCACACACGGATTGCTGCATCTAAACAAATCTCGGAGTCACACATGGATTCCCATACCTCAATAGGTCTTAGAATCAAACATGGATCCCTGCATCTTAAAATAGATCATGAACCTCTTCCAAAGCATAGAACATGTATATGGTTTTAGAGTGGTTATGGTTTCGAGTCATCTCATATAAGTACACTCTCCCTCTTATCAGGCATTCTAAAACCAATCAATAGTTTTTCGGTAAACTTAACTTCGATTTTATGGGAAATAAACATACAATACATAAGAGCGGAGATCACCTCCTTACCTTTTAAGTGGACGGATTTCTTTATCATTTGTCCTAGAAGAACACGGCGAGTTTGTACGTATAGTATAGCATCATCGAAGATAACCGTACCATATAATTCTCGTGTTTCTGCTAGATATTTCCAAAGTTATATTTGGTCAAAATTTGATAATCGACTGTTTAACTATCAAATAAGCAATCAATCAAATCAGAGATTTAATCCCACATGAAACCAAGCACGATTAAGCACATAAGCAACCACTAGGCCTCTTTAATTTATCCTTTCATTAATTAAAACCACTTTCTAGATACTTGTAGCAAAATACTTTTACAAAGATATACATAAGTATACTACTCATGCACTATTCATTTATACTCTTTCAATGCTTGGAACAACATCCATATACTTATCTCATCGGTATAAGTATATTCACAAAACACTACAATTTCAATACTTTGAAAATGTATCCCAATACTTACCTCAATGGTATAAGTATATTAACAAATTTTAAGGCAAATTTCCTCTTTTCCAAATTCATATTTAAATGGGCTAAAACCAGATATTGTTTACTATAAACCCAAACCACTTCGCTTTTGGTGTTAAGTATAGAAAGAATACATTCTATACCACTATAAGTTAAAATGACCATTTTTAGAAATCAAATCTCAAATTCCTTTTATAAAGCCTTTCCATATTTACAAGTCCTTTTATAAATCTCCAAATTAATTTATAAAACTTCTTTTATAAATCTCTAAAATTATTTGTAAAACACTTCTTTTTATTTATAAACTTCTTTTATACATCTCTAAAATTATTTATCTCATATACTTATCACCAATCTTCAGTTTCAAGATAGAATCCAATATTTTCCATAAAACAATTATTTTATATATCACTATAAATTCACAAATGTGATTTATTACTCAAAATTATCAAAATGATAAGATTTCCATTTTACAAAATAACATTTATAAATCGATTCTTTTATTTATAAAATACCATTTATAAATCTATCTTTCTATAAACATTTTAAATAAAACGTTTCCTAAATATTTATTCCAAAATACTTCTTTCTTCTTGTAACGCCCCACTCCGAGACCCACTGTAACAAAGAGTATTACGGGAGTAATACTGTCTGTTAAAGCGGAGAATAGAGTATAGTCGGAGCTCTATAACTATCTACCGAATACGTCGAAAGGTGGAATCTATTTAAATTTTTCTCAATCAGGTGGTTCGACATATTCGGTAAATACTTATAACGAAATTACAAATGGCTAAAGATCTATCAGGACAAAGCATAATAATAAATGATAAAAACATCACAGAACAGAAACACATAACAGATATAAAATCCCAGAACAATACATCATCAATACAGATCCAAATATCATAAGTGGGTACAAAGCCACTGCTCACACATGTGAGTCAAAAATATGTGCATATCAAAGTCTGAATAATAACATAAGACGGACACTAAGATAAGCTATCTCAAAAGCATAGCAGATAAGTCCAAAGTGGAAGCACAGAAGCTAAGTCCAGAGACCTAACCTGAAACAACTCGGTCTGACCCGAGCGAAAACACTCGGGTCAGGCTAGCTAAACAATCAGTAATAACTGAGATATATAATAATGCGGTACATAAGTAAAATAGTACTTATCCAAAGAGAAGTATATTATGAACCACATGAATATAATGACGATCCCTAATCATCAATAAACAATAAAAATCTCCAAAGAGAAATCAACACCAAAGTGTAGAATAAATAAAATCGCCTCATATCATCGGCGTAGCCAAAGCTATAAAAAGATGCCCATAGGCAATAATCCCAAGAGTGACCAGAGTCTGTAATCAATGCCCAAGCAAAGATCGATGCTCCAAAGAGCAATGGGGATATACTAAAAAGTCAATGAAATCCAATGCTGAAAAGCAGTGTCCAAAGACACTGTGAATCCACAAGGTAATCGCACTTACATCGTATGGTTCCATAGAACCAACACCGAATGGAGGTACTCGAATGGATATAAAAATCATCAAATAATACCAATATTGCACGTGCACCGACCAGAGTCGTTGTTGCCAAGTACTGTAGAGTTGTGATCGATCACTCGCACAGATGCGGAACGCGCGAGACGGCAAGATCCTTCCCAGAAGGATAAAGGCCCAGAGGCGCATGCCGAAAAATAAACTGCTCCATAGAGCAGGTGTCCAAAGACGGTTGCCCAGAGGCGTGGTGACCCAGAGGTCCAGTACTGGCCGCCCAGAGGCTAATGTGTCACTAACTTCTTGGAGAGGAACCGGTAAAGGGTTAACAATGAGTCCCATACCCCACGTTCGCACTAAACGGTTTCCTAACCAATAGCAAGCTCACACTCCAAACAATAAAAAGTCTACCTCATATCATCGGTAAACTAGACCCAAAGGTCAAAACGATCAATCGAATAGGTCGGGGATTAACCGGAAAGAAAATACACACGGTTTCCATAGGCCGGAGATTTTCTAACCGTTTAAGCACCTTTCCCCTTCGCTCGACATGCTAAAAGTGAGTATGAGATTTTTATTATAGAAAATAATGGTGTAAAACGGATTTATAATTGATTTTCGAAATCACTTTTAAAACGGTCTTTTGAAAGGTCTCCTATTATGGAGTAGTTAATTTAATTATTAAAATAATATTATATAATAATTTTCAAAAGCCATTTTGGAGTGAAAAATCCTTTTAAAACCTTTTTATAAAGCCCGTGTACGAAATCCAGAGACAAATCTCAAAGAAATCGACGAAAACCAGAAAATCATCAAAACTATTCTAAGTGTTTGTAACCATTCAAAAACAGCTGTGAACTCAAGTTCGATAATTTATTTGGACCAGAAAACTGTGTCCAAATGTCATGAAAATTTGCAGGCATGTAGTCCAACATCCCTACTTTAATATGCAAAAAGAATTTCTGGATTCCGAGTTGAGACGAAGTGGCAGCGACGTCTCAAAGTTGGACCCAGAACAAGATTTACACTGTTTACAAACAGCGACTAGAGTTCAACTTCGACACGAAATTCGAAGTACCAAACGAACTCCAATGTTGTCCAAATTTTCCTGAGATGGAGTTTGGAACTCCACCTTTCTATTGAGACCAAAAACGTCGAATTCCGACTTCCGATGCGAACGTGGCGGCATCGCGGAGTGGCGCTCAAAAGCTGGAAACAAAAGGGATATTTGATTTTCATTCTAAGTGTTTGACCATTCAAAAACTGCTGCGAACCCAAGTTCGGCAATTTATTTGGACCAGCAAACTGAATCTAAATGACATGAAAACTAGTAGGCATATAGTCCAACATCCCTACTATAAGATGCAAAAAGAATTTCTGGAATCCGAGTTGAGACGAAGTAGCAGCGACGTCTCAAAGTTGGACCCAGAACAAGATTCACACTGTTTACAAACAGCGACAAGAGTTCAACTTCGACACGAAATTCGAAGTACCAAAAGAAGGCCGATGATGCCTAAATTTTACAAAGATGGAGTTCGAAACTCCACCTTTCCAACGAGACCAAAAACGTCGAATTCCGACTTCGGATGCGATCGTGGCGGCATCGCGAAGTGGAAATAAAAAATCAGAAACAGGGTTTAAAAAAAATTATTTATTATTTTTTTTTTCTTTTTTTTTTCTCGGGCTGCACCCATGGTGCAGCCCAGGTCCAGCCCTAGCCCGCCTGGGTTGGGGAACAGACCCAGCCCGGTCGGGCTGGGTGCTTCAAGGCCCCAGCCCGCGTGGGCTGGGGACCAGACCCAGCCCGGGCGGGCTGGGTACCACAAGGACCCAGTCCGCCTGGGCTGGGGACCTGACCCAGCCCGGGCGGGCTGGGTGCTTCAAGGCCCCAGCCCGCCTGGGCTGGGGACCAGACCCAGCCCGAGCGGGCTGGGTACCACAAGGTCCCAGCCCGCCTGGGCTGGGGACCAGACCCAGCCCGCCTGGGCTGGGGACCTGACCCAGCCCGGGCGGGCTGGGTGGGGGGAATATGTGCCAGCCCACTAGGGGCTGGCCGGTTCTTGGCTAGCCCAGCTGGGCTAGCCTGCATCAGCCTGGGTGCAACCCAGGCCTGTCCTGGTGCATCCAGATTTCAGTTTTCAGCCTGTTTTCAGGCTGAACAAAACAGCCAATTAAATTTGCATATTTTTGGCATTTAGGGGTGTTTTTTTCAATTTTTAGCATTAAATTTTCACCAAAATTAACTAGCAATTATCACTAATAGGTATAACTAACAATAATTACTAATAGATAGTAATTACCTTAATGAAGCAAAAGATCAAATAGTTAGAGTGCAACAATCAAAGCAAGCCAAACTCTTCCAAAGCAAAAGATCAAGCCACTTCAAGGACCCAAAATCAACAAAAAACAATAATTACAACAAGATGGAAGAGAAAAAAAAGAGGATTAAGGAGGATTAGATAATAAGAGAGAGATTGCCTTACCCTTTTTTTTCTTTAAAATTAAGCTAATCAAATTATGAAGAGAAGGTGTAACGACCCAGAATTTTTGATAATTAAAATTCGAATATTTAATTGATTTTGAATATAAATAAATGAATTTAATAAGTCGAATAATTTATTATAGGATATTGGATTTAATTTGATAATTAAATCGATAAATTAATAGTGAAATTCTAGAGATAATTGAATATTGAGTTTAAATGATTGAAAATGATTTGTAAAGTTATATTAAATCATACTGGAGTTATAGAAATATTTTAGAACTCTTAAAATTGAATTTGGAGTTAATTTGTGAAAATCGAATATTTTAATATTTAATTATCGACTGTAAAAATAGCCAATTTTCGAACAGTCTCAGAATTGAGCGAGACCAGTTCCATTGGATCCGTAATAGTTAGTTATTATCGGATTTCAATTTTCGTATCAATCGGAGTTGTCGTTTGACCGTGGCAACTCGAAACGTATCGATATCGTTTTAATTTTAATTCGGCGAGTTAAAATAGTCATTTTTCAAACGGTCTCGGATTTCGACGAAACCAGTTTCATCGGATCCGTAATGTGATATTATTGTAAGATTTCAAATTTCGTAATTTTTGGATTTACCGTTTGTCCGGTACAAATTAAAACGCCTCGAAATCGATTTAAATCGGTTTAATTTAAATTGATCGTTTTTCTCCGTATCTCGCACAGATGTTCGAATTAGCTTCCGAAACCTGTTCCATTGCGTTCGGAACGCGGGGTAAACCCCAGAAACGCTAGTCACCGCGCGTAAATCGGAGTTCGAAAAACCGGGATGAATAGTGTTCGTCGGTCCTCTATAAAAGCAACCCATCCTCTTCACAATTCAAGGAACCCTAATCTACTTCCTCCAGCCGCCACTTCTATAACCCACGGCCAGAAAATCACCACGTTCTCCTCCAATTTCCTTCCAATCCGTCGAGATTCAAGCGAAGCGTTCAACTAATAAATTGTAGAGGGCATTGCCATCTTGATATCCAACGGTCAAGATCGTAAACGGAGCAGCGTAGTGGAAGTTATAGGCTCGCGTTTTGCACGGCTTTAGGCACGTTTTTCGAAGTCAATGGGGGACCGAGCTGGTCGTGCTCGCAGCTGTGGGAGGCTCTCATGGAGGCGGTTCGTATGGCGGTGGAGTGATGGCGTCTGGACGATGGTGGGGGGTTGCGACGTTAGGGTTTTGGGGCGGCAATTGTTGGGTTCTCGCGTTCGAGTACGAGCCTGGGAGAAGAAGCTTCAGGGGACGGCCTGATTTGGTCAATGCAGAAATCAACGGTCTGGAAATATGTGGGGTTTTAAATAAATTTAATAAGTTATAAATAATTATATTTATAATTGTACAAATTTTAAACTGCGATATCTCTTTCGTACGAGGTCCTTTTCAGACGAGATTTTTTGCGTCGGGATCGTAGTGATGAATACTACGCAATGCAACTGATTTGGAGTCGTTTGGAGCTAGCGGAAATTTCGGGTAAAATTAAACGTCTGTTTAATTTTATTCGAAATAAACGCTGAAATCAGAATTAAAATCAAGGTGAGATTTTCTCACTCAAATTGAAATGTGGAATTTTTACAGTTATTGATTGATGATTGACTGTTTGGATTGTTGATATTAGATATGATAGGATATATCTATATATATAGCAGTATATACATATTGGCATATGTATATATTGGATTGATGATTTCCCGCCTCGTATAGCGGATGAGACCCTATTGCGCCGTTAGTAAGCGGATTTATAAAAACCTATATACCGCGATAATTCCGTACTGGAACGGAATTGGTATTGTGCTAACATCTTTGCATGCAGGGAAACAGGTTGGAGGGATCCAACTGGGTTCCTCAACTGTATTTATTGTTTACAGATATTGTGATATTGTTGATTATCATATGTTGATATATGATGTTTGATGTAGTGATGGACTAATTGATGCGTTGCATCATTGGATTCAAGTTTTTAAAATAACGACTTTTAATTTAAAAGGATTTTTAAAGTGATCTTTGAAATTATACGTTTTATTAAATTTTGAAGTGATTTATTTTAAATAAATAAACGTTCAAATATTAAAGTTATAAAAGTTAAGATCTTTGTGAAATATAATCGAAAAGTGATTTTTGGAATAAATAGTTGATTGATTTATAAAATGGGTTAAATTGAGATTTTTAAAATATTATAAACGGTTTACTTAAAAAGGTTTATAAAGTTGACATTTTATAAATTAAGATATTGGAATTATAAAACGAGTTTTTATAAGTGTTAAAAATGAAGTGATAATAAAAATCATATGTGAACGAGATTTATAGATTTATAAATTGTGAAGTATAAATTGTATAGAAGTTGTGGGATAGAAGATTTATAAGGAATTTACTTATAAATTAGATTTTTGCACTTAGATGAGATTTGAACGGAATTTGCTAATAAAATGATTTTTTTTAAGTTGAAATTGTCATGAAATATAAATGTGATTTATAAACGTTGTTTATAAACCCGAAGTCACTTATCTTGATAAGTAATTTTAGAAGTTAATAAAAGGAGAATTTTATAAATCGAAGTTGTTAGAAAATATAAAGGTGAATTTATAAACGTTGTTTTATAAATTCGAAATCAATTGGATTTAATAAATTAAATATAGAAGGTTGTTGAAGGAGATATATTCACGATTTTGGATAGTGAATATATCGTTAAGTAAAATGGATAGTTTTGGGAAAAGTGACATTGAAAATGAAGTTAAACATTTTAGAGATGTTTTTAAAAGGTATTATGATATCGAATACATAGATTTCAACATTTATTGTTGAAATAGACATTTTCGAAAAATAAGGAAATGGTGGATTATAACACTGTTGTTATAGTAAATGATTTCCGAAAGGAAATGTTTTTGATGTAGTATTGGGATTTATATATCTATCTAAATTTCGAATCCCTATACTAGTGATTTTGAGTCGTCGTAACGATGTTTTACGTAACATTCGTTTTGACTCAAATAAATGTGTTTAAAGAGAATGATTTCCTTAAAGTATGAACGTATACTTAATATTGATTTAAGTATATTGAATATTTTCAAATGTTGAAAATAAATGATTTGTGAAATACTTATTTTTAAATAAGTATGGAATTGCTTTTCCAATATGAAACGAAGGGTTTGAAACTTTATCTTTTAAAGATAATTTGGAAGGTGGATATTTGAAATTTGTTTTCAAACGGTTAAGTGTGGAAATTTTATATCTAGTAAAGATATTTTGGAAGATAAAATTATTTGGAAAATTTTTTGGAATCTGATGATGTTGCGCATCTTTATTGATAGTTAAATAACCGACTATCAATATTTACCTTTAGATAGGTATTTGTTGTGAATTGGATGAATTTGAATGCCACACTTATTTTTAAATAAACGCTCACTATTCGGGTTAGCCGGGAAAGGACCATGGGGTCGTATAACCCATTCCGAATATGTGATACGTCGTTATGAATTGCATTTGAAGACCCGTGTTGAAGACCGGATATTTTTGAAAACGGAAGGATTACCGTCGAGTTACTCTACATCGACTGATCTTCGATTTAGAGGTTTTATCACCCTTAGTGACGGGAAGTCCGGACGTGATTAGAAAATTATCCGGAAATGCAAGGGCTT
The DNA here is from genome assembly GCA_030737815.1 of Allium fistulosum. Lineage (NCBI taxonomy): Eukaryota > Viridiplantae > Streptophyta > Magnoliopsida > Asparagales > Amaryllidaceae > Allium > Allium fistulosum. The sequence continues at coordinate 1,211,413,339 of CM060904.1, read as the reverse complement.
CGTGAGAAGTGCCTTCGGTTCTGTTCGATCCCGGAACAGACTTGTATGGATTGTGTGTCTGACGTTACAATTTGAGATATAAAGCTGATTTCTTTCAAATACATTTCTGTTGGTGGCGGAGAATTTATTCTCTTAGCTTAACACCCTTCTCTGAGACGTACGAGCTCAGAGGTTATGTAGTTGAAATTTATCAGCGATATATCCCAATTTGGTAACGTGGCATACTGAGTGTTGCTGTGAAATGATCAGTGTTTGATCATTTGTGATATGATCATTTGTTTGATCTTATATCTTGGTGATCATAGGTTGATCATTTTGTTTGACCCGAAGCAGGGCTTTTTGAGAAAGCGTAGCTTTGTGGACGAGACTTCGTCGAGCCTCACACCCCGGAAATGGTCAAAACAGGACGAATGCAGCAAGGTTCTAGGGAGTAGCGCCCCTTAGTGTATGTCATTCCTTCTGGATAAAGGTGGTATCATGGTATGGAGCCCAGATACTTAACCTCTGTGGTTACTGCATTATTTTTTTCTATGTGGTTTGTTGCGAATCGGGGATCCTCGGGAAGATCGGTGACGATCGGGGGATGGCATACGCGTGTCAGTAGTTACCTATTTTTGCAGAGGTAACCCGGCCTTGTGTTGGCAGAGATCCGGTTAGGTTCTCGGGTCGTCTATTCCAGGGACGTACCCATCGTGGATAGGAAGTTCCTTAGCCTGACCATTTGTTGGAAATCCAAAGAAACAATACGTGACTTGTACGGTTTTAGTTGTAGAACCTGCCATCTAATATGGCAGCTATAGCAAGCATACTATAATGGTACCTATGCTGGCTAAGATTTATATTCTACTTTCGAAATGTTTTCTACACTATGCACTAATAATAATATCAAAAAGAATTTAATTTTCGCGTAGTAAGCATCTTTGACTATCATAAGAAGAAATCTCCTCCAAGTCTGCGTTTGCATTGTGTGTGTGGCGGGAGGTCTTATGGTAGTTTCATTTTCCAAAAGCATTTCGAATTGACTTTAAAATTATCCTGTGGTTTATTTTAAAGATAAACTGTTTTACGATCTCACACCAGTCACCATGACTGACTCGGAGTTTATTGTTCCCTTCTAAACTCTGGGTGCCCACCAATTTCCACACGGGCAGCCTAGAGTTATATTATCAGGATATTCTGGATATTCTGGAGCTTGGAGATAAGCTGGATGACGAGACGTAGTATTTGTATTTGATAGTATTTATTCCGCTGTGTATTTCTGTATGAGGACAAGTTATATAACTGTCCATTGATGTGATGTATTGTATTGAGTTGTATATTGACTCTGATTGATGTATGTATAAACTGGTATAGTTCTTTGTTTTAAAAGACTAGTAATTATCTATTGTATATTATTCCGCTGCGATGTGTGAGATTCTGATATTGTTTTCTGTTGCTGTTCTGTTGTTCTGTTGTTGTTCTTCTTTCTTTTTCTTCTTCTCTTTTTCTTCTACCTTCTTCTTCTTCTACTTTTTCTTTTTCTTAAAACCATAACTTTTCGAGTTTCCGGCATTCGATGGCTCAGCAGTCGATAAAGTGAGTATCGATGTTGAATTTTCGAAAGTCGAAAATTTTCGGGATGTTACATTTGGTATCAGAGCATATGGTTAAGCGACAACCCTGCTCTGTTGGGTGTTACTCATTAGAGATAGAGTCAGCAGTACTCTAGAATGAGTTTGAGTGTAATAATAGATATGAGCGCGTATTTGTTATTTGAATATAAAATTGTTTTATATTGTGATGATTGGTTTGTTGAGTGGTATATGGATTCTGGTCGGTATTGTCCGTACAACTCTATCGATAGGGATCTCTAAACACTTGAATAGAACAATTCGGCACAGTATTGTTTTAAATAGGGTAAATGAGATAATTTTGCCCAAAACTATTTTTGTATGGAAAAGAAATGTTTTTCTATGAAGTACTATAGTATATGGTTGCATGGATGTTAGGAAGTAGTAATGGTGAATTATCATCACTGAAATTGAATAAGAAATTGGAATCGTAACTCCAAAGTTAAGAAATAAAATCCTCATACAAATGAAATTTGAGAATGTAAATTTTAAATGTGATTTGTAATTTGAAACGGAATTCCAGAGAAGTTTTGGTAATGTTTTGAAAGAAATTTGAAAATTTTGGAGATTTGAAAAGTTTAAATCTTTTTGATTTGAAAATGAATTTCAAAGGTTTTGAAAAGTATTTGGAGAGATGAAAAGCTCTAAACTCTTTTCGGTTGCTGGAAAATAACTTCGATGATGACCGCGGCATCGTTGGTGTTCATTTTCGGGTTTCCAAAAGAGAAATTGCTGCCAAATTGTTTTAAATGGAAAGTTGTTTGAAAAAAATTGGAGTTTTGTTTTGAAGATTCAAATGGAATTTGAATTGTTTTCAAAATGGTTTTGAAAAGGTTGAAAAAACTCTGGAATTGAGTACTGAATTATGAAAATAAATGAAAATTGTGAATGAACGAATAAATTTGCAAGTGAATCAATTAAATAAAATGAGATTGAAAATTGAAATTCGTTTCAAATTTGTAAGAAATGAATTGAATTGAATAATTATAAATGAAGATAAATTAAATTCCAATAGAATTGAAAATGTGAATTATAAGTTCAAATGAATGTGAAATGAAAAATTGAACGAAATTGAATATGTAATTTCAATAGCGAATTTAAAGAGGATATAAGAAGAATATATTGAAAATTTGTAATCGAATTTGCAAAATAGTTGAATGCTGTAACTAGATATTATGGCTAGTAAGATACAGGTGTTATAAAGGAATTGGATTTGATTTCGAAGATAAATTTGAATTGCTCGAAAAAGGTATGTATTTGAGTTTTAATATGAGTTTTTGATGATTTCTCTCTAGCCGCTTGGCTTTTTCTTTTTCTTTTTGAAATCTGAGAGTCCGTAGGGACGTTTTGTAGTCGTACCGTATCAGCCGCGCAAAGGAGACGCTGGCGAAATTTTTCAAAAATTTAGAGTGTTAGAAAATTTTGAAGTTTAAAATTTGAATTTAAACTCGAATTTGAATTTAGAAGTTAAACAATGTTGTTTGAAACTTAAAATTTAAGTTGGAAAGTTAGTTGAGATGATAATGAATCTTTAGTAGAAAGATTTGTTTTGATAAATTGATAAAACTATTGGATGTTGAAAAATAGTAGACGAGTTAAGGACATTTTTTCCTAACTTGTAATTTCGAGGACGAAATTCTTTTAAGGGGGGAAATCTGTAACGACCCAGAATTTTTGATAATTAAAATTCGAATATTTAATTGATTTTGAATATAAATAAATGAATTTAATAAGTCGAATAATTTATTATAGGATATTGGATTTAATTTGATAATTAAATCGATAAATTAATAGTGAAATTCTAGAGATAATTGAATATCGAGTTTAAATGATTGAAAATGATTTGTAAAGTTATATTAAATCATACTGGAGTTATAGAAATATTTTAGAACTCTTAAAATTGAATTTGGAGTTAATTTGTGAAAATCGAATATTTTAATATTTAATTATCGACTGTAAAAATAGCCAATTTTCGAACAGTCTCAGAATTGAGCGAGACCAGTTCCATTGGATCCGTAATAGTTAGTTATTATCGGATTTCAATTTTCGTATCAATCGGAGTTGTCGTTTGACCGTGGCAACTCGAAACGTATCGATATCGTTTTAATTTTAATTCGGCGAGTTAAAATAGTCATTTTTCAAACGGTCTCGGATTTTGACGAAACCAGTTTCATCGGATCCGTAATGTGATATTATTGTAAGATTTCAAATTTCGTAATTTTTGGATTTACCGTTTGTCCGGTACAAATTAAAACGCCTCGAAATCGATTTAAATCGGTTTAATTTAAATTGATCGTTTTTCTCCGTATCTCGCACAGATGTTCGAATTAGCTTCCGAAACCTGTTCCATTGCGTTCGGAACGCGGGGTAAACCCCAGAAACGCTAGTCACCGCGCGTAAATCGGAGTTCGAAAAACCGGGATGAATAGTGTTCGTCGGTTCTCTATAAAAGCAACCCATCCTCTTCACAATTCAAGGAACCCTAATCTACTTCCTCCAGCCGCCACTTCTATAACCCACGGCCAGAAAATCACCACGTTCTCCTCCAATTTCCTTCCAATCCGTCGAGATTCAAGCGAAGCGTTCAACTAATAAATTGTAGAGGGCATTGCCATCTTGATATCCAACGGTCAAGATCGTAAACGGAGCAGCGTAGTGGAAGTTATAGGCTCGCGTTTTGCACGGCTTTAGGCACGTTTTTCGAAGTCAACGGGGGACCGAGCTGGTCGTGCTCGCAGCTGTGGGAGGCTCTCATGGAGGCGGTTCGTATGGCGGTGGAGTGATGGCGTCTGGACGATGGTGGGGGGTTGCGACGTTAGGGTTTTGGGGCGGCAATTGTTGGGTTCTCGCGTTCGAGTACGAGCCTGGGAGAAGAAGCTTCAGGGGACGGCCTGATTTGGTCAATGCAGAAATCAACGGTCTGGAAATATGTGGGGTTTTAAATAAATTTAATAAGTTATAAATAATTATATTTATAATTGTACAAATTTTAAACTGCGATATCTCTTTCGTACGAGGTCCTTTTCAGACGAGATTTTTTGCGTCGGGATCATAGTGATGAATACTACGCAATGCAACTGATTTGGAGTCGTTTGGAGCTAGCGGAAATTTCGGGTAAAATTAAACGTCTGTTTAATTTTATTCGAAATAAACGCTGAAATCAGAATTAAAATCAAGGTGAGATTTTCTCACTCAAATTGAAATGTGGAATTTTTACAGTTATTGATTGATGATTGACTGTTTGGATTGTTGATATTAGATATGATAGGATATATCTATATATATAGCAGTATATACATATTGGCATATGTATATATTGGATTGATGATTTCCCGCCTCGTATAGCGGATGAGACCCTATTGCGCCGTTAGTAAGCGGATTTATAAAAACCTATATACCGCGATAATTCCGTACTGGAACGGAATTGGTATTGTGCTAACATCTTTGCATGCAGGGAAACAGGTTGGAGGGATCCAACTGGGTTCCTCAACTGTATTTATTGTTTACAGATATTGTGATATTGTTGATTATCATATGTTGATATATGATGTTTGATGTAGTGATGGACTAATTGATGCGTTGCATCATTGGATTCAAGTTTTTAAAATAACGACTTTTAATTTAAAAGGATTTTTAAAGTGATCTTTGAAATTATACGTTTTATTAAATTTTGAAGTGATTTATTTTAAATAAATAAACGTTCAAATATTAAAGTTATAAAAGTTAAGATCTTTGTGAAATATAATCGAAAAGTGATTTTTGGAATAAATAGTTGATTGATTTATAAAATGGGTTAAATTGAGATTTTTAAAATATTATAAACGGTTTACTTAAAAAGGTTTATAAAGTTGACATTTTATAAATTAAGATATTGGAATTATAAAACGAGTTTTTATAAGTGTTAAAAATGAAGTGATAATAAAAATCATATGTGAACGAGATTTATAGATTTATAAATTGTGAAGTATAAATTGTATAGAAGTTGTGGGATAGAAGATTTATAAGGAATTTACTTATAAATTAGATTTTTGCACTTAGATGAGATTTGAACGGAATTTGCTAATAAAATGATTTTTTTTAAGTTGAAATTGTCATGAAATATAAATGTGATTTATAAACGTTGTTTATAAACCCGAAGTCACTTATCTTGATAAGTAATTTTAGAAGTTAATAAAAGGAGAATTTTATAAATCGAAGTTGTTAGAAAATATAAAGGTGAATTTATAAACGTTGTTTTATAAATTCGAAATCAATTGGATTTAATAAATTAAATATAGAAGGTTGTTGAAGGAGATATATTCACGATTTTGGATAGTGAATATATCGTTAAGTAAAATGGATAGTTTTGGGAAAAGTGACATTGAAAATGAAGTTAAACATTTTAGAGATGTTTTTAAAAGGTATTATGATATCGAATACATAGATTTCAACATTTATTGTTGAAATAGACATTTTCGAAAAATAAGGAAATGGTGGATTATAACACTGTTGTTATAGTAAATGATTTCCGAAAGGAAATGTTTTTGATGTAGTATTGGGATTTATATATCTATCTAAATTTCGAATCCCTATACTAGTGATTTTGAGTCGTCGTAACGATGTTTTACGTAACATTCGTTTTGACTCAAATAAATGTGTTTAAAGAGAATGATTTCCTTAAAGTATGAACGTATACTTAATATTGATTTAAGTATATTGAATATTTTCAAATGTTGAAAATAAATGATTTGTGAAATACTTATTTTTAAATAAGTATGGAATTGCTTTTCCAATATGAAACGAAGGGTTTGAAACTTTATCTTTTAAAGATAATTTGGAAGGTGGATATTTGAAATTTGTTTTCAAACGGTTAAGTGTGGAAATTTTATATCTAGTAAAGATATTTTGGAAGATAAAATTATTTGGAAAATTTTTTGGAATCTGATGATGTTGCGCATCTTTATTGATAGTTAAATAACCGACTATCAATATTTACCTTTAGATAGGTATTTGTTGTGAATTGGATGAATTTGAATGCCACACTTATTTTTAAATAAACGCTCACTATTCGGGTTAGCCGGGAAAGGACCATGGGGTCGTATAACCCATTCCGAATATGTGATACGTCGTTATGAATTGCATTTGAAGACCCGTGTTGAAGACCGGATATTTTTGAAAACGGAAGGATTACCGTCGAGTTACTCTACATCGACTGATCTTCGATTTAGAGGTTTTATCACCCTTAGTGACGGGAAGTCCGGACGTGATTAGAAAATTATCCGGAAATGCAAGGGCTTCGTGAGAAGTGCCTTCGGTTCTGTTCGATCCCGGAACAGACTTGTATGGATTGTGTGTCTGACGTTACAATTTGAGATATAAAGCTGATTTCTTTCAAATACATTTCTGTTGGTGGCGGAGAATTTATTCTCTTAGCTTAACACCCTTCTCTGAGACGTACGAGCTCAGAGGTTATGTAGTTGAAATTTATCAGCGATATATCCCAATTTGGTAACGTGGCATACTGAGTGTTGCTGTGAAATGATCAGTGTTTGATCATTTGTGATATGATCATTTGTTTGATCTTATATCTTGGTGATCATAGGTTGATCATTTTGTTTGACCCGAAGCAGGGCTTTTTGAGAAAGCGTAGCTTTGTGGACGAGACTTCGTCGAGCCTCACACCCCGGAAATGGTCAAAACAGGACGAATGCAGCAAGGTTCTAGGGAGTAGCGCCCCTTAGTGTATGTCATTCCTTCTGGATAAAGGTGGTATCATGGTATGGAGCCCAGATACTTAACCTCTGTGGTTACTGCATTATTTTTTTCTATGTGGTTTGTTGCGAATCGGGGATCCTCGGGAAGATCGGTGACGATCGGGGGATGGCATACGCGTGTCAGTAGTTACCTATTTTTGCAGAGGTAACACGGCCTTGTGTTGGCAGAGATCCGGTTAGGTTCTCGGGTCGTCTATTCCAGGGACGTACCCATCGTGGATAGGAAGTTCCTTAGCCTGACCATTTGTTGGAAATCCAAAGAAACAATACGTGACTTGTACGGTTTTAGTTGTAGAACCTGCCATCTAATATGGCAGCTATAGCAAGCATACTATAATGGTACCTATGCTGGCTAAGATTTATATTCTACTTTCGAAATGTTTTCTACACTATGCACTAATAATAATATCAAAAAGAATTTAATTTTCGCGTAGTAAGCATCTTTGACTATCATAAGAAGAAATCTCCTCCAAGTCTGATCCTTTTGAACAACCTGTTCTAATAGGCAAGTCTGCGTTTGCATTGTGTGTGTGGCGGGAGGTCTTATGGTAGTTTCATTTTCCAAAAGCATTTCGAATTGACTTTAAAATTATCCTGTGGTTTATTTTAAAGATAAACTGTTTTACGATCTCACACCAGTCACCATGACTGACTCGGAGTTTATTGTTCCCTTCTAAACTCTGGGTGCCCACCAATTTCCACACGGGCAGCCTAGAGTTATATTATCAGGATATTCTGGATATTCTGGAGCTTGGAGATAAGCTGGATGACGAGACGTAGTATTTGTATTTGATAGTATTTATTCCGCTGTGTATTTCTGTATGAGGACAAGTTATATAACTGTCCATTGATGTGATGTATTGTATTGAGTTGTATATTGACTCTGATTGATGTATGTATAAACTGGTATAGTTCTTTGTTTTAAAAGACTAGTAATTATTTATTGTATATTATTCCGCTGCGATGTGTGAGATTCTGATATTGTTTTCTGTTGCTGTTCTGTTGTTCTGTTGTTGTTCTTCTTTCTTTTTCTTCTTCTCTTTTTCTTCTACCTTCTTCTTCTTCTACTTTTTCTTTTTCTTAAAACCATAACTTTTCGAGTTTCCGGCATTCGATGGCTCAGCAGTCGATAAAGTGAGTATCGATGTTGAATTTTCGAAAGTCGAAAATTTTCGGGATGTTACAGAAGGAGAAGGAGCTTCTAAATGGAGGCCATTATTTTGTTTAGATCTAGGTTTTAGGAATTTATGAAGAGGAGGAGGGTTAGGGTTATGGGTTTAAGATATTATATAGGAGTGGGTTAGGCTAATGGGTAATGGTAAGGGGTTTTAGAAACCCATTAGGACTTAGTTTATTTTCTAATGTTATCATGTGAACCAAAATCCTAAGAAGCATTCTATTTTTAATTAAAACCTTATAATTGTCTTATTTAGCCCATTAGCCTATAATCACTTTTTATTTAAAAATTCCTCATTTCAACCCAAAATATTTTAATTTGCAAACAAATTGTAAATTTAACTTCTCAAAAATTTGTTTAGCCCCTTCTTAACTTAAAATCATAATTTTAATTTATTATTCGGTAATGCAACCTCAGGGTTGTTACAGACTCCCCCCCTTAAGAAAATTGCGTCCCCGCAATTCCTTAAATATAGAAATCGTCTATAACATCTAATCCACAACGTGCAGATTCGCACGGAAAGAAAATCCACAAAGATCAATATTTGTATTCTCACAGAGCAAGCTAAGGGTCGTGGATCCACCAATGGGATTCACAATCCTTAGTGAAGAAACCATACAAGTAACATCCAAAGATAAAGTATCAACTAGTTCCTTTGATACGAATGAGTGAGAGACAACCGTATCAAAAGAACTCTAAAAGATCTACCATGAAATAAAATAGAGCCTTCGAGAATGGAAGGATGCGTACCTCGAGGCTGAGATGAAGATGCGAGTTAAGCACGATTTCAAAGATAGATAATTCAAATGGAATACTACGGAATATAAATGTATTTCTAAACATATTCCTAACTTATCTATCCAATGTCATGAGGAAAGGGCTTTGTAATATTTGAATCATACTAGGATGTATTGTACTAAGTGTTACTGTTCTGTGTTTATTATGCTTATTCCTGAAACCAGGCTCTGATACCAAGCTGTAACGCCCCACTCCGAGACCCACTGTAACAAAGAGTATTACGGGAGTAATACTGTCTGTTAAAGCGGAGAATAGAGTATAGTGGGAGCGACCATTTGTAATCAAGCTATAACTATCTACCGAATACGTCGAAAGGTGGAATCTATTTAAATTTTTCTCAATCAGGTGGTTCGACATATTCGGTTAATACTTATAACGAAATTACAAATGGCTAAAGATCTATCAGGACAAAGCATAATAATAAATGATAAAAACATCACAGAACAGAATCACATAACATATATAAAATCCCAGAACAATACATCATCAATACAGATCCAAATATCATAAGTGGGTACAAAGCCACTGCTCACACATGTGAGTCAAAAATATGTACATATCAAAGTCTGAATAATAACATAAGACGGACACTAAGATAAGCTATCTCAAAAGCATAGCAGATAAGTCCAAAGCGGAAGCACAGAAGCTAAGTCCAGAGACCTAACCTGAAACAACTCGGTCTGACCCGAGCGAAAACACTCGGGTCAGGCTAGCTAAACAATCAGTAATAACTGAGATATATAATAATGCGGTACATAAGTAAAATAGTACTTATCCAAAGAGAAGTATATTATGAACCACATGAATATAATGACGATCCCTAATCATTAATAAACAATAAAAATCTCCAAAGAGAAATCAACACCAAAGTGTAGAATAAATAAAATCGCCTCATATCATCGGCGTAGCCAAAGCTATAAAAAGATGCCCATAGGCAATAATCCCAAGAGTGACCAGAGTCTGTAATCAATGCCCAAGCAAAGATCAATGCTCCAAAGAGCAATGGGGATATACTAAAAAGTCAATGAAATCCAACGCTGAAAAGCAGTGTCCAGAGACACTGTGAATCCACAAGGTAATCGCACTTACATCGTATGGTTCCATAGAACCAACACCGAATGGCGGTACTCGAATGGATATAAAAATCATCAAATAATACCAATATTGCACGTGCACCGACCATAGTCGTTGTGGCCAAGTACTGTAGAGTTGTGATCGATCACTCGCACAGATGCAGAACGCGCGAGACGGCAAGATCCTTCCCAGAAGGATAAAGGCCCAGAGGCGCATGCCGAAAAATAAACTGCTCCATAGAGCAGGTGTCCAGAGACGGTTGCCCAGAGGCGTGGTGACCCAGAGGTCCAGTACTGGCCGCCCAGAGGCTAATGTGTCACTAACTTCTTGGAGAGGAACCCGTAAAGTGTTAACAATGAGTCCCATACCCTACGTTCGCACTAAACGGTTTCCTAACCAATAGCAAGCTCACACTCCAAACAATAAAAAGTCTACCTCATATCATCGGTAAACTAGACCCAAAGGTCAAAACGATCAATCGAATAGGTCGGGGATTAACCGAAAAGAAAATACACACGGTTTCCATAGGCCGGAGATTTTCTAACCGTTTAAGCACCTTTCCACTTCGCTCGACGTGCTAAAAGTGAGTGTCAGATTTTTATTATAGAAAATAATGGTGTAAAACGGATTTATAATTGATTTTCGAAATCACTTTTAAAACGGTCTTTTGAAAGGTCTCCTATTATGGAGTAGTTAATTTAATTATTAAAATAATATTATATAATAATTTTCAAAAGCCATTTTGGAGTGAAAAATCCTTTTAAAACCTTTTTATAAAGCCCGTGTACGAAATCCAGAGACAAATCTCAAAGAAATCGACGAAAACCAGAAAATCATCAAAACTATTCTAAGTGTTTGTAACCATTCAAAAACAGCTGTGAACTCAAGTTCGATAATTTATTTGGACCAGAAAACTGTGTCCAAATGTCATGAAAATTTGCAGGCATGTAGTCCAACATCCCTACTTTAATACGCAAAAAGAATTTCTGGATTCCGAGTTGAGACGAAGTGGCAGCGACGTCTCAAAGTTGGACCCAGAACAAGATTTACACTGTTTACAAACAGCGACTAGAGTTCAACTTCGACACGAAATTCGAAGTACCAAACGAACTCCAATGTTGTCCAAATTTTCCTGAGATGGAGTTTGGAACTCCACCTTTCTATTGAGACCAAAAACGTCGAATTCCGACTTCCGATGCGAACGTGGCGGCATCGCGGAGTGGCGCTCAAAAGCTGGAAACAGAAGGGATATTTGATTTTCATTCTAAGTGTTTGACCATTCAAAAACTGCTGCGAACCCAAGTTCGGCAATTTATTTGGACCAGCAAAATGAATCTAAATGACATGAAAACTAGTAGGCATATAGTCCAAAATCCCTACTATAAGATGCAAAAAGAATTTCTGGAATCCGAGTTGAGACGAAGTAGCAGCGACGTCTCAAAGTTGGACCCAGAACAAGATTCACACTGTTTACAAACAGCGACAAGAGTTCAACTTCGACACGAAATTCGAAGTACCAAAAGAAGGCCGATGATGCCTAAATTTTACAGAGATGGAGATCGAAACTCCACCTTTCCAACGAGACCAAAAACGTCGAATTCCGACTTCGGATGCGATCGTGGCGGCATCGCGAAGTGGAAATAAAAAATCAGAAACAGGGTTTAAAAAAAATTATTTATTACTTTTTTTTTCTTTTTTTTTTTCTCGGGCTGCACCCATGGTGCAGCCCAGGTCCAGCCCCAGCCCGCCTGGGTTGGGGAACAGACCCAGCCCGGTCGGGCTGGGTGCTTCAAGGCCCCAGCCCGCGTGGGCTGGGGACCAGACCCAGCCCGGGCGGGCTGGGTACCACAAGGACCCAGCCCGCCTGGGCTGGGGACCTGACCCAGCCCGGGCGGGCTGGGTGCTTCAAGGCCCCAGCCCGCCTGGGCTGGGGACCAGACCCAGCCCGGGCGGGCTGGGTACCACAAGGTCCCAGCCCGCCTGGGCTGGGGACCAGACCCAGCCCGCCTGGGCTGGGGACCTGACCCAGCCCGGGCGGGCTGGGTCCTTACCCAGCCCGGGCGGGCTGGGTGGGGGGAATATGTGCCAGCCCACTTGGGGCTGGCCGGTTCTTGGTTAGCCCAGCTGGGCTAGCCTGCATCAGCCTGGGTGCAACCCAGGCCTGTCCTGGTGCATCCAGATTTCAGTTTTCAGCCTGTTTTCAGGCTGAACAAAACAGCCAATTAAATTTGCATATTTTTGGCATTTAGGGGTGTTTTTTTCAATTTTTAGCATTAGATTTCACCAAAATTAACTAGCAATTATCACTAATAGGTATAACTAACAATAATTACTAATAGATAGTAATTACCTTAATGAAGCAAAAGATCAAATAGTTAGAGTGCAACAATCAAAGCAAGCCAAACTCTTCCAAAGCAAAAGATCAAGCCACTTCAAGGACCCAAAATCAACAAAAAACAATAATTACAACAAGATGGAAGAGAAAAAAAGAGGATTAAGGAGGATTAGATAATAAGAGAGAGATTGCCTTACCCTTTTTTTTTCTTTAAAATTAAGCTAATCAAATTATGAAGAGAAGGAGAAGGAGCTTCTAAATGGAGGCCATTATTTTGTTTAGATCTAGGTTTTAGGAATTTATGAAGAGGAGGAGGGTTAGGGTTATGGGTTTAAGATATTATATAGGAGTGGGTTAGGCTAATGGGTAATGGTAAGGGGTTTTAGAAACCCATTAGGACTTGGTTTATTTTCTAATGTTATCATGTGAACCAAAATCCTAAGAAGCATTCTATTTTTAATTAAAACCTTATAATTGTCTTATTTAGCCCATTAGCCTATAATCACTTTTTATTTAAAAATTCCTCATTTCAACCCAAAATATTTTAATTTGCAAACAAATTGTAAATTTAACTTCTCAAAAATTTGTTTAGCCCCTTCTTAACTTAAAATCATAATTTTAATTTATTATTCGGTAATGCAACCTCAGGGTTGTTACAGACTCCCCCCCCCCCCCCTTAAGAAAATTGCGTCCCCGCAATTCCTTAAATATAGAAATCGTCTATAACATCTAATCCACAACGTGCAGATTCGCACGGAAAGAAAATCCACAAAGATCAATATTTGTATTCTCACAGAGCAAGCTAAGGGTCGTGGATCCACCAATGGGATTCACAATCCTTAGTGAAGAAACCATACAAGTAACATCCAAAGATAAAGTATCAACTAGTTCCTTTGATACGAATGAGTGAGAGACAACCGTATCAAAAGAACTCTAAAAGATCTACCATGAAATAAAATAGAGCCTTCGAGAATGGAAGGATGCGTACCTCGAGGCTGAGATGAAGATGCGAGTTAAGCACGATTTCAAAGATAGATAATTCAAATGGAATACTACGGAATATAAATGTATTTCTAAACATATTCCTAACTTATCTATCCAATGTCATGAGGAAAGGGCTTTGTAATATTTGAATCATACTAGGATGTATTGTACTAAGTGTTACTGTTCTGTGTTTATTATGCTTATTCCTGAAACCAGGCTCTGATACCAAGCTGTAACGCCCCACTCCGAGACCCACTGTAACAAAGAGTATTACGGGAGTAATACTGTCTGTTAAAGCGGAGAATAGAGTATAGTGGGAGCGACCATTTGTAATCAAGCTATAACTATCTACCGAATACGTCGAAAGGTGGAATCTATTTAAATTTTTCTCAATCAGGTGGTTCGACATATTCGGTAAATACTTATAACGAAATTACAAATGGCTAAAGATCTATCAGGACAAAGCATAATAATAAATGATAAAAACATCACAGAACAGAATCACATAACAGATATAAAATCCCAGAACAATACATCATCAATACAGATCCAAATATCATAAGTGGGTACAAAGCCACTGCTCACACATGTGAGTCAAAAATATGTACATATCAAAGTCTGAATAATAACATAAGACGGACACTAAGATAAGCTATCTCAAAAGCATAGCAGATAAGTCCAAAGCGGAAGCACAGAAGCTAAGTCCAGAGACCTAACCTGAAACAACTCGGTCTGACCCGAGCGAAAACACTTGGGTCAGGCTAGCTAAACAATCAGTAATAACTGAGATATATAATAATGCGGTACATAAGTAAAATAGTACTTATCCAAAGAGAAGTATATTATGAACCACATGAATATAATGACGATCCCTAATCATCAATAAACAATAAAAATCTCCAAAGAGAAATCAACACCAAAGTGTAGAATAAATAAAATCGCCTCATATCATCGGCGTAGCCAAAGCTATAAAAAGATGCCCATAGGCAATAATCCCAAGAGTGACCAGAGTTTGTAATCAATGCCCAAGCAAAGATCGATGCTCCAAAGAGCAATGGGGATATACTAAAAAGTCAATGAAATCCAACGCTGAAAAGCAGTGTCCAGAGACACTGTGAATCCACAAGGTAATCGCACTTACATCGTATGGTTCCATAGAACCGACACCGAATGGCGGTACTCGAATGGATATAAAAATCATCAAATAATACCAATATTGCACGTGCACCGACCAGAGTCGTTGTTGCCAAGTACTGTAGAGTTGTGATCGATCACTCGCACAGATGCAGAACGCGCGAGACGGCAAGATCCTTCCCAGAAGGATAAAGGCCCAGAGGCGCATGCCAAAAAATAAACTGCTCCATAGAGCAGGTGTCCAGAGACGGTTGCCCAGAGGCGTGGTGACCCAGAGGTCCAGTACTGGCCGCCCAGAGGCTAATGTGTCACTAACTTCTTGGAGAGGAACCCGTAAAGTGTTAACAATGAGTCCCATACCCTACGTTCGCACTAAACGGTTTCCTAACCAATAGCAAGCTCACACTCCAAACAATAAAAAGTCTACCTCATATCATCGGTAAACTAGACCCAAAGGTCAAAACGATCAATCGAATAGGTCGGGGATTAACCGGAAAGAAAATACACACGGTTTCCATAGGCCGGAGATTTTCTAACCGTTTAAGCACCTTTCCACTTCGCTCGACGTGCTAAAAGTGAGTGTGAGATTTTTATTATAGAAAATAATGGTGTAAAACGGATTTATAATTGATTTTCGAAATCACTTTTAAAACGGTCTTTTGAAAGGTCTCCTATTATGGAGTAGTTAATTTAATTATTAAAATAATATTATATAATAATTTTCAAAAGCCATTTTGGAGTGAAAAATCCTTTTAAAACCTTTTTATAAAGCCCGTGTACGAAATCCAGAGACAAATCTCAAAGAAATCGACGAAAAGCAGAAAATCATCAAAACTATTCTAAGTGTTTGTAACCATTCAAAAACAGCTGTGAACTCAAGTTCGATAATTTATTTGGACCAGAAAACTGTGTCCAAATGTCATGAAAATTTGCAGGCATGTAGTCCAACATCCCTACTTTAATATGCAAAAAGAATTTCTGGATTTCGAGTTGAGACGAAGTGGCAGCGACGTCTCAAAGTTGGACCCAGAACAAGATTTACACTGTTTACAAACAGCGACTAGAGTTCAACTTCGACACGAAATTCGAAGTACCAAACGAACTCCAATGTTGTCCAAATTTTCCTGAGATGGAGTTTGGAACTCCACCTTTCTATTGAGACCAAAAACGTCGAATTCCGACTTCCGATGCGAACGTGGCGGCATCGCGGAGTGGCGCTCAAAAGCTGGAAACAGAAGGGATATTTGATTTTCATTCTAAGTGTTTGACCATTCAAAAACTGCTGCGAACCCAAGTTCGGCAATTTATTTGGACCTGCAAACTGAATCTAAATGACATGAAAACTAGTAGGCATATAGTCCAACATCCCTACTATAAGATGCAAAAAGAATTTCTGGAATCCGAGTTGAGACGAAGTAGCAGCGACATCTCAAAGTTGGACCCAGAACAAGATTCACACTGTTTACAAACAGCGACAAGAGTTCAACTTCGACACGAAATTCGAAGTACCAAAAGAAGGCCGATGATGCCTAAATTTTACAGAGATGGAGTTCGAAACTCCACCTTTCCAACGAGACCAAAAACGTCGAATTCCGACTTCGGATGCGATCGTGGCGGCATCGCGAAGTGGAAATAAAAAATCAGAAACAGGGTTTAAAAAAAATTATTTATTATTTTTTTTTTCTTTTTTTTTTCTCGGGCTGCACCCATGGTGCAGCCCAGGTCCAGCCCCAGCCCGCCTGGGTTGGGGAACAGACCCAGCCCGGTCGGGCTGGGTGCTTCAAGGCCCCAGCCCGCGTGGGCTGGGGACCAGACCCAGCCCGGGCAGGCTGGGTACCACAAGGACCCAGCCCGCCTGGGCTGGGGACCTGACCCAGCCCGGGCGGGCTGGGTGCTTCAAGGCCCCAGCCCGCCTGGGCTGGGGACCAGACCCAGCCCGCCTGGGCTGGGGACCTGACCCAGCCCGGGCGGGCTGGGTCCTTACCCAACCCGGGCGAGCTGGGTGGGGGGAATATGTGCCAGCCCACTAGGGGCTGGCCGGTTCTTGGCTAGCCCAGCTGGGCTAGCCTGCATCAGCCTGGGTGCAACCCAGGCCTGTCCTGGTGCATCCAGATTTCAGTTTTCAGCCTGTTTTCAGGCTGAACAAAACAGCCAATTAAATTTGCATATTTTTGGCATTTAGGGGTGTTTTTTTCAATTTTTAGCATTAAATTTTCACCAAAAGTAACTAGCAATTATCACTAATAGGTATAACTAACAATAATTACTAATAGATAGTAATTACCTTAATGAAGCAAAAGATCAAATAGTTAGAGTGCAACAATCAAAGCAAGCCAAACTCTTCCAAAGCAAAAGATCAAGCCACTTCAAGGACCCAAAATCAACAAAAAACAATAATTACAACAAGATGGAAGAGAAAAAAAGAGGATTAAGGAGGATTAGATAATAAGAGAGAGATTGCCTTACCCTTTTTTTTTCTTTAAAATTAAGCTAATCAAATTATGAAGAGAAGGAGAAGGAGCTTCTAAATGGAGGCCATTATTTTGTTTAGATCTAGGTTTTAGGAATTTATGAAGAGGAGGAGGGTTAGGGTTATGGGTTTAAGATATTATATAGGAGTGGGTTAGGCTAATGGGTAATGGTAAGGAGTTTTAGAAACCCATTAGGACTTAGTTTATTTTCTAATGTTATCATGTGAACCAAAATCCTAAGAAGCATTCTATTTTTAATTAAAACCTTATAATTGTCTTATTTAGCCCATTAGCCTATAATCACTTTTTATTTAAAAATTCCTCATTTCAACCCAAAATATTTTAATTTGCAAACAAATTGTAAATTTAACTTCTCAAAAATTTGTTTAGCCCCTTCTTAACTTAAAATCATAATTTTAATTTATTATTCGGTAATGCAACCTCAGGGTTGTTACAGACTCCCCCCCTTAAGAAAATTGCGTCCCCGCAATTCCTT
Organism: Allium fistulosum; assembly: GCA_030737815.1. Lineage (NCBI taxonomy): Eukaryota > Viridiplantae > Streptophyta > Magnoliopsida > Asparagales > Amaryllidaceae > Allium > Allium fistulosum. The sequence continues at coordinate 1,211,395,507 of CM060904.1, read as the reverse complement.
AAATATAGAAATCGTCTATAACATCTAATCCACAACGTGCAGATTCGCAAGGAAAGAAAATCCACAAAGATCAATATTTGTATTCTCACAGAGCAAGCTAAGGGTCGTGGATCCACCAATGGGATTCACAATCCTTAGTGAAGAAACCATACAAGTAACATCCAAAGATAAAGTATCAACTAGTTCCTTTGATACGAATGAGTGAGAGACAACCGTATCAAAAGAACTCTAAAAGATCTACCATGAAATAAAATAGAGCCTTCGAGAATGGAAGGATGCGTACCTCGAGGCTGAGATGAAGATGCGAGTTAAGCACGATTTCAAAGATAGATAATTCAAATGGAATACTACGGAATATAAATGTATTTCTAAACATATTCCTAACTTATCTATCCAATGTCATGAGGAAAGGGCTTTGTAATATTTGAATCATACTAGGATGTATTGTACTAAGTGTTACTGTTCTGTGTTTATTATGCTTATTCCTGAAACCAGGCTCTGATACCAAGCTGTAACGCCCCACTCCGAGACCCACTGTAACAAAGAGTATTACGGGAGTAATACTGTCTGTTAAAGCGGAGAATAGAGTATAGTGGGAGCGACCATTTGTAATCAAGCTATAACTATCTACCGAATACGTCGAAAGGTGGAATCTATTTAAATTTTTCTCAATCAGGTGGTTCGACATATTCGGTAAATACTTATAACGAAATTACAAATGGCTAAAGATCTATCAGGACAAAGCATAATAATAAATGATAAAAACATCACAGAACAGAATCACATAACAGATATAAAATCCCAGAACAATACATCATCAATACAGATCCAAATATCATAAGTGGGTACAAAGCCACTGCTCACACATGTAAGTCAAAAATATGTACATATCAAAGTCTGAATAATAACATAAGACGGACACTAAGATAAGCTATCTCAAAAGCATAGCAGATAAGTCCAAAGCGGAAGCACAGAAGCTAAGTCCAGAGACCTAACCTGAAACAACTCGGTCTGACCCGAGCGAAAACACTCGGGTCAGGCTAGCTAAACAATCAGTAATAACTGAGATATATAATAATGCGGTACATAAGTAAAATAGTACTTATCCAAAGAGAAGTATATTATGAACCACATGAATATAATGACGATCCCTAATCATCAATAAACAATAAAAATCTCCAAAGAGAAATCAACACCAAAGTGTAGAATAAATAAAATCGCCTCATATCATCGGCGTAGCCAAAGCTATAAAAAGATGCCCATAGGCAATAATCCCAAGAGTGACCAGAGTCTGTAATCAATGCCCAAGCAAAGATCGATGCTCCAAAGAGTAATGGGGATATACTAAAAAGTCAATGAAATCCAACGCTGAAAAGCAGTGTCCAAAGACACTGTGAATCCACAAGGTAATCGCACTTACATCGTATGGTTCCATAGAACCAACACCGAATGGCGGTACTCGAATGGATATTAAAATCATCAAATAATACCAATATTGCACGTGCACCGACCAGAGTCGTTGTTGCCAAGTACTGTAGAGTTGTGATCGATCACTCGCACAGATGCAGAACGCGCGAGACGGCAAGATCCTTCCCAGAAGGATAAAGGCCCAGAGGCGCATGCCGAAAAATAAACTGCTCCATAGAGCAGGTGTCCAGAGACGGTTGCCCAGAGGCGTGGTGACCCAGAGGTCCAGTACTGGCCGCCCAGAGGCTAATGTGTCACTAACTTCTTGGAGAGGAACCCGTAAAGTGTTAACAATGAGTCCCATACCCTACGTTCGCACTAAACGGTTTCCTAACCAATAGCAAGCTCACACTCCAAACAATAAAAAGTCTACCTCATATCATCGGTAAACTAGACCCAAAGGTCAAAACGATCAATCGAATAGGTCGGGGATTAACCGGAAAGAAAATACACACGGTTTCCATAGGCCGGAGATTTTCTAACCGTTTAAGCACCTTTCCACTTCGCTCGACGTGCTAAAAGTGAGTGTGAGATTTTTATTATAGAAAATAATGGTGTAAAACGGATTATAATTGATTTTCGAAATCACTTTTAAAACGGTCTTTTGAAAGGTCTCCTATTATGGAGTAGTTAATTTAATAATTAAAATAATATTATATAATAATTTTCAAAAGCCATTTTGGAGTGAAAAATCCTTTTAAAACCTTTTTATAAAGCCCGTGTACGAAATCCAGAGACAAATCTCAAAGAAATCGACGAAAACCAGAAAATCATCAAAACTAAGTGTTTGTAACCATTCAAAAACAGCTGTGAACTCAAGTTCGATAATTTATTTGGACCAGAAAACTGTGTCCAAATGTCATGAAAATTTGCAGGCATGTAGTCCAACATTCCTACTTTAATACGCAAAAAGAATTTCTGGATTCCGAGTTGAGACGAAGTGGCAGCGACGTCTCAAAGTTGGACCCAGAACAAGATTTACACTGTTTACAAACAGCGACTAGAGTTCAACTTCGACACGAAATTCGAAGTACCAAACTAACTCCAATGTTGTCCAAATTTTCCTGAGATGGAGCTCGGAACTCCACCTTTCTAACGAGACCAAAAACGTCGAATTCCGACTTCCGATGCGAACGTGGCGGCATCGCGGAGTGGCGCTCAAAAGCTGGAAACAGAAGGGATATTTGATTTTCATTCTAAGTGTTTGACCATTCAAAAACTGCTGCGAACCCAAGTTCGGCAATTTATTTGGACCAGCAAACTGAATCTAAATGACATGAAAACTGGTAGGCATATAGTCCAACATCCCTACTATAAGATGCAAAAAGAATTTCTGGAATCCGAGTTGAGATGAAGTAGCAGCGACGTCTCAAAGTTGGACCCAGAACAAGATTCACACTGTTTACAAACAGCGACAAGAGTTCAACTTCGACACGAAATTCGAAGTACCAAAAGAATGCCGATGATGCCTAAATTTTACAGAGATGGAGTTCGAAACTCCACCTTTCCAACGAGACCAAAAACGTCGAATTCCGACTTCGGATGCGATCGTGGCGGCATCGCGAAGTGGAGATAAAAAATCTGAAACAGGGTTTAAAAAAAATTATTTATTATTTTTTTTTTCTTTTTTTTTTCTCGGGCTGCACCCATGGTGCAGCCCAGGTCCAGCCCCAGCCCGCCTGGGCTGGGGAACAGACCCAGCCCGGGCGGGCTGGGTGCTTCAAGGCCCCAGCCCGCCTGGGCTGGGGACCAGACCCAGCCCGGGCGGGCTGGGTACCACAAGGTCCCAGCCCGCCTGGGCTGGGGACCTGACCCAGCCCGGGCGGGCTGGGTGCTTCAAGGCCCCAACCCGCCTGGGCTGGGGACCAGACCCAGCCCGGGCGGGTTGGGTACCACAAGGTCCCAGCCCGCCTGGGTTGGGGACCTGACCCAGCCCGGGCGGGCTGGGTCCTCCAAGGCCCCAGCCCGCCTGGGCTGGGGACCTGACCCAGCCCGGGCGGGCTGGGTCTTTACCCAGCCCGGGCGGGCTGGGTGGGGGGAATATGTGCCAGCCCACTAGGGGCTGGCCTGTTCTTGGCTAGCCCAGCTGGGCTAGCCTACATCAGCCTGGGTGCAACCCAGGCCTGTCCTGGTGCATCCAGATTTCAGTTTTCAGCCTGTTTTCAGGCTGAACAAAACAGCCAATTAAATTTGCATATTTTTGGCATTTAGGGGTGTTTTTTTCAATTTTTAGCATTAAATTTTCACCAAAATTAACTAGCAATTATCACTAATAGGTATAACTAACAATAATTACTAATAGATAGTAATTACCTTAATGAAGCAAAAGATCAAATAGTTTGAGTGCAACAATCAAAGCAAGCCAAACTCTTCCAAAGCAAAAGATCAAGCCACTTCAAGGACCCAAAATCAACAAAAAACAATAATTACAACAAGATGGAAGAGAAAAAAAGAGGATTAAGGAGGATTAGATAATAAGAGAGAGATTGCCTTACCCTTTTTTTTCTTTAAAATTAAGCTAATCAAATTATGAAGAGAAGGAGAAGGAGCTTCTAAATGGAGGCCATTATTTTGTTTAGATCTAGGTTTTAGGAATTTATGAAGAGGAGGAGGGTTAGGGTTATGGGTTTAAGATATTATATAGGAGTGGGTTAGGCTAATGGGTAATGGTAAGGGGTTTTAGAAACCCATTAGGACTTAGTTTATTTTCTAATGTTATCATGTGAACCAAAATCCTAAGAAGCATTCTATTTTTAATTAAAACCTTATAATTGTCTTATTTAGCCCATTAGCCTATAATCACTTTTTATTTAAAAATTCCTCATTTCAACCCAAAATATTTTAATTTGCAAACAAATTGTAAATTTAACTTCTCAAAAATTTGTTTAGCCCCTTTTTAACTTAAAATCATAATTTTAATTTATTATTCGGTAATGCAACCTCAGGGTTGTTACACTTCTTTTAAAATAGAATCACATTATTATAAAAGATAAATTCCTCTTTTTCTTTATAATAAATACTTCTCAAAATACTTTTAAAACATTTCTATATATGTTAGAAAAGACCAACAAAAAGGTTAAAGTAAAACAGAGATATTCAAAAGCCATTTTTAAATAAAAGTCACCAAAAATTCCAAAGTCAAATATAAAATCATCCTCCTAATCAAAGCCATTTCCAAATCAAAAACAGCAAATGCTAGTATTTCAAAATACTATAATGAGGTCCAAGGCTACCATACACTTAACCAATGTTATCAATATTTTCATTCTAAAAAGAATTCAACTTTTTTGGCATATCAAATTCACACCCAATATGGCCAAGCTAACAAGTTTCTAGCACTCAATAATTTGCAATCAAAAGTAAACACATAATTTATCCAAAATTAATTAACCCATATATTAACTAACTTCAAAAAACATGATTTTTCTTTACAAGCACGGAACGTGGATTTATTCTACTCGGTAGATGTCCAAAATACTCTATTCAATTTAATTAGAGTTGGATGGTGTTTTATTCTGCTAAATTGATATCATAACCAAAGTATAATTAATTTAACCAACTTATTATTTAAAACAATGTAGTTATATTCAATTACAATTATTTCATCATAAATTTATACTTCATTAAAACTGTTAACTATTTATACCATAGTATTGTACTTGTTAATACAAGTCTAATGCAAAAATCTATGGGTCAATTAGATTTATAATGAAGGAGATATGGCTTTTTAAAAGTTAGCCTACTTAATTTATTAAAACAAATAAATTAATATTATTGTCACCAACACAGGCCCAACCCGAACTTCTCGACCTGAAATCGCACTCTACAGTGCTTGTCCTCCCAATTTTTAAAATGTGCTCAGCAATTAAAAAAAGGACCATCTCGTTCATTACACGACCAACGCCTCTATAGCCACAGCCAGCCACCGCCAACCCCACCGATTGACTTGTCATTTTCCCACTCACCACCAGCCAAGCCCATGCCAAGCTTGATGCAACTGATTGCCGCCATCATGCCAAAATTTCAACCCTAAAATAACCATGGTCGAAACTATAAACGAATTCGCCGTTTCCACCATGGTCCATCCGACCGCCCCAACCACTGCCCACGACCTCATCTCAACCCAAGCTTCGCTTCAGTGCCACCTACATCATCAGAAAAAGCTAGATGAACTCATCTTTCTCCCTATGATGATTCTGACCCTTAAAAATCTCTAGATAGTCACCAAAAATCACGTCGTGCTGCCACGAACACAACCCCATGCTCCGATCTCCATTCCATGTTCATCGAAAAACAACCATAATTGGACAATCACTGTTATCGACCAACTGCCGCCACTCCGCTTGACGAAACAATGAGTGACTATTTTTATAAAATACTAGAGATGATAACAAACAACTTTACAGCTGATCACATTGGTAATAGTCGATGGTTTGAGAGTTAGTGATTTTTAAAGTCAAGGGAGGAGGTTTATTTTCTTGGTTTTGAAATGTATAGAGGAGTCGAAGAAAAGAAAACAATGTATAAGAAGAAGAAAAGGAAGCGTTTGAGAAACATATATATAGGCAGCCACTACAAATGAAGTGGTATACAAAATGTTGCTTCTCTACAACATACAACAAGGCACAAAGCGCAATACATATAGCACAAAGTATAAGACAAAGAAATAGACAAAGGATAAGGAAGAAAAGATATGTGTAGATTTTGTTTTGGGGTGACCACTACACAACCCTACGTCCGCGTACAGACTGCGAACGACAAAAATAAAAATACGATTGCGCATAACAATACAACATGAGCACAGAACAACAACAATAACACTGGTTATTTTATTCTATGAAATTTCTAATAAAATCCTTTTCATTTAAAAAATGAAATTTCTGTTAAACAAATATTTTGGAGAAAATAAATGGTTTAAATATGATTTATTTATTGTATGAAAAAAATTATGAAAGTAATTTTTAAAAGAAAATGGTTTTAATACGGTATGGGATTTTTATTTAGAAAGTCCTTTTCAGTATTGTTTTAAAAATGTTGAAGTTGGGAATCAAATAAGATTTTGGGATGGAATGAGAATTTCATAACTTAAAACCCTTGAAATTTTATATTGATATTTGAAACTTAATATGAAGGTTATGAAAATGAATATTTCTAATAAAACACTTTTTACTAAATTATTGGTTGAATGGTGTGAAGTTCTGTATAATGAGACTTTTAAGCAAATGGCTTAGTAATACTAAAAAGTATGAGACATTCAATAATACTTTCCTGATTTCTTCTTTGACTCATTTTATGAAATATATGATTATAATGAATTTATTTCTATATAACGAGGACTTTGAATAAATGGATTGGTAATACCGAGTGGTATAGGATGCTCAATAATATATTTTTTGGTTATTCTTTTGACTTTTAATATGGTATATTGTTTGACTGATCAAGTGTAATTTATAGGCATCTTATGAACATTCGAATAACATTAAGTGTTATGGACACTCAAGTGATACTTTCTTGATTACTTCTTGTAAGTAAAAATCACATATATCCAATGATATGGGGTTAGGAATTTTAAGATATCCTTTAGAGGTTATTCTCTTTGGAGTTTAGAAGTTGAGGGATTTATTTCTCTCCAAGGGATAGATGTTGAGAATTTTTTTGTAAATGTATAATCTATTCACTAAGTCCTAACTAGTCGAGAGTTATTTATCTCCTAGGACTAGAAGTCGGGAATATATGTCTTTTTTTATATTACTCTCTTAGGGCTCGTGAGTTAAGAGTTACTACTTACATTAGGGCTTATGGATTCGAGAGAATTGTTATATGTTATAAGCATATATTATTGGGTCATTCCCCTATCGCAAGCACGTGATTAGGATGTACCAGATTGGCTTGCATTCATCCTAGTAGCTTTATCAAGGGTCGTGCCATAAATCTATAATGTTAATTTGTTTAGTTTGTAGGTCGAGAGTCATTACTCTCACTAGAGCGATTTCCTCGATGTTACTTAAGATCAATAGTCCATTACCAAGGACAAGTAGGAGTCGTGACCAATGCAAATTATTTTCATGCACATGGATGGATACAAGTCTCATGATTCTAGGAGCAACCAAGGGACTATAAGCAATAGGCTGTGGTCACTAGCATTACTTATAACATTTTTGTATGCTTATCAGTCTTCGATTTGGGACATTAAGTAGGTTTGTTTGGTATACTCACTAAATTATAACCTAATTTGAGAGACAATTATTATAGGACATTAGACACTTGATGTGTGCTCGTCTATCATTTGAGATAACTATGCCCAAAGGTTTGCTTTGTGCTTATCTGTCTTGACTTGCTTCATGCTCATCATTACATAACTTATTGTATGCTCGTCATTCTTTCATACATGCTCAATGCTCGTCCATTATTTGTATGCTTTTCCTAGTTGTGAGATCACCACTATATGAACTTGTTGTGTGTTCATCCATGTCGCTTATTTTCTTATTCCTATTTGTTTTCATATCACCCTCCTATACTATGCCATGTTCAGTTATACTTGTATTTTATGGGTAATTCTTGTTATGTGATGCATGGTATATTATTATTGATGCTAGTTTAGATGTTTATACTATGCCATATACATGTCATGTATCTCATTACCATGCAATATTGTTTATGTACTCACATTTGAATCTAGATATAGTCTGACCCGTTTATCATTTATATATATTCGTGTATGTTTGAGATGTTCATGTGCATGGATTTTAGCCTCTTTGGATGTTGGGCTTTTTGAGGAGGAATTATTATACTAAGATATATTTTTTGAAGTCTATATGTGTTTTTTCTGATGTCTCCATGTATGTATATATGTGATGTGTTTAAGATGCACATTATACTTAAATCGCATTATTGTATATTTTGTAGTAGGTTAGATACCTCATTTTGTAAATCTACATTATGTGTGTGTATTATGCTATTATATTTTTCTCTATGTTTTGCGACTCTTTTTTCTCTAATTATATTATGCATTGTTCTACCCTTGAAAGCACATGTGTTATCGCTTTATGTTGATACCGAGTATGTATATTTGATATATTTTATGAAGTAAGAATACTATTGATGTTAGCCCATTTGAATATTCATATGTGATCACCCAATATTGCCTTATTCTTCGCATTACTAGACAATGTTACTTTATAATATTCTTTAGTGGTATGGGTATAGAGGTGGGGCATTATAGGAATAAATTGTGAAGTTTAGGTATTTGTCAAGAGGTGGAAATCTTGATTCAGGGTGAACGATCTCTTATTGATTTTATTTTGTTGGAGATAGGCGAAGCAGATAGCATGTAGGGCATTCAATGGCTTTTAGTCCCTAGGCCCAATAGTAATAGAGCACTCAAATTTAACCATGGCATTTAATTACCAAAATAGGCTATCACAATATCAGGCTATAATCCCTCTCAAAACCCAACCAAAGTTTCTCTTTATCAATTAAAACGGACGGATAAAACTACTGTAAAAGCTTTACATTATTACATACACCCATATATGGCCCACCACCAGAAAGCCCGATTACTAGTTTATAGAGTTAGGGGTATGCCATAGGGGAAATTAGTGTAATTATTACATATATCAAACTCAATAATCAATCTTATTTGAAATAAAAGGTATTTTCTTTGTATTATATACTTGATATAATGTGTTATATATTAATTCATTGGTTAATTAAATTAAACTATATTTTATAATAAATCCATAGACAATATGTTTTGTGATAGTAGATAAAATGCATTGTAACCATGAGTGATTTATCATAATAAAATAAACATACTATTTTAAACACTCCCAGTCAAGATGTATTGAGGCTGGATATCGATGCATCCGTCGAGACTAGAGTACGTAACGCTATCTAAATTTTAGGAACTCATGACCGTTGGAGGACCCAAGGGGTTACATGGTGATATTTGAGTCAAGTGGAGGTATTGAAAGTAAAACACTATTCAAAAGAGGATTCGCCTTCTTAATTATATGAGGTTAGTATCATGGTCAACTGAAGTCAACTCAAAGTCAAAGTCTTTGGCAAAGTAGTTCAGTTAATAATAATTGTTATTATTGAACCAAGGACTTTGTGTTTGGAATATAGTGTGGAATATGGACAATATTGGAAGTTTGACCATTACCAAATTCCATTATTCCAAAGGGATATAGTTTTGACGAGGAGAATTGGTATAAATAATTGTCACTAATGGGTAACTCTTAATAAAGTAAAATTGGAGTTTATCAAAACCAAGTAAGTGATAAATTTGGCCAAAAGTTACACCACTTGCTAGGTGATGTATGAATGTTTATATTTGAATTTTTCGATGTTATTCCCTGACCAAATTTACACCTAAGAGTCACACAACCGAAATGGTGAATACTCCTTTTATCACCTGATTTAATTAATTTGTAATTGTTATAAATTAATTAAATTAATTAATATTTATGAAATATTAATTTGAAAATTTTGCATTTGACGTGTTGAACAATGTATTTATAATAGTCATACATATATTAATCAATATATGATATTGGTACGCATTTAAATTTTGATTTAAATGCAACGGACACTGTTTGGGCTAGAATTATTTTTGAAGCCCATGTATGGCATGAAAATTTCTACCAAAATAGCTTGGATGTGCAGCCAAATGTTGGCAACATGGGAGGCTTTTCAATAGTTTAAAAGAGTGGAATTGGTAAGAGAGAGATAAGGATGTGATCCAATTTTCTCTCTAGTTGACTTCTTATTTATATTCCACTCTCTACACTATTTATTTTGAGACTTTTTTCTCTCCTTCCTCTTGCGAATTTTTACCAGCAAACCACAATTTAAACCCAAAATAAATCCAAGATCAAATCACATCAAAACTCTTCAATTTGGGTGGTAAAGCAGTTAGGGAGCCAACAACTCTAGGACCTGGAATTTGGTTCAAGGAGCCATTTCATCCTTTCAAAGTGAGATCTTTAGCCTTGGTGAAAGGTATTCAACATGTTTACTAATTCATTTAATATTATTATTTATTATTGTAATATATTATAGGTTATTAGATTATTTTCCGAATTTATTGTATCGATGTTCTATCACATATTGGATGGTTAATATATTTATGCATATATATATTAAAAAATATATTATTCTTTATGTTTGTTGGTATTAAACTCATGGGCTAAAAATAAAAAATAAAAAAACCATTTTTAATTAAATAATATTACATATGATTTTATCAATTAATAAATTATATCCTAAAGATTAAAATCATATAATAATTATTTTAAAATCTCTAAAATTTTTGTTTTGTACAAAAATATTTTGGTAGCAAATTTTACTTTATTTTAATTCATATTTATATATTATATAATTAAATATTAATATAACTATTTATTTAACTAAAAATTGATTATTTATTAATATATATATATATATATATAATTTGAAATTAATTATAAAAAATTATTAATAACATTGCGTAATTTTTATATTTCAAAAATAATTTTTTACATATTTTAATAGTTAATTTCGATCGATTTTTAAATTATTTTATAATTGTTTATTAAAAATTATTTTATAAACCCCAAAAAAAACTTATGCGATGAGCTCCAAGTCTGCTAGTGTCAATTTTTGTAACAAACCGCCTTTTTGACCGTTGAAAGTGACACCAAACACCACCTCTACATTCGAATATCGAATATCCAATCGACAAAAAGGCAGATTATTAGGGTAAATATAAAAAAAGAACAAAAAACAGAGAAAATCAAAGTCTCACGGCGGAATCGACAACATATATGATAACAAGGACAGTAAATACCATCACTCCAAAAATACAAAGTATATCAGAGTTAAAAACAAACCTTATCAGTTGGACAATTATAAAATTCTGACCTTATAATTGTTGACATGGATACTGTATAAAAGTGGAAAATAAAACATTACGATGGGTGAACCTCTAGATCCTCTCCAAGAGCTCCACAACACTAAAGACAACCTAGAAAAATACCCAGTCTGACCCAAGCATTATAATAAAATAACATCTGGATCAGTCTGAAAATACCAACGTGAGATAACTCAAAAAATAGGGAACATATAAAAGTTCTTTGAAACCACGCCGCTAAGGCAGAACAGGTTTTTACCTCACAAGAATAACATCCATACAGGATTTTGGGAATGAAAGTCAACAAACGATGGTATAGCGAAAATCGCTATAACGACATTTAAACAATTTAAATGGAATATCAAGATTTATTTCAATTAAACATCAATATAATAGCATAAGGATGTAAATAAATAATTATTGGCGATAAATCCTTTAGGGCCTCTCTATAAATTTTTCTCTGTAAAACAATGGTTATGGATAATATATATAACCTTATGGGTTCATAACAATCAAACTAATTTGCCATCAATTTTCCAAATGGAAATCAACCAAACAATCAATCACACAATTTAACTAACATCCAATCAATCAATAATAATTTATAGCATTGTAGATATGATATATTAAAATTGAATGTGATGTAAATTCACATTGATTCTAGTTTTCACCGAAATGTTCCTTTTTGAACTAAAACCGAACGGGCGTTCGATTTTAACCAAAAAATTCCACTAGCTCTAAATCATACTAAACCAACTCCATTGCAAAGACAATGTCCATACGAGTGCAATGCAACGAACGTCGTTCGAATCCGACCTCGTACGCCAAAGTTATACATTTTACAAGTTATATGAATTAAAATCAATAAATAACTAATATTATTTACAAAATACCCCTGCTCTAACTCATCCTCTTCTTCCCTCTTCTCCTCAAACGTGCATAGTGAAGATAATGAAACCCAATCAAACATGCACGACATTCCAATGACATGGCGCTACAGTCCGCTAAACTCAAATTCGTCTTCGCCATCGCGTCGCTCTACGCGAGAGCAACCACCCGGACCCATCACCATGTCACTCGCACCCCTCCATCAAAACACATCCTCAGCCATCTCCAATCGACCCCATCAGGTCGCACGACCCATTTTGCAGTTGATCCCCTTGAAAATTTGAGTCTACGTGCTAAACTCCCCTACGAGTCCAAATTCGAGCTTCGTTTTGCAAATCGATGAGCACAATTTGAAATTAACCAAACCCTAACTCGACTGCCTCTAAATAAATCTCGGCCAGTCATGTACACACGCAATAAGAATGGTATAAAATTGAAGACAATCATCGTATGAGTTTAAAGGAACTTTTTTCATGATTTTTCATTGCTTGATTTCTTAATTGTGAATTATTAAAGTTTTTGTTTTGTAGTTGGAAGTTTTTAATTCATGTTACTGGCATTGTTTTTATAGGGAGGAGAAAGTATGGGCTGGGTGAGGGAAGTATAGGCCTGATTTGATGGGGTATAGGGTTGAATTTGAAAAGATTTGATTTTTCATATTATTTTTTTCGAAAACATTTGACATTACATACCTAAAAATCGCGAACTCCAATCGAAGCGTGCCAACTAGCGTTTTATACCAATGCCCCTATTTTAAACTCAATGGAACTATTTTCGGGACCTAATTCCAAACTATATGAAAGATAGCTTTTCAATCCAATTATTTATGATATTAATTGCCAAGCATTTTGAGCTCGCACAACCACACGGTATGTCTGATCATTGTGAAACTTAACGGTATACAATAACTTATTATTCCGGATCTAATGGCACTATTTTATCAAAGTCCGAGACAGTGCCTCGGAATGTTGATTTCACCAATTTAAATATTTTTTTATATTTTCGATCCAATTATCGATATTTATTCGATCTATTTATATTTTTAAATATATTTACAAATTGAATTCATCTATATTATTTATTAATTAAAAGGAGTTAAATATAATTATTAAATTCATTTATATTTAAATGATTAATCATATTTGAATTCAAATTATTAAATTCCAAAAATCTTGTAATTTAAGGATTTAAAATTCATTAAACATTTAAAATTAAATGATCAAAATTCTGGGTTATTCCAATTTTATAATATATGTATATATGTATGTATATGCACATGTGTTTGTATATTTATAATTATTTATTATCTAAAATATAAAAAAAATTAATTTTGTCGTTGGGTTTGCAGCGGCAATTAAAAAAATTGTTTTATATTAATTATTAAATGGTTTTTTATTTAATATAAATGAATATTTATACAAACATATTAATCATGTAAATTATTATAATTATTATTTCCATATATTTATATATAAATATATGATCATATATTATAAATGTATAATTTGATGTGTGTGTATATATATGGATAAGATTTAATGCACATGCACGCGCATGCACGCACGCACACACAGATACACACACACACACACACACATATATATATATATATATATATATATATATATGTGTGTGTGTGTGTGTGTGTGTGTATGTTTATGTGTATATATCCATTTGGACGACACATTGAATACTAGAGGGTTGAACATGTTTGTTGTAGTGAAAATCCCAACACCGGTACACGAGCATGTTAAGCCATGCACACTTTATCATGTTGCACGTGCATATAAATGCATATTTGTATATGATACACATATTTAAACCTAATAAAAAATAATATAGAGTAAAAATTTATTTATGAAATTAAAATAAAATAATGATTTTATTTTAAAAAAAATTAGAGAAGTTCTAAATGAATTAGACTTTATAGGCCCAATAAAAATCCAAAATACTAAAAAAAATTAAAATTCACTAGTTTCTTCCGTTGTGGGTTGGCCCACTTCCAACATTGATATCAAAGCCCAATAACCTATGCGGTCTAATTTAGTCATATTAGGGCTACCTAATTAAGCTTACAACCCAGTTGGTAGGGTATCTAAGAAAGATAGTGTCTTGGTTGGATTGTTTGGTAATAAAGTACCATACTCTACTTGGCTACCGGCCTGGCCCAAACAATTATGTGAGCCCAAAGGTTGCCCCTAATAGAAAAGACTCAAATTTAATGGGTTGGCTAATTTCAAAATTGTTTTGAAATTAAAAATAAAAGTTTTAAATTTAAAAGTTAAATTTAAAATAAGAAAAATATTATAAATGTTATAATACAGATTTTCAATTTTTTGGAAAATTAGAATAAAAGTTTTAAATCCAAAAGTTAAATTTAAAATAAAACACATATTATAAAAGTTATAATATAATTTTTAAAAATGTTTGAAAATGTTATAAAATTAATTTCAAAAATATTAGTTATTAATAAAATTAATAAATTAATGAATTAATTAAATATACCTACTTGTATAATATATAAAATGATACATGTTATGTTGTCTTGAATTGTTTAAGACAATATGAGTATACATGTGTGTATAAAAGAACTTTTAAAATTAATAAAATTTAATTAAAATTGTTTAGTTAAATAAATTAATTAATTAAAATACATATATAAGATATATGTGTGTTACTATAAAGGTTATAGTTTATACATATTCAATATAATATGTTATAATTAAATAATATAATAATTAATTAAAGTGTTGATTAATTAAATGAGATCTAATTAATATAATGTTACACATAAATATTATATATGTTAAATAAAGTATAAAAGTTATATAATAATAAAACTCATACAATATAAATATATAAACTAAAGGTGGAATATTAAAAAACCCTAAATAGATTTACGGAATAAATACATACGTATAATACGTATACCATGATTTCTGATGTGTTTGACACTTGAATCTTGAAAGTATTTAATAAGAAATACATTATTCCATAAGTCGATATCACTTAATTAAATATATTAAAGATTATTAATCTTTAGCATAAATGTTGTCCTTTACAATTTATATATTAATAAATTACTTGCATACTCTTTGGTTATTGACCAAACTCAAGCTAGAGATGTTATGTAGTATTATTAATATATCGAATAGATGAGGTAAGATAGCCATATGTATTTGCTGAGAAAACTTAAGGTACATTACTATACATAGGCCGTCGTGAAATGGTAAGTATAACTGAATAATCTCTTTCGATTTGTTTAGCAAACTCAAGATCGAAATAAAATTAGGACAAGGAACCATGGGTTAGGAGTTGTATATGATACAACTGATAAGGAGTTATCCATAGTTTGTGGGGCTATGATTTATTGAGAAAATTCAAGGTCAGAATCCTATGACAAACGAGTCCTAGCACACACTAGTGTAGTCGAAAGACTTCTATGTTTCATCTTAGGGTTTGGAGAAACATAAAAGACTAGCGGGGGCCTTATCAAAAAAATTGAAATGGTAACATTTGACCTTTCTAATATTATAAGAATATGTGCTATATAAAGTTATAATAATCTACATTGATAAATTCATGCAATAAATATAATTGATAAAATGTTTATCAATTAAAATATACAAAAGAATTGAACTAAATATTGAAAAAGAAATATAAAATGTACTTACCAATAAATTTTTGCATGTTGACCCATGCAAGTGACTAATCATACAACCACTAAATACATTCATAATTTGGTTATTTATGAGATTAAACTTGCCTGAGATTGTGTTTTGTCTTCAATGGGTTTCGAACTCAAAAAGCAATGTAATGACATGGATATTTGATCCATATGCGATCATATAAATATTATATGGTAAATGATCATAATTCGTAATGTATGAAACCTTAATGAAATTAGTTTATTGAAATAAGCAGATAAATTGTAGTGTGAGATCGTGTATTCAATATGATTGATTACAATAATGGCCTTGTTATGTTAAATGTAACAATAGACCATAGGCTATAAGACAGATCAAAGAATTCAATCATTGAAATATCAGTTTGATCAGTTTACGTAAAATGTAATTTACTTGATATCCTTAAAAGTTAAGGATGACCAAATGCACTTTTGTAAAAAAAATAGTTGTGGTATTGTAGTAAATATTTCATTTGAATGGTTCGACCGTTTAGAAAGGAAATCGAATGTATAAGAGTTTGTGTAACCTAAGACATAATTGGGAAGAAGAGAGTGAATGGTCATTTCTGCTTTATAAAAAAATTTGAAAACAAGAATTATAAAGTAATAAATGATACTTAACATTAGAATGAGAAATATGATTCTATTCCAAAATATATTTTCAAATAGAAAAATTGTTTTCTATGAGATTTATTGAGTTTAAGATATTTGATCTGAAAATTCTCGACTGTAAACTGGTTACAGTAGATGGAATAAATAGACTATATTAAGTGGTTAAATGGAACTAAGTATTTCTTACACTATTATAGTAATGGCAGAAATAGTAGGAGCATGTAATATAGCACTTATTAGTCACATCAAGATATGAAAATTGTTTTCATCAAATATACAAACATTATTTATTAAATGATAACTGTTTTTTCAGTGTTTACTGAAAATAAATATAGCTTTTTTCAGTACGAGTATTATTAATATTCGTTATAAAATAAAACTATAATCGTAGTATTTGTAATGCATTGGAAAATACAGAACCATTTGAAGTTATTTGCAATTATTTTGGAATTATAGACTAAGTCATAATTCTGAGAAATAATTATTCGATTATATGATTATAATTTATATGGTACTAGAGAACTGTATCTCAAATAATTAAGGACAATGCACCCATTCAGTGGGGGCATAATAATAGTTGATGAACTTTTCGGATCGATACATATTGATGAATGCAATCTCAAGTCTATTAATACCAAAATAGTTCCACATACTTTGTTATATTGACCAATGAGTTACCATCGACATGGACATGTGTATTTGATACACATGAAGTATGTCTATGTAAGCTCATAGGTTATAAAATGAAAGTAAATATAATAACATGCAATAAAAAATAAAATGATTAGGTTTGATCAAATAGGTATGTAGATTGGGAAAAATTCTGAACATGCCTAAAAATGAATAAAGATTCAACCTTAAAAATCACTCCTCTCTGTGATACACAATGATGTATAGATAAGGAGTAATCGAACTTCATTGAACGAAGTATGATTAATTATGAGTGAAGTTGAGTGAACTTTTTTCTATAAGGTTCATGTGCTTGAGAGTATCGCACGAGGTTAAAATTAATTTCTCCTAAAGAATGGTTTACAAAATCATATATGAAAAGGGTTTTTAAGAAACTCTAACATATCCTAAGCCAAAGAGTTAGCAGGTTGTGTGAGTAAAAAGACTACATGTAATAATTGTTTGTGAGGAATCTTGTAGGAAACGTCCTAAAAGGAGTTTGGGAAAGACTATCATTGGATGAACACTTTACGTCTTGAACATATGTTTTATAAACTAAAAATCAAATCAGTTTTACATATAAGGCAATTCATAAAGTGTTTATGAATACCTATTCCATTGCACCGAGAAACAACTCTTGTTTCAAAAATCCCAACTTCATGGCAAAGGAATTTCTTTGAGAAACTATTGGTAGTAAAATGGATTTGGATACGATTCGAAGATGAAACTAATTACGAGGGTTGAAATGAAATTAAATAAATCCAAATAACCACAAAGCATTAGAATGTCTAATAAATATTCTCGCACACTTAAGAGAGACTATGAGTTTCTATCAATATCAAGAATATATATAATCCTCAGTTGCTAATTAAACCATTAAGAGTATTCACTCTATGATATGGTATGATACACAAATCCAAAAGGATTTTGAGTACTTTATTAGAATATAATTTTCATAGTCATACCCAAAGGGATGTGATCCATCGACCGTGATTGTGTCATTAAGAGCTAGACTAACATAGCTGGAATTTAATGAGCAACGTTGATAAGAATAACATCATAAATTTCAATTGTTAAAATAAGCATAATAGATTCATCATTCAACTTGCTTAAGTAAATTTGGATTTACTCGCAAAATTATTGCTTGGTATGGCTTTGTGTTAGTACAAATGTGTTGAAATGGAAAATGCTAAATAATGATTTAGAATGGACTTTTTGCATATGACAATCAAATTGTCCCGAAGTTAGTAGGAGTGATACTAAGTTCGAGGGTTTAGGATATGATCCAAGATATGATATGAAAGTATCATTTTATAAGCATCGGAATTGAATACGTATTTTGATAGAAATATCGAATGGTTTGAATTTTGTTCAAAATGCAGAGAAAGCGTGTGTCCATAAGAAAGAACCACTAAAAGGTATAAAGATATTTCTAGACTATGAGTGAATAACATACTGCTGATTGTTAACAATTTACTTATCTTAAAATCAATAATCAGTTGTTAGTTTAATACTTGATATTGGATTTGTAAATTATATCTTTTATATTAAGTATAAAGAATGTTGGGAATATCCCAAATGATATGCAAGATACCATATTAAAATGTTTAATATGGAACATGTAAAATGGGTTCCTTATGCTTTAGCAATAGGAATTATCATACATGTTATATTGTCTACATGATCGTAATTTACTTGCGTAATTGATACATGAAGAAAATATCAAATACAAATAAAGGTAACTAAATGGTAGTTTAGTATTCTCGAGTATTTATGAAATACTAGAGAATTGTTTATAGAAACACTAAACTCCTTATGAAGTAGTGTACAAACTTAAACTTCATGAGCGGTATTGAGTATAACATGTCAATGTTAAATTCATGTTCAAACCTTAAATAAGGAGCTTTAAGTTGGAAATGTTCCAAATAAAACATCATCACTAATTCAACGAAAGGCTAAGTACATTGTCTTGAATAGTACTAAGAAAAAAGTAATGTATAAATATGAATGCACAAATTTATAACTGAGCTAGGGGTGATTCTAAGTATTAAGAATACTAATATATGATAACAATGCAATAATAAGAGCTCACTTGAGGTCGGAAAACATACTCTGAATAGTTCCACATGATAAAGGTAGTATATCAGCATCGAAGATAGTTGATTGATAGAGTAGATAATTAAACAACATAGCATATCATTCACAAAGGGTCTAGGTTGATCAGTTCTCATCAAACTGACCGAAGGGATGGGATTGAGATTCTATAATTGACCCCTGTTAGAAATGCGGATTACGGATCTTAAGGCTAGTATAAACACTAGAAGGGGGGTGAATAGTGTTTTAAGGAATTATTAATTCTTTATGAGTTTATATTAATTTGAACACTAATGTATGCAATATTCAGACACAGATATGATCAATGATTCAAACACGGATGCAAATATAAAGTAAAAGTAGTAAAGGAAAGAACACACCGAATTTTATACTGGTTCGGAGTTACCCTACATCCAGTCCCGCACACAAGTACGGATTTTCTTTCAAAAGCAATCTTTACAATTACAACCCTCGATTTCAAGGCCACGAGGTACACCACTCCAGATTCACAATCCTCTAGGTAGAGATACTTGATTTCACAGGCAACAAGTTCACCCAGTTGATTTCCTAGGCTACAATCACACCTTTTCTCACTTGATTGATTTCCAAGGCTACAATCACACCTTTTCTCACTTGATTGATTTCCAAGGCAACAATCACACCTTTTCTCACTTGAATAATTACAAAGAAGTTTATAACTCTGAATAGCACTGAGGTCTTGTTGAGATAGTGATAGAGAATCAAACCAGAAATGATCTAGTTAGATTCAATGGTGATTTCGGTAGAGTAATGGTAAGAATATATATAAAGAAATGTGGAAGAAGAAGAAGAGTGAAAACCAGAAAAATATGATATAAAATTCGTTGAAAACATCCCCTATTTATAGAAGAACAACAGCCATGTCCATTTGTGAAAGGTTATGGCGAATAGACACTTCTTTTGAAATTTAAATTTTTGAAACCAACTGCCACTATGTCGACATGGGTATCTTGGGCATGTCGACATCCCAAAGGAAATTTTGGTGATTTGTTTTTGTTTGAAAATTACTTCTATCTTATATTTAAAACTATTTTAAACTTTATAAATATACTTAACTATAGTTAAAATACATAAGTAAATATAGAGAATAATATATATATAATTTTAAATTTAAATCTAAGTATAAATATTAATTTTATTATTAAAGATAGTTTAAAACTAAGGATAATTTGATTTTGAAAATAAAGATTATTTTGAGGCTAAAAGGATTTAAAATTAGGATAGATGTTTTTGATTCTTTTTAAAAGGAAGGTTTTGAAATCATTTTGAAAACATGATAATTTTGTAAAATCATTTGAATAAAAGTTAGCGGATACAAAACAATGTTCCACTAGATGTTTCGTAGGTTCCATCCTACTTAAGGTTCCATCCCTTTAACGGGCTCGAAGTGGATTCCATTCCACAACTAAATTGGATTTTAAGATGCCAGTGCTTTTCTAGGAGTTTTAACAAAATTCCTAATTAAATTACTTATTCTTGAAATCTTGAACTCTTGATAATCTTGATATTCTTGATACTCATGAGTCTTCAATCTTGATATCTTGAATCTCTATACTGTACAGTCTTCATTCTTGATACCTGCACGGTTAAATCCTGCATATACATATATATCTAAACTATAATGTTAGTATTTATATTTTATAATCTTATTCTAAGGTTGTTGTCATCAAAACCATCATCTCAAGGACTAACAATCTCCCCCTTGATGATCACAACCTTTGTTTATAAAATATTACTTCTATCCTAATAACTCCCTCTAAAACTGATAACTCCCCCTTAATCTATGTCTAACTATCCTATTTTATACTTCTCCCCCTTTGTCATCAACAAAAAAACTAACTCCAAACTATATAACTCCCCCCTTAATATATGACATGTGATTATAATGATAGTGTTATCATAGATAATCAACACTTAATTCTAAAACTAAAACTTAGTCCTAGACTACTAACTTTCCTAACCAAGTATCCATATAATAATACTTTTAATAGTACATATATAAGAACACACATTATTTATTAATTATATATTTTATTATATTTACATTTTCGTAGAGAACGTAAGAAAAAACAAACAACAATAGGAAAGAAAGAGAAGAAACTAACGTGTGTCTTTGAACATAGGAGATCGATGAAACGAACAATTTGGGAAGTGGAAACAAAAATTTCCACGTTGTTCGACAAGATTTCCATCTTTGTCAAAGCACACTTCGCCAACGCAAATGACTTTGCCGTTATCTTAAGTGTGCTCTTCTTCCATGGGGCTTCTTCTTCTTCTTCTTCGCTATCCTCTTGCACTCGATCTCCTGAAGAATCTTCGTCAATCAAGATTGGATTAGCATGTCCATTAGAAATTTTTGCAAATTTCTAAGGATTTTGCCTTGCCTTTCTTCTTCCTTGGCCATTCAAAGTTGTACCACTTGAATTTCAATCATTAATTGTAGTGCATCCTTTAGAGAATCCTCCATTTTCGTCACTCGTGCGAGCGTTGTTCGTTGAAACAGTCCAAAAGTAGGAGAAAGGAACGAAAAGGTTGAATTTATGTTTGATTTGGAAGAGGAGGCCATTGTTCAAATGTTTTCAGAAGATGGAACAGAGAAAGAACAGAAAGAATGATCCAAATTTCGAAATAAGAAGAATATATAACCACTTATTTGAATTTTGGTGGGAAAAATTCAAAAATAAAAAATCGTTATATGTCGACATGGGTAGGAGGGGGATGTCGACATGGTGCTTGATATTTTTACTATTTGATTTAATTTTAATTATACTTTATTATCTATATTTTATATTTCAGTTATTGAACAAATACCTAATTCTCTTCTTAATTTAGTAAGTATAGATTTATTTAAGGGTTTTGTTAGTATATCAGCAATTTGATTCTCATAATCGATATAATCGAGAGTAATTACTTCCTTACTTATATTATCTCTGAGAAAATGATGTCTGATATCAATATGTTTAGTTCGAGCATGATGAGTAGTATTTTTGGATAAATTTATTGCACTAGTATTATCACAATAAATTGGTGGTTTTAAGGTATTTAAACCAAAATCTTTTAAAGTTTGTTGCATATATATTACTTGAGAACAAGCTAAAGCAGCAGAAATATACTCTGCTTCAGTTGTTGATAAAGAAACTGTGTTTTGCTTTTTACTAAACTTGGAAATCAGAGAATGCCCCAAAAAGTGACAAGTTCCACTTGTACTTTTTCGGTCTGACTTACAACCAGCATAGTCAGCATCACAATAAGATATTAATTCAAAAGACTCATTTTTAGGATAAAATAAGCCATAGTCAATGGTGTGTTTAATATATCTTATGATACGTTTTACAGCTTTTTAGTGGGTTTCTTTAGGTTGGGATTGATATCTTGCACAGAGGCAAACGCTATGCATGATATCAGGTCTACTAGCAGTGATATAGAGTAGTGATCCAATCATTCCCCTATATAACTTTTGATCTACATCTTTTGAGAGATCTTCTTTACTTAGGTACTCATTGGTTGCTATGGGAGTGGGATTTCCACTTGCAATAGTTAAACCAAATTTACTAACTAGGTCTTTAGCATATTTTTCTTGACTAATAAAGATCCCATTATCTAATTGTTTTATTTGTAATCCTAGAAAGAAGTTTAATTCACCCATATGACTCATCTCAAACTCTTTTGTCATTATTTCAGAAAATTCTTTATTCATTTTAAAATTAGTTGATCCGAAAATGATATCATCTACGAAAACTTGTACTAGTTGAATATCATTTTTATTTCTTTTAATAAAAAGAGTATTATCTACTTTACCCAAATCAGAATTTAATTGTAGTAATTAAGAACTTAGTTTATCATACCAGGCTCTAGGAGCTTGTTTTAGACCATATAGAGCTTTCTTAAGTTTGTAAACATGATTTGGAAATTTTTCATTTTCAAAAAGTGGTGGTTGTTCAACATATACTTCCTCTTTTACAAATCCATTTAAAAAGGAACTTTTAACATCCATTTGAAATAATTTGAAATTATTATAATTTGCGAAAGCAAGTAGAATCCTAATGGCTTCTAATCTTGCTACGGGAGCAAAGATTTCATCAAAATCTATTCCTTCTTCTTGACAATAACCTTGAGTGACTAACCGGGCTTTATTTCTAACGACCTCACCTTGTTCATATTCATTTTGTTTTTATAATAGTTCCAATTATAGTTTTATTTTCAAGTCTAGGAACAAGTTCCCAAACATCATTTCTAGTGAATTGATTTAATTCTTCTTGCATAGCCAAAATCCATGAATCATCAGTTGATGCTTCTTTTGGATTTTTGGGTTCAATAGTTGATATAAAAGCTACACTGCTCATTTGACTTAGTTGATTTCTAGTTTTAACAACATATTGCATATCTCCAAGTACATTTTCTATAGGATGATCTTTTAAAAGTTTAATCCTTTTATTAAGATGATTTATTTCATTATTAGTTTCAGTTGACTCTTGATTTAGAGTGATTAAATCCCCTTCATCATTTATATCTTCCAAATTTTTGAAATTTTCATCGAATGAAACATGCATTGTTTCTTCAATGGTGTTAGCTCTTAAATTAAATACTCTGTATGCTTTGCTTCTGTTAGAATATCCGATAAAGATACCTTTGTCGGATTTAGGATCAAATTTATCTAAGTTATCTTTTGTATTTAAAATAAAACATTTACTTCCAAAAATTCTAAGATAAGATACCTTAGGTTTCTTTTCGTGAAGGATTCATAAGATATCTTATCAGTTAAAGGTCTAATTAAAATTCTATTTAAAATAACAGGCGGTAGCAACTGCTTCTGCCCAAAAATGTTTTGGTAATTTACTATCTGAAAGCATTGTTCTCGCATACTCTTGAATCGTCCTATTTTTACGTTCTACTACTCCGTTTTGTTATGGAGTTCTTGGAAATGAAAAATTGTGAGTTATTCCCTTTTTATTGCAGAATTCCTCAAACTTTTCATTTTCAAATTCACCACCGTGATCACTACGGATGGTTATAATTTTTAGAGAAAGTTGATTTTGAATCCTTTTTGTAAAGTTCTTAAAACATTCAAAAGTATCACTTTTATGTTTCAAAAATATTGTCCATGTAAATCTAGAATAATCATCTATAATTACAAAAACATATTTACTATGATTTATTGACTGAATTTGAGATGGACCAAATAAATCAAGATGAAGTAATTCAAGAGGTTTTGAAGTTGAAATCATATCTTTTAATTTAAAGGAACTTTTTCTAAGTTTTCCTAATTGACATGCATCACATAAACTATCTACTTTAAAATTCATTTTAGGGAGACCTCTTACTAGATCATGTTTTGATTGTCTATATAAGAGTTTGAAATTCAAATGCCCAAATCTCTTATGCCATATCCAAGGGTCACTTGTATTTTCCAAAATACATAGGTTATCATTTGAAATTTTCATACTAAGAATATAAATATTCTTTTTCCTAATTCCCTCAAATATTATGGTTGAATTATTATCTTCAATGTGACACTTATCTTTTTCAAATTTAATTTTATATTCTTTATTTCAAAGTTGACTTATACTTAGCAGATTATGTTTCAGATTCTTAACTAGCAAAAAGTTAGTAATAATAGGAGTTTCAGAGTTACCGACTTTGTCGATGCCAATCACATATCCTTTTGAATTGTCTCCAAAGTTAACAAGTCCTCCGTCTTTGTATATTATATCATTCAGTAGATCTGGATTCCCAGTCATGTGTCTAGAAAATCCACTATCGAGTATCCATTTATTCTTTTTGATCTGCATAATATGTCCGTTGTGGATTGATTCCTCAACTCCCATAAAGCATGTTTCCTGCACATCAAATAATCTTTGTAGACAACTTGTATTAGAATATTGATTAAATGCAGACTCAAGATACAATGATGATCTGAATATTTCTAAACTAGTATTAACAAATTTCTTAAACATAGCCATTTTAAAAACTTTTTCAAAAATCAGATTATGAAACTT
Organism: Allium fistulosum; assembly: GCA_030737815.1. Taxonomy (NCBI): domain Eukaryota; kingdom Viridiplantae; phylum Streptophyta; class Magnoliopsida; order Asparagales; family Amaryllidaceae; genus Allium; species Allium fistulosum. Next base: position 1,211,370,165 of record CM060904.1, on the reverse strand, counting down.
TGAAAACCTTGCTCTGATACCAAATGTTAGAAATGTGGATTACGGATCTTAAGGCTAGTATAAACACTAGAGGGGGGGTTAATAGTGTTTTAAGGAATTATTAATTCTTTTTGAGTTTATATTAATTTGAACACAAATGTATGCAATATTCAGACACAGATATGATCATAGATTCAGATGCAGATGCAAATATAAAGTAAAAGCAGTAAAGGAAAGAACACACCGGATTTTATACTGGTTCGGAGTTACCCTACATCCAGTCCCGCACACCAGTACAGATTTCCTTTCAAAAGCAATTTTTACAATTACAACCCTCGATTTCAAGGCCACAAGGTACACCACTCCAGATTCACAATCCTCTGGATAGAGATACTTGATTTTCCAGGCAACAAGTTCACCCAATTGATTTCCTAGGCTACAATCACACCTTTTCTCACTTGATTGATTTCCAAGGCTACAATCACACCTTTTCTCACTTGATTGATTTCCAAAGCTACAATCACACCTTTTCTCACTTGAATAATTACAAAGAAGTCTATAACTTTGAATAGCACTGAGGTCTTGTTGAGATAGTGATAGAGAATCAAACCAGAAATGATCTAGTTAGATTCAATGGTGATTTCGGCAGAGTAATGGTAAGAATATATATAAAGAAATGTGGAAGAAGAAGAGGGGTGAAAACCAGAAAAATATGATATAAAATTCGTTGAAAACATCCCTTATTTATAGAAGAACAACAGCCATGTCCATTCGTGAAAGGTTATGGCGAATAGACACTTCTTTTGAAATTCAAATTTTTGAAACCAACTGCCACTATGTCGACATGGGTATCTTAGGTATGTCGACATCCTAAAGGAAATTTTGGTGATTTGTTTTTCTTTGAAAATTACTTCTATCTTATATTTAAAACTATTTTAAACTTTATAAATATACTTAACTATTGTTAAAATACATAAGTAAATATAGAGAATAATATATATAAAATTTTACTAAAATTTTATATTTAAATCTAAGTATAAATATTAAATTTTTTATTAAAGATAGTTTAAAACTAAAGATAATTTGATTTTGAAAATAAAGATTATTTTGAGGCTAAAAGTATTTAAAATCAGGATGGATGTTTTTGATTCTTTTTAAAAGGAAGGTTTTGAAATCATTTTGAAAACAAGATAATTTTGTAAAATCATTTGAATAAAAGTTAGCGGATACAAAACAATGTTCCACTAGATTATTCGTAGGTTCCATCCTAATTAGGGTTTCATCCCTTTAACGGGCTCGAAGTGGATTCCATTCCACGACTAAATTGGATTTTAAGATGCCAGTGCTTTTCTAGGAGTTTTAACAAAATTCCTAATTAAATTACTTATTCTTGAAATCTTGAACTCTTGATAATCTTGATATTCTTGATACTCATGAGTCTTAAATCTTGATATCTTGAATCTCTATACTGTACAGCCTTCATTCTTGATACCTGCATCGTTAAATCCTGCATTTACATATATATCTAAACTATAATGTTAGTATTTATATTTTATAATCTTATTCTAAGGTTGTTGTCATCAAAACCATCATCTCAAGGACTAACAACCCCAAGTGCAAGTGGGAGATTGATAGAGTTAGGGGTATGCCCTATAGGCAATTATGCAATTGTTACATACATCAAACTCAATAATCAAAATTGTTCGAAATAAAAGGTATTTTCTTTATATTATATATACTTGATATAATGTGTTATATATTAATTAATTAATTTAATTAAAAGTATATTTAATTGAAAATTCATAAATGGTATGCTTTGTGATGGCAGTTACAATGCATTATAACATTTATCACTATAAAATAAACATACTGTATTAAATAGTGCAAGTTAAGATGTATCGAGACTGGATATCGATGCATCTGTTTAGACTAGAGTACGTAACGCTCTCTAAATATTGGGTAGTGTATTACTCATGGCTGTTGGAAACGCCAAGGGTTTACATAGTGATAGTTATTATATAACTATGGAATGACTCACTCGACAATTTTCTATTGGTTAATATTACTAAGTTCAAACAGAAAATATCAATATGACAAAACTACAAAGTTCTCTTGACTTAAGAACAGTATTAACCTTCAATGCGGAAGCTCTGCTTTGATTATAGTTAAATCGTGGCATGGCATCCATCGATTGACTATAGTTGGGTCAAGTGGAAGCATTGGAAGTAAAATACTATTCAAGAGAAGATTTGTCTTCTCGGTTATATGAGGTTAGTATCTCGGTCAATTGAAGTCAACTCAAAGTCAAAGTCTCTAGCCAGAAGAGTACAGTTGTAATATCCCCTATCTTGAGGCCCAAAGCTAAGTGCTATAGATGTTGCAATCATCTATAGTATTAACTTCCGCTGACAAAATACGGTTATGTTAATGGTATCCATTAGAAGCACTTGAATGTGAAACAAAATCACAGATTTCAAAAACAACATTTCTGATTACATTTTAAAACACAAGTTTCATATCCTGATTACATAATCCCATAACGTTTCCTTAGTTCAGATAAAATATAATTATTTCATAAATATGCCAAGAGAGACATATGATGATGCCTCATTGGTTGACCAGAGTATTATATTGTCATAACTGACATAATACAACACAGCGGAATCGAACAGAAAAAACAGCAACTCCTAAATAGCTATCCATTAGCCACATGCTCATCTCCGGAATCTTTATTCGCCAACCTAATAAAACTTGAAAATCCTCAACCCTCAACCTACTCAAATCAATTTTGAGCACCCGAAAGTTTAAGGGGAAAACATAAACTTCGAGTCAGACATAATGCCTGGTGTGAATAATACTATACATCTCGATTATTGATATTGAGTGAGACCACACCGCTTAGTGGAACGGGTTTCCCCTCACTGATATCCTTTTAAAACATTTCTTTTGCAAATCATAATCCTACAACCAAAACTTGTTAAAACTGTAAAGGAATATCATGTAAACTTACATGTCAGGTAACAAATGAACTATCTGTCCGAACACTATAGTTTTGTATGGCTAACTACTAACCTTTGGCTGACTCGGGCCTACCAGACAATATATAAACAAATAATCTATCACTTGTTATATACTCCTCTTCTGGACGGTCTGTCCCTAACTTATCTTCTCCCAGGATCCACTGATTCTAATAGTTTTGCAGGCTCACCAATAACCTAACTCTGTACAAATATATATTCCTTTCTGTGTGTAACATAATTTTAGTCTTACCTATGACAAATCCCTACACACTAGAATTTCGGACTAAATTAGCTAAAGGCTAATAGCTAATGTATAGGGCGCGACCCTATACCAGTCTCATCTGGTATTCTAATATCTTAGTCATTTTACTTAGGGAAACCTTCCTTTAAATTTTCCTTGAAAACCCTTTCTTCTCAAAGCGACTTAAACCTTTAAATCATGCTTAAACAAAGAAAATAAATAATTTATGCTTTACTTAAATCACCTTGCCATGTTGTATATACTTTACTCAAATCTTTGTTGATGAAAACATTTAAACCATTGAAAGTACCCCTTTTGAAACCATTGAAAGTACCCCTTTCAAAACCAAGTAAACCCTTTATAACCTAGGCCAAAAGGCCAAAACATTCCTTTCGAAACCATTCATAATCACCTTTCGAAAACATTGAAAAACCTTCCCTTCGAAAGCTTTAAAACCTTGACATTCTATCTTTAAAATACTTAACATTGCCTTTCGAAAATATTGGAAAATCATTCCTTTAAAACCTTTCGAAACCATTGGGGAACCACCCCTTCGAAACCTTCATTAAAACCTTTCGAAAGCATTAAAACATCAAACCTTTCAAAACAATCTGGTTCAAGTAAAACATGTGGAATACCTTTCAAAAACATTTAAAACTATCTTTCGAAACCTTTGGGCTCTACCTTCAACAGAACAAAAGGATCATAAAACATTTAAATCGAAAGCACTCTTTCGAAAGCATTTCCTAAGTAAAGAAGTGATGGTGTCGAAACCAACCCTTCGAAAGCATTAGAGAAGTGGCTTGGATTTTAAAACAAAGTATACCTTCTGAAACCATTTGCTTCGAAAGGTAGAAAGCGGCAGTCGACCCCTTTGAAAGCATTTTCTTAAAACAAAGGCGCAACCCATTTTGAAACCTTTCCTTTAAAACATTTAATTCAGTTGAAAGCTAACCAAGTCGAAAGAATTCCTTTTGAAATCAAAGCAGGCGCATTTTCATTTCAAAACAAAGTAACGCTTCAATCCCATCGGAACCCCATGATTCGACCCGGTTTCTCCCGCCTATGTGCAATTCGCTACATACCAAGCTTTGATGTCATGCGCATTGGTTTCGTTGGTGAAGGAGGCGGAAGAATCCAAGTGGAAGCAGGGTGGCGAAAGTGGTGAAACATGTATAAAGCATGTTTAAACCGATTTTTATCTTTTTAAAGTAATCTTTTCAACTAACCTGCCTTGTTTCTCAAAATATGATTAGTCGCAAATTTTCTTTTCCAAAAGCACTGCAGAAATTTCAGAATTAAAAAATTTAAATAATTTACAAAATACCTCTTCTCCTTTTATAAATATATAAAACATTTAAGTCTCATACCTTAAATAATTTTATATGTCTATTAAAGCACTTAGGAAAATTCTACAAAAATTTCTATAAATCATTATTAATATGTTTTGTAACATATATTAATTTTAGACCCAAAACATATATTACTTAACTGTAAATAATTTTAAACCCAAATAATCATTTTCTTAACTAGAAAAATTAATATTAAATCCATATTAATTCAAAAAATTATGAAAATTGAAACCCATCTCTAAAATATCATTTCTGATCTAACTATAAATTTGCAAGGTATTTGGATGTCATTTAATAGGGTTTTCATACCAAAAAATATGATAACATCTATCTGAATTAGCATAATCATCAACAAGCATATATAAACATTTAGTCATTCAAAAACATGGCATAACCTTGTAAAATAATTCGGATTAACCTTAAAACCGAAAACAATAGAAAATATGAGATGTACTCATTATTCACCTTAGCTATAAGATTAAGAAGTTTGAGATTTGAATGGATTTGAATTGATTAATCTTCCTTCCTTTGATTTCTGTATCTTCTTCTTGCTTAGTGGTGGACGGCCTCTATGCTTTGATTTTTGATAATAAAATGGGCATGTGAATGAATTCCTAAGGGTTTAGGTATAAGAATGCTCTTATTCCAACTGTTCCTTCACCTATTACCCTTATCTATTTTAATTCATGTTAGCTCATTTTAATTTATTCATTAACATGGCATGACTACCCTATTAAACACAAATCTCAATCCCCTAATCATCACATTATTTTATTTAGCTAATTAAATATCCTAAATTATGTTACTAAAAATTAGGGTCGTTACAGACTCCCTTCCTTAAAGAATTTCATCCTCGAAATTATGATAAGGTACACATCAAATCAAACATAAAGGTAAAACATACCATCACACAAGTCAGGATAAGCGTATCTAATCCTGCTCTTAGTCTCCCAAGTACTGTCTCTCTCATCGTCGCTCTATTGGACTTTTTGACCTTTCGACGAGGTAAAACATGCAATCACACAAGTCAAGATAAGCATCTCTAACCTATGTGGCACATCAACATTCAAGACAAAAACACATCAGTAGATCATTCGACGAGGTCGAAAGCCATCCACCAGCACCTTTCGACTAAGTCGAAGGGTAACAGGGCAAGTGAGAGAAGCCCAGCCTCTTCAGTAGTAACTAAAGGAAAGGTGCAACAATACACCTTTCGACAAAGCCTAAACAAATCAGACAATACCTTTCGATGGAGTCAGATGCGGTAAAGCTATCAAGCAGCACCTATCGATGAAGTCGAAAGGAAGAAAAGCAAGAGTGTAGCCCAGCTTTAAGTGGCAACAGAAGAATAACTAAAACCCTTTCGATTAAGTCGAAAGGAATGGCTCGGGAGACATTCACGAATGCAGGAAGACTAACCTTTCGACCGAGTCGAAAGCTTGGAGTCGAAAGGTCCCCAACCCGCATCAATAAATATGACCCCAAGGGTCAGTTATAGGGGATCGATTTCTTCCACTTCTCACTTGTATTTTTCTTAAACTGGGAAACCCTAATTCTCAAATCAAATTGGGGATTTGGTCAATTTGTACAATACAGTTCAATAAAAGGAAGATTATAATAATAGTGGTTACTTAGCAGTTTAGATTTCTTTACTTTTCATGAATATGTCTATCCACGATTAGATTGATCAAAAGGTCCCCCTTTTGACTGCGTTGAAACCTATAGTTCTTGTATTTCCTGAGAAGCCTTAGCTCAAATCCATCAGACTACAAGTGTCGCCCCTTTCGACAGTGTTGAAACCATTCCAACTCCGCTATTTCTAAAAACCATTAGGATCTTAACCCAAACACCTTGTTCAGCGTCGAAAGGTGGTTTTGACAAACTCCTAAACCAACTCATTCGAAAGGATTTATTGGATGAGAACCTACCTGTTAGACTGTATCGAAAAGTCTCAAAGACAAGTGTTAAATCATCCTTACTCATCTGAAGAGCTCATGCAAACTCAGCCCATTCGAAAGATGGTTTTGAAAGCATTATTCCTACTTCAACTTAAAATTTAAGGTGTTGACAAGTTTTCTTTTCAATATTTTTGGGCTAGAGGGAGGGCTCAAACCTTCGGTCCCTTATAACTTTCATTATAGATTAATCGCATAGAGTTCTTTATTCAAAGGAAGAAAATGGAGAGAGCAAGGAATAACATCAAGAAAAATCTGTATTTCAATCAACTTTGGAAAGTGATATAACCCCGACCTTCAATTTAGAAGATATGGATATTGGGCAGCCTTCAACCTTGATAAACAATGAGATTAAAGTCCAGAATCTACGAAAACAAATCATAGCAATGCGAGAATTGCTTGAAAGGGTTCCATCGCAAGAATCGTTAAGGATTATGGAAGGAGAAGATGAAGCACAACCTCCGAATAAAGATCAAAATGGAACCAAAGAAGCCAGGCTAAGAGGAACGTTGAGAAATCAAACAGTTTAACTAGGGAGGACAGCGGAGATCACCATGACAACGTTCATAACCAAATCATAGAGGGCACAATGAAAAATGTACTTAGTAAAATAGGGACATATGTCATCTCGCGAAAGACCCCTTTTTTGGAGGAAATAAAGGCAGTCAGTATTCCTCCTCGTATTCAAATTCCCTCACAAAAATATGATGGAACCTCCGACCCGAGGGATCACTTAGAAGCTTTTGAAATACGAATGGATTCCTATAATGCCTTTGTGGGCAATTCGCTATATACATTTTTCGAAAACTTTTCAAGCAGCAGCTATTAAATGGTATAGAAATTATCATATAAATACCATCCATTCTTGGGAATAATTTTCTTACAACTTCATGAGATAGTTTTATATGTTCAAAGACCCGACCATAGAATCCTACATGCTGGCTAATATCAAACAAAGACCATAAGAATTTCTAGGTGAATACATTAAAAGACTTAATGAAGAGGCATTGAAAGTAGAAAATGCAACCGATAGAGACAAGTTGATAGCAGTTCGGTCAGGGCTAATCGAACAAACTCCTTTTTGGAAGGAACTTCATATTCATGGGTGTAAGGATCTACATCATTTCTATCTTCAAGCAAAAAAGTTTATTCAAATGGATGAAATGTATCATGCTATGAAGAAATCTCGGCAAAAACAGAAGATAGGAAAACTTGACTCCAGTCATCTCAGCAAAAGACCTAAGTGGAAGAAAAACAGAAGAGACAGTCAAATGGTGACATCTAAATTAGAATCTGTTGAATTAAACAAAGCCCTTTCCCATGTCTTTTCTGAAATGAAAGATGATGAAAATTTCTCCATTTCCTATAAGACAAGAACTCCCACTGAGCCTAAGAAAAGAAGGAATTACTATGATTATCATAAAGCAAATGGACATGAAATTGGCAACTATAATGCTTTAGCAAAAATAGTTCAGAACCTAATCAAGTTTGGATTTTTAAAAGAGTTTGTCAAAAAGTATTAGAAGATTTCCTACCTTAGAAGGAGAGACTCAATCACTGATAAACCCCAATAGAAAATCATAACAACTACTCTCTTTCATACACTAATCCAGACTTGAAACCTTATGGCATTTGTTGATTATAAATTTTCTTTGCTTATAATTTTTTAAACTGAGCTGTACATAGAATTGGTCATATATTAATACGAAATTCGAGTGTCATTATAGGTGAAAAACAAAACCAGTCCATGGCATTCAGTATACTCTTGGAGCACAACAAATCACTAGCAACTAAAAAAGACAACTCAAATGCCTGATGCAAAGTGGCTACCAAAGGAGGAGCCAACACAATACAAGGATCTGTTCTCATGAAACCTCGAACTGCTATCAGTCCTTCACCAATTTCGAAGAAAAAACTTACAAATAGACTATTCTGCTGCAGTGCAATGCTCATCAAGGTATGGTAATCTATCTGAAGTAATAAAAAAATTTAAATTCAATCTTTGACAAACTATTTTACCAAAGATAAATTTCTCAAACCTATCTTCAAAGAAAAACTATTTTCGATTATCCGCAACCTAGGGAAGAACAAATATTTATCTATTCCAAGAACTAATTTGAACATTCTTCCAAACGTATTACATAGCATAAGTAAATGCACACAAAGAATTTCCAGCTAAGCAATCTCAATATTACAAAGTTTTCTAAAAACTATTGGCAAAGAAAAGCCTATCTATGCTTTTTAAAGAAAAGTTTTAAAAGCTATCCAAAGCTTACTGACAAAAACTCATATTAGAGAACCATATTCTCGACTAAAATACTACTAGTTCATGAATAATGACCTTCCAGTCTCCTATTTTGAGATCTGTGTCTCTTCTATGAGAATGATTCTAAAACCTTTAAAGAGGGAAGCACAAACAAAGAATATCATATATCCCAATCATATTTTAGAGAGTAATTCCTTGATTTATTGGAAGAGTTCATTTACAAAAAATTCTTTATCTCGAGAAGAAACCAATATTCAAAAAAGATTTTCAAAAATGTTTCAATTGGCCAAAAATAATTTTAAGATACAAAATTTTAGCCTATGGCCAATCAGTAGCACCTTAGAGGGAGGGGTATCTTGTACCCACCAAAAGCCTATAGTCAATCCACATGTGACGACCCGGATTTTAATTAAATTTAAATTGATAATTAAATGAATTTTTGAATTAAATTTGTGAAATGTATCGATGAAGTGATGCGAGTTTCCCCGAACTCAAATAAATTTTGTATAAATCATTTAAATTTAAAAATATAGTAAATATTGTTATATATGTATTTGAGAATATATGAGTAAATTTGAAATAATATATATGTATATATTTTTGATTTGAATTTAAATTTGTAAATAAATGGTTTAAAAATGGAAATATATATATGATATAAAAGTATATATACATTGACATAAGTATAAAATAAATAAATAAGTAATTTTAAAATTTAGAATTGATGGTTAATAATAATTTGAATTTATAAAATAAATATATATATAGAAATATAAGTCAATAAGTATTAAAGAAAAATTTATAATAGAAATAAATATATATATATATATAAGATTGACTATAAAAATATAAAGTAACAAATAGATAAAAATTTAACAACATATTAGAATAGAAGTTTATTTATATTTTACAGTAATGAAACAAGTAAACATAAAAACAAGTAAGTAAGAAGACACAACAAAATATGATTGAGTATTTAAACAAGACAGCAATAAACTAGGTACACTTGAACTTGAAACAAATGAAGAAACAAAGTTAAAAATAATATGAACAAAACAAAGATACCATTCTCAGCCATCAAAATATTATCATATCAGTCGAAGTCAACAAGTATAAGTATGAAAACATAAATATCTTTGAACTTGCAAGAGAAAATAACAAATATATATTCAAGTATGTATTGGATAAGTATGAACAAATAAAATATATAAGTTTGTGCAAACAAATGAACTAAGTATGAACTGGAAAACAAGTAAAGAAAGGTTATGCAGGCAAGTAAAAAGTAGGATAATAGACAAGGTAATAAACAAAACAAGAAAACATATAAAAACATAAAGTACTTAGCATTAAATGCTTCCATCTCAGCTCAAAGTATTTGGTCAATTCGAAATCTTACAAAGTATTATCGGCCTAAAGAAAGAAGAAAAAATCTCTGATGTGCATTGTACAAACAAGCAAAATAATGTATATCACTTGTACAAACCAATAAAAATATACATTACCTTGTACAAATATCATCATCAACCTGCAACTTCATTTCTTCATATCAACTTCTTCATTCCACTTCGTCCATTAAGCTGAGAGAAAGAAAAGAAAATCTGAAGAAAATAACATCTTTAAAACTTAAAACAAATACTTCAATCTAAACAACAAATTAATTCAAACCAGAAGATCAAGTGAAGATTCCAGCTTGAAATTTTCACCAGCCTGTCTCAGCATATATGGAACTCTGTTCTTCTTCTCTGGAAAATAAGGTGAGCAAACTTCACCTTCTTTGTTTTGAAATGCCTGTGAGTAACCTAAATCCAATTAAGTATATCTTGATTGATGATTATCATGTCTAAATTTGAAGTTCCTTAGTACGTATATATATATATATACATAAATTGTCCTCTATATACATATATGTTGATGTGTTGCCTGTAAATAATGAAACCTCTATTTTTCTTGCTTCAGAGCATAAGGCTCGATCACAAAATCCAAATATTAAATCTCTTGATCATTGTTAGTCTTGATCTCAAAACAAAACTTGTGTATTTAAGAATGAACTATAATTTAAAAATAGCTTTAAGAAGAAAAAGAATATACAGTTGGGAAAAAATGATTTTTACAGGGAAGTTTCAAATTTTGCTAAATTTCGAATATAATGATTTGCAACTTAAATTATATAACGTGAATCCTTAGTCAAAAATAGGATTTTTAATGTAAGTATGATGATTTTTAAGTGTATAATGTAAGAGCGGTATGCTCTTGAAGGGAAGTTGGGTTTCAACCAATTTCTGACGATCGACATGGTAGGTAGAGGCGAGGTTGTAGTCGAAGGTAGCTGGGAAGTTGCCAAGGGTAGAAAAAATACTTGGAGTACTTATCGATGGCCATAGTGGCCAGAGTACGGCGAATTAGGGTTTTAGTGGAGTTTTGGGTCTAGGTGGTTCCTGAGATAACTGCATCGTCCACATAGCGCTTTGGTCGATCGGACCAGGAGGAATGGGTGTGTTATCGTCTGGCAAAGCTCTGGAAGCAATCACACGTTTTCCGGTGGTCTAAGGTAACGGTGGATGGTGGTTTTCTTTGATCGGGTTGGTTCCAGTATTTGGGATGAATGACTCGTTTTCGATTCGGGGTCATTCTCGGTGATTTGGGTGTTCGTGGCGATTCGGGGGATGATGGGTGATCTGTTGACGTTGGCAAGGCTGGCCGGAGCTCCGGCGATAAGCTGTGCACGTATACGTGCATCTTTACATATCTGTGTTTTTGAATGTTTGGAGAAGATGAAGTTGATCTCGGGTTAGTGTCGTGATTGACTCGAAGTAGTTAGCTTGGCTCGAGTTGTTGCAATAATACGGTTTTAAAAACCTGTAACATTTTAAACTTTAAATCTGGGTTTTTAAACTGAAGGGTAGGGATTTAAGTAAGTTTAAAACCAAGTTAGAATCCGATTCAAATGCAGTTTGAATCTGAGTTTTAGAAAGAAATAATAAAGTTTTTAAAATTTAAATTTGTTTAACTACCTAAATATTGAAGTTATTCTTAATTACAAATAGTAATTAACCTTTAATTAATTAAGGGTAAGGTTAATTAATAATGTGATAAATTACTTGTTAAGATAATTAATTAAAAGAGTAATAAATTAATGAAGTAATAAGAAGATCATTAATTAATTAATGAAAGTAATTTAAGTAATTATTGAGAATGGTTGATGATAATTAATCTATAATTAAGGTTTAATTACTTAATGTAATTAAACAGTAATTAATCAAGAATGATTAATAAAAAGGGATAATTAAAGGATAATTACTTATTGTAATTAAAGGATAATTAATCAAGGAAGATTAATTAAGATAAATAAATAAGAGATGATTAATTAATTTGTAATTAAATTAATGTTAAGAAAGGTGGATTAAGGTAATCCAAGTGATTAAAGGTTAGTAATTAATTTAAGTAGAGATTAATTAAATTAATTAAGAGTGAATCAACTTGTTATGGATGGTTGAATGATATTGGATTGATTTTATCTCTGATGGGTGAAATGAGATGTGTTGTGATACGAATTGGTTAAACTGTGATAGTGTAGGTTACCTATCTGAGTTAAATTGTTGTAAGATATCCTGAATATGAATTGTATTGTTTAAACTTAAACTTTTGGTTTAATAAATGACATGGATTCGAAGAGACCGGAGTCGGGTATTAGTTAATACCCGAAACCACTTCGATTCTTTGTAGATTTATATGTGAAACCAATAGGCTGGTATGGAATGATTTAAGTGAATTGGACCATTTAATCCAAGTTTTGGGTACTTAGAAATTGATATGTGAAATAAGTGATGTCTATAACAAATTGTGAATTTGTAAATTGATACGAGTTACCCCGGGGTTTTATGTAGTTTTATGTTGTTGTATTCCATGTTAGATGGGTTTACTCACGCTGGTTTCCAGCCTGACCCGGGTGTTACTTTGATGTAAAGCTCGGGTCAGACCGAGTATTACAGATTTTTCAGGTAAGGACGTTCTGGAGCTCGGAGGCGAGCTGGATGGCAGGAATGTATGGAGTATTTCCGCTATGATATATTGTTGTATATTTGGACATGTTGATTATATATGTCCAGTGATTGTGTATATGTTGTAACTCTGATGTATTAAAGTGTAATTTAACTGATACAGTTTCTTTGTATAAATGGTATTATATGATATTATATTTGATCCGCTGCGAATGTGAGATTCTGTGACTTGTTTTTCTGTTTCTTCTTCTTCTATCTCTTTCTTCTTTTCCTAACTATCTGGAATTTTCGGGATCGAAAATTCCGGGTCGTTACAGTTGGTATCAGAGCGAAGATTAAGCGAGAACTTTGGCTCTGGTGGGTATACTCATAAGGATAGGGTCAATAGTACCCTAGAATGAGTTGAGTGTTTATATATATATATATATATATATATATATATATATATATGAGAGCATACTTGTTATTTTCATATATAAAGATTTTAAATGATTTTATGTGAGAATATATTTTGATGTATATAAAGTAATATTTCTTACTAATAAATGTTAAAGTAATTGGTTGTAAAAAAAATTATTGGAATTAACTAAAATAATGAGAATTAAGTGTTAATAGTAATACAACAAAATTGAAATTAAATAAAGATAAGTTTGAAATAGATTCGAAGTAGAATTAAAATCTTGAATTTGGGAAAGAGTTTCAGAATAAGATGATAATGAATGGTTTCCAGTTGCAATAACCTTGGTTATTATCATAAATGATAGATGTGTTTGATAATAAATGTGTATTAATGAGTAAGCAAAATGAAATGTTTTAGGGAAGTAAAACATTTAGGCAAGTATGACTTATAAATTGGAACTGAAGATGATATAAATTGTGAGGTTTTAAATCTAAGTCCAAATGATTTGAAATTGTTTCAAAGTATTAATAGATATAATGGATAATATTTTCTAAGTGTAGGAATTTTATTTTAAACAAGAGTTGTGTTAAAATTTTGAGGGGAATTTGTTTTGAAATTAAAAACCAATAATGGTTTAAAATCTAAAGTATTACTTGAAGTGCGAATGAAATAAATATGTATATATGTGGGATATACATAAGATCAAAGTTGATTGGAAGTAAACACTAGGTGTTGAGTTTTGAATTTTCCCTAAAATGTGATAAGTTTTTGAGCTTATAAGTGAGAAGGGATATTGATAAGAAGTTTAAGAATTTGAAATGGAGAATTTCAAATTTTGTGAGGTTGATTGTTTCAAGTGAATTGAATTTAACTTAGGGGAAGTTAAATAAGAACAACCTGAATTGGAAATTTCAAGATGAAATTAAAATTTTACTTAGTGAAGTTAAATGGGTTGTTTTGAAATGGGAGTTATGTGTGATCTCAAACGGATTGAGGTCTGGAAATGGGAAATGTGAGCTATTGAGGGATGCTGTTTTAAATAATCTGGATGTTTATTTACTTTGGCTTATCCTGATATCATCCTTTTGTTATTAATAATCCATGAAATTGTGAATTGGATTATTCTAATTGAATTGAGAAATGGACTGAGGTAATATACATCCATTGCAGAAATTAAATGGAATCACTTTGAATTTAAGAATTAAATTTGCAAACTAAAATTGTTTAAGAATTGGTTTCAAAGTTAGAAGTTAAAAATTTGGAGATAAATGAAATTCTGAAGATTTAATTGTTTAAAAGTTTTGAACTCTTATTTGAACCTTGAAATAAGTTAAGTAAAGGCAATTTAAAATGAACATTTGAAATTTGGATTCAGAATTGAAAATTGTTAAAGATTTAGGTTGTTAAATTAAAGATAAAGGTTAATTTGATTTAAGGGATTAAATCAAAAAAAAAATTAACTCGAATATATTTAATTCGAGATGGTTTAAAATTGAAATTTAAAATTGAATTAGTTCAAACTGAATTTGATTTGAAGTAATGGGAATTGTGATTTATGATGGATAAGTATAAAATTCAAATGGGAAATTTGAATTGGATTAATTTGAAATAAAATTGAAGTTATTCAAATTGGGATTGAGTCAATTTAAATGGAAGTGGAAATTTAAATTGAATTGATGGAAATGGAGATGGGGTATCAAACAGTTTGACTCTGGACTATTTTCAAAATAAATTGTTTTAATATAAATCTATTTTTCCAAACTATTTACTACACAACTTTTCTTTTTAAACCTAAAACTATCTTAAACTTGTTTTACAATTACTTTTGGAACTACCTAACTATTTTACAACTGTTTTATAAACTAATTACTATTTTTCTACTATTTTATAACTGATTACTATTTTACAATTATTTTACAATTACTTAACTATTTTACAGCTTTTTACAAGTTGATAATTATTTTTCAACTGCTTATCTTTTTTTTTAAATTTTGCAAGCTATTTTCTAAATATAAACTGGTCGGAGTTCAAGCTGTTATTGATTAAATACCCAACTGAGATAAGAATTGAAGTGATAATCCAAATGGGGATTAAGGCAAAAGTGAATAAGTGAATAAAATCAATGTGGATGTGAATAGAAAGAGAATTGATTTAATTGATAATAAATGAAGATAAATACGTAAGATGTACGTATGTTATTCTATTCGCATAGTGGTTTGATCCAGATTCGAGCACAGAATTTCGAGATAGTATTATCAATCCGATTTGGAATTTTTCGCTCGATTTTCGAAGGCGAACCTGGATATTGATTTTTGATTGGTTCTGGATATTCTCTATCATAGTTGTGACTATGCAAGGAGAATGACGGTTTCTGATCAAGAAACCAGATCTGAGTCCGCACTAGGAAGTCGGGTGGACAATACTAGTTCGGAACTGGAATTGTGTGATCGAGTGAGTGATTAGATTGGTATAGCGTACGGATGATATGTGTACATCGTACGGGTTTGAATGAAATTGATATTGAAATTTTGTGGATAAGAACTGTAAATGATTTTTGAAATTGAAAATATATTTTGTTAAATATATGATGAAGTAGAGTGGAAATTGGATATTTCTATCATAGAAATTGACTTTATGGAAGTAAGTAATTCGGTAGGTGACTTTATAGAGTAATTAAATTTGAATATTGATTTGAACTAAACAAGTTATATATCTTTGTAATATATATGATAAAACTCCCCTTGTTGAATCTTTTACCAGAAGAAAAAGGGTTTTTGGAAGTATTTGAAGTATAAAAGTGAATTTATACAAGAACAAATTGATTCAAAGATTTTTCAAAACATTTATATGTATGTATTTATAAAAAGGTTTTGTGAAAATGATTTTGAGGAAAGGTTTTGGGAACCTATGGCATTTGGAAAAGCCTAATATGAGAATTATCGATTTTGAGAATCGATTTTGTAAAGGAGATATATATATATGAGATTCATACTTGGTGTATGATTTGGAAAATACTATATGTGTATAGTATAAAGTGTTTTGAAAGTGGCTCTGGGGGAAAAGGCGCTCCCTTGAATGAACTTCTCAAAAGTGCCACAGAGTGGCACTTCCTTGAGCCTCTAAAGGGGAGGTTCTAAAGTTGATCCTGTGAGGTGTCCGGACAAACTAGTTCCTAAGGATTATTTGGTAGCGAAAGTCGATGGCGCTGATGCCTACAGGGGCATTTGGGTTATGCTATGACGATAGTGTAATTCGATGTTGCTGCGATCTACTGTGGGGACCATAGCGATAATCGTGTGGAGGATGAGTGCCAACAGTCTACACTTGATTTTGCCGGGATGGCAGCATAACATCGGTAGGCTGCGGTCTATGGTCAAGTGGAGGAGTTTCATTCTTTTGGCAGCGAAATTCGGTGGCGCTGATGCCTACAGTTATATGGGTTTGTGCTGTGATAGCAACGTAAGGCCCGGGTATAACTGCGATCTGTAGCGGGTTCCATGGCGTAATCGAGGAGTGCGGAGACGTACAGTTATCTGTGGATTTTGCCGGGACGGCAACGTAACCATTGGGTTAACTCCGACCATGGATGGGGGTGATGATTTCCAGAGCATTTTTACCCAAGATATTTCCTCTATTTTCGAAACTATTTTCTATATTTTCAATAAAATTATTTTCCAAAGTATTTTCACTGGGTGTTGGAAACGAGTTTACCGAGTACTTATAGATTTTCAGTCCTACGCCTGATCAACGTATGACCGAATTTCTGTGAGAACATGGATGGACTTGTCAAAACATCAGTTATAAAAGTATTTTTATAAAACCTATTTTAGTAATATTATATAGATTTTAAAAATGATTTTAAAAATGATCAAAGAAATTTATCTGATTTTAAGTATTTTAATAATTCTGGCTCCGTTCCTTTTCGAGGACAAAAAGTTCTAAAGGGGGGAGGAATATGACGACCCGGATTTTAATTAAATTTAAATTGATAATTAAATGAATTTTTGAATTAAATTTGTGAAATGTATCGATGAAGTGATGCGAGTTTCCCCAAACTCAAATAAATTTTGTATAAATCATTTAAATTTAAAAATATTGTAAATATTGTATATATATGTATTTGAGAATATATGAGTAAATTTGAAATAATATATATGTATATATTTTTGATTTGAATTTAAATTTGTAAATAAATGGTTTCAAAATGGAAATATATATATGATATAAAAGTATATATACATTGACATAAGTATAAAATAAATAAATAATTTTAAAATTTAGAATTGATGGTTAATAATAATTTGAATTTATAAAATAAATATATATAGAAATATAAGTCAATAAGTATTAAAGAAAAATTTATAATAGAAATAAATAAATATATATATATATAAGATTGACTATAAAAATATAAAGTAACAAATAGATAAAAATTTAACAACATATTAGAATAGAAGTTCGTTTATATTTTAAAGTAATGAAACAAGTAAACATAAAAACAAGTAAGTAAGAAGACACAACAAAATATGATTGAGTATTTAAACAAGACAACAATAAACTAGGTACAGTTGAACTTGAAACAAATGGAGAAACAAAGTTAAAAATAATATGAACAAAACAAAGATACCATTCTCAGCCATCAAAATATTATCATCAGTCGAAGTCAACAAGTATAAGTATGAAAACATAAATATCTTTGAACTTGCAAGAGAAAATAACAAATATATATTCAAGTATATATTGGATAAGTATGAACAAATAAAATATATAAGTTTGTGCAAACAAATGAACTAAGTATGAACTGGAAAACAAGTAAAGAAAGGTTATGCAGGCAAGTAAAAAGTAGGATAATAGACAAGGTAATAAACAAAACAAGAAAACATATAAAAACATAAAGTACTTAGCATTAAATGCTTTCATCTCAGCTCAAAGTATTTGGTCAATTCGAAATCTTACAAAGTATTATCAGCCTAAAGAAAGAAGAAAAAATCCTTGATGTGCATTGTACAAACAAGCAAAATAATGTATATCACTTGTACAAACCAATAAAATATACATTACCTTGTACAAATATCATCATCAACCTGCAACTTCATTTCTTCATATCAACTTCTTCATTCCACTTCGTCCATCAAGCTGAGAGAAAGAAAAGAAAATCTGAAGAAAATAACATCTTTTAAACTTAAAACAAATACTTCAATCTAAATAACAAATCAATTCAAACCAGAAGATCAAGTGAAGATTCCAGCTTGAAATTTTCACCAGCCTGTCTCAGCATATATGGAACTCTGTTCTTCTTCTCTGGAAAATAAGGTGAGCAAACTTCACCTTCTTTGTTTTGAAATGCCTGTGAGTAACCTAAATCCAATTAAGTATATCTTGATTGATGATTATCATGTCTGAATTTGAAGTTGCTTAGTACGTATATATATATACATAAATTGTCCTCTGTATATACATATATGTTGATGTGTTGCCTGTATATAATGAAACCTCTGTTTTTATTGCTTCAGAGCATAAGGCTTGATCACAAAATCCAAATATTAAATCTCTTGATCATTGTTAGTCTTGATCTCAAAACAAAACTTGTGTATTTAAGAATGAACTATAATTTAAAAATAGCTTTAAGAAGAAAAAGAATATACAGTTGGGAAAAAAATGATTTTTACAGGGAAGTTTCAAATTTTGCTAAATTTTGAATATAATGATTTGCAACTTAAATTATATAACGTGAATTCTTAGTCAAAAATAGGATTTTTAATGTAAGCATGATGATTTTTAAGTGTGTAATGTAAGAGAGGTATGCTCTTGAAGGGAAGTTGGGTTTCAACCAATTTCTGACGATCGGCACGGTAGGTAGAGGCGAGGTTGTAGTCGAAGGTAGCTGGGAGGTTGCCAAGGGTAGAAAAAATACTTGGAGTATTTATCGATGGCCGTAGTGGCCAGAGTACGACGAATTAGGGTTTTAGTGGAGTTTTGGGTCGAGGTAGTTCCTGAGATAACTACGTCGTCGACATAGCGTTCTAGTCGATCAGACCAGGAGGAATGGGTGTGTTATCGTCTGGCAAAGCTCTGGAAGCAATCACACGTTTTCCGGTGGTCTAAGGTAACGGTGGATGGTGGTTTTCTTTGATCGGTTTGGTTCCAGTATTTGGGATGAATGACTCGTTTTCGATTCGGGGTCATTCTCGGTGATTTGGGTGTTCATGGAGATTCGGGCGATGAGCTGTGCACGTATACGTGCATCTTTACATATCTGTGTTTTTGAATGTTTGGAGAAGATGAAGTCGATCTTGGGTTAGTGTCGTGATTGACTCGAAGTAGTTATCTTGGCTCGAGTTGTTGCAATAATACAGTTTTAAAAACCTGTAACATTTTAAACTTTAAATCTGGGTTTTTAAACTGAAGGGTATCGATTTAAGTAAGTTTAAAACCACGTTAGAATCTGATTCAAATCCAGTTTGAATCTGAGTTTTAGAAAGAAATAATAAAGTTTTTAAATTTTAAATTTGTTTAACTACCTAAATATTGAAGTTATTCTTAATTACAAATAGTAATTAACCTTTAATTAATTAAGGGTAAGGTTAATTAATAATGTGATAAATTACTTGTTAAGATAATTAATTAAAAGAGTAATAAATTAATGAAGTAATAAGAAGATCATTAATTAATTAATGAAAGTAATTTAAGTAATTATTGAGAATGGTTAAGGATAATTAATCTATAATTAAGGTTTAATTACTTAATGTAATTAAACAGTAATTAATCAAGAATGATTAATAAAAAGGGATAATTAAAGGATAATTACTTATTGTAATTAAGGGATAATTAATCAAGGAAGATTAATTAAGATAAATAAATAAGAGATGATTAATTAATTTGTAATTAAATTAATGTTAAGAAAGGTGGATTAAGGTAATCCAAGTGATTAAAGGTTAGTAATTAATTTAAGTAGAGATTAATTAAATTAATTAAGAGTGAATCAACTTGTTATGGATGGTTTGAATGATGTTGGATTGATTTTATCTCTGATGGGTGAAATGAGATGTGTTGTGATACGAATGGGTTAAACTATGATAGTGTAGGTTACCTATCTGAGTTGAATTGTTGTAAGATATTCTGAATATGAATTGTATTGTTTAAACTTAAACTTTTGGTTTAATAAATGACATGGATTCGAAGAGACCGGAGTCGGGTATTAGTTAATACCCGAAACCATTTCGATTCTTTGTAGATTTATATGTGAAATCAATAGGCTGGTATGGAACGATTTAAGTGAATTGGACCATTTAATCCAAGTTTTGGGTACTTAGAAATTGATATATGAAATAAGTGATGTCTATAACAAATTGTGAATTTGTAAATTGATACGAGTTACCCTGGGGTTTTTTGTACGTAGTTTTATGCTGTTGTATTCCATGTTAGATGGGTTTACTCACGCTGGTTTCTAGCCTGACCCGACTGTTACTTTGATGTAATGCTAGGGTCAGACCGAGTATTACAGATTTTTCAGGTAAGGACGTTCTGGAGCTCGAAGGCGAGCTGGATGGCAGGAATGTATGGAGTGTTTCCGCTATGATATATTGTTGTATATTTGGACATGTTGATTATATATGTCCAGCGATTGTGTATATGTTGTAACTCTGATGTATTGAAGTGTAATTGAACTGATACAGTTTCTTTGTATAAATGGTATTATATGATATTATATTTGATCCGCTGCGAATGTGAGATTCTGTGACTTGTTTTTCTGTTTCTTCTTCTTCTATCTCTTTCTTTTTTCCTAACTATTTGGAATTTTCGAGATCGAAAATTCCGGGTCGTTACACCACAGCACTTCCTAGAGGGAGGGGGGTCCTGTACCCACCAAAACCCTATGGAAAATCCATCACGCTTCCCAGAGGGAGGGGGTCTTGTACCCACCAAAAGCCTATGACCAATCTATAGCCCCTCCTAGAGGGAGGGGGTCTTATAACCATCAAAAGCCTATGACCAATCTGTAGTGCCTCCTGGGGGAGGAATAAAACCCCTAACTAATGTCCATATCACCTCTTAGGGGAGGGTCAAGATAAGCACCCATCAGCAACCTTCTGGAGGAAGGTCAGCTCAGCAAGCGCAATATCCCTTTGAGACAAGGGAAGCCCAAGAAGAGAGTCATCAAATGATGGACTAGGATGTCCAAGCCCAAGAGGAAGTTCATCACATAATGGACTAAGATGTCCAAGCCCGAGAGGAGACTCATCAAATAGTCGACTAAGATGTCCAAGCTCAAGAAAATGCATCAAACAGATAAAGAAAGACAAAGATGTCTACAATGTAGAACAGAAGTCAAAACCCAAGAGAATACAAGGTTAAGGAAAGAAATCTATCCACTGTCTAAAACGGAAATGAAACCGGAGGATTGGGTACCGACAAAGGCAAAAGGGATAAAGGTATCTGATCTTGAACAGACAAAGAGACCAAAATCATATCCAAAAGAGACAATATATGAATTAGCAAACCTTACAACATCAAATGCATGGGAAATAATTTTTACATCCGAAGACTAAGAAACACGTTTCCTAAAATAAAGGAACATGAAACAAAGGAATGGATAAAAGGAATCCATAAAATGGTACCAAAAGCAAAGATCTATACAAGAGTCAAAGGAATAGAATATATAACAAGTTCTTACACCAAAGATTATAGTGACTTCGTTCAAAGATAGATTAAGTAAACCAATCTTTAGAAATATGGTGTCCCTTTAAGATAGAAGAGTCTATATCATATATATATATATATTAACATGTTATTTGGACCATAGCACTACTAAATGGTCAAACAATAATACAGAACCATTATTCCGAGTAATTGTGTGGATTTACGAAGCTACTCGGCTCCAATATAACAATAATACTACTAACATATAGGCAATTTAGGAATCACACATTAAATAAATTTATTAATACTGACAAACTTCTAATTTTGTGCATATATTGGCTAAATTTATAAATAGGTTATTTGTTAGGTGAGATCCTGAAAAGATTTTGACTAAATTATTGATTTTGTGAACTTTCAGATTCTTTATTTCTTTTCATAAAGATTTCATATTAGGTTTTCTGAAGCCAAAATTTCCACATTGATTTTGATGATTATTTACTGGCTTCATATTTTAGATTTCCTTGTAGAATTTTTGATGATTTCATATTGATTTTCTGATTTTATGAATTCTGAAGTTTCTCCTTGAATTTTTATGACGATTTCAGATTCCCTTATTGGATTTTGATGATTTTATATTAAATTCTTGATTTTATGAATTCTGAAGTTACTCATTGAATTTTCATGGTGATTTATGGATTTCAAATTTTAGATTTTCTTGTTGAGGATTTCATATTGAATTTCAGGTTTCACGAATTCCGAATTCTTGGTCTAATTCTTATGATGATTTTTATTTATGGTTCTTTGTTGGGTTTTTCGATGAATTCATATTGAATTTCTGCTTTCACGAGTTATGGGGTCCCTTATTGAATTTTTGATGATCTCTCATTGGATTTTTGATTTTGTGAATTCTAAATTTCCTAATTGGTTTGATGGTGATTTGTGAATTCCGTATAGAGTTTTTATGATGATTTCCTACTGAATTTCAAATTTCTTGATCGATTTTTATAATGATTTGTAGATTCTATATTCTTAACTTCCTTATTGAGATTTCATAATGATTTCTTATCGAGTTGCTGATTTTGAGAATTCTGAATTTTCATGTTAACTTACATGATGATTTGTGAATGATATACACTTGATTTGCCCATGATATTTACGTAATGGTTGCTTATCGATTTCTTGTTTTCACGAATTCTTAATTTCGTAATTTCTTTGCTGGATTTCCAAGATAATCAAAAGATTTCATATTGAGTTTCTAATGTTGTAGTGAAAAAAGTTTTATGCAGGTTGTTTGATAGATGTCATCCTAACGGTTTTCTGATTACATTCCTGGATTCTTGGATTTTTGGATTCTTTTCATAGTGATCCTATGTATTTATGGACCTTGAAGTTTCTTATTTGTGTGGATTTCATGCTTCTGATTTCCTTGTTAAAGCTTTGATGATCTCTTATTAGATTTTTGGATTTTATGAATTTTAAATATTGAATATTTCATGATGATTTACGAACTTTCTATTGAGTTACCGAGGTTGGATTTTATATAAGACTTTTTTGATAGCAGTTGGACTCCCATCAAAATGCAGGGATGGAAGATAAAGTCATAGCATAGGAACTAGATAAGACTACCAAAAGCAGGAAATTAATCCTCGATTGCTAAGAAAAATATAACTTGAGAACAGAGGGTCAGGTATATGTGATGGCCTTTCTGGGGAAGGTTTATTTACTTAAACTAACAACAGCAGACCAGGTGATATCGTTTCTGTGAGAAATGCAGATTAAGGATCTTAAGGCTAGAATTAACACTAGAGGGGGGGTGAATAGTGTTTTAAGAAATTTGTTAATCTTTTTGAGTTTATCTAACTTTATTAACAATGTATACACTAATTAGACATAGATATGAACACAGAATCAAACACAGATGCAAATATAAAGTAAAAGCAGTAAAGGAAAGAACATACCGGATTTTATACTAGTTCGGAGTTACCCTACATCCAATCCCGCACAACCAAGTACAGATTTCCTTTCAAACTCGATTCAACAATTACAACCCTCGGTTTCAAGGCTACGAGGTACACCCTCCAGAATGACAATCCTCTGGGTAGAGATACTTGATTTCCGGGGCAACAAGTTCACCCAATTGATTTCCAGGGCTACAATCACACCTTTTCTCGCTTCATTGATTTCTAAGGCTACAATCACACCTTTTCTCGCTTATATATTACAAAGAAGTCTATAACTCTGAATAGCACTGAGAACCTTGTAGAGATAGTGATGTAGAATCAAACTAGAAGTAATCGAGTATGATTCGATGTTGATTTCGGCAGAGTAATGGTATGATTTTGTATTAAGAAATGTGGAAGATGAAGAGGAGTGAAAACCAGAAAAATATATTTGAAAATTCGTTGAAACTGACCCCTATTTATAGAAAATCAACAGCCATGACCATTCATGAAGAGTTATGGCGAATAGACACTTCTTTTGAAATTTGACTTTGAACTTCAACTGTCACTATGTCGACATAGTACCTAGAGGCATGTCGACATCCCTCAGCCAAAATTGGTATTTTGAATTTCTATAAAACAATATTTATCTTATATAAAAACTATTTAAAACTTTATAAATATACTTGAATATAGTTGAATTTCATAAGTAAATATAAAGAACAATATATACATAATTTTTAACTATAATTTTATATTTAAATCTAAGTATAAATATTAAAAGTTAAATATATTATTTGAAAAGACATTTAAAATCAGGAGTAATTTGACTTTGAAATTAAAGATGTTTTGAGGCTAAAATTATTTAAAATCAGGATAGAGAGTTTTGAATCTTTTAAAAGGAAAGTTTTGAAATCATTTTGAAAACAAGATAATTTTGTAAAATCATTTGAATTAGAATTAGTGGATACAAAACAATGTCCCACTAGATTTTCGTAGGTTTCATCCTACTTAGGGTTCCATCCCTTTAACAGGCTTGAAGTGGATTCCATTCCACGAATAAATTGGATATTAAGATGCCAGTGCTTTTCTACGAGTTTTAACAAATATTCCTAATAAAACAAACTTAACCTTGAACTCTTGAACTCTTGATAATCTTGATACTCATGAGTCTTCTATCACTATATCTTGAATCTCTATACTATACAGTCTTCATTCTTGATACCTAGATGGTTATGTCCTGCATATACATATATCTAAACTTGTAATGTTAGTATTTATATTTTATAATCTATTATAAGGTTGTTGTCATCAAAACCATCATCTCATGGACTAACAATCTCCCCCTTTTTGATGATGACAACATTTATTTATAAAATAAAATATCACTTCTATCCTAATAACTCTAATAACTCCCCCTTAATATATGCCTAACTATCCTATTTTATACTTCTCCCCCTTTGTCATCAACAAAAAAACTTACTCCCCCTTATTCTTGGACTTCAGTACCTACATTGATAAAATATACAACGGAATATATAATATATATAGATTAAGAAATAATGATACTTTTGAGCATAATAACTTAATTGAAGACTATATTCATTTCAGCGTGTGTATATATATATATGTTCATACATTAAACTTCAAACCAAATCAAATCAATCCACACAAAGTATCAATCCAAACCAAATTAAATCAAACAAATTAATTCAAACAAATCAAACAAAGAAAGACAATTAAACGTTACGAGGAACATCAACCCATCCTTCTTCACCAAAGATAGGGTCTTGTTTGATGGCATCCCAATTTTCATTATCAACCGATAGAGAAACGGGAGTATGTGCTTCGTTATCATCCTTGTGCAGGGAGGAGATCATCCATCGAATTACATCGAAGTGTCTCTCTTGTTCCTTGATCATCTGCATTTGACTTAATTCTAAGTGACGCTGATTATGGAGGATGATAGAGAGAATATTCTTGAATGAATTGAGTGTTTCTTCAAGATTTTCAGATAGATTGTGAATATGATTGGCCATAATTGAATTAGAGAAAGAAATGAAGGATATAGATAATGAGAAATAAATTTTAGTGAAGATTTCTGGAAGAAAAAGGTATATATAGGTGTAGAAATTCGTTTGAAATGAATAGACATTTGGTAGTTATTCATATTTCAAATTCAAAATCAATTATCAATTCTGACCAGTACATGTCGACATAGTCAAGGGGGGTATGTCGACATACTATAGTGAATTTTGATGATAATTTTATTTTGTGAATAATGATGTATATATATTTCTATAATATACTAACATTTATTCTAGATATAAAATAAGCTAGATGACAGGAAGGAAATTCAATTTCATTGCATAATAGGATAATACAATGATTAAACATAAGGAACTTCACGAACATTCGAAATAAAACAAACTAAGACAAATACAATAAGATACTAAAAGATAAAACTAGTTAGAAGATGAAGATGATGAAGATAGTCCAAGTTTCTTGCTGACTTTTGAAAAGAACTTGTTCATCTTCGAAGACATGTTATCCAACTTCTTACTAACGGATCGTTTTAAAATCCGTTGATTCTCCACAATTATCTTTTGGTTTTTTAGAAGGGTTTTGTTGGTAGGATTGGATGGATATTCAATACTTTCTAGGGACATTTCACCTTCTTCTTCTTCTTCTTCTATTTCCATTTCATCCCTTTCTTCTTCTTCTTCTTCCTCTTCCATTTATTCATAAGCCAAACGCTCTTCCTTTTCGGTAAGAGTCTCATAAGGTTGAAAAACATATGGGATTTTCATGAGAGAAATGTTTGAGATATTAAAAACATTTCTAGAGACAAATTCTTCACCTTTGAAATCCACTCCAAAATAGTTGAAAATCCGAGTGAGATAAATTCCATGGTATAAAGTGTTTTCTCCCATTTCAAAATTTTTAGGACGAAGTTCATCCAAAATAACTTGCGCCCAATTGATATCATAATTTCCGAAAATATCAAAAAATGCTTTGCACACTTTTGAAGTAGGATTGTTAAAATTTCCCGATCTTGGGGTCAAAGTATGTTATAAGAGAAGATTGACAATTCTTCCTTTAGGACGAAAGTTTTGTTTTTTAAATTCAAAATTTTCATCTCCTTCAAAAATATGATGAAATGTCTCACGATCATGTTCATCGATTTTAAAACTAGAAAGATCCATTCCCGTGCTTTTGCAATTGAGAATGGTACCCAAAAGATCATAATTCAAAACAATTTGAGTGCCTTTGACACTACTCCAAATTTCATTCTCATTTCCAATATAAAAACCACGGTTTAAATTAGCATAGAAGATTTTGACAAGATTAGGATAGCAAACAAAATCATTTTGAGAAGAGTCAATAAGACTTAAAACACCATTGTTTGCGAAAAGAGAATCAATTTCATAAGAAGAAAAATCTTGAAAAATAGCAAATTTTCCGGGATGGACTTTGGCATAATTAGCATAATTGATGTATGCTTTAATTGCCTCCGGATCATTGAATAATTTCTCTTTGATTTTTTTGGAAATTCTCATGGTTGAGAGGTTGCTTGAAGAAGACATTAGAGTAGAGCGTAGAGAGCTTGAAGATATGAAGAGAGAGTTTGAATTTGAAAATGAAAGTGAAAAGATATGATAAAAGATAGTGGATAAATAGACTTTCAAAGGACATATTCTCTGGTCAAAAGGTATCTTTTCAGAGAAATAAATGAAGTGAAAAGGTGGAGGGAAATTCAAACATTTGAATTCAAAATTTTTAATTCAAATTCAGATAGGCATGTCGACATCGTGATAAGGGCCATGTCGACATGTGCCTTTGAATTTTCATGACATGATTTTCCTAAGTTATCTAATATATGTATATATATAAATATTATTATTAAAATCTATATTTCTGAAATATTATTGTACTTATAATATATTTCAGAATGTGTCAAAAATAATAAAAATAATAATAAAATAATAATAAAAAATAGAAAATAAATTTTAAAATTCAAACAACATACTAATTCAAAATCAATCAAACAATCAAGCAACTAATTCTATGCAAGCAATTTCAACCAGTTGTATTGTAAACGTGTACCTTTTTCTGAGTCCGTTTCTTTGAATTCGTCGGAGTCGTGAACTGCAGTAAAACACAAATTCGAATTATCCGTCTTCTGATCATCATCACTTGAGGACGAGTCTGAGTCATCTAGAGTAGCAGTAAATGCATGCTTCCTTTTCTTTGCTGGTTCATTGTTCATAGGAGGATTCTGCCTTTCTGGATACGGACAATCTCTTTTGATATGACCTGATTCGTCACAATTGAAGCATTTGATAAAGTTTGGTACTGTAGTCTGATTACCTGAATTCTTAAAGTTGTTTCTCTTGGAACCATTTAATTTTCTGTACTTCAGAAATTTCCTAAAATTCCTGGTCATAAATGCTATCTCTTCATCATTATCACTGTTTGAGTCTGATCCATCGGTCAATGCATTGAATGCCATTGATTTCTTTTTAGATGCTTTGCTTTCTCTTCTCCCGATCATTTGAACTTCAAACGACATTAGATTTCCAATCAATTCTACTATCTTTAAAGTACTGATGTCATTTGCCTCTTCAATTGCAAGTGTCTTTTGATCCCATTCGGGAGTGAGAGAATTTAAGATTTTTCTGACTTGATCTTCTTCCGAAAATTCCTTTCCCAAAGATATTAAAGAATGCACAATATCTTGAAATCGACTATACATATCTGAAATAGACTCATTAGTATTCATTTTAAATAACTGAAACTGATTTGTGAGCATGGAAATTTTGGTCTGTTTAACTTTGCTTGTTCCTTCGTGAGTTACTTGCAAAGTTTTCCAGATTTCATATGCAGACTTACAAACTGACACTCTATTAAATTCATTTCTTTCAAGTGAACAAAACAGAATATTCATTGCCTTAGAATTATTTTGTGCAACAGTCTGTTGCTCAGTGGTCCACTGTGAAAAAGTAGTTGTGGATTCATAATATTCAGTTTGTGTGATATTCCAAGTATCTAATCCTACAGATTGTAAATATATTTTCATCCTACATGCCCAATATGCATAGTTACTGCCATTAAAAAGTGGTGGTCTGGCAGTAGACTGACCTTCTACAAATAAACTAGTGTTGGTGGTAATAGCAGTACTAGTGTTAGTAGCCATTTTGAAATTTTTCAAAATTCAGATAATGAAACTTTTGAAAACAAAGCTCCGATACCAAATGTGAGAAATGCGGATTAAGGATCCTAAGGCAAGAATTAACACTAGAGGGGGGGTGAATAGTGTTTTAAGAAATTTGTTTACCTTTTCGAGTTTCTCTAACTTTTTTAACAATGTATACACTAATTAGACACAGATGTGAACACAGAATCAAACACAGATGCAAATATAAAGTAAAAGCAGTAAAGGAAAGAACACACCAGATTTTATACTAGGTCGGAGTTACCCTACATCCAGTCCTGCACAACCAAGTACGGATTTCCTTTCAAACTCGATTCAACAATTACAACCCTCGGTTCCAAGGCTACAAGGTACACCCTCCAGAATGGCAATCCTCTGGGTAGAGATACTTGATTTCCGAGGCAACAAGTTCACCCTATTGATTTCCAGAGCTACAATCACACCTTTTCTCGCTTGATTGATTTCCAAGGCTACAATCACACCTTTTCTCGCTTATATATTACAAAGAAGTCTATAACTCTGAGTAGCACTGAGAACCTTGTAGAGATAGTGATGCAGAATCAAACTAGAAGTAATCGAGTATGATTCGATGTTGATTTCGGCAGAGTAATGGTATGATTTTGTATTAAGAAATGTGGAAGATGAAGAGGAGTGAAAACCAGAAAAATATATTTGAAAATTCGTTGAAACTGACCCCTATTTATAGAAATCAACAGCCATGACCATTCATGAAGAGTTATGGCGAATAGACACTTCTTTTGAAATTTGAATTTGAACTTCAACTGTCACTATGTCAACATAGTACCTAGAGGCATGTCGACATCCCTCAGCCAAAATTGGTATTTTGAATTTCTATAAAAACAATATTTATCTTATATAAAAACTATTTAAAACTTTATAAATATACTTGAATATAGTTGAATTTCATAAGTAAATATAAAGAACAATATATACATAATTTTTAACTATAATTTTATATTTAAATCTAAGTATAAATATTAAAAGTTAAATATATTATTTGAAAAGACATTTAAAATCAGGAGTAATTTGACTTTGAAATTAAAGATGTTTTGAGGCTAAAATTATTTAAAATCAGGATAGAGAGTTTTGAATCTTTTAAAAGGAAAGTTTTGAAATCATTTTGAAAACAAGATAATTTTGTAAAATCATTTGAATTAAAATTAGTGGATATAAAACAATGTCCCACTAGATTTTCATAGGTTCCATCCTACTTAGGGTTCCATCCCTTTAATAGGCTCGAAGTGGATTCCATTCCACGAATAAATTGGATATTAAGATGCCAGTGCTTTTCTACGAGTTTTAACAAATATTCCTAATAAAACAAACTTAACCTTGAACTCTTGATAATCTTGATACTCATGAGTCTTGTATCACTATATCTTGAATCTCTATACTATACAGTCTTCATTCTTGATACCTGCATGGTTAGATCCTGCATATACATATATATATCTAAACTTGTAATGTTAGTATTTATATTTTATAATCTATTCTAAGGTTGTTGTCATCAAAACCATCATCTCATGGACTAACAGTTTCATATATCTATAATGGTCATATAATTGCTTGAATGCTCTACCTATAAGGGTACTCATCATGGTTTAGCCTCAAGGTTAAGATCCTTATAGAAGTCATTGTTTGTTTTGCAGGAAACAAAGAAGGAGATTCTTTGGACTTTTTGTCCTAAAGAACAAAAGCTTCTTTCATACTGGGGGAGCTAAATGTTATCCATAAAATATGCTCAAGAATAAAAATATGAAAGAAGAAACACAAGAGCATTGATAAAGATTAGAAAGCAACAAGATGATCAAGTTAAGCATAGCTTCTGACAAGAGGGAGACAGCTCCAACAACACCTTTCGAGTGGGTCAGAAAAGACGTCTCGACTGTGTCAACAAGGAACTTTCGACAAGGTCGGAGCTTTCGACAAAGTCGGAAGCTACCATTCAAAGGCGACAGCAAACATGTCAACATCATCCAAAGTGCTCAAAAAGACACCTTTTGAAGGCAATGGATAGCAGACACTCTACCTTTTTCGCCAAACCATTCGAAACATCATGGTTTCGCCTTCATCATTTCTGCCAAAGAAGTATTCAACCAATCCAACCCTTTCGACAACATATGTAGCCTTTTGAAATGGTTAGGGCTACCCTCACCTAAGAAAGAAGAACTACACGTTCGTTACCATAAAGGCACAAGGTTTTGAATTAGATGATGGAGAGGCTTCCGAAAGAGTCCATGTGCAACAAAGCCTTTTTTAGGTGTTTCGACTCATTCGAAACCAAGGGAGGACATGTTTCGACAGCGTCGAAGGCTAGCACCCAAGTCAACCTATGCAGCACATTAAAGACAAAATCACATCAGTAGACCTTTCGACGAGGTCGAAAGCCATCTAGCAGCACCTTTCGACGAAGTTGAAGGGAAACAGGGCAAGAGAGAGAAGCCCAGCCTCTTCAACAACAACTAAAGGAAAGGTGCAACTTACACTGTTCAACAAAGCCGAAAGGAATCAAACAATACCTTTTGACGATGTTAGATGCGGTAAAGCTATCAAGCAGCACCTATCGATGAAGTTGAAAGAAAGCAAAGCAAGGGTGAAGTCCAGCTTCAAGCGGCAATATAAGAATAATTAAAATCCTTTCGACTAAGTCGAAAGGAATGGCTTAAGAGAATTCATGAAAGCACGAAGACTGACCTTTCGGCCGAGTCGAAAGCTTGGAGTCGAAAGGTCCCCCACCCGCATCTATAAATATGACCCTAGTGGTCAGTTGTAGGGGATTTGATTTCTTCCACTTCTCACTTGTATATTTCTTAAACTAGGAAACCCTAATTCCCAAACCAAATTGGGGATTTGGTGAATTTGTATAATTGAGTTCAATAAAAGGAAGATTAGAACAATAGTGATTACTTAGCAGTTCAGATTTATTTACTTTTCATGAATATGTCTATCCATAGTTAGATTGATCGAAAGGTCCTCCCTTCGACCGCGTCGGAACCTATAGTTCTTGTATTTCCTGAGAAGCCTTAGCTCAAATCCATCGGACTACAAGTGTCCCCCCATTCGACAGTGTCGAAACCATTCCAACTCCATTATTTCTAGAAACTATTAGGATCTTAACTCAAACTCCTCGTTCGATGTCAAAAGGTGGTTTTGACAAACTCCTCAACCAACTCATTCGAAAGAATTTATTGGCAGAGAACCTACTCGTTCGACTGTGTCGAAAGGTCTCAAAGACAAGTCTAAAATCATCCTTATTCACCTTAAAAGCTTATGCAAACTCAGCCCATTCAGAAGAAGGTTTCGAAAGCATTATTCTACTTGAACTTAAAATTTGAGGCGTTGACAAGTTTTTTTGTCAACACTAATCTGACTATCTTGTTCCTTAGCCTCTTCTCACCTCTCGAGACTATGCCAACTGGCTTTCTAACTATTGTCAAGTCTATTCTACTACTAAGTCCTCTAACATAATCAGTGCTATAGTAGACTCCGGATCTCTAACACACTTTCTTAGATAAGAAACATGAAAAACATCATGGACTCCTGCCAAACTGTTCGGTAACCCTATTATATATGCGAGTTTCCCGATCCTCTCTACAATAGGAAATGGTCCTACGAATCTCGGTGCCAACTTCCTTGATTTCCCGAATCGTATAACACCCTTCGTCGGTGACATTTTAACAAAAATATTATCTCCAACAGAGAACTCTAAGTCTTTCCTTCTTCTATCTGCATAACTCTTCTGCCTAGACTGAGCTTCCTTCATCCTAGCTCGAATCAACTCAATCTTCTCTACAGCTTCTCTTACTAAATCTAGACCAAGAACCAACCTATCCCCGATCTCTAACCAGCAAACGGGAGATTTACATGGTCTTCCATACAAAGTTTCAAATGGTGCCATCCCTATACTAGCTTGATAACTATTGTTATATGAAAACTCGACTAAATGTGGATGAATGTGATGAGCCGGGTTTTCGAACCAGTGAAAATGCCAAAAATCCGTCAGTTCTAAGACTACGAATGAAAACTACCAACTTAATACACAATATTTGATAAATATTTAACACTATTAAATGTATAGGATACAATTTCAATTGTACAAGTTATTAGAGTAATCAATTTAATCTACTAGGTATGCTTTAATACATACCAAATATGCAAATATCTAACACTGCATAACTCTGATGAGAGAGACAGCAATAGTCATTCCTGCAGACTCAATAAACTTTTCAAATGCGGAATAAATTAATAAGCAAGAAAAATACATCCATACACGATATATAGCAAACAATAAATAGAAAAACGTTATGTTATTTTAGGGCTGCATCACTACCACTTGTGACTGCCTACGTACCCCTATCAAATGGGTACCCAATTACATACTGGATCAAGCCAATGTAGTTCTCCTATTGCAAATAAGACTCATGGTGCCTACGATGCATAAATAATATGCAATTACCAAAAGTACCCACTTAGGCTTAATCTTTAATTTTAGATTTTCAAAATCTAATTAACTTTATGGAAATTATCTCTTTGGACTTTATTCTCGAATTCTTATTTTAAAACTTTTGATATATATACATATATATATATAATTCAAACTAGTCCTTTACTTCGGGATCTGAAAACAAATCACCTTTTTGAAATATTTATTTGAAAATCCCAAAATACTACTATAAAAGCATATCAAAATATATGCAACCAGATCGGGAGGTTTCTCCCAATAACAAGGCAACTGGGTCCCAGCCTTCTGAAAAATAAATATAGATATGTATATTCCTCTTCAACGAGAGCGGACTATACTGAGGCTACAAAACATATGCACCTGCCTTGCCCATATTTTTAGTTATGGATTACCCGAATCATTTTATATCCCGAAGTGACAAAATCATTACACTAGTAATTACAAATACTTCTAATGTACAATAATTTCCATTTCCAAATCCTTTCAAAGATCATCTTAAAACCATCGGGTTTAGTCCTCGAAATTCTTTCCATTTTATAATACATTTTCATAAAAACATTTTTATACAAATCACTTCTATATAATATAACTTCAAAATATTCATTTCCAAATACTTCTATTTCTTTAACATTTCATAAACATCATTTATGAAAACCAACTTTCAAAACAATTCGTTAAATTGAAATGAACCAAATATTACCGCTAAAAACCTTCTAGTCAAATCGTGAAATAAATCATAAGGTGCTAGCTAAAATTATTTTCTACCCAGCCCATGCATATGGATAATCAATTGCTCATAAACTGGTCGAGCAAAGTCAATAATCAATAAATAATAATCAGTGCTTATAAACTGGCCGAGCCTAATTCAAACAATCAGTCAATGAAATAAACACAACAATAAATGATAATCAATGCTTCATTTTATTAAATATTTATAGCACTTTATTTTATCTTGAGTTAAAACGATTTGATATTTATTTTGGAGCATCCAGGCTTTCCCTTGGACATGTTCCGCCCCTCACCCTGGTCTCATTGGATCTCATAGACGAAACACGTGTACTAGTCATTTCCATATATCCCATTAAGTACTTAACTTCTAAATTTTAAAATACTTAATTAACCATCCAAACATAATATCAAGCAACACAACAATTATAAAAGCATGTCAAAACAATATAGAAAATAAGAGTAGAGAAGAGACAGAGTTTTCTCACAAAAATTTGCTTTCCAATCTAACTTGTTACAACGGATTTGACTATAGCTTCACTACTACTTCCCAAAACTTATTGAAATCTGTTATAGCTCCGCTATCTTGATTTCAAACTTAAGTGGACTATTAACTTTTGATTTTCCAACAGAACTTCATTATTATTTTAAATTATTTTAATCTAGAATGGAAGCCATTAAAGCTCTAAGGAAGAAGAAGGAGAAAGCTTAGAAACTAAAGAAGAAGAAGAAGAAGAGTGGAAAGTGTGTGGTATTTGTAAAAGAAGTGGTAGGTATTTATAGAAAATTTTTGAAATAAAATAATATTTTGTAAAAAGACCAAAATACCCTTTGCTTATACTTTAAGCAAATTAATTTTTCAACACTTAACATCACATTTCAAATCACGACTTTATGTCATTTTCACTTAAGTATTAAGTAAAGAATATAATAATTATGTTTGTTTGATTTAATGTTTACTTTTTGACTTTTATAACACTTTTTGTCTTTTTATGCTTACTTTTTGTTAATTACATTCTAGAATTTTCTAAGTATGTTTAGTAAAAGTAAATTTGATTAATGAATTAACTAATACTTATACTATTTTAATATACGTTCATATATAAGAAAATAAGTGTGCAACAACGTTGCAACAACTTTAAATCAACAAAACGTTGATTTTCGACAAAATGTTTGACGGTCACATTTTGACGTTTTAGTTAAACTGTTTATTTATGTAAACCAAATTTAAAAATAAATTTGTATAATGTTATTTAAAGATATAAACACTCATAAATTAATTAAAATAATTTATTTAAACATTGAAACTTACTTTTCTGAAATCAGGATTTTGTCACTTTTGTCGATATAAACAATTATTCATATTTTTGTGTACATTTCTCTTTGCAAATCCTATCTAATATTATTTAAATCATAAAATGTTATATATTTTATATTTTATATTTATAATCACTTTAAATAGTATATTCTAAAGTGGTCAAATTCTGGGTCATTACAATGGTCTTCCCATGATCCCCCAAAATCTAACACATAAGCTCGTAACAAATCATCCAAGACTTTGTTAACTTTTTCTGTTAGCTCATCGGTCTGTGGATGGTAAGCGGTACCCCTCTTGAGCTTGGTTCTAAGATCTCCTGTAGACTCTTCCAGAACTCACTAGTAAATAAGGAATCTCTATCGCTTATGATACTACTAGGAATTCCATGCAGTGTAACCACATTTTTCATAAAAAACTTATCCAAAACCAGTGTCGTCCTAGTCGACTTAACTGGAATGAAATGGGCACTCTTGATTGGTCTATCCACTATGACCCATATACTTTCATTTCCTCTACTACATCATGGCAACTCGTTTATAAAATCCATAGAAATAGAATCTCACTTTCATAAGCCTACATCCCACTTGGCTAAAGCGACCCACTTGGCTTTTGATGTTCGGCCTTTACCTGTTGGCAGTTCAGACACTGCTTCACCCATAAGCCTACATCCCTCTTCATACTTTCCCAGAAGGAAAGCCTCTTCATGTCCTAGTACATCTTAGTTCCTCCTGGATGAATAGTGAACTTCAAACGATGCCATTCCTCCAAAACCTCTTTCCTAATGTCTACTACATTCAGAACACACAATCTTCCTTTTTCTCTCAACCACCCCTTCTTGTCAAGATTGAAATCCTTCAAGTCATCGCTCTCTGTTCCATCCCTTAACTTCTTGATCCGTTCAACCAATATTGTATCCTCCTCTTGTTTAGAAGCAATCTTTTTGATCATTACCGGTCGAACTTCTAAATGTGCTAACACAACGCTCTCCTCACTAGATCTGGCTTCAGATCTCCACTGAACTCTAAAAGTCGACAATGCTTTCAAATCCTTCCACTCGGCTATCATAGCCAACACTGCATTCTGATGCTTTCTACTAAGCGCATCCGCAACCATATTACCTTTCTTTGGTGTGTACTCAATTCCAAAGTTATAAGCAATAATAAACTCTAAGCATCTCTGTTGTCTCATGTTCAGCTCCTTCTGAGAGAACAAATACTTCAACGACTTATAATCCATATAAAGCTCAAACCTCTCTCCCAAAACATAATGTCTCCACACCTTCAATGAAAAAATCACTATGGCTAACTCTAAATCATGCATTGGATAACTAACCTCATGTGGTCTAAGCTGTCAAGAAGCATAGGCAATCAACTTACCTCCCTCCATTAACATAGCTCCTAATCCAGTTCCACATGCATCTGTATAAATACCAAATTCTGATTCCCCTCCGGAACTACTAACACATGTGTATGGGTTAATAAGTGTTACAAGCTCTGGAATGCTTCTTTACACTTATCGGTCCAAACAAACTTCACATCCTTCCACGTTAGCTTGGTCATTGGTGCTGCTATCTGCGAAAATCCTTAATGAACCTCCGATAATATCCAACTAATCCAAGGTAATTTCTTATCTTAGCCACTATCTCGGGTCTCTCCCAATTATTCGCCGCTTCAATCTAAGTTGGATCTACAGACAACCCTTTTTCTAAGACTACGTGACCTAGAAACTTCACTTCCTTCTTCCAGAAATGACACTTCGAAAACTTCAATTTCAGCTGATGCTACCTCAGCATCTCAAGCACTACTCTAAGATGAACTTCATGCTCCCTTTCATCTCTAGAGTATATCAGAATATCATCTATGAAAACCAACATGAGTCTATCCATGTGCTGTTGGAAAACTTGGTTCATCAAATCTACAAAGAATGTTGGCGCATTAGTTAGTCTGAACGGCATCACTAATCATTCGTACAATCTATATCTAGTTCTAAACGCTGTCAAAGGAATATTATCCTCTGCTACTCTAAGCTGATGGAAACCTTTCGCCAAATCCAATTGAGAATATACATTGGCTCCACTCAAATGGTCGAAAAAATCATTAATTCTTGGCAATGGATATCGATTCTTTACCGTCTTCTCATTCAACTTACGATAATCGATACATAACCTTAACGATCCGTCCGGCTTCTTGGCAAACTAATGTGCACGTAAATGTGCATATATTTGCATCCATATTTTATCTATTTTTATTTAAATAAATATCATATTTGGGCATTTTAACATGTTTAAAATCAAAATTCAATTATTTTCAAATGATCATTCATACAGGGGCAAAATAGTCATTTTTGTGCATGTGTTAATTTGGAACTTTTTACTTGGACATTTTTCATAATTTTTATAGGAATTTGGATGTGCATATGGAAGAAGGTTTTATGAAGATACTTGTATGCACAAATGAATACAAAGGAAGGATGATGGAAATAATTCAAGATCATGATCAGGGAGGACCCCACCCACTTACCTAAATCTACGGTAAGAAGCTAATGGACAAACTAAGTGGAGGTTAAAGCTTCATGCATATTTAATGATGGATTAATTAGAGGCTAATGTTTACTTGGAGGCCACACTTCCTAAATGACATTTTGGGAAGCACCCTAAAAATTGAATTAGGGTTTTATGCATGTATAAATAGCCCTTTTATGTACATATAAATATCTTCTACACTTTCACATTAGTTAGGAAATTAAGAAAGCAAGTTGTAATGTCAATGTTTCATGAAATAAATATTGCTTCCTAGCCTCTTTCTCTTTTCTTTTCAACATGCTTCTTTTTTACTTTTGTGTTCATTTTTACTTTTATGCTCTCTTCTTTCCTTTGTTAGTAGATTAGATTTACATTCATGCAAGTAGTGTAGTTTTTTTTATTTCTTTTATGCAAGTAGCTTAATAGTTAATCTCATTTTCCTTCTTTGTTTAGTTTCTATTTCTTTTGCTTTTAATATTGAAATTTACATGTGCTGATATGATAACACAAATAAGTAGCTAAACCCCTTAATTTTAGGGGTAATGAAGCTCTCTAACTTTATGTAATTTCAACATTTTTATGATTTATGATCTCTTTTGTTTGTGCTTCATGAAAGTGAATTTTGATGTAAGTTTATACAAGTGGGTTCTATAGCTTATGTTTCTTTTGCAAATGAGCTATTCTTATTCAACATAAAAACAATTTACATCATTATTTGCTAATTGATTTTTGATTTTGAAATGGAAGTAAAAATAAAATTTGATGATCTATATTACTAATTATAATAGTAAATAGGTCATACTTAAAATAGCTTTTGCTTTGACTTCATTTTCATGAGATTTTATAAGTGGTTTATTTGTTATATTATAGTTTGAGGGTTTAAGTTATGTTAATTAATAACATAAATAAATCATACTTATGATAAATGCAACAATTACTTCATTTAATATCAAAACTAGAGATCATAAATTATTTATTTGTTGATTTAGAAAAATATGAGAGTGGATTTGCCTTTAAATTGTTCTCTGATCTCATAGTTTTTAATTCTAGCTTTAGCTTCATTTTGCTTGTAGCTTACAATTTCCTCTCCATTTGGTATAATTTGATTAAATTAAATTTTAAAATCTAACAATTCCCTGCAGATGGACCCGTACTCGCCACGTACTAACTTTTGTACGTCGGGCGCTTGCGGTTATTTTAATTTGAAATTTATCGATGGTTTTCTAATTCGATAGAAATTTCGTCATTAAACAAGTTTTTGGCGCCGTTGCCTGGGAATTTCTTTGATTTTAGTTCTATATTCTTCGAATTATTTGTTGTTTGATTTTTGTGTGTTTCATTTTGTGTGTGTATTGCATTTAAAAGAAAAAACATTTTGTGTTGAGTGTTTGTTGTGTGATTTGTGCTTGCATTTTATTTGTGTGCTTATTGTTGTTCTATTTCCTTTGCATTTGCATTTCTATATATATTAAAAAAATACACAATTTTGAAAGAAAAAAATATATTTTTTTATTAATTTGCATTTGCATTTTGCATCTACATTTTTTCATTTACATTTTTCTTTCTTTCTTTTTTTGTTTACATTTCCAAATAAAAAAACAAAAAATTTACCGTGCACTAAACATTGTTCACTGTGCCTTCTTTGGCCAATCTCTTCCCACAGTTCATTTACACTGCCCATCACTAAAACTTCTTACCACTGTCACACTGCCATACCATCTCCCTAACCTCACAAACCAGTGCCATTCACATTACACAATCATCTCCTCTTCACTACATCCATCCACTTCTATTTCTTCATCGACAACAGCCCCTACTATCCACATCACCAATACATCGCATCAGCACACCAAATCCATACATACAAACTACAGCAACCATCTCCTCTACAACATTTCATCTCTTTGCATAACTGTCTGTTGCACATCCACAACAACATTGCCTACAAACCAACACCATCTAACATCCTCTACATATTCACACACAAAATTGTCACAACCCACCACTGTACAATACCGCTAACCAACCAGTCATCTACAATCCCTACCAACAACATAGTTCACTAACCAAAAACTGTTGTGCATATAGCACATACTTGCACATATCAAACAACCATTGCCTACCATATACCCTCCACCAACAAAACATTCATCACTTCGACCTACCAACTTCAAAATCCACCATTACTACATCTCCAAAACCATCAAATACAAACTGAACACCTCTTCACATCAAACTGAACCAAACACCACACCTGACCATACTGTGCACTGTGCATCTCCAAAACTTGTAACGACCCAAGGTTTTTAACACTTATTATTAGGATATTTTACTGATTTTAATTATTGACAATATAAATTTTTACCAGTCAAATAATAAATTTTGGTCTTTATTGATATATATATATATATATATATTCAATAAGCTATGGTTTAAAAATCTAAAATTTAATCTCTTAAAAATATTTAAATAAAAACACCACTTTTCTATTACATGATATTATATATATATATATATATTTGTGTGTG
Organism: Allium fistulosum; assembly: GCA_030737815.1. Taxonomy (NCBI): domain Eukaryota; kingdom Viridiplantae; phylum Streptophyta; class Magnoliopsida; order Asparagales; family Amaryllidaceae; genus Allium; species Allium fistulosum. Next base: position 1,211,329,583 of record CM060904.1, on the reverse strand, counting down.
TATGCATAACTTTGATATGAAAATTTAAAATATATATATATATAGAGAAATAAAGACTTATAAGTGACAATTTTATTTTTACATTAGTTATAGGGTATATGTACAAAATTTATAACGGTAATATAAAACAAAACTATGTTCACATACATGTAGTATATATGTATATTCAAGGATGTATATATACATGTAAACACATAAGGGAACATGGAAATTAATGCACATCATCTCACGAATAAAATAAATCAAATCCTCTTTCAATTATCAAATCAACTATGAAATCTAATCACTTATTTTCAAATCAGGTCTTCGTAAAAATCAAAATAAATATAAAAAAGGGAATGAAGCTTACTGTACATAATAAAGCTACAGCATATCCTCCTGTTTATAAATAGCCACCGCCTAGTATCATATTCTGGCATTCGAATAGAAAGAAAAAAAAAATAAGCTGCCATTAAAGTGAACTTAAAACCAAGAACATTCAAGTACAGAGAGGGTCAAACAAAAACAGAGAAGAAAACCTTCATTTGTTCAAAAGAAAAACAGTGAGTAAAATCAAATTTTACGTACTGTAATCTGTGTTCTATGCTTGGATATGGAAATAGAAGTATTGTTTGAAAAGTATGCTTGCACAGGAATATACATATATACTTATATATGAATGTATATTAAGGGGTATAAACAGGGAAACCATGGTCTTGTACATCACTTTGTTCTACTGTATGTTGAAGAATTATCATACTTAACTTCTAAATTCTCTATCTCACAACCTAATTAGTTTTAGGATACGGTTTAAAAGTAAAGCTATTTGTTTTTTATTATACCTTATTTTAAAATTGGTTTTATTAAATATTATCAAGTGTAAAGGATAAAAAGTGTATTTTACAGTAGGTAACCCGATATTGTAAGAAAAATCGAATATCATGGTTTGAGTTTTTGCTTATATAAGCATGATCGTCATTGAAAATGAGGAATTTTGGAGGTAGTTTGGACATTTTTAGTCGAGTGGATGGTGAGATAAAAGGAGATGAACATTTTTTGGTCTTTGACCAAATTACGGCGAACCAGCCAGTGGTGGAGATCGAGCTTGGGTCGGGAGGAAGCTGGAAGGCTGGGGAACTCGGGAAAAATGGTGTGGCATTTTATTGATCGACGTGGTGGTCAGTCGGAGGGAAGGTAGGGTTAGGAGGTGGAGTTGGGTCGTGTTCGGTTGTCGATGGACAGCGGCATCGTGGAGGATTTCTAGGAATGTGGGATGCGGGGGAAAGGATGAGGAGATGGTGGCGAGGCTACTAGTGAAGTTTGTTGGATGCTGGTGGTCGGAGATGGTTGGACGAGGTGGAGAAAAGGGAATGGGTTCGTTTCCTGGTTTGGGTTTGAGTTTGACTTTTTGAACTGGGACTTTGCTGTGAAATTTGGGGTGGCCAGTGGGTTTGTGGGGTCGTAGATGACTTGGCGCGATGGCCGGTGCGAGAGATGGTGGCCGGAGGTTGTGTGCACTTGCACGCATGGATCAAATGTGGGCTTTGTGCACGTTAAGGAAGAAGAAGGAAAGGGAGGAAGAAAAGATAAAGAGAAGAAGGGGCAGGTTGTTCTTTTTTCGTATTGGGCCGATGGGCCGGGTTTTTCTTTTTTTTTTAATAAACATAAAATTAAGAGTATTGTTTAGTGTTTCCTTTTAAAACCTATTAACCTTTAAAATATTTATTTCCTTTCATAAATTTAAATAATATGGAAATTATATTTTTATCCTACCACCAAAATGTTCATGCCTAAATTATTTTGTTCAGGTTTGGTAATACCGAATTAAATTAATTTTTAATAATTAAGTTAATAAACAAATTAAAACTTCAAATTTATAATTCCAAGTAAATTTACATAAGATAGTTAGTAATGAATTCCAACATTTAATTAAATTAAAAATAAATAGTTTTGTAATTAATTTTAATTATAAGTAAGCAGGATTTGAAAAATAATTAATTTTGTTTTTAAAATTAAATAGATGATGGTTTGTGATTGGTTAATATAGACTATAAACCATTAAAATAGTTCGTGATATGTGATTTGACTTGATTTCTCTTGAGTATTCATTTCAAGTTTTTTTATGCCTGTGATATTAAGTGACCAAATGAATTGAATGATTGAAATGGAAACGTTGAGACGTTTTGTTGGGAATAAACATATGTAGTGAAATTTCCATATGAATGTTGACACCTTGAAATTTAATTGTTTTCTTAAAACAACTTGGCCTTTAAAAATCTTTCGTTTTGATTCGATGTGACCGGGATTGGATATCTGTATTATCTGAAAACCACATCGATCCAATATAAACGATTAGGTTGGGAAGATTCCAGGGAAGATTCGGAATGAAGATTTCAGAATTCAAGGGCTATATTTTCACTAACTCTGAGGGTGATTCCAATATGGGTGTAGTAGAGATAGTGCCTTCAGTTTTGTCCAAACCCAGAATGGAATTGTACGGACGAATGCTATCCGAACATCGTCATTGGAGGACGATGAGCATTCCAAGTGAATGTGTTCTTAAAAGGTAATCGTAGCCTCAAGCCTCATCAACCAGGAATGACTAAAACAGTGGAATGACTAAAACAAGGTTACCCCTATCTAGAGTCCCTTTTTATTCAGTCTGTGTGGTACGGTCGTTGATCCTAACCGTGGGGTAATCTTATTCGAACTATCTAGGTTAGGGGTAGTCCGGTCTTGTGTAGTAGGGGATCCCGGCGTGGTCCTCGGTGTTATTTTTCTAGAGATGCAACGTGATGGGCAGTACCCCAGTAGCCCGGTCATTGTATGGAACCCAATCTCCAATAAGTGCCGTATGTTTTGATTGTGCCTAAATATGTTGGAACGTGAGATGCAAGCATTCCAGCAATATGAATGATTTATTTGAAAACCCTAGACATTATTATAATATCACTGGATTTCCTATGAAAGTGTTTTGGTAATCGTAAGGAAATAACCTGTCTGTGTTTATGTGCAGCGAGTCTTAAGAGATACCCTTGATTTCAAATGGTTTCAATTTAAAGTAACTTAACCACTTTACTCACACCAGACCCATGTCTGACCCAGAGTTTATTTTTCTGTTTTTCCTAAACTTTTGGGTACTCAAATTTTTATGAGTAGCCAAGTGATTCCAGGTTTTCTCTCGACGTATTTTGGAGGAGGAGTTCGAATAGGTGGCTTCCACGTATCTAGCTATGTTTATATTCCACTCTATTTGTATCTATGTCTCTATTTTGCTTGTAATGAATAGACAGTTCACTACGACTGTCTGGGTATGATGTATGTATAATTAGGAATCTGATGTATTGTACTAGTGACTATGTGATATGTGTTATGTAATATATATTATCCATTCCGTTGTGAGATTCTGTGATTTGTTTAGTTCTTTCTATCTATTTCTTTTCTACCTATTTTTTCTATTTCACGATTCGTCTTTCATTGGAATGAAAGGCGGTTCATCACATTTGGTATCAGGGCGCTAGGTTGACTGAATACCTAGGCTTTTGCATTAATATCAATCTTAAGAGAGCATATTTGTAAACTTATATATACATACATACATACATACATACATATACCACCCTGATTGTTTGGTCAGCTTTGATAAGATATTATCAATTCCATCTTTGGAATGTATTTTGTCCCAGTGCAAAGTATCCACTTACTATGTCCAGGTAGTAAGCAATGAGTACAAGGGGAAGGCGAGGCAGAGGAACCAGTAGCACAACATCCATTAATGGAAGAACCCCTAATGTTGGAGGTGGCGGAGTAGCTGTTGAGGCCGTAGCTCTAGTTCAGCCTTAAGTAAACTTTTGCAACTCTATGTAGGGACTTTACGAATCTTAGAGGGAAACCCTTTAAGGGTACTGAATCTATTATCGAGGTGCAAGCATGGTTACGCTCTTATGAGAGAATTTTCAAGGGTTTAGGTCTTTCTGATGAACAGAACCGAGTACGGGCATCATGGCAGTTACAGGAAGGAGCGGCCGCGTGGTGGGACTTAGTCACAGCGAATGTCCCCGAGGATGAATTTTCATGGAATAAATTCAAAGAGATGTTCAAGGAGCAGTTCATGCCGACTGCGGGTAGGACCCGGTTATATAAGAGTTTCCCAGACCTCAAGCAAGAAGATATGTCAGTGGCAGAATATGAAGCGAAGTTCATTGATTTATCCCGTTATGGCCCTGGACTCATAGACACCCCTCTTAAGAAAAATGAAATGTTTCTATTGGGTATGAGGGCAGAATTCCACGAGAAGATGACCGCTCATCTTAAGGGATCGTTTGTGGAGCTTGTGGATATGGCTTTTAGATATGAAGAACTTTTGGAAAAGAAACTCTCGGCAGTAGTTGCAACACCAAGTGGCGGTGCTACAAATTAGAATAAGAGGAAGTTTAACCCGAATTGGAAGAAACAAGGTAAAGAAAACAAGGAGGCAACCATGCGAACAGGAAATGTTATAATTGCAAACAGGAAGGTCGTATTGCCAGATTCTATCCAAGAAGTGAAGCCCCGAAGCAGCAAAGCAGACCTATTTCTCAAATGGTTCAGAAGACCCTGTGTTTCAATTGCCATCTGCCCGGGCACATGGTGAAAGCATGCCCACTCCTATAGAAGGCACAGTCAAACAAGGTGTTTGCCATCCAGAACGGACCATCAGCTTCAAAGGATGTGAAGGGTAAAAAAGTCCTCGAAGGTACTGCTTTTAAATGGTGGTCATGTTAGGGTATTATTTGATTCTGGTGCTTCTCTTAGCTTTATCTCTTTGGAAACAGTAGTGAAATTTCACCTTATCTCTTGTATCGTAGACAACTCTATTTGTGTATCCAATCCCATAGGGGAGTGACCTAACTGAATATGATTTGTAAAGGCTTGAAAATTTCGTATCTTTCCTATAGCTATTCGTGCAATCCCTATGTATTAAATTTTAAAGGATTTGACCTTATACTTGGAATGGATTGGTTAACCAAGTATAAATCCGTTCTAAAATGTGAGGAGAGAACCGTATTTTTGGAAACCGAGCTGGGAAGGACTGTAAGGGTGGAATGTGATAGCCCGAAATTCACCTGAGTAGTCTCTTGCATGTGCTCAAAGCGTCTCAAGAAGGATTAGGATCCATTGAAGTTGTTAGAAACTTTCCTGACATTTTTGAAGAAGTTAAAGGTTGACCCCCGCATCGAGAGATCAAATTCCGTATTGATTAGTTCCAGGGGCAAGACCTATAGTCCAACCAAAAAGGAGAATGGCTCCGAGAGAGAGAGGAAACAGTTGGTGAGTCAAACTTAGGATTTGTTAAGGAGAGGATTGATTAGACCCAGTCGTTCGAGCTAGGGTTCTGCTATAGTGTTTGCAGCTAAGTCGGATGGATCGTTAAGACTTTGTGTTGACTATAGGGAGTTGAAGAAGCTAACCATTAGAAATAAGTACCCCTTACCTCGCTTCGACGACCTTTTTGACCAACTTCATAGGGCTACCGTATTCTCGCAAATGGATTTAGCTTTAGGATTTCACCAATCGAGGGTTGCTGAAGACGGTATACCCTTAACTGCTTTTAGAGGGCCTGACTGTTTATTTGAGTAGCTGGTTATCCCTTTTGGGCTAACCAACTCACCAGCTTATTTTGTGGATTTAATGAACCGTGTCTTCCGAGATGTTCTGAACAAGTTCGTGCTAGTGTCCATCGACGACATTCTTACCTACTCCAAATCAAAGGAAGAGCATAGACATCATCTGGAGGTGGTATTGGAAACCTTGAGAAGGCATGTCCTAAAAGCGAAGTTTTCAAAGTGCCATTTCTTGCAATAGGAGGTAAAATTTTTACAACACATCGTATCATGATATGGTACTTCTGTGGATCCAGAAAAGGTGACGGCTGTTCAGGAGTGGAAGCAACCACGAACTCCTACGGAGGTTCGCAGTTTTCTTGGTTTGGTAGGATACTGAAGGAGATTTATCTGGGATTATTCTAAGATTTCCTCCCATTTGACCAAGCTGACTAAGAAGGGAGTGAAATTTGAATGGACTCCAGAGTGCGAAGAAGCATTTTAAGAATTGAAGGTGAGATTAACCAGTGCACCCGTTTTGGCTGTTCCAGATGTGAATAGTGAATTCGCAGTGTACACCGATGCTTGTGGAGTAGGGATATAGCTGTTTTGATGCAGCGCGGAAGAGTGATTGCGTATGAGAGCAGGCAGTTGAAGCCTCATGAGAAGAACTATGCTACGTATGACCTGGGATTGCTGGCTGTTTTCTTTGCACTAAAAATGTGGAGGCACTATCTGTTGGGTAAGGATCCCTCTATTTCTTGTTAGTTTCTTGTTAACTCTTAGAGATTCATGAGTGAACTTCTTTCTTATATTAGGTGAAAAGTTCGAGCTCTTCATGGATCATAAACCCCTGAAGTATCTTTTCACCCAGAAGGACCTGAACCTGAGGCAACAAAGGCGGGTGGAATTTCTGGCATCCTATGATTTGGACATTCTCTATACACCGGGAAAAGCAAATGTAGTTGTAACGACCCAAAAATTTTATGATTTTATTTGCTAAATTAATTGAAATTTTGTGAAATTTTAAACAATAAAATTTGAAAATAAAAAAGTTATTATTTGGAATACGTCTATTTTAATATAGCAACTGGTAAATTTTCATCTGATAATATTGAAGTTTATTTTTCTATGAAATTTCATTTCAAATCAAACCGGTTAATAACAGTGAATTTAAAGGTTTTCCGAAACCAAAATATGTCAACAGGAGAAAATTTATTCAGATCATTCTGAATCAGACTGCGAAATTCGTTTTTCCAAATTTGGACTTCTACTGCTCCGTTTATCTTAATTCTGACCAAATAGCAGCATTTTCGGTACTGGTTATCGATTTTTGATCCGATGATCGTACCACCAATATCTGTATACCGTTTTGATCGTCTTATCGTGTTGATCTCTGCGGTATATTTATTTCTGTATTTTGAGGTCCGGTATGTGATGGAAACCATAAACTATTCGTTGTAACGGTACCTTAAACTGCGACTTTACTGTTTCCTTCGGTTTTAAATTTTGAAACGTGCAGCGGGACCACAATAATAATTTGCTTTAATTTCTCTGCTGAATCAGAACGTGAACGTTGAGATTTCATTTATTACTTTTATTTTTCCTATCCATTCAATCTTTGCAACGGTTGGAAAGAATTAATTTTTCCCTGAATATTCGTTCTTGTTTATTGTTCTGAGCATGCTTTTCTGTAATCCAACGTGTGACCCATTGCCATTCCTTTGATTTTTTCTTTCATTTATAAAATCACTTTGTCTTCTCATTTCATTTTTGTATTCCTCTGTCACTTCTCTCCTCCCTTCTCCCTTTTCTTTTCCCTCCTCACAACCATCACCTGTTCCGGTCTCATCACCCACACAACAAAACAACCCATCATGGCAGCAGCCTCGTCGACCACCTAGCTCTTCCTCTCCGCATCGTGCCTTCCCTCCGCCCTCCATCGCGTGCAACCCGAACGCTCCAGCCCTTCCCCTCTGCTTGTGCATCTCTCCCTCCACAACGTCCCCACCAACTGCTCGGCAACCATCTCCACCCGCGTCTCCTCCGCCCTGACAGCAACCCGCCTGAGTCCGCTCCTCCCATTCAGATCCGGCCTTCCCTGTCAATCGCCTCCACCCACACAAGCGTAGGCATCCTTTAAACTCGTCCCTGGCCACCTCACCTTGCTCCGATCACTTTCCTCTTTCCCCACGTCCACCGAGAAGCCTTCGCAGCCTCTGAGCCCACTCGCACCTACTGCCGCAGCCTTCCCCTTCACCTCAGCCTGCGACTCCGCCTCACCACCTGACCTTCCTCCTCCCCTCGGCAGCCTCTGGCCACCACCCTTCGAGCTTTGCCTCCTCTTTGTTAGCCGAATGCTTGTTATGTATATGTGAGTTTGGGTATATTTGTGTAGTAGCCTATGTATGATTACAGTAAGATATAAAATTTTAATGTTAAATTTATAAAGGTTTATTTTTATGCCAGCTTGTTTTGTACTTTTGGTCTGCATATAATATAGTCTGTGTGTAGGTTAGTTTATAAAGATGTCTAAGGTAATTTTATTTGGTTAGTTATATTGATTTTTATTTAAATATATAAGTTATATTTTATTACAGTATAGTAATTGTATAAAATGATAGCAAATAGATCTCACGTTTGTTACATATTTTATAAAGTATGTTTGTTGCATATGTAAATTGCATATGTTAGTATATTACAAGTCAAGTCTGCATATGTTAATTGTATATGTTAGTATATTACAAGTCTAGTCTGCATATGTTAGTGTATTAAAAGTCAAATTTGGATATGCTAGTATATTTCAAGTTAAGTCTGCATAACCTCGGTTTTGCCTGATACTTTATGGTATATTATATAATTATATATATATATATATATTATATTTTAGTTTATACTCTTGTTGATTGTTTTAGTATACAAGCGTCTATAGTAACATATCTTAATGTATGGTTGCATGTAATGTTCATTTAATAAAGCTTATTTAGTGCTGCATGTATATAAATTTCAATATTTAGTTTATGTTATTGAAGTATAGTTTTAAAGGTATGTTAAACAATATTAAATTTTAAGTTTGAACACATGTATGAGTTCGTGTGTATGTGTGAACTTGGCTTTCAAAATTTTGGGATATAGTACATTTTGGGATTTAACTATTAATTCGGAATAAATATATATATATATAGATCTTGAAAGTCATTTATTGATTTTAAATTTATATACAGATTTAAAATAAGTTGATGTTTCAAATTTTATATTGATTTAAAGTAATATATACTGTATATGTTTCGTTCAGTCTATATCAAGCCAATTTGATTTTTTCTCATCAATTCTTATTTATCAGATTTGATTGTCGAACTCATGTCCATCGTGCTTTGTTCCGAAATTCATGCTTGGATTTGTAACTCTTCTTATTCTCATCTATCTCTAGCCTCGAAAGGTGAGCAATCACTCACGATTAACGTTCTTGTATTTATTAAATTTGATTTCAATTGAAACGACAATTGAAATATGATGCTGTAGTTACTTAAATTGTTATATATGCTATCATCTGTATATGTTCACCTGTGACATCTGACACCAGTATCTAGTATTTATATGCCTGTTATTACTATCATCTGTATATGTTCACCTGTGACATCTGACACCAGTATCTAGTATTTATATGCCTGTTATTACTATTATCTGTATATGTTCACATGTGACATCTGACACCAGTATCTGTTATATTATTATTGATGATATATGCCTGTTGTTGTATTTTATATTATCTGTTATCACTCTGCAAGTTCCCTGTTAGTATAGAATTCACTATGGGTTGAAAAGATACATACCCGAACGGACTTTAGAATAGGAGAAAATCGTTATGGGTTGAAATGATAAACCCAAACGATTTTCATTTGAATTGAAATTGGGATTACGGGTCGAAATGATACCTACCCGTATATATTTAAATTTCGGATTGAAATGATAAATATCTGTATCACTTAACCATATGATAAATATATATACAGACACCGTTGGTCCATATATATAAATATTTTGAAATTGAATCCCATGGTTTTGGAAAGAAATATATGGTTTTAACAAATGTTGATTTTTAAAATTGTATATATAAATGGTAAGGATATATATAGATTTAATAATGATATTTAATTTAATTAAGATGGATTTAATACATATAATATGTTAAGTATAAAATTTATATTTCAAAATTGATTTTGGTAAAAATTTGAATAAGTTAAGGGTGAGAAGATAATTTGAATTTAGTAAAGAAATTTATTTAATTAAACCAATTTAGAGCTTATTGAAATTGGGGTTTGAGATATGATTTATAACTTAAGTTTGATTTAAATAATTTAATGAATATTTCTTGTTTAAAATAAATTTAAGGAAATATTTGGTAAAATTGAAATTTAAGGCTAGTTAAATGATATTGAATTTATTAAGTGAATATTCCCTGATTAAATAATAATAAAGTTGAATCAAGAGCTATAGGAAACCGTTAAATTTAACTTTGAAAATGTTGAATGTTAAAGCTTTGAAATATATTGAAAATCTAAATGGTATATTTTTAGAACTGAATTGAATTGATGAATTGAGTTTTGAAAAAAATTTGAATTTGGAATTTGAGTTAATTTGAATCGATTTGTGAGACTTGAGGAAATTATAAATACTTTACTTTATAAATTATTTAATGAACATACACTATTTTGGAAAATAGGTATATTTGAAATGAAATGATATTTGGGTTTTGAAGTATAAATTAAATTGAAATGACCACGGTGTTATAATGTATATCTCCACCTTGTAGATAGTTCTAAAGATCCTTAGAGGATGGTTATCCCAAACATCCTTTAAGTTACTTGTATTTCAGTTGATATTTCACTTGAGTTGGATTTATTTATATAAGAATGTTAATCCTGACTCGAGTGTTTTGTATTTTGCTTTACGCTCGGGTCAGACCGAGTGATACAGCATTTGTGACTCACCTTTGGAGTTTGGAGCTTCCTTTGGAGATCCAACTATCGCCTCAGCTTTCAGCTCTTCTAGTTGATTTGTCCAGGGAAGTCATCTGTTGTACTGAAGACTTCACTGTACTCGAGATATTCTATTGTATTTTATTTCTAACTCTGATGTGTATATAGTAGCTTCATGAACTACTATTTTATCTATTCCGCTGCGTATTATTGTATTACTCTGTGTCTATGATTCTGTGATTGATTTATTTACTGCATATGCTGAGTTTTGCCAAATTTAAATTAACAATCTGATATTTTGAATTATTCAAGTCAGACATGTGTGGATTTATTGTCGATTTGAATGGTCCAAAATAGCGGGTCGTTACAGTTGGTATCAGAGCTTTGGCTCTAGGCAAAACTTAGCATATATAGTAAATTTATTTACAGAATCACTTTCGTTCGAGTTTGAATCTCTTCCTTTTAACTTGATTCCCTTTGAACTTTGGAACGTTCCTCGCGGTTCCAAAATTCATTCTTGTCTCTCCCTATTTGTATTCTTTTGATTCTGGAGTATCCCATAACTCCACTTCGAATGATATCCATAAGAATAGGCGATCCCGCCAATCTTTGAATGATTGTAAAGGGGTGGAACTCCTTTACCATTGGCATTGATTCACCGAAGATTTACATAACACTCGGTTTAGATGCTGCTATCTCTTGATATGCCGAATTCTATCTCTGGAGATCGAATGTCGATTTGCCTTAGATTTCCGCATCGATTATATTCTTGAAGTCACGGTTGACCCGGTTAAGGTCGCTCGCGATTTATATAAGTGTATCCATCTACTGTTTTGTAATTAATTATCTCATTTTCGTTCGAACTTATTTTCGAATTAGAATCCTATTTGATTAGAGTCCCTCTAATTTGAATTTCTATCTTTGTTTTGAAATCCATTCTTGAACCATCCTTTGAAAAATCAGGCTTGTTTATATTTTAGAAATTGTTTTATATATTGAAATCATTATATTCTATATATAAAAGTGAAATGTTTTCGATAAAGATTATAAACCCTTTTTAAAATAAGAATTTGAGGTTTCGAAAGGATTTGTAAATTTGAAAGACTATATAAGAAATTTGATTTATCTAAAAATGATTTATAACTGAAGGGTTAAATTTGAAATTCGAGAATTAAATTCCGGTATTTTGAAATTGGTTTTAAGATTTTGGAAAATATATGAAAATAATATGATTTAAAAGTATTTCATGAATAAGAAATGTTTCTAATGAATTCCAATAATTTTGAAGAAATTTCAAAGAAGTTTGAGAAAATAAAAGTCCAGAACTCACTTATGTCGCTGGAAAATAATTTCGGTGATGAGTGCACGCATCATGGACATTGATTTTCGAGTCTCAGAGTGAGGGAAAGGCCACTTTAGTAGCATTGCTACGCGAGTGATTTTGCGAAACAAATTTTGATTTCAAAATTTTGAAGTATGATTTGATATTCGAAAGATATATATATATATATATATATATATATTTGAAATGATTTGAAGTAATCCGGTGTTCAGTCTTCGAGTTTCGAATTTGATATAAACTTATCTTTTGAAATTGATTTACTGATTTGTTGTTAATTTCCAACTCTTGAATTTGAAAATGATTTCTTCAACTATTTTGAAGGTTCGAGCACTTCCAAATCAAGGTTAACTTTTCAAAAGCTAAGAAATTTTGAAGTATAAAGTATATAAGTTTGTTTTGAATGTTTAAGAATGTAGTAATATGATTTAATAAGTTGAAACTGTTTTGTTAAGTAAACGAATAAGGAAATTTTAAATTTTTTCTAATATGAAATTTAGATTTGAAAAGTTTTGAAAAGAATTTGGTCTTCAAAATATTTTGAATAAAGTTTAGTTTAAATGTTTTAACTTAATAACATCTTTATGAAACTATATATTTAACAAGTTGGAATAAATATATAAGTTGTACGTATGCTGTTTTATTCGCATAATTAATTTGATCCAAGTTTGAGTACACAAGTTCGAGGTGGATTACACCATTTCGTGTTAGGATTTTTCATTTGATTCTTGATGGCGAATATTTGATATGGATTTTGGGCTAAATTCTAGAATTCTCTATCATAGTATATGGCTATGCAAGGAGACTGATGGCTTCTAGTCGAGAAACCATATCGAAATCCGCATTAGGGAAGTCGAATGGACAATACTAGTTCGAAAGCGAACTTGTGTGATCGAGCGAGCGATCAAATGTGATTTTGCGAAATGATGATGTTTGTATGGCTTATATCCTAATATCATTGATATATTGTGACGCTGAAATTGAAAGCTGTCGGGTTAGAATATCTTTACTTACTAAAAGAAAATTTCCCATTTAAATTACAAAGATATATAACCAATAAAAGCAAAGATATTAAATCCCATATAGCTCTTCATACATCGAAATTTATTTTGAAAATTTTGATCCTTATATAAGATAGACCTTACGTAAGTATAAGATGATTTTGAAAACATTTGATTTTGGAAATGAATTGGTTGACTTAAATTATTGACTTTGAAATTTGGATTTATTTTCTAAATCTATTATTCTGGAAACGTTGAAACTAAAGATAATTAATTTGAGAAGAAATAATTTGGTGAAATTGTATATGATTTTGAAATTGAACTGATATTGAAACAAATTGAAATTTGAGAACCTTATGTTACTAAACACTTGATTTGGGAGTTGTCGAACTTATATAAAATTGATTTGTATGAGTATGAAATTGATTCGAAAACTATGGATTTGAAAGGGTACTCAATTTGGAAGTGAAATCTTATATAATTGAAGTCTATATAAGTATGATTTGATATACTTTTGATTTTGGAAAAGTATTTGATTTGAAAATTTAATCTTATATATAATGGATTTTATATAAGTACGATATTTGAAAGTGATTTGAAAAGGTACTATATGATACATATTTTCGAAGTAAAGATATGGAAAGTGCCTTCTGCTTGATATCCGATTTGTGGCCACATCTTGGATTCATTCTATCGATATTATTCTCTCTGATTTTGGTTTTCCGGATATGATACTCGAGTGTCCTTCGAATTCCATGGCGTTACCCATGGTCTTATGTTTCTCTCGTGACTGCATAGCGCAACTGCCTGGCTGAGTCTTGCCAAGGGGTACGGATTGTTTCCTGGGGGATCCAAGCGTAACCATTGTGTATCCTGCAATCTGTGTAGGTCACGAATAGTAGCGCAAATGCTTGGCTGAGTCTTGCCTGGGGGTACGGATTGTTTCCTGGGGGATCCAGGCGTAACCATTGTGTATCCTGCATTCTACTAGTCATCATGGCGTAACTCGCAGGGCTGAAAAAGCTTACGGATATGGATTGTTTCCTGGGGGACCCAGGCGTAACCATTGTGTATCTGCGAACCATGGTTAGACAAAGGTTTTGTTCGTTTTGTTGTTTGGATTGTACTTTCCATATCTATTTTAAAAGTTTTTCTAGTATTTTCACTAGGTGTTGAAACAGGTCTACTAAGTACCTGGAGAATTCTAGTTTTGCGCCTGATCAACGCACTACCAGAGTCTACAGGAACAAGGATAAACTTGTTGAAACATCGAGTTATAAAAGTATTTTCGAAATAAAATTTGTTTCGTTATAAAAAAATATTTTATTATAAAAGTATTTCTAACAAAGAAATTTTGTATTAATATTCGAAATTGAAATTCTTATAGTTCTAGATAAATTATTCGTGCCCGATTCTATTCTTTTGAATCTACCTTATCTGCTCAGCTTTATTTATTTACCTATATTCTATTTTTCCAAGTCCTCTTTTTTTTTCCTTGTTGACTATAACATATTTAAAGTAAATGATTATTGATTTATTAATAATATTTGAAAAGTATTTTAGATAGAATTTATAAATTGATGAATTTTGGATTTAATATTTTCGAATAGCTTCTTTATAAATATAAGTAATAATGTAAATAATTGTTTCAAATAGTTTTCATATATTTATAAAGTTGTTATTTAAGCATATAAATAGTATTTATAAAGAAAGAAAGAAATTTTACAAATGGGTTTTGAAAAGTATTAAATTATTAAAAATAATTGATTTGCAAATGAAGTTTTCAAATGATTATTTTAAGTAAAATATATATAGTTTTAAATTAATTGTTAACCTTGTCTTTCAATCTATTTTGCTTTTAGGTTGTTCCTATCCTTCTACCTCCTTCCTTTTCGGGGACGAAAAGTTTTGAGTGGGGGAGAGTGTAACGACCCAAAAATTTTATGATTTTATTTGCTAAATTAATTGAAATTTTGTGAAATTTTAAACAATAAAATTTGAAAATAAAAAATTTATTATTTGGAATACGTCTATTTTAATATAGCAACTGGTAAATTTTCATCTGATAATATTGAAGTTTATTTTTCTGTGAAATTTCATTTCAAATCAAACCGGTTAATAACAGTGAATTTAAAGGTTTTCCGAAACCAAAATATGTCAACAGGAGAAAATTTATTCAGATCATTCTGAATCAGACTGCGAAATTCGTTTTTCCAAATTTGGACTTCTACTGCTCCGTTTATCTTAATTCTGACCAAATAGCAACATTTTCGGTACTGGTTATCGATTTTTGATCCGATGATCGTACCACCAATATCTGTATACCGTTTTGATCGTCTTATCGTGTTGATCTCTGCGGTATATTTATTTATGTATTTTGAGGTCTGGTATGTGATGGAAACCATAAACTATTTGTTGTAACGGTACCTTAAACTGCGACTTTACTGTTTCCTTCGGTTTTAAATTTTGAAACGTGCAGCGGGACCACAATAATAATTTGCTTTAATTTCACTGCTGAATCAAAACGTGAACGTTGAGATTTCATTTATTACTTTTATTTTTCCTATCCATTCAATCTTTGCAACGGTTGGAAAGAATTAATTTTTCCCTGAATATTCGTTCTTGTTTATTGTTCTGAGCATGCTTTTCTGTAATCCAACGTGTGACCCGTTGCCATTCCTTTGATTTTTTCATTCATTTATAAAATCACTTTGTCTTCTCATTTCATTTTTGTATTCCTCCGTCACTTCTCTCTTCCCTTCTCCCTTTTCTTTTCCCTCCTCACAACCATCACCTGTTCCGGTCTCATCACCCACACAACAAAACAACCCATCATGGCAGCAGCCTCGTCGACCACCTAGCTCTTCCTCTCCGCATCGTGCCTTCCCTCCGCCCTCCATCGCGTGCAACCCGAACGCTCCAGCCCTTCCCCTCTGCTTGTGCATCTCTCCCTCCACAACATCCCCACCAACTGCTCGGCAACCATCTCCACCCGCGTCTCCTCCGCCCTGACAGCAACCCGCCTGAGTCCGCTCCTCCCATTCAGATCCGGCCTTCCCTGTCAATCGCCTCCACCCACACAAGCGTAGGCATCCTTTAAACTCGTCCCTGGCCACCTCACCTTGCTCCGATCACTTTCCTCTTTCCCCACGTCCACCGAGAAGCCTTCGCAGCCTCTGAGCCCACTCGCGCCTACTGCCGCAGCCTTCCCCTTCACCTCAGCCTGCGACTCCACCTCACCACCTGACCTTCCTCCTCCCCTCGACAGCCTCTGGCCACCACCCTTCGAGCTTTGCCTCCTCTTTGTTAGCCGAATGCTTGTTATGTATAGGTGAGTTTGGGTATATTTGTGTAGTAGCCTATGTATGATTACAGTAAGATATAAAGTTTTAATGTTAAATTTATAAAGGTTTATTTTTATGCCAGCTTGTTTTGTACTTTTGGTCTGCATATAATATAGTCTGTGTGTAGGTTAGTTTATAAAGATGTCTAAGGTAATTTTATTTGGTTAGTTATATTGATTTTTATTTAAATATATAAGTTATATTTTATTACAGTATAGTAATTGTATAAAATGATAGCAAATAGATCTCACGTTTGTTGCATATTTTATAAAGTATGTTTGCTGCATATGTAAATTGCATATGTTAGTATATTACAAGTCAAGTCTGCATATGTTAATTGTATATGTTAGTATATTACAAGTCTAGTCTGCATATGTTAGTGTATTAAAAGTCAAATTTGGATATGCTAGTATATTTCAAGTTAAGTCTGCATAACCTTGGTTTTGCCTGATACTTTATGGTATATTATATAATTATATATATATATATATATATATTTTATATTTTAGTTTATACTCTTGTTGATTGTTTTAGTATACAAGCGTCTATAGTAACATATCTTAATGTATGGTTGCATGTAATGTTCATTTAATAAAGCTTATTTAGTGCTGCATGTATATAAATTTCAATATTTAGTTTATGTTATTGAAGTATAGTTTTAAAGGTATGTTAAACAATATTAAATTTTAAGTTTGAACACATGTATGAGTTCGTGTGTATGTGTGAACTTGGCTTTCAAAATTTTGGGATATAGTACATTTTGGGATTTAACTATTAATTCAGAATAAATAAATATATATATATAGATCTTGAAAGTCATTTATTGATTTTAAATTTATATACAGATTTAAAATAAGTTGATGTTTCAATTTTATATTGATTTAAAGTAATATATACTGTATATGTTTCGTTCAGTCTATATCAAGCCAATTTGATTTTTTCTCATCAATTCTTATTTATCTGATTTGATTGTCGAACTCATGTCCATCGTGCTTTGTTCCGAAATTCGTGCTTGGATTTGTAACTCATCTTATTCTCGTCTATCTCTAGCCTCGAAAGGTGAGCAATCACTCACGATTAACGTTCTTGTATTTATTAAATTTGATTTCAATTGAAACGACAATTGAAATATGATGCTGTAGTTATTTAAATTGTTATATATGCTATCATCTGTATATGTTCACCTGTGACATCTGACACCAGTATCTAGTATTTATATGCCTGTTATTACTATCATCTGTATATGTTCACCTGTGACATCTGACACCAGTATCTAGTATTTATATGCCTGTTATTACTATTATCTGTATATGTTCACCTGTGACATCTGACACCAGTATCTATTATATTATTATTGATGATATATGCCTGTTGTTGTATTTTATATTATCTGTTATCACTCTGCAAGTTCCCTGTTAGTATAGAATTCACTATGGGTTGAAATGATACATACCCGAACGGACTTTAGAATAGGAGAAAATCGTTATGGGTTGAAATGATAAACCCAAACGATTTTCATTTGAATTGAAATTGGGATTACGGGTCGAAATGATACCTACCCGTATATATTTAAATTTCGGATTGAAATGATAAATATCCGTATCACTTAACCATATGATAAATATATATACAGACACCGTTGGTCCATATATATAAATATTTTGAAATTGAATCCCATGGTTTTGGAAAGAAATATATGGTTTTAACAAATGTTGATTTTTAAAATTTTATATATAAATGGTAAGGATATATATAGATTTAATAATGATATTTAATTTAATTAAGATGGATTTAATACATATAATATGTTAAGTATAAAATTTATATTTCAAAATAGATTTTGGTAAAAATTTGAATAAGTTAAGGGTGAGAAGATAATTTGAATTTAGTAAAGAAATTTATTTAATTAAACCAATTTAGAGCTCATTGAAATTGGGGTTTGAGATATGATTTATAACTTGAGTTTGATTTAAATAATTTAATGAATATTTCTTGTTTAAAATAAATTTAAGGAAATATTTGGTAAAATTGAAATTTAAGGCTAGTTAAATGATATTGAATTTATTAAGTGAATATTCCCTGATTAAATAATAATAAAGTTGAATCAAGAGCTATAGGAAACCGTTAAATTTAACTTTGAAAATGTTGTATATTAAAGCTTTGAAATATATTGAAAATCTAAATGGTATATTTTTAGAACTGAATTGAATTGATGAATTGAGTTTTGAAAAAAATTTGAATTTGGAATTTGAGTTAATTTGAATCGATTTGTGAGACTTGAGGAAATTATAAATACCTTACTTTATAAATTATTTAATGAACATACACTATTTTGGAAAATAGGTATATTTGAAATGAAATGATATTTGGGTTTTGAAGTATAAATTAAATTGAAATGACCATGGTGTTATAATGTATATCTCCACCTTGTAGATAGTTCTAAAGATCCTTAGAGGATGGTTATCCCAAACATCCTTTAAGTTACTTGTATTTCAGTTGATATTTCACTTGAGTTGGATTTATTTATATAAGAATGTTAATCCTGACTTGAGTGTTTTGTATTTTGCTTTACGCTCGGGTCAGACCGAGTGATACAGCATTTGTGACTCACCTTTGGAGTTTGGAGCTTCCTTTGGAGATCCAACTATCGCCTCAGCTTTCAGCTCTTCTAGTTGATTTGTCCAGGGAAGTCATCTGTTGTACTGAAGACTTCACTGTACTCGAGATATTCTGTTGTATTTTATTTCTAACTCTGATGTGTATATAGTAGCTTCATGAACTACTATTTTATCTATTCCGCTGCGTATTATTGTATTACTCTGTGTCTGTGATTCTGTGATTGATTTATTTACTACATATGCTGAGTTTTGCCAAATTTAAATTAACAATCTGATATTTTGAATTATTCAAGTCAGACATGTGTGGATTTATTGTCGATTTGAATGGTCCAAAATAGCGGGTCGTTACAGTAGTGGTGGATGCTTTGAGTAGAAATGCAGTCTTGGCTCTTTTGTAAGTTACTTCGACTCTTCAGGAAAGGATTGTAAGCAATCAAAGGTAGGATGAAACTCTAGAAGAATTAATTTAAGGAGTTGAGGAGGGTCGGTATTTGGATTTTGAGATAGATAGTCGAGGTGCTTTAAGGATTAATAGGCGGTTGTGCATTCTGGATGTGAATGGACTGAGGCAAGAGGTTTTGTTAGAAGGCCACAAATCTTGGTTAAGAATCCATCCGGGAGTGAATAAGATGTACAAAGATATGAAAAGAGTTTTTTGGTAGCCGGGAATGAAGAAAGACATCCCTACCTTCGTTAATAAGTATGCAAGCTGCCAACAAATAAAGGGCAATCAGTAGAAGACAGCGGGACTGTTACAACCTCTGGAGATCCCAAAGTGGAAGTGGGAGATGATATCGATGGATTTCACCGATGGGTTGCCCAGAACTAGGAAGGGGAATGAGGGGGTATGGGTTATTATAGACAGGCTAACCAAGAGCGCTCACTTTATCCCGGTTAAATCAACTAGAACTGCAGCTTCCTTGGTAGAGATTTTCATGAGGGATATCGTGAGATTGCATGGAGTTCCCATAAGCATCATAAGTGATCGTGGCCCGATTTTTACCAGTAAATTTTGGGAAGCTCTGCAAATAGCCCTTGGAATGAAGTTAAGTTTAAGCACTGCTTATCATCCTCAAACGGACGGGCAAACTAAGAGTCTGAATCGTATTCTAGAAGATATGTTGAGGGCCTGCATTCTGGACTTCGATGGATCTTGGGAAGATCAACTACATCTGGTAGAATTTTCCTACAATAACAGTTACCAGGTAAGCATAGAAATGGCACCCTACGAAGCTCTCTATGGAAGGCCATGCAGATCACTAACTTGTTGGGTGGAGTCGGGGGATTTTTTAATCCTTGGTCCGGACATGATTCGAGAAGCATCTGAGATAGTCGATCTGATCAAGAAGAAAATGAAGGTAGCTCATGATTGTCAAAAGAGCTACGCCGATAAAAGACAGAGGGATCTTGAGTTCGTAGTTGGAGACCTAGTATTTGTCAAGATTTCCCCGATAAGAGGAGCAATTAAATTTGACAAGACTGGAAAGTTGGCTCCAAGATATATAGGACCTTTCCGTGTTCTGGAAAGGATCGGTGCTCTGGCATATAGGATTGAACTACTAGAAAGTATGGCAAGGATTCATAATGTATTCCACGTATCTCATCTTAGGAAATACCTGCATGACCCATCATTGGTTGTATAACCATCAGTCCTGGAAGATTTGGAGGTTGAACCGAACTTAACTGTAGTCAGGCATCCAGTTCAGATTATGGATAAAGATGAAAAGAAGCTCTGAAACAAGGTGGTGAAGTTAGTTAAGATCAAATGGAGTGAGGATCCCAGAGATTGTACCTGGGAAACTACAAATAGTGTAAAGGAGGCCTATCCGGAATTATTGTCAGGGAAGCTAGGATTTTTTGTTCTGGGAATAACTATTTGTTATGGTTGTTAGGATATGAATGATGTATGTGCTTTGCTATGTGAATATCAAACTTTTGTTACAAGTTGAATTATTCTTGTTTTAAATTTCAAGGACAAAATTCTTTTAAGGGGGGAGGAATGTAACGACCTGGGGTTTTTGACACTTATTATTGAGATATTTTACTGATTTTAATTATTGACAGTATAAATATTTACCAGTCAAATAATAAATTATGGTCTTTATAAATATATATATATATATATATATATTCAGGAAAATATGCTTTAAAAATCTAAAATTTAATCTCTCAAAAATATTTAAATAAAAACTCCACTTTTCTATTACATGATATTATTATTATTATATATATATATATCTATGTGTGTGTATGCATAACTTTGATCTGAAAATTTAAAATAAAAAAATATATAAAAATAGGAATAAATACTTGTAAGTGACAATTTTGTTTGTACATTAGTTATAGGGTATATGTACAAAATTAACAAAATTAAAATAAAACAAAACTATGTTCACATACATGTAGTATATATGTATATTCAAGGATGTATATATACATGTAAACAAATAAGGGAACATGGCAATTAATGCACATCATCTCAAGCATAAAATAAATCAAATCCTTCTTTCAATTATCAAATCAACTATGAAATCTAATCACATATTTTCAAATCAGGTCTTGGTTAAAAATCAAAGTAAATAAAAAAAGGGAATGAAGCTTATTGTACATAATAAAGCTACAGCCTATCCTCTTGTTTATAAATAGCCACCGCCCTGTTCCATATTCTGGTATTCGAATAGAAAGAAAAAAAAAATAAAAGCTGCTATTAAAGAGAACTTAAAACCAAGAACATTCAAGTACAGAGAGGGTCAAACAAAAACAGAGAATAAAACCTTCATTTGTTCAAAAGAAAAATGTGAGTAAAATCAAATTTTTACATACTGTAATCTGTGTTCTATACTTGGACATGGAAATAGAAGTATAGTTTGATAAGTATGCTTGCACAAGAATATATATATATATACTTATATATGAATTTATATTAAGGGGTATAAACCATGGTCATGTACATCACTTTGTTATGCTGTATGTTGAAGAACTATCATACTTAACTTCTAAATTCTCAATCTCACAGCCTAATTAGTTTTAGGATACATTTTAAAAAGGAAAGTTGTTTGTTTTTTATTATACCTTGTTTTAAAATTGGTTTTATTAAATATTATCAAGTGCAAAGGATAAAAAGTGTATTTTACAGTTGGTAACCTAATATTGTAAGAAAATTCGAATATCATGGTTTGAGTTTTTGCTTATATAAGCATGATCATCATTGAAAATGAGGAATTTTGGAGGTAGTTTGGACATTTTTAGTCGAGTGGATGGTGAGATAAAAGGAGATGAATGTTTTTTGGTCTTTGACCAAATTACGGCGAACCAGCCAGTGGTGGAAGTCAAGCTTGCATCGGGAGGAAGTTGGAAGGCTGGGGCACTCGATAAAAATGGTGTGCCATTTTATTGATCGGCGTGGTGGTCGGTCGGAGGAAAGTTAGGGTTAGGAGGTGGAGCTGGGTTGTGTTCGGTTGTCGATGGACAACGACATCGTGGAGGGTTTCTAGGCATGTGGAATAGGGGGAAAAGGATGAGGAGATGGTTGCGAGGCTGTTGGTGAAGTTTGGTGGATGTCGGTGGTTGGAGATGGTTGGACGAGGTGGAGAAAAGCGAACGGGTTCATTTCCTGGTTTGGGTTTGACTTTGACTTTTTGAACTAGGACTTTGCTGTGAAATTTGGGGTGGCCAGTGGGTTTGCTGGGTTTGAGATGACCTAGGGCGATGGCCGGTGGCGAGAGATGGTGACCGAAGGTTCTGTGCACTTGCACGCGTGGATCAAATTTGGGTTGTATGCACGTTAAGGAAGAAGAAGGAAAGGGAGGAAGAAAAGATAAAGAGAATAAGGGGCGGGTTGTTCTTTTTTCGTGTTGGGCCGATTGGCCGAGTTTTTCTTTGTTTTTTTAATAAAAATAAAAATAAGAGTATTGTTTAGTGTTTCCTTTTAAAAACAATTAACCTTTAAAATATTTATTTCCTTTCATAAATTTAAACAATATGGAACTTATATTTTTATCCTACCACCAAAACGTTCATGCCTAAATTATTTTGTTAAGGTTTGGTAATACCAAATTAAATTAATTTTTAATAATTAAGTTAATAAACAAATTAAAACTTAAAATTTATAATTCCAAGTTAATTTACATAAGATAGTTATTAATGAATTCCTAAATTTAATTAAATTAAAAATAAATAGTTTTGTAATTAATTTTAATTATAAGTAAGCAGGATTTGAAAAATAATTAATTTTATTTTTAAAATTAAATAGATGATGGTTTGTGATTGGTTAATATAGACTATAAATTGTTAATATAGTTCCGGATATCTGATTTGAATTGATTTCTCTTGAGTACCCATTTCAAGTTGTTCTGTGCATGTGATATTAAGTGATCAAATGAATTGAATGATTGAAATGGAAATGTTGAGACGTTTTGTTGGGAATAAACATATGTAGTGAAATTTCCATTTGAATGTTGACACCCTCAAATTGAATTATTTTGTTAAAACAACTTGGCCTTTAAAAATCTGTTGTTTGGATTCGATGAGACCGGGATCAGATATCTGTATGATCCGAAAACCACATCGATCTAAAATAAACGATTAGGTCAGGAAGATTCCAGGGAAGATCCGGAATGAAGATTTCAGAATGTAAGGGCTATGTTGTCACTAACTCTGAGGGTGATTCCAATATGGGTGTAGTGGAGATAGTGCATTTGGTTCCATTCAGACCCGGAACGGACTTGTATGGACGAAGGCTATCAGAACATCGTCATTGGAGGACAATGAGCATTCCAAGTGAATGTGTTCTTAAAAGGTAATAGTAGCCTCAAGCCTCATCAACAGGGAATGAATAAAACTGGGGAGATGCAACAAGGCTAAGTGGGTCGCACCGAAGTAGGGTAAAGTTTCCCCTATCTGGAGTCCCTTTTTATTCGGTCTGTGTGGTACGGTTGTTGATCCCAACCGTGGGGTAATCTTATTCGGACAATCCAGGTTAGAGGTAGTCCGGTCTTGTGTAGCAGGGGATCTCGACGTGGTCCTCGGTGTAATTTTTCGAGAGATGCACCGTGACGGGCGGTACCTTAGTAGCCCAGTCATTGTATGGAACCCAATCTCCAATAAGTGCTGTACGTTTTGATTGTGCCAAAATATGTTGGAACGTGAGATGCAAGCATTCCAGCTATGTGAATAATTTATTTGAAAAACCTAGACATTAGAAAGTGTTTTGGTTATCGTAGGGGAAAAACCCATCTGTGTTTATGTGCAGTGAGTCTTACGAGATACCCTTGATTTCAAATGGTTTCAACTTAAAGTAACTTAACCGTTTTACTCACACCAGACCCATGTCTGACCCAGAATTTATTTTTCTGTTTTTTCTAAACTCTTGGGTACTCAAATTTTTATGAGTAGCCAAGTGATTCCAGGTTTGCTCTCGACGTATTTTGGAGGAGGAGTTGGAGCAGGTGGCTTCCACGTGTCTAGCGATGTTTATATTCCACTGTATTTGTATTTATGTCTCTATTTTGCTTGTAATGAATAGACAGTTCACTACGACTGTCTGGGTATGATGTATGTATGATAATGACTCTGATGTATTGTACTAGTGACTATGTGATATATGTTATGTAATATATATTATCTGTTCCACTGTGAGATTCTTTGATTTGTTTTGTTCTTTGTTTCTATCTATTTCTTTTCTACCTATTTCTTTCTATTTCACAATTCGTCATTCATGAGAATGAAAGGCAGTTCATCACAAAACTATTATTGCATTTTCAACAAAACTGTGCAATATCATAGTGCACAGAGCACACTTCAACTTCTAACATCCATATCTCCAACCTTCATCCCACAAACCATACACAGTCACTACACTCTGGCTGACCCCACATCAGTCATACAAACTACCCACTTCTGTCATCTTTGCATAAAACTGCACATCTAAAATTCAAACTACACACCTGACCACCTCCCCCTTGCACACACCCTCACCATCGCTCCACCTCATTTCTGCAATTCCACAACATTCGAACTACATCCATATTTCAAACATTACATTTGTATCACCGCCACCATAATAACAACTACTTGTATTCCATCTCCTTTGACATCTCACAAACAACAGCCGATCATTCCTGCCACTCGAAACCAAAATCATACCTCTACAACTTCAACTGCCACCTACCTCTGTCAACAACTTCAATCCCATCCCAAACTACAACTTCTAACTAATGACTGCCTCTGTAGACACCGTTGGCACCACCTCGATCGAGACCGCAAACTCCAAGCAACACAACTTGAAATCGCCCTTAGAAACCCGTTACCAAACCCACAATCAAATCAATTTTGGAATTTTAATTTATGTTTTCTGAATGTACGAAGTAAGTGTTTGATTTGATTTCAAAATTTGTTTTGGGAATTTTGACTTGAGAATTACGGTTACTGGTTGGACAAATTCTATTTGTAAGCATTTAAGTGTGTAGTGAAACTTTTGTTTTCTTTGGCTTGGGAATTGTTTAATTGGGTCGGGGCTTGTTAGTGGGCTGTCATTTTATTTTACTTTGTTCTTCCTTTTTCTTAAAAAACAACAAAAAAGGGAGTTTTTTGTTTTCCTTTTCCATTTGTTTGTTTTTATCTTGGAAATAAAAAAATTCATTTGCCTATTGTTAAGAAAAAAACAAATTTCAATTTGTTTTATTTTCATCTATTTTGTTTGGTTTTCCTTTGATATAAAAAAACTTGCGTATATATTGTTTTTTTGTTTCAGGTTGCCAAAGCAGAAAATCAAGAGGAATTGCTTTGCGTTGCTTTGCTTACTTAAAAAAAATTGCCGCTTTAAAAATAAATTGCTAATAATTTGCACGCTCTGGTATCGTGCCCTTTTCCCTTGTTTTTATTTGAATTACATTGTTGGTTGCTTGCATTTGCATTTATATATAAAAAATTCAAAATCCAAAAAAAAAACAAAAAACAAACTTCATTTTAGTTGCATTATAAATTCACGTTTAATTTTTGTTTTGCATTCATCTCATCTTGTTTTATTTTCTAAGGGCAACACCCCAATTCACATAAGGTGAAGGATTTCATCACCCTTTCCTTAGCCCACAAATTGCATTTCATCGTAGAATTTGACTAATAATAAAGGTTAGACATTCGACTTAAGGGTGTTGCGAGCTCATCTAGAGCTTAATTTTATCATCACAATTGTTTTCTTTGAACAATTTTATTTCTTGGTGTCTAGGCTACGGTAGAGTAATAACCATTTATAAATATTACGGTGATTCATAAATATTATAGTGGTTGTTCCTCTGAAGGTACTTAAACCTTCGGCTGCATTGCTACGGTGATTCGTGGTGCACCGATAACCCCTGCCCGTTACCTGGCTGAGAAATATTTTTGTTGATTTAAGACAAAGCGTGATTATACAATTTTGGGTTAAGAGCTACTAAGGACAGAAAATTGTAATTAAGTCCTTTGCTTTCATTTAGTTGCATTAGTTCATGCATATTTAAAGAAGAAATAAAAAAAAAATTCAAAAAAAATTGTAAATTTTACTTAACTTCGTTTTTAATCCAAAAAAAATCCTTTTTCCTTTTTTGAAAATTTCCAATCAAAAAATATATATATATATAATCATTTCAAAAAAAATAAAAATTCAAAAACATAAACAAAAATATTTCCTTTTGGTAAATATTTGAAAATCTGAAAACTTAAAAAAAAATACAAAAACAAAACAAAAATCAAACTTCTCTTTTGAAAATAAATTTCACTTGGTAAATAGTTTTCTTCCTTGTAAAAAAACAAAAACAAAAACAATTTTTCACTTCATTTTTTCAAATCTTGTTTCATTCTCTAAACTCGTTTCTAACTTCTTTCACTTCTCGATTTTCACTTCTACATAAGTACTTGGACTCGTGACACAACAACAAATCATTGGACTCGCCACTTAAGAACTAACCGTTTAACTTGAACAGACGATCCTTCCAAAATGGCGAATGAGAACGCCCCTCGAACTCTTATGGATATAATCTTTCCCGCTAGAGTTTCTATTCCATCTTGCATCACGTTACCCGCCCCTACGGGTAACCATTTAGAAATTCACTCGAATCATATTGCCACGCTTCCAAAATTTGGCAATTTCAAGCACGATGACCCCTACATTTTCTTGACTAAATTCGAACAAGTTTGTGCAACCATTAAACTCCAACAACTTTCTGATGGTGGAATCAAACTTCGATAATCCCATTCGCTCTTACGGATTACGCTGAAAAATGGTTGTATAGCTTACCATCGAACTCGATTAAAACACAGGAAGAATTCGTAAAAGCTTTCTTAAAAAAGTTCTACCCCTCGGAAAAAACGAGTAGAATCCAAAACAAAATTGTAAATTTTCATCAATTTAAGGGAGAACCATTCGAAAAATATTTTGAAAGATTCAGAGAGCTTTTGATAAAATGTCCATACCATAACTTCGAAAAATGGACGATTTGCCAAATCTTATACGATGGACTCGAAAACAGCTCACGAACCATGCTCGAATCAATGTGCCAAGGCAACTTCCTTGCCCAACATCACGACGATGCTTGGCAATTTCTTGAAAACCTCGCCGAAAAATCATCCCAATAGGAACGTTCGAACGAAAAATCAATTTACTCACGATCGAGTGCATACTCGATAGGATCTTCTTTTGCTTTGGAAGTTAAGATCGACGCAATGATTAAAAAATTCGATAATGTTTTCTCATCGAACCCAATGAACCGAGCTTCCCAACCAATGTGTTATAAATGCAACGATCCTAATCATATAGCCGATCAGTGTCCCAATTTTGTCGAACAAATCAATGATTTCAATAAAGCCAAAAATGACCCGTTTTCTCCAACGTACAATCCTGGTTGGAGAAATCACCCAAATTTTGCTTGGAACCAAAACAATCCCAACACGAATACGGTTGGTCCCAAATTTCAAGCATTCCTGAATAATGCTTCGAATCCTCCCTTTCAGCCCAACCATTTTCAACCAAACTTTGTGGGTCCGTCTCATAATCAACCGCAATAATCAAATTTTCAATCAAATTCTGCTCATCCTCCCCAAGACGATAAACGTTTAAGTTCACTTGAGAAAAATCTTGAAACGTTGGCTAAAGCAACTACTCAAAGCCTTCAATCAAACAGCAATTTGCAAAAATTATTGACCTCATATATGCAAAACACAAACCAATCAATTGCAAAACTCGAAATGCAAATGAGTCAATTAGCCACGTCTGTAAGTGAACGCAAACGAGGAACATTCCCAACCCAGCCCATTCCAAATCCCAGAAATCAAAACGCAAATTCAAATCATGCTCATGTTGTTTAAGAAAGCAATGTCACCCAATTGAACACTATCACAACTTTACGTTCCAGTAAACAAATCGATAATCAAGTCGTTAATCCAAACGATTTACCGAAAACCCCTCTTGACACTTCTAAAACAACAAATGAATCGGAACAGAACGTAGAGCCAAACTTTGAATCAAATGCCAATCAAAATTCTTCTTCTACTCAAGTAGACCCACCTACTGAGTATTGTGTCCCATTTCTACATCATTTCCGACCCAAGAAACACTCGGACCAAATGGAAAAGATGTTGGAAATTTTTAAACAAGTGAAAGTGAACATCCCGCTTCTTGACATTGTTCAGCAAGTCCCAACGTACGTGAAATTTCTTATGGACTTGTGTACCCAAAAGAGACAAACTCAAGTGCCCAAAAAAGTCTTCTTAGCTACCAGTTTGAGTGAAGTCCTATCCCAATCCATGCCCTTCAAATACAGAGACCCTAGCTGCCCTACGATTTCGTGTACAATTGGAGACAAGACGATTAACAAATGTTTGATTGACTTAGGCGCGAGTGTCAACTTGATTCAATACTCCATGTATGAACAATTAGGCTTAGGTGAGCTCAAACCCACAAAGGTCATGCTTCAATTTGCCGATCGCTCCATTAAGAAGCCCGTAGGAGAAATCGAGGATGTGCTCATTCGAGTAGAGCAATTCATATTCCCCGTTGATTTTATCATTCTCGAAACACGACCCGTGACAAATCCCGCAAGTCAAATTCCATTGATTTTAGGCCGACCATTCATAGTCACCTCAAATGCCTTAATCAATTGTCGTAACGGTTCGATGAAAATCTCTTTTGGAAACATGACTTTGGGTCTTAATATTTTCAATCTTGAAAGCCAATTGAATGAACCTCGTGACCAAACATTGGAAGTTAGTACCATTCACGAAAACTTCAAAAACGAGACGATTGACCTTAACGATGAACGTGAAGCTGAGTACGAAAAATTGTTTCACGAAATACCCAATGAGATTGAATACACTCTTCCTTTTGAATCGCTTCCAGTTGAGTTTGAATCTCAACCCAATTCTTTGATCAAGAAACTCCCGAAGTTGGACCCCAAACCACTTCCCGAAGTTGAATCTCAAATGACTTCCCGATCTTCTCAACTCTCTCTCTCTCTTAATCAAGAAACCTCCGTACTTTCTATTCTTTCGAAAAATAGAGAAGCAATTGGGTGGTCCATTACCGATAAAGGGAATTAGTTCCGCTCTTGTTCAACATTACATCCATTTAATCGATGATGCCAAGCCTATTCGTGACGCGCAACGAAGGCTTAATCCAAAAATGAAAGATTCAATGCATGATGAAATTCTTAAACTTCTCGACAATGGAATCATTTACCCAATCTCTGATAGTTAATGGGTTAGCCCAGTTCATGTTATACCGAAAAAGTCTAGGCTAACCATTGTCAAGAATGACTCAAATGAACTTATTCCAACTCATACTTAAACGGGTTGGCATGTTTGCATTGAACATCAAAACTAAATGCCGCAGCATGCAAGGATTACTTCCCTCTTCCATTTATCGACCAAATGCTCGAATGTTTAGCCGGCCAAGAATTCTACTGCTTCCTTGATGGTTATTCCGACTATAACCAAATTCCAATCACTCCCGAAGATCTAAAACGACTTTCACGTGTCCATTTGGTACCTTTGCTTATCGATGTATGTCATTCGAACTTTGTAACGCTCCTGCTACTTTTCAACGATGCATGGTTGGCATTTTTTCCGACATGATTGAACGCTTTTTAGAAGTTTTTATGGATGATTTCTCTATCTTTGGTGATTCTTTTTCTCAATGTTTACATCATCTCGAATTGGTTCTAAATCGATGTAAAGAAAAACATTTGACTTTGAATTGGGAAAAATGCCACTTTATGGTCAAACAAGGCATAGTCCTTGGACATATCATCTCAAATAAAGGCATTGAGGTAGATTAAGCAAAAGTTGACATAATTGCAAATCTACCCATTCCCAAATATGTTATGGAAATTCGATCATTTCTAGAACATGCTGGCTTTTACTAACGCTTTGTGAAAGACTTTAGGCAAATCGCTCGTCCTTTGACGACTCTTCTTGGAAAAGACGTTCCTTTCGATTTTAACTCTGACTGTATCTCTTCTTTCGAACGTCTCAAAAACAAACTCATTTCTGCTCCAATCATTTGTGCTCCCAATTGGGATCTCCCATTTGAAATAATGTGTGACGCTTCTAACTTTGCGGTCGGTGCTGTCTTAGGACAACGCATCAACAAAATCCTTCATGTCATTTACTACGTGAGTATGACTTTGAACGACACTCAACTCAACTACACAACAACCGAAAAAGAGCTTCTAGCGGTAGTTTTTGCTCTCGAAAAATTCCGACAATATTTGATCGGGTCACATATTACTGTGTACACGGACCATTCTGCGCTTTGATATCTCTTCGCTAAAAAGGACACTAAATCTCGCTTGATTCGTTAGATCCTTTTATTACAATAGTTTGATCTTACAATCAAGGACAAAAAAGGATCTGATAATGTCATAGCTGATCACTTATCTCATCTTCTAAACGCACCATCTTCTTTGCCAATCAATGAAAACTTCCCCGATGAACAACTTCTTTCAATTTCTATCGATCCATGGTACGTTGATATAGTGAACTACTTAGTCCTAAAGAAACTTCCTCATCTTGGTCCAAATAGGACAAATACAAATTCATGTCCTAAGTGAAATATTTCTATTGGGACGATCCATACTTGTTCAAATATTGCCCCGACCAAATCATTCGACGTTGCATTCAGGATAATGAGATCAGGAGTGTCTTTTATTTTGTCACAATCAAGCATGCGGTGGACATTTCGGTCCTCGGAAAACTGCAAAAAAAGTGCTTCATTGTGGTTTCTATTTGCCTTTTATTTTCAAAGACTCATTCAAATTTTGCAAAACTTGCGATTGATGTCAAATGCTTGGACGAATTTCTCGACGGAATATGATGCCTCTAAGCCCCATTCTTACGATCGAAATCTTTGATGTTTAGGGTATCGACTTTATGGGACCTTTTACCAATTCTTTTGGAAACTTGTATATCCTTCTCGCTGTTGATTACGTCTCAAAATGGGTCAAATCCGTTCCTTGCAAAACCAACGACCATGGAATTGTTGTGAAATTTCTCAAAGAAAACTTCTTCGAGGTTCGGCACACCTCGCACAATAATCTGTGATAACTGAACCCATTTTTGCAATCGTTCTTCTGAAACTTTAATGAAGAAATACTCGATAACCCATAAGTTATCCACTCCATATCATCCTCAAACTTGTGGGCAAGTTGAAGTTTCAAATCGTCAAATAAAAAAAATCTTGGAGAAAACTGTCAACAAAAATCAAAAGGATTGGTCTCAGAAATTGACTGATGCGCTTTGAGCTTACCGTACTACTTTTAAAACTAACCTTGGAATGTCCCCATTTTGTTTAGTTTATGGTAAAGCTTTCCATTTACCCATTGAAATCGAACACAAAGCATTATGGGCAATAAAGAACTTAAACTTTGATCTTGAGAAAGCTGGTGAAAACCGAAAACTACAACTCAACGAACTAGAAGAACTTAATAACGACGCGTATGAAAACAAGAAAATTTACAAAGAAAGAAAAAAAGTTTTTCATGAAGAGTCAATCCTAAGGAAAACGTTTTCGCCTAACCAAAAAGTTCTTTTATATGACTCAAGACTTCATTTATTCCCGGGGAAACTTAAATCGAGATGGACTGGACCATTTGTGGTATGAACTATTTTTCCACATGGTGCCGTAGAAAAAGAAAACCCCAGGGATGCATCGATTTTCAAAGTCAATGGTCATCGTTTGAAACCTTTCTTGGAATTGCCAAATAACCGAGAGGAGGAGCTCATGATTTTTCATGAGCCAAGCTACGTCTTGTAAGAATGTTAACCCTCATTTGTAAATATGTACATATTTTTCCCCGTTATACTCATTATATCATGCATTTACTGTGGGGACACAGTAAAAAACTAAGTGTGGGGGGGTCTCATTTTCATTTTTTAAAGTTTAATGACATTTTTGAATTTTCATTTTCTTTTATCTAAAAAAAATCTCAAAACTTCTAAATCTCAAAAACATTTTCTCTTTAGCATTTTGATTTATTTTTTAACAAACACTATAGGATAACTATAAGTTTTGGTTAATAAATTGAAATTTTTGAAAATTTATTTGTCTTAACAAAAATAAAAATGAAGTTTGATTACAAATAATAATGGTTTAACTAGTATATAGAAAGGTGCATATGTGTTAATTATGAAGTATATTCTAAATGAAAATCTTTATTTAAAAAAAGTGGTAAATTTAAAGTAAAGGGTATAACATTTTTATCTTCTAAGTTAAATGGTGCTAAGATGATTTTGCAAAACTCTCTCTTTTCAAAAAAATAACACATAAAAAAATAACACAAAAATATATATAAGTAAAAAAAGAACAAATTTTTGTATATATGTATATATTTCTAACACCTAGAGTCATGTGTTCACACTCGTGTGTTCACTTGCCATGCTCAGTAGCCTTCTCACGTAAGCCCAAAAGGCAGTGCACGATCGGTATATCTGGCCTCGGTTTATCTGAGTTAGGTGTATGTATATAAAAAAAAATTAATAATGCCTACAGTCGATAAGTGTTCACACTTGTGTGTTCACTCACCACGCTCTGTATTCCCCTCACATCAGTCCGCAAGGCAGTGCATGGGTAATATATCTGGCCTCGGTTTACCTGAGTTAGACATATGTAAATATTGTTAAAATCTATAAAATTTTCAAATATGAGAGAGTAAGCAATTGAAATCCAAGCAGCATTTTAACTTGTTTGATTTGACTTATTATTGGAAAGAAATGAAAATATCACTTTGATAAACTTTGATAATCAACTAAGGATCTATTTCATAGTTACATTGTATTATCGACTGAAACAACAAGTTAAACTATAGCCCATTTGTTTCGATAACTTCGTTTTTATTGGAAATTTTGATGAGTAAATGACTTAAATTTTCAATATAATGACCAAAACCTATATTTAACTTATTTGTGTCGATTTAAAAGTAAACCCTTTATTTTAAAAAACTTGCATTCATCTCTTTGGAAAATATATCTTGCATTCTGTAAATATTTTCACTTTGCATTTGGATTTTGTGGGTAGTATCCGCTGAAAACCCTCACGAGACAACACTCGTCCTACTAGGAACACCCAGAGGATTAACGGCTTGTTGCATACACTCAATGTAATCGTGCTCCTTACGAAAATGGATTTATCTTAGTTTTCCTTTATTCGAGGACGAATAAAAAGATAAGTGTGGGGGTATTTGATATGTACGTAAATGTGCATATATTTGCATCCATAGTTTATCTATTCTTATTTAAATAAATATCATATTTGGGCATTTTAACATGTTTAAAACCAAAATTCAATTATTTTCAAATCAACATTCATCCAAGGGCAAAATAGTCATTTTTGTGCATGTGTTAATTTGGAACTTTTTACTTGGACATTTTTCATAATTTTTATAGGAATTTGGATGCATATGTAAGAGGGTTTTCTGAAGATACATGTGTTAACGCTAAAAACTGAACGCTAACACCCGGTGTGTGTAGTAATAATGTGAAAGCACCACCCGTTGGTACAGGAACAGAATATAAGCTGAAAATAGCAGAAAACGGTAAAGGGACAACAGATTTATAGTGGTTCGGCCCGTAATTGAGCCTACATCCACTTTATAGTCTTTTATTGCTGATTTGGTTACAATTTGATACAATGCACTTCGAATACAATTCACTTCGATCACACAAACACTTCAGATTAATAACTCAAACTTTGATGATGAGATTTGTTGAATCCATGTCGGATGTGTAGAATCTCGCTCAAAGCTTGTAGTAGCATCTTCAATGTCTGGAGTTCTTCAAGTGTTAAATGAGTTGAGAATTCGGTAGAGTAATGACGCTTCAGCAAATGATTGGCCAAAAGTCCTCTTCATGTTGAAGCTAGGGCTGTATTTATAGAGAAGTCTGGACAGGAATTTTTCCCAAGTCGTAAGTCGTGGCCGACTTATAGTAAGTCGTAAGTCGTGGTCGACTTAGCAGGTAACGGTCTAAGTAAAGCGGCATAAGTGTCCAGGCATTGGATTTTAACTCGGTAACTTTTAGGTCGTGGACGACTTAAGCTAAGTCATGGCCGATCTACTGAGTCCAGCTCATGGCTTGGTAGAAGCTTATTTACCCATCTGAATCCATGTTACAAGTCCTAAGTCGTTTACGAGTCATCTTCCTCCGGCATAAGTATTGCGGTAGCGAACTACAACTCTGGCTTTAGGTCGTGGACGACTTAAACTAAGTCGTGAGTCGCGGCTTAACTGGTAAACGAGCTAGGAGGTAAGTCGTAAGTAGCTTTAGGTCGTAGATAGCCTTAAGTCGTAGATAGCCTTAAGTCGTAGACCATCCACTTCCTTAAGTCGTTGCATATGTTAAGTCGCCAACTGGTTGAGTCAGCCAATATCTTTAAGTCGCCGAAACCATTGAGCCGTTACCTCCTTAAACCGTTAAGTCATAGACTTCCTTAAGTCGTTCAGACCTTAAGTCGTTAACTGTTAGCTTCCTTAGGTCGTAGGTCGTCCACTCCCTTAAGTCGCATAATCCTTAACTCGTTAAGTCGTTGAGTCGCATACCTCTCTTGAGTCGTATGGTTCTTAAGCCGTAGGAAATTGAGGGTTAACATTTGCCCCTCGAAGTACATGCCTAAGTCATAGGTCGTGTGCTTCGACTTATCTTAACTCGCGTGTGCCGCTTCGAGTTCCACTGCTCCGAGACATAAAAGCTTGAGTCGCTCCTCCTACTTCCTTCTTCTCGTTACTTAATCCTTACGCTGTATCTTCCATTAACACTTCTCCAAGCTCTCAAAGGCAATTCCAACTTGATTCTTATCTGATCATCTCTAGCATCATACTGCGTAAGCGATTTTGCTTCTCTTTCAATCGCCGATCATTGTCAATCTTTGAGCCCTCTCCTTTACCTCTGATTTACCCCCTTGAGTCTTGCAAAAATTGTTACATTGGACATCGATGGACTTAAGGCAGTTTGATCTGACTTACGACGAATCGCGATCCGTGGCGATTTAGTGGTGCGATAGAACTAGGGTTGTTGTTGATTGAGAGGTTATTGGGTTAGCGGGTTAGGAGTTAGAAGGTAGACGGGTTAGGAGTTAGATGGTAGACGGGTTAGGAGTTAGATGGGAAGGTAAGTTGGCAAAAAAGAGTGGGATATTGCCTAGGGTACGACCTGGCAACCTTTACGACTTAAGCCTTGAGTCGTGGCTGAGTTAGGACTTGGAGAATTCTACATCACTTTGAACTGAAGCCCTTCCTCTTTTTCACGACTTATGACTTAGAGTACTACCGACTTAAAACATCAACGACTTAAAATTGAAGCGACTTAACTTGCCTCATAATCCTTAGGTCGTGGACGAGTTAGCCAGAGAACTAATGACATAACTTAACCCGTTGGAAAATTTCTTAAGTCGTCGTTGAGTTAGCACTTGAGTCGTTGGCGACTTAGCACTTATACTTTTAAACTTTGACAGAACTTTGAACTGTTGAACTTTGAACTGTTGAACTTTGTTGCATTCTTTCACAGATCACTCTAACTTGCAAGCTAACAATCTGTTTAATACAACATTTACAGAAAATTGGGACGAATATACTGCCACTGACTGCCCGCATCAAATGACAGATTAGTTAATAACAGATAATCAATTTAAATAGATTGTGTGAACGAAGTGCTTTAAATCAACAAATTCAAGCAAAGTATTAAAGCAACATTGAAATAGTCAAATGAAAACGACCGGTTTGCACTAATACTGTACCTGAACTTTAAATTAACAACTCCTGAAATTTGGTAATCGATCAATTGTCGACTAGCTTAATTCCAGTTATATTTACTTGTTATCTTTATTAGCTCTGCACAACACTTCACACTTTTTAGGAAACGTGCACCTTCATATTTGAATGTCCAGTTGCTTGTGTAGAATGACTTCTCTGCAAGAAGATATAACAGTCCAGGCTGAAGAAGCCACTTTTATTCCAGCTCCATTAGTCAATCCTCCAGAAAGAGCTTCTACCACTTTATCGTACAAAGTTTTCCGACAGTTGTGCGCTCAGTTTGGCATTGCTGAAGCTGATGCCGTTCTTCCCGAGAAAAGCAACACTACTGATGTAGCGCCTCCTGGCTTTGTAGCAGTTAATCGACAAATGTGCCTGAGCGGAGCCATTCCACCTTTCAACAACTTTCTCCAGCATCTTCTTCGACAACTGGCCATCTCCCCTTTTCAGCTACATCCCAATGGCTACGCCATTCTTATGGGGTTGTGTGTGCTATTTGGGAGAACTCTTGAGCGACTTTCGAGCTTTGACGAGATTTGCTACTTATGTTCTTTTACCAGAACTAAAGATCATCCTTCGATAACTGTTGTGAGAAGCGCCAGGAACCGTAAATTGATTGTCGGCCTCGCTGATAGTGCCCATGGGTTCTTAACTCAGTACTTTTACGTTCGCTGTCCCTCGGGGTTTTATGCTGTGTGGAGGGAAGGAAGTAAGATTATCTATCTTTACTCCTTTTATTCTGTGAGTTTTGTGAAGTCCAAATTGCCAAATGTTAATTTCGCTTTTTCATTTCAGCGCTCCCCCCTCCTTCTAAGGATCCCAGCCACAAGCCAACTTTGGAGAGACTCATAGCCGTACCAGCTGAAGAGCGGGACGCGAAATTTTTATTGAAAGACGAATTTCTTCACCAGTTTGGACTTCTTTACCCTTCTCGCTCCACTAAGCCTCACGAAGTTCCTGATTCTCCAGGAAAGACATCAGATGCCCATGCCCCTGCCGAAGATCCTATACTGAAAGAAACCACCATTGAGACTTCACTAGTGAAGTGTTCTGCTTCTACTGGCATTGTGGGGTCGTCCAGTAAGTTATCACTTTCTCCCGTTATTGAAGAGGAAGAAAATCCTCGAATTTCTGAAAAGACGGTCGATGTGGAAGTTGAAAAAGAGAGTTTTGCTGGGTATCACGGCGATGACACTTTTGATAACTTGAGCGATATAATGATAACTTCTCAGGAGCTCTTTAAATACGATACTTCAAAAGCGATCTCTCATGTTGTTGAAGCGACCTCTTCTTTGCAACAAACTACAACACCTACCACACAAGTCATTGCCATTTCCACACCCAAGAGTGGTTTGTAGCCTGACGCGCGTAGTTTGCACACCGCACACACTTAGGATTTTTTGGCACTTAGCTTCTTCAATTTGAAGATTTCTAAGACTTGTCTTTTCTTCAATTTCAGGTTCTCTGATGGGGCGAAGTGGCTCTTATTACGACAACTTTCGACGATATGGAGGGCGCAAATCTTATGATTACAGTCGCTATCTCCCCGCTTATAAGGAAACTGATGAGGAGCGTGCGGTCAGAAAGGCTCGAGAGAGACGAGCTTATGAAGAGCAATAGAGAAGGAGGGAAGAACGTCACGACTCCTCTCAAAGAGACGACGCTTCTCATAAGAGAAAGTCGTACGACGACAAAGGAAAATGCCCTATTTCTGAAGATCCAAGTAAACGGACTAGGCTTGGCGAAAAGGACGCGTCTGCAATTTCTCATAAGACTGACGTTCCTATTTCTTCTGATATCCCCTCCGGCTCACCTGCCTTAAAGAAGTCTGACATCCAGGCAATAATAAACAGGCCTCAGTATCAAGCCAAGGATGCCCCTCCTAAACTTCAGAGCCGATTTCCGAATTGGTGCTTAAAAGGAGTGCGCTTTGACTTGGACTTGGTTCCGATCGACAAGCAGGCCATGCTGAGGAATCTCGACGCTGTGAAGCTGGATATTGAGAGAATGTCCGGATGGCAGAAACTGGTTGATGAACTTCAAAGAGTCAATCACATGAATTTTGAGGCCATGCTGACAATGGAAAACGATAAGACAGAATGGGATAAAATTTGTAAACAACACGACGCGGAGATGGCGAGCATTGCGGATGACAATGCAAGACTTGAATCTGAAGTCAAGCAACTTAAGGGGAATCTTGCCTCTTCTTCTGCTTCACATTCCCAGAAAGAGGAAGTTTTCCAGAAACAAGTGCGGGACGCGCACGCTGCTCAAAGGGAAGCCGAGATGAAACTTGCAGCTGAACATCATATTATTGAGAAATACCGCAAAGAAAATGCTGAGCTGCGGGAAACAGCTATCTCCCAGAACATGGAGATCGAAATGCTAAAGGCTCGACTTCTTAAAGTTGAGAAAGAGCGTGATGATGCGGTTGCCGGACAAGTTGCAGCCGAAGAGTCTCACGAGGCAACCAAAGCCAGCATCGACTCTACTTTATTTGACTTCTATATGCACAGTGTTCTGGGTCGCGGTAGTCTTTCATTCTTGGGTCCTAAATATGAGATTACACTGGCCGAGGTTTGGGAGGCCATACTTGACATGTTTGCTGGCTATGCGGAGGCAGACCTTGCAGCGCTTTTTCTGGATGATGAAGCACGTGCTGCGCTTGCTAGAGGGAAAGAGCAGCTTGCTAGGGAACGCGCCGAAGTGGCAGGGGAAGAGCGTTTGGAGAAAGCGCCTTTAACCGACCCTGATCATCTTCCGGCTCCGGTTGACCCTGACATTATCGGCTCTAGTTCTTATTCTTCACCTCCCGTAAAAACCGAAATTAAGACCGCAACTATCGAGCCTCCCACTACTCAAGTTGAGGAGAAGACCCAAGACGACGCTGAAGCTGAAAATTTTGAAGTCGCCGTAAATAAACCAACTTCTCCAGGTAACTTCAAGTCTGACTACTCAATCGATTCAACCGCTCTCGATGAATTTCTTGCTTATTACTTAAGTTCTGATGATCTGATATCTTCTCTTTTTGTTGTAGCGGAAGCACCAAGCATTGTGCACTCTCCTCCTCTTCCAGCTGTTCCTCCTCCATCCCTTCAAGTTACTCCCGCTTCTCAGCCAGGGTCGCAGGAAGAACAGATAGCAGCCCTTCAAGGCTTAGAGGATCCACCTGCTTCCCAGGAGCAGAAAGCGGAAGAGTCAGAAGACAGCGAGAGGACTCCAGAGCAGTCATTTGATGATGCCACAAAACTCTCCACGTTGCTCTTTTCGGGAAGCGAGTCTTCTTCGAAGAGGAAGGGGAAGCGTGCAATAAGGAAGAGGAAGAAAAGCACTTCTGCTGGAGAAGACAAAGCAGAAGAAGATCTGACCACTCCTCCTTCTCCAACCCGTCCACGCCGGATTCCGAAACTAACCATCAAGCCGGGTAAAGGCTCCAAAGGCGGCGGGAAGAAGGAATGATAAGCTGGATTTTCTTCTTCTTGTTTTACTTTTTGCATGTATCGACCGGAGATTGTGCGGGTACCGGTCCGCGCTTTTTTTTTGAAATCTGCACAATGTATAAAATTTTCATAGTATTGAATAAAATAATTCTTTTACATGTACAAATTCTTGTGTACGTGAGAATGCATTTATTTCTCGTTTTAGTGTAGAATAAACGATTCTTTTTACTTTATATGATACTGCAGTGGGCTCGTGGTATGACGGTTGAGCGTTGTTTTTATTAATATAGTTATATGCCCCCGTATCACGGCTCACTGCAATATTCTAAAAAGACTTGTATTCTTATTTTAGAGAATAATTCTTCCGATTTGAGGAAATACTATTCTGCTTTTAATAGAATACGTTTCGTACTGGAAAAATTTTTACTTTCTCTTTCTTTCTGAAGAACACTTCAACTTTCGAGGATGATCACTTTTATTTGTTAAAAAGTGGATTTTCCTACGCAGTGAAGTGAACTTCTGAAGAATGTTTCGATCTGTTTGTCAGACAATTATATTTTATTGTTGAATGGATCCACAGGACAGTCCTTGGCTGTTTTACTACATATTTGTGTGTACAAATAGTCATAAGTATTCAGCTGCAGTCGTTAGTGGTTCCATCAACAAAGTTTTTGGATGTGCCTTGTTAAAAGGCTTTATGTGTCTTAGTGTTTCTGAAGAAGGCTTCGTGCCTTTGAAAATGTCTTCGTGCCTCCGAAGAGGACATGCGTTTGG
This sequence comes from Allium fistulosum, assembly GCA_030737815.1. NCBI lineage: Eukaryota > Viridiplantae > Streptophyta > Magnoliopsida > Asparagales > Amaryllidaceae > Allium > Allium fistulosum. The sequence continues at coordinate 1,211,289,257 of CM060904.1, read as the reverse complement.
TACTTCAAGCATGGTGAAGTGTGCCCCCGAAGAGGTCTTTTGTTCTTCGAAGAGAAGCAATTTTGGTCCCCGAAGAGAAGCGATTCTTGGTCATTTCAGCTCTGGTGAAGTGGGCCTCCGAAGAGAGATTTTTACACTTCAACTTCGGTAAAATGTGCCTCCGAAGAGGTCTTTTTGGCATTTCAGCTCTAGTGAAGTGGACCTCCGAAGAGAGATTTTTTCACTTCAACTCCGGTGAAATGTGCCTACGAAGAGGTCTTTTTGGCATTTCAGCTCTGGTGAAGTGGGCCTCCGAAGAGAGATTTTTTCACTTCAACTCCGGTGAAATGTGCCTCCGAAGAGGTCTTTTTGGCATTTCAGCTCTGGTGAAGTAGGCCTCCGAAGAGAGATTTTTTCACTTCAACTCCGGTGAAATGTGCCTCCGAAGAGGTCTTTTTGGCATTTCAGCTCTGGTGAAATGGGCCTCCGAAGAGAGATTTTTTCACTTCAACTCCGGTGAAATGTGCCTCCGAAGAGGTCTTGTGCCTCCGAAGAGGGCTTTTGTTGATTGACTCGCCCACATCTCTTCGTTGTTTGCTCATTTGTGGTCCCCTGTTGTTGTCTCCGAGCCCGTGTTCCTTTCTTTTGCAAGCAGTTTGATCCATCTAAAGGAGTGTACTTCACTGTTAAGTGATTTCACGAGATAGGTACAAGTTACTTAATCAGATGTCTGTTTGTACAGTCGATCATAATTAGTTAACAAGTATCTGGCTCTTTTTCTTTGGGAAAATGTCCCTTTGGTGAAATCATCAACCTTTTGCGTGAAGTTCATCCTATGTTGGATTTTACATTTGGAACTTTCTTTGGCTTAAAATTCGTTTATTGAGTTATTTATGGGGCTCACTTGGCCTTGTGATGGGTGAGCTTTGTTTTAATGACCTGCAATATTAAATCGATATTTTAGCAATGCTTTTAGATATACTTGTATATCGAAATAAAACAGTTATTTAATAGCAATAAAGAACACAAAAATTATAGTTCTTTGTTATTGATTCACATTGATTTCTCAGTAGTTTTCAATACAAAAGTTATACATCCACCGACATTTTACAAATTTAAGCAATGCTATTAAGTAAAAAAATGGATGCAAGTGATTGCTGCTTTAGAATCTTCGGATTAGATCTCCATTTCCACTAGATTCATAGCTTTGTATTCATATGCCAGAGAGAGTGAAAGATGCCCCAGCTGCAGTTTTGTGGGTATTTAGTAATCATCCCAACTTCTGCCTGCCGGTCGTGGACCCCCTGTGACAACATTAATGACAAACTTTCAGATTCCTGCGCTCTAGTCTTGTTGTCTGAGCCGGATTGGTGAGTAGTAATTTGTTGCCCCTGAGTAGATGAGGTTGGGTCGACTTTGTTTTTCTTCAGGTATTGTTGCAGCTTGTTCTCTTTCAATAGCTCCTCAATCAGATCCTTCAAGTGGCGGCACTCGTTGGTGTCATGACTAGGCTGATTATGGAACTTACAGAATCTTCCACTCTGCGTGGCATTTCTCCCAATCCTCAACTTATGCGGTTTAGGATATTCAACAGTATCCTTAGTTGCAAAGAAAATATTCTCTGGAGTATCTGTTAGAGGAGTGTAACCTAAAGATTCAAAGTAGCGAGCTTTCTTCGCATTTTCCTATTTCTGGTTTCCAGATTCTCTTTTATTGGAAGTAGCATTGTTATCATTAACTTTGGCAACAAATACTTTCGATGTCGTAGAAAGGCCTTCAAGGCGTATGAACTCGTCGGCCTTTTTATAAAACTTTTCAAGCGAATTCGGTTCCTTCATCTTTAGCCATTTTCCAAATTCACTCGATTTATCGATGGCTCGCATCAAATAAGTCAGGATCATACGTGGCTCTGCATTATCCACTTCGGCTAAAGCTATATTGAAATGGCTCAAGAAAGATTTGATTGATTCTCCGGGAGCTTGTTCAAGGTTAGACAGTGACATTATATCCTTAGCTTTTGAAGCATACAATCTGAACTGTTCTTTGAACTTTTGCGTTAGGTCGGAGAATTGATCTACAGACCGAATTGGAAGCTTTGTGAACCAAAGTAAAGCCACACCTTCCAAGTACATTGGAAAGTATCGGCACTTAATCTCGTCTGATGCTCTTGCACCGGTCATATGCCATTCGTACTTATATAGGAAATGATTAGGGTCACTCGTTCCCCTATAGGCTTGGATAGTAGGAGGTGCAAATTTCCTTGGAAATTCTACTTTCAGGATCCTTTAAATAAACGGAGTTTTGCTTGGTGCAAATCCCCAGTCACTCTCATTCTCTTCCCTCTACATGCTCTCTTTCATGATGCGGCCAACCATCTCGGACAGGTACTCTTTATTGTTCAGAGACATCTCCGGGCAAGCATCAGTCCTTCTCTCGGAAGCTTGCCTAGGCACATGTTCGTGATAAGTTGGCTGCGGCATAGAACCTTCAGCTTGGAAAGGTAGCATTTCAGGAAAGGTCGTTTGATGGTTTTCTGGCTGACGATTTGCCCCCAACAGAGCATTTAATCTATCCATCATCAAAGCGTTTTGAGCTTCAATTTGTTGGTATAATCCAGAAACTATGTCATCTAATTCAGCCCTCGTGACTCCAACGGTGGGAGTTGCTTGGTTTGCTGTTGGTGAAGTGGAGGTCCCATCATGAACATTTCTGGATCTGGCTGGTCTACCTCTCCTTCCAGGAGCCATTATTTCAAATAAACTTCTGGTTTTTTAGAGAGATTCTTTTCACAAGTTTTTGCAAAGCAACGGTGAATATCTTCCTGAGTTCAATTCTCGGTGAAAGCACCAAAATGTTAACGCTAAAAACTGAATGCGAACACCCGGTGTGTGTAGTAATAACGTGAAAGCACCACCCGTTGGTACGGGAATAGAATATAAGCTGAAAATAGCATAAAACGGTAAAGGGACAACAGATTTATAGTGGTTCGGCTCGTAATTGAGCCTACATCCACTTTATAGTCTTTTATTGCTGATTTGGTTACAATTTGATACAATGCACTTCGAATACAATTCACTTCGATCACACAAACACTTCAGATTAATAACTCAAACTTTGATGATGAGATTTGTTGAATCCATGTCGGATGTGTAGAATCTCGCTCAAAGCTTGTAGTAGCATCTTCAATGTCTGGAGTTCTTCAAGTGTTAAATGAGTTGAGAATTTGGCAGAGTAATGACGCTTCAGCAAATGATTGGCCAAAAGTCCTCTTCATGTTGAAGCTAGGGCTGTATTTATAGAGAAGTCTGGACAGGAATTTTTCCCAAGTCCTAAGTCGTGGCCGACTTATAGTAAGTCGTAAGTCGTGGCCAACTTAGCAGGTAACGGTCTAAGTAAAGCGGCATAAGTGTCCAGGCATTGGATTTTAACTCGGTAACTTTTAGGTCGTGGATGACTTAAGCTAAGTCGTGGCCGATCTATTGAGTCCAGCTCATGGCTTGGTAGAAGCTTACTTACCCATCTGAATCCATGTTACAAGTCCTAAGTCGTTTACAAGTCATCTTCCTCCGGCATAAGTATTGCGGCAGCGAACTACAACTCTGGCTTTAGGTCGTGGACGACTTAAACTAAGTCATGAGTCACGGCTTAATTGGTAAACGAGCTATGAGGTAAGTCGTAAGTAGCTTTAGGTCGTAGATAGCCTTAAGTCGTAGATAGCCTTAAGTCGTAGACCATCCACTTCCTTAAGTCGTTGCATATGTTAAGTCGCCAACTGGTTGAGTCAGCCAATATCTTTAAGTCGCCGAAACCATTGAGCCGTTACCTCCTTAAACCGTTAAGTCATAGACTTCCTTAAGTCGTTCAGACCTTAAGTCGTTAACTGTTAGCTTCCTTAGGTCGTAGGTCGTCCACTCCCTTAAGTCGCATAATCCTTAACTCGTTAAGTCATTGAGTCGCATACCTCTCTTGAGTCGTATGGTTCTTAAGCCGTAGGAAATTTAGGGTTAACAACATGCATGCACAAATCAATACAAATGAAAGATGATGGAAATAATTCAAGCTTATGATCATGGAGGGCCCCACCCACTTAGCTAAATCTACAATTAGAAGCTAATGAACAACTAAGTGGAAGTTAAAGCTTTATGCATATTTAATGATTGATTAATTAGAGGCTAATGGTTACTTGGAGGCCATACTTCCTAAAGGGCATTTTGGGAAGTACCCTAAAAATTGAATTAGGGTTTTATGCATGTATAAATAGCCCTCTTATGTATATGTAAATATCTTCTACTCTTTCACATTAGTTAGGAAATTCAGAAAGCAAGTTGTAATGTCAATGTTTCGTGAAATAAAAATGGCTTCCTAGCCTCTTTCTATTTTCTTTTCTACATGCTTATTTTTACTTTTATGTTCATTTTTACTTCTACACTCTCTTCTTTCCTTTATTAGTAGATTAGATTTACATTCATGCAAGTAGTGTGGTTTTGTTTTATTTCTTTTATGCAAGTAGCTTAATAGTTAATCTCATTTTCCTCCTTTGTTTAGTTTCTATTTCTTTTGCTTTTAATGTTGAAATTTACATGTGTTGATATGATAACACAAATGAGTAGCTAAACCCCTTCAATTTAGAGGCAATGAAGCTCTTTAACTTTATGTAATTTCAACATTTTTATGATTTATGATCTCTTTTGTTTGTGCTTCATGAAAGTGAATTTTGATGTAAGTTTATACAAGTGGGTTTGATAGCTTATGTTGCTTTTGCAAATGAGCTATTCTTATTCAACATAAACACAATTTACATCATCATTTGCTAATTGATTTTTGAGTTTGAAATGAAAGTAAAAACAAAATTTGATGATCTATATTACTAATTACAATTAGATTATACTTAAAATAGCTTTTCCTTTGGCTTTATTTTCATGAGATTTTATAAGTGGTTTATTTGTTGTATTATAGTTTGATGGTTTAAGTTATATTAATTAATAACATAAATAAACCATAATTATGATAAATGCAACAATTATTTCACTTAATATCAAAACTAGAGATTATAAATTATTTGTTTATTGATTAAAAAAATATAAGAGTAGATTTGCCTCTAAATTGTTCTCTAATCTCATAGTTTTTAATCTCATTTTAATTCTAGCTTTAGCTTCATTTTGCTTATAGTTAACAATTTCCTCTCCATTTGGTACAATTTGATGAATTGATTTTTAAAATCTAACAATTCCTTGTGGATCGACCTGTACTCGCCACGTACTAACTTTTGTACACCGTGCACTTTCGATTATTTTAATTTGAAATTTGTTGACGGTTTGCTGATTCGATAGAAATTTCGTCGTTAAACACAAACACTACTGCTGCTCCCCAAGGTGAACTAGTAGGTTTAATAAAATTCTTGCCTTCCAAATCCACCGACTGCACCTTTAGCTCCCTCATCTCGGTAGGTTTCATCCTACTTGGTGGCCTACTCACTAGTTCTGCTCTAGGCACCAAATCTGTCTGAAACTCAATGGCTCATTTCGATGGCAATCCTACTACCGGATCGAAGACATTTGCAAATTCTCTAACCATGAAAACTTGATTCAACTCGTCTTCTAACTCCACAACACCCAACAAATCATTCACCTCACAGCTAGTGCTTTCTATGGTATATACAATCTGATCACTATAGTCAGGGTGTCTAAGAGATATTTTCCTATCATGGAAAAATATCCTAGCACTGTACTTACTTAACCAATCCATACCCAAAATAATTCCAAACCCTACAAAGTCAAAAACATGCAAACTACAAACAAAGGTATGACCTAACAAATCAAATTCTAGATGGTCACACTTCATCCCAAGTGTCGCATACCCTCCTATCGGATTTGCAACCCTTAAGGAAGCAACTAAGTATGAGGGTTCTAGGTTAAGCCTATCTACCAAACAACGAGATACAAAAGAATGTGATGCACCAGTATCAAATAGAACGCTAACAGACATACCATGAATCTGAAGTGTACCTCCCAACAATGCTTTTCCTTTCTCCTGCACCATTGGTCCCAATGTAGCAGGTTCTAATGCAAATACTTTGCCTCTTCCATCCTTAGCAGGCTCTTTTCATTGGTTCATACAATGGCCAATCTTATCGCAGTGGAAGCATCTGATATTCTTCTTCCCGGTCACTTCCTTCGTCTTTCCAGTACGACATTCATTAGCAAAATGCCCCTTCTTATCGCACTTGAAGCAAACAACCTCCGGCTTTCCTTTCTTCACGGCTCCACCTTTCTAAGCACCCTTCTTATGAAAGAATTTCCATTTCTGACCCTGCCCCACCTGGACTTCAAGCATGGTGAAGTGTGCCCCCGAAGAGGTGTTTTGTTCTTCGAAGAGAAGCAATTTTGGTCCCCGAAGAGAAGCGATTCTTGGTCATTTCAGCTCTGGTGAAGTGGGCCTCCGAAGAGAGATTTTTACACTTCAACTCCGGTGAAATGTGCCTCCGAAGAGGTCTTTTTGGCATTTCAGCTCTGGTGAAGTGGGCCTCCGAAGAGAGATTTTTTCACTTCAACTCCGGTGAAATGTGCCTCCGAAGAGGTCTTTTTGGCATTTCAGCTCTGGTGAAGTGGGCCTCCGAAGAGAGATTTTTTCACTTCAACTCCGGTGAAATGTGCCTCCGAAGAGGTCTTTTTGGCATTTCAGCTCTGGTGAAGTGGGCCTCCGTAGAGAGATTTTTTCACTTCAACTCCGGTGAAATGTGCCTCCGAAGAGGTCTTTTTGGCATTTCAGCTCTGGTGAAGTGGGCCTCCGAAGAGAGATTTTTTCACTTCAACTCCGGTGAAATGTGCCTCCGAAGAGGTCTTGTGCCTCCGAAGAGAGCTTTTGTTGATTGACTCGCCCACATCTCTTCGTTGTTTGCTCATTTGTGGTCCCCTGTTGTTGTCTCCGAGCCCGTGTTCCTTTCTTTTGCAAGCAGTTTGATCCATCTGAAGGAGTGTACTTCACTATTAAGTGATTTCACGAGATAGGTACAAGTTACTTAATCAGATGTCTGTTTGTACAGTCGATCATAATTAGTTAACAAGTATCTGGCTCTTTTTCTTTGGGAAAATGTCCCTTTGGTGAAATCATCAACCTTTTGCGTGAAGTTCATCCTATGTTGGATTTTACATTTGGAACTTTCTTTGGCTTAAAATTCGTTTATTGAGTTATTTACGGGGCTCACTTGGCCTTGTGATGGGTGAGCTTTGTTTTAATGACCTGCAATATTAAATCGACATTTTAGCAATGCTTTTAGATATACTTGTATATCGAAATAAAACAGGTATTTAATAGCAATAAAGAACACAAAAATTATAGTTCTTTGTTATTGATTCACATTGATTTCTCAGTAGTTTTCAATACAAAAGTTATACATCCACCGACATTTTACAAATTTAAGCAATGCTATTAAGTAAAAAAAATGGATGCAAGTGATTGCTGCTTTAGAATCTTCAGATTGGATCTCCATTTCCACTAGATTCATAGCTTTGTATTCATATGCCAGAGAGAGTGAAAGATGCCCCAGCTGCAGTTTTGTGGGTAGTTAGTAGTCATCCCAACTTCTGCCTGCCGGTCGTGGACCCCCTGTGACAACATTAATGACAAACTTTTCAGATTCCTACGCTGCAGTCTTGTTGTCTGAGCCGGATTGGTGAGTAGTAAGTTGTTACCCCTGAGTAGATGAGGATGGGTCGACTTTGTTTTTCTTCAGGTATTGTTGCAGCTTGTTCTCTTTCAATAGCTCCTCAATCAGATCCTTCAAGTAGCGGCACTCGTTGGTGTCATGACCAGGCTGATTATGGAACTTACAGAATCTTCCACTCTGCGTGGCATTTCTCCCAATCCTCAACTTATGCGGTTTAGGATATTCAACAGTATCCTTAGTTGCAAAGAAAATATTCTCTGGAGTATCTGTCAGAGGAGTGTAACCTAAAGATTCAAAGTAGCAAGCTTTCTTCGCATTTTCCTATTTCTGGTTTCCAGATTCTCTTTTATTGGAAGTAGCATTGTTATCATTAACTTTGGCAACAACTACTTTCGATGTCGTAGAAAGGCCTTCAAGGCGTATGAACTCGTCGGCCTTTTATAAAACTTTTCAAGCGAATTCGGTTCCTTCATCTTTAGCCATTTTCCAAATTCGCTCGATTTATCGATGGCTCGCATCAAATAAGTCAGGATCATACGTGGCTCTACATTATCCACTTTGGCTAAAGCTATATTGAAACGGCTCAAGAAAGATTTGATTGATTCTCTGGGAGCTTGTTCAAGGTTAGACAGTGACATTATACCCTTAGCTTTTGAAGCATACAATCTGAACTGTTCTTTGAACTTTTGCGTTAGGTCGGAGAATTGATCTACAGACCGAATTGGAAGCTTTGTGAACCAAAGTAAAGCCACACCTTCCAAGTACACTGGAAAGTATAGGCACTTAATCTCGTCTGATGCTCTTGCACCGGTCATATGCCATTCGTACTTATATAGGAAATGATTAGGGTCACTCTTTCCCCTATAGGCTTGGATAGTAGGAGGTGCAAATTTCCTTGGAAATTCTGCTTTCAGGATCCTTTCAGTAAACGGAGTTCTGCTTGGTGCAAATCCCCAGTCACTCTCATTCTCTTCCCTCTACATGCTCTCTTTCATGATGAGGCCAACCATCTCGGACAGGTACTCTTTATTGTTCAGAGACATCTCCGGGCAGGCATCAGTCCTTCTCTCGGAAGCTTGCCTAGGCACATGTTCGTGATAAGTTGGCTGCGGCATAGAACCTTCTGCTTGGAAAGGTAGCATTTCAGGAAAGGTCGTTTGATGGTTTTCTGGCTGACGATTTGCCCCCAACAAAGCATTTAATCTATCCATCATCAAAGCGTTTTGAGCTTCAATTTGTTGGTATAATCCAGAAACTACGCCATCTAATTCAGCCCTCGTGACTCCAACGGTGGGAGTTGCTTGGTTTGCTGTTGGTGAAGTGGAGGTCCCATCATGAACATTTCTGGATCTGGCTGGTCTACCTCTCCTTCCAGGAGCCATTATTTCGAATAAACTTCTGGTTTTTTAGAGAGATTCTTTTCACAAGTTTTTGCAAAGCAACGGTGAAAATCTTCCTAAGTTCAATTCTCGGTGAAAGCACCAAAATGTTAACGCTAAAAACTGAACGCGAACACCCTGTGTGTGTAGTAATAACATGAAAGCACCACCCGTTGGTACGGGAATAGAATATAAGATGAAAATAGCAGAAAACGGTAAAGGGACAACAGATTTATAGTGGTTCAGCCCGTAATTGAGCCTACATCCACTTTATAGTCTTTTATTGCTGATTTGGTTACAATTTGATACAATGCACTTCGAATACAATTCACTTCGATCACACAAACACTTCAGATTAATAACTCAAACTTTGATGATGAGATTTGTTGAATCCATGTCGGATGTGTAGAATCTCGCTCAAAGCTTGTAGTAGCATCTTCAATGTCTGGAGTTCTTCAAGTGTTAAATGAGTTGAGAATTCGGTAGAGTAATGACGCTTCAGCAAATGATTGGCCAAAAGTCCTCTTCATGTTGAAGCTAGGGCTGTATTTATAGAGAAGTCTGGACAGGAATTTTTCCCAAGTCCTAAGTCGTGGCCGACTTATAGTAAGTCGTAAGTCGTGGCCGACTTAGCAGGTAACGGTCTAAGTAAAGCGGCATAAGTGTCCAGGCATTGGATTTTTACTCGGTAACTTTTAGGTCATGGATGACTTAAGCTAAGTCATGGCCGATCTATTGAGTCCAGCTCATGGCTTGGTAGAAGCTTACTTACCCATCTGAATCCATGTTACAAGTCCTAAGTCGTTTACAAGTCATCTTCCTCCGGCATAAGTATTGCGGCAGCGAACTACAACTCTGGCTTTAGGTCGTGGACGACTTAAACTAAGTCGTGAGTCGCGGCTTAATTGGTAAACGAGCTAGGAGGTAAGTTGTAAGTAGCTTTAGGTCGTAGATAGCCTTAAGTCGTAGATAGCCTTAAGTCGTAGACCATCCACTTCCTTAAGTCGTTGCATATGTTAAGTCGCCAACTGGTTGAGTCAGCCAATATCTTTAAGTCGTCGAAACCATTGAGCCGTTACCTCCTTAAACCGTTAAGTCATAGACTTCCTTAAGTCGTTCAGACCTTAAGTCATTAACTGTTAGCTTCCTTAGGTCGTAGGTCGTCCACTCCCTTAAGTCGCATAATCCTTAACTCGTTAAGTCGTTGAGTCGCATACCTCTCTTGAGTCGTATGGTTCTTAAGCCGTAGGTAATTGAGGGTTAACAACATGCATGCACAAATGAATACAAATGAAAGATGATGGAAATAATTCAAGCTTATGATCATGGAGGGCCCCACCCACTTAGCTAAATCTACAATTAGAAGCTAATGAACAACTAAGTGGAAGTTAAAGCTTCATGCATATTTAATGATTGATTAATTAGAGGCTAATGGTTACTTGGAGGCCATACTTCCTAAAGGGCATTTTGGGAAGTACCCTAAAAATTTAATTAGGTTTTTATGCATGTATAAATAGCCCTCTTATGTATATGTAAATATCTTCTACTCTTTCACATTAGTTAGGAAATTCAGAAAGCAAGTTGTAATGTCAATGTTTCATGAAATAAAAATGGCTTCCTAGCCTCTTTCTATTTTCTTTTCTACATGCTTATTTTTACTTTTATGTTCATTTTTACTTCTACACTCTCTTCTTTCCTTTATTAGTAGATTAGATTTACATTCATGCAAGTAGTGTGGTTTTGTTTTATTTCTTTTATGCAAGTAGCTTAATAGTTAATCTCATTTTCCTCCTTTGTTTAGTTTCTATTTCTTTTGCTTTTAATGTTGAAATTTACATGTGTTGATATGATAACACAAATGAGTAGCTAAACCCCTTCAATTTAGAGGCAATGAAGCTCTTTAACTTTATGTAATTTCAACATTTTTATGATTTATGATCTCTTTTGTTTGTGCTTCATGAAAGTGAATTTTGATGTAAGTTTATACAAGTGGGTTTGATAGTTTATGTTGCTTTTGCAAATGAACTATTCTTATTCAACATAAACACAATTTACATCATCATTTGCTAATTGATTTTTGAGTTTGAAATGAAAGTAAAAACAAAATATGATGATCTATATTACTAATTACAATAGTAAATAGATCATACTTAAAATAGCTTTTGCTTTGGCTTCATTTTCATGAGATTTTATAAGTGGTTTATTTGTTGTATTATAGTTTGATGGTTTAAGTTATGTTAATTAATAACATAAATAAACCATAATTATGATAAATGCAACAATTATTTCACTTAATATCAAAACTAGAGATTATAAATTATTTGTTTATTGATTAAAAAAATATAAGAGTGGATTTATCTCTAAATTGTTCTCTAATCTCATAGTTTTTAATCTCATTTTAATTCTAGCGTTAGCTTCATTTTGCTTATAGTTAACAATTTCCTCTCCATTTGGTACAATTTGATGAATTGATTTTTAAAATCTAACAATTCCTTATGGATCGACCTGTACTCGCCACGTACTAACTTTTGTACACCGTGCGCTTTCGATTATTTTAATTTGAAATTTGTTGACGGTTTGCTGATTCGATAGAAATTTCGTCGTTAAACACAAACACTGCTGCTGCTCCCCAAGGTGAACTACTAGGTTTAATAAAATTCTTGCCTTCCAAATCCACCGACTGCACCTTTAGCTCCCTCATCTCGGTAGGTTTCATCCTACTTGGTGGCCTACTCACTGGTTCTGCTCTAGGCACCAAATCTGTCTGAAACTCAATGGCTCATTTCGATGGCAATCCTACTACCGGATCAAAGACATTTGCAAATTTTCTAACCATGAAAACTTGATTCAACTCGTCTTCTAACTCCACAACACCCAACAAATCATTCACCTCACAGCTAGTGCTTTCTATGGTATATACAATCTGATCACTATAGTCAGGGTGTCTAAGAGATATTTTCCTATCATGGAAAAATATCCTAGCACCGTACTTACTTAACCAATCCATACCCAAAATAATTCCAAACCCTACAAAGTCAAAAACATGCAAACTACAAACAAAGGTATGACCTAACAAATCAAATTCTAGATGGTCACACTTCATCCCAAGTGTCGCATACCCTCCTATCGGATTTGCAACCCTTAAGGAAGCAACTAAGTATGAGTGTTCTAGGTTAAGCCTATCTACCAAACAACGAGATACAAAAGAATGTGATGCACCAGTATCAAACAGAACGCTAACAGACATACCATGAATCTGAAGTGTACCTCCCAACAATGCTTTTCCTTTCTCCTGCACCATTGGTCCCAATGTAGCAGGTTCTAATGCAAATACTTTGCCTCTTCCATCCTTAGCAGGCTCTTTTCATTGGTTCATACAATGGCCAATCTTATCGCAGTTGAAGCATATGATATTCTTCTTCCCGGTCACTTCCTTCGTCTTTCCAGTATGACATTCATTAGCAAAATGCCCCTTCTTATCGCACTTGAAGCAAACAACCTCCGGCTTTCCTTTCTTCACGGCTCCACCTTTCTAAGCACCCTTCTTATGAAAGAATTTCCATTTCTGACCCTGCCCCACCTGGACTTCCTTTGCCTTATTCTTCTCCATAGAAGCAAGCATCTCCTCATATCTCAATGCCATCTCTACTACAACATCACAAGGATCCCTAACATGAGGTAATGTAGCCCTCGCCAACTTATGCTTCAACCCCTGATAAACTTCTCGTTCCTCTTCATCACAATATCCATAGTGGCATATCCATACCTTTCCAACTCCTCAAACCTTCTAGCATATTCCAACAGAATCATCTCCCTCTACTCCAACTCGGCAAATTTTCTAAGCAAGGCAGACTACGCCATCACAGACATGAACCTCTCTAGGAATCTCCTCTTAAACTCACCCTATGTCATCATTTCTTCATTCACTCCAGCCGTCGTACTATTCCACCAGAATAACGCTGCTTTCTGAAGTTTTCTCAAAGCAAGCCTTCTCTTCTGCTCATCATTGAGCCCCAAGTCTGCAAAGATTCGCTCATAGTGCAACAACCAACTCTCCACTTCAATCGCATCTTCAATTCCGATAAATGGCTTTCTTCCAAGCCTAATGTTGTCTCTACTCCAGAAGTAACACCCATCTACATCATGTTGACAAAGAACTTATACATAGCTCCCATATCCACTTGTGGGACTCCAGCACCAACATTTTCTGCTTGTGCCTGACCTTGGTTTCTTCTATTATTCGCTCTGGCATTTCCATTTGTTGTGCTGTTTCCCCCTCCAATGTTCACTCTTCCACTTCTAGCATCCATTTCTGTATTCAAGCCTCGTGAGATATAGAAGAATGGCCTAAGAGATATAGGAGACTTGAGATATAGCGTATACTTATATATAGCAAATACAAGTACGTTACTATTGCGTTATCCCGTACCATGTGTAGTCAATTCCCCGATATTGCCCCGATATATCCCCGATATATCCCGTAGCGGACTTTTTGGGCAACGATATTCCTATAAAGCGGCCCAATATAGCGGATCCGCTATTATCCCCGATATTACGGCAATAATCCGCTATATCCCCGATTTTGTTGCCCCGCTATATCCCCCTTTCTTATAAATAAGCATTTTGCTTGATGTCTTGCTTTTAAATTTTATGGTAACTTCGAAGTTGATGTAACAATGATATACGTTGTTGGTTATTATAACTAGTTCTTACTTTTTAAGTGTCAACTTTGTTTATCTTTACTTTATTATAACTTTTTTTGCTTGGTGGGAAATAATAAGTAATACTTGTTTCTCTTTTTAATGTAAAATGTTCATCATTCCTCTTTTTAAAGTCGTCCGCTATATCCGGCTATATCCCCGATATATCTCCGCTACAACTTTTCATACCTCAAACGCTATGGAGTGGCAGGGCGCTTTAACTGTATAGCCCGTACCCCGATCTTATCTCTAATTCCTTAGGATTATGTTTTCAAAAATCATTTTTATTTTAAAGTTTTTCATAAACCTATGCTCTGATACCAAGTTGTAACATCCTCTATCTTGAGGCCCGAAGCTAAGCACTAAAGATGCTGTAGTCATCTATAATATTAACTTCCAGTGACAAAATACGGCTATTTTAATGGTATCCATAAAATCAGAAGCACTTGAATATGAAACAAAATCACAGATTTCAAAAACAACATTTTTGATTACATTTTAAAACACAAGTTTCATATCCAGATTACACAATTCCATAACGTTTCCCAGGTTCAGACAAAATATAATTATTACATAAATACGCCAAGAGCGACATATGATGATGCCCCTTTGGTTAACCAGAGTACTATATTGTCATAACTGACATAATACAACATAGCGGAATCAAACAAAATAAAATAGCAACTCCAAAATAGCTATCCATCAGCCACCTGCTCGTCTTCGGAAGCTTTATTCGCCAACCTACTAAAACCTGAAAATCCTTAACCCTCAGCCTACTCAAATCAATTTTGAGCACCCGAGAGTTTAAGGAGAAAAACATAAACTTCGAGTCGGACATAAAACCTGGTGTGAATAATACTATACATCTCGGTTATTTGATATTGAGTGAGACCACGCCGCTTAACGGAATGATTTCCCCTCACTATATCCTTTTAAAACATTTATTTTGCAAATCATAATCCTGCAATCAAAACTTGTTAAAACTGTAAAGCAATATCATGTAAACTTACATGTCAAGTAACAAATGAACTATCTATCTGAACACTATAGTTTTGATTGGCTAACTACTAAGCTTTGGCTGAATCAGGCCTATCGGACAATATATAAACAAATAATCTAACACCTGCTAGATACTCATCCTCTGGACGGTCTGTTCCTAACTTATCTTCTCCCAGGGTCCACTGGTCCTAATGGTTTTACGGGCTCACCATTAATCTAAATCTGTACAAATATATATTTATTTCCATGTGTAACATCATTTTAGTCTTACCTGTGACAAAGCCCTACACACTGGAATTTTGGACTAAATTAGCAAGGGGCTAATAGCTAATGTATAAGGCACGACCCTATACCAGTCACATCTTGTATTCTAATATCTGAGTCATTTTACTAAGGGAAAACTTCTCTTAAATTTTCCTTGAAAACCATTTCTTCTCAAATTGACTTAAACATTTAAATCGTGCTTAAACAAGGAAAATAAATACTTTATGTTTTACTCAAATCACCTTGCCATGTTATATATACTTTACTCAAATCTTTGTTGATGAAAACATTTAAACCAATAAAAGTACCCCTTCTGAAACCATTGAAAGTACCCCTTTCGAAACCAAGTAAACCCTTTATAACCTAGGCCGAAAGGCCAAAACATTCCTTTCAAAACCATTCATAACCACCTTTCAAAAACATTGGAAAACCTTCCCTTCGGAAGCTTTAATACCTTAGACATTGTATCTTTAAAACACTTAACACTGCCTTTCGAAAACATTGGAAAACCTATCGAAACCATTGGGGAACCACCCCATCGAAACCTTCATTAAACCTTTCGAAAGCATTAAAACATCAAACCTTTCGAAACCATTGGGTTCAAGTAAAACATGTGGAAAACCTTTCGAAACCACTTGAAACTATCTTCTACAAAACCTTTGGGTTCTACCTTCAACAGAACAAAAGGGTCATAAAATATTTAATTCGAAAGCACTCTTTTGAAAGAATTTCCTAAGTAAAGAAGTGATGGTGTCGAAACCAACCTTTTGAAAGCATTGAAGAAGTGGCTTGGATTTTAAAACAAAGTATACCTTCCGAAACCATTTGCTTCGAAAGGTAGAAAGCGGCAGCTAGGGGTTTCGACCCCTTCGAATTCATTTTCTTAAAACAAAGGCGCAACCCATTTCGAAACCTTTTCTTTAAAACAGTTGATTCAGTCGAAAGCCCACCAAGTCGAAAGCAGTCCTTTTGAAAGCAAAGCAGGTGCACTTTAATTTCAAAACAAATTAATGCTTCAACCCCATCAGAACCCCATGTTTCGACCCGGTTCCTCCCGCCAATGTCTAATTTGCTACATACGAAGCTTTGATATCATGTGCGTTGGTTTCGATGGTAAAGGAGGCGGAAGAATCCAAGTGGAAGCAGGGTGCCGAAAGTGGTGAAACATGTATAAAGCATGTTTAAACTTATTTTTATCTTTTTGAAGTAATCTTTTCAACTAACCTGCCTTGTTTGTCAAAATATGATTGGTTGCAAATTTTCTTTTCCAAAAGCACTACTGAAATTTCAGAATTAAACAATATAAATTATTTACAAAATACCCCTTCTCCTTTTATAAATACATAAAACATTTAAGTCCCATACCCTAAATAATTTTATATATCTATTAAAGCACTTAGGAAAATTCAACAAAAATTCCAGTAAATAATTTTTAATATGTTTTTTAACATATATTAATTTCAAACCCAAAACATATATTATTTAACCGCAAAAAAATTTTTTAACCCAAATAATCATTTTCTTCGCTAGAAAATTAGTATTATATCCACATTAATTCAGAAAATAATGAAAATTGAAACCCATCACTAAAATATCATTTTTGATCTAAATCTAAATTCGCAAGGCATTTGGATGTCATTTAATAGAGTTTTAACACCAAAACATATGATAAAACCTATATGAATTAGCATAAATCATTAATAAGCATATATAAACATTTAATCATTCAAAAACATGGCATAACCTTGTAAAATAATTCAGATTAACCTTAAAACCGAAAGAGAGAAAAAATGAGATGTGCTCATTATTCACCTTAGCTTTGAGATTAAGGAGTTTGAGATTTGAATGGATTTGAATTTATTAATCTTCCTTCCTTTGATTTCTTCATCTTCTTCTTGATTTGTGGTGGACGGCCTCTATACTTTGATTTTTGATAATAAAATGGGCGTGTGGATGAATTCCTAAGGGTTTAGGGTATTAGAATGCTCTTATTCCAACTTTTCCCTTACCTATTACCCTTATCTATTTTAATTCATGTTAGCTCATTTTAATTTATTCATTAACATGGCACGGCTACCCTATTAAACACAAATCTCAATCCCTTAATCATCACATTATTTTATTTAGCTAATTAAATATCCTAAATAGTGTTACTAAAAATTAGGGTTGTTACAGACTCCCTTCCTTAAAGAATTTCATCCTCGAAATTATGATAAGGTACACATCAAATCAAACATAAAGGTAAAACATACCATCACACAAGTCAGGATAAGCGTCTCTAATCTTGCTCTCAGTCTCCCAAGTACAGTCTCTCTCGTCGTCGCTCCATTGGACTTTCACTAATTGTTATCCATAAAATATGCTCAAGAATAAAAATATGAAAGATGGAACACGAGAGTATTGATAAAGATCAGAAAGCACCAAGATGGTCAAGTTAAGCATAGCTTTCGACAAGAGGGAGATGACACCAACAGCACCTTTCAAGTAGGTCAGAAAAGGCATCTCGACTGTGTCAACAAGGAACTTTCAACAAGGTCGGAGCTTTTGATAAAGTCGAAAGCTACCATTCAAAGGCGACATCAAACATGTTAACAGCATCCAGAGTGCTCAAAAAGACACCTTTCGAAGGCAATGGATAGAAGACACTTTACCTTTTTCACCAAACCATTCGAAACGTCATGGTTTCGCCTTCATCGTTTCTGCCAGAGAAGTATTCAACCAATCCAACCCTTTCAAAAGCATATGTAGCATTTTGAAATAGTTAGGGCCACCCTCACCTAAGAAAGAAGAACTACACGTCCGTTACCATAAAGGCACAAGGTTTCGAATTTGATAATGGAGAGGCTTCTGAAAGAGTCCATGTGCGACAAAGTCTTTTTTAGGTGTTTCGACTTATTCGAAGCCCAGGGAGGACATGTTTCAATAGCGTCGAAGGCTAGCACCCAAGTCAACCTATGCGACACATTAACATTCAAGACAAAAGCAAATCGGTAGACCTTTCGACGAGTCGAAAGCCATCCAGCAGCACCTTTCGACGAAGTCGAAGGGAAATAGGAAAAGTGAGAGAAGCCCAGCCTCTTCAGCAGCAACTAAAGGAAAGGTGCAACTATACACCTTTTGACAAAGCCAAAAGGAATCGACAATACCTTTCGACGGAGTCAGATGCGGTAAAGCTATCAAGCAGCACATATCGATGAAGTCGAAAGGAAGCAAAGCAAGAGTGAAGCCCAGCTTCAAGCGGCAACAGAAGAATAACTAAAACCCTTTTGACTAAGTCGAAAGGAATGGTTCAGGGGACATTCATGAATGCTGGAAGACTGATCTTTTGACCAAGTCAAAAGCTTGGAGTCGAAAGGTCCCCAACACGCATCTATAAATTTGACCCCATGGGTCAGTTATAGGGGATCGATTTCTTCCACTTCTCACTTGTATTTTTCTTAAACTGGGAAACCCTAATTCTCAAATCAAATTGAGGATTTGGTTATTTTGTACAATCGAGTTCAATAAAAGGAAGATTATAATAATAGTGATTACTTAGCAGTTCAGATTTCTTTACTTTTCATGAATATGTCTATCCACGGTTAGATTGATCGAAAGGTCCCCTTTGACCACGTCGAAATCTATAATTCTTTGTATTTCTTGAGAAGCCATAGCTCAAATCCATCGGACTACAAGTGTCACCCCTTTCGACACTGTCAAAACCATTCCAACTTCGCTATTTCTGGAAACTATTAGGATCTTAACCCAAACTCCTCGTTCTGGATCGAAAGGTGGTTTCGACAAACTCCTAAACCAACTCATTCAAAAGGATTTATTGGAAGAGAACCTACCTGTTTGACCGTGTCGAAAGGTCTCAAAGACAAGTGTTAAATCATCCTTACTCATCTAAAGAGCTCATACAAACTCAACCTATTTGGAAGAAGGTTTTGAAAGCATTATGCCTACTTCAACTTAAAATTTAAGGTGTTGACAAGTTTTCTTGTCAATATTTTTGGCGCTAGAAGGAGGACTCAAACCTTCGGTCCCTTATAACTTTCAACACAGATTAATTGCATAGAGTTCTTTATTCAAAGGAAGAAAATGGAGAGAGCAAGGAATAATAACAATGAAAAATTTGTATTTCAATCAACTTTGAAAAGTGATATAACCTCGACCTTCAATTTAGAAGATATGGAAATTGAACAGCCTTCAACTTTGATAAACAATGAGATAAAAGTCTAGAATCTACAACAACAAATCATAGTAATGCGAGAATTGGTTGAAAGGGTTCCATCTTAAGAATCGTTAAGGATTATGGAAGGAGAAGATGAAGCACAACCTCCGAATAAAGATTAAAATGAGAATCAAAGAAGTCAGGCTAAGAGGACCGTTGAGCAATCAAACAGTTTAACTAGGGAGGACAATGTTCACAACCAAGTCACAGAGGGAACAATAAAAAATTCACTTAGTGCATTAGGGACATATGTTATCCTGTGAAAGATCTCTTTTTTGGAGGAAATAAAGGTCGTCAGTATTCCTCTTCACATTCAAATTCCCCCACAAAAATATGATGGAACCTCCGACCCGAGGGATCACTTAGAAGCTTTTGAAATTCGAATGGATTCCTATAATGCCTCTAGGGCAATTCGATGTAGATGTTTTCCGAAAACTTTTCAAGGAGCAGCTATTAAATGGTATAGAAAATATCAAATAAATATCATCCATTCATGGGAACAATTTTCTTACGACTGACAGTTTTATATGTTCAAAGACCCGACCATAGAATCCTACATGCTAGCTAATATCAAACAAAGACCAGAGGAATTTCTAGGTGAATACATTAAAAGATTCAATGAAGAGGCATTGAAAGCAGAAAATGCAACCGATAGAGACAAGTTGATAGCATTTCGGTCAGGGCTAATCGAACAAACTCCTTTTTGGAAGGAACTTCGTATTCATGGGTGTAGGATCTGCATCATTTCTATCTTCAAGCAGAAAAGTTTATTCAAATGGACGAAATGTATCATGCTATGAAGAAATCTCGGCAAAAACAGAAGATAGGAAAACTTGACTCCAATCATCTCAGCAAAAGACCTAAGTGGAAGAAAAACAGAAGGGACAGTCAAATGGTGTCATCTAAATTAGAATCTATTGAATTAAACAAACCCCTTTCCCGTATCTTTTCCAAAATGAAAGATGATGACAATTTCTCCATTTTCTATAAGACAAGAACTCCTACTGAGCCTAAGAAAGGAAGGAAACACTGTGATTATCATAAATCAAATGGACATGAAATTGACAACTGCAATTCTTTAGCAAAAATAATTCAGAACCTAATCAGGTCTGGATTTTTAAAAGAGTTTGTCAAAAAGGATTAAAAGATTTCCTAACTAAGAAGGAGCGAATCAATCACTGAAAAACCTCGATAGAAAATCATAACAACCACTCTCTTTCAGACACTAATCCAGACTTGAAACCTTACGCATTTATCGATTATGAATTTTCTTTGCTTATAATTTCTTTAAATTGAGCTGTACTTAGAATTGTTCATATATTAATATGAAATTCGAGTGTCATTATAGGTGAAAAACAAAACCATTCCATGGCATTCAATATACTCTTGGAGCACACAAATCACTAGCAACTTAAGAAAGACAACTCAAATGCCTTATGCAAAGTGGCTACTAAATGAGGAGCCAACACAACACAAGGATCTACTCTCATGAAACCACAGACTACTATCAGTCCTTACCAATTTCGAAGAAAAAACTTACAAATAGACCATTCTGTTGCAGAGCAATGCTTATCAAGGTATGGTAACCTATCTGAAGGAATAAAAACAATACCTTTCAATTCAATCTTTGACAAACTATTTTACTAAAGATAAATTTCTCAAACCTATCTTCAAAGAAAAACTATTTTCGATTACCCCGCAACCTAGGGAAGAACAAATATTTATCTATTCCAAGAACTAATTTGAACAATCTTCCAAAGGTAGTACATAGCATTAGTAAATGCACACAAAGAATTTCCAGCTAAGAAATCTCAATATTTCAAAGTTTTCTAAAAACTATTGGCAAAGAAAAGCCTATCTATGCTTTTTAAAGAAAAGTTTTAAAAGCTATCAAAAGCTTACTAAAAAAACTCATATTACAAAACCTTATTCTAGACTAAAAGACTACTAGTTCATGAATCATGACCTTCTAGTCTCCTATTTTAAGATCTGTGTCTCTGCTATGAGAATGATTCTAAAACCTTTAAAGAGGGTAGCACAAACAAAGAATATCATATATCCAAATTCTATTTTAGAGAGTAATCCTCGATATATTATAAGGGTTCATTTACAAAAAATTCTTTCTCTC
Organism: Allium fistulosum; assembly: GCA_030737815.1. Classification (NCBI taxonomy): domain Eukaryota; kingdom Viridiplantae; phylum Streptophyta; class Magnoliopsida; order Asparagales; family Amaryllidaceae; genus Allium; species Allium fistulosum. Next base: position 1,211,267,929 of record CM060904.1, on the reverse strand, counting down.
GGGAAGAAACCAATATTCAAAAAATATTTTCAAAAATGTTTCAATTGGCCAAAAATGATTTTAAGATACAGAATTTTAGCCTACGGCAAATCCGTAGCACCTCCAAGAGGGAGAGGGGTCATGTACCCACCAAAAGCCTATGGCCAATCCATAGCACTTCCTAGAGGGAGGGGGGTCCTGTACCCACCAAAAGCCTACGGCCAATCCATAGCACTTCCTAGATGGAAGGGGGTCCTGTACCCACCAAAAGCCTATGGCCAATCCATAGCACCACCTAGAGGGAGGGGGTCCTATACCCATCAAAATATTATGGCCAATCCATAGCGCCTCCTAGAGGGAGGAATAAAACCTCTAATGTCCATATCACCTCTTAGGGGAGGGTCAAGATAAGCACCCATCAGTAACCTTCTGGAGGAAGGTCAGCTTAGCAAGCATAATTTCCCTTTGAGACAAGGGAAGCCCAAGAAGAGACTCATCGAATGATGGACTAAGATGTCTAAGCCCAAGAGGAAGCTCATCACATAATGGACTAAGATGTCCAAGCTCAAGTAAATGCATCAAACAGATAAAGAAAGACAAAGATGTCTACAATGCAGAACAAAAGTCAGAACCCAAGAGAATAAAGGGTTAAGGAAAGAAATCTATCCGCCGTCTAAACAGAAAATGAAGCCCAAGGAATGGGTACCGACAAAGGCAAAAGGGATATAGGTATCCGATCTGGAACAGACTAAGAGACCAAAATCATATCCAAAAGAGACAATATATGAATTAGCAAACCTGGGAAATAATTTTTACATCCGAAGACTAAGAAACATGTATCCTAAAATAAAGGAACATGAAATAAAGGAATGGATAAAAGGAATCCATAACATGATACCAAAAGAAAAGATCTATACAAGAGTCAAAGGAATACAATATATAGCAAGTTCTTACACCAAAGATGAAAGTGACTCCATTCAAAGGTAGATTGAGTAAACCAATCTTTGGAAATAAGGTGTCCTATTAAGATAGAAGAGTCTATATTATATATATATATATATATATTAACATGTTATTTGGACCATAGCACTACTAAATGGTCAAGCAAGAATACAGAACCACTATTTCGAGTAATTACGTGGCTTTACGAAGCTACTCGGCTCCAATATAACAATAATACTACTAACTTATAGGCAATTTTGGAATCACGCATTAATTAAATTTATTAATACTAGACAAACTTCTAATTTTGTGCATATATTGGATGAATTTATAAATAGGTTATTCGTCAGGTGAGATCCTGACAAGATTTTCACTAAATTATTGATTTTGTGAACTTTCATGTTCCTTATTTCTTTTCATAAAGATTTCATATTAGGTTTTGTGAAGCCAAAATTTCCAAATTGATTTTGATGATTATTTACTGGCTTCATATTTCAGATTTCTAGTGGAATTTTTGATGATTTCATATTAAATTTCTGATTTTTTGAATTCTGAAGTTTCACCTTAAATTTTTATGATGCTTTCAGATTCCCTTGTTGGATTCTAATGATTTCATATTGAATTTCTGATTTTATGAATTCTGAAGTTTCTCATTGAATTTTCATGATGTTTTATGGATTTCAGATTTCAGATTTTCTTGTTGATGATTTCATATTGAATTTCCAGTTTCATGAATTCCGAATTCTTCGGCTAATTCTTATGATGATTTGTATTTATGGTTCTTTGTTGGGTTTTTCGATGAATTCATATTGAATTTCTACTTTCACGAGTTATGGGTTCCCTTATTGAATTTTTGATGATCTCTCACTGGATTTTTGATTTTGTGAATTCTAGATTTCCTAATTGGTTTGATGGTGATTTGTGAATTCCGTATTGAGTTTTTATGATGATTTCCTACTGAATTTCCGATTTCATGAATTTTAAATTTCTTGATCGATTTTTACAATGATTTGTAGATTCTATATTCTTAACTTCCTTATTGTGATTTCATAATGATTTCTTATCAAGTTGCTGATTTTGAGAATTCTAAATTTTCATGTTAACTTACATGATGATTTGTGAATGATATACACCTGATTTTCAAATGAGATTTTCGTAATGGTTGCTTATCGATTTCTTGTTTCCACGAATTCTTAATTTCGTAATTTCATCGTTGGATTTCCATGATAATCAAAAGATTTCATATTGAGTTTCTAATGTTGTAGTGAAAAAAGTTTTATGCAGGTTGTTTGATAGATGTCATCCTAACGGTTTTTCGATTACATTCCTGGATTCTTGGATTTTCAGATTCTTTTCATAGTGATCCTATGTATTTGTGGATCTTGAAGTTTCTTATTTGTATGGATTTCATGCTTCTGATTTCCTTGTTAAAGCTTTGAAGAACTCTTATCAGATTTTTGGATTTTACGAATTTTAAATACTGAATATTTCTTGATGATTTACGAACTTTCTATTAAGTTCCCGAGGTTGGATTTTATACAAGACTTTTTTTATACCAGTTGGACTCCCATAAAAATGCAAGGATGGAAAATAAAGTCATAGCAAAGGAACTAGATAAGACTTCCAAAAGCAAGAAATTAATCCTCAATAGCCGAGAAAAATATAACTTGAGAACAAAGGGTTAGGTATATGTGATGGCCTTCCTGGGGATGGTCTATTTACTTAAATTAACAACAATAGACCAGGTGATATCGTTTCATATATCTATAATGGTCATATAATTGCTTAAATGCTCTACCTATAAGGGTACTCATCATGGTTTTGCCTCAAGGTTAAGATCCTTATAGAAGTCATTGTTTGTTTTGCAGGAAACAAAGAAGGAGATTCTTTAGAGTTTTTGTCCTAAAGAACAAAAGCTTCTTTCATACTGGCAGAGCTAAATGTTATCCATAAAATATGCTCAAGAATAAAAATATGAAAGAAGAAACATGAGAGCATTGATAAAGATCAAAAACAACCAAATGGTTAAGTTAAGCATAGCTTCCGACAAGAGGGAGATAGCGCCAACAACACCTTTCGAGTAGATCAAAAAAGACGTCTCGACTGTGTCAACAAGGAACTTTCGACATGGTCGGAGCTTTCGACAAAGCCGAAACCATTCAAAGGTGACAGCAAACATGTTAGCAGCATCCAAAGTGCTCAAAAAGAGACCTTTTGAAGGCATGGATAGAAGACACTCTACCTTTTTTGCCAAACCATTCGAAATGTCATGGTTTCGCCTTCATCATTTCTGCCAAAGAAGTATTAAACCAATCCAACCCTTTCGGCATCATATGTATCCTTTCGAAATGGTTAGGGCTACCCTCACCTAAGAAAGAAGAACTATACGTCTGCTACCATAAAGGCACAAGGTTTTGAATTAGATGATGGAGAGGCTTCCGAAATAGTCCATGTGCAACAAAGCCTTTTTTAGGTGTTTTGACTCATTCGAAGCCAAGGGAGGACATGTTTCGACAGCGTCGAAGGCTAGCACCCAAGTCAACCTATGCGACACATCAACGTTAAAGACAAAAGCACATCAGTAGGCCTTTTGACGAGGTCAAAAGCCATCCAATGGCACCTTTCGATGAAGTCGAAGGGAAACAGAGCAAGAGAGAGAGAGGCCCCGCCTCTTCAGCAGCAATTAAAGGAAAGGTGCAACTATACACCGTTCAACAAAGCCGAAAGGAATAAGACGATACCTTTCGATGGAGTCAGATGCGGTAAAGCTATCAAGCAGCACCTATCGATGAAGTTGAAAGAAAGTAAAGCAAGAGTGAAGCCCAGCTTCAAGCGGCAATAGATGAATAATTAAAACCCTTTCGACTAAGTCGAAAGGAATGGCTCAGGAGAAATTCACAAAAGCAGGAAGACTGACCTTTCGACCAAGTCGAAAGCTTGAAGTCGAAAGGTCCCCAACCCGCATCTATAAATATGACCCTAGGGGTCAGTTATAAGGGATCCGATTTCTTCCACTTCTCACTTGTATTTTTCTTAAACTAGGAAACCCTAATTCTCAAATCAAATTGAGGATTTGGTAAATTTGTACAATTGAGTTCAATAAAAGGAAGATTATAATAATAGTGATTACTTAGCAGTTCAGATTCCTTTACTTTTCATGAATATGTCTATCCATAGTTAGATTGATCGAAAGGTCCCCCTTCGACCGCGTCGGAACCTATAGTTCTTGTATTTCCTGAGAAGCCTTAGCTCAAATCCATTAGACTACAAGTGTCACCCCTTTCGACAGTGTCGAAACCATTCCAACTCCATTATTTTCAGAAACTATTAGGATCTTAACTCAAACTCCTCATTCTGCATCGAAAGATGGTTTTGACAAACTCCTCAACCAACTCATTCGAAAGGATTTATTGGCAGAGAACCTACCCGTTCGACTATGTCGAACGGTCTCAAAAACAAGTGTAAAATCATCCTTACTCACCTTAAAAGCTCATGCAAACTCAGCCCATTCGGAAGAAGGTTTCGAAAGCATTATTACTACTTGAACTTAAAATTTGAGGTGTTGACAAGTTTTCTTGTCAACACTAATCCGACTATCTTGTTCCTTAGCCTCTTCTCACCTCTCGAGACTATGCCAACTGGCTTTCTAACTATTGTCAAGTCTGGTTCTACTACTAAGTCCTCTAACATAGTCGGTGCTATAGTAGACTTCAGATCTCTAACACACTTCCTTAGATAAGAAACATGAAAAACATTGTGGATTCCTACCAAACTGTTCAGTAACTCTATTATATATGCGAATTTCCCGATCCTCTCTACAATAGGAAATGGTCCTACGAATCTCGGTGCTAACTTTCTTGATTTCCCAAATCAAATCACACCCTTCATCGATGACACTTTAACAAAAATATGATCTCCAATAGAGAACTCTAAATCTTTCCTTCTTCTATTTGCATAACTCTTCTATCTAGACCGAGCTTCCTTCATCCTAGCTCGAATCAACTCAATCTTCGCTGCAGCTTCTCTAACTAAATCTAGACCAAGAACCAACCTATCGCCGGTCTCTAACCAGTAAACAGGAGATTTGCATAGTCTTCTATACAAAGCTTCAAACGGTTTCATCCCTATACTAGCTTGATAACTGTTGTTATACGATAAATATTTGACACTGTTAAATGTATAGGATACAATTTCAATTGTACAAGTTATCAGAGTAATCAATATAATCTACTAGGTGTGCTTTAATACATACCAAATATGCAAATATCTAACACTGCACAACTCTGATGTGAGAGACAGCAATAGTCATTACTGCAGACTCAATAAACTTGTCAAATGCGGAATAAAATAATAAGTAAGAAAAATACATCAATACACGATATATAGCAAACAATAAACAAAAAAATGTTATGTTATTATTGGGGCTGCATCACTACCACTTGTGACTGCCTACGTACCCATATCTAATTGAGTACCCAATTAACTACTAGATTAAGCCAATATAGTTCTCCTATCGCAAATAAGACTCAGGGAGCCTACGATGCATAAACAATACGAAATTCCCAAAATTACCCACTTAGGCTTAATCTTCAATTTTAGATTTTCAAAATCTAATTAACTTTACGAAAATTATCTCTTTGGATTTTATTCCCGAATTCTTATTTCAAAACTTTTGATATATATATATATATATATATATATATATATATCTTTAATATTCAAACTAGTCCTTTACTTTGGGATCTGAAAACAAAACACCGTTTTGAAATATTTATTTAAAAATCCCAAAATACCACTGTAAAAACATATCAAAATATATGCTACCAGATCGGGAGGTTTCTCCCAATAACAAGGCAACTAGGTCCCAGCCTTTTGAAAAATAAATATAGATATGTATATCCCTCTTCAATGAGAGCGGACTATACTAAGGCTATAGAACATATACACCGCCCTTGCCCACATTTTTAGTTATGGGTTACCAGAATCTTTGGTAACATAACAAATCATTTTATATACCGATGTGACAAAATCATTACACTAGTAATTGCAAATACTTCTAATCTACAATAATTTCCATTTCCAAATCCTTTCAAAGATCGTCTTAAAACCATCGGGTTTAGTCCTCGAAATTCTTTCTGTTTTATAAAACATTTTCATAAAACCATTTTTTATACAAATCACTTTTATATAATATAACTTCAAAATATTCATTTCCAAATACTTCTATTTCTTTAACATTTCATATACTTCATTTATGAAAACCAACTTTCAAAATAATTCATTAAATTGAAATGAACCGAATATTACCGCTAAAAACATTACAGTCAAATCGTGAAATAAATCACAAGGTGTTAGCTACAATTATTTTCTACCCAGCCCATGCATATGGATAATTAATTGCTCATAAATTGGTCGGGCAAAGTCAATAATCAATAAATTAATCAATGCTCATAAACTGGCCGAACCTAATTCGAACAATCAATCAATGAAATAAACACAACAATAAATGATAATCAATGCTTTATTTTATTAAATATTTATAACACTTTATTTTATCTTGAGTTAAAACGATTTGATATTTATTTTGCAGCATCTGGGCTTTCCCTTCGACATGTTCCGCCCCTCGCCCAAGTCTCATTGGATCTCACGGACGAAACACGTGTACTAGTCATTTCCGCATATCCAATTAAGTACTTAACTTTTAAATTTAAAATACTTAACTAACCATCCAAACATAATATCAAGCAACACAACAATTATAAAAGCATGTCTAACATTATTGAAAATAAGAGTAGAGAAGAGATAGAGTTTTCTTATAAAAATTTGCTTTCCGATCTAACTTTGTTACAACGGATTTGATTATAGCTTCACCACTACTTCCCGGAACTTCTTGTAATCCGTTATAGCTCCGCTATCTTGATTTCGAACTTAAGTGGACTTTTAACTTTTGATTTTCCAACAGAACTTCGTTATTATTTTAAATTGTTTTAATCTAGAATGGAAGCCATTAAAGCTCTAAGGAAGAAGGAGGAGAAAGCTTAGAAAATGAAGAAGAAGAGTGGAAAGTGTGTGGAATTTGTGAAAGAAGTGGTAGGTATTTATAGAAAAAAGTTTGAAATAAAATAATATTTTGTAAAAAGACCAAAATACTCTTAGCTTATACTTTAAGCAAACTAATTTTTCAACACTTAACATCACATTTCAAATCACTACTTTAAGTCATTTTCACTTAAGTATTAAGTAAAGGATATAATAATTATGTTTGTTTGATTTAATGTTTACTTTTTGATTTTTATAACACTTTTTGTCTTTTTATGCTTACTTTTTGTTAATTACATTCCAGAATTTTCTAAGTATGTTTAGTAAAATTAAACTTGATTAGTGAATTAATTAATACTTATACTATTTAACATATATTTATATATAAGAAAATAAAGGTGCAACAACATTGCAATAACTTTAAATCGACAAAACGTTGATTTTCGACAAAATGTTTTTCGGTCACATTTTGACGTTTTAGTTAAACTATTTATTTATGTAAACCAAATTTAAAAATAAATTTGTATAATGTTATTTAAAGATATAAACACTCATAAATTAATTAAAATAATTTATTTAACCATTAAAACTTACTTTTTTGAAATTAGGATTTTGTCACTTTTGTTGATATATGCAAGTATTCCTATTTTTGTGTACATTTCTCTTTGCAAATCCTATATAATATTATTTAAATCATAAAATGTTATATATTTTATATTTATAATCACTTTAAATAGTATATTCTAAAGTGATCAAATTCTGGGTCATTACAATGGTCTTCCCATGATCCCCCAAAATCTAACACATAAGTTCGTAACAAATCATCCAAGACTTTGTTAACTTTTTCTGTTAGCTCATCGGTCTGTGGATGGTAAGCGGTACCCCTCTTGAGCTTGGTTCTAAAATCTCCTGTAGACTCTTCCAGAACTCACTAGTAAATAAGGAATCTCTATCGCTTATGGTACTGCTAGGAATTCCATGCAGTCTAACCACATTCTTCATAAACAACTTAGCCAAAACCAGTGCCATCCTAGTCGACTTAACTGGAATGAAATGGGCACTCTTGGTCAGTCTATCCACTATGACCCATATATTTTCATTTCCTTTGATGGATCTTGGCAACCTGTCTATAAAATTCATAGAAATAGAATCCCACTTTCATACCGGAATATCCAACGGCTGAAGCAACCCACTTGGCTTTTGATGTTCGGCCTTTACCTGTTGGCAGTTCAGACACTGCTTCACCCATTAACCTACATCCCTCTTCATACCTTCCCAAAAGAAACTCCTCTTCATGTCCTGATACATCTTAGTTCCTCCTGGATAAATAGTGAACTCTGAATGATGGCATTCCTCCAAAACCGCTTTCCTAATGGCTCCTACATTTGGAACACACAATCTTCCATTCTTTCTCAACCACCCCTTCTTGTCAACATTGAAATCCTTTAAGTCATCGCTCTTCGTTCCATCCCTTAACTTCCTAATCCGTTCAACCAATACTAGATCCTCCTCTTGTTTAGAAGCAATCTTTTCGATCATTACCGGTCGAACTTCTAAACATGCTAACACAACGCTCTCCCTCACTAGATCCGGCTTCAGATCTCCACTGAACTTTAAAAGTCAATAACGCTTCCAAATCCTTTCACTCGGCTATCATAGCCAACACTGCATTCTGATGCTTTCGACTAAGTGCATCTGCAACCTTATTACCTTTCCCTGGTGTGTACTCAATTCCAAAGTTATAAGCAGCAATAAACTATAACCATCTCTGATGTCTCATGTTCAGCTCCTTCTGAGAGAACAAATACTTCAACGACTTATAATCCATATAAAGCTCAAACCCCTCTCCTAAAACATAATGTCTCCACACCTTCAATGCAAAAATCACTGTGGATAACTCCAAATCATGCATTGGATGCCTAACCTCATGCGGTCTAAACTATCGAGAAGCATAGGCAATCACCTTACCTCTCTCCATTAACACAGCTCCTAATCCAGTTCCACATGCATCTGTATAAACTACCAAATCCTGATTCCCCTTCGGAACTACTAACACAGGTGCATGGGTTAATAAGTGTTTCAAGCTCTGGAATGCTTCTTCACACTTATCGGTCCAAACAAACTTCGCATGCTTTCGCGTTAGCTTGGTCATCGGTGCTGCTATCTGCGAAAAATCCTTAATGAACCTCTGGTAATATCCAGTTAATCCAAGGAAACTTCTTATCTCAGTCACTATCTCGTGTCTCTTCCAATTATTCACCGCTTCAATCTTAGTCGGATCTACAGACCACCCTTTTTATAAGACTACATGACCCCAGAAACTTCACTTCCTTCTTTCAGAAATGACACTTCGAAAACTTCGCCTTCAGCTGATGTTGCCTCAGCGTCTCAAGCACTAATCTAAGATGAACTTCATGCTCCTTTTCATCTCTAAAGTATATCAGAATATCATCTCTGAAAACCAACATGAATCTATCCAAGTGCTGTCGGAAAACTCGGTTCATAAAATCCACAAAGAATGGCGATGCATTAGTTAGTCTGAACGGCATCACTAACCATTTGTATGATCTATTTCTAGTTCTAAACGATGTTAAAGGAATACTATCCTCTACTACTCTAAGTTGATGGAAACCTGTCGCCAAATCCAACTGAGAAAATACATTGACTCCACTCAAATGGTCGAACAAATCGTCAATTCTTGGCAATGGATATTGATACTTTATCGTCTTGTCATTCAACTTACGATAATCGATACATAACCTTAACGCTACGTCCAGCTTCTTGGCAAACACTGCTGCTGCTCCCCAAGGTGAACTACTAGGTCTAATAAAATTCTTGCCTTCCAAGTCCACCAACTGCACCTTTAGCTCCCTCATCTCGGTAGGTGTCATCCTGCTTGGTGGCCTACTCACTGGTTCTGCTCTAGGCACCAAATCTGCCTGAAACTCAATGGCTCATTTCAGTGGCTATCCTACTACCGACTCGAAGACATTTGCAAATTCTCTAACCATGAAAACTCGATTCAACTTGTCTTCTAACTCCACAACACCCAACAAATCATTCACCTCACGGCTAGGGCTTTCTACGGTACATACAATCTGATCACTACAGTCAGGGTGTCTAAGCGATATTTTCTTATCATGGAAAAATATCCTAGAATCGTACTTACTTAACCAATCCATACCCAAAATAATTCTGAACCTTACAAAGTCAAAAACATGTAAAATGCAAACAAAGGTATGACCTAACAAATCAAAATCTAGATGGTTACACTTCATCCCAAGTGTCGCATACCCTCCTATTAGATTTGCAACCCATAAGGAAGTAACTAACTATGAGGGTTCTAGGTTAAGCTTATCTACCAAACAACAAGATACAAAAGAATGTGATGCACCCGTATCAAACAGAACACAAACAGACATACCATGAATCTGAAGCGTACCTCCCAACAATGCTTTTCCTTTCTCCTGCATCGTTGGTCCCAATGTAGCAGGTTCCAATGCTAATACTTTGCCCCGTCCATCCTTAGCATGCTCTTTTCATTGGTTCATACAATGGAAAATATGATCGCATTTGAAGCATATGATATTCTTCTTTCTGATCACTTCCTTTGCCTTTATGACATTCATTAGCAAAATGCCCCTTCTTTTCGCACTTGAAGAAAACAACCTCCGGCTTTCCTTTCTTCATGGCTCCACCTTTCTGAGCACCCTTCTTATGAAAGTATTTCCATTTCTGACCCTGCCCCACCTGGACTTCCTTTGCCTTATTCTTCTCCAGAGAAGCAAGCATCTCCTCATGTCTCAACGACATCTCTACTACAACATCACAAGGATCCCTAATATGAGGTAATGTAGCCCTGGCCAACTCAGGCTTCACCCCTGATAAACTTCTCGTTCCTCTTTATCACAGTATCCATAGTGGCATATATGTACCTTTACAACTCCTCAAACCATCTAGCATATTCCAACCGAGTCATCTCCCCCTACTTCAACTCAGCAAATTTTCTGAGCAAGGCAGACTGCGCCATCATAGACATGAACCTCTCTAGGAACCTCCTCTTAAACTCAGCCCATGTCCTCGTTTCTTCATTCACTCCAGCTGTCGTACTATTCCACTAGAATAACGCTGCTCCCTGAAGCTGTCTCGAAGCAAGCCTTCTCTTATGCTCACCATTGAGCCCTAAGTCTGCAAAGATTCGCTCATAGTGCAGCAACCAACTCTCCACTTCAATTGCATCTCCAGTTTCGATAAATGGCTTTCTTCCAAGCCTAACGTAGTCTCTACTCAAGATAGCATAATTGTGGACCAACGGAGCTTCCTGAACTCCTACTCTAGCATTTCCTTCAACCACTCTAGCAGCAACACCCATCGACATCATGTTGACAAAGAACTTATACATAGCTCCCATATCCACTTGTGGGACTCTAGCACCAACATTTCCTGCTTGTGCCTGACCATGGTTTCTTCTAGTATTCGGCCTGGCACTTTCATTTGTTGTGGTGCTTCCCCCTCCAATGTTCACTCTTCCACTTCAAGCATCCATATCGGTATTCAAGCCTCGTGAGATATAGAAGAATGGCGAAGAGATATAGGAGACTAGAGATATAACGTATACTTATATATAGCAAATACAAGTACGTTACTATAGCGTTATCCCGTACCTCGATCTTATCTCTAATTCCTTAGGATTATGTTTTCAAAAATCATTTTTATTTTAAAATTATTCATAAACCTATGCTTTGATACCAAGTTAAAAAATCCCCTATCTTGAGGCCCAAAGCTAAGCGCTACAGATGCTGCAGTCATCTATAATATTAACTTCCGGCGAAAAACACGGCTATGTTAATGGTATCCATAATATCAGAAGCACTTGAATATAAAAAAAATCACAGATTTCAAAAACAACATTTCTGATTACATTTTAAAACACAAATTTCATATCCATATTACACAATTCCATAACGTTTCCCAAGTTCAGAAAAAATATAATTATTACATAAATACGCAAGAGCGACATATGATGATGCCCCCTTGGTTAACCAGAGTACTATATTGTCATAACTGACATAATATAACATAGCGGAATCAAACAAAATAAAATAGCAACTCCTAAATAGCTATCCGTCAGCCACCTGCTCGTCTTCGGAAGCTTTATTCGCCAACCTACTAAAACCTGAAAATCCTTAACCCTCAGCCTACTCAAATCAATTTTGAGCATCTGAGAGTTTAAGGGGAAAAACATAAACTTCGAGTCGAACATAAAGCTTGGTGTGAATAATACTATACATCTCGGTTATTTGATATTGAGTGTGACCACGCCGCTTAGCGGAACAATTTCCCCTAACCATATCCTTTTAAAACAATTATTTTGCAAATCATAATCCTACAATCAAAACTGGTTAAAACTATAAAGCAATATCATGTAAACTTACATGCCAGGTAACAAATGAAATATCTGTCCGAACACTATATTTTTGATTGGCTAACTACTAATCTTTGGCTGACTCGAGCCTACCAGACAATATATAAACATATAATCTAACACCTGTTAGATACTCCTCCTCTGGACGGTCTGTCCCTATCTTATCTTCTCCTAGGGTCCACTGATCCTAATGGTTTTGCGGGCTAACCAATATCCTAACTCTGTACAAATATATATTTCTTTTCGTGTGTAACATCATTTTAGTCTTACCTATGACAAAACTGGAATTTTGGACTAAATTAGCAAGGGGCTAATAGCTGATGTATAAGGCGTTAATCTATACCAGTCACATCTTTTATTCTAATATCTGAGTCATTTTACTTAGTGAAACCTTCACTTAAATTTTCCCAGAAAACCTTTTCTTCTCAAATTGACTTAAACCTTTAAATCATGCTTAAACAAGGAAAATAAATACTTTATGCTTTACTCAAATCACCTTGCCATGTTATATATACATTACTCAAATCTTTGTTGATGAAAACATTTAAACCATTGGAAGTACCCCTTTCGAAACCATTGAAGGTACCCTTTCAAAACCAAGTAAACCCTTTATAACCTAGGCCGAAAGGCCAAAACATTCCTTTCGAAACCATTTATAATCACCTTTCGAAAACATTGAAAAACCTTCCCTTCGAAAGCTTTAAAACCTTAGACATCCTATCTTTAAAACACTTAACATTGGCTTTTGAAAACATTGGAAAACCTTTCCTTTAAAACCTTCTGAAACCATTAGGGAACCACCCCTTCGAAACCTTCATTAAAACCTTTCGAAAGCATTAAAACATCAAACCTTTCGAAACCATTGGGTTTAAGTAAAACATGTGGAAAACCCTTTCAAAACCATTTAAAACTTTCTTCTTTGAAACCTTTGGGTTCTACCTTCAACATAACAAAGGGGTCATAAAACATTTAAGTCGAAAGCACTCTTTCGAAAGCATTTCCTAAGTAAAGAAGTGATGGTGTTGAAACCAACCCTTTGAAAGCATTGTAGAAGTGGCTTGGATTTTAAAACAAAGTATACCTTCCAAAACCATTTGCTTCGAAAGGTAGAAAGCGGCAGCAAGGGATTTCCAACCCTTCGAAATCATTTTCTTAAAACAAAGGCACAACCCATTTCGAAACCTTTCCTTAAAATCATTTGAATTAGTTGAAAGCCGCATTCCTTTTGAAAGCAAAGCAAGCGCATTTTCATTTCAAAACAAAGTAACGCTTCAACCCTCTCGGAACCCCATGTTTCAACCTGGTTCCTCCCACCCATGTCTAATTCGCTACATACTAAGCTTTGATATCATGTGCGTTGGTTTCGATGGTGAAGGAAGCGGAAGAATCCAAGTGGAAGCAGGGTGCCAAAAGTGGTGAAACATGTATAAAGCATGTTTAAACTGATTTTTATCCTTTTGAAGTAATCTTTTTAACTAAGCTGCCTTGTTTGTCAAAATATGATTGATTGCAAATTTTATTTTCCAAAAGCACTACCGAAATTTGAGAATTGAACAATACAAATAATTTACAAAATACCTCTTCTCCTTTTATAAATATATAAAACCTTTAAGTCTCATGCCCTAAATAATTTTATATATCTATTAAAGCGCTTAGGAAAATTCTACAAAAATTCCAGTAAATCATTTTTAATATATTTTCTAACATATATTAATTTCAGACCCAAAACATATATTATTTAACCGCAAAAAATTTTAAACCTAAATAATCATTTTCTTCACTAGAAAATTAATATTAAATCCACATTAATTCAGAAACTAATGAAAATTGAAACTCATCTCTAAAATATCATTTTTGAATCTAAATTCGCAAGGCATTTGTATGTCATTTAATAGGTTTTCACATCAAAACATATCATAAAATCTATATGAATTAGCATAAATCATCAACAAGCATATATAAACATTTAATCATTCAAAAACATAGCATAACCTTGCAAAATAATTCGAATTAACCTTAAAACTGAAAATAATAAAAAATATGAGATGTTGTCATTATTCATCTTATCTTTGAGATTAAGGAGTTTGAGATTTGATTGGATTTGAATTGATTAATCTTTCTTCCTTTGATTTCTTTATCTTCTTACTTAATGGTGGCCGACCTCTGTACTTTGATTTTTGATAATCAAATGGATGTGTGAATGAATTCCTACGGGTTTAGGACATTAGAATGCTCTTATTCCAACTTTTCCCTCACTTATTACCCTTATCTATTTTAATTAATGTTAGCTCATTTTAATTTATTTATTAACATGGCACAGCTACCCTTATTAATCACAAATCTCAATTCCCTAATCATTGCATTATTTAATTTAATTTAGCTAATTAAATATCCTAAATAATGTTACTAAAAATTAGGGTCGTTACAACAGTTAACAATGACTGTTACTATTTGATAACCAGATTTTTATCCCAACAGAATTCATTGGGAACTAGAACATCCACGTCAAGTCAAAACAACTCAAGAATCAACCAAAAGACTAGAAGAAAGTGAAGAGAAAGACCCAAGAGGAAGTATGCCGAAACAAGCTAAGGATCACCCATGGATCATTAGCGATCCATAAGGCTTGCTCATGGACCCTCCAAACTTCTTGCATCAAGATCCAATATCTTGTCTAGGGATGTTTGCCAAGTTTCATTGTATTCCAAGCAAGCTAGTTCAAGAAGTGAGAATTCAGCTAATTCCAGTCATAGTTCAATGTAACATGTACACAAATCACTATCAAAACAAGGCAACTGGTTATGAAATTATATGGAATGCATCTACATAAGGAAAGGAACATAACTCAAGTGAAATGATCCAAGAATATTCTAACTACATGGATCGCTAGTGATCCATGTCCTATGGATCGTTAGCGATCCATCAGTTCAAGTCAGATCACTATGAGATTTTTGGAGCACCTTCGTATCATTAAGTTTAGGTCTCTGGCTAAGCGGCCTAGCTTAATAGCTCTCCAATCCCTATAAATACTCATCTATCTGCAACATAAAGAGGATCTTTTAGACTGGCTGTTGAAACTATTCTTTGCTCTTCTCCTTCCATGCAACAGTCACCCAAGGGTTCATTGTGATTCTCCAGTGAACTCTTGCACTTGTGACTTAATCTAACTTAGAATATTCAATCATATTGTAATCCAATTCAACTTGTAACAACAGTCAGTTAATAGAAAATTATAAAGTGGACGTAGGCTTCATTAACAGCAGAACCACTATAAAAATATTCTTGTCTTTTTACTGTTTCTGCTTTTTTACATTTATTTCCTATATTATTTCTCTATAAGAATAAGGCCCGTGCTTTCCCACTCAATCCAAGGTGTTGATCCATTCTTTGGGTTAACATTTTGCTGCTTTCATTGAGAACCTAACTCAGGCTTAGATCTAGCTATCTACTTTGGATTAGACAAGTTCAGAAGTTAGATCCTCAATCTTTGCTTAGAAGATTTGTTGTTGAGAATCAATGGCACCAAGAAGAAAGAGAGCTGCTTCTAGAAGATCCATAGGAGCTGTAATAGGTGCAGAGGAAACCAATCGTAAGCAAGTTGAAGTCAACAACGCCAACGTAGGAGATCAAATGCCAAGATGTTCTATCTAGCATGAAGTTGTCACTAGTGGCAAGTTAAACAAGATGGTTGACAAAATCAACCAAAAATTGGAGAATAGTCAAAAAGCTCTTATTGAAATACTAAATGCCCTCCTGACCTTGCAATCACTGGCTACTTCGAGAACCATGCCAGAGCCTACGGCTGCAACAGAGTAGGAAAACTCCTGTTTCTGGCCTAAATAGGAGAAAAAGAAAGCAGTAGCAAAAAGGAGTAGTAGGTTGAGCTACAGGAATCACCATTGAAGGAAATGCAAGCACTCCACCAATTGCAAAGTAGCCTGCCATGAACTTGAATCTGGGAATGAAAATCCCACGGGAAGATATAGCGATGGATCTCTCCGACTCTGAAGACAGTGAACAACTTGACGACGACGAGTTGAAAGAAATTACTAACACACTTAATAACAGGGAGGTCCAAACTGCCCTTATCCGACTAACCGAAAGCCAATGGAACTCCAAGAGGATGGCTCACTAGAAGGCAGAAGAGCCTAGGCTTCATCCTACTTACTAAGATCGTTTGCAAGATCAAACACTTGGTGTAGATACTGACAGCTGACCCGTGGACTATCGAACATCAGAGGCATATACCGCGAATATGATCAAGTGTCTAATGGACGAAAGTAAGAATAGGAGAGATGATGAATGGGGATCCGCTCTAAGCTGAACTCCCTTCACTAATGACATTCTGAATGAATGATATCCTAAAAGGTTCACTACGCCAACTATTCCGTCCTACGATGGAACTAGAGACTCGAAACCTAACTTGTACAAGTGCAGTTGGTATGTGGATGGAGCGAATGCTTCAAATTCTGTTTGGTTTAGATGTTTTCCAATCTTTTTAGAGTGGAATTGCTTCTATGTGGTTTACTAGGCTCCCACCTAAATCCATCTCAACTTTCGGTGAATTAGCAACAAAGTTCCTTGATCAGTTTAGGCTTCACACGGCACAACCGAAGATGTGATGTCCTTATCGAGCCTATTCTAGGGATGAAATGAATCTTTGAAATTCTTCATGAGCTGGTTTAACACCGCAGTCACTGAAGTAAGTAACCTAAACGAAGATATGGTCTTCATGGCTCTAGTCCACGCCATCCATCAAGACAATGAATTCAAAAAATGGATCAAAATGAAACAACCTACCACAAGGAAGGACTTTTAATCAAAAGGTGAGGCAGTACTTGAGATTGGAAGAGGCAGAGGAGCTAGAAGGAAAACCTACTAAATTACAATCAACCAACGTTGGGCAGAATGGTATAGCAACGAACCATGATGCAACTGTCTCCGGGACCGTGGCAGGAAACACGGGGAAGGATGGGAATCAAAACAGGAAGAATCAGAATTTTAATAAGCGAAATGGAAGTAACAAGTGACTTAAAAGCTTGAGGCCCAAAGAATACACTCCACTCAATGCTACTCCAGAGAAAATCTACCTTGTGACACAAGGGACAGAAGAGTACAAGAAGCCCCTAAAAAGGAAGCGACTGAACAACAAAAGCACTCCGAAAAGTACTGTCGCTTCCGTGAAACACATGTTCACAACATGAATGAGTGTCGTTACTTAAAAAATTCAAATGAAGAGTTGATACGGGAAAATAAGCTTCAGTAGTATGTGAGGAAACCACAAAATCCTGACCAGCCTGTAGCATCCCAAGCTCCTAGAGACTGGGGATACCAAGCTGGAACCAGCGAAGAGGGATCTAGACGAAATGTCCAAAGACTCATTACTGGAACAACATCTGGAGGACCTCACCCCATGTAGAAGAGTTGGGGAGAAATGAACCGATATGCAAGCTCACTAAGACATGCTCCAAAAGATTCATGCTTCACGATCAAAGATGGAACTCCTACAAAGCAGTAGATAACCTTGAACGAGGACATAGTGTTTCAGAATCAAGGCACTGAAGTAATAGAAGCTCCGAACCTCGACCCCATGGTCGTGATGATAGGAATCGGACCAGCCATGGTTTGGCGTGTATTGGTAGACAGTAGCAGCACTGTGAATATCATGTTCAAACACACGTGACCAAATGAAGGTCAGTATAAAGGACGTATCCGCTTATCGAACGAAGATCCAGGGATTCACTGGTGAATTTAAGCAACCTATCGGAACAATCGATTTACCCATAGAACTAGGAGAAGGTGATCGAAGAGTCGTCCTCATCTTAACTTTTGTGATTGTAAATGAAATATCCGCCTAAAATGCTTTCTTGGGTCGTCCCGCTTTGGCAGATTTTAGGATTGCTTTAGCTCAGTGGTGTCTAACCATGAAATTTCTGACAACAAAAAGTGCTGCTAGGGAATACTACATAGCATAACTACGAGAGTCTAGAAGAAGAGGAAATGGGGAAAATGTGAGGAGAACTCTCCACATTCATGAACCTACCGAATAGCAACTACAGAGCCGCCTTTGGCTTGGGGACCATAGCCAATTCGACAAGGCTTTAGACCCTAGAAAGAAGAGTTCAGGGGAGGAACGGGCAGCACCGACAGAATTGACGGTGTCTGTCCCAGTCCATATGGATGACCGAACACATGTCCTAAAAATTGGATCACATCTTGGAAACAAGATGCGACTGGAACTCATCAAATTTCTTCATGCCAACATCGTCGTATTCGCTTAGATACATTTTGATATGTGCGAGGTTTCGCTGGAGATTGCATGCCATGCACTATTAATCCAAAGTATACACTAGTGAAGAAGAAGAAACGTTGCCTAAGACCCAAATGGTCAAAAGCGTTAAGAGAAGAAGTGGATAAGCTGACGGTGAATGGTTTTATCCACGATACAACTTACCCTGAATGAGTATCCAACCCGGTCTTGGTCAAGAAGACCAATGGAAAAAGGCAAACTTGTATCGACTACTTGGACCTAAACAAAGCTTGCCCAAAGGACAGCTTTCCTCTACCTAGAATCGATCAACTTATGGATGGGACAGCTGGACATGAACTACTATCATTTATGGATGCTTATTCGGGGTACAACTAGATCATGATGCATGAACCTGACTAGGAAAATACCAGTTTCATTACTGATCTAGGACTATACTGCTAAAAAGTGATTCCATTTGTCTTAAAGAATGCTGGAGCAACCTACCAACGACTTGTGAATGCTATGTTTAAACATCAGATCGGGAAGACTATGGAAGTTTATGTAGACGATATGTTGGTTAAATCACACATAGTTGCAAATCACTTGGTCAACCTCACTGAAATGTTTGAAATACTCCGCAAACATGGAATGAAACTCAATCCACTTAAATGTCACTTCGGTGTAGCCTCCGGAAAGTTATCGAAGTAAATCCTGAAAAAATTACCGCTTTACGGCAAGTTGATGCCCCAAGGAACAAGAAGGAGTTCAAAGCTTGAATAGATAGGTTGCAGCGCTAAGTCGGTTCATCTCAAAAGTGACTAACAAATGTATACCGTTCTTTGATGTGCTAAAGAAAGGAAAGAAGAACTTCGAATGGAATCAAGCTTGTCAACATGCATTCAAAGAGCTATTGCGACATATGGAAACCCCACCAATGCTCTCCAATTCGGTAGATGGAGAAGACTTGTACATCCACTTAGCAGTCTCGCCCCATGAATTAAGTGCCATGCTCGTACGAGGAGAAGCCAAGATCCAGCGACCCGCATATTACATCAGTAAACAATTCACTGGAGCCAAGAAGAACTATATGAAATTGGAAAAACTAGCATAATGCCTCTTAATCGCGTCCAAAAACTTACGACCGTACTTCCAAGCACGCCCGAGCAAAGTGCTGATAGATCAACCCTTGAAGCAATTGTTATACTGCCCCGAGACCTTTGGATGGCTTATCAAATGGAACATCGAATTAAGTCGGTACGAAATCAAATACCATCCTCGAAGGGCGATCAATGGGCAGGCACTGGTAGACTTCATTCCTGAGTTTACGATACGAGATAATGAAGAAGAAATTATTTCAGAAGTGGAGACACGTTGGAAGTTGTTCGTCGATGGTGCATCTAATAATTTATGCTCGAGGTCAGGAGTAGTGCTCAAAACTCCCGAAGGACAATCTATTTGCTATGCCTTATGCTTGGAATTCCCTACAACAAATAACAAAGCGAAATATGAAGCATTGATAGCTGGGCTGAAAGTTATGAAGGAACTTGGGATAAAGTCCGTACACATCTATAGTGACTCTTAGCTAGTCATTTTCCAGCCAAAAGGCTAATACCAAGCTCGGGGAGAGAATCTAGCCCAGTATCTATCTAAAGTGCAAGAACTACTAAATGACATCAAACATTATGCCATAACTCATTTCCCGAGGGAACAAATCATAAAGGCAGACTATCTAGCTAAACCGACCAGTTCCGGAGAAGCTCAGTCATTGGGATTGGTCCCAGTTGAAACGCTAACTACACTAAGCGTAAGCAAGATGGATATCAGTTGGATCTTTGATACAACCGAAGAACTAGAAACGTGGATGACATCGATTAAAGACTACCTGCTCAGAGGAACACTCCCTGCAAACAAGAATCAATGGAAAAAGCTCCTTCGAAAGGCACCACGGTTTGTAGTATAGGATGGGATGCTCTACTGAAGGGGATTCTCTACCCCCTTGCTCAGGTGTGTGACCAACGACAAAGACCGAAGAATCCTCAGGGAAGTTCATGAAGGCGACTGCAAAGATCATACTGGGGGATAATTAATCCTTGCAAAGAAAGTTCTCTGATATATGTATTTTCAGTAAACCACGATGCAGCAAATTATGCCAGATGGTGCGACCAATGCCAAAGATTTGACAAGATTAAAAGAATCCCTTCGACAGAGCTTACATAGATGGTCAGCCCGTAGCCATTCGCAATCTGGGGAATCGACCTGATTGGTGTATTACCAATGGCCAGAGGAGGAGCCAAATATGATATTATTGTTGTTGACTGCTTCACCAAATGGGCCAAAGCGGAACCGTGGGCCACTATTACCACAAAGAAAGTTATTATATTTGTCACTAAAAACATTATTTGCAAGTTTGGAGTGCCACAAAAAATCATCACAGATTATGGGACTCAATTCGAAAGCGCTGAGTTCAAAGACTTTTGCAACGCTTCCGAATCGAGAAAAGCTTTTCCACTGTTCTACATTCGAAGGCAAACGGGCAAGTAGAAGCAGTGAACAGGACCATCAAGTCCACCATCAAAAAGCGGCTGACTAGAGCTAAAGGAAATTGAGTTGATGAACTTCCACTCACACTATGGGCTTACACGAATAAGCGCAAATCTGCAACCGGGCACTCCCCGTCAACCCTAGTATATGGTTCAGAAGCAATGATCCAAGTCGAGCGAGAAGTCCTCTCTCATCGAAGGCAAAACTTCAATCAAAGGAAAAATGAGCAGCTCCTACTCGAGTCTCTCGATATGGTTGATGAGAAGAGGGAAGAAGCCGATTTAGGGACTGTCGCTCACCAGAAAAGGGTCTACCTTGTACCAGGAACATTCGAATCAAACTGGGAAGGGCCCTATGTAATCAGCCAGAAGCTATGGGATGGCATATTCAAGCTAACAATCGTTGATGGAGCCCAAATTCCCCAGGCTTAGAATAGCGAATCATTACATCGTAACTTTATCTAAGACTATCTTATGTATTTCTATTTCCCACAAATAAGCCATCCTGGAACACCGAAGGCATTGTAAATAGGTAAAATTTGCCTAAATTTTTTTAATAAAATTTCTTTGCTTTCTGAACCAATAAAAATGTGTTCACAAAAGTAACCTGCTGAGTCGACGGGGTCAAATCGACTCAAAACCATCCAATCACTGCTTGAGATAGTGGAAACACGCTAAAGTACATCCCATCTATCGGTCGAGTCGACGGAAGCAAATCGACTCAAACCATTGGATCAACGGAACTCAATCCTCAACTTCTAAGAACCGGCATTGCTCCGGTAACATCAAAAGGCCTAAACCAAAGCCATTCATTTCATAAGTTGCGCACCACTTTTTGGGTTGTGGAATCATGCCCAAGCAAATATAATTACTTAAGTCGCGCACACTCATAAGCCATGCATCACTTCTTGAGCCGTGGAACCATGCTCTTGAAGCACGAACTCTTCATGTTACCCAAAGATTGGCAACATCAACAAGTTTAAAACCGTTTCGGATCGATGGATCGCATCAATCCCATAAACCGGGCATTTCGTAAGCCCCGCACTCTCAAAATTTGCGCATTTCGTAAGCCACGCATTTTATAAGCCTCACACTCTCAAAAGCCGCCCATTTCATAAGCCACGCACTCTCAAAAACCGCGCATTTCATAAGCCGTGCACTCTTAAAAGCTGCACATTCCGTGCAAGCTACTTGATGTTGCTCCGGCACCATCAGCAAACCATTAGGAGCTTGTAAGGACCGTTATTGTCCTAACAACATCAGGAAACTCATATATTGCAGGACTAACAAGATCTACTCTCGCCATCAAAAGTAATTGACATAAATCCAGCACTATCACACAACTAGAAATCAGTAAAGAACTTCGATCGTTGATCGATAGAATCTTTGGAATCGAGATGCTCGAATCATAAGTTCCCGAAGATAGGAATCGCAAAGTAGATTCGATTACAGACATCTGAGGAATCGCTTAGATCAACTGGTCATTTGTCAAGTGTTCGGAGAAAACAACCCTGTAAATTAGGGGGCACACAAATACCAACATTTAGTTGAAAGCTAAACTACTCCACAGGCCCATTTCTCCCAAAAAAGAATTCTAGCAATCACAATGGATCTAGTTATAAAGTTAAAAAATGCATACATAATGCGTGAAATCACGGAAATAAAGGCATCATATACCATGAAACACGGCATAGCAATGTAAAGTATAGAAATTGCAAAACAAGCAATCGTGCCATGTGCAAGCATAAGTAGTATAAAAACAAGCTAAGTACGTGATAAATAAGGAAGAACACAGAAGAGATGATAGTAGAAGCATTAATCTTTTCATTTCTTATAACATTTTCTGTACAATGTCAAAATAAGAGGGCCGTACCCACATAATATCGGCCAACAAAAAGAAAAGTACAGATGCTACAACAACAAAAGTAATTAGTGCAGATTTTGCACTCGTACAAAATACATGTCAAACAAACCAAAATATTCCAGTATCTGGCTCCACTGTCACTCGAGCCTGTCAATGTTTCTTTCTGCCACTTCCCTTTCGCCTTTGGTTGGAAGTTTCTTCTTCTTCTTAGAATAAGGCGAAAGTTTCCTCTTCTTAGAATCCTCGCTAGGAGTTGTGTCACTGCTTGAAATATCAATTATCGACTCCGTGCCCAAGTCTGCTCCTTGTTGTTCGACCCTCTCAGAAGATTGCCCCTTGGTCTTGTGCTTCCGGGACTTGCGAGAGCTCCTTGAAGACTTTCTCTCCTCAATCTTTTCCCTCTTAATGGCCACCATCTGCTGTTCAGATTTACTTAGCTGGCTAGCTTGGTCTATCTGCTCTCGACCTTCAGCTGCTGTTAAATCGCCCTCCAGAGATACGGAAGGGTCGTCCAGGCCATGTAACGCAGCAATATTCTTAGATTCTGGCCCTGGTTATGAGCCAGACACAGGCATGGTGACCGAAGCAGGCATCGAAGCAGTCGATAGCAGCAGGACCCAAAACCAAAGAAATTGGTAGTTCGATAGGCAAAGAAGACGGACCTATAAGATCAAAAATGAAAGCATTTAATTCGTCTTGTTCTTGTGGAATGAGTTGAAAATTCTCAAACTTAAGAGAAACAAGAAGGTTACCTACATCAGAAGTGTGACTGAGAATTTCAATCTCTTACTCCCCGCCGTCTCCTTCTTTGAAAGGCTGCACGATCTTTAGTGAAGTTCCATAACCACCCAAGGCCTCTGAAACAGCTGCAGAAGGGGTGGACAAAAAAGCACTACTAGTTGAACCTGGAATAGTTCCTGATTGATCACAAGGATGCTTTGATGGTTCGCCAGGCCTAGAACTGAAGAGATCTGATAGCGCCTTAGTAATTGCAGTTGCAGTAGCATTGGTGGCCTCTCACTTTCTCTTAATCCGAATAATCTCTCGGCCCTCTACCAAAGCCTTCTTCGACTCTTCATTGAGATAGGAGTCCTCCAACTCTTGCTCAGTGTATACATCTTCGTTTTCTTGGAAATGGGCCAGAACTTCTTTCCAAACCATAGCAAGAGTACGCGAAAATTTCGGGTCCAGATAGCTAAGGCTACCCTGATGCAACAAGGAGTTAAAGTTGAAATTAAAGATAGTGACATCCATCTTCTCCATCTTCCTTTCAAAAGTATCTTGTAGCTCCAAGTAGTCCGCCATCATGGCGGCCTTCTCAACTTCAACTTGGGTCTTTTCAGTGTTAAGCTGTGCGACACTTTCCTAAAGCGAAGCAACCATTTAAGCCCGGTCGGATATGGTCTTGTCATGGGATTCCACCATTCCTGCATAATTAGCAATTGTCTTATTATAAGCTTTGACAGATTCGTCATGACCAGCAATGGTCTCTTAAGCTTCGATGATCTTGTCTCGAATTTCAAGCTCTTTTTTCAGCTTAACCTCATTAGCATGGGCCTTCTTGATTTCATCTTGGAACATGATCTCGATTTTTGTGTGGTCCTCTTTCAATTCCTTCAGCAAACTAGCAATGCTCTTACTCTCTCAAAGTGTGGCCACCATCTCCTTTGTCAATTGCTCAATTATGGTGTCAAGTTCCGTTAACATCCTCTCGTAATCATATTTTTCCAACTTGAAGGAAAGGATTTCTTGGTAGTTGTTATGGTTTGTGTCTGTCGGTTGCTTACATAACTTCTCCCATTCTTCAACTTGATCCAAGTCGCTTTGAATCACTTGGAGATGGGGCATATAAGAATCTTTATGGATCGAGTGCAGGTCACGGTCAAATTTTACTCCCTTTAGAAACCATTAGGGAACGCGGCTTCAAGCTTAGGAGGACCAAACGAGAGAATATAAGCCGGCCTCCTACGGGGGCATGAAGAACCAGAAACAGACACTACGTGAGTTGACGGAGTCTGGGTTGATGGAGAGACTTGACCAATAGAAGTCGGAACTTCAATTCCAACAGAGACTGGAGCCGGGGCAAATGCTTGGTGCTCGGAAGGATGAGAACCATGGTCCACCTTCAGTTTCTTGGATGGCTCTTCCCGATCGTTAGGAGTTTTCCTCCTCTATTAACCACGCCTATAAACTCCGCATCGGTCTCTATCGTCCCGATGATGAACTTTGGCTTTCGAATCTTTTGTCCTTCTCTACTCTTCTTCGGTTTCTCGGGGCTGATGGCGGCTTGAAGTCCATCTTGACCCGCGTTGTGCGTTGTGCGTCTATAAATTATTCAAGGTCCTCATAAAGTCCACGGCCTCTCATAGTACCTGATATAAAAAATAAATGAAGAACTTTAGCGATAAAAAATGAACTCAAATGATGCATATGTAAGTGTACATGACCCTAGTGAAATGTTAATGTGTCGTACGCGGCAAAAAAGGATTTCACAAACCGGATTGGGAAGCCACTACACTGGGAATCGGGCTAACTCTAGACACAGCATGATCTAAGTGAGAAGACAATCCCTCAAACTCGAAATCATCTACCATGAGTTCATTGATGTTTATGTAAACATTTCCTAAGTTCTCAAAGTTGACATCGGTTTACTTAGGTGCAGAACCGTGAAGTCGTTCGGTTGCTGGGGGAGCATCTTTAACAATAATCTCTTAGGGAGGCGAATCCGGGTGAATAGGACTCATTCCCGGAGTTTTGTCGCACGATTCGAAGTCTCCTTCATTGGAACTTGCATCAAATCCCTCATCCTTAGAGGAGGAATCATAGCTGGTATTTCTCTCAATTTAACCCTTCTCCTTTTCCGTGATCACCGCAGCCTTGCCCTCACGCTGCTTGAACTCCTCTTCCCCCTCCTCTAGGATTGGTTTAATCCTAATCGGGCAATTGGCTCTGGTCGTAAAGCCATTTCCTTCATGAATTTCTTCATTTGATCCATTGGATGGACCTTCTCCTACTGGCAGATCGCCCTCTTCGGAGTCATGCGATAAAGAAGAGGAGCGTGTTCGAATCCTAGAATGGGAAGGAGATGGGACTTCAACGGTGATGGTAGATCTCCCAGGATGCAATAACCCATACTGAAGAAAATCATCATCCGTTAGCAAAGACTTAACCGATCTCTCTCTAGCGTATATAGCCTTCAGAGTAAGGAAGATGGGATCAAATGATGGATCTTTGTTTGGCCTCGAAATAACTACAAGGAATATTCAGTCTATTAAAAATCCCGCACCATCATATTAAATCCCAACGAGTAAAAGAAAAGACTTACCCCTTGTCGTCCAAAGATTATTAAATCCCTTAGGACATCTAAAGTAAAAATATTGGGTCTTGGGACAAATTAGTTTGAAGCTGCAGCACAATTTTACGATTTCTTTTAGCCTCGATGATCACAAGAGATGGATGTTCATCTCTCTTCTTGAATGAGAGGAAGTATCTCAGCTCATCAAAGCTTGGGGCACAATTAAATATTCGCATAAAAAAACATGAAGACAAGCCATAATTGCATATCTGTTGCGGTGAATCTAAAATGGAGCAATTCCCAAGTTTAGGAGAGTCTCTCTCAAGAAAGGATTGAAGGGGGATACTACTCTATTCAAGTACATGTACCGACAACAGGTAGTGTACCTCGAAGGTGGCATGTGTGCAAATTCATTTTTCAATGGAAGGCGTACGTCGTCATCCGGATGCCATGCTACAAACTAATATTGTGCAGGACTTTAGCAGAAATTATGGTGGAAGCTCTCCGAAGGGATGAGTAAAACTCTAAAGTTTGGAGGAGTTCGATCTACAACCGAACCAACTGGAACCAATTGACCATATTCAGTTGGTGGTGCCGAAGAAGTAGGCGATGCTGAAACCGTTTGTAAAGGCATAACTGATGTCGATTCGGCTTCCGAAGTGCTGGACTTCCTTCACTGGATTTATGATAGGATGACGGGTGCTTCATTCTATACAACAGAACTTGTATCTAACGTGGTCAGGTAATTCGATTTATAACTGGAATTCTCCCTATGCTTAGCACTTGAATTCCAAAAAAACATTGATTTATGTCAACTCATCGGATTTCAGGCATTAGCTGGAGCAAATGCAGTATGTTGTCTATGTGAGATGGACTCGGTGTCCTGAACACTATGAATGCTCTATCCTGTGTAGTTAGTTTACTCACAACGAAGAAAGGAAAAAGCTTTTCTTATCATTCATTAAAGTTATTCCTCCTACACTTACATGTTCTCGATCAACGATCGATAACAGATCCGCTATACAAACATTATATGGTAAATGATCGCAATTCGTAATGTATGAAACCTTGATGAAATTAGTTTATTGAAATAAGCGGGTAAATTATAGTGTGAGGTCGTGTATTCAATATGGTTGATTACAATAATGGTCTTATTGTGTTTAATGCAACACTAGACTAAAGGCTATAAGACAGATCAAAGAATTCAATTATTGAAATATCAGTTTGATCAGTTTACGTAAAATGTAATTTACTTGATATCCTTAAAAGTTACGGATGACCAAATGCACTTTTGTAAAGAATTAGTTATGATATTGTAGTAAAGATTTCTTTTGAATGGTTTGACCGTTTAGAAAGGAAATCAAATGTATAAGATTGGGTGTAACCTAAGACATAGTTGGGATAAAGAGAGTGAATGGTCATTTCTGCTTTATAAAGAAATTCGAAAATGAGAACTGTAGTAATAAATGATACTTAACATTAGAATGAGAAATATGAATATATTCCAAAATGTATTTTCAAATAGAAACATTGTTTTCTATGAGATTTATTTCTTTGAGTTCAAGATATTTGATTTGTAACTCTCGATTGTAAACTGGTTATAGAAGATGGAATAAATAGACTATATTAAGTGGTTAAAAGGAACTCCGTATTTCATACGCTATTATGGTAATGGCGGAAATAGCGGGAGCACATCATATAGCACTTATTAGTCGCATCAAGATATGAAAATTGTTTTCAACAAATATACAAATATTACTTATTAAATAAGAACTATTTTCAGTGTTGATTGAAAATAAACATAGTTTTATTTCAATACAAATATTATGAACTATAAAATGAAACTATAATAGTAGTATTTGTAATGCATTAGAAAATACAGAACCATCCGAAGTTATTTGCAATAATTTTGGAATTACAGACTAAGTCATAATCGAGGAATAATTATTTGATTATATAATTATAAATCATATAGTACTAGGGAACTGTATCTCGGACAATAAATGGCAACACACTCATTTAGTGGGAGCGTCATAAGAGTTGATGAACTTTTCGAATTGATACATATTGATGAATGCAATCTTAAGTCTATTAATACCAAAAAGTTTCACATACTTTGTTATATTCACCAATGAATTATCATCGACATGGACATGTGTATTTGATACACATGTAGTATGTCTATGTAAGCTCATTGATTATAAACCGAAAGTAAATATAATAACATGCAATAAAAAATAAAATGATTCGGTTTGATCAAATAAGTAAGTATATTGCAAAGAATTCTGAACATACCTAAAAATGAATAAAGATAACCTCAAAAGTCACTCCTCTTTATGATACATAATGATGTATCGGTAAGGAGTAATCGAACTTCGTTGAATGAAGTATGATTAATTATGAGTGAAGTTGAGTTAACTTCTTTCTATAAGGTTCATGTGCTTGAGAGTATCACACAAGGTTTAAATTAATTTCTTCTAAAGAATGGTTTACAAAATCATATATGATAAGGTTTTATAAGAAACTCTAACATATCCTAGACCAAAGAGTTGGCAGGTTGTGCGAGTCGAAAGACTACACGTAATAATTGTCCATGAGGGATCTTGTATGAATCGTCCTAAAAGGAGTTTGGAAATGACTATCATTGGATGGCCACTTTACGTCTTGAACATAAGTTTTGTAAACTAAAAATCAAATCAATTATATATAAAAGGCAATTCATAAAGTGTTTATGAATACCTATTTCGTTGCACCGAGAAACAACTCTTGTTTCAAAAATTCCAACTTCATGGCAAAGAAATTTCTTTAAGACATTATTAGTAGTAAAATGGATTTGGATACGATCCGAAGATGAAACTGATTACGGGGGACGAAATGAAATTAAACAGATCCAAATAAACACAACGCATTAGAATGTCTAATAAATATTCTCGCACACTTAAGAGAGACTATAAGTTTCTTATCAACATCGAGAATATATAATCCTCAGTCGTCAATTAAACCATTAAGAGTATTCACTCTATGATATGGTATGATGCACAAATCTGAAAGGATTCCAAGTACTTTATCAGAATATAATTTTCGTAGTTGTAACCAAAGGGATGTGATCCATTGGCCGCGATTGTGTCTTTAAGAGCTAGACTAACGTAGCTGGAATTTAATGAGTAACGTTGATAAGAATAACATCGTATATTTCAATTATTGAAATAAGCATAATAGATTCATCATTCAACTTACTTAAATTAATTCAGATTTACTCATAAAATTATTGCTTGGTATGACTTTGTGTTTGGTACAAATGTTTTGAAATGGAAAATACTAAGTAATGATTTAGAATGGTTGTTTGGACATAACAATCAAATTGTCTTGAAGTTAGTAGGAGTGATATTGAGTTTGCAGATTTTAAAATATGATCCAAGATGATACGAAAGTATCATTTTATAAGCATCTGAATTGAATAAGTATTTTGATAAACATATCGAATGGTTTGATTTTCAATCAAAATGCAAAGGAAGAGAGTGTACATAAGAAAGAACCACTAAAAGGTATAAAGATAAAGATATTTCTAGACTATAAGTGAACAATATACTGCTGATTATTAATGATGTACTTATATTAAAATCAATAATAGTTTGGTAGTTAAATACTCGATATTGGATTTCTAAATTATATCTTTTATAATAAGTATACAGAATGTTGGGAATATCCTAAATGATACACCAAGATACTATATTAAAATGTTTAATATGGAACATGTAAAATGAGTTCCTTATGCTTTAGCAATTGGAATTATCATACAAGTTATATCTATATGATCGTAATTTACTTACGTATTTGATACATGAAGCAAATATCAAATCCAAATAAAGATAACTAAATGGTAGTTTAGAGTATTCTAGAGCATTTATGAAATACTATAGAGTTGTTTATAGAAACAATGAACTTCTTATAAAGTAATGTACGAACTCAAACTTCATGAGTGATATTGAGTATAATATGTCAATGTTAAATTCATGTTCAAACCTTAATTAAGAAGCTTTAAGTTAGAAATGTTCCAAATAACACATTGTGACTAATTCAACTAAATGGCTAAGTACATCGCCTTGAATAGTGCCACGATAAAAGCAATGTATAAATATAATAATACTAATCATTGTTATATGATAACAATGTAATAATAAGAGCTCACTTGAGGTCAAGAAACATACTCTAAATAGTCCATATGATAAAGGCAGTTTATCAGTATCGGAGATAGTTGAGTGATAGAGTAGATAATTAAACAACATAACAGATCCATTCACAAAGGGTCTAACTTGATTAGTTCTCATCAAACTGATCGAAGGGATGGGATTAAGATTCCATAATTAGCCCTAAGTGCAAGTGGGAGATCGATAGAGTTAGGGGTATGCCATATGGGCAATTATGCAATTGTTACATACATCAAACACAATAATCAAACCTGTTCGAAATAAAAAGTATTTTCTTTATATTATATACTTAATATAATGTGTTATATATTAATTAATTAATTTAATTAAAAGTATATTTAATTGAAAATTCATAAATGGTATGCTTTGTGATAGCAGTTACAATGCATTGTAACATTTATCACTGTAAATAAACATACCGTTTTAAATATTTCAAGTTAAGATGATCGAGACTGGATATCAATGCATCTGTTGAGACTAGAGTATGTAACGCTCTCTAAATGTTGGGCAGTGTATTACTCATGGCTATAGGAAGCGCCAAGGGGTTATGTAATGATAGTTATTATATAACTATGGAATGACTCACTCGACAATTTTCTGTTGGTTAATATAATTAAGGTCAAACAGAAAATATCGATGTGACAAAACTACAAAGTTCTCTTGACTTGAGAACACTATTAATCTTCAATGCAGAAGCCGTGCTTTGATTATAGTTAAATCGTAGCATGCATCCATCAATTGACTATAGTTGGATGGAGTGGAAGCATTGGAAGTAAAATACTATTCCAGAGAGGATTTTCTCCTCAGTTATATGAGGTTAGTATCTCAGTCAATTGAAGTCAACTCAAAGTCAAAGTCTCTAGCCAGAAGAGTATAGTTAACAACGACTGTTACTATTTGTTAACTGGGTTTTTATCCCAGCGGAATTCAACGAGAACTAGAACATCCACATTAAGCCAAAACAACTCAAGAATCAACCAAAATGACCAGAAGAAAATAAAGAGAAAGACCCAAAAGGAAAGATGCCAAAACAATCTAAGGTTGTGGATCGCTAGCGATCCATCACCTATGGATCGCTAGCGATCCACAAGGCTTGCTCATGGACCCTCCAAACTTCTCGCATCATGATCTGGTTTCTTTTCTATGGATGTCTGCCAACTTTCATGATATTCCGAGCAAGCTCGTTCGAGAAGTGAGCATTCAGCTAATTCTAGTCATAGTTCAATGCAACCTGTACACGAATCACCATCAAAACAAGGCAGCTAGTTATGAAATTACAAGGAAAGCATCTACATAAGGCAAGGAACACCACCCAAGTGAAATGGCCAAGAATATTCTAACTACATGGATCGCTAGTGATCCATCGCTAGCAATCCATGCCCTATGGATCGCTTGCGATCCATCAGTTCAAGTTAGATCACTGTGAGATTTTTAGAGCACCTTTGTATCATTAAGGTTAGGTCTCTAGCAAAGCGGCCTAACCTAATAGCTCTCCAATCCCTGTAAATACTCACCAATCAGCAACATAGAGAGGATCTTTTGGAATAGCTGCTGAAACTCTACATAAACTATTTTTCACTCTTCTCCTCCTATGCAATAGTCACCCAAGGGTTCACTATGATTCTCTAGTGAACTTTTGCACTTGTAACTTGATCTAACTTAGGAGATTCAATCATATTGTAATTTGATTCAACTTGTAACAACAGTCAGTTAATAGAAAGTTATAAAGTGGACGTAGGCTTCATTAATAGTGGAACCACTATAAAAATCTTCTTTTCTTTTTACCGTTTCTCTCTTTTTACATTTATTTTCTATATTATTGCTCTACAAGAATAGGGCGGGTGCTTTCACACTCAATCCAGGATGTTGATCCATTTTTTGGATTAACACTATTGAACTAAGGACTTTGTGTTTGGACTATAGAGTTGAATATTGACAATATTGGAATTTTGACCATTACCAAATTTCATAAGTCTAAAGCGATATGGTTTTGACGAACATAATTAGTGTAAATAATTATCACTAATGGGAAACACTTAGTAAAGTAAAATTGGATTTTACCAAAACCAAGTAAGCAATAAATTTGGCCAATATATCACACCATCTACTAAGTGACGTGTGAACGTTAATATTCAAATTGTTCGATATTAATCGTTGACCAAATTTATACCTAAGACTCATACAATCAAAATGGTGAATACTCCTTTTATCACCTGATTTAATTAATTTGTAATTATTATAATTAAATTAAATTAATTGGTATTAATTAATAATTGCATTTGATGTGTTGAACAATGTATTTATAATTGTTTTTTTGGTAAAGCCAACCGACTTTATAGTTGGCATGCCACTATATATAAATGAAGAAAAGGTGTTCTGCACATGCACAGAAACAACTATATATGGTTTTATAGTGGCCATTCCACTTAGAGTACATAACAGGTGAGAAGTAAAGGTGCCACTGCAGCTATAAAAATAACCTAAGGAAACATCAGTTCCTCCTTCCAAGAGGAGGAAGAATCACTTCCAATTAGGCATAACACATGCAAATAATCTGCAAACTGAGACACAATATCTAGAACAAAATCCGAGTGATCCCTATAGAATATACATCTCCTATCCTAGCTATCATCAAGGAGAAGAGATCTATTTCACTTACCACGTGCTTTGTAACAACCCCACCGCGATGCCCAGATTAACAAAGAACATTGCAAGTAATGACGTCTGCTAATCCGGAGAATACGGCTTGTTAAGGGCGATCGAATGTGAATATATCTTTATACTAATACTGACACGTCATTTATACCTTTTCACTTAATATCTGAACTAAATTTGACGTGTACAATATTAATACAAAGTAATAGACACTGATTTTTCAAAATCAGAGCAATGTATCATATAAATAACAGTCACAGATCACAGTGGAATAACTCTCAACTTATACATATACGAATTATTTAGTTTACAAAATGAAATACTAAACTCGATTGTTACACAAATTTAACAATTCTCTAATCTCAATTATACATTTTATAAGCAAAATTACAATTTCCTAAATGAGATAAACTAAAAAAAATCAAAAGTGTTTATCTCCTTGCTAGCCCAAAAATCCAAAGGTCAACTTGTCATGTAACCTGAAAAGTCTCGGCCTGACCCGAGCAAAATAACACCCGGGTAAGACTATCTCTAAATATCCAATAGGATGAGAACAGAATATACACTAAAATAGACAACATATAAGTAAATACAGATGTCCAGGATTGAATTCAAAGAACAAAACACAATATCTCTAGACACAAAAATATCAATGATTAACTCATTACAGGGTTATAAGTTTACGTCACAAACACGAACTAGTCATTAAACACAAAATAACAGAATTAACTCAACATCCATCATAAGACACAAGAATATATATATATATTTATTTATTTCACGAACATAGAACAGTCACAGTATCCAAATATCAAGAATCCAAGAGATCTTAATCCAAACCGATCGTAATGATCGTTCAAAACAATCGCAATGATTGTACTCAAAACCCATGGCAAACAAACAAACAAATTGGTATCACTCGAACCGATCCGATACCAAGGATCATACTAAGACGGGGAACACAGAATCATAGAATCACAGAATGATCTCAAGGATAGTCCATACCGATCAAGGTGATCGTAGAAACCATGACTTGATAAATCCACATTTATTTAATATTATTAAATTATTATGTTCGAAAAGAAATCCAAGAATAAACTTCTTAAGGATCTAGCAGCCGCTTGCCGCACACCAAAAGAAAGTAAACTCTAAAGTGCCAAATACTATCACCTTCAATAATCACTAGAATTTAACCAATACGTCTCATACCGTATGGTGAAATTCAAGTATTTACTCAAAGCTAGTAAATATCACTTATTACGAATACCAGTGGAAAACCTTAACCATATTCTCTTAAGGATCTAGCAACCACTTGTCGCACACCAGAAGGGAATACAACTCTAAAGTGTTAAGTGCTTTCCCAAATACGATCATAAGAACTTATCCAAGGCATCCCATACTGCCCGGTGAAATTCGAGTATTCATTAATGGGCTGGTAAATTTCACTCAAACATTATATTCAATGAGTTGTATCATATTCGACGAAGCGTCATTTGAAAGCATTTAAACCAATCGATAACACTAAGTCGATTATTGATACTGCTCATTTTATAGAATTAAGGCTCTTAAAATTTTATCTCAAGATTTATTCCAAATCAAATGTGAACTACCAATTTCAAGATTTATATCAAAATTTATTAAATAATAAGAAATCATACTTTTAGATAATTATAAAATAGTTTTGAAAGCAAATAATAGGATTTTATCCATATAGAAAATGGTTTCCAAAATACTATATCTATATTCTTACTTTCGAAATTCTTTAAAAAAAACAAAAATTCATAAACTCGTTTGTTATTCGATTATATATATATTTACTACTAGATAAAATAAACCATAAATCTATTTTGATATCAAATTATTTTTATATATATTGTTGTCTCAAAATCCTAATTAAAAAGATATTTAACTCTATAGCTATATTCCAAAAGCCACATAATGTAAACATTTATTTATGAAAATTTTCTCTTTTTTTTTAAATATAACAAGGTCAAAGAAACAATCAGAACAATACGCGCAAAACAAAGACAACGAGATATTAAAGAGCAGCCAATATCAATTCATAGAAAAAATTTCATTAAAGGATGGAGCCACACTTCATAAAATAATGAAATAAAAGTATCCAACAAAATATAAAAGTGCAGGCTCAAATTCATACATAAGGGACGTGAGCATTAATGCAAAAGCAAGCGAGGCCATTCTTTAAAGCAATAAACAAAACATAGGTTGACATGTCAAGGCAAGGACGCATGCATTGCATTTAATGCTAAAGCAAATATATATACGACAACTTTCAAGCTAGGCAAGGACGTATCAATGTTAAAAGCAATAAAGTTGATACTATTCACAAAGAGGAATTTGCACTTAAGTCTAGATTTATGTGTTCAATTGCATTATGGTCTAGTACATAAACCATTCATCACAATAAGGCAAGAACGTGATCACCCAAGCAACAGGCTAATGTAGGATGTAATAAATAAAATTCAACAGAGCAATGTAAGGGCATGAACTGTTAAGGAGATAAAACCGTTACTTATAATTTAAGGCACTTCAAGGTTATTATTTCAAGAACAAAACGTGAAAGGTTATCCATGTATAAAGTTAGCCTATAAACTAGAATGAAGGTGACAGGCTATTAAGATATATGTAAGCATACATAGTATTGAATAGTTAGACTAAACGATGACAGCATGTACATATTTGAAGGCATGCACATGACATGCCAGTAATGCAAAGCATAGGAATATGTAAAAGCACATGCATATTCATTCAAATTCAAGTATTTTAAAACATGACCTTATACTAGAGTATGTAACATTATAGAACTATATCTGCCCTTTTCTTTCAATATCTGACTTTAAAATAAAAAAATATAAGTATATTTATGAAACTAAGTTCAACTTCAACTCTAAACAAATGTGACGATGAAAGTAGCAATCGATGGAATGGAAGATATCGAATGGCCCAAATCCGTTAATCCAAAGATACCGGATTCTAGCTATCCTAAACACGTTGATCGCGCACGATACCGTGTTTAAAGATCTACGATTCTTCGACGTTGATCTAGCGCACTAGATTCCGTGAATCGGCTTCAACAATCGTTGAATCGAGCGCACTCGATTAACCGAAGGTGGAGATAGGAGATCACACTCAACTACCAATTTAAGAAAGAGGCACAAAACACTCAAACAAAAGTTTTATTCAAAATCAACTAACTATTACAATTGACACCACCCGCCTATTTATAGGCTTACAACTCAACACTACTCAACACTTGACAACACTTAGGTCGTGAACGACCTAACACTGGTGACCTAAAAAAACAAACAAACACCTTACATTACAACACATTACAAGACAATTACGAACTAACATACACACGCGACCTAACATACAACACAATGCAAATGACTTAAGACTACAAGCGACTTATCATATTTACAACATAACAGATACAACATCATAACGACATACGAGCCAAACATCCTACGACCTATCAACTTGAGCCATCACACGGACCTTGCGACCTATCACTGGAGCATCTCATGCGGCTTAAGAAAATGGCCTATGGAACGACTTAGCTCTTGCGACATAATATTCAGCGCCATTTGAAATCATGCGGTATAAGGTCGAGCGACCTAAAACTTGAGCGGCACAATAATCTGAGCGACCTAACTGGAACGACTTAGGGGCATAAGAATAAACAGCCTGTGTGAGCGACCTAAAATCCAGAGCTTCGCGTGACCTATAGGATGAGCGACCTCAAAATATAGCTTGGTAATGTTAGGTCACGACCTTCTAGGTCGTAACACACTGTTTCGTAGCGACTTAAGATCTTCAGGCGACCTAAGTAAGGTCGTTCGCGACTTAAGGATGGAAGGTCGTTCGCGACCTAAGTCAAGTGGCACACTGGAGCGACCTATCTTGTTAGCTCGTTCATTGTTAGGTCGTTGGGTTTCATTTGAGCGACCTAGTATAGGTCGTAGTCTTTTAGGTCGTAACTTTTTAGGTCGTAACTTTTTAGGTCGTAGCTTGCAGATAGATTTAGGTCGCAACTCCTTATATCGTGACTCGTTAGGTCGTGAGCGACCTAAAGAAAGTCTTAGCTCACATGAATTGTTGCGACCTAAATCAAGTGGCATACTGGAGCGACCTATCTCGTTGGGTCGTAATTCATTAGGTCGAAGCTTGTTTGCGGGTATCATTTGTGAGTATATCTTGTATGCATAACTCGTTAGGTTGCTTGCGCGACCTACTAACTCGTTAGGTCGTTGGCGACCTAAAATAGAGGGAGGTCGGGCTGCATCATCCTCCCCTGGTTGATAGAAATTCATCCTCGAATTTACAGTTTCTTCGTCTTCGACACTCTCATCCTTGTGAAATAGAACCATGCGTTTGATATTGTCAATGTTAGCAATAGGGAGACGATCAGGCAAATTCAACTTACAATCATTCTCACAAATTTCCTTCACAACTTCCAAACGACCAATCCTTAGTGACGGCCCCAAACAAGATGCTGCAATCAACTTCATGTTATGATCACAGTCCTCGTGTCTTTTTACATGTAAGTCTTTGATAATTCTCTTTCGCCAATTGTAATCAGGAATATACAATTGCCTGACTTCGAACAGAAACCAATTACCCAGTCATCCCAACTTTACCTTCTCCGTCGGACACATATGATTACGTGGCATATACAGTACAATAGTACCTGGCATTAGATTAACATGATGTTGTACGTCCCACAGTGGCAGTAATCCTTTGGACAACTTTGCAGGATCTACATCTTCACATTCATTCACTTCCTTGACAAACTCTCTTGTAGATTGTATTCTTGTCGAATCCACTTTCTTCACCAGTAAATTACCCCCTTCATCTTCTGGCACACTTTCTTCAACCTCATCAAACTTTGTTGGTTGTGAATTTTCAACCTTATGTTCATCAGATTTTGTTGGTTGAAAATCATCAACTTCATCTTTATCGAACTTTGGTGGTTGTAAACAATCGACTTCATCTTCCACATCAACAAATTCCTTCAAAGACAACAAAGTTTTTAACTCCTCGATTTCCTCCAATTTGTTTTCACTCTGTTGACGTCTTTTAGGCCTTAACGTGATTCGTGTATCCTCGAACATAAAACTATAACTGTTGGTTCGACCATCATGTTGCACAGCCCTATCATATTGTCATGGTCTTCCCAACAACAGATGGCATACATCCATGTCAACCACATCACACCAAATTTCGTCTTTGTATTTCTTCCCAATGGAGAAATTAACACAAGCTCTTCGAATAACCTTCACTTCCCCTCCTTTCCTCAACCAAGCTAATTTGTAAGAGTTTGGATGCTTCTCTGTTTTCAATGACAACTTCTTTACAGCTTCTGAAGAAATGGTATTATCACAGCTTCCTGCATCGATGACAAATTTACAAACCTTCCTCAGAATAGTACATGTTGACTGAAAAATATTGCTCCTCAACCAACTAGATTCATCTTCTTGCTTTGGCGTTAAACAAGACCTCCTTACCAACAAACTACAACCCTCATCTCCAGACAATAATTCTTCTTCTTCAACTGGTATTGAATTGACACACTCTACCTCTGCATTTTCATTCTCAATCCCCATAATCATTGATCGTTTCTTGGGCTTTGTACATTCATTGCTTTTATGGCCCGACTCTTGACAATTAAAACATTTGAGAGTACTATTGACCTTTGCTTTGTTGGCTTCATTCATAATCGGTTTACTGACGACTTTGGAAACATCCGCACTGCTACTAGCATCCTTGTTCTGGTTGTTGGTATTTGTAAACACACCACCACCTCTCCTTCCTTGCTTCTCCCAAGCTAACGCTTTCTGATATGCTTCGGCAATAGATCTGGGATCAAACATATTCACCATATCTTGAATCTGCGTTCGCAACCCTCCAACACACCTAGCTGTTAGCTGTTCCTCTGTTTCCATAATATCATTCCTCGCAATCAATTGATAAAATTCATCTGCATACTCATTTACTGATGTCGCCCCTTGTCTTAGGTTCTGCAAACGTTGATACATAAGAGATTGATAATTGTGCGGCAAGAAAGTTGTTTTCATCAACTTCTTCATCTTATACCATGTAACAATCTTTGACTTTCCCATCCTCTCCCGCGTAAGTTTAGTCTGCTGCCACCATGCCATAGCTCTCCCTTTTAATCTCGTAGCAACCAATTTCACTCTTCGATCCTCGGGAACTTCTTTGAAGTCAAAAATTTCCTCAACATTGGAAACCCAATCCAAAAATTCCTCAGCTTGCATACCACCCTTGAATTCTGGAATTTCAGTTTTCATCCCCGATTCCCATCGACGATCATCTTCTACATCCCGATATGCATTTCGTCCTTGGTCTCGATCTCGATAATGATTATTGCTTCTATCACTCTCTTCATCATATTCACGTGTATTTCGATATCGATCTCGACCATCAATATCTCTTCGATCACGCATGTCTCTTCGACTATGTCTTTCATCATCATGATATGGCTCATACTCAAACTCTCGTTGAGTTCTTCTCTCTTCATCTCTATACTCATGGTGATCTCTTCTCATCGAAATTGATGATTCTCTTCTACCTCTATCAGATTGTGGCGACACCCTCCTCGCTTCCGTAACCGATGGCGAAACTCGGTTTCCTCCATGGTTCGAGATTGGCGACCTTCTCCTTTGACCTTGATTCATGTCCATCATCAATTTCTCTAACCTGCCAATACCTTCATCCAACTTCTCATTGAATTTATTACTAATGTGTTGTTCCATTTGTTCCACATCTTCTCGCTTATACAAATCTTCAACATTTTGATGATGATTAGCTCTTCTCGGCGGCATGATTGATTCTTCACAAATACTTCAATTCTCGGCTTGGATCTACAAATATGATGCACGGCCTTCACTTGCTCGGATCTAAACTTCACTTAGCTCGGCTTTGCTTGATGTAGCTCGACTTCACTAACTCCTCAAACCTTCAATAAGAATTGGCTCCAAGACTCGGCTTAGCTATGATTGGCTAAGTCTAGCTTTGATACCAAATGATGCAGCAGCAGATTGATAAAAACGAATGTGACGATGAAAGTAGCAATCGATGGAATGGAAGATACCGAATAACCCAAATCCGTTGATCCAAAGATACCGGATTCTAGCTATCCTAAACACGTTGATCGTACAAGATACCGTGTTTAAAGATCTACGATTCTTCGACGTTGATCTAGCGCACTAGATTCCGTGAATCGGCTTCAACAATCGTTGAATCGAGCGCACTCGATTAACCGAAGGTGGAGATAGGAGATCACACTCAACTACCAATTTGAGAAAGAGGCACAAAGCACTCAAACAAAATTTTTATTCAAAATCAACTAACTATTACAATTGACACCACCCGCCTATTTATAGGCTTACAACTCAACACTACTCAACACTTGACAACACTTAGGTCGTGAACGACCTAACACTGGTGACCTAAAAAACAAACAAACACCTTACATTACAACACATTACAAGGCAATTACGAACTAACATACACACGCGACCTAACATACAACACAACGCAAATGACTTAAGACTACAAGCGACTTATCATATTTACGACATAACAGATATAACATCATAACAACATACGAGCCAAACATCCTACGACCTATCAACTTGAGCCATCACACGGACCTTGCGACCTATCACTGGAGCATCTCATGCGGCTTAAGAATATGGCCTATGGAACGACTTAGCTCTTGCGACATAATATTCAGCGCCATTTGAAATCATGCGGTATAAGGTCGAGCGACCTAAAACTTGAGCGGCACAATAATCTGAGCGACCTAACTGGAACGACTTAGGGGCATAAGAATAAACAGCCTGTGTGAGCGACCTAAAATCCAGAGCTTCGCGCGACCTATAGGATGAGCGACCTAACCAGAGAGTGACCTCAAAATATAGCTTGGTAATGTTAGGTCGCGACCTTCTAGGTCGTAACACACTATTTCGTAGCGACTTAAGATCTTCAGGCGACCTAAGTAAGGTCGTTCGCGACCTAAGAATGGAAGGTCGTTTGCGACCTAAGTCAAGTGGCACACTGGAGCGACCTATCTTGTTAGCTCGTTCATTGTTAGGTCGTTGGGTTTCATTTGAGCGACCTAGTATAGGTCGTAGTCTTTTAGGTCGTAACTTTTTAGGTCGTAGCTTGCAGATAGAGTTAGGTCGTAATTCCTTATATCGTGACTCGTTAGGTCGTGAACGACCTAAAGAAAGTCTTAGCTCGCATGAATTGTTGCAACCTAAATCAAGTGGCATACTGGAGCGACCTATCTCGTTAGGTCGTAATTCATTAGGTTGAAGCTTGTTTGCGGGTATCATTTGTGGGTATATCTTGTATGCATAACCCGTTAGGTTGGTTGCGCGACCTACTAACTCGTTAGGTCGTTGGCGACCTAAAATAGAGGGAGGTCGGGCTGCATCAATATTCATTCAAATTCAAGTATTTTAAAACATGACCTTATACTAGAGTATGTAACATTACAGAACTATATCTGCCCTTTTCTTTCAATATCTGACTTTAAAATAAATAAATATAAGTATATTTATGAAACTAAGTTCAACTTCAACTCTAAACAAAGGAGAAAATGTAAATAAAGTTGGTCATAACAAAGAAAACTATAATTTTTAATTAAATTAAAAAGAAACTTTTATGCATAAGTTAACAGGCATTTGTTTAAGTTATTAGCAAAATAAGAAAACTACTTTACTAAATATTCATTCATTCACTCACAAACTAGTGCAGCATTTCTCTAATTAACTTAACTACATTATTCAATTCAATAACACTTGTATAA
Organism: Allium fistulosum; assembly: GCA_030737815.1. Taxonomy (NCBI): domain Eukaryota; kingdom Viridiplantae; phylum Streptophyta; class Magnoliopsida; order Asparagales; family Amaryllidaceae; genus Allium; species Allium fistulosum. The sequence goes on along the minus strand of CM060904.1, from coordinate 1,211,225,872 downwards.
TCATCACAACAATCCTAGGGAAGAAGAACAGCTAACACAAAACTCAGCAAATATAGGAAAGAGCCACATGACAATGCAAACATCAATAGAAATTCACACAAATAAAATATGACCAGTCCTCTAATATCAACAAATACCTTCAAGAAGCAATGCAACCAACTCGACAAACTGTCAATAGTTCGACAACAAACTCAGGGGGAAATTCCTGGAACCGAAGTGGTTCTAGGTGCAACCACCGGTACACTGGTGGAGCAACACCAGTAAGGGTGTGAAAAGTCTTAAAGCCGATGAGACTCCATGCTAGCTATCTCCGGCCGATGCTGGAAGGATTTCCAGCGAGGAAGCTTAAAGCTAGGCTCATAGCATGAAGATGTAAGCATGCATACATATATTATCAAGCAACAATATGTATTAATTTAGTATTTCAATCGACTATTAATATATACTTGGACTCTAAATTCCTAAGAGCAGTAAGTTAAAACGCAACAGAGTAGCTTGTTCATCCAAAGAAAACATCACTCAAACTCAAAATATAACAAGCTTTTAGGATATAGAGAGGTAGTGGTGAGATGAACTCACCTAAACCATCGTCCAACTCCGTAGCCTCACATGCCATCCTTTGGACGGGACCACCACCATCGTCCACAACCCTACGCATCCACGACTTCACCTGAGTCTCACAGCTCCGGCCATGCAAGCTTCGATTAGCCTCCACGAGATTTCGTTCGCTTTAATTAGCTAGGTTTTATGTTTTCCCTTTTTTTTCGTTTTTGAATTTTAACTCAAGGAGAAAGAACAAAATTATTCTATAGTTGATTTTAGGGAATAGGTAAAGTAACTAGGTTAGAGAGATAAGTTTATGGTTGTTCTAATGGGCTAGAATTATTACCAAGGCCCAAAGCAATAAAGATCAAATATTAATCACTTATTAAATCACAAATTTGCACTAACTAATATTTTGTAAATTTTAAATATGATTTCTCAACAATTTGACAATCACCAATAAACCATTAATATCATTTTAATAAATATGGATTAATATTTCCAAAATCTGAATTCAACAAAATCTCAATTCTTAATAACTTACTCAAGACCAAATTTAAATAATTGGCTTGATTCTATTTCAAATTTAAAAGTTTAAAATTCTCATTAAGAAATGAAACTCATTTCTTAATTAAATTAAATCTATTATTCTTAGAAACTAGATTTAATTTCACAGTTAAATTTCATAAAGCACTATTTAAAAATTAATTATCCCTAGCTAGATTTAATTAATCAGCTAACTAACAACAGGTTTATTACATGCTCCATCCACCGAGAGTATAAGTCCACCACTATCTATAGAGTAATGCAAACGCCTAGATTCACCATCATCATCACTAACAAATGTATGGAAATCATGTCTAGCTGGGTCATATCTCATGTCTGATTGTAAATAGATCCAAGCCATCTCAGCAGGATTCCACACAATACCAGAATCCAGGGTAGGCGGAGAAAATCCAGGTTCAGAAGTTTCGGGAGGGGCATTAGAATCCATAACAGCATCAAAGAGGGGAATAATAGGAGGCACCGAAGGCTCAACTAGTGGGGCGGAAGGGGCCAGAGGAGGAGGAACAATGCGCTCTTTCGAGATCCATTTCAATTTTGGAGGCCTAGGTAGAGGGGTTCGAACCGAGAGAGGACCAACAGATGACTTTTGAGAGCATGCTGAAGATAAATGACCAAAAAACTGACAGGACGTACATATGTTTGGCTTCCAACCATAACGAACTACAATCTCTGCTACCTGATCCTCAGTCACTCGTACTTTGTTTGTTTCTGGTAAAGGCTTATCAGGCGAAATCTCAATCAAAGCTTTAGCATAGACTAGTTTTTCCCTAGCTACAGTGTTAGCATCAAAACATTTTACTTTACCTACCGCACTAGCTAGCCAGTTTAGACCTAACATAGGTTGTAAAAAGGAAGGAATATGGGAGAAATAAGTCCAAACGGGAATAGAAAGAACCTGTTCTCCGGCACAGTCAACAGACGGACTCCAAGGGTTGACAATAAATGGCTTGCCTCCGATAAATATAGGATCTTTATTAAGAATTCAAAGACGCTCCTCGGGCCTTGAGAATTTGAAGAAAAACGTAGAGTTGTCCATGTGGACTAGGAGACTACCCTTTGGTTGCCAAGCTTTGAAGCAATGTTCCTTAACCACTAGATATGGTGGGTTAGAGTCCAAAAAAAAACACAACTAAATAGTCTGACCAATAATCTATTCCAGCTTGAATTACCTCCTTAGGGGGGATCATAACCCCATCTTTGATAATCATTTCAAAGGATCGAGGCACAAAATCTCCCGCATTTTTGGCATTGTAGAGAAAAAAGGAGGACCATTTTGTTCTTGTATTCAGTTGGGGGACTAATGAAGGTGTAATTCTGTCGTGAGAAGTAGAAGCAGCTACATGCATAATAGTAGAATCAACTAGGGGATGTTGTTGTTGTTTAGTAGGAGAAATTTTAGTGCAACTACTGGCAAATACTGGTTTATTGAGACCCTTAACATTCATTTCCAATATTGAACTATCAAAAACTTGGCTAGTTGTAGCAGCTGTATTGATTATCAAACTAACAGAGCTGGTAACAAGATCATCAGAACTTCATGCATTTACATGATTACCTTGATTCATAGAAATATCGACACACACACCAAAACTGGTGACAGTAGCCACAACATCTACTATTTCAACAGAGTTTAAATTCATTTCAGCAAGGTTATTACGATTATCATCATTTCTAAGGACATCGCAACTAACATGTTGAAAATTGACATCACCAATCCAAGCTGAGACATTATACCTAAGGATAGGAGATATAGTAGAGGAGGAAGTAGGATTCGATATACCTGAAATTGGGTCTTTAGTCGGAGGTAACTTATTGCAATCGAAATCTAAAGCAACCAACAAAGACGATTTTTCAACTGAGTTTATTCCATCGCAAGCAGTGTGAAGCTTAGCTCCAGATCTAGAATCGGCGGTGATAGATAAAGGAACTTCGAGAGCTGAGGAAATATACTCACGGTCGGATCTGGTAATCGATCGATTTACAATGGAGGGGATATATCTCGATTTGTCTCGGCGGTTCTTAGCCATCGACGATAGGAGGACGAGAAGATTATATAGAAGAGGCATACAGAGAGAAAGGGCGAATAGATGGGGGAGAGACAGCGCGAATAAACGAAGGGAAAGAGAATACTTAGAAGTGGAAGGCAAAGAGAAAATGCTATTTTGGGGAGCATGATGTCGCCATTATTTTTTTTTTGTTCCTTGTGTATGGTTCTATGTATTTATAATAGTTATAAATATACTAATCGATATATGATATATGTGCGCGTTTAAATTTAGATTTATATTTAACGAACATTGTCCGAACTGGAATTGGTTTTGAGGCCTATATGGGGCATGCAAATTTCGATCAAAATAGCATGGATAGGCCAACCAAATGTTGGCAAAAGAGTGAGGCTATTGAATGTTTTAAAAGAGTGGAGTTAGAAAGAGAGAGATAAGGATGTGATCCACTTTCCTCTCTATTTGATTTCCTATTTATATGTCACTCTCTATACCATCAGTTTAAATACCTTTTTCTCTCCTTCCTCCTCAAATTTCGACCAGCAAACCTATAACGCTCTACCTATATACCCATCCTACCGAAAAGAATTACCAAGTAATTCTGTCTGGTAATACGGAGAATGAGGCATGTTAGAAGTGACCCAAATGAATATTCCCTTGGGTGTGTATCAAAAAACTCAAAACTAAAGTGTCCATACATATAGCACAAAGCAATAAACACAAGAGTTCATCAGGACAGAACAATATATAACATATATAAATAAACACAGAGCCACAGATCGCTATATAAAGATATTATATATACAAAATGATACGAATGATGTCTGTCTCAATACGATGCTAAATACCAAGTCAAGTTCATAATATACAACTCATAGTTATCAGAATACAAACAAATACGAGGAGACATCCAAAGGAAAATACACATGGACAACTCAACATGATTTATAATATATATCATGTCTCCTCTAAAGTCTAACATCCAAAATGGCTAATGTCTCTGCACTTGAAAGTCTCGGACTAACCTGAGTACTATAGAAATAATAAACGAGCCAGATTATATCTAAATCCAAGGTGAATACATAAAAGTTGCATGGTAATAAAAGGAGAAGTACGAAAACAACACAACGTAACATTCATCACAACATCATCATAGTATACCATGCCACACCTCTCAAATATCACCCATGAAATACATAAAAACAAGTCGGAATCAAAACAATCCATAAATCGGGTGATAACAATCAAACTCGTTTAAAACTCAAAATAATGTGGATAAACGCACGACATATCCATAAAAACCATAATAAAGGAAAGAATCCCAAATCAAATGTAATCCAAGGGTCAACAACCAAAATATCTGTCTTGACTTGCAATCCTGATAGAAGTGAAAACTTCCACCGTCAAGCCCTAAAAATATAAATTAAGAAGGGCATAATCCCAATAAATAATCATGGTATCAATTCTCGACTTACAGCTTTAATGGAAGTAATAACTTCTGATTGCTAAGCCATAGTAGATAAATCAGGAAATAAGGAACCCAACTAGAATGAAATCCAAACCAAATACAAAAAACAATATCTAAGAATACTATCTCGACTTGCAATCTTAATGGAAGTAAAATCTTCCGACCATTATTCCTAGGAGATAACAAGAAGTACAATTCCCAATAAAAGCACAACTCATATAAAATATTAAAAGATATATCCAAATAATTATCTCAACTTACATCCTAATGGAAGAGATAACTTCGAACTGTTATGCCCTTAGAGATCTCTAGAACACCAACTCAAATCAGTATCAAAATCAACTGAATATACAGTGTGCTAAATCATATATCTCAACCCCCAGTCCTTGGATAGATGAAACTCTTGACTGAATGGTCATAGGAGATAAAAAAAACAAGTCGTATAAAAACGAGATATCTCAGCCATAGGCTCTTATGAGAGGATGACAGATAAGCTCACAACATGTTTCTAATGTCATAAATAGACAACACACAGCTGTCTCGGGTTAGGGTATCTCAATGACAGACTAACATGTAGCTAGTCTCTAATGTTATATGATCATCATCTCTAATAGTTGTAATATCAAATTTCTCAAATATAATGGATCACGTAAGTCATCCAAATGGGAGACTAAACTTACCACAGCATTGCTCCAAAAAACGCCAATGGCCGCAGCCCATTTCCTACAATCCCTAAGTTACTCCCAGATGCGTGACACTTGTATCCATCGCATGTCATAAACATGCTGTCAGACTACGCTGAGCCTTGGCCATGATTCCTACTTGCCTTTAGTAATGGACCGTTGGTCCCCAAGTGACGTCGAGGCAATGGCTCTAATGAGAGAAATAACACTCAGCCTACAACTCAACATGGTGACATCACGGATCCGAGGCGCGACTCCGTAATCAGGACCGCTAGGATGGATAACTAGCCAATTTGATGGGCCTAATCCATGCGCTCACCATAGTGGCATGAACCCTATGACGTAGATTCTTACTAATACTCTCGACTATATAAGTCCTGATGAGAGTAATAACTAGTACTCTCAACTCTAGGAGTCCTGATAAGAGTGATAACCACCGCTCTCGACTATATGAGTTTAGATGAGCATATCAACATAACAAATCCTCGACCACTAGCCCTAGGAGTATATAATAATACTTGACTAGTTAGTTATAAGAGGATAAATCTATAAATCCAAAATATCTCCAGCTTGTATCACCTAGAGAGTAATAAAACTCTCGACTATTAAGCTTTGAGGAGTCACCTTTAGAAGATATCACTAATTCCTAACACATCTTCAGAATATAGGTGACATTTACTCGTCAATATTAATCAAATAAGTATTACTTGAGCATCGCATACCACCCAATCATACTCGAACATTTACTTGAAGCAAGTAAACTATAGTCTTCAAACAACAAATATTATATAATATGAGTCAATAAAATAACCAAAAAAATATTAACGAACGTCCCATATCGCCCGATACTACTAATCCGTTTATTCAATATCCTCAATATATTGAATTAAATCACAAAACCATCAATATAAATCATCCCAATTCAGACCATATATGAAAGGGAATTATAACTCAATGCTCTCAAATCTATTTAAATACTTCACAATTAATCTATCATTTAAATAAATTGTATATATACTAAAAAAATCCCTTTCCAAAATATTTCTTGAATCATTTATATCAAATCAAATTATATCTTCTTATTATATAGACTTACATAATATTAAATAAATCAATTCAAATCACCATAAATATATAAATGAAAAAAGATTTATATTATAATATTCTTAAAACCATTCAACAATATTTCCACATTGGTTAATCTTCAAATAGGCTCATGTACTCAAAAGTCCCTTTTCGAAAGTATTACTTAAATCCTATTTATTAAACATACTTTTTACAAAATAAATTCCTTTTTGAAAATATTATTAAAACCTTTCAATTGTATGAAATCATCAAATAAACTAATTTCGAACCAATAAACATATAAAAAGAGAAATATAATTTAAACCTCTTAAAATAGGTTTTTATAATCAAAAATACTCTTTTGAAAATTCCCTTTTTAATCCTTTTTACTAAATATTCAATTTTACTAAGGAATTTCCTTTTTGGAAATATTATTAAAAAACCTCTCATTTATACTTATAAAAATTCCATACATTCCAATATGTTGAAAAATCTCTATTTTTATTTCCAAATAACTTTTATATCCAAACAACTTCAAATAAAACATTTTATTTTTCCAACCACTTTTATTTATATATAAATATATACTTTAATTTAATTTTAAAACACCAAAATTAATTTATCGAAGCTTACAAAAATATTTAAAAACCAGAAAATCATTCGAACATCCGACATACAAATTATGGAGCAAAAATTTTCAAAATCATCAAACAATCAACTAAACAATTTTATCACATGACCGGGTCGAATTACATCGAATTTCAGCCACTCGTAAAATGCACACAATACATAAATATACTACTCAAATCAAAATGCAATTTGACATCATCTCCTTTGCATTTTGGACAATCCAACATACATAAAATCCCCCGATCTAATCCATATTCACACAATTCAATCCAATATCTTAGACAACAATTTCAACCAAACAATTCAATAAATAATCAGGATAGTATACATATAATGCAAAGGGGTATAAATATAAATGTGCGAGTGTAAAACTTTCCGGAGTTCCAAGCCAAACTATCTCCTGCCAGCCATCAATCTCCATCATCCTACTCTAAATCAACATGCACCCTCTGTATGTGAAACCATCACCAACAGTCATTCCTTAAAAATTCGAGCATCCTCCCACAAGTCGATTCACAAAAGGGCGGGATCGCATGGAACCTCACTACCTCGCACACACGACCCAGTCGTACGATTTCGGTTTTGAAATGAAGCTTAAAGGATCTAAGGCATGAATTGGTTTTGCGAAGTTTGGGTACAGGTTAGCTAGGTAAGAGAATGGGTTAAATTTAATGTTTATATGTGGGTTTGGGCTTTGTTTTGGATTCTATTCTTTTATTTTATATTTTTCCTATTATTTTATTTTTTATTTCTTTAATATTCTTTTTAAATAACCTTTCCAATAACTTGTAATTAAACTCCAATCAAATTGATCCACATTACCTTCTACAAACTATATTTCAATAACTACACACTTTTCTCCATTTCAATGTCCGCATATTTATTTTTCCCAATTTTAATCACATAACTATTACTTATACTCAAAAATATTTTACATTTAATTTCAAATAAATTATCAAAAAGAATTTATTAGATCAAAATCTTTTATTGAATGGAATTTAAATAACTAAAAAATTATTTTACAAAAAGATTAATTATTAAATATCAAAGTCAAACAATTTTATTTTAATTAAATTCATTTATTCATATGCGTAGAAAGCAGGGTTGTTACAGACTTTCCCCCTCAAGAAAATTGCGTCCTCACAATTTCCTGTAAGGAAACGTCGACAACTCAAACCCTGACTTTCTTCGTATTCTACAAACTTCTAACAACTTACACAATCCTCTATATAGCTCTTTCATAAACTTCATTTATCGTATGCTATAGCTTCATTCAGTAACTTTTAATTTTTCGTATACGATAATTTTTAAAAAAATTCTAAGTGTTAAAATTTTCAAAAATTTTTGACAGAGTCTCCTTTGTACAAAAAGTATTCCGAAAAATCAAAACACAATATAACATGATATAAACTCAATTTATATACATCCCAATCAATGTGACATCCCGAAACATTGAAAAACAATATAATATCATACTGTATTATAATATTGCATAAAAACGTACCTTTTTAATTAGCATTTTAGCAAGCTTCTTTGCTACAATGCGAGCAAAAGTGAGCTAAAGTCACCAATTAGTCCATGTATGCTCCAATGGTATCTATTTTCAACCCAATTTGAACATTAGTAGCATATATAAAGAAGTATGATAAGTATGAAACCATGTAATGTAAAAGAAATGCAATATTTGTATTCAAACCACGTTTCAACTAACTTTCAAAGGTCGAAAACACTTAAGCAAGTTATGGTTTCAAAGAGTGATTTGTTGTATAATGTGTTAACTTGTCAAAACAACTTCCGAATTACAAAAATATGGAATAGAACTCGATTTATGGATGTTTTTCTAGAGATGATCAAACCAAGTTTTTTAGTGTATGGGCAGGTCCACCATGTAAATCTACATTTTCAACCTCGATAACATCATTTTTTTATAAAACTCAAAAAACAAAAGTTGTTGCTTAAGTTATAAGCTTCTCAGAATGGGTAAAATCATCAAAATTGGACAACCGTTCAAACGTTATAACCAAATGAGTTCAGCGCTGTTTATACGGAGTTTTACATTTGAGGATAGCAAGGTCATTTCTTAGTAATTCAAGCTTTAACCATTTCCATCCTCAAAATTTAGAGAAGTGATTAAGATGAAAGTTGTTACTAATTGAAATATCTTTCCAATTAAAAAAGATCTGTCAAAATCAGATCAAAGAATCAAAAATATTGCCTGAAATGGTAGAGCATATCAAGTGGGTTACAAATATCCTGTTATAGTTGGCTTTAAGTTTAATAAAAAGTCCTAAACCACAAACTAAAATTTTCAAGTTTAAGTTTTAAAAACTTCTGAAGTAAAATTCCATTCAACATTAACATTTCTTGATATGAAACAGTCCATTCTATGAAGTATGGACTTATATTTAAATTTCGAATTATTTAGCAAAGGCAAAAGAGAGTAGTCTTAAAATAAAAGTTTGTTTTTGTATTGAAACAAATCTACATTTTGCTTATTCATGCTAGCATATAAGTAACTACTTAAATTTGATTTATTACACAATCATTATTAAAGAATGTTTTTTTTCAACACTATTACTTACTTTTCAAAATAATAGATATTCTTTTCAAACAATTTATTTTTGTTTCAAAATAGCCTTTGAAACTATTTACTTCCAAAACCTTTACATTTCTTTTTCGAAATAGTAATTCTTTTTAAATCATTGCATCAAAATGCCTCATCCTGGTATTTATGAATCTCTATCGAATACGTGTGCAACCGCGTCAACTAGAATTCTTAAAGCTCTCGACAGATATATTAACACCAAAACAAACTTCTAAAATAATTTCAATCACTTTATAAAATAAAACTCTTATTAAAACCTTTCAATTATACAAAATCATCAAATCATTTTCATGTTTGAATAAAATATTTGTTTTCAAAATATTGTATAATCATCCAATTCATCAACCATTAACAACAATGAAAATCATCACACAACATCTATAAAATCAAACAAGCATTAAACAACAATTCACACATTTTTAAACAAGCAAACAAACGCCTTCAAAGGAAAGCTATATATCTATTTTCATTGCGCAACTCTGATCGCTACTGGATCCTTTTACTCAACTCATCACATCACAATTTGGGATTGTAAAGTATTTAAAATGTGAGATTCAGATTAATGACTTTTACCGCTTCCCTATCCGAACTACTTCACATATACAAGCCACACCGAGGTTTACTAACAATATCAATGCCGACACTGCTCGTCAGGCTACCTACTCCTTACTTCACTACCTCTCTCAACAACTTTATTTCACACGAAAACAATACATATAGAAGAGGTAGAGATATGGAATATATATAGTAAGAAAATTAACAAGTACGTCCCCAGATGATTACCCCGCTAATCATCGCATAATCCTACTATCCCTTTAATATAGGGTAACTACCATACACCCAAGGGGAATAGCGACTCTAAAGTCACTCTAAGGCCAAGACTCATGTCACGTATATCCTATATTATTCTAAACCTGCTCTGATACCAACCGTAACGCCCCACCTCCAACTAAAGGGAATTACTAGGTAATCCTGCCTGGTAATACAGAGAATGAGGCTTGTTCGGAGCAACCACTGTGAATATTCCCTTGGACTAACGCCGGTGCGTATTAAAAATCTCAAAACAAAAATGTCCATACATATTCGGTATCGGCACAAAACAATAAATACGTAGATTTACCAGGATAGAACAATATATAACCTATATAAATGAACACAGAGTCATAGATCGCAGCAGAATAATATAATATATATACAAACTAATACCAACTAATGTCTGTCTTAATACGAAACTAAATACCAAGTCAAGTTCATAATATGCAACTCATAGCCATCGCAATAAAAATAAATACAAGGAGACATCTAAAGGAAAATACACATCGACAACTCAACACAATTTATAATATATATCATGTATCCTCTAAAGCCCAACATCTAAAATGACTAATATCCCTGCACCTGAAAAGTCTCGGACTAACCCGAGTATTATATAAATAATAAAAGGGTCAAACTATATCTAAATCCAAGGTGAGCACATAACAGATGCATAGTAATAAAAGAAGAAGAACAAAAACAACACAACATAACATTCATCACAACATAACATTCATCACAACATCATCATAGTATATCATGCTACACATCACAAATATCACCCATGAAATACATATAAACTAGTGGGAATCGCAACAATCCATAATTAGGGTGATAACAATCAAACTCCTTGAAAACTCAAAATAATATGGATAAACGCACGGCATATCCATAGAAACCACAATAAAGGAAAGAATCCCAAATCAAACAAAATCCAAGGATTAGCAACCAAAATATATGCCTTGACTTGCAGTCCCGATGGAAGTGAAAACTTCCAACTATCAAGCCCTAAAAATATAAATCAAGAAGAGCATAATCTCGATGAATCTCAAGCCTAATGGAAGTAATAACTTCTAACTACTAAGCCATAATAGATAAATCAGGAAATATGGAACCCAAATAAAACGAAATCCAAACCAAATACAGAAATCAATATCCAATAATACTATCTCGACTTACCATCTCAATGGAAGTAAAATCTTCTGACCGTTAGTCCTAGAAGATAGCAAGAAATACAAATCCCAATAAAATCACAACTCATACAAAATATAAAAAACAATATCCAAATAATTATCTCGACATCCTAATGGAAGAGATAACTTCTGACTGTTAGGCCCTCATAGATATCCAGAATACCAACTCAAATCAATATCAAAATCAACCTAACACACAATGTGCAAAATCATTTATCTCGACCCCCAGTCCTTGGAGAGACGAAACTCTCGATTGAATGGTTCTAGAAGATAAAAACAACAAATCATATAAAAACGAGATCCTCGGCCATTGGCTCTTATGAGAGGATGACAGATAAGCTCATAGCATGTTTTTAATGTCATAAATAGACAACACTCAGTTGTCTCGGGTTAGGGTATTTCAATGACAGACTAACACGTAGCTAGTCCCTAATGTCATATGACCGTCGTCTCTAATGAGGTTGTAATATCAGATATCTAAAATATAATGGATCCACCTATGTCATCCAGTGGGGAGACTAACGTGCCACAACACTGCTCCAGAAAAAGCTAATCACCACAGCCCATTTTCTATAGTACCTAAGTTACTCCCAGAACTATGACACTTGTATCTATACCATGTCATAAACATGCTGTTGGACTACACTAAGCCTTGGCTACGATTCCTACTTGGCCTTGGTAATAGACTGCTGGTCCTTAAGTGACGTTAAGGCAATGAGTCTAATGAGAGAAATAACTCTCGGCCTACAACTCAACATGGTGACATCATAGATCCGGGTGTAACCCCGCAATCGGGACCGCTAGGATGGATAACTAGCCTATCTGGTAGGTCTAATTCATGCGCTCTTCATAGTGGTATGAACCCTATGATGTAGATTCCTATTAATACTCTCAACTATATAAATCTTGATGAGAGCAATAACTAGTACTCTCGACTTTAGGAGTCCAGATGAGAGTGGCAACTACTGCTCTTGACTATATGAGTCTTGATGAGAGCATATCAACATAATAAATCCTCACTACTAGCCCTAAGAGTATTATACACTTGACTAGTTAATCCTAAGAGGATAAATATATAAATCCAACATATCTCCAGCTTGTAGCCCTTAGAGAGTAATAAAACTCTCGACTATTAAGCTCTAAGGAGTCACCTCTAGATGATATCACAAATTCCTAACCCATCTCCAGAATATAAGTGACATTTACTCACTAATAGTAATCGAATAAGTATTACTTAACTGTCTCATACCACTCAGTCTTACTCGAACGTTTACTAGAAGCTAGTAAACTACACTCTTTAAACAACAAATACTCTATAATATGAGTCAATAGAATAACTAAAAAAATATTATCGAGCATCCCAAACCACCTGGTACTACTAATTTGTTTATTTAATATTCTCATTATGTAGGATAAAATCACAAATCATTAATATAAATCATTTCAATTCAAACCATATATGAAAGGGGATTATAACTCGAAGCTCTCAAATCCATTAAAATATTTCATAATTTAATTTATCATTAAAATAGATTGTATGTATAAAAAATTCCCTTTCCAAAATATTTCTTGAATCATTTATATCAAATCAAAATAAATCTTCTTATCATATAGAAGTACTCATAATATTAAATAAATAAATTTCAAATCACCAAATTATACAAGTTAAAAGGGACTTATATTATAATACTCTTAAAACCATTTAATAGTATTTCAAAATTGGTTAATCTTCAAAATAGGCTTATATAGTCAAAAGTCCCTTTTTCAAAAGTATCACTTTAATCCTAATTATTAAACACACACTTTACAAAATAAATTCTTTTTCGAAAATATTATCAACACTTTTCAATTATATGAAATCATCAAATAAACTAATTTTGAACCTATAAATATATAAAAAGGGAAATATACTTTAAACCCCTTAAAAATAGGTTCTTATAATCAAAAATACTCTTGAAATTCCCTTTTAATCCTTTTTACTAAATATTCAATTTTACCAAGGAATTTCCATTTTGGAAGTATTATTAAAAAACCTATCATTTATACTTATAAAAATTCCATACATATCAATGTTGAAAACTCTCCATTTTTATTTCCAAATAAATTTTATATTCAAACAACTTCTAATAAATCATTTTATTTTTCCAACCACTTTTATTTATATATAAATATATACTTCAATTTAATTTTAAAATACTAAAAATAATTTGTCGAAGCATACAAAAATATTTAAAAACCAGAAGTCATTCGAACATCCGAAATACAAATTATGGAGTGAAATTCTCCAAAATCATCAAACAATCAACTAAACAATTTTATCACATGGTCGGGTCGAATTCCATCCATCCGTAAAATGCACACCACACATAAATATTCTACTCAAATCAAAATGCAATTGGATAACATCTCCTTTGCATTTCGGACAATCCAATATACACAAAATCCCCAATCTAATCCAAATTCACACAATTCAAACCAATATTCCAAACAACCATTTCAACCAAACAATTCAATAAATAATCGGGATAATAGACATATAATGCACGGGGATATAAATATAGATGTGTGAGTGTAAAAATCACCGGAATTCCAAACCAAACTATCTCCTACAAGCCACCAATCTCCATCAGCCCGCTCTAAACCAATGCGCACCTCTTTGTACGTGAAGCCATCACCAACAGTTGTTCCCTAAAATTTCGATCATCCTCCTGCAAGTTGATTCACACTGAGACAGGATCGCACGGAACCTCACCCACCTTGCATACGAGACCTAGTCGCTTGCCACCGCGGTCGTCGCCTCCCTCTTCGCGTCGTTGATGATGCAAAGCAGAGTTGCCTCCACCGCGTGCATATGCGATTTTTTCTTTCTTCTTTTCTTTTAGATCACGATTTCGTTTTTTAGATGAAGCCTGAAGGATCTAGGGCACGATCTGGTTTTGGGAAGTTTGGGTACGGGTTAGCTAGGTCAGAGAATGTGTTAAATTTAATGTTTATAAGTGGGCTTGGGCTTTGTTTTGGATTCTATTTTTTAATTTATATTTTGCTCGTTGTTTTATTATTTATTTTCTTTACTTTTATTTTTAAATAACCTTTCCAATAACTTGTAATTAAACTCCAATCAAATTGATCCACACTGCCTTTTGAAAATTATATTTCAATAACTACACGCTTTTCTTCATTTCAATGTCCGCATATTTATTTTTCCCTATTTTAATCATATAACTATTACTTACACTTAAAAATATTTTATATTCAATTTCAAATAAATTATCCGAAATGAATTTATTAGATCAAAATCTTTTATTAAACATAATTTAAATAACTAAAAATTCATTGAAATCCAAGCTTAAATCACATCAAAAGAAATCCAAGCTCAAACCTGAAAAGAATTATTATATTTATATATGGTGTAGAAAGTAGGGTTGTTGCAAAACCCTTATTTAAACTTAAAAGAAATCCAAGCTCAAATTACATCAAAACTCTTCGATTCGACTGTCGGTGGTAAAGCAGTTCGGGAGCCAGCAACTCTAGAACTTGGAATTTGATTCAAGGAGCCATTTCATCATTTCAAAGTGAGATCTCTAGGCCTTGGTGAAAGATATTCAACATGTTTACTAATTCATTTAATATTACTATATGTTATTGTAATATATTGTAGGTAATTAGATTATATTACAATCTAGTGTATCGATTTTCTATCACATATTGGATGGTTGAATATATTGGTGCATCTATATATTAAAAAACAATTATTTTGTATGTTTGCAGGTATTAAACTGACGGCCTAAAAAAGTAAAAAAGACACAAACCCTTTTTTTCAATTAAATAATATTATATATGATTTTATCAATTAACAATGTATCCTAAAGATTAAAATCATATAATAATTATTTCAAAATCTCTAAAATTTTAGTTTTGCACAACAATAATTCGAAAGAAAGTTTTACTTTATTTTAATACATAGTTATATGTATTACATATTCAAATATTAACATAGCTATTGCTTAAACTAGAAATTGATTATACATATACATACATATATATATATATATAATTTGAAATTAGTTATAAATTTTATTTAATAACATTACATAATTTTTATATTTTGAAAACAATTTTTTAATATTCTCAATAATTAATTTCGATCGATTTTTTAAATTATTTTATAATTGTTTATATTAAAATTATTTTATAAATCCAAATTTTTTTTGTCATGAGCTCCATGTCAAATAGAATCAATTTATACAACTTTTATTTATATACATACATATATATACATATATGTATATATGTATTTGCACATGTGTTTGTATATTTATAGTTATTTATTAACTAAAATAATAATAATTTTGTTCTCAAGTTTGCAGTAACAATTAAAAAAATTAAAATTATTTTATATTAATTATTAAATGATTTTATCATTTGATATAAGTGAAAATTTTGTACAAATACATCTTAAATATTTTATATAAATTTTTACAATTATTATTTCCATATGTTTATATATAAATATATGATTGTATTTTATAAATGTATAATTTTTTTTCTGTATGTATGTGTGTGTGTCTATATATATAATGCACGCACGCACGCACGCGCGCGCGCACACACACACATATATATATTCATTTAGACAGCACATAGAATACTATAGGGGTTAACATGTCCGTTGGAGTGTTAATCTCAACACCTATCCACGATCATGTCAAACCATGCACACTTTATCATGTTGCACATGCACGTACACACATATGTGTATATGATACACGTATTCAAACCTAATACAAAATAATATAAAGTAAAAATTTATTTATAAAATAAAATAAAATAATGATTTTACTTAAAAGAAGTTTAAAAAAGTTCTAAACGAATTAGACTTCATAGGCCCAACAAAGATCCAAAACGGTAAAAAAAATTAAAATTCACCAATTTTTTCGCCTTTGGCTGGCCCGGTTCTAATATTGACTACCCTTCGACACTTAAAAAATTATTAGACCAATGTTCCTTACTCTTTCAACCACCAATCACACTACCAACGCATTGTGAACAAGACCACCACATGACTTTATCGACTAATACACAACCTGCTAATGTAAAACCATATCGATACCCATAGTTTTAAGAGATTGAAATCAAAAAACATTTACATGAAATGCTTCAAGCCTACATCATTCAACCCTCCACAACTCATTTTCCTCATCAGTTTTACTTGTTAAAAAAAGGATAGATTGTGGAGATTTTGTGTCAATTGCCATCACTATCAAAGATAAATTTGTGATTCCAACGGTTGATGAACTTTTGAACAAATTGCATGGGTCCTATTACTTTTTAAAATTGGACCTACGAAGTAGTTACTATCAAACTCAAGTTTACCCTCCGGATATTCCAAAGACAACATTTGTACACACGGGGGTCGTTATGAATTTTTGGTTGTCATTCGGCCTAGCAAATATCTATTCAACTTTTCAAGCCATCATAAACAATATATTTTTCCCTCATGTCCAAAAATTAGTTCTAGTTTTCTTTAACAATATATTAGTTTATAGTGACTCATGGTCCTCTCATTCATTTTACTTACAAACTACTTTCAACATTCTACATTCTCAGCAATTTTATGCCAATCTTTCAAATTGTGCAAATGGACCAAAAAAACAGACGTGTGCTTAATTGGCCCAAACCAATTTCGGCTATATCTATTAGGGTATCCTCGGACTATCAGCTACTATTAACGGTTCATACATAATTACACAGCTATATCTGACCGATTATCCGATTACTACAAAAAGATTCGCCTAATTGGATAGAAGCAGCAGATAACATATTTCACCATTTAAAAATTGCCTTAACACAATCACCGATGCTTCATCTTCCCACTTTCACCATCCTCTTCGATGTACAGATCGATTCTTCCAAAATTGCAGTGGGTGCCATATTATCCCAAAATAATCATCCCATAGCATTTCACAGCCAACATTTACCCCCTCACCCCCGCAACAAATATAAAATAAAAGTTACATTGTTTGTCGCTACTATGACCTTCTCAATGATGATTTTTATTCTATCTTGGCTCAAAAAGAAGAAATCTAATGATATAAAATAAAATCGAGCATTCATTACCTTCCATTTTTACATGTCCACCTACTCCCGAGAAATGTTCGTCGTCACATCAGCCATTCAATTTTGGCACCATTACCTTATGGGCTACATATTTACCATACTAATCGACCATAAAAGCTTACGCCAACTAGTGACACTGACCATCCAGGCCCTCAACAAACATCGGTGGCTTACCAAACTACTTGGTTTTGATTTCGAGATCTATTACAAACCCTTCTCCCAAAACAAAGCAACGCATGGTCTATCGAGATGGTCGAATGAAGCTCTCATGGTTACAATTTCACAACCGATCTGTCATATTGCCTACGACATACGCTTGGCAGGACTGCAAATCCAGACTACCAACATTTGCTCTAAACAATATAATCGGGTACAAATTCTTCAACTAAACTACATCTTTGTGATGGGCTACTGCTATAAGGGAATTGATTTTTTGGTCTCACTGATGAACAAGTGCAACACAAACTAATCAAGGCATTTCAATGTTCAAATGAGGATGATACCGTGTACCAAAGCCACAATGGCAAGTCTTGTAGCAAGCCTATATTAGCCTAATATGGCTCACATAGTTAGGAACTTTGTCCTAAATTGCTCAACATGTTTACAATGTAAACCAGGTAATTCTACTACTAAAGGACTTCTCCATCCATTACCCATTCCATCACAAATTTGGAGTGATACCAATGGATCTTATTACATCTTCCTTATTCCTTTGGTAGATCTTCCATTTGGGTAATCAGAGACTATCGAAATATGCACATTTTTGTGCCTTGGCGACTTTAATTTCAGCCACACAACTTACTGCGTATTTTGTTCATAAATATATCTGTCTATATAGATTTCCTCGTTCAATTGTTTTAAATCGAGACCAACTTTTTCTTAGTAAATTTTGGTAAGAACTCTTTAGTCTCCGTAACAGGAAACTCTAAATAAATAACATGTATCATCAATAAACGGAGGGGCAAACGGAGGTAGTAAATTATTGTTTGGAAACTTACTTTATAGCCATAATAAGAGATGTGCCAACTAAATGGGTTAAGTATTAGAGACGGTTTGGCACAGGTCCCTAATAAGTTTCAAAATACACAAAAACCCCATTAAAAAAATTTTGTAAATTAGGTCCCTAGAATTAAGTTACCGAATAATGACATACACTTATGCAATTATTCAGTAAATAATTGCAGACATTTATGCAATTATATCAAAAAATTGCAGACATTTCCACAATTATTCACTAAAAAATTGTGGAAAATTCCACAACTATTCACCAAAAAATTGCGGAAAATTCCGCAATTATTCACCAAAAAAATTACGGAAATTTCCGCAATTATTCACCGGAAAAATTGCATAAATTTATGCAACTTTTGAATATAATTGCATAAATGTCTGCAATTATTCAGTGATTAATTGCATAAATATATACAATTACTTAGTAACTTAATTCTAGGGACCTAATTTATATACTTTTTTTACTGGGATTTTTGTGTATTTTGAAACTTATTAGGGACCTGAGCCTAATATTCACTGAGAGTTGGTTATGTTAGAAAAACGAGTTGTTATGCTATAGCATAGAATAGGTTGAGGTGGATTGCTCTTTTGCTTTCTTTATTTCTCTTTTTCGTAATAGCACAAATTTGTTACAAAGTATTGGCCTAGATGATGCCATCTGTCAAGCTAGTTATCGGTTTTAACGAAGGCATGTTATAATCAATTCCCTTATTGCATTCCTATTCTCCGCCCTTCTCCTTCTCTGACTTTTGTCTTTTCTCCTTCTTAAATTTAGCACCACATTAGGCTATTGCCATTTACTCCAAGCTTGTCTTGCTGTAATGATGTGCATATCCATTGGCTTGCTGTCCACTATCTCCACAAAACAATGAATGCATTCTGTTTACTTTATACTGCCTATTAACTATTTAGTGTGCATTAGCTAGCCGCGTTAAGTCTTAGCTTCATGTTTATAATTTTATGTGTATAGTAGGTTCCTAAATGGTTATTTTTTGTCAGCTCTCTGCCGATACTTTGACCTGCCACCTACTAGGCATCTTGGCAGCATTTACCAACTATTTTACAAGTTATTTTGAGTGTTGTGCGCAATTTAAGGATGGCTAATTACTCAAAAAAAGATGCCTATCCCGTCTAAATTCGTATGGTGTCATTCAAAATATTCAAACCCTTTACGTTTACAAAGTAAATGTTGGGCTTGAATTAAATCTTGTTTTGTGCTTGTATGACATTGAAAACTGTCTTAATTATGGTGCAATTCAATAGATCATTTCATTTTAAACTACGGAGAATTTCTTTCAGTTTAACCATATTCTTACGCATACCAACAACTAAGCTTATATCCTCTTTAGTTAATCTTGTAAAATACAATAGCCTATGATTTTTGTTTGATGATAATAAATATATATAATCGTTTAAATGTATTTGTTATTATACTATTTTATTTTTCCACATAATTAAATAAATATTTGTTGAATAAAATAAATAACTCGGAATTCATATTTAAAAAAATATTTTATTCAAACAAATATTTTATTACAAATTCAAATAGTATAAATTTAAACTCTCGCTATACAAATTTCAATTACAACACAATTTTCACTATACAATTTTACATACATATTTCAACTCACTACATAATTCACTCGTCACTCGTATTTGATCTTCAACACTATTCCAACCTGCATCCAGCATCTGAACTATCGCCAAAATAAACACTGACGCGGTAAAATTGAAAAAGAAATATTTTGCAGTGCATAATGAAGTGTGTGTGTTTTGAAAAAATTATCTGCCTAAGTTATTTGGGTTGTTCATCATCATTCTTTTAATTCATCTTACACGAACAACTTATGACATGCATGGTGTATTACTGTACATGCCACAAGGTCGTGCACACCAATATACAATTGCTTGTTAAAATAACAGGGACAAGTGAGCACAAGGTTAAATCCAAGCCAAGACTGGATTCAACTCAAGTGCAAATGACTCGAACAAAAATAAAACACAAAGTATACATGCACTATTACATGTACAAAGAAGCAAGAACCACACAAACAAGGTCGAGTTGAATGCAAGTATTTCAAAAATGTACACATGGTCAATCCAGTTCTAAACATACAACATAAGTGACTTTAAAATGAAAACTACATGAAGGTACAAGTACAAGGATGGCACAAGTACATGAAGTACACAATCAAACCATGGAACAAAAAGCAAATGCATAGTGCAGACCAACCACATACAACAAGACAGCATCTCGAGTTTTAGTTTCAAATGCAACTAGGTTCATAGTTGAACCAGACAACAAAATGTACAAAGAGCAAACAATGTCAGTTTCACTTGAGGCATGAACAACATATGCAACCAGTCCAGAACAATACACATGTACACATTGGAGCTAGCAGTTCAACATTCTCACATATACAAAGGATATGTATACAAGAACGAAGACAGCAATTCAAAATCAGACCAGACAAAAGTGCACCGGACTTCAAATACAACCAAACCTCAAATGGCACAAAGGCACAAGGAATCCTCATGAAACATGACTCGAACATACCCAACAAACATGACAACAGTTCTCTTAAATAATGCAGACTCAACCAAATGTACATAGCAACTCAACATGATAGTACAAAGCTTTAGACATGCTCACAAGCTCAGATTGGTTAACATGAACACACTGGAGCATGCAAACATTCAGGCATTACTGCAATGAACACATTGAAGCTGCAACAATAACATACACACATGTATACATATATACAGTGTCATCAATCTGCATTTAGGCTTAGACACAGCAAGTTTAAACAACCAGAATTCATACCAGAGCCATTACACACATATATACATAAATGTATGTATGTATGTATATACATGGTGACACACAAATATACAACAAATACAGTGAAGCAGCACTGTTCAAAAATTCAGTAGAAATTCAAACAAAGTCAAGGAGTTGGTTCAAAAAGTAATGGATAGACTGTAAAAGAACTATTCGAACAAGGTCCATGAAATGACAGTGAAGCCGTGGGTCAAGAACAAGGTCAAGGAATGGTTTCAAAATGAAATGACAAAATAAACAACACTGTTAAATTATTCAGAAAAGTTGTAGTTGATAAAAAAAAGTGAACAAGTCATAGCCACAGAACCCAAAAAGTCACAGTTGATAATATGATGAATAGGTCAAGGCAGCAAAGAACGGAACCAAGTCAAGTACCATTAAATTCAAATGTCAACCAATTAAAAAGTCAGATATCAGGAGGTCAAAACTTCTCAAATTCAAGTTGTAGGAGAAAAGAACGGAACCGATTCAAAAATTCAAATATATTCAACTAAAGAACAAGTCAGAATCATCACAACCGTTCAACCAAAAATTGAATGGGCGAGCAAATAAATTGAAGAATTCAAACCAATATATACGAATGAAAGTATAGGGTTTTTGACCCATATAAATTAAATCATCATCATCAGCAAATTCATTCGAGTTCGAAACAAAAATTCAGAGAGCTTACTTAGAACAAACCATAGAAAAAGTCCGAAACTCGAATCAAGTCAAGCATAATCAAAATAAAAAAGGGGCAAAATCACATACCAATTTCATACCATTCGAGCTCGACAAAATTGAAGCAACCATGAGCACTCAAAGCCAGGAAGTCGATTGACGAAGCAAGTCAATGCAATAGCATACTTCAATCAATCAATATCACAAGTGGCGGCATCAATCAAACGAAACCCTAAATTTAAAGAGCAACAAAAGAACGCCGAAGAAGAATAAAGGGAGACAGATTATTTATTTTACTTGGGCCATAGTTTTTAATTTATATTGGGCTTCAATTTTACAATAGGGATTTTTTTAGTCATAGTTTTGTTTTTAGTAATTTTCTCTTTTTAAACTTTTGTAAAATTCTAGCTGTGTAACTAGGTACGAACTACGGTTTTATAGTTCGAGAATTCGCAACTCAGTGGCTGAGTTGTGGCAGAGTTTTGAGCTTAGAGTTAGGTTAATCAAGTTAGCAGGTATCACAAGTTTACGTGTGTTTGTAAGCGTCAGATTACTTAATTTCTAGTAGAAACCTTGGGGGCAGCACGTAGGCAAGTTTTTACCCAAGCTGGGTAAATCTGTGTGTGATTTATACTGCATCACTTTCTACTTTTATTTTTATTTCTGCATTAATTATTAATATCACCCTATCCACCTCCTTCTAAGGTGAAAGAGATCCTACAAATGGTATCAGAGCTAGGAACAAAAACCATTTTTTGTTTTTAAAAAATTCGAATATTTTTAAAAATGGCTTCTTCTATTAATAAATTTGCTGAGGGTCAATCCATAGGTAGACCATCCATGTTCAATGGTGAATATGCATATTGAGAAACTAGAACGAATTTAAAAAAAAAACCATAGATGCATGGAATATTATTGAAACAGGATATAGGACACCAACATTAATGGTAGATAATCAAGAAGTTGAAAAACCTATGGATCAATGGACAGATCTTGAAAATAAACTGCAAACTACTAATGCTAAAGCTATGAATTCTATTATTTTCTCATTAGATCAAATTGAATTTAACCGTGTCTCACATTGTTTAACTACGCAGGAAATCTGGCACACGCTTAAAGTGACTCATGAAGGAACCTCCCATGTCAAAGAATCTTGCCTTGCCATGCTTAGTAGCGAGAACGAGAACTTCACAATCGCAAAGGATGAAAGTGATGAAGATAATGATGAAAGCACTAGCAGTGAGAGTGATAAAGAAAATTTGTGTTTTTGAGGAGAAACAAGTAACAGCAATGATGACGAGCCAAGCGAGTTATCAAAACTTACTCACTCGCAATTACTTGTATATTTTCATGAAGTAAATAGCTGTTTTGAAAGACTTAGGGAGAAGTACGCTAAAATTGAATCACAAAGAGATAGTTTGATAGAACTAAATATGCAGATTGATCAAATGGTTCAAAACCATAGAAATAAAACCCTAAGTGTGATAATTGTCCATCATTAGAAGAGGAAATAAAAATGTCAGAAACTAAAATTAAATCGCTTGAAAATGAAATTCTTATTTTGAAAGAAAGTGAAAATACTAGGAGAGAAAATTCTATTAAAAAGTGCACTCTGTTATTGAATGAAAATGAATCTCTCAAGTCACAAGTCCAATAATTGTCTACAACTTTAGGAAAATTCTACAAAGGAGAAAGATCACTAAATATGATATAAGGGAAACAAACTGTTAATACTGTTAGACAAGGACTTGAGTATACTCAATATGAAAGAGTTAGAAGTGAAACTAATCATGTAAACTCTTAGTGCACGATTTGTAGAAAAATTGGACACAATCAAAATAATTGCTGGTTTAGACCCAAACATACGAAAACCGTACCAATTTGGGTTCCTAAAGGCACGAATGTAAAAACCCTTAAAGTCAAACAAATCTACGTGCCAAAAGGAACAAACATAGATTGTCTTGGTTCTACACAAACTTGTTTTTCAAAATCTTTTGTCACTAACAATCATGGACCTATAAAAACAAATAGGTCACAAAACTCTTTCCTCGTGTAGGTGTGTTGGCAGGCTAAGAAACAGCAAGAGTGACATCTAGATTCTGGCTGTTCCAAGCACATGATGGGCGACAAATCAAAGTTCCTTAGCCTAGAGAAATACAAAGGTGGCAGAGTCACAATGGGAAACAACAATGTATTATATGTTGAAAATCTACACCATAATCTGATTTCGATTAGCCAGTGATCAACTGGGAAAATTTAAAATCATCTTTTCATGTCAAGAACACTGTAAGTACTTCTAGAATCCTTGAACTATTTCATATGGATCTATTTGGACCTAACGATATTGCAAGCTTAGGTGGTAAGAGATATCGTCTTGTATTAGTTGATGTTTACTCTAGATACACGTGGGTACACTTCTTTATCTTACTGCTTCTAGACCATACATTATGTTCTTTGTTTGTTTATGTGCACTGTTTCAATCAAATCCAAAAGAATTTCATTTAAAAGATGTAAAAAGGATTATAAGGTATCTGTTGCACACCCCATGATTTGGTCTATGGTATCCAACTAATGATAACTTTGAGTTAAAAGGATATTCAGATGCAAACTATGTTGGAAGTCTAGTTAATAGAAAAAGTACTAGTGGAACGTGTTTTATGTTAGGACATTCGTTAGTTGCATGTTCAATTCGAAAACAGAATTGTATTTCATTATTGACCACTAAAGCATAGTATATTGCTCTAAGCGGTTGCTCTACTCAAATCTTATGGATGATACAAACTTTGCAAGACTATGGTCTAAATTTTAAACGAGTTCCACTTATATGTGATAGAAAAAGTACAATTGATCTCACAAATAATCCTGTACATCATTCTCGCACCAAGCATATAGATGTTAGACACCATTTCATTAGAGATCACATTTCCAAAGAAAATACCTGTATAAATTTCATTTCAACTGATTTTCAATTGGTAGACATTTTTACAAAACCCCTTCCAGAAAATAGTTTTTGTGGACTTCGTCTCAGTTTAGGCATTTTAGAAATTAGATTTTATATTTTTGGATTTGATCTTAAATGCCTATGTTAACTAATCTGATTCCCTATTGATTGTCGAAAAGTAAATAGTGACTGAAAAAAATGATGAGTGTTGATCTTGATCATACGTTATGTCTTGAGAGAGTATATTTAGTAAGTTTCTTTAAAAATTTAAACAAAATTTGTAATGACTTTGGTTGGTAAAAATTTCATGACCATCTCTATTTCTATCATATTTCTACGACAATCACTCATCAAAATCCAATATAATATGTCAAAATGTGGTATTTAAACAGAAAATTATTCATTTTTTTAATTAATTAGCAACAAAAGCATCCAAAAGTACTCACTCTCATTTAAAAGTCCTCACGGTTATGCATGGGTGAACTACTTGGAATCTTTGATTATGTGCTTTCATGCTCATTTAAAAGTACTCACGGTTATGCATGTATGGAACACATATCAAAATTGGTTAAAATATGCGAGTTGATTCTAACCTCATTTAAAAGTCCTCACGGTTATGCGTGGTTAAAAGATGCTTGGAATTCATTTTTTAATAAAAATTGAAAATGCTACTAATCTCATTTAAAAGTCCTAACGGTTATACATGGTTAGTAAGTATTTAAATTCCTGTGATAAATATACCACAAACGGACACGACTATATGATCTTTTATGCCGACATCACCTCTATCACTCTAAAATGGAATATGCGCCTAACAGAGTATTTATGATTTTTTTTAATTTTTTATTGAAATTTAATATTTATACTCGATAAGGTATTAATGTTGTATTAATGCTTATCACGTTATCACTCTTATCTAACACTATTACTCTTTTGCTGATAACAAAAGAGGGAGAGAAGTTAATATTTTGGCAAATAAGCACTACACCATAAACGATATTTTGATATGGCTAAAAGCCGTATCAAAATATGCCGAGCTTAATATTTTGATACGGCTTTTAGCCGTATCTAATGAGCCAATTAGATACGGCCTTAGGCCGTATCTAATGTATCAATTAGATACGGCCATTAGCCGTATCTAATTGACACGTTAGATACGGCCAGAAGCCGTATCTAATTGACAAATAGGCAGCGTCTAATAAACCAATTAGATACAGCTAAAAGCCGTATCTAATTAGTCAATTAGATATAGATATATAATCAATATCCAATATATAATATTATAGACCTATTCATATCCAATATATAATATTATAGACCTATTCATATCCAATATATAATATTATAGACCTCAATAATCATTCCGAGACATCAAAACAAATAATATTATAGACAGTGCACATTCAAATGATTCAATAATCCACATTACAGTGCGTAATAACTTAACAATATCATTACATAATATTATTACATAATACTAGCATTTAGCACATTAATATATCGCAGTAGCGGATACTAGAAAACACTATCGCTCCAGTACCAAGATCCAAATACACAACAATAATACAAATGTATCACATTACTACATAATACAAATACACAACAAGCCTCTATTATACTGTGTTGTTACGGCAGCCACTGCACAATGCAAAGCCAAAGAGCTAACCCCTCCAGCCCAAAACATCTACACAAGCATTACAAAATATTAGTACATCTTTAGTTTTAGGAGTTAAATCTATATTACGGTTCATTGCAACTACATTTTTTTCCATTTGGTTATGTGAAAACTCAGATTTAGAAAATGCATCTGGATGCAACTAGTAAATACCCAAACACAGACTCAATACACCATAAAGAATTAAAGACTAAAAAACTTTTTTCAGTGGGATGCTGCCAGTGGGAGTATGTAGGTGATTGGAGAATGATGTAGTGAAGTGGGATGTTCTACAGAGGATAGTGACTTTGTAGGTGATCGAAGTGGGATATATGTACATTGAAGTGGGTATGAAGCTGTTTGGGTGTATGGGAAAAGATAACTGACTATTCTATTGTTATGTTATTTACTTAGCTACATTTGTTTGTATGCATCAGTATCTAACGTGTTTGAAATACCGTATAGGTCATGATGCGATGAATAAAGAGCTGCTTCATGTGGTCTTCTAATGATTACCATGAGCACCAAGTTCTGTGCCAGCACTAGTTCAAACAACTCAAAAGTGGAAACAGCCACAATGCTCACTAGTCAATTTTGCATTGTCAAAACTTTATCTTAGTTCTGTTTTACTTTTACAGTTGCCAATTGTCCATCTAGTTCCGAGAGAAAAAAAAAGAAGTGATAGTAAGTTATTATGCATGTTGAGAATGTAACAGCTATAGTTGTTGGGGAATTGTTTTTGTATGAGAAGCGTATTTGATTATGCCAACCCTGTTTAAAGTTGCAGATTTTGATGAACGTTGTATGCTATTTGTATATATAAATTTATCATTCTGCATTTGTATTGTAGACTAATATATTCTACTGCTATAATTAAGCTAAGTTTGCAGATAGTTTCACGTCCGGAGGTGAATAAAATACTATAATGAAAGTTTTGAAACACTTTGTCAGATCACCGATTGTAGTTGAAACGAGGAAGATAAATTTACCTTTCATGCAACATTTTAATTGAAACAAGACGTGTTTTAAGAAATTCAGCATCAGCGCAACTTCTAAAAAATGGGCAAATAACTTCATTAAATAACTTTAGTTCACTCCAGGCTATTTAAATGTTTCCTATGAACTAACGTTATTCAACTCGCTAGATGTTTTTAATTTTATAATTCATTTATCTAAAAAGATGTTTTATGGTATATTAACAACTTAAAATATATTAATCTGAATTGGAATTAAATTCAAATCAATTTAATGGGACTTGAAATATCGACCACATAAACAGAAAATATACCTGCTCCATCATCTAGATATATCGAATAAGACACTTCAGATGGCACACATATCCACCCACTCCAACATCAACAAAGGTCTCTGCAAATTGATGATTCATTTTGTTGGTTCTCTCATCTGGTAGCAGTATACTGTCCAACACCATTTTGTAATGTGTGGATGGTACAGATTTCCCATGGATGTTGGACAATGTAGAATCTCTGCATATAGTACCTGTTGCAATAAAAGGGAATATTTATTATTATTTAAGTTTTCTACTTATTATGTCATAAATGTTTAAATGTTAAAAATACCTGTTCCTATTACTTCTAAATCAGAGTTGAGGATTTCACATTTTTGATTGTTCGTAACATTAGTCGATTCCTGGAACTGCGAAGCAATGAATTCAGGAGCATTGAATTGTGTGGCGCGTCCTCCATCAGAAGAATTGACCGGTGCACGAATTCCCTGTTCAATATTTCCCACCATGTTGATCAAAACCTCCATTTTCCCAGACAAATTTCCCACTGTACCCTCCAAACTTCCCACCCTCATTTTCAACTCATCCTGCTCGCCATGAACATGTCGGAGTCGTTTCTATGCAATGGCACAAGCCTTAACTTTAGTCTTTGGTATAACGGTCCCAACACCGCGGCTCCTACCCCTTGCATCCTTACCAAGCACTTGTGATAAGATGTCTTCATCCACTGTCAATTTTTCTTCATCACTATCAGTGATCTTTTCCTTCGCTTTCGCAATTTGATCCTGTAATATGATAATACTTACATGAATAAGGAATTTTAAAGAATATGCAAGTTAATATTTGTTTAACTTACAAAGTATGAAGAAGTGGCATCTGATATGCTACCATCTTTTTTTCTATGTGTCTTCTCCCATACTTGACGACGACTGATATTTGTTGATGGACTAGCAACGATCTGCAATACAAGTTGATGCAATGACATGAATATCCAATCACAATGTGTAAATAATTTGAATGAAAATGAATATAAATTACCATTTCTTGTTCTATTTTAGCGTGACTTTTACGTCCTGCATGATGAGCATAACTGAGCAATGCTCTGTTTTTTTTTCCTACCTCCCTTCTTCCGCTCGCTTCAGGCGTTGCTTCATTTTTTACGAACTCTGCCCAATCTTCTTGAGCAATTGTAGGTGGGCAATTTTTCAACCGTTCTTCGTCATTGTTGAAAGGGTCATAATAAACTACTCTCAAGTTTTTCTTATATCTCCTAAAAGCCTCGGCCATTCTCTTTAAAAACATTTCCTTTGAAAGCGGATCGAGCTCATAAATTTTCTGCAAAAAATATATTAAATTATGTGTTGTGCAAAGAGTTGAAACCATAAGGCTATTGAATGAAATAGTTGTTGTCAAACAGATAAGGATACTTACCACCAATTCGTTCCAAATATTGTCCTTGTATATTCCAGGTACTTTATTCCAACTTATATATGCTATCGGCACATGAGCTCTTACTAGTTTACCGAGCATAGTAGCGATTTTTCCAGCGTTATCTGAGACCGGAATACCAAGTAAGTTTTGATCAACTTTCTTCGCCTCTGAACATGACGAATGTGAAGATGGTGGATTTTCTGACATAGTTTCCTGCAAAATTATTAAGTGACAACACCTGGAATTGCATTGGAATGTATAAAATATTCAAAACCATATATACACACAATCGTGCAATTAAAAATATACAGACACACAATCATGTGATGTACGAATACTAATAAGTTAACATATGGATTTGGTAAGGTCTTCTAATTTTTCATTGTCTTCAAAAGCTAATTGATAGACGGTAGGGAACTCAATGTCATCCACATTTGTAGTCAACCGTTTTGGTGTATGCAAGACCACAGACCATCCGTTATTTTTTAAATCTTTTGAGTAGAAAACTTGACTCGCTTCTGATGCAAGAATAAATGGCTCGTGATTCACATTATTTTTGTTCTTCAATTTCCCTAAATTTACCATGATGAGGTTTGAAATGGGATCTATTTTGCAACCATTGACCTTATCCTCGACTTTTACCCAATCACAATAAAAAACTGTTTGTTTGAAGTCAGTGTAATCCAACTCAAGTATCTGTTGAATGACTCCGTAATACGTTGTTTCTGCTTCCTTATAATTTTTATCCTTGCCACTCGCTCTAAATTTTGTAATTGCTCTCATGCATACACCGCTATTTTGTGTTACCATACGGTCTTCGTACTTTTTCATGGAAAATGAAAATCCATTCACTTGGTACTTCATATAACTACGCGTTATGAACTTCGGCCCGTGCACTAACCGCCACAGAGTTGGATCAACATCGATGGTCTTTAACAGCTACATAAATTTTAATAAGTAAAAAAACATGGTCACAAAGGTGTATTGCACACTTATAAACACATGAAATACTTAAGACGAAGTTAAACCTCATTACGTAACCATAGATTAAAACTTTGAACTACTTCCACGGTGGTAGCCCTGCCTCTAGGTTGAAATCTAGTACTTTTCACATAGGAGTTATACCTCCTACGAAAAACACATATCAAAATGTATATATAAACTGAATTAAAAAAATTAAAATTCCAAACAAGTTCGTGAACTTACTTCTTCCATTCATCCAATCCATCGTACTTATTAAGGACCCATCTACGCACCTGTTCAAACTGCACTTGGGTTAAAGTTATGTCTTTACCATTATCCAGAGGTATCTCACCAGCAAACTCATCGTCCTCGTCTAAAAACGCTTCGTGGGTATGTTTATGATTGCCATCACCTCCGTTTGGCATATATTCCATGCAGTAAAGACTAGCTTCTTGTACGATATATCCTTCTGCAATACACCCTTCAATGTATCTTTTGTTGCGCACATATCCTTTATATGTTTTCATCAACCTATAAATGTGATCAATTATATACTGTAGACGAGAGCTATTTATATGAAATAATGATGTGCATAACTGAAATTAGAAATTTACCGTTCAAATGGATACATCCATCTACATCTGACAGGGCCACAAATCAACGCTTCATCGGCTAAATGAACCATAAGGTGGACACTGATATCAAAAAATGCAGGTGGAAAATGTTTTTCAAAAACACACATTGCTTCTACTAAGCTAGCCTTTGCTTTTAAAAGATGTTCCCTATTGATCACCTTTGAACACAAAATGTTAAAGAATAAACTAATACGATGAACAGCATTTCGTAGATCCTTATGTTGTGGATAAGAATGTTGAAGCAATACCGGAAGCAAATGCTGCATTATGACATGGTAATCACGTGACTTCATATTTCTTAGTTCAGGAGGATTGATGCTCACATTGTTGTGTGAAAGTTAGAAGAAAATTTGTTAGGCACTTTCAGATTTTTCAAAATGGTGCAAAACCATATCTTTTCTTCTTTGCTCAAAGCGAAAGTTGTCTTTGGTATGATTGTTTTATTTGTTTCAGGATCTTCCATCACCCACAACTTTTGTTTTATACCCATGATTTTCAAATCCTTGCGTGCATTGATGCCATATTTTGACTTATCTTTATGGTCCATAATGGTGCTGATGAGATGCTCTGTGACATTCTTCTCCGTATGCATAACATCAATATTATGTCGGACCAAATTTGCTTTCCAATATGGTAAATCAAAAAAGATAGACCTCCTATACCATCCAGAAATATTGTCAACATCTTCATTGGTTGACATTTTCCATTTTTGACCAATTTCTTCTTTTTGTTTACCAACTTTCATTTTGATATTCGCTACTTTCTTTTTAACTTGAAAACCAGTCAATGGCCATTTAGGACGACGAAGTTCTTGTTCGTTGTTGAAATTTGTCTTATCGTATCGAAACTTGTGTTCGTTAGGAAGAAACATTCGATGTCCCATGTAACACATCTTCTTACTTTCAGGAGGATAATAAGAACAAGTGTTTTCCCCACAAACAGGACATGCAAAGTAACCGTGAGTTGTACATCCCGATAAAGTCCCAAAAGCAGGGTGATCATGGATTGCCCACAGCAACCTAGCTCTCATTGTGAACTCAGATTTATTTAATGAGTCAAATGTAACTACTCCTTCCCATAACTGCTTTAACTCGTCTATCAACGGCTGTAAATAAACATCAATATCCTTTCCTGGTTGTTTTGGCCCAGAAATCAACAATGTTAACATTGAGAACTCCCTTTTTCATGCACATAGACGGAGGAAGATTATATGGTACTACAATTACTGGCCAACAACTGTAAGGGTTAGAGAGAGAAGCATGTGGACAGAAACCATCTGTTGCTATTCCAAGTGTGACATTTCGTGGCTCGGCAGCAAAAGTTTGATCAAATGAATCTGCGACTTTCCATTGAGAAGTGTCACATGGATGACGCATTACGGTTGGATCAGACTTGGCACGACCATGCCAGGTCATCGCATCTGCCATCCATGGTACAGTATACATTCTCTTCAATCTAGAAATTAAAGGAAAATGTCTTAATGTCTTTCGAGGTACTTTGGTGCATTTTCTCTCTTCGTTTAATGATGTCATATATCTTGGTTCATTGCAATTTGTATAAGAAACTTTGTTCGCATCATCTTTCCAGTACAATATGCAATCATTGATGCATGCATCATAAGTTTTGTAATTCATCCCAACTTGCTAATGATCTTCTTCACATCGGAGTACTTTGTCGGCAGCGTGTTACCTTCGGGGAGTAACTCCTTTATTAGTTCGAGAAGTGCAGTCATACCATTATCTGAAAAGCTGTATTGGGTCTTCAAGCTATTCAGTTTCACAATGGCATACAACTTCGTAATCCTATTTGAACATGAAGGATACAGTGGCTCTTTTACGCTACCAAAAAGCGATTTATACTTCTTACTTTCATTGGCCTACCAATCTGGATAATCAGTAGACTGCTCTCCAACATTAGCATGACCAGGCAATGAATTTGTAGGTTGAAAATGATGAAATCTATCTGCATCATTGACCAGATCTTCCATCCTAATATGTTCAGACTCAGCAGTAGTTCTGCCATGACTAACTGGTTGCTGTTTTTCCATCTCCGCCCTTTTTTCCCCATGAAAATACCATGTTGTATACGATTGGATAATACCCCATCTAAGCAAATGAAAATGAATGTCATCTAATTTGATCGTCTTCATATTTTTGCACCGGGTGCAAGGGCATAAATAAAATCCTTTCTTACCACCGTTTTCTTCAACAAAACTAATGAATTTCTGCACCCCGTCTATATAGTATGTAGATCTTAGATTTGATTCATTTATCCATTGTTTGTCTATGCTGAAAGACATACTGCCCTCCTATATCATATTTAACAGAACATGAGACTTGCCCTTCACTGGGTCCTCGTTCCAACTGCTCGAAAAGAATATTTTTGAAATTATATTGAGAAATTTGTTGTAAGATTAATTCTACATATTTAACTTTACTAAATTATATTGTTCTTGTTAAATATAATAGTTTTTTTTTCTATTGCCATTTTGCTAGTTCAGCATAGTCAGTTTATTAAGAAGTCCAAACTATACAGTTCAACATAAGTATATATATTGAAATTTCATATGTAACTGATTATTTTTCATAAGTTACCATGCAACTAATGAATTAGTCAGTTGTTATGAAGCTTAATACTTATGTATCAAAGTTATGTCTTTTTGAATGGAAATTGTACATTTTAATGCCTTGATGTTTGTAAATAACTAATGTAATATAACTATATAAGCTTAATTCGTATTGAACATGGGTTATTAAGCCTAGTTTATTTCTATTTTTAGCTCATATATATACTTATTTTTATATAAACAAAATTGCTTGTATCTCTAGCAGTTCAAAGTACCTATTGGACTTTGCAATGTTAGCACATACATCAGCTGGAAAGATTATCATCGCTTCATATAAATTGCTATGTCGTCATTGAATAACCAACAAACTTCATTTATACTTCTCCAATTAAAGCAACTGTTAAACAAAAGTGCAAATGATTGAAAGAAGGATTCGCACGCGGGTTATGACCAGCGACGTAACAATGAACCAATTGAAACTTACTTGGTATGTATTTTCAGTAACTCGAGTATTTACTACTGACAAAATTTCAGGCTATGGCGACAAAGATTTGGCGTAGCAGCATGCTATTCAAAAGAATCAGATCTCCTCTAAGAGTATTTAGTAATGAACCTTAGGTTTTGAAGAACCAGAAGAATAAGAAAGTTTTGAATTCATGCTTTGTGACCCATACATTGATCTAGTCAGAGTATTTGTTATCATCTATAAAGAAATAAAGAAACTAAACATAGGTCAGTTTGTTATCATCTGTGTGTGTGTGTGTGTATATATATATATATATATATTAATCAATAGTCCATGCTGTTTGCTAATGCTTTATGAATTTACCCACTGTATGCTAAATCATAATATGCTGAATCAAGGTAAACCATTTTAGCACTATAGATTTCCATCTGGCAGCGATGGCATATATTTGGTAGTGGATGAAAATGGTAAATTTGGACAGGAAGGTTTTTAGAAAACTTTGAATATGCTTGTTCCTACTAGAGCATATATACATGAAGTTGAAAGTTATGGGTATTCTAATTTTTAAATTAAATTCGGTATTATATTTATTTGGCTAAACATCAATGATTTAATCGACACATAAATTTGTCAATTGTCATTATTAATTATGTTGCTTTCCAAGTACCAATGTCATGTGTAGATAAAATTAATATAGCCTCAATCGTCACCATGTGATAGTCCTTATATTCTAGATTGGAATACAGTTGAAAGATGTAGACCATGTATCATGTGTCCGTTTAATCAAAATAGTACGTTTGCTTTAAATGATGAATGTTTAATGTATGAATATGAGAAATTATGGAAATAAATATGAGATATATTACTCCATGTATAACCAGTTGTCCACTTCGGTTCAAATATTATCAGTGAAAGAAAAAAGAAAAAGAAAATGAAGCAAAAAATAATGAAGTTTACATTTTGCTATGATGTAAGGACCCGATTCTTCGACTTCCGAAAATCGACATCGATACGTCCACTGTATCAACTGCCGAGCAAACGAATGCCGGAAAACCGAATTCTTAGGGTTTTAAAAGAGAAGAGGTAGAAGAAAAGATAGAAGAAAAAGAAAAGAAGAACAACAGAACAACATCAGAAACAGAAACGATATCAGAATCTCACATATCGCAGCGGAAGAATATATAATAGATAATCACTAGTCTTTTAAAACAAAGAACTATATCATTTTATACATACATCAATTAGAGTCAATATACAACTCAATACAACAATGGACAGTTATATAAACTTGTCCTCATATAGAATACACAGTGGAATAAATAATATCAGATACAAATACTACGTCTCGTCATCCAGCTTATCTCCAAAGCTCCAGAATATCCAGAATATACTGATAACCAAACTCTAGACTGCCCGTGTGGAAATTGGTGGGCACCCAGAGTTTAGAAGGGAAATAATAAACTCCAGGTCAGTCATGGTGACTGGTGTGAGATCGTAAAATAGTTATTTTTCACAAAGAAAATAAAACAGATTCGCAATGCTTTTGGAAAATGAAACTACCATAAGACCTCCCGCCACACACACAATGCAAACGCAGAATTGGAGGAGATTTCTTCTTATGATAGTCAAAGATGCTTACTACGCAAATCATTGGATTATTATTATTAATGTCTAGTGTAGAAAACATTTAGAAAGTATAATATTAATCTTAGCCAGCATAGGTACCATTATAGTATGCCTACTATAGCTGCTATATTAGATAGCAGGTTCTACAGCTAAAACCGTACAAGTTTCGTATTTGGGAAATGGATTTCCAACAAATGGTCAGGGTAAGGAACTTCCTTTCCTCCTGCCGAATATGATCGCCTCTGGCTGGACGTCCCGAGAGACAAACTGCTCTCTGCCAAACAAGGCCGGGTTACCCCTGTAATAGGTAACTCACGAATATGTCATCACCCGGTCCTTTGGGACCTTTATCCGAGCGCTCGGTAACCAACATCACACGTCATAAAGAAAGTGTATCCACATGAGTAAGTATCTGGGCTCCATACCATGATACTACCCCTTTCCAGAAGGAAATGACATACCCTAAAGGGCGCGACCCTCATAACCTTGCCGCAACATTCCTGTTTCGACCATTTCCGGGTTGTTGAGGCCCTGACGAAGTCTCGTCCACAAAGCTACGCATTTTCAAAAAGCCACGCTTTGGGTCAACAGATGATCAACCTATGATCACAAAGATAAATGATCAAACAAATGATCATATCACAAATGATCAAACACTGATCATCACACAGCAACACTCAGCATGCCACATTACCAAATTGGGAATATATCGCTGATAACTTCAACTACATAACCTCTGAGCTCGTACGTCTCAGAGAAGGGTGTTAAGCTAAGAGAATAAATTCTCCGCCACCAACAGATATGTATTTGAAAGAAATCAGCTTTATATCTCAATGTGTAATGTCAGACATACAATCCATACAAGTCTGTTCCGGGATCGAACAGAACCGAAGGCACTTCTCACGAAGCCCTTGCAAATCCGGATAATTTCCAATCACGTCCGGAATTCCCGTCACTAAGGGTGATAAAACCTCTAAATCGGAGATCAACCGATGTAGAGTAACTCGACGGTAATCCTTCCGTTTTCAAAAATATCCGGTCTTCAACACCGGTCAGCAAATGCGATTCATAACGACATATCACGTATTCGGAATGGGTTATACGACCCCATGGTCCTTTCCCGGCTAACCCGAATAGTGAGCGCTTATTTAAAAATAAGTGTGGCATTTAAATTCATCCAATTCACAACAAATACCCATTCAAGGTAATTATTGATAGTCGGTTATTTAACTATCAATAAAGATGCGCAACATCATCAGATTCCAAATAATTTTCCAAGTTATTTTATTTTCCAAAATATCTTTACTAGATATATAATTTCCATACTTAACCGTTTGAAACAAATTTCAAATCAATTGCCACATTTCAATTTATCTTTGAAGATAAAATCTCAAAACAGTTCATTTCATATTGGAAAAGCATTTCCATACTTATTTAATAATAAGTATTTCACAAATCATTTATTTTCAACACTTGGAAAATATCCGATATACTTAAATCAAGGTTAAGTATATATTTCATTCTTTAAGGAAATCATTCTTTTAACACATTTATTTGAGTCAAAACGAATGTTACGTAAAACATCGTTACGACGACTCAAAATCAGTAGTATAGAGATTCGAAAATTAAGATAGATATATAAATCCCAATACTAGATAAAAACATTTCCTTTCGGAAATCATTTACCATAACAACAGTGTTATAGTCCACCATTTCCTTATTTTTCGAAAACGTCTATTTCAACAATAAATATTGAAATCTATGATTTCGATATTCAATATATTTTAAAACATCGTTAAATCAATTACTTCATTTTTAATATCCCTTTTCCAAAACATAACCATTTTACTTAACAATATGTTCACTGTCCAAAATCGTGAATATACTTCACTAACCAAATCTCAATATTTTCTACACATTATATTTCACAAAAATTATAACTTTTATGACTTTAAAATTTAAACGTTTATTTATTTAAAATAAATCACTTCAAAAATTTAATAAAACGTATATTTTCAAAAATCACTTTAAAAATCTTTTAAAGTAAAAGTCGTTATTTTTAAACTTCAAAACTTGAATCCGATGATGCAACAGCACCAATTAGTCAATCACAACAACAAACATCATATATCAATATGATAACAGAATATACATCAATATCTGTAAATAAACAAATACTGGTGAGGAATCCAGTTGGATCCCTCCAACCTGTTTCCCTGCATCCACAGACGTTAGCACAATACCCATTCCACTTCGAGGTGGAATATCGCGGTATATGGGTTTTATAAAAATCATCCGCTTACTAACGGCGCAATAGGGTCTCATTCGCTATACGAGGCGGGAAATCAATCAATCCAATATATACATATGCCAATATGTATATATTGCTATATATATATATAGATATATCCTACTATACCTAATATCACATCCAAATAGCAATCAATAACTGCAATCCAAATTTATTTTGAGTGAGAAGATCTCACCTTTGCTTTTTATTTGCCATCCCATTTCCATTCTTGACTCGATTTTCTTGATTTATACCTTGTATAAATATTATACAAATAATAAATATTCGAAATTCCTATTTTCTTGCCAAAAACTTATCTATATAAAATTTTCCATTTATCTAAGTATATTAAACACGCAAGTGTATTCATATATTTATTCATACTTGTATTATTTTTCTGTAACAGTAAAAATAAGACTTACTTTACTGTAAACATTTTTCTTCTGCATATATACATAATTTCTGGTTTTAAACTAAATTAAAGTTAACAAATTTTTTTTATTAAAACTGCTCAAACTTACCTTACTCGAGAACAACCCATACGCGAGCCTTTACGCGAGCACGAACCCTAAATCGCGCCTCGACGTTCGTCGCCTTACTCGAGTTCACTGCGCGCCTTGCCTCAATCACGTGCCCAACCCACAACTTCGTCACTACAGCTTCAACACTCAGGTCGACCACCCACGAGTTTCTGATGTTGCAGCCCTTCGATTTGAGCATCCCAAATCTCGCTATGTCCACAATGTCGACCTCACGCTAGAGCGCCGCCGTCCCTCGAGCAATCGAAACCTAACGCGCCTCCACGGTCTGCCGTTGCCACGACTCTGCCTTTGAATCGCGTGAATGAGATCGCGATGCCACAGAGCAACGCAAATGCCAGAAATCGAGTTCGAACTCGATTCGAATTGCTGGATTCGATTTCGATCGATATAGAGGGGGACGAAGATAAGGTATGAGATTATCCAGGACGAAAGCTCTGTGTGGATTATTATTTTATTTTTATGATATTGAACGAGATCGGTCTTTATTAGGAAGGAGATGATATTCCATCTCATAATTAAACGAGCAGAACGATAAGAAGAGGGGAAAAGAAACGAAGGGGTACGAAGGAGACACAGTGGAGGCGGTTGTACTTATTGTCGGATAAAGAAATCATTTATATTTTAGTTAATTTCAATTTGCCTTAGAATAAATTTCTATACGTTTATATATCGTACGCTCAAACCACAACTCCAAATGTTACAAAAATTGAAATCCGATAATAATACAATATTACGGATCCAATGGAACTGGTATCTCTGAATTCCGAGACTGTGCACCGAAACGCTATTTTTAAATATTGATTCGAACGATATAATTTCAAAACTGAACAAATTGTTTCCAAATCAATTTCTGAAACTTCAATTGTCTTCAGTAATATCAATACGAATTTTAAAAGCTTTTGAAATATTTTTCTTCAACTTTAAATTGAAGTTTTAAATTTTTATTCAACATTCACTAGATTAAATTTTTATAATTTAATTGCCAAATTCAAAGTTATATCGGGGATTCAAATTAAATCATCGTTCAAATATTTAAAATTAATTAAATATTCTCAATTTAATTTGTTCAAAATTCAGGGTCGTTACAAACTTCCCCCCTTAAAAGAATTTCGTCCTCGAAATTACAAGTTAGGAAAAATGGTCTTTAACTCGTCTACTATTTTTCAAAATCCAAATAGTTTTATCAAATTTTCAAAACAAATCTTTCTACTAAAGATTCGTTATCAATTCAACTAACTTCCAATTTCAATTATAGGTTTCAAACAGCATCGTTTACTTTAAAGTTCAAATTTAAATTCAAATTCAAAATTTAAACTTTCAAAATTTTCTAACACTCGAAATTTTCGAAAAATTTCGCCAGCGTCTCCTTTGCGCGGCTAATACGGCACGACTACAAATCGTCCCTACGGACTCTCAGATTTCAAAAAGAAAAGAAAAAGCCAAGCGGCTAGACAAGAAATCAGCAAATCTCATATTGAAATTTAAAATACGTACCTTTTTGTCGAGCAATTCAAATTTATCTTTGAAAATCAAAAATCCCAATTCCTTTATACACCTGTATATTCTACTAGCCATAATATCTAGTTACAACATTCAAACCATTTTGCAAATTCTGTTACAAAATTTTCAACACTTACTTCTTATATCATTTCTAATTCACAATTGAAGTTATATATTCTTTTCATTCAAGTTTACATTTCAATTTCATTTGAATTCAATTTCACAATTCCAATCTAATTTGGATTCTATTTAACTTCTGAATATTAAATTTCATCAACTATCTTTCATTCAACTGCACTATTTAAATTAGTTCCAGTTACTAATTCATTACAAATTCTAGTTCACTTTATTCGAATTTGTTTTCAACATTCAGTTTCAATTCAAGTTTTATTCTTTTGTTCATTCCCAAAATTTATTTACAATTCACTATCTTGGTTTATAACCATTTATATTAAATTGGATTTCCAATTCGAATTCCATTTATCTTTCTTTTATAACTATTGAATTTAATTCGTTCCAAACCTTGTTCATTTGGTTAATATTCAATTAGCTTCACTTACTAATTTTAGTTTAATAGTTCACTTCGTTTTCCACAAATCAAATTCAATTGCAGTTTTAATTACTTACAAATTCAAAATGAATTTTAACATTCAATTTCATTTTCTTGCACTAGCAATTGCAAATTTATTTTCAACTTAATAAATTTTCTTTAAGTAATCATTTCACTTCATTCAATTGATTCACTTGTACTTTATTTAATTTAACTTCATCTTTTAAGTTAAATGTATTCTATCAAAATTCAAATTGTACAATATCAAAATTCAAATTGTACAAGTTATCAATTCAATAATATTCCATAAATATTTTTATATAGTATTCCAAAGTCTTTTCAACCTTTTCAAAACCAATTTTGAAAACAATTCAAATTATCCTTTGAATTACTAAAACAAAACCCAAATTTTTCCAAACAACTTCCATTTAAAACAATTTGGCAGCAATTCCTCTTTTGGAAACCCGAAAATGAACATCAATGATGCCGCGGTCATTACCGAAGTTATTTTCCAGCGAACGAAAAGAGTTTAGAGCTTTTCATTCCTTCAAAATACTTTTCAAAACCTTTGAAATTCATTTTCAAATCAAAAAGGAATTTAATTTCTAAAATTTCCAAATTCTTTCAATTACATTTCCAAAAACTTCTCTGGAATTCCGTTTCATTTATAAATTCATTTACAATTTACATTCTTAAATTTCATTTGTATGTGAATTTATTTCTTAACTTTGGAGTTACGATTTGAATTTCTTATCCAATTTCATATAATAATGATAATAATTCAATGTTATTATTTTATAACAACCAAACATCCATATACTATGATAATTCATAGAAAAATCATTTCTTTTCTATACAAAATAGTTTTGGGCAAAATTATCTCATTTACCCTATTTAAAACAATACTGTGTCGGTTTATCTTGTTTAAGAGTTTAGAAAGCCCTATCGATTACAGTTAGCTAGACTGCACCGACCAGAATCTATAAACAGTCAACTGATAAGTCAACACAATACAAAACAATTTCATATTCACTAACAAATACGCACTCGTATCTATTATTACACTCAACTCATTCTAGAGTACTACTGACTCTATCTCTAATGAGTAACACCCAACAGAGCAGGGTTGTCGCTTAACCATATGCTCTGATACCACGCTGTAAGGACCCGATTCTTCGACTTTCGAAAATCGACATCGATACGTCCACTGTATCAACTGCCGAGCAAACGAATGCCGGAAAACCGAATTCTTAGGGTTTTAAAAGAGAAGAGGTAGAAGAAAAGATAGAAGAAAAAGAAAAGAAGAACAACAGAACAACATCAGAAACAGAAACGATATCAGAATCTCACATATCGCAGCGGAACAATATATAATAGATAATCACTAGTCTTTTAAAACAAAGAACTATATCATTTTATACATACATCAATCAGAGTCAATATACAACTCAATACAACAATGGACAGTTATATAAACTTGTCCTCATACAGAATACACAGCGGAATAAATAATATCAGATACAAATACTACGTCTCGTCATCCAGCTTATCTCCAAAGCTCCAGAATATCCAGAATATCCTGATAACCTAACTCTAGACTGCCCGTGTGGAAATTGGTAGGCACCCAGAGTTTAGAAGGGAAACAATAAACTCCAGGTCAGTCATGGTGACTGGTGTGAGATCGTAAAATAGTTATTTTTCACAAAGAAAATAAAACAGATTCGCAATGCTTTTGGAAAATGAAACTACCATAAGACCTCCCGCCACACACACAATGCAAACGCAGAATTGGAGGAGATTTCTTATTATGATAGTCAAAGATGCTTACTACGCAAATCATTGGATTATTATTATTAATGTCTAGTGTAGAAAACATTTCGAAAGTATAATATTAATCTTAGCCAGCATAGGTACCATTATAGTATGCCTACTATAGCTTCTATATTAGATAGCAGGTTCTACAGCTAAAACCATACAAGTTTCATATTTGGGAAATGGATTTCCAACAAATGGTCAGGCTAAGGAACTTCCTTTCCTCCTGTCGAATATGATCGCCTCTGGTTGGACGTCCCGAGAGACAAACTGCTCTCTGCCAAACAAGGCCGGGTTACCCCTGTAACAGGTAACTCACGAATATGTCATCACTCGGTCCTTTGGGACCTTTATCCGAGCGCTCGGTAACCAACATCACACGTCATAAAGAAAGTGTATCCACATGAGTAAGTATCTGGGCTCCATACCATGATACTACCCCTTTCCAGAAGGAAATGACATACCCTAAAGGGCGCGACCCTCATAACCTTGCCGCAACATTCCTGTTTCGACCATTTTCGGGTTGTTGAGGCCCTGACGAAGTCTCGTCCACAAAGCTACGCTTTTTCAAAAAGCCACGCTTTGGGTCAACAGATGATCAACCTATGATCACAAAGATAAATGATCAAACAAATGATCATATCACAAATGATCAAACACTGATCATCACACAGCAACACTCAGCATGCCACATTACCAAATTGGGAATATATCGCTGATAACTTCAACTACATAACCTCTGAGCTCGTACGTCTCAGAGAAGGGTGTTAAGCTAAGAGAATAAATTCTCCGCCACCAACAGATATGTATTTGAAAGAAATCAGCTTTATATCTCAAAGTGTAATGTCAGACATACAATCCATACAAGTCTGTTCCGGGATCGAACAGAACCGAAGGCACTTCTCACGAAGCACTTGCAAATCCGGATAATTTCCAATCACGTCCGGACTTCCCGTCACTAAGGGTGATAAAACCTCTAAATCGGAGATCAACCGATGTAGAGTAACTCGACGGTAATCCTTCCATTTTCAAAAATATCCGGTCTTCAACACCGGTCAGCAAATGCGATTCATAACGACGTATCACGTATTCGGAATGGGTTATACGACCCCATGGTCCTTTCCCGGCTAACCCGAATAGTGAGCGCTTATTTAAAAATAAGTGTGGCATTCAAATTCATCCAATTCACAACAAATACCCATTCAAGGTAATTATTGATAGTCGGTTATTTAACTATCAATAAAGATGCGCAACATCATCAGATTCCAAATAATTTTCCAAATTATTTTATTTTCCAAAATATCTTTACTAGATATATAATTTCCACACTTAACCGTTTGAAACAAATTTCAAATCAATTGCCACATTTCAATTTATCTTTGAAGATAAAATCTCAAAACAGTTCATTTCATATTGGAAAAGCATTTCCATACTTATTTAATAATAAGTATTTCACAAATCATTTATTTTCAACACGTGGAAAATATCCGATATACTAAAATCAAGGTTAAGTATATATTTCATTCTTTAAGGAAATCATTCTTTTAACACATTTATTTGAGTCAAAACGAATGTTACGTAAAACATCGTTACGACGACTCAAAATCACTAGTATAGAGATTCGAAAATTAAGATAGATATATAAATCCCAATACTAGATAAAAACATTTCCTTTCGGAAATCATTTACCATAACAACAGTGTTATAGTCCACCATTTCCTTATTTTTCGAAAACGTCTATTTCAACAATAAATGTTGAAATCTATGATTTCGATATTCAATATATTTTAAAACATCGTTAAATCAATTACTTCATTTTTAATATCCCTTTTCCAAAACATAACCATTTTACTTAACAATATATTCACTGTCCAAAATCGTGAATATACTTCACTAACCAAATCTCAATATTTTCTACACATTTTATTTCAAGAATTTTCCACTATCCAAAATCGTGGATAAAATTCCCTTAATCATCTCTATATTTAAAATCAATCAAATTTGATTTATTTTCGAATTTATAAAAACAACGTTTATAAATTCTATTTCTATTTTCTAACAACTTCGATTTATAAATTTCTTTTAATGACCCATTCAATTTATAACTCAATGTATACATCAAAAATCCATATTATAAG
This sequence comes from Allium fistulosum, assembly GCA_030737815.1. Classification (NCBI taxonomy): domain Eukaryota; kingdom Viridiplantae; phylum Streptophyta; class Magnoliopsida; order Asparagales; family Amaryllidaceae; genus Allium; species Allium fistulosum. Next base: position 1,211,181,315 of record CM060904.1, on the reverse strand, counting down.
TTAAATACTTATAATTCATTTATTTAAAAGAAATCGTTCTTTTAAACTTCACAGATTTTAAATCTTATTTCTTATAAGATTTCGTTTATAACCTTATACTCAATAATAACCGAACTACTTTTATAATTCCATTGTTTTGATTTATAAAGTATACATTTTGTTTTATCTCGTCTATGAACCATTCATACTTATTCAAAAATTCCAATTTAACCATTTTATAAATTACTTTACTATTTATCCCGAAAATCACCTTTTGGTTATAATTCACAAAAATTATAACTTTTATGACTTTAAAATTTGAACGTTTATTTATTTAAAATAAATCACTTCAAAAATTTAATAAAACGTATATTTTCAAAAATCACTTTAAAAATATTTTAAAGTAAAAGTCGTTATTTTTAAACTTCAAAACTTGAATCCGATGATGCAACAACACCAATTAGTCAATCACAACAACAAACATCATATATCAATATGATAACAGAATATACATCAATATCTGTAAATAAACAAATACTGGTGAGGAATCCAGTTGGATCCCTCCAACCTGTTTCCCTGCATCCACAGACGTTAGCACAATACCCATTCCACTTCGAGGTGGAATATCGCGGTATATGGGTTTTATAAAAATCATCCGCTTACTAACGGCGCAATAGGGTCTCATCCGCTATACGAGGCGGGAAATCAATCAATCCAATATATACATATGCCAATATGTATATATTGCTATATATATATAGATATATCCTACTATACCTAATATCACATCCAAATAGCAATCAATAACTGCAATCCAAATTTATTTTGAGTGAGAAGATCTCACCTTTGCTTTTTATTTGCCATCCCATTTCCATTCTTGACTCGATTTTCTTGATTTATACCTTGTATAAATATTATACAAATAATAAATATTCGAAATTCCTATTTTCTTGCCAAAATCTTATCTATATAAAATTTTCCATTTATCTAAGTATATTAAACACGCAAGTGTATTCATATATTTATTCATACTTGTATTATTTTTCTGTAATAGTAAAAATAAGACTTACTTTACTGTAAACATTTTTCTTCTGCATATATACATAATTTCTGGTTTTAAACTAAATTAAAGTTAACAAATTTTTTTATTAAAACTGCTCAAACTTACCTTACTCGAGAACAACCCATACGCGAGCCTTTACGCGAGCACGAACCCTAAATCGCGCCTCGACGTTCGTCGCCTTACTCGAGTTCACTGCGCGCCTTGCCTCAATCACGTGCCCAACCCACAACTTCGTCACTACAGCTTCAACACTCAGGTCGACCACCCACGAGTTTCTGATGTTGCAGCCCTTCGATTTGAGCATCCCAAATCTCGCTATGTCCACGATGTCGACCTCACGCTGGAGCGCCGCCGTCCCTCGAGCAATCGAAACCTAACGCGCCTCCACGGTCTGCCGCTGCCACGACTCTGCCTTTGAATCGCGTGAAGGAGATCGCGATGCCACAGAGCAACGCAAATGCCAGAAATCGAGTTCGAACTCGATTCGAATTGCTGGATTCGATTTCGATCGATATAGAGGGGGACGAAGATAAGGTATGAGATTATCCAGGACGAAAGCTCTGTGTGGATTATTATTTTATTTTTATGATATTGAACGAGATCGGTCTTCATTAGGAAGGAGATGATATTCCATCTCATAATTAAACGAGCAGAACGATAAGAAGAGGGGAAAAGAAACGAAGGGGTACGAAGGAGACACAATGGAGGCGGTTGTACTTATTGTCGGATAAAGAAAGCATTTATATTTTAGTTAATTTCAATTTGCCTTAGAATAAATTTCTATACGTTTATATATCGTACGCTCAAACCACAACTCCAAATGTTACAAAAATTGAAATCCGATAATAATACAATATTACGGATCCAATGGAACTGGTATCGCTGAATTCCGAGACTGTGCCCCGGAACGCTATTTTTAAATATTGATTCGAACGATATAATTTCAAAACTGAACAAATTGTTTCCAAATCAATTTCTGAAACTTCAATTGTCTTCAGTAATATCAATACGAATTTTAAAAGCTTTTGAAATATTTTTCTTCAACTTTAAATTGAAGTTTTAAATTTTTATTCAACATTCACTAGATTAAATTTTTATAATTTAATTGCCAAATTCAAAGTTATATCGGGGATTCAAATTAAATCATCGTTCAAATATTTAAAATTAATTAAATATTCTCAATTTAATTTGTTCAAAATTCAGGGTCGTTACAAACTTCCCCCCTTAAAAGAATTTCGTCCTCGAAATTACAAGTTAGGAAAAATGGTCTTTAACTCGTCTACTATTTTTCAAAATCCAAATAGTTTTATCAAATTTTCAAAACAAATCTTTCTACTAAAGATTCGTTATCAATTCAACTAACTTCCAATTTCAATTATAGGTTTCAAACAGCATTGTTTACTTTAAAGTTCAAATTTAAATTCAAATTCAAAATTTAAACTTTCAAAATTTTCTAACACTCGAAATTTTCGAAAAATTTTGCCAGCGTCTCCTTTGCGCGGCTAATACGGCACGACTACAAATCGTCCCTACGGACTCTCAGATTTCAAAAAGAAAAGAAAAAGCCAAGCGGCTAGACAAGAAATCAGCAAATCTCATATTGAAATTTAAAATACGTACCTTTTTGTCGAGCAATTCAAATTTATCTTTGAAAATCAAAAATCCCAATTCCTTTATACACCTGTATATTCTACTAGCCATAATATCTAGTTACAACATTCAAACCATTTTGCAAATTCTGTTACAAAATTTTCAACACTTACTTCTTATATCATTTCTAATTCACTATTGAAGTTATATATTCTTTTCATTCAAGTTTACATTTCAATTTCATTTGAATTCAATTTCACAATTCCAATCTAATTTGGATTCTATTTAACTTCTGAATATTAAATTTCATCAACTATCTTTCATTCAACTGCACTATTTAAATTAGTTCCACTTACTAATTCATTACAAATTCTAGTTCACTTTATTCGAATTTGTTTTCAACATTTAGTTTCAATTCAAGTTTTATTCTTTTGTTCATTCCCAAAATTTATTTACAATTCACTATCTTGGTTTATAACCATTTATATTAAATTGGATTTCCAATTCGAATTCCATTTATCTTTCTTTTATAACTATTGAATTTAATTCGTTCCAAACCTTGTTCATTTGGTTAATATTCAATTAGCTTCACTTACTAATTTTAGTTTAATAGTTCACTTCGTTTTCCACAAATCAAATTCAATTGCAGTTTTAATTACTTACAAATTCAAAATGAATTTTAACATTCAATTTCATTTTCTTGCACTTGCAATTGCAAATTTATTTTCAACTTAATAAATTTTCTTTAAGTAATCATTTCACTTCATTCAATTGATTCACTTGTACTTTATTTAATTTAACTTCATCTTTTAAGTTAAATGTATTCTATCAAAATTCAAATTGTACAATATCAAAATTCAAATTGTACAAGTTATCAATTCAATAATATTCCATAAATATTTTTATATAGTATTCCAAAGTCTTTTCAACCTTTTCAAAACCAATTTTGAAAACAATTCAAATTATCCTTTGAATTACTAAAACAAAACCCAAATTTTTCCAAACAACTTCCATTTAAAACAATTTGGCAGCAATTCCTCTTTTGGAAACCCGAAAATGAACATCAATGATGCCGCGGTCATTACCAAAGTTATTTTCCAGCGACCGAAAAGAGTTTAGAGCTTTTCATTCCTTCAAAATACTTTTCAAAACCTTTGAAATTCATTTTCAAATCAAAAAGGAATTTAATTTCTAAAATTTCCAAATTCTTTCAATTACATTTCCAAAAACTTCTCTGGAATTCCGTTTCATTTATAAATTCATTTACAATTTACATTCTTAAATTTCATTTGTATGTGAATTTATTTCTTAACTTTGGAGTTACGATTTGAATTTCTTATCCAATTTCATATAATAATGATAATAATTCAATGTAATTATTTTATAACAACCAAACATCCATATACTATGATAATTCATAGAAAAATCATTTCTTTTCTATAAAAAATAGTTTTGGGCAAAATTATCTCATTTACCCTATTTAAAACAATACTGTGTCGGTTTATCTTGTTTAAGAGTTTAGAAACCCCTATCGATTACAGTTAGCTAGACTGCACCGACCAGAATCTATAAACAGTCAACTGATAAGTCAACACAATACAAAACAATTTCATATTCACTAACAAATACGCACTCGTATCTATTATTACACTCAACTCATTCTAGAGTACTACTGACTCTATCTCTAATGAGTAACACCCAATAGAGCAGGGTTGTCGCTTAACCATATGCTCTGATACCACGCTGTAAGGACCCGATTCTTCGACTTCCGAAAATCGACATCGATACGTCCACTGTATCAACTGCCGAGCAAACGAATGCCGGAAACCCGAATTCTTAGGGTTTTAAAAGAGAAGAGGTAGAAGAAAAGATAGAAGAAAAAGAAAAGAAGAACAACAGAACAACATCAGAAACAGAAACGATATCAGAATCTCACATATCGCAGCGGAACAATATATAATAGATAATCACTAGTCTTTTAAAACAAAGAACTATATCATTTTATACATACATCAATCAGAGTCAATATACAACTCAATACAACAATGGACAGTTATATGAACTTGTCCTCATACAGAATACACAGCGGAATAAATAATATCAGATACAAATACTACGTCTCGTCATCCAGCTTATCTCCAAAGCTCCAGAATATCCAGAATATCCTGATAACCTAACTCTAGACTGCCCGTGTGGAAATTGGTAGGCACCCAGAGTTTAGAAGGGAAACAATAAACTCCAGGTCAGTCATGGTGACTGGTGTGAGATCGTAAAACAGTTATTTTTCACAAAGAAAATAAAACAGATTCGCAATGCTTTTGGAAAATGAAACTACCATAAGACCTCCCGCCACACACACAATGCAAACGCAGAATTGGAGGAGATTTCTTCTTATGATAGTCAAAGAAGCTTACTACGCAAATCATTGGATTATTATTATTAATGTCTAGTGTAGAAATCATTTCGAAAGTATAATATTAATCTTAGCCAGCATAGGTACCATTATAGTATGCCTACTATAGCTGCTATATTAGATAGCAGGTTCTACAACTAAAACCGTACAAGTTTCGTATTTGGGAAATGGATTTTCAATAAATGGTCAGGCTAAGGAACTTCCTTTCCTCCGGCCGAATAGGATCGCCTCTGGCTGGACGTCCCGAGAGACAAACTGCTCTCTGCCAAACAAGGCCGGGTTACCCCTGTAACAGGTAACTCACGAATATGTCATCACCCGGTCCTTTGGGACCTTTATCCGAGCGCTCGGTAACCAACATCACACGTCATAAAGAAAGTGTATCCACATGAGTAAGTATCTGGGCTCCATACCATGATACTACCCATTTCCAGAAGGAAATGACATACCCTAAAGGGCGCGACCCTCATAACCTTGCTACAACATTCCTGTTTCGACCATTTCCGGGTTGTTGAGGCCCTGACGAAGTCTCGTCCACAAAGCTACGCTTTTTCAAAAAGCAACGCTTTGGGTCAACAGATGATCAACCTATGATCACAAAGATAAATGATCAAACAAATGATCATATCAAAAATGATCAAACACTGATCATCACACAGCAACACTCAGCATGCCACATTACCAAATTGGGAATATATCGCTGATAACTTCAACTACATAACCTCTGAGCTCGTACGTCTCAGAGAAGGGTGTTAAGCTAAGAGAATAAATTCTCTGCCACCAATAGATATGTATTTGAAAGAAATCAACTTTATATCTCAAAGTGTAATGTCAGACATACAATCCATACAAGTCTGTTCCGGGATCGAACAGAACCGAAGGCACTTCTCACGAAGCCCTTGCAAATCCGGATAATTTCCAATCATGTCCGGACTTCCCGTCACTAAGGGTGATAAAACCTCTAAATCGGAGATCAACCGATGTAGAGTAACTCGACGGTAATCCTTCCGTTTTCAAAAATATCCGGTCTTCAACACCGGTCAGCAAATGCGATTCATAACGACGTATCACGTATTCGGAATGGGTTATACGACCCCATGGTCCTTTCCCGGCTAACCCGAATAGTGAGCGCTTATTTAAAAATAAGTGTGGCATTCAAATTCATCCAATTCACAACAAATACCCATTCAAGGTAATTATTGATAGTCGGTTATTTAACTATCAATAAAGATGCGCAACATCATCAGATTCCAAATAATTTTCCAAATAATTTTATTTTCCAAAATATCTTTACTAGATATATAATTTCCACACTTAACCGTTTGGAACAAATTTCAAATCAATTGCCACATTTCAATTTATCTTTGAAGATAAAATCTCAAAACAGTTCATTTCATATTGGAAAAGCATTTCCATACATATTTAATAATAAGTATTTCACAAATCATTTATTTTCAACACTTGGAAAATATCCGATATACTTAAATCAAGGTTAAGTATATATTTCATTCTTTAAGGAAATCATTCTTTTAACACATTTATTTGAGTCAAAACGAATGTTACGTAAAACATCGTTACGACGACTCAAAATCACTAGTATAGAGATTCGAAAATTAAGATAGATATATAAATCCCAATACTAGATAAAAACATTTCCTTTCGGAAATCATTTACCATAACAACAGTGTTATAGTCCACCATTTCCTTATTTTTCGAAAACGTCTATTTCAACAATAAATGTTGAAATCTATGATTTCGATATTCAATATATTTTAAAACATCGTTAAATCAATTACTTCATTTTTAATATCCCTTTTCCAAAACATAACCATTTTACTTAACAATATATTCACTGTCCAAAATCGTGAATATACTTCACTAACCAAATCTCAATATTTTCTACACATTATATTTCACAAAAATTATAACTTTTATGACTTTAAAATTTAAACGTTTATTTATTTAAAATAAATCACTTCAAAAATTTAATAAAACGTATATTTTCAAAAATCACTTTAAAAATCTTTTAAAGTAAAAGTCGTTATTTTTAAACTTCAAAACTTGAATCCGATGATGCAACAGCACCAATTAGTCAATCACAACAACAAACATCATATATCAATATGATAACAGAATATACATCAATATCTGTAAATAAATAAATACTGGTGAGGAATCCAGTTGGATCCCTCCGACCTGTTTCCCTGCATCCACAGACGTTAGCACAATACCCATTCCACTTCGAGGTGGAATATCGCGGTATATGGGTTTTATAAAAATCATCCGCTTACTAACGGCGCAATAGGGTCTCATCCACTATACGAGGCGGGAAATCAATCAATCCAATATATACATATGCCAATATGTATATATTGCTATATATATAGATATATCCTACTATACCTAATATCACATCCAAATAGCAATCAATAACTGCAATCCAAATTTATTTTGAGTGAGAAGATCTCACCTTTGCTTTTTATTTGCCATACCATTTCCATTCTTGACTTGATTTTCTTGATTTATACCTTGTATAAATATTATACAAATAATAAATATTCGAAATTCCTATTTACTTGCCAAAAACTTATCTATATAAAATTTTCCATTTATCTAAGTATATTAAACACGCAAGTGTATTCATATATTTATTCATACTTGTATTATTTTTCTGTAACAGTAAAAATAAGACTTACTTTACTGTAAACATTTTTCTTCTGCATATATACATAATTTCTGGTTTTAAACTAAATTAAAGTTAACAAATTTTTTTTATTAAAACTGCTCAAACTTACCTTACTCGAGAACAACCCATACGCGAGCCTTTACGCGAGCACGAACCCTAAATCGCGCCTCGACGTTCGTCGCCTTACTCGAGTTCACTGCGCGCCTTGCCTCAATCACGTGCCCAACCCACAACTTCGTCACTACAGCTTCAACACTCAGGTCGACCACCCACGAGTTTCTGATGTTGCAGCCCTTCGATTTGAGCATCCCAAATCTCGCTATGTCCACGATGTCGACCTCACGCTGGAGCGCCGCCGTCCCTCGAGCAATCGAAACCTAACGCGCCTCCACGGTCTTCCGCTGCCACGACTCTGCCTTTGAATCGCGTGAATGAGATCGCGATGCCACAGAGCAACGCAAATGCCAGAAATCGAGTTCGAACTCGATTCGAATTGCTGGATTCGATTTCGATCGATATAGAGGGGGACGAAGATAAGGTATGAGATTATCCAGGACGAAAGCTCTGTGTGGATTATTATTTTATTTTTATGATATTGAACGAGATCGGTCTTCATTAGGAAGGAGATGATATTCCATCTCATAATTAAACGAGCAGAACGATAAGAAGAGGGGAAAAGAAACGAAGGGGTACGAAGGAGACACAGTGGAGGCGGTTGTACTTATTGTCGGATAAAGAAAGCATTTATATTTTAGTTAATTTCAATTTGCCTTAGAATAAATTTCTATACGTTTATATATCGTACGCTCAAACCACAACTCCAAATGTTACAAAAATTGAAATCCGATAATAATACAATATTACGGATCCAATGGAACTGGTATCGCTGAATTCCGAGACTGTGCCCCGGAACGCTATTTTTAAATATTGATTCGAACGATATAATTTCAAAACTGAACAAATTGTTTCCAAATCAATTTCTGAAACTTCAATTGTCTTCAGTAATATCAATACGAATTTTAAAAGCTTTTGAAATATTTTTCTTCAACTTTAAATTGAAGTTTTAAATTTTTATTCAACATTCACTAGATTAAATTTTTATAATTTAATTGCCAAATTCAAAGTTATATCGGGGATTCAAATTAAATCATCGTTCAAATATTTAAAATTAATTAAATATTCTCAATTTAATTTGTTCAAAATTCAGGGTCGTTACAAACTTCCCCCCTTAAAAGAATTTCGTCCTCGAAATTACAAGTTAGGAAAAATGGTCTTTAACTCGTCTACTATTTTTCAAAATCCAAATAGTTTTATCAAATTTTCAAAACAAATCTTTCTACTAAAGATTCGTTATCAATTCAACTAACTTCCAATTTCAATTATAGGTTTCAAACAGCATTGTTTACTTTAAAGTTCAAATTTAAATTCAAATTCAAAATTTAAACTTTCAAAATTTTCTAACACTCGAAATTTTCGAAAAATTTCGCCAGCGTCTCCTTTGCGCGGCTAATACGGCACGACTACAAATCGTCCCTACGGACTCTCAGATTTCAAAAAGAAAAGAAAAAGCCAAGCGGCTAGACAAGAAATCAGCAAATCTCATATTGAAATTTAAAATACGTACCTTTTTGTCGAGCAATTCAAATTTATCTTTGAAAATCAAAAATCCCAATTCCTTTATACACCTGTATATTCTACTAGCCATAATATCTAGTTACAACATTCAAACCATTTTGCAAATTCTGTTACAAAATTTTCAACACTTACTTCTTATATCATTTCTAGTTCACTATTGAAGTTATATATTCTTTTCATTCAAGTTTACATTTCAATTTCATTTGAATTCAATTTCACAATTCTAATCTAATTTGGATTCTATTTAACTTCTGAATATTAAATTTCATCAACTATCTTTCATTCAACTGCACTATTTAAATTAGTTCCAGTTACTAATTCATTACAAATTCTAGTTCACTTTATTCGAATTTGTTTTCAACATTCAGTTTCAATTCAAGTTTTATTCTTTTGTTCATTCCCAAAATTTATTTACAATTCACTATCTTGGTTTATAACCATTTATATTAAATTGGATTTCCAATTCGAATTCCATTTATCTTTCTTTTATAACTATTGAATTTAATTCGTTCCAAACCTTGTTCATTTGGTTAATATTCAATTAGCTTCACTTACTAATTTTAGTTTAATAGTTCACTTCGTTTTCCACAAATCAAATTCAATTGCAGTTTTAATTACTTACAAATTCAAAATGAATTTTAACATTCAATTTCATTTTCTTGCACTTGCAATTGCAAATTTATTTTCAACTTAATAAATTTTCTTTAAGTAATCATTTCACTTCATTCAATTGATTCACTTGTACTTTATTTAATTTAACTTCATCTTTTAAGTTAAATGTATTCTATCAAAATTCAAATTGTACAATATCAAAATTCAAATTGTACAAGTTATCAATTCAATAATATTCCATAAATATTTTTATATAGTATTCCAAAGTCTTTTCAACCTTTTCAAAACCAATTTTGAAAACAATTCAAATTATCCTTTGAATTACTAAAACAAAACCCAAATTTTTCCAAACAACTTCCATTTAAAACAATTTGGCAGCAATTCCTCTTTTGGAAACCCGAAAATGAACATCAATGATGCCGCGGTCATTACCGAAGTTATTTTCCAGCGACCGAAAAGAGTTTAGAGCTTTTCATTCCTTCAAAATACTTTTCAAAACCTTTGAAATTCATTTTCAAATCAAAAAGGAATTTAATTTCTAAAATTTCCAAATTCTTTCAATTACATTTCCAAAAACTTCTCTGGAATTCCGTTTCATTTATAAATTCATTTACAATTTACATTCTTAAATTTCATTTGTATGTGAATTTATTTCTTAACTTTGGAGTTACGATTTGAATTTCTTATCCAATTTCATATAATAATGATAATAATTCAATGTTATTATTTTATAACAACCAAACATCCATATACTATGATAATTCATAGAAAAATCATTTCTTTTCTATACAAAATAGTTTTGGGCAAAATTATCTCATTTACCCTATTTAAAACAATACTGTGTCGGTTTATCTTGTTTAAGAGTTTAGAAACCCCTATCGATTACAGTTAGCTAGACTACACCGACCAGAATCTATAAACAGTCAACTGATAAGTCAACACAATACAAAACAATTTCATATTCACTAACAAATACGCACTCGTATCTATTATTACACTCAACTCATTCTAGAGTACTACTGACTCTATCTCTAATGAGTAACACCCAACAGAGCAGGGTTGTCGCTTAACCATATGCTCTGATACCACGCTGTAAGGACCCGATTCTTCGACTTCCGAAAATCGACATCGATACGTCCACTGTATCAACTGCCGAGCAAACGAATGCCGGAAAACCGAATTCTTAGGGTTTTAAAAGAGAAGAGGTAGAAGAAAAGATAGAAGAAAAAGAAAAGAAGAACAACAGAACAACATCAGAAACAGAAACGATATCAGAATCTCACATATCGCAGCGGAACAATATATAATAGATAATCACTAGTCTTTTAAAACAAAGAACTATATCATTTTATACATACATCAATCAGAGTCAATATACAACTCAATACAACAATGGACAGTTATATAAACTTGTCCTCATACAGAATACACAGCGGAATAAATAATATCAGATACAAATACTACGTCTCGTCATCCAGCTTATCTCCAAAGCTCCAGAATATCCAGAATATCCTGATAACCTAACTCTAGACTGCCCGTGTGGAAATTGGTAGGCACCCAGAGTTTAGAAGGGAAACAATAAACTCCAGGTCAGTCATGGTGACTGGTGTGAGATCGTAAAACAGTTATTTTTCACAAAGAAAATAAAACAGATTCGCAATGCTTTTGGAAAATGAAACTACCATAAGACCTCCCGCCACACACACAATGCAAACGCAGAATTGGAGGAGATTTCTTCTTATGATAGTCAAAGATGCTTACTACGCAAATCATTGGATTATTATTATTAATGTCTAGTGTAGAAAACATTTCGAAAGTATAATATTAATCTTAGCCAGCATAGGTACCATTATAGTATGCCTACTATAGCTTCTATATTAGATAGTAGGTTCTACAGCTAAAACCATACAAGTTTCGTATTTGGGAAATGGATTTCCAACAAATGGTCAGGCTAAGGAACTTCCTTTCCTCCTGCCGAATATGATCGCCTCTGGCTGGACGTCCCGAGAGACAAACTGCTCTCTGCCAAACAAGGCCGGGTTACCCCTGTAACAGGTAACTCACGAATATGTCATCACCCGGTCCTTTGGGACCTTTATCCGAGCGCTCGGTAACCAACATCACACGTCATAAAGAAAGTGTATCCACATGAGTAAGTATCTGGGCTCCATACCATGATACTACCCCTTTCCAGAAGGAAATGACATACCCTAAAGGGCGCGACCCTCATAACCTTGCCGCAACATTCCTGTTTCGACTATTTCCGGGTTGTTGAGGCCCTGACGAAGTCTCGTCCACAAAGCTACGCTTTTTCAAAAAGCCACGCTTTGGGTCAACAGATGATCAACCTATGATCACAAAGATAAATGATCAAACAAATGATCATATCACAAATGATCAAACACTGATCATCACACAGCAACACTCAGCATGCCACATTACCAAATTGGGAATATATCGCTGATAACTTCAACTACATAACCTCTGAGCTCGTACGTCTCAGAGAAGGGTGTTAAGCTAAGAGAATAAATTCTCCGCCACCAACAGATATGTATTTGAAAGAAATCAGCTTTATATCTCAATGTGTAATGTCAGACATACAATCCATACAAGTCTGTTCCGGGATCGAACAGAACCGAAGGCACTTCTCACGAAGCCCTTGCAAATCCGGATAATTTCCAATCACGTCCGGACTTCCCGTCACTAAGGGTGATAAAACCTCTAAATCGGAGATCAACCGATGTAGAGTAACTCGACGGTAATCCTTCCGTTTTCAAAAATATCCGGTCTTCAACACCGGTCAGCAAATGCGATTCATAACGACGTATCACGTATTCGGAATGGGTTATACGACCCCATGGTCCTTTCCCGGCTAACCCGAATAGTGAGCGCTTATTTAAAAATAAGTGTGGCATTCAAATTCATCCAATTCACAACAAATACCCATTCAAGGTAATTATTGATAGTCGGTTATTTAACTATCAATAAAGATGCGCAACATCATCAGATTCCAAATAATTTTCCAAATTATTTTATTTTCCAAAATATCTTTACTAGATATATAATTTCCACACTTAACCGTTTGAAACAAATTTCAAATCAATTGCCACATTTCAATTTATCTTTGAAGATAAAATCTCAAAACAGTTCATTTCATATTGGAAAAGCATTTCCATACTTATTTAATAATAAGTATTTCACAAATCATTTATTTTCAACACTTGGAAAATATCCGATATACTTAAATCAAGGTTAAGTATATATTTCATTCTTTAAGGAAATCATTCTTTTAACACATTTATTTGAGTCAAAACGAATGTTACGTAAAACATCGTTACGACGACTCAAAATCACTAGTATAGAGATTCGAAAATTAAGATAGATATATAAATCCCAATACTAGATAAAAACATTTCCTTTCGGAAATCATTTACCATAACAACAGTGTTATAGTCCACCATTTCCTTATTTTTCGAAAACGTCTATTTCAACAATAAATGTTGAAATCTATGATTTCGATATTCAATATATTTTAAAACATCGTTAAATCAATTACTTCATTTTTAATATCCCTTTTCCAAAACATAACCATTTTACTTAACAATATATTCACTGTCCAAAATCGTGAATATACTTCACTAACCAAATCTCAATATTTTCTACACATTTTATTTCAAGAATTTTCCACTATCCAAAATTGTGGATAAAATTCCCTTAATCATCTCTATATTTAAAATCAATCAAATTTGATTTATTTTCGAATTTATAAAAACAACGTTTATAAATTCTATTTCTATTTTCTAACAACTTCGATTTATAAATTTCTTTTAATGACCCATTCAATTTATAACTCAATGTATACATCAAAAATCCATATTATAAGTTAAATACTTATAATTCATTTATTTAAAAGAAATCGTTCTTTTAAACTTCACAGATTTTAAATCTTATTTCTTATAAGATTTCGTTTATAACCTTATATTCAATAATAACCGAACTACTTTTATAATTCCATTGTTTTGATTTATAAAGTATACATTTTGTTTTATCTCGTCTATGAACCATTCATACTTATTAAAAAATTCCAATTTAACCATTTTATAAATTACTTTACTATTTATCCCGAAAATCACCTTTTGGTTATATTTCACAAAAATTATAACTTTTATGACTTTAAAATTTGAACGTTTATTTATTTAAAATAAATCACTTCAAAAATTTAATAAAACGTATATTTTCAAAAATCACTTTAAAAATCTTTTAAAGTAAAAGTCGTTATTTTTAAACTTCAAAACTTGAATCCGATGATGCAACAGCACCAATTAGTCAATCACAACAACAAACATCATATATCAATATGATAACAGAATATACATCAATATCTGTAAATAAACAAATACTGGTGAGGAATCCAGTTGGATCCCTCCAACATGTTTCCCTGCATCCACAGACGTTAGCACAATACCCATTCCACTTCGAGGTGGAATATCGCGGTATATGGGTTTTATAAAAATCATCCGCTTACTAACGGCGCAATAGGGTCTCATCCGCTATACGAGGCGGGAAATCAATCAATCCAATATATACATATGCCAATATGTATATATTGCTATATATATAGATATATCCTACTATACCTAATATCACATCCAAACAGCAGTCAATAACTGCAATCCAAATTTATTTTTAGTGAGAATATCTCACCTTTGCTTTTATTTGCCATCCCATTTCCATTCTTGACTCGATTTTCTTGATTTGTACCTTGTATAAATATTATACAAATAATAAATATTTGAAATTCCTATTTTCTTGCCAAAATCTTATCTATATAAAATTTTCCATTTATCTAAGTATATTAAACACGCAAGTGTATTCATATATTTATTCATACTTGTATTATTTTTCTGTAACAATAAAAATAAGACTTACTTTACTGTAAACATTTTTCTTCTGCATCTATACATAATTTCTGGTTTTAAACTAAATTAAAGTTAACAAAAATTTTTTATTAAAACTTCTCAAACTTACCTTACTCGAGAACAACCGATACGTGAGCCTTTACACGAGCACGAACCCTAAATCGCGCCTCGACGTTCGTCGCCTTACTCGAGTTCACTGCGCGCCTTGCCTCAATCACGTGCCCAACCCACAACTTCATCACTACAGCTTCAACACTCAGGTCGACCACCCACGAGTTTCTGATGTTGCAGCCCTTCGATTTGAGCATCCCAAATCTCGCTATGTCCACGATGTCGACCTCACGCTGGAGCGTCGCCGTCCCTCGAGCAATCGAAACCTAACGCGCCTCCACGGTCTGCCGCTGCCACGACTCTGCCTTTGAATCGCGTGAATGAGATCGCGATGCCACAGAGCAACGCAAATGCCAGAAATCGAGTTCGAACTCGATTCGAATTGCTGGATTCGATTTCGATCGATATAGAGGGGGACGAAGATAAGGTATGAGATTATCCAGGACGAAAGCTCTGTGTGGATTATTATTTTATTTTTATGATATTGAACGAGATCGGTCTTCATTAGGAAGGAGATGATATTCCATCTCATAATTAAACGAGCAGAACGATAAGAAGGGGGGAAAAGAAACGAAGGGGTACGAAGGAGACACAATGGAGGCGGTTGTACTTTTTTTTGAGTTCATGGGAAACCTTAAGATCATGGTATTCATTGATACTCACTTAAGTAAACCACGCCGTGTGTCTACCCCACTTTTATTTAGTCGTCGCACACGGATGCTTAACGTTGAAACTCCCACTGATGGTTTGGCGCTGGGATTCGAACCTGCCCGGACGCAGTCCTTTGGTTCCCATCTCCCAGCTTCCAAACCAACCGAGCTACGAACGGCGGGTGGAGGCGGTTGTACTTATTGTCGGATAAAGAAAGCATTTATATTTTAGTTAATTTCAATTTGCCTTAGAATAAATTTCTATACGTTTATATATCGTACGCTAAAACCACAACTCCAAATGTTACAAAAATTGAAATCCGATAATAATACAATATTACGGATCCAATGGAACTGGTTTCGCTGAATTCCGAGACTGTGCCCCGGAACGCTATTTTTAAATATTGATTCGAACGATATAATTTCAAAACTGAACAAATTGTTTCCAAATCAATTTCTGAAACTTCAATTGTCTTCAGTAATATCAATACGAATTTTAAAAGCTTTTGAAATATTTTTCTTCAACTTTAAATTGAAGTTTTAAATTTTTATTCAACATTCACTAGATTAAATTTTTATAATTTAATTGCCAAATTCAAAGTTATATCGGGGATTCAAATTAAATCATCGTTCAAATATTTAAAATTAATTAAATATTCTCAATTTAATTTGTTCAAAATTCAGGGTCGTTACATATGATGTCGAAAACATTCGCAAAAAAGGGAATATATAAATAGACATTAAACCATCAGCATTTGAAAATTATTAGTGTGGTTTTTGTCGAAATATTAATTTATATCATCGGCGTGGTTTTTATCAAAATATTAATTTATATTATTTGAATTTTAGTATAACGTAGAACATTTCACGATACATTAGTTTATATTAGATGTATATATGAAATTTCAATAAATGGAACTCAAAATATAGGGTTTATTTTAAACATTAGCACCAAACTATTTCCAAAAAATTTGCCATTACAACGGCGGCATTTTGTAGCACCAGAGTAATGTCTATGCATTACCCCTCTCCTGATGCTTGGCTTGCACCATTAACAACAATTTTATCCACTTATACAACAATGTCAGAACAATATACAACATTAGCACCAAACTGTTTCCAAAAAATTTGCCATTACAACGGCGCTATTTTGTAGCACCGGAGTAATGTCTATGCATTACCCCTCTCCTGATACTTGTCTTGCGCTATTAACAATAATTTTATCCACTTATACAACAATGTCAAAACCATATACAATGTCAGAACCATATACAACATTAGCACCAAGTTGTAAATTATGCAAGGAGATCAAAATAATACAAATAGCATAAGATTGACTATTGTATTAGACATGGTATTACTGGTTTTTTTTAATTAGACATGGGGCCACTCAGTAAAAAAACTGGGTTTCTTCATTTTTTTCAAATTACATGGGGTTACTCAACAAATTCACGAGTTCAAATAGAATTTGCCTAGAGAAAATAAAGACCAAGTAGACTCTGTGTACATGGTGCTCTTGCCATGCCATGAACAGGGCCAGTTATGTGATTTTTTTTTACCGAAGACAAAAGTTTCGTTTTTTTGACCTCGATTAGGCATTGACAGAAATACAATGAGACATTAATAAATATGTTTTTATCATCTTTTTGTATTTACATCCTGTCTATTTATCTCAATTATATTCACTAATACCAAAATTACCTATCTATTGATTTATTTATTCTCATGAATATTCATTAAAAAGATATCTTTTCACTACCACAGAAATATTTGCAATGCACTTTGAATACTTAATAGCACAATCCTCTAGAATTTTAAATATTCGTGCTTATAGTTCTCGTAATTCTATTACGACATCTGTTTCATGCATAATAAGTAATCATTATAGAATTCAAATGAAGAATCAATTATATCAAACATAAATTCTGTTAAAGGCTGCCTATTTTCAAATTGGAAGCTAACTAAAAGAAGATAAAAAGAAGTTAATCCTTCGAGACTTTTCTTTCTTACGCGCCATTTTTTCCATTCCAAACAAAAAAATGCATAATGGTACCATCATTTTCTTATTACTGACTTAGTCAAATATAAATTTTTGATTTAGTAAAGATATGTGCCAGGTTTTCCATCATTCATTCATTTTTTTAGCAGAAACAAATATTAGTCTACTCAATAACTTTAGCCTAACCTTCTCATTCTCACAGTTTACTCTCTAACCATGGCCATCATCTTCTTTATATTAACAATAATCCTATTGCCTAATCCATCCACTGCTTCTGATTTTATTTCTCTTAACCAGTCAATTTCCGGAGATCAAAAACTGACATAAAAAAATGGAGATTTTGAGTTGGGTTTTTTCAAACTAGGCAATTCTTCATACTACTACATTGGAATTTGGTACGGCCTCAAAAAAGTACCTCAACTTACATCTGTTTGGGTTGCAAACAAAGAAACACCATTATTGGATTCATAAAAAACGGAGCTTAAAATATAAAAGAGCGGCAACTTGGTCATTGCAAACAACTCAAATCCTACGGTTTGGTCTACAAATGTCACCAATATAGCTTCTACCACAAACACAGTTCTATAAAATTAAGCACGCAATTTCATAACAAAAACAACGGAATTAAGCACGCAATTTCATAACAAAATTACCTGAGAGCAGTGATCGAATTCGAGAAGACGTGGAAGGCTCTGATGGACGACGTCAAAGCAACGTTTGATCGATCGAGGTGGAAGGCGTTTTGGGGAAGATTTGTTGTTTTAGCTTACAGCCGTATCATAGCAGAAAGAAGAAAGCTAGAAATAAAAAAAAGGAGGGAGGGTGTGCGTTTTGGAGAAAATTTTCCCACGAAAAGAGGCACATATTTTGATACGGCTATAAGCCGTATCAAATGTTAATACGACTTACAGCCGTATTAAATAATATAGATACGGCTATAAGCCGTATTAAAATTTGATACGGCTTATAGCCGTATCAAATGTGCCGCCTAAGGTTGCGCCAAAATCCTATCTGTGGTGTAGTGAAGTCAAATTTTTATTTGCATATTCTCATCTAGGTTCATTGCATTTTGTATTGTTTTTTATTTTCATTTATTTTCATGCATATGTGAAGGGGGAGCTTTGATGTAGGTGGAGCATTCAAATAGGGGGAGCAAATAGAATTTATCAAGACCAAATACATTTAATAAAGTCAAAATCTTAATATATGTTTGTTATCATCAAAAGGGGAAAATTGTAGAATATAATAGCCTATGATTTTTGTTTGATGATAATAAACATATACATACATACATATATATATATATTCGTTTAAATGTATTTGTTATTGTATTATTTTATTTTTCCACATAATTAAATAAATATTTGTTGAATAAAATAAATAACTTAGAATTCATATTTAAACAAATATTTTATTCAAACAAATATTTTATTACAAATTCGAATAGTACAAATTTAAGCTATCACTATACAAATTTCAATTACAACACAATTTTCAATATACAATTTTACATACATATTTCACCTTACTACATAATTCACTCATCACTCGTATTTGATCTTCAACTCTGTTCCAGCCTATATCCGGCATCTGAACTATATGCAAAATAAACACTGACATAGTAAAATTGAAAAAGAAATATTTTGCAGTGCACAATGAAGTGTGTGTTTTTTGAAAATATTATTTGCCTCAGTTATTTAGGTTGTTTGTCACATTCTTTTAATTCATCTTACACGAACAACTTATGACATGCATAGTGTATCATTGTACATGCCATAAGATCGTGCACACCAATATACACTTGCATGTTAAAATAACAAGGATATGTGAGCACACGGTCAAACCCAAGGCAAGGCTGGATTCAACTCAAGTGAAAATGACTCGAACAAAACAAAACACAAAGTATACATGCACTGTTACATGTACAAAGCAGTAGGAACCACACAAACAAGGTCGATTTGAATGCAAGTATTTCAGAAATGCACACATGGTCAGTCCAGTTCTAAACATACAACATAAGTGACTTTAAAATGAAAATTACATGAAGACACAAGTACAAGGATGGCATATGTACATGAAGTACACAAGCAAACCATGGAACAAAAAGCAAATGCACAGTGCAGACCAACCACATACAACAAGACAACATCTCAAGTTTCAGTTTCAAATGCAACTAGGCTCATAGTTGAACTAGACAACAAAATGTACAAAGAGCAAATAAGGTCAGTTTCACTCGAGGCATGAATAACATATGCAACCAGACCAGAACAATAGACATGTACACATTGGAGCTAGCAGTTCAACATGATCACATGTACAAAGGATATGTATACAAGAATGAACATAGCAGTTCAAAACCTGACCAGACACAAGTGCACTGGACTTCAAATACAACCAGACCTTGAATGGCACAAAGGCACAAGGAATCCACATGAAACATGACTCGAACATACCCAACCAACATGACAACAGTTCTCTTAAATAATGCAGATTCAACCAAATGTACACAGCAACTCAACATAACAGTACAAAGCTTCAGACATGCTCACAAGCTCAGATTGGTTAACGTGAACACAATGGAGCATGCAAACATTCATGCATGACTACAATGAACACATTGAAGTTGCAGCAAAAACATACACACATGTATACATATATACAGTGATATCAATTTGCATCTAGGCTTAGACACAACAAGTTTAAACAACTAGAACTGATACCAGAGCCATCACACACATATATACATACATATATGTATGTATGTATGTATATACATGGTGACACATAAATATAAAGAAAAAACAGTAAAGCGGCAGTGTTCAAAAAGTCAGTAGCAGTTTAAACAAAGTCAAGGAGTTGGTTCAAAAAGTAATGGGTAGACTGTAAAAGAACTATTCAAACAAGGTCCATGAAATGATAGTGAAGCCGTAGGTCATGAACAAGGTTAAGGAATGGTTTCAAAAAGAAATGACAAAATAAACAACACTGTTAAATTATTCAAAAAAGTCGCAGTTGATAAAAAAAGGGAACAAGTCATAGCCAGAGAACCAGAAAAAGTCGCAGTTGATAATATGATGAACAGGTCAAGGCAACAAAGAACAGAACCAAGTCAAGTATCATTAAATTCAAATGTCAACCAATGAACAAGTCAGATATCAGGAGGTCGGAACTTCTCAAATTCAAGTCGTAGGAGAAAAGAAAGGAACCGATTCAAAAATTCGAATATATTCAACTAAAGAACAAGTCAGAATCATCACAATCGTTCAAGCAAAAACCGAATGGGGGAGCAAATCAACTGAAGAATTCAAACCAATATATACAAACGAAAGTATAGGGTTTTCGACCCCTATAAATTAAACCCAAATCATCATCGGCAAATTCATTCGAGTTCGAGACAAAAATTCAAAGAGCTTACTTAGAACAAATCACATAAAAACTCTAAATATCGAATCAAGTCGAGCATAATCAAAATCAAAAAGGGGCAAAATCACATACCAATTTCATGCCATTCGAGCTCGACAAAATTGAAGCAATCGTGAGCACTCAAAGCCAGGAAGTTGATTGACGAAGTAAATCAATGCAATAACATACTTCAATCGATCAATATCACAAGCGGCGGCATCAATCAAATGAAACCCTAAATTTGAAAAGCAGCAAAAGAACGACCGAAGAAGAATAAAGGGAGATAGATTATTTCATTTACTTAGCCGTAGTTTTTATTTTATATTGGGCTTCAATTTTACAATAGTGTTTTGTTTTAGTCATAGTTTTGTTTTTAGTAATTTTCTCTTTTCAAACTTTTGTAAAATTCTAGTTGTGTAACTAGGTACAAACTACGGTTTTATAGTTCAAGAATTCGCAACTCAGTGGCTGAGTTGTGGCAGGGTTTTGAGCTTAGAGTTAGGTTAATCAAGTTAGCGAGTATCGCAAGTTTACATGTGTTTGTAAGCGTCTGATTACTTAATTTCTAGTAGAAACCTTGGGGGCAACACGTAGGCAGGTATTTACCGAAGCTAGGTAAATCTGTGTGTGATCTCTATTGCATTACATTCTGCTTTTATTTTTATTTCTGCATAATTTTTAGTATCGCCCTATTCACCCCACCTCTAGGGTGAAGACGGTCCTACAAATCTACCGATGAATGATCGAATTTCTTTATTCTGTAACTCTGCATGATTATGAACCCCATCCACTATCTCTAAAATCCACCCATCAACATTTGAAAATTTAACAACTTTTAAGTTTGAACCGAAAGTTGATTTGTTAGTACCTATTACTCTTGTTTTTGAATTCAATTCTTTTATTTGGACTCCTTATACTCTATTGTATTTACACCCGAAGAAGATTCTCAGCTTTGTATGAGAATCATCCACATCAGAGCATAGCCCAATAATCACAAGACCAAGTTGTTTTCTAGTATTCCGCATTCATTCCAACAATTTTTCTTTGCTTGGAAATATTTGCAAGTTTTCAAAATGTTGTAGAAATTAGAATACAAAACATATAACAAACAGTAATGTATTATACTTATAGGTTGTAAACTCATTGTTTGAATTCAATATTATATCTCTAGAGTCATCTTCTTCTTTAATACTACGTTCACAAATGATTTGAAAAGAAGGATGAAGTTTGAGTTTAATTAAGCATATAAATATAATCCTAAAGAAGCTACTACAATGTAATAATTCAAACCCGGGGAGCTACTATGATGTAATAAATCAAACCTAGGGGTGCTCTACGTGGTTCTTAAGCTTTCTAGGAGCACTCTCGCGTTGTTATTATTTTCCACGAACTACTGCGGTGTGGTGCATAAAGTCTTTCATTAAAAAATGAAAATTTTATCTACTCGCTTGTCTCTGCCCCAAAATTATAAACCTCCTCTAATTATACAACAAAATTATAATCTTCTTATTTAATTTTCATGATTAGATAATTTTTTTAATGTTTAACTCTGGTTATAGTGATGTTAGATACTGTTTTTATTGTTGGTACACAAGAGTATTTTAATCTTAATTTTTTTAGAAAAAAATTATGTATAGTAATTTTTCCTGTATGTATATACTTAGCGATGACATTTTAAAACCGATTATGCCAATGGATAATAATTCAAAGACAAATTCTATTGGAATACCGTAAATTGCTATACATACATCGCCAAATTTAGTAAAATCAGATACACAATTTTTTGCTTAATATAGACCAAACAGGTTACAAAACTACCCTTAATTTGAAATAAAATAAAACCCTTATGTCATTTTAGTAACTTTATCTCTCTCATGCATTAATCAAAATAAGGTTCTCAAATCCACTTTTGTAAATTTTAATTTTCAAATTCAAATACCTTAAATGGAATTCAAATTATTTAATCATTTATATATAGCAAATTCAGGTTAATTTTTGAATATTAAAATGCTAAATTAAATAAATTTAAATTTAAGCTTTTATATTTAATTGAAGTAGAAATTTTTTAAAATTGATCGTGCATAAGTACAACCTGAAAGTGTATAAATGGAATTTGATACCTAAATGGAATTCAATTTTAATTCAATAGAAATTTTAGTTACTTTATGAATGAATTTATATTGATTATACTATGAATTTGTGAATCTTTATTACTGTTTTTTCCTTAAATAGGAGCATTTTTGTCCCATATTGATTTTATAATAAATTTAAATTTAAGTTTTTATTTTTAATCGAAGTGGAAATTTTTTAAAATTGACCGTGCATAATACAACATGAAAGTGTATAAATGGAATTCAATACCTAAATGGAAATAAATTTTAATACAATAGAAATTTTAGTTACTATATGAATGAATTTATATTGATTATACTATGAATTTGTGAATCTTTATTATTGTTTTTTCCTTAAATATGAGCATTTTTGTCTAATATTTCATAAAAAAAAAGTATGGTGTAGGTCAAACAATCAATGACGTATGAATAAAATTTGCATAATACAAATTAATTTAAATTTTATTGGATAATATAAAAACTGAGTATAAAATGTGTGGAAGACTATAAATTGTACTATCTGACTATTACGTAGTCAAATCTACAAATTTCTATTTCGTAATTTGTAATCTAGCCCATAGTTTCAACCCATTGGAAGTTCGTACCCAGACATGAAACAAAATTTAGACGGCCCAAGAAAATGGGGGTGTAATCATTTCAATTTTAACATGTTATCGACATTCTTTGCGACTCTCTTCTAAATGCAAGGTAAGAATCTCAGTTATATAACTTCAATCTTATACCATATGATAATTTTGTTTGTTTGGAATTTTCACTATGCTGGGTGATGTTTTTAATCAAGCCCAGATGCCTATATATGAAAATGTATATGATTTGTTATTTTAAAATATGGTTTATGGTGATTATGTTAGAAGTTATGATTTAGTCTTTGTTGTCCTAGTTCTTAGCATAATAGTGTGTCCTAAAATAATGCAATTACCTATTCAATAGGTTAGTGGGTAAGTGTTTCCAAGTCTATTTAAATGATTGTATTTTCTATATTTTTAAGATAGTAGATCAAGTGAATAACAATGTAGTTTGTTTGTGATTTCCGTTTAATCTCTCCTCTCTATATCAAAATTCTAACATGGTATCAGAGCTTAGTTAGATAAGAGAGGGGTAGAGAGATCTAGAAAGCCAAAATAAACCAAGCAGCAATGGCGACCGAAACTCAACAATCAGAGATCCTAAACCAATCGAAAAGCTCATCCACACAAAACCCGTCAGCAATCTCCCTAAGTATCTGGCCCCCTTCACAGCGCACCCGCGACGCAGTCACTGACCGCCTTCTCCGAACCCTGACAGACCCCACATCTATCCTCATCGAACGCTATGGTGGCGCTTTTCCCCACGACGAAGCCGCCTCTGCTGCTGCCACCATCGAGCAGGAGGCTTACGCTGCAGCCGATTCCGATGAAAGTTCCAGATCTGAGGACATTGAGGCTGGGATCAGAGTTGTAGAGCTGTATTCGAAGGAGATCAGTCGAAGAACAATGGATTTTGTGAAGAGTAGTAGGAAGGAGGCGGATGTGAGAAAAGAAGCGGATGAGACCGGTGCGGAGAGTGTTGAGAACGAGGCTCCTGCTGCTGCTTGAGTTATTTGGTATGGTTTAATTATTGTAGTTGTTGGATTTTGGTTTGGTCCATGAATATGGTGTCATGAAATGAAGATCGGATGAATTCGGTGGATGTTGATATATTATATTATGATATGAACTAATATATGATGCTAGCTCTCGTTGATTTTGAAAAAAAAAAAAGAAAAAAAAAAGAAGAGGCAGAGTGGTATTGAAGTTTGGTTTGATTGGTAGTGAAGTATGTAGCAAGCAGTATGTAGAAGACATGTTGTTGACTGGTGGTTAGGGCAGTGGAAGATGGTGGTCAAGGGAGGATGTGCAAAATGGTATTTGGGGCAAGCAGAAGTGGTATGAACAGAGACATGGGTGGTGTGCACGACTGTTGTTCAGGCAGAAGTATGTAGCTGATGATAGTTGGTTGAAGTGTGGGTAGCAGTGTTTGAATGAAGTTTTGGTGGTAGTTTTGAAGCACAACGACAGGGATGTGACAGTTGCAAAGCAAGTGAATATGGTCTTGATTGTGTGTTGTAGTGATGTATGTAAGTGACTGTGGTTGTGAAGTGTTTTGGTAAAGTGTTGTTTTGATGGTGGTATATGATGATGGAGGAGCGAATGTCTTGTTGTATGGAGGAGGTGATGGATATGGTTATGTGATGAAGATGCTTAACAGCAGTCTTGGTTGATGTGGTGAAGGTGGATTTGCAATTGCTGGAAGTTTTAGCAGGGTTGCACTGTGTATATGTGCACAGTTTTGTAGCACTGTTGTGAAGGGTGTAAGTAATTGTAGTGGGTGTTGAGATATGCTGCTGTAGTTTTATGGAAGGTAGTGATGAAGTATGGGGTGAAGTGATGTTTGGCTGTGATGGTAGTTTGTGATAAAGCAGGTGAGGACAGTGGGGATGAGTTGTTGTGGTGACATGGGAGTGAAATGGGATGATGATGGTGAAGGTGTTTGATGGCAATGGTTGCTAATATGGTGGTCGGAGCAATGTTGTTGCTGTCAGCAGTGTTATGCAGAGAAGTTTATGGGGTGAAGTGTTGCATTGTAAGCGGGTTTGATAGTGAGGATGAAGTTTGATGGAAATGAAGCGATGATAGGCAAGTAGACAGGTATGATCTGTTTGTTATGCAAGTTGGAAGTGATGATGGGTGCAGCAGTAAGAAGGTGAAGTTTGTATTTGATGTTTGCAATTGCTGGCAAGGGGTAGATAGACTTGTTGATGAATGAATATGTTGTAGACTGGTTTGGCAATGTAACAAAAACTGTTGTGGATGTGTGCACTGGTTATGAAGTGTTGGAAGGCAGTTATGGTGGGGGAGTGACAGTGATGTGGTGGCAGGGTTGATACACAGAAGTGAAATGTTTGGTGATCGGAGGTATGTACAGTGGTGTGGTTATAGACTGCGTGTGGTTTCTGGTCGATGTCAGTAGGGTGGATGGTAGTAGATGGTTGGTTTCTGTAGCAGATTTGAGTAGTAATGTTAATGATGGATGTAAGGAGTATGAGTAGTTTGTTGGGTGATTGAATTGTAAGTGGATGTTGCAGCAGATTTGGTGAAATGTGCAGTGTGGACACCAGATGAAGTGATTTACAAAGAGGACACCAGATGAAGAATTATGGTAATATGTGCATGTGGAGGCTTGCAACTGAGATATCAGGTAATGTAGGTGGTTAGAGAAGTTGTAATGGGATGATGGAGGAATGTACGATGGTTTGTTGAATGATATGTGCAGTTGGTGATGATGGCTTCAGTAGTATGGGGGCAGTGTTTAATGGTGAAGTTGATGTTGAGCATGAAGAAATGTTCTGCAAAACGTTGTTGCGGACATTGAAAGTGAAGAAGACATGTCGGTTATGAGGTTGGACAAGTTGAAGAGTGCTCATAAACTGTTTGGTGATATGTCTAAGAGAAGATAGGCATGCCTACATGTGAAGTAGGCTGAGCGAGGAAGATTTGGTTTTGTGTCATCCAACAAGTAAGGAAGAAGAGCTGCGGTTCTCACTTGTTGGGGGGATGACAGATACAAGGACGACCCGAATGGAGAGGTCAGTGGATCCCTAAGAGGAAACCAAGAGTATTTGTTGATGGTTAAAGTACCAATCAACGTGAAACAGTTGAGCATGCCCAACCAGGTAGAGATGAAAGTTATGACCGAGTTCGTCTATGCGAAACGATGAAGAAATTGAGAAGCGCAGTTCAGTGCTTTGTAAACTGGATGTTAGCACATCTAGTTTAAGAGAGGATGTTAGAAGTTATGATTTAGTCTTTGTTGTCCTAGTTCTTAGCATAACAGTGTGTCCTAAAATAATGCAATTACCTATTCAATAGGTTAGTGGGTAAGTGTTTCCAAGTCTATTTAAATGATTGTATTTTCTATATTTTTAAGATAGTAGATCAAGTGAATAACAATGTAGTTTGTTTGTGATTTCCGTTTAATCTCTCCTCTCTATATCAAAATTCTAACAGATTATGTTTAACCTTTTGTTATAAGAATAAATTGTAATTTCGATTACTGTTTGCAACCTAGTTGCTTGCAAGATTTATGGTGAAATGTCTCTACACAAATTTGTTGCAAAAAAGTTGTGTTAGCTTATAGTTTTGTCAGAGTTCCCTAAAATATATTTAACACTCTATACGTATAGGATCTAACATTAAGATTTGAATGCTATTTGTGAGACCTTGTACTGAACTGGCTGTTGCTACATAGTAAATGACATTATATATGTCACCAACCTCATGTCCCTACTTATTCAAACACTGGGTGAATTCCACGATATGTACCATGTTATGTGTGTACCTTTACATTTTTAATTATCTTTCCTACACTTAAAAGAAGTTGGTACAGTGTCTTTTTAAATTTCATAATTACCCTTAAATCTCCTTTTCCAACGATTTTGTATTATCACAAATACACAAATCATCCACTCTTTCATCCCTTCGTTTATAAGTTCCCCGTTGCATGCCATTTTACTAGTTATCAACGATTCCAGTTCTGAATTGTTTGGATATAAGATCCCTTCGGCAAAAGAAACCGAGCACACAAACTACCCTTATCCGTCGGAAAGTAGATATATGTAATGTGATCCAACTATATACATCAGCAGTATTAGTAAGGCCAATATTCCAGTAAATTCGCATATATAACACTCACATCCAAATGGTATTATCTTTTGAGCATATAGTTTCACACCCTCATGATTATATCCATTTTTTGGTTTATTTACGAAGGAACTATATTTCAAATTGTCGATGTTTGAAATAAACTGTTAAGTCATATTAATCAATGGTTTTGACGGGGTTAGGGAATCAAAATTGTACACACACACATAGATACATACATTAACACACATGCATGCATGCATGTATACATATGTTTTTCTTCGAAATCTCTTTTGTAAACTTTAAAAAAATATGCATTGAACACCAAACACATATTCTGAATAAATCATGGGGTGGGCAGCGACATATATAAGTATGTTCATAATGTCGACTGCTTATACAAGAATATGATTACATTTTATTAATCATGTGTTTCAAAGAATAATAATGGAGCAACAAACATACATATATACATACATACATATATATATATATATATATATATATATATATATCTGTATGTGTATGTGCGCGTAGCTAGGATCTGTAGCCTCCATTATTTAGCTCCATCATGTAGCCTTCTGATATCAACCACATGTTAATATTCAAATAATTGATCAATTCTCTCTCCTTTCACATGACCAAATATTTAAATATTAATATGTGGCTGATATCAGGGGGCTACATGATTGAACTAAATAAGAGGGGCAGCGAATCCTAGCTCATACATACACACACATGCATACATACCTACATATACATACACACACTAATTTTTTTTTTAATGAAATTTGATATGTCTGTTATAATCCAAAAATTTGAGGTTCTTCAAACTTTGGCCGTTGTAAAAACACTAGTTACACGACAAAAAAAACTTATATTGCATAAAACAATATTGACATTATTTCATTATTATTACAGGTTATGATGTGAACAATGTCCAACCAGGTCCTGTTGCATTTGGTCTCATTATTTCTGTTTTATGGTATATTTTTACCCTTCAAATACCTTTTAAGACCATACAAGTTTATGTCATTTAGTCGAAACAAAAAAAGAGGAGAAAACATTGGTCCTAAATTCTTACGACATTTTTAACTCAAAAAATTCAAACACATGACAATCTCATGGACTATTTAGTGATGTTCAAATAATATCAGTGAATATCATTAATATATCATGCATTAGACTTTAGACAATTTTTTAAATATCTACCATAATATCGGTTGTGGCATATTTGTGATATATTGATGATATTTTCCAATATATCGGCAATATTTACCGATATCAATAATATCAAACAGATATTGAACGCATAGCTGAAAATAGTCATATATTACTATTTTGTACAAATTACATAAATATCTCATATTTGTACAAAATTCCAGAGTATAAGTGCAAATTATGTATGATGTAATATTTTTTCAACTCAAAACACATCAATATTATTATTATTTAAAAGTTGATGCTATTTTGTGCACTTGAGTTAACAAAAGTTGATTCCTTGTCAAACTTAGTAGCAGTAACCGGTTAGGGTGACTGAGTGGTAAGGCATTGGTTCGGGGAAGGTCACATTATTTGTGCATGTCAAGTTCCAAATAAATAAACGATCAGCAGTAAAAGTAAACCATATGATGTAAAAGTGAGTAAATGGTTGGTACGGTTTGAAATCGACGAATACTAAAATCAAATTACCCGTTTAAAAAACAAAAACCGAACCAAACCAGATTGATATTTTTCAAAATCGAAACTAAGTGAACAAAAAATATTTGGTTCGGTTTGGTTGATTTGATTGGCTGCTGACTAAGTAATCTTTTTGTGTAGTTGTTAATATAATATGAGACCGAAACAATTGATTAGGTCTATATATATTTAAACTGGTGAGATGTTGTAATTTATTTAAACTAACTACTTCTTTTCTAAAAATATTATATTTTAAGATAATTAAGAGTTACATTTGATTTAATTGGTTGGTTCGGTTTTCAAATACTAACAACCGAAACTGACCAATAAATTGAGTAAATTCGAAAAAAGAAACCAAAACCAATAAAAAAACTAATAAAATCAAACTAAGCCGCCCTGTTTTGTAGTGTTGGCTGGTTTATTTGGTTCAAACCAAAAAAACTCATCCCTAATAGGGTGTCTTTAGGTCACCGATCAATCTAAAGTGAAGACAAGCAAGCGGTCCACAAAAAACAGTTGAGGAATGCCTTGCATAAGCGTTGAGTTTGTTGACGAAATCAATCAAGGTAATTTTTTAAGCTTTAGTTAATTTAGCAAGTGAGCTTAGAGTTTAGGTTAAGCAACACTCCAAGTAAAGAGATGAAAGATCCAAGAATATCTGTTATGAATGATATGTTGTTTGAAGAGGACAACTCTTCATTGTTTAGGCCTAAACTTTTAAGCTCATTTTGGGCCAAGATAATCGTTGTTACTCAATGTATAGCATGAAGAAACATATTATTGTTGCATGGAGGTACAGTTTATCTCTAGTTAATTGCATCTGTATGGAGACCATGCTTCCATAAACATTTTGACAACTCTTTGAGTAACTTTATAGACCCATAATGCAATTGTTTTTGCCAATAGAGTAGTTTCATCTTTTTAGCTAGCAGGTATTAATGTCTATTGGATGAGGTAGTAGGAAGAGTGTCATATAATAAATGAATTTAAAAACAATCAATACGGCCCGTTACTTGACATGCTTGCTATGTGCGTCCTTGTCATCATTGAACTACACAAACATTGTAACTAGTTTCCTTTTCTTCTGTGATTTCATAGATCTGTGATGCTAATTTGTATGTAATAGTGATATCTTTAAGAGAGTAAAGTAATTTTAAGTGGGATAACAGAAAAATGGACAATTATTGATGATTCATTTATTAAAGCATTATATTTTATTGCATTTAATTATAGTAGTGGTTGTAATACCTTCTATGTCATTTACGAAATATCATGCGATAATTTTTTCCTGTAGCACAAAATCTGAAATATACACTCAACCATAGGTCACATACAATATTCATCCAATTTTTATGATATAAATTATACATGTATTAGCCAACTTTCATACTTTTAGAGAATTTAGATATTACAAATTCAATTCTATTTGTACAATTTATAAAAAAGAACTTAAATTTAGGCTGAAATCAGTTCGAAGCATATTCTGTATCATTATTTTATAAGATAGTAACTAATTATACGTCATGCATTTATTTTTTTTGTTACTTTAAAGTATATAGTAGATTACAAAATTTTCTATTTATTTTGGGTTTACTGGATGGACTCTTTATTTTGTTATTCATATATGCTTTTCTCGATTTTTTTATTTTATTTTTCAGTAAAATTTACTTCTCAAAGAACAATTATGACATTCAATTTTTTCTCTTGTATCAATGAAATTTTACATATAGAAATTTTTTTTTGATTTAAAATATAATAGTTTTGAAGTTACTTGTGACTATAAATTTTGTTTATATAATATTTTTTTCAAATTAAAAATAATCCGTATTACTTTAAAGTAGGGTGCAATAGTTTGAGCCAATAAGTATTTTGGTTCACAAAATATATTTTTATATAAATGTACATGGTATTAGCATACTGATCTTTTACATTACGGGCTTTTTAGTCTTTTCTTACTTATGTTTTCTATCTATATAAACCTATCTCTGTAACCCTAATAGATTTGCACTTTTTCTCAGCCATCTTGCTTGCTGAATAATATGAATTATTTTTTTCTTCTTATTTGAGTTTACAAACGTTTTACAAACGTTTACACATGGGACATGCCAAAATGATAGCATATAAGAGTTAAGTAACTTTTACCCGTTTGAGTCACCATTCAAATCAAATTACATACTTACAATACTTTTAAAACTATTTACAACAACATACAACTTTCTATCTAAGTGGCGAAAATATAAACAAAAATAAACAAATAAACAAAAAATTGAACTTGAGCTATTTCGAAAAATTCCAATTACTAATTTTGAATTCTTTTGTAATGATGGTATTTTAAACAATGGCAGTACAACTTTTTTTAATAAATGAACTAACGTTGTTTGAAAAAAAGAAAAGAAAAAGGGAAAACTGTAGGATAAATAATGTTGTTTGAAGCCAGTTGAAAATGACATTTGCTGACAGGCAAAAAGTGATCTGTTTATGTAAATAGTTTTCGAATTGGTGAAAATAAAAAAATATGCAATCAAAAGTGGTTTAATTGAGTAAAAAGTTCATAAATTTAAATCATCAAATATAAGTGTAATATTACCATATGCACCTCAACCACACCTCGCGTTTTCCATATAAAGTGATTCCTAAGTCTTAAATTCTACACTATATACCATAGTTATCAGAACCTGACCGGACCACGGTCGGACCCCGGTTAACCGCCGGCCATGGGCTTCTACAGCCCGGAGAAGCTTCAAGCCTTGCGTACGTTGGAACCTTCGATTGAACCGTGGAACCGCGATCGGTTGTATTATTTCAACTGTAATAAACCACCACTTCATTGCAGGCCTTGTAAAATTTCCCCAAAGTTTAAAACCCTAATTCAAAATTATAAAATTAGTAGCCACAAACTTCTCCCCTATTGTAAGTTTTCCACCGTCAATGAAACTTCTGCTCCATTAGGTAACAAATTTTATCAATTTGAATTTCTGTATGAAGCAATTTATGTTCTGTTGAATGAACCCATTTGTCCTATAATGGTATGCTAGTGAACACAATGCCAGATAAGTGAATTGCTATTGCATAATCGATGTGTTAATTATTGTTGGATTACCTAGAATCTTGTTGACTATCGATTAGAGGTAGAGGTGGACTATTATTTTCATGAAAGCTGCTATGGAGCCCGAAAGAAGGAAGGTGCGAATTGTGCGAAATGGAATCAAACGGTTGAATTCAGGGGTGCATTATTATCCAACGGTCTACATATTTTCGGGCCTAAACCCTGGCCTACTTTCCGGGCCTTATAGCATTTCTCTATTTTCATATATGCTATTATTGTATATTTACATCCTATTAGGTATAAGTCAATGAAACGTATTATATGCATGTAATTAGAAAACAATGCGCAACATTTTACTATTGAAATTTTAAGAAATAATGTTTGTTTTTGATCAGCCATGCTGTTTATAAACAAGTAGACGGAAATGTATAACCATAGTTATTTCCAAGTAAAAAAAGGGCTTCATTATAATTTTATATTATATAAATAATGGGAAAAAATATGCGCAGTTCCAACGGTTCAACCAGTCGAACTATTTGAACTATGAACCTTGGATCGTTCCGGTTCAATTGATAGTTCAGTCCTGATAACCATGCTATATACTAATGTACAATAGTCAATTTGTTTGATAATATAAAACCACTTGAACTAAAAACTGGTCATTATTATACTCTCAAAAAACAAGATAGTTACTTGGCAATACATTGTCGAGCGACTTAGAATGCGTTTTTTGTGAAGCAAAAGGGACGTAGGAACGAGACATTTGAAAGGAAGCATGCAAGGGATTGGTTGACGAAAGAAGAATGTGTTTTTGTGTTTACAAAAGGGATAAGGAAATGAGAATGAAAGAGAAACGATTGTTTATACTTATATTGGTTTTAATTTGTTTTAAGTATTTTGAATAAATGTTATTAATCGCATTAAATTGTAACTTAATGCGAAATTGAAAAGTTAAAAATCATATACATTAAAAATGAAAATAAAAATGTATTATTGGTTTTGATATTATAACAATGTATAATTGTTTCTAGATTGTTATAAGTTTTTTTTTAAATTAATGTTATTAAATTGATTAAAAAATTAATATCATGAAAGATAATGCAATTAGTAATCAACTTAATGTCATTAATATTATTTTACGTATGTTAAATCGTATTTTTTTAATTTACTTGTTAAATATTTGAAAGTGCACAGTATTTTTTGTAAAATGATGTTTGTCACTGCGCAGATTTGCCACTATTTGAAAACGAGTAGTAATTTTTATTTGTACGAAAATATCACATTAGTATTAATATTGTTTTATTTTTTACAAAAACAAGTTTACTAGTTTTATACTTTTTATTGTTATTTTTACTAAGAATAAATATTTTTACAAATGAAAGATATTTATA
Source organism: Allium fistulosum (assembly GCA_030737815.1). NCBI lineage: Eukaryota > Viridiplantae > Streptophyta > Magnoliopsida > Asparagales > Amaryllidaceae > Allium > Allium fistulosum. The sequence goes on along the minus strand of CM060904.1, from coordinate 1,211,147,349 downwards.
ATCTTTTCAGGTTTTATTATTATTATTATTATTTAATTTTATTGTCACTATTTATTATTGGTAATGAACCATTGATGTTGGAAGAGTCTTCCTGACGCAGCGGAAATAACAGAAATGAAATCAACGATGAAAGTAGCAATCGGTGGATTGAAAATACCAAACGCCCAAATCCGTTGATCGCGAAGATACCGGATTCTAGCTATCTCAAACACGTTGATCGCGCACGATACCGTATTTAAAGATCTACGATTCTTCTACGTTGATCAAGCGCACTTGATTCCGTGAATCGGCTTCAACAATTGTTGATTCGAGCGCACTCGAATACCGAAGGTGGAGATAGGAGATCACACTCAACTACCAATTTAAGAAGAGGCACAAAGCACTCAAACAAAGTTTTATTCAAAATTAACTAACTTTTTTTACAATGACATCACATCCCTATTTTATAGGGTTTACAACACAACACAAACGACCTAAGAAAATTACAACACAAGCGACTTATAAAACAGTACACAACTTAACAAAAACAGCAAACGACATAAGAATTTCCGACTTAGCGACATAACAAAACGACTTAACAAAACTTCGCGACCTAAATTCATCAGCGACCTAAAATGGAACGACTTAAGAAAATCTCGCGACTTAACTCTTCAGCGACCTAGTGGAAGAAGCGGCAACACAATCTGGAGCTCACGAACTAATTGCTCGCGACATAAGGAATCAGCGACCTAGGGACAGTCGCGACCTAAAGCAGAGTATCACGCGCGACACCTAAGGAAGAGGAGTGATTTCGCGGCTTAGCTGAAGATGGCATAGGTCGTTCGCGACCTTCTTCCTTCTGCTCTCGCGACCTAGGGTTTCTGGCGCTTCTTCTTCCTCGCGACATACCATGGTGGAGCGACAAATGGTGGAGCGACCTAAGGTAATTTGTTCATCTTGATTTCGCGCTGCATCATCCTCCCTTGGTTGGGAAAAATTCATCCTCGAATTTAAAAGTTCTTCCCCATTGGGTTGTTCATCTCCATAATAAGGTATAAGATGTTTAACATTAAACACGTCGGAAGTATACACATCCTCCGGCAGCTTCAACCTATAAGCATTTTCATTGATCCATTTCACAATCTTTACAGGACCAATCTTTCGAGCTTTAAGTTTATTGTATGCTCCCATTGGAAAACGATCCTTCGTTAGTACAGCATATACTAAATCTCCTTCTCTAAAGCTCACACTCCTTCTTTCTTATCCGCCCGTTGTTTATACTTCTCGTTTGATGCAAGCAATCGTTCATGAACAGTTCTGTGGCACTCTTGCAACTCAGTCACAAAATCACAAGCTCGCTTAATAACTCCTTTCTGATATGGCACTATCGTCAAATCCAATGGTCCCTTCGGACTTGCTGAGTATACAACTTGAAACAGACTGAAACTAGTACTTCGATTAACAGCGTGATTATGTGCAAATTCCGCCTGACATAACTTCATATCCCAGCTCTTCAAATTATCTTTCACAAGACATCTCAATAAGTTTTCCAATGATCTATTCACCACTTCCGTTTGCCCATCTGTTTGCGGATGATAAGCGCTACTAAAATTCAGCTTTGTTCCAACCATCTTCCACAAACTCAACCAAAAATGGCTTAGAAATCTAGTATCCCGATCAGAAACAATAGATTCAGGTAGCTCACACTACACCAAAAACAGCTTTTGACAGCGTTTCAAAAACGCTGTTATATGATACGACAGCGTTATTATAAACGCTGTATAACGACATGCTGTCGTAGATGCAAAAGTTTTAACAGCAAAATAGAAAACGCTGTAAAAAATTTGATACCACAGCGTTTATTAAACGTTGTTATATGACACAACAGCGTTAGAACAAACGCTGTATAACGACAAGCTATCATATAAAGAGAACTTACAACAGCTTAATTTTAAACGCTGTGGAAATTATTCTTTTGATAGCGTTTTATTTAGGCTGTTAATATTTTTATTACAGCGTTTAATGCGTGCTGTGTTATGTTTTTACAGTTGGGATGATGTTTTACTACAGTTTACAACAGCGTTTAATAAACGCTGTTACCCACTATTTAATGATAATTACAACACGAATTAAACGCTGTTGTTTCTTCATTGACAGCATTAAAATAGATGTTGTCTTCTATTTATATGATTTTTACAGCATTAACATTCCACTATATTTGCATATTCCAAAACTACATTTTGAGTATAATCAAGCAACCAATATATATAACATGTTCTAATGAATGATAATCTGTTAAATAAACTAGCTAAAACAATATTAATATACAAAAAACATCTTAATCCATGCTCTTCAAATTCGGAATCACCGCAGACTGAATCATCTACGGCGGCCCGCACGCCAATGTATCTTCACATCCTCCCAAAGGCACGCCACTCCTCAGCACATTCTCGTCCACTCGACCAACACTGTACTTCCATTCTTCCTTATTCTTAACATCACTGCACACATACCACACCCTGAATTGCTTCGGGTACTCCTTTTGCCATCTATCCAGTTCATCTTTCAGCAATACATCAGCATCTGTTCTATTTGCATACACTAGGTGCATTTCTGTCTTGTCATTCTCCTGATTTTGCAACACTGCCTGAATCACTTGGTACAGTGGAGTGATTCCAGTTCCCCCAGCTATCATCGCCAACTTCTTACCAAACTTTGGCTTTCCATCCACAATAAATTTCCCTTCACCTTTGTACTCTATGTGCCCTACAGGTCCTTTTATGTCGATCGTAGACCCCTATGGTTAAGGACTCAAGGTACTGCGACATTTGTCCACCATTTGGGAATTTACTATTTTCATCTTTGAAGTAAATCTTTATAAGAAGTTCTACGTACCCAACTGCATCGACCGAACTAGTTGGCGTGTAAACCCTCATGCACAGTTTTCCATTTATTGATGTGGATAAAAATATGTGTTTACCTACTGGCAGTCCTAGAACCTGATCTTGGTTTGGGAAGGCAAAGCGAAACAATCTAACGTCTTTAGATACAATTTTCTTGGACACGAGTGTGCAACGTATCTTTTCTCTAGGATTGCTAAGGGCAACCATAGACAACCCTTCAGAAACTTGAGTTGATTCCTGAACTGGTGGCAAAGGAATAGCTTCAGAAGAGCAAGTAGATGCACACAGTTCACCTATTCTGTATGCATCGAGCATTTGTTTAGCTTTTTCAGAATGTATGGCTTCAAACTCTTCAGTACAGTCGGTGCCAGCGTAATGAATGCAGTGCAATCATAGACTTGGTTGTGAATGATAATCCAAGCGGAGTCTTCATTAGAGTGCTTGCTGACTTCGCATAGAGAGTACTGTTTTGTGGAAGTGTTCAGTAAAGGTGTGGATGTGCTCTTTTTAAGAGGTTTTGTTTGTTGAGTGCTTTCTATGTGGTTTTGTTTAGCCATCCAGCCTTCTGATTGTTTGCCTGGCTGAGTTGGGTGCTCGAATATGAGCCCTATTTCTCCTCTGTAAGGGCGGAAGAAATTCACCTTAACCTTGAACCAGCAGTTGTTCATCATACCCTGGATACACATATTATGTGAGCTACGTATTCGGAGTTTTAGTTAGTAAATGTGCAACCGCGTTAAAAATATATATTACCATGAGGTTCCAGTTGAGATTTTCAGGCTGGGTATTTAGGGTCTCATCGCATGCACGAACGGCTATTTCTTTAGCACTCAAAAGGTCAAGGACTTCAACTTGTAATGACCAGAAACACCAACACCAATATTTTCCATACTTGTTTGGCTTTTCATGACGCTCTATTGTGCACACTAACCATGTCTCTCCTCCGTTCAGAGTTACATCTACTCTTGTCACCTTCTTTCCTCCGCCTGTAAATCGATCATCTTTGTTAAATTTTTGCTCAATATCGGTAACACTTAAAATATCAGCCAAGATTGTCAAGTACCTGAGTATGCATAGCCCTTCATGGTATAAGGCATATGTGTTGTCGCAGAGTTGATCGGAAGTTTCTCTTCATGACCTGGTGTAGTGATCACCGAATTGATTTTCAACTCATTGATAATATACTCCGGTTTGTACCACCACGCTACAAAGATCAAGTTACAAAACAATTATTTATTTTCTCATACAAAACCAATTCAATATCTATACGACTCTATATTGATATAAGATCATACCTTCAGCATTAGCAAGTTCAGCATCAACATGGGCAGGAAAAACCTTGTTATCTTTGTAGTGATAATAACTATCAGACTCACTTGGAGCAACAACAATCCTCTTCAACCATTTCACCATCCTTCCTCCTATAAACCCAGGCAAAATAACCCTCACTGGAAACCCATGATCAGGCAGCAAATACTCTCCATTTTGCATGTAGGCAACCAAAATATCCCTCGACCTGTCCATTGCAAATTCTCTCCTGATACTAGTCCCATATTTACCCGAAGGTAAATCTTCCCCTCCTTCAAAGCACACATTCATAGCCCTTATGCTGGTATATATTTTGAAGCAGCATTGCAAAATCTTGCATTACGGACCAAAATAATATAGCTCAAGATTTTACTGCATATTAACAACCAGTTTGTCATTCTTTTTCAGTGTAGAATCGATTGAAATGCCCTTTATTACTACAGTGAGGCCATCTCTTATCTGCACTAGTTCAGTGGTTTATTTATTCCTCGGCAAATGGTTAGAACTCTATGATGTATTTTGATTATTGCAACTATACCGACCTTTCTACCAAGTACCCGCAAGAAATGGTCGCAACAATCAAATATGAAAAAGTGACAGAAGTCATAAAAAGAAATTTTAATGGATTACGAATTTTAAACTCAAATAGCTCTAGAGGCTTGTCTACGACTTGCAAAATTAAAGTAAAAAACAAGAATACTAAAGTACCAACATATTTTTCATCATTGCAAATATTTATTTGCATTATGCTACTCTTTGTACATAAAGTAACATTTTCTTCAATAATGTACTCTTCTATTATCTAAAAAAACCTCAAGTTGAAGAAGAAAGAAAATTGCAAAGAAGATAGTGACTGCTGCAGTGAAGTCTTTTGAAATAAAAGCATATGCATTATATAGCAGCATGCACATTACAAAAAATAAAAAAGATGAAGATTATTGTGTCAGGTGCTGAAAATCCAAATGAGAAGAAGAAAAATCATAAAACTGACATCAAATGTAATCAGAAACTATACCAAAATTACTCATGAATTCAAATGAAATTATAAAAAAAAATGATTTTGTTTAGTTTTTTAAAACTATGTGAAGTTTTTTACTCAGTTTTTAATGGAGTATCACCCAGTTTTTTAATTGAGTAATACTCAGTTTTTAACTATACTTCAGTGGACTATCATGCATTTTGTAGTATTTGGTTTGCATTGATATATACATGATTTTGTCATGATGTTTATCCTAAGTTTTAACTATATTCTTGCTTAGCAGGTTAATGGACATACTGTTCTAACTGAGTATTTTCTGCAGTCCCTTTCCTTCATTGTTGTTACTATAATCCCCAATTAAGAGTAAGGTATCAAAAGCTTTAACCAAATGCTTCGCTCAACCTGAACCAAATACTTCACTCTGCAAGCAGCAACAACTAAGCTGTTGCAACAAGAAACAGTGAGGCCGCTGTTTGTAGCATAGTAAAGAAAATCATCAATTTTATGTCAATTTTGGAACTGCAATGTCAAGTTGAAAGAGATGTAAACTTGAATGCTTTCAGTTCTTACTGCTAGGTATATTAAGTCAATCACAAAGTTACTTTCTTCCATAGTTTTGACCTTAACTTGTTAATTTTTCCACTCATAATTATTCATTTGATCTTATATTCTCTATTTATACTTCGCATAATAAAACTTAAACGATAGCTGAGTTTAAGTTTAGACATGTTAGTTAAGTATTGAGAAAAATATATGCAGTATAATATTTGGACGGATTAGTTAAGTTGTAGGAAAAGAATATGCATTAAAAATAATAAAACTTACACTTATTTTATCTGAAGTTAGCACAAATTTCCTCCTTTCTCTTACCACCAGGTTCATCTGGTACAACTGATTTGGTGACATTTTGCTGCAAAAGAAGAGAAAAAAAAGCATTTTAGAGCAAGCTAATGTTTGATGGGTCAGGGTTATTAGGCTCAATCATTGGTAAATCATTTTAGAGTACAGTATTGCTAAGGGCAACATTTAGTATTCTTTCCCTTAAACATTTTAGAAATATTAAAAAAATCATGATTTTATGGACATTTGATGGTGTCCTTACCGTGACTCTAGGAAAATAGAAGTACATAAAGTAAGTTTAATAAAATGAACACTGAGAGTTATATCAATCCAGTTAGCATATTTTTATATAAAACAACTCTAAACCCAGTGTAGTCTAAAAGTTTCTTCAAATTACCCACTCAGCATCACATTGCTAGTGAAAACACACATGTTTCTTTTTGCAATCCATTACTTAGTAAAAATAAACATTGCAGCCAGTAAAATATTGCTGATCTCAAGATGGATAAATTGAAGTGGGTTGAATTTCAGTAACTTTTTGGATGTATATAAAAAAAATTATTCTATCAAGCTAAAAATATTAATATTGCCACCTTTTGAACAGACTGCCGGTGCAATTGGGAGTGAGCATGGCAGCACAAGTAAACCAGAAACTTGTACACAACGATGATGACCCAGCCTCAAAAAGCGATATATTTGAGGTATACGATGTAGTTCTCTATTTAGAAATCATCGACATTTTACAGGATTATAATATAAAAAAGAAAGTCGAGCACACTTTCAAATCTTTTAAGTTCAGCCTCCAATCCATTTCCATAGTTAAACCTAAGGAGTATTCTAAATTTTTTGTTAGTGAAGACAATGAAGACAATTTCAAACTAACATCTAGCGTAGCCACAACTTAATAACCTTCAATATTTTTGCAATATTAGTCAGTGAAGACAATGAAGAGGAAGGCCATCTTGAGTTAATGAAAGAGATTATGAATTACTATAGACTTGATCAATTTCTAAGAAACACTTCAACATTATTTTGAACTTTTTTAAAAAGAAATGAATTATATAAATGCACAAACGTATGACAGATTTGAAATTTTGATGGTACTTCTTAATAAAACATGCTTAAGAACTATAAGCTTTATCCAAAACAATTGTTTTAGCTTGAGAAGAAAACATGGTTAATACAATTTCATGTTTCATGCTTTGGTTCACTTAAGAGAAGCCTAGTGGGCAAGGTATCGAGTGAATATAGAGCATCAACAAGCATAGGTGCATGATCACCTACACTTTTAATTATTGAATATAAATCAATGAAAGGATTTATATGGCAAGGAAAATAAATAGAAATATTCACAACTAAGCTACAAATAACCACCATAAAAAAGAATTTTGAGGAAGTAGACAAACTAGTCCGATGTTATAGGTGCCGGTAGAATGAAGTTGAAGTCTTATGTATGTGTTTATTGTTTAACAGTATACGGGACATTCTGCTCAAAAAAGTTTAGTGGTCCGAATAGAAGAACAAATAAATAAGAGAGAATACCACAAAAGACTAACTAATGCATGGAAAACATCATGGTTCTCATAGGTAACAATCATTTGGTTGCATAAATAATTTCACATGTCAGAACTTCACTTACTGATTGGATGAACTATTGAATCACCATTACCGTATAAAGCAACATTCTGACCTGATAACATATTACAATGATATTAAATATCAAAAGCATCATTCAATGCATTATAGCATAATGTAAAACAAAAATTTCAAACATTTATTCAACACAACATACGAATATCTTCATATTCATTAATTTTTAGCATGAAATAGGAAATTTGCAATCAATTTTACTATGCAGTATAAATTCAACTAATAAAATTTCGTACACCTTTGTCAAGTTCCCAAAATGTACCATAGGACTACTTTCAATGCAGTATTGTGCAAATAAACTTAATGGAGCACTAAAAGGGGCATCTGGAATTCGATTAATTAGGGGATGTCCGACTATTATTAGTTCGAAAATAACATTATATGACTTGCTATCTAAGAAACACATTAATAAGAAATGACTAATATACAATTGACTATATCTAAAATATCTCATTGCTATAAAATTATTGAAATTTAATTTTTGATATATTGATCAAGGTTTATTGACTTTTATTTGTCACATAAACTTTCCTATATTTTTGTAAATATGTAATATAATTTAATTTTTAGCGAACATCTTTCTGCCTTATGTTAACCATAGTTTATTCTGGATTGAACTTGATGTTAGCTTTATTGGATATCTGTGGATTATATGAATCGATTTTTCTATGATAGCATCAATATATTTACATGTCCATAAAAAACATTTATATCCCTAAAAAAAATAGAATTAATATCCTTTCCAAATATTCTTATTACTTAGCATAAGAAGTTGCATGGACATGACATATATTTCACATAGAACAAAATAAATATAAGGTTTTAATTTTATGGATAATAACGAACGTTTCTTAATGATTTGAATTTATTATTCGAACAAAATAAATATAACAGCATTAAACTTGCAAAACACACAGGATGGTGTCTAGAGAATCAATTCCAAAAAATGTGGCATACTTACTTCTCACCTAGTTCTTTTCTGGGAATTTATCACATTCTTCGAAGAATATCACTTGCCAGATAACACAAAATCATTGTAAGACTTGTCTAAAGGAACTTTAGAAGGGCTGTATTGATGAGAAGAAACAAAAAAATGTAAATGGAAAAAAGGCTTGATAAAAGTGTATCAAAAAAATGTAACAGAACATCAACTTGTGAAATATAAAATGGATGTTATAAGAAACATGCAGAAACTAACATATCAACTGTCAATCTCTAATGGGGAAGTGAAAATGTACAAGCACGACATAAGGAAACTACACCTTGGAAACACTTTATAGAAAGGGTACTATTTTCTCAGTCAAATTTAGAAGGGAAATGGCCTGTTAGGTGATTTTTACATGGAATGGCAATGAACTAACAAGATTTATTAGTTTAGACGTGCATGTGATTTGTTTAATTGTAGTTTTGGTTCAGAAGGTTTATATATCATTCTGCTTCATAACTGAAGTTTGTTTTAAGAAGATGCTACTACAATTATCATCATTTTTACTTATATCTATATCGATCAAAGAAAATAAGAAATGTTTTTGTGTTTATATATGGGTTCCTAGACGACATGTACCCGACATCGTAGGTTATTATATATTCCCTAATTATATCCACTATACCAAATTCATAAATTAATCATCAAATCATCTTCACTTTTCATTTCATGTTTATTATATATAGGCATTCAACATTATAAAGAGTAATAAAAATTAAACTCGAGGCATTAAAACTTTTGTAACTGAACCTAATCTAGGGTAAGAAATAACTCAATTTATGAATGGAAAAACCGAACCTGAATTTTTATACCTAGTTTTTAGAAAGCTCTCCTCAGTTGGAATTTGACGAATGAAAAAGCTGAATTGTATTCAGCTAAAGTTGGACACAACTTGCAAGCAATGAAACCTGTAATTTATATTACTAAGCTGAAAGCCTAGAAAAATCGAGTTAGGGCATCTTTGAGATAAGATTTTAATGGAAAAGGGATAACCAGAATAATGAATGAAGAAATCGATAGAAAAAAATCTTGTTTCTTTTTGGATGTAGGAATGGAACGTCAACACTGACCTCACAGGAACGATTTTTTAGGGGGGAAGATGCGAATGAAAGGCGGCAAACAAAAAATATACCTAAATCTGTGTTGGGCGGCAAATAAAAAAAGGAGTTAAAACCTTAATGCATAATTGACAGCGTTGCAAGCATATAAGTTTCTTCTCAAAATTACTTTTGACCGCACTCGAAAATTAAACGCTGAGAAATGATGCTGTCAGAAGTCAGTTTTGTTGTAGTGTCATGTAACCGATACACCTCTTTAAAGAACAATTGAGCAACACGGACGGCATCAGCTGTCTTCTTACAAGCTATGAAATGTGCCATTTTCGAAAATCTATCCACCACAACAAATATAGAATCATTTCCTCGCTGAGTTCTTGGCAAACCCAAAACAAACTTCATGCTGATATCAACCCATGGTCTAGTAGGCACAGGTAATGGCATATACAATCCCGCATTCGTCGCTGTCCCTTTGGAAACTTGACAAATATGACATCTCTCCACAAATCTTTCAACTTCTTTTCTCATAGAAGGCCAAAAGTATGATTGAGAAATCAATTGCAAAGTACGATCTCTTCACACATGACCCTCTTCATGCAATTCTTTTACAATCTTCATCCGTAAACTGCTCTCTGGTATGCATAACTGATTTCCCTTGAATAGAAAACCATCTACCAACATATATTCATCCGTCTTTCCCTTCTCGACTTCATCAACCACCTTGGAAAAGTAAGGGTCATCAACAAACAATTCTGGCAACACATCAAACCCCGTCACTTCAACCTTCATTGTAGTCAACAAATGATTCCTTCGACTCAATCCATCTGCCACACGGTTTGTAATTCCCGACTTATGCTTCACCACAAATGTAAATTGTTGTAAGTATGCGATCCATGAAGCATGTCGAGCTGCGACTTTATCCTGCCCTTGCAAATGCTTCAACGCCTCATGGTCTGTATACAAGACAAACTCCTTATGGAACAAGTAATGTCTCCAGTGTTTCACAGCTTGTACGATAGCATAAAATTCCACATCATAAGTATTATATCTCATCTTGGCTCCAGAAAGTTTCTCACTGAAATATGAAATTGGTCATCCTTTCTAACTCAACATGTGACAACCGCCCACGACCCCTGCACTGAACCTAGACATAGTGCGCTGTAAAGTGTGCCAGGCAGCCATGGACGATCATCAGGGTAAGTTAAAACAGCAGAATCTATCGTATAACTCACAGCGCATGGATAAAAATACAATAGAAAATATACATAGTGAAGCTTTTCAAAATAGAATCTCATCAATTAAGCTTCATAATAGTTGAATACAATCATCAGAATAGTCAATACATCAAACCTCACTACATATCACTCAGAGAATATACAAGCAGCGGAACATCCAGTACATACAGTAAGAAATAGTATGCAAGCCTCCAGCTCGTCTTCGCCATCAGCATCGTGGGAAACTAAGAACAGCACCTGTCACCTGCTACCTAGTCTGCCCATCCCAAAATGGATGAACAGCCCAAGGCAATAAGAGTTAAACATAAAGCCTTGAGTCAGACAACAATCTTAGTGAGCGGTAAATCAACTAACAACATACCAAAAGAGCATAAAGGAAAAAGGAATAGGAATTCAACCCTCCCACTCCACCTCTTTCTACAGTGATAGCCCCCGACACACACTAAGCAGAAGTAAACATAGCAAAGCAAACATTTAAAGTAAAGTAATTATCACTCGAGTCAAGGGCGATGTTTTCCAAGTACAAACCCCCAAGGCCTAAACCAAGATCAGATAAGCACCCAGAAAATACCGCTCTTGAGACCGAATGACGATACAACCAAACATCCATGACTCTGGCTATCACTGTTATCATTGCTTCGATATCACCATTAATTGAATGACCGGCACATTCTTTCAGCCGCCGTCAAGGGCTAATGGAAACCCCGGTTCTAGACATAACTCCGCACGTCGTCGCAGCCTGTGCCTAGGACTATCGAATCTGCCCAGAGTACTTGACTACAATCATAGTCTTTAGGGACTATCGAATCTGCCCAGCGTACTCTTGCTTTGAGCCTGCTAGAACCTTCAACAACGATGAAACCTCAGCCTTCTAGTCATCCTCCTCGACGACTATTTCCATACTAGCTCAAGCGCCTCTCGAGCAAACCATTATCCTCTAACTCGAACCATTTCATCGAGTCATCATCATGCTTGGAGTGATCCCGTCTGGATTAAACCAAGGCTATCTCATATCATGCCTCGCCTTATCTCATTATAGCAAAGCCTCATCTCAATATCATCATCATCAAATCTATCCATATGAGCTCCATCATCCGCTACATATGCCACGAGCAGCTTTTCCCAATTCAAGAGCCTTCCCCTTAGCTTTTGAATCATCTTCGATCATCTTGTCTAAATCAAATCATCAATCAACTAATTTACAACAATCAATCAAGTCAATCACTAATCCAAGCAATCAAACATTCAAATATGATCAAATAAACAATTATAACAATAATGGCAATTCTGTAAATAAAGAGTCTAAATCTAACAAGTGTGAATCATGAGCAATATCTTTACAACTTGATGAATGAACTTGCATAGGTTAATCATGTAGTGAAATGGATGTTAAATCATCATGAACAATAGATCTATACTTAAGTTTATGAAGATGCATGAAATCACTATTTTAACACATAATCAAGCCATCAATCCGATATACTCCTTTGGATCCGTATGAGAGATAATCACCACTCACCGAATCACCTAAACACTTCAAAAGCAACACACTTCAGATCTGGACAGCGAAGGATCTAACTTGATTCGCCAAAATTCCGCTTCAAACAATGAAATCTCACTTCAAAGAATGTAGATCTTCAACTTTGGTTCTTGGATCTTCGATCTTGATCTTCGATTTGGATGGAAGGAATCACAAGATTAGAGTGGAGAAAAGAAGTGAAGAAGTGTAGAACTCGAGCTCTCAAAATGGCAGCACTTCGTCGCTTCGAAATCCGGATCCCAAAAATGAAGAAATGGACGAGTATTTATAGGCCGGAAACCCTTAGGTCATCCGCCTCCTTAAGTCGTCCACGACCTAAAACTCACGACCTACGACTTAAAGCCACTACAACCTAACACACTCAAACGGCTTAGCAACAGTACCGACCTAACGACCTAACAGAAGCCACGACCTAACTATGTCACGACTTAAGACAATGCGCGACCTACGACTTAACGCATGCGCTTCTACGACCTACGACCTAACCCAGATGTAGCCTAGCGACCTAACACAGATCGCTTCTACGACCTAACACACCTGCGACCTAACACACACGCGACCTAACTATCTTAGCTAGGATACGACCTAACATCTTAGGTCGCTCACGACCTAACTACGCTAACTCGCTAACTCTTAGGTCGTCAACTCTTAGGTCGTTCACTCTAACTCCTATAGGTCGCTAACTACCAGGTCGTTAACTCGCTAACTCTCATAGGTTGCTGCCTTTCCTTAAGTCGCTCAAACCTTAGGTCGCCTACATCATATAGGTCGCTCCAACCGACCTAACCTACCCCACGACCTAAGCCACCATACGACCCAACTCCTATACGACCTATCCCCAAAATCCTTAGGTCGCCAACTTCCTTAGGTCGCTCCACCTTCTTAGGTCGTCTACTCCGACCTAACTACTATACGACCTAGGACTTAGACTATGGATGACTTATCAGCAATGCGACCAAATGACAACTGTTTTACGATGTTTCGATCCGTAAAAATACGGGTCGTTACACAACACCCCTCCAATCCCAACTTTAGATGCATCAGTATGTAACTCAAACAACAACTGAAAATCTGGTAATACTAGAATTGGTGCTGTCGTCAAAAGTTCCTTGATCCGCTCAAAAGCAAATCCTGCTTCCTCTGACCATGAAAATTGCTTCCCCTTCATACAATCAGTAACTGGTGCCATCACGCTACTGAAGTGTGGAATAAATCTTCGGTAGAATGATGCTAAACCATGAAAACTTCTAACTTCTGTTATCGTCCTGGGTTGTGGCCAATTTCTGATTGCTTCAACTTTATTCTGATCCACCTGTATACCTCCTTCCGATATAACATACCCCAAAAATAAAACACTATGCGTCATGAACACGCATTTCTTCGTTGCAGCATAAAATTGTTCCTGTCGTAGTATCATCAACACTTCTCTCAGATGATGTAAGTGTTCTTCTGGGCTTCCACTGTATATTAGTATATCATCAAAATACACCACCACGAACTTCCCAATAAATGGTCTAAAGATCGGATTCATCACTCGCATAAATGTACTAGGTGCATTCGAAAGACCAAATGGCATAACCAGCCATTCGTACAACCCCTCACGTGTCTTGAACGCTGTTTTCCATTCATCCCCTGGTCGAATTCGAATTTGATGATAACCACTCTTCAAATCGATCTTCGAAAAGATAGCAGCTCCACTAAGTTGATCTAACAAGTCATCCAATCTAGGCATAGGAAATCTATACCTCACAGTAATCTTGTTCAGTGCTCGACTATCGGTACACATCCTCCACGTTCCATCCTTCTTCGGCACTAACAAGGCTGGAACTGCACAAGGACTTAAACTTTCCTGTAAACGCCCTTGTTCAAGCAACTCTTCCACCTGCCTTCTCAACTCCTCGTGCTCCTTTGGACTCATTCTGTAATGTGGTCTATGTGGTAACACAACTCCTGGAACAAGATCAATTTGGTGTTGTATGTCCCTCAACGGTGGTAACTCCGTTGGCAACTCTGCAGAAAATACATCTTCAAATTCTTCCAGCACTGGCTTTACTTCTTCAGGAATTTCAACCACTTCATTACTCTCACGTCCAATCAACAAAAATACTTTAGGTTCCTCTTCTACTTCCTTAACAAACTCCATCAAAGATAGCAAAGTTTTAAGTTCTTCAATCTCCTCCAACTTGCTTTCTTCTTGTTGTCGCTTCTTGGGAACTAAAGTGATTTTTGTGCCTTCGAACATGAAACTATAGCTGTTGGTACGTCCATCATGTTGCACAGCTCTATCATACTGCCATGGTCTCCCCAACAACAAATGGCATACATCCATATCCACAACATCACACCAAATTTCATGTTTTTATTTCTTCCCAATTGAAAATTTAACACAAGCTCTTCGTCCAACCTTCACCTCCCCACCTTTCCTCAACCAAGCTAACTTGTAAGGTTTCGGATGCTTCTCAGTCTTTAATGTCAACTTCTTCACAGCCTCGGTAGAAATGATGTTATCACAGCTGCCCGCATCAATAACAAACTTGCAAACCTTTTCCAGAATAGTGCATGTTGACTGAAAAATGTTGTTCCTCAACCAGCTAGAATCATCCTCTTGTTTTGGTGTTAAACAAGACCTCCTCATCATTAAACTACAACCCTCATCTCCTGACAACTCTTCTTTCTTCTCAACATGTGGTGAATTAGAACATTCAGCTTTACATCCTCATTCTCAACCTCAGCTACCATCACTCGCTTCTTTGGCTTCAGACATTCATTGCTTTTGTGAACAAACTCCTGACAATTGAAGCATTTGATACCACTATTGACCTTGGTCTTAGCAACTTCACTAACAACCGATTTTGCAACAGCCTTGGAAACATTCACATTGCTACTAGCCCCTTTCATTTGATTGTTGGAATTTGTAAACACACCACCACCTCTTTTACCTTGCTTCTCCCAAGCTAGGTCTTTTTGATGTGCTTCAGCAATAGATCTGGGATCAAACATATTCACCATATCTTGAATTTGCATTCTCAACCCTCCAACAAATCTAGCGGTCAACTGTTCCTCCGTTTCCATGATGTCATTCCTCGCAATCAATTGATAAAATTCATCCGCATAATCATTTACTGACTTTGTTCCCTGTCTCAGATTCTGCAATCGTTGATACATAAGAGACTGATAATTATACGGCAAGAATGTAGCTTTCATTAACTTCTTCATCTTCTCCCATGTAGCAATCTTTGACTTCCCCATTCTCTCCCATGTAAGTTTAGTTTGTTGCCACCATGCCATAGATCTTCCTTTCAAACGAGTAGCAACCAACTTAACTCTCCGATGCTCGGGAACTTCCTTAAAGTCAAAAATTTCTTCAACATTAGATAACCAATCCAAAAATTCCTCAGCTTGCATACCACCCTTGAATTCTAGAATTTCAGTTTTCATTCCCGATTCCCATCGACAATCATCTTCAACCTCCCAATATGCATTTTGTACTTGGTCTCGATCTCGATAATGAACGCTACTTCTATCACCATCTTCATCAAAAACAGATGTACTTCGATAACGATCTCGACCATCCACATCTCTATGATCACGCATATCTCGTCTACTTTGTCTTTCAACATCACGATATGGCTCATGTTCAAACTCACGTGGAGTTCTTCTCTCTTCATCTCTATACTCATGCTGTTCTCTTCTCAATGAAACTGAAGATTCTCTTCTTTCTCGGTAAGGTTGCGGCGACACACTCCTCGCTTCCGTAACCGATGGCGAAACTCTATTTCCTCCATGGTTCGAGACTGGCGACCTTCTCCTTTGACCTTGATTCATGTCAATCATCAGTTTCTCTAACTTTCCAATGCCTTCATCAAATTTCTCATTGATACGTTGTTCCATTTGCTTGGCTTCTTCACTTTTATACACATCGGCAATATTCTGATGACGATTAACTCTTCTCGGCGGCATTGTCAAATCAAACAATCTTTTACAACTCGGCTTGGACTTACAAAAGTGATGCACGACCTTCAACTAGCTCGGATCTACACTTCAACACTTCACTTGTTCCAACAGGCTCGGCTTAGCTATGATTGGCTAAGTGTCGCTCTGATACCAAATGACGTAGCGGAAATAACAGAAATGAAATCAACGATGAAAGTAGCAATCGGTGGATTGAAAATACCAAACGCCCAAATCCGTTGATCACGAAGATACCGGATTCTAGCTATCTCAAACACGTTGATCGCGCACGATACCGTGTTTAAAGATCTATGATTCTTCTACGTTGATCAAGCGCACTTGATTCCGTGAATCGACTTCAACAATCGTTGATTCGAGCGTACTCGAATACCGAAGGTGGAGATAGAAGATCACACTCAACTACCAATTTAAGAAGAGGCACAAAACACTCAGACAAAGTTTTATTCAAAATCAACTAACTTTTTTTACAATGACATTACATCCCTATTTATAGGGTTTACAACACAACACAAACGACCTAAGAAAATTACAACACAAGCGACTTATAAAACAGTACACGACTTAACAAAAACAGCAAACGACATAAGAATTTCCAACTTAGCGACATAACAAAACGACTTAACAAAACTTCGCGACCTAAATTCATCAGCGACCTAAAATGGAACGACTTAAGAAAATCTCGCGACTTAACTCTTCAGCGACCTAGTGGAAGAAGCGGCAACACAATTTGGAGCTCGCGAACTAATTGCTCGCGACATAAGGAATCAGCGACCTAGGGACAGTCGCGACCTAAAGCAGAGTATCACGCGACACCTAAGGAAGAGGAGTGATTTCGCGGCTTAGCTGAAGATGGCATAGGTCGTTCACGACCTTCTTCCTTCTGCTCTCGCGACCTAGGGTTTCTGGCGCTTCTTCTTCCTCGCGACATACTATGGTGGAGCGACAAATGGTGGAGAGACCTAAGGTAATTTGTTCATCTTGATTTCGCGCTGCATCACTTCCCCAAATAGGTCATTTTTCTTGAATGAAGGGAATGGAACACGATGAACTCTTGTACCATTCCCTTTTCAACGCGTCAAAAATGAGAATGAGGCAAAAAAAGTCGACTAATGCACCTTTAAAGCTTGTCTGATAATTTGTTACTAACCAAATTTTTGGTATTTGAGATTTAAAGAATATGTAATTCTAAATTTTCGGGTAATTTTAACAAATTAAACTAGAAATTTAGGTATATATATTTACACACCTAAATATGGCCACTGCCATGGCAACACCCACATTTTTAGTGGGCACTGCAACTTTTTACCTTCAGCACTTGTGCTTGGCGCCAAATAGCATACATAAATTTCCGCATAAAGATGCTAAAATAATTAAAGCTATGAAACAAATAATCATTCACCAGAAAGGTGTCGAACATTACCATTAAAATTCTACAAATAGTGTCAAAATTATATTACTCTTTTTCTATATGAAAAATTGAGGATCCTCTATATCAGAGAGAGGGAGGGGGAAAAAGAGCAATACCAGTGATCATGACCATTGCAGGGTGCCAGTAGTATCATATATACTATCTATAGTAGTGGCTTAAATTACCATTTAACAGGAAGTAAAAGATTACATGGGCCAACCTAAGAAAGGTCCATGAAGGCTGTAGTACAAAACATCCAACCTATACGTTTCTTTAAGATATTGTTGTCACTTATTATTGAAATATGGTATGCTCGTCTATAACACCCTATGCCTAACAATTAATTTACTAATTATAGAATTAAGATGGGCTTGCATGTTGGAACCTGCCTTCTTCGATTTTAATGTGACAACTATATATTTCAAACTATATACTATGATGACAAATATTCTTGCAGGAATCTACAAAGAAAAGCTATTATCATATCGTCAACAAACTAAGCTCAAGCTCTCTAGTATACTGATTATTATTTCCGGTTAGATATTTTTGTACAGTCTCTGATATGATGATAACACACACACACACACAAAAATAGTTTTTGGAAAACATGTTCTACAAATATAAAATATCTTTTTATAGACATAAAAGTATTTTCAAAAGTTTCTCAAGTTCAGAATCACTAAAATAAAGAAGAGGAACAAATCAGTACAAATTCAGACATCTGAACGTTTATTTAGCCATCTGTCATCAATGACAGACGTCTGTCAATTTAATACAGACATCTGTCATAAACGACAGACGTCTAAATTAAATAAACAGACGTCTAAATTCACAGAAATTTGTTTTTTCTGCCTATTTGACTTTTTAAACTTACTTAGACATCTGTCACTTTTCTCTCAGACATCTGAACTTGACGAACTGAAGCATCTCTTCATGAAATATCAAATTCTGAAGAGTTGTCTTCTTCACCAAGAGTTGCACTTCTTCTAATAGTTGCAACTATTAAATTAAATCTTTTCAATACTATAAATAGAGATGAAAATTCACTATTTTATTCACCAATTCTTTCTATCTATACTTGCTTTGTATTATCATAATCACAAGCGATTTTCAATCTCTACTTCCTACAAATTGCACGTTCAAATCATCATATCAAGAAGATTATAGGAAGGGTGTACTACATTGACTATATTCGTGTTATTCAAAGAACACACAAGTCAAGAAACAATTTATCAAATTGTAATTGAAGTCCTATTCAGTTGCTTAGGCGGAAAAGTCCTGTTCGGTTGCTCAGGCGGTGTAATACATGTTCCTCCGGGTTAAGTGAGGGTTATTCGAGAAATTCCAGAAGGAGTCTGGGACTGGACGTAGAACGGGAAGTTCGAACCAGTATAAAAATCCCTGGTGTCATTTTTATTACTGCTATTTACTATTATTTATAATTCCGCACTTGCTAGACTAGTCTTACTGTATATTATCGATCTATATACACTTTCATTGCAAAGGTAGATTAAGCTATAGAAAATAAGTAATGAACTAATGAAAACGAGTATGAGGGTCAAGACCTAAATTATTGTGGGACAATAAGCACAACTCTTTACCATTCTTTCATTCTATTCTACTAAAAATAAAAACAAACACTTAAGAGTGCATTAATGGTGGGAGCCTAAAAAGAGCAAATAAAGAGAAGATAAAGAAACACAAGCTAAAGAGTGATTAAGAAGACTAAAGCAAGATATTTCAAAGATTTAGGCGAGTAATACCAAATCTATTTTATCATTTCAATTATTTGGTTTCGATTTGATCTTGTATACTTTTATATATGATGGAGTTCCATATGAATTTTCATTAACAAGTAAAATGTTAATGAATGTTTTGAGAAAAAATAGATGAACATGAGATGTTTAGATATATTTACCTACTCTAAAGATTTTGATATACTATGAAAATTTAATATGATGTTCTAATCATTATTTTACAAATGGGCCTTTAGTTTGAGATATTTCCAATGTCAAAATAATTTATTATGAATTTTAGAAAGAGAATAATTAGAAGATAAATAAGGAAAATATCTAAAAAAATCGAAATAAAGAATAAACTATATTAGAATAGTTATTCATGAATTTTTCTGGAATTTAATAAGGTTTTCTATGAAGAAAATAAGCTAATATAATATATGGGTAGTGCGCTGGGAAAAAGGGAACTGTGTGGTCGCTTCTAATATATAATTATATGGTGAAATGAGTGTTTGATAAATTGGGGACCAGTTCCATATATAAGCTGAAAAGAAAAATAAAGGACACCGTCAATAACAGAAGGTGGAATCATGACGTATCAGATAGCGACATGTGTAAAGACATTGTTAGACATGTTTGAATTTGTCTGATGTTAAACTGATGAGGCAGCTTGACTTTTAATGGAACTGCGCTAGGGAGTCAACGGTAGTGAATTGCCAAGGGAATCCAGCGACTCTCAGGGAAAAGTAGATCTGCGCCGCAATATGTGACATACCACACTGCAAAAATACGAAGTTGGAAGAGACTAAACTGCGCAACCATATGAGTAAGACATACCGCGCAGCAAAAATGTAAGGTTGGAAGAAACTAAACTGCGCCGCCATATGCATAAGACATACCACGTCGTAAGAATGTAAGGTTGGAATAGACTAAACTGCCCCGCCATATGAATACGACATACTGCGCCAAAAAAATGTGAGGTTGGAAGAGACTAAACTGCGCCACCATATGAGTAAGACATATCGTGCCGCAACGTGAAAGTGAACGCTTAATAAGAAAGTATACCGTGTACAAAGGTTGGGCAGGGGTACTGCACCAAGGTATGGTGTGAATGAAACCTAATAGAAGACAATTAGGTAGGACTTGGAGGAGCTAGAGCTATTAAGGGAAACAACTCCTATGCTAGGGATAGGCTGGGAATGGTTATTGACGCTGGGTGAGGATGCTCACTTGAATGCACACTTAAAAAAGATGAAGAGGGACATTCAACTTCCAAGAGACCGCAGGGGTTGATTCTATGCAATTTCAAATTAAATAAATATTTAGAGACTACATGTGGCTGTTTCATAGTAGTCCAGAATTTAAGTAAATAAATATATAGGGAGTGCATGTGGTTGTTTCTTTATGGTCCAGAGTTTAACAAATAAATAATTTAAAACTACGGGTAGCTGGTTCATTGCAGTTCAAAATTTAACTAGAGAAATACTACGAGGGGTCGATTTCGTGCAATATCAAATTAAATAAATAAGTTAGAAAGATGTTGTAGGGGGCGGGTTCCACGCAACATCGGTTTAAAGAGTAGTTTACAACAAAATTGCTGGGTAACTGCATGTGGACGCAAAAATAGAGGGGATTCGCATCCGCACATGTCGGACTTGAATTGCTCAAAACAACAGATTGTTAATTTATATTTGGCAAAACTCAGCATATACAGTAAATAAATCAATCACAAAATCACAGACACAGAGTAATATAACAATAAGCAGCGGAATAGATAAATAGTAGTTCATGAAGATACTATAAAACATCAGAGTCTGAAACAAAATACAATAGAATCTCAAATACAAATGAATCTCAAATACATAAGCAACTGACGAGTCTGAACATAGATGACTGGAATAAACTGGAATAACTGAAAGCTGGATAGATAGATCCTCAAGCAAAACTCCAATCTCCAAAGCTGAGTCTCAAATGCCGTGACACTCAGTCTGACCCGAGCGTAAAGTAAAGCACAAAACACTCGAGTCAGGATTAACATTCTTATATTTATAAATTCAACTCAAATGAAATGTCAACTGAAATATAAGTAACTTAAAGGATGTTTGAGATTTCCATCCTTTAAGGATCCGTGGAACTATCTACTATGTAGTAATATACGCTATTATAATATGTCTATAGTAAAGTAAAAGTATTAAAATAGCGTTAAGACGTTACCCATATCCCCCTTAACACATTTTATATATTCCCGTAGTCTATACAATGTCGTACGCTCCTCCGTAAACTGGAGGTTTATCCAGAGGACACCACATAGGTACGGTACAAAACAAACTCGTAGAAGGCGCGATAAGGCATGTGACAAGGCACTCGAGGCAATGCCAGGGTAGATATACCATTTGCACTCCCGAACTGGTGGTAACGTATAGCAGCTACTACTGCCCACCTCGTGACACACTCCCAAATCAAAGGGTGCACCCAATCAAATCACAAAAGCAATAGAATGGTATCGAAGAAATATGCCCGATAGGGGGAATGACCCCACTTGGACCGGTATAGCTCCTGTTTTAGCCACATCAAGCTGACTCACGGGAGTCAGGGCTACGTAAATACCATATAGAATCATCGTCAAACCATCCTACTTCATTCTGGAATCTCCACCACGTACACAGTTGTTAAAGTGGTTTTCGGTATTGGTAGAGAGTATGACAATATCCGATCCTGGTCTCTTTAACAACCAAACGCTTATTTCACACCGTGGTCATTTTATAATTCAAATCGTTTATACTTCATATCAAAATATCATATTCATTTCAAAACCATATCAATTCGATATCATCATTCACTTTAAATAATATTCATTTCCAGAATCGTAGCACTTTCAAAATTATAACACTTTCGAAATTATAACACTTTTGAAATCATAACACTTTTGAAATTATAACACTTTTTGAAATTCATAACATATCCAACTTTAACTGTTTAGATATTGAGAACAGTATATATATTAAAATAGTTATAAATTAAAATAGTTTTTATATATTAAAAATACTTTATATAATAAAATTAGTTTCCTCCAATTTCGCAAGTCAATTCAAATCATCTTAAATTCCAAATTCAATTTAAATCAATTCCAGTTTAACCATCTCAATTTAAAGGTCAAAGGTTCGATTCAAATTCTCAATAAACTATTTCAATTTTTATCGATTTCTAATCCAGGTTTTGAACTACCACTTCAATTCCAATAAGATTCAAGTTTAAATATTCAACATTTACAATATAAATTTCATTTATATTTCAACATTTAACTTAAATTTTATTCAAATTGGAAAGTATTCAATTCCTCCTCTGATACCCCTACGGTCACCCCATTCCACTAGAATAATGCAACACCTTGCAACCGTCTCGAAACCAACCTCCTTTTCTGCTCATCATTCAAGTCCAAATCAGTGAAAATTCTTTCGCAATACAACGGCC
Organism: Allium fistulosum; assembly: GCA_030737815.1. Lineage (NCBI taxonomy): Eukaryota > Viridiplantae > Streptophyta > Magnoliopsida > Asparagales > Amaryllidaceae > Allium > Allium fistulosum. Next base: position 1,211,124,288 of record CM060904.1, on the reverse strand, counting down.
AATTCTCTACTTCAATGACATCTTCAGTCCCAAAAAGGCTTCCCACCAAGACTTGTATAATCTCGGCTCGGCTTGGCATAATTATTACCAACTGACGCTATGGGATTGACTCCTCTCGCATTAGCAGCATTTCCTCCAGCTACGCAACTGCTTCAGCCTGCATCAGATTGACGAAGAACTGATACATAATCCCCATATCTACTGTTGGGGTCGCAGCACCTACATTGTCATTTGCATTTTGATTAGCATTTGTCTGTCGACCCGAATTCCTTCTGGCATTAGGTCGAGCATTTTCATTGGTTGTGGTGCTTTCGCCACCTAGATTCACTCTTTCGTTTCATGCTTCTGTATCTTTCTTTCTAGTAAATCTGCATACGAGCCTTAATAAGATATAGAAGAACGATCTAAGAAAGGAGAGAGAATAGAGATAGAATACATACTTGTATATATATAGAAAATACAAGTTTATTACTATAGCGTTATCCCATACCCCAATCTTATTCTCTGATTCATTAGGATTATGTTTTCAAAAACATTTTAATATTTTAAGTTTTGCATAAACCTATGCTCTGATACCAACTTGTAACATCCTCCATTTTAAGACGCGAAGCTAAGCGCTACAAATGATGCTGCAGTCATCCATAGTATTAATTTCTGGTAATAAAATGCGGTTATGTTAATCATTTTAATAATATCAAAAACACATAAATACGAAAAAAATTAAACATAATTTTATAACAAATTTTCATATTTCATTTCACAAATGATATTTCATATTCATTATATAATCTCATTCGCAAACCCACGTTCAGAGAAATTATAATTATTATAAAATACTCCATGATCGACATATGAAGATGCACCATTGGTTTATCAGAGTCAGATACATGGCATTAACACAACTTGCCAATTACATTCAAAACACAGCGAATAAATAGAAACTCCTATTATAGCTAGATTAGCTCCTGCACGTCTTCGGAAACTTTTTCGTCTAACTGGAACTTGAAACCTCTTACTCCCGACCTACTCAAATGAGTACCCAAGAGTTTAAGGGGAAAAACAAAAATTTCAGGTTAAACAACGGTCTGGTGTGAATAACAATCTACCATCTCGAACTAAATAGATATCTAGTGTGACCACACTTCTAAGCAGAACGGGTTTTCCCCTCACTAGTACTTTAATTAAAACATGTTAACCATATACGATGCTCATGCATCCACAATGGTTAGAATATAGTAAATAACCTTTACAATTACACAACTTAGGTAAGTCTGACTAACCTGTTTTCATAGTTTTGCCCACATCCTTGCCCAATCCCCAAAATCATATAGTGAATTATCCATCCCAGTTTAATTGACTATCCGTCTAATTTCAAACGACTATCCGTCTTAATTTAATATGACTACCCGTTTTATATATGTGTGTGTGGGGGACTATCCATCTCACATATGAACATTTTTATGGATTATCTATCCCCTCCCTTATGGATAATTCATCACACATGGTTTCCTTAACAAAATTATGTGGACTATCCATCTCACATGTAATTATTACGTGGATTACTCATTCCTTACCATATGGACTATCCATCATACATGGTTCAGCTATTTAAATTATATGGACTATCCATCATACATTCCATTCATTTAAAATGATGTGGACTATCTATCACACGTCACACATTTCATAGTTTTCCTACGATGACTGTGAACCCTTCGTTAATCTCATAGAGACTATCCATCTCCTACATGATGCGGACTATCCATATCACATCCCATAGTTTTCCTAGGATAACTATGAACCCATCACATATTCATTTAATTCATGTTTAACCACATATCCAACCTATATCTATTGGTGTCCCCAATTGGGTTGTTTACACTTTAAACTTATAACATCCCAAAATAACATGCATTGGTATCCCAATGATCTATGTCGAACTTATTAAAGTAAATTTTACATTGGTATGCCCCATGATTAGTGTCGAAATTCATAAAGTAAAATACATTGGTATCCCCAATGATTAAAGTCGAAGTCATTAAGCATATAACATGTCGAAATTGATACAGATTGGCATCCCCAATAAACGATGTCGATATAGTAAAACTTAGGGCTCACCGTCGTTAATAAAAAGGTATGTGGTATTCACGTCCTACTAATCACTATCGAACCTCTCTTCAAGGTTATAAAACAAAAGTTTAATTTGTAAAACGTGTGGCTAACTACCGAAATCAAAAGGTTATCGACCTTCTTAAAACATAGGTTATACCGCCTTTAAAACTTGTCTTAAGTTTATATAAAACCAAGCCTAACCAGTGTTAAAGTAAAAAAACGCGGCATTGATGCAGCGCGACATCGCTGCCAAAAGCAATGAAGAATAAAACCTCGGTATATAAGGTCGCTGACTCTGATGAATGACAACATCGTTATCTAAACCAATAACATAGCATACTTCGGTTACCATGCCGCCAAACATATATATAACGTCGAAGTTAACATAGGCGACATCAATGTTTTGGTATCGAAAATAGTCGAAGTGAAGGTATACGGCGTCATTTAAAACACTTAAATAAATGACGAGAATGCGATGTCGCCAATGATGGGTTGCCGTCGATGTCCACATCAACTTGGTTGGAAACATATTATAACTACATACGTAGTTATTCTATGCTTTCCTCCTTATCGACGTTGACACTCATAGATGCAGCATTGTCTTAAGCTCGGCGATGATGCAAGCGGTAATGCATCGTCGTAATTTTCACGAAATTTAACTTTTACTAATAAAAACAATTATTTTTCACCAAATCACATATCTTGCTCAATTTCTATTAGATAAAACAGTATCATTTTCAATTCAATACGACCGCCTATATTTTTTACGTTGCAAAACATCTTTGAACTTAATTAATTAATAGCCTTAATTAATTAATAATTTAAATGCTTATCTAGCATAATAATTTCATAATAAATCATAATCACTTGGGAAAAATACCAAAAATTCACATAATTTTTTTGATTTAATGTTTTCTTTCTCACATAAAATTTTTAGAACCAAAATCTATATTTAATTATTTTTAATAATTAAAATCCGAATAAACTAAATTTCCACCTTAGGAAATTCATAAATATTTATTTTAACTCAAAAAAATATGAAATTAAAAACTCATCTTCAAATTAATGTTTTATATAACATAACAGAAAATCAAAGCTTTTGGAGATTTAAAACTTAGGTTTTACCCTTAAAACCCATTCAAATAATCTCACAAAAATTCCATAAGTCATTATTCTATCCAAACAATGATTAGACAACCATATCTTGGCAAAAACAATCAAAATAATTCGGATACTTCCCATAGCCAAATTCAAGAACAAAAATAGAGATGGTTCATGATTATTCACCTTAAATTTGAAAGTTGGAGTTGAGATTTGATGTTGCTCTAATTCCCTTAATCTCTTCCTTAAGTTCCCTTGATTCCATCCCTTTTTTTCCTTGTTTAATGGTCGGCCTTAGCCTTTTTTGTTTGATGGTTTTGATGTTATGTAAAATGAAAATGATATGAGAGGGATAGGGCTTATGGTTTAAAAGACGGATCTACCTATTTTGCCCCTCATATATTCTTTTCTTAGATTAAGTTTTTAAACAATCTTACTTAGTTCATTAGTACTGGTTCGACTTCATAAATTTTCAAATGTCATTCTCCTTAAACTATTTACATTATTCTATTTAATCTATCCAATTAAATTCCCTAAATAATGTTAGAATAAAATTAGGGGTGTTACAGTTTGCATTTTTGTCATGAACGTTTACACACATAGATACACACACGCACACAGAGTGTTGTATTGTCGAGCAGCCATAGTGGCCTCCGACTTTGCTAAGAAAATACACAGACTTAGGCATACTTAGGTAAAATGCTGTAAATATAAGAAAAGTGAGAACATGAGATACGAACTTAGCTTTGTTATCGAGACGACTTTTTCCTATCTCATATGTTCTTTTGGACATGGATTTGCGTTGAGACGTTCGTTGTAGGATGTTGAGCACTCATGTTACATGACCGCTTTGGTATAGTTAATGATGAACCTTTGGTGGTTTGGACTTTATCAAGATGGGGTCATTTCGGTTGGTTGAAGCAGACAACACTACAGATGCAAAATTTTGGATTACTTCATGGGTAATCGCACTCATCTTTGCACCAGTTCCATGTTCCACTGTGGAGGGACGGACAGTATAACGAAAGAAGGAATCGAGGTCACTACGTGGATGTTCACGCCCATCAGTTCGTCGATGCCTTAGGCTCAGAAGGGAGATTGCTCAGATCGTGCATCCTCACGGAGCAATACATCATGAATGCATGGATTGGGGCCACTCATAGGTGGTCGCGCCATTGATGCACCGGTTTTCCCAACATAAAAGGGAATGTTGTTTGGTTCGTGTACCTTCACGGTGCAATATACCACAGACGCATGAATTGGTACCACTCGTGGGTGGTCGTGCTATCGATATTTGCATGGAAGGGAGCGTTGTTCGACTCGCGCATCCTCACGGTACAATATATCACGGACGCATGAATCGAGATCACTCCCGGTTGGTTGCGCCATCGATACATCAGTGTCCTTGTCACGAAAAAGAGTGTTGTTTGCTTGCTCATCCCCAAGTGATGATCTAGTTGTTGTGGCTTTCTCCGACACAGAAGTGAGCATTGTTCGGCTTGCGCATCCTTACGGGGTGACCACGCGTGTATTTGTTAGCTAGTTTTTTAACAAAAGTTATAAGGACGAAGTGCCATGTTTGTATTATACAAAAATAAAACAATGCAAAAAGTTGATCGTCTTATAATTGCGACTTATAAAAAATAACTTTAACATAATAAGACCGGAGGTGCTCCGGGTTCCACGTGCGTGGGATGTTGATGCCGTCCGGTTGAGTGAGATGGCAGACTCCGTTGGCTAACACAACACTAACACATGACCCTTCCTAAATGGGCCCCAATACTCTTTTGATCGGGTTCTTTGTGTTCACAAAAATCCGTCGTAAAACTAAGTCGCCTGTGAAATGAAAGAAAAATTATATATAATTTGTTATGTTATCAATTTTTAGGTGAATCAACAGTTTAAAATCGTTTAAGAACCCATTGTTTAAAATTAAAGGTCCATGTGGGATAATGCAACATGGAGGTTTTTATGATTGGGCCCTTAACTATTCCAAATCCCACGGAAGTCCTACGCAATTGTATTTCACCGTAAGCACCTATTTTTAACATTCTATAATCGCACGCTCTAGATTTCTGTTTCCCCTTTAAAATACACAAATCCCGCGTTTTTAATTCAAATAAATTATAGAAAATAGCATAAATAAAGAATGCATATGAATACGGAGAGTCTCACTGATTTTTATGAAAATTTGAAAATCGAAAATGTATACATCCTACAAGGTTCAGAAAATGCAAATTGTGTTAAAAAAAACTCGAACTATGAAAAGACACTGTCGTCTTTATTCAAAATAAATTATATAATATACATAAAAAATTATTTTTAAGAAAATACAGAATGCACTTTTTAACAGCAATATGTAAACGGTGAAATAAAAATGCACATTAAATGTATTTGAGAAGATAACTATAATACATCATTTCACAACAAAATTTTAACAAAACAAACATGTTTTGGATATCTTTGTAAGAAGTTTAACCTTTATAAATTTCAAAAATAAAAAATAACTCTAGAGTGTATATGAAATTATTTATATTGTAACATACAGATATTATCGTTTAAAGTGCTAAATGTACCATATATATATATATATATATATATATATATATATATATATATATATATTAATGTTACCATTGTTTTTTCACAACGTGGTAAGAAATATATGATTATTGATTTGATATTATTTTGATTGTTTCAAAATATGAAATACTGATCTTTGATAAATATTTTATTGATATTGTTGATATTAAATACTTAGGTCATGGAAGAATTCAAATCCAAATACATGTTTGGAATGCTAATTTTGAGAAATACTTTGTTTATTTAAGTTGATGGTAATGTCAACAGAAGTTGATTCTGCGGAAAACTGACTAGCGTCGCTTATGTTTTCCAAGTTCGAAATAAATAAACAATCAGTGGTTGAAGTATTGCATATACACAATGGCTGTCTGTAGCTAACTGATCAATCAAAAGTGAAGACAAGCAAGAGGTCGGTCAAAAACAATTGAGGACTGCCTTGCATAGGTTATGTCTTTTTTGACGAAATCAATCAAGATAATCTTCTAAGCTAGAGTTAAGATCAGCATGTGTGCTTACCTAGAGTTTAGGCAGGCAACATATACGTACGTACCAAGTAAAGGCACAAAAGATCCATAAATCTTTTTCTTTGAATGATATGTTGTTTGAAGAAGACAACTCTTTGTTGGTTAGGCTTAGAACTTTATGTTGTGGATCCCATTGGGGGCAAGCTAATCTTTGTTACTCTATAGTGTATGTCATGAAGAATGCTATTAGTGTGGCACACAGTTTGGTTCTAGTTAGCTGCATCTATGGACGGTGACTATGCTGCCATAAACATTTTGACAACTCTTAGAGTAACTTTCAGGACCCATAATGCTATTTGCTTGTAGAGTGGGTTTCATCTTCTTAACTGCTGGGTATTATTGCTGTAGGATGAGGTAGTAGAAAGAGTGTTCATTTGATTAATGAATTTTGAAAAAAAAATCAATAGGTCTTGTTGTTTGGCATGTTTGCTAAGCGCATCCATAATTCATGTCACTATTGAACTGCACAAACATTGTAACAAGTTTCGTTTATCCTGGCATTATATTTAAAGTTTCGTTTATCCTGGCATTATATTTAAAGCGTTTATAATAATTGTTATAATACTATGTCCCAGCTTTCAACAAGGTACCAAACTTCCTAAAATTACCTTTTATTTTTAATATGATTCTAATTTATTATATGACTTAAAATACCTTTTTCTTATCACATACGCAATCGTTAGGAGTTTGAATCTTAGTGATCACAAAATTTGGTTACTCTTTTAATCATTTTTATTCTTTTGGCTACCAATATTCTTTTATTTTATGTTATTATACTCACTTCAAAGTTTAGACTATTTATTATTCTTATTGTATTGTTTTATAGAATTAACGTTTTGAGTTGTTTTAGCTCTCCATAGAAGAGGGTTAGAGAGCAACTAAGGCTTATGTAATTTGGGAACCATAACCGCTTATTTATAATGTTGACATTTTCTAATTTGCCCCATCAACAAATTATCCGGTATCTATAAATTAGTACCATGACAATTATGTCTTTAAACATTTTAGCTTTAATTCAAAATTCAATAACTTCAATTATGTTTTATACCAAAATAGCATAATATATTTTATTTTACATACACGTCTCAAATTATTGAAATACTCCAACAAAAGGTCCCTATCAATTTAGAATTTTATATACGGAACAATTTTGTAGTTAATTTTTCATTTATATAAAATACACTAATTTTGAAGTTACTTGTAACCATAAATTTTGTTCATACAATTTTCCTTTTCAAATTAAAAATAATCAATACTAATTTTAAAAATTAGGGCGTAACAATTTTGAAAAAATAAGTACTTATATAGATGTGTATCGCACGAGCTAAAGTGCTAGTATCCAACAATTTAGGATTTTACCCATTTGAGTCAAATTACACATTGGTAGTACTTTCAAAACTATTTACAAATAACGTAACCCTCTACGTTTACATGCCAAAAAAATTGTTATTTTAAAGTTTGAACGGGAGCTATTTAAAAAGTGCCAATTCACTAAATTATCACTTACAAATATGATCTAAGAAACAAACTTTCTGTAAAATTTGTTATTTATTAATTAATAATATAACTAAAAGATCAAACTAATAGAAAAACTTAAATGTTGTAACATAGAAATAAAACTTCAAACTAACTACACATTAGTTCAACGCAAAAATATGACTGATTATTTGTGTAAATCATTTTCTCTAGGATGTGTTAAATATATACAATCTGCGGTAAAACAATTCACAAGCAACGCTCGTGTCATCAGCAACTCTCGTTTAAAAAAATGAACTGTCGTTGTTTGAGCAAGCTTTAGTATAAATGACACTCCTTGAAACCGATTAAAGTTTTTTCTTAGAAAAAATGAATTAGTTTTTTCTTAGAAAAAATGAATTTTGCTTTATTATTATTATTATTAGTATTATTTGAATAAGAGTTGTATTTTAGTCGAGCAAAGTACTCATAAAAATGAATTGTGTTTTGAAACCATCTAGTTGAAAGAGACATTTTATTCCATGTAGGTAGAAAGTGATCTATTTTTGTGTTTGTAAACAGTGTTCAAATTGGTTGAAATATAAAAATTGTTATCAGTAGTGGGCTAAATGTGTAAAAAGTCCAGGAATTTAAATTGTTAAATTAGAGTAGTATTGCCATATGCATCTCAGAATACAACCCACAATTTTTTTCCCCACATTTTCCGAATAAGGTGATTCCTGAACTTAAGATTCAAAACTATATACAATATTCAATTTTGGTATTGTGAGTAAATTAAATTGAAAAATGAGGTTTATATGGTTTCACACTTAAATATGGCTACTGCCATAGATAACGCCCACATTTTTTGCAGGTACTGCTCCTTCTTTCGGTCTGGCGCCGGAAATTATACTAAATTTCAGCAAAAAAGATGTTGTAATAATGCTTTTTTTCTTTTTTTCAGCAGTAATATTTAATTCAAACATAGCGTTAATTTTGATGTCTTAGATACAATAAAGTGAAATTATGAAACAAAAAATCATTCAATTGAAGAGTGTCAAACCTTACAATTAAAATTCTACAAAAAGATTATATTACTCTTCTTCTATATGAAAAATTGGGGATGCTTATTAAAGAAAATCAACATGTAACACTAATGACCACGAGCATTGCAGGTGCCACTAGTATCATATATATATATATTGATACTGTATATACAGTGGCTTAAATTACCCATTTGGAAGAAAAAGACTGCATGGGCCAACCTAAGAAAGGTCCATGAAGACTGTAGTACGAAGCATCCAACCTATATATATCTGTAGGATATTGCTGTCCCTTATTGTTGAATACGGTATGCTTGCCTCACATTCGAATTCGTCTGTGTGAGACAAAAGAACAAATCGCAATGAAATTATTGGAAAGCAACGCGGTCTTCACTTTTGTAAAAAAGTGTAACCCAGTGCACGAGGCTTCCGTACGATAGCGGGTTTTGGAGAGGTCGATAATGTACAAAACTTTTCCTCCGCTTTACGAAAAAGCTGTTTCCGGTTGCAAAGAGGCTGGTATCATACTTCGGAGTAGAGTGTGAACTCCGCGTTTTTTCCTTCATACATTACTTCCTGATAAAAGAGTATACCGACATTGATATATCTTCTCACATGTCACTTCTATTCAAATATCACTATAAACAAGTCCAGTACATTGTTGTTTCCTATTGGATTTTCTCCTATACATGATATACATGCATGTTTTTGCACATGCAAAATACTGGTTAGCACTGATTAGTTGCAGTCCATTAAGTTGACATGCGCCAGCCTACAAGGGCCTAATTATTGTAATTAAACCGTATTGAATTTTGATCACAGTTGTCCAATATATATACTACAAGTTCACTTAATAAAAGTTGTTTCTGTGGGCCTTTAACACAAAAAAGCTTTATATTCACGGCAGTCAGGTATTGTGATGTCTCGCTTTGTGTGTGTAATGAACGCACATTGAAAAGAAGAATAGTTTCACATCGTGAAAAATAATAAAAATGGAATGGTATATATATGAGTTTGGTCACATATAACAACAAGGGATTTCTTTGATTAAAAGGTGTTGATCAAACTCATAAACAGCAGTATTGTCTTAAGTATATTGTATTAAGTAGTCAGACCTGTAAACCATGGATTCAGCTACCATCTAAACTGAGGTTCCAACTCGTGGTTTTATAATATCCAACCTCATATCCCACAACTGAGGTATTCCGTGGGATTTAATTTTTAGTTACATATATTCCTATAATGTAAATATTTGCTCTGCAAGGCATTGAGTACTATATACTGTTTTAGTTATACTGCAATGAATCTGTTTAATAAAAGGATTACAAAACATCATTACTACATGTTTTTTTATAATATTAATGTCAACAATAGCAAATTACTTTGTAGATTGCATTCAATTCATTTAGATGTTGTGTCATCTTTAGCATATAATATACTACAGCAAGTGTTATTCTACACAACATGTAGCCTGTAGTCAAACATATCTTTATGTGACTCCTTACTATACGGGAAAGGCAAGTATGTGGGCTTGGTGATTTGGTAGGCACAAAGCTAAAATATTTAGATTATGTTGATCAGGACTACTGACCAAGTATTTATCAACACATAAATTAGCCAGCTCCTCTGCTTTTCGAATTTCGAAGGGATTCCTTTTTATTATTATTATTTATAGAAACTATTTTCTATTCTTGCAAAGTTATTTATGAGTAATAAAACTTTGCAATGTTAAATTCAGTAGTTAAAGATTCAAATGCATGACAAGCACCATTGTCCAAGCGGTTAAATTATTCGGCTTTGGTGCGAGTGGTCACAAGTTCGAAACTTGCGTAGCATGATTTGAACGTTTATTGACCTGTGATATTTGTATATAAAGTACCATTTCAAAAAAAAAAAAAATTCAAATGCATGTGCATGTGCAGATGATATATTGCAACTAGGGCCACACGGCCCACATATAGGAAGTGGCATTTACTCTTTCCTTGGTAGTAAATATTTCTGAATTATCCTTTTAACTTGTTTGCTTTAATTTTTTTTACTGCATTAGCAGTTTTCTTTTGCTTTTGTTTTTTAGTTCCTTCCATTGATTCAGTGATACACGGCCCACATATAGGAAGTGACATTTACTCCTTCCCTGGCAGTAATTATTTCTGAATTATTCTTTTAACTTGTTTGCTTCAATTTTTTTACAGCATTTAGCAGTTTTCTTTTGCTTTTGTTTTTTAGTTCCTTCCATTGATTCAGTGATACACGGCCCACATATAGGAAGTGACATTTACTCCTTCCTTGGCAGTAATTAGTTCTGAATTATTCTTTTAACTTGTTTGCTTCAATTTTTTACAGCATTTAGCAGTTTTCTTTTGCTTTTGTTTTTTAGTTCCTTCCATTGATTCAGTGATTCTTTTGTTTGTTTCACTTAAACAACATTATAATACATGGACTATAGAATAAAGATAATAAATTACATTCATCATAACAATGTAGAAACAACCGGCAGGTAGAAAAAATAGGTCACTTGTAAAATAATAATTTTGATACTTCCTGAGGTTGTTTTGTTTATGTTAGCTTAATATATAAATTTATTTTTGTTTTAGAATGTAGATTTTATTTATTAGTCTGTTACTGTAACATGTGTTAGTTCAGTGTGTTGTTTTGTTCATTTCACTTTTTGCAATTTGTCGTCTAACCATATGTATTTTCTGGAATAATATCCTTAAAAAAAGTTGAAGGTCGGGACCCTCAGCTTGACAGTTGCATAACTTATCAATAATGGCCATTCTCTGTGCTGTTACTGATGTAAACCAAATGGCTTTCTTCCATACTCATCTGATATATTATTTATTTTAGGCAATTTTCATGATAGTTTTAAGTAATATTTTCCGATTTAGTACTGCTAGATGTACAGACTACCTAATTATTTTATGGCAGCAGATTTGATTATATTAATCCAAACGTCTATTTTCTTCAATCAAATGCTAGTTTTTTTCCTATTATACTCGTCTGTTACAAAGTTTTTCTTGGACTATTTAAATTTGCGGTAGTCATGATTTCATTTTTCAAAAACAATACAGATCTTATTTTTCACTCTTTTACATTGAAATTAATAGAAATTAACTTATTACTTTATACATGAATGTGTTATGTGTTGGGTCCTACAAAATTGATGAACATTATGCGTAAACTTACAGATATTTATGGATATGGCCATCAAATGCTCTCCACTTCATCTTCTGGCCTATAAATACTCAGAGTCTTCAGTTTTACTTTTATAGTTAATATGAAACTAGTTTCCAAACACCCCAGACAAAACATGCTATGCCCAATTGCTTCTTGTGAGACATTGTCATACAAGTGGAAAATAGGCACAACAACAAACTTTAAAAAAAATTCCAGTCTGAAGAACAACAAGTTCCATATTTGGACTAAAGGACAAATTTTGAAAAAAATCAGACTGAAGGACAATGTCCTAAACAGGAAATTATCGTGAAGTACAAAAATTTTCAGCATTTTAGCCTCAAGGACAGACATTCGGTATTTTAGCTTTAAGGACAACTTTCTTTAGGTATCAGTTTGTAGTTATCGGTAGCAGTTTTTAGATATCATTTTTTAATTCGGTAGCAGTTTTGGACGAATGTTTGTCCTTATGAATAATTTTGAAAGAGTGTTTGTCCTTTTGAATAATTTTTGGAAGAATCTTTATACTTGTGGTTAAAATATTAAGGTCGTGTCCTTAAGGCTAAAAATATACGAATTTTTGTCCTTTAAATTAATTCCCCTAATGTTAAATATAGCTAGTATTTTGTACAGTTTTTACATTATACGAAATGCTAGACATAACTAGCATTATATTCAGCTTTATAATGTACAAAATGCTAGCTATATTTAGCATTGTAATTCAGTCTAATTTTCTTTCACGTTTGTCATTTAGTCTAAATATGAAACTTGTTTTCTTTCGGATTGTATTTTTTTTCCAAGTTTGTCCTACTATCTATTCCCTTTTGTCATAAAACCCCACGCTATTAAATAAACAAATTGAAGTATTGTTGGTGTTGAAATTTCAGTCTTCCCCTTCTTTATTCTCACTTGGTTCCCCATTAATTAGGCGATCCTTAGGAGCAGTCAATCACAGTTATTTTCAAAATCTAGTTCGTTTGACCGTACCAGTTGTAAAAAAGTATTAGCAGTATATTTCAGTATGTCATGAAGATATCATTTGGCGTTTTAGACAAATGTATCCAGCCAGGTATTGAAATGCATAAATCTTTTAACTATATAGTTTGGTAGCTATATGACTTTATGATACTATTTCTATATCCTATCGTGTAGTTATGTTCTTATAAAGAGGTGGGGGTAGGAAAGGTATTCTTGAAATGAACGAAAACTGAAAAAAAAAAAAAGAAGCTCTGCAATCAATATTTATGCTATCAACATTTTAAAGCCGTTAAAGAAGCCATTATTTTGAAATTAAAGGTCCACGTGGGATAATTTAATACAAGGAATGGCTGCCAACAATGTGTAGGATTATAATACTGAGTCCTTGTTGCATGTCAAAACAAATTTGTTTTAGTCCATCTTAAAAACAGTGTCTTATAACTTCTTATCAAAGTTTGTGCATGTCTACTTATTATTACAACATTAAAATATCTTCATGCTGAGAATTTATAACTCATTATCACTACCCATGGTTCTACATACGTTTTTCTTATGGCTTCCCATTTAGGAAATTAATGTATGATAAGTTTACATGTGTCTGTACATAAGAAGATATGGCATTTGAATGAAAATGCCATTTAGCAAAGTTATGAATTATGAAGTATAGAGAAATGCGTATATTGATCTACTTTGTCAAGTACTTTGTAATTTAAGGTGAACGGATAAATATTGTTATAGATTTTCAATAGAGTTGGCGATCCTTATGAAAACAAAATACTGGCACCGAGTAATGGTCCTTAGAGTTTCGTATATAATAATTTTCATGACAATGAAGAACGTAACATACTCTATTATGGAAATTGTTAACATTTGCATTGTACTTGTGTTAACATGTTTTAATCTACCTAACTGACCTTATAGTTTATGGATATATTTCATTAAATGATAACGATATTTTTGGATTGCCATTTTTAACATAGTCTCTCATATTAATCCAATGACTGAGTTATTAGAATTGATCTTAGAAGCTCAGATTATTATACTTCATTTCTCCACGAATGCCTTAACTGTTCTATTATAAGGGGGCAACTCCAGTGGATTCAGGACTTAATATTCAGCCCTGAAGGGGGAGGGGGCGTTCAGGGGCTAGACGTCCAGGGGCCAGGCGTCCATAAAATAGCTCCCCCTTTTATATATCTCCGTCCCCTCCGTATATTTCTTACGATTTTTCAGTTTTAAAATTTTTTTAATTAGAAAAACTAAACGAGATGCCGCTACGTCCAACCAAAATTGTCCGAAGAATGATTCACAGACATCCAGCGGAGAAAGCTGGACCATTACACGTTCCGCCGCCTGGAGTTTCACCAGACGATCTACGTGTACTACACGAGCTTTCAGATGGTTATCGGCACAAAGCCGAAACCGCTTTGACAACCGTACATGTATAAATTGCACATTAATATATCTGGTTATTTTTATATGTACATCACATAATCATATTAAATAACTGTTACTCTATCCAAAATTATTAATTCATAAATTATCTATAGAACCATTACATTCATTGTCGGGGTAGTTGGGCTAAGTGCATTACCCAGTTTTATGACTCTCTTCCCGATCCTATTATTGAAAGGCTACAGGCTAGCCCTTTTGATCTTTTTTTGTCGATTAGGCTTGTCTAGTCCTTTGATCGACCTCTCATTCAGGCATTAGCTGAGAGGTGGTGGTGGCCCACCACACATACATTTTATTTTTAGATTTTGAGCTTGGTATTACCCCAGTTGATTTCTACATGTTCACTGGCATTGAGATTGGACGACATGACCTTCGACCTTTTCCATTTGATGATTTATACGAGTCCCCCAATTTGTTTACTGTTTTTCTACCACTGATAGATGTTACCTGCATCACTAGTAGTTATGTTAAGTTGACTTACCTGCAACAGTACATCACCACTTATATAGCTAGAGCCGATATGATGGATGCAGTTACTAGAGCATTTCTACTATACTTGTTTGGTTCGACCTTTTTTTCGAACCAAAAAGGTACGGTTAGACTAGGCTATTTAGCATCTCTTGCCAGATTAGACCAGCTGCATATTATTGATTGGCCACATCGATATTAGGCACCATTTATACCGCTCTAGATTCATTTTTACTTGGCGATGTTAGGCAGATGCATGCTTTTTGGTATATTTTGCTGTTATGGTACTACGAGTACATGGCAAACATGCATCCCCGCATCCAGGGCATGGCTAGTCAGGCTGCTGAGCAGTACTTTCCTAGGATGAGACGATGGGAGACTATGCATTACGTATATCATGCTCCCTTAGGTGTACGATATGACTTGATGGAAGCTAGGTCACAACTTGATATGCGTAGTCGGGGTAACATCATTCGGACACCTTGGGCCTCACATTGGACTCATCTAGCAGATGCAGGTCTTATGGCGGAAGATCATCCCTTGATGGTTGCGTATTCACTATCTCGACATAGAGTTGCTTTGCATACACATACATTTATGCCTATGTGGTATTTGGGAGAGAGGTGTGCTTATCAGATTACGGGTGATCGTCGTATACCATATGATCCTTTATCTTGTGAGGACATGTTTGGTAGACATAGAGTGATTGGCGATCAGTACCTAGATGCTCTACAACAGGCTGGGTGGGTGGATAGTAGTACTTTCTTCATCGATGGAGATTACGATGCTTATTGGGCTAGAGTAGCACCCCGTAGATTCATCGTACCAGATTATGTTCGTGGGGTCAACTCTGATCATATAGGACCTCACATTGCAGCCGGTAGAGTTCAGGTACCGCAGGTTTCATGTGACCCGATTTCGTCACAGTTCTCTCAGACTCTAATGCAGTTGGAGCCTAATACTACTTTTAGAGCATATGACGTGACAGGTACTCTAATTGAGCAATCTTTAGTCTTTCCAGATCACCCCGACTATCCTGGTGTGCCTTCAGTCGGGTTATATCCTCCGTATGAGGTACATTTGTTGTTTATTGCCATTTTCCCTTTATTTTATGCTTTGTTTCTTATCTATGTCAAATATCATCTTTATGTAGTATGCTGCTAGATTGGACCAGGCCAGAGTTTCACTTGGTGTGTTTCGCGATATGACTCTTGCACATACACACACTATGCATGATATGTACATGCATCATACATAGATGCTAGAGGCGCAGATTGATCAGCTGTCAGCTAGACTTGTTGTATATGAACCTTTCGGACCACCGGGTGGAGGTGATGCTAGTCCCAATGGGTATGACATTGGTGGTTTAGATGAGCATGATGGGGACGATGACGATGGGGATGAGGACGAAGGGGATGATGAGGACGAGGGGGAGGATGGTGATGGGGATGATGATGATGACGGAGATGATGATGATGATGGTGGTGATGGGATGATGGTGATGATGCTGACGACGATGACGTTGCATCCCTTTAGTTGTATACCTTTTAGTTTATGCACAGTGGACGTTTTATTATATGTTGCAGTACCTATAGCTCATGCACTACACCATAATAGCAATTTCGCAACACCCTAGTGCGGCAAATTAACAACGGACTTAGACCGTTGCAATATTCGAACGGCTTTTAACCGTTGCGAACACTTTGGCAACGGCTTTGAGCCGTTGCTACATTAGAACGGGTTAGGGTTTACGCACTCCCTCAAAACAACGCCCCCGTACCCTTCAATTTTTTTCTCTCCCGCACCTCCTTCCTTATTTCTTCTGGCAACAGCGATTTCCCCAAATCCCATGGCTCTTCCTAATTTCTTCGAATAATATAGCCGCGTCTCCACGTTCTCCACTACTCTTCGTCGCTACGTTCTTTCAGGTAATTCCTCTCCAACCTGAAATCTCTATTCTAGTTTGTTTTTTCTCTAATTGATGGTATTGTTAATATTTCCAAATCAAATACTCTTTTATGATTTTTAATTGGGTTGTTGCATTACTGCATTATTGGGTCGATTGCGATTTGTAGTCGCGATTTCAGTGGTTTCGAGGTCAGTTCAGGGTGATGTAGGGGTTGATTCCGATTTGTAGTCGCGATTGCAGTGGTTTCGCTTGGGGACTAAATAAGATTTTGTTATTATGTTGTTTACCTCTTTAATTTACGTTTTTCAGTTACACCCAAAGTGATTTATTTAAACTGTATATATTTATGTTCAACAACTTTTTATATGTACTTATTCCCTAACAGTATTGATAAATTTTGATGCAAGAAAATAGTGTAACATAGCTAAGGCGAGAGGCGAGGAGTTACCATACGGGGAGAGATTTTCTGAATAACATGGCAGATTAAATGTGTAGAAATTAAATTTACTCTCTGTGTAAACTTTAAAGTTGGTGTAATTTCAATGGGGATGAAAGCTAAGACTGATGGTACTTGGGAAACGAGAAGGGCATTAGATCGTTTATTAGGATTTCGTTAGTTTCACAATGCTAATTTATTTTGTCTGCCATGTGTGACGATTGCTATATTACGTATTAGCGGATTATAAATTTTTATTTTTTTTATAGCTAAACTGAGTTCAAATTTACAGAACGCTCGGTATTATTAATAACATATTAATTGGTCTAAAAAACTATTTTGATAGTTTTGGCTATAAAAATCTTATAAGACCTATTGGTAGATGTTAACAAGTGAGGTTTGCTGTTTGATTTTTGGGGTTACTGTGAAATGATGGCAGCAGGTTGGATTGAGTATGGTAGATGAAATACTACTGAGGAAGTTAAACTGCTGTTGGGTGAAATGAAGTGTGTTGTAGTAAATGGCGACAGTAGTATTGTGGGCAATGGAATGTTGTTTGTAAGTGGTGTTCTGTGGCTTTTGTGCTGAATAGATTGGATCAACACACATTGGGTAAAGACCGGATGCTGACCCAAGATTGATAATTACTCCAGGCTTCTTAGTTTTCCGCATTGTTTGGATCTGCAAAACAGTAACTAAAATTAGCGTGAAATTCAGCAAAATTGTTTATCTTGCAGTAGTTGCTAAACTTTGTCCGTATTATTGACTGAAATAATTATTTTTACCGCAATTCTAGTGCAATCAATAACAACAACAAAGTTTATACTGATGATACGTCTCCATGTATTAATGCCATCAGATACATCTTCATCAAAGCGTTTTACTGTAGTACCAACTCCTGCACTGTTTACACATATGTCTAGACCTCCATATATCTCTACATGCTTCTCAAATGCAGCAGATGCTTCACCTGCGCAAAATGGATCCGAAGTTACTTGTCATATGTAACAGTGAAATCTTATATATATAGTACAATGTTAAGTTACATGTCACATGTATATGGTTATATACCAGTATTAGTAACATCACATTTGATGAACATTGCAGAAGGATGATCTATGTCAGGATGGAACTTTTTGTTCTCTTTTTCTAACAAGGAAGAAGTTTCAGTTCCTCTCTCTTTGGAAAAATCAACAACAGTTACAAAGAGACCATTTTTCGCAAGAGCCAGGCCGATAGCTTTGCCTGAAACAGAAGTAAAAGTCAAGTAAGTATCTGTATTGTAGTATGTTTTAAATTATGCATAAGTTTTTAGCATATATATATTTACTTGAGGCAACTATGCATATAATGGATTGAATTATTGTGTTAGTATTTGTTACCTATTCCATTAGCACCTCCAGTGACTAGAGCAGACATACCAGGAGTTAGTTCCATTTTTCTTGCTAAGTTATAATTAGGGATTATTAGAGAGGATTAGTTAGCAATTTGGATATTAAGTAAGATTTGAATGATATGGGAGAGGCATGCATATTATGTAGTATCTGTTACATATGTGGAGTTTGAGATTATATTCAGTTTGGAAAAACAACTTACTTTGTTTTAGTTGTTTCTAAGTACAACAAAAATTCTGCCATAAGGCGCATACTCTGTATTGTGTTGAATATTCCAGCTCAAGTTTTGAATGTGGGGTAAATAACTGGGTTTACAACAGTTTAACCGTTGTAATAATGAAAATTGCCCATGTCAGCTCCGTTGTGTAATTTCTAACGGGTATAAATATTAGAATCGAGCACTTTTGGTGTTGTACAACAACAAAAACTGGAAGCCGTAGCTTATTCCAATTTATTCTGAATTTAAACTTGAATGCGGATAGTTTCAACCGTCAGAACAAGTCTTGTTAATGTTAAACACAACTTAAGAGCAATTTGTCATTTTGTTCTATTTGTGCAATGCATGTCATATTGTTCTATTTAGAGAAGGGCAATAAGAATGATACCATTTAATAAGTATACAAAAATACAGGCAGAAGTGTCATTGTTTTACAAATATCAACTTTCATACCGGCAATCAAACGTTAACACACAAATATTTATATTGATACATTAGAATTTTTGGTAATACAACTTTCATCGATATGTTACCTTTGACCGTGCACAATAACGGTGTACATGCTGGAACAAATAAACATGGGAAGGGTTAATAACCAACCTAGTAAATATATTAGGAATATAAACTTATAGCATGGGCAGAAGCCGGGGTAGTCTTCACAGAAGTGGCCGTGGTTATCCGTATAAATGTACAGGAGCATTCCTTTTGCGGCCCAACATAAAATGAAAGTTGATGTTACAAGAAACCGTTGTATTAATTATGATAATGAAATGACTGTCGCTGGTGCAGAGAAAAATTTCAAATATTTTTTTAAAAAATAAAATATTAATTAGCAACGGATTAAAGCCGTTGCTAGTATTAAAAACATCAGTTATACATCTACATTTAGCAACGGTTTCAAGCCGTTGCAAAATAAAATCAGGAACGGCTATGAGCCGTTGCTAAGTTATATTTTGCAACGGCCCTTAGCCGTTGCAAAATGTACATTTTGCAACGGATTAGAGCCGTTGCAAAATTTTTACCACTGCCCATTTCGCAACGGCTCAAAGCCGTTGCAAAATTATTTTGCAACGGCTTTAAGCCGTTGCGAAATGAGGATTCTGGTGTAGTGATGTACTTATATCATTGTTTGAGTAAACTGTGTATTCTTTATACTGTGAATGAGGACGATAATGTTCGAGTATATACTGTGAATTGTATATGTTTGAGTACACTTATGTAAATTAATTTGCTAAACCTATTACAATTGCAAACATACAAACATGGTACACTGCTATATTAACCTACTGATAAGAACCAACTAGTGACATACAAACATAAAGAAATTACTAGTGACATTAGAATTGAAGATATACGAACATAGAAAACTGATAAAAAACAACATAGTAATAATAGAACACAAACATGAAGAAACTAGACGTGACGATTAACCTGCAACTCCTATAAAGAAAGTCTAAGATGTCTTATCTCCTGTTCTAGCTTGTTTGCATATGTTATGCCCCTTGGACATAAAGGATCATCCAACCATTCCGCGTAATTGCAACCATTCAGCCAGAATTGACATAGCTGGATTCGACGACCAATATTTTCTTCATCTGCACGTACTACAACTTCGACTCCATAACCATCTACAAAGTTACATATATGGTTAGATCTTGACCAATTGCAGTTTGGGGAATTGTTATAATCGGTATGCTACTAATGTCGAAAGGTAGAGAAAAGTATGCCATTGTAGCTGTGGACTACTTCACAAAGTGGGTTGAAGCGGAATTGCTAGGCACGATCAAAACAACAAAAGTGATCAATTTTATAATGAAGAACATTATATGTAGATTCGGAGTTCCATAGAAAATCATTATTGATAATGGTACTCAATTCGAGAGTACCAAGTTCAAATACTTCTACAACCGGTACCAAATTACGAATAGCTTCTCGGCAGTAGCACTCCCATTAGTGGATGGACATGTGGAGGCAATAAACA
Organism: Allium fistulosum; assembly: GCA_030737815.1. Classification (NCBI taxonomy): domain Eukaryota; kingdom Viridiplantae; phylum Streptophyta; class Magnoliopsida; order Asparagales; family Amaryllidaceae; genus Allium; species Allium fistulosum. The sequence goes on along the minus strand of CM060904.1, from coordinate 1,211,103,458 downwards.
AGATCATCAAATCCATCCTGAAGAAACGAACAATGAAAACCAATGGTAACATTGATGCCAAAAATGGCACAACACCAAAAAACCTATTGAAATATAAAGATCTAGCAGAAAGTATATGCAAAAAAGCAAAGAGTCACAAGAATTTTTATAGTGGTTCGGTAATCTTTCACCTACGTCCACTTTATATTTTACTTATTAGAGATTTGAGAGAGATTCAAGTCACAAGAACAAGGAATTGAGAGGTAGAGATTTGAGAGAGATTCAAGTCACAAGAACAAGAAATTGAGAGGTTCTTAAGCCTAGAACTATCAATAGTTTCTATCTTGGTAACTATTGTGAAGAGAGTTGGGGGATGAAGAAAGAGAAGTACCAAAAGTCCTCTCTTGGTTGTTGTAAGGTTGGTATTTATAGAAAAAATTGCCAGTTGAGTCAGAAGCCCACAAAGTTTAGGGTCTTGATGCAAGCCCATAGGTTGAGGAGTGAATACGCCGGTTCAAAATCCAATAAAACCTCTCGGTACCAAGAGGTACCTCTCGATACCAAGTGGTCACTTTATAGCGAAAGCCCTTCTCTTTTACTTGTCTTGTCCTCTTATCCCTAACTTGATGTGTTCGAAACTCTTTTCAACGAAGATCAAGTTCCTTCTAATAGCTTCTGTTGACTAAAAATTCCGTCAGGGAGACAGAATGACTAATCAACCTTAGAAATTGTGAGAGAGTGGGGTTTTAATGATGTTGTTAACTTTGCAGTACATGATCATCAATTAATGATGTAATGCTAGTAATAAAGAGACACGGATTTTAGAGTGGTTCGGCCAAAATGAATGCCTACGTCCGCTGTATATATATTATGCTCACTATATATATATATATATATATTATTACTACAATGGATACATGGAGATGATGGAGAATGTTTGAAGATGATAAATGGTGGGAAGTGTTATCCTTCTAAGTCTTCTAAATCCGACCCCTTGTCTGGTGAAATGGTTAGGGTATTTATATATGTAAGTCTCCTTTGATCTGCGATTGAGATTGACTGAGAATATTCATGGTCCATGCGGCAGATCGGACCATGGGATGGTTGCCAATTGGAGGGTTGGTAGCGATACATGCATATATGGTGACAAACTGCCTTTCCGTACCCTGGTTGCTTCTTTTGCAGGATGTCAGGCGGTGTAACTCAGAGTTTGTTGCTACTTTCCACGTTGGATGGGATCAGTTGGTAGCAGGGCGGCTATATTAGCGCTTTTCCAGGGTAGCGGAACTTTAGTAGGTACACTTTTCTTTGCTAGTCTAACTGTTCTCTCTGCTGAGAGCCATTTCAATCGGTTTTCTGTTCTTATGTGAGAGAAACCCGACATAGAAATCGACCGGCCGTTGGTCGGTTAACTCCCAAGAACCCCTGGATTGGCTTGGCTAATGCGTTTATCTCCCTGTGGGCGGCCACCATGCCCTATTAAATTTTAGCAAAAAATTTGAGCAGTATTTTGCCGCCCAAGCCTGCCCTCGCGGGTGGGGGCAGGCTTGCAGATACGAAATGACGTGATTTGATAGATGCCTGTAGCGTAATTAATGCTGCTATCACATGTCTTTTTATGGGTGTCTTTGACGGTCCGTTTTTTCCTGTAACTTCTGAGCCAAAGGATCCGAATCGACCTAACGTCGCATCTCTTTGCACGGTCCAGATTTGGTTGTTTTTTCGAGATGAAGGGTTACGATTTGGCTGGTGAGGGTCTATAAATAGATGTAGCTACCTCTTCTTCTCCTTTTACTATTTCTCCATTTCTTCTGCCATTGTTGTAAATCTTTTGAAACTTTCCAAAATTCTCTATTACCCAGTACGTCCCTCCCTCCATTGTTGTTTCATTTCTCCGACGTGGGATGCCCCTTGGCGGCATACCTTCCGATGGGTTTCTTCTCTTTCTGATGGTGCGCCTCCTCATTTGACCATGCTTTGAGGCCGCTTAATCCCTGTTAACCCGCCTTTTGGCAAGACCTTGGACAGGCGGGTTTAACTAAATCGATTGTTAGGAAGTGGTTCGGCATAGGCCGATCGACATATGTGGGTCGGCATGGGTGGATCAGTATCTGTGTGGATTAGCATAGGAGGCTCGGTTAGGGTCGCTCGGCAAGGAGGTCTGGTCAAGATCACTCGGCATTGGTTGCTCGGCAAGGAGGTCTGGTCAAGATCACTCGGCATTGGTCACTCGGCAAGGAGGTCTGGTCAAGATCACTCGGCAATGGTCGCTCGGCAAGGTGGTTCAGCATTGGTCGCTCGGCAAGGTGGCTCGGCATTGGAGGTGGCTCGACATTTGGATGGGTCGGCATTAGGATAGGTCGTTCGTCTTGGAGATGGTTTGGAAGGAAGGTGGACCGGCATCAAGGTGGCTCGGTCTATGTGGGTCGGCGTAGGTCGTTCGGCATGGTTGAGTGGATCGGACAAAGGAAGGAAGCTAGCGTCATTCTGTGAGGACTTGTTCAGCACGTGTGGCTCGGCATGCTATAGGTTGGTTTGGATGGAGCGGCTCGGCATTCTCGAGCGATGCTAGATACAGGCTTTGAGTCGGAGTGAAACATGGGTCGGCTAAAGTGGATCGATGGACATGGCTCGGCCTACCTGGTTCGGTCGTAGTGCAGAGTCCGGATCGAAAATGGCCTTGGTGGGCCCGAGTCATTCAGAAAGCCCAACAACTCAGGATTTGCCTATAAATACAGTATGTGGAGGTTCAGAAAAGGGGATCTTCTTTCTGCTCTCTAGCTTTCTCTTTTCTAAGGCTAAGACTACTCTGCCATTTTTGTAACTGTAATCGATTATTACAACAATAAAAAGGAAACTTCTAAGTGGACGTAGGCCAGAGTTAGCCGAACCACTATAAAATATGTTGTCCTTCACTGCTTTCTCTTTAATTTTTACTGTTCTTCACATTATTACTCTCTACATATATTCTGTCTGTGAGCTGTGACTGGTATTTGGTGCTTTCAACTAGATTTGGATGTTAGTGACCAATTTTGGCGCTAACATTTTGGTGCTTTCACTGAGAAAGCAAGCACTTAGGAATTTTGGAGTTAGGAACTTGGATTCTAGGAAGAAATAGCTAGGCCACCAACAAGGAAGCAAGTGACAGAAAGAAGCAATCAAGAGGAAAGTCAAGAGGCCTCCTCTGGAGCTGGAGCAGGTCAGGCATCCATCTACATCACTAGAGACGAGATGGAAACAATGCTGAAAAGACAAGAGGAGATGATGCAGACTCTTCTTAGGCAATTTGGACAATCAGGAACTACAAGTGCTCAAGTTCTTGGAGCTGGATTAGAAGGACTTAACCGACAAGCAGATGGAGTGGTTCAGTAGGGGGCAGCTCCCAATCAGCAAATAGCTATCAATATGGATGGACCTAGACTCGGGGGCACACCATCAGGAAATGCTAGACCAATCCATGGAGGGATACCAGATGACGCTGCACAGCCCGACATCAACAGGAACGCAAGAGTACATGATGAGGAGTATGTGCCAGGATTCCCTCATGAACTCGGGGGGTAGATTGGAGGCAGCAGACAAGGATTACAGCTTGGCGACAATGATAGATTAGCGGAGATGGTCAGACGAGCTATGAGAGGTGGATTGGTGAATAGAGACTTGGAGGATGTGAATAGGAGTTCCTTTACTCCTGCTATCAGGCAAGCTAGGAACCCATCGGATTTTAAGCTACCAACGTTGGAGATGTATGATGGGAGAACGGATCCCGCCGTTCACTTGACAAGGTACATGAGGCATATGGAGGTACTGGGGGCATCGGATGAGGTCATGGCACGGTGCTTCCCTTTGTATTTGACGGATATTGCATCATTATGGTTCAGACAGCTAGAGAGTGGCTCTATCGGCACATGGACGGAGTTGATTGAAAGGTTTATGAGACAGTTTCGGGTCCACATAGTTAGACCCAAGAACGTAATGACCTTGACATCAACGAAACAATGGAAGGGAGAGTCGTTCAGGGATTTCTTAACCAGATTCAACGCGGCGGTGGCTTCGGTGGATCGACTCGATCCATCAATGGTTTTGATGGCGGCAGTTTCAGGAATTGCGGATAATTCGGATTTTAAGATATCATTGGAGCGGGACCCCCAATGGATCTTGGGGAGTTCTACCATGAGGCGGAAAGGTTCCTGAGGCAGGAAGATGCGCAGGCTGAGAGAGGCTGAAGCTTATGCAGTAAGGGGTGGAGGTCCACCCGGGAAAGTTCCGGACAAAGATGTTAAAGGGAAAAGGAAAATGAATGATAACGGTAACACATTGAAATGGCAATGGAGAGAATCGAAATTGTCTTCTTATACGGATTTGAAAGAAACTCTAGAAAGGATTTACTTGGATACTCGGGGGCACCTCTAGTATCGAAGACCGGCTAGGAGGGAACCATCAGAATACGAGCGGGCGTCAGGAAAGCATTGCCTATTCCATGAGCTGGATGGGCACAACACAAACAATTGTAGGCATTTGAAAGATATCGTTGAGGAGCATGTAAGGAATGGTCACATGCAACAGTACATAAGGAATCGAGGTGTAACAGTGGAACGGGAGCTGCCACCGCCTACCTCGAACGAAGGTGGCTCTGGATCTAGTCACCGCCGGCTTGTTATCAACTGAATGGATTTATAGTTCTGAATAAGTAACAGAATTAAAAGTAATACGGCTAGGTCACTTACACACGTACGGGATCGAGGACGGTCCCTAGGCGTGCTCTGAGATGATGAAAAACCGTACTGCTTGGATCTATGAAATCCTATTTTCTTTCTGTTTTTCTGCAAACTCTGGCTTCTTCTTTGATACTTTGGACATTTAGTTTCCTTTGTTGTACGAACTTTCGCTTTGATAACTGAATTCTGTAATGATTAGGGATTGGACTAATAATACAGGCCAAGCGATTACCGTCCCGACCGGAGAGATGGGGCAGTAATCACGAAATACGAGTCTGATCCCTTTGCGGGAGAGCAATGGAATGGACTCGAACAGAAAAAAAAGTCCTCGACCGAAGAGTCAAGGCCGGAGAATATATAAAGTCCTCAACCAGAGAGTCGAGGCCGGAGAATATATAAAGTCCTCGACCGGAGAGTCGAGGCCGGAGAATATATAAAGTCCTCGACCGGAGAGTCGGGGCCGGAGAATATATAAAGTCCTCAACCGGAGAGTCGGGGCCGGAGAATATATAAAAGTCCTCAACCGGAGAGTCGTGGCTGGAGAATATATAAAAGTCCTCGACCGGAGAGTCGGGGACGGAGAATATATAAAAGTCCTCGACCGGAGAGTCAGGGCCGGAGAATATATAAAAGTCCTCGACCGGAGAGTCGGGGCTGGAGAATATATAAAGTCCTCGACTGGAGAGCCGAGGCCGGAGAATATAAAAGTCCTTGGCCGGAGAGCCGAGGCCGGTGAATATCAAAGTCCTTGGCCGGAGAGCCGAGGCCGAAGAATATGAAAGTCCTTGGCCGGAGAGCCGAGGCCGGAGAATATGAAAGTCCTTGGCCGGAGAGCCGAGGCCAGTGAATATCAAAGTCCTTGGCCAGAGAGCCGAGGCCGGAGAATATGAAAATCCTTGGCCGAAGAGCCGAGACCGATGACTATCGAAGTCCTTGGCCGGAAGACCGAGGTCGGAGAACTTACAAGCCCTTGACCGAAGAGCTGAGGCTGGAACAGGGTAACGCGACCCGGCAAGGTCTACAGATTCAAGGTTAAACCCGGAGAGGTCATGAATTTAATAATATGGTCATGAATGGGATATGGACTTCGGATATTGGATTTGAGGCTATTCAAAACACACCTTCCAATAGCAAGGCATCACTACACCAAAAAGGTGTATTTGTAACGAATATAGTCGTTACAAATGAAATTTATAACAGATATAGTCGTGAGCGGTACAGGCGTGAGGTATGTCGTTACAAATATTTATAACGGCCTCTACCCGTTATTAGATATATCACTTACCAACGGACTTTGTCGTTAGAAATCTAAATTTTTGTAATGAAATAGTTTGTTATTAGTTGCATCGGTTTGTAACGGGTATTTTCCATTACTTAGTTTCCCCTTTCACGGTGGAAGAAGGGGTTGTCATTCTAAATTATCACGACCTTGTCCGTTATAAATTTCATCATTAGTAACGCACTTGTTCGTTACAAATTTCATCAATAGTAACAACTATGCTCATTATAAATTTCATCTTTAGTAACGAATATGTTCGTTACAGCTACCAAACCATGTAGAGCTGCATTTTTGCTAGCATTTACACTACAGAATTGTCTATTATAATACAGTATACATATCAAAAATTACAGAATTTCGATAACAATAAGCAATTACGCATCCAAACATACAACTTAAATTGCACAAATATTTGACAACAAATTAAAGGAAGATTTGAAATTTCACAAGTTCATCATACATAACTAAAGAGTATGAAATCAAAATATTACAAGTTCTAACATTACTTCAAAATAAATTCTAGATCCTACAAACAACGAACACGACACTCAGGCCAAATAAAAAACCTCCATCAATTATATCAAATAGCTTATAATTACCATTTTGTGGTGCTTCATAAATAGGTGCTTCTGGATCAAACACTTTCTCCACCCATACAACTCTTTCCCCATTCATCACCTCTCTATGGTGGCATATTTTCTGTGTCCCAAGATGGCCCTTAGCAACCTCTTTCAACTCTTCTGACAATAAGACTACAGATTGCCTATCTCTTGTGGAAGATCCAATAGCACCATTGGATTGAACACCCAAGCTAGCTCTATGACTATCATGCTGACTGTTGGAAGCAACTTCATTTCTTGGTGTCGCATTCCCTCTAAACTGATTCATAAATTGTAACAAACTTTGTTGCATACACATCATAGTCGAATGCATCAATCTAAATTCTTCGGTTAGTCTATTTTGATTGTTCTCCATCTTTGCTTTCCATTTTCTATCTTCATCTTCCTTGAAATTAGCTATTGCTTTTGATGCTTATGTAAGCTTCACTTGCTTCATAGTCGATGTAGAGCTAATTGCACGACAATAGTTTTTTCTTTTCTCCTTTCCAAACACTTCAGCAATGGAATCATTCTCAAAATCTTCAAAACTTCTACTTCCATTGCTACCATTGACACTAGAGTTTTCCTTTTGTCTTTCCTCCGCTGCTTCAACTAATGCCTGCATAATACCCAAATAAATTATAAACAAAAGTTGAACTTGAAAATATTTTGCATATTAAATAAAGTAAAAGCATAAACTAAAGAATATACTATCAATATCTTGCATATTGGTTGATAGAAAATTTCAAAGGAGAAGACTTTCATGACTAATAGCCATGGTTTGGCAGAAGAAGAAAGTTATGGTTGTAGGCAGGTTGTGGTGGGATGAGGTAAGTGGAATAGCAGATTGTTGGTAGCAGAATTATTGCTTGGTGATTGAACTTGTTGGGGGAGGAGCAGTTGAACTTTTCTGCGTTGGTGATTCTCTGATGCAATGGGTGCAGTGGGAGAGTGATGGTTTTGGGAGGTGCTGATGGTTTGGATTGCAGCAGGCAGTAAACAAAAGTGCAGTCAAAAAAATAGAGGATGGAAACACTTGAAATCAAATGTTTTTTTAAATAAAATACAATGTTGAGATCGTGTGCAATGCAATAGATTTGTTTCAGCAGATTTGTATCAATGTGAACAAATGTAAGACATTGAGAAATTAGCTTCCAAATGCAACATATCCAAATGCAACATAATGCAATAGAACAGACTTGTAACAAAGCAGTACTAAGAATGGAAATGCACTACAGAGACCAAAAATGCAATGAAATTTTTTTATAGTGAAAACTAAAATAGTGAACTACTGAACAAGTCAGAAGATTGAACAAATGAACTATTGAACAGTTGAAACAAATTGTATCCAAACAGAAAATGTATTTTTTGAAAACTAACAAAAAATAAAAGAAACAAATAAAATTCGAAGAGTAAAACTAAATTAAATTGTTTTCCCTTGCAACGGCGCCATAGTGCTTGTGAAAGTTGAACTTTCATAGACTATGTTGGAGTTGAGGTGATCATAGAACTTCAACATGTGAACTTCAAATGGGTATGGCTATTTCAGACTTTAGAGCAGCAAACATGGATGTTTTATTTACTTCCTACTTAAGCATCTGGTGCATACATATATCATTTTTCCAACTTAAATGAGGAAAATTGTCAGCTTTTTATTTGTTCATTGGTAAAAACAAGTACTTATGAGCATCTGCTCTGAAAATGTCACTTATATTAAAGCCAAAGAATGTTTACTGTTTTTTTGGACAAAAGTTGGTTGTTTACAATCGGTACCTACATGTGCTAGAGCAGCAACGAAGGTTGTTGCGAGCATCCTATTTTCCTTTCAAAATTTGCCAATTTGTTTGCTGCCTATTCGCATCTCAAAATCTCTTTTTATATCCAATACAACATATTTATGTTGGAACCAGCTAGGCAACTAGGAACAGTTGGCATTGTTCATTTAACATAGAAAACATTCAAGAAGATACATAGACAACACATGAATCATCAGATATGAATACGTACAATGTTGATATGGATTACAAATATGCTATCATTAGTGGGTTCAAACTTCAAAGTTCCACTAGATATCTATAGCAAGTACAAACTCAAAATACCGTGAGTTTACATCAAATCCTAACAGCACAAAATTTGAATCACATAAACAGATAAGGATCTAACAGTTCATTTGCGCATCCAAAATCCAATGGCAATAACGGTTCGTTTGGATCGACTTATATAATTCCTTTTTTTGCTTATTCATTTATTTTTCCAATTAGCAGATATCATTTTTTGGCATTAATCATTCAAATTTGGGGTAGTTTATAATTTTGTAAATGTAGATAATGATGCTAATTCTCAAGTCTGATCCCGTATACAAAAAATGATAAAACTTTTTGCAGCTAAAAATATGATATGATTGAACTAACTAAACTAATATAACTGATATAGAACAAATAACCATGGGATGTTCATAATTGTGAAGCTTATATATGTAACAAAAATAAAGCAATCAACTAAGTACTATGCTATTGAAAATTTGTATTTTTTAATTAGTGATGAAAATACAAGTAAATATTTTATGACCAAGGTTAATTCAAAGCACTTGTTGTTAATTATAAAAAAGAAAAAGGCTGAATTTGAAGGAAAATAATTAAACAATAAAAATGTTGATAGCAATCAGGTTGAGAAATTTTGATTTATCATTAGGAAAATGAATTATAATCAATTACAATGCATTAAGTATTATACAATGTCAAGATTTTAAAACCGGGGTTTGTACTCAGTTTTAAAACTGAGTACTCAACTTTGTACTCAGTTTTTAAAACTGAGTATAGTTTGTACTCAGATTTAAAATTGAGTATCATACTCAGATTTTAAGAAGAACCTTTCCAACTGTCTGTGAAAGTGTGGAGGTGCAAACCTGATAGTTATTTTCAACATCAAAATGAAGCATAAACAAGCCTTAAACTGTAAACTTCATGATACAAAGAACTAAAGGGTGATCAAAACTGTAAACTCAAGAACATGGTAATTATTGTACCTCTGTATTATTAAGAGAAGTGCATATTCTCAAATCCAATTCTCAAACCCAATGGGCAATACTTACAGTTACCGATACAGTCTTGAATAGATGTTGAAGTACTTACAAATTTTTCGGCAACACATGGAATCACCTTTCCCGTTTTTCTACTTGTATGAGCCACTTTCCATGCCACTGTACGTGTGATCTTCTGTCCTGGATTCTCAGCTGCCTGCATTTGAATAATTTCATAAAGTATAATTTTTTGTCACTGAAATATTAACCTAAAAAATTTTTTTACATACCAATTCTTCATATAGTCTAAGATAAGGTTTCCTTCCCAATGTATGAGTTAGAGTACTTTTGGCCTTGTTTCCGGAATTTGTCTTGCATTGTTTCATTTTCTTGTCACTATATTCGATGTCAACAAACCTCTACCACCATACTTTATCAACGTCATCAGGACGACTATTAAGTGCAACATGTTTGGGCATGAGATGAACCAGGGGGATTTAATTAGGCTTTTGTGATAGCATTAACATGATAGCCGATGAAATAGAACTTAGGAAAGCGTTCTCCAAATGGTATTTGTAAACTGAAATCAGCAAGAAGGAAAAAAAATCTACAGATTTATACATGCAAATAATGACCTATTTAACTAGTAAATGTAGTAGACCCAAAACACTACCATATTAATGTATAGATCATGTTAATGGCAAAATGATGTAATCCTAGACAACTAATAGAGCTCAAATATAAATGTTAATCCATTCAACTGCTGGACAAAATTAAGATCAATGGCCAGGGAATAAAACACTCATGCTGATACACAAATATTGTGATAGGTGTTAAAAATGCTTAAAACTACTGTTCACATCCAATAAACAATAGGTTAAAAACACACAAAATCGTCTATTTATTGCAATCTAATAAACAATTCAGTAAAAAAGACTCAAAATTGTGTACTTATTGTTAGATCATAAACGTACAACAACCATTATAATATTACTCATGGTCCCAAAACTCTAGAAAAAACCTATTTGTTCCTATTATCATGTGCCCACCAATCATGTACCTAATAATATTAATAAAACAACATAGAGAATAAGTTATAAAAACTAATATATGTCGTCATCTCTTTAACTCGCAAAAATACTTAACTAATCAAAGTACAAGGAATAAACTAATTACCTGCCAGTCGAAACTCCAGTTATAAATTTAAGCATGTTATTATAATCCTAATCACTGTCGCCCCTTCTCGGATTATCAATCTACATGAATCAACTTCATCATATTCCCACACTACCCAAACTGTATCAAATCTCTTGCATAACAGGTAAACACATACGATTTGAAGAGAAGGAAAAAAATCATGGCAACTGATCAGGAAGGATCAGAAAATCAAGACCTTTTAGACTGGTTCGATGACTCGCTCCAATTTCTCCCATCATTTCTCGAAGATCAATACTCGATATCAGACAACATCCAAGATATGGATTGGTGGGCTGACCAACCATTGGACCCAAACCAGGACATTCTCTTCGAGCTCCCAACTGCAGCTTCAGCCACAGACTCTCCAGTAGAACCTACAAACTAAATTGTTATATTGTTCTCTTTGGATTTTGACAACTGCTTATAAAATATTTGGTCTAACGTATATTAATTAAAAAGTGCAAAATTTTTCTTTCTAATTTATATATTACCACGGCAAATATAGGAATTTAATTACCAGTTACAATATCCAAAAATTAACCATTCGATATTATTATATTTACATAATATGTTAAATTCAAATGGATTTGTGTTACAAATTGCATCTTCAATGTGTTTTAATAGAATTTTGAATTTTCGAGAGTTAGAAATTACAAAATGTAAAATGTAACTCACTCCAATAGTTTGCTAGATATTTATGAAAATTGGTTCAATACTTGATTAATTAACCAACAACAACCATATTCCAAACGGTTTTTGTTATCGAACGCTTGTTCAATAGACGTTCAAGGAAACCATGTGTTTCAAGTGGCTATGATCCGCCCATTGGAAATTTTTCTGCTATAGTCCATCAAAATGTAAAGTGCAGGAGCAAAATAGTTGAAATGGTCTTGGACATAGGGCATACAGCTCAAATCACAAAGTAATAAATCTAGTAAAATAATGATGGGTATTAAATCAAGTATATCTGCAATAAAAAAGAATAAAACTGAAATGGAAAATTAAAAAATAGGGGAGAAAAAGTGTTAGAAGATGAAAGGTGTTGAAGCTACGGGAGAAGCATGTGCTTGTTGTTCCCAAGCTGTCAATAAATTCTGAGAAAACACTATTCAACTATGCATCCACAGCCACAACATGACCATTCAAACCTTTTTTTTTAATATTCTTCTCGTCTTTTCTTTACCTTTTACTGTAATTTCCCATTGTTATACTTCACACATTTTATTTATTTATTACGCATGTATTCTACGTTTTGAAGCATAAGCCTTTGGCCAAGTAACTTTTGTACCAAAAGTAAAAAATAAAAGAGTAAGCTTGGGATTCAAAAAATAAAAAAAAGCAAATGAAATAATTTGCACGTAATTTTATTGGTTGTTATGTATGATGGTGTTTCATGAATTAAATTAAACAATAAAGGTTACAAATAGTCTAAAATGAATTATAATTTATTTAATAAGTATTATAAAATAAATATTAGAAAGATTAATAGTTATAAATTACTAGTCTTCGAATATAAATTACCACATTTCTTCCAACAAGTTTATAGTTGGCTTTCATAAAAAATAATAGAAATACAGCACACAAGGAACTCACCACTTCAGCAACTCCAAGTATGCAAACTAATGAGCACTTGGTTTGTACGATCATTTAGAAAAATCACTAATAAAAATTACCGCTTTCTTCCAACAAGTGTATAGTAAACGCATGTGCTTGCTCTCGGTTCTTCTCAGCCAGTTTTCTTTATTTTTTGCCGTTCATTTCTGATGCATTCTCTTTTATCTTCATTTTATTTATTATTACTTGTGTTTTATTTATTTCTAAAAGTGTTTTCGTTACTCCAATATCCTTATTTTAATATGTCAATCTTATTTATGTTTGCATTTCTTCTATATCTCACTTCATTTTTTTACAAGTATTATGTTAACCAAGATACCAGCAATCAAAATTAATTAGCAATAAATATGTAATGAAAATAAAAAAAGAAACCTCATAGAAGCAGCTAATAGAATTTCAGGTAGGAAGTAAAGTATTTATAATTTCGATCTCGAGCAGCATACATCTAAAATCAAACCAGAATTCAAGCACAAGTCCAATGGGTCAGGGGAGAATAGAAAACGTAGGATGGTATATTTGACAATCCAGAAAGAAGTTCATGGAAACAAAACATCAACATTATTAACGTAGAATCAATTCTCTGAAGTTGGATTATAAAAGTAAATAGCAATACCTTTATGTCGATTCTACCGAAGATTTTACTAGAGAAGGATTTGCCTTAGAAAATTGAAAGCGGCTCCCGAAGGTTTTTGCCCTAGAAAAATTATTTGGAATTTGGGAAAGATGCGGCCGACGGAAGTGGGAAGCGTGATAAGTGTTGTGAGATGAGATATTTAATGTTTTCCATCTTTATCCTTTCGTTTTTATTTTATTTTCATTTTTACCAAATGTTGTAACGGTTTGATGGCGTGAAAAAAAATGAATATTTTTCCCTAGAGAATATACCGTTATTTTTCCAACGGCTTTGAAAAACTTATAACGGAGTTTAAGTGTTATTATTTTATAACGGCATTGGAATGTTAGCAATCAAAAAATACTTCTGTTAGGAATTCCATGTTTTGGTGTAGACTAGTGCATGTTTTGGGGGGTAAAGTATTAACCCGCCTTTTGGCAAGGCCTCTGACATGCAGATTTAACTAAATCGATTGCTAGGAAGTGGTTGGGCATAGGCCGATCGACATATGTGGGTCGGCATAGGCCGGTCGGCATGGGTGGATCAGTATCTATGTGGATCAGCGTAGGAGGCTCGGTTAGGGTCGCTCGGCAAGGAGGTCTGGACTAGATCACTCGGCATTGGTCGCTCGGCAATGAGGTCTGGTCAAGGTCACTCGGCATTAGTCGCTCTACAAGGTGGTTCGGCATTGGTCGCTCGGCAAGGTGGCTCGGCATTGAGGTGGATCGGCATTTGGATGGGTCGGCATTAGGATAGGTCGTTCGTCTTGGAGATGGTTTGGCAGGAAGGTGGACCGGCATCAAGGTGGCTCGGTCTATGTGGGTCGGCGTAGGTCGTTCGACATGGTTGAGTGGATAGGACAAAGGAAGGAAGCTAGCGTCGTTCGGTGAGGACTTGTTTAGCACATGTGGCTCGGCATGCTATAGGTTGGTTTGGATGGAGCGGCTCGGCATTCTCAAGCGATGCTAGATATAGGCTTTGAGTCGGAGTGAAACATGGGTCGGCTAAAGTGGATCGGTGGACATGGCTTGGCCTACCTGGTTCGATCGTAGTGCAGAGTCCGGATCGGAAATGGCCTTGGTGGGCCCGAGTCATTCAGAAAGCCCAACAACTCAGAATTTGCCTATAAATACAGCATGTGGAGGTTCAGAAAAGGGGATCTTCTTTCTACTCTCTGGCTTTCTCTTTTCTAAGGCTATGACTACTCTGCCATTTTTGTAACTGTAATCGATTATTACATCAATAAAAAGGAAACTTCTAAGTTGACGTAGGCCAGAGTTAGCCGAACCACTATAAAATCTCTTGTCCTTTACTGCTTTCTCTTTAAGTTTTACTGTTCTTCACATTATTACTCTCTACATATATTCTGTCTGTGAGCTGTGACTGGTATTTGGTGCTTTCAACTGGATTTGGGTGTTAGTGACCAATTTTGGCGCTAACAATCCCTAAGAGGGAGGCATCCGTTGTGCTTGCTTCGTAATATTGCTATAATCTTGTCATAGGATGGCTTCTTCCTATAGTGCTTCTATATTCTCTCCCATGGTCCCTTCTGACTTCGTGGTTGGATTAGACAGTGTGGTCAAAGAGCTAAACCTATTTGGTTGTACCCCAGGCTTGATCCAATTTCCGAAAGCCCACAAACGAGCTGACCCTGCCCCACCAAACTACTACACATTCCCCTTGAGTTACTTGAAATTCGAAGTTGCCTTGCCCCTGCATCCATCTATCGTGTCCATTTCGAATAGGCTCAGCCTTGCTTTGGGTCAACTTACTCAGAACAGCTATCGTTATCTGGTGGCCTTTTGTATAGCCTGACATCTGGTGGGATTTTGCATAGCGTGCCATCGCTTAGGATAAGGGACACCTTCTGCGGGCCTTGTCGCCTGTAGAGGAAGAGGAGTCGATAGGGGGTAGAAGGAGAGGAGCCAACGGTGGATGAAACGCGGGTGGCTAGTGGCGAGGCTTATGAAGACGACGTTGATATTTCCGTGTATTGTGGGCCTAATGCAGAGGATAAAGAGAAAGTTGGGATGATTTCTATGTGGATCGGTCCTGGATATGATAGGGAGGGCTTGGACAGACTCCTGCGGACCTTCCAAGTGGCTGCTACTCATTCTTTAGGGATTTCCCACCGGCCATGCTCTCGATGGCCATGTCACAAATTACAGACTATTGTTGATAGCTTGTGCAAGGAACTGGTTGTGGTAAGACATGTTTACTTTCTCATTTTTCTTCCATCTCCGTATGCTAATAACTCGTACTGCCTTATTTTTTGGCAGACGCGTGCGCAATTCGGGTCCTTGATGAGCTTGTTTATTTGCATGCGAGACCTACAGGGGGCAGGCCGTAAAAGAAGTAGGGGAGTCTTATCGTGGTGGTCCTCGGCAGATGGTGAGGACTGCGGACGAATTGGGGGGAGGTTATGATAGGTTGACTCCCCTAAGGGAGGAATTGGAGGAGAATAGGACCTGTGCAGCAGATGAGATGGCAGAGTTAGAAGCAGTTAGAGCTAGTTTGTTGGGTGGAGATGACGTAGTTGCCCAATTGAAGGAAGAGTCGAGAGCTACGAGGGAGGAAGTTAAAATAGCTTGGGTGGTAGCTGAGCTGGCCATTGATGAGCATGAGGCGGTTATTGTGGCCAAAGGTGTGGCTGAGAAGGACCGTGAGTTAGAGATCGTGCTTCGAGCAAATGGAGTTTGGGCCAGGGAGTTGGTTGAGAAAGAAGTGGCAAAATCCAGCCGCCAATCGGGGATCGCTTGAGGAAGAGGTTACACGGCTGAAGGGGAGTGGAGGAGAGATTTGAGCAGGAGGTAGGGCATCTTCGAGGACTTTTGGATGCCCATCAAACTTACTTGCCCCCGGGCGACGTTGAGGGGTTGAAAGAGAGAGTCCATCAGGAAAGGGACTTTCACTAGTTGGTTCGTTTGACTAACATGATGATGGGCACTTTCATGAACAACTTCCACCTTCTTATTATGATCTTGGGGGTGATGCCCGCTTTGGCCCAGAGGTACTGGAAGGAGGCACCGCCAAATTAACCAGAAAAGGTAAGCATGTGTCGGACATCTTGACGGCTGAGCAGATTGACTCCCTGGCACGACCAAATGAGTAAGGAGGTTGTCGTGTGTTGCTAGTTATAGCCTGGTTGTCTTTGTTGTTCCTTTCCCCTTCTCCTTTGCCTTTTTTCTCCTTTTTTATTTATCATAGGTTGATCGCGCCTAGCACGACAGGCTGTGTGCCGTGCCCCATTTGTTATGAACTCTTTTTTTGGCATCATGTGGTGTTTGAGATTCTCATTTCTATTATTGTACCTATAAATAAAAGAAAAGCATAAGGTATGTTGTGGCGAGTATGTTGCGCCTTAGGGGGATTGAGGCCTTATCGAGACCCGTGGGGTTTGCACGGAAGGACTCGGCTTATTTCCATGTTGGTGCCCTTTCTGACACCCAAGCGTTAGCATTAAGGCCCGTGGGTTTTGCATGGAAGGACCCTTCTTATTTGCTTGTGGGCGCCCTTTCCGACAACCATGGGTTAGAATTGAAGCCCATGGGGTTTGCACGGAAGGACCAGACTTATTTGCTTGCGGGCGCCTTTTCGACACCCAGGGTTTGGAGTTGTGGCCCTTGGGGTTTGCATGGAAGGACCCAACTTAGTTGCTTATGGGCACCCTTTTCGATGCCCAGGGGTTGGAGTTGAGGCCTATGGGGTTCGCACATAAGGACCTGGCTTATTTACTTACGAACGCCCTTTTCGACACCCAGGAGTTGGAATGAAGCCTGGCTTATTTGCTTACGGGCACACTACGGATGTCGGACCTCGAAGGTACTATCATGGCGTTGCTCTAAGTAATCATGCGCCAGTCTCGATAATAGTGTCTCGTCCCGCCGGGACGAGGAGCATCACGGGCAAGAGGAATCAGACCGTTGTGGTCGCCATCTAGCTCATCGATGCACCCCAGGAGGCGGGATTTATATCTCGTGTTTGCCTGCCAGAGCGGGTCGGTTAGCACCGGGATAACCTGCAGGTCGTTGGGCATCCCTGACATGCCTAGGCGGAGTGGATGCATGGTAATCCACCCTCGTGGAGTGCGTCCTTCTATCAGGGAGGGGAACAGTAGCTCGTGTGGTCCCTTGACAGGATGTGGGCTGTCACCAGACCGGTTGAGTGAGCATGTAAGAACTCATCCCTGTCCAGGTATCCCGAGCTTATGTGGCTGACATTGTCTTGGAAAAATGATATGGCCTTCCATTGATCCCTACAAAAAGAAACGATTACATTCCAAGGTCTTATTTATGGATTACTTCATTATATAAAGTAGGCTCATAGGTGTTCTGGGCTCCAGGTCTAAGACACATGGGTCCCATTGGGGAGAGATAGGCGGTATGCACCGTTAGCTAGCACGGGATTGATAACATATGGTCCTTACCAATTCGGGCCAGGCACCTCATCGGTCGAGTCCTTGGTGTATATGAACACATGATGTAAAACCAGGTCGCCGATGGTGAATCGTCTGAGCTTCATCTGTGCATTGTAATGTTTTGCGACTTTTCTTTTATAAGCCTCGGTATGGATTTCCGCTTCTATTCTCCATTCGTTGAGTGTATCCAGGCCCATCCTAAGGAGCTCATCATTTTTCCCACGGTCGTAGGTCACCCTGCGAGAGGACGAGATGTCCACCTCGATTGGCAGCATGTCCTTATGCCCGTATAAAAGGGAGAAGGGTGTGTGGCCGGTTGAAGTTCGGGCGGAGGAGCGGTACGACCACATCATAAGAGGCAGCTCCTCCGCCTAATTTCCTTTCGCTTTGGCAAGCCTTTTCTTGAGAGTAGACTTGATGGTTTTATTGGCTGCCTCAACCAACCTATTTGCCTGTGGGCGAGTGACCGAGGAGAAGCTCTTTTCTATTCCATTTCCATTGTAGAACTCTTGCAACATCATGCTTTCGAACTGGGTCCCGTTCTCCGTAACAATTTTCTTTGGAAGGCCGAAGCGGCAGACGATGTTCTTGATAACGAAGTTGAAAACCTTTGGAGCCGTGACACCGGTCAGAGGTTTTACTTCAACCCATTTGGTGAAATAATCTATGGCTATGATTGCGTGGTTGTATCCACCTTTGGCATTAGGGAGCTTCCCGATTAGATCGATCCCCTATGTATCAAACAGCCAGTGGGACATCATAGAGACCAGAGAGGCTGGGGAAGCCCTGGGGACCTTTGAGAATCGCTGGCACCGGTTGCATTTCTTCACATAGTTCATAGAATCCTTTACCATGGTGGGCCAGTAGTACCGCTGCCGAATAGCCCATTTTTCCAGACTTTGCCTCCGGCATGATCTTCATAGAAGCCCTCATGCAACTCCTCTAAAATATGGACGGCTTCATCTTCGGGCGCACAATGTTGCAGCGGGGTTGAGCATCCTCGCCTATAAAGCTTCCCTTCGATGATCGTGTATTGCGGTGAACAATTCAAAGTTTTTCTAGCCTCCTTACGGTTGGTTGGTTGCTTGTTATTCATGATATACCTGTATATGACCGTCATCCAATTTCCTTCGAAAGGCTGATTAATTTCCATGACGGCTGCCCCGGCTCAAAGTCGGGAGTGCTCTGGGTATCCAGTGGTACCCATGGGAGAGTTTCTCCCAGTTCGCTTGCTGCTTTTGCTAATTGGTCTGCCTTACTGTTTCGCTCCCCACGGATTTGTTCTAGTCGGAATTCTCCGAAGGCTTTGGTAAGTCTTTGGGCTTCAGTGACGTAAAGTGCTAGAACCTTTCCCATTGTCTAAAAGTGATCGTTCATTTGGTTGATGACGATGGTGGAGTCACTGTAGGCGTGTAGTGGTTCCACGTGAAGTTCTTTCACTATCTTTAAGCCAGCCAAGAGGGCTTCATATTCGGTCTTGTTGTTCGTGGCCTTGAAGGTAAGTCAGACGGCAAAGCAAAGCTCTTTCCCCTTGGGGGTAACTAGGACTATTCCTGCTCCTGTCCCCTTCTTGTTGGATGCACCATCCACATACAGGTGCCAAGTTCATTTCGGGGGTTCTCATTCTTTTCTTTATCACCTGGGTTGGAACATTCGGCTATGAAATTAGCCACCGCTTGTCATTTGATTGATGGTTGTGGGAGAAAATGGTTCTAGTGTTGACTCTGCTCGACGAACCATTTGAGGAGCCTCCCCGCTGTGTCGATGCGACCTAGGATCTATCTAAGTGGTTGGTTGGTTGGTTAGAACTTTAATAGGATCAGCTTGGAAATACGGTCACAATTTTCGAGCCGCCATCACGAGGCAGAATG
This sequence comes from Allium fistulosum, assembly GCA_030737815.1. NCBI lineage: Eukaryota > Viridiplantae > Streptophyta > Magnoliopsida > Asparagales > Amaryllidaceae > Allium > Allium fistulosum. The sequence goes on along the minus strand of CM060904.1, from coordinate 1,211,084,155 downwards.
CTAATTTTTCAGTCCTCGTGTACCTTATCTCAGGTCCGGTCAATCGCTTATTTACATAGTAAATTGGCTGCTGCACCTTTTCCTCTTCCTTGACAAGTGCTGAGATGATTTCATGGTTGGTGATCTCCAGGTATAGGAAAAGATCTTTCCCGTCAATAGGTTTTGATAGAATTGGAGGGGTGGCCAAGTGTTGCTTCAAGTCTTCGAAAGCCTTGGTTCATTCGTCGTCCTAGGAGAAAGTCTTCCCCTTCTTGATGAGGTCGAAGAAGGGCAGGCACCGATCTGTAGGCTTTGAAATAAAACGGCCTAGAGTGGCCACCTTCCCGTTGAAGCTCTGTACCTACTTCACCGTTTTGGAAACATGCATTTCTTGAATAGCCCGAATTTTGTTCGGGTTGGCCTCGATTCCTTTAGTGCTCAAAACATACCCAGGAATCGGCCGGATCGAACCGCAAATGAGCACTTCTTGGGATTCAGCTTCATGTTGTACTTTCTTAGGATGCCGCGGTTGGGTACATAGCCATCGGCCCTTTTTGATTTTACCAGCATGACGTCGACGTACACTTTCATCGAATGACCCAGTTGTTCTGAGCACATCCGGGTGACTAACTGCTGGTAGGTTGCCCCAGCTTTTCTAAAACCAAAAGGCATACTCGGTAACAATACAGCCCAGTGTTGGTGATGAAAGAGGTGTGTTCTTGATCAGGGCCATGCATGACGATCTGGTTATGCTCGAATAGGCATCCATGAAAGTGAGGAGTTTGTGCCCACTAGTTGCGTCCATGAGTTGATCGATATAGGGCAGAGGAAAGTTGTCCTTTGGACATGCTTTGTTAAGATCTGAAAAGTCAATGCATGTCCTCCATTAACCATTTGGTTTTGCAGACAAAAACCGGGTTCGCGACCCAAACCGGGTAGTTCGCCTCCCTTATGAAGCCATTACTGAGCAGCTTCTCTACTTCTTCCTTTAACGCCTTGTATCTTTTGAGGTTTAAGGGTCTTCACTTCTATCGGACGGGGATTGCTTCCGGGCCAGTGTTTAGCGCATGGCAGATTATACGAGGATGGATGTCGGTCATATCGGTGTGCCCCTAAGCGAAGACATCTTTCTTTTTTCTAAGAAATTTTATCAGATCTTTTCTGACCCTCGGACTAAGCTCACTCCTAATCTAGATGACTTTGATGAGATTGCCTTCGTTGATGGATATGTATTCCAGGGGGTCGCGGGGCCCTCGGTGGGCGCCTAGTCCCCTATTCGCAGATCTAGCGGGTTGTCTTTAGTACTTGTGTTTGTCTCTACATCACACTGATCCAAAGCATAGATCATGTGTTCCATTATTTCTTCGGTCGGGATAGAGAGACATTTTTGTGTCGGGCTGGCTGTAGCATGCCTGCCCTCCATAGATTTTCCCTCTAGAGTGTTGCCGGTCAGCCCAAGTAGCCACCGGATGGCCACCTGCTCGTTCACAGGAGATGAGTTCCCGTGTTCTTTGAGGGGATGCAATGGAGACCGGTCCCAAAGCCCCAAAGCCTCAGTTTCTTCAACGGACCGGGGACCGCCTACCATATTGATGACTTGGTCGTACATCCCTGGGTTGCGCTTAAGGGAGTGCATTCTCTGGTTCTTGTGGGGTATTGACATCGTTGGTGAGTTCCTCTTGAATCATTAGGACACCCTTCTCTGCCCGACGGAGTGAAGTCCTATAACACTGCCTCGCTTTATGTTGGTCTCCCTTAACCTCACCAATCCCGTTTGGCGTTGGGAATTTCATTATCAGGCGGTTGTACGACATGATGGCATCCGATACGATCAAGGCCGGTCACTCGATGAGGAAGTTGCAAGCAGATGGGCAGTCCAGGATCACATAACTGACTTAAATCTTTGTTGTTATGGGTTCCACACCGAAGGTAGTTATGAGCGTTGCTACCACTACGAGGAATATCTCAACTCCACCAAGCCCATAAATGGGCAATACACATAGCGCGAGATGGGAGGCTGACAGCCTCAGTGCATCATAGGCTTCTTTGAACATGACGTTGACCAAGATTCCCTCGTCAACGAAAGCCTAGTGAATGCTGGTGCCAGCCAATGACATGTTTATAAGCATTGGGTCTTGGTGGGGGTACACCACATTCCCAAATGCTGAGTTGTGAAAGTGATTGGAGGTACTTCATCTTCCGTTCTTAGAGCCTTAACGGCCCATCATTCCAATGAATATACTTAGCTGGTGGTAGAGACTTCCCTCTAGCATCGGGTGAGCACCCTCCAACTACTCCCTACTATGTGTAGCCCTCTGCATATGGTAAGAATGTCGGTCATCGCCATAACAACCCCGGTTGATTGTGGGGAAGGCTGGATTGGACGGTTTTCATGGGCCATCCTCTGATCTACTTGTTGTCTAACATATTCCACAAGCGATCCTCCCTAATCAGTCTCTCGATTTCGTCCTTTAGAACACGACAGTTGTTAGTAGAATGTCCATTGATCTGATGAAAGAGACAATATTAACTGTCGCTACGGGGCTGTTCCCTCGTTCAGTCATTCTATGACCTTCGGAAGGGTGCTTGATTTCTGAATGCGAGGAAGATGGTTTCCATGTCTTTATTCAGGGGAGTATAGCTATCATATTGAGCCCAGTACCTCGGGTCGTCGTCACGATTTCTCTTTGCATGATTTTTCCGATTCCATTATCTTCAGTCATGGTTTCCTTTTTAACAAAATTTAAGGGGACGCTTCCCTCGTTATCGCTATTTGACAAATCTGCGTCTTCCATCCTCATGATTCCATTTGCACGCTGGTAGAAATCAACAAGAGACGAGGTCGGTCTCTTCTGGAGTTCTTTCCATATTCAGTATTTGTATCACAGGCTTGAGCACAGGACGACCGTCTGACTGTTCTTGTCGGCCTCGCGGGCTCGGGTTGATTCCTGATTGAATCGGTTGACTTAGGCCCGGAGACTTTCCAACGAGCCCTGCTTGATATTGCCAAGCTCGCTGGCCATCGTGACATGAGTTCTTAATGCAAAAAATCTAGTTTTGAATTCGGGGCATAGTTGTGCCCAAGACCGGATGCTTCTGGGAGCTATGTGCAAGAACCAACGAGACGCGGGCCTGACAAGTGTGGATGGGAATAGCAAACACTTTGCATTATCGGTTAGCTACCCGACTCTAGTGATTGAGTTGAAAGCGGCAAGGTGATCTGACCAGTCCGTGCTCTCGTCGTATTTGTCTATTTGTGATAGCGTGTATCGTCTCGAGAGGTGGGTTCCGAGGATTACTATGGAGTATGGTTCTCCATCCTCTTCGTCGGATAGGCAAATAGTGATCTGTTGGTACAACCGGATTGTTTCGTCTCTGAGGCTGGCTTCCACTCGCTATTGGAACAACTGTGCATCGACTGGCAGAGGTTCATGGTGGTGTGCTGGCTGATCAAGGAAATTCGGTACATGATAGCGACCTAGGGAATGAGATCTTCTGCATAATGGAGGTGACTGTGATGGTCGGGCTTGTTCGCCCCTGGGCATAGGATGAGGTACTTCCCTCTGTGGGTGGAAGTGTACAGAGGCGGCTCTGGGTCCCCTGGCCACGGTTTGAGCTCGATCGCTTAGGTGCTCAGGACACATCTCGTGGATTTCACCATCCCGATGGCTATTCGGCTCTCCTCCAACTATGTTGTTATCTTATGGCTCTAAGGCCGCATGGATGGTGGTTTTGGGTGCCAACTGCGGGCTTTGGGTGGTCGCCAATACGCAAGTGCTTCGGATAATAGACAACGTTGGGAAGTTGTTGACTGCCTGAGTTGATGGCTATCATGGGCCCATAATGGAGTGAGTTTCTAGTGCGGTCCTTAGGCCATTTACTTATTGGCTCAGGGTTCCCATCCTAGCGATTTGATCAAATATGGTCTGCCAGAATTCACCACCGATTCCGAGGAAAGGACAGGGAATACCGGTGGGTGCGTTGCCATTGGTGTCTCGATCGTGTGAGTTGTCATTCGCGTTGACAGCATTCATTGCCATGTTGAGTGTGGAGTCTAGGCAAGGTTGAAGGGAGTTGGAGACTTTTAGAGGGGCCCTCCTTTAGCGTCAAAATGTTGACTAAAAATTCCGCCAGCGAGACAGAATGACTAATCAACCTCGGAAATTGTGTGAGAGAGGGGGTTTAATGATGTTGTTAACTTTTCATCACATGATTGTGAGTTAATGATGGAATGCTATAATAAGAGACATGGATTTTAGAGTGGTTCGAACAAAATGAATGCCTACAACCACTGTATATATACCATTCTCACTATATTTATGTATATGTATATTATTACAATGGATACACGGAGATGATGGAGAATGCTTGAAGATGATAATAATATGTTGGGAAGTGTTATCCTTCTAATTTTTCTAAATCTGACCCCTTGCCTAGTGAAATGGTTGGGGTATTTATATGATCAAGCCTCCTTTGATCCGAAGTTGAGAGTGCCTGAGGATATTCGTGGTCTGTAAGGCAGATCAGACTGTGGGATGGTTCAGTCAGTGGGATGGTTGCCAGCTAGAGGGTTGGTAGTGATACATGCATATATGGTGACAAACCACCTTTCCGTACCCTAGTTGCTTCTTTTTGCAGGACGTCAGGCAGCATAACTCAGATTTTATTACTACATTCCACGTCGGATGGGAGCAGTTGGTGGCAGAGCAGCTGAATTAGCACTTTTCCTGGATGGCAGGACTTTAGTAGGTATGCTTTTCTCTGCCGATCTGACTATTCTCTCTCCTAAGAACCACTTCAGCCGGTTTTCTGTCCTTATGTAAGAGGAACCCCGGTGTATAAATCGGCCAACCCTTGGTTCGGTCGGTTCCCAAGGACGTCCAGATTGGCTTGGCTGATGCGTTTATCTCCCTACGGGCGGCTGCCATGTCCTATTAAACTTTTGCAAAAATTTTGAGCAACAGCTTCCTTGATATTACTTATCTTATTCTGCTTTTTTTCTTCCTTCTCATAAATCCTTAGAGTTGCTCATCTATTCTCTGAGAAAAGCACTCGATGATGATTTCTTGATATAGTGCTTGAAGTAAAAGAGGTCCAGGAGGTGTAAGTTGCAAGAAAAAGCTCTCATTACCGAGAGATTCCTCTTAGTACCGAGAGGTCCAATGTTTCCAATACTTCATGGAATTTCTTGAGTAGCCTCTTTTTGTTCTTTTGATCGTGTGTCCAAGTTCATGAATCATTTCGTTTTTTGTCTTAATAATTCCAGTAGAAATCTACTTGGTAAAAAAGCCAGTTAACAACTGGGTCGATGAGTTATCATTAGTAATGTGGACTTATAAAACGACCCATAAGTTCACGATCGGGCAAACTCCATTCGCTTTAGCGTGCGGAGCTGAGGCCATGATTCTGATAGAATTCAAAATTCCTTCCCATCGGAGAAAACGCTATAATCCTAAGGTGAACGAGAAACTATTGTTTGAGTCCCTTGACTTGGTCGATGAGAAACGAGAAGAAGCTGAACTTATGGTAGCGGCTTACCAGAAAAGAGTAGCACGACATTTCAATGCCACGGTTAGGGCTATACCTTTGAGGTCGGAAATCTTGTTTTGAAACGAGTCCACCTTGGTACGGGGGCACTTAATCCGAATTGGGAAGGTCCCTATGCATATGAACAAAAGCTTAAAGATGGAACTTTCAAGCTATCAACTATTGATGGAATTCGAAATCCGCGAACGTGGGATAGCAAACACTTATGACACTATTTCACTAAGATTTTTTCTGCAAATAAGCCATCTTAGTGAACTGAGCGCAATGTAATAAGGTAGGACTTGCCATTTCCTTTGTTTATAAATAAAGTTAGCTTCAAGAACCAATGAAACCATGTTCTTGTATGCTAAACCTTGTAGTGCATAATTAGCATCGCAATCAGGTATTTAGAGATAGGTACCGACTAACTCCTTTGACCCATAAGGAGTATAATCACACAGGTGTCGACCAAACAGTTCATCCTTATCCCTTCGATCTTTGACTAATTTCCAGAGATAGTCAAAGTCAATAAGGGATGCCCAGAGTCAGGAAACGAAGCACCAGTTCTTGGAGATAGGAACTAATGTGCAATCAAAGCTTACACGACTACATTTACAGATCGGCAAGATATGCTTGGCCAAAGATAAACAATGATGGGGGTGAGTTATTTTGATCAATGCTTGGGAGATAGGCGAGGTCGAAAATCGAGGCTCGGAGTCAAGCATCAGAAATATCAATCCCCGAAGATAGGGTTCGAATAATTGAATTATATATAACTATGACCATACTTGCATTCCAATGGATCATGCCCGAGCTATAATAAGTAACGAAGGTCGGAGAATGAATTCGATTAACACCAGAGATAGGCGAGATAGAAGTTTGGTGTCCGGAGATAGACACACAAAATGTTGTTTCCAGAGATAGAAAACGATACGAAGCCGAATGATTCTCTAACCACAACCTTGTTTACAGTCAAACAAAACATGACCTAGAATAAGCGAGGATGGCCATAGAATTAGTCGAATGAATAACGAGCTTTGATTACCAAAGAAAAAATACTTTGGCAATGATAAGCAGAACTGAATAATAAAATATTACAAAGCAATTGCATGAATTTACATATATGTACATAGCTATAGTACTTAATGGCATTACACAAATACAACATGTATAATATATATGGAATAGAATCACATATGATTATATCATATATGAAATTAATGGTATATAGACAGATAAGTAAAAGTGCAGAAATGTAAATACGACAAAGATTGTATAGAAAAACAATCTTTTATTTACCTTCATTTTATACAAACAAAGCGGGTACCGCTTCTGCACAATACTAGCCTATATGCAAAAGGAAGACAAAATATATCAAAATAGCAAAAGAAACCACCTTAACAAAAATGGAAGCTAAGAATTTACTTCTTCTTCCCCCACTTGCCGCTGCCCTTGATATCATCTTTCGCTTGGGGCTTCTTCGTACCCTTTCTATACTTAGCCTTCTCCTTAATGCTCCTCTCGAAAGTTGTAGTTTCTCCTTCGGCCATCAAGTTGATGGGGTTCTCGGGCTTGTCAATGGCACGGTCAAAAGATTTTGAAGAACCGCTGACACCATGACCTTTTGGAGGCTTGAATTTGAGTGGGGGAAGCTTGGGATAAGGCTTTGTTTATCTAAGACTGTGGGTTTTCCAGCTCCTGGCTCTTTCTTAGCTTTGATTTTCTCAAAATCAAGCGTTAATCTCTCTACCATAGTAATGTGGTTGCTTGGGTCCTTTGCGCTGGTGATAATAATGTCTTCCTCCTAAGATTGATTGATGTCTTCAAGCCCTTCCAAAGCCTTAATTTTCTCTGAATCTGGGCCAGGGTCAGAGTTGGAAGGAGGAATTTGAATGATTAGTTCTATATTAATGGAGGTTGATATGGTAGAGATGTCGCTAGGACCCAAGCCTTAGTTGTTAGTAGTGGAGGAAGAAGCGACAGATGAACTGCAAGTTCGAAAACGGTGAAGTAAAGATCAGAGACTACCTCAAGTGACAACTGAAGTTTCTCGAACACTGGGGAGACAAGTGAAATGCCTTCCCCGGGTGAAGCTCCTTTAGTTGGAGGCTTGGCAATTTTTCCCTCTTTAACAGTTGATTGAGCGGGCTGAGTGACAGGAAGGGGAATGTAAGGTTCATCAGCGGTTGTTGCAGCAAAGATAAGGATTTTGGTGTGGGAAACCTCAAAGGTAGCTGCTACAGAAGTTGTGGTTTTTATTGTAGGCTCTATAGGTTTCAGAGTGGATTATTCTACCCAATCCAATTCAGTGGGATCGGCATGAGGCTCAATGGCTGCTTTCTTTACAGCTGCGTTCTGGGCGACCAGAATAGCTTTGCCTACCTCCATGAACGCAATATCTTTCGCATCTAAGAGTTTCGCCTTATGTTCTTCCTCAGTTATACTTTTGCCAGCCTTAGTCGCTCGAAAAAGAATTTCCTCCCAGGCATTAGCCAGTGTGACGAAGTAGCTATCCCCCAGCCATTTCAAATTCTTGTTCTCGATGCGTTAGTGAAAAACTACTGGAGGGTAGCATTTGTCTCCTCGTTATTATTGGTAGCATGGACCTTAAGCTTTTTGATTTTGGCTTCAGCCACAGTGAGGTCATCTAAACTCGGGCCTTGGAGTCTATTTTAGCTTTTAAAATAGCCTTGAGGCCATTAACTTCAGCCTGAAGTGCTTTCAGCTCTAACTCTTTGGCTTGTAACTTCTCCTCTCCAGCCTTGATTTTCACAACGAGCTCGGCGTTCTCTTGTTGAGCCGTTTTGATCTGATCTTTCATTACAATAATGGCTTGGGTGTGGACTGTCGACATTTACTCGTTTAGCTCTTTCACGTGCTTGGCGGATTTTAGAGCTTCATCCCTCTCTTTGGTAAGGCTAGCCAGTTCTGTTATGTAGCTCCCGGTTATCCTACCGTGATCTATCCTCTCAATCTCAAATGATTGGATGGTGGTCTAGTTTATTCTTTTAATATTATAAAGGCCTTTGGTAAGTTCCTTCCCTTCGAAGAATTGGTCTACTATTTCGTTGACTCCAGCAACTCTATGATTGGCATCTTGGCAAGAATTCTCTTTGAAATTATAGCCAACATAAACCTCCATCAGGCAATAATCACGTAAAGCTTCATGCATCCTAGTATTGATAGTTGTGGATGAGCCTAGAGGGGATGGAGGTGGAGTGGTGTGAATTGCTGCTGCTTCGGATTTACGCAAGCTTAAGACAGTGGTAATTAGAAGCTGAGTTATCGGAGGTTGTTTTTGAAGAATTTGGGATGAAGTATGCAACTGAGAAGCACTGGTGACGTTGTAACACCCCATAATTATAACAATCAATTATTTAAATAATTAATTAAATTTTTAATCATTAATTAATAAAGACGCCCATTATATTCGATTTTTCAAAGATGGCTAAATTGGGCCTCGAAACACGCATAGTTGAGTTTACTTTTTCAATGTGATAAAAATGAGTATAAACTTGACTATGTTTAGAGTCGATAAATTTCGAGAATGGATAGTGAATTCTAAAAAGGAATGAAGTTGGGTTTGGGCTAAGCCCATTAGCTTGCCCACAAGTTAGCTTATAAGAAGCTAACTCCTCTTCCACTTTTCACTTCATGTTTCATTTTCCACCCTCTCCTCTTATCCTCTCCTAATTACTCCTTAATCTCTAACCATAATTCTCTTAATCCAAGCCCAAATAAATTCCCAAATAAATCCCAGAAAAATCACCATAATTCCTCTTATCCAACTCTTCACATAACCCGCGAAGAAATTAGCTTGAATCAAAGTTTGGATCTTCATCCATGATTTCAAGAGAGCAAATTTTGGGTTTTTAGTAGTATAGTTTGTTTAGATGAAAAGCAAGGTAAGTTGGATGATTCTTTATAAATATTTACTTGCTAATCTTCTTTATTTCATTTATTGTTGACTTCGGGATTATATGAAGTTATTTTGAGATTGCTGGGTTGAATTAGGTTTGTATTAATGTTAAGAACACGAATATATTTATCTCATTATTTGTTAAAGACATTAATTACTATTTTAAATAGCTAGTAAGCTTAGAAATGGATTTGGGGATAATTGAGTGATTATATGTAATGTTGTAATGGATTAAAGACTAATTAGATGACATAATTAAGTGCATGTCATTTGTTAGTAATGATAAAACTAACTGAAATGGTTTTAGAAAAGTTAGTAAGCTAATTAGGCAATTAATGAAGGTTGATAAGTAATTATAAATATTATTTAATGTAAATAAATGTTTTTTATAAGTGAATGATTTATTTATAAATATTATCTATGTAAAGAAATGAATTTTTAATAAATGTGATATTTTATTAAATAAGTGATTTTTAAAATATTATAAAAGTGATATCTTATAAAGTAAATGATTTTATAAAATAGTATAGAAGTGATAATTTATAAAAGGGTGATTTTATAAAATAGTAAAAAAGTGATATTTTATAAAATAACGATTTTATAAAATAGTATGAATGAAGTATTTCATAAAGAGAATAAGATTTTATAAAATAATATGAAGAAGATATTTTATAAGATAGTTATAAGGTTTATAAAATATTTATGAAAGAAATACTTAATTATAAATGAAGAGGTTTAGTATTTCAAAGACTTAAATAGATTTATAAGTTAGTATTGTACTTTATAAACGATATGTGATTTTATAAAATAATATATAAAATTTGTTATACTTTTACTAAAAAGGTTTATAAATGTAAGTTTTGATTTAAGTAATAATTGAATTACTTACTCGAATATACGTGTACGTATATGTGCACTAACGGGTATACATATATGAGTATTTAAAGTAGTATAATAATCAAGATAACTCTTGTATTTTAACTAGAATTTTCGTTTGTAGTTATGCATGTGTGTGTCTATATGTGTGTGTGAATTATTGTGCATATATATATATATGTATATCTTTATTTGTATATAAACAAGTGACGAGCGTCTCATGTAGCCATAGCGACTATCGCGTCCGCTAAGCTGCATGAGAAGATAACGGGTTGAGTAATCACTCTAGTGAAGTCTGAAACGTGATTTTGAAGTGTGGTTGTGTGTTTGTGTATGTATAAAAGTGTAGGAATCACATAAGGTAGGGAGGCCAGTTATGTTGTTTTGGTGCTAGAGGAGGCCAGAAAGCTAGATTCGCACGTTGTGCGCTACACGTGCAAAGAGTGGATTTCATGTCAAAATAACACATAAGGAACCGCTTCCAAAACATCAACCAATGAACTCTAGAGGAGGTCCGATGGGTGGAGGCAGACTGTGGGAGCTAGAAAGCTCATCGGAGGAAGCAACAGAGAAGAGGGAGATCTTATTCGATGGTTGGTGTGGCTCGAAGGCAGCCTGCTTGGGCTTTACTACCAAGGACAAGCTACCACCGGTGGACCGGTGGTAGACCACTGGTGTACCGGTGGTGCACTAACCTGGGAAGTATAGCCCATGTTAGGTGCCATTGAAGTGGGGGTTCTTCCCCTCTTTTAGGTGCGGGTTCGTGCAAAACTTTGGCATAACTTCAAGGAAGATTATGGGCTACTCGAGGAGGCAGAATGCAAGGCGAAGCTCGAGATCTAGACATGAATGCTAAGTGATTCTTATGGGATCAACAACGATTGGGCATGAGATCGGCACTGTGATTTGTCACGATCACGTCGGACGAGTGTTTACGATTGAATGAAATAAATTTGTGCCTTCGGGTTTTGAGATGGTATGTAAATCCAATCCCACTTCAAAATTTTTATAGGGGTTGGATTTATATACCATGACGCTTAATAGTGTTAGCATTGGTCTGACGCTTAATGGTGTTAGCATTGGTCGATGGTACAATGTTGTTAACTTCATAGAAGAATTGGATGATGATCCATTTCTAGCCCCTCTAATTTTTTTAAAGAGGGTTGGATTTATAAAAGAATTAGGTGATGATACATTTCCAACCCCTCTAAAATTTTTGAAGAGGGGTTGGATTATATACCATCTCTTTATATAAATCCAACCCCTCTTCAAATTTTGGAGGGGTTGGAAATAGATCATCACCCAATTCTTTATGAAGTTAACAACATCGTAGCATCGACCAATGCTAACACTGTTATGCATCAGACCAATGCTAACATTATTAAGCATCAGACCATTGCTAGCAGTATTAAGCATCACATAAAATATGATGGGAAACTAATTACAAGGAATATAATAAATTAATCTGATAAGTATAAGAACGCATGTAATAGAAAAATATCTAATATTACATTAATATAATATGTAATATCCCGCTATTTAGTTAACTGTTGTAAAATTTATTTTGGATTTTAATTTGAAATTTTGACAAATATATATAATTTTAACTTTAATATTAATTTCAATTGGATTTGAATTATGAGAATTACTTTTACTTCACAAAGGTTAAAATAATATACACACTTAGGGTATGCTAATGCGCATTTATGGAGAGAGGACGCGATTGCGGGACTAAAGCGGCGATGGTGTGAGGGAATGCCAAACGGAGTTATTAGAGTTTATGCTTTGACATGCACGTTTGACTATTGATTGGTTACCATGCATGTCGATATAGATTCTTTTTGTGTGCTAATTATTTTATCTTATATTGTTTGTTGTTGCGCTTGCTTGATTGGTTGATTGTTGATGTTTGTTATTGCTCGTTGGTTGGTTGTTTGTGTGTTAATTTTATGTTGATTGTTTATTGTTTATTATTGATGGTTGTTGTTGCTTGATGTTGTTTGACACATGGATTAATTAAAAAAATTTGTTTTTGTCAAAATTATTCCATGGCTGAAATGTAAATATATTTGTGTGCATATATTATTTTATATCTAGTTGTACAATATTATATATATATATGAATTGGAATTTTATATAATTATGTTTATGTATGTATGTATTTTTTAAATTAAAAAACATATTTCATATATACATATATATAAATATAATTCTATAAACAAATTGTAAAATATTTAAATTTGAATTTGAATTTTAAATAAGATATTTTTAAATCTTTATCTAATTCAAGATGATGCTTAATAGTGTTAGCATTGGTCTGATGCTTAATAGTGTTAGATTGGTCAATGCTACAATGTGATCCATTTTCAACCCCTTCAAAAAATTTGAAGAGGGTTTGGATTTATATACCATCTCTATATGGTATATAAATCTAACCCCTCTTCAAAAAATTTATAGGGGTTGAAAATGGATCATCACCGAATCCTTCTATGAAGTTAACAACATCGTAGCATCAACCAATGTTAACACTATTAACCATCCTACCAATGCTAACACTATTAAGCATCAGACCAATGCTAACACTATTAAGCATCATTGCATCGGCCTATATTAGTGATCGAATAAGTATTGATCTTATATTAGTGATCATACGCCATACTAGTCTTAATATAGTGGCCATACATGTTATTAGTCTTTCAGTAGTGACCATACACGATGTTATATTTGATTTATACATATATCTATATGACATCGATGTTCCTTCATGGTCCTAAAAGCATATTACATGAGACACGACTGTCGTTCTTTTTTTAATAGAGGCGCACACAACTTATTTGAGAAATCCATCATGACTAGAAATGGGGAAATGATGACGATCATCTGCGAGTGGATTAAAGGCCACCAAGGCTCGATGTAGAGGGTATGGTGTGGTTCACATAGGATGACAATCATTTATGAGTGGACTAGATGTCACAAAGCTCGATGTAGAGGGTACAGTGTCTTTCACATAAATTTCAAGTAAATAGAGTAGGTTATATATCACCAAAGCTTGCTTCAGAGGGTATGGCGAGATCTAACTCTATTTATTTGGGACCCTTGAAGGGAACCATAGGATCGCGATAGATGTCCTTAGTTGACTTCACCCATCAGTAATGATGGGTATAGATTTGTATTCTTTGGTTGTCTTTCATTGTTATGTTGTATGTGTTATTACTTGGTTGTTGTTGTTGTGGCTACATTCATTATCATTTTGTACTTCGCTATAGACTTATATTATGATCACCCTACTTTTAGATGTTGGGTTACCTTTATCATAGTGTGTTATTATATTTCAGTCACATTATATTAGTTGTGCCGACTCATTGATTTCAGGAGAAGAATAGGTTATGGTATGATTGCCTATCTTTTGGATAGGTTTACTTTAATCGTTTATGAACAGTCCTGAATACCCCTGAGTCACGATTGTGGAGAGAACTGGTATGCGTTAATAGTTTCTGTTTATTTATATATGGTTTCAATATACAGTATTTTGAGATGGTTTCCTCGCACCAAGATTTATGTCTAATCCGCGTTTTGTCTTTGTTTGTTTAAATTATGATAACTCTCGGGTACTCGATTGAGTAGTTTAGGAGTCGGATGCTTTTGGAGGTACGCTTTCAGGACGGTTGGAGCATTCGATGGAGGCGATGTTGATACCTCCTATATATACTTGATATTGTAGTAGTACATGATAGATATTTATTTATATATGAGACTTGATGTATCAGATATTATATTTAGGACTTCATCTATATGGAGTTTGATGTATTCTAACTTTCTATATTGATATTCATTTATTAGTTATTTTCACTAATGCAGTCTCTTATATATACTGTTATCTTATTATGTTCATGTATATTCAGTATATTATATATTGTCATTCTGCTATGATATTTTGCTGATATGCCTTAGTATAATGTTTTTTTAATTTTCTTTCCTAACAATTTGTCTTTCATGGTATTTAGAAGTCAGGCGTTGTCATCCGACGTTGATTTCAGGGTATTACGAAGGACGGGTTGTTGCATTTGGTATCAGAGCTCAAGCTCAATACTCGGATCAAGTAGACCAGTTTGAGTTAATCAATCAGGTAAAAGGAGATACGTTTAGAGAGCGTACTTGTATTTTTCTATTATATTATACTGTATGCACCACTTGTCTTCTGGATTTTGATTTATTTCTATTGCTAGTTACTAAGGTATTTTCATCAGGCTATTGGTATGAGTAGATGGGGTATGCGAGCCCGACTGTGAATGGGAAGTCTAAGACGCCGGATTAGTTTGGAGACTATTTAACTACCATAAGAAATGTTCTACCGTCCGTGAACATTTCCAGCTGATGTGTTAGGCATCGGTAGTGGTGTGGCCCTTAGGGCACTAGTATTTCTAGCAACATCAGTTTAGACTCTTCGAAGCTATGTCGGGATAGTCTTAGCCTTAAAGGGAAGCCGTATCTGGGTCCTAAGACTATTGCTGAGACATGGCATTGACACATGCATGAGAAGGCTTCCACCAATATAGGTCTAGAGAATGTTATCTTAAGACAAATTGCTTCTAGGCATTTGGAGAGAGGAGACTTTGGTTGGATAGGACATAGTGTTTGAGTGGTTGATGAGGAGGCTCGTAAGTTGGAATAAATTCAGGCATCACTTTGGTTCTCAATTTATTTCTGAGATCGAGAAGAGCTTGTAGCTTAAGCATTCCATCCATCTTGTGCGGGGGCAGCTTGTCAGTGAAAGAGTATGTTAACCAATTCAATCTTTTGTATTTAGGGATTGAGATGGTAAGTACTCTGTTGGTGTGGGGAAAGGGGTTTGCCCTTGGTCTTAAGACATCCGTTGGGGGTTCACTATTTGATCCTATCCCTGATAGGGACCACTTTTGAAAGTCTCAGTGGGTGATTCTCCTCCGTGAGAGCACCCATGAGGTACTGTTAGAGGTAGTGAGAGTGGAAAGCAAACTGAAGATGCAACCTAAAGGCAATGACCTAGATTCAAGGAAGATCGAGCTTATGTAAAGAAGAAAGCCAGCCTAGTATGTCACTCCTGTGGCATGTAGGGCCATTTCTCTAGGAGATGTCATCTAGGTAAAGAGAAGCATAAGTGCTTCATTGCAATTGGCTTGATCACTTGAAGGATTGTCTTATGTTTCACAAGGGTGGGCAAGTGATAATGACTTATGTCATACAGGATTTGCCGGGTCCAAGCATGTCTACTGCTTAGGAAATACAAAAGGAGCTTATGTAGTGAGGTATGTTCTATTTTTGGGGAACTCACTTCTATTCCTTTCAATACTTAAGCGGTATATCTATCCATTACTAGTTACTTGGTAAATAGGCTAAACATGACACATTTCATAGTAGGTAAGTTCTTTTGTAAAGATAAACCTTGTATGAGTAACCTTAGTCACTAAGTTGAGGTGAAGCGACCGAGAGTACTACCCTTTGAACTTAATGCACTAGCTTTCAAGTTGAGTGGGGTTGGTCGAAGGAATGTGACTTAGATTTGTATCCAAAAAGGTTCAGTGGATGCCCAGTAATGAGCGAAGACCTAGCAGATGATTTATAAGTGCTTGCTTAGAGTCGTCTATGTTAGAATTGTTTTTCTTTATGTTGGTAGACCTTAGGTGATGGGAGTAATCTCATGTGCCGAAAGGATATTTTTTAAATGTTGATTCATCCACATGCCATTTCTTAACCCCTAGTTTGAGCATAGAGTTTCTATGTGATTTGCACTAGTTAGAAAAAGGTTTTTCACTTGACTCTTATAGATGAAAACTCGACTCGGATTCTTGAGTTGACTAGGAGATTTCCGAACCAAGGTCTTGGTCATGCGAGGAGATTTAAATAGTTGGGCCAAGGAACCAGATCGGAGTTTGCATAATAAGGTTTAGGGGCCAATCCTATTTTAACAAAGAAATCTTACGAGCAAAGGAAGGGTTGGAACGGACATTGTGTCATTTTGGAAGATCTTTAGTTGTTATAAATTTTAGTGTGGCGTAGTTAAGGTTTGTAATGACCCGCAAATTTAACAATTTGATAAGTTTTATTTATTTTTAAATATTCAAATATAAGCTTTTTAGAAACATAGATTATGATGTTTTGAACAATAATGATGGTAAACTTATTTAGAATAAGTATTTATAAAAAATATATACTTTGGAAAAATATCGATAAAATGACCGAAAATCATTTTAGCGATAAAAACCTCTATAATCGTAAGAAGTCGCACATGAAGCTGGATACGTACAGTTATTTATTAATTTAAACAAGAATATGAAATAAAATTATATATTTTATTTTTAGGGTATAAAATGTATTCATAACATTATCAATAATGGCATCATATTTAATAATTGATTTATGAATTTAAATTGAGATTTAATGATATAATAATTATTGTAATTATTCAAATAATTGTTTTTAAATGATAACAATTCATCTTAATTAGTTATGAGGTGATAAAAATCATTTATAATAGTTTTATAAAGTTATATACTTGATTTGAAAATATAAGAAAATTCATATCGCTTTATAGATATAACAATACTTTTTGTAAAAAAATATTTAATATTAATTTATATGGTTTTATAAATCAAATGAGATCGTTTTAGTTAATTATAATGATAGGAAATTAGTTTTCAAATTTTGTTTACATTTATATGTATATTAATTTATAAGTGAAAATGGACCGGGAATCAACTTTTTTATTTTCAACGGTTTAACGAATGAAAGTTGTTCAAAGTTGTTGCGACCTTGTTTATATGTCTTGTACACATATATAACATACACAGGCACACCCTAACATATACATGAACACATATATACATACAGATATACGTATACACTTATATATATATATGTGTGTGTGTGTATTACAAAAATATCTAAGATATTTTACCAAAGTCAAAGGTAAACATCACCTCACCGTACACACACATAGGGGCACATAGAAAGGATGATGGAGTGATGGATTGGGGGGAAGTCACAGTTAGAGGTGATGGGAGAGGGTGCATGATGATGTTGGGTGATATTTTCCACTTTGCTTAAGGATTAAGCCTTGAAATTCCTATAAATACCCACCCTACATTCACACAATTCTCTTCTTCTTCTTCCTCTTCTTAAAGCTCGTTAATGGCTTCTAGTTTAAAGAAAAAATATAGCAAAGCTATGGGAAAATATTCCAAAATAAAGTAAAATATATACACATGTATATACCATGTCAATCCACCTCTAAACTCAAGTCAAACACTTCCTCTCCACCTTCCAAACTCATGGCCACCACCTCCTACCACTAAGGCCAATCCCCTCTCCACTTGTAAGCATAGACCGAGCCCATTCAAAGTTCCAAGGCTCGATTTTGTAGGCTTTGATTAGATCGCAACGAAGCTATAGCAAATTTTCGTAAAGTTAGAAACCAATGAAGGTGAAAAACTCTATTTATATTATGATATATTGAATGACATATATGTTTGGTTATGCTTGGTTGTGATGATTGTGAACCATGTTTGGATATAATAATATGTTTGTTTGGATCTATAAACAATTCACGTTTAATACACGTCAAATATCACAAAGGAAATCACTTTCCTTTAATAAATGAAATGGTGTATATGAGATTGTTAAACCTCTTTAAAATGGTTTAAAATGATTTATAAATGTTTTATAAACACTAACACCCAATTTGATGAAGTTTTGACAAGTTATGAAAATTGTGTCAAAAATAGGCGCGTCGCGTAACAGTAATTCGTGATTTCGTATTATAGAAAGTTAAATCCATTTATACGATGGTTCGGAGTCGGGATTCTTTATAATAAGAATTTTTTGAACTCTTATAATCATGGTTTTCAAATAAAAGAAAAGGATCAAGATTTCGTTTAGTAGATTTTGAAATATGAGCAAATCAAGTTTTCAAAATAGTCGCGGTTTGACAGTTTGGAAACCAAAGCGGTAAATACTTTAAAAGTGATATTTTTAATTCTTTAAAAATATGAAATAAATTCTATAAATATTTTAAAATGTTTTAAAAAAGATTTGAGTTATAAAAATGGATTTCTAAATGATCAAATAGTTGTTTTGATCAATAAAGCCTTAAAAGCACTATTCGCAGCACTTTTTGTAGTAGTTTTAATAACTTTTGAAATATGGCTTTAAACTTAAGTATTATTTTCCATTGTAAATGTTTTCAAATAAATAATTAAGTATTTAAAAGATGATTTGGAGATTTTATAATTTATTCTAAAGAGCTTAAATAAATGATTTAAAGAAAAGGTGTTATAATCAAGTGATTTAATCTTGGCTCTAAAAACCGATGAGTAGACCAGATTTTCTATTGATGAGATTCGGATGTGAGGTGCTTAAACTGAAGAGAATTTTAGGAGCAACCAGTGCCTTGGCTCACTTGGCATCTTTCTTGGGTGAGGAAAAGATAAGGTCGAAATGTCCGAAACGAGGCAAGTATAAAAGATTTAATTTTTTCAAATTTAATACAACTTGGATTGTGTAAAAATAATCTTGTTATACTTGTATTAAATTCCAAGGAGGGAAATTGTACTATCTGTGTGAATTTAAAAGATGATTTCACCATTATTCGACGGATAGTAAAGGATGAATACAGAAATTGATGTTGAGTAGAATTAGTATAATTTCTATCAACCCTTTTTAGCTAGTGTTTGTACCAAAAATGGGCACAACACTCTTCGGAAGTTTTTGAAGAGATAAAGTGAAGAAATTAAATGGAAAAAGAGGATTATCTAACAAAAACTCCAAAAAACAAATATGAAAGTAATTGAAATGCACAGAAACACAAGGATTTAGAGTGGTTCGGCGTATTGCCTACGTCCACTATGAAATTGATCGCTTTATTGATGTTTCTTTGATGATTACAATTGATTGCAGCAGGTTACAGCAGATAACAATGAATTACAGCAAAATCCATCAACTCGAGCCTTTATCGAAGCAAAATTTCCAACGAAGGCTTCTCAAAGTCACCCAAATCCATCGATACGAAGCCATTGTTCATATCGATCATTTTCGACTTCATCTCCAGTGCAGCGATATGAACTGTACAGTTCAAATCCATCGAATCACAGCTCTCAGAGGCCAGCACCCATCGATATGAATTGTCTGTTCGTATCCAATGACGCCAGGTCCATCGATTCGAAATACACAACAAGGGTTGTTCTGAAGGCGTTGAACACCATCGATACGAACGATCGTTTCGTATCCGTTAAACCTCACATCCATCGATTTGAAATTTTCATTTTGTATCCATCCATGCGATGCATACCTATGTAAAAACAATGTTTTAACCTTCTACATCGACTCAGGAGAGGATCGATACGAAGGAACTTTCAAAAACAACCATCGAGCGTTGTTACAATTCGAATCTCACATCGGTTCAGGAGAGGATCGATACAGAATTCGATACGAGATAAACTGACAACGACTCGTGAACGTACAAACGTCAACGAGAGTCAGATTAACATATATGCATATGTGTCGGACTAATGTTCAATTTTCCAAATTTACAGGAATTGGAAACTTATCCGATAATGATTACAACAACAAACAGCTAATCACTAGCATACAACGATCAGTTGCAGCAATACCGGGTACAACAGTTGACAATCGACGATTCACATAACCGAGAAAATCAGTCAAAGATTACAACTTTCAGCGAAAAGATGATAACTATTCAGAATGAAGATTGCAGCATTTCAAAGCACATCATGTTTCCACAAGACGTACTTTGGGGGGCAAATGTTATCCCGCCTTTTGGCAAGGCCGTGACACCAAGAAATTAACTAGAAACTAATGACGGTTCGTCTTAGAGATCGGTTATACGTTGGTTCACCATGGATATCGGTGAATTTTGTCCGAGTCCAGATCGAGCTACAATCGACAAGACACGACAAGCAAAGCCATGGAAGTCGGCACTCCAAATCTCAAGTCAATCCGAGTTCATATGCTCAAGTTATGATCGATGCAAGATTGGATGAAAAACAGTCTCGAGTTCGAATCCATCAACTGGCCTCTGTTCAAATCGATCGAGTTCGAATCCATCAGGGAAAGCTATGATCGAATCGATCAGCCATGTCCACTTCGTATTGATCGATTTCGCATCCATCAGGAAGCCACAGTTCGACTCGATCGTCAAATGCCCACTTCGTATCCACCAGAGAGCCTTTGTTCGAATCCATCAGGACGCACTGTTCGTATCCATCAATGGACCACTATTCGTATCCATCGAGAAGTCCTTGTTCGTATCGATCCACGTCATGGTTTTTCGGGCCTATTAGTTTAAGGGCTGCTCGCGCCCTACTCTGAAAATCAAAGGGCGGATTCAAAAGAAAGGCGCCAGTATATTAATTGGAGACCCCGATCAATTGGCCAGTATAAACATTGGTCTTAGACAACTAACATCCAGTATATTAATTGGCACCTAGTATACCAAGTCCAAACTATGAAATCGCCAGTACATTAATTGCGGCGAGACGCTGTTCGATTGTTGTATATTGCGGATGGCTCTCTATCATAGTTGCAAGGGCTTAACTGCGCCTTAACTACTTAAGTAGCAAACCAAAGGCAGCTTTCGGTTTCATAAGGTAAGGGTAAGGTGGATCCATCCACCTAACGACTTGGTCCGTATCCAAACCAAG
The DNA here is from genome assembly GCA_030737815.1 of Allium fistulosum. Classification (NCBI taxonomy): domain Eukaryota; kingdom Viridiplantae; phylum Streptophyta; class Magnoliopsida; order Asparagales; family Amaryllidaceae; genus Allium; species Allium fistulosum. Next base: position 1,211,063,161 of record CM060904.1, on the reverse strand, counting down.
TTTGAGGAGGGTGGACCCGTCCATCTAACGACCTCACTTGTTGACTCAGGGTGGATGTGATCCGACCATCCACGATCCTGATACACCTTTCGTTCCCAAAGTGCGAACGAAAACCAAAACACGCAGCAGATGTGATTGACCATCTGTTCACCAACTCCGGATTCGCAGAGTGCGAAATGGAGTGTAAACATTAACTCCAAACTCCCAAAGTGCGAGCCGGAGTATAAACACCAACTCCGGATTCCCAGAGTGCGAAACGGAGTATAAACATCAACTCTGAACTCCTAGAGTGCGAGTTGGAGTATAAACCCTAACTCCGGATTCTCAGAGTGCGAAACGGAGTATAAACATCAACTCTGAACTCCCAGAGCGCGAGTCGGAGTATAAACATCAACTCCAAATTCCCAGAGTGCGAATTGGAGTATAAACGCCAACTCCGAATTCCCAGAGTGCGAGTCGGAGTATAAATGTCGATTCTGAGTCCCCAGAGCGCGGACGTATGATTGAAACTTAAGCAGGCATGACCAGCCACCAGAGAACAAATGAGAATCCCCAAAGTGCGGATATGAGCATCGATAATCAAACCAGTGTGGATAAACCGCTCAATCTCCACTTGTCTCAAACATCCGTTCAGTGGCACTGGACTCAACATGTTATTATAGAGAAGCAATCGCTAACTGATGTTTTACAACTCACCCCCAAGACTGGGGGGAGAACTTAAGTGACGACCATTGACTGAAGCAGTGCGACGTCAAAATTCAGCTCACTTCCCGTTCGTGAACCATGTCCACATTTTCCAGGCCTAGCGCAAAAGACGAACTTGACTCGGAAGTTGGAGCTTTACAAGTGCATTTCATACGTTGAAACACTTAAGAAAATACACAAGAGGCTAAAAAAGAAGAGTTTCATTTCTACTATTTATGAAAGAAATTCATGTACAAGTTTGGTCCAAAATATTCCTACTAACAGGGGCTGAACCCGCATCTATACACGGCCAGCAAAATGAAAATCAAAATAAACCGAGGGGGCATGTCTACTCCTACTTCTTCCTTGGCTTCCTTTTTGGTGTAGACCCACTGGAGCCGCCACTACCTTTCCTCTTTGAGCCTTTGCTTTTTGGTGGTCGGTCTCCAGGCGAGGGCATGATCTCAACATCCTCCTCCGAGCTCGAATGTATAGGGATGCTTCCTACGGGAGGAGTCAGAGGAACATGATCAACTGTAGGAGGCAGGATGGACACACTAGTGTCAAAAACTGTATCGCCAGGCGATATCATTCTGAGCGGAGTTGGTCCAGATGCCGCCATCCCACCTCCAAAACTGTCACTGTGTGCCGCTGCTTCCATCTCAGTGTCGATCTCAGCCAATATCTCCTCTTCAGTAACCGCTCGAGCCTCGCTGGGAGCATCAGTAGTTGGCATCGAAGAGCTTGTAGCAGGAGCGCCTCCACCCATAACAAATGGCAGGTCAGCTAGAGGATCGCCATGACGGCGAAAGAGTTCCTCCATCAGCTTCTCATTAAACATAAGCGTGCTTCCCTGCATTTCGTCAAGTGGCGCAGTTGTAGCTACGGTGGTCGCTTCGGTCACAATAGCCTCCTATGTCTGATATGATTCCTGAGTGACAGGAGGCGCGACCGGTGCAGCATCAATCACTGGACAAAAATAAGAGAACTGTTAGGACTTAATTCGAGTGAAGATTCCAACTTGAGGTAGATATGTGGAATGTTCAGAATACCTTCCTCAGTTTGACTTGTAAGCGGTTGAACGGCTTCAGCGACTTGCTCTGTAGCCGAAGACATCTGTGGCTGATCCGGATTATAGGCAGGAACAGCTTGGGGATCAATCGCATGCAAAGATTCAGGCTGGGTTGACGCTGGAAGTTCAAGACTTGCATCGTGGTGTTCAACCCCAGAGCCTTCTCCTACTTCCAGGTGCTAGGTACTGAGTCTCTCCTTCTCATGAGAAATCATTGACTCGTGAAGAACCATTCTTTCATCTTCGTTCAGCAAACGGTTCTCGAGCTCAAACTCATCAATAGACTCACCCAGATGCACCGCTTTCTCCTCCTCAACCAATCGGCCCCAGGCATTATATAAGTGTGCCGGGTAATCATCGAGCCAGGCTAGACCTCTATGCCTCAACACGTTGGCGTTGTAGATGACAAGAATATCTTCAATATCATCTTCTAGCCTGAACTCAGCCGATCTCACCTTATCCTCAACCTCAGTCTCCACCTTGCCGACCTTAGCCACGGCCGCATCCCATTCGCCCCGAAGTAGAACAACCCTTTCGCACGCCTCCTGGGCTGTGTTGTTTGCATCATCCCTTTCCTTGGCCATGTCAGAGAATTTGGCCTTATGCTCGTTTAGCTCCTTGACCGCCGCATCCCGTTCGGCGGTGACTGTGGTGTTCCGATGGCCCATCTCCTCCACCAAGGCAACATGTGTCTGCCTCAATCTATCCATCGCTACAGTCGCTTCGTCAATTTTTTTGGTGGCCTCAATTTCAGATTTCCGAGAAGACTCGGCCTCAGCATTGAGCACTTGAATGATCTGGTCCCTTTGGGCGATCTCGGTCTCCATTTTTTCGATTGTCTTGGCTCGCTCAAAGGCCACCTTTGAAGCTTTCTCAGCAGTCTTCACCCACTCTTTATACTGGGTGTAAACGTCATGAATGTAATCATGCATTTTGTTTTCCACCCCTGGCGGAATTCTCTTTAAGTGAGGTGGGAAGACGTAGTCGTCGAAGCATATATTCGGGAACTCCTTCCTTTGTTGAGCAATTTTGATAGCCCCTTCCCCCGTGGGCTCAGTTGGGACCTGCTCTGCAATTATGGGCGGGTTGTCTCAACTCTCTGAAGAAGAGTTTCAGGCCTGGAAGTGTGAGAAGATGGTCTGTGTCGTGGAGGCTCAGGTGGATGTGAAGTCTAAACAGGAGGTGGAGATGGGATTCTAAGAGGTGGGGAGCGAGACCTAGATCGGTGCCTATAATCCCTGCCTCTATCTCTGTCGTATCTTTCTTGATTAGAGTACCCGTGATCGCGGTCTCTGTCATCCTCTCTATGACGTGACCCATAGTAAGAACAAGAAGCCTTTCGGGTAGAACGAAGACTCCCCAACATTGATCCTCTCCTGGACATTGTACCTGAAAATGAGAAACGAAGGAAAAGTTAGCGATCTCTTGGGTTGGACGATTTACAATTATGAATCATGTAGTGCAGTGATGTGTATGTATGTGCAACCCCCCGACCAACCGGAAATGTCAGCCGCACTAATAGCAAGCAACCCGCTCAGCTCAAGAGCATTGTCAAGCTCCTCCATCCCGGTGTCGTGTTGAAACGACACATAATCCGGAATCGGAATATCAACAAGCCCTTCGAAAGGATTCTCTACTTTGCGGGGGAGGAGCCTCTGAAATTATAATCCCCGGAGCAGGCAAAGACATAACCATGGATTTCAATCTCATGGATTTAGAACGTTTATGAGCAACTGCCTTGCCTTTTCTCCTTCCTCCTGAATCTTGAAAACTGGAAGAAGGCCCAGCTTGGAGTTCATTATCAATGGGCGTTCTCTCCGGATCAACTTCTTCAACTATCACGACCTCGGGCGCTCTGCGTTTCACCCGTTTCTTCGAGACCGTTCTAAGTGTCCCTTTCAGCCTAATGCTTGTTTCTGTTCAATCAACCCGACAATTCTCAAGTTTCTGTCGGTTAGAACAGAGTCAATGTTCCTCTCTTCACGCGGGACTGCTTGAAGGATCCGAACTAACTCTCTGAAATACCCACCGTTCGGTCGTGAGATTGTGGCTGTAAAAGAAGTGAAGTATGTTAGTTTGAGAACGATTACTGTTATCTCGATAATTCATGAGAAAGACTGCAACACTTACGTCTATCCAGCCATCGCCTAGCAAATCCAGGGGGCATCAAATATAGAACCATTCTGTCTTAAAATAACTCTGCCTTCCCTAGGATCCAGTTACTATTTGGCAGTTCCTAACCGCTTCCAAGAATGTGAAAGAAGGGCTGTCTCCGCGGCTCTTAAAGTTGAAGAGATATCTGATCTCGATCGGCTTTGGTGGTCGAAAGAGAATTTCCATAAATAGAATGAAAGTGCTATTCCACAAAGCGTATCCGTTCGGGTGTAACTAGGATGGGGCGATTCTGAGGAATGATAGCATTTCCCTTATATACTGATTAAATGAAGGAAGTGTCCCCGCCGTGCAAGCATGACGGTTGAAAGCAGTAAACCCTTCCGGGGGAGCATGTGGTCTATCATTTGGCCCTGGCAATAAAACATCATCAAGCGACAGACCATGTCTTAAGCATATCCGTCCTAGCATATCTTCGGAAATGCCGGACGACACAGAGTCTTGTGGACAACAAATGAACCGGGCGCTTGGAAACTCGTTCGGTGTTGGATCTATGATTTCGGCCTCGATGGTCGGTATCTCGATTATTAAAGGAATTGAACCTTGAACTTCCTGCTGTTGTGAACTTGTAGGCTCCATGACTAACTAGCTTATAAAACATCGTTGAACAGACAATAACGCTCATGCATCCCCCAGTGTAAAGTGTGTGAATGTGTTGTGCAGTGCAGTGCTGTATATCACTTGGAAAATTCTATAGAGTTAAGGAAAGCATGTAAACGACGAGACTTCGAAATTCAGCTGGAATGACCGTCATCGCTGACCGTCACAACCGTGCCATCCAGATAACAGAGACCTATTTGAGTTGAAGTTTGATAGAATTTTGTTAAAGTTACGGTTCCATCGACGAGCTTCGAAAGGAAATCAAATATGCAGTCCAATGGTCAAGTCCAATTATGCCAAAATGAACCTCGTCGGAATTAGATGTTCAAATGCATAAGAGTTTTCAAGTTTATCGAAGTTAGGCTCGTTGTCGATCATCAAAGTTCGAGTTTACATCCGTCCAATGTCCACTTCGTATCCCTCAGGGATACAGGTTCAAATTCGTATCGATCGTTCAGGTTCAAATTCGTATCGATCCCATGGCACATAATTCGTATCGATCGAAGCTCAGCAGTTTCGTATCGATCAAAAAACACTTGCTTCGTATCGATCAGAAAACACTTGCTTTCTATCGATCAATATCGTTTCGAAACAACCGATGCTAAGTGACTGTCCCCTCATCGATACGAAGCCCGAAGCAAGACAGCGATACGAGATTTCCCATCGGGATCGATACGAGATCGATTCAAACTCCATCTTCTCCTTCCTCGACCTCGCACAAAATCTTCTTCCCCAAACTGTTCAAACACCATGGCAATTTTTGAATTGCCGACTCCGGTCTTGGAATCACCAGAGATCGATCGTATATGCAAATAGATGGGCAATCGATTTCGAATCTCGTCGCAACAACGTGGGTCAGCCATTCATTTACCTAATTTCAAAAATTGGTTCAACGAGTTACAAATTTTAATCGATTTGAAGGCAAGAACTTTTCTTTTTCCAAGACTCTAGAGCGATACGAAGGGCTGCAGAAGAAACGAGCGAGTAAAAAGTAAAAAATGGCTTAGTCCATAGTATTTATATGGACTCGAGTGTGAAGGTAGAAACGATTCGCCTCCCAGTAAACTCGACTAGTTGCAAAAGGTCACCACGAGATCGATTCGAACAAGCTGTTCGAATCCATCAACTCGAGCCTTTATTAAAGCAAAATTCCCAACGAAGGCTTCTCTGAGTCACCCAAATCCATCCATACGAAGCCATTGTTCGTATCGATCATTTTCGACTTCATCTCCAGTGCAGCGATATGAACTGTGCAGTTCGAATCCATCGAATCACAGCTCTCAGAGGCGAGCACCCATCGATACGAATTGTCTGTTCGTATCCAATGACGCCAGGTCCATCGATTCGAAATACACAGCAAGGGTTGTTATGAAGGCGTTGAACACCATTGATATGAACGATCGTTTCGTATCCGTTAAACCTCACATCCATCGATTCGAAATTTTCATTTTGTATCCATCCATGCGATGCATACCTATGCAAAAACAATGTTTTAACCTTCTACATCGATTCAGGAGAGGATCGATACGAAGGAACATTCAAAAACAACCATCGAGTGTTGTTACAATTCGAATCTCACATCGGTTCAGGAGAGGATCGATACGGAATTCGATACGAGATAAACTGACAACGACTCGTGAACGTACAAACGTCAACGAGAGTCAAATTAACATATATGCATATGTGTCGGACTAATGTTCAATTTTACAAATTTACAGGAATTGGAAACTTATCCGATAATGATTACAACAACAAACGACTAATCACTAGCATACAACGATCAGTTGCAGCAATACCAGGTACAACAGTTGATAATCGACGATTCACATTACCGAGAAAATCAGTCAAAGATTACACCTTTCAGCGAAAAGATGATAACTATTCAGAATGAAGATTGCAGCATTTCAAAGCACATCATGTTTCCACAAGACGTACTTTGGGGGGCAAATGTTATCCTGCCTTTTGGAAAGGCCGTGACACCAAGAAATTAACTAGAAACTAATGACGGTTCGTCTTAGAAATTGGTTATACGTAGGTTCACCATGGATATTGGTGAATTTTGTCTGAGTTCGGATCGAGCTACAATCGACAAAACACGACAAGCAAAGCCATGGAAGTCGGCACTCCAAATCTCAAGTCAATCCGAGTTCATATGCTCAAGTTATGATCGATGCAAGATTGGATGAAAAACAGTCTCAAGTTCGAATCCATCAACTGGCCTCTGTTCGAATCGATTGAGTTCGAATCCATCAGGGAAAGCTATGATCGAATCGATCGGCCCATGTCCACTTCGTATCGATCGACTTCGCATCCATCGGGAAGCCACAGTTCGACTCGATCGTCCAATGCCCACTTCATATCCATTAAAGAGCTTTTTTTCGAATCCATTAGGACGCACTGTTCGTATCCATCAATGGACCACTGTTCGTATCCATCGAGAAGTCCTTGTTCGTATCGATCCACGTCATGGTTATTCGTATCGATCGGGCTACCAGCGTTCGAGTCAATCTGGCCACGTCAACTTCGTATCGATCAACTGGAGTCATTTCCGATCGATACGAACAAGGCCTTGCAGTTAACTTATCCCATGTTTCCTCCATCGATGCGAACAAAGCTCGTTGCATCGATGCGAACGAGAGTCACCTTCCATCGATTCGAATAAGACAAGTGCCTCGATACGAACAAGATGAAAGTCCTGGAACGACTCGATCAACTCGGCGAAGAAGGTGGGTCGATCCGAAGAACGCTCGCTACATCACCACTTGATCACGCGCAACTATCGATTCGAACAGGATCGAGTCGAACGAAGCAGCCAACCGAAAATCCCAATTTTTATCGATCATATCTCGCGATCCACAAGTCCAAACGCTATGAAATTTTCACAGGAGCTTACGTGCATGCTGAAGAAAGTCCACACCAAGTTTAGACTCCATCGGACGCAATCTTGATCGATACGAAATTCGTTCATATCGATCACGGATCGGGCTGAAACTTCACGGGCTTGGTCGCGTGCGCCCTCTCACGTGCCATAAGAAGTCTCCCGAGATCTAAGCGAAATATCAGCCTCCTACACCTATAAATAGAGCCCCATAGCCAACAGAAAAGGGATCTGGGATTCTCCAACGCCCAAACTCTGCCGGATTCAGTTCTAAACTCCATTGCTGCTGTTGCTAACGAATTTTACTGCTGTAATTCATTGTTATCTGCTGTAACCTGCTGCAATCAATTGTAATCATCAAAGAAACACCAATAAAGCGATCAATTTCATAGTGGACATAGGCAATATGCCGAACCACTATAAATCCTTGTGTTTCTGTGCGTTTCAATTACTTTCATATTTGTTTTTTGGAGTTTTTGTTAGATAATCCTCTTTTTCCATTTAATTTCTTCACTTTATCTCTTCAAAAACTTCCGAAGAGTGTTGTGCCCATTTTTGGTACAAACACTTTGGTGCTTTCACTGAGAAAAAACCCTTCCTCCTGCTCCTTGGATCTCCTATCGATACCGGATTGCAAAAATCCAAGAAGAAGATCCAGATCTCAAGCCTTGAAGCCCTACCATTCTATTCAGATTTGCATCAGATCTAGGAAAGGACTTCAACAATCCATCATGGTGAGTACACGAACTGCTTCTACAGCTACTGAATAGGAAGGACGGGATAGGCAGAATCCCGTGCAATTGCCTCCATCCAACCAAGATGCCGCCGGACCTTTAGATCCATCGGGCCCGGTTACCAGACAAGAATTCTAGATGCTGCTTTAAGAGTTGACCCAGAGTCGGCAACAACTTACTAAACAACTGCACGCCAACACAGAGTTGACCAACCAGCTGAATCGCCAAAGGCACAGAAGATCCAGAAGAGATCAAGGTTCCTATTCTTCCACGGAGAGTTCGGCCTCATTTGATGATCATCACCGATAGACACGCCCACGGATGGATGTAAGCTACACCCAGGCCACAGGACACCAACCTGCCTTGAATCTTAGACAACCCAGAACTGGACCATCCGCTGGTTATCATACCGGACCTTCATCCCGAGGAGGTGCTGCTCCTTACCATGTCACCGGCAACCTTGCTGCCACTACCACTACCGAACAAGGAGTTGATGTTAGGAATCAAGCTGATCTGCATCGTCACCAACGAGAACTCACTCCAGAACCTTATGTCCCTGAAAATGTTGAACCAAGGAGGCGAGGCACGGACCATCAACCGCGTTCGGTCTAAACCCGTGCTTTGGAACCCGACCAGACCTTGGAACAACATCCTCCAAATATCCAAATGCAGGATATACCAATAATGATTTGTCAGATGATCCGTGAAAGTCAGGGTCTCACTAATGACGACTAGGGAATCTCCCGGAGTCATACCCCTTTCACCGATGATATCTTATATGCTGAACCACCTCGGCGTTTCAGGATGCCAACTTTGTCAGTCTATGAAGGAAATTCTAATCCAAATCGACACATCCTGAAGTATGAATGGCTGATGAATGCTGCGAGAGCTGATGATGCAGTCAAATGCCGTAGTTTCCCCATTTCCCTGGGTGCATTGCAACTATGTGGTTTACTAATTTACCACCATGATCCATTTCTAATTTTGATCAAATGGCCACCAAGTTTGTTGAACAATTCCGTATGCACGTAGCGAGGCCTAAAGATGTTAATACCCTGTCCAGTGTCACTCAAGCTCCCGGAGAAACACTGAGACGATACTTGGAGTGATTTCATGTTGCGTGTGCAAAAATAAGCAATCCCAATGACAACTCCATCCTGATGGCATTAACTAAAGGGATTGATCCTGATTCCGAGTTCAGAAGTTGGTTAGCTGGGAAGCCACCTGCGTCATTGGACCGTTTCTATTCCAAGGCAGCCCAATTCTTGAGAAGGGAGGATGCGAAATAGTCTAGGAAGCAGGATGACGCAGGACCCAACATTGAAGGAATTCAAAATAACATTGCAGTTAAACAATCCGGGGAGAGTTCCGGGAAGGTTCGGTTGAATATACAAAACAAACAGAACCAACAGAGGGACAGTGGAAATCAAGGTAAAAAGCAAGATCAGAGTCGTGGTCCACAACGCAGAACTCCTATGTTCGACAATTACACTCCTCTAAATACATCGTTGGAAAATGTGTATTTGCAGACTTGTAATACCATGCAGTACAAGAATCCTGCCCCGAAGCCATCAACGGAAAGACAAGTCTAAACAGGGAAGTTTTGTAGATTCCATGAAAGTTATGGCCATAATACAAATGAGTGTCGTCATTTACAAGATCTCATTAAAAAACTGATACGTGAACGAAAGTTGGATCAGTATGTGTGGGCGCCGCAGTCAGGAGGTGCGGGTCCATCAAATCAGAATTGTGCACCAAACCAGGAAAGGCAGGAAGAACCCGTTCGTATTGGCGGGAGATTGGTAATAAATGCTGTAAGTGGTGGTCCTCAATCAGCAGATCAAAGCCAGAAGAAAATAGTGTCGTATGCCAACTTAGTTAAGCGTGTGGACTTTGAGCGTAGTGGTAACTTAGATGATAGACCTTCAGCCAAGTGACAAAAAAGGATGACTGACAACATCGTTTTTCGAGACAACAATGCTGACTGGATCAGAGCCCCGACTATTGATCCACTTGTTATATCAACTCGGGTAGGTCTTGCGTGGATGAAGAGCATCCTGGTTGACAGTGGAAGTTCTGTAAATATCTTGTTTAAACGAGCTTATGACCAAATGAAGATGGGAGCCAAAGATTTGAAACCCTACCAAACTCGCCTTCATGGATTCAACAGAAGCGCGACTATACCCACTGGAGCGGTGGAGTTACCATCGGAATTGGGAGTTGGAGAACATCAGAGAACCCGGATATTGCAATTCATCATATTGGACATAGACTCGCCATACAACGCTTTCTTGGGCTGATCGGCCCTTGCTGAATTTAGGGCTGTAATTGCCCCGTGGTGTTTAACTTTAAAGTTCCCTACCTACAGCGAGGTTGGAATTGTTCTGGGAGATCAAGTTGACTTGAGAGCAATCATACGCCGAAATCGAGTCGCTCGATTGCACAATGCCCAGGTCCGACCCCAAACCTTTGAGCTCGGTGATTTTGTCCATAAAAGAATCAATTTGTTGCCTTCGCACATGAAACCAACATGGGAAGGGCCGTACTTGATTGAACGAAGGCTCGGAGATGGCACGTTCAAGTCATCGACCGTTGACGGTCTTACTCTGCCAAGAGCTTGAAATAGCGGGAGTCTTCGTCGCTACTACACATAACAGGCTATGTTTATTCATTTAGTATATTTCCCATCTGCAATTTGTTTCTGCATTTCGAAATTAGAATTTGTAATAAGGCAACTGACTTTGCCATATTTTCTTATTTCAGAAATAAAATGCAATCTCTTCGAGCCGGAGCTGTGATTTACTTGAAATACTTCATACGATCATCACCATGTACGGAGAGCTAAATTCCACCCTACGGTGGGATTTATTCAAATTGGGAGTAACTGGGATGCGACCGGTCACTCACTAAGAGAAACCCAAGCTCGGGGGCAAGCCATCACACTAAAAACTGAATTAGATTGATACACAATGATCCTTTAACAAACTCCAAACTCCCAGAGTGCGAGTTGGAGTATAAGCTCATAAATACGGTTTCGAGAAAGGTGGATCCGTCCACCTAACGATCTCACCCGTATCCAAAACAAGTGCGAGGAGGATGGACCCGTCCACCTAACGACCTCGCTTGTCAAACGCAGGGTGGATGTGAATCGACCATCCATAATCCTGATAAATCCATCGTTCCCAGAGAGTGAACGTAATCCAAATGCCCAAACAAACGTGACTGACCATTTGTCGGCTAACTCCATGTTCTTAGAGTGCAAACTGGAGTATAAAAATACGTCTACAAAGAGGGTGGAACCGTCAGCCTAACGACTTCGTCCGTATCCAAACCAAGTTTGAGGAGGGTGGACCCGTCCATCTAACGACCTCACTTGTTGACTCAGGGTGGATGTGATCCGACCATCCACGATCCTGATACACCTTTCGTTCCCAGAGTGCGAACGAAATCCAAAACACGCAGCAGATGTGACTGACCATCTGTTTACCAACTCCGAATTCCCAGAGTGCGAAACGGACTGTAAACATTAACTCCGAACTCCCAGAGTGTGAGCCGGAGTATAAACACCAACTCCGGATTCCCAGAGTGCGGAACGGAGTATAAACATCAACTCTGAACTCCCAGAGTGCGAGTCGGAGCATAAACACTAACTCCGGATTCCCAGAGTGCGAAACGGAGTAACATCAACTCTGAACTCCCAGAGCGCGAGTCGGAGTATAAACATCAACTCCGAATTCCCAAAGTGCGAATTGGAGTATAAACGCCAACTCCGAATTCCCAGAGTGCGAGTCGGAGTATAAATGTCGATTCCGAGTCCCCAAAGCGCGGATGTATGATTGAAACTTAAGCAGGCATGACCAGCCGCCAAAGAACAAATGAGAATCCCCAGAGTGCAGATATGAGCATCGATAATCAAACGAGTGTGGATAAACCGCTTAATCTCCACTTGTCTCAAACATCCGTTCAATGGCACTGGACTCAACATGTTATAAGAGAGAAGTAATCGCTAACTGATGTTTTACAACTCACCCCCAAGACTGGGGGCAGAACTTAAGTGATGACCATTGACTAAAGCAGTGCGACGTCAAAATTCAGCTCACTTCCCGTTCGTGAACCATGTCCACGGTTTCCAGGCCTGGCACAAAAGACGAACTTGACTCGGAAGTTGGAGCTTTACAAGTGCATTTCATACGTTGAAACACTTAAGCAAATACACAAGAGGCTAAAAAAGAAGAGTTTCATTTCTACTGTTTATGAAAGAAATTCGTGTACAAGTTTGGTCCAAAATATTCCTACTAGTATGGGCCGAACCCGCATCTATACATAGCTAGCAAAATGAAAATCAAAATAAACCGAGGGGGCATGTCTACTCCTACTTCTTCCTTGGCTTCCTTTTTGGTGTAGACCCACTGGAGCCGCCACTACCTTTCCTCTTTGAGCCTTTGCTTTTTGGTGGTCGGTCTCCAGGCGAGGGCATGATCTCAACATCCTCCTTCGAGCTTGAATGTATGGGGATGCTTCCTGTGGGAGGAGTCGGAGGAACATGATCAACTGTAGGAGGCGGGATGGACACACTAGTGTCGAAAACTGTACCTCCAGGCGATATCATTCTGAGCGGAGCTGGTCCAGATGCCGCCATCCCAACTCCAAAACTGCCACCGTGTGCCGCTGCTTCCATCTCAGCATCGATCTCGGCCAATATCTCCTCTTCAGTAACCGCTCGAGCCTCGCTAGGAGCATCAGTAGTTGGCATCGAAGAGCTTGTAGCAGGAGCCCCTCCACCCATAACAAATGGCAGGTCGGCTAGAGGATTGCCATGACGGCGAAAGATTTCCTCCATCAACTGCTCATCAAACACAAGCGTGCTTCCCTGCATTTCGTCAAGTGGCGCAGTTGTAGCTATGGTGGTCGCATTGGTCACAATAGCCTCCTGCGTCTGATATGATTCCTAAGTGACAGGAGGCGCGGCCGGTGCAGCATCAATCACTGGACAAAAATAAGAGAACTGTTAGGACTTAATTCGAGTGAAGATTCCGACTTGAGGCGGATATGTGGAATGTTCAGAATACCTTCCTCAGTTTGACTTGTAAGCGGCTGAACGGCTTCAGCGACTTGCTCTGTAGCCGGAGACATCTACGGCTGATCCGGATTATAGGAAGGAACGGCTTGGGGATCAACCGCTGGCAAAGATTCAGGCTGGGTTGACGCTGGAAGTTCAAGACTTGCATTGTGGTGTTCAACCCCAGAGCCTTCTCCTACTTCCAGGTGCTGGGTACTGAGTCTCTCCTTCTCATGAGAAATCATTGACTCGTGAAGAACCTTTCTTTCATCTTCGTTCAGCAGATGGTTCTCGAGCTCAAACTCATCAATAGACTCACCCAGATGCACCGCTTTCTCCTCCTCCACCAATCGGCCCCAGGCGTTATATAAGTGTGTCGGGTAATCATCGAGCCAGGCTAGACCTCTATGCCTCAACACGTTGGCATTGTAGACGACAAGAAGATCTTCAGTATCAGCTTCTAGCCTGGACTCAGCCGATCTCACCTTCTCCTCAACCTCAGTCTCCACCTTGCCGACTTTAGCCACGGCTGCATCCTGTTCACCCCGGAGCAGAATAGCCTGTTCGCACGCCTCCTGGGCTGCGTTGTTTGCATAATCCCTTTCCTTGGCCATGTCAGAGAATTTGGTCTTAAGCTCGTTCAGCTCCTTGACCGCCGCATCCCCTTCGGCGGTGACTGTGGTGTTCCGATGACCCATCTTCTCCACCAAGGCAACATGTGTCTGCCTCAACCTATCCATCGCTACAATCGCTTTGTCAGTTTTTTTGGTGGCCTCAATTTCAGATTTCCGAGAAGACTCGGCCTCAGCATTGAGCACTTGAATGATCCGGTCCCTTAGGGCGATCTCGGTCTCCATTTTTTCGATTGTCTTGGCTCGCTCAAAGGCCACCTTTGAAGCTTTCTCAGCAGTCTTCACCCACTCTTTATACTGGGTGTAAACGTCATGAATGTAATCATGCATCGAGTTTTTCACCCCTGACGGAATTCTCTTTAAGTGAGGTGGGAAGACGTAGCCGTCGAAGCATATATTTGGGAACTCCTTCCTAAGCTGAGCAATTTTGATAGCCCCTTCCCCCATGGGCTCAGTTGGGACCTGCTCTGCAATTATGCGGGGGATGGTCTCTACTCTCTGGAGATGAGTTTTGGGCCTGGAAGTGTGAGAAGATGGTCTGTGTCGTGTAGGCTTAGGTGGATGTGAACTCTGAACAGGAGGTGGAGATGGGATTCTAGGAGGTGGAGAGCGAGACCTAGATCGGTGCCTATAATCCCTGCCTCTATCTCTGTCGTATCTTTCTTGACTAGAGTACCCGCGATCGCGGTCTCTATCATCCTCTCTACGACGTGACCCATAGTAAGAAGAAGACTTTCGAGCAGAACGAAGACTCCCCAACATTGATCCTCTCCCGGACATTGTACCCGAAAATGAGAAACGAAGGAAAAGTTAGCGATCTCTTGGGTTGGACGATTTACAGTTATGAATCATGTAGTGAAGTGAAGTGTATGTATGTGCAACCCCCCGACCAACCGGAAATGTCAGCCGCACTCATAGCAAGCGACTCGCTCAGCTCAAGAGCATTGTCAAGCTCCTCCATCCCGGTGTCGTCTTGAAACGACACATAATCCGGAATTGGAATATCAGCAAGCCCTTCGAAAGGATTCTCTACATGTGGGGGAGGAGCCTACGAAATTCTAATCCCCTAAGCAGGCAAAGACATAACCACGGATTTCAATCTCATGGATTTAGAACGTTTATGAGCAACTGTCTTTCCTTTTCTCCTTCCTCCCGAATCTTGAAAACTGAAAGAAGGCCCAGCTTGGAGTTCATTATCAGTAGGCGTTCTCTCCGGATCAACTTCTTCAGCTATCACGACCCCGAGCGCTCTGTGTTTCACCCATTTCTTCGAGACCGTTCTAAGTGTCCCTTCCAGCCTAATGCTTTGTTTCCGTTCAATCAACCTGACAATTCTCAAGTTTCTGTCAGTTAGAACAAAGTCAATGTTCCTCTCTTCACCCGGGACTGCTTGAAAGATCCGAACTAACTCTCTGAAATACCCACCGTCTGGTCGTGAGATTGCAGCTGTAAAAGAAGTGAAGTATGTTAGTTTGAGAACGATTACTATTATCTCGATAATTCATGAGAAAGACTACAACACTTACGTCTATCCAGCCATCGCCTAGCAAATCTAGGGGGGCATCGAACATAGAACCATTCTGTCTTAAAATAACTCAGCCTTCCCCAAGATCCGGTTACTATTTGGCAGTTCCTAACCGCTTCCAAGAATTTGAAAGAAGGGCTGTCTCCGCGGCTCTTAAAGTTGAAGAGATATCTGATCTCGATCGGCTTTGGTGGTCGAAAGAGAATTTCCATAAACAGAATGAAAGTGCTATTCAACAAAGCATATCCATTCGGGTGTAGCTAGGATGGGGCGATTCTGAGGAATGACAGTATTTCCCTTATGTACTGATTAAATGGAGGAAGTGTCCCCACCGTGCAAGCATGACGGTTGAAAGCAGTAAACCCCTCCGGGGGAGCATGTGGTCTATCATTTGGCCCTGGCAATAAAACGTCATCAAGCGACAGACCATGTCTTAAGCATATTCGTCCCAGCATATCTTCGAAAATGCCGGACGACACAGAGTCTTGTGGACGACAAATGAACCGGGCGCCTGGAAACTCGTCCAGTGCTGGATCTATGATTTCGGCCTCGATGGCCGGTATCTCAATTATTGAAGAAATTGAACCTTGAACTTCCTGCTGTTGTGAACTTGAAGGCTCCATGACTAACTAGCTTATAAAAAATCATCGTTAAACAGACAATAACGCTCATGCATCCCCTGGTGTAAAGTTTGTGAATGTGTTGTGCAGTGCAGTGCAGTGCTGTATATCACTTGGAAAATTCTACAGAGTTAAGGAAAGCATGTAAACGACGAGACTTCGAAATTCAGCTGGAATGACCATCATCGCTGACTGTCACAACCTTGCCATCCAGATAACAGAGATCGATTTGAGTTGAAGTTTGATAGAATTTTGTTAAAGTTACAATTCCATCAACGAGCTTCGAAAGGAAATCAAATATGTAGTCCAACGGTCAAGTCCAATTATGCCAAAATGAAGCTCGTCGGAATTAGATGTTAAAATGCACAAGTGTTTTCAAGATCATCGAAGTTAAGCTCGTTGTCGATCATCAAAGTTCGAGTTTACATCCGTCCAATGTCCACTTCGTATCCATCGGGGATACAGGTTCAAATTCGTATCGATCGTTCAGGTTCAAATTCGTATCGATCCCATGGCACGTAGTTCGTATCGAATGGAGCTCAGCAGTTTCGTATCGATCAGAAAACACTTGCTTCGTATCGATCAGAAAACACTTGCTTCGTATCGATCAATATCGTTTCGAAACAACCGATGCTAAGTGACTGTCCCCTCATCGATACGAAGCCCGAAGCAAGACAACGATACGAGATTTCCCATCGGGATCGATACGAGATTTCCCATCGGGATCGATACGAGATCGATTCGAACTCCATCTTCTCCTTCCTCGACCTCGGACAATATCTTCTTCCCCAAACTGTTCAAACACCATGGCAATTTTTGAATAGCCAACTCCGGTCTTGGAATCACCAGAGATCGATCGTATATGCAAATAGATGGGCAATCGATTTCAAATCTCGTCGCAACAACATAGGTCAGCCGTTCATTTACCTTATTTCAAAAATTGGTTCAACGAGTTACAGATTTGAATTGATTCGAAGGCAAGAACTTTTTTTTCCAAGACTCTGGAGCTATACAAAGGGCTGTAGAAGAAACGAGCGAGTAAAAAGTAAAAAGTGAAAAACGGCTAAGTCCATAGTATTTATATGGACTCGAGTGTGAAGGGAGAAACGATTCGCCTCCCAGTAAACTCGACTGGTTGCAAAAGGTCACAACAAGATCGATTCGAACGAGCTGTTCGAATCCATCAACTCGAGCCTTTATCGAAGCAAAATTGCCAACGAAGGCTTCTCAGAGTCACCCAAATCCATCGATACGAAACCATTGTTCGTATCGATCATTTTTGACTTCATCTCTAGTGCAGCGATATGTGTGCAGTTCGAATCCATCGAATCACAGCTCTCAGAGGCCAGCACCCATCGATACAAATAGTCTGTTCGTATCCAATGACGCCAAGTCCATCGATTCGAAATACAACAACAAACGGCTAATCACTAGCATATAGCGATCAGTTGCCACAATACTGGGTACAACAGTTGACAATCGACGATTCACATTACCAAGAAAATCAGTCAAAGATTACAACTTTCAGCGAAAAGATGGTAACTATTTAGAATGAAGATTGCAGCATTTCAAAGCACATCATGTTTCCACAAGACGTACTTTGGGGGGCAAATGTTATCCCGCCTTTTGGCAAGGCCGTGACACCAAGAACTTAACTAGAAACCAATTACGGTTCGTCTTAGAAATCGGTTATACGTAGGTTCACCATGGATATCGGTGAATTTTGTCCTAGTCCGGATCGAGCTACAATCGACTAGACATGACAAGCAAAGCCATGGAAGTCGGCACTCCAAATCTCAAGTCAATCCGAGTTCATATGCTCAAGTTATGATCGATGCAAGATTAGATGAAAAACAGTCTCGAGTTCGAATCCATCAACTGGCCTCTGTTCGAATCGATCGAGTTCGAATCCATCAGGGAAAGTTATGATCGAATCGATCGGCCCATTCCACTTCGTATCGATTGACTTCGCATCCATCAGGAAGCCACAGTTCGACTCGATCGTCTAATGCCCACTTCGTATCCATCAGAGAGCCTTTGTTCGAATCTATTAGGACGCACTGTTCGTATCCATCAATGGACCACTGTTCATATCCATCGAGAAGTCCTTGTTCGTATCGATCCACTTCACGGTTATTCGTATCGATCGGGCTACCAGCGTTCGAGTCAATCTGGCCACGTCAACTTCGTATCGATCAACTGGAGTCAGTTCCGATCGATACGAACAAGGCCACGCAATTAACTTATCCCACGTGTCCTCCATCGATGCGAACAAAGCTCGTTGCATCGATGCGAACGAGAGTCACCTTCCATTGATTCAAACAAGACAAGTGCCTCGATACGAACAAGACGAAAGTCCTAGAACGACTCGATCAACTCGGCGAAGAAGGTGGGTCGATCCGAAGAACCCTCGCCACGTCACCACTTGATCACGCGCAACTATCGATTCGAACAGAACCGAGTCGAAATGATCGAGTCAAACGAAGCAGCCAACCGAAAATCCCAATTCGTATCGATCATATCTCACGATCCACAGGTCCAAACGCTACGAAATTTTCACAGGAGCTTACGTGCATGCTGAAGAATGTCCACACCAAGTTTCGACTCCATCGGACGCAATCTTGATCGATACGAAATTCGTTCGTATCGATAACGGATCGGGCCGAAACTTCATGGGCTTGGTCGCGTGCGCCCCCTCACATGCTAGAAGAAGTCTCCCGAGATCTGAGCAAAATATCATCCTCCTACACCTATACATAGAGCCCCAGAGCCAACAGGAAAAGGATCTGGGAATTCTCCAACGCCCAAACTCTACCGGATTCAGTTCTAAACTCCATTGCTGTTGCTGCTAACGAATTTTACTGCTGTAATTCATTGTTATCTTCTGTAACCTGCTGCAATCAATTGTAATCATCAAAGAAACATCAATAAAGCGATAAATTTCATAGTGCACGTAGGCAATACGCCGAACCACTCTAAATCCTTGTGTTTTTGTGCATTTCAATTACTTTCATATTTGTTTTTGGAGTTTTTGTTAGATAATCCACTTTTTCCATTTAATTTCTTCATTTTATCTCTTCAAAAACTTCCGAAGAGTGATGTGCCCATTGTTGGTACAAACAGTTAATAAGATTTTAAAATGTGGTTTATGAGAAATGATTTTGATTTGGTATTTCCAAAGTTAAATAGAGGTTTAATGATTCCATATATATCTGTATATACTAAAAAGAAATGTTTTAAAGATATATATCTCTAGAAGATATTTTTGATAAAGAGAAAGTAATTAATCAAATTATAAGCACCTATTTACTTAAAAACATTTATCTATGATTGGTTTGAAGGAATCGAGGTCGGATTTGGGTGATCCCTATTCGAAAATCACTTCGAACCAATTTACGCATTCGAAGGTGAAGACATGGAATGATAATAAATGGAATAAAGGGCTTCTTGTCATTGACTCTCGGGGGAACTTCCCGTATCAAATATATATGGCAGTAGTATCTTCATTTGATCTTCAATACGAGGGCTGCTCGCTATTAATCCTAGGGGTAATTCCCGACAGGATGTAGTAGGAGAGTTCCTTCAGTTTGTCATGTTCCTATTCAACTTGTATGGACGAATATCAGACATTGCATTTCTAAAATGCATGTACATTGATTTTTACAAACGCACATCTTTTTGGTAGTGTATGAAGTAACTCCCTTACATTTAAGACCCTTCTCTGAGACGCACGAGCTCAAAGGTTGTACAGTTGTGAAAATTAATAGTGTGTGATGGAATTGGCAATGTGGCATCCAAAGTGGAATGTGCTATGTGAAAGGTAATCATTACCTCAGGCCTCATCATCCAAAAATGGCTTAAACATGGCATGTTGTAAGGCTATGTGGTTCGCAACTATTAGGATATGGTCTTCACCTTTCTAGATTACCCTCTATATATCGGTTATGTTGTGTATGCTAGAGAGCTCTCGGATAGGTCGGGAACGACTGGGGTGATGTCATATTCAGTTCTATTCCCCACCAGATGAGTCTATGGGTAGGCCGATCTTGCCAAGTGCAGAGGTTTCAAAGGTGTTGATCCTCAGTACATACCTCTAGGAATGTAGTATACGGAAGGTAGTTCCTTACCTGCCATTCTTCCATTCTCTAATAAATGCCTTCGGATTTGATTATAGAACCTATCATGCTGGAATTTAATCAATGTAACAATTTCGACTAAGATTATATAAGTTTACTTGAAAAGTGTTCTCAACAGAATGTAATTAAAAATAATATTACCAGATTTTGCATAGTAAAGATTTTGGTTATCATAAGGTAAAATTCTGTTTCATGTTTATGTGCAGTGTGATCTTATGAGATACCCTTTGTTTTCAAATATCCATATTTTTGAGTTTCTCACAACAGTCTCATGACTGATCCAGAGTTTATTTCCTCTTCCCTTAAAATCTGGGTGCCTTATTTTTTTTGGGCAGCCAAGTAGTCAGGTATAACTTGGAGCATTATGATGGAGCTTGATGTCTAGAGTTGAAGATGTTCTTGTAGATAGTTCTCCATTTCCATTTTTCGTTGCATTAGTTACTAATTGTATTCAACATTTATAAGGACAAAGATTTATAACTGGCCAGACTGATTTATAAGATAGACTCTGATAAATGTATTTAAAATTTCCACTATAAAGACATATATATTGTAAAAATATATGTTATTCCATTCGTGTAAGATTTCGTTCTGTCTTTATTTTCTTTTAATCCATGATAGTCTGCCTCTTTGGCACTTGGATTTGCGGCACATGAATACCGATGATGGATTATTGCAATTTCCAAGGGTCGAGGAGGTGGGTCGTCACAATATTGCTTAGGATAGTCCGAGGATGGATTTCTCGGTTGATTTTGTGGAAATCTGGATAATCTTCTAAGTGACGAGATGATACTCCTCTAGGAAAGCATCGTAGTACACTTAGTGTATTATCCTTATTAACATTGTGTCGTTGAGGTGAGTTTGAACCCAAGCAAACCCAAGCATTTGTAGATTGTCATTTAATGATGATTTAATTAGTACAGTTTTCTCCTTTGGAGAATGAATTCTGTTTGGAAGAAAAGGAAAGTTAAGACTTAGATTGCTAGATTTATTTGAGAGTTTCAAGACTCGATGATCTTGCATA
This sequence comes from Allium fistulosum, assembly GCA_030737815.1. Classification (NCBI taxonomy): domain Eukaryota; kingdom Viridiplantae; phylum Streptophyta; class Magnoliopsida; order Asparagales; family Amaryllidaceae; genus Allium; species Allium fistulosum. Next base: position 1,211,042,025 of record CM060904.1, on the reverse strand, counting down.
TCATGTAAATTTTCCTTTTTGTAGTGGGAGGTGTGATAGTATTTCGTGTATTATATTCACGAAGGGGTTACATCACTTAAGAATTTTTTTTCATCTTGAATGTCAAGCATACTCATGGGAGTTTATAGTCTGATAAGTATGCTTCGAACATTGTTGGTTACCATGCATGTTGATATAGACTCTTTTTGTATGCTAGTTAATTCTGCTTATATTGCTTGTTATTGCATGATGATTGATTGTTACGGTTTGTTTATTTATTGTTTGATTGATTGTCGATGTTTATTATTGCTTTGTATGCTTTTTATTACTTGTTAATTAGTTATTTGTATGTTAGTTGTATACTGATTATTTATTATTGATTGTTGATGGTTGTTACTTTTTGTTTTTATTATTTGCTTACAACTGTTTGATGTTGTTTGTTGTTGTTTGATTTTGTTGTTGATTGATTTTTATTGTTGTTGATTTTTGTTGCTTATTTGCATGCTTGATAGTTTATATGCTATTTATAGGGTCTTATCGTTGTTTTCTATTGCTTGATCGTTGCTTATTGCTTATTGATTACTTCTTGTTTGCTGTTGCTTACTATTGTTGAATGGTTGCTTGTATGCTGATTTTGATTTCTTGTCAAAGTATGTTCGGAGAGTGATAGCTATAGTTATCAGAAGTAGATCGTGTCATCCAAGGCCATTTTTGAGGTCAAGATGGGATCTGTACGAGTCTATTGTCAATTGATGTGACTTGGATTCTATGCTATTTCTTGGTACTAACTTATTTGAGTTTGCTCTTCAACTAATAGTTAGATATAATTGTAATAGTGTCGATTACTACACTGAAAGTTGTACATGTTTAAGTTTTGTGTTGTTGTGTAGGTGCATAATCCTCTTTGTATAGTACAATTAGGTACTTAAGAGCCAAAGTATAGCTATTTAAATGCTTATTTTTCTTTGATTGGCATTTAAATAGGGAGAAGCTTTTTTATAAAAGAGGTATGTTTTTTAGGAAATATGGGATGATGTAATTATCACATATTTTCTAGTTATTTGATGCATTCTAATATGGGCATTTCCATAACGCTGATAGCATAAGTAAAAGTAATGTTGAAATTTTTCGAAATTGAAATTCGAGAATTTTGGTTGGTCTTGTTACTTTCTCATACTCATAGGAATTTTATAGATGAAATTCTTCTAACGAGGAGAGAATGTAACACTCGGAATTGTAACGATCGAATATTTAAATAATTAATTTAAATATTTAATCGTTAATTGATGGAACATCCATTATACTCGATTTTTCAGGGATGGGTGAATCGGGTCTTGAAACACCCATATTAGAGTTCGATATTCCATAGTGAAAAAAATGAGTATAAACTTACTATATTTAGACTCAATGAATTTCGTGGATGGGTAGTGATTTCTAGAAAGAAAGAAAGTTGAGTTTGGGCTAAGCCCATTAGCTTGCCCATAAGTTAGCTTATTAGAAGATAACTCCTATTCCAGTTTTCATTTCACGTTTCATTTTCCTCCTACTCCTCTAATTCTCTCATAATTACTTCTTAATCCCCAAACCCTAAATCTCTTAATCCAAGCCCAAATAAATTCCAACAAATCCCCAAAAAATCACCACAATTCGTCTCATCCAACTACTCACATAACCCGCTAAGAAATTAGTTTGAATCAAAGTTTGTATCTTCATCCATGATTTCAAGAGAGCAAATTTTGGTTTTTTGATGATTAGAGTTTGTTATGATGAAAAGCAAGGTGAGTGGGATGATTCTTTATATATATTTACTTGTTAATCGTTTTATTTCGTTTATTGATGATTTTGAGATTATATGAAGTGATTTAGATATTATTTGGGTTGAATTAGGCTTGTATTCATGTCAAGGACATGATCATATTATCTCATTATTTGTTAACACCTTAATTACTATTTTTGAAATAGTTGGTAAGATTAGAAATGGATTTTGGGATAATTAAGTAATTATAAGTAATGCTGTAATTGATTAGAGACTAATTAGATGAAATAATTAAGTGCATATCATGTGTTAGTAACGACAAAACTAATTTAAATGGTTTTAAAAAAGTTAGCAAGCTAATTAGGTGATTAATGAAGCTTAATTAGTATTTCTAAGTATTATTTAAAGTAAAGAAATGATTTTTATAAATGAATGCTTTATTTATAAATATTATTTATATAAAGAAATAATTTTATAAATAAAAGTGGTATTTTATAAAATAAATGATTTTATAAAATAATATAAAAGTGATATTTTATAAAATAAGTGATTTTATAAAATAGTATAAAAGTGATATTTTATAAAAGAGTGATTTTATAAGATAGTAAGAAAGTGATATTTTCTAAAATAATGATTTTATAAAATAGTATGAATGAGGTATTTTATAAAGAGAATTAGATTTTATAAAATAATGTGAAGAAGATATTTTATAAGATGGTTATAAGGTTTTATAAAACATTTATGAAAGGAATACTTAGTTATAAATGAAGAAAGTTTGTATTTCAAAGGCTTGAATGAGTTTATAAGCTAGTATTGTATTTTGTAAAATGATATGAGATTTTATAAAATAATATAAAACGATGTTTTACTTTTATTGAAAAGATTTAGTAAATAAATGTAAGTTTTGATTTAAGTAACAACCGAATTACTTACTCGAATATATGTGTATGCATATGTGCACGAGCGGGTATACGTATATGTGTATTTAAGGTAGTATAATAATCAAGATAATTCTAGTATTTTAACTAGAATTTTCATATGTGATTATGCATATATATATATATAAGTAAATTATTGTATATATATGTATGTGTGTATCTTTATTTGTATATAAAACATGTGGCGAGCGTCTTATGAAGCCATGGTGATTATTGCGTCCGCTAAGCCGCGTGAGAAGATATCGGGCCGAGTAATCACTCCGGTGAAGTCCGGAACATGATTTATATAAGTGAAGTGTGGTTGCATGTTCATATATGTATAAACATACACAAATGGGTGTATGGGCGTATACATAGGCATCACGGAAGGTACGAAGGCCGATTATGTTGTTTTGGCATGTTAGAGGAGGCCGAGTCGCTAGATTTGCACGTTGTGCTCTACATGTGTAAAAAGTGGATTTCGTGTTAAAATCGATTTTTAAATACATAATAAACTGCTTCCAAAACATCAACCAATGAACTCCGAAGGAGGTCCGATGGGATGGAGGCAAGACTTCAGGAGTTAGGAAGCTTATCGGACGAAGCAACGAAGAAGACTAAGCTCATATTCGGCAGTTGGTGTGGTTCGAAGGCAACCTACTTGGGCTTTACTGCCCAGGACAAGCTACCACTGCTCGCTCGATGGTAGAACACCAATGAATTGGTTGTGCACTAACTTGGGCGGTAAAGCCCAGGTTAGGTGCTATTGAAGTGGGGGTTCTTCCCCCAATTTCGGGTGTGGTTCTTGCAGAGCTTTGGCGTAACTTCGGGGAAGATAATGGGCTTCTCGTGGAGGCGCAATGCAAGGCAAAGCTCGAGATCTGGACGCAAATGTTAAGTGATTCCTATAGGATCAACAACGATCGGGCACGAGATCGATGCTGTGATTTGTCACGATCACGTCCGACGAGCGTGTATGATCGAATGGAATAATTTTGTACCTTCGAGTTTGACCTCGGAGTATGTATTTTTTGGTAAATTGCATCAGTCCTATATTAGTGACCCTATATAGTATTAATCTTATTTTAGCGATCATACACCATGTTTGTTTTAATATAGTGGTCATACATGTTATTGGTCTTCCAATAGTGACTATAATGTTATATTGATGTGTGTGTGTGTGTAACTATACGGCTTCAGTGTTCCTTTATGGTTCCAATATGTATTACATGAGACATGATCATTGTTCTCTTTTTGATAGAGGCGTACACAAGTTATTTGAGAAATCCAATGATGACTAGAAAGGGAGAAATGATGACGATCATCTACGAATGGACTAAATGTCACCAAAGCTCGATGTAGATGGTACAATGTGGTTCACATAGGATGACAATCATTTACGAGTGGTCTAGATGTCACCAAACCTCGACATAGAGGGTGTGGTGTGGTTTACATAGATTCAAGTAAATAAAGTATGTCATATATCACCAAAGCTTGCTTTAGACGGTTCAATGAGATCCGACTCAATTTATTTTGGACCCTCGAAAGGAATCATAGGATCGCGATAGATGTTCGTAGTTGACTTCACCCTCAGCAATGATGGGTATTGATTTGTATTCTTTGGTTGTCTTTCATTGTTATGTTGCATGTGTTATTAGTTGGTTGTTGTTGTTGTGGCCACATTTATTATCATTATGTATGTCATGAAAGACTTATATTATGATCACCCTACTTTTGAATGTTGGGTTACCTTTATCATAGTATGTTGCTATGTTTCAGTCACATTATATTAGCTGTGTTGACTCGTTAATTATAGGAGAAGATCATGTTATGGTATGATTTTCTATCTTCTGATAGGTTTACTTTACTTGTTAATGAACAGTCCAGATTACCCCTAAGCCACGATTGTAGAGAGGACCAGTTATGCCTTAGTAATTCCTATTTATTTGTATATAGTTTAATATACAATATTTTGAGATAGTTCCCCTCACACCAGGCTTTATGTCTGAAACATGTTTAGTCTTTGTCTGTTAATGTCATGACAACTCTCGGATACTCGATTAAATAATTTGGGAGTTAGGTGTTTTTGGGAATACGCTTTTAGGACAGTTGGAGCATTCTATGAAGGTAATGTCGATACCTCATATACATACTTGATATTGTTGTAGTACATGATTAATACATATTTATATATAAGACTTGATGTATCAGATATTATATTCGAAACTTCGTTTATATGGGGTTTGATATATTCTGACTTTTTGTATTGATATTCATTTATCAGTTATTTTCGTTAATGCAGTCTCTTATATATTGTTATCCTATTTTTTTCATGTACATTCAGTATATTATATATTATCATTCCGCTTGCAGAAGAAAGTTCATGCGATCTCTTGTCATTGTACCTAAAAAGAAAAAGGCGTATCAAAACTAACGCATTGAATTAAGGGCTAATGCAAAGTATTGGTGTTCATGATTCTAAAAGTGTGTGAAGTGATGATATTTCCCTTAGTATTCTACGGACCATGTATGGGAAGTTGCAAGGATGGGGTTTCGTCACCCTCAGCAGGGATATCCCTTGACGGGAAGGTAAATTCACTACACCAGCATTTCGTAGCGTTGAAAAAACGCTCCAAAACTTTTAGTAGTGTTTCGATAAACGTTGAAACATACATGCAACTAAAAGTCTAAATTTTTTAGTTGCGTTGTAGTAAATGCTGCCAAAAACAAACATATTGTAGCGTTTTTGAAACCCTACAAAAGTTTTTTTGCAGCGTTTTATTTCTCCTACTATATATTTTTTGTTGCATTTTTTCTCTGTGTACAAAGTGTAATTTACATTTATTCTTGTAGCACTTTTAAAATGCTACTAAAGCTTATTGATTGTTGTGCAGTATATTTTAAACGCTACATTTACTATTAATGGCTTGTATCATTTCCGACAACCACTTATATATAATAATCATATTAGAAGTTGTAAAGGAATTAGACAAGGTGATCCTATATCTTTGTATTTATTCTTGCTTGTTATGGAAGTCTTTTCTGTTATTCTACAACAAAGGTATTTTCAAAAGTCAATTAAGTTCCACCCTAAGTGTGAACAACAACATGTTACTTCTATAATGTTTGCTGATGATGTGATGTTGTTTACAAAGCCTGAGACTCCTTCCTTAACTGCTATTTCTGATGCATTGCAAGAATTTTATAGAATGACTGGTCTTAAAATAAATCAAGACAAATCTTCTATGTTGGTATCTCGAGTTAGTGATGCTCAAGCAGCTACCTTACAAAGACACATTGGATTCTCTTCCATGGACTCTGATATGAAGTATCTTGGTCTACCATTAATTACAAAAAGAATATCTAAAGTTGACTGTCTTCCTCTATACAGCAAAATCACTTCTGTTATGAATGCTTGGGAAAATAGGCAACTGTCTCAGAGTGGTAGATTAGTGCTGATTAAATCTACTGTTTTTTCCTCCCTTGTTTACTGGGCTAGAGCTATGATTCTTCCAGTCAGGCTAGTGCAACAAGTTAGGTCTGCTATGAACAGATTTTTTTGGACAGGAAGCATTCATAATAGGAAACTGTTGCCTTGTTCCTTTTCTAAGTTTGAAGCCTCTAAGCAAATGGGTGGTCTTGGGGTTATTGATGTCAGGAAGTGGAATATAGCAGCAATAAGTAAACACATAGATGATCTAATCAACAAGAGAGATAGTTTATGGGTAGACTGGGCTTGGCATTACAATATTAAAAATAAGTATTTTTGGTGTATGGCTAATCCTATGACTAGTAGTTGGAATTGGAGAAACATATTGAAATATAGAGATGTTTTCCTTCCTATGATACTATATCCTGTCAAAGCTAATTCTACTGTCAGTTTCTGGCATGATCCCTGGGTCAGTAAAGGCCTTATCTTGTCATCAATGTGTGACTATAATCAGATTATGCAGTCTGGTATACACATTGATGCTAAGGCTATTGATTACATTCATGATGGAAAAATTGTGCTACCATACAATAGTAACTAATACTTAAGGCATCTGTGGAATGAAATGCAGCACCTTTTCTTCCCTGCTACTCAATATGACATTGTGGTATGGGATATGAAGCCACATTCTATTAAAGGAGTCTACAATTATGTCACTGCCTCTGTTCCATTGCCTGCATCTATTTGGAGCACTGTTATCTGGTCTTCTGATTCTCAACCTAAAGATAACTTGATGCTATGGAAAGTTATAAACCAAGCCTTGCTAACTAGAAATGTTCTGAGCAAATATGGAATGGGATGCCCTCTGAAATGCCTGTTTTGTGACCGTTATGAAGAGTCCCCACAACATATTTTCTTTGAATGCCCTGCACTTCTTTTTCTTTTACATAGAATTGGTTTAAGAACTGGAATTAACCTTCATACTGCTAACTCTGGTGATGTTTGGGATGTTTTCTACACTGCTGCTAAAAAGGAAAATGAAGTGGGTAGGTTGCTTGCTGTTTGCATGAAAATTTACATGACAGTCATATGGAGAGAAAGAAATGCAATATTTTTTGAAAATAAAAGAAAGAACTGGGATGAGCTTTGGCATGAAGTTAAGAATGGTACTTATTGTCAAATGAAGTATTGTCATACTGTCTTCACTCCAGATCTGTTGCATTTTTGGGAATGAGCCCTGTTTTGCTTTTCTTTTATTTGTTGTTGTTTTTCTTTTCTTTGTTCTCTCTGTTTCTGCTGTAACATTTACTGTTTTTGCAATAAACTGGTAGGGGCCCAGTTAACCCCGCTGGCTTTGCCAAAAAATAATCATATTAAAACCAACAATCAATCAGACAATTATCATATTCAAGCCAACATTAATAAATCATATAATCATCATACTCAAATAATTGAAAAAACACGTTAACAGCATAATCAAGTATAATATTCATAACCATTTCTATAATAGTATTTGGACAAAATGAACGCACTCACATACCACAACCGTTCACAAACAAGTTTACACAACTAGTACGAACAAAATATTATAATATATATAACAATTCATTGCTTAATTATCGACAATTCTTTGTTACAGCTGTTCTTCACTTCAGAAACTTCTCTTCGAAAGTTCAATGCCTACACAAGTGAAAACACAACATATAGTCAAACAATTATGTTAATTTGTAGGACTTCAAATCTAATAGTCAAACAATTATATTAATTTTAACAAAACTTAGTTAATTTTTATTAACTTTGTTAACTTAGTTAACTTATTATTATTATCACTATTATTATTATAACTCAGATAACTTAATTATATTATTATTATTAACTTAGTTAATTTTTATAAACTTAGTTAATTTTTATAAACTGGGTTAATTCATCATCATCATCATTATTTATAAAAATTTGTTAAATTAGTTATATTATTATTATTTCTAAAAATTAGTTAACTTAAACTTAGTTAATTTTATAAAACTTGTTTAATTTTAGCAAAACTTACTTAAATTTTTTAACTTGGTTAACTTAGTTAATATATTACTTTTATTATTATTTTTATTATTATTATTATTATTATAAACTTAGTTAATTTTTATAAACTTAGTTAATTCTACATCATTATTATTAATATCTATAAAACTTTGTTAAAAAGTGTGTAAGCTAAACATTAGTCATTCCATGGAACTTTAGTTTAAATTTAGCTATGTTAAACGAAATATATTAACTTGTTAAAAAGTGTGTATGAGCAGAAGCTACTAACCGGGGTATCATATCTTAAGGACAACTAAGATATGAAATTTTGTGGATTTGAAGCCTTGGCAGCGGCCACTCTTTCATTGTGGCATTTCTTTACCGAACAGTATATTCTCTTTTATCGATGCTACAAATAAGGCTGGCTCTTGATTGATTGACCCCATTTGTGACCTCAGCCAGTTCAACTATAGCTTCGTAATGTCAACACCATCAAGTAATATCTCATGTGAACTAGGATCATAAGATCTTTCAAGTAAAGCAATCACAATTCATTGCTCTTGATAGTACATATAGGCAGCCTATGGAATCATGAATCAACCAACTGTGAATTACAGTAATGATTAAAAAAGACCTGAGCTAACCAGACATAGTATATATATCTAATCAGTAAAGTACCAAACTGCATTGCCTTATCATAATGTCACAGTTACCACTTGGTCATTCATCGCTGCAGGTGAGTTTTGTCAGAGAGAAACTTCTGGCAAAACTTAATGGAAAGCTAGACAATAATATGTGCAATAGTGCCCAGATATCTAGAAGTTAAATTAAATTAAACATCACGAAATCAGAACTATAGATTGTGTATTAGGAAAGATACTAACATATCAACTCACTTCAAAAACCATTATTTTATTAAACAAAAAAAGGAAGGGTAAAAGAAGACCTATATCAATGTTAACCGATTTGTTTGTCAAGGATATATAGGAAATAACAAATTACCATAATACTGTTTTTTGTAATAATATAATGTTCCAAAATAAAATAAACTAGCATTTAAATCTAGGAGATATAAATGAAGAAAATAAACATTGAACCTATCTATCCATTTGTGCATTCAAATCGCATAATAACCATTTAAATCTAGTTTTCACTACAACAGTGAATGCTCCTTTCTACATAAAAGAAAATGATGGAACATTTCTCATAATAATTTTGGTAAGATGAATCTAGGAGTGAGTATAAAGAGCAACATGTTAACAAACAACTAGGACCAAATATTAAAGCAAGCTACCATGTTTTCAAAGATAACAATAAATATCACTTGACCTTGCAAAACCAGTTTAATGATGAATAAATGATGATAACCTGAATCAATTTCTCAAGACGTACCGGTGATAAGCTGCTGCAATTTCATTTGTACTGATGAATAAATGTTTACCTACCAGCATAAAGCTACCAATTGAATATAAACATAACTTCTACAATCAGCAAGATGCTAAATATAAAAGTTAGCGTGTTGCACCAATAATCTAGTAGATAGCATTTGGACGACAACAAATACTTTGATTTCTTAGCCATTGTTCAAGGTAGTTGTTAGATAATTAGTCATGTTCACCTCTTTCATATTCTTATCCAGAAAAATACCATATATTACAAACAAGAATTAAATAACTAGTCCATGGAAAACATCACAACTACTTGCAGCACTTGCATTCCACTGTATCACCCTGAATTTGAAATATACAATTCAATTGTAGGGATACTTGTGTGTGTGTGTGTGTTTAACATAAGCTTACCTGCTGATTATGCTCAGTACTTGAAGATGCTTGACATTGATATGAATGAGTGTTACAAGCAAAAAGGGAATGGCGCTGAAAGAAGGATTGAACATGGTTGTATGTACTGTATCAATGAAAAAAAGAGACAAAAAGGATTGCATGATATAAGACAACTTAAACAAATGAAAATAAAGACTTGTCTGAGTTAAACTATCTATGTAGAACCATACCTAAGCCTATGGTGATTGCAGGTCATAAAGAATGTGGACAAGCCATTTACTACACTTTTCGTGGCTTAAAAAACCTTTATATATGGTAGTAGAATTATTTGTCAGTAGCCAAGAAAATAACAGATAATATTAGTGAAATATAGCGCTAAGAAAAGAATATAACTAAACTTCAGAGAAGATGTCTTTCCAGAAACCTTGCTAAATTGATACATCATTGGCAGCCTTCTTTGTGTCCGACAAAGCTGCAAATTGAAAAATGCTGCTAACGAACTCCCAAACATCCTTGAGCATTTCAAAAGCATTGTGTAAAATGATTGATAAGTAGTCTGCCATTGCGAGCAGGCAGCTAACAGAAGCTGCACCTATATTCCTAAGTGTGCGTATCAGTGGAAATATTTGCATTGCTATGGTTCAAAAACACAAGTTATCGATGAGAATATAAGATCAAATTACAGCAATATGGTCATTATCACTGGTAGGAAACAAATATAAGTATACAGATGCTTTATGAATATGCATGTAGAGTCTGAACAATCAAAACCATTGCAGTTAACATTTATAAAGGGGAAATCTGTGAGAATCACACGGTTAACATTATATGCGAATAGTAATACCAATTAGCACACATAGGCAAAGGTCCATAAAAAGTGTGAGGGCAAAAGAAAAAAGCACGTAGCATTCCCTAGTTGAGAAAATGGAATTAGCAATCCTCCCTTTTTTGTCGGCATGAAGTGCGTTATTAAAATCTCCAAATAGCAAACAAGGTTGAGTCATTGATAACTTGTTAGGGATATTTTGTTTCTTTTCTACCTTTGTCTTACTTGTATGCAACTATTTTAAATATTGAAATGGAAACAAAAGTTGGCCGACAACAAATTGTTTTTGTACTTCTTCCTACTATTTCTCTTCGCTTGTCCTCTTCTTCAATTTCTCTCCTCTTTCCAAACTCTTGTTGCCCCACCCATATCATTTGGTGCTTTCACTACCCTCCTCAATCTTCAGAAATGTTTTCCAAGGTAATGTCAACTAGAACTATGTTTTCATTCTGTAGTTCATCCGCTGCAGGGAAAAAATTCGTTAGAAGATGCTTCTTTGTGCACGTTTGAGTGCTTTGTTGTTTCATCGGGATTGGAATCTGGCTCATTAGCAGCACATTGATCAGGTACTTCATTTGATATTTCGTCCTTTCATAGAACTTCAAACATATTATTAGTGCTGATATTGTTATCTCGTATTTGAGCAGACATTGATGAAGAACTGCGATCAGAAGTCTTTTGTTGTTGATTGCTGAACTGTGTGTGTGAAATATTCAAGTGCCTAGTTTTCATAAATGCAGTGCTCTGTTTATTTTCACTCTTTCAGTACTTGCATGTTGTTCTTTGCTTTGTTCATAGGTCGGACTGAACTTTTCTGTAACTGATGTGGACTATTGACGTATCCATATTTTGGTTTTCTGTTGATCTAGGCAAGGCACCCATTTCTGAGAAACACTTGCATTGCATTTGCTAGTGATGTGTCCAAAAATGCGACAGTGGTACATAAACATAAACTACTCTAGTTGTAATCACATCACCTGCATAAGTTTCTGGTTCAAGTTCTTCATGTAGTTCAGTAGTCAATTTTGATTAGTACCTTGGCAAAGGCAATGCGCTTTTCAGTCTCTGTGATTTTATCAACCATGATTGGTATATTTTGATGTTAAGTGATTTCTGTCAAATTTCATCCCAACTTTCCATTTTTTAATCACCATAATTCTTGAATTAAAGGTTTAAGGACCACCTTGGATAATTGAATTATAGTCATCCATATTGTCAAATCTGACTAGAAACAAACCATTTATCTCAAATCCCTCTTTGGTTTCCAAAAACTTGTTTTATATCTTTTAAAATGCAAATAGTATGGCCTGGACCCGAAAACATGAATAATTAAAGAATTACCCCCATTTAATTTCTGATCTAGCATGTATACTTTCTGGTAGTTATGCCCTTCGTTTGTTCTTTGGTTGGTAGTAATTCAGTTGTCTGTCCTCTCCCCCATTACATTTTTCCTCAGCTACCATTTATGCCCACGTTTTTCCTTTTCCTGCATTTTTTCCACCAGAGAAATCAGCCTTTGCCTGTGCATAATTAGTTGTTAATTAAGAAATTAGTTATTAAACATAACTCAAAATAGTACACTAAGCAAACCACCAATCTCAAATCCTACCTACAAGAAAATACCATCATTTGTGTTGCATTCAAACTGCTAAACGAAAATGCTAAAAAAGCATAATTGATTAATTGAAGTACAACCATTTTAGTCCATCATTAGAATTTGAATATTTACTCATAATGAAACTAAAAGAAATTAAAATCTTACAACTTTTGCAATATCATGAAGTTCAGGCGTGATGGTCCAACTCCTATAAGATAGTGTTGTATTGAAGCAAATAATGATTTATTACAACTCATTTTTGTTTGATGTGCCAATGTCACCCTAAAAACACACAAAGTAACCAGTAGTCAATAACAAAGTGGTTAAATGAAATTAGACAATGTCGTAAAAGACAGAACCGATTAGATAGAAAATTGAGAATCCAAGAAGGAACTAAGCAGATTAAGGTGGATCCATAATCTAAATAATCAATTTCATTTGTTTGATCTAAAAAATCACGACTAAAAACATCACTTAATAGTTTTGATTTGCTCAAAACACAAATGCCTTAATTTCCTCACCTCCATCTCAACATCAGCAACTTTCTATCCTATCCCATAATCATATCGCCCTTAAATACTTGTTTTATCACAAACGCTAGATTAACAAATTGAATTCATAAATTTTGGTAATAATTAATATATAATGAATGAGGAAGATTCAATGGGAACAGGAGGATATACATAAGTTGGGTATAGATGAAAGCATACGTTCACATACTTTGGCAACTATAAGTGTTATATCACAATATTTAAACTCAAACAAAAATATATAAACTTACATGATTTGTTCAAGTTGTAAGGCCCTATTAAAGGTGCTTATACATCCTTTGTCGCATTGACAGCAACAAGACTAGGTTAACAATAGCCACCTACACTATATTGGTTTTCCAGATTAGATTGTTTACTAGCAGTAGCCCACATGAAATTGCAATCAATTAGCTAAATATTCTTAGCAGCTACATTGTTCTACTTGTTTGTATTATGATAAATTTCATTTGTGCCCTAAGATTACAAAACATTTATTTGCCTTATTTCTTCCATTACGCATTTAGTGCATATGTGAAAAAAGCGCAGGTTACGTAAATGATACGCACATACATACATACGTGTATGTGTGTGTACTGTATATATGTATGTATAATCATGACTATCTATTAATTGAATGAAAAATACCTTATCATTCATCAATTTAATATCATCCCTCAACCATTTGAGATAGTGTAGGCTTAAGTTTATAACAATGATTGCTTGTTAAATACACACGGGAATTGTAAAAAAGGAGCTAATATCATAACAATTGGCTGCTGTATTTTGAATAAGGCTTCAAACTTATCTAGTCCCAAACTTATGTATTCTGATCAGTGTGCCTAGTCAATAAGAACTTGGAAATTTTTTGAACAAAGCCAACTTAATTTCATATGGGGATCTTTTTGCAAATTTTTGACCTATTAGTTGGCAACACCACAACAAATAAGTTTGAGACTAACTAATTTGAAATAAATAAGAAAGTAAGCTAGTTAACTTACTCTTACATTTTCAATATGTATAGAAGTAGCATAGAAGTCGACTAATATTAGATTACTGTTATAATGGTAGTTTTAGCATGCCAAACAAATAAAATTAAGTGAATCAATATAAAGCATATTCAGAAGCTAATCAAAAAATGACATCAGCTATCAAGTATAAAATTGAAGTTTTTGGTAAAGTGTCCTTGTCACTTTTATGTTGCCTACAAAAACATAAATATGGAAGGAACACTTATCATGGGGCAAAAATTTCAACAATCCAGAGATCATTGCTTTTCAGAATTTCTTCATCAAAGTTGCTTGATGTCAACAATCTAAAGATCCTTGTTGTTGAGTTATGTGTTGTACTGAATTCAATCGAAGTCTAGAGTTTCCACTAGCCCACCATCAATTGAAGTCTGCAGTCGCCAGTCGTGTCGTGTGTCGTCTTCACCTCATAGTAGGTCTCTTCTTCCTAAGGAAACAAACCATTCCCAAAGTTGTTCCTTTCTACATCAACAAATTCTACCTAAGTATCAATCATACCCTTTAGAGGCACTGAATCTCCTCTCCCATTTCAACACCAAGAATCTAACTCATAATGATTCTCTTTCTTCTTCTTTAGCCTCCAGGTATTGCCTCTTAGCTTATCTAAAAATCAGAAACATTGTCATAAAAGAATACAGTGATACCCCCAAACCCAGCATTCTCATAATGCCCAGAGCAGATTCAGAAATCCCAATCCATTCCCTTTATGGCTTTGTAATCCATCAAAGAATCAGACAATGCATAATTAGACAAAACTTTAAATAATAAAAAATGTGCCATTGATTAATTAGACACAACACCACTCAGTATTCTTACCTTTCTATATCCAGGAACCTCACAGAAAGAATGTACTAAGTATTTGCATAATTAGAATCCTGCCATTGATATTTGGAATTCCAGTTGTAGTTAGTGGAAATTGTAGAAATATATGTAGATATAGGAATCTTATCTGACATAAAACTATAGCAAGTAAATTCATAAATACATATAAACCCATAATTAGTCTCAAGTCGGAAAGTAAAATATTACAATGCGCAATTATATATATTTATCAATTACTTTCTGATATGTGGCGGAAAAATCTATGTTATTGTTTAGAAATGAGGTGAGAAGAGACTCTTTATCACAAGTCATACAGGTGAACAAACGTTTTAGTGCTTGATTCCTACATTTATAAATCAAAATTGTACATTGAAATATGTTAACATTACTTACGATATTGGAAAGAGAGAATATAAAAAAAGACTTACCCAATGTTATCAAAGTAGATTTAGGGAAAATTAGCCATGTCCAGCACAATGGTTGTATTATCCTTCTTCTTCAATTGGCATTACCGATTTCAAACAGATTTGTTACAAGATGGTTTCCATCAAACCTCATCATGAGCTTAACAATATTATATAATACAAAGTGACTGATGGATTTGGCTATGAATCTATGAATAATTAATACTTAATCCAGATTACGCATCGGGGGATACCTAAATACCTTAAGAAGTGTAGCAGTATCGAACCCGTGACGTCAGTTGGTAGTGCTGCGCAATACAGAGGCTGATGCAATGTTCAATCGGTGATGATTTTGACAAATAAGAATCTGCTTTTGTTTTGTTAGTGAGGATGAAATTTTAGGCGAAAGTTATTTTGGAAACTTGAGAAGAGGAGATGGATTTAGATAATCTTCGTTTATGGTTTTTATAGGTTAAACAACCAAAAAAATGAAAATAAGATGGTGTGATAAGCGGGAACGTGAAAATAATGCCCCCAAAGAATAAATATAAAACTGACACGCTACAATTATATTGGAGCCGGTTAAATAGCAACATTTAGTATTCAAACGGTGTCATCTACTGCAACTAAAAACACATTTTCCTGTAGTGATATTTGCTAGAATGATCATTCAGGATATCTTCGATGGTAGCGCCTCTGGTACTCCTCTTCTCATTCTTTTCCTTCATCTCCTTCTCCTTCTTTCCTCTTCCCTTCTATGTCCTTCTTACTTCATCTGCTTCCCTTACCACATTCTCCTCCACTACCCTCTCCTCTTCTTCATCGATGTTCACTTCGCCACCTTCGTCTTCATCATCCCCTTGATCATCATCATCAGAATCAAGAACAGTAGCAGAATGTCTGACAATTGCTTGAGATTTCTTAGACAGGAGAAGGGGAGCATCGTATTTGTCGGGCTGTAGAAGGTCGTACTAGTGAAGCCTTTCATTGGTAAATTAGAAGAAGGTAGTGCAGAATTGGTATTCAACTACCATTAGGGGCGCTAGAGTATCAGCATGTGCACTGTTGTATTCTTGATCGCGAAGGTCTTTAAAGAGCATGGAAAAAAGTTAAATATTTTTATAGGGAATATCCGAGTGAAGGGAAATTGGTAAAAGAAATGACTTACGCCTAGATAACCAAAGGTGGTTGAAGTCGTAAAGATAGCGACCGAAGCGATGGAGTTAGGAGTATGCCCTAGGGGCAATTATGTAATTTGTTACATATATCTAACTTATTGACCAATCTTGTTAGAAACAAAATGTATTTTCTTTCTATAATATACTTGATATAATGTGGTTATATTAATTAATTTAATTAAAAATATATTTAATAGAAAATCCATAGATGGTATGTTTTGTGATAGTGGTTACAAAGTTGTAAGCATGAGTAATTTATCACAACAAAAATAAATATGTCATTTTAAATGTTCCTAGTCAAGATGCATCAAGATTGAATATCAATGTATCCATTGAGACTAAAGTACGTAACGCTCTCCAAATGTTGGATAGTGTATTACTCATGACTGTTTGGGGCACCAAGTGGTTACGTACTTATAGTTATTGGACAAATATGGAATGACTCACTCGATAGTTTTCCGTAGTTAATACAACTAAGGTCAAACAGAAAATATCGATGTGACTGATTTACATGATTCTCTTGACTTGAGAATATTATGGATCTTCAATATGAAAGCTCCACTTTGATTATAGTCAAACCATGGCATGGCGTTCCATCGAGTGACAATAGTAGGGTCGATTGGAAGTATTGGAAGTAAAGCACTATTCAAGAGAGGATTCATCTCCTCGGTTATATAGGGTTAATATCACAGTCAACTCAAGTCTACTCAAAGTCAAAGTCTCTGACCATAACATTTCAGTTAATAATAATTGTTATTATTAAACCAAGGACTTTGTGTTTGGACTATAGAGTTGAATATGGACAATTGGAATTTTGACCATTACCAAATTCTGTAAGTCCAAAGTGATATAGTTTTGACGAAGAAATTGGTGTAAAATAAATGTCACGAAGGTCTTTAAAGAGCATGGAAAAAAGTTAAATATTTTTATAGGGAATATCCGAGTGAAGGGAAATTGGTAAAAGAAATGACTTACGCCTAGATAACCAAAGGTGGTTGAAGTCGTAAAGATAGCGACCGAAGCGATGGAGTTAGGAGTATGCCCTAGGGGCAATTATGTAATTTGTTACATATATCTAACTTATTGACCAATCTTGTTAGAAACAAAATGTATTTTCTTTCTATAATATACTTGATATAATGTGGTTATATTAATTAATTTAATTAAAAGTATATTTAATAGAAAATCCATAGATGGTATGTTTTGTGATAGTGGTTACAAAGTTGTAAGCATGAGTAATTTATCACAACAAAAATAAATATGCCATTTTAAATGTTCCTAGTCAAGATGCATCAAGATTGGATATCAATGTATCCATTGAGACTAAAGTACGTAACGCTCTCCAAATGTTGGATAGTGTATTACTCATGACTGTTTGGGGCACCAAGTGGTTACGTACTTATAGTTATTGGACAAATATGGAATGACTCACTCGATAGTTTTCCGTAGTTAATATAACTAAGGTCAAACAGAAAATATCGATGTGACTGATTTACATGATTCTCTTGACTTGAGAATATTATGGATCTTCAATATGAAAGCTCCACTTTGATTATAGTCAAACCATGGCATGGCGTTCCATCGAGTGACAATAGTAGGGTCGATTGGAAGTATTGGAAGTAAAGCACTATTCAAGAGAGGATTCATCTCCTCGGTTATATAGGGTTAATATCACAGTCAACTCAAGTCTACTCAAAGTCAAAGTCTCTGGCCATAACATTTCAGTTAATAATAATTGTTATTATTAAACCAAGGACTTTGTGTTTGGACTATAGAGTTGAATATGGACAATTGGAATTTTGACCATTACCAAATTCTGTAAGTCCAAAGTGATATAGTTTTGACGAAGAAATTGGTGTAAAATAAATGTCACAACCGGGTTAATAAAGTGAAATTGGATTTTACCGAAACTAAGTAAGCAATAAATTTGGCCAAAATGTCACTCCACGTGCTAAGTGACATGTGAACATTAACATTCAAATAGTTTGATATTAATCGCTGACTAAATTTACATCCACGAGTCATACAATCAAAATGATTAATTCTCTTTAGACCAAATGATTTAATTAGTTTATAATTGTTATAAATATATCGATCAATATACGATATCGATAAGCAATTAAATTAGATTCAATTAATAATATTTATTTGGGCTTATAATTGGTTTAAAGCCCAGGAAAGGGGCTGGAAATTTTGACCAAAATGAGGTCAATATGCAACCATTAGATGGTGCAACAAAGGTTTAGAGATGGAGGGCTACGATGGAAGAGAATTGGTAAGAGATGATGTAGGATATTGATCCTAAAATATATCCAACTTCTCCTTTATATAAGCATCTCTATCCTCAATCTTTATAAGACTTTTTTGGCTGCCTCCTTCATCATTATTGTGATTGAAATACTTCCTAAAAACCCTAGAAAAATTTCAAATCATATTCAAATCAAACCGAAGGCTATTTGATAGCAAAAGGTCTGCGATTCAAGACTAGCAACCTGACGAATCGAGGAAATTTCCAAAGGAAAAGGATTCATCTTTTCAATGTGGACTTGAGGGCGTCAGTTATAGGTAACTATTTACGTACATAATAAGGTATATAATTATGGTATAATAATTCATTGCTTAAGTATATCTATGTATAAATGTTATTATTGCTTAGTTAGTTAGGTGAGATTGATATAGGTAATGTTGTTTTCAGAATAATGATTGGCTATGTGCATAAGTTTAAGGTACTCATACATACACATAAATTATTAATAATCTAATGTTATATACCAAACAATTGTAGTTTATTTTAATATTACACTAATACATAAATACATACATACATATATATATATATATATAAATCAATTCATTTACACAATTTATATCAAAGCACATATATAAATATATCCATATATAATATATATAATTTGAGCTAATAATTTTACAATATATGTTTGTATTAATTATAAATTTTAACAGTTGAAAATAATTTTTCTATTATAATTAGATATTTTTTATCATTATTTAATCACTGTAAGATTTAATAAATTCATATAAAATAAATATTCTTTCGAAAACTCAATTTTAAATTTTTTAAAATTATTTTATTATCTTAGAAGCTGCAAAAAAATATGAGCTTTTTTGACTAAGTTTTTATAATTTTTAAAATTAACTTAAAAATTGACTGATTAGTATTTAATTAATTAAAAATGTAATTTTCCCTCAGAAAAATCTAGAAATTTTTTACAACACTTAAATAGTATTATTGATTTTATGAAAATTTCAAATTTGATATTTTATTATATATAATTATTAGATATTGTTTATTTATGACAGTTTGACTAATTAATTTATAGTACATATATATTAATATATTTAAATTATAAAAAATTTAGATATGTATTGATTTCGAACTGGAATATTAAAAAATTAAAAAAAATTAATTTTTATATATTTATATATATAATTTATTATAATACAAACTTACATTTAATTATTATATTTATATATATATATCATAATTATTTACTTTAATTTATATGTATATATATAAATAAATAAAATAATTTATTTCCTTAAATTTATAATTCTTATATGTACACACACGTATATATGTTTAATTATTATTTATAATATAATATATATAATAGGTTTTATAATAAATAAATAAATATATACACACACATATATAATTACATGGATATATATAACTATAAGTATATGCACATATTTGGACAACATACAATATATATAAGATGAGCTAATGTGTCCCTTGTGATGTAAATCCCAACATCTATATACGGGCATGTTATATCTTGAACGGAATATCATGTTACACATGCACGCACACACACACACATATGTATGTATATATGTATGTATGCGTATATAATAAGTGAAAATAAATCAAATTGCGACGGCCCGAATTTCCGTACCCTTTGAGCCGAAAATAAACCATACATGTCCAACTCAAATTGCACGAATAAACGGATCTTTAAGGGGTGAAAAAGAAAATAAAGACAGAACAGAATCTCGCACGAATGGAATAATATATAACATTGAACAAATATCTTTACAGCGGAAAACTTTTGAAATACATATATCAGAGTCTAACCTAAATTCAGCTTGGACAATTATAAACATCTATCCTTACAATTGCTAACAAACAACAAACAACTACGCAAAGTGGATAATAGAATACGTCCATACATAGATGAATATCTCCACTTCTCCTCTAGAAACTCCAACCGTCTTCATTAAACCTGACTACTCGGATCTGACCCGAGTATTGAATATATCTGGATTAGGCTTGATAAACCAGCGTGAGAAACTCAAATATAAATGACAGTGTAATATATCAGCCTTGGAAAAAAATCATTTTAAAAAAAGGAGAGTATCTCATAAGACCACGCCCACACATAAACACGGACAAGTTTTTCCCTTATGATAACTAAAACATTTTTATATCAAAACATTTGATATTATTTCTAATGACATTCTTTGAAAACATTTCCAAATAAACTTATTAATCTTAGCCGAAATTGTTATATTATTAAATTCCAGCATACTAGGTTCTACAATCAAGTCCGAAGGCACTTATTGGAGAATGGATTCCATACAAATGACAAGGTAAGGGACTACTTTCTGACAGTACACCTCTAGAGGGATGCACCTAGGGTCCAGATACTAAAGGCCTAAACCAGCACAAGACCGGCCTACCCCTTACGCTGGATAGTACCGAATATGCCATCACCCCGGTCGTTACTGACCTTTAACGGGTACCCGATTCATACATTCACCATATACTTAGACATGTGTAGAGTAAATCTATAAGGACGATGACAACTCCTAATTGGGACTGACCCACTTAGCCTTTCTGCTCTTACCCTGTTTTTGTCATTTCCGGGTGATTAGACCTGAGGTAAACGATTACCTTTTCACATAGCACATCTTCTTCACTTTGAATGGCACATTGTCATTCCTTTGATAACACTATTGACTTTCACGAACATACAACCTCTAAGCTCGTACGTCTCAGAGAAGAGTGTTAAGCTAAGAAAAGTTTCCTTCTCCGCCACCAAGCAGATGTACGTTTGTAAAAGTCAATATTATGATCTTAGAAATGCAGCGTCAGACATTCGTCCATATATGTTGTCCCGGAACAGGACAAACCGATGGTACTCTCCTACTTCATTAGTAGCGAGAAGTCCTTGCATTAGAGATTTTCATAACAGAGTAATGCTGCCACCATATGATATGGTAATTTTCACCTTGAGGGACTAGTGGCAAATAGCCCTACAACATGAAGATCCCCATCTTCTAAATCATTTGTCTTCAACACGTTTTACTTCGAACGTAGATTGGTTCGAAGTGGTTTTCGAATAGGAATCATCCAAATCCGACCCCGGTTCCTTTGAAATCCAATTATCGATAAAAAGATGTTAAGTTCATAAGTGGATATCAATCATCAATCAATTTATTCATCTTTTATAAAATATATTTCTTAGATATATTCTTTTTAATTTATTCCATTTTCTTTTCAATGAGTATATGTAATCATTAAGCCTCATTTATCAAATTATTTGGTTTATTTACCTTTCTTTTTATCTTTGAATAATTTCAAATCATTTCATCTTTTACTTAGGAAAACATTCCCAAATCATTCATTAAATCTTAATCAAAGATTTTTTATATTCAAGTTATAACTTTTAACTTAGAGACAATATTCTCAAATCATTCATTAAATCTTAATCAAAGATTTCTTTCTTAATTTCAAATCAT
Source organism: Allium fistulosum (assembly GCA_030737815.1). NCBI lineage: Eukaryota > Viridiplantae > Streptophyta > Magnoliopsida > Asparagales > Amaryllidaceae > Allium > Allium fistulosum. The sequence continues at coordinate 1,211,019,998 of CM060904.1, read as the reverse complement.
ATTCTTGCAAATCGAAGATTTTCATAACAGAGCACTACTACCACCTTAATTATGGTAAATTTCACCTCCAGGGACTAGTGGCAAGTAATCTTACATCACGAAGATCTTTTCTTTTATCTTGGAAATAAACTTTAAATATGATCTTTTAGAGCATCCGGGCTTTCCTTTCGATCTGTTCCACCCCTCGTCTAAAAGATAAAACAAAGGCCAGGTAAGTTCAGGGCACTGGTTGCTCCATTCCTAAACTTAGTTACACACCTTTTTTTACCGTTTAGCTCTCACAGGAGGGACAAATGTACTAGTCGTTTCCGCATACACAATTTGTTATTATATTCAATATTCTTTAATTATTGTTTAAGTGTTATAAACAATTCCTCTTAACCATTTATTCAAACTCTTATTAAAACTTCCAAATCATCTTTAAATTACTTAATTATTCTTTTAAAATCATTCACAAAAGATTTAGAAAAGAATTGTTAAGTTTAAAACTACGTTTCAAAAGTTATTAAAAACTGCTGCGAAAAGTGTTACAAATATATTTTAAAAGCTATATTCTTCAAAATGACTTTTATATCGTTTAGAAATCCATCTTTTCAACTTAAATCTCTTTTAAAACATTTTAAAGGATTTTTAGAATTTATTTCATATTTTTAAAACATTTATAATATCAATTTTAAAATTTGGTCACTCTACTGCAAAAACGCGATTTTTCTAGAAAATTGTTTTGGACATATTTAAAATACACAAGATGAAATCTTGATTTTCTTTCTTTATTTCTTTAAACATATTTAAATGTTTATAAAACATTTCTAACTCATTTTAAAACTATTTCCAAAAAGTTAAAGAATTCCATATACACCATTTCATTTCCAAAAGGAAAGTGATTTCCTTTGTGCTTATCGACGTGTATTAACGTGACTTGGTAAAACAATTTAAAAATCATATCAAACAATTAATACTTGATGATCAAAGCATATATAAGCATCCATAGAAATCATAACACAATATCAAACATGTGTATATATAAATATAGATGTTAGATAGAGTTTCTCACCATAAACCAAAACGATAAACTTCCTACCAACATTCTAATCAACCAACACTTCACTAACTACTTCCTTCTCCATTAAACACTAGCAAACAACACCCTCTCCCTTCCAATAGCTTAGCCGAGGCTTGAGATGGAGGTTGGCCAAAAGTATAGAGAAGAAGCGGTAGAGCTTTGAACATGAATTCCCAAGATTTTGATCCGAAAAATAAGTTATCTTGTATCTAATTTTAGGCCCTCTACGTCTCAAAATTTAGAAAAGTTTTTAACTAAAAAGTTGTTAAAAATTCCTTTCTCTTAAATTTGAAAAAAATAATGAATTGAATCCAAGTTGTTTTGGGGGAGATATGATAGAATGAAGAAGAGGTATTGTCGGATTGACAAAAATGAAGCCCGAAAATGCACTTCAAAGAATTTAGTTTCAAGTATAACAAACCTCAAAACTGGAAAAAGTAATCAACATAAAAGCTGTAGCCACTGAAATTTATATGATTTGAAAAAATGAATTTCTTAATTTAGGCCAGTTATGATCAATTTATGATCAAAACAAAATGGAAAGTGATTCCATTATAAGGTTTAAGAATTCCATATACACCATTTCATTTCCAAAAGGAAAGTGATTTCCTTTGTGCTTATCGACGTGTATTAACGTGACTTGGTAAACAATTTAACAATCATATCAAACAATTAATACTTGATGATCAAAGCATATATAAGCATCCATAGAAATCATAACACAATATCAAACATGTGTATATATAAATATAGATGTTAAATAGAGTTTCTCACCATAAACCAAAACGATAAACTTCCTACCAACATTCTAATCAACCAACACTTCACTAACTACTTCCTACTCCATTAAACACTAGCAAACAACACCCTCTCCCTTCCAATAGCTTGGCCGAGGCTTGAGATGGAGGTTGGTCGAAAGTATAGAGAAGAAGTGGTAGAGCTTTGAACATGAATTCCCAAGATTTTGATCCGAAAAATAGGTTATCTTGTATCTAATTTTAGGCCCTCTACATCTCAAAATTTAGAAATGTTTTTAACTAAAAAGTTGTTGAAAATTCCTTTCTCTTAAATTTGGAAAAAGGAATCATTTGAATCCAAGTTGTTTTAAGGGAGATATGATAGAATGAAAAAGAGGTATTGTCGGATTGACAAAAATGAAGCCCGAAAATGCACTTCAAAGAATTGAGTTTCAGATATAGCAAACCTCAAAACTGGAAAACGTAATCAACATAAAAGTTGTAGCCACTGAAATTTCATATGATTTGATTAAAAGAATTTCTTAATTTAGGTCAGTTATTATCAAGTTACGATCAAAACAAAATGACTTATTTTCTAGATTAAAAACTGGGCCAGATAATGCACTAGAAAGAAGTGGATTTTTAACACGGTTAAGTTTAAAATGAGACAAAGTGGTCAACATGTAAGTTGTAGCCACTGGAAAAATAAAGGATGTGAATAAAATAATTTACATTTTGGTTCTGTTTTGAAGAAGTTATGGCCGAGAGAAGAAGAGGTAAATATGGAGAAAAGATGAGCTTGAGTTGAAGAGAATGAACATTGCTTTCTGTTGAATATTTTGACATTATTTCTTTCTAATTTTTTTCCTATGGCTTGGAGGCCATTAAAGAGAAGAGGAAGAAGATGAAGAAGCTTGAGAAAAGAAGAATAAGAAGAAATGTGAAGGAAAGTGAAGAAGGAGGTGGGTATTTATAGAAAAAGAAAGAAGTGGTAAATTTACCAAAATAACCTCTTACCAAATTACCAAACTAACTTTACTTCAACCTAAGTCAATCTCTACTTTTTCAATACTTAACATCATCTTTCACATCTTTACTTTATGTCTTAGTCACTTAAAGATTAAGTAAATAAAAGTAATTATTTTGTTGGATTTTGATGTGATTTGGATTTGATGTTTACTTTTGACTTTTCCTAAACTTGTTTACTTTTCTTAATGATGTTCTAGAATTCTCCTAATCATAATTAGTAAAAGCAAACATGTTTAGTTATTAAAATGTGTAATATATATGTTAAAATAAGTTAACAAAGGCGCAACAATGTTGCGGCAACTTTTAATCGACAAAACGTTGATTTTCGACAAAACGTTTTCTGGTCACATTTTGACGTTTTTGTTAAACTATTTATTCATGTAAACTAAACTTCAAAATAAATTTGTTATTATCTTTAAATAATTAAAACAAGCATATTTGACTTATAAAATAATATAAAACAATATCCAAATCTATTTATAAAAATACGACATCGATTTATCGATATGTGATGAAATTTGTCAACTTTTATAGAACGGGTTTTATATATTTATCAAATGAGTTTGATATAGATTATATATATATATATATTTAAAAGGAATTATTTATCCTTTAAACAAATTTCTCGAATATTTATCCTACTTTATCGGAATCCGACTTTTTTCAATTTTACAATGGAAATCCAAAATCTTTATTCAATATCAAAAATAAGTATACCATTCTTATTTATCATATAAAACATGATTGTTTAAGTTTGAAAATTCTACATTTGAATATTTAAAATAATTAAACATCCCACTTTCAAAGTGGAAAAATTACGGGTCATTACACAAATAAATCTTCAAATAACATTTTATGAATTTAAATAAAATACATGATTTAATTTAAATCAAATTTAGAATTGTTCTAAATAAATTAGACTTCATAGGCCTAATAAAAATTCTATAAGGTAAAAAATTCTGAATTTCACTCATAACTTCCGCTGCGGGCTGGCCCAATTCCAGAATGAAGAAGTATTCAATGTTGAATTAACTACACTTATTATGGAGCGCCTCAACCACTTTACAACAGTTCCAAGCTTCAACGATTGATAAAGAAGGCAACTTCACTCTCTTCTTGAAGCTTAGAAGGTATGTTAGCTCCCCCAAAGTTTAAGGGATGATTCAGTCTCATCATGGACAAGACATATAAAGAATTGAGCAAGGTGTATTCGATGGGATGCACTTGAGTCAGACCCAGCCTAACCTCTTACAAGAAGAATTTGAGAAATTCATTAAAGGATGGAACGACTCCACCCAAGCATATATATTTATTATAAGAAGTATATCCTTGAGGTGCATTATGAGCTCATTAGTCTAGAACATAACTTTATGGGATCCATGATGAAAGAAGATGGTTTGGAGGGATTTCGCAGTTAGCAAAGACAATGACTAGTCAGAGGGGTTTTTAAGACTCTCGGGGCATGTTGATCGTTCAATGGTGGAGGATGATTTTGAATATGTGCTGTTGGAACGATTTTCCACTGGAGTTCAGTTGCTATTGAACGCCTTACTCCGAATGGAGTAGACATGGATGCCTGAGCGGTATAAGAACCAGCCTCAGGAGGAATATAAGGGTCAGAATTGATTCCAAGGCAAGGTGATCGTCAAGTCATTATGAACGTGGTTAGGTGTGTTTTAATTTGAAATTTACTTTATTCAATACCTGCGTAACTGATGTACAGAATCCAACGGATGTCGATGTTCGTTAACCAATTATATTTTAAACATCGATCGAGACAGTGTAAATTGTCAGTCTATGCAGTGTATTTCCTGTGTTCAAAGCATGGTGTATGGAAACAAGCTCCATCATACGATGGAATTGTGTGTTGGATCCTACCTGTTAACAATGAGTCAACGATAACTAAACCATTACCTGAAGTGACATAGAGCTTTCATTATAGGGACACATGATCGTGTTATGAAACTTGAAATATCGATTTGGATATCCAACGTGGAGGCTAGAGTACGTTTGATGCGACTGTTCCACTGAACAGTCTCACTAAAAATTAACCATCAATTCGTGTACGACTGAGACTCAATGAAGCTAACCACATCACCTTACACGTGTGAAAACTTATTGTTAATGCAAAACCAAAGTTAACCATGAAAAAATTAGGATTGTGGGCACTAAGACTCAATGCAAACACCAAGCGGAGAAAGACAATGAGAAGCCCAAGATCTCTTGGTATTTGCCTCGAGTTCGACTCAATTCCTTCCCTAGTTAGCTTCAGCATTGGTTTGCAGTGAAAGGTGAGGCATTAGCAAATAGTCAACTACGAATTTAATTGTCCCTTGTCCATAATTTAGTAGTATCCACCAAAGCATGGCAGCATCAATGTTGACACCACCCCGTGGCAACCATGGTGGCGACATAACCTGAGAACCCACCTTGATTTGAACTAGATCTGAAAACATCAGAGTTGATGAAGAGGGTTCACCTAGAACAAAGTCGGTCGTAATTGTTGGGGCTATAGGTGCGGCGGCGACATGGTGATGGGATCAAAGTGTTCAGGTGGCGATTGGAGACTTAGGCCGCGAGAGCGACAACAATTCGGGGCAGAGATGTTATAAATGAAGATAAGAGTAGTAAAAATACTACGTCCCAAGCCCTTTTATATGAGTTAATTTACAATAAAAATGACTTGGTCGGTACCCATATGATTTAACTATTACTATTGTAAAAAATAAAGCAAAAGGAAAGAAAGTGGGAGAAGAGAGGAGAAATCATACCTGATCAAGTCGTACTATGATCTACAAGATGATCAGAGTCTCCATTTGGTTGCAGGAAAGAAAGGAAATGATACGCTAACTATATGAAGTAATGAATGGTAATCTTTATATATGAGGCCTCAAAGATGATTATTAGCTACCTGACAACCCTTGAGCAACTAAGATTACACCATTTGCCTTGATTCAAAGGATGCTTTTCATGAAAGCATACTTTGAGGGCCAAATGTTATCCAGCATTTGAACTAAGCAACCTCTAAGTTAATCTGGACATCGAGATGAAGACAAAATGGTTCGATGGGGACAAGGTTGAAATGGCTATGGGTGGTGGCTCTATAGATTTGAAGTTGAATTATGCATGAGCATTGTGGTCGGTACCAACCAAAATTATGGTCGATGCCGATATAAAGTTCATGAGGTATTTTGGGAGCTTGTCACGAGATCAAGGATAGAGTGGTAAAGTAGTCATATTGGTGCCAAGTTGATGTGTACTTGAAGAGTCTACTTCTGAAAGGGTAAGTGAATAACTCCAAAGCTTGCAGAAGAGGACAAGTCTCATATATGACAGATCGTATTAGCACTGACATAAAGTAATGGAAAAGTAGTGAACGAAGCTTGAAAAGGTATGGTGTGTAGTCCACATTACTATGGAGGACATCATGATCGGTTGTGGTCGGTAGCAACATGATTTTCCTTCTTAAATTGACTTAATCTTTCTTCCTATTTTCTCGAATTTGGATTGTTACTTGGTCTTCCACAATCTGGCGACTATGGTGGACGATCCGGCTATAAATAGGAGCATAATGGCAACTTAGAAAGGACTTCTTGGCCTCCATATTTTTCATCTCATATTCTCTACTAACTCTTATTCACTAAGGGTTGTTTACTTGCTGTTTAGATTTGAAATTTGTTGTAAAGCTCTCGTGCTTGTGATTATTCTGAAACTAATAACACTAAAGTGGACATAGGCTATAGAATTTATCGAACCACTATAAAATTCTCCATGTTCTTACTGTTTTTGTTTATATTATTTAGATCTATCTAGTTTTCATTCGATTGGGAGAGTTGTGTCATCTTCTGGTTCAACACTGTGCAATGTTATGCCCAGTGCACACTATAGCATACATCAAGCAACCAACAACACTCGCATATGACACCCAGGCATTGTCCTTCGAGATTAGAGAGCCTGTACTAGAAAATTATGTATGCAAAAGCATGAGTATATTGATTGCCTTTGTTCCCTTAATGCGAAATTGAGCGAGTACCTTACAAATATATTCCTTTTGAGTGAGTCTTGTTGATGGAATTTTTCATCCTTCAACTCCTCGAACCGGTGCTAAGTAGTTTGTTTGTTAACTCCTCGCTAATTTGGAATAAGCAAAACTAAGTGATCTTAATTAATTCGTTAAGTAGGGATTATGATGCTGAATGCTTACACAATCCTGTAGCTGCACTTTAACTGCTTGTTAAAGTGTCAGATCTAAGCCACCATGTTATTCAAATATGGAAAAACATGAATATTGAGTTAATAACGTAAACAGTAAAAGGACACAAGATTTACGTGGTTCAGATTTTAAGTAATCGTACGTCCATGGGGAAAGTTTTCTTTTCTCCTCTTTTATTTGATTTGGTACAGAATTCCATGGAGATGAGTACAAGAGAACTTTAAAAGTTTCTGAAAAAAGAAAAATGTCAGTAGAGAAGTCCCTTTCATCTCCAGTGTTTTTCCTATTTATAGTGGTAGATTTAACTCGGATCGCTGGAGCTTCTTTCTGTTTATTACACCTCAACCCTTGGATTTCGTCACGTGTCTTTTATCCATTTTACTTGTTTTATGTGACTGGATCACTGACGTGTTTTTGGCGGGAATTTTGAATTGAGATGGGAATCCCCCAAAATTATGGTGGGAGTATTCAAATTTGAATTCATCTTGTTCTTAAGTTTTGAGTGTGGCATTCTTTGCTATTTGTGATGGGCAGTATACACTACTATGGGGTGAAGTCTATGAAGAGAGGTAGATCCAGACATCGCCTAGCATCCAAATTATATTGCCCTACCGGTGTCTTTGCTTTCTTTGTATGATTTGTCACCATGTCGAGTCAGAATGGGGTAGCTCTTTATATTCTATGCTAAATGCTTTGTTGTTTGTCTGTAGGATTGAGCATGTGTTGAAGTATATTTTGGGTGACCGTGTATACAGCCCCTAATGGAGTGCTTTAGGCTCTGTATAGCATTGTCTTGGTTGCCTGTGGTGTATGCTTGTGCGGACTTGCTCCTAGGCTTTGTACTCTAATCCGGTCTCTTCTTCTGGAGATGGCCGATGCATTCCACTTTGTCTTCCTATGTCTACATCTGTTTCTTTGTGCTACATCTTCTAGTAAGAACGAGTGTAACACATGTCCTCTAAGTCAGCCATGATCCTAGGTCATGGTGGACTTGTCATCATAGGCACCTGGTCTGTATCTCTGACTTTCCTTTTAGATGCCTGCTGTTTATGCTCCGACCTATTGTGACCTACCCCCTGTTTCGAGAGCGAAATGCCCTTGACCGTAAGTACAGCTGAATATTAGACCTACCCCTATTCTTGGGCGAAACATCTATTTTGACCTACCACATGTTCAGGGGTGAAACGTCTGTTTTGACTTACCTCATGTTCTAGGGAAAAATGTCCTTTACTATAAGCTTAGTATGACCTACCCCTTATTCTAAGGCAACATGTCAAAACGCATGCTGAGCCGAATTCTTCTCCAACGTCACTGTTCTTATTTCTGAGATTGCCGTTATTGTTCTTATATGAAATCATACCTTTGGAACATTGGCGGTGGGTGAGGAAGAGTGAATCGTCATGCTTTGGGCATGGTCATTCCCATTGCGGGAGTAGATTCGACTGAGAAGTCAGGTCATGATATAACCTACGATCGCATGCACATGATTTTTTTTAAACTAGTTAGGGCATTTTAATATTCGTACGTCTAGTGTGGTATGTTGAAATAACCGACATAAGTGTTCTTTATACTGGTTCAGGCAGTCTAATATCTCTAGAACCGGTCTTTGTGATTTGTCATCGTAGAAAATTTCATACCAGAGTAGAGAAATTTGTCATCCAATCCAGTGAAATATTTCGGTTGAAGAGCCGGACTTGCCTTGATGCAAGTCCAAGTGTGTAGGGCCAGGATCACCATTCTAAGTGTTGAGATTACCGTTATTTCCCACCAATCAAGCGTTTTGCTGAGTCAGTAACTACTGGCAGCGACCTGTGACGATTTATTTAGGTTTTTTTAAGGGCAGTACAAATATTTTTATACTGGTTCATGTTATACAATGTCCCTACATCTAGTTTATGATGTTGTTACTTCTTTGCAATACTATAATGTACATCATGTAAGCGACGTTACACAAAATAAGGTCTGAGATGCTCTGAATTCCACATTCTTGGGGCTAGGTTACCATCAGATCTGGACAATTGGTATACTCCGTTTGCCAAAACTTCCGCTATAACTTATGGACCTTCCCAGTTTGGTCATAATGCTCCATCGGCTGGATCTTTTGTATTGGCCATTACATGCCATAGCATAAAATCCCCCTTGCAAAAATTCTCCTTGAGTCTTGCATTGTAACTCTTTGCCGATATGTTGCCGCTACTACTGCTGCTTCAACCAGTATTTCTTGAAGGAGGTCCAGAGCAGCATCTTTCAGTTTCTTATTCTTTTTCGTGGTGTATGACACCCTTCTACATGATGGAATTTCTACTTTAACGGGTAACATGCCTCGTATCCATATATTAGTGAGAAATGTGCATGACCTGGGGATCTGGTTGATGTTCGATAAGCCTATAGCACTAAGGATAATTCTTCTGCCCATCTTCCTTTGGCCTTATGTAAACTTTTCTTGAGCAATTTTTTGATGGTCTTATTTGCAGCTTCAACCTATCCATTTGCCTGTGAGCGAGCGACTGAGGAAAAACATTTTATTATGCCATTCTTCTTGAAGAGTTTCGTGAATTCCTTGCTTTCAAACTAGGTACCATTGTTGGAAATGATTTTGTAAGGTATCCCGTGGTGATTATATTCCTCACTACAAAATGTGACTATTTTCTTTGCAGTAATTGTGGCTAGAGGTTCCGCCTCTACCTATTTGGTGAAGTAATCCACAACCACTATAGCATATTTGGCTCCACCCTTCGATATTGGAAGAGGCCCCATCAGATCAATTCCCCAAATGTCAAACAACCATGAGCTTGCAAGTGGGATGTTCATTGGATGGAAGTATGGGAATATTGGCGAATTGCCAACATCTGTCGTATTTTCTTATAAATTCCTTTGCATCTTGAAGTGCGGTTGGCCAATGGTAGCCATGCCTCAGCACCTTTTTGATAATTTGTTTCCTCTAGAGTGATCGCTGCACTGTCCTTCATGTACTTCCCTCATGACCCATTTCCCCTCTTCCTTGGAAATACACCTAAGATAAGGAGTAGCGTATCCTCTCTTGTATAATGTGCCATCAAAGAAGGAGTAGTATGGGGCTTGATATCTTATTTTCCAGGCCTCGTTCCTATTTGGGGGCAAGACCCCACTCGGGAGATATCATTTGATTTGAGTCATCCAGTTGTTCTCTTTAGCTGGTTGAAGTGAGAATCCTGCAGCGAGTTACTCTTGATTTTCCATTGTTCCTTGATTCTATGCATCCTAAACGGTGGCCCGTTGGTCTTGGGTAAGAACCAGTATCTGATTTGACTTGATTATGTTTGGCTCTGCTTGACATCCGGTTAGTACCACCTTTATTTCACGGCCAATTTTAGTATTGGCCAGTTTTGCTAAAAAGTCAACGAATGAGTTTCTTTTATGATGGATTTGTTCTATCTCGGCAAGCTTGAATTATTCTAGCAATTCCTTGGACAACTTTGCATATTTAGCTAAGGTGGGTTCCATTGCTTGATAATTACCCTGCACTTGATTGATGATTAACCGAGATTCACTATGAACTTTGACATGCGTTACCTTCATTACCTGGGCCATTAGCAGGCCTACGAGGAGAGCTTCATACTCTGCTACATTGTTGGTTGCACCGATACTGAGCTGCACTACCCCGTAAAACATTTGCATGTCCGGCGTGATCAATACATATCTAATTCCTGCTCCCTATTCGTTTGATGCTCCATCCATGAACAGGTGCCAAAACTGTGAGGTGCTTGCATTTTCTTCTACTTAGGGCTCAGTCAGTAACGTGCATTATGAAATGAAATCGGTAAGTGCCTGACCTTTGATGGCCTTCCTGGGACAATAGGTTATGTCATACTGGCTGAGCTCCATGTCCACTTTAGTAGATAACCCGATATCTCTGGCTTTTGCAGTATTTTCCTAAGAGGTTTATCTGTAAGGACTTTGATGGGATGTGCCTAAAAGTAGGGTTGCAACTTTATGGCTTTAAGAAGCAAATTGTAGGTGAGCTTTTCAACAATCGACCGGTTCAGCTCTACCCCTGACAACCCTTGCTTGTAAAATAGATAGGCCTCTATATCCCTTCATCCTCTCGTACCATTGTAGCACTAATAGCCCGATCAGTTACGACCAAATAGATATACAAATCCTCACCTATTATTGGTTTCGACAATATAGGAGTGTTGTAACGACCCGTAATTTTACCACTTTGAAAATGGAATATTCAAACTTAAATAATCATATTTCATGTGATAAATAAGAATGGTGAACTTATTTTTAAAATTAAATAAAGTTTTTGGACTTTTACCGTAACATTGACAAAATTGACAAAAGCCGTTTTTGGATAAAATTGGATATACGGTCAAATAATTGTTTTAAAAGGAATAACTCCTTTTAAAATCATTATATAAAGATAATAATATGTTGATAAAAAATTTGTAATTATATATATATATACTTATGTTATAGTGATTAACAAATTTCGTCGCGCATTGACAAAATCAATGTCGTATATTTGCAAATGAATTTTGATATTGTTTTATATTATTTTAGAAGTCAAATATACTTGTTTTAATTATTTAAAAATGATAAGAAATTTATTCTAAAGTTTGGTTTACATGAATAAATAGTTTAACAAAAAGGTTAAAATGTGACCATAAAACATTTTATCGAAAATCAATGTTTTGTCGAATAAAAGTTGTCGCAGCGTTGTTGCACCTTTGTTAACATGTTTTAACATATATATTTTAAATTTTAATAACTAAACATGTTTACTTTTATTAATTGACTAGGAAACTTCTAGAATATAATTAACAAATAGAAAAAGAAAAGTCAAAAAAGTAAACATCACATCAAAATCAAACCAAATCTTCTCATTAGCCACTTTTCCATCCAAATACATTTGCTTAGCTCTTTAGTGACTATGACATAAAGTAATAAGTGATGGTGAGTGTTGAAAAAGTAAGGTTACTTTAAAGTTAAGTAAGGTTATTTTGGTAATTTGGTAAAGGGATATTTTAGTAACTTACCACTTCATTTTTGTCCTATAAATACACATCCATCCTTCTCATTTTCTCACACAAATCATTCTTTTCTTCTTCTTCCTTTAAGCTATGTTAATGGCTTCTTCTTCTCTTCTTTTCCTTACTAACTTTTCTTAAAATCATATCAAACCAACTCCAAACTCCACCAAACTTTTCCAAAGTTCTTATATCATCATTAAAACATGGTTTAGCATCTATGAAGTGAAGAAATATTGGAGGAAGAGGTGGAATAGGAGGAGGCCGAACCTATCGAGGAGGTAGGAACAAGTTAGAAAGCTCCGGTGTAAGAAAAAGAGAAGGAAGTGCTGCCTGTTTCATTCCATGGAAATATGAGGAAGTTTAAAGTACTGCGGAAGCTCTGCAAAATTTTTGAGAGTTTGAAAGAAGGGATTGATAGGATAAAGCAAAGAGGAATGAAGTAGAAGCTGATTAGTTAAAGTTAACAATTATTTTAGTGAAGTGTTGTTGATAAGAATGTTGGTAGAAAGTTAATCGATTTGGTTAAAGGTGAGAACTCCTAAACTATTATTATTATATTTTTGGATGATGATATGATGTTTGCAATGAATGTTTAATATGCGTTGATCATTAAGTTTGGTTGTTTTCATATGAATGTTGAATATATATGTAAGTCACGCAAATACACGTTGATAAGCACAAAGGAAATCATTTTCCTCTATATTTAATGAAATGGTGTATATGGAATGTTAAACCTCCTTAAAAATGATTTAAAATGTATTTGAATTTATTTATAAACATTTAAAAGTGTTTTGGTGAAGTTTGAATGAGAAATGGAAAATTTAGTTAAAAATAAGCGCGCCGCGTAACGGTTTCGATATATCCCAGAATTCTTCGAGATAAGAATTTTCCGAATATGCGTAACGCGTAAAAATAAGTGTAAAAGTTGGAATATAGCCCGGAATTCTTCGAGATAAGAATTTTTCGAATCATTATATCCATAGTTTTCCAGCGAAGAAAGAAAATCAAGATTTCGATAAGTAGATTTTGAAATATGAGTAAAACAAGTTCTGGAAAAATCGCGGTTTTGCAGTTCGGAATCCAAAATTGGATTTCTTTGAAAATGATGTTTTAAATTGTTTAAAAATGTAGAATAAATCTTTAAAATGTTTTAAAAGTGATTTGAGTAATAAAAATGGATTTTCAAGTAGTAAAAAGTCGTTTTGATCAATATAGCTTAAAAAGGAACTTTTCGTAGCACTTTTTTATAACTTTTGAAATATAGTTTTAAATGCAAGCGTTCTTTCCCAAATCTTTTATAAATGTTTTTAAATGATTAATAAAATGTTTTAAAGATGATTTGAAGGATTTATGAAGCGATCAAATGTTTTAATAATTTAGAGTCGATTAAATAACTTGACCGCCTTTTGAGTGTAAAAGAGATAGTGTCTAGGCTTGGGTTTGGAAAACCAGTTTCCTGCTCTCCCTGGCTATCCGGACTGGCCCGACGGAGAGGATAATAAATTTGGATCAAAATTTCCCAAAGAATAAAGAATATTGTTTTCCAGATTTAAACAACTTGGATTTTATAAAGATGATCTTCTTGTACTCGGTGTTAAAGCTTGAAGAGGGAACTCGTACTATTCGTGGAATTTAAAAGGTGATTTCACCGTTATTTTGCCCATAGTACTGGTTGAATACGGGAATTGATATTGAGTAGAATTAGATGATTTCCATAGATTTTACTCACTTAATATTTACTGGTTTTGAGATTAACATCCTAGATAACATGGTTTTAACTCAATCAAAATTTTGAGTTTTGAATTAAGAAATCATTGTTAAGATTTAAATGAAATGATTTGGAAATATTTTCCTCAGCAAAAAAGGAAATGATTTTGAATTATTCCAAGTTTTAAAAAAAGGGTTTAAGTAATCAAAGGATTTGATAAGAGTGGTTTAATGATTCCGTATATACTAGAAGGAATGTTTTAGAAATATATATCTCCAAGTGAGATTTTGATAAAAAGGACTTAATCAATTAAAGAATGATTTGGAACATCTTTTTATCGATGATTGGTTCGAAGGAACTGGGGTCGGATTTGGGTAATTCCTATTCAAAGACCACTTCGAACCAATTTACGTATTCGAAGTGAAGACATGGATATGATTTGGAAGATGGAATGTAGGGCAGCTTGTCACTGACCCTCGGGGGAAATTTCCCATATCATATTTTGTGACAGTAGTTCTTCATTTAAAATCTTCGATGCAAGGACTTCTCGCTACTAATCCTAGGGGTAACTCCCAATAGGATGTGGTAGGAGAGTACATTCGGTTTGTCCTATTTCTGGACAACTTGTATGGATGAATATCTGACCTTGTATTTATAATTACATTGATTGATCTCTATGAACGTATCATCTGTTTGGTGGCGGAGAAGGCAACTTCCCTTAGCTTAACACCCTTTTCTGAGACATACGAGCTCATGAGTTATACGTTTGTAGAAATCGGTTGTGTGGTCATGGAATGGCAGTGTGGCATTCAAAGTGGAATGTGCTATATGAAAGGTAAAACGTTACCTCAGGCCCCATCAACCAGAAATGGGATAAACAAGGTAGATGCGGCAGGGTTAAGTGGGTTGCTTAGGAGATGGTCATCACTTTTCTAGATAACCCTCTATATATCGGGTATGTTGTGTATGCTATGAGATGTCTCGGATAGGTTGGTAACGACCAAGGTGATGTCATATTCAGTACTATCAAGATGAAAGGGGTAGGCCAGTTCTGTGTTGGTATAGGCGTTCAGTATCTGGACCCTAGGTACATCCCTCTAGAGGTGTACTGTATATAAAGTAGTCCATCACCTTGTCATTTATATGGAAATACATTCTCCAATAAGCGCCTTCAGACTTAATTGTAAACCTATTATGCCTTCAGACTTACTTGAAAAGTGTTTTCAAAGAATGTCATTAAAATTAATATCAAATGTTTATTTTTGCGTAGCAAATATTTGGTTATCATAAGGTAAAAACCCGTTCCATGTTTATGTGCGGCGTAGTCTTATGAGATACCTTTTGTTTTCAAATATCGTATTTTGAGTTCTCACACTAATCACATGACTGACCCGGAGTTTATTTTTCTTTTCCCTTAAACTCTAGGTGCCCTAATTTCCCCAGGCAATCTAGTAGTCAGGTTTAGTTAGAAGAAATATGGAAAAGCTCGGAACATGGAGTTAGAAGATTCTTTTAAAGATTGTTATCCATTTCCAACACACTCATGTACTATTGTATTCCGCATTTGTAAGGACGGATATTTATAACTGTCCATGTTTAACTCTGATAAATGTATTTAAATTTCCTGCTGCAAAGATTATATCTTGAAATAATATATGTTATTTCATTCGTGTGAGATTCTGTTCTGTTTTCTTTCTTACCCTTAACGATCGGGTTTCCGGCACTTGGATTTGCGGCACGTGAATACCGAGGATGTATTAGTGTCGATTTTCGAGGGTTAAAAATCTGGTTTGTTACAAGTGTTGACCAAATGGTCTTTTAGATTGTAGAGCGCTGCTTTACAGTCCTCGGTCCATAAAAAATTGCATCTCTTCTTTACTTGTTCGAAGAATGGGATGCATTTGTTTGTAGCTTTAGATATGATCTACTAAGGGTTGTTATTATACCATTTAGGCTCTTTAAATCTTTCGATTTCTCTGGGATTTTCATCTTTCTTATAGCATCAATCTTCTCATGGTTTGCTTTGATTCCTTATGCGCTCACTATATATCCAAGAAACTTGCCCGACTAGATAGCGAAAGTGTATTTTAGAGGATTCAATTTCATGCGATACTACCTTAAAACCACGAAGTTCTGTTCCAAGTCTTTGATGTGATCTGGGGCTGCCTTTGACTTAACTAACATACCATCTACATACAACTCCACATTCTTTCTGATCTGTTTGGAAAACATAGTATTAACTAACCTCCAATAGGTAGCCCCTGCATTCTTAAGTCCGAATGGCATGACTTATAGCAGCACAACCCTTTGTCTGTTACAAAACTACAGTGATCCTGATCTGGTTCAAACATAGCTATCTGATTATATCCTGAATAGGCATCTACGAATGATAATAGCTCATGTCCACTAGTTGCATCTATTAATTGGCCGATCTTGGTAGGGGAAACTATCTTTTAGGTAGGCCTTGTTAAGATCAGTGAAGTCTATGCAAGTTCTCCACTTCCCACCGGGCTTTTTTACCAATACTGGGTTGGTGATCCACCTAGGATAGTACACTTCCCTAATGAACCGGTTCTCCTTTAGTTTCTTAACTTCTTCATCATTGCATTATATCTCTCTTGGTCTAGAGTTCGACATTTGTGTCTGATGGAGTGTGCATCTAGGTCGATATTCAGTGCATGACAAATGACGGTTGGGTCTATTCCCACCATGTCTGAATGGGTCCAAGCAAACACTTCTACTGATCATTTTAGGAAGTTTATTAGCTCGTCCCGAGCTACCATACTAAGGTCATTTCCTATTTTTAGCACCTTGGAGGGATCTTCTGGATCTATCTGTATGTCCTTAGTATCATCTACTGGTTTCAATTCCTTCTCTGTAACAACCCAAAATTTAACTCGTAATAATTAATTCATTGATTAACTAAACAATAAAATAACTTTGTGAAATTCTCATAATTGAGCCACGGGAGTTGCACCATTATGTCCGTGGTAATTTTCTAGTAAATTTCCATATATAGAACGTCAGAATCCGAGTCAATATGAATAAGTTACGCACGAAACAAGAATTGGAAAATAAAAGAGAGAGAAAAATATATGGGGAGGTCGACCATCCCACTGCCTAGGTCGATCGGTCGGTCGACCTGGCATAGTGGGCGGTTGACCCTAAGGTCGACCCACCTCAAGTGAATGAACGAAGGATTCATTCTTTTGTTCCAGTAGATAGCGAACGCATCATTTTGCATTCTTCTATTCCATCTGGTCCTTCCGTGCTCCCATCCGATGGCTCATATTCAGCCTATGACGTGGTTGCATCCTATTCAAACACCAAATCCAACGGTCTGAGATCCACTTCTACCCCTATAAATAGAACCCTAGGCCTAACACTTTTTCTCATTCTATATTTTCTCCGCTTTGGTTCATCTTTTCAAGAAGGACCCTAAAAGGAATAATTTTTCAAGGAGAGAATCTTTTTAATAAAAATATTTTAACAACCCCAAGTGGATCCGTGAAGGCCTAAAGGGAAGAGCTAAGGACCAGAGATGAGTGATTGTAATTATTTTAAGATTTCTTTAAGTAATTTAAAATAATATGGTTTTCAATAGTTGTAGTTTTACTACGATTTTTGGAATAGACTTTTCAGTAGTTTATTTACAGTTTTTTTCAGTCTATTTCCTTTCAGTTATTCTTTTCAGAAATTTTAATTTATTTCTGTTAATTGTAGCTTTTCCATTTATTTATAGTTATTTACAGTATTTTAGTTTATTTACTGTTATTTATATGTTATTTACATCTTCTTTCTACGCTTTGGATTTTCTTCTATTTTCAGTTTTCTTTTATTCCTCCTTCTTCTTCGCATATGGATTAGAATAGGATTAACGCGAATACGGATTAAATTGTAAGAAAACTAAAATAATGGAATATAAGACGTAAATTTCAAAGACTGTAATATAAATGGAATTGGACTGAAATTACGCCTAATTATGACGTTAATTGGACTGAATTAAAAAGATTGGCCTAGTTATGATTTAGAATTATAACTAAAAAGTGTAAAAGATGAAAGAAGCTTATTTTCACAGTTAGACCTTGGGTTAAGTAATAAGCATGATTATAACATAGGTTATAATAAGAAAAAGAATAGAATAAGGCTTATTCTAAGACTTAGGATAAATTAATAAGCACAGATAGTAGAGAAATATGTAAAGGCTTATTTAAATAATTTACCTAAGTTAATAAACAAAGATGAAAGTAGGATCTGTACTAAAAAATATTCCCTATTAGACAATACGGTGAGCCTAGGGCACGCTTATGCTAAGAATGGTAGTAATTGGTCAAACAGAAGTCCAAATCACGGGGGATTTGGATAAGGGGTGCAACTAGATATTATTTGGATGAAGGGCCAATACCAACAGCATTTCCCCTATAGATTCTATGGACACGCGGTGATCTCACATTAGCTTGAAGTGAGATGAGGGGCACGCTTATGCTGGAAGTTGGAGGTAATAAGAAGACCCAATAGGTGGAGCAAAAGGTAGTATGGGCATGGTTGCAGTTACGCATGCGACTTCCATTTCGGGTGCTCAGTAATAGCTATGAGTTCCAAGCGCTTAGTATGGGTGTCTTTCGTAGACACCATTGCTTTCTATATAGGGAGCTATATATGTCATCCGGATTCACAGTAGTAGCTCTGTGCATCTTCCATAGATACCATTGGCTGCTGTGTAAGGAGTTATATAGCGGCTGGTTCGTAGTAAGGTCTATGGAGTAGTAGGTCGATCAAAAAGGGTAGAATTAGGGTTACCTCCTAATTACAGGATTAGGAATTCAGCCTAATCAAAGCATAAATCAAGGATAAGTGCAAGCAATCAAAGTTAACCTATCTTATAAATTGAGCAATATTTAATCGTACTTATTTCCAGTTTATATATTTCCCATTTCCTTTATTATCCTTATTTATGCTAGAACTGTTGTAGAGTCTATTATTTTTATCTTGCTTAAAGACTCTTGTAATTACTATCATTCACCAGACTTTTAGTCTGACCCACTCCTCTATTTTCCCCTTTTCCCCCCTTAGGCAATCAAGGGAGAAGTCAGTAGATTGCTGTTGCTTGGTGGATTCTTGGAGGAGTTCTCTACTATGTATTTCTTCTATTTCAGCTTTAGTTCTTTCTATATACTAGCTTATTTTAAGAGATATTATGTACTCTGTTTTTTTTTGAGACTATGAGTTTTTGTTTCATGAGACATATTGGATTTTTAGACATGTATGTGGTATTTGGTATTTGACTTATTTATGAAGCAATTGTGAAGCTTTGTTTTAATTAAGTTATTTTTTTAAGTTTCCGCTGTTTTTATCTATATTTTTCTTATGAATCTTAGTCTCTGTTAGCTTTAGTTATATCTACAACACACCACACCTTTTAATGTATCCTTTTGGGTATATTAAGGGGTGTGGGGTGTTTCACTTGGTATCAGAGCCTAAGGTTACAGGATTTCTAAAAATTTATTTTAAAAAGTAAAGTATTTTCCAAAATAAATTGTTTTAAAAGTATTTTTCAGAAAAGAACTCTTAGAAATAGTTTTTAAGTATAAAAAAGTTTTTATAAAAATCCCCTCAAAGTCCAGTTCAATCCTCTATTGATTCTTTCGAGCCTAAGTTTCCTTTTCTTTGCATAGTATAGTCGACTGGTTCCGTAAAGCTACAGTACCGGAGGTGCAAAGGCAAGCGCCCAATACAACACCGGTAGGTGGAAATCCCATTAATCCACCTACACCAGCCGATTTTTCTAAGCTATGCAAGGACTTCACTACCATAGGGGGCGGAACGTTTTCTGGCACGGAGGATTTCAAGGAGACACAAGCTAGGTTGGAAGATATAAAGCAAAAGTTTAGGCGGTTAGGTTTAGAGGACCAACATCGAATTCAACCTACTTATTGGAAGCTAAAGGAAGAAGAGCTTAAGGCGGTTCCTACAAGCTCTAAGAAGCCATGGTGGAAGGGCAAGAAGGATAAGAGGAAAAGGGAAGGCCCTCAGAAGCGAATCAAGAAAAGTGGGAGATGTAACCATTGTAGAATGACTGGCTATTACGAAAGAGACTGCAAGAGAGAGAAGGTGAAGAAGTGTTACAGCTGTGAACAACCCGGTCATCTTAGTAAGTTTTGTCCTTAGAAGATGGGGCAGGGAGCGAGTGCACCTACAGTGTAGGTTCAGGCTTTGGATGCAACACCTTCCAGCAGCGGACCGGTCGAGGTAGGAAAATTTGGTTTCTATTTCTGATTTTCCCATTCAGACTCTTTTCGATCCTAGAGCATCACACTCTTTCATCTCTAGTTCTTTGGTAGATTTTTTGCACTTAAACATCTCTTTAGTAGCAGACCCCATTGTTGTTTCAAACCCCATGGGAGGATCGGCACTCTTGTCTATGGTTTGTAGGGGTTTGAAAACTTTTATCCTAGGCGTAGAATTTGACTATGACGCCTATATTTTGGGATTTTCGGGGTATGGGATGATTTTGGGAATAGATTGGCTATCCACATATGGAGCTATATTAGATTGCGAGAGAAGAGTCGTTAGACTAGAGACATGCATCAGTAGGACTCTCGAGATTTCTTGCGACCCGCAAGGGTCAGTTATGTTGAGCTTCCTTTATTCCCTCGATTCATCATCATCAGAGTTAGAATCGGTTCCTGTCGTTAGAGATTTTTCTAGACATCTTTAAGGAGGTTAGGGGACTACCCCCTAAGAGAGGGATTGACTTTAGGATTTATTTTGCTAGCCAGTAGCATTACCCGTAGAGCATATGGCGCCTAGGGAAAGGAAGGGATTGAGCAAGCAGATCCGTGAGCTTTGGAGAAAGGTTTCATAAGAAGAAACATATCGGAATAGGGAGCGCCAGTCGTCTCTGCTACCAACACAGGTGGTTCTCTTTGACTTTGCATTGACTATAAAGAATTGAATAAGCTCACAAAGAAGAACCATTATCCACTCTCTAGGATAGATGAACTTTTCAACCAGTTAGTTGGCTCTTTAGTATTCTCCCAGCTTGATTTAGCCACTGGATTTCATCAACTTAGGGTCGCTGATGATAACATTGATAAGACCACATTTTGAACACCAAACTGATTCTTTGAGTGGTTAGTCATGACTTTTGGGCTAACCAATGTCCCAGCCTATTCTATAGATTTGATGAACCATGTTTTTAGGGATGTCCTAAAATAAAGTTCATGGTGGTATTCATGGTTGACATTTTGGTGTTTTCCAAGAAGTACGAAAGAGCATGTTATTCATTTAAAGGAGGTTCTTTGTATGCTTCATGTTCGTCAGTTGAGAGTAGAGTTCTTGAAGTATCACTCTTGAAGTGCGTTTATTGAGGCATAGAGAATGTCTAGACATGTTAGGGATTTAAGATGTACATTTAGGATTGAGATTATGGAAATCCAAAAGGAGGTAGGCAAAGGTTAGAGATGTACAATAAAGTTCAGTAGATAAGCAGAGAAGAAAGTCCATGTGTAGGCAATTGCAGAAATTATAATTGTCTCAGACAAGTGGATTTGACGGAGATGCCTTAGAATAAATATGAGTATACAAAAGGAATAGGAGTAAAAGCCTTTAGTTTTGGAAAAGTACTCCGAGGGTAGTAAGTAGGAAGATCCACTTTATGCTAAGCCCAATAAAATGAAATTTTCGAAATTTAAAAAGTTGAAAAAAATAATTGTAATTGTTGGGATTGAAAAATTTTGTGACGCCCCACCTCTATGCCCACGCTAGCCAAGAACACTATGGTGTAATGTTGTCAACTAGCACGGAGAATAAGGCTGTTGATGAGCGACCATCCGTGTAATTACTTTGTGCGAACACCGATATGTCAGATAGTATAACATGCATTCTTATTTCAGGAGGAAATCCGACATACCGATGCAAACACAAAGCTACTACACAGTGGCTATAATAGTTTAGGACAATAAATATAAAAATAACACAGATAACATAAATGCGGAACACAGATGGAACAAAAAGTCTCATATATATAATAACTGGTATCAGTTACAATACATTTGACACAATACATATGATACAACTACAACTGTCGACTCTGGAAGTTATATATACAAGTACATTATCAACTAATATACTTGAATACATATCATCCTATACAATGACATGACTTCTACAAAACGACGAAGACTACTTCAGAAGATATAAAAAGTCTTCATATCCTGAACAACAACTCAAAGCAGGAAATCTACAACCTGAAACAACTCGGGTCTGACCCGAGTATTAAATTCAAAAGAAAATAATACACGGGTCAGTCTAATTCAAACTCAGTTATTAATGCACAGGAGCAACAATAATCAATATCGAATAGACAACAGTCACAGAAATCTCGTATATCCAACTTCTCGATAAGAGAATCGGATAACGGCAAATATAACACTAAATAGTGTTAAATAACAAATCAGCAAATCCAAATCATCAACAGAGATAAATAAACAATTTATCAAATCGACTAAATCAATTTTAAATCAATTTGAAATTGTCACTTTAAAACCATCAAAGTTTGATTGGGCTGCCGTACACGCACGCGTGTACGGCCTCGCCACTAGTATAAAATGCATAAAAGATCAAATGCATCAAAAGCAAAAGAAATACCAATAAAATCAAGGCGGTGTGGCTACAGTACGCACGTACATACATGCGCACTGCCTCGCCAACTCGAGTGCACAAGATCAAATCAAAATCAGATTCAACACAAGTGCAAATGGCCTCGTCCAAAATATCAATGATCACTGCAACAATGAAATGAAACAATGCAGGCAGTAAAAGAGGCAACAAGTGATGTACAAATGAGTACATCATTAAAACAAGATAGACTATAAGTCAAATGCCAGCGTATATGAATGTGCTTCAGTGAAACATACATCTGTATACATACATGAATGTATGTATACAAATGGTAAAGTGAACAGAAGGCAAATTGAACAACTACAAGTGCAGGTAGCAGAAATAATGCAAACTACAACATGAATAGCAGCACATTCAAGGTGCACAGAGAAATGTGCACATGACAATATGACAATTTCATAAACAAGTTCAAGTGTGCTAATGCATAAGAACATGAAGATATGCAACTCAACTTAACTATTATGATCAAACTCAGTTCAACATGACGGCAAGCAGTGCCACGAGGCCACCAAACCGTAAACAGTGAAGGCCACTATACCGAAAAGAAATAAGATGGCCAAGTGACAATGTACATGCTTCCAAAACTGTCGGGCTATGAAAATGAACCACACAGTGGATGTCCAAACAGTAATGTAGCAACAAAATGAAACAGTGGACAAAACTGCCTTAGCAAGTAACATGAACAAGTCTCAAACTCAAACCAGCATAGAAATGCACCAAGACACAACAGGAAAACAAGTAACAGTACAGTGTGGAACTGGAATGTACACTGAAGCAATTTAAACATGTTACAAGTGAACGCAGATGTCTAACATGATCAAAGACAAGAGTGAAAAATGGAATACAACAGCAATATAATCAAGTTCATCAATTCACATGAACTAGACTACATGAAAATGCAACATATAGACAACAGATGTGAATGCAGACAACAAATACTACAACTACATATACCACATATATCGACCATGCAACAGATACATGATCGAGGATGCAGACTCCAGTACGTCAATCATGAACTTGAAGACATTATCAAGTTAATGCCATAGTTTAACCCAGACAAGTTCGAAATCAATACCAGAAACAGTGCTTACATCAAACAAATGCAAGGCAAAAATCGAAACAATTTCTGAAAGAGTAAACCTTCATCACAAGGTAAAAATGCCAATTCATAGCCGGGTGTGACAATGTCAACAGAAAATAATCAGAGCCGAGGCCAAAAAGGAAGACGAGAAACAGTCGAGCAAATTCATTTCGACCGTGAAAATGACAAACAAAACAAAGTCACGGTAGAAGTTCACATAACAACATCAATATCCAACATCGAACGAAAACAACAGTTAATGGCCGAAGTTATGAAACAACTAATAAAATCGAACAAGGATAAAAATACTACCAGAGGCAGTAAAGAGTATAGTCGAAACCAATAAGGTCGACACCATTCTCTTAATAAATTTGAGTATCGAAGCACAGTTCAATAAAATCTCAAGCCAAGGCCGATGATCAGAGGTCAAACAATCAAGAGTTTACAAGTTAAAAGAAATAGGAAACAGTCAAAAAATACTTTAAGAAAGATTTTGTATTAGGAAAATATCGGTTTGACTGTTTAAAATCAAAGATCGAACGATAAATAATCGAAGCCATGAATCAAAAGAATTTCCAAAAATATGAAAGTGTAATAATAGAAAGAATCAACAACGTGGGGATGAAGTAAATCAAATCTGACTTGTATATAAACCCAGAAATCATCATCGACTGGGTGTGGTGATTCAGAGCAACAAAAACAGAAACCAAAATCATCACTGACAAAACAAATCGAACGCAAGGCATAATACCAAATCGAATCAGATGTGAGTGAAATAGAAAAAAAATCACTCATCAGTAAAACCCAATTCGAATTCGCAAAGCAAGAAGAGACCGAAGTCAAATACTATCACAAAATTACGTATATAAAGTTGAATTAGATGTGAGTAAATTACTCACCATTTTCGAAGTCCACGAATTTGAGCAAAAATCATACCGAAGTCAGAGATCGATAAAATCAGATTTGAGGCAAGGCGCATCAACGACGCCGCAGTTCATCAAAGTATCAGAGAATTCCAGAGTCACCACAAAGATAATCGCAAGCCAGAGCTACACAAAAGTCTACGAAGCCGAAGCTTCAATTTTCCAGTGGAACGAACAAGGACAAAGCCCTAATTTTGGAAGCGACGAGGCCGAAGCCCTAATTCCAGACGAGCCACCATTTTCACAAGCCAAAAGGAACTCGGGCCGAAGATAATATTGAATAGGGGATTGGGTTTTCCTTTTGATATATAACACGGCAACACAAACAATTGAGAATATAAACTACCATTCAATTTTGTTAAGCCCAATAAAATTCCAACAGAAATTAGCGAACGATTTAATCACCTAGTGACGATAGTTAATCGGTACGAAATACCGGTTTGTTACAGACTCCCCTCCTTAAAGAAATTGCGTCCTCGCAATCCTAAGGGATAAGTGGGAAAAAGGTAATAACCATAAGAGCATGGCAATGTCGAATGCATAAGCAAAGCAAATGTCAACAGGGAAGTATTGAAATCATGGAAGTATCAGATATAAAATCAAAAGGTTCGACTGCTTCAAATCAAAAGAATCAACATCATGGGGATCAAGGAATCAAAATCAGACGACTATATAAACAACCCCAAACATCATCATCGACTAACAAAAGAAAGAACAATCGAGTTCCAGCAATTAAAAGAAAAGGAATCAGAGCAGAAATCACATACTGAGCACGAATTGAATGTGAGTAAACCAAATTACTCACCTGAATCGCTAGAGAAAAAGATGAAGCTCAAATCTCAAAATCGCAAATATTCAATCATCAAAAATGATAATCGAATTTTCATATCGCAAATATTTAATTATCTCAAACGGTAATCAAATCAACAAATATTTAATTATCAAAACGATAATTAGAATCTCTAATATCTAATTATCACAAGCGATAACCAGAAACAACACGATTATCAAAAATGATAATCAGAAATCACAAATATCCGATTATCAAAAACGATAATCAGAAATCACAAATATTCGATTAATCAAATCGAAAAATATTTAATTATCTCAAACGATAATTAAATCGAAAAATATTTAATTATCACAAATGATAATCAAATTTCACAAATATCTGATTATCAAAAACGATAATCAGAAACACAAATGTCCGATTATCAAAAACGATAATCAGAAATCACAAACATTCGATTAATCAAATCGAAAAATATTTAATTATCTCAAACGATAATTAAATCGAAAAATATTTAATTATCACAAATGATAATCAAATTTCATAAATATCTGATTATCAAAAACGATAATCAGAAACACAAATATTTCAATTAACGAGTCCGGAATTAACCGAAATAGTAAAAGTATGGTTCCATACTCCGTACTTTTGCTAAATCGTTTAAATCTCTTTATCGTTTCCTTGAAAGTGCAAAATTGTGTATTCTAAAAATAACATTCCACATTCTCAAATGGACAAGTCCGGAATTAAGTGAACTAGTAAAAGAAAGGGGTCATAGTCCTCGATTTTGCTGAAACGTTTAAATCGCTTCCTCATTCTTTTGAAAATGCAAACTGTAAAAATTTTGAAAACAATTTTAATTTATATTTTGAAACAACTTTTAAAAATAACGAATTTTGAAAACACGTGATTAAATTACCAATATGAGTAGCAATTTTGATAAGGAAGTTGCACTTCACAAAATATCGTAAAAACGGACAACAAAATCAGCATTGCGGGAGGACTGCTTGTAAGTCCATTTTAAAATTGACGGTTACTGAAGTTAACACGTCAAAATCTCATCAAAATAACTGGCATCAAAATATAATACCAATGAATTTTCATTCATCAAAAATGTCACAAGAATCTTCTCAAAGATAGAAAGGGATACCATACCCTAAACTTGTATTCATAACAAGTCAATAACACACGAATTCACCAATGCACCAGAAATTGATAAAACTTATCAATAGAAATCACGAAAGTTGGTGAAGCACAAATTCTAGAAATCTACACACGAAATCCAGAAAACACATAGAGGGGGAGGCCTATCATAAAACGGGAGTATGAAAACTCAAAACACCGGTATCACATGAACGAGAAGCTATCTCATGGTGGCTAACCATTAAATTTTCACACAGGAATGGTCCGAAGACCGTGGGGCGCTACCCCACATATATGATGGCGAAACATCACACAAACGGGGTTTAGTCTCCCTCGTAGACAAAGAGACATCGCACAATCGCTAGTCTAAATCATAAAAAGGAAAAGGGGAAGGCCTATCACAAAATGGGAGCATGAAAACTCACCGACCAGTATCACAAGAATGAGAAGCTATCTCATGGTGGCCAACCATTAAATTTTCACACAGGAATGGTCCGAAGACCGTGGGGCGCTACCCCACATATGTGATGGCGAAACATCACACAAAATGTGTGAGACGAAATCACACAAATGGTGTCTAGACAATCCTCAAAGCCCAAGAGATATGTGTGAGACGAAATCACACCGATGAGGTCTAGTCTAACCGTGCAAATATGTGTGAGACGAAATCACACAAATGGTGTCTAGACAATCCTCAAAGCCCAAGAGATATGTGTGAGACGAAATCACACCGATGAGGCCTAGTCTAACCGTGCAGAGAAAGAGACATCGCACATTTGCTAGTCTAAATCACAAAAATGATCCTCATGATCATTAAGAAAGTGTCAATTACACTATGCCAGTAAATATATGAGTTTAGCTTCATGTGCCATAACCACTAGCTTAACTTAAATATTTACGAACAAACTGTAGATCTTCACTAGAAAATTGTCACAAAAGGTTCAATCGAACAAGTCCAGGAGTTAACCGACGAAGTAAACGCAAGTGTTTCATACCACTTGTTTTACTAAGCCGTTTAATTCAATTTCTCATACGAGTGAAATAAAGGCTTGTATATACTAATAGATTGGAAAATGGTTTAAGAAAAAGAGTTTCATAATAAAATAGTTTTGAAATTGTTTGGAGAAAAGGATTTTAATATTTACTACTAGTATAGAAAACCTTTATATTTTTAAAGTGACAAATCACAAAAAATGATTGTAGAAACAATCAATCACAAGAATTCACATACAAAGATGTGAATAGAATCCAGAGAAATCGATACCGAATCCATCAAAAAGTATGTTCACAAAAATCCCGAAGAAAATGTCATCAAAGTTGCTAATAAATGATAGCAACAAATCGGGGAAATAATCAAGAATCGATTAAATTTGGAAACCAAGTCAATTCACTAAAATTTCACATTCAAAGACGTGAATAAAATCCAAAGAATTCGATTCCAAATTCATCAAAGTAGAAATACCCAAAAATTCCGGAAGTAGAAGTTATCAAAGTCGACAAAAGTGATCATAACAATCAATTGGAAAAGAATAATCGATTAACACTTGGAAAAACAAAGCAAAACGAGCATAAATGCATAAATGGCTTCAACAAAAATTAAGAATCAAGTCAATGTCGAAGTCAACAATTAATGGCCACTGTCGAGTACAAAATGAATCAACATCATCATCAAAGAATCCAACAGCAAACAAAGTCAGAGTCTTGAAAATCAAGAAATTAGCAATTTCTCAAAAACAAAATGACCGAAGTCGAATGGAATTCAAGCTGAGGAAAACACAAAAAATCAAGTTCAAAATCACCGAGATTCAAACTAGATATGAATGAAAAATCAAAATCACTCAATTTACAACTGGTCAGGCTATTTTTCATCACAGTGGAACAGGTACACAATGACACCCATAGCATAGCACAAAAGTGGAACAAAGTCCAAAAGTCAAAATAGCTTTAATTGGCCAAATTCAAACAAAATCAACATCGGCTAAATCAATTCAAAGCCGAAAACACAAGAACAAAATCCTCATCATCAAAAATCCAACTTGAGTTCGCAAAGCAAACGGAGGTAGAAGCCAAAATACTTTCACGAAATCAAAATCAAATGCACATGAATAAGCGTTAGGAATTCATACCTAACAGTCAAAAATAATCATATGTAAAGATGAG
Source organism: Allium fistulosum (assembly GCA_030737815.1). Lineage (NCBI taxonomy): Eukaryota > Viridiplantae > Streptophyta > Magnoliopsida > Asparagales > Amaryllidaceae > Allium > Allium fistulosum. The sequence continues at coordinate 1,210,991,451 of CM060904.1, read as the reverse complement.
AGATAAAACATCGACAAATAGTTGTAACACATGCTCCATCTAAGTTATGTTTTATAATTGTCCTAAACCCCAGGCTCTGATACCAAGCTGTGACGCCCCACCTCTATGCCCACGCTAGCCAAGAACACTACGGTGTAATGTTGTCAACTAGCACGGAGAATAAGGCTGTTGATGAGCGACCATCCGTGTAATTACTTTGTGCGAACACCGATATGTCAGATAGTATAACATGCATTCTTATTTCAGGAGGAAATCCGACATACCGATGCAAACACAAAGCTACTACACAGTGGCTATAATAGTTTAGGACAATAAATATAAAAATAACACAGATAACATAAATGAGGAACACAGATGGAACAAAAAGTCTCATATATATAATAACTGGTATCAGTTACAATACATTTGACACAATACATATGATACAACTACAACTGTCGACTCTGGAAGTTATATATACAAGTACATTATCAACTAATATACTTGAATACATATCATCCTATACAATGACACGACTTCTACAAAACGACGAAGACTACTTCAGAAGATATAAAAAGTCTTCATATCCCGAACAGCAACTCAAAGCAGGAAATCTACAACCTGAAACAACTCGGGTCTGACCCGAGTATTAAATTCAAAAGAAAATAATACACGGGTCAGTCTAATTCAAACTCAGTTATTAATGCACAGGAGCAACAATAATCAATATCGAATAGACAACAGTCACAGAAATCTCGTATATCCAACTTCTCGATAAGAGAATCGGATAACGGCAAATATAACACTAAATAGTGTTAAACAACAAATCAGCAAATCCAAATCAACAACAGAGATAAATAAACAATTTATCAAATCGACTAAATCAATTTTAAAACAATTCGAAATTGTCACTTTAAAACCATCAAAGTTTGATTGGGCTGCCGTACACGCACGCGTGTACGGCCTCGCCACTAGTATAAAATGCATAAAAGATCAAATGCATCAAAAGCAAAAGAAATACCAATAAAATCAAGGCGGTGTGGCTGCAGTACGCACGTACATACATGCGCACTGCCTCGCCAACTCGAGTGCACAAGAGCAAATCAAAATCAGATTCAACACAAGTGCAAATGGCCTCGTCCAAAATATCAATGATCACTGCAACAATGAAATGAAACAATGCAGGCAGTAGAGGCAACAAGTGATGTACAAATGAGTACATCATTAAAACAAGATAGACTATAAGTCAAATGCCAGCGTATATGAATGTGCTTCAGTGAAACATACATCTGTATACATACATGAATGTATGTATACAAATGGTCAAGTGAACAGAAGGCAAATTGAACAACTACAAGTGCAGGTAGCAGAAATAATGCAAACTACAACATGAATAGCAGCACATTCAAGGTGCACAGAGAAATGTGCACATGACAATATGACAATTTCATAAACAAGTTCAAGTGTGCTAATGCATAAGAACATGAAGATATGCAACTCAACTTAACTATTATGATCAAACTCAGTTCAACATGACGGCAAGCAGTGCCACGAGTCCACCAAACCGTAAACAGTGAAGGCCACTATACTGGAAAGAAATAAGATGGCCAAGTGACAATGTACATGCTTCCAAAACTGTCGGGCTATGAAAATGAACCACACAGTGGATGTCCAAACAGTAATGTAGCAACAAAATGAAACAGTGGACAAAACTGCCTTAGCATGTAACATGAACAAGTCTCAAACTCAAACCAGTATAGAAATGCACCAAGACACAACAGGAAAACAAGTAACAGTACAGTGTGGAACTGGAATGTACACTGAAGCAATTTAAACATGTTACAAGTGAACGCAGATGTCTAACATGATCAAAGACAAGAGTGAAAAATGGAATACAACAACAATATAATCAAGTTCATCAATGCACATGAACTAGACTACATGAAAATGCAACATATAGACAACAGATGTTAATGCAGACAACAAATACTACAACTACATATATCGACCATGCAACAGATACATGATCGAGGATGCAGACTCCAGTACGTCAATCATGAACTTGAAGACATTATCAAGTTAATGCCATAGTTTAACCCAGACAAGTTCGAAATCAATTCCAGAAACAGTGCTTACATCAAACAAATGCAAGGCAAAAATCGAAACAATTTCTGAAAGAGTAAACCTTCATCACAAGGTAAAAATGCCAATTCATAGCCGGGTGTGACAATGTCAACAGAAAATAATTAGAGCCGAGGCCAAAAAGTAAGACGAGAAACAGTCGAGCAAATTCATTTCGATCGCGAAAATGACAAACAAAAAAGTCACAGTAGAAGTTCACATAACAACATCAATATCCAACATCGAACGAAAACAACAGTTAATGGCCGAAGTTATGAAACAACTAATAAAATCGAACAAGGATAAAAATACTACCAGAGGCAGTAAAGAGTATAGTCAAAACCAATAAGGTCGACACCATTCTCTTAATAAATTTGAGTATCGAAGCACAGTTCAATAAAATCTCAAGCCAAGGCGATGATCAGAGGTCAAACAATCAAGAGTTTACAAGTTAAAAGAAATAGGAAACAGTCAAAAAATACTTTAAGAAAGATTTAGAATTAGGAAAATATCGGTTTGACTATTTAAAATCAAAGATCGAACGATAAATAGTCGAAGCCGTGAATCAAAAGAATTTCCAAAAATATGAAAGTATAATAATAGAAAGAATCAACAACGTGGGGATGAAGTAAATCAAATCTGACTTGTATATAAACCCAGAAATCATCATCGACTGGGTGTGGTGATTCAGAGCAACAAAAACAGAAACCAAAATCATCACTGACAAAACAAATCGAACGCAAGGCATAATACCAAATCGAATCAGATGTGAGTGAAATAGAAAAAAAAATCACTCATTAGTAAAACCCAATTCGAATTCGCAAAGCAAGAAGAGACCGAAGTCAAATACTATCACAAAATTACGTATATAAAGTTGAATTAGATGTGAGTAAATTACTCACCATTTTCGAAGGCCACGAATTTGAGCAGAAATCATACCAAAGTCAGAGATCGATAAAATCATACTCGAGGCAAGGCGCATCAACGACGCCGCAGTTCATCAAAGTATCAGAGAATTCCAGAGTCACCACAAAGATAATCGCAAGCTAGAGCTACACAAAAGTCTACGAAGCCGAAGCTTCAATTTTCCAGTGGAACGAACAAGGACAAAGCCCTAATTTTGGAAGCGACGAGGCCGAAGCCCTAATTCCAAACGAGCCACCATTTTCACAAGCCAAAAGGAAGTCGGGCCGAAGATAATATTGAATAGGGGATCGGGTTTTCGTTTTGATATATAACACGGCAACACAAACAATTGAGAATATAAACTACCATTCAATTTTGTTAAGCCCAATAAAATTCCAATAGAAATTAGCGAACGATTTAATCACCTAGTGACGATAGTTAATCGGTACGAAATACCGGGTTGTTACAAATTTCATTGTTAATATTTTCTTTCAAAAAATAAACATGGGGTTTTTGAAAAATGGTATGAAATTTAAGTTGGTTTTTATATAATGAAAAATTGGAATTCTTTTTGAAGAATTATGGAGTATATATAAATAACTCACTAGTTTCATTATAAGTAAACAAATATTTTAAACATAAAAACCTAGAGTGTACCAAGTATCGAAAACGTAGATTACAACTTTTATTGTTGTAATAAATGTTTTCGTGGAAAATGAGTGGAGCATAGGCTATAACACTAATGTTATAGTAAGTGGCTCTCAAGAGAAATATTTTTACATATGTATATGAGATTTATTGGTATTCATTTAATTAAATCCATACACTAGCATTATTTTTTTGGTGTAGTAACGGTGTTTTACGCAACATCCGTTTTAACCCAAATAAAGATGTATTTTAAAAGGTAATTTCTAAGTATAGAAACAAAATGGTTTGTAAATTACACTTATTATTAATAAGTATAAGGAAGTGTTTTTGCAGTTATGGAAATATTAGAACGGTTTTGAAGATAAGTTTTTCTGAAAGGAAAACGTGTAAGTTGGATATTAGAAAATATATATCATGGAAGAATATAATTTAAACATATTTTAATCTATTGGAATGAAAAGAATAATGGTACGATTTTCTATGAAACCAATAAAAATGTTTTGTGCAAGTTACAAGGAATACATGAAAGAGATATACAAGGTATGAAAAGCACCATATTTTGTATAGCCTATTTCGAAAAATATAAAACAAGTTCCTTGTAATTTCACATAAACATGAAATTCTCTTTTAAAAGGTTCATAGAAGGTTTTAGTGTTAATAACTTCTCATAAGAGAAGGTAGTTCCAATACATTAAGATATAAGACTATTGGGTGTAATAAGAAGCTGTTTTGAAAACACATAAAGGATATTTTAAAGATATTTTAAAAGAAAATGGTTTGGTGAAAAAGTAAATAAGTTTTTGAAATACTTAATAATAGTAAAATTTGAAAATTCAAATTTTTATAGAAAATTGTAAAAGTCTTTAAAAGAAAGAGAGATATAAGTTTTAGACTTAAAAATTTGGAAATTTTTCCCTCTAGGTTTGGGAAATAATATTAAGTGACCAAGTATTTTTGAAATTAATAGAAACTGAAAAAAAAAATAACACTTTTAAAGACAAAAATTTTGGGATTTGATGTTTTAGATTTTTTATAAACCTTAGTTTTTAAAACAAAGTGATAAATACCAAACCAAATTCTTAAATGTGGAGCTGTGTGGTTAATGCCCCGTTATTACCCCGCTATATCTCATAGCGGATTTTCGCCGCTACGATTTTTCCATATAGCCCCAAATATAGCCTTTCCGCTTTTAGCCCCGCTATTTCCGCTATATCCTATTATTCCCGCTATATTTCGCTATTTCCGCTATATCTTCTTTAAAAAAAATGAACAGGAAAATGACATTTATACATTATAAAAATTATGAAATTAATTTATTTGATTCAATTTTTAATATATTTTCAAAAATGAAAATACTCTAATATTCTACTAAATTCAATTATGTTATGTAACAGTTTTACGTTTATTTAAAGTATATCCGCACATGTTTTTATTTAAAATTATTTATGTATTAATTATAATTCAACTGAATGTTAAATTTTCATTTAATTACCATTTATATATTTGTAAAAACATTAAGTATGAGTTTTATATGCTATTTTAGAGTTATCCGCTATGTCTTGCTATATCCTCGCTGTATCCTCGCATGACTTTTTGCAACTCCACCGCATTGACTCTACCGAGCGCTTTAACTGCACAGATGTGGAGTAGATAAGAATCATTTCCTATGAGTAATAGAAAAGGTGTAAGGAGATAACAGTAATTACTCTTAGAAGTAATAATGGAAGTTTCCGTAAAGTGTATAGGACACTAGTAAGAACCTAGGAATGTTGATTCATGAAGAATAGTAAAATGAAATTAGTAGGATAGTAAGACAAGCATGGTTGGGAATGAGTATTCTTTATTTTGGAAGAACTTGGGAAAAGCATCTTTCTTTAGTGGAATTCATATGGTAGTAGTTTTCAAGCTAGCATTGGAATGACACCTTTTGAAGCTCTTTTTGGGAAGGCCGTGTAAAACGTCTTCATGTTGGTTGGAATCTACGGAAAGGTTGTTTCTTAGTTCCAACATAGTTGGAGAGATTTCAGAGAAGACTAATTTGATTAGGAAAAAATTCGTATCTCATATCCATGTCTATTTGATAATAGGTTTTAGAATTTCCTTTTTCCATCTTTAGTTTTGAATAGTTTCTTTCCTTTTTTATCCTTTAGGAGGGTAGAACTTAGGATTTAACCTATGGATGGTAGGATTTGATGTAAACATGTTAATAGAACATGTTATGAATGATGTATGCTAGTGATTGCAAGTGTTTGCTAGTGGATGCTAATGGACGCATATAGGTACACTAGGCACTATTATTCTTTAGGGATCGGCCTAACTAGGACACTAGAGCATATGCACATGGATGTGTGCACATTTTTATTTTATTTCGATGATTGCTATAAATGGATGTTTATCACATGATTATTGAATTTGGATGATGTTTGTAGCATGCATATAGAATTATCAGTTATCATTAGGAAATTTTCGCATTCATTTGGATACATGGCACGAACATGATTGCATAAAAGGAGGTCAACTGAATTAGTGGACCGCCTAATCTTTTGCATTAGTTAGGGACATTTACACTACACTAATTGCATAAGTATCATAAATTGCATTAGAAAAACTTAAGGACAATGGATGAATGGTTGATGATTGAGTAGTTGGTTGTAGAATTGGATGAAAGCATTTAGTACATTATTTTATCCTTAGAGATTTCGAGGATGAAATCCCTTAAGGAGGGGAGAATGTAACAACCCGAAATTTAACTCGTGATAATTAATTCGTGAATTAAATAAACAATAAAATAACTTTGTGAAATTATCAAAATTGAGCTACGGGAGTTGTACCATTGTGTCCGTGGTAATTTTCTGGTCAATTTCCATATATAGAACGTCAGAATCCGAGTCAATATGAAGAAGTTACGCACGAAACAAGAATCGAAAAATAAAAGAGAGAAAAAAATTGTGGGGAGGTCGACCATCCCACTGCCTAGGTCGACCGGCCAGTCGACCTGGCATAGTGGGCGGTTGACCCTAAGGTCGACCCGCCTCAAGTGAATGAAAGAAGGATTCATTCCTTCGTTCCAATAGCTAGCGAACGCGTCATTTTGCATTCTTCTGTTCCATCTGGTCCTTCCGTGCTCCCATCCGATGGCTCATATTCAGCCTATGACGTGGTTGCATCCTATTCAATCTCCAAATCCAACGGTCTGAGATCCACTTCTAAATAGAACCCTAGGCCTAACACTTTTTCTCATTCTAGATTTTCTCCGCTTGGGTTCACCTTTTCAGCAAGGACCCTAAAAGGAATAATTTTCCAAGGAGAGAATATTTTTGATAAATATATTTTAACAACCCCAAATGGACCCGTGAAGGCCTAAAGGGAAGAGCTAAGGACTAGAGGTGAGTGATTGTAATTATTTTAAGATTTCTTTAAGTAATTTAAAATAATAGGGTTTCCAATAGTTGTAGTTTTACTACGATTTTTGGAATAGCCTTTTCAGTAGTTTATTTACAGTTTTTTTCCAGTTTATTTCCTTTCAGCTATTCTTTTCATAAATTTTAATTTATTTCTGTTAATTATAGATTTTTCATTTATTTATAGTTATTTACAGTATTTTAGTTTATTTACTGTTATTTATATGTTATTTACATCTTCTTTCTACGCTTTCGATTTTCTTCTATTTTCAGTTTTCTTTTATTCCTCCTTCTTCTTCGCGTATAGATTAGAATAGGATTAGCGCAAATACGGATTTAATTGTAAGAAAACTGAAATAATGGAATATAAGATGTAAAATTCAAAGACTGTAATATAAATGGAATTGGACTGAAATTACGCCTAATTATGATGTTAATTGGACTTAATTAAAAAGATTGGCCTAGTCATAACTTAGAATTATAACTAAAAAGAGAAAAAGATGAAAGAAGCTTATTTTCACACTTAGACCTTGGGTTAAGTAATAAGCATGATTATAACGTAGGCTATAATAAGAAAAAGAACAGAATAAGGCTTATTTTAAGACTTAGGATAAATTAATAAGCACAGATGATAGAGAAAAATGTAAAGGCTTATTTAAATAATTTACCTAAGTTAATAAGCAAAGATGAAAGTAAGACCTGTACCAAATAGCATTCTCTATTAGACAAAACGGTGAGCCTAGGACACGCTTATGCTAAGAATGGTAGTAATTAGTCAAATAGAAGTCCAAATCATAGGGGATTTGGATAAGGGGTGCAACTAGATATTGTTTGGATGAAGGGCCAGTACCAATAGCATTTCCCCTATAGATTCTATGGACACGGGGTGATCTCACATTAGCCTGAAGTGAGATGAGGGGCACAATTATATTGGAAGTTGGAGGTAATAAGAAGACCCAATAGGTGGAGCAAAAGGTAGCATGTGCATGGTGGCAGTTACGCGTGCGACTTCCATTTCGGATGCTCAGTTATAGCTATGAGTTCCAAGCGATTAGTATGGGTGTCTTTCGTAGACACCATTGCTTTCTGTGTACGGAACTATATATGTCGTCTTGATCCACAGTATTAGCTCTCTGCATCTTCCGCAGATACCATTGGCTGGTGTGTAGTGAGTTATATAGCGGCTGGTCCGCAGTAAGGTCTATGGAGTAGCAGGTCGATCAAAAAGGGTAGAATTAGGGTTTCCTCCTAGTTACAGGATTAGGAATTCAGCCTAATCAAAGCAGAAATCATGGACAAGTGCAAGCAATCAAAGTTAACCTATCTTATAAATTGAGCAATATTTAATCGTACTTATTTCCAGTTTATATCTTTCCTATTTCCTTTATTATCCTTATTTATGTTAGAACTGTTGTAGAGTTTATTACTTTTATCTTGCTTAAAGTCTCTAGTAATTACTATCATTCACCAGACTTTTAGTCTGACCCACTCCAATATTTTCCCCTTTTCCCCCTTTAGGCAATCAAGGGAGAAGTCAGTAGATTGATGTTGCTTGACGGATTCTTGGAGGAGTTCTCTACTATGTATTTCTTCTATTTCAGCTTTAGTTTTTTCTATATACTGCCTTATTTTGAGAGATATTATGTACTCTGATTTTTTTTGAGACTATGAGTTTTTGTTTCATGAGACATATTGGATTTTTAGACATGTATGTGGTATTTGGCGTTTGACTTATTTATGAAGCAATTATGAAGCTTTGTTTTAATTAAGTTATTATTTTAAGTTTCCGCTATTTTTATCTATATTTGTCTTGTGAATCTTAGTCTCTGTTAGCTTTAGTTATATCTACAATGCACCACGCCTTTTACTGTGTCCTTTTGGGTATATTATGGGGTGTGGGGTGTTTCATTCTCTGTTGCTCCTAATCTGGGATCTATTTCACTTTTCGGTTTTACTTCCAGGGTTGGGATTACTAAAGATGCCTGCCTCTGTGCCTCTTTAGATAAATACTGCGCATATATTGAATTATACTCATCAGTGCCAATCATGTGCATATACATTCTCTTTCCCCTTCTATTAGGTTTTAGAGGTACATAGTTGCTTGTTGTGTTGTCAGCTTGCGTGTTTGGTTCTACCGCGGTTTTATGCTTAGGTTTAACCTCAGTTGTACTACTATTATAATTATAATTAACAACAGGATAGTTCGGAAAACTTTTATTGCTAGAGTTAAGAGTTACATGATATAATTTCCTAGCTAACAACTATTCTCCTCTGATAGATCCTATCCCCGCCGGGGTACTAAATTTCATGAGTAAGTCTTTTGGGAAATGATCGCCCCTATATCAACCAGAGCAGGTCTTCTCGAAAAGGCAGTGTAGGGTGAAGGCTGATCGATGATTAAGAAACTCGCATAGAACAACTTGTTTAATAGGGCTTTTCCTGCTGTGACCAGTAGACGTGCTGAGCCCACAAGAACAGTCATAGTGTTATTGAAGCCAAAGATTGGTTCAGGGCTGGGCTTCAGGATCTCAGACGGTAACTGCATCTGATCATGGGTAGATTTGAAATTGACATTCACCAAACTTCCCTTATCAACAAAGACCCTTTCATGGAACAATTTGATATTTTTACTGTGATGATGAGTGGGTCCTGGTATGGAACACAACGCCTACTGCATCTGCTGCTGTGAAGGTTACCTTAGGGGTAGGTTTTTTTTTGACATGGAAGAGTGTCCTCCGAGTTTTGGCTTCTTGCAGATCCCTCTCCTGTGCCTTCTTACTTACCCCTGCAAGGTGTGGTCCCCAATGGATTGAGCTATCGGATTTGACATGTGGCTTGATGTTTATTTAGGGCTAGAATTAGATTGTTGGTTCTATTCTCTCCATGCTCCTTTTGGAAACTACTCAAATAACCTTTCTCAATTAGTCTTTCAATCTCCTTCTTCAGGAGTTTGTAGTTATTAGTGTGATGGCCACTTGCTCTATGGAAATCTGCAATATTCTCCACCTTGTTCTGCTCAGGTTTCTTCCCTTTATTCGGCATGTCATATGCTAATTGATCTTTGGTCATTTCGAATATTTTTCCAAGGGAGTGAGTGAAGGGAATTCTTGTTGTGAGGTCCAATTCCTTTTATCTCTTTACCGGTGGGCGATATCCATCTGCCCTCCTTTTTTTGGTTATAGATGGGACCAGAGATTCCCTAAGACTGCGACACGGATCCAGCTTCCTCTATTCCGATGTAGCCAGCTGCTCTCTCATAGATAGCTTTCATGCTTTGATAAGACTCCTGCTATTTTTCTCTCACATGGCGTTTTCTCGCCTTATTCCGGTGTGAGCCGCCATTAATAATGCTTCCTCGCTGGTCACTCTTATCCGAAGGGCCTCTTTTGAAGCACTTAATGAAACTACACACGCTCTCGTTCTCCCTTTGTTTCACACAGGACATAGTATGAAGACAGGGGAGGCTTCCCTTCTTGCATCGAACTATTTTAAGAAATCGACAGACAACTGCCTCCAAGATCTGATATCTCCTGATCCGTATTGTTAGAACCAACATGATGCTGCTCTAGATAAATAGACAGGAAACAATTTACATCGGGCCATCATTCCGACCTTCACGATATCCATGAAATACTCAAAAGTGCTCAGGTGCTCCTCAGGATTGGTGGTCCTATCAAACTTGTCAATTGTCGGGGCTTTGAAATTGTCTGGAAAATCAGTTTTAACGATCATTTCATAGAAAGGGACATAGATTCCTTCTTTCATTCTTCCTCCAATATTTTTCCGACAGATTTTTGCCAATTGCTCTACTAAGATTTGAGTTGCTGGATCACATATTCCTTCGACTTGAGTTGGGATGAATTACCATCTGACATGGTGTCCTCATCGCTTTTGGCGGATTGGGTCTGCCTTTCCAGTAGCTAAGGGTTTATGTTGGCGGGCTTGGTTTTAATCTTAGGATCAGCTTGGATTTTTCCTTTCAATCTGGTGTCAACTTTCAATCCAGCTCACTGTTTCTGTTAACGGGAGTGCCGTTATCATTTTTCTGCTAAACATTCCATGCAACTATAGAACAAATGGTTATGAGTTGCGGAGTGATAAGGTGAATGTGGCTTGTGACTAGCATGTTGGGCTATGGTCTTTCCAAATCCTTCCATGCGTTGGTTTATTTGTTCTGAGAAGGATTGGAATGCTGCAAGGGCGGAATCTACAGGGTTCTCAATTGAAGCTCCCGCCTCATCCTAGGTTTTTTGAGATTATGAGTGGCTTAGAGACAGCTTTTTTTATCACATGCAGAGCTTTCAGGATTGGGAGAATAAGGGAATCTATAAGAATCATATTCGAGGCATATTGTCCTACTGGATGTAATCGAAAAGAACAAGGATCCGGAGGTTCGAGCCCTCTTTTTAGTGCCAAAAGATGTTGAGGGAATTTTTCGTCCTTCAACTCATCAAACTAGTGCTAAGCAGTGTTTTTCCTATTTATAATGGTATATTTCACTCGGATCACTAGATCTTCTTTCTGGTTATTGCACCTCAACCCTTGGATTTCTCCATGTGTCTTTTATCCATTTTACTTGTTTTATGTGACATCGCTGACGTGTTTTTGACAGGAATTTTGAATTGAGGCGGGAATCCCCTAAAATTATGGCAAGAGTATTCAAATTTGAATTGGTCTTGTTCTCAGGTTTTAAATGTGGCATTCTTTGTTGTTTGTGATGGATGGTATACACTGTTGTGGGGTAAAGCTTGTGGAGATACACAACACCAAATAAGCAGTTTTGCAATGCTTTTTCTGTCCCAGTTTGTCATGGTTATTATCATTATAAATTAATAACAAAAATAACCGTGACAACCAGGGCCAACCTTTATTACCGTTAGAAACGGTGGTAAATTTGTAAATATTTCGAACAATCAGGGAGGGCTGTGTAATTCCCAATTTTCCTTTGCTCACTCCCTGCTTTCTCCACTTGCAACACATTCTCTTATCATCAAAATACATCGTTGTCTCGCGATTTAGGTGATTTAGGGTTTTGAATCCTCCGGTTCACTATATTCAATAGCTGACTTTTCTCCTACAGTTCGCTCTCGGGGATCTCGCATTCACGTTGACATCTAAGGTTTGATTCGGGGTGTACTTTCATGTCAAGATCTAGGTTTATTCAAATTCTATCACTATTTATTTAAGATGTGAATCTATGTGTTGAACTGATTTTGCCATCTTTATTGCTATTTTGTGGAATCTAGTTGAGTTATACTTTCATATGGAATCTGGTTGAGTTAATCTTTATTGCTATTTTGTGTTGAACTGATATTGCTATTGCCATCTTTATATTTTTAGGTATTTCAACTTTTATTCTACTTGGAAGTTATTGTTGTTTATGATAAATAATTTGCTTCTTCTACTAAACATATACGTCTATTCTTTTTGACGTTATTTATATGTGAAGAGACAATGTGCTCTTACAATGTATTTTATAAGAAAGACAGTCCTGGAAATAGCGGAAAATTAAAGGCATCAGTCTAGAAATAATTTTTACTTTGTTGTAGTCTTAGTTTTGAGACGTGCATTATTACTGCTATCTTTGTTATTTGCTTTTACTGCTATCCTATATTGTTGGGTTCAAGTTATTTCATTGCTTCATTCTTAATGTGTACATACCCTCTCCCGTGTAATTAATACGCATGAGTACAGGCACATATGCAATCTCACTCAATATAATACATGTATAATTAGTTTAGCTAAGTAAAGCTTATTTATCTGGGAATAGGAAAAAAAAGTTTCAGATTCTAGACACATATTTCTCCTTATATCTCAGCTTTATTTTCTTATCGGCAATTGCATTACAACTATGATTAGCGCCAATCATAAGTAGTATATAATAGATTGCAAGTTTTTCAGACAATTGATATTCATTTCATAGGTGGGTAAGATATATAAAATTTGAATAGCCTCTTTATTCAATATCTTATAAAATCTGCTTAGATGCGTTTTTGTAAGTTTGCAAAGTCTATCTAGATACAACTGTTTACGTGAATAGTAATTATGAAAATAATTATATTCTATACTCTGTATAACAGTGGCAACATAAGTTTCTAGTGTTCTTGGTCATCTCTTTGTAGTTTTATTATCTTAAATGCATTGGTCTTGCTTGAGCAAGCTATTGGTACAATTATGTCCATATTGGTTTCTTCTTAGCAGACACTTAGGCTTGCACTCCCTGTTAATCCATAGTTTCAAGAATAATTTGCTATGTTAATCATTTTTGTGTATAATCATCAGAAATGAGTCCTCTCTGTATGAGATCAGGGACAACATACATAGTTAAGTGTTGGGCATTATAGGCCAAAATCTTGAAACATTATGTCTTCGACCAACCGTAAGTTGTTCATGTATTGTTTTATTTATATTAGCATGTTGTTTAATGCTTCGTTTATGTATTAATGTTGTATTTACATAAAATTGTAGGAACAAATAAATTTTCTTGCTAATGTCGAAGCCTACATCGAGAGAGTGGATTAGAATTCGGCATAGGAATACCAATGAATATATACAAGGAGTTCGATATTTTATGGAATTCGCGAAGAGTCATTCATCACCGGACTTTGGACTATGCAGCTGTCCTTGTATAAAGTGTAGGAATTCAAAAAAGTTGGCTTTTAAATTAGTAGAAAAACACTTGATCATTCATGGTATGGATCCAACATACGACGAATGGTTTTTCCATGGCGAGAGAAGCGACAATGATGTGGTGGTCAATACTACGCGACATAATACCTATGAGGCTTACAACTCTAATCAATTTCAAGAACAGAACCATGTAGGAGATGCGCTTGAAGACCTTGTTGATGATGCATATAGAGTATATGGTAGCGTTGAAGGCATCGGTGATGGTAACCATTGGAAAAAGTATCAGGAATACAAAAGAAAAGCAAATGAAAAATTATACCCTTCTTGTGAAGATGGTCTTACAACATTAAGTGTCATTATAGAGCTTTACAATTTAAAAAAAGATTTTAATTGGTCAGGAAACAGTATGACCGAGTTGTTGATACGATTGAAGCGGTGGCTTCCAAAGGAAAATACAATACCGGAGAAGTACTCGACAATGAAACAAATGTTAAAGGATTTGGGAATGAAAGTAGAGTGTATACATGCTTGTGAAAATGATTGTATATTGTTTTGGAAGGAATACAATGATGCGTTGGAATGTCCACGTTGTCATACGTCCAGATTTAAAGTTAAAAATCAAGGGGAAGTGGTAAAAATGACAAAACAACCTCGAAAAGTTTTGAAATATTTTCCAATAACTCCGAGATTAACAAGGTTGTATACTATACCATGGATACCTCGAAAGATGTTATGGCATAGTGAAGCAAAACCTTGCTGAAATTCCATGCATCATCCTATTGACTCAGCCGAATGGAGATCTTTGAAGAACAAGTGGCCAGAGTTTGGTAAAAATGGGCGAAATGTTTGGCTTGGTATTGCTACTGACGGGTTTAACCCTAGTGCAACACAATCAAGTAATTATAGTTGTTGGCCTGTGTATACGGTTCCTTATAACTTACCCCCTTCATTATGTATGAAGTCGGAGTTTCAAATGTTATGCTTGTTAATTCCTGGACCAAGAGCACCTAGTAAAGATATTGATGTGTATTTGGAACCCCTTTGTCGATGAATTGAAGCAGCTATGGACAGAGGGAGTGCCTGCATTTGACATGGACAAGAAAGAGCATTTCACTTTGAGAGCAATGCTATTATGGGGAATTCATGATCTACCTGCATTTGGAAATTTATCTGGTTGTGTAACACATGGTTACAAAGCATGTCCTGTTTGTGCTGTGGAGACTGAATTAGAATGCATTGGAAATAAGATTGTTTATACAAAGTATAGAAGATTTTTAAAGAATGGTCATCCATATAGGGCATTGAAACATGGATGGTATAAGAGTATAGAGGATAAGGAACCTCCAACACGATTGACGGGATCAACTCTTTTAGAAAAGCTTGCTCATATCAAATATGTACCCGGTAAAATAACAAAAAACAAAAAACGCATAGTAGATGATATCGACCTTGACAATGAACATTTTGTAAACGAAAATGGCGATGATGAAAGACCAGCATGGTATAAGAAGTCGATTCTTTTTGGCTTAGAGTATTGGAGTAGTCATAGAGTGCGACATACTATTGACGTGATGCACACTGAGAAGAATGTATCAGAGCATTTCATTAACTTGTTGTTTGATAGATACAAACAATCTTCCAAATTTGCATTTGATAAAACATACAGGATGCAATGTTGTCAAGTTCTAAAAGATGCAAAACTTCCATCATGCTTTGGGACTAAGTTAAGCAACTTAGTAAATATTCAACCACCCAGTTTGAATATTAGAAAGTCATATGACTATCATATTATTATCCAGTATTTTTTGCCTATCATGGTTCAACATGCTTATCCAAAGTATCATGACTTAAGACGTGCGATATTACAAGTATGCTTGTACTTCAATATTATTTGTTCGAAGGTTTTAATTCGAGAGAATGTCCAAGCTGCCAAAGATATGATTGCTGAGGCATTATGCGTGTTGGTGCATTATTTTCCCTCTCAATTTTTTGACATAAGCATACATCTAATGGTGCATTTAGCTGATCAGGCACTACTATGTGGACCAGTTAGTTATACATGGATGTATCCATTTGAAAGGTGCAACATTTTTTAAATATAATTATCACATGATTATTTTTCAATAGTAACGTAAACGATGTATTTTTATATTAGAGCTATGAAGGAATGCAAAGACATACCAAGCAATAAACGCTACGTGGAGGGATCAATTTCCGAAGCATATCTTGTTTCAGAATCCGTTAAATATGCCATGGAATATATGCCAAATCCACGTACTGGTAATCATAGCTCTAAACAAGCACCATTTTTAGATGAGAACGAAGATGACATTTATGAACGTTCCATCATTAAGGGTAAAACTATCAAGTTATGCGGCATACAACGTACTCAAATTCGAAGGTGGATACTTTTTAGGATGGAAATTCCAGACCGAGATGATTATTATAGGTTTGCATTTTTTCTCTACACGCTATAAGATGTAACTTTAATATTTACTTACGCCACCATATATTGGTTTGTAGTGAATACCGATCATAGTTAGAAGATGCTCAACGAAGTAGAAAGAAGCTCCATGCAAGGACGGAAGTAGTAGTGCAAACTGAATTCATTGAGTGGTTGTACAAGAAGGTTTGTTAAATTCCACAAAGATCATAATTCGATAATCAAATTAACATTATTTAACTTAATTAAATTATTTTAATAGTTAATGGAAGAAAAATGCATGGATTCATTGTTATGGTATTATGTTAGTGGACCAGCGTGGGAAGCCAAAACTCATCTTAAGTATAGAATAAATGGTTATGTATTTTCTCCGCAGCGCTATGATGACACCCTTTCAACGCAAGATAGCGGTGTTTGTATGGATGCAATAACAACATTTGTTGCAAGTGCGAAAGATTTGAATCCTACAGATGATGACACCACTTGGTATGGTATTATCAAGGAAATCATTGAAGTTGATTATTATGAATTTTCACATGTAGTATTCTATTGTGAGTGGGTCAATATTGCTGATAAAATGCATGGTTGTAAGATTTGTCCGGACTCTAATTTGTTGATGGTGAATCTAAAAAACTTAAAAGCAGTGACGAAGAGTATGATGAGCCTGCAATTCTTACATCAGAAGCAAGTCAAGTTTTTTACATACCAGACATACAAAATCCCGATTGGTCCATTGTACGACGTTCACCTAAACGCTTGACTGATAGCGTGGATAATTACGAGATGTCAACAAACTTCCAGTCAGTTTTAAAGGAGCAATCTAACTTAACAACGTTGTTGAAATGTATTGAATCCAAATAGATGAGCTTGATTGAAGTAGTAGTTGCTTGTTTTGTAACTTTATTAGTATTCTCAGTCATTATGCATGAAGCTTTCCATTCATATAAATTGAGATGTAAAAATTCAAAATTAATGAATATGAACAGAAAGCATGGCAGACTTTTGGAAATATGTGAGTTTTAAGTGGCAGTTTTAAAATGTATATAGTTCATTATATAATTTTATGGCATTATATTTTATAGATAGGTTGTTATATCTCTTGCATTATATTTTGGCAGTATGTCGGCTAGTTGCAGTAGACATATAGAAAGTAGAGAAGAAGAAGTTCCTCCTCCCCCACCAAATAAAAAGTACTGGATAATTGTTGAGATGGATGGTGCTAAAGGCGACGATGCAACAAAGTGGAGTTCCCGTTGTGGCACTCTAATTCGAAGGCATATTCCCATTAGCTATGATGATTGGAGGAAAGTTGATGGGTTTTTCAGGGATAATTATGGAAAGCACTCATGGTATTTGAATTTAGAATTTTTACAAGAATGATTTTTTTGTGTGCATATTTGAAGTACAAAATCATAATTAGAACATTTATTTTACCTTTCTATAGAAGGAGTTTGATTTGAATATAAACCCCGATTTAGCTCGACCTATTTTAGAGAAGGCGTTTTCACAGTACTTCAGAACAGCAAAAACGAAATTGAGAAAGCTATACCTTAAAACAAAAGAAGGAGAGTTATTGCCTAGGCGTCTTGCGATTGATAACCGACCCGAAGACATTGATAAAGTTCAGTGGGAGGGGTTCATCGACATTGAGTATGCTGATAAGAAGAAAAAACAATGCAAGACGAATGCTGATAATAAAAGAAAGAACACCATAAATCATACATTGGGAAGAAAATCTTATAGTAGACTATATGAAGAATTGGTACGTAGTAAGTCTTTCACAACTAATCGCGATAATATTGTATAATTGTTTAATATATTTACATTTATTTATGTAGGAAACTGATAATCCCGAATGTAAAATTACACGAGCAAAGGCATGGAAAGTGGCGCACACAAGTAAAAAAACCGGAGAGGTGCTTCCTTGCGCCGCTGAAAAATATGTAAGTCTTTTACAATTTTGCATTTACAATTTCCTTTTACAATTCTGCAATTACATTTCATGTTTTCATTTTTTTACACACTTCAACTACATTCACAGCCTTACTGTGCATACATTCACTGCCTCAACAAGTTTCAGTGCAACACACTTACAAATTGTCATTGTCTACCATTAACCGCCATCAAAACTTCTCCACAAACCATCACCGCTTCACCATCACTTCAACTTCAACAATCTCTATCCCCTTCTTTCTCCCCTTTCACTGACCAACACATCACCACTCTGCCCCAGTCACAACAGCAATTCCTTACCATCCTCTGTGCATATATCCATTCCTTGACATATGAACCATACATACAACAGTCATCATCCACCTGACCTCTGAACACTGCCATCAACCACTGCAAATAGCAACCATACCTATACAATCATACTAGTGCTAATGCTTCACTATTCCAAGCGGCAGCAATCACTGTTGTCATTCATATCTGACCACCCATCATTCCTCTGCACATCATCAACTTAGACCCTACCTTTCCCCTGCCCACAATCAACAACCATATTCATTCATATATCCACATTGCAAAGTTGTTATATTTTGAATTGTGTCACGAATTTAAATATTGGAAGAGTGCGTTTGCTCTGTTCAGTAAACTGAACATCAATAATTTCCTGATTTCATTGTTTGATTGCTTTGTTACGTCCATTGCTTGATTCTTTAGTGTTATTGAGGCAACCATTATATGATTATTGTATCATTGAAGTATATATGTGTACTAATACAAGTTTTATAGCTAGCAGTCCAACCGTGAATGGTTGATCTTTATTCTTTTGAAATCTCTACTGCTAATGCACGTGATCAAACTAGGACATTAACCAGGTTAAAGCATATTCAATGAATTTCATTCATTAACATTTCCATGAGGATCCATTCATCTTATATTTATCAATCTTTGCAACAAACACTTTTTTTTTGGAGATGTATTTTAGTCGTGAAACTTTATAAATTGTAGTGTGAATTAGTATGGTAGTCAACCTTCAAGTCACCTTTTTCAGTCATCTTCTTCGGTTTGAGAACATCTCATTGTGGCCATTTTCTCGACATTATAACAAAAATAATGCTGGAAAAGGCAACCATCTAGCAGTGGTCATAGGGTCATCAGTTTACTTACTGGAAGTATTGAATGTTTTTTATTTTCTTTTGCTATGGGTGCTTAAAGGATAAAACCTGTCTCCACTCTACGGTCTGATAGCCATATAAATTATCACTTTTTCCTGGGTTCAAAGTTAATATTGCATTCTACTTGAAAAGAAAAATAAATCTTTATGCCCAGTTTGTCATATCGTGTTCATGGGAAACCTGAAAACTTTATATATGGTCAAAGTTCAATATATGGATCTTCAATGCATTTTTGAACGAATAATTGAAAATAAAATATGACACTGTCAATTTATGAGTTAATGAATAAAACTGCTGTCAAGTAAAAATAATAATTAAAACCAAACTGACCTCATAGTATTTATTTTTTACATTCATCCTTCTGTTATTGATATTGCATACTGCAAGTTATATTACAACTATTATGAACAATCGGCACCCCTGTAATTTATAGTCTGCTTATCACATGCAAGCAATTGTATACAATCAAATGTACATGTAATTTATGAATATGATTACAAATGAAAATTGACATCTGCTAATTTCAGTTTCAGTTTCAATTATATATTTAACCTCTGTTATGTAATTTTACATCATTACAAAATTATGAATTGTGTAGGCATTGATAGAAGCAGCCGAAGAAAGACAAAAATTGGAAGCTAGTGTTAATGGAGAAGATGGAATAAGAAGTTTAGAAGATTTTGAAAAAGATCCCGTTGCCGAAGCTTTTCGGGATGATAAAAAGCGAAGCTATTGCCGAGCTATTAGCTCTACGTCTAATGTAAAGCAAGTAAAACTCTCTCAAGCTTCAAAAGCCATTACCAATTACAAAGAGAATGCAAATCAACAATGGAAAACAGAAATGCGTGAAGAGATGAAAACAATGAGTTTAACTATAAATGATATGAGACAATGTATAAAGATGCTTGTAAATCATATTGGAGGAAATGTGCCGACACCAAGAGGAGAAGCTGCTTCTAATATAGAGCAAAATCTCAATAGTCCTGGAGATAGCTTAGGTGCTCCACTAAATGGAATAATGGGATCTTCTACGAGAGAGAAACAACTAGTAACGCTATTGTCAGTGGATTTGACGGAAGTAGCAAAAGGACACATTGGGACGCAAAAGATATGTCATGGTAGAAAGGTGGTTGAAGGAGAGCAAGTTGTTTGGGTGGAGAATTATGTTTACGATCCAGAAGCTTCAATTTATGAAGCACCACAAAATGGCCATTACACACTATCCGAATTAGTTGAAGGGGGTTTTGTGATTTGGCCCAAGTATCGTTTGCGTTATTAGTAAGTTACTGAACACTATGTAGTTATATTCTAAAACCGTGTTTTAAAGTTTGTTATATATATTATGCTTGTATGTTATAATTTGTGGTGTTGGTATGAAGTATCCTTTGTGGTGTTTGAATGAAACATAAATGTTTAGTGTTGTTCTAATTATTGATCGTATGTTTTCTTAATGTTAATACTATATATTTTTTGTATAGATTGTTTGTAGCTGTAATAAAATATTGGTGCTATATAGTTTGTTTGATACCGTTTTAGTTATCACGGTTATAAGTGTTAGAAAATAACCTTTCGTAATGGTTATAACTGTGATATAATTTGCATTTCTCACGGTTATAAGTGTGAGAAATTACTATTTTGTCACGGTTATAACCATGAGTAAATACTATTCTGTCACGGTTATAAGTGTGAGAAATTACTATTTTGTCACGGTTATAACCGTGAGCAAAAGTGTGACTGAATTTGCCCACGGTACCTATTTTCACGGTTATAACCATGACAAATTAGTTTTATCACGCTTATAACTGTGAGGAAATTGCCTTTCTGGTGTTGTGAGAGGTGGATCTGGACATCGCCTTCCATCCATATTATATTGCCCTACTGGTGTCTTTTCTTTTTTTGCATGATTTGTCACCATTTCGGGTCAAAATGGGGTATCTCTTCTTATTATGTGCCGAAAGCTTTATTATTTGTCTGTAGGTTAAGCCTGTGTCGAAGCATATTTCGGGTGACCCTATACAGTCCCTAGTGGAGTGCTTTAGGAACTGTATAGCACTGTCTTGGTTGCCCACGGTGTATGCTTGTGCAGACCTGCTCCTAGGCTTTATACTCCAGTCTGGTCTCTTCTTCTAGAGATGGCCGATGCATTCTGCTTTGTCTTCCTGCATCTACATATGTTTTTTTTGTGCTGCAGCTTTTGGTAAGAATGGGTGTAACAAGTCTCAAATGCCCAAGTTTTCTATCCCTTTGGATTTCCATACTACAAGTTTTCCTTCTTTCCCCAAGTTCTTCCATTTTGAATTCTGCTTTTAATTTCCACTTCAATTTATTGATTTCTGCTATCCTTTGAA
The DNA here is from genome assembly GCA_030737815.1 of Allium fistulosum. Taxonomy (NCBI): domain Eukaryota; kingdom Viridiplantae; phylum Streptophyta; class Magnoliopsida; order Asparagales; family Amaryllidaceae; genus Allium; species Allium fistulosum. The sequence goes on along the minus strand of CM060904.1, from coordinate 1,210,969,853 downwards.
GAAATAAACACATTCCATATCCAAAAGTAAATACATCCAATTACCATTCTTTAAATGCTTAAAAAAACACATGCATCTTTGATACAATGATCAAAACCAAGTGAAAGCATAAAAGAGTTAAACATTTTATACCTCGGTCTAGACAACTGCTTAAGTCCAAAAAAACTTCAACTTGCAGATTAAATATTCTTTCCCACTTACAACAAATCCATCTGACCGCTTCATGTATATAACACCGACAAACACACATCCATTGGCATGTCCCTTTTTCAAGTAATATGGCCAACCCCCTCCCACTCTTCCTAACTATGGTTTAGGCACCCTTACATAAGAAATTGATGATTAAGCAACATCTAGAGAAGATATCATACAAACCATCAAATCAAACCTTCAACAGGCTCAAGAGCGCATGAAAAACCAAGCCAACAAACATTGAAGCGACAACAAGTATTTCGTTGGCTCATGGGATTTTTTCAAGTTAGAACCATATCGTCAACACACAATCCGATCCTCATCTCACAAGCTTGCAAGGAAATATTATGGACCCTTTAAAGTAATTGAAAGGATTGGGTCAGTGGCCTATAAAATTTTATTACCACCCAATGCCCACACTGACCCCATTTTTAACATCTCCGTACTTAAGCACAAATTTGAAGGGATGGGTGATGATATGCACATAAATGAATTGCATGATGCTACACCTGAGGATGCAACTGTTACCAGGCCTAAGAAAGTGATAAAACCATGTAGTATATATTTGTAATAATTTTAATGATGATGAGTACACGGACATGAGAGTTGGTTATATATATATAAAACAAGTTGTTATGCTGTAGCATATAATAAGCTGAGGTGGATTTCTCTTTCGGTGTCATTATTTCTCTTTTCGTAATTAGCACAAACTTGTTACATAGTATTAGCTTAAATGATGCCATCTGTCAAGTCAGTTAGAAGAATTTGTATGACACTCTATATATGTATTTTTTTATGAATGAATGAAGACATGTTTATTGTCTACTCTCCTGCTGCATTCCTATTTTCTGCACTTCTCCTTCTCTGATGTTTTTTCTTTTCTCCTTCTTAAATTTAGCACTACATCAGGCTACTACCATTTACTTCGTGCTTGTCTTGCAGTAGCGACGTGCATATGCATTGGCTTGTTGTTTGTTACCCCTAGCATTGGCTTGCTGTCCACTAGCTCCGCAAAACAATGAATACATTTCGTTTACTCTATACTGTCTATGAACTATTTACTGTGTATTAGCTAGCTGCATTATGTCTTAGCTTCATGTTTGTAATTTTATTTTATATGTATAGAAGGTTCCTAAATGGTTATTTTTGATCAACTATCTACCGATACTTTTGACTTGCCACCTACCAGGCATCTTTGTGGCACTTTACCTATCAATTTTATAAGTTATTTTGAGTGTCGTCCACAATATGAAGATCATTCATTACTCAAAAAAGATATTTATGCCATCTAAAGTCATACTGTGTCATTCAAAATATTCAAACCCTTTAAGTTTCAAAGTAAACAATTAGCTTGAATTCAATCTTGTTTTGTACTTGTATGACATTTTAAATTGTCTTAATCATGGTGCAATTCGATGGATCCTTTCATTTCAAAGTATGGAGAATTTCATTTGGTTTAACCATATTCTTATGCATATTAATAACTAAGTTTATATTCTCTTTACTCAATCTACCAACGAGCGAATGATTCTTTATTTTTACTCAATCTACCAACGAACGAATGATTCTTTATTCTGTAACTCTACATGATTATGAACCTCATTCACTACCTTTAAACTCCACCCATCAACATTTGAAATTTTAACAACATTAAGTTTAAATAGACAGTTGATTTCTCATTACTCAATACTCTTGTTTATGAATGAAGTTTAACATCAGAGCGCAATACAATAATCACAAAACCAAGTTGTTTTCTAGCATTCCGCACCCATTCCACCAATTTTACCATGCTTGGAAATATCCGCAAAACTTCAAAATGATGTAGAAATTGAAATACAAAACATATAACAAACAATAATATATTATACTTACATTGAATGTTATAAATTCATTATTATAACCCACTATTATATCTCTAAAGTAACCTTCTTCTTCACTGCTATGTTGAGAAATGATTTGAAATGAATGACGAAATTTGAGTTTAATTAAACACATAAATATAATCCTAAAGAAGCTACAACGATGTAATAATTCAAACCTAAGGGTGCTCCTACGTGGTTCTTAAGCTTTCTAGGAGCACTCTTGCGCCATTCCATTATTCTCCACTTACTACTACGGCGTGTTGCATAAATTCAACCTACGTTTTCTAGAAGAAATGAAAAAATATATACGAAAGGTCTACGTTCTCTTCTGTTTCCGCTCTAAAATTATAATCCTCCTCTAATTATACTCCAAAATTATAATATTCTTTTTCAATTTTCATGATTAGATAATAATTTTTTAAAAATGTAAACGCGGGTTTAGTAATGTTACATGCTGTTTTTATTGTAGGTATATAAGGGTATTTGATCTTAATATTTTTTATAGAAAAAATTAACTATGTATGTATAGTAAATTTTGGTTGTATGAATAGACTTAGTCATGACAATTTAAGATCGATTACGCTAGTAGATAATAATTGTTTGCCCCAAAAATGGGCACAAACCCCAAATTTTATGAAAGCACCAGTGTATGAACACAAAACAGCGATATATAATCACAGATCTCAGATCTAAGTATTGCAGAGGATAAAAATGAAGAATAATAAACTTAAAATAGAAAGAAATAGATAGAGACACAAGATTTATAGTGGTTCGACGATCTTACCTACGTCCACTCTGAAGTAGTTTGCTTTATTGATCTTTCTTTGATGTTTACAAGTGAATTCAATGAATTACAGCAGATAATTATGGTTTGCAGCAATGGAATTCGTTGGTAGCAGCAGGTAAGTTTATTTTTTTTATCTTTTTTTTTTCTTAATTTGTTTTCAACAATGACCTGATTTGAATAAAAGTGATTTGATAATTTGAAAGGAGGATTTGATATAATATATGCTTGAGAGGATGTGCATTAAATGCTATGTTCCCTAAGGTGTTTACATGTGCATATACATTCTTGAATACACACACACACAAACACACACTACATACACATGAACATAGTTTTGTCTTGATTTATCTTATACAAATATATATATATGAATTCATATGCCTAGCCTTGTCTCATTTATATCAATTTTCACTTATATTACATACAAACAAAATATTAGCCACTTATGTATTTATTTTTTTACTCTTATATACATGTATTTTATTTTAAATTTTTATATCAAAGCTAAGCATATATACACAATTATATCTCTATATATATAAAACTGTAATAGGAAAGTGGAGTTTTCATTTAAATATTTTTGAGAGATTAAAATTTTAAATTTTTAAATCATAGCTTCCCAAATATATATATATATATATATATATATATATATCTAAAATGACCGGAATTTATTATTTGTTTGACTGATAAAAACTTATATTATCAAAAATTAAATCAGAAAATTATCCAAATAATAGTGTCAAAACCCTGCGTCGTTACAACGTTGGAGATCAAGCGATCGTCGTGGATCCACCGTGAAGAGACTATGTACACGGAACTGCTGAATGAACGATTCTCTCTGAGTCAGGGGAGCCTAGGTAATGTGAAACTAATCGTGAGCATTTACCATGCCAAACACTTAGAGTATATCATGATTACCGAGGTTCAGTAGATCCATCTGAGCCGGATTTGGTTGAGATGGTAAGGAGAATTATAGGTGAGAGTTAGCATTGGACTAATGATGATTGGGGTTCCTCCCTAAGCTGGAATCTATTCATGGAAGAGATCCTATGTGAGGGATACCCAAGGAGTTTTGTGATGCTGACGATGCAGTTGTATAAAGGGAAGGAATGGAGTTTGGATCTTAATCTGGCAGAGTCTGGACGTTGGAGATCTCAAAGAAGCAGAAGAAGAACCTCCTTTCTGTTGGCTTTGGGGGTCTATTTATAGGTGTAGGAGGCTGATATTTCGTTCAAATCTCAGGAGACCCTCTATAGCACGTGACCAGGCCCGTACGCCCAAGCCCGTGAAGTTTCGGTCCGATCCGTGATCGACACGAACAGATTTCGACTCGATCAAGATTTCATCCGATGGAGTCGAAATTTGGCGTGGACATTCTTTAGCATGCACGTAGTCTTCTATGAAAATTTCATATCATTTGGACTTGTAGATCATGAGATATGATCGATGCAAGTTGGAGTTTTTCCATTCGCGATCGATACGAACGAATTTCGACTCGGTCAATACTTGCTCCGATCGAGTTGAAATTTGGTAGGAACATTCTTCATGTTGTACTTAAGCTGCTGTGAAAATTTGGTTGCATTTGGACTTATAGATCTCGAGATATGATCGATGCAATTTGGAGTTTTTCGGTAGGCTGTTTGGTTTGACTCGCTTTTGTTTCGACCCGCTTTTCATTCGACTCGGTTCTGTTTGACTCGGTGACGTGGCGCTAACGTGTAGCAAGTCACGGTGGAGCGAGTCACGGTGGAGTGAGTCGCGGAGGAGCGAGTCACGGAGGAGCGAGTCGAAGGAGCGAGTCACGGAGGAGCGAGTCGAAGGAGCGAGTCACGGAGGAGCGAGTCACGGAGGAGCGAGTCGAAGGAGCGAGTTTTCACCCAAATTTGCATTGATCGTAACTTGAGCATACGAACTCGGATTGACTTGAAATTTGGAATGTTGGCTCTCGTAGCTTTGCTTGACATGTCATATCAATTGTAGCTTGATCCGGACTCGGAAAAAATTCATCGATGTCCATAGTTAATCCGTGTATGACCAATCTTTGGGACGAACTGTCTCTGGTTTCAAGTCAATTTTTTGGTGTCATGGCCTTGCCAAAAGGCGGGATAACATTTGCCCCCCAAAACATGCCTTGTGATAAGAAGGTGTGTTTTATAATGCCATAAGCTGGATGTTCATATCCTGTTGATGACCTGCAAAGAAATTAATAGTTTTATTTGACCATGAATGACGATCGTTCGGGATCGTATGTCATTCGAGGTGATATGCGACCGTTCGCGGTCGGGTGCCGTTCGAGGCGATTTATGACCGTTCGCGGTCGGGTGCCGTTCGAGGCGATTTGTGACCGTTCGCGGACGGGTGCCATTCGCGGCGATTTGTGACCGTTCGCGGTCGGGTGCCGTTCGCGGCGATTTATGACCGTTCGCGGTCGGGTGCCGTTCGCGGCGATTTGTGACCGTTCGCGGTCGGGTGCCGTTCGCGGCGATTTGTGACCGTTTGCGGTCGGGTGCCGTTCGCGGCGATTTGTGACCGTTCGCGGTCGGGTGCCGTTCGCGGTGATTTGTGACCGTTCGTGGTCGGGTGCCGTTCGAGGCGATTTGTGAACGTTCGCGGTCGGGTGCCGTTCGAGGCGATTTGTGACCGTTCGCGGTCGGGTGCCGTTCGAGGCGATTTGTGACCGTTCGCGGTCGGGTGCCGTTCGAGGCGATTTGTGACCATTCGCGGTCAGGTGCCGTTCGAGGCGATTTTTGTGTGCCCGGGGGGGGGGGACTTAGTGTTAACAACGTCAGATTTCACGTTCGAGTGAGTTTCTGAGTTGTTTGTGGTGGCGGTTTATCGCCGTCTCAGAGCATGCCTGAGGACCGTTCGCGATCCCTTACATGTGTAAGTGGCTTAGCCGTCATGGTATCACAAATAGCATGCTTTTATTCAAAACGACTTTTTCAACAGAAATGTTCAGCAAAATCAGGTTCAAATATTTGAAATGGAAAATAAAAGGAAAACAAGGACGTCAAAGTGCAAACGCTCACACCGTTGCGATTAGTAGTCGTATCAGAGCATGCTTGAGGATCGTTCACGGTCCTGTACATGTGTAAATGACTTAACCACGTTGGTGTGAATTTTTCTACTTATTCGTCATTACCCCAATCAATTGATGACAACCTGACGTTGCGATCCTGAGCCATCCCCAGCAGGTGCAGGTGGTGGTCGCTCCCGTTCCACCGTTGTCGTTCCTTTTCTTACATACTGTGATAGCATACCATTCCGGATATATCCCTCAACCTCATCCTTCAAGTGTCTGCAGTCATTCGTGTTATGACCATTCAGCTCGTGGAATTAGCAATATTTGTCGGATCTTCTTTCATTGTTGGTTGGATCCCTTCTCATCGGCCTTCGGTAGGGAATCTGCCCCCTAGTATCCTGGTAGATTCGCTCCAAAGTCTCATTCAACTCCGTGTAAGAGGTGAATATTGGTTCCTTTCGTGGTCGCATCGGTCCATCACTATTGTCCTCAGCCTTTCGTTTCCCTCGGTCAGTTCCTGAATCCGCGTTAGGAAGATCTTTACCCTTGACGGCGTAAACATCAACTCCTTCTCCTTCTTCTCTTTCAGCATTTGCATCCTCTAACCGTAAAAATCCTTCAGCTTCATGATAAAATTCTCCTAGATCCATAGGTGGATCCCTTGTTAACGAATTCTTAAATTCTGTGCCATCAGCTATGCCAGATACAGCTGCCATGAAGACCATGGACGGGTCGGGTCGATCCACCGACGCCGCCGCTGCATTGAATCGCGTTAGAAAGTTCCTCAAAGACTCCCTGGTTCTTTGCTTCATTGCTGCCAAACTCATCACATTCTTAGGTCTCGAAATGTGAACTCTGAATTGCCTCATAAACCTCTCAGTCAGATCGGTCCATGTTCCTATGGAGCCACTCTCCAGTTGTCTAAACCAAAGCGCTGCAATTTCTGTCATGTACAATGGGAAGCATCGGGCCATGACCTCCTCTGATGCCCCCAATACCTCCATATGCCTCATGTATCGTGTCAAATGCACTACAGGATCTGTCCTTCCATCGTACGTCTCAAATGTTGGTAGCTTGAATTCTGGTGGATTCCTAGCTTGCCTGATCGTAGGAGCAAAGGGACTCCTATTCACATCCTCCAGATCTCAATTCACTAGTCCGCCTCTCATGGCTCGTCTGACCATCTCTGCCAATCTGTCACTATCTCCCAGTCATAGTCTTGGTCCATCGTTTCCTATTTGCCCCCCGAGTTCACGAGTGATTCCTGGAGTCTGCTCTCCTGAATGAGCATTTGCTTCTCTATCAACGCCGCGCTGCGCAGCTCCTCCTGGTACTGTTCTTGGGATTGGGTCAACATGCTCTGGGTAAGTGCCCCTTAGTTCCGGGGCTGTGCCAGATGGTCCTGCACCGTTTTGAACTCTGGTTGCTCCTTGATTTTGCGCTCCCAGTTGCCCAATTTGAAGAAGCAAGTTCTGGATCATTTCCTCTTGTCTTTTCATCATTGTCTCTATCTCATCCCTGGTGATGTAGATTGGTGTCTGATTTGCACCTGAGGAAGCCTCTTGACTCCCTTCCTGCTGACCTCTCTCTAGCCTTTGTCTTCTATTTGATTGTCTTGTCATAGCTTTTTGGATCTGAATTCTCTAAACCTTCAAATTCAATTTCCAAACGATAGAATCCCGAGTTCAGTTCTAAGTGAAAGCACCAAAGTGTTTGCCCCAAAAATGGGCACAAACCCCAAATTTCATGAAAGCACCAGTGTATGAACACAAAACAGTGATATATAATCACAGATCTCAGATCTAAGCTAGTATTGTAGAGGATAAAAATGAAGAATAATAAACTTCAAATAGAAAGAAATAGACAGAGACACAAGATTTATAGTGGTTCGGCGATCTTGCCTACGTCCACTCTGAAGTAGTTTGCTTTATTGATCTTTCTTTGATGTTTAGAAGTGAATTCAATGAATTACAGCAGATAATTATGGTTTGCAGCAGTGTAATTCGTTGGTAGCAGCAGCAATGGAGTTTGGATCTTAATCTGGCAGAGTCTGGACGTTGGAAATCTCAAAGAAGCAGAAGAAGAACCTCCTTTCTGTTGGCTTTGGGGGTCTATTTATAGATGTAAGAGGCTGATATTTCGCTCAGATCTCGAGAGACCCTCTCTGGCACGTGACCAGGCCCGTACGCCCAAGACCGTGAAGTTTCAGTCCGATCCGTGATCGACATGAATAGATTTTGACTCGATCAAGATTTCATTCGATGGAGTCGAAATTTGGCGTGGACATTCTTTAGCATGCACGTAGTCTTCTGTGAAAATTTCATAGCATTTGGACTTGTAGATCATGAGATATGATCGATGCAAGTTGGAGTTTTTCCATCCGCGATCGATACGAACGAATTTCGACTCGGTTAAGACTTGCTCCGATCGAGTTGAAATTTGGCAGGAACATTCTTCATGTTGTACTTAAGCTGCTGTGAAAATTTGGTGGCATTTGGACTTGTAGATCTCGAGATATGATCGATGCAAGTTGGAGTTTTTGGTAGGCTATTTGGTTCGACTCGCTTTTGTTTCGACTCGCTTTTCATTCGACTCGGTTCTGTTTGACTCGGTGACGTGGCGCTAACGTGTAGCGAGTCATGGCGGAGCGAGTCACAGCGGAGCGAGTCGTGGAGGAGCGAGTCACGGAGGAGCCAGTCGAAGGAGCGAGTCACGGAGGAGCGAGTCGAAGGAGCGAGTCACGGAGGAGCCAGTCATGGAGGAGCGAGTCGAAGGAGCGAGTCACGGAGGAGCGAGTCGAAGGAGCGAGTTTTCACCCAAATTTGCATTGATCGTAACTTGAGCATACGAACTCGGATTGACTTGAAATTTGGAACGTTGGCTCTCGTAGCTTTGCTTGACATGTCATATCAATTGTAGCTTGATCCGGACTCGGACAAAATTCATCGATGTCCATAGCTAATCCGTGTATGACCAATCTTCGGGACGAACTGCTTCTGGTTTCAAGTCAATTTTTTGATGTCACGGCCTTGCCAAAAGGCGGAATAACAATAATACAAATCAAATTTAATTTCATTGGACAATATGAAAATTGAGTGTAAAAAAGTGTGGAAGACTATAAATTGAACTACTATTTGATTATTACTGAGGCAAATTTACAAATTTCTACTTTATAATTTGTAATCTGGCCCATAGTTTCAACCCATTGGAAGTTCGAACCCAGAGACGAAACAAAATGTAGACGGCCCTAGAAAATGGGGGATGTAATCATTTCAATTTGAGCATGTAATCGACATTCCGTGCGACGCTCTTCTAAATCCAAGGTAAGAATCTCAATTATACGACTTCAATCCTATACCATATGATAATTTTGAATGTTTGGAATTGTCACTATGCTGGGTGATGTTTTTAATCAAGTCCAGATGCCTATATATGAAAAATGTATATGATTTGTTATTTAAAAATAGAGTTTATGGTGATTATGTTTAACCTTCTGTTATCAGAATAAATTGTTTTGATTACTGTTTGCAGCCTGGTTGCTTGCAAGATTTATGATGAAATGTCTCTACACAAAGTTGTAGCCAAAAAGTCGTGTTAGCTTGTAGTTTTGTCAGAGTTCCCTAAAATATTACCACTCTATACTTATAGAATCTAACATTAGGATTTGAATGCTATACATCATTGTGAGACCGTGTACTGGACTGGCTGTTGCTACATAGTAAATGACATTATATATTTCACTAACCTCATGTCCCTACTTATTCAAATAATGACTGAATTCCACGTTATGTACCATATTATGTGTGTACTTTTACATTTTTAATTATCTTTGCTACACTCAAAAGAAGTTGGTACAGTGTCTTTTAAATTTCATAATTACCCATAAATCTCCTTTTCCAACAATTTTGTATCATTACACATACACAAATCATCCACTCCTGCTTTCATCCCTTCATTTATAAGTTCGCCCTAGTTGCATACATTTACACACATGATGCATGCGATTTTACTAGTTATCAATGATTCTACTTCTGAATTGTTTGAATATAAGATCCCTTTGACAAAAGCAATCAAGCACACAAACTAACCTCATATGTTGGAAAGTAGATTATGTAATGTGATCCAACTATATACATCAGTGGTATTAGTAAAGCCAATATTCCAGTAAATTCGCATAAATAACACTTACATCCAAATGATATTATCTGTTGAGTATATAATTTCACACCCTCATGATTATCTCCATTTTTTGGCTTATTTAGAAAGAACTATATTTCAAATTGTCAATGTTTGAAATAAACTGTTAATTCATATTGATCAGGTTAAGGAATCAAAATTATACATACGCACATAGATACATACATTCACACACACATCGCATGCATGCATGTATGTATACACATATTTCTCTTTGAAATATCTTCTTGTAAACTTTGAAGAAATATGCATTGAACTCCGAACGCATACTTTGAATAAATCACGGGGTGGGTAGCGACATATATAAATATATTCAAATGTTGACTGCTTATATAAGAATTTGATTACATTTTTTTACTCACGTGTCTCAAAGAATAATAATGGAGCAATATACCTTAATTAATTTTGTTTGAAAAGGAAATTTGATCTGTCTGTTATAACCACAAATTTGAGGTTCTTCAAACGTTGGCTGTTGTAAAAACAGTAGTACACGACAAAAAAACTTGATACCTCATAAAACAATATTGACACTATTGCATTATTTTTACAAGTTCTGATGTGAACAATGTCCAAATTGGTCCTATTGCATTTGGTCTCATATTTTCTGTTTTATGGTATATTTTTACCCTTTAAATACCGACCATACAAGGTTATGTCACTAACTTGAAACAAAAAATGAGGCAAAAACTTTGGTCCTATATTCTTACGACATTTTTAAATTAAAAAATTCAAACACATAACAATCTCATGGACTATCTAGTTATGTTCAAATAATATCAATGATATATCCTTAATATGTCAAATATTGGACTTTAGACTTTTTTTAAACATCTACTATAATGTCGGTAGGTGGTATATTTGTGATATATTGATGATATTTTCCAATATATCAACAATATTTACCGATATCAATAATATCAAACCGATATTGAACGGATCTCGGTGAAAATAGTCATATATTACTATTTTGTACAAATTACATAAATATCTCATATTTGTACAAAATTCTAGAGTATATGTGCAAATTATTTATGATGTAATATTCTTTCAACTCAAAACACACCAATATCATTGTTCAAAAGTTGATGCTATTTTGTGCACTTGAGTTAACAGAAGTTGGTTCCTTGTAAAACTTAGTAGCAATAACTCGCTAGGGTGATTGAGTGGTACAACATTGGTTCGGGGGAGGTCGCATTATTTGTGCATGTACAGTTCTGAATAAATAAAGAATCGGCGGTAGAAGTGAACCATAGGGTGTAGAAGTGAACAAAGGATTGGTTCGGTTTGAATTGACAAAAAATACTAAAACCAAATTAACCATTTAAACAACAAAAACCGAACTAAACCAGACTAATATTTTTCAAAACCGAAACCAACTGAACCGAAAATAATTTGTTTGGTTTGGTTGATGACTAGTCATCTTTTATGTGTAGTTGTTAACATATTATGAGATTGAAACAATTGATTATGTCTATATATATTTAAACTTGTGAGATGTTGTGATTCAATTAAACTGACCACTTTTCTAAAAATATTAACATGAATCAAAGAAAAAGGTAAATTTGTTAAGGTGATAATATAATAATAATATTATTGGTATCGATAATTATGTCTTTTAAGATAATTAAGTTTTACATTTGATTTTTGGTTCGGTTTTCAAATACTAAAAACTGAAACCGACCAATAAACCGAATAAATTCGAAAATAGAAACCAAAACCAACCAAATAACTAATAAAATCAAATCAAACCGACCAATTATATTTGGTTCGGCTGGTTTATTTAGTTCAAACCAAAAAAAGCCTATCCCTGATAGGGTGTCTTTAGCTAATTGATCAATCTAAAGTGAAGACAGACAAGCGGTTGGCAAAAAATCGTTGAGGAATGCCTTGCATAGGCGTTGAGTTTGTTGGAGAAATCAATCAAGGTAATTTTCTAAGCTTTAGTTAATTCAGCATGCGAGCTTAGAGTTTAGGTTAGGCAACACTCGAAGTAAACACATGAAAGATCCAAGAATATTTGTTATGAATGATATGTTGTTTGAAGAAGACAACTTTTCATTGGTTAGGCCTAAACTTTTGTTCTCGTTTTTGGCCAAGATAATCGTTGTGACTCAATATAGCATGAAGAAAAATATTATTGTTGCATGGAGGTACTGTTTATCTTTAGTTAAATGCATCTGTATGGAGGTGATGCTTCCATAAACGTTTTGACAACTCTTTGAGTAACTTTATAGACCCATAATGCAACTGTTTTTGCCACTAGAGTGGGTTCATCTGTTTAGCTAGCAGGTATTAATGTCTATTGGATGAGATAGTAGGAAGAGTGTCATACAATAAATGAATTTTTAAAACAATCAACACGTCCCGTTACTTGACATGTTTTCTATGTACATCCATGTCGTCATTGAACTACACAAACATTGTAACTAGTGTCTTCTTCTTCCTCTGTGATTTCATGGTTCTACGATGCTAATTTGTATGTAATAGTGATATCCTTAAGAGCGTTAAGTAATTTTAAGTGGGATAACAGAAAATGGACAATCATTGATGATTCATTTATTAAAGCCTTATATTTTGTTGCATTTACAGTATTGATTGTAATACCTTCGATGTCATTTACGAAATATCATGTGATAAATTTTTTCTGTAGCATAAAATCCGAAATATACACTCAACCATAGGTCACATACAATATTCATCCAATTTTTATGATACAAATCATACATGTATTAGCCAACTTTCATACTTTCAGAGAATTTAGATATTACAAATTCAATTCTATCTGTACAATTTGTAAAAATGAATTTAAACATAGGGTGAAATCAGTTCGAAGTATACATATGTTTTGTATCATTATTTCATAAGATATAAACTAATCTTCATGCATTTTTTTGTTACTTCAAAGTTTAAACCACAGTTATTAGTAGGTTACAAAATTTTCTAATTATTTAGGATTTACTTGATAGACTCTTTACTTTGTTTTTTATATATGCTTTTCTCAATATTTTTTTTAAAATTTTCAGCAAAATTTACTTCTCAAAGAAGAATTACGACATTCAGTTTTTTTCCCGTATCAATGAAATTTTATGTATGGAAATAAAATTTTTGTTTCTCTATTTAAACTATAATAATTTTGAAATTACTTGTGGCTCTAAATTTTGTTTATATAATATTTTTTTCAAATTAAAAATAATTCGTACTACTTTAAGGTAGGGTGCAATAGTTTTGAGCCAACAAGCATTTTAATTAAAAAAAATATTTTTATATAAATGTACATGGGACATGCCAAAACGATAGTATATAAGATTAAGTAACTTTTACCCATTTAAGTTACCATTCAAATCAAATCACACATTTTCAATACTTTTAGAACTATTTACAACAATATACAACTTTCTATCTAAGGGGCAAAAATAAAATAAGTAAATAAACAAAAAATTGAATTTGAGCTATTTCGAAAAATTCCAATTATTAAATTTAAATCCTTTTGTAATGATGGTATTTTAAACAATGGTAGTACGACTTTTTTTTAATAAATGATCTAACATTGTTTGAAAAAAGGAAAGAAAAAAAACTGCAGTATAAATGATGCTATTTGAAGCCAGTTGAAAATGATATTTGCTGACAGGCAAAAGGCGATCTGTTTATGTAAATAGTTTTTGAATTGGTTAAAATAAAAATTATGCTATCAAAAGTGATCTAAATGGATAAAAAATTCATGAATTTAAATTATCAAATATAAGAGTAATATCACCATATGCACCTCAAACACACCTCGCGTTTTCCATATAAAGTGATTCCTAAGTTTTAAATTCTACACCATATACTGATATAAGCCAATTTGTTTGATAATATAAAACCACTTGAACTCAAAACTGGTCATTATTATACTCTCGAAAAACAAGATACTTACTTAGCAATACATTGTCGAGCGACTTAGAGAAAGAAAAATGTGTTTTCGTGTTTATGAAAAGGGTAAGGAAAGGAGAATGCAAGAGAAATGATTGTTTATATTTAGGGAAATTTTGACATACATCCTTATAATTAGAAAAACTAAGTTTTGGGTCTCTTTCAATTTCCTTTTATAAAATACATTCTTATTTTTGGAAAAATTAAGTGTAATTCAAGAGGATATTTGTGTAATTTTACTAATCTTAACATAAATATATGTTATTATTTTTCATAACTCATAACCGCACTATACACGTCTTGGCAGCCACTTTTAAAATTGAAAAAAAAAATGTAAAAGAGAAAGAATTATAGAAAGAGGGATGCATAAAATAGTTTACAAAAAGGAGGGATATAAAACAAATAAGTTTTGGAAAGAAAGTCGTGTCCATAATTTCACTTATATTTATTTGTATTTATATTAGTTTTATTTTTTATAATTATTTTAAATAAATGTTATTAATTGCATTAGATTGTAAAATAATGCGAAAATTGGAAAATTAAAAATCATATGCATTAAAGATGAAACTAGTACAATGGAATTGAAGTAAAAAATGTATTTTTGTTTTGATATCATAATAATGTATCATTGTTTCTAGATTGTTATATGTTTTTTAAATTAATGTTATTAATTTGATTAAATAAATTAATATCATGAAAGATAATGTTAATTAGTAATCAACTTAATGTTATTAATATTATTTTTATATGTTGTATCAAATTTTTTATTTTACTTAATAAATATTTGAAAGTGAGTAATATTTTTTGTAAAATGATGTTTGTCACTACTCAGATTTGCCTCTATTAGAAAGTGAGTAATAATTTTTTATTTGTACGAAAATATCACATTAGTATTAATATTGTTTTATTTTTTACAAAAATACGTTTACTATTTTTATTGTTATTTTTACTAAGAATAAGTATTTTTACAAATTAAAAATACTTATAATTTTTAGGGTTTTATCATTTCTTTTTTTTGTTTTTTCTTAAAATTTTATTGTTGCTTTTTATTATTGAAAATGAACCATTGGTGTTGGAAGAGTCTTCCCCAAACGGTTCATTTTCCTTGGATGAAGGGAACGGGATACGACAAACTCATGTCCCGTTGCCGTTTTCAACGCGTCAAAAATGGAAATGGGGCGACAAAAATCCACTAACGCACCTTTAAAGCTTGTTTGATTACTTGTTACTGACCAATTTTTTGGTACTTGAGGTGCACGGGTGATAATTAAAGAATATATAATTCTAAATTTTTGGGTAATTTGAACAAATTAAACTGAAAATTTAGGTATATATATTCACACACCTAAATATGGCCACTGCCATGACAACACTCACATTTTTAGTGGGCGCTGCAATATTTTTCCTTCAACGCTTGTTGTTGAAATAATTAAATTTATGAAACAAATAATCATTCAACTGAAAAATGTCAGAACATTACCATTAAAATTCTGCAAATAGCGCCAAGATTATATTACTCCTTTTCTATATGGAAAATTGAGGATCCTCTTTATCAAAAAGAGAGAGAACAAAAGAGTAACACCAGAGACCATGACCATTGAACGATGCCAGTAATGTCATATATACTGTTTAAAGCAGCGGCTTAAATTACCATTTAATTGGAAGTAAAAGACTACATGGGCCAACCTTAGAAAGGTCCGTGAATGTTGTAGTACAAAACATCCAACCTATATGTTTCTTTAGGATATTGTTGTCACTTATTATTGAAATATGATATGCTGGTTTCTAGGGCTGTTATGGTAATGGTAAATTTACCATACCATACCAATATCAAAAAATTGATAACCAATATTGAGCTACATCGGTATATCAATATTGTCGATATGGTAACGGTAAATTTACCATCGATAATGGTAAATATAGCGGCAAAAAATGTAAAATTCAGCAGTAACAGTAAATTTATCGATCATATTAAATTTAATTTTTCACTATTTAAAGTAATTGTAACCAAGGTTCAAAATTCCACTAATTTTTTTTTAAAATTTCGGTTCCGTTTCGCAAATTTCGGACATTCTGTTTAAATTTCGGTTTCGGATTACATGGCATTTTGAATTCTTTATATATATATATAATAAATTTGTACAATTCTAATTATATGTTATACTCCCTTTTAATTTCTCTTTTAATTTCTGTTTTGAAATTGAAAAGCATAAAATAAACAAATCAAAGCCCATAAACAATAATGGCCTAAGTAAAATTTTGTATTTTACTGTAATCCTAAAAGATTCCATATAACCCTACATTATCATTTTCTACACAGTAGCCACCTTTGTTGTTGCTCGATAACCCTACAATATTATTCTCAGTTTTCCCTTTTGCATTTATCTCCCCCTCTCCCTACCCTTTCAAGCTGATGCTCGATATTTTCCATTTATCTCCTTTTCCATTATTTTTTGCTTCAAGCTCGTATGTTTGCTCGATATATTCCCGCTTCAAGCTGATGCTCGATATTGAAATCTACAATTTCTCTTGCGCAATGTAATCCTAAAATCAACAGAGCCTAAAAGGTGGATGCTCGAATCTTCCACTTCCCTTGCTACTGGAAGCTGCTAGTTATATACATAATATTTTTTCTCGTCGATCACGGAAAACGGTTTTCAAAACAAATTCCGGTCCGATCAACATCGGAACCGGGTCAAAATGACCGGGATTCCGCCGTGTAGGACGGAATCTCGAACCATGATTGTAACCACAAATACTTTTGAAGATATATCAGTTTTTAAGGAAATGTTTCTTTTAGTTTTACTAGGCTCAAAGTTTAAGATTAAAAAATTGAAGTATTGTTGGCACCGACATTCGAGTCTTGCACTTCATTCTCTCTTGGGGTTTCATTACATTGGCTATCTTTAAAAGAAATTTCTTTCCCATATGATTCATTTGTACTCTCAACAAAAATTGAGAGAATCGGGTAAGTTTGTATTTTATATTTTAATAATAAGTTAATTCAAATCTGAACTGAACTAAATAAAAAATAAGTTGGTTTAGATGAACACTATATTGAAATAACCGTAATAACCATTCTTTTTCTTGTTTTAGTATGATTATAAAGAATATTACTTTTAATATAACCTTGGCTTAGTTATTAGTATTTACGCACACAATATTTTCTCATGCATTACGTGCTCTACACAAAGATGGCTAAAATATTATAAGTATTACAAACATTTGATATAGATAAGATGTGACAGAGTTTTACACTTCTAATATACATGCATTTCTATTTATATATCGAAGGATTATTTGTTGACTAAATTTTTAGGCACCTCGGAATTATAGGTTGAAATGGATATAGACATAGGTAACTTGCTAATACCATGCTTAAAAATGGAAAATGAAGAGATAATGAGTAATAATGCAAATAAAATAAAGATGCACAAGATGATCTACGTCTACCATTGTAGTTGATTTTATTGCTTTGATTCGGTTTTAAGAACTTGATTACAAGAGACGATATTGTGTACCAAAAATGAAATTTCGATCATTATACGATTGCATGCAAAGTTGTATTTCTAGCATTTGAAATTCAGTTTGAAAAGCTCAAATTAGCACGTCGGACCCTGGAAATCCTCGTGGCCAGTGATGAAGCCGTACGATCTAGATGCGGGCCAATTTGGATGCCAAATTGAGTGAGTGTTAGGATGATGGCCAGCTGACGGGTTGTATAAAGACGTGTTGTTGTTAGAAAGGTGGCATGGGACAAAGCGCTATTGTTGAACAGTAACACCGTTGCTTAGGTAAACAGTGAAGGACAATGAGTTGCTGTTGCACAGTGATGCTTTTGTTAGATGAACAATATCATTTTATGTTATTCTTGTTAAGAGAATATGGTAGAGTCGTTGCTTCTTTATGCATAGACAACTAGACGGTCAGAGCAGACCGATCTTCAAGGGAGATGCAGGCGGAGAGGATCAGAGGGGGAGGCTTGGACAGGCGAGCGGGGTTGAGGCCTTCATTTTATGGACATGTTGTCCGATGACAAGGCATGTCGGTGTTGTGTATGTTACTCAAAACCTTCCATTGATAGTGACAATTGGTTAGGCCGCTGTCTGGACTTATGTAATAACATTGCACTATTAAGTAGGCTGCTGCATGAGGCATTTACACTAGTGGTGGACCAGACAGGAAGATTCAAGGCAATATAGGATGAGGCGAGAGTGCAGGATGCTTAGTGAGCCAACCTGATATCTTTTGCGAGAAAATTAAGCAACATTTTGCTCCCAAGTTCGCTTCTGCGAGAAGAGGCAGACTTGCCTTTAAACCCATTTAATGCGACTGACACATGTTGCTTGTTCATTGGCTGTGATGAATAATTCTTCTTGATGGTTCAGAGACGTATCAGAGATGTGACTTTTCATATGACTTTTGATATGACTAGTTAATCAATTAAACATAAACGGTCAAAATTGTTTCCAGCCAGTTTCATCCAATGACTCAGATTAGAAACCAAATCATATAAGTTGCCGCTCTCCTTCTCTTTATCGAGTAATTGCAAACCCACCATTAAAGAGAAAACCAAGCTTTCAAAGAACCTTCATCAGTTTTCGATCACTTCTTAGTATAATTAGCGAGTCTTCCTTTTTCTTTCTTTATTTTTACTTTTGATGTTGCTTCTGCGTCATATTCATCTTCATATGTCTTATTTGCTGAGAAATACTTGTTTCGAATTTGTTTTTCTCTACGTCATTTTGCATCGTTTGTGTTGAGAGTTGTCGATGTTGAGAAAGTCCCCTAAAAGAGGCGTCGATCGGTCGTCGTTAAGAAGTCGACATTGATCAATCAACGTCAAACTTTCGATTACCCGAGAACTCAAAAAATAAACATACAAGTCAAGTGACTGAACTGTCCCATTTAATCAGAAAGGAGACACTTAATTGTGCTACGGGCCTCGGTCCACATCTTTTGCTAAATAAGCAAAGTAGCGAGCCCGATGAGCCACAAGACCTCCTTAAAGTGATGGGTCGCACATGCCTGGATCTTAGTGTGAAGGTCGACCTTGTGCTTACGGGGTGTGTCTTCGGGATGCACCGAAGTTTAGGTGCTTGAGCTTGTGATGAGGGGGATGGGACCTTGCCCAAATCTAGTGTACCTTTAGCCTCTGTTAAGGATGTTCAGTAATTAGGTTGCTCTTAGTCTTACAAATGGCTAAAGGTAAGAAGAAAGCCGATGGTGCCTCTTCCAGTAGACGTCCATTCGCTGTCTGTCCATCTAAGGTCGGAAAGGACATGGATAACTTGTCTGAAGCACTGGCCTGGTACGAGCGCTAGGGATCGAGCCACTATACCCCTCGGTCGTGGATAAAGCAAACAAGCCCTCGACCGACTATTTCACGTGGTCGATGCTGCATATGCAATGCAAGTCGACTCTCCCAATTCACTCGTATTTTGTCCGCTTCTTGAATGCTCATCAAATGGTGCTCACGTAGCTCGTCCCTAATGGCTATAGCCTCATAGCGGGGCTTTTTATTATTTGCCACGACCTAGGCCCCTTGGAGTCCAGTTCATCGTTTATCCAGTTTATGTTCTAAGCTTTCAGGGCAAATTAATAACCCCAAAGGCTGTAGTATTGCTAGTAGAGCCGCAGTGTCCTGACTCTATTCTTTGGCCTATCGGGTAGAATTTCTGGATATCAAAACCAGTATTTCTATGTGTAGGGGACCGTCAACTGCAGCTTCCAGGGGCGGAGATTCAGTGCTCTAGGTAAATCATATCTTACCCACCTCTGTTCTATATTTTAAATTTCCTTTAGTTGCTCCTAACTTTACTTTTTAATGAAGTATCTCTGAACGAGACATGGGAGAGTCGAGCCAACTTCATCGGTTACATGGAGCAGATATGCAACATGGACGTAAAGCAACAAAATCTGATCCTCCTCACAAACGAAAACATGCGTCAGGTCAGGCTATTGGGCCCCTGCCGATCGATGCTAAAGGAAAGGGAGGAGACTCCTCGACCCAAGAGGAGCAAGCCGACAGTAGCTGTAACGACCTGCCTTTTTGGACGTTTTAAGCAAACACACACGTCGAACTCAAACCATTCAAAAGGGCAGATTGTTATGGGGTAAATAAGAAAAAGAGAGAAATAAAACAAATACAGAAACTCGCAGCGGAATGACAAAATATAATAATCAAATAACAGTTCATGAAGCTGTTTTATAAATACATTTGATTATTCTTTACAACACAATCATCAGAGTTACATAAACTGGAATAAATAAATAAATGCAGCGGAACAACATGATGCAGCGGAATATAATAAATAATATTAGTACAAATCTTCGTCCTTCAGAAATAATGTCTTCAACCCTGAAATGCTCAGGCTGACCCGAGCGAATTGAAAAGAAAAAACACTCGAGTCAGAACTAAAAGATCTTATGTAAGTTAATCAACAGTAAATAAATATGAGTGGAACGACGTCAGAGATGCTTACGAGGTTTGACATCTCCTATCCAGTGTCTAACGTGAGTGCAATAACTTAAGAGATGTTCGGGATTCACATCTCCTAAGCATGGCTCCTGTTTTAGTCACATCTAAGCTGACTCACGGGAGTTAGGGTCACGTCATACCTTATACATAAATCGTTCGCCAAACCATCCTACTTCATTTCTGGAATCTCCACTACGTACACAGTTGTTAAAGTGATTTTCGGTATTGGCAGAGAGTATGACAATATTCGATCCCGGTCTCTTTAACAACCAAACGCTTATTTCACACCGGATGGTTCTTTTACATTTCAAAAGTCAATTCACAATTTATATCAAAATACCATATTCGACTTCAAATCATATCTCTTTTGAAATCATATTCACTTTCAAAACTATATTCACTTTAAAACCCGTATTTACTTCCAAAATCATATTCACTTTTTAATTTATCGATGAGATAGGTTAATTAAATTCTAGTTCCAAAATCATCGTATTTACTCGAATATGTCATTTCACAAAATGGTATCAATTTCAAATTCCAACTTAGGTTGTATCATCATCAAGGATTTAAATATAAATACTTCAACTTTACACAGTTTGAAATTTTAGAAAATAGTTTAGATAGTCATAAATAGTTTTAATAGTTTGAAAATAATTTAAAATAGATTAAAAATAGTTTTAAAATAGTAAAATAGTTTAAATATATTTAAATTTGATTTAATTAGATTTTAAAATGATTTAATTAGATTTTAAAATGATTTAAATAGATTAAATATAGATTAAATAGATTTAAATTATATTAAGTATATTTTAAATAGATTAAATAAATTTAAAATAGATTAAATAGATTTAAATTATATTAAATAGATTTAAATTATATTAAATAGATTTAAAATAGATTAAATAAATTTAATTAGTTTAAAATATGTGAAATAGATTAAATTGGATTAAATAGGTTATAATAGATTAAAATAAATTAAAAATAGTTTTAAATTGATTAAAATAGTTTAAATTTATTAAAATAGTTTAAATTAATTTAAATAGATTTCCAAGTTATATCCAAACATTTTCAATAACTCAATTTCAATAAATTCATTTATTTGCCATTTCAACTTTGAAATTCCAATTTAAATCCTTTGAACAATTCATTAAATCAATTCTAATTTTCAGCATTAACGTTTTGGATTATCGAAATAGTTCAGTTTATATAAATACATCTCTATTTCAAAATGCCAGTTAACTGAATTCAAAATTTAAAGAATTAAAATCATTTAATTTAACCAATCCGGTGTCCGTATATAATTTTCTACCCTAGGGTCAAGTGATACAGATATTTATCATTTCAATCCGCAATTTAAAATTTTACGGTTATATATCATTTCAAACCGCAATCCCGAAATCACTCGAGTCTATCATTTCAACCCATAACGATTTTTCCCTAATCTATAGATCGTTCGGATATGTATCATTTCAACCCATAGGGAACTTGCAGTGTTATAACAATATAAAATACAACATCCAGTCATCCAATGTCAACAATCAAACATCCATCACAATCATCATCCAAATCAATCAATAAACATCAATAGATAACTTATCTTATATATAAAGCAAATACATGAGCAAGTGAAGCCTTTTTCGAGTTGTCAAAAATATCCTTTTTAAATTGTTTCGTAATACATCAAAACAAGGGTACATCCGTCCTTCCAGCCTCCACTCAAGCCCTAAATCAGTTCGTAGACCCATTTTCCCATCACATCCCCATTTCTCGCTCATGAACCTCTAAAACAGGAAAAACAAATTTGGTGCCAAAACGAAAAATCCAACCAGTTAACAATTTCAATTAAGGATAACTTCGTACATTTTTCGGGTAGGCATGATAGCACGAGTGATTTGAGAATGATATCTCAATCGCGGTTGAGCTGAATGGAGTAGAGGATCTTCCCATGGTTTTGCTCTCCTGTTCCTATTCAATAATGATATTATCTTTCTATGCAATGGTCTTCTGAAAGACAATCAACGATCAAATGGTAACCTGTTTGTTTCTTTTTTAATTTATGCTTTATTTTTGTTTAATGTAAATAACAATTTGTGAGTTCGTGAGAATAGTCGAGGTTATATTCTGAATCGATTGCATCAACAAAAAACTTTAGGGAAAATGAGTTTATTATAGGCAACGAGTACTGTGAGGAAGAAGACAGTATTTAAGAGGGAGTATTGAGTATGTTGGCTGTGAGGTTGAATGAGAAAAGCAGGTCATCTATTCAAACGTAAGGTCATCTCTTATATCAATTATAGTCTATTTTAGGTTGGCTAAGCTTAAGTCACATGTCTAATATGGTATTTTGTTCGTTGAACAAAACTGATTGTTGAATTTTCTTCTTCTGATCATGAATGAAGAACATGTTATATTAAATATATAGTAGAATATTGCTCATTCCAAAGTGTTAATGTCCTTAACTTTTTTTTACTGATACGCTTGGTAGCTTTAAAACTACGAGAGACATAATATACCTACAATTGTTACATGATCAGCTTCCTTTTTGAGGTCTCTTATGTTGTGCAAAAATGGTAGCGCTTTGCGAAAGCTTATATCAACGGATCTTTGTCACCCAAATCACAAAGAGATAACTTGGATTGAAAACAAGACGGAATTGAAATTAAAAGCAATAAGACAAGATATTCCACCCAACCACCCACTTTATTGATTCACCAAAATTTTTGTTTACAATTAATAGAACAAAGCTAAAATAAACAAAATACCATTGAATCAATAACCAAATTGAGAAAGGGAGCAAATATCTATATGGCTAAAATTATTGGAGAAGAAGAACAAAAATGAAGAAGAGAAAATTATCAAATAGATTTTCCACCATATGTTTATCCTCTCCTCTAGTCTCTATTTATATAATCAATTTACTTAATGCCCAAGTTAACATTAGAGGCAAAAAATAATTTGATTAGCAAATTAGAGAAAGAAATAAACATACTTAAATATGCCTATTTAATCAGAGGAAACAAAATCTTCTCTTTCTTTCTTTTGCATATTTCTTTCCCTCTATGTGTGATTTTGTATCACCAAAATTTAACACTCCACCTTGATGCAAAATCACATATCTCCAACATATCAAACATGCCATATCTAGATCTATCACAACTCCCTATATCTCAATCATACCAAATTACAAACCTCTACCACCGTCCGCAAGTGATGCATCTCCCACATGAGGTGCACCACACAAATCCGGTCTCAAAAATGTTTGTAATACCACAAAGATCTCCGTCTTGTCTTTGTGGATTTTGCAACTCGACACCCGTCTATCACTCGATCTGAGCTCATTACCTGATCACTATCGATCCCCCGAGCATCATCAACATGAAGACCCCTGTCTAAAATATGATCCTCAATGCTAGAATCATAAGCAGTGACCACATTAACCTCTCCACCTTGCTATGGACTAGGTTCTTCAACCGTCACTCGCTTTCCATAGTCGACTACAGAACCAACCAAGCTATAAAGGTTTCCTTCTTCCAATACTCCTCTCATCCTTACACGACCACCTTTCTTCACTCTCAAAACTCCACCTTGAGTCTCATAAGTGCAACCACGGCGATCCAACTGACCGAGAGAAATAAGATTATGCGAAGAAGTGGGTACATGTCTGACTCCAAAGACTTCTCTAACCACACCATCATGCATACGAAACCGGATAGATCCAATACCACAAATCGGTAGCTCTTCTCCATTGGCTGTCCTAATCATGCCGACACTCTTCTCATAAGAAGAAAAATAATTCACATCTCTACATATGTGAAAACTAGCTCCCGAATCCATCTTCCAAGGCTTATTTTCACTAAAGAGGACATCATAAGAAGCATCACTATCGGTACCTTCAGCAAAACCTGCATGTGCATCACTACTAGTATCACCATGCGCAGCCTTTTTCTGATCTCTTTTATAAGCATAACACTTGCTACGTATGTGACCTTTCTTATTACAATAATGACAAGTGATAACACATTTACCATTAGCATCATTCTTCTTCCAAATTGTATCTTTCTTCGAGTCCCTTGCCACCATAGCCTCACTTTGAATTGATTTCATACCTGACCCTTTTCTTCTAAGCTCCTCATTCAAAAGACTACTTCGAACAGTTTCCAAAGAGATAGTTCCATTAGCATTGGAATTACTCAATGAAACAACCAAAGTTTTCCAACTTTCTGAAAGCGAACTCATCAATAAAAGAGCTTGTAACTCATCATCAAAATTGACCTTCATATTTGCCAATTGATTTATTACATCCTGAAATTCATTCAAATGCTCTGCAACAGACTTCTCTTCATCTAATCTCAGTTGTACCAACTTTCGAACCAGAAAAGCCTTACTAGTAGCACTCTTTGACTCATACAAAGATACCAACTTGTCCCACAAAGCCTTCGCGGATTCACAACTAGCCACATGATGGAAAACTGAATCATCAAGATACTGGCGAATCAAAGCAATCGCCTTCTTATCCATCTTCTTCCATTTTCCCTCATCTACATCAGAGGGCTTCTTTCCATCTCCATCAATTGGATCATGAAGATCATTGAGGTACAGAACATCCTCCATCTTAGGCTTCCAAATACCCCAATTTTTCCCATCCAAAATAGCCATCTTCGAAAATGAAATCATATCCGACATCAATAATTTTTCAATCCAAAATTACTCTAAGCTTTGCGATGATCTGGCTCCGATACCAAACTGTTGTGCAAAAATGGTAGCGCTTTGCGGAAGCTTATATCAACGGATCTTTGTCACCCAAATCACAAAGAGATAACTTGGATTGAAAACAAGACGGAATTGAAATTAAAAGCAATAAGACAAGATATTCCACTCAACCACCCACTTTATTGATTCACCAAAATTTTTGTTTACAACTAATAGAACAAAGCTAAAATAAACAAAATACCATTGAATCAATAACCAAATTGAGAAAGGGAGCAAATATCTATATGGCTAAAATTATTGGAGAAGAAGAACAAAAATGAAGAAGAGAAAATTATCAAATAGATTTTCCACCATATGTTTATCCTCTCCTCTAGTCTCTATTTATATAATCAATTTACTTAATGCCCAAGTTAACATTAGAGGCAAAAAATAATTTGATTAGCAAATTAGAGAAAGAAATAAACATACTTAAATATGCCTATTTAATCAGAGGAAACAAAATCTTCTCTTTCTTTCTTTTGCATATTTCTTTCCCTCTATGTGTGATTTTGTATCACCAAAATTTAACATCTTATGCTTGGAGCATACCTTTTGATGGTAAATTCTCCTTATAAATCATTTTGTTTGAAATTAAATTTGAAGATGGATTTTATTATGTTTTTAATTTAAGAATATGTATTACTGTGATTGAATAATTTACCAGGTGAAGCTGGAGATAAAGGTATCCTTGCTAAACTAAAGTTTAAAATGATTTTCATGACTATTTCTTTTCAACTGAACATAAAAGTGCTTTAGTAAGGTCGATGTGAAAACATTTCCATGTTTGCTTATCTTCTATTTTTGGGTTTCTATTTGTAGTTAATTATATTATTTAATAGTGAATAATAAAAAAGGAATCGGTGCTTATGTTAAATACATTTAGAATACACACACACGCGCGTGTGTGCGTGTATGTATGTGTGTGCCGGTTTTTATGACAAAAATGTTGCATTAGGTTATAAATCAGACCGTGCATTATCAAATGTTTCGGTATGGTGTTGACCAACTATTTTGTTACATATTGCATTAGGTTGGAGAATATCATTTTGCGTATAAGGTTATACAATGGTTTGGGTTGAAGAAGAGTGACAAAGGTATTGGGCAAGGCTTCCACTCTCACTTTTCACATGGGTCCATATTACTTTAAAAATTATTGTTGACTTGAGTTTGCAATTTTGTTCCCTGTAGTTTCTTATGTTTCTGTGAGATATTAATGGAGAAAGCTTACATATATGTTATGTTCTTATGAGATATTGATGGAGAAAGGTTACATCTGTGTTTGTTAACGGTAACTGTGCTGAAGTACAGTGAGAGAGTATTTCGGTAAGGTTTCCACACTCAATTTTCATTTAGCTTGATTTTCTTTTATTTAAACTGTAACTGTAATAATTTTATTTGGGAGAAAACTATATTCTATCTGAATTTTAATAATTTTTGTCCTATTTCCCTACGTTTCCATGAGATATATTTTACGGTTTGGTTTTGTTTTAAAGAATTAATTTGTATTTTCATTCTCTAAGATATGTTTCTCATGCTTTCAAATCCTTTACAAAGGTAGAGCCGAATCAATTTATTATTTTAGAGTTTATTTTATTATTAATATGTCAATTTTTAGAAGTTGGAATGGTTAGGGTAGCTTGAATTTTAAACAAATTTTATTTTTCATTATTATTTTCCAAAACTTGCTTCTTTAGTGTAGTAATAGGCACGTACACAAAAATAACCTTATCTGCTTTAGAATTCTAGATGAGAAATCATGAAAACAAAAAACAGCTGACCATTAAAACCAAAATAAAGCAAATATATAGGAAATAGATTGTTATCATAGAAGAAGCCTTTTCTAGAAGTAGTATAGTACTAAAAGTCTAATGCCTTGATTCTAATTATCATGCACAAATGAAATAGCGTGTCATTCTCTATAGATTTTGTTGCTATAGCCCAACATGTAGCTCTAGCAAAATCATTTTACACTATATTGAAGATCAACTTCATCATTCTCCTAGAAGATGTTGCGTGTTGAGAGGTTGTCTGCAATTCTAATGGAAATCGTCATTCTCTAGCTAAATTAAATGCATTCGTTATCATATTATAGTTTGTATAGATACTTATCATGGTTAAGTTTCCAATTGAGAACTAATATATATTATGTACTTTTACACTATGCTACTGTGATATATTTATTATTGGAAGGTTCTATTATAAAGGAGTAGGACTGATAAGGGGAACGCCATGGAGTTAGATTCACTACGATGGAAATCTGTACATCATACTTGATTTGGGACTAGGTAATGTGCTACACTTAAAGTACTTTCTCTGTCTTACATAATAATAAACAAATATATTGGATACTTTAGACAAAAGATTAAACATGACTCCAACATATCCCATTGTCTCAATATCAGGCATAATCATATTTAGTGCCTACACTTTCATTAATGCGTATGTTTTAATATCCAGGGATAAAAAATTTCATTCGCGATTTGCAAAAGTTCTTGACATAGTGCATCCCCTTTCTTAAGAATAGCCACTCTTGATTTGTCTACCATTCAAGCCTTGGAGTTCCCAATTTATTTCCAACTTGAAATGGCGGAATTGTTTAGTTTATATCAAGGTGGGCACCGGTTTTAACTGTAAATATCACCTACTAATTTTATTTAGCTTATACACATACCCTCATGTATGTGATTTAACTTTAATTTTTCTCATCGGATCTGTCCTTTAGCCTAGAGGAAGCTTATTATGTTTTCCACGTATATTAGTGACTAATGCATTTGTGATTGTGCTACAAACGGTGCATGTGTTTTACTTTCTTGCAATTGTGGTCTGACCTTACAGCAAATTATAATTTCACAACACATGGATACTATATTGGTTAAAGTTCCCGCATAGTCAAATTATTGTTTTAATAAACTTGAAATTTGCTTTAAAATATGTTGGGCTGTGATTTCACCCTGTAAAGCTTAACAAACATTGAGATAAAAAAAAATTAATTCATAACTCAACGAAGTTGAATCATTTACTAATTTTAGTGTCTCCAACAAAGAATATGGTTTTTTTGGAGAATAACATATCTTTATGATCATGTATTAGAAGTCAATATCGAACAATGTCAGGTTTAGAAAGACTAGAGTTTAGGTAAAATTATCTTATTTGTAACCACTATATCGTTTGGATGATTTCCACATCCTCTAGAATTTAAAACATTAGTTAACTGGAATAGGAGGTGATGGTAATTAATATAATTTATGCATCTTAAACTCATCTTACATTGGCACCTTATTTTTTTCTATTGTTTCCCATCATGAATCAAACCAAAGTCAATTTTTTCAAAATTGAAACTGATTCAATCGGGATGAAAATAATTGATTTAGTTAAGACTGTTTAATTAATTCATCATTAAACGAGCTAAATTGAGTTGTTAACATAATATGATACTGAAATAATTGATGGAGTCCATAAACATGCGATGTTGCTATGCTATTTAGAAACAAACTCCTCTCTAAGAACATTAACACGAATTGAAAGAAAAACAATGTCATTAACATAAATTTTAGTTTAGTATGGAACTGTTTTTAGGTATTATGACATAAATTTTAGTTGATAATAACTTCATCTATTGACAGCAACTGACGTGAATCCTTCTAGCAGAAGTCACCGGTATCCAATTCAAGCCAAGACAGCAACAGTCGGGTCAGAGAAGAGGTAACGAATGTAGGAATAGACTGAACAGCAACAGTTCCAGCTGGACCTGTTATCTCCAGGTAATAGCATTATTTTCAAGTAATAATCATTTTTTCATATAAAAACCAACGTTATATTTCTGAAAATGTATATTAAACTATTTACTATTATTTTATGATGTAGTTATGTTCTTATGTGCACATAGAAGGCTACTGAAGAAAAAAATTGATAATCAGTCTATCTGGATTATATCCAGATCATTGTTGTCTGATTGAAGCTAAGATAATACTTCATTGCTGTTAGTGCCTAATATCTCCAACTACATACATAATTGACTTCTTGATTATGAAAAATTATCTCAAAACATGTAGGAAAGAGATATAAATACTGCTTTGTCATCATATGTGCTCACATGGTAATCAGATGAACCCTTATGGATTCATAACTTGCTAAACATTATATGTTTAATCAGGTGACTCCAATTTCTTATAATTTTAATTTGTTACATCCGTGCATGGGAATGCCACATATACAATGAATTGTTTATGGAGAGGACATAATATGAAAAGTTTTTATCATGGCCCACGACCATCCAATTTTCAAAATTATGGCCAAAAGAGATTGAGTGTAAATTACTGAAACTTATGGTATGCTATGCTGATCATTTGAAGCACTTCACAATTTGACCAATCCTTACACTTATATTTCCCATCAGTGGTTATTTGCTTAAAATATTGGATGTTTGTTACTCAACCACACATTTTAACTTAGTTTTTTGTGTGTAGTATGTTGAACCAAACTATGGATTACCAGGTTTAGGTATTTGGTACCTATGATAAACTATATACATAAGTTTTCTCAATGACTTTGCACATACCTTCGCGTTTTCTGTCCATTTACATTCACGTTATCCACCCCATCTCATAATACCTTGCATCCACGACCCATTTTCTTCACCATGTCATTTCCGCTGCTCTACCACATCTTTACCCTTTCTCATCATAATCGTATAAATCTCTTCTTATTTCTTACGACAATCAATTATGAAAATTTTGATTTTTTTTCTGTGGGTTCGAATACTGCTTTGTTGTTGAGTTTGGAGTGGATGAGGTAAGCAGAGCTATTGTTTTGTCTGACGGTGGTGAAGTCGTAGGTGTTAAAGGGATGTTTGGTTCTATGTGTCAATTTGAAAATACAGGTTTAGAAGATTCTATTGTGTGCTTGGTGGATATGGTTGTGAGGTAGTATGTGTGGAAGAAAGACTGGGATTGGGTTCAGGTGGAGTGGTACATGTTGGTGACTCTTGCACTGGGGGAACGGAATTTAATGCATTATATGTGGAAGATAATGTAGACACGACAACTGATACAAATGGAGATGGACGCATCTATGAATCCAATCACGTAAAATGTTTAAATATTGAATTTTACCGTTCTTTAAAAAAATTTGTTCTGTAATAAGTTTGTCAGTATGCCTTTGCAGTGAAGATATACATGAAATATGATGAGTTTTTTTTGGTTAAGGTAGGGATTTGGGTTTTCACGTATTTTCTCTAAATGTTGTTGCTAATTATTTACTGCACAATGCTTTTACTTAACAAATAGACTAATATAAATTGTATTCTCATAAATTTCTATGTATAAACGGTCTGCTAAGTTTAACTACCATCAGCATATCAGTTTAAGGCAAAAAATTCATGGTACACTCACTTTTCTAAAACCATCAGAATCTAAAACCTTCAGCATGTGCAGGGATTTATATTACTAGCAATAAATGCAAAAACTCAGAATCTAAAACCATCGCCGTGCAATCCATTTGATCCTACCTCTCCAGAATGTGTAAAAGTTCGAGGAGGTGATTCTGCTTTCTTATACGTATCCATTTACTTGATTGCTGTAGGCACCTCTGGCAATAAAGTATGTGTGCCTGAACATGGTGCAGATCAATTTGATGAAGAAGATGTTACAGAATCAAAGAAATTATCCGGTTCTCACGGGTATTTCTTTCCTCCGAATAGGACAGTGATAAACTGTGAGATGTTGTTTTCTTCATTGCACCTTCATTTGTTTTTTTTTCCTTTCTACCATTGCATGTAACCTTAAGGCCCAGTATGTTTTATGCCCCTATTGGCTTTGTATATTCAACTTCCTAATATAAATTTTAGCAAGTATTTTTTTCCTAATATGAGATCAGTACTTACATGAACACCATGACTAATTTAAAGACCAAATTCATGTATATGTACTTTCAATAGCAAATTATTACATAACAAATAAAACATGTAGCGTATTTGTACAAGTAGTAACATAGGATATTTTCATGAAGCCATGTATAGATGGATTCTACCACCGAAAAAATTACTTAATTGAGTTGAAAAGTAGAGCTTTTAATCTAAAATGCTGAAACTTCAACTGTAGGACCGGAGTTAATTAGGAACTCCTGTTAACTTTATCTTTCTAAATCTAAAGTAGGGCTTTCATGAAATCCTATTAACTATCATTCTAAATGTAGAAGTGCATACATTTTATAACATTAAATAACTCATTAACAAAAACAAAAATATATTATCAACTAAAAATTTATAGCTATATTTTCAGGTTCAATAACAAATTAAGTAATAAGTAGGATCCTCCACCTTCATAATACATGGATATTATATTAAAATGTAATACAGAGGAGCAGTTCAATAAAGATGGAAGCATAAAGTAGTTAATTCCAAGTATTAGGAACTCCTGTTAACCACCAATGTGTGCAACCATTCTTAAAGCGAGCCCTGTAGTACTTAGATGGGTGTCTATCTACTCTCAGTTGGGATAGTTCGTTAATATCCGGTAATGTTATCAGTTTTTATGTCATCTTCAATGCCTTTATTACTACTTTTGTTCGTGTATGGGCCCTCTTGGATACTTCGACCCATTTACATGTTCTATTTGTCCGGCGCATTTGCTTTAAGGCAACTCGCTCCTTCCATTTCCATTGCATTAACATAAAGAGTATTCATAATGAAAAATCATAATGTATATTGAATAAGATGAATGCATGAACATGAATATAACTACTTCCTGATGCTTTGATGGAGAAAGGCCTTTAAAAGAAAAGTTTGGTTTACGACATCAATTTTATGTGCTTGCACTACCAAAACATGACACTGCACTACCCGACAACGATAAACGTACCATACACCATACCACCATACAGAAAAAGAACATGCACCATGATAACAACTGCCACATGAACAAAATAACCTACCAACTATAGCAAGAAAATAAGAAACAAAAGAGTCCATCAACAAGCCACTACAGGCTTCACAAAGCAGTACTGGAGACATTAAGCAGTACAGTAGTTGTTTTCTTAAGTTTACTGATGTTTCAAAAACAAGTAAAATATAACGATGTGCTATATGTTTAGTATTTTTAAGTAGTACAATGAGGATAAAGATATAGGCTAAAGGCTAAAGGAAACGCGATGAAAAGTTCCAAGATCATGCAGATTCATGATTTCATGGGCCAACAAGTAATAGTAGTAATTAGTGCATGTGTGCATGCTTATAAGTCACAGTTTGAAGTGTTACTTTAGCTAACTAAAATATCTTTATTTTCGGCTTGAACAAATTTCTATGTGACTCTTAACTCAACTATTAAATTAAATAGAATAGGAAACATAGAAGGAAAAATAATAAGACAATGCTAATTTTGCTATTAATTACATTTCTCTACATATTTATTACATTTCTCTACATACTGATGTAATGGTTGATTACTCTCTTTGTCCGTTTAATTATTTCTTAAAATAACTTAGTCTCATTCATGTTTTGATAAATGGTTGATTTGTGCATGTTTGCACATAAAAAACACAACATTTCGTACACATCAGATCATTTCGTAAGATTAAAAAAATCTAACAAATAGTGTTTTATAACACAATTCCTTATGTGCACGTGCATCGCACGTGCTGAGGTACTCGTCATCAATAACAGATATTAAATTGACAATTTAAATTCAATATTAAATTAAATGATGATTAAATGCAATAAAAGTTAAATTTAACCAGAATAACAATTTAAACATATCAAACATCAATCAATTAATTCTAATCATATCATAAATTTAATTTAACTAACATAAGATAGTTTAGGAATTGTGAGTGGGTTAAAACACTCATCTTTGATTTTAGCCCATAAAAATCCAAACAGAAGCGGAAAAACTCAACAACCTCCAAATCCAACTAAATCAATTTCTGTTGTCCGGAATTTAAATATGAATCCAACAGAAGAAATAGCGCGTGCATCAAAATTTATATGCAAAAGATATTCATGTTATAAGAAATATTATTAAAATAAAAATAAGCATGCGTTAATAAAATAAAATAAATAAATAAACAAATTTTAATACTTACGTTTTTTTAAAGATGAGGCTTCAGGAAAAGATTGAAGAACAACTAAGATGAGGACATGAAGTGTACGGAAAATGAAAAAAATCATGTTTTATAAAAGAAAGCTTTTGGATTTTCAAGAATAAGAGAGCTTTTGAATATGAGGTGTCAGAAGAAACAAAACGCAAATGAAGAAAAAAGCTGTAGGTTATTTATAATTAGGAAACGAAGGTGGAGGGACGAAAATAAATGTCACATTTATTTTGAAAGCTTCAGGCGTTAATAATGCATAAAGAAATGTACGTAGCAATGGAAAAGTTTGCAAACGAAAATGAAACTTTGTATACGTGAAAATGAGGTGGCAAGAATTAAATATAACCTAAAAGTCTAGGCTCAGGTATTAAACAGAAAGAGAAATGAACGGATCAAGTATTAATAATAAGATAACTATTTTAAAACGTTCATGCAACAATTAATAATAAAAGAAATGAAGTGACCATGTACGTCGCACAACCTTTTGAAATTCAATTTTTTTTTGAAACGTAACCAAATTAATTTCATTAACTCAAACAATATTCAAATTTGTACGCATTTAGGTTTTTATCTACGCATAATAAATTTTTTATACTTACTTTAAAAATGAAAACGTTTAATTTGGTTTTCTCAAAATAATCCTTTATTTCTATTAAAACACCCTTCTTGTTTAACACAAAACGTGCGTTTCTTTTATTAAATCTATTAATTGCAATCAACGTTTTCTTTCTTTTTAATCGAAACATTTGACTACATTAATTGCAATTACTTACAAAGTTAAATTTTAAGACAGACAACTAAAATTGATGAAAAATAGAACAATTGTTTATTTAAACACGTATATAAATTTATTGTTTATACACAAGAGTAATAAATAACTTACTGAAATAGATTATTTTCCTATTCTTGAAATCAATCTGTAAGCTAAAACACAGTTCAAATAAACATATATTTCTTCCTTTAAAATCAATCATTTTATTCTTTATTTTAATGAAATTAAACCTACATTCACAAATGAAACATTCATTTT
Organism: Allium fistulosum; assembly: GCA_030737815.1. Lineage (NCBI taxonomy): Eukaryota > Viridiplantae > Streptophyta > Magnoliopsida > Asparagales > Amaryllidaceae > Allium > Allium fistulosum. Next base: position 1,210,935,536 of record CM060904.1, on the reverse strand, counting down.
ATTTGATGTAAATGTTCTTTTTATTAAATCAAACTTTCCTTATATTTTCACAAAACATAAGCTGCTTTTAATTACACCTATTAATTTACAATTAGGATTCTCTCTCCTATTAATTGAAAATTTTCAATTACATTAATTTCAGTTGATTAAGTTCCAAAATGGACTAAATGAATGTAATGAGAAGTAGAATTTTTTTTCCTATCTAATAGTAATTTAAACATATTTATACACTATTGGATAAAGACAGTAATTACACATTTCTTACTAAATAATAGTTTCTCATCTCTACAATCAATCTTTCAGTTATCAAATATTTCAAATAAGTAAACATATGTTTACTCTTTTACTAAACTTATTCATTTTTTTATTCTTTTATTTTGATCTATACTCCTACTATTAAATCAACCAATACCTTATGAAATTATTAACATAGATTTCTATTTTATTATCTCATTTTCTACAATTGACGCCTTTTCTTACATTACCCACAATATTTAATTACATTTAATTTCAATTAATTATATTCTAATTCCAATAAATTGATTTAATCGATTTCAATCTTCTTATTCAATCCTTCATTACTCTAAGTATATATTCAACATTGGTTTATAGCATATTACATTAATATTCTTTAATTATTACCTTAATTTACATTAACATAATATTTAATTATATTTAATTGCAATGAATCCAATTATTATAGTTTAAGTTTCAATAATTTGATCAAACTTGATTTCAATTCTTTTTATTCAATCAATTGTTACCTTATGAATAAAATTAACATTTCTGTTCCTTTTATTACATTCACAATTTACAGTTATTGTCTCAACTCACATTAATGTAACATTTAATAACATTCAATTGCAATTGATTAAATGAATTGGTAACAAATAACAATTGTCACCATTTCTATATTTAATCACATTTGTAAATTTATTATTTACCACCAATTGTTATAACAACTTATACTATACAAATTCTATCCAATCACCATTTATTACACATTATTTTATTAATTAATCAACATTTAAATCATCAATTGCTCTTTTAATCCAATTATCAATTAATACATACTTTAGTAAATTTATTTACAATCTATATCAATTATAGCTCTTTAATCCTTTTAATTAATTGGAATTACATTTAAAGCAGTTATCAGTTACCTTAAATTAATACTATTACACTATTTTGGTTATATTCTTATTATTAAATCATAAATTTTTATTTCTTTCAACATTAAATTACAAACTTTATTAGATTAACAATTTTTAATTATCGTAAATTACGAGTCGTTACAGTAGCGACAGTGGGGGTGGTAATTGAGAGGACTCCCCATCAACAAAAGAGGAGGACGAGGCCGTATTGACCAACCATGCCTGGGAGTTGGATGCGACCAACATGATGATGATGGAGGTTGCGAGTATACGACCCTCGCTTGTATGGATACGCGGAGATGGAAATGGAAGGAACCGCCATCGGCCAAGAAGACTTATTATGAATAGGATTCACGGCCGTCGAACGTAATGTATCGTGGTCCTCCAACTATACAAGCATATTTAAAACGTGAAAAGCAGAGAGGACGGACAGGTGGGCACGTGCCCCAGGTATAGCGGAGAGCACGAACTCCTCCGTTGAAGTCCATTTCCCTCATAGGTCTTCCAATAACATGAGGCACAAGCAACCGTGCACCCAAACACACAAACATCCGTAGGGGCATGAACTAGCCATAATAATACTGAGTCATGTCCGCCTTTGATTAAGAAGAGGCGGTCGTGCCAAATCGAGGATAGATCCGTTGGTTGTCTTGTAGTCATTAGCTTACTTGTAAACTTATTTTGTTTTTTTATTGACTAACTCTTTTAACTTTTACATTACAGTGATCTAGTTGGATTTTGCTACCTTGGATGTCTTTACTAAAGCCGGGACCACCTCATTCTAGACTCCACCTCCACGAGGTGCCATGGATTTTCAAAAGAAGACTTCCCCAACAGGTCCAACAGGAGAGCACCACTCCGCCGGAGAACATCATCATCCCCAGCCCCGAGCTTCCTCAACTACGGCAAGTGGACGTCCGCTCCTTATATCCCCTGGGACTGCTATCGGGTCAGACTCGATCCGCTTCCGCAAGAGGTCATGAGAGGAGCGGGATGACTCTAGTGGGGGCCATCTTACTTATACTCTAAGAAGGCGGATCTGATAGGCAGTCAGCAAGAGGTGGTGGGGATCACATGTCTTTCTGTGGATCAAGAGATGGATGGGACTAATCTGAACGGGTTGTTCCGCACTTCGGCCGGGAGGACTTTCTAGGTTCTGCGCCAGTTAGGCCTGCCCAAATCTGGATGGACCGTACATAGCATCGAGTCGGTTCTAGACGCTGACGTTAGAAATGCCTTTTTGATAAGATGTTTTTCTTTAAGGTTTTCCTCTTCCTTCTACCCTGTTTTCTCATAATTGTTTTTCTTTCGCAGGCCGGATCTCGCACTCTTGGAATTCACCAAGAGGTGGTAGTGATTAAGACGCGTATAATGGATGAGACTAAGGTAAGGCTCATGGAGCTGGAGAAGAGGGATATGGCTATAAAGAGGGTCGTAGAGGTGGAGGTGACGAGAGTGCTGCTGTGGCGGCAAATGAAGTGGCAGAACAGGAGTGGGGGCAAGGAGGTCGCTCGTCAGAAGGGAATGGAGGTGGGCTGGTTAAAGAAATAGCTGGAGGCGAGGGAGAAAGAGGTTGGGGATGTACGGGGTTCGCTTTTCCAATATCTACACTGCATAACCTCAAAGGTTCATGAGATGGAGAAGTCCAAATTGGAGGAAATTTGGAATAACATGCCGACGAAGATGCTGAAGATGATCTTCACGACCAAGTTCCACTTGCCTTTGGTAGTTACTTCCTCAAGCCCACCAAAATGCTGAGGTTCGGAAGAGGTGGTGGAGGAGAAGATTCTCACGGGCTGGACACCTCCCTTAATTTTAACTTCGAGGCAGATCACTTCTTTTATGGATTCCTTCGCCCTGCCTCTATGGTCAGAGATCAAGAAGGTAATGATCCATGACAATGATTGTTAGATTGTTGACTATGGGATGTATGCTTGCTTTTTGTAAAAAAATTGTAAGACGGAGAGGACCCCTTTTATTGTAAATGATGTAAACATCTTTTTTGGCTATGAATGTGATGATCTTTCTTTTGTTAACCGATGTTTTCCGTTCGCATTTTACCTTTTTATATGCATTTCACATATATATCTATGTTTATAGTGTTTGCCTTTGTGTCATGCATGTTTACATACACAAATACACATACACAGAGTGTTGTATTGTCGAGCAGCCAAAGTGGCCTCCGGCTTTTCTAAGCAAATACACGAACTTAGGCATACTTATGTAAACTACTGTGGATATAAGAAAAGTGAGAACATGTAATATGAACTTAGCTTTATCGTCGAGATGACTTTTTCCTATACCATATGTTCTTTTGGACATGGGTTTGCGTTGACATTGCAGGACGTTGGGCTCTCATGTTATAAGACCGCTTTGGCATAGTTGCTGATGAGCCTTTGGTGATCGGGCTTTATCAAGATGTGGTCGTTCCGGTTGGTTGAAGCAGACAACACTACAGATGCAAACATCAGGATTACTTCATGGGTAATCACACTCATCTTTGCACCAGTCCCCCGTTCCACTGTGGAGGACGGACAACATCATGAGAGAATGGATAGAGGTCACCACGTGGGAGTTCGCGCCATCAGTTCTTCGATGCCTTAGGCACAAAAGGGAGATTGCTCGGATCGTGCATCCTTACGGAGCAATACATCACAGATGCATGGATTGGGGCCAATCGTTGGTGGTCGTGCCATCGATGCACCGCCCCGGCATGGAGGCATGGAAGGGAACGTTGTTTGGTTCGTGTACCTTCACGGAGCAATATACCACATACGCATGAATTGAGACCACTCGTAGGTGGTCGTGCCATCGATATCGACGTGGAAGGAAGCGTTGTTCGGCTCGCGCGTCCTCACGATACAATACATCATATACGCATGAATCGGGACCACCTCAGTTGGTTGCACCATTGATATACCGATGTCCTTGGCATGGAAAAGAGTGTTGTTCGCTTGCTCATCCCCACATGACGATCTGGCTGTTGTGGCTTTCTCCGACAATGAAGTGAACGTTGTTTGGCTTGCGCATCCTCATGGGGTGACCACGCATGTATTTGTTAGCCGGTTTTTTGACAAAAGTTGTAAGGACAAAGTGCCATGTTTATATTATACAAAAATAGAACAATACAAAACGTTGGTCGTCTTATAATTGCAACTTATAAAAAATAACTTTAACATAATAGGACTGGAGGTGCTCCGGGTTCCAAGTGCGTGGGATGTTGATGTCGTCCAGTTGAGTGAGATGGTAGACTTCATTGGCTGACACAACGCTGAAAACACATGACCCTTCCCAATTGGGTCCCAATACTCCTTTGGTCAGGTCTTTTATGTTCACAAAAATCTATCGTAAAACTAAGTCGCCTGTGAAATGAATGAAAATTTACATATATTTTGTTATGTTATCAACTTTTATGTGTATCAAAAATTTAAAACCGTTTAAGAACCCAATATTTAAAATTAAAGGTCCATGTGGGATAATGCAACATGGAGGGTTTTATGATTGGGCCCTTAACAATTCAAAATCCAGTGGAAGTCCTACGCAATTGTATTTTACCGTAAGCACTTATTTTTAAAATTCTATATTCACACGCTCTAGATTTCAGTTTTTCCTCTATAATACACAAATTCCGCGTTGTCAATTCGAATAAATTATAGAAAATAGCATAAACAAAGAATGCACATGAATATTGAGGGTCTCACCGATTTTTATGAAATTTTGAAAATCGAAAATGTATACATCCTGCATGGTTCAGAAAATGCAAATTGTGTTAAAAAACTCGAATTACGAAAAGATGCTGTCTCAAAATAAATCATATAATGTACATAAAAAATTATTTTTAAGAAGATACAGAATGCATTTTTTAAAAGCAACATGTAAATTGCGAAATAAAATTGCACATTAAATGTATTTGATAAGATAACTATAATACTTCATTTCACAACAAAAATTTAACAAAACAAACGTGTTTTGGACATCTGTGTAAGAAGTTTAACCTTAATAAATTTCAAAAATAAAAAATAACTCTAGAGTATATATGAAATTATTTATATTGTAACATACAGATATTATCGTTTAAAGTGCTAAATGTACAATTAATATATTTCTTTTATTGTTACCATTGTTTTTTCATAACTTGGTAAGAAATACATGATTATTGATTTGATATTATTTTGATTGTTTCAAAATATGAAATATGATCTTTGATAAATATTTTATCGATATTGTTGATATTAAATACTTAGGTCACGGAAGAATTCAAATCCAAAATACATGTTTGGAATGCTAATTTTGGGAAATACTTTGTTTATTTAAGTTGATGGCAATGTCAACAGAAGATCCTGTAGAAAACTGACTAGCAGCGCTTATGTTTTCGAAGTTCGAAATAAATAAACAATCAGTGGTTGAAGTATTGCATATACACAATGGCTGTCTGTAGCTAACTGATCAATCAAAAGCGAAGACAAGCAAGAGGTTGGTCAAAAACAATTGAGGACTGCCTTGCATAGGTTACGTCTCTTTTGACGAAATCAATCAAGATAATCTTCTAAGCTAGAGTTAAGATCAGCATGTGTGCTTACCTAGAGTTTAGGCAGGCAACATACATACGTACCATGTAAAGACACAAAAGATGCATAAATCTTTTTCTTTGAATGATATGTTGTTTGAAGAAGACAACTCTTTGTTCGTTAGGCTTAGAACTTTATGTTGTGGATCCCATTGGGGGCAAGCTAATCTTTGTTACTCTATAGTGTATTGTTAGCACCAAAATTGGTCACTAACCTCGTTCAGAAAGATTGTGTAGAGATATAAGTGATGAAAGTAAATTAAACAGAGAAGACAATGCTAATTTAAATGCTGAAAGTAAGAACACCAAATTTATAGTGGTTCGGCGTAATTGCCTACGTCCACTTTGTTCAACTTTATTGATTTCCTTTATGGTTGATTACAAATACAATTCGTGAATCAAATGCTTGAGTGAAGTTGTTAAGTAGAGAAGATGAGTCTTGAAAATGGCAGAGTCTCCCCGGTGTTTTCTCTCCAAAAAAGGATCCTTTTCACTGTGACCCTGCCCCTCTATTTATAGGCATATATGGGCTGGACTTCCCAAGTGGGCTGGATAGCCGAACGCTCAAGCCCCAGTGCAGTGGTCGCTGTATGCCGAACCAGGCGTGCCGAACGCTCTGATGCCGAACAGTCCCTTATATGCCGAATGATGTGGTTGATGCTCTAGGAAGTGCAGGATGTTAGACAGTCGAAGCCGAACGCTCTGCTAGACGCCGAGTACTCTTGTTGCCGAGTACCACGCCGAGTACTCCTGTATGCCGAATGCTCTTGTATGCCGAGCAGCCTTGATGCCGAGCACCCTTGTATGCCGAGTAGTCTCGATGCCGAGCGTTCTTGTATGCCGAGCAGCCTTGATGCCTAGCACCCTTGTATGCCGAGTAGTCTCGATGCCGAGCACCATTGTATGCCGAACGCTAGCGCCGAGCATTGGTTGTCGCCGAGTGCCAGTTGACGCCGAGTTCCATTGGGATGTCGAGTGCTCCTGGATGTCAAGCGCTTCGCCGAACACTCCTGGATGCCGGTCACTCTCTGATGCCGGTCACTCTCTGATGCCGGTCACTCTCTGATGCCGAGTTGAACTGGATGCCGAGTACTAGTTGCCTGGTCAAATCTCCAGGAAACACTTGCCCCCAAAGTGTATCGCGTGGCCGAACGTGATGCGCTTTGAATCTGGTACATTTTACCTCGGAGGTACCTTCTCGAGAATGTTAGCGAAGGAGGTGCAAGACGAACAAGGTTGGGATGCCGAACGATACGTTCGAAGCCGAACGTACCTCGCGTGCCGAACGTCTCTCCGCTACGATGCCGAACACTCCGGTATTGACCGGTTCTACCGGGTATAGCCTCTTCGACTTCTACCTCCCTCTATATAACCAGGCGCCCTTCCACCATTTTTCTTTTACGCCTTCTTTTCTATCATTTCTAGAGATTTGCAACTCTTGCCATCCTATCAGATATAAAGTCTAATTAATCCATCCTCAACTTCGATCGTCGAATTAGGTACCATTCCTTCCACAATTGCATTACTTCCACTTTAGGTTCATCACATGGAAACGGGGTATTTCTTTAGTTGTAAATGCGTGGCTAGTGGAAGTGGTTCGCTCGTTTGGAGTCGCCGAACGGTGTATGGTAGTTAAGCCTAGCTCCTTTGTGTTGATCAAGATTGGAAGAAAAAAGGAAGATGGGGAGTCGAATGGCGTAACCTACGTCGGGCGATCTGTCTCTGTCGTTCGGCGTAAATGGAGAGGGAGCAGGGTGGAGTTATGAACGAAGGCGGAGCGCTACTCTAGCCGAACGAACTTAGGCCGAACACTACCCTAATGCCGAACAGGCACATACGCCGAATATCATTTAGACCGAACGACATAATCGCCGAACAACTGTCGTGCCGAACAGTACTTAGACATGCCGAACGAACACATACGTGCCGAACAAAACTTAGACATGCCGAACAAACACATACATGCCGAACAGGACTTAGACATGCCGAACACACATATATGCCGAACAGGACTTAGACATGCCGAACACACATATATGCCGAACAGGACTTAGACATGCCGAACACACATATATGCCGAACAGAACTTAGACATGCCGAACACACATATATGCCGAACAGGACTTAGACATGCCGAACAAACATATATGCCGAACAGAACTTAGGTCGAACAATTTCGATGCCGAACAACATTCAAATGGCGGACAGTAACTTAGGTCGAACAATTTCAATGCCGAACAACATTCAAATGCCGAACAGTATAAATGTCAGACTACACTTAGGCCGGATACTTCATAAATTACATGTTTTCTGAATCTGGAACTGTAATCACCTCAAGGCGAGCTTTTTGAGACGGTCAGCGATGACGGTCTTCGAAGGCGATGATTCGAAGCTAATTATTATATCTTTAAAACCTTTAGATTCTTATTGTCTGTACACAATTGCTTGCACTAGTTCACACACCACACGGGGGGAAAAATCGTGTTGCTAATTCTAACGTTCAACGTTTTTTAAGTATAGCTTTCTCAAGCATTTAGCCAGGTTCATTATTTATTCGGGATGTCGAGAAAATCTAGTTCTGCCACCATATCTGACAGGCCTGGGCCGTCAGCAAGGCAAGGAGCCACTGATACTTCTAACCCATCAACTTCTCCCGCTCATAACTTGGCGCCTGATGCTCTGGAGGCAACCATCTTACTAGACAATCCGATCGATTCTCAAGCCTCGAAGATCAACGAAGCTGCTCTGCGACGGATATGCTCTATTCACGGGATTCCTTTTGCCGACGTGTTAGTTCCTTCAAGACACGATCGCCCTCATCTGCCCCCAGTCGGGTACACTACCTGCAACAAGTTTATGTGTTGGATGGGCAGCGTGCCTCCATTTAACTTATTTCTCCGGGATGTACTGCAGTACATAGACATAGCTCCGTCGCAGCTGCACCCGAACGGCCATGCATTTCTATATGGGACTTATCTACTTTTCATGGCTGTCTTCTCCAGACCTCCAACCGCCGTGATATCAGATATATTTACATGTTCAAGAGACGGAAAGACAGTTCTTCTTTTATGTTCCTCGAGCCATACCACAAATGCCAGATCTTGACAGGGGCCTGTAGCAAATTCGCCCTGTACAAACAGGAATGGTTCTATGTGCGCTGCCCTTCTGGTTTCGCTAGGAGATGGGTTGAAGGCAGTAAGTCTCTCTGCTGAATCACTATTCGTTTTTAATCGGAGTCATGCTTTTCCTAACTCTTCATTTCATCTTTTCAGGTATCAACCCGCGTCCGGAAGGCCGAGGATATTCTGAGGCTGTTGAAGCCATTAGAGCTCTTCCTACTGAGGATCGAGACATCCGGACTATCATTTCAAATGAATCGCTGTCGGGGTTTGGCTTGCTAGCCCCTGGTCGTCGGATCTGCCTTCCAGAAGGTGTCACCATTCCCAAGCCTTCGTCTAGGTCGACCAATTTTGGTCACTCTCTGTGTTCTTCGTCCGCGACGCCCTCTACCCGGAATGGGTCTCCAACCCCATGCTAGTAAAGAAGGCGAATGGGAAATGGAGGACTTGCGTAGATTATTCCGACTTGAACAAAGCATGCCCTAAGGACAGTTTCCCGTTGCCTAGGATCGATCAGTTGGTCGATTCCACCGCAGGACACGAGTTACTGTCATTCATGGATGCGTACTCAGGATACAACCAAATCCCAATGCATATTCCGGACCAAGAACACACCAGCTTCGTTACAAATGTCGGGCTGTATTGCTATGTAGTGATGCCCTTTGGATTGAAGAATGCTGGAGCAACTTACCAACGTCTGGTGAATCGAATGTTCAAGGACCAGCTGGGTAAAACCATGGAAGTCTATGTGGATGACATGCTCGTGAAGTCACGACGGTCAAACGACCACATTCAAGACTTGGCTGAAATGTTCGACATACTCAGGTTTTATGGCATGAAGATCAACCCGTTGAAGTGTTCTTTCGGCGTTGCATCAGGGAAGTTTTTGGGATTCATCGTCAACGCTAGGGGAATCGAAGCCAACCCAGAAAAGATCTAAGCTATTCGAGATGTACAAGCGCCCAGGACTATAAAGCAGGTACAGAGCTTGAACGGAAAAGTAGCTGCGCTGAGTCGATTTATATCCAAGGCAACTGACAAGTGCATCCCGTTCTTTGACATAATAAAGAAAGGAAAGAGAAATTTTGAATGGACGTCTAGCTGTGAGGAAGCATTCCGGAATCTGGTGAGGCATCTGGAGAGCCCACCAATGCTATCAAAGCCAGTTGATCATGAGATGTTGTACGTATACTTGGCTGTATCCCCACATGCGATAAGTGCGGCTTTGGTACGAGAGGAGGATCGAGTCCAAAAGCCGGTGTATTATGTTAGCAAACGTTTAACAGGGGCCGAGAGGAATTACCCTAAAATAGAGAAATTGGCTTATTGCTTGGTGATTGCATCACGAAAGCTTCGCCCGTACTTTCAAGCACATTCAATCGGTGTTTATTCCGATCAACCCCTGAGGCAGGTACTCCAACGGCCGAAAACTTCTGGAAGATTGCTAAGATGGAACATCGAGTTGAGCCAATTCGATATCGCGTATTTACCATGGAGAGCCATCCGAGGGCAAGCGTTAGCAGACTTCATCGCTGAATTTACCATACCCATCAAACCGGACGATCATGACATCATTCCCCCCGTTCGATGGAAATTATACACTGACGGTGCATCAAACGACCGTTGCTCCGGCGCGGGCGTAGTTCTTGTAACTCCGGAAAACCGATCGATCTGTTATGCCCTGAAGCTCGATTTCCCGGATACAAATAACGAAGCCGAATATGAAGCACTGATCGCTGGCTTGAAACTCATCAGGGAACTCGGGATCGAATCAGTCGAAATCTTTTGTGACTCGCAGTTGGTGGTTTACCAAGTACGGGGAGACTACCAAGCAAAGGGACGAAAGCTTGCTCCGTACCTTATTCAGGTCCAAGAACTACTATCAAATCTTGAGCGTTATGACATCTCACATATCCCGCGCGAACAGAACAAAGAAGCCGACTTATTGGCCAAGTTCGCAAGTACCGACGATACGCAACAAATGGGATTGTATCCCGTCGAAGTCTTGCATGCCCTGAGCATAGACGAAATGAAAGTCGATCGCGTGTTGGGAACAGAAATCGAGAAGGAATCGTGGATAACCCCATTCAAACTGTACCTGACGACCGGGCCTTACCAGGAAAAAGAAGCGAAAGACGGTAGGTCCTTCGAAAGGCCGCGCGATACATAATGCAGGATGGATCAATGTATCGAAAAGGATTCTCAGTCCCGTTATTACGATGCATCGCTCATGATGAGACAAAGCGAGTCTTGAGAGAGGTTCATGAAGGGGAATGTGGCGACCATACTGGGGGGCAAACGCTAGCAAAGAAGATCCTCCGCTATGGATATTACTGGCCCACCGTAAACCGGGATGCCGCGGACTACGCGAGAAAATGCGACAAGTGTCAAAGATATGCGAAAATCCCGAGGGCTCCATCAACGGAACTCACACAAATGATCAGTCCTTGGCCATTTGCGATCTGGGGAATCGACATAATCGGCTCTTTGCCTCTATCCAAAGGTGGTGCGAAATACGCAATAGTTGCAGTCGACTATTTCACGAAATGGGCTGAGGCAGAACCTTTGGCCACTATCACCTCTAAGAAGGTCATTAACTTCGTTGTACGAAACATTATATGCCGCTTTGGCCTTCCACGCACCATCATTACAGACAACGGAACGCAATTCGAAAGTAGAGAGTTCAAAGAGTTCTATTTAAAGTACGGCATCAAGAAAAAGTTCGCCGCCGTTGCACACCCAAAAGCTAACGGACAAGTCGAGGCCGTTAACAAAATAATCAAGTCCATACTGAAGAAGCGTCTGGAGAAGGTTGGAGGCAAGTGGGTAGATGAACTCCCGACAGCATTATGGGCGTATAGAACTACCCACAAGTCCGCGACCGGCCACACTCCGTTCGCCTTGGCATACGGCTCTGAAGCCGTTATACCCGTGGAACTTGAAGTTCCATCGCACCGAGTGACATACTATGATCCCAAGACGAACCAAAACCTCTTGCTGGAATCACTGGACTGCATCGACGAAGAGCGTGAAGAAGCTGAATTAAGGGCGGCAGCGCACAGACATCGAGTCAAGCGTTACTACGACGGCAGAGTCCGCCCAAGAATCTTTGATGTGGGTGATCTCGTTCTGAAACGAGTCTTCCCGGTACCATCACGCATGAATCCCAGCTGGGAAGGTCCATACGCCATTGAACGGAAGCTTGGAGAAGGAACATTCAAGCTAGCGACCGTTGATGGCGCGACACTCCCCCGAGCATGGAACAGTGAACATCTGCGGCACTATTACATTTAGCATGTTTTCCTTTCTTGTTGTAGGCACTGTTATTTCCTGCATGTTTCCATTCAATAATGACTTAGTTTCCTTTTAAAGTTGTGATCAAGCAATTTAGTTGATTTTCATTAATAAAGGCTTGAAGCCATATTTTCTATGAAGTTTCTATATCTCTTAATTGGATGATAAATTACATTATCCTGCACGACATACAGACTCGTACGAACGATTCCAAATCTCCGAATCCCCAGAGCGCAGATCGGAGTACTCTAAGTCCCCAGAGCGCGGACTAGAGTATAAACGATTCCAAATCTCCGAATCCCCAGAGCGTGGATCGGAGTACTCTAAGTCCCCAGAGCGCGGACTAGAGTATAAACGATTCCAAATCTCCGAATCCCCAAAGCGCGGATCGGAGTACTCTAAGTCCCCAGAGCGCGGACTAGAGTATAAACGATTCCAAATCTCCGAATCCCCAGAGAGCGGATCAGAGTACTCTAAGTCCCCAGAGCGCGGACTAGAGTATAAACGATTCCAAATCTCCGAATCCCCAGAGCGCGGATCGGAGTACTCTAAGTCCCCAGAGCGCAGACTAGAGTATAAACGATTCCAAATCTCTGAATCCCCAGAGCGTGGATCGGAGTACTCTAAGTCCCCAGAGCGCGGACTAGAGTATAAACGATTCCAAATCTCCGAATCCCCGAAGCGCGGATCGGAGTACTCTAAGTCCCCGGAGCGCGGACTAGAGTATAAACGATTCCAAATCTCCGAATCCCCAGAGCGCGGATCGGAGTACTCTAAGTCCCCAGAGCGCGGACTAGAGTATAAACGATTCCAAATTTCCGAATCCCCAGAGCGCGGATCGGAGTACTCTAAGTCCCCAGAGCGCGGACTAGAGTATAAACGATTCCAAATCTCCGAATCCCCAGAGCGCGGATCGGAGTACTCTAAGTCCCCAGAGCGTGGACTAGAGTATAAACGATTTTAAAACTCCGAATCCCCGAAGTGCGGAGCGAAATACTCTAATTCCCCGGAGCGCGGACTAGAGTATAAACTATTTCAAGCCTCCAAGTCCCCGGGACACAGAGTCAGCAAGAAGTCCAAGTACTCAAAAGATGTGGGACGAGAGGTACGCCATGTCCAAAAATGTTTGAACAGCACAAGAATGGACCGGGAGATAATGCAACTCATAAGAACTTGAGTTATGGCTACAATTAGTCAGCAAACCAAATAAAGACAAGAGAATCATTCAAACAAAAAGAAACTAAAACTTTATTCAATAAGTCCAAAATGGGGATACATGATCACTCCTACAAAATTCAGACCTCTCTATACAAACTACAAGTTGTGGAAGATAAAAACAATTATAAAACTTAAGCAGGAAACTTGTTGAACAAGTGCATCGATTATTTCTTCGACTTCTTCTTCTTGTCTTCCTTTGGTGTTTCCGACGACTCCTCTCCCTCACGCTTTTTCTTGGACTTTTTGCTTGCTAGAGAAACGGAGTCAGGAGTAGGAGACGGAACATCTAGTGGTTTGGACCTGCCCGGGAGAATGATTTTCAAAGGTCTGTTCCGCGGGTCAGTGAGTTCCAGTATTTCAGATTCAACTTTGACTTTGACCTTTTTCTTCTCCTCGTCGGCGAGATGGTCCTTCATGCTCATCTCTGAAGTATGCTCAGAGGCGCCAGTGATTTTAATTTCATCGCTTCCTTCGGCAGGAGACGAAGTATCAAGTTTGTCATCATCAAGCGCCCCGATCACTTGAGAGTCTGGACCGGGAGTTACTCCTGCGTGAGCAACGTCGCTTGTTTTCTCTGCTTCCTCCTTGGCGTCATCGCTCCTCGGAGTTGGCTCGGCGTCAGAGCAACCTGCACGAAAACATAAGGAATGAGCATTAGAACGAATAGCCACTGCTGAAAAATGACGGGAACTCTTCAACTTCTAGAGAAAGAAGAATTTCCTACCAGGGTCCGGTTGGCTATCGGTGGCACGAGGGGTTTCACCCTCCAGGATAGGTGACAGCACATGAACACCAAGCCCGGGATCTTCGGGATCATAACTAGCATGCTGCTCGAATGGATCAAGAGTTGGCCGACCGGCCGATTGAGCAGCGTAAGGAGCGGCAATGTGAGGAGTAGCAGCATCGGCCCCAGACGGGCCAGCTTCGTCATTCTTCTCTTTCGGAGGGGAAGAGCCTTTGCTATAAAGTGCCAATGCTGCGGATAAGTCCGATGGCTCATTCCCCCTTAGGAACTCCTTCACCAAGACATCCTCATCGACCTCGTTGGAGCCCGACTCGACCTTCTTGATCCTTATCAGAGTTTCCCACGCCTCAGCCAGGGATTCGAGGTAGTCGTCGCCCAGAAATGTTAAGTCGCGGTGCATAAGGACGCGGGCTCCATACTCGGCGATCAACGGGTCAAACATACTTTTGACCTCTTCCCTGCCGGCTTCCGCGGCCGCCTCGAGGCGAGAATCAAGCTCTTCCACAGCCATTCTTTTGCCCTCCTCACGGGCCTCGTCCTTCATTTTCTCGACCCCGGCGAGTTCGTCATCGAGCTTTGTCTTCAGGAGTCGGTAGCAACAATCTCATCACAGTATCGCTGCGATTCTTCTTGAGCAGCTACTTTGTCTTCCTTCTCCTTGGAAAGTAATTCCTTCAGCTCCTTGACTTGAGTAGCAAGTGCGTCCCTTTCCTTTTGGACAGAGTCTTTTTCTAGGGCGAGGGCACCGCTGCGCTGGACTGCTTCGTCAAGCTCTTTTTTGTGAGCCGCCTCTAAACGAGTAACTGCCTCGGCAGTATTTTTTGCGCTTTGTTCAGCGGCTTCTAGCTTTGACTTATACGAAGCGAGCTCTTCATCTTGGAGTTTGATGATTTTCTTATCGCTGTCAGCCTCCAGATTCAGACGGTCAATCTCATGTTGACGCTCGACGGACACTTCCGAGATCTTCTCCACCAAGTGCACGAACGCGTCATGTTGAACATAGACGTCGTTGTTGCAGGCAATGGCACTTTGCTTCACGTGCCCAGGAATGTGATGGATGGCTGGGAGGAATTTCAAGCCGTCAAAACAGATTTTCGGAAACTTGGCCTTAAGGTCGACCATTTTTTCCGCAACAGTTGGGTCCACTACAGGAATAGGAGGAGGAGGCTTTGAGAATTCCGTTCTTTTACGTTGCTCTCGAACTTGCCTCGTACTCGATGAACTGGAGTGTTGTTCCCGAAAAGCATCAGACTGATAACCCTTCTGCGAAGACTTCTCTTTATCCGGCTCAGTTGGAGGAGGAAGATTGCGGGACTGGGAAGATTGAGAATGTGCTTTCTTGCGGTGAGACGACTCGCGAGGGCGATTGTCCCTATCTTCATAATCACCTCGGTCCCTACGTCTGCCTGAACCGGAATCCCGTCCAGAGTGATGGAATATAGAAGACCCCTGAAGGCGATCAAGTCCGTGAGAGCGGCCCATATCACCTGCAAAGAATGGAGATAACAACGAGTTAAGGAGAATTCACGAGCTAAAAAGACTTTAAGTATATTATGGAATGCGCATGTGCGTGTGTGTCCTAGTGTTCCCCCCGACGGACCCGTTCGTTTATCTTTGCTAATCGGAGTGTTGTCTCCTTGAGCCGGGAGTTGAACTCCTACATTGCCTCTAGCGGGCGAAGAGAATTTGAGAGCTTCAGGATCATCGAACCCGTAATTAAGTAAATCATCGGGGATGGACAAGTTGGACAGACCCCTCAGAGAACTTTCCAGATGCTGCGAAGAAGCCTCTTTCTCAGGAGGGATAGGCGTAGCTTTTGAGGTGCCACCAACTTTCTCCTTTTGAACCGTATATTTCAACTTCTTTTTTCCCTTCGAAGGGGAGGATGATGTCTCAATATCCTGAACTTCGATTGCCGGATTCCAAGCGGGACCCACGTTCTCACCCTGAGTCTCGGGAGCATCATCCTCTCTACGCTCGCTTTCTCCGTGCGTATCGGGAGTGCGGCGCGACGACGGTCCGGCCTGTTTTTTCCCTTTACCGGACGAAGGCTTGGGAATGGTGACACCTTCTGGAAGGCATATCCGACGACCAGGGGCTAGCAAGCCAAACCCCAACAGCGATTCATTTGAAATGATAGTCCGGATGTCTCGATCCTCAGCAGGAAGAGCTCTAATGGCTTCAACAGCCTCAGAATATCCTCGGCCTTCCGGACGCGGGTTGATGCCTGAAAAGATGAAATGAAGAGTTAGGAAAAGCATGACTCCGATTAAAAACGAATAGTGATTCAGCAGAGAGACTTACTGCCTTCAACCCATCTCCTAGCGAAACCAGAAGGGCAGCGCACATAGAACCATTCCTGTTTGTACAGGGCGAATTTGCTACAGGCCCCTGTCAAGATCTGACATTTGTGGTATGGCTCGAGGAACATAAAAGAAGGACTGTCTTTCCGTCTCTTGAACATGTAAATATATCTGATATCACCGGCGGTTGGAGGTCTGGAGAAGACAACCATGAAAAGTAGATAAGTCCCATATAGAAATGCATGGCCGTTCGGGTGCAGCTGCGACGGAGCTATGTCTATGTACTGCAGTACATCCCGGAGAAACAAGTTAAATGGAGGCACGCTGCCCATCCAACACATAAACTTGTTGCAGGTAGTGTACCCGACTGGGGGGCAGATGAGGGCGATCGTGTCTTGAAGGAACTAACACGTCGGCAAAAGGAATCCCGTGAATAGAGCATATCCGTCGCAGAGCAGCTTCGTTGATCTTCGAGGCTTGAGAATCGATCGGATTGTCTAGTAAGATGGTTGCCTCCAGAGCATCAGGCGCCAAGTTATGAGCGGGAGAAGTTGACGGGTTAGAAGTATCAACGGCTCCTTGCCTTGCTGACGGCTCAGGCCTGTCAGATATGGTGGCAGAACTAGATTTTCTCGACATCCCGAATAAATAATGAACCTGGCTAAATGCTTGAGAAAGCTATACTTAAAAAACGTTGAACGTTAGAATTAGCAACACGATTTTTTCCCCCCGTGTGGTGTGTGAACTAGTGCAAGCAATTGTGTACAGGCAATAAGAATCTAAAGGGTTTAAAGATATAATAATTAGCTTCGAATCATCGCCTTCGAAGACCGTCATCGCTGACCGTCTCAAAAAGCTCGCCTTGAGGTGATTACAGTTCCAGATTCAGAAAACATGTAATTTATGAAGTATCCGGCCTAAGTGTAGTCTGACATTTATACTGTTCTGCATTTGAATGTTGTTCGGCATTGAAATTGTTCGACCTAAGTTACTGTCCGCCATTTGAATGTTGTTCGGCATCGAAATTGTTCGACCTAAGTTCTGTTCGGCATATATGTTTGTTCAGCATGTCTAAGTCCTGTTCGGCATATATGTGTGTTCGGCATGTCTAAGTTCTGTTCGGCATATATGTGTGTTCGGCATGTCTAAGTCCTGTTCGGCATATATGTGTGTTCGGCATGTCTAAGTCCTGTTCGGCATGTATGTGTTTGTTCGGCATGTCTAAGTTTTGTTCGGCACGTATATGTTCGTTCGGCATGTCTAAGTACTGTTCGGCACGACAATTGTTCGGCGATTATGTCGTTCGGTCTAAATGATATTCAGCGTATGTGTCTGTTCGGCATTAGGGTAGTGTTCAGCCTAAGTTCGTTCGGCTAGAGTAGCGCTCCGCCTTCGTTCATAACTCCACCCTGCTCCCTCTCCATTTACGCCGAACGACAGAGACAGATCGCCCGGCGCAGGTTACGCCGTTCGACTCCCCATCTTCCTTTTTTCTTCCAATCTTGATCAGCACAAAGGAGCTAGGCTTAACTACCATACACCGTTCGGCGACTCCAAACGAGCGAACCACTTCCACTAGCCACGCATTTACAACTAAAGAAATACCCTATTTCCATGTGATGAACCTAAAGTGGAAGTAATGCAATTGTGGAAGGAATGGTACCTAATTCGACGATCGAAGTTGAGGATGGATTAATTAGACTTTATATCTGATAGGATGGCAAGAGTTGCAAATCTCTAGAAATGATAGAAAAGAAGGCGTAAAAGAAAAATGGTGGAAGGGCGCCTGGTTATATAGAGGGAGGTAGAAGTCGAAGGGGCTGTACCCGGTAGAACCGGTCAATACCGGAGTGTTCGGCATCGTAGCGGAGAGACGTTCGGCACGCGAGGTACGTTCGGCTTCGAACGTATCGTTCAGCATCCCGACCTTGTTCGTCTTGCACCTCCTTCGCTAACATTCTCGAGAAGGTACCTCCGAGGTAAACTGTACCAGATTCAAAGCGCATCACGTTCGGCCACGCGATACACTTTGGGGGGCAAGTGTTTCCTGGAGATTTGACCAGGCAACTAGTACTCGGCATCCAGTTCAACTCGGCATCAGAGAGTGACCGGCATCAGAGAGTGACCGGCATCCAGGAGTGTTCGGCGAAGCGCTTGACATCCAGGAGCACTCGGCATCCCAATGGAACTCGGCGTCAACTGGCACTCGGCGACAACCAATGCTCGGCGCTAGCGTTCGGCATACAATGGTGCTCGGCATCGAGACTACTCGGCATACAAGGGTGCTAGGCATCAAGGCTGCTCGGCATACAAGAACGCTCGGCATCGAGACTACTCGGCATACAAGGGTGCTCGGCATCAAGGCTGCTCGGCATACAAGAGCATTCGGCATACAGGAGTACTCGGCGTGGTACTCGGCAACAAGAGTACCCGACGTCTAGCAGAGCGTTCGGCTTCGACTGTCTAACATCCTGCACTTCCTAGAGCATCAACCACATCATTCGGCATATAAGGGACTGTTCGGCATCAGAGCGTTCGGCACGCCTGGTTCGGCATACATCGACCACTGCACTGGGGCTTGAGCGTTCGGCTATCCAGCCCACTTGGGAAGTCCAGCCCATATTTGCCTATAAATAGAGGGGCAGGGTCACAGTGAAAAGGATCCTTTTTTGGAGAGAAAACACCGGGGAGACTCTGCCATTTTCAAGACTCATCTTCTCTACTTAACAACTTCACTCAAGCATTTGATTCACGAATTGTATTTGTAATCAACCATAAAGGAAATCAATAAAGTTGAACAAAGTGGACGTAGGCAATTACGCCGAACCACTATAAATTTGGTGTTCTTACTTTCTGCATTTAAATTAGCATTGTCTTCTCTGTTTAATTTACTTTCATCACTTATATCTCTACACAATCTTTCTGAACGAGGTTAGTGGCCAATTTTGGTGCTAACATGTATGTCATGAAGAATGCTATTAGTGTGGCACACAGTTTGGTTCTAGTTAGCTGCATCTATGGACGGTGACTATGCCGCCATAAACATTTTGACAACTCTTAGAGGTACTTTCAGGACCAATAATGCTATTTTGCTTGTAGAGTGGATTTCATCTTCTTAACTACTGGGCATTAATGTTGTAGGATGAGGCAGTAGAAAGAGTGTTCATTTGATTAATGAATTTTGAAAAAAAATCAATAGGTCATGTTGTTTGGCATGTTTGCTAAGTGCATCCATGATCCATGTCACTATTGAACTGCACAAACATTGTAACAAGTTTTTTTTATTCTAGCATTATATTTAAAGTTTCGTTTATTCTAGCATTGTATTTAAAGCATTTATGATAATTGTTATGATACCATATTACAATGTCACAGCTTTCGACAAGGTCCCAAACTTCCTAAAACTTCCTTTTATTTTTAATTTGATTCTAATTTATTATATGACTTAAAATACCCTTTTCTTATCACATGTGCAATCGTTAGGAGTTTGAATCTTAGTGATCACAGAATTTGATTACTCTTTTAACCATATTTATCCTTTTGGTTACCAATATTCTTTTATTTTATGTTATTATACTCACTTCAAAGTTTAGACTATATTATTCTTGCCGTATTGTTTTACAGAATTAACGTTTTGGGTTACTTTAGCTCTCCACAGAAGAGCGTTAGAGAGTAATGAAGACTTATGTAATCTTAGGACCATAATCCTTATTTATAATTTTCGTATTTTCTAATTTGGCCCTTCAACAAGTTAGAATTGCCTTGATATCTACACCTTAATACCATGATGATTATATCTTTAAGTCTTTTAACTTTAATTCAAAATTTATTAGCTTTAACTAGACTTTATACTAAAATAGCACAACATATTTTATCTTATATATGTGGCTCAAATTATTGAAATATTCCGACAAAAGATCCTTATCGATGTAGAATTTTATATACGGAAACAATTTTGTAGCTAAGTTTTTTATTATTTAAAATACACTTATTTTGAAGTTACTTGTAACTAAAATTTGTTCATATAATTTTCCTTTTCAAATTAAAAGTAATCAATACTAATTTTAAAAAGGGGCTTTGCACCGAAGGTCCCTATTTTTGATGTTGTAAGAAAAGTCCCTATAATAATGAGTCTGTAAATTAAGTCCCTGTTTTTTTCTAAATCAGAAAGAGCAAACTATCTTGCGCTTTCGTTATAGAAAGTGCAGGTTAACTTGCGTTTTTCAAAAATTTCGAAAAAAATTTCAAAATTTTCGAAAAAAATTTCAAAATAAAAAAACGCAAACTAGCTTGTGCTTTTGTGATAAAAAGTGCAAGTTAACTTGCGTTTTTCAAAAATTTCAAAAATTTCAAAGTCGAAAAGCTGATGGAAAGCGCAAGTTAACTTTCATTTTTCAAAAATTTCAAAATATTCAAAAATTTCAAACATTTCAAAAAAAAATCAAAATAAAAGCGCAAACCAGCTTGCGCTTTTCTGATAGAAAGCGCAGGTTAACTTGCGTTTTTCAAAAATTTCAAAAATTTTAAAAATTTTAAAATTTTCAAAAAAATAAAAATTCAAAGTCAAAAAGTTGCAACTTAGCTTGCATATTTTGTCAGAAAAGTGCAAAACACCTTGCGTTTTCTATTTTTCAAAAAATAGAGACTAAATTTACATATTCATATCTACATGGACTTTTCTTATAACAACATAAAAAACAGGGACCTATGACTCTTTTCTTGTTTTAAAAATTAGGGTGTAGCAATTTAAAAAAAATACGTATTTATATAGATGTGCATCGCACGAGCTAAAGTGCTGGTATCCAACAATTGAGGATTTTACCCAATTGAGCCAAATTACGCATTGATAATACTTTGAAAACTATTTACAAATAGGATTTTGCTATAGAGCCAGAAAATAGGGACGCGGAAGTGTGCGAATTGGTATCTAACGGGTGGAATTCAGAGGAGCTGATATTTTTGTGGTTCAGATAACTCCCGAATTGATTCGGGCATGTTTCCTTCGGGCCTTTTAGCATTAGCGTTACAAATAACATAACCCTCTACGTTTACGTGCCAAAAATGTCATTTTAAAGTTTGAACGGAGCTATTCAAAAAGTGCCAATTCAGTTTTCTAAATTATTTAAAAAATGAACTGCTGTAGTTTGAGCAAGCTTTAGTGACACTGCTTGAAACCGGTTAGAGCTTTTCTTAGAAAAATGAATTTTGCTTTTTTATCATCATCATCATCATTATTTGAATAAGAATTGTATTTTAGCCGAGCAAAGTACTCATAAAAATGAACTGTGTTTGAAACCATCTAGCTGAAAATGACATTTTATTCCATGTAGGTAGAAAGTGATCTATTTTTATGTTTGTTAATAGTGTTCAAATTGGTTGAAATATAAAAATTGTTATCAATAGCGGGCTAAATGTTTAAAAAGTCCAGGAATTTAAATCGTTAAATTAGTGTAGTACTGCCATATGCATCTCAGAACACAACACACAACTTTTTTTTTTCTTTTCATATTTTCCGAATGAGGTGATTCCTGAACTTAAAATTAACACTATATACAATACTCAATTTTGGTACTGTGAGTAAATTAAATTGGAAAATGAGGTGTATATAGTTTCACCCTTAAATATGGCTACTGCCATTGATATCGCCCCCCTTTTTAGTGGGTACTGCCACTTTTTTCCTTCAGCACTTGTACTTGGCGCTGGATATTATACTAAATTTCAGCAAAAAAGATGTTGCAATAATGTTTTTTTTTATTCCAACAGTGATACATAATTTAAGCAGAGTGCTCATTTTGTGTCTCAGATATGCAGTAAAGTGAAATTATAAAACAAAAAAAATCATTCAATTGAAGACTGTCAAACCTTACCATTAAAATTCTACAAAGAGATTATATTACTCTTCCTCTATATGAAAAATTGGGGATGCTTATTAAAAAGAAAATCAACATGTAACATTAATGACCACGAGCATTGCAGGTGCCACTAGTGTCATAAATTGATACTGTATATACAGTGGCTTAAATTACCCATTTGGAAGCAAAAGACTACATGGGCCAACCTAAGAAAGGTCCATGAAGACTGTAGTACGAAGCATCCAACCTATATATATCTGTAGGATATTGTTGTCCCTTGCTGTTGAATACGGTATACTTGCCTCACATTCGAATTCGTCTGTGTGAGACAAAAGAACAAATCCCAATGAAATTATTGGAAAGCAACGCGGTTCACTTTTGTAAAAAGGTGTAACCCAGTGCACGAGACTCCCGCACGATAGCGGGTTCCGCGAAGGTCGATAATGTACAAAGCTTTTTCCTCGTATTGCGAAGAGGCTGTTATCACACTTCGGAGTAGAGTGTGAACTCCGCGTTTTTTCCTTCATACATTACTTCCTGATAAAAGAGTATACCGACATTGATATATCTTCTCACATGCCACTTCTATTCAAATATCACTATAAACAAGTCCAGTACATCGTTGTTTCCAATTGGATTTTCTGCTATACATGATATACATGCATGTTTTTGCACATGCAAAATACTGGTTAGCACTGATTAATTGCAGTCCATTAAGTTGACATGTGCCAGCCTACGGTGGCCTAATTAATTGTATTTAAACCGTATTGAATTTTGATCACAGCTGTCCAATATATATACTACAAGTCACTCAATAAAAGTTGTTTCTGTGGGCCTCTTAACACCAAAAAGCTTTATGTACGGGGCCATCCGGATGGATCAATCGTGGATTTAGCTGATACCAGAGGAGCCGATAATTCATAATATTAGGCAAAAATACTAAACATACAGAAGAAAATAAAAAATCTCTCCCATCTTTTTCCACGAGTATCACATGAATCTTTTTTTTTTATCAGAAAGATATATATATATAGCAAAAGGGAGAAGAAAGTCTTCCTCCAGAGGCACACAAAAGGCAAAGCATATGGAGAACATATACCTTCCAAGTCAACGATAGAAAAAAAATACCGACACAAAGAAAAAAGAGCAAAAAACAATCCCACATACTCAAAGAAACCTGGATGAAACAAGCAAAAAGGCCAAAGTAGCAGAAGCGGCCCATAGAACCCTCTCTCCCGCCACAACCAAAAGGTGTAGGCCAGTCCATCCAAAATGCTACCATCGAACATCAAGCCAAAAGAAACAGGAAGAAGCAGCAAACCCAATCTGAGCAGCAAAACAAACATGCTATAAACAGCTCAACCTCCACGGAAAGAAAGACCATCCCGGATGGCACCAAAGATACCGCCAATCTGACATCACCATCGAGCTCCGGCAAGACCACCGCCCAATGGTGGTGACAGAACACCGAAGAAGAAGTAAGTGCCCTCTGAAAACCACGGAGAGAACCACAACTAATGGCAGAAGCTGAATAGGGGATTCCCACCCAAGCAACTCAAACTCAACGGTGGGGGAGGGAGCGGTGGGTGAAGGCCACCACCCGACATCAAAGGCTCAACCAACTCCTAGTCTAACGGAAGTTGGAGAACAGGAAATCGAAAGAAGTCCCACTAGCCGTCCAGAACGGTGGTCCATGGGTCCCCTGAAAGGTCTGCCACGGAAAGCCAGGAAGACGTCATTCCTCACACGATGAATGATGGACGGAGAATCCATAGGAGTGCTCTCGAAGGTAGCCTTATTCCGCGCGCACCAGACGTGCCAGCAGATGAGACAAGGAATCAAACGGAACACAATAGACCGAAGCGATTTTCCAGAACTCCCAGCCCACCAGGAACTCTGAAGTTCTAAAGGAGATCTCGCATTACTTCGAACACCAATTAGGTTCCCAAAGTAATTCCAGCAAGCTCTGGCCGAGTACCCACCAAAAAACAGATGGTTCAAGAATTCCGTTTCCCCGTTGCCACAGCATCTACAACGGGAAACAGATGGGATGCCGATCTTTTGGAGATTCTCGTCCAATGGCAACCCATCATGTAGGATGCGCCACATCAAAAGTGAGACCTTGGGGGGAATACGAGAATCCCAAATGAACAAAAATTCAGGACGAGTGGGGTTAGGAATTCTGATTGAGGACCAGACTTTCAGAATGGAAAACGAAGCGCCATCCCAGCCTGTCAAACCACCGTGAGAGTCAGATAAAGGCTTCACCGACTGCATGTGCTTCCAGGTCTCACTAGCAAAGGACGGAGAGCCCGTAAAATTAGAGCCCGCAAGTCTGTGGTACTTAGCACAGATGAACGACGCCCATAAGGAGTTGTTTGCCCCAAACCTGTACCACAACTTACAAGCAAAGGCCGCACAAAGGTCTTTAGGGTTACGTAGATCCAACCCACCTTCACTTTTGGGGCGACAAACCGCGTCCCACGACACCCAGTGGCGACGACGGCCGTTGTCCCTGTTGCCCCAGAAGAAAGACGATGCCAAAGACCGATAAGACCGGAAAAAAGAGGAGGTAGGGGTCATAGCCGCGAAAATATGAGTTCCCATCGAATCTAATACTGACTTGATAAGAACTAGTCTGCCGGCCTGGGAAAGAAGAGACGCATTCCAGCGTATAATCTTACCCCACTTTGTCTGTCAAGGGATCGAAAAGAGCGTTGAGCTTTCTACCCCAGTACAGGACAATACCTTGGTAAGGAAGAGGAAGGGAAGTTTCCTTGAAACCGGAGATAGTTTCGATCCAGGAAGCACGAGAGTGAGACAAGTCCTTCGAATGGACGAAGCAACATTTGGAAGGGTTAACGAGTTAGCCCGAAGACCTTTCGTATTGATGGATAAAGCTAAGAAGCCGTCGAACAGAGGAACGACTGCCATTAGAGAAAATGACAATGTCATCTGCAAAGGATAAGGAGGAAATAAGGGGGCAACCCCTCGGAATCCCGTAGCGTTGGATTTGACCGTAGATGGTTAAGGATTGTAGACCTCGAATAAAAGCCTCTGCCGCGATCACAAAAAGAGAAGGCGAGAGCGGGTCTCCCTGAAGCAAGCCCCTCCCAGCTCTGAAGTACCCATGGGCCGAACCGTTAATGAGGACAGAGAACCAGCAGTTAGAGATGAGCCTCCACACCAAGTCAATCAAGGGTTCCGGAAAACCGAAGGTCCTTAAAACCTTGATGACGAAAAACTAGGACATGCGATCGTAGGCCTTAGCCATGTCCAGTTTAAAGACAAAATTAGAGCCCCAGACTTTCCGATCAATCTGGGAGATCAGTTCCTGGGCGAGAAGGACGTTATCAGAGATAAGACGCCCCTTGACAAACCCCGCTTGAGACGGAGAAATAATACGCTCATGGAAAGAAGCCAAGCTATTGGCCAGGATTTTTGAAATAACTTTATTCGAAAATTTGCAAAGGCTTATAGGCCGGAAATCCGCACAAGACCTTGGGTTTTCGCACTTAGGAATGAGAATCGGGTTGGTGGAAGTCTATCCAGTTGGAAGAGTCCCCCCAGAGAAGAAGGATTGAATAGCAAGACAAAAATCAGTCTGGATAATAGGCCAGGAACACCTATAAAATACACCATTGAAGCCATCAGGGTCACTGGCACTATCCTTGCTTAGTGCAAAAACACAAGCACGGATCTCCTCAGGGGACGGGAGATCCGCGAGAATGGCACTTTCCGTAAAAAGGACCACACGAGGAATGAAAGCTAATAGGGCCGGATCTGAAACCGAGGCAGATGGAGAGCCCAGAAAGGATTGGAAGTGAGATAGGATGATATCTTTGACTACTTCAAGCGAAGAAGCCGAAGAGAGATCAGGCCGCAAGATCTCTTGAATCGAGAGAAGGTTATTCTTCTTCCGAATAGATGAATGGAAGAATTTGGAGTTCCCATCTCCGTCGACAACCCACTTGACCCTCGCCTTTTGACGGAGGTAGTCATTCTCGATCCGAAGTTCTAAAGAGAAGGATGTTTGGGCTAGGGCCCACGCCTCCTTGTTGGCAGCGGTCGGATCCTCGTCTAACAAGGATTCAGCTACGATTAGAGACTCTTCGGCCATACAAACGCGATCGAAAATGTTCTTGAAAACCTGACCGTTCCACACCTTAAGGCAAGCCTTGAGACGCGTGAGCTTACGCCCGAAAGCAGCACAGGGAGAAGCAAAAATAGGATCGCTCCAAGAATTTGATACCACTTGAAGGAAAGAGTGATGTGATCTCCACATGCTCTGAAACCGAAAGGAAGAGGGCCCCGAGAGCGATAGAGGAAAGCAGCGGACAATCATAGGAGCATGGTCCGAGAAGGACCGATGAAGATGAGCAATTGAGAAGGAGAAGGGAAGGCGAAACCATTCCTCCGATCCGAAAACACGGTCAAGTCTAGAGAGGATACGATTCGAGCCCTCTTGGTTGTTAGACCAGGTGAAAGCAGAGCCGACAAAGGGGAGCTCCGAGAGGCCAGAGGAGGCAATGAACGAGTTGAAATCCGCCATAGCCCCTCGGTTGATGGTCGCTCCTTCCCGTTTTCCCGCTTGGCAAGCGATGATATTGAAATCGCCGCCTACCACTGAAGAAGAGATGCCCAAAGAATCGAGTGCAAGAATGTCGGACCAAAGAGCTAATCTCTCCGAACGATCACATTTGGCGTAGACAGCCGAGAAAAGAAAAGGAGCTACAATGGAAGGAGATGTACACGCCACCGAAAAGAGTTGAGAGGAATCGAAAGCGGGTCGAACCGCAAGAGATTTGGACCATAAAATCCAAATCTTACCCGAGACATTAGCAGAGCCACCGCCAAATCCTAAGGATAAGACAATTTTGGAAATACCTTCCGGGGCAATAAAGGGTTCCAGGAGAGCGACCAAACCAACAGAGTGCTTCCTGACAATGCGTTTTAGCCTAGCCAAAGACGCATCATTGCCAATACCACGGACATTCCAGAAGAGAAAGTTCGCCATGAAAAGCGAAAGAAGTAGGACGAGGAGAAGGAGGCGAAAACAAGACACCTCCCAAAGGGAAAAAGAACACGCTCAAACTCAGACCAAATACAGCAAAAACCGAGTAGATCGATCGATCTGCTCGGACGCCGCTATAGAGCGTGTGCGAATGGTGCGAGGGGTAGAAAGGAATCTTCGCGGCCTGCGACGAGTCGATCGTGGAGGAGGGTCGGACGGCTCAAAAGACACCTCACCCTCGGTCCCTAACAAAGAAGACAAGGAGGAACTAACCAACGAAGATGAAGGCGAGGAGTTCCTAGCTATACAATCAAGGCGCTCATTAAGAAGCGCAATCTCTGTCGTACTCATAAGAGGAATGGAGAAGGACAGAGGGCACGCAGAGGAGGGACGGGAGCACTCCGAGGAGCATCGCAAGGGAGAGAGGACCAACCGTTCCGAGTGATCAAAAGGAAAGCGTAAAATAGAAGGGATGCGGTCCAAGCATAATCCATACTGCCTTAAGAACCAGTCAGAAGAAGGAGGGAAATGAACCGCGATAGGGGATGAAGAATCGAAGGAGGAGTAACCATCAGTAGATACCACCGAATCTACCGACAGAAGACAAGTTGCTTCCCATGTTGCTGTGGGAGTCTTACCGATGCCGGACTGTCACCCATCAAACAGCCCCGCGCTACGGGTAAGAATCGCGTCACGGACCAAACAGGGGCAACAACAGAGCAGAACAAAGAGGGCTGGCAAAAACCCAAACTGTCCGTATAGCAGTCATAGACGATCGCTATACGACCAGAGCTGGGAGATCGCCCTAACCAACCGCTCCAGGCCCGAAGCATCCACCGAATGGACCGATGGCTTTCCGACAAAAAGGGAACACAATAAAAAGAATAAGTCACTGACGACACAGAAAAGGCCTCGAAATGACTCAACACTAGAACCCAGCAAGCGGATTCCAATCGATCGCTCCGTACAAGAATACTGATATGGACACAACTGATATGGCAGAGGAAAACCTGCAAATCAACCAGAGACCAAAGACTCTGATGCATGCAGCAGGACAAGAGATCACGGCCGGACGAGACAAAACGAATAGTGCAGACGGGACTTGACATACTACAAGACAGGGACGAGCTGACAATGTCAGGGAGCACACACAAACGTGTGTCAAGGCTCAAGCATACAAAACCGACCACATCGGCTATCAACCAAGAAAAAATAGGGTTTCCAGCAATATCTATGGAAAAGGAACAAGAATGAAAATCGCTCACCTGCCTGCACAAGGAATCACAAACCATCCGAAAAGAAGACAGAGCCAACAACAATAAAGAACTCTCGTCCGAGATCATATGCGAACTTCCAAGCAACACAACACCAGAAACAGTGACAACAGCCAACTGCCGATCGGGTCGTGGGGTTAAGGTGGTCAAATCCTTAACCCCATTAACACCGACATTACTTACAATGCCACCAGTCCCAAAGTCGCAAGAAGTCACAAGCGGAAAAACAGTAGCATCTGCCCCTAGAATAGACAGGCGAGGAACAAAGCGAGTGGTGAAATCTCGAATGTCACTCGAGACAGAGTCGCAATCTGCCAAAAAGCCAGCAGAATCGCAAACAGAATCGACATCAATCGAACCAAAGCACAACCCAGACTCGAACAAGGCCGAATCTTCCACCGCATCTCCAAAGAGGAGTCTCGGTTCAAATCGGGTGATGAAATCCCGAACACCGATAGACGCCGCCAAGCATGGGGAGGAGGAACTGATCTCAGGCGCAGCATTAGAAGTAGGACACGACCCAGAGAAAATCGAGCCACGCACCGAATACGAAAAACAAGGGGAAATCTCCATGAAAAACCCATCCACAACCAAATACTTGAAGCGAGACAAAGCCGATGATGCCCTAGAAGAGAATACGCAAATCTCAATCGAGCAGTTGCTAGTGAAGCACACCGATAGTGGAGGAGCCACCACTTCCAAGAGTGCGGCAGCTAGGCAAGCGAAAGAGGGACAAGAGCTCACGAATTCACCACGAAAGTAAAAAATCCCCAAATCCATAGTAAAACCCTAGATGCCACTTCGAAGAGAGACAATAGGGCAGTAAAGGGAAAAGAGCGCACCCAGAAAGAGAGCGCAAAAGCGATCTAGCCAATGTTTTCATAACCGGACCGTGAATCAAACCGTGAGGACTCAGGGTTTGAGGTTTCGAGGGTTCGACCGGTCGAACCGTCAAGAACCGCACATACTTTTTTTGTAAATTAATACATTTAGATGCAACGTATCAATCATAAGTACATAATAAACCAACATCTTCAATAAAAATATACGATATTAATTCATAATCCACACGTTAATTCTAATATGAAAAATTAAACAAAATTTGCTACACTAGCTGCACTAATTACGAATATAAAACGGGCGGAGATTTGAAAACATATTTCGAAGCGAAGAAATTGCGCATATGGGAGGGTTCAACCGGGTTCAAATGAAAATAAGAGAGAATTACACGACGAGAATGTAAGAAAAACAAAAGAACCGTGGTTCAACCAGGTAAAATTGACGGTTGAACCGTTGGTTTAAAGGTCCGACCAAGGTTCATCGATAAATGAGGTCCGATTGAGTTCCGGGCCGTGGTGGTCCAAGGTTCAGGGTTATTCGAGGTTGGACCGCGGCAGGGTTGGGTCATGAAAACACTGGATCTAGCGATGAAAGAAATCAGACGAGAAGAAGAATCAGAGAATCACATTATGTTTGTTAAATATATACACAATAATTGCTTGAGTAACTGAGTACATTTTTTGTATGAACAAGTCATTGGAGGATTGAATAAATTAGCCAATTTACAAGGTATTATGTCAACCATCTAAACTGAGGTTCGAACTTGTGGTTTTATAATATCCAACCTCATATCACACCACTGAGGTATTCCGTGGGATTTAATTTTTAGTCACGTATATTCTTATAATATGAAATATTTGCTATGCAAGGCATCGAGTACTATATACTGTTTTAGGGTTTAATTATTTTCTACTGCAATGAATCTGTTTAATAAAGGATTACAAAACACCATTACTAAATGTTTTTTTATAATATTAATGTCAAAAATAACAGATTACTTTGTAGATTGCATCCAATTCATTTAGATGTTATGTCATCTTTAGCATATAATAAATTACAGCAAGTGTTAGAGCATCTTCAACCCAAGTGGCTTGTAGTGTGAATTAAATCATATGTGTCAAGTATTGTTCATAATTGTGAGAGTAAAATAATTAGACATGACATTGAAAATAAAACATCCACTCCAATGTTAACTTCTTTGTAGAAACGACCTACATGTCCCAATTATATTATAGATAAATAATATTTATTTGTAAAATAATATTTTTTATTTATATTTTATTCTACAAGACAACATATAACCCGTAGTCAAACATATCTTTATGTGACTCCTTAATTACTATACGGGAAAAACAAGTATGTGGGCTTGGTGATTTGGTAGGCACAAAACTAAAATATTTAGATTATATTGATCAGGACTACTGACCAAGTATTTATCAACACATAAATTAGCCAGCTCCTCTGCTTTTCGAATTTTGAGGGGATTCCTTTTTTTATTATTATTTATAATAACTATTTTCTATTCTTGCAAAGTTATTTATGAGTAATAAAACTTTGCAATCTTAAATTCAGTAATTAAAGATTCAAATGCACGAGCAGATAATATATTGCAACAAGAGCAGCACGGCCCGCATATAGGAAGTGACATTTACTCCTTCCTTCGTAGTAATTATTTCTGAATTATTCTTTTAACTTGTTGCTTCAATTTTTTTTTACTGCATCTGGCAGTTTTCTTTTGCTTTTGTTTTTAGTTCCTTCCATTGATTCAGTCTGATATCTGGTTCTTTTGTTTGTTTCACTTAAACAACATATTAGCACATGGACTATAGAATAAAGATATGAAATTACATTCTTCGTAACAATGTAGAAACAACCGGCAGGTAGAAAAAAATAAGTCACTTGTAAAATAATAATTTTGATACTCCCTGAGGTTGTTATGTTTATGTTAGCTTAATATATAAATTTATATCTGTTTTATAATGTAGATTTTATTTATTAGCTGTTACTGTAACATGTGTTCTTTCAGTATATTGTTTTGTTCATTTTCACTTTCTGCAGTTTGTCGTCTAACCATATGTATTTTCTAGAATAATATCCTTAAAAAAAGTTGAAGGTCGGGGCCCTCAGCTTGACTGTTGCATAACTTATCAATAATGGCCATTCTCTGTGCTGTTACTGAGGTTAACCAAATTGCTTTCTTCCATATTCATCTGATATGTTCTTTATTTTAGGCAATTTTCATGATAGTTTTAAGCAACATTTTCCGATTTACTACTGCTTGATGTACAGACTGCCTAACTATTTTATGACAGCAGATTTGATTATATTAATCCAAACATTTGTTTTCTGCAATCAGATGCTACTTTATTTTTCCTATTATACTTGTTTGTTTCAAAGTTTTCTTGACTATTTAATTTTGCGGTAGTCATGATTTCATTTTTCAAAGACAATACCGATCTTATTTTACACTTTTTTACATTGAAATTAATAGAAATTAACTTATTACTTAATACATGAATGTGTTGGGTCCTACAAAATTCATGTTAGCGGACATGGCCATCAAATGCTCTCTACTCCATCTTCTGGCCAATAAATGCTCAAAGTCTTCAATTTTATTTTTACAATCAATCTGAAACTAGTTTCCAAACACCCAGATAAAACATGCTAGGCCCAATTGCTTCTTGTGAGATATTGTCATAAAACCCCACACTATTAAATAAACATGTTGAAGTATTGTTGGTGTTGAAATTCGAGTCTTCCCCTTCTTTATTCTCACTTGGTGCCTCATTAATTAGGCTATCTTTAGGAGCAATCTATCACAGTTCACAAACATACTTGTCCTTCCGGTCTTTGTTTATATTTTAATAAATGTAATGCAAGTTGTTTTGATTAATGAAATTACTTTCTCACGTGATTCATTAGTTCCCATAACAACAATTGAGAGAATCGGGTTTGTATTTATTATGAGAAGTTAATTCAAATCATAATTGAACTAATAAAAAAATGTTGGTTTAAGTTAACACTATATTGAGAAAATATGTTCGTTTTGCATTGGTTGCTGACTACATAACCCTGGCTAAAGTATTATGAGTATTGCAAACATCTGATGTGATAAGACGTGGAGTTTTAAACTTCTAATGATACATGTACTTTTACTAAAAAGAATTTATTTTCAAAATCTAGTTCGTTTGGCATTATCAGTTGTAAAAAAGTACTAGCAGTATAATTCAGTATGTCATAGAGATATCGTTTGGCATGTTAGGCAAATGTGCCCAGCCAGGCATTGAAATGCACAAACCTTTTAACTATTTTGATAGCTCTATGACTTTATGATACTATTTCTATATCCCATTGTGTAGTTATGTCCTTATAAGGAGGTGGTGTTAGGGAAGGTATTCTTGAACTGAATTTTTTTGAAAACAAATTAGTTCTGCAATTAATATTTATGCTATCAACATTTTAATGCCGTTAAAGAAGCCATTATTTTGAAATTAAAGTTCCACATGGGATTATTTAATATGCCAACAATATATAGAATTATAATACATGGGATGATTTAATATGCCAACAATATATAGAATTATAATATTAAGTCCCATACTGAAACTGTGAAAACAATGGCTTTGGATCATTTTTTTAATAAAATGATGACTTTTTTGCATCTCAAACAAATTAATGTGTTTTAGTCCATCTTAAAAACAGTTTCTTGTAACTCCTTATCAAAGTTTGTGTATGTCTACTTATCAGAAAATTTTATTGCTACAATGAACTTGTAAATCATTATCACTACCCATGGTTCTACATATGTTTTCTTATGGCTTCCCACTTATAAAATGTATGATAAGTTTGCATGTTTATATATAAGAAGATATGGCAATTGAATGAAAATGCGCATTTAGCAAAGTTATGAATCTTGAAGTACGGTGAAACCGTGAAATGCATATATTGATCTACTTTGTCAAGTATTTCGATCTAAAATTTAAGGTGAATTGCTATAGGTTTTCAATAGAGTGAGTAATGGTCTATAGAGTTGACAAGTACCAATCCACTAGGACCTACTTTGCAATAAATTCCGTATATGTTTTCATGACAATGAAGAACGTAACATACACTATTGTGAAATTGTTAACATTTGCATTGTATTTGCGTCTATGGGGAAGATTGAAATATTAATTTATCACACGATCGCCAAAACATTGTCAGCTATTCCTATGTATAATAGGATTAGTTAATGGAGTAGTGTGAAATGAAAAGACTTGGGCTTCCTGCCTCGATAACTCCAACTTCGATAAAAGTATGTGCCACGTCATCAGGAAGTAGAAGTCGGTATCGACCCATAGGTAGGGATTAATATCGATCCCTAAGTTCAAATGATGGAGTTGTGGAAGATCATGATTCCAGCTTCAAGTGTTCGTGGAGATCGATGAAAAATCCAAATTCGATTCGTCCAGTCTTGTCCTGCCTCGATAACTCCAAGTTTGACTCATTCAATCTTGTCTAAAAGTGGGGCGAAGCTAATCTAGATATATATAAACTATGAGTTTATTAGATTTTGAATAATAAAAACGGGTAGTGTCGTGAAAATAATTTATAATGGAAATTGATAATGTCATCAATGTTAATAGTGTCACTGATAACATGAATTCAATGAATTGTACTAAAGAAAAAGGGTTAGATCTTTGTTTTTAATGTGATTGCACTACTAGAAATACAGTATATAGCCACGAAGGCTTTCTAACGGCCGCCAACGGTATTTTCCAACGGCTACCAACGGCACGTTTTTTTTAACTTGCCGTTGGTAGCCGTTGATAACCGTTGAAAATAACGTCGTTTGCGGCCGTTGGTAACCGTTGGAAATTTGCGTATACCTGCAACCAGCCAGAGACCAAAACATTATTCTCATCTTCCCCAATTCAACCAAAACCCTTCTCCTCCCCTCCTCTTTTCCACCTCCAACCTTCCCCACGCAACCACCAGCTGCTCCAACGCCATCACTCAACGCCAACATCCTCTCTCCATTCCTAGAAGTCTCCAAAATCAGGTATTTCTAAAACCCTACAATTTTTATCTTTTCTAATTTTGTGTTAATTTGCTGTTATATTTGTATCCAATGACATATTGCTTGTTTATTACACCAAACTAAATGCTAATTACAATTATTGTCATCCAAATGTCCAAATTGTTTGTGTATGTATATATTATGCACATATGTAAAATATGTTTATAATTTAGTGTAAATGCGCATGTGAATTAGCATTAGATTAGTTATGATTGATTTAAATTATTTTGTGTATGTTTTGTAAAATGTTAGAAAAACATGAATTAGTGAAATATTTTACGAACAAGAATTATATATTTTGTGAAATATTAGAAATCATATAATTTACTATATATGTATTTATTAAAATAATAGAATATAATGCATAATATGCCTTATTTTATATATTTAATAAAACGGTAACATAAAAACCAAATTTAAATCCCTTAGTGAATTTTTGGCCCCGTCTGACAGGTATTGTATATGATCGTTGTATGAATATTCGTTTTTATTGCAAAACGGATATTCATATTCATCTGATACAATATCTGTTGGATTTGTCCCTGTATTGGACAAGTTACAAACACTATAAAGTAATTACGTTTCGTAAATCATATCGTTATAAACGGTTCACAAAATTTCGACGGCATTTCCTTTTTGTTCCTTGTGTACATGCATTGTGTACGATACAAGGAACACGGGGGAAGTGCTGCCGAAATTTTGGGAAATCGTTTATAAAGATATGATTTAAGAAATGTAATTACTATTGTGTTTGTAATGGGAAGTAGGATAACCGACCATCACAAAAGGTACAAAAATGTAAACAAAATAGCAAGAAATATAACTTTGTATATAAACGAAAATGGATTATAAAAAACAGTAAAATCTAAAATGTGTTTATCGAATTTGATTAATAGTTTTTTTACTATTGATCATAGGTTTTACAGTAGGAAAAATGGTCAATTATTTTATTGATCGGAGCTGGATGTATCAAAGAAGAGAATTGGGAGGCTCGATAAGTACACATTTTCTAAACGGGGTTAATGTGTTTGTCGAATTTGCTTTAAGTAATATTGGAAACGACGTAGAAATTCGTTGTCCATGTAGTAGGTGCAAATTGTTGAAGCATTTAGTACCGAATATGGTTAGGATTCATTTGCGCCAATATGGTTTCGTAACCAATTATTTGGTGTGGGATCGTCATGGAGAAAGTATAACACGTAACGAAGAACAGTAAATAGAGGTCATTAGTGATGAAGTTAGTACGACGAATCTCATAGAACATATGGTTGAAGATGCAGCACGATCAATGTTCCCTACTGTTGAATTTAATAACGAAGATGTTAACGTCGAAGAGGAACCAAATGTTGGAGCGAAAAAAATATATGATTTATTGGATGCTGCTAAGAAACCTCTTTGGAATGGATGTACTAGCGGCACTCAATTATCGGCAACTGCAGAGTACATTGCGATGAAATCAAAGTACAACTTCACAGAAGCCGGATTTACGGCTGTTGTACAAGCTGCTAAACGCCATATGCCATTAGATAATTTAATGTGCGAAAATTATTATGAAGTGAAAAAACTAATGTCATCTTTTGGTTTACCGTATCAAAAAATTGATACATGTCTAAATGGTTGCATGTTGTTTTGGAAAGATGATGTCAGTCTTCGGAATTGTAAAATATGTAATCAAGAAAGATACAAGCCAAGGAAAAAAAAGGGAAAAGAAGTTCCATACAAGCGTATGCATTATTTACCTATCACTCCTAGACTTCAAAGGTTATATGCATCATCTGTAACAGCGCATCATATGAGATGGCACAGTGTGAGAACACCTGAAGAAGGTACGTTAACTTTGCCAATAGAAGTAGGAATCCTGTAACGCATCGTGGCGGATCCAAGTCTTTTCAGCATCACCGTGAGGACTTGGTAAATTTATCTAAACCGTTATTACATTTTGTATATTAATTAGTTCGGTAATTAGCTATGAAAAAATAAAATATATAAATTATTTATTGCAGGAAAGATCGGTTGGACGTCGCGTGTCTATGATGGAGGTATTTACCCGCACCCACGCATCAAGACAAATAGACAATGCTGGCAATATTACATATCAGTGGGATGGTGATGATAAGGCGACGGCTGCATATGTATGCATATTTTAAAACTTATTTTATTAATATCGATATGTTTAAATCATATTCTACTAATTTTAACCTGTAATTGTTTTTTATTTTAGGCAAAGTTTCAGGAGGCACGGGCAGAGCTGCTTTCAGAATCGGACCGCGATGAGTTGACGGTAGAGGAGGAAGATAATATTTTCGACGTTATTATGGATCCGACGCAGCGGAATAGGCGCTATGGCTATGGAAACCAAGCGGTAATCTTATAAACATTGCAATATTATATTTAATAAATTAACATTGCTTACGAAAATGCATTGCTTAAGATCACGTCATTTACGTTTTTATATTTTAAAATATACATTGCTTACGAAAATGATTATAATACAAATGTGAACATCTCATATTCTATTTGCAGGTTCGGGCAGCTCAAAAGGCGTGTGACAAAGCTGAAATAAAAGAGCTTAGAACCATGGTTGAGCAGTTGCAAGAGCAGGACCGTCTTCGCGCTATACAAATGGAGCAGCTGAATCAACGTTTAGCGGAGTACGCGCAGAGGCATGGTTCCTTCCCTTCGTCGTCTGGTGCTTCCGGAGGTGATGATGATGCTTGAGAGGTATGATGATTATTGTTTTGTGGTTGGTTATTGTATATATTGACTTTGAGGTGGTGAGGATTGTGTTTGATGGTTATTGTGTATGTATTGACTTTGAGGTGGTGAGGTTTAAGTGTTTGCATTGTACATATTGACTTAAATATGGAGTTGGAGTTGGTGAGGGTTTGGTTGTAATGTTTGAATATGGAGTTGGACTTGAATATGTAATGTTTGATGTTGATTTTTGGTTGTTTATATTGTTTGTGGTATAATGTGTTGAATATGTGATATATATGTGAAATGGAGTGGAAATGGAATGGAAATTGATATATATTTGATTGTGTGTGGTTGGAAGGTGAATCGCGTGCTGCTGGAAAAAAAAAATTCACCCAGATTAGCAACGGCTACCAACGGCTAACAACGGCTTATTGGTCAGTTTTTTGCCGTTGGTAGCCGTTGGTAGCCGTTGCTAATTCCCCGTTGCTTCCGTTGGAAGCTGTTGGAAGGCGTGGTTCCCTATTCCCACGCCATTTCCAACGGCTACCAACGGCCGCCAACGGCTAGCAGCCGTTGGAATAGCCTATTTCCCTTGTAGTGTTGTAAGAAAAATTCATACTCCAATGAATATATAAATTATGTTCTTATTTAAATAGGAAATTATTGTCAAGGACAAAATTTCTCAGCATTTTAGCCTCAAGGACAGACCTTCAGTATTTTAGCCTGAAGGACAACTTTCTTTAGGTATCAGTTTTTACAGTTTTTAGTATCAGTTTTTAGTCATCGGTAGCAGTTTTTAGGTATAAGTTTTTAGTTCGGTAGCAGTTTTGAAAAAATGTTTGTCCTTATGAATAATTTTGAAAAAATGTTTGTCCTTATGAATAATTTTTAGAAGAATGTTTGTCCTTGTGATTAAAATATTGAGGTCGTGTCCTTGAGGTTAAAAATATATAAATTTTTGTCCTTTAAATTAATTCCCCCGTTAAAAAATCAGTTTCTGCTTTTCGTTATGTATAGTTATTATTTAAGTATATTTTTTTATCACATAACTTCATTTTTTTACCATTAGTAGTTTTTTTAGAAATTTAAAAAATCTTCCGAAAAGCGCAATTTAGTTTGAGCTTTTTTTTTTAAATAAGGGAATAACTATAAATAACGAAAAGCAGAAACTGATTTTTTAACTTTGGAAAATCTAAAAAGCCAAGTTAGCTTGGGCTTCCTATATTTTAAAAGTAGAAACTTAATGTATTAGATCTAATGGCACGCACCGTACGCTTGCAAGATAAAATAATTAGTACATATTACGCGCATTCTACATGTGCAAGACATAATGATCAATACAATCTGTAGGTGTTCCCTACATAGTCGAATAAATTACACAATTGCATGTGAAAGGATAATTTCTTGAGTTAGCTATTAAGTGAAAAATAAAAATGATTGCTATATAAAATTGGGTTTTAAAAAGGATTTTACTTAAGATTAAAATGAAATTGTATTTTATTTTCACATATTTCAAAAGTATTTGTCATAAAATAAGCTAAAAGTACAAAAAAATTAAAATACAGGGAACATTCACTGAAAACTGAAAGAAACAAAAAATGAATACCCATTTTTTGATGCTGGGAATAAAAAAATACAAAAAAATGAAAATAGAAAAAGGTTAAACATGTGAAATATTGTCATCATTGAAATTCGAACATATGAGTTTATAGTATCCCAAACTTTTCAAATAAAAACAGAGACTAATTCTTGCTGTGATCGAGATTCAAACTTGTGACTTCACCCATATATTGCACGGGTATTTTGAGATGTTCACGATCAGACCAAAAAATTGTGAATCTATTCTTCCTATTAATAAAATAAAATATTTACTAACACATGGAATTTTCTTACAAACACATCAAAATTATGAACCTGATACTCAAAATCTCTTACTTTAAAACATTTTACGCTAAATTTTGGTGTGGAGTTGAAACTTAATCCACTGAATGCTTCTCTTTTGTATCGCCTTTTAGCAACTCTGTGTTTACATAATATATATATATATATATATATATATATTAAACATTACATAATTTTAGTTGTTTAATCTGCATTATGAATATCACCTTTTAAAAATACGAGTGTATAATATCTTGCATACTCTGAATTATAAGTCAATATTAGTCCTTAAATCATCAAGCAAACCAATGCTTGGAACGCCTTAACAAGAAATGATAAATGTAGTGTTTGATGCTAACCTTTAAGATAGCAACGTATATTACAAAAAATGTATTATTGTTACAATATTATTCCTTTTGTCTCTCAAAAGTATCTCTCTCCTTGTATATTCTCTCCATGCAATCTCTTTACAAACTAAAATAACCACTACATATTATGTAAATAGCAATAGCGTAAAATAAGCACAATGACAAACTTTGAAAAAAAAATTAGACTGAAGAACAACAAGTTTTATTTTTGGGCGGAAGGACAAACTTTAAAAAAAATTAAACTGAAAGACAATGTTAATTATAGTTAGCATTTTGTACAGTGTAAAACCGAATATAATACTAGTTATAACTAGCATTTTGTATAGTGTAAAACCGAATATAATAAAACTTGTTATCTTTCAATCTAATTTTTTTCAATTCCCTCATTTGTATAACAAATAGTCAAATGACAATTTTTATAAAAAATAATAAATGAATGTAAATCAAATTTGTAAATAAATATTTTTATTTAAAGTAAATATTAAATACAAAAACTATTAAGTCAAAATAATTATCACCTCCTAAGGTCTAATTTCTAATGTTTCCAAATTTCTTTACAAGCTTAAAATTTCCTTTTTATGTCAGAATGTTATAAAACAGATATGATTAAAATTTAAATTCAAAAAATACTAACGTACATATCTCAAAATAATCCAACCATCGTATGCTATGGTTTTCAGTTCATCACCAATTTCAGCTCAACTATGGCTTCAGACACATGGACATGGACTGACGTGGTGGACATATCCGATGAGCGATTTAATATTTGCTCTGCTCTATGGACTTGAGCAAATTGTTGCAGTGGCGTTTGATGTGGGTAAAAACCCAAGACTTGTCAGATGCCAGCATTGGTGTTTCTAAAAATTCCAGAGTATGTTTAAGTCTCCGTTTGTTTCAAATGCTGAATTCTGAATTCTGATTGCTGAACTCTGAAGTCTGGATGCTAATTGTTGAATGCTGAATAATCACTTACTTGTTTGTTTACATTCAGCATTAAGAATAAAAAACAACATTTAATATTCAGAACAAAAAATAAACACTAAAAAAGTTATGAATTATTTTGTTTGAAACTTTATTCAGAACACTGAAAAAAAACAAACAACGTATAAAATTCTGTTTTTTAAATCAGAACTTGGATTCGGAACTTCTGTTTAAAAACAAACGCAGCCTAAATGTAATAAGAGGATTCAGGAAACCATTTAACCTAAAATTGTTTTAGAAACTTGTTTATGCCTTCATGCTAAAAAAAAATTTGGAGTGCTTCCCACTTTCTTCCGCTTATCACGCTCCAACTCCAATTGTTGGAGCGCAGTGAAACCAAAAAAACTAGGGGATCGCTTCCATTTTTGCACCATCTCCAACTGTTGGATATGCTCTTACTTTTGAAGGTATAAATATTACCAAGTATATCAAGTTTAAAGGCCTGCTGTGTTGCACTATCCCAAAAGATAATTTATTATTTTAAAATCATATTAGAGCTATAAATATTACCCATGTAGTTACACACTAGCTTACCAACTGTGTTGTTTCATGCATCGGATGTAAAAGATAAGGTACACAAAATACCCAAAACATGTGCTCGATCTACAGTTCATATATGTTTTGATTGGTTGGGAAACAAATATTAGAATTTTATCATCAGTTCGAAATGATATGACGTGCTAAATTTCTTCATCCGCTAGCAGTTTAGTATTATTTGGTTTATTTGGATTGCATTTTTCGTAATGGATATTGGTTCCTTGTCGATCGAAAGGGTATTGTTAACTCGCCTTTTAGCAAGGTCGTAGATAGACGGAATTAAATAAATCAACTACTCGTTTGTCGAGACTGAAATACGATGGGTTTGAGTCAACTGGGTGGATAGACGATCAATCACGGATGATAATCATGGTTATGAAATCGGAATTCGGCATAGTCGGTGTAAAAAATTCGCAGAATACTCGAAATATGAGTTTCGAGAAAAGTCGAGGTGATTCAGGATGTTTGGAGTTTGCTTCGAGTCGCTTGTGGGTTGGCTTCGGGTTTTGAAGCGGTTTGCTTCGAGTCAGGATCGGGTGCACTTCGAGTCAGCATAGGATCAACAGGTTTTCCATGGGGTCGGTGTAACTCCGGGTCGGCGGCCCCTTGGCTTCGGATCGGCATGGTAGAAACTTCGGGGTGGTGGGTTTCTCCCCGGGTCGGCATGGTGAATTGGATCGGCGACTTTGGTTTACTCTGTTATACGTCTAGTATACCAAAACAGAGAATAATCAATTATAAACTCGTCGCACAATTTTATAACTCAGATTTCCACTACACTGGAATTCTGTGTTAATTATTATAACAATATGATTGTTGTAAATAAATTACAACAACAGCGTTATACTATTTTGAATAAATAGTACAACCAAAAATAAATGATAGAATGTAGAATAAAATAGAATTCTAACCGGAATATGTTTGAGGCTCGTCGTAACGATTTCCTTAAGAATTTTATTTCAAAATTCTCCCAAGATACAACAGACGTATTCTGCTCGAGATTGTAGTGAGTATATCACTCTGTGATTTAGAGTATAGCAGCAGAAGAGAAGAAGAATTTGGATTTCTAAAATGGTTGGGAAAGTGATAAGTTTTCCTTCATATTTATAGTTGGTCCGCATCTCTTCCGAACGGTCGTGTCTGCACCCGTTCGCTCAAACAGTCGCGTCTGTACCTCTTCGTAAGCCGAAGCCCAAAACTGTTAAACAATAGCATAGTAAAAAGAATGGTCATTTAAGACCCGTACCCGGCCCGGTTCGGTCGGACGGACGGCGGCGCGCGTGTGTGGTGGAGATGCATGATCTCCCTCCTCACAACGAAGCATACATTTGGGAGCCCCAGGCCCCCAACCTCCTCATGAGAGAGCCATATATAAACTAATATAGCTCTCAATATTTTGGCGATGTGGGACTTTGTATATTTCCATTCATCTTATTTCTTAAGGAATTCCAACAATCCCCCACATGAATGATAATATACATATCCACCACACAAAGCGGAATATCACAGAGTATATATGGATTTAATGCTTTATCGTGGATAAGTAGATATTTCACTTTGAACTTTCCCTAGTTAAAACTTATCGGATTTACTTGGCTAATCGGTGAAATATTTCATCTTGAACCGTCAACCTTTATTGTATATCCAGACAATAAGTTCTACGAAGCATTAATTCCCTTCTCATCCAATTTCTTGGTTGTGTTCATTTTGGTCCTGAACAGTATTTGGTTCTGCGAGTGTTTTAGAGAATAAAAGCCTTTTAATATTCTCATAGAGCCGACCCAGCTCACACTTACATAGGTGATTGCAACCATTAAGAGTATCCTACATATACCCCACTTGTTATTTCCAAGATATTGTCATCATTAAAAAACAGAGTTTTAACCTTTAAATACTTCTGTTGGCATGCATTTATATTGTGCACCATAGGAATGGAGTTGGACTATGTCCATGCAAATGCATTACGTCTTGAGTTATTCAGAACTGGTTTGCCTATTGATCCTAGTCCGTGAGATCTCCAGTCGCTAGGATAGGTTTCCGTATAAGATAACTCTTGGTGGTTTAGGCTTTTAAATCCATTCCCCTTGATGCGCAGTCAATTTTCTCTCTTGATAAACCTTTAGTAAATGGATCCGCTAGGTTATCATTTGTTCTCACATAATCTATGGAAATAGTTCCATTTGAGAGTAACTGCCTAACTGTGTTTTGGCGTCGACGAATATGTCGTGACTTTCCATTATACACAAAGTTGTGCGCTCTGCTTAGCGCTGCTTGGTTATCGCAGTGTATGCATATGGCCGGTACAGGTTTAGGCCAAAATGGAATATCTTCTAAAAAGTGACGAAGCCATTCTGCTTCTTCGCCTGCTTTATCTAAAGCGATGAACTCCGATTCCATAGTGGATCGAGCTATGCATGTTTGTTTAGTAGATTTCCATGACACTGCTGCCCCTGCTAAGGTAAATACATAACCACTCGTTGATTTTGATTCCTCTGAATCAGCAATCCAATTTGCATCACTATATCCTTCTAAGACGGTAGGATATTTTCCATAATGTAAGGAATAATTAGTGGTATTTTTTAAATATCCAAGCACTCTCATTAGTGCTTTTCAGTGTTCCTTTCCTGGATTGCTTGTATACCTGCTTAATCGACTTACCGCGTAAGCGATATCTGGTCTAGTGCAATTCATGAGATACATTAAGCATCCTATTACACGAGAGTATTCCAGTTGCATTACACTCTCATTAGGGTTTTTATGCCAAGTTTGACTTTCTTGGGAGGCGGAACTGGAACTTTTGCCAAGCACCCCCACACTTTGAGGTATTTAAAGCTTGATTTGTGTTCTTTCCATATCTCATATGGAATTGTTCCTGTTTTATTATGAAGGACTTTGTTTAATATGTGATTAGACATATTTAAGGCTTCCCCCCACAAGTTCGTCGGTAGACCAGAGGTTAAAAGCATGGCATTAATCATGTCTTTTAACATTCTGTTCTTCCTCTCGGCTACACCATTTTGTTGTGGTGAATATGGAGCTGTTGTTTGATGAATTATACCATTTTCGGCACAGAACTGTTCAAATGGTGATTCATATTCTCCACCTCGATCAGATCTCAATATCTTGATCTTTTTATTTAACTGATTTTCTACCTCAGCTTTTGTTGATAGTTCAACTATTGTCATCTCTGTTTTAGGTAAAACATTAAAATTCTTAAGATGTTATACGTCTAGTATACCAAAACAGAGAATAATCAATTATAAACTCGTCACACAAGTTTATAACTCAGATTTCCACTACACTGGAATTCTGTGTTAATTATTATAACAATATGATTGTTGTAAATAAATTACAACAACAGCGTTATACTATTTTGAATAAATAGTACAACCAAAAATAAAGGATAGAATGTAGAATAAAATAGAATTCTAACCAGAATATGTTTGAGGCTCGTCGTAACGATTTCCTTAAGAATTTTATTTCAAAATTCTCCCAAGATACAACAGACGTATTCTGCTCGAGATTGTAGTGAGTATATCACTCTGTGATTTAGAGTATAGCAGCAGAAGAGAAGAAGAAGAATTTGGATTTCTAAAATGGTTGGGAAAGTGATCAGTTTTCCTTCCTATTTATAGTTGGTCCGCATCTCTTCCGAACGGTCGTGTCTGCACCCGTTCGCTCAAACAGTCGCGTCTGTACCTCTTCGTACAGTCACATCTGTT
This sequence comes from Allium fistulosum, assembly GCA_030737815.1. NCBI lineage: Eukaryota > Viridiplantae > Streptophyta > Magnoliopsida > Asparagales > Amaryllidaceae > Allium > Allium fistulosum. Next base: position 1,210,890,911 of record CM060904.1, on the reverse strand, counting down.
TGCCCGCGTCGCTGCCCTTTAACGGGTCGCACCCGCTCATGCCGCATCCATTCGCCCGCCAATGTTCGCGCCTATTTAACCCGCGTCCGCTTCTCTTCAAATTCCAGGCTCAGCCCAGTTTTCAATGATTTTGGTGGACTTCGTGCTTCGGGTCGATGAATTGGTTTTGGGATCGGTGGATATGGGGTCGGTATGTTGTACATGGTCGGCTGCTTCGGGTCATTAAGCTTTCAACTCCGGGTCAGCATAGTACAAACTTGGGGTCGACGTAGGAAAACTGGTCGCCAACACGTTGGGTCGGCATATTCATTTAGCCTCTGGTCGGCGCTCGGATCTCACATTGGGAGCGGTGTTTGAAAGCTAGGGGTCGGTGCAATGTTACTTCGAGTCTTAGCACGAGTTACTTCGAGTCCTACATATGTTCGCTTCGAGTCACTCCTAGGGCAACATTGGATCGGCATGCTCGGAGCTTGTGGTCGGTCATAGTGATGAAGTTGGGTTCGGCTATGACCTTAATGGACCCGGACTACTCAGAAAGCCCATTAACTTGGGTTTTGCCTATAAATACAGCAGGCGGGGCTTCAGAAAAGAGATTTTCATTCTGTTTTCCTTTATCTTCTCCACTAAGGCTACTCTGCCATTATTGTTCTAAAAGCTCCGGATTGTAACTGTAATTGATTCTGATATCAATAAAAATAAAATTTTTGGAGTGGACGCAGACCAGAATCAGCCGATTCACTATAAATCCTATGTTATTACTGCTTTCTTTTTAATTCTTACCGCTCTTCATATTTATACTCTCTACATACACTCTATCTGTTATCTGTGACTGTCAGTTGGTGCTTTCAACGGCGTTTGGGTGTTAGTGACCAGTTTTGACTCTAACGGGTATAATATTCCTTATTTATGTGATAGACAAAACAATTCAAATTCTTAGAAAAAGTTTCTAACTTTTACCATTCAAGTTTACATACGTTAACTAAAATCTTTTGGTATGTGAAAGAAGTATGTTATTTCAGGAGATGTGCCAACATACAATTTGCTACCAGTGATCTCTGTAATAGCTAGTTATTATTCTATAGGACCATACAACAACAAGGACGAAGTGTTTTTTTTACTATATGATGATGATTCTAATCTTAATTCAGATGAATACGTTTAAGAATATGAAACTAAAACACCTGCTGCATGAGAAGATGAAGGAGTATACCAAAACCCAAAAAATGAAATGGCTATAGTATGAGATATCATAAGAAATGAATTAGTTGCACGATATCATTGATGAATTATTGTATGATATCCTTGGATTCATATTTTTTGGATAATTGATTTAGTGTAAATTTTCAGAAACAATTGCTACAGTGGAATGATAAGACAGTGTGTATCTTACCTATTCAAACCTACACACTTGCGGGAGTCTTGTCCAGCTCAAATCTTCGCTCAGCTTCACTGCAAATGCACTATACAAAAAATGTTTGCTTGTGGACCATGCGCCAACCTATAGGTTAACCTTAGGGTCCCTCATGATGGATCAATCATGGTTATAGCTCAAACCAGATGGAGCCACTTAACCTTGTCACCATAGTTAATATCCATGGGACGTCCTGTCTTGATGAAACACATTTACTTGTCCTAATTACCTTCTTTCTAATTATTACCACTATCGAACTTATTTATACTTTTATGTTTTGGTTAATTTAATCTTGTCTGATCATTATCTCTTATGTTGATTTTATCTTGTTTGATCATGTTTTGGTAGTTTAGTTTGAACCACACATATCATATTCCTTTCTTACTAGCTCAGAAGGAGGCTCTGGTTATTAATCATGCTTAATGACCAAAATTTGGGACTAATTGTTTTCAATAGAGTGCGGTTATAATAACTGTGGATTTATAGTAACTAATTTTTATTGTGTTGTTGCTTGCAATCTCAAATTCAGCTTATCTGTGCGTTTGATATGTAGCGGCAGTGACACAGGGAGGAAGTGACACTTTCCTTGCTTAGTGGCAACATGATTTGAAATTAAGTGATTTCCAATTTGATAAAATCAATACTTGTAATTGCATTCGGCCCATGTTACAGTGTAGTTTTAATACTTTCCTAAGTTTTATGTAACTTGTGTAAGCTTTTGTAATTGTTAACTATGAAGAAATAATCATATCAAGAATGCAGATTTAATTCTTGAGTTCTCCTGTCATTGTAACGTGTGCTTGTCGTAATATGTTTTTTTTCACCAACATATCTCATGATTATATTATTTCGTAGCAAATTTCCTTATTCGGGAAAATGGATCTTGTGAGTTACTCCATGGAAGTGGTCACTATTTACTATGTTACTAAAAGTGTATGTTACCAAGGATGTGTTCTTTTGGTACACAAAAGGGACACGGAAAATGAGCACTTGAAAGAAACATGAAAAAAAAATTGTTCAACGAAAGAAGAATGAGTTCTTATGTTATGAAAATAACATTTGAAAGTGATATTTAATTGTTTTGTTATAATTAATTATTTTTTGCCATTGTTTTTTTTTTGATTATTTTTTAATTAAATAGTTAAACAATATGATTAAAAAAGACAACTTTCATTAATCACTAAAACTTGAAATAAAAATACAAATAAAAGTAGAAATACAACGATAATAAACCTAGAAATTAAAACATCGATATAAAACTAGAAATTGGGCGATGGATAAGGTGATGGGTAGATAAGTGGACAGATCAACATATACTGTTGGTATCTGATTGTATGTTGTGAACGTTCTATCTCCGACCATAGTCAATTCTGGACATCATCAACTTCTAAAAAAACCAAATGTTTCTTTGTTCTCTTGAATTTAAGTAGTTATATTGTTTTAGAAAGTTGAATTTCTTCAAATTCATTCACACAATCAATGATATCCTTGAAGGTCGTAGAAGGACAAGCGGATTGTACACTTGTACTAGGATTTGGGTAGGTGGGGGGAGGGGGGGGGGGGTAGTATAATAGGAGGGACTAAGATAAGGAGAGAGACTAGGATTAGGGGGGATGCTATATATTTCAGAATGAGATTTCTTCTAATTTATTTGATATATCATATCAATAATCTCGTTTATCTTTTCGTCGTTCTCCGTTCGTCGTTCTCCGTTCGTCTTCTTTTACTTCAAACTTGAGATAATGAACCTTCGCCTAACACTGGTGTATGATGTTATGATGGTTGTGTGTTGAGGTCTTCAAGTAGAGTATAAAGTCCATCAAATCCTCATGTTGCATTGAACGTGTTGTTGGTTTGTTCTGGAGGAGAAGATCGTTGAGTCTGGACTTGTTCATCTACGGCACATATGCGAAAGCACCTTCTCTAATTATAATAGTACATTAAAAACTGTTGCAGTGACCTTATATGAGGTATTGGTTTTTTTTCTGTACTTCAAAATTGTGGTGCCGAACTCATGAAAAACAAAAGATAAGAGGAACGAAACTTAGAACTACCTAGTAAACAAAAGAAAAGAGCAACAAAAGAAAAAAAGGACAAAATTAACTTCACATATAATCCACCATTGCTTGCTTCTGTTAACCGTTCAGCTCATTGAATCCCATCCCGAGCCCATTTTGCTACACAAACTCCACCACACTAACCATTTTTCCTTTAGTCTATTGTATTTGTACCGAACTTGATTGTCTTTTACTGGTATTTTAGTCACTAAAGCTGTTAGGTGTAGCTCGCATTGTGAGTGCATGAGTTTGACGGATTAGTCCCACATCGCAAGAAATATGGCGTATAACGTGGTATATATGGGATTGGTGACACGTAACATTGGGGATTCCTTTTGTTACAACCAAGTATTGCCAAGACCAAGTATATACTCGTTGGAAGGCAATGAAGGGATGTTCAATCGGGACGCCGACACATTGAAAGCTTCGTTAGGTGGAATATCACACATAATGAAGCACGCGTACATGATGATGCGTTGGAGTGTCGAAACTCAACATAGTATCAAAGCCAATGGTTCGAGGGACCATTAGATGATGCGAGATTGACCGAAGTATGACTCCTTGAGTCTTGAGCAAAAGAAGAATGGGCCTTTACTATCCTTCAAATAGCCATGGGTGAGAATGTCATTCTAGAGATTAGCAGTGAAACTACCACTGGAGGCTTGTAGAAGAAACTAGAGGATCTTTACATGAAGAAGTCACTCACGAATAGCTTAATTTTGTTGAATACTTTCTCCACTTACAAGATGCGGGAAGGTACGCCGCTGAAAGCACATCTTAACTTCTTCAATGACTTGGTGATGAAGATGAAAGCTGTTGATTTGAATGTGGACGAAGAGCAAAATGCTATGGTGGTATTGTGCTCTCTTCCAGAGCGATACACGGTATTCGCTAACAGCTTGATTTATGGCAGAAGCACGCTAACATGAGAAGATGTAAAAAATGTATCATGAGTTAAGAGATGAGAGATCATATAAAGCGTACGAGCGAAAGTGAAGTAGCTAGTAGTAGTCAAGGACTGTTCATAGAGAGAGGAAATAGAAGAAGAAGGAGAACAATTTCAGAGTGTGTTCCAAGTCGAGGAAGCCTGGAAGTGGTTAGAGAGTCAAGTCTAAAGATAACATGTGTCGTCATTGTAAGAAGCATTGTCATTGGAAGAAAGATTGTCTAGATTTGAGGAAGAGAAATGATCTGCATGGTTCTTCATCTATTGCAGTGGAGAAGGTTGTTTCTGATGATGTGTTGATTGCATCTGTTTTCGATGTATCACACCATTGGATATTGGATTCAGGGGCGTCTTTCCACATGATACCTATGAAGGAGTATTTCTGTTCTAATCAAGGTACGGAGGGTAGTGCTATATTGATGGGGAACAATGCTACTTGCAAGTCATTAGAAGAAGGATCGGTGCATATTCGCATGCACGATGGTGTGGTGTGCACAATCACCGGAGTCTGCTATGATCCGGGTTTAAGGAAATCTCTTATGCCTTTGGGTCAGTTAGCATCTTTGGGTTGCAGGATTACGATAGAGTCAGATAGCTTGAAGGTGATACGTGGTGTTTTTGTATTGATGAAAGGAGTAATGGTCCGGATCTTTACCTGCTAAAAGGATCTATAGTTCTTGGAGAGTTTTATGATGGAGTTGATAATTCATGAGCTGTTGATGCCAGCAGACTTTGGCATCTCAGATTGGGTCATGTTTCGGAAAAGAACTTGGAGCTGCTTCATAGAAGGAAGATGATCAAGGTGAAAACTTCAACCATTTAGAAATCTATCAGGAATGTGTATTGGGGAAGCAGACGAAGGTTTCTTTTGGTATTCGTAGACATGAGTCCAAGGGTACTAGAGTATGTCCATACAGATGTTTGGAGACTGGTAGCAACAGCTTCTATTGGAAGAGCTAAGTATTTTACCTCTTTTACCGATGACTACTTTCGGAAGGTTTGGGTGTTCGTGATGAAAGCTAAGTCGGAGTCATTTGAAAAGTTTAAAACTTGGAAGACACTAGTAGAGAATGAAGTCAGAAGAAAGTTGAAGATGCTGAGATCTGGCGGTGAATTATTCTATAAGGAGTTCACAAATTTCCATATGCAGCATGGAATTTAAAGACACTTCACTAATTCGGAGATCCGCAATCAAACGGAGTCGCTAAAAGGATGAATATGACTCTACTAGAGAAAGGTCATTATTTGAGATTGACGGCGAATTTATTTAGAGTATTTTGGGCTGAAGCTTTATCGATTGTAACTTATATTATCAGTCGAATTCCATGCTTAGCCATTGATGAGAAGATTCCGGAGGAAAGGTACATCTATACATATCAGTTATTTTTGTGTATTTGGTAGCCCTATGTATGTTCACCATACAGAAAATGACAAGTTGGAAGCTAGAGTCTATCAAGGCATATTTTTAAGATATATAGAAGACATCAAAGGGTATCACATTTAGAACACTATTGATAGAAAGATAGTGCACTCTAGACATGTCACATTTAATGAGTCCGCTATGTTCAAGTCGAAAGAGAATTCAACCAGTTCAATAGATTCAGAAGCTAAAAGGCCTAAGGAGATGAAAACTATTCCCACATATCATCCTAGTAGTAGAGTCAGAGCTACAAAAGAAGGCATAGTAATTGCATTCGTTGACACATCATATGAAGGTCCCGAAATTCCTCTAGCAATGATGGTGACTGTAATGAAGCTAGAGATGATTCAACTCAAGGTAGAGTTGACATAAGCTTAGGTGAAGTTACACATATTCGGGCTAGCTATAGAGTTAGAAGGCCACCAAATAGGTATGGAGACATGGTTAAGCAGCCCGATCTCACTACTAGAAGAGGACTCATGGATACGTATCCATCCTCCACTACGTTGAGGACTCGATACCTCCATGATGACTTGAGTGGAAGTATTGCCTTAAGGTGAAGATGAAAAGAAGTGGAAGCAACCTGGCCTAACCGCAGAGCTTCTTCAGCATGCTCGCTAAGAAGGTTTGTGGAAATGCTCGCCAAGGTGGATATTTTTAGGTATGGCTCGCAATGTTGGTGTGCGTGTTGGATGGAAAATCTCACATCGCAAGAAATATGACGTATAACATGGTATATATAGGAAATTGGTGGCACGTAACATTGGGGATTCTTTTTGTTACAAACAAGTGTTGCTAAGATCAAGTATATACTCGTTTGGAGGGGATGAAGAGATGTTCAATCGGGACGTTGGCTTTTTGGAAGCTTCGTTAGGTGATGTTAAACACAACGAAGTGCGCGTACATGGTGAAGCGCTGGAGTGCTGTAACTCAACAAAAGCCTCGCCTCTGCTATTTTCTTATGGATGTTTTGTTTTTCTTCAACTGTTTGGTAAGCATCAACGACGGAACGCAAAAATTCTATCGTAGCTCTTTTGGACCAATTCTTAGGACTTCAGTGGGAGTTTTTCGGACCCGTTTCGGTTATCTTCTAGCTCAAAAAATATCAGAAGAAATACAGAAATAAACGAAAATGAGATTGAGATGAATGTAAGAAAAAATTATCTCTAAATTTGATTGATTTTTACGGATTTCCGGGTTAAATTTTCAGAATTTTTATTTGATGTTGGCGAGGAGGAAGAAGAGAGAATGATATAAATAAAAAAAGGTGGAACCGAGTGCACGAGACTCCCACACGATAGCGGGCTCTGAGGAGGTCGATAATATACGTAGTCTTTCCCTCGCATTGCGAAGCGGCTGTTTCCGAATTCGAACCTGCGCGCCCAGATCACCATGCGGGTGACCCAACCGTTGCGCCAAGGCTCCACCTCAGTGATAGTAGATAAATATGGGTTAATTGTTTGTTATGACTAACCATTGGGATTATACTATTGGCGGACGCGTCTGGTGTGCAACTCAAACAAGCTTCGATGCAAAAACCGGCTGTTTTAAGTACGAACCACACGGGTCAAATTATTAACATTGGATTTCAACGGTGCAGTAATTGTTTGATGGCGCAGATTAGCCGTGCATTATCCCTGCATCCTAATTATCTGGTTGAAAAGAAATTTTAGACTCAAACTTGGTAAAATAATTCTACTAACAGTACCTAAGATGACCATGCAATCTATCCGGTTTTATTCCTTTCAAATTTTGCAGCTTTTTGTGTGTGAACATAGATTTGTTTGCTTGTTTATTTTCATGCTTTGTATGATTTCCATTCCATAAAAAATAAATACATAAGATAAAGAAAGAAGAGGACATCGTAGAAAAAATGAAGAAGAAGAAGACACGATGACAAAGAGACCGCCTCTGTATTAAGCTTCGAGATCATAAATTCTTGTTTCAACCATAATAATCTTTTAAAATTTAGATCATACAAGAAAATTTCTGTTTCCATTTTAGTTTCGAGTTTCAATATATTTTTCAATAAGGTTGAACGTTAAATTGGCATCTATCATTTATGTTGAAAGATATATGTTTGTTTTTGTTTCAATGTAAATTAGCTAAAGTTCAAAGTTAAATTATTTATCACGATACTTTCAGATGTGATATTTTCATTTTTCCTGTTTATTTTTATATATTTTTTCATTCTTTTAATCAGTTAGCGTTCATAAATTGTGCTCTCTTTAAAAGAATAAAAAGAATTTGTTTCCTTTTCAGTCCCAAGACTTGAATCACAAAATGATCTGAATTTTGGAATGTTGATCGAAGCCATAAACATTGCACAATTATAAAAATTAAAGAACTATCTTATATTTTAATTATAAATGAATTAATATGTACATGGACAGTTACATTACACATTGACATGCGATATTGACTGTGGTACACATAGCCATCAAAATGCTCCACGCCCTGCTCCGGCCAATAAATGATCAAATTAAAGTCAATATTTTGTTTACTTTTATTTGAGTGAGGATTCCCTTTTATAATGCATGGATACTTTATAAATGAGAGAAAGGGACCCTTTTATATATGGAATCAATCATGCTTCAATTTTCTATATAGAGTTAATGTAAAACAATTGCACTTATTTTACTGCAAGGGGTAGTTTGTGGATCCTTTTTTGGTTAATGGATAAGTGATGGTTTTGCCTCTTGCATGTTCAATTCGTAACAGTTGTTAAACAAACAATTATATTGGCCGAGAACCCTTTATATCAAAGATAATTTTTTTCGGACAATTTTCAAAACATCATTTCCTAAGTTTTAAAATTCACAGCATTCCTCTCTCAAAAACGCACTACACCGAACGCCTCTTTAGTTATTGTGAAGAATTATCACATTTGAACCTGCATTTCAATGATATAGGATCCGTCGATCCGAACGACTTTCAAAAAAAATTTAGTTTTTTTTAAATATTTGTAGTTTAAACCAAAAATAGTTGCAGTATAACTGTAAATGTTTGCAAAAAACAATAAATGCACAGTTTATAAATAACTATAGTAAAAACTATAAACTGTAAAAATAATAAATTTTCAATTTTTTCTGCTCGGAAGTAATTAGCAATGATCAAAATTCTAAGAAATAAAAATGAAAAAATAATAATTCTAAAACTTAGGATATGTTTTGTGGAGCGGTCACTGCTTCTGAAAATAAGTGTTTTGTTGCTACTTCTTTCTCAGATTGTGCATAGATTTTTAGTCATTGATGAAATTGGAGAGAATGAGTGGGATGGTGATAGGAAAAATGATTAATGGATGATATAAATTTTCTAACAGTTTTTAGAGCAAGGGATTTCGTGATATTTCGTATTGGCTGTCTTATGTTTCTAATAAGTTGTTTAATTGTCGGCATATCATACATATATATAATAAAATAGGTTGGTTTAGATCGATCTTAACCTGATTTATTGATGATTATGAATTATTTACATTCAATATCAAATCACGAAAAAATAGAATTATGGAGGGAATCATATATTTAGGCGAAATCCCCAATAGTTTCATTTTCGACCGCTACAAGATCAACAATGCCATGAGCTTGGGCTTCTGTTGCTGACATAAAAACATCTCTCTCCATGTCTTCGGATATAACCCATAAAGGGTTACCTGTTCTTTGTACATAAACCTTTGTGAGGGTTTCGCGAAGTCTGAGTAGTTCTTCTCACCATACATATATAAGATGTTAGATTACTTGCCCAAGGAACACTTGTCACACTTAGCCGATCAAATTTAGTTCATTCTAATACCCCATAATTAATTAATTAATTAAGTAACTAATTTTGGAAATAAATAAAATATAAAATAACGAAGATAAGTGTACTTCTTATGTTTGGATGAATCAAATGATACTGGAAAAATCTCGATTGAAAATCTAAATTATTGAGAATTAAATGCAATCGTTAAGGCTAACAACTCTATAAGAAAATGAGACAATGAGCCAATGGCTTAAATTATTCTTTTGAAGTAAAGATAACACCTTTCTCTTTATAATTCATTTTATATTCAAAACTTAAAAAATACCATGCTTTTTACCCATGCTTGTGGCCTAAACAAGTAGGAAAAAAAAGATTAAAGTTAAGGGAACTAAAGGCTTCATCAACTACAAATATAGACTAGTAATATATTCCCTAATCTTTTCATCCTTGTATTCCTCACGGTCGTATAATAATTTTGGTTATTCCTTTGATTTTCTTGTTTAATTGATATGAGGATTCAATACGAAGATAAGAATAACATGTTAGAAAACGGTTTTGATTAATAGAATTTATCCTTTAGTAGATAAATTGTTATATGTTTAATAAGATATGTTTATGGAGAAAATTGGTTAGTGATAATGGATGCTATACATAATTAATCTTATTACAAAAAAACTGAGAACAAATTATGCAGTTTTAAAAGGAAATTAAGTCTACCCGAACGGTTATAATAAGAAACCAGAAGGTAAATAGATAATGACGAAAATGTGATTTAATTAAATAGTTTAATTAATTATTAGGTTGTGGACCAGATCCACATTTTATGCTAAACGTGCCAGTAAAGTGCATAAAACGGTTATAAGAGACTAAGTAAAACGAATCAGAAGTCGACACATGTAAAGCTAGTGCCAGACGTGCAGTGGACAGTTCTTAGTATGTACCGAAGGACAGTGCCGAAGGTGTTAGAGCTGAATGAAAGGATAAATAAACTAAAATCCTAGCGGTAAAAGACTCAAGTATGGAAGCTAAGGTTGGGTAAACTAAGGATGCTAGCTGGATGCCGAGGGCGGTCTACGGTTAAGTAGGAATTATGGGAAGAGGAAGGGATTTTAGAAATTTAAAGGGTTATTTTCACAAATCATCGAACTAAACTATAACAGGCTTACTTAGACGAGACCGAAAATGGTGACTGCCAAGACTAGCGTACTCTCGGAAGAATGTATAAACCATAACTAGTAACTTCCGCAGACAATAAGGCATGATAAAGCTCAAGATGGACGAGTTTGGGACCCAAAACACTGATGACTATATTGTGACGACCCATAATTTTTGTATATTTGAAATTGAGATATTTAATTAATTTTAAATATTCAGAGGTTAATTATTAACCTAAATTTCAAATATCGCTGTTTATTGAGTAATTTAATTATTAAATTAAATTTTTTAAAATTGGGTAAAATGCTAAATCGGGAATTTTAAACCAGTTAAAAATAGTTTGAAGGCTTATAAAATTCATATTAATAATACTGAAGATAATAGAACTTTTAAAATTGAATTCGAAAGTAATTTGTTCAGTTTTAAAAATATATTGTTTAAATTGAATTTAAAAATAGTCTTCCGAGGCACAGTCTCGGAATTCGACGAAACCAGTTCCATTGGGTCCGTAATATTGTATTATTACCGGATTTCAATTTTCGTAGTATTCGGAGTTGTTGTGTGATCGTACGATATGTAAACGTGCTGAAAATTTAATTGAAATTCAAATATAAATAATAAGTTATATTGACCAGTTAAAAAGAATTTCACATCAGATCTTTTCCCTTCATTTCGAATGTCACTGTAGATGGCTTAATTGAACACGTTACCCTCCTTTCAAAGACATCACATACTCTGTCTTTCTTTAGAAGCTAAAAACAATAATTCGATGCTTCCAGTATAAACCCGAGCTACTCCATCTACTTAAAAGTTCACGCAAATATTCCAGAACGAACAAATAAGTAAAAAGGGAACGAGGCTTCCCAGTTAAAATTATTCTCCCCTTTATATTTACAAGCGAAATCCAATTTCAAAATCAAAGCTTCTCTAATCGAATCACGTGTCCCTTTTTGAATCCAAATCGATTCGACGAATTGCACGCTCGCGCACGCGAGGACGGTCGGCGTCGAGTTTGTGCTACCATGTCGTGGTACGGCAGTGAAGTGGTGGGGGGAAATTGCGTGTGCGTGGGAGGATAAAGGAATCAGCCGAGCTTTGGAGGAGTGGATGGCGTCGAAGTTGGGTCGCGACCGTTGGGGCCAGAGGGAACTCGCGAGCGTGGACTGTGGGGATTCGAGTAATGGTGATAGTCATCGGTGAGAGAGGAGTGGTGCTCCGATGGGGCATCTGTGAGTTTGCCGCCGCGTTTTTGGGTGGTTAGTGCGTGAAGGCTTGGAAATGGCTGCACGATGAGGTATTTCTCACGTTCGAGTTGGTAATTTATTTTTCTCAATCTAATATTAAGGTAAGTATAAATATAGATATACAGGAAATTATATTGACAGTAAGGTATATATTGTTTTTATGTAATTGCATAAATAAATGTTTTTTTATATATACAAATGAAAGAAAAAAGTATACAGTGAGATATATGAAGTTTTCTCAATTTATATATATACGTATGAATATCCATACCTGTTTAATTTTAATGTTGAGAGTGTATATATATAAGGCAGGATAAGTTTTACAGTAAGACAAAAGGTCTGTGGATAATGGTTTGATTTTTTTGAATGTTAATTAATTTATTTAATTTATGGATTTTTATTTTTATGTAATATATATTTATATATATATGGTTTTGGGAAAATATATAAGAACTTTAAAGGATTGAGGAGTTTATTTAAAATTAGTTTTGTTGAAATCTATAAATTGGTTAAATGGTAATTAATTGTGTAGTTTATTCAAATGTTAATAAATTGTAAATCGTTTATAAAGGTCTTGGATCGGGAGGGGACCGAGTCAATTTGAAGTGGATTGCTAATTTAAAAATCAAAGGTGAGTTAATCTCACTCAGTTAAATTATAATTTAAATTTAATTGGTTAAATTTAAATATTGATGGATGATTGAATTGATTGATTTGATTGATATGGTATATAGTAGTATATACCAATATATATATATTGGCATATGTATATATTGGAGTTGATATTCCCGCATTTATATAGCGGATGAGACCCTATGCGCCGCATAATAGCGGATGATATTTTATAAAACCCATATACCGCGATATTCCACCTCGAAGTGGAATTGGTATTGTGCTAACATCTGTGGATGCAGGGAAACAGGTTGGAGGGATCCAACTGGATTCCTCAAAATATTTAATTTTGTTTAAATATTCTGTGATATGATTGTTGATATCCTGTGATGATTTATATCTGATAATCTGGTTGGATTGAATTTCCCAGTATAATGAGTTATCAAAAGCAATTGAATTGGATTTTTTTGAAAGAATAAAAGAGTAAAATTAAGTTAAGTAATTCTAGTGAATTCGAATAAATTAAATATGGAAAAGAGGAATTTTGAATAAATAGAGAAATATTGAATTTAAAGAAAACGTATGTGATATTATTTAAAGGAATAATTCATTCTAATTCAATGTTTGAATGTAATTAAAAAGAAAGAAAGAACTTGGGAAATCTGAAACTTGTGTTTCGGTTTAAAGATTTTAAATCATAATGAGAAATAAAATCTGGAAGTTAATGAATTTGGAAATAAATGGATTAAGTAAGGAAATTTATTTCAAAGTAAAATAAATTGGGAGATCAATTATAAATTGATTTAAATACTTTGGGATTTGAAATTTAAAGAGAAATGAGATTTTGGAGAGATAAACTGGGTTTATAAAGTGAAATGAAATATCAGTGGATATTTGAAAATATAAATTCAAGGTGGGAATTTATAAAAGAATATGAATTGGTTTAAAAATAAATGTTGATTTATTTTTAAAGGATGTGAAGAGAAGTGTATTTCCTTGGATTGCCAAGTACGTTTTTCAAAGCAATTTTAATATAAGTTAAAAGTTCTAATTTGTTTAAAAAGGCATGTTTTAGGAAATTGATTATTTCTAAAGGTTAATTTCTAAAGTAAGATTTTCAAAACCTATTATTGTAATAATTATATAAAAGTGATTTGCTATTATGTTTTAAAAGGAGAAATTTAGTTTATATTTATAAAGTGGTTTATTTTAAAGTATATATTTTTAATAAAGTATTAAAGTAGTTTAATTTCAATGTTATAAGATATATTTAAAATAAAGTGTTTTTTAAATTATTTTAAAATTAAAAGTATTTTGTACTTGGTGATTCAGTGGAAATAAATATTTGGAAATGTATTTCGTAAGCGGAAACTGTTTTGAAATTGTTTTCAAATGAGCTTTGAAAATTTGGAAATATATCTTAGAAAGATATTTGGGCAAATAAATAATGTGGGAAATTATTTATTGTGTGATGGTTGCTTGTGGATGTTAATTGATAGTTAAATAACCAACTATCAATATTGGCCAAATGCGCTGATCGTTTCGAAGAGACCGGGATCGAGTTTCCGTATACCGGGATTCTAGGTCTGGAGACTCGAATACCACTTCGATTCGGTTTGTACGTTTCGTGAACATGTTCGGAGTCAAAGATGGAGCAGTGAAGTGCAAGGGCTAGTCGCTACTAATCTTGAGGATATTTCCAAAATGGATGTAGTAGGAACAGTGCCTTCGGTTCCGTTCGGACCCGGGACGGACTTGTATGGACGAATGCTTTCGTGACATCGTCAGGTGGACGATGGGCATTCTAAGGGATATGTTCTGAAAAGGTATCGTTTAGCCTCGAGCCTCATCAACCGGGAATGACTGAAAATCAGGGGTTATGCAGCAAGGCTTCGTGGGTAGCCCCCACTTGAGAGTAAAGTCATCCCTGTCTAGATGTCCCTTTTATTTTGGCTTAGTGTTGCGGTTGCTGATCACAACCGTGGGGTGATTTTATTTGGAATTATCCAGTAAGGGATGATTCCGGTCTTGTGTTGCAGGGGAGCGGGCGTACTCCTCGGTACTGTGATCTAGGCCACGTACTGTGACAGGTGGTACCCCAGTGCCTAGTCATTCGTTGGAAATCCATTCTCCCTACGTGCCTTGTACGGTATTTGTTTGTATACCTAGTATGCTGGAATTTAATCATGTAACAATTTCAGCTATTTTAATAAGTATTTGTATATAGACACTATTATAATATCAGAGGATTTTATAAAAAGTGTTTTAGCTATCGTAAGGTAAAAACCCGGCATGTTTATTTGTGGCATGGTCTTACGAGATGCTTTTGTTTCCAAAAGATTTTGAAACTTTAATAATCAATTTGAGTGTGATTTTCTCACGCTGGTATTCCAGACTGACTCGGGTATTGTTTTATATGATGCTCGGGTCAGACCGAGATAAACAGGTTCAGATTGTAGCTGTGGAGCTCAGGAGACGAGCTGGATGGCGATACGTACTTCCGTATTTGTTTATTGTTCCGCTGTGTATTTGGATGTATGTCATTTATGTGATGAACTCTGATGATGTATTCTGTAAATATA
The DNA here is from genome assembly GCA_030737815.1 of Allium fistulosum. Taxonomy (NCBI): domain Eukaryota; kingdom Viridiplantae; phylum Streptophyta; class Magnoliopsida; order Asparagales; family Amaryllidaceae; genus Allium; species Allium fistulosum. The sequence continues at coordinate 1,210,875,743 of CM060904.1, read as the reverse complement.
TTGTATAAACAGTTTTTCTGTTTGAGTAAAGATCTGTTTTGTATATATTATATTTTATTCCGCTGCGATGTGAGATTCTGTTGTTGATTTTCTGTTTCTTCTTCTTCTACCTCTTCTTCTTTAACACAAATGGTTCGATTTTCCGGGACTGGAAAGTCGGGTCGTTACATATATGACAATCAATATTAATAATCGAAAGACGATTAGTTGAAACGTTGGCTTAATAAAAAGCTAAGTGAAAAGTTAAATAACGAAGCGTTAGGTAGTAGATTCAGTAGTTGATGTAAGGCCTTTATAGCGGTCAAAGAAACCAAAAGAAAAGGAGTAAGGCACGTGTGGCATCCGAAACACGAAAGCGAAGGAGTGAGGTTTGTGTGGCATCCGAGACACAAAAACGTAGGTAGAAGGCTTATGTGGCAATCGAAACCGAAAGCGTTAATGTAAGGCCTTAAGAGGTAGCTATTCGGACCACGAAAGCAATTGGTGTAAGGCCAAAAGTGGCAATCAAGGGAATGGTGGAGGGCGTAACGCTTAAGGTGATAGTCCCGAAGCTGAAAGCGAAGGTGTAAGGCCTGTGTAGCAATCAAAATCGAAAGCGAAATAGGTATGTGTACGAAAGCATTGGTATAAGGCCTAAGCGGCAACCAAGAACGACGAGGCGTAGAGCCTTATTAACAACCGAGAAATGGTGTAAATGTATATACATAGGCATGAAGCCTTAGTGGCAGCAAAACGGTAGTACTTCAATTATATATATATATATATATATATATATCCACCAAAAAAGTACGTAAAGCCTTAGGAGTAGACAAGGGTAGGGTATTTCAGTTATAATGAATATTATAATTTTTTCGTGACATAAATTGAGTGAATGCTTCAGTTATGGTATCATAGTAGTGTAAACACGTGATAATAAACTTACAACTTTAACTTACTATTCAACCAGATAATTCATTGCTTGGAAAAGTGAGGTGAAAGCCTGACATTATGGCGGTGCGGTCTCACTATTTTGTATGCTTTGGAGTATCACACCAAACTTTATGTCTGATTTGTGTTTTTATTCTTATTTTCCCTATAAACTCATGAGTACTCATTTGAGTAGGCTGAATTTATGGGTTTAGGTAGGATGCTTTTTGGGATAGCAGAATAATGGAAGCCGAAGACGAAGCGGAAGGCTTGAGCATTATATTTATGTTTATTTATTGTTGTATCTAATGTTAGTGCCCTCATCATCATATGTAGGACACATATAGCTATAATGTACTATATTTTTGACCTACATGGGCATGACGTTGGGATGTAAAATAATTGTTAAACCAAATCTGCAATGATGTGTTTCATTTTGTATATCTGCTCTATAAACTTAAGAATGTGTATTATAACTGATCTCATCTATGTTACCGAAAGATAATTCTAAGGTGACTGCAGCACGTTGACGTTCCATGTTTTGGTTTCACGATGAGGGATGTTACTATTGGTATCAGAGCCAGGTTGGGGGACACCTAAGTAGGAAAAAGCTTAGAATTAATAAATGAACACCTTGAGGAGGGTATACGCTAGTATATAATGTACTTATGTTTTCTATATAGAGATATAGATGAGTTTAGTAGAGATCTTCTATTTTTAAATCACTTTCTTTTTTCCGACTCTGATGAAGATTTTCTTGTCATAAAATGGACTTGAGAAGGGGAAGAATTACAATTGGAGGAGATAATATAAGAAGCGAGAATGATAGTACTCAGACCATCGAAGAAAATGGCGGAGGAGTGCCCCCGGTCATGGTAAATAAGGCAATCCTACCAGTAGCGGGGAATGGATATGAATGTTTTGTTTCGGTAGTTTATGGTGCATTTGATGTGAAAGGTCATGCCGAATGTAGCCGAGCCAAGACAAGCGACTAGATTGGACTTCTCCTGGTTAAGTCAAGACTACATGAACCCTGGAGGTGTGATGTTTAGAGAGAAAGAACAGGCAGTATAAGTATTGAATTGGTTGAAGGTGTGTGCGAGTGCATCTTTAGGGATTTATGGTTGAATGAAAAACAGAAGTGATGGTCGACTTCGAGACAACTACATGAAGATGCTTTAGGTTGGTGGAAGGACGTGGTGGTTGAGATTTCTAATGTGAAGATTACTTAGGAGCAGTTCAGGGAGAGATTTGAGGCCCGGTCTATTTTCGAGTCTCAGAGAAGTGTGTTGCTAAGGGAGTTTATTAATCTTCGGCAAGGGGATCTTTCTTTCAAGGAATATATTCAAAAGTTTAACGCCTTTCCAAAGCATGACTGAGAGTTGGTTAACACCCCACTGAAGAAGCACGAGAAGTTTGTTAGGGGTCGTTGAAAGCACATCTTAACTTCTTCAATGACTTGATAATAAAGATGAAAGCTATTGATTTGAATGTGGATGAAGAGCAAAAGGCTATGGTGGAATTGTGCTCACTTCCAAAGCGATACACGGTATTCGCTAACAGCTTGATTTATGGCAGAAGCACACTGGCATTAGAAGATGCGAAGACGGAACTTCTGAGTGAAGAGATGAGAGATCAAATAAAGCTTATGAGCGAAAGTGTAGAAGCTAATAGTAGTTAAGGGTTGTTCGTAGAGAGAGGAAGAAAGGTGTGATGAACGTCGTACACCTCTGATGCTCATATAACCGAATAGTGCGCTGCTGGAGCATCCATTTGATATAGAACGATTGTCAAGAGAAAGAAGAGAAGAGAAGAGAAGAGAAGAGAAGAAAAGAGAAAAGAAAAGAAGAGAAAGAAGAAAACATTAATATAATCACAGAACCTGTCGTATATCTCACAGTGCATCTAATAAAATATAATAGTCATCATAGATATAAAACAGACGAGACAGTAAGAACTACATGAACCACAGAATCAGAGTACACAGTGTAACATCCCGCCTTTTTGGACATTTTAAGCAGGCACACGAGCCGACTCAAACCATACAGAAGGGCGGATTGTTATTGGGGTGAATAAGAAAAAGCAGGGAAAGAAAAAAAACAAAATAGAATCTCGTAGCGGAATGACAAAATATAATAATCAAATAACAGTTCATGAAGCTGTATACAAAACATTTGATTATACTTATACAATACAAAATCAGAGTTACACATATCAGAGATAAACAAATAATGCAGCGGAACAGTATGAATGCAGTGGAATAAATATAGTAAATAATAGTAGTATAAATCTTCGTCTTCGTCCTCCAGAAATAAGGTCTTCAAATCCTGAAATGCTCAGGCTGACCCGAGCGAATTGAAAAGACAAAACACTCGAGTCAGAACTAAAAAATCTTATGTAAGTTAAATCAACGGTAAATAACTATGAGTGGAACGGCGTCAGAGATGTTTACGTAGTTTGACATCTCCTATCCAGTGTCTAACGTGAGTGCAGTAACTTAAGAGATGTTCGGGATTCACATCTCCTAAGGATCCGTTAAACTATCTACTATGTAGTACAATACGCTATTATAATATGTCTACAGTAAGATAAACTATTAAAATAGCATTAAGGCGTTACCCATTTCCCCCTTAACACATTTTTATATATTCCCATAGTCTATACAGTACCGTAATCCCATCCGTACTGGACGTCGTCAGAGGGCACTCCATAGGTATGGTACAAAACAAACTCGTAGTGGTCTCGATAAGGTAGGTGACCTGGCACAACTAGGCAATGCCACGGTAGATATACCAATTACACTTCCGGACTGGTGGTAACGCATAACAGCTACTACCGCCCACCTCGGAACACACTTTCAAATCAAAAATCGAGGGTGGCCACCAAATTAATCGCAAAGTTAGAATATAGTATCGAAGGAATAACCACACTTGGCCCGTCAATTGCTCATGTTTTAGCCACCTTAAGCTAACTCATGGGAGTCAGGTCCACGTATATACCTCATATAGGATCGTCGCCAACCATCCTACTTCATTCTGGAATCTCCACCGCGTACACAGTTGTCAAAGTGGTTTTCGGTATTGGCAGAGAGTATGACAATATCCGATCCCGGTCCCTTTAACAACCAATCGCTTGTTACACACCGGATGGTTCTTTTACATTTCCAAAATCATTTCATAATTGATATCAAAATATCATATTCAATTCAAATCATATCATTTTCGAAATCATTACTTACTTTCGAAATCATATTCACCTTTGAAATCATATCACATTTGAAATCATAGTTCGAAATTATATTTCCTTTCAAAAGTCATATTTCCAAAATAGGCTAAACTCTCATTTCAAAATATCATATTAAACCAAAGATGTTATTTAAATCCCAACTTAGGTTATAACATCATTAACCATATTCACTAAAAAAATCGAGAATTTGAATATAAACTCATCCATTTTACTTAGTTTGGAATTTAGAAGAAAATAGTTTTAAATAGTTATAAATAGTTATAAATGGTTAATATAGACTTAAAATAGATTAAATATAATTAAAATAGATTAAATAGCTTTAAAATTGATTAAATAGCTTTAAAATTGATTAATTAGATTTAAAATAAGTTAAAACAGGTTAATTAGTTTAAATAAATTAAATGGTTTAAAATAGGTTAAAATGATTTAATATAATTAATACAGGTTAAAATAGTTTAATACTTTGAAATCTTAATAATTAGAAATTTTGAAATAATATATTTTTAAAACAGTTTATAGTAAAACATGAATTTGGAATTTATATCAAATTAAACTATTCATTTCATTTCAACGCATTTGGACCATTTTCAATTTCCAAGTCAACAAACCAAATTCCAAACCTTTCAATTTAACATTTCAATAAACTATTGAATTTCATACCGTTTCAATCCATGTTCAAATATCAATTCAGATTGCTCCAATTTCAAAATATTTCAAAGTTATTTTCAAACAACTTCAATAATTTAATTTCGATAGAATTTCATTTATACTTAAAAGTGTAACTTTAAACATCCAATTTAATTTCTTAAAACAATTCCTTTTAAACCTATTCACATTTCAACACAAAACTTGATTTCCCAATAATACTTTATTTATATACATTAAATTTTATTTCAAGATATCATTTAATTAATTCAAAAATTAGATGTTCAAAATCATTAAAATTAACCAATCCGGTGTCCGTATATAATTTTCTACCCTAGGGTCAAGTGATACGGATATTTATCATTTCAATCCAAAATTTAAAATTTTACGGTTATATATCATTTCAAACAACAATCCCGAATTAATAATAAAATCTATAAAATCGCTTGAGTCCCATTTCAACCCATAACGATTTTTCCTTAATCTATTGATCTTTCGTGTATGTATCATTTCAACCCATAGAGAACTTGCAGTTTATAACGATATATAAAATAAAACATCCATTCATCCAATATCAAAAATCAATCATCCATCACAATCATCATCCAAATCAATCAATAAACTGTTAGTCCTTGAGATGATGGTTTTGATGACAACAACCTAAGAATAAGATGATAAAATATAAATACTAACATTATAGTTTAGATATATATGTATATGCAGGATTTAACCATGCAGGTATCAAGAATGAAGACTGTACAGTATAGAAATTCAAGATATCAAGATTGAAGACTCATGAGTATCAAGAATATTAAGAATAGCAAGATTATCAAGAGTTCAAGATTTCAAGAATAAGTAATTTAATTAGGAATTTTGTTAAAACTCCTAGAAAAGCACTGGCATCTTAAAATCTAATTTAGTCGTGGAATGGAATCCACTTCGAGCCCGTTAAAGGGATGGAACCTATGAAAAATCTAGTGGAACATTGTTTTGTATCCGCTAACTTTTATTCAAATGATTTTACAAAATTATCTTGTTTTCAAAATGATTTCAAAACCTTCCTTTAAAAAGAATCAAAAACATCTATCCTGATTTTAAATACTTTTAGCCTCAAAATAATCTTTATTTTCAAAATCAAATTATCCTTAGTTTTAAACTATCCTTAATAATAAATTTAATATTTATACTTAGATTTAAATATAAAATTATAGTAAAATTATATATATATATTATTCTCTATATGTACTTATGTATTTTAACTATAGTTAAGTATATTTATAAAGTTTAAAATAGTTTTAATATAAGATAGAAGTAATTTTCAAAGAAAAACAAATCACCAAAATTTCCTTTGGGATGTTGACATACCCAAAGATACCCATGTCGACGTAGTGGCAGTTGGTTTCAAAAATTTGAATTTCAAAAGAAGTGTCTATTCGTCATAACCTTTCACGAATGGACATGGCTGTTGTTCTTCTATAAATAGGGGATGTTTTCAACGAATTTTTAATAATATTTTTCTGGTTTTCACTCCTCTTCTTCTTCCACATTTATTTATATATATTCTTACCATTACTCTACCGAAATCACAATTGAATCTAAATAGATCAACTCTGTTAGATTCTCTATCACTATATCAACAAGACCTCAGTGCTATTCAGAGTTATAGGCTTCTTTGTAATCAATCGAGCGAGAAAAGGTGTGATTGTAGCCTTGGAAATCAATCAAGTGAGAAAAGGTGTGATTGTAGCCTAGGAAATCAATTGGGTGAACTTGTTGCCCGGGAAATCAAGTATCTCTACCCAAAAGATTGTGAATCTGGAGTGGTGTACCTCGTGGCCTTGAAATCGAGGGTTGTAATTGTAAAGATTGCTTTTGAAAGGAAATCCGTACTTGTATGCGGGACTAGATGTAGGGTAACTCTGAACTAGTATAAAATCCGGTGTGTTCTTTCCTTTACCGCTTTTACTTTATATTTGCATCTGTGTTTGAATCTGTGATCATATTTGTGTCTAAATATTGCATACATTTGTGTTCAAATTAATATAAACTCGAAAAGATTTAGTAATTCCTTAAAACACTATTCACCCCCCTCTAGTGTTTATACTAGCCTTAAGATTCGTAATCCGCATTTCTCACATAAACATCAATAGAAAATTGATAATCAATAACAGGTATGTAATGGCAATTTAAATTCAACAATAAATTAAATAACAGTTTAATTCAAATAAATTCAAATTAACTGGGATGACGATTTAAAATATACCAAACTGCCATAAATAAATTTCCAACCACATCACAAATTTAATTTAACAAACATAAGAAATATTAGAAGTTGTGAGTGGGTCAAAACATTCACCTTTTGAATTTAAATCGAATTTAAGCCCAAAATTCAAATAGTCTCCGAATTTGCCCAAACCAGCGTCAAGATGTCCGGAATTTTAATATGGCCCTAAGGCAAGAAACCGCGCGTGAAAAGGACCTCGTACGTAAAAGTTATTAGCGTTAGAACGATTTAAATATTCAAACTGGAAAAAAATTTAAAAACAAAAGAATAACCCACCAATCAAAAGCCACCATGTTAACCCGCATCCCTCTCTCTTCCAGTCCAATCGAAACCAACTTGCTACAGGCAACCAATAGTTCGACGTTACGCCGCCACGCCGCATGCGCCACCCACCGGCCACGACACCTACCACCATCGCCGTGCCACACGCCCGCCCCCCAAAGGCCACGCGACCCCCTGCCGACTTCAGAAATGCTGCCCGCCACATGGGTTCCAAACCCTAATCAAATTATTCCCGATGATCTAACCGTCATCTCGCAAAACCAACCACCCCGATGAACTTCCCTCGGTCCCCTCTACAAGGCTGTACCTTCGATTCATCGATCAGACGAAGATGATCTCGACGCGATGGATGGCCGAGATTTATTCATTGATTTCTGGACAAACAGTGGTTCAAATTGGAAAACGAATTACAGATCTGAGATGCGCTCGTCGAGAGCTTCAAATCGATATATAATTCGATATAGTTTGAGAAGTTTTAATTTGAAGTTGAATCTTGAATAGAAATAGGATTGAGGATTTTGTATGGTTTGTCTGCCATTGAGAAGGAGGAGTAGACTGAAAAGTACGTACAGACAAATGGGAATAGAAACAACCTAGGGTTTATAACGAGCTATTTATCGGTATACTGAAAATAGAAAGAATGGACCAGATTGAATTGGAAATTGGACGATGAACGACCCAAAAAGCCCGTTTCGACTCCAGAACGAAAATGGGTCAACCCATATATCAAAATAGATGTTTTTCAAATATTTTAAACTCAATGGAACTGGTTTCAAGTCCTGATTCCATCGTATGAAGAATTTATGTTAAAATCAGCTTATTTCAAATTGATTTCAATTGAGTTCAATTAAATTGATTTCTAGGCGTTTCGAGTCCGTTCGATCAAACAAAAAATCCGATCGCTACGAAACCTGAAATCCTATAATAATTCACCGTTACAGATCCGATGAAACTGGTTTCGTCGAAATCCGAGTCAGTGGCCAAAATGGCTATTTTCACATTAATTAAATAAATTAATACTAAATTAATTAAATCACTTTCAATTCAATTTTTTAATCATTTACAACTCCTATCATTTTGGCTTACTTAGTAATTTATAACTCTTTATAACAAATTTCCATAAAAAAATTTTATGTTGCATATTTCACCAATTTCAAAGTTTTAAATTTCAATTAACGTAGTATTTAATCTCATTAAATTGCAAAATTTGATTTCCAATTTCAATTCAACTAACTAAATAAACAAGTAACTTATAATAATTGTCACTATTTACTTTTAATCACATTTATAAGTTTATTACTTACAACAAATGTTACCTTTATTCCATTTTCCATTCATTACACACTATTTTATCAATAAGTCAACATTTTAAATTATAAATTACCTTTTATATCCCATTATAAATAAATGCACACACAAATACAACAATTATTATAATTCTTTACACAATGCTAGTTTTATTCAATTACCATTTATTGTACCATTTCATTACACAATTAAACATTTGCATTGGTTTTCTCATGTTAAGCTTATAACCAAGTTATAACATTTTCCATTATTTCATTTATTGGAATTACATTCAAGTTGTTAATAATTAAGTTTAATAATCATTTGTTACATTTCATTTTAGTATTCATTTCATTATTAAATTACAATTTTTTATTCCACCCAATATTTAATCACAAAAACCCTATTAATTTAGCTATTTATAATTGTCCAAATTTACGAATCGTTACACTCCCCCCCACTCAAAACTTTTCGTCCCCGAAAAGGAAAAGGAAGGGAAAAGAAGAATAAAGAAATCAATATATCTTATTCAAAATATCAAATCTATAAACAAATAAAATTTACAAAATTAAATAATTTAAATAAAAGATATCAATTTGTAACAATTAATCCTTTTATATTCAAGTAAATAATAGTTTGGAAAACATTTGCAGAATTTTCTAGGTCCAAAATTTTCGAAAAATTTCGACGGAGTCTCCTTTGTACGAAGAGGTCTGGGAGAAATAATAATATCAATAATAACAATATATATGTGATGACCCGGATTTTTGGCCATCGAATAATGTGTGGTTAACTGATGTAATTATTGAAAATATTTATTTTAATTAGTGGAATAAATAAAATTCTGATAATTAAGATATTTGAATATATATAAATTGAGTTAAAAACTATATTGAATATTGCATCATAAAATCTTTGAATCATACAGAAAATATAAATTTATATGTATATATAAAACCCCAAAATATAGATTAAAGGTAAAATATCCATTAATATATAAATAGATATATATACTCGCTTTATGGCATTTGATAGTATATATATAAATATATAAATATACAAATATATGAATGTATGCTCATAGGAAATAATATATATGAAAATAACAATATAAATGGGGAGGTATATATGTATATTTATAAAAATGACAAAAAAAATATACATACGTAAATGCATACATATACATGTTATATGAATGATGGAAGTGATAAAATGTAAGTGTATATATATATATATGATGACGACAAATACAAGTAAATTTATATATATTAAATCGTGAGAATATATGTGTATAGGGTGACAACAATATATCTATATGTATATATTTGTCAGGAAGTATGTGTGTGGATAAAATTGAAAAGTAATTTGGGCATGTAAGTATTCTATGGCTAGAATCTTTAGTATTCTCTTATTTATCACCTGTGTCTACTATTTAGGCAGAATGCCATCGCCTATTGGTACTAAGAAACTGAAAGAAACCTCAAAAAGGGAAGAAAGCGATGTAGAAACAACTTACGAAACGAAGAAGACAAGACAGGAACAAGAGGGATCCACTAAAGAAGACAAAGATAGCCCGGTTTACAAAGATTCTTATCTTGATATCCATCAAGATAATTGGGAATTGGGAAAACTTAAAGAAAAGAAAACTTATTTTTGGTTTGAAAAACCTATTGTAACTTTTCTTTTCGATTATAAACGATGGAACCGCCCATTGAGATATTTAAAAATGATAGGTTTGAAAATGCTATACGAAATGAAATGGCACAATATTTTTTTATATATGCCCAAGTAAAGGAAAAAATCTAATCTCATTTTATTTTATATAAATAAAAAAAGTAATAAAAAATGAATACAAAAGAAAAATACAAGAATAGATAAGAAGAAATTCGCCCACCTCCCATATATTTAATCCCTTCACCTATAAAGAAACTAATAACACCAATCCCATTTATCATTCCATCAATTATATATGTATCAAAAAACTGAACTAGTTTAGCTAATTCTCTTACATTTCCAGTAAAAATCTTATGCATACATATACATATGTAATTCATATAAAAATATTTGTAAGTAAAAAAGGAGACAACATCAAATCCAAGCTTACAAAACATAAAATCAGGTCAGGCTTGAGTTAAAAGGCAAAATCTAATCAAGGCAAAAATTAAAACTTTTTTTCACATGAAATCAAATCAAAGTAAAAAGAAAAAAAATGAAATGAATAGCCTGTACAAGCTGTAGCCACTTTTTGGCCTCCCTTTTCCCTTCTTTCTTCTATATATTTAGAGTGGGCTAGTGATAAGTTCACGAGTGAATATATATACACATATATATATATATATAATATAAGCAGATAAGGATCAAAGGCTGTAACAAGCTTCAGCCCTTACATCTTTATATATATATATCCACATTCCTTGTCCATTTTTGTGATTCGAACAAACTTAAGTAGAAAGCAAACAAAGATATTCCATTACAACTTCAAGAAATCACAAACAGCTCGAGTAAACAGGAGGATCAAAATAGTAAAAGAAAACCAATACTGCTCTGCTCAGTAGAAGGTGAGTAAACTTTTAAAAACCCAAATTTTTTACCAATCTATGAGTATGCCAAGTAGTAATAGCAGTACTTTGATAAGCTTGCTTGCATGAAAATGGGTGTATATGCCTATATGTATAAGGATGTATATATCAAAGCCTGTACATCATGTTGTCTGTTTTGATTTTCTATCATGCTTAACATTCAAAAACCCATATCTCTTGCTCTAAAAAGTTTTAGGTTAGAATGTTTGAAGGAATTAAGTTCGTATTCGAATCTACTTTAATTTAAAAATAATCTCAGAGGATAATATCAACTAAACACTGTAAATTAGAAATTTACAACAGGTAATCACATATCTCAGGAAAATCAACTATTGTAATTCATGTTTTTACTTATATAAATAGAATTGGCATAGAAAATGGTGATTTTTGGTAGCCTTGTTTAGATTTTTAGTTGAGGGGTTGTTTGGATTTTGGAGGATGATCGGAAAATGGTCGTGGGGCATTTTCTGGCGAACGCAATGGTTTTGGGCTTCGAGGTTGTGATCAGAGGAGGATGAGGGGTCGGCGGTCGTAGGAAAAATGGTGGTTTGATTTTTCAGGCGTCGTGGTGGTGGGGTGGAGGAGAGATAGGGTTTCAGGGCAAGTTTTGGTCGAGGCATGTTCCTGGTGAATTTCGGCGCCGTGGTGGCATCGGAGTGGTTCGGTGTAGGGGAAAAGATAGAGGGAAGTTAGGCGCAGCTCCAGGTGCGAGGGCGTGGGTCCTGGTGGTCGGCGGCGGCGGTACGAGGTGCAAATGGGTTGGTTCACTGTCTGGTGATGGTGAGCTTTTGTTCGATTATAATTTCGAGTGGTTTCATGGGTTTCGGGTAGCCAGGGAGATCGAGAGGGTCGAGGGCGACTTAGGGAAGGTATCAACGGTGGTCGGCGTGGCTTTGGAGGTGTGTGCACATGCACGCCGGAGGACGTGCAAGGGTAGGTAGCAGGTAGAATGAATAAAATAGAAGAGAAGGAGGGAAAGGTAAAGGAAGAGAAAGGGAAGGGGAGGAGGGAGTGGGTTGGGAATTTGGGCCGAGTAAAAGGAAAATAAATAAAATAATAATGAAATTTCTCAAAGTAAATTTCAAGCCAAATTGTTATAAAAGTTAATGCTTTTAAAACTTAAAATTTTCTGATAATAAGAAAGTAATTAAAACATAAAATTAACCCAAAACTTAGGTTAATAAGTGGTGCGAATAAAATGGTTTAAACTTAAATTAATTAAGCTTAAAATAATTATATATATATATGTTAATTATTTAATTAACTCATGAAGTTATTAAGATAAAATAAATAGCTGTACTTAAAGTTAATGGTTAAGGAAAATAAAATGTTTTAAACTTTTAACTAATTAAGAGTCTTAAGTTAATCATACATGTTAATTATGAACTAATTTCAGGTATTTAAAATAAAATAAAATGGCTTGTAATTAGTTTAATGACAATTAAACAGGATATGTAGGTAATCAATAAATTCTGTTTTTTAATTAAATGATTGTGTGACTAGCAAGCTAGTCTATGAATGATTAAATTGGATTAAATACTTTGGATTGCTTAATTTCTCTAGTATGTTATTTCTATTTATTCTATGATATGAAATATCCTGGATTGAACTGTTGATAAAAACGTGAGATGTTTATTTGAAATAGATATTTGTGATGGAATTTATATGTGAATATGACATTCTAAAATTGAAACGGTTTTATTCAAAAACAACTTGGCCTTAAAGGATAGCGTTTGGATTCAAAGATACCGGGATCGGATATCAGCGATATCCAGAACCACTTCGATTAAATAAGCACTATAATCCTTTACGGATTTGATTATAGAATCGTATGGGCTGGAATTGAATAAAATTTGGAAAATATGACCCTTTAAAGTAAGTAACGGTACTTAGATATTATTTAAAATACCAATGGAATTGTGTAATAAAGGTTTTGGCTATAACAAGATAAAACTCGTAGTGATGAACGGGTTACTTGGGTTTTAAAAGGAGTTTATAACTTAAGTATTTCATATCATACGGGTTTACTCACGCTGGTTTCCAGCCTGACTCGGGTGTTACTTTATTGTAATGCTCGGGTTAGACCGAGTATTACAGATTTTCAGGTTAGGACATTTTGGAGCTCTGAAGACGAGCTGGATGGCAGAGACGTATTGATTATATTCCGCTGTGTAGTATGCTGTATAGACAGTATTCAGGGACAAGTTATTACAACTGTCCAGAATTGTTGTACTCTGATATCTTGTTTGTACATTGACAGTTACAGCTTTTCTTGTATAAAATGCTGCTATTTGTATATTATATTTTGTTCCGCTGCGATTGTGAGATTCTGTGCTGTTGTTTCTGTTTCTTCTACTACCTCTTTTCTTCTTAACCCTAACAGTCTGGGATTCCTGACACTCGATTGCTCGGAACTCTATACCGTGGACGTATTAGTGTCGATTTTCGGGGTCAAAAATCTTTGGGCCGTTACACTTGGTATCAGAGCTGAAGGTTAAGCGAGAACCTTGGCTCTTGTGGGGATTACTCATTAGAGATAGGGTCAGTAGTACCCTAGAATGAGTTGAGAGTATTATATGAGGGCGTACTTGTTATTTTCTTATATAATGATTTTAAGAATGGTTTTAAAAATGATTTTTATATAAGATTATATTTTGATATATAAAGAAATAATTTTTCTAAATTATAATATATTGGTTGTTGTTATTAAAATAAAATAAGATTATAAGATTTAAGTGGTAAAACACATATAACCAAATAGAAACTTGGGTAAGAATGAATTATACAAGTAAGTTAAGCTAGAAATGGATTCAAACCAGAAATTAAAATCCAGAAAATTGTAGAAGCGTTTTTCAAAGTATTGGAATAAGTTACCCTGATTATGTTTTTCCAACAAATTATGGTGGAATATATAGAGTGTATGAATTCTAGATATGATTATTATCATAAATTGGGTATTGTATCTTAATAAAGGATGTTTATTTTAAAATAAACAATAATAAAGCAGAATGAAATTTTTCAAGGAAGTAACAATTTATATAAGTATGATTTATAGATTGAAATGGATTTAAATTGTGAAGTTTTAAAATCTAAGCCCGGAAAATTTTAGAATTGTTTCAAAGTGTTAAAAGATATAATAAATAATATTATTCAGGATATTTTGAATATAGGAATCTTTTTTTAAAACAAGAGTTGTTTTGAAAATTTCAAAGGAAATTGTTTGAACTGAAAACCAAGAATGGTTTAAAAATTGAAAGTATGACTCGGTGTGCAAATGAAATAAATGTATATATATGTGGATATACATAATATCAAAGTTGATTTGAAATAAATACTAAGTGTTGAATTTTGAAATCCCCCGAGAATGAGATGTATAACCCAAACAGAAATAAGTTTTTGAACCTATAAGTGGGAAAAGATATTGTTAGAAAATATAAATTTGGATGGAAATTTAAATTCAGTAAGGTTGAATGGATTAAATGAATCAAAAATTTAACTTAGGGAAGTTAAATGGGTTAAATTGAAAGGGAGTTATGTGTGATCTCAAGACATGTTAGAGTTCTAGAAATTGGTAATGAATGCTATTGATTGGTGCTTTAGATAATTTGGATGTTTATTTATTTTCACATATCCTGCTATCATCCTGTTTGTTATTGACGGTATATATATAAACTGTAAATTGGATTGTTTTGAACGAATTAAGAAATGAATTGAAATGATATATATCCATTACTGAAATTAAGTGGAATTAAAACTTTATTTTAAAACTATTTAAATAATTTTGATTTTTTTGAAATAAAATTGAAATTATGGAAATGGAATCACTTTGAGCTTAAGATTGAAATGTTAAAAATGGACTTGTCAACCGGAATTGTTTAAAGGGATTGGGTTTAAAAATTTGAAGTATAATTCGGAAATCAATTAAATTCTAAGAATTGATTTGCTTAAGAAGATTTTAACTCTCACTCGAACCTCAAATAAGTTTTAGTAAAAGAAATTTAAATAAATATTTGGAATTTGGGTTCAAGATTTAATTATTTTAAAGACTTGGGTTGTTAAATCAAATGTTAAAGGTTAATTTGATTTAAGGGATTAAATCAACATTTTGGAAACCGAACCTGAATTTATATAAATCAAGATGGGTTAAAAAAAAATTTAGAATGAAATTGGAATTAATTCAAATGTGAAATTGAAATGAATTAACTGGAATTGAAATCGAAGCTGAATAAGTTTAAATTCAAATGGGAATTGATTTGAACTAGTATTGGAATCAAAGTAATTCGAGTTGGAACTTGGATTGAATCAATTTAAAAGGGGAATGGAAATTGAGATTGGTTGAAGTGTAATTTGGGAACTGGACCAGTTTGACTCTAAAACTATTTTCAAGCAAATTATTTTAATATAAATTGTCTTAAATCTCTTTCTCCAAGCTATTTACTATACAGACTATTCTTTTTAATACTCGAACTATCTTATAATAACTATTTCCCAACTATTTTACAACTATCTAACTATTTTACAATTATTTAACTATTTTACAACCATTTAACTATTTTAAACTTTTCAAGCTATTTTCTAAATTCAAACTGGTCGGAGTGGAAACTGTTTACATTTAAATACCAATTGAGATAAAAATGGAATTTATAACCCAAATGGGAAAATTGAAGGAATTCTGAAGTGGAACCGAATCAGATATTGAGGCAAAAATGATTTTGAAATAAAAGAGTATATTTTGAGAAATATATGATGATTAAAAATGAAAGGTGGAAAGCACTATAATTGGAAACTTACTTTATAATGAGTAAGAAATGTAGCAAATAACTTTGGAAAGGAAAGCGAACTTGAATATTTGATTTGGCATAAATAAAGTTATATATATTGGTTATTTATTAAAAACTCTCCTTAGTGATATGACCAAAAGAAGTGATCTTGAAAGATATTTGAAATATAAAGTGGAATTTATATAAGTGCGTAGCAATTGGAAAATTTTTCAATTTGAAAGAAAAATCTTATATATTAGAATGATTTTATGAAAATGAATTGAAGAGGTTTTTGAAACTCAATGATTTTGAAAGGCTTTTGATTTTGGGAAAAATCAATTTTTGGAACTTGGAAAGCCAAGCTTGAGAACTATCGATTTTGAGATATCGATTTTGAAGTTTATATGTGATACATATAAAGAGTATGTTTTGAAAGATACTATATGTGTATAGTATAAAATGTTTTGAGAATGCTCCCATTTAGAGTTGAAACTTATAGTAGGAGATCCACTGGGTGGTTCTGCCTTGAGCCCTAAGGGGGGTTCTAAATTTTGATCCCAGAGGACGTCCGGACTAAACTGTAGTTCCTATGGATTGTGATTGGGGTAGCAAAAGTCGAGGGCGCTGATGTCTACAGATATATTGGGGTTATGTTGTGACGGCAGTGTAAATCTGGTGTAACTGCGATCTATCGCCGTTCCATAGCGTAAGTCGAGTGGCAATGATTACCTACAATCTACGTTTGATTTCATTGGGATAGCGACGTAACATCGGTAGATTGCGATCTATGTGGTTTAGTTCCATAGCGAAATTTGTGTGGCAGTGAGTGCCTACAGTCTACACTAGTTCCCTTGGAATAGTGACATCACTTTGTGTAGTCTGCGATCTATGTGGTCAAGTTTCATTTGGCAGCGTAATTCGAGGGGTGCTGATGCCTACAGTTACACAGGTTTTTGCTGTGATTGCAATGTAACCCTGAGTGTAGCTGCGATCTGTGAAGTTTCCATGGCGAATGTCGAGGGGTGCGGATGCCTAAAGTTTTCTATGGTTTTCGCCGGGATGGCGACGTAATCATCGTTCTAACTGCGACCCATAGAAGGGGTGATGATTTCCAGAGCATTCTCACAAAAGTTTTTCCAAGTATTTTCACTGGGTGTTGAAAACTGGTATACTAAGTACTTATAGATTTTCAGTCCTACGCCTGATCAACGTGTGACTGAATTTCTATGAGAACGAGGATGGACTTGTTGAGACATCGAGTTATAAAAAGTATTTTTTTATAAAGCTAGTTGGGAAATACTATATAGTTTTAAAAGTGTTTTAAAACTTTAGAATAAAAAGAGTAAAGAGTTAAGGTGGTTTAATGAATAAATTGACTAAAATACACAGTAAATTAAAATTTTCGCTTCGTTCCTTTTCGAGGACGAAAAGTTCTAAAGAGTGGAGGAATGTGACGACCTGGATTTTTGGCCATCGAATATTGAGTGGTTAACTGATGTAATTATTGAAAATATTTATTTTGATTAGTGGAATGAATAAAATTTCTGATAATTAAGATATATGAATATATATAAATTGAGTTAAAAACTATATTGAATATTGCATCATAAAATCTTTGAATCATACAGAAAATATAAATTTATACGTATATATAAAATCCCAAAATATAGATTAAAGGTAAAATATCATTAATATATAAATAGATATATATACTCGCTTTATGGCATTTGATAGTATATATATAAATATATAAATATACAAATATATGAATGTATGCTCATAGGAAATAATATATATGAAAATAACAATATAAATGGGGAGGTATATATGTATATTTATAAAAATGACAAAAAAATATACATACGTAAATGCATACGTATACATGTTATATGAATGATGGAAGTGATAAAATGTAAGTGTATATACATATATGATGACAAATACAAGTAAATTTATATATATTAAATAGTGAGAATATATGTGTATGGGGTGACAACAATATATCTATATGTATATATTTGTCAGGAAGTATGTGTGTGGATAAAATTGAAAAGTAATTTGGGCATGTAAGTATATATGTTAACATAGCTATGCATACATATACATATGTAAATTCATATAAAAATATTTGTAAGTAAAAAAAGGAGACAACATCAAATCCAAGCTTACAAAACAAAAAATCAGGTTAGGTTTGAGTTAAAAGGGAAAATCAAATCAAGGCAAAAATCAAAACTTTTTTTCACATGAAATCAAATCAAAGTAAAAAGAAAAAGAAAGAAATGAATAGCCTGTACAAGCTGCAGCCACTTTTTGGCCTCCCTGTTCCCTTCTTTCTTCTATATATTTAGAGTGGGCTAGTGATAAGTTCACGAATTAAATATATATATATATAAAATATGAGCTATATATATATATATATATAAAATATGAGCAGATAAGGATCAAAGGCTGTAACAAGCTTCAGCCCTTACATCTTTATATATATATATATATCCACATTCCTTGTCCATTTTTGTGATTCGAACAAACTTAAGTAGAAAGCAAACAAAGATCTTCCATTACAACTTCAAGAAATCACAAACAACTTGAGTAAACAGGAGGATCAAAACAGTAAAAGAAAATCAATACTGCTCTGCTCAGTAGAAGGTGAGTAAACTTTTAAAAACCCAATTTTTTTACCAATCTATGAGTATTGCAGGTAGTAATAGCAGTACTTTGATAAGCTTGATTGCATGAAAATGGGTGTATATGCCTATATGTATAAAGATGTATATATCAAAGCCTGTACAACATGTTGTCTGTTTTGATTTTCTTGTATGCTTAACATTCAAAAACCCATATCTCTTGCTCTAAAAAGTTTTAGGTTAGAATGTTTGAAGGAATTATGTTCGTATTCGAATATACTTTAATTTAAAAATAATCTTAGAGGATAATATCAACTAAACACTGTAAATTAGAAATTTACAGCAGGTAATCAAATATCTAAAGAAATCAACTATTGTAATTCATGTTTTTACTTATATAAATAGAATTGGCATAGAAATGGTGATTTTTGGTAGCCTTGTTTAGATTTTTAGTTGAGGGGTTGTTTGGATTTTGGAGGATGATCGGAAAATGGTCGTGGGGCATTTTCTGGCGAACGCAATGGTTTTGGGCTTTGAGGTTGTGATCAGAGGAGGATGAGGGGTCGGCGGTCGTAGGAAAAATGGTGGTTTGTTTTTTCAGGCGTCGTGGTGGTGGGGTGGAGGAGAGATAGGGTTTCAGGGCAAGTTTTGGTCGAGGCATGTTCCTGGCGAATTTCGGCATCGTGGTGGCATCGAAGTGGCTCGGTGTAGGGGAAAAGATAGAGGGAAGTTAGGCGCAGCTCCAGGTGCGAGGGCGTGGGTCCTGGTGGTAGACGGCGGCGGTACGAGGTGCGAATGGGTTGGTTCACTGTCTGGTGATGGTGAGCTTTTGTTCGATTTTAATTTCGAGTGGTTTCGTGGGGTTCGGGCCAGGGAGATCGAGACGGTCGAGGGCGACTTGGGGAAGGTATCGACGGTGGTCGGCGTGGCTCCGGAGGTGTGTGCACGTGCACGCCAGAGGATGTGCAAGGGTTGGTAGCTAGTAGAATGAATAAAACAGAAGAGAAGCAGGGAAAGGTAAAGGAAGAGAAAGGGAAGGGGAGGAGGGAGTGGGCTAGGAATTTGGGCCGAGTAAAAGGAAAATAAAAAAATAAATAAAATAATAATGAAATTTCTCAAAGTAAATTTCTAGCCAAATTGTTATAAAAATCAATGCTTTTAAAACTTAAAATTTTCTGATAATAAGAAAGTAATTAAAACATTAAATTAACCCAAAAACTTAGGTTAATAAGTGGTGCAAATAAAATGGTTTAAACTTAAATTAATTAAGCTTAGAATAATTATATATATATGTTAGTATTTAATTAATTCCTGAAGGTATTAAGATAAAATAAATAGCTGTACTTAAAGTTAATGGTTAAGGAAAATAAAATGTTTTAAACTTTTAACTAATTAAGAGTCTTAAGTTAATCATACATGTTAGTTATTAACTAATTTAAGGTATTTAAAATAAAATAAAATGGATTGTAATTAGTTTAATGACAATTAAACAGGATTTGTAGGTAATTAATAACTTCTGTTTTTTAATTAAATGATTGTGTGACTAGCAAGCTAGTCTATGAATGATTAAATTGGATTAAATACTTTGGATTGCTTAATTTCTCTAGTATGTTATTTCCAGTTATTCTGTGATATGAAATATCCTGGATTGAACTGTTGATAAAAACGTGAGATGTTTATTGAAATAGATATTTGTGATGGAATCTGTATGTGAATATGACATTCTAAAATTGAAACGGTTTTATTCAAAAACAACTTGGCCTTAAAGGATGGCATTTGGATTCAAAGATACCGGGATCAGATATCAACGATATCCAGAACCACTTCGATTAAATAAGCACTATAATCCTTTACGGATTTGATTATAGAATCGTATGGGCTGGAGTTGAATAAAATTTGGAAAATATAACCCTTTAAAGTAAGTAACGGTACTTAGATATTATTTAAAATACCAATGGAATTGTGTAATAAAGGTTTTGGCTATAACAAGATAAAACTCGTAGTGATGAACGGGTTACTTGGGTTTTAAAAGGAGTTTATAACTTAAGTATTTCATATCATACGGGTTTACTCACGCTGGTTTCCAGCCTGACCCGTGTGTTACTTTATTGTAATACTCGGGTCAGACCGAGTATTACAGATTTTTAGGTTAGGACATTCTGGAGCTCTGAAGATGAGCTGGATGGCAGAGACGTATTGATTATATTCTGCTGTGTAGTATGCTGTATAGACAGTATTCAGGGACAAGTTATTATAACTGTCCAGAATTGTTGTACTCTGATATCTTGTTTGTATATTGACAGTTACAGCTTTTCTTGTATGAAATGCTGCTATTTGTATATTATATTTTGTTCCGCTGCGATTGTGAGATTTTGTGCTGTTGTTTCTATTTCTTCTCCTACCTCTTTTCTTCTTAACCGTAACAGTCTGGGATTCCCAGCACTCTATTGCTCGACACTCTATACCGTGGACGTATTAGTGTCAATTTTCGGGGTCAAAAATCTTCGAGCCATTACAATATATTAAAATTTCAAAATAATATATCCCAACAGCGGGAAAATAATATAATATCGCTAGAAGACCGTAATCCGAGAACGTACCTATTTGTTGGGCAATTAACGCTTTTTTTATGAAACCAAAGACAATTGCTTCCATACCTGTATTTCACTTATATAATCCAGAGAGGTTATGAATTATATAAAAATGAAATATTTAAAGATGTTTTAATTGATAACAAATTGAATCAATGTAACAAAACAACAATCACTTACAAACAAGCATACAATTATCACAAGGAAATCAAAATAATCAACCATTCACCCATAGCAATTAAAACAAATGGTTTATTCAGGTTTAGACACTTTAATCGTAAAGAATGATAAATAACTACTAAATATACCATACACTCAATAGTCGTAGATAAAACTCTATAGATTATTCATTCATCCTAAGAAATTAGAAGTATCTTTTCCCAAACAACAAATTCCAAATATAGTTTAAGTTTATTCCTATTAATTTCTTTTCATTACCTTATATTAATTTCTTACATAAGTTATTTCATTCAATTGTTTATAATAATCAGCGGATTCACTATTTAAGTTTTTCATACATTTTATTGCAGTTTAGTTCACATTTATAAACTTATACTTGGTTTCCATTAGATATTAATATTCATTTGCATAAGTTCATACATAAGTTTCTTACTTTAAATTTTACCTTCATTCTTTTCTTATATAATGACATTGGATATAAAATCCATTTTCCAAATTATTTCACTTTTCTGAAGTTATATCCATTTAATTTAATATAGTATTCATTTTAATTATTCACTTTAATTATAAGTAGCTCCAAATACTAACTTAAGTTTATGATTGTTTATTTACAGTATCCATGTTTAATTCAATTACTTAGCATATCAATTCATTTACTTAGCATATCAATTCATTTACTTAAGCTTATAATTATTTACTTACAGTACTCACCTTCTATTATATTTTATTTTAGTAAAATTTCGATTATAACTTAAGTATAACCATCATAATATCAAATTCCTTATTTATAAAAGTAATTCTATTGAACACTTTCATTACACAAGTTTTAGTTGTATAACCTTCCATTACATTTTCTTATTAAACATTACAACTTTTAATATTTGGTAAGTTATCTATATGTGCTTTTAAGAATGCAACTGAAAGTTACACAAGTTTATCTTATTTATTTTAATTAGCAAAATGTTCAATAGTTATCATTCCTCATTTTCATACCCTTTTTATTTACAGGTCACAAGTTTCAAATTTCTTATATATACTTCATTTATAACTTATCATTTAATTTCTTATTTTCATTTAGAAGTTCCAATTATTAAATGGTAATTTTTTTATTTCATTACAATAATTGAAATCTCTAATTTATAAAAATTTAAGAGTTAAATGCCGGGTTCCTTTTCAAATCATTTAAAATAATATATATAATCATATTTTTATATATATCAAATCATACTTGGAATTAAAAATTAAGATTAATTTATTAAAACAATCGTGTAGTAAAATTACTGCACCGCCTTCCCACTTTGAAACTCAAAAATGAACGTCGATGATGCGTGCACTCATCACCGAAATTATTTTCCAACGACCGAGAAGGGAGTACAGAACTTATTTCTTTCCAGAAATTCTTTTAAAACTTTTCTTCCAAATCACGTTGAAATATTTATATCAGAAAATACTTCCAAATAATATTAATATTATATTCCAAAGTCATTCGAAAGAGATTTTCTAAAACCCCAGAACTTAAGTTCTAAATTTCCAATTTACATTTATTTTATTTACAGATCTTTATTTTCAACCAATATTTATAAATTTCACTACCTAACAACCAAATATATAGCAATCAACTATATTATTTATAAAATTATTATTTTATATACAAAATATATAATAGGCAAAATTATTTCATTCACCTATATTTCAAAACAATATTATGTTCGTGAGTCCTATTAAGCATTTAGAAATCCCTATCAATGTCATAGCGTCCTATGTACCGACCAGAATTTATAAATACAAAACGGAACAAATTAACACAATATAAAACATTTTATAACACTAACAAATATGCTCTCTCATATATATACACTCAGCGACTCATCCTAGGGTATTACTACCCTATTTAATATGAGTCAGACCCCACAAGGCTAAGGTTATCGCTAAACCTGGCTCCAATACCAACTGTAACATCCCGCCTTTTTGGATGTTTTAAGCAGGCACACGTGCCGACTCAAACCATACAGAAGGACGGATTGTTATTGGGGTGAATGAGAAAAAGTAGAGAAAGAAAAAAACAAAACAGAATCTCGTAGCGGAATGACAAAATATAATAATCAAATAACAGTTCAAGAAGTTGTATACAAAACATTTGATTATACTTATACAATACAAAATCAGAGTTACACATATCAGAGATAAACAAATAATGCAACGAAACAGTATGAATGAAGTGGAAAAAATATAGTAAATAATAGTAGTACAAATCTTTGTCTTCGTCCTCCAGAAATAAGGTCTTCAAATCCTGAAATGCTCAGGCTGACCCGAGCGAATTGAAAAGACAAAACACTCGAGTCAAAACTAAAAGATCTTATGTGAGTTAAATCAACGGTAAATAACTATTAGTGGAATGGCGTCGGAGATGTTTACGGGGTTTGACATCTCCTATCAAGTGTCTAACGTGAGTGTAGTAACTTAAGAGATGTTCGGGATTCACATCTCCTAAGGATCTGTTAAACCATCTACTATGTAGTACAATACGCTATTATAATATGTCTACAGTAAGATAAACTATTAAAATAGCGTTAAGGCATTACCCATTTCCCTCTTAACACATTTTTATATATTCCTATAGTTTAGTACCGTAATCCCGTCCGTACTGGACGTCGTCAGAGGGCACTCCATAGGTATGGTACAAAACAAACTCGTAGTGGTCTCAATAGGGTTGGTGACCCGGCACAACTCGGCAATGCTAGGGTAGATATACCAATTACACTTCCGGACTGGTGGTAACGCATAGCAGCTACTACCGCCCACCTCGGAACACACTCCCAAATCAAAAATCGAGTGTGGAAACCAAATCAATCGCAAAGTCAGAATATAGTATCGATGGAATGTGCCCGATCGGAGGAATGACCTCACTTGGCCCGTCAATTGCTGTTTTAGCCACCTTAAGCTAACTCATGGGAGTCAGATCCACGTATATACCTCATATAGGATCGTGGCCAACCATCCTACTACATTCTGGAATCTCCACCGCGTACACAGTTGTCAAAGTGGTTTTCGGTATTGGCAAAGAGTATGACAATATCTGATCCCAGTCCCTTTAACAACCAATCGCTTATTACACACCGGATGGTTCTTTTACATTTCCAAAATCATTTCATAATTGATATCAAAATATCATATTCAATTCAAATCATATCATTTTCGAAATCATTACTTACTTTCGAAATCATATTCACCTTTGAAATCATATCACATTTGAAATCATATTTCAAAATTATGTTTCCTTTCAAAAGTCATATTTCCAAAATAGGCTAAACTCTCATTTCAAAATATCATATTAAACCAAAGATGTTATTTAAATCCCAACTTAGGTTATAACATCATTAACCATATTCACTAAAAAAATCGAGAATTTGAATATAAACTCATCCATTTTACTTAGTTTGGAATTTAGAAGAAAATAGTTTTAAATAGTTATAAATAGTTATAAATGGTTAATATAGACTTAAAATAGATTAAATATAATTAAAATAGATTAAATAGCTTTAAAATAGATTAATTAGATTTAAAATAAGTTAAAACAGGTTAATTAGTTTAAATAAATTAAATGGTTTAAAATAGGTTAAAATGATTTAATATAATTAATACAGGTTAAAATAGTTTAATACTTTGAAATCTTAATAATTAGAAATTTTGAAATAATATATTTTTAAAACAGTTTATAATAAAACATGAATTTGGAATTTATATCAAATTAAACAATTCATTTCATTTCAATGCATTTGGACCATTTTCAATTTCCAAGTCTACAAATCAAATTCCAAACCTTTCAATTTAACATTTCAATAAACTATTGAATTTCATACCGTTTCAATCCATGTTTAAATATCAATTCGGATTGCTCCAATTTCAAAATATTTCAAAGTTATTTTCAAACAACTTCAATAACTTAATTTCGATAGAATTTCATTTATACTTAAAAGTTTAACTTTAAACATCCAATTTAATTTCTTAAAGCAATTCCTTTTAAACGAATTCACATTTCAACACAAAACTTGATTTTCCAATAATACTTCAATTTATATACATCAAATTTTATTTCAAGATATCATTTAATTAATTCAAAAATTAGATGTTCAAAATCATTAAATTTAACCAATCCGGTGTCCGTATATAATTTTCTACCCTAGGGTCAAGTGATACAGATATTTATCATTTCAATCCGCAATTTAAAATTTTACGGTTATATATCATTTCAAACAGCAATCCCGAATTAATAATAAAATCCATAAAATCGCTCGAGTCTATCATTTCAACCCATAACGATTTTTCCTTAATCTATTGATCTTTCGGGTATGTATCATTTCAACCCATAGTGAACTTGCAGTTTATAACGATATATAAAATAAAACATCCATTCATCCAATATCAAAAATCAATCATCCATCACAATCATCATCCAAATCAATTAATAAACTGTTAGTCCTTGAGATGATGGTTTTGATGACAACAACCTTAGAATAAGATTATAAAATATAAATACTAACATTATAGTTTAGATATATATGTATATGCAGGATTTAACCATGCAGGTATCAAGAATGAAGACTGTACAATATAGAAATTCAAGATATCAAGATTGAAGACTCATGAGAATCAAGAATATTAAGTATAGCAAGATTATCAAGAGTTCAAGATTTCAAGAATAAGTAATTTAATTAGGAATTTTGTTAAAACTCCTAGAAAAGCACTGGCATCTTAAAATCCAATTATTCATGGAATGGAATCCACTTCGAGCCCGTTAAAGGGATAGAACCCTAGGTAGGATGGAACCTACGAAAAATCTAGTGGAACATTGTTTTGTATCCGCTAACTTTTATTCAAATGATTTTACAAAATTATCTTGTTTTCAAAATGATTTCAAAACCTTCCTTTTAAAAAGAATCAAAAACATCTATCCTGATTTTAAATACTTTTAGCCTCAAAATAATCTTTATTTTCAAAATCAAATTATCCTTAGTTTTAAACTATCTTTAATAATAAATTTAATATTTATACTTAGATTTAAATATAAAATTATAGTAAAATTTTATATATATTATTCATTATATTTACTTATGTATTTTAACTAAAGTTAAGTATATTTATAAAGTTTAAAATAGTTTTAATATAAGATAGAAGTAATTTTCAAAGAAAAACAAATCACCAAAATTTCCTTTGGGATGTCGACATACCCAAGATACCCATGTCGACATAGTGGCAGTTGGTTTCAAAAATTTGAATTTCAAAAGAAGTGTCTATTCGCCATAACCTTTCACGAATGGACATGGTTGTTGTCCTTCTATAAATAGGGAATGTTTTCAACGAATTTTTAGTAATATTTTTCTGGTTTTCACTCTTCTTCTTCCACATTTCTTTATATATATTCTTACCATTACTCTACCGAAATCACAATTGAATCTAACTAGATCATCTCTGGTTTGATTCGCTATCACTATCTCAACAAGACCTCAGTGCTATTCAGAGTTATAGGCTTCTTGTAATCAATCAAGCGAGAAAAGGTGTGATTGTAGCCTTGGAAATCAATCAAGTGAGAAAAGGTGTGATTGTAGCCTAGGAAATCAATTGGGTGAACTTGTTGCCTGGGAAATCAAGTATCTCTACCCAGAAGATTGTGAATCTGGAGTGGTGTACCTCGTGGCCTTGAAATCGAGGGTTGTAATTGTAAAGATTGCTTTTGAAAGGAAATCCGTACTTGTGTGCGGGACTAGATGTAGGGTAACTCTGAACCAGTATAAAATCCGGTGTGTTCTTTCCTTTACTGCTTTTACTTTATATTTGCATCTGTGTTTGAATCTATGATCATATCTGTGTCTGAATATTGCATACATTTGTGTTCAAATTAATATAAACTCAAAAAGAATTAGTAATTCCTTAAAACACTATTACCCCCCCTCTAGGGTTTATACTAGCCTTAAGATCCGTAATCCACATTTCTCACATAAACATCAATAGAAAATTGATAATCAATAACAGGTATTTAACTGGCAATTTAAATTCAACAATAAATTAAATAACAGTTTAATTCAAATAAATTCAAATTAACTGGGATGACGATTTAAAATATACCAAACATCCATAAATAAATTTCCAACCACATCACAAATTTAATTTAACAAACATAAGAAATACTAGAAGTTGTGAGTGGGTCAAAACATTCACCTTTTGAATTTAAATCGAATTTAATCCAATTTAAACCCAAAATTCAAATAGTCTCCGAATTTGCCCAAACTAGCATCAAGATGTCCGGAATTTTAATACGGCCCTAATGTAAGAAACCGCGCAAGAAAAGGACCTCGTACTTAAAAGTTATTAGCGTTAGAACGATTTAAAAATTCAAATTGGAAAAAAAATTAAAAACAAAAGAATAACCCACCAATCAGAAGCCACCACGCTAACCCGCATCCCTCTCTCTTCCAGGATAGCCGATCGAACCCAACTAGCTACAGGCAACCAATCGTTCGACGCTACGCCGCCACGCCGCATGCGCCACCCACCGGCCACGACCCCTACCACCATCGCCGTGCCACGCTCCCGCCCCCCAGAGGCCACGCGACCCCCTACCGACTTCAGAAACTCCGCCCGCCACATGGGTTCCAAACCCTAATCGAACTCTTCCCGATGATCTAACCGTTATCTCGCAAAACCAACCACCCCGATGAACTCCCCTCGGTCCCCTCTACAAGGCTGTACCTTCGATTCATCGATCAGACGAAGATGATCTCGACGCGACGAATGGCCGAGATTTATTCATTGATTTCTGGACAAACAGTGGTTCAAATTGGAAAACGAATAACAGATCTGAGATGCGCTCATCGAGAGCTTCAAATCGATATATAATTCGATATAGTTTGAGAAGTTTTAATTTGAAGTTGAATCTTGAATAGAAATAGGATTAAGGAGTTTGTTTGGTTTGTCTGCCATTGAGAAGGAGGAGTAGACTGAAAAGTACGTACAAACAAATGGGAATAGAAACAACCTAGGGTTTATAACGAGCTATTTATCGGTATACTGAAAACAGAAAGAACGAACCAGATTGAATTGGAAATTGGACGATGAACGACCCGAAAAGCCCGTTTCGACTCCAGAACGAAAATGGGTCAACCCATATATCAAAGTAGATGTTTTTTAAATATTTTAAACTCAATGGAACAGGTTTCATGTCCTGATTCCATCGTATGAAGAAGTTATGTTAAAATCATCTTATTTCAAATTGATTTCAGTTGATTTCAATTAAATTTATTTCTAGGCGTTTCGAGTCCGTTCGATCAAACGACAAATCCGATCGCTACGAAACCTGAAATCCTATAATAATTCACCGTTACGGATCCGATGAAACTGGTTTCGTCGAAATCCGAGTCAGTGGCCAAAATGGCTATTTTCACATTAATTAAATAAATTAATATTAAATTAATTAAATCACTTTCAATTCAATTTTTAAATCATTTACAGCTCCTATCATTTTGGCTTACTTAGTAATTTATAACTCTTTATAACAAATTTCCATAAAAAAATTTTATGTTGCATATTTCACCAATTTCAAAGTTTTAAATTTCAATTAACGTAGTATTTAATCTCATTAAATTGCAAAATTTGATTTCCAATTTCAATTCAACTAACTAAATAAATAGGTAACTTATAATAATTGTCACTATTTACGTTTAATCACATTTATAAGTTTATTACTTACAACAAATGTTACCATTTCCTTCATCACACTAATTTTATTCCATTTTCCATTCATTACACACTATTTTATCAATAAGTCAACATTTTAAATTATAAATTACCTTTTATATCCCATTATAAATAAATGCACACACTAATACAACAATTATTATAATTCTTTACACAATGCTAGTTTTATTCAATTACCATTTATTGTACCATTTCATTACACAATTAAACATTTGCATTGGTTTTCTCATGTTAAGCTTGTAACCAAGTTATAACATTTTCCATTATTTCATTTATTGGAATTACATTCAAGTTGTTAATAATTAAGTTTAATTATCATTTGTTACATTTCATTTTAGTATTCATTTCATTATTAAATTACAAATTTTTATTCCTCCCAATATTTAATCACAAAAACCCTATTAATTTAACTATTTATAATTGTCCAAATTTACGGGTCGTTACACTCCCCCCCACTCAAAACTTTTCGTCCCCGAAAAGGAAAAGGAAGGGAAAAGAAGAATAAAGAAATCAATATATCTTATTCAAAATATTAAATCTATAAACAAATAAAATTTACAAAATTAAATAATTTAAATAAAAGATATCAATTTGTAACAATTAATCCTTTTATATTCAAGTAAATAATAGTTTGGAAAACATTTGCAGAATTTTTTAGGTCCAAAATTTTCGAAAAATTTCAACGTAGTCTCCTTTGTACGAAGAGGTCTGGGAGAAATAATAATATCAATAATAACAATATATATGCGACGACCCGGATTTTTGGCCATTGAATAATGAGTGGTTAACTGATGTAATTATTGAAAATATTTATTTTAATTAGTGGAATAAATAAAATTTCTGATAATTAAGATATTTGAATATATATAAATTGAGTTAAAAACTATATTGAATATTGCATCATAAAATCTTTGAATCATACAGAAAATATAAATTTATATGTATATATAAAACCCCAAAATATAGATTAAAGGTAAAATATCCATTAATATATAAATAGATATATATACTCGCTTTATGGCATTTGATAGTATATATATAAATATATAAATATACAAATATATGAATGTATGCTCATAGGAAATAATATATATGAAAATAACAATATAAATGGGGAGGTATATATGTATATTTATAAAAATGACAAAAAAAAATATACATACGTAAATGCATACAAATACATGTTATATGAATGATGGAAGTGATAAAATGTAAGTGTATATATATATATATGATGACAAATACAAGTAAATATATATATATTAAATCGTGAGAATATATGTGTATAGGGTGACAACAATATATCTATATGTATATATTTGTCAGGAAGTATGTGTGTGGATAAAATTGAAAAGTAATTTGGGCATGTAAGTATTCTATGGCTAGAATCTTTAGTATTCTCTTATTTATCACCTGTGTCTACTATTTAGGCAGAATGCCATCGCCTATTGGTACTAAGAAACTGAAAGAAACCTCAAAAAGGGAAGAAAGCAATGTAGAAACAACTTACGAAACGAAGAAGACGAGACAGGAACAAGAGGGATCCACTAAAGAAGACAAAGATAGCCCGGTTTACGAAGATTCTTATCCTGATATCCATCAAGATAATTGGGAATTGGGAAAACTTAAAGAAAAGAAAACTTATTTTTGGTTTGAAAAACCTATTGTAACTTTTCTTTTCGATTAAAAACGATGGAACCACCGATTGAGATATTTAAAAATGATAGGTTTGAAAATGCTATACGAAATGAAATGGCACAATATTTTTTTATATTTGCCCAAGTAAAGGAAAAAATCTAATCTCATTTTATTTTATATAAATAAAAAAGTAATAAAAATGAATACAAAAGAAAAATACAAGAATAGATAAGAAGAAATTCGCCCACCTCCCATATATTTAATCCCTTCACCTATAAAAAAACTAATAACACCAATCCCATTTATCATTCCATCAATTATATATGTATCAAAAAACTGAACTAGTTTAGCTAATTCTCTTACATTTCCAGTAAAAATCTTATGCATACATATACATATGTAAATTCATATAAAAATATTTGTAAGTAAAAAAGGAGACAACATCAAATCCAAGCTTACAAAACATAAAATCAGGTCAGGCTTGAGTTAAAAGGGAAAATCAAATCAAGGCAAAAATCAAAACTTTTTTTCACATGAAATCAAATCAAAGTAAAAAGAAAAAAAAGAAATGAATAGCCTGTACAAGCTGTAGCCACTTTTTGGCCTCCCTGTTCCCTTCTTTCTTCTATATATTTAGAGTGGGCTAGTGATAAGTTCACGAATGAATATATATATATATATATATATATATATATATATATAATATGAGCAGATAAGGACCAAAGGTTGTAACAAGCTTCAGCCCTTACATCTTTATATATATATATATATATATCCACATTCCTTGTCCATTTTTGTGATTCGAACAAACTTAAGTAGAAAGCAAACAAAGATCTTCCATTACAACGCAGTAACATACTCAAGAACTGGTCTTCCACCTTGCTTGAGCTCCACAAACTTCTTGAACAGAACAAACTTCTGAGCTGTAGAAATGAACTTAGCTTCAAATCTGGCTTGGAATCGCTCCCAAGTAATCTCTTCCTCCGGAGTATCAATGGTGATAGAGTTCCACCAATCAGAAGCTCTCCCTTGAAGCTGTCTTGATGCAAGCTTCCTTTTAGTTGCATCCTCGATTCCCAAATCACCAAAGAACCTTCTACAAGCATCTATCCATCTCTGAACTTCGATGGTTGACTCTGTCCCCAAGAAAACCTTTCCTCCAAGAGCAGTATAATCTTTACACAGCTTAGCAAAATCCATCGGTTTTGGAGTTTGAACTTGAACTCCAACATCTACTAATGGCCCTGGAGCTGGCATCCTTCTCATGATCAAAGTCATCATAGCCTCGAACATAGCAGCATAATCAGCAGCCCCCTCAGTAGCACGGCCTTCCCTAGCAGCTGGTCTCCCTCTTCGACTCATTCTCAATATCTATAAAAAGGAATGATTAATACACCTTGAGAAACAACTGCATTAAGGACTCAAATCCTTCTAAGCTACTATATTATATATAGTAATCATCCATCAAAATACAATAACGTCTCTCATACGTAGTTACGTCAGCGAGCGTTGGCTAAAATCGATTAACCAAAGCTCTGATACCAAATGTGACGACCTGCCATGACCCCTGCACTGAACATAGGAATAGTGCGCTGTAAAGTGTGCTAGGCAGCCATGGACGGTCGCCAAGGTTAAATTAAAACGGCAGAATCTATCGTATAACTCACAGCGCATGGATAAAATACAATAGAAAGTATATATAGTGAAGCTTTACAGAACAGAATCTCTATTAAACCTCATAATAGTTTGGTACAACATCTGAATAGTCAATACATCAAGCCTCACTACATATCACTCAGAGAATATACAAGCAGCGGAACATCCAGTACATATAGTAAGAAACTAATACGCAAGCCTCCAGCTCGTCTTCGTCATCAGCATCGTCGGTCACTAAGAACAGCACCTGTCACCTGCTACCTAGTCTGCCCATCCCAAAATGGATGAACAGCCCAAGGTAATAAGAGTGGAACATAAAACCTTGAGTCAGACAACAGTCTTAGTGAGCGGTAAATTAACTAACAACATACCAAAAGAGCATAAAGGTAAAAGGAATAGGAATCCAACCCTCCCACTCCACCTCTTTCTACAGTGATAGCCCCCAGACACACTAAGCAGAAATAAACATAGCAAAGCAGACATTTAAAGTAAAGCAATTATCACTCGAGTCAAGGTCGGTGTTTTCCAAGTACAAACCCCCAAGGCCTAACCAAGATCAGATAAGCACCCAGAAAACATCGCTCTTGAGACCGAATGACGATACAACCAAACATCCATGACTCTGGCTATCACTGTTATCATTGCTTCGATACCACCGTTAATTGAATGACCGGCACATTCTTTCAGCCGTCCGTCAAGGGTTAATGGCAACCCCGGTTCTAGACAGAACTCCGCACGTCGTCGCAGCCCGTGCCTAGGACTATCGAATCTGCCCAGAGTACTCGACTACAATCATAGTCTTTAGGGACTATCGAATCTGCCCAGCGTACTCTTGCTTTGAGCCTGCTAGAACCTTCAACAACGATGAAATCTCAGCCTTCTAGTCATCCTCCTCGACGACTATTTCCATACTAGCCCAAGCGCCTCTCGAGCAAACCATTATCCTCAACTCGAACCATTTCACCGAGTTATCAATATGCTTGGAATGATCCCGTCTGGATTAAACCAAGGCTATCTCATACCATGCCTCGCTTCATCTCATCATAGCAAAGCCTCATCCCAACATCAACATCATCAAATCTTTCCATATGAGCTTCATCATCCGCCACATATGCCACGAGCAACTTTTCCAATTCAAGAGCCTTTCCCTTAGCTTTTGAATCATCTTCGACTAACTTGTCCAAATAAAATCATCAATCAACTAATTTACAACAATCAATCAAGTCAAACATTAATCCAAGTAATCAAGCATTCAAACATGATCAAATAAACAATTATAACAATAATGGCAATTTCGTAATTAAAGAGACTAAATCTAACAAGCATGAATCATGAGCAATATCTTTACAACTTGATGAATGAACTTGCATAGGTTAACATGTAGTAAAATGGATGTCAAATCATCATGAACAATAGATCTATACTTAAGTTTACAAAAATGCATGGAAATCACCATTTTAACACCAAATCAAGCCAACAATCCGATATACTCCTTTGGATCCGTGTGAGAGATAATCACCACTCACCAAATCACCTAAACACCTCAAAAGAAACATACTTCAGATCTGGACAGCGAAGAATCTAACTCGATCTATCAAAACTCCACTTCAAACGATGAAATCTCTCTTCGATGGATGAAGATCTTCAATCTAAGCTCTTGGATCTTCGATTTGATCTTCGATTTGGATGGAAGGAATCACAAGATTAGAGTGGAGAAAAGAAGTGAAGAAGTATAGAACTCGAGCTCTCAAAATAGCAGCACTTCGTCGCTTCAAAATCCGGATCCCAAAAATGAAGAAGAACCCGCCTATTTATAGGCTGATTTCCTTAGGTCGTCCGCCCCCTTAGGTCGTCCACGACCTAACTATCTCCGACCTACGACTTAACGACCTACCAGTTCTGCACGACCTACAGACCCAACGACCTAACACACAAATGCGGCTTAGCGACCTAACAAAGGTGCGGCTTAGCGACCTAACAAAAGTCGCGACCTAACGAAACACGACTTAGTACATATAGGACCTAACACACACAGGGTCTTACGACCTAACCCCTAAGTCGTCTGGACGACCTAACTACTCAACTACTAAACTTAGGTCGCTCACGACCTAACTACATCAATTCCTTAAGTCGTTCGAACGACCCAAACTCCCTAGGTCGTTAACCCGCTTAGTTCCTTACCGCTAACTCTTAGGTCGCCGTTCTTCCTTAAGTCGCCTATTTCCTTAGGTCGCCTATTTCCTTAGGTCGGTCAAATCCTATAGGTCATCCCAAACTAACATACGACCTAAACCACTACGCAACCTAACTATCATACGACCTAAGCCTTACCTCGTCCAGTCCCTAAGTCGTTAACTGTTACCACTAACTTCCTTAGGTCGCCAACTCCTATAAGTCGTCTACGACCTAACTATTGTACGACCTAAGCTCCAACGACCTAGGCTCTGAACAACTTAACCATACTATGATCAAATAACAACTGTTTTACAATGTTTTGATCCGTAAAAATACGGGTCGTTACATTCTCTCCCCCTTAGGAATTTCGCCCCCGGAATTCCAAACAAAGCAATCAAAACTATTCCGCATGCCTATCATCCATAGCAATCAACAAACCATGCATCCAATTCTAGCCTAGCATGCAGAATTCCAAAACTAGAACAAGTTA
The DNA here is from genome assembly GCA_030737815.1 of Allium fistulosum. Taxonomy (NCBI): domain Eukaryota; kingdom Viridiplantae; phylum Streptophyta; class Magnoliopsida; order Asparagales; family Amaryllidaceae; genus Allium; species Allium fistulosum. The sequence goes on along the minus strand of CM060904.1, from coordinate 1,210,840,648 downwards.
CAATGTCGTGAGATGACACGACACCTTATGGCCATACCTCGAAGAGTTCAGGATGAGCTGCCTTCATCCTCTCTTCCATCTCCCATGTGCAGTCGTTATCATCATCACTCCATTGTAACTTGAGCAACCTAACTACCTTCCTCCTAAGATGTTTCATGTCAGTTTCCACAACACGAAGCGGCTTACGAGGTCTCTCAACAACTAGATCTACCTCAAAATCTTCACAGCTATCGGCAGAAACTACTGTATTCGAGTCGTGCACATACTTCCGTAGATACGATACATGAAAAACATTGTGCACACCCGCCATCTTTTCTGGTAACTCCAATCTGTAGGCGAGCTTTCCAATTCACTCGATAATCGGGAATGGTCCAACAAATCTCAGAGTCAATTTTCCTTTCTTCCCGAATCGAATAACATTCTTCAGTGGAGAAATCTTCACAAAAACCATATCACCTACGTCGAATTCCAAATCCTTACGACGCTTATCGGCATAACTTTTCTGACGGTCTTGGGCTGTCTTCATTCGTTGCCGAATGTTCTCTATGCAATCCGAAGTCTGTCGAATCATTTCTGGCCCAAGTATCAGCTTTTCTCCAGTTTCTAACCAACATGTCGGAGAGTTACACGGTCTTCCATACAATGCCTCATATGGTGCCATACCAATGCTTGACTGGTAACTGTTATTATACGAAAATTCCACCAAATGAAGATGATCTTCCCATGATCCTCCGAAATCCAAAACACAAGCTCTAAGGAGATCCTCCAAAACTCGATTGACTCTCTCGGTCTGACCATCTGTTTGGGGATGATAAGCTGTATTCAAACATAACTCAGTTCCCAAAACTTCTTGGAAGCTCTTCCAAAATCCATTAGTGAACAATGGGTCTCGATCCCTCACTATACTCTTCGGAATACCATGGAATCGAACTATCCACTTAACATACAGCTCAGCCAACTTTGATGCAGTCCTAGTTGATCGAACAGGAATAAATCTTGCACTCTTAGTCAAACGATCTACAATGACCCAAATCCCTTCATTTCCCGCTCTTGTTCTAGGTAACCCATCGATAAAATCCATCGATACTTGCTCCCACTTCCATGTAGGAACTTCTAATGGCTGAAGCAGTCCACTTGGCTTCTTCTGTTCGGCTTTTACTAATTGGCAGTTCATGCACTTGGAAATAAAATTTCCAACATCCTTCTTCATGCCTTCCCAGTAAAAGGTTCTCTTCATATCCCGATACATCTTACTTCCACCTGGATGAATTGTCAACTTTGAGTGATGACTTTCCTTCAGAACTTCATTTCTCAATTCATCTATATCGGGAACAACTAGTCGTCCTTGCTTCCGAAGCCAACCCTCTCGATCGACCTCGAATCCTTTATCCTTTTCTGGGTCCAATCTAGATTCCAAATCACGGATAATCTTGACAAGCTTATCGTCTCGCTTTTGGCTCTCGCCAATCCTTTCCACAAGAGTAGGTCTTATCGATAAGTTTGCCAACATCTCAGGTTCCAATTCACATCTGGGCCTGAAGTCAAATTCAGCCAAATACTCGAGATTCTTCCATTCTGAAAACATGGCTCCCAATCCTGCATGTCTTCGACTTAACGCATCTGCCACTGCGTTACCCTTTCCCGGAGTATAGGCTATACCAAAATCATATGATGCTAAAAACTCTAGCCATCGTTGCTGCCGAAGATTCAAATCCTTTTGGGAGAAAAGATACTTCAACGACTTATGATCTATAAATAACTCGAATCGAACTCCCAATAGATAATGTCTCCACATCTTCAGAGCAAAAACAATTGCCGCTAACTCCAAATCATGAGTCGGATAATTCCTTTCATGCGGCTTCAGTTGTCGACTTGCATACGCAACAACTTTACCCTTCTGCATCAGCACTGCTCCAAGTCCAGTACCACATGCGTCGGTGTAAACCACCATCTCATCATTTCCACTTGGAATAGTCAAAACAGGAGCACTTGTCAGTCGCTCTTTCAGGATTCCGAAAGCTTGCTCACACTTAGCATCCCATCTGAATACTTGGTTCTTTTTCGTCAATCTTGTCAATGGTGCAGCCACCTTGGAAAAGTCTAATAAATCGACGATAGTATCCTGCTCATCTAAGAAAACTTCTCACATCAGATGCATTCTTAGGTCTAACCCAATCCTGGATTGCTGCTATCTTGGCGGGATCAACCGCTATTCCGCTTCCAGAGATAATATGGCCTAAGAACCTTACTTCACTCTTCCAGAAGTGACACTTCGAAAACTTAGCCTTCAGCTGATGTTTCCGTAAGATTTCTAAAACAATACGCAAGTGCGTCTTGTTCTCTACCTCAGTTCTGGAATAAATCAAAATATCATCCACGAACACTAGTACGAACTTGTTCAACTGATCTCTGAACACTCTATTCATAAGATCCACAAAATATGCTGGTGCATTGGTCAATCCAAACGGCATTACCAGCCACTCAAAGAAACCGGATGGTGTCCTGAAAGCAGTCTTCGGCACACTATCCTTAGCCACTCTTAACTGGTGAAATCCCGTTGCCAAATCCATCTGAGAAAACACCTTCGCTTCGTGAAGCTGATCAAACAAGTCGTCTATTCTCGGCAATGGATACTTGTTCTTCTTAGTCACTTTATTCAGCTCACAATAATCCACACACAACCTCAGCGATCCATCCGCTTTGGTAACAAACACAACTGGTGCACCCCATTCGGACACACTACGCCGAATGAATCCTTTCTGTAACAAATCATCAACCTGCACCTTCAACTCCTGCTGTTCCCTAGGCGCCATCTGCCTAAGAGGCATCACAACAGGTCTAGCTCCTTCAACTAAATCGATACGAAACTCGATCTCTCTATGCGGCGGTAACCCTTTGACCTCATCAAAGACATCCTCAAATCCATTAGCGATTGGCACAGATGACAGTCCATCCCGTGGAACAACCAGCGAATACATGAAGCTCATGAAGACGCCTTCCTCATGCTTACATCGTATCACAACCTTTCGCCCCTCCACATTCTCGACTGTCACCTCCAACCTTTCACAATCAACCTTTGCCGCATACTTCCTAAGCCAGTCCATACCCAAAATAATTCCGAACCCCGCAAAGTTCAGAACAAAACAATCACAAACAAAAGAGCAATCATGACTCGATACAATCAGACCATGGCATAGCATACACAGACATGACGAACCCCCAACTGGATTAGTCACAACCAATGGCCTATCAACAATATCCGGTTCTAAACCCAACCGGCCTACAAGTTCATTACAAACAAAAGAATGCGACGCCCCAGTATCGAATAACACTCTAACTGGAACACCACATATGGAAAGAGTACCTTGAACCACCACACTCTTTCCTTTCTCTTCAGCGGTAGGAGCTTTCGAAGATGATGGAACAGCCCCCAAAGCATAAGCTTGCACAATCTGCTTGTCCTTCCGTGGTTCTGGACAATTCTTCCTGATATGCCCCAGCTTGTCATAGTTGTGGCACTTAACCGGCACCTTCGGATTCTTGCAATCTCTAGAGAAATGGCCCTTCTGTTGACAATTGTAGCAAGTCACTTCGCCCTTCGGCTTCTTCTGGCCATCCTTACCCTTTTGCTGCTGCTGCTTCCTCTTCTTGTTTCCACCCTACTGTGGTTTAGACTCTTCCTTGGTCACAGCAACAACAGATCCTTCCTTAGGAAACAGATTCTCGTGCCTGAGAGCTTTCTCCACAAGCTTCTCAAATGGATCGTCCAAATGATCCACCAACTGCCTCCCAAGATAACTGTCCAGGCCTGTCACAAACTTCTCATTCTTCTGGTACGAAGATTCAATATACGACCTGGCATACTTGGACAAAGCTTCAAACTCAGAAACATACTCAAGAACTGGTCTTCCACCTTGCTTGAGCTCCACAAACTTCTTGAACAAAACAGACTTCTGAGCTGTAGAAATGAACTTAGCTTCAAATCTGGCTTGGAATCGCTTCCAAGTAATCTCTTCCTCCGGAGTATCAATGGTGATAGAGTTCCACCAATCAGAATCTCTCCCTTGAAGCTGTCTTGATGCAAGCTTCCTTTTAGTTGCATCCTCGATTCCCAAATCACCAAAGATCCTTCTACAAGCATCTATCCATCTCTGAACTTCGATGGTTGACTCTGTCCCCAAGAAAACCTTTCCTCCAAGAGCAGTATAATCTTTACACAGCTTAGCAAAATCCACCGGTTTTGGAGTTTGAACTTGAACTCCAACATCTACTGATGGCCTTGAAGCTGGCATCCTTCTCATGATCGAAGTCATCATAGCCTCGAACATAGCAGCATAATCAGCAGCCCCCTCAGTAGCACGGCCTTCCCTAGCAGCTGGTCTCCCTCTTCGACTCATTCTCAATATCAATAAAAAGGAATGATTAATACACCTTGAGAAACAACTGCATAAAGGACTCAAATCCTTCTAAGCTACTATATTATATATAGTAATCATCCATCAAAATACAATTACGTCTCTCATACGTAGTTACGTCAGCGAGCGTTGGCTAAAATCGATTAACCAAAGCTCTGATACCAAATGTGACGACCGGCTATGACCCCTGCACTGAACATAGGAATAGTGCGCTGTAAAGTGTGCCAGGCAGCCATGGACGGTCGCTAAGGTTAAATTAAAATGACAGAATCTATCGTATAACTCACAGCACATGGATAAAATACAATAGAAAGTATATATAGTGAAGCTTTACAGAACAGAATCTCTATTAAACCTCATAATAGTTTGGTACAACATCTGAATAGTCAATACATCAAGCCTCACTACATATCACTCAGAGAATATACAAGCAGCGGAACATCCAGTACATATAGTAAGAAACTAATACGCAAGCCTCCAGCTCGTCTTCGTCATCAGCATCGTCGGTCACTAAGAACAGCACCTGTCATCTGCTACCTAGTCTGCCCATCCCAAAATGGATGAACAGCCCAAGGTAATAAGAGTGGAACATAAAACCTTGAGTCAGACAACAGTCTTAGTGAGCGGTAAATTAACTAACAACATACCAAAAGAGCATAAAGGTAAAAGGAATAGGAATCCAACCCTCCCACTCCACCTCTTTCTACAGTGATAGCCCCCAGACACACTAAGCAGAAATAAACATAGCAAAGCAGACATTTAAAGTAAAGCAATTATCACTCGAGTCAAGGTCGGTGTTTTCCAAGTACAAACCCCCAAGACCTAAACCAAGATCAGATAAGCACCCAGAAAACATCGCTCTTGAGACCGAATGACGATACAACCAAACATCCATGACTCTGGCTATCACTGTTATCATTGCTTCGATACCACCGTTAATTGAATGACCGGCACATTCTTTCAGCCGTCCGTCAAGGGTTAATGGCAACCCCGGTTCTAGACAGAACTCCGCACGTCGTCGCAGCCCGTGCCTAGGACTATCGAATCTGCCCAGAGTACTCGACTACAATCATAGTCTTTAGGGACTATCGAATCTGCCCAGCGTACTCTTGCTTTGAGCCTGCTAGAACCTTCAACAACGATGAAATCTCAGCCTTCTAGTCATCCTCCTCGACGACTATTTCCATACTAGCCCAAGCGCCTCTCGAGCAAACCATTATCCTCAACTCGAACCATTTCACCGAGTTATCAACATGCTTGGAATGATCCCGTCTGGATTAAACCAAGGCTATCTCATACCATGCCTCGCTTCATCTCATCATAGCAAAGCCTCATCCCAACATCAACATCATCAAATCTTTCCATATGAGCTTCATCATCCGCCACATATGCCACGAGCAACTTTTCCAATTCAAGAGCCTTTCCCTTAGCTTTTGAATCATCTTCGACTAACTTGTCCAAATAAAATCATCAATCAACTAATTTACAACAATCAATCAAGTCAAACATTAATCCAAGTAATCAAGCATTCAAACATGATCAAATAAACAATTATAACAATAATGGCAATTTCGTAATTAAAGAGACTAAATCTAACAAGCATGAATCATGAGCAATATCTTTACAACTTGATGAATGAACTTGCATAGGTTAACATGTAGTAAAATGGATGTCAAATCATCATGAACAATAGATCTATACTTAAGTTTACAAAAATGCATGGAAATCACCATTTTAACACCAAATCAAGCCAACAATCCGATATACTCCTTTGGATCCGTGTGAGAGATAATCACCACTCACCAAATCACCTAAACACCTCAAAAGAAACATACTTCAGATCTGGACAGCGAAGAATATAACTCGATCTATCAAAACTCCGCTTCAAACGATGAAATCTCTCTTCGATGGATGAAGATCTTCAATCTGGGCTCTTGGATCTTCGATTTGATCTTTGATTTGGATGGAAGGAATCACAAGATTAGAGTGGAGAAAAGAAGTGAAGAAGTATAGAACTCGAGCTCTCAAAATAGCAGCACTTCGTCGTTTCAAAATCCGGATCCCAAAAATGAAGAAGAACCCTCCTATTTATAGGCTAATTTCCTTAGGTCGTCCGCCCCCTTAGGTCGTCCACGACCTAACTATCTCCGACCTACGACTTAACGACCTACCAGTTCTGCGCGACCTACAGACCCAACGACCTAACACACAAATGCGGCTTAGCGACCTAACAAAGGTGCGGCTTAGCGACCTAACAAAAGTTGCGACCTAATGAAACACGACTTAGTACATATAGGACCTAACACACACAGGGTCTTACGACCTAACCCCTAAGTCGTCTAGATGACCTAACTACTCAACTACTAAACTTAGGTCGCTCACGACCTAACTATAACAACTCCTTAAGTCGTTCGAACGACCCAAACTCCCTAGGTCGTTAACCCGCTTAGTTCCTTACCGCTAACTCTTAGGTCGCCGTTCTTCCTTAAGTCGCCTATTTCCTTAGGTCGCCTATTTCCTTAGGTTGGTCAAATCCTATAGGTCGTCCCAAACTAACATACGACCTAAACCACTACGCAACCTAACTATCATACGACCTAAGCCTTACCTCGTCCAGTCCCTAAGTCGTTAACTGTTACCACTAACTTCCTTAGGTCGCCAACTCCTATAAGTCGTCTACGACTTAACTATTGTACGACCTAAGCTCCGACGACCTAGGCTCTGAACAACTTAACCATACTACGATCAAATAACAACTGTTTTACAATGTTTTGATCCATAAAAATACGGGCCGTTACAGATAGGGTCAGTAGTACCCTAGAATGAGTTGAGAGTATTATATGAGGGCGTACTTGTTATTTTCTTATATAATGATTTTAAGAATGGTTTTAAAAATGATTTTTATATAAGATTATATTTTGATATATAAAGAAATAATTTTTCTAAATTATAATATATTGGTTGTTGTTATTAAAATAAAATAAGATTATAAGATTTAAGTGGTAAAACACATATAACCAAATAGAAACTTGGGTAAGAAAGAATTATACAAGTAAGTTAAGCTAGAAATGGATTCAAACCAGAAATTAAAATCCAGAAAATTGTAGAAGCATTTTTCAAAGTATTGGAATAAGTTACCCTGATTATGTTTTTCCAACAAATTATGGTGGAATATATAGAGTGTATGAATTCTAGATATGATTATTATCATAAATTGGGTATTGTATCTTAATAAAGGATGTTTATTTTAAAATAAACAATAATAAAGCAGAATGAAATTTTTCAAGGAAGTAACAATTTATATAAGTATGATTTATAGATTGAAATGGATTTAAATTGTGAAGTTTTAAAATCTAATCCCAGAAAATTTTAGAATTGTTTCAAAGTGTTAAAAGATATAATAAATAATATTATTCAGGATATTTTGAATATAGGAATCTTGTTTTAAAACAAGAGTTGTTTTGAAAATTTCAAAGGAAATTGTTTGAATTGAAAACCAAGAATGGTTTAAAAATTGAAAGTATGACTCGGTGTGCAAATGAAATAAATGTATATATATGTGGATATACATAATATCAAAGTTGATTTGAAATAAATACTAAGTGTTGAATTTTGAAATCCCACGAGAATGAGATGAATAACCCAAACAGAAATAAGTTTTTGAACCTATAAGTGGGAAAAGATATTGTTAGAAAATATAAATTTGGATGGAAATTTAAATTCTGTAAGGTTGAATGGATTAAATGAATCGAAAATTTAACTTAGGGAAGTTAAATGGGTTAAATTGAAAGGGAGTTATGTGTGATCTCAAGACAGGTTAGAGTTCTGGAAATTGGTAATGAATGCTATTGATTGGTGCTTTAGATAATTTGGATGTTTATTTATTTTCACATATCCTGCTATCATCCTGTTTGTTATTGACGGTATATATATATATATATAAACTGTAAATTGGATTGTTTTGAACGAATTAAGAAATGGATTGAAATGATATATATCCATTACTGAAATTAAGTGGAATTAAAACTTTATTTTAAAACTATTTGAATAATTTTGATTTTTTTGAAATAAAATTGAAATTATAGAAATGGAATCACTTTGAGCTTAAGATTGAAATGTTAAAAATGGACTTATCAACCCGAATTTTTTAAAGGGATTGGGTTTAAAAATGTGAAGTATAATTCGGAAATCAATTAAATTATGAGAATTGATTTGCTTAAGAAGATTTTAACTCTCACTCGAACCTTAAATAAGTTTTAGTAAAGGAAATTTAAATAAATATTTGGAATTTGGGTTCAAGATTTAATTATTTTAAAGACTTGGGTTGTTAAATCAAATGTTAAAGGTTAATTTGATTTAAGGGATTAAATCAACATTTTGGAAACCAAACCTGAATTTATATAAATCAAGATGGGTTAAAAAAATTTTTAGAATGAAATTAGAATTAATTCAAATGTGAAATTGAAATGAATTAATTGGAATTGAAATCGAAGCTGAATAAGTTTAAATTCAAATGGGAATTGATTTGAACTAGTATTGGAATCAAAGTAATTCGATTTGGAACTTGGATTGAATCAATTTAAAAGGGGAATGGAAATTGAGATTGGTTGAAATGTAATTTGGGAACTGGACCAGTTTGACTCTGAAAATATTTTCAAGCAAATTATTTTAATATAAATTGTCTTAAATCTCTTTCTCCAAGCTATTTACTATACAGACTATTCTTTTTAATACTCGAACTATCTTATAATAACCATTTCCCAACTATTTTACAACTATCTAACTATTTTACAATTATTTAACTATTTTACAACCATTTAACTATTTTAAACTTTTCAAGCTATTTTCTAAATTCAAACTGGTCGGAGTGGAAACTATTTACATTTAAATACCAATTGAGATAAAAATGGAATTTATAACCTAAATGGGAAAATTGAAGGAATTTTGAAGTGGAACCGAATCAGATATTAAGGCAAAAATGATTTTGAAATAAAAGAGTATATTTTGAGAAATATATGATGATTAAAAATGAAAGGTGGAAAGCGCTATAATTGGAAACTTACTTTATAACGAGTAAGAAATGTGGCAAATAACTTTGGAAAGGAAAGCGAACTTGAATATTTGATTTGGCATAAATAAAGTTATATATATTGGTTATTTATTAAAAACTCCCCTTATTGAAATTATGACCAAAAGAAGTGATCTTGAAAGATATTTGAAATATAAAGTGGAATTTATATAAGTGCGTAGCAATTGGAAAAATTTTCAAGTTGAAAGAAAAATCTCATATATATTAGAATGATTTTATGAAAATGAATTGAAGAGGTTTTTGAAACTCAATGATTTTGAAAGGCTTTTGATTTTGGGAAAAATCAATTTTTGGAACTTGGAAAGCCAAGCTTGAGAACTATCGATTTTGAAGTTTATATGTGATACATATAAAGAGTATGTTTTGAATGATACTATATGTGTATAGTATAAAATGTTTTGAGAATGCTATGGGGAAAAAGACGCTCCCATTTAGAGTTGAAACTTATAGTAGGAGATCCATTGGGTGGTTCTGCCTTGAGCCCTAAGGGTGGTTCTAAATTTTGATCCCAGAGGACGTCCGGACTAAACTGTAGTTCCTATGGATTGTGATTGGGGTAGCGAAAGTCGAGGGCGCTGATGTCTATAGATATATTGGGGTTATGCTGTGACGCCAGTGTAACTCTGGTGTAACTGCGATCTATCACCGTTCCATAGCGTAAGTCGAGTGGCAATGATTGCCTACAATCTACGTTTGATTTCGTTGGGATAGCGACGTAACATCGGTAGATTGCGATCTATGTGGTTTAGTTCCATAGCGAAATTCGTGTGGCAGTGAGTGCCTACAGTCTACATTAGTTCCCCTGGAACAGTGACATCACTTTGTGTAGTCTGCGATCTATGTGGTCAAGTTTCATTTGGCAGCGTAATTCGAGGGGTGCTGATGCCTACAGTTATATAGGTTTTTGCTGTGATAGAAATGTAACCCTGAGTGTAGTTGCGATCTGTGCAGTTTCCATGGCGAAAGTCGAGGGGTGCGGATGCCTAAAGTTTTCTATGGTTTTCGCCGGGATGGCAACGTAATCATCGTGCTAACTGCGACCCACGGAAGGGGTGATGATTTCCAAAGCATTCTCACAAAAGTTTTTCCAAGTATTTTCACTAGGTGTTGAAAACTGGTATACTAAGTACTTATAGATTTTCACGAGGATGGACTTCTTGAGACATTGAGTTATAAAAAGTATTTTTATTTATATAAAGCTAGTTGGGCAATACTATATAGTTTTAAAAGCGTTTTAAAACTTTAGAATAAAAAGAGTAAAGAGTTAAGGCGGTTTAAAGAATAAATTGACTAAAATACACAGTAAATTAAAATTTTCGCTTCATTCCTGTTCGAGGACGAAAAGTTCTAAAGGGTGGAGGAATGTGACGACCCAGATTTTTGGCCATCGAATATTGAGTGGTTAACTGATGTAATTATTGAAAATATATATTTTGATTAGTGGAATAAATAAAATTTCTGATAATTAAGATATCTGAATATATATAAATTGAGTTAAAAACTATATTGAATATTGCATCATAAAATCTTTGAATCATACAGAAAATATAAATTTATACATATATATAAAACCCCAAAATATAGATTAAAGGTAAAATATCATTAATATATAAATAGATATATATACTTGCTTTATGGCGTTTGATAGTATATATATAAATATATAAATATACAAATATATGAATGTATGCTCATAGGAAATAATATATATGAAAATAACAATATAAATGGAGAGGTATATATGTATATTTATAAAAATGACAAAAAAAATATACATACGTAAATGCATACGTATACATGTTATATGAATGATGGAAGTGATAAAATGTAAGTGTATATACATATATAATGACAAATACAAGTAAATTTATATATATTAAATAGTGAGAATATATGTGTATGGGGTGACAACAATATATCTATATGTATATATTTGTCAGGAAGTATGTGTGGATAAAATTGAAAAGTAATTTGGGCATGTAAGTATATATGTTAACATAGCTATGCATACATATACATATGTAAATTCATATAAAAATATTTGTAAGTAAAAAAAGGAGACAACATCAAATCCAAGCTTACAAAACAAAAAAATCAGGTTAGGCTTGAGTTAAAAGGGAAAATCAAATCAAGGCAAAAATCAAAACTTTTTTTCACATGAAATCAAATCAAAGTAAAAAGAAAAAAAAGAAATGAATAGCTTGTACAAGCTGCAGCCACTTTTTGGCCTCCCTGTTCCCTTCTTTCTTCTATATATTTAGAGTGGGCTAGTGATAAGTTCACGAATTAAATATATATATATATATATATATATATATATATATATATATATATAATATGAGCAAATAAGGATCAAAGGCTGTAACAAGCTTCAGCCCTTACATCTTTATATATATATATATATCCACATTCATTGTCCATTTTTGTGATTCGAACAAACTTAAGTAGAAAGCAAACAAATATCTTCCATTATAACTTCAAGAAATCACAATCAACTTGAGTAAACAGGAGGGTCAAAACAGTAAAAGAAAATCAATACTGCTCTGCTCAGTAGAAGGTGAGTAAACTTTTAAAAACCCAATTTTTTTACCAATCTATGATTATGCCAGGTAGTAATAGCAGTACTTTGATAAGCTTGATTGCATGAAAATGGGTGTATATGCCTATATGTATAAGGATTTATATATCAAAGCCTGTACAACATGTTGTCTGTTTTGATTTTCTTGTATGCTTAACATTCAAAAACCCATATCTCTTGCTCTAAAAAGTTTTAGGTTAGAATGTTTGAAGGAATTATGTTCGTATTCGAATATACTTTAATTTAAAAATAATCTCAGAGGATAATATCAACTAAACACTGTAAATTAGAAATTTACAGCAGGTAATCAAATATCTAAGGAAATCAACTATTGTAATTCATGTTTTTACTTATATAAATAGAATTGGCATAGAAAATGGTGATTTTTGGTAGCCTTGTTTAGATTTTTAGTTGAGGGGTTGTTTGGAGGATGATCAGAAAATGGTCGTGGGGCATTTTCTGGCGAACGCAATGGTTTTGGGCTTCGAGGTTGTGATCAGAGGAGGATGAGGGGTCGGCGGTCGTAGGAAAAATGGTGGTTTGATTTTTCAGGCGTCGTGGTGGTGGGGTGGAGGAGAGATAGGGTTTCAGGGCAAGTTTTGGTCGAGGCATGTTCCTGGCGAATTTCGGCATCGTGGTGGCATCAGAGTGGTTCGGTGTAGGGGAAAAGATAGAGGGAAGTTAGGCGCAGCTCCAGGTGCGAGGGCGTGGGTCTTGGTGGTCGGCGGCGGCGGTACGAGGTGCGAATGGGTTGGTTCACTGTCTGGTGATGGTGAGCTTTTGTTCGATTTTAATTTCGAGTGGTTTTGTGGGGTTCGGGTAGCCAGGGAGATCGAGAGGGTCAAGGGCGACTTAGGGAAGGTATCGACGGTGGTCGGCATGGCTCCGGAGGTGTGTTCACATGCACGTCGGAGGATGTGCAAGGGTTGGTAGCAGGTAGAATGAATAAAACAGAAGAGAAGCAGGGAAAAATAAAAGAAGAGAAAGGGAAGGGGAGGAGGGAGTGGGCTAGGAATTTGGGCCGTGTAAAAGGAAAATAAAAAAATAAAAAAAATAATAACGAAATTTCTCAAAGTAAATTTCAAGCCAAATTGTTATAAAAATTAATGCTTTTAAAACTTAAAATTTTATGATAATAAGAAAGTAATTAAAACATTAAATTAACCCAAAAACTTAGGTTAATAAGTGGTGCAAATAAAATGGTTTAAACTTAAATTAATTAAGCTTAGAATAATTATATATATATGTTAGTTATTTAATTAATTCTTGAAGGTATTAAGATAAAATAAATAGCTGTACTTAAAGTTAATGGTTAAGGAAAATAAAATGTTTTAAACTTTTAACTAATTAAGATTCTTAAGTTAATCATACATGTTAGTTATTAACTAATTTCAGGTATTTAAAATAAAATAAAATGGCTTGTAATTAGTTTAATGACAATTAAACAGGTTTTGTAGGTAATCAATAAATTCTGTTTTTTAATTAAATGATTGTGTGACTAGCAAGCTAGTCTGTGAATGATTAAATTGGATTAAATACTTTGGATTTTTTAATTTCTCTAGTATGTTATTTCCAGTTATTCTGTGATATGAAATATCCTAGATTGAACTGTTGATAAAAACGTGAGATGTTTATTAGAAATAGATATTTGTGATGGAATTTATATGTGAATATGACATTCTGAAATTGAAACGGTTTTATTCAAAAAAAACTTGGCCTTAAAGGATGGCGTTTGGATTCGAAGAGACCGGGATCGGATATCAGCGATATCCGGAACCACTTCGATTAAATAAGCACTATAATCCTTTACGGATTTGATTATAGAATCGTATGGGCTGGAATTGAATAAAATTTGGAAAATATGACCCTTTAAAGTAAGTAACGGTACTTAGATATTATTTAAAATACCAATGGAATTGTGTAATAAAGGTTTTGGCTATAACAAGATAAAACTCATAGTGATGAACGGGTTACTTGGGTTTTAAAAGGAGTTTATAACTTAAGTATTTCGTATCATACGGGTTTACTCACGCTGGTTTCAAGCCTGACTCGGGTGTTACTTTATTGTAATGCTCGGGTCAGACCGAGTATTACAGATTTTTAGGTTAGGACATTCTGGAGCTCTGGAGACGAGCTGGATGGCAGAGACTTATTGATTATATTCCGCTGTGTAGTATGCTGTATAGACAGTATTCAGGGACAAGTTATTATAACTGTCCACAATTATTGTACTCTGATATCTTGTTTGTATATTGACAGTTACAACTTTTCTTGTATAAAATGCTGCTATTTGTATATTATATTTTGTTACACTGCGATTGTGAGATTTTGTGCTGTTGTTTTTGTTTCTTCTCCTACCTCTTTTCTTCTTAACCCTAAAAGTCTGGGATTCCCGACACTCGATTGCTCAGCACTCTATACCGTGGACGTATTAGTGTTAATTTTCGGGGTCGAAAATCTTCGAGCCGTTACAATATATTAAAATTTCAAAATAATATATCCCAACAGTGGGAAAATAATATAATATCGCTAGAAGACCGTAATCTGAGAACATACCTATTTGTCGGACAATTAACGCTTTTTTTATGAAACCAAAAGCAATAGCAATTGCTTCCATACCTGTATTTCACTTATATAATCCAGAGAGGTTATGAATTATATAAAAATGAAATATTTAAAGATGTTTTAATTGATAACAAATTGAATCAATGTAACAAAACAACAATCACTTACAAACAAGCATACAATTATCACAAGGAAATCAAAATAATCAACCATTCACCCATAGCAAGTAAAACAAATGGTTTATTCAGGTTTAGACACTTTAATCGTAAAGAATGATAAATAACTACTAAATATACCATACACTCAATAGTCGTAGATAAAACTCTATAGATTATTCATTCATCCTAAGAAATTAGAAGTATCTTTTCCCAAACAACAAATTCCAAATATAGTTTAAGTTTATTCCTATTAATTTCTTTTCATTACCTTATATTAATTTCTTACATAAGTTATTTCATTCAATTGTTTATAATAATCAGCGGATTCACTATTTAAGTTTTTCATACATTTTATTGCAGTTTAGTTCACATTTATAAACTTATACTTGGTTTCCATTAGATATTAATATTCATTTGCATAAGTTCATACATAAGTTTCTTACTTTAAATTTTACCTTCATTCTTTTCTTATATAATGACATTGGATATAAAATCCATTTTCCAAATTATTTCACTTTTCTGAAGTTATATCCATTTAATTTAATATAGTATTCATTTTAATTATTCACTTTAATTATAAGTAGCTCCAAATACTAACTTAAGTTTATGATTGTTTATTTACAGTATCCATATTTAATTCAATTACTTAGCATATCAATTCATTTACTTAAGCTTATAATTATTTACTTACAGTACTCAGCTTCTCTTACATTTTATTTTAGTAACATTTCGATTATAACTTAAGTTTATAACCATCACAATATCAAAATCCTTATTTATAAAAGTAATTCTATTGAACACTTTCATTACACAAGTTTTAGTTGTATAATCTTCCATTACATTTTCTTATTAAACATTACAACTTTTAATATTCGGTAAGTTATCTATATGTGCTTTTATGAATGCAACTGAAAGTTACACAAGTTTATCTTATTTATTTTAATTAGCAAAATGTTCAATAGTTATCATTCCTCATTTTCATACCCTTTTTATTTACAGGTCACAAGTTTCAAATTTCTTATATATACTTCATTTATAACTTAGCATTTAATTTCTTATTTTCATTTAGAAGTTCCAATTATTAAATGGTAAATTTTTTATTTCATTACAATAATTGAAATCTCTAATTTATAAAAATTTAAGAGTTAAATGCCGGGTTCCTTTTCAAATCATTTAATATAATATATATAATCATATTTTTATATATATCAAATCATACTTGGAATTAAAAATTAAGATTAATTTATTAAAACAATCGTGTAGTAAAATTACTACACCGCCTTCTCACTTTGAAACTCGAAAATGAACGTCGATGATGCGTGCACTCATCACCGAAATTATTTTCCAACGACCGAGAGGGGAGTACAGAACTTATTTCTTTCCAGAAATTCTTTTAAAACATTTCTTCCAAATTACGTTGAAATATTTATATCAGAAAATACTTCCAAACAATATTAATATTATATTCCAAAGTCATTCGAAAGAGATTTTCTAAGTTCTAAATTTCCAATTTACATTTATTTTATTTACATATCTTTATTTTCAACCAATATTTATAAATTTCACTACCTAACAACCAAATATATAGCAATCAACTATATTATTTATAAAATTATTATTTTATATACAAAATATATAATAGGCAAAATTATTTCATTCACTTATATTTCAAAACAATATTATGTCCGTGAGTCCTATTAAGCATTTAGAAATCCCTATTGATGTCATAGCGTCCTATGTACCGACCAGAATTTATATATACAAAACGGAACAAATTAACACAATATAAAACATTTTATAACACTAACAAATATGCTCTCTCATATATATACACTCAGCGACTCATCCTAGGGTATTACTACCCTATTTAATATGAGTCAGACCCCACAAGGCTAAGGTTATCGCTAAACCTGGCTCCGATACCAACTGTAACATCCCGCCTTTTTGGACGTTTTAAGCAGGCACACGTGCCGACTCAAACCATACAGAAGGACGGATTGTTATTGGGGTGAATGAGAAAAAGCAGAGAAAAAAAAAACAGAATCTCGCAGCGGAATGACAAAATATAATAATCAAATAACAGTTCAAGAAGCTGTATACAAAACATTTGATTATACTTATACAATACAAAATCAGAGTTACACATATCAGAGATAAACAAATAATGCAGCAGAACAATATGAATGCAGTGGAAAAAATATAGTAAATAATAGTAGTACAAATCTTCGTCTTCGTCCTCCAGAAATAAGGTCTTCAAATCCTGAAATGCTCAGGCTGACCCGAGCGAATTGAAAAGACAAAACACTCGAGTCAGAACTAAAAGATCTTATGTGAGTTAAATCAACGGTAAATAACTATTAGTGGAATGGCGTCGGAGATGTTTACGGGGTTTGACATCTCATATCCAGTGTCTAACGTGAGTGCAGTAACTTAAGAGATGTTCGGGATTCACATCTCCTAAGGATCCGTTAAACTATCTACTATGTAGTACAATACGCTATTATAATATGTCTACAGTAAGATAAACTATTAAAATAGCGTTAAGGCGTTACCCATTTCCCCCTTAACACATTTTTATATATTCCCATAATCTATACGGTACCGTAATCCCGTCCGTACTGGACGTCGTCAGAGGGCACTCCATAGGTATGGTACAAAACAAACTCGTAGTGGTCTCGATAGGGTAGGTGACTCGGCACAACTCGGCAATGCTAGGGTAGATATACCAATTACACTTCCGGACTGGTGGTAACGCATAGCAGCTACTACCGCCCACCTCGGAACACACTCCCAAATCAAAAATCGAGGGTGGCCACCAAATCAATCGCAAAGTCAGAATATAGTATCGATGGAATGTGCCCGATCGGAGGAATGACCTCACTTGGCCCGTCAATTGCTGTTTTAGCCACCTTTAGCTAACTCATGGGAGTCAGATGCACGTATATACCTCATATAGGATCGTGGCCAACCATCCTACTACATTCTGGAATCTCCACCGCGTACACAGTTGTCAAAGTGGTTTTCGGTATTGGCAAAGAGTATGACAATATCTGATCCCAGTCTCTTTAACAACCAATTGCTTATCACATACCAGATGGTTCTTTTACATTTCCAAAATCATTTCATAATTGATATCAAAATATCATATTCAATTCAAATCATATCATTTTCGAAATCATTACTTACTTTCGAAATCATATTCACCTTTGAAATCATATCACATTTGAAATCATAGTTCGAAACTATATTTCCTTTCAAAAGTCATATTTCCAAAATAGGCTAAACTCTCATTTCAAAATATCATATTAAACCAAATATGTTATTTAAATCCCAACTTAGGTTATAACATCATTAACCATATTCACTAAAAAAATCAAGAATTTGAATATAAACCCATCCATTTTACTTAGTTTGGAATTTAGAAGAAAATAGTTTTAAATATTTATAAATAGTTATAAATGGTTAATATAGATTTAAAATAGATTAAATATAATTAAAATAGATTAAATAGCTTTAAAATAGATTAATTAGATTTAAAATAAGTTAAAACAGGTTAATTAGTTTAAATAAATTAAATGGTTTAAAATAGGTTAAAATAATTTAATATAATTAATACAGGTTAAAATAGTTTAATACTTTTAAATCTTAATAATTAGAAATTTTGAAATAATATCTTTTTATTATATTAAAACATGAATTTGGAATTTATATCAAATTAAACTATTCATTTCATTTCAACGCATTTGGACCATTTTCAATTTCCAAGTCAACAACCAAATTCCAAACCTTTCAATTTAACATTTCAATAAACTATTGAATTTCATATCATTTCAATCCATGTTCAAATATCAATTCGGATTGCTCCAATTCCAAAATGTTTCAAAGTTATTTTCAAACAATTTCAATAACTTAAATTTCGATAGAATTTCATTTATACTTAAAAGTTTAACTTTAAACTTCCAATTTAATTTCTTAAAGCAATTCCTTTTAAACCAATTCACATTTCAACACAAAACTTGATTTTCCAATAATACTTCAATTTATATACATCAAATTTTATTTCAAGATATCATTTAATTAATTCAAAAATTAGAAGTTCAAAATCATTAAATTTAACCAATCCCGTGCCCGTAAATAATTTTCTACCCTAGGGTCAAGTGATACGGATATTTATCATTTCAATCCATAATTTAAAATTTTATGGTTATATATCATTTCAAACCGCAATCTCGAATTAATAATAAAATCCATAAAATCGCTCAAGTCTATCATTTCAACCCATAACGATTTTTCCTTAATCTATTGATCTTTCGGGTATGTATCATTTCAACCTATAGTGAACTTGCAGTTTATAACGATATATAAAATAAAACATCCATTCATCCAATATCAAAAATCAATCATCCATCACAATCATCATCCAAATCAATCAATAAACATCAATAGAAAATTGATAATCAATAACAGGTATTTAACTGGCAATTTAAATTCAATAATAAATTAAATAACAGTTTAATTCAAATAAATTCAAATTAAATGGGATGACGATTTAAAATATACCAAACATCCATAAATAAATTTCCAACCACATCACAAATTTAATTTAACAAACATAAGAAATTTTAGAAGTTGTGAGTGGGTCAAAACACTCACCTTTTGAATTTAAATCGAATTTAAATCCAATTTAAGCCCAAAATTCAAATAGCCTCCGAATTTGCCCAAACGGGCGTCAAGATGTTCGGAATTTTAATACGGTCCCAATGCAAGAAACCGCGCGTGAAAAGGACCTCTACGTAAAAGTTATTAGTGTTAGAACGATTTAAAAATTCAAATTGGAAAAAGAGTAAAAACAAAATAATAACCCACCAATTAGAAGCCACCACGCTAACCCGCATCCTCTCTCTTCCAGGATAGCCAATCGAACTCAACTAGCTACAGGAAACCAATCATTCGACGCTACGCCACTACGCCGCATGAGCCACCCACCGGCCACGACCCCTG
The DNA here is from genome assembly GCA_030737815.1 of Allium fistulosum. Taxonomy (NCBI): domain Eukaryota; kingdom Viridiplantae; phylum Streptophyta; class Magnoliopsida; order Asparagales; family Amaryllidaceae; genus Allium; species Allium fistulosum. The sequence goes on along the minus strand of CM060904.1, from coordinate 1,210,820,842 downwards.
CCACCATCGCCGTGCTACGCGCCTGCCCCCCAGAGGCCACGCGACCCACTGCCGACTTCAGAAATGCCACCGCCACATGGGTTCCAAACCCTAATCGAATTCTTCCCGATGACCTAACTGTCATCTCGCGAAACCAACCACCCCGATGAACTCCCCTCGGTCCCCTCTACAAGGCTGTACCTTCGATTCGTCGATCAGACGAAGATGATCTCGACGCGACGGATGACCAAGATTTATTCATTGATTTCTGGACAAAGAGTGGTTCAAATTGGAAAACGAATTACAGATCTGAGATGCGCTCGTCGAGAGCTTCAAATTGATATATAATTCGATATAGTTTGAGAAGTTTTAATTTGAAGTTGAATCTTGAATTGAAATAGGATTAAGGAGTTTGTTTGGTTTGTTTGCCATTGAGGAGGAGGAGTAGACTGAAAAGTACGTGACAAATGGGAATAGAAACAACCTAGGGTTTATAACGAGCTATTTATAGGTATAGCTGAAAACAGAAAGAATGGACCAGATTGAATTAGAAATTGGACGATGAACGACCCGAAAAGCTTGTTTCGACTCCAGAACGAAAATTGGTCAACCCATATATCAAAGTAGATGTTTTCTAATATTTTAAACTCAATGGAACAGGTTTCAAGTCTTGATTCCATCGTATGAAGAAGTTATGTTAAAATAAGCTTATTTCAAATTGATTTTAATTGATTTCAATTAAATTGATTTCTTGGTGTTTCGAGTCCGTTCGATCAAATGACAAATCCGATCTCTACGAAACTTGAAATCCTATAATAATTCACCGTTACGGATCCGGTGAAACTGGTTTCATCGAAATCCGAGTCAGTGGCCAAAATGGCTATTTTCACATTAATTAAATAAATTAATATTAAATTAATTAAATCACTTTCAATTCAAATTTTAATCATTTACAACTCCTATCTTTTTGGTTCACTTAGTAATTTATAACTCTTTATAACAAATTTCCATAAAAAAATTTATGTTGCATATTTCACCAATTTCAAAGTTTTAAATTTCAATTAACGTAATATTTAATCTCATTAAATTGCAAAATTTGATTTCCAATTTCAATTCAACAAACTAAATAAACAGGTAACTTATAATAATTGTCACTATTTACTTTTAATTACATTTATAAGTTTATTACTTACATCAAATGTTACCATTTCCTTCATCACACTAATTTTATTCCGTTTCCATTCATTACACACTATTTTATCAATAAGTCAACATTTTAAATTATAAATTACCTTTTATATCCCATTATATATAAATGCACACACCAATAGAACAATTATTATAATTCTTTACACAATGCTGGTTTTATTCAATACCATTTATTATACCACTTCATTACACAATTAAACATTTGCATTGGTTTTCTCATGTTAAGCTTATAACCAAGTTATAACATTTTCCATTATTTCATTTATTGGAATTACATTCAAGTTGTTAATAATTAGCTTTAATTATCATTTGTTACATTTCATTTCATTATTCATTTCATTATTAAATTACAAATTTTTATTCCTCCCAATATTTAATCACAAAAACCCTATTAATTTAACTATTTACAATTGTCGAAATTTACGGGTCGTTACACATAGGCTCATACAGTTATACAAAACAGTAACAGGGTTTATACAACTAATAAACTGTCTCTAATAATAGTAATTCAATACTGCTAAGGCTCCACAGTGTTACACAACGGAATATACAATAATAATGCCAAATATAAGTATGAGAAAGCGTTGCCTCCTGCTAGTCCATCTGTTGAACTCCATGTATCGATTACACCTACTTTCTAGTCTATTCATTTAAGATAACCCAAGGCAATAAGAAGCAAAACATAAAACCTCGAGTTAAACAACAGTCTGGTGTGAGCGATAAACAATCTCAAAATACTATAAAAGTTGACATAGTATATGGAACAAAGGGTATGGAGAATCATACCTGACCTATGATGACAACCCTATACCACTGGCACCAATAATATCAAAATAGTACACTGCAGTCGTTCCTTGTGACGTAGGATGATCATTAGGGTTGCAAATGAAACAAATACAACATATAACCTGTTGAATTTCTCACAATGCATGAATAAAAATATAGTATCACATATATAACAAGAGAGATAGTAATAACCATGTGAACAAATCATAAGAACACAGATCCACAGAGTTATAAAAAATGTAGTAGAGTTTATATAATGGAAATAAACCCAATAACTATCTCATAACATGAAAATAAGCAGTCACTGCTAAGACTTTCCAGTGCTGCATAGCGGAATAAGCGTATAAATCCATACAAGTATATAATACGAGATAGCTTTATCCAGCTCGTCCTCCGCCCAGTTACTGCATCACCTAGACCTGTTATCTAGTCTACTCACTTAGGAGTACTCAAGATAATAAGAAGCAAAGCATAAAACCTTGGGTCAGACAATAGTCTGGTATGAGCGGTAAATGTATCTCAAAATATTATGTAGGTAAATATAGTAAGGAACATAGGTACATGAATCATACCTGACATGTCCCTACAACCAAAAAGTTAACACATAACATCATAATATGCTACTCTACAAATACATAAAGGCACTCTACTCAAAATAAGGTTTTCAACTCTTCAGGCATTCCTATCCCCAATAACTACTCCCAATGACATCTCCAAGTGATAGCCTAGACAACAACTAAAGCAACCATAGCAACCATAGCATCAATCAAGAAATCCCAACTATCACTCTATGTCTTTGAATATATGATAACTTGTATGACCTCCTTACTGCTAGGGATTGATGGAAATCTATGTTTTCAGTGTACTCTCGTATCATGTAGCCCAAAGCTAGATACGTGTCTCGTAGCTCAAAGCTAGACACTAGGCCTGAAGCCACTAGTATAGGGTATTCAGATCCATTCCATTGAACCATGGGAAACCCCATTTATAATACCCCTGCCACGAGTACAAAAGAAAACGTTCCGAGTATCAACGATTCCACCACACACGCATCCAATCCCTCCTTTGCTCCATTCGAATCCGAGCCCTTCCTTTACTCAATCCAGTTTTCATTATTCGTAACCCTTCATGTTCCACGACTCCCTCCTTTATCGAGCTGCTATCTTCGGTACCTACTCCCTTCACGAGTCACAAACCGAAGATATAAAGCTTTTATCATGTTGTTACATCGCCATCCAATCCTTAAGCGAATGAGCCAACATCTCTAGCATGATCTACAAAGCCCCCTACTTCCTCCTTGTACAATCCTGACCCCATAACTCTCAACAAAACAACTCGGTACCAAGTCAAAATGACTCGGCACCAAGTCATTTACTTAGCCAATTTTGGCCAAGTAAATTACTCTGCTTCTAGTACTTCCTTCTCAAGTGCTTTGGACCCTGACTCATTCATTAAAACAGCTCGGCCCCCAATCCAAACCATTCAGCTCCAAGTTCTAGAAACAAGTCGATGTAAAACCCAACACTTAGCTAATCTCCTGCATCTTACTATGGAAAACCTCCAGTAGCTATACTCTGCCCATCCATCAAGTTGACCGATCCATCTGAGCCTTCAAAATAATCAGACCGACTCTTCAACTCGGTGCTGAGTTGAGTCCTTAGCAAATTTTGATGCGCGAATTATACTCTAAGACTCTTTCCATGCTCCAGAGCCTCTCCTCCAAGTTTCGTTCAATTCCAACCAACTTTGCCTTCGATTTTCCAAATTCACCAACCTATCTTCCTAAGCATCCAAAACACTAGCAAACAATATCAAAGCACAACATACTAGAGTAGAATAATATGCAATTACATCCATTCATACAAGCAACACACAAGGATAAACAAACCAATTCTAATCTAAATCTACTATTACATGCACATATGAATATGAATTAGGAGAATTACTAAATCAATTTTAAAAACTATTTCAAAGATTCACAAATTTAGGTCATAAGCATTTGATAACATGTAATTAAAGTTAGAAAAGGTTTTAAGGCCAAAAATTATGGTAAAACATGCAATTCTACTATACTAACATGAACATAATAGTGAGAAGGATTAAACCACTCACAAATTACCAAATTCAACCAATTCTTGCCTATATCCAATGTGGATAGCAATAGAAAGTAATCTAAATCAACCAAAATGATGATCTCTAACTTCTATTTGATGAACTTCTCTCTAATTAGTGTTTTGGCAAAGATTAAAGAGTAACTTCTATGATTTTGTATGAAATTAGACTAATGGGGTTTAGTTCTTATTCGGGAAAGAGGGTAAAGTTTTAATATGACTCCCACAACCTCCTGTTTATACAAATCTCTAATGGACTTACTTATGGGCTTGATTAATTACACATTAATACTAGTCGACAGCTATCTAAACTTAAAACAGGCATAACTCTACTTTCAGAGTATGACAACTCTACGGAATGGGAAATCATCATCCTAAAGCAACAGAACTAGTTTAAGACCCTAATTCGATTTCTATCAAAAGTTATAGCTCAAACAATATTTTCAAGGTCAAAATGGTCACATAGAAATTCAAAAAAAATCGTAGGCGTCTACAATATTCATAAGAGTCATATTCCAAAATAAAAAATTCATACAACCACATATAAATAAAATAAAAATATTTTACGATCCTTCGATACGTAAAATACAGGTCGTTACATGATATGTCCCTGCTTCCAAAGAGTAGTACATAGCATAGGATATATGCTACTCTATCAAAGTAATCATGGGTGTACCATACGTCAAAGTACTAATGGGTGTTCGAGTATCTGCATCAAAGGTAACTACGTCATGTGACATCCATAAATTGATAAACAACCAAAGCAAACATAACACCCATCATCCATCCTCACATCACTCACTCAGTGCGTTGGATACATGATAATTTTGATAACTCGTCATGGTCAAGGACTACTCAACATCTTGGTTCCTCAGTACTCGGATCCATGCTACTCAGTAGGCTAAGATACTAGAACGCCTATCATGGCTGATCCAGGGTAAAAGATTTCCCGTCATAGAGTTCAGATCCCCCGTCATGGAGATCAAAGCCCACCATGGAGATAAGAGCCCGTTATGGCTCAAATAGGTACCATATATTACCCCTACTTTATGAGTACTCTCTGAATCTTTGAATATCATCAATCCCTTTGAACACTTCATCAATAGCAGAGCTCATCTTGGACCGTCCGTATGTCTTCCGTCGGTTGGGAACTACTGTAAACAACCATCATTAGTCATAGAATCTCTTCATACGTCCCGTGACCCTCCTCCAACAGTCACCTCAATACAACTCATAGTTATCTACTCTACATCTTGATGTATAGCTATCCCATCAATAAAGGCATCACTTCCCATCACGAGTCATTATCACCAAGTCCCAAAGTCATCGTGTCGAAGTGTCACATCCTCACTTCACCGCCAAAACCACTCATCGAAGAGCCATAACATCGAAATCAACTTTCGAAAAAACAAACGAACCATCACATAGTGCTCTTGAAGCCTCTCCATCATCCACATCAAAATTGGTCAAATCATCCATCATCAATAGTGGTAGATACCAACCACTTTGGTTGTGTACTTAACCCAAAATGGCTAAGTACAAACCAAATGAAAACGTTCGACATCCATCCCGAAGTCCAAAGCACATCCTCAAGTCCATCATCTTTCATCTTCAGATCGATCGGTATGCACAAAACTCTATGCATGAAATCCTATCCTACGGGATATTTTCAAACACTATATCGCCTTCGATCAGTGTTTTGAACCAAACTAAGCAAACAAGCATACATGCAGCTAACAAGCGTGCAAACATCTATAATAGCCTATATACATATATAATAACACATATACAAAATATCCAAACAAACAATATGGGATTAATATCAAAAATAGCCTAATTCTAGCAATATCGTCAAAATGGCGTGTTAATAGGAAAATGTGATATTTGATTTAAAGCAATTCTAAAACTATTTTTAATTCTTTTATAAAATAAGATGTAAGTTTAAATATTTTAAAAATCATGTTTTGAAGTTAGAAATCATTTCAAAATGTCGTTTTTATACTATACTAACAATCATAGTACGGTGAGAGAAAATATCACTTACCTCAAGAAAAGCTGACCATTCCAACGTCAAGTCGTAGAGCTCTTCCTCACGAGCACAAGGAAAGAATCCACATTCAAACGGACTTCGTATGAAAAAGATATGGATTAAACACGATTTCGAATTAATTAAATAATTAATTAACTTAATTACAAATTAATTACCTTAATAATCCTTCTTCCCAATTCTTAAATCACTTGTACATGCATCTACAGTCCAGTTCACGAACCCATCATACACGCACGTATCTCCACCCATTCCTTCATCTATATTCGATGAAATCGTAAGCCATTTTACAATGAACTCCACTACGCACCTATTTCGCAACGCACCCAAGCTCGACCACCCCTGCTCCTTCCTGTAAATCGCGACGTCACCTAGGCCCCCGACCTTCAAAAATGTCGCACGTGCTTAGAGATGATCGGAGTTGGCGAAACTTGGAGGAAAGGTGCTTCTCCACATGAGAAAGAAGATAGGTGCAGTCGCCTTTGCCTAATTCCTCCTCCTTCTCTGATGAACCCTAACCCTAGTTATGGTCCCAAAATTGTCAATTGCCTCGATGGTGAGAGCACCCAAAGCGCATATGGATGTGAAGCTCTCTCCGATATGAGCTCAACGGACCTGGTATCATCAATTTTTGTTGAGTAAATCACTCAATTTAGTTTTTGGAAAGATTTAAGAAGAGGCGGCTATGATTTATCTCTACAGGCAATAGAACAGTAACGGGTTGAGATAGATAAGGTTTAGGTGATCGTTTATATTAATACAATAATATTATTTATTTGATTTCTCAAATATATCGTTGTACCTTTCGAGCTCGTACGATCACATGACGTGTCCGATCGCAATGAAACTAGTTGACATACATCACCTCTTTTTTTGGTTCCAATGGTATAAATTTCGTCGCTATTCGAGACTGTTCTGGGATGATAATTTCGCCATTTCGAGATCGTTTTGGCTATCGGATCGCCCGATCTCCAAATATAGCGATGCTTTTACTTATTTTAATTCGCAACATCGATCCGAACTCAATGGGAGTAATCTCGAGTCCTGATTCAATCGTATGTGAAAAATCATATTTTTGGATTTTTAAATAATTAACAACTCAATATTTAAATATCTCATTATTAAAAATGCAGGTTGTTACATTCTCCCCTCCTTAAAAGATTTCATCCTTGAAATTTCCAAAGTAAGGAGAACATCTCTTAACCCAAAAGCTCTCAAAAACCCTCACGTTTTGGAAAAATTCGATAGCACCTCCTTTGCACGGTTAGGCCCAGCAAAAATCCTAATACAACATAGATATACATATACATCTCATATCCGAGGCATCTTGCTTCCGAGGACAACCAAGCATATATACCAAATCTACACTACATATATTACATACCACTTTTATAGCAAGAGCGTACCATTTAGATGCGAATAAAAGCGAGTAATCATCCAAACAGCCAACACTTGCTTCCATGTACCTGAATATGTACTCAACAAAGAGGATTAAACACAATAATAACATCATTATGTAATTAAACATACTAAATCATATATATAGCAATTGTCTCAAATAAATATGCTATATCAAAACATAAATATCCCGCATGCCTAACAACTACATAAGCATAAGCAATCATATCAAATGCCAACAATCAAACATCAAACATGCACGTATAAAATCAACATCGAAAAGTAACATCTATGCCTATACTAGCACGCATGATACTAAACTATCTAGTATAAGGCATCAAATATGATATCCAATATGACAGCTGGCGAAAATGAAATCTCACCAAGTGAAGAGCTTCAGATAAGTGGTCCTCATGCTCTTCTCGGTCTCTCATATGCTATCGCCTTCCCTTTCACTAAACTAAACCTTTATTACTCCACCGCCTTCCTCCTAATCTGTGTATCAACTCTCGCGACATGGATAGGCCTACGGGGTCTTGAAGTTTCTGGTTCAGTCCAGATACCATCTAGTCGATTTGGTGCCAAGTTTCCCAACGTCTCTTGTAAAGTTATCCCAAAACCTACTAATTAACAATGGGTTTCGACCACTTACAATGCACTTGGCACACGGTGGAATCACACTATCCATTCCATATATAACTTGACTAATGTAGATGTCGTTCCATTGACGAATATAAATTTAGAATTCTTCGTCAATTTATCGACTGTGACCCAAATGCTAACTTATTCTCTAGTCCTTGGCATTACGCAAATGAAGTTTAACAATATCTATTTCGATTTCCAATCGGAAATCTCAAGCAGTTGTTGTAACCACTTGGCTTCTTATGTTCTGCATTTACCAACTGACAATTCACTCATCTCAAAATAAATCCCGATGTCCTTCTTCATCCCTTTCCAATAAAATTTCTACCTCATATCACGGTGCATTTTATCGTCATTGGGATATATAATCAATCCCGAATGAGAGCACTCTCATAGTAACTCATCCCTCAACCCATCGACATCGGCAATAAAAATATCTCATTCTTATGGAGCCAACCGTCTCAATCGAGACCACACTGTATTACCTCTACAAACACGAATCATTCCTCTAATTTAGCCGTGATCTCCATTAGTCTAGATTCAGACTCTGACCAGCGCCGACTCGCTAGATCAAAGTAGGTCTGATAGTAAAACTAGCCATCATCTTTGGTCGTATGTCACATCGAGTTCTGAAGTCATAACCAACAATAAACTTAAGCAGTGTCCACTCTAGGAATATCGCTCCCAAACTGGTATATCTTCCACTGAAAGAATCAAAGACTACATTTCCCTTATGAGCGTATAGGAAATGTCAAAATCATACGAGGCCAAGAATTCCAACCATCATTACTGGCGAAGGATAAGATCCTTCTCGAAGAACGGATACTTCAATGATGTGGGATCAATGAACAACTCAAACCCCACTCCTAATAGATAAAACATCAAAACCCTTAAAGCAAATATTGCCGCTACCAACTCCAATCATAAGTCGGATACTTACTTTCATGTGGTTTTAGTTGTCGACTAGCATATGCAACAACCTTACCTTTCTACATTAATATCGCACCTAGTCAAGTACCACAAGCATGTGTGTACTATCAACTCCTCATTCCTACTCGAAATGAGTAACATTGGTGCACTCATCAACCCCTCTGTTAGACTCACTAACGCGTATCTGCAGCACGCGTCTCAAATAAAAGTCTGATACTCCCTCGCCAAATCAGTTAATGGTGCTACTACCTTTAGAAGTCCTTCGTAAAGCATATATAACATCTCAGCAATCCAAGAAAACTTCTAATCTATAGCCGTGATGACCCGCATTTCGTAAGATTTAAATCGACAACAAACCACACATGTCCAATTCAAACAATCCAAAAGGAAGATAATCAATGAGGTTTAATTAAGAAATATAAGAAAGAAGAAAAATAAAATCTCGTAGTGAAATGATAAAATATAATAATAACATAAACAATTCATGAAGCTGTTTAACAATATACATTTAATTTCAATTTACAGTACAATAGAGTAATACACAATATCATCAAAGTTATACAATTTTCAGACATAACAGAACAATGCAGCAAAAATAAAATGTGGCAATGGAATAATACTAGTAACAGTATACCAATCTCCATCTTCATTCTTCAGAAATGATGATCTTCAATACACCGAAATACTCAGGCTGACCCGAGCGTAATAAAAAGACAAAACACTCGGATCAGATTTAAAATATCCTCATATAAGTTAAATCAATATCACGTAAAATATGAGTGTAATAACATCAAAGATGTTACATGATTTTCCAACTCTTATCAAGTATACAACGTGAGTGCAATAACTTAAGAGATGTTACAGGATTTTCCATCTCCTAAGGATATGTCAAACTATCTATACATAGTAAGATACACTATAATATGTAATGTCTAATAATAAAATAAATATTTTTCATAACGTCAAGGCTTTACATTGATCCTCCTTAATGCGTTTTTAAGCATTGTCTTACAGTTTGCATATAACACACCAGTAGAACGTTGGTGGATAGGGATATGCCGTGATACGACAACACTAAACCAAAATCATAGTGGTCTCGAATAAGGATAATCATATGAAAAGGCACGTGAGGAAATGCCCAAGGTAGGATACTACCAGTTTGCCTGATCCGTACTAGCTGTAACCCCTACTGGCCCACTGTGTCCAACACTCCCAAAATCCAAGGGTGCACACCAATTAATAACAATGTAGAGATAGTAATTTGAAGGAGTGTGTCTGCTAGAGGTAGCTAGCCTCATTGGCCCGGCATGATTCCTATTTTAGTCATTTCAAATTAACATAAGTGTCGGGGTCATCCATCATCTCACTTTCTTCAAATCCAGTAAACGTTCACCAATTCAACCACTTCATTCTGGATCATCCTCCATGTACACAATTGTTAAAGTGGTTTCAGTATTAACAAAGAGTATACCAATAATCGTCCCGGTCTCTTTAACAACCAAACGTCTTTTTACACGCCAGTCGGTTCTTTTTCATTTCAAAGAACAATCATACTCCATATCAAAATATCATATTCACTTCAAATTATCTTATTTATTTCAAAATATCATTTACGAATTCAAAATAGGTTATACCTTCATATCAAACACATTCACATTTAAATCAATGATTTAATTATAAATAGTTCCAACTTTAAAACAATTTGAATATTGGAAATAGTTTGAATAATCTAAAAATAGTTTGGAGATTGAAGACAGTTTTGATAATAAAATAGTTTGAGTATTGAAAATGGTTTATATATTAAATTAGTTTGGAAACCAAAATAATTTGAATATTAAAATAGATGGAAATTTAAAACAGTTTATATGTAAAACAGTTTATATTGAAATAGTTTCAAATTAAAACTATTTCTTCCATTTTCAACAAATCTGAACTCACATTCAAAATTTCAGATCAATAAAATTCAATTTCCAACATTTCAATTCAAATCAACTTCAATTTCAAATTCAATTCAAATCAATCTTAATTCAAAATGATTTCAACTTTACTTCAAATTCAGCATAAACAATTCGATTCAAATGGCTAGAAGTTTTCAATCCAAATTCTCATTTAAACAATTTAATTTATATCAATTTCAAATCTAAAATTCGGAATAACCATTTAAATCACTTTAGTAGAAATAATTTCAAAGTTCAAATTAAATTCTTTAAATAATTTCAATTTTAAACAGTTTCAATTTCAATGCCCAAATTCGATAATAATTCAATTTATAAAATCCAATTATACTTCCTTTAAAACAAATTCGTTTAAATAAACCAAAAATTCAAGAATTTTAAATCATTTTATTTAACCAATCCAGTGTCCGTATATGATTTTCTATCATATGGCCAAGTGATCAATTATTTCAATTTTAATTACATAGATGGATATATATCATTTCAACCCAAAATTAAATGTCATAGATATATATCATTTCAACCCATTTCTTAATTTATTCGAAATGATTCAATGACAATTTATATTATGTCATTAATATACAGGGAGATAACAGTGATATATCAAAATAAATAAATAACCATACATCCAACATATCAATCAATAGCACCAATTACAATCAACAACCAAATCAACCAATATATCACAACAGTTTACTAGTGATCAAATGTCGGGTGTTTAACTAGTAATTCAGTTTCAATTTCAATTTAAATGTCAATTTACATCACGAAACAATAATCAATTAAATTAATCACTTCATCATTTCAATTTAACTAACATTAGAATATTTTAGTATTGGTGAGTGGGTTTAACCACTCACCTTTGTCGAATCTGAAAAATTCAAACCAACCAACCAATAATGAATCAAACTCCATATCGAAGATGGCGTCGATACGAACCCAACGCAAGAATCCACGTCCGAATCCGACCTCGTATGAACATGTTACACAAAAATAAAGGTTTACTGATTATTTGAATTTAACTATAACAATAAATTAAAAATTTTAATAACTAATTATCTCACCTAATCACGTTTAATTTGCGCTAATCCCTTTCCTCCTGCTCACCTAAATACCAAATCGAGAACACAGATCCGTGATTTTGATTGCTGCGCGGCCGTCCCTGATGATCGAACCATGCTGTACCACGTCGTTGTCTGCGCCTCGCCACGCCACACCTACCAATACCAATGCCACCTCCCCAAAACTCGCCGTTGACCATGAAATTGACCTGAACTACCGCGACTTCAAGCACCCATCAGCGCCGTCGTGGTCCATCGTTCGACGAACCACCACTACCAATGACTTTGTCTTAGCCTGCCGCACAACTTTCATGTTGGACGTTTTGCCCAAACGGCTCCGATTAATGAGGTGATTTCTGGCCATTGAATCGAGGGTTCACAAACTGGCGGCTAGGATTAATATTTTAGGGTTTACAAAAATAGAAGGGTACTGGCCATTATATAGGAATTTAAACGACACTATTCATTTTTGAATTTTCTGGACTCTAATCGAGGCATGCTGCCTAGCGTTCTATATGAAATACCCTTATTTCGAACACAATGAAACTAGTTACCAGACTCAATTCTATCATATACAAAAGTTAACGTTTTATCGTTCGATAAAAATGTAAATTAAATTATATTTAAGTAATTTCCCCAATTCACTGTTATGGAAATTATAATTTTCTCATTTCAAAATACGTCATTACAAATCATGACATTCATTAACAATTAGGTATTATTATTATTACACAATTTGAATCCAATTGGAATATTTACATTTCGAAATTAATATTTTCCATTGAAATTAATCGATTGCTAATTAAATTGAAACAGCCTAGAGTTTTCAAACTTCGCAACTAAATTAATTTCCGTTTTAACTTATCAAAACACATTTCAATTGTATAACTTAAATTTAATTCAAATTCCATGTTTATTGCTACAATTATTTCACATCAACTATTATCATTATTTAATAGTTGTTATTATTCCTGTTTAAATCAAATTTTTCTTTTTATAAATTTTACATTTACATCTTAATTGAAACGTTCATTTTATTTTATCAACATTGTTTTTTTTATCAACATTGTTTTATCTTCATTTAAAATGTTCATTTTATTCAACATAATAGATACGATGCTTATTCCAATTTATTAATTACCATTTACACCTCTTTCTATTAGACAAAAAAGGTTTCGATAACTTAATTTCAATTAATTCAATATTAAATTTGAAAACGAATTATAATTACAACAGTTGTTTTCTTTTCATTTATACAAATTCAACATTATTTATCCAACTATTTTATACGACCAGTATTATACATTTCACACTAAATAAATTGTTTCTTATCAACTTCCTTAATAAGATTTAAATAAATAAACAAATGTTTCGACTTCATACAAACATGCAATTTATCTTTTATTAACATTATATTTATCATCTCTATTATTGTTGTTAATTTTGCAAACCAATTTCATTTCATATTCTATTGATTTGGGTTATCGTCTTTTAATTTATTTGAATTTGTTATTCGAGAATTTTATTTAAAATCACAACTTATACTTTATTAAATTTACATAAATCAATTATATAATTTTTATTTCTACCTAATTTTATTCAAAATCTGATTTAATTTAGTATTTTTAAATAGTTAAAAATACGGGTCATTACAATAGCACTCTTGGGTCTATTCAAATCCTAGACCGTCGTAACCTTTGCATGATCTACAACGACGTCCTTCTCCGAAACAACGTGGCCCAAGCGTCTCACTTCCCTCCTCTAGAAGTGATACTTCGAAATTCCCATCATCAATCGATGTTTTCTCAACAAATACAATCATCAATCATGTCTTGTGCTTCTCTTTCGTCCATGAGTAGATGAAAGTATCATCAATGAGCACAAGCACAGACTTACTCAAATGATCCCTCGAAACATGGCCCATGAGATCAATAAAGCATGCTGACGCATTGGTTAGCCCGAATGGCATAACAAACCAATCAAAAATCAAGGTAGCTTACAAAGCGGTGTGATCGGCACACTCTCCTTAGCTACTCTCAGTGGATGAAACCTCATCGCAAGGTCCAACTGAGAGAACACCTTCGTGTTATAGAGCTGATCAAACAAGTCATCAATAAGTGGGAGTGGATACTTGTTTGTCATCTTATTTAGCTCATGATAATCAACATACAACCTCATAGATCCATCCGCCTTAATGGCGAACACTATAGGTGCATTCCACTCAAATATGCTCCTACTAATAAACCTTCCCCTTAATAGGTCATCCGCTTACACCTTTAGTTTCCTCTGCTCTTTGGGCGTCATATGCCTTAAAGGCATAACTATTGGTCTAGCACCTCTGACCGGATCAATACGGAATTCTATATCCCTATGTGGTGGTAATCTGATCACCTCATTAAATATGTCCTAATAATCCCTAGCAACAGACACTAATGGTAACTAGTCAGGTGGGGCCTCAAGCGAATATAAACAACCGACCATCATGTCATCGTTCGGTCGAAAGCCTAGCACTATTGTCCGCCCATCATCTACCCCTATTGTCACCCATGACCTTCCATAATACACCACTATTCTGTACCCCTTCATCCATTCCATGACTATAATACCGAACCCAATTAAACCCAAAAAAAATCAATAACAAACAAACAACCATGACTCAATAGGGCTAAGTTTTGACAAACCATGCACAGGCTGGTTGAGCCCCCAACAAGGTTCGTCATAATTTAATGGCCAGTCAACAATTTTGGGTCTCAGTCCTAATCTATCCCGAAATCACTAGATATAAAGGAATGTGAAATCTCTATGTCTAATAAAACATGTATGGAAAAGCCATAAATGGAAAGCATACTCTAAATAGGAATGCCCTTTTCCTTCTATTTCACCGATGGAGAACTCGATGAAATGGCATTCAATGCATATGCTTCCATTGTCTATCCTACTTTACTTGATCGAGATAGTCCTTCTGCACTGGATATAGGCACTTGTATCGCAAATCCTTCTTGATCAACTTCTCGAAGCTCTCGTCGATATTACTAATCAGTCGCTTCCCAAGATGATCGCTCGACCCAGTGACAAACTTCTCATTCTTTCTGAGTGTAGTATGAATGAAAGATAGACCATACTTCAATAATACATCGAATTCGGCCACATACTACGGAACAGACATATCGCCTTACTTCGAATGGACAAACTTCCTAAACAACACTGACTTATGGAAAGTTGAGATAAATTTTCTTCAAAGTGAACTATGAATTAATCCCAAGTAAATCGATCCTAGGGAGTCGAAGCTATAAGGGCACTCTACTAGACCAAGTTAGTCCCTGGAGTTATCTAGAGGCCAACTTCTCTCTCATTGTGTCATTTAACTCCAAGTCATCGAAGATCCTTTCATAAATATCCTTCCAGTCTTGCACCTCAACACCCGACTTCGTTCCAAGAAACGATCTACCTTCTAGACTCGCTTATCTTTTGTGCAGCTCGACAAAGTTGAATATTGGCATTTGCACTTGAGCACCATATCCATTTGGAGTAACTTAAGCATTCCAAATAATGATTTGCACCATCTCAGCGAACATATTCTATAAATCAGGGTTAATGGTCTCCGATCCTATCCACTCCTCTACTTCGGAGATGGAGTCAACAACAACATTTCTTGTATGCTAGATCTAGAAGGTCTACCAGCACCACATTTCTCCTTAAGTGGCTTAATAACATCCTCAATACTAGCATCAACAATAGACTTATAATAATATTAGAAAGAGGGTTTATACCATTAGCATAAGAACAATGATAAGCATCAATAGTGAAATAATACTCAACAGATCATAAACAAACAATTTTGACTTGTTTATGCATTTAATAGCATAAGCACAAGGAAATATGTAATCTTCCATCGATTGCAACTACATATCCATTCTTTATGTTCGACAGGATGAGGGTTTGGCGATTTATCTTCGAAAACAAACTCTAAAGACTTGAATACATCCCATCCATATCCTTCTTCAATCAACTCAACTAAACAAAACTTATAGAAGGACAAAGAGTAGTATAAATTTAACACAAATTCCATCTAAACATGCAATAATAGGCAATGCTCATTCATCTAAAATCCAACTATTAAAACTTTTAGCAACATTTGAACTATATCCACCTTAACATTTCCTCGAAAAAAAAATCAACCCACTTACGATTAGGCTTATTCTTCAAAAGATTCACATTAGCAATACCATCAATTTCACAAAATTTAGAATTTGCTTCTTCATATTTATATATATTTTTTGGGCGCATTCTCACCCAGAAGGCCTCGAGACCAAGAAGCTTGATTCAACCATCCAGGCTTGCAGGAACTCATTCGGCATTCTCGTTCTCCAGAGTTCATTCGGCATCCTCGTTCTCCAGAGTCCATTCGGCAAGAACTCATTCGGCATTCTCATTCTCCAAAGTCCATTCGGCAAGAACTCATTCGGCATTCTCATTCTCCAAAGTCCATTCGGCAAGAACTCATTCGGCATTCTCATTCTCCAAAGTCCATTCGGCAGGAACTCATTCGGCATCCTCGTTCTCCAGAGTCCATTCGGCAGTCTTAGGCAACTGCCGGACCAACCTCCTTCATGCAACTGCCGAACCAACCCACCTCCAAGCTTCGCCGAACCAATTCATCTCCTACTACCGGACCAAGGCATGCCAGGCCAGACCACATCAGCCCAGGCCCACCAGCAGCTATATACCTCCAAGACCCCTACCCCCAGCCCCACTCTATAAATAGAGGGGCAGGGGTACAACAATGGGGGACAAGTTGGAGAGCTTAAGCATGGAAGGAACTTTCAAACAACTTTCTTTTACTTGTACCAAAGCTTTGTACTTGTAATCATAACAAAAGAAGAGAAATAACATATAAAGTGGACGTAGGCACATTCTGGCTGAACCACTATAAATCTGCGTGTCTTTTTACAGTTTAGCCCCTGCTTTTCATATATTTGCATAATTCTCCAAAATCACTAAGAACAACCTAAGATCTACTAAATCATACAACTTTGAGGTGTTTGTCCATTTTTTGTTCAAACATTTTTGGTGCTTTCACTGAGAAATAGAAACTCGAAGCTTCAGCTTCATCCACTTAACAATTTTCCTAACAGCATTGTTCGCCACTCGGAAAACATGCCTCCCAAACAGAAAAAAGATGTTAACAAAGGAAAAAACATCGCATCCAGCAGTCTTCCGGATCCAGCTGTCACGAATCAAGTAAATCGTCCTCCTCCAGCAACAATAACAAATGAAGGACAGGCTAACTCAACCATTCCTGCCACAGAACAGCCTGCAGCAATTACTAGGGCAGATTTGGACAGAGTTGTGGTTGAAGTAACTAACCGCTTCACGTCCCAACAAGAAGCCTTGGTGGACCATCTCATGTCACGCTTAAGGGACGCCGAAGAGTCCAACCGCAACACTGAATCATGGGGCGAGTCCCAGTCTGGAGGATCTCGGAGACAACAAAGATTTTCTTTCTTCGAAGAAGCTAATGGCAGAAGTAGCCATGGTAGGGGCCGAGACCGAGCGCAGCCCGAAGTTAGGCCTGAGGAAACGTTTGGTGTCGAACCCAACGGGGGAGGTACCGGACGAAGGTCAACTGTAGCTGAGCCTGTCATGTTGCCTAACCACGGAAACACCAGTGAACGGGGCCGAGCCAGAGTCCAGCCCGAAGTTGGACCCGAGGAAGTGCTTAGATCAGAACCCAGCAGGGGAAGATCGAGGCCAGGGCCAACTGTAGCTGACCCTAGCATGCTTCCAGAAAATCAAAGGCAGCCGCCGGAAAATATGAGGAATGATAGACGCTACCATCCCTACAGGTCGTCTGGACGAGATCAATCCCACAGAACAGAACCAAACTCCTTTCTATCTGCTCCAAATTCTGATGAAAGGATGGCACGCTTATTCAGAGAGTGCATCCAACGGGAGCAAAGAGACCGAGGTATAGGCGCTAGGGTGACCAGCCCTTTCGCCCGCAACATTGAAATTGCTATCACTCCCCGGGAATGGAAGATGCCAACAATGGAACCTTACAAGGGAACCTCCGACCCCGTCGTCCACTTACAAAGATACACACAACACATGCTCATGAGTGGAGCAACAGAGGGAGTACTATGCAAATGCTTCCCATTATTCTTAGCAGATCTCGCTACCTCCTGGTTCTGTCATTTACCCCAGGGATCCATCAGCTCATGGGAAATGTTGAAAGAACGATTTATCAGTCAATTCCGCATTCATGTGGAACAACCTAAGGATGCTTATTCCTTATCCAGCATCAAACAGAAACCCGGAGAGAAACTGCAGCAATACCTAACCCGATTCAACGCCGCAGCGGCCGTGGTCCAAGATGCCGACGAGAAGCTTATCCTAATGGCCCTCTGTAGTGGTGTGCATCCGGATACTAAATTTGCTAGAAGACTGACAAAAGAAAAACCAGCTACTTTACCCGATTTCTTCCATGAAGCTGGAAAATATATGAGACTTGAAGACGCCGTCAGCAAAATAGGGCAGCTCACGGCAACACGCCCGCTATAGCAAAGGACATTCGAAGATTTGACTTTAGGGATAATGCTGGGGGCAAAAAGGGGGAAAAGCGTCCATATCAGCCAGGACCAAGATTTGACGCTTACACCCCTCTAAATGAAACAATCGAAAATATCTTCCTGGCCACTCAAGACGAAGTTGAATACAAACGCCCCCCACACAAGAAGGAATCAGATAACGCAGTTAAGTCTGGAAAATTCTGCCGCTTCCACGAATCCCATGGGCAGGATACCAATGAATGCCATCATCTCCGGGACTTGATTGAAGAACACATCAAAAGAAGGAGACTGGAACGCTATGTAAATGGTGCATTCAACTAAGTCAATATGATATCACCTACCATCCTCGCACCGCCATCAACGAACAAGGCTCGGGGGCAGGTGTGGTAATAATCACTCCCAAGGGAAATGAACTACACTATGCTATAAGGTACGGAGTTCTATTCAAAATCATATCAGACAATGGACTTCAGTTTGACAGCGAGGAGTTCGCCAACTGGTGCCAAGAGCACGGAATTCACAAAAGCTTCTCATCCCTAGCTTATTCCCAGGCAAACAGACAAGTCGAAGCCGTCAACAAAATTCTGAAAACTCTGGTCAAAAAGAAGCTCGAAAAATCAAAGGGCGCTTGAGTGGATGAACTCCCTATGGCACTATGGGCCTATCGCACACCTTTCAAAACATCAACAGGGCATACTCCTTTCTCTTTGGCATACGGATCGGAGGCTATGCTCCCAGTTGCAACCATCGTGCCTTCCCATCGTAGGATCCACTATAACCCAGAAGATAAAGAAGAACTCCTTCACATGTCTTTGGATCTAATTGAGGAGAGAAGAAATGATTCAGTCCTCAAAGCAGCAGCCCACAAGCAAAAGGTGGCAACACAATACAACTCCTAAAGATCTCCACAACGGAGCTTATATTTTGTCAACAGTGGACGGGGAGGTGTTCCAGAGGGCATGGAACATCCAACACCTTCGTCGATACTCTTCTTAACTTGTACTGCCCATATGAAGCGAATTAACAAAGAGAATCAGTGGACGTAGGCATTTTCGTGCCGAACCACTTTAAATCAAACTTGTCTCTTTTTAACTTGTTCCTTCATATCTTGGCTGCTTGTTAACTGTATCCTTTTCTGTTGAACAAAATCCTGTGCGAATAGCATTTTCATTCAAGGCACTCCACAGCGCAACTTCTCCTGGACAAGACCTAACAGGTACTATGCGAATCTATGCCCTCACCAATGAGACACTTTCGCTCCGGCATCCCTCTGCTGTGAGTTAACTCATTGCTCGCGACGGCCCTTAAAGCCAACTGTAATGAGCCGATTATAAGCCACCGAGAAGGCCGACTATAGCCGAGGCAGCTCATTACGGCTTTAGGCTCGCCGGCAACTGTGAACCGACTATAAGCCCCAACATAAGGTGTGGCCAGCCAGGGGCAGTTCACAGTTGACGATCGGCACCCACGCTAGCCGGCCACAGTAAATCGAATAATACCCACGATTACGGGCCATAATGGCCCGGGTAGTTACTGTGCGCGATCTCGGCTCCGATGTGTCTTAAGTGCGGCTGTGGTAAAAAAGAATTAACTCCCCGCGGAGGCGTAAGATGGGTGACTAATGTCTCCAAGACCCACAGCTAGGGAAAGTGACTACAAAACCCGTTTGCCACGAACTTAAGCACACCGAAGGCCTTCCGTGATTGGAAGTTTTACTTTTTTCACATATTTTAATTTTACTTGAGAAACTATTCTCCTATCCTCTGTAACAATTCTTGAAGTACAGGACACAGAACGGGAGACACTCACTAATAGAAGTGGATATTCACAGCAAAATACTGGACCGCATCCCTTACTCGGTCACACAGGATATTCAAAGCTGCCATCTACAAGAAAGATATAAAGGACGGTATTTCCTCCTTTCATATGTAAACACATGACTATAATCTATTCACACCTCACGCTAACATTGCAAGTCATAAAATTATGCTTTAAACAAGAACCCGACATCAAACACAATTTGATTAAAAGAATATGCATAGCTATACAACATGTCAAAATAGCAACAAACATTCAAGAGACGACAAAATCAGCCTAAGTTAAAGAATTACACGTCAAGAATAGAGCTATCTATTACAAGTAGCAAACAATTACAATCTAAGAGTTACTTTACTGTTTTAAGACTAACATATACAGCCATGTCAAGTCTACAAAAAGAATTTTCCAGGTCTAATCAGGGAGCTGGTTGCGTCCTAGTCTTGTCCTTGCCCTGTTGCCCGCCTGTCCGATCAGAAAAAGAATTCATTAGTGATAAGCAACCAAGTTAACAAAAAGACTAGAAAGGAAGACTTACCAGCACCTGCTTCTTGGCCACCCTGGTCGTCATCCTCTACCTGCACACCTGCCTCCTCAGCAGCAAGCAACCGCATACCCTCCTTTACCGCCACCTTCTCCTCCTTGGCAAACTGAGCAGTGACCGCATCCATGCTGAAAACCACGCCACCATCTTTATCCGCATCGGCCTTAGCCTCCTCCAAAGCCCGAAGATAGATCTTAGCCATGACCCTGGGATAATCGTCCATCCAGGATAGGTTGCCCTGCTTCCAGGTTCGGAAGTACATGTCTTGAAGCATTTCGTCCATCATCTCCTCGTTTTCCTCAAACTCCCTCATCCGGGCCTCGGAAGCCGACAACCTTTCAACGGCGGCATCTCTCTCTGATCGGTATCTCGAGCAGTCAACCAGTAGGGATTTCTGCATTGCCTCCATCTCCTCCCTCAACTTGGCTTGAGCAAGCTCTGCAGCCTCAAGTTTCCCGGATAGCTCCCCTATCTGCTCAAGATCCGCCTTCCGGACCTCGTCCACTGTGGCAATGGCCATATCGATCCGTTTCCCGCAGGTAGCTTCCATTTTTCGCAGTTCAGCCCGGCTAGCCTCTTCCATGGTTTTCTTTAGTCGTCCAGAAGCAGCCTCATGTTGGGAAATCTGAATGGCCTGGTCAGCAAGCTGCTTGGCCTGATCCGAAACCACCAATCGAAGTCGGATGTTGGCACTCCCAATCTCCTCTCCAGCCTTAACCAGCCGGGCATGATGCTCCATCAGCTTCCTAGTCTCCTCCGCCACCCGATCAATATTAGCCTTGGCCTCGTCTCCCATAGTAACTATCCGAGTGGTAAGTAGATCAAGATCTAAGGACTTAGCCTCGTCAAGCACCCATACCATGGGATTGAGGGGAAGAAGGTGCTCACCAGTAACCTCGTCAAAGATAATATCGTGGGAACTTGGATCCAGATCAGGGTGACCCGCAAATGGATTACGAGCCAAATCAGGACGGTCGATATGAGTAACGGAAGGGTTTCCGGACGGGAGCGGAGAGGGTGCAAACTCGCTATCCTCCTCCGTGATATCATGAAGAGGCTGAGCCGGGAGCTGAGGACCGGGCGAAGGTTCGGATAAAGGGTGACTCCTCTTTCTCCGCTGAATTCCCTCTTCAATAACCCCAAGGAGAGGACGGTAGCCGACTACGTCCCCGGAGCGGTGGGTCGAAGGCTTCGGCTTGGCGGAAGTTTTGGAAAGCTTGTATTGCTCAAGCCTGTGCCGAAGATCTGAGGCCTTGGATATCTTGTCGGCTCCTGGTATAAAGAACAAGTGTCACAAACTTACATCACTATATAATTCAAGAAACGCGGTAAATTACGAGTTGAGAAAAGAAAGAAAGCGCGTCTATTATACAAACCCTAGGGAGAAGTAGGATACTGCAATAAATCCTGGATTTCCTTCCAGGACGGGAGCGGATCATAAAATATTCCTAAGTCCTTATCATTAATGAAGCATGCAGGAGTCAAGAGTTCACCTTGAATCGTCGAAGCCACCTTGGCCGGAGTAGTCTGAGAAGACTCGCTTGCACCGGTCCCAACTTTGCCCGTTTTCCCGTTTTTCTCTACCAAAGCCGGATCTTCGTCCTGCCCCTCGAAAGCCTGGTGGAACGCATCATCCATCCACTCCTGAATCTCACCCGCTTGCCCAGGCAGCAGGGCCTCGGTGCCATCTCCACCCTCACCTCTTTCCTCCTCCACGTCTTCCTCCCCCTGAGTAAGTGGACAATTGCTGGGAGAAGGACCGTCCGATCTCTTAAGTTTCTTACCTCCGACGGCTGGAGGTTTTGTGAAAGGTTTTCTCTTTCCACTCTCTGCTGCAACACCTCCCTTAGCCTGAGCAGCCACCCTCTCCTCTGCTGTTTCCCTCAGCTTGACCACTGACTGCTGTGGAAGAATCAAGTTATACTCTAGAAGGGCCGCATTTCTAATCAGGAAGGCAGCTGATCTATCTCTCCCAAGGATAGCTTCTATCTCAGCCGCCGTTTGAACCAAGCGATCGGTCTCCACCACCGCAAAGCCACCTGTCGCTAGCCAAAAAGAAGACGTATGAGAAGAAGTATTACAACCAGAATAGCATAAGAATTGGGCTGGAGCTGGAACGGTGCAATTTTCAAATAGGCGAGGAAGCTCACTACCCAAGCATTCAGAGGCGGGATGGCGCCACACATACAATGGTATCGGCTATAGGCGAAGTACCCCTCGGGAGGGTTAAATGGCATAGCCCCTGGCTCTGGCAGCATCATGCGTGCCCTATCAATGCCAAAGGAAAGGGAGATGGCATCAAGATGGTCTTCTTTGAGAGAGCTGGGATAGCAGTCCGGGGGAGAATTCAGAAGCTCCTGCGGACCGTACCCGTCCACTAGTGATCTCGGGGTTGGTCCGTGACGTTCTGGATTCGGCTGAGCTGGGGGCACGGCGGAGGAACTTCCTTCGCCCCCGGATTTCTTTTTATCCGATCGAGTTTCCTCTTTACGAGACATTATCTGCAAACACAAAGAAGAATGTCGTTAGAACAAAGGATGTAAAAAAAAAAGGTAAGTATGTAATATGGAATTTTCACTCATGAAATCAGAATGCTCAAACTCCCGTTGTCATTCGATAAAATAAATGCAAAACTCTCAAGGCCATTCGGTAGTTCTCATATCCATTCGGCATTCCCAGTTCCATCAGTGTATATAGATATACAACTACCTTCGATAAACCATTCATCCAACAATAGAAAGGATCTCACCTGAGTCAGTGAAAATAGGGAAGTTGATTCGGCCACCAAGTTGATTCGGCTACCACTTTGATTCAGCCACCAAGTTGATTCGGCCACCAAGTTGATTCGGCTACCACTTTGATTCGGCTACCAAGTTGGTTCGGCTACCACGTTCGATTCAGCTACAAAGTTTGATCCGGCAAGAGCAAATGTTTAGTTCGGCAGGTAGGAAATAGCAAAGGCGTACGGTCCCTACTTATAGACAAAAGGACACGACCGGACCATCTAGTTCGGCATCCAAGAGCCCAATGAAAATTTCAAAACAAAGCGCGGCACATGCCGGCATATGCCCCACTTTGGGGGGCAAATGTTGGGCGCATTCTCACCCAGAAGGCCTCGAGACCAAGAAGCTTGATTCAACCATCCAGGCTTGCAGGAACTCATTCGGCATTCTCGTTCTCCAGAGTTCATTCGGCATCCTCGTTCTCCAGAGTCCATTCGGCAAGAACTCATTCGGCATTCTCATTCTCCAAAGTCCATTCGGCAAGAACTCATTCGGCATTCTCATTCTCCAAAGTCCATTCGGCAAGAACTCATTCGGCATTCTCATTCTCCAAAGTCCATTCGGCAGGAACTCATTCGGCATCCTCGTTCTCCAGAGTCCATTCGGCAGTCTTAGGCAACTGCCGGACCAACCTCCTTCATGCAACTGCCGAACCAACCCACCTCCAAGCTTCGCCGAACCAATTCATCTCCTACTACCGGACCAAGGCATGCCAGGCCAGACCACATCAGCCCAGGCCCACCAGCAGCTATATACCTCCAAGACCCCTACCCCCAGCCCCACTCTATAAATAGAGGGGCAGGGGTACAACAATGGGGGACAAGTTGGAGAGCTTAAGCATGGAAGGAACTTTCAAACAATTTTCTTTTACTTGTACCAAAGCTTTGTACTTGTAATCATAACAAAAGAAGAGAAATAACATATAAAGTGGACGTAGGCACATTCTGGCTGAACCACTATAAATCTGCGTGTCTTTTTACAGTTTAGCCCCTGCTTTTCATATATTTGCATAATTCTCCAAAATCACTAAGAACAACCTAAGATCTACTAAATCATACAACTTTGAGGTGTTTGTCCATTTTTTGTGCAAACAATATTAGAAGCTCTATAACACAGTTTGAACAAATCAACAGTAGACAAATTGGCATTTTTTACTTTTATCGTCGAAAGAAGATTTTGTTCCATATGAAGATAGCGGTAACTACGAAAGGCTGAAGGAAAAAACACCACGAACGCATAAAATCAAACCTTGATGGTGATCCAAAATAAAAACCAAATCACAATCTTCTTCAAGCATTTGTTTAAATGATTCAAAAACCACTTCCAATTATCCACATTTTCTAGAGAAACTATACTCATAGCTAAAGGGGAAAAAACTACAAAAAAAGATATATTAAAACAAACTTTAATCAAATATTAACTGAATTCTGATACTAGCCAATAGTTAAACTCCGATCCACATATGAACTACATTCTGATACTATACAATATACTTTTTTAAATTATGATACCAACCATTATCTAAATTTTGATACCAAATATTAACTAATCTAGTACTACACAACAAAACTTTTTTAAAATCAAATACCAAACTCAAGTAAAATTTAATAGACAAAAGTACCAAATTCCGATACTACGCAATATAATTTTTTTTTCCTGATACCAACTATTAACTAAATTTTCATAACACAAAGTAATTAAATTCTAACACCACACAATATAACTGTTCTTAAATTCTGTATTGCATATAAGATTCTGACACTAAAATGTAACAAAATTCTGAACTAAATATTTTGTACATTAATAATGAAAAAACAATACAACTACATTAAAATGAAATAAAAACATACCTTGATTATCATTTTTTGTAGTAGCTGTTGGGGTAGATTTACACAACTGACTATAAATCAACGCAAATAAATGCAAAAGTAATAAGATCGTGTTGTAGTGCGATAAAACAAACAGTAATAAGAGAATCTAAACAGCAAAGCATAGAAAACAGATAAAGAGTTCACACACAGATTTATAGTGGTTCCGCTATTGCGAGATAATGCACATCCACTTTAGGGAGAGGAGATTTTTTCACTTTCTAAAAGAAGAAAATTTACAAGATTGATAATGGAGGCTAAGAAGAAGAATAAGAAATACAACTTGAGTGGATGATACTAATCTCTACAAAATGACTATCTTTATATAAAGATTATTACTTATGATTGAAGTAATTGATTTATGGTTATAAATCAATGCCTCATCAATTCTACTATTCATATGAGAAATGTTTATCAATTTGATTATCTAGTTTCCTCCAATTTGCACACGCCTGATAAGATTCCTCCTTTAATAAGCTGATTAGGTAATTGTTTGATTACTTCAATCTTCTAGATAATTCTCCTTCTCATGTTGATAATTTATTGCCCTCTTTATTGCAATAAAAGAGGCAATATATTTGAGTCATTATCTCGGATGTCTTCCAAATCTTCTTTAATTTGAAATATTGTATCATCGAAATCAATAATATCTTCCAAATCTTCTCTAATATGGAAATATTATATCATCGAAATCTACCAATCTCAACATTGATACTATATCTCCATCTAAGCCTACTAACTCCACCTTCATCCTCTTCTCCAAGCAACTCTCGGACAAGACACTATTGATACTTCCTCAATGAGCTTCGGCATGGCCATCACCCATTGCACTTTGTCAACAAACTCTGGCAAGGCCACCGCCTACTAATAAAGTGTTGAAAGTACCCTCTCCATGTAGGACCTGTCAATCTCCATAATCGTCTCCATCTACCAACTCATTCTCCTCATGTGCCACCAAGTAGCACCTAACACTTCAGCAAGCGAATCAAGTTTGAGCAATGCTCGAACTTTGCACTAGGTCTAGCCTTATATTTCTCATTGTCCTTCAACTTGTATACCCACTTACATCCTATAGCTCAGCTTCCTTGAGGGGGTGGTACGAATTCCCAAGCCTGATTCTTCTTCAATGAATCCATCTCCTCCTCCATGGCATGCATTTCAAGCTGGCACTCGAACCCATGGCTTCTTTAAGGTTGAAAGGCTCATCTTGCACTATATACAGTGCGTAGTCAAACTGATCATCAAGGCTAAGATTGATATAGTTCCAGTCTCCATACCTATTTGGTGGTTTTTTAATTCTACAGCTAGCCCGAATATGTGTTACTTAGCCTAAGCTTCTATCAAACCACCTTGATCTGAATCATCTCTAGCTTCATGACCATCACCATCGTTGCTAGAGGAATTTTATGGACCTTCATCTGATGTGTTAACGACTACAATTAATCTGCCTTCTTTTGCAGCTCTAACTCTACTACTAGGCTGATATATGGGAATAGTTTCCATCTCCTTAGGCCTTTCAGCTTCTGAATCTACTGAACTAGGTGGACTCTGCTTCATCTTGAACATAGCGAACTCATCGAATGTGATATGACTTGAGTGCACTATCTTCCAATCAATAACGTCCCATATGCGATACCCTTTGATGCCTTTCGTATAGCCCAAAAATTGGCCTTCATAAGCTCTAAGCCTCCAACTTGTCATTTCCTGTATGGTGAACATATACAGGGCTACCAGATATGTGAAAATAACTGATATGTGTAGATGTACCTTTCCATCTTTCCTCTAGAATCTTCCCATCAATGGCTGAGCATGGAATTCGATTGATAATATACGCTGCAGTCGATAAAGCTTTAGCCCAAAAACCTTTAGATAAACCCGCCGCCAATCTCAAACAATGAGCTTTCTTCAGTAGAGTCCTATTCATCCTTTTAATGACTCCGTTTGATTGGGAAATATCTGGGTGTTGTGAAGTGTCTTTGAATTCTATACTACTGAAAGAAATCTATGAATTCCTTAGAAAACAAACTCACTGCCATTGTCAGATCTCAGCACCTTCACATTCCTCCCGACTTCATTCTCTACCGGTGCATTCCAAGTTTTGAATTTCTCAGACGACTTCGACCTGGCTATCATCACGAACACTTAAAACTTTTGAGATTAGTCATCGATAAAATAAATAAAATAGTTAACTCCTCCAATTGAAGCTGTAGCTATGGGTCCCAAAATATTCGTATCGACATACTATAGTACTACTTTGGACTCATGTCTACCAACACCAATAAATACCTTTGTCTGCTTCCCCAATACTCGTTCCTGGCAGAATTGCAAATGGTTGAAGCTTTCACCCTTCATCATCTTCCTTCTATGAAGCAACTCCAAGTTCTTCTTCAAAACATGACCTAATCCGAGATGCCAAATTTTAGTGGAATCCAAAGCTCATGAACTATCAACTCTAACACATGACTCTCCAAGTAGATCCTTTCAGTAGATAAAGATTCTGAACTTTTACTCCTTTCATTAATACAAGAGCACCACGTGTCACCTTTAAGCTATCTGACTCTATCGTAATCCTACAACCTAAAGATGCTAGCTGACCCAAATACAATAGATATTTCCTTAAACCTGGAACATAGCGGACTCTATGATAGTGCGCACCACACCATCGTGCATGCGCATACACATTGATCTATCTCCTAATAACTTGCAAGTAGCATTGTTCCTTATCAATATGGCACTCCTTCCTTACCTTCATAATAACAAAAATACTCCTTCCTAGGTGTCATATGGAAAGACGCCCCTAAATACAACACCCAACGGTCTGATACATTAGAAATAGATGCAGTCAACACATCATCAGAAACAACCTTTTCCACTGCTATAGACGAAGAAACATCCGCTTTATTTCTCTTTCATAAACCTGGACAATCTTTCTTCCAGTGGTCATGCTTCTTACAATAATGACACCGTTATCTCTAGACTTGCCTCTCCAACCACTTTCTGGCTTCCTCGACTTGGAACGTCTTTTGAAATTATTCTTCTTCTTCCCCTTTTGTAACGACCTGTATTTTTAACGATAAGATATTTAAATAACTGATTTAAATATTGAATCGGTAATTATTTAAAGGTCCAAAAATATGATTTTTGCATACAATTGAATCAGGAATCGAGACCACTTCCATTGAGTTAGATCGACATTGTAAATTAAAATAAGTATAAGCATGGTTATATTTGGAGATCAGATGATCCGATAGCCAAAGCAATCTCAAAAAGCGGGAAACTATCATCCTAGAGCGCTTTCTCAAAAAGCGTTGAAATTTATAACATTGGAACCGAAAAAATAAGGTGATATACGCTGACGAGTTTGATTGCGATCGGATGCGTCATATGATCATACAAGCTTGAAACGTACAACGATTTATTTAAGAAATTAAATAAATAGTATTAATATATTAATATAAATAATCACCTAAACCCTCTCTATCTAAACCCAAGACTGTTCTATTGCCTATAGACATAAATCATGGCCTCCTCTTCTCAAATCTTTTCGAAAATAGAATCGAGTGATTGACTCAACGAAAATCGATGAAACCAGGTCTGTTGAGCTCGTATCGGAGAGAGCTTCGCATCCATATGCACTTTGAAGGGTGAGATCACCATTGAGGCACTCGACATTTTTGGGGTCGTGACTAGGGTTAAGGTTCATTCGAGAAAGAGGAGGAGTTAGGCGAAGGCGATTGCACCATCTTCTTTCTTATGTGGAGGAGCACCTTTGCTCCAAGTTTCACCGAGTCTGATCGCCTCTAAGAACATGCGACATTTTTGAAGGTCGACGGCATAGTTGACGTTGTGATTTACAGGGAGAAGCGAGGATGGCCGAGCTTGGGTGCATTGCAAAGTAGGTTCGTAGCAGAGTTCGTTGGAGAGGATGGCTTGCAATTTCATCGAGTATATATGGAGGAATTGGTGGTGATACATGCGTGTAAGTTGGGTTCGTGCACTGGACTGTAGATGCGTGTACAGCTGATTTAAGAATTGGGGAAGAAGGCCTATTAAGGTAATTAATTTGTAATCAAGTCAATTAATTATTCAGTTAATCCAAAATCGTATTTAATCCATATCTTTTGCATAAGAGGTCAGTTTTGGATGCAGTTTCTTGTGTTGTGCTCGTGATGGAAGCTCTACAACCTGACGTTAGATTGGTCAGCTTTTGTTAAGGCGAGTGATATTTTCCCTCATCATACTATAATTGTTAGTATAGCATAAAAATGACGTTTTGAAATTATTTCTAACATTAAAACATGAATTTTAATATATTTAAACCTATATCTTATTTATAGAAGAATTAAAAAAATAGTTTTAAAATGGTTTTAAATCAAACATCACATTTTTCCTACTAACGCACCATTTTAACGATATTGCTAGACTAAGGATATTTTTGATATCAATCCCATATTGTTTGCTTGAATGTATTGTATGTGTGTTATTATAGATGTATGTAGGCTATTATAGATGTTTGTATGATTGTTGGTTGCATGTACACTTGTTTGCTTGGTTTGGTTGAAAATGCCAATCGAAGACGATATAGTGTTAGAAAATATCCCATAGGATAGGATTTCATGCATATAGTTTTGTGCATATTGATCGATCTGAAGACGAAAGATAATGGACTTAAGGATTTGTTTTGGACTTTGGGATGGATGTCGAACATTTTCTTTTGGTTTGTACTTAGCCATTTTTGGGTAAGTACACGACCAAAGTGGTCATTGTCAACTACTCTAGAGTGGTCGGTATCTACCACTATTGATAATGGCCGATTGGCTAATTTTGACGTGGACGACGGAGAGGCTTCGAGGAGCATAATATGACGTTCGTTCGTTTGACATTTGATTTCAATGTTATAACTCTTCGACAAGTGGTTTTGGCGGTGAAGCAAGGATTTGACGCTTCGACACGATGACTTTGTTACTTGATGATGGTGGCTCATGATGGGAAGTGATGGCTTCAGTGATGGGATAGCTATACTTTGAGATGCAGAGTAGATGACTATGAGTCGTATTGAGGGGACTATTAGAGGAGGGTCACGGGATGTATGAAGAGATTCTATGACTAATGATGGTTGTCTACAGTAGTTCTCGACCTTAGTGACTTCATGACAGAAGTCGTAGGGATAATTCCAAGATGAGTTCTGCTATTGATGATGTGTGTAAATGATTGATGATAATCAAAAATTCGAAGAGTACTCGTAAAGCAAAGGTAATATATGGTACTTATTTGAGCCACGATGGGCTTTGATCTACATGACGGGCGATCTAATCTCCATGACATGCAATCTTTTACTCTATATCAGCCATGACGGACGTTTAGTATCCTGGCCTACTGGGTGGCATGGATTTGAGAACTGTGGAACCAAGACATTGTGTAGTCCTTGACCATAGCTGGTCGTTCGAATTATCACGTATCCAATGCACTGAGTGAGTGATGTGAGGATGGATGATAGATGTTATGTTTGATTTGGTTATTTATCACTCTATGGATGTCACATGACGTAGTTACCTTTGATATAGATTTTACCCGGACTCCCATTAGTACTTGAATGTATAGTACACCCATGATGACTATGATAGAGTAGCATATATCCTATGCTATGTGCTAACTCTTTGGACAGGTTAGGTATGATTCTCCATACCTTCTGTTCCATATACTATGTCGACTTATATAGTATTTTGAGGTTTTCTATCGCTCACATCAGACTATTGTCTGACTCGAGGTTTTATGCTTTGCTTCTTATTACCTTGGGTACTCTTAAATGAGTAGAATAGAAAGCAAGTGTAATCGATACATTGAGTTTTGCAGATGGACTAGCAGGAGGCGACACTTTCTCATACTTATATTTGGCCTTATAGTTGTATATTCCGATTTGTGGCACCGTGGAGCCTTGGCAATGTTGACTTGCTATTATGAGAGATAGTTTATCAGTTGAATTTATCTATCAATTGTATAAGCCCTATTACTTTTTTGTATAACTGTATGAGCCTGTGTACTCTGATTTTGTAGTTCATGTAGTTATTGCCATATCGTCTATTTTATATCAGTGACGACTATTATATTTTATTCGATGCGCTGTGGAAATACGACAGGTTCTTTGATTGTATTAATGTTTTATTCTTTCTCTTCTCTTTTCTTTTCTTCTCTTCTCTTATCTTCTTTTATTTCCCTTACCAATCGTCCTACATCGATCGGATGCTCCAGCAGCGCACTATTCGGTTGTATAAGCATTAGAGGTGTAGGGCAGTCATCACATTTAGTATCAGAGCTTAGGTTACACGATTAACCTGGGTTGATATCGTGATCCAGTAGAGATAAGGTAGGGGTTCTTGTCTTAGACTAGATCGAGAGTATACATATACACGAGAGAGTGCATATTTGTTTTATATTTTGATTTTCAAAACTATTTAGTAAATATAGTATATAAGTTGTATTGCGCACACATGAGTGCTATTGATGTAGTTTTTCTTATGAGAGACCGATAATCCTTATTATAGATGTCAAAGGCAAAGGAGGATTCACTGTAATGACCCACCTTTTTGGATGGTTTAAATCGACAATAAATCACACATGTCAAACTCAAACCATTCAAAAGGGAGGATTGTTATGGGGTAAATAAGAAAAAGAAGAGAAAGAAATAAAACAAACACAGAATCTCACAGCGAAATGACAAAATATAATAATCAAATAACAGTTCATGAAGCTGTTTACAAATAACATTTGATTACACTTCTACAATACAAATCAGAGTACATACAACAAGAATAAGTAAATAAATGCAGTGGAACAACATGATGCAGCGGAATAAATAAAATAAATAATATTAGTGTACAATCTTTGTCTTCATCCTCCATAAATAAGTTCTTCAATACACTGAAAAGCTCAGACTGACCCGAGCGAATTAAAAAGACAAAACACTCGAGTCAGAACTAAAAGATCTTATGTAAGTAAAATCAAAAGAAAAGAAATATGAGTGTAACGGCGTCAGAGATGTTTATGGGGTTTGACATCTCCTATCCAGTTTCTAACGTGAGTGCAATAACTTAAGAGATGTTCGTGATTACCTTCTCCCAAGGATCCGTTAAACTATCTACTATGTAGTACAATACGCTATTATAATATGTCTATAGTAAAGTAAAGTATTAAAATAGCGTTAAGACGTTACCCATATCCCCCTTAACAGCTTTATATATTCCCGTAGTCTATACAGTACCATAAGCTCCACCAAACCGGTGGTTTACCCAGAGGGAACTCCATAGGTACAGTACAAAACAAACTCGTAGTGGGCGCGATAAGGCATGTGACAAGGCATGCGAGGGAATTCCCAGGATAGGATACTACCGTTTTGCAGATCCAGACTGGTGGTAATGGCTAACAGCTACTACCGCCCACCTTGGAACACACTCCCATAATCAAAATCGAGGGGTGGCCACCAAATCAATCACAAAGTCATAATATGGTATCAAAGAAATGTGAACGATAGGAGGAGCGACCTCACTTGGCCCGGCAAAGCTCCTGTTTTTGCCACATTAAGCTGACTCACGGAAGTCAGGGCTACGTAAATACCTCATACAAAATCATTTACCAAACCATCCTACTTCATTCTGGAATCTCCACCACGTACACAGTTGTTAAAGAGATTTTCATTATTGGCAGAGAGTATGACAATATCTGATCCCGGTCTCTTTAACAACCAAACGCTTATTTCACATCGGATGGTTCTTTTACATTTTCAAAACCGGTTCATAATTGATATCAAAATATCATATTCAATTCAAACTATATCACTTTCAAAATCATATTCACTTTCGAAATCATATCGACAAAATAGATTAAATCCACATTTCAAAATCATCACATTTACTCAAATATGTCATTTCATTAGAAAGTATCATTTCAAATCCAACTTAGGTTATGACATCATTTAACCATATTCGCTTTTAAATCAAGGATTTAAATATAAATACTTCCACTTTACACAGCCTGAAATTTAGAATAGTTTAAATAGTTTAAATAGTTTAGAATAGTTTAAAATAGTTTAACTAGTTTAAAATAGCTTTTAAATGGTTAAAATACTTTAAATATAGTTTTAAATGGTTTTTAATAGTTTAAAATAGATTAAAATAGTTTAAAATATTTTAAAATAGTTCAAATACTTTAAAATAGTTTAAATACTTTAAATTAGTTTAAAATACTTTAAAATAGTTTAAATGGTTCAAATATAGATCAAAATAGTTTAATATAGTTTAAATCATTTAAAATAGATTAAAATAGTTTAATATAGTTTAAAATAGATTAAAATAGATTGAAATAGTTTACAATAGATTAAATATTTTAATAGTTTTAAAATAGGTTAAAATAGTTCAATAGTTTGAAAATCTTAGAAATTAGGATCTAAAAATTATATATCTTTAAACAGTTTATAATAAAATGATTAATTTGAAATTAATATCAAAATTAAGCCATTTCTTTCATTTCGACACATCTGGACCATGTCTGGCTTTCAAATCAACTAACTAAAATTGGTCTTTCAATTCAGATTCTCATTTAAAACCATTTAATCAATATCGATTTCAAATCCATGTTAAAAATTATCAATTTAAACCACTTCAAATTAAATAGATTTCAAAGTTATATTCAAACATTTCAATAACTCAATTTCGATAAATTTCATTTATGCTTCAAAATTCAACTTTGAAATTTCCATTTTAATTCTTTTAAACAATTCATTAAATCAAATTCAATTTTAACATTTAACGCTTGGATTTTCGAAAATAATTCAGTTTATATAAATCAAATTCTATTTCAAAATATCATTTAGCTGAATTCAAAATTTAATGATTTAAAAATCATTTAATTTAACCAATCCGGTGTCCGTATATAATTTTCTACCCTATGGTCAAGTTATACGGATGTATATCATTTCAACCCACAATAATTTAAATTTACGGGTATATATCATTTCAACCTGCAATCCCGAATTAAAATAAAATCCATAAAATTGCTTGGGTCTAGCATTACAACCCAAAACGATTTCTCACTAATCTATAGATCGTTCGGTATGTATCATTTCAACCCAAAGGGATTTCTAACAATAAACTAAGAGAACTTGCAGTGTTATAACAATGTAAATATAACATCCTGTAACGACCCAGTATTTTGGACCATTCAAATCGACAATAAATCCACATATGTCGGACTTGAATAATTCAAAACAATGGGTTGTAAATAAAATTTGGCAAAACTCAGCATATACAGTAAATAAAATAATTACAGATCACAGACATAGAGTAATATAACAATAATTCAGTGGAAACAAAAGGATAGTAGTTCATGAAGCTACTATATATATATAACAGAGTTAAACTAGATACAACAGAAGTCTCGAATACAATAGATATCTCAATACAATAATCAAATACAAGATCTGAATACATCACTGGAATCAACTGAATAACTGAAAGCAGGATCGATAGATAGCTGGATCTCCAAGCGAAGCTCCAACTCCAAAGGTGAGTCTCAAATGCTGTATCACTCAGTCTGACCCGAGCGTAAAGCAAAACACAAAACACTCGAGTCAGGATTAACATTCTTATATCAATAAATCCAACACAAGTGAAATATCAACTGAAATACAAGTAACTTAAAGGATGTTTGGGATAACCATCCCCTAAGGATCCGTTAAACTATCTACTATATATTAATATACGCTATATACAGTTGTGTCTAATCAGTAAAGTATAATCATATAGAAAATAGCGTTAAGGGGATGGTGAACCTTAACGCGGTCGGATCTTTAAACCAAAATCGTAGTGGGCTCGATATGGTAGGTGACACGGCACACAAGGAAATGCCAGGGTAGATATACCAATTACGCACACGGACTGATGGAAACGCATAGCAGCCACTACCGTTCCACCTCGAACAACACTCCCAAATCAAGGGTGGCCACCAAAAATCACAAAGTAATAGAATGGTATCGAAGAAGTGTGTCCGATAAGAGGTGCTACCTCACTGGTCCGAGATCGCTCCTGTTTTAGCCACCTTATGCCAACTCACGGGAGTTGGGTCCACGTATATACCTTAGGATCGTCGCCACCATCCTACTTCATTCTGGAAACTCCACCGCGTACACAGTTGTCAAAGTGGTTTTCGGTATCGACAGAGAGTATGTCCATATCCGATCCCAGTCTCTTTAACAACCAATCGTTATTATAACACCGTGGTCATTTCAAAATAGTTTATACTTCAAAACCAAAATATCATTATCATTTCAAAACCCAATTTAATACGATATCATTTTCACTTCAAATATATCCATTTTCAAAATCATATCACTTTCCAAAGTTATAACGCTTTCGAAATCATAGTCTTTTTAAAAATAAAAAAAAATTGGAAATCACAGCTTTGAAATCATAGTATTTTGGAAATCATAACACTTTCCTTTTAAACAGTTTAGATATTAAAATTAGTATATATAATAAAATAGTTTATAAATAAAATAGTTTATATAAATAGTTATAAGTTAAAAATAGTTTAAAATAAAATAATTTACATTAAAAATGATTTATATTAAAATAGTTTATATTAAAAAAATTATAAAGTAAAGTATCAATAGTTTTAAATATAATTTAAAATTTCTTTATAAAAATAAAATAGTTTCCTCAAATTTCACAAATCGATTCAAATTAACTCGAATTCCAAAAATTTAATTTAATCAAATCTCAAATCATTAGTTTTAACTCGATTCAGCTTCTAAATAAACCATTTCAAATTATCGATTTCAAATACAGAGCTGAACCATAAAATAAGCCATTTCAATTTTAATATATTTCAAAGCTTTAAATATTCAACATTTTAAAACTAAATTTGATAAATTTATATACATATCAGATTCACTTTACAATTATTTAGTTTTGAAATATTAACTTTATCATTTCTATAACATTTAAATACAATTTCAATTTACAAATTTAAATAAACAAAATATCCCATTTAAATATATATAAGTTTGAAATATCCATTTAAGTCACCTTTTCAAATTTCAAGTTGTAAAACACTTCTTTAAATTTCAAATTCAATACATTTAAAATCAAACTTATTTAAGTATAATTCTTAAATAAATATAATTTCAATCAATTTCAAATCATTATAAATTCTATATTTGAAGATATAGATATTAAATAAATACTTAAACATATTATTTATCAACTTTATTAAATCAACTTTAATGAATCTTTAAAATCAATATTTATCAAAACCATATATTTCTTTTCAAAACCAAAGAAATCATTTTCAAAACATTTATATATAGACCAACGGTGCCTGTATATAATTTTCTATCCTATGGTCAAGTGATACAGATATTTTCATTTCAATCCGCAATTTAAAATATATATACGGGTATATATCTTTTCAACCTGCAATCCCAAATTCAAATGAAAATCGCTTGGGTTTATCATTTCAACCCATAACGATTTTCTCCTATTCTACAGATCGTTCGGGTATGTATCATTTCAACCCATAATGATTCTATACTAATAGGGAACTTGCAGAGTGATAACATATATGATAATAAAATAACAACGGCAACAGGCATATATCAATAATATAAATAACAGATAATTGTGTCAGATGTCACAGGTGAACAGATACAGATAATGACATATATATAACAATGTAAATAACTAACAGCAGCATATTTCAATTGACATTTCAATTGAAATCAAATTTAATAAATATAAGAACATTAATCTTGAGTGATTGCTCACCTTTCGAGGCTAGAGAAGATAGGACAACACAAGGGTAAATCACAAATTCGACAACTGATCGATCCAAACAACGAAATCTCAAACGAAGTAAGGTGACACAGATTTGACCGATGAAGCTGATAGATAGAAATTGATGAGAACAAATCAAATCAACTCGATATAACAATATATATATATATTTTTTTTCAAATCAATAATTTTACTTTAAAAATAAAGTCTATATATATATATATTTGAAATTTTCAGTTCACTAATACTTATATATAAAGTAATATATATCTAGGAATTACTAATATAACTTACATAAATTTGTATATAAATCAAATAGATTTTATTTCTTAAATAAACGTGCATTTATAGACATATATGCATACGATCAGCCAGTTGAGAATCTATACATAAAAATTACATTTATAAATAATTCTACTTTATATAAACAAGTGCAACAGAGTAAATATATACATAGCAACGTACCTTATAACCAACAACCTATAAAGCTACCCAGTATCTACCATATGCAAAAGTATAAATATGTATATATGTAAAATATAAACCAAAACACTCAGCTGTAACGACCCGTATTTTTACGGATCGAAAACATCGTAAAACAGTTGACAATTGGCTGCATTGATGACAAGTCGTCTAGAGACTAAGTCTTAGGTCGTAGGAAGGTTTGGAGCGACCTAGGCATTGGGATAAGTCGGGGGAAAATTAGGTCGTATGGGGTGGCTTAGGTCGAGTGAATGACTTAAGGAAATGACCGACTTAGTAGTTAGCGTATTGGTTTAGGTTGTAGGATGGTTTGGGACGACCTACAGGACTTGACCGACCTAAGAGTTGCGGCATAAGTAAACTGGGGTGAGTTAGCGACCTAAGGAAGTTAGGTCGGCAACGACCTAAGAAGCTGGTGGTAGCAGTGAGCGACCTATAGGAATTAGCGACCTAAGGGTTAGCACAGTTGTTAGCGAGTTAGTGTGTGTTAGGTCGCGTGTTTGCTAAGTCGTAGGTCGCGTGAGTTGTTAGGTCGCAAGGAAGCGTGTCAGTGTTAGGTCGCGTAATGGTTGATTTGTTAGGTCGTAGATGACCTAAGATTAGTTAAGTCGTAGACAGGTGAGTTTCGATAGGTCGTAAGTCGCAGGCCTACTAAGTCGTAAGACGTGACATAGTTAGGTCGCGAATGCGCATTGTTTTAGGTCGCGTGAAGGGTTAAGGAGTTAGGTCGCTGAGTCGTGAGCGACCTAGGAGTTAGGTCGGCATGTGTTAAGTCGCGCATATAAGTTAAGTCGTAAGTCGTAGGATGTGTGGGTTTTAGGTCGGAGAAGCTGTTAAGTCATAAGTCGAAGAGTTCGTTAGGTCGTAGGTCGTGGCTCTATAGGTCGTGGACGACCTAATTCTGGGTGATGACTTAAGGAGGATTTCAGCTATAAATACTCGTCCATTTCTCACTTTTTGGGATCCGGATTTCGAAGCGACGAAGTGCTGCCATTTTGAGAGCTCGACTTCTACACTTCTTCACTTCTTTTCTCCACTCTAATCTAGTGATTCCATCCATCCAAGTTGAAGATCAAATTGAAGATTCAAGAGCTTAGATTGAAGATCTTCATCCTTCGAAGAGAGATTTCATCGTTTAAAGCGGATTTGTGATAGATCGAGTTAGATCCTTCGTTGTCCAGATCTGAAGTGTGTTGCTTTTGAGTTGTTTAGGTGATTTGGTGAGTGGTGATTATCTCTCACATAGATCCAAAGGAGTATATCGGATCGTTGGCTTGATTTGATGTTAAAGTAGTGATTTTCATGCATTTTTGTAAACCTAAGTATAGATCCATGTAGATCCATTGTTCATGATGATTTGACAACCATTTTACTAAGTGTTAACCTATGCAAGTTCATTTATCAAGATTATAGAGATATTGTTCATGTTTTCATGCTTGTTAGACTTTAGACTCTTTAATTACGAAATTGCCATTATTGTTATAATTGTCTATTTAGATCATATTTGAATGCTTGATTACTTGGATTTATGTTTGACTTGATTGATTGCTATGAATTAGATGATTGATGATTTGATTTAGACTGAAGATGATTCAAAGCTAAGGGAAAGGCTCTTGAATTGGAGAAGCTGCTCGTGGCATATGTAGTGGATGATGAAGCTCTTATGCATAGATTTGATGATGATGATGTTGAGATGAAGCTTTGCGAGGATGTGATGAAGCGAGGCATGATATGAGATAGTCTTGGTCTAATCCAGACGGGATCATTCCAAGCATGTTGACAACTCGGTGATATGGTTCGAGTTGAAGATAATGGTTGGCTCGAGAGGCGCTTGAGCTAGTATGAAAATAGTCGTCGAGGAGGTTGACTAGAAGGATGAGATCTCATCGTTGTTGAAGGTTCTAGCATGCTCAAAGCAAGAGTACGTTGGGCAGATTCGATAGTCCCTGAAGGCTAATGATTGATAGTCAAGTACTCTGGGCAGATTCGATAGCCCTAGGCACGGGTCACGATGACGTGCAGAGTTATGTCTAGAACCGGGGTTTCCATTAGCCCTTGACGGACGGCTGAAAGAATGTGCCGGTCATTCAATTAACGATGATATCAAGGCAATGATAACAGTGATAGCCAGAGTCATGGATGTTTGGTTGTATCGTCATTCGGTCTCAAGAGCGGTATTTTCTGGGTGCTTATCTGATCTTGGTTTAGGCCTTGGGGGTTTGTACTTGGAAAACATCGCCCTTGACTCGAGTGATAATTGCTTTACCTTAAATTGTGTGCTTTGCTATGTTTACTTCTACTTAGTGTGTGTCTGGGGGCTATCACTGTAGAAAGAGGTGGAGTGGGAGGGTTGTATTCCTATTCCTTTTCCTTTATGCTCTTTTGGTATGTTGTTAGTTAATTTACTGCTCACTAAGACTGTTGTCTGACTCAAGGCTTTATGTTTTAACTCTTATTGCCTTGGACTGTTCGCCCATTTTGGGACGGGCAGACTAGGTAGCAGATGACAGGTGTTGTTCTTGCTTTCCACGGTGTTGATATCGAAGACGAGCTGGAGAGTTGCATATTATCTTCTTATTATATGTACTGGGTGTTCCGCTGTTTGTATTTTCTCTGAGTGTTATGTAGTGAGGCTTGTTGTATTGACTATTCAGATGTTGTATTCAACTATTATGAAGTTTTATTGATGAGATTCTATTCTGTGAAGCTTCACTATATGTATGTTCTATTGTATTTTATCCATGCGCTGTGAGTAATACGATAGATTCTGTTGTTTTAATTTACCCTGACAATCGTCCATGGATGCCTGGCACACTTTACAGCGCACTTTCTCTAGGTTCAGTGCAGGGGTTATGGGCGGTCGTCACATTTGGTATCAGAGCTTTGGTTAATCGATTTTACCCAACGCTCGCTGACCTAACTACGTATGAGAGACGTAATTGTATTTTGATGGATGATTACTATATATAATATAGTAGATTAGAAGAGTTTGAGTCCTTTAAGCAGTTGTTTCTCAAGATGTTCTGACCATTCCTTTTTATAGATATTGAGAATGAGTCGAAGAGGGAGACCAGCTGCTAGGGAAGGCCGTGCTACTGAAGGGGCTGCTGATTATGCTGCTATGTTCGAAGCTATGATGACTTCGATCATGAGAAGAATGCCAGCTCCGGGGCCATCGGTGGATGTTGGAGTTCAAGTTCAAACTCTAAAGCCGGTGGATTTTGCTAAGTTGTGTAAGGACTTTACTGCTCTTAGAGGGAAGGTTTTCTTTGGAACAGAATCGACCATTGAGTCCAGAGGTGGATAGATGCTTGTAGAAGGATGTTTGGTGATTTGGGAATTGAGGATGCAACTAAGAGGAAGTTAGCATCAAGACAGCTACAAGGAAGAGCTTCTGATTGGTGGAACTCTATCACCATTGATACTCCGGAGGAAGATATTACTTGGGAGCAATTTCAAGTCAGATTTGAAGCCAAGTTCATTTCTACAGCTCAGAAGTTTGTTCTGTTCAAGAAATTTGTGGAGCTCAAGCAAAATGGAAGACCAGTTCTTGAGTATGTTTCTGAGTTTGAAGCTTTGTCCAAGTATGCTCGGTCGTATATTGAATCTTCGTACCAGAAGAATGAGAAGTTTGTGACAGGCTTGGACAGTTATCTTGGGAGGCAGTTGGTGGATCATTTGGACGATTCATTTGAGAAGCTTGTGGAGAAAGCTCTCAGGCATGAGAGTCTGTTTCCTAAGGAAGGATCTGTTGTTGCTGTGACCAGGGAAGAGTCTAAACCCCAGTAGGGTGGAAACAAGAAGAGGAAGTAGCAGCAGCAAAAGGGTAAGGATGGCCAGAAGAAGCCGAAAGGCGAGGTGACCTGCTACAATTGTCAGCAGAAGGGCCACTTCTCTAGGGATTGCAAGAATCAGAAAGTACCGATGAAGTGTCACAACTGTGACAAGCCGGGGCATATCAGGAAGAATTGTCCAGAACCATGGAAGGACAAGCAGATTGTGCAAGCTTATGCTTTTGGAGCTGTTCTATCGTCTTCGAAAGCTCCTACCGCTGAAGAGAAAGGAAAGAGTGTGGTGGTTCAAGGTACTCTTTCCATATGTGGTGTTCCAGTTAGAGTTCTGTTTGATACTGGGGCGTCGCATTCGTTTGTTTGTAGCGAACTTGTAGGCCGGTTGGGTTTAGAACCGGATATTGTTGATAGGCCATTGGTTGTGACTAATCCAGTTGGGGGTTGGTCTTGTTTGTGTATGTTATGCCGTGGTCTGATTGTATCGAGTCATGATTGCTCTTTTGTTTGTGATTGCTTTGTTCTGAACTTTGCGGGGTTCGGAATTATTTTGGGTATGGACTGGCTTAGGAAGTATGCGGCAAAGGTTGATTGGGAGAGGTTGGAGGTGACAGTCGAGAATGTGGAAGGGCGAAAGGTTGTAATACGATGTAAGCATGAGGAAGGCGTCTTCATGAGCTTCATGTATTCGCTGGTTGTTCCACGGGATGGACTGTCATCGGTGCCAATCGCTAATGGATTCGAGGATGTCTTTGACGAAGTCAAAGGGTTGCCACCGCATAGAGAGATCGAGTTTCGTATAGATCTAGTTGAAGGAGCCAGACCTGTTG
Organism: Allium fistulosum; assembly: GCA_030737815.1. NCBI lineage: Eukaryota > Viridiplantae > Streptophyta > Magnoliopsida > Asparagales > Amaryllidaceae > Allium > Allium fistulosum. Next base: position 1,210,778,219 of record CM060904.1, on the reverse strand, counting down.
TGATGCCTCTTAGGCGGATGGCGCCTAGGGAACAGCATGAGTTGAAGGTGCAAGTTGATGACCTTTTGCAGAAAGGATTCATTCGGCGTAGTGTGTCCGAATGGGGTGCACCAGTTGTGTTTGCAACCAAAGCAGATGGATCGCTGAGGTTGTGTGTGGATTATCGTGAGCTGAATAAGGTGACTAAGAAGAACAAGTATCCATTGCCGAGGATAGATGACTTGTTCGATCAGCTTCACGAAGCTAAGGTGTTTTCTCAGATGGATTTGGCAACGGGATTTCACCAGTTGAGAGTAGCTAAGGATAGTGTGCCGAAGACTGCTTTTCGGACATCATCCGGTTTCTTTGAGTGGCTGGTAATGCCGTTTGGATTGACAAATGCGCCAGCATATTTTGTGGATCTTATCAATAGAGTGTTCAGAGATCAGTTGAACAAGTTCGTGCTTGTGTTCGTGGATGATATTCTGATTTATTCCAGAACTGAAGAAGAGCACAAGACGCACTTGCGTATTGTTTTGGAAATCTTACGGAAACATCAGCTGAAGGCTAAGTTTTCGAAGTGCCACTTTTGGAAGAGTGAAGTGAGGTTCTTAGGCCATGTTATTTCTGGAAATGGAATAGCGGTTGATCCCGCTAAGGTGGCAGCAATCCAGGATTGGGTTAGACCTAAGAATGCATCTGATGTGAGAAGCTTTCTTGGATTAGCAGGATATTATCGACGGTTTATCAAAGACTTCTCCAAGGTAGCTGCACCGTTAACAGGATTGACGAAAAAGAACCAAGTGTTCAGATGGGAAGATAAGTGTGAGCAAGCTTTCGGAATCCTGAAAGAAAGATTGACGAGTGCTCCTGTTTTGACTATTCCAAGTGGGAATGATGAGATGGTGGTTTACACCGACGCATGTGGTACTGGACTTGGAGCAGTGCTGATGCAGAGGGATAAGGTTGTGGCGTATGCAAGTCGACAACTGAAGCCGCATGAAAGGAATTATCCGACTCATGATTTGGAGTTAGCGGCGATTGTTTTTGCTCTGAAGATGTGGAGACATTATCTATTGGGAGTTCGATTCGAGTTGTTTACAGACCATAAGTCGTTGAAGTATCTTTTCTCCCAAAAGGATTTGAATCTTCGGCAGCAACGTTGGTTAGAGTTTTTGGCATCATATGATTTTGGTATAGCTTATACTCCGGGAAAAGGTAACGCAGTGGCAGATGCGTTAAGTCGAAGACATGTAGAATTGGGAGCCATGTTTTCAGAATGGAAGAATCTCGAGTATTTAGCTAGATTTGACTTCAGGCCTAGATGCGAATTGGAACCTGAGATGTTGGCAAACTTATCGATAAGACCGACTCTTGTGGAAAGGATTGGCGAGAGTCAAAAGCGAGATGATAAGATTGTCAAGATTATCCATGAATTGGAATCTGGATTGGATCCAGAAAAGGATAAAGGATTTGAGGTCGATCGAGAGGGTTGGCTTCGGAAGCATGGACGACTAGTTGTTCCCGATATAGATGAATTGAGGAGTGAAGTTCTGAAGGAAAGTCATCACTCGAAGCTGACAATTCATCCAGGTGGAAATAAGATGTATCGGGATATGAAGAGAACCTACTACTGGGAAGGTATGAAGAAGGATGTTGGAAATTTTATTTCCAAATGCATGAATTGCCAGTTGGTAAAAGCCGAATAGAAGAAGCCAAGTGGATTGCTTCAGCCATTAGAAGTTCCTACATGGAAGTGGGAGCAAGTATCGATGGATTTTATTGATGGACTACCTAGAACAAGAACGGGAAATGAAGGGATTTGGGTCATTGTAGATCGTTTGACTAAGAGTGCAAGATTCATTCCTGTTCGATCGACTAGGACTGCATCAAAGTTGGCCGAGTTGTATGTTAGGTGGATAGTTCGATTCCATGGTATTCCGAAGAGTATAGTGAGCGATCGAGACCCATTGTTCACTAGTGGATTTTGGAAGAGCTTCCAGGAAGTTTTGGGAACCAAGTTGTGTTTGAGTACAGCTTATCACCCTCAAACAGATGGTCAGACCGAGAGAGTCAACCGAGTTTTGGAAGTCTCAGGGCTTGTGTTTTGGATTTCGGTGGATCATGGGAAGATCACCTTCATTTGGTGGAATTTTCGTATAACAACAGTTACCAGTCAAGCATTGGTATGGCACCGTATGAGGCATTGTATGGAAGACCGTGTAACTCTCCGACATGTTGGTTAGAGATTGGAGAAAAGTTGATGCTTGGGCCAGAAATGATTCGACAGACTTCAGATTGTATAGAGATCATTCGGCAACGAATGAAGGCAGCCCAAGACCGTCAGAAAAGTTATGCCGATAAGCGTCGTAAGGATTTGGAATTCGATGTAGGTGATATGGTTTTTGTGAAGATTTCTCCGCTGAAGAATGTTATTCGATTCGGGAAGAAAGGGAAATTGACTCCAAGATTTGTTGGACCATTCCCGATTATCGAGCGAATTGGAAAGCTCGCCTACAGATTGGAATTACCAGAGAAGATGTCGGGTGTGCATAATGTTTTTCACGTATCGTATCTACGGAAGTATGTGCACGACTCGAATACAGTGGTTTCTGCCGATAGCTGTGAAGATTTCGAAGTTGATCCAGTCGATAAGAGATCTCGTAAGCCGTTTCGTGTTGTGGAAACCGACACGAAACAGCTTAGGAGGAAGGTAGTTAAGTTGCTCAAGATACAATGGAGTGATGATGATAACGACTGTACGTGGGAGGTGGAAGAGAGGATGAAAGCAGCTCATCCCGAACTATTCAAGGTATGGCCCTAGGGTGTCGTGTCATCTAACGACATTGTAACTTGTTCTAAGTCTTAGAATTCTACATGATAAGCTAGAATTAGATGCATGGTTTGTTGATTGCTATGGATGGTAGGCATGCAGAATTGTCTTTGATTGCACTATTTGTTTGGAATTTCGGGGGCGAAATTCCTAAGGGGGAGAGAATGTAACGACCCATATTTTTACGGATCGAAAACATCGTAAAACAGTTGACAATTGGCCGCATTGATGACAAGTCGTCTTGAGACTAAGTCTTAGGTCGTAGGAAGGTTTGGAGCGACCTAGGCATTGGGATAAGTCGGGGGAAAATTAGGTCGTATGGGGTGGCTTAGGTCGAGTGAACGACTAAAGGAAATGACCGACTTAGTAGTTAGCGTATTGGTTTAGGTCGTAGGGTGGTTTGGGACGACCTATAGGACTTGACCGACCTAAGAGTTGCGGCATGTGACGACCGCCCATGACCCCTGCACTGAATCAAGAGAAAATGCGCTGTAAAGTGTGCCAGGCGACCATGGACGATTGTCAGGGTAAATTAAAACAACAAAATCTATCGTATTACTCACAGCGCATGGACAAAATACAATAGAACATATGTATAGTGAAGCTTTACAGAATAAAATGCCATCATATAAAACTCCATAATAGTTGAATACAAGCATCCAAATAGTCAATACATCAAGCCTCACTACATATCACCCAGAGAATACAAAGCAGCGGAACATCCAGTACATATAGTAAGAAAGAACAATATGCAATACTCCAACTCGTCTTCGATTTCAGCACGGTGAAGAGCTAGAACAGCACCTGTCACCTGCTACCTAGTCTGCCCGTCCCAAAATGGACGAACAGCCCAAGGCAATAAGAATTAAAACATAAAGCCTTGAGTCAGACAACAGTCTTAGTGAGCAGTAAATTAACTAACAACATACCAAAAGAGCATAAAGGAAAAGGAATAGGAATACAACCCTCCCACTCCAACCTCTTTCTACAGTGATAGCCCCCACACACACACTAAGCAGAAGCAAACATAACAGAGCATACAATGTAAAGTAAAGAAATTATCACTCGAGTCAAGGGCGATGTTTTCCAAGCACAAACCCCCAAGGCCTAAACCAAGATCAGATAAGCACCCAGAAAACACTGCTCTTGAGACCGAATGACGATACAACCAAACATCCATGACTCTGGCTATCACTGTTATCATTGCTTCGGTATCACCGTTAATTGAATGACCGGCACATTCTTTCAGCCGTCTGTCAAGGGCTAATGGAAACCCCGGTTCTAGACATAACTCCCGCACGTCGTCGCAGCCCGTGCCTAGGACTATCGAATCTGCCCAGAGTACTCGACCATCAACAGTTGGCCGTTGGGACTATCGAATCTGCCCAAACGTACTCTTGCTTAGAGCATGCTAGAACCTTCAACAACGATGCTATCCAAGCCTCCTAGTCATCCTCCTTGACGACTATTTCCATACTAGCTCAAGCGCCTCTCAAGCATCCATTACTCTTAACTCGAATCATATCACCGAGTTACCAACGTGCTTGGAATGATCCCGTCTGGATTAGACCAAGACTATCTCATATCATACTTCGCTTCATCACATCCTCGCAAAGTCTCATCTCAACATCATCATCATCGAATCTATGCATAAGAGCTTCATCACCCGCTACAAATGCCACAAGCAGCTTTTCCAATTCAAGAGCCTTTCCCTTAGCTTTTGAATCATCTTTGGTCTAAATCAAACCATCAATCATCTAATTCATAACAATCAATCAAATCAAACATTAATCCAAGCAATCAATCATTCAAATATGATCTAAGTAGGCAATTATAACAATAATGGCATTTTCGTAATTAAAGAGTTGAAAGTCCAACAAGAATGAAAATATGAACAATATCTCTACAAACTTGATGAATGAACTTGCATAGGCTAACATGTGATAAAATGGATGTAACATCATCATGAACAATGAATCTATATGGATCTACACTTAGGATGAATAAAATGCATGGAAATCACTATTTCAACACCAAATCGAGCCAACAATCCGATATACTCCTTTGGATCCGTGTGAGAGATAATCACCACTCACCAAATCACCAAAACAACCTCAAAACATCACGCTTCAGATCTGGACAGCGAAGGATCAAGCTTGATCTATCACGAATCCGCTTCAAACGAAGAAATCTAACTTCAATGGATGAAGATCTTCAATCTAAGCTCATGAATCTTCAATTTGATCTTCGAATTGGATGGAAGGAATCACTAGATTAGAGTGGAGAAAAGAAGTGAAGAAGTGTAGAAGTCGAGCTCTCAAAATGGCAGCACTTCGTCGCTTCGAAATCCGGATCCCAAAAATGAAGCCAACCCCCTTCTATTTATAGCTGAAATCACCCCTAGGTCGCTCGGAGTTAGGTCGTACACGACCTATGGAGCCACGACCTACGACCTATAACCCCTACCGACCTAAAGACTTTGACTTAACAGAACTCCGCAACCTACGACTTAACAGGTAGGCTACGACCTAACTAGCTAATGGCCTAACGACCTAACCCTTCTGCGCAACCAAGCACCCAGCGACCTACCAAAGCTCTACCTCTTACGACCTAACGAGGTTACGACCTATGACTTAAACTCCTCAGCGACCTAACACATGTCGACCTAAAACACACGCGACCTAACCCTCACGCGACCTACCAACCTATGCAACCTAACGACTTATGCCAACACGCGACCTAACTAAAACAGAGCTCACGACCTAACTCTTAGGTCGTCTACGACCCACCACTCTAACCACTAGGTCGTTAACTACTGGCTTATTAACTCGCTAACCCTTAGGTCGCTAACCTATAGGTCGCTCCTCCATACTAGGTCGCTCTATCTCTTAGGTCGCTAACAACTGGTTTCCTTAGGTCGCTGCCTTCCTTCGTCCTATAGGTCGCTCCAATGTTTAGGTCGTTCACAACACTAGGTCGCTCACGACCTAACTACGACAACATCTTAGGTCGTAAACCCACTTAGCTCCTTATGTCGCTAACTCGCCTAGTTACTTAGGTCGTTGCCGACCTAACCCCACCCCTCTTCCTTAGGTCGCCACCCCTATAAGTCGTCTACGACTTAAATGTTATACGACCTAAACTTCAACATAACTTATCCAAATTCTTAGGTTGCCTACGACATACTCCACTACGACCTAAGCTAACATACAACCTAACTCTTAGTTCGCTCCACCTTCTTAGGTCGCCAACTATGACCTATCCCTTAGGTTGCCAATCCTATAAGTCGGTTACGACTTAACACTTAACTAAATTCTCCCTAAAATCTGAAACGTCTTAAAAATGCAGAAAATTTAGATTTTAACGAACTTTTCGATCCGTAAAATACGGGTCGTTACATTCTCTCCCCCTTAGGAATTTCGCCCCCGAAATTCCAAACAAACAAAGCAATCAAAGACTATTCTGCACGCCTACCATCCATAGCAATCAACAAACCATACATCCAGTTCTAGCTTAGCGTACAGAATTCTAAAACTAGAACAAGTTACAATTTTGTTAGATGATACGACACCTTAGGGCCATACCTCGAAGAGTTTAGGATGAGCTGCCTTCATCCTCTCTTCCACCTCCCACGTACAGTCGTTATCATCATCACTCCATTGTATCTTGAGCAACTTAACTACCTTCCTCCTAAGCTGTTTCGTGTCGGTTTCCACAACACGAAGCGGCTTACGAGGTCTTCTATCGACTGGATCAACTTCGAAATCTTCACAGCTATCAGCAGAAACCACTGTATTCGAGTCGTGCACAAACTTCCGTAGATACGATACATGAAAAACATTGTGCACACTCGACATCTTCTCCGGTAACTCCAATCTGTAGGCGAGCTTTCCAATTCGCTCGACGATCGGAAATGGTCCAACAAATCTCGGAGTCAATTTCCCTTTCTTCCCGAATCGGATAACATTCTTCAGTGGAGAAATCTTCACAAAAACCATATCACCAACGTCGAATTCCAAATCCTTTCGACGCTTATCGGCATAACTCTTCTGACGGTCTTGGGCTGCCTTCATTCGTTGCCGAATGATCTCTATGCACTCCGAAGTCTGTCGAATCATCTCTGGCCCAAGTATCAACTTTTCTCCAGTCTCTATCCAACATGTCAGAGAGTTATACGGTCTTCCATACAATGCCTCATACGGTGCCATACCAATGCTTTACTGGTAACTGTTGTTGTACGCAAACTCCACCAAATGAAGGTGATCTTCCTATGATCCTCCGAAGTCCAAAACACAAGCTCTGAGGAGATCTTCCAAAACTCGGTTGACTCTCTCGGTCTGACCATCTGTTTGAGGGTGATAAGCTGTACTCAAACACAACTCGGTTCCCAAAACTTCCTGGAAGCTCTTCCAAAATCCACTAGTGAACAATGGATCTCGATCGCTCACTATACTCTTCGGAATACCATGGAATCGAACTATCCACTTAACATACAACTCAGCCAACTTTGATGCAGTCCTAGTCGATCGAACAGGAATGAATCGTGCACTCTTAGTCAAACGATCTACAATGACCCAAATCCCTTCATTTCCCGTTCTGGTTCTAGGCAATCCATCGATAAAATCCATCGATACCTGCTCCCACTTCCATGTAGGAACTTCTAATGGTTGAAGCAATCCACTTGGCTTCTTCTGTTCGGCTTTTACCAACTGGCAGTTCATGCATTTGGAAATGAAATTTCCAACATCCTTCTTCATACCTTCCCAGTAATAGGTTCCCTTCATATCCCGATACATCTTATTTCCACCTGGATGAATTGTCAACTTCGAGTGATGACTTTCCTTCAGAACTTCATCTCTCAATCCATCTATATCGGGAACAACTAGTCGTCCTTGCTTTCGAAGCCAACCCTCTCGACCGACCTCGAATCCTTTATCCTTTTCTTGATCCAATCCAGATTCCAAATCACGGATAATCTTGACAATCTTATCATCACGCTTTTGACTCTCGCCAATCCTTTCCACAAGAGTCGGCCTTATTGATAAGTTTGCCAACATCTCAGGTTCCAATTCGCATCTAGGCCTGAAGTCAAACCCAGCTAAATACTCGAGATTCTTCCATTCTGAAAACATGGCTCCCAGTCCTGCATGTCTTCGACTTAACGCATCTGCCACTGCGTTACCTTTTCCTGGAGTATAAGCTATACCAAAATCATATGATGCCAAAAACTCTAGCCAACGTTGCTGCTGAAGATTCAAATCCTTTTGGGAGAAAAGATACTTCAACGACTTATGATCCGTAAACAACTCAAATCGAACTCCCAATAGATAATGTCTCCACATCTTCAGAGCAAAAACAATTGCCGCTAACTCCAAATCATGAGTCGGGTAATTCCTTTCATGCGGCTTCAGTTGTCGACTGGCATACACAACAACTTTATCTCTCTGCATCAGCACTGCTCCAAGTCCAGTACCACATGCGTCGGTGTAAACCACCATCTCATCATTCCCACTAGGAATAGTCAGAACAGGAGCACTCGTCAATCTCTCTTTCAGGATTCCGAAAGCTTGCTCACACTTAGCATCCCAACTGAACACTTGGTTCTTTTTCGTCAACCCTGTTAACGGTGCAGCCACCTTGGAAAAGTCTTTGATAAACCGCCGATAATATCCTGCTAATCCAAGAAAACTTCTCACATCAGATGCATTCTTAGGTCTAACCCAATCCTGGATTGCTGCCACCTTAGCGGGATCAACCGCTATTCCATTTCCAGAAATCACATGGCCTAAGAACCTCACTTCACTCTTCCAGAAGTGACACTTCGAAAACTTAGCCTTCAGCTGATGTTTCCGTAAGATCTCCAAAACAATACGCAAGTGCGTCTTGTGCTCTTCTTCCGTTCTGGAATAAATCAGAATATCATCCACGAACACAAGTACGAACTTGTTCAACTGATCTCTGAACACTCTATTCATAAGATCCACAAAATATGCTAGCGCGTTAGTCAATCCAAACGGCATTACTAGCCACTCAAAGAAAACGGATGATGTCCGAAAAGCAGTCTTCGGCACACTATCCTTAGCTACTCTCAACTGGTGAAATCCCGTTGCCAAATCCATCTGAGAAAACACCTTAGCTTCGTGAAGCTGATCGAACAAGTCATCTATCCTCGGCAATGGATACTTGTTCTTCTTAGTCACCTTATTCAGCTCACAATAATCCACACACAACCTCAGCGATCCATCTGCTTTGGTTACAAACACAACTGGTGCACCCCATTCGGACACACTACGCCGAATGAATCCTTTCTGCAAAAGGTCATCAACTTGCACCTTCAACTCATGCTGTTCCCTAGGCGCCATCCGCCTAAGAGGCATCACAACAGGTCTGGCTCCTTCAACTAGATCTATACGAAACTCGATCTCTCTATGCGGTGGCAACCCTTTGACTTCGTCAAAGACATCCTCGAATCCATTAGCGATTGGCACCGATGACAGTCCATCCCGTGGAACAACCAACGAATACATGAAGCTCATGAAGATGCCTTCCTCATGCTTACATCGTATTACAACCTTTCGCCCTTCCACATTCTCGACTGTCACTTCCAACCTCTCGCAATCAACCTTTGCCGCATATTTCCTAAGCCAGTCCATACCCAAAATAATTCCGAACCCCGCAAAGTTCAGAACAAAACAATCACAAACAAAAGAGCAACCATGACTCGACACAATCAGACCACTGCATAACATACACAAACAAGACGAACCCCCAACTGGATTAGTCACAACCAATGGCCTATCAACAATATCCGGCTCCAAACCTAACCGGCCTACGAGTTCACTACAAACAAACGAATGCGACGCCCCAGTATCAAACAGAACTCTAACTGGAACACCACATAGGAAAAGAGTACCTTGAACCACCAGACTCTTTCCTTTCTCTTCAGCAGTAGGAGCTTTCGAAGACGACGGAACAGCTCCCAAAGCATAAGCTTGCACAATCTGCTTGTCCCTCCTCGGTTCTGGACAATTCTTCCTGAAATGCCCCGGCTTGTCACAGTTGTGACACTTCATCGGTGCCTTCAGATTCTTACAATCCTTCGAGAAATGGCCCTTCTGCTGACAATTGTAGCAAGTCACCTCGCCTTTCGGCTTCTTCTGGTCATCCTTACCCTTCTGCTGCTGCTGCTTCCTCTTCTTATTTCCACCCTGCTGTGGTTTAGACTCTCCCTTGGTAACAGCAACAACAGATCCTTCCTTAGGAAACAAACTCTCATGCCTGAGGGCTTTCTCAACAAGCTTCTCAAATGAATCGTCCAAATGATCCACCAGCTGCCTCCCAAGATAACTATCCAAGCCTGTCACAAACTTCTCATTCTTTTGATAAGCAGATTCGATATATGACCGGGCATACTTGGACAAAGCTTCGAACTCAGAAACATACTCAAGAACTGATCTTCCACCTTGCTTGAGCTCCACAAACCTCTTGAACAGAACAGACTTCTGAGCTGTAGAAATGAACTTAGCTTCAAATCTAGCTTGGAATTGCTCCCAAGTAATCTCTTCCTCCGCAGTATTGATGGTAATAGAGTTCCACCAATCAGAGGCTCTCCCTTGAAGCTGCCTTGATGCCAACTTCCTCTTAGTTGCATCATCAATTCCCAAATCACCAAAGATCCTTCTACAAGCATCTATCCATCTCTGGACTTCAATAGTTGATTCTGTTCCCAAGAAAACCTTTCCTCCAAGAGCAGTATAGTCCTTACACAACTTAGCGAAATCCACTGGTTTTGGAGTTTGGACTTGAACTCCAACATCAACTGCTGCCCCCGGAACTGGTATCCTTCTCATGATCGAAGTCATCATAGCTTCGAACATGGCTGCATAATCAGCAGTCCCCTCAGTAGCACGGCCTTCCCTAGCAGCTGGTCTCCCTCTTCGACTCATTCTCAATATCTATAAAAAGGAATGATTAGAACATCTTAGAGAAACAACTGCATAAAGGACTCAAACTCTACTAATCTACTATATTATATATAATAGTCATCCATCAAAATTACAATTACGTCTCTCATACGTAGTTACGTCAGCGAGCGTTGGGTAAAATCGATTAACCAGTGCTCTGATACCAAATGTGACGACCGCCCATGACCCCTGCACTGAATCAAGAGAAAATGCACTGTAAAGTGTGCCAGGCGACCATGGACGATTGTCAGGGTAAATTAAAACAACAAAATCTATCGTATTACTCACAGCGCATGGACAAAATACAATAGAACATATGTATAGTAAAGCTTTACAGAATAAAATGCCATCATATAAAACTCCATAATAGTTGAATACAAGCATCCAAATAGTCAATACATCAAGCCTCACTACATATCACTCAGAGAATACAAAGCAGCGGAACATCCAGTACATATAGTAAGAAAGAACAATATGCAATACTCCAACTCGTCTTCGATATCAGCACCGTGAAGAGCTAGAACAGCACCTGTCACCTGCTACCTAGTCTGCCCGTCCCAAAATGGACGAACAACCCAAGGCAATAAGAATTAAAACATAAAGCCTTGAGTCAGACAACAGTCTTAGTGAGCAGTAAATTAACTAACAACATACCAAAAGAGCATAAAGGAAAAGGAATAGGAATACAACCCTCCTACTCCAACCTCTTTCTACAGTGATAGCCCCCAGACACACACTAAGCAGAAGCAAACATAACAGAGCATACAATGTAAAGTAAAGAAATTATCACTCGAGTCAAGGGCGATGTTTTCCAAGCACAAACCCCCGAGGCCTAAACCAAGATCAGATAAGCACCCAGAAAACACTGCTCTTGAGACCGAATGACGATACAACCAAACATCCATGACTCTGGCTATCACTGTTATCATTGCTTCGATATCATCGTTAATTGAATGACCGGCACATTCTTTCAGCCGTCCGTCAAGGGCTAATGGAAACCCTGGTTCTAGACATAACTCCCGCACGTCGTCGCAGCCCGTGCCTAGGACTATCGAATCTGCCCAGAGTACTCGACCATCAACAGTTGGCCGTTGGGACTATCGAATCTGCCCAAACGTAATCTTTCTTAGAGCATGCTAGAACCTTCAACAACAATGCTATCCAAGCCTCCTAGTCATCCTCCTTGACGACTATTTCCATACTAGCTCAAGCGCCTCTCAAGCATCCATTACTCTTAACTCAAATCATATCACCGAGTTACCAACGTGCTTGGAATGATCCCGTCTGGATTAGACCAAGACTATCTCATATCATACTTCGCTTCATCACATCCTCGCAAAGTCTCATCTCAACATCATCATCATCGAATCTATGCATAAGAGCTTCATCACCCGCTACAAATGCCACAAGCAGCTTTTCCAATTCAAGAGCCTTTCCCTTAGCTTTTGATTCATCTTTGGTCTAAATCAAACCATCAATCATCTAATTCATAACAATCAATCAAATCAAACATTAATCCAAGCAATCAATCATTCAAATATGATCTAAGTAGGCAATTATAACAATAATGGCATTTTCGTAATTAAAGAGTTGAAAGTCCAACAAGCATGAAAACATGAACAATATCTCTACAAACTTGATGAATGAACTTGCATAGGCTAACATGTGATAAAATGGATGTAACATCATCATGAACAATGAATCTATATGGATCTACACTTAGGATGAATAAAATGCATGGAAATCACTATTTCAACACCAAATCGAGCCAACAATCCGATATACTTCTTTGGATCCGTGTGAGAGATAATCACCACTCACCAAATCACCAAAACAACCTCAAAACAACATGCTTCAGATCTGGACAGTGAAGGATCAAGCTTGATCTATCACGAATCCGCTTCAAACGAAGAAATCTAACTTCAATGGATGAAGATCTTCAATCTAAGCTCATGAATCTTCAATTTGATCTTCGAATTGGATGGAAGGAATCACTAGATTAGAGTGGAGAAAAGAAGTGAAGAAGTGTAGAAGTCGAGCTCTCAAAATGGCAGCACTTCGTCGCTTCGAAATCCGGATCCCAAAAATGAAGCCAACCCCCTTCTATTTATAGCTGAAATCACCCCTAGGTCGCTCGGAGTTAGGTCGTACATGACCTATGGAGCCACGACCTACGACCTATAACCCCTACCGACCTAAAGACTTCGACTTAACAGAACTCCGCAACCTACGACTTAACAGGTAGGCTACGACCTAACTAGCTAATGGCCTAACGACCTAACCCTTCTGCGCAACCAAGCACCCAGCGACCTACCAAAGCTCTACCTCTTACGACCTAACGAGGTTACGACCTATGACTTAAACTCCTCAGCGACCTAACACATGTCGACCTAAAACACACGCGACCTAACCCTCACGCGACCTACCAACCTATGCGACCTAACGACTTATGCCAACACGCGACCTAACTAAAACAGAGCTCACGACCTAACTCTTAGGTCGTCTACGACCCACCACTCTAACCACTAGGTCGTTAACTACTGGCTTATTAACTCGCTAACCCTTAGGTCGCTAACCTATAGGTCGCTCCTCCATACTAGGTCGCTCTATCTCTTAGGTCGCTAACAACTGGTTTCCTTAGGTCGCTGCCTTCCTTCGTCCTATAGGTCGCTCCAATGTTTAGGTCGTTCACAACACTAGGTCGCTCACGACCTAACTACGACAACATCTTAGGTCGTAAACCCACTTAGCTCCTTATGTCGCTAACTCGCCTAGTTACTTAGGTCGTTGCCGACCTAACCCCACCCCTCTTCCTTAGGTCGCCACCCCTATAAGTCGTCTACGACTTAAATGTTATACGACCTAAACTTCAACATAACTTATCCAAATTCTTAGGTCGCCTACGACATTCTCCACTACGACCTAAGCTAACATACAACCTAACTCTTAGGTCGCTCCACCTTCTTAGGTCGCCAACTACGACCTATCCCTTAGGTTGCCAATCCTATAAGTCGGTTACGACTTAACACTTAACCAAATTCTCCCCAAAATCTGAAACGTCTTAAAAATACAGAAAATTCAGATTTTAACGAACTTTTCGATCCGTAAAATACGGGTCGTTACACGGCATAAGTAAACTGGGGCGAGTTAGCGACCTAAGGAAGTTAGGTCGGCAACGACCTAAGAAGCTGGTGGTAGCAGTGAGCGACCTATAGGAATTAGCGACCTAAGGGTTAGCACAGTTGTTAGCGAGTTAGTGTGTGTTAGGTCGCGTGTTTGCTAAGTCGTAGGTCGCATGAGTTGTTAAGTCGCAAGGAAGCGTGTCAGTGTTAGGTCGCGTAATGGTTGATTTGTTAGGTCGTAGACGACCTAAGATTAGTTAAGTCGTAGACATGTGAGTTTCGATAGGTCGTAAGTCGCAGGCCCACTAATTCGTAAGACGTGACATAGTTAAGTCGCGAATGCGCATTGTTTTAGGTCGCGTGAAGGGTTAAGGAGTTAGGTCGCTGAGTCGTGAGTGACCTAGGAGTTAGGTCGGCATGTGTTAAGTCGCGCATATAAGTTAAGTCGTAAGTCGTAGGATGTGTGGATTTTAGGTCGGAGAAGCTGTTAAGTCGTAAGTCGAAGAGTTCGTTAGGTCGTAGGTCGTGGCTCTATAGGTCGTGGATGACCTAATTCTGGGTGACGACTTAAGGAGGATTTCAGCTATAAATACTCGTCCATTTCTCACTTTTTGGGATCCGGATTTCGAAGCGACGAAGTGCTTCCATTTTGAGAGCTCGACTTCTACACTTCTTCACTTCTTTTCTCCACTCTAATCTAGTGATTCCATCCATCCAAGTTGAAGATCAAATTGAAGATTCAAGAGCTTAGATTGAAGATCTTCATCCTTCGAAGAGAGATTTCATCGTTTGAAGCGGATTTGTGATAGATCGAGTTAGATCCTTCGCTGTCCAGATCTGAAGTGTGTTGCTTTTGAGTTGTTTAGGTGATTTGGTGAGTGGTGATTATCTCTCACACGGATCCAAAGGAGTATATTGGATCGTTGGCTTGATTTGATGTTAAAGTAGTGATTTTCATGCATTTTTATAAACCTAAGTATAGATCCATGTAGATCCATTGTTCGTGATGATTTGACAACCATTTTACTAAGTGTTAACCTATGCAAGTTCATTTATCAAGATTATAGAGATATTGTTCATGTTTTCATGCTTGTTAGACTTTAGACTCTTTAATTACGAAATTTCCATTATTGTTATAATTGTCTATTTAGATCATATTTGAATGCTTGATTACTTGGATTTATGTTTGACTTGATTGATTGCTATGAATTAGATGATTGATGATTTGATTTAGACTGAAGATGATTCAAAGCTAAGGGAAAGGCTCTTGAATTGGAGAAGCTGCTCATGACATATGTAGCGGATGATGAAGCTCTTATGCATAGATTTGATGATGATGATGTTGAGATGAAGCTTTGCGAGGATGTGATGAAGCGAGGCATGATATGAGATAGTCTTGGTCTAATCCAGACGGGATCATTCCAAGCATGTTGACAACTCGGTGATATGGTTCGAGTTGAAGATAATGGTTGGCTCGAGAGGCGCTTGAGCTAGTATGAAAATAGTCGTCGAGGAGGATGACTAGAAGGCTGAGATCGCATCGTTGTTGAAGGTTCTAGCATGCTCAAAGAAAGAGTACATTGGGCAGATTCGATAGTCCCTGAAGGCTAATGATTGATAGTCAAGTACTCTGGGCAGATTCGATAGTCCTAGGCACGGGTCATGATGACGTGCATAGTTATGTCTAGAACCGGGGTTTCCATTAGCCCTTGACGGACGGCTGAAAGAATGTGCCGATCATTCAATTAACGATGATATCAAGGCAATGATAACAGTGATAGCCAGAGTCATGGATGTTTGGTTGTATCGTCATTCGGTCTCAAGAGCGGTATTTTCTGGGTGCTTATCTGATCTTGGTTTAGGCCTTGGGGGTTTGTACTTGGAAAACATCGCCCTTGACTCGAGTGATAATTGCTTTACCTTAAATTGTGTGCTTTGCTATGTTTGCTTCTACTTAGTGTGTGTTTGGGGGCTATCACTGTAGAAAGAGGTGGAGTGGGAGGGTTGTATTCCTATTCCTTTTCCTTTATGCTCTTTTGGTATGTTGTTAGTTAATTTACTGCTCACTAAGACTGTTGTCTGACTCAAGGCTTTATGTTTTAACTCTTATTGCCTTGGGCTGTTCACCCATTTTAGGACGGGCAGACTAGGTAGCAAGTGACATGTGCAGTTCTTGCTTTCCACGGTGTTGATATCGAAGACGAGCTAGAGGGTTGCATATTATCTTCTTATTATATGTATTGGGTGTTCCGCTGTTTGTATTTTCTCTGAGTGTTATGTAGTGAGGCTTGTTGTATTGACTATTCAGATGTTGTATTCAACTATTATGAAGTTTTATTGATGAGATTCTATTTTGTGAAGCTTCACTATATGTATGTTCTATTGTATTTTATCCATGCGCTGTGAGTAATACGATAGATTCTGTTGTTTTAATTTACCCTGACAATCGTCCATGGCTGCCTGGCACACTTTACAGCGCACTTTCTCTAGGTTCAATGCAGGGGTTATGGGCGGTCGTCACACTCAGCTAACAGATTGAATGTTACGTCAGGATGTACGCATATATGTTTAACTTATATGATATATAAATATAGCTAGTAATATAATACAGTTATAAAAGAAAGTACATCTCATCAATATGGTATATATATGAACATATGCATCTATGTAATACATACAAGACACGTATATGTAATAATGTAAACCGAATCAATTATATATATAAAATACCAATGCAAAAAAATGTATGCAGACTTTGAAACAGAGTAATGTATGTATAGATAAACTTGTATCTATATGACAGTGGATTGTGATACCTTAAAACAAGTTTCACAATACTATTTAGACAACAAAAACACTATTGAAAACCATGCTTAAACTAACTTACAAATGAAATGCGTAGGCTAGTATAAACAAATAAAACTAAATAATATAACTGTAAATGGTGGAACGTATAAAACCACAGGACTCAAAACAACTTACATATATACATTGCATAATATCTACCTCCTATATATATAAACAAATATATAAACAAACTCCAAAGTATTGCTTTTTTTTCTTTTACGTATGTATATATTACATATATAAATAGAACATGCCAACTGTATTGTTATAACAATGCGACTTTCATAAACTGTATATATACTGACATATACTAATTATATTTTTAAAAATCAATATAAATTTACTTTATTAAAATATATATACAAACAGATGACATCTATATATATTTAAAACAATATAGGATAAAGAAGGTTGTAAACAACATTTATATAAAATAAACAGAACTTGTACACAAATAACATATCCATAAGAAGTGTCATAACATATGAATATGTACACTACATAACTTAAATAAAATATATAACTCACAAATATATGTAGCATATTATATACTTACGTATATAAAGAAGATTGCACTAGATGGATGGACACGGTTTGTAGGTTACGGCACTAGGTGACAGATCCTTGGAGGTTGGATCCAAGGCTGAGTGAGGTGGACGTGAAACCGTGGAAAGAGCGGAGGGAGATAGCACATCACAGGAGAAGCTGCGACCAAGGTAGAGGAGGTGGCCGATTAAATGGAACAGCAATTAATGGGGGAGAGAGGAATGGAGGCTAAAGGGAAAAGCTCGGGTAAACGGCTACTGGAAGGTTGGGGATGAAGTGACAGCTGTCGGCGATGTCATTTAGGTTTGGATGGCCATTTGTTGTCATGGGGAGGTGTTCGGCCAGGAGATTCGATGGAGGAGGTAACTACTGAGAGTGATGGCCGAAGCATGGTCATGGTGATGGATTTGTGTGCTTGGAGGACGGGAGAGCAAGGGGATAAGGCATTGGATTAGCTTTTGAAAGAATGAGCGAAAAGGAAAAAAATGTATATAACAGGGATGAAAGAAAGAAGAACCGAAAGAATAAGAAACGAATTGATATAAATATGCAACCACCACGAATTGTAAAAGTCACGCATGAATTTTCGTGATAAATAAAAGATAACGGTCGATGGTACTACATGGTTAGCAACTGAGGAGACAAAGGAAATAAAAGGTCCAATACGGAACTGATATGAAAAATCGTTCCATAGATTTTCGCTGTCTCTCGGACTTCGAAAGTTGCAATTGAATATACCGCGGAGATCAGCACGACGAGACGATCAAAACGATATACAAATATTTGTGGTATGATAATCCGATCAAAAATCGATAATATGTACCGAAAATGCTGCTAATTTAGCAGAAATAAGATGAACGGAGCAATAGATGTCCAAATTTGATGAAACGAAAGATGACGTCTCACTCAGAAGATGATTTACAAATTTTCTATGTAAAAATATTTAGGTTTGGAAAACATTTTATTATCATCAATTTTAACTGATATAAATTGGAATAAAATTACACTAGAAAATAAACTTCCAAATTTTCTGATGAAAATTTACCAGTTACTATGTTAAAACAGACGTATTCCAAATATCAAATATCAAATTAAATTTCAAAATTTTTATTGTTTGAAGTTTCACAAAGTTTCAATTAAATATATAAATAATCAAATAAAATTATCTAAAATTTACGGGTCGTTACACTCTCCCCCACTCAAAACTTTTCGTCCCCGAAAAGGAAGGAGGTAGGAGAATAGAACCAACCAGAAAGAAAATTGGCTTTGAAAACAAAATAAACAACTAATTTTAAAACCATATAAATTTCAAATTTAACTAATTAATATCCAACATTTTGGTTAAATCCATTTGAGTTCACTTAAGTTAAATCAATCTATCTATTTCTAAATTCATTATCTTATTATCTAGTCATCCTCAATTTACAATTTCTAAATCACTCATGTTTTATTCAACAAATTTAATTCTTTTATTCTAAATTATTATTAACTTTATTCCACTTAATATATCTTATCACATATATTTAAACCATATAAATTAATTTAAACCATATAAATTTCAATTTAAATTAATTTATATTCAATAATTGACTTTAAATTCTAGGTATTTCCATAGGTTAATCTAATTTCAATTTATTAATTCCTGCAAAACAAATTTATTTGTCTCGACTATTATTCAATTAAATTATTATTCTATTTCTCTTTATTAACATCTTTATAATAAAATTTAAGTATATAACGTTTATTATAACCACTCAAATTTTATTTATAAATTTCTTTATATTGTATATTATCCAATTACATTTTCAGCTTCTGAATAATTTAGGTAAGTTATATTAGAATGAAATTGGGTATTATACAAGTAAAATTTTCCAATTTAACTATTCCAATTTAAATATTTATTCAAGAATTTAAGAATTTAAGAGTTAAATTTCTGATTTTAATTCAAACTATTTAGATATAAATATATATACCATATATATCAAATTAAATCTATGATCATATACCAATATATATTATAAATCAAGTCATACTTCAGAAATTAAAATCAAATTTATTTTTCAAAACAAAATGTAGTAAAACTATAAAATGGTCTCTCCACTTCAAAACTCGAAAATGAATGTCGATGATGCGGCTGTCATCACCGAAATTCTTTTCCAGCGACAGAGAGAAGAGCACTGATTTAAACATTTAAAATTATTTGAAAACCATTTTATTCGAAAATACTTTAAATAATATACATTTTAAGACTTTAAAACAAAGTTTGAAATCACCAGAAATTTAATTCTTAAATTTTCAATTTAAATACATTTCAATTCCAAATAAATTTATAAACAATAGTCATTTTGCAATAGTCAATGACTTACAAAACAATAAAATGATAATCAAATATTATCATTTTCAACAACCAAATTATTTAAATTTTAATTCCAGAAAATTTTTCTTATATATTTATAATATAATCATACAAATTTATTTCATTTATCAAATTTGAAAATTATATTTCGTCAGTTTGCTCTGTTCAAGTGTTTTGGGATTCTTATCGATAGCGTTGATCAGACGAATCGATCGAAAATCCAAACCAACATCAACAACTCAAACAACATACTATAAACATAAACTATTTTATATTAATTACAAATACACTCCCTCACACGATGATTGCAGAATTTGATTCCAACACAAGGATAGAGATCCAAATATAGAGGGACTCTAATCAAAGAGAATTCTAATCTAAAATAGACAGGCTCGAAACGAAGGTTAGATGATTGCATTTTAAACAGGAAGATGGATAAAGTTGTATAAATCGCGGGCAACCTTAACCGGGTCAACCGTGACTTCATAGATAAGATCGATGTAGAATTCTGAAGCAAATCAACATTCGATTGTCAGAGGTAGAATTCGGGTATAGCATAAGATAGTAGCATTGTAAAACCGAGGATACAGAAATCTCCGGTGAATCAATACCGATTGTAAAGGAGTTTCACCCCCGTACAAATTATTCGAAGATTGGCGAGACCGCCGATTTATTATAGAGATCATTCGAAGTGGAGTTATGGGATACTCCAGAATCAAAAGACACGAATAGGGGAGACATGAATGGACTTTGGAACCGAAGTGAACGTTCCAAAATTCAAAGGAACCGAGTCAAAGAGGAAGGAATTCAAGCTCGAACGAAAGTGATTCTGTAATTGAATTTACTACATATGCTAAGTTTTGCCTAAAACCAGAGCTCTGATACCACATGTAACGACCCAGTATTTTGGACCATTCAAATCGACAATAAATCCACACATGTCGGACTTGAATAATTCAAAACAATGGGTTGTAAATAAAATTTGGCAAAACTCAGCATATACATTTAATAAAATAATTACAGATCACAGACACAGAGTAATATAACAATAATGCAGCGGAAACAAAAGGATAGTAGTTCATGAAGCTACTATATATATATAACAGAGTTAAACAAGATACAACAGAAGTCTCGAATACAATAGATGTCTCAATACAATAATCAAATACAAGATCTGAATACATCATTGGAATCAACTGAATAACTGAAAGTAGGATCGATAGATAGCTGGATCTCCAAGCGAAGCTCCAACTCCAAAGGTGAGTCTCAAATGCTGTATCACTCAGTCTGACCCGAGCGTAAAGCAAAACACAAAACACTCGAGTCAGGATTAACATTCTTATATCAATAAATCCAACTCAAGTGAAATATCAACTGAAATACAAGTAACTTAAAGGATGTTTGGGATAACCATCCCCTAAGGATCCGTTAAACTATCAACTATATAGTAATATACACTATATACAGTAGTGTCTAATCAGTAAAGTATAATCATATAGAAAATAGCATTAAGGGGATGGTGAACCTTAACGCGGTCGGATCTTAAACCAAAATCGTAGTGGGCTCGATATGGTAGGTGACACGGCACACAAGGCAATGCGAGGGTAGATATACCAATTACGCACACGGACCGATGGAAACGCATAGCAGCCACTACCATTTCACCTCGAACAACACTCCCAAATCAAGGGTGGTCACCAAAAATCACAAAGTAATAGAATGGTATCAAAGAAGTGTGTCCGATAAGAGGTGCTACCTCACTGGTCCGAGATCGCTCCTGTTTTAGCCACCTTATGCCAACTCATGGGAGTTGGGTCCACGTATATACCTTAGGATCGTCGCCACTATCCTACTTCATTCTGGAAACTCCACCGCGTACACAGTTGTCAAAGTGGTTTTCGGTATCGAAAGAGAGTATGTCCATATCTGATCCCGGTCTCTTTAACAACCAATTGTTATTATAACACCGTGGTCATTTCAAAATAGTTTATACTTCAAAACCAAAATATCATTATCATTTCAAAACCCAATTTAATACGATACCTTTTTCACTTCAAATATATCCATTTTCAAAATCATATCACTTTCCAAAGTTATAACGCTTTCGAAATCATAGTCTTTTTAAAATCAAAACAGATTGGAAATCACAGCTTTGAAATCATAGTATTTTGGAAATCATAACACTTTCCTTTTAAACAGTTTAGATATTAAAATTAGAATATATAATAAAATAGTTTATATAAATAGTTATAAGTTAAAAATAGTTTAAAATAAAATAATTTATATTAAAAATGATTTATATTAAAATAGTTTATATTAAAATTTTTATAAAGTAAAGTATCAATAGTTTTAAATATAATTTAAAATTTCTTTATAAAAATAAAATAGTTTCCTCAAATTTCACAAATCGATTCAAATTAACTCGAATTCCAAAAATTTAATTTAATCAAATCTCAAATCATCAGTTTCAACTCGATTCAGCTTCTAAATAAACCATTTCAAATTATCGATTTCAAAAACATATCTGAACCATAAAATAAGCCATTTCAATTTTAATATATTTCAAAGCTTTAAATATTCAACATTTCAAAACTAAATTCGATAAATTTATATACATATCAGATTCACTTTACAATTATTTAGTTTTGAAATATTAACTTAATCATTTCCATAACATTTAAATACAATTTAAATTTACAAATTTAAATAAACAAAATATCCCATTTAAATATATATAAGTTTGAAATATCCATTTAAGTCACCTTTTCAAATTTCAAGTTGTAAAACACTTCTTTAAATTTCAAATTCAATACATTTCAAATCAAACTTATTTAAGTATAATTCTTAAATAAATATAATTTCAATCAATTTCAAATCATTATAAATTCTATATTTGAAGATATAGATATTAAATAAATACTTAAACATATTATTTATCAACTTTATTAAATCAACTTTAATGAATCTTTAAAATCAATATTTATCAAAACCATATATTTCTTTTCAAAACCAAAGAAATCATTTTCAAAACATTTATATATAGACCAACGGTGCCTGTATATAATTTTCTATCCTATGGTCAAGTGATACAGATATTTATCATTTCAATCCGTAATTTAAAATATATATACGGGTATATATCTTTTCAACCCGCAATCCCAAATTCAATTCAATGAAAATCGCTTGGGTTTATCATTTCAACCCATAATGGTTTTCTCCTATTCTACAGATCGTTCGAGTATGTATCATTTCAACCCATAGTGATACTATACTAATAGGGAACTTGTAGAGTGATAACATATATGATAATAAAATAACAACAGCAACAGGCATATATCAACAATATAAATAACAGATAATGGTGTCAGATGTCACAGGTGAACAGATACAGATAATGACATATATATAACAATAATGTAGCGGAAACAAAAGGATACTAGTTCATGAAGCTACTATATATATATATAACAGAGTTAAACAAGATACAACAGAAGTCTCGAATACAATAGATGTCTCAATACAATAATCAAATACAAGATCTGAATACATCACTGGAATCAACTGAATAACTGAAAGCAGGATCGATAGATAGCTGGATCTCCAAGCGAAGCTCCAACTCCAAAGGTGAGTCTCAAATGCTGTATCACTCTGTCTGACCCGAGCGTAAAGCAAAACACAAAACACTCGAGTCAGGATTAACATTCTTATATCAATAAATCCAACACAAGTGAAATATCAACTGAAATACAAGTAACTTAAAGGATGTTTGGGATAACCATCCCCTAAGGATCCGTTAAACTATCTACTATATATTAATATACGCTATATACAGTAGTGTCTAATCAGTAAAGTATAATCATATAGAAAATAGCGTTAAGGGGATGGTGAACCTTAACGCGGTCGGATCTTTAAACCAAAATCGTAGTGGGCTCGATATGGTAGGTGACACGGCACAGAAGGCAATGCCAGGGTAGATATACCAATTACGCACACGGACTGATGGAAACGCATAGCAGCCACTATCGTTCCACCTCGAACAACACTCCCAAATCAAGGGTGGCCACCAAAAATCACAAAGTAATAGAATGGTATCGAAGAAGTGTGTCCGATAAGAGGTGCTACCTCACTGGCCCGAGATCGCTCCTGTTTTAGCCACCTTATGCCAACTCACGGGAGTTGGGTCCACGTATATACCTTAGGATCGTCGCCACCATCCTACTTCATTCTGGAAACTCCACCGCGTACACAGTTGTCAAAGTGGTTTTCGATATCGACAGAGAGTATGTCCATATCCGATCCCGGTCTCTTTAACAACCAATCGTTATTATAACACCGTGGTCATTTCAAAATAGTTTATACTTCAAAACCAAAATATCATTATCATTTCAAAACCCAATTTAATACGATATCATTTTTGTAATGACCCGGAATTTCCGAACCCGAAAATTCCAGATAGTTAGAAGAAAAAGAAAAGAGATAGAAGAAAGAAACAGAACAAGACACAGATTCTCACATTCGCAGCGGATCAAAATACAATATCAAATAATAATATCAGTTATACAAAGAAAACTGTATTTGTTAATTACATTTTTATACATCAGAGTTACAACATTCACAATTATACTAGACAGTTAGAATTAACATGTCTCTAACAACTATAATATATCACAGCGGAATATACTCCATACGTTCCTGCCATCCAACTCGCCTCCTGAGCTCCAGAACGTCCTTACCTGAAATCTGTAATACTCGGTCTGACCCGAGCATTACCACAAAGTAACACCCGAGTCAGGCTGGAAACCAGCGTGAGTAAACCCTTATAATTTGAAATACTAAGTTATAAAACTTATTTGAAACCAGGGTAACTCGTATCTTCTACGAGTTCTTACTTATTTTATTCAAACAATTATTTCACAAAATAATATCTAAGTACCGTTACTTAGTTCCAATGGCCCAGATTTACTCAATTTATTCCATTCCAGCCTATTTGATTTTCAAATTAAACCTATAAAGAATTATAGATTACTAATCGAAGTGGTTCCGGATATTGCTGATATCCGATCCCGGTCTCTTCGAATTCAAATGTCATCATTTTAAATGTCCAAGTTGTTTAAGGGTTTAAACATTTAAACTTATATTCAGGATGATATAAACAGATAGATAAATCACATTATCACAATAAATAATTCATATCAAACATTCATCTCACAAAGCAGCATATATCATAGATATCATACCCAAATCATCCAGTATTAATATCAATCAATCATCCATAAGCAAGTTTGATTAACTCTTAATCAATTTAATTAATCTTTAATTAAATTAATTACTATCCTTTAATTACTTGGATTACCTTAATACTAATTAATTACAAATAAATAAATTATCTCTTAATGATCTTCCTTAATTAATCTCCTTTGATTAATTATCTTTAATTACATTCAAGTAATTATCCTTAACCATACACAATAATTTACTTTTAATTACTATCATTAAATTACTTCCTTAATTAATTACTCTCTTTTAATTAATTACCTTAACTAGTAATTTATCACATTATTAATTAACCTTAATTCTTTAATTAATTAATCTTTAATTAATTAACTTCAATTCAATTATATTAATTATCCTTTAATTAATAACATCAAGTGATTAACCCTTAATCACTTCCATTTTATTACTTCCATAAGTAATTTCCTCTTTTCTTAATTTCAATCAATAATTATCCCTAATTTACCTTCATTAAGTATTAACCCATTTGATTGTTATCACTAATTTATTTACCCTTATTAATTCATTAAGTAAATATCTTTTAATAAATTTTATTAATTATCCCTAATTAATCACAACCTTGATTAATTTAAGATAATTTCTCTATCTTAATTAATTACTTATTTAAATCTCCTTAAATTAAATACATCATTTAATCTTCTTTAGAAAACATTTTAGGAGTCAATTTTATAATTAAAACTTACAAACAAAATAAAACATTAAATTTTAACATTAAATTAAACTATTAAAACTGGTTTCACTCAAATGCTCGCGTACGACCCAGATATTACTCGAACCAAATCATAGTCTACGCGAGTTCTTCCCAAGACGAACTCGAGTAAACTTCATCTTCCCCAACTCACAAACCCACTGATACACATACGTTTGATCGTGCACGTGCACCACCAAACGCCCCACCTCCAACTAAGTTGCAGATCACCATCGAGTCGCAATCCTTCCTCTCGACCACCACGTCAACTCCGATCATCGAACAAAAACGAAAATCGAAATTTAGCTATCTCGACAACCTCCTGGAACAACACTTCATCCAAAAACCACCTCGTCCGACCACCTCTGGCCACCAGGATCCCCATGACTTCAACCAAAGCTTCATCTCCGACCCACGCTTCCATTGCCCCATGCGCGATAGCCTCCAGTTCACCCACGACATCGGAACAAGTCGCGATTTCAACCATGCCCAAAATCATCACTAAACCCTAAAATACCATCGATCGATCACCACGACGTATAATAAAATCATTCCCTATTTTTCCAACTATCTATAGCCTTCAATCTATCTCCGATATCAACCACGATGAACCCAGACCCAATGATCGTCTGAAAATGAAGAAAATGTCCTTTCTGTTCAACTTAAAATTTCTCTACCATTTCAATCTTAAAATTTATGAACTCTTTTTCTAAATTCATCATTTGTAATCACTAATCAGGTTATAGAATCAAAGTTTTAAATTAACATTTTCGAATTTTACCCATTTCTTTGATTTCTACTGTAATCTTTAAATTTTGAGTTAAATGTTTATTACATATCTTTGAATCTATTTTTAAAATTTAAAGTACATTGTTAGGAACTCTTTCCATTTACACTACCTAGACTAAAATCAAATAGATGTAAAGATATGAATTTTTTTATAAAATCTAAAGCCTGTACTTAGATAAAACAGAGACAGATATATGTACAGACATGCATATCTTTATATCTACCTATTTATAAACATGCAAACTAAAATTCACTCAATCATTACAGTACATTTCATATCATACTACTGGGATCAAGATATATAAGTTTAAGGTCTTATAAAAGAGGAGTTTACTTAATTTAAAGATGAACAGAACAGTTAGCTATTTAATCAGACATGCACACTTAAATTTCACATGTATACAGAGTTCGTACATATAAAGGAACATGCAAATATACTTCATTCAGAAATCATTCGCAAGCAAGTTTAATTCTATTTTAACTTTTGCAAAAGAATGTTTACTCACTTGTATATCAGAAACAGAGAAACCTGAAACTTTGAAATCTGAAAATGCTTCTTTTGAATTTGATAATCTGGATAATAGCTTGATTTTTGATCTGTTTAGAACTTTGCTATTGAGTTAATCTTCTGGCATTAGAGTTGAAACTAGACTTGTTTGAACTGATTTGCAACTTTTAAATCTTTGGCTTGAATTTGAATTTGTTTGATTTCAGGTTTTGATTTAATTTACAGGCTTGAGAAAAAGGGTTTTGAGTTTTGGTATATTTTTTTCTCTTTCCTTCTGATTTGTAAATCGTTTGCAGCTCTTTGATCTTAGAATTTTTGAAAAGAAGATAGAAAGAAAAAGGAATGAAGAGGGTATATGTTTATTTAAGTTTAAATTAGGTTTTATTAAAAATAAAAGAAAATAAAAATAGAATGGTGACACTTGTCTTTTACATTAGTTGATCCTCTTACACATGTTATTAGAAAGACTTATATATTAACACTTGTAATTTGCATGAATTTATAAATTTAAAAATGGTTTAAAAAGCTTTTATAATAAATTTCCTAATTAATAAATACATAGTTTAATTTATATAAATAATTTCTTTAAACAGAAAATAATATAAAACAATTTATGTTCTAGATAAAATCAAATAAAAATTCATTTTAAAACCAAAGTATAATTTAAGATATATATTTATATATATCTTTTGAATTTCAAATTTAAATATCCAAATTCAAATTCAATTTCAATTCCAATTTGATAAATCAATTTGATATATACATATATCTAAACAAACACAAATTTAATTTGTATATAAATTTTTTATTTAATCTCTCTCTATATATATATACTATTACAAATATAAATATTTATTTGATCAAATTCATTTGTTCAATTTATAATTCAATATTTCTATTAATTAACCCAATTATTATATCAATTACAGATGTCAAGAAATCCGGGATATCACATTCCTCCCCTCTTTAAATCTTTTCGTCCTCGAAAAGGAACGAAAGCAGAATTTATTCAATACTTAAAATCAGATAAATTTTCTTATTTAACATTTTAAACTATAAACTCCCTTTATATTAAAATTTTAAAATACTTTAAAATCTATATAATATTACAAAGATAGTTTTTTTTTATAAAAATACTTTTATAACTCAATGTCTCAACAAGTCCATCCTTGTTCTCACAGAAATTCAGTCATACGTTGATCAGGCGTAAGACTGAAAATCTATAAGTACTTAGCAGACCCGGTTTCAACACCCAGTGAAAATATTTGGAAAATAATTTATTGAAAATATAGAAAACAGTTTTGAAATCGAGGAAATATCTTTGGTGAGAATGCTCTGGAAATCATCACCCCCATCCATGGTCGCAGTTAATCCGATGGTTACGTTGCCGTCCCGGCAAAATCCACAGATAACTGTAGGTCTCCGCGCTCCTCGATTACGCCATGGAACCCGCTACAGATCGCAGTTATACCCGGGCCTTACGTTGCTATCACAGCACAAACCCATATAACTGTAGGCATCAGCGCCACCGAATTTCGCTGCCAAATAATGAAACTTCTCCCACATAGGTCGCAGTCTACCGATATAAAATCAAACGCAGACTGTTGGCTCTCAGCGGCACAAACGACTTTCGCTATGTTACCATAGTGTCACAGTCTACCGATATAAAATCAAACGTAGACAGTTGGCTCTCAGCGGCTCACATGACTTTCGCTATGGTCTGCAGTAGATCGCAGTGACATCGAGTTAAACTGTCGTCACAGCATAACCCAAATGCCTCTGTGGGCACCAGCCCCTCGACTTTCGCTACACACATAATCCTCAGGAACTAGTTTTGTCCGGACTCCTCACAGGATCAACTTTAGAATCCCCCCTTGGGGTTCAAGGCAGTACCACCCAGTGGCACTCCTGAGAAGTTCATTTCCAAGGAAGCACCTTTTTCCCCAGAGCTAGTCTCAAAACACTTTATACTATATACTTATAGTATCTTCAAATCATACCCTTTATGATTTATCAAAATCTCCTTTACACAAAATCGATTACCAAAATCGATAATTCTCAAACTAGACTTTCCAAAATCCAAAATTGATTTTCCCAAAAATCAAAAGCCTTTTCCAAATTCATAGGTTTCCAAAATCTTTTTCAAAATCATTCTCATAAGATCCTTTATATATATAGATATAGATATATATAACTTTGAAAAATCTTTGGATCATTTCAAACTTGTATAAAACCTCTTTTATACTTCAAATATTTCAAAACCCTTTTATTCTGGCTAGATTCAATAAGGGGAGTTTATCATATTATAAAATATAACTTTATTTATTGCCAAATCAAATATTCAAGTTTGATTTCTTTATAAAGTTATTTATCATTTACTTACTTCCATAAAGTAAATTTCAACCAAAGAAATATCCAATTCCATTTTATTTCACAAATATACTTTTCATTTCAAAACCATTGCAAATTCCTTATTCACAAATTTTCAATGCCAATTTCATTCAAACCCGTACGATGTACACATATCATCCGTACGCTATATCAATTTGATCGCTCACTCGATCACACGATTTCACTTCCGAACTAGTATTGTCCACCCGACTTTCTAGTGCGGACTCAGATCTGATTCCTTGATCAGAAACCGACATTCTCCTTGCATAGTCACAACTATGATAGAGAATATCCAGAACCAATCAAAAATCCATATCCAGGTTCGCCGTCGAAAATCGAGCGAAAAATCCCAACTCGGATCGATAATACTATCTCGAAATTCTGTGTTCGAATCTGGATCAAATCACTATGCGAATAGAATAATATACGTATATCCTACGTATTTATCTTTATTGGTTATTAGCCAAATCAATTTACTTTTCTATTCACATTTCCTTTAATTCCATTCACTTATTCTCAATTTCTTCCATTTCCAATTGAGTTATTACTTCAATTACAAACAGTTTGAACTCTGACCTTTTTAAATTTAAAAATAGCTTGAAAAAGTTTAAAATAGATAAGTAGTTGAAAAATAGTTATTAGTTTATAAAATAGCTGTAAAATAGTTAAGTAGGTATAAAATAGTTAAATAATTGCAAAATAGTTTTTAAAATAGTGATTAGATATAAATAACTGAAAAATAGTAATTAGTTTATAAGATAGTTTTAAAATAGTTAAATAGTTCTAAAATAATTGTAAAATAAGTATAGGATAGTTTGGAGTTTAAGAAGAAAGATTGTATAGTAAATGGTTTGGAAAAATATATTTGTATTAAAACAATTTATTTTGAAAATAATCCAGAGCCAAACTGTCAATTCTTATCAATTCAATTCAAATTTCCACCTCCATTTAAATTAACTCAATTGCAATTTAAATAACTTCAATTTCCATTGAAATTGATTTAACCTCAATTCAAGTTGAATTAACCCTCAATTTCTTTCCTAATTCAAATCAAATTCAATTTGAACTACTTCTATTCAAATTTCAACTTAAAACCATCTCGAATTATATAAATTCGAGTTAAATATTTTAAATGTTGATTTAATCCTTTAAATTAAATTAACCTTTACTTTTTAAATCAAATCAACCTTAATTTTTTATTTATTTAAAAACTTAAATCTTTAAACCATTTAATTCTGAACCCAAATTCCAAAATTTTATTTTAAAATTATCTTTACTTAACTTATTACAAAGTTCAAATAAGAATTCAAAACAATTTATTCTTCAGATTCCAATTTATTATCCATTTTCAATTTTCAAAACCAATTCTCAATTTCATTGATTATTTATAACAATAGAATAATATCAGGATAAATAAACATCCAAATTTATCCTAACACCAATTTACAGTATCCATTTTAAATTTCCAGATCTCAACCCCATTTTGAGATTACTCATAACTCCCATTTAAATTAACCATTTAACTACCCAAGTTAAATTTAAATTTCATCTTGAAATTTCCAATTCAAGTTATTCATTCAAACTTATTTAACTTCCTCCAAGTTAAATTAAATTTACTTAATCCGGTCAACTTTTCACAATTTGAATTCCCATTCAAATTTTAAACTTCAGATTAATAATCTTTCCCCTTTTAAGTTTTAAAACCTACTTTACTTTGGGTTTCACATCACATTCCAATTTAAAACTCAACACTAAGTGTTTATTTCAAATCATCATTGGTATTATGTATATTCCTCATATATACATTTTCTTTACACACCAAGTTATACTTTAAATTTTTAAACCACCTTTGGTTTTAATTCAAAACAAACTTCTTTAAAACAATTTCAAGTTTTCTGGAATTAGATTTAAAATTTCACAGTTTAAAATTATCTTCAATTCCAATTTATAAGTTATACTCACTTAAATGTTTACTTCCCTAAACATTTCATTTTGCTAAATCATTAACAACATTCATTATTAAACACAATTACCTTTTATGATAATAACCAAGATTATCATATCTGGAAACCAATTCATTGTTATCTTTATTCTTGATAACATTTCTACAAATTCAAGATTTTAATTTCAGTTTGGATTCATTTCAAACTTATCTTCATTCAATTTCAAATTTGGTTGTATTATCACTTAATTCTTATTATTTTATTTAATTCCAATGATTTAACAACCAATTTCATTAATATATTTAATAATTAGAAAATTATTTCTATATATATATATATCAAAAGATAAACTTATATAAAAATTATTCATTTTTAAAACCATTTTAAAACCTTTATATAAGAAAATAACAAATACGCTCTCATATATAATACTCTCAACTCATTTTAGGGTACCATTGACCCTATCCTTAATGAGTAATCCCAACAGAGCCAAGGTTCTCGCTTAACCTTCCGCTCTGATACCAAGTGTAATGACCCGGAATTTCCGAACCCGAAAATTCCAGATAGTTAGAAGAAAAAGAAAAGAGATAGAAGAAAGAAACAGAACAAGACACAGATTCTCACATTCGCAGCGGATCAAAATACAATATCAAATAATAATATCAGTTATACAAAGAAAACTGTATTTGTTAATTACATTTTTATACATCAGAGTTACAACATTCACAATTATACTAGACAGTTAGAATTAACATGTCTCTAACAACTATAATATATCACAGCGGAATATACTCCATACGTTCCTGCCATCCAACTCGCCTCCTGAGCTCCAGAACGTCCTTACCTGAAATCTGTAATACTCGGTCTGACCCGAGCATTACCACAAAGTAACACCCGAGTCAGGCTGGAAACCAGCGTGAGTAAACCCTTATAATTTGAAATACTAAGTTATAAAACTTATTTGAAACCAGGGTAACTCGTATCTTCTACGAGTTCTTACTTATTTTATTCAAACAATTATTTCACAAAATAATATCTAAGTACCGTTACTTAGTTCCAATGGCCCAGATTTACTCAATTTATTCCATTCCAGCCTATTTGATTTTCAAATTAAACCTATAAAGAATTATAGATTACTAATCGAAGTGGTTCCGGATATTGCTGATATCCGATCCCGGTCTCTTCGAATTCAAATGTCATCATTTTAAATGTCCAAGTTGTTTAAGGGTTTAAACATTTAAACTTATATTCAGGATGATATAAACAGATAGATAAATCACATTATCACAATAAATAATTCATATCAAACATTCATCTCACAAAGCAGCATATATCATAGATATCATACCCAAATCATCCAGTATTAATATCAATCAATCATCCATAAGCAAGTTTGATTAACTCTTAATCAATTTAATTAATCTTTAATTAAATTAATTACTATCCTTTAATTACTTGGATTACCTTAATACTAATTAATTACAAATAAATAAATTATCTCTTAATGATCTTCCTTAATTAATCTCCTTTGATTAATTATCTTTAATTACATTCAAGTAATTATCCTTAACCATACACAATAATTTACTTTTAATTACTATCATTAAATTACTTCCTTAATTAATTACTCTCTTTTAATTAATTACCTTAACTAGTAATTTATCACATTATTAATTAACCTTAATTCTTTAATTAATTAATCTTTAATTAATTAACTTCAATTCAATTATATTAATTATCCTTTAATTAATAACATCAAGTGATTAACCCTTAATCACTTCCATTTTATTACTTCCATAAGTAATTTCCTCTTTTCTTAATTTCAATCAATAATTATCCCTAATTTACCTTCATTAAGTATTAACCCATTTGATTGTTATCACTAATTTATTTACCCTTATTAATTCATTAAGTAAACATCTTTTAATAAATTTTATTAATTATCCCTAATTAATCACAACCTTGATTAATTTAAGATAATTTCTCTATCTTAATTAATTACTTATTTAAATCTCCTTAAATTAAATACATCATTTAATCTTCTTTAGAAAACATTTTAGGAGTCAATTTTATAATTAAAACTTACAAACAAAATAAAACATTAAATTTTAACATTAAATTAAACTGTTAAAACTGGTTTCACTCAAATGCTCGCGTACGACCCAGATATTACTCGAACCAAATCATAGTCTACGCGAGTTCTTACCGAGACGAACTCGAGTAAACTTCATCTTCCCCAACTCACAAACCCACCGATACACATACGTTTGATCGTGCACGTGCACCACCAAACGCCCCACCTCCAACTAAGTTGCAGATCACCATCGAGTCGCAATCCTTCCTCTCGACCACCACGTCAACTCCGATCATCGAACAAAAACGAAAATCGAAATTTAGCTATCTCGACAACCTCCTGGAACAACACTTCATCCAAAAACCACCTCGTCCGACCACCTCTGGCCACCAGGATCCCCATGACTTCAACCAAAGCTTCATCTCCGACCCACGCTTCCATTGCCCCATGCGAGATAGCCTCTAGTTCACCCACGACATCGGAACAAGTCGCGATTTCAACCATGCCCAAAATCATCACTAAACCCTAAAATACCATCGATCGATCACCACGACGTATAATAAAATCATTCCCTATTTTTCCAACTATCTATAGCCTTCAATCTATCTCCGATATCAACCACGATGAACCCAGACCCAATGATCGTCTGAAAATGAAGAAAATGTCCTTTCTGTTCAACTTAAAATTTCTCTACCATTTCAATCTTAAAATTTATGAACTCTTTTTCTAAATTCATCATTTGTAATCACTAATCAGGTTATAGAATCAAAGTTTTAAATTAACATTTTCGAATTTTACCCATTTCTTTGATTTCTACTGTAATCTTTAAATTTTGAGTTAAATGTTTATTACATATCTTTGAATCTATTTTTAAAATTTAAAGTACATTGTTAGGAACTCTTTCCATTTACACTACCTAGACTAAAATCAAATAGATGTAAAGATATGAATTTTTTTATAAAATCTAAAGCCTGTACTTAGATAAAACAGAGACAGATATATGTACAGACATGCATATCTTTATATCTACCTATTTATAAACATGCGAACTAAAATTCACTCAATCATTACAGTACATTTCATATCATACTACTGGGATCAAGATATATAAGTTTAAGGTCTTATAAAAGAGGAGTTTACTTAATTTAAAGATGAACAGAACAGTTAGCTATTTAATCAGACATGCACACTTAAATTTCACATGTATACAGAGTTCGTACATATAAAGGAACATGCAAATATACTTCATTCAGAAATCATTCGCAAGCAAGTTTAATTCTATTTTAACTTTTGCAAAAGAATGTTTACTCACTTGTATATCAGAAACAGAGAAACCTGAAACTTTGAAATCTGAAAATGCTTTGTAACGACCACGACTTTCTCTCCACAGAAAGTCGCATCGTTATTAAGAAAGAAAGGGATAGAAGAAGAAAGAAGAGAAAGAAAGAACAACAACACATCAGAAATCTCACAGCGGAACGAGAAATATATTATATCACATAAGATATTACATAGTATCATATACATCAGAGTACACAACTTATACATCACAATATAGACAGTTATAAACTTCTGTCTATTATACAACACAACTATATCAATACAATACATCATACACAGCGGAAACTCTATATATCTACATGCTGAAGCCTCCTGCTCCACAGCTCCTCCAGTATTCGTCAAGACTAACCTGAATCCCTCGACTACTCAATACAATATTGAGTACCCAAGAGTTTAATAAAACAGAAAATAAACACTTGGGTCAGACATGGGTCTGGTGTGAGTAAACGGTTAGATTGCTTAACTTTGAAAACCTTTGAAAATCAGCTTATTTCAAATTGTTTTCATTAAATTGATTTCTACGCGTTATGAGCCCGCACGATCAAACGACAAGTCCGATCACTACGAAACTTGAAATCCTACAATAATTCACCATTACGGATCCGATGAAACTAGTTTCGTCAAAATCCGAGACAGTGGCCAAAATGGCTATTTTCACATTAATTAAATAAATTATTATTAAATTAATTAAATCAATTCAAATTTAATAACCAACAAAATTTATCATTTTTGATTACTTAGTAACTTATAATCTTTCTAAAACAAGTTTCCATATCAATTCAATGTTAAATATTACACAAATTACATTGTTCAGTTTCAATTGTAATAATTTCAATTAATTATTAAATTAAATTCCAATAAATTAATTTATTTCGATTTACATCTTATTATTCAATCCATCATTACATTATGGACCTAGTTAGCATTGGTTTACCATTTATTACATTAATACTCTACAACTATCATATTAATTCATATTTACTGCAATATTATATTAGATTAATTTCAATATTTCAATTGTATTTAATTTTTATCGATTTCCACTTTAATTTACTGGATTAGATAACCAAAAGATAATTGAAGCAATTACTATACATTACTAATTCAAGCACATTCCCAAGCTTATTGTTTACAAATGAAGCTAATCAATTCACATACTGATTGTAACGACCCGATATTTTGGACCATTCGCATCCATTATAAGTGTATAGGTAGACACTCATGCCGGAATTGAATTGCTCAAAATACCGCGTTGTTAATTTAAATTGGCAAAACTGAACATATACAGTAAATAAAATAATCACAGATCACAGACACAGAGTAATAAGTGCAGCGGAAATAAATGAGATAGTATTTCATGAAGCTACTATATAAATGTATAAGATACATCAGAGTTTACAACAGAAGAGTAATATGATACATCAGAGTTAAACCAGATACAACGGAAGAGTAATATGATACATCAGATACAAATCAGAATACATCACTGGAATCATCGAATATTGGAAGCAGAATAGATGGCTGGATCTTCAAGCAAATCTCCAACTTCAAAGGTGAGTTCCGAATACTGGTACACTCAGT
The DNA here is from genome assembly GCA_030737815.1 of Allium fistulosum. Lineage (NCBI taxonomy): Eukaryota > Viridiplantae > Streptophyta > Magnoliopsida > Asparagales > Amaryllidaceae > Allium > Allium fistulosum. Next base: position 1,210,741,965 of record CM060904.1, on the reverse strand, counting down.
CTGACCCGAGCGTAAAGCAAAAACACAAGACACTCGAGTCAGGATTAACATTCTTATATTTATAAATCCAACTCAAGTGAAAAAGCAATTGAAATACAAGTAACTCAAAGGATGTTTGGAATGACCATCCTTTAAGGATCCGTTAAACTATCTACTAGGTAGTAATGTACGCTAAGTAGATAATGTCTATCAGTAATATAAAGATATCAAAATAGTGTTAAGGAGTTACCATTATCCCCTTTAACACATTTTTATTCCCAAAAGCATATACAAGACCGTAGTTTCCCCAAAACCGGAAGTCACCAGAGGGCAATCCATATACTAAAGGTACAAAACAAATTCGTAGTGGTCGCGAATATGGGAATACAAGTATGACAAGGCACATGAGGCAATACCCAAGGTAGTGATACTACCGTTGGCCTGATATGGACTGGTGAGAACGCAACGCCGTAGCGCCCGCAACACCGTGAAACAACACTCCCAAAATCAAGGGTGCACCAATCGACAACAAGTAATGAGTAGTTCGAAGAAGTGTGTCCACTTGAGGTAGCTAATCCTCCATTGGCCCGACACGGCTCCTGTTTTAGTCATTTCCAATTTGACACAAGTGTCAAGGCTATCCATCATCGTTCTCTTTCCTCAATCATCACGTACATCATTCCAACCACTTCATTCTGGATCATCACTCCGCGTATAGTTATTAAAGTGGTTTTGGTTTAGATAGAGAGTATATCCATAACCGATTCCGGTCTCTTTAATAACTTTCGTAATTATTACACCGATTGGTCGTTAATATATTTCAAAACCAAATCAAATTCAATTTCAAATAGAATTCGTAAATCAACATTTCATTTGTCTTTCTAAACCAATTTCCAATATTTACGTTTCAAAACTTCCACATTCATAATTTCAAGATCTTACAATTCAATTTCAATTTTTATTTAAACACTTCAAATATTGATTCAAGTTCGTATATCAGTTTCATTCCGAAATCATTTAAATTAATTTAATTTAACATTCAAATCAATTTAACTTCATTTATCGATTGCATTCAATATTCATTAAGTAAATTTGCCATTCAAATAATTTCTAGTAAATTTCCAATTCATTAAATCCATTATTAAAATTCAACTTCATTATATCAAACTTACAAATTGAATTAAATTAAATTCATCAAATCAAATTAAACATCAAATCAAATTATTCAAAAATTCAATTTCACTTATTAAAGAATTCAATGCAATTTAATCATTAAATAATTCAATCTTATATAATTATTAAATAATTCAAAACTTAATTTTTATATAATTTCAAAGTTTAATAATTTCAACTTAATTATAATTTCAAACTTAATTATTAAATCATTTCAAACTTAATTCAATCATTTCTCAAATTAAACAACATTCTTTCATCAATTACATTGTTAATATTTTGTTTCAGATTATTAAATATTAACATTTTCCTTTCATAAATATTCAAATTTCAACTTCATTTCAAAACCATATTATTTATTCAAATAAAAACTTAGTTTATTTTTAAATCAAATTATTGACCAATCGGGTTTTATTGAATTCTCTATCTGTAACGACCCACCTTTTTGGACAATTTAAATCGACAAGTAAACACACATGCCGATTCCAAACCATTCAAAAGGGAGGATTGTTAATGGGGTAAATAAGAAAAGAAGAGAAAAGGAACAAGAAACAACCACAGAATCTCGCAGCGGAAAGATAAAATATAATAATCAAATAAACAGTTCATGAAGCTGTTTAATATACTTTTGATTATCATTTATACATCATTCATCAGAGTTATACATATATAACAGAACAAATAAAATAATGCAGCAGACAGCATGATGCAAGGATAATAATAGTAATAGTATACCAAATCTTCGTCTTCGTCCTCCATGATAGATCTTCAATAAGCTGAAAAACTAAGGACCGACCCGAGCGTAATGAAAAAAAACAAAACACTCGAGTCAGGACTAAAATATCCTTATGTAAGCTAAATCAATCGTAAATAAATATGAGTGTAACGGTGTCAGAGATGTTTACGGGGTTTGACATCTCTTATCCAGTGTCGACGTGCGTGCAATAACTCAAGAGATGTTACGGGATTTTCCATCTCCTAAGGATCCGTTAAACTATATACTATGTAGTACAATACACTATTATAATATGTCTATAGTAAAATAAACTATTAAAATAGCGTTATGGCGTTACCCATATCCCCCTTAACACATTTTTATATATTCCCATAGTCTATACAGTACCGTAATTCCTCCGTAAACTGGAGGGCTATCAGAGGGCACTCCATAGGTATGGTACAAAACAAACTCGTAGAAGGCGCTCTAGGGCATGCGAACACGGCACACGAGGAGATGTGTGACGCCCCACCTCTATACCCACGCTAACCAAGAACACTACGATGTAGTGTTGTCAATTAGCGCGGAGAATAAGGCTGTTGAGGAGCGACCATCCGTGTAACTTCTTTGTGCGAGCACCGATATGTCAGATAGAATAGAATGCATATCTTTTAAAGAGGAAATCCAACATACCGATACAAACACAAAGCTATCACATGGTGGCTATGTAAAATCTTCGGAAACAAATATAGAAATAAACATAACACAAATCAGTCACAGACAATTCATATCACAAAGGCGGAATAAGATATGAATATTACACCTAAAAGTGTACATCAGAGTAGTGGTCAAATAAGATCCACAATAACACAAAAGAATAGATACAAGTGCAAGACAATAGAATACGTATACATCAAGGAGTCTCATCACAAATGCATACAACAAAAACTACTAAACTAGAGTAGTTAGCCAAAAGTCAGAAGATGGCTCCAGATAAGAAGTCATGAGAAAGCACCTGTAAAATCTCAGTCTGACCCGAGTATTATTTAAGAAGAAAATAATAAACGGATCAGTCTAGCTATAATTATCAGATAAAATGAGATAGAATATGAGATATGATAATAGAACGTATGATAACAAAAAGGTGTCATACTATGAAAAGTATACATTAGAAATCCCACAAAAGTCATACAATATCTCAATAATCTCAAAACAGAGAAAAGAATGTCATATTCTTAATTTAATTCACCAAGCCACAATAAAATGACATACTCATCAATGTCAATGGTAAAAGCTGGTGAAACATAAAATTCCAGAAATCAATCATTAGAAGTCCAGAAATCACAAGAAAAGGATGGCCAATCCCAAACAGGAGCATGAAAGCCGGAACATTGACGCAGTGCAAACGGTACGTCCAATGAACCAGAAAGCCGAGACATCGATGTAGTACAAACGGTACATCAGATGAATCAAACATTGACGCAGTGCAAACGGTACGTCCAATGAATCGGAAAGACATAGACATCGATGTAGTACAAACGGTACATCAGATGAATCGAACATTGACGCAGTGCAAACGGTACGTCCAATGAATCGAAAAGACAGAGACATCGATGTAGTACAAACGGTACATCAGATGAATCGAACATTGACGCAGTGCAATCGGTACGTCCAATGAATCAGAAAGACAGGGACATCGATGTAGTACAAACGGTACATCAGATGAATCAAAACACATTAAAAGTACTTGGGTTGCCAGCCCACAAAGAAATGAGACGAAGCTCAATAAAATGAAGTACAGTCCTTCATACGGACAAAGAGACATCGCACAATTGCTAGTCTAAATCATAAAATGATCATCATGATCAGCGAGAAGTGTCAATCACACCAAGCTAGTAAATATATGAGTTTAGCTTCATGTCCCATAACCACTTGCTTAACTTAAATATTTACGAACAAGCTGTAAATCTTCACTAGGAAATTGTCACGAAAAGGGTTCAATCGAACAAGTCCCAGAGCTAACCGACGAAGTGAACGCAAGCGTTTCATACCACTCGTTTTACTAAGTCGTTTAAGTCAATTTCTCATTCGAGAGAAGTAAAGGCTTGTATATACTAGTAGATTGAAAATCGGTTTGAGAAAACGAACTTTTGATATTTAAAATAGTGTTGAAATCGCTTTGATGAAAGAGTTTTGATATTTACTATTAGTATTGAAACCTTCATATCTTTAAAGTGACAAGTCATAAAATGATTGTTGGAACAATCTATCACAAAAATTCACATTCGGAGACGTGAATAAAATCCAAGGAAATCAGCTCAAAATGCATCAAAGTGGAAGTTCTGATGAATGCTTTTCAAATAAGATTGCCTACGCAGAGTAATACGGGGTCCAGGGGGCAGCGCCCACGGCGGGGTGCGGGGCAGCGCCCCGTCACGGTACGACCTAGTGAAGGCAAGCGGTCCAGCGACCTAAGGAAAAGTAGGTCATACGACCTAAGGAAATCGCGAACTAAAAAGACCAAGTGTAAGGTCGGCGACGACCTACGACTTACGACCTAAGTGGGATGCGACTTAGTGGGGCATAGGTCGGAGACGACCTACGACTTAAGGTCAAGCGACCTAAGGTAAATGGTCCAACGACCTAACTCGAACGACCTAGAGGGTCGAACGACTTAACTGGAGGATAAGTCGGAGACGACCTACGAGATATACTGGCCGACCTAACTCGAGCGACTTAAAGACTTAGCAGGGTCGAGCGACTTACGAGCTACGACCAAAGGTGACGAGGGCGTTAGGTCGGAGACGACCTAACATTTGACTCGCGAATGACTTATGGAAAAGAAGCTTAGGTCGGAGACGACCTACGAGATAAGCCAGTGCGAGCGACCTAAAGTTTGCCTAGGGGATTATAGGTCGGCAACGACCTAACGTTTTGCTTGGAGATTATAGGTCGGCAACGACCTAACGTTTTGCCTGGGGATTTTAGGTCGGCAACGACCTAAGACTTAACAAAATTCGAGCGACTTAGTGGTTTGCCTTGGAATTTTAGGTCGGCAACGACCTAAGACTTAAAGCTGTTTCGACCTAAGTCCTAACTCGGGGACGACCTAAGATGTTAACTCGCGGACGACTTATCATTTTGCCTGGAGATTATAGGTCGGCAACGACCTACGACTTAAGGGCCAGAACGACCTAACTCCGAACGAGCTAAAAATGGCCAGAACGACCTAGTAGCAGTTTTTTCGACAAAAACACTAAATTTTGGAGTTTTTCGCCAATCCAATCCAAACCAAATGCAAATGTTGATGCTAGAGTGATAGGGAATCATTCCCAACAGTCCAAGATAGATATAGGCAAGATGTGAGATCAAAAATCTCACCTTTTCACGGAATTTGATGAAGATGAAGCTCGGGGGCAAAGCAAAGATCAACCACAAGCTTGAATCAATGTCTTCACTTTGAATTTGGAGTTAGATGTTGAATTTGCTAAAGAACTTGAGCTTGAAATTTTAATTTCCTATTCCCTCCACCATTTTTGCTAAAGCTTCAAAGTTGATGAAGTGATGAAGAGAAGGAAGGGGTTGGGCTGAGTTAGAAGAGGTGCAGCCCAAACCAAAAGCCCAACACAAAAAGTGACGAAAATTTCACTATCTCCAAACATATCGAAGTTTACACTCAAAAAGATCGCAAACGTCATTTTGAACTCAATGGGGGTGGTCTCGAGTCCTAATTTGACCGTATGCAAAAAGTAGCTTTTCGGACTAACATCCGACTAACGATAAAATATTTAAATATAAAAATCGATAAATATGCGGGTTGTTACAAGATGCCAGGGTAGATATACCAATTGCACTCCCGGACTGGTGGTGACGCATAGCAGCTACTACCGCCCACCTCGGACACACTTCCAAACAATCGAGGGGTGGCCACCAAATCGAATCACAAAACAATATAATGGTATCGAAGAAATATGCCCGATAAGAGGAATGACCTCACATTGGCCCGGTATAGCTCCTGATTTTAGTCACATCTAAGTTGACTCATCGGAGTCAGGGTCACGTCATACCATATACAAGATCGTTCGTCAAACCATTCTACTTCATTTCTGGAATCTCCACCACGTACACAGTTGTTAAAGTGGTTTTCGGTATCGACAGAGAGTATGCCCATATCCAATCCCGGTCTCTTTAACAACCGAACGCTTATTACACACCGGATGGTTCTTTTACAATTTCAAAATCAATTCATAATTGATATCAAAATATCAAGTTCGCTTCAAAATCAAATCCATTTCAAAATCATCGTATCTACGCAAAATATACGATTTTATTTCAAAAATCATTTCGCCCAATATCTCATTTCAATTTAAAAATCATTTCACATTTCAATTTAGGTTGTAACTTCATTTAGCCCAATTCGTATTTAAATCCAAGATTTAAATATAAACATTTCACCTTATTGACCAGCTGGGAATTTTGGAAAAATATTTTGAATAGTTTAAAGTAGCTTAAATAATTAAAAATAGTTAAAATACTCTAAATATTAAAGATAGATTTCAAAATAGTTTTAAATGGATTTTATATAGTTAAATAGATTTAATATAATTAAATAGGTTAAATAGCTTTAAAAATAGATTAAATATAATTAAAATAAATTAAATTAGGTTAATTAGTTTAAAATAGATTAAATTAAATTAAGTGGATTTAAAAAAAATAGATTAAAATAAGTTAATATGTTTAAATAGGTTAAAATAATTTAATGTAGTTAATATAGGTTAAAATAGTTTAGTATAAAATAGTTTAAGTATTTAAAATAGTTTATATAGCAGAATAACTTAAGAAAACCAAATTTGAAATAGCTTCAAAGTCAACCATTTTAATTTCCATCTTACCAATCTAATCAAATTCAAATTTCCATTCAGTCGATTAAATCTCAATTTCAATTCAAATTAATTTTGATTTCAAATTTAAATTTAATTCCATCTCAAATCCAATTGTCTCAATTTCGATTTCAATTTATAATGATTTCGAGCTCGATTTTCAAACTATCGATTCAAATATTTAAAACAAATTATTCCTTAATATTCAGTTTAAAAATCCAAATCTTCAATATAATTCAATGTCAAGCTAAATTTCAAAATGTTGTCTTTATCTCACTTTTACTTAATAATATTCAAAGTCCGAATAACAGTTCAAATCAATTTACGAAATTCAGTCATATCACAATTTTAATTTCAAAGTCTCAACTTAAATTATTAAACAATTTGTTTAACCAAAATTTATTTCAACATCTCAACCTCAAATTCGCGATAAATTCAATTTCTATAAAATTGATTTTTAAATTCCTTTATATCAAACCATTTAAAGTAATTCCAAATCTAAGATTTAAAAAATTATTTTATTTAACCAATCCGGTGCCCATATATAATTTTCTATCCTATGGCCAAGTGATCAATTATTTCAATTAAATTTCAGGAATAGATATATATCATTTCAATTCAAATCATAGTGTCATAGGTATATATCATTTCAACCTATTTCTCAATTTATTCAAAATGATTTAATTTACAACTGTAAATAATACACAGGGTGATGACAGGATATATACAACAAATAAACATCCAAACATTCAAACATCAATCAATAGCATCCATCGCAACCAATTATCCAAACAGACAATATAATTCATGGAAATTTCATAGTTATAAATGTTCGGTAATTTAATTACAATTAAATCCTAATTTCAATTTGACAATCAATTTCCATTTTCAACATTAAATTCGATGACAATCTATATGACGATAAAATTTATCAAACAACGACAAATAAAAATCATATCACTTCATAATGTCAAATTTAACTAGCATAAAGAATAATCTAGTACGTTGTGAGCGTTATAAAACACTCACCTTGAGTTTTAAATTTCAAATCAAATCGAACGACGTTCGATTTAACCTGAAATTTTAGTTAGCTCCAAATGTCCCCAAATCAATTCTAGAATATAGTGGTCGTCACCATGATTCCAACGCATCTTGTTTCATCCAATTCTGATAAAGTACGATGAAGATATCCAATTTTAAAGATTGAACGAATTTAATATAAATGATTTACAAACTTATATAATTTAAATTAACCAACAATCGATCAGGGCCGTTCATTTGGAATAAGAAAATCAGAGCCGTGAGATCTAGTTCTTCTCCATCACGTACACAGGAGGAAGTCACATGCAAGAAACCCAACTTCGTCACCTAGGGTTGATCGCCGCCTCCCCCATACTCATCTATAGCTTGATCAACCACCGCCTATCAAAAGCTCTAGCTCCAATGCACCAGCGCCCAAGGCCACGCGAAGCTTGGCTCTCCAATCATCACGAAATACGCCTTTGAACCGAAGACGAACGCGACCCAACCACACCTCCATTCGACGACCATAAACCAATTCCACCATTAGATCTGACAAGCTCGACAAGCTCGTCGATTTCCTAGTTGAGAGTTTTCGACGATATCGAGTGGATGAGCGAAGATCGAGGGGAGAAAATGAAAGAGTTTCGGCCATTAATCAAATAAGCGGCGGCTACGAGACTCTCGGCCTAGGGTATACTGATACGAACGTGAATATATACGCATACCATATTAATTTAATATTATTTTCAATTTTAACGAGCTTTTTCAAACGTACTCCAAAATAGACGTGCCGACAGGCGTTCGTAATGCTTTACCCGCATTCCGAACACAATGGAACGTGTTTCGGAGGCTAATTCGATCGTCTGTGTGAGTTATGGAAATAAACGATCGATTTTAAATTAAACCGATTAAATGAATTTCTAAACGTTTTCAACTGCCATGGTCAAATGGCAACTCCGATTGCTTCGAAATTTGGAATCCGATAATAATAAACTATTATGGATCCAATGGAACAGGTTTCGTCGAATTCCGAGACTGTGCCTCGGAAGGCTATTTTTTTCTCGTCGATTAAATCGACGACTTTTCAAAATTAAAAGAATTTCTTAAAATTCAAATTTAAAAATCTTATTAACTCTATTATAATCCAAATATAACTTATATTCATTTTCGAAACCAATTTGAATCATATTAAATCAAATTTCAGTTATTCACTCTATTTTCATATATTAAATTTCAATAACAAATAAATCATATTAAATTCAAAATTTTACTTTTGAAACAAATACAAATTATAGAACAACCATTTCCATTAAACAGTTATTCAATTCCCGTTATTCAATTATTCAGTAAATTTCAAATATTGAATTTAAATAATTTAAATTGTTCAATATTCAACAAATTCCAATATTACATTTTAATTGAATTTTAGTTATCACTCAATTACCTCATTCACATCCAAAGCATCCAACATTTATTATTCGACTTCAGTTATTGATTATAAACCTAGTTACTATATAAAATTTCATTTCATTTACAATTGGTTTCTAAATTCAATTCGACTGACCAATAAACAAGTAACTTATAATAATTATCACCATTTACTTTTAATTACACTTAAGTTTATTATTTACTACAAGTGTCACAATTTCCTATACAATACCAATTAGATTCCATTACCATTGACTACATCTTATTTCATTAGTTAACCTAATATTTACATTTGTTTTTCTTATATTCCCTTATAACCAAGTTATAATATTTAAGTCATTTCAATTGATTGGAATATCATTTAATTCATTAATAATTAACTTAGATAAATATTGTTGTAATTCATTATAGTTATTATTATCATAAATAAATTACAAATTTTTAATTCTTCCATCATTAAATCAAAAATCTTATTAAATTAACAAGTTTTTAATTATCGAAAATATACGGGTCATTACACTCTCCCCCACTCAAAACTTTTCGTCCCCGAAAAGGAAAAAGAAGGGAAAAGAAGATAAGTAAAGAATTCAACAGTCGATATATTTTATTCAAAATTATCAATTTATAAAACAATGAAATTTCATTTATAAAGTCGTTACTATGCTTCCACTACGGTACTCCGATAAGCTTACGAAATTTTCAAGTTGGTTATCCAAACGAGTTTTAAAATTTAAAACCTGAAAATTTTCTAACACCCAGATTTACGGAAAATTTCGGCAGCGTCTCCTTTGCGCGGCTCGATCGGTACAGCTACAAAACGCCTCTACGGCCTCAAACCAACAAAAGAAAACCAAAAGCCAAGTGGCTCCATCAAAAACCATCAAATCAAATGACAAATAAACATGTACCTTTTTGTCGGGCAATCCATTTTCCTCGATTTAAATACCTACATCTTATTTATCAATGATATCAAATCATATAATTTAAAAATCAATTTAAATTTTGCATTTTCAATTATTTCAATATTTGCCTTACTTAAACTTGTACGAAGTACATATATCATCCGTACGCAATATCAAATCTGATCATTCATTCGATCACACAATTTCGCTTCCAAACTAGTATCGTTCACGCGACTCTCTAGTGCGGACTCGGATTTGGTTCCTTGATCGAAAACTGTTATTATCCTTGCATAGCCATATACTATGATAGAGAATTCCAGAATCAAATCAAAAATCCATATCCATGGTTCGCCGTCGAGAATTGGGTGAAAAATCCTAACTCGGATCGATATAAATTATCTCGAAATTCTGTGCTCGAGTTCGGATCAAATTGTTATGCAAATAAAATAATATACGTACAACTTACGTATTACCTTCCAATATATTCCTATACAATTCATCTATATTCAATTAATTTACTTATCTTCGTTTCATTTACAATTAATTATTCACAATGCATTATTCATATCCCTTAATTACTTAGTATATCCATTTCTTTACATAGCATGTTTTTTTATACTATCATTTCTTATGCATCATTTCATAAAATTTGCTCAGTTAAGTTCACTTTAAACATTCCATATAATTTCATTTAATTAAATTTCCCTTTTCAATTTATTCTTAGCTATACCAAATTCTTCTGTTTACATTTACTTCATTTTCATAATTTCAGTTAATTACAGATTTGTTGGTGGAACATTTTATTAATCATCACTTTAGTTTATTAATCATCCTATAAAAGTCATATATAAGAAGTTGGACTTTATCTAAGTTTATAATTATCTCAAAAGCTACAAATTTCAATTTCACAATTTCTTTGCAAATTTATATTCAATTCTATAACAAATTTACAAAGATATTATTTGGTTCATTGGCCTGTTTTCTTAAGTTCCACTTACTTATTTCATTTAGCAATTCATCATTTCATATTATACTTAAGTGTATAACATTTTATCACAACCAAATTTCCATTTATATACATTTTAGTTACTTTTAAGTTTTGCTTATTTGTATAATATCCCATTACATCCCTAAAACATCATTTTAACTTTTTAACATTTGGTAAGTCATATTATATGTTATTAGAATGCAATTTGATACAATACAAATTTATAGGATTCATTTTACTTAATTAGAATGTTCAAAATTTTAACTCGTTTAAATTTTCTTTACTTTTCAATTTCAAGAGTTACTCTTCAACTCTAAGGTTTTCTCAAAAGATTTTAGTTTAGACTTCTCAATTTCTTATCTTATATGAATTCTGGTTATCCAATATTCCACTTCTTTCAAATAATTTGAAAATTATTAATTAACAAAACCTAAAATTTTAAATGCCCGGTTCGTTTCAAATCATTTTAAATAAATATATACATTTATATCTTATATATATATACCAAATCATACTTTTGGAGTTTAAACCAAAATGCATTTTTTTTCAAAACAGTTTCGAAGCAAAGCAAAGCTTCACAGAAGTCTCCTCCACTTTGAGACTCGAAAATGAACGTCGATGATGCTGCGCAGTCATTACCGAAATTATTTTCCAGCGACATAAGAGAGGAGTACTGAATTTATAAAAAAAAACTCCTTTCAAAATATTTCCCATAAATATTTTTCAACTAACATCACTACATATTTTCTTCAAAGTTTTGAAAACCATTTTCAAAATCCCCGGGTCTTAAACTCAATATTACTCAATTTAAATCTATCTTGATTTATAAGTCACATTTATAAATTATTCTCACAAAAAATTACTTTCTTAAAACATTCCACATGTCGTTTTATCATTATTTATTTTATAATAAACCATATTTATTAAAACACAATATCCAATTTATTATAACCATCCATATTATCATTTCTAACAACCAAACAAACTGGATGAATCATAATAATTTCTGAAAATTATTTCTTTATATACAAAATATAATTGGGGCAAAATAATTTCATTTCCCAAATTTCAAAACAATACTATGTCGAATTGTTCTGTTCAAGTGTTTAGAGATCCCTATCAATGACGTTAATTACTCGTATTGACCAGAATCCATAAGCCACTCAACAAATCAACCAACACAGTATAAAACAATTTTATATCACTAACAAATACGCACTCTCAAATATATACACTCAGCGACTCATCATAGGGTATTAATACCCTATTTATAAAGAGTCAGACCCCACAAAGCTAAGGTTATCGCTAAACCAAAGCTCTGATACCAACTGTAACGACCCACCTTTTTGGACAATTTAAATCGACAAGTAAACACACATGCCGATTCCAAACAATTCAAAAGGGAGGATTGTTAATGGGGTAAATAAGAAAAGAAGAGAAAAGGAACAAGAAACAACGACAGAATCTCGCAGCGGAAAGATAAAATATAATAATCAAATAAACAGTTCATGAAGCTGTTTAATATACTTTTGATTATCATTTATACATCATTCATCAGAGTTATACATATATAACATAACAAATAAAATAATGCAGCAGACAGCATGATGTAAGGATAATAATAGTAATAGTATACCAAATCTTCATCTTCGTCCTCCATGATAGATCTTCAATAAGCTGAAAAACTCAGGACTGACCCGAGCGTAATGAAAAAAAACAAAACACTCGAGTCAAGACTAAAATATCCTTATGTAAGCTAAATCAATCGTAAATAAATATGAGTGTAACGGTGTCAGAGATGTTTACGGGGTTTGACATCTCTTATCCAGTGTCGACGTGCATGCAATAACTCAAGAGATGTTATGGGATTTTCCATCTCCCAAGGATCCGTTAAACTATCTACTATGTAGTACAATACGCTATTATAATATGTCTATAGTAAAATAAACTATTAAAATAGCGTTAAGGCGTTACCCATATCCCCCTTAACACATTTTTATATATTCCCATAGTCTATACAGTACCGTAATTCCTCCGTAAACTGGAGGGCTATCAGAGGGCACTCCATAGGTATGGTACAAAACAAACTCGTAGAAGGCGCTCTAGGGCATGTGAACAAGGCACACGAGGAGATGCCAGGGTAGATATACCAATTGCACTTCCGGACTGGTGGTGACGCATAAAAGCTACTACCGCCCACCTCGGACACACTTCCAAACAATCGAGGGGTGGCCACCAAATCGAATCACAAAACAATATAATGGTATCGAAGAAATATGCCTGTAACAACCCGGTATTTCGTACCGATTAACTATCGTCTTTAGACGATTTCTTTTCCTAGCTAGTTACTATTGGAATTTGAATCAAAGTTGAAATTCGTTTGGAAAGTGGTTAAGTGTTGTTTGGGTTTTAAATATTAATCTCAGCCCATTTGAAGCCGTGATAGTATTCAACACCCAACCCCCTCCCTTTCCTCGATTCGTTAACCCTAAGCCAAAATCAAACGAGCGAAAATAATGGCGGCCACGAGAAATTCTCGTGTTCGTTCATTTCTTGTTCGAAGCTAGGGCTTCTAGCAAACAAGAAGTGATGGCGGCCTCGTCCTCGTCTTCGTTCCTCCAACAGTTAGGGCTTTCGTGAATTCGAAGAGTGGCGGTCTCGTCTTCTCCGATGTAGGGCTCCGATCGACTCGTGATGCCGCGTCTTCGAGTAGTTCGAGCGACCATGATTATCGTTCAACTTCAGCCCTTTGATCAACGCTCGCAAACAAAGGTGAGTGGTTTCCCCCCCTCACATCTAATTCATTCTGCAATCGTTGAATTTGCTTGGCATTTTGTTATCTTTGATTTGCAAAACAGTTTTGTAGTGAAACGATTTACTGGTTCACTTGTTTCAAATCCCTGGCAATTGAATTTATATTGACTTCGGTCGCTTCGATTTTGTTTCTGGCGATTTCCTTTATGTCAAATTCGGCATTGTTTTGATTTTGACCTTGGTAACTTGAGATGATTGAGTCGCTGTCATTATTGTTGGCGCTGACTTTATCATGTTGGTATTCTTTTATCTGGTGGTTGTTGACCCTATGTATTTCGACTCTGGCCATCTTCTCTGTTGTCTGTATGTAGTTGCAGTTTACCCTATGATAAGTGTAGCTTCTGTCTTTGAATGATCATGATTGCAGTTGTATTGGATTTTGGCACTGGGTTGTTTATTCTTGCATACTGATGTGCTTTGTTGACATTTTATTCATCCCTGTGCATTCATTGACTCTGTTTTGAGTTCGAGACTTGTTCTTTCTACTTGTATCTCTACTGTTTTGGACTGTAGCTTGTAGATTTGAGTATGATCCATTTGCATTAGTGTAGTTGCCATGATTTGTGTTCGAGCTCTTTACCCGCTGATGCATTATTAGTTCATCCATGAGTCACTTGTTCACTTGAATCATTCATTCTAGTCTCAGTATTATGTTGTCTGCACCCACTTCTGAAATTACTTGAACCTGATCTCATGATGCATGTGTGTACTGTGATATTGAGTCTATGCTTTGTGCACTTTTCTTGTCTGCACTGATGTTCATCTGTAGTAGTTCATGTCGGCACTAGTTTTTGTAGTTGCTCTGATATCCTAGTCTTCACTTTGTAGTTTCATTTGAACATCTATAGTATCCACTGGTCATTTGAAGTTGCATTCATTCCAGTAGTCACTTGAACTTGCATTCTGGTTCATGCATTCACTGTTGCCATATCTTGAATCTCTGTTTACTTGTAGCTTGATGCACTGGTCTGCTGTTGTATCTTTTGTACACTTGTAGCTGTTGTGTTCACAATCTTTGCCATTTCAGTAGTTGCAATCACTGTTGTCTGCATTTGTTTATGATGGGTTCTTGATATTGTTCGAATTGACTTTGGCATGTCACTGATACCTTTTTATAACTGCTGTACATTTTAGTCATTCACTAGACATTTGGTTCATTCATTGTTTCTTCTCTACTTGTTTGTAGCTGCTGCATATATGTGCTTTTGATTGCACTGTCCCTATGAGTTCATTAGTTCATGTTGCCCACCTCTGGCTTGTTGTCTGAACTGTATACATTTGCTTGACTCATATTGTAGCCTGCACCTCTGCCTTGATTTTGTGATGCCTTACTTGTTGCACTGTTGTTGAATTGTCTGCATTGCACTACTTCATTTTGTATTTGTTTTGATCCACTTTGTCACTGCATACCTATATATCTTGACCTGTTTGCATTTGTTTTGCACCCATGTTGATATTGGTACATTCATCCCAGTAGAGTTAGATGCACTGTTGCATTTGATTCATCTGGACATGTATTTGCTGCTTTCGCCTATGTGCTTCGACTTTGGCACTGCCTTGTTCTCGAATCTGATACATTGCATTGATGCCTTGTATCATTTGCATTTTGTCATTTTGCTTCACTGATGACCTTATCTTCTAATGAGGCTGATCTGCGTCTTTTCTGTTGAGTGTTGTAGTGCCATATCCTTGGTGCTCTCGCCTTCAGTTTGCTATTTCCCTGTGCCTTGCTTTGCGACATGTTGAACTTGTTTCACTTGTTGCCTCTTTCACTGGATACACTGTTTCATTTCACTGATGCAGCCTTGCCCTTAAATACAAGTGGTGGCTGCAAATTCGTAGCAATTAATTATCGCCTTTTCTGTTTTGTGGATTAACACTGTTTAGTGTTATATCTGCCGTTATCCGGTTCTCTTATCGAGAAGTTGGGTATACGAGATTTCTGTGACTGTCGTCCATTTGATATTTGATTATTATTGCTTCCGTGCATTAATAACTGAGTTTGAATTAGACTGACCCGTGTATTATTTTCTTTTGAATTTAATACTCGGGTCAGACCGAGTATTTACAGGTTGTAGATTTTTAGCTTTGGGTTGCTGCTAGAGCTATGAAGACTTTTTATATTATTTGAAGTGGTCTTCGTCTTGTTGCAGTAGTCAGTGTGTCTGTTTTAAGATGATAATGTATTCATGTATATTAGTCGATAATGTACTTGTATATATAACTTCTTGAGTCGACAATTGTAGTTGTATCATTTGTATTGTGTCAAATGTATTGTAACTGATATCAGTTATTATATATATGATACTTTTCGTTCCATCTGTATTCCGCATTTATGTTTTCTGTGTTATTTTTATATCTATTGTCCTAAACTATTATAGCCACTGTGTAGTAGCCTTGAGTTTGTATCGGTATGTCGGATTTCCTCTAAAGATGAAATGCAATGTTTTATTATCTGACATATCGGTGCTCGCACAAAGCAATTACATAGATGGTCGCTCCTCAACAGCCTTATTCTCCGTGCTAGTTGACAGCACTACACCGTAGTGTTCTTGGCTAGCGTGGGAATAGAGGTGTGGCGTCACAGCTTGGTATCAGAGCCTGGGGTTTAGGACAATTATAAAACATAACTTAGATGGAGCATGTGTTACAACTATTTGTCGATGTTTATCTCTCATCTTTACATATGATTATTTTTGACTGTTAGGTATGAATTCCTAACGCTTATTCTTGTGTTTTTGGCTTTGAATTGATTTAGCCGATGTTGATTTTGTTTTAATTTGGCGAATTAAAGCCATTTTGACTTTTGGACTTTGTTCCACTTTTGTTCTATGCTATGAGTGTCATTGTGTACCTGTTACACTGTGATGAAAAATAGCTGGACCAGTTGCAAATTGAGTAATTTTGATTTCTCATTCACATCTAGTTTGAATCTCAGCGATTTTGAACTTGATATTTTGTGTTTTCCTCATCTTGAATTCCATTCGACTTCGGTCACTTTGTTTTTGAGAAATTGCTAATTTCTTGATTTTTAAGACTCTAATTTTGTTTGCCGTTGGTTTCTTTGATAATGATGATTGAATCATTTTGTACTCGACTGCGGCTATTAATTGTTGACTTCGACATTGACTTGATTCTTACTTTTGTTGAAGTCATTTATGCATTTCTGCTCGTTTTGCTTTGTTTTTCCAGTTGATAATCGATTCTTCTTTTCTAATTAGTTGTTATCACCTTTGTCGATTTTGATAACTTCTATTTCTGGAATTTTTGGGTATTCCTACTTTGATGAATTTGGAATCGAATTCTTTGGATTTTATTCACGTCTTCGAATTTGAAATTTTAGTGAACTGACTTGGTTTCCTAATTTAATCGATTCTTGATCATTTTCCCGATTTGTTGCTATCATTTATTAGCAACCTTGATGACATTTTCTTCGGGATTTTTGTGAACATACTTTCTGATGGATTCAGTATCGATTTCTTTGGATTCCATTCACATCTTCGTATGTGAATTCTTGTGATTTATTGTTTCTACAATCATTTTTGTGATTTGTCACTTTAAAAATATAAAGGTTTTCTATACTAGTAGTAAATATTAAAATCCTTTTTTCCAAACGATTTCAAAACTATTTTACTACAAAGCTCTTTTTCTTAAACCGTTTTCCAATCTATTAGTATATACAAGCCTTTATTTCACTCATATGAGAAATTGAATTAAACGGCCTAGTAAAACAAGTGGTATGAAACGCTTGCGTTTACTTCGTCGGTTAACTCCTGGACTTGTTCGATTGAACCTTTTGTGACAATTTTCTAGTGTAGATTTACAGTTTGTTCGTAAATATTTAAGTTAAGCAAGTGGTTATGGGACATGAAGCTAAACTTTTATATTTACTAGCTTAGTGTAATTGACACTTCTCGTTGATCATGACGATCATTTTATGATTTAGACTAGCAATTGTGCGATGTCTCTTTGTTTACAAGGTTAGACTATACCGTTGTGGTGTGATTCCGACTCACACATATCTCTTTGTTCGCAAGGTTAGTCTAGACCGCAGTAGTGTGATTCCGACTCACACATATCTTTTTGTTTGCAAGGTTAGACTAGACACCATTTGTGTGATTCCATTCACACATACCTTTTTGCTTTTTGGTTAGTCTAGACCTTAAATTTGTGTGATTCCACTCACACATATCTTTTTGTTTGCGAGGTTAGACTAGACACCACTTGTGTGATTCCATTCACACATACCTTTTTGCTTTTTGGTTAGTCTAGACCTTAACTTGTGTGATTCCACTCACACATATCTTTTTGTTTGCGAGGTTAGACTAGACACCACTTGTGTGATTCCATTCACACATACCTTTTTGCTTTTTGGTTAGTCTAGACCTTAACTTGTGTGATTCCACTCACACATATCTTTTTGTTTGCGAGGTTAGACTAGACACCACTTGTGTGATTCCATTCACACATACCTTTTTGCTTTTTGGTTAGTCTAGACCTTAACTTGTGTGATTCCACTCACACATATCTTTTTGTTTGCGAGGTTAGACTAGACACCACTTGTGTGATTCCATTCACACATACCTTTTTGCTTTTTGGTTAGTCTAGACCTTAATTTGTGTGATTCCACTCGCACATATCTTTTTCTCTGCGAGGTTAGCCTAGACCTCAATCTGTGTGATTCCGACTCACACATGTGGGATAGCGACCCACGGTCTTCGGACCATTCCTGTGTGAAAATTTAATGGATGGCTTCCATGAGATAGCGTCTCGTCTTGTGATACCGGTGTTTTGGAGTTTTCATGCTCCCATTTTGTGATAGGCCTTCCCCTTTTCCTTTTTATGATTTAGACTAGCGAATGTGCGTTGTCTCTTTCTCTGCGAGGTTAGCCTAGACCTCAATCTGTGTGATTCCGACTCACACGTGTGGGATAGCGACCCACGGTCTTCGGACCATTCCTGTGTGAAACTTTAATGGTTAGCCACCATGAGATAGCGTCTCGTCTTGTGATACCGGTGTTTTGGAGTTTCCATACTCCCATTTTGTGATAGGCCTCCCCCCCTTCTGGTATTTTCTGGATTTCTTGTGATGATTTCTGGAATTTTGTGCTTCACCAATTTTCGTGATTTCTATTGATATGTTTATCAATTTTTGTGCATTGGTGAATTCATGTGTTATTGACTTGTTATGAATACAAGTTTAGGGTATGATATCCCTTTCTATCTTTGAGAAGATTCTTGTGACATTTTTTTTTATGAATGAAAATTCATTGGTATTATACTTTGATGCCAGTTATTTTGATGAAATTTTGACGTGTTAACTTCAGTAACCGTCAATTTTAAAATGGATTTACAAGCGGTTCTCCCGGCAATGCTGAATTTGTTGTCCGTTTTACTGTACTTTGAGAAGTGCAATTTCCTTATCTAAGTTGCTACTGATATTGCTAATTTAATCACGTGTTTTCAAAATTCTTTATTTTTAAAAGTTGTTTCAAAAATATAAATTAAAATTGTTTTCAAATTTTTTTACAGTTTACATTTTCAAAAGAACGAGGAAGCGATTTAAACGTTTCAGAAAAATCGAGGACTATGACCCCTTTCTTTTACTGATTCGCTTAATTCCGGACTTGTCCGTTTGAGAATGTGAAATGTTATTTTTAAAACACACAATTCTGCACTTTCAAGAAAACGATAAAGAGATTTAAACGATTTAGCAAAAGTAAGGAGTATGGAAACATACTTTTACTACTTCGGTTAATTCCGGACTCGTTAATTGAATATTTACGACTTCTGATTATCGTTTTTGATAATTGGATGTTTGTGTTTTTGATTATCGTTTTTGATAATCAGATATTTGTGAAATTTGATTATCGTTTGAGATAATTAAATATTTTTTCGATTTGATTAATCGAATATCTATGTTTCTGATTATCGTTTTTGATAATCAGATATTTGTGAAATTTGATTATCATTTGTGATAATTAAATATTTTCCAATTTGATTATCATTTGAGATAATTAAATATTTTTCGATTTGATTAATCGAATATTTGTGTTTCTGATTATCGTTTTTGATAATCAGATATTTGTGAAATTTGATTATCATTTGTGATAATTAAATATTTTCCAATTTGATTATCATTTGAGATAATAAAATATTTTTCGATTTGATTAATCGAATATTTGTGTTTCTGATTATCGTTTTTGATAATCAGATATTTGTGAAATTTGATTATCATTTGTGATAATTAAATATTTTCCAATTTGATTATCATTTGAGATAATTAAATATTTTTCGATTTGATTAATCGAATATTTGTGTTTCTGACTATCGTTTTTGATAATCAGATATTTGTGAAATTTGATTATCATTTTTGATAGTTAGACCTATTTGCGATTTGAAAATTCAATTATCGTTTTGATGATTGAATATTTGCGATTTTTGAGATTTGAGCTTCGTCTTTTTCTCTGGCGATTCAGGTGAGTAATTTGATTTACTCACATTCAATTCGTGCAGTACGTGATTTCTGCTCTATTTTCTTTTTCTTTTAAATGCTGGAACTCGATTGATTCTTGCTTTTGATAGTCGTCTGATTTTGATTCCTTGATCCCCACGATTGTTGATTCTTTTGATTTGAATCAATCGAACCTTTTGATTTCATATCTAATACTTCCCCTGCTGACATTTGCTTATGCATTCGACATTGCCATGATCTTATGGTTGTTACCTTTTTCCCACTTATCCCTTAGGATTGCGAGGATGCAATTCCTTTAAGGAGGGGAGTCTGTAACAACCCGGTATTTCGTACTGATTAACTATCGTCTTTAGACGATTTCTTTTCCTAGCTAGTTACTATTGGAATTTGAATCAAAGTTGAAATTCGTTTGGAAAGTGGTTAAGTGTTGTTTGGGTTTTAAATATTAATCTCAGCCCATTTGAAGCCGTGATAGCATTCAACACCCAACCCCCTCCCTTTCCTCGATTCGTTAACCCTAAGCCAAAATCAAACGAGCGAAAATAATGGCGGCCACGAGAAATTCTCGTGTTCGTTCATTTCCTATTCGAAGCTAGGGCTTCTAGCAAACAAGAAGTGATGGCGGCCTCGTCCTCGTCTTCGTTCCTCCAACAGTTAGGGCTTTCGTGAATTCGAAGAGTGGCGGTCTCGTCTTCTCCGATGTAGGGCTCCGATCGACTCGTGATGCCGCGTCTTCGAGTAGTTCGAGCGAACATGATTATCGTTCAACTTCAGCCCTTCGATCAACGCTCGCAAACAAAGGTGAGTGGTTTCCCCCCCCTCACATCTAATTCATTCTGCAATCGTTGAATTTGCTTGGCATTTTGTTATCTTTGATTTGCAAAACAGTTTTGTAGTGAAACGGTTTACTGGTTCACTTGTTTCAAATCCCTGGCAATTGAATTTATATTGACTTCGGTCGCTTCGATTTTGTTTCTGGCGATTTCCTTTATGTCGAATTCGGCATTGTTTTGATTTTGACCTTGGTAACTTGAGATGATTGAGTCGCTGTCATTATTGTTGGCGCTGACTTTATCATGTTGGTATTCTTTTATCTGGTGGTTGTTGACCCTATGTATTTCGACTCTGGCCATCTTCTCTGTTGTCTGTATGTAGTTGCAGTTTACCCTATGATAAGTGTAGCTTCTGTCTTTGAATGATCATGATTGCAGTATTGGATTTTGGCACTGGGTTGTTTATTCTTGCATACTGATGTGCTTTGTTGACATTTTATTCATCCCTGTGCATTCATTGACTCTGTTTTGAGTTCGAGACTTGTTCTTTCTACTTGTATCTCTACTGTTTTGGACTGTAGCTTGTAGATTTGAGTATGATTCATTTGCATTAGTGTAGTTGCCATGATTTGTGTTTGAGCTCTTTACCCGCTGATGCATTATTAGTTCATCCATGAGTCACTTGTTCACTTGAATCATTCATTCTAGTCTCAGTATTATGTTGTCTGCACCCACTTTTGAAATTACTTGAACCAGATCTCATGATGCATGTGTTTACTGTGATATTGAGTCTATGCTTTGTGCACTTTTCTGGTCTGCACTGATGTTCATCTGTAGTAGTTCATGTCGGCACTAGTTTTTGTAGTTGCTCTGATATCCTAGTCTTCACTTTGCAGTTTCATTTGAACATCTGTAGTATCCACTGGTCATTTGAAGTTGCATTCATTCCAGTAGTCACTTGAACTTGCATTCTGGTTCATGCATTCACTGTTGCCATATCTTGAATCTTTGTTTACTTGTAGCTTGATGCACTGGTCTGCAGTTGTATCTTTTGTACACTTGTAGCTGTTATGTTCACAATCTTTGCCATTTCAGTAGTTGCAATCACTGTTGTCTGCATTTGTTTATGATGGGTTCTTGATATTGTTCGAATTGACTTTGGCATGTCATTGATACCTTTTTATAACTGCTGTACATTTTAGTCATTCACTAGACATTTGGTTCATTCATTGTTTCTTCTCTACTTGTTTGTAGCTGCTGCATATATGTGCTTTTGATTGCACTGTCCCTATGAGTTCATTAGTTCATGTTGCCCACCTCTGGCTTGTTGTCTGAACTGTATACATTTGCTTGACTCATATTGTAGCCTGCACCTCTGCCTTGATTTTGTGATGCCTTACTTGTTGCACTGTTGTTGAATTGTCTGCATTGCACTACTTCATTTTGTATTTGTTTTGATCCACTTTGTCACTGCATACCTATATATCTTGACCTGTTTGCATTTGTTTTGCACCCATGTTGATATTGGTACATTCATCCCAGTAGAGTTAGATGCACTGTTGCATTTGATTCATCTGGACATGTATTTGCTGCTTTCGCCTATGTGCTTCGACTTTGGCACTGCCTTGTTCTCGAATCTGATACATTGCATTGATGCCTTGTATCATTTGCATTTTGTCATTTTGCTTCACTGATGACCTTATCTTCTAATGAGGCTGATCTGCGTCTTTTCTGTTGAGTGTTGTAGTGCCATATCCTTGGTGCTCTCGCCTTCAGTTTGCTATTTCCCTATGCCTTGCTTTGCGACATGTTGAACTTGTTTCACTTGTTGCCTCTTTCACTGGATACACTGTTTCATTTCACTGATGCAGCCTTGCCCTTAAATACAAGTGGTGGCTGCAAATTCGTAGCAATTAATTATCGCCTTTTCTGTTTTGTGGATTAACACTGTTTAGTGTTATATCTGCCGTTATCCGGTTCTCTTATCGAGAAGTTGGGTATACGAGATTTCTGTGACTGTCGTCCATTTGATATTTGATTATTGCTTCCGTGCATTAATAACTGAGTTTGAATTAGACTGACCCGTGTATTATTTTCTTTTGAATTTAATACTCGGGTCAGACCGAGTATTTACAGGTTGTAGATTTTTAGCTTTGGGTTGCTGCTAGAGCTATGAAGACTTTTTATATTATTTGAAGTGGTCTTCGTCTTGTTGCAGTAGTCAGTGTGTCTGTTTTAAGATGATAATGTATTCATGTATATTAGTCGATAATGTACTTGTATATATAACTTCTTGAGTCGACAATTGTAGTTGTATCATTTGTATTGTGTCAAATGTATTGTAACTGATATCAGTTATTATATATATGAGACTTTTCGTTCCATCTGTATTCCGCATTTATGTTTTCTGTGTTATTTTTATATCTATTGTCCTAAACTATTATAGCCACTATGTAGTAGCCTTGAGTTTGTATCGGTATGTCGGATTTCCTCTAAAGATGAAATGCAATGTTTTATTATCTGACATATCGGTGCTCGCACAAAGCAATTACATAGATGGTCGCTCCTCAACAGCCTTATTCTCCGTGCTAGTTGACAGCACTACACCGTAGTGTTCTTGGCTAGCGTGGGTATAGAGGTGGGGCGTCACAATGCCCGATAAGAGGAATGACCTCACATTGGCCCGGTATAGCTCCTGATTTTAGTCATATCTAAGCTGACTCACGGGAGTCAGGGTCACGTCATACCATATACAAGATCGTTCGTCAAACCATCCTACTTCATTTCTGGAATCTCCACCACGTACACAGTTGTTAAAGTGGTTTTCGGTATCGACAGAGAGTATGCCCATATCCAATCCCGGTCTCTTTAACAACCGAACGCTTATTACACACCGGATGGTTCTTTTACAATTTCAAAATCAATTCATAATTGATATCAAAATATCAAGTTCGATTCAAAATCAAATCCATTTCAAAATCATCGTATCTACGCAAAATATACGATTTTATTTCAAAAATCATTTCGCCCAATATCTCATTTCAATTTAAAAATCATTTCACATTTCAATTTAGGTTGTAACATCATTTAGCCCAATTCGTATTTAAATCCAAGATTTAAATATAAACATTTCACCTTATTGACCAGCTGGGAATTTTGGAAAAATATTTTGAATAGTTTAAAGTAGCTTAAATAATTAAAAATAGTTAAAATACTCTAAATATTACAGATAGATTTAAAAATAGTTTTAAATGGATATAATATAGTTAAATAGATTTAATATAATTAAATAGGTTAAATAGCTTTAAAAATAGATTAAATATAATTAAAATAAATTAAATTAGGTTAATTAGTTTAAAATAGATTAAATTAAATTAAGTAGATTTAAAAAAATAGATTAAAATAAGTTAATATGTTTAAATAGGTTAAAATAATTTAATGTAGTTAATATAGGTTAAAATAGTTTAGTATAAAATAGTTTGTATTTAAAATAGTTTATATAACAGAATAACTTAAGAAAACCAAATTTGAAATAGCTTCAAAGTCAACCATTTTAATTTCCAACTTACCAATCTGAATCAAATTCAAATTTCCATTCAGTCAATTAAATCTCAATTTCAATTCAAATCAATTTTGATTTCGAATTTAAATTTAATTCCATCTCAAATCCAATTGTCTCAATTTCGATTTCAATTTATAATGATTTCGAGCTCGATTTTCAAACTATCGATTCAAATATTTAAAACAAATTATTCCTTAATATTCAGTTTAAAAATCCAAATCTTCAATATAATTCAATGTCAAGCTAAATTTCAAAATGTTGTCTTTATCTCACTTTTACTTAATAATATTCAAAGTCTGAATAACAGTTCAAATCAATTTACGAAATTCAGTCATATCACAATTTTAATTTCAAAGTCTCAACTTAAATTATTAAACAATTTGTTTAACCAAAATTTATTTCAACATCTCAACCTCAAATTCTCGATAAATTCAATTTCTATAAAATCGATTTTTAAATTCCTTTAAATCAAACCATTTAAAGTAATTCCAAATCTAAGATTTCAAAAATTATTTTATTTAACCAATCCGGTGCCCATATATAATTTTCTATCCTATGGCCAAGTGATCAGTTATTTCAATTAAATTTTAGGAATAGATATATATCATTTCAATTCAAATCATAGTGTCATAGATATATATCATTTCAACCTATTTCTCAATTTATTCAAAATGATTTAATTTACAACAGTAAATAATACACAGGGTGATGACAGGATATATACAACAAATAAACATCCAAACATTCAAACATCAATCAATAGCATCCATCACAACCAATTATCCAAACAGATAATATAATTCACGAAAATTTCATAGTTATAAATGTTCGGTAATTTAATTGCAATTAAATCCTAATTTCAATTTGACAATCAATTTCCATTTTCAACATTAAATTCGATGACAATCTATATGACGATAAAATTTATCAAACAACGACCAATAAAAATCATATCACTTCATAATGTCAAATTTAACTAGCATAAAGAATAATCTAGTACGTTGTGAGCGTTATAAAACACTCACCTTGAGTTTTAAATTTCAAATCAAATCGAACGACGTTCGATTTAACCTGAAATTTTAGTTAGCTCCAAATGTCCCCAAATCAATTCTAGAATATAGTGGTCATCACCACGATTCCAACGCATCTTGTTTCATCCAATTCTGATAAAGTACGAAGAAGATATCCAATTTTAAAGATTGAACGAATTTAATATAAATGATTTACAAACTTATATAATTTAAATTAACCAACAATCGATCAGGGCCGTTCATCTAGAATAAGAAAATCAGAGCCGTGAGATCTAGTTCTTCTCCATCACGTACACAGGAGGAAGTCGCATGCAAGAAACCCAACTTCGTCACCTAGGGTTGATCGCCGCCTCCCCCATACTCATCTATAGCTTGATCAACCACCGCCTATCGAAAGCTCTAGCTCCAATGCACCAGCGCCCAAGGCCACGCGAAGCTCGGCTCTCCAATCATCACGAAATACGCGTTTGAACCGAAGACGAACGCGACCCAACCACACCTCCATTCGACGACCATAAACCAATTCCACCGTTAGATCTGACAAGCTCGACAAGCTCGTCGATTTCCTAGTTGAGAGTTTTCGACGATATCGAGTGGATGAGCGAAGATCGAGGGGAGAAAATGAAATAGTTTCGGCCATTAATCAAATAAGCGGCGGCTACGAGACTCTCAGCCTAGGGTATACTGATACGAACGTGAATATATACGCATACCATATTAATTTAATATTATTTTCAATTTTAACGAGCTTTTTCAAACGTACTCCAAAATAGACGTGCCGACAGGCGTTCGTAATGCTTGACCCGCATTCCGAACACAATGGAACGTGTTTCGGAGGCTAATTCGATCGTTTGTGTAAGTTATGGAAATAAACGATCGATTTTAAATTAAACCGATTAAATGAATTTCTAAACGTTTTCAACTGCCACGGTCAAATGGCAACTCCGATTGCTTCGAAATTTGAAATCCGATAATAATAAACTATTACGGATCCAATGGAACAGGTTTCGTCGAATTCCGAGACTGTGCCTTGGAAGGCTATTTTTTTCTCGTCGATTAAATCGACGACTTTTCAAAATTTACAGAATTTCTTAAAATTCAAATTTAAAAATCTTATTAACTCTATTATAATCCAAATATAACTTATATTCATTTTCGAAACCAATTTGAATCATATTAAATCAAATTTCAGTTATTCACTCTATTTTCATATATTAAATTTCAATAACAAATAAATCATATTAAATTCAAAATTTTACTTTTGAAACAAATACAAATTATAGAACAACCATTTCCATTAAACAGTTATTCAATTCCCGTTATTCAATTATTTAGTAAATTTCAAATATTGAATTTAAATAATTTAAATTGTTCAATATTCAACAAATTCCAATATTACATTTTAATTGAATTTTAGTTATCACTCAATTACCTCATTCACATCCAAAGCATCCAACATTTATTATTCGACTTCAGTTATAGATTATAAACCTAGTTACTATATAAAATTTCATTTCATTTACAATTGGTTTCTAAATTCAATTCGACTGACCAATAAACAAGTAACTTATAATAATTATCACCATTTACTTTTAATCACACTTAAGTTTATTATTTACTATAAGTGTCACAATTTCCTATACAATACCAATTAAATTCCATTACCATTAACTACATCTTATTTCATTAGTTAACCTAATATTTACATTTGTTTTTCTTATATTCCCTTATAACCAAGTTATAATATTTAAGTCATTTCAATTAATTGGAATATCATTTAATTCATTAATAATTAGCTTAGATAAATATTGTTGTAATTCATTATAGTTATTATTATCATAAATAAATTACAAATTTTTAATTCTTCCATCATTAAATCAAAAATCTTATTAAATTAACAAGTTTTTAATTATAAAAAATATACGGGTCATTACACTATCCTAGGTCAAAGTTTAATTTGGGTATTTATCATTTCAACCCGATTCCAATTCAATTCAAAATCAAAACATAACAAAGGGAACTTGCAGTGTGATAACTGGGATGGTGTCAAAGTAAATAAACACGCAATAACAACAACCAATATCAATCCAATAATGAATTCAAATAATCCCGAAATAACCGTATTAATTCGCATTGTTATTTGTACGAATTAATATAATTATTTCTAGAATCTACACTATCATTTCATGTAGATCAAAGAATATTACATTACGGTTTTTCACTTGTCATCTATTCACAATTTCATACATCATCAATTTAACAACATACATTCAGTGGTTCAAGATGTAATTAAACAAATCCTACGTGCCAAATGTCATTTAAATCAAATTATACAAATGGGTCATATTATACAAAGGTCATTTTACCAAATTTAACATTTAACTATCCTATATCAAGTTCAATTGCATACTATTTATCATTTTATCATTATCAATTTAACATCCAATATAAACATCAATAATCAATCAATTATCAGCCAAACTGTATTATCATCACATAAATAATTAACAGATAATGGTGTCAGATGTCACAGGTGAACTGATACAGGTAATAGCATATAAAACAGTGTAATTAACTACAACAGCATATTTCAATTGTCGTTTCAATTGAAATCAGATTTAATAAATAAAAGAACGTTAATCGTGAGTGAGTGCTCACCTTTCGTGGTTAGAGAGAACAAGAGATGACACAGATACGCACACTGATACAGATACTGAAATTGGGCTACGAATCCAAGCAAAGCAAAATCGGCACGAATATGACGAACAACTGATAGATAAGAATAGACGGAATCAAATCAGAACTGGATCGATGAAGATAATTGGTATAAGTGAAATATATATGTAACTGTATACTATTGACATATATAAAACATATAACCGTATATTTATATATGTAAATATATAATCATGTTCTAAATACAACACATTTTTAAATTAAATATGTATACATTTCAAAGTCATTATTTAATTAAAACATGCGTTGGATAAAAATCTTAACAAAAATATATTTAAAAATCTATATTAAATTTAAACACCCATATGACAACATCAAAATCTATATATATATATATATATATCACAAGATCACATTATTAGCTTTAAACATATTTTTAAAATATTCACGTAAACGATTCTTTAAAACATATTATTCTAAATAAACTAGTTTACATAACTCCAGCAAATTATATAACTGGTATATAGGAAACAATACAAATAACTTATAACTGCATAACACATACATATATAAAGTACATGAAATCATTTTTCCAAAACCAATATCTTATATGCATACAACTATACAACAACCCATATGAACCAGTATTACTTCACACAACCGTAATAAACAACTAATATGCTTTTGTAACATCATTTTATACAACGGTTCATATATTCTATTATAAAATACTATAAAGGTGCATAGGAAAATATCATGTCATACATAACAATTACATTTATAATTAGTTCCACTTTATATAAACCAAATCTATAGTTTTATGTTATAAACTCTGAAACTCTTTACACTATAAACATAGATGCAGACATATATATGATGTGTATCTCTAATAACAACAAAGCAATAAAAATACGAACAGTTAATATAACCCTGTGTACAAACTAACTTTTTATATATATATAATATGTATATCCTTGTATCTTGTTCGTATAGATGCATACATATAAGTGTGCAGACATTAAAACAACAAGATATGCAGACAATAGTTTATAAATGACTATACAATTAGATATACAACTTCCATTATAAGACGAGAGCCAACCGTAAAACAGAGGAACAAAACAATTTGTATGAAATATACTAACATATATCATATAATTTATATAAGTAACCCAACTTATGCAGACTTCTACTTCAACTTAAATACAAAATGTAACTTGCTTTATAATGTATATGTATACTACTGAAACAAAAATCATATATAAAATACACTAACGTATAAACTCTGCTAACAGTAATATAAGTATAAACTATATACAAAACATATGCCTTTACTTGTATATGCAACTGCACTCATAATTAAAACAGAAGAGCTTGCATAAACCTACCCAACTTGCAACATTCAATAGACATGTGATGGAGGCTACGACCACGGGTTTGAATTAGATGCGGGTTAGTGTGTGCGAGCTGTCACAGCATCGTCCATGGAGGCGGACGAGACAGGGCGGGGATGTTTGGCTATGCCGAGATGCGGTGGGTGGAAAGAAATTGAAGGCGGAGGATGTTGCACTTGCCGAGGCGGTGGAGGAAGATCGGTCGGCGGTTGATGAGGGCTGAGTATGGGAAGCGGGAAGATGAAGTGCACAGGGTGGTGCTTGGCCAGGAGGAAAAGGCTGTCGCCTTGGTCGGAGGTTTGCAACGTCGGTCGTGCTCGTCTGAGGAGGCCCGAGCTGCTCTCAGCCATGAAAAGAAAGAATGAAGGCTGTTGGAGGAGATACGGTGGAGAGTAGGAAGAGATGAAAGCAAGGCCGAGGGTTGAGCTGTCGGCACTGGTGGGTAGGCGGGTTTTGTGATGGCGGTTTGGACGCGGGATCGGAGCTAGGAGCGGTGGTGGCTTCGGCGGCGTGAATGAAGAGGAAGCGGACGAGAGTGGGATGTGAGAACGAGAGGGGAGGACAGCCAAAATGAAACAGGTGAAAGAACAAATGAAAATGTGATGTTATAAAGGCTATTTTCTTTTGAACCGTTCGAAATGCAACGTTACCAATTTATTTATATTTTTTTCTTTTTCGAAACTGACGGGAATAATGCAGGTCATCATCAATGCATTGGAAAGACGGAAGGGTGACAGCTGAAAATAAATGCTTACAGCCGTTTGAAATTTGAATGGACACCCTGTTTAAAGTGTAAAAGTGGTACCGGTACAGTTTACTGTTTTATTGCTTCCATCGCGTGCTGGACGTCAAAATACAGAATTGAATATACCGCTGAGATCAGCACGATGAGACGATCAAAATGGTATACAGATATCAGTGGTACGATTGAATTATAAAATTCGAATTTTCTATTAGCGGAAAGTGCAAGAAAACACTGAAAAATAAGATCGACGGAGCCAAAGATGTCCGAATTTGGAAAAACGACAAACTAACATCTTGCTTAGAAGATGGTTTAGAATTCTTTCTATGTAAAAATATTTAGGTTTCGGAAACATTTTATTTTCATCGCTTTTTAACTGATTAAAATGAAGTAAAATTACGCGCGATTCATATTTTCAGACGAAAATTTTCCAGTTACTATGTTTAACTAAACGCATTCCAAATATCAAATTTTTATTTCAAAATTTTATCGTTTAAAATTTCACAAAATTTCAACTAATTACGTTATTAAAACAGTTGAAATTTTACGGGTCGTTACACTCTCCCCCACTAAAAACTTTTCGTCCTCGAAAAGGAAGGAAGTAGGAGAATAAAAACAACCAGAAGAAAATAGATTGGAAAAACAAATAAGACAATTAATTTAAACCATATAATTCAAATTTAAATTACTTTATATTCAGCAATTGATTTAATCTATTTGATTTTCTAAAATTAAATCAAGCTTTTAATTATTTCTAGATTTATTACCTTATTATACAATCATCTTTAATTAACAGTTTCAAAATCATAAACTTGAATAGTCATTTATTAAAATTATACTTTATTCAACAAATCTTATTCTTCATTATTCCATGTTATTATTAAATTTATTCTACTTAATATACCCTATCACATATATATTAAGTATATTTACATTTATTTTAACTACTCAAATTTATTTAAAATTTCTTTTGATATCATTTTCTGCTGTATCATATTCAATTACATAGTTAACTTTAGAAAATTTAGGTAAGTTATATTGAACGCAATAGAGTATTATACAAGTAAATTTTACAATTCAGTTATTTCGAGTTAAGTATTTATAAAAGAATTTGGCTTCATTTATAATTGAAAATCATCCTTTAAGAAAATTTAGAATTTAATTTCCGATTAAATTTAAACAATTTAGAGATAAATATATACATACAATATATCCAAGTCAAATCTAAATTAAATACTAATATACATGTATATAAATATTTTTAAATCAAGTCATACTTTAAAAAAAATTCAAATCAAATTCATTTCGAAACAAAAGTGTAGCAAGCTACTGATGGTCTCTACTCTTCGAAACTCGAAAATGAATGTCGATGATGCGGCCGCCATCACCGAAATTATTTTCCAGCGACAAAGAGAAGAGCACTGATTTCAACATTTTAAAATTCTTTGAAAACGATTTCTATTTGAAAATATTTTAAATACTATGCACTTTAAAACTTAAAAACCAAATTGAAATCACCCAAAAATTTAAATTCTCAAATTCTTGGTTTAAATACATTTCAGATTTCAAATTTGCATTATAGCCAAGTTTATAACTTCAATTATTTATATTGCAATAGTCAATTGTTTACAAAACAATAAATGATAATCAAATATTATCACTCCAACAATTAATTTATTATAGTTTGGTTAAAAAAAATTTCATACTTATATATATAGTAAAATCATACAACTTTATTTTATTTTCCAAATTTGAAAACAACATTGTGTCAGCTTGCTCTGCTCAAGTGTTTTGGAAATCCTATCGATAGCGTTGATCAGACGAATCGATCGAAAACCCAAATCAACATCAACAACTCAAACAACACAATATATTTTAAAACATTTTAAATATAAATTTACAAATACACTTCCTCGCTCGACGATACAAAAATAGATTTCAAAACATGTATAGCGATTCAAATTTTGATGGAAATCAAATCAAAGAGAATTTTGATTCGAAAATAAGTTTGAAACAGAAGATAAGATAATTCAATTACGAAAATCGGGAGATGGATGAGTTTATTTAATTCACGGGCAATCTTAACCGGGTCGTCCGTAACTTCAAGAATAAGATCGATGCTAAATTCTGAGGTAAATCAACACTCGATCTCAAGAGATGGAATTTAGGTATAGCAGGGAATAAATAGCATCGTAAGCCGAGGATACAGATATCTCCGGTAAATCGATGCCTATTAAAAAGGAGTTTCACCCCTTTACAAATCATTCGAAGTTTGGCGAGACCGCCGATTCACTATAAGGGTCATTCGAAGTGGAGTTATGTGATGCTCCAGAATTGAAAGAAGATTAATAGTGAGGGACACGAAGGAAATTAGGAACTGTAGGGAACGTTCCAAAATTCAAAGGAATCGAGTCAAAAGGAAGAGATTGAAACTCGAATGAGAGTGATTCTGTAAATACATTTACCCTATATGCTGAGTTTTGCCTAGAGCTACCAAAGCTCTGATACCAACTGTAACGACCCGATATTTTGGCAAAACTGTAGACACTCATGCCGGAATTGAATTGCTCAAAATACCGCGTTGTTAATTTAAATTGGCAAAACTGAACATATACAGTAAATAAAATAATCACAGATCACAGACACAGAGTAATAAGTGCAGCGGAAATAAAAGAGATAGTAGTTCATGAAGCTACTATATAAATGTATAAGATACATCAGAGTTTACAACAGAAGAGTAATACGATACATCAGAGTTAAACCAGATACAACGGAAGAGTAATATGATACATCAGATACAAATCAGAATACATCACTGGAATCATCGAATATTGGAAGCAGAATAGATGGCTGGATCTTCAAGCAAATCTCCAACTTCAAAGGTGAGTTCCGAATACTGGTACACTCAGTCTGACCCGAGCGTAAAGCAAAAACACAAGACACTCGAGTCAGGATTAACATTCTTATATTTATAAATCCAACTCAAGTGAAAAAGCAATTGAAATACAAGTAACTCAAAGGATGTTTGGAATGACCATCCTTTAAGGATCCGTTAAACTATCTACTAGGTAGTAATGTACGCTAAGTAGATAATGTCTATCAGTAATATAAAGATATCAAAATAGTGTTAAGGCGTTACCATTATCCCCTTTAACACATTTTTATTCCCAAAAGCATATACAAGACCGTAGTTTCCCCAAAACCGGAAGTCACCAGAGGGCAATCCATATACTAAAGGTACAAAACAAATTCGTAGTGGTCGCGAATATGGGAATACAAGTATGACAAGGCACATGAGGCAATACCCAAGGTAGTGATACTACCGTTTGCCTGATCCGGACTGGTGAGAACGCAACGCCGCAGCACCCGCAACACCATGAAACAACACTCCCAAAATCAAGGGTGCACCAATCGACAACAAGTAATGAGTAGTTCGAAGAAGTGTGTCCACTTGAGGTAGCTAATCCTCCATTGGCCTGACACGGCTCCTGTTTTAGTCATTTCCAATTTAACACAAGTGTCAAGGCTATCCATCATCGTTCTCTTTCTTCAATCATCACGTACATCATTCCAACCACTTCATTCTGGATCATCACTCCGCGTATAGTTATTAAAGTGGTTTCGGTTTAGATAGAGAGTATATCCATAACCGATTCCGGTCTCTTTAATTACTTTCGTAATTATTACACCGATTGGTCGTTAATATATTTCAAAACAAAATCAAATTCAATTTCAAATAGAATTCGTAAATCAACATTTCATTTGTCTTTCTAAACCAATTTCCAATATTTACGTTTCAAAACTTCCACATTCATAATTTCAAGATCTTACAATTCAATTTCAATTTTTATTTAAACACTTCAAATATTGATTCAAGTTCGTATATCAGTTTCATTCCGAAATCATTTAAATTAATTTAATTTAACATTCAAATCAATTTAACTTCATTTATCGATTGCATTCAATATTCATTAAGTAAATTTGCCATTCAAATAATTTCTAGTAAATTTCCAATTCATTAAATCCATTATTAAAATTCAACTTCATTATATCAAACTTACAAATTGAATTAAATTAAATTCATCAAATCAAATTCTTTAAATTTCAAGTCTTACATTAATTTCAATAAATCACATTTTATTTCTTGTTAAAGAAATTCAATTTCACTTATTTACTTACTTAAATAATTTTCCAAAACTTAATTTATAAAGAAACTCAATTTCAATTATTACGAAGTAAAATTCACTTATTCAAAAATTCAATTTCACTTATTAAAGAATTCAATGCAATTTAATCATTAAATAATTCAATCTTATTTAATTATTAAATAATTCAAAACTTAATTTTTATATAATTTCAAAGTTTAATAATTTCAACTTAATTATAATTTCAAACTTAATTATTAAATCATTTCAAACTTAATTCAATCATTTCTCAAATTAAACAACATTCTTTCATCAATTACATTATTAATATTTTGTTTCAGATTATTAAATATTAACATTTTCCTTTCATAAAAATTCAAATTTCAACTTCATTTCAAAACCATATTATTTATTCAAATAAAAACTTCGTTTATTTTTAAATCAAATTATTGACCAATCGGGTTTTATTGAATTCTCTATCCTAGGTCAAAGTTTAATTTGGGTATTTATCATTTCAACCCGATTCCAATTCAATTCAAAATCAAAACATAACAAAGGGAACTTGCAGTGTGATAACTGGGATGGTGTCAAAGTAAATAAACAAGCAATAACAACAACCAATATCAATCCAATAATCAATTCAAATAATCCCGAAATAACCGTATTAATTCGCATTGTTATTTGTATGAATTAATATAATTATTTCTAGAATCTACACTATCATTTCATGTAGATTAAAGATTATTACATACGGTTTTTCACTTATCATCTATTCACAATTTCATACATCATCAATTTAACAACATACATTCAGTGGTTCAAGATGTAATTAAACAAATCCTACATGCCAAATGTCATTTAAATCAAATTATACAAATGGGTCATATTATACAAAGGTCATTTTACCAAATTTAACATTTAACTATCCTATATCAAGTTCAATTGCATACTATTTATCATTTTATCATTATCAATTTAACATCCAATATAAACATCAACAATCAATCAATTATCAGCCAAACTGTATTATCATCGCATAAATAATTAACAGATAATGGTGTCAGATGTCACAGGTGAACTGATACAGGTAATAACATATAAAACAGTGTAATTAACTACAGTAGCATATTTCAATTGTCGTTTCAATTGAAATCAGATTTAATAAATAAAAGAACGTTAATCGTGAGTGAGTGCTCACCTTTCGTGGTTAGAGAGAACAAGAGATGACACAGATACGCACACTGATACGGACACTGAAATTGGGCTACGAATCCAAGCAAAGCAAAATCGGCATGAATATGACGAACAACTGATAGATAAGAATAGATGGAATCAAATCAGAACTGGATCGATGAAGATAATTGGTATAAGTGAAATATATATGTAACTGTATACTATTGACATATATAAAACATATAACCGTATATTTATATATGTAAATATATAATCATGTTCTAAATACAACACATTTTTAAATTAAATATGTATACATTTCAAAGTCATTATTTAATTAAAACATGCGTTGGATAAAAATCTTAACAAAAATATATTTAAAAATCTATATTAAATTTAAACACCCATATGACAACATCAAAATCTATATATATATATATATATATATATCACAAGATCACATTATTAGCTTTAAACATATTTTTAAAATATTCACGTAAACGATTCTTTAAAACATATTATTCTAAATAAACTAGTTTACATAACTCCAGCAAATTATATAACTGGTATATAGGAAACAATACAAATAACTTATAACTGCATAACACATACATATATAAAGTACATGAAATCATTTTTCCAAAACCAATATCTTATATGCATACAACTATACAACAACCCATATGAACCAGTATTACTTCACACAACCGTAATAAACAACTAATATGCTTTTGTAACATCATTTTATACAACGGTTCATATATTCTATTATAAAATACTATAAAGGTGCATAGGAAAATATCATGTCATACATAACAATTACATTTATAATTAGTTCCACTTTATATAAACCAAATCTACAGTTTTATGTTATAAACTCTGAAACTCTTTACACTATAAACATAGATGCAGACATATATATATGCTGTGTATCTCTCAATAACAACAAAGCAATAAAAAATACGAACAGTTATATAACCCTGTGTACAAACTAACTTTTTTTTATATAATATGTATACCCTTGTATCTTGTTCGTATAGATGCATACATATAAGTGTGCAGACATTAAAAAAACAAGATATGCAGACAATAGTTTATAAATGACTATACAATTAGATATACAACTTCCATTATAAGACGAGAGCCAACCGTAAAACAGAGGAACAAAACAATTTGTATGAAATATACTAACATATATCATATAATTTATATAACTAACCCAACTTATGCAGACTTCTAATTCAACTTAAATACAAAATGTAACTTGCTTTATAATGTATATGTATACTACTGAAACAAAAATCATATATAAAATACACTAACGTATAAACTCTGCTAACAGTAATATAAGTATAAACTATATACAAAACATATGCCTTTACTTGTATATGCAACTGCACTCATAATTAAAACAGAAGAGCTTGCATAAACCTACCCAACTTGCAACATCCAATAGACATGTGATGGAGGCTGCGACCACGGGTTTGGATTAGATGCGGGTTAGTGTGTGCGAGCTGTCACAGCATCGGCCATGGAGGCGGATGAGACAGGGCGGGGATGTTTGGCTATGATGAGATGTGGTGGGTGGAAAGAAATTAAAGGCGGAGGATGTTGCACTTGCCGAGGCGGTGGAGGAAGATCGGTCGGCGGTTGATGAGGGCTGAGTATGGGAAGCGGGAAGATGAAGTGCACAGGGTGGTGCTTGGCCAGGAGGAAAAGACTGTCGCCTTGGTCGGAGGTTTGCAACGTCGGTCGTGCTCGTCTGAGGAGGCCCGAGCTGCTCTCAGCCATGAAAAGAAAGAATGAAGGCTGTTGGAGGAGATACGGTGGAGAGTAGGAAGAGATGAAAGCAAGGCCGAGGGTTGAGCTGTCGGCACTGGTGGGTAGGCGGGTTTTGTGATGGCGGTTGTGACGCGGGATCGGAGATAGGAGCGGTGGTGGCTTCGGCGGCGTGAATGAAGAGGAAGCGGACGAGAGTGGGATGTGAGAACGAGAGGGGAGGACAGCCAAAATGAAACAGGTGAAAGAACAAATGAAAATGTGATGTTATAAAGGCTATTTTCTTTTGAACCGTTCGAAATGCAACGTTACCAATTTATTTATATTTTTTTCTTTTTCAAAACTGACGGGAATAATGCAGGTCATCATCAATGCATTGGAAAGATGGAAGGGTGACAGCTGAAAATAAATGCTTACAGCCGTTTGAAATTTGAATGGACACCCTGTTTAAAGTGTAAAAGTGGTACCGGTACAGTTTACTGTTTTATTGCTTCCATCGCGTGCTGGACGTCAAAATACAGAATTGAATATACCGCTGAGATCAGCACAACGAGATGATCAAAACGGTATACATATATCAGTGGTACGACTGAATTATAAAATTCGAATTTTCTATTAGCGGAAAGTGCAAGAAAACACTGAAAAATAAGATCGACGGAGCCAAAGATGTCCGAATTTGGAAAAACGACAAACTAACATCTTACTCAGAAGATGGTTTAGAATTTTTTCTATGTAAAAATATTTAGGTTTCGGAAACATTTTATTTTCATCGCTTTTTAACTGATTAAAATAAAGTAAAATTACGCGCAAGCTAAACTTTTATATTTTCGGACGAAATTTTTCCAGTTGCTATGTTTAACTAAACGCATTCCAAATATCAAATTTTTATTTCAAAATTTTATCGTTTAAAATTTCACAAAATTTCAACTAATTACGTTATTAAAACAGTTGA
Source organism: Allium fistulosum (assembly GCA_030737815.1). Classification (NCBI taxonomy): domain Eukaryota; kingdom Viridiplantae; phylum Streptophyta; class Magnoliopsida; order Asparagales; family Amaryllidaceae; genus Allium; species Allium fistulosum. The sequence goes on along the minus strand of CM060904.1, from coordinate 1,210,703,361 downwards.
AATTTTATGGGTCGTTACACTGATTAATCATTCTGTACTAATCAATTTCAATTTATTACGTACAATTCACCATTACATACCACATTGATTTTATTTTCTTATTTACAATTTCTAACCAATGTAACTTTACAATTATTACAATTACTTGAGATTTCATTCAATTAGTCATCTATTACATTAAATTTACATTATTAAACTTCATTCTAGTTAGTTTCTTATTCCTACATCATAAATTTTATTTCTTCCAATATTAAATTACAAAATCTTATTAAATTCAATATTTTAATTATCGGAAAATATGGGTCGTTACACTCTCCCCCACTCAAAATTTTTCGTCCTCGAAAAGGGAAAAAGAAGGAACTAAGGAATTAATATATTTTATTCAAAATATTCAATTTATAACAATTAATTTACATAATTAAGTATTGAAAAAAAATATATCAATTAACAACCAATTAAATCCTTCATATTCAAGTTAATAAAAGTTTGAAAATATTTTTACTTTCACAAAAATTTTCTAAGTCCAAAATTCACGAAAAATTTCGGCAAAGTCTCCTTTGTACGGAGAGGTCCGGGAGAAACAATAATATCAATATTAACCATATATATCATATTTCAATAATAAAATATCCCAACCACGAGAAAATAATATAATATCGCTAGAAAACCGTAATTCGAAAACGTATCTATTTGTCGGGCAAACAATGCTTATTTATGAAACCAAAAGCAGTAGCTATTGCTTCCATAAACCTGTATTTCACTTATATAATCCAAAAGAATTAGAATTATGTAAAAGAGAAATATTTAGTTGCTTCAATCAATAACAACCAATTCAACTCAACATAACAATAGTCACTTGCAACAAAACCATACGATCATCTCATGCAATCAAGGTAACTAACCATCCATCCATAACAACCAAAACAAATGGTTTGTTTGGGTTCAAAAACTTTTAATCATATAAGATGATAAATAAACTACTAAGTATACCATACACTCAACGGTCTTAGATAAAACCTAATAGATTATTTATACACCTTCATACAGTTAGAAGTATCCTTTCCCAATCATCCCATAAGCCAAAACAAACAATAATTTCAAATATCGATAAGTTTATTCTTATTAATCTCCCTTCACATTATTTACTGTTCTTCAGTTTCATTCATACAATGATTATTTTCTTTAATTTACATTCATTAGTTACAAAAGTTCTTTTCTCATTCATTCATACAATGCCATTCTTTTCTTTTCATTACTTTACATTCATTGCTTACATAAGTTATTTCCATTTCGATTACTTTAGATTGTCCATTATTATGTAAGTCTCTTTACAATTTAATTCACCATTAATAGATATTTTCTTTTTCACATTCATTATTCACTTTGATTTCCTTTTTAACATCAATATTTATTTGTAAAGCAACTCATACTTTGAATTTTTTTCTTTTCACTTTTATTTCTTTCGCACATAGTATTCACTTTTACTATTCACTTCAATTATAAATAGCTTCAACGTTAACTTAAGTTTATAACAATTTATAACATCAGAATTCTTATTTATAGAAATAATTCCATTGAACACTTCCATTACTAAAGTTTGTATAATATTCTATTACATATTTCTATTTAACATTGCAACTTTTAACATTTTGGTAAGTTATATATATGTCTTTTAGAATGTAATTGAATGTTACACAAGTTTATCTTATTCATTTTAATTAACAATTTCTCAATAATTACATTTTCTTATTTTTCATATCTTTTTGATTTACAATTTAAAAATTTCCAAGTTCTTATATATTTCATTAATTACTTAGCATCAACTTTCTAATTACACAATTAGAAGTTTCCAATTATTAAAATAGTTAAGATTTCATTTTATTACAATAACTGAAAACTACTAATTATCAGAGAGTTTTAAGAACCAAACTTCGGGTTACTTTTCAAATTATTTAAAATAATATATATATATATACTCATAACTTATATATATATTTAATCATATTCAGAGATTAAAATTTAAGATTTGGTTATCAAAACAAATGTGTAGTAAAACTACTACAGTGGTCTTCCCACTTTGAAACTTGAAAATGAACGTCGATGATGCGTGCAGTCATCACCGAAATTATTTTCCAGTGAGAGGGGAGTACAGAACTTATTCCCTTTCAAAAATTCCCTTGAAACCATTCTTTCAAATCACATTGAAAATATTTATATCTGAAAATACTTCCAAATAATACTAATATTACATTCCAAAATCCTTTGAAAACCAATTTCAAAAATCCCAAAACTTAAGTTCTAAAATTCCAATTTGTATTCATTTTGTTTACAATCCCATTTTTGCAACTAATATTTATAAATTTCACTTCCTAACAACAACATATCACTTCCAACTATATCACTTATAAAAATAATTCTTTTATATACAAAATATAATACTAGGCAAAATCATTTCATTTACCTATATTTCAAAACAATATTATGTCGGTCTGCCCTATTTAGTGTTTAGAAATCCCTATCGATGTCATAGCGTCCCATGTATCGACCAGAATTTATAAATACTAAACTAAACAAATTAACACAATACAAAAACCTTTTATAACACTAACAAATACGCTCTCTCATATATATACACACTCAATGACTCATTCTAGGGTATTACTACTCTATTTCAAATAAGTCAGACCCCACAAAGCTAAGGTTATCGCTAAACCAAAGCTCTGATACCAAATGTAACAACCCACCTTTTTGGATGGTTTAAATCGACAATAAATCACACATGTCAAACTCAAACCATTCAAAAGGGCGGATTGTTATGGGGTAAATAAAAAAAAGAGAAAACTAAAACAAACATAGAATCTCACATCGGAATGAAAAAAATATAATAATCAAATAACAGTTCATTAAGCTGTTTACAAATAACATTTGATTACACTTTTACAGTACAGATCAGAGTACATGCAACAGGAATAAATAAATAAATGCAACGGAACAACATGATGCAGTGGAATAAATAAAATAAATAATAATAGTATACAATCTTCGTTTTCATCCTCCAGAAATAAGGTCTTCAATACACTGAAAAGCACAGATTGACCCGAGCGAATTTAAAAGACAAAACACTCGAGCCAGAACTAAAAGATCTTATGTAAGTTAAATCAACAGTAAATAAATACGAGTGTAATGGCATCAGATGCTTACGAGGTTTGACATCTCCTATCCAGTGTCTAACGTGAGTGCAATAACTTAAGAGATGTTCAGGATTACCATCTCCTAAGGATCCGTTAAACTATCTACTATGTAGTACACTATGCTATTATAATATGTCTATAGTAAAGTAGTATTAAAATAGCGTTAAGGCGTTGCCCATATCCCCCTTAACACATTTATATATTCCCATAGTCTATACAATACTATAAGCTCCACCAAACCGGTGGTTTAACTAGAGGGCACTCCATAGGTACGGTACAAAACAAACTCGTAGTGGGCAAATTAGGCATGTGACAAGGCATGCGAGGCAATGCCCAGGGTAGGATACTACTATTTTGCAGATCCGGACTAGTGGTAACGGCTAGCAGCTACTACCGCCCACCTCGGAACACACTCCCATAATCAAAATCGAGGGGTGGCCACCAAATCAATCAAAAAGTCATAATATGGTATCGAAGAAATGTGCTCGATAGGAGAAGCGACCTCACTTGCCCCGGCATGGCTCCTGTTTTAGCCAAATCAAGCTTGCTCACGGGAGTCAGGGCTACGTAAATACCTCATACAGAATCTATCGCTAAACCATCCTACTTCATTCTGGAATCTCCACCATGTACATAGTTGTTAAAGTGGTTTTCGGTATTGGCAAAGAGTATGACAATATCCGATCCCAGTCTCTTTAACAACCAAGCGCTTATTTTACACCGGATGGTTCTTTTACATTTTCAAAACTGATTCATAATTGATATCAAAATATCACATTCAATTCAAACTATATCACTTTCAAAATCATATTCACTTTCAAAATCATATCGACAAAATAGATTAAATCCTCATTTCAAAATCTTCACATTTACTCAAATATGTCATTTCACTAGAAAGTATCATTTCAAATCCAACTTAGGTTATAACATTATTTAACCATATTCGCTTTTAAATCAAGGATTTAAATATAAACACTTCCACTTTACACAACCTGAAATTTAGAATAGTTTAGAATAGTTTAACTAGTTTAAAATAACTTTTAAATGATTAAAATACTTAAAATATAGTTTTAAATGGTTTTTAATAGTTTAAAATAGATTAAAATAGTTTAAAATATTTAAAAATAGTTTAAATACTTTAAAATAGTTTAAATACTTTAAATTAGTTTAAAATATTTTAAAATAGTTTAAATGGTTTAAATATAGATCAAAATAGTTTAATATTGTTTAAATCATTTAGAATAGATTAAAATAATTTAATATAGTTTTAAATAGTTTAAAATAGATTGAAATAGTTTACAATAGATTAAATAGATTAATAGTTTTAAAATAGGTTAAAATAGTTTAAAATAGTTCAATAGTTTGAAAATCATAGAAATTAGGATCTTAAAATAATATATCTTTAAACAGTTGATATAAAATGATTAATTTGAAATTAATATCAAAATTAAGCCATTTCTTTCATTTCAACACATCTAGACCATGTCTAATATTCAAATCAACTAACTAAAATTGGTCTTTCAACTCAGATTCTCATTTAAAACCATTTAATCAATATCGATTTCAAATCTATGTTTAAATTATCAATTTAAACCACTTCAAATTAAATAGATTTCAAAGTTATATTCAAACATTTTAATAACTCAATTTCGATAAATTTCATTCATGCTTCAAAATTCAACTTTGAAATTTCCATTTTAATCCTTTTAAACAATTCATTAAATCAATTCCAATTTCAACATTTAACGCTTGGATTTTCGAAAATAATTCAGTTTATATAAATCAAATTCTATTTCAAATTATCATTTAGCTGAATTCAAAATTTAATGATTTAAAAATCATATAATTTAACCAATCCGGTGTCCGTATATAATTTTCTACCCTATGGTCAAGTGATGCGGATGTATATCATTTCAACCCGCAATAATTTAAATTTACGGGTATATATCATTTCAACCCGCAATTCCGAGTTAAAATAAAATCCATAAAATCGCTCGGGTCTATCATTTCAACCCATAACGATTTTTCCCTAATCTATAGATCGTTCGGGTATGTATCATTTCAACCCATAGGGATTCCTAACAATAAACTAAGGGAACTTGTAGTGTCATAAAAATGTAAATATAACATCCAGTCATCCTATATCAACAATCAAACCTCCATAAAAATCACCATTCAAATCAATCAATAAACAACAATAATTAACTGATTATCGATAACAGGTATCAATTGGAAATTTAAAATTTTCTATTAAATTAATGGTGATTAAATTCAATAAAGGTCAGATTTAACTGGAATAACAATTTAAATATACCAAACATCAACCAATCAATTTTATTCACATCATAAATTCAATTTAACTAACATAAGATAATTTAGTAGTTGTGGGTGTGTTAAAACACTCACCTTTGATTTCAAATCGATTTGAAATCCAAATAAAGGCCTAAAATTTAGCAGTCTCAGAATTTGTCCAAACTAGTTCCAAAATGTCCGAAATTTCAATTCGATCGTAGCGGAACAAACCGTGTGTAAATTCGACCTCGTTTGTTATAGTTATCGATGTTAGAACGATTGAAATTCAAAATTTAAATAAAATAATATGTAAGAACCGGAGTCATCCATGTCATCCCCCACTACGCACGCGACACACCCAAGCTAATTCTCGTGAAACCCTACCCAACGTTCGAACCCAGCTCAAACGCGCTGAAACGCTGCCACTTCCTGAACGATCAACGCCGCCTACAGTGTGACGCCCCACCTCTATACTCGCGCTAGCCAAGGACACAACAGGGTAATGCCGTCGACTAGCATGAAGAATAAGGCTGTTGAGGAGCGACCATCTGTGTAATTGCTTTGTGCGAGTACCGATATGCCAGATAAAAATATAACTTTTCATCTCAAGAGGAAATCCGACATACCGATACAAACTCAAAGCTACTACACGGTGGCTATGTATATATACTTCAGAAAAAAATATAGAAATAAACATAACACAAATCAGTCACAGACAATTCATATCACAAAGGCGGAAATAGATATGAATATAACACATGAAAGTGTACATTCATGTGTTATATTCATAGTTTTATTATTATATCTCTTTTTATATCTCATTTTATCTGATAATTATAGCTAGACTGATCCGTTTATTATTTTCTTCTTAAATAATACTCGGGTCAGACTGAGATTTTACAGGTGCTTCCTCTTGCCTTCCTATCTGGAACCATCATCTAACTTTTGGCTAACTACTTAGCTTATAGTTTTTGTGGCTTGGTGAATTAAATAATGAATATGACATTCTTTTTTGATGCTATGAGATTCTTGAGATATTGTATGACTTTTGTGGGTTTTCTAATGTATAATTGACGTAGTATGACATTTTTGGTTATCATATGTTTTATTATTATATCTCTTCTTATATTTCATTTTATCTGATAATTATAGCTAGACTGATCCGTTTATTATTTTCTTCTTAAATAATACTCGGGTCAGACTGAGATTTTACAGGTGCTTCCTCTTGCCTTCCTATCTGGAACCATCATCTGACTTTTGGCTAACTACTTAGCTTATAGTTTTTGTTGTATACATTTGAGATACAGACTCCTTGATGTATACTTACTCTTTTGTCTAGTACTTGTATCTATTCTTTTTGTTATTGTGGATCTTGTTTGACCACTACTCTGATGTACACTTTCATGTGTTATATTCATATATATTTCCGCCTTTGTGATATGAATTGTCTGTGACTGATTTGTGTTATGTTTATTTCAATATTTGTTTCCGAAGTATATATACATAGCCACCGTGTAGTAGCTTTGAGTTTGTATCGGTATGTCGGATTTCCTCTTGAGATGAAAAGTTATATTTTTATCTGGCATATCGGTACTCGCACAAAGCAATTACACAGATGGTCGCTCCTCAACAGCCTTATTCTTCGTGCTAGTCGACGGCATTACCCCGTAGTGTCCTTGGCTAGCGCGAGTATAGAGGTGGGGCGTCACAAACAGCCTCTGACAAACCGCACCGCCATCCCCCAAGATCGCCAACCCCACACGCCCTACCAAGACACCGATCGAAGCCACAAATTCCACAGACGCCGGATATAACATTGAACCCTACTCCAATTGTCAAGGCAAATCTGACCATCACTTCGACGAGCAAACCATACAGATGCGCTCCACTCGCCAATGTCCACGCAACCATATCCTCCAATCGACAATCCACTAACGTTGAGCATCCTCCAATTGAACGGCCGAGATTTATCCCTCTAATTCTGGACACACAAAAAGCGAAATCAAAAAAAAACTGCAGATCTAGCTTGTGCTCATCGGGAGCTTCAAATCGGTATATAATATGATAGGGTTCGAGAAGTTTGATTTTGAAATTGATTTGGCAATTGAATTTAGGGTTTGTAACCTGAATTGGTTTCTGCCATTGAGAAGAGAGAAGCAGATAGGTGGAATTGTATGTGCTGATATAAGTTATAAAAGGCTGCTAGGATTTAGAAAGATCTATTTATACGAACAAAGCCTGATAAGAATGAATAACACCCGAATAGATTTGAATTGATAATAATGACCCGAAAAGCCCATTCTGCCTCCGAAACGAAAGTGGGTCATCCCATATATCAAAATAGATGTTTTCGATATTTTTAAACTCAATGGAACATGTTTCAACTCCTAATTCCATCGTATGAAGAAGTTAGCTTTTAAAAATCGGCTTATTTCAAATTTATTTCATTAAATTGATTTCTATGCGTTATGAGCCCACACGATCAAACGACAAGTCCGATCGCTACGAAACTTGAAATTCTACAATAATTTACCGTTACGGATCCGATGAAACTGGTTTCGTTAAAATCTGAGACAGTGGCCAAAATGGATATTTTCATGTTAATTAAATAAATTATTATTAAATTAATTAAATCACTTTTTCAATTCAAATTTAATAACTAACAAAATTTATCATTTTTGATCACTTAGTAACTTATAATCTTTTTAAAACAAGTTTCCATATCAATTCAATGTTAAATATTACACTAATTACAGCGTTCAGTTTCAATTGTAATAATTTCAATTGATTATTAAATTAAATTCCAATAAATTAATTTATTTCGATTTACATCTTATTATTCAATCCATCATTACATTATGGACCTAGTTAGCATTGGTTTACCACTTATTACATTAATACTCTACAATTATCACATTAATTCATATTTATTGCAATATTAAATTAGATTAATTTCAATATTTCAATTGTATTTAATTTTTATCGATTTCCACTTTAATTTACCGGATCAGATAACCAAAAGATAATTGAAGCAATTACTATACATTACTAATTCAAACACATTCCCAAGCTTATTGTTTACAAATCAAACTAATCAATTCACATACTTATTAATCATTCTATACTAATCAATTTCAATTTATTACGTACAATTCACCATTACATACCACATTGATTTTATTTTCTTATTTACAATTTCTAACCAATGTAACTTTATAATTATTACAATTACTTGAGATTTCATTCAATTAGTCATCTATTACATTAAATTTACATTATTAAACTTCATTCTAGTTAGTTTCTCATTCCTACATCATAAATTTTATTTTCTTCCAATATTAAATTACAAAATCTTATTAAATTCAATACTTTAATTATCGAAAATACGGGTCGTTACATTTACAAATTTTCAAAATAAGCAAAATAAATGTGATACATGCAAGCAATTTAGTCACAATAAGCGTAATTGTCAAGCTTCTAAGAAGATATGATTTGTTTTTCATATTGTTATGAATTTTTTGAGATTTATAATTGGTTGTATGACTTTATTTAGGAAATTTATTGTAATTGAACCTGGTTATAAAAGTGCGTTCATTTTAGTATATTTTTAATTTGACAATGATTTGCTTTTTGTAATTGAACCTAGTTATACAATATCATATGTAGTTCCGGTTTCAGTATTAGTTTAGTAGTAGTACCAGTACCAGTTTACATATTTATTTATTTGTAGGTTATTTTGAATCGTTACTTTCAATATTCGTATCTTGATTTTTTCTTGATTAGTTCAAGTATTAGTTTTTAACGTGGTGATATCGCTCACTCTTTATCATGTTATGATATAGCTTAGTTTTTATTATGTGATGATGTTTCTTAGTTTATTCAATATTAGTTCTTTAATACCAGTTTTTGCGTACAATTAGTATCGGTTTCAGGTAAAACAAAATATGGTATCATTTTTTTTCAGTTGTATAATATCGTTTTTGTTTAATTTTGTTTTTGTACTTATTTTGCAATAATTATTACAGCATGGTTTCAAATATATTTTATATCATTATAGATTTAGTTGTGTAATATAACATTTAAATGTAAATTAAAAATATGTATTGGTATGTAGAAATCAACATCCATCACAATTTAATTTGAAGAAATTTTTTGATACTAAAATGTATAGCAAAATACAAGTTAAAGAGTATGATTTTTTCTCTCATGCAAATGGCTAACTATGAGATTGCTATATTTTACTATAGTTTGTATGAAAATGGCTAATTACAAATAAAATCTAATCCTAACACAGCATTACATGATATTTATAGGTAAAGGTAAACAAAGCTAATGTTTAGAGCACTAGAAATAAGATCATAGTTGTTTTTACAAAAAATTGATAAAATTTCAACAAGCAAGTGTTTATATCTAAAGTAAAACAAAGCTAATTTCTATTAGTTCTAACATAACATCACAAATGTACTTTAGTTTTAACCAAACATCAGAGCAGTTTTTACAACAAAATCTTTATTTTCTTCCAGTCTTGACACGAAATTAGATAAATTCTAGTAATGGTCGTTGTCTCTCAATATCTCTAATACAATTCTTGCTTTGGTTTGCTACATAGTTTCTTATTTTAACTTGATTGGTATTTGACTTTTGTTCAGTAATATGAAAAATATCATGACATATATTCCATAGTCAACCCTATTTGAAGAAAAATATATTGTTAGTAAAATAATCTTGTTATGTATTAGTTTGCATCAGTATCAATATCAATTTTAGTTTTAGTAGGTATCGTTTTTAACAGTTATATAGCGTGGAATAGTATTAATATTGTGTTTGTTTGAGTATATTTCAAAAAACCGATATTAAGAATAAAAATCTTGATATGAATCAAACATTAAATTAACCAAAGAAAGTTTGCTTTGTACAAAATTATCTTTTACCAATTGGGACTAAGTTATTAGAATAGTTTGTGTACCATCTAATTCAAGTCAATGTGTTAGGCATATAACAAATATATAGCATTGTATTTAAGAGATCATGGTACAAACATATAATATGTTTTAAAATTATATAAGTATCGGTTTTAGTATCAGTGTCATCATCAGTTGTAGTATCGGTGTTTGTGCCAGTAGGTATCATTTTTAACATTTGTGTTAATTATTTTGTTTTTGTGTTAGTTATATATAGAAAATGACATTGTTGTATAATAAAAATGCTAATCTGAAGCAAACACTTAACATTTGGTTTGTACGACAAACAATATTTTGCTATCATGACCAAATTAATAGAATTTCTTGTGTGCCCATCTAATTCAACTCAGTGTATTATGCATATAAGAAATACGTAGTATTGTATATAAAAGACCATGATGCAAACACATAACATGTTCTAATATTAGGTAACTATCAGTTTTAGTATGACTATCAGTTTCATTTGTAGTACCAATTATAGAGTAAGTAAGTATCATTTTTAACAATAAAATAACTTACATGTCTTCTCCTTGCTGTACACATTTAATCTGATGAATTTCATTTTGCTTTATTTCTGTATATTGTATATTATTTGTTTTCCACAAATCTTGTATTTTCTTAACTTCTTTTCTCTGTTAAAGATAGAATAGTACCAAGTTAGTTAATGTTCATTTTTTTTCAATTTTATTAGCTAATTTTTCTAAAACAAGTATTTTACCAGTTTTTGTGCTTCTTTTAGAGTTAGGTTCGTTCTTTCATTTGATCTTCTTGATCGTAAGAATCTATGTGAGACCGTTGCATTGTAGGATATGTTAATGTTACCAATGTCCAATGGTTCTCACAATGCAGAGGGAAAAAATAGCATCTCCATATTTATCCCTCACAATTTCTTCAAGGAATGACATGACTAAATGTCTTTTAACACTTTTTACACCACATACTAGTCCTTTCTGTTGAATATTATGTAGCAAGTATTATGTACTTGTATATTAAAGTTTGAGCTACCATCATTGTTGTGGTCATTGCGTAGTTGTGCTCTATCAGTTCACATTATGAGATATACCAATCTATTATCTATATCAACGATAGGAAACTGTAAGTTTTTGTCAATGGTAAAGCAGTATTAAATAAGAAATAGTGTCGGTATTCTAAATAGTAGCAGTATATATTGAAAAGTATTAGTATCGGTTTTTGCAACAACATCAGTTTTTGTAATTATTTTAATAATGATGATATTATTAAGAAAATACACACACACACACACCTGCTCATCTGTGAAATTTCCTTCAAGCATATCTTTGAGCATTTCTTTTGTGATTACGTGTCCTCCTTTGATTGTGTCTTCGTCATCCCATGCTACTTCATTGTTTTAACAAAAATATTTGAATCAAGTAATTATAATTATTTTATTATATGTACCATTAGTATCAATATTTATACACTTACTTTTGTGTTCCTGTCAAAGTAAAGAGAGTTTTTGATTATGTTCTTCTCTTCTCTGTTTAAGTATGTTAAGCATTTGTAGTGTAATAGTTTTAAATCTGCAAATGTTGGTTCTGCTACTGCTCGTAGATCTGGGATGAATTGTTCTGATCTTTCTTCTTTATTTTCTTTGTTTTTGTTTTGTTTTTGGATTTTTTGCAATTTTTTCAATCGATGTTCATACTCAAAGCTGTCATCCTCTTTTCTATTTCTTGTTCTTTCTTTTGATCTCTTGATATAAGCTGTTTTTTGTTTTTTAGTCTCTTTTCCACTATTTTTTCATTCTTTGGCCAGAGGTTTAGTTAATTTATTTTCTTGATCTGAGTCATATAGTTCGAAAGGTGGAGGAGTAAAGTTGATTATTGGATTAGAGTGGAGTATGATTTGGCTATTAATAGTGGTATCTTGATCCATTGGATAGCGTGTTTCATTTGTCATGTCCACTTTTTCTGCATTTTCTGTTTCGGACTCTACAACTCTATCTTCATTCTCTTCCTTTTTATTTCCAGCCCTAGATTTCATTTCTTTGACTTTTTGTTTCAAATTTTGAACTTCGTTTTTCGTTTGTAACCTTATTTTCTTTTCTATTTCCAACTACTTCTTTGTTTTCTTAAGTTCATTTTCCAAATCTTTTATATGCATTGTAACGACCCGAAATTTTCAATCCCGAAAATTTCAGATAGTTAGGAAAAGAAGAAAGAGATAGAAGAAGAAGAAACAGAAACACTAGACAGATTCTCACATTCGCAGCAGATCAAAATATAATATCAAATAATAACAGTTTACAAAAGAATACTGTATCAGTTGATTACATTTTTATACACCAGAGTTACACATACTCAAACACTGGACATATACAAATCAAATTAGCCTTAGATAAACAGAAATATATCACAGCGGAAACACTCCATACGTTCCTGCCACCCAGCTCGTCTTCTGAGCTCCAGAACGTCCTTACCTGAAAATCTGTAATACTCAGTCTGACCCGAGCATTACATCAAAGTAACACCCGGGTCAGGCTGGAAACCAGCGTGAGTAAACCCATCTAACATGGAATACAACAGCATAAAACTTACATAAAACCTTGGGTAACTCGTGTCAATTTACAAATTCACAATTTGTTAGAGACATCACTTATTTCACACATCAATTTCTAAGTACCGAAACTTAGATTAAATGGTCCAATTCACTTAAATCATTCCATTCTAGCCTATTGATTTCATATATCAATCTATAAAGAATCGAAGTGGTTTCGGGTATTAACTAATACCCGACTCCTGTCTCTTCGAACCCAATGTCATCTTAACCCACGTTGATTCAAGCGATTAAATTTTAAATACTAGATGTCACTTTTACACAACAATTCATCATAGATAACCACATTATCTCTATTCAACCCAACATATCATATTACAAAAACATTTTATTTCAAAAAGCATCACAATCACATATCAGGGATAACGAATAATCTAAGGCATTCAAATATCATTCAATCATTCATAAGCAAGATAAATTAGTCATACCATTTCTGATTAATTTAATTAACTACCAATTAATTAAATAAATTACTTTATTACTTATAAGTCTTTCTTATTTAACATTAATTAATTATATTCAATTAATTAATCATCCCTTAATTATTCATCTTGATTAATCATCCTTGATTAATCATTCTTTAATTACATTAAGTAATTAACCTTTAATTAATAACACAATTTAATTAACCCTCACCCATTCACATTAATTATGTTTATCCTTAATTAATTACTCAAATTTATTATCCTATAATCACTTACATTGAGTAATTATCCTTTAATTAATCACACTCATTAATTAACTAACCCTTAGTTAATTTTTTTAAATAAATCAACCCTTTAATTAATTACACCAAGTAATTAATCCTTAATTACTTCCCTTAAGTAATTTCCCTTTTATAACTTCCATCAAGTAATTATTCCATTGGTTAATTATCCTTAATTAATTTAACATTTGATTATTAATTAATTTAACCTTTAATTACTATTAAATTAATTATCCTCAAATCACTTATGTTAATTAATAATCTTCAATTAAGTAATTAGCCTTTAATTACTTAAGATCTTATTTAACTGTAGATAAACCATTTATCTCAATTTATCACTTGATTATATTTAAATCTTATTAGATGATATTAGTTTTACTCACCAAAATCGCATTTGTAACTCAAGTTTTAAAATAACTTTAAACTTTACTGACGCAGCGGATTAAACAAAACAATGTAGATCGGTGAAAGTAGCAGTCGATGGATTGATGGATGCTGAATTGCCCGAATTCGTTGATCCGAAGATACCGAACTCTAGCTATCTCGAACTCGTTGATCGCGCACGATACCGGGTTCAAAGATCTTCAATTCTTCAAGCGTTGATCAAGCGCACTTGATTCCGCGAATCGGCTTCTACAATCGTTGAATCGAGCGCACTCGATTATCCGAAAGAGGAGATAGGAGATTACACTCAACTACCAATTTGAATGAAAGCACAAAGCAATCAAAAGAGAATTTTATTCAAAAATCAACAACCTTTTACAAATGAGAGTCTCGACCTATTTATAGGCATTTTACAACTCACACAAAAAAACAACGAAATTACAAGTATTAAGTCGGTTCCGAGTTAAGGCTTCCGACCTACGCCTTAACAAAGACTTCCGACTCAACATTTACAACACAGTTCAGAAAAACCTTAAAAATATTACAAGTATTTAGGTCGGTTCCGACTTAACAACAGACGACCTATGAACCCAGACGACCTACGACTTATATCATATGTACAGACGACTTAACAAACAACGGCAGAGATTATCTCACGGCAGAATCAACGCACCAGGCTTCACGCGACTTAAAAACAGGCGGCATCAATGACTTAAAAACATGCGGCGACTCAAAGGAACCAATGGTGGAGGTTAACGCGGCAGATCATCCAACGGCATCAGGTCTTTCGCGACTTAAAAATTCGACCGACTTAAATAAGTCGTAACTCGGTGCCGACCTATCACTTTCCTTAAGTCGTTGCCGACTTAAGCCGTCACATTTTCCACCTCGAGTTGCTCCTCCTGTAGTTTTAGGTCGTAGCTCGTTCGAGTTGAGTCGGTCACTACTTATGTCCCCCATCAAGTTAAGTCGGTCACGACTTACACTTATGTCTTCTGCTTCCTTGAGTCGGTCACGACTCATGCCTTGAACTTTGATAAGTCGGTCACGACTTATTCCCATCATGTTAAGTCGGTCGCGACTTATTCCCATCATGTTAAGTCGGTCGCGACTTATAGCTTCATTCTCCTTAAGTCGGTGACGACTTAGTACTTGGCTTGCATCATCCTCCCCAGGTTGAGAAAAATTCGTCCTCGAATTTGTACTTTCTTCATCCACAACAAACTCTTCTCCATGATATGGTACGAGATGTTTAACATTGAACACGTCAGATGTATACACATCGTCTGGCAGCTTCAGTTTATAAGCATTTTCATTGATTCGTTTCACAACTTCCACCGGACCAATTTTCCTAGCTTTCAACTTGTTATAAGCGCCTACTGGAAAACGATCTTTCGTTAACACTGCATAGACCAAATCTCCTTCGTTAAACTCAACATTTCGTCGTTTCAAATCTGCAGCTCGTTTATATTTCTCATTTGCTTTCTCTAATCGTTCTTGAACGATTTTATGACACTCCGTCAGCCCTTCAACAAAATCAGCAGCTTTCTTAACTGTCTTCTTTGATTGTGGCACTACCGTTAAATCCAACGGTCCCTTCGGTAGGCTTGAATAAACTATCTGGAATGGACTGAACCCAGTACTTCGATTCACAGCATGATTATGAGCAAATTCTGCTTGGCATAACTTCACATCCCAACTCTTTAGATTATCTTGAACAAGACACCTCAGCAAGTTTCCCAATGATCTGTTTACCACCTCAGTCTGTCCATCAGTTTGTGGATGATAAGCACTACTAAATTTCAGCTTCGTTCCCACCATTTTCCACAAACTTAGCCAAAAATGACTCAGAAAATGAGTATCTCTATCCGACACAATAGATTCGGGCAACCCATGAAGTCGATATATCTCCTTGAAAAACAACTGAGCAACATGAACAGCATCTGCCGTTTTCTTACAAGCAATAAAGTGTGCCATTTTCGAGAATCTGTCCACCACCACATATATGGAATCGTTACCTCGCTGTGTCCTCGGTAATCCCAACACGAAGTCCATACTCACATCAACCCATGGTTTATCTGGTACAGGTAATGGCATATATAAACCAGCATTAGTCGCAGTTCCTTTCGAAACCTGACAAATATGACAACGCTCCACAAACCTCTCCACTTCTTTCCTCATCGATGGCCAAAAGTAGGATTGTGAAATTAACTGTAAGGTACGGTCTCTTCCAACATGCCCTTCTTCGTGTAACTCCTTGATAATCTTCATTCTCAGACTACCCTCCGGTATGCACAATCTATTTCCTTTGAAAAGAAAACCATCAATCATCATGAACTCATCAGTCTTCCCTTCATTGTCCCTTTCAACAAATTTCTTAAAATAGGAGTCTTCTGCAGTCTGCTCCGGCAATAATTCAAAACCAGTCACCTCAACTTTCATTGTTGTCAACAAATGACTCCTTCTACTTAAAGCATCAGCCACACGATTCGTCACCCCTGACTTGTGTTTCACAACAAAAGTAAACTATTGTAGATATGCGATCCACGATGCATGTCTCGCTGAAATCTTGTCTTGCCCTTGCAAATGCTTCAATGCTTCATGATCGGTGTAAAGAACAAACTCCTTCTAAAATAGATAGTGTCTCCAGTGTTTGATAGATTGTACAACAGCATAAAACTCCACATCATATGTACTGTATCGCATCTTCGCTCCTGACAACTTCTCACTGAAATATGCAATTGGACGCCCCTTCTGACTCAACACCCCTCCAATCCCAACCTTGGATGCATCAGTATGTAGTTCAAACACCAACTGAAAATCAGGTAATACTAGAATTGGTGCAGACGTCAGCAATTCCTTGATCTTCCCAAAAGCACTCCCTGCTTCCTCTGTCCATGCAAACTGTTTACCTTTCATGCAATCTGTAACAGGTGCCATCACACTACTAAAGTGTGGAATAAATCTTCGATAAAATGAAGCCAACCCATGAAAACTACGAACTTCCGTTATCGTCTTGGGCTGCGGCCAATTTCTGATCGCCTCAACTTTACTTTGGTCAACCTGAATTCCTTTTTCTGAAACAACATACCCCAGAAATAAAACACTGTGCGTCATGAACACGCATTTCTTCGTAGCAGCATAAAATTGTTCTTGTCGCAATACCATCAGCACTTCTCTAAGATGATTCAAATGTTCCTCTGGACTCCCACTGTAAATAAGAATATCATCGAAATACACCACCACGAATTTCCCAATGAACGGTCGAAAAATCTGATTCATCACCCTCATAAAAGTACTCGGTGCATTTGATAAACCAAACGGCATAACCAACCACTCGTATAGACCCTCTCTGGTTTTAAAAGCAGTTTTCCACTCATCTCCTGGTTTGATACGAATTTGATGATATCCACTCTTCAAATCAATCTTAGAAAAGATAGTAGCTCCGCTTATCTGATCCAACAAGTCATCCAACCTCGGCATTGGAAATCTATATCTCACGGTAATCTTATTCAATGCTCGACTGTCAGTGCACATCCTCCACGTCCCATCCTTCTTGGGTACCAATAAAGCTGGTACAGCACAAGGACTCAGACTCTCCTGTACACGCCCCTGTTCAAGCAATTCCTCTACCTGCCTCCGCAACTCTTCATGTTCCTTCGGACTCATTTGATAATGTGGTCTGTGTGGCAATACAGCACCTGGAACAAGATCTATCTGATGTTGTATATCTCTCAACGGCGGTAACTCCGTTGGTAACTCTTCTGGAAATACATCATCAAATTCTTTCAAGACTGGTTTAACTTCTTCTGGAATTTCAACCTCTTCACTGCTCTCACGCCCAATCAACAAGAATACTTCCGGTTCTTCCTCAACCTCTTTAACAAACTCTTTTAAAGTCAATAAAGTTTTCAGCTCTTCAATTTCTTCTGATTTACTTTCTTCTTGTGATCTCTTCTTCGGAACTAAGATAATCTTCGTGCCTTTAAACATAAAACTGTAACTATTGGTCCGACCGTCATGTTGTACTGCTCGATCATACTGCCATGGTCTTCCCAATAATAAGTGGCAAACATCCATATCTACTACATCACACCATATTTCATCTTTGTATTTCTTCCCAATAGAGAATGGTACACGAACTCGTCTATCCACTTTCACTTCTCCTCCTTTTCTCAACCATGCTAACTTGTATGGACTCGGATGTTTCTCTGTTTTCAATTTCAACTTTGTCACAGCTTCGGTTGAAATAATATTGTCACAGCTTCCTGCGTCGATCACAAACTTACACACCTTCCCCAGAATAGTACATGTTGACTGAAAGATATTACTCCTCAACCAACTAGCTTCCTCCTGCTTCGGTGTTAAACACGATCTCCTCAGCATTAGGTTACAACCTTCGTCTCCCGACGCAATATCCTGCTCATCCTCCTCAGCTGGATTAGAACAATCTTCATCAACATCCTCATCGTCAACTTCTGCAATCATGGTTCTCTTCTTTGGCTTTGGACACTCACTGCTTTTATGACCCAATTCTTGACAATTGTAACACTTAAACCCATTGTTAACTTTCGCCTTCTCAACCTCCTTCACCACTGGTCTACTGATAGGTTTAGAAACATTAGAACTTCCTCCCACACCCTTCGCTTGATTGTTAGAATTAGTAAACACACCACTTCCTCGTCTCCCTTGTTTTTCCCAAGCCAACGCTTTCTGATGTGCTTCTGCCACAGATCTTGGATCGAACATATTAACCATATCCTGAATCTGCATTCTCAATCCTCCAACGAACCTAGATGTCAGCTGCTCTTCTGTTTCCATAATATCATTCCTTGCAATAAGTTGATAGAATTCATCAGCATAGTCATTCACAGTTTTCGTCCCTTGTCTCAAGTTTTGCAAACGTTGATACATCAAAGATTGATAATTGTATGGTAAGAACGTTGCTTTCATCAACTTCTTCATCTTCTCCCAAGATTCAACTTTTGACTTCCCCATTCGTTCACGTGTAAGCTTGGTTTGTTGCCACCATGCCAAAGCTCTACCCCTCAGCCTCGTAGCAACCAACTTCACTCTACGATGTTCTGGAACTTCTTTAAAGTCAAAAATCTCTTCAACATTAGCTACCCAATCTAGAAACTCCTCTGCTTGCATACCACCCTTGAATTCAGGAATTTCTGTCTTCATCCCCGACTCCCACTTGTGATCATACTCAGAATAGTTTCTTCCTTGACCTCTTCCTTGAACACTACCACCATCATACTCCTCTTCAAAATCAGATGCATAACGATGTCGATTCTGACCACCAACATCTCTACTACCATTACGCCTTCCACCATCATCCCTTCTATCGACATTCCTCCGTTCACGATCATTCACGTTCCTCCCATGCCCTTGATCGTTTTCAACACTTCGGTCTCGATTGGAATGTGGCGAGACTCTACTACCTCCATGATTAGATTCTGGTGAAACCCTTCTCCGATTTTGATTCATTTCCGTCATAAGCCTCTCTAACCGGCCAATTCCTTCATTAAGCTTCTCACTAAAATTCTCATTGATTCTTTGCTCCATCTCATCAGCTTCTTCTCTTCGATACAAAGCTTCTACGTTTTGGTGGCGATTAGCTCTTCTTGGTGGCATACTTGAAAACTTCACAAATTCTTCAACACTTCAAATTCAAACACTTTCCGGATTTTGATCCAAAATGAAACGGATCGAAAACTTCCACTTTGTAGCAAATCGCGATGAACACGATGGACAAAGTTTCGGCCTCCAATGCAAATCCGATCAAACAATCTTCGAACAATGATGACTTCTTCTTCCTCTCGGCCACGGCTCAACACTTCAAGCTCTCGGCTTCTCTTCAAACTTCAAAACTCTTCAAATGATTAGGCTCCAAGTCTCGATCTAGCTATGATTGGCTAGAACAAGCTCTGATACCAAAACTGATGCAGCGGATTAAACAAAACAATGTAGATCGGTGAAAGTAGCAGTCGATGGATTGATGGATGCTGAATTGCCCGAATTCGTTGATCCGAAGATACCGAACTCTAGCTATCTCGAACTCGTTGATCGCGCACGATACCGGGTTCAAAGATCTTCAATTCTTCAAGCGTTGATCAAGCGCACTTGATTCCGCGAATCGGCTTCTACAATCGTTGAATCGAGCGCACTCGATTATCCGAAAGAGGAGATAGGAGATTACACTCAACTACCAATTTGAATGAAAGCACAAAGCAATCAAAAGAGAATTTTATTCAAAAATCAACAACCTTTTACAAATGAGAGTCTCGACCTATTTATAGGCATTTTACAACTCACACAAAAAAACAACGAAATTACAAGTATTAAGTCGGTTCCGAGTTAAGGCTTCCGACCTACGCCTTAACAAAGACTTCCGACTCAACATTTACAACACAGTTCAGAAAAACCTTAAAAATATTACAAGTATTTAGGTCGGTTCCGACTTAACAACAGACGACTTATGAACCCAGACGACCTACGACTTATATCATATGTACAGACGACTTAACAAACAACGGCAGAGATTATCTCGCGGCAGAATCAACGCACCAGGCTTCATGCGACTTAAAAACAGGCGGCATCAATGACTTAAAAACATGCGGCGACTCAAAGGAACCAATGGTGGAGGTTAACTCGGCAGATCATCCAACGGCATCAGGTCTTTCGCGACTTAAAAATTCGACCGACTTAAATAAGTCGTAACTCGGTGCCGACCTATCACTTTCCTTAAGTCGTTGCCGACTTAAGCCTTCACATTTTCCACCTCGAGTTGCTCCTCCTGTAGTTTTAGGTCGTAGCTCGTTCGAGTTGAGTCGGTCACTACTTATGTCCCCCATCAAGTTAAGTCGGTCACGACTTACACTTATGTCTTCTGCTTCCTTGAGTCGGTCACGACTCATGCCTTGAACTTTGATAAGTCGGTCACGACTTATTCCCATCATGTTAAGTCGGTCGCGACTTATTCCCATCATGTTAAGTCGGTCGCGACTTATAGCTTCATTCTCCTTAAGTCGGTGACGACTTAGTACTTGGCTTGCATCATCTACTTAACAAAATTTAAATCAAACAAATTTCAAAACTTCTTAAAAAAATGTTAAAGAAAACATTTATTATATATAAAGTAATTTATATAATAAAGTTTTAAACTAAATTTATTTTTATTTTTAAAATTTCAAAACCTTGTTTCAAAACTTTTTAAAACAGCTCAATATGTTTCTTCAGGTCAAACCCGAAGGCCACTCGGGTTTAAACCCGAGTTTCTTCCTTTTCTTCCCATTATTTCAATACTTAGATTAAATTTTAAGTTTAAAAAACTGAAGGCTACTATCACCCTCAATCTACTCGAGTACAAACTCGAGCTATCTATCCCAATTACCCGAACCTACCTTCGAGACATTCACAGCCCAAAACAACTGACACGTCCTTCCTCCTTGTGCACATGCACCATCGCCGGAGCCATCTCCGACCATCGACACACTCTCCGGCACATCACTCATCATCGCTGCAACTCGTATCGACCATCAAAACACTCGCATGAGCCTCGAATCGAAATCGATCAACCTAGATGGACTAGCACCCAAAACCACCATCAGGAAAATTCCTCATATCCTCAATTCCGATCACCGGAGCCTCTACAACTCCGGCCATGCCTTGGCTTGCTTCCACGCCACCATTTCCCTGAGTATCAAGTAACTCGCATCACCAGAGACGATGCAACGACCACAAACTCCAACTTCAACAAAACTAGGGTTTAAAACCATTTTGACCTACCGCCGACGCTACGGCCCACGATCGCCACATCCACCATTTTCCCAAACACTCCGATCGTCACTCTAGCTCCAGATGAAATCCCGACCTCTACAACACAGTGGATCACCAGAGATCACCAAATCAAAGAAAATCAGGCAAACCCAAACTGCTCTTCCACCCTTGATCTAAAAATTATGATTTTAGCTTTAAAAATCATGTTTAAGTATACGAATTCAACTTACATACCTGAATTCTTAAATTAAGAAATTTGTATTTTAACTATTTTAGAGTTTGCTCAATTATCTTGATTTCTAGAGACATTAATAAGCTGTTTCAACTTAATTTTTTTTTAAAACTTAGTTCATGATCAAACAAACAATCTTTATTTATATTCCAGGTTCTAATAGTTATTAGATCAAACGATAAAGACTTGGTTTGCAAATCTAGATCCAAAAAGGAAAATAGGAACAGAGATATCAGGTGATACAAGCATGTATACATTCAGACATTAATATATATACTCAAGCAATTAGTTCTATATTCATACATACACATTTTCCAGATATACATAAGCAACTAATCCTGATACTTAAGTTTTAAAAAGGTGAAGTTACTCACCTGATTCCAAAAATGAACAGAGCTTGCTATATTGAAACAGGCTGTGAAACTGTTCTGAAGTCTTCATTTTGATCTCTTGTTTTGAACTGATTTGTAGTGCTGTTTAAATTGAATTGTTGTTTAAGTTTGAATTTTGTTTAAGGTTGAGTGATGCTTACTTCAGATGTTACCCAGTTTGATGGACGAACGGAGATGAATAGATTGATATATATGAAATAAGATTTCTGGGTGATATATTTTTGTACAGGGTGATTATGTTTTGTACAATAAGTCAGAGATATTTTTCTTTGTTCTTTTGACTAAGTTGATTTTCTTCTCCTCTTTTAGGTGGCTGATATGATACATTTTGGGCTATCATTAATTACCATTGTTTGTTTTCTCAAGTCTACATACTTATCTTTATTTATTTGTTTGTACTTACTTGAATATATTTCTTTCTTTTCTTTTGTCCTATTGTTTGATATCCAAATGAAATTCTATAGTTAACATGATGTTTGACTTTAGATAATGTATTCACTTTATATTCTTGTTTTATTACTTTGCGTATATACATATATTTCAACATCATAAGGTTGTACATATTTATTTATACATATATTTTTATACATTTTATACATACTCTTTCTATGCTTATGTGTATTTGTAATCATATATATATATATATGGGTATCTTATCTTAAATGGTGGGGTTTGTACATATATATATAAAATTTATTTTCCAAAGGATTCATCATATCATTTTTTTTGAAACTCTATAATTCAATATTTTGTTATAGTTTTTAAATCAATCTATATATACAATCCGACATTTTAACTATCAGAATTTCATTTGTTTGACTAATCAAAACTATATTTCAATGATTAGTCCAGTTAATTACCAATTAACAACAGTTAAAAAAAAATTCGGGTCGTCACATGCATTTTCCAAATAATGTAAAAAAACATTACCATTATTATTAGTAAAGTAAGTCTTCTTTATTTTCTTTTTTCCTTTCCTCTATTTCTTGTTTTATTCTTTTTTCAACTAAGTTCCTAGTGATGAATGAAGAATCTTCAAAATTTATTGTAGCAAAATCCTTACATTCTGCTAGGATTGTTTTTCTTGTCATTTTTGTTATCGGCTTAATGTTTCTTCCTTCCATTGGCATACCAAACAACAAGCTAATATCATTCGGCCACTTTCATCTTTTTTTCTCCAAATTTAAATGCTTCATGTTCCGCTGAATAATAACTATACAATGTATCTAAATTATTTTGGAACCTTTTGCATTCTTTCACTGTAATGCCATTTTCATAAAAAACAATGAAGAATTAGTTAAACTATGTTCCTTTCATTATATATATTTGTCACTTTGTATTTCTGTTTCTCTTTATTACCAATTCTATAGTCTTGTATGTAGCTTGCAATCCACATCTATATGGACAATCAGATTTCATTTCTTCTTCTTTTGCTTTTTCTTCACATTTTCTGTGACGACGGCCTATACCACCGATACCTAATATACATGTATAGTGCGTTGTAGCGGTGTCCGATCGATGCGGGGCGATCGTCAAGGGTTGTGAAGTAAATAAAACATCACAGAACCTGTCGTATATGTAACGACCCTGAATTTTGAACAAATTAAATTGGGAATATTTAATTAATTTTAAATATCTGAACGATAATTTAATTTGAATCCCCGATATAACTTTGAAAATTTGCGATTAAACTTTAAAATTTAATCGATTGAATGCTGAATTAAAATTTAAATCTTCAATTTAAAGTTGAAGAAAAATATTTCGAAAGCTTCTAAAATTCATATTGATAATACCGAAGCTAATCGAACTGTCAGGATTGAATTTGAAACCGTTCTGTTCAGTTTTGAATTTAATCGTTCGAACTGATATTTATAAAATAGTCAATTTTCAAACAGTCTCAGAATTCGACGAAACCAGTCCCATTGGGTCCGGAATGTTTTATTATTGCCGGATTTCAATTTTCGTAATTTTCTGAGTTGATATGTGAGCACACGGAAATTTAAACGCGTTAAAAATAAAAAGAAATTCAAATTAAAGATTTAAAATTTATATTAATAACATCCCACGTTCTCCCATACTTACTCCCATACCCCCGTACCATATCACCATTCCTCAGTTCCCATTCAAAATTCACGAAATCCGAAAGAAAGAAAATCATGATTTCCATCCTCTGGCCAAATCGATCTTCGTGATCGAAACTCAATCGCGAGGAACACTCGAGGTCGCATCGTTGCGAGTGGGTCGCGCGTGCGTACAAGGACGGGGCTGCGACAACGAGGGCGAGGCGACTTGAGGGGCTCGAGCGCGACGCTGCAAGCGAGAGGCTGGGTCAGATCTGAAGGCGCATGGGTACGCGTGCGTGTGGGTGAGTAGGGGTGACTCGCGACATGCGGTGGTGGAGTCAGAGTCGCGACGCCGAGGCCTGAGTCGAGCATTTCGATTGAGCAAATCGAGGCGAGGTACTCGATGTCAGGGGAGATCGCGAAGGAAGAACTTGGCATTGATACAGGGTTTCGCGATGACCTACGAGGATTAGGGTACCTCGGCGCAGAGCAGTGAGGTATTTAGTTTTTCCCCAAATCTTTCAATTCGATTTAAACCTGAAAAAGAATATATATTTATGTATGCGGAAATAAATTTTTACAGTAAGTTTTAGATTTTTGGGTGGATTTCAGAATAGTTTATCTACAAAATTATATATATATATATATATACAGTTTTAGAAAAAATTTGATTGGTCCAGTGAAAATAATTTATTAAGGAAAATTAGTTCTAATTTAAATCGGGTTAGACAAATTACTCGAAGGAAAATTAGTTTAAAATAAAATCTTGGGATAATTAAAATTTCCAAACAAAAATTTAATCGATCGATTATTTTGAATATTGATTAATTTTTGTTTATAAGCAGAAGTATTTAAAATAAATAGATAGATAGTTAAAAATTTGTAAATTTACTGATGATGGAATTTGCAGCAAAGATTTATAAATGAAGATATTTGGGAATGAACAAAAGAATAAATTTTTAGTTGAGATTAAATTTATGATTTAAAATCGATCATTGGTTAATTTAATTTATCAAATGAAGTTTAAATTATTCGATTGGTTCGAATATTAATAAATTTATATAAATTGTTATACAAGGTATAAATCAAGGAAAACAAGCCGGAAAGGAAAAATGGATTGCAAATTAAAGCAAAGGTGAGATTTTTCTCACTCGAATAAAATGTGGAATTTTTACAGTATTGTTTGATTTCTATGATTGCTGTTTGTATTAGATATAGTAGGATATATCTATTATATATAGCAATATATACATATTGGCATATGTATATATTGGATTGATGATTTCCCGCCTCGTATAGCGGATGAGACCCTATTGCACCGTTAGTAAGC
Source organism: Allium fistulosum (assembly GCA_030737815.1). Lineage (NCBI taxonomy): Eukaryota > Viridiplantae > Streptophyta > Magnoliopsida > Asparagales > Amaryllidaceae > Allium > Allium fistulosum. The sequence goes on along the minus strand of CM060904.1, from coordinate 1,210,677,448 downwards.
GGATTTATAAAAACCTATATACCGCGATAATTCCGTACTGGAGCGGAATTGGTATTGTGCTAACATCTTTGGATGCAGGGAAACAGGTTGGAGGGATCCAACTGGACCCCTCACATGTATTTAATTCATTTCTATTGTGATATGAATCTGTGAATGATTATAGTGATGCTATAAATCATATTGATATCTGGAATTTGTTTGAAAGCTAAAATTTAGCTGAATAGATGTTTTGACATCATTGGATTCCAAAAATAAACGAAATTGAATTTTTGGAAATCAAAATAGAAATTTCTAAATGAATTTGATTTTAGAAATTTAATAAATTCGAAGAAAGGAATTTTAAAGTATAAAAAGTTAATTTTTATAATCTTATCGAATTTATTTCCAGAATAAAGTGAAAATGTTAAATAAATGAATTGCGTATAATAGTGATTTTAAATTGAGGAAATTAATTTAAAATCTGGATTTCTAAATAAATTGAAAGAAACGATTGAAATTTATTTTTCTTAAAAAGGAATTTATTTAAAAGAAGATAAGTTGGAAATTCAGTTTGAAATTTAATTGGTACATTAAAATAAGTTGTGAAATCAATGTAAAATGAATTCAATAAGGAATGTATTTAGTAGTGCTAAATAAAATTTGAAATCAATCTGTAATTGATTTAATATTTAGAAATGAATTTTTGAGAAATCAATGTGGAAATTTTATTCGAACGTTGAAAATAAAATTAGAAATCAACATTGAAATTGATTTGGTATTGAAGCTTTTATAAATGGAATTAAAATTTATAAAAGTTGTTTATGAACCCAAAGTCACTTATTTTGATAAGTTAAGTATAGAAGTTGATAAAAAAAAAGGTTTATAAGTCGAAGTTGTTATTAAAAAGAGAAATAGAATTTATAAACGTGCTTATAAATTCGAAAATAGATTGAATGTGATAAAAATGTGTAGAAATGATTGAAATGGGGTTAAGTAAATTTTATTCACGATTTTGGACAGTGAATATATTGTTAAGTAAAATGGATTCATTTTTTGAAGAAGTAATATTTTAAAAAAAATGAAGTTAAACATTTTAAAGGTGTTTTAAAATGTGTTGTGAATCGAAACCATAGATTTCAACATTTATTGTTGAAATAGACGTTTTCGAGAAACTTAAGGAAATAGTGGACTATAACACTGTTGTTATAGTAAATGATTTCCGGAAGGAAATGTTTTATTTAGTATTGGGATTTATATATCTATCTTAATTTCGAATCCCTATACTAGTGATTTCGAGTCGTCGTAACGATGTTTTACGTAACATTCGTTTTGACTCAAATAAAGGTGTTAAAAGAATATTTTCCTTAAAGAATGAAATTATACTTAATTTGATTTAAGTATATCGAATATTTTCCAAGTGTTGAAAATAAATGAATTGTGAATTGCTGACTTATTTTTAAATAAGTATGGAAATGTTTTCCAAAACGAAATGAAATGTTTTGAGAATTTATCTTCTTAAAGATAAATTGAAATTGAATATTGAAAACGATTTGAAAATCGAATATCAGTAGATATTCGAAAGTATAAATTCAATACGGAATTTATAAAAGAAAGCGAAGTTGTTTAAAAATAACTATTGATTTATTTTTGAAGTGTGGAAAATTGATTTGAAATTGTTTTCAAATGGTTAAGTGTGGAAATTTTATATCTAGTAAAGATATTTGTGAAGATGAAATAATTTGGAAAATTATTTGGAATCTGATGATGTTGCGCATCTTTATTGATAGTTAAATAACCGACTATCAATAATTACCTTGAGTAGGTATTTGTTGTGAATTGGATGAATTTGAATGCCACACTTATTTTTAAATAAGCGCTCACTATTCGGGTTAGCCGGGAAAGGACCATGGGGTCGTATAACCCATTCCGAATATGTGATACGTCGTTATGAATCGCATTTGAAGACCGGTGTTGAAGACCGGATATTTTTGAAAACGGAAGGATTACCGTCGAGTTACTCTACATCGACTGATCTTCGATTTAGAGGTTTTATCACCCTTAGTGACGGGAAGTCCTGACGTGATTGAAAATTATCCGGATGTGCAAGGGCTTCGTGAGAAGTGCCTTCGGTTCTGTTCGATCCCGGAACAGACTTGTATGGATTGTGTGTCTGACGTTACAATTTGAGATATAAAGCTGATTTCTTTCAAATACATTTCTGTTGGTGGCGGAGAATTTATTCTCTTAGCTTAACACCCTTCTCTGAGACGTACGAGCTCAGAGGTTATGTAGTTGAAATTTATCAGCGATATATCCCAATTTGGTAACGTGGCATACTGAGTGTTGCTGTGAAATGATCAGTGTTTGATCATTTGTGATATGATCATTTGTTTGATCTTATATCTTTGTGATCATAGGTTGATCATTTTGTTTGACCCGAAGCAGGGCTTTTTGTAGAAAGCGTAGCTTTGTGGACGAGACTTCGTCGAGCCTCACACCCCGGAAATGGTCGAAACAGGAAGAATGCAGCAAGGTTCTAGGGAGTAGCGCCCCTTAGTGTATGTCATTCCTTCTGGATAAAGGTGGTATCATGGTATGGAGCCCAGATACTTAACCTCTGTGATTACTGCATTATTATTATCTATGTGGTTTGTTGGAAATCGGGGATCCTCGGGAAGATCGGTGACGATCGGGGGATGGCATACGCGTGTCAGTAGTTACCTATTTTTGCAGAGGTAACCCGGCCTTGTGTTGGCAGAGATCCGGTTAGGTTCTCGGGTCGTCTATTCCAGGGACGTACCCATCGTGGATAGGAAGTTCCTTAGCCTGATCATTTGTTGGAAATCCAAAGAAACAATACGCGATGTGTACGGTTTTAGTTGTATTACCTGCTATGGAATGTGGCGGTAACCTGCTATTGAACATAGTAGCTATAGTAGGCATACGATACTGGTCGTATGTTGGCTAAGATTAATATTATACTTTCGAAATGTTTTCTACACTATGCACTAATAATAATATCAAAAATGATTTGATTTTGCGTAGTAAGCATCTTTGACTATCATAAGAAGAAATCTCCTCCAATTCTGCGTTTGCATTGTGTGTGTGGTGGGAGGTCTTATGGTAGTTTCATTTTCCAAAAGCATTTCGAATTGACTTTGAAAATTATCTAGTTTTATTTTAAAGAATAAACTGTTTTACGATCTCACACCAGTCACCATGACTGACTCGGAGTTTATTGTTTCCCTTCTAAACTCTGGGTGCCCACCAATTTCCACACGGGCAGTCTAGAGTTAGATTATCAGGATATTCTGGAGCTTGGAGATAAGCTGGAGTTCGAGACGTAGTATTTGTATCTGATATTATTTTATTCCGCTGTGTATTCTGTATGAGGACGAGTTTATATAACTGTCCATTGTTGTATATTGACTCTGATGATTGATGTATGTATAAACTGATATAGTTCTTTGTTTTAAAAGACTAGTGTTTATCTATTATATATTGTTCCGCTGCGATGTGTAAGATTCTGATATTGTTTTCTGTCTGATGTTGTTCAGTTGTTCTTTCTTTCTCTTCTTCTTCTCTTTTTCTTCTATTTCTTCTTTCTAAAACCCTCACTATTGGAGTTTCCGGCACTCGATTGCTCGACAGTCGATAAAGTGAGTATCGATGTTGAATTTTCGAAAGTCGAAAATTTCAGGATGTGACAAAGTGGTATCGGAGCATATGGTTAAGCGACAACCCTGCTCTGTTGGGTATTACTCATTAGAGATAGAGTCAGCAGTACTCTAGAATGAGTTTGAGTGTAATAATAGATACGAGCGCGTATTTGTTAGTTAATATAAAATTGTTTTGTATTGTGATGATTGGTTTATTGAGTGGTATATGAACCTTCGTCGGCACAGTCTTGCAAAACTGTATCGAAGGGGTTTCTAAACACTTGAATAGAACAATTCGGCACAGTATTGTTTTAAAATGGGGTAAATGAAATAATTTTACCCAAAACTATTTTGTATAGAAAAGAAATGTTTTCTATGAATTACTATAGTATATGGTTGCATGGATGTTAGGAAAGTGATAATGTGGAAATGTTATCATTATATGAAATTGGATAAGAAATCGAAATCGTAACTCCAAAGTTAAGAAATTAATTCACATACGAATGAAATTTGAGAATGTAAATTATAAATGTGATTTGTAATTTAAAACGGAATTCCAGAGAAGTTTTTGGAAATGTTTTGAAAGGAACTTGAAAATTTTGGAGATTGAGAAAGTTTAAAATCATTTTTGGAGTTGAAAATGAATTTCGAAGGTTTTGAAAAAATATTTTGGGGAGTTGAAAGCTCTAAACTCTTTTAGGTCGCTGGAAAATAACTTCGATGATGACCGCGGCATCATCGGTGTTCATTTTCGGGTTTCCAAAAGAGAAATTGCTGCCAAATTTGTTTTAAATGGAAGTTGTTTGAAAATTTGGGTTTTGTTTTGGAAATTCAAAGGATAATTTGAATTGTTTTCAAAAATGGTTTTGAAAAGATTGCAAAGACTCTGGAATCCTATTTAAAATACTTACGAAATATTAATAAGTTAATAACTTATTGAATATTTGAATTTTGATTAGAATGAAATTCAAAGTGAAAACGAATAAATTAGTAAATGAATGAATAAATTGCGATTGCAAGTGCCAGAAAATGAAATTGAATGTTAAAATTCATTTTGAATTTGTAAGTAAATAAAACTGCAATTGAATTTGATTTGTGGAAAACGAAGTGAACCATTAAACTAAAAATTAGTAAGTGAAGCTAATTGAATATTAACCAAATGAATAAGGTTTGGAATGAATTAAATTCAATAATTGTAAAAGAAAGATAAATTGAATTCGAATTGGAAATCCAGTTAAATGTGAGTGGTTATAAACCAAAATAACAAACTGAAAATAAATTTTGGAAATGAGCAAAAGAATAAAACTGGAATTAAAACTGAATATTGAAAGTGAAGTTGAATTGTGTGAAATTAAATGAAGTTTTGAAATTAGTTTGAAGGGAACTAAAGTTAATTGATAAAATTCAATATCCAGAAGTAAACTAAATCCAAATTAGATTGGAATTGTGAATTGAATTCGAATGAGAATTGAAATGTAAAATTGAATGAGAATGAATATGCAACTTCAATAGTAAGTTAAAAATGATATAAGTAGTTTATATTAGAAATTTTGTAATTGAATGTACGAAATGGTTTGAATATATGCAACTAGATATTATGGCTAGTAGGATATACAGGTGTAAATGAATTGGAATTTTGGATTTCGAAGATAAATTTGAATTGCTCGAAAAAGGTATGTATTTGAATTATAATATGAGTTTTTGATGATTTCTCTCTAGCCGCTTGGCTTTTTCTTTTTCTTTTTGAAATCTGAGGGTCCGTAGGGACGTTTTGTAGTCGTACCGTATTAGCCGCGCAAAGGAGACGCTGGCGAAATTTTTCGAAAATTTAGGGCGTTAGAAAATTTTTGAGAAAAATTTGGAAGTTTAAATTTGAATTTAAATTTAAATTTGAATTTAGAAGTTAAACAATGTTGTTTTGAAACTTAGAGTTGAAGTCGAAATGTAGTTGAATGATAACGAATCTTTAGTAGAAAGATTTGTTTTGATGGATTGATAAAACTATTTAGATTGTGAAAAATAGTAGACGAGTTAAGGACCTTTCTTTCTAACTTGTAATTTCGAGGACGAAATTCTTTTAAGGGGGGAAGTCTGTAACGACCCTGAATTTTGAACAAATTAAATTGGGAATATTTAATTAATTTTAAATATCTGAACGATAATTTAATTTGAATCCCCGATATAACTTTGAAAATTTGCGATTAAACTTTAAAATTTAATCGATTGAATGCTGAATTAAAATTTAAATCTTCAATTTAAAGTTGAAGAAAAATATTTCGAAAGCTTCTAAAATTCGTATTGATAATACCGAAGCTAATCGAACTGTCAGGATTGAATTTGAAACCGTTCTGTTCAGTTTTGAATTTAATCGTTCGAACTGATATTTATAAAATAGTCAATTTTCAAACAGTCTCGGAATTCGACGAAACCAGTCCCATTGGGTCCGGAATGTTTTATTATTGCCGGATTTCAATTTTCGTAATTTTCTGAGTTGATATGTGAGCACACGGAAATTTAAACGCGTTAAAAATAAAAAGAAATTCAAATTAAAGATTTAAAATTTATATTAATAACATCCCACGTTCTCCCATACTTACTCCCATACCCCCGTACCTTATCACCATTCCTCAGTTCCCATTCAAAATTCACGAAATCCGAAAGAAAGAAAATCATGATTTCCATCCTCTGGCCAAATCGATCTTCGTGATCGAAACTCAATCGCGAGGAACACTCGAGGTCGCATCGTTGCGAGTGGGTCGCGCGTGCGTACAAGGACGGGGCTGCGACAACGAGGGCGAGGCGACTTGAGGGGCTCGAGCGCGACGCTGCAAGCGAGAGGCTGGGTCAGATCTGAAGGCGCATGGGTACGCGTGCGTGTGGGTGAGTAGGGGTGACTCGCGACATGCGGTGGTGGAGTCAGAGTCGCGACGCCGAGGCCTGAGTCGAGCATTTCGATTGAGCAAATCGAGGCGAGGTACTCGATGTCAGGGGAGATCGCGAAGGAAGAACTCGGCATTGATACAGGGTTTCGCGATGACCTACGAGGATTAGGGTACCTCGGCGCAGAGCAGTGAGGTATTTAGTTTTTCCCCAAATCTTTCAATTCGATTTAAACCTGAAAAAGAATATATATTTATGTATGCGGAAATAAATTTTTACAGTAAGTTTTAGATTTTTGGGTGGATTTTAGAATAGTTTATCTACAAAATTATATATATATATACAGTTTTAGAAAAAATTTGATTGGTCCAGTGAAAATAATTTATTAAGGAAAATTAGTTCTAATTTAAATCGGGTTAGACAAATTACTCGAAGGAAAATTGGTTTAAAATAAAATCTTGGGATAATTAAAATTTCCAAACGAAAATTTAATCGATCGATTATTTTGAATATTGATTAATTTTTGTTTATAAGCAGAAGTATTTAAAATAAATAGATAGATAGTTAAAAATTTGTAAATTTACTGATGATGGAATTTGCAGCAAAGATTTATAAATGAAGATATTTGGGAATGAACAAAAGAATAAATTTTTAGTTGAGATTAAATTTATGATTTAAAATCGATCATTGGTTAATTTAATTTATCAAATGAAGTTTAAATTATTCGATTGGTTCGAATATTAATAAATTTATATAAATTGTTATACAAGGTATAAATCAAGGAAAACAAGCCGGAAAGGAAAAATGGATTGCAAATTAAAGCAAAGGTGAGATTTTTCTCACTCGAATAAAATGTGGAATTTTTACAGTATTGTTTGATTTCTATGATTGCTGTTTGTATTAGATATAGTAGGATATATCTATTATATATAGCAATATATACATATTGGCATATGTATATATTGGATTGATGATTTCCCACCTCGTATAGCGGATGAGACCCTATTGCGCCGTTAGTAAGCGGATTTATAAAAACCTATATACCGCGATAATTCCGTACTGGAGCGGAATTGGTATTGTGCTAACATCTTTGGATGCAGGGAAACAGGTTGGAGGGATCCAACTGGACCCCTCACATGTATTTAATTCATTTCTATTGTGATATGAATCTGTGAATGATTATAGTGATGCTATAAATCATATTGATATCTGGAATTTGTTTGAAAGCTAAAATTTAGCTGAATAGATGTTTTGACATCATTGGATTCCAAAAATAAACGAAATTGAATTTTTGGAAATCAAAATAGAAATTTCTAAATGAATTTGATTTTAGAAATTTAATAAATTCGAAGAAAGGAATTTTAAAGTATAAAAAGTTAATTTTTATAATCTTATCGAATTTATTTCCAGAATAAAGTGAAAATGTTAAATAAATGAATTGCGTATAATAGTGATTTTAAATTGAGGAAATTAATTTAAAATCTGGATTTCTAAATAAATTGAAAGAAACGATTGAAATTTATTTTTCTTAAAAAGGAATTTATTTAAAAGAAGATAAGTTGGAAATTCAGTTTGAAATTTAATTGGTACATTAAAATAAGTTGTGAAATCAATGTAAAATGAATTCAATAAGGAATGTATTTAGTAGTGCTAAATAAAATTTGAAATCAATCTGTAATTGATTTAATATTTAGAAATGAATTTTTGAGAAATCAATGTGGAAATTTTATTCGAACGTTGAAAATAAAATTAGAAATCAACATTGAAATTGATTTGGTATTGAAGCTTTTATAAATGGAATTAAAATTTATAAAAGTTGTTTATGAACCCAAAGTCACTTATTTTGATAAGTTAAGTATAGAAGTTGATAAAAAAAAAGGTTTATAAGTCGAAGTTGTTATTAAAAAGAGAAATAGAATTTATAAACGTGCTTATAAATTCGAAAATAGATTGAATGTGATAAAAATGTGTAGAAATGATTGAAATGGGGTTAAGTAAATTTTATTCACGATTTTGGACAGTGAATATATTGTTAAGTAAAATGGATTCATTTTTTGAAGAAGTAATATTTTAAAAAAAATGAAGTTAAACATTTTAAAGGTGTTTTAAAATGTGTTGTGAATCGAAACCATAGATTTCAACATTTATTGTTGAAATAGACGTTTTCGAGAAACTTAAGGAAATAGTGGACTATAACACTGTTGTTATAGTAAATGATTTCCGGAAGGAAATGTTTTATTTAGTATTGGGATTTATATATCTATCTTAATTTCGAATCCCTATACTAGTGATTTCGAGTCGTCGTAACGATGTTTTACGTAACATTCGTTTTGACTCAAATAAAGGTGTTAAAAGAATATTTTCCTTAAAGAATGAAATTATACTTAATTTGATTTAAGTATATCGAATATTTTCCAAGTGTTGAAAATAAATGAATTGTGAATTGCTGACTTATTTTTAAATAAGTATGGAAATGTTTTCCAAAACGAAATGAAATGTTTTGAGAATTTATCTTCTTAAAGATAAATTGAAATTGAATATTGAAAACGATTTGAAAATCGAATATCAGTAGATATTCGAAAGTATAAATTCAATACGGAATTTATAAAAGAAAGCGAAGTTGTTTAAAAATAACTATTGATTTATTTTTGAAGTGTGGAAAATTGATTTGAAATTGTTTTCAAATGGTTAAGTGTGGAAATTTTATATCTAGTAAAGATATTTGTGAAGATGAAATAATTTGGAAAATTTTTTGGAATCTGATGATGTTGCGCATCTTTATTGATAGTTAAATAACCGACTATCAATAATTACCTTGAGTAGGTATTTGTTGTGAATTGGATGAATTTGAATGCCACACTTATTTTTAAATAAGCGCTCACTATTCGGGTTAGCCGGGAAAGGACCATGGGGTCGTATAACCCATTCCGAATATGTGATACGTCGTTATGAATCGCATTTGAAGACCGGTGTTGAAGACCGGATATTTTTGAAAACGGAAGGATTACCGTCGAGTTACTCTACATCGACTGATCTTCGATTTAGAGGTTTTATCACCCTTAGTGACGGGAAGTCCTGACGTGATTGAAAATTATCCGGATGTGCAAGGGCTTCGTGAGAAGTGCCTTCGGTTCTGTTCGATCCCGGAACAGACTTGTATGGATTGTGTGTCTGACGTTACAATTTGAGATATAAAGCTGATTTCTTTCAAATACATTTCTGTTGGTGGCGGAGAATTTATTCTCTTAGCTTAACACCCTTCTCTGAGACGTACGAGCTCAGAGGTTATGTAGTTGAAATTTATCAGCGATATATCCCAATTTGGTAACGTGGCATACTGAGTGTTGCTGTGAAATGATCAGTGTTTGATCATTTGTGATATGATCATTTGTTTGATCTTATATCTTTGTGATCATAGGTTGATCATTTTGTTTGACCCGAAGCAGGGCTTTTTGTAGAAAGCGTAGCTTTGTGGACGAGACTTCGTCGAGCCTCACACCCCGGAAATGGTCGAAACAGGAAGAATGCAGCAAGGTTCTAGGGAGTAGCGCCCCTTAGTGTATGTCATTCCTTCTGGATAAAGGTGGTATCATGGTATGGAGCCCAGATACTTAACCTCTGTGATTACTGCATTATTATTATCTATGTGGTTTGTTGGAAATCGGGGATCCTCGGGAAGATCGGTGACGATCGGGGGATGGCATACGCGTGTCAGTAGTTACCTATTTTTGCAGAGGTAACCCGGCCTTGTGTTGGCAGAGATCCGGTTAGGTTCTCGGGTCGTCTATTCCAGGGACGTACCCATCGTGGATAGGAAGTTCCTTAGCCTGATCATTTGTTGGAAATCCAAAGAAACAATACGCGATGTGTACGGTTTTAGTTGTATTACCTGCTATGGAATGTGGCGGTAACCTGCTATTGAACATAGTAGCTATAGTAGGCATACGATACTGGTCGTATGTTGGCTAAGATTAATATTATACTTTCGAAATGTTTTCTACACTATGCACTAATAATAATATCAAAAATGATTTGATTTTGCGTAGTAAGCATCTTTGACTATCATAAGAAGAAATCTCCTCCAATTCTGCGTTTGCATTGTGTGTGTGGTGGGAGGTCTTATGGTAGTTTCATTTTCCAAAAGCATTTCGAATTGACTTTGAAAATTATCTAGTTTTATTTTAAAGAATAAACTGTTTTACGATCTCACACCAGTCACCATGACTGACTCGGAGTTTATTGTTTCCCTTCTAAACTCTGGGTGCCCACCAATTTCCACACGGGCAGTCTAGAGTTAGATTATCAGGATATTCTGGAGCTTGGAGATAAGCTGGAGTTCGAGACGTAGTATTTGTATCTGATATTATTTTATTCCGCTGTGTATTCTGTATGAGGACGAGTTTATATAACTGTCCATTGTTGTATATTGACTCTGATGATTGATGTATGTATAAACTGATATAGTTCTTTGTTTTAAAAGACTAGTGTTTATCTATTATATATTGTTCCGCTGCGATGTGTAAGATTCTGATATTGTTTTCTGTCTGATGTTGTTCAGTTGTTCTTTCTTTCTCTTCTTCTTCTCTTTTTCTTCTATTTCTTCTTTCTAAAACCCTCACTATTGGAGTTTCCGGCACTCGATTGCTCGACAGTCGATAAAGTGAGTATCGATGTTGAATTTTCGAAAGTCGAAAATTTCAGGATGTGACAGTATATCTCACAACGCATCAGATAAAATATAACATAACATCACAGATATAAAACAAGCGAGATAATAAATAGTCGAATGAATCACAGATAATTGGAGTTTAGATCCCACAATCACAGCATAAGTAATAGAGTCTTTTCTACTGATAATAAACCCAAAATACTATCCGTCTCTAAGTAGATACAAGAACTACTAAGTTCCATAGTGCTGTAGTGGAAAAACTAACAATAAAAGAGTAATACAAGTATAGCCTCCTTCTCGTCCATCTGTTAGCTCCTACGTGCTCACCAAACCTGTTATCCCTAACTACTCAAGAGTACCGGGAATAATAAGAAGCAAAGCATAAAATTCCAAGTCAGACAACAGTCTGTTGTGAGGGGTAGAAATCTAAAATACTATAAGTCGGTATACTATGATAAAGGGTATGAAAAGATTATACCTAACCTATCCCTACATCCAAAGTGTCAGCGCATAACATACAATATAGGCTACTCTATATATGAACATTGTGGGTGAACTGCACATATAAGGGTGCATATGAGGTTTCTATATAGCTATGTCATGTGACATACCTAAGCGATAACAAACAAGCAATCAAAGCATCCATCATCCATTCTTACAAGTCACTCACTCAGTGCATTGGATATATGATACTCATAACTCCATCTCGTCATCAAGGACTACTCAACATCCGTGGCCACTCGATCCATCAGGGTACATACCGGTTCTAACGTCCAAGAACTCTGCCATAACATCACCTTTCCTCACATCAACGGACAATAGTATATAAACCTACCCAAGTCCTAATGTCAAGGGACTCTAGGGTCCGGGCAGATCGGGTCCTAACGTCAAGGGACTCTAATAATCTCATGTACCCTTATTTCAAGAGTATGCCTGATCATCTCGTGTATCAATAATCCCTTTGCACACGTCATCAATAGCAAAGTACATCTTAGAACTGTCATCACAACTCCCATCCGAAGTCATCTTGGTTGGGACTATTCTAGACCATCATCGTCTGTCGAAGAATATCGTCGTGTATCCCGTACCCTTCCTCTACAATCCCCTTCATTCGATCCATCGTCATCTACTATGATGCTCGAAGTATAACTATCTATCATGAAACCATCACTTCGCATCAGCAAATTGTCATCGTCGCATTATGGTTCGTCATCGTCGAAAATCGTCAAAACGGTCATCGTAAAACTCACTTTAAAGTTGACCTAAAGTCAAGCTCGGAGCAACCATCATCTTGGCCCAAAGCGGGTCTTGAAAATTTTGGCCCAGAATCAAGCCCAAAGCAACAAGCTAAAATTAACAGAGCACGTCTCGAAGCAAGCAGCCACCATCGCCATGCATCATCTCCAATCACCACCACCACGTTTTGGATCGGTACCGATCTGAAGCTCTCGGATCGGTATCGATATGAGAGTCAATATTTTGCCTTCGACTCATTTACCAATATAATCTATAAAAGCCCAAAGCACGTCTCAAAGCGAAGCCAAGTCTGGCCCAAAGCGACCCCGTTCTAGCACTCAAGAAAATTTTCCAACTTCAACTCCAACCCCGATCTAAAAATCCTTATGTCGCACCCAAAGTTTTCCACATCATAGCCTGGAGCACACCTCGAAGCAAGCAAGCACCAATCTAACACATAGAAAAATTTCCAAACTTCTTTTTTTTTCCTTCAACCCCGATTTGAGAAACCTAGAGTCTAGCCTGAAGCAACACCTATTCCAGCCCGGAGCACTCCCTAGGACGATCCGTGACTTGCCTCTTCTACACCAATCTAACTTTGAACACCCATATATCGACCGTACGAACTCGAATTGACCTGAAACTTGGCGTGCAACTTCTAAAGGCCATCCTTGTTCCCTTCTATCGATCGTACCCTGATCTGAAAATTTGAATTCTTGGATCATCATTGATCCGACTCCACTGATATGTACTTCGAGTGCCCATATCTTGACCATACAAACTCCAAACGATTTGAAACTTGGTGTGCAACTTTACGAGGCCTTCCTTGTTTCCCCATATCAATCGCATACCGATCCAACAACTTTGAATTCTTGGATCATCAACGATCCAAGAACCAATCCTTAGTCTAAATTGCTATTCGATCGGCGTTTTTAACCATTGAAACATTAACCAAGCATTCATACATCATGTAGTAACCAAAAACATCAGCCAAACATCTAAATATGTCTACCTTAAAGAAATCTAAATCTAAGGTGAAGGTCAAGTATCCACAAGAATACGTCTTTACAAATCAAGTCCAAATCGTCTAAATTTCACATATATGGTTAAATTATAGTCAATTTTTTTTGAGATTTTTATATAATTTTTAAAACGTCGTTTAAGTTGTACAACGACCTAATTAGTAAGTGAGAGAACTAATCACTCACCTTAATCCAAAGCAAAGCACTATTTCCTAAGATCAATAGCAAATGGCTAATAATTCAATGCTAATCTAATAGCAAATCTCTAATCCAAAATGCTAATCCTACTAACCACCTCTCAATCTCGTAACTAGGTTGATTAAAGTATGTTTAGGGTTTACTTTTTGGGTGATACTACTTTAATGGAGGTTATTCACTATTTTGGGAGTAGTGAAATGATAGGGATGAGGTTCCGTCGGCTCCTACTTTCCCAATTCCCGAACTGGGTTATGGGCCTCAACTCTAATCACCATAATTACCCACTTAAGCTATTGAAAATCAAACAAAACTTCAAACAGCCATAACTCTCAAATGGTATGTCTGTTTCTTTAATGTAACCACTCTACGGAAAGTGAACCCATTATCTCGATCTAATGGAAGTGGTTTCAGACCCCAATTCGACTCTTATCAAAAGTAGGCCATACAAGATTTTAGGGTCAAAATGGTCATAAAGAAGTCTGAAAAATTCATAGATGTGGGTAATGTCCTTAAGACTCATTTCCCAAAATTTTAGAATCGTATGACGTCATATAAAAATAATATTAACATTCTATGGTCCTCTAATACGTAGAATATAGGTCATTACATTTTCTCTTTACTCAAATTTTTCAGGTTCTGTTTTTTGTCCTTTGTGACAGCTCTCTACAAAGTCATCATCATCCTGTTGTGTAAAAGGTGGCATTTAGTTGATTAGCAAAAACATTATTGTAATAAAATATTAATAATATTTATTGCTATCAACTTAGAAGTAAATACACTGTGCATTTATTGTAATAGATTTGATAGTAAGTAATTATTAAAAGGGTGTTGTGTATTATTTGTATCAAAAATGATACCATGCAGTCAAAAAATGATACTGAGTAATAACTGTTCAAATATATATATATATATATATATTATAAGTGATAATAAGCATACTACATATGTATTTTGATAGTATTATTTTTTATGTAGAAATTATTTTGATTATCATTTGCAACAAAATTGACACCAAAATATTGCAGAAATGATACATAGTGTCTGTTTAATTGGAGTTAAGATTTTACAATTTGAAAATTGATATTGGCTATGTTGTATACTAGTAATGATACTAATATTTTTTTAAAATGATACTGTGTTTTATGAAACTTGTTAATGTAACTTATAAGGTTTGATAATTGCATTAAGTGGTTTTATATAATGATACTATTGTTATGTTTTTTTAAGATTACGCATTATGATTTTTCAATTTGCATTTCAATGGTAATGAATACATACCTGTAACGACCTGACTTTTCGACCCTCGAATGTTAACATTAATACATCCAAGGTATCATGAGCCGAGTACCTAAGTGCTGGAAAAATAAATAATTTGGGTAAAGTAGAAAGAAAAAGAAATATAAAAAGAAAGAAAGAACACAATGTAAGAATCTCACAGCTAGTACACAGGTTACTCCAAAATACCGAGTAATTTCAAAGTTACAAAACCCAGTTCTATCATCAGCCTGGATATTATAACTTCCTGTCCTCATAATGCTGATATATACATAATATAGTAGTGAAATGGATATAGATAGATAATGGAGACCTCCGGTTCGTCTTTTGAACTTTGAAGCATCCAAAGTAAAACCTGCTTTACTCAGCCTACTCGAAAGAGTACATGAGGAATTTAGGAAAAACAAAACCACGTGTTAAACATAAGTCTAGTATGAAAAAACTCAAGTTACATGCATGCATGTAGCAATAACCTTTAAGATCTTATGGATTACCGTAACAGTTTTCCCCTCAAAAGAAACCAAAACCATCTAGTAATATAATAGATAATGTCTAAGGTGTATACCATAAATCAGAAAATAGCTCTGCCGCTTACATCTCACAACACAAGAATACTATATGTACATCTAAAACCATTGAGATATGTTCGCATATGGATTTTCCATTGAAGACATCCCTAAATAAACTAAGGCCAACCTCCTGACAAGGGTCAGAAAATGTGATAACCCGGATTTTTGACAGCTGTTAATCTGTAATTAAACTGGATTTGATTTATTAAAACACTGATTTATTAATTTAACAAATAAAATCCGATAATAAATATTTATATCTGGATAAATATTTACTTGATAATCTCCAAATATGATTATTTAAATTGGCAAAATTATTATTTTCAAACTAATCTTTATTCAATTTAAATTTGGTTGTATTTCTATTACCTCTTAATTTAATTCCAATATTTTAACAACCAATTACCTTAATATTTATTAGAAAGAAATATCATTTTATATATCAAAATATATTTTTATATAAAATCATTTAAAATCCTTATATAAGAAAATAACAATTACGCTCTCATATATATATATATACACTCAACTCGTTCTAGGATACCATTGACCCTATCCTTAACGAGTAATCCTAATAGAGCCAAGGTTCTCGCTTAACCTTTGCTCTGATACCAAATGTAACGACCCGGAAATTTCGAACCCGAAAATTCCAGATAGTTAGGAGGAAAAGAAAAGAGATAGAAGAAAGAAACAGAAAGAAGAAAGAAGAACAGAAAACACAGCATCTCACATTCGCAGCGGATTAAATATAATAACAAATAATAGCATTTTTATAAAAGAAAGCTGTAATTGTTACTTTACATACAATTCATCGGGGTTACAACCATTTACAAATATACTAGACAGTTAGAATTAACATGTCTCAAATAAACAACAATAATATGCTCAGCGGAATATACTACATACGTTCCTGCCATCCAGCTCACCTCTTGAGCTCCAGAACGTCCTTACCTGAAATCTGTAATACTCGGTCTGACCCGAGCATTACAACAAAGTAACACCCGGGTCAGGCTGGAAACCAGCGTGAGTAAACTCATATAACGAGAAATTCCAATCCATAGAACTTATTTAAAACCCGGGTAACTTGTACTTTACTACAAGTAAACAACTTATATAGTCAACACTTATTTCCACAAAACAATATCTAAGTATCCAACTTAGTTTAAATGATCCATATTATCCAACCCAGTCTATTGATTTCACATATCAATCTATAAAGAATCGAAGTGGTTTCGGGTATTAACTAATACCCGACTCCTGTCTCTTCGAATCCAATGTCATCTTAACCCAAGTTATCCAAATGAGATACAATTCAAACTTTTAAATACATGATGTCACTTTTTACATAGCAATTTATCATTGATCGATAACCACATTATCACTGTCCATCCAAACATTTCATATCAGAGATATCAACATATTCAAGGCATTGAACATCATTAAATATTTCATAAGCAAGATTAATCTCTTCTAAAATTAATTTAATTTATCTCTAATTAAATTAAATACAAATCTTTAATCACCTAGATTATCTTTACTTAACCTTAATTAATTACAAACCAATTAATTAATCATCCTTTAATTTTCCATCTTAATTAATCATCCTTGATTAATTATACTTTAATTACATTAAGTAAATTGCCTTTAATTAATTTCACAAATTTATTTATCCTTAACCATTCACAATAATTAATCTTTAATCACTCTCATAAATAAATGATCCTTAATTAATTACATTAATTAACTAACCCTTTAATTACTTCCATTAATTAATTTACTCTATTAATTAATAAAACTTAATTACAAATTAAGTACTTCTTAATTACTAGTTAATTAATTTCTAATTACTTAATTAACTACTCTCTAATTACTTAATTAATAAATCTTAATTATCTGATTAATTAATTCTTAATTACAACTTAATTACTCAATTGATTAATCTCTATTTATTAATTTTATCTTTTAAAAACCCTATTAAAACATGTTTAATAGATATTTATCTTTGAAATCTTAATTATCATATCCTATAAACTTATCCATTCAAAATATAATTTGAAACATACTTTAAAACATTTCTTTAATATTTTTTTGAATAACTTTAATTTGAAACATTCTTATTTAAACTTGTTTAACTTTCTTAAACATTGATCTATTATTTTAAATTGAAACACTTTTGAATTATAATTCCAAATAAATTTAGTTAATTACCCCTAAAAAAATAAATTTAAACATTTTAAATATTGAAATATATGTAATTAAACACTCTTAAAACTTATTTGACATTAAATTTGAAAGAACTTGCTTTTAAAAATTTAAACTTGATTTCATTTTACAAAAATTTGCTTTTACTTAAAAACCAGATTACTACCTCACACAACTCGAGTCAACCCAAACAAATCCCGTGCCTGCCCCGAGACTTCTGCAATCACTCTCCTGCTTCGAGCCTAACCTTCATTCGCATGAGAATCCACCCGAGCAACTCAATTACTAGATACGACGTGCACGTGGTGCACGTACACCAGCAACTCTAACCACCGGAGATCATCATGGCGACACTCGACAATCACCCTTAACCTCGCGAACTTATACGCAAATCCAGATCGAACGTAACTTCATCGAAACGAAAACGAGCCGATCTCCACCAAAACTGAAACCACCACTGCCGGAATTTTGCTTCTCCCCGTCGCCTCCGACCTCGAGATCATCTTCCCCCTTCACCGAAGCTTCGTCACACCTTCCAGCACCACTGCCCCCCAACGCGATCCACTCCGGTCCACTCTAGCCACCGTACGAACCCTTTCAACGTCGACCACTTCAACCAGTAATAAAACCCTACTTCACCTATTTCCGGCCTCCACGTCGCATGAAAAATCTAGCGACCATTTTTCCCTTGATCGCCGAGCTACCATCTTTCTCCAGATCAAAGCTTAATGCCCAAATCTTTTCCGTTCGTCGGAATTTGGCGAAAGTGCCAATTCCGATCATCTCATAAAAGCACAAAGAATACTGACCTAAAAATCATTGTTATACCATTTAAATTCATGATTTCCTGCTACAAACATGTGACGACCCGGAATTTTTGTATATTTGAAATGTGAATATTTAAGTTATTTTAAATATTCGAAGGTTAAATTTTAACTTTAATTTCAAATATACAGTATTTATTTGGATAATTAATTATTAAATTTAATTATCGGGATTGGGTAAAATATGGAATCTCGATTTTAAGCCTGTTAAAAATAGTTCAAAGGTCCAGAAAATTTATATTGTTAATACTGAAGATGATAGAACTTTTAAAATGGAATTTTAAAGAGTTTTGTTCAGTTTTAAAAATATATCGTTGAAATTGAATTTAAAAATAGCCGTTCGAGGCACAGTCTCGGAATGCGACGAAACCAGTTCCATTGGATCCGTAATATTGTATTATTATCGGATTTCAAATTTCATAGTGATTGAATTTGTTATGTAAGTGTACGATATATAAACGCGTTGGATTTATATCGAAATCAATAAATTATATATATTGATTAGTCAAGCTGTTTTCCTTTTCGTTCACATCGGAGAGCTTTTTCGTTCTTTCCAGAATCACTGTTGTAGCCTAATAATGGCACGCAGCCTTCCTTCCAAATCATGTTCCCTCTTTTAATAACATCACAACCGACCTACTTTCTACTTTATCGTGTACCCTTCTTTTCTTTCCTCAGAAGCTTACTTCGAAAGCCAATAGAATGAAATATAAAACCCCACAGCCGAAACAAAAATCTCAAAATCATTTTTATCTATCGTTCGAAATCATGGCCGAACCTCTCTCGTTCGCAAGCAATCGAACAAAAATGAAATCAAGACCATTGATGGCCGTAATACACTCGAACCATCTGTATGCGAGTTCTTTTGTTGCTACGGGTTTGATCGAGTAGGGCTTTGAAATTTTGGGATTCGCGTTGCAGCAGGAGTTTCGATATTTTGTTGGATAATGGAGGACCGCGAGGCCATTTTCTCGCGTGCGCTTAGGGTTTGATACCTCCGTCTTCGACTGGAGGTTGTGGCGAGGTTGGGGAAGCAGGAACTTCGCGATGAGGGCTGGTAGGTGGATTTTGGTCGCGAGAAGGAGCTCCGTGCTAGGGTTTCAGCACGCGATCGAGTTCGCGAAGAGGCAGCAAGGCAGTAGGCGAATTTGGGCAGTGACGTGAGTGGTTCGACGAGCTTCAGGTCAAATGGGTTATACTCTGTCGATAGTTCAGTAAGGTAACTGTTTTGTTTAATTTAATTTGAATGAACATATGTATAGGAATTTGGAATTAAAACTGCTAGTCATATAGACCAATTGTGTATATGTATATCTATATACGCTCATGCCTATGTCCATCTAAAATAATATATACATTTAATTGGAATTATTTTGTGGGTGGAAATATTTTATGGAAAAGAGTTAGTTTAAATTTAAATTAAAGGGGTTTAGTAAAATTATTAATAGAGAATAATAGATGTGGGGGTTAAACTGCTTAAAGTAACTTATTTAATTTTTGAACTAGAAATAATTGGGTTAAGAAAATGTTTAGTTTAAGAATTTAAGTCAAGTTATAAGTTAAATTAAATAAGTGAATAAATTGTTTGATTTAAACTACAAGTGTAATAAATTTATCAAATATTTATTCAAGGTCTAAAATCGAGATAATACAAGTCAGAATGGAACTGGAGTGGAATAGACTGCAAACAAAATCAAAGGTGAGTTAATCTCACTCAGTTAGATTTAAATTTAAATGGTTAAATTTAAATAATTGATTGAATGGTTGCATTGATTGAATATGCTATACTATATATAATAGTATATACCAATATATATATATTGGTATATGTATATATTGGAGTTGTTGATATTCCCGCATTATATAGCGGATGAGACCCTATGCGCCGCATAATAGCGGATGATATTTTATAAACCCATATACCGCGATATTCCACCTCGAAGTGGAATTGGTATTGTGCTAACGTCTGTGGATGCAGGGAAACAGGTTGGAGGGATCCAACTGGATTCCTCAAAATATTTAATTTTTGTTTAAATATTCTGTGATATGATTGTTGATATCCTGTGATGATTTATATCTGATAATCTGGTTGGATTGAATTTCCCAGTATAATGAGTTATCAAAAGCAATTGAATTGGATTTTTGAAAGAAATAAAAGAGTAAAATTAAGTTAAGTAATTCTAGTGAATTCGAATAAATTAAATATGGAAAAGAGGAATTTTGAATAAACCGAGAAATATTGAATTTAAAAACTTATGTGATATTATCTAAAGGAATAAATAATTTATTTTAATTCAATGTTTAAATGTAATTAAAAAGAAAGAAGAAATTTGGGAAATCTGAAACTTGTGTTTCAGTTTAAAGATTTTAAATCATAATGAGAAATAAAATCTGGAAGTTAATGAATTTGGAAATAAATGGATTAAGTAAGAAAATTTATTTCAAAGTAAAATAAATTGGGAAATCAATTATAAATTGATTTAAATACTTTGGAATTTGAATTTTAAAGAGAAATGAGATTTGGGAGAGATAAACTGGGTTTGTAAAGTAAAATAAAATATCAGAGGATATTTGAAAATATAATTTCAAAGTGGGAATTTATAAAAGGATATGGTTTGGTTTAAAAATAAATGTTATTTTATTTTTAAAAGATGGGAGTGAGAAGGATATTTCTCTGTATAGCCAAGTACGTTTTCAAAGCAATTTTAATATAAGTTAAAAGTTCTAATTGTATTTTTAAAAGCATATTTTAGAAAATTTATTATTTCTAAATGTTAATTTCCTAAGTAAGTATGTTTTAGGAAACCTATTCTTTTTAAATATTTAAACTTTAAAGTAAGTATTTTTCAAAGATCTATTATTGTAGTAATTATATAAAAGTGATTTGGTATTATATTTTAAAAAGAGAAATTTAGTTTATATTTGTAAAGTGGTTTCATTTTAAATATTTCTTAAGTATATATTTTGTTAAGGTATTAAAGTAGTTTTTTTTTAATTTCAATATTATTAAGTATATTTATAGTAAAGTGTTTTAAGATTATTTTAAAATCTAAGTGTTTTGTACTTGGTGTTTCAGAGAAATAATTATTTGGGAAATGTATTCCGTAAGCGGAAACTGTTTGAAATTGTTTTCAAAAGGAGTTTGAAAATAGAAATATATCTTGGAAAGATATTTGGGCAAATAAATAATGTGGGAAATTATTTATTGTGTGTGATGGTTGTTTGTGGATGTAAATTGATAGTTAAATAACCGACTATCAATATTGGCCAAATGCGCTGATCGTTTCGAAGAGACCGGGATCGAGTTTCCGTATACCGGGATTCTTGGTCTGGAGACTCGAATACCACTTCGATCCGGTTTGTATGTTTCGTGTAACGATTTCGGAGTCGAAGATGGAGCTGTGAAGTGCAAGGGCTAGTCGCTACTAATCCTGAGGATATTTCCAAAATGGATGTAGTAGGAATAGTGCCTTCGGTTCCGTTCAAACCCAGGACGGACTTGTATGGACGAATGCTTGCGAAACATCGTCAGCGGACGATGGGCATTCTAAGGGATATGTTCTCTAAAAGGTATCGTTTAGCCTCAAACCTCATCAACCGGGAATGACTTAAAATCAGGGGTTATGCAGCAAGGCTTCGTGGGTAGCTCCCACTGGAGGGTAAGGTCATCCCTGTCTAGATGTCCCTTTTTATTTCGGCTTAGTGGTGCGGTTGCTGATCCCAACCGTGGGGTGATTTTATTCGGGATCATCCAGTAAGGGATGGTTCCGGCCTTGTGTTGCAGGGGAGCGGGCGTACTCCTCGGTACTGTGATCTAGGCCACGTACTGTGATAGGTGGTACCCCAGTGCCTAGTCATTCGTTGGAAATCCATTCTTCCTACGTGCCTTGTACGGTTTTGATTGTGCCCAACTATTGTTGAAATGTGAGATGCAAGCATTTCAGCTAGATTATATTTTACTTTCTGTAGACACTATTATAATATCAGAGGATTTTGATACAAAGTGTTTTAGCTATCGTAAGGTAAAAACCCGACATGTTTATTTGTGGCGTGGTCTTACGAGATGCTTTTGTTTTCAAAGGATTTTGAAACTTTAATAATCAATTTGAGTGTGATTTTCTCACGCTGGTTTTCCAGACTGACTCGGGTATTGTTTTATATGATGCTCGGGTCAGACCGAGTATTATAGGTTACAGGATATGATGCTGTGAAGCTCAGGAGACGAGCTAGATGACGATACGTACTCTCGTACTTGCTATTATTTTTCCGCTGTGTATCCAGTTGTATATTATGGATGTTGATGTACTCTGATGATGTATTCTGATGATGAATTGTATAAACATATATAGTTTTGATTTGTGTAAAGATCTATTGATATATATATAATATTTTATTCCGCTGCGATGGTTAGATTCTGATGTTGTTTTCTATTTTTCTTCTTCTTCTACCTCTTCTTCTTAACTCAAATAGTCCGGTTTTTCGTGTAGAAAAACCCGGGTTGTTACAGTGGTATCAGAGCTTAGGCTAGCGATAACCTTGGCTCTGGTGGGAATTTTGAGAGTACTAATAGATATGAGCGCGTATTTGTTAGTAAATATAAAATGGTTTTATATTGTGTTGGTTGGTTTATTGAGTAGTTTATGGATTCTGGTCAATACGAGTAATTAACGTCATTGATAGGGATCTCTAAACACTTAAGTAGAACAATTCGACATAGTATTGTTTTAAATAGGGTGAATGAAATAATTTTGCCCAAATTATTTTTGTATATAAAGGAATAACTTTTGTAAATATATATATTAGGTTGCTTGGTTGTTAGGAAGTGATAATATTAAATTATTATCATTTAAGTGTAAATTGAATAAAAAAATTAAAAGTATTTGAAATGTTTTTAAAGAGATGAAAACATTAAATTCTCTTTCGGTCGCTGGAAAATAACTTCGATGATGACTGCAGCATCATCGATGTTCATTTTTGAGTCTCCAAAGAAAAATTGCTACCAAACTGTTTTAAATTGGAATTGTTTGTGAACTAGGTTTGGTTTTGAAATTCCAAAGGGAAATGAAAATTGTCAAGGGTTTTGGACGAAGTTGATTTCAAAAGTGATTTTGAAATTTTGGAGAATTGTTTAAACTCTGGAATCATATTTAAAATGTTTATATGGAATAATAAATATGCCAAACTAAATAAAATATAAATCCTGTAGTAAAGTATTAAAATGTGAATGAAATCGATTGTAAATGAATAAAATATAGATATAAATAAATTTGGGACTTATAAAATTTGGGAGTAAAATAAATAAGCCAAATAAAACTGTTTGTAATAGTAAGGAATATAATCCAGAAATTTAAATTATAAAATAGATTGAACACTTGAAAATAGTAAAGTGTTTTTGAAATAAAAAATCAAATATTAGAAATAAGTAGATTGGAAACGGGTAGTGGATCTAGAACTCGAGTTACAAATTAAAAGTTAACATGAAGTGTTAACAAATTAATTATAATTGAAATTGTATCATATAAAAATGAAATTGGGTTAAAATAGAAATGGTATGAATTGCAAATAGAATCCAACTAAGTGGAAATAAATTTTAATCGAACTAAATTTAGGTGAGTTACAGATAACATTTAATTGGAATGCGTCGAGCTAAATAATTGTTGTGAATGAATTAAGATAAAAAGGAAATCCACTTGGTAATGAAGATGAACCTAAGTAGTTAAAGGGTTCGAATTCAAAATGCAATGAAAATGAGATTGTATAAATCTATTGAGTTAATATAAACAATAAAATTTGTTTTGAATCAATTGTAATGATATGAGTTTGTTTGGACTTAAAAATAAATTGAAGTTAAGAAAGGAAGTTGTAAAATCATTTAAATTGAATGGGATGGTTTAAATGTTGTTGGGAAACAATTAAAATTAGTGTTGGAACATTTCATACGTGTTTATGGAAGTATATAACCTGCATTGTAATAGAATCCATATTTTAGCTATTTAAATATAAGTGAAATGCTATGAACTTCCTATATTTGTCACTTACACTTTTAAATTGAGTTAGTACAGGTTCAGGGAAGCCGTATAGCTGATTTTGGGTTGCATTAATTGCTAAATAATAAGCCGCTTGCTTTAAAAATGCTAAAATAGAGGTACGCCTACGCAAAAGAATTTAATAGGAGATATGAACTGCATATATTGATATATATTATGATTTTCGGCCTGAGGCCGATGTATATACATATTTGTGCATCCTGCGATATCGCAGAAGTCCCTCCGTACAAAGGAGACTCTGCCAAAATTTTCTAGAAATTTTGAGAGTTAGAAAATTTTTGAAAATTTTTGGAAATTTTCACTGACAACAAATGATTTAAAATTTGTTAAACAAATAAGGTTGAAACTGAGTATTGAAATCTATTTAAAATGTGAAAGTAAAGTAAGTGAAATCGAAGGAACTAACGAAAGTAAAGCTTGCAAACAAACTTTTAATTGAGATTTAAATTAATTAGTAAGTGCAACTAATTCAATATTCAAAGTGGAAGATAAATTGAATTCAAGTGGAAATGTAAAGGCAAAAGTGGATAGAAATGGATAGGAACTTCAATAGTGAAGTGGAAATATGTATAAGCAGTATGTAAAATGTTTATCTTAAACTTAAGAAATGAATAGTGAATTCTTAAGAAAATGTGGTACTGAAAGTATGCTAAGTGAATAATTGAATTAAGGTGAGACTGTAAATTGTGAAATGAGATAGTTGTGAATAAGGGGATAACAATAAAAAAAGGGAATGTGAATAAAAGAGAATTGATATGACTGATAATCAATTGGAATTTATACGTAAGATGTACGTATATTATTTTATTCGCATAGCTATTGGGTCCAGATGTCGAACACAGAATTTCGAGATAGTTTTATCGATCCGAATCAGGATTTTTCACTCGATTTTCAACGGCGAACCTGGATATGGATTGTTGATTGATTCTGGATATTCTCTATCATAGTTGGTGGCTATGCAAGGAGAATGACGGTTTCTGATCAAGAAACCAGATCTGAGTCCGCACTAGGAAGTCGGGTGGACAATACTAGTTCAGAAGTGGAATTGTGTGATCGATTGAGCGATCGAATGTGATATTGCGTACGGATGATATATGTGCATCGTACGGGCTTAAGTAAAACAAATATTGGAAATTTGTAAAGAAGTCGATAAAATGACTTTGGAATTGTGAGTGGATATTATTGCTTAGTAGGATATACAGGTGTATAAAAGCAATGGATAATTGGGATTTTTGATTTTAGAAGATAAAAATTTAATGGCCCGACAAAAAGGTATGTATTTGAATTTCTATATGAAATTTGATTGGGTTTTTGGATCCAGCCACTTGGCTTTTTGTTTTCTTTTTGAGATTGGGAGGCCGTAGAGCCATTTTGTAGTAGTACCGAGCTAGCCGCGCAAAGGAGACGCTGGCGAAATTTTTCGGAAATTTAGGGAGTTAGAAAAATTTTGGAAAATTTTGATAATTCAAAATTTGAATTCAAATTTAAATTTGAATGGATAAGTAGGTGGTATGGGTTGAACTTATGAATAAGTTTAGGAAATTAAAAGATGATTAGTGTATCATTAATAAAAGATTGTTTGGGTATCGTTAAAACTGTTGAATTTGGGAAATAGTTAAGGGGGATTGAAGCATTCTTCTTAACTGGTAATTTCGGGGACGAAATTCTTTTAAGGGGGGAGGAATGTGACGACCCGGAATTTTTGTATATTTGAAATGTGAATATTTAAGTTATTTTAAATATTCGAAGGTTAAATTTTAACTTTAATTTCAAATATACAGTATTTATTTGGATAATTAATTATTAAATTTAATTATCGGGATTGGGTAAAATATGGAATCTCGATTTTAAGCCTGTTAAAAATAGTTCAAAGGTCCAGAAAATTTATATTGTTAATACTGAAGATGATAGAACTTTTAAAATGGAATTTTAAAGAGTTTTGTTCAGTTTTAAAAATATATCGTTGAAATTGAATTTAAAAATAGCCGTCCGAGGCACAGTCTCGGAATGCGACGAAACCAGTTCCATTGGATCCGTAATATTGTATTATTATCGGATTTCAAATTTCATAGTGATTGAATTTGTTATGTAAGTGTACGATATATAAACGCGTTGGATTTATATCGAAATCAATAAATTATATATATTGATTAGTCAAGCTGTTTTCCTTTTCGTTCACATCGGAGAGCTTTTTCGTTCTTTCCAGAATCACTATTGTAGCCTAATAATGGCACGCAGCCTTCCTTCCAAATCATGTTCCCTCTTTTAATAACATCACAACCGACCTACTTTCTACTTTATCGTGTACCCTTCTTTTCTTTCCTCAGAAGCTTACTTCGAAAGCCAATAGAATGAAATATAAAACCCCACAGCCGAAACAAAAATCTCAAAATCATTTTTATCTATCGTTCGAAATCATGGCCGAACCTCTCTCGTTCGCAAGCAATCGAACAAAAATGAAATCAAGACCATTGATGGCCGTAATACACTCGAACCATCTGTATGCGAGTTCTTTTGTTGCTACGGGTTTGATCGAGTAGGGCTTTGAAATTTTGGGATTCGCGTTGCAGCAGGAGTTTCGATATTTTGTTGGATAATGGAGGACCGCGAGGCCATCTTCTCGCGTGCGCTTAGGGTTTGATACCTCCGTCTTCGACTGGAGGTTGTGGCGAGGTTGGGGAAGCAGGAACTTCGCGATGAGGGCTGGTAGGTGGATTTTGGTCGCGAGAAGGAGCTCCGTGCTAGGGTTTCAGCACGCGATCGAGTTCGCGAAGAGGCGGCAAGGCAGTAGGCGAATTTGGGCAGTGACGTGAGTGGTTCGACGAGCTTCAGGTCAAATGGGTTATACTCTGTCGATAGTTCAGTAAGGTAACTGTTTTGTTTAATTTAATTTGAATGAACATATGTATAGGAATTTGGAATTAAAACAGCTAGTCATATAGACCAATTGTGTATATGTATATCTATATACGCTCATGCCTATGTCCATCTAAAATAATATATACATTTAATTGGAATTATTTTGTGGGTGGAAATATTTTATGGAAAAGATTTAGTTTAAATTTAAATTAAAGGGGTTTAGTAAAATTATTAATAGAGAATAATAGATGTGAGGGTTAAACTGCTTAAAGTAACTTATTTAATTTTTGAACTAGAAATAATTGGGTTAAGAAAATGTTTAGTTTAAGAATTTAAGTCAAGTTATAAGTTAAATTAAATAAGTGAATAAATTGTTTGATTTAAATTACAAGTGTAATAAATTTATCAAATATTTATTCAAGGTCTAAAATCGAGATAATACAAGTCAGAATGGAACTGGAGTGGAATAGACTGCAAACAAAATCAAAGGTGAGTTAATCTCACTCAGTTAGATTTAAATTTAAATGGTTAAATTTAAATAATTGATTGAATGGTTGCATTGATTGAATATGCTATACTATATATAATAGTATATACCAATATATATATATATATTGGTATATGTATATATTGGAGTTGTTGATATTCCCGCATTATATAGCGGATGAGACCCTATGCGCCGCATAATAGCGGATGATATTTTATAAACCCATATACCACGATATTCCACCTCGAAGTGGAATTGGTATTGTGCTAACGTCTGTGGATGCAGGGAAACAGGTTGGAGGGATCCAACTGGATTCCTCAAAATATTTAATTTTTGTTTAAATATTCTGTGATATGATTGTTGATATCCTGTGATGATTTATATCTGATAATCTGGTTGGATTGAATTTCCCAGTATAATGAGTTATCAAAAGCAATTGAATTGGATTTTTGAAAGAAATAAAAGAGTAAAATTAAGTTAAGTAATTCTAGTGAATTCGAATAAATTAAATATGGAAAAGAGGAATTTTGAATAAACCGAGAAATATTGAATTTAAAAACTTATGTGATATTATCTAAAGGAATAAATAATTTATTTTAATTCAATGTTTAAATGTAATTAAAAAGAAAGAAGAAATTTGGGAAATCTGAAACTTGTGTTTCAGTTTAAAGATTTTAAATCATAATGAGAAATAAAATCTGGAAGTTAATGAATTTGGAAATAAATGGATTAAGTAAGAAAATTTATTTCAAAGTAAAATAAATTGGGAAATCAATTATAAATTGATTTAAATACTTTGGAATTTGAATTTTAAAGAGAAATGAGATTTGGGAGAGATAAACTGGGTTTGTAAAGTAAAATAAAATATCAGAGGATATTTGAAAATATAATTTCAAAGTGGGAATTTATAAAAGGATATGGTTTGGTTTAAAAATAAATGTTATTTTATTTTTAAAAGATGGGAGTGAGAAGGATATTTCTCTGTATAGCCAAGTACGTTTTCAAAGCAATTTTAATATAAGTTAAAAGTTCTAATTGTATTTTTAAAAGCATATTTTAGAAAATTTATTATTTCTAAATGTTAATTTCCTAAGTAAGTATGTTTTAGGAAACCTATTCTTTTTAAATATTTAAACTTTAAAGTAAGTATTTTTCAAAGATCTATTATTGTAGTAATTATATAAAAGTGATTTGGTATTATATTTTAAAAAGAGAAATTTAGTTTATATTTGTAAAGTGGTTTCATTTTAAATATTTCTTAAGTATATATTTTGTTAAGGTATTAAAGTAGTTTTTTTTTAATTTCAATATTATTAAGTATATTTATAGTAAAGTGTTTTAAGATTATTTTAAAATCTAAGTGTTTTGTACTTGGTGTTTCAGAGAAATAATTATTTGGGAAATGTATTCCGTAAGCGGAAACTGTTTGAAATTGTTTTCAAAAGGAGTTTGAAAATAGAAATATATCTTGGAAAGATATTTGGGCAAATAAATAATGTGGGAAATTATTTATTGTGTGTGATGGTTGTTTGTGGATGTAAATTGATAGTTAAATAACCGACTATCAATATTGGCCAAATGCGCTGATCGTTTCGAAGAGACCGGGATCGAGTTTCCGTATACCGGGATTCTAGGTCTGGAGACTCGAATACCACTTCGATCCGGTTTGTATGTTTCGTGTAACGATTTCGGAGTCGAAGATGGAGCTGTGAAGTGCAAGGGCTAGTCGCTACTAATCCTGAGGATATTTCCAAAATGGATGTAGTAGGAATAGTGCCTTCGGTTCCGTTCAAACCCAGGACGGACTTGTATGGACGAATGCTTGCGAAACATCGTCAGCGGACGATGGGCATTCTAAGGGATATGTTCTCTAAAAGGTATCGTTTAGCCTCAAACCTCATCAACCGGGAATGACTGAAAATCAGGGGTTATGCAGCAAGGCTTCGTGGGTAGCTCCCACTGGAGGGTAAGGTCATCCCTGTCTAGATGTCCCTTTTTATTTCGGCTTAGTGGTGCGGTTGCTGATCCCAACCGTGGGGTGATTTTATTCGGGATCATCCAGTAAGGGATGGTTCCGGCCTTGTGTTGCAGGGGAGCGGGCGTACTCCTCGGTACTGTGATCTAGGCCACGTACTGTGATAGGTGGTACCCCAGTGCCTAGTCATTCGTTGGAAATCCATTCTTCCTACGTGCCTTGTACGGTTTTGATTGTGCCCAACTATTGTTGAAATGTGAGATGCAAGCATTTCAGCTAGATTATATTTTACTTTCTGTAGACACTATTATAATATCAGAGGATTTTGATACAAAGTGTTTTAGCTATCGTAAGGTAAAAACCCGACATGTTTATTTGTGGCGTGGTCTTACGAGATGCTTTTGTTTTCAAAGGATTTTGAAACTTTAATAATCAATTTGAGTGTGATTTTCTCACGCTGGTTTTCCAGACTGACTCGGGTATTGTTTTATATGATGCTCGGGTCAGACCGAGTATTATAGGTTACAGGATATGATGCTGTGAAGCTCAGGAGACGAGCTAGATGACGATACGTACTCTCGTACTTGCTATTATTTTTCCGCTGTGTATCCAGTTGTATATTATGGATGTTGATGTACTCTGATGATGTATTCTGATGATGAATTGTATAAACATATATAGTTTTGATTTGTGTAAAGATCTATTGATATATATATAATATTTTATTCCGCTGCGATGGTTAGATTCTGATGTTGTTTTCTATTTTTCTTCTTCTTCTACCTCTTCTTCTTAACTCAAATAGTCCGGTTTTTCGTGTAGAAAAACCCGGGTTGTTACAGTGGTATCAGAGCTTAGGCTAGCGATAACCTTGGCTCTGGTGGGAATTTTGAGAGTACTAATAGATATGAGCGCGTATTTGTTAGTAAATATAAAATGGTTTTATATTGTGTTGGTTGGTTTATTGAGTAGTTTATGGATTCTGGTCAATACGAGTAATTAACGTCATTAATAGGGATCTCTAAACACTTAAGTAGAACAATTCGACATAGTATTGTTTTAAATAGGGTGAATGAAATAATTTTGCCCAAATTATTTTTATATATAAAGGAATAACTTTTGTAAATATATATATTAGGTTGCTTGGTTGTTAGGAAGTGATAATATTAAATTATTATCATTTAAGTGTAAATTGAATAAAAAAAATTAAAAGTATTTGAAATGTTTTTAAAGAGATGAAAACATTAAATTCTCTTTCGGTCGCTGGAAAATAACTTCGATGATGACTGCAGCATCATCGATGTTCATTTTTGAGTCTCCAAAGAAAAATTGCTACCAAACTATTTTAAATTGGAATTGTTTGTGAACTAGGTTTGGTTTTGAAATTCCAAAGGGAAATGAAAATTGTCAAGGGTTTTGGACGAAGTTGATTTCAAAAGTGATTTTGAAATTTTGGAGAATTGTTTAAACTCTGGAATCATATTTAAAATGTTTATATGGAATAATAAATATGCCAAACTAAATAAAATATAAATCCTATAGTAAAGTATTAAAATGTGAATGAAATCGATTGTAAATGAATAAAATATAGATATAAATAAATTTGGGACTTATAAAATTTGGGAGTAAAATAAATAAGCCAAATAAAACTGTTTGTAATAGTAAGGAATATAATCCAGAAATTTAAATTATAAAATAGATTGAACACTTGAAAATAGTAAAGTGTTTTTGAAATAAAAAATCAAATATTAGAAATAAGTAGATTGGAAACGGGTAGTGGATCTAGAACTCGAGTTACAAATTAAAAGTTAACATGAAGTGTTAACAAATTAATTATAATTGAAATTGTATCATATAAAAATGAAATTGGGTTAAAATAGAAATGGTATGAATTGCAAATAGAATCCAACTAAGTGGAAATAAATTTTAATCGAACTAAATTTAGGTGAGTTACAGATAACATTTAATTGGAATGCGTCGAGCTAAATAATTGTTGTGAATGAATTAAGATAAAAAGGAAATCCACTTGGTAATGAAGATGAACCTAAGTAGTTAAAGGGTTCGAATTCAAAATGCAATGAAAATGAGATTGTATAAATCTATTGAGTTAATATAAACAATAAAATTTGTTTTGAATCAATTGTAATGATATGAGTTTGTTTGGACTTAAAAATAAATTGAAGTTAAGAAAGGAAGTTGTAAAATCATTTAAATTGAATGGGATGGTTTAAATGTTGTTGGGAAACAATTAAAATTAGTGTTGGAACATTTCATACGTGTTTATGGAAGTATATAACATGCATTGTAATAGAATCCATATTTTAGCTATTTAAATATAAGTGAAATGCTATGAACTTCCTATATTTGTCACTTACACTTTTAAATTGAGTTAGTACAGGTTCAGGGAAGCCGTATAGCTGATTTTGGGTTGCATTAATTGCTAAATAATAAGCCGCTTGCTTTAAAAATGCTAAAATAGAGGTACGCCTACGCAAAAGAATTTAATAGGAGATATGAACTGCATATATTGATATATATTATGATTTCCGGCCTGAGGCCGATGTATATACATATTTGTGCATCCTGCGATATCGCAGAAGTCCCTCCGTACAAAGGAGACTCTGCCAAAATTTTCTAGAAATTTTGAGAGTTAGAAAATTTTTGAAAATTTTTGGAAATTTTCACTGACAACAAATGATTTAAAATTTGTTAAACAAATAAGGTTGAAACTGAGTATTGAAATCTATTTAAAATGTGAAAGTAAAGTAAGTGAAATCGAAGGAACTAACGAAAGTAAAGCTTGCAAATAAACTTTTAATTGAGATTTAAATTAATTAGTAAGTGCAACTAATTCAATATTCAAAGTGGAAGATAAATTGAATTCAAGTGGAAATGTAAAGGCAAAAGTGGATAGAAATGGATAGGAACTTCAATAGTGAAGTGGAAATATGTATAAGCAGTATGTAAAATGTTTATCTTAAACTTAAGAAATGAATAGTGAATTCTTAAGAAAATGTGGTACTGAAAGTATGCTAAGTGAATAATTGAATTAAGGTGAGACTGTAAATTGTGAAATGAGATAGTTGTGAATAAGGGGATAACAATAAAAAAAGGGAATGTGAATAAAAGAGAATTGATATGACTGATAATCAATTGGAATTTATACGTAAGATGTACGTATATTATTTTATTCGCATAGCTATTGGGTCCAGATGTCGAACACAGAATTTCAAGATAGTTTTATCGATCCGAATCAGGATTTTTCACTCGATTTTCAACGGCGAACCTGGATATGGATTGTTGATTGATTCTGGATATTCTCTATCATAGTTGGTGGCTATGCAAGGAGAATGACGGTTTCTGATCAAGAAACCAGATCTGAGTCTGCACTAGGAAGTCGGGTGGACAATACTAGTTCGGAAGTGGAATTGTGTGATCGATTGAGCGATCGAATGTGATATTGCGTACGGATGATATATGTGCATCGTACGGGCTTAAGTAAAACAAATATTGGAAATTTGTAAAGAAGTCGATAAAATGACTTTGGAATTGTGAGTGGATATTATTGCTTAGTAGGATAAACAGGTGTATAAAAGCAATGGATAATTGGGATTTTTGATTTTAGAAGATAAAAATTTAATGGCCCGACAAAAAGGTATGTATTTGAATTTCTATATGAAATTTGATTGGGTTTTTGGATCCAGCCACTTGGCTTTTTGTTTTCTTTTTGAGATTGGGAGGCCGTAGAGCCATTTTGTAGTAGTACCGAGCTAGCCGCGCAAAGGAGACGCTGGCGAAATTTTTCGGAAATTTAGGGAGTTAGAAAAATTTTGGAAAATTTTGATAATTCAAAATTTGAATTCAAATTTAAATTTGAATGGATAAGTAGGTGGTATGGGTTGAACTTATGAATAAGTTTAGGAAATTAAAAGATGATTAGTGTATCATTAATAAAAGATTGTTTGGGTATCGTTAAAACTGTTGAATTTGGGAAATAGTTAAGGGGGATTGAAGCATTCTTCTTAACTGGTAATTTCGGGGACGAAATTCTTTTAAGGGGGGAGGAATGTGACGACCCGGAATTTTTGTATATTTGAAATGTGAATATTTAAGTTATTTTAAATATTCGAAGGTTAAATTTTAACTTTAATTTCAAATATACAGTATTTATTTGGATAATTAATTATTAAATTTAATTATCGGGATTGGGTAAAATATGGAATCTCGATTTTAAGCCTGTTAAAAATAGTTCAAAGGTCCAGAAAATTTATATTGTTAATACTGAAGATGATAGAACTTTTAAAATGGAATTTTAAAGAGTTTTGTTCAGTTTTAAAAATATATCGTTGAAATTGAATTTAAAAATAGCCGTCCGAGGCACAGTCTCGGAATGCGACGAAACCAGTTCCATTGGATCCGTAATATTGTATTATTATCGGATTTCAAATTTCATAGTGATTGAATTTGTTATGTAAGTGTACGATATATAAACGCGTTGGATTTATATCGAAATCAATAAATTATATATATTGATTAGTCAAGCTGTTTTCCTTTTCGTTCACATCGGAGAGCTTTTTCGTTCTTTCCAGAATCACTATTGTAGCCTAATAATGGCACGCAGCCTTCCTTCCAAATCATGTTCCCTCTTTTAATAACATCACAACCGACCTACTTTCTACTTTATCGTGTACCCTTCTTTTCTTTCCTCAGAAGCTTACTTCGAAAGCCAATAGAATGAAATATAAAACCCCACAGCCGAAACAAAAATCTCAAAATCATTTTTATCTATCGTTCGAAATCATGGCCGAACCTCTCTCGTTCGCAAGCAATCGAACAAAAATGAAATCAAGACCATTGATGGCCGTAATACACTCGAACCATCTGTATGCGAGTTCTTTTGTTGCTACGGGTTTGATCGAGTAGGGCTTTGAAATTTTGGGATTCGCGTTGCAGCAGGAGTTTCGATATTTTGTTGGATAATGGAGGACCGCGAGGCCATCTTCTCGCGTGCGCTTAGGGTTTGATACCTCCGTCTTCGACTGGAGGTTGTGGCGAGGTTGGGGAAGCAGGAACTTCGCGATGAGGGCTGGTAGGTGGATTTTGGTCGCGAGAAGGAGCTCCGTGCTAGGGTTTCAGCACGCGATCGAGTTCGCGAAGAGGCGGCAAGGCAGTAGGCGAATTTGGGCAGTGACGTGAGTGGTTCGACGAGCTTCGGGTCAAATGGGTTATACTCTGTCGATAGTTCAGTAAGGTAACTGTTTTGTTTAATTTAATTTGAATGAACATATGTATAGGAATTTGGAATTAAAACAGCTAGTCATATAGACCAATTGTGTATATGTATATCTATATACGCTCATGCCTATGTCCATCTAAAATAATATATACATTTAATTGGAATTATTTTGTGGGTGGAAATATTTTATGGAAAAGAGTTAGTTTAAATTTAAATTAAAGGGGTTTAGTAAAATTATTAATAGAGAATAATAGATGTGGGGGTTAAACTGCTTAAAGTAACTTATTTAATTTTTGAACTAGAAATAATTGGGTTAAGAAAATGTTTAGTTTAAGAATTTAAGTCAAGTTATAAGTTAAATTAAATAAGTGAATAAATTGTTTGATTTAAATTACAAGTGTAATAAATTTATCAAATATTTATTCAAGGTCTAAAATCGAGATAATACAAGTCAGAATGGAACTGGAGTGGAATAGACTGCAAACAAAATCAAAGGTGAGTTAATCTCACTCAGTTAGATTTAAATTTAAATGGTTAAATTTAAATAATTGATTGAATGGTTGCATTGATTGAATATGCTATACTATATATAATAGTATATACCAATATATATATATTGGTATATGTATATATTGGAGTTGTTGATATTCCCGCATTATATAGCGGATGAGACCCTATGCGCCGCATAATAGCGGATGATATTTTATAAACCCATATACCGCGATATTCCACCTCGAAGTGGAATTGGTATTGTGCTAACGTCTGTGGATGCAGGGAAACAGGTTGGAGGGATCCAACTGGATTCCTCAAAATATTTAATTTTTGTTTAAATATTCTGTGATATGATTGTTGATATCCTGTGATGATTTATATCTGATAATCTGGTTGGATTGAATTTCCCAGTATAATGAGTTATCAAAAGCAATTGAATTGGATTTTTGAAAGAAATAAAAGAGTAAAATTAAGTTAAGTAATTCTAGTGAATTCGAATAAATTAAATATGGAAAAGAGGAATTTTGAATAAACCGAGAAATATTGAATTTAAAAACTTATGTGATATTATCTAAAGGAATAAATAATTTATTTTAATTCAATGTTTAAATGTAATTAAAAAGAAAGAAGAAATTTGGGAAATTTGAAACTTGTGTTTCAGTTTAAAGATTTTAAATCATAATGAGAAATAAAATCTGGAAGTTAATGAATTTGGAAATAAATGGATTAAGTAAGAAAATTTATTTCAAAGTAAAATAAATTGGGAAATCAATTATAAATTGATTTAAATACTTTGGAATTTGAATTTTAAAGAGAAATGAGATTTGGGAGAGATAAACTGGGTTTGTAAAGTAAAATAAAATATCAGAGGATATTTGAAAATATAATTTCAAAGTGGGAATTTATAAAAGGATATGGTTTGGTTTAAAAATAAATGTTATTTTATTTTTAAAAGATGGGAGTGAGAAGGATATTTCTCTGTATAGCCAAGTACGTTTTCAAAGCAATTTTAATATAAGTTAAAAGTTCTAATTGTATTTTTAAAAGCATATTTTAGAAAATTTATTATTTCTAAATGTTAATTTCCTAAGTAAGTATGTTTTAGGAAACCTATTCTTTTTAAATATTTAAACTTTAAAGTAAGTATTTTTCAAAGATCTATTATTGTAGTAATTATATAAAAGTGATTTGGTATTATATTTTAAAAAGAGAAATTTAGTTTATATTTGTAAAGTGGTTTCATTTTAAATATTTCTTAAGTATATATTTTGTTAAGGTATTAAAGTAGTTTTTTTTAAATTTCAATATTATTAAGTATATTTATAGTAAAGTGTTTTAAGATTATTTTAAAATCTAAGTGTTTTGTACTTGGTGTTTCAGAGAAATAATTATTTGGGAAATGTATTCCGTAAGCGGAAACTGTTTGAAATTGTTTTCAAAAGGAGTTTGAAAATAGAAATATATCTTGGAAAGATATTTGGGCAAATAAATAATGTGGGAAATTATTTATTGTGTGTGATGGTTTTTTGTGGATGTAAATTGATAGTTAAATAACAGACTATCAATATTGGCCAAATGCGCTGATCGTTTCGAAGAGACCGGGATCGAGTTTCCGTATATCGGGATTCTAGGTCTGGAGACTCGAATACCACTTCGATCCGGTTTGTATGTTTCGTGTAACGATTTCGGAGTCGAAGATGGAGCTGTGAAGTGCAAGGGCTAGTCGCTACTAATCCTGAGGATATTTCCAAAATGGATGTAGTAGGAATAGTGCCTTCGGTTCCGTTCAAACCCAGGACGGACTTGTATGGACGAATGCTTGCGAAACATCGTCAGCGGACGATGGGCATTCTAAGGGATATGTTCTCTAAAAGGTATCGTTTAGCCTCAAACCTCATCAACCGTGAATGACTGAAAATCAGGGGTTATGCAGCAAGGCTTCGTGGGTAGCTCCCACTGGAGGGTAAGGTCATCCCTGTCTAGATGTCCCTTTTTATTTCGGCTTAGTGGTGCGGTTGCTGATCCCAACCGTGGGGTGATTTTATTCGGGATCATCCAGTAAGGGATGGTTCCGGCCTTGTGTTGCAGGGGAGCGGGCGTACTCCTCGGTACTGTGATCTAGGCCACGTACTGTGATAGGTGGTACCCCAGTGCCTAGTCATTCGTTGGAAATCCATTCTTCCTACGTGCCTTGTACGGTTTTGATTGTGCCCAACTATTGTTGAAATGTGAGATGCAAGCATTTCAGCTAGATTATATTTTACTTTCTGTAGACACTATTATAATATCAGAGGATTTTGATACAAAGTGTTTTAGCTATCGTAAGGTAAAAACCCGACATGTTTATTTGTGGCGTGGTCTTACGAGATGCTTTTGTTTTCAAAGGATTTTGAAACTTTAATAATCAATTTGAGTGTGATTTTCTCACGCTGGTTTTCCAAACTGACTCGGGTATTGTTTTATATGATGCTCGGGTCAGACCGAGTATTATAGGTTACAGGATATGATGCTGTGAAGCTCAGGAGACGAGCTAGATGACGATACGTACTCTCGTACTTGCTATTATTTTTCCGCTGTGTATCCAGTTGTATATTATGGATGTTGATGTACTCTGATGATGTATTCTGATGATGAATTGTATAAACATATATAGTTTTGATTTGTTTAAAGATCTATTGATATATATATAATATTTTATTCCGCTGCGATGGTTAGATTCTGATGTTGTTTTCTATTTTTCTTCTTCTTCTACCTCTTCTTCTTAACTCAAATAGTCCGGTTTTTCGTGTAGAAAAACCCGGGTTGTTACAAAACACAATCATGCCATCCAAACCTAAAATTAAGTTGGTTGATTTTTATCATATATATGAATTTCTCTGTTATTTCTATTTTAAAATTATTTGTTGAATTCAAAATCCTGAACTATTTTTTTTTCATTATACATCAACAAACAACTTTCATTTGTATATCAAAGTCTAATATTGATTTGATTTAGATATTTGAATTTTTGAAGGCAAAGCATGGACTGAAATAACAGAGAACAGGGTATACATATATATACAGACATACTTACACACATATACATACATACCAATTTAGTTATATAAAAACTGAAAGATTTTCATACAACATCAATATCAATTAACAGATCATCACATTCATTAAAGCCATTCATAACTTAAACTGTTTTTAAAACTAAATGTTTACTCACTGTATATTCTTGTTTCAGGCCAAAACTACTTTTCAAATTTTACTTAAAATTATGTTTAAAACTTAAATCTTGATTATACAAACATGTTTTGTTTGAACCTTAAAGCCTTAAGAGGATTAGAAAGAGAGATCTTGGATTTTTAACAGGTTTTGGTAACCTGTAATTTAAAAACAGAGGCAATATGCCTGAGATTCAAAGTAGTTTTACTCACTATCTTCTGGTCAAACCTGAACCACATACTCCTCCTCAAACTAAAAATAATGATTTTAGATTTAAAATTCATGTTTTAGGATGATGTTTCAGACATTGAAACTGTCTTATAAACTACTGTAACGACCCGAAATTTTCGAACCCGAAAATTCCAGATAGTTAGGAGAAAAAGAAAAGAGATAGAAGAAGAACATCAGAACAAGATACAGATTATCACATTCGCAGCGGATCAAAATACAATATCAAATAATAATATCAGTTATACAAAGAAAACTGTATTTGTTAATTTTCATCAATACATTAAAGTTACAACTTTTTCCCAAACACTGAACAGTTATAACAACATGTTCCAGATACAAATCAATAATACTCAGCGGATTATACTCCTTACGTTCCTGCCATCCAGCTCGCCTCCTGAGCTCCAGAACGTCCTAACCTGAAAATCTGTAATACTCGGTCTGACCCGAGCATTACATCAAAGTAACACCCGGGTCAGGCTGGAAACCAGCGTGATTAAATCCATCTAACATGAATTCAAAAGCCTACAACTTATATATATACAACCCGGGGTAACTTGAATCAATTACAAATTCACAAATTTATTATAGACATCATTTATTTCACTCACCAATTCCTAAGTACCAAAACTTAGATTTTAATGATCCAATTCACATAAATCATTACATTCCAACTTATTGATTTCACATATCAATCTATAAAGAATTATAGATTACTAATCGAAGTGGTTCTGGATATCGCTGATATCCAATCCCGGTCTCTTCGAATTCAAATGTCATCTTAACCCAAGTTATTCAAAAGTAATACAATTCAAACTTTAAATGCAGGTAGTCACTTTTACCTAGTATTTCATCATCAGTAGATAACCACATTTTTACTGTTCAACCCAAACATATCACA
Source organism: Allium fistulosum (assembly GCA_030737815.1). Lineage (NCBI taxonomy): Eukaryota > Viridiplantae > Streptophyta > Magnoliopsida > Asparagales > Amaryllidaceae > Allium > Allium fistulosum. Next base: position 1,210,637,503 of record CM060904.1, on the reverse strand, counting down.
AAACTTTTCATATCAGAGATATCAATCAATTTAAGGCATTCAATATAATCCACAAATAGGAATTATTAATCCATATTAAATTTATTTAATTAATTAAAATTAAATTGATTACTTAAGAATTAATCACCAATTCCCTGCTTAATCAATCATTAATTTATTACAATCCTTTAATTAATTAATCACTCCTTAATTACCTTATAAACTTATTAATTAATCTTTAATTACAGATTAATTATTCTTTAACTATTAATTAATAAACCTTAATTATGAAGTTAATTAACCTTGATCAATCTTTAATTACTTAAGATTTAATCAATTAAAAGATAAACCATTTATCTTTATTATTTAATTATTATTTAATAACCTTTGGAAATAAATCATCACCAGAGAACTCGAACAATCCTTCATAGCAAAATCGAACGAGTCGAGCAACCTCACTAGAACGAAACCCAATCACCCATTTCTAATTAATTTCCCATCAAATCAAAACTAAAGATCCTGATTTTATTATTAAAATTCATGGTATTTACATACGAATCTGATGATGTATATGAGACCCGAAATCTTAACATTCGAATTTTTGACATGCATTGGGTTTTTACTGTAATTTCTAATTTTCTAGAAAATACTCAAACTAATTATACTTACAATAATTTTAAAATCAAGATCTTGATAATTTAATCACATTTTGTTTGAACAACAAAGCCTGAAATAAATTAGGTGAAGAGAAATTGAAAATTGAACTTGTTTAAAGCCTGTAAAACTTTAAACAGAGGCATGTTTGCTTGTTCACAAACATGCACACAATTTCAACATACATATATACATTCTTTTATCTTCAAACAAACATGCAAACATATTTCACTTCATAATTTCTAGGATCATTACATGCATCAGATCATCAAATAAGTTTAAGCTTTAGAAATTTTGCTTACTCAATTTGAATCCTTAGTTACTAAATAAATTTGTCTAATTAATTAAAGATAGTCACTTATAAATTTATTAAGTATAATTAAGTAATTTAGAGGATGATGGTTTTAAAACTTGATCAAAATCCAATATCTCTTCCCTTGATTATCTTTAGACTCTAATGCATACACAAATCTGTTTGTTATATCAAGATCTAAATTTTAAAAATATTTTTGAGTTAAATATGAAGGTAGTTTTAACTGAAAGAATAATTATAGTAATACAACCAAATTGGAATTAAATGAAGATAAGTTTGAAATGGATTCAAACTGAAATTAAAATCTTGAATTTGTAGAAGTGTTATCAGAATAAAGATAACCTGCTCTGATACCAAATGTAACGACCCGGGATTTTCGAACCCGAAAATCCAGATAGTTAGGAGAAAAAGAAAAGAGATAGAAGAAAGAAACAAAACAAGACACAGATTCTCACATTCACTGGACAGTTAAAATAACTCGTCCCAATAAATAACAATATATCACAGCGGAATACACTCCATACGTCTCTGCCATCCAGCTCACCACCTGAACTCCAGAACGCCCTTTCCTGAAAATCTGTAATACAAGAATTGTTATACAGTTTAAATATCCATGATACTTAAACTTATTTCCTTCCAGCCTGTTTGCTTCCAAACTCACATTTATAAAGAATCGAAGTGGTTTCGGGTATTTACTAATACCCGACCCCGGTCTCTTCGAATTCAATGTCATCTCTAATCCAAGTTGTTAAGTTTAAACAATACAATTCATATCCAAGATATCATATCACATAACAATTCAACTTATATAGGTAACTTACATTATCACAGTTCAATTCATTCATTTATTCTCAATTGCTTCCATTTCCAATTGAGTTATTACTTTAATTACAAACAGTTTAAACTCTGACCTATTTAAATTTAAAAATAGCTTGAAAAGTTTAAAATAGATAAGTAGTTGAAAAATAGTTATTGGTTTGTAAAATAGCTGTAAAATAGTTAAGTAGGTATAAAATAGTTAGATAATTGCAAAATAGTTTTTTTTTTTAAATAGTGATTAGATATAAGTAACTGAAAAATAGTAATTAGTTTATAAGATAGTTTCAAAATAGTTAAATAATTCCAAAATAATCGTAAAATAAGTATAAGATAGTTTGGGTTTAAGAAGAAAGATTGTATAGTAAATAGTTTGGAAAATATATTTGTATTAAAACAATTTATTTGAAAATAATCCAGAGCCAAACTGTTTAATTTCCCATCAATTTTTCCGTGACCCCGACCTCCCATCTTGCTTCGGTAATTTACATATGGTATTAATTAAATAGCTTTGAAAAGCTTAATATTAAATTAAATCATAATTTCCAAAATATAATTTAGAAAACAAGATTTATTTATTTATTATATTTCAAACCAAAGCTCATCTATTTACAATATATACAATTATATATATTATAAATAGAAAATATTTTATTAACCTTTAAAAGATAAAATTCACTAATTAAATATTTATTTAATTAGATTATTAAATTTATTCAAATTTATTAACAAATTATCAAATCAATTTAATTTTAAATACAGATTATTAAATTGATATTGTCCAAAATTTCCGGGATATCACATTCCTCTCCCCTTAAAATAATTTTGTCTCCGAAATTTTAAACAAAGGTAATTTAATAATCTAATACCATCTCGAGTAAACTTTGCAATTGTGTAAGGATTTCACAAATCTCTGAAAGAAACCTGTTAAGGTTCAGAGTTCATCATTGAAGTGCAAGTTTGGATCTGTTGGTTAAGCAGAAGTGTGTGATGGTATCTTGATATCTCAGGAAATTGTAGCTGTGTGGTGAGACGCAGTGACTATGGATGTTCCCGAAGATGTTTTCTTTGGAACAAGTTTAAGGAAGTGTATATGTTTCGGTGTTGTGGCTTACTTAATATTTAATTAATTATAAATTAATTAATTATCCTTTAATCATTTATTTCAATTAATCATCCTTGATTAATTATCTTTTAATTACATTCTAGTAATTAGCCTTTAATTAATTTCACAAATTAATTATTCTTAACCATTATAGTAATTAACCTTTAATTACTTCATAAACTAATTAACTATAATTAATTACATTAATCTTTAATTAATTACATTAATTAATCACTTTTTAATTACTTATTATCGATTAATTAGTCTTAATTAATCAACCCTTAAATTCATTATTAATTATATAAATAAATTAATGATCCTTAATTACTTCTTAATTAATTATCCTATTTAAAATTAATTACATTTAATAATTAATCTTTAATTAAACCACATTTATTAATCACCTTTGATTAATCTCATCCAGTAATTAACTTCCCTTAATTACTTCATTACATAAATTAATTACTTCTTTAATTAATTTAATTAATCTCTTGATTAATTACAAGGTAATTTAATCCAAATTTCTTTCATCCTTAAATCATCTTTCATTAATTACATCTAGTAATTACCATTAATTTAATCTTTAATTAATTAATCTCTAATTTCTTTCATTAATTAATCTCTAATTACTTAATTAATTATTCTTTAACAATTAATTAATAAACCTTAATTATTAATTAATATCTCTTAATAACAAATTAATCCATCCTTAATTACAAGTTGATTCATCCTTAATTAATCTTTAATTACAGATTAATTATTCCTTAATTATTAATTAATAAAACCTAATTATTAATTAATTATAAAACTTAATTACAAATTAAGTGCTTCTTAATTACCAATTAATTTACCTCTAATTACAAATTAATTTATCTTTAATTAATAAATTAATTAGTCTCTAATCACAACTTAATCAATCTTTAACCACTTAATTAATTTATTTCTAATCATTAATTAATCCTTAATCATTAGTTAATTAAATTAATTAATTTCTCTTAATTAATTTCTTAACTAGTCCTTTATCATTAGTTAATTACGTTAATTAATCATACTTTAATTTTCTTAATTAACTTAATTAATTTCAAACCATTAAACCTTAATTATCTTAAGATAAAACATCGTCTTATAATGATCTAATTATCATTAACATATTTAAACATTTTATCTTTAAAATTAGCTTCCTTAATTAAACATTTAATTAAGTTTTGAAATAAAAATAAACCTTTAACTTGATATATTAAAATTACCAAATCATAGCTTCCTTTAAATACTTAAAATATTATCAAGTAGTAGTTTAAAACTATTTTCTATTTCAAAAACCCTTGTTTTATAAAAACTTTTAAAAACAGCTACCCTCACGAACATACTCCAAAACGAACCCGAACAAAACTTGCTTTTCCTCGAGTCTTCCACCAAACTTCATCTGCTTCGAGTCGGCATGCAAACAACACGAGCGAAACTCCAAGTTGCTTTCCTTCTTCCCCATAACTTAACAACCCAGACACCCAAACGTGTACGTGCACGTGCACGATCACTCCGGCCACCACCGATCAACGTCGCGATCCTTCCCCAGTCGACGACCATCTCACCAATTGCTCCGACCACCTAAATCGACAATTCGTCAGTGAAATCGAAAACGAGCATACGACACAAACTGGACATTCAACTCAGGTTGAAAATCCTCCTACCACCGATGATCTAGTGAACTGGAACCCGTGGCTCCCCTTCCAGAGTAGCACCACGCCTCCACGCCACGATCCCCTGCCTCGCGATCGAGTCTGATGCGCTAACGACATCACACGAACCTCAATTACATCATCGTCCAAGCAAGTCTTCGAACCCTAGATCCCCTTCGTTCGGCCACCATGGCCATCAATAAAACCTATCACTATTTTTCCGATGACCCTCATCCCTCACACCTCCTTCGGCAACAACCACGGCCTTCAACTTGCCACCGTTCGTAGGAATTTGCCGAAAAACCCAAATCTGATCATCTCGAGTTTCCTCGACAAACTCATGCCTAAAAATCGAGACATTTATACCAAAATTCAAGATTTCCTACCCTAAACCCATTTATGCAATCCAATAATGAAATTTTATTCATAAAATTTTGACCAATTTCTGATTTCCATAGTATTTTCTTATTTCTAAAATAATTATTAAACTAAAATCCTTGAAACCATTTTTAGAGTTGATATCATGTTATTATAATCATATTTCATTCAAAGATCCAAGTTTAAGATTTCTTATATTTGGAGATATGGATTTTTAGAAGTAATTCAAGAAACTGTGAAAACAACAGAGACCAAAATTATATATACAGACATATCCACACTATACATATCAATTCAAGTTTATATTCATGCTAAAACATCCATGCAATCCAACATTATCTCACACATTCACATGCATCCAAATTATATCTCAGATTTGAACTGTTTTTAAAATAAAATATGTTTACTCACACCAGACCCATGTCTGACCCAAGTGTTTATTTTCTGTTTTATTAAACTCTTCGGTACTCAAATTTTTACGAGTAGCCAAGGGATTCAGGATAGATTTGACGAATCTATGAAGGAGATATGGAGCAGGAGGTTTCAGCATTCGTAGATATATAGTGTTCCGCTGTGTTGATCTCTGTGATTGTGTCTATGTTGTATATTGAGTTGTATAATAGACAGAAATTTATAACTGTCTATTTTGTGATGTATAAGCTGTGTAACTCTGATGTATATGATACTATGTAATATCTTATGTGATATATTATATTTCATTCGTTCCGCTGTGAGATTCTGATATTGTTTAGTTCTTTCTTCTCTTCTTTTCTCTTTTCTATCCCTTTCTTTCTTATTAATGATGCGACTTTCTATGGAGAGAAAGTCGGGTCGTTACAGTGGTAAATGTGATAACCCGGATTTTTGACAGCTGTTAATCTGTAATTAAATTGGATTTGATTTATTAAAACACTGATTTATTAATTTAACAAATAAAATCCGATAATAAATATTTATATCTGGATAAATATTTACTTGATAATCTCCAAATATGATTATTTAAATTGGCAAAATTATTATTTTCAAACTAATTAAACAAGTGTTTGTTTAAATATATATATATATGAGTTGATTTTAATTAAATTGAATTTGAATTTGAGATTGAAATTTTAAAAGATAAAATATCATAAAATAAATTGGATTTAAAAATAAGGTATATTTGATTTTTATTAGTATATAATTAGTTCTATATTATTTTATTTAAAGGGTTTTTATAAATACAAATTAAGAAAATGTATTTACCAAATAGATATCTTAGAAATAAATTAGATTTGAAACTCTACATTTTTAAACATTAGTATATATATATACTTAGTAATTGATTTAAAATATTTATAATCTTAGTTTAAATTTAAATAAGGATAAATAAAAAAGACAAGGTATTAAGTAATAATATAAAATATAACATAAAAACATAAAATACATGAAATAGACATTTGTAAGCTAGAGGGTGATTTGTGTGTACAAGTGTCTAGTTTATTAGTTTTCTTCATTTTAAAAATAATAAAAACAAGGCTGTACATTCTTATATACATTTATCTCTACTCCTACTTCTTTCAATCTTCTCATTTTCAAAACCAGAGAATTAAAAACAACAATCTGAAATGAAAGAAAGAAAAAAAAGGAAAGAACAAAAAAAAATCTGAGAAGGCCAAACCAGAATAAGTATAAAACAACTAAATCAACAACTTCAGATTCATCTGGGATAAAGGCTGCAAGATCGAAAGAAAACTAACAATTCAGGATTCAAATTTTCATCTCAGCAAATTTCCAGATTAAACTCAAGATTTCAGTTGCTATTATCACACCATTTCCAGATTTTCAAAGCTTCCTCTGTTTAAACAAAGGTGAGTAAAACTACTTTGAATCTGGTCTATAACTTGATGTTTGTGATGAACATTTGAAGCGAAGCTGTGAAATATGGTTGCATGTATACAAAAATGAATACATACATTTGTGCATGTCTGGGAACAGACATATTGCCTCTGTTTTTAAATTACAGGTTACCAAAACCTGTTAAAAATCCAAGATCTCTCTTTCTAATCCTCTTAAGGCTTTAAGGTTCAAATAAAACATGTTTGTATAATCAAGATTTAAGTTTTAAACATAATTTTAAGTAAAATTTGAAAAGTAGTTTTGACCTGAAACAAGAATATACAGTGAGTAAACATTTAGTTTTAAAAACAGTTTAAGTTATGAATGGCTTTAATGAATGTGATGATCTGTTAATTGATATTGATGTTGTATGAAAATCTTTCAGTTTTTATATAACTAAATTGGTATGTATGTATATGTGTGTAAGTATGTCTGTATATATATGTATACCCTGTTCTCTGTTATTTCAGTCCATGCTTTGCCTTCAAAAATTCAAATATCTAAATCAAATCAATATTAGACTTTGATATATAAATGAAAGTTGTTTGTTGATGTATAATGAAAAAAAAATAGTTCAGGATTTTGAATTCAACAAATAATTTTAAAATAGAAATAACAGAGAAATTCATATATATGATAAAAATCAACCAACTTAATTTTAGGTTTGGATGGCATGATTGTGTTTGTAGCAGGAAATCATAAATTTAAATGGTATAACAATGATTTTTAGATCAGTATTCTTTGTGCTTTTATGAGATGATCGGAATTGGCACTTTCGCCAAATTCCGACGAACGGAAAAGATTTGGGCATTAAGCTTTGATTTGGAGAAAGATGGTAGCTCGGCAATCAAGGGAAAAATGGTCGCTAGATTTTTCATGCGACGTGGAGGCCGGAAATAGGTGAAGTAGGGTTTTATTACTGGTTGAAGTGGTCGACGTTGAAAGGGTTCGTACGGTGGCTAGAGTGGACCGGAGTGGATCGCGTTGGGGGGCATTGGTGCTGGAAGGTGTGACGAAGCTTCGGTGAAGGGGGAAGATGATCTCGAGGTCGGAGGCGACGGGGAGAAGCAAAATTCTGGCAGTGGTGGTTTCAGTTTTGGTGGAGATCGGCTCGTTTTCGTTTCGACGAAGTTACGTTCGATCTGGATTCGCGTATGAGTTCGCGAGGTTAAGGGTGATTGTCGAGTGTCGCCACGATGATCTCCGGTGGTCGGAGTTGCTGGTGTACGTGCACCACGTGCACGTCGTATCTAGTAATTGAGTTGCTCGGGTGGATTCTCGTGCGAATGAAGGTTAGGCTCGAAGCAGGAGAGTGATTGCAGAAGTCTCGGGGCAGGCTCGGGATTTGTTTGGGTTGACTCGAGTTGTGTGAGGTAGTAATCTGGTTTTTAAGTAAAAGCAAATTTTTGTAAAAGGAAATCAAGTTTAAATTTTTAAAAGCAAGTTCTTTCAAATTTAATGTCAAATAAGTTTTAAGAGTGTTTAATTACATATATTTCAATATTTAAAATGTTTAAAGTTATTTTTTTAGGGGTAATTAACTAAATTTATTTGGAATTATAATTCAAAAGTGTTTCAATTTAAAATAATAGATCAATGTTTAAGAAAGTTAAACAAGTTTAAATAAGAATGTTTCAAATTAAAGTTATTCAAAGAAATATTAAAGAAATGTTTTAAAGTAGGTTTCAAATTATATTTTGAATGGATAAGTTTATAGGATATGATAATTAAGATTTCAAAGATAAATATCTATTAAACATGTTTTAACAGGGTTTTTAAAAGATAAAATTAATAAATAGAGATTAATCAGTTGAGTAATTAAGTTGTAATTAAGAATTAATTAATCAGATAATTAAGATTTATTAATTAAGTAATTAGAGAGTAGTTAATTAAGTAATTAGAAATTAATTAACTAGTAATTAAGAAGTACTTAATTTGTAATTAAGTTTTATTAATTAATAGAGTAAATTAATTAATGGAAGTAATTAACGGGTTAGTTAATTAATGTAATTAATTAAGGATCATTTATTTATGAGAGTGATTAAAGATTAATTACTGTGAATGGTTAAGGATAAATAAATGTGTGAAATTAATTAAAGGCAATTTACTTAATGTAATTAAAGTATAATTAATCAAGGATGATTAATTAAGATGGAAAATTAAAAGATGATTAATTAATTGGTTTGTAATTAATTAAGGTTAAGTAAAGATAATCTAGGTGATTAAAGATTTGTATTTAATTTAATTAGAGATAAATTAAATTAATTTTAGAAGAGATTAATCTTGCTTATGAAATATTTAATGATGTTCAATGCCTTGAATATGTTGATATCTCTGATATGAAATGTTTGGATGGACAGACTGTTTGTAAATCAAGGAGCAATAACATTTTAGCAACTCAAACATTTTAAAGCAAAAGCATTCAGGATTCTAAAGTTAAAAGCAGTTCAAATTAAGTGCTCTGTTCTCTGTTCCATGCAAATCTGGTGAGTAAACATCTAAATTTAAAAACAGTTTGAAATCTGTGATTTGAAATTAGATGGTTGTGGTGAATTCTTTTAGTAATATAGTTGCATATGTGTATGAGTGTGAATGCATATATATATATGATTGTGCATGTGTATAAATAAGTGTAAAATCTGTATGTATGAATGTATTTATGTGTGCATGTCTAATTGAATATGCGTTCTCCTCTGTTTTATATTACAGAGATTAAATTTAGCTCAAATTCAAATTCCCCTCCTCTGATCTCTGTTAGGCTATTGTTTTCAATCAAATTAAGTTTGTTTAAACTTGAACCTGGATCTAAAAATATTTAAAAATGTTTAAATTGGTTTAATAATCTTCTTCAATAAATATTTATTTGTTTCAAACAGTTTTAATAATATGTTGTTTTATATATAAAAATATATAGATTTTAAAGAAAACAGAATTTGTTATTTACAAAATTTAATGTGTAGTTATATATGTATATATATAAGTTTATTTTAAATTGATTTTCTTTAATTTGAGTTTGAATTTAGATTTGAAATTGAAATTCAAAATATAGATATTTAAATTGTTTTGGATTTTAAAATATTGGTATAAACTTTTATTCATAAATATAATTGGTTTTTATTTCTTTAAAATTATCTATATATATAGAAATAAGTATTTATAAACTAATATATATATATATATATAAAAGCTTTCATTTAATATTTATAATAATAAGAAATACTTAAAAGACAAGTGTTAACATATTAAGACATCTTAATAACATGTGTTAAGTAATTAAATAAGGTGAAAGACAAGTGGCATGATTTGTTTTCATTTTATTTAATTTTAAATAAATTCTAATTTACATTATATAAACCTATATCTCCTCTTTCCCGTCTTTTTCTATAATTAATGATGTAATTAAGAATTTATTTATTTAAGAAATAATTAATAAATGAAGTGATTAATTAATGTAATTAATTAAGGAGTAATGTAATTAATTATAGTTGATTAATTTAATTAATTAATTAATGAAGTAATTAAAGGTTAATTTCTATAAGTGGTTAAGGATAATTAATTTGAGTAATTAATTAAAGGATAAATTACCTGAATACAATTAAAGGGTAATTAGGGGATGATTAATTGATTTGAAATTATTTAACGGTTAAGTAAGCAGGATTTATAAAATGAAGTAATTAATTTAATTCACTTTAAATTAATTAGAGATGGTATAAATCATTACTTATGGATGGATGATAAGATTGAATGCTTTCAGCACATCGTCAGGTGGACGATGAGCATTCTAAGATAGATGTGTTCTATTTAAAAGGTAATCGTAGCCTCAAGCCTCACAAACCAGGAATGGCTAAAACAGGGGAGGTGCAGCAAGGATAGTGGGTAGCACCCAAGTAGGACAAGATTACCTCTGTCTAGATGTCCCTTATTATTTCGGCTTAGTGTGTGCGGTTGATCATGACAACCGTGGGGTATCTTGTGCGGGAATTATCCAGTAAGGGATGTTCCGGCCTTGTGTTGCAGGGGATTGGGAGTGATCCTCGGTACGGTGATCTAGGCCACGTACTGTGATGGGCGGTACCCCGGTAGCCCTGCCATTGTATGGAATCCAATCTCCAATAAGTGCCGTACGTATTAGTTGTGCCCAACTATGTTGGAACGTGAGATGTAAGCATTCCAGCTATTTCTGTATTTTACTTGAAAAACCTAGACCCTATTATAATATAACTGGATTTCCTATAAATGTTTTGGTTAGCGTAAGGTAAAAACTTACCCATGTTTATGTGTGGGAAGTCTTACGTGATACCTTTGTTTTCAAAAGGTTTTGAAGTTAAGCAAGTTTAACCTGTTACTCACACCAGACCCATGTCTGACCCAAGTGTTTATTTCTGTTTTATAAACTCTTGGGTGCTCAAATTTTTACGAGTAGCCAAGGAAATTCAGGCAGAAGACTTTGATTTTGAAAAAGAATTACAGGGTATTAAATTTCTGGTTGAAGAAGATTTACAAGCTTTGAAACGAATTGAAATTGTGGTTTTTGTGAGGAGTTTTGAGTATTGAAAATCAGATTTTCTAGAATGAGTTGAGTGTATATATATATATGAGAGCGTACTTGTTATTTTCTTATATAAAGATTTCAAAATGGTTTCAAAAGTAAATAAATCTTATATAAGTTTATTAAACAATAGTTTTTCTAAAATATTAAGGTAATTGGTTGTTGTATTAATTGAATAAAATAAAATAATGAGAATTAAATGATAATGGTAATACAACCAAATTGAAATTAAAAACCAAAGGTGGTTTAAAAATTTATACCAAATGTAACGACCCGGAAATTTCTAACCCGAAAATTCCAGATAGTTAGAAGAAAATAAAAGAGATAGAAGAAAGAAACAGAATAAGACACAGATTCTCACATTCGCAGCGGATCAAAATACAATATCAAATAATAATATCAGTTATACAAAGAAAACTGTATTTGTTAATTACATTTTAATACATCAGAGTTACAACATTCACAAATATACTAGATAGTTAGAATTAACATGTCTCTAACAACTATAATATATCACAGCGGAATATACTCCATACGTTCCTGCCATCCAGCTCGCCTCCTGAGCTCCAGAACGTCCTTACCTGAAATCTGTAATACTCAATATAAATTTGAGAATTTTCTTTACTCTCAACCTTTTAATTAATTTTCTTTACTTTTTTTTATTCTATTTATGTTTGCTTCCATAAAAACTGGTTAGTTCACAAAACCCGAGTCTATACTCAAAATACCCGAGCTCGAACTCGAGACTCCCGCTCCCATCCCAATGCTTCGAGACAAACACGCAACTTCCCTGAGATCCAAATGTCATTCGATCGCCAGAAAATGGTGAAAACCCATTCCAAGTTCAACTTCAATCTGCTCTTAACTTACTAAATTAAAAATCACCATATTTGTTTTAAAAATCTTATTTTTCTGAGTTGAATCAAATTATATAATTTAATCAACAAATTACAACACTTGATTTTAACATATTATCAAGATTTATACTGTATATTTCCTAATTCCAGCAAATTTCAAACCTGAGATACTTAACTATATTTTTAAAAGTTAAATTATGTTTAAACAATCCTATCTTGTTTGAAAACAAAAGTTTAACAGAGAATAGATAAGTAGAATTTGAATTTTTGATTTAATCTAAACTCTGTAACTTGAAAACAGAGAAGCACAGACATGAAAATTCAAATACAAACAACATGCAGATCTACACTTGTATATATATACATGTTGAGCACAAATCATTCCAGAAACACACATGCACAAACATTTATCACCTAAGCATTCTAGTTAAATGTTTACTCACCTGTTACAGATGTTTGAACAGAGCTTTGAAATTTGAGATGTTTGAAAAACTTTAAATTTGAACAGCTTGCTTAAAACTTTCCCTCACGAACACGAACGAAAACTCGAGCCTTCTTGTATTCACCATTCAATTAATTACTTCCAGTAATTGTCTATTATTTATTTCCCTAAATAATCATACCTTATTAATTACATTAAGTAATTATTTATCAAATCATCCATTTATTATTCTAAATTAATTAAACTTAATTAATTAACTTAAACTAATCAAATTAACTTAACTAATCAAATTAACTTAATTAATTACAATGAGTAATTAATTTCTTAATTACTTCCATTAAGTAATTACATTTAAACAATTTTCACAAATGATTATCTTTAAATTAATTAATCTAATTAATTATTAAAATTAATCACATTATTTAATTATTTAATAATCCTTAGCTAATGATCTTCATTAACAATTATTTAATTACTTTTCTTAAGTAATTAACTTAGATTAACCATTATTAATTCCAAATTAATAAATCTAAATAACCAATTAATTAATCTCTAATTATTTAATTAATTAAGTGTTAACCATAACTTAATTAATCTTTAATTACTTTATTAATTAATTCTTAATCATTAATTAATATTCTAATTTATAATCCTTAATTACAAATTAATTATTCTATTTAATTAATCTTAAACCTTAATTAAGTTAATTTAAATCCTTAATTACAAATTAATTATCCCAAATCTTTAATTAATTGAATTAATTAATTATCCATATTAATTTACCTTATTAATTTAATTTATCACAAACCATTAAGTCTTTGTAAAAACATTTCCTTATTAATGATAATTATCATTTAAAACACCTTTGGAAACATTTAACTTTCAAATTTACTTTTAAATTCCATTTTAAATAGGAGATTTAAAATGAATAAAAGAAAATTTAACTATTACAAAGTTTAAAATCCATTTACACACTCTTAAAATCATATGTTGAAGAAATACTCATCTTATAAAAGAACTTAAAGAATTTAAAACAAATTTACTTTTAAATTCTAACCATTTAATATACATTTAAACAATTAAAGTTATTAAACAATTTAATTTAAAAACTTTCTTTTATTTCAAATCTGAGATACAGATTTAAATTTTTCCAGATTAAACTTTAGATTTAAAAATTCTGTTTAAATATTTCTTTACAAATTTAAATCCAGTTTAAACTTTAAACAGACAGTTTTTAAAAAAAACTGGCAACAACTAAAGTACTCGAGTCCATCTAAATTTACTTCGAGTCGTATACCCAAAAACTTCGAACATCCCACGAAACAATACGAGCAAAACGCGAGTATCCTTCTTCCCCAAACAGCTGACACACCAACTTCCTCGTGCACCTGCACCAACGCTGCAACCATCTCCGACCTTCCGCGACGACACTCACAAGTCAGCGACCATCACCCAATACCATTCCGATCATCAAATCGTCAAAACGAATTCGAAAACAAAAACGAGCTTGCTATCCCAACCTGGAACAACTGGAACTACTACATCCAAACCTAGAAACGCCAAGCCTTTACATCTCCGACCACAAGAATGTTAGATCCTCCGGCCTCGACATCGACAACACTCCAGTTTCAAATCTCCAAAGCCTGGTGGAACTCGATCCACCAAAGAATTCATGGTGCCTGAATTCTTGACCACCTGAAAAACTAGGTTTACAGACTTCTACTGTTAACTCCTTTATTTTCGGCGACCTAAAACTATACGAGCTAACAGTTCTTCACGACCTATAGAAGCTCACGACCTAAGAGATTTAACGACTTAAGGCTGCTAACGACCTAAGGAACCTAACGACCTAAGGGATGTCACGACCTACCTCTTGAAGCGGCTCCACGACCTAAAAGCTTCCCGACCTAACTCCGGATAGAAGCTCCACGACCTAACGACTTAGGAGATATTGCGACCTAGCAGTATTACTACCTAAACAGCTTAACGACCTAATTTATGTCACGACCTAACGAGTTTAAAAGCTAGCGACCTACGACCTAAGTGGTCTGAACGGTCTACGACTCAAGAGGATTTGCGACTTAACTACTCAGAGGACTTACGACTTAGTGACTCAAAAGAGCTAACGACCTAACTGCTAAAGGGACCTACGAGTTAGCAAGCCTACGACCTAAGAGGCAAACGAGCTAAGACTTCAACGACCTAAAGCTCCCACAACTATTCCTAACTCGCCTGCGACCTAAGACTTGGCAAGATTTACTAAGACTTCATCAGCTGACTTCTTTAGCCGCAAGAGGACTGCGACCTAGCTTAGGTCGCTCGCGACCTACGACCTAACTTAGGTCGTACGCGACCTAAGACTTGGCAAAAATTCTGCTCAGAAATCAACTCCTATAAATAGAGCTCCAACTCCAACGAGCAAAAGACTTTTTGTAACGACCCGGATTTTGCCCGCTCGAAAATCGACATCCATACTTTAAATCGTACTCGAATCCCATAGATTCGACCGTTCAAATCCGAGTCGCCGGAGCTTATAACAATATTAAGTAAACAACACAGCGGAAAAGAAAAAGAATATAGATATACAACATCTGATACAATATCCAAATTCAATGATGATACAATGAATATCTATATACATCAGAGATATGATACAAGAAATGGCAGCGGAAAGAAAAGATAACAACAGCAGTGGATAGAATATCTCCAATAGAATGCTCCAAGATAAGCAACGTCAGTCCATGAACTAGCTCCAGATAATCTACTAAACCTGAATATCTGAAAAGAAACCCAACTCTAGACTGCCCGTGTGGAAAATAGTGGGCACCCAGAGTTTAGGAAGGGAACAATAAACTCCGGATCAGTCATGGGACTGGTGTGAGCAACAAAAACAGTTTATTTTCAAACAAACACAAAAGGCTTTTAAACATTGAAACCCGCAATGCTTTTCGAAAAAATGAAACTACCATAAGGCCTCCCGCCACACACACAATGCAATCGCAGAATTGGAGGAGATTTCTCCTTATGATAGTCAAACATGCTTACTACGCAAAAATCATTCGATATTATTATCATTAGTGCATAGTGTCGAAAACATTTCGAAAATATAATATCAATCTTAGCCAACATACAACAATTGTTGTATGCCTACTATAGCTACTACGTTCAATAGCAGGTTACCGCCACATTCCATAGCAGGTAATACAACTAAAACCGTACAGGGTTCGTATTGTTTCTTTGGATTTCCAACAAATGATCAGGCTAAGGAACTTCCTTACCGAAATAGAAACGCCTCTGGAAAGACGCCCCGAGAACCTAACCGGATCTCCGCAAACAAAAGGCCGACGCTACCTCACGCTCTAACCGAGCTGTAACTAGGTAACTAACACACGAGTCATGTCATCCCCCGGTCGTTACCGACCTTTATCCGAGGTACCTCAATCATAAAGCAACATCACAAAGTGATAAATGTATAGTGTCCACACGAGTTAAGTATCTGGGCTCCATACCATGATACTACCCTTTATCCAGAAGGAAATGACATACCCTAGGGGCGCTACCCCTACAAACCTTTGTCGCAACATTCCTGTTTCGACCATTACCGGGTTGTGAGGCTCGACGAAGTCTCGTCCACAAAACTACGCTTTTTCACAAAGCCACGCTTTTTCACAAAGCCACGCTTTGATCAACCAATGATCAGCAGCACTTCGTATGCCACATTACCAAATTGGGAATGTATCACTAGTAACCATCAACTACATAACCTCTGAGCTCGTACGTCTCAGAGAAGGGTGTTAAGCTAAGAGAATAAATTCTCCGCCACCAACAGAAATGTATTTGATAGAAACCAGCTTTACATCTCAAAGTGTAATGTCAGACACACATCCATACAAGTCTGTTCCGGGTTCGAACAGAACCGAAGGCACTTCCAAAGAAGCCCTTGCAATTCCGGGTATTCACAATCCCGATCGGACTTCCCATCACTTAGGGAATCTCTATACCGGGCGCTACTCGGTGCAGAGACAATCGATAGGTCATCCTATCGCTCTCGCAAATACCCGGTCTTCACCACCGGTCTTCAAATGCCATCCATTTACGTCGTATCACTATTCAGAATGGGTTATATGACACAAAGGTCCTCTCCCGGCTAAACCGAATAACGAGCGCAATTAAAAATCATATGGATACTGGGGTCTCAGTTAAATTACAGCTTAAAACTCAAAACTTTTCATTCGAATGGTAAAACAAATTACCATTTCCAATCTTTTAAACAAAAAGATTCATTTCAAAAACCTTCAATGGTTTAAACAATTTCCACACTTTAATCTTTTAAACAAAAGATTTAATTCACAAAGTTCACCCCATTTACAAAGATCCATTTATAGATTTCCAAAACAATTTCCATTTCACTTGGATTAACTCGTTAAATCTTTAAGTCAAGATTTAACTTATAACTTTCAAAACTCATTTCCAAAGATTCATTCATAGTCATTCAAAACAATTCCAATTCAAGTTGGATTAATTCGTCCAGTCTTTGAAATCAAAGACTCATTTCATAGTTTTCAAAACATTTCAATTCTATTTCAAACTTGAAACCGTTCAGCACAATTTAGAAATCCTTACTTATGTGAAAGCTTTTATTATTTGAAAACAAATAGTTTCGTTTCAGAAAAATCCAGTTATATTTACACGAGTTAAAACCCTTGAATTAAATTCAAATTCCCAAATAAATATCTTTAAAATGGTTTAACCCATATATAACTTGTACAGCTTCTTTAATCCTTAGTTTCAAATCATAGAATTCAATTTCAACTTTAATTCAAATTTAAATCAAATTATTTAAATTTCAAAACTCGATTAAGTTATGCAAAATAACTTTTATCTTTGAAATTCCATTTCAAAAGCTTTTCACTTTAAACCCAAATTTCTAATTTCAAAATCAATTGAAATTAAAATTTCAATTTCAAAAACATCAAATTTAAATTATCTGTGATTTAACCGATTTCCACGTGAAATCCATATTTGTGTGTGTATGGTGTAGTCCAGGGGTTTCACACAATAGTGCACAACATCAATCATCACAGATATATCGATAAGCGGTATAATCGATAACGCTTATCTTCATTCACAAATTCATAGATAATATAAATTTATCGGTCACAAAAGATTCACAATTACAATTCGATGTGGGTTTCGGATAACCAACTGGAATCCGACTCCCTGTCGCATCGAAATTCAAATGTCGTTTTACGGCCAAGGGGTTTTACATTCACAAGAAACATATCACAGATATCACAGCTCAATACAAAACAATTTGTATCACAAAGGATCATATCACAGATCGGGTATTAATTAGTTCAAGACATTCAATAATAATTAGTCATCAACAAGTAATATGGATTAACAGGGTGATTATAATTAATTAATCACATAATTATTTTCATTAATCATCCTTAATCAATGATTGATCATTCTTAATTATAAATTAATTAGTCCTTAATTAATTATTTATTAATTAATCTTAATCACTTTTATTAATTACTTGCTTCTTAATTAATAATCTTAATTAATTAATTAAAACTTAAAATAAACTCTTAATTTACAATTTCCAAACATCAATTACTTCATCAATACTTAGACTCATTTAAGATAATCAACTTTAATTTATTTTCCTTTTAGACTTAAAGTTTGGAAACCCCATCCCGAGAAAATCTCAGATTTACTCGAGTTATCACTCGAGTTTCTTCACACTTTCCCCGAGCTCGACCCGGAGCAACTCGCTCCATCATTTCCTTCGAGTCAACCCTCCCTTTTCCTGTGCTCGAACTCGAGCCATTCTCTTCTTCCCCAAACCTATAGAATTAACAGGCACGAACTATGTCGCGTGCACGTGCACCATGAATCAACGAAACTCTGGCACCGGCGATCGCCGTCGTCAAGTCGCTGGTGATCTCCTCTTACCATTCCAAACACCCAGTTTTCAAACCCAATCCAAAATCAAAAATCGAAAAATTCGAACTACTCAACACAAACACCCTCGCCTGAAACTCCTTCCAATCCACGTCGCCGTCCACCGGAGCACCAATGCCTTCGTCCATGACCTCGTCAACACCTTAACATCCATCCCCCTTAATCTGGTGGCGCTCGATCTAGTAGATGGATCGTGGTGATAAAAATTCCGGAGCCTACTTAAATTAGGTTAAAAAAATTGAAACCTCGCCGCCTCCTCCCTGATTAACTTCCCACCACCGCCATATTTTTCTGAGCATCTACACTCATTCCTCCACCACCAGACGAGGTCCCAAACCCTACCAACCCGAGGATCATCAGAGATCACTTCAACAAAGAAATTCCCACATACCCGAACTGCTCTCAAACCTCTGATCGAAAAATTAAAAAATTTGTTTTAAAAATCATGTTATACCACACTAATTCAGATTACATCCCTGAATTCGCGAATTATGATAAAAAAAATTTGACTTATTTTGACATTACTCTGTTATTTTTTTCCATTTCCAGAGGCAATACCATTTGTTTTAACTTAAACAATTTTCTAAACTTTGACTACCAACAAATCAAACAGATTTTGTTTAAATCTTATATCCTAACTTAGATTAGGTGATGAGATAATGTTTTTTTCTTCTGTATATAGTTCTGAAGCCTGTTGCCTATAAACAGAAACACCCAGATATGTACACCCCTATATATATGCAACATTCAAGCATATTCAACAGCCAGACAACACTTCAAATCATCTTCGAACTTAAATCACAAACATCAGAACAAAGCAAACATAAAGGTAAGTGAGTTGCTCACCTTGAATGGAAGAACAGAGAACTTCTATTATTTGAAGACTGCAGATTTTTTTTTCCTTGATTTTCTGATTGTATTGATTTGTTGCTTTACATTGAATTATTGTTTAAGTTTTAAAGAGGATGCTTGCTTTAGAGGTTACTCAGTTTCGAATGATAAAAACTGAGATGAAGATGTTGATAGATATAAAAGAGGAGTTGTACAGGGTATACAATATTTATGTTTGTTTGTACACTTGAGAGCAGAGACTTTGGAGGCTGAACATCTTGTATTGTGGCTGAAGTGATGTTGTTATTAATTGCCTTGGTCCTTTATGTTCCCATACTTGTGATATTTACTTTTCTTTTCGGCTGAAGATATTGTGGTATCTTCTCAAGCTTTTCTTTATATTTTTGTTTCTTCATTTTGCAAGCTACATCTATATATTCCTTTACTTAATATTGTGCAGGTGATATTGTTTCGGCTGTAGAGATAATTGTGTAGTGTACCAAAGATATATTACTTTGTTCTTACTTATTTCTTGCCTGCATATTTTATTTTACTTGCCTTTACAAGCTACATACCCTATTCTTTTTACTTATTACTTGCTTGCATACTTAATTATAGCTACAATATACAAGCCTGGCACATCTTACCTATGTTTTGAATATATTTTTATTTTGTCTTTGTCTTGTTTACTTGTTGTTTGAATTATTGTAGTGTAATCACTTTATATTTTTACTTATTTGAATGTAAGTTGTTTTCTTTTTGTTTTGATTACTTTTAAAATACAAGTGAACTTCTAATTTTTATTAAATCTTTCTTTATTATTTTTATTTGTTTTATACACTTTCATTTTATTATAAAACTATATAATTTATCTTATATATTTCGATTCTATTTATAACTTAATATCTACTATTATCATTTATTATTATTATTAAACCATTTATCTTCAAATTTAAATTCAAATCAAATATATATACATACATACATATCATTCCAAATTCACTCATATATGCTCAAACACATATATATTCACATATATATAATAATTACAATATTTTTAAATATAAATGATTTATATAACATTTATTTGACTTCGGGGAAACTCGCATCCATTTATCGATTTATTTCACAAATCTTTATTCAAAAATTAATTAATTATTAATTTAAAATATATATAAAATTTGGGGTCGTTACAGACTTCCCCCCTTAAAAGAATTTCGTCCTCGAAATTACCAAGGAGACAAAAAGATAGATGAAGAATGTTTCATCACATCAAACTGAACATTTATTCTGCATTTGGCTTACCAAATCAGAATATCAACAATAGATACAAGAACAAATCTGTTTAACACTTCACAAAATACTCGGGTTATCCAGATCTACGAAACATACAATGGCATCGGTTAGTTCAAAAGGATAACTAACCATTCGTAGAACATATCGGGACCCAATGAATAGATAGATATATGGATACGATTTTCAAAATTTTTAGTTTAAAACTAAAGTATACCTATCAACCATAGCAATCAAAGCAACCAATACATCCAAACAACCATAGCAATCGAATCTGCCCAAACGTACTCTTGCTTAGAGCATGCTAGAACCTTCAACAACGATGCTATCCAAGCCTCCTAGTCATCCTCCTCGACGACTATTCTCATATCCATTCATTATCCTCAACTCGAATCATATCACCGAGTTATCAACATGCTTGGAATGATCCCGTCTGGATTAGACCAAGTCTTCATCACATGATTGCCTCGCTTCATTACATCCTCACAAAGCCTCATCTCAACATCACATCATCAAATCTATGCATAAGAGCTTCATCATCCCGCTACATATGCCACGAGCAGCTTTTCCAATTCAAGAGCCTTTCCCTTAGCTTTTGAATCACCTTCGATCTAAATCTAATCATCAATCATCTAGTTCATAACAATCAATCAAATCAAACATCAATCCAAGCAATCAAGCATTCTAAAATGATCTAAGTAGACAATTATAACAATAATGGCATTTTCGTAATTAAAGAGTTGAAAGTCCAATAAGCATGAAAACATGGATTTTATCTCTACAAACTTGATGAATGAACTTGCATAGGTTAACATATGATAAAATGGATGTAACATCATCATGAACAATGGATCTATATGGATCTACACATAGGATGAAGAAAATGCATGGAAATCTCTATTTTAACACCAAATCGAGCCAACAATCCGATATACTCCTTTGGATCCGTGTGAGAGATAATCACCACTCACCAAATCACCTAAACAACCTCAAATCAAAACGCTTCAGATCTGGACAGCGAAGGATCAAGCTTGATCTATCATGAATCCGCTTCAAACGAAGAAATCTCTCTTGAAAAGATGAAGATCTTCAATCTAAGCTCTTGAATCTTCAATTTGATCTTCAACATGGATGGATGGAAGCACTAGATTAGATTGGAGAAAAGAAGTGAAGAAGTGTAGAAGTCGAGCTCTCAAAATGGCAGCACTTCGTCGCTTCAAAATTCGGATCCCAAAAATGAAGAGAAGCTCTCCTATTTATAGCAGAAAATACCCTAAGTCGTAACTCGGCTATCTTCTTAAGTCGCTGCCGACTTAACACTATGCCGACCTACGACCTAAAGCTTTGCTATCCTACGACTTAACCAGAAGCATCTGCGACCTAACAACTGCTATCTCCTAAGTCGGTCACGACTTATAGCATGCGCGCATACGACTCAACAAAACCCAAATCCCCTACGACTTAAGACTCATGCGCCTCTAGCGACTTACCACTAGTCACGACTTATAACTTGGCAGAAGATACGACTTAACAGATCTGTGCTTCTACGACTTAACAAACAACTGGGTTACGACTCAACCCCTAAGTCGTCTACGACTTAACACATAGGCTAACTCTTAAGGTCGCCAACTTGTTAACTCCTTAGGTCGCTAACCCACCCAGTCGACTTAACTTGGTAACAACTTAACCCTTAGGTCGCTTACGACCTAACCAACCAAGCTACCAGATGACGTAACACATAGCGACCTATCCCTTAACTCGGTCACTACGACCTAACTCTAACCTTAAGTCGTCTACAATCATAAGTCGGTCAACCCACTAACTCGTCCAACCGACCTAACTTCTATACGCTCTAAGTCGTTGCCGACCTAACCACACTTAACCCAGTAACCACTAGGTCGCTTACTCCACTAGGTCTGCCTACCCTTGAGTCGCCATATCCTTAAGTCGGTCAGTTCTTTAGGTCGTTAACTCGCCCTGCCGACCTAATACTTAACTAAATCCTAGGTTGCATAATTCTATAGGTCGCTCCAACTAACCCACGACCTAACACTAACTCGCCGAATTCCTTAACTCGGTCACGACTTAGCTCTTAGGTCGTTCACGACCTAGGACTTAGACAAATCTGCCTAAAAATCTGAAATGACTTAAAAATGCAAAAATTCCAGATTTTGACGAACTTGTCGATCCGTAAAAATACGGGTCGTTACATTCTCTCCCACTTAGGAATTTCGCCCCCGAAATTCCAAGCAATCAAAAACTATTCTGTACGCCTACCATCCATAGCAATCAACAAACCATGCATCCAATTCTAACTTAGCGTACAGAATTCTAAAATTAGAACAAGTTACAATATCGCGAGATGACACGACACCTTAGGGCCATACCTTGAAGAGTTCAGGATGAGCTGCCTTCATCCTCTCTTCCACCTCCCACGTACAGTCGTTATCATCATCACTCCATTGTATCTTGAGCAACTTAACTACCTTTCTCCTAAGCTGTTTCGTGTCAGTTTCAACAACACGAAGCGGCTTACGAGGTCTTCTATCAACTGGATCAACTTCGAAATCTTCACAGCTATCAGCAGAAACCACGGTATTCGAGTCGTGCACATACTTCCGTAGATATGATACGTGAAAAACATTGTGCACACTCGACATCTTCTCAGGTATTTCCAATCTGTAGGCGAGCTTTCCAATTCGCTCGATGATCGGAAATGGTCCAACAAATCTCGGAGTAAATTTTCCTTTCTTCCCGAATCGAATAACATTCTTCAGTGGAGAAATCTTCACAAAAACCATATCTCCTACGTCGAATTCCAAATCCTTTCGACGCTTATCGGCATAACTCTACTGACGGTCTAGAGCTGCCTTCATTCGTTGCCGAATGATCTCTATGCAATCCGAAGTCTGTCGAATCATCTCTGGCCCAAGCATTAGCTTTTCTCCAGTTTACAACCAACATGTTAGAGAGTTACACGGTCTTCCATACAATGCCTCATACGGTGCCATACCAATGCTTGACTGGTAACTGTTGTTGTACGCAAACTCCACCAAATGAAGGTGATCTTCCCATGATCCTCCGAAATCCAAAACACAAGCTCTAAGAAGATCTTCCAAAACTCGGTTGACTCTCTCGGTCTGACCATCTGTTTGGGGATGATAAGCTGTACTCAAACACAACTCGGTTCCCAAGACTTCCTGGAAGCTCTTCCAAAATCCACTAGTGAACAATGGGTCTCGATCGCTCACTATACTCTTCGGAATACCATGGAATCGAACTATCCACTTAACATACAACTCAGCCAACTTTGATGCAGTCCTAATCGATCGAACAGGAATGAATCGTGCACTCTTAGTCAGACGATCCACAATGACCCAAATCCCTTCATTTCCCGTTCTTGTTCTAGGTAATCCGTCAATAAAATCCATCGATATCTGCTCCCACTTCCATGTAGGAACTTCTAATGGCTGAAGCAATCCACTTGGCTTCTTCTGTTCGGCTTTTACCAATTGGCAGTTCATACATTTGGAAATAAAATTTCCAACATCCTTCTTCATACCTTCCCAATAGTAGGTTCTCTTCATATCCCGATACATCTTATTTCCACCTGGATGAATTGTCAACTTCGAGTGATGACTTTCCTTCAGAACTTCACTCCTCAATTCATCTATACCGGGAACAACTAGTCGTCCTTGCTTCCGAAGCCAACCCTCTCTGTGACGACCCGCCCTTCTCGACCCTCGAAAATCGACACAAAATACTCAACAGTATAATATGCCGACGATCGAACGCCGGAAAAGACAGATTGTAGGAAAAGAAAGAAGGTAGAAGAAGAAGAAACTAAAAAACATCAAAACCTCACAGTCGCAGCGGAATAAAATATAATATATAGAACAGAACTTTACACAAATCAAAACTATATCTGTTTATATACAATACATCATCATCAGAGTATATCAATACAACCAACCATAACCAGTCAAACAATCTCAATAATCACAGCAGCGGAATAATACAAGTACGAGAAATACGTCTCGGACTCCAGCTCCTCTCCTGAGCTCCATAGCAACCTATCCTGAAATATACTCGGTCTGACCCGAGCATTATAATAAAATAACACCCGAGTCAGTCTGGAATACCAGCGCATCATAAATGCATCCAAACTGATTATTAAAGTTCAAAAATCCTTTGAAACAAAAGCATCTCGTAAGACCACGCCACAAATAAACATGTCGGGTTTTTACCTTACGATAGCTAAAACACTTTTTACAAAAATCCTCTGATATTATAATAGTGTCTAGATACAAATACTTATTAAAATAGCTGAAATTGTTACATGATTAAATTCCAGCATACTAGGTATACAAACAAATACCGTACAAGGCACGTAGGGAAAATGGATTTCCAACGAATGACTAGGCACTGGGGTACCACCTGTCACAGTACGTGGCCTAGATCACAGTACCGAGGAGTACGCCCGCTCCCCTGCAACACAAGACCGGAATCATCCCTTACTGGATAATTCCAAGTAAAATCACCCCACGGTTGTGATCAGCAACCGCACCACTAAGCCGAAATAAAAGGGACATCTAGACAGGGATGACCTTACTCTCAAGTGGGGCTACCCACGAAGCCTTGCTGCATAACCCCTGATTTTCAGTCATTCTCGGTTGATGAGGCTTGAGGCTAAACGATACCTTTATAGCACATATCCCATAGAATGCCCATCGTCCACCTGACGATGTCACGAAAGCATTCGTCCATACAAGTCCGTCCCGGGTCCGAACGGAACCGAAGGCACTACTCCTACTACATCCATTTTGGAAATATCCTCAGGATTAGTAGCGACTAGCCCTTGCACTTCACTGCTCCATCTTCGACTCCGAACACGTTACACGAAACGTACAAACCGGATCGAAGTGGTATTCGAGTCTCCAGACCTAGAATCCCGGTATACGGAAACTCGATCCCGGTCTCTTCGAAACGATCGCGCATTTGGCCAATATTGATAGTCGGTGATTTAACTATCAATTAATGTTCACAAACATCCATACACATCCATCACACAATAAAAAATCTCCATATTATTTATTCTCTTCTAATATCTTTCAAAGATATATTTTCACATTTTCAAAACTCGTTTGAAAACAATTTTACACTCTTCCTTTACAAGGTAAATCTTTTACCCTTTATTCCCTTCGGGAATAACCAAGTATAAACAATTTGCATTTAAAACAGTTAAAAATACTTTATACTGAAATATACTTTAAAATATGAAAATTACTTCTATTTATTTACTCAAAATATAAATTTAAAATATGTGAAGAAAACTAGTTATTAACACATAAACTTTGATTTAAAGATAAGGGTTTTAGTTTAACTAAATTCAAAATAGCGTTATAAGAAGAAAAATGCTAATTTCAACAACTTAAGCTAAAACCAACTTTTAAATAAATCCATTTGTAAAAATAATTTCTAATATACTCCCAAATTATTACGGTATTAAAAATTATAAATTTATTCCTTTAAAAATAACGATTTCTTAAAAATACTTTTAAAACGATTTAAAACTTAACCTTAGTTAAATAAAATCTTTTTATAAACATTTACTTGGTTTTTCCCAGGGAAACACTTTCCCGTTTCTAAAACATTCCAAAGTACTCTTTTATATAAATCCACTGATTTATTTCAAGTCAATTATGTTTTCAACATAAATTCCAAATCCCATATTTAACTATGACTTCATCCAAAGTTCACACCCAATTTCCCATATCCGGAATTTCACTTTTAAATATACCATTTAAATCATTTTTCTTAAATAAACAATATCGGAGAATTTCTTACTGAAAACCATATCTACCCTTTACTTAAATAAATTCCCAATGAAATACAGCATTTCAAATTATTCTATTTTCTTTTGAAACTTGTTAATTTATAGTTGACAACTCCATTTAAACATATTTTTAATTTCCGGATAACATCAGTCATTATTAAAATAAACATCGTTATTTTAAACAACTTATAATTTCATAAATTTAATTTCCAGAAAACTATACTTTCCATTTACCCATTTTATAAACTTCCCATTATATTCAAAAATCCCAATTTGACCAATTTACATTTCCCATCCAAACCATATTTTCAAATTTTATTCTTTGAAATTCTTATTTTAACAATTCATTTTATTCTGTGAAAACCCAATTTAATCCATTCATAATTAAATTCAGGATTTATAATTTTATACAACAATTTCACAAAACAATTTTAATTCCAGATTTAATCAATCTCAACATATAACAGGTATCACTATCAATTATAAAATAATTGCTACATTGTGAGGAATCCAGTTGGATCCCTCCAACCTGTTTTCCCTGCATCCACAGATATTAGCACATCACAATATACATATCAATCCAAACTGATAACAACAGTTATAATCAACCAATCACACAGATATTTAAATATTATCTATTTAATCTGCCTAGCATCCAGATGTGAGTGAGAAAAACTCACTTTGAGTTTCGGCGAGCGTTCGAAATTTAAATTAAACCGAAAAACGTTCGATTTAACCCAAATTCCTACTTGCCCGGAATGATTCCAGAATTGTTCCACTGCGTAGTACGCGTTCCTGCGATTCCAACGGTTCCAGTTTCATCCGAATCTGATACCATATGAACTCGATATGATTTTACAAAGTTTTGAAATTAATTTAAATCAATTTCCATATATAATTTTTTTTTATTACCAAAGCCCATCGGCCGTTGGATCACTCAGCAAGAAAAATCAAGACCGTCCCAATCATCTCCCTTCCTTACATCTTCATCACACGCGGTTCCAGGTTACAACGAACCCAACACGCCACCACACATCATCCTGCCGCGCCTCCCCGATGCAACCGGAACCCGATCCAAGACCTCCACGTCGTGCGCTCGACCTTGCTCCGCCCACGCCCCAAATCTGAGAGAACTCGGTGCCTCGATGACAACAAAACCCACGTGCGAACGGCCACCGCCTTCCACCCATTCCTGGCCACCACGACGACATACGTGCCACTCCACCGTATGGATGGATAGCGCTCGAGACGATCTACCACTTCCTAGTTGGAAGTTTCTTCAATCGAGACGTGGATTGATCGGTATTTGGAAATGAAATCAGGAGGGTTTCGGCCATTGAATTTGAAATAGAGGCGGCCGGTGATAAAACTTAGGGTTTAGATAAAAAAATAATAATAATAATATATATAAGGGTTATAATATTATTTAATGAATATAAATTTCTCGATTTAACAGTTAATGCAAACGACCTGCAATTCTCACGTTCCGACAGGCTATCCTAGGGTTTTTCCGTGTTCCAGACACAATGGAACAGGTTTCGTAAGCTAATTCGATCGTATGCGCGAGATACGAAATTAAACGATCAATTTAAAATTAAATCGGTTAAATCGATTTCGATGCGTTTCGAGCTACCACGGTCAAACGACAACTCCGATTGCCACGAAAATTGAAATCCGATAATAACTAACTATTACGGATCCAATGGAACTGGTTTCGTCGAATTCCGAGACTGTGCCCCGGAAGGCTATTTTACTCGTCTATTAAATCGTGCGATTTTCGAAATTATCGAAACGCTTAAAATTTCATTTTTAAAATTTTAATAACTTAACAATAAATCATATAAAATGTATAACCACATTTAAAATCATTCCGGCTCAATCCGGACTCAAAATCTGATTATTTGCATTTTAATAATATTAAATTCATTTTTAAATTAATATAAAATTCCAAATAATAATTTATTCACTTTAAAATTCATCTAAAAATCCAACAATATTATTTATAACCAATTGAACTCAAAAATACATTTAAACACCATTTTTATAATCATTTACCCCAAATTCACCTTTTATCCCAATTTCGAATATTTAATTATTATTATCCAATCTCAAATTAAACCTCCACATTAGAAATTATCACTTGTTATTTTAGTTTAAACCAATTCTTTATATTTCAAACCAATTCAAAATCCACATTGAACGTTTAAAATGAATTAAATGTTCACAAATTCCGTACTCAAAATTCTGGGATGTTACATTCCTTCCCCCTTATAAAAATTTCATCCCGAAATTTGCTAAGGTAAAAATATACTCCAACTCAACTCACTTATCCCATTTGCTTAGTTAAAGGCTATATTCACTTTCCAAAAAGTTTCAGCTCCATTTCAAAACCATTTGCTTTATTTACTCTAAAGCCTTTATCTTAACACTCGCTTTCAAAATAACTTTACTTATTAATAAATTTTCCCAAAAAACCCCAAAAATTTCTAACTCCCAAAATTTCTGGAAAATTTTGGTAGAGTCTCCTTTGTACGGAGGAGCTTCTGCGATATCGCAGGATACACAAATATATATACATCGGCTCACATGGCCGGAAACCCAAAATATATCACAATATATATCATTTTTCCAATTATATTTGCGTAGGCGTACCTTTTTAGAAATTTTTTAAAAGCAAGCGGCTAATATCACGCATATACGTGCTCCAACTCTCTCGAACGCCTCCCGCACCTATACTATACTCAACAAACTCATCAGTTTCAATGATATGAGCATTTTAATAACATTTCCAATACAAATGCAAGCCAAACATATCCATCGCATAACCAAACCAAGCATAGTTCATAATTTAACAATGTTAACCATAATTTATCAACAATTCAAAAGTTTCAATCACTTTTTAAATTTCTTATTCAAATCCAAACTTCATTTTTATTTCGCTTGAATGCCTTAAATTCAAGTTCGCTGCATACAATCCATATTAATTATAACCAATTCATTTCTATCTCAATATGATTAACATATGCCTTTCTTACCTTTTAATTTTACTTACATTCCAAATTTGATTTACAATCAAATTTCATTTTAACTTGAAACATTTGCATTTCAATTATGATCCATTTCCATTCATATGCAAACATTACTCATTAAGAGGTCAATTCATTCCTATTGATTCAAAATCAATTTCATTTGCTATTCTTAACCAATTCACTTGCATTCATATACAAAACTCTTTGAATTGGGTTCTCATTCATATCAATTTATTCACAATTCAATTCCAATTGCTTTTAAACACTCAATTGCAAATACATGCAAATTTCCATGTCATTCCCATGTCATTCAAGCAAAACAATTGCCACTTAAGCTTATAACCATTTAAAATTATTTCCAACTTGGATTCATATAAATTTTATTCCATTACAAGGTTCACAAACCAAATATTTTCTCTTTCCAATGTAATTGTTAAATTACATTTTCCTTACATCTTTATTTCCATTAACCAAATTCAAGTTTATATTAATATCATTCGATCCTGGGTTATATTCAACTCATACATTCTTAATTTACCACAATAATTAATGAATATCATTTCACTTTCAATTCAATTTTATTATCCAACAAATTCCATTCAAATTTCTTAATAAAGCTCATCCACAATCATTTGTTTCTTTCAATTTGCTTAAGTAGTTTCACAATATTACCATTATCTATTTAATTTTATTTCCATCTGATTCTCATTCAACCAATTTCAATTCATTTACAAAGTTTAATGCTCTTCGTTTATTTATCCAATCCATTTTAGATTTATTTTATCAACAAAGAGACCATTTAAATTATTTCTCTCATTTGAATTTACTTACAATTCAAACCATCACTATTATAATCTAATCCCATTATACATTCTCACTTCCAACATTTATTACCAAACTTAAATTCCATTCCACAACTGGATTTTTACTTACTTTCTAAATTTTAACCCAACTATCAAATTCTATTCATTTCCATACACCTTCCATTTAATTTAACTAATTCGTTTCCAAACAATCATTTTGGACTTAGTTGAGTAAACATTTACTTCATTCGTCATCACCTCAACTAAATTAAATTTCCATTAAACTAAATTCTTATCCCATTTTAATTCAAGGTTAACTAAATTATATATGCATTTTCAATTTAATTCCTTTCCAGAATTAATTCAAATTCATCTAAATTTTATTTAGCCCACCTGAATTTTAAACCATTTCCTTTGCTACTTTAAATAAGAATTTAATTACATTCATTCTTATTCATAACACAACGGAATTTTAATATTCAGCTTAATTCCATCTTAGTCGAAGTTAAACCAAATTCAATTTAATCTTAATTCTCCATATCCAAGTTCAACTTATTTACTAACTTCAGTTCACTTACCTCTTTTATATTTTATCATTGTTTCACCTTACTTTGCATTCCATTTAAAACTAAGTTCGAATTCACCATTCCATTTAACCATTTTTATTTGTGATTATAATTCCATTTTACTTGAGTTAAAATCAAATCTTCCATTCTCAAGTTCTCCAACTTATTTACTTGTAAGTTTATATTGCTCATTTCAAACCAATCCACATTTTTATAATCACAATGTCAAATTTTAACACTTAATAGCTTAAGAACATGAATTCATTTGCACAATCATAAGCATTTACATTTCACCGTTATCTCAACTTCCATTTAATTCCAATTCATTTAGATTTAATTCAATTTCAAATCCTTAATTTTATTTAACTTATCATAAGTTAAATCCAGATATATTTCATTCACCTTCTTTTATTCAAAGTAAATTTACATTCCATATATACCCAATTCTTCTTTAAATCAACTTTCCTTTATAAGTTATATAGTTGAATCATTTCAACTTTCACATTTTTATTTTAAAATAGAATTTCCAGAATTCAATTTACCCGGATTTATTTCAAAGCCAATTTGAAATAAAAATCAACACATTTCTCTTTTGATATTCAAATCAAATACCAAATTCCAAAACAAACTGCTTTTACCAAACAATTTTCCTTTTGAAAATTCCAAAATCACTTGTTTCCCAAACAAGACCAAACAAATACCATAATCACTCACATGGTAGCAATCCATCACTTTAGAAACTCGAAAATGAATTCTGATGATGTGGCCAGCATCATCAGGATTATTTCCCAGCGACTGAAGTGAGTTCAATGCTTTCCACTTCCAAAATTCACTTCAAATCAATTTCCATTCAAAAAAATATTTTCCAAAATATACTCCATTCTTGACTTCAAAACCTTTGGAAAACATTTCAAACATTTCCACAAAGTCAAACTCCCAAAACTTTGTTTAATTCCATTTGAAATCCCTTTCAAAATTTCCGGGGTCAAAATTCTAGTTTAAATCAAATTTTAATTTTTTTACTTTTCTTATTTAAAACATATCCAGTCAATTCCATTTGGTTATAAACCATTATAATATTTTAACTTCTTATTTTCTTATATATATCATTTCAAATTTTAGATCATGTTTTAATTTCTTATTTGATTTTAGAAGAAACAACCAAACAAGCATCCAATACATATAATAATTTAGAAAATTATTTCTTTTTATATCAAAATATAATTTTGGGTAAAATTATTTCATTTACCCACTTTAAAAATAATAATACTATGTCGGTTTATCTTGTTTAAGAGTTTAGAAACCCCTATCGATACGGTTGTACTTCCCGCACCGACCAGAATTCATAAACACTCAACCGATAAGTCAACACAGTACAAAAACAATTTTATATCCACTAACAAATACGCTCTCATAGCTATTATTACACTCAACTCATTATAGAGTACTATCGACTCTGTTTAATGAGAAATTTTCCCACCAAAGCCTAGGTTGTCGCCAACCTAAGCTCTGATACCAAGTGTGACGACCCGCCCTTCTCGACCCTCGAAAATTGACACAAAATACTCAACAGTATAATATGCCGACGATCGAACGCCGGAAAAGACAGATTGTAGGAAAAGAAAGAAGGTAGAAGAAGAAGAAACTAAACAACAACAGAACCTCACAGTCGCAGCGGAATAAAATATAATATATAGAACAGAACTTTACACAAATCAAAACTATATCTGTTTATATACAATACATCATCATCAGAGTATATCAATACAACCAACCATAACCAGTCAAACAATCTCAATAATCACAGCAGCGGAATAATACAAGTACGAGAAATACGTCTCGGACTCCAGCTCCTCTCCTGAGCTCCATAGCAACCTATCCTGAAATATACTCGGTCTGACCCGAGCATTATAATAAAATAACACCCGAGTCAGTCTGGAATACCAGCGCATCATAAATACATCCAAACTGATTATTAAAGTTCAAAAATCCTTTGAAACAAAAGC
Organism: Allium fistulosum; assembly: GCA_030737815.1. Taxonomy (NCBI): domain Eukaryota; kingdom Viridiplantae; phylum Streptophyta; class Magnoliopsida; order Asparagales; family Amaryllidaceae; genus Allium; species Allium fistulosum. The sequence goes on along the minus strand of CM060904.1, from coordinate 1,210,604,525 downwards.
ATCTCGTAAGACCACGCCACAAATAAACATGTCGGGTTTTTACCTTACGATAGCTAAAACACTTTTTACAAAAATCCTCTGATATTATAATAGTGTCTAGATACAAATACTTATTAAAATAGCTGAAATTGTTACATGATTAAATTCCAGCATACTAGGTATACAAACAAATACCGTACAAGGCACGTAGGGAAAATGGATTTCCAACGAATGACTAGGCACTGGGGTACCACCTGTCACAGTACGTGGCCTAGATCACAGTACCGAGGAGTACGCCCGCTCCCCTGCAACACAAGACCGGAATCATCCCTTACTGGATAATTCCAAGTAAAATCACCCCACGGTTGTGATCAGCAACCACACCACTAAGCCGAAATAAAAGGGACATCTAGACAGGGATGACCTTACTCTCAAGTGGGGGCTACCCACGAAGCCTTGCTGCATAACCCCTGATTTTCAGTCATTCCCGGTTGATGAGGCTTGAGGCTAAACGATACCTTTATAGCACATATCCCTTAGAATGCCCATCGTCCACCTGACGATGTCACGAAAGCATTCGTCCATACAAGTCCGTCCCAGGTCCGAACGGAACCGAAGGCACTACTCCTACTACATCCATTTTGGAAATATCCTCAGGATTAGTAGCGACTAGCCCTTGCACTTCACTGCTCCATCTTCGACTCCGAACACGTTACACGAAACGTACAAACCGGATCGAAGTGGTATTCGAGTCTCCAGACCTAGAATCCCGGTATACGGAAACTCGATCCCGGTCTTTTCGAAACGATCGCGCATTTGGCCAATATTGATAGTCGGTGATTTAACTATCAATTAATGTTCACAAACATCCATACACATCCATCACACAATAAAAAATCTCCATATTATTTATTCTCTTCTAATATCTTTCAAAGATATATTTTCACATTTTCAAAACTCGTTTGAAAACAATTTTACACTCTTCCTTTACAAGGTAAATCTTTTACCCTTTATTCCCTTCGGGAATAACCAAGTATAAACAATTTGCATTTAAAACAGTTAAAAATACTTTATACTGAAATATACTTTAAAATATGAAAATTACTTCTATTTATTTACTCAAAATATAAATTTAAAATATGTGAAGAAAACTAGTTATTAACACATAAACTTTGATTTAAAGATAAGGGTTTTAGTTTAACTAAATTCAAAATAGCGTTATAAGAAGAAAAATGCTAATTTCAACAACTTAAGCTAAAACCAACTTTTAAATAAATCCATTTGTAAAAATAATTTCTAATATACTCCCAAATTATTACGGTATTAAAAATTATAAATTTATTCCTTTAAAAATAACGATTTCTTAAAAATACTTTTAAAACGATTTAAAACTTAACCTTAGTTAAATAAAATCTTTTTATAAACATTTACTTGGTTTTTCCCAGGGAAACACTTTCCCGTTTCTAAAACATTCCAAAGTACTCTTTTATATAAATCCACTGATTTATTTCAAGTCAATTATGTTTTCAACATAAATTCCAAATCCCATATTTAACTATGACTTCATCCGAAGTTCACACCCAATTTCCCATATCCGGAATTTCACTTTTAAATATACCATTTAAATCATTTTTCTTAAATAAACAATATCGGAGAATTTCTTACTGAAAACCATATCTACCCTTTACTTAAATAAATTCCCAATGAAATACAGCATTTCAAATTATTCTATTTTCTTTTGAAACTTGTTAATTTATAGTTGACAACTCCATTTAAACATATTTTTAATTTCCGGATAACATCATTATTAAAATAAACATCGTTATTTTAAACAATTTATAATTTCAAAAATTTAATTTCCAGAAAACTATACTTTCCATTTACCCATTTTATAAACTTCCCATTATATTCAAAAATCCCAATTTGACCAATTTACATTTCCCATCCAAACCATATTTTCAAATTTTATTCTTTGAAATTCTTATTTTAACAATTCATTTTATTCTGTGAAAACCCAATTTAATCCATTCATAATTAAATTCAGGATTTATAATTTTATACAACAATTTCACAGAACAATTTTAATTCCAGATTTAATCAATCTCAACATATAACAGGTATCACTATCAATTATAAAATAATTGCTACATTGTGAGGAATCCAGTTGGATCCCTCCAACCTGTTTTCCCTGCATCCACAGATATTAGCACATCACAATATACATATCAATCCAAACTGATAACAACAGTTATAATCAACCAATCACACAGATATTTAAATATTATCTATTTAATCTGCCTAGCATCCAGATGTGAGTGAGAAAAACTCACTTTGAGTTTCGGCGAGCGTTCGAAATTTAAATTAAACCGAACAACGTTCGATTTAACCCAAATTCCTACTTGCCCGGAATGATTCCAGAATTGTTCCACTGCGTAGTACGCGTTCCTGCGATTCCAACGGTTCCAGTTTCATCCGAATCTGATACCATATGAACTCGATATGATTTTACAAAGTTTTGAAATTAATTTAAATCAATTTCCATATATAATTTTTTTTTATTACCAAAGCCCATCGGCCGTTGGATCACTCAGCAAGAAAAATCAAGACCGTCCCAATCATCTCCCTTCCTTACATCTTCATCACACGCGGTTCCAGGTTACAACGAACCCAACACGCCACCACGCATCATCCTGCCGCGCCTCCCCGATGCAACCGGAACCCGATCCAAGACCTCCACGTCGTGCGCTCGACCTTGCTCCGCCCACGCCCCAAATCTGAGAGAACTCGGTGTCTCGATGACAACAAAACCCACGTGCGAACGGCCACCGCCTTCCACCCATTCCTGGCCACCACGACGACATACGTGCCACTCCACCGTATGGATGGATAGCGCTCGAGACGATCTACCACTTCCTAGTTGGAAGTTTCTTCAATCGAGACGTGGATTGATCGGTATTTGGAAATGAAATCAGGAGGGTTTCGGCCATTGAATTTGAAATAGAGGCGGCCGGTGATAAAACTTAGGGTTTAGATAAAAATAATAATAATAATAATATATATAAGGGTTATAATATTATTTAATGAATATAAATTTCTCGATTTAACAGTTAATGCAAACGACCTGCAATTCTCACGTTCCGACAGGCTATCCTAGGGTTTTTCTGTGTTCCAGACACAATGGAACAGGTTTCGTAAGCTAATTCGATCGTATGCGCGAGATACGAAATTAAACGATCAATTTAAAATTAAATCGGTTAAATCGATTTCGATGCGTTTCGAGCTACCACGGTCAAACGACAACTCCGATTGCCACGAAAATTGAAATCCGATAATAAATAACTATTACGGATCCAATGGAACTGGTTTCGTCGAATTTCGAGACTGTGCCCCGGAAGGCTATTTTACTCGTCTATTAAATCGTGCGATTTTCGAAATTATCGAAACGCTTAAAATTTCATTTTTAAAATTTTAATAACTTAACAATAAATCATATAAAATGTATAACCACATTTAAAATCATTCCGGCTCAATCCGGACTCAAAATCTGATTATTTGCATTTTAATAATATTAAATTCATTTTTAAATTAATATAAAATTCCAAATAATAATTTATTCACTTTAAAATTCATCTAAAAATCCAACAATATTATTTATAACCAATTGAACTCAAAAATACATTTAAACACCATTTTTATAATCATTTACCCCAAATTCACCTTTTATCCCAATTTCGAATATTTAATTATTATTATCCAATCTCAAATTAAACCTCCACATTAGAAATTATCACTTGTTATTTTAGTTTAAACCAATTCTTTATATTTCAAACCAATTCAAAATCCACATTGAACATTTAAAATGAATTAAATGTTCACAAATTCCGTACTCAAAATTCTGGGATGTTACACTCTCGATCGACCTCGAATCCTTTATCCTTTTCTGGATCCAATCCAGATTCCAATTCACGGATAATCTTGACAAGCTTATCATCTCGCTTTTGGCTCTCACCAATCCTTTCCACAAGAGTGGGTCTTATTGATAAGTTTGCCAACATCTCAGGTTCCAATTCGCATCTAGGCCTGAAGTCAAATCTAGCTAAATACTCGAGATTCTTCCATTCAGAAAACATGGCTCCCAATCCTGCATGTCTTCGACTTAACGCATCTGCCACCGCGTTACCTTTTCCCGGAGTGTAAGCTATACCAAAATCATATGATGCCAAAAACTCTAGCCAACGTTGCTGCCGAAGATTCAAATCCTTTTGGGAGAAAAGATACTTCAACGACTTGTGATCCGTAAACAACTCGAATCGAACTCCCAACAGATAATGCCTCCACATCTTCAGAGCAAATACAATCGCCGCTAATTCCAAATCATGAGTTGGGTAATTCCTTTCATGCGGCTTCAGTTGTCGACTGGCATACGCAACAACTTTATCCTTCTGCATCAGCACTGCTCCAAGTCCAGTACCACATGCGTCGGTGTAAACCACCATCTCATCATTCCCACTAGGAATAGTCAAAACAGGAGCACTCGTCAATCGCTCTTTCAGGATTCCGAAAGCTTGCTCACACTTAGCATCCCAACAGAACACTTGGTTCTTCTTCGTTAATCCTGTTAACGGTGCAGCTACCTTGGAGAAGTCTTTGATAAACCGTCGATAATATCCTGCTAATCCAAGAAAACTTCTCACATCTGATGCATTCTTAGGTCTAACCCAATCCTGGATTGCTGCCACCTTAGCGGGATCAACCGCTATTCCATTTCCAGAAATCACATGGCCTAAGAACCTCACTTCACTCTTCCAGAAGTGACACTTCGAAAACTTAGCCTTCAGCTGATGTTTCCTCAAGATTTCCAAAACAATACACAAGTGCGTCTTGTGCTCTTCTTCAGTTCTGGAATAAATCAGAATATCATCCACGAACACAAGTACGAACTTGTTCAACTGATCTCTGAACACTCTATTCATAAGATCCACAAAATATGCTGGCGCGTTAGTCAATCCAAACGGCATTACCAGCCACTCAAAGAAACCGGATGGTGTCCTAAAAGCAGTCTTCGGCACACTATCCTTCGCTACCCTCAACTGGTGAAATCCCGTTGCCAAATCCATCTGAGAAAACACCTTAGCTTCGTGAAGCTGATCAAACAAGTCATCTATCCTTGGCAATGGATACTTGTTCTTCTTAGTCACCTTATTCAGCTCACGATAATCCACACACAATCTCAACGACCCATCTGCCTTGGTTGCAAACACAACTGGTGCACCCCACTCGGACACACTACGCCGAATGAATCCTTTCTGTAAAAGGTCATCAACTTGCACCCTCAACTCTTGTTGTTCCTTAGGCGCCATCCGCCTAAGAGGCATCACAACAGGTCTGGCTCCTTCAACTAGATCTATCCGAAACTCGATCTCTCTATGCGGCGGCAACCCTTTGACTTCGTCAAAGACATCCTCGAATCCATTAGCGATCGACACTGATGACAGTCCATCCCGTGGAACAACCAGCGAATACATGAAGCTCATGAAGACGCCTTCCTCATGCTTACATCGTATCACAACTTTTCGCCCCTCCACATTCTCGACTGTCACTTCCAGCTTTTCGCAATCAACCTTTGCCGCATACTTCCTAAGCCAGTCCATACCCAAGATAATTCCGAACCTCGCAAAGTTCAGAACAAAACAATCACAAACAAAAGAGCAACCATGACTCGATACAACTAGACCACGGCATAACATACACAAACAAGACGAACCCCCAACTGGATTAGTCACAACCAATGGCCTATCAACAATATCCGGCTTCAAATCTAACCGGCCTACTAGTTCATTACAAACAAACGAATGCGATGCTCCAGTATCAAACAAAACTCTAACTGGAATACCACATAGGAAAAGAGTACCTTGAACCACCACACTCTTTCCCTTCTCTTCAGCAGTAGGAGCTTTCGAAGACGACGGAACAGCTCCCAAAGCATAAGCTTGCACAATCTGCTTGTCCCTCCTCGGCTCTGGACAATTCTTACTGAAATGTCCCGGCTTGTCACAGTTGTGACACTTCATCGGCACCTTAGGATTCTTACAATCCTTCGAGAAATGGCCCTTCTGCTGACAGTTGTAGCAAGTCACCTCGCCTTTCGGCTTCTTCTGACCATCCTTACCCTTCTGCTGCTGCTGCTTTCTCTTCTTGTTTCCACCCTGCTGGGGTTTAGACTCTTCCCTGGTCACAACAACAACAGATCCATCCTTAGGAAACAGACTCTCATGCCTGAGAGCTTTCTCCACAAGCTTCTCAAATGAATCGTCCAAATGATCCACCAACTGCCTCCCAAGATAACTATCCAAGCCGGTCACAAACTTCTCATTCTTCTGATAAGCAGATTCAATATATGACCGGGCATACTTGGACAAAGCTTCAAACTCAGAAACATACTCAAGAACAGATCTCCCACCCTGCTTGAGCTCTACAAACTTCTTGAACAGAACAGACTTCTGAGCTGTAGAAATGAACTTAGCTTCAAATCTGACTTGGAATTGCTCCCAAGTAATCTCCTCCTCCGCAGTATTGATGGTAATAGAGTTCCACCAATCAGAGGCTCTCCCTTGAAGCTGCCTTGATGCCAACTTCCTCTTAGTTGCATCATCAATTCCCAAATCACCAAAGATCCTTCTACAAGCATCTATCCATCTCTGGACTTCGATAGTTGATTCTGTTCCTAAGAAAACCTTCCCTCCAAGAGCAGTATAATCCTTGCACAGCTTAGCAAAATCCACTGGTTTCGGAGTTTGGACTTGAACTCCAACATCAACTGCTGCCCCCGGAACTGGTATCCTTCTCATGATCGAAGTCATCATAGCTTCGAACATGGCTGCATAATCAGCAGTCTCTTCAGTAGCACGGCCTTCCCTAGCAGCTGGTCTCCCTCTTCGACTCATTCTCAATATCTATAAAAAGGAATGATTAGAACATCTAGAGAAACAACTGCATAAAGGACTCAACTCTACTAAACTACTATATTATCTATAGTATTCATCCATCAAAATACAATTACGTCTCTCATACGTAGTTACGACGGCGAGCGTTGGGTAAAATCGATTAACCAATGCTCTGATACCAAATGTGACGACCGCCCATGACCCCTGCACCGAATCTAGAGATAGAGCGCTGTAAAGTGTGCCAGGCGACCATGGACGATTATCAAGGTAAGATTTAAAATAACAGAATCTATCGTATTACTCACAGCGCATGGACAAAATACAATAGAACATATGTATAGTGAAGCTTTACAGAACAAAATGACATCATATAAAACTCCATAATAGTTGAATACAAGCATCCACATAGTCGATAATCCAGCCTCACTACATATCTCTCAGAGAATACAAAACAGCGGAATATCCAGTACATAAGAAGAAAATATGCAACCCTCTAGCTCGTCTTCGATATCAGCATCGTGAGAAGAGAACAGCACCTGTCACCTGCTACCTAGTCTGCCCGTCCCAAAATGGACGAACAGCCCAAGGCAATAAGAATTAAAACATAAAGCCTTGAGTCAGACAACAGTCTTAGTGAGCAGTAAATTAACTAACAACATTCCAAAAGAGCGTAAAGGAAAAGGAATAGGAATACACCCCTCCCACTCCAACCTCATTCTACAGTGATAGCCCCCAGACTCACACTAAGCAGAAGCAAACATAGCAGAGCATACAATTTAAAGTAAAGCTACTATCACTCGAGTCAAGGGCGATGTTTTCCAAGTACCAAGGCCTAAATCAGATAAGCACCCAGAAAATACCGCTCTTGAGTCCGAATGACGATACAACCAAACATCCATGACTCTGGCTATCACTGTTATCATTGCTTCGATATCACCGTTAATTGAATGACCGGCACATTCTTTCAGCCATCCGTCAAGGGCTAATGAAAACCCCGGTTCTAGACATAACTCCCGCACGTCGTCGCAGCCCGTGCCTAGGACTATCGAATCTGCCCAGAGTACTCGACCATCAACAGTTGGCCGTTGGGACTATCGAATCTGCCCAAACGTACTCTTGCTTAGAGCATGCTAGAACCTTCAACAACAATGCTATCCAAGCCTCCTAGTCATCCTCCTCGACGACTATTCTCATATCCATTCATTATCCTCAACTTGAATCATATCACCGAGTTATCAACATGCTTGGAATGATCCCGTCTGGATTAGACCAAGTCTTCATCACATGATTGCCTCGCTTCATTACATCCTCGCAAAGCCTCATCTCAACATCACATCATCAAATCTATGCATAAGAGCTTCATCATCCCGCTACATATGCCACGAGCAGCTTTTCCAATTCAAGAGCCTTTCCCTTAGCTTTTGAATCACCTTCGATCTAAATCTAATCATCAATCATCTAGTTCATAACAATCAATCAAATCAAACATCAATCCAAGCAATCAAGCATTCTAAAATGATCTAAGTAGACAATTATAACAATAATGGCATTTTCGTAATTAAAGAGTTGAAAGTCCAATAAGCATGAAAACATGGATTTTATCTCTACAAACTTGATGAATGAACTTGCATAGGTTAACATATGATAAAATGGATGTAACATCATCATGAACAATGGATCTATATGGATCTACACATAGGATGAAGAAAATGCATGGAAATCTCTATTTTAACACCAAATCGAGCCAACAATCCGATATACTCCTTTGGATCCGTGTGAGAGATAATCACCACTCACCAAATCACCTAAACAACCTCAAATCAAAACGCTTCAGATCTGGACAGCGAAGGATCAAGTTTGATCTATCACGAATCCGCTTCAAATGAAGAAATCTCTCTTGAGAAGATGAAGATCTTCAATCTAAGCTCTTGAATCTTCAATTTGATCTTCAACTTGGATGGATGGAAGCACTAGATTAGAGTGGAGAAAAGAAGTGAAGAAGTGTAGAAGTCGAGCTCTCAAAATGGCAGCACTTCGTCGCTTCAAAATCCGGATCCCAAAAATGAAGAGAAGCTCTCCTATTTATAGCAGAAAATACCCTAAGTCGTAACTCGGCTATCTTCTTAAGTCGCTGCCGACTTAACACTATGCCGACCTACGACCTAAAGCTTTGCTATCCTACGACTTAACCAGAAGCATCTGCAACCTAACAACTGCTATCTCCTAAGTCGGTCACGACTTATAGCATGCGCGCCTACGACTCAACAAAACCCAAATCCCCTACGACTTAAGACTCATGCGCCTCTAGCGACTTACCACTAGTCACGACTTATAACTTGGCAGAAGATACGACTTAACAGATCTGTGCTTCTACGACTTAACAAACAACTGGGTTACGACTCAACCCCTAAGTCGTCTACGACTTAACACATAGGCTAACTCTTAAGGTCGCCAACTTGTTAACTCCTTAGGTCGCTAACCCACCCAGTCGACTTAACTTGGTAACAACTTAACCCTTAGGTCGCTTACGACCTAACCAACCAAGCTACCAGACGACCTAACACATAGCGACCTATCCCTTAACTCGGTCACTACGACCTAACTCTAACCTTAAGTCGTCTACAATCATAAGTCGGTCAACCCACTAACTCGTCCAACCGACCTAACTTCTATATGCTCTAAGTCATTGCCGACCTAACCACACTTAACCCAGTAACCACTAGGTCGCTTACTCCACTAGGTCTGCCTACCTTTGAGTCGCCATATCCTTAAGTCGGTCAGTTCTTTAGGTCGTTAACTCGCCCTGCCGACCTAATACTTAACTAAATCCTAGGTTGCATAATTCTATAGGTCGCTCCAACTAACCCACGACCTAACACTAACTCGCCGAATTCCTTAACTCGGTCACGACTTAGCTCTTAGGTCGTTCACGACCTAGGACTTAGACAAATCTGCCTAAAAATCTGAAATGACTTAAAAATGCAAAAATTCCAGATTTTGACGAACTTGTCGATCCGTAAAAATACGGGTCGTTACAGAAGCCCACTTCACCAGAGATGAAATTCTAACAAGCCCTCTTCGGAGGCACATTTCACCAGTGTAGAAGTGCAAAATGCTCCTCTTGAGAGGCCCACTTCACCAGAGATGAAATGCCAAATTGCTTCTCTTCGGAGACCAAAAATTGCCTCTCTTCGGAGACCAAAATCGCTTCTCTTCGGATACCAAAAGACCTCTTTGGAGGCACACTTCACCATGCTTGAAGTACCAGACATAAGCCCTCTTCAGAGGCACAAAAACAAAGCCTTCTTCGGAAGCGCTAAACAAATCAAAAAATTCTTCATAAAGTTCACTTCACTGCATAGGAAAATTCACTTTTTAACAAATAAAAATGATCATCCCCAAAAGTTGAAGTGTTCTTCAGAAAGAAAGAGAAAGTAAAAACTTCTCTAAAGACGAGATATACTCTATTAAAAGCAGAATGATTCTTCCCTTAAAAGTGGAGTAATTATTCTATGAAATAAGAGTATTAGTCTTGAAAAAGCTAGAAATATTGCAATGCACTTACGGTATGGGGGCAATACTATACAATACAATTATATTAATAAAAGTAACATGCAAGCAGCATACCACAAGTTCATTGCAATATCACGAAAAATAGATCGTTTATTCTACACTAAAAATGAGAAACAGATGCGTTCTCACATACACAAGAATTTGTACATAAGTAAAATAGCTATTTTATTCAATACTATGAAATTTTTTTTTACATTGTGTAGATCACAAAAAGAAGCGGAGACCGGTATCCGCACAACTTCCGGTCGATACATGCAAAAAGCAGAAAAGACAAAATCAAACTCATTTCTCCTTCTTCCCACCCTTGGAGCTTTTACCCGGCCTGGTAATTAGTTTCAGAGGCCGTATCAGAGAAGAAGGAGAAAGAGACTCAACCGGATCGACTTCTGCTTCATCTCCAACAGCAGAAGAACTTTTCTTTCCTTTCTTCGAAACCACACGTTTCCCCTTCTTCTTGGAAGAAGACTCACTCCCCGGAGTAAGAAATGTAGAAAGCTTTGTGTCGTAGTCAAAAGACTGCTCCAGGGTCTTCTCACTATCTTCCAGATCTTCTGCTTTCTGCTCCTGAGAAGCAGGTGGTTCATCCAAGCCTTGAAGGGCTGCTATCTGTTCTTCCTGTGAACCTGGTTGAGAAGCTGGAAGAGGAGTAACTCGAGAAGAAGGAGGAACGGTAGCTGAAGAAGGAGAAATTGGTGCAGTTTCCGGCGCGTCCGCTGCATAATAAAAGAAGTTAAAATCAGTACTCTTTAAAATGAGATATTGATTCGTCAAGGCTAAAGTAATAAGTAAGAAGATCATCAAGCCCAGTTAAATCAAATAAATGGTTCACCGGGACTGGGTCGACGTCAAAGTTACCTGGAGAAGTCGACTTGGCGAGATCAGTTTCAAATTTCTGAGCCGCAATATCTTCCAGCGCTTCTTCTTCTGTGGGAGTCGTAACAATATCTTTGGCAGGGAGTGAAGAGTGAGAACTAGAACCAATGATATCAACATCAGCTGAGACCGAAGTATGAACAGGGGCAGCAAGAAGTATTTCTTTTTCGGAATGCTTCTCCCCCGTGGCTTCAGCTCGCACTCGGGCAAGTTGTTCTTTTCCCATGGCAAGGGCAGCACGAGCTTCTTTGTCAAGGTAGCGTGCCTCAAGTTCCGCTTCATCATAGCCAGCCCCGCCAAGCATGTCAACCGCTACTTCCCACACTTCGGCCAGGGTAACCTCATAGTCAGGACCCAGAAAAGAAAGACTTCCACGACCCAGAACGCTGTGTAAATAAAAGTCGAATAAGGTAGAGCTGATGTTTGCTTTCGTTGCCTCATGTGATTGCTCAGCCACTTCTTTTTCGGCAACGGCAGCAACTCGACCAGCAATAGCCTCATCACGCTCTGTCTCAGCTTTAGCGAGTCGAGACTTTAATAATTCAATCTCCACGTTCTGGGAGGTGACTTTTTCCTGCAGTTCAACATTTTCTGTGAGATATTTCTCAGCAATGTGCTGCTCAACTGCAAGCTTCATTTCGGCATCCCTTTGTGCAGCATGTGCGTCCCGCACTTGCTTTTGAAAGACTTCTTCTTTTTGAGTATGTGATACAGAAGAAGAGGTGAGATCTTCCTTAAGCTGCTTGACTTCAGATTCAAGCCTTGCATTATCATCCACGATGCTCGTCATCTCGGCATCATGCTGCTTACACCACTTATCCCATTCAGCCTTATCATTCTCCAAAGTCAGCATGTTTTCAAGATTCATATGATTGACTCTCTGGAGTTCATCAACAAGCTTTTGCCATTGCGACATCCTATCAATGTCAAGCTTAACTGCATCGAGATTTCTAAGCATGGCTTGCTTATCAATCGGGACCAAATCCAGGTCAAAACGCACTCCTTTTAAACACCAGTTCGGAAACCGGCTTTGAAGCGTTGGAGGGCCATCTTTAACCTGATATTGGGGCCTGCTGATGATCGCTTGAATGTCATATTTCTTTAAAGGAGGAGAGCTGGCCGGAACATCAGAAGAGATAGGAGCATTAGTTTTTTCAGAAATTGAAGACGCATCCTTTTCGCTAAGTTTAACCCGTTTACTTGAGCTGTCAGTAATATGAGTCTTCCCCTTGTCATCATAAGACTTTCGCTTATGGGAATCGTCACTTCTGTGGGAAGAATCATATCGATCAGCGTCTTTTCTTCTCTGCCGCTGCTCATAATCCCATTTTTCTTGAGCCTTCCTTCGAGCCCTTTCCTCATCTGTCTCTCTCTGGTCACCAAGATATTTCCTAAAGTCATAAGATCCACGGCCTCCATGGCGCTGAAATGAGTCATAGTATGAGCCGGTATGCCCCATCGGAGAATCTGAAAATCGAAAAAGAAGTAAAGTTTAGAAATTTCCAGAAAAAGAGGATAAATGCTTATAAGTGCTGAAAAATCCTAAGTGTGTGTGGCGTGCGAACTACGTGCGTCAAACTACAAACCACGTTTTAATGTGGGAACAGAAACGACAGGTGTAGAAGCTGTCGAAGCTTGTTTCAAAGAGGAAGTCGCTTCAATAACAGGAGAGGTTGCTTTTGAAGTATTATCCTTGAAAAGCTCTTGAGAAGTTATCATTATATCACTCAAGTCATCAAAGGTATCATCGCCGTGATGCCCAGTAGAATTCTCTTTCTCAACTTCTGCATCGGCCGACTTGTCAAGAATTCGAGGATTCTCTTCCTCTTCAATAATTGGGGCAAGTGCCGGCTTGCTGGATGACCCCACAACATCAGTGGATGCGGAACATTTTATCAAAGAAACCTCTATGACAGGTACTTCTGATGCAACTTCTTCTGCAGAAGCTGGGGCATTCGATGCCTCTACTTGAGAGCCCGAAGCAGCTAACGTTTCTGCATCAAAACTAGAAATTTCATGAATCCGAGTCGACCTGGAAGGATGTAAAAGCCCAAATTGGTGCAAAAGCTCATCATCTAGTAGAAATTTGGCGCTCCTCTCTTCAATAGCCACCGCACTGAGAGTTTCGAAGATTGGCTGGCGGGCGGAATCCCTAAGCGGAGAAGGAAGTTCTACAAAAGGAAAGGGCGAGGTTAACACGACAACTCAAGTTTCGAAAAGTTCGAAAAAATAAGGAGCGAAGATAAAAGGTCTTACTCCCTACTCTCCAGTTGGTATAGAATCCCGGAGGACAACGAACAAAGAAAAACTGGCTCAAGAACCTGGAAGCGCTTTCGGGAAGACCGATAATCAGTCTACGGTTCCTGGCACTCCTCACAAGTGTGATAGAGGGATGGTCTTTGTTCTTTGCAAATGTGCATAGGAAGCGAATTTCTTCAAAACTGGGAAAACGGTCCAGCGCTCTCCTAAAAAGCACACACAATCCCAGCAGGATGGCGTAGCCATTAGGGTGTAGTTGAAAAGGGGAGATAGATAGTCGGAGGAGAAGTTCTCGAAGACAGTCGTTAAATGGGGGGATAGCTCCACTCAAACACATTTGGCGGTTAACTGCGACAAAGCCATGGGGCGGCCTAGCAGCAGTATCATTTATTCCAGGGAGCAGAGCGTCGGCTTCGGCAATGCCAAACTGGATACATAGTTGTTTGAAAACTTTGTGGCTTAGAGTGGTCGGAGTTCTTTCCGGAGGATCGATCAGTGGGTTGGCAATCGGGAAAGTTTCTCCGGCAGGTTCTGTACCTTCTTGTTGAGACGCCATTCTACACAAGGAACTGGATATTCAAATATGAAGGTGCACGTTTCCTAAAAAGAGTGAAGTGTTGTGCAAAACTAATACAATGACAAGCAAATATAACAGAAACTAAATTAATTGATACTTGTTGATTATAAAGTTTCAGGGCTTGATATCTTAAGTCCAAGTGCAGTGTCATGTTGATGCAAATAAATCAGCTTTAGTTGATCATTTCAATTTTGCTTTAATACTTCACTTAGATTCGTTAGTTCGCAGCATTTCATTCACAAAGTTCATTTAGGTTTGTTATTCTTTGTCGACTAATCTGTCATTCGATGTGGGCAATCAATGACAGTATATTCGTCCCATTTTTCTATGAATGTTGCTTTTAAACAGGTTATTAGCATTAAAGATAAGGCAATCTGAAAAGAAGTACAACAAAGTCCAAAACAATTCAAATTCAAAAATCAGTCAAATTCTGCTCAAATTTCCAAGTCCTAGGTCGTTGGTCGTTCACGACCTAACATAAGTCGGAGCATTTTTAAGTCGTGCTGTTCAAATTGAAGCGTTCAGGGCTGTGCAAAGTTGTTTCAAGTGCTAGGTCGTTCAGCGACCTATCATAGGTCGGGGCATATTTAGGTCGCACAATGCAATTGTGTGGATCAAGGCAATGCAATTTTCTCCATGTCCTAGGTCGCACACGACTTAGCATAGGTTGAGAACTCCTAGGTCGCAAAAGAGGTTGATCAGCTTCGTTTAAGTCACGGATTTTTTTTAGATCGCAAGGCTTAGATCGCCAAGAATCTTGTTACGACCTAACTTTTAAAGTCGTCCGGATCTGATAGGTCGCTGGCTTCATCTCCAAACAATATCTTACTGGATCCAATAACCCGATACTGCTAGTATAAAGAAAACGATTCATCCTCTTCTTGAATCCCATTCATCTCTACATGCCACCGAATCGCCCAGTAAATCAATTTCAAGTCCTTCGATTCATTACAAACATTACCGTGTATTCACGAATCATGTCAACGTGTCGATTGTGATAATCATTCAAAAAACGAGACACAAAAGCATGGAATTGAACTTGGGTTAGAAAACATGAACTCATGATTGGGCGGCGATGATGGTGGGATAGAGATCGAAACTCACTTACGTAGTTTATTAGAAAGAATGAATCGTCGATTAAACAAGTTGAATTCTCCCTTGGAAGTTCAAAGATTTGTCAATGGCAACGGGAAATTAGAGCAGAAGGATTAGGAGGAAGAAGGCGACTTAACAGTTTATTTGGGCTGAGAATGGAAGGCGAATAGGCACGAAGTTTTAGGTCGTCCACGATCTAGCAAGAGTAAGTCGAAGCACACGACCTATGGCATAGGCGTGTACTTCGAGGGGCAAATGTTAACTCCTTTATTTTCGGCGACCTAAAACTATACGACCTAACAGTTCTTCACGACCTATAGAAGCTCACGACCTAAGAGATTTAACGACTTAAGGCAGCTAACGACCTATGGAACCTAACGACCTAAGGGATGTCACGACCTAACTCTTGAAGCGGCTCCACGACCTAAAAGCTTCCCGACCTAACTCCGGATAGAAGCTCCACGACCTAACGACTTAGGAGATATTGCGACCTAGCAGTATTACTACCTAAACAGCTTAACGACCTAAGTTATGTCACGACCTAACGAGTTTAAAAGCTAGCGACCTATGACCTAAGTGGTCTGAACGGTCTACGACTCAAGAGGATCTGCGACTTAACTACTCAGAGGACTTATGACTTAGTGACTCAAAAGAGCTAACGACCTAACTGCTAAAGGGACCTACGAGTTAGCAAGCCTACGACCTAAGAGGCAAATGAGCTAAGACTTCAACGACCTAAAGCTCCCACAACTATTCCTAACTCGCCTGCGACCTAAGACTTGGCAAGATTTACTAAGACTTCATCAGCTGACTTCTTTAGCTGCAAGAGGACTGCGACCTAGCTTAGGTCGCTTGCGACCTACGACCTAACTTAGGTCGTACGCGACCTAAGACTTGGCAAAAATTCTGCTCAGAAATTAACTCCTATAAATAGAGCTCCAACTCCAACGAGCAAAAGACTTTTGGCCATTCATTTCTTCAAGCGCCGTTACTCTATCGAAATCTCCATTCATTCAGCAATCAAAGATCTTCAAACATTCGAGACGCTACAACAAGCTTTGAGAGGAATTCCTTACATCCAACACGGATTCATCGAGTTTCATCGTCGAAGATTGAGCTAGTAGTCAAGATTGTTTCTTGTGATCAAATTGTACTGTTTTCGTAAGAGGTTTGTATCGATTTGTAACCGGATTCAGTAATAAAGAGATTCAAAGTGGACGTAGGCTTAATCTCAAGCCGAACCACTATAAACTGCTGTCTTTTACTGCTTTTTCCGCTATTTTACTGCTTAAATTCTGTTCCCGTCACGCGGGTGGTGCTTTCAAAACTCAACCACACACACCGGGTGTTAGCGTTCACTTTTTTAGCGTTAACATCTACGATCAACAATCGCCGCCATAGTCCTTTGATCACTCATTAACCATTTTTCCTGACCTCTCCGATCATCTTTCCACCTCCAGAAGAAACCTCGACCTCCCAAACCCTTGAGATCATCAGAAATCACCAAAAATGCAAAATCTGTTCGATCCCAAACTGCTCCCTAATTCCATTTCTAAAAATAGTGATTTTAGTTTTAAAAATCAAGTATTTAATTAAGACTTCAAATTATATACTTGACTTAATAAATTAGAATGTTTAACTTTTTACTTATCTTAAGTTAACTCTGTTCTTTTTAAATTTCAGAGATATTCAAGTTTTATTCTAACTTGATTTAAAAATTTAAACTTTACTTCATGATTTAACAACAACTTCTGTTTGAATCTTAAACACTAATAAAGATCAGATCTAGTGATAATGGGTTTTCACCAAATTCTTGAATCTGGAACCAAGAACAGACAAGAGCATATTCATAGCAAACACACCTATATGCATTCATACACACAGAAGATTCACCAAAATATATACATGCAAAGCATACTCATTCCAGTAATCAACATGCAAACATATATTCAATACTTATGCTTTTAAAAATGATGTTACTCACCAAACATGCAGAGCAGAAGACAGGATTTGTTCCTGGAACTGTTTTAATCTGCATTTTGAATCTGGAGTTTGATGATTGATTTTAGTTTTTTGATTACTGTTGTTGATCTTGCCGTAGTTTGCTTTTATGATTTTAAAACTGCATGCTTGCTTCCAGGTTGAAAAATGTAGGCTGGAGTTCCAGATTGCAGAAGAATGTTTGCAGGCCTTGTTTTTGATTTGGAAACTTGGTTACAGTTTGATCTTTGATTTGGAAAATGTATAACAGTTTGTCGATTTTGATAATTTCTGGTTTGAGGAGTTTTTGGATTACTGATTATCAGATTTGTATTAGAGAAAGGTTTGAGTTTCTCTTGTTTTGAAAAGGAAAATAGAAAGGAATGAAGTGAAGAAATGCAAATGTTTATATATAAGTACATTTGTGATAAAAGAAAACTAAAATTAAAATCTTGACATTTGTCATTATTATACACTTATCATTTAACACTTGTAAAATGAGGCCTTAAGATAATAACACATGTCTTTTAAGTAATTTTTCATATTTTTATTTATTTTAAAAGTAAATAAAAGTCTTTTCTTTATTTATTAAATACTTATATATATATAATTACTTTTTAAAGAAACAAAACTAATTTATAAATAAAAGTTTATACATATATTTTTAAAATCCAAAACAATTTAAATATCTATTCTTTTGAATTTCAACTTTAAATTCAAATTCAAATCAAATTAAATCCTAAGATTCAATTTAAAAATTAAGTTATATATATATACACACATATATAACTATTTATTCAATTTAAAATAACAATTCCATAATCTTTAAAATCCATTCATATTTATAAAATTAATACATTATACTTATTATTTAAAAATAACATATTTGATAATTTAAATAATTTATATAAGAGATTATATTATCAAGTAATATTTTAAAAAGAAATAAAACAAACCTTTTGTTAATCTTATTTATATTTAAGCTTAAGTTAAAAATATATCTTAAACAATTTAAACATTTACCTAAAGTATTTTAAAACTATAAGGTTATTTATTTAAATAACTTTGAAAAGTTCATATTAAATTAAGTCTAAATTTCCATTTAGCAAAGCTTTTCTATTTACAATATATACAAATAAATATATATATATATTACAAATAGAAAATATCTTACTAGCTTTTAAAATATAAAATTCACCAATTAAATACTTATTTAATTAGATTATTAAATTAAATTCAAATTTTATTATCAAAGATTATCAAATCAATTTAATTATTTAACAGATTATCAAATTGATATTGCTCAAATTTCCGGGATATCACATTCCTCCCCTCTTAAATTAATTTCGTCCTCGAAATTTAAACAAAGGTAATTTAATAATCTTATTAAAGATTTTAATTTTAAATCACAAGCATATATTATCATCCATATGCTAACAACCCTAGCAACCAATTCATCTAATCAAACAATTCTAATTATCCAGACAAAATTCTGGATAGAATTCCTTAGAGTTTCCCAAGTATAAATACCGAGATACTCGCTCTACAGAATCCAAACTATCTACAGAACTAAACAGGATATCAGACTACAGACGAGTCTGACTCAACTACCAAACTTCCTGAACTGCTGGTTCCAAAACCAGAGATAGACCAAACACATACTCCCTCAGAGATATGTAAAATACATTGAATCCCAATTATCCAAACTGGCAATTCAATCCTGAAGACCAAATACTTATCCAAATCAGAACATAGAAGAGATCCAAAACACAACTCTACTTCACAATTATCAGTAGATTCCAAACTTACTTCTCCTATCTAGAGATGCACTCCCAAACTGCTTTCGCTGCACCACTTTGATCTGATGAAGAACACAAGAATAGACTAGACAACATATCCCAGAAATGTGGTCCAACAAATCCATAAAGAAAACTCAGATACTCCATCAAAACCTGAGCTGCTTCACCAAACTCTATCTCTAGCAATCATCCTTCAACTAAGCTGAACCACCGGTATCACTCCTGGAATACAAGTCGATAAGAAAACTCAATCTCCAGATGCGGACAAATCTCTGACTTCCCTGAAGACATTCAGAAAAACTCTGATAACCCAAGAGAATACTCAGCAATCGCAAGTCACTTTTGCGATCAGCCCAGCCAAAAACTTTCCTGCCAACGCAGACCACTCCGAGCTGCACTGCTACCACAGATGCCAAGGACTTCCTATCCAAAGCACTTCGAGAAACTCGAATTCCAAACCAAACAGAAACACCATGCTGAACTCTGCCACAACACCGAAGCATACACACTTCCTTAAACTTGTTCCAAAGAAAACATCTTCGGAAACATCCATAGTCACTGTATCTCATCACACAGCTACTATTACATGAGGTATCAAGATACCATCACTCGCTTCTGCCTAACCGACAGATCCAAACTATCAAAAATCCGCTCACACGAGCGCGATCAAACTTGCATTTCAATGATGAACTCCGAACCTTAACAGATTTCCTTCAGAGATTAATGAAATCCTTACACCATATCAAAGTTCACTCGAGACGGTATTGGGTTTACAGTCTCGACAAATATACTTCCAACCTCAACATTCAAACTCCAACCATTGGTAGTTGTGTTTCTCACACCACAACCTTATCTACCTTTATAGCTCATATTAGAAAACCCGAACAGGTAACCCAACAAATAGGTAGAAATAAATAAATAAATATATATATATATAGTTATAAAAATTTCAAATACGCGCTCTCAAGATAGACACCGCTCCAGAGCTTAGGTATTCGCTCAACTTATCGCTCTGATACCACTGTAACGACCCGCCACTCATTCCACAGAATGATGCATCATTAATAAGAAAGAAAGGGATAGAAAAGAGAAAAGAAGAGAAGAAAGAAAGAAACAACATCAGAATCTCAACAGCGGAACGAATGAAATATAATATAACACATAAGATAATACATAGTATCTTATACATCAGAGTTACACAGATTATACATCACATACTAGACAATTATAAACACCTGTCTAATTATTACAACTCAATACAATACAGAGATCAATACAAAGATCAACATAGCGGAACTACTATCTATATCTACAACGCTGAAGCCTCCTGCTCCATTGCTCCTCCACAATTCATCAAAGCTAACCTGAATCCCTTGGCTACTCGTAAAAATTTGAGTACCCAAGAGTTTATAAAACAGAAATAAACACTTGGGTCAGACATGGGTCTGGTGCTTGCTTAACTTCAAAACCTTTTGAAAACAAAGGTATCACGTAAGACTTCCCACACATAAACATGGAAAAGTTTTTACCTTACGCTAACCAAAACATTGATAGGAAATCCAGTTATATTATAATAGGTCTAGGGTTTTCAAATAAATATGAAATAGCTGAAATTGTTACATTATTAAATTCCAGCATACTAGCCACAAAGTGGGTTATACAATCAAGTCCGTTATCACTTATTGGAGATTGGATTCCATACAATGGCAGGGCTACCGGGGTACCGCCCGTCACAGTACGTGGCCTAGATCACCATACCGAGGATCACTCCCAATCCCCTACAACATAAGGTCGGAACATCCCTTACTGGATAATTCCCGCACAAGATACCCCATGGTTGTCATGACCAACCGCACACTAAATCGAAATAAGAAGGGACATAACGACCCGGAAATTTCGAACCCGAAAATTTCAGATAGTTAGAAGAAAAAGAAAAGAGATAGAAGAAAGAAACAGAACAAGACACAGATTCTCACATTCGCAGCGGATCAAAATACAATATCAAATAATAATATCAGTTATACAAAGAAAACTGTATTTGTTAATTACATTTTAATACATCAGAGTTATAACATTCACAAATATACTAGACAGTTAGAATTAACATGTCTCTAACAATTATAATATATCACAGCGGAATATCCTCCATACGTTCCTGCCATCCAGCTCGCCTCCTAAGCTCCAGAACGTCCTTACCTGAAATCTGTAATACTCGGTCTGAAAATGAAGAAAATGTCCTTTTTGTTCAACTTAAAATTTCTCTACCATTTCAATCTTAAAATTCATGAATTCTTTTTCTAAATTCATCATTTGTAATCACTAATCAGATTATAGAATCAAGTTTTAAATTAACATTTTCGAATTTGACCCATTTCTTTGATTTCTACTGTAATCTTTAAATTTTGAGTTAAATGTTTATTACATATCTTTGAATCTATTTTTAAAATTTAAAGTACATTGTTAGGAACTCTTTCCATTTACACAACCTAGACTAAAATCAAATAGATGTAAAGATATGAATTTTTTTATAAAAATCTGAAGCCTGTACTTAGATAAAACAGAGACAGATATATGTATAGACATGCATATCTTTATATCTACCTATTTATAAACATGCAAACTAAAATTCACTCAATCATTACAGTACATTTCATATCAGACTACTGGAATCAAGATATATAAGTTTAAGGTCTTATAAAAGAGGAGTTTACTTAATTTAAAGATGAACAGAATAGTTAGCTATTTAATCAGACATGCACACTTAAATTTCACATGTATACAGAGTTCATACATATAAAGGAACATGCAAATATACTTCATTCAGAAATCATTCGCAAGCAAGTTTAATTCTATTTTAACTTTTGCAAAAGAATGTTTACTCACCGTTTGAAGGACAGAGCTTTGAAACAGAAGCCTGAAAACTAGAAGCTACTGCTCTTTTGAAAATTTAAAACTTGATTACTCAAGATCTGAGAATCCTTTAATTACTTGGATTACCTTAATCCTAATTAATTACAAATAAATAAATTATCTCTTAATGATTTTCCTTAATTAATCTCCTTTGATTAATTATCTTTAATTACATTCAAGTAATTATCCTTAAATTACCTTCATTAAGTATTAACCCATTTGATTATTATCACTAATTTATTTACCCTTATTAATTCACAAGTAATTAAACTCAAATTACTTCCATTAATACATCATCATTCAATTAATTACTTCCAGTAATTATCTATTATTTATTTCCCTAAATAATCATACCTTATTAATTACATTAAGTAATTATTTATCAAATCATCCATTTATTATTCTAAATTAATTAAACTTAATTAATTAACTTAAACTAATCAAATTAACTTAACTAATCAAATTAACTTAATTAATTACAATGAGTAATTAATTTCTTAATTACTTCCATTAAGTAATTACATTTAAACAATTTTCAAAAATGATTATCTTTAAATTAATTAATCTAATTAATTATTAAAATTAATCACATTATTTAATTATTTAATAATCCTTAGCTAATGATCTTCATTAACAATTATTTAATTACTTTTCTTAAGTAATTAACTTAGATTAACCATTATTAATTCCACAACTGTCACATAGATATCGTATACATCAGAGTTACACAACTTATACATCTCATATTAGACAGTTATAAACACCTGTCTATCATACAACTCTAATACATCAATACAATACAGACACAACACTAACACAGCGGAACCATAATATATCTACACGCTGAAGCCACCTGCTCCAAATCTCCTCCAGAATTCGTCAAAGCTAACCTGAATCCCTCGACTACTCAATACAAAATTGAGTACCCAAGAGTTTAATAAAACAAAAAATAAACACTTGGGTCAGACATGGGTCTGGTGTGAGTAAACGGGTTTAAATTGTTTAACTTTGAAAAACCTTTGAAAAACCTTTGTTTATGGATTATTGCTGAAAGACTTAAAAAATTTATTCAAAGCATAAATAAATTAGGAACCCACAACAGATCGCAGTTACATTCCAGGGTTACCAAGAACTTATAGATTTTCAGTCTTACGCCTGATCAACGTATGACCAAATTTCTGTGAGATCAAGAATGGACTTGTTGAGACATCAAATTATAAAAGTATTTTTATAAAAACTATTCCGCTGTGATATATTATAGTTGTTAGAGACATGTTAATTCTAACTATCTAGTATATTTGTGAATGTTGTAACTCTAATGTATTAAAATGTAATTAACAAATACAGTTTTCTTTGTATAACTGATATTATTATTTGATATTGTATTTTGATCCGCTGCGAATGTGAGAATCTGTGTCTTGTTCTGTTTCTTTCTTCTATCTCTTTTTTTTTCTTCTAACTATCTGGAATTTTCGGGTTAGAAATTTCCAGGTCGTTACATTTGGTATCATAAATAAAGCATTTAAAACAATTTACTTTTATCTTAAAGTAAATTAAGATTTAATAATTTGGGTACTCGGGGTTTCTCGAGTCATTTGAGTTTTTGCTCGGGGTAGATAGGGGTTTGACTCGAAGTAATTTAGTTTTGGCTCGGGTTGAAGGGTATTACAGGTTTACAGAAACCTGTTTGTTCAGTTTTTTTTTTAAATTTTAAAATGAAATTTAAAACTGAAGTTTAAATATAAAAGTAAAGTTTAAATAAGTTTAAATCTAGTTTTATTTGGAGTTTAAGTTTAGATCTCAGTTTTCAAATAAGATAAAGTTTTAAAATTTGAATTGATTTAACTACTTTAAAAAGGGTTAAGTAGTTTGAATTTTAAAAATGAAGTTTTAAATTGTAAATAGGATTCTAAATATAAAGATTAACCTGGAATCAAAAGTTAATATGCATTTCAATTTTGAAATAAAAAGAAGTTTTTAAATTTAAAATGTTTTAAACAATTTGAATGTTAAAGTGTATTTTTAATTGATTTGAATTTAAAATGAATTTGGTTTTAAATTTGTTTAATTAAGTGAATATTTATTTAACATGTGATTTAAAAGGATTTAAATGGTTTTAAACTTTGTTAAAGTTAAATTTGTTTTCATTTTAAAATCTTAAATTTAAAATGAAATTGAAAAGTAAATTTAAAAGTTAGCTCTGATACCACTGTAACGACCCGCCACTCCTTCCACAGAATGACGCATCATTAATAAGAAAGAAAGGGATAGAAAAGAGAAAAGAAGAGAAGAAAGAAAGAAACAACATTAGAATCTCAACAGCGGAACGAATAATTATATTAATAACATAAGTATTACATAATATACAACGACTATCAGAGTTACACAGATTATACATCACATACTAGATAGTTATAAACACCTGTCTAGTTATTACAACTCAATACAATACAGAGATCAATGCAGAGATTAATACAGTGGAACTACTATATATATCTACAACGCTGAAGCCTCCTGCTCCATTGCTCCTCCAGAAAATTCGTCAAAGCTAACCTGAATCCCTTGGCTACTCGTAAAAATTTGAGTACCCAAGAGTTTATTTTCCGTTTTATAAACTCTTGGGTACTCAATTTTTTACGAGTAGCCAAGGGATTCAGGTTAGCTTTGACGAGTTTTCTGGAGGAGCAATGGAGCAGGAGGCTTCAGCGTTGTAGATATATATAGTAGTTCCGCTGTATTAATCTCTGCATTGATCTCTGTATTGTATTGAGTTGTAATAACTAGACAGGTGTTTATAACTGTCTAGTATGTGATGTATAATCTGTGTAACTCTGATAGTCGTTGTATATTATGTAATACTTATGTTATTAATATAATTTATTCGTTCCGCTGTTGAGATTCTAATGTTGTTTCTTTCTTTCTTCTCTTCTTTTCTCTTTTCTATCCCTTTCTTTCTTATTAATGATGCGTCATTCTGTGGAAGGAGTGGCGGGTCGTTACAGTTTGACAAATGTCAAAGTTTAAATTAAAGTTTATAATTCAAATCAAATACGCCATGGAGAAACTTTTCAGAGGAGCAATGGAGCAGGAGGCTTCAGCGTTGTAGATAAATAGATTTTAAAGAAATTGAATGTGTTGTTATAAATAGTTTTGGATTTTAAAATATATGTATAAAATTGTATTTATAAATATAATTAGTTTGTTTCTTTATAAGTAATATATGTAAATAGATAAGTATTTAATAAATAAAGAAAAAGCTTTTATTTACATTTAAAATAAATAAGTGTTACTTAAAAGACAAGTGTAAATCTCTAAGGCTATATAGTAACAAGTGTTAACAAATTAACTATGGTAAATGACAAATGTCAAAGTTTTGAATTTTTGTTTTTCTTTTATTTGAATAAATCATTTTAACCTATATATTCATCTATCTCTCATCCCATTTTCTTTTCTATTCTTTGCAAAACTCAAGAAAAACTTCAGCCTGAGTATAAAAAAAAACCTGAAACTCAAACAAATTCTCAAATGAAATCTTCTAAAAAACAATCAGTAATCAACATTCCTTAAACCCTCCACAAAACCAGAAACTTTTATAACCTGTAATCAATCCTCTGAAAAGTTTCTCCTTCAACTCTGTAATGCATTTCTTCAAAATCTGAAAATAAGAGCCTGTAAAAAATCAAAACAAAAGACTGCATTTTTTTCAAAGTCTGGAAACCTCAGGATGAAGTAGCTGTGTGATGAGATGCAGTGACTATGGATGTTCCCAAAGATGTTTTCTTTGGAACAAGTTTAAGGAAGTGTATATGATTCGGTGTTGTGGCTGAGTTCAGCATGGTGTTTCTGTTTAGTTTGAGGTTCGAGTTTCTCGAAGAGCTTTGGATTAGGAAGTCTTTGGCATCTGTGGCAGTAGTGCAGCTCGGAGTGTTCTGTGTATTGGCAGGAAGTTTTCTGGCTGAGCAGTTTTCTAAAGGTGGAGTTTAGAAGCAGCAAAGTGGATCCATTTCTTCGATGGATTGGATAGTTAAGTATGAACTGTTCTGATTTGTTAAGAGAGAACAGATTTCTTTGGAATTAGACTGGGTTGATTGCAAAAGTGACTTGCGATAGTTTGAGTATTCTCTTGAGTTATCTGAGATTTTCTGGGATGTGTTGTCCAGTCTGTGCTTGTGTTCTTCATCAACATTTTCATTCTACTCCAGATTAGAGTGGTGCAGCGGAAGCAGTTTGGCGAGTGCTCCTGTTTGTCTTTTCCAAATAGGAGAAGTTAGTTCGGTCTTCTGATGTTTGTGAGTAGAGTTGGTGTTTTTGGTCTTAGTTGATCTTGAGGAGATCATTGTGTGGGGTTGTTTTTGGTCTAGTTTGTTTCTAGAAGCATCGGCGAAGGTTAAGCTGATCAGGAAGGATGAAGTCAGCCCAGGATCGTTTGAAGGATTTTGTGGATAAGAGACGGAGGAATTTTGAATTCGAAGTTGGAGACTTCGTTGTTGTTGAAGTTTTCTCTGGTAAAGGGAGCTATAAGATTGGGTAAGTCTGGGAAGTCAGCTCCGAGAAATTTTGGATCTTTTCTGTGTTCTGATTTGGATAAGTGCTTTGATCTACTGGATTGAATTGTCAGTTTGGATAACTGGAATTCAATGTATTTTACGTATCTCTGAGGGATTACGTGTATGATCTATCTCTGGTTATAGAACCAGCAGTTCTGGAGTATTTGGTAGTTGAGTTAGACTCGTCTGTAGTCTGATATCCTGTTTAGTTCTCTAGATCTAGATGAGTAGGAGTTCTATAGCTTAGTAGTATTGATTGTTTGGATTCTGAATAGCGAGTATCCCGATATTTATACTTGGGAAACTCTAGGGAATTCTATTCAAAATTTCGTCTGGATAATTAGAATTGTTTGATTGAGTGAATTGGTTGCTATGGTTGTTAGCATATGGATGATAATATATGCTTGTGATTTAAATAGATTATTAAATTACCTTTGTTTTAAATTTCGGGGACGAAATTATTTTAATGGGGGAGGAATGTGATATCCCGGAATTTTTGGACAATATCAATTTAAAAATCTGTTTAAATAATTAAATTGATCTGATAATCTTTGATAATAAAATTTGAAAATGCTGGAAATTTTCAATAACGATAAATGATTTAAAATTGATAAGCATAAAGAATTGAACTGAATATGGAAATCTAATTGAAGTGTGTATATAAAGTAAGTTGAAATCAAAGAAATTGAAGAAAGAAAAAGTTTGCAAACAAACTTTTATTTGAGATATGAAAACAAATTAGCAAGTGAAACTACTAAAGAAAATGGTCAATTAAATATTAATTGAGATAAGATGAATAAAATTCAGTATTCAGGGTTTGAAACCAAATTGAATTCTAATGGAATTGTAAAGACAAAAGTGAATAAAATTGAATATAAACTTCAAGAATGAAGTGAAACAAATCCAAGAAGTATATAAAATGTTTATCTTGAACTTAAGAAATGAATAGTGAATTTTTAAGAGAAAATTGGTTTAACTAAATTATTTGATGATTGATTTATTTAAAGGTAATAAATTTGTTTAATAAAACTTATTTATTTGTTTTAGTTATCAAAGAATATTTTATTAAATGGGAAGTAATTTAAATAAATAATTAGCTAGGTAAACTTATCAAAGGGAAATAATTGTTCAATAAGTTCAAAATATTAATAAAATGTACTAGTTGGTTTAAAGTAACCCATTTAATCACTTTAGTTACTAAAAGATTTTCAAAGGGGAATTAGTAGTTAAATTAAATTATTGGTTAATTTAATTAACGGTAATTGATTATTCGACTTGTTTGAATATTAATAAAATCATATAATTGTTCATACAAGGTCAAATTCATGAAAACAAGTCGAGACGGTAGTGGACTGCAAATAAAAAGCAAAGGTGAGTTAATCTCACTCATCTGGTTGTTATTTAAATTTAAATAGTTAAATTTAAATATTTGGATGAATGATTGGATTGATTTGATATGATAGTATATATAGTAGTATATATATCAATATATATATTGGAATATGTATATATTGGAGTTGATATTCCCGCATTATATAGCGGATGAGACCCTATGCGCCGCATAATAGCGGATGATAATATTTAATCCCATATACCACGATATTCCACCTCGAAGTGGAATTGGTATTTTATGTTGTGCTAACATCTGTGGATGCAGGGAAACAGGTTGGAGGGATCCAACTGGATTCCTCAAAATATTTAATTTTGTTTAAATATTCTGTGATATGATTTTTGATATTCTGTGATGAATTATATGAATAATTGGATGTTATGGTTTGGTTGGCCCTATTTGGATATGCTGGGTTATCAAAATCTCAAGAATGGAATTTTTGAAAAGAAATAAAGGAGTAAATTTTTAAGTAAATTAATTTTAGTAAATTGGAATAAATTAATAATGAATTGAAAATAAATAAAATAAAAGTGATCGCAAAATTCTAACAAATTTGGAATAAGAAGATTTTGAATTAACAGGGGAAATAATAAATTGTAAAGCTGTGACGCCCCACCTCTATACCCACGCTAACCAAGAACCCTACGATGTAGTGCTGTCAATTAGCGCGGAGAATAAGGCTGTGGAGGAGCGACCATCCATGTAACTTCTTTGTGCGAGCATCGATACGTCAGATAGAATAGAATGCATATCTTTTAAGGAGGAAATCCGACATACCGATACAAACACAAAGCTATCACACGGTGGCTATATATAATCTTCGGAAACAAACATAGAAATAATCATAACATAAGTCAGTCACAGACATCCATATCACAAAGGCGGAAGGAGATATGAATAAATATATATATCACATGAAAGTGTACATCAGAGTAGTGGTCGGAAAGATCCACAATAATACAAAAGAATAGCATCACGTGCTATACAAAAGAATAAGTACACAACATAGAGTCTATATCTCAAAGGTGTACATCCAAAAACTACTAATCTAGGTAGTTAGCCAAAAGTCAGAATAATCCTGAAGAGAAGTCAAGCAGAAGCACCTGTAACATCTCGGTCTGACCCGAGTATTATTTATAAGAAAATAATAGACGGATCAGTCTAACTATAAATATCAGATGATATGGTATACAGTAAAAGGCATGACATGAACATGTAATAACCATAGCGACATACTACTATAAGTATGTAAATGATAATCAACAAAAGATTAATCAATATCACAAGAATCTTCTCAAAGATAAAATAGGGTATCATACCCTAAACTTGTATTCATAACAAGTCAATAACACATGAATTCACCAATGCACAAAAACTGATATCATATCAATGAAAATCATGAAAATTGGTGAAGCACAAAATTCCAGAAATCATCATCAGAAATCCAGAAAACACATAAAAAGGGGGGAGGCCTAACACATGAATGGGAGCATGAAAACTCACCTACGCGTAAACACATGACGAGAAGTTATCTCATGGAAGCTATCCATTAAATTTTCACACAGGAATGGCCCGAAGACCGTAGGAAATGTGATGGCGAAACATCACATAATCGGGGTATAGTCTCCCACGTAGACAAAGAGACATCGCTCAATCGCTAGTCTAAATCACAAAAATGATCGTCATGATCATAAGGAAGTGTCAATCACACCAAGCTAGTAAATATATGAGTTTAGCTTCATGTCCCATAACCACTTGCTTAACTTAAATATTTACGAACAAGCTGTAAATCTTCACTAGGAAATTGTCACAAAAAGGGTTCAATCGAACAAGTCCAAGAGCTAACCGACGAAGTGAACGCAAGCGTTTCATACCACTCGTTTTACTAAGTCGTTTAAGTCGATTTCTCATTCGAGTGAAGTAAAGGCTTGTATATACTAGTAGATTGAAAATCGGTTTGAGAAAACGAACTTTTGATATTTAAAATAGTGTTGAAATCGCTTTGATGAAAGAGTTTTGATATTTACTATTAGTATTGAAACCTTCATATATCTTTAAAGTGACAAGTCATAAAACGATTGTAGAACAAATCAATTCACGTTCGAAGACGTGAGTAAAGTCCAATGAAGTCAATCCCAAAACCATCAAAGTAGAAATTCTGATAAACGTTTTTCAGAAGAGATTGCCTACGCAGAGTAATACGGGGTTCGACCTGCCCGGTCAGGTCGCGGGGGTCCAGGGGGCAGCGCCCACGGCGGGGTGCGGGGCAGCGCCCCGTCACGGTACGACTTAGCGAAGGAAAGCTGGTCCAGCGACCTAAGGAGAAGTAGGTCATACGACCTAAGGGAAAGACTGCCGTGCGACCTAGCTGAAGAACAGGTCAAATGACCTAAGTACTAACTCGCGAGCGACCTAAGGTCTGCGACCTAAATGCGAGCGACCTATCGAAGTGCGCGACCTAACAGTGAGGCGCGACCTAAGGTGATTCGCGACCTAAGGGTACGCGACCTAACATGGTTCGCGACCTAAGACTCGCGACTTAAAGTTTGCCTGGGGAATTATAGGTCGGCAACGACCTACGACTTAACAAAAGTCGAGCGACTTAAGAGGCATGGGAACCAGCGACCTAAAACTGGCGACCTAAGGATACGCGACCTAAAGGCTTGCGACCTAAAGGCACGCGACCTAGAGGTGAACGACCTAACGAGGTCTAGGGGAAGCGACCTAAAATGCTTCGACTTAAAGGTGCACGACTTAAGGTCTTACGACCTAACAACTTGGCTAGGCACGCGACCTAACGACTTAACTGGGCATGCGACCTAACGAATTAGCAAGGCACGCGACCTAACGACTTAAGCTTTGAACGACTCAAGGAGTTAACTCGCGAACGACCTAACACTTAACTCGTAACTGACCTAAGATTTGCCTGAAGGTTATAGGTCGGCAACGACCTAAGACTTAACAAAAAATTGAGCGACTTAGTGGTTTGCCTAGGAATTTTAGGTCGGCAACGACCTAAGACTTAAAGCTGTTTCAACCTACGACTTATTTCCCTGCGACCTAAGCCAGAACGACCTAAGCACGCAAGCGACCTAGGCCTTAACTCGTGAACGACCTAAGAAAATGGGTGACTTTTCAACGCGCGACCTAAGGCTTAGCGACCTAACGAAGCCAGAGCGACCTAAGTGCAGGAATTTCCCAAAAACGCTGAAAGTTGGAGTTTTTCGCCGATTCGATCCAAACCAAAAGCAAATATTCATACAAATGCAATAGGGGATCATTCCCAACAGCCCAATGACATCTATAAGCAAGATGTGAGATCAAAAATCTCACCTTTTCCACGAAATTGATGAAGATGAAGATTTAAAGCAAGGAGAAGCAATCCAAAGCTTGAATCCACAATCTTCTACTTGAATTTGATGTTGAATCTCGGATTTGCAATAGAATTTGAGTTGGGAGTTTTAATTTCTCTTTCCCACCACCATTTTTGACAAAGCTTGAAGTGTTTGAACAAATGAGAAAGAGGGTTGGGCTGAACTAAAGTGGTGCAGTCCAAACCAAAGTCAAAGGCGGGAAAAAGTGTCGAAAATTTCACTATCTCCAAACATATCGAAGTTTACACTAAAAAAGATCGCAAACGTCATTTTGAACTCAATGGGAGTGGTCTCGAGTCCTAATTTGACCGTATGCAAAAAGTAGCTTTTCGGACTAACATCCGACTAACGATAAAATATTTAAATATAAAATCGATAGATATGCGGGTTGTTACAAAAGCTTAAGTGATATTATTTGAAAGAATAAAGAATTTATTTTTAAATTTAAGGATTAAATTTAATTAAGTGATAAAGAAGGAATTTTTGGGAATCTGAAATTGGTATTTTCAGTTAAAAGGATTTTTACACATAATTAAGAAATAAAATCCAAAAAATAATGTATTTTGAAATAAATGAAGTAAATAAGGAAATTTATTTTAAAGTGTAGAAAAATTGGAAAATCAATTGGAAATTGATTTAGTTGTTGAAATTGGAATGTTAAAGGAAAGTGAGATTTTGGAATTTATAAACTAGGTTTATAAAGTAAAATAAAATATCAGTGGATATTTGAAAATATAAATTCAAGGTGGGAATTTATAAAGGGATATGAATTGATTTAAAAATAAATGTTGATTTATTTTTAAAAGATGTGAAGAGAAGTGTATTTCCTTGGATAGCCAAGTACGTTTTCAAAGCAATTTGAAATATAAGTTAAAGGTTTTAAGTATGTTTTTAAAAAGCATGTTTTAGGAAAATTTGTTTTTTTTTCTAAATGTTAATTTCCAAAATAAGTATTTTCAAGAATCTATTATTGTAGTAATTATATAAAAGTGATTTGGTATTATGTTTTAAAGGAGAAATTTAGTTTATATTTATAAAGCGGTTTTATTTTAAATATCCTTAAAGTATATATTTTAATAAAGCATTAAACTAGTTTTATAATTTCAAAGTTATAAAGTATATTTATAATAAAGTGTTTTAAACTATTTTAAAATCTAAAAGTATTTTGTACTTGGTGTTTCAGTGGAAATAAATAATTTGGGAAATGCATTCCGTGAAAGGAAACTGTTTTGGAATTGTTTCAAAGGATGGAAAATGGTAATATATCTTGCGAAGATATTTTGAGGTTAATAAATAATTTGGGAGAATTATTTATTGTTTGATGGATGTTTGTGAATGTTGATTGATAGTTAAATAACCGACTATCAATACTGGCCAATGCGCTGATCGTTTCGGAGAGTTCGGGATCGAGATTTATTTCTCGAAAACCACTTCGATCCGGTTTGTACGTTTCGTGGGGAAACGGGGTTGATATTGGAAATGGGATGCTGTTTCAGTTCCGTTCGGACCCGGAACGGACTTGTATGGACGAATGCTTTCGGAACATCGTCAGCGGACGATGGGCATTCTAAGGGATATGTGCTAAAAGGTAACGCTTAGCCTCGAGCCTCATCAACCGGGAATGACTGAAAATCAGGGGTTATGCAGCAAGGCTTCGTGGGTAGCTCCCACTGGAGCGTAAGGTCATCCCT
Organism: Allium fistulosum; assembly: GCA_030737815.1. Lineage (NCBI taxonomy): Eukaryota > Viridiplantae > Streptophyta > Magnoliopsida > Asparagales > Amaryllidaceae > Allium > Allium fistulosum. The sequence goes on along the minus strand of CM060904.1, from coordinate 1,210,571,534 downwards.
GTCTAGATGTCCCTTTTTATTTTGGCATAGTGGTGCGGTTGCTGATCACAACCGTGGGGTGATTTTATTCGGAATCATCCAGTAAGGGATGGTTCCGGCCTTGTGTTGCAGGGGACTTAGGGTAGGTCCTCGGTACGCTGATCTAGACCAGGTACTGTGACAGGTGGTACCCCAGTGCCTAGTCATTCGTTGAAAATCCATTCTTCCTACGTGCCTTGTACGAGTTTTGTTTGTATACCTAGTATGCTGGAATTTAATCATGTAACAATTTCAGCTATTTGAATAAGTATTTGTATATAGACACTATTATAATATCAGAGGATTTTGATAAAAAGTGTTTTGGCTATCGTAAGGTAAAAACCCGACATGTTTATTTGTGGTGTAGTCTTATGAGATGCTTTTGTTTTCAAGGGATTTTGAAACTTTAATAATCAATTTGAGTGTGATTTTCTCACACTGGTATTCCAGACTGACTCGGGTGTTGTTTTATATGATGCTCGGGTCAGACCGAGTATTATAGATTACAGGATAGGATGCTGTGAAGCTCAGGAGACGAGCTGGATGGCGTGATAATTCATACTTAAATTTTGATTTAAACTTTGTTTTTAAATCAAAATTTAAGTATGAATTCAAATATAGAATACAATTTAGATTTTTCAAAGCATTTATAAATACAATTTAATTAATTTAGATAATTCAATTTCTTAATTATAAACTCTTGGGTACTCAAATTTTTACGAGTAGCCAAGGAATTCAGGTTAGCTTTGACGAATTGTGGAGGAGCAATGGAGTAGGAGGCTTCAGCGTTGTAGATATAGATAGTAGTTCCGTTGTGTTGATCTTTGTATTGATCTCTGTTTTGTATTGAGTTGTAATAACTAGACAGATGTTTATAACTGTCTAGTATGTGATGTATAATCTGTGTAACTCTGATGTATATGATACTATGTAATATCTTATGTGATATATATTATATTTCATTCGTTCCGCTGTGAGTATCTGTTGTTGTTTCTTTCTCTCTTCTCTTCTTTTCTCTTTTCTATCCCTTTCTTTCTTATTAATGATGCGTCATTCTGTGGAATGAGTGACTCGGGTGTTACTTTGATGTAATGCTCGGGTCAGACCGAGTATTACAGATTTTCAGGTAAGAACGTTCTGGAGATCAGGAGGCAAGCTAGATGGCAGGAACGTATGGAGTGATATCCGTTGTGTATATTATTGTTGATTATCTGAGACATGTTTTCGAATTGTCCTGTGTTGTGTAATAGTGTAACTCTGATATATAAATGTATAAGTGTATGGATACAGTTCTTTTTGTAAAACTGTTATTTATGTGATATTATATTTTGATCCGCTGCGAATGTGAGGTTTCTGTGTTTTGATGTTTCTGTTTTCTTCTTTTTCTTCTTTTTCTTCTATCTCTTTCCTTTTCTTTTCCTTAACAATTCGGGATTTTCGAAGTCGAAAATTCCGGGTCGTTACATTTGGTATCAGAGATATCAACTAATCTAAGGCATACCATATCATTCAATCACTCATAAGCAAGATTAATCACTTCCAAAATTAATTTAATTTATCTTTAATTAAATTAATTACTAATCTTTAATCACTTAGATTATCTTTACTCAACATTAATTGATTACAAACCAATTAATTAATCATCCTTTAATTATCCATCTTAATTAATCACCCTTGATTAATTATTCTTTAATTACATTAAGTAATTAGTCTTTAATTACATAAATTAATTATCCTTAACCATTTACAGTAATTAACTTTAATTACTTTATTAATTAATTAACTCTTTAATTAATTTTATTAATAAATCCTTTAATTAATAACATTAAATGATTAACCCTTAATCACTTCCATTTAATTACTTACATAATTAATTTCTCTTTTCTTAATTACATTCAGTAATTACCCATTAATTATTTTACTAAGTAATTATACTTAATTAATCATAAGTTAATTTTTTTTATTAATTAGCCTTATTAATTAACCTAAATTTAATTACATTAATTAATTAATCAATAAATCATCACTTAATCTTTAATTAATTCATTAACCATCCACTAATTACTTTATTAAGTAATTAACTTTTAATTTAATTTATTAATTAATTATCTTTAATTAATCTCAATCTAGCTAATTAAGAATAAACTTTGCATTTATATTAAATACTTACTCAAATTATTTACTTCATTAAAACCAAATTTAGAATCAATTTTTAAATAAAATTTACTTTAAACAAAGCAATTCAAACATTTAATTTCAATATACTTAAAATCCTTGAAAACCATTTCAAATATGTTTAATCAAATTGAACAATTATTTATTTAAAACTTGTTTTAAATACTTAAAAAATTGTTCATGCTTTAAATTTTAAAACTAAGATATGATTTACTTTAAAAATTCAAAACCTGGTTTCTTGAAATTAAACAACCCGAGCCAAACACGCTTCTTTCCCTCCTTCTATTCCACCACCTCCGAGCCACTCCGATTCACCCACAACAATGAATCTGCTTCGCAAAACATCTCGACCAAAACTAACAGCTAAACCCTATTTCACCTATTTCCGATCACCTCGGCCAACCAGAAAATACACCAGTATTTTTCCAGAGACCCCCATGCCTCCGACCTTCTCCAGCCCAAATATCAAGCACTCCGACGTCGCCGATCATCAGAAATCAACGAAGATACTCAAAACGTACATTTCGAAAATTCTCATTCGATACCACTCTAAAAATCATGAATTTTCTTTTAAAATTCATGGTTTTCAAAGTCGATTTAGATTGTATACCTGAATCAGCAATTCATGGTGATTGATTTTAACATGTTTAAATTTTTTTACTGTCTTTTCCATTTTCCAGATGATATTTCAACTTATTATACTTAAAAATAATTTAAAATCTTAATTTATGTTTAAAACAAACATAAATTATTTGAAAACCAAAACCTACCAGAGAATAGATGAAGAGATTTGAAATTTTAATCTACATTTTTACCCTGTAACTTAAAACAGAGATGAACACAGATATATCCAGACATGCACACTTATATCATTTCATATTATAACATGCAGGTCTAATTTCACTCATGCAAACAATTTACCACATTACTATTTCATAAAATCATCACATGCACTAAGTTAAACAAGATGTTGTTTAGTTTACTCACTGTTTAAAGAAGAACAGAGAAGCTCTTTTGAAAATCTAAAAATCACTCTTGAAATAATCTTGTTGTTTGAATCTGAAATTGTTGAATTTTTGCAGCTTGCTTTGGTTTGAACTATTACTTGCTTCTAGGTTGAAAACTCTGATTTTCCAAGCTTGCAATGTTTTGAAAAACTGTTGTTTGATCTTTGATTTTTGAGTTCTGAAGTTTGCTTGTTGGTGATGTTTGATTTCAGGTTTTGATTTAGTTTACAGGCTTGAGAAAAAGGGTTTTGAGTTTTGGTATATTTTTTTTTTCTGATTTGTAAAATGTTTGCAGCTCTTTGATCTTAGAATTTTTGAAAGAAGATAGAAAAAAGAATGAAGAGGAGGGTATATGTTTATTTAAGTTTAAATTAGGTTTTAAAAATAAAAGAAACTAAAAATAGAATGGTGACACTTGTCTTTTACATTAGTTGATCCTCTTACACATGTTATTAGAAAGACTTATATATTAACACTTGTAATTTGCATAAATTTAAAAATGGTTTAAAAAGCTTTTATAATAAATTTCCTAATTAATAAATACATAGTTTAATTTATATAAATAATTTCTTTAAACAGAAAATAATATAAAACAATTTATGTTCTAAATAAAATCAAATAAAATTTATTTTAAAACCAAAGTATAATTTAAGATATATATTTATATATATATCTTTTGAATTTCAAATTTAAATATCCAAATTCAAATTCAATTTCAAATCCAATTTGATAAATTAATTTGATATATACATATATCTAAACAAACACAAATTTAATTTGTATATAATAATTCTATTTAAAATCCATTCATATAAATAAAAATAATACATTATTATTGTTTTGGAAACAACAATTTTACCAATTTTAATAATTATAAAGGAGATTATCAAATACATATCTATCCAATATTTAAAATCCAGCATTATTATAATTCAGATTCATATATATATTTTTAGATATATCTCAGAATTTCATTTGTTCAATTTACAAATAAATATTTTAATAAATTTAAATCTGTTAATTTCCAATTAACAGATGCCCAAAAATTCGGGTTATCACATTCCACCCCCCTTAGAATCTTTTCGTCCTCGAAAAGGAACGAAGCCAGAATTTATTCAGTTCTTAAAATCTGATAAATTTTCTTTGATCATCTTTAAAACACTTTTTAAAATCTATATAATATTATCAAAATAGTTTTTGTAAAAATAATTTTATAACTTGATGTTTCAAAAATAATTATAAAACAAGTATAAGATAGTTTTAGGTTTTAAAAAGAAAAGTTGTATAGTAAATAGTTTGGAAAATAGATTTATATTAAAACAATTTATTTTGAAAATAATCCAGAGCCAAAATGTTCAATTCTCATCAATTCAATTTAAATTTCAATTTTAAACTATCTCGAATTATATAAATTCGAGTTAAATTTTTAAATGTTGATTTAATTCCTTAAATCAAATTAACCCTTATTTTTTTAAACCAACAATCTAAATTTTTAAACAATTAAATTTTGAGTCCAAATTTCAAAACTCCATTTTAAAGTATCTTTACTTAGCTTATTTCAAAGTTCAAATTAGAGTTCAAAACTTTTTAAAGGATTAAATCTTCAGAATCCAATCAACCTTACTTAAATTTGAATTCTCCATTTTAAATTTTAAACTTCTTATTAATAAACTTCCCACTTAAGTGAAAAAAAAACTTATCACATTTTCGGGAAAATTTAAAACTCAACACTTAGTGTTTACTTCAAATCATCTTTGATATTATGTATATCCTCATTTATACATATTTATTTCCTTTACACACCAAGTTATACCTTAAAATTTTAAACCACCTTTGGTTTTTAATTCAAAAAAAATTTCTTTAAAACAATTTCAAGTTTTCTGGATTTAGATTTAAAATTTCACAATTTCAAATTATCTTCAATTCCAATTTATAAGTCATATTCACTTTAATTACAATTTCAAATTAAACCTTATTATTAATCTTATTTAAATATTGCTTAATAAATATGATTTAAATTAGATAGGGAAGACGTGGTTCTCACTGGAGGTAGCTGAGTGATAGGAGAGTTAGGGAAAATTAGCAGGAAGAAGTTCAAATCATTGTGATGGTAGCGGTGTTCGATTTTTGATTTTTACCCTAGTTTTAACTAGGTATAAAGAATCGATCACCACGACAGTTTGAGTTGATCAATGTGCACGGTGCACTGTATTATCTGATGAAGTTGGGTTTGGGATTGTCTCGAGTAATTTGGTTTTGACTCTAAGCATTATGGATGTGTCTCGGGTAAATTATGTGTGACAGGTTTTAACAGAAACCTGTTATTCTGTTTTTAAATTTTAAAATAAAAATTTAAAAGCTGAGTTTAAATGGAAAGCAAAGTTTAAATAAGTTTTAAATCTAGTTTTAAATCTCAGTTTTCAAATAAGATAAAGTTTTTAAAATTTGAATTGATTTAACTACTTTAAAAAGGGTTAAGTAGTTTGAATTTTAAAAATGAAGTTTTAAATTGTAAATAGGTTTCTAAATCTAAAGATTAATCTGGAATCAAAGTTAATATGCATTTCAATTTTGAAATAAAAAGAAGTTTTAAATTTAAAATGTTTTAAACAATTTGAATGTTAAAGTGTATTTTAAATTGATTTGAATTTAAAATGAATTTGGTTTTAAATTTCTTTAATTAAGTAAATATTTCTTTAACATGTGATTTAAAAGGATTTAAATAGTTTTAAAACTTTGTTAAAGTTAAATTCGTCTTCATTTTAAATCTTAAATTTAAAATGAAATTTAAAAGTAAATTTAAAAGTAAATTTAAAGGTAAATTGTTTTTAATGCTTTATTAATGATATTTTAATCATTAATAAGAATAAAGTGTTATCTTAAAGATAATTAAGATTTAATGATTTGGGATAAATAAATTATTAAGGTAATTAAAAGATAATTAATCAATTTAATTAATTTATGATTTGGGTTAATAAATTTAGTAATTAAGGGTTTAAATTGATTAATTAAGGTTTAATTAAATTAATTAAGGTAAATTAATTTGAAATTAAGGATCATTAATTAGAATAAGTTAAGATTATTAATGGTTAGGAATAAATTAATCAAGAAATTAAGGATTAATTAAGTTATTGTTAGGTACTTAATAAATTAAGTAATTAGAGATTAATTTATTGGTAATTAGAATTAATTAATTTGTAATTAATAATGGTTAATTAAAGTTTAATTATTTAAGAAAAATAATTAAAGAATAGTTAATAGTTAACGTAGATCATTAACGTGGGTTTAATAAATAATTAATTAATGTGATTAATTTTGATAATTAAATAGATTAATTAATTTAAAGATAATAATTTGTGAAAATTGTTTAAATGTAATTACTTAATGGAAGTAATTAAGAAATTAATTACTCAATGTAATTAATTAAGTTAAATGTGATTAGTTTAAGTAATTAATTAAGTTTAATTAATTTAAGATAATCACTTAATGATTTGTGAAGCATAATTACTTAATGTAATTTAATGAAGTATAATTACTTAGGAAAGTAATTGTGACGCCCCACCTCAATACCCACGCTAGCCAAGGACACTACGATGTAGTGCTGTCAACTAGCACGGAGAATAAGGCTGTTGAGGAGCGACCATCCATGTAATTGATTATCACACGGTGGCTATAAAATGATCTTCGGAAACAAACATAGAAATAAACATAACACAAAGCAGTCACAGACATCCATATCACAAAGGCGGAAGAAGATATGAATATATAACTAACACATGAAAGTGTACATCAGAGTAGTGGTCAAAAAGTTCCACAATAATACAAAAGAATAGCAACCTGTGCTATACAAAAAGAATACAACTATGAGTCCATATCTCAAGTGTATACAACAAAAAATTGCTAAACTAAATAGTCAGCCAAAAGTCAGAGTAGCAAATCCCGGAAGGAAGTCAAGCAGAAGCACCTGTAACATCTCGGTCTGACCCGAGTATTATTTAAGAAAATAATAAACGGATCAGTCTAACTATAAGTATCAGATGACATGATATATAATAAAAGACATGGCATAAACATAGAATATCCATACTGACATACTACTATAAGTATGAAAATGATGATCAACAGGAGATCAACCGATGAGAAATGATCAATATCACGAGAATCTTCTCAAAGATCCAAAGAGGGCATCATACCCTAAACTTGTACTCATAACAAGTCAATGACATAAAAATCCAGAAATCAAACAAGAAATCCAGAAATCATAAAAAAGAGAAAGAGGCCTATCACATGATGGTCCGAAGACCATGGGGAGCTACCCCATATGTGTGAGTCGGAATCACACTGATTGAGGCCTAGGCTAACCAAAAAGCAAAAAGGTATGTGTGAATGGAATCACACAAGTGGTGTCTAGCCTAACCTCGCAAACAAAAAGATATGTGTGAGTCGGAATCACACTACTGCGGCCTAGACTAACCTTGCGGACAAAGAGATGTGTGTGAGTCGGAATCACACTACTGCGGTCTAGTCTTACCTTGCAAACAAAGAGACATCGCACAATTGCTAGTCTAAATCATAAAATGATCATCATGATCAGCGAGAAGTGTCAATCACACCAAGCTAGTAAATATATGAGTTTAGCTTCATGTCCCATAACCACTTGCTTAACTTAAATATTTACGAACAAGCTGTAAATCTTCACTAGGAAATTGTCACGAAAAGGGTTCAATCGAACAAGTCCGAGAGCTAACCGACGAAGTGAACGCAAGCGTTTCATACCACTCGTTTTACTAAGTCGTTTAAGTCGATTTCTCATTCGAGAGAAGTAAAGGCTTGTATATACTAGTAGATTGAAAATCGGTTTGAGAAAACGAACTTTTGATATTTAAAATAGTGTTGAAATCGCTTTGATGAAAGAGTTTTGATATTTACTATTAGTATTGAAACCTTCATATATCTTTAAAGTGACAAGTCATAAAACGATTGTTGGAACAATCTATCACAAAAATTCACATTCGGAGACGTGAATAAAATCCAAGGAAATCAGCTTACAATGCATCAAAGTGGAAGTTCTAATGAATGCTTTTCAGAAAAGATTGCCTACGCAGAGTAATACGGGGTTCGACCTGCCCGGTCAGGTCGCGGGGGTCCAGGGGGCAGCGCCCACGGCGGGGTGCGGGGCAGCGCCCCGTCACGGTACGACCTAGTGGAGGCAAGCTGGTCAAGCGACCTAAGGAAAAGTAGGTCATACGACCTAAGGAAAATCGCGACCTAAAAAGACCAAGTGTAAGGTCGGCGACGACCTAACTTGAACGACTTAACTGGGGGATAAGTCGGAGACGACCTACGAGATATACTGGCCGACCTAACTCGACCGACTTAAAGACTTAGCAGGGTCGAGCGACTTACGAGCTACGACCTAAGGTGACGAGGGCGTTAGGTCGGAGACGACCTAACACTTGACTCGCGAACGACTTATGGAAAAGAAGCTTAGGTCGGAGACGACCTACGAGATAAGCCAGTGCGAGCGACCTAAAGTTTGCCTGGGGGATTATAGGTCGGCAACGACCTAACGTTTTGCCTGGAAATTATAGGTCGGCAACGACCTAACACTTAACAAAATTCGAGCGACTTAGTGGTTTGCCTTGGAATTTTAGGTCGGCAACGACCTAACGTTTTGCCTGGAAGTTATAGGTCGGCAACGACCTAACACTTAACAAAATTCGAGCGACTTAGTGGTTTGCCTTGGAATTTTAGGTCGGCAACGACCTAACGTTTTGCCTGGAAGTTATAGGTCGGCAACGACCTAACACTTAACAAAATTCGAGCGACTTAGTGGTTTGCCTTGGAATTTTAGGTCGGCAACGACCTAACGTTTTGCCTGGAAGTTATAGGTCGGCAACGACCTAACACTTAACAAAATTCGAGCGACTTAGTGGTTTGCCTTGGAATTTTAGGTCGGCAACGACCTAACGTTTTTCCTGGAAGTTATAGGTCGGCAACGACCTAACGTTTTGCTTGGGGATTTTAGGTCGGCAACGACCTAAGACTTAAGATAGTGGTGATTTTTCAATGCGCGAGCTAGCAGCCTGGACGACCTAACCTAGGCAGAACGACTTAAGGCTGGAAATTCACCAAAAACGCTAAAAAGTGGAGCTTTTTGCCAATCCAATCCAAACCAAATGCCAATGTGCATGTAAAAGTGATAGGGAATCATTCCCAACAGTCCAATGACAATCATAGGCAAGATGTGAGATCAAAAATCTCACCTTTTCCACGAAATTGATGTTGGAGAGCTTAAGAGCAAAGCAAGAATCAGCCCCTAGCTTGAATCTATGTTCTTCACCTTGAATTCGGAGTTTGATGTTGAATTTACTAAAGATCTCGAGCTTGGAATTTTAATTTCTCTTTCCCTCCACCATTTTTGAAGAAGCTTGGAGTGTTTGATGAAGTGATGAAGAGAAGAGGGGGTTGGGCTGAGTTAAGAAGGTGCAGTCCCAACCAAAGTCACAAGTGGGAAAAGTGACGAAAATTTCACTATCTCCAAACATATCGAAGTTTACACTCAAAAAGATCGCAAACGTCATTTTGAACTCAATGGGGGTGGTCTCGAGTCCTAATTTGACCGTATGCAAAAAGTAGCTTTTCGGACTAACATCCGACTAACGATAAAATATTTAAATATAAAATCGATAGATATGCGGGTTGTTACAGTAATTAATGGATAATTACTGATGTAATTAATGGAATTAATCAAGGGATTAAATAAAGATAATTAATTAAGAAATAATTAATTTATTTAAAGAAGTAATTAAGGGTAGTTAATTACTGAATGTGATTAATCAAGAGTGATTAATGATTATGATTTAATTAAAGATAATTACTTAATTTAAACAAAGCAATTAATAATAAAATGTAATTAGGGATCATTAATTAATATAATTAATGATGTAATTAAGAATTGTTTAATTAAGAAATAATTAATAAATGAAGTGATTAATTAATGTAATTAATTAAGGAGTAATGTAATTAATTATAGTTAATTAATTAATGAAGTAATTAAAGGTTAATTACTATAAGTGGTTAAGAATAATTAATTAGTGAAATTAATTTAATGCTAATTACTTGAATGTAATTTAATGTTAATTAATCAAGGATGATTAATTAAAATGAATAAATCATTTCTTATGTATGGATGATATTGTTTACCTTGAATGGTTTAAGATCTCAAAAATGAGATAAGAAATGTTATGTGATATGGATGCTTTGGTTGCATTTTATGATAATATGGATTATCTATTTTGATGATAGTATGGATTATCTGTTTATGAAGATAATATGGATTATCTGCTTATAATGATAATATTGATTATCTATTGTGAATTTGTGAATTATCTATCTATGTGTATATAGATAATAGAATTGAATTGTTTTAACTTTAAAACAACTTGGCCTTAAAAGATACGTTTTGGTTTTGATGAGACCGGGATCGGGTTTCCAGATTTGGATATCCGAATACCACATCGATCCAAATTAACGATAGGTCGTGAATCTCAAGTGAAGGTGAAGATTCAGAGTGCAAGGGTTATTGTCGTTAACTCTGAGGGTGATTCCAAAAATGAGTGTAACGAGATAATGCCTTCGGTTTCGTTCGAACCCGGAACGAACTTGTATGGATTGAATGCTTTCAACACATCGTCAGGTGGACGATGAGCATTCTAAGTGATGTGTTCTGATTAAAGGTAATCGTAGCCTCAAGCCTCATCAACTGGGAATGGCTAAAACAGGGGAGGTGCAGCAAGGTTAGTGGGTAGCACCCAAGTAGGACAAGATTTCTCCTGTCTAGAGGTCCCTTCTTATTATTCGGTTGTGTGGGCAGTTGATTGCAACAACTGCTGGGGAGTCTTGTGCGGGAATTATCCAGTAAGGGATGGTTCCGGCCTTGTGTTGCAGGGGATTGGGAGTGATCCTCGGTACGGTGATCTAGGCCACGTACTGTGACGGGCGGTACCCCGGTAGCCCTGCCATTGTATGGAATCCAACTTCCAATAAGTGATAACGGACTTGATTGTATAACCCACTTTGTGGCTAGTATGCTGGAATTTAATAATGTAACAATTTCAGTTATTTCATATTTATTTGAAAACCCTAGACCTATTATAATATAACTGGATTTCCTATCAAATGTTTTGGTTATCGTAAGGTAAAAACTTTTCCGTATTTATGTGCGGGAAGTCTTACGAGATACCTTTTCTTTTCAAATGGTTTTCAAAGTTAAGAAACTTAAACCTGTTACTCACACCAGACCCATGTCTGACCCAAGTGTTTATTTTCTTAATTATAAACTCTTGGGTACTCAAATTTTTACGAGTAGCCAAGGGATTCAGGTTTGCTTTGACGAATTATGGAGGAGCAATGGAGCAGGAGGCTTCAGCGTTGTAGATATATATAGTAATTCCGCTGTGTTGATCTCTGTGATAGTGTCTTGTATGTATTTGAGTTGTAATGTCTAGACAGATGTTTATAACTGTCTAGTATGTGTTGTATAATCTGTGTAACTCTGATAGTCGTTGTATATTATGTAATACTTATGTTATTAATATAATTTATTCGTTCCGCTGTTGAGATTCTATTGTTGTTTCTTTCTCTCTTCTCTTCTTTTCTCTTTTCTATCCCTTTCTTTCTTTCTTCAAGATGATCCGATTTTCTGGTCGGAAAAAGTCGGGTCATCACAGTTGGTATCAGAGCTAAAATTAAGTGATTAATTTTAGCTCTGATACCAAATGTAATGACCCGCCACTCATTCCACAGAATGACGCATCATTAATAAGAAAGAAAGGGATAGAAAAGAGAAAAGAAGAGAAGAGAGAAAGAAACAACAACAGATACTCGCAGCGAAAGCAGTTTGAATAAAGATAAGTTTGAAATGAATCCAAACTGAAATTAAAATCTTGAATTTGTAGAAGTGTTATCAGAATAAAGATAATAATGAATTGGTTTTCAGATATGATAATCTTAGTTATTATCATAAATGGTTATTGTGTTTAATAATGAAAGGTTGTAAATGAGTAAGCAAAATAAAATGTTTTAGGGAAGTAAAACATTTAGGCAAGTATGACTTGTAAGTTGAAGTGGGTTTTAAATTGTGAAGTTTTAAGTCCAGAAAACTTGAAATTATTTTTGAATTAAAACCAAAGGTGGTTTAAAAATTTAAGGTATAACTTGGTGTGTAAAGAAAATGTATATATGAGGATATACATAATATCAAAGATGATTTGAAATAAACTCTAAGTGTTGAGTATTAAATTTTTTCCTTGGAAAGTGATATGAAAACCCAAAGTGATAAGTTTTTAAACTTAAAGGGGAAAGATTATTAATCTAAAGTTTAAAATTTGAATGGGAATTCAAATTGTGTAAAGTTGACTGGATTAAGTAAATTTAATTTAACTTTGAGGAAGTTAAATAAGTTTGAATGAATAACTTGAATTGGAAATTTTAAAATGAAATTGAAATTTAACTTGGGAAGTTAAATGGTTGGTTTTAAATGGGAGTTATGAGTGATCTCAAAATGGGTTTGAAATCTGGAAATTGAAAATGGATAATAAATTAGAATCGGGAGATTTAATTGTTTTTGAATTCTTATTTGAACTTTGTAATAAGTTAAGTAATGATAATTTAAAATAGAACTTTGGAATTTGGATTTAGAATTAAATGGTTTAAAGATTTAAGTTGTTAAATTAAAAATAAAGGGTTGGATTATTAATTTAAAAATAAAGGTTAATTTGATTTAAAGGGTTAAATCAACATTTAAAAATTTAACTCGAATTTATATAATTCAGGATATGTTAAAATTTGAAATTAATCCAAATTTATTTGAAATAATTTGGAATTGTGATTAAAGTTGAATAAATTTTAAAATCAAATGGAATTTGATTTGAATTTGGAAAGGAATTAAGGTTAATTCAACTTGAATTGGGATTAAATCAATTTCAATGGAAATTGAAGTATTGAGTCAATTTAAATGGAAGTGGAATTTAAATTGAATTGATGAGAAATTAATTGGAACTAGAGATTTGGAAATATGACAGTTTGACTCTGGAATATTTTCAAAATAAATTGTTTTAATATAAACCTATTTTTCCAAGCTACTTACTATACAATCTTTCTTTTTAAAAGCTAAACTATTTTATACTTATTTTACAATTATTTTTGGAACAAATTACTATTTTTCAACTATTTTATAATTAATTTCTATTTTACAATTATTTTACAATTACCTAAATATTCTATAACTATTTTGCAATTATCTAACTATTTTATATCTACTTAACTATTTTACAGCTATTTTACAAACTAATAACTATTTTTCATCTACTTATCTATTTTAAACTTTTTCAAACTATTTTTTTTAATTTGGTCAGAGTTCAAACTGTTTGTAATTGAAGTAATAACTCAATTGGAAATGGAAGCAATTGAGAATAAGTGAATGAATTAAAGGAAATGTGAATAGAAAAAGAGGGTTGATTTAACTAATAATCAATAAAGATAGATACGTAGGATGTACGTATATTATTCTATTCGCATAGTGATTTGATCCAGATTCAAACACAGAATTTCGAGATAGTATTATCGATCCGAGTTGGGATTTTTCGCTCGATTTTCGACGGCGAACCTAGATATGGTTTTTTGATTGGTTCTGGATATTCTCTATCATAGCTACGACTATGCAAGGAGAATGACGGTTTTTGATCAAGAAACCAGATCTAAGTCCGCACTAGGAAGTCGGGTGGACGATACTAGTTCAGAAGTGAAATTGTGTGATTGAGTGAGCGATCAAATTGGTATAGCGTACGGATGATATGTGTACATCGTACGGGTTTGAATGAAATTGGCATTGAAAATTTGTGGATAAGAAATTTGAAATGGTTTTTGAAATGAAAGGTATATTATGTGAAATATAATGGAATTGGATATTTCTATGGTTGAAATTTACTTTATGGAGGTAAGTAATATGGTAAGTAACTGTATAAAAGATTTATCAAATTTGAATATTTGATTTGGAATAAAATAAAGTTATATATCCTTGTTATATAAGATAAATCTTCCCTTGTTGGTCTATTGCTAAAAGAAAAGGGTTTTGAAAATATTTAAAGTATAAAAGAGGTTTTATACAAGTCGAAGTGATCCAAAGATTTTTAAAGTCATATATATCTATCTATATATAAAGGATCTTCTGAGAATGATTTTGAAAAAAAAATATTTTGGGAACCTATGAATTTGGAAAAGGCTTTTGATTTTTGGGAAAATAAATTTTGGATTTTGGAAAGCCAAGTTTGGAACTATCGATTTTGGATATCGATTTTGAGTAAAGGAGATTTTGATATAAATCATAAAGCGTATGATTTGAAGATACTATAAGTGTATAGTATAAAGTGTTTTGTGAATAGCTCTGGGGAAAAAGGCGCTTCCTTGAAATGAACTTCTCAGGAGTACCACTGGGTGGTACTGCCTTGAACCCCAAGGGGGGTTTCTAAAGTTGATCCTGTGAGGAGTCCGGAAAAAACTAGTTCCTGAGGATTATTTGTGTAGCGAAAGTCGAGGGGCTGGTGCCCACAGAGGCATTTCTGTTATGCTGTGACGATAGTGTAACTCAATGTCACTGCGATCTACTGCAGACCATAGCGAAAGTCATGTGTGCCGCTGAGAGCCAACAGTCTGCGTTTGATTTTATATCGGTAGACTGTGACACTATGGTAACATAGCGAAAGTCGTGTGTGCCGCTGAGAGCCAACAGTCTGCGTTTGATTTTATATCGGTAGACTGCGACCTATGTTGGAGAAGTTTCATTTTGACAGCGAAATCGTGTGTGCCGTTGAGAGCCAACAGTTACATGGACTTTTGCTGCGACGGCAACGTAACCTTGGAATTTAACTGCGATCTGTTGTGGGTTCCATGCTGTCTTCAGTTACATGGACTTTTGTTGCGATAGCAACGTAACCCGTGATGTAACTGTGACCATGGATGGGGGTGATGATTTCCAGAGCATTCTCACCAAAGATAATTCCTCTATTTTCAAAACTGTTTTTATATTTTCAATAAAATTATTTTCACATTCCTCTATATTTCCTTGAAATGAACTATTTCCTCTATTTTCCAAATTATTGTCCAAAATTTCCGGGATATCACATTCCTCCCCCCTTAAAATAATTTTGTCCCCAAAATTTTAAACAAAGGTAATTTAATAATCTAATACCATCTCGAGTAAACTTTGCAATTGTGTAAGGATTTCACAAATCTCTGAAAGAAACCTGTTAAGGTTCAGAGTTCATCATTGAAGTGCAAGTTTGGATCTGTTGGTTAAGCAGAAGTGTGTGATGGTATCTTCATATCTCAGGAAATTGTAGCTGTGTGGTGAGACGCAGTGACTATGGATGTTCCCGAAGATGTTTTCTTTGGAACAAGTTTAAGGAAGTGTATATGTTTCGGTGTTGTGGCTTACTTAATATTTAATTAATTATAAATTAATTAATTATCCTTTAATCATTTATTTCAATTAATCATCCTTGATTAATTATCTTTTAATTACATTCTAGTAATTAGCCTTTAATTAATTTCACAAATTAATTATTCTTAACCATTATAGTAATTAACCTTTAATTACTTCATAAACTAATTAACTATAATTAATTACATTAATCCTTAATTAATTACATTAATTAATCACTTTTTAATTACTTATTATTGATTAATTAGTCTTAATTAATCAACCCTTAAATTCATTATTAATTATATAAATAAATTAATGATCCTTAATTACTTCTTAATTAATTATCCTATTTAAAATTAATTACATTTAATAATTAATCTTTAATTAAACCACATTTATTAATCACCTTTGATTAATCTCATCCAGTAATTAACTTCCCTTAATTACTTCATTACATAAATTAATTACTTCTTTAATTAATTTAATTAATCTCTTGATTAATTACAAGGTAATTTAATCCAAATTTCTTTCATCCTTAAATCATCTTTCATTAATTACATCCAGTAATTACCATTAATTTAATCTTTAATTAATTAATCTCTAATTTCTTTCATTAATTAATCTCTAATTACTTAATTAATTATTCTTTAACAATTAATTAATAGACCTTAATTATTAATTAATATCCCTTAATAACAAATTAATCCATCCTTAATTACAAGTTGATTCATCCTTAATTAATCTTTAATTACAGATTAATTATTCCTTATTTATTAATTAATAAAACCTAATTATTAATTAATTATAAAACTTAATTACAAATTAAGTGCTTCTTAATTACCAATTAATTTACCTCTAATTACAAATTAATTTATCTTTAATTACTAAATTAATTAGTCTCTAATCACAACTTAATCAATCTTTAACCACTTAATTAATTTATTTCTAATTATTAATTAATCCTTAATCATTAGTTAATTAAATTAATTAATCTCTCTTAATTAATTTCTTAACTAGTCCTTTATCATTAGTTAATTACGTTAATTAATCATACTTTAATTTTCTTAATTAACTTAATTAATTTCAAACCATTAAACCTTAATTATCTTAAGATAAAACATCGTCTTATAATGATCTAATTATCATTAACATATTTAAACATTTTATCTTTAAAATTAGCTTCCTTAATTAAACATTTAATTAAGTTTTGAAATAAAAATAAACCTTTAACTTGATATAATAAAATTACCAAATCATAGCTTCCTTTAAATACTTAAAATATTATCAAGTAGTAGTTTAAAACTATTTTCTATTTCAAAAACCCTTGTTTTATAAAAACTTTTAAAAACAGCTACCCTCACGAACATACTCCAAAACGAACCCGAACAAAACTTGCTTTTCCCCGAGTCTTCCACCAAACTTCATCTGCTTCGAGTCGGCATGCAAACAACACGAGCGAAACTCCGAGTTGCCTTCCTTCTTCCCCATAACTTAACAACCCTGACACCCAAACGTGTACGTGCACGTGCACGATCACTCCGGCCACCACCGATCAACGTCGCGATCCTTCCCCAGTCGACGACCATCTCACCAATTGCTCCGACCACCTAAATCGACAATTCGTCAGCGAAATCGAAAACGAGCATACGACACAAATTGGACATTCAACTCAGGTTGAAAATCCTCCTACCGCCAATGATCTAGTGAACTGGAACCCCCAACTCCCCTTCCATAGCAGCACCACGCCTCCACGCCGCGATCCCCTGCCTCCCGATCGAGTCCGATGCGCCAACGACATCACACGAACCTCAATTACATCATCGTCCAAGCAAGTCTTCGAACCCTAGATCCCCTTCATTCGGCCACCATGGCCATCAACTATTTTTCCGATGATCCCCATCCCTCACACCTCCTTCGGCAACAACCGCGGCCTTCAACTTGCCGCAGTTCGTAGGAATTTGCCGAAAAACCCAAATCTGATCATCTCGAGTTTCCTTGACAAACTCATGCCTAAAAATCCAGACATTTATACCAAAATTCAAGATTTCCTACCCTAAACCCATTTATGCAATCCAATCATGAAATTTTATTCATAAAATTTTGACCAATTTCTGATTTCCACAGTATTTTCTTATTTCTGAAATAATTATTAAACTAAAATCCTTGAAACCATTTTTAGAGTTGATATCATGTTATTATAATCATATTTCATTCAAAGATCCAAGTTTAAGATTGCTTATATTTGGAGATATGGATTTTTAGAAGTAATTCAAGAAACTATGAAAACAACAGAGACCAAAATTATATATACAGACATATCCACACTATACATATCAATTCAAGTTTATATTCATGCTAAAACATCCATGCAATCCAACATTATCTCACACATTCACATGCATCCAAATTATATCTCAGATTTGAACTGTTTTTAAAATAAAATATGTTTACTCACACCAGACCCATGTCTGACCCAAGTGTTTATTTTCTGTTTTATTAAACTCTTGGGTACTCAAATTTTTACGAGTAGCCAAGGGATTCAGGTTAGATTTGACAAATCTATGAAGGAGATATGGAGCAGGAGGTTTCATCATTCGTAGATATATAGTGTTCCGCTGTGTTGATCTCTGTGATTGTGTCTATGTTGTATATTGAGTTGTATAATAGACAGAAATTTATAATTGTCTATTTTGTGATGTATAAGCTGTGTAACTCTGATGTATATGATACTATGTAATATCTTATGTGATATATTATATTTCATTCGTTCCGCTGTGAGATTCTGATATTGTTTAGTTCTTTCTTGTAACAACCCTGTATTTTACAATTATTTTTAAATTGATATTTCCAGATTTAAAAGCTTTATTTATGAAAAAGAATAAATTTTGTTATTTTAAATATAAACTTTGATTTTGATATGGATTAGAATTACAAATATGACTGAATAGAATAATTTTCCAAAAAGTGAATTTTGGTTAAAATAGTCAAACTTTGACTTTTAAATTTAAATTTTAAATATTTGAAATTATAAATTTTATCTTTTATTATGAAAATAGATTTAATAACATGAATACTGCTTTTCGTTTCGTTGAAAACGGAGTTAAACTGCAAAAGATATGTACATTTCAATTTTGAGTATAAATTGTTTATTTTGCAATTTTGTTATTTTAAATTGTATAAATTATATTTTTCTTTGTCATATTTTATTTTAAAATGTGTTAATATGTTATTTTATGTATATTTTGTCTTTTAAATATTTATAAAGTGATGTTTGAATTTTTCCAAAGCTCATTGAATTTATTTTCTATTTTTTAAAGGTAGTTTCCATTTTTCTGCTATTTTCTTCATTTAAATTGTATTTAATTAAAATTTATTTATTCATTTTTATGTATGCATTTTTTTTATGTTTTTATCTTTATTTATAAATATTTTTCATGTACATACAATTTTCCCAAAGTTCATTTCATTTATTTTCAAATTTTCAAGCCTAATTTACATTTTCTTTGTTATTTTCTTAATTTAATTATATTTAATTAATATTTAATTATTTATTTTTGTTTATTTACTATATTTTCGTGTTTTATCTGTATTTATACATATTTTACATGTATTTAAAATTTAAAAAGAAATGGTGGAAATTTGAAAGGTTTTATAACTCTTGTAACTCCAATGTCCTTTTATCTACCGACCTTTCATTTCGTAACCTCCTCTTTATTGATTTTTGGCCGTACCTTTACTCCATCTTTCAGCCACATTCCTCACTCTTTCTCACGAAAATTTTATCATCTTTCTTGAGAAAAAAACTCACGGCCATTTGTTTTACAAAAATTTGGTAAATTCTATCATCTTTCTTCTTGTTTTTATGATTTTTCTATTGATTGTTGCATTGATCCTTCTTGTGTTTTGCTAGGCCTAGCCTCTACCACCACCACCACCATCCTCTCCACCATCATTTGCAGCAGCTCCTCCTCCTAATCCTCTGCCATGATCATGCCATACCATTCCCTTGACCAAAATCCCACAAAAACTTGCACAAAACTCCTTAAAGCATTGCCTAGACCACACATATCATCACCTACCCTCCATATCTTGCTTTGGCCGCCACCTACTCCACCTCCACCACCAATAGACGACCTGAAACCCACTACCACACCTGTACCTAACCCCCTACAGATCTGACCGTGCCTAAGGTTGCCTTGGTCGTGGCCTTTGGTTGCATGAAATCATGTTTGTTTGCCCTATAGTTGTAGTTCCATGCACACATACCTTTGCATCATCTTTTCCTATGTATGGACGACTTGTTGAACCCAAAACCTGATCCAAACCTGATCCAAAACCCTTCCATTACAGTGCTTTTACAGCCCATTGCTGAAGCATATGAGGTAGAAAGCAAGTGCAAGCATTTCTATTTGATTCTGTGCAGTCTATTCTAGTGTAGTTTTGATCGTAGCTGATTTGAAACTCATCGTTGTTATATTGTTTTGTTTGACTTGTATTCAAGGGATTTGATACTTTGGCTCCTCCACTCTTATTTGAATCGTGTTATCGTGCTTGTTTGGATCTCATTCGTGCATTCGTCGTTGTGTCTCCAGCACAAAACGGTGAGTTATTCTCACCAGACAATATGTACCTATATAACTAGTAAATTGACACCCTGTGAATCTGTAGAAATATATTATCATGTTATATATGCCTATATTATTATCATATGATGTTCACACCTGTTATTACACCTGTTATATCATATGTTACTGTTATTTAACGTTATTCTGTTATTTATATCAGTTATCACCATTGCAAGTTCCCTGTAGATTAGAATCACTATGGGTTGAAATGATACATACCCGAACGGACTTTAGAATAGGGAAAAATCGTTATGGGCTGAAATGATAGGCCTGAACGATTTTTATTTAAAATTATTTTAACTTGGGATTGCGGGTTTGAAATGATAGAACCCGGATTTTTCTTTTTTTTTAACTGCGGATTGAAATGATACATATCCGTATCACTTGACCTAAGTTAGAAAATTATATACAGGCCCGTGGTTATTTTATAAAGTGTTTTGGATATTTTTAAGTATTTTAAAAATTATAAATTTATGAAATTTGATTTAAATAGATTTTGAAATGTTTTAAAATAAAGAAATTATGATTTTTCTATGTGTTAAAAATGTAATTAATGAATGGTTTAACTGGATTTTTGAAATATAACTTAAGTTGGAAATTTGGAATTTGGTTAAAAATGATATTTAAGTTATATAAATAAAATGGATATTAAATTTTATTTGGAAATGGTAAATATGATAATTTGATTAAATGTGAATTTAAGTGATTTATTAAAGTATTATTGATTTTTTCTATGAATTTAAGTGGTTAAATAAATGAATGTTTAAAAGTGATCTTTTAAAATATAACTTGACTTGGAAATGTGAAATTTGGTTTTAATTAAAGGTTTTAGTTAATTAAATAAAATTGGAAATTTAGTTAAATTTGTGAAATGGTAATTTAAATTTGAAGTGTTAAGTTATTTGTTGAAATGTGAAGAATTGGAAACTTTTACACTTAAATTTATTAAGTAAATTGTTGAAAATTGGATTTAATTATAAGAAATTTATTGTGAAAAAGATACATGTTAAATGATATGTAAATGAATATTTTAAATGTTAAATTATGATTTTTAAAATGTTTAAAGAGTTTAAAATGAAGTTATTTAATTGCTGGAAATACACTAAAAAGCTGGAAATCACTTTTAATAGCATTCAGAAAGGCTATGGTTCTGAATTACACTAAAAATTGAATAAAAGGGCTACTACAGCATTTCTGAAATGCTGCAGTTGCTGTAGTTGAACTTATAGGCTAATATTGAACCCAGGTCTATTATAGCATTCTCTGGAAATGCTATAATGGTCTGCAGTCTTTGCTGAAACCAAATTTAACCCTTGTATTGAAATCTGAACTACCGCAGCACTTCTGAAATGCTGTCTTTTCTGTTTTGAACTATAATTCAACTAAAACTGAGTTTTAACAGCAGTTTTAAGTGCTGTCTTTGCTGAATTAAAAATGTTTTCAAATATAACTTATAGCAGTTGTTTTTAAATGCTGTGAAATGCTGAAATTTTAATAATTAGGGTTTTTGACTTAGTAAACGAACTCAGAATGGTTTGAAATTTTGGAAATTGAATACTTGATTTGAAAATATAATAATTACACTTTTAAAAGGTTTTAATGAATTACTTTGATTGGAATAAACTATTTAAAGGTGATTTGAAATGATAGTAAATGAACGATATCTTTGAATTTAAAAGGTATTTAAAGTTGAATATTTGGATTTGAACTGATAGGATATTTTATTTTAATAAAATGGTTTGAAATGAAGTTTTGTAAGGATATGATATTTTATGATATTAAAATGATTTGAAATGAAGTTTTGAAATGATATGATATTTTAAAAATATGGAAATGGTTTGGAATTGATTTAATCTTTATTTTGATAAAGATTTGGATTTGAAATGATATTCTATTTTGAAGTATAAACTATTTTTAAACTTATAACCACGGGTTATAATAACGTTGGGTTGTTAAAGAGACCGGGATCGGATATGGACATACTCTCTGTCTTACCGAAAACCACTTTGGCAACCGTGTACGCGGTGGAGATTCCAGAATGAAGTAGGATGGTGGCGACGTTCTTAAGGTATGTTACGTGGACCCAACTCCCGTGAGTTGGCATAAGGTGGCTAAAACAGGAGCGATCTCGGACCAGTGAGGTAGCACCTCTTCTCGGACACATTTCTTCGATATTATACTCTTGTGATTGATTAGATGGCCATCCTCCGATTTGGGATTGTTGTTCGAGGTGGAACGGTAGTGGCTGCTATGCGTATCCATCAGTCCGTGTGCGTAATTGGTATATCTACCCTGGCATTGCCTAGTTGTGCCGTGTCACCTACCATATCGAGCTTTACTACGATTATGATTTTAAGATCCGACCGCGTTAAGGTTCTCCATCCCCTTAACGCTATTTTCCGATATGATTATACTTTACTTATTTAGACACTATTATAATAGCGAATATTACTACATAGTAGATATTTTAACGGATCCTTAGAGGATGGGCGGTCCCAAGCATCTTCTAAGTTACTTGTACCTTTATTACAGTTCACTTGAGTTGGTTTACATTATATAAGTATATATTGTCCTGACTCGAGTGTTTTGTGTTTTTCTTTACGCTCGGGTCAGCCTGAGTTATTCACAGATTTGGATTTCCACTCTCTTGGAGATTTTAATCGCTGGAGATTATCTTCTTGTCATGTCCTATCTATTTCAGTTCCGTTGTTCTACTCAGCTTGTACTTGGTTATTTTATTGAGACTTTTGTTGTACTCTATTTCTTCTGTTGTATCTTATGTAACTCTGATATATTTATATAGTAGCTTCATGAACTACTATTTCTTTTACTTCCGCTGCATTATTTTACTCTGTGTCTGTGATCTGTGATTATATTTATTTACTGTATATTCTGAGATTTGCCAAATTTTATTTACAATGCGGTATTTTGAGCAATTCAACTCCGGCATGAGTGTCTACCTATACACTTATAATGGATGCGAATGGTTGAAAATATCTGGTCGTTACAGTTGGTATCAGAGCTTTGGCTTTGAGGCAAAACTCAGCATATGGAGTAGATTTATTTACAGAATCACTTTCGTTCGAGTTTGAATCTTTTCCTCTTGATTCAAATTTCCTTTGAATTTTTGGAACGTTCCCTGCGGTTTCAAAATTCATTCTTGTCCCTCACTATTCATCTTCTTTTGATCTTGGAGTATCACATAACTCCACTTCGAATGATCTTTATAGTGAATTGGCTGTCTCGCCAATATTCTAATTTTCTTGTAAAAGGGTGAAAATCCTTTACAGTCAGCATCGATTCACCAGAGATTTTTATTTATCCTTGGTTTAGATGCTAATATCTTTTATTATTCCAAACTCTATCTCTTGAGATCGAACGTAGATTTATCCCAGAAAAAATCCACATCGATCTTATTCTTTAAGTCACGGTTGACCCGGTTAAGGTTGTCCGCGATTTATCTAAGCTTACCCATCCCTCTACTCTGTTTAACCATCTTGTCTTTTGTTTCTAAACTATCTCCAAACATTTTGAATTGTACTTGTAAATCTATGTTTTGTTTTATATATGGTGTTGTTTGAGTTGTTGATGTTGATTTGGGTTTCCGATCAATTCGTCTGATCAACGCTATCGATAGGATTTCTAAAACACTTTGACAGAACAAACTGACACAATATTATAAAAAAAATTTGGTTAATGAAATAAATTTTGATATATAATTTATGGAACTTAATAAATTGATTTAAATTGATAATTTGAAGTGATAATACTTGATTTATCATTTATTGTTCTACAAATGAATTTATAAATAGTTGTTTATAAATTTATTTGGGAACTGAAATGAATTTAAAACAAGAAATTTAAGAATTTAATTTCCGATGGATTCAAACCTTATGTTAAAAGTTATAAAAGGATATAATTTAAAGTATTTTTGAAGAAAAAAATTTGTCTCTAAAGGATTTTAAAGTTTAAAAATTAAGTGCTCTTCTCTTTGTCGCTGGAAAATAATTTCGGTGATGACTGCAGCATCATCGACGTTCATTTTCGAGTTTCGAAGTGAAGAGACCGTTCTGTAGTCTTGCTACAGCTTTGTTTTGGAAAATCTAATTGATTTGAATTTCTAAAATATGACTGGATTATAATATATATAGATATATGATTTAAATTTGATTTGACATATTATGTATATATAATTACTTATCTCTAAATAGTTTGAAAGGAATCGGAAGTTTAATTCTTAAATTTTATTTTAAAGAATAATTTCAGTTATAAGAAGAAAATCAAAAATTTGAATAAATGATTCAAACTTGAGATAATTGAATTGGAAAGTTTTACTTGTGTAACACACAATTTCATTCCAATATAACTTACCTAAATTACACAGAAGTTGAATATGAAATTGGATAATATACAATACAGAAAGGATTTTATAAATAAAATTTGAGTG
Organism: Allium fistulosum; assembly: GCA_030737815.1. NCBI lineage: Eukaryota > Viridiplantae > Streptophyta > Magnoliopsida > Asparagales > Amaryllidaceae > Allium > Allium fistulosum. Next base: position 1,210,546,778 of record CM060904.1, on the reverse strand, counting down.
GTTATAATAAATGTTATACACTTAAATTTCAGTTATAAAGATTAACAGAGGTAAATAGTGAAAAAGGAATTTAAAGAGATTTTATTTAAATAACTTAATAATCAAATTTAATTTACTATGGAACCTTAAGTCTAACCTAGGAATTTTAATAATGGTTATTTCCTGAAATGAATATGTTGTATAATAAATAATGTATCTTTGAATAGATAAAATAAAATACATTGGAATTGGACATTTTGTAATAAAGTTTATTTAACTTGAATTCATAGTTTAATTGATGTCTAAATGAATAAATGTGTAAAGAAATTTGATTGTTATATTTTCTATGATAAATATTTTATTTATGAAATTGATATGTCTTGAAAAATGGATAATTATGATAGTTATAATGTATTTTAACATCACTAAATTTGATAATTGAGAATTTGGTTTTCAAATGGAAATTTTAAGTGTAACTTATTGAAGGAATATCTATTTATGAAATGGGCATTTTAAATAAAGTGTTAGGTTATTTGTTAAATGAAGAGCTAAGTAAAATAGTGAGCTTTTGACTTAATAAACGAAGTATAGTTTAATTTGGATATTCCATTCATAAAAGTTTGTTTTAATAAGTCATAAGTTAAATGATATCCAAATGAATATTTCTGATATTAAACTGATTTGAAATACTAATATATCTACTGTAGCATTTTATAAGTGCTGCTATTTTGAAAAGACAATGTTTTGGAAATTTTTATAATTAAATGAACTTAGAAATGTTACAACTTTAAAATGAATATTATTTGACCTTGAATTAAAATGGTTTAAATGAAGATTTTTTTTTAGGGTGTTATGATTTTCTAAGTATTTTTTTTTAAAAGGATAACTTCTCCAAAGTGTTATGATTTTAGTAGTGTGATTTCCAAATGATAAACATCCCTAAATTGTTATGATTTCAAAGCATTATTGTTTCAAATTTATTATCTTATTTTGTTTTTCAAACTATCTTTTGGTTGTCCTTAATTCTCTTATCTTGTTACAGAATGTGAAGGCTATTGCTTATACCAGTCTGTTTAGAAATCTTTCTGTATAATCTTGGATACTCATTTGGATCTGAACACTGTTTTTCCATTCATAGACCGTCGGTCAAGTGAAAGGGGTGATTTAGACTCTAGAGGATCTTTTTCGTGCTTATATTCTTGATTTGATCACCTCCATCTTGTCAAACTTACCTATAACAATAGTCATCAGGTGTAATTCCAATCTTCTTATCATCTTGTCTTAATTCTATTTCATTCTATCTTTTAGGTGCTTTCCCGTACCTCGTTCCTTTTCGGGGACGAAAAGTTTTGAGTGGGGGAGAGTGTAACAACCCTGTATTTTACAATTATTTTTAAATTGATATTTCCAGATTTAAAAGCTTTATTTATGAAAAAGAATAAATTTTGTTATTTTAAATATAAACTTTGATTTTGATATGGATTAGAATTACAAATATGACTGAATAGAATAATTTTCCAAAAAGTGAATTTTGGTTAAAATAGTCAAACTTTGACTTTTAAATTTAAATTTTAAATATTTGAAATTATAAATTTTATCTTTTATTATGAAAATAGATTTAATAACATGAATACTGCTTTTCGTTTCGTTGAAAACGGAGTTAAACTGCAAAAGATATGTACATTTCAATTTTGAGTATAAATTGTTTATTTTGCAATTTTGTTATTTTAAATTGTATAAATTATATTTTTCTTTGTCATATTTTATTTTAAAATGTGTTAATATGTTATTTTATGTATATTTTGTCTTTTAAATATTTATAAAGTGATGTTTGAATTTTTCCAAAGCTCATTGAATTTATTTTCTATTTTTTAAAGGTAGTTTCCATTTTTCTGCTATTTTCTTCATTTAAATTGTATTTAATTAAAATTTATTTATTCATTTTTATGTATGCATTTTTTTTATGTTTTTATCTTTATTTATAAATATTTTTCATGTACATACAATTTTCCCAAAGTTCATTTCATTTATTTTCAAATTTTCAAGCCTAATTTACATTTTCTTTGTTATTTTCTTAATTTAATTATATTTAATTAATATTTATTTATTTATTTTTGTTTATTTACTATATTTTCGTGTTTTATCTGTATTTATACATATTTTACATGTATTTAAAATTTAAAAAGAAATGGTGGAAATTTGAAAGGTTTTATAACTCTTGTAACTCCAATGTCCTTTTATCTACCGACCTTTCATTTCGTAACCTCCTCTTTATTGATTTTTGGCCGTACCTTTACTCCATCTTTCAGCCACATTCCTCACTCTTTCTCACGAAAATTTTATCATCTTTCTTGAGAAAAAAACTCACGGCCATTTGTTTTACAAAAATTTGGTAAATTCTATCATCTTTCTTCTTGTTTTTATGATTTTTCTATTGATTGTTGCATTGATCCTTCTTGTGTTTTGCTAGGCCTAGCCTCTACCACCACCACCACCATCCTCTCCACCATCATTTGCAGCAGCTCCTCCTCCTAATCCTCTGCCATGATCATGCCATACCATTCCCTTGACCAAAATCCCACAAAAACTTGCACAAAACTCCTTAAAGCATTGCCTAGACCACACATATCATCACCTACCCTCCATATCTTGCTTTGGCCGCCACCTACTCCACCTCCACTACCAATAGACGACCTGAAACCCACTACCACACCTGTACCTAACCCCCTACAGATCTGACCGTGCCTAAGGTTGCCTTGGTCGTGGCCTTTGGTTGCATGAAATCATGTTTGTTTGCCCTATAGTTGTAGTTCCATGCACACATACCTTTGCATCATCTTTTCCTATGTATGGACGACTTGTTGAACCCAAAACCTGATCCAAACCTGATCCAAAACCCTTCCATTACAGTGCTTTTACAGCCCATTGCTGAAGCATATGAGGTAGAAAGCAATTGCAAGCATTTCTATTTGATTCTGTGCAGTCTATTCTAGTGTAGTTTTGATCGTAGCTGATTTGAAACTCATCGTTGTTATATTGTTTTGTTTGACTTGTATTCAAGGGATTTGATACTTTGGCTCCTCCACTCTTATTTGAATCGTGTTATCGTGCTTGTTTGGATCTCATTCGTGCATTCGTCGTTGTGTCTCCAGCACAAAACGGTGAGTTATTCTCACCAGACAATATGTACCTATATAACTAGTAAATTGACACCCTGTGAATCTGTAGAAATATATTATCATGTTATATATGCCTATATTATTATCATATGATGTTCACACCTGTTATTACACCTGTTATATCATATGTTACTGTTATTTAACGTTATTCTGTTATTTATATCAGTTATCACCATTGCAAGTTCCCTGTAGATTAGAATCACTATGGGTTGAAATGATACATACCCGAACGGACTTTAGAATAGGGAAAAATCGTTATGGGCTGAAATGATAGGCCTGAACGATTTTTATTTAAAATTATTTTAACTTGGGATTGCGGGTTTGAAATGATAGAACCCGGATTTTTCTTTTTTTTTAACTGCGGATTGAAATGATATATATCCGTATCACTTGACCTAAGTTAGAAAATTATATACAGGCCCGTGGTTATTTTATAAAGTGTTTTGGATATTTTTAAGTATTTTAAAAATTATAAATTTATGAAATTTGATTTAAATAGATTTTGAAATGTTTTAAAATAAAGAAATTATGATTTTTCTATGTGTTAAAAATGTAATTAATGAATGGTTTAACTGGATTTTTGAAATATAACTTAAGTTGGAAATTTGGAATTTGGTTAAAAATGATATTTAAGTTATATAAATAAAATGGATATTAAATTTTATTTGGAAATGGTAAATATGATAATTTGATTAAATGTGAATTTAAGTGATTTATTAAAGTATTATTGATTTTTTCTATGAATTTAAGTGGTTAAATAAATGAATGTTTAAAAGTGATCTTTTAAAATATAACTTGACTTGGAAATATGAAATTTGGTTTTAATTAAAGGTTTTAGTTAATTAAATAAAATTGGAAATTTAGTTAAATTTGTGAAATGGTAATTTAAATTTGAAGTGTTAAGTTATTTGTTGAAATGTGAAGAATTGGAAACTTTTACACTTAAATTTATTAAGTAAATTGTTGAAAATTGGATTTAATTATAAGAAATTTATTGTGAAAAAGATACATGTTAAATGATATGTAAATGAATATTTTAAATGTTAAATTATGATTTTTAAAATGTTTAAAGAGTTTAAAATGAAGTTATTTAATTGCTGGAAATACACTAAAAAGCTGGAAATCACTTTTAATAGCATTCAGAAAGGCTATGGTTCTGAATTACACTAAAAATTGAATAAAAGGGCTACTACAGCATTTCTGAAATGCTGCAGTTGCTGTAGTTGAACTTATAGGCTAATATTGAACCCAGGTCTATTATAGCATTCTCTGGAAATGCTATAATGGTCTGCAGTCTTTGCTGAAACCAAATTTAACCCTTGTATTGAAATCTGAACTACCGCAGCACTTCTGAAATGCTGTCTTTTCTGTTTTGAACTATAATTCAACTAAAACTGAGTTTTAACAGCAGTTTTAAGTGCTGTCTTTGCTGAATTAAAAATGTTTTCAAATATAACTTATAGCAGTTGTTTTTAAATGCTGTGAAATGCTGAAATTTTAATAATTAGGGTTTTTGACTTAGTAAACGAACTCAGAATGGTTTGAAATTTTGGAAATTGAATACTTGATTTGAAAATATAATAATTACACTTTTAAAAGGTTTTAATGAATTACTTTGATTGGAATAAACTATTTAAAGGTGATTTGAAATGATAGTAAATGAACGATATCTTTGAATTTAAAAGGTATTTAAAGTTGAATATTTGGATTTGAACTGATAGGATATTTTATTTTAATAAAATGGTTTGAAATGAAGTTTTGTAAGGATATGATATTTTATGATATTAAAATGATTTGAAATGAAGTTTTGAAATGATATGATATTTTAAAAATATGGAAATGGTTTGGAATTGATTTAATCTTTATTTTGATAAAGATTTGGATTTGAAATGATATTCTATTTTGAAGTATAAACTATTTTTAAACTTATAACCACGGGTTATAATAACGTTGGGTTGTTAAAGAGACCGGGATCGGATATGGACATACTCTCTATCTTACCGAAAACCACTTTGGCAACCGTGTACGCAGTGGAGATTCCAGAATGAAGTAGGATGGTGGCGACGTTCTTAAGGTATGTTACGTGGACCCAACTCCCGTGAGTTGGCATAAGGTGGCTAAAACAGGAGCGATCTCGGACCAGTGAGGTAGCACCTCTTCTCGGACACATTTCTTCGATATTATACTCTTGTGATTGATTAGATGGCCATCCTCCGATTTGGGATTGTTGTTCGAGGTGGAACGGTAGTGGCTGCTATGCGTATCCATCAGTCCGTGTGCGTAATTGGTATATCTACCCTGGCATTGCCTAGTTGTGCCGTGTCACCTACCATATCGAGCTTTACTACGATTATGATTTTAAGATCCGACCGCGTTAAGGTTCTCCATCCCCTTAACGCTATTTTCCGATATGATTATACTTTACTTATTTAGACACTATTATAATAGCGAATATTACTACATAGTAGATATTTTAACGGATCCTTAGAGGATGGGCGGTCCCAAGCATCTTCTAAGTTACTTGTACCTTTATTACAGTTCACTTGAGTTGGTTTACATTATATAAGTATATATTGTCCTGACTCGAGTGTTTTGTGTTTTTCTTTACGCTCGGGTCAGCCTGAGTTATTCACAGATTTGGATTTCCACTCTCTTGGAGATTTTAATCGCTGGAGATTATCTTCTTGTCATGTCCTATCTATTTCAGTTCCGTTGTTCTACTCAGCTTGTACTTGGTTATTTTATTGAGACTTTTGTTGTACTCTATTTCTTCTGTTGTATCTTATGTAACTCTGATATATTTATATAGTAGCTTCATGAACTACTATTTCTTTTACTTCCGCTGCATTATTTTACTCTGTGTCTGTGATCTGTGATTATATTTATTTACTGTATATTCTGAGATTTGCCAAATTTTATTTACAATGCGGTATTTTGAGCAATTCAACTCCGGCATGAGTGTCTACCTATACACTTATAATGGATGCGAATGGTTGAAAATATCTGGTCGTTACATTTCTTCTCTTCTTTTCTCTTTTCTATCCCTTTCTTTCTTATTAATGATGCGACTTTCTATGGAGAGAAAGTCGGGTCATTACAGTGGTAAATGTGATAACCCGGATTTTTGACAACTATTAATCTGTAATTAAACTGGATTTGATTTATTAAAACACTGATTTATTAATTTAACAAATAAAATCCGATAATAAATATTTATATCTGGATAAATATTTACTTGATAATCTCCAAATATGATTATTTAAATTGGCAAAATTATTATTTTCAAACTAATTAAACAAGTGTTTGTTTAAATATAAATATATATATGAGTTGATTTTAATTAAATTGAATTTGAATTTGAGATTGAAATTTTAAAAGATAAAATATCATAAAATAAATTGGATTTAAAAATAAGGTATATTTGATTTTTATTAGTATATAATTAGTTCTATATTATTTTATTTAAAGGGTTTTTATAAATACAAATTAAGAAAATGTATTTACCAAATATATATCTTTGAAATAAATTAGATTTGAAACTCTACATTTTTAAGCATTAGTATATATATATACTTAGTAATTGATTTAAAATATTTATAATCTTAGTTTAAATTTAAATAAGGATAAATAAAAAAGACAAGGTATTAAGTAAAAATATAAAATATAACATAAAAACATAAAATACATGAAATAGACATTTGTAAGCTAGAGGGTGATTTGTGTGTACAAGTGTCTAGTTTATTAGTTTTCTTCATTTTAAAAATAATAAAAACAAGGCTGTACATTCTTATATACATTTGGCTCTACTCCTACTTCTTTCAATCTTCTTATTTTCAAAACTAGAGAATTAAAAACAACAATCTGAAATCAAAGAAAGAAAAAAAAGGAAAGAACAAAAAAAAATCTGAGAAGGCCAAACCAGAATAAGTATAAAACAACTAAATCAACAACTTCAGATTCATCTGGGATAAAGGCTGCAAGATCGAAAGCAAACTAACAATTCAGGATTCAAATTTTCATCTTAACAAATTTCCAGATCAAACTCAAGATTTCAGTTGCTATTATCAAACCATTTCCAGATTTTCAAAGCTTCCTCTGTTCAAACAAAGGTGAGTAAAACAACTTTGAATCTGGTCTATAACTTGATGTTTGTGATGAACATTTGAAGCGAAGCTGTGAAATATGGTTGCATGTATACAAAAATGAATACATACATTTGTGCATGTCTGGGAACAGGCATATTGCCTCTGTTTTTAAATTACAGGTTACCAAAACCTGTTAAAAATCCAAGATCTCTCTTTCTAATCCTCTTAAGGCTTTAAGGTTCAAACAAAACATGTTTGTATAATCAAGATTAAGTTTTAAACATAATTTTAAGTAAAATTTGAAAAGTAGTTTTGACTTGAAACAAGAATATACAGTGAGTAAACATTTAGTTTTAAAAACAGTTTAAGTTATGAATGGCTTTAATGAATGTGATGATCTGTTAATTGATATTGATGTTGTATGAAAATCTTTCAGTTTTTATATAACTAAATTGGTATGTATGTATATGTGTGTAAGTATGTCTGTATATATATGTATACCCTGTTCTCTGTTATTTCAGTCCATGCTTTGCCTTCAAAAATTCAAATATCTAAATCAAATCAACATTAGACTTTGATATATAAATGAAAGTTGTTTGTTGATGTATAATGAAAAAAAAAATAGTTCAGGATTTTGAATTCAACAAATAATTTTAAAATAGAAATAACAGAGAAATTCATATATATGATAAAAATCAACCAACTTAATTTTAGGTTTGGATGGCATGATTGTGTTTGTAGCAGGAAATCATGAATTTAAATGGTATAACAATGATTTTTAGATCAGTATTCTTTGTGCTTTTATGAGATGATCGGAATTGGCACTTTCGCCAAATTCCGACGAACGGAAAAGATTTGGGCATTAAGCTTTGATCTGGAGAAAGATGGTAGCTCGGCGATCAAGGGAAAAATGGTCGCTAGATTTTTCATGCGACGTGGAGGCCGGAAATAGGTGAAGTAGGGTTTTATTACTGGTTGAAATGGTCGACGTTGAAAGGGTTCGTACGGTGGCTAGAGTGGACCGGAGTGGATCGCGTTGGGGGGTATTGGTGCTGGAAGGTGTGACGAAGCTTCGGTGAAGGGGGAAGATGATCTCGAGGTCGGAGGCGACGGGGAGAAGCAAAATTCCGGCAGTGGTGGTTTCAGTTTTGGTGGAGATCGGCTCGTTTTCGTTTCGATGAAGTTACGTTCGATCTGGATTCGCGTATGAGTTTGCGAGGTTAAGGGTGATTGTCGAGTGTCGCCACGATGATCTCCGGTGGTCGGAGTTGCTGGTGTACATGCACCACGTGCACGTCGTATCTAGTAATTGAGTTGCTCGGGTGGATTCTCGTGCGAATGAAGGTTAGGCTCGAAGCAGGAGAGTGATTGCAGAAGTCTCGGGGTAGGCTCGGGATTTGTTTGGGTTGACTCGAGTTGTGTGAGGTAGTAATCTGGTTTTTAAGTAAAAGCAAATTTTTGTAAAAGGAAATCAAGTTTAAATTTTTAAAAGCAAGTTCTTTCAAATTTAATGTCAAATAAGTTTTAAGAGTGTTTAATTACATATATTTCAATATTTAAAATGTTTAAAGTTATTTTTTAGGGGTAATTAACTAAATTTATTTGGAATTATAATTCAAAAGTGTTTCAATTTAAAATAATAGATCAATGTTTAAGAAAGTTAAACAAGTTTAAATAAGAATGTTTCAAATTAAAGTTATTCAAAGAAATATTAAAGAAATGTTTTAAAGTAGGTTTCAAATTATATTTTGAATGGATAAGTTTATAGGATATGATAATTAAGATTTCAAAGATAAATATCTATTAAACATGTTTTAATAGGGTTTTTAAAAGATAAAATTAATAAATAGAGATTAATCAATTGAGTAATTAAGTTGTAATTAAGAATTAATTAATCAGATAATTAAGATTTATTAATTAAGTAATTAGAGAGTAGTTAATTAAGTAATTAGAAATTAATTAACTAGTAATTAAGAAGTACTTAATTTGTAATTAAGTTTTATTAATTAATAGAGTAAATTAATTAATGGAAGTAATTAAAGGGTTAGTTAATTAATGTAATTAATTAAGGATCATTTATTTATGAGAGTGATTAAAGATTAATTACTGTGAATGGTTAAGGATAAATAAATTTGTGAAATTAATTAAAGGCAATTTACTTAATGTAATTAAAGTATAATTAATCAAGGATGATTAATTAAGATGGAAAATTAAAAGATGATTAATTAATTGGTTTGTAATTAATTAAGGTTAATTAAAGATAATCTAGGTGATTAAAGATTTGTATTTAATTTAATTAGAGATAAATTAAATTAATTTTAGAAGAGATTAATCTTGCTTATGAAATATTTAATGATGTTCAATGCCTTGAATATGTTGATATCTCTGATATGAAATGTTTGGATGGACAGTGATAATGTGGTTATCTATCAGTGATAAATTGCTATGTAAAAAGTGACATCATGTATTTAAAAGTTTGAATTGTATCTCATTTGGATAACTTGGGTTAAGATGACATTGGATTCGAAGAGACAGGAGTCGGGTATTAGTTAATACCCGAAACCACTTCGATTCTTTATAGATTGATATGTGAAATCAATAGACTCGGTTGGATAATATGGATTATTTAAACTAAGTTGGATACTTAGATATTGTTTTGTGGAAATAAGTGTTGACTATATAAGTTGTTTACTTGTAGTAAAGTACAAGTTACCCGGGTTTTAAATAAGTTCTATGGATTGGAATTTCTCGTTATATGAGTTTACTCACGCTGGTTTCCAGCCTGACCCGGGTGTTACTTTGTTGTAATGCTCGGGTCAGACCGAGTATTACAGATTTCAGGTAAGGACGTTCTGGAGCTCAAGAGGCGAGCTGGATGGCAGGAACGTATGTAGTACATTCCGCTGAGCATATTACTGTTGTTTATTTGAGACATGTTAATTCTAACTGTCTAGTATATTTGTAAATGGTTGTAACCCCGATGAATTGTATGTAAAGTAACAATTACAGCTTTCTTTTATAAAAATGCTATTATTTGTTATTATATTTAATCCGATGCGAATGTGAGATGCTTTGTTTTCTGTTCTTCTTTCTTCTTTCTGTTTCTTTCTTCTATCTCTTTTCTTTTCCTCCTAACTATCTGGAATTTTCGGGTTCGAAATTTCCGGGTCGTTACAGAAAGTACCTTCCGAACGTCGTTTATCTGTAGATAAAATATACCATTAAGGTAAACACAACTAGCCTACGCCCTAACACATGGAACCAAGTAACATTAACTCCTCGTACAACCATCAATAAGTATACTCCAGATATGAAGTTGATAAACACTATCGCGGGTTAGTTAAACCCCAAGTTGTCTGTCTTTTTTCCATCATTTCCTATATCGGAGTCACGTATGACTTCTCTCACACAAGTCATCATCACTCGAACAGAACGCGAATAATTTCCTTAGATTCCAACACAAATCAATTGACGAATGCTAATGATGACTTCTCCCTTGGACTTTATCTTAGCATAGACAGTTTAACTCTAGAGCATTGGTATGAAATGTTAATGCTGACCTCTCCCTTGGATTTAACCTTAGGATAGATATTTAAACTCTATAACATTCCGCTTCACAACCGCTTCCACAATGTAGTTTCGTATGCTAGTTATGAAGTGGTATTTGGTAAGTAAAACACGTATCGATCCCCGACTCTTCAAATCTAAATCGATGAATTTTCAGTAAACTCAATTCAGGTTCTTTTAAAAGTAAGCGAACAGTTTATAAAGGAGTCCTCCTCGAGAGATCTCGTATATATTCAATTCTTAAAGCTAGAGACGTTTCATACCGTTGAGTCCTTCTCGGTGAACAGTATGAAGCCGTGAAGCTTTCATATATTTCCTATGTTAAGTGGTCAAGTTCGATTAGTCGACTAATCGACTATCTAGTTGTAAAAATGATCGCTTATTGAAATCAAGTTTTGGTATACTTTACACATTTCCGACCGTTGCAACTTAATGTCCCTTGGTCAAGCGTGAAGAAGATAGTTTTGCGCACTATTGCTTCTAAACCCTACTCGAACAACTTTCTTAACTCTCACAGATAGATAAGTTTACTTCGTCGAATTTTAGTGTTAAGTATAGTTAATTACTTTCCATAAACAAGTAAACAAAACAAACATGATTAAGCCATTAAGCATCTCCTAAACCACTTTTATAAAATGCTTGTTTATAATTTTAAACCATTTAAAAAAAGATAAATATGTATGTATAATAATTTATTTATAAAGCTAAGATATTTAAAACAATTTAAAAGATATTATATTACATAAGATATTTAATACTTTAAAAAAATAATTAACTAATTTTCTTAAAACTATATATACTTAAATATACTTTAAAATACTCATAATATGGTTTAAAACATTTATTTAAAATATTACGTAAAAGACCTATTTCATAATTTATTTAAAACTTCCAAAATAACATGTTTTTTCTTTATTTAAAATAAACCTTTTACTTTAATAATTCATAATGAATTATTAAAAATATATAAAAATTCCAAACCACTTTTAAAATACTCTAATATATCTTAGAAAGGACTATTAAAAAGATTGAAGAGAAATACTTAAGTTTAAAGTTTTTTCAAAGCAATTTAAAGTCTCAAACAGAAAATAATAACATTTCCAGAATGATGTTAAAAGTGGTTCAGTGCAAAGACATTGTTTTAAAGTATTGCGGCTGAATGTTATTAAAGGCTATGGACTATTCTAGTTTCGATATCGTGAATGTTTGATTGATTTTCGATATCTAGACTTTACAGTACAATAATATATCACAACTATGGCAAGAAACCCCTATGAATCTCTGTATAAAAATTCTTAGAAAATGCCAAACACTAGGCATTTTCGAAGTACTTCTATAGCGGCTATCGCTATAAAACCACTTTTAAACACAAGTTCGATTCAACCTATTCTCAACCAAACCCTATGTGATCTATTTCAAGGCTATGCGACAAGTCATACAAGTCTATATCTACCAATTACATGTGCCATTTGCCTTCCAAATAAAGAATCAACAACACATATAGCAATACAAATTTGATCACATATACTACAATTTAAACAATAGTACATACACTTCAAATTCATTCAGATGGTAATTGAGCTCACCCTTTAACAAGCAAACAGACAAGTACACGCTTCCATATCCTACCTCAACCTTGCAAACACCAAACTTTCTACCTTCACCTTGCTTTGCACTTGGCCCAAGCAATATTGCCTCTTATTTGCTGATGGCCTAAGGGTTCTTTAGGCTTTTATGCTCCAAAACTTCAAGGTCAAAGTTGCTAAGAGTCGTTGTATTGTTGTTCTAAGTTCTCTGGAAAAGTTTGGGTTGATTTAGAGTTTTTTTGAATTGATTTGTATTTAGGCATTTATGAAGAGAAAGGAGCGAGGGGGCTTGTTTTATTTTGTAGAAATGTGAAAATGATTTCAAGGGGGTTTGCGAACTTATATAGGTAACAAGTGGTGTGGTTTAACATTCCTCTCAGCCCTCTAGCAGGCCAAGCCTCACCCCCTCCACGTGCTTCCATGCGCTTTCCTTTCCACCTCACATGCCTTAGAAATATATTCTTCCACTCATATCTACACTCAACCTTCTAGAAGCATCTCAAAAGTGATTTAGTGTAAATTATTTTTACTAGCTATTAATGATTTCCTAAGTTATTTAGTGTAATTAAAAAAGTTTGAACAACCTATATTGAATAAAAAGCTGTTTATCGATAAAACGATTTTCGGTCACATTATCGATATTTTTCAAAGTGTTTAATTTTGTAAATCAAATTCAAAAACAAGTTTCTTATCATTACTCATTAATTAAAAGGAGTTTAACAAGGTTATGAAATCACATTTATAACACTTTACTATATTTTAAAAGTTAGGATATTCAAAGATGAAGTGTATGTAATTACGGGTCACTGCATTCTCCCTCACTTGAGACATTTTGTCTTGAAATTGAAACAAGAACGATAATAAAAAAAATAGAAGAAACAAAGATACACGTATTAAGTACTGCTGAAACTATATACAATCTAAAATGCATACTAAGTGACTCCACCTCAAGTGGGAGTACACTACAAAAGATATACTAAGATAAGTAAGAAACAACTAGTTTATTAGCAACTCTGAATAGGACACCCTCATACTATCCTCTGTATCCCATGTACAATCCTGAGCATCCTCGCTCTACTGTACTTTAACCAACTTCATGACTTTAGTCCTCAATCGCTTAGTATCTCGATCAATAACGCGAACTTATTGCCTTAGAATAGTCAAATTAGGCTTAACCTCAAGGCTTTCTTACTGCGACGCTTCCACTACCAAAGACGGATCATGCACAAACTTACCCAATTGGAGGCCCAAAACTAACCGCTACGGATGCTGCAGTCACCCATAATTATTAATTCTCGGTGACCAAATGCGGTAATGTTAGATGCATTGATATACCAAAAATACATGAATATGAAAAAAATTTAAACTCAATTTAAAATAAATTTCTCATTTCATTTCAGATTCATTACATAACCCCATACGTAAGCTACGTTCAGAGGAATTACAATTTATTACAAAATACTCCAAGAGCGACATAGATGCCCCCTTGGTTGATCTGAGTCTAAATATAGGCACTAAACAACTTTTCCATTGCATCCAATAACACAGTAGAATCAAACAGACAGAACTCCTAATATCTAACTTGGCTCCTGCACGTTTTCGAAAGCTTACTCGTCTAAAGGAGAACCTAAAATCTTTAACTCTCAAACTACTCAAAATCAATTAAGCACCCGAGAGTTTAGGGGGAAAACATAAACTTCGAGTCAGACAAAAAGACTGGTGGGAATAATAACCTACCATCTCAAACCATATAGATATCTAGTGAAACCACGCCGCTTAGCGGAACGGGTTTTCCTCTTACTCGTATCTTAACCCAATTTATAATAACCATATACTGTATAGCTGCTTCCACAATGGTTAAGACATAACATAATAAAATGTATCATGATGATATGCAAACATGCAATATGCTTTGGATTTTCCATCCACATTTACCTGACTAATTGCCTCAAGTTATAGTTTCTACGGTCACTATTAACCTATTAGTTTTCATGAGCTGACTAATAACCTGTTTAATTCTTTATGGATTTCCTATCCACTTTCATAGTTTTCATGGGATCACTATGAACCTATTAGTTTCTATCAATACTATCATAGTTTTCATGGGATCACTATGAACCTATTGGTTTCCACCAATAACATCTCTCATGTCATAGTTTTCATGTGCTGTCTATGAAACTATTGGTCTCTCTCAATAACTTATTCCGGATATAGTTTTCATGGGAGCACTAAGAACCTATTGGCCCCTGCCAATAACAATTTCCATAACATAGTTTATTTGGGCTTACTAAGAATCTATCTACCAATAATCCTTTGATCAGTCTTCGGCATCCTATATTCTATTCTGTCTAACCTCCTGGATGCAATTCTACTCACATAAGAGTTAAATTCAATATATACATGTTCACTACTGGGCCAACCTAGCCTGTTATTCTACCCTTACCCCAAGATGTAGTTATGGATTATAAATGAATTGAATATAGTTACACAAGCATTAATGATAACTTAAGGAATGCTTCCTCACATATGTCAGACCAAATATACTTTACGTCCTTCCAAGTTAGCTTAGTCAAAGGCGCTGCTATCCGCGAGAAATTCTTAATAAACCTCCGGCAGTAACCAGTAAGCCCAAAAAAACTTCTAATCTCAATCATCGTCTCTGGTCTCTTCCAGTTGTTAATAGCCTCGATCTTATCCGGATTAACTGACAAACCCTTCTTTGAAACCACGTGACCAAGAAACTTAACTTCTTTCTTCCAGAAATGACACTTTATAAAACTTCGCTTTCAGTTGATGCCGCCTCAGCGTCTGAAGCATTACTTTAAGGTGAACTTCATGGTCCTTTCATACTTGGAGTATATTAAAATGTCATCTATGAATACCAATACGAACCTATCCAAGTGCTCTCGAAAAACTCGTTTCATCAAATCCATGAAGAAAGGTGGCGCATTTGTTAACCCTATTGGTATCACTAACCATTCATACGAACCATACCTAGTCCGTGACGCTGTCAATGGAATACTGTCCTCTGCCACTCTTAGCTGATGGAAACCTGTTGCCAAATCCAATTGGGAATATACTCTAGCTCCACTCAACTGATCAAATAAATCATCGATTCTCGGCAAAGGATGCCTATTCTTGATTGTCTTCTCATTCAATTAACAACCCATCTGGTTTCTTCACGAACACCGCAGCCTCTCCCCAAGGCGAACTGCTTGGTCTAATAAAGTTCTTTCCTTCTAAATCCACTAGCCGCACCTTCAATTCCTTCATCTCGGTAGGTGTCATCCTTCTAGGTGGTCTACTTATAGGTTCTGCTCCTGGCACAAAATCTATCCGAAACTCAATGGCTCGTTTCGATGGTAGTCCTGTGACTGGATCAAAAACATCTACAACCTCTCTTGCTATTAAAACCTGATTCAACTCTTCTTCTATTTCCATTGCATTCAACAAAGCCCAAGAACATGAGTCTGACTTCTCCACCGAGTATATAATTTGGTCATGACTATTGGGGTGTCTTAGCAATATTTCCCTATCTTGGAAAAATATCCTAACATCATATTCATCTAACAAATTCATACCAAAAATGGTCCCAAGCCTACAAAATCAAAAATGTACAAACTGCATGCAAACCTATGACCTAACAATTAAAATTCTAATTGGTCACATCTCATCTCCAGAGTTGCATACCCTTCTATCGGATTCGCATCCCTTAAGGAAGTAACAAGGTATGAGGGTTCTAAACAAACTTATCTACAAAACACTGAGATATAAATGAATGCGATGCACCGGTATCAAGTAGTAACCTAACTAGTATACATCAAAAGCGTACCTTCCATCATAGTCTTTCCATTCTCAGCAGAAGTTGGTCTAGAAGATGATGGTTCCAAAGAAAATACCTTTCCCTTGTCCGCTCTGACTGGTTCTAGATACTGATTCTTGTAGTGTCCAATCTGGTTACAGTTGAAGCACTTCACTCCTTTCTTATATATAACCTTTTTTTCCTTTTCCAGTTCGACTTCATAAGCCTAATGTCCTTTCTTGTTGCACTTGTAGCAAACTACATCGACCTTCCCTTTCTTGGTAGCTCCTCTTTTCTAAGCTCCTTTCTTCGTAAAGAATTTCCTCTTCTTGCCCTGAGAATCCTAGGTTTTAACCCGCTTCTCTTTCCCAAATGTAAAAAGCATCTCTTCATTCCTTATTGCCATCTTTACCACAACTGTACTTGGATCACGAAGGTATGGCATAGTCGCCATGGAAATCTCGGGTCTTAACCCTCGAATAAACTTCTTGTTCCTTTTAATGACGGTGTTAATGGTAGCATATCCGTACTAAGCAACTCGTTAAAATTTGTAGCATACTCAATCATCGAAATATCACCTTGCACTAAGTCCATGAGCTTTCTCAGCAATACCGACTTGGCAGCTTCAGACAAGAACCTCTCTTCGAATCTCCTTCGAAACTCTACCCAAGTCAACTTTTCCTCAGGAACTCCAACAGTAATATCATTCCACCAATAAAGTGCTGCTCCCTGCAACCGTCGTGAAGTAAGTCTCCTCTTCTGCTCATCATCTAATCTCAAGTCGGCGAAAATTCTTTCATAGTGCAATAACCAGTTTTCAACTTCAACGACATCCTCTGTTCCCAAAAACGGCTTCCCACCAAGATTTGTATAATCCCTGCTCAGCTTGGCATAGTTATTGCCAACTGGGGCCACAGGATTAGCTCCTCCAACATTCACAACATTACCCCCATCTACTCCTACATCCGCTCTAACTTGCATCAGATTGACGAAGAACTGATACATCACCCTCATATCTACTGGCAGGGTTCCAGCACCTACATCGGCATTTGCGTTTGGATTAGCATTTTCCCGTTGACCTGGATTCCTTTTAGTATTGGGTTGAGCATTTCCATTAGTTGTGGTGCTTCCTCCATCTAGATTTCCTCTTTCATTTCCTGCTTCCATATCTTCCTTTCTCATAAATCTGCATACGAGCCTTAGTAAGATACAAAAGAATGGTCTAAGAGAGAGGGGAATACGTACTTATATATATATATAACAAATGCAAGTACGTTACTATAACGTTAGCCCCAAACCCCGGTCTCATTTTCTAATTCTTTAGGTTATGTTTTATAAGTCTTTGGGGTCAAATTTTCTTTTAAATTTACATAAACCTATGCTCTGATACCAACTTGTAAGATCTTCATTTGGAGGCCTAAAATTAACCGCTACAGATGCTGCAGTCATCCATAGTTATTAATTTTCGTTAACCAAATGCGGTAATGTTAGATGCATTGATATAACATAAACACATGAATATGAAAAAAAAAATTAAACTCAATTTAAAACAAATCTCTCATTTTATTTTAGATTCATTACATAATCCCATACGTAAGCCACATTCGGAGGAATTACAATTTATTACAAAATAATGCCAAAAGCGACATATGAAGATGCCCCCTTGGTTGATCAGAGTCTAAATATAGGCACTAAACAACTACCATTGCATCCAATAACACATCAGAATCAAACAAAAAGAACTCCCAATAGCTAGCTTGCCTCCTGCACGTCTCCGAAAGCTATTCGTCTAAAGGAGAACCTAAAAAACATAACTCTCAAACTAATCAAAATCAATTGAGCATCCGAGATTTCAAGGGGAAAACATAAACTTCAAGTCAGACAAAAAGTTTGGTGTGAATAATAACCTACCATCTCGAACCATATAGATATCTAGTGAGACCATGCCGCTTAGCATAACGGGTTTTCCCCTCACTAGTATCTTAACCCAATTTATAATAACCATATACTGTGCAACTGCATGCACAATAGTTAAGACATAACATAATGAAATGTATCATGATGATATGCAAACATGCAATATGCTTTGGATTTCCCATCCCTATTTACTGGACTATTTGTCTCAAGTTATAGTTTCTAGGGTCACTATTAACTTATTAGTTTTCATGGGCTGACTAAAAACCTGTTTAATTCTTTATGGATTTCCTATCCACTTTCATAGTTTTCATGGGATCACTATGAACCTATCTGTTTACACCAATAACATCTCTCATGTCATAGTTTTCATGGGCTGTCTATGAACATATTGATCTCTCTCAATAACTTATTCCGGACATAGTTTTTATGGGATCACTAAGAACCTATTGGCCCCTGCCAATAACAATTCCCATAACATAGTTTTTTATGGCTTACTAAGAACCTATCTACCAATAATACTTTGATCAGTCTTGGGCATCCTATATTCTGGTCTGTCTGACCTCCTGGATGCAATTCTACTCAAATAGGAGTTAAATTCAATATATACATGTTCGCTAGTAGGCCAACCTAGCCTGTTATTCCACCCTTATCCCAAGATGCAGTTATGGGTTATGAATGAATTGAATATAGTTACACGAGCATTAATGATAACCAATCAAATAACATAACAATATAAACATCCATGGTTAATTCCTTGTAATCATTTTTCTAATGAAATATGGTTAATACCTTTAACCCACAATCGTTATCAAGGAAAGCTTCCTCTAAAATTCCATAGTTAAATACCATTTCAAAACTCTTTCATATTTCCATGTATTTACTTTAAAAATGAGGTTGGGTTCTCAAGTTTGAAAACTAAGGCTTTCGACTATATCCTTTGTATCATTACTTAAAACCTTAGATGTTCTCTTTCAAAACCATCCAACATATCTTTCGAATACTTGGAACCATTCCTTTCAAAATACTAAAAAATATAACTTTCGAAACACTGAAAAATATACCTTTCAAATACTTAAAGCATACCCTTCGAAAGCATTGGGTTCAAGTAGGTGTTTGTGGAAACATAGCTTCAAGACCATTTAAAAGTATTCCTTACAAAACCATTGGGTTTAACATTTAGTATAACTATAAGGTTAAAGAGAACAGAAGTGAAAGTAACCCTTTCGAAAGCATTGATCTCAAATAAAAGAATTGGTGAAGAGGATAGCTTCGAAACCAACCTTTCGAAACCATTGCCTTTGAAACTCTTATTAAAAGTGGCTAAAACAACCCTTTCGAAAACATTGAGGAAGCGGCTTTAAATTTCTAAAGCGGCCTCTAACTGATGTGAAAGGTATAAATGTGGTAGGTAGGTATCAAATAGGTTCAAAAGCGGCAACTATTTCGAAAGCTTCTTTTAAAAACAAGGGCAAGTTGATTGATTTGAAAGCTAATAAAAGTGGCTTCAACCCCTTCGAAAGCATGCCTTCAACACAGTTCCTTCCGCCTTTCTCCAATCCACTACGTACCAATTGCTTGATACCATATGCATTTGTTTCAAATGGGTGCGAAAGGTCTACTACACATGGTGACGGAACCAAGCAAATGGAAGCGGCGAAGTTGAAATTCCAAACAAAACTGATTTTATATCTTTCAAAGTAATTCCTTTTTACCTAACTTGCCTAATTTGTCAAAATATGATTGGTTGTCAATTCTTTATCAAAATTCCTTTTAAAAAAGCTGCTGAATTCAACCATTAACAATCGAAATTGTTTTAGCAAATAAGCCCTTCTACTTTAAAAAAAATTAAAACATTTAAGTCCTTTAACTTAAATAATTTGAAAACCATAGTAAAACAATTAGGAAAAATGCCCAAAAATCACAATTATTCACTCTTAATATGTTTTATAACAAATATAAATTTCAAACCCGAAAACATTACTTAATTGCCTTAAATAATTTAAACCCAAAATTAACTATTTCTTTTCATTAAAAATTCATAATAAATCATCCATAGCTTGGAATATTATGAAAATTTAAACCCATCTCCAAAATAATGGCTTACATAATATATTCAAACATCATGGATTTGGAAATTAATTTGCACGAATTTAACCTTAAAATCGAATTATATTATCCTACAAAAATCCTTGTTTAAATTATAACATGGCATATAAATCAAAGCATATCATCATTCATCCAATCATACGGTTTTAAACCTTAAACCCGAATTAAAACATTCAAGATGAATTATATGAGATGGTTTAGATCATTATTCACCTTGTTTGGATATGGAACATGAGATTTGTTCTTGCTTTAATCTTCCTAGCTTGAATCTTAGCTTCTAATTGGATTTTGCTCTTCTTCTTCTTAGGGTTATGGCCGGCCTCAACTCTCTGTGCTTATGTTTTTGGTTTATAAAAATGTGAATGAGAATGATGTGGGGGTTTTAGGGTTATGGTATACGACAATTCCCTTTTTTCCCTTGCCTTTTTCTCTTAAATTTCTAATTTATAAATAACACTTATATATTCATTTAGTTAAGGCACGACCTTAATTAGTTTTCAAACCTCAATCCCCTTATCACTTTAGTCTCATCATTATTCTATTTAATTTATCTAATTAAATCTCCTGAATAATGCTAAGAAAAATTAGGGGTGTTACAGGTACTTGAAATACATTATGCAAACCTAATAGTCTAGTTGGTAACTCAACTCTATACATGAGTGTACCAATCCTTTCCAGAATCGAGAATGGTCCTATATAACGAGGAGCCAACTTCTACGTTCTTCCAAACAAAACTACACTTCTCATTGGAAAAACCTTTACGAACACAAAGTCCCCAACTAAGAACTCCAAGTCTCTGCGCCTCTCGTATGCATAACTCTTATGTCGATTATGCAATTTCTTGATTCACTTTCAAATCTCCGTTACCTTATCCGATGCCTCTCGAATCATGTCCGGGCCAAGCACTAGACGATCTCCAAGTTCCACCCAATACGATGGAGATTTGCAAGGCCTATCATACAATGCTTCAAACGGTTCCATTTCGATACTGGCCTGGTAACTGTTGTACGAGAACGCAACAAGTGATAAATCCTCCTCCCATGAACCACTAAAATTTAATATGCAAGCTTGAAGCAAGTCTTCTAAGATGTAGTTGACCCTCTCTGTTTTCCCATCAGTCCGTGGATGGTTGGTGGTATTCAAACTAAGCTCGGTTCCCAAAGCATCATGTAGCCCTATCCAAAACTAGCTTGTAAATATAATATCACTTTCACTTATGGTATCACACGGAACTCCGTGCAGTTTGGAGATCTCTGTAACATATAACTTAGCCAATGTAGAAGCCGTCCTCGTAGTCATAACTGGTAAGAAGTGCGCACTCTTGGTCAATCGGTCCATAATAACCCAAACACCTTCATTAACTTTCCTCGACGTTAGCAACCCATCTATAAAGTCCATGGTTATATGCTCTCATCTCCACTTAGGAACCTCGAGTGGTTGAAGCAGTCTGGTTGTATTCTAGTGGCTGCCTTTGACTTGTTAGTGGTTAGCATACCTATTCACAAATATGGAAACATCCCTCTTCATGCCTTCCCTCCAGAATGTCTGCTTCATATCTTGATACATATTAGTAACCTATGGATGTATCATCAATCAATAATGATGGCTCTCTATCAGTACCTCCTACCTAATCCCATCAACATTAGGAACATACAACCTTCAATTCATCCTTACTATACCACGGTTATCCACGTTGAATCCCGACCACCTCTCTGGTGCCTCATTCTCACTCACCACTTTGGCTATCCTAATAATACAAGGATCTTTAAGCTGATTTCCTTTAATATGGCTAATTTTTGGATGAAACTTTACATTTTTCACCACTGCATACCTCCTACTGAGCGCAACAACTACAACATTAAGTTTCCCCGATGTATACAATATATCTAGATCCTAGGCCGCTGGAAACTCCAACCACCTTTATTGCCTCATGTTAAGATCCTTTTGAGTGAAAAGATACTTCAAATATTTATAGTCCGCATATAACTCAAACTTCTCACCTAGCAGGTGATGTCTCCACATCTTCAATGTAAATACAACTGCTAACAAATCCAAGTTATGAGTTGGATACCTTGCATCATGTGGCTTGAGCTGTCAATTGGCATAATCTATCACACTTCCATGCTGCAACAACACGACATCTAAACCTATTCCGCAAGCATGTGTAAATAGTCAAAACCTCACCTCCGTCCAGAACAGTATGAACAACAGTACTTGTCAACCTTACTTTTAGCTCTTTAAATGCTTGCTCGCATTTATCAGTCCAAAAAAATTTGACGTCTTTCTTTATCAAATTCGTTAAGCGAGAAGCAATCTTCGAGAAATCTTGAATAATCCCCTATAATAACCTACTAACCCCAAGAAACTCCTAATCTCGGTTGCACTGTCTGGCCTCTTCCAATCCTGAACAGCCACAACCTTTGTTGGATCTACAGAAATACCCTCCGTGGAGACAACATGACCCAAGAATCTAACTCGCAACCACCAAAAGTGACACTTCGAGAACTTGGCCTTCAATACATGCTCTATCGGTGTTTCTAATACAATCTTCAAACGGCGAGTGTGCTCCTCCTTGATCTTGGAGTAGACCGAAATATCATTAATAAATACAAGAACAAACTTATTCAACACATCCCGGAAAACCCGATTCATTAAGTCCATAAAATATCCTAGAGCATTAGTTAGACCGAATGACATAATTAACCACTCATAAAACTTATCAGACCTAAAAGCTGTCAAGGGTACACTCTCCTCTACTATCCTCAACCGATGAAACTCCATAGCAAGATCAAGCTGAGAAAACACCCGATCACCGTAAAGCTGATCAAACAAGTCATTTATCCTAGGAAAATGATACTTGTTCCTAATAGTCTGCTTATTAAACTCGTGGTAATACACGCACAGTCATAAGGAACCATTCACCTTCATAGCAATGACAATGTATGCTCACCAATTCGAATGACTCGGTCGGATTAAACCTTTTTGCAACAAATCGTTAACCTGGTTAGTTAGTTCCAACTTTTCTATCGATGCTAGCCTATGAACAGGCAACATAATATGTTTAGCATCCTTAACCAAATTAATAAGAAATTCTATCTTACGATAAGGTGGTAAACCCAACACCACTTCAAACACATCTGCAAACTCCTACAAAATAAAAATCGATCCCAACTCTCCTTCCACCATATCAAGAGAATAAAGAAAACTACTCATAAGTGGGCTTGTCCCTCCACAATTCACTACTAGAATTTTCTCTGCCTCTGTCTTAAATGATACGGTTCGCTCAATACAATTCAAGACTGCATTATATCGAGATAACCAATCCATCCCAAGCAGAACATCAAAACCCAAAAAACGAGAACATACATTTCGCAAGGAAAGAGTTGGTCGAAACAAGTAACCGGAACTCCTAAACAAATCATTCCAAGATTGGTTGAGCACCCTACAGGGTTTTACACACAAATAGAGTCAGAAGCCATAATTGTCTCCTAGCTCAATCTATCAATAAGACTACTAGAAATGAAACTAAGAGAAGCACCAATATCAAATAAAATATGAACAGGAATGCCATAAACAGATAGAATACCTTGTAGAACCTACTTCCCCTTTGCAGCCACAGATGTGGAAGGTGTTGTAGCAAGTGCAATAAATCTATATTGCTGCCCTTATTGAAGCATCGGACACTCCCTAGCAAAATGATGTGACTAGTGGCAGTTACAACAACTCAGGCTCGGAACAAACTGTGCTTTGGCCGCCTGTGGTTCTAGCTTTGGTGGCTTGGCAATTAGTGCTTTAACTAATGATGCTTTAACCACTTGCCCTCCCCCACCTGACCTACAGTTTCTAGCAAAATGAACCTTCTTTCCACACTTATAGTAAGCTAAACCGGAAATATCTCTCTACAGCTGAAACTTATGCTTGTTATCCCAGGATAGTGTAGAAATAGATAGCTATAGAGCCAAACTTCAAACCTCAACCCCATACCTATCAAATTCCCAAATGATCTCTGAATATGATTTGTTATGTCCCTTGGAAACTTTGGACGCATACCTATAATAAATATCTCGTTCTTCTTCAGTGGTGTGTCTAATAACCTCAATCCGAACCGAGATAATGCATTGAACCTATTCTCATACTTAGCAACTGACATAGCCCCCTACTTCAGATCTAGAAAACTCCTAAACAACAAAGTCTTTCCGGCTTCTAGAACAAATTTCATCCCAAACACGTCCTTGAATTGGGCCCAAGAAAACACATTCTCTTGGAGATCTACAGTAATCGAACCCTATCAATCCATAGCAACATTATTCAGATTTTTCAAACAACACTTCATTGCATCATCTATCATCTTATCCCAAAAAATACTATCACATAAATTAAGCCTTGTCTGAACCTCTATGATAGTCTCAGTGCCGTCGAACCTCTTACTGCTTAACCTTTCATAATCATGGAAAAGCGAGGCAAAGTTCAGCTATGGCCGAACCTGAACAACCTCTTCCAAAACATTCACTGTTATCCACATAATTTAAATAACAAAAGTAATGCTATAAGTGACAGAGTCATAAAGGAATCAATGCTGGTAGGTACTAGGTCGAAGGTCAACAGTGCTGTGTGAGGTCACTAATGTATATAGACGATGCCGCTTCTCTTTGGTATCGCCTCTTATCCACACCACACTTCATCACATTACAATTCAACATCTGCATTTCATTAATAAAGAAAAAGGGAGAATGTTAACGCCAAAAAGTGAACGCTAACACTCGGTGTGTGTAATAGAATCGTGAAAGCACCACCCGTTGGTACGGGAACAGAATACAAGCTGAAAATAGCAGTAAAACGGTAAATAACAACAGATTTATAGTGGTTCGGCCCGTAACTGAGCCTACATCCACTTTATAGTCTTTTATTGCTGATTTGATTACAATTCGGTACAATGTTCTTCTAAACACAACACAATTTGATCACGAAAACACTCTTGACTATTAGCTCAATCTTCGATGATGAAACTCGATGAATCCATGTCGGATGTATGGAATTCCTCCCGAAGCTTGTTGTAGTGTCTCGAGTATTTGAAGATCTTCGTGTGTTGATTGGGTTGAGAGTTCGGCAGAGTAACGATGCTCCAAGAAATGGCTGGCAAAAAGTCCCCCACTTGTTGGAGATTGCAATCTATTTATAGGAGAAGAATCTGGCCTGAACTCGGCTTCTAAGTCCTTAGGTCGTTTACGACTTATGATAGGTCGTAAGTCGTCTCCGACCTAAGAAGCTCGGGCTATCTTTTAACAGCTGCACATAATGGCTTCATATATTTGCTAAGGCATGGGTCGTGAACGGGCTAAGGGAAAGTGGTAGGTCGTGAGCGACCTAAGGAAATGGCATGAGAAGCCTTAGGTCTTTGGGTAGAAGCTTTAGGTCGGGGACGACCTAAGATAGGTCGTAGGTCGTTCGCACCTTAGTTCCTCAGGTTGTTGTATTTAAGGACAGGATCCAGTAAGTCGTTAGATCGCTACCGCCCATAGGTCGTAAGTCGTTAACTCGTAGGTCCCTGAGTAGTTAGATCGGCAACCACTAGATCGGCATGACTTTAGGTCGTAAGTCATAGCTTGTTAAGTCACTAAGTCGTAAATCCTCTGAATAGTTAAGTCGTAGATCCTCTTAAGTCGTAGGCTGTTGAGATCACTTAAGTCGTAGGTCGTTAAACTTTTTAACTCGTAGGTCGTTGAGTCGGACTATTCCTTAGGTCGGAGCCTGTTGAGTCGTAGGTCATCTAAGTCTTAACTCGTTAAGTCTTGCAATCCCTTAACTCGTTAACTCTTGAGTCGTGTACTTCTTAAGTCGTGGAGAATTAAGGGTTAACATTTGCCCCTCGAAATACACGCCTAAGTCGTAGGTCGTGTGTTTCGACTCATCTTAACTCGTGTGGGCCGATTCCAATTCCTTCGACCTGGGGTATAAAATGCTTAGGTCGTTCCTCTTATCTTCGTCTTCCTATTACTCGTTCTTTAAGCCGTATCTGCCATTAACGCAATTTCAAGCTTCCAAAGGCGATTTCGACTTGATTTACTTCCAGCCATTCCCAATTACACCGCGTAAGCATCTTTTCCCTTTTTCCAATCGCCGATCATTGCCGTCGACCTTTGTCCATGATTTCTTCCCTTCGGGCCTTGCGAATACTGTTATACAGGATATCCATGAACTTAAGGTGGCTCGGTATGACTTGCAACGATTTTTGATTTGCGGTGGTTTAGAAATAGGGTTGATGGAGAGGCTAACTGGTTAATGGGTTAACGGGTTGGATAGTTAACGGGTTAGGAGTGACAAAGCTCAAGAGTTAGGAGGTAAACGGGTTAGGAATTGGATGGATAGATGGTTAACGAGTTAAGGATTAAGCGAGTCAGGAGTTAGATGGACTGGTAATTTCGCGTGATCCAGCAGTTTTGATGTTACGACTTACGACTTACGACTTGAAGCCTCTTTTTATTCCTCACGACTTACGACTTAGAGAATAGTTGACCCTAGCTCGTAGGAACCATTTGAGTCGTTCGCGACTTAGCAATTGTTCAGATTTGGCTTCAATGTGTAGTACGATTTAAGAGTTACGACTCAACCTAACTCATAGCATATCTTTTAGACCGTGAACGGGCTAGAACTTGAGGAAATTCCGATCCATGCTAAGTCGTGAATGAGTCAGAACTTGAGAAAATTTTTCACTACCTTGAATGTTAAGACTTGAACAGCACGACTTAAAAATGCTCCGACTTATGTTAGGTCGTGAACGACCTAGGACTTGAAATTTGGGCAGAATTTGATTGATTTTTGAATTTGAATTGTTTTGGACTTTGTTGTACTTCTTTTCAGATTGCCTTATCTTTAACACTAATAACCTGTTTAAAAGCAACATTTGCAGAAAAATGGGACGAATATACTGTCATTGATTGCCCACATCGAATGACAGATTAGTCGACAAAGAATAACAAACCTAAATGAACTTTGTGAATGAAATGCTGCGAACTAACAAATCTAAGTGAAGTATTAAAGCAAAATTGAAATGGTCAACTAAAGCTGATTTATTTGCATTAACACGACGCTGCACTTGGACTTAAGATAACAAGCCTTGAAACTCTATAATCGATAAGTATCAATTAATTTAGTTTCTGTTATATTTGCTTGTTATTGTATTAGTTTTGCACAACACTTCACTCTTTTTAGGAAACGTGCACCTTCATATTTGAATATCCAGTTCCTTGTGTAGAATGGCGTCGCAACAAGAAGATACAGAACCTGCCGGAGAAACTTTTCCGATTGCCAATCCACTAATCGATCCTCTAGAAAGAACTCCGACCACTCTAAGCCACAAAGTTTTCAGACAATTATGTATCCAGTTTGGCATTGCCGAAGCCGACGCTCTGCTCCCTGGAATAAATGATACTGCTGATAGGCCGCCCCATGGCTTTGTCGCAGTTAACCGCCAAATGTGTTTGAGTGGAGCTATCCCCCCATTTAACGACTGTCTTCGAGAACTTCTCCTCCGACTATCTATCTCCCCTTTTCAACTACACCCTAATGGCTACGCCATCCTGCTGGGATTGTGTGTGCTTTTTAGGAGAGCGCTGGACCGTTTTCCCAGTTTTGAAGAAATTCGCTTCCTATGCACATTTGCAAAGAACAAAGACCATCCCTCTATCACACTTGTGAGGAGTGCCAGGAACCGTAGACTGATTATCGGTCTTCCCGAAAGCGTTTCCGGGTTCTTGAGCCAGTTTTTCTTTGTTCGTTGTCCTCCGGGATTCTATACCAACTGGAGAGTAGGGAGTAAGACCTTTTATCTTCGCTCCTTATTTTTTCGAACTTATCGAAACTTGAGTTGTCGTGTTAACCTCGCCCTTTCCTTTTGTAGAACTTCCTTCTCCGCTTAGGGATTCTGCACGCCAGCCAATCTTCGAAACTCTCAGTGCGGTGGCTATTGAAGAGAGGAGCGCCAAATTTCTACTAGATGATGAGCTTTTGCACCAATTTGGGCTTTTACATCCTTCCAGGTCGACTTGGATTCATGAAATTTCTAGTTCTGATGCAGAAACGTTAGCTGCTTCGGGCTCTCAAGCAGAGGCATCGAATGCCATAGCTTATGCAGAAGAAGTTGCATCAGAAGTACCTGTCGTAGAGGTTGCTTTGATAAAATGTTCCGCATCCACCGATGTTGTGGGGTCATCCAGCAAGCCGGCACTTGCCCCAATTATTGAAGAGGAAGAGAAACCTCGAATTCTTGACAAGTCGGCCGATGCGGAAGTTGAGAAAGAGAATTCTGCTGGGCATCATGGCGATGATACCTTTGACGACTTGAGTGATATAATGATAACTTCTCAAGAGATTTTCAAGAATAATACTTCAAAAGCAACCTCTCCTGTTATTGAAGCGACTTCCTCTTTGAAACAAGCTTCGACAGCTTCTACACCTATCGTTTCTGTTCCCACATTAAAACGTGGTTTGTAGTTTGACGCACGTAGTTCGCATGCCACACACACTTAGGGTTTTTCAGCACTTATAAGAATTTATCCTCTTTTTTTGGAAATTTCTAAACTTTACTTCTTTTTCGATTTTCAGATTCTCCGATGGGGCGTACCGGCTCATACTATGACTCATTTCTGCGCCATGGAGGTCGTGGATCTTATGACTTTAGGAAATATCTTGGTGACCAGAGAGAGACAGATGAGGAAAGGGCTCGAAGGAAGGCTCAAGAGAAATGGGATTATGAGCAGCGGTAGAGAAGAAAAGACGCTGATCAATATGGTTCTTCCAACAGAAGTGACGATTCCCATAAGCGAAAGTCTTATGATGACAAGGGGAAGACTTATATTACTGACAGCTCAAGTAAACGGGTTAAACTTAGCGAAAAGGACGCGTCTTCAATTTCTGAAAAAACTAACGCTCCTATCTCTTCTGATGTTCCGACCAGCTCTCCTCCTTTAAAGAAATCTGACATTCAAGCGATCATCAGCAGGCCCCAATATCAGGTTAAAGATGGCCCTCCAACGCTTCAAAGCCGGTTTCCGAACTGGTGTTTAAAAGGAGTGCGTTTTGACCTGGATTTGGTCCCAATTGATAAGCAAGCCATGCTTAGAAATCTCGATGCAGTTAAGCTTGACATTGATAGGATGTCGCAATGGCAAAAGCTTGTTAATGAACTCCAGAGAGTCAATCATATGAATCTTGAAAACATGCTGACTCTGGAGAACGATAAAGCTGAATGGGATAAATGGTGCAAGCAGCATGACGCGGAGATGACGAACATCGCGGATGACAATGCAAGGCTTGAATCTGAAGTCAAGCGGCTTAAGGAAAATCTCGCCTCTTCTTCTGCATCACATACTCAAAAAGAAGAAGTCTTTCAAAAGCAAGTGCGGGACGCACATGCTACACAAAGGGATGCCGAAACGAAGCTTGCAGCTGAGCAGCACAATGCTGAGAAATATCGCACAGAAAATGCTGAACTGCAGGAAAAAGTCACCTCCCAGAACGTGGAGATTGAATTATTAATGTCTCGACTCGCTAAAGCTGAGACAGAGCGTGATGAGGCTATAGCTGGTCGAGTTGCTGCCGTTGCCGAAAAAGAAGCGGCTGAGCAATCACATGAGGCAACGAAAGCAAACATCAGCTCTACCTTATTCGACTTTTATTTACACATCGTTCTGGGTCGTGGAAGTCTTTCTTTTCTGGGTCCTGACTATGAGGTTACCCTGGCCGAAGTGTGGGAAGTAGCGGTTGACATGCTTGGCGGGGCTGGCTATGATGAAACGGAACTTGAGGCACGCTACCTTGACGAAGAAGCTCGTGCTGCCCTTGCCATGGGAAAAGAGCAACTTGCCCGAGTGCGAGCTGAAGCCACGGGGGAGAAGCATTCCGAAAAAGAAATACTTCTTGCTGCCCCTGTTCATACTTCGGTCTCAGCTGATGTTGATATCATTGGTTCTAGTTGTCACTCTTCACTCCCTGCCAAAGATATTGTTACGACTCCCACAGAAGAAGAAGTGCTGGAAGATATTGCGGCTCAGAAATTTGAAACTGATCTCGCCAAGTCGACTTCTCCAGGTAACTTTGACGTCGACCCAGTCCCGGTGAACCATTTATTTGATTTAACTGGGCTTGATGATCTTCTTACTTATTACTTTAGCCTTGACGAATCAATATCTCATTTTGAAGAGTACTGATTTTAACTTCTTTTATTATGCAGCGGACGCGCCGGAAACTGCACCAATTTCTCCTTCTTCAGCTGTCGTTCCTCCTCCTTCTCAAGTTACTCCTCTTCCAGCTTCTCAACCAGGTTCACAGGAAGAACAGATAGCAGCCCTTCAAGGCTTGGACGAACCACCTGCTTCCGAGGAGCAGAAAGCAGAAGATCTGGAAGATAGTGAGAAGACCCCGGAGCAGTCTTTTGACTACGACACAAAGCTTTCTACATTTCTTACTCCGGGGAGTGAGTCTTCTTCCAAGAAGAAGGGGAAACGTGTGGTTTCGAAGAAAGGAAAGAAAAGTTCTTCTGCTGCTGGAGATGAAGCAGAAGTCGATCCGGCTGAGTCACTTTCTCCTTCTTCTCCGATACGGCCTCCGAAACTAATTACCAGGCCGGGTAAAGGCTCCAAGGGTGGGAAGAAGGAGAAATGAGTTTGATTTTGTCTTTTCTGCTTTTTGCATGTATTGACCGGAAGTTGTGCGGATACCGGTCTCCGCTTCTTTTTGTGATCTGCACAATGTAAATTTTTTTTTTATAGTATTGAATAAAATAGCTATTTTACTTGTGTACAAATTCTTGTGTATGTGAGAACGCATTTGTTTCTCATTTTTAGTGTAGAATAAACGATCTATTTTTCGTGATATTGCAATGAACTTGTGGTATGTTGCTTGCATGTTACTTTTATTAATATAATTGAATTGTATAGTATTGCCCCCATACCGTAAGTGCATTGCAATATTTCTAGCTTTTTCAAGACTGATACTCTTATTTCAGAGAATAATTACTCCACTTTTAAGGGAAGAATCATTCTGCTTTTAATAGAGTATATCTCGTCTTCAGAGAAGTTTTTACTTTCTCTCTCTTTTTGAAGAACACTTCAACTTTTGGGGATGATCATTTTTATTTGTTAAAAAGTAAATTTTCCTATGCAGTGAAGTGAACTTTCTGAAGAATTTTTTGATTTGTTTAGCGCTTCCGAAGAAGGCTTTGTTTTTGTGCCTCTGAAGAGGGCTTATGTCTGGTACTTCAAGCATGGTGAAGTGTGCCTCCAAAGAGGTCTTTTGGTCTCCGAAGAGAAGCGATTTTGGTCTCCGAAGAGAGGCAATTTTTGGTCTCCGAATAGAAGCAATTTGGCATTTCATCTCTGGTGAAGTGGGCCTCTGAAGAGGAGCATTTTGCACTTCTACACTGGTGAAATGTGCCTCCAAAGAGGGCTTGTTAGAATTTCATCTCTGGTGAAGTGGGCTTCCGAAGAAGAGCATTTTGCACTTCTACACGGGTGAAATGTGCCTCCGAAGAGGTCTTGTAATTGCCTGGAAGTTACTTTCTCATGGTTGAGTGGATCCACGGGGCGGACGCAAGTTGCTTGATTGGATGTTCGTTTGCACAAACGACCGCAATCAATTAACAAGGGCCCTGTTCCTTCAGCTTGGGAAGGTGCCCCTCCGGTGGTTCCACCAATCTTTTTATTGAGAGAAGCACTTCCATTTGTTGGCGTGCCTCGTTAGAGGGCTTTGTTGACCTTTGGGAAGGAGCATCGGTTGGTTGGTGTGCCAGGAAGGTTGCTTCTCAGGGGTGAGTAGATTCACGGGACGGACGCAAGTTGCCTGATCGGATGCATCACGATCAGTTAGCAAGGGCCCTGTTCCTTCTGCTTGGGTAGGTGTCCCTTCGGTGGTTCTACCGGCTCTTTTATTGAGTGGCATACCTCCTTTTGGCTGCTTTTGTGTTTGCCTGGCCATCTTCTCCCATCATCTGCTCATTAGCGATCTTTTATTATCATTTCCAAGCGTATCTTCTTTCCTTTTGCAAGTAAATTGCCTTATCCGAAGAAGTGGACTTCACTGTTGAACAACTTCACGGGACAAACACGAGTTACCTAGTTGGATGTCTGTTCATATTGACAATCACAACCGGTTAACGAAGGCTTGCCCCAGTGGAGTTGCCAACTTTTTATGTGAAGTTCTTCTTGTATAGGATTTGAATATGGAATTTTTGCTGCTTAAATAAATGATTTGTAGGGCTCGCTTGGCTTTGCGATGGGTGAGCTTCGCTTTAATGACCTGCAATATTAGATCGACATTTTAGCAATACATTTAGAGTATTTATATATCGAAATATAACAGGCATTTTATAATAGAAAACACAGAATTCATAGTTTTTCATTATTCAGTCACACTGATTTCTCAACGGTTTACAATGCAGAAGTTACACATCCATTATCATTTTTACAAATTTAAGCAACGCTGTTAAGTAAAAAATGGACGCTAGTGATTGTTGTTTTAGAATCTCCGGGCTGATTTTCCATTTGCACTAGATTCGCAGCTTCGGATTTATATGCCAGAGAAAGTGAAAGATGTTCCAGTTGCAGTTTTGTGGACAATTAGCAGTCGTCCCAACTTCTGCCTGCTGGGTGTGGACCTCCTGTGACAACATTAATGACAAGCTTTTTTGAATCTTGCACTGCAGTGTTGTCACAAGAATCAGATTGATGGGTAGGACGTTGTTGATCCCGAGTGGATGAGGTTGGATCGACTCCGCATCTCTTAACGTATTGTTGGAGTTTACCCTGCTCCAGCAATTCTTCAATCACATTCTTTAATTGGCGACATTGGTCAGTGTCATGGCCAGGTTGATTGTGAAATTGGCAGAATTTTCCATTACGCACTGCACCTCTCTTCATCTCAGGTGGCTTAGGATACCTGACAACGTCCTTTGTTGCAAAAAAGATATTTCTTGGTGTATCAGTTAAAGGAGTAAAATCTGAAAGATCGAAGCGGCGGAGTTTCCTCTCATTTCCCAGATTCTTTCCTCCATCGTTTTCCCTTTTCTGATTCTCAGAATTTCTTTTGTTTGAAGCAAGATCATTATTGTTGTCCTTGGCAACTAATACTTTTGCTGAGGCAGAAAGGTTTTCCAGGCGCATGAATTCATCGGCCTTTTTATAAAACTTCTCAAGGGAATTTGGTTCCTTCATTTTTAGCCATTTTCCAAATTCACTCGATTTATTAATGGCTCGCACCAAGTAGGTCAGGATCATATGCGGTTCTACATTATCCACTTCGGCTACAGCTATATTGAAACGGCTTAAGAAAGATTTGATTGATTCTCCGGGAGCTTGTTCAAGACTAGACAATGACATTATATCCTTGGCTTTTGAAGCATACAATCTAAACTGTTCTTTAAACTTTTGCGTCAGGTCGGAGAATTGATCTATTGACCGAATTGGAAGCTTTGTGAACCAAAGTAAGGCCACACCTTCCAAGTACACTGGAAAGTATCGACACTTAATCTCGTCTGACGCTCTTGCACCGGTCATATGCCAATCGTACTTGTATAGGAAATGATTAGGGTTACTTGTTCCCCTATAGGCTTGGATAGTAGGAGGCACAAATTTCCTTGGAAATTCCGCTTTTAGAATCATTTCCGTAAACGGAGTTCTGCTCGGTGCAAATCCCCAGTCGTTCTCATTCTCTTCCCTTTGCATGCTCTCTTTCATGATGCGGCTAACCATTTCGGACAGGTACTCTTTATTGTTCAGAGACATTTCCGGACAGGCATTAGTCCTTCTCTCGGAAGCTTGCCTGGGTACATGTTCACGATAAGTTGGCTGCGGCATAGAACCCTCAGCTTGGAAAGGTGGCATTTCTGGAGAGGTTGTTTGATGGTTTTCTGGTTGACGATTTGCCCCGAGCAGAGCAGTTAATCTGTCCATCATTAAAGCGTTTTGAGCCTCCATTTGTTGGTATAATCCAGAAACTGCGTCGTCCAATTCAGCCCGGGTGACTCCAACGGTAGGAGTTGCTTGGTCTGCCGTTGGGGAAGCGGAAGTTCCTTCATGAGCATTTCTGGATCTGACAGGTCTACCTCTTCTTCCAGGAGCCATGTTTTCAGATAAGCTTCTGGTTTTGAAAGAGATTTTCTCTACCAATTGCTTTGGAGCAATGATGACAATCTTCCTGAGTTCAATTTTCAGTGAAAGCACCAAAATGTTAACGCCAAAAAGTGAACGCTAACACCCGGTGTGTGTAATAGAATCGTGAAAGCACCACCCGTTGGTACGGGAACAGAATACAAGCTGAAAATAGCAGTAAAACGGTAAATAACAACAGATTTATAGTGGTTCGGCCCGTAACTGAGCCTACATCCACTTTATAGTCTTTTATTGCTGATTTGATTACAATTCGGTACAATGTTCTTCTAAACACAACACAATTTGATCACGAAAACACTCTTGACTATTAGCTCAATCTTCGATGATGAAACTCGATGAATCCGTGTCGGATGTATGGAATTCCTCCCGAAGCTTGTTGTAGTGTCTCGAGTATTTGAAGATCTTCGTGTGTTGATTGGGTTGAGAGTTCGGCAGAGTAACGATGCTCCAAGAAATGGCTGTCAAAAAGTCCCCCACTTGTTGGAGATTGCAATCTATTTATAGGAGAAGAATCTGGCCTGAACTCGGCTTCTAAGTCCTTAGGACGTTTACGACTTATGATAGGTCGTAAGTCGTCTCCGACCTAAGAAGCTCGGGCTATCTTTTAACAGCTGCACATAATGGCTTCATATATTTGCTAAGACATAGGTCGTGAACGGGCTAAGGGAAAGTGGTAGGTCGTGAGCGACCTAAGGAAATGGCATGAGAAGCCTTAGGTCTTTGGGTAGAAGCTTTAGGTCGGGGACGACCTAAGATAGGTCGTAGGTCATTCGCACCTTAGTTCCTCAGGTTGCTGTATTTAAGGACAGGATCCAGTAAGTCGTTAGATCGCTACCGCCCATAGGTCGTAAGTTGTTAACTCGTAGGTCCCTGAGTAGTTAGATC
The DNA here is from genome assembly GCA_030737815.1 of Allium fistulosum. NCBI lineage: Eukaryota > Viridiplantae > Streptophyta > Magnoliopsida > Asparagales > Amaryllidaceae > Allium > Allium fistulosum. Next base: position 1,210,511,510 of record CM060904.1, on the reverse strand, counting down.
GGCAACCACTAGATCGGTATGACTTTAGGTCGTAAGTCATAGCTTGTTAAGTCACTAAGTCGTAAATCCTCTGAATAGTTAAGTCGTAGATCCTCTTAAGTCGTAGGCTGTTGAGATCACTTAAGTCGTAGGTCGTTAAACTTTTTAACTCGTAGGTCGTTGAGTCGGACCATTCCTTAGGTCGGAGCCTGTTGAGTCGTAGGTCATCTAAGTCTTAACTCGTTAAGTCTTGCAATCCCTTAACTCGTTAACTCTTGAGTCGTGTACTTCTTAAGTCGTGGAGAATTAAGGGTTAACAGAGAACGTCGCACTTGATCGATGCCGCATAGGTCGCACACTGCCTACTGTCAAAGTCATATGGTGATGGATGCAATGTTGTTTCAATGGAGCACCTATTCAGTGTCGTTACTCTTCAACACCACCATTCAAAGCCAAAGTGTATACCACACCTAATCAATATCGCCGCCAGGGATCAACGTCACCATTAAGCAAGTGTCGCTCCTAACCAATGTCGCATTTCTTCAATATACTGCATATCATGAAGCCCTTTTTTCTACACCGCCTGCTATCAACACTGTGCTCTATTAACGTCGCGCAACATCAATGCCATCTTATCTTTAATATCACCTTATGTAAAAACAACATCCGGGAGATTGTCGTCGCTAGTCCTCCATGCGATGTTGATGATGAATATCGTCAATGTTTACTTAAAAGTAACTAATGCTGCCGAGTAATAATGTAACCATGTTGATGTTGTTACGTGATTTATGCCACCAGTTATTTAAGAAGCATGTTGAAGATCATCCAAAATAAAGCAAAGGAACCTAACATTGATGATAGTGTCAAGGCTTAAGCATGCGACGATTGAACATGTTAGAGGCGGCACACCGAACTGCTGAGTCGAACCCCGTTACTCCTATAAATACGGACCTAGTTGCTTGCAAATGGGGTAATCATTTCTTTTCTTCATTCTCAAAATCAAAATCTTGTAAACCCTAAATCGAATTGGATGCAAAACCTATTTGACTGTAATCATGCACAATTTATATGAACAAGGATGTGGACATGCCTATTGTTTTGATTATAACATTTTTAACATGGACGTGCATATATTCGAATCCTCTAAGTTCAAAACTTGACATGATTATTTAGAAGGAGTTTTGGACTAAGATAGCCATATACGTGCATAGTTATATGAACATTGGACTTTGAATATAACAACGAATTACATAGCCCATTGACGAGCTTAATGGATTATTGCACAAATTTGTTACTTGTCTTCTTTGCTGTCTAAGAACATATAAACATAGGCCCTTTTTGGAACATTTTCTCTTGAAAGCCCATATGGACTCTTGAATATGTTAATTCCTCGTGACCCTAAGAGAACTCTAGTACAATATTCTATGAAAACATACGGACCTACATATATTTCACCTCATAAATCCATCCTTTCATTATTCCATCTCGCATTAAATTACAAGTGATAAATTGGCCCTTGATAACACTATTAAGTCAACATTGATTGAGCTATGCTTAATCAAATACAAATCAAGGATTAATTTATCACAATTGGCATCATGGATGTTATACCAGTTTTTGTTCTAACATTTTGGCGCTAGAAGGAGGGCTTAAACCTCCGACCCAATTTAATTATTTCCTTAAGTTAATGAAGCAAGTTGTTGTTTTAGGAAAATGAGATCAAGGCGACTTATTCTCCAAATGAAAAGCTCATATAAACAACAACATTAGAAGAGAATGTAATTCCTAACTTCAACTTGAGAAATGCGGTGCCCGGGCAACCATTAGAAATGGCACAACCTACTAATAGCAAATCCAAGATTAAAAGCTTAGAGGAATTAGTGTTAATGATGAAAGAAGTTTTGGAAGGAATACTTGCTCAAAAATCCTCCAAAACTACCAGACCAACGGGGGCAGATGAAGCAGAATCTCTAAGAAGAGATTTAAATGCCTCTTTGCTTAGAAACAAAAGCAAAGGCAAACTTATCCTAACTCCACAAAAGAGAAGAAGTGGCCAGCAGGCTAAAGCAAATTATCAAGGAATGTTATAAGAGAAGTCCCAAGAACAATCTAGAAGCTCAACCTCCAAAGGGTACAAACATGAAAAGAACAACTACTATAGTGATAACGCCTACCTGAGAGGCATGGAAGAAAAATAGTAAAAGATACGCTTAATCTCAAGGGAAAGAGAATTTTATATGATAGGATAGATGATAATCATTGAGAAGCTCCCTTCATAGATGAATCATGTCCATGAAAATTCCTTCTTATATCAAGATCCCATCCATCAAATACATTGAAATGCCCGATCCAGATGATCACTTATTAGCTTTCGAAAGTTAGTTGGACATATACAATGCATATGGAGCTATGCGTTCCAAGCTTTTCCCAACTACTTTTTAGGGAGCATCAGCTAAATGGTACCGACAATACCGAGAGAGGACTACCCATTCCTAAAAAAAATTCTCTTATGAATTCTCAGCACGATTCTGTTTGTGTGAAGATCATATTATCGACTATGCTAAGGTACAAATAGAAGCCGCGGGAGTTGTTGGGTGATTATCTTAAGAGGTTCAATATAGAGGCCCTAAAGGCAAAAAATATGATTGATAGGGATAAGCTGGTGGCAATACATTTAGGGATGATTGAACAAACCAAATTTTGGCGAGAACTCTATATTCATAGATTTAAGATTTGCAAGATTTTAATTTTCAAGATGATAAAATCATTTGCATGGACAAAATGTATCATGCCAGAAAGAAGGCCCAACCTAAGAAGCTCGGGCTATCTTTTAACAGCTGCACATAATGGCTTCATATATTTGCTAAGGCATAGGTCGTGAACGGGCTAAGGGAAAGTGGTAGGTCATGAGCGACCTAAGGAAATGGCATGAGAAGCCTTAGGTCTTTGGGTAGAATCTTTAGGTCGGGGACGACCTAAGATAGGTCGTAGGTCGTTCGCACCTTAGTTCCTCAGGTTGCTGTATTTAAGGACATGATCCAGTAAGTCGTTAGTTCACTACCGCCCATAGGTCGTAAGTCGTTAACTCGTAGGTCCCTGAGTAGTTAGATCGGCAACCACTAGATCGGCATGACTTTAGGTCGTAAGTCATAGCTTGTTAAGTCACTAAGTCGTAAATCCTCTGAATAGTTAAGTCGTAGATCCTCTTAAGTCATAGGCTGTTGAGATCACTTAAGTCGTAGGTCGTTAAACTTTTTAACTCGTAGGTCATTGAGTCGGACCATTCCTTAGGTCGGAGCCTGTTGAGTCGTAGGTCATCTAAGTCTTAACTCGTTAAGTCTTGCAATCCCTTAACTCGTTAACTCTTGAGTCGTGTACTTCTTAATTCGTGGAGAATTAAGGGTTAACAGAGAACGTCGCACTTGATCGATGCCGCATAGGTCGCACACTGCCTACTGTCAAAGTCATATGGTGATGGATGCAATGTTGTTTCAATGGAGCACCTATTCAGTGTCGTTACTCTTCAACACCACCATTCAAAGCCAAAGTGTATACCACACCTAATCAATATCGCCGCTAGGGATCAACGTCACCATTAAGCAAGTGTCGCTCCTAACCAATGTCGCATTTCTTCAATATACTGCATATCATGAAGCCCTTTTTTCTACACCGCCTGCTATCAACACTGTGCTCTATTAACGTTGTGCAACATCAGTGCCATCTTATCTTTAATATCACCTTATGTCAAAACAACATCCGGGAGATTGTCGTCGCTAGTCCTCCATGCGATGTTGATGATGAATATCGTCAATGTTTACTTAAAAGTAACTAATGCTGCCGAGTAACAATGTAACCATGTTGATGTTGTTACGTGATTTATGCCACCAGTTATTGATGAAGCATGTTGAAGATCATCCAAAATAAAGCAAAGGAACCTAACATTGATGATAGTGTCAAGGCTTAAGCATGCGACGATTGAACATGTTAGAGGCGGCACACCGAACTGCTGAGTCGAACCCCGTTACTCCTATAAATACGGACCTAGGTGCTTGCAAATGGGGTAATCATTTCTTTTCTTCATTCTCAAAATCAAAATCTTGTAAACCCTAAATCGAATTGGATGCAAAACCTATTTGACTGTAATCATGCACAATTTATATGAACAAGGATGTGGACATGCCTATTGTTTTGATTATAACATTTTTAACATGGACGTGCATATATTCGAATCCTCTAAGTTCAAAACTTGACATGATTATTTAGAAGGAGTTTTGGACTAAGATAGTCATATACGTGCATAGTTATATGAACATTGGACTTTGAATATAACAACGAATTACATAGCCCATTGACGAGCTTAATGGATTATTGCACAAATTTGTTACTTGTCTTCTTTGCTGTCTAAGAACATATAAACATAGGCCCTTTTTGGAACATTTTCTCTTGAAAGCCCATATGGACTCTTGAATATGTTAATTCCTCGTGACCCTAAGAGAACTCTAGTACAATATTCTATGAAAACATACGGACCTACATATATTTGACCTCATAAATCCATCCTTTCATTATTCCATCTCGCATTAAATTACAAGTGATAAATTGGCCCTTGATAACACTATTAAGTCAACTTTGATCGAGCTATGCTTAATCAAATACAAATCAAGGATTAATTTATCACAATTGGCATCATGGATGTTATACCAGTTTTTGTTCTAACATTTTGGCGCTAGAAGGAGGGCTTAAACCTTCGACCCAATTTAATTATTTCCTTAAGTTAATGAAGCAAGTTGTTGTTTTAGGAAAATGAGATCAAGACGACTTATTCTCCAAATGAAAAGCTCATACAAACAACAACATTAGAAGAGAATGTAATTCCTAACTTCAACTTGAGAAATACGGTGCCCGGGCAACCATCAGAAATGGCACAACCTACTAATAGCAAATCCAAGATTAAAAGCTTAGAGGAATTAGTGTTAATGATAAAAGAAGTTTTGGAAGGAATACTTGCTCAAAAATCCTCCAAAACTACCAGACCAATGGGGGGAGATGAAGCAGAATCTCCAAGAAGAGATTTAAATGCCTCTTTGCTTAGAAACAAAAGCAAAGGCAAACTTATCTTAACTCCACAAAAGAGAAGAAGTGGCCAGCAGGCTAAAGCAAACTATCAGGGAATGTTATAAGAGAAGTCCCAAGAACAATCTAGAAGCTCAACCTCCAAAGGGTACAAACATGAAAAGAACAACTACTATAGTGATAACGCCTACCTGAGAGGCATGGAAGAAAAATAGTAAAAGATACGCTTAATCTCAAGGGAAAGAGAATTTTATATGATAGGATAGATGATAATCATTAAGAAGCTCCCTTCATAGATGAATCATGTCCATGAAAATTCCTTCTTATATCAAGATCCCATCCATCAAATACATTGAAATGCCCGATCCAGATGATCACTTATTAGCTTTCGAAAGTTAGTTGGACATATAAAATGCATATGGAGCTATGCGTTGCAAGCTTTTCCCAACTACGTTTTAGGGAGCATCAGCTAAATGGTACCGACATTACCGAGAGAGGACTATCTATTCCTAAAAAAATTCTCTTATGAATTCTCAGCACGATTCTGTATGTGTGAAGATCATATTATCGACTATGCTAAGGTACAAATAGAAGCCGGGTGAGTTGTTGGGTGATTATCTTAAGAGGTTCAATATAGAGGCCCTATAGGCAAAAAATATGATTGATAGGGATAAGCTGGTGGCAATACATTTAGGGATGATTGAACAAACCAAATTTTGGTGAGAACTCTATATTCATAGATTTAAGATTTGCAAGATTTTAATTTTCAAGATGATAAAATCATTCGCATGGACAAAATGTATCATGCCAGAAAGAAGGCCCAACCTAAGAAGCTCGGGCTATCTTTTAACAGCTGCACAATATGGCTTCATATATTTGCTAAGGCATAGGTCGTGAACGGGCTAAGGGAAAGTGGTAGGTCGTGAGCGACCTAAGGAAATGGCATGAGAAGCCTTAGGTCTTTGGGTAGAAGCTTTAGGTCGGGGACGACCTAAGATTGGTCGTAGGTCGTTCGCACCTTAGTTCCTCATGTTGCTGTATTTAAGGACAGGATCTAGTAAGTCGTTAGATCGCTACCGCCCATAGGTCGTAAGTCGTTAACTCATAGGTCCCTGAGTAGTTAGATCGGCAAACACTAGATCGGCATGACTTTAGGTCGTAAGTCATAGCTTGTTAAGTCACTAAGTCGTAAATCCTCTGAATAGTTAAGTCGTAGATCCTCTTAAGTCGTAGGCTGTTGAGATCACTTAAGTCGTAGGTCGTTAAACTTTTTAACTCGTAGGTCGTTGAGTCGGACCATTCCTTAGGTCGGAGCCTGTTGAGTCGTAGGTCATCTAAGTCTTAACTCGTTAAGTCTTGCAATCCCTTAACTCGTTAACTCTTGAGTCGTGTACTTCTTAAGTCGTGGAGAATTAAGGGTTAACAGAGAACGTCGCACTTGATCGATGCCGCATAGGTCGCACACTGCCTACTGTCAAAGTCATATGGTGATGGATGCAATGTTGTTTCAATGGAGCACCTATTCAGTGTCGTTACTCTTCAACACCACCATTCAAAGCTAAAGTGTATACCACACCTAATCAATATCGCTGCCAGGGATCAACGTCACCATTAAGCAAGTGTCGCTCCTAACCAATGTCGCATTTCTTCAATATACTGCATATCATGAAGCCCTTTTTTCTACACCGCCTGCTATCAACACTGTGCTCTATTAACGTCGCGCAACATCAATGCCATATTATCTTTAATATCACCTTATGTAAAAACAACATCCGGGAGATTGTCGTCGCTAGTCCTCCATGCGATGTTGATGATGGATATCGTCTATGTTTACTTAAAAGTAACTAACGCTGCCGAGTAACAATGTAACCATGTTGATGTTGTTACGTGATTTATGCCACCAGTTATTGATGAAGCATGTTGAAGATCATCCAAAATAAAGCAAAGGAACCTAAAATTGATGATAGTGTGAAGGCTTAAGCATGCGACGATTGAACATGTTAGAGGCGGCACACCGAACTGCTGAGTCGAACCCCGTTACTCCTATAAATACGGACCTAGGTGCTTGCAAATGGGGTAATCATTTCTTTTCTTCATTCTCAAAATCAAAATCTTGTAAACCCTAAATCAAATTGGATGCAAAACCTATTTGACTATAATCATGCACAATTTATATGAACAAGGATGTGGACATGCCTATTGTTTTGATTATAACATTTTTAACATGGACGTGCATATATTCGAATCCTCTAAGTTCAAAACTTGACATGATTATTTAGAAGGAGTTTTGGACTAAGATAGCCATATACGTGCATAGTTATATGAACATTGGACTTTGAATATAACAACGAATTACATAGCCCATTGACGAGCTTAATGGATTATTGCACAAATTTGTTACTTGTCTTCTTTGCTGTCTAAGAACATATAAACATAGGCCCTTTTTGGAACATTTTCTCTTGAAAGCCCATATGGACTCTTGAATATGTTAATTCCTCGTGACCCTAAGAGAACTCTAGTACAATATTCTATGAAAACATACGGACCTACATATATTTGACCTCATAAATCCATCCTTTCATTATTCCATCTCGCATTAAATTACAAGTGATAAATTGGCCCTTGATAACACTATTAAGTCAACATTGATCGAGCTATGCTTAATCAAATACAAATCAAGGATTAATTTATCACAATTGGCATCATGGATGTTATACCAGTTTTTGTTCTAACATTTTGGCGCTAGAAGGAGGGCTTAAACCTCCGACCCAATTTAATTATTTCCTTAAGTTAATGAAGCAAGTTGTTGTTTTAGGAAAATGAGATCAAGACGACTTATTATCCAAATGAAAAGCTCATACAAACAACAACATTAGAAGAGAATGTAATTCCTAACTTCAACTTGAGAAATGCGGTGCCCGGGCAACCATCAGAAATGGCACAACCTACTAATAGCAAATCCAAGATTAAAAGCTTAGAGGAATTAGTGTTAATGATGAAAGAAGTTTTGGAAGGAATACTTGCTCAAAAATCCTCCAAAACTACCAGACCAACGGGGGGAGATGAAGCAGAATCTCCAAGAAGAGATTTAAATGCCTCTTTGCTTAGAAACAAAAGCAAAGGCAAACTTATCCTAACTCCACAAAAGAGAAGAAGTGGCCAGCAGGCTAAAGCAAACTATCAGGGAATGTTATAAGAGAAGTCCCAAGAACAATCTAGAAGCTCAACCTCCAAAGGGTACAAACATGAAAAGAACAACTACTATAGTGATAACGCCTACCTGAGAGGCATGGAAGAAAAATAGTAAAAGATACGCTTAATCTCAAGGGAAAGAGAATTTTATATGATAGGATAGATGATAATCATTGAGAAGCTCCCTTCATAGATGAATCATGTCCATGAAAATTCCTTCTTATATCAAGATCCCATCCATAAGATACATTGAAATGCCCGATCCAGATGATCACTTATTAGCTTTCGAAAGTTAGTTGGACATATACAATGCATATGGAGCTATGCGTTGCAAGCTTTTCCCAACTACTTTTTAGGGAGCATCAGCTAAATGGTACCGACAATACCGAGAGAGGACTACCTATTCATAAAAAAAATTCTCTTATGAATTCTCAGCACGATTCTGTATGTGTGAAGATCATATTATCGACTATGCTAAGATGCAAATAGAAGCCGGGGGAGTTGTTGGGTGATTATCTTAAGAGGTTCAATATAGAGGCCCTAAAGGCGAAAAATATGATTCATAGGGATAAGCTGGTGGCAATACATTTAGGGATGATTGAACAAACCAAATTTTGGCGAGAACTCTATATTCATAGATTTAAGATTTGCAAGATTTTAATTTTCAAGATGATAAAATCATTCGCATGGATAAAATGTATCATGCCAGAAAGAAGGCCCAAGCCAAAAAGGAACCAGGCAAAAATAGCCACAACCATAAGAAGCCTAGATGGCAAGAACCCTGAAATACTAACCATATTGCTTTAAACAAGCCAATATCCTACATATATGCCATAATGAATGAAAGTGGTGACTTCCCAATTTCTTACAAAGCTAAAACTAATCCTGAACCAAGGAAGGGGGAGATTACCGCGCTTATTATAAATCGAATAGGCATAAAACTGATGAATCCAAGTACTGGCAGACATAATTCAACGTATGATCCATTTCGAACGTCTAAAGGATTTGTTAAGGATAATCAGAAAGCTAAAAATGGCAATCAAAGACTACTAAATAACACTGCAAATCTGGTGGAAAGTGATATTCAACCAGATTTCATTCCACCTCCTAACAGAATTGATGTTATTCATGGAGGCCCATACCAAGCAGGAAATAGAAAAGGAGCTAGAAGTCGTTATGTTAGGGAAACGAAAGAAGGGATTCTCTCTATTCAAGAAAAGCCATCGCTCAAGAATCCAAGATTACAATTCTAGATGCATAATTTGACCATCACTCCACAAGAGCTAAGATGGGTTTGCCACTCGCATAATGACGCACTTATGATTACTGCACAAATTGGACTTTCTGTGGTTATCAAAATTTTGGTGGACACCTGAAGTGTTATTGTTTGAACCAAAAAAGGCATAAACACCCAGAAGTTATAGAAGAGAATAAAATATGAAGAAATATAAATGAAAATGAGGAAATAACAAGACACAATCTTTTATAGTGGTTCGATAAAGCTTAGCCTACGTCTACTTTAATATTTTATTGCTGGTTTATGACTTGGGGGTAGAAGTTCTTGGGACATGGTACAACTCCAACACTTCGAATTTAAAAAATACCATAATATATGAAATACTAAAGTTAGAGTCAAAAGATCCTGAAAAATGAGCCATACCTTCCTATTTATAGAGGTAGGGAGCTTAAAATCTCGTCTAAAATATCTCCAAGCCGTTGTGCACGAATTTGACCAATTCTCCTAAAATAATAGGTGCCACTTCGGCAATATTTGGGAGTCGGTACTGATCCCCGAGTTCCACATTTTTGATGTCTTTAACTTCTTCCTTCGGACAGTCTTATGGTAAGCTTCAAGATTTCATAGTTGTTTGCTCCAATATTAGCTTGTTTCTAAGCCCAAATCATGGAACTGTGGGAGAACAAAGTTGTAGTTTCAAGTGCTGGTAGAGATCGATTGAGAATTGCATGGATTCGACAAAATGACTATGGAAATAGGGCCTTGGCATCATGATAGGCATGTAGGTAACATATGTGGTCCACCCAAGTTGTATTTGGGAGTCAGTACCGATCCCCGACTTGGGGGATCCCATGGTTCTGTTGACTTGGGTTGTTTTGGTTTTTGGTCTCGTGACTCTTACGTGCTTGGTTTCTAGACTCCTAGGCTATCTGTCCGGGCTTTTCGCCTTAATAAATCCAAGTTCTATCTATCCAGTCTACCTAGAATCTGCCTGGTCAAAAGTCTGGATGACATTTGCACCTCAAAGTACATCTCGTTTCCAACATGATGTACTTTGAATCGAGATAAGTTCAGATTCCTTTGAAGGACTCCAATCTGTGCTTTGAATGGTCGTTATTCTTTTGCAAATCGATTCCGTGAATTGTCATGTCCATAAGATCCATTGCGACATTCTGTCAACATCCGGGACTATAAATTTGGAACGTGATCCCACGGTTTGCTACTCTAACTCTGATGATTTTAGACTAATTCCATCCATGAGTTCCCCACGTATAAATCTTATTTTACTTTTATTTTGGTCATCATGTATAAGATATCTATACGTACACATGCCCACGTGCGCATTCTTGGGTTGAAAAGAGTACATGTACACAGTCAATCATATGTACATGCTTTAATAAAACTCCGCATATATACGAACATTATGTTTGCAAGATTTTTTTTGCAAGTTTTCTTTTTATGCTTGGGACTCAGTACCGATCCCTGATTTGAGAGTTAGTACCGACTCCACACATAGAATACTTTCCAAGTTTTTCTAGCTTTGAGAATTTAGGCTTGAGAGGTTATATAAGTCTTCCTCTCTCTTTTCTTTCTCTCACTTGTTCTCCTGCCTTCTACCTGAGACCTCAAGTTCCCGATTAAACTTTTCGATTCCTTAACTAACCTCCGCCTTTGCTCATGCTTAGAACCACCGCCGTCCCATCCCTGCTTGTGACCGACGCCACTTACACTACCGTGACCTCGCCTCGTCCCTACAGATCAAATTTTCCTTACCAATGACGCAAGCCCTAAATCCTTGAATTCCAAATTGTTTTGGGTAAGTGAACAATAGGTTTGGCCATGGCCATGAACGAAAATAGAGAACTGGGCATAGGCGTGATTAACCTTAGATGTGGATGAGGAACTGGTGATGGCCGTGATTTTGGGAGTCGGCAGAAATGTAAGAGGAAGGGGGGAAAAATTCCCTTAGTTGTGGGGGTTGGAGTGACTCCCACACTTAGGCAAATTTTGCTTGTTCCAAGTTTTCCATTAAACATTTCCCTTTTGATTTATGTTAAATTCCTCTTCCATCCTAAAGCATATCCTAGACTGTTGTTAATAACCTAAATCTTTTCAATTTGATCAGCGATGACGGTCACGTCGAGCAACATCCAGACTTTAAAATGAACTGCTAAAATGAACTGCTCAATACTGCACAACACCGCACTAGAATCCACTTTGGCATAGGGGTACAATTTGTAATTAGCTTTCTTATGTTGATTATATGTCAAGTTTTTTTTACAGAAATGGACCAAAGGCATTCCGAATGTCTGGCTGCTCAAGCCACAAGTACATTAACTTCCAAATACATCGAACCTGACATACAATCAAGCTTTGCCACAACTTCACAGGCATAGCAAACTCCTATCCAGTAAGAGAAGCAATTGGAAATTCCATATGTTGATCAACAAAATCTTGAGAATCCTGAAGTAGAGCAACAGATTCTTGAAAATTCAGTTGAACATTTAGATAGGCCTCAAATAGATCTAACACCCAATACTCTTGAGGATGAAATAATACTGAATGACCTGGTTGATTCCATTCCCTTCAAAATCGATGAAGGATCTCTTTGGAGGATATGCAATAAGCATAGAATCCTATTTGACGATGCTCTGGCATTGTCTCGCAACCAGAGAGCTCACGATCCTCCAGAAGGATATATAGCTTGCAACAGATATATGTGCCTGGCGGGTTGCGTCCCGCCATTTAATTAATTTGTCTATCGAGTTCTAAACTTTATGAGACCGGTTCCCACATAGCTGCATCCAAATAGCTACACTTTTCTTTTTAGCACTTATATAGTCATCTCTAAGCATTTGAATCGAGTGCCTAGCGATGAAGAAATCAGAAACATCTATAGCTTTAAAATCCGTAAAGAAAACCCGTCTCTTATTTACTTGGAGCCGATGAGGAGTTGCAGAATAGTTACCGGGGCTTGGAACAAGATGAGTTATTTTAAGGCTGAATGGTTTTATGCACACTACCCATACAGGTTTGCTCGTAGATGGATATCCGGACGTAAGTTTTATTCAAACGTCATTCTTGCATTTGCCTTATAGTCAGCATGCTTAATTTATCTTTCTCTGTTACATAATGTTCTAGCAAGACCCAACGGCGGATCACTTTCGGATACCATTAATACTCTTATGATAGTCCTAGCCAGGGATAGGTATATAAGAACTACAATGACATACGAGAACCTTCTCACCCATGGTTAATTAGAGGAAAGCCGTAGCACTTGCATAGTTTCAATTGTCGACATTGAGGATGATGGTGATCATGATGATAACAATCCGCCCGTGGGAGGCGAAGTCAATCCTAATTTGTCCCCAGTCCCAAGTCCTGGGGCTGGAGTTGCAGAAAACTTAGAACAAGAACCTGAAGGCACCGAGGAGGCAAAATTATTAGAGAGAGTGGTGAGGCTGGCCAACGTTACATTAAAGTGGGTCATGGCTCTCAAACCGAACAACTCAGGGATGATCAGCAGCCTGCCACTAAAAAGAGATTGATCATGAAAATTTCTATGCTACTGACTTCCACTCAGTCTTTGCTATTACAACTGCGGAAACTCCTTCGATCCCATCCACTGGCACATTCGCTGGCCTAAGGTAAATTCCTACCGACCTTGGGTACTTCAATATAGAGAACATGAGCATAGAGGGTTCTCCCCTCCGTCAATGTCATTCACACCGATAGGGGAGAGATCACTCCCATGAGCAAGGCTCAAGCTCATGGTACATTGTGGGAAAGTAGGATATTCATGCATACGTGCACTTCACAACATTCACACTTGATCCGTGTCCTTGTTCGTTTGATCTAACTCATTCCTATTTTCTTTGTAGGTCCTATGGATAAGAAGAAGAATTTTATATTTGACCCTTGGAGGAGAAAGCATACCACGCTCAAAGGCCCCGGTCGGGTTTATACCACCAAGGGAGTGGTCGGTACAATGATTCAAGTTACCGCTCCAGTCACGACATAGATGATCAGGACATAAGTAGTTATCATAGGGACCGTTCTTCTCATGATTTTACTTCTAAGCACTGACCTAGATCCATATCACTTCATTCTAGAGGCCTGGATAGACAGCTTGACCGTCGTGATGATATTCCATTGGCAGGCACTTCTTGAGTTCCACCACCTGCCTCTATCCCTATGTGACCAACAACATTACCTCATTCTCGTAGGTCCTCTGAGCACAGAGATCATTAGGATGGCTCTGATACTTTTCATCCAAGGCCAAGTAAAGTAAGTGCTATTGCTCCGGCCGTTACAGAGGAGCAGCAGGTAGACACTACAGGTCGAATGGCCGAGCTTAAGAATGAATTCGCTAACATTTGATTTGATGGAGTTATGTTTTTGCCAAACTTAAAGAGAATTCCTGTTGAAGAAGACTATTGACTGCATGATTGATGTCCACAATCAATACAACGAATGGGCAAAGTTGGCCGAAAAGATTTCAAAAGTTTCAAGAGACAAGTTGCAGGAGATAGAGAACTAGAAACTTATTGAAGCCGAGAATAACAGAATCATAGCCGCTCTCAACGCTGAGATTGAGAACTCAAGAAAATCCCAAGCCGAAGCGGAGAAGAAGGCCAAGGAGGCCATTAAAGCACTCGAAGCCAAGCGATCTAAACGTGTGAACAAAATCAAGCAAGCGCATCATCGGAACCATGGGCTTGTAATGGAATGGGATGTTGGCAGAAGGAACGCGACTGAATTAAAAAACCAATCTCGAGTGCGAGACAAAGGAAAAAGATGAAGCATAGAAAATTGCTCAGGACGCATGTAATAAGCTGTCATCTTTAGAATTAGGCGAAATGAATCGCTAGAAAAAGCCAGGGATGTGGACGCCCTTGTTAAAAGAGAGGTCAAAACTATGGTTATAAAAGAAGTTGAAGCCATGGAACAACGAGTAGAAGAGCAGATGATGAAAAAGTTTAAGCCACTGATAACTCAGTACAACGCCAATGTGCTAAAATTTTAAAATCTGGAGTGGTTTAGAGAAGATTGCCCTATAATGCTCACCCGTGTCTGGAAATGAGTCATTAAGGAAGATAAAGAGTTTCTTAAAAGTGATAATATTGATATGGAGCACTGGAAAAAGGGATTTTGAAGGGACATGAGCCTAAAATCCTCCATGACAACCAGCATCTTATTCATCCAGAACTTGATGCAACCACTCAAAAAGAATCAGGCGAAGGTTTCGGATCTATGCATTACAATGCTATAGCTGATCAAACTCCTGGGACTCAAGCTGCTCCTAATTCCACCGTTGATTCCTCTACCGACGTTGGTTATGACCCAGAGAAGATACAGCATCAAAAATCCATTGTTCTCTCCTCTATTCCTGAGGGAACTCCCGGCATCACTCCAGCTCATGTGGGAGTTCAAACTGAAGAAGGCATCTCTCTGACATCTCCTATTTTCCAGAGAGTTAATGTATCACTGATCAACGTATCTAATCTCTCTCTTTGTGTTTCTTTAGCGACGGGTCAACCTACAAATGCTTCGCTTCCTTCCAAGGACTCTCAACCAGGGCAAGAAATATCAATGATAGGGTTTGTAACATCACGACTTCGACAAACAATTCCCAATATCCTAGTTGAGGAGATCCTGAGCCTTGACGAGCATATAATAGATGCTTTGTTGGAAGAATGAAACGATGAGAATTAGGGGAATCAAGTTGATGAGGATGTTATTATTATTGGGGTCTCCCAGTCCCTCTTGGGTCCCTCCATGCATGAGCTTGAGCAAAAACTTGAGAAAGATATCCTTCTTGCCAGTCAAATCACGTAGGAGCAAATAGAAGTCTTCCCTCCTCCGTTGTTGATCGCTTTGCCCGGGTAAACCATTTTTGATCTAGTTACATTCCTCCGTCCAGGAGTGCTCAAAGAACATCGACAGTATCTTCACAAAGCATTCCAACCTCTATTCCTCTGCCCGTGAGCGGCCAAGTGTGTCTGTTGGATCTTCGCAAAGCACTTCTCCTAAAGGCCAAGGAGGTAGAGGAAGAGGTGGAAAAAGGGAAGGAGAGAGCTCGAGTGAAGTCCCCCTGTTCTAAGAAGAAGAAGAAGTCAAAGAAAAAATAGTTGCTAGTTTGTATTTCTGTATATAGACTCCTTTTGTTTGTTGGCCGGCTTTATACTAGTTTAGCCCTTGTATTGCTTCTTTGCCTTTACTGTGAACCGTTTTACTTAGCTTTCCTAGTTTAATGTTAATAACAAAGACATTTTGGTTTGAAAATTTTTTGTTCAAATTTGTCGAAGTACTTAAGTAATATGCTTCTCATTCAATGTAATTGCGATCTATTTCTTGTAACGGTCTTTCTCGAACTATCCATTGTCCATTTCATAGTTCATCGGCTTCGTGTCTTTCTATTCCAGGATAATGATATTTGGTTTCGCCGAACTTCGGGCGCTAATTTAAGTTTGAACTACTCATGATTGTAGTTTGTATGCCCTTATCCAGGACGTTTATATTCAATTGCAACTAGCTCTATGCATTGACCAATGGCTCGAAAGTTTGATCCTACCTTACAATAAGCATGGATCTTCTGTTCTTACCTGCTCCGGGTAAAGTGTTAAGGATTAGATGGAATTGTCACACCTATTTCCATTTAAAATCATGCCCTCAGTCTAGGGATGAGAGTTGAATGAGCGATCGATCGTATCACGGTCTTTTTGATTTATACTCCTACACTCCATCCGAGGGTAATAGTTGGCGAATGGATAGGTGTGTCACGTTTGGTTTTAAGTTTTTGCTCTTGCTCCCAATCGAACGACAAGAGTTAGTTTGTGGATGATCACGTTTCATCCGACTTAAATTTATACTCCAGCTCCTACTCTGGGAATGAGAGTTAAGGTACAGATGCTTGTATCGCATACGGTTTAAGTTTATACTCCGGCTCCTACTCTGGGAGCGAAAGTTAGGGTACAGATGCTCGTATAGCATTCAATTTAAGTTTATTCTTCGGCTCTTACTTTGGGAGCGAGAGTTAGGATGCGAACGGTTTTATCAGCCCGGCTTATGTTTATACTCCTGCCCCTAATCTGAAGGCAAGAGTTAGCTAATGTCGATCTTCAGATACTAAGGGGGACTTCACCGACCCAATCATAGGCCATGGAAGTTTGGTCGGAACCTATTACGGGTACCTGCACACCCGCATTAATCATATGCAGATTCATTCAAGTTGATCAAGTCACAACTCTAAAGGAAGAGTAGATGGAAGTTTGGGCTAAAAAGGTCGTTTATTTCATAAAAGACGAAAAATGATACAATCTGTTTTATTACATGGCTCCAGCCCAATTATTTACAAATTTATTCTCTAAATGAAATAGCGTCATAGATGCTCGCTATTCCATGCCCTCGAGAGTAAGATCCTGTCCATAGCTGCCAGCTTGAAAATGCCATCTCCAAGCTTTTCCTCTATTGCGTACAGACCTTCCCAAACCAGGTCCAAGTTCTTAGGGCTAGGGAAGATTCTTTTGAGGGTCAAGTCGCCGATTTCAATGGTTCAACTCCTAACTTTGGTGTTATAATATTAAGCAACTTGGTGCCTGTGCACGGCTACTCTCAACTCAGTTTGGGTTTGTTTCTCATCGATCATATCAATAGACCCGAGTAGGAGTTGTTCGTTTGTCCGTTGATCATAGTGACTAACTCGATAAGAAGGTACTTCCAGTTTGACTGGGATCATATCCTTCGATCTGTATGCCAAGGCAAAGGGAGAGTGGCCAGTTGCGAACTTGTGGGTGGTTCAATAAGCCTAAAGTGTTTATGAGAGTTCATCGACCCACTTGCCTTTGGCCTTTTCCAATTGCTTCTTTAGAATGGACTTAATAATCTTATTTATAGCTTTGACCTTTCCATTCGCTTGGGGTTGTGCCATCGCTGCAAACCTCTTCTCTATGCGATATCAGCGGCATAAATTCTTAAACTCCATGCTATCGAATTGGGTACCATTATCGATAATGATTGCTTGTGGAACTCCAAAATGACAAATGATATTCCGAACAAAAAAGATGATTACTTCTTTCATGATAATCATGGCCAAAGGCTCCACCTCAGCCCATTAGTAAAGTAATTAACCATTACGATGGCATAATTCGCGTCACCTTTAAATATCGATAATACACCGATGATATCAAACCCTAATCTGCAAACGGCCAAGGAATAACCATTTGAGTAATTTCCATCAGCAGGGCCCTTGGAATTTTAGCAAATATTTTGCACTTGTCACATCTCTAGTGTAGTCAGCTACGTCTCGATTGACAGTCGGCCAAAAATATCTGTAATAAAGGATCTTCTTTGCCAGGGTTGGCCCCTCGTGTGGTCGCCATAGGCCCCTTCGTGAACTTCTCTTAGAACTCGTTTGGCCTCGTCATGAGCGACACAACGTAGCATAGGGATAGAGAAACCCTTTCTATGCGGTATTCCTTCTTGCATGATATATCTCAAAGCTTGTCGAAGGATTTTTCATCGTTCATTCCTTCTCTCGAGAAGGATTCATCTTCGCAAATAATTCCGAATTCAAGTCATCCATGACTCCTTTTCAAGTTCAGTCTCCAAGACCCAATCAACATCCATCTGGTTGATGCTTGGAGCTAAAAGTAACTCCACTGGGACTAGGCCTATGAGTTGTGCATCCCTAGAACTAGCCAATTTGGCTAATGAATCGGCCTTTTCATTCCGATCTTTGGGAATATATGCTATCATATAGTATTCGAAGTCGTTGAGTAGCTCGAGAACCTATTTTAAATAAGGAGCTAGCCTCGCTCCTTTCGTCTAATACTCCTTTTGAACCTGATATATCACTAACTGGGAGTCGTAGAAAATGTGTAAAGTCATTATTCCTAGTTCCTTGGTGATCTTGAGTCCTACAATCAATGCCTCGTATTCAGCTTCATTTTTCATTGCCAAAAAATCAAGTTTCTAGACGTAGCTGATCGAGGATTCTTCAAAAGTGACAAGCATGATTCTAGCACCGTAATTTAAAAGTGACAAGCATGACTCTAGCACCGGAACACCAATCGTTAGATGCACCATCCGTGTACATCTTCCATCAAACTTCTTGTTCTCCACTGCTCTCTGGAGGATAATCTCGTGCAATGAATTCAGCTATGAAATCCACCAAATCTTGAACCAAGATTGCTCCCCGAGGGTGATATGTGATATCGTATTGACTCAATTCAATGTTCCATTTTAGTAGCCTCCTAGAAGTCTCCAATCATTATAAGACTTGTCGTAAAGGCTGGTCGGAAGGACATTGATTAGATGAGCTTGGAAATAGGGGCGGAGCTTTCTAGAAGCGACAAATAGGTAGTAAGCGAGCTTTTCCTGTCTCGGTTAATTTCTTTCCTACTCCTGTCAAACACTTGCTGATATAGTATACCGGTCACAGGATGCAGGATTCCTCACGTACAAGTGCAACACTTAGGGCATGCACCGACATCGCTATGTATATAAACAAATCCTTATCATCCACTAGCTTTGAAAGAATGGAGGGTCTTTCTAACTTATTCACCAAAGCTTGGAACACATCATTACAATCCTGGTTCTATTCAAACTTTATTTTTCCTCTTTTAATCACCTCAAAGAAAGGGATACATTTTTCAGTGGCTTTAGAGATGAATCGACTCAGAGCAGCGACCTTCCCATTAAAGCTTTAGACCTCCTTGATCTTCTTCGAGGCTTCGATCTCTCTCAAAGCCTTGATCTTTTCTGGGTTGGCTTCAATCCTATGGGAGTTAACAATGAAACACAAGAACTTCCTTAATGCAATACCGAAGAGCATTTCACTGGATTGAGTTTCATTCTATACTGCCAAAGGACGCAAAACATCTTCCCTAGATCATCAACGTGATTTCTCAAACGTCATGACTTCAAAAGCTTATCGTCCACGTAAAATTCCATTGACCGTCCAATCTGGCCTTTGAACATCTGATTCACAAGTCTCTGGTAAGTCGCTTCCGCATTCTTTAATCTGAAGGGCATGACCAGATAGCAATAGAGTTCGAGATCGGTAAGAAAGCTAGTGTGTTCCTGATCCAGGACATGCATCGAGATTTGATTCTATCCGGAGTATGCGTCCATGAATGAAAGTACCTCGTATCCAGCAGTTGAATCCACCAACTTATCTATTCTTGGAAGCGAGATGCTGTCCATCGGGTACGCTTTGTTCAAGTTCGAATAGATAATGCATGTCCTTCACTTCCCGTTTGCTTTCTTCACCAAAACAGGGCTAGATACCCAATTCGTGTATAAGGCATTGTGGATGAAGCTGCTATCCTTTAACTTATCCACTTCTTCCTTGAGTGCAGCGGATCTCTTCGGACCCAGGCTATGGCGTTTCTGTTTCACAGGAATGCATTTGGGATTTATGTTTAATTCATGGCTCGCTATCTCGGGTGATATCCTTACATATCAAAGTGTGTCCAGGAAAACACATCCAAGTTTGTCCGGAGAAAACCATCCAATTCCTCATCACACTAGTATCAAGCTGATATCCAACCTTTAGGACTTTGCTTGGGTTATCCATAGCGATTGTCAACTTGGGGGGAGCTACTCATCTGCCCTCCGTCTCTTTTCATCCATTCATGTCATCGTAGAGCCGACTAGTTTGCCCGAGCTGGGGCTCAGGCTGTACTTGCTATGCGTCCAAAGCCTTTATGCAGAGGACCCCTTCTACACTCTTTATTTTCTCCTTACACCTTGCTTCTTTCAATTCAGCAACATAGCACTCACGGCCATTCACCTAATCTTCATGCACGATCCCCACTCTAAATTTAGCTAGGGCCGGTCGGCCCAAGAATGCTTTATAAGCAAAATAAATATCCAATGCTAAAAATGGCACGACCAGCACTCGCCTACGATTGCCCTCACCAAGTTCCACTAGTGATTCGACAAATCCTATGGCTTTAGTAGCGATCCCATTGAACCCCTATATACGAAATCTACAAGGCTTCAAATCTCTCTCCTCCAACATCATTTGATCATAAGCTTTTTTGAAAAAATATATTGATTGAACTCCTACAGTCAACGAGCACCTTTAGTACAACATCAGGAACAATCTTGGTTGAGATCACGAGTGGGTCAATTGTCGAAGCCAACCCTCCATCAGCGTCCCTGTTTCGGAAAAAAATATCATCCGTTATGGTTCGAGATTGTTTTTTCGAAACTCTATCCTCGATAGCATAGAAACTTACATTCTCGGCATGCTTTAAGGCTCCTATGTATTTATCCATTTCCGCCAAGCTCTTATCTACTGGATGAGGTCCACTGATGATTGTGTTAATCACTAACCATTTTTTAGCCGTCTGAATGCATCAGCACCAGGCTCAAATTGCCCCCGCTAGGGAGACGACTCTGGGGCACTAAAATTTCCTTGTCCACTATCCTATGGGGTTTCAAATATTGTTGCAATTTCTTTTTCCTTATTTAAATCTTTAATGATGTCACGCAAGTGCCTGCACTCATTAGTATTATGACCATGTGCCTCATGGAATCTGCAGAACTTGCCCGACTTCTTCTCCTTCTCAGTTGACTCCCTAGGAGCCAGTTTTCTATATGGTTTAGTATTCTAAGTAGGCAGATAGATGTTCTCTATCGAGTTTTTCAATTTAGTGTAATTGTCATACATGGGACCACTGAAACGACTCCTGTTATTTGGCTTTCCCTTCTTTGCATCGTCACTGTTTTGTTTTCCTCATTTGTTCTGATTACCAACTTTTACATCTATATTCTCAGAGCTTCTTCCAGTTTTCTTTACAGCAATATTACTTTGAATCGGCTCATTCGAACTTCTAGCATCATTCCTCCATGGATGCTTACGCACATCCTCTCGATGCAAATACTCATTAGCATTCCTATAGAAATCTTGCATTATCGATGGTCGCTTTCTTTCTATCCAATCCCCAAAATCCGAGTCAGGATGAACTCATCTATAGAGTGCCATCAATACCATATCTTCCTTGGGATCCGTTATCTCCATTACAGCCATATGGAACCAATTCAAATAGTCTCTCAATGACTCTCCTTCGGCTTGATAAACATTATTACATCACATGTTTCGAACGTGAGGTGTGCAAACGGAATTGCCCTATGAATATCTATAACAATTCAACAAAAGATGATATGGAACTCCGTGGAAGCCGAGTGAACGACATCGTAGCCACCCCCTCTATGAAAATTTAGAAATAATATTTACAGCATCCGAAGCCTTAGCTGATCCATGTGCCATTCATATCTTAATAAGTGTTTCCTAGGATCCATCGTTCCTACGGACAACAGCGTCGTTGGCATGTTTCATCTCTGGGGTATCTTGCATGAAGGATGCCCTCTGTAAACGGGTTCTGACTAGCATTAGTTTCCAAATCATCATTAGTTCTAGATCTATTTTCACTAACCAACCTCCTAACAATATCCTCTAAATAGTATGAATCAACATGTCCAACTGAACGATGGTAATCGGGTCCTGCCCCAAGTGTTCGGCCCGGCAAACGCTCTCGGAAAAGTGCTCAATACCTAAGCATCCCAAACTCTAGGAGACCTATTCGTCCAACATTCCCCCATGTTTGATTCCCGTGAGTAGCATCATCAGCAATATTGTGATTTTCCAGATTCAAACCTTCAACTGCATGTTTAGGGATGACATCAACGTGGCCTTTTAAAGGATGCATCCTGGGCCCACCCTTTTAGGGGTCAGTACCGAGTCCCAAATGAGGGTCGGTACCGATCCCTGAATTTGAGCCTGGGGCTCGTCCTCTTCCTTGTACAGATGTTCCAGCAGCATATTGAGTTTTCTTCTTCCTACCTTCCCTCCGTCTTCGCTTAGATGAAGAGGAACTCTCTGATTCTGAGCTAGAATCCCTTCTACTCCATCTATAGCTATTTTGGGTCAGCTCTTTCAGTAGCCTCAAGCTTTGTTGCATCATGTTGTTCATCTCCTATTGGCTAGCTTAGAATCTGTCATCATCCTAACCATCTCCACTTTGGTGAGAATGTCAATTGGAGTCTAGATCTCCGTTTGCTCTGGTTAGTTAGTTTCATTCCAATGCCAAGGATTCTGATTTTCAGCGTCACTAGTGGTAGCTCTGGTAGTTATGGTTTGAGAATGGAGTTTCTTCCTTGATGGGGCCATAGTAGAAAGCCTTGTAGATTTGTTGGAAATTTGAGTTGTAGAATTAAATGATAAGGAAATTTGATCTATCTCTTGGATATAGGAAATAAAATAGTAGAGATCCAAATGGCATGAGAGTATCCTTCTTAGTGAAAGCAGTAAAATGTTTAAACCAAAAATGACACACACACCTAAAGGTTATAGAAGAGAATAAAATACGAAGAAATACAAATGAAAATGAGCAAATAACAAGACACAGCCTTTTTTAGTGGTTCAGCAAAGCTTGGCCTACATCCACTTTAATATTTTATTGCTGATTTATGATTGGTGGCAGAATTTCTTGAGACTCGATATAACTCCAATACTTAGAATTTCCGAAACACCAGAAACATACGAAACACAAGAGCTAGAGCCAAAAGATCATGAAAAATGAGCCCTACCTTCCTATTTATAAAGGTAGAGAGCCTAAAATATTGTCTAAAATATATTCAAGCCCTTATGCATGAATTTGACTGATTCTCCCAAAATAATAGACTCCACCTCAGCAATATATTGGATTGGGTACCGATCCCAAAGTGGGAGTCGATACCGATCCCTAAGTTCATCAATTTTGGTGAATTCGACTTCTTACTTCAGATCGTCTTCGAGATTCCATAGTTGTTTGCACCAATATTAGCTTGTTTTTGAGCTCAAATGATGGAATTATGGAAGAACAAAGTTGTAGGTGCTCATGGAGATCGATAGAGAATTGCATGGATTTAATAAAATGAATTTAGAATTAGGGCCTTGGCATCATAATAGGTATGTAGGCAAGAGATTAGGTCCACCCAATTTGTATTTGGGAGTCGGTACTGATACCCAGATAGGGATTGCTATTGATCCCCAACTTAAGGGATCCCACGGTTCTATTGACTTGGGCTAGTTTTGTTTTGGTTTCGTAACTCTGTCTATGCTTGGTTTTTGGACTCCTGGGCTATCTCTATGGGCTTTCTGCCTTGATAACTCCAAGTTCTGTCTAACCAGTCTATTTGGGTTCTGCCTTGTCAAAAAGCTAGATAATAGCTGTAACGTAATTTACAAACATGCATTTGACCAAATGGGTACTCCAGAAGAAAAGTTTGAGCCGAGTTTTGAACCTGTTTTTGGGCTCAATAAAAATGGGTCAACTCATGTTGGGCAAATAAGACTTCTCACACAAATAGGAGTCTCACCGCATTCTCGAACTTTTCAGACTCTCTTTGTCATCGTGGATCTACCCTTGTATTATAACGCCTTTTCGAAAGACCGGCTTTGGATAAAGTTGACGCTTTTGTTTTGCCAAAATATCTAATGGTGAAGTTCCTGACAAAAAGTGGATGGGGGACCATAAGAGGAGAACAATTTAGTGCTCTTGAGGTGTACTATGCCACTATTGAGCAATATAAACAAGACTATTCTTCTTGTTATGATTCATAGGAAAATGAATTAATTAGAACTAATACAAAATAGCCTTTGGTTGATGATTCCTCAAACTCATCACCCAAATCAAAAACTGAGCCTAAACTTGTATTGAGAAAATTTAACTTCTTTGAAAAGAAAAGAAAACGGAAGGAAGCAAACTTGGCGGAAGACAAAATAGAAAGTGAGGAAATTGTCACTGAACTAGACTATAGAAATGAACAAGAGAGAATGAAGCCCACATAAAATCTTAAGAAGAGCTAGATAACAAATTCAAGGGAGAGCTTATTCAGTTCCTCCAATCTAGAAAAGATGTGTTTACCTAAACCTACTCAGATATGGTTGGAATAGATCTGACAGTCATGCACCATGCTTTGAATACAGACCCAAATGTCACATTGATCCAGTAGAAGAAAAAA
Source organism: Allium fistulosum (assembly GCA_030737815.1). NCBI lineage: Eukaryota > Viridiplantae > Streptophyta > Magnoliopsida > Asparagales > Amaryllidaceae > Allium > Allium fistulosum. The sequence continues at coordinate 1,210,487,014 of CM060904.1, read as the reverse complement.
TAGTTTGATAAAATTTGGTCCATTGCTTTAAAAGAAGTCAAAAGATTGCTTGAAAATGGGTTTGTCAAAGAGGTTCTTTACCGAAATGGTTAGCAAAACCAGTGCCAGTCAAGAAATCTAATGGAAAGTGGAGAGCATGTGTCGATTACACTGATTTGAATAGAGCATGCCTAAAAAACTTCTATCCTCTCCTAAGGATAGATCAGTTAGTTAATTTAATGAGTGAACACCAACTCTTATCTTTCATGGACACGTATTCAGAATACAATAAAATTCCAATGTTCAAACTAGATTAGGAAAACACCAGTTTTATAACAGATTAGAGAACTATTGCTACAAAGTGATCCCCTTTGGATTGTAGAATGTTGGAGCAACGTACCAAAGACTAGTGAATAGTATGTTCAGAGAACAAATTGGCCGAAACATGGAAGTGCATGTGGATGATATGTTGGTCAAGTCCAAAGAGAGAGCAGTCATCTAAATGACCTAGAAAAAATGTTTGATGTACTATAAAGATATCAAATGAAGCTTAACCTATAAAAAAGCTCTTTTTGAATTCAGTTCGGAAAATTCTTAGGATATATCGTTAGTGCAAGAGGAATTGAAGCTAACCCTGACCAAATTCAAGCTATTAGAGATATGGCAGAACCTAAGACAAGCAAAGATGTAATGAGCCGGAATGGGAGAGTGACAGCATTGAACCGATTCATTTCCAAGGCTACTGAAAAGTGCATTCTATTCTACAATGTGATTAAAAAGAAGAAAAACTTTGAATGGAGTGAAGATTGTTAAAAAGCTTTTAAGGAGCTCAAAGATCATTTGGAAAAACCACAAATTCTCTCTAGCCTGTGAATGGGAAACTTTTTATCTCTATATGGCCATTTCTGAACATGCAATTAGCTCAGTGCTAATAAGAGAAGAGAAGGTAATTCTGCTTGCACTGTATTATACCAGTAGAAGAATCAAAGATGTAGAAACTAGATATCCAGTTATAGGGAAATTGGCGTACTATTTAATGCTTACCACGCGAAAATTGGGAGCTTATTTTCAAGCACATCCAATCAAAGTATTAAATAATTTCCAACTCAAGCAGATTTCTAATAATTTGGAAACTCCAGGAGGATTAGTTAGATGGGGAATAGAGCTTAGCCAATATGATATCGAATTCCTACCTAGGGGATCAATTAAAGGACAGGTTCTAGCCGATTTTGTCAATAAATGAACATGATTCATTAAAGAGCAATTAGAAAAGGAAAAAGATTTAAAACCTAAGAGGCAACTATTTATGGATAGAGCCTCAAATGAACTAGGAGCTAAGACCAGATATGTGATTATAACCATGATGAACATCGTTTGCATTATGCAATGCAGTTAGGATTTTCAGCCACCAACAATGTGATGGAATATGAATATATGATAGCAGGACTTACCCTAGTCCTACAATTGAAAATCCATAAAATTGAGATTTTCAGTGATTCACAATTAATGGTAAATCAGCTAAACCAGAAATATCAGATGAAAGATGCCAAACTAACTCTATATGCCAAAAAGATATAGAAAATTTTAGCGCAGTTCAAAGATTTCTCAATACACCAAATTTCAAGAGGCAAGAACTCCCAAGCTGATTCTTTAGCTATGTTGGCCAGCTCATGAGGCTCATCACAAGCTCGCATCGTGCCAGTAGGCTACTAAGAGAATCCTAGTATATAGGAGAAAAGCTCCAATCTACAAAATGAAACGTAGTCTTGACCAGGTCTTAAGCCTTAACACATAAGGAGAAAGAAGAAAAAACTGAGATTTTTTAAGAAAAACCACCTCATACAGAAGCTAATAATCAATATGAGAATAATTGGATGGCACCTATCGTCGAATATATAGCAAAAGAAAGACTGCCAACAAATAAAAAGGAGGCGAGGAGAACTATGACGACCCGCACTCGGCACCCTCTGAATCCGACACCAAACCACACATGTCTGACCCAGAGCGCGCCGATTGTAGATAATCAAGAGAAAGAAAAGAGAGGGTGAGAAGAAAGAGAGAAGAAAGATGAAGAGAAGAGAAGAAGAAGAGAGAGAAACAGAACCAAAACAATACAGAATCTCACATCGCAGCGGAATAACCTATAATATAAATCAATAATATTTTGCAAAGAGAAACTGTAAGATACATAAGTCAATATCAGAGTAAACAATAAGTAATCATCAGCTTGGACAGTTATAATAACCTGTTCTCACAAATGTTCATAATTTACAACAACAACAATGCAAAGCAGCGGAAAAATAAACAGATACGTGTATACGATATGAAGATCTCTAGCTCGCCTGCTGAAGCTCCAAAAGCACCAAATATAAACTTGAAATATACTCGGTCTGACCCGAGCATTTAAAGGGAAGAACACTCAGATTAGTCTGGTAAACCAGCGTGAGAAAAACACATCTCAACTGAATTTTAAAGTTATCAAAACTTTTCTTTTATCAAAACAAAAGGTATCTCGTAAGACATGCCCACACATAAACACGGACGAGTTTTTCCCTTACGATAACCAAAACCTTTTCATATCAAATCACGTTATATTATAATAGTGTCTATTATACAAATAATAAATTAAATAGCTGAAATTATTACCATTATTAAATTCCAGCAATACTAGGCTCTACAAAACAATATGGCAGGCACATAGTGGATTTTGGATTCCATAAAAATGAATAGGTGAAGGGACTACCTTTCTGAAAACTCGATACACATCTAGAAGGATGTACCTAGGGTCCAGATACTGGGCGCCTAAACCAACACAAGATCGGCCTACCCATACCTAGATAGTACCGAATATGTCATCACTCCGGTTGTTACCGACCTAAAATTCGTGGCCACAAGCATACACAACAATAATCAGATACACGACGTCATAACGTGTAAATATATATCTAGAAGAGTGATGACATCTCCTAATTGGGAGCGACCCCCTTAGCCTTGCTGCTTCTATCCCTGTTTCAGTCATTTTCCAGGGAGTGAAGCCAAAAGAGGTATCGATTACCTTTCACATATCACATATCAAATCATCTTTGAATACCACACTACCCTTTCCATTGACTACTAATTGCCTTCCACAAAAATACAACCCTTGAGCTCGTACGTCTCAAAGAGGGTGTTAAGCTAAGAGAAGTTGCCTTCTCCGCCACCACATGATGTACGTTTGTAAAAACAATGTACGTAATCTTAGAAATGCAATGTCAGACACTCGTCCATACAAGTTGTCCAGGAACAGGACAAACTGAAGGTACTTTCCTACCACATCCTATCGGGAAATCCCTAGGATTTGTAGTGAATTGTCCTTTCATTGGATATTTCATAACGAAGAGACTACTGCTACTATATGTATATTAGGATTTTAACCCCAAATGATCAACAAGCAGTCCTTCACTATGAAAATCCTAAATATCAATATCATCGACCAACCTGCACAATCATCATATAAATGTTGGTCCGAAGTGGTTTTCAGATAAATCTGATCCCAGTCTCATCGCACCAACAATGCAAAAGCATTTCTCAACCTCACACAGAAACTAAGTCTCATAGACTTATCACATCTCCAATTTTCAACTGGCTATCCTTCGGCCAAGAAGGAAGCTCGATAGATTGGAGTAATCACTCCGCACTATACGAATCAACATTCTTAACACAAACGATAATCAAGCCTACACAGTCAGTTACATACTAAGTCTACGACTAATTAGTTTCTACATCACGTTGAGAAACTGAAATGGCCAAATTTTGATAGACGGTTATTTAACTATCAAAGCAACAAATAAAATCTAGCACATAAGTAGTCACTGGACCTGATTTTTATTAATCGTTTATAAATCAAATCACTTTCCAATTATTCTCAAAATATCTTTAAAAAGATAATATTCAAAACCATTTCACTTATTTGATATTTGAAAAAAACATTTTCATGTACTTATTTTAATAATAAGTAAATACACAACTTATTTTATTTTCAAACCATTTAAACTACAATATCACTTTCCAAAATATTCATTTAATTTAAAGGACTATTCATTGTCCACAATCGTGAATATAATTCTGTTACCAAATTCATTACTTCTACACATTTAATTTAAAGGATTATTCACTGTCCAAAATCGTGAATATAATTCCTTTAATAAATTCATTACTTCTACACATTTAATTTAAAGGATTATTCACTGTCCAAAATCGTGAATATAATTTCTTTAATAAATTCATTACTTCTAAATATTTAATTTAAAGGATTATTCACTGTCCAAAATCGTGAATGTGATTCCTTTAATATACTTACATATTTAACTTATCAAAATAAATTGATTTCACATTTATAAAACTGTGTTTACGAATTCTATTTCTAATTTATACACACTTCCATATATAAAATTCCTTTACTGACAAATTCCATTTATATCTCATTTATAAGTCAAAATCCAATTATAAGTTAATTTACTTATAAATCTCTTTTATTTGCAAATTCATTCTTTTTATAAATTTATAAATCTTATTTACTTATAAGATTAAACTATAACTCCATTTTAACACTTACAAAATTCGTTTATAATGCCATTTCTTTTTCTTTATAAAATATCAATTTTATAAATCTCATATATATAAACAATTTATAATAAGTTCAAAATTCTTATTTTAACTTATTTTAACAAAATATTTAACTTCATATTTTAAAAAATCATATTTACGTATCTTTCACAAAACCATAATTTTTACTAAAATAAATCCATTTCTTTAACAATTCAAAAATTATTAAAAACATTTATATTTTCAAAATCACTTTGAAACCCTTTTTAAATTGAAATCATCATTTTTATAATTTTAAATTTCCAAAATATGGCACAATGATGCAAAAGTGCTAAATAAGGGAATTCACATCAATCATGGCATCCAAACATCATATATGACATGATAACAACATATATAACAATATCTGTAAATAATAATCAACAACTATGAGGAATATAGTTGGATCCCTCCAACCTATCACCTGCAACAAATATACATATAAGAAAAATATGTACAATGTCCGCTTCGAGGCAGACGCGCATACAAAGGGTCATCCGCTCATACACGGGAACATATAGGGTCTCATCCGCTAAAATATGCGGAAATATATCCCACCAATCAATATATATATATATATATAATATCATATATCATCCAAAGAATCATCAATCAGCATAAAATAAATTTGTTCTCACTTATATAAAAATATAAGCGAGACAGAGAGAGTGAGTTTTACTCACTTTGCTTGCAGTCGTCGTAATAGCGATTTATTTCGATTAAAATTAAACGAGCGTTTAATTTTAACCAAAATTTTCACTAGCTCAAATAAATCCCAATCTAGCTCTAAAATGTAGTGCTCATCAATACTAACCCAACGCAATTTGTTTCGTCCAATTTCGACCTCGTATGACAAAGACATACATTTTTAAAGATTGCATACAATTTATATAATTAAATTTCCTTTTTATTTTTTAATTTTAATCCTTAATCAAAATTTGGCCATATATTTCCCCAAGAATAGATCGTGGCCGCCCTTTTGTTTCCCCCCTTCTCTTCGTTCATCTAGGTCGTGACCAAGACCCATAGCCGCCGTTTAACCCTTAACTGCCATGGCCTCCTCAAGACCCTAGAACACGATCAACAACCTCCAGACGACGTGCCACGCTCCCCTCTCCTCACCGCCACCGTCTCGTCAAGCCCGGCTCCATATATACCTCAAAAATCGTGAATGAACTCACTGCCTTCATCGCCAGATTCTGGCGAATCCAAACCACCATTGTCGATCTTGACCGTTGGATTTATAAATCTCGATGCGCTCTACAGTTTTCTAGTTGTAAGTTTTTGACGAAAGTGAATGGATTGAGAGATAATTGGGGAAGAAAAATCGAAATTTCTGGCCATTCATTTGAAAATGGCGGCCAGGGTTAGGGTTGAGTTGGTTTGTGAAATTGGTGATGTTTGAGGTACTTTTATATAAAATTTTCTTAATACTATTCATCCCAGAAATTTTCGAACTCCAATCGAAGCGTGCCGTCTGGCGTTATATAATGTTTTACCCCTATTTCGAACACAATGAATATATATCGAGGCCAATTCCATCGTATTTAGAAGGTAGGTTTTCGAATCGAATTATTTTAATTAAAATTGCTTAAATAAATTTCTATGCGTTTCAGCTTTGCGCGGCCAACCCGTAAGTTCCATTGACACAAAATTTCAAATCCTATAATAGTTCACTATTACGGACCCATTGAAACTGGTTTCGTCGAAATTCGAGACAGTGTGAAAAATGACTATTTTTACGCGTCAATTAAATAATAAAATTTCCGATTTCTTGAAATTAACTTTTGATTCAAATTTAAAAGTTTACTAACTCCATTCTAATTCAAATAGGATTTAAATCAACTTTATAAATCATTTTCATTCATATTAAATTCAAATTTCAATTATTTGCACAATTTCAAATATGAAATTAAACATTTAGTTATCCAAATAAATCACTATATTAAAAATATAAGTTATTCAACTTATAAAATTTACTTTTCAATATTTAAATTCAATTAAATATTCTAAATTTAAACGACCAAAAATCTAGGTCGTTACAAGAACTAAACGTCAAGATCCAACTTTTATCATGACAAATGGGATACTTTATAAAAAGGTATATTTTCTCCCTTACTTAAGATGTGTTGATCGAGAAACAAGAGCCAGATTACTATGGGAAGCCCATGAAGGATTCTGTGGAGACCATTCCAATCTTATGGAGCTGGCAAAGAAAGTTATAAGACAAGGTTTCTATTGGCCTCAAATGACTAGTCAAGCCATTGATCATGTAAGAAGATGTGAAAAATATCAAAAGTTCTTTAAGATCCCGTATCTACCATCAAGCAAATTAACTTCTATCTCAACGCATGGCCTTTCGATGTATAGAGAATTTACCTAATTGAGTCACTGCCAATATCCAAAGGATGACCTAAATACACAGTAGTAGCCGTTAGTCACTTCATGAAGTGGGTAGAAGCTGAGCCGCTTTCGAATATCACATCGAGAAAAGTTCTCAAGTTCATAATTAAGAATATCGTTATAAGATTCAGATTTCCATACAAGGTAATATCCGGCAATGGAACTCAATTTGAAAGTGAAGAATTCACCTGATTCTGTAATAAGAATGGAATCATCAAAAGCTTTTCATCTGTAGCTCATCCTAAAGCAAATAGAGCTATTGAAGCAACCAATAAAACTGTAAATACCATCCTAAAGAAGCGGTTGGACAAAGCAAAAGGAAATTGTGTAGAGGAACTACCTCTCATTCTATGGGCATATAGAACCTCTACTAAAACCGCAATAGGACATACCCCATATTCCCTTATGGATTGGAAACCATGCTTCTAATTTAGGTTAAAGTACCTTCTCGTTAAAGGTTTACATATGCTTTTAATCCGAATCAAGAATTAAAGAAAGAGTCCCTAGACTTAAGAGATGAAGCTGCCATACGAATAGCTGAATATCAACGAAGAATATCCACGTACCATAACTCTATAGTAAGAGAAATATTAATTTAAAAAGTAGATTTAGTACTCCGAAGAGTAATGGCAAATACTAAGAATCCAACAGATGGACCACTTGGGCCAAATTAGGAAGGGCCCCTAATCATACACAGATTAATCCTGCCAATGGCCTATAAACAATGATGACCTGGTGGCAACGTAATAGTAAGAAAATCGAATGTTAAATATTTGCGACCGTATTTTTCAACAATGGATGAATAATGAATCTGAAGAAGAAAAATTTACTAGCTCATCTATAAGAAGGAGTGAGACTCTTTTAAGACAAAAGACCTTGCCATCAAAGACCCATGGCCATCAAAGGGCTTGCAATGGAAAAGCCTTTAGTACTGTCATCAAAGGCCTCACTAAAGCACCTCCTAGAGGGAGGACGGATAATCCTTTGGCCTGTCCAAAGCACCAAATAAGCCTTCAGTGTCATCATCAAAGAACTCACTGAAGTGCCTCCTAGAGGGACATAAGAGTAAGCCTTTAGTGCCATCATCAAAGGCTTCTTTGAAGCGCCTCCTAGAGGGATGATTGAATAAGTATTTAGTGCCGTCATCAAAGGCCTCACTAAAGCACCGAACCAGCCTTTAGTTTCATCATTAAAGGCCTCACTAAAGCGTCTCCTAGAGGGAGAATTGGTAAGCCTTTGGCCTATCCAAAGCGCTGAACTAGCCTTTAGTGCCGTCATCAAAGGCCTCACTAAAATGCCTCCTAGAGGGAGGTAGGGTAAGTCTTTGGTTCTATTTGAGATAGCTCACCAAACGCGTCGAATAGCAAACCTAAATCATCAGCTAAAATTGTGATAAAGGGTATGATCCAAGTAGAGATTATCACCTAAGATGGTGCCAATCAAATCTATCAGAAATTAAAGCCAAGTAGTGCTCCAAATAAATCAAACTTTTAGAGGAAGATCTATCTAAAATCAGAGCCAAGTAGCGCTCCAAATCAATCAATCTTCAAGAGGAAGATCTATCAACTCCAAATCAATCAATCTTCTTGAGGAAGATCTATCAAAAATTAGAGCCAGTTAGCGCTTTAAGTCAAACAATCTTCTAGAGGAAGATTCTTCGAATATGAGTCATTTGTGCCGCTCAACAAACATAATCTTCAGTTGCCATATAAGGATTTCTGGTCTTCTGTTATTGCTAGATAATGATTTCTGGTCTTCTATTATTGTTGCCAGATAAAGGCTTCTGGTCTTCTTCTATTATTGCAGATAACTATTTCAAGTCTTCTATTATTGTTGCCAGACGGATTTTTGGTTTTCCGTTATTAACAGACGAATTTCTGGTTTTCTATTATTACCAGATGGATTTTTGGTCTTCTTATATTATTACCAGATAAGGATTTCTGGTCTTTTATCATTATTACCAGATGGATTTTTGGTCTCCATTATTATCAGATGGATATCCGGTTTTCTATTATTACCAGATGGATTTCTGGTCTTCTATATTATTGCCAGATAAATGCTTTTGGTCTTTATCTATTATTGCTCGATAAGGATTTCTGGTACTCTATTATTATTGCCAGATGGATTTCTTGTCTTCCATTATTATCAGATGGATTTTTGGTTTTTTATTATTACCAGATGGATTTCTGGTCTTCTTCTATTATTGCCATATAAGAATTTCTGGTCTTCTATTATAATTACTCGATGATTTTTTGGTCTTTCATTGTTATCAGACGAATTTAGGTTTTCTATCATTATCATATGGATTTCTGGTCTTCTATTAGTATTTCCAGGTTTTCTACTATTACCAGATTGATTTCTGGTCTTCTATTATTATTGCCAAATAAGGATTTATTATCTTCTATTTTTGCCAGATAAGGATTTCAGCTCTTCTATTATTGCCAGATAAGGATTTCCGCTCTTCTATTATTTTTGCTAGACAATGATTTCTGGTCTTTTTATTCTTATTGCAAGATAAGGATTTCTGGTCTTCTATTATTATTGCCAGATAAAGGATTCTAGTCTTCTTCTATTATTACCAGATAAGGATTTCTGGTCTTCTATTATTATTACCAGATGGATTTTTGGTCTTCCTTTATTATCAGACGGGATTTCTGGTTTTTTATTATTGTTAGATGGATTTATGCTCTTCTATTATGACTAAAAGATGGATTTTTTTGTCATCCTTTTAGATAACTTTCTGGTTTCCTATTCAAAATATTATTGCTACTAGATAGGTTTCTGGTCTTTTATTTATGATATTGTCAGAAAAAAATTCTGATGCTCCCTCATATGATAATACAAGATAATCTTCCTGGTTTTTGTTTGAAATTTTATTGTGATTTATTGATCTCTTATAACAAAATTATAATCTTAACTCATACAGATAATGTAAACAATATATACCTATTTGTAACTTAATCATACCCAAAAGTGGATTGCTTGAAATTAAAATTGAGTTTAAAGTTAATAACAAAAGTTACCATTCGTTTTACGTTTTACAAGAAATTGGGATTAACAAGGAAATCTCACAAAGAATCGAGAAAGCAAAAGAATTCTTGGTTTTACCATAAAGGTAAAAAGCTTCTTTTATACAAGGAAGGGGGCAAATGCTATCAACATAATTCAATAACAAAAGTAATGCTATAAGTGACAGCATCACAAAGGAATCAATGGTGCTAGGTTTTAGGTCGAAGGTCAACAGTGCCGCGTGAGGTCACTAATGTATATAGACGATGTCGTTTCTCTTTGGCGTCGCCTCTCATCCACACCGCACTTCACCATGTCACAATTTAGCAGCATTGCATTCCATTAATAAATAAAAAAGGAGAACTTGATCAAAGCCGCATAGGTCTCACATCGCTCATTGTCGAAGTCTTACTGTGATGGATGCAATACTATTTAAATGACGCACCTATTCAGTGTCATTACTCTTCAACACTACCATTCAAAGCCAGGGTGCATGCCGCACCTAATCAATATCACCGTCAAGGATCAATGTCGCCACTATGCAAGTGTCACTTCTAATCAATGTCGCATTTCTTCAATATACCACATATCTCGAAGCCCTTTTTTTACACCGCCTGTTATCTACACTATGCTATATTAACATCGCACGTCATCAATGCCATCTCATCTTTAATATCACCTTATGTTAATACAACATCCAGGAGATTGTCACTGCTAATCATCCATGTGACGTTGATGATGAATATCATCAATGTTCACATAAAAGCTAACTAACGCTGCTGAGTAACGATGTCACCATGTTGGTGTTGTTACGTGATTAATGCGACCTCCTATTGATGAAGCACGTTGAAGATCATCCAAAGTAAAGTAAAAGAACCTAATGTCGATGTAGTGTCGAGGGTTAATCATAGCGATGATTGAGCATGTTAGAGACGACACCGAACTGCTGAGCCAAACACCACTAATCCTATAAATACGAACCTAAGGGCTCGCAAATAGGGCCATAATTTCTATTCTCTGTTCTCAAAATCAAAATCTTGTAAACCTTAAATCGAATTGATGACAAAATCTATTTGACTGTAATCATGCACAATTTTAATGATTAAGGACGTGGACATGCCTATTTTTTTGACTATGCCTTTTTGAACATTATTGATATGGACGTGCATATATTTGAATCCTCTACGTTCAAAACTCGACCTGATGATTTATAAGGAGTTTTGGACTAAGACAAGCATATACATGCACAGTTATATAAAAACTGGACTTTGAATATAAGAATGAATTACATAGCCCATTGACGAGCTTATTGGATTATTGCACAAATTTGTTACTTGTCTTCTTTGCCTCCGAAGAACATATAACATGACATGGGCCCTTTTTGGAACATTTTCAATTGAAAATCCATATAGGCTCTTGAATATGTTCACTCCTTATGACCTCAAGAGAACTCGAGTACAATATTCTAAGAAAACATATAGACCTACATATATTTCACCTCAAAGGCCTATTAACATCAGAAATCCATCCTTTAATGATTCCATCTCGCCTTAAAACATAAGTGACAAATTAGTCCTTGATAACACTATTGAGTCAACACTAATTAAGCTATGCTTAATCAAATACAAATCAAGGATTATTTGTCACAATTGGCATCATGGTGTTATATCAGTTTTTGGTCTAACATTCACCATCGGATCCTCGATTCCTGATTCCTACCATTAGTGATAGTACCACCTCATCCACCTCTACCTCTACCTCTTCTAGCATTATTAGCTCTAGCATTCATATTTCTTACTACTGGAACATAGCAAAACATCTTTAAGATACAAAAGGATAAAGTTATTTCAAAGAAAGAGTTATTCCTAAGGAAAAACAGAAAAATGGATAGGTTTATAGAAATTAAAAATACGCTCTCATATATATAGGGTATCACTGTTTGCACAAAAAATGGACAAACACCTCAAAGTCGTATGATTTAGTTGATTTTATGTTGTTCTCAGTGGTTTGGGTTATCTGTGCAAATATGTGAAAAGTAAGGGCTAAACTGTAAAAGACACATAGATTTATAGTGGTTCGGCCAGAACGTGCCTACGTCCACTTTATATGTTATTTCTCCTTTTATGTTCAGATTACAAGTACAAAGCTTCGATACCAGTAAAAGAAAGTTGTTTGAAAGTTCTCTCCGTGCTTGAGCTCTCAAACTTGTGTCCCCATTGTTGTACCCCTGCCCCTCTATTTATAGAGTGAGGCTGAGGGCAGGGGTCTTGGATGTACATAGCTGCTTGTGGGCCTGGGCTGATGTAATCTGGCCTGGTAGCGTTGATTCGGCATTGCTTTGTTCGGAGATGGTTGGAGTCTAGAGTGGACCGGTTGTAGGTGATTCGGTGCTAGGTGGTAGTACCTTGGTCTGGTTTGGAGTTGGTCCGGTAGTGAGTGGAGTGTGTGTTGGTTCGGTAGGAGATGGTATGCTGTTTGGACCGGTAATGGGTGGAGTGTGTGTTTGTTCGGTAGGAGATGGTATGCTGTTTGGACCGGTAATGGGTGGAGTGTGTGTTGGATCGGTAGGAGGTGGTTCGACATCCTTAGTCTGGGGTGATGGTTCGGTAGGGGTTGGTCCGGCACCTTTGGTCCTGAGTGATGGTTCGGTAGTCACGAGGAAAGGGATGGTTCGATAGAGGCTCCTTGCTCCGATTCGGCATGCAGTGGAACAAGGACTGGTTCGGCTCTGCGTGGGAAGAGTGTTGGATCGGTAGGAGACGGAAACACCCCAACATTTGCCCCCCAAAGTGGGGCATATGTCAGCATATGTCGCGCTTTGTTTGAGGCCAGTTAGCTTGGAGGAATTCTTATCCGGTTCTGTGTGCTGAACCCATCGGTCCGGTTGTTGGTATTGGCCTATAAGTAGGGGCTTCAAGTTATGGTTCATTCCTTACCAAGAGGGATAGTCGAATCAGATTTCCTTGCCGAATCAAACCTACTGCCGAACCGTGTTAGAATACCGAATCAGGTGATTTAGCCTTCCCTCGCCGAATGGCTCTTTTTTTTTTGATTTACCCAATGAGCAAGTACCGGATGAATGATGACCTTGATTTACCGAATGGGCTTATGTTTCGAACCATAAGTTAAACTCCAGACGTTATACACTTGCTTGTTTTACATTTCTACACCCTTCATTCTAACAACGTGCTCTTCTGTGCTCGCATATAAATGTCTCACAAAGTGGAAACCCGTTTTGATAAGAAGAAGTCTAAGGACCAAGGAGAGTCCTCCATAGTGCCCCCAGTTCAGGCAGCACCAAAACGTCATGGACCGACCTCGAGATCGCTAGTAGACGTGTATGGTCCTCAAGAGCTCCTGAACTCAGCACCTGACTGCTTTCCTAGCTCCCTCAAAGATGACCAGCTCGATGCTATTTCTCGCTCTTTTGGGATTGACAGAACTCTTATGCTGTTGCCGGTGGAAGGAGGTAGGTGTGCAAGTAGAAGATGATGATCAAGGCGATCAAGGAGCAGATGCTGGTAAGTCCTCCCCTTTAGTCTTTCCGTTAACTTGGTTGTTTATCACTAACGAATTCTTTCCTTGATCGGATAGGCGGTCAACAGGACAAGGGTAAAGCTCCGATGTAGCCAGCTCCTTGACTTGACATGGATATCTTTTTGCTTACTGAACATTGTTGTATATGTTAGTCTCAAAATAGTAACGTAACTTTTAGGTCGTAATTATGTTACTTGTAATAAACAACATTATCTTTGGCGTGTGATTTTTAAACTTAAGCTGATTCTGCCGTATATGAATGCTTTTGTTATTTTGCCATGTTGTATGAGAAATATAGCTATGCATATGCTTGTAATCAAATTGTGTTTGATGTCAGGTTCTTGTTTAAAACATAATTTCATGACTTGCAATGTTAGCGTGAGGTGTGAATAAATTATAGTCATGTGTTTGCATATGAAAGAAGGAAATACTGCCCTTTATATTTTGCTTGTAGATGGCAGCTTTGAATATCCTGTGTGACCGAGTAAGGAATGCGGTCCAGTATCTTGCTGTGAGTATCCGCTTCTATTAGTGAGTGTCTCATGTTCTGTGTCCTGTACTTCAGGGATTTGTACAGAGGATAGGAGAAAAGTTTCTTAAATAAAATTGAAATATGTGAAAAAGTAAAACTTCCAATCACGGAAGGCCTTCGATGTGCTTAAGTTCGTGGAAAACGGGCTTTGTAGTCACTTTCCCTAGCTGTGGGTCTTGGAGACATTTGTCACCCATCTTACGCCTCCACGGGGAGTTAATTCTTTTTTACCACAACCGCACTTAAGACACATCGGAGCCGAGATCGCGCACAGTAACTACCCGGGCCATTATGGCCCGTAATCGTGGGTATTATTCGATTTACTGTGGCCGGCTAGCGTGGGTGCCGATCGTCAACCGTGAAATGCCCCTGCCTGGCCACACCTTATGTTGGGGCTTATAGTCGGTTCACAGTTGCCGGCGAGCCGAAGGCCGTAATGAGCTGCCTCGGCTAGAGTCGGCCTTCTCGGTGGCTTATAATCGGCTCATTACAGTTGGCTTTTAGGGCCGTCGTGAGCAATGAGTTAACCCGCAGCAGAGGGATGCCGGAGCAAAAGTGTCTCATTGGCGAGGGCATAGATTCGTATAGTACCTGTTAGGTCTTGTCCAGGAGAAGTCGCGCTGTGGAGCGTCTTGAATGGAAATGCTATTTGCATAGGATTTTGTTCAATAGAAAAGGATAAAGTTAACAAGCAGCCAAGATATAAAGGAACAAGTTAAAAAAGAGACAAGGTTTTTTAAAGTGGTTCGGCACGAAAATGCCTACGTCCACTGATTCTCTTTGTTAATTCGCTTCATATGGGCAGTGTAAGTTAAGTAAAGTATCGACGAAGGTGTTGGATGTTCCATGCCCTCTGGAACACCTCCCCATCCACTGTTGACAAAATATAAGCTCCATTGTGGAGATCTTTATGAATTACATATGGTCCATCCCAGATTGGATCTAGTGCTCCGGGGCGAGGGAAGATTCGCTTGAGGACAAGATCCCCTTCTTGTAAGGTACGATGCTTGACTTTGGAGTTGTATTGTGCTGCCACTTTTTGCTTATGGGCTGCTGCTTTGAGGACTGCATCATTTCTACTCTCCTCAATTAGATCCAAAGACACGTGAAGGAGTTCTTCGTTCTCTTCTGGGTTATAGTGGATCCTATGGTGGGAAGGCACGATGGTTTCAACTGGGAGCATAGCCTCCGATCCGTATGCCAAAGAGAAAGGAGTATGCCCTGTTGATGTTCTAAAAGATGTGCGATAAGCCCACAGTGCCGTAGGGAGTTCATCCACCCAAGCGCCCTTTGACTTTTCGAGTTTCTTTTTGATTAGAGTTTTTAGAATTTTGTTGATGGCTTCGACTTGTCCGTTTGCCTGGGGATACGCTACGGATGAGAAGCTTTTGTGAATTCTGTGCTCTTGGCACTAGTTGGCGAATTCCTCGCTGTCAAATTGAAGTCCATTGTCTGATATGATTTTGAATGGGACTCCGTACCTGCACAGAACATTTTTGATCAAGAAATTAATAACTTTTGCAGAAGATACTTTATTCAGGGGTTCTGCTTCCACCCATTTGGTGAAATAGTCGACTGCCACTATAGCATATTTGGCCCCGCCTCGGCCCATTGGTAGTTCGCCGATTAAGTCAATTCCCCATACTACAAAGGGCCAAGGGCTGGTCATTTGAGTAATCTCAGTTGTTGTAGCCACGGAATCTTAGCAAACTTCTGGCATCTGTCACACTTTTTGACAAAATCCAAGGCGTCCTTGCTTAAAGTGGGCCAGAAATATCCATATCGGAGTATCTTTTTTGCTAATGTTTGCCGTCCGGTGTAATCTCCGCAGCTTCCTTGATGAATGTTGGATAAGATTTCCTTGGCTTCCCTCCCAGTGACACACCTTAATAACGGGTTAGAGAATCCGCACCGATAGAGGATGTCTTCTTGTATTGTGTAGCGGGAAGCTTTCCTCAAGATTTTCTTGACTTCGTTACGCCCGTTGGGTAGTGTGCCGCTTTGTAAGTAGTCTGGGATGGGAGTCATCCAAGTTCCTTCTTCGGTTGCAGCTATCAGATTCACTTGTTCAAAACTTGGGATCAGTTGCTTTGAGATGGTTACTGCCCCGAAGATGGCGCTGTCTCTCACACTTGCTTGCTTTGCCAATTCGTCGGCCTCTTGGTTCTCTTCCCGAGGGATGTGTTTGACTAAGCAGTGGTCCAATCGGCTGAGAAGTAACTTGGTCTTCTTTAAATATGCTATGAGTCGTTCTTCTCGGGCTTGGAATTCCCCTAGTATTTGATTAACAATAAGTTGAGAATCGCTATGAAGACACAAAGAATTGGTCTCGATTTCTAAGCCAAGTTCTAATCCAGCTATCACTGCTTCATACTCCGCATCGTTGTTGGTGGCAGCGAACTCCAACCTTATAGCATAATGCATCTTATTTCCCCTAGGAGTGATTATTACCACACTTGCCCCCGAGCCTTGTTCGTTCGATGCACCATCCACAAAGAGATTCCACTTGATGTCTTCTGCTGTTTCCAATTGCTCCTTATCTTCGTTGGTAGTGAATTCCGCAATGAAATCAGCCATGGCTTGTCCCTTGATGGCGGTGCGAGGGTGATAGGTGATATCATACTGACTTAGTTCAATGCACCATTTAAGTAGTCGCTCAGAAGTGTCGGGACGATGGAGTATCTGCCTCAGTGGTTGATCGGTCAGAACTTTGATGGAATGGGACTGGAAGTAGTGACGCAGTTTCCGTGATGTGATTAGTAAACAGTATGCTAGCTTCTCAAGTTTAGGATATCTGACTTCTGCCCCCCTAAACCTCTTACTGACGAAGTAAACTGGCCGCTGCATGCGGTTGTCTTCCCTTACCAAGGCAGCGCTCAGGGCGTGAGATGACACAGCAAGGTATATGTATAATTCTTCGCCTTCGCTTGGAGTTGAGAGCACCGGTGGCTTCTGGAGGTGTTCAATTAAGTTAAGGAAAGCGGTTAAGCATTCGTTAGTCCATTCGAACTTTCCTTTGTCTTTCTTTAGAGCTTCGAAAAAGGGGACGCACTTGTCCGTTGCTTTGGAGACGAATCGGCTTAGGGCGGCCACTTTTCCATTCAGGCTTTGCATTTCCTTTCGAGTGAAAGGTATCTTGATATTCCTTAGCGCTCGGACTTGATCAGGGTTTGCTTCAATCCCTCTGGCATGAACGATGAATCCTAAGAACTTTCCTGATGATACTCCGAAGGAGCATTTTCGAGGATTCAACTTCATTCCATACTGGCGAAGTACTTGAAACATCTCACCTAGGTGGCTTACGTGATCGTCGGCTTTCCTTGATTTTACCAGCATGTCATCCACGTATACTTCCATAGTTTGTCCTATTAGCCCTACAAACATCTTGTTGACGAGGCGCTGGTAGGTGGCTCCTGCATTTTTAAGTCCGAAAGGCATTACCTTATAGCAGTATAAACCCAGGTCGGTGATGAAACTAGTGTGGTCTTGGTCGGGAGCATGCATAGGAATTTGGTTATATCCTGAGTATGCGTCCATAAAAGACAAGAGCTCGTGCCCGGCTGTGCTGTCTACAAGTTGGTCGATTCGGGGAAGTGGGAAGCAATCCTTTGGGCATGCGTCGTTTAGGTTGGAAAAGTCAATGCATGTTCGCCACTTCCCATTAGCCTTCTTTACCAGCACCGGGTTAGCGATCCATTCCGGGTAGATGGCTTCTCGTATGAAGTCATTGGCGAGCAGATTCTTTACTTCTTCATCGAGGGCTGCTGATCGCTCTGCCCCCATACTTCTCTTTCTTCGTTTTACGGGCGCCTTGGTAGGATCAATATTTAGTACGTGGCATGCTACGTCGAAAGAGATTCTGGTCATGTCAGCGTGTGACCATGCGAATACATCCAAGTTGTGGCGGAGAAAATCGATGGGTTGCTCCTTCAACTCTGCTTCTAGTTGGGACCCAATTTTCAATAGTCTACTTGAGTCGTGCTTGTCTACAGATACAAACTCCATAGCCTCTGCAGGCTCGGCGGTGGCCTCCTCCTCTTTGTCCCTAGGGTCTAATTCATTGAAAGGGTCGTTGGTATATCGAAGAGGAGGGGCTTTCTTTAGTTGCTACGCTTCTAGACTTTTCGTGCAGAGGGCAACCTCTACACCCTTCCCTTTATCCTTCCTGTGGTTGTTGCGAAGTTCAGTCACATAGCAGTCTCGAGCAACGTCCTGGTCTCCTTCTATTTCCCCTACTCCATTGTCCGTCGGAAATTTCATCTTTAGGCACCATGGGGCTAGGACAATTTGGAAGTCAGACAAGGCTGGCCTTCCTAAGAAGGCGTTGTAGGCCGAATGGTTGTCTATTAGCACAAACGTCTGTTTCCGTACAACGGAGCGAGGATGGCTTCCAATTTCAACAAAGAGGTCCAGTTGCCCGAGGGGAATTTTCGCATCTCCAATGAAACCGTGTAGTGGTTTATCGCGGGGGGATACATCCTTCATTGATAGTTTCATTTTGTCGAATGCATGTTTGAACAGGATATTTACTGAGCTTCCAGTGTCTACCAGAATTCGGTAAACTTCAGCGGGACCGAGCCGGGCAGAGATAACCATGGGATCCATGTGAGGGTATTGCCTTCCTTCTAGGTCACGCTTACCGAATGTGATGTCATCACTTTCTTTCCGCTTCGGGTGGCGCTCTTCTATAACCGAATTGACACAGTCTTTATTGTCTCTAAGCGACTTTCCACATCTTTCCATCTCTTTCCAGCTTCTGTCTGGGATGTGCGGTCCTCCCGAGATGGTATGGACCACTATCTTCTCTTGACTAGAGCCGCTAGTGTTGCGGTTTCCTCTGCCGATCTCCGGTGAGGGTAGCCTTGGGTTCTCATTGGTAGGAGCTGGAGTCCTGTCCTGACCTTTCACATAGCGTTCCAGTTTCTTCCTTCTGATGTGTTCCTCAATCAAGTCCCGGAGATGATGGCATTCATTGGTATCATGCCCATGAGATTCGTTGAAGTGGCAGAACTTTCCAGACTTCTGCGCGTTATCTGATTCCTTCTTGTATGGTGGGCGTTTGTATCTAACTTCGCCTTGGGTGGCAAGGAAGATATTTTCGACGGTCTTGTTCAAAGGAGTGTAAGTGTCGAATCTCGGTCCTGGCCGATATAGGCGCTTTTCTCCCTTCTTGCCCCCAGCATTGTCTCTGGAATCATTTCTTCGAACGTCCCTTGCCACAGCAGGGGCGTTGCTGTGAGTTGCCTTATTTTGCTATCCTGACTACCCCTCAACGGCAGCATCCTCAA
Organism: Allium fistulosum; assembly: GCA_030737815.1. Lineage (NCBI taxonomy): Eukaryota > Viridiplantae > Streptophyta > Magnoliopsida > Asparagales > Amaryllidaceae > Allium > Allium fistulosum. The sequence goes on along the minus strand of CM060904.1, from coordinate 1,210,467,643 downwards.
GCCTCATATATTTCCCGGCTTCATGGAAGAAATCGGGTAAAGTAGCTGGTTTTTCTTTTGTCAACCTTCTAGCAAATTTAGTGTCCGGATGCACACCACTACAGAGGGCCATTAGGATAAGCTTCTCATCGGCATCTTGGACTGCGGCTGCTGCGGCATTGAATCGGGTTAGGTATTGCTGCAGTTTCTCTCTAGGTTTCTGTTTGACGCTGGATAAGGAATAAGCGTCCTTAGGTTGTTCCACATGAATGCGGAACTGACTGATAAACTTTTCTTTCAACATTTCCCACGAGCTGATGGATCCCTGGGGTAGATGACAGAACCAGGAGGTAGCGAGATCTGCTAAGAAGAGTGGAAAGCATTTGCACAGTACTCCCTCTGTCGCTCCACTCATGAGCATATGTTGTGTGTATCTCTGTAAGTGTACAACGGGGTCGGAGGTTCCTTTGTAAGGTTCCATTGTTGGCATCTTCCATTCTCGGGGGGTGATAGCAATTTCGATGTTGCAGGCGAAAGGGCTGGTTACCCTAGCGCCTATCCCTCGATCTCTTTGCTCCCGTTGGACGCACCCTCTAAATAAGCGTGCCATCCTTTCATCAGAATTTGGAGCAGATAGAAACGAGTTTGGATCTGTTCTGTGGGATTGATTCCGTCCAGATGACCTGTAGGGATGGTATCGTCTATCATTCCTCATATTTTCCAGTGGCTGCCTTTGGTCTTCTGGGAGCATGCTAGGGTCAGCCATAGTTGGCCCTTGTCTTGATCTTCCCCAGCTGGGTTCTGATCTAAGCATTTCCTCGGGTCTAACTTCGGGCTGGACTCTAGCTCGGCCCCGTTCACTGGCGTTTCCGTGGTTAGGTAGCATGACGGGCTCAGCTACAGTTGACCTCGGCCCGGTACCTCCCCCGTGGGGTTCGGTTCCAAGCGTTTCTTCAGGCCTAACTTCGGGCTATGCTCGATCTCGGCTCCTACCATGGCTGCTTCTACCGTTAGCTCCTTCGAAGTAGGAAGATCTTTGTTGTCTCCGAGATCCTCCAGACTGGGACTCGCCCCATGATTCAGTATTGCGGTTGGACTCTTCAGCATCCCTTAAGCGTGACATGAGATGGTCCACCAAGGCTTCCTGCTGGGACGTGAAGCGGTTAGTTACTTCAAACACAACTCTATCTAGATCTGCCCTAGTAATTGCTGCGGGCTGTTCTGCGGTAGGAGTGGTCGGATTAGCCTGTCCTTCATTTGGTACTGCTGTTGGAGGAGGACGATTTACTTGATTCGTGATAGCTGGATCTGGAAGACTGCTGGATGCGATGTTTTTTCCTTTGTTAACATCTTTTTTCTGTTTGGGAGGCATGTTTTCCAAGTGGCGAATGATGCTGTTAGGAAAAATGTTAAGTGGATGAAGCTGAAGCTTCGAGCTTCTAGTCTATCAATGAAAGAACCAAAAATGTTTGCACAAAAAATGGACAAACACCTCAAAGTCGTATGAGTTAGTTGATTTTATGTTGTTCTCAGTGGTTTGGGTTATCTGTGCAAATATGTAAAAAGTAAGGGCTAAACTGTAAAAGACACACAGATTTATAGTGGTTCAGCCAGAACGTGCCTACGTCCACTTTATATGTTATTTCTCCTTTTATGTTCAGATTACAAGTACAAAGCTTCGATACCAGTAAAAGAAAGTTGTTTGAAAGTTCTCTCCGTGCTTGAGCTCTCAAACTTTTGTCCCCATTGTTGTACCCCTGCCCCTCTATTTATAGAGTGAGGCTGAGGGCAGGGGTCTTGGATGTACATAGCTGCTTGTGGGTTTGGGCTGAAGTAATCTGGCCTGGTAGCGTTGGTTTGGCATTGCTTTGTTCGGAGATGGTTGGAGTGTAGAGTGGACCGGCTGTAGGTGATTCGGTGCTAGTACCTTGGTCTGGTTTGGAGTTGGTCCGGTAGTGAGTGGAGTGTTTGTTGGTTCGGTAGGAGATGGTATGCTGTTTGGACCGGTAATGGGTGGAGTGTGTGTTGGTTCGGTAGGAGATGGTATGCTGTTTGGACCGGTAATGGGTGGAGTGTGTGTTGGTTTGGTAGGAGGTGGTTCGGCATCCTTGGTCTGGGGTGATGGTTCGGTAGGGGTTGGTCCGGCACCTTTGGTCCTGGGTGATGGTTCGGTAGGGGTTGGTCCGGCACCTTTGGTCCTGGGTGATGGTTCGGTAGTCACGAGGAAAGGGATGGTTCGGTAGAGGCTCCTTGCTCCGATTCGGCATGCAGTGGAACAAGGACTGGTTCGGCTCTGCGTGGGAAGAGTGTTGGATCGGTAGGAGACGGAAACACGCCCAACAATCACTTACCCTATTTTAACGAGACACACCCAACCAAAACCAAGGTATTCACTAAACCTCTACTGTGATACAAAATGTAATGACCTGACTTTTCGACCCTCGAATGTCGACACTAATACATCCACGGTATTCGTGTGCCAAGCATCCAAGTGCTGAAAAGACAGATAGTTAGGGTAAAGTTAAAGGGAAAAAAATATAACAAGAAAGAAAGAACAAAAATTCAGAAACTCACAACAAAACGATAATATATAATATCCGAAAAGATAGTACAGAAGTTTACTCCAAAATACAGAGTAATTTCAGATTTACAAGATCTAAGTACTATCATCATCCTGGACAGTTATAACTGCCTATCCTCACAATGCTGATACATACATAATACAGTAGTGCAATAGAAATAGAAAAAAATAGATACGGGAAACCTCCTGTTTGTCTACTGAACTCTGAAGTATCCAAAGTGAAACCTACTTTACCCCGCCTACTCGAAAGAGTACACGGGGAATTTAGGGAAAACAAAAACCAAGTGTCAGACATAAATCTGGTATGAGAAAACTCAAGTTACATGCATTCATGTTTCTATAACTATTAATACCTTATGGATTACCGTAACAATTTTTCCCTCAAAAGAAACCAAACCATCTGGTGATATAATAGATAATGTCTAGGGTGTAGGATATAAATCAGAAAATAGCCACTGCTTGCATTTCACAACATAATAATATTAGGAGTACATCTAAAACCGCTAAGGTATGTTCATATATGGATTTTTCATTGAAAACATCCCCAGATAAATTGAGGCCAACCCCCTGACAAGGGTCAGAAAGTACCTTCCGAGCTTTGTATATCACTAGTTAAAATATACCATTAAGGTAAACACAACTAGCCTATACCCTAACATGTGGAATCAAGTATCATCAACTCCCGGTGCCAACGTCGATAAGCATACTCTAGATATGGAGTTGATATGCTCGGTCGCGGGTTATCCAAACCCCGTGTTGTACATCCTACTCTGTTTCTATCATTTCCGATGTCGAAGTCACATACGACATCTCTCACACAAGTCTTCATCACTCAAACAGAACATGAATCATTTTCATAGATTCCAGCACAAGTCGATTCATGAATGATAAAGCTGCCCTCTCCCTTGGCATTTATCTTAGGATAGACAGTTCAACTATATAGCATTAGTTTGAAATGTTAACACCAACCTCTCCCTCAGACTTAACCTTACGATAGACAGTTCAACTCTACATCATTCCACTTCACAACTGCTTCCAAAATGTAGACTTATATGCTAGTTTTAAAGTGGTATTTGGTAAATAAAACACTTACTGATCCTGGACTCTTCAAAACCAAATTGATTAATTTTTGTTAAACTCAATTCCATTTCATTTAGAAATAAGGGAACCGTATATAAAGTAGTCATCCTTGGGAGAATTCATATGTATACAATTCATAAAGCTAGAGACATTTTATACAATGAGTCATTCCTAGGCGTTCTCAAACTATATGAAGTTGTGAGGCTTTTATTGTAACAACCCGCATATTTTACGATTCGTATATTTAAATGTTTAATTTAAATATAGCATCGTTAGTCGGATTTTAGTCCGAGAAAGTCACTATTCGTAGAAGAACAGTCGAATTAGTGAAAAGTCTATGTGGATAGTGTTATTTGGAAGTGGCTATTTGAAAACACCTTCAAACACATATTCAAACGTCTTAAATGGTTCGTTCAGACGTCTGAAATTGTTCGAGTCAATCCAGAAAGAAAACAGGCTAAAATAGCCATTTTCAGACGTCTGAAATCCCCAAGTCAGACGTTTGAATATTGTACTAGACAACATATATTTTTTCAGATTCAGAAGTCAGAATTGGAAATTTCAGACATCTGAATGAAGATTGAAATTGAGATTCAACAATTTAGACTCGAGACCAATTCCATTGAGTTTAAAATGGTATTTGGGACTTTTTTAAGTATAAACATTGATATGTTTTGAGTTGGATAAAATTTCGAAGTTTTCAACTAGGGCTTTGGGTTTGGGTTTCAGCCCATCAACCTTTTAATAACTTAACCCTTCATCCAACTCCTCTTCACTCCTTCATAATATTTCCTAACACTCAAGCTTTAGAAAAATGGGGGAAGAGAAAAAGAATTAGAATTCCTAAGCCCTAATCTTCTTTGCAAATTCAAGTTCTTGCTCCAAATTCAAAGAGAAGCTAAGGTAAGCATCCTCTTCATCTTCTCCATCTCAATCCCTCTTCAAATTCTCAGAAATTCCTAATATCTTAACTTAGAGAAAACTTCATCTTTGATTATAGATTGAAGTTCTTAAGGGATTGTTGAAGAGAGATTAACCTATTGCTTGTTCTAGAGCTTATCATTTGTGTTTGGGTTTAAAAGGTGAGTTTTTGGAACTCACATCTATGTCTATATCTTTGATAGTCGTTGGGTATGAATTCCTAACATCTATTTCTTCTCCATTGCCTTTGAATTGAATTGGTTTGATGAATATTCCAATTTTTGGTGTTTTGAAATCAAAATCTATGAAAATCCTTTTATGGATGTTTGGACATGTTGGTCGGAGTGTATAGGTGAGTCTTTAAGGTCAGGTAGTCGTTAAGCGTAAACCCCTATCAATCGTCACTCATCCGATCGCTTCCGAAATGATTTGGCCATCTTTGGCCTAGGAAAAATATTTCCCAAAGCTTCAGGTTCAAACGTCTGAATTATTCATTTCAGACGTCTGAATCTGTTTGCCCGGGCCCGATTTGCTTAATTTGTGTGGGTTTCCAATTTTAATCGATTTTAGTTAATCCGGATAGTTGTTATCACTTACTATCGACTTTGATGGCTTCTCTCTTTGGATTTTTGGGAATATCCATTTTGATGGATTTGGTATCGATTTCTTTGGATTTAATTCACGTCTTCGAATGTGGATTTTTGTGATTGATTGTTTCTACAATCATTTTGTGATTTTTCACTTTTAAATACAAAGGTTTCTATACTAGTAGTAAATATCCAAACAGTTTTACAAAGATGATTTCAACTCTATTTTTAATACAAAGCTCGTTTATAAAACCGTTTTCTAATCTATTAGTATATACAAACCTTTACCTCATTCGTATGAGAAAATCTAATTAAACGGCTTAGCAAAACAAGTGGTATGAAACACTTGCATTTACTTCATCGGTTAATTTTTGGACTTGTTCGATTGAAATTCTTGTGACAATTTTCTAGTGGAAATCTACAATTTGTTCGTAAATATTTAAGTTAAGCTAGTGGTTATGGGACATGAAACTAAACCCATATATTTACTAGCTTAGTGTAATCGATACTTTTATTGATCGATGATGATCATTTTGTGATTTAGACTAGCGATGTGCGATGTCTATTTGTTTGTGTGGGGATTACAATCACCGTTTGTGGAACTTCGGTTCAATTTGGTGGGGTAGCGACCCGTGATCTTCGGGCTGTTTGTGGAGCTTCGGCTCAAAATTTATGGTTAGCAACCATGGAATAGCGTTCCATTTGTGATACACGTGTTGGTGAATTTTCATGCTCCCGTTTGTGATAGGCCTCCCCCTTTGTGATTTCTGGATTTCTTATTGATGATTTCTAGAATTTGTGTTTCACCAACTTTTGCGATTGGCATTAATATATTTGTCAATATTTCTAGTTTGGTGAATAAAATTAAGAATATTATATCCTTTTTGGTGCTTTGAGATTTTTGAGATGTTGTATGATTTTGTTTTTGTTTAAATCATATATGTCCTGGTATGACATTATTAATATCATACGTTCTTATTATATCTCTGCTTATATCTCATTTCTTTAATGATAATTATAGCTAGACTGATCCGTTTATTATTTTCTTATTAAATAATACTCGGGTCGGACCAAGATGTTACAGGTGCTTCTGCTTGACTCCTTATCTGGGATCATCTTCTGACTTTTATCTAACTACATTAGATTGGTAGTTTTTGTTGTTATACATTTGAGATAGAGACTCCTTGATGTATACATATTATTTTGTCTAGCACTTTTATCTAACTACATATTGTGGACCTTATTTGACCACTACTCTGATGTACACTTTTATGTGTTATATTCATATCTGTTTCCGCCATTAAGATATGAACATCTGTGATTGATTTTTGTTATGTTTATTTCTATATTTGTTTCCGAAGGCCTCATAACCACTGTGTGGTAGCTTCGAGTTTGTATTTGATATGTTGGATTTCCTCTTGAAATGAAAAGTAAGTTATTTTATCCGACATATCGGTACTCGCCCAAAGCAATTACACAGATGGTCGCTCCTCAACAGCCTTATTCTTCGTGCTAGTTGACAGCATTACACCATAGTGTTCTTGGCTAGCGTGAGTATAGATGTGGGGCATGATAGCTTGGTATTAGAGCCAAACTTCGGAACAATGAAGAATAATCTAGCAAGGATCATTGTCCTAAGTCTTTCTTAGGAGTCGTGCCTTAGGATTAATTCGAGTCATTGAACCCGGTCTATCCTATTTCTTTTTATGATGCCTTGTTTTATCAATCAAGTTTGTTTGATATTCATTCTGAGATTAACCTATTTCTCTTTTCTTTCTTTCTTAAAGAAGAGAAATGGTTAGACCAGGCCGTCCCAGCGCCGGTCAAACTAGTGCTACTCCTCAGAAAGGAGTATTTATGTCTGCTCAGCAACTTCTAGATCTTGTGAGAAATGCTCAAGCTGTCGGACCTGTTCCAGAGCCCACCTATCCTAAATCTGGATTTGCATGCTTCTGCAGTGATTACACCAGTTTGGGTGGAAAGCCTTTCAAAGGTTCCGAGAGCGTTATAGAAGTCCAGGCATGGCTTCGAACATGCGACCGCATCTTTTCTCGCATGAATCTTAATGATCTCCATCGAGTCCAAGTGGCTTCTAGTATGCTCCAAGAAAGAGCATTAGACTGGTACGAGCTTTTGATCTCTGAAATTATTGAAGCGGATCTTACTTGGGAGCAATTCCGAAAAAGGTTCGAGTTGAAATTTGTGCCGAAGGCTGAAAAGGTAACTTTAGCTTGGCGCTTTATCGACCTTGTTCAAGGTGAATCTTCCATGACGGACTACGTCGCTTCTTTCGAATCTCTATATAAATATGGGGTCGAGTATATTAATACTCCATTGAAGAAAAACTAGAGATTTGCTTATGGCTTGAACAAGAGCCTTAAAAAGCCATTACTTCAGAAATTAGAAGTTTCTTTTGATCAGCTTGTTGATATTGCTCTTCGACTCGAAGAGGCTGATAAAGATAGTGATGCTGAGGTCAAAGAAAACATCAACAAGAAGAGACCTTTTAAATTCAAGCCTAATCCCAACAAGAAGGGAAAGCAAGCAACACCGGTAGCAAATACTCCTACCTCTCGTCGCGGAGAATGTTACAATTGTGGTTCTAAGGACCACTATGCAAACAAGTGCCTGAAGTCTCTTTCTTGCCGCTATTGCAAGAGTTCGGGTCATACTTTATCTTCGTGTCCCAAACTTCAAGGAAAAAAGGAAGGCAAGCTAAACGTTGTGCAAGCCCCTGCTAACACTTCTCGTGGTCAAGGTATTTCTCATTCTATCCTTGATGGCATTATTATATTTCGTGATCTTCCTATTCGAGTTCTTTTTGATACGGGTGCATCTCACTCTTTTATATCAAAAGAACTTATTGATGCTTTGTCTTTGAATGTTATTGGCTTGATGACTTCTTTGAGAATTACGAATCCGATCGGTGGATCCACAACACTCAGTTTATTGTAAAGATGTCGAAATTATTTTATGCGATTGCTCTTTCCGTGCCGATTTGCATGTTATGCGTTACCTAGGTTTTGGAATGATTTTGGGAATGGATTGGCTTAACCGTCATGAAGCCCATATCCTATGTCCTGAGCGGACTATATATCTTCGACATCCTCAATATGTTAAGCAGATTTCTTTTGTTCTGAAAGATTCAGATTCCAATTCTAAAGCATCCTTGTATTCTCTAAATCCTCATGATGACGATAATGATGATGAGGAAGATGTCATTTCTCTCATTCACATTGTTCGTGAATTTCCCGACATATTTGAGCCCGTTTTAGGATTACCACCTAAGCGAGCAATTGAGTTCAGAATTAATCTAATCCCTGGAGCTCTACCTATTACTCGTCCTCCTTATCGTATATCCAATAAAGAAAATGAGGAGATGTGTAAAAAATTATCCGAATTGGAAGCGAAGCAATTTATTCAATCTAGTTCCTCTCCATGGGGAGCTTCAGTTATTTTTGTGAAGAAATCTGATGGTACACTTAGACTTTGCGTTGACTACCGCAAGCTTAATGATCTCACCATCAAGAATAAATATCCCTTACCGCGGATTAATGATTTATTTTATCAGCTTAGTGGTGCTAAAGTATTTTCACAGTTGGACTTAGCAACCGGTTTTCATCAGCTCCGTATTGCAGAGGATAGCTTTCCTTTGACATCGTTCCGTACTCGTTATGGATCTTATGAATGGCTTGTTATGCCATTTGGTTTGACGAATGCTCCTGCTTATTTCGTTGACCTTATGAATCGAGTTTTCAAAGACTTCCTTGACCGATTTGTTCTCATCTTTATAGATGATATTCTTATTTATTCTAAAACCGAGGAAGAGCATGAAAATCATCTTCGTATTGTGTTGAAAACTCTTAGGAGAAATCAATTGAAAGCAAAATTTTCTAAATGCCACTTTTGGCAATCTTGTGTGAAATTTTTGGGGCATATTATTTCTGAATCTGGAATTTCCGTGCATCCTTAAAAGATTGAAGCGATTCAAAATTGGAACAGACCGGAGAGTGTGACGGAAATTCGTAGCTTTCTCGGATTGGCGGGCTATTACCGTCGGTTCATAAAAGACTTTTCTAAGATTTTCGTACCTCTTACTAATTTGACAAAGAAGGGAGTTAAATACATTTGGTCAGACAAATGTGAATTCATTTCAAAAATTAAAAGAACTCCTTTCCGATGCTCATATTCTTGTGATTCCCGATGGGAACCAAGATTTTATTGTTTATACCGATGCTAGTCATGTTGGTTTGAGTGCCGTTCTCATGCAAAGGGAACGTGTTATTTCTTATGCTTCTAGGAAATTAAAGCCTGCCGAGACTAGATATGCCACTCATGATTTAGAGCTCGCGGCTATAGTTTTAGAATTTGACATCATTATCTTTTGGGAGAGAAATTTGTTCTCTACACCGATCACAAATCTTTGAAGTATTTATTTTCTCAAAAGGAACTTAATTTGCGTCAACAACATTGGCTCGAGTTTCTTGCATCTTATGATCTTGATATTCTTTATACTCTCGGAAAGGGAAATCTTGTTGCCGATGCCCTTAGTCGTAAGCAACAAGCGGTTGTTTCTACGATGATATCCTAGTGGAATGATCTCGAGACTTTGTCCACTTGTGAGATTCGAGATCGTGAATCCGATTTATGTTCATCTCTAGTTTTGTGTAGCCTTGAGGCTCATCCTTCTCTTTTAGACCGTATTCTTGAAGCTCAAAAGCATGATCCCGAATTGGTTCTTCTTGGCTAAAGTTGTAGGGATAAAATTGATATTGAAGGTTTGAAAGACTTTGATATTGATGCTCGAGGCGGTATTCGAAAATTTAGTAGACTTATTGTGCCAAATATTATTGATCTTCATAAAGATATATTAGAAGATTCTCATCATTCTAAATTTACCATTCATCCTGGTAGTAGTAAAATGTACGCGGATATGAAGCGACTTTATTATTGGGATGGAATGAAACTAAGATTGCTAACTTTATTAAGCGTTGCATGATCTGCCAACTCGTAAAGGCCGAGCATCAAAGGCTCGGTGGGTTATTGCAACCTTTGGAAATTCCAATATGGAAGTGGGATCAAATTCCATGGACTTTATTGACGATCTTCCCCGTTCTCGATCGGGCCATGATAGCCTATGGGTAATTGTAGATAGACTTACAAAATCCTCCCATTTTATTCCCGTTCGGTCCAATCGGACCGTACCTATTTTGGCCAAACTCTATGTCAAGGAAATTGTTAAACTGCATGGAGTTCCTACATCTATTGTCAGTGATTGTGATCCATTGTTTACTAGTGGATTTTGGAAACGTCTTCAAAAAGCTTTGGGAACAAAGCTTAACTTTAGCACGGCTTATCATCCTCAGTCCGATGGACAAACCGAGCGTGTGAATCAAACTCTTGAAGATCTCCTTCGTGCGTGTGTTCTTGATTTTAGTGGAAGTTGGGAAGATCATATTTCTCTTGTTGAATTTTCCTATATTAATAGCTTCCAATCTAGTATTGGTAAGGCACCTTTCGAGGCACTCTACGGAAGGCCATGCCGATCTCCTTCATGTTGGCTTGAGGCCGGTGAGAAGCTGGTTTTAGGTCCAGATTTTATTTGTGATGCCACAGAAAAGATTGACCTTATTCGTCATAGAATGAAAGAAGCTCAAAGTAGACAAAAATCCTATGCCGATAATCGAAGAAGTAAAGTAGAATTTTATGTGGGAGATTTCGTGTTTATTCATGTTTCGCCTATGAAGGGTGTTGCGCGTTTCAGTCGATCGGGAAAATTAGCACCTCGATATATTAGGCCATTTCCCATCACCGAACGCATTGGTTCCGTGGCTTATCGCCTTTTGTTACCGGCTCAATTTTCTGCTATTCATGACGTATTCCACGTCTCTCAACTACGGAAATGCCTTCGAGATTCCGATTCTGTTCTTGAGCCCGGTGTTATTGAAGAAATTGAAGTTTCGCCTAATTTGACTTATGAACAACATCCTATCCGTATCATTGCTTCGGAGGTTAAACGCCTTCGAAATAAAGATGTTACTCTTGTGAAAATTCAATGGTCCTCAAATCCTAAGGATTTCTCTTGGGAATCTAGAGAATTCATCGAGCGAACACATCCGGACTTACTCTCTCGTGCTCATTAAGGTGAACTTCTTATTTCAAATTTTCTTCTCTTTGTATTGATATGCTTTTATAGTTGTTACTCTTTAATTTCTTCTTAATTATTGCGAGGACGCAATTTCTTTAAGGAGGGGAGTATGTAACAACCCGCATATTTTACGATTCGTATATTTAAATGTTTAATTTAAATATAGCATCGTTAGTCGGATTTTAGTCCGAAAAAGTCACTATTCGTAGAAGAACAGTCGAATTAGTGAAAAGTCTATGTGGATAGTGTTATTTGGAAGTGGCTATTTGAAAACACCTTCAAACACATATTCAGACACCTTAAATGGTTCGTTCAGACGTCTGAAATTGTTCGAGTCAATCCAGAAAGAAAATAGGCTAAAATAGCCATTTTCAGACGTCTGAAATCCCCAGTCAAACGTCTGAATATTGTACTAGACAACATATATTTTTCCAGATTCAGACGTTTGAATTGGAAATTTCAAACGTCTGAATGAAGATTGAAATTGAGATTCAACAATTTGGACTCGAGACCAATTCCATTGAGTTTAAAATGGTGTTCGCGACTTTTTTAAGTATAAACATTGATATGTTTTGAGTTGAGTAAAATTTCGAAGTTTTCAACTAGGGCTTTGGGTTTGGGTTTCATCCCATCAACCTTTTAATAACTTAACTCTTCATCCAACTCCTCTTCACTCCTTCATAATATTTCCTAACACTCAAGCTTCAGAAAAATGGGGGAAGACAAAAAGAATTAGAATTCTTAAGCCCTAATCTTCTTTGCAAATTCAAGTTCTTGCTCCAAATTCAAAGAGAAGCTAAGGTAAGCATCCTCTTCATCTTCTCCATCTCAATCCCTCTTCAAATTCTCGGAAATTCCTAATATCTTAACTTAGAGAAAACTTCATCTTTGATTATAGATTGAAGTTCTTGAGGGATTGTTGAAGAGAGATTAACCTATTGCTTGTTCTAGAGCTTACCATTTGTGTTTGGGTTTAAAAGGTGAGTTTTTGGAACTCACATCTATGTCTATATCTTTGATAGTCGTTGGGTATGAATTCCTAACATCTATTTCTTCTCCATTGCCTTTGAATTGAATTGGTTTAATGAATATTCCAATTTTTGGTGTTTTGAAATCAAAATCTATGAAAATCCTTTTATGGATGTTTGGACATGTTGGTAGGAGTGTATCGGTGAGTCTTTAAGGTCGAGTAGTCGTTAGGCGTAAACCCCTATCAATCGTCACTCATTCGATCGCTTCCGAAACAATTTGGCCATCTTTGGCCTAGGCAAAATATTGCCCAGAGCTTCAGGTTCAGACGTCTGGATTATTCATTTCAGACGTCTGAATCTGTTTGCCCCGGCCCAATTTGCTTAATTTGTGTGGGTTTCCAATTTTAATCGATTTTAGTTAATCCGGATAGTTGTTATCACTTACTATCGACTTTGATGGCTTCTCTCTTTGGATTTTTGGGAATATCCATTTTGATGGATTTGGTATCGATTTCTTTTGATTTAATTCACGTCTTCGAATGTGGATTTTTGCGATTGGTTGTTTCTACAATCATTTTGTGATTTGTCACTTTTAAATACAAAGGTTTCTATACTAGTAGTAAATATCCAAACAGTTTTACAAAGATGATTTCAACTCTATTTTTAATACAAAGCTCGTTTATAAAACCGTTTTCTAATCTATTAGTATATACAAACCTTTACCTCATTCGTATGAGAAAATCTAATTAAACGGCTTAGCAAAACAAGTGGTATGAAACGCTTGCGTTTACTTCGTCGGTTAATTTTTGGACTTGTTCGATTGAAATTCTTGTGACAATTTTCGAGTGGAAATCTACAATTTGTTCGTAAATATTTAAGTTAAGCTAGTGGTTATGGGACATGAAGCTAAACTCATATATTTACTAGCTTAGTGTAATCGACACTTTTATTGATCGATGATGATCATTTTGTGATTTAGACTAGCGATGTGCGATGTCTATTTGTTTGTGTGGGGATTACAATCCCCGTTTGTGGAACTTTGGTTCAAATTGGTGGGGTAGCGACCCGTGGTCTTCGGCTCAAAATTTATGGTTAGCAACCTTGGAATAGCGTTCCGTTTGTGATACACGTGTTGGTGAGTTTTCATGCTCCCGTTTGTGATAGGCCTCCCCCTTTGTGATTCTGGATTTCTTATTGATAATTTCTAGAATTTGTGTTTCACCAACTTTTGCGATTGGCATTAATATATTTGTCAATATTTGTAGTTTGGTGAATAAAATTAAGAATATGATATTCTTTTTGGTGCTTTGAGATTTTTGAGATGTTGTATGATTTTGTTGTTGTTTAAATCATATATGTCCTGGTATGACATTATTGATATCATACGTTCTTATTATATCTCTGCTTATATCTCATTTCTTTAATGATAATTATAGCTAGACTGATCCGTTTATTATTTTCTTATTAAATAATACTCGGGTCAGACCGAGATGCTACAAGTGCTTCTGCTTGACTCCTTATTTGGGATCATCTTCTGACTTTTGTCTAACTACATTAGATTGGTAGTTTTTGTTGTTATACATTTGAGATAGAGACTCCTTGATGTATACATATTATTTTGTCTAGCACTTGTATCTATTCTTTTGTGGTATTGTGGATCTTATTTGACCACTACTCTGATGTACACTTTTATGTGTTATATTCATATCTGTTTCCACCTTTGAGATATGAACATCTATGACTGATTTGTGTTATGTTTATTTCTATATTTGTTTCCGAAGGCCTCATAGCCACTGTGTGGTAGCTTCAAGTTTGTATTTGATATGTTGGATTTCCTCTTGAAATGAAAAGTAAGTTATTTTATCCGACATATCGGTACTCGCCCAAAGATATTACACAGATGGTCGCTCCTCAACGGCCTTATTCTTCGTGCTAGTCCACAGCATTACACCATAGTGTTCTTGGCTAGCGTGAGTATAGAGGTGGGGTCACATTTATATACTTCCTAAGTAAAATGGTCAAGTTCGATTAGTCGACTAATCAACTATCTAGTTGTAAAAACGATTGTTTATGGAAATCAAGTTTCATATACTAAACATGTTTTCGACCATCTCAACTTACTATCCCTCGATCAAGAGTGAAGCCCGTAGGTTAGAGCACTATTGCTTCTAAACCCTACTTGAACAACATTCTTAACTCTCACAGATAGATAAGTCTACTTTGTCAGCTTTTAGTGTTGAGTATAGTTAATTACTTTCCATAAACAAGTAAACAGAACAAACCCGATTAAGCCACTAAGCATCTTCTAAACCACTTTTATTTAACATTTGTTTATAATTTAAAACCCTTTTTAAAATAATAAAGATGTATGCATAATAATTTACATATAAATCTATGATATTTAAAACGGTTTAATAGATATTATATTACATAGGATATTTAATACTTTAATAAAATAATTAACTAATTTTCTAAAAACCACATATACTTAAATATACTTTAAAATACTCATCATATGGTTTAAAACATTTATTTAAAATATTACATAAAAGTTATATTCTATAATTTATTTAAACTTCAAAAATAACATGTTTTTTCTTTATTTAAAATAAACCTCTTACTTTAATAATTTATAGTAAATTATTACAAATTTATGAAAGTTCCAGACCATATTTAAAATACTCTAATATATTTTAGAAAAGACTGATAAAAAGATTGAAGAGAAATACTTAAGTTTAAAGTAATTTCAAAGCAATTTAAAGTCTCAAATAGAGAATACAACATTTTCAGAATGCTACAAAAGGTGATTAAAAGCAAAGACAACCTTTTTAAAGTGCAGTTGACCATTATAAAAGGCTATGAATTGTTTCCGTACCTTGAATGTTTGATCAATATTTGATATGCAAACAAACTTTTCAACGTCCAATCTCTTTACATTAACTAATATCCACATCACACGTCATAACCTTGGTGAGAAACCTTAAGTATCTCTCTATAAAAATTCATAGAAAATGTTGAACATAAGGCATATTTGAAGTGCTTCTATAAAGACAATCGCTTAAAAAACCACTTCTAAACTCAAGTTTGATTCAACCTATGTTCAGTCAAATCCTATGTATTTTTTTTCAAGGCTATGCAACAAGTTATACAAAGTCATACAAGTCAACATCCATCAATTACATATGCCATTTGATTTCCACAGCAAAAATCAACAACACATATAGCAATATAAATTTAATCACATATACTACAATTTAAATAACATTATACACACTTCAAATTCATTAAGATGGTAAGTTACCTCACCCTTCAATAGGCAAACACACAAGTACAAGCTTCCACTTCCTACCTTAACCTTGCTTCCTACCTTTACCTTGCTTTGCACATTAGGCAGTATTGCCTCTTATTTGCTCACAAGCTAGGGGTTCTTTGGGCTTTTGTGCTCCAAAACTTCAAGATCCAAGTTGTTAAGAGTTGTTGTAGTGTTTTTCTAAGTTCTTTTGCCAAGTTTGTGTTGATTTGGAGTTGTTTTGAATTGATTTGTATTTAGGAATTTCTGAAGAGAAAGGAGTAGTGAGAGCTTGTTTTAATTTTGTGAAAATGTGAAAATGATTTCAAGGGGGGCATGTGAACTTATACAGGAAACAAGTGGTGTTCTCTAACCTTCCTCTCACCCCCTAACTGGCCAAGCCTCGCCCCCTCCATGTGCTTCCATTTGCTTACCTTTCCACCTCACATGCCTTAGAAAATATTTCCTTCAACTCATTCACTCAACCTTCTAGAAGCTTCTCTAAAGTGATTTGGTATAAATTATTTTTATTAGCTGTCAATGATTTTCTAATAGCATGTGTAAAAAAGGTTTGTACAACTTATATTGAATAAAAAACTATTTATCGATAAAACGATTTTCGGTCACATTATCGATATTTCTCTAAAGTGTTTATTTTTGTAAACCAATTTCAAAAAAAAGTTTCTTATCATTATTCATTAATTAAAAGGAGTTTAAAAAGGTTATAAAATCACACTTATAACACTTAACTATATTTCAAAAGTTGCGATATTCAAAGACAAAGTGTCTGAAATTACGGATCGCTACAATATCATATATAATGGTGTAGAAAATGATACTAACTTGTTTCAAAATTGATATCACATAGTGTACTTTTTGTAGTTTAGTTCTAAATGGTATTTAAAACATACTATGCATGAGGGTGCAGAAAAGTGATACTAACTAGTTTCCAAATTGATATCATATAATATGCTTTTCTTGTTTTGGTACTAAATCATATTATATGATTTATAGCATAGTGCTATAAAAAATGATACTAACTTTTTTAAAATTGGTATCATATTATATACTTTTCCAGTTTTGTACTAGATCATTTAAAAAGATACATTACATAATGATATACGAAAATGATACTAATTTGTTTCAAAATTTATACCATGTTGTATACTTTTCCAGTTTTGCATAATGATATATAAAAACTATACTAACTTGTTGAAACTTTGATGCCATATGTTATACATTTCCAATTTTCTAATAACTGATACTAAAAACATATCATGCAAAATGTTGTAAACTAATATAAATAGTTGTTAATTTGATACAATGCCTTATACTTTTCCAAATTGCTATAAAATAATACTAAAAAATTCTATTTATTATGAACTGGTAGTCAATATATTATAAATCGATATTGTTTATAATTTTACCGAATTTATCTCTTCTTCATTAGATTCTTCATTTTCAATTTTTTTCCCTTTCTTTTTCTGCTTTTTCCTGTTTAAATTTTTTGATATTGTTAACATATAACTCTAATAATTTGATACAACTAGTATATAGCTTTAATAATTTTATAATATCATTTAACTATTGTACTTTCCCTCATTTTCTATCTGATTTTCCTTTTTAATCGTCTTTTAGTTTCTTTTCTTTATTCATCTTTCTTAAAAAAATTATTGTTCTTCATTCTTTTTCTTAGTAGTTGTTTTTTGCTTCACATTTTCTTCATTTTTCTGTTAAAAAATTTCAATGTTATTACTGGACAACTACATTATATTTGTTATACTAGATTTTATAGTATCACTTACCTTTTGCACTATGTTCTCTTTCATTTTTGCTTGATTTTCATTTTCTATTGGTTGTTCATTTCTTCTCTTCATTCTTCTTTCTGATTTTTCTTGTGGTTCTTCTTCAATTTATGGTTTTGGTAATTTTAGTTTTCTAGTATCGGTCTTCGTTAGCTTTGATTTTGGAATGTTTTGACCTAGGTTCTTGGTGTCTAGAATTGGGCACTAGTGATGGATTTGTGCTAGTCGTTCAATAGGCGTTGAAGTATGCGGTTATGTTGGTGATACTGATTTGCTTCTAGTTTGAGACGTCATTGTTACGTTGATATTTAGTTTTGGCAGTGAAACAGAGAAGAAGTTTGAAATTAAAGGAAAGAGTGAAATTCAAATTTTATTGACTGTTGTTTGGAAATGTAACAACCCGAAATTTAAGCTATAATAATTAATTAACAAATAAATGAAATGATAAAATAACTTTGTGAAATTATCAAATTAAGCCATGAGAGTTGCACCATTGTGTCCACGGTAATTTTCTGGTCAATTTCCATATATAGAACGTTGGAATCCGAGCTTATATGAGCAAGATACGAAATTAACAAGATAAACGAATATATATATATATATATATATATGTGTGTGTGTGTGTGTGTGTGTGTGTATGTATGTATGCATGTATATGTGTGTGTATATATATATAGGGAGGTCGACTTAGAGGTCGACCATCCCATGGCCTAGATCAACCGGCCGGTCGACCTGGCACTATGGGCGGTCGACCTGTAGGTCGACCCGCCTACGTTTGTGAGGCGAAGGAATTTTTCCTTCGTGTTATGCAATTTTAACACGTCAATTTCATTCTTTTGTTCAATTTGATCCCTTCGTGCTTCCATCCGATGGCTCCTATTTGGCCTATGATGTGGTTGCATCCTATTCTATCCCCAAATCTAACGGTTTGAGAACCACTTCTACCCCAATAAATAAGACCCTAGGCCTAACACTTTTTCTCACTCGAAGATTTTCTCAAATTGGGTTCACCTTTTCAGGAAGGACCCTAAACGGAATAATTTTCCAAGGAGAAAATCGTTTTAAATTAAAATATTTAACAACCCCAAGTGGATCTGGGAAGACCTAAAGGGAAGAGCTTAGGACCACAGGTGAGTGATTGTAATTATTTAGATTTTTTTAAGCAATTTAAAATAATAGATTTTCCAATAGTTGTAGTTTTTCTACAATTTTGGAAATACCTTTTTATCAGTTATTTTTAGTTTTAGATTTATTTTCAGTCTATTTATTTTTAGCTATTCTTTCAGTTATTCGTAGTTAATTTCTGTTAATTATAGCTTTTCCATTTAATTACAGTTAATTACAGTATTTTTAATTATTTACTATCATTTATGCTTTATTTACATCTTCTCCTACACTGGATTTTCTTCAATTTTCAATTTTCTTCCATTTCTCCTTTTTCTTCACGAATGAATTAGAATAGATTAAACGCGAATTTGGGTTAAATTAAAAGAATACTGAAATAACGGAAGGTAAGATGTAAATTGTAAAGACTGTAATAAAAATGGAATTGATCTAAAATTATGACGTAAATATTAGAATTGAACTAAATTAAAGAAATTGGCCTAGTTATAACTTAGAATTATAACTAAAACGAGTAAAAGATGAAAGAAGCTTAGTTTCACACTTAGACCTTGGGTTAAGTAATAAGCATGATTATAACGTAGGTTATAATAAGAAAACATAACAGAATGAGGCTTATTTTAAGACTTAGGATAAATTAATAAGCACAGATAGTCAGAATAGTAATAAAGGCTTATTTAAATAATTTATCTAAGTTAATAAGCAAAGAATTAAAGTAGGACCTGTACCAAATAACATCCCTTATTAGACAAAATGGTGGTCACACATCAGCCTAAAGTGAGATAAGGGCACGCTTATGCTAATAATGGTAGTAATTGGTCAATAAATAGAAGCTCAAATCACGGGGATTTGGAAATGGGCGCAACTAGATATTGTTTCGATGACGGGCCAGTACCAACAACATTTCCCTTATTGTCTATGGACACAGTGGTCTCACATTAGCCTGAAGTGGGATAAGGGGCACGCTTATGCTGGAGCTTGAGGTAATAAGAAGACCCAGTAGGTGGAACAAAAGGTAACATGAGCATGGTGGCGGTTACGCTGCGACTTCCATTCGGGTGCTCAGTAATCGTTATGAGTACCAAGTGCTTAGTATGTGTGCCTTTTCTAGGCACCATTGCCTTCTGTGTAAGGAACTATATATCGTCTAGTCGACAGTAGGTACTCTGTGTATCTTTCATAGAAACCATTTCCTTCTTTGTAGAGAGTTATATAGTGTCTAGTTGTAACAACCCGCATATTTGTCGATCTTATATTTAAATATTTTATTTAAATATAACATCGTTCGTCGGATTTTAGTCCGAAAAGCTACTTTTTGCAAACAGTCGAATTAGGACTCGATACCACTTCCATTAAGTCCAAAATGCCGTTTGCGACCTTTTTGAGTATAAACTTTGATATGTTTGGAGCTAGTCAAAAATTTGACCATTTGCACTTTGGGTTTGGGTTTGGGTTCAGCCCCTTTGCCAACTTAACCCCCAAATCTGAACCACTTCTCCCCATTCTCCCTCACTTCAGTTTCAAAGCAAAAATGGTGGGAGAGATTGGAAATTAAAACTCCATGACCTAGTTCCTCTTGCAAATTCTTGTTCTTGCTCCAAATTCAAAGAGAACCCATTGGTAAGCCTCCTCTTCATCTTCTCAAACTCATTCTCTTATCAATTTCAGTTTATTTCCTAAACCTAAATTTGGTAGATGCTTGTTTTGATCTTAGTTGGAGCTTCTTGAGTTAGAATTGAAGAGGGGTTGCCTCTCCTTTGATTTCAAGCTTCTCCTTCCTTGTTCTTGTGTCAAAGGTGAGATTTTTATCTCACATCTTAATCTATATTTATCTTCGATTGTTAGGTATGAATTCCTAACACTTATTCTTGTGCAAATGCTTTTGGTTTGGATTGATTCGGTGAATATTCCAATTTTTAGTGTTTTGAGTTCAATTCTTTGAAAATCCTAACTTTGATGTTTTGATCATGTTTTTGGTTGTGAATCGGAGTGCCTATAGGGCCGTAGTATCGATTGACAAAAGCCCGTAGTCCATTGCTCGACTCGGGTGAAAGTGTGGGAGATTTCTCTCCCACTTGGCTGAAAAACAGTTTCAGCTCGACACCAGACGTCTACAGGTAGGCTCAGACGTCTGGAGTTTGTTTCAGGAAGTTTCCGAAACTTGCTGCAGACGTCTGAGCATTTACCCCAGACGTCTGGAGCCTGTGACCTGCTCTATTTCGCATGCTATTGCCTATTTAGCTCGGGATTTCAATTTCTATCGGATCGAGGTTATCCAATTGGTCGTTATCATTTATTTTCTTCATTGATGACTTCTTCTCGGGATTTTTTTGAGAATGTCGCTCGCCTCTCTTGTCTTCACTAAGTCGTACCGTTTTGACGGGGCGGTGCCCCCTGGACCCCCGCGACCTGACTGGGCAGGTCGAACCCCGTACAACTCTGCGTAGGCGATCTTATCCGAAAAACAATCAACAAAATTTCTACTATGATGGTTTTGGGATTGATTTCTTTGGATTCTATTCACATCTTCGAATGTGAATTTTTATGATTGATTGTTTCTACAATCACTTCTATGATTTGTCACTTTAAAAATATAAAGGTTTCAATACTAGTAGTAAATATCAAAACTCTTTCATCAAAACGATTTCAACTCTATTTTCAATATCAAACTCGTTTATAAAACTGTTTTCCAATCTACTAGTATATACAAACCATTACCTCATTCGTATGAGAAAATCTAATTAAACGGCTTAGCAAAACAAGGGGTATGAAACGCTTGCGTTTACTTCGTCGGTTAATTATGGACTTGTTCGATTGAAACTCTTGTGACAATTTTCTAGTGCAGATCTACAATCTGTTCGTAAATATTTGAGTTAAGCAAGTGGTTATGGGACATGAAGCTACACTCTTATATTTACTAGCTTAGTGTAATCGACACTTCCTTATGATCATGACGATCATTCTTGTGATTTAGACTAGCGATTGAGCGATGTCTCTTTGTTGCGAGGTTAGACTAGACACCATTTGTGTGATTTCGATTCACACATATCTCTTTATCTTCAAGGTTAGTCTATACCTCATTGGTGTGATTTCGATTCACACATATTGAAACTCTTGTGACAATTTTCTAGTGCAGATCTATGATCATTTTATGATTTAGACTAGCAATTGTGCGATGTCTCTTTGTCTGTATGAAGGACTGTACCTCATTTTATTGAGCTTCGTCTCATTTATCGCATGGGTCGTATCTTTCTAGATACGTCGATGTTTATTTATGCATGGGGTGTATCTTTCTAGGTGCGTCGATGCTAGAACATGGGTCGTACCTATTTAGGTGCGTCGATGTTTATTTACTTCGTGGAGCAATCGGCTCAATAAGTCGGGGCATGGGGCGTATCTATTTAGGTGCGTCGATGTTCGTCTATGCATGGGTCGTATCTCTCTAGGTGCGTCGATGTTCGACTTTGCATGGGGTGTATCTTTCTAGGTGCATCGATGTTAGACATTACATGGGGCGTATCTTTCTAGTTGCGTCGATGTTTATTTATGCATGGGGCGTATCTTTCTAGGTGCATCGATGCTAGAGCATGGGTCGTATCTTTCTAGGTGCGTCGATGTTCGACTTTGCATAGGGTACGTCTTTCTAGGTGTATCGATGCTAGACTTTACATGGGGCGAACCTTTCTAGGTGCGTCGATGTTCAGTTTATGGGATTGGCCATCCTCTTTCTTGTGATTTCTGGATTTCTAATTATTGATTTCTGGAATTTATGTTTCACCAGCTTTTACCATTGACATTGATGAGTATGTCATTTTATTGTGGCTTGGTGAATTAAATTAAGAATATGACGTTCTTTTCTCTGTTTTGAGATTATTGAGATATTGTATGACTTTTGTGGGATTTCTAATGTATACTAATCATAGTATGACACCTTTTTGTTATCATACGTTTTATTATCATATCTCATATCCTATCTCACTTTATCTGATATTTATAGCTAGACTGATCCGTTTATTATTTTCTTCTTAAATAATACTCGGGTCAGACTGAGATTTTACAGGTGCTTCCTCATGACTTCTTATCTGGAGCCATCTTCTGACTTTTGGCTAACTACTCCAGTTTAGTAGTTTTTTGTTGTATACATTTGAGATTTAGACTCCTTGATGTATACATATTCTTTTGCCTTGCACTTGTACCTATTCTTTTGTGTTATTGTGGATCTTATTTGACCACTACTCTGACGTACACTTTCATGTGTTATATTCATATCTATTTCCGCCTTTGTGATATGGATTGCCTGTGACTGATTTGCATTACGTTTATTTCTATATTTGTTTCTGAAGATTTTATATAGCCACCATGTGATAGCTTTGGGTTTGTATCAGTATGTCGGATTTCCTCCTTAAATGAAGTTCATGCTATACTATTTGACATATCGGTGCTCGCTCAAAGAAGTTACATGGATGGTCGCTCCTCAACAGCCTTATTCTTCGTGCTAGTTGACGGCATTACACCGTAGTGTCCTTGGCTAGCGTGGGTATAGAGGTGGGGCGTCACACTAGTCTACAGTAGGTACTATAGAGTAGCATGCCGATCAAAGGCTAGAATTAGGATTTCAGCCTATCAAAACAGCTATCAAGACAAGCGCAAACAATCAAAGTTAACCTATCTTATTAATTTAGCAATAGTTAATTCGTACTTATTTCCAGCTTTATCTTTCCTTCTATTTCCTTTGTTTCCTTTTTAAAACTAGAACTGTTGTAAAGCCTATTACCTTTACTTTTCTTAAAAATACTAGTGATTACTATCATTCACCAGACTTCTAGTCTGACCCACTCCTCTATTTTCCGATTTTCCCCCCTAGGCAATCAGGACAAGGACGGTAGACTGCAGATTCATGGAGAATTCTTTGGCAGAGATTCTATCATGCATTACTTTTCTTTATTTCCACTTTTTAGTTTCCTTTGTTGTGACTGGCACTTTTTGGGGAAAGTTGTACTCTGATTTATTTGAGACTATGTTTTTTTATTTCAAGAGACTTGTATGGGTATTTTGACATATGATGTATTTGGTATTTGGTGACTTATTCTCATCATCTTATATTATGGAGTTTGACTTTTAGCAAAATACTATAATTGTTTCCGCTGTGTTGTTGTTGTTGTTATTTAATTTTTGTCTTGTGAATCTTAGTGTATGCTAGTTTAGTTATACCTACAACGCACCACACCTTTTAGTGTATCCTTTTGGGTATACTAAGAGGTGTGGGGTGTTTCACTTGGTATCAAAGCCTAAGGTTACAGGATTCCTAAAAATTTATTTTGAAAGTAAAGTATTTTTCCAAAATAACTTGTTTTAAAAGTATTTTTCAAAAAAGAACTCTTAGAAGTGATTTCTAAGTATAAAAGCGTTTTTATAAAAATCCCCTCAAAAGTCCAGTTCAATCTTCCTTCGACTCTTTCCTAAACTCTCCTTTTCTTTGCGTAGAATGGCAGATGCCCCTAATCTTCCCGAGGGCATTCCAGTCCCAGGCTGGTTTCGTAGGTATATATAAGCCACGACTCCATAGGTGCAAGGATAAGCGCCCAATCCAGCACCAGCGGGTGGGAATCCCATCAACCAACCTACAGCAGTTAATTTCTCTAAGCTTTGTAAGGACTTTGTGGATTTGGGTGGAAAGACTTTTTCTGGTACGGAGACTTTTGTGGAGGCTCGGGCTTGGCTACGTAACACGGAGAGGATATTCAGACTATTGGGATTAGATGATCAGCAGTGGGTTCAGCTCGCATCTTCGCAGCTGAAAGAGGAGGCTTCGTATTGGTGGAAAGTTATAGAGTTGGAAGGAAGGGAAGTCACTTGGAATGGATTTCGGGAGCGATTTGATAGGAAGTTTTTATCTCAAGCAGAAGAAAGTGTTCAGTTGGAGCGATTCATTAATTTAAAGCAAGGGAGTTTGGCTGTAAAGGAGTACATCAATCAATTTAATTAGTTGTCGCGGTTTGGGATGGAGTTGGTTAATACACCACACAAGAAGGCTTTGAAGTTTGTGAAGGGATTGAATCAACCCATTCAGGGATTGTTGTTGACTCACGTGCCGATGGGAGCTACTTATGAGTCTTTGGTGTAAATGGCGCTTATGTCTAATGCAGTTAAGGAAGGAGAGTCTAAAGAGGTTGTTAAGGCGGAAGGTCCAAAGAAGAAATGATGGAAGAACAATAAAGGGAAGAAGAAAAGCGAAGGCCCTCGGAAGCAGATTAAGAAAGGTTTGAAGTGCAATAGCTGTGGGATTATGGGACATATCTCCAAGGATTGCAAAAGGGAAAGGATGAAAGGAAAGTGCTATACTTGTGGGCAACTTGGACACTTGAGTAGGAGTTGTCCCCAGAGAGCAGGGCAGGTGGCGAGTGCACCAGCCACATAGATTCAGGCCTTAGATGCAGCACCTTCAGGCAGCCTTCCGGATAGAGGTAGGAAAGTCACCATTGATGGTTTTATTTCTATTATTGATTTTCCCGTGTGGACTCTTTTCGATTCTGGAGCTTCACACTCTTTTATCTCTAGCTCTTTTGTGGATTGTTTGCACTTAGACATCTCTTTAGTAGTAGACCGCATCGTTGTTTCAAACCCTATAGGAGAATCGGCACACTTGTCTATGGTTTGTAGGGGTTTGAAAATTTTTACCATAGGCGTAGAATTTGACTGCGATGCCTATGTTTTGGGATTTTCGGGGTATGGGATGATTTTGGGAATGGATTGGCTATCCACATATGGAGCTATATTAGATTGCGAGAGGAGAGTCGTTAGACTAGAGACATGCATCGGTAGGACTCTCGAGGTTTCTTGTGACCCGCAAGGATCGGTTATGTTGAGCTTCCTTTATTCCCTCGATTCATCATCATCAGAGTTAGATTCAGTTCCTATCGTCAGAGATTTTCCAGATGTCTTTGAGGAGGTTAGGGGACTACCCCCTAAGAGAGAGATTGACTTTAGGATTTACTTGACGGATAATGCTTAGCCACTGGCATTACCCGTTAGGCACATGGCACCTAGGGAGAGGAAGGAATTGAGCAATCAATTCCGTGAGCTTTTGGAGAAGGGTTACATAAGAAGGAGCATATCGAAGTAAGGAGTGCCAGTCATCTTTTCTTATTTATACACCTATGATAAAGTGGAATTTCCTATCACCAAATTTCAAACTTTCCAGCCAAGTGGAAGGAGTTACATTCTTGACAATTAAGACAAGGCTATAGATGGTCGCTCCTATCCAGCTCTATTCTCCACTTTAGCAGACGGTGTTACCTAGTAATACTCTTTGCTAATTTGGGTCTCGGAGTGGGGCATCATAGTTCTATACTAAGTAAGGCCGATAGTTCTCTTCGACTTTGCATGGACTATAGGGAATTAAATAAGCTCACAAAGAAGAACCGTTATCCACTCCCTAGGATAGATGACCTTTTTGATTAGTTAGTTGGCTCTTCGGTATTCTCTCAGCTTGATTTAGCCATGGGATTCCATCAGCTTAGGGTCGCTGATGACAACTTTGATTAGACCGCGTTTAGGACTCCAGACGGATTTTATGAGTGGTTGGTTATGCCTTTGGGGCTAACCAATGCCCCAGCCTACTTCGTAGATTTGATGAGCCGCGTCTTTAGAGAAGTCCGAAATAAGTTTGTGGTTGTATTCGTGGACGACATTTTGTTGTTTTCCAAGAGTATGGAGGAGCATGCTATTCATCTAGAAGAGGTTCTTCACACGCTTCGTAGTCATCATTTGAGAGCTAAATTTTCGAAGTGCCACTTTTGGAGAGAGGAGTTACGTTTCTTGGGGCACGTAGTTTCGAAAGAAGGTTTGGCTATTGAACCCGCTAAGGTAACGGCGGTGCAAGATTGGAAAGCTCCCAAGAACGTCACCGAAGTTAGAAGCTTCCTAGGATTGGCTGGCTATTATAGGAAGTTCATTAGAGATTTTTCCAAGATCTCAGCACCACTCACGCACCTTACTAAGAAGAATAAAGCATTCGTGTGGGACGCGGATTGTGAGGATTCCTTCATGAAACTTAAAAGAGCCTTTACTAGTTGACGCGGATTGTGAGGATTCCAGAAATCATCACAAGAAATCCAGAAATCACAAGAAGGGGGAGGCCTATCACAAAACGGGAGTATGAAAACTCACCAACACGTGTAACACAAGACGAGACGCTATCTCATGGTAGCTAACCATTAGTTTTGAGCCGGAACTCCACAAGAATGGTCCGAAGACCGTGGGGCGCTACCCCACATATGTGATGGTGAAACATCACACAAACGGGGTTTAGTCTCCCTCGTAGGCAAAGAGACATCGCACAATTGCTAGTCTAAATCAAATCACAAAAATGATCATCATGATCATCAAGAAGTGTCAATCACACCAAGCTAGTAAATATTTGAGTTTAGCTTCATGTCCCATAACCACTTGCTTAACTTAAATATTTACGAACAAGCTGTGAATCTTCACTAGAAAATTGTCACAAGAGGTTCAATCGAACAAGTCCAAGAATTAACCGACGAAGTGAACGCAAGCGTTTCATACCACTCGTTTTACTGAGTCGTTTAATTAGATTTCTCGTCCGAGTGAGGTAAAGGCTTGTATATACTAGTAGATTGGAAAATGGTTTGAGAAAAAGGGCTTTGTAGTAAAACAGTGTTGAAATCGCTTTAATGAAAGAGTTATGATATTTACTACTAGTATTGAAGCCTTCACATTTTTAAAATGACAAGTCACAAAACGGTTGTTGAAACAAATCGAATCACAAAATTTCACATTCGAAGACGTGAGAAAAATCCAAGGAATTCAATTCCAAATCCATCAAAGTAGAAATGCAGACAGCATACGACTTAGGAAATTTGCGACCTAACGTGGCCGACCTAAGGTGCAACGACCTAAGGAGCTACGGCTTAATGAATGATGCCGAGCGACCTAAGACAGAAGATGGTGCGACCTATCGAGTTGCGCGACCTAACAGTGTGGCGCGACCTAATTAGGTAAATAGGTTGAGCGACTTAGAGGCCAGCGACCTAAAGCGGAAAAGGGGGTCAAGCGACCTAAAGAATCGCGACCTAAGGTGAACAAGGGTCGAGCGACCTAAAAGGAATAGGTCCAACGACCTAAAGAGTGATGAGCATGAGCATGCAGCCATGGTGGCGCGACCTAAGAGATGCGCGACCTAAGGGATACGCGACCTAATGGATACGCGACCTAAAGGGTGCGCGACCTAAAGTGTGCGTGACTTAATAGGGTGAACGACCAAAGCAACTAAATGAGGACGAGCGACCTAAAGAAGACAGGTCAAACGACCTAAAGTCCCATCGACCTACGACCTAGCGACCTAGCATGCAAGCGACCTAGCGACCTAAGAGCAGAACGAGCTAAATGCAGGCAGTCTCTTTACCACGCCAGAGCGACCTATGGTCTAGCGACCTAAGTGGGACGAGCCAGTTCCGAGGCAGAACGACCTAACTCCAGGAAATTCACCAAAACACTAAAATTTGGAGTTTTTCGCCAATCCAATCCAAACCAAAAGCAAATATGCATGCTAAAGTGATAGGAATTCATCCCCAACAGTCTAAGATAGTTATAGGCAAGAATGTGAGATAAAAATCTCACCTTTTCCATGAAATTGATGATGGAGAGCTTAAGAGCAAAGCAAGAATCAACCACAAGCTTGAATCTATGTTCTTCACTTTGAATTTGGAGTTAGATGTTGAATTTACTAAAGATCTTGAGCTTGGAATTTTAATTTCCCATTCCCTCCACCATTTTTGATAAAGCTTGAAGTGTTTGTGAATTAATGAAGAGGAAAGGGGGTTGGACTGAGTTAGTATGTGTTCAGCCCAAACCAAAGTCCTAAGCCAAAAAGTGACGAAAATTTCAGTATCTCCAAACATATCGAAGTTTACACTTAAAAAGATCGCAAACGTCATTTTGAACTCAATGGAGGTGGTCTCGAGTCCTAATTTGACCATATGCAAAAAGTAGCTTTTCGGACCGAAATCCGATTAACGATAAAATATTTAAATATAAAGTCGATAAATATGCGGGTTGTTACAGACTCCCCTCCTTAAAGAAATTGCGTCCTCGCAATATAAAAGATGGAAATAAAAAGTAACAACCACAAAAAGCATATTAACACAAAAGAAATTTGAAATAAGAAGTTTACCTCAAAGAGCATGAGAAAGTAAGTCCGGATGTGTTCGCTCGATGAATTCTCTAGTTTCCTAAGAGCAATCCTTAGGATTTGAGGACCATTGAACTTTTACAAGCGGAACATCTTTATTTCAGAGTCGTTTAACCTCCGAAGCAATAATTCGAATAGGATGCTGCTCATAAGTTAAATTAGGTGAAACTTCAATCTCTTCCACAACACCGGGCTCAAGAATAGAATCGGAATCCCGAAGGCACTTCCATAATTGAGAAACGTGAAACACGTCATGCATGGCAGAAAACTGAGCCGGTAATGAAAGGCGATAAGCCATGGCACCAATACGTTCAGTGATAGGAAATGGCCCAATATATTGAGGCGCTAACTTTCCCGATCGACTGAAGTGTACAACACCCTTCATTGGTAAAACACGAATAAATACAAGATCTCCAATAGAAAATTCTAATTTGCTTCTTCGATTATCGGCATAGGACTTTTGTCTACTCTGAGCTTCTTTCATCCTATGACGAATAAGTTCAATCTTTTCTGTGGAATCCCGAATAAAATCTAGACCTAAGACCAGCTTCTCACCGGCCTCAAGCCAACAAGAAGGAGATCGGCATGGCCTACCATAGAGTGCCTCGAAAGGTGCCATACCAATACTAGATTAGAAGCTGTTATTATAGGAAAATTCAACAAGTGAAATATGATCTTCCCAACTTCCACCAAAGTCAAGAACACAAACACGAAGAAGATCTTCAAGTGTTTGATTCACACGCTCGGTTTGTCCATCGGACTGGGGGTGATAAGCGGTGCTAAAATTAAGCTTCGTTCCCAAAGCTTTTTGAAGACTCTTCCAGAATCCACTAGTAAATAATGGATCCTGATCACTAACAATGGAAGAAGGAACTCCATGCAGTTTAACAATTTATTTGATAAAAAGTTTGGCCAGAAGAGGAACGGTTCTGTTCGACCGAACAGGAATAAAATGGGCAGATTTAGTAAGTCTGTCAACGATCACCCATAAACTATTATGACCCGAATGAGAATGGGGAAGACCATCCATAAAATCCATGGAAATTTGATCCCACTTCCAAACTGGAATTTCCAATGGTTGCAATAACCCACCTGGCCTTTGATGTTCAGCCTTAACAAGTTGGCAAGTCATGCAACACTTAACAATGTTAGCGATATCAGATTTCATTCCCTCCCAGTAATAAAGTCGCTTCATATCAGCGTACATTTTACTACTACTGGGGTGAATGGAATACTTGGAACGATGAGAATCTTCTAGTATATCTTTACGAAGATCACTAATATTTGGAACGATAAGTCTACCAAATTTTCGAATGCCGCCACGAGAATCAATATCAAAGTCTTTCAAACCTTCAATATCGGTTTTATCCTTAAGATTTTGGCCAAGCAAAGCCAATTCAGGATCTAGCTGTTGAGCTTCAAGAATGCGGTCTAAGAGAGAAGGTCGAGCCTCAAGGCTACATAAAACAAGAGATGAACATAAATCAGAGACACGATCTCGAATTTAACAAGTGGATAAAACCTCGGGATCCCTCCATTCGGATATCATCATAGAAACAACCGCTTGTTGCTTGCGACTAAGTGCATCGACAACTCGATTTCCCTTTCCGGGAGTATAAAGGATATCAAGATCATAAGACGCAAGGAACTCGAGCCAACGCTGTTGACGCAAATTAAGTTCCTTTTGAGAAAATAAATATTTCAAAGACTTATGATCAGTATAAAGTATAAATTTCTCTCCCAAAAGATAGTGTCGCCAAATTCGAAGGGCAAAAGCGATAGCCGCGAGTTCTAAATCATGTGTGGCATATCTAGTCTCAGCCGGCTTCAATTTCCTAGAAGCATAAGCAATAACACGTTCTTTCTACATAAGAACGGCACCCAAACCAACGCGACTAGCATCGGTATAAACAACAAAATATTGGTTCCTTTCGGGAATAACAAGAATGGGAGCAATAGAAAAGAGTTCTTTTAATTTCTGAAAAGAAGTTTCACATTTGTCTGACCAAATGTATTTAACACCTTTCTTCGTTAAGCCAGTAAGAGGCACGACAAACTTAGAAAAGTCTTTTATAAAACGGCAGTAATAACCTGCCAATCTGAGAAAGCTACGGATTTCAGTCATGCTCTCCGGTCTCTTCCAATTTTGAATCGCTTCAATCTTTGAAGGATCCACTGATATTCTAGATTCGGAAATAATATGACCGAGAAACTTCACACTAGATTGCCAAAAATGGAATTTAGAAAATTTTGCCTTTAATTGATTGCTCCTAAGAGTTTCCAATACAATCCGAAGATGCTTTTCATGTTCCTCCTCGGTTTTAGAATACACAAGAATATCATCAATAAAGATGAGAACAAACCGATCAAGAAAATCTTTGAAAACTCGATTCATAAGGTCAACGAAATAAGCCGGAGCATTCATTAAACCAAATGGCATAACTAGCCATTCATAAGATCCATAACGAGTACGGAACGAAGTCAAAGGAATACTATCTCTGCAATACGAAGCTGATGAAAACCGGTAGCCAAGTCCAATTGTGAAAATACTCTAGCACCACTAAGTTGATCAAACAAATCATCAATCCGAGGTAAAGGATATTTATTCTTAATAGTAAGATCATTAAGCTTGCGGTAGTCGACGCAAAGCCTAAGTGTACCATCAGACTTATTTACGGAAATAGCTGAAGCTCCCCAAGGCGAGGAACTAGAGCGAATAAGTTGCTTCGTCTCTAACTCGGATAATTGTTTCCGCATCTGTTCATTCTCCTTATTAGACATGCGATAAGGAGGACGGGTAATAGGTTGATCGCCAGGTATAAGATTAATTTTGAACTCAATTGCTCGCTTAGGTGGTAATCCTAAGATGGGCTCGAATATGTCGGAAAATTCACGAACGACGGGAATAAGAGAAATGACATCCTCCTCATCATCATTGTCATCATCACGAGGATTTAAAGAATATAAAGATGCAACCAAAGCGGAATCTGAATCCTTAAGAATAATAGAAATCTGATTAACAGATTGCGGATGTCGGAGATAAATAGTTCGACATAGGATATGAGCTTCATAACGGTTAAGCCAATCCATACCCAAAATCATTCCAAAGCCTAAATAGCGCATGACATGCAAATCGGCTAGAAAAGGAAAATCACACAAAATAATCTCCACATCTTTACAAAGCAAACTAAGACTTGCGGATCCACCAACCGGATTCGCAATTCTTAAAGAAGTCATTAAAGCAACAACACTTAAAGAAAGAGTGTCTACAAGTTCCTTTGATATAAAAGAATGGGATGCACCCGTATCAAAGAGAACTCTAATAGGTTGATCATGAAATATAATAATGCCATCAAGGACAGAATGAGACATACCTTGACCGCGAGATGTGTTGCCAAGGGCTTGAGCCACATTAAGCTTTCCCTCCTTCTTGCCCTGAAGTCTGGGGCATAAATGTATATAATGATCCGGGCTTTTACAATAGCGACAAGAACGGGGCTTTGAACACTTGTTCGCAAAATGGTCCTTAGACCCACAGTTATAGCATTGCCCGCTACTAGGGGCAGAAGTTTTTGCTGCCGGAAGTGCAGGTTTCCCCTTTTTGTTGGGATAAGGACCTTTGAATTTGTTTGGTCTCTTCTTGTTGTTGAAGTTTGGTTTGGAAGCCACCACTTCAACATCACTGTCCTTATCAGCCTCTTCAAGACGAAGAGCGATATCAATGAGTTGGTCGAAAGAAACTTCTAACTTTAGAAGTAATGGCTTCTTGAGATTCTTGTTTAAGCCATAGACGAATCTCTGGTTCTTCTTCAACGGGGTGTTGATGTATTTAACCCCATATTTGGACAGTGACTCGAAGGATGCGACATAAATTGTCACAGAGGATTCACCTTGAACAAGGTCTATAAAACGACGAGCCAATGTCACCTTCTCTGCTTCTGGTAAAAATTTTAATTCGAAGCGTTCCCGGAATTGCTCCCAGGTGAGATCTGCTTCATTAATTTCAGAAATAAGAAGTTCGTACCAATCCAATGCTCTCTCTTGGAGCATACTGGAGGCCACCTGAACACGGTGAAGATCGATAAGGTTCATGCAAGAAAAGATTCGATCGCACGTCCTCAACAGCCTTATTCTCCGTGCTAGTTGATAGCATTACACTATAGTGTTCTTGGCTAGTGTTGGTATAGAGGTGGGGCGTTACAGCTTGGTATCGGAGCCAAACTTCGGAATAATGTAGAATAACTTAACAAGGATCAACGTCTTAAGTCCAACTTAGGAGTCGTGCCTTAGGATTTAATTCGAGTCTTCGAACCGATTCATCCTATTTCCTTTTATATATCCTTGTTTTATCTATCAAGATTTGCTTGCTAGCGTGGGTATAGAGGTGGGACGAGCGAGTTCCGAGGCAGAACGACCTAACTCCAGGAAATTCACCAAAACACTAAAATTTGGAGTTTTTCGCCAATCCAATCCAAACCAAAAGTAAATATGCATGCTAAAGTGATAGGAATTCATCCTCAACAGTCCAAGATAGTTATAGGAAAGAATGTGAGATAAAAATATCACCTTTTCCATGAAATTGATGATGGAGAGCTTAAGAGCAAAGCAAGAATCAACCACAAGCTTGGATCTATATTCTTCACTTTGAATTTGGAGTTAGATGTTGAATTTACTAAAGATCTTGAGCTTGGAATTTTAATTTCCCATTCCCTCCACCATTTTTGATAAAGCTTGAAGTGTTTGTGAATTAATGAAGAGGAGAGGGGGTTGGGCTGAGTTAGTATGTGTTCAGCCCAAACCAAAGTCCTAAGCCAAAAAGTGATGAAAATTTCAGTATCTCCAAACATATCGAAGTTTACACTTAAAAAGATCGCAAACGTCATTTTGAACTCAATGGAGGTGGTCTCGAGTCCTAATTTGACCGTATGCAAAAAGTAGCTTTTCGGAACAAAATCCGATTAACGATAAAATATTTAAATAAAATATTTAAATCTAAAGTCGATAAATATGCAGGTTGTTACACTTTTGCTTGCTTAATACGAGCGAACTCGCTCGTATTAATAATAATAAGGTACATATCCCAGATTACATACCGCGATTTTATATTTTTTCCCTTCAGGATGTCTCATCATTGAGATGAGATATATATTTGATTTATATTGGGTATATTTATGTTATATATTGTATTGTAAAAAATTTTCGATCGAGCCGCGCAAAGGAGACTCTGCTAAAATTTTCCGTAAATTCGGGAGTTAGAAATTTTTTGAAGTTTTTAAAATTTTATAACTTGTTTTGATAACTAACTTGTAAATTCCGTAAGCCGATCGGAGTAGCGTAGTTGAAATGTAGTAATGGTTTTATAAATGAGATTTAATGTTTTATAAGTTGATAATTTTGAATAAAATATATCAAATGTTAAATTCTGTAGTTAGTCCCTTTTCGAGGACGAAAAGTTTTGAGTTGGGGAGAATGTAACGACCTGTATTTTTAGCTACTTTAAATTATTAAATTTAATGAAATTATTAAATAAAAAAATGGTTAAAAATAAAATTTAATGAATTATTAATGTAGGTATTGAATATGTAATTGAATAAAATTTTGAAATAACAAAATTCGAAGATTTTGGCAATAACTACTATTGAAATGAAATTTTAGATATTAATGCATTTATAATCAATAACTGGAATGGAATAATAAATGTTGAATTATTTAGATGAAAATAAAATAATTGTTGACAACTAAAAATTTATGATTTATTAATATCGATTTATTGGAAAGTTAGATTGT
Source organism: Allium fistulosum (assembly GCA_030737815.1). Lineage (NCBI taxonomy): Eukaryota > Viridiplantae > Streptophyta > Magnoliopsida > Asparagales > Amaryllidaceae > Allium > Allium fistulosum. The sequence goes on along the minus strand of CM060904.1, from coordinate 1,210,433,163 downwards.
TAATTTAATATTAAAAATTATTTGAATATTTGAATTCTGAATTTTATATGAATGAAATGATGTTCGAGGTTGATTTAAATTTTATTTAAATATGAATGAAGATTGTTAACATTTGAAATTGGATTTAAAAGTGAATAATTTGAAATTGGAAATTTTATGTTATAATTAACGAGTAAAAATAGCCATTTTGGCCACTGTCTTGGATTTCGACAAAACCAATTTCATCGGATCCATAATAGTGGATTATTGTAGGATTTCAGGTTTCGTAGCGATCAGACTTGACGTTTGGCCGTGCGAGCTTAAAACGCGTAGAAATTAATTTAAGGAATTCGATTAAAATTATTTGATTTTGAAAAGCTATCTTCTTAATACGATCAAATTAGGTCTCGAAACTAGTTCCATTATGTTCGAAATGAGAGTAAAACAATATGAACGCCAGGCGGCATGCTTTGTTTGGAGTCGTAAATTTTTGTCATGAATAATGATTTGATAATGGTCTATATAAGGACCTCAACCCCTTCATTTTAGAAACCCTAACCCTAGTGGAACCCTAGCCGCTAGTTACGTTTTAATGGCTAGAAACGCACCGAAATCTTCCTCAGTTTTCTCCTCCTCCACGTCGAATTGGCCTTCATTATCAACTGCAAACTTGTAGCCCATCTCCCCATGAACAAATCTTTACTAGCTGATCGAAAAACGAAGCTTCCCGATGGCAATAGTTCCTCGTTGAACGCGCGCGACTTGTGGGTGTACTGCCGACGTTAGGCGATGAATGGGCGGATCAGACCTAGGGAAATCAAGAGTGGGGAGGTCGGCGCATCACATGGACGTGGTGGATGGGTCAAGTGTGGCCAGAGGCAGAGCGCGGTGGAAGTTGAAGTCGACGATGGGTTTCATCGTTCTAGTATTAGCGTTGTTCTGGAGAGGAGGGTTTCGTGTAAATGTGATTAAGGGGTAGGCAATTAGCATTTAAAATTTGTTTAATTAAACTTAAATAAAAAAATCCGAATGTTCTAATAATCGTATTGTGTTCGTACGAGGCCCGTTTTGGACGAAACAACTTTCATTGGATTTGTATCGACGAAGGCTACAACTTGGAGTGGTAGTGGAATTTATTTGAAGCTAAAATATTTCTAGTTTCAAATAAAAGGTGAGTGTTTTATAACGCTCGCGACGTACTAAAATAATTTTTATGTTAGTTAAATTGACATCATAAAGTTACTAAATTTTATTGACTGTTGTTTGGAAATGAAATAGATATATGAATTGACTGTAGAAATTAAAATTGACAATTAAATTTGAAATTGAAATTTAATTGCCAGTTAAATACCCGATTATTGATAACAAGTAAATTGTTATGATATTTTGACTGATTTGGATGTTGATTGTGAAGGATGCTATCGATTGATATTTTGGATGATTTGGATGTTTATTTATTTTTATATATATCCTGTATCACCCTGTAAATTAATTGACAATATATAAAACTGTTAATTGAATTATTTCGAATAAAAGAGATAGGTTGAAATGATATATACCTATGACATTTATTTTGGATTGAAATGATATATATCCATTCCTGAATTAAATTGAAATAACTGATTCACTTGGCCATAGGATAGAAAATTATATACGGACAACGGATTGGTTAAACTAAACGATTTTAAAATTTTTGATTTGAAATTAGTTAAACGAGTTTGATTTAATGAAGTAAAAATCAAATTTATGGAAATCAAATCATTTTCGAAATTGAGCTAAAAATGTTCGAATCAGAATTTGTTAAACGAGATCATTTAAAAATGAAATTTGAATTTCAAAGTAAAAATTGAAATATGATTTGAATTTCGGAAATTGATTTGTTTTAAAAGTTTTGTACTTTTATTCGAACCTTGAATATTACTAAGTAAAAGTGATTTAAATCGATATTACAAAAGTTAAGCTTGGAATTGAATTATTTTAAAGATTTGAACATTGAACTGAACAATGAAGTTAAATTTGATTTAAATGATTTAAATCGATACTTTGAAAATCAAACTCGAAATTGAGATAAATTGAAATGGTTAAAATTGAGAATTGAATTAAAATAAATTGGAATTAAATTGAAATTGAGATTAATTGGAATTGAAAGTGAAATTGAATCAATTTGAAATCGAGATCGAAATTGATTTGAATTGAAATTGGAATCGAAATTAATTCGAATTGAAATCGAAATCGAATTGATTTAAATGGAAATGGAAATTGAGATTAATTTGATTTGGAAGATTTGGAATTGAATCAGTTCGACTATGAAACTGTTTTAAATAAATTATTTCATTATAAACTGTTTAAAATCTATCTTCTTAAATATTCAAATTATTTTGATTTTCTAAACTATTTTACTATATAAATCATTTTTAATACTTAAACCATTTTCTATAAACTATTTTAACTATCTAAGCTATTTTAAAACTATTCAAACTATTTTCAAAAAATTCAAACTAGTCAAGAGTGGAATGTTTATATTTAAATCTTGGATTTAAATGCGAATGAGGTTAAAATGAAGTTATAACCCAAATTGTAATTCAAATCGAATTTTGAAGTGAAAATGACTTTCAAGTGGAAATTGACATATTTGATGTAAATATGATGATTTCGAATGAATTTGATTTTGAAGCGAATATAATATTTTGATATCAAGTACGAATTGTTTTCGAAATATAAAAATACCAATTGGTGTGTAAAACGACGTTTGGTTGTTAAAGAGACCGGGCCTCTTATTGGCATACTCTTTGTCAATATTGGAACCATTTTAACAACTGTGTACGTGGAGTGATGGTCTAGAATGAAGTAGTTGGATTTGGAATACGTTTGCTAGATTTGAAGAAAGAGAACGATGATGGATTGGCCTGACACATGTGTCAATTTGAAATGACTAAAACAGGAGTCGTACCGACCAATGAGGCTAGCTACCTCTAACGGTCACACTTCTTCGTATTACCATCATTTACATTGTGATTGACTGGTGCACACCCTCAGATTTTGGAGCGTTGGATGCGGTGGGCCGTTAGGGGTTACCACCAGTTGGGAAGGGTAAACTGGTAGTATCCTACCTTGGGAATTGGCTCACGTGTCTTGTCATACTTTTATCCCTATACGAGACCACTTCGATATTGATTTAGTATTGTCGTATCACGGCGATCCCTATCCATCGACGGTTTACTGGTGTTTTATATGAAAACTGTACGACAATGCTTGAAAACGCGTTAAGGGGGATCAATGTAAAGCCTTAATGCTATTTTGATATTTTATATTACTGTTAGACTTTACAAATGTATCGTATTCTACTATATATAAATATTTTGATGGGTCCTTAAGAGATGGAAAATTCTGTAACATCTCTTGAGTTATTGTACACGCATTATACATTGGATAGAAGATGTGAAATCCCGTAAACATCTCTGACACTATTACACTCATGTTATGTGATATCGATTTGACTTACATAAGGATATTTTAGACCTGACTCGAGTGCTTTGTCTTTTCATTACATTGGGTTAGTCCTGAGTTTTTCAGCGCATTGAAGATTATTTTCTGGAGGACGAAGATAAAGATTTGGTATATTATTACTACTATTATTAGTCCCTGCATCATGTTGTTCTGCTGCATTATATTTTGTGTCTGTTGTATATATAACTCAGATAAATGTTGTATAAATTATAATCAGTTGTATAGTAAATAGCTTCATGAACTGTTTATTTGATTATTATATATTGTCATTTCGCTACGAGATTCTGTGTTTGTTTTCTCCTTCTTTTCTTATTTTTCTTAATTAACTTCATTGATTATCTATGTTCTAAATGGTTTGAGTTGGACATGTGTGGATTATTGTCAATTTAAACCTCCCGAAATGTGGGTCGTCACAAGTGCGAACATCCATAAGAAGATAGTAAACAAAAAACAAGAACAATTACCAAGAATAATAAAGAAAGTATAGTTTATGTTGTCAAAGTCAAGGTCAAGGAACAACCCTTTTGGCATTTATAACTTTAAAATTTATATATAGAAATATTTAAAATATAACGAAATATTTGACCTTTCATATCTTGATTGCTCATTCAATCTAAGTCATATACTATCCCTTATTCATTTGGCAAAATTTTTTATGTCCTTTTCATCTATTCCTTTTTTTCTTTTAGTCTCCATTAAAATTTAAAATCTGACAAGTTATTTCAGCTTTTCAACTTTCTATATATTTTATATTTCTTTGATTGAGGTGAATAATTATTTCCTCACCTTTTTTTTCTATCACTACTTTAGTATCATCCGCTACAATTTAAAGGTAAAATTAAAAATTCATAAAACTAATCTCTTATCATTCTCTAACTAACAAAAAAACTTTTAAATAATGAGAAATTATTTTATTTGTATTGCTTTTGTTCAAAGTGTTGGATGATTTTCATTTTATTACTTTATTATTTTCTATTTATAGATTAAAGGTAACAACTTTATTATCTAATTTTTACCCTTCTTAAAGGGAAACAAGAAGACCCATAATAGTTTTATATTTTATTTGATGCACATAAAAACTAGAAATTATATGAGAAATATTATTGAAAGAAATGAAAGGAAAAATTGTGTTAAAATAGAAAATTGTTTTGTATGATCAAGAAAATAATTTGTAGAGAGAAGTAATAAACATTTAATATCGGTGAAATACTAACTTCCATGTGAAATGAGTAAACAAAATTTAGCTGAGAGCAATTATAAAGAGGATAGGTAGTCCGGTATCAAGGATAAAAAACTCCCACTATAGCATATGTAAACTTCAAAATTTGGATATGAAATTTTTTATAACTTATATTATAGGTGGATTGTCCTATATGTCGGTATGTTTTTCATGCCGAAGGTTTTGAACTACTTAATAATTTTCTTCCTATATCTTTTGAGTTGTATGATATGTTTGATGGTTGGTTCAAAATAATTATCTTAATCATAGTTAATTTTTGCTAATGTTATACTCGGTTTTAATCAATAAAATCACTTTAAAATAAAAATGATCAAATTTGACTTCAAATTGATTAAAAAAATGCCTGTAAAGTGGAATTAATACATGACATTATTTAGTTATAAACCTTGAGGAATGAATTGAGAAATAGCTAACAAGTTAATGTGTATTATTTACATAGTGATGGATACCAAATGTCATCATAAATTCAATGTTTCTTAATTATTCATTTTAATATCCTAACAAAATAATTGCCATAGAATTTCATGTTCCTATTTTTAAAAAGTTGTGCATTCTATGCATCCTTGTTCCTCATCATAATGTTTCAACACCATAATTGGTAGTAAATTATTTAATCTCATTCAATATTCGTAGAGCTCTAATAATCCAATTTTGTTTTTATTCTTCAAATTTTACATATTTTTGTTTTTGTACAGTATTATACTTCTTCATCTTCAATCTTTTTAGTGATTTTGATTTTACATACGTTGGAATTGGGCCAGTCCGCAACAAAGTTAAACGGTAAATTTCAAAAAATTCTCTATTGGATCTTTAATGGGCCTATGAGGTCTAAATTAATTCAGGTCTCATCTAAATTTTATTTTAAATAAAATCAATATTTTATCTAATTTTTAAGTTATGTTTTTAATTGTTGTAAAAGGGAATCAATTAAGGTAAACATGTATATCATATATACGTGTGTGTACATGCGCGTGTAACAGTCACAATATACATGGTTTGTCTTGCTTATGTATAAGTGTTGAGATTTCTACTACAACAGACAAATTAGCCCTTCCGTATACATATGTGTTGTCCAATATGTCTATATGTATGTGTGTGTGTGTGTGTGTTTATATGCATATTTAAATATGAAACATAGAGGTGTTTATAAATTATATAAGTTTACATATTTATTTCCATACATACATACTTACACAATTATGGTATAAAATATCAAAGATTCTAACCATCAATATAATATTATAAATTAGATTTCAAATTTCATTTTAAGTTTCCAACTCCAAATAAAGCAATATTGTAACAAGTAATAATTGGCAACAAATGACTATTCATATTATATATACTTATGACTCAAAACAAAAGTTTTGAAATACACTTATATACACTTTATATACACATTAAATGCAATTTAAATACACTTTAAATGCACTATAAAATTACATAAAATAACTTTGTAATTAAACAGATGTTTATATATAAGTATATAAATATAAATATAAATATTATATATATATACATGTTTGTACATACAGCACATATATGGTTTTAAACAACATAACAAAACTTTCCATTCACAAAACAAATTAGCAAAACTTTCCTTTTCTTCCCTTTTGTTTTAAAATACAACAACCCTTTTTGCATATGTAAGTGTTTGTATGTAGTTACATAATTTGTATCTAATAAAACATGTATGTGAATTTAATACATATGTACATACAAACATTAAACATATATATGTGATCAAATTTAACAGCTAAAAATAAAAGTTGCAATTTTCTTTGTTATAGAATAATACATAAGAACAAATTCAGTTGATTTGTAACGATCCACCTTTTCAACCCTCGATTGTCGACTTTAATACATCCACGGTATTCATGTGCCGAGCACCCAAATGCCAAAAAGACGAATTGTTAGGGTAAAAAAAATGAAAAAGAAACAGAACAAGAAAGAAGAGAGCACAATGTCAGAATCTCACATGCAAAATGATAGTATATTGTAACGACCCGCTATTTTGGACTATTCGCATCCGCACATGTCGGACTTGAATAATTCAAAATACCGAATTGTTAATTTAAATTTGGAAAAACTGAGCATATACAGTAAATAAATAATCACAGATCACAGACACAGAGTAGTAATTGCAGCGGAAATAAAAGATAGTAGTTCATGAAGCTACTATATACATATCAGAGTTAAATAAGGTACAACAGATGTCTCGAATACAATAGTCAAGTACAAGATTCAGAATACAATCACTGGAATCAACTGGATATCTGAAAGCTGGATAGATAGCTGGATGTCCAAGCGAAGCTCCAACTCCAAAGGTGAGTCTCGAATACTGGATCACTTAGTCTGACCCGAGCGTAAAGCAAAACACTCGAGTCAGGATTAACATTCTTATATCAATAAATCCAACTCAAGTGAAATAGCAATTTGTTAACGCTAAAAAAGTGAACGCTAACACCCGGTGTGTGTGGTTGAGTTGTGAAAGCACCACCCGCGTGACGGGAACAGAATTTAAGCAGGAAAATAGCAGAAAAAGCAGTAAAAGACAGCAGTTTATAGTGGTTCGGCTTGAGATTAAGCCTACGTCCACTTTGAATCTCTTTATTACTGAATCCGGTTACAAATCGATACAAATCTCTTATGAAAACAATACAATTTGATCACAAGAAACAATCTTGACTACTAGCTCAAACTTCGACGATGAAACTCGATGAATCCGTGTTGGATGTAAGGAATTCCTCTCGAAGCTTGTTGTAGCGTCTCGAATGTTTGAAGATCTTTGATTGCTGAATGAGTGGAGAGTTCGACAGAGTAACGGCGCTTGAAGAAATGAATGGCCAAAAGTCCCGTGCTCGTTGGAGTTGGAGCTCTATTTATAGGAGCTGATTTCTGAGCAGAATTTTTGCCCAAGTCTTAGGTCGCGTACGACCTAAGTTAGGTCGTAGGTCGCGAGCGACCTAAGCTAGGTCGCAGTCCTCTTACGGCTAAAGAAGTCAGCTGATGAAGTCTCAGTAAATCTTGCCAAGTCTTAGGTCGCGTACGACCTAAGTTAGGTTGTAGGTCGCGAGCGACCTAAACTAGGTCGCAGTCTACTCGCGACTTAAGAAATTAGCTGATGAAGTTGCACTTGGCTTCATTTGAACAAGTGGTAGGTCGCAGGCGAGTTAAGGAATAGTTGTAGGAGCTTTAGGTCGCTAAAGTCTTAGCTCGTTTGACTCTTAGGTCGTAGGTCGCTGAGTTGCTTTAATAGTTAGGTCGCGCAGTCTGTTAGCTCGCTAACCACCTTAGGTCGTTAAGTCCCTTAGGTTGCTAACTACCTTAGGTCGTTAAGTCCCTTAGGTCGCTAACCACCTTAGGTCGCTAAGTCCCTTAGGTCGCTAACCACCTTAGGTCGTTAAGTCCCTTAGGTCGCTAGCTACCTTAGGTCGTTAAGTCCCTTAGGTCGCTAACTGCCTTAGGTCGTTAAGTCCCTTAGGTCGCTGACTACCTTAGGTCGTGAGCTTCTATAGGTCGCAGGCTTTTTTGTAGTTAGGTCGCAAGCTCTTTAGGTCGTGCAGTTTTAGGTCGTCGAGTTTTAGGTCGTGACTAAAATACGAGTTAACATTTTCCCCTCGAAGTATACGTCTATGCCATAGGTCGTATGCTTCGACTTAACCTCGCTAGGTCGTAAACGACCTAAAGCTTGTACTATCCCGTACGCCTGTTTGCCTTCTTCTCCCAGCTCCATATAAATAGATTAGGTCGTGCCTTCCTCCTCACCTTACTACTCTGAGATCCTATTGCCATTGACGAATTCTTAATTCTTCGGAGGCGAATTCATCCAAGAAAAACATCGATCCACTTCAATCAGTATATCACGTAAGTGGATCAATCACTTCTCCTTCGCAATCGCTGATCGATCGTAAATCCACGTTTACCAACCCAAGTTTAATTTCGTGTGTCATGCTTCATTTTTTGGTTGTTTCGATCGATTTTTGATCGTTGTTTGATATATGTATTGATTCATGATCGCACAAAAGTTTTCACAATGGATCGGTGGGATTTCTAGTCGATTTGCCGAATGATTCGGAGGTATATGGATGATTTCCAGTTGATTTGCTGGATGACTTGAGGATGAAATGAGGAAGATATCGAATTCTCTTACAATGGAGGTATTGGGTTATCGGATCCAATATGATGTTGCTTGGAGAGGAAGTCAACGACCTACCAGATTTGGACGACTTAAGAGTTAGGTCGCGTGGGAATGCTTGGCGATCTAACTTTTTGCGATCTAATAATATTCGCGACCTAAATAGTCTTCCACCTAAGCTAAGTCGTATGCGACCTAGGACTTAGAGGAAATTGCACCGATTTGATTCAGTTACACTGTGCGACCTAAAAATGCTACGACTTATGTTAGGTCGCAGAGCGACCTAGGACTTGAACCACCTTTGCACTGCTTTGAACATCTTGACTCGCACAATACGACCTAAGAAGCCCCGACCTATGATAGGTCGTTAAATGACTTAAGACTTAGAGGAATTTGCACAGAAGTTGGCTGTATTCTTGAGTTTGAACCGTGTTGCATTTTTCTTTCAAACTGTCTTGACTTTAATGCCAATAACCTGCCTAAATACAACACTTGCAGAAAAACGGGACAAATATACTGCCATTGACTGCCCACATCGCATGACAGATTAGTTGATAATGAATGATTAGCTTAAATGAATTTTATGAATAAAATGCTGTGAAATGACTAATTCAAATGAAGTGTTGAAACAAAGCTGGATTAATCAACATAAGTTGACTTGTTTGCGACAATACAACATTGTATTTGAACCTGAAATAACAAGCCTCGAAACTTTGTAATCGACAATCGTCAATTGTCTCAATTTCAGTTATACTCGCTTGTTATTGTTTTAGTTTTGCACAAAACTTCACACTTTTTAAGAAACGTGCACCTTTATATTTAAATATCCAGTTGATTGTGTAGAATGACGTCCCAACAAGAAGATTCAGAACCAATTGAAGGAGCTCTCCCGATTGCCAATCCACTGATTGATCCTCCGGAGAGAACTCCGACTACTCTGAGCCACAGAATTTTTAGACAACTGTGTATCCAATTTGGTATTGCCGATTCAGACGCTATATTCCCTGGGGCAAGTGATACAGCTGACAGGCCACCACTTGGTTTTGTCGCAGTAAATCGTCACATGTGCTTAAACGGAGCTATTCCGCCTTTCAATGAATTTCTCCGGGAACTTTTCCTTCGACTAGCTATCTCGCCTTTTCAGTTACACCCCAACGGCTACGCCGTTTTGATGGGGTTGTGTGTTCTGTTTAGGAGGACGCTTGACCGTCTTCCAAGTTTTGATGAAATTTGCTATCTATGTACCTTCTCTAAGAATAAGGATCACCCTTCGATTGTCCTTGTAAGGGGTGCCAGAAATCGAAAATTGATCTTGGACTTGCCTGAAAGTGCTCACGGTTTTTTAAACCAATTCTTCTTTGTTCGCTGTCCTCCGGGATTCTACGCAGTCTGGAGAATTGGGAGTAAGATTGCACTTCCCTGTTCATCTTATAAGTTTTTCGAAATCCGAATTATCAAATGCTTATCTTCGTTCTTTTCTCTTTTCAGAACTTCCTCCCCCGCTTAGAAATCCCAGCCTCAAGTCAATCTTTGAAACTTTAAATGCTGTGGCGGTGGAAGAAAGAAGCGCCAAATTCTTGTTGAAGGATGAATTTTTGCACCAGCACGGACTTTTACACTCTTCCCGATCTACTCAGCCTTGTGAAGTCCCTAATTCTCCAGTAAAAACATCGGATGCCCCAGTTCCTGCTGAAGAACTTACACCAAAAGAACTTACAATTGAGACTTCATTGGTAAAGTGTTCTACTCCTACTGACATTGCGGGGTCGTCTAGCAAGTTAACACTTTCCCCGGTTGTCGAAGAGGAAGAAAATCCTCGAATCTCTGAAAAGTCAGCCGATATGGAAGTTGAAAAGGAGAATTTTGCTGAGTACCATGGTGATGACACCTTTGATGACTTGAGTGACATAATGATAAATTCTCAAGAGCTTTTCAAGGATAATATTCCAAAAGCGAACTCTCCTGTCGTTGAAGCGACTTCCTCTTTGAAACAAACTTTGACGCCTTCTACACCTGTCGTCTCAGTTCCCACACTAAAGCGTGGTTTGTAGTTTGACGCACGTAGTTCGCACGCCGCACACACTTAGGATTTTTCAGCACCTATAAGCATTTATCCTCTTTTTCTGGAAATTTCTAAACTTTACTTCTTTTTCGATTTTCAGATTCTCCGATGGGGCGTACCGGCTCATACTATGACTCATTTCAGCGCCATGGAGGCCGTAGATCTTATGACTTTAGGAAATATCTTGGTGACCAGAGAGAGACAGATGAGGAAAGGGCTCAAAGGAAGGCTCAAGAAAAATGGGATTATGAGCAGCGGTAGAGAAGAAAAGACACTGATCGATATGATTCTTCTCACAGAAGTTACGATTCCCATAAGCGAAAGTCTTATGATGACAAGGGGAAGACTCATATTACTAACGAATCGAGCAAACGGTCCAAGCCAAGTGATGCGTCTGTAATTTCTGAGAAGACTGATGCTCCTATCTCTTTTGATATTCCGGTCAGCTCTCCTCCTTTAAAGAAAACCGATATCCAAACGATCATCAGTAGGCCCCAATATCAGGTTAAAGACGGCCCTCCAACACTTCAAAGCCGGTTTCCGAACTGGTGCTTAAAAGGAGTGCGTTTTGACCTAGATTTAGTCCCAATCGATAAGCAAGACATGATTAAAAGTCTTAATGCAGTTAGGCTTAACATTGAGAGGATGTCGCAATGGCATAAACTTGTTGATGAACTCCAGAGAGTCAACCATATGAATCTTGAAAACATGCTGACTCTGGAGAATGATAAAGCTAAATGGGATAAATGGTGCAAGCAGCATGACGCGGAGATGACGAACATCGCGGATGACAATGCAAGGCTTGAATCTGAAGTCAAGCAGCTTAAGGAAAATCTCGCCTCTTCTTCTGCATCACATACTCAAAAAGAAGAAGTCTTTCAGAAGCAAGTGTGGGATGCACATGCTGCACAAAGAGATGTCGAAATGAAGCTTGCCGCCGAACAGCACATTGCTGAGAAATATCGCATAGAAAATGCTGAACTACAAGAAAAAGTTAATTCCCAGAACGCGGAGATTGAACTACTGAAGTCTCAACTTGCTAACGCTGAGAAAGAGCATGATGAGGCTGTTGCTGCTCGAGCTGCGGCCATCGCCGAAAAAGAGGCAGCCGAGCAATCGCATGAGACAACAAAAGCTTGCATCAGCTCCACCTTATTTGACTTTTATCTGCCTAACGTTCTGGGTCATGGGAGCCTCTCTTTTCTGGGTCCTGACTATGAGGTTACCCTGGCCGAAGTATGGGAAGTAGCAGTTGACATGCTTGGCGGGGCCGGCTATGATGAGGCGGAACTCGAGGCACGCTATCTTGACGAAGAAGCTCGTGCTGCTCTCGCCAAGGGAAAAGAGCAACTTGCTGAAGCGAGAGTTGGAATAGTGGCAGAAGAACATCTAGAGAAGAAAATATCTTTAACTGCCCCTGTCCACACTTCGACTTCAACTGACGTCGATATCGTTGGTTCCAGCTCTCACTTTTCTTCTCCTGCAAAAACCGTCGAGACCAAGCCCGTCACAACCGAATCTCCCCTTACTCATATCGAGGAGCAGAGCCAAGAAGACACTGAGGCTGAAAATTTTGAAATTGACTTGTCAAAACCAACTTCTCCAGGTAATTTTGGTGTCGATCCAGATCCAGTGAATCATTTATTTGATTTAACCGAGTTTGACGACCTTCTTACTTATTACTTAAACTTTGGTGAACCGATACCTTCTCTTTTCTCGGAGAATACCGATTTTAACTTCTTTTCTTCTACAGCGGAGGCACCAAACACTGCACAAGTTTCCACTCCTTCAGTTGTTGTTCCTCCATCTTCACAGATTACTCCTCCTTCTGCTTCCCAACCGGGATCACAAGCAGAGAAAATCGAAGCTCTTCAAGGCCTGGATGATCCTGCTGTTTCGCAGAAGCAGAAGGCGGAGGATCTTAAAGACATCGAGAAGACCCCGGAGTGGTCTCTAGATGATGACACGAAGCTTTCAACATTGCTTGCTACTCCGGGGAGCGAATCTTCTTCGAAGAGGAAGGGGAAGCGTGCCATAAGGAAGAAGAAGAGAAGTGCTTCGACTGGGGAAGACAAAACAGAAGAAGACCCAACCACTCCTCCTTCTCCGTCCTGCCCACATCGGATTCCGAAATTAACTATTAGGCCAAGCAAAGGCTCCAAGGGTGGCGGGAAGAAGGAATGGCAAGCTGGACTTTCTACTTCTTATTTTGCTTTTTACATGTATAGACCGGAGATTGTGCGGGTACCGGTCCCTGCTTTTGCTTTTTTGAGATATCTGCACATGTAAAGAATTTTCATAGTACTAAATAAAACAGTAATTTTACTTGTACAAATTCTTGTTTATGTGAGAACGCATCTGTTTCCCATTTTTAGTGTAGAATAAACGATTCTTTTTTACTTGTACAAACTTTACTTTTTTGTCTGTGTTTTGAGAATGCATTTATTCCACATCTACTTTTCACGGTATTGTAATGAACTTGTGGTATGTTGCTTGCGTATTACTTTTATTAATGTAACCGAATTGTATAGTGTTGCCCCCATACCACAAGTGCATTGCAATATTTCTAGCTTTTACAAGACTGATATTCTCACTTCAGAGAATAACAATTCCACTTTTAGGGGAAGAATCATTCTGCTTTTAATAGAGGATATCTCGTTTTTTGGAGAAATTTTTATTTTTTCTTTCTTTCTGAAGAGCACTTCAACTATCGGGGATGATCACTTTCATTTGTCAAAAAAGAAAGTAGATTTCCCTATGCAGTGAAATGAACTTTTCTGAAAGAATTTTGTAGCATTTCAACTTTTTTAGGAGGAACTTTTTGAGATGAACAAGTTAACCTTCCTTTGAGAGTTGAACTGTGCTTCCGGAGAAGGCTTTTCGTTTGAGTATTCTATTTTGGGACATGCCTCCGGAGAGGGCTCCTCTTAAAGAGTTGTGCCTCCGAAGAGGTCTTGTGCCTCCGAAAAGGGCTTGTGCCTCCGAAGAGGGCTTGTGCCTCCGAAGAGGGCTTGCGGTGCCTTGGGAAAGGGCTTTTGCCTCCGAAGAGGTCATGTGCCTCCGAAGAGGGCTTGTGGTGCCTTGGGAAAGGGCTTTTGCCTCCGAAGAGGTCATGTGCCTCCGAAGAGGGCTTGTGCCTCCGAAAAGAGCTTGTGCCTCCGAAGAGGGCTTTTTGATTGCCTGGAAGTTACTTTCTCATGGTTGGATGGATCCACGGGGCGGACGCAAGTTATTTGGTTGGATGCTCGTTTGCACAAACGATCGCAATCAATTAACAAGGGCCATGTTCCTTCAGCTTGGGAAGGTGCCCCTCCGGTGATTCCACCAATCTTTTTTGATTGAGAGAGGTACTTTCATTTTTTGGCGTGCCTTGTTAGAGGACTTTGTTGACCTTTGA